>LR990354.1:25178542-30436742 GCA_905147345.3 Mythimna impura | reverse complement strand
TAATTGTAAAAAACTGTATTTATTATAAATATTATACTGAATAGATTTTGAAATGAGTTGATACATTGTGCGGAATTGATAGTAAAAATCACCATGATCCTGGAACACAAAGACAACTGAAGGATCACGGGTGCGTTAGTGAGCGTTATTAGTCAGTAAAAGTCTGACACTCCCTCTCGCTACAGCTAGAGCAGGAAGAGTTTTAATGATATTCCATTTAAAAAAAGGGCGTTGTTGGTTGTAAACGATAATAGGAAACAGTCGATTTTCGATGATTTTTTGAGAAATTTTGATATACGATTATAGATTTTAATAACTGATACAGTCAGCAAGGAAATGGGTGATTTTAACAAAAACTTGTTGCTATTATTTAAACATAGATTAGATAGTATATACACTATTTTTTAACTTAATATTCGTAGAAATATATCACTACATACAACTGTATATCAAATATATCACTATATACAACTGCTGGCGTACCACAGGGGGGCGTTCTATCACCTCTTCTTTTCGCAATTTTTATAAACTCTATTTCTAATGAACTTCTATCATCCTACCACCTTTACGCTGACGATCTGCAAATATATTCGCAAGCTCCTTTAAATAAACTATCCGAGGCCGTTAACACAGTTAATAAAGATTTAGCTCGTATTTCTGAGTGGAGTGTGGCCCATGGCTTGAAGGTCAATCCTACAAAGACCCAAGTCATTGTTGTCGGCAGTCCTAGGTTGCGCTCAAGAATCGACTGGACGCGGCTCCCACCGATTGTTTTTGATGGCTCAACAATCTCATACAGCGATTCAGTAAAGGACCTTGGTATCATTATTGATAGACTTTTCGTGGGGACCTCAGATGCAGGAAGTTAGCTGCAAGTTGTTTGCGTCTGCGGGGTCTTTACGAAGACTTCGCAATTTTCTTCCAACTGCCACTAAAACTGCACTCGCCCAATCCCTCCTTCTCCCAATCCTTGATTATGCCGATGTCAGTTATTTAGACCTAACTGAAGTGCAGCTAGACAAGCTTGAGCGACTCCAAAACTTTTGTATTAGATTCATATTTGGTTTGCGCAAATATGATCATATTTCTGAATTTCGTATTAAGCTCAAGTGGCTGCCAATCCGCCTTCGCCGGAATGCTCATATTTTATCATTGCTTTACAGTGCTCTGTTTATTCCTACAACTCCCTCTTATCTTAAAGAACGTTTCAAGTTCCTTCATGACACACATTCTAGACACTTAAGATCATCGGAGAATTTGAAACTTTTAATGCCCTCGCATTCTACTAGGTTCAGTGACAAATTGTTCACGGTCCAAGCGGTACGATTGTGGAACGCGTTGTCGGTGCCAATTAGGCAAGCCCAGTCACTAGCTTCTTTCAAAAAATCTAGTCAAAGATCATTTCCTTTCACTCTAATTGCTGTCCTGCCTCTACCTAAATTCAGTTCTTCCGTCACTAACCCACCTTATTGTTCCTTTCTTTTTCCATCTCTTTGTATGAAATTGTGTAACTCATAATATTTATATATATATATAATATTTATAATTATGTTTATATATTGTCTTTTATATAATTAGTATATCATTTTAATATAATATTTACGTTATTAATTTGCAGTACACCGCAGACTACCCCCCTTTTTCTATTTCAAGTTCTTCCATTCCATCCTAAGGTTGTCTGGTAGATATCGCTCTCAGCGATAAGACCGCCTTTGTACCCATAGATTTAAGTTAGTGTAAAAGTTTTGTTACTAATTTGGTGTACAATAAAGTTTATTCTATTCTATTCTATTCTACATAGTATAAAACAAAGTCGCCACTGTCTGTCTGTCCCTATGTATGCTTAAATCTTTAAAACTAGGCAACGGATTTTATGCGGTTTTTTTATTAGATAGAATGATTCAAGAGGAAGGTTTATATGTATAATACATGGACAATATAGTAGAAAAACACTGATAATTTTAGAGGTTTCTAATGTGATGTCGTAAATAAACACATTTCTTTGCGCTTACATTGCAAACACTGGCTGAACCCTACAAGAGAGATCAAAATAATGTACGACAATATTGTACACCTTAAAAAGTTCTACACAAAAGTCCGCAATTGTATATGTCTATCTCTTAGGGATAACCCACAATAACCATTTTTTATCCTTTACTTTTTACGAGAAATAATGGCTTATTTACGAAGCAATTTTAAGCAATACAGCAGTAATCCTTATCCAATTAAGTACCTTAAATACATTTTGCATTTAATATAGATTAATATGACTTTAATTACATTTTTAATTACAGCATGTAACTTAAATGAATATTTTCGAAGATATTACAGATTTAAAATGCAGGGACTTAGCGGTTGCGGTGGTATCAGCATTGCACCCGTGCGAAGCCGGGGCGGGTCGCTAGTTTCTTATAAAAATAACTGTGATACAAACTGTTGTAAATTTTTCGTTCGGGTTTTTCATAGCAAAATCAAGATGCATTTATGGGGGTAATTGGGACCAAAAACTGAGAGGTCATAGCGGTCAGTTTTTTTTAACCATGAAAATAAGGTGTAAATTAAAACTATTTTTTTAAATTTTACTTATTCTACTGCTGGCAGGTGATAAGGCGAGGCTAGAATGTGTTTTATTCCGAATAATTTTGTAAGTTGTTTAATGATCTCGGAAGTAAAATTAGTGCCTTGGTCAGTGATGATCATTTTAGGAATTCCGAGATGAGATATAAAGTGAACTAATTTTTTAGCGGTTTCCTCCGATGAGCAGGTTAACAAGGGATAGGCTTGCGAATATTTCGTAAGATCATCCTGAATGGTGAGAATAAATTTATATCTAAATTCGTAGGTTTCTGGAAGAGGGCCAACAATATCAAGGAATATTTTTTCGAGCGGTTTTGTTGCAGTGGACGTAATAATCATAGGTGCACGATGAATTTGACGTAGGGGTTATTAATCTGGCAGGATTTGCAGTTTTCGATGTAATCTTCGATGTCCTGTCGCATATTTTTCCACCAGTACATGGACTTTATCCTTTCGAACATACGTGATACGCCAGGGTGACCAGCCGTCGGTAGATCGTGATTGTCACGAAGTATCTTGCTGACTTCCTCAGGTGTGGGAAATAGAATGGAGTTTCTATAAATATTTACTTAAATGCCAGTATCATGAAATACGTAGCCTATAATATTGTAGATTTTTGTATAAGAAAGTTTGGTGAATGGGTCGGAGAAGTCTGAAATCGCAACTTCCTTCTCCTCTAAATACCAATATTTAACCATATCTCTATATTCAACTAATAGTCTAAAAATATCCTTATATGACATTTCATCGTAGTGATGAACGCGCAAGAATAGATGGGTGAACAAATGCTTATCATTAGAAGTGCTGTATAAGGTATAAAGTTCACGTTCAATGTCACGAACGCTAGGTTGACTTGTAGATAAGCCTATAATGTCTTTGCAATAAGGAACAGAGTCGTCCAAATCGATTGAGGTAGGATATGCAATTAACTTGCACTTGGCCTTTAACAATGATTCATTGTATTCTTGAATGGTAGTATCAAAACAAAAATTAGGCTGTTTAGATTGTTTTAGGTACTTTTCATAAGTATCTGACGAGCATGGCGAAGGATTATCGTAGGGTGAGCTTGGAGAATGAGAGTCCGGAGGATTCGGAATACTTGAGTTCGGTGACTCATCCTCGATAGCGCATACCGGGCAATTTAAATTATTATCGGGGTTTTGTAATGGGAAATGCGACAGAGCGTCTGCGTTACAATCTAGCTTGCCTTGTTTATGAACTATTTCGTAGTTATACTCTTCTAATTTTAGGCGCCAACGTATTAGTCTAGAACCAGGGTCTTTGACGTTGAATAGCCAAACTAAGGGCTTGTGATCAGTGACGATTTTGAACCTATAGCCGAACAGATAGGGGCGAAACGTTTTAACGCCGAAAAGGATGGCCAAGAGCTCTTTCTCAGTTGTTGAGTAGTTGCCCTCAGCTTTATTTAATGTTCGTGATGCGTATGCGATAGGCTTATCCTTGCCTATTTCGCCCTGAGATAGTATAGCGCCTACGGCGTAGTTAGAAGCGTCGGTAGTCAGTAGAAACGGCTGAGAAAAATCTGGGTACTGTAATAGGGGCGCCGTTGTTAGTTTATGTTTCAGTATATTAAAAGCATTTTCTTGCTCTGTTGACCATATAAAAGAAACGTCCTTTTTTAAAAGGGAAGTTAAGGGTTTTGTAATCTTGAAAAAGTTTTCAATGAATCGCCTATAATAACCGACTAGGCCTAGGAAAGATTTTATATCCTTCGGATTTTTAGGAGTTGGAAATTTAGTGACGGCCTTGATTTTATCTGGATTGGGACAAACATCTTTATCGGTAATTATGTGGCCTAAATAGGCTACTTCGCGTCGTAGGAACTCGCATTTTGCGGGCTGTAATTTGAGATTGTATTCACGAAATCTATCGAAGATTAGTTTGAGCTTATCGATATGGGATTGGAGATTTTGGCTATAGATAATGCAGTCATCTAAATAGATTTATATAACAGTGAAGCCCTTGAAGGCCAGAGAGCACATTATTCATAAGTTTTTGGAACGTAGCTGGACCATTTTTTAATCCGAAAGGCATTCTTGTGAATTCATAATGCCCGGATATTTCGTTACCTACCACGGTGAAGCCGGTTTTGGATGCGTCCTTGGGATTTAATTTTATTTGATGGAAGCCACTTACGAGGTCCAAAGTGCTAAAGTATTTTGAGTGGCCCAGCTGGTCTAGGATATCTGTGATCAAAGGTATAGGATAAACTTCGGTGACTGTCACGTCATTTAATTTCCTATAGTCAATGACTAACCTCCACTTCGGTTTACCCGTTGAGTCTACTTTCTTAGGCACTACCCAAATTGGGGCGCTCCAGGGTGACTTGGAAGGACGGATGATATTTTGGTCTAGCATACTTTTGATTTGAGATTCGACTTCACCTTTGTGGCACTCGGGAAAACGATAGGATTTTGCAAGAATCGGAGCAGCGTTACCGGTGTTTATTGAATGCTCAATAGCATTGGTATTTGTCAAAGGCTCGCCCTCGAGATAGAAAATATCGGTGTAATCTGAACAACACTCTAGGAGCATTTTTGTCTCTTCAGGGTTGAGGTGTTCAGTACAAATGAGGTCTAGGACTTGTCGCGATCTATCATTTGAAATGTTAAAAAGATTATTTATGTTTTGGTAATCGTTATTACTAAGAGACGCGGATGAAATAACTTCTTGCTCATATGGGAGTAAATGAACGTAGTAATCTTTAAATACGATTTCTGACTCGGTAGTATTGAGCACCGAAATATTGATACAGTGGTTAGGTTTAACTGCAACAATACAGTTTGCTAAGTAGACTCCCTCTGAGTATACATGATCAAGGACTAGAGCATCTTTCATGTGCTTTAGCTCCTCTAAGGAGTTTGAAATAGGACATTCGACGATTGCCTCAGAGCGAGGCGGAATGGTGTAGACAATTCGTCTAAAATTTAGCGGTATGAGATGACCTCTAATGAACAGCGCGTTTCGAAAATACTTAACATCACACTCGAGTTTTTGTAGGAAATCATTACCTAAAATACCGTCATAATCAAGCCGTACTTTATCACTGACGGCGTGGAAAGTGTGACTAAAACAGAGTTTAGAGTTTGGAGGGCAAGTATATTTGAAGTCTATGGTGAACGACCCTAAAGTTTCGTAACAGGAGTCGTCCTCACTCAAACCCTTGAGTTTGATTTTATCGCTAGATAAGGATGGTGTAGAACAAAAATTTTGAAGTTTGACAATACTAACACTAGCTCCCGTGTCGATAAGGAAGCATAGAGGTTTATCTGAATAAACGGTATCGAGAAATACGTGAGGCAGACAGACTTTGCGAAATTTAATTTCGTGAATTGGAATGGCAGACTCCTGGTTTTGTGGGACCTTAGCATTCAACGAAACAGAGATTCCCGACGGAATATGTTGAATTTTATTTGAGATGTGTGTGCCTTCAGTTTGGGACTGATTACCCTGTTGCATGACAACACGAGGTTTTGAGCGGCCTTCAGTTTGGGGCTGGTTACCCTGTTGCATGACCAGTGGAGATTGAAATGACCGACCTTCGGTTTGGGGCTGGTTACCCTGTTGCATGACCAGTGGAAATTGAAATGACCGACCTTCGGTTTGGGGCTGGTTACCCTGTTGCATGATCGGATGTAAATTCGATTTTGCAGATTTAGTAAAAGAATTAGTAGATTTGGTAAAAGAATTTGTAGAGTTAGTAATTAATGATTTTGTATTGCGAAATTGTAATGTGCCTTTCTCACGGTCGGGCGTAGTGCGACACGAAAACGACACCCGACTTCTTAGTTTAAATCAGCATTTTCCGTTTCGTCCCACGATTCAACGGAATCGGGTAACATCGCAACGTTATGTTGAGTTGCAGGGCTATTGAAATTGGATTGTTTCTTTAAATTGTTATGCTTTCGTTTGTAACATTGTGAAATATCATGCCCCGGGTTCTTGCAATATCTGCATATTATAACGCCCGGTGGTTTACTAACTTGGTGGGGTTCATTTTTTGGAGATTGAGATTGAGCCTGTGAAACGCGCTTTTTATTTAGACATTCACTATCTAAGTGGCCTGATTTTTTACAGAATTTGCAATGTTTATTCATTTTCGCATAAACGTTAAGGGTAAAGTTTCGTATCTTTTCTTCCTCGATGGCTATGTTTATAGCCTCGTTAAGATTTTTAAGGTTACGACACCTCACCATGTTGCTAAGCCCCGGATTTAGACCAAAGTTGAAAGTGTAAAGGGCCAGATCCTCTGTCATAGCAATCCTTCCTGGCAAATCTTTCTTAGTAGTAACAGAGTTATGTATCTCTGTTTGCATGTCTGTTAAACATGTCTCTAAACGTAACGCGAATTGCGATACTGATTCATTGGGCTGCTGTTTACATGACTGCAGCTCAAAGAATAGGTGACTATAGTGTTTCCTTTCTCCAAAATTCTGACGCAGGAATGATTGCAATGATTCGAAATCTTCAAAGATTTTATTTGAACAAGCTATTTGAGCCTTGTCTCGTAATTTAGACAAAATATATTTTAAGATTAACTTTTTATGGCTCTCTGAAGCAAGGTTTAGCGCATTTTGGCAGTTTGTTAAGAATGCCGGTAAGGTTTCACGGTCTCCTCGGTATATATCGATAAAATCACATAAAATTTGAAGAGGATATCAACATTTAGATACACTAAGTTGAAGTTTATTGCGTGTACAGTACTCCGAGAAGGCATCTGAATCTTTTTATATGAGAGAGTAATCGCCGAAACTTTTAATGGGCCTAAATATTTTAATGTTGTCAGCATATAAAAGTAATTTTGAATTTTAAAACATGTATCGATATCGTTGATGAATAAAATGAAGAGGAGACGTCCCAAAATGGAACCTTGCGGTACTCACATCTATAATCGCAGAGCAAAAACCATTTAATACAACTCTTTGTGTTCTATTGCCAACATAAGAATAGAACCACTTTAAAAGATCCCCACGTATCCCATTAAGCAGAAGCAGAAGCAGTTCATGGTCAACTTTGTCAAAGGCTTTCTTGAAATCAGTATATATGACATCAATTTGAACACGGGCATCCAAGTTGTTATACAAATAATCTGTAAAAGTCACCAGGTTCTGACGAACAAAAAAAAAAGAGATCAACCGTGACCGGTTGATCTCTTTTTGACAAAATCATGTTGCTGCGGTATAAAACGTTGTGAAGTATACTTTATCATGTACTAATCTCTCGAAAACCTTTGACAAAGTCGATAATATTGATATTGGTCGATAGTTCTCGACCTCATTCCTGGGTCCAGACTTGTAAACAGGAGTTATATTTGCAAGTTTCCAAGCTTGTGGAAATATCCCCTGAGAAATGGATAAATTAAACATGGTATGCAAAGGCGTACATAGATTAGGGGCAGTTTTCTTAATAAATATTACTGGCAAACCATCAGATCCAGGCCCTTTGGAAGGGTCTAATGAATTAAGCTCATTCAATCCATCAGCCTCGGAAAATTGAATGTCACTTATTAGCGAGCAGTTATGGGAGCATTCAGTTAACGAGGACGGCAAACTCTTTAATGTGGATGGTTCATAAATAGAGCTAAAGAAATCACATAAAATATTGCAAATATCTTCTGAGTTATTAGATGACTGATTATTGTATTTCATAGAGGCAGGAAATCCAGCAGTAGATTTTTGCTTCGCAATGAACGTCCAGAAATATTGAATGTGGTCTCGAATACCATCCTCCACAGAGCTAATGTATTTTCTATATAATTCTTTGCACTCAGACTGAAATCTCGTACGGAATAGTGAAAACTGCTCGTAGTCAGATAAATTCTTGTACTTTTTCCATTTAACCCACGCCTTGGCATTATTTTTATATATGAAATAGATTTAGAGAACCACTCAGGAAACTTCAAAGACCTACTACTAACCAATGGTACATGCTTTCTTACTATACCAAAAATACTGTTCTAGAACGTGCTTAAGTACTCGGGCGTTTGGTTATTTGAGAATGACTTGTCCCAATTTATTTCTTTTAAATCTTGATTAATATTTTCGTAATTTGCTTTAAAGTAATTATATTTCTTAATTGTTTCACGAAATATTGAATTATTGAGTAACTAGCTGTTGCTCGCGACTTTGTCCGCGTCAAGTTCGGAAAAATGCACAAACTTAACTAATAATTATGTGCTTGTGATTCATGCCAAAAGCATCTTATTCATTTGTTTTACTTTCACACAAAAAGGTTAAAGGTCAAAATGGAAATTACCTCCAATAAATATGTTATGTAAAATGTATTTCATTTAACCAGATATATTTATTTTATTTATTTGGCTCACCAATAACACATGTAAATACACATACATGTGAATACATGTAAATGATATACATAAAATCAACATAATTATGAATGTCAAAAAACAGAAACAACTAAGTCCTGTACTGGCCTTATTTATCAACTTATGTGTAGAGAAAGGTCAATACCCGGAACTATTAAAAACTGCACTGTTAAGGCCTATTTTTAAGCAAGGCGCACATACACATTACTCGAACTATAGGCCGATAGCTATACTTTCAGTAATAAATAAAATTGTGGAAAAGTTTATATAGTAAACCAAATAAGTATGTTTTTGGAGAAAAATAATATCATAACAAATGCCCAACATGGTTTTAGACGTGGTAGGAGTACGGCTACGACTCTGGCGCAGTTCTCTAACGATATCAATGAGTATTTAGATCAGCGGAAGCAGGTGGTGGTGGTCTATATTGATTTCAAAAAGCATTTGAGACCCTGGAGCACCACCAGCTGCTTCAAGCTATGGAGGAGTGTGGGGTCGCGGGGCCACTTAATACCTGGCTTCATGCGTACCTCGCAGGCCGAACGCTGAGAACTGTGGTCGATGGAGTGGACGGGGAAGCTAAACCTATCACCTGTGGTGTGCCTACCGGATCGGTCTATGGTCCGGTTGGATTTATTATGCATGTTAACAGCATGTGCAATGTGGTGCAGAACTGTCATATATACAGATGATACATGTCTGGTGTACGCTGATAACGATCTAAATGTAATAGAAAATAAAATTCAAGCCGATTTCACGGATATTATAAGGTGGGCACACGATAACGGAATACTTATTAACATAAACAAAACAAAATGTATGCATATACGCTCACCTTATTATAAAAATATTGGACGCTCGCCGCGCATTATAGGACACAGCTATGAATGTCTGCATAGTGACGGCAGTGTCTCACAGTGTGAGTGTGCGGCTATCGAGGTGGTGGAGGATTACAAGTACTTAGGCCTAATAATAGATACCAATTTCTCGTGGAAAACGCACATTAATAAAACTTAGTGATAAATTACGATCGGTTCTTGTAAAATTCCACCACCTCAGTGTGGTACTGGACAGGGCTACTTTGTTTGTTGTATACTATGCGCTGGTGGATTCGCTGCTTTCTTATGGACTGGCATGTTATGGACGAACGTTTAAAACATACTTGGACAAGATTAAAGCCTTACAAATTAGATTTTTAAAACAATTAGCAGACAATAAAACCGAACTACGATGTAAAAGAACTAGTTATGAGAAATTGTTTGTTGAGTGTAAGCCCGGCGTGTCCTGCCGGTACATGAGAGGGTAGCGCTATTAGTTTTTTGGTTTGGTTTGGTTTGGTAGGGTTTGGTTTGGTACGGTTTTGGTTTGGTACGGTTTGGTACGGTTTGGTACGGTTTGGTGCGGTTTGGTGCGGTTTGGTACGGTTGGTACGGTTTGGTACTATTTGGTATGGTTGGTACGGTTTGGTTTGGTTTGGTACGGTTTGGTACGGATTGGTACGGTTTGGTACGGTTTGGTGAAGTTTGGTACGGTTTGGTACGGTTTGGTACGGTTTGGTACGGTTTGGTACGTTTTGGTACGGTTTGGTACGGTTTGGTACGGTTTGGTACGGTTTGGTACGGTTTGGTACGGTTTGGTACGGTTTGGTATGGTTTGGTTTGGTACGGTAGGATAGGATAGGATAGGATAGGATAGGATAGGATAGGATAGGATAGGATAGGATAGGATAGGATAGGATAGGATAGGATAGGATAGGATAGGATAGGATAGGATAAGATAGGATAGGATAGGATAGGATAGGATAGGGTAGATAAATAATTTAATAACACCGGAGCTACGTCTGCCAACAAACTGCTATGCAGTTTGGCAGAAGTATTATGAATTTTAAAATTGTCTAAAATACAAATAATAAAGCATTTTATTATTATTATTACAAAATACCTTGCCCAGCTCTGGGTAAAGCGAGAGGTAGTGCCAGACTTTTACTGACTGAAACCCACCTGTGATCTTCTTTAGTTGTAACTTGCGCACGCCACAATTGCGGCAGCAAATCCCTTCTTTAAAGAAAGGCTAAAAATGCACCACAGCGTCCTCTGTTTCCGCTTGACGCAGGTCTACATCGGACATAAGTGTTTCGAGAGGTACCTAAACAGGTACCCCTCGAAACACTTATGCCCCCCGCTGAATCCCAAACGGGATTCAGCGGGAAGTAATGCTCCGAAGTCACCATTGTGCTGACCACCCGGAGGACATGATGGAGCCTACGGTGGAAGTCTGCCCCACTTGGCTTGGGCGATTATCGGCGGTAAGCTAATGCACCCAGCCCTGGCTCAGGCCTGATATGGAGAAATAGGGAATGGCAAGCAACAACCTCCTTCGGCAAAACAGTAACGGGAAGTAAAGAAGGTGGCTGAAACCATGAGGGAGAGGACATCCTCACGCCCCAGCCGCCACCCGGGTGTCAAGAGTCGTGGGATGATTCCCGGCCACCGAAAATGTGAGCTTGCAGTCGGCGAGCAACGGGTAACTTGCCGTCCATAGTAGTACTTCATACGCGTCTCAAAGAGATATTAGCAAATGGACGGAGCCCTCTAGGGTCAATGCCTGCTAGAGCTGTGAGATTTTTCGAAAGAGTTAACTCCTATAAGAATTTTTGCACGATGATGTTTCTCTGCAGAGTTTTAGACAGGTCCCATTACACAATTTTGGCGGAGGTAAATTTCGAAGGCACATGATCGAATGCGATGCGATTGGCACACTGATCTTCAGCTGAATAACGTGTGCGTTTGGTTTTTGAAAAGAGTCTATAAGTGTAGCAATCGTTGTGAATACACCAAGACACTATACCCTAAGCTGCCTAGGAGAAAGTTTTCTCGTAGGCAGCTTAGGGTACAATTCCTGCGTGTTACTTTACAGTCAATAATTAAATACATATAAATTTTATTTTTCTTGCCTTAGGTTGGGTTGCTAGCCCTTGCTCAATTAAACTTATAACAATTATATGGGTAAAAAAGTGAAAATAAAAAAATTGGATTGATAAATTGCGCTGTTGTGACTGTTCTTAAAAGACCCTAGGCTGGTAAAATTTTAGTTTTTCCTGAATTTTCCTACATGAAGGTAAGAAGGTCGGTTTTCTCCTAAGGGGAAAGGGTAGGGCCCCAACGCCGCCCTACCATGTGGTTCTCATCCTAGTGACTTGGTCAAACCCCCACGGATAGTAATGGATTCCCAAGAAATATATCACTCTATCCCGACTTAGGGGACAAGGAGGGGATGGAGAAAAACAATGTTAACGCAATTAGGGTTTTTTTTTAATGTGGGAAAATCAGATGATTTTCCCACCTTTCTTTTTATGACAAATTCCACTCTTGGGCAGAGCGAGAGATAGTGTCAGACTTTTACTGACTAAAAACCCACTCCTGTTCCTTCGTTGCCTTCGTCCCAGGGCCCCAGTTTCGTTTTCACACTACCCATGGCCCCAGTAGGCTTCGACCCTGCTGGGCCCCTACGATTTGCTGACATCTCCCTGAGGCGCGCGCGGAACAATACGCGCCGTCGACGACTTGGGCTTGGTCCGGATGGTTACCGGACGGTCGGACGGCGGGCCACCCATTGCCCGCCGTCCGCAAGCCCGCGCCTACGGTGGCCGGAAATCGGGATCGGAATTCCGGCGGAGGTTGGGGCGTGAGGACCGTTGCCGTTGCCTCACGCGATTGGCCGCCTCCTTTGCTAGCATTACTGCTTCGCAGAAGGAGGCGACCGCCTGCCACTCCTCCTCGCTCCGGATCATGGTCTGTACCAAGGCCCGGCGCGAGAGATCGCCGCCGCCGATCGCCCCCACGAGGACACGGCGTTGCTCTTCCCAAGCGGGGCACACCTCCACCGTGTCCTCCGGGCGGTCCACAAAGTGGCGACATCCGGGCGTTGCTTCTGCACGAATCCGGTGCAGGAACTTCCCGAACTTCCCGTGTTCGGTGAGAACCTGCGTCATGCGGAAGGTGAGGACGCCGTGAGGTCTTTCCAACCACGCCTCAAAGAAGGGACTTACCGCCATAATTGTGGCGTGCCCAGCACTGGGTCGCGACAGTCGCTGATGTTAAAGCAATTACGGTTGGGAATCCATTGATAAGGAGATAAGGAAGGATAATCTACTTTTCTTTTGAGTTATGAAATTTAAGAGACTGAGAGGGCTACAAAAATCCTAAGGCAAAGGGTTGTGAGGCCTCTGCCATTGGATAAGATACTCTTTCTATAACAATTAACTCCTTAGAACCGCCTACTCACCCATCACTAATACAATACAAGACTTAAACAAGCGTGACGCATCGTCAGTCGATCGCACAACTATTTACAGTAGCCTCGCTAGACGCCCAACTGGTTTATAAATCGACACTTCTCACTTCCTTACTCTGACCCAAGGTGAGGACAACATAACCTATACGCCTCCGAACTACGTCTAGCTGCGGAAGTTTTCTGAGATGTGTCCAAATTTCGTGTCTCGCTAATTTTTTTTTTTTGTGTCAGAGGCTGGCCTACGGGGGCCGGGGTGATTTAACGAGATACGTTCTCTAACGTTCCTTAGAACGACTATCAATGCAGTTCATGGTACTTGGTGAAGCCTACCCCCTCTCCCTGGAAGTGTGCGTATATCAAGAGCAATGTAAAGTAGCCTACTGTCAGTCAGTCCTTAGGGGGAGGTAGCCGTCGCTAACGTTTGGTGGTTCGTGATATCATTATAGCTCACACTGGCTCTAGTATGTAACGAATATATATTCGGTTCAGCCTTCAATCGGCAGTGTCTCGTGGCTGGCAAGAGTCAAGTCCATTCCAAAGGAAGTCAGTGTCAAGTTCACTCCAAAGGAAGTCTTTCTCCCTAACACAAACCGCAAGCTTAGGTCACCTTGTCAAAGAATGGAATAAGGAAGGATAAAAGAGTTAACACTCATCCATTCAGTCACCAACACAGTCGCTGAGATTCACTCGCGTACTTACACACTACTTACGCACAATCAACGTCCATCCATTCGTACTCCAACTCACACACACAGATCTGTATTATAAATATTATACAAGCCTAAACTGGACTTAGCCCATCTGTATCTAATACTGTATCACAATACAAGCACTCCTCAGAATTACAACTGGACATAGCCCTATGGTATCTACCGAGTCGCGCGTTACCGAGTTCAGCGAGCTTGTTTAGCTCGCTGCTCGTGCTGGACGTACGAACCCTATCCTGCCCTAAAGCTAAGCGGCCTCTCGTGCCCGAGTCAACACTCCTCATCCCTTGCCTTACGGCTCAGCATTCCTTAGCCATTCCCACGTTTTGCTAACAAGCTTTTTATTGCTTTGTTTTTGTATAGTTTATTAATTGTTTCTAAAGAGGTTTGGGACGATTTGTGTCTCAACGACTCGTCTGGTCTGCACATGTGCTGCCATTAGATGATTGATGCCCATGATTTAATAGTTTCTATAGAATTCTCTCGGTCCTTTCATTATAAGGACAATTTATGGATGCCGAAGTGGTCTGGCGCCATTCGTGGTGTTTAAAAATAAATATAATATCTTGTTATTAATTTGAAGTAAGTGACAGACAGTCACACTGTCAATAAAATATTCTATTTAAGAATGCAAAAATATATAATAATTTCTTGTTTACAGTAAAATAAAATAAAACTATCACAAAAAAGAAATGTCCGGGGTTCGAACCATAATCATTCTATATGCAGGCCAAGGCACGAGACCACTGCGCCACGGTGCTCTTCGATTCATGTCTAAAATAGGTGTTCTTATATTTAAACGTCATGATTGACTGCATTGAAAAAAAATAGTTTTCCGTTTCGCCGCTTCGATATTATTAAATACATGTTTTGGTTACTTTTTACAAAAACATGGAGTAAAAATGTCTAGAATATGTTAAAAATATGCTACAAGTCGTTTTATGACGTATATTTTAGACAAAAAAGACGACAAAATACTCACAAAAAATATTTCTATAGCTGGGGATCGAACTTGAGGAAAATGTCGTTCAATACCGACAATTTGGAATATTGCTCACCCCCCATAGCAAATAGCGTGATAATTTATAGCCTATAAGTTGACCTGGCCTATAAGGATTACGTATGCAAAATTTGAACAGGATTGGTTCAGTAGTTTTTGCGCCAATTAATACCATCGGTCCACAATTTTACTGTTTTAATATGTGTAGATAGATAGATATAGATAAGTACTTCTGATGACGAAGAGAAACCTGCTAGGATTCAGCGATCGCAAGAACTCGACATACAGAAGATTCGCAAATGTGTGCGGAACCCATACTGGTTATGTCCCAGCTAAGCAACATAAAAAGTGTTTTTTTCTGCGGCACGTATATATAAGTATATTATATAGTATAATAGTCATAAGCAGACATTTGTGACTGTATCGCAGAGACAATGTGGTCATGTTTCGATCTGCAGCAGCTGGCGAAAATCTCACAATGTCGGACAGTGATGTGCATTACAGCAAAATTCCCGTGCCGAACACCACAGCTTTTCGTCCACCTCTCGTGTCTATCCTTCTGGAGTATATCGTGCTTGTGTTGACTCTCGCTGCCTTTATCTATGGAGTGACATCATGGTGCCTCATCAAGAAGTTCCGACACTTCAGAAACTTTGTCTACATCAACACCATCGTATCCAGTTTATTGCTACTATCAACAGTGTCGATCATCTTACCCGGTGTTATGCAAATTATTGTGATTGATGACAAAGATGTTTTTGATATATGCCGCTTAAATTGCGCATACTTCTCAGCTGTACAGAATTATTGGATGTTGGTGATATGTTATATATTTTACGTGGATATTGTGAAAGTTTTTAGAGGACATGTGAATAGGAAGTACTTAAAATGTTGTTTGTTTGCCTGGGGCATACCTTTCATGACTTTTCTGTTGTATTATGTTTTCCTATACTTTAATGAGAAGCATATACACGTGTATTCAGCCGGTTCTACTATGGATTTTGTCGCTAATTCTGTGGAAGTTTTTATAATAGTGTCTCCTTTAATGATTAACTGTTGTTTATACGGTGCTGTTTTGTTTGCACTTTGTAATTGTTTCAAACCGAAAGCGACTACATCGACAAACAACTGGCGTCGCTTTTACATAGCTACGTTGTTGTTTCTCTTCAGTGATGTTTTAGTGTTGTCTTCTTTCATATGGGATATTATGAGTATTACATTCACATTAAGAGCAGTCATGTCGAAATTGCAACAAATAGCAATTGACTTATTTCTGCCTTTAGTAAGAAGTAATCGAGAATTATGGCAGCATTTCTTCGCGCAAAAAATGGCTACGAATATTCCGTGATTGAGGTGCATTCATTAAATTTGCTTTATTGGAATTGTTTACGTCAATGTTTGACGCGATTGCTGAGCAAAATTCAAAATACAAAAAGACGGAAGTTCTTTCGACCGTATTTGTTTTTTGTAAGTAAAGCTTGGTAGGTAATAAACGTGTTCTATATATTCATCAAATGTAAAAAACCCGAGATTATCATAACGTTGTGATGTGTTGTGAAATAATGTCTACATCTATAAATATTACTAAGAAACTAAGGAAAATACTGTAGGAAGGTACGTAGATAATAAATAAACATCTAGGTGTGAAAGTAAATGTATTGTAATTGTAAAAAACTGTATTTATTATAAATATTATACTGAATAGATTTTTGAAATGAGTTGATACATTGTGCGGAATTGATAGTAAAAATCACCATGATCCTGGAACACAAAGGCAACTGAAGGATCACGGGTGCGTTAGTGAGCGTTATCAGTCAGTAAAAGTCTGACACTCCCTCTCGCTACAGCTAGAGCAGGAAGAATTTTAATGATATTCCATTTAAAAAAAAGGGCGTTGTTGGTTGTAAACGATATTAGGAAACAGTCGATTTTCAATCATTTTTTGAGAAATTTTGATATACGATTATAGATTTTAATAACTGGTACAGTCAGCAAGGAAATGGGTGATTTTAACAAAAACTTGTTGCTATTATTTAAACATAGATTAGATAGTATATACACTATTTATTAACTTAATATTCGTAGAAATATATCACTACATAGTATAAAACAAAGTCGCCACTGTCTGTCTGTCCCTATGTATGCTTAAATCTTTAAAACTAGGCAACGGATTTTATGCGGTTTTTTTATTAGATAGAATGATTCAAGAGGAAGGTTTATATGTATAATACATGGATAATATAGTAGAAAAACACTGATCATTTTAGAGGTTTCTAATGTGATGTCGTAAATAAACACATTTTTTTGCGCTTACATTGCAAACGCTGGCTGAACCCTACAAGAGAGATCAAAATAATGTACGACAGAAATCAGAAACGTTTATTTCAAATAGACCAATTACAGGCACTTTTGAATTGTCAAAATGTCAGTCAGTCAAAAAAAAACAAGTGAAGCTAAATTGCACGTTCCAAAGCGTAGATCTCTATGGAGAAGAACGTGCAAGAAACTCCATGGACACTCTTTTAAATCATATTATGAGTTACATAAATCTTGGTTACATATTTCATGTCGCTTCTAATATGTGAGCACAATGTAGATAAATAAGAATAAAAACTAATTAAAAAGATAGAAATTGAATTAAGCCACTGGCAGCTAAGAGATGACCAGTCTCAACCGACGGCACCCGTTCACGAGCATGACGCGTGCATCAGCCTCACTCAGCTCAACCATTTTGAAGGGAACTGAATGACCCAATAACACGTGCCACCATCAGCGAGACATTTGAGTGAGCATGACAAACTCTCACCTGCCATGCTCGTAATGTCAAACAAGTTGTAACCTAATAAAAATGCTCCATGGTACTTCACATTCACAAAACTTGAAAAAAAAAGTGCTTCTACATTATACAATACTATTGTTTCCAAATGCAAAAGGTAATAAATTATCATAAGCTATATTGAAATAAACAAATAAAATAAAATAAGAAGGATTTCGAAAACAACAAAACAAAAAGGGGAATAGTAAGTATCTCTTCCAATAATTAGAAACATATATATTTAAAAAAAAAAAAACAGAAAACTTAATTTGAAGGCTGTGGCTGTGGAGCAGAACCGGCATTTAGCCAAGCGTTTTTGTCAAGGATATAATCTTCCAGTTTATAATACGCTTGTCTACATAGTGTGCGTTTAATGCATGTTTTAAATTTGGACTCATTTAGTTGTAGAATCTCAACTGGTATTTTATTATAAAATTTTACACAGTACCCCATAAAAGAACTATGTACTTTTGCCAATCTGAATCGAGGTTGATCTAATTTGTTCCTATTCCTAGTATAAAAATTGTGCCTGTCACTTATCTTAGTAAAAAGATGAATATTTTTCCGAACATACATAATGTTTTCATAAATGTATTGACAAGGGACCGTCAGGATGTTTATTTCCTTAAATAGTTCCCTAAGAGAATCGCGTCTGCGAAGATTATATATGGCTCTGATAGCTCTCTTCTGCAGAATAAAAATAGACTCTATGTCTGCAGCCCGTCCCCATAGCAAAATACCGTAAGACATGATACTATGAAAGTAACTAAAATAAACTAGTCGCGCAGTATCTACATCAGTAAATTGACGGATTTTTCTGACAGCATATGCTGCCGAACTAAGCCGACCTGCCAGAGATGTTAAATGAGGACCCCATTGTAGCCTCGAGTCAAGCGTGATCCCTAGGAAAACCGTATCTTCGACGAATTCGAGTTTCTCCTTGTTCAATACTATGTCGGAGTAATTACTTTTAACATTCGGTAACGCAAATCTTATGCACTTAGTTTTTTTTCCATTTAATACTAAATTATTAACAGTAAACCAGTTTTGGACTTGCTGTAGAGCATTGTTTACGTCATCAAGGTTTGTGGAACGTCTATTGATCTTAAAAATTAACGACGTATCGTCAGCAAACAATACAATATGTGGTTGTTTTTTTAATAGATGTGGTAGATCATTTATGTATACTAAAAAGAGGAAAGGACCCAATATTGAGCCTTGTGGTACACCCATTTTGACTTTCAAACCCGGAGAATTGACACCGTTTATCTGAACTTGCTGTTGCCTATCAATTAAATAAGATTTTACCAAGCTGAGTGCAAGTTTACCTAGCCCATAATGTTCTAGCTTTAAAAGCAAGGTTTCGTGATTAACACAATCGAAAGCCTTTGAGAGGTCACAAAAAATTCCTATCGCATCTTGGGCTTGTTCCCACGCTGCAAATATATGTTTTAATAAAGTGACACCAGCATCAGTCGTACAACGTCCTTTGGTGAAACCATACTGCTGATCGTGAAAGATTTTATTGCTGTTAAAATGGTAAAGCATTTGATTAAGCATAACTTTTTCAAACACCTTACTGAAAACCGGCAATACTGATACAGGTCTGTAATTATTAGTGTCATTATGGTCACCAGATTTAAAAAGTGGTATAACCTTACTGTACTTCATTATATCTGGAAAGACTCCTTGGTCCACACACAAATTAAATATTAAAGCTAAGTATGGTGCTATGGTCTCAATTATGGATGTGCATACTTTAACAGACATTCCCCATAGGTCTTCGGTTAATTTAACTTTGATTTGCCGGAAAGCCTTTATGACTGTCAAAGGGTTTATATGTTTGAATTGAAATTCAACCGGACAGCCTGGTAAGTTTGCTTTCAATAAAGCAATTGAAGCTTCAGGGGAGGAATTTAGAGCTTCCGTTGTCCTAAGAGGTATATCGGTGAAATAATTCACAAACTCCTGGGCCACTTCTATGTTAGAGCTTTTGGGACCATGTGAAGTCTCCAATAAAAAATCCGTGTTGCGTACTTTATTCCTACCAGTTTCACTATTAATAACTTTCCACACAGCCTTAATTTTATTGTCTGCCGATTTGATCTTATTGCTAATGTACAGGGCTTTCGCTACCTTGCAAATCTTTCTGAAAAGTTTAGAATATCTATTTACATATTTATTAAAGGTTTCAGTGTTGAAGAATGGCTTAAGGCCGTACAGCTCATATAGTTTTTCCCTACTTACCCTAATACCTTTAGTCGCCCAGTCACTAAATACAAACTTAGGGAAAATATTTTTCGACTTCTTTTCAAATGCTGTATTAAATTCATTGAGTACCACTGAAAAGAAATTATCATAAAATTTATTTGCATCATCAATATCATGGCCCAGAACATTTAACTTATTTTCTAAGTTACTATTAAATTTTGTTAATTTGCCAATTGTAATTGGCCTAAATTGAATTAAAGTTTTTTCCAAGGCTGCGTGAGACTTAAAAGCTACCGTTTGTCCACTATGATCAGACGGAAGATAATTTACTATGGCTTTATCTAAATAGTCACAATTGCAGAAAACATTATCAATACAAGTAGCAGAGGTTGGAGTTACTCTAGTTGGCTCTTTAAAAACATTAGTCAAATTAAATGATTTAAAAAGGCTTAAAAATCTGCTGCTATTTGAATTATTCTCCAAAATATTAATATTAAAATCTCCACAAATAATTATGGATTTGTTACTATCTGCAAGTTTGGTTAAAATATCTTCCATTGTTGATTCAAAAAGACTAAAGTTCTGAGGGTTCGGGGGTCTGTACACGCACACTATAACATGCCTATCCAGCTCAACACAGGACAGTTCAATGCAATGTTCCGTTGACAAGTTAACTATGTCATTACGTTGCTTAAATTTTAAGCATTTTTTTATCAAGATTAGGGAACCACCACGCAGCATTGATTTACGGTTAAAACAACTACCCACAGTATAATTTTCATAACTGAGTAGCCCCTGGTAGTCCTTCAACCAATGTTCACTAAAACATACAACATCAAACTTTGTTCTTTCCAATAACATTTCAATTTCTAATAATTTAGAAGAGATACCTTGAATATTTTGATGAAACAATTTCAATTCATGCTGCTGAGACCCCTTTTGCTGCTTAACTATTTGAGAGCAAGAAGATACCTTATTGACGGTTGGTATAACTACGGTGTTTCTGGTACCCTCTGTTGTCTTATGAACTAGTTTAAATGATCCGGAGTTTGTTCCAAATCTATAATATTATCACCTGGCAGTGAGTTGCAATTAATTGTAGCCTCCACGTTAAATAAAGAATTACAATATTGTACACCTTAAAAAGTTCCACACAAAAATCCGCAATAGTATATGTCTATTTCTTAGGGATAACCCACAATAACCATTTTTTATCCTTTACTTTTTACCAGAAATAATGGCTTATTTACGAAGCAATTTTAAGCAATACAGCAGTAACCCTTATCCAATTAAGTACCTTAAATACATTGTGCATTTAATATAGATTAATATGACTTTAATAAAATATAAACGGAAAAATATAAACGGAATACGCCTACGCCTACGGCCTCAGGCACGCGGACGGCTTCAGGGCAGGATAGAGTTCGGACGTCCAGCACGAGCAGCGAGCTAAGCTAGCTGACTCGGTAGATACCATAGGGCTATGTGCAGCTGTAATTCTGAGGAGTGCTTGTATTGTGATACAGTATTAGATACAGATGGGCTAAGTCCAGTTTAGGCTTGTATAATATTTTAATACAGATCTGTGTGTGTGAGTTGGAGTACGAATGGATGGACGTTGATTGTGTGTAAGTAGTGTGTAAGTACGCGAGTGAATCTCAGCGACTGTGTTGGTGACTGAATGGGTGAGTGTTAACTCTTTTATCCTTCCTTATTCCATTCTTTGACAAGGTGACCTAAGCTTGCGGTTGGTGTTAGGGACTCGGAGAAAGCCTTCCTTTGGAGTGAACTTGACACTGACTTTTTTTGGAGTGGACTTGACTCTTGCCAGCCACGAGACACTGCCGATTGAAGGCTGAACCGAATATATATTCGTTACATACTAGAGCCAGTGTGAGCTATGATGATATCACGAACCACCAAACGTTAGCGACGGATACCTCCCCCTAAGGACTGACTGACAGTAGGATACTTTACATTGCTCTTGATATGCGCACACTTCCAGGGAGAGGGGGGTAGGCTTCACCAAGTACCCTGAACTGCATTGATTGTCGTTCTAAGGAACGCTAGAGATCGTATTTCGTTAAATCACCCCGGCCCCCGTAGGCCAGCCTCTGATAAAAAAAAAATATTTAGCGAGACACGTAATTTGGACACATTTCAGAAAAGCTCCGCAGCTAGACGTAGTTCGGAGGCGTATAGATTATGTTGTCCTCACCTTGGGTCAGAGTAAGGAAGTGAGAAGTGTCGATTTATAAACCAATTGCGCGTCTAGCGAGGCAACTGTAAATAGTTGTGCGATCGACTGACGATGCGTCACGCTTGTTTTAGTCTTGTATTGTATTAGTGATGGGTGAGTAGGCGGTTATAAGGAGTTAATTGTTATAGAAAGTGTGTCTTATCCAATGGCAGAGTCCTCACAACCCTTTGCCTTAGGATTTTTGTAGCCCTCTCAGTCTCTTAAATTTCATAACTCAAAAGAAAAGTAGATTATCCTTCCTTATCTCCTCATCAATGGATTCCCAACTCTAATTGCTTTAACATTGTTTTTCTCCATCCCCTCCTTGTCCCCTAAGTCGGGATAGAGTGATATATTTCTTGGGAATCCATTACTATCCGTGGGGGTTTGACCAAGTCACTAGGATGAGAACCACAGGGTAGATAGATAGATAGATATATTCTTTATTGTACACCAAAAATACAAATTACATTAGGAACTTAAAATTAATAGGGTGTCACAATGGGCGGTCTTATCGCTAAAAGCGATTTTTTACAGACAACCTTTGGATGGATTTGAGAGAGAAGGAGAAAAAAGATACGCAGGAAGTTCGTGGTGTACTATTTATATATATACAATACATAAACTAATAAATTTCATATAATACAAACAATATATAATATATATATTTAAATATATAATAAAGAAAGCAAAGAAATTATGTACGTAATGACGACATTCAAGAGGAAAGCTAGTGATCCTTAACCATATTTTTAAAAATCGTGAGTGTTTGAGCTTGCCTTACTGACACGGGCAAAGCATATTCAGCAAGAAGATATTTTAGCTAAACTTGCAGATAGTAACAAATCCGTAATTATTTGTGGAGATTTTAATATTAACATTTTAGAAAATACTTCAAATAGCAGCAGATTTTTTAGTGAATTATCTTCCGTCTGATCAGAGTGGACAAACTGTAGCATTTAAGTCTCAAGCAGCCTTGAAAAAAACGCAAATACAATTTAGGCCAATTACAATAAGCAAATTAAAAAAGTTTAATAGTAACTTAGAAAATAAGTTAAATGTTCTGGGCCATGATATTGATGATGCCAATAAAATGATAATTTCTTTTCAGTGGTACTCAATGAATTTAATACAGCTTTTGAAAAGAAGTCTAAAAATATTTTCCCTAAGTTTGTATTTAGTGACTGGGCGACTAAAGGTATTAGGGTAAGTAGGGAAAGACTATATGAGCTGTATGGCCTTAAGCTATTCTTCAACACTGAAACTTTTAATAAATATGTAAATAGATATTCTAAACTTTTCAGAAAGATTTGCAAGGTAGCAAAGGCCCTGTACATTAGCAATAAGATCAAATCGGCAGACAATAAAATAAAGACTGTGTGGAAAGTTATTAATAGTGAAACTGGTAGGAATAAAGTACGCAATACGGATTTTTTATTGGAGACTTCACATGGTCCCAAAAGCTCTAACATAGAAGTAGCCCAAGAGTTTGTGAATTATTTCACCGATATACCTCTTAGGACTACGGAAGCTCTAAATTCCTCCCCTGAAGCTTCAGTTGCTTTATTGAAAGCAAACTTGCCAGGCTGTCCGGTTGAATTTCAATTCAAACATATAAACCCTTTGACTGTCATAAAGGCTTTCCGGCAAATAAAAGTCAAATTAACCGAAGACCTATGGGGAATGTCTGTTAAAGTATGCGCATCTATAATTGAGACCATAGCACCGTACTTAGCTTTAATATTTAATTTGTGTGTGGACCAAGGAGTCTTTCCAGATATAATGAAGTACAGTAAAGTTATACCACTTTTTAAATCCGGTGACCATAATGACACTAATAATTACAGACCTGTATCAGTATTGCCGGTTTTCAGTAAGGTGTTTGAAAAAGTTATGCTTAATCAAATGCTTTACCATTTTAACAGCAATAAAATATTTCATGATCAGCAGTATGGTTTCACCAAAGGACGTTGTACGACTGACGCTGGTGTCACTTTATTGAAACATATATTTGCAGCGTGGGAAGAAGCCCAAGATGCAATAGGAATTTTTTGTGACCTCTCAAAGGCTTTTGATTGTGTTAATCACGAAACCTTGCTTTTAAAGCTAGAACATTATGGACTAGGTAAACTTGCACTCAGCTTGATGAAATCTTATTTAATTGACAGGCAACAGCAAGTCCAGATAAACGGTGTCAATTCTCCGGGTTTGAAAGTCAAAATGGGTGTACCACAAGGCTCAATATTAGGTCCTTTCCTCTTTTTAGTATATATAAATGATCTACCGCATCTATTAAAAAAACAACCATATATTGTACTGTTTGCTGACGATACGTCGTTAATTTTTAAGATCAATAGACGTTCCATAAATCTTGATGACGTAAACAATGCTTTACAGCAAGTCCAAAACTGATTTACTATTAATAATTTAGTATTAAATGGAAAAAAACTAAGTGCATAAGATTTGCGTTACCGAATGTTAAAAGTAATTACTCCATAGTATTGAACAAGGAGAAACTTGAATTCGTCGAGAATACGGTTTTCCTAGGGATCACGCTTGAATCGAGGCTACAACGGGGTCCTCATTTAACATCTCTGTCAGGTCGGCTTAGTTCAGCAGCATATGCTGTCAGAAAAATCCGTCAATTTACTGATGTGGATACTGCGCGACTAGTTTATTTTAGTTACTTTCATAGTATCATGTCTTACGGTATTTTGCTATGGGGACGGGCTGCAGATATAGAGTCTATTTTTATTCTGCAGAAAAGAGCTATCAGAGCCATATATAATCTTCGCAGACGCGATTCTCTTAGGGAACTATTTAAGGAAATAAACATCCTGACGGTCCCTTGTCAATACATTTATGAAAACATTATGTATGTTCGGAAAAATATTCATCTTTTTACTAAGATAAGTGACAGGCACAATTTTAATACTAGGAACAGGAACAAATTAGATCAACCTCGATTCAGATTGGCTAAAGTACATAGTTCTTTCATGGGGTACTGTGTAAAATTTTATAATAAAATACCAGTTGAGATTCTACAACTAAATGAGTCCAAATTTAAAGCATGCATTAAACGCACGCTATGTAGACAAGCGTATTATAAACTGGAAGATTATATCCTTGATAAAAACGCTTGGCTAAATGCCGGTCCTGCGTTGTTTTCGAAATGTTTATTTTTTATTTTATTTGTTTATTTCAATAGAGCTTATGATAATTTATTCCCATTTGTATTTGGAAACAGTAGCATTGTATAATGTAGAAGCACTTTGTTTTTCAAGTTTTGTGAATGTGAAGTACCATGGAGCATTTTTATTAGGTTACAACTTGTTTGACATTACGAGCATGGCAGTTGAGAGTTTGTCATGCTCACTCAAATGTCTCGCGGATGGTGGCACGTGTTATTGGGTCATTCAGTTCCCTTAAAAATGGTTGAGCTGAGTGGGGCTGATGCACGCGTCATGCTCGTGAACGGGTGCCGTCAGTTGAGACTGGTCATCTCTTAGCTGCCAGTGACTTAATTCAATTTCTATTTTTTTTTAATTAGTCTTTTTTAAGTATATTTTTTTATTTTAATTTTTATTACTTATCTACATTGTGCTCACATATTAGAAGCGACAAGAAATATGTAACCAAGATTTATGTAACTCATAACATGATTTAAAAGAGTGTCCATGGAGTTTCTTGCACGTTCTTCTCCATAGAGATCTACGCTTTGGAACGTGCAATTTAGCTTCACTTGTTTTTTTTTGACTGACTGACATTTTGACAATTCAAAAGTGCCTGTAATTGGTCTATTTGAAATAAACGTTTCTGATTTCTGATTTCTGAAAAAAATTCAAAACCTTACATTTACTAACAGTTTTATTGTAAGATATATTTTATTAAAGTAATTAAATAATATCAGCATCAGCATTCGCTAATATTGATTTAAAAAAATCAGCATCCGCTGATACAGTAAAGACTTGATCAGCAACAACCCTGGTGTGGTAAGTCTCTTTCCGTCTTTCAAAAAGGGTGTATCCTCCGACCAAAAAAGTATTGCGTATGGTCTGGGCAACTGCCCGATCGTTGTTTTCAGACTGTTGATGTTCTAATCGCGTTGAGAAATCCGATACCACGATGCAGGATTTTGTGTTTTAGTTCCTAAGCGGTGGCATAGATGTCGCTAAAAGCCATATAAGTATTAGGGACCAACTCAGGTCTGAAGCACTAGAATAGATCATCATCATTTTCCTGCCCTTGTCCCTTTTTATTTGGGGTCGGCGCAACACGTTTTTTTCTTCCATTCTGTCCTGTCACTCGTCACGCTATCACTAACTCCCTTTTCTTTCATATCACTTCTCACACAATCCATCCATCTTTTCTTTGCTCTCCCTCTCCATCCATCCACATGTACACTCATAACTCTTTTAGTAACATGCGTTTCATCCCTCCTCTTCACATGACCATACCAAGACGAACGATTCCCTTTCAACTTTTCAGCCACTGGCGCCACTTTTAAACTTCCCCTATTATACTCATTTCTCACTTTAACCATCTGAATAAATTACAAAAAGAAATATTTTCTCATACATTTCGTAAGAACTTAAGGCTGATGTTTTTTTTTTAATATTATAAACTTGTACTTGGCTGCGATCCCACCTGATGGTAAGCAGTGATACAATCGTTGATGGTGAGGCACATTAGTTTACTAAGAGCCTATTCACACTTGCCTTGAAAATATCTAAATGATAATCGGACAGGAAGATCGCAGTACGCAAATTGTTCCAATCCTTCGATGTATGTGATATAAATGACGAGGCGCAACGTTTAGGCTCACTTCTGTTCCTTCTTTGCCTTCGTCCCAGGGCTCCGGGTTTCGCTTTCACACTACCCGTGGCCCCAGTAGGCTTCGACCCTGCTGGGCCCCTACGATTTGCTGACATCTCCCTAAGGCGCGTGTGGAACAGTACGCGCCGTCGACGACTTGGGTTCGATCCGGACGGCGATCCACCCATTACTCGCCGTCCGCTAGCCCGCGCCTACGGTGGCTGGAAATCGGGATCGGAATCCCGGCGGCAGTTGGGGCGTGAGGACCGTTGCCTCACGCGATCGGCTGCCTCCTTTGCTGGAATTACTGCTTCGCAGAAGGAGGCGACCGCCTGCCAGCAACGTTTAGGCTGGACCGTAGAGTAAGTAAAATTTAAAAAAATAGTTTTAATTTACACCTTATTTTCATGGTTAAAAAAAACTGACCGCTATGACCTCTCAGTTTTTGGTCCCAATTACCCGCATAAATGCATCTTGATTTTGCTATGAAAAACCCGAAAGAAAAATTTTCAACAGTTTGTATCACAGTTATTTTTATAAGAAACTAGCGACCCGCCCCGGCTTCGCACGGGTGCAATGCTGATACCACCGCAACCGCTATGTCCCTGCATTTTAAATCTGTAATATCTTCGAAAATATTCATTTAAATTACATGCTGTAATTAAAAATGTAATTAAAGTCATATTAATCTATATTAATATAATAATAATAATAATAATATAATTGTTAAATCAATAAATTGCTTCGTAAATAAGCCATTATTTCCGGTAAAAAGTAAAGGATTAAAAATGGTTATTGTGGGTTATCCCTAAGAGATAGACATAACTATTGTGGATTTTTGTGCAGAACTTTTTAAGGTGTACAATATTGTCGAACATTATTTTGATCTCTCTTGTAGGGTTCAGCCAGTGTTTGCAATGTAAGCGCAAAAAAATGTGTTTATTTACGACATCACATTAGAAACCTCTAAAATTATTAGTGTTTTTCTACTATATTATCCATGTGTTATACATATAAACGTTCCTCTTGAATCATTCTATCTAATGAAAAACCGCATAAAATCCGTTGCCTAGTTTTAAAGATTTAAGCATACATAGGGACATTCAGACAGTGGCGACTTTCTCTTAAACTATATAGTGATATATTTCTACGAATATTAAGTTAAAAAATAGTGTATATACTATCTAATCTATGTTTAAATAATAGCAACAAGTTTTTGTTAAAATCACCCATTTCCTTGCTGACTGTACCAGTTATTAAAATCTACAATCGCATATCAAAATTTCTCAAAAAATCATCGAAAATCGACTGTTTCCTATTATCGTTTACAACCAACAACGCCCTTTTTTTTAAATGGAATATCATTAAAACTCCTCCTGCTCTAGCTGTAGCGAGAGGGAGTGTCAGACTTTTACTGACTAATAACGCTCACTAGCGCACCCGTGATCCTTCAGTTGCCTTTGTGTTCCAGGATCATGGTGATTTTTACTATCAATTCCGCACAATGTATCAACTCATTTCAAAAATCTATTCAGTATAATATTTATAATAAATACAGTTTTTTACAATTACAACACATTTATTTTCACACCTAGATGTTTATTTATTATATACGTACCTTCCTACAGTTTTTCCTTAGTTTCTTAGTAATATTTATAGATGTAGACATTATTTCACCACACATCACAACGTTATGATAATCTCTGGTTTTTTACATTTGATGAATATATAGAACACGTTTATTACCTACCAAACTTTACTTACAAAAACAAATACGGTCGAAAGAACTTCCGTCTTTTTGTATTGTTTTGAATTTTGCTCAGCAAGCGTGTCAAACATTGACGTAAACAATTCCAATAATGCAAATTTAATGAATGCACCTCAATCACGGAATATTCGTAGCCATTTTTTGCGCGAAGAAATGCTGCCATAATTCTCGATTACTTCTTACTAAAGGCAGAAATAAGTCAATTGCTATTTGTTGCAATTTCGACATGACTGCTCCTAATGTGAATATAATACTCATAATATCCCATATGAAAGAAGACAACACTAAAACATCACTCAAGAGAAACAACAACGTAGCTATGTAAAAGCGACGCCAGTTGTTTGTCGATGTAGTCGCTTTCGGTTTGAAACAATTACAAAGTGCAAACAAAACAGCACCGTATAAACAACAGTTAATCATTAAAGGCGACATTATTATAAAAACTTTCACAGAAATAGCGACAAATTCCATAGTAGAATCGGCTGAATACACGTGTATATGCTTCTCATTAAAGTATAGGAAAACATAATACAACAGAAAAGTCATGAAAGGTATGCCCCAGGCAAACAAACAACATTTTAAGTACTTCCTATTCACATGTCCTCTAAAAACTTTCATAATATCCACGTAAAATATATAACATATCACCAACATCCAATAATTCTGTACAGCTGAGAAGTATGCGCAATTTAAGCGGCATATATCAAAAACATCTTTGTCATCAATCACAATAATTTGCATAACACCGGGTAAGATGATCGACACTGTTGATAGTAGCAATAAACTGGATACGATGGTGTTGATGTAGACAAAGTTTCTGAAGTGTCAGAACTTCTTGATGAGGCACCATGATGTCACTCCATAGATAAAGGCAGCGAGAGTCAACACCAGCACGATATACTCCAGAAGGATAGACACGAGAGGTGGTCGAAAAGCTGTGGTGTTCGGCACGGGAATTTTGCTGTAATGCACATCACTGTCCGACATTGTGAGATTTTCGCCAGCCGCTGCAGATCGAAACATGACCACATCGTCTCTGCTATACAGTCACAAATGGCTGCATATGACTATTAAAACTTTATATATATACGTGCCGCAGAAAAAACCACTTTTTATGTTGCTTAGATGGGAAATAACCAGTATGGGTTCCGCACACATTTGCGAATCTTCTGTATGTCGAGTTCTTGCGATCGCTGAATCCTAGTAGGTTTCTCTTCGTCATCAGAAGTACTTATCTATATCTATCTATCTACAAATATAATAAAACAGTAAAATTGTGGACCGATGGTATTAATTGGCGCAAAAACTACTGAACCAATCCTGTTCAAATTTTGCATACGTAATCCTTATAGGCCAGGTCAACTTATAGGCTATAAATTATCACGCTATTTGCTATGGGGGGTGAGCAATATTCCAAAATGTCGGTATTGAACGACATTTGCCTCAAGTTCGATCCCCAGCTATAGAAATAATTTTTGTGAGTATTTTGTCGCCTTTTTTGTGTAAAATATACGTCATAAAACGACTTATAGCATATTTTTAACATATTCTAGACATTTTTACTCCATGTTTTTGTAAAAAGTAACCAAAATATGTATTTAATAAAATCGAAGCGGCGAAACGAAAAACTATTTTTTTTTCAATGCAGTCAATCATGACGTTTAAATGTAAGAACACCTATTTTAGACATGAATCGAAGAGCACTGTGGCGCAGTGGTCTCGTGCCTTGGCCTGCATATAGAATGATTATGGTTCGAACCCCGGACATTTCTTTTTTGTGATAGTTTTATTTTATTTTACTGTAAACAAGAAATTATTATATACTTTTGCGTTCTTACTTCTATTTTATTGACAGTGTGACTGTCTGTCACTTACTTCAAATTAATAATAAGATATTATATTTATTTTTAAACCCCACGAATGGCGCCAGACCACTTCGGCATCCATAAATTGTCCTTATAATGAAAGGACCGAGAGAACTCTATAGAAACTATTAAATCATGGGATTTCTAATGGCAGCACATGTGCAGACCAGACGAGTCATTGAGACCCAAATCGTCCCAAATCTCTTTAGAAACAATTAATAAACTATACAAAGCAATAAAAAGCTTGTTAGCAAAACGTGGGAATGGCTAAGGAATGCTGTGCCGTAAGGCAAGGGATGGGGAGTGTTGACTCGGGCACGAGAGGGCACTTAGCTTCAGGGCAGGATAGAGTTCGGACGTCCAGCACGAGCAGCGAGCTAAGCTAGCTGACTCGGTAGATACCATAGGGCTAATGTGCAGCTGTAATTCTGAGGAGTGCTTGTATTGTGATACAGTATTAGATACAGATGGGCTAAGTCCAGTTTAGGCTTGTATAATATTTTAATACAGATCTGTGTGTGTGAGTTGGAGTACGAATGGATGGACGTTGATTGTGTGTAAGTAGTGTGTAAGTACGCGAGTGAATCTCAGCGACTGTGTTGGTGACTGAATGGGTGAGTGTTAACTCTTTTATCCTTCCTTATTCCATTCTTTGACAAGGTGACCTAAGCTTGCGGTTGGTGTTAGGGACTCGGAGAAAGCCTTCCTTTGGAGTGAACTTGACACTGACTTCCTTTGGAGTGGACTTGACTCTTGCCAGCCACGAGACACTGCCGATTGAAGGCTGAACCGAATATATATTCGTTACATACTAGAGCCAGTGTGAGCTATGATGATATCACGAACCACCAAACGTTAGCGACGGCTACCTCCCCCTAAGGACTGACTGACAGTAGGATACTTTACATTGCTCTTGATATGCGCACACTTCCAGGGAGAGGGGGGTAGGCTTCACCAAGTACCCTGAACTGCATTGATTGTCGTTCTAAGGAACGCTAGAGATCGTATTTCGTTAAATCACCCCGGCCCCCGTAGGCCAGCCTCTGATAAAAAAAAAATATTTAGCGAGACACGTAATTTGGACACATTTCAGAAAAGCTCCGCAGCTAGACGTAGTTCGGAGGCGTATAGATTATGTTGTCCTCACCTTGGGTCAGAGTAAGGAAGTGAGAAGTGTCGATTTATAAACCAATTGCGCGTCTAGCGAGGCAACTGTAAATAGTTGTGCGATCGACTGACGATGCGTCACGCTTGTTTTAGTCTTGTATTGTATTAGTGATGGGTGAGTAGGCGGTTATAAGGAGTTAATTGTTATAGAAAGTGTGTCTTATCCAATGGCAGAGTCCTCACAACCCTTTGCCTTAGGATTTTTTTGCCCTCTCAGTCTCTTAAATTTCATAACTCAAAAGAAAAGTAGATTATCCTTCCTTATCTCCTTATCAATGGATTCCCAACTCTAATTGCTTTAACATTGTTTTTCTCCATCCCCTCCTTGTCCCCTAAGTCGGGATAGAGTGATATATTTTTTGGGAATCCATTACTATCCGTGGGGGTTTGACCAAGTCACTAGGATGAGAACCACAGGGTAGATAGATAGATAGATATATTCTTTATTGTACACCAAAAATACAAATTACATTAGGAACTTAAAATTAATAGGGTGTCACAATGGGCGGTCTTATCGCTAAAAGCGATTTTTTACAGACAACCTTTGGATGGATTTGAGAGAGAAGGAGAAAAAAGATACGCAGGAAGTTCGTGGTGTACTATTTATATATATACAATACATAAACTAATAAATTTCATATAATACAAACAATATATAATATATATATTTAAATATATAATAAAGAAAGCAAAGAAATTATGTACGTAATGACGACATTCAAGAGGAAAGGTAGTGATCCTTAACCATATTTTTAAAAATCGTGAGTGTTTGAGCTTGCCTTACTGACACGGGCAAAGCATATTCAGCAAGAAGATATTTTAGCTAAACTTGCAGATAGTAACAAATCCGTAATTATTTGTGGAGATTTTAATATTAACATTTTAGAAAATACTTCAAATAGCAGCAGATTTTTAAGTCTTTTTAAATCATTTAATTTGACTAATGTTTTTACAGAACCAACAAGAGTAACTCCAACCTCTGCAACTTGTATTGATAATGTTTTCTGCAATTGTGACTATTTAGATAAAGCTATAGTGAATTATCTTCCGTCTGATCAGAGTGGACAAACTGTAGCATTTAAGTCTCAAGCAGCCTTGAAAAAAACGCAAATACAATTTAGGCCAATTACAATAAGCAAATTAAAAAAGTTTAATAGTAACTTAGAAAATAAGTTAAATGTTCTGGGCCATGATATTGATGATGCCAATAAAATGATAATTTCTTTTCAGTGGTACTCAATGAATTTAACACAGCTTTTGAAAAGAAGTCTAAAAATATTTTCCCTAAGTTTGTATTTAGTGACTGGGCGACTAAAGGTATTAGGGTAAGTAGGGAAAGACTATATGAGCTGTATGGCCTTAAGCTATTCTTCAACACTGAAACTTTTAATAAATATGTAAATAGATATTCTAAACTTTTCAGAAAGATTTGCAAGGTAGCAAAGGCCCTGTACATTAGCAATAAGATCAAATCGGCAGACAATAAAATAAAGACTGTGTGGAAAGTTATTAATAGTGAAACTGGTAGGAATAAAGTACGCAATACGGATTTTTTATTGGAGACTTCACATGGTCCCAAAAGCTCTAACATAGAAGTAGCCCAAGAGTTTGTGAATTATTTCACCGATATACCTCTTAGGACTACGGAAGCTCTAAATTCCTCCCCTGAAGCTTCAGTTGCTTTATTGAAAGCAAACTTGCCAGGCTGTCCGGTTGAATTTCAATTCAAACATATAAACCCTTTGACTGTCATAAAGGCTTTCCGGCAAATAAAAGTCAAATTAACCGAAGACCTATGGGGAATGTCTGTTAAAGTATGCGCATCTATAATTGAGACCATAGCACCGTACTTAGCTTTAATATTTAATTTGTGTGTGGACCAAGGAGTCTTTCCAGATTATAATGAAGTACAGTAAAGTTATACCACTTTTTAAATCCGGTGACCATAATGACACTAATAATTACAGACCTGTATCAGTATTGCCGGTTTTCAGTAAGGTGTTTGAAAAAGTTATGCTTAATCAAATGCTTTACCATTTTAACAGCAATAAAATATTTCATGATCAGCAGTATGGTTTCACCAAAGGACGTTGTACGACTGACGCTGGTGTCACTTTATTGAAACATATATTTGCAGCGTGGGAAGAAGCCCAAGATGCAATAGGAATTTTTTGTGACCTCTCAAAGGCTTTTGATTGTGTTAATCACGAAACCTTGCTTTTAAAGCTAGAACATTATGGACTAGGTAAACTTGCACTCAGCTTGATGAAATCTTATTTAATTGACAGGCAACAGCAAGTCCAGATAAACGGTGTCAATTCTCCGGGTTTGAAAGTCAAAATGGGTGTACCACAAGGCTCAATATTAGGTCCTTTCCTCTTTTTAGTATATATAAATGATCTACCGCATCTATTAAAAAAACAACCACATATTGTACTGTTTGCTGACGATACGTCGTTAATTTTTAAGATCAATAGACGTTCCATAAATCTTGATGACGTAAACAATGCTTTACAGCAAGTCCAAAACTGATTTACTATTAATAATTTAGTATTAAATGGAAAAAAACTAAGTGCATAAGATTTGCGTTACCGAATGTTAAAAGTAATTACTCCATAGTATTGAACAAGGAGAAACTTGAATTCGTCGAGAATACGGTTTTCCTAGGGATCACGCTTGAATCGAGGCTACAACGGGGTCCTCATTTAACATCTCTGTCAGGTCGGCTTAGTTCAGCAGCATATGCTGTCAGAAAAATCCGTCAATTTACTGATGTGGATACTGCGCGACTAGTTTATTTTAGTTACTTTCATAGTATCATGTCTTACGGTATTTTGCTATGGAGACGGGCTGCAGATATAGTCTATTTTTATTCTGCAGAAAAGAGCTATCAGAGCCATATATAATCTTCGCAGACGCGATTCTCTTAGGGAACTATTTAAGGAAATAAACATCCTGACGGTCCCTTGTCAATACATTTATGAAAACATTATGTATGTTCGGAAAAATATTCATCTTTTTACTAAGATAAGTGACAGGCACAATTTTAATACTAGGAACAGGAACAAATTAGATCAACCTCGGTTCAGATTGGCTAAAGTACATAGTTCTTTCATGGGGTACTGTGTAAAATATTATAATAAGATACCAGTTGAGATTCTACAACTAAATGAGTCCAAATTTAAAGCATGCATTAAACGCACACTATGTAGACAAGCGTATTATAAACTGGAAGATTATATCCTTGATAAAAACGCTTGGCTAAATGCCGGTCCTGCTTCGCAGCCACAGCCACTTTTACCTTCAAATTAGTTTTTTTTTTTTAAATATATATATATAAATATTGGAAGAGATACTATTCCCCTTTTTGTATTGTTGTTTTCGAAATGTTTATTTTTATTTTATTTTATTTGTTTATTTCAATAGAGCTTATGATAATTTATTACCTTTTGTATTTGGAAACAATAGCATTGTATAATGTAGAAGCACTTTGTTTTTCAAGTTTTGTGAATGTGAAGTACCATGGAGCATTTTTATTAGGTTACAACTTGTTTGACATTACGAGCATGGTAGTTGAGAGTTTGTCATGCTCACTCAAATGTCTCGCTGATGGTGGCACGTGTTATTGGGTCATTCAGTTCCCTTCAAAATGGTTGAGCTGAGTGGGGCTGATGCACGCGTCATGCTCGTGAACGGGTGCCGTCAGTTGAGACTGGTCATCTCTTAGATGCCAGTGACTGAATTCAATTTCTATTTTTTTAATTAGTTTTTTTTTTAATTTTAATTTTGATTATTATTACTTATCTACATTGTGCTCACATATTAGAAGCGACAAGAAATATGTAACCAAGATTTATGTAACTCATAAGATGATTTAAAAGAGTGTCCATGGAGTTTCTAGCACGTTCTTCTCCATAGAGATCTACGCTTTGGAACGTGCAATTTAGCTTCACTTGTATTTTTTTTTGACTGACCGACATTTTGACAATTCAAAAGTGCCTGTAATTGGTCTATTTGAAATAAACGTTTCTGATTTCTGATTTCTGCATTCCACAGCCGCACTGCTTGAACTGTAAACGACTTGTCATAAAAATTGGTGGAATGGCTTGGCATCTCTAGGGTAGGGCGGCGGTGGGGCCCTATCCTTTCCCCTTAGGGGAAAACCGACCTTCTTACCTTCATGTAGGAAAATTCAGGAAAAACTAAAATTTTATCAGCCTAGGGTCTTTTAAGAACAGTCACAACAGTCAGACAGCGCAATTTATCAAAATAAATTATTTATAATAAATTAAATTTTTTTAACAATATAAATTATAAAAACTTCAATTTTATTTTTAAATTAAAATTTATATGAATATAAATTAAAGCTTATCCCTTAAAATATAAAATTATTTATTAAATAAATTAATTTATTATTTATTTATTTATTTATTATATTCTTTATTGTACACCACATAAACAAAAATACAGGACAAACATAATTAAAAATAAGTGTACAATGGGCGGTCTTATCGCACAGGGCAATTTCTTACAGACAACCTTTGGATGGACTGAAAGAAAGAAGATGGATTTAGGGTTGTCAGTGTACAACATCAGAAAATACTAATAAGACAATAACACAAATACATACATACAATATAAGAAAAACATATACTAATAAATATTAAATATATAATTGAGCCAGGAGAAGAAAAAATCAAAGTGAAAGGTAATGCTCCTTCACCATTTTTTTAAACGTAGGTAGCGTTTGGGCACGCCTCACTTCTAAGGGTAACGCATTCCACAAACGAGCTGCTTGAATTGTGAAAGATTTATCAACGAAAGAAGTGGAATGCGTGCGAATACTTAATTTTAGGTTTTCCGATGATCTCAAGGACCTACTATGTGTGTCACTGAGAAACTGAAAGCGTTCCTTAAGATAAAACGGGGTACAAGGATTAAATAGCACATTATAAAGCAAAGAAAGTATGTGGGCGTTCCGGCGAAGGCGAATAGGAAGCCATTTGAGCTTAGTACGAAATTCAGAAACGTGGTCATACTTACGCAAGCCAAATATGAACCTTAAACAGAGATTTTGAAGTCGCTCAAGCTTATCCAATTGGTCTTGGGTGAGATCAAGATAGCTGGCAGCAGCATAGTCCAGGATTGGAAGAAGAAGAGATTGTGCTAACGCAATTTTAGTAGTGATGGGAAGAAAATTACGAAGACGTCTTAGGGAGCCCGCCGAAGCAAATAGCTTACGACTGACTTCCTAATTAATTTATTTATTTATGTAAATAATAAAAAATTAAATTTTTTTAAAAAAAAACTAGATATATTTAAAAACGATTAACATCTCATTTCAAATTAATTATGAAAAATATTTATGCTACAATAACTTTATTAATTAATTATCTCTTTTAAATTCGAGATTTTTTTTTTTTAATTTTTTTTAATAAACTGATACACAAGATACACTAAATTAAAATTACTTATATTTAATTTATTATTTAATTTATTTCAAAATTCTCATACAATACTAATTCCCTATAAACTATATAATTTTTTCTATAAAAAATACTTTAACCCCCAAATATTATTTTATTTAAAATTTTTTTTATTTTATATTAACTTATTAATTTCACCCCTCAAATTAATTAATTTTTAATATCTTTTCAATGTAAATGAAATACTTATACTCAAGCTCTAATTTGTTCTTTCTAGAAACACTTTCCAGTACCTCTACTTTGTTACGACTTATTTCAATTTATTATTATATGAAAGCGACGGGCAATATGTACATATTTCAATATATAATCATTTTATTAAATTAAATAAAATTACATTTAAATCCAATTAATTATTACAAATTAATATTCATATAAATAAATTTATTGTAATCCATTATATTCTTAATTATATTCTGCATCTTGATCTGATCTAAATTTTTATAATAATTATTAAATATTAATTTTATTAAAAAATATTTTTTTAACAACGATATACAAAATTATAAATTAAGTAAATTTATTCGTGGATTATCAATTATTAAACAGATTCCTCTAAATGAACTAAAATACCGCCAAATTATTTAAGTTTCAATAAATAATTATTTACTATTTTAGTATTTTAATTTTAAATTTTAATAATAGGGTATCTAATCCTAGTTTTTCATAAAATTTATTAAATCATAAATAAAATATAAAATTCCATTAAATTAAAATTTCACCTAATAATTTAAAATTTCCATTATATAAAATTATTATTAATTAATCACTAATAAAATTTAATTTAATTTTTGTATAACCGCAACTGCTGGCACAAAATTTGTTATTAATTAAAATATTAGCATAGCATAGTCGGCCTTATAATGTTCCCACTGTTGGGACTCAGGCCTCCTCTCTAGGAGAGAAAATTAATTAAAATATTACTAAATCTTAATTTCTTAAATAATTTAATATTAATTACTACATAAATAAATAAATTATTATTTAAATAATTTAATATTAACACTAAAATTTATATGTAAAATAAATTTAAAATAAAATCTTAAAACCATAAAAAATTTATCTATACGTTAATTTTTATAAATAGATTTTTTTTTATATTTAAAATATTTAATATAAATTATTAAATTTTTAATAATTTCTTTTTTCTTCTTTTTATAATATTCATATTAAAAATTAAATTTAAGAATTAAACAATTAATATTCATTAAAATTATATAATATTAATATAATTAATGTTAATTTTTTAATAATTTATTATATATATATATATATATATATTAATATATTAAATTTTTAATATATATATATTAAATAATTTTTTCTTTAAAATTTGTTTTTAAACCATCTTTAATAAATTTTCATATAATAAATAAAAAATTATATTAAAAATAAGCTAAATTCAAGCTTTTGGGTTCATACCCCAACTATAAAGGAATAACCTTTTTTTAAAAAATAAAGTGCCTGATTAAAGGATTATTCTGATAGAGTAAATTAAGTAAATTATATTTACCTTTATTATATTTTATAGAATCAAACTATACCTAATAGTATCAAAAACTATGGTGCATCTTACACTAAAATATATAATTTGAATTTTAAATTCTTAAAAGAAATTATTTCTTATTTTAAATTTTTATTTTATTTAACTCTAACAAAATATTTTTTTACTTCATATTATTTTTTAGAACTTTAATTTCTATTTCTTCTAATTCATGATTTGGATGCTGAATTGGATTAGAAATTAATCTTTTAAGATTTATCCCCCTAATTTCTAAGTCTAATAATTTATTATCCACTGAAGCATCTTTAAAATATTTTTTAACCCAATCTATTGCCTCAATTAATTTTTTATTTACAATTTTAATTAAAATAACTTTTATAAAAAATTTTGAAATAAATAATTTTATTTCTATTATAATAAACTCCTCTATACTAATAAAAATAGGAAGAACCCCCTTTCATTTTTGATTCCCCAATATTGTAGAAGGTTTATCATGAATAAATAACTTTATTTTAATAACTTGACAAAAAATTACCCCAATAATTATTTTATCTTATTACTTAAATAATAATTTTATTATTATTATTATTATCATAAATATTGTAATTGAAGCTATTGGAGGATTAAATCAAACTTCATTACGAAAATTAATAGCTTTTTCGTCTATTAATAATCTAGGATGAATACTTTCATCCATTATAATTAGTGAAACTTTATGATTATTTTATATTTCTATATACTCATTTATAATTAGAATTATATGTTTTCTATTTTATATTTTAAATATATATTTTATTAATCAATTATTCATTAATAACATAAATTTTTTCATTAAAATTAACTTATTAATTAATTTTCTTTCTTTAGGGGGGCTTCCACCTTTTATTGGATTTTTCCCTAAGTGAATTATTATTAATTTTTTAATTAATAATAATATATACATATTAACTTTTATTTTTATTATAATAAGATTAATTATATTATTTTTTTATATTCGTATTAGATACTCCGCTTTAATATTTAATTATTTAAAAATAAAATGATTTAAAATTTTTATTAAAAATAATTATTTTTTATTAATTAACTTTTTATCATTTATTTCTTTATCTGGAATAATTTTTAGAACTTTTTTTTTTTATTAAGGTTTTAAGTTAAATTAAACTAATAATCTTCAAAATTATTTATAAAGAAATTATTCTTTAAGCCTTAGTAAATAATTTTACTCCTTAAAATTTGCAATTTTATATCATTTATGAATATAAAGCCAAATATAATAAAAGAGAATTATTCTCGTAAATAAATTTACAATTTATCGCTTAAGCTCAGCCATTTTATTTAGCGAAAATGACTTTATTCAACAAATCATAAGGACATTGGTACATTATATTTCATTTTTGGGATTTGAGCTGGAATAGTTGGAACTTCATTAAGATTATTAATTCGAGCTGAATTAGGAACTCCAGGATCTTTAATTGGAGACGATCAAATTTATAATACTATTGTAACAGCCCATGCTTTTATCATAATTTTTTTTATAGTTATACCTATTATAATTGGAGGATTTGGTAATTGACTTGTCCCTTTAATATTAGGAGCCCCTGATATAGCTTTCCCCCGAATAAATAATATAAGCTTTTGACTACTTCCCCCATCATTAACTTTACTAATTTCAAGTAGAATTGTAGAAAATGGAGCAGGTACGGGATGAACAGTATACCCACCCCTTTCATCCAATATTGCCCATGGAGGGAGATCTGTAGATTTAGCTATTTTTTCCCTTCATCTTGCGGGAATTTCATCTATTTTAGGAGCTATTAACTTTATTACAACAATTATTAATATACGATTAAATAATTTATCTTTTGATCAAATACCTCTATTTATTTGAGCTGTAGGAATTACTGCATTCTTATTACTATTATCTCTACCTGTTTTAGCTGGAGCTATTACTATATTATTAACAGATCGAAATCTTAATACATCTTTTTTTGATCCTGCTGGAGGAGGGGATCCAATTTTATATCAACATTTATTTTGATTTTTCGGACATCCAGAAGTTTATATTTTAATTTTACCAGGATTTGGTATAATTTCTCATATTATTTCACAAGAAAGAGGAAAAAAAGAAACATTCGGATGTTTAGGAATAATTTATGCAATATTAGCTATTGGATTATTAGGATTTATTGTATGAGCTCATCATATATTTACTTTAGGAATAGATATTGATACTCGAGCTTACTTTACATCAGCAACTATAATTATTGCTGTACCAACTGGTATTAAAATTTTTAGTTGATTAGCTACTTTTCACGGTACTCAAATTAATTATTCTCCATCTATTTTATGAAGATTAGGATTTGTATTTTTATTTACAGTAGGAGGACTAACAGGAGTAATTTTATCAAATTCATCAATTGATATTACTCTTCATGATACTTATTATGTAGTTGCTCATTTTCATTACGTATTATCTATAGGAGCTGTATTTGCAATTTTAGGGGGATTTATTCATTGATACCCATTATTTACAGGACTATCTTTAAATCCTTACCTTTTAGCTCAAGTGGGCTGTTTACCATCGGCTCGAGTCGAGCAGTCTCTTATGTTATGTGCTCCACTGCAGAAACCGCAGACTTCTTTGGCAGCTTTGCATAAGGACTTGTTGTGTCCATACCCAAAGCAATTTGTGCACTGGACTAGTGGGGACTGGTCCTCAATTGAGCATCGCTTGATGCCCACATGGACCTTCTGTGCCACCGTGTAGCATTTCCAGAGTATCGGGGATAGCTCCAGAACAGGGTGGCATTCATGAGGGTTCCTTGCGCGTTTTCTGTAGCGCACCCTTATGGTCTGTCCATCTACAGCGACATTTTGCAGAAGGTGTTTATTCTGCGCTTTTAGGAGATCGACAATTTCCCCGTCGCTGTAGCTGGACAGCACTCCCCTAATGCAGACGAGAGGGTTTTGGGGTTTCGGCTCCTGCACTTTGAGCCCTTGGTTTGACTGGACTTGGTCCTTTATTATTTTCAAGTCCGACTTACTCGCGCACCTGAGAATCACTTTTTGGTTACGTGCTTTGCGAACCGTGTCGACTCGGGCTCCACTGGTTTTGAGGTCCAGGGCGGTCCTGATCCTCTCAATAACATTGTCCCCAGTGTGTTTGGGGTCCGTCGATGAGACGATCAAGGTATGGTTGGATTGTGTGAGTGGTTTGGGGGGCTTGGGCATACTAGCGACCTGGGCGAAGGTTTTAGGGCCCTGCTGTTGTTGTAGCGGTCTATCCGCTTTGGCCAGGTCCGCCACCCCTTTCTCTATATTCTGGAGCCTTTTTTTCATCTCCCCGACTGCCAGTTCCGCTTCTAGATTTAATGCAGGGAGCGCCTGGATCTGCGGCTCTCTGTCACGCAAGACGCGAAGATCCGCTGAAACGATCTCAAGTCTTTCCGATATGGGTTTGAGTTGGTGTGTGATGTTAATTGGTGGGTGTGGTGGTGGTGGTGGTGGTGGTTGTGGTAGGGTGGAAGGCCTGTTGGCAATGCCCTGTAAATTGCTCTGCAGTTTCTCCATTTCCTCCTCGAATCTGCTGGCCGTGAGCAGGCCTATCTCTCGGCTACTCAGGTCCGTTTCGGTGTTTACTGGTCGGATAAGGTCCTCTTTGAGTCTCTCCAGGGCCTTCCGGAGCACGTCCAGCTGGTTAGAAATGCTGGAAATGTTGTTGTTTAGGTGAGAAAAGCTGGCCCCCATTGTATCCCACTGTGGATTACCTGGGACTCTTAAGCTTTCCTGTCTTGTCTTCTCGTGCTCCTTAAGGTTACTGCAGCTTGCCGTTTTGACCTCATCTTTTAGTTCCTTGATTCCCTTGAAGGCCTCAAGGGTTTCATGGCCGAGCCATTCGCGGATCCCTTTCGCTTCTTTTTTTGTCTCTGAGACATCAGATCGCATGAGAGAGAGCTCTACCTTGAACGCCATCAGTTCTCAAGTGTGAGCTCTCTCGACCCGCACTAACTCTTGTGCGTGTCGAGAGCGCTCCTTCTCGAGGTTGTATTTGTGACGTGCTCGCGAGTCTGCCAATGACAGGGCCGTCTCGTACAGACCCTGTAAGCACTCATGAGCCGTGGCCTTGCACTCTCTCTTCATGTTTCCAGCAGACTCGAGGGCGTCTTTGCCCTTTTGGAGAAGTTCGTTGGCTTCTCTAGTAGCCAGGTCCATTTCTACCCCTGTGCCCCTTCTTGGTGTTCTGTAAAGAAGGCTCGGTCGCCCACTCTCGGGGCGCTCGGATTGGCTTAATGTGGAGGCCACCGAGCTTTCCTCGTCCGAGATGACCTGGCGAGGGGGGGAGATGCCACATTGTTCCCAATTGATCACCGTTTCGGATATTCTCCTTCGATCTTCTGAGGTTTGTGACTCAGGCGCTGATGGTGGTGGCGGTGAAGACTGTCTGCTCGCTACGTCTGGTTCCGACGCCGCCTTTGACATTTGTGGCGTCTGCGACGGCCGCGCCGACTTCTCTGAGACAATCGATTTCGCGGTATTATTTTTTAGTATTTTTTCTCTTAGAGACTTAGGGGCTTTTGCGGCTTCCGTGATCGTTTTGCGGGAGGTGGTGGAAGTTTTGGTAGACATAACTATTTTTTGGATTAAGACTTACTTACTACACTACAACTATAATACTTTATAAACTACAATTTTCTTTTTTTGTTCAATATTGGTGCCTGTGTGTAAATGATACTTAATTATTTTTTATTATTATTCTAAATATATATATATTTTTTTTTTTATTTTTTTTTTAAATTTAAGATGGACTCACGGATGCTCTGCTGGTGGTCTGCGTCTGCTGTCCGATGAGGAGCCCGACAACCGCTAGAGCTCGATATTCTGAGCCCTGAGTGCACGCTGGTGGTAGTCTCCAGTGAAATCCCGAAGTGCTGCCGGTTCGTTGCGTGTATGGGTACCGAGTTTTGGGATTCTGGTGGGGCCAAATTGATGAGCTTTCTGTGTGCTTTCAAATGAGCCCAAACTCGGCTATCCTAGCTCAAACGGGAACGAAGTTAGGCCGCGGGGGGTGAGGTCACCTTGAGGGGGGTCGGGGGGGGGGAGGGTTTCGTGGGGAGACTATTTAGGGGAGGGGTAAGTAGAGGGGAGGGGGGGTAAGTTGTGGGGAGGGGGTATCCCTGTGGAAAGATCCTGAAGTTCCAAGTTAGATAAGTCCAAACTCGGGGGGAATAGGACCAGGGGTTGACGAGTTCCCTCAGGCTAACCTGATGATGGGCCGCAGAGACGTCACACTGGTAGCTGGTCTGCAGGCAGATTCCTCGGCCAGCAACGGAGTCTTCAGTAATGGCTAGATTGGCTGCTTGACGTCACGCCTTGTGTCTCAAAAGAAAACACGTGGGCCAAAAGTGAGGTTACTTGGCGACAAAACCACGTGTTTTGGCGTTTTTTACGCACTAATAGCTCCAAAGTCCGTGCTCCGATTTTGCTGATCTTGGTGTCGCTGGATTGGTCTCTGCCGCTTTTCCCAGGTGTAACGTTTGCAAAACTATTGCACTAAAATTGGCTGCGATATTCACCACAGAAGTTGCAGGAGTACTGCTCCGCAACCAGAAGAGCCAGACACTTGCCCACACGTTTCCCGGTGAATCAACACTGCACAATTCCACCTGTAACTTTTTTGCGCACTTAACTCAACGCGTTGAATTTAGGTGATTTTTTAACGCGGAGGCGATGTTCTTGTGGCGACGTATTATCGGTTACTGGGTTAGGTTAGGTTAGGTTAGGTTAGGTTAGGTTAGGTTAGCCGCACGACATATCGCGAGGGCCGTCGCGATATGTCGTGCGGTGTTCCACAGGGCTCGGTCCTGGGGCCACCCTTGTGGAACATCGGTTACGATTGGGTGCTGAGGGGCGAGCTCCAACCGGGTGTGGACCTGACGTGTTACGCAGACGACACGCTGGTCACGGCCCGTGGGAGCTCGTACAGGGAGGCAGCGTTGCTGGCGACGGCAGCGGTTTCACGAGTGGTGAGCCGCATACGACGCCTGGGACTGGAGGTGGCTCTCAACAAGTCGGAGGCTATGGTCTTTCATGGCCCCCGACGGGCACCGCCGCCGGGATCACACATCGTGGTCGGGGGGGTCCAAATCGCTGTTGAGTCCACCATGAAGTACCTAGGATTGGTGCTCGACAGCCGGTGGGACTTTGGCCCTCACTTTCGGCGGCTGACGCCCAAGTTGATGGGCGCAGCAGGCGCGCTCGCAACGCTGCTTCCCAATCTAGGGGGCCCGAGCACTGCCTGTAGGCGGCTGTACTTGGGGATCGTGCAATCCATGGCCCTGTATGGGGCCCCGGTATGGGCTTCTGACCTGACGGCCGGCAGCATCGCAATCCTGCGAAGACCACAGAGGGCGATGGCCGTCAGGGCTATCAGGGGGTATCGTACGATCTCCTACGAGGCGGGTTGTGCACTGGCCGGATCTCCGCCCTGGGAACTGCAGGCGAGAGTCCTCGCCTCGCTGTACCGGTGGCGCGAGGAGATGAGGACGCGGGGTGGTGAACCGATGCAGCGCGAGATCGAGCTGCGTCGGTCTCAGCTCCGTGAGGTCATGGTGGTCGAATGGCGGGACAGGCTTCTGCGCCCTACCGCCGGCCTCGCCACGGTCGATGCGATCCGACCAGTGCTCGACGAATGGCTCGGGAGGAAACACGGCTCCCTGTCGTTTAGGGCGACGCAGGTGCTCTCGGGGCATGGCTGCTTCGGGAAGTACTTGTGTCGCATAAACAGGGAGCCGGACGCTCGGTGCCATCACTGCACCGACTGTCGGGAGGACACGGCGCAACACACACTGGCAGAGTGTGCCGCATGGGAGGAGCAGCGCCGTGCCCTTGTATCTGAAGTGGGCCCCGACCTGTCGCTGCCGGCCGTCGTTCGTTCGATGGTCGGGGGCGCCGAGTCGTGGGATGCGGTGATCTCCTTCTGTGAAGCCGTAATTTCGCAGAAGGAGGCTGCGGAGAGGGAGAGGGAGGCCGTGGCCACTCTCCCGTGCCGCAGCAGGCGAACCGGGCGTCGGCGGAGGGCAGACAACGCCCTCTTCCAGCCCCCATAAAGAGGTCCGGAGGGACGGCGGACTCGGGGTCGTCCGCCGTCACCCATCCAGCAAGACCCGAGGCGGCAGCGCGTAGTGTTCCACGCGCGCCCCTATTGGACGTTGCGGGGGGAGGACACCTCACACTCGCCCCGGCTTGAGGTGGCCCGCGTAGGCGGGCCGGCACTAGCCGGGGATCATGGATGGCGTATCAGCTCCCACGATCCCCGGCCCAAGTGTGGGAGGGAACACCGAGGTGGTTTTTAGTCAGTAAGAGTCTGACAGACCCCTTCGCCTGCCCCAGGCGAAGGACATCCATGAGGATTTTCAACCCCGGCAACAAAAAAAAAAAAAAAAAAGGTTAGGTTAGGTTAGGTTAGGTTAGGTTAGGTTAGGTTAGGTTCCCCACCGACTGTGTCCCCACGTTGTCGTCGTGGTGGGGCTTGCGTGTCTCTATGATCTTGGGGCTTTGCCGGTAGAGTTACTCATGCCGGAAAGGCCTAAGTGAGAGACCAGACCAAGAGGGACACCAGGAGGGGTCGCTCCTGATCGATCGACAGTCGTCGATTGGCATGGATGCGACTATGCCGCAGCGGTGCAGGCGCCCAATGCGGCTTGCGTATCTCTCCTACTGGGAAATCCCTCTAGGAGAGAACTTTCGACGGGTTCGCTGAGTCGGGTTAGCCGGACAGCGAACGGAGGCATGTCCAATGCCGCCGTCGGGGGCTTGGCTTAACCGCCTGGCCCAGAGGAAGGATACCTCTAAGATAAAAAACCACCTAATCCCAAGTTTAGAGGCGTGGCGAGGGGATGAATGGCTGGAGGGAGTCCAGTCTTTAGCGCCTCCCCTGTAGAGCACCTGCCGCACTCTACAGTATATAGGCTTACCTAGGCAAAAGGGCTCTGCCTAGGTGGACATATACATCCCTACTACTCGTGGGAACTATATGGAAACAAATAATAAAACACAAAAACAAAACGAGGATGTGCCAATCTTATTGGCGGAGGTTCCGCTTGCTGGCGACGGCAACAAGAGCCGAGGAGGCTCCCGATCCTCGAAAGAGGATCCGGTAATTATATCCGACCAGGACTCGCGCGGTCGCTCCAAATTTTGGAGAAAGCGACCGCACGATGAAGTTTTCTCGGACCGAGCGGGGTCGGTGGGTCTCTCCTCAAGCGAGGAGAACCTGCCGGCTGCAAAGGTGACGACGGCGAGGAGGGGAAGAGGTCGTGCGACACCTTTCGGAGCACCCAGTTCGGTGGCGGTGCGTGACTCCCGGGGTCGCTTTTTAAAGCGGCCGGATACGCCGAGATTAGGCGGGGAGAGCGACCCCGGGGTCTCATCCGGGGTCTCAATCGAGGAGCTGGGAGGAGTAACCGCTTCTCTTGTGGGCACGAGGGCAGAGGCTAACGCCGCAAAGCGTGCCCAGAGCAAAGCGGTTGCGGCCGATGAGGTCGCCGAAATGGCCCGTCAGGCCCGCGAGCGGCGTGCTGCCCAGGCGGCTGCAGGCTCGAGCCCCACGGCGGAGGCCCTGAACCGCCAGGTGCTGGATGGTGTGGACGTTGTCCTGAAGGTTGCAACTAAGTCTGGCAACCTGAAGGGCTCGTTCACCCGTGCCCTTAAGGAGGCAGCAGACGGAATCAGGGAGGCGGTGGAGATCCTTCTCGATCGTACGACCTCGGAGGAGACGGCGAAGCTGTGGGAGGAGAATAGCCGTCTCCGATCCGAACTGGAGGATCTCAAACGAGAGTTTGCTGCTCAGAGGCAGCGGCAGGAAGCTCCCGCCGCCAACGGCCGCCCTCCTGCTGCACCTTCGTCAGCCCCAACAACTACGCCACCGCCTGCACTTGCGATGTCGGACCACGACATCGAAAGGGTGGCCCGCATCTGCATGATGCAATGCGGTGGCATGGTGTCTGCCCGATTAGAGGCTCTGGAGTCGCGACTCCTTCCGGCCGAAACCCTCCGGCCGCCGCTTGCGGCAGATGAGCGGAGGAAGGAGGAGTCCGCAAACAGGAAGCGCGTGCAGTTGGGCAAGAAGCCTGCAAAGGGGGCCAAAAAGCCTACGGAGGGGATCCAGAAGCCCGCGGCGGATGCGTTCGCACCCCCTCCCCAACCAACCGCGCTCCCGGCTACCGCACCCCCGATCCAGGAGACCTGGACGACGGTAGGCAAAAGGAAGCGCAAGAAGAGGGCGGCGCAGCCGGCACCAGCTGACCCAGCACCCGTCGGCTCAGTGCCAAATAAGAAGTCAAAGTCGAGACCCCCACGCTCCGAGGCTGTAATAATTACCCTGCAGCCAGAAGCCTCAACCAGGGGTGTGACCTTTAAGTCGGTCCTGGCGGAGGTAAAAACGAAGCTGAACTTCGGTGACTTTGCCTCCCCGGCCGGCTTTGGTTTTAGAACAGCGGCCACGGGGGCCAAAATCTTTGAGGTGTCGGGTGCTGCAAGGCAGGAGAGGGCGGACATTCTGGCCGCCAAACTAAGGGAAGTCCTCAAACCGGAGGATGTCCGGGTGTCCAGACCCACAAAAACGGCAGAATTGCGCGTGAGTGGGCTGGATGACTCCGTGACCCCGGAAGAGATAGTGGCGGCCATTGCACGAAGTGGTGGGTGTCCACCCGAGAGCGTGCAGGCGGGTGAGATTCGCTGCAGTGCGGCCGGGCTGGGCACAGTTTGGGTGCGGTGCCCGGTTGCGGCCGCAAACAGGGTCGCGGATGGCAGAAGGTTGCTGGTTGGCTGGGTGTCAGCGAGTGTAAAGCTCCTGCCACCCAGGGTCATGCGGTGCTACCGCTGCCTGGACAAAGGGCATGTCCGGGCCTAATGCACTGCAGACATTGACCGCGGTGACCTCTGCTATCGCTGCGGCCAACCCGGCCACAAGTCGGCCCAGTGCTCCGCAACACCAAACTGCAGCCTTTGTGCAGCTGCCGGGAAGCCTGCGGAGCACAGACTTGGTGGAAAAGCCTGTAAGGCCCCCAAGAAAGGCAGGAATAATAAAGTTGTCGGAGGACCTGCGCCCCTCCCACAGTCAGGCAGCCAAGCAGCTGACTCCCGACCCAGGGATGGAGGAGATGCCGGAGAAATGGAATGCCAGTGATGGCACAGTTCCATTATCTCCAGGCGAATGTCAACCACTCCTCCAGAGCTCAGGATCTTTTGCTCCAGAGTATGGCGGAGTGGTCGATCAACGTGGCTGTGGCCGCTGAGCCGTATTTTGTACCCCCCCGCGATAACTGGGCAGGGGACCTGGACGGTTTGGTGGCCATCATTGGCGGGACTCTTGGCAGTCCCTCCCGAGGACGCGGCTGGGTGGCCGCTCTCACGGGAGGAATCACCATCATTGGGGCATATTTCTCGCCCAACAAGAGTCTCGCCGACTTCGAGAGGTTCCTTGTCGAGCTGGGTGCCGTCGTGGGCCGGTCTCACCCTCACCCAGTGCTGTTGCTCGGGGATCTCAACGCCAAATCTGCAGCGTGGGGATCCCCAGTCACCGATCCTAAGGGCGAGGTGTTGGAGGAGTGGGCAGTTGCGACCGGCCTGACCATTCTGAATCGGGGCTCGGAGTACACGTGCGTGCGGCAGCGGGGCGGGTCTGTAGTGGACGTCTCGTTCGCAAGCCCCGCTGTTGCACGCCGCGTCCATGACTGGCGAGTCGCCGTGGGGGTGGAGACGTTGTCAGATCATCGGTACATCCGTTTCAGCGTCTCCACCCAGACCACGGGCGGTGGCCGACCGTCGACCCTGCAAAGGGACGGTCCTCGCTGGTCAATTAAGCAGATCGACAGGGAGCTTCTCGAGGAAGCCGCAATCATCCAGGCCTGGGTCCGGGAGTCAATGACGAACGAACCCGTCGATGTCGAAGAGGAGGCGCAGTGGTTCCGCGGGGCGATGACGCAAATTTGCGACGCGTCCATGCCTCGTGTCCGCACTCAACCCACAAGGCGCCGGTTGTACTGGTGGACCGCCGAAATCGCGCAGATGCGCAGGACCTGCGTGGAAGTCAGGCGCCGGTACACCCGATACCGGAGGAGACGTCGTCGGGTTCCGGAAGAAGAGGCCGCGCGGTATGAGGTGTACCGCGCGGCGAAGAAGGCTCTGTGGCTGGCCATCGGCGAGTCGAAGACTCGATCCTGGGAGGAGATGCTTGCGACCTTAGATGCAAATCCATGGGGGCGTCCTTATCGTACGGTCCGAGGGAAACTTCGTGCCTGGGCGCCCCCACTCACTGAGAGCCTCGAGCCTCAGTTGCTGGAGGTAGTGGTCGCAGCTCTCTTCCCTGCTAGAGAGGAGCACACACCGCCGCCGATGGCTTTGCCCTCAGACACAGAGTCGGAGGATGAGGAGGTCCCCGAGGTGACACAACCAGAGTTGAGGGCGGCCGTGATGCGGCTCCGGGCCAAAACCGTTGCCCCGGGACCGGATGGAGTTCCCGGCCGCGCGCTTGTCCTCGCTCTGAAGGAGCTGGGGCCCCAATTGAGAGGACTCTACTCAGCTTGCCTTGAGCAGGGCCACTTCCCCACTCAGTGGAAGACAGGTCGTCTGGTCCTGCTCAGGAAGGCGGGGCGCCCAGTAGACTCGCCGTCCGCATACCGGCCCATAGTGCTGCTTGACGAGGTGGGTAAGCTTTTCGAGCGGATTATTGCTGCCCGCCTCGACGGTCACTTGTACAGAGAGGGGCCGGATCTGGACGACAGTCAGTTCGGTTTTCGGCATGGGCGCTCCACTATCGACGCCATAATGCGGGTGAGAGTCCTGGCGGAGGAAGCGGTTTCCCGGGGCGGGGTGATGGTGGCGGTGTCCTTGGACATCTCCAACGCCTTTAACGCCCTGCCCTGGAGCTGTATCCGGGAGGCGCTAAGGTACCATAGGGTGCCCCGCTACCTCCGCCACATCATTGGGGCTTATTTGTCAGAAAGGTGTGTCACCTACAGGGGACGCGACGGCGAGGGCCGTCGTGATATGTCGTGCGGTGTTCCACAGGGCTCGGTCCTGGGGCCACCCTTGTAGAACATCGGTTACGATTGGGTGCTGAGGGGCGAGCTCCAACCGGGTGTGGACCTGACGTGTTACGCAGACGACACGCTGGTCACGGCCCGGGGGAGCTCGTACAGGGAGGCAGCGTTGCTGGCGACGGCAGCGGTTTCACGGGTGGTGAGCCGCATACGACGCCTGGGACTGGAGGTGGCTCTCAACAAGTCGGAGGCTATGGTCTTTCATGGCCCCCGACGGGCGCCGCCACCGGGATCACACATCGTGGTCGGGGGGGTCCAAATCGCTGTCGAGTCCACCATGAAGTACCTAGGATTGGTGCTCGACAGCCGGTGGGACTTCGGCCCTCACTTTCGGCGGCTGACGCCCAAGTTGATGGGCGCAGCAGGCGCGCTCGCAACGCTGCTTCCCAATCTAGGGGGCCCGAGCACTGCCTGTAGGCGGCTATACTTGGGGATCGTGCGATCCATGGCCCTGTATGGGGCCCCGGTATGGGCTTCTGACCTGACGGCCGGCAGCATCGCAATCCTGCGAAGACCGCAGAGGGCGATGGCCGTCAGGGCTATCAGGGGGTATCGCACGATCTCCTACGAGGCGGGTTGTGCACTGGCCGGATCTCCGCCCTGGGAACTGCAGGCGAGAGTCCTCGCCTCACTGTACCGGTGGCGCGAGGAGATGAGGACGCGGGGTGGTGAACCGATGCAGCGCGAGATCGAGCTGCGTCGGTCTCAGCTCCGCGAGGTCATGGTGGCGGAATGGCGGGACAGGCTTCTGCGCCCTACTCGCCACCGTCGATGCAATCCGACCAGTGCTCGACGAATGGCTCGGGAGGAAACACGGCTCCCTGTCGTTTAGGGCGACGCAGGTGCTCTCGGGGCATGGCTGCTTCGGGAAGTACTTGTGTCGCATAAACAGGGAGCCGGACGCTCGGTGCCATCACTGCACCGACTGTCGGGAGGACACGGCGCAACACACACTGGCAGAGTGTGCCGCATGGGAGGAGCAGCGCCGTGCCCTTGTATCTGAAGTGGGCCCCGACCTGTCGCTGCCGGCCGTCGTTCGTTCGATGGTCGGGGGCGCCGAGTCGTGGGATGCGGTGATCTCCTTCTGTGAAGCCGTAATTTCGCAGAAGGAGGCTGCGGAGAGGGAGAGGGAGGCCGTGGCCACTCTCCCGTGCCGCAGCAGGCGAACCGGGCGTCGGCGGAGGGCAGACAACGCCCTCTTCCAGCCCCCATAAAGAGGTCCGGAGGGACGGCGGACTCGGGGTCGTCCGCCGTCACCCATCCAGCAAGACCCGAGGTGGCAGCGCGTAGTGTTCCACGCGCGCCCCTATTGGACGTCGCGGGGGGAGGACACCTCACACTCCCCCCGGCTTGAGGTGGCCCGCGTAGGCGGGCCGGCACTAGCCGGGGATCATGGATGGCGTATCAGCTCCCACGATCCCCGGTCCAAGTGTGGGAGGGAACACCGAGGTGGTTTTTAGTCAGTAAGAGTCTGACAGACCCCTTCGCCTGCCCCAGGCGAAGGACATCCATGAGGATTTTCCACCCCGGCAACAAAAAAAAAAAAAAAAAAAAAGGTTAGGTTAGGTTAGGTTAGGTTAGGTTTTTTTTTTTTTTTTAAAGGCACCCGTCATCACAGGGCGTTGCGTGTTTCCTCTGACATGTTGGGATCAGAGTCTTTTATTTTCATATTTTATTATTTTAACCAGTTACAATTTTTCATAAAAATAAAATCCTTACTTCTACATTATTTATACTACTTAACAAATGACCATAGAACACAATTCACAAATAACTTTTTGCATTAACTCGAAAACAAATATTCTTATTTTAAGTTTTTGCTATCCTTACTCTAAATACTTATGATTACCTATCATTATATATAACTAATATACATGTAAGTACATCTTCTATACTTTATTCTGTTTGATAACTCTAGCACTAATTTCCTTACAGTAATACAAAAACTTATTTCTTATTTTCTTTTCAGCCATTATTATTGGTAAATGTTCTAAACTAATTTTTGTCTCTATTTCTGCTTCCAAATTGTACCTTTCCTTTTCAAAAATTGGGCAATCTATAATAAGATGCAGTACACTTTCCTTTGAATCAGGATCACAGACACACGCCGGGCTCTCCTTGCACTTAAACCGGTTTAAGTACTCGGAGAACCCGCCATGGCCTGTTAGCACTTGTACCAGAAGGGGGTCAAGGTCAAGTTTTCGGACTATGCCGTAGGCAGTCCGGGCATCAGGAAAAAATGCCTTTGTTGTGGATGCGGTTTCGCCCGATCGGTATCTCGTGTTCCATTCGTCCAGCGAGTCCATTCGGATCTCTCGCTTGACGAAGGAAACTGGGCAAAGATCATAGTCTGGTCTTGTCTTTTTGCCCACCGCCGCCTCCTTAGCCAGCATGTCAGCCCTTTCGTTGCCCTCCAGCCCCACGTGTGCCTTTATCCAGTACAATTTAACATTTTTACCTCGTTTAATGAACGATTGGATGTTTTTCTGGATTTTGGCTACGAGGGGGTGAAGGGAAACACCTCGGGTCACTGATTCCAGGGCTGATCTAGAGTCACAGTAGACCTCAAAAACTTGAGCCGGATGTTTCAAAGCCAATTCGGTGGCTTTACATAGAGCCAGTAGTTCGGCCTGGTACACCGTGCAGAACTTTTCCAGTTTAAACTTTTGAGCTTTGGTCTCTTGGCCGTTTTCCCAAAGGGACAACGCCGCGCCAACCTTGCCCTCAATTCTACTCCCATCGGTGTAGATCTTTGGGTTTTCAAGGCCTTGCTGAGCAAGTTGTTCATCGTTCACCACGCATTCAAAACCTATGCCAATTTGGTCTGCCGGATGTGGTATCTGTGTATAGGGCACAGCTGTTTCTACATCTCGGTCTCCTGTAACTCTCCGGGAAAAACCTTTCTTTATCTCATAAAGAGAGGCTGCTTCTCGGATCCTTAGGTCCAATGGAAGCAGCCCAGAGAGTACCAGAGCCGAGTTCAATGACGTTGTCCTATAAGCCCTAATAATTTTTTGCACAAAGCCATGCTGGACTGCATCTAGGTGCTTCCTTATACCCAGTTTACATGCCGCAGGTGCCCAGGCACATGCCGCGTACAGAACTACCGGCTCCACTACCGCGATGTATATGGTCCTGACTATCTCAGGTCCCAGGCCCCAGCTGACCTTTGCGGCTCTGGACAACTGCTTATATAAATTGAGCGCCTTCCTACATATGTTCGACGCGTGAGCGTTGAACGTCAGCTTATTGTCGATCGTTAGTCCGAGTATTTTAATCTCCTGAGACAGAGCTATGTCCTCCCCGCCCATGTGCAGTCGTACTTTAGTTTGTTTGTAATAATCATAGCCTTAGTTTTATGAGGCGCAAACTTTAGTTTGTTTCTGACTCCCCACTTCTGAACATGCGCGAGAGTCGCATTTGCCCGCCTCTGGACGTCAAGCGCTGTATCTCCCGAGACAATCAGGACCACATCATCCGCGAACGCTTGACAATGTTCACCCAGCTCCTCCAGTTCCTTAAGTAGGGGGTCGAGGATCAAATTCCAGAATGTGGGCCCGCTTATAGAGCCCTGCACACAACCTTTTGTTGTTTTGCGTTGGTGTTCCGCACCTGCATACCTAACACGCACTCTCCTATCAGATAAGTAACTATCCACTAGTCGCCTCAAGTTTACCGGGCATCCAGTTTCTGCCAGTCGACATGTCATGGCCGGCCACCATGCGCTGTCGAAGGCTCCCTCTATGTCCAATGATATGACGACCGTGAGCTTCTTGTCCTTAAGCTCGTCTCTGATGCGTTTCATCATGTCATAGAGGGAGTCCTCAGTGCTGCGCTGTGGCGTAAACCCATACTGGTTTGTACTCGCCCCCGGTGAGATATGCCACCTAATGCGTTTAACTAGCATTTTCTCCAGGATTTTCCCTAGTACAGGCAGTAGCCCAATCGGCCTGTACGATTTGGGATGCGTGTAGTCTTCTTTTCCCTGCTTTCTTAGTACTACCACGACTGCCTCTTTCCAGGTGGTCGGAAAGTGGGACAGACTGAGACATCTATTTAAAAGCGCCAGAAACAGGGTAGGGTTATTAGCAATAGCCGCTTTGCAGATATCTGCAGTGAGTCCGTCGATTCCAGGTGCTTTTTTCGGGTTAAAACTAGATGTGGCCCACTTTAGTTCTTCCGTCGTGAACAGAGGGTCGAATGCCTCACCATCCGTCTTTTTATTAGCTCTGTTCGCCAACTCTCGTACCTTTATGTGACTCGCATCGTCATCCAGCGTTTTATCCTCAGGATAAAATGTTTCCGCCAGCAGCCTGGCCGATTCATCGCCACTGAGTACTCGTCCTCTTTGGACCAAAGGAACATCCTCCTGTCTAGTGGTTGTGCGGCCTATAACCCTATAGATGCTATCCCACATCGTTTCACGGTCTTGCTTTCCACAAAACTCCTTCCAGCTTGTTGTCTGTGCATTCTTAACAGCCCTCCTATACTCCTCCTTTGCTGCACTCCAAGACTAAGCTGGCCCACCTTCAACAGAACGGCCGCAATGTTCTCAGTTACAAGTTGGGGGTCATGAATGACCTCCAAACTGCTCCCGAAGATCACTATTGCCGCTTTCACTGGTTTTTGGCGGTTAAGGCTGCACTGGATAACTTGTGTGCCAGGACTTTGTTTCATTACACCTGTTCTTCCCACGTAAGGTTCTTGAACAAGTGCCACAGAGATTCCCTTGGCCTGAGCCGTCAGATGGAGTTCATCCGTGGCCAGCTTGGAGCGCTGGAGATTGACTTGGATGAATTTCAATCTTGCTGTCGATCTTTGTGAATGTTGAGGGGGACTTTGTTGGTGGTTTTCCTGCGGGTCGCCCTTAGCAATAGGAAACGTGCGACCGTGCTATTCCATCCCACTTTTGGCGTTCCTGGCAGTCTTCGCTAAACGCGGTGTGTGTCAGGTCGCTTCCTTTTTTCTGTGCCCCCTTGCAGTTTATACACGTGGGCTCCTTACCTTCGACTCTGTTCTGACAGTCCCTGCCATCATGTGCACCGCTGCAAAAGAAGCATGACTCCCTTGCCGCCCCGCATATGGACCTGTTGTGTCCGTATCCGAGGCACTTTGTGCACTGAACGAGTGGGGACTGATCTACAACAGAGCACCGCTTGATGCCAACGTGCACTCTCTGGGCTTGGGTGAAAATAAGCCACATTTTTGGTGAGATTTCCAACACCGGGTGGCACTCATGGGGATTTCTCGCGCGCTTCCTGTATCGCACCCTGGCCGTCTGTTCACCCACAGCGACGTCTTGCAGAAGATGCTTGTTCTGCGCTAATAGGAGATCGACGATCTCGCCATCACTGTAGCTGGACAGCACCCCCTTTACGCAGACTAAGGGGTTTTGGGGCTTTGACTCCTGGACCTTGAGCCCTCCGTTTTTCTTGAACTGGTCCCTGACCAGATTCAAGTCGGCTTTGCTGGCGCACCTCAGGATTACCTTCTGATTTCGGGCCTTCCTGACGGCGTCCACCTTGGCTCCGGTCGTCTTGAGATCCAGGGCGGTCCTAATCCTCTCGATCACGTTGTCCCCAGTGTGTTTGGGATCCGTCGACGAGACGATCAGGGTGTGATTTGGCTGTAATTGGTTTGGCTTAGAGGGGGGTTTCGGTGTACTTGCAACCTGGGCAAAGGTTTTTGGGCCTTGTAGCTGTTGTGGCGGTCTTTCTACTTTGGCCAAGTCTGCTACACCTTTCTCAATGTTTTGGAGGTGCTTCTTGACCTCCACGACCGCCAATTCTGCATCCAGGTTTGGAGCTGCCATTACCTGAACGGGGGGTTCTTTATCCCGCAGGACTCGGATATCCGCCGAGACCAAGTCCAGCCTTTCCGCAATGGGTTTGAGGTGTTTATGAAAATCTTCTCGTGACTGTGTTGGTGGTGGAGGGAGCGCGGGTTTACTCAGCATCTCTTGGATCTGCACCCGCACTCTACCCATCTCTTCGTCAAACCGGGTATTTGTTAGAATGTCTTTTCCCGCCTCAGACGCCTGACTTAGGTCCGGTCCTGGCTGGGTAGGGTCAGGCTTCAGTTTCTCCATTTCTTGACGGAGCACGTCCAGCTGGTTTGAAATGCTGGTAATGTGTGACTCCAGGCGGGACAATCCCCCACTCAGGAGATCCCCTTTAGGATCCCCAGGTGTCTTCACAATGTCCAGCCTGGTCTGTTCGTGCTCCTTGGAGTTTTTCAAGCTCGCCAGCTTGACTTCCTCCCTTACCTCCTTTAGACTCTTGAAAGCTTCAAGAGTCTCGTGGCCTAGCCAGTCGCGGATACCCTTTGCCTCTTTCTTTGTCTCGGTCAGGTCAGTTCGCATGAGCGAGAGTTCCGTTTTTAAGGTCATAACATCTCGAGTGTGAGCTCTCTCGACCCGCACAAGCTCTTGTGCATGTCGAGAGCGCTCCTTCTCGAGGTTGAATTTATGACGTGCCCGCGAGTCTGCCAAAGACAGAACTGTCTCGTAGAGAACCTGGAGGCACTCATGGGCAGTGACCTTACATTCCCGCTTCATGTTCCCTGCCGACTCTAAGGCGTCTTTCCCCCTCTGAAGCAGGTCGTTTGCCTCTCTCGTGGCCAAATCCATCTGTACACCTGTACCCCTTCTTGGAGTTCGGTACAGAAGACTCTGACGCTCGGGTCTGTTTAAGTGACCTGCCGAAGAGGCCACCGAGCTCTCATCGTCGGAAATGATTTGGCGAGGGGGGGAAATTCCACACTGCTCCCAGTTGATGACAGTCTCCGAAACTCTGCAAGGGATTCCCTCTCGCATCTCGGGTCCCGATGGTGTCGTGTCCGAGATGTGTGTCGTACATGCCGACACATCTGAGCCTGCTGCCTGTGGCTCCGACGACGCCTTGGGGATCGCGGCAGAATACTGAGGCGGCTCCGATGGTTGCGCCGCCTTTTCGGACACGGCAGATTTGGCAGTGTTCCTCAATATCTTTTTCCGGAGGTTAGTGGAGACTCCCGTGGTTGTTTTACGGGAGGCAGATATGGTGGACTGCTGTGACGACATTTTTTGTTTTTGTTTTTTAGTGCCAATAACTATGCTTATCCACGGACAATGTAGCTAAGTACAACTATTGGATATAGAGGTCTGTACCGAAAGAATAATATTTTATAATTGATAAAGGGAAGAAAGTGGATAGTCAAGGCAAAGAACTATTATTACTTATTTACACCTTATTTCTACTTCTAAATCTAGTAATGAGTATAATGGTTAGTCAACAATTATATATACATATATTTTTTTTTTGTTTTTTATTTATTCTTTTTTTCTTTTTACTGAGGTGGACTCACGGAATCTTCCGTCGCTGGTGGCCGGCGACTGCTGTCCGATGAGGAGCCCGACAACTGCTAGAGCCCGATGTTCTGAGCCCTAGGTGCGCAGTGGTGGTAGTCTCCAACGAAATTCTGAAGTGCTGAAGGATCACTGTGTGTATAGGTCACGAGTTTTGGGATTCTGTTGAGGCCAAATTGAAGAACTTTTTGAGCTCTTTCAAATGAACCCAAACTCGGCTATCCTAGCTCCAACGGGAACGAAGTTAGATCGCGGGGGGGTGAGGTCGCCCTGAGGGGGGTTGGGGGGGGGCAGTCTCGTGGGGAGACTAAAGGGGGGTAAGTTGGCGAGGGGGTGAAATGAGGGGGGATGCAGATAGGGATAGGGGATGGGAAGAGATCCCTGTGGAAAGATCCCGGAATTCCAAGTCAGATAAGCCCAAACTCGGAGAGGACAGGACCAGTCGTTAAGGAGTTCCCTCGGGCTAACCTGATGATGAGCCGCGGAGTCGTCACACTGATGGCTGGTCTGCAGGCAGATTCCTCGTCCGGCAATGGAGTCTTCAGTAAGGGCTTGATTGGCTGTTTCGACGTCACGCCTCGTGTCGCGAAAAGCACGTGGGGCCGAAGTGAGGTTAATTTGGCAAAAAAACCACGTGTTTTGACGTTTTTTACGTACTAAAAGCTCCCAAGCCCGTGCTCCGATTTTGGTGTTCTTGGTGTCTCCGGATAGGTCTCTGCAGCGTCTTTCAGATGAAATGTTTGCACAACAATGGCAGTGACCTTGGCTGAGTTATTTCCCACAAAAGTTCCAGGCTTACTGCTCCGCAACCAGAAGAGCCAGACACTTGCCCACACGTATCCTGGTAAATTAACACTCCACAATTCCACTGTTAACCTTTATGCGCACTTAACTCAACGCGTTGAATTTTGATGAATTTTTAACGCGGAGGCGATGTTATTCTGGCGATGTGTTATCGGTTACTGGTTAGGTTAGGTTAGGTTAGGTTAGGTTAGGTTAGGTTAGGTTAGGTTAGGTTAGGTTAGGTTAGGTTAGGTTAGGTTAGGTTAGGTTAGGTTAGGTTTTTTTTTTTTTTTTTTTTTTTTTTTTTTTTTTTTCTTATATCTGCAACATAATCGGAGTCTATGCTCAGCTACTGCAATCATACTAGTTCTCGCTTTTATTCCTCTCGCACTTTCATTCTGCATACTTTATCTTTCTTGCATTCATTCATCTTTCTCTCTTCAAGGGTAGGACGCCCTTCTACTTCCTATCTTTTCTATTCTTTACTTTTCTTTTTCTTTATATATTTTATTAAGGGTAAGACAACAACACATTGTTTATTTATTTTCCTTGAATAAGTATCTTAACATTACTGGTTTTTATTTCTTAGTACTATACCTTAGCAGGTGGTTAGAATTTATACAATCGTCTTAACTTATATCCTCTTATATCAAGTTGCTTTTATTTTACACTATTTCGCCTTTGTTCATATTTAAGGAAGGCACCACAGCAATTCCTTTATCGATTTACAGGTGTGTTTTCTTACTTATTTCTATTTCTTCTTCTATTTCTATAACTAATTATTTATTTCTTTCTTACTTTCTACTTGTCTCCATGAAGGCACCATGGTATTTCCTTTAATAGTTTTAAACATGTATCTTATGCTAACTTATTTCTATTTCTTAATACTTTAGGCAACTTAAATCTAGCTTTCATGTAGATAGACACTTTATGATTAAATGCTTGACAGTAATATCGTGTATGATATTATGTAAACATTTTTTACTTATGCACTTTTATTTCTTTTTATAACTCTTTCACATATCTTAACGCAGTATTCCATTACGAAATCTCTGTTTTTACCCGCTATTATTTGCCACATGTTTTCAGCATCAAGTTTGCAATTTATTATGTGCTCGGTTTCCAGTCTTTCCCTATCGAAGACAGGACAGCTGAACAATATATGTGGCACCGTCTCATCCACCGCAGGGTCACAGATGCACGATGGGCTCTCTTTACACTTGAAGCGATTCAAGTATTCTGAGAACCCACCGTGCCCCGTCATGATTTGTGTGACTACGTTGCTGATTTTGACCTTCCTGATTATTCGGTAAGCCGCCACCACATCCGGGAAAAACAATTTAGTCACTGAAGCAGTCTCCCCAGACCCATATCTGCGGTTCCACTCGTCCAGTGTTGCTGTGCGAATGCACCGTTTGACGTACGAAACCGGACACAGGTCGTAGTCAGGCTTTCGCTTGGAGCCCTCAGCGGCCCGTTTGGCTAGTTCATCGGCCCTCTCATTTCCATCCAATCCCGCATGAGCTTTGATCCAAAACAAGGTCATAGTCTTGTTTTGGATGGATAGAGACCTTATATTGGCCCTTGCCTCTACTGCCAGCGGGTGGTGTCGGTCGTAGTTTTGTATCGTTTGGAGGGCCGCCATAGAGTCGCTGAAGATTCCAAACGATCGCGCACTGTGCTTCAGAATTTCCCTGGTTGCGACGCATATCGCCAGAAGCTCTGCCTGGTAAACGGTGGAGTAATGTGGAAGAGCAAGCTTGAGGGCTTTGGTTTCTGCATTACCGCTCCACATGGAGAGTGCCGCCCCAACTTTGCCCCCGATCTTGCTTCCATCCGTGAAGATACGAACCTCAAGTTCGCTCTGGGCATCAAGTTGCTCTTGGTTTACCAGGCTTATGAGCTCCAGCTCCGCTCGCTCCGCAGGGTGTGGGGCCTCCATTGCCGAAGCAGCCCGCTCGACCCTCCTGTCACCAAGTGCTGGCTGGGGTACCCCTCTCTTGGCCTCGTATAGCGATGCAGCCTCGCGGACACGGAGGTTGAGAGGCAGTATCCCAGCCAGCACTAGTGCAGAGTTTAACGAGACCGTCCGATACGCCTTACACAGCTTCTGAGCAATTCCGCGCTGTACTGCTCCCAACTGCTTCGCGACGCCCAACTTTCCAGCGGCCGGGGCCCATACGCTGGCAGCGTACAGGACAACCGGCTCTACGGTAGCCACATATATCGTTCTTATGACTTCAGGGTGAAGTCCCCAGCTGGTCTTAGCCGCCTTGGTTAGTTGTTTGTAGATTCCTATTGCCTTCCTGCATACATTTGCGACGTGTGTATTAAATGTAAGCTTCTCATCGATGGTGACGCCCAGAATTTTGATCTCTTTGGACATGGCAATGTCGATCCCGCCCATGCTCAGGCGTGGGGTGTCATATTTTAGTTTGCGTGTAACGACCATTGCATTGGTTTTCTGCGGAGCGAATTTAAGTTTGTTTTGTACCCCCCACGCCCGAACGTGTTCAAGGGCGGCATTGACACGTCCCTGGATCTCCAGTGAACTGTCACCATCGAAGATCAGCACTACATCGTCTGCAAAGGCCTGGCAATAGTCACCCCTAGCTTCCAGGCTCTTTATTAGCGGGTCCAGTATGAGGTTCCAGAATGCTGGTCCCCCTATGGAACCCTGAACGCAACCCTTATTTGTGGCCTTGCTAAACTCCTCACCCGCGTACCTGACCCTGACCCTTCTATTTTTGAGATAGCTGTCGATGACCCTCCTCAAGTTGACTGGACACTTTTCCTCAGCCAGACGGACTCTTATGACTGGCCACCAAGCGCTATCGAAGGCTCCCTCTATGTCCAGTGATACTAATACTGTTATTTTCTTCAGCTCGAGCTTGCTGCGTATGTGCTGCACTAGTGCATAGAGAGAGTCCTCCGTGCTCCTCTGGGGCATGAATCCGTACTGGCGAGTACTCATCCTCGGGATCAAGTGGAACTTGAGGCGGGCCACCAACATCTTCTCGTATATTTTGCCTAATATTGGCAAGAGGCCGATTGGTCTGTACGCCTTGGGGTTGCCATAATCTTCTTTCCCTGGTTTCCTTAACACGATCACAATCGCCTCCTTCCAAGTGTCAGGAAAGTGGTGGAACTTTAGGCAGCTGTTAAGGAGGGCAAGGGTTACGTCGGGGGCAACTCCGATGGCCTGACAGCAAATATCGGCAGTGAACCCATCTGCTCCAGGGGCTTTTTTGGCGTTAAAAGACCTGCACGCCATCGTCAGTTCAGTCATCGCGAATGGTGGATCGCACGAGTCATCGTGTTCTCCAGCATTCACATAGTTGGCCCTTTCCCTAATAAGGCGATGGTATGCGTTGTCACTGTCCGTATGGTCTTCAGGGTAAAACGTGTTGGCCAATAGCTCGACTGAACCTTTCGCATCCAGCACTACGGCGTCCTTCACCAGAGGCTGATCCTCTGTCCTTGCCTTAGTCCTTCCTATGACCCGGTAAATTCCTTCCCAAACCCCTTCTCTGTCCTGGGTTAGGTTAGGTTAGGTTTTTTTTTTTTTTTTTTTGTTGGAGCAGGGTGGAAAATCCTCATGGACGCCGCGACTGTCCCACTAATAGGACAGTCGCGGCAGTGCCGGACTCTTACCGGCTAAAAACCACTCCTGCTCTGGCTATGAACCTTTGACTGAGTCAAAGCCTTTACTACTCATATTTATATGTAATTTAAACTGCCTACTTAGATAGAACTGTATACTAATACTATAGCTCAATACAACTTGCACCTACTAATTTGACAGGTTGACAGTTCAGTTAAGCTTGAAGTGAGTTGACATAATAATTCCTAAACCATTTATAAAATAATTTAAGAATTATTATGCCAAATCATTTAATGAAATATAGAATTTATATAATGGCATTTCTTTTTTTTTGTTTTTTATTTGTTATTCTATATGCAATGTTTTGTCGCTATTTCCATAAACAACTAAACAAGATTAAAAATAATAATAATAACTAGACAGGCTAGAAGGGAGCTTACACAGTAATTAATAAGTAACATAACAATACTTTTAATTTTTTTTTTTTTTTCTTCCTATAATTTTTTTTTTTTTTTTTTTTCTTCCTTTAATTATTAATTTTTGTTTTTTTTTCTTTTCTTTCAAATTTTTTTTTTTTTTTTTTTTAATATGTAATGCAATCAATCACGTTTTTTTTTTTTTTTTTTTTTTTTCTAATTTTTATGATACTATGCTCTATATTCTTATAATATATTCAAGTATCATTTTTCTTAATCTATCTTATTTCTACTTATTACACTTTGACCAATCTTACTACAATATTCCAAAAATTTGTTTCTAGCTTTACTTCGTATCAAATTTGGTAAGTTTTCTTTTACTAAATTTATTCCAAGCTCCTGCTCCAGCTCGTACCGGGAACCGGCAGTGATAGGGCACTCCAGGAGGATGTGCGAAACCGTCTCTTCCACACCAGGTTCGCAGATGCACGATGAGTTCTCCTTACACTTGAAACGATTCAAGTATGCAGAGAACCCACCGTGCCCCGTCAAAATCTGTGTGGTGATGCTGGTATGAGTGATTTTCCGAACTATACTGTACGCCTCAACCGCGTCAGGGAGAAACATTTTTGTGCCAGCAGCTGTATCACCGGTTTTGTATCGTTCGTTCCATTCGTCAAGCGTCTGCAATCGGATGCTACGCTTGACGAATGAAACGGGGCACAGGTTGTAATCCGGCTTCTTTTTCGACCGCAAAGCGGCCTCCTTCGCAAGTTGGTCAGCCCTTTCGTTACCCTCCAATCCTGCGTGGGCCTTTATCCAAAACAAGGAGACGCTTTTATTTTGGAGCTTACAGCGTCTTATGGTGTCTCTTGTTTCCACCGCTAAGGGATGGGGGCAACCCGGATTGACCACCGCCCGAAGAGCCGCCATGGAGTCGCTAAAAATGCCGATCGGGTTCTCCCCGAGCTTTAGGGCTTCTCTAGCCGCTCTTTGCAAGGCCAACAGTTCAGCCTGGTTGACGGTACAGTAGGACGGCAAAGTAAGTTTGAGGGCCTTTGTTTCGGCGGTGCCATTCCACAAGGATAGCGCCGCTCCAACTTTGCCCTCAATCTTACTGCCGTCAGTGAAGATACGCACAGCAAGATTGCTGTGGTTCCTGTACTGTTCCTCGTCCACCAGGCTGCCAAACTCTAGTCTGGTCTGCTCCGCGGGGTGCGGGGCCTCAAGCGCTGGAGCCATCCGCTCGATCTCCCTGTCTCCTAGTCCAGGCTGGGGCACTCCCCTCTTCGCTTCGTATAATCTCGCCACTTCTCGTACACGAAGGTCGAGCGGGAGTATTCCAGCCAGTACCAGTGCTGAGTTCAGGGAGACTGTCCGGTAGGCTCTGCACAATTTCTGAGCAAACCCTCGTTGAACCACGTTGAGCTGTTTTTTGACCCCTAACTTGTTTGCGGCTGGCGCCCAAGCACTCGCAGCGTACAGCACAATTGGCTCCACTGCCGCGGTGTAGATAGCTTTGATGACCTCCGGATGCAAGCCCCAGCTGACACGGGCTGCACGAGCAAGTTGTTTGTAGATAGCTATCGCCTTCTTACAGACGATAGCTATATGCTTGTTGAAGGTCATCTTAGAGTCGATCGTCAGCCCCAGTATCTTGACATCTTGGGACACTCCAATACCGACCCCTCCCATGCTCAAGCGAGGCGTGTCATACTTTAGCTTCCGCGTCAGTACCATCGCACAAGTTTTGTGCGGTGCGAATTTCAGCCTGTTTCTAACACCCCACGCTCGAACATGTTCGAGAGCGGCATTGGCACTCCCCTCGATCTCTTGAGCCGTTTCACCGTCAAACACCAGCACCACATCATCGGCAAAAGCCTGACAGTAATATCCCCCATTTTCTAACTCTTTGAGGAGCGGGTCCAGCACCAAATTCCAGAAGATCGGTCCACTCACCGATCCCTGGACACACCCTTGGCTCGTTCGCCTTCTGATCTCCTCACCGGAGTATCTGACACTGACAACCCTGTCACTCAGGTAACTGCTGATTACTCGTCTCAGATTTACAGGACACTTTTCCTCAGCCAATCGTACCTTGATTGCGGGCCACCACGCACTATCAAACGCTCCCTCAATATCCAGCGACACAAGAGTCACAATCTTTTTGTGCACCAGTTTCACGTGAATGTGCTGTACAAGATTGTAGAGGGCATCCTCAGTGCCTTTTTGGGGCATAAAGCCGTATTGGCGAGTGCTGATCCTTGGCAGCAAATGGAATTTGAGACGAGCAACCAGCATCTTTTCGTACACCTTCCCCAAGACAGGCAAAAGCCCAATCGGCCTATATGACTTAGGTACAGTGTACGAGTCTCTGCCCGGCTTCCTGAGCACCACCACCGTTGCCTCCTTCCAGACCTTTGGGAAGTAATGATGTTCGAGGCACTTGTTAAGCAGTGCCAGGAAGTAATCAGGGTCACATGCTATGGCCTCAGCGCAGATATCGGCTGTGAAGCCGTCGGCTCCGGGAGCCTTCTTTGGGTTAAACGACGTTACGGCCGTGTGTAGCTCGCTTTGGGTAAACGGTGGATCATGTTTTTCATAATGGCTCCACTCGTTTACCATCTCAGCCAGATATCGAGTTTGGCGCTGGTCCGCATTGTCGTCTTCTTCTCTGTCCTCTGGATAGAATGTATCCGCCAACAGGTTCACCGAACCTTTGGCATCGAGAGTTAACCCATCCCTCTGGAGCGGCAGATCTTCCTCTCTTTTTGCTGTTCTTCCTATCACCCTATAAATACTCTCCCAGACACCCTCTCTGTCCTGTTTCTTACAAAACTCCTTCCAGCTCTCAGTTTGAGCTTTAATTTCGGCTAATTTATACTTTTCCTTTTCTTCCAGATACAGGCTAACGACATGTGCTCTACGGACTGGCGCTGCGCTCCTGATTCTGCGTCTCCTGGTCGCGACTAGCCTCTTCATCTCGGCGAGCTCCTCGGTCCACCACGGTAAGGTAAGCGTTTCTGTTTTATTTTTATTTGGTATTGTGGATCTGCAAGATTCTGTGATAGTTTCTATGTAAATTTTGATAATGTTTTCTAATGCATTCTGATTGTTTATATTATTGAGTTCTGATATTATTAAATTTTTGTCTTGCATAATTTGAGACATTTTCTCACGAAATTGCCTCCAATTTGCCTTCTTTGTGTTATAAATTCTAGTAGTTCTACTGATGTTAATTCCTTTCGATTTTATTAAATTTATGCCAAAAATGATACCATTGTGGTCCGAGCTCGTGAGACCCTCCTCTACATGCCAGCCGTCGACCAGGTTCAGCATATCCAACGAACAGGCCGTCACGTCCACATGGCTGCTGTATCTTTGTCCACCCCTTACAGTGTCGAAGGTTGGGACGTCCCCAACGTTCAGAATGTGCAGACCAAGCTCCTCCAGAGCTCCACACATTTGCTCTCCCCTCGCGTCTTCATTGGTACTACCCCACCAGGTGCTTTTTGCATTGGCATCCCCTCCTATAACCAACCTCAGCGACCCTGTTACACGTTTTATTCCCCTAATCTGCTCCAGGTATGGCTCTATGGGTTGGTCAGGCTCAAAGTAATAGGACACCAGCGTGATTGTCCACGCTCTAGTTCGGATTCCCACCACAACGATATTATTTGTGGTGAGTTGCGGGTACTGTATGACATCCAGGTCTTGGTTGAAGATGGCTATTGCCGCTTTTACTGTCCCTTCTCCTACTTCAGAGTTCTGAAACACCCTGACACCTCGCCGGCCCCTCATTCCTCTCGCCGCACCCACATAGGGCTCCTGGAGCAGAGCCACGCTGACTATACGCTTTTCGGCCTCGAGTAGCAGCTCGTTCGTAGCTAGCCGACTTCGTTGGAGGTTAGCTTGGATTATTTGGTACTGGGGAGTACACGCAGGGACCACCTTAGCAATATGCTATGGACGCTCTGGCCAATGCGTCCCACTTCTTGCGTACGGGGCATTCACTACTGAAAGCATTGTGCTCGCTGTTCTCAAATTTTGCCCGAGTGCAGTTGACGCATACTGGTGCTTCACCTAGCTGGTTTCCGGGACACTCCGACCTGAGATGCGGGCCACCACAGTGGCTGCAAAGGTCAGCCGAATCCTTGCAGAAGCGCTTGCAATGCCCATAGGCCAGGCATCGGGTGCACTGCACCAGTGGTGTTTGGTCTTCCACTCGCACCCTTTGGAGATCAACCCGTAATTTTCCCGCCTCAATCGCCCTTCTCCAGATAGTAGGCGAAACGCTTAAGACGAAGTGGCAGCTATGAGGATTTCGCACTTTCCTACGGAACTTTACTCCCATTCTATTCTCCTCGTCGTTGAGGCCATGGAAAACGTCCCGGTTCTGATTTCTGAGAGCCTTCAGAACTTCTTCGTCGCTGTGAACAGCCAACACGTCCCTCAGGATCAGAAGCGGGTCCTTGTTTTTCATCTCCTCGACGACGAGATGGTTACCTGCCTTCTCGATTCTCTCGCGCACCCTTTTCCGCTCCTCTTCCGAACTGCAGCCCATAATAATTTTTCTATCCTTAGCTTTTCTCAAACTTTCTATTTCAACCCCTCCTTCTTTTGCTCTCACAGCCTGTCTTATTTTCCTTATTATCTCCTCACCCGTGTCTTCCTCTTCTTTTGACGTTACCACAATGGAATGCAGTGCGGTCCTTCCTGAGATCTGCCTTTTCGGTGGACCTGCCACTACACTCGCATAAGTGGCCGTCCTTTCTTGCATGTCCTTCTGCCTCTCCATCGCCTCCTGGAGTCTCTCCATTTTCTCGCTGCTCACCTTCACCAGCGCGCTATGCTCCGCTAGTGAAGCGAGCAGCGAGTCAATCTCTGGAGGGATCTCTGGCAGAACTGTTTCCTTGTCGGTCTCCTTTGTCACAATTTCTGCTCCCCTTAATAGTATCGCGGCTGCTGCTTCTTCTTTTATGAGCAGATATAATCTTTCCACCGACTGGGTGATCCCTGCCTTTAAATCCGCCCTCAAGTTGCGTGATTCGCTAAGGTGCGATTTCGCACGCAAAAGGCAGTTCCGTGCTTCAGTCACCCGGTCGGTAGGTTTAGGAGGCTGTTGTTTACTCGCTCCCGGCGATCCCTCTACCACCTCACCTGATATTCTGTGCGCAGCAATCTTGTTACCCGCAGAAGATGCAGGCTTTCTAGGTTTTGTGGGGCAAGCCGGGACCGAGGCCGCCCTCTGGAGTGAGTGAGCAGTGGCTGGGGAAAGAGACTGAGGTTCCGCCAACTTTCCAGCCTCCCATTCCCCAATGCTTCGCCTCACACCAGAGGCCTGACTCGGAGCCCCAGGAAGGGAAGATTTGGTCTCAATTCGGTTGGAGAGACCTCCAGCCGACGGAGAGACATTAGAGCCCGAACGCCTCTTGGCTGGAGTCCTTGCAAGGAACATGTTTGGGAGAGTAATATATTAAGATTTATTCGACAGAAGGTGCAAGCAATATAAGTTAAAAAAAAAATAATGTGATACTATACTGATCCCTGTAAGGGGGGGATCAGTCGGTCAAAACTAAATCAAAATTAAATAGATGTGTAAGATAGGTCAAGTGACTAAGGTTTTGTCACGTTAGGTTAAAAACATGAGAGCAACAAAATAATCTTAAAACTAGAAAATAGGGACTTGCTCTGTCAATACACGTATTTATAGACTATTGTCTAGCGTCCAGAAGTCTTTAGGAGCAAGCGCGCCCTTTCAAATTTTTGGGTACAGTCAGTAAAAAAAAAAAAAAAAAATACTCTACCTAGAGTCAGTTTCTAGTTTCTGCGAGACAGATCTCTCCAAGCCCTTTCCGACGAGCCCAAACACGGCCGCCCTAGCGCAAAGGGTTCCCGAGAAAACCCGGTCAAAATATCTGGTTGCCAGAGCAAGATGGCGCCCAGAATTCGGTTATTGGTGGTTTTCTCCAGAACCGTATGCCCGAATCCCACCGTGCTTAGGCTCCCCTGGATGGGCCTGTCGAGACCTATTCAGTAAAAAAATGAAAATTTCTGGTTCCCGAAAACCCCTGAAAGGTATTATATCGGGTAGGGAGGGGCCAGACAGTGTCTCCAAAGAAAACCCGAATCCTCTACGACCTCCGGTTCAGCAGATACACAAGTTCGAAAAATGGTTTGACAGCTTAAGAACGGTTAGGTTAGGTTAGGTTAGGTTAGGTTAGGTTAGGTTAGGTTAGGTTAGGTTAGGTTAGGTTAGGTTAGGTTAGGTTAGGTTAGGTTAGGTTAGGTTAGGTTTTTTTTTTTTTTTTTGTGTATCTATTCTACCGCAGACATGATGGTCCGCGCCATTTGTTACAGTGTTCTTTGTTTATGCAAGTTTAACATGTCGTGCCCTCATCTTAACATTTACTTAAAAACTAAGCTTAAAAACTACGCGAGTCCACCTCAGACTCATATATATATATATTTTTTTAGTTTTTTTTTTTTTTTTTTTTCTTTTTTTTTTTTTTTTTTTTGTCTCTTTTTTGTTTAAATTAGTTAAGTTAGTAACTTATTTATACAAATTACTTTTATTTATATTACAATAAAACTTAGACACATCAATATATCAAATCTATAGACATATCACACCATCAATCCAACACCTCCGCGAAACGAAACTCAACGCCATTTGTTTGCTGAGCGCTAACTTTACAGGTTTTTTCACAAACAGTTTCCCTGAAGAATCCCGCCCAGCGACGGTATTGGATTAAAGGTGCGATATGCAAGGTATTAAAATAAACTTATTACAATGGTTAAATTGTTTCAAAATATACTTATGTATTTACACACAGTTATCTTGCTACATGTTACATTATGATTATATATTTATATATATTTTTTACGACTATGGATTTAGGGTTGGTGGGTAGAGTTTGGGTATTGGGCTCTTGTTGATCTGCCACCTAGAGTCTTCACTAACTCCATCAAAGCTTCCACGACTGCGGTGTCTCGATGCTGCATGGCCGTCTTAAGGTTGTATTCGACGACCACTTTAGAAGACGCATCCATCGCTTTACGAGCGAAACGGCCCGTGGCATCGTCGGCGTCGTCGGTGTAGTACACACAGCTGACCGTTTGTCTCGACACTGCAACAACTGCATGGGAGATGCTGTCGTGGATTTGGAGCCTCCTTGACTTGGTGTTTATTATGATAACGCTGTCGCAGGTCAACCCCTGAGCTGCGTGGATGGTGAGGATACGCGACCCTTCGCCAGACCCATAGCCCTGGTCGGCAAGAGAGGCTCTCTCTTCCTGCGTATGGACCAAGAATAAGGTGTTCTGGGCGGTTATCGGTATGCGCGCTCCCGTGAACCTTTCTACTTTCAGAGAGTGGACCCGTGACAGCGAAGTCTTGGAGGAGTATATACCGGGGTATATCTCACTCAGGGTCAGTGCTATGTCCATTGGGTTCCTATGCGTACAGAGTAACTCCTGGGTGATGCCAGTCACCAAGTTTGGGCGGGTGTACCTTAACTCAAAAAGGTTCTCTCTGTCCAAAAATGGTAGCTGATTCACGTCTCCGATGAGAACGACCTCGCTCGCTCCAGACAACTTCACTGCCATGACTATTGCCCCAAAGTGGTTCATGAGGGCTTCGTCAACCATAAGGCGACGGCATTTCTCCTCTGGTCTGAACCCGTTGGCTAAAATTGAGGCCATAGTGCGCACTTTTGTCTTGACACGATCTCCTAATCGGTGCGCTAGCTTCTCTCTGAGATCCTTAGCAGCTTCGGTTGTTGTGGTCACTACGATATCGCTCTCCTCGTCAAAATGTTTCACCATCCAGGTTGTCTTGCCGCACCCTGGGACTCCGTTTATCCATTTGATACTGGGTACCGCCCAATGCGCTTCCGAAGCCGGGGAAGCGGAGGCCCCCGAAATGGATTGCGCCATTTCGAGGATCCTGTCGTCCAGCATAATTTTGGTACACTTGGCGGTAACCACTATCGGGTCGTCTTCGGATGTGTGGAATGTTACTTTCCCTGAGCGCTCCGTTTCCACCTCGTCCAGGGTCACAAAGCCACTCTTCGCGCTATAGGCTGCCATGTACGACCCCGTCATTTCACCAGCAATGACCTGGGATTTGACGTTGTCGTACACGGCTGCCTCTGCCTCCCCGAGTAAGACCCTTAACAGACCCTCATTTTTCCAATGAAAGGTCTGCAGAATCTTTCTACATGTCGCGAGGTTTACCTCTCTGGTTGCCCTCACGACTGATACATACTCGAGGAATGCGCTCTGTACGTGGTCTATGATACCAGAGTTTACAGCGAGGGTCGGAGGGCTGACTTGCCCTTTGTCGGCTCTGGTCGGTTTGGGTTTTGGTTCTGGTGTTTCCCTGGGTTTCGGTTTGAAAAACCTCATGACCGCTGACTCTTGCCGCTCAGTTGGTGATGTGCGGCTGGTACTCGGGAGCAGTGCGCTGAGGAAGGTGCCGATTGCTTTGAGACGGCTCTTGGACCGGGCTCGGTCCTCTGGGCTGATGTTTTTGCCTTTGTCCCTCTTTTCTTTTTCTGCTACAAGCTTTTGCTGGGCCCTTTCAGCTCCGCTCGTGGTGTTCGGGTTTTTAGTGGAACTCATCGTGCTACCTGTGTGGTCTTTGGGGGCTTTGAGGAAACTTAGAGTTTCCCCCCTATCCTCGTAGACCACAACCTCATGCTGTTCTGAGGCTTTAAGGCAGCCGAAACGGTCTGCGATGTCTCCTCTTTCACCACCGACCGCCATAGCATCGATGCTGATCGTGCGGGGTGCTATGCACGTATTTTCACCTGCCTCCCTGATCTTTTGGAGCAGCGAGCTCGCCTGGGCAAATGGGGTCTCCACTCTCCACTCGAGTAGTGCGATTGTCTTTCCTTTGAATCGCACTAAACGGCACTTGTGAGCGGCTATCTCCAACTGCTGCAGCGCGGCGTACTTGCTTCCTTTGATGCTCGTTTTTGATGTGCTCCCGTTGATCAGGGCAGCTAGGCCTGGTGAAATTGTGATTCGGGCTCCAGTGCGGCTTGTAGCAATGCAGAAACTTATACCCAGCGTCTCTGATTCCCTATTCATGAACAGGGCGACCCCTCGGAGTCTGATACCGGGGACTCCGTCTCCTCCGCATACCAGGAATTGTGTTACTGGCATGTCGGTTGGGATTGTCTGTTGGTTTATCCCTGTTGTTACTACCGCTAGCGCTGTTACTGGTGCTGGTTGTGTGTTTATTCTTTGCTGTGTAATTGAAGGTGACGGGTTTTGTGTAATTGGTGTTGGTGTTGTGTTTGTAGGTTAGGTTAGGTTAGGTTAGGTTAGGTTAGGTTAGGTTAGGCTAGGTTAGGTTAGGTTAGGTTTTTTTTTTTTTTTTTAATATTTGAGTGCAAAAGACCCCTGCCGTACAAGTTTTGTAGGGTTGTTATTAAGGGCTGTAGGCTTTCGATTTCAGTTATTGTATTTTTGTTTCATACATTGTAAAATATGGATAATAAATAATTCTTAAAAATAGTAGTTACAATTCCAATTATTATATTAGATCATTATTAAATTGTCACAAATTCTTATAAAATTAATAAATAATTGTAATATACAATAACAAATTTAGTCATAATTATAACAATGTCAATTATTTGTTCCGTCTATTGACAGATTGAACAATTTTTATTATAAATTCAATAAAATATTTTCGTATCTTTCGGTCGCTCATTAAAAGACTAAGATTGGTTTTGATCACTGGCAAATCGACTCTCATCTCAAAAACGTGCCTGAGGGAGGAATACACAGGGCACTCCGTCAGGAGATGGAGGACTGTCTCCTGCTTGTCGGGGTCGCAATAGCACGCTGGGTTCTCCTTGCACTTGAAACGAGTCAGGTATTCGGAGAACCCACCGTGCCCAGTTAGGGCCTGGGTCAACTCCTGGGTCATCCCTATCTTCCGTACCGTCCTGTACGCAGCGACCGCGCACGGGAAGAATAATTTCGTCGTGGCCGCCGTTTCCCCAGTACAATACCTCCGGTTCCATTCGCTCAGCGTATCCATTCGGATCATACGCTTAACGAATGAAACCGGGCATTTATCGTAGTGGGGTTTCCGTTTACACCTTAGGGCAGCCTCCTTTGCGAGCGAGTCAGCTCTCTCATTACCCTCCAGCCCCACATGAGCTTTGATCCAGAACAAGGAGACACTCTTGTTCTGGATACTGCTGCGGTGGATGGCGTCCCTCGTTTCCACTGCGAGGGCGTGGAGGGCTTCGGGGTTCACGACGGTTTGGAGAGCTGCCATGGAGTCACTGTAGATAGCGAACGCCGTCTCGGTCCTTCGGAGGACTTCCTTCATTGCTTCACAGAGGGCGAGGAGCTCAGCCTGGTAGACGGTCCTATAAGACGGCAAAGCAAGCTTGAGGGCCTTGACCTCGGCCTGGTCGGTCCACACGGACATTGCTGCACCGACCTTGCCCTCAATCTTGCTGCCGTCTGTAAAGATCCTCACCGCGTAGTCGCGGTGGTTATTGTATTGCTCCTCGTCTACCAGGCGACGCAATTCAATGGTCCTCTGCTCGGCCGGATGTGGCATCTGTAGTGCCGATGCCACTCGCTCAATCTCCCTGTCTCCCAGCGCCGGATGGGGTAACCCCCTCTTGGCCTCATAGAGTGAGGCCGCCTCTCGAATGCGGAGGTCGAAAGGGAGTATTCCAGCCAGCAACAGTGCCGAGTGTAAGGAGACCGTGCGATAGGCTCGGCACAACTTCTGCGCGAAGCTCCTCTGGACGGCGTTCAACTTCTTCTGGACTCCAATTTTGGTTGCAGCCGGCGACCATGCGCTCGCCGCGTACAGGACGATGGGTTCCACTGCAGCTGTATAAATACAGCGGATGACCTCAGGATGCAGGCCCCAACTGGCCCTTGCAGCCCTCGATAGCTGCTTATAAATACCGATGACTCGGGAGCAGACGTTCACTACGTGGGTGTTAAAAGTCAACTTGTGGTCGATGGTGAGACCTAGCAGTTTGATTTCTTCAGACATGCCAACGTCCACCCCACCCATTCTGAGACATGGGGTGTCATGCTTCAGTTTGCGCGTTATCAGCATAGCTTTGGTCTTATGCGGCGCAAACTTAAGCTTGTTTGCGACACCCCATGCGCGCACGTACTCAAGGGCGACATTGGCATCCCTTTGGACCTCAAGCGCCGTCTCCCCATCGAACACAAGGACGACATCATCCGCAAACGCCTGACAGTAGACCCCCATACTCTCTAGCTCCTTAATGAGCGGGTCCAGCACCACGTTCCATAATATGGGACCACTGATGGACCCCTGGACGCATCCCTTCTCGGTCCTAGATTTATGCTCCGCTCCCGCGTACCTGACTCTCGCCACTCTCTCGGACAAGTAACTATCAAAGACCCTTCTCAAGTTCACAGGACACTTTTCCTCAGCCAGACGCACTCGTATGATCGGCCACCAAGCGCTGTCAAAGGCTCCCTCTATGTCCAAGGACACAATCGTGACAAGCCTCTTTGCTTTGAGTCTGCCACGAATGTGCCCCATGAGTGTATAGAGGGAGTCCTCGGTGCTTTTTTGGGGCATGAAGCCGTACTGGCGGGTACTCATCCTGGGCAGCAAATGGAACTTGAGTCGGGTCACGAGCATCTTCTCGTAAATCTTTCCGAGTACAGGCAAAAGACCAATCGGCCTGTATGATTTCGGAGTGGTGTAGTCTTCTTTCGCGGGCTTGCGGAGCACAACGACTGTTGCCTCTTTCCAGGACCGTGGAAAGTATTCATGCGCCAGGCACTTGTTCATCAAGCGCAGAATTAGGTCTGGGTCTAACTGGATCGCGTGGCCCCATATGTCTGCCGTCAGACCGTCGGAACCGGGGGCTTTTTTGGGGTTGAACGAGGAGACTGCTCGCCTTAGCTCGTCGAGAGTGAACGGTGGATCCCAGGGTTCAACTTGGTTCCCACTGTTCACCTCTTGCGCTCTTTGCCGCACCTTTTTATGCTCCTCGTTATCCCCCTCCTGACGGTCTTCCGGGTAGAACGCTTGTGCTAGATACTTCGCTGACTCTTCGGGATCTAGAGTCTTTGCATTCCTCACCATCGGTATGTCCTCCTCTCTCTTTTCTGTCCTCCGGATTACCCTGTATATCCCCTCCCACAGGCCTTCTCGGTCTTGTTTCTCACAGAAACACTTCCAGCTCTCGACCTGCGCTTTGACTACTGCTCTTTCATACTCTTCTTTCTGTTTCAGGTACTCCTCAACAACCTTTGGTCTACGAACCGGCGCTGCACAACGGATCCTCCGCTTTTTGGTGACCACCTGCCTTTTCAAGCTGGCGAGTTCATCAGACCACCATGGCACGGTTAACTTCTCTACTGTCTTCTTCTTGGGTATCACTTTGGTACAGGCGTCTTGTACCGCCGTAGTAAGTTCCTCGACTACCAGGTCTAACTTATGCACGCTGTCGATCTGATCGGACAGGTTTTCAGTAATGTTACTATTTTGCATAATTTGGGCCAGTTTCTTACGAAACTGTCCCCAATTTGCCTTCTTAGTATTGTAGGACCTGGTAGTCCGGTGCACTGTGATACCCGCAGACTTTTCGAGGTTTATGTAGAACTCTATGCCGTTGTGATCCGATCCCGTCAGCTCATCGACGACACGCCAGCCGTCGATCACCGACAGCATATCCGCTGTGCAGGCTGTGACATCGACGCAGCTCATGTAACGCTTGTTACCACGAACTACGTCGAAGGTTGGAGTTTCCCCTCTGTTGAGTATTTGCAGTCCAAGCTGGTCGAGAGCTCCCAGCATCTCGTCGCCTCTGCTATTGGTCTCACTACTGCCCCACCAAAGACTCCAGGCGTTGGTGTCTCCTCCCATGATGAGCTTATGCGGGCCGGTCTCGCTTTCCACCTTCCTAAGGCTGTCCAGGTATGGCCCCAAGGGCTGGTCTGGCTCAAAGTAGAACGAGACCAGAGTTAGTTTCCAGGCACCAGTTTGGATCCCCACCACGACGATATTGTCCGTGGTGAGTTCTGGGTACTATCTAACGGTGAGTTTTGGGTCAAAAACGGCTATGGCCGCTTTGACAGTCCCTTCTCCTTGCCTGGTGCTCTGGAAGATTCGGACGCCTCTGGTCCCGCTCATTCTTTTAGCGTTGCCCACATAGGGCTCCTGGATCAGCGCTGCGGTGGCTTTGCGCTGCTCGGCTTCGATCATAAGCTCATGGGTCGCCAGTCTCTTCCTTTGAAGATTCACCTGGAGTATTTTGTGCGGCAGTGTGTTTACTGGGACCACCTTAGCAGTAGGCGATGGACGCACGTGCCAGCCTGTCCCATCTGACACGAACAGGACACTCGGGGTTGAACGCGTTGTGGTCCGTCTTCTCCATCTTCGCCTTTATGCAGTTGTGGCATTTTGGGCAATCCGCCTTTAGCCACTGGGCACACTCTGCACGCAGGTGTGGTCCTCCACAATGGCTGCATAAGTCGGCCGGTTCTTTACAGAGTCGCCGACTATGCCCGTACCCTAAGCACCTCGTGCACTGCACCAGTGGCGACTGATCGTCGACGAAGACGGTTTGAAGATCAATACGCGCTCTTCCCTTATTGAGCATCCTGTTGTAGATTGTCGGGGACGTGCTGACTATCACGTTCTGGGTCTGGGGGTTCCTGGAGTTCTTTTTATATTTTATAAGGAGTCGGTCTTCCCCGCTGTCGAGGTCGCGAAAGACATCCCGGTTTTGATTGCGTAGCGCCCCCAGCACTTCCTCATCAGAGTAGATGCGGAGGACGCCCCGGAAAATCAGCAAAGGGTCTTTATTTTTCACCTCCTCGACAACGAGGTGCTCTCCTGCCTTCTCTAGTCTTTCCCTTACTTTATCCCTTTCTTCGACCGACCTACATCCCATAACAATCTTCCTGTCCTTTGCCTTTCGCACGCGTTCTATCTCAACTCCTCCATCTTTGGCTTTGACAGCCTCTCTAATTTTGTTGATAATTTCCTCTCCTGTGTCCCCTTCGTCCTTGGACGTCACCACTATCGAGTGCAGCGCGGTCCTTCCCGGGGTCTGCCTTTTCGGTGGACCCGATGCTACACTCGCGTAGGTGGCCGTGTTCTCCAAAAGTTCCCCCTGTCTCTCCATCGCTCGCCGCAGCCTCTCCATCTTCTCGCTGCTCTCCTTCACCAGCGCGCTATGCTCCGCTAGCGAAGCGAGCAGCAAGTTTACCTCCGGGAGGCTCTTGGGTGCTTCTGGCGGGGGTGTTGCCTTAATGGCCTCCTCCCTTGCCAGCTCAGCCCCCCTCACTTTAACAGCAGCCGCCGCTTCCTCCTTCACCAGCTGGTACAGCCGTTCCACCGATTGGATGATCCCGGCTTTCAGGTCTGCCCTCAAATTGCGCGAATCGCCAAGGTGCGACTTCGCGCGGAGAAGGCAGTTGCGAGCCTCGGTCACCCGATCGGTGGGTTTATTTGGCTGCGGCTGGCTTGTCCCCGGTGGAATGCTCAATGGAAGTTCGGCACATCACAGCCTTGCTGTCCGGCTGAGACGTGGCGCGCTTTGTGGACTTCTGGGAGGCAGTTACGTTTGGGGCAGCTTTTTTAGATGGGTTCGCGGTGGCCAACGGAAGAGGCTGAGACTCTGCCATCTTCCCACTCTCCCACTCACCAATGCTTCGCCTCACACAAGAGGCCTGAGTTGAAGCACTGGGAGGGGAGACCTCCCCCTCGAAGGTGACGGAGAGTGCCGCGTTCGATGGAGAGACTTGGGGAACTAAGGAGGGCTTTTTTGCGGGGGTCCTGGAGAGGAACATGATCCATGAAGGGTAGGAAAAGAGATAAAATTAATAATAAAGTCAATAAATAATTAAAAAAAAAAAAAAAAAAAAATTAGCGATATTAATAAAGTTTTAAAAATTTAAAGACTGATCCCTGTAAAGAGGGGATCAGTGTGTCCATATAATTTTAGGTCCTTGTTCCTCAATAGAGGTGTCAAAAAGAAAAAAAAAAAAAAACAATAGGTCCTCAACTAAACTACAGGCTATAAAGTAATACGAGTCTTCAATGCTGAGAGCACGAATTCGGTGAGATTTCTCGCGCGTCACGGGCAGTTTCAGTCACGCGTGCAATAATGCTGAAAAAATCCTTCGTCTCTATGTAGAGCCAAACTCTACTGTCAGAAAGAAAGCCCTCCCCGAGCCCTCCAAAATGACCCCAAACTCGGCGGGCTTACTGCAGAGGGTTCCGGAGATATGGTGGTTTAAAGGGTTAGGTTAGGTTAGGTTAGGTTAGGTTAGGTTAGGTTAGGTTAGGTTTTTTTTTTTTTTTTTTTGTGTATCTATTCTTCCGCAGACATGATGGTCCGCGCCATTTTTTACAGTGTTCTTTTTTTATGAAAGTTTATCAATGGCATTTTATCGTGCCCTCATCTTAACATTTACTTAAAAACTAAGCTTAAAAACTACGCGAGTCCACCTCAGACTCATATATATGTATATATATATATATAATTTTTTTTTTTTTTTTTTTAAATTAGTTAAGTTACTTACTTATTTATACAAATTACTTTTTCTTATATTACAAAACTTAGACACATCAATATATCAAATCTATAGACATATCACACCGTCAATCCAACACCTCCGCGAAACGAAACTCAACGCCATTTGTTTGCTGAGCGCTAACTTTACAGGTTTTTTCACAAACAGTTTCCCTGAAGAATCCCGCCCAGCGACGGTATTGGATTAAAGGTGCGATATGCAAGGTATTAAAATATACTTATTACAATGGTTAAATTTCTGATTGTTGTTGTAATCTTGCTACATGTTACATTATGATTATATATATATATATTTTTTACGACTATGGATTTAGGGTACCAACCCTCTTCGCTCTTACAATTCTCATGTACTATTTTCTATGTCGTCTAGATAATACATTTTTATACATATTTTGTATGCACCGTCTTATATATATTCAAATATACAGCAGTCACATATCTTATTGATCGTTTCTATTTCTCTTGATTGATTTTTCTGCTAATTTAGTACAGTAGTTCAAGAATTTGGTCCTACCTTTCCCCAGCATTATCTTACCCACACTATCCATGGTTAAGTCTACTTCTAGTTCCACCTGTATTTCATTTCTCTCGTAAGCATATGCAGGGCAGCGAAGCAGTATATGTGGAACCGACTCCTCCACGTTCGGGTCACAGATGCACGACGGACTCTCCTTACACTTGAACCGATTCAAGTATTCAGAGAATCCGCCGTGGCCCGTCATGACCTGAGTCAAAATTCCTTTCATGTTCAGCTTTCTAATAATCCTGTACGCCGCTATTGCATCCGGAAAGAACATTTTGGTTACTGAAGCAGTAGTTCCGGTTTTGTATCTTCTGTTCCATTCCTCAAGCGTCGCCATACGAATGCGACGCTTGACGAATGAAACAGGACACAGATCATAGTCCGGCTTCTTTTTACTCGTGATGGCAGCCTCTTTAGCAAGCTGATCCACTCTTTCATTGCCCTCAATCCCTGCGTGAGCTTTGATCCAGAACAAGTTTACTATCTTGTTCTGGAGAGAAACAGCTGTCAGGTTTTCTCGTGCTTCTACTGCCAGGGGATGAAGGCAATTGTGGTTTTTCACTGTTAGGAGGGCTGCCATAGAATCACTGTAGACTCCAAAGGTGGTTGCCGCACTTCTCCGAATTTCCCCGGTTGCCCTACATATCGCCAAGAGCTCCGCCTGGTAGACCGTGCAGTATTCTGGCAACGCCAACTTCAGGGCTCGTATTTCGGCCTCGCTGTTCCATACGGACAGCGCAGCGCCGACACGACCCCCGATTTTGCTACCGTCGGTAAAGATTCTTACTTCCGGTTTGGCGCTGGCGTCGACCTGCTCCCGGTCTACCAGACTTCCGAACTCCAGGTCGATACGCGAGGCGGGATGCGGGGATTTCAGTGCGGATACTGCCCGCTCCATCTCTCTGTCCCCCAATATTGGCATTGACACCCCCCTCTTGGCCTCATATAGTGAGGCCACCTCACGAACTCGGAGGTCCAGGGGGAGTATCCCTGCCAACAGGAGTACCGAATTGAGGGAGACGGTTCGGTAGGCCTTGCACATTTTTTGGGCAATGCCCCGTTGCACGGCACCCAACTGCTTTATGACTCCCAGTTTATTTGCCGCTGGGGCCCATGCGCCAGCGGCGTACAGAATGATTGGCTCTATTGTTGCAGTATATATAATTTTTATTATTTCTGGGTTTAGGCCCCAACTGATCTTCGCGGCCCTGCATAGTTGCTTATGAATACCGATAGCTTTCTTACAAACGTTCTTAACGTGTGTATTGAACGTTAACTTGTCATCGATGGTGACACCCAGGATCTTTATTTGATTGGCCATAGCTACCGCGACCCCGCCCATACTCAGTCGCGGGGTGTCGAACTTCAATTTTCGAGTTATTGTCATGGCGTTTGTTTTTTGAGGTGCAAATTTCAGTTTGTTATCGACACCCCACGCCTGGACATGTTCGAGGGCAGCGTTTGCTTTCTGCTCTATTTCCATTGCTGTGTCACCATCGAAGACAAGAACCACGTCATCTGCGAACGCTTGCGTGTATACATTATCCTCTGTCAGAGATTTAAGGAGGGGATCCAAGAGTAAGTTCCACAGGTTGGGGCCTCCAATGGAGCCTTGCACACAGCCTTTGTTTGTGCCTTTGGTGTATTCCTCACCCGCGTATCTGACCCTGACCCTTCTGTCCCTCAGATAGCTGTCGATGACCCTCCTCAAGTTGACCGGACATCTTTCCTCTGCCAATCGGGTTCTTATTGCTGGCCACCAAGCGCTATCGAAGGCTCCCTCTATGTCTAGAGATATTACAACAACGATTTTCTTCATATTCAATTTACTTCTTATATGTTGCATTAGGTCATAGAGGGAGTCCTCGGTGCTCCTTTGGGGCATGAACCCGTATTGGCGAGTACTCATCCTTGGTAAAATATAGTACTTGAGGCGGGCCATCAACATCTTCTCAAGGATTTTGCCCAACACCGGTAAAAGACCAATAGGCCTGTATGCCTTTGGGGTGGTATAGTCGGTTTTACCCGGTTTCTTTAATACAACCACTGTGGCCTCCTTCCAGGGCTTAGGGAAGTAATTCAGTCTCAAACATTGGTTTAGAAGGGCCAGGAAGACCTCGGGTGCACTACCAATGGCTTGGCTGCATATATCAGCTGTGAGGCCATCCAAACCCGGGGCCCTTTTGGGGTTAAAGGACTCACATGCTGTTCTGAGTTCTGCTAATGTGAAAGGTGGATCTTTCAGCTCTGCCTCACCTATCTCGTTCACTGTTTCGGCTTTGGCTCTGATCAGGCCGTGGTGTGTGCTGTCCGTGCTGTCTAAATCGTCCGGGTAAAAAGTTTCTGCGATTAACTTCACTGATCTTTTCGGATCGAGCACTTCCCCGTCCTTGATCATCTGCAAGTCCACCTCTCTTTGTGTAGTTCTCCCAATGACTCGATAAATCCCCTCCCATACTCCCTCCCTATCTTGCTTGCAGCAAAAATCCTTCCAGCTTTCCGTTTGAGCTCGGGCCGCCTCAGTCTCATACTCCTCTTTCTGTTTCAGGTACTCTTCGATGACTTTCGACCTTCGGACCGGAGCAGCGCATCGTATCCTTCTCTTTTTGGTAGCTTCGCTCTTTTTCAGCTCTGCGAGTTTCTCCGACCACCATGGCAGGTTAAGGTTTTCCTTTTCTTTTTTATTTGGCATTGCTGAGTTGCATGCTTCTTTTATTGATGATGTATAATTAGTAACTATTTCATCTAGTGTTTCTGTGTTGCAAGTTTTTTCTATTTCTTTTTTGTTTATTTTACGTTCTAGCATTAATTGGTTGAGTTTCTTACTAAACTTTGGCCAATTGGCTTTTTTAGTGTTATACTGTCTTGTAGTTCTTACTACTTGAGTTCCCTTTGATTTTGTAAGACTAATTTCAAAGATTATGCCATTGTGGTCGGAGCTCGTGAGACCCTCTTCAACTTTCCAGTTTTCTACCAAACCTAGAATGTTGTCAGAGCAGGCTGTAATGTCAACGCAGCTGCTAAATCGTTGTCCTCCCCTGATAGTATCGAAAGTCGGAATTTCCCCTGTGTTGAGTATGTTCAGCCCGAGCCCGCTGAAGGTTCCGCACACGTCTTCGCCTCTACGGTCAACCATCGAGCTCCCCCACCAGGTGCTTTTCGCGTTGGCGTCCCCTCCAACGATAATTGGTTTTGAGCCGTTTGCGGTTTCTATTTCCTGTAACTGTTTTAAGTAGGGCTCCACAGGTTTATCCGGCTCAAAGTAGAATGAGACGAGTGTGATCTCCCAAGCACTGCTCTGGATCCCCACCACCACAATATTTTCTGTGGTTAGTTTCGGGTACTGTATTACCTTCAAATTTTTGTCAAGGACAGCTATTGCTGCTTTTACAGTACGGTCTCCAGTCCCAGTATCTTGGAAGATCCGCACTCCCCTCTGGTTCTTCATAGTTTTTGAGCTGCCGACATAGGGCTCTTGCAAAAGCGCTACACTGATTCCCCGATTTCCCGCTTCTATGAGCAACTCGTTAGTTGCCAGCTTTTTGCGTTGGAGGTTGACCTGTGCGAATTTGTAAGCGGATATTTCACCTGGTGCGCCCTTAACAGTACGCTGTGGTTGACCGTGCCAGTGCGTCCCATTTGCGGCGTACAGGGCATTCGAGACTGAAGGCGTTATGCTCCATGTTCGGCATATTTGCCTTCTTGCAATTTCTGCAGGTAGCTATTCCTCCTGCGATCCAATCCGAACACTCAGTTTTTAAATGAGGGCCACCGCAGTGACTGCACACGTCCATCGTCTCTGTGCAGTATTTACGTCCATGTCCATAGCCTAGGCAGCGAGTACACTGTATCAGTGGGGTTTGGTCTTCAGCTCTAACTCGCTGCAGGTCTATATGGACATGTCCTCTTGTTATCACCCTCTGCCAGATAACGGGGGACGTGCCCACTACAACATGCCCAGAGTGTGGATTTCTAGTCTTTCTCCTATATTTTATTTCGAGCCTATCATCCCCGTCGCAGAGGCCGCGAAAAACGTCCCTGTTCTGATTCCTAAGGGCTTTTAGTATATCTTCGTCCGTGTTCACTACTAGGACGTCCCTAAGAATCAACATTGGGTCTCTATTCTTCACGGCCTCTACTGTGAGGTCAATACCTTCTCTTTCTAACCTATCCTTCACCTTATCCCTTTCCTCCTCTGTCTCGAAACCCATAACTACCTTCCTGTTCTTTGCCTTTCTGATTCTTTCTACTTTGATCCAACCTTCCTTCGCATCAACCGCTTTCCTAACTTTATCAAGTACCTCTTCCCCGGTCTCTGACTCATCCTTTGAAGTGACCACAACCGAGTGCAGTGTGTTGCGTTTTTCCAACACACCACCACTGCTCCGGGCCTGGGCCACTTTCGCGTATGAGGGTACTTCCTTGCTTGTTGCCTGTATTTCTCTCTGCTCGTCCAATGCAGATTTGAGCTCTTCCATGCGTCTGTTGCTTTCTCGCAGCAGTTTGGAGTGCTCCTCTATAGTTTTTGTAAGGCGGTTTGCGTCCTCTTCTAAGTTTTTTCCTATTGCCCTATCTTGTTCTCCCTTCTCTTTTCCCTGTTCTCCTATACCTACATTGCAGGTTTTTTGTCCTTTGACCGAGTTCACGGTCTCCGAGGTGCCGTCCTTAATAAGTCGGTACATGGCCTCCACTGCCTGAGTGATGCCCGCCTTTAAGTCTGCCCTCAGATTGCGCGAGTCATTTAGATGGGTCTTCGCCCTTAGGAGCCAGACCCGGCCCTCATGTGCTCGGTCAACGGAGGCCAGCGGCCCCGGCGATCCCCCGGTAGCCTCCACAGAGCCTCGCCGTTTCGTATCCTTTCCAACGTGGATCAGTGTGGCCTTCTGTGCCGGCCCCGGTTGAGCCGCCGAAGCCCGCACCTGGTTTTTCGGTGACACCAAGTATGTAACTGAGGTGACTGTTTTAGGGTCATTTCCCTTGCTACCTTCCCACTCACCAATGCTCTTTCGAACATTGGGAGCGGTCGTTGGTTTTTGTGGAGAAGGTCCTGCCTTCTCCCTGTCGACCGGGGAGTTGGCCTCCGGGGCAGTCCTCTTGCGAGGTGTATGTGCGAGAGGCATTGTAGGTGTTTTGTCAGTTGGTAGATCGTCTATTTTCATTTAAATTTCGTCCTAGTTACACTAAAGTGTGCCTTCCTACCCTGTAAAGGGGGGTTAGTAAAATGGTCAAAAGAAAACTAAAACACAAATGTGAGTTATGTAAGTTGCTATCCCTGTAAAGGGGGGTAGCAATGGTCCAAGTGCTCGATGTTTTGCTATTCCTAAAGTTTGGAATGCCGTCTGAGGTCAAGAAGTATAAAACGATCAATAAGATCAGTGACGCTATAATAATAACTATACACTCTGGGTGACTGCTCGTCAATTTCAGCCAAGAACAAAAGAAGTATTATATTATTTATATTATATTATTTATATATATATATATATTTTTTTTTTTTTTTTTTTTTTTTTTTTTAAACCAATAATCCCAACTGGTAGCTCTCCCCAAGCCCTATCAAACAAGCCCAAACACCACGGCTCCACTCCAAATAATTACGGAGATAGAGCAGCCTGAAATTCTGGTTACCGGTTCAAGATGGCCACCAGAATCTGGTTAAGTACGGTTCTCTCAGGGACCGTCCAACCGAATACCACCGTGTTTGGGCTCTCTCGACTGGGCTCGACGAGCTCCACACCCTGGTACAAGTTCCAGAAAGAATTATCCTCAAATGCTGTACTTCAAAAAACGTACTCCAGGCAGAAAGAGCAAAGCCGGCCAATGTCCCCAGAAAAAACCCGAGTCTTCCACGACCCCCAGTTTAGGAGCTATCCGAACCTGAAGTTTCGTTTGACAGTTCTTGAACTGTCAAAGTCAACTTTCTATCCGGTATAACTCCCACCGCCGTTGCCGCAGAACACCCGTTCTTGGACTTATCCGGTTCGGCTCGACTCGTCCCGTCACGCTCTGATGTTTTCAGGATCCTGAAAACCCTAAGCTACAAAGCGCCTGAAACCTGGTAAGCAGGGTAGGTATGGTCCCCCAGAGCACCACTGTGAAGACGGCAACTCTCTACGACCTCCGAGTCCAGAGCTAGCTTGGGGCTAAGTTTCCCAAAATGGCCGCCCAGCTGTCAAACGCCAGCTTAAAATGACTGTAGCTCCGCGACCGTTTGTCGGAGAAAGTTGCGGTTTCGGATGTAGTAGTTGCCCTGACCCCCCGCACTCACCCAGACAAGCTTCAGCACTGAAAATTTTCAGGCCTGAAAAACTCCTGAAAATACACAAAAATTATCCACTATTGTGTCCCACTGACAACTCCGAAAACCCGCGGTTTCTACGTCCAATAGCTTCGAAGATATTCCACCTTTTGTGTGACAACCTTCTAAAACCAAAATGGCTGAAAAGTCTATTTCCGTCAATATTGAAGCTATTGGGCGCGTCTTTGGACTTAATCTATGCCAAATATATGTTTTGGACACAGTTCTATGAGTAAAATTAATTTATTTCTATTAACTATTAAATTAATTACAAAAAAGGTTAAAAATTCAATATCTTTGTAGCTGAGATATATAAAAATTTGGAAAAAACTGTTAAATTAGCGCAAAATACTAAGCTACAAACAATTATTTTTAAATTCTTAAATAAATAGAATTTATGACAGAAAAATTTTGAAAAACCGGAAAAACTGTAAAATTGAAGTTTTTTCCAAAAATAAAGGCGTAAAAATTCTTAACTTAATTCCGGTGTCTTCGTCTATTGAGCGCGCAGCAAGATCCGCAAAAAAAAGATAGGGTACTGCCTGAAGAATTTTCAGTGTGGAGCTTCAAAGTTCAGAGATTTAAGACCAAATATCTCCGATTCAAGGTAAAATAAAATTTTCTTTAAAACGCCGTTAATCTCCTCTCAAGATTCTTCTTAAATTGCCAAAAAACCAGCATTCTCTGACGTCCGAATCGACAACCTCGTGGTCAAAATTGGAGGTTATTTTTTCAGTTTTTCGTCGTTTTCTCAGCAGTGCGTAGGTGGAAAACCACCCAAGTGGTGTCAAAAGATGCGTCTTAGTGTCTTTCAAGATTTGAGACCAAAAAACCAGTGGCCATCCGATGTAATTAAGGAGCTATAGGGCTTTGAAGTTTCTCAAAGTCACAATTTTATTAGTTTTCCTATGATAATTTTCCGCACCGAGTTTTCCGAAACAAAACTTAATCACACACGTATGCACTGCACAAAACCACAAATTTTGGTGTATCACACGAGACCGTAGCGCGAAGAATTCCCAGTGAAATGATTTTTTAAAGGTAGAGCTCTGCAAAAACGTGGTGTTCTCGAGCACGGTTGGACTCAGACTGGTTAGGTTAGGTTTGGTTTTTTTTTTTTTTTTTTTTTTTTTTTTTATACACATTGTCCTCTGACCTTATCAGAGATCTTATTTGGCAGATCTTTTTTTTTTTTTTTTTTTTTTTTCTTTTTTATGATCATCTTCTGACTTATAAATGACGCGCCCGACAGGCGATGACTTAAATATATTTAAAGAGAGGGGAGACTATGTAAAGGAATCCATTATCATAACATCATATTGAAGTGCGTACCAGCTTGTGTCTCATACTACTAATATACTTATTTTAAGATACTTAGCCTATATAGTTACTATATGATAAAGTATCTTTCTTTTCTTTAAGCTATTCTATTTCTATTTACTACTATTGTTCCTATCTTGCAACAGTATTCTAACAAAATGTTTCTTTTCTTTCCACTTATTAGACTTGGCAGGCTATGCTCCACTAATTTGGCGCTAAGTTCTTGCTCCACCTCATACCGAGCTCGTGCTGTGACAGGGCAATCAAGCAGAATATGGAGGACAGTTTCGTCCTTACCTGGCTCACAGGCGCACGATGCACTCTCCTTACACTTAAAGCGTTTCAGGTATGCAGAGAATCCACCGTGCCCCGTAAGTATTTGGGTTAGTATGCTTGTGAGCTCCATTTTACGCACGACTCTATACGCCGCAATCGCATCGGGGAAAAATATTTTTGTACCGGAGGCGGTTTCTCCGGTCTTGTACCTCCCGTTCCATTCATCAAGCGATCCCATACGGATCTGCCGCTTGACGAATGAAACGGGGTACAGATCATAATCCGGCCTTTTCTTCGACCCCAGGGCTGCTTCCTTGGCGAGTTGGTCGGCTCGTTCGTTTCCCTTCAAACCTGCATGGGCCTTAATCCAGAATAGGGACACCTTTTTGTTTTGGAGCTTGCAGCGGCGCAGGGTGGCCCTGGTTTCCACTGCCAGGGGATGGAGGGAACTTACGTTGACCACCGACTGCAGAGCTGCCCTGGAGTCACTGAAAATACCATATGTTGCCTCTTTTCGTCTGAGCACTTCAACGGCCGCTCTTTGTAGAGCCAGTAGCTCAGCCTGGTAGACGGTGCAGTAGGACGGCAAAGCAAGTTTGAGGGCCTTTACTTCGGTGGCACTATTCCACAAGGATAGCGCCGCTCCGACTTTGCCCTCAATCTTGCTGCCGTCTGTGAAGATACGCATAGCGAAGTCACTGTGGGTGTTGTAGTGTTCCTCGTCTACCAGGCTGCCAAAGTCCAGGTCAGTCTGCTCGGCAGGATGCGGGGATTCTATTGCTGGAGCCATCCGCTCAATCTTCCGGTCTCCTAGCATGGGCTGAGGCACTCCCCTCTTAGCCTCGTACAGTGCTGCCGCTTCGCGGATGCGGAGGTCTAGTGGAAGTATTCCCGCCAACACCAACGCCGAGTTCAGGGAGACCGTCCGGTAGGCTCTGCACAGCTTTTGCGCGAATCCCCTCTGGACCACATTCAGCTTTTTAATGACCCCCAGTTTGTTGGCTGCAGGTGCCCAAGCGCTTGCGGCGTACAGAATCGTTGGTTCGACTGCCGCGGTGTATATCACACGCACAACTTCAGGGTACAGACCCCAGCTAACTCGGGCCGCCCTAGCCAGTTGTTTATACATAGCTATCGCCTTTTTGCAGACGACAGCTATGTGCCTGTCAAACGTGAGCTTTGAGTCTATCGTTAGGCCCAGGATTTTCACTTCTTGGGACATACCGATGTCGATCCCCCCCATGCTCAGACGCGGCGTGTCGTATTTTAGCTTTCGCGTTAACACCATCGCACAAGTTTTGTGCGGCGCGAATTTCAGCTTGTTTCTGACACCCCACGTCCGAACATGTCCGAGAGCAGCATTGGCCTGTCCCTCGATTTCTACTGCCGTGTCACCGTCAAAAACCATGACGACGTCGTCAGCGAATGCCTGGCAGTAGACTCCCATTTCCTCCAGCTGCTTCAGGACCGGATCAAGCACCAGATTCCAGAATATCGGCCCCCCGACAGACCCCTGGACGCACCCTTTAGAGGTCAGCCTTTTGCTTTCTTCCCCGGCATATCTAACGGTGACCACCCTGTCACTAAGATAGCTATCGACTACTCGCCTCAAATTCACTGGACACTTTTCCTCAGCCAATCGCACTTTGATCGTGGGCCACCATGTAGCATCGAATGCTCCCTCTATATCTAACGACACAAGCGTTACTATCTTTTTAAGTGCTAGTTTAACGCGAATGTGCTGCACGAGAGTATAGAGGGAGTCCTCGGTACTTTTCTGAGGCATAAAGCCGTATTGGCGAGTACTAATCCTTGGGAGTAAGTAAAACTTGAGACGAGCAACTAGCATCTTCTCGTACACCTTTCCAAGGACAGGCAAGAGCCCAATCGGTCTGTATGATTTTGGTGCGGTGTACGAGTCCTTGCCCGGCTTTCTCAGCACAACCACCGTTGCTTCCTTCCAAACCATCGGGAAATAGTGATGCTCCAAGCATTTGTTCAGTAGGGCCAAGAAGAAATCTGGGTCACAACTTACTGCCCGAGAGCAGATGTCGGCAGTGAAACCGTCCGCCCCCGGGGCCTTTTTTGGATTGAACGACTTCATGGATCTATCAAGCTCGCTTTGAGTAAACGGTGGGTCATACCGTTCATCATGACTCCACTCGTTTACCATTTCTGCCAATTGTCTGGTTTGGCAATGATCCACGCTGTCGTCTTCCTCACGATCCTCGGGGTAAAACGTCTCGGCCAACAGCTTCACCGAGCCCTTCGCGTCCAGCGTTTCAGCTCCCCTCTGCAGCGGCAGATCCTCCTCTCTTTTGGCAACTCTTCCCATCACTCTATAAAGTCCTTCCCATACTCCTTCTGTGTCTTGTTTAGTACAAAACTCTTTCCAGCTCTCTTCAATTGCTTTCCTTACAGCTGTTTCATACTTTCTTTTCTCTTTCAGGTACAGTTGGACTACCATTTCTCTCCGGATCGGCGCTGCGTTTCTGACTCTGCGTTTTCTGGTGGCAACTAGCTTCTTCAACTGCGCGAGTTCCTCGGACCACCATGATACGGTAAGCGTTTCTTTTGTTTTCTTTGCTGGTATTGTTTGTGTGCATGTGTCAATTACGGCTTGTGTGTATGTCTTTATTGTGTGTTCTATTTGTTCTGTATTGTTAACACTCGTGAGCTCCGCAACTGTTAAATTTTGAGACAACATAGTTTGAGACAGTTTTTCATGAAACTGTCTCCAATTTGCCTTCTTCGTATTATATTTTCTTGTGGTGCGCTCAATGTTGTAACCTTTTGATTTAGTTAATGTAATGCCAAAAATGATGCTGATATGGTCGGAACTCGTTAGTCCCTCCACAATACGCCAGCCGTCCACCAGATGCAGGATGTCCGCTGAACAGGCCGTTATATCCACGTGGCTACTATACCTTATACCCCCTCTTATAGTATCAAACGTTGGGATATCACCGGTATTAAGGATCTGCAGACCCAATTCACCCACAACCCCACTCATCTGCTCCCCTCTGAGGTCCTCGCTGCAGCTACCCCACCATGGACTCTTTGCGTTTGAATCTCCTCCAATGACCAACCTGCAAGAACCCATCTCTCGCTCTATACGTTTGAGATGCTCCAGGTAAAGCTCCACAGGCTTATCGGGTTCGAAGTAGAAGGACACCAGCGTGATCGTCCAGGCCCTGGTTCGGACTCCCACCACAACGATGTTGTTTGTGGTGAGTTGCGGGTACTGTAATATATCCAAATCTTTGTCAAGGACAACAATTGCCGCCTTTACAGTCCCTCCCCCTCCCTCAGAGCTCTGGAAGATCCTAACTCCCCGGTAGCCCTTCATTCTTCTCACCCCACCCACATAGGGCTCCTGGAGCAATGCTAAGGCGATTTTCCGTTTTCCCGCTTCGAGCAGCAACTCGTTGGTGGCTAACTGGCTCCTTTGCAGATTGGCTTGGATAATTTTATACTCAAGGGTAGCCGCAGGAACAACCTCAGCAATATGCTACCGAAAGGCGCGCCAACGCATCCCACTTAACGCGAACCGGGCACTCGCTATCGAAAGCGCTGTGGTCAGTTTTTACCAATTTTGCTGTCAGGCAGTTTCGGCACGTTGGCACGTCAGCCGCCAACCGTGATGGACAATCCGCGCGCAGGTGGGGCCCACCACAATGAACACAGAGGTCTATAGATTCCGCACACAATTTGCGGCTATGGCCGTAGCGCAGACAGCGAGTGCACTGAATCAGCGGAGTCTGGTCCAGTACACGCACTCTCTGCAGGTCAATGTGCACTCGACCCGCGACTGTCAGCCTCTGCCACAAAGCTGGGGACACCTGCAGGATGATGTGGCACATGTGGGTGTTCCTCGTTTTGCGACGGTACTTTACTGCAGCCCTCACATCTCCCGCAGGAATGTCCCCTATCAGGTGGCGATTTTGGCATTTTAGAGCCTCAATTACTTCCTCGTCCGAGTGGCAGGAGAGGACGTCTTTAATAATAACAAGAGGATCTTTATTTTTGACCTCTTCCACCACTAGGTTGCCCACCTTCTTAATCCTCTCCGTTACCCTCACCATTTCTTCCCGGGTTCCAAATCCGACAACAACCTTCTGGTCCCTCGCTTTCCGCAGCCGCTCGACCCTGGTGCCCTCCCTCCTGGCATCGACCGCCGTCCTCAGCTTCTCAATAACCTCTTCACCGGTGTCATTATCATTTATAGATGATACGACTACCGAGTGAAGAGGCCCTTGAGTTGGATGCCTTGCGCCGGCGGCAATTTCGGCAAACGTGGGTCCGCGGTCCGCAACGTAGTAGGAAGCCTGCTTGAGTTGCTCCGACAGGGCTCGCGTATGCTGCTGGCATTCCTCCAACGCCTGTTTGTGCAGTTGGAGGTTCTCCATGAGTTGTGTCGCAAGCCCTGTCGGAACCCCTGAGGTTGGCGTAGGGACTTTCGGGTCGTCCATTTTGGTCACAACTTCTTCCTCAGTAACGCAACCTCTCTCAGACTCGAGCTCCTTAACCAGCTGGTAGAGTCTCTCTACCGCTTTTGTTATCTCATCTTTTATCTCCTTTTTAAGGTTTCGAGAGCTCAGCAGTTGAATTTTAGCCTTAGAAAGGCAGGCCTTTGCTTCTGTGGTCCGGTTTGTATATTTTGATGGTTGCGAATTTTGCGGCAAGGTTTCCCTAGTTCCATATGCATCTAACTTTGCTTCCTGTGAAAGAGCCACTTTGGATTTGAGTCTGGGCGGGGTTGTCAAGGGAGCTTTTTTCGGAGGGGTTGGAGTTTTAAGTGACTGTGCTCTCTTCGAACTATCAGCCTCCCACCCCTCAATGTTGCGCCTCACCGATGGGCCTCGTTGATCGTGCCTTGAATTACCTGCATCTGGACTCTTTTCCCTTGCGTTTGACTTTTTAGCTACAGGAGTCCTTATGCCAAACATGTCCAAGTCACCGAGTGAAGGGGACTTCAGAAGATTCCGTCAGATGGGACAATGAGCCAAATCCCTGTAAAGGGGGGATCAGCAAAAATAAAACGAAGGTAATAAAAAAAAAATCGGGTAACTATGAATGACTATGTCTATAGTCCAGTCAATGAAATTTAAAAGTCAATGTAATTGTACCAAAAGGTTCTAGCAAAAATACAAAAAATACTCCCTCAACAGAGGTGTCAAGGTCTAATAAAACCTCAATAGAGGCTGCAATCCAGTAACTGGTTAGGTTAGGTTAGGTTAGGTTTTTTTTTTTTTTTTTTTTTTTTTTTTTTTTTTTTTTTTTTTTTTTCTACTATCTCCAACATAATCGGAGTCTATGCTCAACTACTGCAAACATACTAGTTCTCGCTATTATTCCTCTCGCACTTTCGTTCTGCATACTTTATCTTTCTTGCATTCATTCATCTTTCTCTCTTTAAGGGTAGGACGCCCTTCTACTTCTTATCTATTCTGCATAATTATCTTTTTTTTTTTTTTGGGAAAACACAACACAGTATTTTTTATTTATTTATCCTTTACATGTATCTTACTTCTACTTATTTCTATTTCTTAGTGCTACATGCTTAATTACAGTTTGAGTATCTCTCTTATCTATTCTTATGACTAATTACATTTTTTTATTTTATTTAGTGTGTTTTATGTTCAGGGAAAGTCATCCCGACATGTTTGTATTAATCTTATCTTGTATTTTGTGCAAATTTATCCTATTTCTTACTACTATTTTTATGATGAATTTCACAGGTGTACCACTTTACTGTCTTTTCTTACATCTATTTACAGGTTCCTTATTAGTCTATTTTGAATTTATTTTTAACAATTTGGGGCAACTTTATTTAGCTTTTTAATGTAAATATTTTATACTCTCCTTGTTCAATGCTTGACAGTAATATCACTCAAAATATTATGTAAGCATTTTTTGCTTATGCATTTTTATTTCTTTTAATAACCTTTTTACATATTTTCACGCAATATTCCAAAAGAAGCTCTCTGTTTCTGCCCGCTATTATTTGAGATATGTTCTCGGCATCCAGTTTAGTACCCAGAATTTGCTCGGCCTCTAATCGTTCCCTATCGAAGACTGGACAGTTGAACAATATATGTGGCACCGTTTCGTCAACATCAGGGTCACAAATGCACGATGGGCTCTCTTTACACTTGAAACGGTTCAAGTATTCCGAGAACCCACCGTGCCCCGTCATAATTTGTGTGACTACGTTGCCGATATTGCACTTCCTAATGGTCCGGTAAGCCGCCACCGCATCCGGGAAAAATAGTTTGGTTACAGAGGCAGTCTCCCCCGACCCGTATCTACGGTTCCATTCGTCGAGCGTTGCTGTACGAATGCATCGTTTGACTTACGAAACCGGACACAGGTCGTAGTCAGGCTTTCGTTTGGAGCCTTCAGCGGCCCTTTTGGCCAGTTCGTCGGCCCTCTCATTGCCGTCCAATCCCACATGAGCTTTAATCCAAAAGAGAGTCACAGTTTTATTTTGGATGGATAGAGACCTTATGTTGGCTCTTGCCTCTACTGCCAGTGGGTGGTGTCGGTCATAGTTCTGTATGGTCTGGAGGGCCGCCATGGAGTCGCTGAAGATTCCAAACGATCGTGCACTGTGTTTCAGTATCTCCCTGGTTGCGACGCATATTGCCAGGAGCTCTGCCTGGTAAACGGTGGAGTAATGTGGAAGAGCAAGCTTGAGGGCCCTGGTTTCGGCATTACCCCTCCACATGGAGAGCGCCGCCCCAACTTTGCCCCCAATCTTACTCCCATCCGTGAAGATGCGAACCTCAAGTTCGCTCTGGGCATCAAGTTGCTCTTGATTTACCAGGTTTACGAGCTCCAGCTCAGCTCGCTCCGCGGGGTGTGGGGCCTCCATTGCCGAGGCAGCTTGCTCGACCCTCCTGTCGCCAAGTGCTGGCTGAGGTACCCCTCTCCTGGCTTCATAAAGTGATGCCGCTTCGCGGACACGGAGGTCGAGAGGCAGCATCCCGGCCAGGACCAGTGCCGCATTTAATGAGACCGTCCGATATGCCTTACAAAGCTTTTGCGCAATACCGCGCTGCACTGTCGCTAGTTGCTTCGCAATTCCTAACTTCCCTGCGGCAGGGGCCCATACGCTGGCGGCATACAAGACAATCGGCTCCACGGTAGCCACATATATTATTCTAATGACTTCGGGATGAAGTCCCCAGCTGGTCTTTGCCGCCTTGGTTAATTGCTTGTAGATGCCTACCGCCTTTCTGCATATGTTTGCGACGTGTGTGCTGAATGTTAACTTGTCATCGATAGTGACACCCAGGACTTTAATTTCTTTGGACATGGCAACGCCGACCCCACCCATGCTAAGGCGTGGGGTGTCATATTTTAGTTTGCGAGTAATAACCATTGCGTTAGTCTTTTGTGGGGCAAACTTAAGCTTATTTTGTACACCCCACGCTCGAACGTGTTCGAGAGCGGCGTTGGCCCGTCCCTCAACTTCCAGCGCAGTATCACCATCGAAGACCAACACAACATCATCTGCAAATGCCTGGCAGTAATCATCTCTAGCCTCCAGGCTCTTTAGAAGCGGGTCCACTATAAGGTTCCAGAATACTGGTCCCCCTATGGAACCCTGAACGCAACCCTTATTTGTAGCCCTGCTAAACTCCTCACCTGCGTATCTGACCCTGACCCTTCTATTCTCGAGGTAGCTGTCGATGACCCTCCTCAAGCCGACTGGACACTCTTCCTCAGCCAGACGGACTCTTATAACTGGCCACCAAGCGCTGTCGAAGGCTCCCTCTATGTCCAATGATATTAAAACTACTATTTTCTTCAGCTCCAATTTGCTGCGTATGTGCTGCATCAGTGCATAGAGGGAGTCCTCCGTGCTCTTCTGGGGCATGAATCCGTACTGGCGAGTACTCATCCTTGGGATCAAGTGGAACTTGAGGCGGGCCACCAGCATCTTCTCGTAGATTTTGCCTAGAATTGGCAAAAGGCCAATTGGTCTGTACGCCTTTGGGTTGCCGTAATTTTCTTTCCCTGGCTTCCGTAGTACGATTACGATCGCCTCCTTCCAGGCTTCAGGAAAGTAATGGCATTTCAGGCAGCTATTAAGGAGAGCAAGGGCTACGTCGGGGGCAGTCCCGATGGCCTGGCAGCAAATGTCGGCGGTAAACCCATCCACTCCTGGAGCTTTTTTGACGTTGAAGGACCTGCACGCTGCCATTAGTTCGGTCATAGTGAATGGTGGATCGCACGAATCATCGTGCTTTCCAGCATTCACAACGTCAGCCCTCTCTCTGATAAGGCGGTGATATGCGCTGTCACTGTCCATACTGTCTTCTGGGTAAAAGGTTTTGGCAAGTAGTTCAACTGAGCCCATTGCGTCCAGTACCTCGTCGTCCTTTACTAGTGGTTGGTCCTCTGTCCTACCCTTAGTCCTTCCTATCACCCGGTAAATCCCTTCCCAAACCCCTTCTCTGTCCTGTTTGGCGCAAAAGTTCTTCCAACTCTCGATTATGTCCCTATTTGCCTCTGTTTCATAATCAACTTTCTTTTTCAGGTACTCTTCGACGACCTTCGATCTTCGGGTTGGTCCAGCACATCTGATCCTGCGTTTCCGGGTGGCGACTTCCCGCTTCATCCTCTCGAGTTTCTCGGACCACCACGGCAATGTGAGTACTTCTTTACCCTTCTTCATAGGAATTGATGATGTGCATGCGTCTCTTATTGCTTGTGTGTATTGGTTGACTGTCATATTAAGTTGGTCAGTTGTTTTTAATTTTTCTATTTCTGGTTTATTGATATTATTTTGTTGCATTAATTGTCTGAGTTTCTCACGAAACTCAGACCAATTTGCTTTTTTGGTATTAAACATTCTTGTTGTTCTGTCAATTTTAATGCCTTTCGACCTTCTTAATCTGATATTGAAACTGATGCCGTTGTGATCCGAGCTTGTGAGGCCTTCGTCTACCCTCCAGTCATCCACCAGGTCCAGGATATCTGTCGAGCATGCTGTAATATCAATGTGGCTGCAATAGCGTTTACCCCCTCTGATCGTATCGAAGGTCGGAATTTCCCCTCTGTTGAGTATGTTAAGGCTCAACTCATCGAGAACCCCAGACACTTCTTCGCCCCTACCATCGATTGACAAGCTTCCCCACCAGGTACTTTTTGCGTTTGCATCTCCTCCAGCAACCCACATTCTGGACCCAACTTCTTCTTCAACTCGTTTCAGGTGCTCGAGATATGGCCCTACTGGCTGGTCCGGCTCAAAGTAAAAGGATACCAGCGTGATCCTCCAGGCACTGGTCTGGATTCCTACCACGGCGATGTTGTTCGTGGTAAGTTTCGGGTACTGTATGACTGTAAGGTCTTGATCGAAGACCGCTATTGCGGCCTTAACAGTCCCACTTCCGGTGTCAGTGCTCTGGAAGATACGAACTCCCCTGTGGCTCCTCATGGCCTTAGCCCCTCCCACGTATGGTTCCTGGAGGAGAGCGACGGCAACTCCGCGCTTAACGGCTTCCAAAAGAAGCTCGTTTGTTGCGAGTTTTTTCCGCTGAAGGTTAACTTGTATCATCTTATAGAGGTTAGGGTTGCCCTGGGTGCCCTTAGCAATATGCTACAGTCGATCTAGCGATTTCGTCCCACTTACGGCGTGTTGGGCAATCGGTACTAAAGGCATTGTGATCAGCGTCGTCAATCTTAGCTCTTGTACAGTTCTGGCATTTGGGTGGAATACCCGCGAGCCAGTCGGCACATTCTGATTTGAGGTGTGGGCCACCACAATGACTACATAAGTCGGCTGGTTCCTTACAGAACCGTTTGCCGTGCCCGTAGCCCAAACAGCGCGTGCACTGGACCAATGGGGTTTGGTCTTCCACCCTTACACGCTGAAGGTCCACGTGCAGGCATCCGACTGCCGTAGCCCTTCTCCAGATGGTTGGTGAGGCGCTGACCACAATGTGATTAGTATGTGGATTCTTAGTTCTTCTCCTGAACTTGACTTCCAACCTGTCCTCCCCTTTGTCGAGGTCATGAAACACATCCCTGTTCTGATTCCTCATTGCTTTGAGAACGTCCTCGTCTGAGTTAACCGACAGAACGCCCTTAAGGATTAGTAAAGGATCCTTGTTTTTCATTTCCTCGACATTGAGGTCCTGTCTTTCTCCTTCCAATTTGTTTTTAATTTTGCTCCTTTCTTCCCTGGTCTGGAATCCCATTATAATTTTTCTATCCTTTGCCTTCCTTACTTTCTCCACTTTAACCCAGCCCTCTTTTGCATGAACAGCCTTCCGTATTTTGTCTAATACTACGTCCCCTGTTTCAGTGTCGTCTTTGGAGGTAACTAATATCTAATCAGACAGACTCCAGTAGTAGGTGGACCGAAGGAAAGAAGTTTAGCAATAAGGGTTTTGTTCCAGACCTTGTCGAAGGCCTTTGAGATATCAAGGGAGACTGCAAGTGCTTCTCCATACTTCTCAATAGCCTCGCTCCAGATGTGAATGGCATACGCTAGAAGATCCCCAGTTGACCGATTTCGGCGAAAGCCGTATCGACGATTACTGAGTTTTATTGGAATTTGCCCGTATTTAAAAGGAATTGTTGACTTCCATAGATTTACCAATAATTAAACAAAACACTTACGCGAAATGTCACGAAGAGATAACAAAAAGATGGGAATAGGCCGAAGAATAAGCATCTTGTATACGCAAGCATCATCAGCTGTTACCGATATCTGGTCAAACGCAATTTGGGACTCTAGTCCCAAACTTTTTTATACTGTCAAACAAAGTTCGTCCTTGCCGTTTCTATACGATACGACCTCATAATATATCTATTTCTGTCTAACACACGATGTTTTATAACCTTTGCTCTTTTCTACTCGAATCTCGATACATTATTTCATGCTAAAAATACGATAACAGTTCCAAAACGAATCACACTTTAAAAAAAAAAATGTCAAATTCAGTCGTTGCATTTCGCGCGCGAACGCCAGCTGATTCTAGTAGCGGTTTACGGTAAAAAATAATATTTTCGGTTTTGAGTGAGTGTTTCTGTGTAAAGTGTTGATTTAGTGAATAATTAGAATATAGATTATGTGTGTGCAACAGGATTTTAACCTGGGTAAGTTTAAAATACGTATATTTGTATTTATGTGTGGCTATCACGGCACTCGTTTGATACCTAGAATTTTGTCAGAATGCTATCGCAATTTATTATATTTTGAGACCAGTTCTGTGTTAAAAGAATTTACTATCGTGTTGAATGTTTATTCGTCAATAGTTTTCAGCCAAAGAATATACAAATGCTAATAGATTTAAGGTCAGATTAGATTTTTCGTTTCAAGTGGAGTCGAAAACAAAAATGTCATTGAACCCATTATGGCGGCCAACCTAATTTAGAGATACTAATAAATATTAATATTAATATATTGTATTATTGAATAACAAGTGTGATACCTTATTGGAAAGGGAATTTATTGTAGAAAATAGTTACATTTTTTATTCATCTTTCTTTACTCAAATTTCACTGGACAAAAAATAACGAAAAATAACCAGAAATGTTAAGAGTATTTTCACGTAAGTGGGAATGCCTTCAATCAATTCCATATTTTTCTGTATTAGATAAACCTATCAACATAATATTTACATATATGTTACAACAGAAACTTAGCTTTCAGATAGTAACAATATTTTTAGTTTACGTGAAAGCATATACTTGTAGTAAATTATTAATTTGGCTGAAAAATTATTCACCGTGAGCAAATGTCACATGCTAGTCATATGCCTCTAAAATAAATATTTATTTACTATGAAGTATGTTTTTTTGTTTTATCGTATGTAGATAGAACCCATCCACCTATTAAAGTCATAAAATGTATATGTTACCGCATTACTTTTAAAACTAATATTCTTTAAAGTTCAAATATCAACTATAGCCAACTATAGTCAATGTTTACAGCTCTATAAACAAAAATTGAAACCAAATAATAATAAACACTTGAGACGACTTGAAAGAGTCATTAATAAGCTTAAACAAAAACATTACTTGAGGTGACTCATGTTACGAACGAGTCGCCGAAAAAAACACTTGTTTGCGTAGGCACTTATCGGCGCAGCGGGGCGCCGTCGTTATCAGATGACGTAGCGTCTTACGTCATCAAAAAAAATTGGCGGGAGCGTCTAAGCGGATATTGATGGTATACCTGATGGACTCACACTACCTCTTTCCAAAGCCATAAAAGCTTCTTCTTTACCGGCAGCAATCATACATGATTCAGCTGTAGTCTCCCACCAGTCATGCAAGTCGTCGTGACATTTCTGGTAGGTCAATTTGCTAATAAGTGGCAAATTAATGGAAGCCGCTAGCTCGTTCAAGTTGGCCCGACCACTACCAATAATAATAATACCTGAAACTGCGCTGTGGTTAACGTCCAATTCATTTTCTTTTACTCTCACATGTGTTTATTTCGAATCGACTTCCACACATAGAACATGATAAATATATTTTTGACGCAAATGACTGCACTTTCTCTTCTTTTATCAGTAGATTTGACAAATAGCACCCAAACCTATCATTATGTTTAGATATCGTTACCAATTGGTCAAATAGGTATTGAAAATCAACTATTCTTCGCCCTTCTATAAGGATGATGATGATTCCTGAAAAAAAAAAAATGTTCCTGACTCGTATTGTCTTAGGTATACGTCCACATTAAATATAAATACTTTTGAATAAAATCATACCTTATTTGATTCGATAACAAAGTCATCATCTAAATCCACTGGTTGGGTTTGATTCTCCTGTAAATTTTCTTTATTCTGTAATAAATTAAAGATAATAATACTAGGTTTTCGGTTTTCGATTTTGCAGCGATTCGTTTCTGTCACTACATTTTGTAAAACAACATATTGACTTTTTATGATAATATTTTAATTTTATATTGAAAATGCTACCAAGTAACCGTCTATATATTTGTGACCAAAATTCCGTAAAATGTTGTTTCGGTGTGGTGAAAATATGGCAATTAAATCATTTCAGCTTCGGCCAATAGCAAAAAGTTATTTTGTAAATCGGCGAAATATAGTTCGGTAAAATAATACTTATGACACTTGATACTTCGATGATCTAGAAATATGTCAAATAATGCATACAGCAAAAAGACGTCAGTCAATAGTTTTCGGTAAAATGAAATTTGAACAAAAAAAATTCGGAAAAGTGATCGGTTCCCATCCGCAGGAGAACAAAGGTTGGCGACATCTCTTGTTACATCGGTAAACTTTAATTCGATGAAACATTACTTCAAAACAGCTAATACGAACTACTATTATTTTGATATAGACACTGCCTTCGGTCAAGTTAAAACAAAGCGTCGTATCCTAGTGTGTGTGTGTGTAGTGTGTAGTAGTGTGTGGTGTGGGCTTTATTTTTTATTGCATAATCCAATTATGCTCATCATGCCACATATAACCAGTTCAACAAAACAATTAAAAACGGTACAGGTTATCAAATAATTAAGTTTTCTAAAAAGCCCCAATTTTAAGCACTACGTTTTCATCGAAGAAAAAAGCTACAATCGCCGTCGCGCCCTCTTTCTTCACGAGTAGTAGGGGTGCACGGGTGCGGAGAGAGCGTACTAGCGCCGCTCGGCCACTAGTCGTATCATACCATCAACGAGTTTGTACTTAATTAAGTCATTCTAATTACATATTGCGAAGTAGTGCTGGATTTGAGCAATAAGTTACATTATGCCTTTTATCTGCGGAAGAATAAAGACAAAAACATAATTTAAAACATAGAAGAAAGACATGAACGTAAATAGGGCTTCGTCTCGCAAAAGAGCCATTCCATAGAACACGGCCACAATCACCATTGTGGTTTTTTTCTGTGTAACCAATATTGAAAACTGATTAACACAACAGAGAATAAGGATTTAAGGGAAAAAATGCGATTAAAATATAAAGATAATTTATTGAAAATAATCCTAGCCGAATCTTAAGATATCAATACACATTATATGAAATCACTAATACATATTTGATAATATTTAATTTAATTAAACACAAAAAAGTGTCTAAAAAGTTGCTATTATGCAGTTACGCCCTTATTCGTAGGATACGACGAAAGGACATTACCTCTTTACTATTCCGTGATATTATACAACATGGTCCATACTTGTAGAAGTTAGGTGGTTGATGAAATGATACGGGTGCCTAGATAGTTAAACTAAATAGATATATTTATCGGACCAACGGTTTGGAAATACAAAGGAGCGAGGGAGCACACGCGATGACCGCTAATCGTGTACTGAATGCTCGACTAATATAAATTAGTGAAAAGAGGTAAAAATGCACGAATAAGCATTAGTGCATTATTAGTGTATGGTTTAAAAGATACAAAAATGTTACACGTCTTCTAATCTAAAGCGACACGTTTTAGGTTCGCTCCGCCCAAGAATCTCTCGCTCCGCCCAAGAGCGAGATTTGTCATAAGATGATTTTCCCACCTATAATAAAAAAAAAATAGGTGACGTAGCTGTATCCCGTTTACAATCAGTGTTCGCACTAGTTATATCCACTTCACTTAGCTGACGGTCAGCCGTACTCTGCTTTCACGAAAACACAACACTATTTGCCACACTTTGGGATAGTTCCACTGAAGAAACTGCTCGACATCTCCTCCATATGAAGTACGCTGCCACCAAAACGGCTACACCCAGCAGGCAGTAACAAATAGCGTACTGATGAACATCATGCGTAGACAGAGTGTAATCTGGTGAGTTGGTATTGGCTGATTTCAGTTCTTTTATTCGTTCTCCCAGATCGACTGTGTTGTTTATTGGATCTTCGTATGCGGTGTAAACAGTTAAGGATATGTTTACGATATAGTTTAATTCTGCTATTTGAGGGGTCACAATGTCAGAGTTAGATTTAATTGTGTTAGCTGATAGGGCATGAGAATACAAAGTAAACTCGTTACTTTTTATCATACATTAGATCAGACTGTAAGTTGTCCACAGGCAATGTAGTTTCCTTTGTTAATTGTCCTGAAATAAACTGTAACTCACGTTGTAACTGATCCGGCGTTAACAGGTGAGTGTTGAATTTTCTGTGGTAGATATCCGTAATGATATCTAACAGAGTATCCTGAATCCTTTTTAGGTCATGATTGCCGACAAGGCAAAATCTTGTGTTTTAGCTAAACTTTCAACTTCTTGCTTAATAACAATGGCTGCATTATCTAATTGATTCAAGTGTTTGTTTATAGTTTTATGTTGTAATTGGATAGTTTGCTCAGTTCTTTTCAATACGTTGTATTCAGCTTCGATGATGGAAGTCTGATTTCTTAATAATTTATCAAGGTGACGCTCGTTTTGTTTTACAAGTTGTATATCTTTCTTGTACTGTTCTGCGAATCGTTCGTCTAATACTCCGAACAGACTATTGGCCACGTAACCGATACCATTTATGAGACCGCGACGCTGTCTCGCGCGCGCGTCAAAATGCTGATTAATCATATGTTGATTATAGTGCTGTATTTCTTTGTAGTCGTGATTTAATTGAAGCGTTATCATATAACATTGACTGGTATTGTTTAGGGATGCGCAGAGTCTTTGTAAATAATTCAAAAACTTTGTGGCAGCTGTATTCCCTTCCCAATAAGGGCTCATGTCATAGTAAACAATAAGGTTCCATTTATCTCTGATAACTTGCATGTTGCCCACTGTTTCGAAATACAGTGAGTTGTTGTTTGGTAACGCTGATATATTAAAGGCTGCGTGAGATGATGTTAGCAATGACATAAAAAAGATTAACGACATTACTACTGATAACAAATTAGATTTAATTTTTCTGCTTGTCTTCCGCTCATCAGGCTTCTTTAAGTTGATTTCTTGACTAATCTTTCTATCTTCCGTCATATTGCCTGAAGCAGGCGATATCGGCAAGATTGAAAGTTTCACAACCGGCCTTTTAAGAATTCCGCTTTTTGTTTTTAATGTTACGACCCGAACTAATCCATCTTGACCTGGGTGAGTTTCCACTACTCTACCCATCATCCATTTTCCAGGTGGTAGATTGTCATCCTGGATGGTCATTAAATCATTGATTTTGATATTTTGCTCAGTGCTTCGCCATTTGCTTCGTACAGATAACTGCGTTAGATATTCCGATCTCCATTTCTGCCATATCTTTGGATTATGTTCCCTTGAAATAATTTTCTAACCCACAGGCAAATGACAGCAACAGTCAAATACACTGACAGCAACTGTCAAAAACACTGGTCCCAATCATTCCTTCATTCGGTCAATCATTTCATCATTCGGTCATTCATTCTAGCATTCGGTGACCCATTCCACGATTGACAAGAAAGAATAAATGCGGAATCTCCGATCATTAACTAACCTCTATAAATAAAACAAAGTCGTATTCATCATTCATAATCATTTCAGCCGAAAGACGTCCACTGCTGGACATAGGCCTCCCCCAAGCGTCGCCACAGCGAACGGTCCTGTGCGTCTCGCATCCATCGGACCCCCGCAACCGTTACCAAGTCATCGGTCCACCTTGTAGGAGGCCTTCCAACGCTACGTCTTCCGGTACGTGGTCGCCATTCCAGAACCTTTCGGCCCCAACGGCCATCTGTTCTGCGAGCAATGTGCCCTGCCCATTGCCACTTTAGTTTGGCGATTCTTCGTGCTATGTCGGCAACCTTGGTTCTCCTGCGGATATCCTCATTCCTGATTCGATCACGCAAGGAAACTCCGAGCATAGCCCTCTCCATTGCCCTTTGGGTGACTTTAAGCCTTCTAATGAGGCCCATTGTAAGCGACCACGTTTCGGAGCCATATGTCATCACTGGCAACACGCACTGGTCATAGACTTTCGTCTTGAGACACTGTGGTATATTGGACGAGAAGACACCGCGCAGCTTCCCGAACGCTGCCCAGCCGAGTCGGATTCGACGATTGATCTCTTTCTCGAAGTTAGACCTTCCCAACTGGACCGTCTGTCCCAGGTAAACGTAGTCGTCTACAACTTCGAGTGTAGAGTCCCCGACCTTGATAGGAGTGGGTGCTACATGGCTGTTTACCATGACTTTGGTTTTGTCCATGTTCATTTTAAGTCCCACTCTTTCGGAAGCTCTACTGAGGTCACCAAGCATTGTACTGAGCTCCTCCGTAGTCTCAGCCATGACTACTATGTCGTCGGCAAACCGAAGGTGAGTGATGTACTCGCCATTGACATTAATGCCTAGCCCTCTCCATTCCAAAACCTTGAAGACATCCTCCATTGCTGCCGTGAACAGTTTCGGAGAAATAACGTCTCCCTGCCTCACACCCCGCTGCAAGAGGATAGGTTTCGAGGTCTGGGGGGCTAAAAAGGTCACTTTAGCAGAATCATAATATGATAATAATATGAATCATATTACAAATCACAAAATGGTCACAATTTGGCAATTCATATTATGATCCGTAAACAATTCATATTCTGCAATTCATCTGTTTGACAGTTTTGTATGGGGATTCGTAAAATGGTTCACATAATATGAATTGCTTTTATGTCATTTAGCAGAATCATAAAAAGTTACTGACAAGCAACATATTTCAATTCATTTCGCAGATTTTATTTATCAAAATTTAAATAATGGCAGATTTAGGACTTTACGAAAACTTCTTAGAACACACGCGTATTACGGAGAGCCTAATATATTGCCGACGAAGTGATGCTTTTCGCAAAATGGAATTGGCATTTGAAATGCCGGACCCCGAGTTTATCGGGCTTTATAGATTTAAATAAAAGTGTAGATTAAATATGTCGTGACCTCATAAATAAGCTGGAGCCCTACTTATGTTCACGTCGTGGTGGAATAAGTACTGTCTCCAAGGTAAGCTAAAATATTAGGTACCTAGGTACTATTATGACATAGTAGCTAGATAGATACCTACTAGTTTATCTCCTTGTTTAAAAAAACTATGATAGGAGACCTTTATTGAATGAGCATTAATATTATTTTTATTTTAGGTTCTGACTGCTTTAAGCTTGATGCATCTGGTTCATACCCAAGGTTTAAAGGAGCTAGCGCACATCATAAGATGCACTTCAAATATACACTTTTCAATGTCAAACATTGTTTATTGTTTAAAAAAGCTTGTTAATACGTAACGTCCTTGCTTGACAGACAGGCAACGCACAAATCACCTGCGTTTGGCAGCGCTTTCGCCGCGAGAGCGCCACATTTCGAGACGAGCGCGCGGCGGGCCCGCTGCCCGCTGTCGGTAGCGACAGGCGCGCGGCTATACGATGACTTTTCGCTCGCACTCAGCCCCTCGTCGCATCCCCGCGATAACATCGCCATGTGTTGACACTTTATAAGAAAGTATAGAAATACGTAGCACGACGATTATATCGCCGCGATATGGCCCCTATTTTACCAAATTTTAACTCTGAATAAATATATTATTAACTTTTTTTTTATTTGTTTAAATAAAATAAAATTAACATGTTTTCTGAATAGAGGTGTTTTAATAACACTATTTCAGGTGACTCCCGTTATCCCCTGAGACCTACACTGATGACTCCAGTAGTGGACACAGAACCTGAGACACCTAAACGATTCTATAGGTACGGAACTGCATTGTCGGGTACGAAATACAGTAGAGCGAACCATCGGCATACTTAAATCTCGTTGGAGGTGTTAGTAGATCGGAAACTACATTACCATCCTACCATGGCCGGTTCTTTAGCAAATGCTTGTGTGGTATTACACAACATCGCTAATAGCGCAAGGATACCAATAATGGCACTATCAACACAGGAAGAGCATAATGAAACGAATTTGTAGGTAAGATATTTCAGTAAGAAATGCAATTTAATTGATGTAAGTAATAGATAGATTTTACAATTGCTCCAATCATCAAAAATGAATGTGTAAAAACACTTACAATAATACAAAACTATTGTTTGATTTCTTTATACTTATTACATTAAAAGATTTTGAAATTATAGGCCTATCAAAATTCCCAATGAACAGCAAAAAAAATGTTCCAGATAACAAACACACAAATTGAAACTGTATCACGAAGAAATCACCATCTTGTTGTTGGTGAAGCGATACGAAATGCACTTATACACCGGCTTTGGTCAGCACGATGATATTATATTAGGTTTATTTTGCTTCTAAGCTTTTATGCTGATTAAATGTTCAAATATAGTTTAATTTCCTTATTGCTGTACTTTACTTTTCTTATTGCATAGTTTATTACATTTATTAATTATTTATTTAAACTTCATGTGCAGTAGTGGTACATAGGCAGACTTAATGCAACAATGCATTATCTACCAGTCAACCTATGTATTAAAAAAGACAACACTGTGGTAGGTGTGCACAATAAATAAATGGACGTGTCCCAAAGACAAAATTGTATATGACAAATTATCAATTTACGGTATGTGGTTTTGAAGGTGGTGAGCACGAGCACTATCAGCATCAGCTGCAGCATGTTGCATCTTCACCTGAGAAAGTATTCTCCAAGTCTCATCTAATGGCGCCAGAGGGCGGCCTGAAACAATTCAATTATCATTAAGGTTTATAACCTTACGAAAACATTATGGGGTGTAACAACAAATAACATTTACTGTTGTGGTACCTTCTTTGCCGAGTTTGACGAGATATGTGGCTTGTGGCTGTGGTACCTATTTGTCGCTTGGGTTGGTTCAACACTTACAGGGCTCCCAGCCGCACTTGCTACTACTTCTGTAAAAGGCACAAACATGAATTAGAATAAAATTAAATTTAGAATGAGCATTCTTTATCAATATTTATTTATTTTATTTAAACAGTGGATATTACTCTATTTTTCCAAGTATTTTTTTTCATAGGGTATTGAAAAAGTTGGGTAGGGTAGTAGGGTATAGCAAGATTTGACAGTCTACAAAGTATTACTTACTAAACAATTATTTAGGTATAAGGAGACGGTACTCCACCACTAAATATAGGGACTTTTTTCACTTCAAGTTAACTTTGCTCTTGACCTAATTCATTATTATGAGTTAAATAGGAAAATTTACTCACTGTACTTCTTCAGCACTGGAACAAACCATCAGAGACATGAGCAGAGATATTGGCTCTGGCACTTCCTATAAAAATTAAATGGTTGAATATTCATAACACTTTGTTGTTTAGGCAGAGGTCTGCACAAATGTAATGTAATAAAACAAAATATTACCATATCTGGGAAAGGATTGACACTCACTCGAGGCGAAGTTAGTCCAAATCCTTGTCCCATGAGCGCCAGAAACCTACTCTCTGTGTTGGACAATGTTTTTGCCCGGAAAGGTCCTCCACCGGTACCATTCAAGTCAGCGTTTATGTTAGCAACAATCTTTTTAATTTTACTTTTGTAGTTGTTGACATACCTACTGTAAAAAACAAAGACAAAGTTGGAATAACACTTAGAATAAAAAAATTCATTCTTTATAATACATACAATAGACCATTCCTGTCGGGTTTTTGTTGTGCCAATTCCTTCAGCATTGAGCAATGCAGCCACCTCTAGCCACAATCGAGAGGATTCTGCTCTTCCTTGGGCATTATTATTATAACCCCGAGCCCTACTCTTTTTTTCATTCATTTTATACAGGCTAAGTTTACCTTGACCTGCCCAAATGAGATCTGACCATACCGCCGCTAAATAATGTAATACAGGTGTAAAAGACTTCTCGGCAAGCTTCGCTAAGGTAGTCAATACTACAATAAATTTCTCAGCTTCATTTTGCCACTGGGAATGAAGTTCACTCTAAAAACCCATAAGACGTCCCACTGACCAAAATCACGCCAAAAATCTTTCACCTTTTTACCTCAGACGAATAAAAAAGTATAGACGGAGTCGTCGTAAACAAAAGCGACGAAATAAGTGAGGACTAGTTTTGGCTTTGTGTGCGTAACTTGGTGTATGACATCGTAGATTTGCACATGTGTGCTAGAGAAAAATGTTGCAAGCGTTGCGCTGCGACTCCCAAGTGCGAGAGATATACTTTGGTTAAGTTTTATTATTGTGCAGGTAGTATAGTGTTTATCTTGGTTGTATGAAATGAAAGATAATTTCATTTAATGAAAATCATTTATTTTCATATTAAGTGAAATTATTCATTTTAAAAACACACAAAACTTACGTATAATAATAATAATATATATCCAACGACAATCGGATTAGGTGCGGGTCATCCAGCGTAACCGTATGTTGGATGACGCCGTACTTGTAAATAAAAAAACACTTTGTTTTAGTGTCCGTAAAAAATTACGACTTCCCTTATTTTTGGGAATAAATAATGTTCTTAACTTGCAACACCGACACAATGGCGTGTTCCGAGAAATTATATCAGATATTTTTACGATTTTATTTAATTTATACAGCAAAAACGTTATTTACTTGTGAAAAGTAATCCCAGAAGCATTTTTTTGGAAAAAGGAATTGTTCTTGCAGCAGTTTATGACACAGGACGGCATAGTTTCGTAATTATTATCTCAACAAAACAACGTCACGCGCACTCGCTTGCTAGCGGCAGACTACCGAGCGGCTGGCTTCATATTGCCGATTGGCTTCATATTACGTGCCACACTTTTAGGAGCGCAATGTTCTGTCTATACTTTTTTATTGGTCTGAGCTTTTTACATACAATAACTCATGTACAAGGATCATAGGATTAGCGACCACAGAAAGTTCATTTACCTATAAACTTTGAGAATAAAATAATAGTAGGCACTTACTTTGTTAAAGGTAAACAGTCCAACTCACAAGATATACACAAGTAAAATCACAGAGTACTTTGTACTACACTGAGTAAAATGCGGGAATGGTACCACTTATTGGTACCTAAAAGGTTTGCTTCAGTGTATTTAAAAAAAACACGCATTTTTGGGCCGCTGCACTTGTAGAAATCCATTTGAAAGCACGATTTATTGTTTGCAAACATTTTAGTATTACTTTGCGCAAATTCGCATTTCGCAATGTTGATCTAAAACTTTTGTTTTTAATTTATTTCTTGACCATGGATACAAAGTCCTTTAGGTAGTAAATTTAAACAAAAATGCAGGTGTTGTCAGCATAACAAGTTGATACCTCGTTTTTATGGGCTTAATTGCTGATTATTTTTATCAATTATTATTATATAATACAGAAGTTATATTTTGATACAGTACGTTATTACAAAATAATTATCCGATGAATAAAAACTGCAAAGAAAAAAAACCGGTAAAGATTTATATAACCGGTAAAGATATAAGATTTAATTTTTTTTCATGCGGCAATATTTACACGGAATATGATTCAGATATGAAATGAATTGAGTATGATTCTGCTAATTTGTGCGACCATTTTACGAAAATTAGAGGAATTGCTTATGATCTGCTAGGAATTCAGGAAATGATTTGCTTTTAGATGAATTGCCCAATGTGACCTTTTTAGGCCCGCTGGTCTTGTAGTCGGACTGACATAGTGGCGTTTTTGTACAAACACTTCAGCACTTCGATATACCGATAGTCAATTTGGCACCGTTGGAGAGACTGCAGTACAGCCCAAGTTTCAATCGAATCAAAGGCTTTCTCGTAGTCCACAAACGCTAAGCAGAGAGGCTGGTTATACTCCTCAGTCTTCTGTATAACCTGCCGCAGCGTATGTATGTGGTCCACGGTGCTGAAGCCTTTTCGAAATCCGGCTTGTTCGGGAGGCTGGAAGTCGTCGAACCTGCGCGCGAGACGATTCGTGATGACTCTGGAAAACAGCTTGTAGACATGGCTCAGAAGCGAGATGGGCCTATAATTCTTAAGCAGGGCATTATCGCCCTTCTTAAAGAAGAGTACCACCACGCCTCTGCTCCACGCCTGTGGCGTTTTCCCCTCGAGTATGACGGAATCAAATAGCTTCTGAAGGGCCTTAAGGACCGGTTTTCCACCCGCCTTCAGGAGTTCGGCCGTAATTCCGTCCTCACCCGACGCCTTGTTGTTTTTCAGCTGCTTCAGAGCCATCCTAATCTCGTACAGGCTGACGTCCGGGATATCTTCGGTATAGTGTCGAGTCAATCTAGCTCTCGGGTCGTTTACTAGATTTACAGCGGGTTTAGCGGTAGACGTGTATAACTGTCCATAAAAAGCCTCGATCTCTCCCAGAAGCTCCGATTTGGCGGATATGACTCTGCCATCGTCGGTCTTCAGTTTCGTGAGCTGGCTTTGCCCAATAGACAGATCTCGTGCAAATACTTTAGAGCCCTTATTCCGCTCAATCGCATCCTTAATCCTTGCGGTATTAAAGCGGCGAAGGTCACGTTTCAGGGACTTCGAGATTTGTCTATTGAGCTGCCGGTATATGCACGCATCGTCTGAAGACTGCAGAATCATCTCACGCCTCTTCTTCATTAGCTCGAGGGTCGGATCGGAGAGCTTCTTGTTTTTATTTGTACGGTGAGTCTTGAAAAACTTAGACCCGACCGTATGGACAGTTTCCACGAACCCATCGTTATATTCATCCACGGAGCTTCCTAGGCACTCGAAACGATTGTGGAGTTCGAGCTGAAAGCTCTCGGGGTTTTGGATCTGGATCTGTGCTGGACGGAGCGTAGACTTCATCAGTCGAGACCTTTCAAGCTTAATGTTAATATTCAATGTGCCTCTTACGACGCGGTGATCACTTCCAGTTTTCACCGCGTTGATCACAGAGACATCATTGAATATTTGCTTTTTCGTCGACAGGATGAAGTCAATCTCATTTCTAGTTGCACCGTCAGGACTTTGCCAGGTCCACCTTCTATGCTCACGCTTTTTGAAGAAGGAATTCATCATATAGAGGCCCTCCTTCTCCATAAAGCTAGCCAGTAGGTGTCCCCGGTGATTCCGACGTCCAAATCCAAATTGCCCCACTCGCAGCTCGTCACCGTCTCGTTTGCCCAGTTTCGCGTTAAAGTCCCCCATGACCACGGTGAAGTGAGTCTTAGAACCATGCATGGCTCTTGATATATCCTCATACATGGATTCTACTTCGTCGTCGGGATGTGTCGAGGTCGGGGCGTAGACCTGTATGACCTTCAGCGAATATCTTGATGATATTCTGAGTATAAGGTACGCCACCCTGGTCGACACACTCTCGATCCTCACGACATTGTTCACAAGGGACTTGTGGACGAAAAACCCGACACCACCCTGGGACTGCTGGTCACCCTCCCGGAAATAGAGCAGGTTACCGGATTTGAGAATTATCGTATCCTCCCCCTGTCTTCGGACTTCAGACAATCCCACAATACTCCATCGCAACCTGCTCAATTCCTCCTCCAGTTCGGTGATCTTCTCGTCAGTCCTCAGTGTACGCGTGTTGAAAGTTGCCAGGTCGAGTCGTTTAATAGATGGGTAGCCAAATCTCATCCGGAGATTCTTCGCACCCCTTGCCTCGTCGTGGCCTTGACCGCTACAGGAGTCAAGGGTAGACGGGCTGCCGGGCACTAGGGGCCATTTTTTCCTTCTGTTTTTCATGTTGGGGGGGGGTTGCCATAATCGCCACGCTTGGCAGACGGGTTGGCGATCGCAGTTTGGTTGTTGTAATGCACAGAGGATGCTGCTGCCCATTCTCTGGTATGTCCCTTAGTCGCCTCTTACGACACCCTCGGGAAGAGATGGGATGGTGTTATTCTTAACGTCCGAACACCATACGGAACAGTAAGTCGTATTAGTTACACTATTTATAACTCAAGAACGGCTACTAAAATATCTAATAACTATTAAAATATCGAAAAGAATCACAAAAAAAAAAATGCTTTTGGAGGTGTTTATCCGTTTACGCGAGCGATACAATTAGCACTGAAGGAGATGTAGTACAAATATATCGTAGAAATAGGCGAAGTCGGCGAGGTCCTCCCAGCAGCTGAGTGAAAAGTACCCAAGTGGCTCTCAGAGACTCGCAGGGCTTTGGCGGACAGGTCTCGCACAGCCGGTAGAGGCTTCCAGAGACCAGAGGAATCGAAAAAGGTCCACATGGTGGGGCGGACAGGTTTTACACGGCCAGTAGAGGCCTGTAGAGGCCTTCAGAGACCGGAGCAGCTGGAGAGATCCACACGGCTTGGCGGACAGGTCTCACACGGCTGGTAGAGGCCTGTGGAAACCGAAGCAGCAGAAGAGGTCCTTCTCACAGCCGTCAAAGACCGGGAGGCCTTTTTCACAAACATAATAATATGTTTCACTTTAAGTAACTCAATAACTGACGTTTTCAAAAAAAGCTGACAACCAGACTGACACTGGATGCATAATTTAAATTTTCAAAAACTAGAGACTAGAAACACAAACATCTATATCTATTATATCTATACATTATAATAAAACAGTAAAATTATTTTGCGATGGTATTAATTGGCGCAAAAACTACTGAACCGATCCTGTTTAAATTTTGCATACATAATCCTTATAGGTTAGGGCAACTTATAGGCTATAAATTATCACGCTATTTGCTATGGGGGGTAAGCAATAATCTAAAATGTCGATATTGAACGACATTTGCCACGAGTTCGATCCCCAGCTACAGTTAAAAAATTTGTCATTATTTTATCTTCTTTTTTGTAATCAAATAACTTTTACCATTATTTCAAAATAAAATTGACATTTCTATTCGATATTTTCTAAATATTTTGTAAAATCACGTACTATAATGTTGTAAATATGGCACTACACGCAATTCACATACTCGGACCCCATCTAAAGACTGAAAGTAGAAATAATGATGACAATCATTGTCAGTTGAACTTCATATTTGATAGATGGCATTGTGTATTTTACATAATTTTCTGAGTGGCTGAAGAATGACCATCGCCCAAGTTTTCAGACAGTTCTATTGTTTAAAATTGGACGAAAACCGTTATGGTTAACTGGAGTTAGACGGAGGCATTTTTAATTCTACTGCCTTTTTTTTCCCCGTGGTTGTAACAAGCTAATTGACCGTGATTAGGCTAAACTTTCCTTTATGGACCGTCGATTTGGAAGTTCATTTTTTTACTGTAGATAGTACTCATAAATAGAAAGCTTTTTGCAAAACATTAAGTTGCGCAAACTTACCGTTTACGAGATATAATTTCCCAAAGTTCCATAAAAATTGTAAATTAATACGCCATTTAGGTTAGATAAATTGTCATTGTAGATGTCAAAGTTGACGTTTCACGTTTCGTTAAGCGTTCACGCTTGTTTGTGGTTTGTTTCATTCAATTTTGTCATATATTTTTTTAAAAATAATTTTATTTTCACGTATTAAATTACGTAAGTAATTAATGTGCACAAAAATCATGCAGTAACAAGCAATTACATTGACTATTTACTCGTACATAAAAAATAACAAATATTTGTTTTCACTGAGTAACGGAACGGAACGTGAAGCGAGCCCATTTTGTTTTATATTCGTCACGACGTCATGTCAGTCATCGTCCGTTTGTTTTTTTGCCCTTGCAAGTTGCGTTCGTATGACTGTGTTAGTGAATAATTTGGGTTAGGTCAGTTAGGTTAGGTTAAAACAGTGCGAGCGAAACAGCCGAGCGCCAGATCCCCCTCTAATGGTAGTGAATCATTTGGGTTAGGTTAGGTTAGAACTGTGACCATCAACGCGCGAAGGCGAGCGAGCGGAGCGAGCGTGCCGCGGCAGCGGCCGCCGAGCACCATATCCCCTTCTAATGTTAAAAACCATTATGATTTAGGCCGAAACCGCCCCATAAATCGATGGAAATTAGTGTTCTAACTTAACCTAACCTCAAACTTTAAACATGGATATCTCCATAACCATGGGGTTCTGCGGGTGGGGATGATACAGGGGGGTAGCTCTCCCTCCCTGCCTCCCTCCCCACCACTCCCCGATCCTTAAATCAATGGAAATTATTGTTTTAACCTAACCTAACCTCAAACTTTAAACATGAATATCTTCATAACCAAGGGTTTGCGCGGGTTGCGAATGGTACAGGGGGGTAGCCCTCCCTCCCCCCCACCCTCCCCCCTTAAATTGACGGTCCATAAAGTAAAGTTTAACCCGTGATTATTCAAGGGATACCAACCAAAGGCGATAAAAGTTAATACTTATGTAGCGACATCTATGGCGTTACATAAGAACTAATCCTGCATCGCGCAATCAAAGTTCTCCGCGCGATTAGAACATATAGAACAGCCCGAAATCATCTATCGGGCAGTAGCCCGCCAGACATAACATCCCGTCTGGTCGGAGGATCCTCCCTTTTCAACGGAGGTATGTGGGGCTTTACTCTCTGTTCCGCATACCTCCACACTGGTGACTCTCGACAAAGAACGTCAGCGCAGCCTTCGTGCAGCCACTACTTCGTGACGTCATCATCATTTCCTCAAGCTTTCGAGCAGCGAGCCATACAGCCAGCACCCACGGCTTTAAAGGGTATCCTGACCACCAGCATGCCTACCTGGTCATACCTGGTCATCACCCTCAGCCTCATCAGCGACATTGGCGAAGCACATTGCACCCTCGGCCAATCATACGAAGAGCTACGCAGAACCTCTCCTGATCGACGCCAGCAGTCAAGCCGTACGTCGCACAGCACCGCTCCGACTCACTGCAGCCAGCAGCACTACTCCGACTCACTGGAGCCTGCAGCATCATCCCGACTCACTGGGACATCATCACCCCGACTCACTGGGGCATCATCCCGACTCACTGGGACAGCACCACCCCGACTCACTGGGGCATCATCCCGACTCACTGGGATAGCATCACCCCGACTCACTGGGGCATCACCGCAGACAGTTCCGACTCACCGAGAACTATGCGGCATTCGGTTCCGACCCATTGGAACCAACCTACCACTGGCCTGGCACGCATCAAAAAAAGCATCAAGAACCATCGATCTCCGATCTCCGGAGGGGAGTGATGTAGCGACATCTATGGCGTTACATAAGAACTAATCCTGCATCGCGCAATCAAAGTTCTCCGCGCGATTAGAAAATATAGAACAGCCCGAAATCATCTATCGGGCAGTAGCCCGCCAGACATAACATCCCGTCTGGTTGGAGGATCCTCCCTTTAAAACGGAGGTATGTGGGGCTTTACTCTCTGTTCCACATACCTCTAAACTTATATGTATTTAATTATTGACTTTAAAATAAAACGGCCAAATTTTCGGAAGGGGTAGTATGGCACCTTGCGTTGGAAGGCCCCCAGGTGGACCGATGACCTGGTGAGGGTCACGGGAATCCGATGGATGCGAGACGCACAGGACCGGTAATTATGGCGACACTTGGGGAGGCCTATGTCCAACAGTGGACGTCTTTCGGCTGAAATGATAATGATAATAATGGCACCTTTTTTTTCTTTTTTTAAGGGTGGAAGTCATCCCATAACTTCTCCCGCTCTGGTTGGAGCGAGAAGGCGTGTCAAACTTTTACTGACTAAAACCACACCTGTGTCCTTCAGTTGCCCTTTGCAACATCTCTTTGAGTAGCGTGTGGATCACTACGCGCTGTTGACGACTGAGCTCGGTCCGGTCAATTACCGGAAGGCCGGACGGCTAGCTACCCATTGCTGGATGTCCGCAAGCCCGCGTCTACCGTGGCTGGTCGTCGGGGTCGGAATCTCGGCTCGGCGTGAAGACGTTCGTTCCCTCACGCGTGCGGCCTGCTCCTTCGCTAGCATTACGACTTTGCAGAAGGAGGCGACCACCTGCCATTCCTCCTCGCTATGGACCATAGCCCGAACCAAGGCCCGGCACGAGAGGTGACTGACGCCGAACGATCGAATGCTCCACTGTGTCCTCCGAGATGATGGCACCTTGCGGCCTAATAATGGCGTGTTTTATTATTAGCAGTCACTGCTTCATAAAAAACGGGGTCAAAAGTGGTTTGCGTTCCCGATCACAGTTCGACAACGTATGATGTATCTCAGATTCCTTGCAGCCTTACGTCGACATCCGTACGTTACCTCCTTGCAGTGAGTAGTAACCAACACTGGAACAACCCTCTGAGGGAGGCCAGTCTCAGGGATAACACTAATCGGCTGCTACGTTTGTTTACCGGAATTTCATTGTTTTATGGATACACAAGCTCAGGACTGTTGAGGGTGTTTTACGCGGTTTCTGTTCCGGATTCGGTTGGAAGTACCCTGATATTACCATTTTGCGAATCGCCCGGAGGACCCGGTGTAGCATGCGGTGGAGGTCTATCCTGCTTGAATGAACTGCCGTATCTTCATAGAGGCAATCGGCGTCAGTGACCTCTCAGTTTGGCCATCAATATGCGAGTTCGATTGGACATACACGCGTTCAAGATTTCGCCGAAATTCATTCAAAAGTTGGAGACTCTTCATAGAGTAGTTCCCACTATGGAATAACATTTGTCTGATATACGAGGACGTCAGTCAAATACACACCAAAAAATCCTAGGTAAATGAACAAGTAATTTTTACGCCCAAAATGATCAAGCTGTAACAATCAATGCAAGCATGCTCTCGCAAATTCTTCATAAGTACTGTTGTGGAGGAAGATAGTTGATGATGGTAGTTTTTGAATTCACTGGCTTTTTGGCTTTGCACTATCAGTGCACGTTATCCAGCTGGAGGTCGGTGTCCTGATTATGCTCCTTCGTTTACCACCAAAGCTGTCTGACGGCTTAAACTCTTCAGTGAAACATTATTGAGGGGAAAATTTTACGGGAAGTATCGATATAGGCTCTTTCGAACAATCTCGCAGCCCTAGCAGACATTGGCCCTAGAAGGCCCTATCCATTTGCTGACATCTCTATGAGTCGCGCGTAGAATACTACGCGCCGTCGATTCAGGATTGCTTTGACCAGATGTCCGGACGGCTCCACCACAATCGCCCTGCGGCTTTCAACACCTGGAGCTTCACTTGTAGCGACAGCTGAGGAGTCAAGATGTCCTATCCCTCATAGTTTCAGCCACCTTCTTCGATCGTAGTGCTTCACTGAAGGAGGCTACTGGTTGACATTTTGTCCACCAATCGTTTTACAAACTTAACGCAGACGAAGTCGCGGGCAACAGCTAGTAATAATATATTTCACTTCAACACTGCAACTCAATAACTGACGTTCTCAAAAAAATTCAGCTGACAACCAGACTGACACTGGATGCATGTATAATTTAATTTTTTTTATATAGGGTGTCTCAGTAAGAGTGCACTTTTTCATTTTAAAATAAAAACAAGTACTTTATGACAGAGTTGTGATATTTTTATTGTATTGTAAAGAAGACAAATGTTCCTATTAAGTATGGAATAAAATATCCGGCAAATCACCCCCCCCCCCCCGGCTTCGATGACAGGCCATTACTCTTTTCATTAAATTTTCCATGACTTTTGCACAGAGATGTGGCTGTATCTCACCGATGACAAGTTGGATTTGCGATTTGAGCTCGGGAATTGTTTCGGGTTTATTCGCATAAACCCGAGATTTCACAAAACCCCAAAGAAAAAAATCGCACGGTGTTAAATCGCACGATCTTGGTGGCCAGTTGACATCAGAATTTCGTGAGATAATGTGTTCTGGAAATCGTTGCTGCAATAAGTCGATTGTTTCATGCGCGGTGTGGCAGGTTGCGCCGTCCTACTGAAACCACATGTTGTCCAGAATTATGCCGTCCAGTTGAGGCCACAAGAAGTCCGTTATCATATTCCTGTAACGAATGCCGTTCACAGTCACTGCAATTTCGGCCTCATTTTCAAAAAAGTAAGGCCCAATCACGCCGCCTGACCAAAATCCGCACCAGACAGTTACTCGTTGTGGGTGCATTTGTTTTTCATGGATTGCATGAGGATGTTCTGAGTCCCAAATTCGACAATTTTGTGTAGTCACGAAGCCATTCATATGGAAACGCGCTTCATCGGAGAAAATGACTTTTTTCGAAAAATTGGCCCATAATTTTTCCCATATTTGTAATGAGTTTTCACAATTAGAACGCGTTGTTCTTTCGAAAAGCGCTCCATTTTTAATAATCGGAATAAACAGAGGTGACAGCTGTCAAATTCCAGAGTTACCACTTGCATGAAAAAAAAAATATTCCAATTTTAAAAAGTGCACTCTTACTGAGACACCCCTTACTAGAGACTAGAAACCAGCCTGTCTGGTATATGTGATAGGAAAAAATACTACCATCTGCGAGTTATTCTGGCGTGCACTGCAAAAACCGTTAGAGTTATACGTATATAATGTAAAGTAAAATTTAAGTAATTACTCATACAAAGACATTCCTTAAAGGACTTAGTATCCAAGCCAAAAATAAAAAATAATCGAGCGTAACTGTCAAGTTGTCAATGATATTTCTTCGAGTTGACAATTCGTAGTCGCCGTTGGGAGAAATAATATGGCAAAATAATACGGCAATAATCATGCTATTAATATTGATTTGAAATTTCTTTATTTTCACATAAATAGAACAGTTAAACGACAATTAGATCTTATTCTAAAAGCATTAAATATAAAGAATGCGTGTTTTCTGCAGACTATGACGCCTTTATAAAACATTTAAGAATACGTAAAGTAATGTACAAAACTACTTGTTATAAAACTTCGGTATCTTTTTACTTACGTTAAATAACTAAGGTATCTACTTACAGCGCGATGATAAGGCACAAAACGCACTTTTTTGACACATACACTATTTATAAGTAATAGTAACAAGTACACTGTTACTTAAGATTAATTTTACTTCGACTAGGCTAAATAATGGTAATTAAGTTATCTAAAATGCAAATGAACTTCGTGTACCGCGCGAGTCTCGCTCAAAATCTACCCTACATTTCTGTCGAACTTGTAAAAAATGTCCGATCATGGAGTCGTTCCGTCTTTGTTACTCATATAGCAGTAAGTGATGTGGGAGGCGGTATCGATGATATGTGTCGATGTATTTTAAATTTTTAAATCGTGTTAGTCCAATATTAGAAATAAGTGGATTATGATGTTTAGGGTTGGTTTGAAGGTAAAACTTTTTAGTGACTTTTGTAATAAACTGTTCTAATGTTGGGAAATTTAATCGATTGTGTAACATTTTAAGATTAGTTCATAAGGGTGTATTAAAAGATATTTTTACAGCCTTGTTTTGGACCACTTGTAGTTTCGTGTAATTGCTGTCGCATGTGCTGCTCCAGACCGGGGCCGCGTATGTAATGCAAGGTCTGACTAGAGTTGTGTACATCTTCAATTTTGTATTTGAGCTGATTTTGGACCGCCGGTTTAAAATTGGATGTAAGCTGTTTAGGGCTTTTATTCCTTTGATACGGAAGTAATCAGTGTTTTTAGTCCAGTTCATTTTATTGTCCAGTATAACTCCAAGGTACTTAGTTGACATACTCCATGGCAAAGTCGTATCCCCAACTTTTATGTGTCTTTTTGGTAATGATCTCTTCCTAGTGAACATTATGACTTCTGTTTTTGTGGAATTTAGTTTTAATTTCCATTTCGTAAAATATTGAACTAGAAGTTGTAATGATAACTGGAGCCGTTCAACTATTAAATCTTGCTATTAATATTATGAACGCGAAAGTTTGAATGTATGGATGTTTGTTACTCTTTCACGCAAAAACTACTGAAGGTTGGGATTATCTTTGGCCACCGAAACAGCATTGCTATTCAACATGGTAATACTGCCAGATAGAACAAAAAAAAAGATAGTTAACTACTTTAGCTTTAGGAATGACAAAAACGAGGCTTGCAGCTGCACGCACACATTTTTATTTGGTTAGTAGAATGAATTCCACCAGACCAAGTAGATGATATCTATCATATTATGTGCCGAGATTCCTGATCCCGATACCGATACACACCTACCTACATGATGTCCAATATTATAATACTTGGCTCTAATGATTTAGCTAATATAAGAGTTATTTATATAATCCTTATTGTTTACAACTTTGCAACTGTGAAGTGAATTCTAATAATGAGATCTTATAGGTGATCCAATGCAATTATGGCTCTTTGGTCCCCTATTTCTCCTGGTCACGCTATAACCTAAGAACGGCTGGACCAATGTTAATCATTCTTTTTTGTTTTTTTCACCAGCATACAGGAAAGTTTGTAGGATAGGTAGTTAGATAGGTAGGTAGATAAGTAGCGTAGGGTAGGTGGGTAGCGTAGGGTAGGTAGGGTAGGCAACTAGGTAGGGTAGAGTAGGGTAGAGTCTACCCGTAGACCCTACCCCACTAACCCCCTAACTTAGACCCTACCGGTTTTTACCCTTACTACTCTACCCTTAGAGTAGGGTAGAGTAGGGTAGAGTCGGGTAGAGTAGGGTAGAGTCGGGTAGAGTCGGGTAGAGTAGGGTAGAGTAGGGTAGAGTCGGGTAGAGTAGAGTAGAGTAGGGTAGAGTAGGGTAGAGTAGGGTAGAGTAGGGTAGAGTAGGGTAGAGTAGGGTAGAGTAGGGTAGAGTAGGGTAGAGTAGGGTAGAGTAGGGTAGAGTAGGGTAGAGTAGGGTAGAGTACGGTAGAGTAGGGTAGAGTAGTGTGACGGTAGGGAGTGACGTCACGGACGCTTTACGGAACTCATCAGCTGTTCATGTTTTCACTAATATAAAATAGTAAACATTGATTATTCCGCGGAAAGTTTATACTCATAAGTTTGCTGTAGTGCGACTTACGTGAAGTACGTTTTTACGGGATAAACAACAGTGATTCGGTGTTGTAACTGCTTTAAAATTAGCTGTGAAGTTTTGAACATTTTTTAAATTTGAAGCTACATAAACATTTTGATTTGCGACTAGTACCTTCAAAAGTGAGATCTTCCAGGTATTGCTAGCATTTTACCACGGATTGTGCATTTGTGGATTGATTTTTGTGCGGAGTACGCGCCATCTAGCGACGACATCTAGAAAAGTGCAAGGAACGTGCACGCCATCTAGTCATTTTTTTGAGTACCACGTATACAATGGTAAAGTGTGCAGCGTGCGGGAAGTTCCTGTCAGCGAAAGGTGGCGCTACGTGTGGCAATTTTGCTTGCCACAACAGGTATCACCTGGCTTACTTACCCGACGCGACGCAGACAGGCAGTGACTGGTTGTGTCCGGAGTGCAAAAATAAATTGCCCAAGGGAGACAACAGCGCCACACCCGTTAGGGGCGTGAATATTAGTACCCCGCTGTGCATGCGGTTGTTGCGGGTTCATCGGCGGCAGTGACCGTGGCGGATACGGCAGAGGACACTGCAAACAGGTCGCCCGTAAAGGCATCCCAGATTCAGGGCGCTCAAAACAAGCCCCCCGTCGTGGTACATAAGGGAACATCGCGGGCATGTAGCGGACAGAGTACTGACGGGGAACCTTCGCCAGATGCACAGCTGACCCTCCGTGAAGAAATTAGGCTCTTCAGATCTGAGCTGCGGGAGGTTCGGGACGAAATGCGGGAGTTTTGTCGTGAGATGGCTGGACTGCAGTCTTCAGTTGGTATTTGTGTCGAACGAGTCGACAGCCTGGAGGCCAGAATAGTAGCTCTCAAATCAAGGAAAATGTTGCCTTGCCTGATGGCAAACTCAGCCAACTCTAGAGGACTGTGGTGCAGCTCCGACTTGATCTCAATGACCGCGAACAAGATTTGCTTGGCTCTGACCTGGAGATAGCGAATATCCCAGAGATCCCAGGAGAGAATGCGACGCACAGTGACGTCACGGACGCTTTACGGTACGCAACAGCTGTTCGTGTTTTTATTGAACTTATTTTTTTTATTTTATTTTTTTTATTTTATTAAATAGGAGCAACAAACAGTCACATTATAAACATCTTACAACTAATTATAATAAAGACAAGTTTTGGCAATAATGCAACCCACAACGTTGCCCACGGGTAGACAAAATGTATAAAAACTATTATAATAATCGCTAGGGGTGTTAGTAAAAGTACATGCAGTTAGTAATAATATTATAGGGACAGTAAATAAAAGAATTGAGATTAGAGAAAAATTCTCAAGGACAATACACAAGGACATTATTTGAACAAAGAGCTACAGATAAGTCTTTTAAATTTACTCATGTTACAGTTGAAAATATCAATATTATTAAAATACCTGTTGTAAGAGTCAACCATACGGCGGACAGGTGACCGCTTGCCAGAATTAGTGCGACATGCATGTGTAGCGAAGAGTGTGCTTGCTTGCACCTGCCGCCGGTGGAAGGTTCTGGGTACAGTGTAACAGATCATGCTGTTTAGATTTGTGCAGTTGAATTTATTTCTGACTATTTTATATAGGGTAATGGCTTCAAGGTATTTTCTACGGGAGCTAAGGGTTAAGAGTTTGTACTTGCTGAGTAACTGGGCGTATGGTAGGTAGGATCTGTGGCATCTATAATACATTGCACGTAAAAATTTATATTGTACCTTTTCGACCATTTCGATATATTTTATATAGAAGGGGTTCCATACAGGCACTGCATACTCTAATTGTGAACGAACAAGTGCTTTATACAAGCATAGGTATGATGAGGTTCTTTTGAAGTCCAGAGTTGACCGCATAATGAATCCGTACATTTGGTAGGATTTGCTAACAATCTTATTTATGTGTGAATCAAGGCAGAGCTTGGAGTCAAGTATAATACCCAAATCCCGAATTGAGCTTAATTTAGCAAGAGGTGCGTGACACAGGGTGTATGCGAAGTTAAGTACGTTTTTGTTTTTGGTGAAAGAGAGGTAATTACATTTAGGTATGCTTAATTTTAGCTTGTTTTTATGGCAGTAATCTGTAAGTCTGTCCAGGTCTTGCTGGAAAAGAATGCAGTCATTGACAGTCCTGATGGATTTGTAGATCTTGAGATCATCTGCGTACATTAAAAACTTTGTATTTTGAAAGCAACTGCCTATGTCGTTCACAAATATGTTGAATAACAGTGGTCCAAGTATCGAGCCTTGGGGAACACCAGATGTTACTTCGGTGGTGTTTGATTTGTACCCGTTGATCACCACCCTTTGACAGCGGTTTGATATGTATGAAGCAAACCAACGGAGTAAGTTGCCACGGATTCCGTTGAAAGCAATCTTATCCAGTAAAATTTTATGATCCACCTTGTCAAAAGCCTTGCAGAAATCTGTGTATACTGCATCCACTTGTTGGCCATTATCGAAGCTATCAAACAGGAAGCTAGAGAAAGATAACAGGTTCGTGGTGGTAGATCGCTGTTTTACAAAGCCGTGTTGTTGCGGTATAATGGAATGGTGCAACAGTGGATATATTTCGTTGTGGACAAGTTTCTCAAAGACCTTTGACATGGTGGAGAGAATAGAGATTGGACGATAATTTTCGACATCACCTTTTGATCCACTCTTATGTACTGGTGTGATGTTCGCCTGTTTCCATTCTTTGGGAAATACTCCCTCAGAAATGCACTTATTATATATTATAGTTAAAGGCTTACAGATGTAAGCTGCAGTGTTCCTCAAAAAATATGCAGATATGCCGTCGGGACCTGGACCTTTGGAAGGATCCAGTCCTTTGAGCTCCTTAAGTATTTTTTGTTCACTAAAGCTTAAGTTAGATATAACATCATTAGCTGAGGAGGTGGCCGCAGGAGGTTGCCATTGAGATAGTAGTGGTGATGCCGGTTCAAATACCGAGTCAAAGAATCTCGAGAACAAATCACAGATTACTTCAGGTTCACTAGAAGTGCTGTCTTTGTAGTGTACCTTAGCTGGAACGCATGGCTTGTCCTTTCGGTTCGCTACATATGTCCAGAAGTGCTTAACATTTATATGTAAATTATCTTCGACCGAGTTGATATACGTAGAGAAACATTTACCACACATTTCTCGAAAACTGGTTCTGTGTATAGCGAAAGACTCGTAATCTGAGATATTTCCGTACTTCTTCCACTTAATCCAGGCTTTCTGTTTCTTTTTAAAAATAGTGATTAAGGGACGAGAAAACCAAACTGGAAATGTGGAGGATCTAGAATTAGCAAGCGGTGTGTGTAACTTTATGATTTCGTCTAGTTTATCATAAAACCTGAGAAGAGCCTCTTCTGATTTTACATGCGTAAGAAGTTCAGGCCAGTCAGTCTGTTCCATAAGATTATTTATTTTTTCATAGTCCGCCTTGTAAAAATTATATTTCTGCAGAGGTTTTCTGTTCAGGGGATGATTTTTAACATTAATATTTATATTGCAGACGAATGGAGGGTGATATACGTCAACCGGAAGTAAATGTGAGGGCTCCTGCTTTACTGTACAAGGGTTGTTGGATATTAGCAGATCTAGAATTTTTCCTGTACTGTTAGGTGTGCTGTTATACTGAGAAGCGTTTAGTAGGGACATAAAGTTGTTCAAGTGATCACAGGACTCGCTCAATCCAGAACATAGGGAAGCACATGGTGGGGTATTCCCGGCGGGTGACAATTGCCAAGTTGCTTCTGGGATGTTATAATCTCCTATTGAGCAAAAGAAATCGACGCTGGGGCTAGCTAGAACATTGTAGAGTAATTCAAAATGTTTTTCATATATATATGAGGGAGTTTTAGGTGGTATATACGCTGCAGTTACAATGTGACGTTTCAGATACTGATCACTTGGTATTTCAATTGCGAGTTGCTCAATGTAGCTGTGTAAATGTGTGCCAGTAGCGTGGCTGTTTAAGTCAACTTCGCTAGGTCTGAGAGTTTTTAAAACTGCCACTAGCACACCACCACCATCCAGTTTTTTTGTGCTAACCCGATCGCGATCACACCTGTACACAATGTAACGCTGGTCAATAAACTCATTATTGTTAATCTCTGGAACAAGCCATGTTTCTGTTAAAATAATGATGTCATACGTTCGTGCAAGTATGTTCATGTATAGAGCATGCAGTTTAGTACGAATACCTCTACAGTTTTGATAGTAAATGGAAAAGTCTTTATCAGCCATTGATGAAAGTAAAGTATTTATAAGAATTAGCAGTTTGGAATAAAAATAAGAATAATATTTCGTGGTCTGGTAATTTAATATTGAGTGCCCAAAGTGAAAAGTAGTACGATTTTAATCCGGTTATCCAACAAAAGTAAAATAGACCATGTAACTCAGCTCTACAGCAAGCACTTAGCGTTAACAAAAACAACAACATGATCTTAAATAATAATCACAGAGCATTCCGCGGAAAGTTTGTGTTCACAACTCTACCGAAGTACGACTTACATGCGAGTACATTTGTGGGATGGAGCAACAGTGATTTGGCATTGTAACTGCATAAAAACCAATTGTTTAGTTTTGAACTTTTTTTAATTTTGAAGCTACATATACATTTTGTTTTGTGACTGGTACCTCCAAAAGTGTTACTTTCCAGGTGTTACTAGTACTGTACCACAGATTGTGCATTTGGTTCGATTTATTGCGCGGACTGCGCGCCATCTCACGACGCCTGGAACTGTACGAGGGACGTGTACGCCATCTATCTATTTTTTGACGCACCACGTGTAATCATGGTTAAGTGCGCTGCGTGCGGAAAGTTCTTGTCGGCGAAAGGTGGCGCCACGTGTGGCAATTTTGCTTGCCACAATAGGTATCACCTCGCCTGCTTGCCCGACGCGGCGCCGACAAGCAGTGACTGGCTATGCCCGGAGTGCAGGAGCAAGTTGCCAAAGGGAGACAACAGTGCCACACCTGTCAGAGGCGTGATTAGTGGTGCCCCGGCTTCGCGTTCGGTTGTCGCGGGCTCCGCAGTGGCGGTGACCGTGGCGGTTGCAGCAGACCAGGGTACTGCTGGCAGGTCACCAGCAAAGGCAACCCAGGATCTGGGCACTCACACCAGACCCCCTGTTGCGTTGCCTAAGGTAACATCGCGGGCAAATAGCGAGCAGGGTACAGATGGGGAGCCTTCACCAGATACACAGTTGACCCTTCGTGAGGAGATTAGGCTGTTCAGGTCCGAACTGCGGGAAGTCCGGGACGAAATGCGGGAGTTTCGTCGGGAGATGGCTGGCCTGCAGTCGTCAGTAGGTATTTGTGTCGAACGAGTCGATAGCCTGGAAGCCAGAATTGTGACCCTGGAGAGCAAGCAAGATGTCGCCTTAGCTGACAGCAAATTCAGCCAACTCGAAAGGACCATAGTACAGCTTCAAATTGAGCTCAATGACCGCGAGCAGGATTTGCTAAGCTCCGACCTGGAGATAGCGAACATCCCGGAGATCCCTGGTGAAAATGTGGTGCACACTGTCGGGTTGATTGCGGCAAAGCTAGGGGTCACTCTGGAGGAACGCGACATAGTGTTCGCGCAGCGTGTGGGTCCACGAGTCGACCGTGAGGGGCATGTGACGGCTGCGGCCGCGGCGAGTCCGGCGGGAGCGGCGGCGGTGACGGGGCGCGGGCGACGGATCGTCATGCGCCTGACGCGCCGCACTCTGCGCGACGAGCTGCTACGGAGCGCACGTGTCCGCCGTGGATCCACCACTGCGGACTTTGGTCTCCCTGCGCCCCCGCGTCGCTTCTACTTGAATGAGCGGCTCTCCAAAAATAATAAAAAACTTTTTTATCGGGTGCGTGAGGCTGGCAGTCATCTTGGGTGGCGATATACTTGGACAAAGTCCGGTCGTATCCTTGCCAGGCAGGGAGACGGGAAGCCTACCTACTGTATCCGCACAGAGGAGGACCTTGCACGTGTTTTTAGCCAGGAACTGTCTGCTGAAACCAATGTTTAGTTTCGTGGTTGATAATTTGTTTAACTTAGGCTATCGAAATTTAAATTCTAGTGAACTTAAATTTGCTTTCTGTACTTTTATATTTTTTTGTGTTTTTTAAATTGTGTTTGCTCGGTGTAGGGTCGGAACGGTTCCTGTCTCAGTGCTTGGTGGTTTCTTTCTGGGGCCCAGCTCTCCTAACATCAATCATATATATACTCTACTTATTTATACAACTTCGGCTTATTACCTGTCATTGTACACAGCTTAAAATATCTTATATATTACAACTATCATTGGTCTCTTCATATATAATTTATGTTCTTAAACTATACTAGAATATTTTTTAATGATAATCATTAAAAATATTCTATATTTTACACTGCACTTCACAAGGCCACACTGTCAGGAGTATCTATCCATATATTATTATGTAAACTTCCCTGCTATGACAATGATTAAGACCAAAAACCTAAAAGTTGGTTTGTTTAATGAGGGGTCTCTGGGATCACGTCATGACGAGTTTCTTGTGGCTATGGAGGACATTGGGGTTGACATTATGGCGATAAATGAGACCTGGCTCAAGCACGGACAAGAAGGCCGTGCGCCCTGCATCCCGGGGTACCGGCTGCGACACGTGCCGCGCCCGGACTCCGTGCGCGGCGACCGCGGTGGTGGCGTGGGCTTCTATGTTCGGCGCGGTGTGCGCGAGCGCGCCGTGCCGCACCCGACTGCGCCGCAGGTCGAGCAGATATGGCTTCGGCTGAGTGTCAACTCCCATTCTGTCATCGTCGGTACAGCATACAGGCCACCGTGGCTCGATGTCAATGTCTTTCTGGATGCAATTACCGAGTCTCTTTTCTCTTTTGCTGGCGCGGATAAGGTTATCTTGTTGGGCGACTTCAATATTAACATGTTAAGTCATACAAATAACAAAACAAAACTCCTAAACAATTTCCTGCTATGCTGCAAGTTAAATCAAATTGTATCTCAGCCAACCCATTTCACAGACCACAGCGAGTCATTAATTGATGTAATATGCACTGATGCCCGTGTGCGTGAGGTATCAGTTTCACATATTCCAGAGCTCGGCCAGCATGCACTGATAGCCGCTGAATTTAACTTTAAATTAGATAAGCCTTCTCCGCGCTGGGTCACTTTCAGAACCCTTAAGGATATACTGCTAGACCATTTCAACAAGGACCTTAATAAGATGGACTGGGAATATATTGAAAGCCTGGAGGATGTCAATTCCATGGTGGAAACTTTTAATGAGTATATTTTAAATTTATTTGATTTACATGCTCCCCTTAAAAAGGTCCTCATCAGGGATAAGTCCCCTCCATGGATAACTGATACTGTAAGGGATATGATGAAGCTGCGTGACAAAAGCCACAACAGGGCCAAAGCTACTAAAGCATCACATCATATTGACTCATTTAAAGAACTTAAATATCTTGTTAGGGCGGCGTTGGACAGTGAGAAGCGTGCATATTTTAAAACTTATATAAATAAAAATATAATAAAAAAAACCTAAGAAGCTATGGAGTCATATTAAATCCTCTATAGCTATCTCTAAAACATCAGAGCACAGTTTACCAAACCTATGTAGTGATCCTGAAAAAAATAATGCACACTTTTTGGATGTACCAGGTAATGGTACTGTCACAGCTGCCGACTTAGAATATTATGAGCAAAACAAATTCAGTAACACTAATTTCCAGCTGGAGCCCGTTCGGGAGGATGTGGTGCTGAGGCTGTTGCGTGTTTTGAAGTCCAATGCTCAGGGCTGTGACCATATCTCGCTTGAAATGTTGATGATGACTCTTCCTCGTACCCTTGCAGCTATTACGGCCATCGTCAACCATTCCATCTCCTCCTCCTCTTTTCCGGATCTGTGGAAATTGGCTATAGTTAGACCCATCCCTAAAGTATGTAATCCTACCAGCGTAAAAGATCTCCGCCCTATTAGCCTACTGCCATGTCTCTCCAAGGTCTTAGAGAAGGTTGTCTCCAACCAGCTTCGAGCATATCTCGAGGAGCACAACATATTGCCGCTCGCTCAGTCTGGTTTTCGCAAGGGACATAGTACAGCCACGGCCCTACTTGATGTGGTTGGGAATATCCTTGAGGGCAGAGACAAGGGAATGGGTGCCATGCTGGTCCTACTGGACTTCTCACGCGCTTTTGACTCAATTAATACGTCACTCCTCATTTCTAAGCTGTCGTACTATGGATGTCAGCCTGAGACGGTTCAGTGGTTTAAAAGCTACTTGACTCACCGTTCTCAGTTTGTCCAGGTGACAAGTGAAAGTGATGGAAGCATTGAGTCCTCTAGTCCTAAGTGCGTGAGCAGGGGTGTGCCCCAGGGATCGATCCTTGGTCCTCTTCTTTTCATTCTGTACAGTGCTGACATCACCAATTGCCTGCTCAACACGAAGTTCCACCTTTATGCTGATGATTTACAGATGTATCTGTATTTTCATCCTCAGCAGACTGTTGACACTGTAAGGAGAGTGAATGAGGATTTGGATAGGATCACAGCCTGGTCTATGAGAAACTCACTGGTTTTGAACCCAGGCAAGTCCAAATATTTGATCATAGGATCACGTGATTTTTTAAATAAATTGGGCACAGTAATTTGGATGTGAGGATTGATGGTTGTCCCATTGAGAGGGTATGGGAAGCCCGTAATCTTGGAGTAGTATTTGATGAGCACTTGCATTTTGAGACTCATATTACAGAAGCCGTGCGCAATTGCTTCTATCGTCTTAAGCTTTTATATCGTGTACGTCCCTACTTAAGTGTGGATATGCGTATCATGCTCTGTGAGTCACTTGTTTAATCCAAGCTGAACTACGCTGACACTGTGTATGGGGCGTGCATTCTCGGTAGAAGTGAAAATTTAATCCAGCGAGTACAAAATGCATGTGCTAGGTTTTGTTTTAATGTCCCTCCAAGATCTCACATAACACCATTTTTAAATAAGGGTAATCTGATGAGAATGTCACATCGCAGAAAACTTCATCTGGCTACCCTACTCTTTGGCACAATTCTCACTAAAAAACCTACATATCTCTATGAGAAACTAACTTGGTCACGTGATATAAACAAAGTTAAAACGAGAGCATCTTCTTACCTTCTGTTGACTTTGACCCATAAAACTGCTGCATTCCGTGGAAGCTTCAAATACGCTGCTAGCAAAATCTGGAATGATTTGCCACCACCTATTCGTGCTTTAAAAGCGGTTGGTGCTTTTGGTTGCAAATACAAACATCATTTATTACGCAACCAAAAAGAAGCCACCACATAATTTAACCAGAGTTCTGCACGGTTTGCAATGGTGACCTTTGAAAGGTTGGTGACATTGTCGCTCGGCTAGTTTGGCATCTTTTTGCTGCGTCCAACACTACACAACATTACACTTTTAGTCATACACAATAACATTCCAGAGTTCTGCACGGTTTGCAACGGTGACCTTTGAAAAGTTGGTGACATTGTCGCTCGGCTAGTTTGGCATCTTTTTCTTGCGTCCAACACTACACAACATTACACTTCACAGTCATACACAATAACATTTCAGATACTCCCGAATCACTTGTTTTTAGACGTATTCATCTTTTGTTTATTTGTATAATATAGACCCACTTAGTAACAAATTTTTCTTCTGACAGTCGATAGATCGTGCCACAGAACACAAATATCCATAGATTATACACTCCAAAGAGTATGTAAAGCTAACCGAACCGTGCGCTCGCGTCCGTCCGTTTGTCTATGGTTCTGACAAATGATTTTGGAGCGCGGCATCAGGCGTCTGTCTATGGTTCATTATTTATTGCATTTTTATAAATTTCTCTAACACATTACACGTATTAACATAATTTCACGCTTTTTACCTTTTATTTTATGTATTTATTATTTTTTCAATGTTTGTTTTATCAATGTTTGTATTTATTATTTTGTTTCGATACCTACCTACATAGTTTATTTAACCTCCGTGAGTGTGACCGTGGCATCACCGTGGGCCCTAGCAGAATACCAGCGCTGCGTTATTTATCGTTTAAAATCGTTTTAAATATCGCAGCATATGCTGAGTTAGGCGTTTTTGGCCTTGCACAGATTTTATGTTATTCTTTTTATACTTTTTTTTTTTGTAATTCTACTGTATGTGTGAGGTACGAATAAAAGTTTTTTCTTTCTTTCTTTCTTCTTTCACACTGTCGGGCTGATTGCGGTAAAACTTGGAGTGACTTTGGAGGAACGCGACATAGTGTTCGCACAGCGTGTGGGTCTGCGAGTCGAGCACGAGGTGCATGCGGCTTCTGCGTCCGCGGCGAGCCCAGCGGAAGCAGCGGCAGTGACGGGGCGCGGGCGGCGAATTGTAGTGCGTCTGACGCGCCGCGCTCTGCGCGACGAGCTGCTGCGGAGCGCGCGTGTCCGCCGTGGCTCCACAACGGCGGACTTTGGCCTCCCTGCGCCCCCGCGTCGCTTCTATATAAACGAACGACTCACTAAAAGTAATAAACAACTTTTTTATCGGGTGCGTGAGGCTGGGGGTCGTCTTGGGTGGCGATACACTTGGACAAAGTTCGGTCGTATACTTGCCAAGCAAGGTGACGGGAAGCCTACCTACTCTATCCGCACTGAAGAGGATTTCGCTCGTATTTTTGGCCATGAAATGTCTGAGGAGAAGAATGTTTAGTTTTGTGGTTAGAGATATATTTGATTTAGGCTATCTAATTTTAAACCTTAATCAAATTTAATTTGATTTTTGTGATTTTATATTTTTTGCTTATTTTAAGTTAAGTTTGCTCTGTGTGAGGTCGGAACTGTTCCTATCTCAGTGCTTAGTGGTTTATTTCTGGGGCCCAGCTATTCAAATATCAACAATATATGTACGTGACAACTTATTCATACAATTTCTACTTATTACTTGTCACTGTCCGATGCTTAAAATACCTTAAATATTACAACTATTATTTATTTTTTCACATTTAAATTATAATTATAATTCATTTACTAATACCATGTATTATCATTATAAACTATTATATGTTTTACATACCACATTACATAATACATCTTACACTATCTACACATATATTTATGGAAACTTTCCTGCTATGAAAATGACTAAGGCCAAAAACTTAAAAATTGGTTTGTTTAACGCGGGGTCTCTGGGGTCACGTCATGATGAGTTCCTTGTGGCTATGGAGAACATTGGGGTTGACATTATGGCCATAAATGAGACCTGGCTCAAGCCTGGAGAAGAGGGTCGTGCACCCAGCGTCCCAGGGTACCGGCTGCGCCACGTGCCACGTCCGCGCTCCGTGCGAAGCGGGCGCGGGGGCGGTGTGTGCTTTTATGTTTGTCGCGGTATGCGCGCGCGTGCCGTGCCGCACCCGCCTGCGCTGCAGGTCGAGCAGATGTGGCTCCGGCTGAACGTCAACTCCCATTCTGTTATCGTCGGCACTGCATACAGACCACCGTGGCTCGACATCAATGTTTTCCTGAATGCTATTACCGAATCTCTTTCCTCTTTTGGGAGCGCGGATAAGGTTGTCTTGTTAGGTGATTTCAATATTAACTTACTAAGTCATTCGGATAATAAAACCAAACTTTTTAACAATTTTTTGATGTGCTGTAAACTAGATCAAATTGTATCAGAGCCAACTCATTTTACAGACCACAGTGAGACACTAATCGATGTCATTTGCACTGATGCCCGTGTGCGAGAGGTCTCTGTATCACATATACCAGAGCTTGGCCAACATGCAGTGATATCTGCTGAATTAAATTTTAAGCTAGACAAGCCTTTCCCACGCTGGGTCACTTTCCGGCCCCTTAAAGACATATTGCTTGATCAGTTTAACAGGGACCTCAATAGGATGGACTGGGAATATATAGAAAGTCTGGAGGATTTTAATTCTATGGTGGAAACTTTTAATAAGTATATTTTGAATTTATTTGACTTACATGCTCCCCTTAAAAAGGTTCTCATCAAAGATAAGTCCCCTCCATGGATAACTGATACTGTCAAGGACATGATGAAGCTGCGTGACAAAAGCCATAGTAAAGCCAAAGCTACTAAAACATCACATCATATTGAGTCCTTTAAACAGCTTAAATACCTTGTTAGGGCAGCCTTGGAGAGTGAAAAGCGAGCATATTTTAATACATATATAAATAAAAACATCAAAAAACCTAAGAAGCTATGGAGTCATATCAAATCCTCTTTAACTATCTCTAAAACACCAGAGCACAGTTTACCGCACTTCTGCAGTGATCCCGAAAAAATTAATGCACACTTTTTGGATGTACCAAGTAGTGGTATGGTCGCAGCTGCCGACTTGGATTACTATGAAAAACACAGATTCAGTAATACTAATTTCCAGCTGGAGCCCGTCCAGGAGGATGTGGTGCTGAGTTTACTGCGTAGTTTGAAGTCCAATGCTGAAGGTTGTGACCATATCTCGCTTGAGATGTTGATGATGACTCTTCCTCGTACCCTTGCAGCTATAACAGCGATCATCAACCGTTCCATCTCCTCCTCCTCTTTCCGGATCTGTTTTTTTTTTTTTTTTTTCGGTGGGGAAATCATCTTATGACATCCCCCGCCCTTGGGCGGGGCGGGAGATAGTGTCAGACTTTTACTGACTAAAAACCCACTCCCGTTCCTTCGTTGCCTTTCGTACCAGGGCCGAGTCTTCCTTTCAGAATCAGACCCTTGGCCCCAGTAGGCTTCGACCCTGCTAGGCCCCTACAGTTGCTGACATCTCCTTGAGGCGTGCGTGGAACAGCACGCGCCGTCGACGACTTGGGCTCGGTCCGGACGGTTACCGGACGGTCGGACGGCGAGCCACCCATTGCTCGCCGTCCGCAAGCCTGCGCCTACGATGGCCGGAAATCGGGATCGGAATCCCGGCGGCGATTGAGGCGTGAGGACCGTTGCCTCACGCGATCGGCCGCCTCCTTTGCTAGCATTACTGCTTCGCAGAAGGAGGCGACCGCCTGCCACTCCTCGCTTCGGACCATGGCCTGTACCAAGGCCCGGCGCGAGAGATCGCTGCCGCCGATCGCCCCCACGAGGACACGACGTTGCTCTGCCCAAGCGGGACACACCTCCACCGTGTGCTCCACCGTGTCCTTCCTCTTTCCGGATCTGTGGAAATTGGCAGTAGTCAGACCAATCCCTAAAATATCTAATCCCACCAGCGTGAAAGAACTTCGCCCTATTAGCCTACTACCTTGTCTTTCCAAGGTCCTAGAGAAGGTTGTCTCAAACCAGCTCCGAGCATATGTCGAGGAGCACAATATATTGCCGCTCGCTCAATCTGGTTTTCGTAAGGGACATAGTACAGCCACGGCCTTACTTGATGTGGTCGGTAATATCCTTGAAGGCAAAGATAAGGGAATGGGTGCCATACTTGTCCTACTGGATTTCTCACGTGCTTTTGACTCAATCAATACGTCGCTTCTCCTTTCTAAGCTGAACCGTCTTAGGCTGACATCCGTAGTAAGACACTACGGATGTCAGCCTGAGACGGTTCAGTGGTTTGAAAGCTACTTGACTTACCGTTCTCAGTTTGTCCAGGTGATAAGTGAAAGTGATGGATACATTGAGTCCAAGGTGCGTGAGCAGAGGTGTGCCCCAGGGATCGATCCTAGGCCCTCTTCTTTTCATTCTTCATACAGTGCTGACATCACCAACTGCCTGCTCAACACCAAGTTCTACCTTTATGCGGATGATTTGCAGATGTATCTGTCTTTTCATCCTCAGCAGACTGTCGACACTGTGAAAAGAGTAAATGAGTATTTGGATAGGATCACAGCCTGGTCTATGCGAAATTCACTGGTTTTGAACCCAGGCAAATCAAAATACTTGATTATAGGATCAAGAGATTTTTTAAATAAAATGGGTAACGGTACTTTGGATGTGAGGATTGACGGTTGTCCCATTGAGAGGGTGCAGGAAGCTCGTAATTTTGGAGTGGTGTTTGACGAGCACTTGCATTTTGAGACTCATATTACTGAAACTGTGCCCAACTGCTTCTACCGTCTCAAGCTTTTATATCGTGTACGTCCCTACATAAGTGTGGATATGCGTATCATGCTCTGTGAGTCACTTGTTTTATTCAAGCTGAATTACGCTGACACTGTGTATGGGGCGTACATTCTTGGTAGAAGCAAAAGGTTGATCCAGCGAGTACAAAATGCATGTGCTAGGTTCTGTTTCAATGTACGTCCAAGGTAATATAATAATAATCCACAACCATCACACAACGCCGTCTAGTCTCAAGCTAAGCAGAGCTTGTGTTATGAGTACTAGACAACTGATAAACATACTTATATATTTTTTTTTTTTTTTTTTTAATTGATATAAACCAGCGCTTGACTGCGATCCCACCTGATGGTAAGCAGTGATGCAAATGTATGCATTTCTAAATACATACATGTTATAGATAAATTACACCCAGACACAGAACAAATGATCGTGCTCATCACACAAACATTTGTCCTGGGTGGTAATCGAACCCACGACCTCCGGCATAGCAGTCAGGACCACTAACCACTAGACCAACCGGCCAGTCAAGGTCACACGTAACATCATTTTTAAATAAAAGTAATCTGATGAGAATGTCCGATCGCAGAAAGCTTCATCTGGCTACCCTACTTTTTGGCACAATACTCACAAAAAAACCGGCCTATCTATATGACAAACTGACTTGGTCGCGTGAAATAAACAAAATAAAAACCAGAGCATCTTCATATCTTTTGTTGACCTTGTCACATAAAACTGCTGCATTCCGTGGTAGTTTCAAATTCGCTGCTAGCAGAATCTGGAATGACTTACCGCCGCCTTTTCATGCTATAAAGACGGTTGGTAATTTTAGTTACAAATATAAACAACATTTATTACGAATCCAAAAGGAAACAACCATGTAGTTTACCGAGAGTCTGCACGGTTTGTATTGGTGACATTGTTGCTCGCACACAACATTTTGTTCTTGCTTCCAACACAACAAAACATTTACACTGCACAGTTAAACACAGTAACATTTTAGATACACCCGAATCACTTTTAAAATATACTATATACGTAATAATCCTAAGTATTTACCTACACACCTTTTGTTTTGTTTTTCTCTTCTTTTATTTATTTATTTATTTATTTATTAAAACTTCATGCAACATAAAGGTACAAAGGTGGACTTAATGCCTTAGGCATTCTCTACCAGTCAACCAAGGGTAGTGAAGAGAAAACATGGTAGGTGCATAAAAAAAAAGAAAAGAATAATACGAAAACAACTTTAACTTTCAAATAAATTATTTCAAATAAGTTAAATTTTAACTTTCTCTTTTGACAGTTGATTCACCGTACGCTCGCGTTCCTCCGTTTGTCTATGGTAATAACAAATGATTTATGTTGGAGCGTCAGGCGTTGGTCGATGGTTTATTATTTATTCTTATAAGCACTATTTTTAAATATAATTGTTTATAATTTACATTACACTCATAAATATAAATTCACGAATTTTATCTCTCTTTATTATTTATATTTTATTTCGATAGACTACTTAACGTCCGTAAGTGTGTTCGTGACATCATAGTGGGCCCTAACAGAATACCAGCGCTGCGTTATTTATCGTTTTAAAATAACGCAGCATATGCTGAGGTAGGTGCCTTTTTGGTCTCGCACTGATTATACCTTTCTTTTTTTTATTGTGTATCTTTAGTTTATACGATTGTGTGAGTCACGAATAAACGTTTTTTCTTTCTTTCTTTCTTTCTTTCTAGTACGGTAGAGTAGGGTAGAGTAGGGTAGAGGTAGGGTAGAGTTTTTTTTTTGTGTTCATCGCTTGTTGTCCTCTGACACTGGTCAGAGTCTTTATTTGGCTATGCACGGATTGTCGCGTTTTTTTTTTCCTTGCTCTGTTTGTTGGTGTGACCCACCATGACCCATCACGGATGCTTTATTTTGTACATAAAATTACTAATTAATATTTTCTAAGTTAGGTAATGAGTGTTTTTATTACTTTTGTTTTTTGTTTTTCCCTTTTATCTTTTTTTTCTGTTTTCAGTTTTTTTATTTTATTTGGTTCTTTTTTATTTTATTTTTTTTTGTTTCTTTTTTCCCTATTACATTACCAACTTCACTTATTCTTTAACACTAAGTACAATATAGGTCACTATATTTAATAATAATAATAATAATAATAATAATAACCCCATCGCCGTATCTCTACGTTGACGTCGTGGTGGGGCTTGCGTGCTCCAATATACCCTAGGTCTGTATCGGTAAAGTTTGCTTTGCCGTAATATGCCTAGGGTGAGGGGCCAGACTAAGAGAGATACAATCCGCAGTGCAGTTTTGTGGCGAACTGTTGGGCATTAGCGACCCCACGGACCCGATCTCCCGGGAGAATTCTTGTTCTTCATCTCCGGCTTGCCTTTATTGGCCGGCCGTAGTGAACACTGACGAGGAACTGAGCTCCCACCTCTCTCTTGCCTTTATTGGCTGGCTTGAGTGGAGATTCGCAAGAGCAAACGTGCTCGGGAGAAGGATGTATAATCCAGTAAGGTGCTGGTAGGGATCTTGACCGTACTTCCGGGATTGTCCTGATAGCCGTGGTATACCTCTCCACTCCTCAAGCACCTCAGGATATGTTGCCCTCTTGTTGCTACGTCACTTCGTGCTAGCGGCCGTTTTTGGGGGCCCATTTATTGAGTGTGCAAGTCACCCCCTGCCTTTTTTCGATGCATATTAATAACGTTGTTCAGGCAGGGGCCATAGTCTTGACATAGTTCCATGTTACCAGTCCACTTAAGACTCCAAAAACCATAGCCCTATTATCTTTGTTCTCCATATGTCGCAACAGTTTTTCAATAACCGGGGGTTGTCCTTGGGTGCACTAGCATAGCGCGTACAGGGATAATCGTCGGTTGATATCATGTCCCTTTATAATTATCTAAAGGGCCTCTGCGAGTTGGCTTCGGCTCCTCGTACGCCTCCCAAAGGTCCAGGACCTCAGGGTCCTGAGATAAATAAAATATAAAAAATAATAATAATATACCGAATATAAATATAATAATATTCTTATTATACCGAAACAAAATTCTAAAAAGTTACTTCTTATTTATTAATTTAACATTAGTTTACTTATATTATTAATACATAATATAAGTAAACTAATGTTAAATAAAGAAATAAGAAGTATTAATACATATTTTTAAACCTATTACATTTTCCAGGCTGAATCTTATAAGTTGAAATACTGGACACTCTACTATTTAGTGTAATATTGACTCCTCCGCGACTGGGTCGCAAATACATGCAGGCGAGTCCTTCTTTTTAATACGATTTAGGTATTGTGAGAAGCCCCCGTGCCCTGTGATGAGTTGTGTGTGCAGGTGTGTAAAGTGAGCGTTCTTATTTTGCTTATAGGCTTCTCTGGTTGAGGGGAAAAATATTTTAGTAACGCTAGCTGTGCTCTCTTTCTGATATCTCTCTTCCCATTTGTCAATCGAACCATCCCTGATGCTTCGCTTGACAAATGAGATGGGACATTTATCAAAATCAGGTCATCTGTTTATTTTTTGTGCCGCTGTTTTTGATAGATCGTCTGCCCTTTCATTCCCCTGTATACCAACGTGGGCCTTAACCCAGAAGAGTTTCACTTCTTTGCCAAAGTTTTTAAGTCTTCTGACATTTTTCTTTATTTCCAGAGTGAGTGGGGTTGCAGGTGTCACCGTTCATTAATAGCTCAAGAGTGGACCTTGAGTCACTAAAAATGTTAAAGTCCTTCTCTGTGCTTTGTTCGATCAGTTTTATAGCTCGGTATACTGCGTACAGCTCCGCTTGAAAGACGGTACAGTACTCCTCGAGCTTAAATTTCTGGCATATAGTTTCAACTACCCCATTCCACCAGGATAGGGCAGCCCCAACCTTACCCTCTATTTTGCTACCATCTGTAAATATATGTACTGCACCCTCACCCATGCGCAGCTGAACCTCCGCATCGCTCTCCAAGCATTCAAAACTGAGATCCTCTTCCTCAGCTGGGTGCGGTCTCTCCAAGAAGCTTGCCCTCTCTTCAACAGATCGATCTTTCAGAATTGGCTGAGGCTTTCCTCTCTTCGCCTCATAAAGGGATGCTGCTTCCTTGACTCTCAGGTCAAGAGGCAGCAACCCTGTCAAGATTAGAGCCGAATTCAGTGACACCGTCCTGTATGACCTGCTGATCTTTTGGGCGAAGCCTCTCGAAACAGAGTTGAGCTGTTTCTGAATGTAGGCTTTATCCACCACTCTACCCCATACACCAGCTGCGTAAAGAATCACCGGCTCCACTACTGCAGTATAGATAACCCTTATTACTTCCGGGTTTAGTCCCCAGGTTACCTTTGCCGCACCGGATAGCTGCCTAAAGATATTAATGACTTTTTTGCAGACGTAAGTCACGTGGCTTCAGAAAGTCATCTTCCGATCAATTATCAGTCCCAGCAGCTTGATCTCCTCTACGAGCGCAATGTCAACCCCGCCCATGCGCAGACTTGGGGTGTCGAACTTTAGCTTCTTAGTTAGCAGCATAGCATGAGTTTTATGCGGCGCAAACTTTAGTTTGTTTCGAGCACCCCATCGCTGCATATGCGCCAAACTGGCATTGGCTTCAGTCTCCAGATTCAGAGCCGTTTTTGCGGAAAAAATAAGAACCAAGTCGTCTGCAAATGCCTGGCAGTATATGTTTCTATTTTCCAGTTCATCTAGCAGTGGGTTCAATACGAGATTCCAGAATGTGGGACCCGTGATCGATCCTTGCACGCAACCTTTTGAAGTCCTCTTTTTGTGTTCTACTCCAGCATATCTGATTGCAACCTTTCTGTTTTTTAGATAGCTTGCCACCACTTTTCAGAGTTTTAGGGGACAGTGTTTCTCTACCAGGCGATTTTTAATCGCTGGCCACCACGCACTGTCAAACGCTCCTTCTATGTCTAGTGAGACGACTACCACCAAGTTCTTCTCCTTCAACTTCAAGTCTATATATTGTATCATGTCGTATAAAGCGTCCTCCGTACTTCGCTGCGGCACAAATCCATACTGCCGTGGGTTCGATTGGGGTAGCATATGCCATCTCAGTCTCCGGACCAGCAGCGGAGTAGGGTAGAGTGGGGTAGAGTAGGGTAGAGTAGGGTAGAGTAGGGTAGAGTAGGGTAGAGTAGGGTAGAGTAGGGTAGAGTAGGGTAGATTAGGGTAGAGTAGGGTAGAGTAGGGTAGAGTAGGGTAGAGTAGGGTAGAGTAGGGTAGAGTAGGGTAGAGTAGGGTAGAGTAGGGTAGAGTAGGGTAGAGTAGGGTAGAGTAGGGTAGAGTAGGGTAGAGTAGGGTAGAGTAGGGTAGAGTAGGGTAGAGTAGGGTAGAGTAGGGTAGAGTAGGGTAGAGTAGGGTAGAGTAGGGTAGAGTAGGGTAGAGTAGGGTAGAGTAGGGTAGAGTAGGGTAGAGTAGGGTAGAGTAGGGTAGAGTAGGGTAGCGTAGGGCAGGGTAGGGCAGGGTAGAGTAGGGTAGAGTAAGGTAAAGTAGGGTAGAGTGGGGTAGAGTGGGGTAAAGTGGGGTAGAGTAGGGTAGAGTAGGGTAGGGTAGGGCAGGGTAGAGTTGGGTAGAGTAGTCAGTTGACGGGAGCGAAGCCGCGGGCAAAAGCTAGTATATTATATGCTAGCTGCCACCCGCGGCTCCACCCCCGACAAGTTACTTCCACCTTTCAATCATTTCTGGTTTTTCCCTATTTTTTTATTCACAATCATTTGTTTATCCCTATTTTTTTATTCACAATCTTTTGTATTACCGTATTTTTAGGGTTCCGTAGCCAAATGGCAAAAAACGGAACCCTTATAGATTCGTCATGTCTGTCTGTCTGTCTGTCTGTCTGTCTGTCTGTCCGTCTGTCCGTCCGTATGTCACAGCCACTTTTTTCCGAAACTATAAGAGCTATACTGTTGAAACTTTGTAAGTAGATGTATTCTGTGAACCGCATTAAGATTTTCATACAAAAATAGAAAAAAAGCAATAAATTTTGGGGGTCCCCATACTTAGAACTGAAACTCAAAATTTTTTTTTTCATCAAACCCATGCGTGTGGGGTATCTATGGATAGGTCTTCAAAAATGATACTGAGGTTTCTAATATCATTTTTTTCTAAACTGAATAGTTTGCGCGAGAGACACTTCCAAAGTGGTAAAATGTGTGTCCCCCCCCCTCTAACTTCTAAAATAAGAGAATGATAAAACTAAAAAAAATATATGATGTACATTACTATAAAAACTGCCAACGAAAATTGGTTTGAACGAGATCTGGTCAGTAGTTTTTTTTTAGTACGTCATAAATCGTAAACCGCATTTTACCTTTCAAGTTTGTACGGAACCCTCAGTGCGCAAGTCCGACTAGCACTTGCCCAGTTTTTTTAGTTTTCCCATTTTTGAATTTTTCACATTTTCTTTGTTTTATTCTATTTTTTTTTTGTTTTCCGTAATTTTTTTTGCGCTTTGATATACATTAAAGCGAAAGTAAAAACCAAATAAAAGTGAATAAAGTTGCTCAAGTAGTGTTTTAGTTTTAGCGAGACTAGCGAAGAGTAATTGACTTTTATATTTAAGATATAAGAAGAATTATCCCCTGAGACAATGAGACGGGGTCGTGATAGACCGCGAGGAGATGGCAGGAAAAACTTGATTGATTTCACCAGAATTGAAAAATGGAAGGAGACACAGTTTGAAAAAAATAATATACCAGTGGCATCACCCGCGTAAAGTACAGGTACTGTACGGCCGTTATATCTTGGCGGGCCCGAACTTTGCGCAGAAGGCTGCGCACGAACGTTTTTTAGGAACAAAACGGTGGCATGAGGCGACGTGCGCGGGGCGGAAGTCTAGGCTAGAGATTGACTATCATCATCATCATCATTTCAGCCGAAAGACGTCCACTGCTGGACATAGGCCTCCCCCAAGCGTCGCCACAGCGAACGGTCCTGTGCGTCTCGCATCCATCGGACTCCCGCAACCGTTACCAAGTCATCGGTCCACCTTGTAGGAGGCCTTCCAACGCTACGTCTTCCGGTACGTGGTCGCCATTCCAGAACCTTTCGGCCCCAACGGCCATCTGAGATTGACTATATGTAAACACAATCGACCCTTTATTCAATCAAATATCGCAATCGATTTTTATCGATTTGGAATTTATTAATTTTTGTTTCTATGAGATATTGAACGGAATAGATTTACAAACATAGTGAATGTTGTCGTTAGTAAACGAGATTTCGATTTTAATGAAAAAAAAAACTAATAAAATTTTATTTTCTTGGTTGAAAGACATGATTTAGTTAAATATCAGTTATTTATTAACAACTACTAGAATAACGATTGTTTGAGAATATTTTAAACCTCCATAGAAAATTGAATATAAATATATTTTTATAACTTAATTTAATTCGATTTGAAAGAAAATCGATTAAACAACACCACCAGACACGCGTATTGGACATTTCTCTTCCGTAACTTCGTAAAGCTTCGTACTTAATCGGCAATGTTCGGTACGCAGTAATATGTCTCACACACACGTTAGCATTGGTGTTATTTTCGTGTCGCTGTCTCTGTCTTGGGCACAGGCGGTGACAAAAGTTTTCGTTGGTTGTTATTATTATATTTTTAAGTTTTTTGTGTAGTGTTAGGTTTGTTTCTTTAATTCATAAGTTATTTTTGTAGCTTTCTGTCTCAAAGTGTTTTAATATTTATTTTATTTGTACTTGGTCCCTGTATTAGTAAATTTTTATTCGTAATATGGTTTAAAAAAATTAATGTCAATAACAGTTTTTTTTACGAGGGTACATGCGCTAAAGTTCGCAGAGCTTATGTTCAGGCTCGCCAAGTTTTAACGGCCGTATTGTATCTGGGTCATATACATATGGGTGTTCGGATAAAATAAAATAAAAATTTACGACAGTAACTGAAGACTTCTATTTTTTAGTTAAATTGTTACTTTTCTGTTTACTCATAATATTTTAAGCTATGAAATGATATTTCTTTATTAAAAAAAAAATCTAAATGTTTCAAAAGTCTTCGTGTGGACTGTTCAGATTCGGGGTATGAGTGTTTGGATAGATGTAGTTATTTATTTTGTACATGTTTATTAAAACTTCATTGTCGCATTTACGTGATATATAATGAATATTATTATTAGAAAGTTGTTAATAATTGCACAAGATTATTTTTTTTATTTCCAATAAACATGCTTTTTTTTTCGGATGGGAAAATCATCTAATAACATCCCCCGCTCTTGGGCGGAGCGGGAGATAGTGTCACACTTTTACTGACTAAAAACCCACTCCTGTTCCTTCTTTGCCATTTTTTCCAGGGCCCCGGGGGTCACCAGGGCAGGTGTGTCTTGGCGTTGTCTTTGGACATCGCCAACGCCTTCAATTCCCTGCCCTGGAGTAGCATTAGGAGGGCACTCCGGTATCACCGGGTGCCTCCAATAAACATGCTGTTATACGAATTTAGGTCTTTTTGGTGAACCTAAAAATCAACCAAATTTTAATTTCTACTAAAGCTCCATGTCCATGTCCATGTTTCGAATATTTTTTAAATTGACAACACTTGATAGCCGCCATTTGTTGGAGTCCTTGTCAGTACAGCTACGTGTCATTTTTAACCGACTTCAAAAAAAGGAGGAGGTTATACAATTCGGTTGTATTTTTTTTTTATCATTTTTTTTTTATGTTTGTTACCTCAGAACTCCGTCTTTTATGGACCGATTTGCAAAATTTTTTTTCCCTTTATGGGATATGCTTCCAGATTGGTCCCATTTTTTCAAAATACAGTTCTGATGATGGAATCCATGAGGAATCGAGGGAACTCCTCAAATATTATAGGCAACCATATAGTGATTTTGGTATTTTCATCGAGAACTTAAGGATTTACAGTCAAAAAGTAACATTTGATGAAGTGGAACTGATGAACAAGACCAGAAATGGTCAACGGAACTTCATACTCACTTTGATATCACAATGAAGATAGATAGGCGACTATGACAATACAAATAAATGAATGGTTCTGAATAGTTACGTTACGTTAAAAATGTTATCATAGAAGTGATCTGATGATGATGATGGAGCCAGAAGGTAGGCACTGGAACTCCGTAATTAATCTATGTAACCTAGCCGTGTTTGGACTTATTAGAATCATCATGAGATGCACTTTGGTTATAAGGTACCATCGAACTGATCTGATGATGGAGCCGGAAGGTAGGCATAGGAACTCCGTAATTAATCAATGTATCCTAGCCGTGTTTGGGCTTATTAGAATTGTCATAAGATGCACTTTGGCTATAAGGTACTATCGAACTGATCTGTTGATGGAGCCGGAAGGTAGGCACTGGAACTCCGTAATTAATCAATGTAACCTAGCCGTGTTTGGACTTATTAGAATCATCATGAGATGCACTTTGGCTATAAGGTACTATCGAACTGATCTGATGATGGAGCCGGAAGGTAGGCATAGGAACTCCGTAATTAATCAATGTATCCTAGCCGTTTTGGGCTAATTAGAATTGTCATGAGATGTACTTTGGCTATAAGGTACTATCGAACTGATTTGATGATGGAGCCGGATGGTAGGCATAGGGACTCCGTAATTAATCAATGTATCCTAGCCGTGTTTGGGCTTATTAGAATTGTCATGAGATGCACTTTGGCTATAAGGTACTATCGAATTGATCTGGTGATGGAGCCGGAAGGTGGAAGGTAGACACAGGAACTTTCTAATAAAACAATGTAACCTTGCAGTGTTTTGGGTTAATTGGAATCGTCATGAGAAATAGGCACTCTTTTTATAAGTGGTTCGCAACTAAAAAGTGTAAAATAAAAACTTTTTACAAAAAAAAAATAACAGACTTCACTAAAAAAAAAAAACACTAAAAGGATCAAAATAACATTTATTTCGGAAGTCGGTATTTCTCGGTATTGTTTGTTTCTTATTTAACACCGACTGAAGTGAAGTCGGTTATTTTTTTTTTGTGAAAAGTTTTTTCTAATTTACGAAGTTTTAAAATAAAAAGTTCAGTGCGTCTTTCCTGCTTGGGTTGTAATTAGGTAAGTTATTATTTTATATTTTAGTAAATATTGCGCCGATGTGTCTTTTGAGGAGTATTTTCAAAGTTTCTTTTGTTGTTTTTCTAACCTTAAAAATAATAATTGGCTGTTTTGATTTTAGTTTGAAATATCTCTCCTGTGGACATCTTTCCTGTGAACATAAATGTCCACATCCATGAAAGATGCATGTCCACAAAAAATAACATTTTAACGGTTTTCTGTGCTAACAAAGCTACAATGTTGGTCAAACAAACGGGCAGGCTGAGATAGCATGATTTAAATACTGCATTATTGGTATCGGCACCCGAAAAAGGAGCTGACTTTTTTTTTTGCAAAATGTGGGGTGCTTAGCATGGTTGGGTTTGTTTCAGGTACAATGCCTCGATCCAGTAGGTCTAGAACCCAATTAACTGACGAAGAGAAGAAAATACGTCGTCGTGAACAGAAAAAACTTAGCATGCAAAAAGCTAAAGCTAAATTAGATGCTACTGCCATAGAAGAAAGACGTATAAAAGAACGTGAAAGATATCATCTAAAGAAACAAAATGGGTTATTGAAGACAATTCAAGATTTTACACCGAGACAACAGCGACAGATGCGGAAAATGTGGCGTGAAAAAACCAAGCTAAGACGTGAAAGAGATCGACTAAGAAAATAAACGGAAGAAATAGTACGCCTGAATACACCGCTTTCTTCTCCCAGTTCTTTTCGCTCATCACACTCACGTATAGAGGTGGGTAAAGCAATACCATTACGAAATCGCCGGATATTGAAGGCTGGCAAAATCGCAGCTTTCATTACACACGTGCGTCTACTATTCTGCTAATTCAGAAACGCCACAAAACGTAGTAAAAACTACGTCTTTCTGTTCGGTATCTGAAAATTTAAGACACGATCCCGTTCTTATTTGCGCACATCTGACACCTATAATTGAAAAAAATAAAATTATCACTCCATATTTGAAGGAATTACATATTCTAAGCGATGGGCCTACAACGCAATATCGGAACAAGACTATATTCCATTTAATTGTAAACTATGTGAGTAAAATCTCCAATGCAGAGATGATCGTGTGGCATTTTAGTGAAGCTGGTCACGGTAAGGGGGCACCTGATGGTGTTGGTGGCTGCGTGAAATGGACGTGTGACAATAGTATGTTTACCTCCTGTTAAGTTAGCGGGCGGACGTCTTTATCATTGTGCGGGTTAATTTATTATTGGTGTCACTGAATGGCTACGAAACGGCTGCGATGCCGTTATTTATGATATTTCTTACATGGAGTGTTCTCAAGAAAATTGCAAGAAAATATACCATCTGAAATGTCTAGCGTTGACAACGGAGAAGTTTGAAGCATTTACGCAGGAGTACAAAGAGACTTGGGTATGCCCAGAGTGTGTACGCACTATTCCTAAGAGAGACAATGCAGATACACCTGTAAGAGGTAACTTTATGATGAATAAAACTTTCACACCCGGCGCGGACGACGGCTACGTAAACACTGAGCGCGGCGCTCGTTGCAACCCGGATGAGTCGATCATGGAGTACGAGAATAAACTGTTACTAGAGGAGGTACAGGAGCTTCGTTTGATAATGACTGCACGGTTGGATGAACAAATTAACCAGTATGTAAAGCTACAAAATAGATTTATTGAAACCGAAAATGAATTAAAAAACTTAAAAAATATTATGGAGGTAGTCCAGGAGAAGGCCAAAAAAGTAGATATTTTGGAAGACCAGATCAAAATGTTACTTCAGAAAAACGAACTGCTACTTAAAAGTACTATGAAGAAAAGTTTAGCACAGGATAATACAGAGTTATTACAGCCAAATTCGGCAAAATCGCCGCTAAAAACATCGTTTGTAGATGTGGTGAAACAAAATAAGAAGCGGGTAGTTAGCAAAACCGATTCACCAAAGTGTGGGGCCACAAAATCGACGAATGAGGTTACAGACTTGAAAGAATTAGTACTGGTACATAATACAGAAAACGAAGTCAACAAGAATTTTTTAAATAAGAAAGATGAAGGAAAAGTGAAAGCTGATAAAAATGAGAACTGGACAGTAGTAAATAGGAGAAAAAACAGATTTTCTAACGACGAAGTGAAGAAAGGAGGAAGTATTATTATAAATGAAATACAAGGTATAGAAAAAAAGAAATTCTTATATGTGTGGCGTTTGCAAAAAATACTAAAGAAGATTTGGAAAAATATTTAAGTAATGTTTGTGGATCGGAATTTCCACTAAAAGTTGAAAGAGTTAAGCACAGGACAGAACGGGACTATGCCTCCTCCTCCTCCTTATTATCGGCGTGCCAGCGAGTAAATATGACAAGTTATGTCAACCAGACATTTGGCCAGTAAATGTGGAGTTTTGCGAATGGGTGTGGTTTCGTAGACCACCCGATAAAAAACCCGAAGAAGTCTCTGGTTGATATTTATTACCAGAACGTGAGAGGATACTATATCATATAGATAACTACTTAAGATTGAATATGTCTTTGCATCTATGTCGGTTTCGATACACGGTACGGATGTCAGTTAAACGAAATAGTTGTGGGTTTACCTGCAATGTTAAAATAAATAAGCGTTATTATATTTCTATTATAATTATGATCCGATTGTTGTGTTTTTTAGTTATGGTATACTATTTGACACGTTTTTATCTATCTCTTATACAAATATTATCTGTGCTTGGCTCTTTGCGTGTCGTGTTATTGAACTCGCGACAATCATATCGTCCTGTTTTTATGTTATTTAGGTTTGAGTGTGTTAATTTGACGACGCGTACATTGTTGAGCTACTCACCGTGCGAAATATTTAACAATATAACATTTTCAATTAATTGGCTGCGCTGTAGTTTATGTTTTTGTTTTATTGATGGCTACTTCTAATTTAAGTGTGTACTATCAAAATACTCGGGGACTGCGCACGAAGACGCACATATTTAAACGTAATCTCCTTCTTTCATTATATGATATTGTATCGTTGACTGAGACGTGGTTATTGGAGGGTGTATGTGATAGTGAGTTGTTCGACGAAAGGTATGTTGTCTGGAGGCGGGATAGGAACTATGTTGCGACGGGGGAAAGATACGGTGGCGGCGTGCTGTTAGCTGTTCGTCGTGAGTATGCTGCGGTTGAGCAGCCCGATTGGCGCTCGACGGCTGAGGATATTTGGGTCACCATAACATTAAAAAATAATAGTCCTGTCAGTAGATCACATCGACTGCATGTATGTACTTTATATCTTTGTAAAGAAAAGTCAGGTAATTCTTTCAATACGCAACTGCAGAATTTCACCGAAAATCTTTCCTTTATTGTTAGCGCCCACCCTCAGGATGCGTTCCTGATAATGGGCGATTTTAACTTAAGTCATATCAATTGGTCAGGCGATTTAGGTTCTCTACAGCCTAGTGGGATTAATGGTGAATCTCAGGTATTCTTTTTCGATACCTTATCCGAATGTGACCTCAACCAATATAATTTAAACAGGAATGCAAATAACAGACTACTGGATTATGTAACTATAAGGTAACGGTAACATCATGCACAGACCCGTTGGTACCGGAAGATAGTCATCATAAGTCGTTAGATATAGTCCTCGATTTTACCAAGGAGTGTTTGTTGAAAAGTAAAACCAGACTTAAATATTATTATAATAAAGCGGACTACGGAGCCATAAAAACTTTCTTAAATAACATAAATTGGCAAACATGCTTAAATAATAATACATTAGAGGACGCAGTACAATTATTTTATAAACACCTATATGATGTCATTGAGCAGTATGTTCCTCACAAATTAATAGCCTCTGACTCTTTCCCACCTTGGTATTGTGCTCCTTTAAAGAAACTTCTCAAAGAGAAGTTCAAATTCTTAAAAAAATTTCAAATATATGGTAATACTAGTGACCATGATACTTTTTGTCTTCTTCGTGACCGTGCCAAACGATTGGAGAAAGAATGCTACTTAAAATATATAAAACACGCGGAAGATGCAATAATTAAATGTCCCAAGTCTTTTTGGTCGTTTATTAAATCAAATAAAAAGGGATCGAACTCACTCCCATCAACTATTCATTATAATGGTGTTCCAGCTGATACTGGGGATGAAATATGCGATGTGTTTGCTTCTCATTTCCATTCAAACTTTCTTCCTCCGTCTACATACTCTTCTTCAATACCCATGTCTATTGATAACAACGCACCAAGCAACATAGGTAGTATAGAAGTCACTGCTGACCTGGTTCTTAAATTATTAAAATCTTTAGATTTAAGTAAGGGTGCAGGGCCCGATAATGTGGTACCATTATTTATTGTCTCTTGTGCTACATGTTTAACTGAACCTCTTGTTATTCTTTATAAAAGGTCTATCTCGGAAGGACTTGTACCTAAGATATGGAAATCTGCATTTATCACACCCATACATAAGAGTGGTAGCAAGAGTGATGCTAAAAATTATCGCCCCATTTCCAAATTATGCATCTTTGCTAAGATACTGGAAAAAATCGTATATACACAAGTTTATGAGAGTATCTCACCAACTTTGATCACGGAGCAGCATGGTTTTGTAAGCAAGCGGTCAACTTTATCTAATCTGCTGTCTTTCACAGAGTTTACGACGTCTAGCATGGATGCTGGTGGACAGGTCGATGCAATTTTTACTGATTATAGTAAAGCGTTTGACCGAATCGACCACAAAATATTACTACAGAAGTTACTCCAAGCTGGCATCCATGGAGACTTATATCGGTGGTTTGTTTCGTACATTGAAAATCGATCGCAAGCAGTGGTTCTGAATGGGTACCGTTCTAAATGGAGCATCGTCCCGTCTGGGGTACCGCAGGGTTCTTTGCTTGGGCCCCTTCTTTTTAACATATTTATAAATGATGTCACTCAATGCATTAAATACTCACAATTACTCCTTTATGCTGACGACATGAAAATTTTCAAAAAAATTACCAGCTTTGAAGACTGTCAGCTTCTCCAAAATGATTTAGATAGTTTCGAACAATATTGTTTAATCAATAAATTAGACTTAAATGTCAAAAAATGTTTTTTTATAACCTTTACTCGTAAAGTCAAAATTATTAAATTTAAATATTTTATCAAAAGACATGAGTTAGAACAAGTAGACTCAGTACGGGACCTAGGTGTCATTCATGACTCCAAGCTAACTTATGAAAGACATGTAGATCATATTGTCAAAAAAGCTTACAGGACCATGGGCTTCGTCTTGAGAGCCAGCTCTCAGTTTTCAAACTTGAAAGTACTTAAAATTCTTTATTGCTCTTTGGTGCGCAGCGTTCTTGAGTATTGTTCCCAAGTGTGGAATCCTCTCTACAATGTTTATATAGATAGAATTGAATCCATTCAACGTAGGTTCCTGAAACACTTGCAACATAAGTCTAGAACATATGACCCCAATTATGAGGCGAGATGTCGAAGACACCATATCTTACCATTGTACCAAAGAAGAAAGTTTTCGGATATTGCGTGCCTTGTTAAAATCGCGCAGAATCACATTGACTCACCGGATTTACTATCTCGAGTTAAACTTAAAGTCCCGAATAGAATGACGAGACGTAAAGCATGTGTGGACGTGCCTCAGAGTTCTTCAAACTACAGGCAGAATTCATTTTTTGTGAGGTCCGCTAGAGAATTTAATAAACTTGTTGACTTTCCTGAACTGGATTTGTTTAATTCAAAGCCACGCGTTTTCAACAGAACATTAACGACATCATGGTTTGGTTCTCTGACTTCAACATAATTTAGTTATTAAATATACTTACCCCAAATTTCACTTTTTTAAATTTTTAAATTTTGCTTAATATTAGGTTATTTACATTACCTGTTATATCACTAAAGATTGATAACAAGCTTTCTAGATGTTTAAATGCGGAAACATGTAAATGGTATTCAGTTGTTTATATCTGTTTCTACTCTGTATGAATACACTGTATGTTTTCCTAATAAAATAAAATAAAATAAAAATAAAAATAAATAAATTACGAACAAAGGTGGAGGAGTTTTATATAGGAGTGTCTTCATCTTACGTAGATTTACTAGCTATAACAGAAACAGGACTAAATGAATCCATTTGCGATGCGGAAATCATACCACCTGGGTACACAATATTACGGTGTGACAGAGCGGATGGGCGAAAACAAGGCGGCGCATGTTTAGTGGCCAAACCGCGACTCGACGTGCGAAGAATACCGGTTCCATGCGACGTAAACATTGACGATCGAGTATTTGAATTAGTGAGCGCTACAGTTTATTTAGGTAATAGGTTTTTGTTTCTTATTTGTGTGGCTTATATACCTCCAAATAGTAGTGAAAATGAATATTTATAAATGTTTATTCAAAATTATAGAACAATTTTGTAACAATTACAACGAAGTAGTCGTGTTGGGAGATTTTGACTTATATTCGTGTTCCACAAGTGTAAATTCATATTACATTTTTTTTGTAACTTATGGTGGATTCACTCAGAGTAATGAAATATTAAATTGCAATAACCGTTGTCTAGATCTCGTGTTGACCACCTACGTGGAGGGGGAGGACGTATGTGTGCGCGCGGCTGAGGAGCCACTAGGCGCGGTGGATGCCTATCATCTGCCGTTACAGGTGTCGGTCAGCTCGAGTGGACGTCGGTGTACTGACGTGGGACCGGCGGCATATGACCCATGTACATCAGACGTAAACAAACAGAACGGTTGGAATTTTAACAAAGCTGATTTTACATTACTGTACTCAAAAATTGCTGCAATTGACTGGACTCCTTTATATAACCACTTGCAATTAGAAATGTGTTTAGACTATTTTTATGAAACCTTAAATAACATTATAGATAGCTGCGTACCCAGAAAAAAGCAAAGTCGTATACGCTCTAGATACATTTATCCTGAGTGGTATACGAGTGAGATAATTTGCGACGTAAGACGAAAAGCCACTCTTCATAAACTGTATAAGGCTACCGGTTTACCAGTAGATTACGAAGCGTTTGCTCAGTGTAGAACCCAAGTCAAAAGGAAGCTAGAAATAGCAGAAAAACTGTATAGACAGCAAATACAAAATCATTTGGAAAGGGACCCGAAATCTTTTTGGAATTATGTTAATTCCAAAAGGGGCAGTAGGAGTAAGGTAAAAATTTTAAAGGATGGACAGGCTCTGACGGGTGCCCAAGCAGCTGATGATTTTGCTAAGTTTTTCCATTCTGTCTACAGCAAAGAGAAGCCTAAGTTAGATGTGGATAGGGCTATAGCGGAGGCGGGAAGAGGTAACGGAGCAGCGTGGATTCATCTCGACAAGGTAAACATTGATGACGTAATGGGTGCGCTTCGGCAACTTAAGCCGAAAACCTCATCGGGGCCTGATGGTCTCCCAGCGTTTGTATTTAGGGATTGCCGTATGGTCCTGGCGGGACCGCTATTGCATATTTTCAACATTTGCCTTGCATCTGCAAAGTATCCAGAGAGGTGGAAGATGACCCGGGTCATACCGGTACCGAAGGGAGGTTCGGGTACGAAAGTGGAGGAATACAGACCAGTTGCTGTACTGTCAACGCCGGCAAAGTTACTCGAATCCGTTGTTCAAAAAAATATACACCTTCAAGTGCGCTCGCAACTTACAGATGCACAACACGGATTTCGACCTGCAAGAAGCACCACTACAAATCTTCTCAGCTACGTAGCAGAAGTTGTGCCGACAGTGGACAGTGGAGGGCAGACCGACGCTGCTTACTTTGACTTTAAAAAAGCCTTCGACCTAGTCGATAATGACGTGTTGCTGAAGAAGTTAGCAGCCATCGGGTTCACTCCTTATCTGCTTAACTTCTTTGCAAACTATATGAGAGACAGGCAGCAGTATGTGGATTATGCAGGGTACCGAACGCAACCATATTTTACAAGATCTGGCGTAAGCCAGGGAAGTAATTTGGGCCCTTTGGAATTTATATTGATGGTAAACGACCTGCCCGATGTCATACAAGAGGCCAAGTATCTGTTGTTCGCGGACGACCTTAAGTTATCTCTCACTGTTAGAAATACGGAAGATTGTGAAGTATTGCAGAGAGATATAGACAGGGTCGTTAGTTGGAGCAAACAGAATCGGTTGCAGTTCAACGTGTCAAAGTGCGTGACTATCTCCTTTTCACGGGCACGCGCACGCGCACCTATTCAGTATAAGTACACTGTGGATGGAAATGAGTTGACAAGGGTAACGGCTGTGAGGGATTTGGGAGTTAATTTTATTTCTGAGCTGACGTTTCGTGATCACATTCTCAAAATTTGCAAAAAAGCATACAGGAACTTGGGCTTGGTTCTTCGAATGACTAGAGGCTTTACCAATATAAAAGCTATTACAGCGTTATACAATTCTTTAGTTAGAAGCCAACTAGAATGTAACGCAGTTATCTGGGCCCCACATGAGACTAAATATAGCCTCATGTTGGAGCGGGTGCAAAATAAGTTCATTAGATTTATTTACATGAAGCTGTACGGGGTTTATCCTTTTTATCCGCTAATGTATCCTACCCTGTTTGTCCTAGGTATGGTCGGATATAATGAACTGAGGGTCAGGAGGGAACTCACACTCGTAACCTATATCTTTACGGTAATTAGGGGGAGGATACATAATGCGGATATTTTGGCAAGGGTAGGTTTGTGTGTGCCGGACAGGTACGCGACGCGTCGGCGACGGCCGCGCCTGCTGGCGGTGCCGCGCACGCGCACTAAGTTATTGAGCGAGGCGCCTCTCACGCGCGCGCTGCGCACGCTCAACCTCATAGCTGACGACGTGGATATATTTTATTGTGCTCTGAGTGAATTCACTAAGATAGCGCTTTTTAAAATTTGTTACAGAATCTAGTTTGTAAGTTAGAAATAAGAAACCTCAATATCGATTTGGACTAGTCTGTAAGGATATTATTGGGAATAAAAAAAAATATATATATATTGTTGCCCATGGAAGAGATATTACAAATATTGACAGTTTTGTCAGTTGTTTGAAGGACAATTGTAAAGGTATCGAAATTGTTCCTGTTGATGATACCAATGTTCCTGAAATACAGAGAATAACTGATGCAAATAAATGTCGTCCATTTAAAAGTACCTTCCAAATCCACCAAGTTGTATGGAACGCTACTGAAACTAATTTACTGCACGCCAGGAGATTAAGCTTTATTACATTCACTACTCATATTCGTTGTCCTCATTATGAAATAGGACAAATTAATATTGAATGTGTCTCAGATCCTGTAGAAGATTCAACAGTAGGTTCTTCATCTTCATCTTCATCGCTATCTTCTCACAAAACAGCATCTATCTCAACTATAACTGGACCAAGAACTCCTTCGCCAATAATGTTAACACCTTCTCCAGAACTTTTAAACAATGTAACTAGTCAACCGTGTACTCCGCGAAAGAAGATTCTCTATAACTATTCTGATGACTCTGTTACACCACCTAAAAAACCTAAATCGAAGGTCGTCGTATCTTCGTTCTTTGAAAATGATGATAGTGATGAAAACATTTTTTGAAAACTTATTTTTATGTTATTTTTATGTTATTTTTTTGTTAATTGATTTGTTAAGAGATTGAGATTGGTTAAGAGGCTAAAATGAAAAATAATGAAAATATTTGGTATAATTTCAATATTAGCATCCTTGAAAAATTACATTTTATTACTACCAAAATGTATAAGAAATGAAGATAATGTCCGCAAATTCAAAAGTAAATTGTTTTTGTTTCTAATAGATAAGACTTATTGAAGAATTTTTAAATGAGAAACTATGACATTACCAGCCCTTTACTATTTACATGCCATACCATTGCCATGTATTTGAAATTGATTATAATTTATTAATTTATTTGTTTTTAATATTTCATCTATTTGACATTATTTAAGATATTACCATTGACATGTATTTGAAATTGATTATAATTTATTAATTTGTTTGTTTTTAATATTACATTTATTTGACATTATTTACTATAATTTGACATTGCATTATAATAATATATAATAATAATAATAATATCCCACAACGATCACACAACGTCGTCTAGTCTCAAGCTAAGCAGAGCTTGTGTTATGAGTACTAGATAACTGATAAACATACTTATATATGTATTTCTAAATACATACATATTATAGATAAATTACAACCAGACACAGAACAAATGATCGTGCTCATCACACAAACATTTGTCCTGGGTGGGAATCGAACCCACGACCTCCGGCATAGCAGTCAGGGCTACTAACCACTAGACCAATAGGCCAGTCGATTGTATGGACTCAGACTTATTACTCCCTAAAAGACTAATATATTTGTACACCAATTTCATTGGTAGGACATAGAGCACGATAAAATGTTTTTATAAGCCCTTTATTGTAATACCTATGTTCACAAATAAAGATTGATTGATTGATTACTAGTATTTTCAAAAAAAAAGGTTGTTGGTAAGATTTTTTTTGGTTATATTTTCCAAAGTTCCTATAAATTGGCTAGATAACTTTTGTTAATTATTACGAGTTTAAATGGCAAGTAAATATCAATGTGATAGTGATTAACCTCTCTTCTGTGGAAAGGGGTCTTTTCTGTGGACGTAAAAAAAAATTAAAGTTAAATAACTTGCTGAAATCTGAATAACAATCTGGTTTTTGATTAATTTCTAATTACTTGTATGATGACTTAATAAATGAGACTGATTTGAAAAAAAAACAATGACTTTTTATTTCGAATATTTTTATAACCCGTTTTGTGTTTGACCCATCTAGGTCATTGCTTTACGAGCGTTACAAACATTTGAGACAGCCAAAGTTGTAAGGTCGTCGCATTTATAATATCGTTAGGATTTTCCGAAGACTGCAAAACTGGTTCTTACCTAGCAAGGATTGATGTTATCGGGTTATTGTAAACTTCGTAAGCGCTAATGAATCTATAAATAAATCTTGCATTATATGGATTTCTAAATATTTTGTACTATCAGGGCGTAACCTTCCGCCAAATTTGATGTGAAAATAAAAGGACGTTTATTAATTACTCAAGGAGATATAAGAAAATCATTAACCCAGAAAATACAGAATAACTTTTTAATTAATAACACCAAAAATAGAGATCATTTCAAAAACAAAAAACCCAGCAGATACTTTGTAATATATTAGTGTCTTATTATGAAGATTCTAGCTGAACGATATTTATTTATAACGGATTCTGCAATTCCGCAGCAACAATGTCATCTAAATTAGGCAATCTGAAGAGAATCTTCAATCAAAAGATCTTCTGCTGGGTATCTCATGGTGTTGATGCTCTTATTCGTCCACAGACTAGTATGCTCTAGTTATACCTAAATATACTCACCACATACTCACACACACCCTACATTTCACCTACACACACTCACCATATGGTTTAGCTTTCTCATTTTATTTGTTTATAAATTAGTTTCTGCTTTCTTCGACACAATTTGCTTAATGTTGAATTGTCCCCTTTTTAATATAAATATGACTATATCATTTTTTATGGAGATTCAACATTTATGATTTAGAAAATTAGAGGTCAGCCACCGCAAATGTAAGTTTGCAGTCGGCGAGCAACGGGTAGCTTGCCGTTTATAGTAGTACTTCATACGCGTCTCAAAGAGATGTTTACAAATGGACGGGGCCCTCTAGGGTCAATGCCTGCTAGGGCTGTGAGATTTTTCGAAAGAGTTACCTCCTATAAGAATTTTTGCACGATGATATTTCTCTGCAGAGTTTTAGCCAGGTCCCGTTACACAATTTTGACGGAGGTAAATTTCGAAGGCACATGATCGAATACGATGCGAATGGCACACTGATCTTCAGCTGGATAACGTGTGTTTGGTTTTTTAATACAGTTTCTAAGTGTAGCAATAGTTGTGACTACACCAAGACACTACCTTTTAACCCCCCTACCCTAAGCTGCCTAGGAAAAAGTTTTCTCCTAGGCAGCTTTCAATGCCTTCGCTCAACCTGATAGTGATGTGTTCGCGGATTAACTTTTTGAGTAGCGTAATTAGAGACACAATAGAAAGACAATGGCGCGTTAACGCCGGCGTTATTGCGGGGATCAACAGCTTAATGGATGAAGATGTTATCTAATTGTTGTGAGAAGAGTGAATAACTGCCGTGTCGTAATATTTTGTGTAAAAAACATGCCTTTAACAATCGTAAATGACCTTTGGGCGTGTTACTTTACAGTCAATAATTAAATACATATAAAATTTATTTTCTTTGCCTTAGGTTGGGTTGTTAGGCCTTGCTCAACTAAACTTATAATGTATAACAATTATATAACTGACTGACTGTTGTGACTGTTCTTAAAAGACCTTAGGCTGATAAAATTTTCGTTTTTCCTGAATTTTCCTATATGAAGGTAAGAAGGTCGGTTTCCCCTTAAGGGGAAAGGTAGGGCCCCACTGCCGCCCTATCCTGTGGTTCTCATCCTAGTGACTTGGACAAACCCCCACCGATAGTAATGGATTCCCAAGAAATATATCGACCGTAGCAATTAACATAGTCGTATGTGAAAAATCGCTACTTTACAGTACGGCCGTTTGAAGTTTCAAATATGTATAAAGTGAACAATAATCAATGTACCTTAACCAAATTGCATATGACGTTTAAATATAAATTACCTGACGTAGTGGTATATGCAAGTTTATCAAAAAGGTATCGGAAATATGAGAAACTGCACATGCAACATTGTTAACCGCTAAATCATGCAACTATTTTGTCGGAAATGGTAGATCCGACATTATTAACCGAACTAGAATTTTTGAATTTGGTCGGATGTGGCACAACTTGCAGTATTCCCTGGACTTTGAAATCTCTTTTGTGTCGGATGTACCACTTAATACGATATTGCCCGAAAGATAAGAATATTTAGATGTAGATACCACTTATATTATTTTTGGATTTGGGTAATACAATGTTGAGTTACATACCGCGCGTGCTTCTAATTACATGCCAGACCGGAGGACACGGCGGAGCATACAGTGGACGTCTGCCCTGCTTGAGTAGAGCACCATTGTGTTCTCACGGAGGCGATAGGTGGTGGCGACCTGAGTGTCCGGCCCAGCTTCAGAGTATGTTACGGAGCGAGGGGGAATGGGAAGCAAACACCTTCTGCGAAGCAGTAACGCTAGCGAATGAGAAGGCGGAATACGTGAGGGAGAGGACATCCTCTACCTCACGACACAATGGGTAGCTCGCCGTCCGATGAAGGACCAGGCTCGAGTCGACGACGCGTCGTATACCACGCGTGCTTCAAGGAACTGTCAGCAAACTAATGGGGCCCCCACTATAGGGCCAAATGCCTGCCAGGGTCGTGGGACTGTTAAACAAGGTACCGCGGCCCTGGAACGCAAGTAAGAGTCTGACAGTACCTTCCGTTCCACTCAGGGCGGGAGGACTCATTTGATGATTTTACAATCCAAAAAGAAAGGTACATGCCAGACATTTTTATACGTTCCCACAAAATAAGAAGTCACTGTGTAATGTAATCAAATTAAAATCCTTTATTAAAAGATTATATAATAATCCAGAGTTTTATAACGAAAATATTAAATAACTTCGCTTATGAATGAACAAAACAGGAATTGAGTTTCCTGCAACTAAATAACAAAACAATTAAACTAACAGTCTTAGTAATGTTAGCTAATGTGTTAACTTTAGAGAATTATTAGATTGCTTAAGAAACTTATTTAGTGTACCTAGATATAGTGTAGCGGGAAGGTTTTAAATAAAACGACCAAAACGGGTAACACACCCTCTATACTTTTGCCTTGACAGCACACAATTATTACAAATATCATAAATCAATACCATTTAAAATAATAATAATTATATAGTAGCACTTACTCTGAGATGTTGCTTACCCCGAAAATTGGAACGGAATGTGTCAGGACAGCGCAGCGCGTTATTTTATAACCTCTGTCAACTGTCATAGCGCTGAGCTGTCAAATCGCATAACGTTCCAGTTTTCAGTGCAAAATAAATACATTTTAATGTTGCTAATACAGTAAACAATCATAATGTATGTAACTAATCATAAAAATCGCTAACAGTAAGTTACATTTCAGATCATCCTCATTTTACATAAACTTTTTTATTGTTATCTATTTACTATAACTACAAACTATTATATCCAAAACAACATTCATAGATAAGGCTACAGTAGATAGATTATACAGCACGTACCTACGATTATATTTCTAGTTGGGACCAGAAAAATATCATAGGTACACAGTCAAGACAATAGGGAATGAATCTATCATTTATAAAAATAAGTGGGTACCTAGCTTAATCTAAATTCACAACCTTTTACGGCACATGGTAAGTATTACCTTAATATACGTACTACCGTTAATAAAACACTGTTCTAGAACCAGATTAAACATAATCGGTTTAAAACTAATCATGGGGATGGAGTACTACATTGCATTCTCCGACGTAACAATGTCTGGCCAAGCTCGCCCTTGGTTTGGTGCGGAGTGTGATCACACTAATGCGCTTAAATATGTGTCAAACCAGGGATGGGCTTGTATGCACAAGGTGAATGATGTGAGTCAGAAGAAGAGAGCCTTCAACAAAGTTGCCAAGATTTGCAAGAAAGTGATGCAGAGGTCTCGGTTTGATACCATTTGCCGCATTGGGAACAAACTCGCTTCATACCCGACTGATAGTAAAGCGTTTTGGTCCCTGGCTAAGTCGGTTGAATCGAACTTCTGCCATCCCTCACTACCACCACTGCTGAAACCCGATGGGTCACTGGCCCACACCGCTAAGGAGAAAGCAAATTTGTTTGTCTCTCTCTTCGCGGTATCGTCACGTCTAGGTCCTGGTGAAGCGCGGTTCCGTTTAACCTGATGGTTGCTAGACGAGTAAGTCGGATAATCGCATCTATCAGAAGGATGGGCACGCCACAATTATGGCGGTAAGTCCCTTCTTTGAGGCGTGGTTGGAAAGACCTCACGGCGTCCTCACCTTCCGCATGACGCAGGTTCTCACCGAACACGGGAAGTTCGGGAAGTTCCTGCACCGGATTCGTGCGGAAGCGACGCCCGGGTGTCACCACTGTGTGGACCGCCCGGAGGACACGGTGGAGCATACGGTGGAAGTATGCCCCGCTTGGGAAGAGCAACGCCGTGTCCTCGTGGGGGCGATCGGCGGCGGCGATCTCTCGCGCCGGGCCTTGGTACAGGCCATGGTCCGGAGCGAGGAGGAGTGGCAGGCGGTCGCCTCCTTCTGCGAAGCAGTAATGCTAGCAAAAGAGGCGGCCGATCGCGTGAGGCAACGGCAACGGTCCTCACGCCCCAACCGCCGCCGGGATTCCGATCCTGATTTCCGGCCACCGTAGGCGCGGGCTTGCGGACGGCGGGCAATGGGTGGCCCGCCGTCCGACCGTCCGGTAACCATCCGGACCGAGCCCAAGTCGTCGACGGCGCGTATTGTTCCGCGCGCGCCTCAGGGAGATGTCAGCAAATCGTAGGGGCCCAGCAGGGTCGAAGCCTACTGGGGCCATGGGTAGTGTGAAAACGAAACCGTGGCCCTGGGACGAAGGCAACGAAGGAACAGGAGTGGGTTTTTAGTCAGTAAAAGTCTGACACTATCTCCCGCTCCGCCCAAGAGCGGGATTTGTCATAAGATGATTTTCCCACCTATAAAAAAAAAAAAAAAAAACTATCAGAAGGACGTACGTAGGGTGCTGTGTACTATTGACGTGAACAAGGCTAGCGGTCCGGACGGGATACTTGCAATTGTTTTAAAACCGTGTGCGCCTGAACTGTCTCCGATCCTGACACGCCTATTTAGGCTTTCATTTGAGGCTGAAAAAGTGCCGATTGCATGGAAGCAAGCTAACGTACAGCCCGTGCGTAAGAAGGGTAGTTGGGCTGACCCAGCTAACTACTGACTGATCTCAGTAACATCCATTCTCTGTAAGAGTATGGAACGTGTACTCAACACTAAGGTCTTGACATACCTAGAAGCTAATGACATTCTAAGTGACCATCAATATGGATTTCGCCGAAATTGGTCAACTGGCGATCTTTTAGCGTATGCTATCCACATCTGGAGTGAGGCCATCGAGAAGCACGGGGAAACGCTTACTATCTCCCTAGACATATCGAAGGCTTTCGATAAGGTCCGGCACGAAAGCCTTACTAGTAAGCTTTTATCTTTCGATTTACCTGCTAGATTGTGTGCTTGGATCGCAGACTTCCTGAGTGACCGGTACATCCGAGTGGTCATCGATGGCTTCTCGTCCGATCAAATGGTCATTAATGCCGGGGTCCCCTCAAGGGTCAGTGCTCTTGGTAACACTGTTCTTGCTATACATAAACGATCTGCTTAAGCCCGGTACCTTTGGGTATACAGACGACAGCACTGTTGCTGAGAGTTACATATCTAGCGTGCGAGCTAGTGGGTCCAGATCCTGTCTCTCCGAGAGGCTATGGTTGAGCGTTTGAACTTGTCCTTGGAGGCAGTTTCTGATTGGGGCGATGACAATTTGGTCAGGTTCAATGCTGCTAAAACCTAGGCGTTTCTATTTTCCGCTAAAAGGAGCCAATTCAGACCTGCTTCAACTTTCCGGGGTGCAACCGTGCTGATAACCGACTATCTTGATCTTTTTGGTGTTACGTTGACGTCAAATCATAACTTTGGGCCGTAAATTGAAGCAAAGGCTCAGCTGACTGCAAAAAAGCTGGGAATCCTCGCAAACAGTTTTTCACGCCAGAACAGCTGCTCAAACAAACATCAAAAATGTCTTCAATCAAGTCTTTCAGTTACACAAGCTCCGCTTCATAGCCAAAAGGAAGAGGCAACGGTTCTCCTAAAATTAATTACTATGTTAGCAAGTAAAGTAAGCAAACCAAACCAAGTAAGTGCAGTTAGAAAAATTATTATACAATAGAAAAGCTAAGAGAAAATAAAACTAATTGATTCCTCGTAAAACAAAAAAAAGCAACTATGAACAAAATAACAACGTCTGTAGTACCATATTCAACAGTAACTTGTTATCATAGCGAACAAAAATGTCGAATGTCCAACATTCGACACCAAAAAATGAGAAATAAACAGTTAACAAAGTCAGTAATTCCTTATCCGACAAAATACAATCAAACACACAGCAGTCAATAATGTAGGAAGTGGTACATCATACAATACTATTTATAAAATGAACATGCAACAAAGTCTGTTGTACCATATCCGACAAAATAAAACTATCTCCGATCGAGCAATAATGTAGTATGTGACACATCCGACACAGTAAACATAATAAAAAACCACAAACATTGTAGTATCTGGTATACATTATTGTCCGTTCAGAGTAGTTTTCAATATTTCTTAAAATAAATATGAATTCACTTAGTCGCTGATAATAAACAAAAATTATAGGTATGATGAAATGTTATAAGCAACAGTTTTTACTTACGTTTTCTCTTTTTTCTTAGATTATTTTCCACATAATTAGTGTCCGTTAATTGAAAATTTGGATTGTTTTGTGGCGGAACTGATGGATTCAATAGGTCTAATATCCGTCTTGACCTCGAAATAAAGGGAACATTAAATTTATAATAAAGTTGGCGAATTTATTAACATTTTATAAATATAACCGACGAGTGCGCTCTTCCCGCTAATATTGTCAGAAGTGGCAGATCCGCGTCGCCCGCTCGCGTCTGTTCTCCTCCCGCGCCCCGCAAATAACGTCTCAATGTATTATGCGACAATATTAATCGTGCGCACTGAACACATACTACTTTTTTCACTTAGAAAAACAAAGATGGTTGATTTTAGGAATTCAAAAATTTGCGGGTGTATTTATATACTTATTCTAAGACCTTTAGTGCAATAAAACGAAAATTGCAAAAATGTAGATCCGACAATGTTAATTGCTACGGTCGATATCACCCTGTCCCGACTTAGAAAGCTAGGGGACAAGGAAGGGATGGAGAAAAACAATGTTAAAGCAATTAGGGTTGGGAATCCATTGATAAGGAGTTAAGGAATGATAATCTACTTTTATTTTGAGTTATAAAATTTAAGAGACTGAGAGGGCTACAAAAGAAAATACGACAAGTGACGCTTGTATTTGCAAATTAAATTATTTTAGAATTACTTTATTCCTTTTCGCCCGTGTATGTCCTGACCAATCCTAAGGCAAAGGGTTGTGAAACCTCTGCCATTGGATACGACACACTTTCTATAACAATTAACTCCTTATAACGGCCTAATCACCCACCATTAATACAGTAAAAGACTGAAATACAATATGACAATACAAGAGAAGATAAAACAGGCATGACGCATAGTCAGTCGATCGCAGAACTATTTACAGTGGCCTTGCTAGACGCCGAACTGGTTTATAAATCGACACTTCTCACTTCCTTACTCTGACCCAAGGTGAGGATAACATAACCTACATGCCTCCGAGCTACGTCTAGCTACGGAACTTTTCTGAAATTAATGTGTCCAAATTTCGTTTCTCGCTAATTTTTTTTTTTTTTTTGTATCTGACGCTAGCCTATGGGGGCCGGGGTGATTTAATAAGATACGATCTCTAGCGTTCCTTAGAACGACTATTAATGCAGTACAGGGTACTTGGTTTAGCCTACCCCCGTCTCTCTGGAAGTGTGCGTATATCAAGAGCAATGTAAAGTATCCTACTGTTAGTCAGTCCTTAGGGGGAGGTAGCCGTCGCTAACATTTGGTGGTTCGAGATATCATTATAGCTCACACTGGCTCTAGTATGTAACGAATATATATTCGGTTCAATCGGCAGAGTCTCGGTCATGGTTGCGTCAAGTATGCCGGCCGGCAAGAGTCAAGTCCACTCCTAAGGAAGTCAGTGTCAGTGCCAAAGGAAGGTTTTCTCAGAGTCCCTAACACCAACCGCAAGCTTAGGTCACCTTGTCAAAAAATGGAATAAGGAAGGATAAAAGAGTTAACACTCACCTATTCAGTCACCAACACAGTGGCTGAGATTCACTCGCGTGCTTACACACTACTTACGCACAATTAACGCCCATCCATTCGTACTCCAACTCACACACACAGATCTTGGGCACGCCACAATTATGGCGGTAAGTCCCTTCTTTGAGGCGTGGTTGGAAAGACCTCACGGCGTCCTCACCTTTCGCATGACGCAGGTTCTCACCGAACACGGTAAGTTCGGGAAGTTCCTGCACCGGATTCGTGCGGAAGCGACGCCCGGGTGTCGCCACTGTGTGGACCGCCCGGAGGACACGGTGGAGCACACGGTGGAGGTGTGCCCCGCTTGGGCAGAGCAACGCCGTGTCCTCGTGGGGGCGATCGGCGGCGGCGATCTCTCGCGCCGGGCTTTGGTACAGGCCATGGTCCGGAGCGAGGAGGAGTGGCAGGCGGTCGCTTCCTTCTGCGAAGCAGTAATGCTAGCAAAGGAGGCGGCCGATCGCGTGAGGCAACGGTCCTCACGCCCCAACCGCCGCCGGGATTCCGATCCCGATTTCCGGCCACCGTAGGCGCGGGCTTGCGGACGGCGAGCAATGGGTAGCCCGCCGTCCGACCGTCCGGTAACCGTCCGGACCGAGTCCAAGTCGTCGACGGCGCGTATTGTTCCACGCGCGCCTCAGGGAGATGTCAGCAAATCGTAGGGGCCCAGCAGGGTCGAAGCCTACTGGGGCCATGGGTAGTGTGAAAACGAAACCCGGGGCCCTGGGACGAAGGCAACGAAGGAACAGGAGTGGGTTTTTAGTCAGTAAAAGTCTGACACTATCTCCTGCTCCACCCAAGAGCGGGATTTGTCATTTAGATGATTTTCCCACCTAAAAAAAAAAAAAAAAAAACACACACACAGATCTGTATTATAAATATTATACAAGCCTAAACTGGACATAGCATCTGTATCTAATACTGTATCACAATACGAGCACTCCACAGAATTACAACGGGACATAGCCCTATAGTATCTACCGAGTCTAGCTGACTCGGTAGCTCGCTCGCTTAGCTCGCTGCTCGTGCTGGACGTCCGAAGCCTATTCGGCCCTGAAGCTAAGTGCCCTCTCGTGCCCGAGTCAACACTCCTTATCCCTTGCCTTACGGCTCAGCATTCCCACGTTTTGCTAACAAGCTTTTTATTGCTTAGTTTTTGTATAGTTTATTAATTGTTTCTAAAGTGGTTTGGGACGATTTGGGTCTCAACGACTCGTCTGGCCTGCACATGTGCTGCCATTAGAAATCCCATAATTTAATAGTATCTATAGAATTCTCTTGGTCATTTCATTATAAGGACAATTTATGGACGCCGAAGTGGCCTGGCACCATTCGTGGTGTTTAAAAATAAATATAATTTATATTGTTATTAGTTTGAAGTAAGTGACAGACAGTCATACTGTCAATAAAATAGAAGTAAGAACGCAAAAATATGTAATAATTTCTTGTTTACAGTAAAATAAAATAAAACTATCACAAAAAAGAAATATCCGGGTTTCGAACCATAATCATTCTATATGCAGGCCAAGGCACGAGACCACTGCACCACAGCGCTCTTAGATTCATGTCTAAAATAGTTGTTCTTATATTTAAACGTCATGATTGACTGCATTGAAAAAAAATATTTTTTCGTTTCGCCGCTTCGATTTTATTAAATACATGTTTTGGTTACTTTTTACAAAAACATGGAGTAAAAATGTCTAGTTTTTTTTTTTTATTATTCTTGATAGGTTATGTGTGTGTTATATGTTATGTGTGTCTCTAATATGTTAAAAATATGCTAAAATTCGTTTCATTATTATAATCGATGTACCGTCGTATATTATATACAAAAAAGACGACAAAATACTCACAAAAACGTATGCAAAATTTGAACAGGATTGGTTCAGTAGTTTTTGCGCCAATTAATACCATCGGTCCACAATTTTACTGATTTATTATATGTATAGATATAGATAGATATAGATAGATATAGATAGATATAGATAAGTACTTCTTATGACGAAGAGAAACCTGCTAGGATTCAGCGATCGCAAGAACTCGACATACAGAAGATTCGCAAATGTGTGCAGAACCCATACTGGTTCTTCCCCAGCTAAGCAACTAATAAAGTGGTTTTTCTTGCGACACGTATATATTAAGTTTTATTAGTCTTAGGCAGCCATTTGTGACTGTATCGCAGAGACAGTGTGGTCGTGTTTCGATCTGCAGCGACTGGTGAAAATCTCACAATGTCGGAAAGTGATGTGCATTACAGCAAAATTCCCGTGCCCAACATGACAGCTTTTCGACCACCCCTCGTGTCTATCCTTGTGGAGTATATCGTGTTTGTGTTGACTCTCGCTGCTTTTATCTATGGAGTGACATCATGGTGCCTCATCAAGAAGTTTAGACACTTCAGAAACTTTGTCTACATGAACGCCATCGTATCCAGTTTATTGCGACTATCAACAGTGTCGCTCATCATACCTGGTGTTATGCAAATTATTGTGATTGATGACCAAGATATTTTAGATATATGCCGCTATATTTGCGCATATTTCTCAGCTGTACAGAATTATTGGATGTTGGTGATATGTTATATATTTTACATGGATATTGTGAAAGTTTTTAGAAGAGATGTGAATAGGAAATACTTAAAGTGTTGTTTGTTTTCCTGGGGCATACCTTTCATGATTTTTCTGTTGTATTATGTTTTCTTATACTTTAATGAGAGTTATATACACGTGTATTCATCCGGTTCTACTATGGATTTTGTCGCTAATTCTGTGGAAGTTTTTATAATAGTGTCTCCTTTAATGATTAACTGTTGTTTATACGGTGCTGTTTTGTTTGCTCTTTGTAATTGTTTCAAACCGAAAGCGACTACATCGACAAACAACTGGCGTCGCTTTTACATAGCTACGTTGTTGTTTCTCTTGAGTGATGTTTTAGTTTTGTCTTCATTCATATGGGATATTATGAGTATTACATTCACATTAAGAGCAGTCATGTCGAAATTGCAACAAATAGTAATTAACTTATTTCTTCCTTTAGTAAGGAGTAATCGAGAATTATGGCAGCAGTTTTTCGCGCAAAAAATGGTTCCGAATATTCTGTGATTGAGATGCATTAATTAAATTTGCTTTATTGGAATTGTTTACGTCAATATTTGACGCGATTGCTGAGCAAAATTCAAAATACAAAAAGACGGAAGTTCTTTCGAACGTATTTGTTTTTTGTAAGTAAAGCTTTTTAGGTAATAAACGTGTTTTATGTAGGGTGACTGGTAATTAGTGACCGATACTTAAACATGTGATTGTCTTCATGATTACAAACAACTTTCCCAAAGAAACTTCTTAATATACCTACTCATTAGTTTTATGACAATAACAAAACAGCTGTTTGAAATTCGCGCGCGCTCGGGAAAGGGCAATATACTAGTAGTAGAGCGACTTACGAGTCACGTTCCCCCCTCCTCCGCCCGCACCGCTCCCTTTGCCGTGCAGTAGTGACGTAGGTAATAATAACAGTCACCCCGAAAAGCGCGTCGCGTGCACTTGCACATGTTTTTTTTTTTACGCCCGCGGAAACGGTGCCATACAATTAAAAAGCGAGTGAGTAGTGACGTGGTAATGTCAGTGATGTGTTAATACTCGGAAGTGGGTAATGGTGAACTAGCAAGGCTATTGTACCAACTCTTGTACCCAAGAAGGATGGGAAATTTGAAATAGCTTGAATAATACCCAGTGTCAAGTAGGTATCGATACAGTTAATAATGTAGTGCTGTCTTATAAGTCGCTTCTAAACATCGTAGATAAGTATCAAAACAAACGCAATTCCTGACGTTAGTTTGTTTAGAAAGATTATGGATTTATTTATTGTAGCGCGCGCACGTAAAGTACCAAAATACTAGATAATTTATTATTTATTTTAATCTCCTCACCGTGTCATAAACAGAGAAACTTTATGTAGGTATAACACTGTGTACCTAAATGGCCACGCGGCGGCCGGGGCGTCAGATCTGCAGCGTAGGGCTATGTTCCGTGGCTCAGGATTAGGCATTGAAAGACTCACGGTTCCTAGTTAGATTAACTGTCTTTGAATATTATTTAACCGAAACATGTAGGTACCTACACTGATTGCGTACACCGATGGGTTTGCAAGCCGCGTGGGTGCTCTAGGTACAAAAAGTACATGAGACAACGGCGTTACGCGGCTAACAGCTGAGCGGTCGCAAGCGCGCGCACGGGAATTTCAAACAGCTGTTTTGTTATTGTCATAAAACTAATGAACATAAAAAAAAAATCTTTTGGAAAGTTGTTTGTGATCATGAGTACAATCACGTGTTTAAGTATCGGTCACTAATTACCAGCCAGCCTATATATTCATCAAATGTAAAAAACCCGAGAATATCATAACGTTGTGATTTGTGGTGAAATAATGTCTACATCTATAAATATTACTAAAAAACTAAAGAAAATACTGTAGGAAGGTACGTAGATAATAAATAAATATCTAGGTGTGAAAATAAATGTGTTGTAATTGTAAAAAACTGTATTTATTAAAAATATACTGAATGGATTTTTGAAATGCCAAGAGTTGATACATTGTGCGGAATTGTTAGTAAAAATCACCGCGATCCTGGAACGCAAAGGGCTGAACTGAAGGAACATGGGTGAGTTAGTGAGCGTTATTAGTCAGTAAAAGTCTGACACTCCCTCTCGCTACAGCTAGAGCGGAAAGAGTTTTGATGATATCCCATTTTAAAGAAAAAAAGGGCGTTGTTGGTTGTAAACGATAATAGGAAACAGTCAATTGTCGATGATTTTTTGAGAAATTTTGATATGCATTTATAGATTTTAATAACTGGTACAGTAAGTAAGAAAATGGGTGATTTTTACAAAAACTTGTTGCTATTATTTAAACATAGATACGAGTATACACAATTTTTTAACCTAATATTCGTAGACATATATCACTAAATAGTATAAAACAAAGTCGCCGCTGTCTGTCTGTCCCTATGTATACTTAGCATAGTAGTCATAGCATAGTCTTATAATGTTCCCACTGTTGGAACTCAGGCCTCCTGTCTAAGAGAGGAAACGGGCCGTAATCCACCACGCGGGCCCAGTGCGGGTTGGTGGATGTCACATGTCTTTGAATTTTTTGATTCTAGGATTTGCCGGTTTCCTCACGATGTTTTCCTTCACCGTTTTGAGAGCAGTTGGTGATGAAATAAATTACACAAAGTAATGCGCCTGGCTGGGTTAGAATCCGCAACCTACAACTCGTAAGTCGGGGCCGTTACCGGGCCAGTGGGCCACCACTCTCTATGTATGCTTAAATCTTTAAAACTAGGCAACGGATTTTATGTTTTTTTTTTTATTAGATAGAGTGATTTAAGAGGAAGGTTTATATGTATTATACATGCATAATGTAGTAGAAACACACTGATAATTTTAGAGGTTTCTAATGTGATGTCGTAAATAAACACATTTTTTGCGCTTACATTGCAAACGCTGGCTGAACCCTACAAGAGAGATCAAAATAATGTTCTACAGTATTGTACACCTTAAAAAGTTCTACAAAAAAGTCATAGTATATGTCTATCTCTTAGGGATAACCCACAAGAACCATTTTTTATCCTTTACTTTTTACGAGAAATAATTATTTACGAAACAATTTTAAGCAATACAGCATTAATCCTTATCCAATTAAGTACCTTAAATACATTGTGAATTTAATATAAATTAATATGGCTCTTTACAGTATGTAATTTAAATGAATATTTTCGAAGATATTACAGATTTAAAATTCAGGGACATAGCGGTTGCGGTGATATCAGCATTGCACCCGTGCGAAGCCGGGGCGGGTCGCTAGTTTCTTATAAAAAGAACTGTGTTACACTGTTGCAAATTTTAAAATAAAATCTGTCTTTTTTCTGGCAACTATTTCTTTCGGGTTTTTTTTTATAAAAAAAACCAAGATGCATTTATGGGGTAATTGGGACCAAAAACAGAGAGGTCAGTTTTTTGTAACCATTAAACTAAATTGCCAATTAAAACCATTTTTTTTAATTTTATTTAGTCTAGACGTTGCGCCTCGTCATTTATACCACATATATCGAAGGATTGGAACAATTTGCGTACTGCGGTCTTCCCGGCCGATTATCATTTAGATATTATTTTCAAGGCTAGTGTGAATAGGCTCTTAATAAACTAATGTGCTTCACCATCAACGATTGCATCACTGCTTACCATCAGGTGGAATCGCAGCCAAGCAAAAGTTTATATTATAAAAAAAAAAATCAGCCTTAAGTTTTTACGAAATGTATGAGAAATAGTACATTTTGATACAAGTGCAGAAAGTTTGTCATTGCGACCGAGGCGAAATTCGCACGAGCCGTAGGCGAGGGTGTTATGGAGCCGAGGGCTGCAGTGAGAAATTTTCATGTGTATCAAACGACATTTTGTAACACACGAATAAATGAATAAACGGGGTTGACCAGCGACTCGTGGACCCGTCGACGCGCGCCCAACCTGATACGATAAATGTAATAAAATTGTGGCGAGGAGACCACGCGCACTTTTCTGAACTAGTGCGAAAAACGGTCTATTGCGTGCCTTTAAGAGGTGGGATAGTTTTCGAATAAGTGTATTGAAAATATTTTTTTTGTTATTTTTCACTATTCTAGTGATTCAAACCTGAGTTGGTCCCTAATACTTATATGGCTTTTAGCGACATGTATGCCACCGCTTAGGAACTAAAACACAAAATCCTGCATCGCGGTATCCGTTTTTTTCCACGCGATTATAACATCAACAGTCCGAAAACAACGATCGGGCAGTTGCTCAGACCTTACGCAACACCTTTTTGGTCGGAGGATACACCCTTTTCGAAAGACGGAAGGAGACTTACCAGACCAGAGTTGTTGCTGATGCAGGTCTTTACTGTGTCATTGCCTTCGGTCAAGTTAAAACAAAGGACATTACTTACCTCTTTACAATTCCGTGATGTTTATTATGGACCATGTTGGTCCATAATAAACGTATATTTTGAAAGTAGTATGTTCAGAATCGGGTACTAAATGATTTCAGCTATTTTTTTAAAAAGTGCGAGTCGGAGTTGCGCACTGAGGGTTCCATACAAACTTACCTATGAAAACAGTTCAATTCACGAATTACGAAGATTTTTCCGAATAGCAAAAAAAGTTTTTTTTTGTGACCAACACAACATTTTTATAGTTTTCAAGGGACCGCAGACTTGAGTACATGGTTTTAATTTAACTCGATACCTCCATGCGTTCCCGAAATAAAGGGTCTTGACAGACAGACGGACAACAAAGTGATCGTATAAGGGTTCCGTTCTTTCTTTTTGAGGTACGGAACCCTAAAACGGTACCTTGTTTATCTTAAAAAAATCAAGAATTATTTTGCTATATTAACAAAATTACCTATTTCGATAATATAATCCTACTAATATCATAAACGTGAAAGTTTGTACGTATGGATGTATGGTTGTTTGTTTGTCTCCTTCACGCAAAAACTACAGAATGGATTTTGATGAAACTTGGTAGATGGGTGGACCATATCCTGAATAACATACTTATAGAAAACTTTTCATCCCGGGAGTTAATTCTTTACTATCACGCGGAGGAAGCTGCTGGTAGCAGTTAGTAATTTCATATACTTATGTATAAAAAATAGAATTCATAGGTAAATGTTGGTATTCAAATTGATAACGAGAATAATAATTTATTTGTTTATTCTGATTACTGACTTCTTATAAACAGGTACAAACTAATAAAGAATAGTAAGCAAGGACTTTGTCCGCCACATGAAACAATCATGTCTATCTGCTATGGGACTCTAGATACTGTGGCGACTTCCAAGCAGCCGACTGATGAGTGATGCGGTCATTCTGCGTCAGACAGCTGCGAAGCCATCTGCGTGTGCATCAGCAAACATTGTGATGCGCTAGCAACGTGGCGAATTGCGTCACTAGCGCAGTTGTGTGTGCGTGCGTCGATACCCACACCGATGCGCTACCTACGTAATCCAGCTATTCCCAATATTAAAAAATACTACCTGAGTGTATATAAGGCCCTAACTCCCGAGCAGCGCCATAAAACAGTGATTTTCTGAAGCCTACTTACTCCTCGGTAACGGGGCTGGGTTAATAGGTTTGAAAAAAAAAAAAATATTATAGATTCATGTACAACAAAATCAACATATTATTATTATTGTTGCGCACAGCACGCGTTCGCGCATTTAGACGGGAAATCGTAAAGTTTAAAAACAGTTAATCAGTTCAGTATCGAGAGCCTTCTGCATCACATCGAATGCGTGGCCTCGCGCGGGAGAGTTTCGACGACGACTAATGAGATCGAGACGCCATTTCAATATGGCGCTATGCATATTCGCTATCTCTTTCTAACCTCCTTGCTGTGGAAAGACTTAACGCGATGATGTTTTCGCACGAAGGTTCTCGATATTATTTATTTTTCATTATAAAACACACAGTACAATATTATTTCTCTACATCCGTAACATTCTCCCCCTCAGTGTCGTTATTACGACACTCAAAACGGTAACAACTTACATTAAGTACCTATACAATCACACTTTTCATAGGTGTTACAGCTACAATTGACGTTGAAGTGTGTACGAATTTATCATTACAGATGTCTCTTCATTCACAAGTTAAACTTTAACACGATAACAAAGTATCATATCAAATTCTTTGCGGTACTGTTACTTCAGCCCGACTTTATATTGATAAATAACTATATTATTACTAAGGGTAGTCAGTATGTCCGGCCTACTCTGCAAAAATAATAATCGCCCCTTAGGGTCCACAGTACCCGAGGCATACGACGCCAAAACAAAAGACAAACATACTAAACATATGAGATTACATAACCATAACTAAAACATCGCTAACCTAGCTACTGGTCGTTTAAGAAGCCCATTTTTAGTCCTAACGTCGACAACCCTTACGCGTCCGTCAGTACCGGGGTACACGGATTGTACGATTCCTTTAGGCCAACAATTACGTGGGGAGTTGGGTTCAACTATTACTACCATGTCACCGATCTTCAATTGCGCGCCTTCTTCTCGCCATTTTCGACGCGGTACTAGATCAGGAAGTATCTCTTTCACCCATCTAGTCCAAAAATGGTCAGCTAAACGCTGTGAAACACGCCATTGTTTACGTAAACACAGATCTTTGTCTGTAAACACTCCTGCACTAGGTAAATTAGACGACGAACCGATGAGAAAGTGGTTCGGCGTCAAGGTCTCGTCATCCCGAGGGTCTACCGATACATGACCGAGAGGCCGGCTATTAACAATGTTTTCCACTTCAGCCAGAAGGGTAATTAGCGTCTCCTCACGCGGAGCTCAGCTAATTTACACCCCAATAGCGCACCCTGTAGTTCTAGTCGTGGTACGGAGACTGACTTCGTAGGTGTAACTTTACTTTTACTCGCGATGAATGCTACGCTAATACGTCCGTCACTCATTTCCCTACGCCAATACGCAACAGTCGCATACGCGGTTGGTGACGCGTCACAGAATACGTGTAAGTCTAAGCTTGAGACGCTTGCATCCGAGTCACTATGATAAAAATACCAACGCGGTATTCTGATATTATTTATGTGTTTAATTTGAATAATCCAATTTTGAAATATATTATTGAATTCGTCGCTTAATTCGTCATCCCATTTCATATTTGTTTTCCAGGTTTCTCGCATCATTATTTTGCCTTTAATCGTAAATGGAATGAGGTAGTCGTGTATGTCGAAGATGGACATGACTATACCTAACAACTCACGCTTAGTGGGTCTCCTTATGAGGTTTATGACCTCTTCTGGTATACGCTTCAATGATACGTCGAATCCCAACTCGTCGCTGGCAGGGTACCATAACAGACCTAGAGTCCTCTCTGGTCGATCTTTGTCGAGGGCGCAGCAGACGCTTTCACTAAGCGCTTCCTTTGGCACGTTCTCCAACACGTCCGGCACGTTGCTAGCCCAGTTCCGTATATCGAAACCACCCTGTTTTTGGATGAATGAAACATCCTTTATAACCTGCTTTGTAAGATCGACTTCAGGTAAACTATCGATGTAATCGTCCATATAATGTTGCTTGCATATAACGTCGACAGCTGTCGGGTATTTATCTTTAAAATATAATGCGTTTTTATTTTTAATATGTTGCGCGATGAAAGGTGAGCAGTTCGCGCCGAATATTAATGACGTCATAGCATATTTATTAATTTCTTTCGTGGCGTTATCTCTAAATAAAAACCTAAGTGCATGTTGATCCTTACTTTTAATTTTGATACGCAAAAACATGTCTTTAATATCCGCAATAATTCCGATCCGATTTTCCCTAAATCTGAACATAATTCCAAATAAGGATTGTAACAAGTCCGGACCTGTCAACAAATAATCATTAAGGGAGTACCCCTGTGTTTTGGCAGCCGCGTCAAAAACCAAACGTAATTTCTTTTTGTTGGGGTTATCGACCCCGAAATGTGGTAGGTACCACACGTGTTTGCTGGCCTCCCCCTCGTTTAACCTCCTGGCGTAATTATTTGACAACAAATGCTGAATGCGTTCCTGATAACGTGACGCGTAAGTGTTGTCGATTAACATTTTTCTTTCGACTGATTTTAATCGATTATGGGCATTTTGATAAGAGTCCGGCATAACAAAGTTATCATACTTCCACGGCAATTCTACAAACCATTGGTTATCTATTAACTCACATGAGTTATTCAATATAGTAACAGCACGCAACTCGTCCGCGTTCTGCCGTGGCTGGTTTGAAATACCTATTGAATCTAACTCGAATGATTTTCTCACAATTTCGTGTAACTCGGAATCGCAACACGATTGCGGGCTGTTACCACTAGCATTGTTATCAGCTGACACGTTCAAAATATGTATATTATTAACGACGCCATGTATACACCAGCCTAGTGATGTTTTTGTAACATAAGGTTCATTTTTCTTACTACCTTTTAAGCACACTATAGGGGCGATAAGGTCGTAATTGTCCTGTCCGATTAACAGTTTAGGTTGCGCATCACATTCACATAAGTCGTAGTTTATATAATCTGAATAATTACTAAAGTCCACACATGATACACGTTGAGTAGGTAAATTAAGTTCTTTCATTTTGCGCGCGCACAAATTACAGCGTTCTCCTACTTTATTAGAAATTTCAAAACTTACGTTTTCCGTTTGGCATACTAGCTCGCCGGAGTCCCATGCGCTCCGTGCGCGCATGGTGACGGCCTTACCGTGGAGCCCCGCTAGGTCGGCGATGTCAGCAGCGATTAGCGTCACGGTAGCGCCGTCGTCTAGCAACGCATGTGTGTGAATATTGTCTTTAGGTCCATGGATAGTAACCGGCACTACTTTTAACAACACTTTGGGCACTGATACACTGGCACTAGTGGGTGCTCCGGTGTGGGCGTGGCCGACCGTGTGCTCGGTCTGCTGTTCGCTGGGCGTCGACTGGATCACGCAGGCTGCATCCGCCGGGGGGCGCGCCGTGTCTGGCTGCGCGATGACTTCTGGCGCCATAGAGGCGATAGGTTTCGTCCAGTGAAGAAGAAAGTGGTGTGGATGTCCACACTCGCTGCAGTTAGGGGCAGCGCACGCGGCAGGTTCCTTATGCCGCTCGCCTAAGCACTTGTAACACAAATGTTTCGCTCGTACGAATTTCCATCGGTCGCGTCTCATAGCGCGTCTGAATTTTCCACATTTTATCAGTGTGTGTGAAGGAGAGACTCGGCAAAATATGCATCTATTATTATTATCAGTGTTGTCCGTGAATGTAAACACTGATTGATGTTTGTTATTATGAAATTCTTTCTTTCGATCGATCTGACCTTGGATGTAACTGACTCCTGACGTTGCAACTATGGTTGCTTCTCTGTATAAGAATTCGGACAATAGTTCCAGTTTAGGTATATCGCAACGGTCCCATTTTTCGTAGTGGTACTCGGCCCATTTATTGATAAGTGTGGGTGGTAGCTTCGCGAGTATTATTGCCGTCGTATCCGGACTCTGTAGGTATTCTGGTTGCTGGATGGCTTTTACGGTAGTGACGTAGTTTTTTATTTTAATTGCGAAGTTCACAATGTCCGTGTGGTACGACGTTGGAAGTGGTGGAATCTTCTTTAGTTGCGTGAATATTTTATTTATTATACATTCAGGTCTGCCGAATCGTAATTCTAAGGTGTCTAATATGGTTTGCGGTGACGTGTTGCCGATTAGAAGTGATGATACAGATTCTTTCGCGTCACCACGGAGACACTTTCGTAATCGCCAAATGTTCTCAGCATTGCTATAATTGCATAATTGGGACGACTCTTTGTATGATTCCTTGAATTGCAGCCACTGCATAGGATCACCGTCAAATACTGGTAAATCTTTGGATGTTGCTAGGCGTGTGAGGAGCTCTTTGTTTTGGTCACGTGCATTGCTTCTATTGAGTACCTGGTACAACGCCTCGGTCAACTGAGTGATGCTGTTGCTATGCGGTGGGCAATCACTGACGAAACCCTGTTTCTTCTCGGTGTGGTTTCTCAATTTGGTGCACGGGTTGTACTGATGAGGTTCATTGTCTGGTATCGAGTATGGAGGATAGCAGACATCTTCTGCACGATCTCTTTGAGTACATGACGCGACGCTGTCTTGTTTTTCGAACCACGATTCGACTATTCTCGAACTTTTCGATATCGAACCGCGATCGTCTTCCAATTCGGCTAAATCGACTTCCAGCTTTTTTTGAAGTAATTCTTTCTCTATTTGAGCCCTTTTTAGGTCAGTGTGTAGCCTTATACTAATCTCCTTTTCCGTTAAGTCTAGGTCGATTTGCGCTTGTCGTTGAGCCGCCTCGTATTGTAACCTCTTGCGCGCCGCTGCCGACGAACACGCGGTTTTATCACTTTTCACTGATTTTATTTTTGACTGTTCACTTTTGGTGGTCAACTGCTTCGCGGTACGCGTTTGACTGCGTGTAGCAACCTTTGAAGGTGTGCGAAGCAGTGACATCCTGCAACACAGGTCTTTTTCCCGCTAAAACGCGCGTGGGTCGTGATCCCAGATCCGGCTCGAAGGACCAGCTTAATGTTGCGCACAGCACGCGTTCGCGCATTTAGACGGGAAATCGTAAAGTTTAAAAACAGTTAATCAGTTCAGTATCGAGAGCCTTCTGCATCACATCGAATGCGTGGCCTCGCGCGGGAGAGTTTCGACGACGACTAATGAGATCGAGACGCCATTTCAATATGGCGCTATGCATATTCGCTATCTCTTTCTAACCTCCTTGCTGTGGAAAGACTTAACGCGATGATGTTTTCGCACGAAGGTTCTCGATATTATTTATTTTTCATTATAAAACACACAGTACAATATTATTTCTCTACATCCGTAACAATTATGATTTTTTCGTGCGATTAATACTTTTTCCCTACTCCTTCGAAACGGCTTGTATCTTTAGAAATATTTTCACACAGAAAAATTGGTGGTTAAATATTGTAAAAAGTGTACATTGCATATTTAAATTAATCAATATTTTGCCACGAAAATGACCAATATTTAGACCAAATATTTTTAAAATTCGGCAGGGCTCTGTGTGGGTGCAAGTGGCAGTAGGCGTGGGAAAAGTGAGTAGTGAGTCTCTTACATGCCTATAAATTATATTTATAGGTACAAGAAACTACTAACTGCTACCAGCAGCTTCCTCCGCGTGATAGTAAAAAATTAACCCAAGGCACAGAATAAGAAATAGTACCAAGGGTACTTACTCCCGGGATGAAAAGTTTCCTAGGTGTTATTCAGGACATGGTCCACCCGTCTACCAAGTGTCATCAAAATACTTTTAGTCGTTTTTGCGTGAAGGAGACAAACAAACAACCATACATCCATACATACAAACTTTCGCGTTTATGATATTAGTAGGATTATGATTATATTATCGAAATAGGTAATTTTGTTAACATAGTAAAATAATTCTTGATTTTTTTAAGATAAAAAGTTACCTTTTAGGGTTCCGTACCTCAGAAGGAAAAAGCGGAACCCTTATACGATCACTTTGTTGTCCATCTGTCTGTCTGTCTGACAAGACCCTTTATCTTGGGAACGCTTGGAGGTATCGAGTTGAAATTAAAACCATGTACTCAAATCTGCGGTCCCTTGAAGCAGTGAAAAAATCAAACTTCTGAATTATTAATCAAAAATAAGATATCGATAACAAAAAAAAAGATACGGGCGTTTATGTCGCAAAAAACGTGGTAAGGAGGGGGAATGGCATTCACTTAAGGAAAACATGGTGTATTTTTTAAATTATTTATTATAAATCAAAATTTAAAAAACTAACAAAAACTTGAATTATCGAGTAATCAACAATTTAACAACCAAAACATATATCTTTGACCTACAAGTAGTAGGAAAACAATAAAAAAAAACATGTTTGAGCGGCATTGCCCCTGACTTTGGGTAATGCCGCTCGGGATACGGGTAATGACGCTCGAACATGTTCTTTAGGAATATAACAAGTAAGATACATTTTAATTAAAGCAATATTAAGGAGATCAATCTTATACAATAAAAGTAAAGTCTACAATCACAAATTAGCATCACTTATCCCTATTTGTATGTAAGATTAGCCTATTTCAATTTAACAATTATAGTAAATTTTTGGTTGTCAAATCAACTTCAATTATTATAATATAATATAAAATTAGTATTATTATTAGAGGTAAGACATATAAGAAAAAGTAATATTTTATTTTTGGAGGCATAAATCACAGATGTATCCATCTGCCGAATCCCACCCTGAACATATAGAATGAGCCCACAGTCCGCAGATTGTGCAGCGATACCACAACTCATTATTTTTTCCAAATTCTTCGCATATAATACATATGTTATAATTTTCATTATCCACATTAATTTCGTCATCACTGTCGTCATCGCAAAGATGCTCTTCATCTTCACTCTCTGAAGAACTTTCTTGTAAAATTTTTCTCTTGTAAGGTTTATGTTTCATATGTTTGATCTTTTCTTTGACTACTTTATTTGGTCTTGATTTATCATCTTTTCCAGTCTTATTAAGTTTTGCTATTTTTTTCTTTTCTTTATCCTCTAAAATAATTTTCATAGGAGTCGCAGTTAATATGGTAGCATGTGGTTTTCGGTTTCTTTGGCCTGGTTTAGAAGATGATGCAATAGTTGGTGTCGTTGCTATAGCAGCAAAAGATACCGGCGTTCTTTGCTCATCAACAAATTCTTGGTTACAAGCAACTGCCAAAACAGATTCAGAGCATTGATCCTTATTTGATGGACCTGCCAAAGGAGATGTATGTCCTGAAATCATGGCCATACGATCAAACTGCTGCAAATCTTCAAAATTGTGGACATTTGGGTCTTGGTTTTCAGCAATTTGTTCTGATTCTTGTGCCATCAACGAAGCTGCCAGAAAATCTTGATTCGTGAAAACATTTGGGTTCAATGGGTAAATTCCCGTGGCTCGAAATCCAGATTCTGCTTTACTTATATTTGCAACTTGTACGTATGCTTTATTGAAAAGACCTGCAACATCGTATGGAGTTATTTTAGACATTAAATGTGTCTTCATGTGCCTGTTGCATTCATGCCTATAAGCAGCTTTCAGCGGTCCATAAAAAGACACATCCAGCGGCTGTGTTCTGTGAAAACTGTGTGGAGGAATGGAAAGCATGGTGATATAGTTTTCCTTGCAAAAATTAAAAGCATCTAGGGAAATGTGGCTACTGTGATTGTCTAGGACTAATAACACAGGTGATTCTTGGTTAGGCTTAGCAAATGCTGTGAAATGTTTGAGCCAAGTGACAAATAAGTCTTCGTTTATCCAGCCATTCTTAGAGTTGGTGTATAATGCACCAGCTGGTCCATCTTTTCCTAATAAAGGCGTCATTCTCTGTCTGGCAAAAATAAACATGGGTGGTATGAAGGTTCCGGCTGCATTCATCGCACACATAACTCACTCACTCACTTCACTCACCCACTCACTTCACTTCACTTATGTTGCTTCCTCGTTCGCCACTTGTAACAGACCCGACTCTTCTTTGTCCTTTTTCAGCGAGCACTTTTCCTGGGTCTGTCACCGTAGTGATACCAGTTTCATCAGCATTGTAAATGTTGTTGGGAATAAACTTATGTTTTTCCATTAAGTCGCCAAGTTTATCATAGAAATTTGTTATTTCTTCTTTGTTAAAAGCAGAAATTCTATTTAAGCTTGTCGCTTCTGCTTTGCGTATAGAAACTGAAGAATTGCGTTTCATAAAGGCGTGTACCCAATCCAATCCAGCTGTTTTGCTGCTTTGATCAAAATTGTTTTTGATATTGTTGAGCTCAGCATATTTATAAACAAGTTTACGCAATATCTGTGACATTGAGTCCGGAGTATAGCGAACCCAGTAACTTAACTTGTTCAGCAATTTCAGTTTCTTGCTGTTGGGTGAAAACAGGCTTGCGACCTAGCCTTGGGTTGCTCATGTTTTCATTTTTTAGTCGATCTCTCAAAGAGGTAAATGGTATGTTATATTGTCTTGCGGCTTTTCTTTTAGACAAACCTCCTTCAATCGCACTTTTAGCGCATTGAAGGTCTTGTTCGGTCCAAGCCGCTTTAGCGGTGATCCTTTTACGATTTCTTGGCATATCTACAACAATAAAAAAGTAAGTCACTAAGGGGTAATGGCGCTCAGATGAGCGGTGTAACCCCAAACGGTCGTTTTGAAATTAATTTGAAATTTAAAAAAAATCATAGACACTTGTTAAAAACTCATTACATTATTATAAAATAGAATAGTTTTACTGTCAGAAAAGTAAAGTTAATAATTAAATAAGCATAAAGTTTTGGACTTGCCGACAAAAATCACGTAACCAAAAATTAGATCAGCGCGGCCGCAAACAAAGAAACGTACTTCACGGTCGCATGACACGAGCTCACTGTCCGTTTGCATCGCTGCCTGTTAGACGCCCCCTCCTCCCGCACTTCACGCGACGTGGCGTGTTGCTATCTACCGTTTTGACAGAGTTACAGAGGTGAGCGCCATTACCCAGTGAGCGCGATTCCCCCTGCCTATCCTATTTCGACACTCAAGGAAATCAAAATTCATAGGGTATTTTCAGTTGACCTAGAATCTTGAAAATTGTCATGAAGCAAGGGCTTATAACACAAGTATAGGGAAAAATCTGAAAACTGTAAATTTATAGTTACGTCACAAAAAAAACACTTTTTTGCGACACTTAGCTCTCGCTGGAACGCCCATACCAATCTGCTCCGACTTTCGGTACCTCGGGTCGCTTATCCAAGGAGATGGCGAGGTAGACCGAGACGTATCAAATCGGATCAATTCAGGATGGATGAAATGGCGACAGGTCACTGGAACAATTTGTGACCCACGGATGCCCCCCCAGTTGAAGGGTAAAATCTACAAGTCCGTGATAAGACCTGTCATACTGTATGGATCAGAATGTTGGGCTGTGAAAAAGACGGATGAAAAAAGATTGCATGTAGCGGAGATGAGAATGTTGAGATGGATGTGTGGTGTGACGAGAATGGATAAAGTGAGAAATGAGTATATTAGAGGAAGTTTGAAAGTGGCGCCAGTGACTGAAAAGTTGAAAGGGAATCGTTTGTCTTGGTATGGTCATGTAAAGAGGAGAGATGAAACGCATGTTACTAAAAGAGTTATGAGTATACATGTGGATGGGTGGAGAGGGAGAGGGAGGCCAAAGAAAAGATGGATGGATTGTGTGAACAGTGATATGAAAGAAAAGGAAGTTAGTGATAGCATGACGGTTGACAGGATAGAATGGAAGAAAAAAAACATGTTGTGCCGACCCCAAATAAGATGGAACAAGGGCAGGAAGATGATGATGATGATGATTTGCGATTCGGAAAAATCTTCTTAACTCAATTCGGGAATTGAACTATTTTCATGGGTAAGTTTGTACGGAACCCTCAGTGCGCAAACAAACGTGAAATCGCGGAAAAAAATCAGCTGTTCAGTACATTTATGTTTGCCTAATATACTGAACAGCTGATATTTTTTTCGCGATTTCGGCTATGCTCCCATAATAAAAATTGTTTGTTATCATGGGCCCAATCACGTGTTTAAGTATCGTACACTAATTGCCAGTCACCCTGTATACTGAAAACTTGGGGCCGAAGACTTTTTTTTCGGTTGGGAAGTCATCTAATGACATCCCCCGCTCTTGGGCGGAGCGTGAGGGTGTGTCAGACTTTTACTGACTAAAACCACACCTGTGTCCTTCAGTTTCTACTTTACATTGTTCCAGGGTCCCGGGGATCTCTTTCGCATCATCCATGGCCCCAGTAGGCTTCGACCCTGCTGGGCCCCTACGATTTGCTGACATCTCCTTGAGGCGCGCGTGGAACACTACGTGCCGTCGACGACTTGGGCTGGGTCCGGACAGTTACCAGACGGTCGGACAGCGAGCTACCCTTTGCTGCCGTCTGCAAGCCCACGTCTACGGTGGCCGGAAATCGCGCAGAAGCGGCTGGTAGTCAATACTTCGATCTTGAAAGTACAAAAAAATTCAAAATTCAAAAGTTTTTATTTCACATAGGCACTTATAAAACGCCAAAGCTAGTGCACAGTTCCAAATTGGTCGTTTCCTATGGAAAAGAACCGGCAAGAAACTCCATGGTTACTCTTTAAAAAAAAAATGTCTTTTTTACAATATTTCCATATTACAGTATTAGCAGATATTATGTAAGGACAGTGTAGACCAGTCAATATTGTACTCAAAAGAACAACAAAAATAATCATTATAAAAAGTGAGTCGTTACGAAGTAATCTAAGAATTCGCGGAGTCTACAGTGTTCTCACATTCACATTATAAATAAAAAAACTGGTCAAGAGCGTGTCGGGCCGCGCTCAGTGTAGGGTTCCGTAGTTTCCCATCCGTCACAATAAGTGTCCCCACTTATTAGTTTGTGAACGACAGACAACGAGCAAGAACAAATACCACCAATGCCAACGAGAGACCAACCGAACAATTCGACAATATAATAGCTCATACCCGCTCCGACCTCATCAACTCAGGAAAAATCTTAACAGTGCGAAGTAGCCCAAAGTACAGCGCCATCTCTCGGGAAATTGGCTTACTAATTTATACAAACTAGACGGGGTATCACTACATAGTATAAAACAAAGTCACTTTTCGTGTCTGTCTGTCCCTATGTATGCTTAGATCTTTAAAACTACGCAACGGATTTTAATAAAGTTTTTTTTATTAGATAGAGTGATTCAAGAGGAAGGTTTATAAGTATAATACACGTACATTATAGTAGAGGAACACTGATGATTTTAGAGGTATCTAATGTGATGTCGTAGATAAACACATTTTTTTGCGCTGGCTGAACCCTAAGAGATAGATCAAAATAATGTACTACAGTATTGTACACCTTTAAAATATCTACAAAAAAGTCCGCGATGGTATATGTCTATCTTTTAGGTATAACCCACAATAACCATGTTTTATCCTTTACTTTTTACGAGAAATAATGGCTTATTTACGAAAATATTTTAAGCAATACAGCATTAATCTTTATCCAATTAAATACCTTAAATATATTGTGCATTTAATATAGATCAATATGGCCCTTCAAAGCGTGTAATTTAAGTGAATATTTTCTAAGATATTACAGATTTAAAATGCAGGGACTTAGTGGTTGCGGTAAATAACAATTAATTCTTTCAAAGATTGATGCGCCGACGCAAATATTACTACTCGGTTACTTCCAGATTGGTCCCATTTTTTTTCAAATCCATTCCTGATAATGGAATCCATGAGGAATCGAGTGAACTCCTCAAATATTCTAGGCACTATATAGTGATTTCGGTATTTTAATTGAGAACTAAAGCATTTACAGTCAAAAAGTAACATTTGATGAAATAGAACTGATGAAGAAGACCAGGAATGGCCAACGGAACTTCATACTCATATAGATATCACAATGAAGACAGTTATGCGACTATGACAATACAAATAATTAAATGGTTCTGAATAGTTATGTTGAAAATGGTATCATCGAAGTGACCTGATGATGATGATGGAGCCGGAAGATAGGCACCGAAACTCTGTAATTAATCAATGTATCCTGTGTTTGGGCTTATTAGAATTGTCATGAGATGCACTTTGGCTATAAGGTACTATCAGGGTTGGGCAGTATTTGAATTACTTGTAATTAAAATACGTAATTGAAATACAAATACGTATTTGGTATTTGTATTTCAATTACTTCCCTAAAATGTAATTTGTAATTCGTATTTCAAATACCTGACGGCGAAGTATTTTGTAATTAGTATTTCAAATACTTGAGGCTTCAAAATACATTTTAACATTAAAATACATTTAACCTTCATTTAGCGATCGTATGTGTGAGTGCGAGGCGAGAGTGCAACGATGGTAAAGCAGCTATTAGAGTTGTCAACACTGCACCTGTTATGTACCTACACTGTACGCTATAACTATTTAAAAATCTAGTGTTCATGAAAGAAAACTCTGGTTTTACTGATTAATTAATCTTGTTTTTCTCTACTTTTAAGCCCATGCTGGTCTAGATTACTTATTTATTTTATAACTAGCGACCCGCCCCGGCTTCGCACGGGTGCAATGTATAATGTGCACTTCATAGTATAAAACAAAGTCGCTTCCCGCTGTGTCTCTATGTACAATTAGATCTTCAAAACTACGCAACGGATTTTGATGCGGTTTTGCCCAGCATTGCACCAGGGCGGGTTGCTAGTACTAAATATACTACAGAATGTCTTTATACACAACGTTCACAGATTTTTTGTCATTAGACAATACAAACATATTTTCTTTTCAGGTTACTCTTGAAAGAGCAACATATAATTGGCCATGTGAAAAACATTCAACGCTCAAATCAAAGCCTGTAACGTTGAAAGTTTGACCCTGCGATTTATTGATGGTCATTGCAAAAGATATCTTTAGCGGAAATTATAGGCGTTTATATTGGAACGGTAAATTTGATGGTATTAGAATTCAATTTCAATTAACCCAAACACTGCTAGGTTACATTGTTTTATTATGAATTTCCTGTGTCTTCGTTCCACCTTCCTCCATCATCAGATCAGTTCGATAGTACCTTATAGCCAAAGTGCATCTTATGACAATTCTAATAAGCCTAAACACGGCTAGGATACATTGATAAATTACAGAGTTCCAGTGCCTATCTTCCGGCTCCATCATCATCATCACGTCACTTCGATGATACCATTTTCAAAATAACTATTCAGAACCATTTATTTATTTGTATTGTCATAGTCGCTTAACTGTCTTCATTGTGATATCTATGTGAGTATGAAGTTCCGTTGGCCATTCCTGGTCTTCTTCGTCAGGTCCACTTCATCAAATGTTACTTTTTGACTGTAAATGCTTATGTTCTCGATGAAAATACCAAAATCAATATATAGTTGCTTATAATAATAGGTCTTTACCTATGAAATTGGAGATTTTTAAAACGGGTTGCTTTGAAGTGTTATATCATTGGATTGACTTGGAATCATAAGTTCAAATAAATTTTATATTAAAGGTATGTTATTCTTCTTTTGAAATTAGGTATTTATTGGTTTCTTTGTGTTTTGTATTTTCTGTAATATCGCAGTACTTATAACCATGAAAGCTAATAAAAAAACGTTTTTTCATATTAAGAGTTTCAACGTAGATACTATGCATTGCAAAGGGCAAACAATATCAATGTCGCATACCTACGACTTTCTTCTAACAAAAAAACTCTGTGTTCTTGGTTTAATAGATTTCGTTTTTGAAATTTTGTCTTGTAGCCGCCCTAAGAAATAAAGTTATTCCTGAGATAAAATTTCTCACATGAAAGTGATTGAAACCAAAATAGACATCTCATTCATTAGCAGTTTTAAGTCCGTATACATCATCAATATTGCATATCACTTGAGTCCCATTGTTTCCACGGTAGAACTCATATTACAAAATAAGGCGAGTTTTCTTAGATTTCATACAAAAATGGTTATAAGTACTGCTATATTACAGAAAATATAAAACACAAATTAACCAATAAATACCTATTTTCAAAAGAAGAATAACATACCTTTAATATAAAATTTATTTGAACTTATGATTCCAAGTCAACCCAATGATATAACACTTCAAAGCAACCCGTTTTAAAAATCTCCAATTTCATAGGTATAGACCTATTATTTGAGAAGTTCCCTCGATTCCCCATGGATTCCATCATCAGAACCGAATTTTGAAAAAAATGGGACCAATCTGGAAGCATATCCAATAAGAGAAAAAAAATTTTTGCAAATCGGTCCATAAACGACGGAGTTCTGAGGTAACACACAAAAAAAAGTAAAAAAGAAAAACATACAACCGAATTGATAACCTCCTTCTTTTTTTGAAGTCGGTTAAAATTACTATAACGATCAAAATAACTTAAATTTCGGAAGTCGGTGTTTCTGGTATTGTTTGCTTGTTATTTAACCCCCACTTCCGAAATTAAAGTTATTTTGATCGTTTTAGTGTTTTTTTTTTTTGTAGTGAAGTAGGTAATTTTATTTTTTTGTAAAAAGTTTTTTATTTCACTCTTTTTAGTTGTGATGCACTTATAGCCAGAGTACCTATTTCTCATGACAATTCGAATTAACCCAAACACTGCTAGGACACAGTAGATAAGCTAGGATACATTATTTTATTATGAAGTCCCCATCCACCTCCCGGCTCCATCATCAGGTTAGTTCGATAGTAGGTACATTATAGCCAAAGTGCATATAATGACAATTCTAATAAGCCCAAACACGGCTAGGTTACATTGATTAATTACGGAGTTCCAGTGCCTACCTTCCGGCTCCATCATCATCATCAGATCACTTCGATGATACCATTTTCAACATAACTATTCAGAACATTTATTTATTTATATTGTCATAGTTACTTAACTATCTTCATTGTGATATCTATGTGAGAGTGAAGTTCCGTTGGTCATTTCTGTCTAAAGTCTTTTTCATCAGTTCCACTTCATCAAATGTTACTTTTTTACTGTAAATGCTTTTTTTGGTATCCTCGATGAAAATGTCAAAATCACTATACAGTGCCTAGAATATTTGAGGAGTTCCCTCGATTCCTCATGGATTCCATTATCAGAACTGTATTTGAAAAAAATGGGAACAATCTGGAAGTAACCGAGTAGTATATTTACCATCGGCGCATCAATCTTTGAAAGAATCAAGTTACTTATCGCAACCGCTGTGTCCCTGCATTTTAAATCTGTAATATCTTCGAAAATATTCACTTAAATTACACACTGTAAAGGGCCATATTGATCTATATTAAATGCACAATTTATTTGAGGTACATAATTGAATAAAGATTAATGCTGTATTGCTTAAAATCGTTTCGTAAATAAGCCATTATTTCTAGTAAAAAGTATAGGATAAAAAATGGTTATTGTGGGTTATACCTAAAAGATAGACATATACCATCGCGGACTTTTTTGTAGATCTTTTTAAGGCTTACAATACTGTTGTACATTATTTTGATCTAGCTCTTAGGGTTCAGCCAGCGTTTGCAATATAAGCGCAAAAAAATGTGTTTATTTACGACATCACATTAGAAATCTCTAAAATCATCAGTGTTTCTCTACTATATTGTGCGTGTATTAACACATAAACCTTCCTCTTGAATCACTCAATCTATTAAAAGAAACCGCATCAAAATCCGTTGCGTAGTTTTAAAGATCTAAGCATACATAGGGACAGACAGACACGAAAAGCGACTTTGTTTTATACTATGTAGTGATATGTAATTTGTATTTAAATAAAATACTGTATTTTGTATTTTATATTTCAAATACCTTACTTAAAGATATTTTGTATTTTAATTACTTGCGATACTGTATTTTGTAATTTGTATTTCAAATAAAGCAAAGCATGTATTTTGCCCAGCCCTGGGTACTATCGAACTAATCTGATGATGGAGGAAGCTGGAACGTAGACACAGGAACTTCATAATAAAACAATGTAACCTAGCAGTGTTTGGGTTAATTGAAATTGAATTCTAATACCATCGAATTTACCGTTCCAATATACCTACAATTTCCGCTAAAGATATCTAAGATATTTCCGCTAAGAAATCGCAGGGTCAAACTTTCAACGTTGCAGGCTCAGATTTAAGCGTTGAATGTTTTTCACATGGCCAATTATATGTCGCTCTTTCAAGAGTAACCTCAAAAGAGAACATGTTTGTATTGTCTAATGCCAAAAAATCTGTGAACGTTGTGAAACTTTTGAATTTTGAAATTTTTTAATTTTAATTTTAAAGTAATTTCAGGATCGAAGTATTGACCACCAGCCGCCGGGATTCCTATTCCGATTTCCGGCCACCGTAGACGCGGGCTTGCGGACGGCAGCAAAGGGTAGCTCGCTGTCCGACCGTCCTGTAACTGTCCGGACCCAGCCCAAGTCGTCGACGGCACGTAGTGTTCCACGCGCGCCTCAAGGAGATGTCAGCAAATCGTAGGGGCCCAGCAGGGTCGAAGCCTACTGGGGCCATGGGTGATGCGAAAGAGATCCCCGGGACCCTGGAACAATGCAAAGTAGAAACTGAAGGACACAGGTGTGGTTTTAGTCAGTAAAGTCTGACACACCCTCGCGCTCCGCCCAAGAGCGAGGGATGTCATTAGATGACTTTCCCAACCGAAAAAAAAGTCTTCAGCCCCAAGTTTTCAGTATATAAGTATACTAGCTGTTGCCCGCGACTTCGTCTGCGTTAAGTTCGTAAAACTGTACAATCATTCTCTGCTTACAATTCATTCTGAAAGCATCGTAATTATTTATTGTACTTTTACATAAAACGGTTAAAGGTAAAAACGAAAATTACCTTCAGGATACATGTTATGTAGGTACCTAATCGTCCAGATCCAGATGTATGAACGTCAGTGAATAGAAAGAGTATGTAAGGGTCGTAGCAGTTGGCATTTCTGCCTACCCCAAGGAAAAAGGCACTAGTTTATGTATGTTTCTGGTTTATGTTCTGGTAAAACAACATTGTCGCAGTGAGCACGTCACAATCGCAGCGGTAATGCCTGTCTTTGAGGAGGGGCTACAGAGGCGTCACGGCATCCTCTCTTTGTGCAGGACTCACCGGATTTGGGTGTTTCGGGAGGTATCTGTATCGAATTCAGCGAAAAGAAACAAACAAAATCTAAATTGATCGTGATTTACGTGAGAAAGTTATCAGCATTAAAGATCTAATCTCCAAAGTCTATCCAGATATAGTCCAAAGAGAAAATAAAGACTACCAGTGGATGTGTCAAAGGGCAATATTCGCGGCTAGAAATAGTAGCGAGGAGATAAGCATCAACTACATTTCCATTGATAATGTAATGGATCAAGACGATGCAGTAACATTACCCTCAAGAATTCCTGAATTCACTAACTCCGGGTGGTCTGCCACATTCGTTCAAATTAAAATGGTTACAGCAATTATTTTACTCCAAAATCTAAGGGAACCAGACTCGGAGTAAAATTTCTTGGCAATAACGTGATCAATGCCACAGTTTTAACCTGTCCAGTAGAGCAAATGTATGTAGCATGATGTATTAAATTAAACATCCTCCACTTGCACTTTACAAATATTTCCAATTTCTACGCGAACGAAGTCGCGGTCAAGAGCTATTAATTATAATAAAAAAAATAATTAAAAAAAAATCGACTTCTACGCGAACAAAGTCGCGTGCAAAAGCTAATATCTTATACTTCATTAAATATATTATATGTTAGCTGCCACCCGCGGCTTCACCCCCGACAACTTACTTACACCTTTCAATCAATTTATTTTTTTTCAATTGATTTTCCCTATGATTTTTGGTTTTTCCCTATTTTTTTTTATTCACAATCTTTTGTTATTTAATCTTTACTCGTGTTACAAACATTTGAGACAGCCTAAGTTGTAAGGTCGTCGCATTTATAATATTGTTAGGATTTTCCGAAGACTGCAAAACTGGTTCTTACCTAATAAGGATTGATGTTATCGGGTTATTGTAAACTTCGTAAGCGATAATGAATGTAAAAATATATCTTGCATTATATGGATTTCTAAATATTTTGTACTATCAGGGCGTTTCGTTTATTAATTACTCAAGGAGATATAAGAAAATCAATAAACTAACCCAGAAAACATAGAATAACTATTTAATAAATAAAACTAAAAATAGAGATCATTTCCAAAACAAAAAAAAAACCCATCAGATACTTTGTAATATATCAGTGTCTTATTAAGAAAAATGAGTTTCTAGCTGTACGATATTTATTATAAACTAACGGATTCTGTAATTCCGCAGCAACATTGTCATCTAAATTAGGCAATCTGAAGAGAATCTTCAATTAAAAGATCTTCTACTGGGTATCTCATGGTGTTGATGCTCTTATTCGTCCACAGACTAGTAGGTATAACTAGAGCATAGTTATACCTAAATATACTCACCACATACTCACACACACCCTACATTTCACCTACACTTAAATACTACACACACTCACCTTTCTCATTTTATTTGTTTAAATAAATTAGTTTCTGCTTTCTTTGCCACCATTTGCTTAATGTTGAATTGTCCCCTTTTTAATATAAATATGACTTTGTTTTTTATGGAGAATCACTGACTAGCCCACACCTAGTATAGGAGTCAGAGTACCTACCTATAAAAATACTGTCGTTTTTTGAAGCTACCTATGTATGTGTCTTCAAGTAGCTGTGTGCATGAATAGCTAGAAAGCCAAAGACTATTTTTTATCATTTTGTACATCTACAACAACAAGGAAAACAAGTTTACTATAGTAATCGTATAAAAACATTTATGATTTAGAAAATTAGAGGTCCTCAGTACAGTACCTTGAGGTACCCTCGTTTTTAACCATTAATCTTGTCGAGTCAAAGTAATGAATTGCATTTTTGAGTATTTGAAGTTATAAATATGCAGAAGTTATAAATGTATAACCTACAACATTTTCCACAACATACTAAGAGTTATAATTAACAATGTGCTATTCTAAGCTGTTAAAACAGAAAAGTAGTTAATAGTAATCATAAACATAGGCATGCAAATAAGAGAAAAATATGGAGGGAGAGAGAATGTGTAAATATTAAACGAACTAGTTTAAGGTTTATAAATATTAAGCTTTTTAAATTTTTGAGCAGAAACAGAAAAGAAGTCGATGTCTTCACAGAACTTATTATATTGATTAGTAAGACGGTGAAAGGGTAATTACCCTTTGCGAGCGCAAGCCAGCTTTTGTACAACAAGAACTATAATAATAAATAAAAACAAAATTGTTTATTCGGTCTCAAACGGTTACATTACAAATGTGAATGAAACAGTCCCAGTAAGTTATTAATAATACTTGTGTTGGGATTATTTCGCTCTTAACAAGAACTTACTGCAAATAAAGGTCTTGCACGCACCCCTCGGTATATCGTTTTTCTAGGCACTACATAACTAATCTTGTTACACAAATCGATACAATCATAATGAATGGACAGATCAAACAAGAACATCGTTTCCAACATGACTCATCTAGATTATAAACTTTGTAGATTATACTTTTTCAATAGGTCATTGTAGGATGCGTAAGTACGATAGCAACGAAAATGCGTGGCTTTTAAAAACTTCCTTTGTACTTTTTCGAGCCTATCGGAATATGTTTCATAGGGATGGATGATTGGGGATTCCATACTGAAACAGCATACTCTAGCTGAGAGCGAACCAAACAACGTTTTGAATAGGTATAAATAGGTAAAAGGTCGGGTAAATACTGTAGCCGTTCTCATAATAAAACCCAACATACGGAAGGCATTATTAACAATTTTGTTGATATGGGAATCTAAGTGAAGTTTGTCATCTAACAGAATTCCTAGATCCCGAACCAAGGTTTCTTTTTTTAGATAAACGTTGTTTAAGGTGTAGGGATTTAGTACGATGTTATTATTTTTGGTAAAACTAATGACACAATATTTAGATAAGCGAAGTTGAATTTTATTGCGTGTACAGTACTCCGAAAAGGCATCCAAATCTTTCTGTAAGAGAGAGTAATCGCCGAAACTTTTAATGAGCCTAAAAATTTTAATGTTGTCAGCATATAAAAGTAATTTTGAATTTTAAAACATGTATCGATATCGTTGATAAATAAAATGAACAGGAGAGGTCCCAAAATGGAACCTTGCGGTACTCACATCTATAATAGCAAAGCAAAAACCATTTAATACAACTCTTTGTGTTCTATTGCAAACATAAGAATAGAACCACTTTAAAAGATCCCCACGTATCCCATTAAAAGCAATTTTTAATTTTCTGCAGAAGCAGTTCATGGTCAACTTTGTCAAAGGCTTTCTTGAAATCAGTATATGTGACATCAATTTGAACACGGGCATCCAAGTTGTCAAACAAATAATCTGTAAAAGTCACCAGGTTCGTCACTGTTGATCTCTTTTTGACAAAACCATGTTGCTGTGGTATAATTATCGTGTACTAATCTCTCGAAAACCTTTGACAAAGTCAAAGATATTGATATTGGTCGATAGTTCTCGACCTCATTCCTAGGTCCAGACTTGTAATCAGGAGTTATATTTGCAAGTTTCCAAGCTTGTGGAAATATCCCCTGAAAAATGGATAAATTAAATATGGTATGCAAAGGCGTACATAGGATTAGGGGCGGTTTTCTTAATAAAGATTACTGGCAAACCATCAGATCCAGGCCCTTTGGAAGGGTCTAATGAATTAAGCTCATTCAATCCATCAGCCTCGGAGATTTGAATGTCACTTATTAGCGAGCAGTCAAGGGAGTATTCAGTTAACGAGGACGGCAAACTCTTTAATGTGGATGGTTCATAAATAGAGCTAAAGAAATCACAAAAAATATTGCAAATATCTTCTGGGTTATTAGACGACTGATTATTGTATTTCATAGAGGCAGGAAATCCAGCAGTAGATTTGTGCTTCGAAATGAACGTCCAGAAATATTGAATGTGGTCTCGAATACCATCCTCCACAGCGCTAATGTATTTTCTATATGATTCTTTGCACTCAGACTGAAATCTCGTACGGAATAGTGAAAACTGCTCGTAGTCAGATAAATTCTTGTACTTTTTCCATTTAACCCACGCCTTGGCATTATTTTTATATATGAAATAGATTTAGAGAACCACTCAGGAAACTTCAAAGACCTACTACTAACCAATGGTACATGCTTTCTTATTATACCAAAAATAATGTTCTAGAACGTGCTTAAGTACTTGGGCGTTTGGTTATTTGAGAATGACTTGTCCCAATTTATTTCTTTTAAATCTTGATTAATATTTTCGTAATTTGCTTTAAAGTAATTATATTTCTTAATTGTCTCACGAAATATTGAATTATTGAGTAACTAGCTGTTGCTCGCGACTTTGTCCGCGTCAAGTTCGGAAAAATGCACAAACTTAACTAATAATTATGTGCTTGTGATTCATGCCAAAAGCATCTTATTAATTTATTTTAAAATTACGATCGGTTCTTGTAAAATTCCACCACCTCAGTGTGGTACTGGACAGGGCTACTTTGTTTGTTGTATACTATGCGCTGGTGGCTGCTTTCTTATGGACTGGCATGTTATGGACGAACGTTTAAAACATACCCAAGTATGTTTTAAGTTTGTTTTTTTTTTAAAATCTAATTTGTAAGGCTTGTTACAAGCCTTACAAATTAGATTTAAAAAAAAAATAGCAGACAATAAAACCGAACTACGATGTAAAAGAACTAGTTATGAGAAATGGTTTGTTGAGTACCGCCTGCCGGTACATGAGAGCGTAGCGCTATTAGTTTTGGTTTGGTGTGGTTTGGTGTGTGGTTTGGTGTATGGTTTGGTGTATGATTTGGTATGGTTTGGTATGGTTTGGTGTATGGTTTAGTATGGTTTGGTATCGTTTGGTATCATTTAGTATGGTTTGGTATCGTTTAGTATCGTTTAGTATCGTTTAGTATAGTTTAGTATGGTTTGGTGTTGTTTGGTATGATTTGGTATGGTTTGGTTTGGTTTGGTATGGTTTGGTTTGGTATGATTTGGTATGGTTTGGTTTGGTTTGGTATGGTTTGGATTGGTATGGTATTGGATTAAATAGGATTGGATAGGATAGGATAGGATAGGATAGGATTGGATTGGATTAAATAGGATTGGATAGGATTGGATTGGATTGGATTGGATTGGATTGGATTGGATTGGATTGGATTGGATTGGATTGGATTGGATTGGATTGGATTGGATTGGATTGGATTGGATTGGATTGAATTGAATTGAATTAAACTAAATTGAATATGTTATTTGTGTGTAATGACAATGTTTGCAATATAAATAATTTAATAACACCGGAGCTACGTCTGCCAACAAACTGCTATGCAGTTTGGCAGAAGTATTATGAATTCTAAAATTGACTAAAATACAAATAATAAAGCATTTTATTATTATTATTAAAAAATACCTTGAAAAGCGAGAGGTAGTGCCAGACTTTTACTGACTGAACCTGACCCTGCCTGACCTGTGATCTTCTTTAGTTGTAACTTGCGCACGCCACAATTGCGGCAGCAAATCCCTTCTTTAAAGAAAGGCTAAAAATGCACCACAGCGTCCTCTGTTTCCGCTTGACGCAGGTCTACATCGGACATAAGTGTTTCGAGAGGTACCTGTTTGGGATTCAGCGGGAAGTAATGCTCCGATGTCACCATTGTGCGAGTCAAAGTAATGAATTGCATTTTTGAGTATTTGAAGTTATAAAAATGCAGAAGTTATAAATGCCTACTATTTCTCCATATCAGGCCTGAACCAGGGCTGGGTGCAAGAGCTTACCGCCGCTAATCGCCCAAGTCAAGCGGGGCAGACTTCCACCGTAGGCTCCATCATGTCCTCCAGGTGATCCGCACAATGGTGAAATCTGAGCATTACTTCCCGCTGAATCCCAAACAGGTACCTCTCGAAACACTTATAATATGTCCGATGTAGACCTGCGTCAAGCGGAAACAGAGGACGCTGTGGTGCATTTTTAGCCTTTCTTTAAAGAAGGGATTTGCTGCCGCAATTGTGGCGTGCCCAAGTTACAACTAAAGAAGAACACAGGTGGGTTTCAGTCAGTAAAAGTCTGGCACTGCCTCTCGCTTAACCCAGAGCTGGGCAAGGTATTTGATGATTACTTACCTAAAAGCAAAAGGTGCAGACAATAAAAACTATTGGTATCGACCTCAGGATCAAACTCTTTATACATTTTGGCAACTGAAAACTACTTCCTTCTCTCTTTTTTGACCGCTTACGTTGAATAACATCTATTTAGTGTTACTAAAAAGTAACAACGGTTTAATATACTTTTAGTATATTCTAATGAACAAATCATACAGCGTTGTTTATTGTTGTGATAACATATGGCTCCGAAACGTGGTCGCTTACAATGGGCCTCATAAGAAGACTTAAAGTCATCCAAAGGGCAATGAAAAGGGCTATGCTTGGAGTTTCCTTGCTTGATCACATCAGAAATGAAGATATCGACATAAATTTAGTTCGAAGAATCGCTAAACTTAAGTGGCAATGGGCAGGGCATATCGCAAACAGAACAGATGGTCGATTGGGACGAAGGGTTCTGGGGTGGCGACCACGTACCGGAAGACGCAGCGTTGGAATGCCTCCCGCAAGGTGGATGGATGACCTGGTGAGGGTCTAAGTAGGTCATTAATGTGCAGCAAGTACAGTGTTGCCGAGAGTACCGACCCCTGAGGGACCCCGGCATTAATATACATTTGACCGGACGAGCAGCCATCAATAACCACTCGGATGGATCGACCCCTCAAGAAGTCTGCTATCCAATCAGACAGAATCCAGTAGTAGGTAGACCGAAGGAAAGAAGTTTAGCAATAAGGGTTTTGTTCCAGACCTTGTCGAAGGCCTTTGAGATATCAAGGGAGACTGCAAGTGCTTCTCCATGCTTCTCAATAGCCTCGCTCCAGATGTGAATGGCATACGCTAGAAGATCCCCAGTTGACCGATTTCGGCGAAAGCCGTATCGATGTTTACTGAGTTTTATTGGAATTTGCCCGTATTTAAAAGGAATTGTTGACTTCCATAGATTTACCAATAATTAAACAAAACACTTACGCGAAATGTAACGACGAGATAACAAAAAGATGGGAATAGGCCGAAGAATAAGCTTTTTGCATACGCAAGCAGCATCAGCTGTTACCGATATTGATGGTATACCTGATGGACTCACACTACCTCTTTCCAAAGCCATAAAAGCTTCTTCTTTACCGGCAGCAATCATACATGATTCAGCTGTAGTCTTCCATCAGTCATGCAAGTTGTCGTGACATTTCTGGTAGGTCAATTTGCTAATAAGTGGCAAATTAATTGAAGCCGCTAGCTCGTTCAAGTTGGCCCGACCACTACCAATACTAATAATACCCGAAACTGCGCTGTGGTTAACGTCCAATTCATTTTTTTTTTACTCTCACATGTGTTTATTTCGAATCGACTTCCACACATAACATGAAACATATATAGAATATAAATAAACGATTATTATACATAACCCGTCTAGTTTGCATAGATTAGTAACCCAATTTCCCGAGAGATGGCGCTGTACTTTGGGCTACTTCGCACTGTTAAGATTTTTCCTGAGTTGATGGGGTCGGGACGGGTATGAGCTATTATATTGTCGAATGGTTCGGTTGGTCTCTCGTTGGCATTAGTGGTATTTGTTCTTGCTCGTTGTCTGTCGTTCATTAACTCTTAAGTGGGGACACTTATTGTGACGGACGGGAAACTACGGAACCCTACACTGAGCGCGGCCCGACACGCTCTTGGCCGGTTTTTTTATTTTTTAGATTACTCACTTTTTATTATGATTACTTTTATTGTACTTTTAAGTACAATATTGACTGGTCTACACTGTCCTTACATAATATCTGCTAATACAGTAATATGGAAATATTGTAAAAATGTCAATTTTTTTTTAAAGAGTAACCATGGAGTTTCTTGCCGGTTCTTCTCCATAGGAAACGACCAATTTGGAACTGTGCACTAGCTTTGGCGTTTTATAAGTGCCTATGTGAAATAAAAACTTTTGAATTTTGAATTTTTTTGTACTTTCAAGATCGAAGTATTGACCACCAGCCGCTGGGATTCCTATTCCGATTTCCGGCCACCGTAGACGTGGGCTTGCGGACGGCAGCAAAGGGTAGCTCGCTGTCCGACCGTCCGGTAACTGTCCGGACCCAGCCCAAGTCGTCGACGGCGCGTAGTGTTCCACGCGCGCCTCAAGGAGATGTCAGCAAATCGTAGGGGCCCAGCAGGGTCGAAGCCTACTGGGGCCATGGGTGATGCGAAAGAGATCCCCGGGGACCCGGAACAATGGCAAAGTAGAAACTGAAGGATACAGGTGTGGTTTTAATCAGTAAAAGTCTGACACAAAAGAGCGGGGGATGTCATTAGATGACTTTCCCAACCGAAAAAAAAATCTTCAGCCCCAAGTTTGCAGTATATAAGTATACTAGCTGTTGCCCGCGACTTCGTCTGCGTTAAGTTCGTAAAACTGTACAATCATTCTATGCTTGCAATTAATTCTGAAAGCATCGTAATTATTTATTGTACTTTTACATAAAACGGTTAAAGGTGTATAAACGTCAGTGAATAAAAAGAGTATGTAAGGGTCGTAGCAGTTGGCATTTCTGCCTACCCCAAGGAAAAAGGCACTAGTTTATGTATGTTTCTGGTTTATGTTCTGGTAAAACAACATTGTCGCAGTAAACACGTCACAATCGCAGCGGTAATGCCTGTCTTTGAGGAGGGGCTACAGAGGCATCACGGCATCCTCTCTTTGTGCAGAACTCACCGGATTTGGGTGTTTCGGGAGGTATCTGTATCGAATTCAGCGAAAAGAAACAACCAAAATCTAAATTGATCGTGATTTAGGTGAGAAAGTTATCAGCATTAAAGATCTAATCTCCAAAGTCTATCCAGATATAGTCCAAAGAGAAAATAAAGACTACCAGTGGATGTGTCAAAGGGCAATATTCGCGGCTAGAAATAGTAGCGAGGAGATAAGCATCAACTACATTTCCATTGATAATGTAATGGATCAAGACGATGCAGTAACATTACCCTCAAGAATTCCTGAATTCACTAACTCCGGGTGGTCTGCCACATTCGCTTAAATTAAAATGGTTACACCAATTATTAACTCAAGATCACAGAGACACGCAAGCCCCACCACGACGACAACGTGGGAACACAGTTGGTGGGGGTGTCAAGAGTCGTGGGATGATTCCCGACCACCGAAAATGTGAGCTTGCAGTCGGCGAGCAACGGGTAACTTGCCGTCCATAGTAGTACTTCATACGCGTCTCAAAGAGATATTAGCAAATGGACGGAGCCCTCTAGGGTCAATGCCTGCTAGGGCTGTGAGATTTTTCGAAAGAGTTACCTCCTATAAGAATTTTTGCACGATGATATTTCTCTGCAGAGTTTTAGCCAGGTCCCATTACACAATTTTGGCAATTTTTCGAATGCGATGCGAATGGCACATTGATCTTCAGCTGGATAACGTGTGCGTTTGGTTTTTGAATAGAGTCTCTAAGTGTAGCAATCGTTGTGACTACAACAAGACACTATACCCTAAGCTGCCTAGGAGAAAGTTTTCTCGTAGGCAGCTTAGGGTACAATTCCTGTGTGTTACTTTAAAGTAAATAATTAAAAGTCAGTCAGTCAAAAATTATTTTTCTTGCCTTAGGTTGGGTTGCTAGGCCTTGCTCAATTAAACTTATAACAATTATATGGGTAAAAAATAGAAAATAAAATAATTGGATTGATAAATTGCGCTGTCTGACTGTTGTGACTGTTCTTAAAAGACCCTAGGCTGATAAAATTTTCGTTTTTCCTGAATTTTCCTGCATGAAGGTAAGAAGGTCGGTTTCCCCCTAAGGGGAAAGGGTCGGGTCCCACCGCCGCCCTAACCTGTGGTTCTCATCCTAGTGACTTGGTCAAACCCCCACGGATAGTAATGGATTCCCAAGAAATATATCACCCTATCCTGACTCCTAAGTCGGGATGGAGAAAAACAATGTTAAAGCAATTAGGGTTGGGAATCCATTGATAAGGAGATAAGGAAGGATAATCTACTTTTCTTTTGAGTTATGAAATTTAAGAGACTGAAAGGGCTACAAAAGGGAATATGACACGTGACACTTGTATTCGTAAATTAAATAATTTTAGAATTACTTTATTACTTTTCGCCCGTGCATGTCCTGACCAGTCCTAAGGCAAAGGGTTGTGAGGCCTCTGCCATTGGATAAGACACACTTTCTACAACAGCATAAACACCAGCAGCAGCAGTAGTTCCGTGGTGTAGTTAGCATTAACTCCTTATAACCGCCTACTCACCCATCACTAATACAATACAAGACTTAAACAAGCGTGACGCATCTTCAGTCGATCGCACAACTATTTACATTTGCCTCGCTAGACGCCCAACTGGTTTATAAATCCGACACTTCTCACTTCCTTACTCTGACCCAAGGTGAGGATAAGATAACCTACACGCCTCCGAACTACGTCTAGCTGCGGAGCTTTTCTGAAATGTGTCCAAATTTCGTGTCTCGCTTAATATTTTTTTTTTGCATCAGAGGCTGGCCTACGGGGGCCGGGGTGATTTAACGAGATACGATCTCTAGCGTTCCTTAGAACGACTATCAATGCAGTTCAGGGTACTTGGTGAAGCCTACCCCCCTCTCCCTGGAAGTGTGCGCATATCAAGAGCAATGTAAAGTATCCTACTGTCAGTCAGTCCTTAGGGGGAGGTAGCCGTCGCTAACGTTTGGTGGTTCGTGATATCATAATAGCTCACACTGGCTCTAGTATGTAACGAATATATATTCGGTTCAGCCTTCAATCGGCAGTGTCTCGTAGCCGGCATGAGTCAAGTCCACTCCAAAAGAAGTCAGTGTCAAGTTCACTCCAAAGGAAGGCTTTCTCCGAGTCCCTAACACCAACCGCAAGCTTAGGTCACTTTGTCAAAGAATGGAATAAGGAAGGATAAAAGAGTTAACACTCACCCATTTAGTCACCAACACAGTCGCTGAGATTCACTCGCGTGCTTACACTCTACTTACGCACAATCAACGTCCATTCATTCATCAACTCACACACACAGATCTGTATTATAAATATTATACAAGCCTAAACTGGACTTAGCCCATCTGTATCTAATACTGTATCACAATACAAACACTCCTCAGAATTACAACGGGACATAGCCCTATGGTATCTACCGAGTCAGCTAGCTTAACTCGCTGCTCGTGCTGGACGTCCGAACTCTATCCTGCCCTGAAGCTAAGTGCCCTCTCGTGCCCGAGTCAACACTCCCCATCCCTCGCCTTACGGCTCAGCATTCCTTAGCCATTCCCACGTTTTGCTAAGAAGCTTTTTATTGCCTTGTATAGTTTATTGTTTCTAAAGAGGTTTGGGACGATTTGGGTCTCAATGACTCGTCTGGTCTGCACATGTGCTGCCATTAGAAATCCCATGATTTAATATTTTCTATAGAATTCTCTCGGTCCTTTCATTATAAGGACAATTTATGGATGCCGAAGTGGTCTGGCGCCATTCGTGATGTTTAAAAATAAATATAATATCTTGTTATTAATTTGAATTATGTGACAGACAGTCACACTGTCAATAAAATAGAAGTAAGAACGCAAATATATATATATGTCGCATCAAGCGTGGCCGAGATGCGAAACATCGGGTCTTCATCACGATCCGACATAATTCTTGGTAGGTGTGGGCACTGACTTGGGTACTCGAACGAAAGATAATTTGAATCAGAATAATTTAATTTAGATAACGGTTTTACAAAAGGAAACAAACACGTGCGTTGGTACTAAGCGTATGCCGAGGCTGTCCGAGGTAGAATGCCGCACTTCTCAGGCTTCCCTCCAGTCCTCGCTGCATCCCTTCTACCGACGATCGTGTCCAAGCGGTAGGGCGCCGCTTGCGTTTCCGGTGACGATATTATTAGTTTACGGAACTAATTGTTAGATGGCGCTGTCCGTCGCACCCTTGCGCCATCAATCCACGACACGGCCATACCTGACTAGCACCCGTCCTCGAGTGTAGTACCTGGGGACAAAATATGCTCAGAGAGTAAACTAGCTCGGCTATCCTGCCAATAGACACAAAGGTGGCTGATTCTCATTAGTACTTCATTTCTTCTAAATCTAAGTACAATAATCAACTTTCTTAACTTAAAATGCCTCGTAATTAAGCTTACGAGTACGTACACAGTGCTCCCTGCACAATATAATTCACTAGAAAAGATCCGACCACCAAGTTAAATGGAATAAACAAGGTAATTCTAACAATTCTGTTTCTTTATCATAATTCATAAGCAAAACATACTCAACTCATTAACTTTCCCTACATTCTGTGCACCAACACAGACCCGAATCGCACCAACGATTCTTTACAGACCCATCGCCTCATGTCACTCATGAGGTGCGGTCTAAACACACACTGAAATCGCACCAACGATTCCTTTCAGACCCATCGCCACATGTTACTCATGAGGTGCGGTCTAGAGTTTCGAGTATGAGTATACAAGCCATTCTTAATCAGATTTGGTTTCACTACCACTGTCATCAACTATGACATCCAATTCTCGAGAAACTTGGTGATCGGGGATCTTCCTCACACGATCATGGGGGTTTTTGTAAGTTCGCTTAGAGTCAAGCGCCCTTGGTAGCAGTGGCGGTACCTTCATACAAGCAGAAAAGCCAGGCATGCCTTACTAAAATGCTCGATAGAGAATCAATATCAAACCCGAACTATTTAAAAGTTCGCGCGCTTTAATTCTTATCAAAATAACACAAAGTATCTACCTATGCCACACTACTACACAGCGCGCGCAGAGTTTCGCATTAGCAGCATCTACGCGAGAGCTATATCTATCTCGCTTACACGTACCGGCTTTTACCGGGCTTTCAAATACTATCTCTGTCACTTTCGCACTTATAGCGATGTGCCGTATAACGAGTTAGGACCTTATGCGTCTACAAATCGATCAGTATGGAAGATTTAAGCCGGGCTGATATGAAGTTGCTCCGGTTGCTCGCGTATGCGTGACCTTGTCACCTTGCCAACTCTGCAGTGTTGCCGTTTTAGCGACGTTGTGAGATCTTGGAGACTTTTAACGAGTTTGGAGACTTTTTTTAAGATTTAGCAACAATAAAAACTAGCGACTTTTTAAAATAACGAAATTAAATATTCAAAAATAAAGGCAATTTTTTAGAACTGGTCTCGTTAATTTCAAAATACGATGTCGTTTTAGAAAAGCATAAGCAGCATCAGGAAAGTGACAAACCGGGGCCGAGTTATTTATCTAACAAAATTCAAAACGATATTATTCATTCCGTAGCCGATGTGATGCAAACTTGCATCGATTACGAAGTTAGGTAAACAAAATTTGTTTCAATTATTATTGACGAAACCCCCGATGTGAGTCATAGAAAACAACTGTGCTTGATTCTCAGATATAATTATAAAAATGAAATTCATGACTGTTTTTTGGGCTTTTAATTTATTGTACCTAATCAGTAGTTTATGAGAAAATTGCGATGATACATACGTAGGTACCTACATACTCAGTCGAAAACTGAACTTTCTTTTTTTGAAATCGGTTAAAATTTTATTGGGCTTGCCTTATTTTGAAACCCTAGGCACGCCACTGCTTGGTAGGTATCTATCCCCGTCTAACACATCAATAATCTTAAATGGACCTTTGAATTTAGGATCTAATTTTGTTTGATTTCTTTCCTCATTTTCAATCAAAACATAATTATTAATAGCCAACTTAGAAACCTGAGCCTTTTTTTTGATCAAATCGATTTTTATGATAAAAATCGATTATATTACGATATTTTCATTTTTCTCAATATTCTGTGTCGCTTGCTCTCTAATCTCATCTAAATTAACCTCTGTCACATCATCATCGGCGGTCACTCATCTCATTTACGCACCAACGTAAACGAGGATAACTCACTACAGGCGTCGCACCAACGACTCATTTCGTTTACGCACCAACGTAAACGAGGATAACACACTACAGGCGTCGCACCAACGACTCATCTCGTTTACGCACCAACGTAAAGGAGGATAACTCACTACAGATGTCGCACCAACGACTCCTCTCGTTTACGCAAGTAATCTGAACACACTAAACTAACCCTTCAATGTAACAACACTGTGTTTACGTTTGCCGTCAAATAGTGATTACAGACTTTAAAGTGAAAGAGAGACAACACTCAGCCCCAGTCGTTAATCATAACCTCAGATAAAATTTGTAGGGTACTTTGCAAACTAATATAGTCGATACTTATCACAATGTTATTTACACTAAGCTTGACACTAAGTTTTGACGCAACAAAATCTTTGATGAGAGAGCATTCGACACCAGAATCATAATAAAATGGACATGACTCACCAGATTCATCAGCGTACTGCTGGGATTGCCAACATAGCAAACTTCAACACGTCTCGTTGCGCTTTGCTGACGCAGGCGCTGCCCCAGGACTGCTGGGGCCTCAAGCCGCACCGGCACCTCCATTGTTGCTTTATGGCATCAGGAACAGACGACGTCCGAAGGCTGCTTTGGTCTTGAAGAACTTCATTTTTGGTCTGAAGTGGTAACATTGATTGCCTTGCCCAAGGTGATGATCAAGGCACTTCTTTGAAGTGGTACTTCAGATAGGAATTAAACTAAATTGAATATGTTATTTGTGTGTAATGACAATGTTTGCAATATAAATAATTTAATAACACCGGAGCTACGTCTGCCAACAAACTGCTATGCAGTTTGGCAGAAGTATTATGAATTGTAAAATTGACTAAAATACAAATAATAAAGCATTTTATTATTATTATTAAAAAATACCTTGCCCAGCTCTGGGTAAAGCGAGAGGTAGTGCCAGACTTTTACTGACTGAACATGACCCTGCCTGACCTGTGATCTTCTTTAGTTGTAACTTGCGCACGCCACAATTGCGGCAGCAAATCCCTTCTTTAAAGAAAGGCTAAAAATGCACCACAGCGTCCTCTGTTTCCGCTTGACGCAGGTCTACATCGGACATAAGTGTTTCGAGAGGTACCTGTTTGGGATTCAGCGGGAAGTAATGCTCCGATGTCACCATTGTGCGAGTCAAAGTAATGAATTGCATTTTTGAGTATTTGAAGTTATAAAAATGCAGAAGTTATAAATGCCTACCTACCTACCTACCTACGAAATTTTCCACAACATACTAAGAGTTATAATTAACAATGTGCTATTCTAAGCTGTTAAAACAGAAAAGTAGTTAATAGTAATCATAAACATAGGCATGCAAATAAGAGAAAAATATGGAGGGAGAGAGAATGTGTAAATATTAAACGAACTATTTTAAGGTTTATAAATAAGCTTATTAAATTTTTGAGCAGAAACAAAAAAGAAGTCGATGTCTTCACAGAACTTATTATATTGATTAGTAAGACGGTGAAAGGGTGAGCACCCTTTGCGAGCGCAAGCCAGCTTTTGTACCACAAGAACTATAATAATAAATAAAAACAAAATTGTTTCTTCGGTCTCAAACGGTTACATTACAAATGTGAATGAAACAGTCCCAGTAAGTTATTAATAATACTTGTGTTGGGATAATTTCGCTCTTAACAAGAACTTACTGCAAATAAAGGTCTTGCGCGCACCCCTCGGTATATCGTTGTTCTAGGCACTACATAACTAATATTGTTACACAAATCAATCAATACTATCATAATTAATGGACAGATCAAACAAGAACATCGTTTCCAACATGACTCGTCTAGATTATAAACTTTGTAGATTATACTTTTCCAATAGGTCATTGTAGGATGCGTAATTGTACGATAGCAACGAAAATGCGTGGCTTTTAAAAACTTCCTTTGTACTTTTTCGAGCCTATCGGAATATGTTTCATAGGGATGGATGATTGGGGATTCTTATTATACCAAAAATACTGTTCTAGAACGTGCTTAAGTACACGGGCGTTTGGTCATTTGAGAATGACTTTTAAATCTTGATTAATATTTTCGTAATTTGCTTTAAATTAATTATATTTCTTAATATTGTCTTACGAAATATTGAATTATTGAGTAACTAGCTGTTGCCCGCGACTTTGTCCGCGTCAAGTTCGGAAAAATGCACAAACTTATCCAATTAATTATGAGCTTGTGATTCATGCCAAAAGCATCTTATTAATTTATTTTAAAATTACGATCGGTTCTTGTAAAATTCCACCACCTCAGTGTGGTACTGGACAGGGCTACTTTGTTTGTTGTATACTATGCGCTGGTGGCTGCTTTCTTATGGACTGGCATGTTATGGACGAACGTTTAAAACATACCCAAGTATGTTTTAAGTTTGTTTTTTTTAAAAATCTATTTGTAAGGCTTGTTACAAGCCTTACAAATTAGATTTAAAAAAAAAATAGCAGACAATAAAACCGAACTACGATGTAAAAGAACTAGTTATGAGAAATGGTTTGTTGAGTACCGCCTGCCGGTACATGAGAGCGTAGCGCTATTGGTTTTGGTTTGGTGTGGTTTGGTGTGTGGTTTGGTGTATGGTTTGGTGTATGATTTGGTATGGTTTGGTATGGTTTGGTGTATGGTTTAGTATGGTTTGGTATCGTTTGGTATCGTTTGGTATCGTTTAGTATGGTTTGGTATCGTTTAGTATCGTTTAGTATCGTTTAGTATCGTTTAGTATGGTTTGGTGTGGTTTGGTATGGTTTGGTATGATCTGGTATGGCTTGGTTTGGTTTGGTATGGTTTAGTATCGTTTGGTATCGTTTGGTTTGGTATCGTTTGGTATGGATTGGTAAGGTTTGGTATGGATTGGTATGGATTGGTATGGATTGGTATGGATTGGATTGGTATGGATTTGGATAGGATAGGATAGGATAGGATAGTATAGGATAGGATAGGATAGGATAGGATAGGATAGGATAGGATAGGATAGGATAGGATAGGATAGGATAGGATAGGATAGGATAGGATAGGATAGGATAGGATAGGATAGGATAGGATAGGATAGGATAGGATAGGATAGGATAGGATTGGATTGGATTGGATTGGATAGGATAGGATAGGATAGGATAGGATAGGATTGGATTGGATTGGAATGGATTGGAATGGATTGGATTGGATTGGATTGGTATGGATTGGTATGGTTTGGTATGGTTTGGTATGGATTGGTATGGATTGGTATGGATTGGTATGGATTGGATTGGTATGGATTTGGATAGGATAGGATAGGATAGGATAGGATAGGATAGGATAGGATAGGATAGGATAGGATAGGATAGGATAGGATAGGATAGGATAGGATAGGATAGGATAGGATAGGATAGGATAGGATAGGATAGGATAGGATAGGATAGGATAGGATAGGATAGGATAGGATAGGATAGGATAGGATAGGATAGGATAGGATAGGATAGGATAGGATAGGATAGGATAGGATAGGATAGGATAGGATAGGATAGGATAGGATAGGATAGGATAGGATAGGATAGGATAGGATTGGATTGGATTGGATAGGATTGGATAGGATAGGATAGGATAGGATTGGATAGGATAGGATAGGATAGGATAGGATAGGATAGGATTGGATTGGATTGGATTGGATTGGATTGGATTGGATTGGATTGGATTGGATTGGATTGGATTGGATTGGATTGGATTGGATTGGATTGGATTGGATTGGATTGGATTGGATTGGATTGGATTGGATTGGATTGGATTGGATTGGATTGGATTGGATTGGATTGGATTGGATTGGATTGGATTGGATTGGATTGGATTGGATTGGATTGGATTGGATTGGATTGGATTGGATTGGATTGGATTGGATTGGATTGGATTGGATTGGATTGGATTGGATTGGATTGGATTGGATTGGATTGGATTGGATTGGATTGGATTGGATTGGATTGGATTGGATTGGATTGGATTGGATTGGATTGGATTGGATTGGATTGGATTGGATTGGATTGAATTGAATTAAACTAAATTGAATATGTTATTTGTGTGTAATGACAATGTTTGCAATATAAATAATTTAATAACACCGGAGCTACGTCTGCCAACAAACTGCTATGCAGTTTGGCAGAAGTATTATGAATTGTAAAATTGACTAAAATACAAATAATAAAGCATTTTATTATTATTATTAAAAAATACCTTGCCCAGCTCTGGGTAAAGCGAGAGGTAGTGCCAGACTTTTACTGACTGAACCTGACCCTGCCTGACCTGTGATCTTCTTTAGTTGTAACTTGCGCACGCCACAATTGCGGCAGCAAATCCCTTCTTTAAAGAAAGGCTAAAAATGCACCACAGCGTCCTCTGTTTCCGCTTGACGCAGGTCTACATCGGACATAAGTGTTTCGAGAGGTACCTGTTTGGGATTCAGCGGGAAGTAATGCTCCGATGTCACCATTGTGCGAGTCAAAGTAATGAATTGCATTTTTGAGTATTTGAAGTTATAAAAATGCAGAAGTTATAAATGCCTACCTACCTACCTACCTACGAAATTTTCCACAACATACTAAGAGTTATAATTAACAATGTGCTATTCTAAGCTGTTAAAACAGAAAAGTAGTTAATAGTAATCATAAACATAGGCATGCAAATAAGAGAAAAATATGGAGGGAGAGAGAATGTGTAAATATTAAACGAACTATTTTAAGGTTTATAAATAAGCTTATTAAATTTTTGAGCAGAAACAAAAAAGAAGTCGATGTCTTCACAGAACTTATTATATTGATTAGTAAGACGGTGAAAGGGTGAGCACCCTTTGCGAGCGCAAGCCAGCTTTTGTACCACAAGAACTATAATAATAAATAAAAACAAAATTGTTTCTTCGGTCTCAAACGGTTACATTACAAATGTGAATGAAACAGTCCCAGTAAGTTATTAATAATACTTGTGTTGGGATAATTTCGCTCTTAACAAGAACTTACTGCAAATAAAGGTCTTGCGCGCACCCCTCGGTATATCGTTGTTCTAGGCACTACATAACTAATATTGTTACACAAATCAATCAATACTATCATAATTAATGGACAGATCAAACAAGAACATCGTTTCCAACATGACTCGTCTAGATTATAAACTTTGTAGATTATACTTTTCCAATAGGTCATTGTAGGATGCGTAATTGTACGATAGCAACGAAAATGCGTGGCTTTTAAAAACTTCCTTTGTACTTTTTCGAGCCTATCGGAATATGTTTCATAGGGATGGATGATTGGGGATTCTTATTATACCAAAAATACTGTTCTAGAACGTGCTTAAGTACACGGGCGTTTGGTCATTTGAGAATGACTTTTAAATCTTGATTAATATTTTCGTAATTTGCTTTAAATTAATTATATTTCTTAATATTGTCTTACGAAATATTGAATTATTGAGTAACTAGCTGTTGCCCGCGACTTTGTCCGCGTCAAGTTCGGAAAAATGCACAAACTTATCCAATTAATTATGAGCTTGTGATTCATGCCAAAAGCATCTTATTAATTTATTTTAAAATTACGATCGGTTCTTGTAAAATTCCACCACCTCAGTGTGGTACTGGACAGGGCTACTTTGTTTGTTGTATACTATGCGCTGGTGGCTGCTTTCTTATGGACTGGCATGTTATGGACGAACGTTTAAAACATACCCAAGTATGTTTTAAGTTTGTTTTTTTTAAAAATCTATTTGTAAGGCTTGTTACAAGCCTTACAAATTAGATTTAAAAAAAAAATAGCAGACAATAAAACCGAACTACGATGTAAAAGAACTAGTTATGAGAAATGGTTTGTTGAGTACCGCCTGCCGGTACATGAGAGCGTAGCGCTATTGGTTTTGGTTTGGTGTGGTTTGGTGTGTGGTTTGGTGTATGGTTTGGTGTATGATTTGGTATGGTTTGGTATGGTTTGGTGTATGGTTTAGTATGGTTTGGTATCGTTTGGTATCGTTTGGTATCGTTTGGTATCGTTTAGTATGGTTTGGTATCGTTTAGTATCGTTTAGTATCGTTTAGTATCGTTTAGTATGGTTTGGTGTGGTTTGGTATGGTTTGGTATGATCTGGTATGGCTTGGTTTGGTTTGGTATGGTTTAGTATCGTTTGGTATCGTTTGGTTTGGTATCGTTTGGTTTGGTATCGTTTGGTATGGATTGGTATGGATTGGTATGGTTTGGTATGGATTGGTATGGATTGGTATGGATTGGATTGGTATGGATTTGGATAGGATAGGATAGGATAGGATAGTATAGGATAGGATAGGATAGGATAGGATAGGATAGGATAGGATAGGATAGGATAGGATAGGATAGGATAGGATAGGATAGGATAGGATAGGATAGGATTGGATTGGATTGGATTGGATAGGATTGGATAGGATAGGATAGGATTGGATTGGATTGGAATGGAATGGATTGGAATGGATTGGATTGGATTGGATTGGATTGGTATGGATTGGTATGGTTTGGTATGGTTTGGTATGGATTGGTATGGATTGGTATGGATTGATAAGTACCTTTTTGTTTTACTCCTGTTTTTCGCATATAATTTTCTTTTTATGCACCTACCATATTGTCTCTTCACCACCCTAGGTTGGCTGGTAGAGAATGCCTCAGGCATTAAGTCCGCCTTTGTACAATAATGTTGCATGAAGATTAAATAAATAAATAAATAAATACTATAGCGGTATAACTGCTGTTATATTTTGTTAATAAATATAATGGCATTACTATAACTTGTCTTTTATTCAAAACCTTACATTTACTAACACTTTTATTGTAAGATATATTTTATTCAAGTAATTAAATAATATCAGCATCAGCATTCGCTAATTTTGATCTGAAAAAATCAGCATCCGCTGATACAGTAAAGACTTGCATCAGCAACAACCCTGGTCTGGATCTCCTTCCGTCTTTCAAAAAGGGTGTATCGTCCGACCAAAAAAGTGTTGCGTATTGTCTGGGCAACTGTCCGATCGTTGTTTTCGGACTGTTGATGTTTTAATCATGTGAAGAAATCCGATACCACGATGCAGGATTTTGTGTTTTAGTTCCTAAGCGGTGGCATAGATATCGCTAAAAGCCATATAAGTATTAGGGACCAACTCAGGTCTGAAGCACTAGAATAGATCATCATCATTTTCCTGCCCTTGTCCCTTTTTATTTGGGGTCGGCGCAACACGTTTTTTCTTCCATTCTGTCCTGTCACTCGTCACGCTATCACTAACTCTCTTTTCTTTCATATCACTTCTCACACAATCCATCCATCTTTTCTTTGCTCTCCCTCTCCCTCTCCATCCATCCACATGTAAACTCATAACTCTTTTAGTAACATGCGTTTCATCCCTCCTCTTCACATGATCATACCAAGACAAACGATTCCCTTTCAACTTTTCAGCCACTGGCGCCACTTTTAAACTTCCCCTAATATACTCATTTCTCACTTAATCCATCTGAATAAATTACAAAAAAAAATATTTTCTCATACATTTCGTAACAACTTAAGGCTGATGATTTTTTTTTAATATTATAAACTTGTACTTGGCTGCGATCCCACCTGATGGTAAGCAGTGATACAATCGTTGATGGTGAGGCACATTAGTTTACTAAGAGCCTATTCACACTTGCCTTGAAAATATGTAAATGATAATCGGACGGAAAGACCGCAGTACGCAAATTGTTCCAATCCTTCGATGTATGTGATATAAATGACGAGGCGCAACGTTTAGGCTCACTTCTGTTCCTTCTTTGCCTTCGTCCCAGGGCCCCGAGTTTTCCTTTCGCACTACCCGTGGCCCCAGTAGGCTTCGACCATGCTGGGCCCCTACGATTTGTTGACATCTCCCTAAGGCGCGTGTGGAACAGTACGCGCCGTCGACGACTTGGGCTCGATCCGGACGGTTACCGGACGGTTGGACCGCGAGCCACCCATTACTCGCCATCCGCTAGCCCGCGCCTACGGTGGCCGGAAATCGGGATCGGAATCCCGGCGGCAGTTGGGGCGTGAGGACCGTTGCCTCACGCGATCGGCCGCCTCCTTTGCTGGCATTACTGCTTCGCAGAAGGAGGCGACGGCCTGCCAGCAGTTAGTAGAGTAAGTAAAATTTAAAAAAATAGTTTTAATTGACACTTTATTTTCATGGTTAAAAAAAACTGACCGCTATGACCTCTCAGTTTTTGATCCCAATTACCCCCATAAATGCATCTTGATTTTGCTATGAAAAACCCGAAAGAAAAATTTGCAACAGTTTGTAACACAGTTTTTTTAAAAGAAACTAGCGACCCGCCCCGGCTTCGCACGGGTGCAATGCTGATACCACCGCAACCGCTATGTCCCTGCATTTTAAATCTGTAATATCTTCGAAAATATTCATTTAAATTACATGCTGAAATGTAATTAAAGTCATATTAATCTATATTAAATGCACAATGTATTTAAGGTACTTAATTGGATAAGGATTACTGGTTGCGCCTATATCGCTTGGTAATTGCCGCGTAAAAATTAGTTCCGTAATTAGCCGCATAGAATTAAATACCGCGTTTTCTTTGTGTGACAACTTGCAACACTTCTCATTTTGCATCCTTTTCCTGCACAACCTCGAGAGAAAGAGATCGCAGAGAGACTCGCTCGGTACCACTCGCAACGCTAAGACGGCGTCCCGCGCGTTTTACAAGAAAAATTAGTTATTGTAGAACTTATCCGCTAAAGACACTAAACCGCTAACGCTTTGTGCTTGAGAACTGTGCAGTGTTCAGTGAGTGTTATACCTCCTCGTCACTGGAGCAGGAGGCGCGAAATCCAGAGAACGCCGGCTGACTGACACGTGGAGTTCAAAAGGTTAGTGCAAATTTCCTCCCATATACGAGCTGTTTTCTCTGCTTCCTAATCCTAAACGGCTCCAATAAGATCCATCTACTGCAAGGTGTCAAGTACATTATCTGAGAAACGCTAATCTGCAAAATACAGGCCACTTCCAATATTAGTAGTATATGCGCATCCATTTTCTTTGGTCCTTCGAGCCGGATCGTAAAATCATTTTCTTGTAATTTCGCATTTTTTCCATAGGGAATAAACGCAAAGCGCCTATTTACCTAGTTATAATAGTAGAAAAACCGCATCTAGGCATTTAGGTACAGAACTATACGTTATTTCGTTCGTATAGTTATAGTTAGTTTCGGTACGTCGTCGACCACACGTAAATACCTACATAGATATAAAACGTTCGCATTTTTTTTTAAATTCCTTCGGAAACCCTATAAATTATATGTAGGTAGACGCAAATAAAAAATACCCGTTCAATGTTGAAACAGTAAGTACTTGTTTGTTCGTTCGGTCGTTCCTACGAATGAACCATAGATTAAACACTAATGAACGACGTGAATGATATATTTGGGTAATTTTGTGTAATATACACTCATCGATTTGTGTTGTTCCGTTCGTTCGTCGTTCGCACAGACATTCATTTACTCAAAGAGATTTAAAGAGATACAATAGAGCGGCTATCAGAACAAATGTCTTAGAAAAACTGTCATCCTATGACTCAGTGACGCCATCTGGCTTTGAATAGCAAACACGCGAATTAAATTTGTCAAAATTTATAATTATTTAACTATCGCTCGGTAGATGGCCAGGGCCCGTACCATGATAATGTAGCGTACCGTAGCTATATAGCGTATATAGCTCCATCCTTGTAAAAGTTCGGTTTAGGTCGTAAAATGAATCACATTATGAGCTCGTGGTAGAGGGTCAGTGTGTGATAATGGTAAGGTTAAGCTTTTCAGCAATAGATGGCATTATCACAAAATCAGCAAATGTTGTAGAAATATTTATAAAAATTATTGAATTTTAATTAATTACTTCGTAAATACCAAAAATATTTACGAAAATAAACCGAACTTAGGTCCAGTCATTTTATCATAACAAGATTTGCAATAGCGTAATGCGCAGTTCGGCATATTTTCTCAGAAAATGATTTTCTTTTAATGCATAGAGCGAATACAAACACGACTTGACGTGTAGGGGCGTCATACTAGACTGAGCGACTTTGACCACTAGGTAATAAGTATCGGAGCACGATTTTGTTCGCTATGTCCTGTCTATTGGTAGTATATATTTAATGTCTTTGCATTTACTTAAGTGTAAAGTTGTTTATGATTATTACCGCATCGCTATCTGTTATCTATCGCTTATTTATAACTCATTAGTATTTATTGTAGTGTATTATTGAATACGTATAATAAATCAAGAGGTCTCTTAAAGGTAGTAAGGTTAGTACTGATATTAAAGTTCAGTTGAAACTTTTATACGCTAAAAGGGACGCGCTATTCTCACGTGTACAATCAACTTGTGATAGTGCACTACAAACCTCGGATCTGGCGACCAGAGATGATTTCTTGTGTTCTATGGAAATCCTAGACAGTTTACGCGTGGATTTTGAATCCGTAATTCATAACATAAATGCTTTAGAGTTGGAGTCAAATCCTGATTACTGTGTGAGTTATCAGGCATTTTCGTCCTTTGATGATTTGTATTGTCGAATCAAACGTGTCGCTAGGAGTTTGGAGACGCCACCGTGCACGGGCGGTCTATCCAACCACCCGCGCGATCGGCCGCGATTGCCGCCAATTCAAATACCTGAATTTAATGGTGACATTCGAAATTGGAATTTATTTATCGATAGTTTCGAAAATATAATACATAGGAACACATCGCTGACAGATCGCGAGAGATTATATTATCTTGTAGAAAAATTAACCGGTAAGGCTAAAGCTGTCTGTGCTGGAATCACCTTTAGTGCCGAAAATTATACTTTAAAAACAAAATACGAAGATAAACGTTTGGTAGCAACCGCATATTTGGATCAATTATACGAATTGAAAGGTTTTTCTGTTTGTAATGATCATAATTTAAAGAAGTTCTTAAATATTTTCGCATCATCTGTTCGTGCAGTAAAGAACCTAAAGGTTGATGACCTCTGTGACTTTTTGTTTGTGTATATCGGTTTAAAGAAATTAGATTCTGAAACTGTTCGTCTATTTGAGACGACTCAACGCGGTAACAAAATGCCTAAATTTGACAATTTAGAAACTTTTATTCGCGATCATAATTATTAAAGTATTGCAGCGCACGTCGGCTAGGCATGAGGTTACGAATAGGGTGAGCTCCGATCGCCGTATGGATGCATCATCGAAGTCAGTCAAGACTGCACATACGCTAGTTAACACCGCACCAACACCTGACTGTTCCCTGTGTAAGGGTAGCCATACACAGTTGTATAAGTGTTTGGGATTTCAAAGGTTATCGCCTAGTGATCGTTATAAGTTTGTTCGCACTAATAATTTGTGTTTTAATTGTCTAAGTGACAAACATCTGGTTACGTCATGTAACAGTGGTGTTAGTTGTCGTAAATGTCCAGCTAGACATCATACCTTATTACATTTTGAGAATAGTAAACTGCCATCGCAGCCGCAGACGCTGGTGACGCGGGGCCTGCTGCGAACGACGTAACATTGTGTTTGCTGTCCGCCACTAGTCCTGCGTTTACTACCGTTTTACTTGTGACTGCGCAAGTTATTATTGTAGATGCCTTTGGCAAACCGCGTACTGTACTAGCGCTACTAGATGGCGCTTCCCAAAGTAATTTTATTACTCGGGATTGTTGTCAACGCCTTGGTTTTAGTTTTAATAATTGGTCATTCCGTTCAGTAGTGAAGGGTTTTGGAGGTCTGAAGGCAGCCATTCACGGGTCTATTAAAATAATATTTAGTTCACGTTTTAATCCTGATGTTTCGTTTGAAATGGATTCGCTAGTCGCAGATAAGATTTAGGTTCCTGGAGATATCGATCTATTGATCGGTGCTTCGATTCTCTCGCATCTCCAGTTATCACGTAAAATTTAAGGTCTTCCGACGTACCCCGCTCCACACGCACTGGAAACAGTTCTCGGTTTTGTTATAGTTGGCTCCGCACCCGCTTGACAGTTGATAGTTGATAGTTACTCGACTGTACCGCACTGTTGCACTGTCGAGCCGCCGCTGGAGTCTACCATCCGCAGGTTCTGGAAAATTGAAGAGGTCAATGTCCCGCCTATACTCAGCCCTGAAGATCAGGTCACTGAGGAGATTTATTGTCGCACGACTACTCGTGATAAAGGTGGTTGTTACGTTGTCGCGCTCCCTTAAGGGTGATATTTTTTCGCTAGGTAGCTCCCGCGCCTCCGCAGAAAAACGCTTTCTTTGTTTGGAACGTAAGATGCAGACGGTTGAAGCAAGCCTATAATGATGTGGTGAACGAATATTTAAATAATACCACCGGAAATATATATTTCATGTTGCTGGGACAGACAACCCAGCTGATTGTCTCTCACGTGGTTTGCTTCCCTCGCAAATCTTAAATCATCCGCTTTGGTTTCGCGGCCCTCCCTGGATTCATACCACTCCGGTCAAGTGGCCGAGTACTCCATTTAGCCCCGCTACTGTTTCAGAACCACCCGAGGAAAAGAAACATACGCTTGTGGTCTCAGTTCCACGTGAAGAGTCAGTTATTTTGTTATTGTCTAATCGAGTCTCGTCTTGGTCGAGGCTATTACGCTGCGTAGTTTACGTCTTAAGATTTTTAAAATTATTGCCATCGCGTGGTTCTATAACCGCAGCTGATTTAGATAGAGCTGAATCAGTCATACTTCGAGAGTTACAGAGGTTTTATTTCTCGGTAGAATTTCGTAGTTTAGAATCACATAAACCTTGCAGTCGCGCACTTCAACATTTGAAACCGTTTCTGCAAGACGGACTCATTCGAGTGGGTGGCCGTCTGCGAAATGCTAAGTTAGAATTTGAACAAATGCATCCCGTAGTTCTACCACGCAACGATCACGTTTTAGATTTGTTAGTAGATTATCACCATAAGGCGAATTGTCACGCTGGTCCCGATTTGTTGATGTCTATTCTTCGACAGAAGTACTGGATACTTTCCGCTCGCAATTTGATTCGCGCTAGAGTGCACAGATGTGTGCCCTGTTTTAAACTTCGCCCGCGTTTCACTGCGCCTGAGATGGCCGATCATCACTCTTGTCGTGTTGTACAGTCGGTGAAAGCTTTCGTACATACTGGTACGGACTATGCTGGACCGTTTAAGGTCACTATCGCACGCGGTCGTGGTATACGCTCCACAAAGGCATACGTTTGTCTATTTATTTGTATGACGACTCGTGCGGTTCACGTAGAGTTAACCGGTGATTTAAGCACGCAAAGTTTAATGTCCGCATTTATACGATTTTTATCCCGCCGTGGTCCCGTTAAGCGCTTATACTCTGACAATGGTACGAATTATGTTGGAGCACGACGCAGTATTTCGGAACTTCACGCATTATTACGCTCCAAGTATTACCAAAGTGAATTCGCCCATGCCTTAGCTGAAAATCGCATTGAATGGTGTTTTAATACGCCAGCGGCTAGTCATTTTGGTGGTAATTGGGAGGCGAATATTAAAAGTCTTAAGTCTCACCTGTTTCGTGTCATAGGCGAACAGGTTCTGTCCTACGAGGAGTTGAGTACCGTACTCGCTCAGGTAGAGGCATTAATGAATACGCGTCCGTTGTGTCGGACTTTGTCTAGTGATCCGTCGGAGCCGCTAGCGTTGACGCCGGCTCACTTCTTGACGACAACTCCGCTTAAATATTTTCCCGCATTAGATGTCGAGAGTGACAAACTGCATATCCAGTCGCGTCACGCTCTACTGGATGGCTTGGTTGAGTCCTTTTGGAAGCGATGGAGAACAGACTATCTGCATACGCTGCAGTCGCGTCGAAAGTGGAACACTCCTTCAGACCCAGTCACTGTCGGTACTGTGGTGATACTGAAGACTGAGAGTGCGCCTCCTCTGCACTGGCTCCTTGGTGTAGTGGAAGAAGTTTTTCCGGGTTCGAACGGAATAACGCGAGTCGTAAGAGTTAGAACCGCAACTGAGTTGTACCTACGTCCAGTTATTCGCCTCTGTCCTCTGCCTAATCAGCAGTAGCAACATAGATAGTTTTGGTTTGTCGATACCTAGTATCGACGCTATAGTTGATAGTTTAGTTATAGTATTAGAGTTTAGTTTCGCCGTTGTTTTCTCTTTTTCTTTGAAGGTAACCCTTCAAACCCGGAGGGAATGGTTGCGCCTATATCGCTTGGTAATTGCCGCGTAAAAATTAGTTCCGTAATTAGCCGCATAGAAGTAAATACCGCGTTTTGTTTGTGTGACAACTTGCATCACTTCCCATTTTGCATCATTTTCCTGCACAACCTCGAGAGAAGGAGATCGCAGAGAGACTCGCTCGGTACCGCTCGCAACGCTAAGACGGCGTCCCACGCGTTTTACAAGAAAAATTAGTTATTGTAGAACTTATCCGCTAAAGACACTAAACCGCTAACGCTTTGTGCTTGAGAACTGTGCAGTGTTCAGTGAGTGTTATACCTCCTCGTCACTGGAGCAGGAGTCGCGAAATCCAGAGAACGCCGGCTGACTGACACGTGGAGTTCAAAAGGTTAGTGCAAATTTCCTCCCATATATGAGCTGTTTTTCTCTGCTTCCTAATCCTAAACAGCTCCAATAAGATCCATCTACTGCAAGGTGTCAAGTACATTAGCTGAGAAACGCTAATCCGCAAAATACAGTCCACTTCCAATATAAGTAGTATATGCGCATCCAATTACTGCTGTATTGCTTAAAATTGTTTCGTAAATAAGCCATTATTTCTCGAAAAAACTTAAGGATAAAAAATGGTTATTGTGGGTTATCCCTAAGAGATAGACATATACTATTGCAGACTTTTGTGTAGAACTTTTTAAGGTGTACAATATTGTCGTACATTATTTTGATCTGTCTTGTCTGGTTCAGCCAGCGTTTGCAATGTAAGCGCAAACAAATTTATTTATTTACTACATCACATTAGAAACCTCTAAAATTATCAGTGTTTTTCTACTATATTATGCATGTATTATACATATAATACCTTCCTCTTGAATCATTCTATCTAATAAAAAAACCGCATAAAATCCATTGCCTAGTTTTAAAGATGACATAGGGACAGACAGACAGTGGCGACTTTGTTTTATACTATGTAGTGATATATTTCTACGAATATTAAGTTAAAAAATAGTGTATATACTCGTATCTATGTTTAAATAATAGCAACAAGTTTTTGTTATAATTACCCATTTCCTTGCTGACTGTACCAGCTATTAAAATCTATAATCGCATATCAAAATTTCTCAAAAAATCATCGACAATCGACTGTTTCCTATTATCGTTTACAACTAAAAAGCCCCTTTTTTCTTGAAATGGGTTATCATCAAAACTCTTCCCGCTCTAGCTGTTGCGAGAAGGAGTGTCAGACTTTTACTGACTAATAACGCACACAAACGCGCCCGTGATCCTTCAATTGCCTTTTGTGTTCCAGGATTGCGGTGATTTTTACTAACAATTCCGCACAATGTATCAACTCTTGGCATTTCAAAAATTCATTCAGTATATTTATAATAAACACAGTTTTTTACAATTACAACACATTTATTTTCACACCCAGATGTTTATTTATTATCTACGTACCTTCCTACAGTATTTTCCTTAGTTTCTTAGTAATATTTATAGATGTAGACATTATTTCACCACACACCACAACGTTATGATAATCTCGGGTTTTTTACATTTGATGAATATATAGAACACGTTTATTACCTACCAAGCTTTACTTACAAAAAACAAATACGGTCGAAAGAACTTCCGTCTTTTTGTATTTTGCTCAGCAATCGCGTCAAACATTGACGTAAACAATTCTAATAATGCAAATTTAATGAATCATCAGCATCTCAATCACGGAATATTCGTAGCCATTTTTTGCGCGAAGAAATGCTGCCATAATTCTCGATTACTTCTTACTAAAGGCAGAAATAAGTCAATTGCTATTTGTTGCAATTTCGACATGACTGCTCTTAATGTGAATGTAATACTCATAATATCCCATATGAATGAAGACAAAACTAAAACATCACTCAAGAGAAACAACAACGTAGCTATGTAAAAGCGACGCCAGTTGTTTGTCGATGTAGTCGCTTTCGGTTTGAAACAATTACAAAGAGCAAACAAAACAGCACCGTATAAACAACTGTTAATCATTAAAGGAGACACTATTATAAAAACTTCCACAGAATTAGCGACAAATTCCATAGTAGAACCGGCTGAATACACGTGTATATAACTCTCATTAAAGTATATGAAAATATAAAACAACAGAAAAGTCATGAAAGGTATGCCCCAGGCAAACAAACAACACTTTAAGTACTTCCTATTCACATGTCCTCTAAAAACTTTCACAATATCCACGTAAAATATATAACATATCACCAACATCCAATAATTCTGTACAGCTGAGAAGTATGCGCAATTTAAGCGGCATATATCAAAAACATCTTTGTCATCAATCACAATAATTTGCATAACACCGGGTAAGATGATCGACACTGTTGATAGTAGCAATAAACTGGATACGATGGTGTTGATGTAGACAAAGTTTCTGAAGTGTCGGAACTTCTTGATGAGGCACCATGATGTCACTCCATAGATAAAGGCAGCGAGAGTCAACACAAGCACGATATACTCCAGAAGGATAGACACGAGAGGTGGTCGAAAAGCTGTGGTGTTCGGCACGGGAATTTTGCTGTAATGCACATCACTGTCCGACATTGTGAGATTTTCGCCAGCCGCTGCAGATCGAAACATGACCACATCGTCTCTGCGATACAGTCACAAATGGCTGCTTATGATGACTATTAAAACTTTATATATACGTGCCGCAGAAAAAACCACTTTTTATGTTGCTTAGCTGGGAAATAACCAGTATGGGTTCCGCACACATTTGCGAATCTTCTGTATGTCGAGGTCTTGCGATCGCTGAATCCTAGTAGGTTTCTCTTCGTCATCAGAAGTACTTATCTATATCTATCTATCTACAAATATAATAAAACAGTAAAATTGTGGACCGATGGTATTAATTGGCGCAAAAACTACTGAACCAATCCTGTTCAAATTTTGCATACGTAATCCTTATAGGCCAGGTCAACTTATAGGCTATAAATTATCACGCTACTTGCTATGGGGGTGAGCAATATTCCAAAATGTCGGTATTGAACGACATTTGCCTCAAGTTCGATCCCCAGCTATAGAAATAATTTTTGTGAGTATTTTGTCGTCTTTTTTGTGTAAAATATACGTCATAAAATGACTTGTAACATATTTTTAACATATTCTAGACATTTTTACTCCATGTTTTTGTAAAAAGTAACCAAAACATGTATTTAATAAAATCGAAGCGGCGAAACGAAAAACTATTTTTTTTTCAATGCAGTCAATCATGACGTTTAAATATAAGAACACCTATTTTAGACATGAATCGAAGAGCACTGTGGCGCAGTGGTCTTGTGCCTTGGCCTGCATATAGAATGATTATGGTTCGAACCCCGGACATTTCTTTTTTGTGATAGTTTTATTTTATTTTACTGTAAACAAGAAATTATTATATATTTTTGCGTTCTTACTTCTATTTTATTGACAGTGTGACTGTCTGTCACTTACTTCAAATTAATAATAAGATATTATATTTATTTTTAAACCGTGGAATGGCGCCAGACCACTTCGGCATCCATAAATTGTCCTTATAATGATAGGACCGAGAGAATTCTATAGAAACTATTAAATCATGGGATTTCTAATGGCAGCACATGTGCAGACCAGATGAGTCGTTGAGACCCAAATCGTCCCAAATCTCTTTAGAAACAATTAATAAACTATACAAAGCAATAAAAAGCTTGTTAGCAAAACGTGGGAATGGCTAAGGAAGGCAAGGGATGGGGAGTGTTGACTCGGGCACAAGAGGGCACTTAGCTTCAGGGCAGGATAGAGTTCGGACGTCTAGCACGAGCAGCGAGCTAAGCTAGCTGACTCATAGGGCTATATCCAGCTGTAATTCTGAGGAGTGCTTGTGTTGTGATACAGTATTAGATACAGATGGGCTAAGTCCAGTTTAGACTTGTATAATATTTATAATATAGATCTGTGTTTTTTTTTAAGGTTGGAAGTCTTCCAAATGACTTCTCGCGCTCGCTCGCTAGCTCTAAGTGGAGCGCGAGGGCTCCCGCTCCACCTAGAGCTAGAGCTAGAGCTTTAATTCAATTCAATTCAATTCAATTCAATTTAATTCTATTCAATTCAGTTCAATTCAATTCAATTAAATGCAATTCAATTCAATTCAATTCAATTCAATCCAATCCAATCCAATCTAATCCAACTCAATCCAATCCATTCCAATCCAATCCAATCCAATCCAATCCAATCCAATCCATTCCAATCCAATCAATACAACCCAATCCAATCAAATGCAATGCAATCCAATCCAATCCATTCCAATCCAATCCAATCCAATCTAATCCAATGCAGTGCAATTCAATCCAATTCAATCCAATTCAATCCAATTCAATCCAATTCAATCCAATTCAATCCAATTCAATCCAATTCAATCCAATTCAATCCAATCCAATCCAATGCAATCCAATCCAATGCAATGCAATACAATCCAAGCCAATTAAATTCTATTAAATTCAATTCAATTCAATCCAATCCAATCCAATCAAATCCAATACAATCCAATACAATCCAATACAATCCAATACAATCCAATGCAATCCAATCCAATTCAATTCAATTTAATTCAATTCAATTCAATTCAATCCAATTCAATTCAATTCAATTCAATCCAATCCAATTCAATTCAATTCAATTCAATACAATTCAATCCAATCCAATCCAATACAATCCAATGCAATGCATTGCAATGCAATCCAATTCAATTCAGTCCAATCCAATTCAATCCAATCCAATCCAATCCAATCCAATCCAATCCAATCCAATCCAATTCAATTCAATTCAATTTTTTTTTTAATCATTTTAATGTTTAAGGCACACAATTATGGGTATACATTTAAATCTAATAATAACGTAATTAAAACTAACTTACAAAATAAAAATAAAATCCATAAAGTACTAAAAAAAGCAATCTAAAGTACGGCGTCGAAAAACTCCTCCACATCGCTGTCGACTGGTAATGTACCCAAAAGACTGGCGGCATTGCCACGCTGAATGGCAATGCTTATCCTTTGTCCGAAGTAAAAGCCAGCCCTTGGGTCATGCGAAGTGTCAACAAGGCGTTTTGAAAGTCCTTTAAATAATTTGTGAGCACTCGGACCCCACGATCCGAGAGTTTCAACCCCAAACGGCTCGAAAATATAACTACCAACAAGGTTATTATATTTCCGCCGCTTGAGGTTCTCTGCAGCCGCTGCGGCAGCACCGGCACAGCACGACGAGCTAGGAAGATGAGATGGCGCAAGAATATCGACACAAGTAGCGTCCCACACTAAAGGCCTACCCATCTTCCATGGAAATAAAGTCATACCGTCCGGTCTTTTGCCATCGTCGCGTTCCAGGCCATGAGGTTCCAATACGGCCGGAACGCCGACGGTGACAAGAGCACGTCGGATGATGTCGTTGATATTCGCGTGTCGCGCTATGCGACCCGCACTTCGGCTGCATGACAGACCGTGGTGTCCGAGGCTGTTGACAACTTCCCCACAGTGGCAGCGATGAGGAGAGCAACAATGAGCGCCAAGACGTAGGGAAGCAGCGAGGCGGAAGGTAGTATCGTCGAACAAGGTGCCTATGTTTGACGACGGCAATGCATGAAGCCAGATACCCGACTCCCACTCTCCCACAGCTAGCAGGCGCGCACGCTCTGCAGTAGTTCAGATGTTGCCAAAAGATTCTCTTGAACTACTTTGCATAGCGGCTCATCCCACCGTCTTTGGGAAGAAAGGTTGTCGGGCTGTTTGGAATTCGGGCAAGCGAGTCTCCAAGCGTCTATAGCCTCGGTAAAGCACGGCACATCAAAATCAACCAGTGAGGAAGATAGGATATTCCTGATTAATTTTTCAGTGCCGTGAACCGAGGATATAAAAGCTGGTAAACTGATGCTGGTAATTTCACGGACGCCGAGGCCTCCCATACGGATTGGAAGGGTAGCTTGAGCCCAAGCTCGATCGTCCATGGCCACATTTAAAATTGATGAAAGAGTATGTCGGATAATTTGGTCCATTTTTTCCAAAAGATGACTAGGTATGTTTCCACAAATGAGAAGCACGGAGGAAATATGTTATTTTAGGGCCGAAACAGCAAAAACGAATTAAGGTGATGGCCGAATGCATGTTAATTTTGAGCAATCTTTCCGAAACCTCATTAAAATTTTGAATTTTTTCCTCAACAAAATTGGGAAAGGAATCCTCGAAAATAGGAGACCCAAGGAGACGAAGAGAGCTTTTTTCAATAATTTAGATATCTGGGGCTATTGCATTAAATTTGGAAAGAGTCAGTTGTCTGTCGGTGCAGTCGGTTAAGAATAGTTCACATTTTGAAAGGTTCAGATCAAGTCCTATTGAGTGGAGTTGATTTTTTAGGAAATGTAAGTCATTTAAAACTGTGTCTGCATCGCCTCCTAGGGTTCCGTCGTCGAGATACCAAACGTTGAATTTGAAATTTAACTGTCGAATAATTGGGTGAATGGCTAAACTGAAGATCACTGGCCCGAGGGGATCACCTTGTTGACAGCCAACAGCGGATTCCAAAAGGTTATCCCGATAAAGTAATTTAGATGGATGTCTATAACATTGCCAAAGAAAACTAAAAATTTGGGGTACTTCTTTTTTAGATTCTGCCAGCAAGGTGTCCCTATTAACCGAATTGAAGGCATTTTTTTATCAACCTTCAGGATGACCCCTCCTAAATTAGAATTTAGGTAGGTCGATAAGGCGTGAACGGTAGCCTCGCAGCCCCCTTTGGAGCCGAAACCTAGCTGCAGGGGCTGAAATTTTTTCGAAACAGCCTCACCATAAAATTCACAGCAATTTTTGGCTGCCATACGCCGGTAGGTAGTGCCCACAGCAATGGGACGAATGCCGCCATCTCTCTTGCGTAGGGCACATAAATTGACCCCGTACAGAGTGTCGATGACGGCCTCGTTCACCTTGCCTGAGAGCATTAGGTTAACCAGAGCCGTAAGCTCTTTCAAGAGCAATTCACCAGCTTCCCCGGCGCCTGAGCAGATGAGGTCCTTCAGGTGTTGAGGACTCAGGCCGTCGAGGCCACCGGCAGAGCCACTCCGAAAGGAGCAAACGGCTGAGATTACCTCTCGACCCGTAACGGTGAGGGGTATGAATGTCCGAATCAGGAGGGTCAGGAAAAGAAAGGCCATCCGCTGGCTCAGGGTGTTTGTTCTCCAGAGCTACTAGAGTATCTGGAGAACAAGGAGCCAGCACATCACTACTGAAGAGTATTCTGGCTGCTCCGCTAATGTCACCTTCCCCTAATTTAGTTTCGACCAGGTGGGAAATGCCTCTTGAAGAGGTAACCCTCTGTGTCGAAAATTTTGTCTCCAAATTAAGGGCCGAAATATTGCAATTTTCTTTAATTTGTGAAGTTAAAGTCTTTTTGGTTTCCAAATCCTTATGAATGTGTAATATTCTGTAAGGGAAGGTGAGAAGTTGTTCCCAAGCACTTATTGAGTTCTCCCGGGCGGCCAGGCGGACACAACTTGCTAGATGTTGCGCTACTAGAGGTCTGGCGCCACGGGGAACTCGTTTTAAAACAGGAACAGAATTTTTGAATTTTGTAAGGGTTTTCCAAAGTGGGTCTAAAGAAGATGTAGCTGGTGTAGATGTAAAAGCAATGACAGGGTCTGAAATAAGTGCATTTTGGGGTTTGTGTGCCTTCCCAATATGCACATTCAGACCCCGCTTACCTTTGAAAAATCGTGCTTGCGTACAGAGAGGGCACCTTTCCAGAATAGTCAGCGATGTTGGAGGTTGACCCGCACTATCGTCCATCACATCACTACTGCCACTTAACATAAATGTATAATTAATTGCATCTAGATGGGTAAACGAAATTGTAGAAAAAAACACAAAGAAAACAGACAAAAAGCACTGAAAAACAAATGTCAACTGTGACGGATCACGTCAGCGGCACGGCGCAGTCGCTTTGGGGGCCTGGGGCGCCGCAACACCGAAGAATGCATTCCGGCGGCGGCGCCCTGGCAACCGATGCCTGGTAACTTGCGTCGCGTTCTCCGCAACGCCTCCAGACAGCACGCGTAGAATTTTTTCCAGTGCACAATACCTTTATTATGTTAGCCACAAAGACATTAAATATATACTACCAATAGACAGGACATAGCGAACAAAATCGTGCTCCGATACTTATTACCTAGTGGTCATAAATCGCTCAGTCTAGTATGACGCCCCTACACGTCAAGTCGTGTTTGTATCCGCTCTATGAATTAAAAGAAAATCATTTTCTGAGAAAATATGCCGAACTGCGCATTATGCTATTGCAAATCTTGTTATGATAAAATGACTGGACCTAAGTTCGGTTTATTTTCGTAAATATTTTTGGTATTTACGAAGTAATTAATTAAAATTCAATAATTTTTATAAATAGTTCTAGAACATTTGCTGATTTTGTGATAATGCCATCTATTGCTGAAAAGCTTAACCTTGCCTTTATCACACACTGACCCTCTACCACGAGCTCATAATGTGATCCATTTTACGACCTAAACCGAACTGTTACAGGGATGGAGCTATATAGCGTGTATAGCTCCATCACACTTTTTCGCTCGTACGACTGACATTTTAACATTATCATGGTACGGGCCCTGGCCATCTACCGAGCGATAGTTAAATAATTATAAATTTTGACAAATTTGATTCGCGTGTTTGCTATTCAAAGCCAGATGGCGTCACTGAGACATAGGATGACAGTTTTTCTAAGACATTTGTTCTGATAGCCGCTCTATTGTATCTCTTTAAATCTCTTTGGTTAGCCAATATATATTTATATTCCTTGGGCAAATAATAATATTATATTGCTCACAGCGCTGCGATTTCAAATAAAACGTTCGTGAAGAACGAAGAAATATTGATGTGTTTCCGAGTGACACTTTGTCGATTGTATTTAAGGTTTTAGACCCAATGCAGCGTTTAGATTCTAGGTATAACACACTTCCACATAGATAAAGTAGGTTTCGCCAGTTTTTTTAAGATTCCAGAATGAAGAATTTGGCATAGTTATATTTTTATAATTAAATTCTTGAGCGGAGCCAATTCTGTCACTTAAAGCGACGCCATGTTTTTTCAATCCAATACAATTCAATTCAATACAATTCAATCCAGTCCAGTCCAATCTAATTAAATTCAATCCAATTTAATTTAATTTAAATTCAATTTACATTACAAAATATTAAATTTTACTTTAGGAAACTATCATGCGTTCACTGAGTACACTTAGGAAATATTTCGTCGTTTTATATTTAAACACCCGTTTGGAAATTGACGCACTTTCAATGTTTGCGGGTAGATTGTTGAATATTGTTGGAACTAAACTTTTATCGCATCTTTGTCCATAATAATTTTTGCAAGTGGACACTTCGAACGTCTTACATTGTTTTTTACTTCGAGGCCTTAATTGTACAGTCCTGATTTTGTACTCTTGGTGGCAGTAATGATCTAACGCAACTAATAGCGCTACCCTCTCATGTACCGGCAGGACTTTACACTCAACAAACAATTTCTCATAACTAGTTCTTTTACATCGTAGTTCGGTTTTATTGTCTGCTAATTTTTAAAAAAATCTAATTTGTAAGGCTTTAATCTTGTCCAAGTATGTTTTAAACGTTCATCCATAACATGCCAGTCCATAAGAAAGCAGCGAATCCACCAGCGCATAGTATACAACAAACAAAGTAGCCCTGTCCAGTACCACACTGAGGTGGTGGAATTTTACAAGAACCGATCGTAATTTATCACAAAGTTTTATAATGTGCGTTTTCCATGAGAAATTGGTGTCTATTATTAGGCCTAAGTACTTGTAATCCTCCACCACCTCGATAGCCGCATACTCACACTGTGAGACACTGCCGTCGTACACAGTTCTCAGCGTTCGGCCTGCGAGGTACGCATGAAGCCAGGTATTAAGTGGCCCCGCGACCCTACACTCCTCCATAGCTTTAAGCAGCTGGTGGTGCTCCAGGGTCTCAAATGCTTTTTTGAAATCAATATAGACCACCACCACCTGCTTCAGCTGATCTAAATACTCATTGATATCGTTAGAGAACTGCGCCAGAGCCGTAGCCGTACTCCTACCACGTCTAAAACCATGTTGGGCTTTTGTTAAGATATTATTTTTCTCCAAAAACATACTTATTTGGTTTACAATAAACTTTTCCACAATTTTATTTATTACTGAAAGTATAGCTATCGGCCTATAGTTCGAGTAATCTGTATGTGCGCCTTGCTTAAAAATATGCCTTATCAGTGCAGTTTTTAATAGTTCCGGGTATTGACCTTTCTCAACACATAAGTTGATAAATAAGGCCAGTACAGGACTTAGTTGTTTCTGTTTTTTGACATTCATAATTATGTTTATTTTATGTATATCATTTACATGTATTCTATTATTGGTGAGCCAAATAAATAAAATAAATATATCTGGTTAAATGAAATACATTTTACATAGCATATTTATTGGAGGTAAATCCCATTTTGACCTTTAACCTTTTTGTGTGAAAGTAAAACAAATGAATAAGATGCTTTTGACATGAATCACAAGCACATAATTATTGGTTAAGTTTGTGCATTTTTCCGAACTTGACGCGGACAAAGTCGCGAGCAACAGTTACTCAATAATTCAATATTTCGTAAGACAATTAAGAAATATAATTACTTTAAAGCAAATTACGAAAATATTAATCAAGATTTAAAAGAAATAAATTGGGACAAGTCATTCTCAAATAACCAAACGCCCGAGTACTTAAGCACGTTCTAGAACAGTATTTTTGGTATAGTAAGAAAGCATGTACCATTGGTTAGTAGTAGGTCTTTGAAGTTTCCTGAGTGGTTCTCTAAATCTATTTCATATATAAAAATAATGCCAAGGCGTGGGTTAAATGGAAAAAGTACAAGAATTTATCTGACTACGAGCAGTTTTCACTATTCCGTACGAGATTTCAGTCTGAGTGCAAAGAATCATATAGAAAATACATTAGCTCTGTGGAGGATGGTATTCGAGACCACATTCAATATTTCTGGAGGTTCATTTCGAAGCACAAATCTACTGCTGGATTTCCTGCCTCTATGAAATACAATAATCAGTCGTCTAATAACCCAGAAGATATTTGCAATATTTTTTGTGATTTTTTTAGCTCTATTTATGAACCATCCACATTAAAGAGTTTGCCGTCCTCGTTAACTAAATACTCCCTTAACTGCTCGCTAATAAGTGACATTCAAATCTCCGAGGCTGATGGATTGAATGAGCTTAATTCATTAGACCCTTCCAAAGGGCCTGGATCTGATGGTTTGCCAGTAATCTTTATTAAGAAAACCGCCCCTAATCTATGTACGCCTTTGCATACCATATTTAATTTATCCGTTTTTCAGGGGATATTTCCACAAGCTTGGAAACTTGCAAATATAACTCCTGATTACAAGTCTGGACCCAGGAATGAGGTCGAGAACTATCGACCAATATCAATATCTTTGACTTTGTCAAAGGTTTTCGAGAGATTAGTACACGATAAGTATACCACAGCAACATGGTTTTGTCAAAAAGAGATCAACCGTGACGAACCTTGGTGACTTTTACAGATTATTTGTTTAACAACTTGGATGCCCGTGTTCAAATTGATGTCACATCTACTGATTTCAAGAAAGCCTTTGACAAAGTTGACCATGAACTGCTTTAAAGTGGTTCTATTCTTATGTTTGCAATAGAGCACAAAGAGTGGTATTAAATGGTTTTTGCTTTGCTATTATAGATGTGAGTACCGCAAGGTTCCATTTTGGGACCTCTCCTGTTCATTTTATTCATCAACGATATCGATACATGTTTTAAAAATTCAAAATTACTTTTATATGCTGACAACATTAAAATTTTTAGGCTTATTAAAAGTTTCGGCGATTACTCTCTCTTACAGAAAGATTTGGATGCCTTCTCGGAGTACTGTACACGCAATAAAATTCAACTTCGCTTATCTAAATGTTGTGTCATTAGTTTTACCAAAAATAATAACATCATACTAAATCCCTACACCTTAAACAACGTTTATCTAAAAAGAGAAACCTTGGTTCGGGATCTAGGAATTCTGTTAGATGACAAACTTCACATAGATTCCCATATCAAGAAAAATTGTTAATAATGACTTCCGTATGTTCGGTTTTATTATGAGAACGGCTACAGTATTTACCCGACCTTTTACCTATTTATCCCTATTCAAAACGTTGCTTGGTTCGCTCTCAGCTAGAGTATGCTGTTTCAGTATGGAATCCCCAATCATCCATCCCTATGAAACATATTCCGACAGGCTCGAAAAAGTACAAAGGAAGTTTTTAAAAGCCACGCATTTTCGTTGATATCGTACTTACGCATCCTGCAATGACCTATTGAAAAAGTATAATCTACAAAGTTTATAATCTAGACGAGTCATGTTGGAAACGTTGTTCTTGTTTGATCTGTCCATTAATTATAATTGTATCGATTTGTGTAATAAGATTAGTTATGTAGTGCCTAGAACAACGATATACCGAGGTGTGCGCGCAAAACCTTTATTTGCAGTAAGTTCTTGTTAAGAGCGAAATAATCCCAACACAAGTATTATTAATAACTTACTGGGACTGTTTCATTCACATTTGTAATGTAACCGTTTGAGACCGAATAAACAATTTTGTTTTTATTTATTATTATAGTTCTTGTTGTACAAAATCTGGCTTGCGCTCGCAAAGGGTGCTCACCCTTTCACCGTCTTACTAATCAATATAATAAGTTCTGTGAAGACATCGACTTCTTTTTTGTTTCTGCTCAAAAATTTAATAAGCTTATTTATAAACCATAAACTAGTTCGTTTAATATTTACACATTCTCTCTCCCTCCATATTTTTCTCTTATTTGCATGCCTATGTTTATGATTACTATTAACTACTTTTCTGTTTTAACAGCTTAGAATAGCACATTGTTAATTATAACTCTTAGTATGTTGTGGAAAATGTCGTAGGTAGGTAGGTAGGTAGGCTTTTATAACTTCTGCATTTTTATAACTTCAAATACTCAAAAATGCAATTCATTACTTTGACTCGCACAATGGTGACATCGGAGCATTACTTCCCGCTGAATCCCAAACAGGTACCTCTCGAAACACTTATGTCCGATGTAGACCTGTGTCAAGCGGAAACAGAGGACGCTGAGGTGCATTTTTAGCCTTTCTTTAAAGAAGGGATTTGCTGCCGCAATTGTGGCGTGCGCAAGTTACAAGTATACTTATAATATTCGTGAAATCGTCTTGAATTTTATTTTCTATTACATATCATTTACATGTATTCTATTATTGGTGAGCCAAATAAATAAAATAAATATATCTGGTTAAATGAAATACATTTTACATAACATATTTATTGGAGGTAATTTCCATTTTGACCTTTAACCGTTTTGTGTGAAAGTAAAACAAATGAATAAGATGCTTTTGGCATGAATCACAAGCACATAATTATTAGTTAAGTTTGTGCATTTTTCCGAACTTGACGCGGACAAAGTCGCGAGCAACAGCTAGTTACTCAATAATTCAATATTTCGTGAGACAATTAAGAAATATAATTACTTTAAAGCAAATTACGAAAATATTAATCAAGATTTAAAAGAAATAAATTGGGACAAGTCATTCTCAAATAACCAAACGCCCAAGTACTTAAGCACGTTCTAGAACATTATTTTTGGTATAATAAGAAAGCATGTACCATTGGTTAGTAGTAGGTCTTTGAAGTTTCCTGAGTGGTTCTCTAAATCTATTTCATATATAAAAATAATGCCAAGGCGTGGCTTAAATGGAAAAAGTACAAGAATTTATCTGACTACGAGCAGTTTTCACTATTCCGTACGAGATTTCAGTCTGAGTGCAAATAATCATAAAGAAAATACATTAGCGCTGTGGAGGATGGTATTCGAGACCACATTCAATATTTCTGGACGTTCATTTCGAAGCACAAATCTACTGCTGGATTTCCTGCCTCTATGAAATACAATAATCAGTCGTCTAATAACCCAGAAGATATTTGCAATATTTTTTGTGATTTCTTTAGCTCTATTTATGAACCATCCACATTAAAGAGTTTGCCGTCCTCGTTAACTGAATACTCCCTTGACTACTCGCTAATAAGTGACATTCAAATCTCCGAGGCTGATGGATTGAATGAGCTTAATTCATTAGACCCTTCCAAAGGGCCTGGATCTGATGGTTTGCCAGTAATCTTTATTAAGAAAACCGCCCCTAATCTATGTACGCCTTTGCATACCATATTTAATTTATACATTTTTCAGGGGATATTTCCACAAGCTTGGAAACTTGCAAATATAACTCCTGATTACAAGTCTGGACCCAGGAATGAGGTCGAGAACTATCGACCAATATCAATATCTTTGACTTTGTCAAAGGTTTTCGAGAGATTAGTACACGATAAGTATACCACAGCAACATGGTTATGTCAAAAAAAGATCAACCGTGACGAACCTGGTGACTTTTACAGATTATTTGTTTAACAACTTGGATGCCCGTGTTCAAATTGATGTCACATATACTGATTTCAAGAAAGCCTTTGACAAAGTTGACCATGAACTGCTTCTGCAGAAAATTAAAAATTGCTTTTAATGGGATACGTGGGGATCTTTTAAAGTGGTTCTATTCTTATGTTTGCAATAGAACACAAAGAGTTGTATTAAATGGTTTTTGCTTTGCTATTATAGATGTGAGTACCGCAAGGTTCCATTTTGGGACCTCTCCTGTTCATTTTATTTATCAACGATATCGATACATGTTTTAAAATTCAAAATTACTTTTATATGCTGACAACATTAAAATTTTTAGGCTCATTAAAAGTTTCGGCGATTACTCTCTCTTACAGAAAGATTTGGATGCCTTTTCGGAGTACTGTACATACAATAAAATTCAACTTCGCTTATCTAAATGTTGTGTCATTAGTTTTACCAAAAATAATAACATCGTACTAAATCCCTACACCTTAAACAACGTTTATCAAAAAAAAGAAACATTGGTTTGGGATCTAGGAATTCTGTTAGATGACAAACTTCACTTAGATTCCCATATCAACAAAATTGTTAATAATGCCTTCCGTATTTTCGGTTTTATTATGAGAACGGCTACAGTATTTACCCGACCTTTTACCTATTTATACCTATTCAAAACGTTGTTTGGTTCGCTCTCAGCTAGAGTATGCTGTTTCAGTATGGAATCCCCAATCATCCATCCCTATGAAACATATTCCGATAGGCTCGAAAAAGTACAAAGGAAGTTTTTAAAAGCCACGCATTTTCGTTGCTATCGTACTTACGCATCCTACAATGACCTTTTGAAAAAGTATAATCTACAAAGTTTATAATCTAGATGAGTCATGTTGGAAACGATGTTCTTGTTTGATCTGTCCATTCATTATGATTGTATCGATTTGTGTAACAAGATTAGTTATGTAGTGCCTAGAACAACGATATACCGAGGGGTGCGCGCAAGACCTTTATTTGCAGTAAGTTCTTGTTAAGAGCGAAATTATCCCAACACAAGTATTATTAATAACTTACTGGGACTGTTTCATTCACATTTGTAATGTAACCGTTTGAGACCGAAGAAACAATTTTGTTTTTATTTATTATTATAGTTCTTGTGGTACAAAAGCTGGCTTGCGCTCGCAAAGGGTGCTCACCCTTTCACCGTCTTACTAATCAATATAATAAGTTCTGTGAAGACATCGACTTCTTTTTTGTTTCTGCTCAAAAATTTAATAAGCTTATTTATAAACCTTAAACTAGTTCGTTTAATATTTACACATTCTCTCTCCCTCCATATTTTTCTCTTATTTGCATGCCTATGTTTATGATTACTATTAACTACTTTTCTGTTTTAACAGCTTAGAATAGCACATTGTTAATTATATCTCTTAGTATGTTGTGGAAAATGTCGTAGGTAGGTAGGCATTTATAACTTCTGCATTTTTATAACTTCAAATACTCAAAAATGCAATTCATTACTTTGACTCGCACAATGGTGACATCGGAGCATTACTTCCCGCTGAATCCCAAACAGGTACCTCTCGAAATTGGTATAATAAGAATCCCCAATCATCCATCCGAAACATATTCCGATAGGCTCGAAAAAGTACAAAGGAAATTTTTAAAAGCCACGCATTTTCGTTGCTATCGTACTTACGCATCCTACAATGACCTATTGGAAAAGTATAATCTACAAAGTTTATAATCTAGACGAGTCATGTTGGAAACGATGTTCTTGTTTGATCTGTCCATTAATTATGATAGTATTGATTGATTTGTGTAACAATATTAGTTATGTAGTGCCTAGAACAACGATATACCGAGGGGTGCGCGCAAGACCTTTATTTGCAGTAAGTTCTTGTTAAGAGCGAAATTATCCCAACACAAGTATTATTAATAACTTACTGGGACTGTTTCATTCACATTTGTAATGTAACCGTTTGAGACCGAAGAAACAATTTTGTTTTTATTTATTATTATAGTTCTTGTGCTACAAAAGCTGGCTTGCGCTCGCAAAGGGTGCTCACCCTTTCACCGTCTTACTAATCAATATAATAAGTTCTGTGAAGACATCGACTTCTTTTTTGTTTCTGCTCAAAAATTTAATAAGCTTATTTATAAACCTTAAACTAGTTCGTTTAATATTTACACATTCTCTCTCCCTCCATATTTTTCTCTTATTTGCATGCCTATGTTTATGATTACTATTAACTACTTTTCTGTTTTAACAGCTTAGAATAGCACATTGTTAATTATAACTCTTAGTATGTTGTGGAAAATGTCGTAGGTAGGTAGGTAGGTAGGCCTTTATAACTTCTGCATTTTTATAACTTCAAATACTCAAAAATGCAATTCATTACTTTGACTCGCACAATGGTGACATCGGAGCATTACTTCCCGCTGAATCCCAAACAGGTACCTCTCGAAACACTTATGTCCGATGTAGACCTGCGTCAAGCGGAAACAGAGGACGCTGTGGTGCATTTTTAGCCTTTCTTTAAAGAAGGGATTTGCTGCCGCAATTGTGGCGTGCGCAAGTTACAACTAAAGAAGATCACAGGTCAGGCAGGGTCAGGTTCAGTCAGTAAAAGTCTGGCACTACCTCTCGCTTTACCCAGAGCTGGGCAAGGTATTTTTTAATAATAATAATAAAATGCTTTATTATTTGTATTTTAGTCAATTTTAGAATTCATAATACTTCTGCCAAACTGCATAGCAGTTTGTTGGCAGACGTAGCTCCGGTGTTATTAAATTATTTATATTGCAAACATTGTCATTACACACAAATAACATATTCAATTTAGTTTAATTCAATTCAATTCAATCCAATCCAATCCAATCCAATCCAATCCAATCCAATCCAATCCAATCCAATCCAATCCAATCCAATCCAATCCAATCCAATCCAATCCTATCCAATCCAATCCAATCCAATCCAATCCAATCCAATCCAATCCAATCCAATCCAATCCAATCCAATCCAATCCAATCCAATCCAATCCAATCCAATCCAATCCAATCCAATCCAATCCAATCCAATCCAATCCAATCCAATCCAATCCAATCCAATCCAATCCAATCCAATCCAATCCAATCCAATCCAATCAAATCCAATCCAATCCAATCCAATCCAATCCAATCCAATCCAATCCAATCCAATCCAATCCAATCCAATCCAATCCAATCCAATCCAATCCAATCCAATCCAATCCAATCCAATCCAATCCAATCCAATCCAATCCAATCCAATCCAATCCAATCCAATCCAATCCAATCCAATCCAATCCAATCCAATCCAATCCAATCCAATCCAATCCAATCCAATCCAATCCAATCCAATCCAATCCAATCCAATCCAATCCAATCCTATCCAATCCAATCCAATCCTATCCTATCCTATCCTATCCTATCCTATCCTATCCTATCCTATCCTATCCTATCCTATCCAATCCAAATCCATACCAATCCAATCCATACCAATCCATACCAAACGATACCAAACCAAACGATACCAAACGATACCAAACCATACCAAACCAAACCAAACCATACAAGATCATACCAAACCATACCAAATCATACCAAACCACACCAAACCATACTAAACGATACTAAACGATACCAAATCATACCAAACCAAACCATACCAAACCATACCAAATCATACCAAACCATACCAAACCATACTAAACGATACTAAACGATACCAAACGATACCAAACCATACTAAACCATACACCAAACCATACCAAACCATACCAAACCATACCAAATCATACACCAAACCATACACCAAACCACACACCAAACCACACCAAACCAAAACTCTTAGCGCTACGCTCTCATGTACCGGCAGGCGGTACTCAACAAACCATTTCTCATAACTAGTTCTTTTACATCGTAGTTCGGTTTTATTGTCTGCTATTTTTTTTTTAATCTAATTTGTAAGGCTTGTCCAAACAAGCCTTACAAATTAGATTTTTAAAAAAAAAACAAACTTAAAACATACTTGGGTATGTTTTAAACGTTCGTCCATAACATGCCAGTCCATAAGAAAGCAGCCACCAGCGCATAGTATACAACAAACAAAGTAGCCCTGTCCAGTACCACACTGAGGTGGTGGAATTTTACAAGAACCGATCGTAATTTTAAAATAAATTAATAAGATGCTTTTGGCATGAATCACAAGCACATAATTAATTGGATAAGTTTGTGCATTTTTCCGAACTTGACGCGGACAAAGTCGCGGGCAACAGCTAGTTACTCAATAATTCAATATTTCGTAAGACAATATTAAGAAATATAATTACTTTAAAGCAAATTACGAAAATATTAATCAAGATTTAAAAGTCATTCTCAAATGACCAAACGCCCGTGTACTTAAGCACGTTCTAGAACAGTATTTTTGGTATAATAAGAATCCCCAATCATCCATCCCTATGAAACATATTCCGATAGGCTCGAAAAAGTACAAAGGAAGTTTTTAAAAGCCACGCATTTTCGTTGCTATCGTACAATTACGCATCCTACAATGACCTATTGGAAAAGTATAATCTACAAAGTTTATAATCTAGACGAGTCATGTTGGAAACGATGTTCTTGTTTGATCTGTCCATTAATTATGATAGTATTGATTGATTTGTGTAACAATATTAGTTATGTAGTGCCTAGAACAACGATATACCGAGGGGTGCGCGCAAGACCTTTATTTGCAGTAAGTTCTTGTTAAGAGCGAAATTATCCCAACACAAGTATTATTAATAACTTACTGGGACTGTTTCATTCACATTTGTAATGTAACCGTTTGAGACCGAAGAAACAATTTTGTTTTTATTTATTATTATAGTTCTTGTGGTACAAAAGCTGGCTTGCGCTCGCAAAGGGTGCTCACCCTTTCACCGTCTTACTAATCAATATAATAAGTTCTGTGAAGACATCGACTTCTTTTTTGTTTCTGCTCAAAAATTTAATAAGCTTATTTATAAACCTTAAACTAGTTCGTTTAATATTTACACATTCTCTCTCCCTCCATATTTTTCTCTTATTTGCATGCCTATGTTTATGATTACTATTAACTACTTTTCTGTTTTAAGAGCTTAGAATAGCACATTGTTAATTATAACTCTTAGTATGTTGTGGAAAATGTCGTAGGTAGGTAGGTAGGTAGGCATTTATAACTTCTGCATTTTTATAACTTCAAATACTCAAAAATGCAATTCATTACTTTGACTCGCACAATGGTGACATCGGAGCATTACTTCCCGCTGAATCCCAAACAGGTACCTCTCGAAACACTTATGTCCGATGTAGACCTGCGTCAAGCGGAAACAGAGGACGCTGTGGTGCATTTTTAGCCTTTCTTTAAAGAAGGGATTTGCTGCCGCAATTGTGGCGTGCGCAAGTTACAACTAAAGAAGATCACAGGTCAGGCAGGGTCAGGTTCAGTCAGTAAAAGTCTGGCACTACCTCTCGCTTTACCCAGAGCTGGGCAAGGTATTTTTTAATAATAATAATAAAATGCTTTATTATTTGTATTTTAGTCAATTTTAGAATTCATAATACTTCTGCCAAACTGCATAGCAGTTTGTTGGCAGACGTAGCTCCGGTGTTATTAAATTATTTATATTGCAAACATTGTCATTACACACAAATAACATATTCAATTTAGTTTAATTCAATTCAATTCAATCCAATCCAATCCAATCCAATCCAATCCAATCCAATCCAATCCAATCCAATCCAATCCAATCCAATCCAATCCAATCCAATCCAATCCAATCCAATCCAATCCAATCCAATCCAATCCAATCCAATCCAATCCAATCCAATCCAATCCAATCCAATCCAATCCAATCCAATCCAATCCAATCCAATCCAATCCAATCCAATCCAATCCAATCCAATCCAATCCAATCCAATCCAATCCAATCCAATCCAATCCAATCCAATCCAATCCAATCCAATCCAATCCAATCCAATCCAATCAAATCCAATCCAATCCAATCCAATCCAATCCAATCCAATCCAATCCAATCCAATCCAATCCAATCCAATCCAATCCAATCCAATCCAATCCAATCCAATCCAATCCAATCCAATCCAATCCAATCCAATCCAATCCAATCCAATCCAATCCAATCCAATCCTATCCTATCCAATCCAATCCAATCCAATCCAATCCAATCCAATCCAATCCAATCCAATCCAATCCAATCCAATCCAATCCTATCCAATCCAATCCAATCCTATCCTATCCTATCCTATCCTATCCTATCCTATCCTATCCTATCCTATCCTATCCTATCCTATCCTATCCAATCCAAATCCATACCAATCCAATCCATACCAATCCATACCAAACGATACCAAACCAAACGATACCAAACGATACCAAACCATACCAAACCAAACCAAACCATACAAGATCATACCAAACCATACCAAATCATACCAAACCACACCAAACCATACTAAACGATACCAAATCATACCAAACCAAACCATACCAAACCATACCAAATCATACCAAACCATACCAAACCATACTAAACGATACTAAACGATACCAAACGATACCAAACCATACTAAACCATACACCAAACCATACCAAACCATACCAAACCATACCAAATCATACACCAAACCATACACCAAACCACACACCAAACCACACCAAACCAAAACTCTTAGCGCTACGCTCTCATGTACCGGCAGGCGGTACTCAACAAACCATTTCTCATAACTAGTTCTTTTACATCGTAGTTCGGTTTTATTGTCTGCTATTTTTTTTTTAATCTAATTTGTAAGGCTTGTCCAAACAAGCCTTACAAATTAGATTTTTAAAAAAAAAACAAACTTAAAACATACTTGGGTATGTTTTAAACGTTCGTCCATAACATGCCAGTCCATAAGAAAGCAGCCACCAGCGCATAGTATACAACAAACAAAGTAGCCCTGTCCAGTACCACACTGAGGTGGTGGAATTTTACAAGAACCGATCGTAATTTTAAAATAAATTAATAAGATGCTTTTGGCATGAATCACAAGCACATAATTAATTGGATAAGTTTGTGCATTTTTCCGAACTTGACGCGGACAAAGTCGCGGGCAACAGCTAGTTACTCAATAATTCAATATTTCGTAAGACAATATTAAGAAATATAATTACTTTAAAGCAAATTACGAAAATATTAATCAAGATTTAAAAGTCATTCTCAAATGACCAAACGCCCGTGTACTTAAGCACGTTCTAGAACAGTATTTTTGGTATAATAAGAATCCCCAATCATCCATCCCTATGAAACATATTCCGATAGGCTCGAAAAAGTACAAAGGAAGTTTTTAAAAGCCACGCATTTTCGTTGCTATCGTACAATTACGCATCCTACAATGACCTATTGGAAAAGTATAATCTACAAAGTTTATAATCTAGACGAGTCATGTTGGAAACGATGTTCTTGTTTGATCTGTCCATTAATTATGATAGTATTGATTGATTTGTGTAACAATATTAGTTATGTAGTGCCTAGAACAACGATATACCGAGGGGTGCGCGCAAGACCTTTATTTGCAGTAAGTTCTTGTTAAGAGCGAAATTATCCCAACACAAGTATTATTAATAACTTACTGGGACTGTTTCATTCACATTTGTAATGTAACCGTTTGAGACCGAAGAAACAATTTTGTTTTTATTTATTATTATAGTTCTTGTGGTACAAAAGCTGGCTTGCGCTCGCAAAGGGTGCTCACCCTTTCACCGTCTTACTAATCAATATAATAAGTTCTGTGAAGACATCGACTTCTTTTTTGTTTCTGCTCAAAAATTTAATAAGCTTATTTATAAACCTTAAACTAGTTCGTTTAATATTTACACATTCTCTCTCCCTCCATATTTTTCTCTTATTTGCATGCCTATGTTTATGATTACTATTAACTACTTTTCTGTTTTAAGAGCTTAGAATAGCACATTGTTAATTATAACTCTTAGTATGTTGTGGAAAATGTCGTAGGTAGGTAGGTAGGTAGGCATTTATAACTTCTGCATTTTTATAACTTCAAATACTCAAAAATGCAATTCATTACTTTGACTCGCACAATGGTGACATCGGAGCATTACTTCCCGCTGAATCCCAAACAGGTACCTCTCGAAACACTTATGTCCGATGTAGACCTGCGTCAAGCGGAAACAGAGGACGCTGTGGTGCATTTTTAGCCTTTCTTTAAAGAAGGGATTTGCTGCCGCAATTGTGGCGTGCGCAAGTTACAACTAAAGAAGATCACAGGTCAGGCAGGGTCAGGTTCAGTCAGTAAAAGTCTGGCACTACCTCTCGCTTTACCCAGAGCTGGGCAAGGTATTTTTTAATAATAATAATAAAATGCTTTATTATTTGTATTTTAGTCAATTTTACAATTCATAATACTTCTGCCAAACTGCATAGCAGTTTGTTGGCAGACGTAGCTCCGGTGTTATTAATAATAATAATAATAATATAATAATAATAATAATAATAATTTATTTGTTAACATAGGTAAAGAATTACAGGTCTTATATTTGATTAACAGAGCGCTATGTTATGCCTGAAGGCGTACAAATATGGGGTGCAATTGTCGCTAAGAATTATGAATTATAATTTACAGAAATAAAAATTAAAAACATGGATAATTTATGGTATTACAATAGAAAAATAAATTCAACAATTACATATTATTCTAATTATTAATTTAAATAGTTTGCAAATCAATTGAATGTCAATACGATTAAAATGTCAATACCATTAAAATGTCAATACAAATAAAAATGTCAATACAATTAAAAGGTCAATACAATTAAAATGTCAAAAACAACTAAAATGTCGATACAATTAAATGTCAATACAAATAAAAATGTCAATACAATTAAAATATTAAAATAATAAAGTGTCAAAATGATTAAAAATGTCCAAATAATTATAATGTCAAATCAATTAAAATGGCCAAATAATTAAATTGTTACCATAATTAAAATTTCTAAATTGTTTAGTATTCACAAAATGTAATTCTATATTAATTCATCATTTAGAAATTCGTCAATAGTATAGTAACATTTATCAATTAGGAACAATTTCATTTTTTTCTTAAATTGTGTAAAATTCAATTCTTTTATGGAGTCTGGAATTTTATTATAAATACGCGGTGCCATACCCAAGACACTCTTTTTTACTAATGCAGTTTTACATTTATAATTACTTAAAGAATTTTTGTACTGACTACGAATTGGAACATTTCGTACCATTGTAATTTTTTCAAAAAGATTAGGATTCGTTTTGACGAAAGTACTAATTTCTAATATGTATAGTGCTGGTAGCGTAAGTATATTTAATGATTTAAAATACGGTACACAGCTGTCGTCTGTTTTTAGGCCACACATGGCTCTAATGCACCTTTTTTGTGCCTTGAATAGGAAAGCCTTATCCGGGGAATTACCCCAAAAAATAATTCCGTATCTTAGAAGTGAGGCAACTAGACCATGATAGGCAAGAAGTAACGCATCTATATTTACTTTTCTAGCCAAGAAGTAACGCATCTATATTTACTTTTCTAGCCAATATTAAATTATTTATATTGCAAACATTGTCATTACACACAAATAACATATTCAATTTAGTTTAATTCAATTCAATTCAATCCAATCCAATCCAATCCAATCCAATCCAATCCAATCCAATCCAATCCAATCCAATCCAATCCAATCCAATCCAATCCAATCCAATCCAATCCAATCCAATCCAATCCAATCCAATCCAATCCAATCCAATCCAATCCAATCCAATCCAATCCAATCCAATCCAATCCAAATCCAATCCAATCCAATCCAATCCAATCCAATCCAATCCAATCCAATCCAATCCAATCCAATCCAATCCAATCCAATCCAATCCAATCCAATCCAATCCAATCCAATCCAATCCAATCCAATCCAATCCAATCCAATCCAATCCAATCCAATCCAATCAAATCAAATCCAATCCAATCCAATCCAATCCAATCCAATCCAATCCAATCCAATCCAATCCAATCCAATCCAATCCAATCCAATCCAATCCAATCCAATCCAATCCAATCCAATCCAATCCAATCCAATCCAATCCAATCCAATCCAATCCTATCCAATCCAATCCAATCCAATCCAATCCAATCCAATCCAATCCAATCCAATCCAATCCAATCCAATCCAATCCTATCCAATCCAATCCAATCCTATCCTATCCTATCCTATCCTATCCTATCCTATCCTATCCTATCCTATCCTATCCTATCCTATCCAATCCAAATCCATACCAATCCAATCCATACCAATCCATACCAAACGATACCAAACCAAACGATACCAAACGATACCAAACCATACCAAACCAAACCAAACCATACAAGATCATACCAAACCATACCAAATCATACCAAACCACACCAAACCATACTAAACGATACTAAACGATACCAAATCATACCAAACCAAACCATACCAAACCATACCAAATCATACCAAACCATACCAAACCATACTAAACGATACTAAACGATACCAAACGATACCAAACCATACTAAACCATACACCAAACCATACCAAACCATACCAAACCATACCAAATCATACACCAAACCATACACCAAACCACACACCAAACCACACCAAACCAAAACTCTTAGCGCTACGCTCTCATGTACCGGCAGGCGGTACTCAACAAACCATTTCTCATAACTAGTTCTTTTACATCGTAGTTCGGTTTTATTGTCTGCTATTTTTTTTTTAATCTAATTTGTAAGGCTTGTCCAAACAAGCCTTACAAATTAGATTTTTAAAAAAAAAACAAACTTAAAACATACTTGGGTATGTTTTAAACGTTCGTCCATAACATGCCAGTCCATAAGAAAGCAGCCACCAGCGCATAGTATACAACAAACAAAGTAGCCCTGTCCAGTACCACACTGAGGTGGTGGAATTTTACAAGAACCGATCGTAATTTTAAAATAAATTAATAAGATGCTTTTGGCATGAATCACAAGCACATAATTAATTGGATAAGTTTGTGCATTTTTCCGAACTTGACGCGGACAAAGTCGCGGGCAACAGCTAGTTACTCAATAATTCAATATTTCGTAAGACAATATTAAGAAATATAATTACTTTAAAGCAAATTACGAAAATATTAATCAAGATTTAAAAGTCATTCTCAAATGACCAAACGCCCGTGTACTTAAGCACGTTCTAGAACAGTATTTTTGGTATAATAAGAATCCCCAATCATCCATCCCTATGAAACATATTCCGATAGGCTCGAAAAAGTACAAAGGAAGTTTTTAAAAGCCACGCATTTTCGTTGCTATCGTACAATTACGCATCCTACAATGACCTATTGGAAAAGTATAATCTACAAAGTTTATAATCTAGACGAGTCATGTTGGAAACGATGTTCTTGTTTGATCTGTCCATTAATTATGATAGTATTGATTGATTTGTGTAACAATATTAGTTATGTAGTGCCTAGAACAACGATATACCGAGGGGTGCGCGCAAGACCTTTATTTGCAGTAAGTTCTTGTTAAGAGCGAAATTATCCCAACACAAGTATTATTAATAACTTACTGGGACTGTTTCCTTCACATTTGTAATGTAACCGTTTGAGACCGAAGAAACAATTTTGTTTTTATTTATTATTATAGTTCTTGTGGTACAAAAGCTGGCTTGCGCTCGCAAAGGGTGCTCACCCTTTCACCGTCTTACTAATCAATATAATAAGTTCTGTGAAGACATCGACTTCTTTTTTGTTTCTGCTCAAAAATTTAATAAGCTTATTTATAAACCTTAAACTAGTTCGTTTAATATTTACACATTCTCTCTCCCTCCATATTTTTCTCTTATTTGCATGCCTATGTTTATGATTACTATTAACTACTTTTCTGTTTTAAGAGCTTAGAATAGCACATTGTTAATTATAACTCTTAGTATGTTGTGGAAAATGTCGTAGGTAGGTAGGTAGGTAGGCATTTATAACTTCTGCATTTTTATAACTTCAAATACTCAAAAATGCAATTCATTACTTTGACTCGCACAATGGTGACATCGGAGCATTACTTCCCGCTGAATCCCAAACAGGTACCTCTCGAAACACTTATGTCCGATGTAGACCTGCGTCAAGCGGAAACAGAGGACGCTGTGGTGCATTTTTAGCCTTTCTTTAAAGAAGGGATTTGCTGCCGCAATTGTGGCGTGCGCAAGTTACAACTAAAGAAGATCACAGGTCAGGCAGGGTCAGGTTCAGTCAGTAAAAGTCTGGCACTACCTCTCGCTTTACCCAGAGCTGGGCAAGGTATTTTTTAATAATAATAATAAAATGCTTTATTATTTGTATTTTAGTCAATTTTACAATTCATAATACTTCTGCCAAACTGCATAGCAGTTTGTTGGCAGACGTAGCTCCGGTGTTATTAAATTATTTATATTGCAAACATTGTCATTACACACAAATAACATATTCAATTTAGTTTAATTCAATTCAATTCAATCCAATCCAATCCATTCCAATCCAATCCAATCCAATCCAATCCAATCCAATCCAATCCAATCCAATCCAATCCAATCCAATCCAATCCAATCCAATCCAATCCAATCCAATCCAATCCAATCCAATCCAATCCAATCCAATCCAATCCAATCCAATCCAATCCAATCCAATCCAATCCAATCCAATCCAATCCAATCCAATCCAATCCAATCCAATCCAATCCAATCCAATCCAATCCAATCCAATCCAATCCAATCCAATCCAATCCAATCCAATCCAATCCAATCCTATCCAATCCAATCCAATCCAATCCAATCCAATCCAATCCAATCCAATCCAATCCAATCCAATCCAATCCAATCCAATCCAATCCAATCCAATCCAATCCAATCCAATCCTATCCTATCCTATCCTATCCTATCCTATCCAATCCTATCCAATCCAATCCAATCCTATCCTATCCTATCCTATCCTATCCTATCCTATCCTATCCTATCCTATCCTATCCTATCCTATCCTATCCTATCCTATCCTATCCTATCCTATCCTATCCTATCCTATCCTATCCTATCCTATCCTATCCTATCCTATCCTATCCTATCCTATCCTATCCTATCCTATCCTATCCTATCCTATCCTATCCTATCCTATCCTATCCTATCCTATCCTATCCTATCCTATCCTATCCTATCCTATCCTATCCTATCCTATCCTATCCTATCCTATCCTATCCTATCCTATCCTATCCTATCCTATCCTATCCTATCCTATCCTATCCTATCCTATCCTATCCTATCCTATCCTATCCTATCCTATCCTATCCTATCCTATCCAAATCCATACCAATCCGTGGGCGACCTTCCACTGCCTCGGAAAGTGTGATAGCGACAGACATCTGTTTGCTATCGCCAAGAACACTTCCCTGTCGCAGTTTATTGCCGCTGTGCAAATGTCCGCCGTCAATCCATCGGGACCGGGGGCCTTCTTCGGATTTTGGTCTTGCAGGACCATATCCAGCTCTGTGGTTGTAAAGGGTGGATCGTCGGCGGACAGTTCTTGTGGATTTTTCTCCCTCGCAAGTTGTCTCAGTGCACTGTGGTACGGTCTTTCGCCATCTGTCGAGTCATCTGGGTAAAAGGTTTTTGCCAGTAGGTCCGCGGATTGCTGTGGGCTAAGAGTTTCCCCTGCGGTATTTCTCAGGAGGGTGTCATCCTGCCTTCTGGTTGTCTTCCTTAGTACCCTGTAGACGCCGTCCCACATGCTCTCTCGGTTTTGCCTTGTACAGAACTCCCTCCAGCTTGCAGTGGCAGCTTCCGTCGCTGCTGAGGTGTACTTATTTTTTGCCGTGACGTAAATTTTTATAGTGTCTTCCCGCCGGTGAACGGCAGCGTTCCGAATCCGTCTCTTTTTCGTCATTGTGTCTTTCTTGAGACGGTCTAGAGTAGAATTCCACCAAGGGGGTTTTGTGCTGTGTTTTGGAGATCCTAGTTTTGGGATCGCCACGTCACACGAGCGGTGGATGGCGTTTAAATATTCTGTAAGGATTTTTTCCAGATCTTCTGGGCTCGGGGCGTTCGAGATCCTGGCCTTTGTTATTTCTTTTTCGGCCAGGTTGGTTTTGAAGTGCGTGCAGAACTCCGACCACTTTGCCTTCTTGGTATTATAGATGCGCGTCGAGACTGGCCTTAGGGGTTCCAAAGCTTTCTCTAAGCGCATCGAGAAGGTGATTGCATTGTGATCGGATGAGGTCAAACCTCTTTCTACTCGCCACTCCTCCATTTTTCCCAGCAGCGACAGACTGCATGCAGTTACATCTACTATGCTTGTGCACCACCTGTCGCCCCTGTAGATCTCGAAAGTCGGCGTGTGACCCGAGTTTAGGATCTGGAAATCCCGCTCGTGGAGAAAGGAACAGTACTCAGCCCCCCGATGGTTTTCGGAAACGCTGCCCCACCATTGACTCCAGGCATTTACGTCACCTCCCACCAGGATGTTGTTTGTGTGTAGTTTGTTTGTTGTGTGTTGTAATACGGAAAGGTATGGGTTTAATTCTTGGTCTCCCTCAAAGTAGACCGACAGCACTCCAAGACTAAGCTGGCCCACCTTCAACAAAACGGCCGCAATGTTCTCAGTTACAAGTTGGGGGTCATGAATGACCTCCAAACTGCTCCCGAAGATCACTATTGCCGCTTTCACTGGTTTTTGGCGGTTAAGGCTGCACTGGATAACTTGTGTGCCAGGACTTTGTTTCATTACACCTGTTCTTCCCACGTAAGGTTCTTGAACAAGTGCCACAGAGATTCCCTTGGCCTGAGCCGTCAGATGGAGTTCATCCGTGGCCAGCTTGGAGCGCTGGAGATTGACTTGGATGAATTTCAATCTTGCTGTCGATCTTTGTGAATGTTGAGGGGGACTTTGTTGGTGGTTTTCCTGCGGGTCGCCCTTAGCAATAGGAAACGCGCGACCGTGCTATTCCATCCCACTTTTGGCGTTCCTGGCAGTCTTCGCTAAACGCGGTGTGTGCCAGGTCGCTTCCTTTTTTCTGTGCCCCCTTGCAGTTTATACACGTGGGCTCCTTACCTTCGACTCTGTTCTGACAGTCCCTGCCATCATGTGCACCGCTGCAAAAGAAGCATGACTCCCTTGCCGCCCCGCATATGGACCTGTTGTGTCCGTATCCGAGGCACTTTGTGCACTGAACGAGTGGGGACTGATCTACAACAGAGCACCGCTTGATGCCCACGTGCACTCTCTGGGCTTGGGTGAAAATAAGCCACATTTTTGGTGAGATTTCCAACACCGGGTGGCACTCATGGGGATTTCTCGCGCGCTTCCTGTATCGCACCCTGGCCGTCTGTTCACCCACAGCGACGTCTTGCAGAAGATGCTTGTTCTGCGCTAATAGGAGATCGACGATCTCGCCATCACTGTAGCTGGACAGCACCCCCTTTACGCAGACTAAGGGGTTTTGGGGCTTTGACTCCTGGACCTTGAGCCCTCCGTTTTTCTTGAACTGGTCCCTGACCAGATTCAAGTCGGCTTTGCTGGCGCACCTCAGGATTACCTTCTGATTTCGGGCCTTCCTGACGGCGTCCACCTTGGCTCCGGTCGTCTTGAGATCCAGGGCGGTCCTGATCCTCTCGATCACGTTGTCCCCAATGTGTTTGGGATCCGAGACGAGACGAGACGATCAGGGTGTGATTTGGCTGTAATTGGTTTGGCTTAGAGGGGGGTTTCGGTGTACTTGCAACCTGGGCAAAGGTTTTTGGGCCTTGTAGCTGTTGTGGCGGTCTTTCTACTTTGGCCAAGTCTGCTACACCTTTCTCAATGTTTTGGAGGTGCTAAATGACCTCCACGACCGCCAATTCTGCATCCAGGTTTGGAGCTGCCATTACCTGAACGGGGGGTTCTTTATCCCGCAGGACTCGGATATCCGCCGAGACCAAGTCCAGCCTTTCCGCAATGGGTTTGAGGTGTTTATGAAAATCTTCTCGTGACTGTGTTGGTGGTGGAGGGAGCGCGGGTTTACTCAGCATCTCTTGGATCTGCACCCGCACTCTTCCCATCTCTTCGTCAAACCGGGTATTTGTTAGAATGTCTTTTCCCGCCTCAGACGCCTGACTTAGGTCCGGTCCTGGCTGGGTAGGGTCAGGCTTCAGTTTCTCCATTTCTTGACGGAGCACGTCCAGCTGGTTTGAAATGCTGGTAATGTGTGACTCCAGGCGGGACAATCCCCCACTCAGGAGATCCCCTTTAGGATCCCCAGGTGTCTTCACAATGTCCAGCCTGGTCTGTTCGTGCTCCTTGGAGTTTTTCAAGCTCGCCAGCTTGACTTCCTCCCTTACCTCCTTTAGACTCTTGAAAGCTTCAAGAGTCTCGTGGCCTAGCCAGTCGGATACCCTTTGCCTCTTCCTTTGTCTCGGTCAGGTCAGTTCGCATGAGCGAGAGTTCCGTTTTTAAGGTCATAACATCTCGAGTGTGAGCTCTCTCGACCCGCACAAGCTCTTGTGCATGTCGAGAGCGCTCCTTCTCGAGGTTGAATTTATGACGTGCCCGCGAGTCTGCCAAAGACAGAACTGTCTCGTAGAGACCCTGGAGGCACTCATGGGCAGTGACCTTACATTCCCGCTTCATGTTCCCTGCCGACTCTAAGGCGTCTTTCCCCCTCTGAAGCAGGTCGTTTGCCTCTCTCGTGGCCAAATCCATCTGTACACCTGTACCCCTTCTTGGAGTTCGGTACAGAAGACTCTGACGCTCGGGTCTGTTTAAGTGACCTGCCGAAGAGGCCACCGAGCTCTCATCGTCGGAAATGATTTGGCGAGGGGGGGAAATTCCACACTGCTCCCAGTTGATGACAGTCTCCGAAACTCTGCAAGGGATTCCCTCTCGCATCTCGGGTCTCGATGGTGTCGTGTCCGAGATGTGTGTCGTACATGCCGACACATCTGAGCCTGCTGCCTGTGGCTCCGACGACGCCTTGGGGATCGGGGCAGAATACTGAGGCGGCTCCGATGGTTGCGCCGCCTTTTCGGACACGGCAGATTTGGCAGTGTTCCTCAATATCTTTTTCCGGAGGTTAGTGGAGACTCCCGTGGTTGTTTTACGGGAGGCAGATATGGTGGACTGCTGTGACGACATTTTTTGTTTTTGTTGTTTTAGTGCCAATAATTATGCTTATCCACGGACAATGTAGCTAAGTACAATTATTGGATATAGAGGTACCGAAAGAATAATATTTTATAATTGATAAAGGGAAGAAAGTGGATAGTCAAGGCAAAGAACTATTATTACTTATTTACACCTTATTTCTATTTCTAAATCTAGTAATGAGTATAATGGTTAGTCAACAATTATATATATATATATTTTTTTTGTTTTTTATTTATTCTTTTTTTCTTTTTACTGAGGTGGACTCACGGAATCTTCCGTCGCTGGTGGCCGGCGACTGATGTCCGATGAGGAGCCCGACAACTGCTAGAGCCCGATGTTCTGAGCCCTAGGTGCGCAGTGGTGGTAGTCTCCAACGAAATTCTGAAGTGCTGAAGGATCACTGTGTGTAAAGGTCACGAGTTTTGGGATTTTGTTGGGGCCAAATTGAAGAACTTTTTGAGCTCTTTCAAATGAACCCAAACTCGGCTATCCTAGCTCCAACGGGAACGAAGTTAGATCGCGGGGGGGTGAGGTCGCCCTGAGGGGGGTTGGGGGGGGAAGTCTCGTGGGGAGACTAAAGGGGGGTAAGTTGGCGAGGGGGTGAAATGAGGGGGGATGCAGATAGGGATAGGGGATGGGAAGAGATCCCTGTGGAAAGATCCCGGAATTCCAAGTCAGATAAGCCCAAACTCGGGGAGGACAGGACCAGTCGTTAAGGAGTTCCCTCGGGCTAACCTGATGATGAGCCGCGGAGTCGTCACACTGATGGCTGGTCTGCAGGCAGATTCCTCGTCCGGCAACGGAGTCTTCAGTAAGGGCTTGATTGGCTGTTTCGACGTCACGCCTCGTGTCGCGAAAAACACGTGGGGCCGAAGTGAGGTTAATTTGGCAAAAAACCACGTGTTTTGACGTTTTTTACGTACTAAAAGCTCCCAAGCCCGTGCTCCGATTTTGGTGTTCTTGGTGTCTCCGGATAGGTCTCTGCAGCGTCTTTCAGATGAAATGTTTGCACAACAATGGCACTGACCTTGGCTGAGTTATTTCCCACAAAAGTTCCAGGGTTACTGCTCCGCAACCAGAAGAGCCAAATTAACACTCCACAATGCCACTGTTAACCTTTATGCGCACTTAACTCAACGCGTTGAATTTTGATGAATTTTTAACGCGGAGGCGATGTTATTCTGGCGATGTGTTATCGGTTACTGAGTTTTTTTTTTTTTTTTTTTTTTCAACGTTATCGGAGTCTATGTACGCCTAATCCTTTGTGTCATACCAATTCTCGCTTTTGTTCTTCTCGCACGTTCATGCTGCATACTTTATCTTTCTTCATTCATCGTCTTTCATTCTTTGATCTTTACGAACCTATTCTAACTATCTATTTTTTATTTTTATTTATTACAATGTGGGGGGAAATAACGGTCCATTTTGGTCTTTTATTTCTTTTACATCTTTCTTAATCCATCCAATTTATCTTTATTTTCTTATGTTAACAATATCTTTTTATTTCTATCTCTACTTATACTAGTGCTTACTCTAATGACATTTTATACTTATTTCTATGCTTAATATATATATTACTAAATATACTACCAGCATACTTGCTTAAGCTGTTTTGTTTCTCTCTATTACCTTCTGTGCAATCTTTGTGCAGTAGTCTAGAAATTTCTCCCTATCTTTTCCTCGCATCACTTCCCCCACAATCTCTTTGTCTAATTTTATTTCCAGAGCCTGTTCCAGTTCATATCTGTCCACAGCGTGTGCAGGGCATTCCAGAAGCAGGTGTGGCACGGTTTCATCCTTGTTTGGGTCGCAGATGCACGATGGACTCTCCTTGCACCTGAAGCGATTCAGGTACTCGGAGAATCCACCGTGTCCCGTCATTATTTGTACTCTGATATTGGTAAGTTCCATTTTTCTTATTGTTCTATACGCTGCCACCGCATCTGGGAAAAAGATCTTCGTAACGTTGGCGGTTTGGCCGGACTTGTATCTCCGATTCCATTCGTCGAGCGTCGCCATACGTATGTGGCGCTTGACGAATGAAATCGGGCACAGATCATAGTCCGGTTTTTTCTTAAGGTTCATGGCGGCCTCTTTCGCCAGCTGATCCGCTCTTTCGTTGCCCTCTAACCCTGCGTGGGCCTTTATCCAGAACAAGGATACTATCTTGTTCTGGAGAGACGCAGCTGTTATATTCTCTCTGGCCTCCACCGCCAGGGGATGAAGGCAACTGGGGTTTTTCACGGTCAAAAGAGCCGCCATGGAGTCGCTGAAGACCCCGAAGGTAGGCGCCGTGCTGTTCCTAATTTCCCGCGTTGCCCGGCATATCGCGAGTAGCTCAGCCTGGTAAACGGTACAGTAACCTGGTAGCGCCAACTTGAGGGCACGCGTCTCGGACTCTCTGTTCCATATGGACAGCGCCGCACCGACACGTCCCCCAATCTTACTACCATCAGTGAAGATTTTCACCTCTTGGTCAGAATTGGCGTCAACATCCTCCCGGTTTACCAGGCCGACGATCTTCAGGTCGCATCGCTTCGCGGGATGCGGGGATTCCAGTGCAGAAGTCATCCGTTCCACCTCCCTGTCCCCCAATATGGCCTGTGGTACCCCTTTCTTGGCTCTATACAGTGATGCCACCTCGTGGATTCTAAGATCCAGGGGGAGTATCCCGGCTAGTAGGAGCACCGAGTTCAGTGAGACGGTTCGGTACGCCCTGCACATTTTCTGCGCTATTCCCCGCTGCACGACGCCTAGCTGTTTGATCATTCCCAGTTTGTTAGCGGCTTCCGCCCATGCGCTGGCAGCGTACAGGACTATTGGTTCCACCGTAGCAACATATATAATTTTAACAACCTCCGGATTTAGGCCCCAGTTTACTTTTGCAGCCCTGCTCAGCTGTTTGTGGACTGCGATGGCCTTGCGGCATACCTCCGAAACGTGCTCGTTAAACGTGAGCTTGTCGTCGATGGTGACACCCAGTATTTTAATTTTTCTGGACATAGCGATGTCGACCCCGCCCATGCTTAGGCGTGGGACGTCGTATTTCAACTTTTTTGTAATGACCATCGCACTGGTCTTGTGCGGTGCGAAGTTTAACTTGTTTTCCACGCCCCACGCCCGAACATGTTCGAGGGCGGCATTCGCTTGCCTCTCTATTTGCAATGCCGTGTCACCATCGAAGACCAGGATCACGTCATCAGCAAAAGCTTGCACGTAAATTCCTCTTCTCTCGAGTTCTTTGAGGAGGGGATCCAGTATGAGGTTCCAGAGAATGGGGCCCCCAATTGAGCCTTGCACGCAACCCTTCTCCGTACTTCTCTGATGCTCAGCGCCGGCGTACCGTACTCGTACTTTCCTGTCGCGCAGATAGCTATCGATGACCCTTCTCAGGTTGACCGGACACCTTTCCTCAGCCAGTCGGACTCTTATAATTGGCCACCAGGCGTTGTCGAAGGCTCCCTCTATGTCCAACGATATTAATGTTATTATTTTCTTTTGTTTCAGCTTGTTGCGTATTTTTTGCATGAGGGTATAGAGGGAGTCTTCGGTACTCCTTTGTGGCATGAATCCGTACTGGCGAGTACTCATCCTCGGTGCTATGTAGAATCTGAGTCGGGCCACCAACATCTTTTCGTAGATTTTTCCGAGTACCGGCAACAGGCCGATTGGGCGGTACGCCTTTGGTGTTGTGTAATCTGTTTTCCCTGGCTTCCGTAGCATAACCACTGTTGCCTCTTTCCATATTTTGGGGAAATGGTTATAAGCGAGGCATCTGTTGAGGATTGCCAGGAAAATTTCAGGGTCTTTGCTGATAGCGCGGTTGCAGATATCGGCTGTGAGGCCGTCCATTCCCGGAGCCTTCTTTGGGTTGAAGGACTCGCTCGACGCCTTCAATTCGGCTATGGTGAATGGAGGGTCTTATGACTCACCATTTTCACCTTCATTCACCTTTTCCGCCTCGATGAAGTTTTACATTTCTATTTATCTTTGCAGGGTTTACAGACAGTTATGGTCTAGGCGGGGACAGGAATCCGAATAGGAGTTGGAATGGGGTTTTGTTAATGGTTTTTATTAGGGTTTTCTGACCAGGGATTTCGCCAGCCCAAGCAGAGCATCTACAACGGCTGAGTCTCGATGCTGCATGGCCGTCTTTAAATTGTAATCGACGACCGTTTTAGTCGACGCATCCATTGCTCTCTTTACAAGGCGGCCCGTTGCGTCATCGGTGTCGTCGGAGTAATAGACACAGCTGACAGTATGTCTTGACACCGCCACCACCGCGTGGGAGATGCTGTCGTGGACTTGAAGCCTCCTGGATTTGGTATTTATGATGATAACACTGTCGTAGGTCAGCCCCTGAGCTTCGTGTATAGTTAACGTGCGCGACCCTTCACCGGACCCGTATCCCTGGCTGATAAGAGAAGTTTTCTCATCTTGCGTGTGAACCAGGAATAGGGTATCTCGGGCAGTGCCCGAAATTTGCGCTCCTGTGTAACCTTTCACTTGCAGGGAGTGAACCCGCGACAGCGACGACTTGGAGGAGTATATACCGGAGTATATCTCACTCAGTGTGAACGCCACATCCATTGGGTTGCGATGTGTGCAAAGTAGCTCCTGGGTGATGCCAGCCACCAGGTTTGGACGGGTATACCTTAATTCGAATAGGTTTTCTCTGTCCAAAAATGGGAGCTGGTTTATGTCTCCAACGAGGACAAGCTCACTTGCTCCAGACAACTTTACTGCCATAACTATGGCCCCAAAGTGGTTCATAAGAGCCTCATCTACCGTAAGACGGTAGCATTTCTGGTGGTTCTTGAACCCGTTGACTAAGATTGAAGCCATAGTGCGCACCTTTGACTTTACTCGATCTCCTAAACGGTGCGCAAGCATTTCTCTTAGATCTTTGGCAGCTTCAGCCGTCGTAGTGGCTACGACGTCCTTCTCCTCGTCGAAGTGCTTTACCACCCAGGTGGTTTTACCACAACCCGGCACTCCATTTACCCACCTGATATTGGGTATCGCCCAACATTCCTGCGATGCTGACGTGTCCGAAGTTCCCGCAATGGACCGTGCCATTTCGAGAATCTTATCGTCTAGCATAACTTTGGTACATTTGGCGGTAACCACTATCGGGTCGTCTTCCGGTGTTTTAAATTTTATTTTGCCTAAGCGCTCCGATTCCTCCACGTCCAAGACAACAAAACCACACTTCGCGCTGTAGGCTGCCATGTACGACCCCATCATTTCTCCTTTGATGACTTGAGAATTGGTGTTGTCGTACACCGCTGCCTCTGCCTCCTCGAGCAGTACCTTCAGTAGGCCCTCTGTTTCTCTTTGGAAGGTCAGATGGATCTTTTTACATGTCATGAGATTGACCTCTCTAGTCGCTCTCACAACTGCAACGTACTCGAGGAAAGCACTCTTGAGGTGATCTATAGTGCCTGAGTTTACTGCGAGGGTCGGCGGGCTGACATGCCCTTTGTCGGCTCTTGTTGGTGTAGGCTTCTGTGGTGTTGGTTCTTTTTCTTTTCTTTTGAAGAACCTCTCCACTGCCGTTTCCTGCCTTTGCGATGGCGATGCGCGGCTCGTGCTTGGGAGCAGTGCACTGAGAAAAGTGCCGATGGCTTTTAGGCGACTTTTCTTTTTGGCCCGATCCTCCGGGCTAGTTGTTTTATTCTGCTCCTTTGCAGCTTTCTCGGCGGCCGCCTTCTGCTGAACCCTTTCTGATCCGCTTTGAATGGTCGGGCTTTTTACGGGAGTAATCGAGGTGGCTGTTGGGTGTCTCGGGGCTTTAAGGAAACTTAGAGTTTCCCCTCTGTCCTCATAGACGACTAGCTCGTGATGTTCTGAAGCTTTTAAACATCCGTAGCAGTCTGCGACGTTTCCTCTCTCCCCTCCGACCATCATCGCATCAACACTTATGGTACGGGCCGTGACTGCCGCGTATTCCCCTGCCTCTCTGATCTTTTGAAGCAGCGCGCTTGCCTGAGCGAATGGAGTCTCCTCTCTCCACTCTAATAGTGCGATCGTCTTTTTTTTCGATCGCAAAAGACGGCATCGGTGCGTGGCCACTTCTACTTGAGGCAGTGAAGCATATTTGCTGCCTGTTATAGTTGTTTTGGAGGTGCTTCCATTGATCAAGGCGGCAAGACCTGGTGATATAGGAATACGGGCTTTAGGTCGGCTTGAGCCTATACAGAAACTAATGCCCAACTTTTCCTCTTCCCTGTTCATAAACAGGGCGACACCTCGCAGTCTGATGCCTGATAATCCGTCTCCTCCACATGCCAGAAATTGTGTTATGGGCATGCATGTGGCCTGTATTGTCTGTGTGAGTGCTGTGTGTGGCATGTTTTGCATCGTTGCGGTTTGTGTGGTGGTTGCAGTGATTGTTTGTGTGGTGGTTGAAGTTGTTGTTTGCGTGGACGCGACTGTTCGAGCAGATGGTGGTCGGTTTCGACTTCGGAAGGAATCGTCCGTTTTGTTTGCCCCTGCCGCGACGATGGCGACTTTGCTCGCGAATGCCAAGAATAGTGTTCTGGTGGTCGGTCTTGCCATAATGGTGTGGACCGTGGACTGGCTTAGCTGGATTTGGATCTTTACTTCCAGCTCCATCCTGTCATGACTGAACCTCGGACATTCGAAAAGCAGATGCCACACTGTTTCCTCGCAGCTGGGGTCACAGACGCACGAGGGACTATCTTTGAGATGAAAGCGATGGAGATACGCTGAGAACCCTCCATGTCCTGTTAGGATTTGTACATGAACTGGTAAGAGAACTACGTCTCTGAGTGTCCTTTTCGCCGTAAGGACGTCTGGGAAAAACACTTTTGTGACCGCTCCTGTACTTGAGGATTCGTATCGCGCTTGCCACTTCTTTATAGTCCCTTCCCGTATCTTCTTTCTCACGAACGATATGGGTACCTTGTTGTAGTCTGGAGATTCTTTAGTTAGTGCTGCTTCCTTGGCCAACTCGTCTGCTCTTTCATTTCCGGCGGTTCCCACATGGGCCTTAAGCCAAAAGAACCTCACATCTCTACCCTCCTCTCCGATCTCGCGGATGTATCTTTTAATTTGGAGCGCCAAGTGGTGAGTGACAGACGGGCTCCACAGCAAATCAAGCGATGATCTTGAGTCACTTAAGATGCTTACAGAGGCCGCCGTAGATTCTCTTGCCATCTTGACAGCTTGAAAGAGAGCGTACATTTCTGATTGGAAGACCGTGTTGTGAGACTCTAGGCCAAAAGTTTTAAAATCAAACTCTTTTCCGTTTTCCCACCAAGTTAGGGCAGCTCCAACTTTTCCCTCTATCTTGCTGCCATCGGTGTATATTTGGGGACCAATTACTTGATGGGTTTCCAGAGTTTCAGGAGTCCAATCCTCCAGACGTACGTACTCTGTTGGTTGTGAGTAACGCTGGGTGGGGGCATTGGGAGTGATTCACTTTGTACTCCAGCTCACGTGGTCACCCTCAAAATAGACCGATAACACCCCAAAACTGACTTGGCCCACCTTTAGTAAGACGGCGGCGATATTCTCGGTTACAAGTTGAGGATCGTGGATGACCTCCAGATTGCTGCCGAAAACAACGATAGCCGCTTTTACTGGTTTTTGGCGATTGAGAGTGCACTGGATTACTTGCGTGCCGGGGCTTTGTTTCATCACACCTGTTCCTCCCACGTAGGGTTCTTGAACGAGTGCTACTGAAACCCCCTTTGCCTGAGTCACCATAAGAAGTTCTTCCGTAGCCAGTTTGGAGCGCTGAAGATTTGCTTGAATGAACTGTAATCTTGCTGTCGGTCTTGTTGTGTTTTGGGTGGTGACAGGTTGGTTAGTTTGATCTTGGTCGCCCTCAGCAGTAGGCAACGCGCGATCTTGCTATACCATCCCATTTTTGGCGTTCCTGGCAGTCCTCGCTGAAAGCTGCGTGTGCCAAGTCTGCGCCAGTCCTGTGTGCTATCTTACAGTTTATGCAAGTGGGCTGTTTACCATCGGCTCGAGTCGAGCAGTCTCTTATGTTATGTGCTCCACTGCAGAAACCGCAGACTTCTTTGGCAGCTTTGCATAAGGACTTGTTGTGTCCATACCCAAAGCAATTTGTGCACTGGACTAGGTGGGGACTGGTCCTCAATTGAGCATCGCTTGATGCCCACATGGACCTTTTGTGCCACCGTGTAGCATTTCCAGAGTATCGGGGATAGCTCCAGAACATGGTGGCATTCATGAGGGTTCCTTGCGCGTTTTCTATAGCGCACCCTTATGGTCTGTCCATCTACTGCGACATTTTGCAGAAGGTGTTTATTCTGCGCTTTTAGGAGATCGACAATTTCCCCGTCGCTGTAGCTGGACAGCACTCCCCTAATGCAGACGAGAGGGTTTTGGGGTTTCGGCTCCTGCACTTTGAGCCCTTGGTTTGACTGGACTTGGTCCTTTATTATTTTCAAGTCCGACTTACTCGCGCACCTGAGAATCACTTTTTGGTTACGTGCTTTACGAACCGTGTCGACTCGGGCTCCACTGGTTTTGAGGTCCAGGGCGGTCCTGATCCTCTCAATAACGTTGTCCCCAGTGTGTTTGGGGTCCATCGATGAGACGATCAATGTATGGTTGGATTGTGTGGGTGGTTTGGGGGGCTTGGGCATACTAGCGACCTGGGCGAAGGTTTTAGGGCCCTGCTGTTGTTGAAGCGGTCTATCCGCTTTGGCCAGGTCCGTCACCCCTTTCTCTATATTCTGGAGCCTTTTTTTCATCTCCCCGTCTGCCAGTTCCGCTTCTAGATTTAATGCAGGGAGCGCCTGGATCTGCGGCTCTCTGTCACACAAGACGCGAAGATCCGCTGAAACGATCTCAAGTCTTTCCGATATGGGTTTGAGTTGGTGTGTGATGTTAATTGGTGGGTGTGGTGGTGGTGGTGGTGGTGGTTGTGGTAGGGTGGAAGGCCTGTTGGCAATGGCCTGTAAATTGCTCTGCAGTTTCTCCATTTCCTCCTCGAATCTGCTGGCCGTGAGCAGGCCTGTCTCTCGGCTACTCGGGTCCGTTTCGGTGTTTACTGGTCGGATAAGGTCCTCTTTGAGTCTCTCCAGGGCCTTTCGGAGCACGTCCAGCTGGTTAGAAATGCTGGAAATGTTGTTGTTTAGGTGAGAAAAGCTGGCCCCCATTGTATCCCACTGTGGATTACCTGGGACTCTTAAGCTTTCCTGTCTTGTCTTCTCGTGCTCCTTAAGGTTACTGCAGCTTGCCGTTTTGACCTCATCTTTTAGTTCCTTGATTCCCTTGAATGCCTCAAGGGTTTCATGGCCGAGCCATTCGCGGATCCCTTTCGCTTCTTTTTTTGTCTCTGTGACATCAGATCACATGAGAGAGAGCTCTACCTTGAACGCCATCAGTTCTCGAGTGTGAGCTCTCTCGACCCGCACTAACTCTTGTGCGTGTCGAGAGCGCTCCTTCTCGAGGTTGTATTTGTGACGTGCTCGCGAGTCTGCCAATGACAGGGCCGTCTCGTACAGACCCTGTAAGCACTCATGAGCCGTGGCCTTGCACTCTCTCTTCATGTTTCCAGCAGACTCGAGGGCGTCTTTGCCCTTTTGGAGAAGTTCGTTGGCTTCTCTAGTAGCCAGGTCCATTTCTACCCCTGTGCCCCTTCTTGGTGTTCTGTAAAAAAGGCTCGGTCGCCCACTCTCGGGGCGCTCGGATTGGCTTAATGTGGAGGCCACCGAGCTTTCCTCGTCCGAGATGACCTGGCGAGGGGGGGAGATGCCACATTGTTCCCAATTGATCACCGTTTCGGATATTCTCCTTCGATCTTCTGAGGTTTGTGACTCAGGCGCTGATGGTGGTGGCGGTGAAGACTGTCTGCTCGCTACGTCTGGTTCCGACGCCGCCTTTGACATTTGTGGCGTCTGCGACGGACGCGCCGACTTCTCTGAGACAATCGATTTCGCGGTATTATTTTTTAGTATTTTTTCTCGGAGAGACTTAGGGGCTTTTGCGGCTTCCGTGATCGTTCTGCGGGAGGTGGTGGAAGTTTTGGTAGACATAACTATTTTTTGGATTAAGACTTACTTACTACACTATAATATTTTATAAACTACAATTTTCTTTTTTTGTTCAATATTGGTGCCTGTGTGTAAATGATACTTAACTAATTTTTATTATTATTCTAAATACATATATATTATTTTTTTAATTTTTTTTTTTTTTTTTTTTTTTTTTTTAATTTAAGATGGACTCACGGATGCTCTGCTGGTGGTCTGCGTCTGCTGTCCGATGAGGAGCCCGACAACCGCTAGAGCTCGATATTCTGAGCTCTGAGTGCACGCTGGTGGTAGTCTCCAGTGAAATCCCGAAGTGCTGCCGGTTCGTTGCGTGTATGGGTACCGAGTTTTGGGATTCTGGTGGGGCCAAATTGAAGAGCTTTCTGTGTGCTTTCAAATGAGCCCAAACTCGGCTATCCTAGCTCAAACGGGAACGAAGTTAGGCCGCGGGGGGTGAGGTCACCTTGAGGGGGGTCGGGGGGGGAGGGTTTCGTGGGGAGACTATTTAGGGGAGGGGTAAGTTGAAGGGAGGGGGGGGGTAAGTTGTGGGGAGGGGGGGGTATGTGGTGGGTGTTGAGGGGGCAGAGGGGGTGTGGTGTTACAATTTTTAGGGAGGTATGACTTAGGAAGGGAAGTAAGGTGGCAAGGGGAGGTTGAGTGGTGAAGGGGTTAGGTAGTGAGGGGGGGGTAAAATGAGTGGGAAAGGGGAAGAGATCCCTGTGGAAAGATCCTGAAGTTCCAAGTTAGACGAGTCCAAACTCGGGGGGAATAGGACCAGGGGTTGACGAGTTCCCTCAGGCTAACCTGATGATGGGCCGCAGAGACGTCACACTGGTAGCTGGTCTGCAGGCAGATTCCTCGGCCGGCAACGGAGTCTTCAGTAATGGCTAGATTGGCTGCTTGACGTCACGCCTTGTGTCTCAAAAGAAAACACGTGGGCCAAAAGTGAGGTTACTTGGCGACAAAACCACGTGCTTTGGCGTTTTTTACGCACTAATAGCTCCAAAGTCCGTGCTCCGATTTTGCTGATCTTGGTGTCGCTGGATTGGTCTCTGCCGCTTTTCCCAGGTGTAACGTTTGCAAAACTATTGCACTAAACTTGGCTGCGATATTCACCACAGAAGTTGCAGGAGTACTGCTCCGCAACCAGAAGAGCCAGACACTTGCCCACAAGTTTCCCGGTGAATCAACACTGCACAATTCCACCTGTAACTTTTTTGCGCACTTAACTCAACGCGTTGAATTTAGGTGATTTTTTTTAACGCGGAGGTGATGTTCTTGTGGCGACGTATTATCGGTTACTGGGTTAGGTTAGGTTAGGTTAGGTTAGGTTAGGTTGTGGGCCCCGACCTGTCGCTGCCGGCCGTCATTCGTTCAATGGTCGGGGGCGCCGAGTCGTGGGATGCGGTGATCTCCTTCTGTGAAGCCGTAATTTCGCAGAAGGAGGCTGCGGAGAGGGAGAGGGAGGCCGTGGCCACTCTCCCGTGCCGCAGCAGGCGAACCGGGCGTCGGCGGAGGGCAGACAACGCCCTCTGCCAGCCCCCATAAAGAGGTCCGGAGGGACGGCGGACTCGGGGTCGTCCACCGTCCCCCATCCAGCAAGACCCGAGGCGGCGGCGCGTAGTGTTCCACGCGCGCCCCTATTGGACGTCGCGGGGGGAGGACACCTCACACTCCCCTCGGCCTGAGGTGGCCCGCGTAGGCGGGCCGGCACTAGCCAGGGATCATGGATGGCGTATCAGCTCCCACGATCCCCGGTCCAAGTGTGGGAGGGAACACCGAGGTGGTTTTTAGTCAGTAAGAGTCTGACAGACCCCTTCGCCTGCCCCAGGCGAAGGACATCCACGAGGATTTTCCACCCCGGCAACAAAAAAAAAAAAAAAAAAGGTTAGGTTAGGTTAGGTTAGGTTAGGTTAGGTTAGGTTAGGTAAGGTTAGGTTAGGTTAGGTTAGGTTAGGTTAGGTTAGGTTAGGTTAGGTTAGGTTAGGTTAGGTTAGGTTAGGTTAGGTTAGGTTAAAAGTTATTAAGAAAAGTGGGGGCCCGAGTACAGTGCCTTGAGGCACACCATACTTCACGGATCTCGCTTCAGAGACATATGTAGTTTCTAATTTGCTTATAGGACAAATTCTGGAAATCTCAATACACTGTGTCCTATCACTTAGGTATGATTCTAGGAGTTTATGAATGTTTCCTCGAATGCCGTACCCGTGTAACTTTTGCAGCAAGATCTGATGATCTACGAAGTCAAAAGCTTTTGACATATCCGTGAAGATGGAGCACACAGGATTTTTTTTATCCACAGAAGTCATTATACTTGATAGCAGGTCAAATAGTGCCATATTAATATTAGTATTTTTCCTAAACCCTTTTTGTTCATTGCAAAATAACTGAAACTTCTCGAAATACGTGTAAATGGAATTATATATTATTTTTTCAATAACTTTTGCAAAAACTGGTATTTTTATCAACTTATGTGTAGAGAAAGGTCAATACCCGGAACTATTAAAAACTGCACTGTTAAGGCCTATTTTTAAGCAAGGCGCACATACACATTACTCGAACTATAGGCCGATAGCTATACTTTCAGTAATAAATAAAATTGTGGAAAAGTTTATAGTAAACCAAATAAGTATGTTTTTGGAGAAAAATAATATCTTAACAAATGCCCAACATGGTTTTAGACGTGGTAGGAGTACGGCTACGACTCTGGCGCAGTTCTCTAACGATATCAATGAGTATTTAGATCAGCGGAAGCAGGTGGTGGTGGTCTATATTGATTTCAAAAAGCATTTGAGACCCTGGAGCACCACCAGCTGCTTCAAGCTATGGAGGAGTGTGGGGTCGCGAGGCCACTTAATACCTGGCTTCATGCGTACCTCGCAGGCCGAACGCTGAGAACTGTGGTCGATGAAGTGGTCGGGGAAGCTAAACCTATCACCTGTGGTGTGCCTACCGGATCGGTCTATGGTCCGGTTGGATTTATTATGCATGTTAACAGCATGTGCAATGTGGTGCAGAACTGTCATATATACAGATGATACATGTCTGGTGTACGCTGATAACGATCTAAATGTAATAGAAAATAAAATTCAAGCCGATTTCACGAATATTATAAGGTGGGCACACGATAACGGAATACTTATTTACATAAACAAAACAAAATGTATGCATATACGCTCACCTTATTATAAAAATATTGGACGCTCGCCGCGCATTATAGGACACAGCTATGAATATCTGCATAGTGTGTACGACGGCAGTGTCTCACAGTGTGGGCTATCGAGGTGGTGGAGGATTACAAGTACTTAGGCCTAATAATAGACACCAATTTCTCGTGGAAAACGCACATTATAAAACTTTGTGATAAATTACGATCGGTTCTTGTAAAATTCCACTACCTCAGTGTGGTACTGGACAGGGCTACTTTGTTTGTTGTGTACTGTGGCTGCTTTCCTATGGACTGGCATGTTATGGACGAACGTTTAAAACATACCCAAGTATGTTTTTTGTTTGTTATTTTTAATAATCTATTTTGTAAGGCTTGTTTGGACAATGGTTTGGTATGGTTTGGTATGGTTTGGTATGGTTTGGTGTGGTTTGGTATGGTTTGGTGTGGTTTGGTATGGTTTGGTATAGTTTGGTATGGTTTGGTATGGTTTGGTATGGTTTGGTATGGTTTGGTATGGTTTGGTATGGTTTGGTTTAGTTTGGTATGGTTTAGTGTGGTTTGGTGCGGATAGGATAGGATAGGATAGGATAGGATTGGATTGGATTGGATTGGATTGGATTGGATTGGATTGGATTGGATTGGATTGGATTGGATTGGATTGGATTGGATTGGATTGGATTGGATTGGATTGGATTGGATTGGATTGGATTGGATTGGATTGGATTGGATTGGATTGGATTGGATTGGATTGGATTGGATTGGATTGGATTGGATTGGATTGGATTGGATTGGATTGGATTGGATTGGATTGGATTGGATTGGATTGGATTGTACTGGATTGGATTGGATTGGATTGGATTGAATTGAATTAAACTAAATTGAATATGTTATTTGTGTGCAATGACAATGTTTGCAATATAAATAATTTAATAACACCGGAGCTACGTCTGCCAACAAACTGCTATGCAGTTTGGCAGAAGTATTATGAATTGTAAAATTCCTTAGGGGGAGGTAGCCGTCGCTAACGTTTGGTGGTTCGTGATATCATAATAGCTCACACTGGCTCTAGTATGTAACGAATATATATTCGGTTCAGCCTTCAATCGGCAGTGTCTCGTAGCCGGCATGAGTCAAGTCCACTCCAAAAGAAGTCAGTGTCAAGTTCACTCCAAAGGAAGGCTTTCTCCGAGTCCCTAACACCAACCGCAAGCTTAGGTCACTTTGTCAAAGAATGGAATAAGGAAGGATAAAAGAGTTAACACTCACCCATTTAGTCACCAACACAGTCGCTGAGATTCACTCGCGTGCTTACACACTACTTACGCACAATCAACGTCCATCCATTCATCAACTCACACACACAGATCTGTATTATAAATATTATACAAGCCTAAACTGGACTTAGCCCATCTGTATCTAATACTGTATCACAATACAAACACTCCTCAGAATTACAACGGGACATAGCCCTATGGTATCTACCGAGTCAGCTAGCTTAACTCGCTGCTCGTGCTGGACGTCCGAACTCTATCCTGCCCTGAAGCTAAGTGCCCTCTCGTGCCCGAGTCAACACTCCCCATCCCTCGCATTACGGCTCAGCATTCCTTAGCCATTCCCACGTTTTGCTAAGAAGCTTTTTATTGCCTTGTATAGTTTATTGTTTCTAAAGAGGTTTGGGACGATTTGGGTCTCAATGACTCGTCTGGTCTGCACATGTGCTGCCATTAGAAATCCCTTGATTTAATATTTTCTATAGAATTCTCTCGGTCCTTTCATTATAAGGACAATTTATGGATGCCGAAGTGGTCTGGCGCCATTCGTGGGGTTTAAAAATAAATATAATATCTTGTTATTAATTTGAAGTAAGTGACAGACAGTCACACTGTCAATAAAATAGAAGTAAGAACGCAAAAATATATATATGTCGCATCAAGGGTGGCCGAGATGCGAAACATCGGGTCTTCATCACGATCCGACATAATTCTTGGTAGGTGTGGGTACTGACTTGGGTACTCGAACGAAAGATAATTTGAATCAGAATAATTTAATTTAGATAACGGTTTTACAAAAGGAAACAAACACGTGCGTTGGTACTAAGCGTATGCCGAGGCTGTCCGAGGTAGAATGCCGCACTTCTCAGGCTTCCCTCCAGTCCTCGCTGCATCCCTTCTACCGACGATCGTGTCCAAGCGGTAGGGCGCCGCTTGCGTTTCCGGTGACGATATTATTAGTTTACGGAACTAATTGTTAGATGGCGATGTCCGTCGCACCCTTGCGCCATCAATCCACGACACGGCCATCCCTGACTAGCACCCGTCCTCGAGTGTAGTACCTGGGGACAAAATATGCTCAGAGAGTAAACTAGCTCGGCTATCCTGCCAATAGACACAAAGGTGGCTGATTCTCATTAGTACTTCATTTCTTCTAAATCTAAGTACAATAATCAACTTTCTTAACTTAAAATGCCTCGTAATTAAGCTTACGAGTACGTACACAGGGCTCCCTGCACAATATAATTCACTAGAAAAGATCCGACCACCAAATTAAATGGAATAAACAAGGTAATTCTAACAATTCTGTTTCTTTACCATAATTCATAAGCAAAACATACTCAACTCATTAACTTTCCCTACATTCTGTGCACCAACACAGACCCGAATCGCACCAACGATTCTTTACAGACCCATCGCCTCATGTCACTCATGAGGTGCGGTCTAAACACACACTGAAATCGCACCAACGATTCCTTTCAGACCCATCGCCACATGTTACTCATGAGGTGCGGTCTAGAGTTTCGAGTATGAGTATACAAGCCATTCTTAATCAGATTTGGTTTCACTACCACTGTCATCAACTATGACATCCAATTCTCGAGAAACTTGGTGATCGGGGATCTTCCTCACACGATCATGGGGGTTTTTGTAAGTTCGCTTAGAGTCAAGCGCCCTTGGTAGCAGTGGCGGTACCTTCATACAAGCAGAAAAGCCAGGCATGCCTTACTAAAATGCTCGATAGAGAATCAATATCAAACCCGAACTATTTAAAAGTTCGCGCGCTTTAGTTCTTATCAAAATAACACAAAGTATCTACCTATGCCACACTACTACACAGCGCGCGCAGAGTTTCGCATTAGCAGCATCTACGCGAGAGCTATATCTATCTCGCTTACACGTACCGGCTTTTACCGGGCTTTCAAATACTATCTCTGTCACTTTCGCACTTATAGCGATGTGCCATATAACGAGTTAGGACCTTATGCGTCTACAAATCGATCAGTATGGAAGATTTAAGCCGGGCATTCGTATGAAGTTGCTCCGGTTGCTCGCGTATGCGTGACCTTGTCACCTTGCCAACTCTGCAGTGTTGCCGTTTTAGCGACGTTGTGAGATCTTGGAGATTTTTAACGAGTTTGGAGACTTTTTTTAAGATTTAGCAACAATAAAAACTAGCGACTTTTTAAAATAACGAAATTAAATATTCAAAAATAAAGGCAATTTTTTAGAACTGGTCTCGTTAATTTCAAAATACGATGTCGTTTTAGAAAAGCATAAGCAGCATCAGGAAAGTGACAAACCGGGGCCGAGTTATTTATCTAACAAAATTCAAAACGATATTATTCATTCCGTAGCCGATGTGATGCAAACTTGCATCGATTACGAAGTTAGGGAAACAAAATTTGTTTCAATTATTATTGACGAAACCCCCGATGTTAGTCATAGAAAACAACTGTGCTTGATTCTCAGATATAATTATAAAAATGAAATTCATGACTGTTTTTTGGGCTTTTAATTTATTGTACCTAATCAGTAGTTTATGAGAAAATTGCGATGATACATACGTAGGTACCTACATACTCAGTCGAAAACTGAACTTTCTTTTTTTGAAATCGGTTAAAATTTTATTGGGCTTGCCTTATTTTGAAACCCTAGGCACGCCACTGCTTGGTAGGTATCTATCCCCGTCTAACACATCAATAATCTTAAATGGACCTTTGAATTTAGGATCTAATTTTGTTTGATTTCTTTCCTCATTTTCAATCAAAACATAATTGTTAATAGCCAACTTAGAAACCTGAGCCTTTTTTTTGATCAAATCGATTTTTATCATAATTTTCATTTTTATCAATATTCTGTGTCGCTTGCTCTCTAATCTCATCTAAATTAACCTCTGTCACATCATCATCGGCGGTCACTCATCTCATTTACGCACCAACGTAAACGAGGATAACTCACTACAGGCTACGCACCAACGTAAACGAGGATAACACACTACAGGCGTCGCACCAACGACTCATCTCGTTTACGCACCAACGTAAAGGAGGATAACTCACTACAGATGTCGCACCAACGACTCCTCTCGTTTACGCAAGTAATCTGAACACACTAAACTAACCCTTCAATGTAACAACACTGTGTTTACGTTTGCCGTCAAATAGTGATTACAGACTTTAAAGTGAAAGAGAGACAACACTCAGCCCCAGTCGTTAATCATAACCTCAGATAAAATTTGTAGGGTACTTTTGCAAACTAATATAGTCGATACTTATCACAATGTTATTTACACTAAGCTTGACACTAAGTTTTGACGCAACAAAATCTTTGATGAGAGAGCATTCGACACCAGAATCATAATAAAATGGACATGACTCACCAGATTCATCAGCGTACTGCTGGGATTGCCAACATAGCAAACTTCAACACGTCTCGTTGCGCTTTGTTGACGCAGGCGCTGCCCCAGGACTGCTGGGGCCTCCAGCCGCACCGGCACCTCCATTGTTGCTTTATGGCATCAGGAAACAGACGACGTCCGAAGGCTGCTTTGGTCTTGAAGAACTTCATTTTTGGTCTGAAGTGGTAACATTGATTGCCTTGCCCAGGTGATGATCAAGGCACTTCTTTGAAGTGGTACTTCAGATAGGTACAGATCCGCTGTCGTATGCCGGGCACGTGCGTGTTCATCCGGCTTATCTGGGTCAAATTCAGGCAAAGAAATACGCTTGGTACTTGCCGGGCCCTTGATGGATTCTATCAGGGACATCATATTCTGGTTTTGAGCAGCCAGCAGCGTGCGGAGTAAATTATCGTCGCACCGTGACGTCATGGCTTCATTCTGCAATTTTTCTTGAGTTTTCTTTAGTTCGAGTGTATCCCACTTCTGATGTCTCATCAAGGGTGGCCGAGATGCGAAACATCGGGTCTTCATCACGATCCGACATAATTCTTGGTAGGTGTGGGCACTGACTTGGGTACTCGAACGAAAGATAATTTGAATCAGAATAATTTTATTTTGATAACGGTTTTACAAAAGGAAACAAACACGTACGTTGGTACTAAGCGTATGCCGAGGCTGTCCGAGGTAGGAATGCCGCACATTCTCAGGCTTCCCTCCAGTCCTCGCTGCATCCCTTCTACCGACGATCGTGTCCCAAGCGGTAGGGCGCCGCTTGCGTTTCAGGTGACGATATTATTAGTTTACGGAACTAATTGTTAGATGGCGCTGTCCGTCGCACCCTTGCGCCATCAATCCACGACATATAATAATTTCTTGTTTACAGTAAAATAAAATAAAACTATCACAAAAAAGAAATGTCCGGGGTTCGAACCATAATCATTCTATATGCAGGCCAAGGCACGAGACCACTGCACCACGGTGCTCTTCGATTCATGTCTAAAATAGGTGTTCTTATATTTAAACGTCATGATTGGACTGCATTGAAAAAAAAATAGTTTTTCGTTTCGCCGCTTCGATTTTATTAAATACATGTTTTGGTTACTTTTTACAAAAACATGGAGTAAAAATGTCTAGATTAAGTTAAAAATATGCTACAAGTCGTTTTATGGGTTCTCTATTGTGTTTACTGTTTACTGGTTTACTATAAACTTTTCCACAATTTTATTTATTACTGAAAGTATAGCTATCGGCCTATAGTTCGAGTAATGTGTATGTGCGCCTTGCTTAAAAATAGGCCTTAACAGTGCAGTTTTTAATAGTTCCGGGTATTGACCTTTCTCTACACATAAGTTGATAAATAAGGCCAGTACAGGACTTAGTTGTTTCTGTTTTTTGACATTCATAATTATGTTATAAATGATAAATGATAAATGATATTTATTTTGTAAATAGGTTTAAAAAAACACTTTTACACGTCAAATTTTTTTTTTTCGTCCTTTTCGCAGCAACTTCGCAGTCTCTATTTATGCTACTAGTTTCAGATACTGACATTGTAAAAGTGATAAGTAGCTTAAAAAATACTAGTACAGTAGGATACGACGGGTATTTCAACTAGAGTAATAAAAGATGTTAAGGAGGTCATAGCGACACCGTTATCGCACATAATTAATCTTTGCATTTCCGATGGTATATTCCCTACTAGTCTCAAGAAGGTAGTTATTAAACCCATTTACAAAAATAATGACAAGACTGATGTTAAAAATTACAGGCCTATTGCAAAAATACCAGTTTTTGCAAAGTTATTGAAAAAATAATATATAATTCCATTTACACGTATTTCGAGAAGTTTCAGTTATTTTGCAATGAACAAAAAGGGTTTAGGAAAAATACTAATATTAATATGGCCACTATTTGACCTGCTATCAAGTATAATGACTTCTGTGGATAAAAAAAAATCCTGTGTGCTCCATCTTCACGGATATGTCAAAAGCTTTTGACTTCGTAGATCATCAGATCTTGCTGCAAAAGTTACACGGGTACGGCATTCGAGGAAACATTCATAAACTCCTAGAATCATACCTAAGTGATAGGACACAGTGTATTGAGATTTCCAGAATTTGTCCTATAAGCAAATTAGAAACTACATATGTCTCTGAAGCGAGATCCGTGAGAGTATGGTGTGCCTCAAGGCACTGTACTCGGGCCCCCACTTTTCTTAATAACTTTTAACCTAACCTAACCTAACCTAACCTAACCTAACCTAACCTAACCTAACCTAACCTAAGCATCTTCTGCAAGATGTCGCTGTGGGTGAACAGACGGCCAGGGTGCGATACAGGAAGCGCGCGAGAAATCCCCATGAGTGCCACCCGGTGTTGGAAATCTCACCAAAATGTGGCTTATTTTCACCCAAGCCCAGAGAGTGCACGTGGGCATCAAGCGGTGCTCTGTTGTAGATCAGTCCCCACTCGTTCAGTGCACAAAGTGCCTCGGATACGGACACAACAGGTCCATATGCGGGGCGGGCAAGGGAGTCATGCTTCTTTTGCAGCGGTGCACATGATGGCAGGGACTGTCAGAACAGAGTCGCCCACGAGTACGGGTAAGGAGCCCACGTGTATAAACTGCAAGGGGGCACAGAAAAAAGGAAGCGACCTGGCACACACCGCGTTTAGCGAAGACTGCCAGGAACGCCAAAAGTGGGATGGGATAGCACGGTCGCGCGTTTCCTATTGCTAAGGGCGACCCGCAGGAAAACCACCAACAAAGTCCCCCTCAACATTCACAAAGATCGACAGCAAGATTGAAATTCATCCAAGTCAATCTCCAGCGCTCCAAGCTGGCCACGGATGAACTCCATCTGACGGCTCAGGCCAAGGGAATCTCTGTGGCACTTGTTCAAGAACCTTACGTGGGAAGAACAGGTGTAATGAAACAAAGTCCTGGCACACAAGTTATCCAGTGCAGCCTTAACCGCCAAAAACCAGTGAAAGCGGCAATAGTGATCTTCGGGAGCAGTTTGGAGGTCATTCATGACCCCCAACTTGTAACTGAGAACATTGCGGCCGTTCTGTTGAAGGTGGGCCGGCTTAGTCTTGGAGTGCTGTCGGTCTACTTTGAGGGAGACCAAGAATTAAACCCATACCTTTCCGTATTACAACACACAACAAACAAACTACACACAAACAACATCCTGGTGGGAGGTGACGTAAATGCCTGGAGTCAATGGTGGGGCAGCGTTTCCGAAAACCATCGGGGGGCTGAGTACTGTTCCTTTCTCCACGAGCGGGATTTCCAGATCCTAAACTCGGGTCACACGCCGACTTTCGAGATCTACAGGGGCGACAGGTGGTGCACAAGCATAGTAGATGTAACTGCATGCAGTCTGTCGCTGCTGGGAAAAAATGGAGGAGTGGCGAGTAGAAAGAGGTTTGACCTCATCCGATCACAATGCAATTACCTTCTCGATGCGCTTAGAGAAAGCTTTGGAACCCCTAAGGCCAGTCTCGACGCGCATCTATAATACCAAGAAGGCAAAGTGGTCGGAGTTCTGCACGCACTTCAAAACCAACCTGGCCGAAAAAGAAATAACAAAGGCCAGGATCTCGAACGCCCCGAGCCCAGAAGATCTGGAAAAAATCCTTACAGAATATTTAAACGCCATCCACCGCTCGTGTGACGTGGCGATCCCAAAACTAGGATCCCCAAAACACAGCACAAAACCCCCTTGGTGGAATTCTACTCTAGACCGTCTCAAGAAAGACACAATGACGACAAAGAGACGGATTCGGAACGCTGCCGCTCACCGGCGGGAAGACACTATAAAAATTTACGTCACGGCAAAAAATAAGTACACCTCAGCAGCGACGGAAGCTGCCACTGCAAGCTGGAGGGAGTTCTGTACAAGGCAAAACCGAGAGAGCATGTGGGACGGCGTCTACAGGGTACTAAGGAAGACAACCAGAAGGCAGGATGACACCCTCCTGAGAAATACCGCAGGGGAAACTCTTAGCCCACAGCAATCCGCGGACCTACTGGCAAAAAACCTTTTACCCAGATGACTCGACAGATGGCGAAAGACCGTACCACAGTGCACTGAGACAACTTGCGAGGGGAGAAAAATCCACAAGAACTGTCCGCCCGACGATCCACCCTTTACAACCACAGAGCTGGATATGGTCCTGCAAGACCAAAATCCGAAGAAGGCCCCCGGTCCCGATGGATTGACGGCGGACATTTGCACAGCGGCAATAAACTGCGACAGGGAAGTGTTCTTGGCGATAGCAAACAGATGTCTGTCGCTATCACACTTTCCGAGGCAGTGGAAGGTCGCCCACGTGTGCATCCTCCGCAAGCCAGGCAAGGACGACTACACCAGTCCAAAGTCGTACCGGCCAATAGGTCTCCTATCTGTCCTCGGAAAAATCGTGGAAAAACTCCTTGTAGGCAGATTGCAGTGGCACTTCTATCCAACACTCCATAAAAGCCAGTACGGGTTCATGCCACAGCGTGGTACCGAGGACGCCCTCTATGACCTAATGGGGCACATACGTGCCGAAATCAAAGCAAAGAAGATAGTGCTTTTGGTGTCATTGGACATAGAGGGGGCCTTCGATAACGCATGGTGGCCTGCATTAAAAAAACAGATGGTGGCCAAACAATGTCCCAGAAATTTGTACACTCTCGTCGCCTCTTACTTAAAAGACCGCCACGTAAAGGTCAACTACGCCAGAGCGACTAGCGAGAAGGGAACCAACAAAGGATGCGTTCAGGGCTCAATTGCCGGTCCGACGTTCTGGAACCTGATCCTAGACTCGCTCCTTCACAAATTGGCTAGTATGGGGGTATATTGCCAAGCTTTTGCAGACGACGTCGTCCTGGTATTCTCAGACCACGAGACCGGTCCTTTGCAGCAGAAAGCCAATGAGACGCTAGACATAGTGTCGAAGTGGGGCGCCCGAAATAAGCTGCGTTTCGCCGCGCATAAGACCAATGCGATGGTGTTAACGAAAAAGCTGAAATACGACGTCCCGGTTCTGCACATGTCGGGCACAAGGCTGGGCCTAGTCCAAGAGATCAAGCTGCTAGGTCTCATTGTTGACGCCAAACTCACTTTTAATGCACACGTATCCGCAACCTGTAAAAAGGCTGCGGACATCTATAAGCAACTCGCGTGTGCAGCGAAGGTGACCTGGGGTCTCAATAGGGAGATAATTAGGACGATTTATGTGTCGGTGATAGAGCCTATCGTGATGTATGCAGCGAGTGCGTGGGCCCCGGCAGCTGAAAAACTGATGACACGAAACCAGTTTGATTCGCTACAGCGGGGTTTCGTACAGAAGATCTGCAAGGCATACCGCACGGTGTCTCTGACATCGGCACTGGTTCTGTCAGGTCAACTCCCACTAGACCTCCGGGTGATTGAGGCGGCGACCCTTTACAAGATCAAGAAGGGCCATTCCCGAGAGTTCCTACCACCGGGCCGCGAGCTGGAACGGAATATAAATTATTTAAATCAGCCTCATCCAGCGCGACTTACAACAACCGAGTATGCACGCCTAGAAGACTGGAATCCCGAAACCTTACAGACTCACCATGTTACCGGCCCCCAAATCTACACCGACGGCAGCAAGATAGAGGGGAAAGTTGGAGCTGCCCTAACTTGGTGGGAAGGAGGAAAGGAGTCCATGTCCAGCACTTTTGGCTTGGAGCCTCACAACACTGTCTTCCAATCTGAAATGTATGCACTCTTCCGAGCTGTCAGATTGGCAAGAGAATCTAAGGCGGCCTCCATAAGCATACTGAGCGACTCAAGGTCGTCGCTCGACCTGCTGAGGAGACCGTCTGTTACTCACCACCTGGCACTCCAAATAAAGAGTTTCATCCGTGAAATCAGAGAGGAGGGCAGAAAAGTGAGGCTGTTCTGGCTCAAGGCCCACGTTGGAACTGTCGGGAATGAGAGAGCAGATGTGCTGGCAAAGGAGGCGGCCCTAACAAAGGAGACAGCGGACTACGACAAAGTCCCCGTATCATACGTGAGAAGGAAGATACGGGAGGGGACTGTAAAGAAGTGGCAAGTGAGGTACGAGTCCTCGAGTACAGGGGCGGTAACAAAAGTATTCTTTCCAGACGTCCTAGCGGCGAAAAGAATCCTCAGGGACACAGCCCTAACACCGGCCCATACTCAAATCTTGACGGGACACGGAGGCTTCGCAGCATACCTCCACCGCTTCCACCTCAAAGACAGTCCCTCGTGCGTCTGCGACCAGAGCTGCGAGGAAACAGTCTGGCACCTTCTCTTCGAATGCCCAAGGTTCTGCCTTGAAAGAATGGAACTGGAGCGGAAAACAGGGCTCCAGTTAAGTCAATCCTCACTCCACAACTTCATGGAGAAGCCAGCTTCGAGGACCCCATTCTTAGCATTCGCGAGTAAGGTTGCCGTAACCGCAGCGGGGCCGAACAAATCGGACGCCCCCGCACAAAGTCGAGTCCGGCTACCATCTACTCGTACCCCCACCACAAACACAACACCTACACTAAATACACAACACCCATTACCCATAACAACACGGCATAGTACAAACACAACACCAACATCAATTACACAAAACCCGTCACCTTCAATTACACAGCAAAGAATAAACACACAACCAGCACCAGTAACAGCGCTAGCGGTAGTAACAACAGGGATAAACCAACAGACGATCCCAACCGACATGCCAGTAACACAATTCCTGGTATGCGGAAGAGACGGAGTCCCCGGTATCAGACTCCGAGGGGTCGCCCTGTTCATGAATAGGGAATCAGAGACGCTGGGTATAAGTTTCTGCATTGCTACAAGCCGCACTGGAGCCCGAATCACAATTTCACCAGGCCTAGCTGCCCTGATCAACGGGAGCACATCAAAAACGAGCATCAAAGGAAGCAAGTACGCCGCGCTGCAGCGGGTGGAGATAGCCGCTCACAAGTGCCGTTTAGTGCGATTCAAAGGAAAGACAATCGCACTACTCGAGTGGAGAGCGGAGACCCCATTTGCTCAGGCGAGCTCGCTGCTCCAAAAGATCAGGGAGGCAGGTGAAAATACGTGCATAGCACCCCGCACGATCAGCATCGATGCTATGGCGGTCGGTGGTGAAAGAGGAGACATCGCAGACCGTTTCGTCTGCCTTAAAGCCTCAGAACAGCATGAGGTCGTGGTCTACGAGGATAGGGGGGAAACTCTAAGTTTCCTCAAAGCCCCCAAAGACCACACAGGTAGCACGATGAGTTCCACTAAAAACCCGAACACCACGAGCGGAGCTGAAAGGGCCCAGCAAAAGTTTGTAGCAGAAAAAGAAAAGAGGGACAAAGGCAAAAACATCAGCCCAGAGGACCGAGCGCGGTCCAAGAGCCATCTCAAAGCAATCGGCACCTTCCTCAGCGCACTGCTCCCGAGTACCAGCCGCACATCACCAACTGAGCGGCAAGAGTCAGCGGTCATGAGGTTTTTCAAACCGAAACCCAGGGAAACACCAGAACCAAAACCCAAACCGACCAGAGCCGACAAAGGGCAAGTCAGCCCTCCGACCCTCGCTGTAAACTCTGGTATCATAGACCACGTACAGAGCGCATTCCTCGAGTATGTATCAGTCGTGAGGGCAACCAGAGAGGTAAACCTCGCGACATGTAGAAAGATTCTGCAGACCTTTCATTGGAAAAATGAGGGTCTGTTAAGGGTCTTACTCGGGGAGGCAGAGGCAGCCGTGTACGACAACGTCAAATCCCAGGTCATTGCTGGTGAAATGACGGGGTCGTACATGGCAGCCTATAGCGCGAAGAGTGGCTTTGTGACCCTGGACGAGGTGGAAACGGAGCGCTCAGGGAAAGTAACATTCCACACACCCGAAGACGACCCGATAGTGGTTACCGCCAAGTGTACCAAAATTATGCTGGACGACAGGATCCTCGAAATGTCGCAATCCATTTCGGGGGCCTCCGCTTCCCCGGCTTCGGAAGCGCATTGGGCGGTACCCAGTATCAAGTGGATAAACGGAGTCCCAGGGTGCGGCAAGACAACCTGGATGGTGAAACATTTTGACGAGGAGAGCGATATCGTAGTGACAACAACAACCGAAGCTGCTAAGGATCTCAGAGAAAAACTAGCGCACCGATTAGGAGATCGTGTCAAGGCAAAGGTGCGCACGCCTAAAAAAAAAAAATTCTTTTTGAGTCCGTTTAGAGACTAAATTAACGTATTTTTACCATATTTTAGAAAAATTTTAAGTTCAACGGTTCGGGAGATATGGAATTTTGATCAATTTGTGACCAAATAATAGTAAAATAATTACTTTTAAATATTTTTACTACTGTAGAAGTACCTAACTACCTATTGACATCTTATATAACCAAAATCTCGCGCTCCTAAGTCAAAAAGGAGCAAAACTACGCGAAAAAAGTCTGTTTTCGGCCATTTTGGTTTTCTGGTTAAAAACTTTAGAATTCCATAACTTCTTAACCGAGCAACTTGGGAGCACCAGATTTTCACATATAGCACTGGAGCGTTCCAGAGATTATTATTTCTAGGCTTTCAGGCGTTTTCAGGGCCTAAAATTTTTTGTCGCTGAAACAGCTATCGCCGAACTGACAGGGTTGAGCCACGTGCTCCAGCCGAAACCGCATCTCTCTCCGATGAACGGTTACGGAGTTGTGGCCATATAAAGTTGTCTTTTGACAGTTAGGCGGCCATTTTTCAAATTTCTGTTTAGACATAGCTCCGGTCCTGGTGGTCGTGGAGAGCTGCGGTTTTTGAAAGGGTGCTTGGGAAGTCGTTATCTACCGGGCTAGCTGGTTTTCAGGCGTTTTGGCGCTGAAATTTTTCAGTGTCCTGGAAGCCACCTTGCGTGGTGGGGCGGATCGAGCTGAGCCAGGCAAGTCCAAACACGGGTGTTCTGCGGCCGCTGGGAAGAGAGTTATACTGGGTCGAAAGTTGAGTTTGACAGTTCTTGAACTGTCAAACAAAATTTCAGACTCGGATAACTCCCGAACCAGGGGTCGTGGAGGGCTCGGGTTTTCTTCTGGAGCACCGGCAGACCATACTCTTTCCGTCTGGGGAGGAGTTTCTGGAATTCCAGCGCAGAAATTTTTTCTTGCTGAAACCTACTCGAGGGGTTAGAGCTCATTAAGCCGAGTTCGGAGAGCCCAAAAACGGCAGTATTCGGACGAACGGTTTCGGAGAAAACCTCAATTAACTGTTTTCTGGTCGCCATCTTGAATCGGCAACCGGAATCTCAAACAGTTATATCTCTGAAGCCCTCAGGACTAGAGCTGCCGTGTTTGGGTTCATTTTGATGAGCTTTTAGAGGGCTTTCTGATCAGATCTAGAGTTTGGCTCTACATAGAGTCAAATTTTTTATAGTCTGAAATTCTTTAATCAGATTCTCTTTCTTTAGTAAGCCTTCTCTAACTGCACTAAAAACTTCCCGAAACTGGTGTTCCCGGTGTAAACCTTAAATTGTGACTATATCTTTGATATTTAAGACAGAGCGGTGTATGCTCTGCTGACTGCATTTATTCCTTTGTAACTAGACGTTATTTCCCTTGTACAGGAGGAACAAGAAAAAATCGACTATTTACTATCCCCTCTTTACAGGGATAGTAAAGAATTTTAGAAAACCTTTACCTGTTCTTACTTTTTTACTTTATCTTGACTTGAACTTTCCCCTATATACAGGGACAGGAAAAGTAGTCTCTAGTGATTAGGACATTTATAGTTTTAACAAAAGACGATCTACCTCGTGACAAAGCAAAATGCCTCTCGAACACACGCCCCGGAAGAAAGTAGTCTCAGAGACAAAGTCTCCAGTTGACAGAGAGATGGCAGGACCGTCTCCGAAAACAACGACACCCACTGCTAATGTTCGAAAGAGCATTGGCGAATGGGAGAACAGTAAGGGCAGAGACCCAAAGCCAGCCGCATCGGTCACGTTTACAGTGTCACCAAGAAAACAAGCGCAGATTCCGGTGGTCCCTCCGAAGGTTGCGCCGAAGGTCACACTGCCCCAAACTGGAAAGGAGACAAAGCGGAGAAGCTCCATGGAGGCCGCAAGTGCGTCACAAAAACCAATTGCCTCGACCGACAGAGTGACGGAAGGCCGGACCTGGCTTCAGAGAGCGAAAACTCAACTAGGAGAATCACGTAATCTGAAGTCAGAGATAAAAGCCGGAATCACTCTGGCGGTCGAATCAATGTATAAGTTAATAAAAGACGCCGCGGCAGAAATGGAAGTTCTGAAACGGACCCCTGAGCATCAGGAAAAGGAAGGACAACTGACCCAGAAAAAAGACATAGGAGCAAGTACAGAAGAAACTATGAGAGAAAACACAGTTCTCCTCATAGAAAAGATAAAAATGCATTCCAAATTATTGGAAGAGAATAGTAGGCAAATGGAAGAACTGAAAACCACATTAGCAGAACAAAAGGAGCACACCGAGACACCCTCATATGCGAAAGTGGCGGCGACCGAGAGCATCAATGGGGCGTTTGACAAGCTTAACACTTTGCACTCGGTCGTAGTCACTTCAAAGGACGAGACAGAGACCGGGGAAGAGGTACTGGAGAGGGTGAGAAAGGCGGTAGAGGCAAAGGAAGGCTGGGTCAAAGTGGAAAGGGTTAGAAAAGCTAGAAATAGGAAGGTGGTCATGGGGTTCGAGACGGAAAGCGAGAGAGACAAAGTAAAGGAGAGACTAGAGGGGAATGGTATTAACCTCGTCGTAGAGGCCGTAAAAAATAGGGACCCCATGGTCATACTCAGGGACGTCCTAGCAATTAATACGGACGAAGACGTAATAAAAGCCCTGAGGAACCAAAACCGGGACGTTTTTCGCGGCCTCTGCGAAAGGGAAAATAGGCTAGAAATCAGGTACAGAAAGAAGACACGGAATCCTTATTCGGTACATATAGTGTTGAGCACGTCCCCGGAGGTGTGGCAGCGGGTGACTAAAAGAGGGCACGTCCACGTGGATTTACAAAAAGTCCGAGTGGAAGACCAAACTCCACTCATACAATGCACCCGCTGCCTAGGCTTCGGGCACGGGCGAAGACACTGTACAGAAAAGGAGGACATTTGTAGCCACTGCGGCGGACCCCACCTGAAAACGGAATGCCCAGATTGGATGGCGGGGGGGGGTGGCAGTGTGCAAAAACTGCGAGAGGGCAAATATGTTCAACAAAGAACATAATGCGTTTAGCACAGAGTGCCCAGTCCGCCGCAAATGGGACGCAATAGCGCGGTCAACCACCGCCTATTGCTAAGGGCCCACAAGGCAAATCCAATGTTTATAAAATCGCACAGGCTAACCTCCAAAGGAAAAAATTGGCTACCAACGAGCTATTGCTGGAGGCGGAAAAACGGGGAATCACTGTGGCGCTCGTACAGGAGCCTTACATTGGCAACTCAAAAAGTATGAAGACCCAGAGGGGAGTGCGGGTCTTCCAAGACACTGGCGTTGGGGAGGGTACTGTCAAAGCGGCTATTGTCGTCTTTGACGAAAATATCAAAGTAATACAGTACCCAAAACTCACCACAGAAAACATAGTCGTGGTGGGAATCCAAACCAGTGCTTGGGAGATCACACTCGCTTCCTTCTATTTTGAGCCAGACAAGCCAATAGACGCCTACCTAAATCAATTAAAACAAATAGGTATTACAAACGGCACAAGACCATTTCTCGTTGGAGGGGACGCCAACGCGAAAAGCACCTGGTGGGGGAGCTTGGTGGTAGACCGCAGGGGGGAGGAAGTAGGTGGAACTCTCGGTGAGCTCGGGCTGAATATCCTCAATACAGGGGACATTCCAACTTTCGACACCATCAGGGGGGGTCAGCGCTTTAGAAGCCATGTCGACCTTACGGCATGTTCAGACAACATCCTTGAGCTGGTGGAACAGTGGAGAATTGACGAAAGTCTCACGAGCTCCGACCACAACGGCATACTCTTCAATATCAGACTGACGAGGGCCAAAGGGAGTCAGGTAGAAAGGACGACACGTATCTTCAACAGTAAAAAAGCTAATTGGATAAAGTTTCATGAGAAACTAAACCAATTGAAAATAGATCACAAAATTCAAAAAACAGAAATAGAGAAAATTGACACCATTGAACTCATAGATACTTTCACAGAAAATTACACAAAAGTCATACGAGAAGCGTGTCGTTCTGCAATGCCCATCAAAAAAGCTAGGGAGAAACTCTCTGTGCCGTGGTGGTCGGAGAAACTCGCCGAAATGAAAAAGAACGTCGCCACTGGCAAAAGGAGGATACGGTGCGCTGCCCCAGTTCGGAGACCGAAGGTTGTCGAAGAATACTTAAAAAGAAAAAAGGAATATGAGGCAGAAGCAGCTCGAGCTCAGACCGAAAGCTGGAAAGAGTTTTGCACCAAGCAGGATAGGGAAGGGGTTTGGGAGGGGATCTACAGAGTCATTGGTAGGACAACGCAAAGAGGGGTGGACTTGCAGATGATAGCGAACGGGAAGGTGCTCGACGCAAAAGACTCTGCAAAACTTATAGCGGATACTTTTTATCCAGAAGACCGTAAAAGCGACGATAGCACCTATCACTGCAATATCAGAAACAAAGCCGAAAAGGTAAATGAAGGAGAAGAAGAAAACTCCCAAGATCCACCTTTCACGCAGATTGAACTAAAAATAGCTTGTGACTCTTTTAATCCTAAAAAGGCTCCGGGATTGGATGGCCTCACAGCTGACATATGCAGCCAAGCCATTGGAGGGGAACCCGATGCCTTCCTGGCTCTTCTGAACCAATGCCTAAAATATGGATACTTTCCGAAGTCTTGGAAGGAGGCCACGGTGGTGGTGCTAAAGAAACCTGGGAAAAAAGACTACACCACCCCAAAATCATATAGGCCCATCGGCCTTCTACCAGTTTTAGGCAAAATATTTGAGAAGATGTTGATGGCTCGCCTTAAGTTCTACATTGTACCAAGGATGAGTACTCGCCAGTACGGATTCATGCCCCAGAGGAGCACCGAAGACTCCCTCTATGACCTTTTGAAGCACATAAAAGGAAAACTCGACTTAAAGAGGATAGTCGTGCTAATATCTCTGGACATAGAGGGAGCCTTCGACAGCGCATGGTGGCCTGCCATAAGAGTCCGACTGGCAGAGGAAAAGTGTCCTCTCAACTTGAGGAGGGTCATCGACAGCTACTTAATGGACAGAAGGGTCAGGGTCAGGTATGCCGGGGAAGAAATCTCCAAAGGCACAAGCAAGGGCTGTGTACAAGGCTCCGTTGGGGGCCCCATTTTCTGGAACCTGCTGGTGGATCCCCTCCTAAAAAGTCTTACAGAAAAAGGGGTATACGTACAAGCGTTCGCAGACGATGTGGTACTTGTCTTCGACAGTGACACAGCGCTGGAAATCGAACAGAAGGCAAACGTCACCCTTGAACATGTCCAGGCGTGGGGTGCCGATAACAAGTTAAAGTTCGCACCACAAAAGACTAACGCAATGATTATAACAAGAAAACTGAAATACGACACCCCACGACTGAGCATGGGGGGGGTTGAAATAGCCATGTCCAAGGAAGTAAAGATCCTGGGTGTCACTGTCGACGACAAGTTAACCTTTAACACGCACGTAAAGAACGTTTGCAAAAAAGCGATAGGGATTCATAAGCAGCTGTGCAGGGCAGCGAGGATTAGTTGGGGACTAAACCCTGAGGTTATCAAAACAATCTATGTAGCGACGATAGAACCTATTATCCTGTACGCTGCCAGCGTATGGGCCCCAGCGGCAAGCAAGTTGGGTATCAAAAAACAGTTGGACGTTGTGCAGCGCGGAATAGCACAAAAAATGTGCAAAGCGTACCGCACCGTCTCCCTCAACTCAGTGCTTCCATTGGCAGGGATGCTACCCCTAGATCTCCGAGCTCGAGAGATGGCCTTACTATATGAAGCCAAGAGGGGAGTATCACTCCCAATACTGAGGGACAGGGAGATGGAGCGGCCGGTATCCGCGCTGCAGTCTCCTCACCCCGCTACGCATATCGAACTGGGATTCAAAAGCCTGGTGGATCGGGAGCAGGTTGACGCCAGCGCCAAACCAGAGGTGAGGATTTTCACCGATGGGAGCAAAATTGGGGGGCGTGTTGGTGCTGCGTTGTCCATTTGGAACAACCAGGCCGAAACACGTACCCTCAAGCTGGCGTTACCAGACTATTGCACGGTCTACCAGGCGGAACTCCTGGCGATATGCAAGGCAACTGGGGAGATACGAAGAAGCCCAGCGACCACATTTGGTGTGTACAGCGACTCAATGGCAGCTCTCATGACGGTGAAAAACCACAGTTGCCTTCATCCTCTGGCAGCCGAAACGAGAGAAAACCTAAAAGCCATTTCTCTCCAGAACAAGTTAGTAGACCTGTTCTGGATAAAGGCTCACGCAGGGTTTGAGGGCAACGAGAGAGTGGACCAGCTGGCAAAAGAGGCTGCCTTATTGAGTAAAAAGAGGCCGGATTATGATTCGTGTCCTGTTTCATTCGTCAAGCGTCGCATTCGTCAAGCGACGCTTGAGGAATGGAACAGTAGATACAGAAATGGTACCACTGCCTCGGTCACCAAAATGTTTTTCCCGGATGCGATGGCAGCGTACAGAATCGTGAGGAAGCTACATATTGAGGGAAATCTGACTCAGGTCTTGACGGGGCACGGTGGATTCTCAGAATACTTGAATAGATTCAAGTGTAAGGGGAACCCATCGTGCATCTGTGACCCAAATATTGCAGAGTCGATACCACACCTATTGCTCTGCTGCCCTGTATACGCCTATGAACGAAATGAGATAGAACAGGAATTAGACATTGACCTGACTACAGACAGTATAGGGGTGATAATGATGAGTAAAAATAGAGAGAAGTTCTTGGATTACTGCCTAAAAATTGCCCAAAGAGTTATAAAAAGGAACAGAAGCGATCAGCAGAGTATGCAACTGCTATATATTTAATTATATATAAGTCTGTGCATATATAAACTAGTAGAAAACAAACAAATGTAAAGCAGTATAATTAATAAGAACTTAAGATATATGTAGATGTAGATGTGTATAAACTAAGAATATAAGCAGATAAAGTATTATATAAAATAAGCTAAAATAATGTAAGTATCTTAGCATGTAAGTTTCAAAATGTCTAATAAAACAATAAGCATTATATTGTCAACACCCGAAAGATATGTAACAAACATAAAACACAAGTATTTCTGTAATGGCAAAATTGGGTAGTGTAGTAAATAAATAAATAAATGTAAGTAGAAATAGAAATTAAAAATGATAAAAACTAGAATAAAGATAGAAAAAAGAAAATATTATATAAAAATATAATAGTATACGCTAAATGATAAGATTTGTAAAACAAAACAATAAAAAGCGAATCCTGCGTGCATTATTTTACCCTAAAAGCTACATAGAACTTATGTATGGGAACACAAATGAAATAGTCAGAAATATAGTTAAAAACAAAAATGGGAGCCCCACCCATGAAAAGATCGAATGAGGAGGGATGAAAGAAAGATACAGTATGAGGAATGAAAGTGCGAGAGGAAAGCTAGCGAGAACTTGTATGAAAGAGAAGTAGCTAGACATAGACTCTGATAATGTCAGAGGTAGAGATAAAAAAAAAAAAAAAAAAAAAAAAAAAAAAAAAAAAAAAAAAAAAAAAAAAAAAAAAAAACCTAACCTAACCTAACCTAACCTAACCTAACCTAACCTAACCTCAAGGTCTCAAGCCGACCACAATACGTAGAGTGTCGGTAGAAAACACTACACCACCAAAAGTATACGCAAGCAGAACAGCAGAAGCCACGGCTTGCCTCATCAAGGCAAAAATCCACCTTAAAAATTCACGGAACTTAAAAACTGAAATTAAAGAAGCGGTGGAAAAAGCGGTAGAGAGACTTTGCCAACTGGTGAAGGAGGTGGAAGCAGAATTAAAAGTGGGAAGTAAAGCATTAGACAAAGAGATTGAAGACTGCCTTCCTGACCCACCGACTCTAAAAAACCAAGACACAAGCCAACTTATGGTGAAAATTGAAGAACACTCCAAACTGTTACTGGAAAGCAACAGGTGCATGATGGAGTTGAAGGCCACGATAGAGATAGAGAAGGAGAAGTCTGAAAAGGTGGAATCACCCTCCTACGCAAAGGTGGCAGCGACTCGGAGCGACAAAGCTTTAGAAAAACGCAATACGCTACACTCAGTCGTAGTCGCTTCCAGTAATGAGACAGAGACGGGGGAAGAAGTTCTTGAAAGGGTAAGAAGAGCAGTGGAGGCGAAAGATGGATGGATTAAAGTGGAAAGGGTGAGAAAGGCTAAGAATAGAAAGGTGATAATGGGATTCAAGACGATAGAGGAGAGAGACAAAGCAAAGGACAGAATAGCAAGGAAAGGAGTCGGCCTCACCGTGGAGGAAGTAAAAAACAAAGACCCGATGGTGATTCTCAAAGATGTACTACTCGTTAACACCGATGAAGATGTACTTAAGGCCTTGAGAACTCAGAATCGGGACGTTTTTGACGGCTTGGACGGTGGAGCTGACCGAATAGAAATTAAGTTTAAGAGGAAGACCAGAAACCCCCATACTGGACATATAATTATCAGTACCTCGCCCAGTATTTGGCAACGGGTGACAAAAAAGGGACACGTACACATAGATCTTCAACGTATCAGGGTAGAAGATCAGACCCCGCTGATGCAGTGCACGCGTTGCCTGGGCTATGGGCATGGAAGGAAGTACTGCCAGGAGACCGTGGATATGTGTAGCCACTGTGGTGGCCCTCATCTGAAGGCACAATGTGCCGACTGGATGGCCGGAGCACTAGCCACTTGCAAAAACTGCCAAAAAGCGAATATGGCAAACGTAGTGCATAATGCCTTCAGCGCCGAATGCCCAGTACGTCACAGATGGGATGAATTGGCACGGTCAACAGTCGCGTATTGCTAAGGGCCCCGAGAGTACGAATTTCGCGTACAAAATTGTGCAGGCTAACCTCCAGCGTAAAAAACTTGCTATAAATGAGCTACTGATAGAGGCCGACAAACGCAGATTTGCAGTAGCGCTTCTGCAAGAACCATACGTCGGCAGTGCAAAAGTAGTCAAGAGCCAAAAAGGAGTGCGGATCTTTCAAAGCACTGACGTAGGTAAAGGGACAGTCAAGGCGGCAATAGCCGTCTTTGACAACGACTTAAGTGTTAAGCAGTACCCGAAACTCACCACAAACAACATCACTGTGGTGGGAATTCTAACCAGTGCTTGGGAGATCACGCTCGTCTCTATCTACTTTGAGCCTGATAAACCAATAGAGCCATATCTGCAACAATTAAAGAACATCGAAATGGCGAATGGCTCTAAGCCATTGATCGTTGGAGGTGATGTCAACGCCAAAAATACCTGGTGGGGAAGCCCGATTGTTGACTGTAGGGGTGAGGACGTGTACGGAACTCTCGGGGAGCTGGGGCTGAACATACTCAACACAGGGGAAATTCCGACCTTCGATACAATCAGAGGAGGACAACACTATAGCAGCTACGTCGACATTACAGCCTGCTCGACGAACATCCTTGACCTAGTCGATGACTGGAAGGTCGATGAAAGTCTCACGAGCTCCGATCACAACGGCATAACTTTTAATATACGGCTACAGAGATCTAGAGGCATTAAAATAGAAAGAACAACTAGAATTTACAACACGAAAAAAGCCAATTGGTTTAAGTTTCATGACAAGCTTAACCAATTGGTAGTAGAACATAAATTTACAAAAACAGAAATAGATAAACTTAATAATGCGGAACAAATAAATATAGCAGTTAACAGTTACACAAAAATATTACAAGAAGCATGCACCTCAGCAATGCCTATCAAAAATGTTAAAGAAAAACTTACCTTGCCGTGGTGGTCGGAGAAACTCGCGAAGATGAAGAAAAACGTCACTTCCAAGAGGCGAAGGATAAGATGCGCTGCTCCTGTCCGAAGATCGAAGGTCGTTGAAGAGTACCTGAAAGAGAAAGAAAAGTATGAGATAGAAGCAGCTCGAGCTCAAACCGAGAGTTGGAAAGCGTTCTGCTGTAAGCAAGATAGGGAAGGAATATGGGAGGGCATTTACAGGGTTATAGGTAGGACAAAGCGAAGGGAAGAGGACATGCCAATGGTAAGGGATGGTGAGGAACTAGACGCAAAGGGCTCCGTGAAATTACTCACGGACACCTTTTATCCGGAGGACCTATCCAGTGATGACGATGATTACCATCGTCGCATTAGAATAGAGGCCGACAAAATAAATGAAGGGGAGCTCGGCGATAGTGACGACCCACCCTTTGTCATGGCGGAACTAAAGGTAGCGACTGAATCTTTTAACCCTAAAAAAGCCCCGGGTAGGGATGGCCTCACAGCCGATGTTTGCAGCCGTGCTATAGGCAGTACGCCGGATGCGTTCCTGGCCCTTCTGAACCAATGCCTAGGACACGGTTATTTCCCAAAGGCCTGGAAAGAGGCCACAGTGGTGGTGCTCAGAAAACCGGGAAAAAGTGATTATACCACCCCGAAGGCATACAGGCCAATAGGCCTATTACCTGTTCTGGGTAAGATATTTGAGAAAATGTTGGTGGCCCGCCTCAGGTTCCATATATTGCCTGGGATGAGTACTCGCCAGTACGGATTCATGCCCCAGAGGAGCACCGAAGACTCCCTCTATGTTCTAATGCAGCACATCCGCAGCAAAATAGAGAAAAAGAAAATAGTAGTACTGGTATCGCTAGACATAGAGGGGGCTTTCGACAGCGCTTGGTGGCCTGCTATCAGGATACGACTGGCTGAGGAAAAGTGTCCGGTAAACTTGAGGAGGGTCATAGATAGCTATCTGAGGGACAGAAGGGTCAGGGTTAGATATGGCGGTGAGGAGTATGTAAAGGGCACAAACAAAGGCTGTGTACAAGGCTCTATTGGAGGCCCCATTTTTTGGAATCTGATCCTGGATCCACTCCTTAAAAGTCTGGACGTGAGAGGGGTCTACTGCCAGGCGTTTGCGGATGATGTAGTCCTGGTCTTCGATGGTGACACAGCATTAGAAATCGAACAAAAATCCAATGCTGCTCTCGAACATGTTCGGACGTGGGGTGTCCGAAATAAATTGAGGTTTGCGCCACATAAAACCAACGCAATGGTGATAACCAAAAGGCTAAAGTACGACACCCCACGGCTAAGCATGGGTGGGATCAGCATAGCGATGTCCAGAGAAATAAAAATCTTAGGTGTCACCATCGACGACAGGTTAACATTCAACGGACACGTCTCAAGCGTCTGTCGGAAAGCGGTCGCCGTTTACGGGCAGCTGTGTAGAGCAGCAAAGGTGAGCTGGGGGTTGAACCCCGAGGTAATCAAAATTATCTACACAGCAACGATAGAACCTATCATTCTGTACGCCGCCAGTGTATGGGCCCCAGCTGCAAGTAAGCTGGGTGTAATAAAACAGCTCAGTGTGGTGCAGCGCGGCATTGCACAGAAAATATGTAAAGCCTACCGTACCGTCTCCCTGAACTCAGCACTCTTGCTGTCTGGGATGCTCCCCCTAGACCTCAGAGTCCGCGAGGCAGCCTCACTATACGAGGCCAAGAAGGGAGTGCCTCAGGTAGTGCTGGGGGATAGGGAGGTGGAACGTATGTCGCCTGCCTTAAAATCCCCACACCCTGCCAAGCGTATCGACCTGGGGATCGTAGGCTTGGTGGACCGGGAGCGAATTGAATCCAGCGCCAGCCCGGAGGTAAAAATCTTTACAGATGGGAGTAAAATCGGGGGGCGCGTCGGTGCTGCACTGTCAATATGGAACAGTGAGACCGAAACGCGTACCCTCAAGCTGGCGCTGTCGAATTACTGCACGGTGTACCAGGCTGAGCTCCTGGCGATATGCAGAGCAACCAGGGAAATAAAAAACTGCGCTGCATCCACCTACGGAGTCTATAGTGACTCAATGGCGGCTCTCCTGACAGTGAAAAACCATGATTGCCTTCATCCTCTGGCGGTAGAGGCCAGGGATAACTTAACAGCCATATCCGTCCAGGGCAAATTGGTAAATTTGTTCTGGATTAAGGCCCACGCAGGGTTTGAAGGCAACGAAAGAGCGGATCAGCTGGCAAAGGAGGCCGCCATGAACAGCAAAAAGAAGCCGGATTACGACCTGTGTCCTGTTTCGTTCATCAAGCGGTACACTCGTAAGGTGTCGCTCGATCAATGGAGCAGGAGATATACCGAAGGTCAAACTGCGTCGGTTACAAAAGCGTTTTTCCCAGATGCAGTGGCGGCGTACAGGACAGTCCGAAAAATGGAAATTGACGCGACCACAACGCAAATCATGACGGGGCACGGCGGGTTCTCCGAGTACTTGAACCGTTTCAAGTGTAAGGAGAGCTCGTCGTGCATCTGCGATCCAAACGTCAGTGAGTCCGTCTTACACATCTTGTTGGACTGCCCTGTCTATGGCGTGGAGAGATACGACTTGGAGAGGGAGCTAGACATAAAATTAAGCAAAGAAACTATTGGGGTAATAATGAAATCAAACAAGGACAGACTAAAATTTTTAAATTACTGCAAAAGCATATGCAGAAAGGTCATTGACAGAAACAAAAGCAAATAAAACTATGTTTTCAAATATATTGTTATATATATCTCTGTTAAACATAGGAAATAGTTGTAAGAACAAATGTATTAGAGTAAGCAGTAATTAGACCTAAGACTAAAATAAAAATTGTAGTAGATTATAGAAACTAGAATAAGAAAATTGTATTAGAATAAGAAAAATTATTCAGAAAAGAAAATAAAACAAGTCTAGCTATTATTTTCCCCGTGTACAAGAAATATAATAAAAAGACAAAATAGAGAAAAGAAATAAATGAATAAGAAAGTAAAGATAAAATAGCTAAGAAAGTTTAGATAGATTAATTAAGAAAGTAAAGATAGAATAGCTAAGAATATATAGTTAGAAAGCTTAGTTCAGCAAATATGGGAGTCCCACCCATGGAATGAGTGACGATAGCAAGAAAGAAAGATATAGAATGAAGCATGACAGTACGAGAAGCATAACTGTGAGAACTGGAATGAATGAGAATTAGATAAGCAAGGTCTCCGAGAGGCAACCGTCGGAGGTAGTTTAAAAAAAAAAAAAAAAAAAAAAAAAAAAAAAAAAAAAAAAAAAAAACCTAACCTAACCTAACCTAACCTAACCTAACCTAACCTAACCTAACCTAACCTAACCTAACCTAACCTAACCTAACCTAACCTAACCTAACCTAACCTAACCTAACCCAGTTCCCCCCCAGCTCTCGTGGCGGTCGGATCGTTTTGAGTGCGCTCCGTGTTCAAAAAATCGTTCTAACGGGTTTTTTTACGCAAAATTCAAAGTGCTATATATTTAAAGTTGCGCGTTCGCGAGTACTATCCGTTCGTGAAAAAAGTGCTGAAATCGGACCATTTTGTGCGACACCAGGCTCAAAAAACGGATTTTAACCTCCAAATTGGGCATTCCTGTTGCAACGCTGCCCGATTTTCAGCGGCAACCCACATTTTTCGAACTGCAGTTCAAAGCGCACCAGGGGCAGCTACAACCGGGCGAAGTCCTGGATTTTTCCAGGCAAAACTCGCCGAGTCACAAAGGAAAATCCGAAAACCACGTGGCCACGTGCTCCCGATTCTTGACGCCTGGGAATTTTCCACCTGCTGAGCAGCGTGTACAACACTGAGACCAGCCAGCCGACACCTCGACCGTCGAAATCGGAGCACCCCGCTGGCAAATAGAGGACTTTAAAAGTACTACGAACTTTGACCCCATCCAGAGCTGAAACAAGATCGGTGACTTCACCTTTTCGGGACTTCAAAAAATTGTTCACCCTCCGTACAATACGTGTGCAAAATTCCAGATTTTTTCGACAAGTAGTTTTAGAGCTACCAATAAACAAAGAAACAAGGTGAAACCTGTGACGTCACGCAGAACCGAAAATACCTGTGACGACCTGCTCCCAGCAGTATCCAGAGAAAGAACACCTCCAGAGAAGAAAACTCTTCAGGACCAACCCCCTAGGACGCGAATTTTCTGCACTAGGAGCTATTTGCAGAAAGTTGTCAGCCACACCCAACTTTGGCAGGCTCCCGAGGGCGGTGCGGGCATCGGAGGACCTCCGGACTGGCGGGACAGCAAGGACCGATTCATCCCCTGCGGAACAAAATTTCTAAACTGTATGTAGGATTAAGATTAGATTTAATATAGAATTTAAGTCAGAACAAGGGTCCCGGACGGCATTACCGGATAAGTTTGTACACCCTCTGGAGCCTCAGGGGAGCGAGATATCGAAAAAATAACACCAAATCGGTTCTCTCTGCGAGAAACGATCATAAGGTCGACTTCCATGTAGGTACCCCCAAAAACTACCCCCGAAGAGTTTTTTCGGAAAAACAAGAAAAATTTTGGCTTTCTGGATTTCCATGGGAGAAACTAAGGGGCTTGTCAATAAATTTGGACCGCGACTTACACCCTAATATTTTTTCCCGTTTCGATATCTCGTTCCTAAGGTCGAAACAATACAAACGTAGTTGACAAATAACTACCCCTAAGTTTGAGGACAAATAAATAGTTGACCAAGTGACCCACCCCCGTGGGATCCACGGGACCATGCGGCCCTATTAAAACACTGTTATCTAAGACATGTTCCGGTGAAACTGGAAAATAAGGGAAGGTTTGATCTGCTTTTAAAAATACCCTTCTAAACCGTTTAACGGCAAAGATATAAAGTTGTTTAGGTATTTTTGGCAAAATTTTTTTTCAAAAAATACCTCGTAGTTCGTAAACCGTGCGTCCTAGCCCAAAAATAACGAAATTTTTCCACCCCCCTCCCTAACCTACCCCCACTGCTCCGCACACCCTAACCCTTAAACTCCCCCTTCCCCTGCACCCGACCCCTAGGTTCCCAACCCCCTACCCCTAAAAACAAACTTTCGTTTTCTGGACTTAGAAAAATTTTGAGTAAAAATTTATATTACTTGACTAAGAAATATTTTGGCTTATATTTAAATTGAATAGGGTTACATATATAGAAGGGGTATTTTAAGTGTCCTTTAGGGGTTGCAACCCCGAAATTAATCTTTGTTATATCTCGCGAACGGAGAGGGCTAGAACTGCGGGGTTTTTTGTATTTGATAAGAAATAATCTAGAGAAGCTTTTAGATAGAGTCTAGAGACTCTATATAGAGCCAGGAATTCTTTATATAATTTTGTAAATTTCCACCTGAAAATAGTTATAAGTAGACTAAATATACTACACGGCACACAGTGACCATGGTAGAGTTGACTCTACCCAAGACTGACTAAATAGAAGTCCACTTTCGTTCTTACACTGAAGTAACACTATTTTTACTAGGTTTAGGACATAAATTGGAGTAGCAAAGCGACTCTACATAGAGATTTTTTTTTTTTTTTTTCAACTCTATTTTTAATTTTGTTTTCTTTTGTTTGTGTGTTCGTGTACTGACTAGAGTCAGAGACTCAAAATATACATTGACTCTACCTGTGCAATCTTTTAGCGGTTATAGCAAAGGGGCAACTATTTACAACTTTTACAAAATTATTTGCCCCCTCCGCATCACATTCCCAAAATGTTTGGGCACCGCACGCCTGTTAAAAAACCAGAGAGCAATAGATCACCCCCAAAGGAGGCCGTCCGCAAAAGCATAGACAGGTGGGAGGCCGCCATGCCAAGTGAGGAGCCGGCTGCAAAAACAGGTAACCAACCAGCAAGGACCAGCATGACAATGCAGGCAGGCCCTGCAGTAACAACAAAGGTGGCTGCAAAACCTGTGCCTTCCGCAACAGGAACTGCACTCACACATGGAAACCCCTCCACCACGCACAGGGCGTCAGTGGGAAACGAGGAGTCTTCCCCAAAACGCTATGCCAGTAGAGCGTTAGAAGCGGCAGCCTGCCTGAATAAGGCAAAGGCCCACTTAAGGAACTCGAGAAACCTAAAGACGGAAATAAAAGAAGGGGTCGAGAAGGCACTCGCACGGCTCCACGAACTGGTCAAGGAAGCTGAGGCGGAGCTCAAGACGAAGGGAAGTACAACGGGGGGAGGGCGGGTGGTGGGGGGACTGGCAGCGTGTGCTGCGTCACCTCCTGACTCCACCCCTTCTCCCTCATCTACCTCCGGCGAAAGCTTACTTATGAAATGTCTGGTGGAGCACACCAACTTGATAAGGGAAAGCGGCAGAAAAATAGAGGAGCTAAAAGCTACGATCGAAAGGCACGCTGAAAAGATAGAAAAGACAGAAACGCCTACCTACGCCGGGGTGACTGCGGCCCGGAGTGACGGGACGCTGCAAAAGCGTACGCTGCATTCGGTCGCGGTCACCTCGACCGTGGAAACGGAAACAGGAGAGGAGGTGCTCGAAAGAGTTAGAAAAGCCATAGATGCTAAGGAAGGATGGGTAAGGGTGGAGAGGGTAAGAAAAGCTAAAAATAGGAAAGTAATAATGGGGTTTGGGTCCAAGGAGGAACGGGATAAGGTGAAGGAAAGAATAGGGAAAGAAGGAGGTAGCCTCACCATCGAGGACGTGGAAAATAAGGACCCGCTGGTCAGGCTTGGGGATGTCCTGTCAGTAAATACTGATGAGGACATCCTCAAGGCTCTCAGAAACCAGAACGGGACTGTTTTCCGCGGCCTAGTTGAGGGGGAGGATAGGATAGCAGTAAAATATAGAAGAAGAGCCAGAAATCCGCACACCAGCCACGTAATTATAAGCGTGTCACCCGGTGTCTGGAGGCGGATAACGGAGAGGGGCTATGTTTACATAGATCTCCAGCGGGTCAGAGCAGAAGACCAGACTCCACTAGTTCAGTGCACGCGCTGCCTGGGGTACGGCCACGGCAAAAAGTACTGCCAAGAGACTACAGACGCTTGCAGCCACTGTGGTGGTCCCCACCTGAGAACGGAGTGCGCGGATTGGCTAGCTGAGGAACCACCCGCCTGCAGAAACTGCAAAAAGGCGAAACTGACGCAAACAGAGCATAATGCCTTCAGCTCTGGGTGCCCTGTGCGCCGCCGGTGGGATGAATTGGCCCGGTCGACCGTCGCATACTGTTGACGCCAACGTTGCCACTATCACATATAGCTATATGCAAGCGAACCTCCAACGAAAAAGGCTTGCAACAATCGAGCTGCTGCTCGAGGCACAAAAACGGGGGGTAAGCGTAGCCTTGTTGCAGGAGCCATATATAGGGGGGAGCAGGACAATGAAGAGCCACAGAGGGGTAAGGATCTTCCAGAACACTGGAAATGGAGAAGGGACCGTTAAGGCTGCAATCGCTGTCTTTGATAGCAATCTCAACATAAAGCAGTACCCAAAACTCACCACAGATAACATCGTTGTGGTGGGTATCCAGACCAGTGCCTGGGAGATCACTCTGGCGTCCATTTACTTTGAGCCGGACAAACCAGTGGAGCCCTATTTAGACCACCTCAAAGAAATAGTGGCCAAAAATGGCTCTAAGCCCATAATCGTTGGAGGCGACGCAAACGCAAAAAGCACCTGGTGGGGCAGCCCAACAGTCGACCGCAGGGGAGAGGAGGTGTGTGGGACACTCGGGGAGCTCGGGCTGCACATACTAAATGAAGGAGAAATCCCGACCTTCGACACAGTCAGGGGAGGACAACGTTACAGCAGCTATGTCGACATAACAGCTTGTTCGGCAAATATCCTCGACAAGGTAGCAGACTGGAAAGTCGTCGAGGGCCTAAGCAGCTCCGACCACAACGGCATTGTTTTCAAAATTTTACAGACTAAATCAAAAGGGCTAAAGGTAGAAAGAACCACTAGAATATTTAATACAAAAAAGGCCAACTGGCCTGAGTTTCATGCGAAACTCACCCAGCTGAGCCAAGAACAAAAAGTCACAAAGGTAGAAATAGAAAAAACAATCAATATAGAGCAATTAGATAAAATAGTAAATAATTATACAGACATTGTTACAAAAGCATGCAAAGCATCCATGCCAATTAAAAAACAAGTAGAAAAACTTACCTTGCCGTGGTGGTCGGAGAAGCTTGAAAATCTGAAAAAAGCGGTAGCTACCCAAAAGAGGAGAATCAGGTGTGCAGCACCAGTCCGTAGATCCATGGTTGTCGAAAGGTACCTGCAACAGAAAAAAGAGTATGAGTCAGAGGCAGCCAGAGCCCAAACAGAGAGCTGGAAGGAGTTTTGCTGCAAACAGGATAGGGAGGGGGTGTGGGAGGGGATTTATCGGGTTATAGGAAGGACAGTGAGTAGGGTGGAGGACCCGCCGCTGGTGAGAGATGGTAAAGTGCTGGACGCGGAAGGGTCGGCCCGATACATAGCGGAGACCCTGTATCCAGAGGACCACCCAGCTGCAGACGACCCTCACCACAGCCATGTCAGAATCGAGGCGGAAAAGGTGAATGAAGGTGAAAATGGTGAGTCATACGACCCTCCATTCACCATAGCCGAATTGAAGGCGTCGAGCGAGTCCTTCAACCCAAAGAAGGCTCCGGGAATGGACGGCCTCACAGCCGATATCTGCAACCGCGCTATCAGCAAAGACCCTGAAATTTTCCTGGCAATCCTCAACAGATGCCTCGCTTATAACCATTTCCCCAAAATATGGAAAGAGGCAACAGTGGTTATGCTACGGAAGCCAGGGAAAACAGATTACACAACACCAAAGGCGTACCGCCCAATCGGCCTGTTGCCGGTACTCGGAAAAATCTACGAAAAGATGTTGGTGGCCCGACTCAGATTCTACATAGCACCGAGGATGAGTACTCGCCAGTACGGATTCATGCCACAAAGGAGTACCGAAGACTCCCTCTATACCCTCATGCAAAAAATACGCAACAAGCTGAAACAAAAGAAAATAATAACATTAATATCGTTGGACATAGAGGGAGCCTTCGACAATGCCTGGTGGCCAATTATAAGAGTCCGACTGGCTGAGGAAAGGTGTCCGGTCAACCTGAGAAGGGTCATCGATAGCTATCTGAGCGACAGGAAAGTACGAGTAAGGTACGCCGGCGCTGAGCATCAGAGAAGTACGGAGAAGGGTTGCGTGCAAGGCTCAATTGGGGGCCCCATTCTCTGGAACCTCATACTGGATCCCCTCCTCAAAGAACTCGAGAGAAGAGGAATTTACGTGCAAGCTTTTGCTGATGACGTGATCCTGGTCTTCGATGGTGACACGGCATTGGAAATAGAGAGGCAGGCGAATGCCGCCCTCGAACATGTTCGGGTGTGGGGCGTGGAAAACAAGTTAAACTTCGCACCGCACAAGACCAGTGCGATGGTTATTACAAAAAAGTTGAAATACGACGTCCCACGCCTAAGCATGGGCGGGGTCGACATCGCTATGTCCAGAAAAATTAAAATACTGGGTGTCACCATCGACGACAAGCTCACGTTTAACGAGCACGTTTCGGAGGTATGCCGCAAGGCCATCGCAGTCCACAAACAGCTGAGCAGGGCTGCAAAAGTAAACTGGGGCCTAAATCCGGAGGTTGTTAAAATTATATATGTTGCTACGGTGGAACCAATAGTCCTGTACGCTGCCAGCGCATGGGCGGAAGCCGCTAACAAACTGGGAATGATCAAACAGCTAGGCGTCGTGCAGCGGGGAATAGCACAGAAAATGTGCAGGGCGTACCGAACCGTCTCACTGAACTCGGTGCTCCTACTAGCCGGGATACTCCCCCTGGATCTTAGAATCCACGAGGTGGCATCACTGTATAGAGCCAAGAAAGGGGTACCACAGGCCATATTGGGGGACAGGGAGGTAGAACGGATGACTTCTGCACTGGAATCCCCGCATCCCGCGAAGCGATGCGACCTGAAGATCGTCGGCCTGGTAAACCGGGAGGATGTTGACGCCAATTCTGACCAAGAGGTGAAAATCTTCACTGATGGTAGTAAGATTGGGGGGCGTGTCGGTGCGGCGCTGTCCATATGGAACAGAGAGTCCGAGACGCGTGCCCTCAAGTTGGCGCTACCAGGTTACTGTACCGTTTACCAGGCTGAGCTACTCGCGATATGCCGGGCAACGCGGGAAATTAAGAACAGCACGGCGCCTACCTTCGGGGTTTTCAGCGACTCCATGGCGGCTCTTTTGACCGTGAAAAACCCCAGTTGCCTTCATCCCCTGGCGGTGGAGGCCAGAGAGAATATAACAGCTGCGTCTCTCCAGAACAAGATAGTATCCTTGTTCTGGATAAAGGCCCACGCAGGGTTAGAGGGCAACGAAAGAGCGGATCAGCTGGCGAAAGAGGCCGCCATGAACCTTAAGAAAAAACCGGACTATGATCTGTGCCCGATTTCATTCGTCAAGCGCCACATACGTATGGCGACGCTCGACGAATGGAATCGGAGATACAAGTCCGGCCAAACCGCCAACGTTACGAAGATCTTTTTCCCAGATGCGGTGGCAGCGTATAGAACAATAAGAAAAATGGAACTTACCAATATCAGGGTACAAATAATGACGGGACACGGTGGATTCTCCGAGTACCTGAATCGCTTCAGGTGCAAGGAGAGTCCATCGTGCATCTGCGACCCAAACAAGGACGAAACCGTGCCACACCTGCTTCTGGAATGCCCTGCACACGCTGTGGACAGATATGAACTGGAACAGGCTCTGGAAATAAAATTAGACAAAGAGATTGTGGGGGAAGTGATGCGAGGAAAAGATAGGGAGAAATTTCTAGACTACTGCACAAAGATTGCACAGAAGGCAATAGAGAGAAATAAAACAGCTTAAGCAAGTATGCTGGTAGTATATTTAGTAATATATATATTAAGCATAGAAATAAGTATAAAATGTCATTAGAGTAAGCACTAGTATAAGTAGAGATAGAAATAAAAAGATATTGTTAACATAAGAAAATAAAGATAAATTGGATGGATTAAGAAAGATGTAAAAGAAATAAAAAAACCAAAATGGACCGTTATTTCCCCCCACATTGTAATAAATTAAAATAAAAAATAGATAGTTAGAATAGGTTCGTAATGGGAATCCCACCCAGAACAAAGAATGAAAGACGATGAATGAAGAAAGATAAAGTATGCAGCATGAACGTGCGAGAAGAACAAACCTCCACCATGTTACCGGCCCCCAAATCTACACCGACGGCAGCAAGATAGAGGGGAAAGTTGGAGCTGCCCTAACTTGGTGGGAAGGAGGAAAGGAGTCCATGTCCAGCACTTTTGGCTTGGAGCCTCACAACACTGTCTTCCAATCTGAAATGTATGCACTCTTCCGAGCTGTCAGATTGGCAAGAGAATCTAAGGCGGCCTCCATAAGCATACTGAGCGACTCAAGGTCGTCGCTCGACCTGCTGAGGAGACCGTCTGTTACTCACCACCTGGCACTCCAAATAAAGAGTCTCATCCGTGAAATCAGAGAGGAGGGCAGAAAAGTGAGGCTGTTCTGGCTCAAGGCCCACGTTGGAACTGTCGGGAATGAGAGAGCAGATGTGCTGGCAAAAGAGGCGGCCCTAACAAAGGAGACAGCGGACTACGACAAAGTCCCCGTATCATACGTGAGAAGGAAGATACGGGAGGGGACTGTAAAGAAGTGGCAAGTGAGGTACGAGTCCTCGAGTACAGGGGCGGTAACAAAAGTATTCTTTCCAGACGTCCTAGCGGCGAAAAGAATCCTCAGGGACACAGCCCTAACACCGGCCCATACCCAAATCTTGACGGGACACGGAGGCTTCGCAGCATACCTCCACCGCTTCCACCTCAAGGACAGTCCCTCGTGCGTCTGCGACCAGAGCTGCGAGGAAACAGTCTGGCACCTTCTCTTCGAATGCCCAAGGTTCTGCCTTGAAAGAATGGAACTGGAGCGGAAAACAGGGCTCCAGTTAAGTCAATCCTCACTCCACAACTTTATGGAGAAGCCAGCTTCGAGGACCCCATTCTTAGCATTCGCGAGTAAAGTTGCCGTAACCGCAGCGGGGCCGAACAAATCGGACGCCCCCGCACAAAGTCGAGTCCGGCTACCATCTACTCGTACCCCTACCACAAACACAACACCTACACTAAATACACAACACCCATTACCCACAACTACACGGCAAAGTACAAACACAACACCAATTACACAGCAAAGAATAAACACACAACCAGCACCAGTAACAGCGCTAGCGGTAGTAACAACAGGAATAAACCAACAGACGATCCCAACCGACATGCCAGTAACACAATTCCTGGTATGCGGAAGAGACGGAGTCCCCGGTATCAGACTCCGAGGGGTCGCCCTGTTCATGAATAGGGAATCAGAGACGCTGGGTATAAGTTTCTGCATTGCTTCAAGCCGCACTGGAGCCCGAATCACAATTTCACCAGGCCTAGCTGCTCTGATCAACGGGAGCACATCAAAAACGAGCATCAAAGGAAGCAAGTACGCCGCGCTGCAGCAGGTGGAGATAGCCGCTCACAAGTGCCGTTTAGTGCGATTCAAAGGAAAGACAATCGCACTACTCGAGTGGAGAGCGGAGACCCCTTTTGCTCAGGCGAGCTCGCTGCTCCAAAAGATCAGGGAGGCAGGTGAAAATACGTGCATAGCACCCCGCACGATCAGCATCGATGCTATGGCGGTCGGTGGTGAAAGAGGAGACATCGCAGACCGTTTCGGCTGCCTTAAAGCCTCAGAACAGCATGAGGTCGTGGTCTACGAGGATAGGGGGGAAACTCTAAGTTTCCTCAAAGCCCCCAAAGACCACACAGGTAGCACGATGAGTTCCACTAAAAACCCGAACACCACGAGCGGAGCTGAAAGGGCCCAGCAAAAGTTTGTAGCAGAAAAAGAAAAGAGGGACAAAGGCAAAAACATCAGCCCAGAGGACCGAGCGCGGTCCAAGAGCCGTCTCAAAGCAATCGGCACCTTCCTCAGCGCACTGCTCCCGAGTACCAGCCGCACATCACCAACTGAGCGGCAAGAGTCAGCGGTCATGAGGTTTTTCAAACCGAAACCCAGGGAAACACCAGAACCAAAACCCAAACCGACCAGAGCCGACAAAGGGCAAGTCAGCCCTCCGACCCTCGCTGTAAACTCTGGTATCATAGACCACGTACAGAGCGCATTCCTCGAGTATGTATCAGTCGTGAGGGCAACCAGAGAGGTAAACCTCGCGACATGTAGAAAGATTCTGCAGACCTTTCATTGGAAAAATGAGGGTCTGTTAAGGGTCTTACTCGGGGAGGCAGAGGCAGCCGTGTACGACAACGTTAAATCCCAGGTCATTGCTGGTGAAATGACGGGGTCGTACATGGCAGCCTATAGCGCGAAGAGTGGCTTTGTGACCCTGGACGAGGTGGAAACGGAGCGCTCAGGGAAAGTAACATTCCACACACCCGAAGACGACCCGATAGTGGTTACCGCCAAGTGTACCAAAATTATGCTGGACGACAGGATCCTCGAAATGGCGCAATCCATTTCGGGGGCCTCCGCTTCCCCGGCATCGGAAGCGCATTGGGCGGTACCCAGTATCAAGTGGATAAACGGAGTCCCAGGGTGCGGCAAGACGACCTGGATGGTGAAACATTTTGACGAGGAGAGCGATATCGTTGTGACCACAACAACCGAAGCTGCTAAGGATCTCAGAGAAAAACTAGCGCACCGATTAGGAGATCGTGTCAAGGCAAAGGTGCGCACTATGGCCTCAATTTTAGCCAACGGGTTCAGACCAGAGGAGAAATGCCGTCGCCTTATGGTTGACGAAGCCCTCATGAACCACTTTGGGGCAATAGTCATGGCAGTGAAGTTGTCTGGAGCGAGCGAGGTCGTTCTCATCGGAGACGTAAATCAGCTACCATTTTTGGACAGAGAGAACCTTTTTGAGTTAAGGTACACCCGTCCAAACTTGGTGGCTGGCATCACCCAGGAGTTACTCTGTACGCATCGGAACCCAATGGACATAGCACTGACCCTGAGTGAGATATACCCCGGTATATACTCCTCCAAGACTTCGCTGTCGCGGGTCCACTCTCTGAAAGTAGAAAGGTTCACGGGAGCGCGCATACCGATAACCGCCCAGAACACCTTATTCTTGGTCCATACGCAGGAAGAGAGAGCCTCTCTTGCCGACCAGGGCTATGGGTCTGGCGAAGGGTCGCGTATCCTCACCATCCACGCAGCTCAGGGGTTGACCTGCGACAGCGTCATCATAATAAACACCAAGTCAAGGAGGCTCCAAATTCACGACAGCATCTCCCATGCAGTTGTTGCAGTGTCGAGACACACGGTCAGCTGTGTGTACTACACCGACGACGCCGACGATGCCACGGGCCGTTTCGCCCGTAAAGCGATGGATGCGCCTTCTAAAGTGGTCGTCGAATACAACCTTAAGACGGCCATGCAGCATCGAGACACCGCAGTCGTGGAAGCTTTGATGGAGTTAGTGAAGACTCTAGGTGGCAGATCAACAAGAGCCCAATACCCAAACTCTACCCACCAACCCTAAATCCATAGTCGTAAAATATATATATATATATAATCATAATGTAACATGTAGCAAGATAACTGTGTGTAAATACATAAGTATATTTTGAAACAATTTAACCATTGTAAAAAGTATATTTTAATACCTTGCATATCGCACCTTTAATCCAATACCGTCGCTGGGCGGGATTCTTCAAGGAAACTGTTTGTGAAAAAACCTGTAAAGTTAGCGGTCAGCAAACAAATGGCGTTGAGTTTCGTTTCGTGGATGTGTTGGATTGACGGTGTGATATGTCTATAGATTTGATATATTGATGTGTCTAAGTTTTATTGTAATATAAGTAAAAATAATTTGTATAAATAAGTTACTAACTTAACTAATTTAAACAAAAAAAAAAAAGAAAAAAGAAAAAAAAAAAAAAAAAAAAATATATATATATATACTATATATATGAGTCTGAGGTGGACTCGCGTAATTTTTAAGCTTAGTTTTTAAGTAAATGTTAAGATGAGGGCACGACAAAATGCCATTGTTAAACTTTCATAAACAAATAACACTGTAAAAAATGGCGCGGACCATCATGTCTGCGGTAGAATAGATACACAAAAAAAAAAAAAAAAAAAAAAACCTAACCTAACCTAACCTAACCCAGTATCCCCTCAACCCTCGTGGTGGTCGGATCGTTTTTAAAGTCGCTCCGCACTTAAAAATTAAAAAAACCGGTATAAAGTTGTCCGATTTTGACGAGTGAGGTGTCTATGTGCTGGGCAAAGTGAAACCTACACGCCCCTGTGATTCTTCACACTCGGATTGCAGTGCAACTGTGTAAAAGATAGAAAAAACCTCAATAATTGAGGTTAAGTTAAGAAGAAAAATCTTCAATCGCAAACGCTGCGGAATTAAGATCGACGACCTACCTTTTTTATTGGAAAAAAGGGAGGGGGTAGCTGCCGCACACCATCTAGACGACCCAGAAGCCTGAAAAATCCAAATCATTAGGAGTTATTCGTGAAAAACAAAAACCACGTGGAGCTGAAAGCAGCGAAAACGCAGAGCCAGGTGCCTGAAACTTTGAAGCTGTAATCTCTCTCTATTATCAAGACTGGTTCTGCAAGTATTTTTGTCGTACCTATTATATTCGATTTTTACAAGGACTTTGAAATCCACAAAATTTGACCCTTATATCTCCGGATATAAGCAACTTTTCTATGATCTTCAACTGCAGTTTTTGGCGCGCTTATTAGTAGAATACAGACTGTGAATTTCAGATTTTTTAATTGGACAGTTTCCAAAATATAATTTATTTTAGAAAAAAATCACTTTATCAAAAAATATGTATGTTATCATATAGTTTTATCAAATAATGTTTTTTGTCCACATAGTACTTGATTTTTCCTATTTTTTACCATTTTTGTCAAAATTTTATGTTTAGTGGATCCTGAGATATCGATTTTTTGTCTATTTTAGGCATTTATTTCAAATTTTACAGAAAATAACAAATTTTGACGTCGGGACTGGGTCCAATACGTATATTGTGACCCATTTAAGCCCAAACACAATAAATTTATCTCTAAAACTGAGAATTTTGTTAAATTCCACCATTTTGGTTTTTTAGGTTCAAAATTTCAACTTGCTATATCTCAGGAACTACCGGGCCGATTGCACTCGGCTTTCCGCTTTAAGTTGAGACGTTTTGTGGACTTTGGCCATAGTTAGGTTTCAGGAGCTTTTGACCTGAAAAGTTTTTCCTTCGCTGAAACGGTTTTCAGGATATACTCGAAGTGACGCCGAGCTGTATATCCAAGACCCGAACTTTCTCCGACGAAGGGTTCCGAAATTATGGGCTTTTAAACCTGACTTTTGACAGTTCGGTAGCCATTTTGTTTAACTTCAAACCGCAATAACTCCTGAACCAGGAGTCGTGGGAAGTTGCGGATTTTGATTTTGGACACGGGGGCTTCTAGCCTTCCTTATCCTTCATCTTTCAGGCAGTTTTGAACCAATAAAATTACGGGGTCCTGAAAACGGTTTCAGTGGATAGGCGGGTTGGGGCCAGGATAGGAGAGTCCAAACTCGCTGTTTTTGTGGCCATCTGGAACGGAGATATTACCTGCCAAAGTTTGACTTTGACAGTTGTGCCGCCATATTGTTATTATACAAACATCTATATCTTCACAACGGAGGGTCGCAGGGCAGTGGGGTTTTCTCTGTAGGAATCGTTTTGTGCTTGTCTTGTGAGTGGGCTGGCTTTCAGGCGCTTTCAGAGGGGAAAAATTTTTTCAGCCTGAAAAGTATACCACTGCGTGGATCTTGTCGAGCGCAGTAAGATAAGCCTAAGCACGGGGGGTTTTGGTCTATTGGTTGCGGAGGAAACCAATTTTAAACATATTTGGCTGCCATTTTGGATAAAAACCAAATTTTTTAAACTTTAATTGCTCCGGAACCCTTGGGGCTAGTTACCCCGTGTTTGGGTTTGTTGGAACGGGCTCGGCGGGCTTTATCCAGTGATTATATTGGATCGACTCTATCGAACCTAACCTAACCTAACCTAACCTAACCTAACCTAACCTAACCTAACCTAACCTAACCTAACCTAACCTAACCTAACTATTGACATGGTAGACGGTTCTGCAAGGACACCCTCCCTAGGTGTAGCCATTGTGGCGGATCGCACTTGAGAGCAGAATGTGCGGACTACCTGGCAGCAGCACCACCAACCTGCTGTAACTGCATGGACGCCAAAGCAGAGAACGCTGAGCACAATGCGTTTAGCTCCGAATGTCCAGTGCGTAGAAGGTGGGAGGCACTGGCTAGAGCTAAGGTAGCGTACTGCTAAGGTTATCACAAGTCGCTCCGGGGCAGGCAACCCCACCAGAAGATATGCAGTAGCCCAGGCGAACCTCCAGAGGAAAGAGCTGGCAACCACGGAACTCATGATTGAGGCCAGCAAGCGGAAACTCGCATTCGCTTTGATCCAGGAGCCGTATGTGGGCGGGGTAAGAAGGATGAAGGACTACCGTGGGGCGAGAGTCTTCCAGTGTGCAGCAGTAGGAGATGGGACTGTGAAGGCGGCTATCGTTGTCTTTGACGACGATCTTGACGTTATCCAGTGCCCGAAACTCACGACCAACAATATTGTTGTGTTGAGGATCCGAACCTGCACTTGGGAAATCGCGGCGGTGTCCTTCTACTTCGAGCCAGACCAGCCCATAGGGCCATACCTGGATCAGATCAGAAAGATCAGAGAGGAGCTGGGTCCAAGAAGACTGCTAATGGGAGGCGATTGCAACGCCAAGAGTACCTGGTGGGGAAGCACCATGGAAGACCACAGGGGAGTTGAGATGTCCGGTACCCTGGAAGAGTCTGGATTGCAGGTACTCAACAGGGGTGATACGCCTACCTTTGACACCGTGAGAGGTAGTAAGACGTACACCAGTTTTGTAGATATTACAGCCTGTTCTGAAGATCTACTAGACCTAGTAGACAACTGGAGGGTAGACCAGGAAATGACGAGCTCGGACCACAATACCATCCTACTCGACATAAATCTCCGCAAGAGTAGAGGCCTTAGGGTGCAAAGAACCACAAGGCTATTCAACACGAAAAAGGCAAGCTGGGACCTTTTTAATACAATACTCACGGAACAAAAATTAGAAAATAATATTAACTTAGACCAAATTAAAGGCATTAATTCAAATATAGATTTAGAAAACATGATTAATAAATTCACTAAAGTTATTACCGAGGCATGTAACGGCAGTATGCCTATAAAAAAGAGTACGGAGGTACTCAAGGTCCCATGGTGGAATGATGAGCTCGCCAGGCTGAAGAAAGTTGCCACTACCTTCAGGCGAAAGATCAGGAACGCGGCGCCGTACCGCAAAGAAATAGTGGTAACTGAGTACCTGAAAAAGAAAGAAGAATATGAGTGCCAAGCCAAGAAAGCCCAAATAGAAAGCTGGAAAGAGTTCTGTAGAAGACAGGACAAGGAAGGAGTTTGGGACGGTATTTACCGTATCATCCGTAGGACCACCAGGAGACAAGAAGACTTGACCTTAACCAAAGACGGTGCATTTCTGAACCCAAAAGAGTCAGCGAACTTATTAGCGGAGACATTCTACCCACAAGACCTGGAGGAAACTGACGACGAAGATCATCGCCGTACCAGAGAAGCGGCAAAGCGGGTAAACGAGTGGCAACATGATGAGAGTCATGATCCACCGTTTACACTGCTGGAGCTAAAGACCGCGGCGGGAAGTTTCAACCCAAAGAAGGCCCCGGGAGCGGATGGCTTCACAGCAGATATCTGCAGCAGAGCTATCTACCAGGACCTGGGCGCATCCCTTGCCCTTTACAACAAGTGTCTAGAATTAGGACACTTTCCGGACATCTGGAAGCAGGCAACCGTGGTAGTCCTGAGAAAACCGGGCAAGGACGATTATACGAACCCCAAAGCTTACAGGCCAATTGGTCTGTTGCCGGTTTTGGGGAAGGTCCTGGAGAAGATGACAGTAGCAAGGATTAAATGGCACATCATACCGAGGATTAGTACTCGCCAGTTTGGATTCATGCCCCAGAAGAGCACCGAGGACGCCCTCTATACGCTAATACACCGAATCAAGGGTTTGATTGAGCGTAAAAAGCTGGTAACCCTAGTGTCATTGGATATAGAGGGGGCCTTCGACAGCGCATGGTGGCCGGCCATAAGAATCCGTCTGGCTGAGGAAAAGTGTCCGGTAAATATCAGGAGGCTACTGGATAGCTATCTGGATTGCAGAAAAGTCAGTGTAAGACTCGCTGGGGAAGAATGCACTAGGAGCACCAACAAAGGTTGTGTGTAGGGGTCAATCGGTGGTCCCATCCTATGGAACCTTCTGTTGGACCCTCTACTACGGGAACTGGAGCAAATGGGTGTGTACGTGCAGGCTTTCGCTGATGACGTGTGTATGGTCTTTGACGGAGACACTGGACTTGACGTCTCGAGACAGGCAAACGCGGCGCTCGCCTACGTTCGGCAATGGGGAGTCAGAAACAAGTTGAAGTTTGCGCCGCACAAAACTTGCGCAATGGTTCTAACCAAGAAACTTAAGTATGACGCCCCTTTGCTGAACATGGGAGGAGTCGGTGTCGGCATGTCGCGAGAGGTCAAAATCCTAGGACTTACCATTGACGACCGACTTACTTTTAACACGCATGTCGCGCTACAGTGCCGGAAGGCCCTTGACATTTACAAGCAGCTTTCCAAAGCTGCAAAGGTTGATTGGGGGCTGCACGCGGAAGTCGTTCGTTCTATCTATACGGCAACCATAGAGCCGATTATTATGTATGCATCTGCGGTATGGGCACCAGCAGCCAGGAAAGTCGGGGTGCGCAAGTTGCTCGACACGGTGCAGAGGGGCTTCGCTCAGAAGCTCTGCAAATCGTACCGAACAGTCTCTCTACACTCGGCACTGGTCTTGGCGGGGATACTACCTCTTGACCTCAGGATACAAGAAGCAGCTGCATTGTACGAGGCAAAAAGAGGGTCGCCTCCGCCCGAACTAGGAGATAGAGAGACAGAGCGTCCGGTAAGGTTTGCAGAAACTCCTCACCCGGCGGAACATATGGCAATGGAAATTATACAACTGGTAGACCAAAACCTTGTGGACAGGTACAATGTGCAGCAGGTGCGAATATTCACCGACGGCAGTAAAATTGAGGGGAAGGTTGGGGCCGCGCTATCCTTATGGAATAGCGAGGTCGAAATCCAGAACCTCAAGCTCAGTCTGTCCGCATACTGCACAGTCTACCAGGCGGAACTCCTAGCCATATGTAAAGCCACAAGCGTCATCCTCAAAAGGAGGGAGGTGACCTATGGTCTCTATAGCGACTCAAGGGCCGCACTGGAGACGGTCGCAAACCATTGGTCCCTCCACCCTCTGGCCGTGGAGACGAGGGAGAACCTGCAGAAGGCCTTGTTTCATGGCAAAGATGTATCCTTGTTCTGGGTCAAGGCTCATGCAGGACTGCCCGGGAACGAGCGCGCCGACGATCTGGCCAAACATGCGGCTTTGGCGTCAAAAAGGAAACCAGACTACGACCAGTGTCCAGTCTCATTTTTAAAAAGGCTAATACGGCAAGAGTCTCTTAAGCTGTGGAATAGTCGATACAGTGCCGGGGACACTGCGTCGGTCACTAAAATGTTCCTGACGCAATAAACGCATACCGGTTTGTCCGCAAGGCCAAGCCGGAGGGAAAGCTCACCCAGATGCTCACGGGGCATGGTGGATTCTCTCAGTACTTGAACCGTTTCAGGTGCAAAGAGAATCCATCATGCGTCTGTGAACCCAACGCAATCGAAGATGTCGCACATTTGCTCGTAGAATGCCCCGCACACGCGATGGATAGATTTGATCTAGAACAAAAATTAGGAATGAAAGTTTGTAAAGATAATCTATGTGCGCTTCTTACCAATAAACATTTCACCAACGACTTTATAGAGTACTGCATAAAAATATGCCATATTGTAAACAAAAGAAACAAATAGATATATAATATTTGTTAAATTATATAATAACTTATATAAACATTAGCAAAACTGTAAACTGTAGATAAGGAATAAAATTACAGACAACAAGTGCAGTAATATAAGTAAAATTAAGATAAATAAATTAGATAATAAATAAACAATGTAATAATGATAAGAAGTAGTCATAAGAAATGTAGTAAAATGTAACAACGATAACAAGTAGTCGTAAGAATGTAGTAAAATGTAATTAAGGTAATAAATAGCTGTAAGAAAAATAGTAATATGTAATAAGCTGATAAACAGAGTATAAGAAAAATAGATATAAGGAAAGGTATAAATAATGTGAATGTAGTAAGAGATAAGAATTACTAAGAACTGTACAAATAAAGATATGCAAAAGGCGAACAAGCCATTTTAGGAATTAAATAAAAAATCACGATAAGAAATATACCCCCTCCTGTACTATAATCCTGGCAAAATATCCGGGGAACATCATGTAGGCTAGCTCGCGGGCCGGGCCTTGGCGCCCGGACAGGTATAAAAAAAAAAAAAAAAAAAATAAAAAAAAAAAAAAAAAAAAAAAAAAAAACCTAACCTAACCTAACCTAACCTAACCCAGTATCCCCCCAACCCTCGTGGCGGTCGGATCGTTTTTAGAGACGCTCCGCGGTTAAAAATCTAAAAAAGTGGTCAAAAGTGTTCCGATTTTCGTTAAATAAGTGCCAGTCGACGCGTTATAAGTCGGCTCACGTCTGAAAGTGAAATCAGTGCCTTTGGATTGCAGTGAAAAGTGAAGAAAAGCGAAAAACCTCAGAGAGGTTATAATTTTCTAAGTGTCGAAACACAAAAAGGCAAACGACGTGGAAACGAAAGCGGCGACCCCTCATTTTTATTTCGCCATTTTATGCGGGCTGGGAAGGTCTACAGACGAGAAAATTTTCCGGAATTTTCCGGAAGACAATTTCGTGAGAAAATTAGAAAAACCGAAAACCACGTGTGCACGAGGTAGCGGAAGGAGCTGCTGCAGAGACGCCGTTTCTTCGCAGCTTCCTGCCCTGTCAGAGGAGAAGACCCCTGGTGCAACTGGAAAAATTTTATGTTAAGTAGTTTTTTAGTTATTAAGTTTTAAAAACTATATATTTGACCTATAATATCTCGGAAACTACAGCGGTAACCTATCATTTTTTGACAGGAACTAGCTGCGCGCTAGAGCCCTTAGCCTGAATTATATAATTATTTATTTTTTCCCCTGTTGGTTGCCGAGATATTTTAATTTAAGAGAAAAAACCGGTTTTATTCGAAAAAACCACTATTGTTTTATGTTTTTAGTAAATTTACTTTATACACTTTTAGGAACTTAATTCACCTTTTTTATGCAGTTTTTATTATAATTTTAGGTCTCTCTGTTCGGGAGTTATGAATTTTTAAAGATTTTTTGTTGATTTATCGGGAAATATCAAGTTTTTGATAAATTTGACACCAAAATAGGGTCAATTTAGTCAGAAACATCTCACTCAGCCAAAACCTGGACTTTCTGGGCTGAATAGAAGCGGATCTACGCGAAAAACGTTTGTTTTCGGCCATTTTTGATTGTAGGTCAACATTTTTGAAACTCCATAGCTCCTGAACCAGAAAAGATAGAAGCACCGGGTTTTCGCAGATATTACAAGGGGATATTAGAGAATATAATCCGTGGGTTTTTGTTCGTTTTTGGAACCTGAATTTTTTCGGCGCTGAAACAGCTTTCGGCGGTTAGGCGAGGTCAGGGGACCCACTTAGATCAAAACCGCATCTCTCTGTGACGAATGGTTGCTGAGTAATAGCCACACAAAGTTGGCATTTGACAGTAGGGCGGCCATCTTTGAAAGTTTTGATCAGACATAGCTCCGGTCTTAGTGGTCGTAGAGGGCAGCGGTTTGCAGAATCGGGCTTAGGAAAGCAATCACTACCCGAGCACCTTATTTTCAGGCGATTTGGCGCTGGAAATTTTCAGGATCCTGAAAGCCACCTTGCGCGGTAGGACGGGTCGAGCCAAGCCGGACAAGCCCAAACACGGGTGTTCTGCGGCCACGGGAAGGAGAGTTGTGCCGGGTCGAGAGTCAACTTTGACAGTTCTAGAACTGTCAAACGAAACTTGGGGCTCGGACAGCTCCCGAACCGAGGGTCGTAGAAGATCCTGGTTTTTTCGGGAGACATTGGCAGGCTCTACTCTCTCTGATTAGGGCAATTTAGATGAAATCCCTGCTGAAAAATTTTTCAGCCTGAAATCTGCACTGGGGGATAGAACTCGTCGAGCCAAGTCCGGGGAACCCAAGAACGGTGGTATTTGGTCGAACGGTTCCGGAGAAAACTGCAGTTAACCCTAATTTGGTCGCCATCTTGGGTTGTTAGCCAAAATTTCAAGCTGCTATATCTCCGGGACCCTTTGTAGTAGACCCGCCGAGTTTGGATTCATTTGGAGGGGCTTGGGGAGGGCTCTCTTTCTGGACGTAGAGTACGGCTCTACATAGATACAATTTATTTATCGGTGTGTACTTTATCGATCGCTGTAACTCTATTGCATCTAGACCATTATCCCCCTTATTCAAGGGGAAACAGTATAATTTCACCTACTCATTATCTTCTCTCTACAGAGATAATACAGGAGTTCTTCAGCCTTCTTACATTTACTCACCTTATTGATTAGTATTATTGACATTGACCGTCCCCCATTTACAGGGATAGGATTTAGTTATTAAGACACTTTAATTTTAACAAGGGACAATCTACCTCACGACAATACAAAATGTTTCTCGCACATACGCCCCGCAAGCAAACTGCGCCAGGGACCACCTCCCCGGTGGACAAGGAGAAGGCAGGGCCGTCTCCAAAATTGACGACACCCACTGCCAATGTTCGAAAGAGCATTGGAGAGTGGGAAAATACTAGAGTAAAGGACACAAAGACAGCTTCTTCAACCACATACACCGTGTCACCGAAAAAACAAGCGCAGACTTCGACAGCCCCTTCGAGGGTTGCGCAAAAGGTCACACTACCCCAGATCGGGAAAGACACTAAGCGTCGAAGTTCTGTCGAGGCCACGGGTGGGTCGCAAAAGCCTATCGTTTCAGCTGACAGAGTGGTCGAAGGCCGGACATGGCTTCAGAGGGCGAAAACTCAATTGGGTGAATCGCGGAACCTGAAGTCTGAGATAAAAGCAGGAATCACTCTGGCAGTTGAATCGATGTATAAGCTTATAAAAGACGCCGCGACAGAAGTTGAGGCTCTGAAACTGAGACCCGGTACACTTGAACTGGAACAAAATCTGACCCAAAGGAAAAACTTAGGAGAAAGCATAGGAAAGGTCATGGGAGAAGATACAACTCTCCTAATGAATAAGTTGGAAATGCACTCCAGACTGCTGGAAGAAAGCAGCAGGCGTTTGGAGGCATTGCAGACGACATTAGGAGAACAAAAGGCTCACACTGAGACGCCCTCATACGCGAGGGTGGCCGCGGCCCGGGGCACGTACGGGGTGTTGGAGACACGCAGTACGCTGCATTCGGTCGTGGTTACCTCAAAAGACGAGACTGAGACCGGGGAGGAGGTACTGGAGAGGGTGAGGAAAGCAGTAGAAGCGAAAGAAGGTTGGGTCAAGGTGGAGAGGGTCAGAAAGGCCAAAAATAGGAAGGTGGTTATGGGGTTTGAGACAGAAAGCGAGCGAGATAAAGTTAAAGAGAGATTAGAAAGGAACGGTATCAACCTCACCGTAGAGGCCGTAAAAAACAGAGACCCATTGTTGATACTAAGGGACGTCCTCGCGATAAACAAGGACGAAGAAGTATTGAAAGCCCTAAAAAATCAAAATCGGGATGTTTTTTGCGGCCTCTGCGAAGGGGAAGACAGAATGGAAATTAAGTATAGAAGGAGGACGAGAAACCCCCATTCTGTACATATAGTGTTGAGCACGTCCCCGGAAGTATGGCAGCGGGTGACGAAGAGAGGGTATGTCCATGTGGACCTACAGAGAATCCGTGTAGACGATCAAACCCCACTCATTCAATGCACTCGCTGCCTTGGCTACGGGCATGGGCGGAAACACTGTACAGAGAAGGCAGACATGTGCAGTCACTGTGGCGGTACCCATTTGAAAACCGAATGCCCGGATTGGATGGCAGGAGGGATGGCGACATGCAGAAACTGTGAGAAGGCAAATATACTCAATAAAGAGCATAATGCATTTAGCATGGAATGCCCGGTCCGCCGCAGATGGGATGCAATAGCACGGTCAACCACTGCGTACTGCTAAAGGCGCACAGGGTATAATAGCTACCTACAAAATCGCACAGGCTAACCTCCAACGAAAGAAATTGGCAACCAATGAAATACTATTGGAGGCGAAAGAACGGGGAATTGCTGTAGCCCTCCTGCAGGAGCCATATGTCGGCAATTCAAAGAGTATGAAAAGCCAGAGGGGAGTGCGGGTCTTCCAAGACACTGGTGTAGGAGACGGAATTGTCAAGGCGGCCATTGTCGTCTTTGATAAAAACATTAAAGTAATTCAATATCCAAGACTCACCACGCAGAACATTGTAGTGGTGGGTATCCAAACGAGTGCTTGGGAGATCACACTCGCCTCCTTTTACTTCGAGCCTGACCAACAATTGGAACCCTACCTCAATCAGATGAGGCAGATAGGAGCTGCAATTGGCTCGAAGCCACTAATCGTTGGAGGGGACGCCAATGCGAAGAGTGCATGGTGGGGCAGCCCAGTGGTTGACCGTAGGGGCGAGGAAGTGTACGGAACTCTCGGCGAGCTCGGGCTGAACATCCTCAACACAGGGGAAATTCCGACCTTTGACACTGTTAGAGGGGGTCAGCGTTTCAGTAGTTACGTTGACCTAACGGCATGTTCGGATAGCGTCCTGGAGCTGGTAGAAAAATGGAGAGTCGACGAAGGCCTCACGAGCTCCGACCACAATGGCATTCTCTTTGACATTGGATTGGTGAGAGCCAAAGCGGTACAAGTGGAGAGAACGACACGCATCTACAATAGTAAAAAAGCCGATTGGACAAAGTTTCATGAGAAACTAAACCAATTAAAAATAGACTACAAAATTCAGAAAACCGAAATACAACAAATTAACAGTACAGAAGCAATAGAAGTTGCAACAACGAACTACACAAATATCATAAAAGATGCGTGTCGTTCCTCTATGCCAATCAAAAAAGCCAAAGAAAAACTTACCATGCCATGGTGGTCGGAGAAACTCGCTGAGATGAAGAAGATCGTCGCTACCAGCAAAAGTAGAATCCGCTGTGCTGCTCCGGTCCGGAGGTCTAAGGTCGTCGAAGAGTACCTGAAACAGAAAGAAGAGTATGAGATGGAAGCGGCTCGAGCTCAGACCGAGAGTTGGAAGGAGTTCTGCAGTAAGCAGGACAGGGAAGGGGTATGGGAGGGAATCTATAGGGTTATCGGGAGAACAATGCAAAGAGGGGTGGACTTGCAGATGATAGAAAATGGAGAGGTGCTCGATGCAAAGGGCTCGGTTAAACTGTTGGCGGAAACCTTTTACCCTGAAGACCTAACGAGCACCGACAACTCCCATCACAGCCTCATTAGGGCTAAAGCCGAAATGGCTAATAATAAAGGACAAGAAGGCTCTCAAGATCCACCTTTCACACGGATTGAGCTCAAAACTGCTTGCGATTCTTTCAATCCCAAAAAAGCTCCGGGATTAGATGGCCTCACAGCTGACATATGCAGCCAAGCCATAGGAGGGGAACCCGATGCCTTCCTGGCCCTTCTGAATCAGTGCCTCAAGTACGGTTATTTCCCGAAGTGCTGGAAAGAGGCCACGGTGGTGGTGCTAAAGAAACCTGGGAAAATAGACTACACCACCCCAAAATCATATAGGCCCATAGGCCTCTTACCAGTACTAGGCAAGATATTCGAGAAGATGCTGGTGGCCCGCCTCAAGTTCTATATTGTACCAAGGATGAGTACTCGCCAGTACGGATTCATGCCTCAAAGAAGCACCGAGGACTCCCTCTATGATCTAATGCAACACACAAAAGGAAAACTAAACCTAAAAAAGATAGTCGTACTAATTTCGCTAGACATAGAGGGAGCCTTCGACAGCGCCTGGTGGCCAGCTATAAGGGTCCGGCTGGCAGAGGAAAAGTGCCCTCTTAACTTGAGGAGGGTCATCGACAGCTACTTGAGTGACAGAAGGGTCAGGGTCAGGTATGCGGGGGAAGAATACTCCAAGGCTACGAGTAAAGGCTGCGTACAAGGCTCCATTGGGGGCCCTAATTTCTGGAATCTCCTACTGGATCCCCTCCTTAAAGACCTGACAGGGAATGGCGTCTATGCGCAAGCGTTTGCAGACGACGTGGTCCTTGTCTTCGACGGTGACACAGCAATTGAAATTGAACAACAAGCAAACGCTGCCCTTGAACGTGTTCAAGCGTGGGGTGTCGATAATAAGTTAAAATTTGCACCGCATAAGACCAATGCGATGACTATAACTAGAAGACTCAAATACGACACCCCACGACTGAGCATGGGCGGGGTAGAAATAGCCATGTCAAGAGAAATCAAGATCTTGGGTGTCACCGTCGATGACAAGTTGACGTTTAACACGCACGTTAAAAATATCTGCAAAAAAGTCATCAGCGTGCATAAACAGTTATGCAGGGCAGCTAGGATTAGTTGGGGATTAAATCCTGAAGTGGTCAGGATAATTTATGTGGCTACAGTGGAGCCGATCATCCTGTACGCCGCCAGCGTATGGGCCCCAGCGGCCAGTAAACTGGGGATTATAAAACAGTTGGGTGTCGTGCAGCGCGGAATAGCGCAAAAAATATGCAAAGCATATCGCACCGTCTCCCTTAACTCGGTACTTCTGTTGGCAGGAATACTTCCCCTGGATCTCCGAGCTCGTGAGGTGGCCTCATTATATGAGGCCAAGAGGGGAGTGAACCTGCCAATGCTGAGGGATAGGGGAATGGAGCGGCCTGTGTCCGCGTTGAAATCCCCTCACCCTGCCACTCATATCGAACTGGAGTTCGAAAGCCTGGTGGACCGGGAGCAGGTCGACGCCAGTGCCAAACCGGAGGTGAGAATTTTCACCGACGGGAGCAAAATTGAGGGGCGTGTTGGTGCTGCGTTATCCTTTTGGAATAGCCAGGCCGAAACACGCGCCCTCAAGCTGGCGCTACCGGACTATTGCTCGGTCTACCAGGCGGAGCTCCTGGCAATATGTAGGGCAACAGGGGAAATCCGGAAAAGCTCGGCGTCCACTTTTGGGGTTTACAGCGACTCAATGGCGGCCCTCATGACGGTGAAAAACCACAGTTGCCTTCACCCCCTGGCAGTTGAAGCAAGAGAAAACCTTACAGCTGTTTCTCTCCAGAATAAGGTAGTACACTTATTCTGGATTAAAGCTCACGCAGGGTTTGAGGGCAACGAAAGAGTGGATCAGCTGGCAAAAGAGGCCGCCATATCGAGTAAAAGGAAGCCGGACTATGACTTGTGTCCTGTCTCATTCGTCAAACGTTGCATTCGTACAGCAACGCTTGAGGAATGGAACAGTAGATATAGAACAGGCACTACTGCGTCAATCACCAAAATGTTCTTCCCGGATGCGACGGCGGCGTACAGGATTATCAGGAAGATACGGATTGAGGGTTATCTGACCCAGATCTTAACGGGGCACGGTGGATTCTCAGAATACTTGAATCGGTTCAAGTGTAAAGGGAGTCCATCGTGCATCTGTGACCCAAGCATGTCGGAGTCAGTACCACACCTGCTGCTTCGCTGTCCTGTGTATTCGTACGAGCGAAATGAGATAGAAACAGAAATGGACATAGACTTAACTATTGACAATATAGGGCAAATAATGTCGGGTAAAAACAGAACTAAGTTCTTAAACTACTGTCTCAAAATAGTACAAGGAGTCGTAAAAAGAAATAAAAGCGATCGATAAAGTATGCAACTGCTGTATATTTAGTTATATAAAAGTAGTGCATATAGTTTTAAGTATTAAATTAAATAGTAAAGATTAAAGTAGTAGGATTACATAGAACTTAAGAAATGTTAAAACCTAGTAAATAAATAGAAATAAGAACATTAACAAAATAAGTAAAAATGTAATAGTATGTAAGAGTGGCAAAACTATATTTAGATTAAGCTATGTACCATTATCCCTGAAGGTATAAATATGTATATGACAGTTGTTGTAAATAGAACCAGTAAAAGAAAAAATGTGTGTAATAGAAATAGAAATAGATAAATAAACAATAAAAGTTACAATAATAAATTGTCATAGTGTAAGAACTAGAAAATAAGTAGAAATAATATGAATTTAAATAAAAAGTAAAGTAATAACCCCAAACCTGTAAAACCTGCAGAGAAATAAAAAACTGGTGTTGCATAAATCATTTACCCCTGGATATTAAGAAAGCAAAAATGTATGGGCAGCTAAATAGAGTAGCCAGAAAAGATATAGTTAGTAAAATGGGAGCCCCACCCAAAACAGAAATGAATGAGGAAGGATGAAAGAAAGACAAAGTATGAGGAATAAAAGTGCGAGAGGCAAGGTAGCGAGAACTGGTATGAAAGAGACGTAGCTAGAAATAGGCTCTGATAAAGTCAGAGGTAGAGTATTAAAAAAAAAAAAAAAAAAAAAAAAAAAAAAAAAAAAAAAAAAAACCTAACCTAACCTAACCTAACCTAACCAGTCTGAGTCCAACCGTGCTCGAGAACGCCACGTTTTTGCAAAGCTCCGCGTTTAAAAAACCAATTTTGTGGTATTTTTTCGTGTTACAACATCGTGCTATACACCAAAAATTGCGGAATAGTGCAGTGCAAACGTGTGTGAAGAAATTTTGTGTCGGAAAACTCGCTGTGAAAAACAATCACGAGAAAACTAGTAAAGTTGTGTTTTCTAAAAACTTTACATCATCATAATTCTGAAATTACATCGAGAACCTACCAGTTTTTTAACTGCGGATTGTAGAGGTCACCTAGAGGATTCATCTGACACTGCGTGAGTTGAAATCCGCTCATCCATTTCTGAGGAAAAGTGAAAACCTAACCTCAAATTTTGACCACGAGTTCAGCGATTCCGATGTTTGACAAATCTGATTTTTTCACCACTTAAGAAAAAACATTTGACAAGCTTAATGGCGTTTGCAACATAATTTTTGCTCCCTTGAGACCGAAGATATTTAAATATAAACATCTGAACTTTGAGTCACTATCCTGAAAATTCTTCAGGCAGGACCCTTCATTTTTCCGGTGGATCCTGCTGCGCGCTCACTTGATGAAGACACCCGGCATAAGATAAGATTTTTAACACCTCAATTTTTGGAAAAAACTTGTATTTTATAGTTTTTTCAGTTTTTCAAAATTTTTCTGGCATAAATTTCACTAAGTTAATAATTTTCTTATTTCAGTATCTAGCTTAGCAATTAACACTATTATAACAGTTTTTTCCAAATTTTTACGTAGCACCGTTATTAAGATATTAAATTTTTAGTCTTTTTTGCAATTAATTCACTAATAAATAGAAATATGTAAAATTTAAGTACAGCATTCTGTTCAGAGCTTGTATTCGGTTTAGGTTGAGCCCAAGGACGCGCCCAATAGCTTTGGAATTGACGGAGTTTGATTTTTTGGCCATTTTGGTTTTTTAGGTTCAAGATTTCAACGCGTTATATCTCTGGAACTACTGGGCCGATGACACTCGGTTTTTCACTGTAACTTAGGGCGTTGTATGGACTTTGACTATAGTTAGGTTTCAGGAGTTTTTGACCTGAAAAATTTTTCGTCACTGAAACGGTTTTCAGGATATACCTGAGGTGACGCCGAGCTGTACGTCCAAAACCCAAACTTTCTCCGACGAAGGGCTCCAAAGTTACGGGATTTTAAACTTGACTTTTGACAGTTCAGCGGCCATCTTGTTTAACTTCAAACCGCAATAACTCCTGAGCTGGGAGTCGTAGAAGGTTGCGGGTTTTGGATTTAGACACAAGGGTTTCTGGTCTTCCTTATCCTGCATTTTCCGGCAGTTTAGAGCCAAAAATTTTCAGGGTCCTGAAAGCGGTTTCAGCAGATAGGCGAGTTCGCGCCGGGGTAGGAGAGCCCAATTTCGCTTGTTCTGCGACCATCTGGAACGGAGATATTGCCTGCCAAAGATTGACTTTGACAGTAGTGCCGCCATTTTATTATATTTCAAACAACTACATCTCCGCAACGGAGGGTCGTAGAGCGGCGGGGTTTTCTCTGTCAGCATCAGCTTACACTTACCTTGCGAGTGGGCTAGTTTTCAGGCGCTTTCGGGGGGGAAATTTTTTTTCAGCCTGAAAATCATACCGTTACATAGATCTTGTCGAGCGCAGTAAGATAAGCCTAAGCACGGGGGGTTTTGGTCTATTGGTTCCGGAGAAAACAGCTTTAACCACATTTTGGCTGACATCTTAGATAAAAACCAGAAATTTAAAACTTGGATTGCTCCGGAACCCTTGGGGCTGGTTACCTCGTGTTTGGATTTGTTCGAACGGGCTTTGCGGCCTCTGTCCAGTGATTGTACTGGATCGACTCTACATAGAGTCTTTTATGAAAAGTCAACAAAAACCGGGCCTTGATAGTAAAATTGACTCTTTGAGATATACAGAGCCCCTGACAGCTACCCACAAGCAATCTATTTATGATAGAGCTCAATTCGACATATTTTACAAAATCTTGTTTGTAAAAATTATTTTAGTTATAGATACTTGTGCGGTTTGACCTTGCATTTTTGTGCGTACAATCTTCTTTCTCCTTATTTTATACACTTTTTATTTTACCTTATTGTCTCTTTTGACATATTTTATTAACTGACGCATACTCTCCAACATGTTCGGCCACAGAACACCGTTAAAAGCGGCTGGAGGCAAAAAGTCACCGCCTAAACCTGGAGCATTTGTTTCTTCAAATGTTAGACGCAGCATTGAGAACTGGGAAGCCCCAAACAGCAACCCTGATCTCGCTACAGCTGAGCAGACTTTGCAGGCCGGCCCTGCAAAAATAAAAACAAAACTTGCTTTTACGCAAGAGAGTGTGGCTGTGACACAGACAAGAAAGTCTGTCGACACACTCTCACCGCCGAGCATTAAATACTCGGACCGAACGGCGGAAGCAAAGGCCTGCCTCGTCAAGGCAAAACTTCACCTAAACAGCTCCAGGAATACAAAAACGGAGATTAAGAATGGTATCTCTGAAGCCACTGAACGTCTTTATCAATTGGTAAAGGAAGTCGAATCGGAGCTAAAACTAGCTAAACGAAATGTGACCAGGGAAGCTCATGCACCTACAGAGCCTCAACCGATTGCCAGAATTTCTCCCGAAAAATGTGAGACCACCAAAATTTTGCAAAAAATGGAACTCCAGACAAACCTCCTTGTGGAAAACAACAAAAAGGTGGAGGAGCTGAAGGAAGCAATGGAACACCAAAGGAAATTCCTTGAGCAAGGAATTACCTACGCGAGTGTGGCCTCAGCCCAGGGAGTAAAGGCAATACCGAAGCGTAACACCTTGCACTCGGTTGTGGTCTCATCTAAGGACGAAACGGAAACGGGTGATGAAGTACTTGATAGGGTTAGGAAAGCAGTAAATGCAAGGGACGGGTGGATTAAAGTCGAAAAAGTGAGAAAGGCCAAGGATAGGAAAGTGATAATAGGTTTACAAACCGAAGAAGAAAGGGTTAAATTAAAAGACCGACTTCAAAAAGAGGGTGTTGACCTCACTGTCGAGGAAGTCAAAAATAGGGATCCGCTTCTGATCTTGAGGAACGTCTTGGTAGTCAATACTAACGAAGACGTTCTCAAAGCGCTACGAAACCAGAACCAGGGCGTTTTTGACGGCCTCGACACTGAGGAAAACAGAGTGGAGGTAAGATACCGAAGAAGGACAAGAAACCCTCATATAGGCCACATTATTATCAGCGTCTCACCCGCCATCTGGCGACGAGCGGTAGACATTGGGACCGTTCACATTGATCTCCAGCGCATCAGGGTCGAGGATCAGACCCCGTTGGTTCAATGCACCCGCTGTTTAGGCTTTGGACACGGTAAGCGGTTCTGCAAAGAGCCTGCAGATCTGTGTGGTCACTGCGGTGGTCCCCACATGAGATCGGAGTGTTCGGACTGGCTTTCAGGCTCACCACCCGTTTGCCGAAATTGTGCGAAAGCTAAAGTCGAGCATGGTACACAGCACAATGCATTTAGCCATGACTGTCCACTGCGTAAAAAATGGGATGACATAGCCAGATCAACCGTTGCTTACTGCTGAGGGCACCTCAAAGGCAAATACTCCCTACGGAGCAATACAGGCAAACCTCCAACGCAAGAAGCTAGCAACCAATGAGCTTCTCACAGAAGCCACGGAACGCGGGATAGCCCTAGCGCTTCTTCAGGAACCATATGTGGGTGGGGCCAAAGTAATGAGTAGTCACAAGGGCGTTAGGATCTTCCAAAACACTGGAACAGGAGATCGGACTGTTAAGGCAGCAATAGCTGTCTTTAACAGTGACTTCATAGTCAAGCAGTACCCAAAACTCACCACAAACAACATCGTTGTGGTGGGGATCCAGACCAGTGCTTGGGAGATCACGCTTGTCTCTTTTTACTTTGAGCCAGACCAGTCATTTGACCACTATTTGGAACATCTCAAACAAATAGAGCGCGTAGTCAGTTCAAAAAAACTGATAGCTGGTGACGCTAACGCCAAAAGTATGTGGTGGGGCAGTCCAACGGATGACTTTAGGGGGGAAGAAGTGGCAGGAACTCTCGGCGAGCTAAACCTGAACATACTCAACAGAGGGGAAATTCCGACCTTCGACACCATCCGAGGAGGATAGCGGTACAGTAGTTACGTAGATATCACCGCGTGTTCTAACGATATCTTGGATATGATTGATGACTGGAGGGTTGACGAGGGACTCACGAGCTCGGATCACAACGGCATAACGTTCAATGTCTTTTTACAAAAATCTAAAGTCATCAAAATTAAGCGAACTACTCGTAAATACAACACCAAAAAAGCAAATTGGTTCAATTTTCATGAGAAATTTGGCCAGTTGAAAAAAGATTTTAAATTCACTATAACCGAAATAGAAGAAATTAATAGCATAGAGCAAATAGACATAGCAACAGAAAACCTCACTAAAGCAATAGATGAAGCATGTAGGCAAACTATACCAATTAAAAAAGATAAAGAACAACTTACCTTGCCGTGGTGGTCCGAGAGACTCGTCGAGATGAAGAAAACCGTCGTCACCATGAAGCGTAGGATCCGCTGCGCCGCCCCAATTCGGAGGTCGAAGGTTATAGAAGAGTACCTGAAAAAGAAAGAAGAGTATGAGTTAGAAGCCGCCAAAGCTCAAACCGAGAGTTGGAAGGAATTCTGTGGGAGACAGGATAGGGAGAGGGTCTGGGAGGGAATATATAGGGTGATAGGGAAGACACAACGTAGAGAGGAAGACTTGCCTTTGGAAAGGAATGGTGATGTGCTGGATGCGAAAGGTTCCGTGAAGCTGCTAGCGGAAACATTTTATCCGGAAGACCTTACAGAATGCGATAACCCACATCACCGATCCATTCGAATAAAGGCCGAAACCGTAAATTCTGGCAAGCAAAATGACCCTTGCGACCCACCTTTTACGATGGCAGAGTTAAAAAATTCAATGGAATCCTTTAATCCAAAGAAGGCACCGGGATCAGACGGCTTTACCGCAGACATTTGTTGTCACGCCGTGAATAACGACCCAGAACTAATTCTACGGTTCCTCAACAAGTGCCTGGAATGCCATTGCTTCCCCACAGCCTGGAAGGAGGCAACAGTCGTGATACTCAGGAAGCCTGGAAAGGACAACTACTCCAGCCCCAAATCATATAGGCCGATTGGGCTGTTGCCTATATTGGGGAAAATCCTTGAAAAGATGCTGGTGGCCCGCCTAAAGTTTCACCTTCTGCCAAACATGAGTACCCGTCAGTACGGATTCATGCCACAGAAAAGCACACAAGATGCCCTCTACGATCTTATGCAGCATGTCCATAAGAAACTTGACCAAAAACGGATTGTGACGCTCATATCTTTGGACATAGAGGGGGCATTTGATAGCGCGTGGTGGCCTGCAGTAAGAATTCGACTGGCGGAAGAAAAGTGTCCAATTAATCTTAGGCGGGTCATAGACAGTTATCTTAGAGACCGTAAAGTCTCGATCAGGTACGGGGGAGAGGTATATGGCAAGGGAACCAATAAGGGCTGTGTCCAGGGCTCGATTGGGGGCCCAATCTTTTGGAACCTGGTTCTAGACCCTCTCCTTAAAGCGTTAGAAGAAAGGGGAATATACGTCCAAGCGTTTGCGGATGATGTCGTTTTGGTGTTTGACGGGGAGACCGCACACGAGGTGGAAACATGTGCCGGTGCCGCTCTCGGCCATGTTCTGGCGTGGGGTGTCGAAAATAAACTTAAATTCGCTCCGCATAAAACGACCGCTATGGTAATAACCAGAAAACTGAGATACGACACACCACGCCTTAGTATGGGGGGGATTGGCATTGACATTTCGAAAGAAATGAGGCTTCTGGGTGTAACGATAGACGAAAAATTGACCTTCAATAAACATGTCTCGCTTGTTTGTAAGAAGGCAATTGCAATCTACAAGCAGTTGTGTAGGGCTGCAAAGGTCAGTTGGGGGTTGCACCCAGAGGTCATACGAATGATGTATGTTGCGGTTGTAGAGCCCATTATACTTTACGCTGCAAGCGTCTGGGCGCCGGCGGCCGGAAAGTTGGGCATCAAGAAACAACTCGGGACCGTTCAGCGTGGAATTGCCCAAAAGATTTGCAAGGCATATCGCACGGTCTCCCTGAACTCAGCACTTGTGCTGTCTGGGTTACTCCCCCTCGACATCAGAGTTCGTGAGGCGGCATCATTGTATGAAGCCAAGAGGGGAGTGCCCCAGACATCACTGGGGGACAGGGAGGTCGAGCAAATGACCGCTGCAATTGAGGATCCCCATCCAGCAGCACGCGAAATCCTGGAGTTCGACAGCTTGGTGAACCAGGAGCAGCTGGATAGGTGCAGCTTTGACATCCGCATTTTCACGGACGGGAGCAAAATCGACGGAGGGGTCGGCGCTTCATTGTCCATTTGGCACGGTGAGGCTGAGACCAGGGCCCGCAAACTAGCTCTATCCAATTACTGCACGGTTTACCAGGCTGAACTCCTAGCAATAGCAAGGGCAACTGGGGAAATAATCAATCTTAAGGCATCTTCTTTTGGAATTTTCAGCGACTCAATGTCGGCTCTACAAACAATAATAAATCCCGGTTCACGCCATCCTTTTGCTGTAGAAGCTAGGGATAACATAAAATCAGCATCCCGCCAGAACAAGGTGATAACCTTGTTCTGGATAAAAGCTCACGTGGGGCTACTGGGGAATGAAAGAGCCGACCAGCTAGCAAAGGAGGCCGCTGAAAACTCCAAAAGAAAGCCAGATTACGACCAGTGTCCGATTTCATTCGTCAAGCGGAGCATACGTATGGCGACGCTTGATGAATGGAATCGTCGATACGGAAATGCTGACACAGCATCTGTCACAAAATTATTCTTCCCGGATGTGCGGACAGCTTATGGGGTAATCCGAAAGATGGGAACTAGCGCTATAACCACACAAATTATGACGGGGCACGGTGGATTCTCCGAGTACTTGAACCGTTTCAAGCTCAAGGAGAGTCCATCGTGTATTTGCGACCCAGATATTAGTGAAACGGTCCCGCACATATTATGTGACTGCCCTCAATTCGACAGACACCGCTTCAACGCCGAGCATGCGCTTAGTACAAAGATAACACGGAATAATCTGAAAGATATAATAAAAAGTAAAAATAGAGAAATATTCCTAGACTACAGCAAATATGTCGCACATAAAGTAATTGCAAGAAACAAAACCGCATAAGTAAATATGCTATTATAATATAGTATTGTATATTAAGTTTAGCATAGCCATAAAAGTTTTAAATAGTAAACGTAAGATAGGAATAAATAATTATAAGTATGTAAATTAGAATAAGCTTAGAATAATTAGGATTATATTAAGCTGTTCCGTTTTGTAAAAGTAGAATAATGCTCGCTATAAGAACTGTTAGGATTAAAGTCTAGAATAAGTAAATAAAAATTGTCTTCCCGTTTCCCTTCTGATAAGAAAATAAAAATTCAAAGAATGTAAACATCAGAATAAATATTGTAATAAGAAACTATTGAATGTAGAGAAAGGAAAAGTGTAAAATGTAAAAATAAAAATCTGTCTCCCGTTTCCTTAATCAAACCCTTATACCCAATAATTATAAATAAATGTAAATAAAGAAAAAATATAAATATTTGAACAGAATAGAAGAAATAGCAGTAGTTGGGAATCCCACCCATAAAAGAACAAGAGATGATGAATGCAAGAAAGATAAAGTATGAGGAATGAAAGTACGAGAGGCATACATGCGAGAACTGGAATGAATGAAAATTAAACTAGCTAGCATAGGCTCCGATACATGTCGGAGGTAGAAGCATAAAAAAAAAAAAAACCTAACCTAACCTAACCTAACCTAACCTAACCTAACCAGTATCCCCCCAACCCTCGTGGCGGTCGGATCGTTTTTGGTGACGCTCCGTAAATAAAAAATCCAAAAACCGGTATAAAGTTGTCCGATTTTGACGAGTGAGGTGTCTTTGTGCTGGGCAAAGTGAAACCTACATGCCCCTGTGATTTTTCACACTCGGATTGCAGTGCACCAGTGTGAAAACCTGAAAAAACCTCATAAATTGAGGTTAAGTTCAGAAGCAAAATCTTCAATCACAAACGCTGCGGAATTAAGATCGACAACCTACCTGTTTTATTGGAAAAAAGGTAGGGGGTAGCTACCGTACACCGTCCGGACGACCCAGAAGCCTGAAAAAACCAAATCACTTAGAGTTATTCACGAAAAACGAAAACCACGTGGAGCTGAAAGCAGTGAAAACGCAGAGCCAGGCGACTGAAACTTTGCAGCTGTAATCTTCCTTTATACTCAAGACTGGTACTGCAAGTATTTTTATCGTACCTATTATATCCGATTTTTACAAGGACTTTGAAATCTATAAATTTTGACCCTAATATCTCCGGATATAAGCTACTTTTTGAAAATTTTCAACTGCAGTTTTTGGCGCGCTTATTAGTGGAACACAAATTGTGAATTTCAGATTTTTTAAGTTAACAGTTTCCAAAATATAATTAATTTTATAAATAATTCACTTTTTCAAAAAAAATTCTGTGTTACTATTTAGTTTTAGTATATTATGTCTTTTGTCCATATAGTACATGATTTTTCCTATTTTTTGCTATTTTTGCCAAAATTTTATGTGTAGTGGATCCTGAGATATCGATTTTTTTCTATTTTTAGGCATTTATTCCAAATCTAACAGGAAATAACAAATTTTGACTTCGGGACAGGGTCCAATACGTCTATTGCGACCCATTTAAGCCCAAACACAGGCTAATTATCTTCTAAACTGAGAATTTTGTTAAATTCTACCATTTTGGTATTTTGGGTTCAAAATTTCAACTCGCTATATCTCAGGAACTACTGGGCCGATTGCACTCGGTTTTTCGCCTTAAGTTGAGACGTTTTATGGACTTTGGCCATAGTTAGGTTTCAGGAGCTTTTGACCTGAAAAGTTTTTCTTCGCTGAAACGGTTTTCAGGATATACTCGAAGTGACGCCGAGCTGTACATCCAAAACCCGAACTTTCTCCGACGAAGGGTTCAGAAATTACGGGCCTTTAAACCTGACTTTTGACAGTTCGGCGGCCATCTTGTTTGACTTCGAACCGCAATAACTCCTGAACCAGGAGTCGTAGGAGGTTGCGGATTTTGATTTTAGACATAGGGGTTCCTTGCCTTCCTTATCCTGCATCTTTCAGGCAGTTTTGAGCCAATAAAATTACAGGGTCCTGAAAACGGTTTCAGTAGATAGGCGAGCTCAGGCCAGGATAGGAGAGTTCAAACTTGCTGGGTTTGCGACCATCTGAAACGGAGATATTACCTGCCAAAGTTTGACTTTGACAGTTGTGCCGCCATCTTGTTATAATACAAACACCTATAATATCTTCGCAACGGAGGGTCGCAGAGCAGTGGGGTTTTCTCTGTGAGAATCGTCTTAAACTTATCTTGCGAGTGGGTTGGCTTTCAGGCGTTTTCAGGGGGGAAAATTTTTCAGCCTGAAAAGTATACCACTGCATGGATCTTGTCGAGCGCGTTAAGACAAGCCTAAGCACGGGGGGTTTCGGTTCATTGGCTACGGAGAAAACCAATTTTAACCATATTTTGGCTGCCATCTAATTTTTTGAACTTGAATTGCTCCGGAACCCTTGGAGCTAGTTACCTCGTGTTTGGGTTTGTTAGAACGGGTTTGGTGGGCTCTATGCAGTTATTATATTGGATCGACTCTACATAGAGCCATATAAGAGAAGTCAGCAAAAACAGGGTCTGTCAGTAAAAATTGACTTTTAGATCAACACAGGGCCCCTGACCGCTACCCATAATCAGGCTTCTTAGGGTAGAGCTCAAGTAGAGACAAATTTTTACAAAGTTCGTTTGTAAAAACTATTTTAGCTATTAGTACTTGTGCGGTTTTGTTTTTTTTTATTATTATTATTATTATTATTTTGTGCGCACATCCTTTTCCTTTTTATTTTACACATTATTTTATCTTTACTTTACTGTCCCTATTGACGTATTTTATTACTTGACGCATACTCTCCAACATGTTCGGCCATAGAACTCCGCTTAAAGCAGCCGGAGGCAAAAAGTCACCGCCTAAACCTGGAGCAGTTGTTTCCTCAAATGTTAGACGCAGCATAGAGAACTGGGAAGCCCCAAACAGCAGCCCCGATCTCACTGCAATTGAACTGACGTCGCAGGCCGGCCCTGCAAAAATAAAAACAAAACTTGCTTTTACGCAAGAGAGTGTGGCTGTGACACAAATAAGGAAGTCGGTCGACACACTCTCACCGCCAAACATTAAATAGTGCCTCAATCAGTTGACAAAACTCCTCCCGATAACTCTGATACTGCTACAATTTTACAAAAAATTGAATACCAAACAAACCTCTTGGTGGAAAACCATAAAAAGGTGGAGGAGCTAAAGGACGCAATTGACCACCAAAGAAAGTTCCTTGAGCAGGGAGTTACCTACGCGAGTGTGGCCTCAGCCCAGGGTGTAAAAGTAATGCCAAGGCGAAACACTTTGCACTCGGTAGTGGTTACCTCCAAGGATGAGACGGAAACGGGTGATGAAGTGCTCGACAAAGTTAGGAAAGCAGTGAATGCAAAAGATGGGTGGATAAAAGTCGAAAGGGTGAGGAAAGCCAAGGATAGGAAAGTTATAATAGGCTTACAAACCGAAGAAGAAAGGGGCAAGATAAAAGACCGACTTCAGAAAGAAGGTGTTGACCTCACTGTCGAGGAAGTCAAAAACAAGGATCCGCTTCTGATCTTAAGGAACGTTTTGGTAGTTAACTCTAATGAAGACATCCTTAAGGCGTTACGAAATCAGAACCAGGGTGTTTTTGATGGCCTCGACACTGAGGAAGACAGGGTGGAGGTGAGATACCGAAGAAGAACAAGGAACCCACATATTGGCCATGTTATAATCGGTGTGTCACCTACCATCTGGCAACGAGCGGTGGACATTGGGACCGTCCACATTGATCTCCAGCGCATCAGGGTCGAAGATCAGACCCCGTTGGTCCAGTGTACCCGCTGCCTAGGCTTTGGACACGGTAAGCGGTTCTGCAAAGAGCCTGCAGACCTATGTGGCCACTGCGGCGGTCCCCAGATGAGATCAGAGTGCCCGGACTGGCTTTCAGGCGTACCACCCGTTTGCCGAAATTGTACGAAGGCAAAAGTCGAGCACGGTACACAGCACAACGCTTTTAGCCATGACTGTCCACTGCGTAAGAAATGGGATGATATAGCTATGTAAACAAACTATACCAACTATAAAAACTAAAGAAGAACTTACCTTGCCGTGGTGGTCCGAGAGACTCGTTGAGATGAAGAAGACCGTCGTCACCATGAAGCGTAGGATCCGCTGCGCCGCCCCAATCCGGAAGTCGAGGGTCATAGAAGAGTACCTGAAAAAGAAAAAAGAGTATGAGTTAGAAGTGGCCAAAGCTCAAACCGAGAGTTGGAAGGAATTCTGTGGGAGACAGGATAAGGAGGGGATCTGGGAGGGAATATATAGGGTAATAGGTAGGACGCAGCGTAGAGAGGAGGACCTGCCTTTGGAAGAGAATGGTGATGTGCTGGATGCAAAAGGTTCCGTGAAACTGCTAGCGGAAACATTTTATCCGGAAGACCTTACAGAATGCGACAACGCACATCACCGATCCATTCGAGTTAAGGCTGAAATCGTAAATTCTGGCAAGCAAAATGACCCTTGTGACCCACCCTTTACGATGGCTGAGTTGAAAAATTCGATGGAGTCTTTCAATCCGAAGAAAGCACCAGGATCAGACGGCTTTACCGCAGACATTTGTCGTCACGCCGTGGGTAATGATCCGGAATTGTTTTTAAGGTTCCTTAACAAGTGCCTAGAATGTCACTGCTTCCCCACAGCCTGGAAGGAGGCAACCGTCGTGATTCTTAAAAAGCCTGGAAAAGCGAACTATACCAGCCCCAAATCATATAGGCCGATTGGCCTGTTGCCTATATTGGGGAAAATCTTGGAAAAGATGCTGGTGGCCCGCCTAAAGTTTCACCTTCTGCCGAACATGAGTACCTGTCAGTACGGGTTCATGCCACAGAAAAGCACGGAGGATGCCCTCTACAATCTCATGCAGCATGTCCACAGGAAGCTTGGCCAAAAACGGATAGTGACACTCGTTTCTTTGGACATAGAGGGGGCATTCGATAGCGCGTGGTGGCCTGCAATAAGGATTCGACTGGCGGAAGAAAAGTGTCCTATTGATCTTAGGCGGGTCATCGACAGTTACCTCAGTGACCGCAAAGTCTCAATCAGGTACGGTGGGGAGGTGTATATAAAGGCAACTAATAAAGGCTGTGTACAGGGCTCGATTGGGGGCCCAATTTTTTGGAACCTGGTCCTAGACCCCCTCATAAAAGCAGCAGAGGCTAGGGGAACGTACATCCAGGCGTTTGCGGACGACATCGTCCTAGTCTTCGACGGGGAGACTGCGCTGGAGATAGAAGCATGTGCCAATGCCGCTCTCAATCATGTTCTGGCGTGGGGTGTCGAGAACAAACTTAAATTTGCACCACATAAGACAGTTGCCATGGTAATAACCAAAAAATTGTTTAGTCCGCAGCTCGTTAGAGTATTGCAGTACTGTGTGGAGACCACATTATGCCACTCACACGCTAAGATTAGAAAGGGTCCAAAAAAGATTTCTGTGGCACTTAGCATACTCTTCTGGGATAGCTAAAAAGAAGCAATCGTACAGAGATAGACTCTCGCATTTTAATATGATATCACTACAGAAGAGGAGAGATTTACTGGATTTATTGTTTATATTTAAAATGTTGAGGTGTAAAATTGACTGTCCCCAATTGTTGAGCTGCATCCAATTTCGTGTGCCTACGAAAAGCCCACGAACTCCTATAACCCCCTTGCGTCCTCCTCTTCGTAGAACCGTTCTTGGTGCTAATTCTCCCATCCCGCGTCTATGCAAATTATTAAACAACTACAGTGATCTTATCGATGTACACTCTGACTCACTTGGTAGGTTTAAAAGTATTGTATATAAAACAATTAAGAAACCATGAGATGGTCAGGCTGGCTTGTTAACTTAGTTTTTAATGTTCAAATAATTTAGTTTTTTAGTTATAAGCGGTAATTATTGTGTTTAGTGAGTAAGTTACTTTTAAGTAGGCAACTAACAGTAAAGTTACGCATGTTGTGCTTACCTGTAAGGAATTGCTGCACTAATCTATAAGTTTATTCCGTGTATTTCATATCTTTGTATGTGTGTAGTCAATTGTTGGTGAGCCAAATAAATAAAATAAATAAATAAATAAATAAATAAAATTGAAATACGACACACCACGCCTGAGCATGGGGGGGATCGACATTAAAATGTCGAATGAAGTGAAGCTTCTGGGTGTAACGATTGACGAAAAACTAACCTTCAAAAAACACGTCTCACTCGCTTGTGGAAAGGCAATCGCGATCTACAAGCAGCTGTGTAGAGCTGCAAAGGTTAGTTGGGGGTTACACCCAGAAGTAATACGGACGATGTATGTGGCGGTAATAGAGCCCATAATACTTTACGCTGCAAGCGTTTGGGCGCCGGCAGCTGAAAAGTTGGGCATCAGAAGACAACTTGGGGCCGTTCAGCGTGGAGTCGCTCAAAAGATGTGCAAGGCATATCGCACGGTCTCCCTGAACTCGGCACTTGTGCTGTCTGGATTACTCCCCCTCGACATTAGAGTTCGTGAGGCGGCATGTCTATATGAAGCCAAGAGGGGAGTGCCCCAGACATTACTGGGGGACAGGGAGGTCGAGCAAATGGCCGCTGCAACAGATGACCCTCATCCTGCAGCACGCGACATCCTTAAGTTCGACAGCCTGGTAAACCAAGAACAGCTAGACAGGTGCAGTTTTGACATCCGCATTTTTACGGACGGAAGCAAGATCGGAGGAGGGGTCGGCGCCTCACTGTCCATATGGAATGGTGAGGCTGAGACCAAAGCCCTCAAACTTGCCCTATCAAATTACTGCACGGTTTACCAGGCTGAACTCCTGGCAATTGCAAGGGCAACAAAGGAAGTAACCAAGCTTAAAGCGTCTTCCTTTGGAATTTTCAGCGACTCAATGGCGGCTCTACAAACATTAGCAAATCCCGGTTCACGCCACCCTCTTGCTGTAGAAGCTAGGGATAACATTAGATCCGCATCCCGCCAGAACAAGGTTGTAACCTTGTTCTGGATTAAAGCTCATGTGGGGCTACAGGGGAATGAAAGAGCCGACCAGTTAGCAAAGGAGGCCGCTGAAAATCCCAAAAGAAAACCAGATTACGACCAGTGTCCGGTCTCATACGTCAAGCGGAGCATACGTATGGCGACGCTTGACGAATGGAACCTTAGATACGTAACTGGTGACACGGCATCTGTTACGAAATTATTTTTCCCAGATGTCCGGACAGCCCATGGGATAATCCGAAAGATAGGAACAAGCAGCATAAACACGCAAATTATGACGGGGCACGGTGGATTCTCCGAGTACTTGAACCGTTTCAAGCTCAAGGGGAGTCCATCGTGTATCTGCGATCCAGATGTAAGTGAAACGGTCCCGCACATACTATTCGACTGCCCTCAATTTGACAGGCACCGCTTCAACGCCGAGCATGCGTTAAATACAAAAATAACACGCAATAATCTCAAAGATATTATAAAAATTAAAAATAGAGAGATTTTCCTAGATTACAGCAAATATATCGCTCAAATAGTAATTGCAAGAAACAAAACTGCATAAGTAAATATGCTATCATAATATAGTATAGTATATTAAGTTTAGCATAGCCATAAAAGTTGTTTAATAGATAAATGTAAGATAGGACTGAATAAATAATTATAAGTATTTAAATTAGAATAAGTCTAGAATGATTATAATTAAGATTGTATCAAGGTCTTCCGTTTTTTGTAAAAGTTAAATAATGTGTGCTAGAAGAACTGTTAGAATTTAAGCCTAGATTAAGCAAATAGTGAAATAAAATTGTCTTCCCGTTTCCCTTCTGTCCTATCCATTTGTATATGGAAATATTTATATAAATAACATACAAGAAAATAAAATTAGAAATATATAGTATATGTGATAAATAAGATAAAATTGTAAAAGAAACTGTGGAATTTAAGGAAGCGAAAAATGTAAAATGTAAAAATAAAAAACAGTTTACCACTCCCTTAATAATACCCAATAAATAAAAATGGAAATCTATTTAGTAAGATTAGAGAAATAGGTATAGTTGGGAATCCCACCCTTATAGGAACAAGAGATGATGAATGCAAGAAAGATACAGTATGAGGAATGAAAGTACGAGAGGCATACATGCGAGAACTGGAATGAATGAAAATTGAAGTAGCTAGCATAGGCTCCGATACATGTCGGAGGTAGAAGCATAAAAAAAAAAAAAAAAAAAAAAAAAAAAAAAAAAAAAAAAAAAAAAAAAACCTAACCTAACCTAACCTAACCTAACCGAGTTGGACTTGCAGATGATCAAGGACGGGGAAGTGCTCGATCCGAAAAGATCAGTGAAGTTAATCGCAGAAACTTTTTACCCGGACGATTTAGACAGCACAGACAGCACACACCACGGCCTGATCAGAGCCAAAGCCGAAACAGTGAACGAGATAGGTGAGGCAGAGCTGAAAGATCCACCTTTCACATTAGCAGAACTCAGAACAGCATGTGAGTCTTTTAACCCCAAAAGGGCCCCGGGTTTGGATGGCCTCACAGCCGATATATGCAGCCAAGCCATTGGTGGTGCACCCGAGGTCTTTCTGGCCCTTCTAAACCAATGTTTGAGACTGAATTACTTCCCTAAGCCCTGGAAGGAGGCCACAGTGGTTGTATTAAAGAAACCGGGTAAAACCGACTATACCACCCCAAAGGCATACAGGCCTATTGGTCTTTTACCGGTGTTGGGCAAAATCCTTGAGAAGATGTTGATGGCCCGCCTCAAGTACTATATTTTACCAAGGATGAGTACTCGCCAATACGGGTTCATGCCCCAAAGGAGCACCGAGGACTCCCTCTATGACCTAATGCAACATATAAGAAGTAAATTGAATATGAAGAAAATCGTTGTTGTAATATCTCTGGACATAGAGGGAGCCTTCGATAGCGCTTGGTGGCCAGCAATAAGAACCCGATTGGCAGAGGAAAGATGTCCGGTCAACTTGAGGAGGGTCATCGACAGCTATCTGAGGGACAGAAGGGTTAGGGTCAGATACGCGGGTGAGGAATACACCAAAGGTACAAACAAAGGCTGTGTGCAAGGCTCCATTGGAGGCCCCAACCTGTGGAACTTACTCTTGGATCCCCTCCTAAAATCTCTGACAGAGGATAAAGTATACACGCAAGCGTTCGCAGATGACGTGGTTCTTGTCTTCGATGGTGGCACAGCAATGGAAATAGAGCAGAAAGCAAACGCCGCCCTCGAACATGTCCAGGCGTGGGGTGTCGATAACAAACTGAAATTTGCACCTCAAAAAACAAACGCCATGACAATAACTCGAAAATTGAAGTACGACACCCCGCGACTGAGCATGGGCGGGGTCGCGGTAGCTATGGCCAATCAAATAAAGATCCTGGGTGTCACCATCGATGACAAGTTAACGTTCAATACACACGTTAAGAACGTTTGTAAGAAAGCTATCGGTATTCATAAGCAACTATGCAGGGCCGCGAAGATCAGTTGGGGCCTAAACCCAGAAATAATAAAAATTATATATACTGCAACAATAGAGCCGATCATCCTGTACGCCGCTGGCGCATGGGCCCCAGCGGCAAATAAACTGGGAGTCATAAAGCAGTTGGGTGCCGTGCAACGGGGCATTGCCCAAAAAATGTGCAAGGCCTACCGAACCGTTTCCCTCAATTCGGTACTCCTGTTGGCAGGGATACTCCCCCTGGACCTCCGAGTTCGTGAGGTGGCCTCACTATATGAGGCCAAGAGGGGGGTGTCAATGCCAATATTGGGGGACAGGGAGATGGAGCGGGCAGTATCCGCACTGAAATCCCCGCATCCCGCCTCGCGTATTGACCTGGAGTTCGGAAGTCTGGTAGACCGGGAGCAGGTCGACGCCAGCGCCAAACCGGAGGTAAGAATCTTTACCGACGGTAGCAAGATCGGGGGTCGTGTCGGCGCTGCGCTGTCCGTATGGAACAGCGAGGCCGAAATACGAGCCCTGAAGTTGGCGTTGCCAGAATACTGCACGGTCTACCAGGCGGAGCTCTTGGCGATATGTAGGGCAACCGGGGAAATTCGGAGAAGTGCCAACCACCTTTGGAGTCTACAGTGATTCTATGGCAGCCCTCCTAACAGTGAAAAACCACAATTGCCTTCATCCCCTGGCAGTAGAAGCACGAGAAAACCTGACAGCTGTTTCTCTCCAGAACAAGATAGTAAACTTGTTCTGGATCAAAGCTCACGCAGGGATTGAGGGCAACGAAAGAGTGGATCAGCTTGCTAAAGAGGCTGCCATCACGAGTAAAAAGAAGCCGGACTATGATCTGTGTCCAGTTTCATTCGTCAAGCGTCGCATTCGTATGGCGACGCTTGAGGAATGGAACAGAAGATACAAAACCGGAACTACTGCTTCAGTAACCAAAATGTTCTTCCCGGATGCAATAGCCGCGTACAGGATTATTAGAAAGCTGAACATGAGTGGAATTTTGACTCAGGTCATGACGGGCCACGGCGGATTCTCTGAATACTTGAATCGGTTCAAGTGTAAGGAGAGTCCGTCGTGCATCTGTGACCCGAACGTGGAGGAGTCGGTTCCACATATACTGCTTCGCTGCCCTGCATATGCTTACGAAAGAAATGAAATACAGGTGGAACTAGAAGTAGACTTAACCATGGATAGTGTGGGTGAGATAATGCTGGGGAAAGGTAGGACCAAATTCTTGAACTACTGTACTAAATTAGCAGAAAAATCAATCAAGAGAAATAGAAGCGATCAATAAGATATGTGACTGCTGTATATTTGAATATATATAAGACGGTGCATACAAAATATGTATAAAAATGTATTATCTAGACAACATAGAAAATAGTACATGAGAATTGTAAGAGTACCAGAATAAAATTAAGTTTATAATTGTATATAGCTATACTGTATTATGATAAGAAATATAATAATAAGATTAGATATAATTATGTAACATAGAATAAACAATAGATGAATAAGTAAAAATGAACCTTTGTATTCAATAAAACGAACAAATGGTGTACCAGTGTCATTTCCCCCAAGGAACCATTTCCCCCAAGGAACACGTAAGAAAAATATAAAAATGCTAGAGTAAGTCATATGTAAAATAGAAATTAAAATAGAGTAGGAAATAAAATGTACACAGTAGTAACTAAGTAAGTAATAAAAATGTTAGAGTAAGTTATAAGTAATATAGAAATTTAAACAAAGAAAGAAATAAAATGTACTAAAATGTAATAGTCTATAAGATCCTTATTGTTGTGAAAATAAAAAACCCATCAGAGTTTTTATTAACCCTCGACAGAAATAAAGAAAGAAAAATGTTGGGCATAGAAACAGTCAGCAAAGAAAAATACATATAGCAAAATGGGAGTCCCACCCATTGAAAGACTGATAGAGGAAGGATGATAGAAAGAAACAGTATGCGGAATAAAAGTGCGAGAGGAAAGAGAGCGAGAACTGGTATGTAAGAGAATTGGCATAGACATAGGCTCTGATTACGTCAGAGGTAGAGATTAAAAAAAAAAAAAAAAAAAAAAAAAAAACCCTCGTGGCGGTCGGATCGTTTTTTAAGCTGCTCCGCGTTTAAAAATTATAAAAAGTGGTATTTTCTCATCAAATAGTGCCGTGTTATACACCAAAGGTTGTGTTTTTGTGCTGTGCATCAAATAGTGTAAAAAGTTTTTTCCGGAAAACTCGCACTCAGGAGCTATCCCGGAAAAACCAAAGAATTTTGGAGTTTTGAAACCGACTTCGCAAATTTTCCAGTGCGGCCCTTTAGAGGGTGTTAAGCTGCGTCTTTTCACACTTGTTCGGCGGAAAACCACCAACGCATTGCGGAGGAAATCGAGGAAAACCACTAAACTTAACCTCAAATTGGACCACGAGGTTACTGACCCAGACATCACAGGGATCTCATCTTTTGGGAGCAGAGACACCCTAATAGGACACGGAAAATACCGGCGTTTTCGGAGCCTGAAAGTTTTCAGGCCTGAAACTACTTTGGACGGATAGGGTAAGTCGAGCCAAGCATCGCATTTGAAGTCCCAGTTCTCTGTGGCAAACGTTTGCGGAGTTACAGCCAATTTAAGTCGGCATTTGACAGCAGGGCGGCCATCTTGGAAAAGTTTGGCCTGCTATAGCTCCGGATCTGGAGGTCATAGAGAGTAGCCGATTTTACAGTGGTGTTTGGGGAGACAAAGTCTACCCGATCCACTTACTCGTGGGCGTTTTAGCGCTGAAAATTTTCAGGTGCCTGAAAGCTACTTTGCGGGTCGGAGCGGGACGAGCCAAGACGAATGAGCCCAAATTCGACTATTCTGCGGTCAGTGGGAAGCAAGTTGCAGGGGTTTGCAAATTGACATTGACAGTTCTTAAGCTGTCAAACCATTTTTCGAACTTGTGTAGCTGCTGAACCGGAGATCGTAGAGGATTCGGGTTTTCTTTGGAGACATTGTCTGGCCCCTCCCTACCCGATATAATACCTTTCAGGGGTTTTCGGGAACCAGAAGTTTTCAGGCCTGAAACCGTTTTTACTGAATAGGTCTCGACAGGCCCATCCAGGGGAGCCTAAGCACGGTGGGATTCGGACATACGGTTCTGGAGAAAACCACCAATAACCGAATTCTGGGCGCCATCTTGCTCTGGCAACCAGATATTTTGACCGGGTTTTCTCGGGAACCCTTTGCGCTAGGGCGGCCGTGTTTGGGCTCGTTGGAAAGGGCTTGGAGAGATCTGTCTCGCAGAAACTAGAAACTGACTCTAGGTAGAGTTTTTTTTTTTACTGACTGTACCCAAAAATTTGAAAGGGCGCGCTTGCTCCTGAAGACTTCTGGACGCTAGACAAGTCTATAAATGCGTGTATTGACAGAGCAAGTCCCTATTTTCTAGTTTTAAGATTATTTTGTTGCTCTTTTGTTTTTAACCTAACGTGACAAAACCACTCACTATTTAGTCACTTGACCTATCTTACACATCTATTTCATTTTGATTTAGTTTTGACCGACTGATCCCCCCCTTACAGGGATCAGTATAGTATCACATTTCTAGTTCTTTTGGACTAGATAATATTATTATTTTTTAAACTTATATTGCTTGCACCTTCTGTCGAATAAATCTTAATATATTACTCTCCCAAACATGTTCCTTGCAAGGACTCCAGCCAAGAGGCGTTCGGGCTCTAATGTCTCTCCGTCGGCTGGAGGTCTCTCCAACCGAATTGAGACCAAATCTTCCCTTCCTGGGGCTCCGAGTCAGGCCTCTGGTGTGAGGCGAAGCATTGGGGAATGGGAGGCTGGAAAGTTGGCGGAACCTCAGTCTCTTTCCCCAGCCACTGCTCACTCACCCCAGAGGGCGGCCTCGGTCCCGGCTTGCCCCACAAAACCTAGAAAGCCTTCATCTTCTGCGGGTAACAAGGTTGCTGCGCGCAGAATATCAGGTGAGGTGGTAGAGGGATCGCCGGGAGCGAGTAAACAACAGCCTCCTAAACCCACCGACCGGGTGACTGAAGCACGGAACTGCCTTTTGCGTGCGAAATCGCACCTTAGCGAATCACGCAACTTGAGGGCGGATTTAAAGGCAGGGATCACCCAGTCGGTGGAAAGATTATATCTGCTCATAAAAGAAGAAGCAGCAGCCGCGATACTATTATGGGGAGCAGAAATTGTGACAAAGGAGACCGACAAGGAAACAGTTCTGCCAGAGATCCCTCCAGAGATTGACTCGCTGCTCGCTTCACTAGCGGAGCATAGCGCGCTGGTGAAGGTTAGCAGCGAGAAAATAGAGAGACTCCAGGAGGCGATGGAGAGGCAGAAGGACATGCCAGAAAGGACGGCCACTTATGCGAGTGTAGTGGCAGGTCCACCGAAAAGGCAGATCTCAGGAAGGACCGCACTGCATTCCATTGTGGTAACGTCAAAAGAAGAGGAAGACACGGGTGAGGAGATAATAAGGAAAATAAGACAGGCTGTGAGAGCAAAAGAAGGGGGGGTTGAAATAGAAAGTTTGAGGAAAGCTAAGGATAGAAAAATTATTATGGGCTGCAGTTCGGAAGAGGAACGGAAAAGGGTGCGCGAGAGAATCGAGAAGGCAGGTAACCATCTCGTCGTCGAGGAGATGAAAAACAAGGACCCGCTTCTGATCCTGAGGGACGTGTTGGCTGTTCACAGCGACGAAGAAGTTCTGAAGGCTCTCAGAAATCAGAACCGGGACGTTTTCCATGGCCTCAACAACGAGGAGAATAGAATGGGAGTAAAGTTCCGTAGGAAAGTGCGAAATCCTCATAGCTGCCACTTCGTCTTAAGCGTTTCGCCTACTATCTGGAGAAGGGCGATTGAGGCGGGAAAATTACGGGTTGATCTCCAAAGGGTGCGAGTGGAAGACCAAACACCACTGGTGCAGTGCACCCGATGCCTGGCCTATGGGCATGGCAAGCGCTTCTGCAAGGATTCGGCTGACCTTTGCAGCCACTGTGGTGGCCCGCATCTCAGGTCGGAGTGTCCGGGAAACCAGCTAGGTGAAGCACCAGTATGCGTCAACTGCACTCGGGCAAAATTTGAGAACAGCGAGCACAATGCTTTCAGTAGTGAATGCCCCGTACGCAAGAAGTGGGACGCATTGGCCAGAGCGTCCATAGCATATTGCTAAGGTGGTCCCTGCGTGTACTCCCCAGTACCAAATAATCCAAGCTAACCTCCAACGAAGCCGGCTAGCTACGAACGAGCTGCTACTCGAGGCCGACAAGCGTATAGTCAGCGTGGCTCTGCTCCAGGAGCCCTATGTGGGTGCGGCGAGAGGAATGAGGGGCCGGCGAGGTGTCAGGGTGTTTCAGAACTCTGAAGTAGGAGAAGGGACAGTAAAAGCGGCAATAGCCATCTTCAACCAAGACCTGGATGTCATACAGTACCCGAAACTCACCACAAATAATATCGTTGTGGTGGGAATCCGAACTAGAGCGTGGACAATCACGCTGGTGTCCTATTACTTTGAGCCTGACCAACCCATAGAGCCATACCTGGAGCAGATTAGGGGAATAAAACGTGTAACAGGGTCGCTGAGGTTGGTTATAGGAGGGGATGCCAATGCAAAAAGCACCTGGTGGGGTAGTACCAATGAAGACGCGAGGGGAGAGCAAATGTGTGGAGCTCTGGAGGAGCTTGGTCTGCACATTCTGAACGTTGGGGACGTCCCAACCTTCGACACTGTAAGGGGTGGACAAAGATACAGCAGCCATGTGGACGTGACGGCCTGTTCGTTGGATATGCTGAACCTGGTCGACGGCTGGCATGTAGAGGAGGGTTTCACGAGCTCGGACCACAATGGTATCATTTTTGGCATAAATTTAATAAAATCGAAAGGAATTAACATCAGTAGAACTACTAGAATTTATAACACAAAGAAGGCAAATTGGAGGCAATTTCGTGAGAAAATGTCTCAAATTATGCAAGACAAAAATTTAATAATATCAGAACTCAATAATATAAACAATCAGAATGCATTAGAAAACATTATCAAAATTTACATAGAAACTATCACAGAATCTTGCAGATCCACAATACCAAATAAAAATAAAACAGAAACGCTTACCTTACCGTGGTGGACCGAGGAGCTCGCCGAGATGAAGAGGCTAGTCGCGACCAGGAGACGCAGAATCAGGAGCGCAGCGCCGGTCCGTAGAGCACATGTCGTTAGCCTGTATCTGGAAGAAAAGGAAAAGTATAAATTAGCCGAAATTAAAGCTCAAACTGAGAGCTGGAAGGAGTTTTGTAAGAAACAGGACAGAGAGGGTGTCTGGAAGAGTATTTATAGGGTGATAGGAAGAACAGCAAAAAGAGAGGAAGATCTGCCGCTCCAGAGGGATGGGTTAACTCTCGATGCCAAAGGTTCGGTGAACCTGTTGGCGGATACATTCTATCCAGAGGACAGAGAAGAAGACGACAATGCGGACCAGCGCCAAACTCGATATCTGGCTGAGATGGTAAACGAGTGGAGCCATTATGAAAAACATAATCCACCGTTTACCCAAAGCGAGCTACACACGGCCGTAACGTCGTTTAACCCAAAGAAGGCTCCCGGAGCCGACGGCTTCACAGCCGATATCTGCGCTGAGGCCATAGCATGTCTAAGGTTTTGTGAGAAGATGGATAAAAAATAAGAAAACATTGTTTCATTTGTTTTTTGGGATATTTATTATTTTAGTGGTAATGTATATGTATTTTCTTTTTATTCTTCAATGTGATATTATGGTTTTTATTTAATGTAATTTTTTAGTTTGTAAGTTTCTACTTTACAACACCTTGGACTTGCTCCGTAACGTTGTACAAGTGCTTGTAAATAAATAAATAAATAAATAAATAAATAAATAAATAGCATGTGACCCTGATTACTTCCTGGCACTGCTTAACAAGTGCCTCGAACATCATTACTTCCCAAAGGTCTGGAAGGAGGCAACGGTGGTGGTGCTCAGGAAGCCGGCTCGTACACTGTACCTAAGTCATATAGGCCGATTGGGCTTTTGCCTGTCTTGGGGAAGGTGTACGAAAAGATGCTGGTTGCTCGTCTCAAATTCCATTTGCTGCCAAGGATCAGTCCTCGCCAATACGACTTTATGCCCCAAAAAGGCACTGAGGATGCCCTCTACAATCTTGTACAGCACATTTACGTGAAACTGGTGCACAAAAAGATTGTGACTCTTGTGTCGCTGGATATTGAGGGAGCGTTTGATAGTGCGTGGTGGCCCGCAATCAAGGTACGATTGGCTGAGGAAAAGTGTCCTGTAAATCTGAGACGAGTAATCAGCAGTTACCTGAGTGACAGGGTTGTCAGTGTCAGATACTCCGGTGAGGAGATCAGAAGGCGAACGAGCCAAGGGTGTGTCCAGGGATCGGTGAGTGGACCGATCTTCTGGAATTTGGTGCTGGACCCGCTCCTCAAAGAGTTAGAAGATGGGGGATATTACTGTCAGGCTTTTGCCGATGATGTGGTGCTGGTGTTTGACGGTGAAACGGCTCAAGAGATCGAGGGGAGTGCCAATGCCGCTCTCGAACATGTTCGAGCGTGGGGTGTTAGAAACAGGCTGAAATTCGCACCGCACAAAACTTGTGCGATGGTACTGACGCGGAAGCTAAAGTATGACACGCCTCGCTTGAGCATGGGAGGGGTCGGTATTGGAGTGTCCCAAGATGTCAAGATACTGGGGCTGACGATCGACTCTAAGATGACCTTCAACAAGCATATAGCTATCGTCTGTAAGAAGGCGATAGCTATCTACAAACAACTTGCTCGTGCAGCCCGTGTCAGCTGGGGCTTGCATCCGGAGGTCATCAAAGCTATCTACACCGCGGCAGTGGAGCCAATTGTGCTGTACGCTGCGAGTGCTTGGGCGCCAGCCGCAAACAAGTTAGGGGTCAAAAAACAGCTCAACGTGGTTCAACGAGGGTTTGCTCAGAAATTGTGCAGAGCCTACCGGACAGTCTCCCTGAACTCAGCACTGGTACTGGCTGGAATACTCCCGCTCGACCTTCGTGTACGAGAAGTGGCGAGATTATACGAAGCGAAGAGGGGAGTGCCCCAGCCCGGACTAGGAGACGGGGAGATCGAGCGGATGGCTCCAGCGCTTGAGGCCCCGCACCCCGCGGAGCAGACCAGACTAGAGTTTGGCAGCCTGGTGGACGAGGAACAGTACAGGAACCACAGCAATCTTGCTGTGCGTATCTTCACTGACGGCAGTAAGATTGAGGGCAAAGTTGGAGCGGCGCTATCCTTGTGGAATGGCACCGCCGAAACAAAGGCCCTCAAACTTACTTTGCCGTCCTACTGTACCGTCTACCAGGCTGAACTGTTGGCCTTGCAAAGAGCGGCCAGAGAAGCCCTAAAGCTCGGGGAGAACCCGATCGGCATTTTTAGCGACTCCATGGCGGCTCTTCGGGCGGTGGTCAATCCGGGTTGCCCCCATCCCTTAGCGGTGGAAACAAGAGACACCATAAGACGCTGTAAGCTCCAAAATAAAAGCGTCTTCTTGTTTTGGATAAAGGCCCACGCAGGATTGGAGGGTAACGAAAGGGCTGACCAACTCGCGAAGGAGGCCGCTTTGCGGTCGAAAAAGAAGCCGGATTACAACCTGTGCCCCGTTTCATTCGTCAAGCGTAGCATCCGATTGCAGACGCTTGACGAATGGAACGAACGATACAAAACCGGTGAAACAGCTGCTGGCACAAAAATGTTTCTCCCTGACGCGGTTGAGGCGTACAGTATAGTTCGGAAAATCACTCATACCAGCATCACCACACAGATTTTGACGGGGCACGGTGGGTTCTCTGCATACTTGAATCGCTTCAAGTGTAAGGAGAACTCATCGTGCATCTGCGAACCTGGTGTGGAAGAGACGGTTTCGCACATCCTCCTGGAGTGCCCTGTCACTGCCGGTTCCCGGTACGAGCTGGAGCAGGAGCTTGGAATAAATTTAGTAAAAGAAAACTTACCAAATTTGATACGAAGTAAAGCTAGAAACAAATTTTTGGAATATTGTAGTAAGATTGGTAAAAGTGTAATAAGTAGAAATAAGATAGATTAAGAAAAATGATACTTGTATATATTATAAGAATATAGAGCATAGTATCATAAAAATTAGAAAAAATAAAAAAAACTTGTGATTGATTGCATTACATATTCAAAAAAAAAAAAAATTTTGAAAGAAAAGAGAAAAAAAAAAGAAAAAAAAATTTGAAAGAAAAGAAAAGAAAAAAAAATTTTTAATAAATAAAGGAAGAAAAAAAAAAAAAAAAAAATTAAAAGTATTGTTATGTTACTTATTAATTACTGTGTAAGCTCCCTTCTAGCCTGTCTGGTTATTATTATTATTTTTAATCTTGTTTAGTTGTTTATGGAAATAGCGACAAAACATTGCATAAAGAATAACAAATAAAAAAAAAAAAAAAATTGCCATTATATAAATTCTATATTTCATTAAATGATTTGGCATAATAATTCTTAAATTATTTTATAAATGGTTTAGGAATTATTATGTCAACTCCCTTCAAGCTTAACTGAACTGTCAACCTGTCAAATTAGTAGGTGCAAGTTGTACTGAGCCATAGTGCTATAGTATAGAATACAGTATAGTATACAGTTCTATCTAAGTAGGCAGTTTAAATTACATATAAATATGAGTAGTAAAGGCTTTGACTCAGTCAAAGGTTCATAGCCAGAGCAGGAGTGGTTTTTAGCCGGTAAGAGTCCGGCACTGCCGCGATTGTCCTATTAGTGGGACAGTCGCGGCGTCCATGAGGATTTTCCACCCTGCTATTAAAAAAAAAAAAAAAAAACCTAACCTAACCTAACCTAACCTAACCTTTTTTTTTTTTTTTTTTTGTTGCCGGGGTGGAAAATCCTCATGGATGTCCTTCGCTGGCCGGCGAAGGGGTCTGTCAGACTCTTACTGACTAAAAACCACCTCGGTGTTCCCTCCCACACTTGGACCGGGGATCGTGGGAGCTGATACGCCATCCATGATCCCCAGCTAGTGCCGGCCCGCCTACGCGGGCCACCTCAAGCCGGGGGGAGTGTGAGGTGTCCTCCCACCGCGACGTCCAATAGGGGCGCGCGTGGAACACTACGCGCTGCCGCCTCGGGTCTTGCTGGATGGGGGACGGCGGACGACCCCGAGTCCGCCGTCCCTCCGGACCTCTTTATGGGGGCTGGAAGAGGGCGTTGTCTGCCCTCCGCCGACGCCCGGTTCGCCTGCTGCGGCACGGGAGAGTGGCCACGGCTAACCTAACCTAACCTAACCTAACCTAACCAGTCGCACGGTACCCCTCGCCGCGAACGGATCGTTTTTTACTCGCTCCGCGCTCGAAAAATCGTAATTTTGGCAAAAATCACGCTAGAAAGTCGGGAAAAGTTTCATTGTGCTTTTCTCAACTCGCGCTATCCGGAACAGTGTTTTCTGACCGATTCGTGAAAGTTTGGAGAAAGTGACCCAGTTTTAACCTCAAAAAGTGCATATTTTAGACGGTTTTTCGTGGATAACTTCCGTTTTGTCGCGAGACCATATACTTTTTTGAATGTACGTGTACGCGTCTTGATACGACGCGTTGATTGACGGCACTTTTGGATTTTTCCGAAAGGAAACGCCGGAAATACGGCGGTTTTTCCGAAAACCACATGGCCACATGGTACTAGAACAGCTTAGATTTTCGAGTATCTGTATGCACATCAGCCAGGAGAACATCGGATGCGGCCGGGTGGCATTTTCAGGACTTCTGAAAGTTAAGTTCGTTTCGAGTTATTGACTTTTAAAAATACTCAAAATTTGTGACAGCCCTAGATCCGTTATCATCGCGATGACCTACATTTTTTATTATCTTTAAGCTTAATTCTATGTTAGCTTAACATCCCCAGAAAATTTCAGATTTTTCGGTTAAGTAGTTTTCGTGATATAGCACTGTAAAATTTTGAGCAAAATTTGAAAACCGTGAAAAACGCTCCCGAAAAATCTGAAAAAATTTCGTGTGGGTAAAAACATAATTTTAAGTATATATTAATTTTTAAAATTTTTTTATTTCATAAGACCCGATTTTTAAAGGGTGTTTTTGGACTTGAAAAGTCAATTTTATATTTTGTGACAGTCCTATTTTTTGTATCTATGTCTTCGCGAGGAAATAATTAATTGTGTGAGGTAGCCTATTTATTCTTCTATCATTTACAAAAAATCAGAACTTTGCGACTCTTGTAGGACGTAAGTTATTTAAATTCCCGTGAAAATAGGTAAAAACTACCCCAACTGTTATCTGCATCTAAAACATAGAATAAGAACCGCCTGGTTTCCGGAATAATTGCAGTTAAATCAGTAGTGGTAGATCCTATAACATACAAAAATTTAATTTTGAAATGGTTTATAAATAAGGAAAATTCATAAAAACCCGTAAAATTTCACAAAATTTATTTCAAAATCCGATTTCTATACTTAAATATTAATATTTCTTAAAAATAAAAAGCTAGGAGAAAGGAAATTTAGTAAAGAATATCGTTCAGGTATTTTTAGATTTTTGTGTTTTATATCTAAGGACCTATTTATTTATTTTGGGACAGAGGGAAACCCAAAATTGTTGAAATTCAAGGGGTAGTTTCTTAGGAAATAAGGGTGCTGTTTGAATCTTCTCACCGCAGCGACTATTTTTTAGCCAAAATCTGTCAGTGTTTTGAATTTAAAAAATCTAGCTTCAAAATTCGGGGGGGTCATTTTCGGTTTCAAATTACGTAAACTCAAATTCAGAAAAAATTTCAAAATTCATTATCTCGGTAACCATTAGGCCAATTTTGTCGGGGTTTTTTCCAAATACTGTAGAGTACCGAGCTCTATATTTTTTGCTTACATCTCTCTTCTCTACACAGAGCAGAGAGAAAGATAGAGTTCTGGGGTGAGAAACTGACGGAAGAGGGAGCGTCAGTGAGTTGCACAGCTGGGCTCGAATTCTTCAAGAAGGACTTTATTTGGGTAGAGTTCCTATATAAAATTTTAAACTCTACATAAATTATCCGTAGACACCATATTAAAGATCTTGGCAAACCGAGTGCAGCGAGCCCTCGCACTCTCTTCTACGACCGGTAGATCGGGAGATATAAAGGATTGAAACTACGGCCGCCATCTTGGTTCGCCATCTTGTTTTTAGTAAAACGACCGTATCTCCTGACAGATTTGTCGTAGAAGGACCGCGTTACCACTATTAGCTTCGGACGGACCGGCTCTATCTAATAGAGTAGACATTATTGAAATTGGAGAGTGACTCTATTTTTGTAGAGTCACGCAGATATATTGATAGAGCTGGTGGAGAGGATTGCTCTGGCCGAAGCCGCGTCTCTCTAGGGCGAAGGATAGCGGAGCTGGGAATTCTCAAAGTTTGGTCGGCCATATTGGCCACCATCTTGAAAAGTTTTAAACCGGTATATCTCCGCTCCTACTTGTCCTGGCGAGACTGGGTTTTGTCTGAAGTTATCAGCTCGAAAAGAGCTATTAGTACAGAGGGTACAGGAGGTAGTGACTCTACATAGAGCAAAAAGCTTTTTCAAGGATTTTACTGATTAGGACTGGGTGGGCCCGTCTGGTGCCGCTTAACTGGTTTATGACTGCCTAGCTCTACATAGAGCAAAGCAAAAATTTATAAGGTTACTTACCTAGACCACGGTCGACTGTTGACTGTGCAGACTGCAATAATCGCTAACTCCTGGACCTGAAAAGAAAAATAAATTAGAGACAACTACTTAGATATACCTATATTATACAAATTATACAAAACTACATAGGACTTGGGGTTTATTGACTTCAAAATTAGGAATGTAAATACGTTTGTGTGCACTCCCGTGTTTGTGACTAAAGACGCTATCCCCCCTTTACAGGGATATAAAAACACTTACTGACTTACTCAGACTATCCCCCCTATACAGGGATACTCAAGCACCAACCGGTGTTTTACGACTTCATTTTATTTTTACTGATTGACGTTACCGACTGACTGAACTTTCCTTGAACATGCCTCTTGCACACTCACCTCGCAAAATGATGACCGAGGTGACAGAGACTTGTACTGCTTACCTTCTTAATGAGTCGGAGAGGGCAAGACCCTCACCTAAGAAGTCGACACAGACTCCCAGCGTTCGTAGGAGTATTGGAGAGTGGGAGAACGGCAAGGGTGATGGATCTAAACCAACCACCTCTGCCACTTTCATTGTCTCGCCTAAAAAGCTGACGCAGATTCCGACGGCCCCCTCAAGGCCTAATCAGAAGACCATGTTGCCCTCTGAAAAGTCTGACAAACGACGAGGCTCCGTGGAGGCTACAGGTGGGTCGCCAAGGCTGGTGGCTCCCACCGACAGAGTGAAAGAGGGCAGACTCTGGCTTCAGAGAGCGAAGACTCATTTAGGCGAGTCGCGCAACCTGAGGTCAGACATTAAGGCTGGCATCACTCTGGCGGTGGAGGCTTTGTATCAGTTAATAAAGGACAGTGCAACCGAAACAGGAACTGAGGCAAATAAATTAAAAAGCAGTTGCACCGACTGTGAGGATAAAGGGAGTCAAGTTAGGGAAACGGGAGAACGGATGATAACAATGGGAAAGGAGGACGGGGAAGAGTTAAAAAGAATGTTGAAAGAACAAGGAGAAAAAATAGATCAAACTCAAAGGGAAATGATCTCCCTTAGAGAAACTATTGCGTCACAGGCAGCTTCACCAACTTACGCAAACGTGGCAGCAGTGCAGTCAAGAAGGCACGCGACCGAGAGGAGCGCTTTACACTCCATCGTTATAACTTCGAAAGACGAGAGCCACAGTGGCGATCAGGTGATGAGTGAAGTAAGAAAAGCCGTGAACGCGAAAGACGGATGGGTGACGGTAGAAAGGGTCAGGAAGGTCAAGGACAGAAGGGTGATCATAGGATGTAGTACGGAAGAAGACAGGAATAAAATAAAGGAGCGACTGAAGAGCGCAGATGGTCATCTTGTTGTTGAGGAGATGAAAAACCAGGATCCCATGCTGGTCTTCAAAGACGTCCTATCGTTCAATAGCAACGAGGACGTTTTGATGGCACTGAGGAACCAGAACGGGGAGGTGTTTCGTGGCCTTGACAAGAAGGATGACCGGGTGGACGTGAAATTCCGAAGACGGGCCAGAAACCCGCTCACGACCCACATAGCTCTGAGAGTGTCCCCGCAACTCTACAACCGCTTAATGGACGGAGGAGCTGTGCATATTGACATGCAAAGAGTACGGGTTGCAGATCAGTCCCCGTTAGTGCAGTGCTCTATGTGTCTGTCCTACGGACACGGAAGGCGGTTTTGCAAAGACACTCTCCCAAAATGCAGCCATTGCGGCGGACCGCACGTTAGAGCGGAATGCGCGGATTATCTGGCGGCAGCGCCACCGACTTGCTGCAACTGCATAGCCACCAAAACAGATAACGTCGAGCATAACGCCTTTAGCTCTGACTGCCCGGTGCGTAGGAGGTGGGAGGCACTGACAAGAGCTAAAGTAGCGTATTGCTAAGGTGGTCACTAGTCGCTCCAGGGCAGGCAACCCCACCAGAAGATATGCAGTAGCCCAGGCGAACCTCCAGAGGAAAGAGCTGGCAACCACGGAACTCATGATTGAGGCCAGCAAGCGAAAACTCGCATTCGCTTTGGTCCAGGAACCTTATGTGGGTGGAATGGGGAGGATGAAAGACTACCGTGGGGCGAGAGTTTTCCAATGCTCAGCAGTAGGAGACAGGACGGTGAAAGCGGCTATCGTTGTCTTTGACGACGATCTTGACGTCACCCAGTGCCCGAAACTCACGACCAACAATATCGTTGTTCTGAGGATCCGAACCTGCGCTTGGGAAATCGCGGCGGTTTCTTTCTATTTCGAGCCAGACCAACCTATAGGGCCATACCTGGATCAGATCAGAAAGATCAGAGAGGAGCTGGGCTCAAGAGGACTGCTGATAGGAGGCGATTGCAACGCCAAGAGCACCTGGTGGGGCAGCACCATAGAAGACCACAGGGGAGTTGAGATGTCCGGTACCCTGGAAGAGTCTGGATTGCAGGTACTCAATAGAGGTGATACGCCTACTTTCGACACCGTGAGAGGTAATAAGACGTACACCAGCTTTGTAGATATAACAGCCTGTACGGAAGATCTACTAGATCTAGTAGACAACTGGAGGGTAGACCAGGAGATGACGAGCTCGGACCACAACGCTATCCTACTCGATATAAATCTCCGCAGGAGTAGAGGCCTAAGAGTTCAAAGAACGACGAGGCTATATAACACAAAGAAGGCAAATTGGGACATTTTTAACAACATGATCTCGGACCATTATTCGGACAACAATATAAATGTAAATTCAATAGGCAATATCGAGTCAAAACAAGAATTAGAGAAAGTTGTAACAAATTTTACGAAAATTATTACAGCCGCATGCCAAGCCAGCATGCCCATAAAAAAGAGTACGGAGGTACTCAAGGTCCCATGGTGGAATGAAGAGCTCGCAAGGCTAAAGATAGTTGCCACTACCTTCATGCGCAAGATCAAAAACGCGGCACCGTACCGCAAAGAAATAGTGGTAGCTGAGTACCTGAAAAAGAAAGAAGAATATGAGTGCCAAGCCAAGAAAGCCCAAACAGACAGTTGGAAGGAGTTCTGTAGAAGACAGGACAGAGAGGGAGTGTGGGACGGTATATACCGTATAATCCGTAGGACCACCAGGAGACAAGAAGACTTGACCTTAACCAAAGAAGGTGCGTATCTAAACCCAAAAGAGTCAGCGAACTTACTAGCGGAGACATTCTACCCACAAGACCTGGAGGAAACTGACGACGAAGATCATCGCCGCACCAGAGAAGCGGCAGAGCGGGTAAACGAGTGGAAGCATGATGAGAATCATGATCCACCGTTTACACTGCTGGAGCTAAAGACCACGGTGGGAAATTTCAACCCAAAGAAGGCCCCGGGAGCGGATGACTTCACAGCAGATATCTGCAGCAGAGCTATCTACCAGGACCTGGACGTATCGCTTGCCCTCTTCAACAAGTGCTTAGAGATAGGTCACTTTCCGGACATCTGGAAGCAGGCAACCGTGGTAGTCCTGAGAAAGCCGGGCAAAGACGATTATACGAACCCCAAAGCTTACAGGCCCATCGGTCTGTTGCCGGTTTTGGGAAAGGTCCTGGAGAAGATGACAGTAGCAAGGATCAAATGGCACATCATACCGAGGATTAGTACTCGCCAGTTTGGATTCATGCCCCAGAAGAGCACCGAAGACGCCCTCTATACACTGATACACCGAATCCAGGGTTTGATTGAGCGTAAAAAGCTGGTAACCCTAGTGTCATTGGATATAGAGGGGGCCTTCGACAGCGCATGGTGGCCGGCTATCAGAATGCGACTGGCTGAGGAAATAATAATAATAATAATAAGCCTTTTTATTTCTTGTTTTTACATTGTTGTTAGTTACAATATTACGGTAAAACATATATAGGTTTGCTTAGTAAGTTAGCTTAGATTAAGTTAGTAAATTAAGAAGTTATGTTTTAAATATTTATAAATTAACAGGAACCCCGGTTTGGGTATAGGCCTCCTCCAAAGATTCCCATTTTTCTCGATCTTGTGCTATAGAGCACCAGTTTTGGCCAGCTGATCTTTTCAGATCATCTTCCCAGCGGGCCGAGGGTTTTCCCTTTCTCCTCTTGCCTGGTGGTCCTTTCCACTGGGTAACTCGCAGGGTCCACCTTCTGTCGGACATTCTCGCCACATGGCCAGCCCAACGCCATTTCAGTTTTCGAGCAAAGGTTAAGGCGTTTGTAACTTTAGTGATGTCTCTTATCTTTGTGTGTCTTATTTTATCCATTTTCTTTATGTTTAGCATGCTTCGTTCTAAGCCCCTTTGACATGTGTTAATTTTATTCATAGCTTGATTCGTGAATTTCCAGGTCTGGCTCCCATAAGTTAAGCTTGGTAGTAAACATGAGTTCATAACTTTAGCTTTGAGAGGTATTGGTAAGTTACCTTTAAATATTTCTTTTTGGCTCCAATATTTTTTCCAGGTTTGTTGGACCCTTCTCTCTATTTCTGTAAAGTTGCTGTTTTTCTCGAAACTGATTCTTTTTCCTAGGTATATGTAATTGTCTACATATTCTAAAGGGTTACCGTTGATAGTTATAGGTCTTATTCGTGTGTTAGTCATTATCTTAGTCTTCTCTATGTTCATTTCAAGTCCGACTTCCGCGCTTGCTTGTTGTAGGGATTCTATCATTGATTGCATCTCGTTGGCTGTCTCTGACAGAAGTATCAGGTCATCGGCGAACCTCAGATGGCTTAGGTAGGCGCCTTCTATGTAGAGTCCTGTTTTGCTCCACTCCAACTTGTTCATGATGTTTTCGAGAATGGCTATGAAAAGGGTGGGTGAGAGCGGGTCCCCTTGCCTTACCCCTCTTTCTATAGGAAACGCGGGGCCTAAGGTTTCGAGCTTTATCCTTCCTTTGTTGTTATTGTATATGCTTTTAATCACTTTTATGTATATATCTGGCACCTCTTGAATTTTTAAACTTTCCCAAATACTTATGTGTGTGACCGAATCGAAAGCTTTTTGGTAGTCAATAAAAGTAATGTAAAGGGGTCTCTGAAGTTCCTGATATTTCTCTATAATTAGCTCTATGGTGTGGATGTGGTCGATAGTAGAGTATCCTTTTCTGAAACCCGCTTGTTCTATAGGTTGTTTTGCTTCTATTATTGGACTAAGCCTATTATTTATAATTGAAGAGAAAAGTTTGTATAAATTTGGTAACAAACTAATTGGTCTGTAGTTGCTGATATTTTTTGGGTCGCCTTTTTTATATATAAGTATAATATTCGCTTCAGACCATTCTTTGGGCGTTTCAGAACTTAGAAGTATAGAGTTAAACAGTTCAGTCAATGGTCGTGCCAGAATTTGGTGAGCGTATTTTATCGATTCGTTTGTAATGTGGTCAGATCCAGGGCTTTTTTCGAATTTCAGTTTCTTTATTGAGTTTATTACCTCGGTTTCGTTGATTGGTTGTATAGAGTGGCAGTCTGTAATTTCTGTTTCAGATTTGCATGTGGTTTTCCACGTTTTATCTCTATAGAGTCTCTTGTAGAACTCAGTTGCTGTACTGACAATATCCTTTCGATTATATAGGGCTTTATTAAGGGTTTTCAATCCTTCTATCCAAGACCTGTTGGTTCTGAGTTCTTTGTATGCTCTTCCTGAGCTGCCGTATAGCTGAAGATGTTTTTCTATTGTTTCTTGTCTATATTTTGCATAGTCTCTTTTGATGTATTTGTTAGCCAGTTTATACAATGCGGAGAGTTCATTTTTCAATGAGCGCGTTTTATTTTTAGTTTTTAGTAGTTCTTGTCTTCTTTTTAATAATTTTACTGTGCGTTCTTGTAAAATTTTATGGTTTTTATTGTTTTCTCTATTTGGTTTTGTAAGGATCAGACTTCGTTGGATGGCCTCTTTTATGTTGTCATATAAGGTTTGCACCGGTTTAATATCTTGGCTAACGGATGGGCTTGATGGCTCCAGGAGAAAGCTTGATAAGTTTTCTTTGTATTTTGTTATTTCATCTTCGTTTTTGAGTTGACTTGTTTTAATATTTGTGTAATTTGTCCTATTTTTTCTTTGCACGGCAAGTTTAATTGTACCCCTGACAGGACGGTGATCTGATGCATAGTTAAGATTCAAGACCTCTATATTTTGGAACAATTTTGGGTGATTTGAGAGGATATAATCAATCTCATTTTTGTGGCCGTTTGGTGATCGCCAAGTCCATCTGCGGTTATGTTTTTTCTTGAAACAGGAATTTATAATTGTTAGCTTATGTTCAAGTGCGAAATTGACGAGCCTCTGACCTCTATCGTTTCTTTCACCGTTTCCGTATTGTTTCATAACTAGATTTTCGTTTTCTCGAGGGGCGCCAACTTTTGCGTTGAAGTCTCCCATTAGAATGGTGTGATTGTGTGCTGCTTCAAAAGCTTTTTCTATGGTCTTATAAAACTCGTCGATTTCGTGTTCTTTTGCTTCTCCTGTGGGTGCGTAGACTTGTATTATTGATATCTTTTGGCCTTCAATATTCATGTTCAGAGTTGCAACTCGTTCTGATAATCCTATAAAGCTCTCTATGTGGTTTTTCAGCGACTTGTGTATCATGAATCCCACCCCATATTTTCCAGGGGTAGATCCTATATAGCAAAATATAAAGTTTTTGTGTTCTTCTATTTTGTTTCCCTGTCGTCTAACTTCCGAAATTCCCATAATATCATAGTTAATTTCACTTAAACATTCTTCTAGTTCTAGTAGTCGGTCGTATGATGACAAGGTTCTGACGTTGTATGTTATAATTTTTATGAGACTGCTTGGCTTTGTCTGATTTTTCGAAGTTATTGAGGTAGAAATTGGGTTTGGGTTTTGTATCTTTGGAGGGTTTTGGTCGTAATCTTCCACGGTGACCAGCCGGGTTGGAAGATTTTTTGTATTTTTTGTTGTTGTTTGTTTATTTATGGTATCGTTGTGAAGAGAGGGGCTTGGTTGCTATGCATTTTTATTCATTGAATTTTTATTTGTTAAGAAGTTCAACATGCTTGGTTTTAGAACTTCATCGGTGACACTGTTGGACTTCGTGATCTTGTTTTTTGGACCAGTCTGTTGTTGCTTGGTCTTTTTTGTTTTATTTTCTTGAACATGAGTATTTTCAGGGGAAATTGAGAGATTTCTTTTATTCGCTGTGTTCCTGTTTTTATCCAAAATTATAAGTTTATCGTATTTGATGATCGCTTTGTTACCTTTTTCTCTCTCAATTTTTATTTGCTCTTGTAGTTCTTTTCTTTTGTTTAATATATTTCGCGGATAATCTTCTTGTATGTAGTATGTTGAGTCTTTAAGTGTATTTTTTTGTTTTAGTATACTGAATTTCAATCCTAGGTTAGAGAAAGTGGCAACAATTGGTCTTGGTTTTTCTCCCTTTTTTCCTACTCTTTTTATTTCTTGTATGTCTCTGTGTTCGATGTTTATATCAAAATGTTTTTTAATAAATTCTACCAAAATATTTTCTAAGAGTGAGTATGATGATGAATCCATCTCTTCTATACCGAAGAATACAATGTTTCGTTGCCTTGCTTGTTTTTCCAAGAAATAAAGACGTTTCTCTTGATTTTCTACTTTTATTTGAAGGCTATCATATTTTTCTTCTAATGTTCTAAATTTTTCTTCCATAATCTTATTTATATTTTGTGTAACTTGATCTGTCACTTTTTCAGCGCTTTTTTGTATAGTGAGTTTTTGTTCGTCCAACTCTTTTTGGATGTGACGAAGTGCGTTCATAATTTCATCCATAGTTGATGAGATTTATTTTTGAAAGAATATTTTGTGTTGTTTACAGTCTAGTAGCGTCCTCTATCGACCTTATTTGAACTTTTCTAAGTTCAAGTGCTGCCCTCTATCGGTTTAATTGGGTTTGGCGATCTATCGATGGTGTTTCGTGTAAGTACAGGTACTGCTTAGGGAACGTTGGTAATTCACGTAGTACTGTCAGGTATCAACAGATGGCGCTGATTCCAATTAATTTATTGAAAACTGCCGAATCATCCAGTATTAATGTGTAATTTTCTTCTGGTTTTTGCAAATAGGCCGCAAAGTTCACTAGTATTCACACACCGTCACTTCCTAGCGGGGTTTAGATCGTTTATGTAGTAATTTTCATTATATGTAGACCATTTGTCCAAAACAGCTGACAACTTCACTATTAAAGTTAATTCACCTTTTATACACAATTAAGTTATTATTTCACTGTGTCCACAATATATGATGTAAATTAGTTATGTATATGTCCGTTAAATTCTTTTGCACTGGTTTATAAGCACTGGTTTTATTTTTAAATTCACAAAATACACAGAGCTGATGTTGAACCTGGCACAGTAGCGCCATCTCTCCTGAGGAAAAGTGTCCGGTAAATATCAGGAGGCTACTGGATAGCTATCTCGCCTGCAGAAAAGTCAGTGTAAGATTCGCTGGGGAAGAATGCACTAGGAGCACCAACAAAGGTTGCGTGCAGGGGTCAATCGGTGGTCCCATCCTGTGGAACCTTCTGTTGGACCCATTGCTGCGGGAATTGGAACGGATGGGTGTGTATGTGCAGGCTTTCGCTGACGACGTAGTCATGATCTTTGACGGAGATACTGGACTTGACGTCTCGAGGCAGGCAAACGCGGCGCTCGCCTACGTTCAGCAGTGGGGAGTCAGAAATAAGTTGAAGTTTGCGCCGCACAAAACTTGCGCAATAGTCCTGACCAAGAAACTCAAGTACGACACCCCACTGCTGAACATGGGAGGAGTCAGCGTTGGCATATCGCGAGATGTCAAGATCTTAGGACTGACCATTGACGATCGACTGACTTTCAATAAACACGTCTCGCTACAAAGCCGGAAAGCCTTAGACATATACAAGCAGCTGGCTAAAGCTGCAAAGGTGGACTGGGGTTTGCACACAGACATCGTCAAAATCATTTACACGGCTAAAATAGAGCCAATATTAATGTACGCATCCGCGGTGTGGGCGCCTGCAGCCAGGAAGATCGGGGTGCGCAAGTTGCTCGACACGGTCCAGAGAGGTTTCGCTCAGAAGCTCTGCAAATCGTACCGTACAGTTTCTCTACACTCAGCACTGGTGTTGGCGGGGATACTACCTCTTGACCTCAGAATACAAGAAGCAGCCGCATTGTACGAGGCAAAAAGAGGGTCACCCCTGCCTGACCTGGGAGATAGAGAGACAGAGCGTCCGGTAAGGTTTGCAGAAGCTCCTCATCCGGCAGAACATATGGCGATGGAAATTACTCAACTGGTGGACCAAAGCCTTGTGGACAGGTACAATGTGCAGCAGGTGCGAATCTTCACCGACGGCAGCAAGATTGAGGGAAAGGTTGGGGTCGCGCTATCCTTATGGAATAGTGAGGCTGAAATTCAGAACCTCAAGCTTAGTCTGTCCGCGTACTGCACAGTCTACCAGGCGGAGCTCCTAGCCATATGTAAAGCCACGAGCGTTATCCTCAAGCGGAGGGAGATGACTTTTGGTCTATACAGCGATTCGAGAGCCGCACTGGAGACAGTCGCTAACCATTGGTCTCTCCACCCGCTGGCCGTGGAGACGAGAGAGAACCTGCGGAAGGCCGTGTCCCAGGGCAAGGATGTATCCTTGTTCTGGGTTAAGGCCCACGCAGGCCTGCCCGGGAACGAGCGCGCCGACGATCTGGCCAAACAAGCTGCTCTTGCATCGAAAAGGAAACCGGACTACGACCTGTGTCCCATTTCGCATGTAAAAAGACTTATAAGGCAAACATCTTTGTTAGCATGGAACAGTCGCTATAAGGCTGGGGACACGGCGTCGGTCACAAAGGTTTTCCTTCCCGATGCAATTGGGGCTTATCGCTTTGTTCGCAAGGCCAAGCCTGAGGGTAAACTCACCCAAATACTCACGGGGCATGGTGGATTCTCCCAGTACCTGAACCGTTTCAAGTTAAAGGAGAGTCCATCATGCATCTGTGAGCCCAATACCAGCGAAGATGTCATGCATCTCCTTGTAGATTGTCCCGCCCACGCATCACGAAGGTTCGACCTCGAGCAGCAACTGGGTACAAAGATTACTGTCGATAAGCTAAGCGATTTACTTACCAGCAAGTCAAGCACCGATGAGTTTATTAATTACTGCATCCACATTTGTGAAATCGTAAACAATAGGAATAAAAGTAGATAAATAAGCATTTGTTAAATTATATAATAATTTATATAAAAATTAGCAAAACTGTAGAATTAGCTAAATGATGTATACGTAGATTTAGTGCAGTAAAATATATAAAGTAAGAAAAAAAAAAAAAAAAAAAAAAAAAAAAAAAAAAAAAAAAAAAGTAAAGAGAGGTAAGAGTAAATAGTAAAAGTAATTATATCATTATATGAGTAACCTTTTAAAACCCTAACCCATCCATGTAAAGTAAGATTAAAGAAAAGTCCAAGTAAAGAGATTTAAAGTGAGATGCAAATAGTAATGTAAAAGTACGTAGAAATAAGTAAATAGAATACATAGAAATGTTAAAAACAAATAATATCAAACATTTTAGATTAATATGAAATAGATAGTAAAAATTATGAAATTTTTTTTATACATAAGTAGATATAGATATAGACTACATAAAAATGTAAGAAAATTCTCCCTCCCGTACTTCAATCCTGGAAGAATATCCAGGGAATACGTTGAGTAGTGAGCAGTCGTGGAAGCTTTGATGGAGTTAGTGAAGACTCTAGGTGGCAGATCAACAAGAGCCCAATACCCAAACTCTACCCACCAACCCTAAATCCATAGTCGTAAAAAATATATATATATATATAATCATAATGTAACATGTAGCAAGATAACTGTGTGTAAATACATAAGTATTAAAATATACTTATTACAATTTAACCATTGTAATAAGTATATTTTAATACTTTGCATATCGCACCTTTAATCCAATACCGTCGCTGGGCGGGATTCTTCAGGGAAACTGTTTGTGAAAAAACCTGTAAAGTTAGCGCTCAGCAAACAAATGGCGTTGAGTTTCGTTTCGTGGAGGTGTTGTGTTGGATTGACGGTGTGATATGTCTATAGATTTGATATATTGATGTGTCTAAGTTTTATTGTAATATAAGTAAAAGTAATTTGTATAAATAAGTTACTAACTTAACTAATTTAAACAAAAAAAAAAAAAAAGAACAAAAAAAAACAAAAAAAAAAAAAAAAAATATATATATATGAGTCTGAGGTGGACTCGCGTAGTTTTTAAGCTTAGTTTTTTAAGTAAATGTTAAGATGAGGGCACGACAAAATGCCATTGTTAAACTTTCATAAACAAAGAACACTGTAAAAAATGGCGCGGACCATCATGTCTGCGGTAGAATAGATACACAAAAAAAAAAAAAAAAACCTAACCTAACCTAAGTCCACCATGAAGTACCTAGGATTGGTGCTCGATAGCCGGTGGGACTTTGGCCCTCACTTTCGGCGGCTGACGCCCAAGTTGATGGGCGCAGCAGGCGCGTTCGCAACGCTGCTTCCCAATCTAGGGGGCCCGAGCACTGCCTGTAGGCGGCTATACTTGGGGATCGTACGATCCATGGCCCTGTATGGGGCCCCGGTATGGGCTTCTGACCTGACGGCCGGCAGCATCGCAATCCTGCGAAGACCGCAGAGGGCGATGGCCGTCAGGGCTATCAGGGGGTATCGCACGATCTCCTACGAGGCGGGTTGTGCACTGGCCGGATCTCCGCCCTGGGAACTGCAGGCGAGAGTCCTCGCCTCACTGTACCGGTGGCGCGAGGAGATGAGGACGCGGGGTGGTGAACCGATGCAGCTCGAGGTCGAGCTGCGTCGGTCTCAGCTCCACGAGGTCATGGTGGCGGAATGGCGGGACAGGCTTCTGCGCCCTACTCGCCGGCCTGTCGTTTAGGGCGACGCAGGTGCTCTCGGGGCATGGCTGCTTCGGGAAGTACTTGTGTCGCATAAACAGGGAGCCGGACGCTCGGTGCCATCACTGCACCGACTGTCGGGAGGACACGGCGCAACACACACTGGCAGAGTAGTGGCTGGCATGGGAGGAGCAGCGCCGTGCCCTTGTATCTGAAGTGGGCCCCGTCGTTCGTTCGATGGTCGGGGGCGCCGAGTCGTGGGATGCGGTGATCTCCTTCTGTGAAGACGTAATTTCGCAGAAGGAGGCTGCGGAGAGGGAGAGGGAGGCCGTGGCCACTCTCCCGTGCCGCAGCAGGCGAACCGGGCGTCGGCGGAGGGCAGACAACGCCCTCTTCCAGCCCCCATAAAGAGGTCCGGAGGGACGTTGGACTCGAGGTCGTCCGCCGTCCCCCATCCAGCAAGACCCGAGGCGGCAGCGCGTAGTGTTCCACGCGCGCCTCTATTGGACGTCGCGGGGGGAGGACACCTCACACTCCCCCCGGCTTGAGGTGGCCCGCGTAGGCGGGCCGGCACTAGCCGGGGATGATGGATGGCGTATCAGCTGTATCAGCTCAAGCCGTTTTTGTGGGTCTGGACACCCGGACATCCTCCGGTTTGAGGACTTCCCTTAGTTTGGCGGCCAGAATGTCCGCCCTCTCCTGCCTTGCAGCACCCGACACCTCAAAGATTTTGGCCCCCGTGGCCGCTGTTCTAAAACTGAAGCCGGCCGGGGAGGCAAAGTCGCTGAAGTTCAGGTTCGTTTTTACCTCCGCCAGGACCGACTTAAAGGTCACACCCCTGGTTGAGGCTTCTGGCTGCAGGGTAATTATTACAGCCTCGGAGCGTGGGGGTCTCGACTTTGACTTCTTATTTGGCACTGAGCCGACGGGTGCTGGGTCAGCTGGTGCCTGCTGCGCCGCCCTCTTCTTGCGCTTCCTTTTGACTACTGTCGTCCAGGTCTCCTGGATCGGGGGTGCGGTAGCCGGGAGCGCGGTTGGTTGGGGAGGGGGTGCGAACGCATCCGCCGCGGGCTTCTGGATCCCCTCCGCGGGCTTTTTGGCCCCCTTTGCAGGCTTCTTGCCCACCTGCACGCGCTTCCTGTTTGCGGACTCCTCCTTCCTCCGCTCATCTGCCGCAAGCGGCGGCCGGAGGGTTTCGGCCGGAAGGAGTCGCGACTCCAGAGCCTCTAATCGGGCAGACACCATACCACCGCACTGCATCATGCAGATGCGGGCCACCCTTTCGATGTCGTGGTCCGACATCGCAAGTGCAGGCGGTGGCGTAGTTGTTGGGGCTGACGAAGGTGCAGCAGGAGGGGGGCCGTTGGCGGCGGGAGCTTCTTGCTGCTGCCTTTGAGCAGCAAACTCTCGAGATCCTCCAGTTCGGATCGGAGACGGCTATTCTCCTCCCACAGCTTCGCCGTCTCCTCCGAGGTCGTACGATCGAGAAGGATCTCCACCGCCTCCCTGATTCCGTCTGCCGCCTCCTTAAGGGCACGGGTGAACGAGCCCTTCAGGTTGCCAGACTTAGTTGCAACCTTCAGGACAACGTCCACACCGTCCATCACCTGGCGGTTCAGGGCCTCCGCCGTGGGGCTCGAGCCTGCAGCCGCCTGGGCAGCACGCCGCTCCCGGGCCTGACGGGCCATTTCGGCGACCTCATCGGCCGCAACCGCTTTGCTCTGGGCACGCTTTGCGGCGTTAGCCTCTGCCCTCGTGCCCACAAGAGAAGCGGTGACTCCTCCCAGCTTCTCGATTGAGACCCCGGATGAGACCCCGGGGTCGCTCTCCCCGCCTAATCCCGGCGGCGTATCCGGCCGCTTTAAAAAGCGACCCCGGGAGTCACGCACCGCCACCAAACTGGGTGCTCCGAAAAGTGTCGCACGACCTCTTCCCCTCCTCGCCGTCGTCACCTTTGCAGCCGGCAGGTTCTCCTCGCTTGAGGAGAGACCCACCGACCCCGCTCGGTCCGAGAAAACTTCATCATGCAGTCGCTTTCTCCAAAATTTGGAGCGACCGCGCGAGTCCTGGTCGGATATAATTGCCGGATCCTCTTTCGAGGATCGGGAGCCTCCTCGGCTCTTGTTACCGTCGCCAGCAAGCGGAACCTCCGCCAATAAGATTGGCACATCCTCGTTTTGTTTTTTTGTTTTATTATTATGTTCCATATAGTTCCCACGAGTAGTAGGGATGTATATGTCCACCTAGGCAGAGCCCTTTTGCCTAGGTAAGCCTATATACTGTAGAGTGCGGCAGGTGCTCTACAGGGAGGGCGCTAAAGACTGGACTCCCTCCAGCCATTCATCCCCTCGCCACGCCTCTAAACTTGGGATTAGGTGGTTTTTTATCTTAGAGGTATCCTTCCTCTGGGCCAGGCGGTTAAGCCAAGCCCCCGACGGCGGCATTAGACACGCCTCCGTTCGCTCCTAGAAAAAAAAACCCCGCCCACCACACCAAACCACCGCACGACATAGTCGCATCCATGCCAATCGACGACTGTCGATCGATCAGGAGCGACCCCTCCTGGTGTCCCTCTTGGTCTGGTCTCTCACTTGGACCTTTCCAGCATGAGTAACTCTACCGGCAAAGCCCCAAGATCATAGAGACACGCAAGCCCCACCACGACGACAACGTGGGGACACAGTCGGTGGGGAACCTAACCTAACCTAACCTTACCTAACCTAACAAACTAACCTAACCTAACCGGCGGCCATTGTTGTCCTTGACAAAAACCTTAAAGTAATCCAGTACCCAAAACTCACCACGCAAAACATCGTAGTGGTGGGTATCCAAACCAGTGCTTGGGAGATCACACTCGCCTCTTTTTACTTCGAGCCTGTCAACCAATAGAACCCAACCTCAACCAGTTGAGGCAGATAGGAACAGTAATCGGCTCGAAGCCACTTATCCTTGGAGGGGACGCCAATGCGAAGAGTACATGGTGGGGCAGCTCAGTGGTTGACCGTAGGGGCGAGGAAGTGTACGGAACTCTCGGCGAGCTCGGGCTGAACATCCTCAACACAGGGGAAATTCCGACCTTCGACACTATTAGAGGGGGTCAGCGTTTCAGTAGTTACGTTGACCTTACGGCATGTTCGGATAGCGTCCTGGAGCTGGTAGAAAAATGGAGAGTTGACGAAGGCCTCACGAGCTCCGACCACAATGGCATTCTCTTTGACATTAGATTGGTGAGAGCCAAAGCGGTACAAATAGAGAGAACGACACGCATCTACACTAGTAAAATAGCTGATTGGACAAAGTTTCATGAGAAACTAAACCAATTAAAAATAGACTACAAAATTCAGAAATCCGAAATAGAAATTAACAGTACAAAATCATTAGAAGTTGCAACAACAAACTCGCAAATATCATAAAAGATGCGTGTCGTTCCTCTATGCCAACCAAAAAAGCCAAAGAAAAACTTACCACGCCATGGTGGTTGGAGAAACTCGCTTAGATGAAGAAGATCGTCGCTACCAGCAAAAGGAGAATCCGCTGTGCTGCTCCGGTCCGGATGTCGAAGGTCGTCGAAGAATACCTGAAATAGAAAGAGGAGTATGAGATGGAAGCGACTCGAGCTCAGACCGAGAGTTGGAAGGAGTTCTGCAGTAAGCAGGACAGGGAAGGGGTATGGGAGGGGATCTATAGGGTTATCGGGAGAACAATGCAAAGAGGGGTGGACTTGCAGATGATGGAAAATGGAGAGGTGCTCGATGCAAAAGGCTCCGTTAAACTGTTAGCGGAAACCTTTTATCCTGAAGACCTAACCAGCACCGACAACTCCCATCATAGCCTCATTAGAGCTAAAGCGGAAACGGTTAATAATGAAGAACAAGAAGGCTCTCAAGATCCACCTTTCACACGGACTGAGCTCAAAACTGCTTGCGAGTCTTTCAACCCAAAAAAAGCTCCGGGATTAGATGGCCTCACAGCCGACATATGCAGCCAAGCCATAGGAGGGGAACCCGATGCCTTCCTGGCCCTTTTGAATCAGTCCCTTAAGTACGGTTATTTCCCAAAGTGCTGGAAAGAGGCCACGGTGGTGGTGCTAAGGAAACCTGGGAAAATAGACTACACCACCCCAAAATCATATAGGCCCATAGGCCTCTTACCAGTACTGGGCAAGATATTCGAGAAGATGTTGGTGGCCCGCCGACTCCCTCTATGATCTTATGCAACACAAAAAGGAAAACTAAACCTTAAAAAGATAGTTGTACTAATTTCGCTAGACATAGAGGGAGCCTTCGACAGCGCTTGGTGGCCAGCTTTATGGGTCCGACTGGCAGAGGAAAAGTGTCCTCTCAACTTGAGGAGGGTCATCGACAGCTACTTGAGTGACAGAAGGGTCAGGCTCAGGTATGCGGGAGAAGAATACTCCAGGGCGACGAGTAAAGGCTGCGTACAAGGCTCCATCGGGGGCCCTAATTTCTGGAATCTCCTACTGGATCCTCTCCTCAAAGACCTGACAGAGAACGGCGTTTATGCGCAGGCATTTGCAGACGACGTGGTCCTTGTCTTCGACGGTGACACAGTAGTTAAAATAGAACAAAAGGCAAATGCTGCCCTTGATCGTGTTCAGGCGTGAGGTGTCGATAACAAATTAAAATTTGCGCCGCACAAGACTAATGCGATGACCATAACAAGGAGACTCAAATACGACACCCCACGACTGAGCATGGGCGGGGTAGAAATAGCCATGTCAAAAGAAGTCAAGATCTTGGGTGTCACCGTCGACGACAAGTTGACGTTTAACACACACGTCAAAAATGTCTGCAAAAAAGCCATCAGTGTGCATAAACAGTTATGCAGGGCAGCTACGATTAGTTGGGGACTAAATCCTGAAGTAGTCAGGATAATTTATGTAGCTACAGTAGAGCCGATCATCCTGTACGCTGCCAGCGTATGGGCTCCAGCGGCTAGTAAACTGGGGATTATAAAACAGTTGGGCGTCGTGCAACGCGGAATAGCGCAAAAAATATGCAAAGCATATCGCACCGTCTCCCTCAACTCGGTACTTCTGTTGGCAGGGATACTTCCCCTAGATCTCCGAGCTCGTGAGGCGGCCTCATTATATGAGGCTAAGAGGGGAGTGTCGCTACCAATATTGAGGGATAGGGAGATGGAGCGGCCTATGTCCGCGTTGAAATCCCCTCACCCTGCCACGCGTATCAAACTGGAGTTCGGAAGCCTGGTGGACCAGGAGCAGGGCGACGCCAGCGCCAAACTGGAGGTGAGAATCTTCACCAACGGGAGCAAAATTGGGGGGCGTGTTGGTGCTGCGCTGTCCTTTTGGAACAGCCAGAGTGCCCTCAAGCTGGCGCTACCGGACTATTGCACGGTCTACCAGGCGGAGCTCTTGGCCATATGTAGGGCAACAGGGGAAATCCGGAGAAGCTCGGCGGCCACTTTTGGTGTTTACAGCGACTCAATGGCGGCCCTCATGACAGTGAAAAACCACAGTTGCCTTCACCCCCTAGCAGTTGAAGCAAGAGAAAACCTTGCAGCTGTTTCTCTCCAGAACAAGGTAGTAAACTTGTTCTGGATCAAAGCTCATGCAGGGATTGAGGGCAACGAAAGAGTGGATCAGCTGGCAAAAGAGGCCGCCACATTGAGTAAAAGGAGGCCGGATTATGATCTGTGTCCTGTCTCATTCGTCAAGCGTTGCATTCGTACAGCAACGCTTGACGAATGGAACAGTAGATATAAAACCGGCACCACTGCGTCAATCACTAAAATGTTTTTCCCGGATGCGACGGCAGCGTACAGGATTGTCAGAAAGCTACAGTTTGAGGGGTATCTGACCCAGGTCCTGACGGGGCACGGTGGATTCTCAGAATACTTGAATAGGTTCAAGTGTAAGGGGAGTCCATCGTGCATCTGCGACCCGAACATGTCGGAATCGGTGCCACACCTGCTGCTTCGCTGTCCTGTGTATTCGTACGAGCGAAACGAGATAGAACAAGAAATGGACATAGATTTAACTATTGATAATATAGGGCAATTAATGTTGGGTAAAAGCAGAACTAGACTAGAGCAGTGGTGGCCGAGTGGTAACGGCCCCGACTTACGAATTGTAGGTCGCGGGTTCAAACCCAGCCAGACGCATTACTTTGTGTAATTTATTTCATTACCACTGCTCTCAAAACGGTGAAGGAAAACATCGTGAGGAAACCGGCATGTCCTAGAACCAAAAATTCGAAGACATGTGACATCCACCAACCCGCACTGGGCCCGCGTGGTGGATTACGGTCCATCCCCTCTCCTAGAGAGAGGAGGCCTGAGTCCCAGCAGTGGGAACATTAAAAAGGCTGAATATGTATGTAAAAGCTGAACTAAGTTCTTAAACTACTGTCTCAAAATAGTACAATGAGTCGTAAAAAGAAATAAAAGCGATCGATAAAGTATGCAACTGCTGTATATTTAGTTATATAAAAGTAGTGCATATAGATTTAAGTTTTAAATTAAACAGTAAAGATTAAAGTAGTAGGATTAATAGAACTTAAGAAATGTTAAAACCTAGCAAATAAATAGAAAGAAGAACATTAACAAAATAAGTAAAAATGTAATAGTATGTAAGAGTGGCAAAACTATATTTAGATTAAGCTATGTACCATTATCTGTGACTAAAAAAAAAAAAAAAATATGTATATGACAGTTGATGTAAATAGAACCAGTAAAAGAAAAAATGTATGTGATAGAAATAGAAATAGATAAATAAACAATAAAAGTTACAATAATAAATTGTCATAGTGTAAGAACTAGAAAATAAGTAGAAATTATAAGAAATTAAATAAAAAGTAAAGAAATAACCCCGAATATGAAATCCTGTAAAACCTGCAGAGAAATAAAAACTGGTGTTGCATAAATCATTTACCCCTGGAAATCAACAAAGCAAATGTAAGGGCAGATAAAAAGAGTAGTCAGAAAAGAAATAGTTAGTAAAATGAGAGACCCTCCCAAAACAGAAATGAATGAGGAAGGATGAAAGAAAGACAAAGTATGAGGAATAAAAGTGCGAGAGGCAAGCTAGCGAGAACTGGTATGAAAGAGACATAGCTAGAAATAGGCTCTGATAAAGTCAGAGGTAGAGTATATAAAAAAAAAAAACCTAACCTAACCTAACCAAACCTACCCTAACCCAAATCTTAACGGGACACGGAGGCTTCGCAGCATACCTCCACCGCTTCCACCTCATGGACAGAACCCTGGTGCGTCTGCGACCAGAGCTGCGAGGAAACAGTCTGGCACATTCTCTTCGAATGCCCAAGGTTCTGCCTTGAAAGAATGGAACTGGAGCGGAAAACAGGGCTCCAGTTAAGTCAATCCTCACTCCACAACTTCATAGAGAAGCCAGCTTCGAGGACCCCATTCTTAACATTCGCGAGTAAAGTTGCCGTAACCGCAGCGGGGCCGAACAAATCGGACGCGCCCGCACAAAGTCGAGTCAGGCTACCATCTACTCGTACCCCCACCACAAACACAACACCTACACTAAATACACAACACCCATTACCCACAACTACACGGCAAAGTACAAACACAACACCAACACCAATTACACAAAACCCGTCACCTTCCATTACACAGCAAAGCATAAACACACAACCAGCACCAGTAACAGCGCTAGTAGTAATAACAACAGGGATAAACCAACAGACGATCCCAACCGACATGCCAGTAACACAATTCCTGGTATGCGGAAGAAACGGAGTCCCCGGTATCAGACTCAGAGGGGTCGCCCTGTTCATGAATAGGGAATCAGAGACGCTGGGTATAAGTTTCTGCATTGCTTCAAGCCGCACTGGAGCCCCAATCACAATTTCACCAGGCCTAGCTGCCCTGATCAACGGGAGCACATCAAAAACGAGCATCAAAGGAAGCAAGTACGCCGCGCTGCAGCAGGTGGAGATAGCCGCTCACAAGTGCCGCTTAGTGCGATTCAAAGGAAAGACAATCGCACTACTCGAGTGGAGAGCGGAGACCCCATTTGCCCAGGCGAGCTCGCTGCTCCAAAAGATCAGGGAGGCAGATGAAAATACGTGCATAGCACCCCGCACGACCAGCATCGATGTTATGGCGGTCGGTGGTGAAAGAGGAGACATCGCAGACCGTTTCGGCTGCCTTAAAGCCTCAGAACAGCATGAGGTCGTGGTCTACGAGGATAGGGGGGAAACTCTAAGTTTCCTCAAAGCCCCCAAAGACCACACAGGTAGCACGATGAGTTCCACTAAAAACCCGAACACCACGAGCGGAGCTGAAAGGGCCCAGCAAAAGTTTGTAGCAGAAAAAGAAAAGAGGGACAAAGGCAAAAACATCAGCCCAGAGGACCGAGCCCGGTCCAAGAGCCGTCTGAAAGAAATCGGCACGTTCCTCAGCGCACTGCTCCCGAGTACCAGCCACACATCACCAACTGAGCGGCAAGAGTCAGCGGTCATGAGGTTTTTCAAACCGAAACCCAGGGAAACACCAGAACCAAAACCCAAACCGACCAGAGCCGACAAAGGGCAAGTCAGCCCTCCGACCCTCGCTGTAAACTCTGGTATCATAGACCACAGAGCGCATTCCTCGAGTATGTATCAGTCGTGAGGGCAACCAGAAAGGTAAACCTCGCGACATGTAGAAAGATTCTGCAGACCTTTCATAGGAAAAATGAGGGTCTGTTAAGGGTCTTACTCGGGGAGGCAGAGGCAGCCGTGTACGACAACGTCAAATCCCAGGTCATTGCTGGTGAAATGACGGGGTCGTACATGGCAGCCTATAGCGCGAAGAGTGGCTTTGTGACCCTGGACGAGGTGGAAACGGAGCGCTCAGGGAAAGTAACATTCCACACACCCGAAGACGACCCGATAGTGGTTACCGCCAAGTGTACCAAAATTATGCTGGACGACAGGATCCTCGAGATGGCGCAATCCATTTCGGGGACCTCCGCTTCCCCAGCTTCGGAAGCGCATTGGGCGGTACCCAGTATCAAGTGGATAAACGGAGTCCCAGGGTGCGGCAAGACAACCTGGATGGTGAAACATTTTGACGAGGAGAGCGATATCGTAGTGACCACAACAACCGAAGCTGCTAAGGATCTCAGAGAGAAGCTAGCGCACCGATTAGGAGATCGTGTCAAGACAAAAGTGCGCACTATGGCCTCAATTTTAACCAACGGGTTCAGACCAGAGGAGAAATGCTGTCGCCTTACGGTTGACGAAGCCCTCATGAACCACTTTGGGGCAATAGTCATTGCAGTGAAGTTGTCTGAAGCGAGCGAGGTCGTTCTCATCGGAGACGTGAATCAGCTACCATTTTTGGACAGAGAGAACCTTTTTGAGTTAAGGTACACCCGTTCAAACTTGGTGGCTGGCATCACCCAGGAGTTACTCTGTACGCATCGGAACCCAATGGACATAGCACTGACCCTGAGTGAGATATACCCCGGTATATACTCCTCCAAGACCTCGCTGTCGCGGGTCCACTCTCTGAAAGTAGAAAGGTACACGGGATCGCGCATACCGATAACCACCCAGAACACCTTATTCTTGGTCCATACGCAGGAAGAGAGAGTCTCTCTTGCCAACCAGGGCTATGGGTCTGGCGAAGGTTCGCGTATCCTAACCATCCACGCAGCTCAGGGGTTGACCTGCGTTATCATAATAAACACCAAGTCAAGGAGGCTCCAAATCCACGACAGCATCTCCCATGCAGTTGTTGCAGTGTCGAGACACACGGTCAGCTGTTAGTACTACACCGACGACGCCGACGATGCCACGGGCCGTTTCGCCCGTAAAGCGATGGATGCGCCTTCTAAAGTAGTCGTCGAATACAACCTTAAGACGGCCATGCAGTATCGAGACACCGCAGTCGTGGAAGCTCTGATGGAGTTAGTGAAGACTCTAGGTGGCAGATCAACAAGAGCCCAATACCCAAACTCTACCCACCAACCCTAAATCCATAGTCGTAAAAAATATTTAAATATATATATAATCATAATGTTACATGTAGTATTAATGTGATAAGATAACTGTGTGTAAATACATAAGTATATTTTGAAACAATTTAACCATTGTAATAAGTTTATTTTAATACCTTGCATATCGCACCTTTAATCCAATACCGTCGCTGGGCGGGATTCTTCAGGGAAACTGTTTGTGAAAAAATCTGTAAAGTTAGCGCTCAGCAAACAGATGGCGTTGGGAACGGTTTTTTGAGGAGTTTCGTTTCGCGGAGGTGTTGGATTGACGGTGTGATATTTCTATAGATTTGATATATTGATGTGTCTAAGTTCTATTGTAATATAAGTAAAAGTAATTTGTATAAATAAGTTACTAACTTAACAACTAATTCAAACAAAAAAAAGATGACAAAAAAGAAAAAAAAAATTAAAAAAAAAATTAAAAAAAAAAATATGAGTCTGAGGTGGACTCGCGTTTTTTAAGTAAATGTTAAGATGAGGGCACGACAGAATGCCATTGTTAAACTTTTATAAACAAAGAACACTGTAAAAAATGGCGCGGACCATCATGTCTGCGGTAGAATAGATACACAAAAAAAAAAACCTAACCTAACCTAACCCAGTCTGAGCCCAACCGCGCTCGAGAACGCATCGTTTTTGTAACGCTCCGTACAGAAAAAATTGAAAAAGTGGTCAAAAGTGGTCCGATTTTAATGAAATAAGTATCAATCGACGCGAATAGAGACGGATCACGTCACGCAGTGAAATTGGTGCATTTGGATTGCAGTGGAAAGTGGGAAAAAGGGAAAAACCACAAATAGGTTATTTTTTCCTAAGTGCTGAAACATAAAAACGCCTTCACCGTGGAAACTAAAGCGGTGACCTCCATTTTTTATTTCACCATTTTTTGCGGACGGGACAGACCTACAAACCAAGATTTTTCCGGAATTTTCCGGATCGGAATCAGGAAGAAAACTAAGAAAAACTGAAAACCACGTGTGCACGAGGTAGCAGAAAGAGCCGCAGTAGAGACGCCGTTTCTTCGCAGGTTCCTGCCTCGGCAGCGGAGAAGACCCCTGGTACCCTTAGAAAAATTTTATGTCAAATAGTTTTCTAGTTATTTAGTTTAGAAAATTGGAAATCTGACCTTGAAAATCTCGAGATCCACAGCGCTTACCCATTCTTTTTTTACAGGAACTAGCTGCACGCTAGAGTCCCTTAGCGAAATTTATTTACTTATTATTTTTATTGTAACTGGTTACCGAGATTTTCAAATTTAATTGACAAAACCGCTTTTTCTTCAAAAAACCATTTTATTTTTATGTATTTTAATAATTTAATTTTATCCTTTTATAAGGCCCTATTTTAGTAATTTAATGCATATTTTTCTAGAATTTTAAGTAATTCCGTTTGGGAGATACGGAATTTTAAAGAATTTTATTGAATTTATTGGGAAATACATATTTTTTATCAATTTTGCATAATAGACAGACTCAACTAGATGTAATCATCTATTATAACCGAAATCTCGACTTCCTAGGACAACTAGCCTTGGATCTACGCGAAAAAAGCTCGATTTCGGCCATTTTTACATCTAGGTTAGCATTTTTGAAGCTCCGTAGCTCCTAAACCAGGAAGCGTAGAAGTACCGGATTTTCACAGTTGTCACAGGGACACTGCAACAAAGATAGTTTACAGGCTTTCAGGCGTTTTTGGGACCTGAAAGTTTTCAGCGCTGAAACAGCCCTCAGCAGTTAGACAAGGTCAGGGGACTCACAGAGATCGAAACCGCGTCTCTCTCCGGCGAGCGGTCGCGGAGATATAGCCACTCAAAGTTGGCATCTGACAGTTGGGCGGCCATTTTGGAAAGTTTTGATTGGACACAGCTCCGGTTCCGGTCGTCGTGGAGAGTTGCGGTTTGCGGATTGGGGCCAGGGGAGTCAATTTCTACCCGATTGACTTGTTTTCAGTCTATTTGGCGCTGAAAATTTTCAGGACCCCGAAAATCATCTTACGTGGCGGGGCGGGTTGAGCCAAGTCAAACAAGCCCAAACACGGGTATTTTGCGGCCGTGGGGGGGAAAGTTATACCGGGTCAGAGGTGGACTTTGACAGCACTAGAACTGTCAAACAAAATTTCAGGCACGGATAGCTCCTGAACCGGTGGTCGTAGAGGATCCCGGTTTTCTTCGAGGACACTGGCAGGCTCTGCTCTTTTCATTTGAGGTGGTTTTATTAAAATCCCTGCTGAGGAAGTTTTTCAGCCTGAAACCCACCCAGGGGGGATAGAACTCGTCGAGCCAGTCCGAGGAACCCAAGAACGACGGTATTCGGCCGAACGGTTCCGGAGAAAACGCAGTTAACCTAATTTTGGGGGCCATCTTGGGCAGTGTGGTGGACTAACCCCTGGTAGGAGGTGTTGACGGTAGCGGGTCGTACCCTGCAGCTACCGAGCCCTCGGGACAGTTCAACCCGATTTTTGACGTACGCTGCCTTACTGGTTCGCTGGTCACGTACGCCACCACGCACCCCTGAATGCGTATCTTCGACGACGACGGAGCACGTAGGAGGACCTCAGAGCGGATACCGAAGAGAAATGAAACACGTTTTCGACTTGAAAAGGTTCTTCGGGGTTCGGCTTGAAGCTTTTTCCCTAAGTGTTCTTGCCTCTTCGGTGGCACGTTTTCGACTGACATCGGACCAAAAAACAGCCCGTCTTATATACCCCGCTAAGTTCTGTTAACGGGGACCGCGTATTTTGCTCAAAATTTACTTTATATTTCGCTTCAATTTCACTTCAGCCGAACCCTTTCTGACGCCGTATTTATTTATTGTTTCATAAAACCATGACAATATATACATCAAAATGTCGGTTACAATCTCTACTTTTACATAAAACAATAATATTTCACATACATTTGCACATAAAAAAGTTTCTAGAACAAAAACTGTAAAATATTCTAGTTCGACCACATTCATGTACACAAAACTTCTTATATCTTTTCCAATAAGATTCTAATTAGGATTCTAGTTGTTACAACATCATTTTCTAGACAGATCCTAACTAATTACATAATGTTCTTGCTAATTAGTCATCAAATAAAAAGTCTCATTTTCAAATTCTAATTACGTAAAAGATCACGAACATTTTAGAATTTCAACTTTATCTAAATCCTTGCAAATTGAGATCTATTGTTACTAATAGCTTCTATTAGGCTAAAAAACACTAATTAACAGTAATAGAATATTATCAACAAGTAATAACACAAGTTAAATCCTTATTACAACAACATATAAATTCAACGATTTCTTCATCAAGATCAAATTTTCTTACAAGATCTTATTAGAATCTTATATACATTGTTATTCCTGACCTTACTAATTAATGAAGGTGCTAATTACAGACAGAATAGAGACAATAACTTAAATTGTATTCTGCCATCCACAACAAAACATAAAAATCTTTAGAAACACGTTAGATGCTACTTATTTATACACTTAAATTAGCAAAACTCAGTCTTTATCAATTAAACCTAATGAGTTACTAACTAATTAATCCAAATAAACATTTAATAAGTGAAAACATCCTATCCTAAACATATAAAACATGACAAAAAACTACTTGCGTGTTAGGTGGTCTCGACCACTACTTGCGCCCTGGTGCCTGCATGGGACCCTCGTCGCCGACAGGCAGTTAACCCAAAATTTCAAACAGCTATAACTCCGGAACCCTTTGCAGTAGACCCGCCGAATTTGGAGTCTTTTGGAAGGGCTCGGGTAGGGCTCTTTTTCTGGGTGTAGAGTTTGGCTCTACATAGAGACTGAAAATTTTTTTTCTGCATTTAGGCACTTGCCTCATAAAAATTAAATTAAAGCAGCCCGTGACACGTGAAAAACCCTATTGAACAAGTGCTCCCAGCATTGGGGACTCACATTTAGTATTAAGTCTAACCTTAGTTTTGTGACTACATTTTATAAAATAGGGCTTGCATACTTACCGATTACGGTTATCTTACGGACATTGGACGGCATATAATTTTCGACCACTCACTGTTCCTCTTTTACAAGGACAGTGTAATATTTACTACCTCTATTTAGAATCTGACTATCCCCCATATACAGGGACTTCATTTATTTTCTAACATAAGACGATCTACCTTTTGACGAGACGCCATGTTTCTTGCACACACGCCCCGCAAACAAGTGGTGCCAGAGACCAACTCCCCAGTCGACAAAGAGAAGGCAGGACCATCTCCCAAAACGACACCCACTCCAAATGTTCGAAAGAGCATTGGGAAGTGGGAAAGTAGTAATGTTAGGGACCCAAGGGCAGCAGCATCGACCACATTCACTATGTCACCATAAAAGCAAGTGCAGATCCCAGCGGCTCTCCCGAGAGCAGCGCTTAAGGTCACACTGCCAAAAACTGGCAAGGACATAAAGCGGCGCAGCTCTATTGAGACCTCGGGCGGTCCACAAAAGCTGACTGCCTCAACAGACAGAGTGACCGAGGGCCGGACCTGGCTTCAGAGAGCGAAAACCCAACTGGGGGAATCGCGTAACCTGAAGTCAGAAATAAAGGCAGGTATCACTCTGGCTGTTGAATCTATGCACAAACTCATCAAAGAGGCAGCAGTGGAGATGGAAGCTCTTAAACAAAAACCTGACCACTTGGCTGTAGAGGAACCTGGGTCTCCCCCCCATAATAACTCGTGGAGGGAGGACACGGGAGAAACTACCGAAGAGGCGGCTCTCCTCATAAACAAAATCGAGGCGCACTCCAAATTACTGGAGGAGAATAACAAGCGCATGGAGGAGTTAAAAACAGCTCTGGAGGAGCAAAAGTCGCAGATCGTAAAACCCTCATACGCAAAGGTGGCTGCAGCCTGGAGCGCGGGTGGGACGTCGGAAAGACGAAAGACGCTGAATTCGGTAGTAGTAACCTCGAAAGTCGAAACGGAGACTGGGGAGGAAGTACTGGAAAGGGTGAGGAAGGCAGTGGAAGCAAAGGAAGGCTGGGTGAAGGTTGAAAGGATGAGAAAGGCAAAGAATAGAAAGATTGTTATGGGATTTGAAACAGAAAATGAAAGAGACCAGGTGAAAGAGAGGTTAGAAAGGAATAATACCAACCTTACCGTGGAGGCCGTGAAAAACAAGGACCCGATGTTGGTACTCAGGAACGTCTTAGCAATAAATACAGATGAAGACGTACAAAGGGCCCTGAGAAATCAGAATCGGGATGTATTTCGGGGCCTCCGCGATGGGGAAGACAGAATGGAAGTGAGGTATAGAAGGAAAACAAGGAACTCGCACTCTGTACATATAGTGCTGAGCACGTCTCCGGAGTTATGGCGGCGGGTGACTAAAAGGGGATACGTCCATATAGACCTGCAGAGAGTTAGGGTCGAAGATCAGACCCCACTCATGCAGTGCACTCGTTGCCTGGCCTACGGACACGGGCGAAGGCACTGTACAGAGATAGCGGACTTGTGCAGCCACTGCGGCGATCCTCACCTTAAAACCGAATGCCCAGACTGGATGGCTGGGAGCACGGCAGTCTGCAGGAACTGTGAGAGAGCGAATCTGCTGAACAAAGAGCATAACGCCTTCAGTTCCGACTGCCCTGTCCGCCGTAAATGGGATGCAATAGCGCGGTCAACCACTGCATATTGCTAAGGGCGCACCAAGGGAAAAAATCGCCCTTAAATTCGCACAGGCCAACCTCCAACTGAAAAAATTAGCGACCAACGAGCTGTTGTTGGAGACAGAGAAACGGAGGATTTCTGTAGCGCTCCTACAGGAGCCATATGTCGGTAGCGCAAGAAACATGAAAAGCCAGAGGGGAGTGCGGATCTTCCAAGACACTGGTACTGGAGATGGGATTGTCAAAGCTGCAATTGCAGTCTTTGACAAGAGCATAAAAGTCATGAAATACCCGGAACTCACCACGGAAAACATAGCCGTGGTGGGAATCCAAACCAGTGCTTGGGAGATCACACTCGCCTCCTTTTATTTCGAGCCAGATAAGCCAGTGGAACCTTACCTAAATCAACTGAGACGGATAGGTATGGAAAACGGCTCAAAACCGTTTCTTGTTGGAGGGGACGCTAATGCGAAAAACACCTGGTGGGGGGGCATGGTGGTTGACCGCAGGGGAGAGGATGTGTGTGGAACTCTCGGCGGGCTCGGGCTGAATATCTTCAATTTAGGGGAAATTCCAACCTTCGACACCATTAGGGGAGGTCAGCGCATCAGCAGCTATGTCGATTTAACCGCATGCTCCGACAACATTTTAGGTTTGGCGGAGCATTGGAGAGTAGACGAGGGCCTCACGAGCTCCGACCACAATGGCATACTCTTTGACTTTAGGCTGGAGAGAGCGAAAGGAGTTCAAATAGAAAGAACCACTGGGGGGCTGAGTCACCCGCGTCCGTAGGAGAATACCCATAGATAGGCCCTACACGTGGTCCCCGGGTGGTGCTAATCAGGTGACATTAACTGGCGGTAGGTTTCGACCAATGGCTTGTGACCACCCACTGGGCAAAGACGTACCGCCAAGCGGCCTAGCCGTGTTCCGGTACGATGCCCAGTGTAGCCAATTTAGAGGAGTTGGGTCGAAGTGGCGGTTCTAATGTATGCAGACCAGCCGGACCCGCGCTGGTATTGGGAGACTAGTCGCGGAGGGTAGCGGGATCCGAGGCACGGTGCACCGCTGGCCGACCACAGTTAGTTGGGGGCCCAAGTAATGTGCTAGCCACACATGAAAGGCTGCCCCAGTTGGCACTGACGAAAAATCCCGGAATGCACCATCGTGCTGGTTGGCGACCAGATGAGAGGGCCCGATGGTCATTTCCGGGGGGGCTCGGGCGTCCCCGCAGTCTCCAGACTAGTGCCCCAATGATGCTGTCCTGCCAGTGCGTGACGAAGGTTAGCAGCATGGGACTCCATTTCACTTCCTTCTCCTCTCCTACCTCACTCTCAATATGCCAAGGTTGAAAAAGAGAAAAGTTATACAGCGGCTGCACTCCCTCTCATTTAAAGTGCACCTCAGCAATATTAGAGGTCTGCACTCAAATCTCGCAGCAGTCCATCATCACCTGGAGACTGAAAAACCTTCCCTCTTTTTCCTTTCGGAGACGCAGATAAGAAGTCCGTCAGACGTTTCGTACCTGTCTTACCCAGGGTTTACCCTGGAGCACAATTTCAAACCACACGCTGGTGTGTGTTTGTACGTCAGGGACGACATCTGCTATCGGCGTCTCCGTAACCTTGAAGATACCAGGTTCTCAACGCTTTGGGCTCTGGTGGACACAGGCATGAATAAAATTATCTATGCTTGTGTCTACCGTTCGCACAGTGGTGATCAGGAGGCGACCAGGCTCACACAGTACCTTAGTGAGGCGGCGGATGCGGCTCAGCAGAGGTACCCTTCCGCACAACTGGTGTTACTGAGGGATTTTAATGCCCACCATCAGGAGTGGCTTTTCCCATACCGGTGCACAGACCATGCTGGTCGAGAGACGCGAAAGCTTGCGCTAGCGTTAAATCTCACCCAGCTGGTCCAGGGAGCTACGAGGGTGCCGGATGTTGATTCGCACACGGCCAACTGCTTCGACCTTCTGCTGACAACAGATCCAGACCGCTATTCAGTGTCGATATCATCACCGTTAGGTAGTTCCGACCACTGTCTGGTGAAATTTGTATCAGTCTACTCTCCGCCCGATCCCTGACCTAGAGGCACCAGGCGGGTTTGGCGATATAGGTCAGCAGATTGGGATGGCATGCGATCTTTCTTCGCATGTTATCCTTGGCTGCCTACTTGCTTTTCTTCGGATGATCCATCGTCATGCGCAGATGCTGTGACAGATGTGTTGCGGCGGAGGATGGAGTATTACATTCCATTCTCTGACGTAACAATGTCTGACCATGCTCGCCCTTGGTTTGGTGCGGAGTGTGATCGCGCTAACGCGCTTAAGCACACGGCATACCAGGCATGGGCCGTCGCTCGTGTGCATAAGGCGAGTGACGTGAGTCAGAAGAAGAGAGCCTTCAACAGAGCTGCCAAGTCTTGCAAGAAGGTGATGCGGAGGTCTCGGTTCGACCACATTAGCCGCATCGGGAACAAACTCGCATCATACCCTGCTGGTAGTAAGGCGTTTTGGTCCCTGGCTAAGTCGGTTGAATCGAACTTCTGCCGTCCCTCACTACCGCCACTGCTGAAACCCGACGGGTCGCTGGCCCATACCGCTGAGGAGAAGGCAAATTTGTTTGCCTCTCTCTTCGCGGAATCTTTGCGTCTAGATTCTGGTGACGCGCGGCCCCCTGTTAATCCTGATGGTTGCGAGACGAGTATGTCGGATATTCGCATCCATCAGAAGGACGTCCGTAGGGTGCTGCGTAACCTTGACGTGAACAAGGCTAGTGGTCCAGACGGGATACCGGCAATTGTTCTAAGAACGTGTGCGCCTGAAATGTCTCCGATCCTGACACGCCTATTTAGGCTTTCATTTGAGGCTGGAAAAGTGCCGATTGCATGGAAGCAACCTAACGTACAGCCCGTGCCTAAAAAGGGTAGTCGGGCTGACCCAGCTAACTACAGGCCAGTCTCAGTAACGTCCAAGCTCTGTAAGACTATGGAACGTGTACTCAACACTAAGCTCCTGGCATACCTAGAAGCTAATGACATCCTAAGTGACCGAGAATACGGCTTTCGCCGAAATCGGTCAACTGGTGATCTTCTAGCGTATGCCATCCACATCTGGAGTGAGGCCATCGAGAAACACGGGCAAGCGCTTGCCGTCTCCCTCGATATCTCGAAGGCTTTCGATAGGGTCTGGCACGAAAGCCTTATTAGTAAGCTTCCTTCTTTTGGATTACCTGCTGGTTTGTGTGCTTGGATTGCAGACTTCCTGAGTGACCGGTCCATCCGAGTGGTCATCGATGGTTGCTCGTCCGGTCAAATGGCCATTAATGCCGGGGTCCCTCAGGGGTCAGTGCTCTCGGCAACATTGTTCTTGCTGCACATAAATGATCTGCTTAAGCCCGGTACCTTTGGGTATGCAGACGACAGCACTGTTGCTGAGAGTTACATATCCAGCGCGCAGGCTAGTGGGTCACAGATCCAGTCTCTCCGAGAGGCTATGGTCGAGCGCTTGAACTTGTCCTTGGAGGCAGTCTCTGAATGGGGCGATGCCAATTTGGTCAAGGTCAATGCTGCTAAAACCCAGGCGTGTCTATTTTCCGCTAAAAGGAGCCAATTCAGCCCTGCTCCAACTTTCTGGGGCGTTACCGTGCCAATAACCGACCATCTTGATCTCCTTGGTGTTACGCTGACGTCAACACTCAACTTTGGGCCATACATCGAAGCAAAGGCTCAACTGGCTGCAAAAAAGCTGGGAATCCTCGCGAAGGTCAGACAGTACTTCACGCCGGAACAGCTGCTCAAACTTTATCAAGCGCAAGTTCGATCGTGTATGGAGTACTGCTCTCATTTTTGGGACGGATCTGCCCGATACCAGCTTGATGCACTTGAGGCAATTGAGAGGCGAGCCAGGAGGATCATTGGCAATGATGCACTCGTTGAGTCGAGGCTTCGAAGTCTTGAGCATCGACGCCGAGTTGCTAGCCTGTTGGTTTTCTACCGATTGCATTTCGGGGAGTGTGCGTCGGAATTGCATAACCTAATTCCGCCTGGCCCGTTCCATCATCGGACCACCAGGCGTACGGCAATGCGCCACCGGTACATGGTGGACATCCCACCTATACGCACAAAACGTTTTGGGAACACATTCATAGTGCGTACAGCTAAGGAGTGGAATTCCTTGCCGGAATCTGTTTTTCCTGATGGCTACAACCCGGGAATCTTTAAGTCAAGAGTGAATAGGTTACTTCTAGGTAAGCGCGCTCCATCGTCGACCGCATCGTCGCTTTCCATCAGGTGAGTTAGCGGTCAAGCGCGAACCTATCAAGAATAAAAAAAAAAAACCACGCGCATCTTCAATACCAAAAAATACCAATTCCGAATTAGCTGCGAAATAAGAGACTCCACTTCAGATTCGTCTATATCAAGCAGCACGAGGGAGTTTAAGGGAGTTAGCGGGGTGTAATCACATTTATTCTGGGGCATTCGATTTCGTTCAATAACTGCACTGAAAATGAAGTAAATAGAAGGATCGCAATAGCATGGAAAAAGTATTGGAGTTTAAAGGAAATTATGAAGAATAAGAATGTAAACATTAAAACCAAGAAAAAGATTTATGAAGTAGTGATTCTTCCAAGTATAACCTATGGATGTCAAACTTGGTCTCTAAAAAAGAAAGAGGAAGAAAAGCTAGCAGTCTGCCAGAGAAAAATGGAAAGAAGCATGTTAGGCGTCAAACTGGCGGATAAAATAAGTAATAAAAATTTAGAGCAATAACGAAAATTCAAGACATAAGAGAGAGGATTCGGTTGCTGAAATGGAACTGGGCTGGTCATGTATGTAGAATGGAAAACGATAGATGGACAAAAAAAGTAACAGAATGGCTACCAAGAGAGGAAATAAGAAATAAAGGGCGACAGAGAATTAGATGGAGGGACATATTTACACAAAAAGTTGGACCGGATTGGATGAGAAAAGCTAGAGATAGGGAACTGTGGAAAACACTGGGGGAGGCCTACGCCAAAGAGGCGACTACTACCTAAAAGTATTGTTATTTGATTTAATGTTATGATTATTATGGATTATTATTTTGGATTATTATTATGGATTGTTATTATGAATTGTTATTTTTATTATTGTAGATTACTATTATGTAGGGATTATTTTATAATTTGTTTTGTACGACATATAGGATTAGTATCTAATATAATCAATTGGCATTAATAATTAATTGGCATTCTAATATCTAAAATATAAAATTAATTAAGAAATGATTTCAATTATATTACAATTATATTTCAATTGTTTATAAGCAGAAGCAAAATATGTAATAAATAGATAAATATAATTAATGATCGGATAATTCCAATGTTGTGATTTTAATTTCTCATAGTTATGATGTGTAATTAACTAATTTAAAATGTGTTTACATATTGTTAGATGTGGTAGTAGAATAAAAAGGCTATTTTATTTATTTTATTTTATTTTATAGTCACATTTATTCAGACTCTGATTGTTGTGTAAGGTCGGGTGTCAGATTGAATGAAACATCACAAGATATGGTACAAGACTGCCGTTTATTATGTTAATACACGAGTTATATATTTGGTTACACACATTGAAATAATAGGTACGTACATACTACATCACACCTCCCAAGGCAATTAAAAAAAAAAAAAAACTATTCTATGGTTTTTTTTTTTTTTATGGTACAATTTTATTATCACTTATTCCTATGATTACAGATAATACAAAAAAAACAATACATGTTCTTACAATTAATACATATTCTTCTTAGCTGATATAATCTATCCAGTGTAACATGAGTGTATATCATTTTACAGCCACGATCGCAGTGTAGGTCAGTAACCTTGTTACTATACATAATTATGAGTTATACAACTTCGTTCTGTTTTTATGAATAACATCATTTTTTCCATTGATGTTTACCTCTACATTTGGTGATAAATCTCTAATAACACTGTAAGGACCATTATAAAGGTTTGAGAGCTCATTACCAGTTTCATTTTTTATCAATATTTTATCATTTGTTTTATATTTTATAGGTCTTACATATTGATCATATCTGTTTTTCCTTTCTAATTTCGAATTAATTAAGTTTTCTCGTGCTTCTGTTTGTGAAACCTGCAGTCTATATTTAAGCTCAAGGGGATAACTGTCATAGTTGTAGAGTGGTTCTACTGTTCTTAAAAGGTTACTTGGTAAGTTACATTTCTTTCCATAAACAAGTTCGAAAGGAGTAAATTTTGTCGATGAGTGTACTGTGGTGTTGTATGCAAAGGCCCAAAAAGGTAACCACGAACTCCATGAGTCTGGTCTTTGATTGATGTGTATTCTTAAAAAGGCTCCTAGGGTTTTGTGGGAATTTTCCAGAGCACCAATGCTCTGATGATGATACGCTGTTGAGTTCAGTTTAGAAATATTAAGAATTGTACATACCGTTTTGAATGTTTCTGACATAAACTCCGTACCTCTGTCAGTAGCAATTTCCCGAGGCACTCCGTGCACGAGAATGAAGTTGTTGACGAACACACGAGCGACTTCAGCTGATGTTCTACTCACTAGTGGAAAGGCACATACATATTTTGACAGTTCGCACTGAAGTGTTAAAATATATGTGTAGTTATTGTAATCTCTATCTAGTGGCCCTACGATGTCTAAAAATATTTTTTCAAACGAAGATTGTGCCGTTGTTGTTATAACCATGGGTTCTTTTACTATAACCGTATACTTGTGTTTTTGACAGGTAGAGCATTTTTTAACAAAGTTATTTATATCCTTTTCGAGACCCGGCCAGAAATAATATTTTTTAATGTTGTTAAACATTCTTTTTGTGCCTGCGTGGCCACTTGTAGGTAATAAGTGAAAGTCATTCAAAAGGACTCTCCTGTCTTCTAAATTATCTATTCTTTCTATATCATTTAAGATACATAACCGTGGTCCTTCCCATTTAGTATATCTTTTAACCTCATTAGTTATTTTTTCTAAAAATACGTTATTGTATTTATTTTTCACAAAATATATTTCATGTATCTCATTAATAATATAATATATAATATAATAATATGTTTATTGAATTTTTTGATTAACATAAATATTTATACATTAAGGGCTTAATCTAGAGATAAAGGTACAAAATTGTATTCTACCTGAACTAGGTATAAAACCTGTATCTCAGGTAACTTATTTAAGTGCTTATATGTTAATAAATATAACTAAAATTCATTAAACAAAAAGTAAATAACTTATGAACAATATTATTTCAAATTCATGACAATGCTTAGTCAACAAATCTGCATCATCGTAAGACATCATTGTGACACAACATTACATTATATTTTTTTGCAAAGTAACGATTTTGTAAACTAGTTTTTATTAGCACAATCAGTAAAATTGTTAAAATAAAATAGGTACTATATTATTTATGAGTAATATTATGCAATAAAACTCGATTGAGTTATATGTAAGTAACAGAAAACAAAAACGACGTCGCTATTTACGTGTCCTCATTATAATCAATAGAATTTATGAGTCTTGTCTCAGCAATTTTCTTAGCCGGGCAGTCTTGATCGCCTGTCTTGTGATTACATGGTTTATTAAAACGCATGCACGTTGCACACTGCGACTGATCAGCTGTTTTATCGCACAGCATCCACTGGTGGCCTTGTTCACCACAAAGAGCACATGTATAGACAGCTTCACGACAAGTCTTCGCAGCATGCCCGTACTGTTGACATTTAAAGCACCTGGTCACAAGTGTGAAGTCCCTCACTGGGCAGGATGTCCAATTAATAAATACTCGGCTTTGGTTTATAAGCGCCTTTCTTATGCTAGCAGTTACTTCTAGAACATAATTGCATGTAGGTCCCTCTTTTTTACCCGACTTGTGACTTAATTTTATAGAGGCCAAAAAAGAGTCACGGGGTAAATTAGGCAGCTTGTCAGCCAGGTTCTGCTCATAAATGCAATCATACACTTCCTGGTCACTTAACTCGGTCGGTACTCCTATTACTACAATTCTCGGTCTTCTCTTATAGGGCTCTTCCACTTTCAGACCGGAACCACTTAGTTGAGATGATTTCCTAAGTTTTTCTATATCGTCTTTTGTCTCCGTGCTAATGATAACACCTCCGTTTTTTGTTTTGCGCAATCCTCTAACGTGTAATTTCATTTGTTCAGGACGTATTATTTTTTGGACAAGAGATTTGGTATCGTCACTCGATTTATTCTTATCTGTTGGATAAATAGCAATAGAGCTAAGGTTATTGGGACGTAAATAATTATTTTTATTAGTTTTGACTATGTCAGCGAATGAAATTTTTTCTGCCATCGTTGGTTTAGTCCAGTTTTCTTGAATGCTTGTTTGAATGGTGTGCTGGAAATTTTCAAGGCAGTTTGTCAGGTCGCATTTTTCTCTTATCTCTCGAACAGAGTTTCCCACTTCTTTGGCCTTTAACTTCAAGTCCTGGTAAAAAACTGCCATCTGCGAAACGCCATGTCCTATCTTGCGCGACAGGGAGCTGATCTTCAGCTTTTGATCGGAATTTAACTTTCCTTCTTGAGCAATGGAACAGACTTCGTTCAGGTATTTTTCTATTGAGATCAACCAATTACTAATGTCACTGGTGTCCACCGTTTCAAATTTTTCTTCAAGTGCATGGGATGGAGGAGTTGGGATACCCCGAGGGCTCTTTTCCATATCTGACATAATACTTAGTCAAACACTCATAATTATTTACTTAAAGTTAATCACTAACTTAGCAAAAAATGCGCGATTTATTTTCTAGGTCACAGATTACTTAAAGATATTTTAACGTCAAATAATTGTTATTTATGACACACGTCCGTTCTACTTGAGTGCCAATATGCAAAAAAAAAAAAAAAAAAAAAAAAAAAAAAAAAAAAAAAAAAAAAAAAAAAAAAAGAGGCGACTAAGGGACATACCAGAGAATGGGCAGCAGCATCCTCTGTGCATTACAACAACCAAACTGCGATCGCCAACCCGTCTGCCAAGCGTGCCGATTATGGCAACCCCCCCCAACATGAAAAACAGAAGGAAAAAATGGCCCCTAGTGCCCGGCAGCCCGTCTACCCTTGACTCCGGTAGCGGTCAAGGCCACGACGAGGCAAGGGGTGCGAAGAATCTCCGGATGAGATTTGGCTACCCATCTATTAAACGACTCGACCTGGCAACTTTCAACACGCGTACACTGAGGACTGACGAGAAGATCACCGAACTGGAGGAGGAATTGAGCAGGTTGCGATGGAGTATTGTGGGATTGTCTGAAGTCCGAAGACAGGGGGAGGATACGATAATTCTCAAATCCGGTAACCTGCTCTATTTCCGGGAGGGTGACCAGCAGTCCCAGGGTGGTGTCGGGTTTTTCGTCCACAAGTCCCTTGTGAACAATGTCGTGAGGATCGAGAGTGTGTCGACCAGGGTGGCGTACCTTATACTCAGAATATCATCAAGATATTCGCTGAAGGTCATACAGGTCTACGCCCCGACCTCGACACATCCCGACGACGAAGTAGAATCCATGTATGAGGATATATCAAGAGCCATGCATGGTTCTAAGACTCACTTCACCGTGGTCATGGGGGACTTTAACGCGAAACTGGGCAAACGAGACGGTGACGAGCTGCGAGTGGGGCAATTTGGATTTGGACGTCGGAATCACCGGGGACACCTACTGGCTAGCTTTATGGAGAAGGAGGGCCTCTATATGATGAATTCCTTCTTCAAAGAGCGTGAGCATAGAAGGTGGACCTGGCAAAGTCCTGACGGTGCAACTAGAAATGAGATTGACTTCATCCTGTCGACGAAAAAGCAAATATTCAATGATGTCTCTGTGATCAACGCGGTGAAAACTGGAAGTGATCACCGCGTCGTAAGAGGCACATTGAATATTAACATTAAGCTTGAAAGGTCTCGACTGATGAAGTCTACGCTCCGTCCAGCACAGATCCAGATCCAAAACCCCGAGAGCTTTCAGCTCGAACTCCACAATCGTTTCGAGTGCCTAGGAAGCTCCGTGGATGAATATAACGATGGGTTCGTGGAAACTGTCCATACGGTCGGGTCTAAGTTTTTCAAGACTCACCGTACAAATAAAAACAAGAAGCTCTCCGATCCGACCCTCGAGCTAATGAAGAAGAGGCGTGAGATGATTCTGCAGTCTTCAGACGATGCGTGCATATACCGGCAGCTCAATAGACAAATCTCGAAGTCCCTGAAACGTGACCTTCGCCGCTTTAATACCGCAAGGATTAAGGATGCGATTGAGCGGAATAAGGGCTCTAAAGTATTTGCACGAGATCTGTCTATTGGGCAAAGCCAGCTCACGAAACTGAAGACCGACGATGGCAGAGTCATATCCGCCAAATCGGAGCTTCTGGGAGAGATCGAGGCTTTTTATGGACAGTTATACACGTCTACCGCTAAACCCGCTGTAAATCTAGTAAACGACCCAAGAGCTAGATTGACTCGACACTATACCGAAGATATCCCGGACGTCAGCCTATACGAGATTAGGATGGCTCTGAAGCAGCTGAAAAACAACAAGGCGTCGGGTGAGGACGGAATTACGGCCGAACTCCTGAAGGCGGGTGGAAAACCGGTCCTTAAGGCCCTTCAGAAGCTATTTGATTCCGTCATACTCGAGGGGAAAACGCCACAGGCGTGGAGCAGAGGCGTGGTGGTACTCTTCTTTAAGAAGGGCGATAATGCCCTGCTTAAGAATTATAGGCCCATCTCGCTTCTGAGTCATGTCTACAAGCTGTTTTCCAGAGTCATCACGAATCGTCTCGCGCGCAGGTTCGACGACTTCCAGCCTCCCGAACAAGCCGGATTTCGAAAAGGCTTCAGCACCGTGGACCACATACATACGCTGCGGCAGGTTATACAGAAGACTGAGGAGTATAACCAGCCTCTCTGCTTAGCGTTTGTGGACTACGAGAAAGCCTTTGATTCGATTGAAACTTGGGCTGTACTGCAGTCTCTCCAACGGTGCCAAATTGACTATCGGTATATCGAAGTGCTGAAGTGTTTGTACAAAAACGCCACTATGTCAGTCCGACTACAAGACCAGACCTCGAAACCTATCCTCTTGCAGCGGGGTGTGAGGCAGGGAGACGTTATTTCTCCGAAACTGTTCACGGCAGCAATGGAGGATGTCTTCAAGGTTTTGGAATGGAGAGGGCTAGGCATTAATGTCAATGGCGAGTACATCACTCACCTTCGGTTTGCCGACGACATAGTAGTCATGGCTGAGACTACGGAGGAGCTCAGTACAATGCTTGGTGACCTCAGTAGAGCTTCCGAAAGAGTGGGACTTAAAATGAACATGGACAAAACCAAAGTCATGGTAAACAGCCATGTAGCACCCACTCCTATCAAGGTCGGGGACTCTACACTCGAAGTTGTAGACGACTACGTTTACCTGGGACAGACGGTCCAGTTGGGAAGGTCTAACTTCGAGAAAGAGATCAATCGTCGAATCCGACTCGGCTGGGCAGCGTTCGGGAAGCTGCGCGGTGTCTTCTCGTCCAATATACCACAGTGTCTCAAGACGAAAGTCTATGACCAGTGCGTGTTGCCAGTGATGACATATGGCTCCGAAACGTGGTCGCTTACAATGGGCCTCATTAGAAGGCTTAAAGTCACCCAAAGGGCAATGGAGAGGGCTATGCTCGGAGTTTCCTTGCGTGATCGAATCAGGAATGAGGATATCCGCAGGAGAACCAAGGTTACCGACATAGCACGAAGAATCGCCAAACTAAAGTGGCAATGGGCAGGGCACATTGCTCGCAGAACAGATGGCCGTTGGGGCCGAAAGGTTCTGGAATGGCGACCACGTACCGGAAGACGTAGCGTTGGAAGGCCTCCTACAAGGTGGACCGATGACTTGGTAACGGTTGCGGGGGTCCGATGGATGCGAGACGCACAGGACCGTTCGCTGTGGCGACGCTTGGGGGAGGCCTATGTCCAGAAGTGGACGTCTTTCGGCTGAAATGATGATGATGAATGATGATTGCCCTTGCAGAAATCACACATCGCTCTCACAAATGCGGCTGGCGTCATTTGTGATCGAGCAGATGGATTTATATACAACACCTTTTTTTCATGATCATATGAAAATACATCATTTTCCTGAGATATTCTATTCGTTTTTTGTAGGCGGTTTAGGCTTGTTTTATCAATGAATTGCAGCTCTACTGCATTATTAGGTTTATTAATTGTTCCTACAATCCTTGCTTGACCTGGGACACAGTTTTCTGCGGTATCTCCAGGAATATGAGAAGTTTGTTCTAATTGTTTGATTTGTGCTCGTGTCATTACACATAAACATTCGTGCATGCTCTTTAAATCCTTCGACGATATTGGAATTCGAGATAAGGCATCGGCGGCCGCATTTTCTTGACCTTTGACATATTCAATTAAATAGTCATATTCTTCTAAACATAATCTAAATTTGAGTAGTCTACTTGACGGCTCCTTTAAACTAAATAAATATACCAGTGGTTTGTGGTCGGTGACTATTTTGAATGGACGACCATACAAATAGGGTCTAAAATGTTTTACGGCCCATACTATAGCCAGGAGTTCTTTTTCAATAGTTGGGTAATTCCGTTCAGCTTTGTTTAAACTCCTACTGGCGTAAGCGACTGGCCGACCATTGCCATTGGATAAAACCGCTCCTATCGCGTAACCTGACGCGTCTGTTTGTACAATAAACTGATTTTTATCTGATAAATCTGGGTATTGGAGAACTGGTGGTGCAGACATACATTCTTTAAGTGTCTGAAATGCCTTTTGTGCGTCACTATTCCAAATAAATTCTACATTTTTTCTACACAACATATTTAAACTGTTTGCAATTTCTGCAAAATTTGGTATAAATTTGCGATAATAATTCGCTAAGGCTACAAATCGCTTTACTTCATGTGTGTTTTGAGGAACTGGATAGTTTTGTATAGCACTAATCTTTTCTGGATCGGGTAGCACACCGTTGTCTGTTACGACGTGGCCCAAATAGAGCATTTCCTTTTTAAGAAAGTCGCATTTCATCGGATTTATTTTTAAATTGACACTACGTAATCTTTCTAGAACTTCGATTAAATTTTTGTTATGGTTCAATAAGTCCCGTCCCATTATAATCAAATCGTCCTGATAACATAAACATTTTTCGTAATTAAGGCCCGCCATTGCCATTGTCATCATTCGGGCAAATGAGTTTGGGCTTGTCTTAAGACCCATTGGCATTCTAGTCATTTGAAATTGGCCTGAATGAAAAGCTGTAAATTTTTCTACTATCGGGTTCGAGTTCCACATTATAAAACCCTTGACTTAAGTCTAAGTGCGTAAAATAAATGCAACCAGAGAGTGAGTCTAATATTTCATGAATATTTGGCAGTGGGAATTTATCATTTTGTACACAGTTATTTAGCTTTCGGTAATCAATGACTAGACGCCATTTCTTCTCTCCGTTTGATTTCTTTGGTACTAAAAGAACGGGACTAGACCATTCGCTATTACAAGGTTCAATTATACCTTGTTCGAGCATGTGGTCAATTTGATTCTGTATTTCCCCTTTTTGTGAATGCGGGAGCCTGTAAGGTTTGCTGTACATTGGTCTAGTACCGGGTTGTATTGTTATTGAATGTTTATATATAGTTGTCGTAGTGAGCTGGTCTCCTTCAAGATAAAAAGTATCATTATATTTTGCACATATGTTTCTAATACTAATTTGTTCCTCCTTATTTAGATGGCCTAATTTTAATAAAGGTAGCAATTTTTTGACTCGTTCTGCATATTTACTAGGCTTGTCAAATATACAGATATTATAATCGCTTGCTTTATGTATATTTGGTTGAATGTTATGTAAATAAAAATCTGTCTCTGTGGTATTTAAGATTCTAATTGGTAGCTTTCCATCCACGGGGCTTGCCAATGTACTTGCTAAAAATATTCCGTTTCCTATTTCAGCCGCGCAGACTACACAGTCCTCCGTTATGTCGGTCGTAATGTAATATGTACTTTCGGACCTAGCCGGTATAGTTAGCGTGTCATTATGTTTGTTAATCGGCAACCTAATTTCTTTATTATTATTATACATAACTAAAGAGTTATTTCTAAAGTTAATTATCGAATAATATTTGCTCAAAAAGTCTTGGCCTAAAATGCCACTTGCCTTACAGGGTAAAGATTCAAATACGTAGAATTTATGGTTTAGAATTTGATCACCTGCTCTTAATTCAAGATAAACAAAACCGATCGCTTCAATTTTCCCCCCAATACCATTTACAATAAGCTTCTCTTTTTGGTTGGATACATTCAACTCAGCAATGTGTTTATATTTTATAGCCGATATGGAAGCACCGGTGTCGATTAACCACGTATAAGTAAGATTATTATGTTTAGAGTGTAATGAAATATGATTTAGGCTACTACATGACATCATAACGCTTTTATTCACGAAAAAACTCTTCTAAATTATCATTATTATTTTCAGATTGACTTTCTCGCGGTTTTGCATCTGTCAAAATATGCGTATTTTGTTGCTGTTCCTGGTTATTAGCTTGGTTAAAAAAAATCCTACCTCTAGTTCCATGGTTTGATGCACCACGGCCGCGAGATCTCCATCCACCGCGACCTGTTTGCGATATTCGATCATCCCTGCGTTCCGCCGGTGGGGTTGCTTGTCCTCGTCCTCGTGACACCCCTTGACCTCTGGTATTCCTATATTGGTAGTAGCTGTTATTACGACGCATAAATAAAATATCACCTGAAGTGGACGGTGTTGAAACCTCCTCATCGATGGCTGCTTGTATGGCATCGCTTAAAGATGTAAATTGTCGTGCTGCTATTATAGTGCTTAGCCGACGATTTCTCAATCCGTCGGCTAAACTTTTAATGGCTAATTTTTCGTTTATAGGCTTCAATATACCGAAGTTAGACTCATTGCCTTCAGATTGGGAAATTGTCAAGTCAACAAACAAATCAGTTATTTTCTTACCGTAGTCATCTATAGAAAGATCGTTTTGTCTCAAATTGTATAATTTGTGTTGTAGAGCTGTTGCCGATTTTTTAGGTAACAGGCATGTTTTCATAGCCTTGACTAACTCACTTACACTGTCATACTTTGTATTAAGTTTGAGTTTAGCAGACTGCGAAAGTCGACTTTTTATAACAAAATTTATTAATTTAATTTGACTGTCTGAGTCAAGTTCCGTTTGATAGTATTCAATCCCATCAATGAGTTGTTTCGTATTTGTGCCGTCGTCATTTAAAACTGGTAATAAGCTCAAGGCGATCTTTAAATCGAATTTCGCCATATTTAGTTCTATTATCGATCCTTCAGTCGATGAATTATTACACAAATCTAAAATATTGTCATACAAGCTAACAAAATCTTTGTTTAATTTATTAAATTTACATAATTCCTCGTCTTTTAATCCAGTTTTAAGCAAACTTAAATGGTCTAAACACTCATTGAAAGTACTCAGTAATTTATCGGCCTCTCTTAGCTTTTTCAAAACGATTTCACCTCTTCGTCTACTTGGCCCTATTTTTATTAAATATATTCTTATCTTACCAAGGTCATTGTATATCTGTAATAACTCCTCATACATAACTGTTCATAATTATTTATAGTTCATATTCCTAAATCTCGATTATGATACCACTGCTTAGGCACGCGTACACTGTCCGTATTTGAATTGCCGCACTTTCACACATTTATTAGAACACAGAACTCACGAGAACACTAGCTGAATTGTATATTTTGTTACACGCCTCTTGTTGTCAGGGACCCTTGTTGGAAGCATGGACCCGACATTCCTCGCTTGCAGCCATGCCACAAGCACCGCCGCGGTTCCTTCTGGATCGATCCAAAGAACGCCTTAAGATATGTCTCGTTATCTGCTCTCGCGCCCAAGACTCATGACATCTCTTGTAAATTTTGTACATGAAGTATAGTGCACCAAGGAATAAAATCGTGCAAATTATTGTTAACACGATACTTATGGCCGACAAATGAAATTTGAATTCCTCCACCGTCGCGCTGTTTTTAGCGGCGCTATTTTGATTAAGAAATACCTCTTCATTAGTTACTTTTGAGTTACACATGATTGAAAGTCACTTTTAATATAATTCTCACTTAAACAGTTGCCGCGCAGAGCAAAGTTTACACTAAACGCGCACATGATTCAAGCCCTGTTTAGTGGCAGGGTCGCCATGTAAGGTCGGGTGTCAGATTGAATGAAACATCACAAGATATGGTACAAGACTGCCGTTTATTATGTTAATACACGAGTTATATATTTGGTTACACACATTGAAATAATAGGTACGTACATACTACATCACAGTTGATATTTGTGGGACACTGACCCTTTGATAAAATTTTATCCGCTAAGTTTTTCCCTACACTACTGAAAAATTTACCAACTTCATTTATGGAAGCTTTAGGGGTGTCACATATTTTCAGTAATTAGAATAGAAAGAAGAATAGAAATGCTTTTATTCGTGACAGACACAGCACAACGGTTATAAACAAAAAGTAAAAAAGAACAAAGTTCAAAGTGCGCCGAGCGTGCCCGCACCGAAAGGGTGACCACCTCAGCATTTGCTAGGCGTTAGACACCCAGCGCTGGTTTTCAGTTGGCACCCCGCAGTGACGCACGGACTAGGGTAAACATATATAAATATAATACTTTTATGTAATTTAAATTTATATTGATATTGTGTACCTACTGGAGTATTATTGAAATAAAATACATAAATAACTATTTGATAAATAACAACACAATACTATAATATGAAATTTGTACCACATTGGATAAATCGATAAAACTATAAAATTACGTGGTACCCACAATACTCTAATAAAAAACATGACGCCATGACGCCATGACGCATAATTATCGACAGCGCTGCACGGGCCGGGCAAATAGCCGTCACCTAGGACTAATACCATAATTATAAAAAAAAAAAAAACAAAAACATATAAGCCAGTAAAAACAAAGAACAAAAACATTGCCTTCTAGATAATATTTCCAAGTGCCAGTAAATCAAAACTTGCAAGAAATATTTGAATAAACTACTGTGTGATTTTTTATTGCAATTGAAAAGGAGTCGGACGAAAACAAACAAAAGTGAAGTGAAACCATGAAGTTCCCGGACACAGATGCAACGGGCTTACCGCATCAAGCTCACCCACTAGCCACCTTATATAGCCAAGAACTAGGTACATAACGCAAAGGTCAGTTTTTATATTACGCGATAAAAATGTTTGATTAAAATAAACTATTAAAATTGAAAGAATGTCATTAGATTGGTGATTAATTAGATTAAAAAAGAAAAATTTGATACTATATTATTGTATTCTTAAGAATTATTATATTAGCCTACCTACTATTGAATTATATAAACGATTTATCAACATTAACTTCATTAAATTGGATTTGTGAACTTAAAATAAATTGCTTAAGTCTAGTCTTAAAAGTACTTATGTTTTTTAGGTCCCTAATGGGTGGGGGAATATTATTCCAACATTTGGAGGCCGAGTATCGGAAACTACCTCGAAAAGCTGCAGTACGATGATGCGGAGTAGCCAGCTGCTGAGCACAACGCCTGGCCTTGCATTGCCGGTGACTATTTACCCACGAGAGCTTTGAGTACAGGTATGACGGACATTTAGTCTTGATGATGCCAAAAAGAAGACAAGCCAAATGCAACTTGCGACGCGACTTCATTTTTAAAATGTTATGCTTGTTTAGAAATGGTGTGATGTGGCTTCTTGGTGGAACGTTAAAACAAAATCGTGCGCAAGCATTTTGAACCCTTTGTATAAGTTTCGCGGTACGTGACAGAAGTCGAGGTCCTACAACGGTATCGGCATAATTCAACTTCGATAGAACCAGACTTTCAACTAGCTGTACACGCAGGTCTTCGCTTAAATATGGACGCATCTTATACAGGACTTTCAACCGGTAAAAGCAGTTTTTTACGCAGTCTGCAATATGAAGCTCAAAACGTAGATCTTCGTCCATTATTAAACCAAGATTTCTCGCCTGATAAACCCGCTCAATACATTTTCCCATCACGATCACATCTGCACGAGGAGAGGTTATTGTATTTAGTTGACTTTTTGAACCAAATAGCATAAATTTTGATTTGGCTGGGTTAAGTAGTAGGGAGTTTTGTTTTGACCAGGTTACTATCCTATCCAGATCTTCATTTAACAATTTTACGGCGATATCATAATCTTCAGGCTTAAAAGAAAGGTACAATTGAATGTCATCTGCATAAATATGAAATTTAGAATTTTTCAGAACATTAACAATATCTGCACTATACAAAATAAACAAAGGGGGACCCAGTATAGAGCCCTGTGGAACCCCTTTTACCACAGGAGTCATATTAGATACAACACTAGAACCATTAGCATCTTGAATTTCAACCAGCTGTTTACGGTCAGTTAGATAACTCCTAAACCACGTAACCGCAGGCGTGTCAAAACCATAATACGTCATCTTAGAGAGCAAAAGAGACAAATTAATAGCATCAAATGCGCGGGAAAAGTCCAGTAAAACTACCAGGGTACAACACCCCTCATCTTGAGCCGATAATATATTGTCTGTAACATCTAACAGAGCTGTTGCAGTGCTACGACCCTTCCTAAAACCAGATTGCGCCTCCGGGAGAATGTTATTTTGCTCAAGATAGGTCGTTAGTTGGGCATTTACAACTTTCTCCAACACTTTTGACAAGAAGGGTAAAATGCTTATAGGCCTTAAGTCCTTTATAGTGCTTGGGTTCGTGACTTTAGGAATTGGACGCACAACTGCAATTTTCCATAGGTCTGGAAAGGTTGACGTAGAAATTGAATAATTAATAATAGAAGTCAGTATATCTAAAGTTTGAGGAAGAGTCTGATAAAACATGTCAAGTGTAATGTGGTCAAAACCCTCTGCATTAGATTTAAATTTTGATATAATTTTGATTACGGCAGATTGGTCTACAGGATTAATAGAAAAAACACCCTCATTAAATCTTTGAGACTCATAGTACGCTATACATGATGCCGGTGCAGTACTATCACCTGGAACATTCAAGAAGTGCGTATTAATCTCATCAGGGTCGTTAAAATGAGAGGGCAATTCCGACACTATTTTAAAGGGTAATAATGTTGACTTCAGATTTTTCCATAAAGTTTTGGGATGACGAATCTTACTATTAATATTGTGTTTAAAATAAGCCACTTTTTCGTTATATAAAGACTTGTTGACCAAACCTTTTAACTCCTTGTAATATAATATTTTACTCTCTGAAGGTGAGATTCGGCATCGTAAGTGGGCCCGATTGCGCAGGGACATCATAAGTTTGATGTTATTTGTTATCCATGGGTATGACCTTTCCTTAATAATCTGAGTCTTACGTGGGGCATATTTATCAAAAAGCCTGGTAATATTATAATTTAATTCAGCCACCATAGCGTTAACGTCACCTGACACAGCTGTCGCAAGCCAGTCCACTGAGACTAAGTCCTCGTTAAACTTGCCCAATGGTAAATTTTTAAGATTCCTACGAGTTATAACTATAGGTGGTATTTTCTCTTTTTTGAAATAAAAAATAGCCGTTATAAAAGCATGCGCACCAAGCGCACTAATCCAGTCCACCTCAACGGAGCGCGCCCTAGCATCCGTGCACACAAGATCTATAAGAGTTTCGCTAGTGGAGGTAAAATGAGTAGGAGATGTCACCAGTTGGCTTAGGTCGAGACTTTGAAGAAACATATTCAATTTATTTGTTTTGGAGTCTGATTGGTCAAGACAATTAATATTAAAGTCACCCAAGAGTACCGTGTGCTTACAAAATGTTAAAGAAGTGATAGAACAAGTAAGCGCATCCAAGAATAAATCAGCATTCATCCAAGGCGGTCTGTACGCAGTGCCGATTGCAATTTTCACACCATTAGTGCTTAAAACTAGCCACATTTGTTCTACTGTCTCATAAAGAGGGTCAACCGGATGCGAATGAGTGCGCACCCTTATCCCACGCTTGATATAAAACCCAATGCCACCACCACGACCACCGCGCACGCTCACCGGCCGCGGAACATGCCGCAGCCGGTACCCGGGAACGGCGGGCGCGCGCCCCTCTTCATTCCTCTTAAGCCACGTCTCATTGATTGCCATTATATCGACATCATGATGCTCCAATGCAGCGATGAACTCATCATGGTGAGTGCCCAATGAGCCTGGGTTCAGAAATCCAAATTTAAAATACTTTGCACTCATCGCAGTGAATCTGTATTACTAAACAATATATAACATTGGAAACATTTACTTGCAAGGAGGTGGCAAATATTAATCGGCTTTTGGAAATAATAACAATGACTTAATTTTATTGTAAAAACAAGAATATTACTTGGCAATGTTAAAATAGGCATACATGCGATTAAAATGTCATTAAATACTAATAATATTGTAGCTACTTGCAGTGCAATTGTGGGTGAATAAAAAATGTAAATGAAGGGAGAATTTTGTGATAAATAAATAACAATACATATGACAGGATATAAAAGCAATTTGTTTTGATGGGAAGTAGTTACCAATATACTTGGACCACTACGAAAAATGCCAACCAAAACAATGCACCCTTTAGTCCGGGCTAGCTGCGGCCATAAAATTACAGACCAAAAAACCACCAAAAAAATTAAACAAGTAACAACAAACACATACAAATAACAAAAGTAAACATTACATGTGAAATAACGAGCGCGTAATTTAAAAAAGACTTTTAAAATTAATAAAAAGCTGGTCAAACAGAACCATTGCCAAAAGTTTGGACAATATCAAGGTCACAACGAATGCGTTGTGGAGGTACACCATCGTCTTTCTTCACATAGATGCGGCCATCTTTGGTCCACACGTACTTATATTTATGTTTCTGAGCAGCCTCGCGGGCGTTATAAAATAACCTGCCGTTAATCGGCGTCAGCCGCTCGTTTACATAAAATCTTCTGGAGGGCCCGCGCAGCTCGAGGTCCGCCGTGGTGAGGCCGCGCCGCACGCGCGCCGCTCGCAGCAGTTGATCGCGGGCAGCGCGACGCGACAGCCGCACAGCGAGCGCGCGCGGTCTAGGTGGCTCCGCCGTGTCCCCACCGCCAGCCACAGTAAAGTTACGGCGAACCATACCAATACGCTCGGCGTTCACAATTTCGCGTTCGTCAATGTTAACTCCCAGCTTTGAAGATACTAAACGTATTATGTGCAGCGGGCTCTCATCCTTTGTTTCGGGAATACCCGAAATTACGACATCATTGAGCAGAAGATCTTGATCTCGTTCGTTCAGCTGCAACTTCAGCTCGGTAATTGTTTCTTTAAAGTGGTCAAGAGACGATGGCTCCTTCTCCCTCTCCTCAAAGCGTTTCTCGAGGTGAGAAACCTTGCCCTCAATCACATCCATTCGTTCCCCACATAACCCGACATCAGTCTTCAAACTCGCCATTTCGTCCCGGAATAATCGCAACTCCACTCTCATGGCACTTAGTTCCTCACGGAAACAGCGAATCTCATAGGCTATGTTGAGCTCCCGAGACTCTGCTGTCAGTGGGGAGAGGGGTTCAATATGCTGGTTGTTTGCTGATTCCACAGTTATTTGCCCAGCCAGCGCCTTCTGGCTTACCGCTGCAGGCTGTGTTCCCGGCGAAGACCGGACTGTATTTGGCTGACTGTTCACGGCGACACCGTCTGAGGGACCTTTGACAGGTGTAGCCGAGTTATCCTTCCTTGGAATCTTTACCTTACAGTCAGGGCACAACCAATTAGGCGACACCTTTGTTGATGTAACACCAATGCAAGTGGGATGATAAGACCCAGGACACTTAGTGCAGCGTATACATTCTGCCCTAGCCAAAAACTGACCACAGCCTCCACACTTTGCCATAATCGTTAATTGGCTTGACTATGTATGTAAACACAGCAGAGATTAGTACCACTGGGGAATCACAGATGGCGCTATTAGACTGGCTATGCTTGGATTTGTTTTTTTTTGAAATTATTAATGTTGTTATTGTCACTGTCACTGCACTACAATATATGTGAATTATTGTATCTTGTATAAGTCTTTAAACAATAAAGATTTAGAAAAAATACTTTGTATATATTTTAACACTCGTAAGTAAAGCAAGCTAGTCAGCTGTTACCGATGTCCGTGTCGTCACCCAGAGGACTGGTTTTTATTTTAGTCGTGTTTGTAATAGTTTTGTGCCTACTCATATATCGTTCTGTCACATGATTAGTTGCATAAGAGTTGCATCATTATTGTACCCTAATTTGGTTGTCTAGAATAATATAATATGTTTAGGCAGTCGCTCTCCGAGCTCGGTCTGTTATAACTGTGTACACATTCATAATATATTCATAATATCCTAAAGCATCCCACCAGAGTTTCAATCAGTTCTTATCCGAGTGACCCTACTACACAAAACACTCAGAACCAGGAAAACTAAATTTGGTGCAGTCAACGGCGGATGTCTGCACCATCTCACCATCCCACCGCCTTTGCGTGACCGACCTAAACAGTGGCCTACGTTTCTTGGTGGATACGGGAGCCAATGTATCCGTTTTACCTGTAGTGAAAAAAACATACAGCAATAGTGATTGTGATAGTTATAAACTTTATGCCGCGAATGGAAGCGCGATACGAACTTATGGAACCAAGAAATTAGTTCTAAACTTAAAATTACGACGACCTCATTCTTGGACATTTATAATAGCTGATGTGAAACAGCCAATCCTTGGTGCCGACTTTTTAAAGCATCACAAACTTTTAGTGGACGTGAACGGTCATAGGCTTATTGATTCTGTGACGAATCTAAAAGTTATTGGTTCTATAGTGAATTACAGTCAAGATACAATCAAAACAATAGATGTTACGAATCCGTACTATGACTTGTTATCAGCTTATCCGGATATAACCAAACCTTTGTGCTACAAGGACACTCCCAAACATAACGTTATGCACCACATCGAGACTACCGGCCCACCAGTATTTGCTCGCGCCAGACCACTTCCTCCAAACAAATATCAAAAGGTCAAGAAAGAATTTGAATACATGCAACAAATCGGCATATGCAGACCTTCAAAGAGCTGCTGGTCCAGCCCACTCCATGTCGTCGCTAAAAAGAATGGAGAGATAAGACCGTGCGGTGATTTTCGCAGCCTAAACGCTATCACTAAGCCGGATAGATATCCCATTCCGCGCATACATGATTTTACTTATCTGCTCGCTGGAAAAAAGATATTTTCAAGAATCGATTTACACCGCGCGTATCACTTTATTCCTACTGCACCGGAAGACATCGAAAAAACGGCTATTATAACTCCGTTTGGCCTATTCGAGTTCCCAAGAATGACCTTTGGCCTAAGAAACGCAGCACAGACGTTCCAGCGTTTCATGAACCACGTGGTATTTCAAGGACTAGACTTCCTTTTTAACTTTGTCGACGACACTATTATATTCTCAAATTCGGAAGCTGAACATCGACTACATCTGGAAACTGTATTCAAACGTCTCAACCAGTACGGCGTAACAATCAACTTGGCTAAATGTGACCTTGGCAAATCAGATATCGACTTTTTGGGTTACCGCGTATCAAAGGAAGGCCTACGACCCTTGAGCGAGCGAATCAAAGTTATTTCAGAATACAAGAAACCAGAAACGGTAGTGGAACTACGTCGCTTTATGGGGATGATAAATTTCTATAGAAGTCATTTACCACATGCAGCGACATACTAGTCAATTTTGAACGCATATTTACACAATAGCAAGAGCAACGATAAAACGAAAATCGTATGGAACAAGGAATCAGAAGAGGCGTTTGAGAAATGTAAAAGCAGCTTATATGAAGCTGTCATGTTATCATACCCTGTTGCCAGTGCACCATTAGCTATTATGACGGACGCTTCCAACACCTGTGCTGGCGCAGTACTCCAACAGAAAATAGATCAAAATTGGAAACCGCTATCCTTCTTTTCGTGCAAATTCAGTGAAGCGCAGCAGCGTTACAGTGCCTACGACAGGGAACTACTTTCTATGTACATGGCAGTTAAGCATTTTCGGCATATGATTGAAGGTCAACAAGTGACTGTATTCACGGATCACAAACCACTCGTATATGCTCTTCACAAAAAATCCACGAGTGGAAGTAATACACCGAGAAGACTTCGACACCTAGATTTTATAAGTCAATTTTGCACATCAATAGAGCACATTCCCGGCTCACAAAACGTCGTAGCTGATACTCTCTCCAGAATCGAACAAATAGATGTGCCCTCACCACTTGATTACACCGCTACATCCAAAGCTCAACAAAAAGACGAAGAACTAAAAGAATTGCTGACATCAAAGAAAAATAATTTTAAAACTATCATTTATCCACATAGCAACGAGCCCATATATTGTGAAATATCAAAACAACACGCGCGTCCGTACCTGCCGAAAGAGTATCGTGTTACAGCCTTCAAAGCAATTCACGGTATCAGTCATACCGGTACACGTGCCACAAGGAGAATGATTACGGATAGATATTTTCGGAAATCCATGAATACTGATATCAACAACTGGACTAGATCATGTATAGACTGCCAAAAATCCAAAATACAACGACATACAATATCACCGCTCAGCTCATTTCCTTTATGTAATCGTTTCGAACAAATCCAAATCGACATTGTGGGACCATTAACATATTGTCAAGGGTACAGATACATTTTGACTATGATTGACAGGGCAACAGGCTGGCCAGAGATAAAATGCCTGAAAGATATCACCGCTGAAAGTGTCTCAAAAGCATTGTATACACAATGGATCACAAGATTCGGATGTCCAGCCAAAATCACCACAGATCAAGGCCGTCAATTCGAGTCACAGCTGTTCCGCAATCTGGCAAAGCGTTTGGGTATAACAAAGATTCATACCACTGCATATCATCCACAAGCCAACGGGAAAATCGAGAGGGCACACAGAACGCTCAAATCAGCACTCATGTCACGCGGAAATACCGAAGACTGGGTTAACGAACTGCCCACCGTTCTATTAGGTTTGAGAGCTAGTTTACGCGACGATACTAGCGTATCTGCTGCCGAGTTGGTCTATGGTACAACATTAAAACTTCCAGGAGATTTCTTTGTGCCGTCAATGCCGTGTTCTCCAGAAAATGATTTGTCATTTTTACAAGACTTACGTACACGTATTCGGAAATTAGCAGCAATTCCACGAAGACAACATAGACAAGCAAATATATTCGTACATCCGGCCTTGGCATCATGTTCACATGTATTTATTCGCTGCGATCATACTTGGAAACCCTTGACACCTCCGTACTCTGGACCCTATAGTCATTGAACGAGACACTAAATATTTCAAAGTCAAGGTATCAGACAATATTAAAATAATTTCAATAGATAGATTAAAACCAGCTTACTTCGTGCACAATGACTCGGAAATACAATACTCTCCGCCCGAAAAGGCCAAAGAATGTACAACAAATTCCGAAGCACCTAGAAACAACTTGAATGAGCATGACAACGATAACAATCAGCACAAAACCAGATCCGGACGCCTTATTAAGCCGACAGTGCGATTTAAGCCTACATGAACACTGTTCACTCATTTCAAAATCTTACCTCAATTAACTAGTAGTACACCACCGCACCGCTTACCCACATAACATTATTTTTTTTTGGAAATTAAAACCAATAATGGGAAAAACACAAAGTCGAGAGGAGGTGATCATTGCTCAAAGCGGAGGAGGAAATCAAGCAACCACAAATCAGCAACTCGAGATGACTCACGATAAGCTAAATATGATAGCTTACACAATCACTGCAACTCTCCTCGTTGCCATCGGCTACATAATATGGAGATTTTGTGCGAAAAAGTATACGAAACACCTGAGACGAGAGCTGCAAGGAGCTAGGGCCAGTCGCAGAGTACCCGAGCCCTCTCACACCGTACCAACATACTCTGTAGCCTGACCGCAAACGACAAGAAGTATGTGCGTTCAAAGTGATCGGTGCAACAAGTGATGTGAACGAAAGTAGTGGTTGGTTAAGTGTAAAGTGATGGTTTAGATAATAAGACATTATAATCGCATAATATTGTCCTATTTTATCATACATTATTTTTAATGAATATTGCCTAATTTTACATGCTAATTTTATACTTATAATATGTTGTAAGCCTTCCAGCATCATCGTAAATTAATTATTTCTATTACTGTAATTTTTTTTTTAAAAAAAGGAAGGGAAGTATTGTGCCTACTCATATATCGTTCTGTCACATGATTAGTTGCATAAGAGTTGCATCATTATTGTACCCTAATTTGGTTGTCTAGAATAATATAATATGTTTAGGCAGTCGCTCTCCGAGCTCGGTCTGTTATAACTGTGTACACATTCATAATATATTCATAATATCCTAAAGCATCCCACCAGAGTTTCAATCAGTTCTTATCCGAGTGACCCTACTACACAACACACCAGACCCAGCACACACAGACCAACCACTGGCACAGTTTTAATAGTATTCCAAAGCGCTTTAGGGTTATTTTTTGCTTTCTCTAATTCACTCTTCTCGTAGGTTTTTTTCAATTTTCTAAGCAGGCCATTGCAGAAGTTGCGATATCGAGTGTATGTTATTTTGAGAATTAGATTGTCTGACTCCTTATTTGCTTTTAAATGCATTTTATCCCGATTTTGGATACACTTTAAGAGGCCTGGTTATTCAAGGTTTGAGAGTTTTTTTTTACTTGGAATCTTGATATACTTCGTGTGTTTAGCAATCACGAATGTTAACATAGTTATAAAAGTGTCCATCATTGTGTTTGGATCGTCGAGTTGATAAACATCCGTAAAATTCAGGTTTCCTATCTCTTTCATAATTTACGGAAGTTGCATGGTGGATTTTGCAGCTGGGACTTGCATTAGAGATATCAAGAACAAGGGGTTTATGGTCTGTGATGTGTGATTCAAGAACTAATGTTGTGATAGGCAAGCCTGATTTTATGAAAGCATGGTCAAGACAATTTTCTAATCTAGTAGGTAAAAGATGAGACGGTAGCAGCCCATGCGATGAATTAAGTATGAGGTAATCTAGACTTCGATCATTCCTACTGCTCATCTTAATATCCATATTCAAGTCACCAATAAGGGCAATGTTCTGCCATGTGGAAAGTTTAGTGTAAATATTATTTAGACTATCTAGGAATAAATCAAAACTTTCCCTAGAGCTGTATGATGGGGACCGATAGAATACTACTACAGCATTTTTTTTTGTCATCTATTTGGCAAACCAGGCTGTTTCCCCCCATAAAATTGGGTTCCCAAACTGAGACTTGCAGGCTCTGTTTCACATATATAACGATTCCATCGTTCTGGTTCGAGTTTATGTCCGTGCGATACGATTGGAAACCCTGTAATATAGAACGTTTATTGCCTTACTTAGCCAGCATTCGGTCAAGACGATGATATCGAAGCTAACGTCAGTCAATTGTAAAAGGACCTGCAATTGTTCAAAGTTTTTGTTTATACTTCGTATATTTAAATGTAGGATTTTTATAGAACCATCGGAATTATTAATAAACTTAAGGCAGTCTTCTGGGTTACAATTTATTGAATTACCTACGTTTATTGAATCTAGTTCAGAGTTAATATTATTTATTAGAGCCATTTGCAAGTAACATAAGATCCAGGGTCGTGACCAGATTGCGTGATAATTGAATGGGTATGGAATTAGATTGCAATGAAACTGAAAGCCTTTTTCCATGTGTTTGTATAGAGTGTTGTGTAGAGTGTATGGGAGTGTGTGTAAATATTAAGTTCCTGAATTACAGTACGAGTTAACTTATTTAAAGGAGTAGTAATGTAAAGCATCAAATATAGTTTAAAGGAAAGGTACGAAAATACAAGCTTATTTATGACTAGAGGGTAATACCCACTGGATAGTCACTTTTGAACACACAGTTTTTCTAAGCAGTGCTTGGATTTTATGGTGATGGATTTCAGGTCCTCTTATTTATTTATTTATTAAAACTTCATGCAACACAAAAGTACAAAGGCGGACTTAATGCCTTAGGCATTCTCTACCAGTCAACCTAGGGTGGTGAAGAGAAAATGTGGCAGGTGCATAAAAATACAAAAGAATATTTAGAAAATAACAGTTCAAAAGTATGAAGGTATATATATATATATATATATACAAAATAAACATACATATATAATTTGATATAATATATACATGTATATTTATATAAAGTGAAAGAAAGGGGTTATTGAGACGACTTTACTATTTGTGCAGAAAGTAATTTCGCAACATCCGCTTAAATGCATAAAGACTGGTCGCCGTCCTGATCTCGAGAGGAAGCGCATTCCACAGAAGTATGGACTGTATATGAAAGGAAGAATGAACAAAGTCAGAAGTATGAGAAGGACAAAGCAGTAGAAGATTGTGAGAAGAACGCAGATTCTTAGCGTGAGAAGAACATAGATATTTAAAGTGTGATATAAGATAAGAAGGAGGGGTGGGAGAGTTGAGCAGAGAGTAAAGAGTAGTCAGAGCGCGAAGACTCCTTCTCTGGCGAATGGGCATCCATTTGAGCTCAGATCTGTAGCTCGAAATATGGTCATATTTTCTCAAATTCAATTCAATTCCTCTTCCTTGCGTAGTAGGACTTTACCATTTGCTGTCCAGCAGAACTTGAAGCCGTTTGCATTTGCAAATGCGCGGGATTCGAAGAAAAGTTTTCTTGTGGTGCCAGACAAACGATCCGAGATGTAGACCGGTGTGCGAGCTCCAGGGAGACCGATGTGTTCAGTATTCAATTTTTCGGAGTTGTTTCGGTTCTTATTAAATTTTCGGACTGTAGCGAGGACATTATTTTTGAGAGTGACAGTCTAAAATTCCGCAATGATAGACCTCTTATCGCCTTCCTTATTGGGAATGCTATACACATCACGCACATTGGACGGAAGAATATCTATACACAGCGCCTTGCATGTATCAACTATAAGAGATGGCAATGATGGCGAGTTTTTTTCAGCTGGTAATAGGTTTCTTATTTTAATAGCTGAGCCACGGGAACTAGCCTGCATGTCCATAATTTTATGCTCCAAATCATCGATATGATTTAGTAAATTTATGCGTTCCTTACCGAGATCCAAAACACTGGACTTAATTTCTTCGTATTTTGAATCTGTGAACATGATACTTTTTTCCATCTCCAAGTAGCAATTCTGAATCTTTTCATTTTGCAATTTCACTTCTGCCACATCCGAACTAAGTTTATGTAAAAGTTGTTCTTGATCTTTTTTCCATGGTGTTAACATTTTCTTAATTTCCTTAATTTCATTTTTAAAGTCTTGTAGTTCACTCGGAGGCAGCTTAAGGCATGGTTTTTTTGCACGAGACGTGATATTAAATTCTATATCTGGAGAGTTATTTGCATTATCGGGGTTGGACGGCGAATGTTGAAATTCCTTTGGCGGTGTACGTTTTGTTTTAGGCATGGCACGAAATATGTTCCAGCTAAGTGATAATAAAAATAACAAGCGAACGCGTCGTAGTCGATAGGCACACACTCGTAGCACAGTAATTTGATGCGAGGTCAGTGTCGCGTAGCACTCGTAGCCGTGTAGCACTCGTAGCCGTGTAGCACTCGTAGCCGCTCTTCGTAGCACAGGACGTGGTACCGATCCGATATTTCGCGACGATGCGTCAGCGCAGCTTGGCGTGGCGGTGCACGTCACCGACTCCCGCGCGCAAGGTGGGTGGTTCGAACCCGACCCAATCCTCCAATCGCGGCGGACTTCACCACTTTGTTTCTTAAGGATAATTACCGTAATATTGTTGTCACTTTCGCGGGGAGTGGCTTACTCGTTAAAACGCTTTAGGAAGAAACGAGAATTTAAAAATTGGTTATAAACCAATCACGATTAATAGTAGCGGAATTTTAACGTAAATGGTTAGCGGTAGATGTACGCGTCCGCTCACTTAGACGCTCAACAGCTGAATAACCGAATGATGGAATGATTGACCGTATGAAGGAATGATTGGGACCAGTATTTTTGACCGATGCTATCAATGTATTTGACAGTTGCTTTCATTTGCCTGCGGATTAGAAAATTATCTCAAGGGAACATAATCCAAGGATAAAAACTATTCTGTGTTATTCTAGGACATGGTCTACCCGTGTACCAAGTTTCATCGAATACCGTTTAGTAGTTTTTGCGTGAAAGAGTAACAAACATCCATACATACAAACTTTCGCATTTATAATATTAGTAGGATGTAGTTGTAGTTGTGGTATAAGTTAATTTTAAAGTAGTAAATAAGATAAATTATATAAAAAAAGGGCTTTGACTCTGTCAAAGGACTATACAGCAAGAGTAGGAGTGGTTTTTAGCCGGTAAGAGTCCGGCACTGCCGCGACTGTCCTATTAGTGGGACAGTCGCAGCGTCCATGAGGATTTTCCAGCCTGCTCCAGAGCGTTATTTTCGAAAACTTCAATTATTTCAGGCCCTTTACATACTGAAAACATACAATTATCATACATTTTTGAACGCGCTCAGTGATCCCTGTACGATTATCGATCTGTAATTATCTTTAGTAAAGCTGTCAATGTAGCATAATGGCAGGCGACAGTGTCCTGTCCGGTTCAATTGGTGATCGTTGAGACCGGATGCACAATTTGTCTTTTGTGTTATTGTAGTGACTAGAAGTAGGTATGCAACCGAAATATTTGTAAAACTTAAAATGGTTTAAAAGAGTGTCCATGGAGTTTCTGGCACATTCGTTATTTTCCCAAAAAATCGCCGCAAGTACTTAGAGACAAGCTTTGTTCATCAGCAGCGAGCTGTACTGGCGAGCGCGGGCCGCGGGTCGCGCGGGCAGTCGACGCGAATAAGTAAGTTCGGACTCCAAACCCTCGTCTCGTGCGTCCAGCGACTACTTACACCCGCTACCCGCGTCTCTCTACTTGACAGGGTGAACATAATTTGTAAGTACTTAAATCTTCTCGTTTGTCTCAATGTTTTTCCGAGCTATTGCTTTGCTTACAAGGGTAAAAACTGGTTTTTATGTAGCTTTATACGTAAAAACTATGCAACATTAATTTTAGTATAATATATGTAAAATCAGTAACACGTGTCTAGTATTTTTAACCGACTTCAAAAAAATGAAGAGGTTATCAATTCGGTTGTATGTTTTTTTTTGTGTGTTACCTCAGAACTCCGTCGTTTATGGACCGATTTGCAAAATTTTTTATTCCCTTAAAGATTATAATATTTATTTACCAACCTGAAAGCATATTTCAGGTTGGTCTAATTTTTTTCAAAATCTAGTTTTGATGATGGGATCTTTGAAGAAGCGAGGGAACTCCTCAAATATTATAGGTGATTTTGGTATTTTAATCGAGAACTTAAGCTTCATCAAATGTTACTTTTTGACTGTAAATCAGTCAAAAAGTAACATTTGATGAAGTAGAACTGATGAAAAAGACCAGAAATGGCCAACAGAACTTCATACTCACATATATATCACAATGAAGATAGTTAAGCGACAATGACAATACAAATAAATAAATGGTTCTGGATAGTTATGTTGAAAATAGTATCATCGAAGTGACCTGATGATGATGATGATGGAGCCGGAAGATAGGCACCGGAACTCCGTAATTATGTACCCCAGCCGTGTTTGGGCTTATTAGAATAAGGGCTCCAAGGTTTTTGCAAGAGATCTGTCTATAGGGCAGAGCCAGCTCACGAAACTAAAGACAGAGTCATATCCGCCAAATCGGAGCTTCTGGGAGAGATCAGGGCATTTTATGGACAGCTGTACACGTCTATCACAAAACCCACAACGAATCTAGCAAACGACCCAAGAGCTAGATTAATCCGGCACTATACCGAAGATATCCCGGACGTCAGCCTGTACGAGATTAGGATGGCTCTGAAGCAGCTGAAAAACAACAAGGCGTCGGGTGACGACGGAATTACAGCCGAACTCCTGAAGGTGGGTGGAAAACCGGTCCTAAAGGCCCTTCAGAGGTTGTTCGATTCCGTCATACTTGAGGGAAAGACGCCACAGGCATGGAGCAGAGGTGTGGTGGTACTTTTCTTTACGAAGGGCGACAATGCCTATCTCACTTCTGAGCCATGTCTACAAGCTGTTTTCCAGAGTCATCACGAACCGTCTCGCGTGCAGCTTTGACGACTTCCAGCCTCCCGAACAAGCCGGATTCCGAAAAGGTTTCAGCACCGTAGACCACATACATACGCTCCGGCAGGTTATACAGAAGACCGAGGAGTATAACCTGCCTATATGCTTAGCGTTCGTGGACTACGAGAAAGCTTTTGATTCGATCGAGACTTGGGCTGTACTGCAATCTCTCCAACGGTGCCAGATTGACTATCGGTACATCGAGGTGCTGAAGTGTTTGTACGAGAATGCCACAATGTCAGTCCGACTTCAGGACCGGACCTCGAAACCTATCCTTCTGCAGCGGGGTGTGAGGCAGGGAGACGTCATTTCTCCGAAACTGTTTACGGCTGCAATGGAGGATGTCTTCAAGGTTCTGGACTGGAGTGGACTAGGCATTAATGTTAATGGCGAGTACATCACTCACCTTCGGTTTGCCGACGATTTAGTAGTCATGGCTGAGACTACGGAGGAGCTCAGTACAATGCTCGATGACCTTAGTAGAGCTTCCGAAAGAGTGGGTCTTAAAATTAACATGGACAAAACCAAAGTCATGGTAAATAACCATGTAGCACCCACTCCGATCAAGATCGGAGACTCTGCACTCGAAGTTGTAGACGATTACGTTTACCTGGGACAGACAATCCAGTTGGGTAGGTCTAACTTGGAGAAAGAGGTCAATCGTTGAATCCGACTCGGCTGGGCAGCGTTCGGGAAGCTGCGCGGTATCTTCTCGTCCAACATACCACAGTGTCTCAAGACGAAAGTCTATGACCAGTGCGTGTTGCCAGTGATGACATATGGCACTGAAACATGGTCGCTTATAATGGGCCTCATCAGAAGGCTTACAGTCACCCAAAGGGCAATGGAAAGGGCTATGATCGGAGTTTCCTTGCGTAATCGCATAAAGAATGAAGATATCCGCAGGAGAACCAAGGTCGCCGACATAGCCCGAAGAATCGCCAAACTGAAGTGGCAGTGGGCAGGGCAGATTGCTCGTAGAACGGATGGTCGATGGGGCCGAAAGGTTCTAGAGTGGCGACCGCGCACCGGAAGGCGGAGCGTCGGAAGGCCTCCCACAAGGTGGACTGACGACCTGGTGAGAGTCGCGGGAGTGCGGTGGATGCGAGACGCACAGGATTGGTCGTTGTGGAGACGCTTGGGGGAGGCCTATGTCCAGCAGTGGACGTCTTTCGGCTGAAATGATGAATGATGATAAACTGTGACTAGTTAGACTTTATTTTAATTGTTGACATTTTATTTTTTAATAATTACGTACTGTTTTCTAATTTTCATTTTGCAATTTTTAAATATTACAAATTCGAATCATTACAATATTGATAATATTTGTATGCCTTCTGGCGGGACATTGTTGGGACATTATATTTTTTGTACAACATCTTTAACCATACCCTATGTTCACAAATAAATATATTATTATTAATTATGTTCTTTATTTATTTTTTATACATATTTTGTACATTTTTAAATATTTCTTAAAACACATATAAAAAAAACATTTAAAAATATAAAAAATAGTAGTCCGCCGGCGTAGAGATAGGGTCCAAGCTACCGGTGGTTAGGGCTCCAGAGACAGGAACTTCATCATAATGCGAGCCGTATCGAGGAGTACTGCCTTCTGTATCAGGCCCTTGATCCAACCGCGCAACGACAGTTTCGACAGGTGGTCGTCTAGACTTTTGGCCATCAGGCCATTGGCGGTAACAACAATCTTCACAATGATAGCCGAGTCCACATTCCACATGTCGACAACCTCGTGTGCTAAGTCGAGACATTTGATTTGTTTCTCTTTCTCAGCTTTCACGAGATTCTCGTCATGCGGGATGGTGACATCGACTATCATTGCGCGGTGCGCTAATCGGTCTATCACCACTATATCCGGCTTATTGGCTACAATAGTCCGGTCAGTAATGATAGACCGATCCCAGTACAACGTGACAAAATTGTTCCAGTCCTTCGATGTACGCGGTATAAACGACGAAGCGAAACGCTTAGTCCGGACCGTTGAAGTTTCAACAACGTAAGGGTGGATACTCACCGTACGTCGGGTTGTCCGATGGTAGAAATGAGATGGTGGAATCAAGTCATGCAATTCCCGCGCACACTCTCCAAAATGCAACCTGTAAAATACCGATAGGCTGGCTACCCTGCGCCTGTGCTCGAGGCTTTGTAGATTGGACTTAACTAAATCTGGATCCCCAATTAGCTTCTTCGCACGCCTTTTCACTTCCATTTCTTAAAAAGATTCTATTTCTTGTGGTATGTGGTGTTTCTGAAGGTTTTTTTCGTTTATTTATAATATTGGCTTCGTTTTGGGTATTTGGTTTGTCTTGATTTTCGGTAAAACTAATAAAATTGAAATTTTTAAAATGGATAGTAAAATATTTGACTTCTGTTGTCAGTGGGTTGCCAGCTTTTTTTATTATTACATTTATTTTCTATATACACATATTATTTACATTTTTAAATATTTCTTAAAAACAAACATAATAAAAAAACATTTAAAAATATAAAAAATAGTAGCCCACCGGTATCGGGAACAGGGTCCAAGCTACCGGTGGTCAGGGCTCTTGAGAGAGGAATCTCCTAACAATGCGCGCCATGTCCAGGAGTACCGCTTTTTGGATCAAGCCCTTAATCCAGCTGCCCAACGAGAGCCTCCTTGGATATTGTTCGGGGCTCTTAGCTACTAAGCCATTGGCCGTTACGACTATCGGTACAATGATTGCTCTATCCACTTCCCACATGTCGACAACCTCGCGAGCTAAGTCAAGATATTTAGTTTGTTTAACTTTCTCAGCTTTCACGAGGTTTTATAATTATTACTTAATGTCTACAACGAATGCCTTATGTTCATGTAACTTCTAGCGCCATCTTATAGATGAAATTTTTATGCTTATAGATGGAAGTTAAACGATTTATGAATATTTTCTTTAAAAATCATTACACTATGATAACATGCACAAGGAGCGAAAACATTTTAAAAGTCGACTGAAATATTGTCAAAACCACGCGGAGCAGATTATCATGGATAGGTTGGCAAAACAGCGAGCCAATAAAAAATTTGGAAATCCACAGGCAAATTGGATTCGAAGCCTGGACTCTCTGTGAGTGTGGGTGGAATAAGTGAACCTGGGGGAATTGCGAATATGTTTAAAGGACATTTTCGAGTTCAGTCCCCTCTCGGTCTCTCAACCGTGTTGCAAGATACTGAGCCCAGCAATCGTGGATGGAATGGAACCTTTGATGCAATTCTCAGCTAAAGAAATAATAACCGGTATGAGTCGAGGCAAATCTCCGGGACATGATGGGCTCAGTATTGAGCACTTAAAGTATGCAGGTGTACACCTGCCACGAGTCCTGTCTATGTTTTTCACAATGTGTATTAGTCACGCATACTTACCTGCTGATCTAATGAAGATTATCGTGATTCCCATTGTGAAAAACAAGACAGGCGACATTTCGGATAAGGGTAACTATCGTCCCATTTCTCTTGCGACTATAATTGCTAAGGTGTTGGACGGTGTGCTTGATACTTATCTTAGTAAATATATACATCTTCATGATGCGCAATTCGGGTTCCGTCCTGGAATTTCAACCGAAAGTGCTATTTTGGGTCTCAAGCACACGGTTCAATATTATATAGATCGCAAGACACCTGTGTACGCCTGCTTCCTTGATCTCTCCAGAGCCTTCGATCTTGTCTCGTATGATGTGCTCTGGGGAAAGATGGCAAGCAGGGGTGTACCTGCAGAGATATGTGGGCTTTTCAAGTATTGGTATGGCAACCAGACCAACCATGTGAAATGGGACGGTACGCTCTCTGAGCCGTATAGTTTGGATTGTGGGGTGAGACAAGGAGGTCTGACATCTCCTAGGCTCTTCAACCTCTACGTGGATGACCTCATAGCGGGACTTAGCAGCATGCGTGTCGGATGCAGTGTTGGTGGTGTTAGCATTAACAACATCAGCTATGCGGACGATATGGTGCTGCTGGGTCCGTCTGCGGGGGCAGTAGGGAAACTGCTTAAGACTTGTGATGCCTATGCTGCCGCACATGGTTTAACTTATAATGTAAATAAGTGGGCAAAGATCGAGAAGAAGGAGATCGAGCTTCTTATAAACGGGTCTGCAATCAAAAGAGTATCCTCTTTCAAATACTTGGGACATTGTCTATCCGACGACCTTAAAGACGATGTAGACATTGAAAGGGAGCGCAGGGCACTAGCCGTCCGGTGCAACATGTTGGTCCGTAGATTTGCTCGGTGTACCGACCAAGTTAAAATTACTCTTTTTAAGGCCTACTGTCAGAGTCTGTACACGGGTAATCTATGGGTCAATTACACCAAAAGATCGCTGGATATCCTGCGCGTCCAATATAATAATGCCTTCAGGATGTTGTTGGGACTGCCTCGCTACTGCAGTGCGTCGGATAGGTTCCACGCGATTGTACGAAAGAAAAGCGCTTCGCTGCTTAGGAGAGTCAGAGATAGTCGCAACAGCATCCTGAGAACTGTAGCGGAGAGCTATAGCTCTCCGATTATAAAATTAATAATTCAAAGGGTAATGAGTACTAACACTAGATAATAAGTTATTTATTAAGTTACTAACACTTTATGGATCTGTTTATGTCCGAAATAAAATAAATTCTATTCTATTTTATTCTATTGTGTTAAATTTGGAAAGATTCAGTTGTCTGTCGGTACTGTCGGATAAGAAAAGTTCACATTTTGAAAGGTTCAGATCAAATTTGTAATGATATGCATGTGCCTATTAATATTGACTTTATTAATGATATAAAAGTTTACATAATAGAAATGCATATCACCTGACCCTTTTTGATGGTCCTGAATTGTATTTGACATTAGTTTTAATCTGACATGTAACTTAGTCTCTTTGACATTTATTGAATTTGAATAATAATAATAATAATAGTGGCTCGGCTGTCAAACTGACTGACAGCAAATATTTTCTCGCCAATATTTTTCATTTAATTTTATTCAACAATACACAATAATAATGTACAATCACCGAAAAACCCGCAAGAAAAAATAAAAAAAAACATCACATCACCATGCAACTTTAATATCTCCGACAAAAGCAATATACCTACAACAAACTTAAATGACATGGCGATGAACTGAACAGGAAGAATGCTGACAAGAAGCCGAGCAAAAAAACTACACACAAACCCAACATCTTCGGGTTCGTCGCTCAGCTCCGCCTCGCAGCCGCCGGGACCAGCGCCAACTGTGAGTCCAGAGATTCCGGTCGCTGCAGTTGCGTCGAGCTCGAGCGACGAATACTTCTCGCCACCGACGACACCACCACCTGCGCGTCGACGGGGAAGAGGCCGACCTCCGGCCAGCTTGGGACCTCGAGGCCCGCCGGCCTCTGATAGGGTCCCCGCTGCCGGTGGAAGTGTGCAGCGCATGCGATGGACATCATCCATTAATGAAAACATCATGCGCTCATACTTTGGGGCTACAGAGGGGGGAATTAACCTGACTGCGTATCGTGGTCGGATGCTCTCTCTGTTTCAGGTGCTTGAGCCAGCTATCAACGTTTCGGTCCAACGACTATCGGATCAGGTGCGGGTCATTCAGCGTAATCGTATGCTGGATGACGCCGTACTTGATAGACTGCGCCTGGAATCACAGAGTAGCCGTGTTTCACCTGCCACAACACCGGCCGCGGTGCAACGTCTACCCACTGCTTCACCGCACCCGACCAGGTTGGTGACGCCGATGATGACGCGGCGTCAACGCAACGACGCAATCTGTGAGTACCCAATGTAATGATCGATTGAGGGGCGCTTTGGAGGACGCATTTCGAGAATACCGTTCCACACCGCCGGGGCTTAGACCTCGTCTACCTCGTTTGTCCATGCACAAGAGAAATAGGGCGCTGGTGTGTGCTCTAGATTCGCAGCTATCAAATTGCTTTGATAGCAGCAAAGACCTCACTGATACCCACTCAATCTTGTACTGTGCGGCTGTAGCGGCATGTCGTGTAGCTCATGTTAAATTTCCTAATTGTGACAGAGCTACACGACCAGCTGTGCCAGCTTGGCAGTGCAGGATAGAGCACCGTATCGGTGAGGCTAGAGCACTCATCGGTAAGCTTATCTGCTTCAGGGAGGGCAATACTCGCCCTAGGGTGATGCGCTTTGTGAGGCGGGCATTCTCGGGGACTAATATTAGTTCTCGAGATTATCTGCCCTGCGTCACAGAGCGTATCGACTTCCTGAAGCAGAAAATCTATGCATGGGCAAACCATCATGTCGTACGGTATTCTACTGTGGGGAAATGCCGCCGAAATACAGTCAATTTTTGTATTGCAAAAAAGGGCTATTCGTTCAATTTATAAATTAAGTCCCAGATACTCCCTCAGAGATAAATTTAAAGAAATCAATATAATGAATGTACCTTCACAGTATATTTACGAGAACATTTTGTATGTACATAAAAATATAAACATGTTTAAAAAATACAGTGATGTTCATAATTTTAATACTCGGAACAAACACAAATTTGTGGTTCCTACAACCAGGCTGAAAAAAATAGGGGGCTCATTTAGATGCCAATGTATACACTTCTATAATAAACTTCCTAGTCATATTCAACAACTAAGCCTTAAATTCAAATTATTTGTAAAGCGAAAACTTTGCCAAAAGGCTTTTTACACTATAAAGGACTATGTTGAGGACCAAAAGGCTTGGGATTGATAAATGATAAATGATATTTATTTTGTAAATAGGTTTAAAAAACACTTTTACACGTCAATTTTTTTTTTTCGTCATTTGTAATCTAGATGAGGCCGGTGTTTCCTAGCTGACTACCCTGAGAAGAAACACCGAAACAAACTCAGGGGTCAAAGTCTCTTTTAAAGTCCATACAGTAAATATGTAATGGTCAAATCACATGAGAACCATGCAGATTTGTCTGAAATGGTCTTTTGAAGAAAGAACCATACAGATTTGAGTGGACCTGTCCAGTCAGTGCAAGCATTTGTCAGTATTCGTAAAGCTCAACTCAGGACTACTAAGGAGCTCAACGACTTGACGAACAATACCAAGGAAAGGACATTTGGGTAGGCCGCAGAAAATACTCAAATTGCCAGACACATTAAAATTACTGAAAAGGAAAAAAAAAAACAATCAACATAGTCCTCACGTTCACAATAATAAAAGGAAAAATATAGGTAGTTTACAAAATGTAATACTTTAGCAAAGTAAACATTTTTGTCAAAAATTAATAGAAGAAAAAAAAAAGTCAAATTGCAAAGTAAAAATAATCTACAATATCGAATTGTAATAAATAATAAAAAGCACAATTAAAAATAAAAACAAAAGAAAAAATAATAATAATAAGACAACAGTTGCAGTGCGTACCTACTGGAGCAGGTCAATCGCAAGCCTTTTGGTCCTCAACATAGTCCTTTATAGTGTAAAAAGCCTTTTGGCAAAGTTTTCGCTTTACAAATAATTTAAATTTATTAAGGCTTAGTTGTTGAATATGACTAGGAAGTTTATTATAGAAGTGTATACATTGGCATCTAAATGAGCCCCCTATTTTTTTCAGCCTGGTTGTAGGAACCACAAATTTGTGTTTGTTCCTAGTATTAAAATTATGAACATCACTGTATTTTTTAAACATGTTTATATTTTTATGTGCATACACAATATTCTCGTAAATATACTGTGAAGGTACAGTCATTATATTGATTTCTTTAAATTTATCTCTGAGGGAGTATCTGGGACTTAATTTGTAAATAGAACGAATAGCTCTCTTTTGCAATGCAAAAATTGACTGTATTTCGGCGGCATTTCCCCACAGTAGAATACCGTACGACATGACACTATGGAAATAGCTAAAGTAAACTAAACGGGCAGTCTCTACATCAGTTAAATTTCGAATCTGTCTAACAGCGTATGCTGCAGAGCTAAGTTTTTTTGATAATTTGTCTATATGTGGGCCCCACTGCAGCTTAGCATCTAGAGTTATGCCCAAGAACACTGTATTATCTTCAGGACTCAAGTCTTTACCTTTTATTTGCACACTAGTTTCTACTTGCCTAACCTGAGGCATGGTAAACTTTATACATTTAGTTTTTTTTTCATTAAGAAGAAGGTTATTTACATCAAACCAGTGTACTATTTTTGAAAGTGCTATATTTATATCGTCAGTAACCGGCTGCTGACGTTTAAGTTTAAACAAAAGTGAAGTGTCGTCTGCAAACAACACTATGTTATGGGTATCCTTTATGAGGTAAGCTAAATCGTTTATATATATAAGAAACAAAAATGGGCCAAAGTCAAGTCAAAGTCAAAGTCAAAGATTTATTTGCAGATAAATATGGTTATAAAAGTTCTTACAATGGTTATATATAATAGTTGCTTAACATATTTAATCATAACATAATGACATGCAAATTTTTTACAGGTAAAATTTTTTTTTTTTTTTTTTTTTTATTATTGATAGGCTCGCGTTTGACCACCATCTCACCTGATGGTAAGCGATGATGTGGCCGACGATGGAGCACGCTTGCCTAGAAGTAACCTATTCACTCTTGACTTAAAGACCCCTAGGTTGTAGCTATCAGGGAGACCCCTAGGTTGTAGCTATAATTAATTATTATTCCAATTGTAGTACAAATAAACAAATTATCATTAATTAAATTTGAACTGAAGGAATTCTTTTATAGTATAAAAGGGATTCTCAATTAACCACCTGCGTAAGGCCCTTTTGAAGCGGACCATTGGAAGTTTCTTAAATCGGTCTGGAATCTTATTATAAACTTTAATGCACATGGGGTAACAACTTCGTCTATATAGATCCGTTCTCATTTTAGGATTAATCAACCTATTAGGAAATCTAGTTCTGAACGAGCATTTATCTCCCAGTTTTTCAAACATCTCTGGATGAGATTTGGTAAATTTACATATTTCCTCAATATAGATACCTGTTAATGTCAGTATTCTTAGTTTCTTGAACAGTGGTTTACAGGATGTGAGTGGGTCTACATTACAAATCGCACGTATACACCTCTTTTGTGCGATAAAGGCTCTTCCGAGATGCACCGAGTTTCCCCATACCAGTATACCATAACGCAGTATTGAACCAACATAAGCATGATAAGCCTGTAATGTGGCTTGTCTACTTGTTAGGTTAGATAAACGCCATAAAACATAAGCAAATTTACTGAGTTTTCCACATATCATATCAATATGACCAATCCAGGAGCACCTCTCATCTAGAACTATCCCAAGAAAAGTCATACTATCTGATTGTTGTATTTGTTTATCATTTTATGTGATGTTTAAATTAATTTTATTCCAGTTTTTGTTAAGAAATTGTACATATTTTGTTTTATCTATGTTAGGTTTAAGGTTATTCTTTTCCATCCAAGATATTATTTTTCTTACGGTGTTATTTATTTCTTCATTATAGTTTTCTTTAGTTTTAGGGATAATTACGGACACATCGTCTGCAAAGAGTATGCAAGGATAGTCAGTTACTTCTGTCAGGTCATTAATATATAACAGAAAGAGTGGGGGACCTAAAATACTGCCCTGTGGAACGCCTGTACAATTGTAACCCAATTCGGATTTAAATTTCATTTCACCGTTTTGGTTTGGTTTATCCACAGTAATTTCTACAAATTGCGATCGGTTTGTAAGGTATCTTTGTAACCATGCATTTGCTTTACCACGTATTCCATATTTGTCACATTTTTTTAGTAGTAGCTCATGCGATACAAAGTCAAAGGCTTTTGACATGTCAAAAAATACAACAGTGGTCGGGATTTTCTGGTCAATATTTTTAGTAACTAGGTTAGTTAAATTAAATGCCGCTGTGGTTGTCGATTTCTTTTTTTGGAATCCATGTTGTTCATGTTTCAAAATTCGGAACTTATCGATAAAATTTATTAATCTCGTATGCATGACCTTTTCGTAAATTTTCGCTAAAATAGGCAATAAAGCTATCGGTCTGTAATTATCAACAAGTTTTTTGTTACCTTTTTTATATATTGGTTTAATAACTGTCATTTTTAATTTCTCAGGAAACACTCCCGTGAATAAGGACAAGTTTATTAAATGTACTAATACCGGACTAATAATAAGGCTTATATATTTTATAATTTTTGTAGGTACTTCATCATAACCTGTTGAGTTTGTATCCCGGAGTGATTTTATTACTTTTTGTATTTCGTCATCATTGGTGGGCATTAAAAATATACTAGAATTAATAGGATCAATGTCATAATTATTAGTATTAATGTCAAAATCGTTATTCGTCATATTGATATAATAATCATTTACATAATTGGCAATGTCTATGGGGTTTGTTAGTGATCCGGTATCAGTTTCTATCTCCTTAATATTTGACTCCTGAATTTGATTATTATTGGAATAATGTTTTATTAAATCCCATGACGCCTTGCATTTATTTTTAGCCCTAGTTATGTAATTAGAATTATGAAGTTTTTGTGCTTTTTGTATACATTTTTTAAGTAATTTATTATAATTTAAGTATTTTATTTCATTATCTTTATCTGATGAGAAGTAGTATTTAAAACGCAAGTTCCTTTTGGTTTTAGTTGATTTTTTAATACCTTTGGAAATCCATTTTGCATATTTTTTTACTTGATTGACTTTGATCTTGACTTTAGGGAAGCACAAATCAAAGAACAAGATAAGTGTATCATGAAACTGATTAAACGCACTGTTGGCTTCCTGATCAGAAAAAACTTCTGCCCATTTTAACTTTGACATACAGTTAAAGAACTTTTCTTTATTTTCGGCGCTAAAATCACGCTTATGAATTATACGAAAGCGTAAAGGCGGAACTTTACTGTTTACTTGTATGGAAATCATCTGAGCTGTTTCGTGATCTGACAGTCCCAGCGGTATAACCTCACATATTGCATCCTTACAGCTACTTATTATTTGATCTAGACATGAATTTCTTCTTGTTGGTTGTTTTATATGTAATGTTAAGTCAAAATTATTTATAATCCTAGTTAATTCGTCTATACATTTCTTATTTCTATCGATTTTTTTGCTCAAAATATCAATGTTAAGATCACCTACTATCACTAGTTGTTTTTTTGATTTATTTCGAAGGTTGCACAATATTATTTCTAAATTACGTAGGAAAATAAAAGGGTTTGAGCTTGGTGTACGATATAAGGCTATTATTATAATGTTATATTGTAAGAGTTCAATACCACAACACTCAAACTCATTTTCAGACGCATATTTTTTCAATTGCGTCAGTACTTTGTACTCAATGTGATTTAGGCAGAATATACAAACACCACCTCGCTTTTTATTCTTTCTTGAGTACCAGTCTCCTAATTTGTAGTCATTTAAGGCAATGCTACTCTCCTCACCCGCTTTAATAAAAGTCTCCGTTAAGCACACTACGTCAATAACTAACTTCTCATTTAGGAACGAGTCAATTGCAATTTCTAAAAGTTCTCTTTTACTTCTTAAGCCTGCAATATTTTGATGAAGAACATTTATTGAGTGACAATTAATTACGTCAATGGACTTTACGTCTTTTACCTTACTTAAATCATTATCATAAGAGTTCATATGTGGCTTATCACAGAACGTTTTAGTTGTAGGTAAAGTATTACTAGTACCTGCGAAAAAAGGTATTATTTGTGGTGCTTTTATAGTTAGATGATCTTTTCGGTCGGTAAGTAGGCTTTATGTCTAGGCTTGTATTAAAATATGTAGACAAGAAGAATTGAACAACAAGAATTGAACCCTGAGGGACACCCATTTTTACTACAGATCCAGGAGATCTTTTTCCGTTTACATCAACTCTCTGAATCCTTTCACTCAGATAAGATGTAAGAAGATCCAGGGAGGAGTTCCGGATTCCGTAATGGTTTAGTTTCCTGATTAATGTTTCATGGAGAACGCAATCGAAGGCCTTTGACAAATCGCAAAAAATGCCCAGGGCATCGCATTTGTCTTCCCATGCATTATAAATATGTCCTAAAAGTTCAACACCGGCATCGGTTGTTGAACGACCCCTTGTAAAACCAAATTGTTTGGTATGCAATAATTTATGTCTGTTAAAAAATCTTTGTAGTTGCTCTAAAATAAGTTTCTCAAATATTTTACTAAAAGTGGGTAGCACTGAAATGGGTCTGTAATTCGTGGGGTCAGATGTACTACCCGTTTTGAACAATGGAATTATTTTACTATGCTTCATTAGATCAGGAAACTCACCGCAATCAATACAATTATTAAAAATAAAAGCTAAAGAAGGAGCTATAATGTGGATTATAGACTTAACAACGTCCACAGAATTACCCCATAAATCTGCAGTCTTTTTTACATTCAAGGAGTTAAACGTCTTATTAATATCTACATAAGTCACATGTTCGAAATTAAAATCAGAATCGCAAACTTTAACATTTTCTTTAAGCAGAGACTCTGCAGCAGTGGGTGACGAGTTCAGAGATTTTGTTGTTGATATGGGGATCTCTGAAAAGAAGTTCTCAAAAGCCGCGGCAACCTGTGAGTCCGATGTGATCACATTTTCATTAATTACAAGTTTATAGTCACTAGATGGTCTTGTAGACTTTCCAGTTTCACTATTTATAACATTCCAAGTAGTTTTTATTATATTATTACTGTTTTTAATTTTGGAACTCAAATAACGCGATTTCACTATAGAACAATTTTTTTTAAAATAATTTTGAATAATTTCGCACATATGAACTAAATTCAGCAGTATTAACAAGAACCCTTTCATCATACAATTCGTAAAGCCGAGTTCTACTTTTATGAATACCAGTGGTAGCCCATTCACAGAACGAAACGTTACTATTGACCGAAATAGTCTTAGGTATAAAAGTAGAATTAAATTGATTACAGTACATGTTAAAGAAACCTTCATATTGGTTATTGAGATCATCATATGTAGACAAGTCTGGTAAATTATTAATGAGTTTAGTTTTAAAAGTTTCTAAACGACTTGCAGTTTTAGGGTTAACAGTGATATTCTTTTTAGCCACTATGTTTTTTTGGTTTTGAAAAGTAATTAACTGTCCACAATGATCAGAATCTAATAAATTTATAATTTCTTTGTGAGTTGGTACAACATCCGTATAAATATTATCTATGCATGTGGCACTAGTAGGAGTTAATCTTGTGGGCTCCAAAAATAAGTTAACAAGATTGTAGGACTGAAATAGACTTAAAATTTTACTACGTAAACCTGAGTTTTCTAATAAATTAACATTAAAATCACCACAAGTGATTATGTACTTGTTTGAATTGGAAATCTTGTGGAAAACTTCATCCATTACCTTTTCAAAGCAGTCATACAATCCAGAAGGGGGTTTGTACACACTTAATATAATAAACTGCTCCAATTCAATACAGGCTATTTCAACTGACCGTTCAACAGATAGGCTCACAATATCCTTTCGTTCTTTGAACTTAAGGTTGTTGCTTACTAAAATTAATGAGCCACCACGTATGGCATTAATTCTACTAAACGAACTACCAACCTGGTGATTACTAAAATTGAAAATGAACTGATGGCTCTTAAGCCAATGTTCCGTTAAGCATAGAATATCAATATTATTGCAATTAAGGAATAAGTCTACTTCTAAATCCTTGTTCATAAGTCCTTGAATATTTTGATGTACCAGGTTGATACTATTTAATGATTTTAAAACTTGATTGGAAATATTTTTGTTCGTTAGTACATTCATGCTAGAGATTGTCTCTGTTGTCTTAATTTCTAATTTAAACGAATATCTATGTCAACATTTGGTGCCAATTTATTGGCAAAATCATGTAACATGTCATTGCATTGCTCAACAGGAGCAATTTGTTTAGCCAAGTTCTTGGCTGAAATAAAAAAATAATATGATAGTGACACAGCTATCTGTCTCCTATAAAAGTTTGAAAGATAGTATCTATCTACAAGATACCTATCTTTTGTCAAATAAAAATGAGTGCCAACATAATTGTTGATGTCAATTAAATGAAACAGATCATTATTTAATATCACATTGTACAATGTCATATTAATCTTATATCTAATACGATTTTCTTCCTGTGGTAAACTCTGGCTGTATGGGAATGTGAACATCACAATTTTTCTTACACACAAGTTATTCAAAGTCCTATAATATTGGAGTAATTCTCCTTTGTTCACATTACCCCTATTTCCAACAAAAATTAAAAGTATGGCATCCTGGTTAAAATTACATTTAATTATTTTTTTCATTATATCAAATAAAGAACAGCCAGGCATACAGTTATTTATTATCGAGTGTCCCGGATATTCATTTGTCAAAACCTGACAATTGACCTGCTCCAGTACGCACTGCAACTGTTGTCTTATTATTATTATTTTTTCTTTTGTTTTTATTTTTAATTGTGTTTTTTATTATTTATTACAATTCGATATTGTAGATTATTTTTATTTTGCAATTTGACTTTTTTTTTTCTATTAATTTTTGACAAAAATGTTTACTTTGCTAAAGTATTACATTTTGTAAACTATATTTTTCTTTTTATTATTGTGAACGTGAGGACTATGTTGATTGTTTTTTTTTCCTTTTCAGTAATTTTAATGTATGTCTGGCAATTTGAGTATTTTCTGCGGCCTACCCAAATGTCCTTTCCTTGGTATTGTTCGTCAAGTCGTTGAGCTCCTTAGTAGTCCTGAGTTGAGCTTTACGAATACTGACAAATGCTTGCACTGACTGGACAGGTCCACTCAAATCTGTATGGTTCTTTCTTCAAAAGACCATTTCAGACAAATCTGCATGGTTCTCATGTGATTTGACCATTACATATTTACTGTATGGACTTTAAAAGAGACTTTGACCCCTGGGTTTGTTTCGGTGTTTCTACTCAGGGTAGTCAGCTAGGAAACACCGGCCTCATCTAGTTTAAAAATGACGAAAAAAAAAATTGACGTGTAAAAGTGTTTTTGAACCTATTTACAAAATAAATATCATTTATCATTTATCATTTACCGTCTTCGTCGGTACAAGCGGCGAGTGGAGCGGTACACTCAGAATCGTACATTCCAAAGCAACGAAAGGTGGGTTTACAGGGATTGGGAGCGACCGGACCAAGGTGTGACTGATACGCGCCTGCCGGATGATGACGCCATGTGTTCATTTTGGCGCAGCATTTGGTCGGCGCCTGTCAGTCACACCGAGGGTGATTGGATTCGAGAGGTCGAGCGCGCATGCGATCTTTTACCAGAAATGGGGGCAATTACCATCAGCCCCCAAGATGTAGCCCGTGCAGTCCGTCCATTGCCTAACTGGAAATCTCCTGGGCCGGACGGGCTGCACAATTTCTGGGTTAAATGGTTCCAAGGGTCGCACGCTCGCTTGGCATCTCAGTTCCAGTCTGCCTTAGAGTCAGGGTCGCTGCCCCAGTTTCTAAAGACAGGAATAACCCACCTGCTCCATAAATCAGGTAGTACTGCGGAACCCAAAAATTATAGACCGATCACGTGTTTGCCGACGGTCTATAAAGTTCTTACATCCATTCTGAGAGCTAAAATCAATAGTCATATTGAGACAAATTCTATCATGTCTGCCTCTCAAAATGGATGTAGGAACGGGTCCCGCGGTACTAAGGAGCTGCTCCTCATCGATATTGCACTTAGCCAACAGGTTCAGGACCTGAACAAAATGTGACTGACGTGACCCACCCAGATGCTGTCGCCACGAATACTTTTTGGCGCAATATTTGGTCGGTGCCCGTCTGTCACACTGAGGATGGCTGGATGCGTGAAGTCGAGCGCGTGTGCGAAGCTATACCAGAAATGGAAAAAGTCATTAGCCCAATAGATGTAGCCAGAGCAGTCCGTCCGTTACCGAATTGGAAGTCTCCAGGACCGGACGGACTGAAAAATTTCTGGCTAAAATGGTATAGCAGCTCACACGCGCTCCTGGCATCTCAATTCCAGTCATCCTTAGAGTCTGGGTCGCTACCTCAGTTTCTAACAACTGGCGTTACCCATCTGCTCCATAAGACAGGTAGTACTGCGGAACCCAAGAATTATAGACCGATAACATGCTTGTCAACGGTCTATAAACTTCTTACGTCCATTCTGAGAACGAAAATTAACAAGCACATTGATAGCAACTCAATTATGTCTGCTTCTCAGAATGGATGTAGGAACGGGTCTCGCGGTACTAAGGAGCTACTCCTCATAGACATGGCCATAAGCCAACAGGTTCGTCGATCTCGCAAGGATCTGTCGACATGTTGGATAGATTATAAGAAGGCCTATGACTCTGTGCCACATACATGGCTCATGAGGGTGTTGGAGTTGTATAAAATAGATGCAACTCTACGCACCTTCCTTGAGTCATGTATGAAGCAGTGGAACACAGTTCTTCGCTATCCAGGATGTCGATCGATTCGGAGGGACGATGAGCCTATATGGATTAAACGGGGAATATTCCAGGGCGACAGTCTGAGTCCACTTTGGTTCTGCTTAGCCCTGAATCCTCTAAGCACATTGCTGGAGGAATCAGGCTTGGGCTATCGATTGAGAAGAGGTGGTCAGGTTCTATCACACCTTCTTTACATGGATGATCTGAAACTCATTGCTCCCAACAAGTTACGACTGATAGAACTACTGAAGGTAACTGAAACTTTCAGTAGTGCCATCAGGATGGAATTTGGTGTGGATAAATGTGCAGTCATGCATGTAAAGCGAGGGGAGATTATGGAATCTGAGGGGATTCAACTCTCAGATTCCATACACTTTAGATCCCTCTCCTCGACCGAAACCTATAGGTATTTGGGTATGTCGGAAGCGTTAGGCATTAACGTTGCTGACATGAAGCAATCGTTGAAGGAGCGCTTCTTTGGCCGCCTGAAGAAGGTATTAAACAGCCTTCTGTCAGGTGGAAATAAGGTGCGCGCCTTCAATGGCTGGGTCATGACGGTCTTAATGTACTCTTTCGGCATACTCAAATGGACTCAGACCGAGCTAGACGCTGTGGATAGGCGGGTCCGTACACTACTGACCGCAAACCGGATGCATCACCCACGGTCGTCGGTGATGAGACTGTACATCCCGCGGAAGTGTGGAGGTCGAGGTTTTTTAAACGCGAAGACCCTGCACAACCACGAGGTGTGCAGCCTCAGAGAATGCTTTCACAAAACCGATGTGGGTATGCACCGAGATGTGGTCGCAGTGGACAAGGGACTCACCCCGTTGTCCATGGCTAAAGAGAACTGGCGCAAACCTGTGGTACTTACAACTGATGACCGCAAGGAAGTATTGAAAAGTAAGTCTTCATGAGTCTGATATAGATTTTGCAGCGTCCGTAGCCTGGCTACGTTTCAGCAACCTCTTCGGGGAAACTGAAGGTTTTATCTGTGCAATTATGGACGAAGTCATCTTGACGAATAACTACCGGAGATATATAATGAAGGACGGGACGGTTGACGTGTGTCGGGCATGCCATCGTCCGGGTGAGTCTATCAGACATATTATCTCTGGTTGTTCTCGTCTGGCTAACGGCGAGTACTTGCACAGGCATAACCAAGTAGCCAGGATTATTCACCAGCAACTTGCTTTGAAAAACAACCTAGTGGATTATGAGGTACCGTATTACAAGTATGTGCCCGACCCAGTTCTCGAAAATGACCATGTCACCTTGTACTGGGATCGGTCTATCATTACTGACCGGACTATTGTAGCCAATAAGCCGGATATAGTAGTGATAGACCGATTAGCGCGCCGCGTAATGATAGTCGATGTCACCATCCCACATGACGAGAATCTCGTGAAAGCTGAGAAAGAGAAACAAATTAAATATCTCGACTTAGCACACGAGGTTGTTGACATGTGGAATGTAGACTCGGCTGTCATTGTGCCGATTGTCGTGACCGCCAACGGCCTTATAGCCAAAAGCTTCGACGACCATCTGTCGAAGCTGTCATTGCGCGGTTGGATCAAGGGCCTGATACAGAAGGCAGTACTCCTCGATACGGCTCGCATCGTGAGGAGGTTCCTGTCTCTGGAGCCCTAACCACCGGTAGCTTGGACCCTGTCTCGATACCGGCGGACTACTATTTTTTATATTTTCAAATGTTTTTTTTTTTATATATGATTTTGTTAAAAAAAGTATTTAAAAATTTAATTAATATGTATATTTAATGAATAAAGATAATAATCCTATCTCTAACACCTCACACTCTGTTGTAATCTGACCTATGTTTACAAAATTATTCTAATTCTGACAAAAAAGTGCGAAAAAAAAATGTTACAAAAAAAAAAACGATTTTACTAAAAAAAACTATTAAAAGGATCAAAATAAATTTAATTTATGAATTCGGTGTTAAATATGAAACAAAAAATACCTAGAAACACCGACTTCCGAAATTAAAGTTATTTCGATCTTTTTAGTTATTTTTTTAGTGAAGTCGGTTTTTTTTTAATGTAAAGAATCTATGTACAAAATTTCATAACTGTATCATGAAAATCACAAAGTTATAAGCTTGTTATGTTACCTGGTTGTTCGCACAAATACCTGCCTAGACCTGTGTTGTACTTAATGTTGGTGGTGTCCGATTTGTGACCTTTTTTGAATATTTTTGGGAAAAAATATAACATGGAGTAAAAATTATTGGTAAGTATCGATTTAGTTACTGATTCTGAACAAACTATATTCAGGTTTCGCATATACTAAAAATAATGTTGTATATATTATACTGGTTGACTGGTAGAGAATGTCTTAGTCAGGTATATATTAAAAACAAAATATAATAGGAAATTATCTTTAAACACTACTCGATCAATTTTAAAAATTCTTTCATCAGTTTAATGCTACTTTATCACTGAGAAACATAAGCATATATTTTCTACTATCACGCAGGCAATTGCACTGACAGAATACATAATATATAAATGTACATTACTCTAATACAATTCATTCTATGGTTTCGATAGCAGAGACTTATTTACGCTAAATAAAAAGTGGCAACTCACCTCAGGCGAGAGAAGGGTGGGGGGGGAATCAGGTTTAGGGGCGTGAGTGACACTGGCTCGTAATAATTTAATGCGCATTTGTATTTACCATAAAAAAGGTCGTCATTACACACGATTGTGGACATAAAAGCGCCATAAAGCAGGCACATGAAATGTTTGTCGTTCACACCTCGCGCACGGCTCGCTGTGCTCGCATCGCATTTAAATCAATAATTTGTTTTTATTTTACTTATATTAATGACCTGCCCAAAGCCATATTTAGACTACCACTACACAATTTTTTTGATGATAGTATGCTAGCAGTAGCTTGTAATAATCCTGTCCTATATGAAAACATCAATAATCTTTTGGTTTAATAATAATAACTTATCTTTTATATTTTCCACCATTCCGGTGTGTAAAGATAGCGGCACGAATATTGAACGCTCGGCAAAAGAGCGGGGATCGCTTTGAGGATCGTACAATATCGGCGAGCCAATCACTGTACAAAGATTGCACTTCCCGCCCTCGCATCTCTCTTCATACCACTAAAGAGACCCGATATTTCACTTCAGACGGACAGCCGGACAGACGGACAGATGGACAGACGGACAGACAGACAGACGGACAGACGAACAGACGGACAGACGGACAGACGAAGCGGACGCAAAAGCTAGTTAACGAAGTCAAGAGTTCTATTAGCGGTGATGGATCCCCGTGCAGTGCGACGAGAGCATAGTACTGGCGGCCCAGGTGCGCGCTGATGGTGACCCGCATCCCGCGAGTGCGGCGCTCTCGCGGCGTTTACTAATTCAGCGCTGTTCAGACGATGTGTGTCACCGCACACAGCACTCGGCGTACACAAGCGCTGACACGGTTTACTTGCTGCGCCACTTTGCTGTACAGCGCAAAGTATCGCCGAGCTGCTCATATCAGCAGCCACAGTGTTACCTAGCACTCATCTCAATTCTTCTAAACAAACATTGTACAAATTATTACCACACACAGAGTGCCATATTTACACATAATGTAGCCTGTTTATTATGTAAACCATCTAATGAATCTATGGTCGCCTATTTGTATGAATCGTCTCTATGTACACGACGCCATGCCTTAGCCTTAGTTTGATGAACAGCTTTGAACAACTCACCACAGAGGATCGGTCCTAGAACTACGTATGAATAGAATTAGTGTGTCTGAAACGAACTCGAACCGGTCTCCTCGCAGTCAGTGCACGCTGCACGAGTACCGTGGTGTTGCGCGCGCACGTGGTGGTGGCGGGCGGCGCGTGGCGGCGCGGCGCTCCGCCAGTGAGCCCGCGCCGCCGCGCCGCACGCCCGTCCACCGTTCGCCGGCGCCACAGCGCGACGCTCTCGATCGTACGACTTAACTTTTACAACAGAACTTTTATAAAGTCTCGGAACAGCGCGGCGGTGCGCGGCGACAGAGTGACCGTAGTGCCAGCACCACGAGCGTGCCGAGTGTGGGTGAGCAGCCAGTGAGGTGCAGTGACAGTGGTCAGTGAGGGATGCAAGCGGGGAGAGCCGGCTAGCGGCAAGCAGCCGGTATCAGGTGTGGGATCCAGCGAGGCGTCGCGTGGGACCCTCGGCGACACTCGCATGTGAGTCTCTTCACCACACCTCACTCTTGACACTCGCGAGTCAAGAACAACACTTGAGGGTGTACACGAAGGCTGGGGTTGGTTAGTTAAACGATTATTCGAGTCCGTTCTCTAGAGCGTGAGCGTTCGTAGCATTGGTAGTGTGTAGAACATTTAGTATTATTGTTTTCAAATAAAGTATTTTCCGAATATAGAATGCAGGTGTATGTATGTCGTGGCTAGATCTTAGAAATTGATCACTTCATGATTTCATGAAAGTAAACGCCATACCGCCGCCAAACTTGGCCATTTGGCCAAGTATCGTTTTAAACGCTAAAGTTTGATGATATTTCAATCTTCGGTTGGCCTACTTTCTTTAGACCTTTTATTATTATTGAAACCCTACATCAATGATATGGCCAAACGAGGATTAACATATTAACATAAAATTTTAACGTTTAAACGATCTGGCTAGTTTTAGTTGGCCATATCATGAAGAGATTAATTCTTAGATTTGGCCACGACATAGGTATACATTATATTTTCACGAGACAACTCTTTAATTGAGATTACGATGAGTCGTTGTTAGATGTACTGGCAGTGGTCACCTGTGCTGATTAGTTATCGTCAGAAGTTAGTGCAGCGACGGGCGCCGGGGAGGCGAGGCCGGGCGCAACTTTTATGTAATTGGGGGACTCGAGTATTTCGACAAGTATAGGTTCACTGCTCAGCCTACTGACTTTATATTGCTATTTCTGTTGAACCAGTTTTGTTATGTAAAGTTCAGCTACCGTCAGCACGCTGCCACATTTGGTCTGTCATGTTTGAGTGTGTTTGTCGCCGCCAAGGCATCACTTCACGTTTCGCATCACTCGTCTGAGTGTCGCCGTGTGATAGTACCATCATCACTGATCTTTGCATGTCTACCTACTTGATTGTAAATCCTATTTAAGGAGCAATGTATATGTTGTTGCAATCCGTTTGTACTGTAAACTCTTTCTTCATGATAAAATAAAAATTAAACAATACACGTATAATATTATGATCATATAATATTATTATCATATTTGGTGTCTTATGATCATCTTTGGGAAAAGCTAAGGTCTACCTCACTTCCCGAGGAGATCATTAATGTTTTTGATTACTGGTATAGCAATCAAGTTAATGTTGTAAGGTGGGCTAAAGTTTTGTCCGATGACTACAGGTTGGAGTGTGGTGTGAGACAGGGTGGCTTAACGTCCCCTCGGCTCTTCAACCTGTACATCAATGAGCTGATTGAGGGTCTCAATAGTACTTCAGTCGGCTGTACTATGATGGCACGTGCATTAACAACCTCAGTTATGCTGATGATATGGTTCTGCTGTGTCCTTCAATTAGCGGTCTACGGAAACTCGTTAGGACATGTGAGGAGTACGCTGTGACTCATGGGCTCAGGTACAATGCGATGAAAAGTGAGTTGTTAGTATTTCAACCACGAAATGTAAAAGTCGATACTGTCCCATCTGTTACACTTAATAATTTACCGCTCAACAGAGTGACGCATGTTAAGTACCTGGGCCACTAGGTCACGGAGGACCTCGCTGATGACATGGACGTTGAGAGGGAAAGTAAGGCGTTGGCTGGTTGTCCGTGGGAACATGCTGGCTCGCAGGTTTAAAAAGTGCTCGAGTGAGGTGAAGTGTACTATGTTTCGGGCATACTGCCTATCATTTTACTCTTGCACCCTGTGGGTTAGCTGTACTCAGCGGGCACTTAATACCCTACGTGTACAATATAGTAATGTTCTTTGGATGTTGTTGGGGCTACCGAGATCCTGCAGTTCATCTGGCATGTTTTTGGAAGCTCGGATTTATAGCTTTCATGCCATCATGAGAAAGAGGGCGGTATCATTATTGGATCGTGTACGAGCAACAGCATCCCAAAAGTAATAGCGGACCGACTAGATGGTCCGCTTCTGAGACATTGGACGCCACGTGTCAAAATGTTGTTTGTAATTTGTAATTTTTATTTCCTGTGTGTATTTACTAACATAGTTCTTAAGTACTTACTAACATTAACATGGACCTGTATTGTTTAGATCTAAAAGGTCTGAAATAAAGTTCTTATTATTAACATGGTTATTATATCTCAGGACCCTGGGGTCCTGGACCTTTGAAAGGTGTACGAGGAGTCGAAACCAACTCGCAGAGGCCCCTTTGACGCTTTAACGTGGTATCAACCGGCGATTATCCCTGTACGCGCTGTGCTAGTGCATCCAAGGACAACCCCCGGTTGATGGGAAAATATTGCAACATATGGAAAACAAAAACAATATATATCATATATAGCAAAAAGAGGGCAACATATCCTGAAGTGCTTGAGGAGTGGAGAGGTATACCACGGCTATCAGAACAATCGCAGAAGTACGGTCAAGATCCCTACCAGCGCCTTACTGGATTATACATCCTTCTCCCGAGCACGTTTGCTTTTGCGAATCTCCACTCAAGTCAGCCAATAAAGACAAGAGAGAGGTGGGAGCTCTGTTCCTTGTCAGTGTTCACTACGGCCAGCCAATAAAGGCAAGCCGGAGATGAAGAACAAGAATTCACCCGGGAGATCGAGTCCGTGGGGTCGCTAATGCCCAACAGTTCGCCACAAAACTGCCCTGCGGATTTATTATTATTATATATCAGAACCCTAGGAAGGCGTACGAGGAGTCGAAACCAACTCGCAGAGGTCCCTTATACGCTTTTAATGGAACGTGGTACCAACCGGCGATTACCCCTGTATGTTATGTTAGTGCATCCAAGGACACCCCCGGTTAATGAGAAACTATTGTGACATATGGAAAACTAAGATATAGGGCTATGGTTTTTGTAATCTTAAGTGGACTGGTTACCAGGAACTATGTTAAAACTATGGCCCCTGCCTGAACAATGTTATTAATTTCCATCGATAAAAAGACAGGGTATGACTTGCACACTCAATAAATGGGCCCCCAAAAATGGTCGCTAGCACGAAATGACGTAGCAACAAGAAGGCAACATATTCTGAGGTGCTTGAGGAGCGGAGAGGTATACCACGGCTATCAGGACAATCTCGAAAGTACGGTCAAGATCCCTATCAGCAGATGCTTATTACTGGATTATACATCCTTCTCCTGAGCACATTTGCTCTTGTGAATCTCCACTCAAGCCAGCCAATAAAGGCAAGAAAAAGGTGGGAGCTCCGTTCCTCGTCAGTGTTCACTATTATTATTGTTATTATTATTATAAATAAACTATCTAATTTGAATGAGATTTATTATATTTGGAATTACCTATTCACAAGAATTATGTTGTATTTCCCTCTCCTAGAGAGGAGGCCTGAGTCCCAGCAGTGGGATCATTAAAAAGGCTGATTGTGCTTATGCTTCTATGTTGTATAAAGATTTATAATGTCCACTTAGCTATCAAGTATTAGCCTACATCATGGCTACTGTCAGGCGAAGCACTCCAGTTATTAGTAGCTGTACTTGCTACTAATAACTGGAGTGCTTCGCTGTTGGAGGCGGTGGCGAACTTGTACCTAGTGCTGTCGACGACACAGGTGCGCGACCAGCGATTTTAGTACGTATGAAGCCAGATCTTTAATATTGTCGTCCAACTGCACCCGCACCACAGTAGAGAGGCACGCGCCGCAGTCGCACAGAACAATGAACAAACTTTTAATGACACGCGGATGTCAGATGTCAGTGGACCAGGTGCTCCACTGTCATCTGACAAGCTATAGGTATAGCTATTAGCTAATCGGATTTAAACTAATAGATCGGTGGGAAATCGTAAACGCGTGAGTATAGAATCCTAATGCAGCAAGTTAGAAGTACCTACACTTCACCATGATTGTGAAGAGCCACAAGCTAGTATCCAACAAGTCGAAGCATGTGGGGTACGGATGCGCCTTCCGGAGTTGCAGCGCGCGGCGCCTTCCATGCCACTGGCACCCGTTCCTATCTGCACCCGATTCGCCGTGTTTAAATAACCCTTATATCCTCATTGGTTATAGGGGAAGGTTGTATAAATGGTACCTTTTACAACCTCAAACAATATAAGTGGTGAAATGAAACTAAATTATAACTTTTATTTAGGACCTGGACCAATATTTATAATAATCAAACACGCAAACAATCGGGGTTACACCATTTCATTTGCCTTCTTGCTGGCCGGCCAGCTACCATGGGATCTTGAGGCAACATATCTTGCACGCATGCACGATTTGCACGTAGAAATGCAACGCCGCCGCCGCGCCGGGACGAAACTCCGCAACGACCTCTCGCACTGGGCCCTGGTACAGGTCATGATTCGGAGCGAAGAGGAACGGCAGGCGGTCACCTACTTCTGCGAAGCAGTCATGCTAGCAAGGAGGCGAACGCACGTGTGAGGGAACGGTTATCACACCCCCCATCCCGACCCTGATTTCCAGCCTCCGTAGGCGCGGGCTTGCGGACGGCAAGCAGCGGTCGCCGTTCGGCCGACCGGTAACCGTCCGGAACGAGCTCAAGTAATTGACGACGCGTAGTGTTTCACGCGCACCTCAAAGAGATGTCAGCAAACCGTAGGGTCGCAGCAAGGTCGAAGTCGAGGCCTTGAGTTGTGTGGAAGAGAATCCCGGGGCCCTGAAACGAAGGCAAAGAAGGAACAGGAGTGGGGTTTAGTCAGTAAAAGTCTGACACACCCTCTCGCCCCACCCAAGGGTAGGAGAAGTCATTGGATGACTTCCCACCTAAAAAAAACACCATTTCAATTATTTTTTATTTATATCATGAGGAAAATTAAATCATGGGCTGTTTATTATTTATTTATTTATTTAATACTTCATGCACATAAAGGTACAGAGGCGGACTTAATGCCTTAGGCATTTTCTAGGTTCAACCTTTAGGTGATGCAGAGAAGAATAGTGGTAGGTGCGACAAAAGAAAGAAAAAGAGAGGTTAATATAAAAAAGATATACAAATGAATCATAGATACAACACAATATAGGTAAATATAATATATACATCATTTAATGAACTAAATATATATGCTCAAAAACAAAAATAAAACAAAACATGGTCCAAATCGACAAACAGAGAAATATTAACGTTGTGATGATACTACTGCTGCGTCTGTTGCGTTCTGCTGTTGTCTTCTTTGAACCATGGGTACTTGATTGCTAACAACCCCTGATTGCTAACAAAAGACTTCAAGTTTGTCCTAAAGGTCCAATCAAGGCAATTGTATACTTTTTCTTTAATACTTTTTCATAATAATAATAATAATAACCCCATCGCCGTATCTCTACGTTGACGTCGTGGTGGGGCTTGCGTGCTCCAATATACCCTAGGTCTGTATCGGTAAAGTTTGCTTTGCCGTAATATGCCTAGGGTGAGGGGCCAGACTAAGAGAGATACAATCCGCAGTGCAGTTTTGTGGCGAACTGTTGGGCATTAGCGACCCCACGGACCCGATCTCCCGGGAGAATTCTTGTTCTTCACCTCCGGCTTGCCTTTATTGGCCGGCCGTAGTGAACACTGACGAGGAACTGAGCTCCCACCTCTCTCTTGCCTTTATTGGCTGGCTTGAGTGGAGATTCGCAAGAGCAAACGTGCTCGGGAGAAGGATGTATAATCCAGTAAGGTGCTGGTAGGGATCTTGACCGTACTTCCGGGATTGTCCTGATAGCCGTGGTATACCTCTCCACTCCTCAAGCACCTCAGGATATGTTGCCCTCTGGTTGCTACGTCACTTCGTGCTAGCGGCCGTTTTTGGGGGCCCATTTATTGAGTGTGCAAGTCACCCCCTGCCTTTTTTCGATGCATATTAATAACGTTGTTCAGGCAGGGGCCATAGTCTTGACATAGTTCCATGTTACCAGTCCACTTAAGACTCCAAAAACCATAGCCCTATTATCTTTGTTCTCCATAATATGTCGCAACAGTTTTTCAATAACCGGGGGTTGTCCTTGGGTGCACTAGCATAGCGCGTACAGGGATAATCGTCGGTTGATATCATGTTCCTTTATAATTATCTAAAGGGCCTCTGCGAGTTGGCTTCGGCTCCTCGTACGCCTCCCAAAGGTCCAGGACCTCAGGGTCCTGAGATAAATAAAATATAAAAAAAAATAATAATAATATTCCACAACTATCACACAACGCCGTCTAGTCCCAAGCTAAGCAGAGCTTGTGTTATGGGTACTAGACAACTGATAAACATACTTATATATTTCTAAATACATACATATATAGATAAATTACACCCAGACACAGAACTAATGAACGTGCTCATCACACAAACATTTGTCCTGGGTGGGAATCGAACCCACGACCTCCGGCATAGCAGTCAGGGCCACTAACCACTAGACCAACAGGCCAGTCATCATAATGTGACAGGCAAGAGAAGAGTTTTTGGGGGAGCAGGTAAAATTGCGAGACCGTCGTTAGCGTTAGTTAGTTTCAACTCTACGTCGCATAAGCTCATGGTTTTGTTAACTAACTAACTGTTGCCGCGTATTTTGCTCTTGTGCTGTGCTGTGCTGTGCCTTCATAAGTGTTGAATATGGCTGCATAATACTCTGTCATAATGTAGGTACTTTTACGGTCTTTGTAACGCTGCTGAGGCGCGGAGGGAATATCAACTCTGCTTTCCCAACCGCCGATTCCCACACGTTAAGTGTCTTTGGATCGACTTATTAGTGATTATCTAAAACTGAGAAAGCTGGTCTGTAGTTCATTTGTCAGGCCAACATCCATACCACTGCCAACCGGTGCAGTCATTACAAAGATTCAAAGCATTTTATTTCAAATGAACTATTTACAGGCACTTTTGAAATGTCAAGAATTGCACATTCCAAAGCGTAGATCGCTACGGAGAAGAATGTGCAAGAAACTCCATGGACACTTTTTTCAATCATGTTTTGTAATTACAAATATCTCTGTTACATGTTTCTTGTCACTATCATGTGAGAACAATGTAAATAAAGTAAAAATAAAAACTAAATATAGATATTAAAATAGCAACTGGTAGCTAAGAGATGACCAGTCTCAACTGACAGCGCCCGTTCACGGACATGACGCCAATATTAGCACCACTCAGCTCAACCATTTTCAAGGGAACCGAATGATCCAACACACGCGCCACCATCAGTGAGACATTTGAGTGAGCATGAGCAACTCTCAACTGCTATGCTCATTTATGTCAAACAAGCCCAATAGTAACTTAAAAACCATAAAATAGCTCCATGGTACTACATTTAAAAACTTTGAAAAAAATGCTTCTACATTATACAATACTTATAATATTTTACAATTTCAAAAAAACATTAAAAAATAATAATAATAATTTCCAAACTAATCAATTTATACGCCCCGGTGGTAGTGGAGCTGGACCAGCATTAAGCCAAGTATTTTTATCTTGAATATAATCCTCCAACTTATAATATGCTTGCCTGCATAGTGTGCGTTTAATACAAGATTTAAATTTCGTTTCATTAAGTTCTAATATTTGGAGAGGTATTTTATTATAACATTTCAAACAGTACCCCATGAAAGAAGAGGCCACTTTAGCCAGTCTGAAACCTGGTCGAACTAACTGGTCCCTATTTCTTGTAACATAATTATGTCTATCGCCTCTTTTTCTAAAAAGATGAAGATTTTTTCTAACGTACATGATGTTTTGTGTGCATCAGAATGGCGGGTGTAATTTCCAGATTTGCCTAAATTTATTAGAGGTACCAAATTTACTTATACAGTACGCTTGGCTACATATTTTGTTTAACAGTACACCCGCGGTTCTGACATCAGGATGGCCGGTGTAACTAATTTTTAAAATATCTTTGTACACAGTTTTTCAAGAGAGGTTCGTAAAGGTACACAGAAAGTACCAAATAACCGTAATAAATTTAGGCAAATCTGGAAATTACATCCGCCATTCTGATGCACACGATGTTTTCATAAATATATTGACAAGGCACAGTCATGATGTTAATATCCTTAAACAGTTCCCTTAGAGAATAATAATAATAAAAAAATAATAAAAAGGTTTATTGCTTCGTCATAAATAACTTATCCTATTTACAATGGAGAGAATCCTTTTAAGCAAGGAGTATGCTTGTATTAGGATGCTCTGCCCTTCCCCAGGGTATGTAATTGTATTTAAGTTATTAAAACTGATCAAGACATTTAGTTAATTTATATAAATATAAAAATGCAAAAATAAAATGGGTACACAGTATTTTTATAAAAGACTAATGCGCTATGAATGTGTGTTATGTGATGTGTGATGTGATGTGTGTTGTGTGATGTGATGTGTGTTGTGTGATGTGAGTTATGTGTATAGGAGATGGGGTGGAGGTGAATGTGTATATGACTAGTGGGTGAGAGTAAGTGTGGGGGTGAGAGTTATACCGACACCTTACAAGTTCCATACATATGTGCACATTACAGTCTCATCGATTGCACCATATTTTCCATTTCATCATAGGTTTTTAGCTTAAGATATTTAGTCAGAGCGTTTTTACATTCACGATAGGTTAGTGGGTATATGTCCAGTTCTTTATTTAGAAGATTGTATAAATGGGACGATTGCCTTGGAAATTGTCTTCTCGCGAATGTAGACTTTACTGACACAATGGGAGCAACCGTGTTCCTCCTTCTGCCTTTTGTTTTCTGTAAGTCGAACCCTAGATTTTTATGCTTAGTTAGAATTATACTAAGAACGTAGAGCTTTCTAACGGTTAGAAGATCCGAAATCTGGTAAAGTTTCTCAGTTGAAAACCTGAAGGGTTTAAAAAACATAACCTTCAGTAGAGACCTCTGAGCTCTCTCAAGGTCTAGGAATTTAATCTTTGAGGCACCTCCCCAAACGGGTAGGCAATAAGCTAGGACGGACTGCGCGAGTGACATGTAAATCTGCAGCAGTAGCTTTTTCGAGGTAACATGTCTTAATACTTTGAAAGTCCAGATTAGTTTGCGTATTCGTTTCATTATTAATTCAGTGTGGTTATGCCAGGATAAACGTTGATCGACCATAATACCTAGGTATTTGATAGATTCCACTCTAGTGATTTCAGTGCAAGAACAGTTTGGGTTTTCAATATAATTACATTTATGAATCCTAATTTTAAATTCTGGAGGAGGTTGAGAGATGTTGTACTTTGAGAAGCAGATGAAGTTAGTTTTGGTAATATTTAAGGTTAAGAGGTTCAGGTCAAGCCAGGCTGCTATTCTTGCCAGTCCTTGCTCGGCAGTTATCCGGACACTGTCCCATGTATCACCACAGAACACTACCGCAGTGTCATCTGCGTATGAAAAAATTTTTGCATTCACAATTTTCATGCTGCATAGTGTATTTATATATATGAGGAACAATGTCGGTCCGAGCACACTACCTTTACCTACTCCGAATTGGACGATCTCTTCAGAGCTAATGGTATTGCCTAATTTAATCTTTTGTTTGCGTTCGCTTAGGTAGTCTTTGAGCAAGGCGTGGGGAATACCTCTTACTCCAATTGACTCTAATTGGAGTAAGAGGTATTCCCCACGCCCGAGAATCGCACCGGCGAAGATTTTAAATAGCTCTGATGGCTCTTTTCTGTAGTATAAAGACTGAGTCGATGTCTGCAGCCCGTCCCCATAGTAAGATACCATATGACATGATACTATGAAAATAACTAAAATAGACTAGTCTAGCGGTATCAAAATCCGTAAATTGGCGGATTTTTCTAACAGCATTTACAGCTGAGCTAAGCCGTCCTGCAAGAGATGTTAAATGAGGACCCCATTGTAGCCTTGAATCAAGCGTAATCCCCAGGAAAACCGTTTTATCGACAAATTCTAGATTTTCATCGTTCAATACCTTCAATACTATGTCACAATCACCAGACACCAGCGTCAGTTGTACAACGTCCTTTGGTGAAACCATACTGTTTATCGTTTATGATGTTATTTGTGTTAAAATGATTAAGCATTTGATTTAACATCACCTTTTTAAATATCTTGCTAAAAACCGGCAACACGGACACCGGCCTATATATTAGTGTCTTTACTGTCCCTAGACTTAAAAAGTAGTACCACTTTACTGTATTTCATTAAATTCGGAAAGAATCCTTGATCTATACACTAATTAAATATTAAAGCTAAGTACGGTGCTATAGTCTCAATAATTTACACGGTACAAACTTTGATAAACATACCCCACAGATCTTCTGTCAATTTAACCTTGATTTGTTTAAAAGCTTTTATTACTGTTATGGGGTTTAGATGCTTAAAGTTAAATTCAGTCGAACAGGCTGCAACGTTCGCCTGTAATAAACTAAAAGCATGCGATGGCGACGAATTTAGGGCTTCAGTAGTTTTAATTGGTATACTAGCAAAGAAATTTGCAAATCTTTCTGCAACTAGTCTGTTATCGCTAATAAGACTATGATGTGTCTCCAATGTGTAATCGTTGTTATGTATTTTGTTCCTTTTGGTTTCATTATTTATATTTTTTCAAACCGTTTTTATTTTATAATCTGCTGATTTAACTTTGTTGCTAATGTACAAGGCTTTAGCTGCCTTACAAGTGTTTTTAAACATTTTTGAATATGTAGCAATATACTTATTAAAAGTTTCAGTGTCTTTCCCTACTTATTCTGATTCCTTCAGTTAATTTAATAATCTACTGTTATCTGAATGATTTTCTAAAATATTAACATTAAAGTCTCCACAGACTTAAAAACGAGAGACTAGTTTGTTAACAGCCGCAAGTTTTGCCATAACATCCTCCATGACAGACTCAAAAATAGAGTAATTTTGATAATTAGGGGGCCTGTATACGCACACTATGACATGCCTATCCAGCTCAACACAAGACAATTCAATGCTATGTTCAACGGACAGTGCAACTATATCTTTACGGCTTTTAAATTTAATACTATTTTTAATAAGGATTAGTGAACCCCCACGTAACATTGATTTTCGGTTAAAACAACTGCCCACATTATAATTCTCATAGTTAATTAGCCTTTCAAAATCCTTTAACCAATGCTCAGTGAAACAAATGATGTCAAACATTGTTTTTTCTAAAAATAATTCAATTTCCAAAAAAAAATATTCAATTTCATTTTGAAGATCGACAGAGGTGGCTTGAATTTTGTCATTTTATACCAAGAGCCGACGCCGAAGGCGAAAACTTCTTTAGTAACATTTTGTAGACCGATCTCCCTCTGCTAATGACTGCACGGGTTGGGAGCGGTATGGATGTCTAACCAAGCTCACGCCCTACGAAGTTTGTCGATATGTTGGGATCGTCAAAAAAACGTTGAAAAATCAGCTCCTCGTCTTCAGCCGTGTATCTCCGGGAACGACTAGTGTTAATTTTCCTTATTCTTTGGACACTGTCAGTTTTAGATAATCACTGATAAGTCGATCCGAAGACACTAATGTGCAAGAGTCGGCGTGGTAGTTGGGAAAGTGGAGTTGATCCCCGCGCCTCAGCAGCGTTACCCAGTGGCGTGCCAGATACCTTTAAAGGGGGCAAGCCAAGGAACCTTGACTTATCTACTACCTACCCAAGTACCCATTTACCTAATATTTCGAATAAAAAAAACTCGCGCTATAATCCGCCGTCACGTATCATCAGTGCAAAATCTCTTGCTGTAATGCTGATTAATTGCTACATTTTCATTTGTTATTAATAAGATAGAAATTAATTATACATCATACCTGTATCATAAATGATTTAAAATATGTAAGAGCCATCTATTGATATTTTTTGGCAACTCTTGCTCGCTCACAACAAAATTCTAGCTGGCTACTTCTGAATAATCCACTAGATGGCGCACAAAGTAGTAATCAATGAAATCAATCATTTGTTTACGATATATATGTAATATAATTAGCATAGCAAATACTCACAATTTAAACAGCCATAGAGTATACAACAGCATAGCCGTTCTTCGTTTCTTTATCACACACTTAGAAATTTCATCACATAACTGTCGAGAACACGGATATCGGTCGAGAAATAGAACCAAGTTTTTGTTCGCGGTTTACCAAAACTACACAATGAAATAACAGCATTTGAGAATTCTGATGTCTTTTCATAGCACCAGCGAAGTTATTTAAGTCATTATAACCTGATGTATTCCAAGCATTCTTATCGTTTGAGAAAAATATGCAACACGAATGAAACTGCCTATTATGTGATTTAGTTTTCTGAGAAATATTCAAATCAGGGGTATGTTTAGGCGAAGTTACGAGATCATATTTATCTCTAAAAGTCAAAGTCTTTACCTGGCCAAGTATTTTTTCCACACATTTTAATCCGTCACAAGGAAGAATTGCATGTATTTCCCAATTCATTTCAAAGATAATAAACTTTAATCACTTCAAAACAAAGTAAGTTACAGTAATAACTAATCATAAAACTTTAAATGACAGAAATCAAAAATCTTTGTTAACAAAACACACGTAAAAGTAAACACGATTTAACCGCTCAAAGCAAATTTGAACTAATTTGTTTGCGGAACTTTTAAGCGTCATAGATAGAGGGCGCCTCGGAATTTGTGTAGTAAAATTCATTGATCAAACATTTCAAGCCCGGAATATTTTAAAGAAAAAATGTTCGATTAGTACTTGCACACAGTATCAAATTTTACTCACACAGACTCACATTTTTATGTTTTTATAGGGAAAAGTGAGATGGTAGATCAAGCCTCATAACAAGCCTTTGCGCCAGACAGAGGCAGCAACACACTAGTGTTCATCTCTTTTTTTTGTTAAGTGTTAGAGTGAGATCGGAGAGATGGCGCTCAGAGCGGCAACATTACTTAATGTGCATACGTCCTAGGTATCGTGCGTGAATGAACACGAAATGGCAACAGCGCGTAAACGCATAAGCGCGCGAAGTTTAAAAATTAGAGTTTTATTTAATTTAATTCATTTGTTGTGTTTTATGATATAGATGACTGTGGTGTGGTGAGGTATTATTTTCACATCAAGCCCGGCTTTTTAACTTGTATTGCTCGCACGTCGCTGGCGTTACCGTTACAAAGTGCAAGATATGCGGCAACAGTTAGTTTACAAAACATGAGCTTGTGCGACGTAGAGTTGAAACTAACTAACGCTGACGATCGTCTCTCTCGAATTTTACCTGCTCCTCACAAAATTCTTCTTTTCCACATGCAAAAGTATTGACAATCATACCTTTTTGAACAGTCGATAAGACAAGAAAATTTTTCTAGTAATTAGTACATTTAGGCGTAGTATTTTTTTTGCACTAGACAACATTTTGTATGAAGTATTAGCAAAAGTTACAAAAAATTCAATCTTTGATTAGTGATGTTTGCCAAAGTTTTAGTCATTTTTGGACTTTTAATCACTAAGAAAGATCTGAACCGGCATCATTTATGATAATAACTTAAATTTTAGTACAGTCGTGCCGTAAATAGTTTTCAAATCATTTAATTTGGGATTTTACACACAAAATCTAAAAATCTTACAAACTCAAAAACTACTGAATATCGATAGAACATTTGGTGGCTTGATTTGTTGCATTTTAGTCCTATCGTGACATCCTGCAAGGAATACGTCGAGTTACCAGTAACCCTGTACCTGTATACATATATAAAATAGGCTTTAAAAATAGTAAGCATTAGGCAGAACAATATGGCAAGTTCCGAAATAAATATTTTTAATTGTATTGTATTATTATGAACATTTTTTATTGCGAGACCATGCACCCTTAAAATCGCGTAATCACCTGTTCAGTACATTTTGTGGAGTTTTACACAAAAATATAAGGAGCAGTTGAATATTGAAAATTTGTGATCCAAAGCCAGATAAATCATAACAAAGACTGATTCGAAAATAAAACCCCATTTTAATTGAACTTGTATTCAAACTCGACGACCACGGTATTGATCATACTAATAGTGGTTTAGAAAAAAATTGGTATTTGAAAGCCCTAGTTTGTACGGTAAGAGAAGGATCAGTCATCGCCAAATAAGGATAAAAGAAGAACAAATAATATATGGATGAAAGTTGTGAAGTGTCGCGGCAGTTTTTTAATATGTGCTAAGTTTTCCGTATTAAATAACTAGGAGCCGGCTCGTGAAGGGCTGCGCGTATTTCATCAAATACACAGAACTTTGTTCTGTTGAGCACATAAATGTAGCATGCCACGCGCCACGCGCCACGCGCCACGCGCCACGCGCGGCATTTCACAATCTATGGCGTCCATTACACGGTCATGCAAGCGTCAATCAATTCCATCAATCATTAATGATGTTTGAATGACAGAATTTTATCGCCATACGTTTTTCGTCATGCAAACGTCAGTCATCACATTAGACGGTAGGTTTTTCTTCAGTCAAAATATTTGACTGTGGCAAAACTGACAACAAAACCTATCGTGTAATAGACGCCTATGTAAGCGCCAGTGCTGTAACTGCGCCACTCTAAATTAGCTATAGTATAGGTATAAAACAAAAAACCTTTAGGTTCACTTTCTTTCTCCTTAATAAGACACGGATACATTAGAAACTATCAGATTAAGATGGGCTTTACAGTTCCTCTTTTAAATTATCTGTTCACAATATTTCGAGAGTTTTTGAACTCGTAAGATATTATTAACGTACGGTTTTTGAACAAAATTCACAAGAAGTCGAACGAAGGCTACGTAGGTATGTACTGTACCTGCTTCACGACAGCGGTACGGTCAGGATCGGGCAAGTGAACACCGCCGCCGGCGCCGCGGCAGCTGGGACTTTCTAGGGTATAGCGACAACGGTTTCCAACCGTACTCTATTGTGCTCTTTTTGCAGTGGAGTACTTTATAATCTTCGAACGCAATATACTCTACATAATTTAGCTTTTTATTAAAACTCTATTTTTATGGATTATATTATTTAAGTACACATCACCGCTATATCATCATCACTACAAAACTGTTTTTCCTCCGTTGCGTCAGTCACAAACTCAGGTTTAGTTGAAAACCAGCGTTAGGCACTAGTTGTCTGGTGTTCATGCTGAACTGGACCTATTCTGGTGCGGCCGGGAGGCGAACAATTGTGTTTTTGTTTCGTGTTTACCTAACTATTGTGTGTGTGTGCCTTGTGTTGTCCCAAATAAAATGATTTTCTTTCTTCCTATTTTGACTCTGATCTATACATATATAATATATATATAGGGTCTTTCGATCGGGACGCTCGACTTTGATAGCGCATAGCGGCTATTTTGGTTAGTGATTACTATCAAATTTGGTATGAATACATATCTAGTCGTGACATTTCACCATGGAACGCTACATGCTTCAACAATGCGAAGAAATTGTTAAAATTTATTATCAAAATCAGTGCTCTATTTAATTCGCCTAATAACGTCGAATCTCGCGCGTGGTGGCGACATCCACTGACCACCGAGATCGTGTGACCCAATACCGCCCGGATACTTACTGCGGGGCTACGCGAAATCTCTAGTCTATGCAGACAAATTACAGTCAATTGCTGCTTTGAAGGCCATTACTCGCGTTCATTGAGTTGAGACCCATTTGAAGATGTCGTCCAAAATTGGTCCACCAGCATAAACATCTACAGCGGAGTCACGGTGGCCGTTTGGCTGAAATTATTTTCCATACATCGAATACCTATCCTTTAAAATATTATAAAAATTGTGGCAATATCACTTAAACTGGTTTTCATCATGTCATTTCATTTCAAAGTTTTAGCGCTCTCAATGATAAACCCTATATTTACATAATTATAGAGATAAAATTGAAATGTCTTTTTCTAATAACAAAATAATTTTTTGAAAGTTTATTTGATACCTAAAACACAAATGCATTTTTTAAAATTTTTGTCTGTCTGTCTGTTTGTTCCAGCTAATCTCCGACGACATTACCGGTTTTGACGGGACTTTCACTAGTAGATAGCTGATGTCATGAGTAAATTTATTAGGGTTCTGAAAAAAAAAAACCTTCTTGAAATTGTAACCATGGCATTGTGTTGCTTTACAACGCCTGACGCGGAAAGAGGCGGGCACCAGCTTGTATAAAACGATGAAATCCTGCCGGTTCAGTATTTTCATCATCATCATTTCAATCGAAAGACGTTCACTGTTGGACATAGGCCTCCCCCAAGTGTCGCCATAACAATCGATCATGTGCGTCTCGTATTCATCGGATTTCCGCGACCTCACCAGGTCATCGGTAACCTTGACCGCTACTGGAGTCAAGGGGTCATTTTTTCGTTGTGCTTATAATTTGGGGGGGAGGGGTTTTGCTTTGATAGCCACGCTTGGCAAGTGGGTTGGCGATCGCAGTGTGGTTGTTGCAATGCACAGAGAATGCTGCTGCCTACTCTTTTGTGTGTCCCTTAGTCGCCTCTCTCGGGAAGAGATGGGATGGTGCTATTCGTTTACGTCCGAGCGCCATACCTACGGTTCAAGCATTCAGTATTTTACTGAAAGTATTTAGCCTCTTCCCAGTCATAAATTGTAAAGTTGTGGTAAAAAAAAACACAAATTTGTACAACAACCACACAGTTTCAATGAAGCTAATTGAAACTGTTTGGTAGTCGTACAATTTCGTCGAAACAACGAAGCTAGCAGCCGGCATCAGTATATTTAGTGTTTCGAGCTAGTTCCAACTGCGGCGTTCGACGGACCCGAACAGTAAGGTAATAATGATAAATGCGAGTTGTGTCAGCGCGGAGCACCGGTGACTCAGCTGGAAGGGCCCTCAAGTTTACGAAACTGACGCTCGCATTCCATGTCATTAGAAGACGCACCTCGGCACTTTAGTATACAATTAGGTAAAGAAATTCAGCGAGTGGCGCACGCCAGCGTGTTCGCTACCGGCGTCATATTCAGCGCACGTGTCACCCGGGGGTGTGTTGAGGGGGGGCGAGGGAGTACACGTGTCTCGTCTTATGTTAACGACCGCAAACGCAAGAACATCAACTAAAATCCTTCAGATACGGCTCGTTTAGTTTTATACTAACTTACGCCACCGTGACACCACTCGCGTGAATATCGAAACCAACGCACTGAGTATGCTCACGATATCTTGTAACTGCACATTAAATTATCGGTGCCTGTTTAGTACTATAGGTTTGCGCCAGTTTTCGTTAGCCAAAGAGAGTAGAGTAAGGCCCTTGTACACCGCTACCACATCTCGGTACATACCAACGTTGGTTTCTAGGAAGTATTTCCTGAGACTGCATACCTCGCGGTTCTGCAGGGTCTTAGCATTTAAGAAGCCACGACCCCCGCACTTCCACAGGATAAACAGTCTCATCACAGATGACTGTAAGCAGTGTGCGGCCCCTCCTATCCAGTTCTTCAAATTCTGTCTGAGTCCATTTGAGTATGCCTAAAGAGTACATCAATACCGGTATGCCCCAACTGTTGTACGCGCACCTTGTTTCTGCCTGATAAAAACTATTTAGTACCTTATTCAGGCGGCCAAAGAAGCGCTGCCTCAACGATTGTCTCACGTCATCAGCATTGATTCCTAATGATTTCGACATACCCAAATACTTCTAAGTTTCGGTTGAGCAGAGGAATCTAAAGTGTATGGAATCCGAGAGTTGAGTTCCCACGGATTCCATAATCTCACCTCGCTGTACATGCATGACTGCACATTTGTCCATACCAAATTGCATCCTGAGGGCACTACTGAAGGTTTTAGTTACCTTCAGTAGCTCCACCAGTTGCAAGTTGTTGGGGGCAAAGAGTTTCAGAGGTGAGACCTGACCGCCTCTTTTCAACCGGTAACCTAAGCCAGAACCCTCCAGTAGTGTGCTGAGAGGGTTTAAGGCTAGGCAAAACTACAGTGGACTCAGACTGTTACCCTGGAATATGCCACGCTCAATCCTTATCGGTTAGCTGTTCTCTCGAATCTGTCAACATCCCGAATAGTAAAGAACGGTTCTCCACTGCCCCATACATGACATCAGGAAGGTGCGCAGAGTTACAACAACTGTATACAGTTCTAGCATCCTCATGAGCCATGTATGAGGAACAGAGTCATAGTCCTTCTTATAATCTATTCAACATGCCGACAGATGCTTTCGAGAAAGTCGCACCTATTGATTAATGGCCATATTGATGATGATCAGCACCTTAGTACCGTGGGACCCGCGACATGATAGAATTTGTCTCAATATGACTATTGATTTTAGCTCTCAGAATAGATGTTAGAACTTTATAGACCGTCAGCAAACACGTGATCGATCTATAATTTTTAGGATTCGCAGTACTACCTGATTTATGGAGCAGGTGGGTTATTCCTGTCGTTAGAATCTGGGGCAACGACCCTGACTCTAAGGCAGACTAGAACTAAGATGCCAAGCGAGCGTGCGATCTTTGGAACCATTTAATCCAGAAATTGTGTAGCCCGTCCAACCCAGGAGATTTCCGGTTAGGCAACGGATGGACTGACGGACAAATTTGTTTTATTAATATTATTGATTGGTTTGCGTTTGATCATTATCACTCCTGATGTTAAGCGATTATGTGATCGACGACGAATCACGCTTGCCTAGAGAAACAATCTATTCACCTCTATTTAAAGGCCCCTAGGTTGTAGCTATCGACTTCGGCAGGGAATTCCACACTTAAGTTTTTTACTAACCTTTTTAGTTGATAAGTTTTTTACTAACCATTGAACCCATATAGTCTTTAAATAAATTATTATTATTATCAGTATATCTCGGAACCCTGAGATCCCAGACCTTTGGAAGGCGTACGAGGAGCCGAAACCAACTCGCAGAGGCCCTTTATCTTTACCAACCGACGATTATCGCTGTACGCGCTATGCTAGTACACCCAAGGATAACCCCCGGTTGGTGAAAAACTATTGCGATATATGGAAAACAAAGACTATAAGGCTATGGTTTTTGGAATATTAAGTAAGTGGACTGGTTACCAGGAACTATGTTAAGACTATGGCCCCTGCCTGAACAATGTTATTAATTCATTAACGCTCAGGCGGTAGCCGGCGCCCGGAAGCCATTGTCTTACTATTGTGTCTCTAATTACGCACGTCAAAAGGTTAATATCCATCGATAAAAAGGCAGGGGGTGATTTGCACACTCAATAAATGGGCCCTCAAAAACGGCCGCTAGCACGAAGTGACGTAGCAACAAGGAGGCAACACATCCTGAGGTGCTTGAGGAGTGGAGAAGTATACCACGGCTATCAGGACAATCCCGGAAGTATGGTCAAGATCCCTACCAGCTCCTTACTGGATTATACATCCTACTCTCGAGCACGTTTGCTCTTGCGAATCTCCACTCAAGCCAGCCAATAAAGACAAGAGAGAGGTGGGAGCTTTGTTCCTCGTCAGTATTCACAACGGCCAGCCAATAAAGGCAAGCCGGAGATGAAGAACAAGAATTCTCCCGGGTGATCGGGTCCGTGGGGTCGCTAATGTCCAACAGTTCGCCACAAAACTGCCCTGCGGAATTATAAATACCTAATATAAATTGTAAAAATATTACATGGCCACAAAGTCATGTTCGCTTTCTTTCTCGGGGCGGGGCTGGTGGCCACAAATCATCAAAATACAAACAATATAAAATAAGCAAGAAAAATAAATAATTACAATTATCAATAAATTACATGTCAACAAATAAATTACTAACGAATTTATGGTGGTTGGCGTCTAATAATATAAAAAATACTGCAAAAGCAATGTGTTAGAAAAGAAAAAAAAAAGTATATATTACAACAAATACCAACAACAAAGCAGTTAATAGATACATTTACACAATATTATGAGTTACCAGGGGGCCACATGTGCAGAAGCAGTCATTGCCACACAAGCGTGTCTTCGACATAGTCTTTAACCTTGTAATACACTTTTTTAGTTAGGACACGCATAATATGGGTTTTGAACTTTCCCTCGCTAAGTTCAGTCACCGCCATTGGCAGCTTGTTACAAAAGCGTATGCTGTTTGCTAAAAATAACTTGCTGGTCTTAGCTAATCTCCATTTGGGTAATACAATTTCGTGTTTACTACGCGTATTTATGTTATGAAAATCGCTTCTAATTTTAAAGAGTCCTAGGTTTTTACGAACATACAAAATACTTTCTAAAATATAAAGAGAAGGCAGAGTCAGTATATCGATTTCTTTGAATTTATTTCTGAGGGATTCGCGAGGACCCACTTTATAAATAGCTCGGATTGCTCTCTTTTGTAATATGAAAATTGAGTCTACATCAGCTGCAGATCCCCACAGTAAAATGCCATAAGACATAATACTGTGGAAATAAGCATAGTAAACTAACCTAGCTGTGGCTACATCTGTAAATTGCCTTATTTTTCTTACTGCATATGCGGCTGAGCTTAATCTACCTGAAAGAGTTCTAATATGAGACATTGCAAGTCGATCATAAGCTGCCGACAATAAGTGTGAACACTTGGCGCTCAAGAGACACGAGTCACACCCGGTACTCGTCAAACGTCAGACGTCAGACAGACGACTTATATCACTTTTATCTGCGTGAGGGCTGAGTGACGCGCTGTGTGAGCGATGCTATGTCTCCCGCTGACTGGCTCCACGTCACATCACGTCATGTCACGTCATAGCCTGCGGGAGGCGTGAGTGCATGAGGAGTCCCGCTCGAGTCGTGAGCGGACCGCTAGTGATGTGAGCGCGTGGAAAGCGCTTCACAAATGATACCTTTTGTCTCTATTTGACTTTCATCACATTCGAGTCGACCTGTTTACTGCAATGGTTACGTTATTTCTACAAGTATATGTTGAATTACCTAAGTTAGTCTTTTTTTTTCGGTGGGAAATCATCCAATGTCATCCCCCGCTCTTGGGCGGTGCGCGAGGGTGTGTCAGACAAACGAAGTGCACCTTGTTTTAATTAGCTTGAATTTTTAACGCTATCGTAGAACTGTTGATTACTTGTACTTCAAAAGTAACTAAAGATGATCCTTAGTTTGTCGTGCGAACAGAAAAAAATCATGCAATATATATTTTAGATTATTATTGTTTGTTAGAAGAACTCGGCGAAGATAGTACAGCGTGTTGCATTAATAAAGCGGATTATCGAGGGCAAACCACAAGGTTAGTATTGACTCGCAACTGAGTCGCAACGCGGTATCTAAGTAAATTGTAATCCGTTCAGCGTGACGCGTGTGAAGGCGCAGTAACTTCAGCGGAGAGTCGAGACAAAGCGTGCGATGACCGCAGGGTAACAATAGCAGCGCTCACCAGCAGACTATCAAAGCCTTGTGCTCGAACTTTGATTAAAAATGTTCTGTCAACGGGTTTGCATGCACAGCCGGCCCTGTGTACATACGGTGCTATTGTAACTGCTGCACAAACTTGTTCAGTGTGCTGGAAACCTTTACCGTTTGTTATTTCAGTCGGCGATTTGATTATCCATCGAGTGGCTATCTAGGTGCGCTGGTTGCCTGTTACAGTTCTGTAGCGAGTAAAGTCCATGTTTACGAATACAGTTAGAAAGTTCACAAGTTTATGTTTTTACATCAAGTGACGATATTAAGACTATCATAATGTGTGGGTTTACTATTGATTACACCCAACACCACAACACCATGGAGATATAGAAACCGGCCAAATGCCATAATGTAGGATTCCACAGTTGCCCGTCACAATATGCGTAAGTACCTATCTACTTAGAACAGCACTTTTAGAACCATAAGCCAGTGGCTAATTAAGTTATAGTAGCAGTACGTAACAATACCAACAAGTTGTTTTTATCATAAATTTTTTTAGGGTTTTAAACATACTACTGTCAAAACAAAACCCTTAGAGGATCTCTCACTTGAAATGACATTGACCATTTATGTATGAGAGTTGGAGCAAGTGCTACCCAGAGTGGACATATAGTACAATATATTGCTTAGTAAGTTCATTTTGTAAACATGGATACAAACCACGGTGTTAAAACAAAAATAGTTCATCTATATTTTACCAGCAGGCGTGCAAAATGAACATAAATTGTTGTACAACTAATATTGCTTGGGGTGAGTTTAAAGATAAAGATAATTTTGTTTGTCAAAACATGGGTATACATGCAGTTTTAGCACGCAGGATGTTACAAAATTAATGTTATGTTCGTACATGTTTCACCCTTCAGGCGTACAAATTTATAAGGTTTACAATCATTTATCAAAAATTACAAATAAAAAAATAAAATATATGCATTAATTAATAAAAAAAGAATATAAAATGTCAGAATAAAACTTAAAAAAAATAAAAATTGTCAAATAGTCATTAAAACGCATTAACAAATGAATCAAACAATGTCAGATAAAAATAAAAAATATCTTAAATTGTCATTAATATGCATTAATAAATTAATAAAAAAGGCAGAATAAAATAAAAATGTCAAATATTCAATAAAATGCATTAATAAATTAATCAAAAAAAAGGTCAGAATAAAATTTTACAAAAAATAATTAAATTCATATGGTAATTGGTATGCATAATAGAAAAAAAAAATGTCAGATAGTGTCATTCAAAAAGTCACTTATACTGTAATAACACTTGTCTGTTAGTAAATCTCGAAACTTCTTTTTAAACAAATTTACTGGCAATGTTTTATAGGACTGTGGTATTTTCTTATAAATTTTAGGAGCCATACAGAAAACGCTTTCCCCATTAATGCGCATGTCACGTCTGTTGCAGGGGAAGGAAATAGATTCTGATTTGTCCTAACATCATTCATCATCATCATCATTTCAGCCGAAAGACGTCCACTGCTGGACATAGGCCTCCCCCAAGCGTCTCCACAACGACCGATCCTGTGCGTCTCGCATCCACCGCACTCCCGCGACTCTCACCAGGTCGTCGGTCCACCTTGTGGGAGGCCTTCCGACGCTGCGCCTTCCGGTGCGCGGTCGCCACTCTAGAACCTTTCGGCCCCATCGACCATCCGTTCTACGAGCAATGTGCCCTGCCCACTGCCACTTTAGTTTGGCGATTCTTCGGGCTATGTCGGCGACCTTGGTTCTCCTGCGGATATCTTCATTCTTTATGTGATCACGCAAGTTTGTCCTAACAATACTGCAATTTCAAAAATATACAGAGATGGTAGAGTCAATAATCTATGTTTTTTGAAGAATGGCATACAGCTGTCGGTCGACTTCAAATTGAACATCACCCGAATGCATCTTTTTTGAGCCTTATATGCTATTACTTTGTCTGTGGAATTCCCCCAAAAAATAATTCCATACCGCAATAACGACGCTACTATACCCTGACATGCTGTTACTAATGAATCTGTATTTAGCTCTGGTGCCAGTTTATGTAAGGCGTACGCAGCAGAACTCAATCGTTTACTAAGGTATTCTATGTGTGGCTTCCAGATCAATTTCGAGTCAATAATAATGCCTAGAAATTTTGTAGTGTCGACTTTATTAAGTTCAGTGTCATCCTAAATTGCGTTAATGTCAAGTTCAGCCTGAGACCGTTGCCTAAAATGCATAATTGTTGTCTTGTCTAGATTTATTTTTAGGTTGTTTCTGTTTAACCATGATATAATTGATGTCAAATATTCGTTCATGTCAATTTCATATTTGTCTTTATTTTTACATGCTATAGTCATAGTGCTGTCGTCGGCAAAGAGAGTCATGGGGTGGTCAATCGCTCTAGGCAGGTCATTGATGTATATTATGAATAGTAAAGCTCCGAGTACGCTACCTTAGGGAACACCATATGTAGGAGTGCGTTCATTTGATACATTTTCCTCTTTCTTTGTCTTAACATTAATTCTTTCAATTTATGTGTACTGTTTTCTATTAGTAAGGTACGACTTAATAAGATTTAGTATATTTCCCCTTATGCCGTAAGCTTCTAATTTCTGGAGCAAGATGCTATGGTCAACGTAGTAAAAAAAAGCTTGCGTCATATCGCAGTATATAGAACACACCGGGATTCTCCTGTTAATATTCGTTATAACGGTATTTAAAAAATCATAAATGGCCTTACTGGTTGACATGTTTTATCTAAACCCCTTTTGCTCTTTATTGATGACATTTTTCTTTTCGAGGTGTGAGTAAAGTTCTTTATAAAATATTTTTAAAAATTTTTGGACATTATAGGAATTACGGCAATTGGTCTGTAGTTGGCTAACTACAGACCAATTGCCCTCTATTTTCCTTATTGTTTTTCTTAAATAATGGTTTCACTCTTGAAACTTTTAGAGCCTCGGGATATACCCTGAAATGATGCACAAATTTATTAGGTAGCTTAAGTGGGTACAAATGGTTTCAGACACATACTTTACAATCTTTGTGGAAATACCATCATAACCTGTACTATTTTTGGCATTTAGAGATTTAATTGTATTTAATATGTGAACCGGTATACCTTGTGCAACAAAGATTGAATCTTTCCGTTTTTTTATATAAGTTGTAACTTTGCTTCCTGAACTTTGACTTGGTTGAATTTTGTCTACGAAGAAATTATTAAACGCGTCAGCTATTTCTTGAGGGTCACTTACTATTTTGTCATCGATATTTATTTATCTAATAGATTCTTTAGGTAAAAATTGTTTTGATTTATTTATAATGTTCCAAGTCATTTTTGATTTATTAGGTGCAGTTTTAATTGAGTAATTGTTTTGAGCATATCGAGTCAATCTCATTACCTTTTTAAACCTGTTTGTGTAATTCTTAAAAATATTTTTATTCGTCATATTTGGTTTCAATCTGTAATTCCAAAGCAATTGACGCTTCTTTTTGCTACATAACTTAATACCATGTGAGATCCAGTTTGATTTTTTAATTACATTTGTGGTTGTTAGCTTATATGGAAAACATAGGTCATAAAATAGTTTAAAGTTATTAATAAATATGTCAAAAGTAAAATTTGGATCTTCTGTTTCGTATATTTCCGAAAAAGTCAGATTTTTTAAGCAGTTCCTAAATTTGACCATATTCACTACGCTAAAGTCCCGTCGTTTCTTGCGCCAATATTTCAACAGACAATTTTTTTCAACTGGGCATTTTATTATTTGTCCTGTATGGTCCGACAGCGCGAATTCAATAACGTCAGTTTTGCATTTGGCTCTAAAATTGTGTGCAAAATTGTCAATGCAAGTTTGGCTATGAATTCTGGTAGGATGCTTTAAAGCTAACTGAAGGTTGAAATCTAGTAACAGACATTCGAAATCCAACACAACATCATTTTTCTTCATTATGTCGATGTTAAAATCTCCCGCCATAATAATATGCTCATACCTTTTTTTACATATTTCTTGTAATCAAAATTTTTTTTTTTTAGATATACCAAGGTTTTAAGATAAACCAATTATAAAGTTAGCTATATTTCAATAATACAAATGGAATAATTATTAAAACTCCTCCAGGGCCCCGGGGTCTCTTTCGCATCGCCCGCGGGCCCCAGTAGGCTTCGACCCTGCTGGGCTCCAACGGTTTGCTGACATCTCCTTGAGGTGCGCGTGGAACACTACCGCCGGCGACTCGGTCATGGTCCAGATGGTTACCGGACAGGCGGACGGCGAGCTACCAATGGGTAGCTCGCCGTGCCAGCTCCGATTTCCAGCTCGGCTGGAAATCGGAATCAGAATCCCGGTGGCTGGGACGTAAGGGGCTCGCACGTGTGCCCGCCTCTTTTGCTAGCATTACTGCTTCGCAGAAAGAGCCACCAACCTGCAAATCCTCCTCGCTGCGGACCATGGCCTGTACCAAGGCCCGAGAGATCACTGCCGCTGATCGCCCCCACGAGGACACGGCGGTGCTCTGCCCAGGCGGGGCACACCTCCACCGTGTGCTCCACCGTATCCTCCGGGCGGTCCATACAACGGTGACATCCGGGCGTTTTTTCCGCACGAATCCGGTAAAGGAACCTCCCGAAATTACCATGTCGTCTTTGTAGCCACTCCTCAAAGAGGGGGTTTACCCAGCGTGTCGAGCACTGGGTTGCGACAGTCACTGTCGCCATTTCACCATGAGATCCCGCCGGAACTCAGTCCGCCATACTACCGCGAATTGTCGCGGCAGTGGAATTTCGCCCCGGCGTTGCATCTCCACGCGCAAATCGTGCATGCGTACAAGGACTGTTGCCTCCAGATCCCACGGTGGTAAGCCAGCAAGGAGGTTCGCCGTTTCGCGGGAAACCGTGCGGTAACCCCGCACCATCCGGATGGCCATGACCTTCTGGCATGCGTTCAGTTTGGCCACCGATCGCTTTCGCAGCGACGGTGCCCATACCGGCGCCCCATAAAGGGCTCTGGACCTAACGATACCTGCGTAGAGCCTCCGGTAGGAGCCAGATGTAGGAAGGTGAACGAGATGAGATTGAGTCGCGCCCATTATGCTACCGAGAAGCGTACTGATTGTCTTTACTTAGGTCATGAAATCATGATTCGTGGCCTAAGGTACTCGGTAGGCATGGGGTTGGGAACATGAACAGCAATGGTCAGCTGCTACTTAGTCTCTGTGCTCTATTTCAACTGAGCATAACAAATACCATGTTTCGACTCCGTAATAAATACAAGACCACCTGGATGCATCCGAGGTCCAAGCATTGGCACCTTATCGACCACGCAATAGTTCGTCAGACTGATCTAGCTCAGGTTTATGACTCGAGTGATGTGTGGAGCCAATGGTTGGACTGATCATAGGCTTGTTATCACCAAATTTGCACTACGACTGTTTAGACCCCGTAGATCTGTTAAAACTAAATGCCTTCATCTTAATCTGTCAAAATTACAAAATCGCAATTCCCGAGATCAGTTTGAACTGGCTATTAGTGACTTTTCGTCTAAACTCATCGTTGAGGGAAATGATCTGATACCAAAATGGCGGGAGCTGTCTTCGCAAGTAACCAGGATAGCCTTCAATACCTTAGGTCTGAAACCCAAATACCACAAGGATTGGTTCGATGAAAATGGTACGCTCCTTACTGCCGCTATAGCTGACCATCGAGATCTCTTGCGCCGTACTGCCTCTTCACCAGCAGTTCTTTAAAGTGACGCGATTAAAAAGAGCTCTGCAGAATTGCGGAGTTTCGTCCGTGGCTTAAAAGACAAGTGGTGGGAAGACAGAGCACACCGTATGCAGTGGCTTGCTGACTCTAATCAACTCGGTGACTTTTTTCGGAGAATTGCGTCAGTTGATTGGCGCGCAACACCAAGTGAATGTGCCAATAAAGGCCGTCGATGGAAGTTTGCTCACGAGTAGAGAGGGGGGCACTTTAATACCTTACTCAACGTTGATCGACCAGCAGATCTTAGTTATATATCAGCCATACCAGCACTTCCCCAAGTCGCGGCATTATTTGACCCACTATCTCTTAAAGAAGTCATTGAAGCTATAAACCAGCAGCGTAACAAGATAGCAGCGGGCGGCGATGGAATCCCTGGCGAACTGCTTAAATATGGTGGGAGAGACTTGCATTTGGAAGTTTTTCTGCCGTATGTGGGAGGAAGAGTTGATGCCAGATACTTTTACTGTGTCTAACATCTGCACACTTTTCAAAGGCAAAGGCAATCGTGCCGATTGCAATAAATTCATATAGAGGTATTTCGCTCCTATCAGTCTCGGGCAAGATATTTGCTAGAGACCTCCTAAGTCGGCTATTGAAGTTGTCCGAGATTGTGCTACCTGAGACTCAATTTGGGTTTCGTCCAAACAGAGGTACCAGCGAGGCCATCTTCTCTATTCGGCAACTTCAGGAGAAGTGCAAAGAATAGTCGCAACCGCTGGTCCTTTGTTTTGTTGATTTAGAAAAAGCCTTCGACTGCGTGCCTCGTGAGGCACTTTGGATGGTATTGCAAAAGCTTGGGTGTACGGATAAGTTCATTAGATTGATCCGTCTCCTACATTATAATTTGCGTTGCTGTGTCGCAGTGAAGAGCGAACAGTCGGAATTCTTCCCTGTCACCTGTGGAGTAAAGCAGGGATGTGTGTTGGCACCTACCCTATTTGCTTTGTATTTTGTTGTGGTAGAGGTTCTGGAGGACAATGCAAAAGGAATATATATCCGCTTCCGTACTGACGGAAAACTTTTTAACTTGACCCGATTAAGAGCTCACACCAAAGTGTCATACGACCTTATCACCGAAGTGATGTACGCTGATGATCTGTGTTTTATGGCAGAGTCCTCAGAGGACCTGCAAGAGTTGATGGGGAAACTTAATAAGTCATGTCGTACATTTGGACTTAAAATTAGCATCTCAAAGACTGAAGTCATGGCTTTAGATACTGCTAACTACGGCCCACTTGAAATACGACTCGACGGTGCCGTCCTCAAGCAGGGGGACAAATTCAAATATCTGGGTAGTACCCTTACCAGTAAAGGTGACCTGGACCCAGAAATTAACAGCAGAATCGGAGCTGCTTCGGCAGTGTTTGGCAAACTTCGGGAAAAGGTATTCCGCTCACATGACCTTAAGTTACAGACTAAGGTTAAAGTATATATGGCCATTGTCATACCGAATATTCTTTACGCTGCTGAGACATGGTGCGTGTACAGAAGACACATTCGTGCATTAGACCGTTTCCACCTTAGGTGCCTCCGCGATATTTTGAACATCAAATGATCCGACCGTGTTAGGAACACGGATGTTCTACGAAGGGCTAATGTTTGTGGTATTGAGGCCTATCTAATGCGTCGTCAGCTACGCTGGTCTGGACATGTTGTAAGGATGCCTGATGAGAGGGTAGCTAAGCGCATTTTCTTTTCTGAAGTCAAGGACAGTAAGCGGAAACAAGGCGGCCAGTTCCTCATGTATAAGGACGTTCAGAAAAGACATATGAAGAAATGCAATATAGACCCTTCTCGCTGGGAGGAGGCGGCAAAAGATAGACTTGGTTGGAGACGTGTAATTAAACAAAACGTCTATGCCTTTGAAGACCAACGTAAGAGAGATCTCGACTTCAGGCGAGATACCATCAAGAATAAGCCGCCCTCCAACATCCAATATCTATACAACAATGGTGTTTTAACGTGCCCGCACTGTGCACCCACGTTTACAGTGTAGCCTCCACCCGTTCTATCTCCCCCTACCCCCCAAACTAGGACGGTAATGAAAAAAAACAAGTGCGTACCAGGTAAACTAAGATATATATTGCCGAGTCAGTCGGAGGCACACAAATTTGTAGGTTGTGGGTTACGATCGTCTATTAACACTTCTGCAGGGACAGGTACTTTCCGAAGCTTGCAGTTGCAGACCCGACCACCCCTAAGGCCGGAAGTGGAGGTTGGCAGATGCTCAGGAAGGCGAAGTACGGCGAAGGTTGTTGGCACGGCGAGAACGAAGTCTCGCTAAGCTCAGCAGCGCAGGTTCTCAGGGCCTTCGGCCTGCGACTCCCCTAGCGGACCGGCAGCCCGCGCAGCCACACGCTGAAGATCGAGTTCCTACTTCGAGAATCCAATCGTGGTACCTGGAATCCACCGTTCCAGCATATTGTAATGCGGCCTCAATAACTTCCGTGCCGGGGGGTACCACCGACGACAACAAGAAAGTACCTATTTATCTAATAGTAGTAGTATTGTCGTGGTGGCACCTACCAGAACGGAGTTTACATTAAAGGCAGCTACAAGCTAAGGCCATAGTAGAAACAGTAAGATTAAACAAACAAAAAAACAGTTAGGGAGTTACGGTTTAAATTTCAAATTGATACATGAAGGTGGAAGAAAATAAAAATGGATGGTTTGTGTGCTATTTAAAACTTACCTTAGTTCGGGATACCACAACACTTATTCAATAATTATTTAAGTATAGAATACGTTGCTACGTTCCGCGTTCGAAATTGATATGCGTTTGCGTGACGTTATAACGAATGAAACTGACTCACATAGGTCTAGAAGCGACTGAACGCCGCTGCGCGGACGCAATGCCTTTTTATCGACTCAGTCTCCCCGAACGCTTCACTCCGCACCATAGACAATCAAGTAACGTTTCGTTACAACAGCAAAGATAGGCTTTATTAGTCACATCAGAGCACATGATCGCAACCCGTAGTTGCAATAAAACGGAATCCAGTCACCGCAGCCGAAATCGGCTACAGAGTATATATATATACAATATAATAAAGAGGTGAAGTTTGATTTTTTTATGTTTGTAGGAGGTAATCTCTGACAGTACTGGTCAGATTGCTAATTTTTTTTCACCGATAGAGAGTTGCTTTATTCCTGAGTGACATAGGCGTTATTTTATGTACGCGGACGAAGCCGTGGGCAAAAAAACTAACAAAAAAAAAATATATAAAAAAAATTGTAACCCACCGGCATCGGGAACAGGGCTTTTTGGATCAGGCCCTTGATCCAACTGCCAAAGCGAGCCTCCTCAGATGTTGGTCAAGGCTCTTAGCAATTAAGCCATTGGCCTTCACGACTATCGGTATAGTGACTGCTGTATACACTTCCCACATTTCGACAACCTCGCGACTCAACTCAAGATATTGTTATTATTATAGAATAATCAGTCTTATAATATTCCTACTGCTGGGACTCAAGCCTCCTCTCTAGCAGAAGGAATGCGCCGCAAACGAAGCTGGCGGTGGATGTCACATGTCTCCGTATTTTTTCGTTTTAATGAATATAATAAATAAACATCCTCGGCAAAAGAGTAGTCTAAAAAACTCTTATTAATTTATTCAAACTTGGTCTTACTCATACCAGCAGTTTAACGAACTAGCCAGTGAGTTTATGTGAATTGCGATGAAATTGTTATCTGCTATCATCCAAGTCAATTTATATTTGGGTCTCTGTCTAATCTATAAATCTGATAGGCATGGGCGTAACTACCGCCATATTAGCCGTATCAATGATACGGGGCCCCCGAGTAACAGGGGCCCCGACATATATCTAAATTCGTAACATGTTAATCACAATCTTAAATTCTCATATTGATAAAAGGCCAGGAGTGAATGAATGATGACCATATGATACTCTGGAAATAGTTTTTAGCACGCTCCTCTCACTTTAGCATTTTCTACATACAAGACGACAATAAAAACTCAACCTATTTTAGTAGGTACCTTCTGAATGATCCATTAAATAAGCTCATTTTCAATTCCGAGGCCTTTCAAGGCACTATTTCTATGCTAGTAGAAGCTATTTCGTACAAAAAAAAAACAAACTTCAAAAGTATTTGATATGGGGCCCCATTAGGACTAGCTACGCCACTGATGATAGGTATATATAAAATTCTCGTGTCACAGTGTTTGTTGCCAAACTCCTCCGAAACTTGAACGGCTTGACCGATGTGTGTATATTCTCAGTAGGTTTGAGAATAGGACGTAAACTATTTTTTACCCTCCTACTCCCCTTTTTTTTCGAAACGGTTTGACCGATTCTTATTGTTGTATGTATATTCAGTAAGTCTGAGAATAGGACTTAGACTATTTTATACCTTCCTACCCCTACTCCAATTTGTATGGCAAATACATCAATTTTTTTTTTAAATTATAAAACAAATAAAAAAAAAACAAATTTTAGCTTCGAGATATTTTTTAATATGCATACAAAAAAAAACGATAGTTATCAGTGCTTTTTGGTTTTTTTAAACCGAATAATATCGAAACGCAAGAGTTAAGCCGTCGTTTAAGAACGAAAGTTAAGTATCGCGTGCGTATGCGGTAGTGGCAAGTGGCAAGTGGCCCGAATCAGACAGAACTACTGGTTTTGCGAGCGTTTCCCGCACAATTATACAATAAGTTATGGCATTAAAACAAAATGTTTTGGTCTTTTCTCACTGTTTCCAAGGTAATAAACCGAATCTGGTAGTTTTGATATTTTTCGGGACGGTACGTATTAAAAATAATATCGAAAATGCGTTTCCGATTGTGTACAGTCACGAGCACATAGAAACATCCTTAATGTTCAAATTCATGTAAACAACATCAAATCGCAAAAATAAGTATGCCTAGCTGTGACCAATAATTATGTTAATGTTTAATTCTGTCAAAATGAAGTACACACTTTTATCACAATATTGTAAACAATACATTACCAAAAATATTATTAACTTTTAGTTACACAATTATGTACCCATCAACTAAATCTCAAAAACTTGTACACAGTACAGTTTCGAAAATATGTAAATAATAACAAAATAGCAGTTATCATCAGCTTGAGCTCGAAAGTAAGTTGTGTGCAAAATTAGGTATACATTTTCTATTGACGGCCTTTTCTTTTTTACCCGACAGGCTATGTATGTCAGTATGTATGTTTTTATCCGACTACGGCAAAGCCAAAGGAGGTATATGATTTTGACAGGCTATGTATGTATGTATATATATGTATGTATGTGTGTATGTTCATCTGTTCCCGCATACCTTCTAAACTACTTATCGGAACTCGACAAATGAGGTATCATTAGAATTGTCTTAATCGTCCGCTGAACATAAGCTACGTGACGTGTCACAAAACTCGATGTGACGCCCCATCTAGCGGACAAAAAGTATTGTTATCATTTGAAAGGACTTCATTTGTACATTATCAAAATATTGCTTTAGTAACCTTGTTTATTTCATAATCCTGAAAATCTTGTTTCATACTTTTTCAGCGTCATTTTTTTTTTTGGCCATAGCCGGGTTTTTTTTTGTGTTGGTGTTTTCAATGTATTATAATGTATGTATGTATTAACAAAATAAGTTTGTAAGTATTACATTGGGTTAATAAATATTATACAAAAAATAAGATCAATATTTAAATTTAAATAAGGTTAAAAAGGAAGGTAAGTATAGGCATCAGCGAGCGGCAACGGTTCGCACGTCGGCAGTTTTTTTCCAAATACCGTCCTAAAATGATAGTACTATTAGATTCTTACGGAAACATTGCAAATCATACTGAAGGTATTTAATTTCCTGACGTATTTTTATTGTTGTGGCCTATCATCAATATAAAATGAATCATAATGTGCCATATCGTGTTTGTACATATGAGAAACACAAAATCATTGTTCTTAAAAAACAGGGACTTACGGTTACAGATATTGCAAATGAATTGGGAATTACGTTGAGTTTACGATTTATTGTTATTTATAACCTTCGACGGAAACGAGGGGTGTCGAAGTTAAATATTTTGTGTGTCCATCTGTAGCATCTTAGTTTAAAATGGTTGTACTGATTTTGATTTAGTTTTTTTTTGTTGTTTAAATAATGACTCAAACAACAAACAATACATATTTGATTAGCAAAATTAGTGTTGTCTAAACAAAATAAATTGTAATATCTTTCTGACATTATATTGTTGCGCATTACTCAGACGATTTTATAGTTATATCATGTATATTTAGTTAAAATTAGTAATAGTTAAAATAACAGTGTCGTAAATTTTTTTTTTTTTCAGAGAAAAGATATGTATGTGTGTGTGTGTTTGTATTTGTGGCAGCGGTGGGAAGATGTAGGTAACGTTGTTAGTCGTAAAAGTAGTGAACGTCCACAAAAAACTACCGCGGAGCTGGATAGACCGATCGTAAACAGCGTTCTCAGTAAGGGAATCGTGCGAATCCCAGAAATATCGTCATCTTATCACGTAGCGCCTTCAACGATTCGACGTCGTCTAAGCGCGGTGGGCATACGTCACAGAGATCCGACGCAAAAACCACTGTTAAATACATGCCACAAACAACAGCGGCTACAATTCGCTCGGGAATATCTCAATTATGATTTTAGCAGAGTCATTTTTTCCGATGAAAAAGTGTTTGTTTCGTCTGCTGATGGACGTTTGTCATTATGGCGGCCAAATACTTAATACTAGAGATTTAGAAAAAAATAAACTGCCGTCTATAAGAAGTGGCCGAATAAGCTTCGGTGTTTGGGGCTGGATGGCAGCCCGTGGTCCCGGTAAATTGGCCGAGATCAGTGGTCGTATGAATAGCGAACAATACAGGAGTTTGCACTGCTACGCATATGCGGCGGTAGGCAAGCCGGCCAACCACCGGGCTGGGAGCAGGTCCTGCGACCCCCCCGCCGATATACAATGTAAACATTTGGAGTGGTTTAGAAGATGTGGAATGTCGTTTATCATTATAAGAAATAGTAAAGGTCCTAATATTGAACCCTGGCTGACTGCTGAACCTGTGTTATACGGCTGAAAATTTTACAGGCCCAGTAGTAATACAGTTGACGATCACGGAGATAGTCAGCAATCAATATAAGGAGATTGGGAGCAAAACCTATGGCATTTAATTTTTCTAATCGGATTTTGTTATTGATTCTATCGAAAGATTTTTGACAGTCAAAGTATAATAGATCCAAATGTCAAAGAGTACTTACAGGATAAAAATATAGATATTGACTTACAGTAGGTACCTAAGGCTAATCTAGTGACATTGAATAATAGGACGATAAAAAATTGCGTAATATGCAATGATAAATAATTTAATTTGACATCTCTGTCTGGACCAATATTTTAATTTAATTTATTTGACTGTTAAGTTTATGACATATTTTATGGCTCGTCTGAAAATATTTTTAATTACAGTTGATATTTGCTGTATTCTGAATTTAATTAATTTGATATTATATTTAATAAGTATTTAATTTAATTTTGCAATATGATGTCAATAATTATTTGTAATACTTGAATTGGTCTAGGAAATTTAATAATTTATATATTCATCTTAACTATTAAATATTATAACTTAATAAGTATATAAACAAACTGAAAATAATAATATGTACAAACGGGTAGAAATAAAACTCATAGGGCATCAAAAAATTCGTCCACATCGATGTCAATGGGAAAAGTGCCCAGAACGCATTTATAAAACTGATGATATGATTAACAGTAGTAAGTATAACAACACACAGACAATAGACAATATTTAGATCACAATAGATCAGTCCTCGAGATGCGCAATCGGCTGGGTTCTCACTTGTCGCTACATGATGCCATTGTGATGGACTCATAAAGTTTAATATTTCAGAAGTGCTGTTGGCGACGAAAGTTTTCCACCTACTTGGGTGGCTATTTAACCAAGCAAGTACTACGGTGGAGTCCGTCCATGCCTTTATCTTTTCCTTTGAAACATTCAGAATCTCCGCAGTTGCTGACAAGAAATTCGCCAACAGTACTGCCCCGCACAACTCTAACCGTGGTATACTGACTTGCTTTATAGGGGAACACCCAAATACTCCGAAATATTTTATTCCGAATTTCGATGTTCCGATTTTCAAAAGTCCGAATTTCATAATACCTCAGAATTATAATGTCTATTATTAAAAAACACGAAATTTGTTTTACCGAAAGTCGTAAATGCGATTTGTTAGTTTTCCGATTTTTAAATGTTCGAAGAATCAAATGCTCGAAAGGTTCTCGGTCCGAAAAACAATATTCCGATTTACAATACTTCGAATAAACTAAAAGTCAACATGTTGTGCTACAAAGTTTAGTGACACAAACGAATCGCTGCAAAACCGACTTCACGCAGTCTTGTCTGCCCTACCCCTAGAGTGTAATTTAAACCCGCGTAGGCGCGGAGGGGTGGGGCGACCCGCGAGCTGAGGAGCAGGTGGTTTGAAGGCCCGCCGCCGCGGCTGAGGCTGGCCGGCTTAGCCGGCCAGCAAGCCGAAGCTGCGGTGGTGAGCGTTAAAACCATCTGCGACGACAGTAACAATGCTTGCTGTATATTGCGTGCATGCCTGCTTGCATGCTGCATGCCTGCTTGCATGCTTGGTTTCATGCTGCATGCCTGCTTGCATGTTGCATGCTTGTTTGCATGTTGCATGCCTGCTTGCATGTCGCATGCTTGCTTGCACGCTGCATGCCTGCTTGCATGCTGCAAATCCCCTGTATTATTGATGAATCACTTAGGTTAGGTTAGAACTTAGGTTAGAAATTTATAGGATATATATACACAAGGATAATAACTGTAAAAAATCTATGCAGTTATAAGTAGGAAAACGCATCTGTCATTAGTTTTTTAATTCTACCCCCTCATACTATACATAATATTACACTTCTCTCTGACGAGCAATTACGTGTTTATTTGTCATGCTATACAGTTTTACAAGGCGTTTTTATTTCGGAATTGTATTAATCGGTATTTTAATAATCGGAATTCGTATTTTTGATGTTTCGAATTACCATTAAGTCGGACTTTTTGTTATTCGATCTATTGAAACTCGGTATTTTGAAAATAGTAATTATAAACGTTAGGAATATTGAAATTTAGGAGTTATAAAAATAGGAGTTCTGATAAGTCGGAGTAACATATATTCGGAATTTTGAAACATTCGGGATTATGAAAATCGGTATTTTGAAATTCGTATTTGTGACTGTCGGAATAAAGTTTTTCGTATTTATGTAGTGTACCGCATGTTCATCTGCGACTCTGATTAGACGGTACATTTTGATAATGTCCGCTACTAGACCAATAGGATGTCTTCTCGATCTCAAAACTGTGTGCCTCAAATCGGCTTGCAAAGTTGGCCCAACCATCAATGTGTCGTTTAGAGAGACTCCTCTTTTATTCTTTTCTGATGCGTTGAACACGACCCGCACTTTAGTAGTTGATTTGTCTTCTCTTATAACGGCATGGTGAGGTAAGTAAACTGCAATTTCTCTCTTATTATCTCCTTCTTTTACAGGTCTAAGGTGTCCTAAATGTAAGTATTCATGTATTACTTCTTTGTACTTTTTCTTTAACTCTACATTTTTCCTTAATCTTCTTTCTAATGATTTTAATCTATTTTCAGCGATGGAGCGTGACCCGTCGGAAGTGGAGGGAGGGTCTTCATCGTGGAATAGCAACTGGACCTCGTATCTTCCATCTTGCGTACTCTTGGTGGTGCTTGCATATAAATCTTCACATTTTTGTTCTTCAAGCGTTAGCAATTTCTTTGAACTATTGTGTTCTTCGTTTTCCCAGAATTGTCTTAGGATTTGGTCTGTAGTGAGATTAATATGCATTACACTGACATTAGGTTCTGTGTAGCGTGAACTAGTAGTTGAATCAACCACCCCCGACAAGATCCACCCTAAAGTTGTGCTCTGTACGACTAGACTACTCTCTTTAACGTGCCTTCTTTCACCACGCAGCCGTAAACATCTGCACCTAACAGGATGTCAATTTTACTAGGTTTGCAAAATAGGGGATCGGCAAGTTTCAGACTCGTAAAATCGATCCAGTCAAAGGAATTTTGATCTATGGTTCGTTCTGGCAGGTAAGAGGTAATTTTACTTATAACATTTGCGTTTATATTTAACTTAAACTTTGAATCAATCCTGGATTGGATTTCGATGTTAACCGTATGCTTTGCTATTGTTGACTTTTGGCCTAATCCTGATACAATTCCTTGTATGGGATTTTTTTTCAATCTGAGGAACTGCACTGTGGACTCAGTAAGGAAGCAAGCTTGTGAACCTTCGTCGAATAAAGCTCTAACCGTTTGATAACCCATCTTAGACTCGATATTTACTAGCGCAGTGGCTAGTAAAACCTGTCCAGGTTTGGGCACCTTTTTAGTGGATAGGCAAGAAACCACTGGAGTGGAACTAGTCGACGGACTAGTTTCAACCGCAGGCGTGCTGATGAAGCATCCACTTTATTTGCAAGTTCTCCATGCAGACGGAGCAACGAATGATGTCTTTTGTGACAAGGCTTGCACGTACTTGTATTTTTACAATTTGCGACTATGTGATTACCACCTAAGCAGTAGAAACAAATTTTATGTTTTGCCACGAAATCACGACGGTGATCAATTGATTGTTTTGCGAATGATTTGCAAAAGCAAAGTTTATGACCTTCACTACAATATTCACATTTAATATTGCTTGAACTCACTACCATAGCTTTTGAACTGTGTGAACCTGATTATTCCGCTTTGGTTCTATGAATTCTAGGGCACGAAAACGATTCTCTAAAAAGGTAGCAAATCCCTCAAAGGTGGGCAATTCATCGGAGTCTAAATTGCTAATACTGAATTCCCACTGTTTGCGGGTTTCTGAATCAAGTTTAAAGGCGCTTATATGAATGATCATGACGTCCCAAGTTGTCACATCCACCTTTAAATTTTTCAATGCGTTAAGACAATCATTAGTTGTATCAAGCATCTCCTTTATGACGATGCAGATTCTACTTGCACACGTGTTTGGCTAAACAGACGTTGTAATATACAGCTAACTAGATATTTCCTATTACTATGTCTCTTCTCTAATTTTGCCCAACATTGAATGTAATTTGATTCAGACACGGGTGTTTGTCTTACTAACTGTTCAGCTTCTCCGCTGAGATGGCTCTTTAAATGATGCATTTTTTGCACATTGTCCAACCCATCATTTTTATACACTAGTGAAACAAACAGGTCCCGAAATTTTGTCCACTCTGAATATTTGCCACTAAACACCGGAATGGCGATCTTAGGTAACTTTACAAATGTAAATGACTTAGGGACACTACTTGATTAACTAGACTCCTGATCAGTCTTTTTTGCAACGCTTTATTTGCTCAGCGTAGATTTTACTAAACATTTATATGTAATGTAAGTATCCTCTGTACTATCATACACTTCTACTATTTTTGTATTATCTTTAGTTGTATATAGTTCATGAAGTTTAGTATAATTATTTGTAAATAAATTCCAATCTCGTTCTAATAATTCTTCTTTAGTTTGTATGTAATCAACTGTCAACCTATCCTTCGGACTCTTTTTAAAGTTGGTGAAGCCCCGTTGTATTACATTTTGAAGTTCCTTTAAAACATTGACTAAGCCTTCCATTTAAACAAATTATTAACTAAATAAAAACTGTAAATAAAAAGTGTAAATACTACTCTATAAGTTGATTTAAACACGTATCAATAAAAACTACAATCCTATTCTAAGCGAAGCAAATAAAAACATAAAACAAATAACAATATAAAAACAGCAATGTAAAATTTTCTTAGTGTTGAAGCAATAAAGACAATTTTAAAATCTAAGTACCACAAATTTTCTAAGTCCTTGTAAACAAATAAATTACTAGAACAATTATATACGTTTCCTAAAATTTTACAAGTCTAAAATTTTGCTTAAAATTTTAAAAGTGTTTGGCAATTAATATACTGCGGGAGAAAAAACGGGCATAGGTTCCCCGTTCCCTCGTTTTCTTTAAAACTATTCTAAGTCTAAACATGCACACAATAATCACTTAAAATCTACTAAGTCTTTTCTTCAATATTCTAACTTCGTTGATGACATGAACAAATTTGAAAATTGTCTAAGTTATTTATGTGATGACACTAAGGTTCAAATTGGTGAACTTTGTGAACTTGCACTTTGACAGATTAAAACAGAACTGTACTTACAATTTTTGCACTTCACTCACACACGTTCAATGCTGGTGACTGGTGGCGCCCCCTGGTGGCGAAACGTCGAACTAGTGCGTGACGTCGGTCTTCAACTGTCACGTTGATCTGGATGACGTCTCTATGACGACCCGTTGAACTCCGAGAATGACGTAAACTATCACCTCGTTTGATCTGATGCAAGTAGTGCCCTCTACAACACCACGATGCCGCTGCTACTGACCCCGTCCACAACGCTGGATGAAGCTGTCGTCGCTGCCGACGCGAGTACCGAGTACTTTGTCGCAGCGATCCACTGCAGTACCACGGGCAAGGCGGAACCGGCCGCGCGAGATAACTCAAAAAACGTTAATATAACCGGCTCGAAGGACCAATGTTTAATACCGAGCGCCGCAGCGGAAACACTCAGTACTAAAATTTTGAACTGATTCTCTATATGTGTATACAGGTAGGTATCAAAAATAAAACACCGTATACTGATCTATATCAATCGTATATTTTAAGGTTGGTTGCTGGCCCTAACCAAATCGCGGTAACGAAACTATAAATATCGACTTTTAATTTGATCCCAACGCCATCTATTGGGCGAAGAGTCAATTATAATAATACTTTTGGTTTCGTATTTTAGTGGTCGCAAACACCTATATTTATTTGTAACATCTGTCTACCTGAGCAAATAAATGTTTTGATTTGATTTGAATAATTGTCAAGCCATCTTCCACTTCCGTTATCCTCACTAATGAATGTATATCTGTCTGAACTAATTTTATTTATGTCTATATAGTCATTCCTGTTCACAACAAAAGCTTTGAAGCTCATTAAAAAAACAGTTGACCGGGGTGCGCATTAAAATCACCCAGAATAATGACCGATTCCATGTTCCTCTCCTCTATAATTACACTTACAGTCCCTAAACAATCCGTAAATTCAGTTTAATTTTCTATAATATTTACAGGTGAGGTGACCACAACAACACTTATATTGCAGCGATGTGTGGATCACTGATTGGCCGTTTTTGGAGGCCCATTTATTGAGGGTGCAAGTCACCCGCTGCCTTTTTACACGACTGCCCCAAAAAAGGAGTGTTATGTTTTCAGGGTTTATTACACGACTGCCCCAAAAAAGGAGTGTTATGTTTTCAGTGTTCATTACACGACTGCCCCAAAAAAGGAGTGTTATGTTTTCAGGGTTCATTACACGACTGCCCCAAAAAAAGAGTGTTATGTTTACAGGGTTCATGTATGTATTGTATGTGAGTTTCTTTATTCCACCATAACTTCTAAATGACTGAACTGATTTACATGTTTGAGGTATCGTTAGAATCCTTGCATCGTCCCGAGTAACATATATTATAGCTATTGAATAAATATAGAAATGAAATGGGTATGATAAATAAATGAACACCCACCCAATTTTTTTTTAATTTTTATTATAGTTGGATATTAATAACTTTATTCAGGCAAGGCCCATAGGCTTAACATAGTTCCTGGTAACCAGTCCACTTAAGGCTCCAAAAACCATAGCCTTATAGTCTTTGTTTTCCTTATGTCACAATAGTTTTTCACCAACCGGGGGTTGTCCTTGGATACACTAGCATAGTGCGTACAGGGATAATCACCGGTTCGTACCACTTTCCATTAAAAGCATCTAAAAGGGCCTGTGCAAGTTGGTTTCGGCTCCTCGTACGCCTTCCAAAGGTCCAGGACCTTAGGGTGCTGAGATAAATAAATGTATAATAACGGTGAGTACCTCGTTCCATTAAAAACGTTTAAGGGGCCTCTGCGACTTGGTTTTGACTCTTCGTACGCCTTCCAAGGACCTCAGGGTTTTGCACACGGCATACCAGGCATGGGCCGACGCTCGTATGTATAAGGCGAGTGACGTGAGTCAGAAGAAGAGAGCCTTCAACAGAGCTGACAAGTCTTGCAAGAAGGTGATGCGGAGGTCTCGGTTCGACCACATTAGCCGCATCGGGAACAAACTCGCATCATACCCTGCTGGTAGTAAGGCGTTTTGGTCCCTGGCTAAGTCGGTTGAATCGAACTTCTGCCGTCCCTCACTACCGCCACTGCTGAAACCCGACGGGTCGCTGGCCCATACCGCTGAGGAGAAAGCAAATTTGTTTGCCTCTCTCTTCGCGGAATCTTCGCGTCTAGATTCTGGTGACGCGCGGCCCCCTGTTAATCCTGATGGTTGCGAGACGAGTATGTCGGATATTCGCATCCATCAGAAGGACGTCCGTAGGGTGCTGCGTAACCTTGACGTGAACAAGGCTAGCGGTCCAGACGGGATATCGGCAATTGTTCTAAGAACGTGTGCGCCTGAACTGTCTCCGATCCTGACACGCCTATTTCGGCTTTCATTTGAGGCTGGAAAAGTGCCGATTGCATGGAAGCAAGCTAACGTACAGCCCGTGCCCAAAAAGGGTAGTCGGGCTGACCCAGCTAACTACAGGCCAATCTGAGTAACGTCCATTCTCTGTAAGACAATGGAACGTGTACTCAACAGTAAGCTCCTGGCATACCTAGAAGCTAATGACATCCTAAGTGACCGACAATACGGCTTTCGCCGAAATCGGTCAACTGGTGATCTTCTAGCGTATGCCATCCACATCTGGAGTGAGGCCATCGAGAAACACGGGGAAGCTCTTGCCGTCTCCCTCGATATCTCGAAGGCTTTCGATAGGGTCTGGCACGAAAGCCTTATTAGTAAGCTTCCTTCTTTCGGATTACCTGCTGGTTTGTGTGCTTGGATTGCAGATTTCCTGAGTGACCGGTCCATCCGAGTGGTCATCGATGGTTGCTCGTCCGGTCAAATGGCCATTAATGCCGGGGTCCCTCAGGGGTCAGTGCTCTCGGCAACATTGTTCTTGCTGCACATAAATGATCTGCTTAAGCCCGGTACCTTTGGGTATGCAGACGACAGCACTGTTGCTGAGAGTTACATATCCAGCGCGCAGGCTAGTGGGTCACAGATCCAGTCTCTCCGAGAGGCTATGGTCGAGCGCTTGAACTTGTCCTTGGAGGCAGTCTCTGAATGGGGCGATGCCAATTTGGTCAAGTTCAATGCTGCTAAAACCCAGGCGTGTCTATTTTCCGCTAAAAGGAGCCAATTCAGCCCTGCTCCAACTTTCCGGGGCGTAACCGTGCCAATAACCGACCATCTTGATCTCCTTGGTGTTACGCTGACGTCAACACTCAACTTTGGGCCATACATCGAAGCAAAGGCTCAACTGGCAGAAAAAAGCTGGGAATCCTCGCGAAGGTCAGACAGTACTTCACGCCGGAACAGCTGCTCAAACTTTATCAAGCGCAAGTTCGATCGTGTATGGAGTACTGCTCTCATCTTTGGGACGGATCTGCCCGATACCAGCTTGATGCACTTGAGGCAATTGAGAGGCGAGCCAAGAGGATCATTGGCAATGATGCACTCGTTGAGTCGAGGCTTCAAAGTCTTGAGCATCGACGCAGAGTTGCTAGCCTGTCGGTTTTCTACCGGTTGCATTTCGGGGAGTGTGCGTCGGAATTGCATAACCTAATTCCGCCTAGCCCGTTCCATCATCGGACCACCAGGCGTACGGCAATGCGCCACCGGTACATGGTGGACATCCCACCTATACGCACAAAACGTTTTGCGAACACATTCATAGTGCGTACAGCTAAGGAGTGGAATTCCTTGCCGGAATCTGTTTTTCCTGATGGCTACAACCCGGGAATCTTTAAGTCAAGAGTGAATAGGTTACTTCTAGGTAAGCGCGTTCCATCGTCGACCGCATCGTCGCTTTCCATCAGGTGAGTTAGCGGTCAAGCGCGAACCTATCAAGAATAAAAAAAAAAAAAAATATACTGACCCATTCCAATTTATTTTCAGGCAACGAAGGCCCATAGATTAAAACATAAAATAATCTTAAACAATAATAAACATATTATCAAAATTCTCAAATTATATACGTAATGCAGTCGGCGTCGTGTTGCGCTGCATGGTGTTGCCGATTCTTCGAAATATTTATGGTGCGGAACCGCAATGCATCGTGTGGCCCGGCTCTAAAGAAGGTTGACTGACTTACTTGAAGGAGGACTTGAATTTTATATCGTGGGGTGCTTCCAACATTTCGACTCTCAGTCCAGTAGGTCTTCACTTTCAAATATTCCACGACTTCCTCGACCTTCGTGGAGTGATACAGGCGCAAAATGTACAGCTGCGTCGTAGGCATAGCAGGACGCAGCAGCGTGGCTTTTCCCTATTTAAAAGTCATCATCTTCCTGCCCTTGTCCCGTTTTATTTGGGGTCAGCGCAACACGTGTTTTTCTTCCATTCTGTCCTGTCACTCGTCACGCTCTTACTAACTCCCTTTTCTTTCATATCACTTTTCACACAATCTATCCATCTTTCCTTTGGTCTCCCTCTCCCTCACCATCCGTCCACATGTAAACTCATAACTCTTTTAGTAACATGCTTTTCATCGCTCCTCTTCACATGGCTATACCAAGACAAACGATTCCCTTTCAACTTTTCAGTCACTGGAGCCACTTTCAAACTTCCCTTTATATACTTACTCATTTCTCTCTTTACCCATTCTCGTCACACCACACATCTATTTTAACATTCTCATCTCCACTACGTGCAATTTTTTTTCATCCGTCTTTTTCTTTTTCACAGTCCAACATTCTGATCCATACAGTATGACAGGCCTTATCACGGACTTGTAGATTTTACCCTTTAACTTGAGGGGCATCCGTGGGTCACAAGTTGTTCCCGTGACTTGTCGCCATTTCATCCAACCTGCGTTGATCCCGTCTATCTCACCATCCCCTTGGACGAGCGACCCGAGGTACCGAAAGTCGGAGCAGATCGGTATGGGCGTTCCAGCGAGAGCTTAAGGCAATGGATTGGAGAGACCGCCGAAATCACAGAACAAGTATTCCGTTTTGGTTCTACTCAATTTCAGGCCAACACTCTCCAGTCTGTGCCACCACATGTCCAGTCTGTTCTGGACCTCTGACCCTCGGCAACCAACATAATGACATCGGCATGCACCATGTGCAAGTTTTTATGCGCACCTCTGTATTTTTCGCACAGCTGGTGTATAGCAAACATGGCATCCACTGTACCCCGACCCGGCCATAAAACCGAATTAGTTCTGTGAAATTTTGCTCTCTTCTCTCAATCGCCTTTCAATAATTTTCTCCCAGGCTTTCATAGTAGTGTGACATTAGCTTTATTCCTCTATAATTTTTGCACTCAAGCACATCACCTTTGTTTTTAAAAATGGGCACCAAAGAGCTATAGCACCACTCATCAGGTATGGCTTCTTCCCGCAACAACTTATTAAAGAACAAAGCTAACCACGTCCATCCATCCACACGCAATAACTTCCACACTTCAACTGGTATTCCATCAGAACCAATGGCTTTACCATTTTTCATTCCATTTACTGCTATTCTGACTTCATCCATACTAACCATTCTCATTAATCCCATATTCACTGGTTTATTCTCTAACACCCCACTCCAATTATTTTACTCATTCATCAGTCTTTCAAAATATTCCTTCCACCTCTTTTTGATTTTTTCAACATCCGATAGAACCATTCCAGTTTCATCTCTTATACTATATCTTATCTGGCAAACATCCCTCGCCTTTCTCTCTCTTATTCTAGTAAGCCGGTACAGCTCTTTTTGGCCTGCAGAACTGTCCAGTGTGTCATATAGTTTGTCCTGGGCTTTTAATTGTGTTATTGCTACGGCTTTCTTGGCTTTCTTCTTTAAAACGTCATACTCATTCTTTTTTTCAGCTTTTAAACTAGCGTTTTCTGGCTTTACACGCTGCCATTCTTTGAATTTTTTCTTCTTTTCTTTCAATACACTCAAATTTTAATAATACTTATTATAACTAGATGCTGCTAGCGATTTCGTCCACGTTATGTTAAGAAAATTATCCGAACGGAATATACTTCCGGGATAAAAAGTGTTATATGTTCCAAGATGTGGTCTATTGGGGTACCAATTTTCAACTTAAGAATATGGAAATCTTCCGCGCTTATTGCGAGATTGAACTAAATTAAATTAAAATATGATAAAATGATATTTTTTGAGCCTTGTCTTGCAAGGAGTCTTTTGAAGGTTTTGACAGCGCTTAAGAACCGTGTTCTTATCGTACAACACTGTACCGAGTGTGTTTGTTACAGGTATCAGCGGCGAGAGCGAGACGGACGCTTCGCGCCGCTCGCAGTGAGCTGAGATGTTTGCCAAAAAGATACGACACCACAAAAAGTACAAGGTGCGGTGAAGAGCGCCATGCGATAAAGCACAATGCTAGAAGAAGGCAGCCGGGACCTGGCCAAGCGCGCCTACTCGGACACGCCCCCGCGCCCGTACGCCGTGCACGACGAGCCACGCTGCTGCTTCACGAGTCGTCGCACCGACGACGCTAGGTTATTCTGCTGCCGTTGCGCGCACAAGCGCAGCGCCTCCCCCCTCACCTGTCTTGCGATATGCTTCTTGGTGTTGACCTACAACCTGCTGGGAGGCTTCTTGTTCCTCGCCCTTGAAGGCAACGTCACCGCAGAAGAGACAGCCGTCGCTGCGTCCAAACCGAACCTCAGCCAGTCACAGAGTGTCAGCAACGACTTGAGGTCGAAGACCGTGGAGCGACTGTGGTCGATCACAGAAGATCTGAATATCCTGTACAAAGAAAACTGGACAAAACTGGCAGCGAAGGAGTTACTGGAGTTCCAGAGGGTGCTGGTATCGAGCATGCGCGGTCGTGCGGGCGGGGCAGGCGGCGAACGACTCACGCTGGAGCATGAGCGCGACTACCGCTGGACTTTCTCTACCAGCTTCCTGTACGCGCTCACACTCATCACTACCATCGGTGAGATAATTCTACTGCTCTTGCAACTCACTTCATTTTTATTTGCTTGAGTGGGAAAAGTTGTTTTGTTAAAGTTTTTTTGCGTGTTTTCTTAGATTTTCTCAGTAATACAATTGTTTTGGTGACTTACCCACAACAATGGAGGCAATTGTACCTTGTGAGGATTTAAAATGCGTTCTAGTTTTGATTGGCGAAGATAAGGTAAAATCTTTAAACTTTGCTCAGAAAAAACAGTTAATTTCTTCATTAAAACCGACGCCTAATCTGTGTATTTATCAGACTAGTAAATCGCATAAACGAAAATTTAATAGATCAGTGTATAAAACTAGTTGGATTGTTGGCTGTTCGCACACTAATAAGTTGTATTGCTGGTGCTGCATATTTTTTTTCAAATGAAGATTCCGTTTGGAATACATCTGGTTATAATGATTTAAATAACATATCTGGCGCCATTAAAAGGCACGCAAATTCCCATAAACGCCTGTGTGCAATGGTTTCTTTCGGTAATTTCGAAAACTGAACTTTCTTTTTTTGAAATCGGTTAAAATTTTATTGGGCTTGCCTTATTTTGAAACCCTAGGCACGCCACTGCTCTGAACTATGACCTGAATCAGGACTGAGATAGGTCACCGCTGCCGATTGCCTCCACAAGAATACAGCGGTGCTCCACCCAGATGTTCAGCATATTCCAGTGTCCTCAGGGCGTTCTGCATAATGGTGACCGGGCAATTCTTCTGCACGAATCTGGAATAGTGACCTCCTGAGCTTACCACCTACCGGTGAGGACCTATGACATGCGGAAGGTGAGGACGCCCTGCCACCTCTCCAAAGAGGGTCCCCTCTTTGAGGATTGGCTGGAGATTCCCGCCATGATTGTGGCGTGCCCAGCGCCGGATTGCGACAGTAGCTGTTGGCATATCGCCATGAGATCCTCTGTCCACTTGTCTCCACCTGTCCACCATACGGCGACTGGTCGCAGGACTTGGTTCTAGGTGAAATTGTCATTTTTCAAAATAAAATCTTTTGCTTTTGCTTCGAATTCTTTTCTTCACTGCTTTAATCGCCTTTTTCGTACGAATACTACATGTACAGCCAAATCCTTTATCAATAGCACAAACAGTCAAGCGGACGGAGTTTCAAAAATTGCATTTGGCTCCATATCTAGGTATATTACTATTATTATTATTTCTTTATTGTCAGGCAACTAAGGCCCATAGATAAAATACATAATAATAAATAATATTACAATCTTTTAAACAAAATAAACTAATACATATTAAAAATAACACAAACAATTAACTATAATTATACACGTCGGCGTCGTGTTTCGCTGCGTGGTGTCGCGTAGCCTTCCTCGGAAACGTCGATACACGACACCTTTAGGCCAAAAGTCCTCTCTCAAAAAGGTCTGTAGATGGTGGGTTGGAACTCGTAATAACGTAAACGTTAACGTAACGTAACTTCGTGGTGGGTTCGTATCACGAACGACTTGAAGTTGGTATCGTGGCGCGAATCCAGCCTTTCGACTCTCAGAGTCCAGTTGCTCTTTATCTTCATATACTCCACGACTTCCTCAACCTTCGTAGAGCAATGCAGACGCGAAATATACAGCTGCGGCGTAGGCACAGCAGGACGCAGCAGCATATTTGGTCCACACGGTGCGGTACCTCACTGGTTACGGGAACAGGGCTTCTTCTTCTTTTCTACTCGAGTGAAACCCTCTTCATCAATTTCACCCTTTTTTGGCAAGGAGCTACGGACAGCAGTCAGGGTTGGTTGAGAACCCGTTTTCACTTTGTCCTCAATTTTCGCTGGTCGCTTAGGTTGCGACGTACCTGGTTTCACGCACGCACTTGTGTTCGTCGATTCAAAACCGCCGACTGATGCATTTTACGCCACTTGACGTGTGTTCATCTTTGAGGCCTCAAGTGACCCAGTTACTGAACCAATGTTGCGCAATAATGCTATTTCCACACGTAGTTCAGCATTGGTTTTTTCTGACGCCTCCATTCTAGACTGCATCTTAGTCATCTCCACTTTCAAGGTAGTGATATCCTTTAGCAGCCGTGTAACGTCGATGTGATCGAACGTGACGGGGGGCAGCTTACTCAGCTCCTTCGCCACGAAATCTGGCACGTCGTCCGGGTCAGTCTTCTTCAACATATCAATGATAGTTTGAATACTCTTCTCAGTTCCATCTCTTCGGTGAGACGGCATCTGGTCCAGTTTTCCAAGAGACTGGAACAGTAGCAGTTTTCCACTGCTGATCTCGTCCTCCTTGAAATTTGACCGGCATAACTGCACGATGCTCACCTCGTCCATGTAGTCAATAGCATGGACTAGGAATGCCAGCAATTCATTGACAATGGGTTTTTTGGAACTCATAGTGTTTTCGGGTGGCGGTTATTGCCGCGCAACACGCGAATAAAATTCGTACCGTGCACAGTGGAAACACGTCCGTATTCGAGCATGCATTGCACTGCACTCCACTCACTGCACTCTATGGTGTGTACTTGCGGTATTGGCGATAGGTATATATATATATACAGTATGTCGGTTGTCTTTATCACCCCTTCGCATTTTAATATCACAAAAATATTTAACACCAATTGACGTCAAAATGAGAGAAAATAATGAAATATTTACAATGACAGATTCTAAAATTATAATGTAATATATAGGGTGACTGGTAATTAGTGACTGATACTTAAACACGAGATCGTACTCATGATCACAAACAACTTTCCCAAAGAAACTTTTTTTTTACACTCATTAGTTTTATGACAATAACAAAACAGCTGTTTGAAATTCGCGTGCGCGCGCCTGCGACCGCTCAGCTGTTAGCCGTAGCCGCGTAACATCGTTGTCTCATGTACTTTTTGTACCTTGCCTACAATAGTGATAGAGCACCCGCGCGGCTTGCAAACCCATTGGTGTACATAAACAGTCGGTTAAATAATATCCAAAAACAGTTAGTTAATCTAACTAGGAACCGTGAGCCTTTAAATGCCTAATCCTGAGCCCTGGAACATAGGCCTACGCTGCAGATGTGACGCCTCGGCCGCCGTGTGGCCATTTAGGTACACAGTGTTATTCCTACATAAAGTTTCTCTGTTCATGACGCAGTGAGGAGACTAAAATAAATAATAAATTATCTAGTATTTTGGTACTTTGCGTGCTCGCACTACAATAAATTTCTTAACAAATGTCAGGAATTGCGTTTGTTTTGTTACTTATTTACGATGTTTAGAAACGAGTTATAAGACGCCACTACATTATTAACTGGCTCGATACCTACTTGACACTGGGCATTGTTCAAGTTATTTCAAGTTTCCATCCTTCTTGGGTACAAAAGTTGGTCCAATAGCCTTGCTGCTTCGCCATTTCCCCTTCCGAGTAGTAACACATCACTGACATCACCATGTCACTGTATTCACCACGTTCACTCGCTGTGTAATTGAATAGCACCGTAAGCGCGGGTGTAAAAAAAACAAATCATGTACAAGTGCTCGCGACGCGCTTTCAGGGTGACTTTTATTATTACCTACATCACTACTGCGCGGCAAAAGGAGCAGTACGGGCGGGGGAGGGGGAGAACGTGACTCGTGAGACGCTCTACTACCTAGTTCATTGCCCTTTCCCGAGCGCGCGTGAATTTCAAACAGCTGTTTTGTTATTGTCATAAAACTAATGAGTATATAAAAATGTTACTCTGGAAAAGTTGTTTGTAATCATGAGGACAATCACGTGTTTAAGTATCGGTCACTAATTACCAGTCACCCTATATAATAGCATAATGCATAAGCATAATCAGCCTTTTATATGTTCCCACTGCTGGGACTCAGGCCTCCTCTCTAGGAGAGGGAATGGGCCTTAATCCACCACGCAGGCCCAGTGCGGGGTTGGTGGATGTCACATAATGTCTTCGAATTTTTGGTTCTTAAACATGCCGGTTTTCTCACCATGTTATCCTTCACCATTTTGAGAGTAGTGGTGATGAAATAAGTTACACAAAGTAATGCACCTGGCTGGGTTTGAACCCGCGACCTACAACTCATAAGTCGGGGTCGTTACCAGTCGGCCACCACTGCTCTAATATATATATATATATATATATTTTATTGTAGCAGTAATTATGACCAGACTAAGTAGTTCTTTATGTTATTAATTAACTATTATCTAAGTCGAGTTTCGACTTGAAAATGTTGGAATAGTGAAAAGGTAACCGAATGTTTTGTGTTTGTATCAGGGCATGGCAACGTGACGCCGAAGTCGTGCGCGGGGAGGCTGGTGGCGGTGGCGTACGCCTGCGTGGGCATCCCCATCATCATGCTGTACCTGTCCACGCTAGGCGAGGCGCTGGCGCGCGGCGTGCGCAGCCTGTACGCGCGCCTGCGCCCGCGCGCGCGCCTGCGCCTGCCCGCCACCACCTGCCAAGCTCGCGAACGCGACAAATGCGACACACAGAGACGGACTCCCTTCCAGGCCGCCTTGAATCTGGATAGTTTTAGTGGCGGCTATCATTGGACGTGTCGGGACCACACGCGAGTGCCAATTATACTTAGTTTACTACTCATCGTACTGTACATAGCGTTAGGGACTTTCGTTTTTCATACGACGGAGAGGTGGAACTTAGTGGACGGGTGCTACTTCTCGTTCGCGAGCCTCGCGACAATTGGCTTCGGCGATCTGCGGCCCGGGCTGTATGCCAGCACGATTTCCGCTAAGGCGGAGGATATTGCGGTGGGCGTGTGCTGCATCTACATCCTCGTAGGCATCGTGGTGATTGCGATGTGCTTTAACCTTATCCAGGAGGACCTGGGCACGCTGGTGCGTGGGGCCACGACGCTATGCGCGGGTGCCAGCAAATCGCGCGTCGTGCACAGCGCTGACGCGGTGTGCGACGAAAAGATCTCTATGTCTGTAGTGTCCTGACACCGCGAGACGGCCGATTCGGGGCCGTCCGTGGCGTTCGCCGGCTGCGAGAAGCGCCAGCAAGTGACGTTTAAAATAGACTCTCTGAATCCGACGAAGTTCAACAGCCTGCCACGGCGCAAGTCATCACACTACGGTGAGGATAGCTTCGCCCGCAACACGCCGGCGCGCCGCTCGGCCGGCCACGCGGAGCGCTGCGTGGAGTACTTTGTGCCTCGCAGCCTCAGCGCGTTCAACCTTAGCGGCGACGGCGCGGGCGAGCCGTGCGGTGGCGGCGGTGGGAGCGCGGCCAAGGCGCGCGACAAGATGGTGACGTTCGAGGACGACCGTGCCGCGCCCGCACCCAAGCTGCTCGACGACGACGTCTTCATGTGACATAGACGTAACCTAGGTATAGACTTGTTGGTTTGGACATGGTTTGTTATATAATAAAATATGAAATTTTGCATTACCAGCTGCCATTTCCTTGTTTCACCGACAACTATTAATCAATCCCAAAGAGAAATTTCAAATCTAAATCATCGCTTACATCTTAAATCAACTAAATCATTTGAGTAAGCGATGCTAACTACCAAACAACGTGACATAATCGTGAGAGTAGCAGGAATTAAACTTTATAATTGAACTTTCTACTTTATCTAGAACGAAAAAGGTGTCATCGACAGTAGATGGCGCCAGCAGGAACGTGACGAAGGTGTCTGTAGCGGTAACATAGTGTAAGTCTGTAAGTACCAAAGCGTTCATTTACGTTTTGGGTCAGCTTCCCTTTTAGGCAAGAAATCGAGCCCCAAACCCGCTCGATTCTATGGCTTTTAGCCTCGATAGCTTGAATGAACCCCCACCAATTGTAATGAATTCTCAAGAATTATAATTCCCTCCTTGTGAACTCTAGAAGGGAATGGAGAGAAATGTGTCAAAATCAAATAGAATTGGAAATCCAATGGTAAGAAAATAAGGATGGAAAATCTACATTTCTTTTAAGTAATGAAATTACGAGACTAAGAGGACTACAAAAGGGTTTATCGAGTCGTCAGTCGGTGGCAGAAACATTTACGGTTGCACGTGTTAAGGGCCTATTATACTACGCGATATTCAGCACACGATATTCAGACTGAATTATTTTTTGTTCCGAGTAAGACCGGTCTAACCCTTATATTTACACTACGCGACATCGACTAAGACTGTCTGAATATCGAGTAGGCCCTTTAGTGCAGTGCGGCAGCCAGTCTACCGCGTAGTGCCTGCACTATACCTGCGCGGTAGAGAGTTGTTGTAAATATAATGCATGTATGTGTATGTGTTGAGGTCGGCATGATAAATTGACGGCAGTTATTTCAAAAGGACTTGCTAACTGCTCTGTGGTGTGAAGTCATACGCTGCAGTTTGCAACTATCGGATAATGCTCAGGTGTCTGCCACAACATTACTACTTTGTTCAGAAGATATTCTTTTTTGCTGTCACGTGACTTTTCAGCGGTTCATATGAACTGCTTTCTTTTACCAAATCATGCGATAGTATCCAACAGCAAGTGAGTGACATAATTGAGACTGAGTGTCTGGCAACATAGACGCGTAGCATCACAGTGCAGCAGTAGATAATAATTTCAATATATTCAAAGGTCACTTAGGAAGAAGTTGTTAATTTGTATAAATGTAGCGGTTTAAACATTTTATCATTATGACACAGGTCTAGGAGTGAGTGTCTCTGCATCAGTGTGTTGTTTGGTGTGTGATGATATTAACTTGCATCCATTACTCGTAATGTGTTTCCGTAGGCCTACCTTATTTCTCTTCCCCTAACGCCTCTCGGCTCGACGCAACGCTTTATTGACGATAAAAATAGGATTACTTTGTAAATGAAGTGGGAGCACTCCTGTCGTTTGTCTTCATACTCGTGTGTTATGTGTAATACATCGCCGGGTGGAATGTAATGTCGGAATTTTTTTGCGGCGCATCATCTGAGAGCATTTCATTACATTAGGTATGGGCACAAGGCTCCACGTGGAGCTTCACCTGTAGATAGTTTTAGACGAATGTCGTCAACACATTATAACTTGATGACTTTTTTTTCATACTTAAGTAAATCTACTGTATGTGTGAGGTACGAATAAACGTTTTTTCTTTCTTTCTTTCTGATGGTAATATCCTCCGCCCAAGCGGGGCGCACCTTCACCGTGTGCTCCACCGTATCCTCCGGGTGGCCGATACAGTGTCGGAACCCGGGCGTTTCTTCAGCACAAATCCGGTGCAGAAACCTCCCGAACTTACCATGTCCGGTGAGGACTTGTATCATGTGGAAGGTGAGGATGCCGTGACGTCTCTCCAGTCGCTCCTCAAAGAGGGGACTTACCGTCATGATTATGGCGTGCCTAATTAATTGGATTCTGATGTGATGAGAATCATATAAATTGATATTCAGTGTCTTAGAAATAAGTACAATACTTCCCAAAAAATCGAAGGGAAATCCTCAAAAAATGGAGTGTAACTCTCCATGGCAATCGCATATGTCATGGAGTGTAACTACGTAAGTACTGAGGGGTGGTTTCAATGTCACTTGCTTTTGCACTTCTGACAATAACTAGTTTTTTTTCACGTTAGTTGAAACTGCTGAACTCATGTGATATTAGACTAAAGATATAATAAGTGACGTCTCAAAACTTATGTGGAATAGCGCTTTAAGATTATAGTTTATTCTTATACAAATAAATATGAAATGGTCTTAAAAAAACATACAAATTTTAAATGGCTTACCCGTTTAAAATTTGTATATATTATTTATGTGAATATGGAAACAATACTTAAACATAGAATCGCTTTAATGGTACCATAGTGTTAAAATATATCTATAGATATGATATAAAAGGAGAAACTGATTGACTGACATATCAACATACAGCCGAAACTACTGCTACTAGAAATATGCAATTTTGCAAAAAGCTTCCTTTTTTGACGTAGGCGAGCACTAAGAAGGGGTTTTAAAATGAAATTAAACCGATTAGGGGGTGAAAAAGGGAATTTCGTTTATATGCGAAATCTCATTTCATGTGCCAATATACTTGAAAGTTAGCACAAATAGTAACAAGTAAATAATAAAAGTTGCCATTTTTCGTTTTCAGAACTTAAATAAATAGGGGTTTTTAAAGATTGTATGGATGATTCTTATTTTTTATTAAACTTGAAACTTGGCATATTATTATATTCTAATCAAAATGAATTATTCTCAAATCATCATACCTTCATTATTATTCTGAATTATTCTTAATGAATTATTGTCTTTATTATTTTTCAAAATTACCCTCTAAATACGGTTTAAGGGATGTTCAAGTTTTTATGACACCATTCTCGTGAACAAAGTCATTGGCAGAGTGCTAGTACTTACGTAAAATTTCTTAAATTAGTTAACAGCCCACCGCGCAGAGCCTCGCTGGCTTTGATACCTGCATGCTTTATAGTAAAGCAAATTAATTCAAGTGCGCGCCTAATAAAATAATGCCCAGTACGTTGTGGCTTACAGTCGAGGGGATAGACCTTGTTAATAAGTGTTAGCTATTCGTGATGCTCGCGCTCTATTTTTCAACGAGGTATTGCAGACATATTCCCAGTATGCGTGTGACGGTGTGACTGTGCACGTGTCGCGTACAGTAAGTATACCTACAGTGGCTGGTGTCGGTGGGTGTGTGCGGCGCGCGGCATTACATACAACGACACAAGAAAGGGCGCTCTGAATTACTTTCATGGGCTTCATACCTGTAAATGTGTCGCGCCGCTTGATTTATGTTGAAAGCAATCTTTGTGAGCTTTCTTACGCTATTTGTATTATAAATGTTCCTTTTTATGATATCAGAGGGAAAATATAAAACTATGAGGAGAATAATTTTATCGTAGGTAGATGTAACGATGACAAGGGATGAGAGTAAGTTATGAGTTACCTACAGAGCATCGTCTGCCTGTCGGACATGAGAGCAGTTCGGACGGTGCGAAGGAGTAATAAATGAGCAGGATTTTTCAAATTATGCTCAGTTGCAGAATTAATCAAATAAAATCATGACTTACCTATACATATCTATGCTAATATTATAAAGACAAAAGACTTGTATTTTAGTATTTTTGTTTGTAATAAGTAAACACAAAAACTACTGGACCGATTTTAAAAATACTTTCACCAGCAGAATGCTACTTTATCACTGAGTAACATAGGATAGATGAAATATTAAAAAAACAGTAGGATTCCCTACTAAAACTGCAATAAGGTAATCCAAAGTGTAAATAGATTACCTATAAATATCCTTACGATGTGCTCTGCAAAAAACTATTGATGATAGAACAAAATGATGTACTACAACTTCGTAGAACACATGTGCTACCATATATGTCTATCATAGTTATGCCACAATATCTACTTTTTTCAATTTAAAAACAATTTATTCGCCGCCTCAAGAAAATTAACTTTATTGATACCTTGGTATTAATCCTTATCAAAATAAATTACTATATAAATAAGTTGTGGTTGCGATGTGGGGTAAAGGATGGGTTAAGTAAACGACGTGACGTGTACTATATCATGAGATACATAGTTTGTATGTTACAATATGCTTATAAAGCTACGAACACATCTTATCTATCTTAACTTAAACTACGTGCTATTCGTGATGTGCTGATGAACGTGACTTCACACCATATCAACCCTCTTAAATTAAATAAAAAACTAAATTACAATGTTTTTTTCCTTTCTATGTATACATTTTAAAATTTGTATACTCTTACAATATAACTTTGTCCTATTTTTATGTATTACATCCATTTTATTTTTATACCTATTTATTTACCTATGACATTTGGTGACCCTTTACCACCTCAAACGGTTCATTATAAGTGCATTCCAATTTATTTCCTGTTTTGTTTTTTATCAATATAAAGTCACCTTCTTTATAAGTTATAGAATTAAGATTCTTGTCACCTCATTCATGTTTCCTCGCTAACTAACTTGCTATCAAATTTTCTTTCGCATCTTTTTGTGCCCTTTGCAATCTATACTTAAATTTTAAAGGATAATCATAAAAATTATACAAAGGCTCAACACTTTCACTTTGAAGACTACTTGGTAACCTGCAAATTTTACCGATTCATACCTGCAATGTTTTGGTCACGGTATTAACTATTGTGTTATAAGAAAAACACCAATATGGAATCTAAAGAACTCCACGACGATGGATTATTATCCGTCTGTAGGTATCCTTAAATACGCACCTAAAGTTTTATGAACGTTTTCCAAAGATCAAATACTGTCATGATGATATAACGTTGATAAGATTTTATTGATGCCCAAGATATTACATAGATCAACCATTACTTTTGAAATGAACTCAGAACCTCTATCGGTAGCTTATCCACCATAATCATAATCCATACCATTTCCGTCCATATCTTAAAACCAAATTTTCTGCCAAAGCTTTTGCCACCTCATTTGCGGATTTATTTTTTAATGGATATGCATCCACAAATTTTGTAAGCTCACATTGAAGAGTCAATATATAAACATTGCCTCTATCACCCCTATCTAGCGATCCTACTATGTCTAAACAAATCTTCTCAAATGACGTAGATGCTGTGGTAGTAATTGTGATTCGTTCTTTAGTATATCTTGAATACTTTTGCTTCTTACACTTCACATTTACCAACGTACTCCATTACATCTTTCTCAATAGATGGCCAATAATAATATTTTTAGGGTTCCGTATCTCAAAAAGAAAAAACGGAACCCTTCTAGGATCACTTTGTTGTCCGTCCGTCTGTCTGGCTATCTGTCTGTCAAGAACCTTTATCTCAGAAACGCGTGGAGGCATTGAGTTGAAATTAAAACCGTATACTCAAATCTGCGGTTCCTTGAAGCTGAGAAAAAATCAAACTACTAAATTAACGGAAAAAAAGATACAGGCGTTTATGTCGCAAAAAACGTACATTTCAACACTCTCAAAAGTAATCAAAATTGACCCAGAATCCTGAAATTTGGCATAAAGCAAGGTCTTAAAGTATAAATATGGGAATAAATCTGAAAATTGTAAATTTGTAGTTACGTCACAAATTTTTTTTTTTACAATTTGGAAAAATCTTCGTAACTCAATTCGGGATTCGAACTGTTTTCATAGGTAAGTTTGTGCGGAACCCTCAGTGCGCAAGTCCGACTCGCACTTGCCCTGTTTTTTAACATTATTCACCATCCTGCATATACCTGCATGACTACTCGTAGGTAAAATATGAAAATCATTCAAAATAATCTTCTTCTCATCTTTTCCATCCACTCTCTGTAAACCCTTCACTACACACATTTTAAAATCTCCACAAATGGAACTACTATTTTCCTTCAAATATTTTGCCATTCTTGTTATAAAGATTTTTCAAAATAATAACTTCCTTTATGCCTTTTCCAATACAAAAAGTGACTATGTCCCTCGACAACTCGTCTCGCGATGATGCCGATAACGATTTATAGTTTAAATAAATACTCGAGTTTTCTGGCATATACATTAAATTGCGCGACTTTGAAAATGTTTTTGTAAAATTAGTGTTATGTAACATCTTCTCTCATCCATTTAAACATATCTCAATGTAATTTCCTTGCTTCTTAAGAACTTCCACGATCCTAGGGTGATCAGTCCCGTACCACGGAGTCCGTATCACCTACATTTTGTAATAATTTATTCCATTTTGTAATTTTGTTCTAGCTACTAAATACATTTTCATGCATGTTTTTTAACCGACTTCCAAAAAAGGAGGAGGTTATCATTCGGTTGTATATTTTTATTTTGTTATAGGTTTGTTACCTCAGAACTCCGTCGTTTATGGACCGATTGGCAAATTTATTTTTCCCCTTAGAGAATTATGCTTCCAGATTGGTCCCATTTTTTTTTAAATCCAGTTTTCATGATGGGATCCATGAGGAATCGAGGAAACTCCTCAAATATTATAGGCAACCATATAGTTATTTCGGTATTTTTATCGAGGTCTTAAGCATTTACAGTCAAAAAGTAACATTTGATGAAGTGGAACTGACGAAGAAGACCAGAAATGGCCAACCAACCAAAATGGTCAGAAACTTTATGTTTACATAGATATCGCAATGAATATAGTTAAGCGACTATGACAATACAAATAAATAAATGGTTCTGAATAGTTATGTTGAAAATGGTATCATCGAAGTAAACTGATGATGATGATGGAGCCGGAAGGTAGGCACTGGAACTCCGTAATTAATCAATGTAATCTCACCATGTTTGGGCTGGCAACAGTTCTTGCACGCTTGCACGATTTGCACGTGGAGATGCAACGCCGGGGCGAAACTCCGCTGCCGCGACAAGTTGCGGCATGGCGGACAGAGCTCCGGCGGGACCTCATGGTGGAGTGGAGACAGCGATTGTCGCGACCCAGTGCTGGGCACGCCACAATTATGGTGGTAAGTCCCCTCTTTGAGGCATGGCTGGAAAGACCTCACGGCGTTCTCACCTTCCGCATGACGAAGGTCCTCACCGAACACGGTAAGTTTGGGAGGTTCCTGCACCAGATTCGTGTGGAAGTAACGCCCGGGTGTCGCCACTGTGTGGACCACCCGGAAGACACGGTGGAGCACTCGGTGGAGGTGTGTCCCGCTTGGGCCGAGCAACGTCGTGTCCTCGTGGGGGTGATCGGCGGCGGCGATCTCTCGCGCCAGGCCTTGATACAAGCCATGGTCCGGAGCGAGGAGGAGTGGTAGGCGGTCGCCTCCTTCTGCGAAGCAGTAATGCTAGCAAAGGAGGCGGCCGATCACGTGAGGCAACGGTCCTCACGCCCCAACCGCCGCCGGGATTCCGATTCCTATTTCCGGCCACCGTAGGCGCGGGCTTGCGGACGGCGAACAATGGGTAGCTCGCCGTCCGACCGTGCAGTAACCGTCCGGACCGAGCCCAAGTCGTCGACGGTGCGTACTGTTCCACGCGCGCCTCAGGGAGATATCAGCAAACCGTAGGGGCCCTGCAGGGTCGAAGCCTACTGGGGCCAAGGGTTTGATTCTGAAAGGAAGAGTCGGCCCTGATAAGAAAGGCAACGAAGGAACAGGGCTGGTTTTTTAGTCAATAAAAGTCTGACACTATGTCCCGCCCCGCCCAAGAGCGGGACTTGTCATTGGATGATTTTCCCACCTAAAAAAAACAGCCGACCTTGCTGAGTCTGGCATCCACGATGAGTATTATTGCACTGCTATGCTAGACGCTGAGTTTTTTGTGCATACTTCCAACAGCTGTTCTTTGCTGTGGTTTCCATTCCCTACAGCTTGCCGCCTATAATTATTTCCACAACGCCATGCGACGTTATACAGGGTGTTTGGTGCATCGTGTGCCAAATTGAAATGGTCGACGGGAAGGGTCATCTGCTATCCTATCAGACCCCTAAACATTTCTCATGCCCTATGGATTTTTTTTCATCGACATTTTTTTGTTTTATGAAAATAAGACCTAAATTTTTCATTCAAATACATTTTTACATCTACAAATTCTTACCAAACAGAACAAATACAAGCCACAAACATAATAGTCGAAACTGATAAAGGCTCGCTCCTTTTATCAGCACTGTATATCCTTCCCAAGCATAATATGAAGTATGAGGATTACTCTGCCTTCTTCGTCACTTTAGGACACCGGTTTATAGCCGGCGGAGACTTCAATGCAAAACATAAAGACTGGGGCGCTCGAGTTATTACGCCTAAAGGTAGACAACTCCTAAAATCAGTGCAATCTCTTGAACTAATTGTTACCACTACTGGAGAACCAACGTATTTGGCCAACTGACACAAAAAAGAAACCTGACCTTGTGGACTTCTTCATTAGCAAAGGACTGCCCTCCTCTTCAATCAAATGCAGCTCTTGCTTTGAGCTTTCATCTGATCATTCGCCGGTAATGGCTCAAGTCAACTCTTCGATAGAAAACAGAGAAAAGACATGTAGACTGCATAATAACAAAACTAACTGGCCATATTTTCGTGAACTTGTTAACAATACTCTAAATGATAGAATACCGCTAAAATCAGATGACGACGTGATTGATGCTGTGGAACATCTTAACAAAACGATCCAGGAAGCTGCATGGGCAGCCACTCCCGTCCAATGGGAGTCAAGTCAAAATGCCAAAAATTATCCCAAAGCCACGTTCGATTTGGTGAAAAAGAAACGTGAGGCTAGAAAACTCTGGCAGACCACAAAATATCCTGAACATAAAACAAAATTTAACGAACTTGTTAAGAAGCTGAAAAAATCACTTGCAGAGCAGAAACAAATTGGTACAGAAAACTATCTCAGAAGTCTCGACGCCACACCAGCCACTGATTACTCGCTTTGGAAAGCAACAAAAAAATTAAAAAGGCCCACTATTCACCAGTCAGCTATTAAAAAACAAAATGTTACCTGGGCAAAAAGTGACAAAGATAAAGCCAAATTATTTGCGCAACATGTATCTAAAGTATTTACTCCAAATGATGACTGCGGATCCTCGAAGTTAAAAGAAGTTTCAAATGAACTTACCCAAACTCATCAAATGGACCTATATACCCATTAAGAGGATCTCTAAAAGGGAAGTAATTCAAACTATCAAGAAACTCGATGTCCATAAAGCTCCAGGATATGACCTGATTACAGCTAAAATCTTAAAAGAGTTGCCAGACACAGGATACAAATATCTTACTCAATTGTTCAATGCCTGCCTTTGGAGAAATTTTATTCCACCTCAATGGAATGGAAGGTAGCTGAAATTATTCTGATTCCTAAACCTGGCAAAGACAATACTGATGTTAAATCTTACCGGCCAATCAGTCTCCTCCCCACAACGTCCAAACTACTAGAAATCCTGTTTTTGAATCGCCTGGCCCCGATTATTGCGAAAGCCAAATTAATCCCAGAACACCAGTTTGGCTTCAGACCCTCCCACAGCACCATAGAACAGGTGCACATAATTGTAGAAAAAATCAACCACACGTTTGAAAATAAGTGGTGGTGCTCTGCAGCTTTCCTGGACATCTCACAGGTCTTTGATTGGGTCTGGCACAACGGACTTCTGTTTAAAATCCTGAAGAATCTACCATTAAATTATTACCTCTTTATAAAATCTTACCTCCATGACCAACATTTCTACGTCAAACATGGTGACAACGTTACAAAACTATATGAAATAAAGGCCGGGGCCCCTTAGGGCAGTGTCATGGGTCCAATACTCTATCTGATCTACACATCCGATCTACCGAATACAGAACACGTTCTGACTGGGACATATGCCGACGATACTGCGGTGTTAGCAGTTGACAAAACAGCTGCTAAAGCATCTGCCAAGCTACAGAGAAACCTAGACGAAATATCTTGCTGGCTAAAAGATTGGAGAATAAAGACAACGAAACAAAATCTGTGCATGTTAAATTTAGTTTACGGCGCGATACTTGTCCAGAAGTCGAGCTCAATGAGGTCAAAATACCACAATCTGATGTAGTACGATACTTGGGCGTATACCTTGACCGAAGACTGACGTGGAGAAAGCATATCCAAACAAAAAGAAAAGCACTTGATCTGAAATTCCATAATCTGCAATGGCTAATGAGTCGAAAGTCACAACTTAATCTTGAAAACAAGCTTCTTCTCTATAAAAGTATAATAAAGCCTATTTGGACCTATGGCATTCAGCTGTGGGGAACAGCATCCTCATCTAACATAGAAATTTTGCAGCGATTCCAATCAAAGACCCTGCGAATGATAACTGGAGCACCCTGGTTCATAACAAACATGCGTCTTCACAAAGACCCGAAAGTCGACTCTATCAAGGAGGAAATAAAAAACAGTCTGCAAAAATATTCAAAAAGACTAAATCACCACCCAAACTTCCTGGCTAGGGAGCTGATGAGTATAGAGCCAAACTCCACCTTCAAAAGGCTGAAAAGACGTGCTCCTCAAGACCTGATTGCATGAGGAGCTAGCACCAATTTTGGACGTATCACTGGATACTGTGCCATACACGCCCATTACTTCAAATACTTAAAATCCAGCTCAATGTCGAAGAGACAGATTGCAGGACTAAATACAACAAAAAAAAACATTTTTTTTAAATATATAAGGCGTAGACTCTGAATTTAAATTTCATTTAAATGTGTATTGTATTAGAGTACTTTTAAATTTAAAATTAGTGACATTATCACAATAGCTATCTAGTTTTTTTTTTAATTTACTTGTAAAGTTTTGGACTTAAATTAAAGCTGGTGGTCCAGCTATTTACATGGCTACAAAAAAAAAACCAAAAGCGACCGGAATCTTCCAACTACCTCAAAAATTCTCTAGTTTATCCTCTTGCTAGTGATGTGCCACATGTCAAAAAATCTTTTTATAACTTTGTGAATTCGCTAGAATTGTGAATCGAGTCACTTAAGACTAATATTCAAAATTATGATTTAAAAAATATTTAATATTTTTTATTTATTTATGTATAGCTTTAATTTAAGTCCAAAACTTTGCGAGTAAATTAAAAAACAAAAAAACTAGATAACTAATGTCACTAATTTTACATTTATAAGTACTCTAATATAATACACATCTAAATAAAATTAAAATTCAGTGTCTATGCCTTATATATTTTTTTTTAATTTGCATTTGAATGAAAAATTTGGGTATTATTTTCATAAAACAATAAAAAGTCGATGAAAAAAAATTCATAGGGCATGAGAAGTGTTTAGGGGTCTGAAAGGATAGCAGATGACCCCTCCCGTCGACCATTTAAATTTGGCACGCGATGCACCAAACGCCCTGTTTAACGGTCCATGCACCATTTCTATATTAATTTTACGACAACTTAATATTTTAATAATATAAACGTTAACTCCATTTCCATTTAAAACTGATTTCACTAAATTGATCGATGACTGCATGCACTCGCCACAACATTTAAGTTCATATTGGAATCGCTTACTTCCCTCGTCGCAAACTGCACTCTTCACACGAGTTCCAAATTTTTTCCACCAACTGTACTACGAAGCTCCCTATTGCTTGCAAAAAGATTTTTTTTGACGTAACTACAAATTTACAGTTTTCATATATTTTTCTATATTTATACTATGACACCTTGCTTCATTCCAAAATTCAGGATTCTAGGTTAAACGGGAAGTACCCTATGAATTTTCATTCCTTTGAGAGTGTCGAAATATACGTTTTTTATGCGACACAAACGGCCGTATCTTTATTTTTCGTTAGACTTGAGTATATGGTTTTAATTTCAACTTGATACCTCCACGCGTTCCTGACATAAAGGGTCTAGACAGACAGACCGACAGGGTTCCGTTTTTTTCCTTTTGAGATATGGAACCCTAAAAACTACAGTTATTCGTAATATATTTACGTAAGTACATATCCCACAGTTGCTTATGTCGCTAGTGCCACGGGAATTTTTGAAAGAGATACCTACCGTGGTCCTGGAACGCAAAAGGCAGCTGAAGGACACAGGTGGATTTTAGTTAGTAAAAGTCATACAAGAATGCCACTCACACACTTCACTTGATTGCGTTACAGTGCTCAATAATAACACCGTGACGCTGCAGTGGACTACAGGACATAGCGCTCACTGGGCAACAACGCAGATGAGCTGGCCAGGTGGAAATCTAATGCGGTGATTTTCTGACTAGGCTTGTTGAAAAAATATCGATACAATACATCGATGTATCGATACAAAATATTCAATATCGAAAATCGTATAAAAAACTATATTTTTTTCAAAATAATTTATTAGCAGAATATTTAACGAACTTCAAAGCCATATAATAGGAACGAACGAAAAAAAAATTACTGTATTATCTATGACTAGTATTTTTTTACTTTCATAGGAGAATTTTATTGCTCGTTTGCCTGAAATAATAAATTATTCTGTACCCTTATAGTATCACTTTGTCGTCTGTCAGTCTGACAATACGCTTTATCTCGGGAACGCACAAAGTGATCCAATAAGGGTACCGTTTTTTTCTTTTCAGATATTCCTTTTCCTTTTCCTTTGCAATTTTTAGTTTTTTTTTTTTTAAATTATGCTCGGTTGTATTTTTTTTTGTAAAAAGTTTCTTTTTTTATTTTAGTACCCCTCAGCCAAACTTAAATAACATAGTGTGCAAGTTCTATAGTAAGTTACCTATAGAAATTAATCATTAAACATTGCATGACAATTCCAATAAACCAAGCCACGGCTAGATACATTCGTGCCTACCTTCCATAATCGGATTAGCTCGATAGTACCATTACATGACCATTCTAATAATCCTAAACACGGTTAGGTTACTTCGATTTATTACAGAGTTCCGGTGCCTACTTTCTGGTTTTATCATTAGATTAGTTCATATTAAATGGAATGATTTTAGTCTAGATTATTTTAATGGGTCCCGACTGTTGCATTCAATGTGTTCCGTATTAGAATTTATTACTTGTATTATTTTATGTGTTTAAATTAATACAATTAAATTGGTTTCTACGCTACTGGATTCAACTTGTTTTTTTTCTTTTCAGTTTTTATTTAAAGTTATTTTTACGCAATCGGGTTTATTTATTATTATAATTTATTATTTTTATTTTACATTTTTTAGTTATTATAATCTGATATCGCTATTTATTCTATTTTTGGCCTACATTTTCCACTTTAAAGTTTACAAACCTACCTAGTCATACGGCTCGGTTATTTTGTATCTTAAATAAAATTGAAGTGTCTGTTTGTTAGGTATATAAAAAAAGACATTTATTTACTAAATGTATATCAAAGTGTATTCGATACTTACAACAAAAATGTGAAAGGTTATCTGTCGGTATGTTCCAGCTAATATACGGGCCTATTTACATTCTGTACATGGCCAGAACGCAAGGGTGTGAAACTAGTCGCGTATAGATTGGAAATCACTTTTTAATCGAGGTCTAACAATCTATACAAAAGTAGTACGCAAATACTCGCGTATACTTCGTAGTGACCTAACTACCTAACCTTATTCCATAACATACAGTGCTGTTGGGCTGTGAAAAAGACGGATGAAAAAAGATTGCATGTAGCGGAGATGAGAATGTTGAGATGGATGTGTGGTGTGACGAGAATGGATAAAGTGAGAAATGAGTATATTAGAGGAAGTTTGAAAGTGGCGCCAGTGACTGAAAAGTTGAAAGGGAATCGTTTGTCTTGGTATGGTCATGTAAAGAGGAGAGATGAAACGCATGTTACTAAAAGAGTTATGAGTATACATGTGGATGGGTGGAGAGGGAGAGGGAGGCCAAAGAAAAGATGGATGGATTGTGTGAACAGTGATATGAAAGAAAAGGAAGTTAGTGATAGCATGACGGTTGACAGGATAGAATGGAAGAAAAAAACATGTTGTGCCGACCCCAAATAAGATGGGACAAGGGCAGGAAGATGATGACAGTGCTAGTACGAATATGGACTAATCGTGCGTAGATCGGAATAATCGCGCCTGTATTAGGTCCGATCTACGTATACGATCTTGTATGGTCACTAGTGTGATGAATCATAAACTTCAAACTTCAGTTGTATAAATATTTTATTCACTTTGATCAACACAATTTCATATTTATCATTATATAAACAATCATTTACGAATACACGGATTGGTAGGAAGTGTTCACTGTTCGCCAACTCAAAGCAGACTGACTGTCCAGAATGACAGTTACAAACTCAATGTTTCCCCACCACAAACTTTCACAAACACTCGGTCCGACCAATCAGAGCAAAGTAAACAGTACGTAATATCAATTGACTAACTAATATACATTAGGGTTTATCAATAATTAACTGCAAGTAAATATTTCATTTTAACAATTATAATATATTTATACAAAACTAATACATAAACTCTAATACCATAAATGATTACTTAATGTCTACAACAAGTGCCTTATGTTCATGTAACTACTAGCGCCATCTATCGCTTATATATGGAAGTTGAACGATTTATGAATATTTTCTTTAGAAATCATTACACTAGACCATTAGAACATGATTGTGGCTGTTTCTAAAAGACCCTAGGCTGATAAAAATTTCGTTTTTCCTGAATTTGCCTACATGAAGGTATGAAGGTCGGCTGCCCACTAAGTGGGAGAGATGGGGCCCCTCCGCCGCCCCATCCTGTGGTCCCCATCCTGATGACTTGGACAGACCTCTACCACAGTGATGGACTCCCAGGAAATATATCACCTCGTCCTGGCTTAGAAAGTTAGAGGGACGAGGATAGGATGGAGAAAAATAAAATTAAACAATTGGGATTGGGAATCCATAGATCATCATCATCTTCCTGCCCTTGTCCCATCTTATTTGGGGTCGGCACAGCATGTTTTTTTCTTCCATTTTATCCTGTCAACCGTCATGCTATCACTAACTTCCTTTTCTTTCATATCACTGTTCACACAATCCATCCATCTTTTCTTTGGCATCCCTCTCCCTCTCCACCCATCCACATGTATACTCATAACTCTTTTAGTAATATGCGTTTCATCTCTCCTCTTTACATGACCATACCAAGACAAACGATTCCCTTTCAACTTTTCAGTCACTGGCGCCACTTTCAAACTTCCTCTAATATACTCATTTCTCACTTTATCCATTCTCGTCACACCACACATCCATCTCAACATTCTCATCTCCGCAACATGCAATCTTGTAGATTTTACCCTTCAACTTGGGGGGCATCCGTGGGTCACAAATTGTTTCAGTGACCTGTCGCCATTTCATCCATCCTGAATTGATCCGATTTGATATGATATGGGAATCCATAGATAAGGAAAGATAATCTACTTTTCTTTTGAGTTATGAAATTTAAGGGACTGACAGGGCTACAAAGGGGAATATGACACGTGACGCTTGTATTTGCAAATTAAATTATTTTAGAATTACTTTATTCCATTTCGCCCGTGCATGTCCTGACCAATCCTACGGCAAAGGGTTGTGAGGCCTTTGCTATTGGATAAGACACACTTTCTATAACAATTAATCCCTTATAACGCCTATTCACCCATTAATACAATACAAGACTTAAACAAGCGTGACGCATCGTCAGTCGCCGTAGAACTCTTTACAGTTGCCTCGCTAGACGCCGAAGTGGTTTATATATCGACACTTCTCACTTCCTTACTCTGCCCCAGGGTGAGGACAACATAACCTACACACCTCCGAGCTATGCCTAGCTGCGGAACTTTTCTGAGATGTGTCCAAGTTTCGTCTCTCGTTAAATTTTTTTTTTTGTATCAGAGGCTGGCCTACGAGGTTGATTTAACGAGATGCGATCCCTAGCGTTCCTTAGAATGACTATCAACGCAGTTCAGGCTAATTAGTGAAGCCTACCCCCCTCTCCCTGGAAGTGTGCGCATATCAAGAGCAATGCAAAGTATCCTACTGTCAGTCAGTCCTTAGGGGGAGGTAGCCGTCGCTAACGTTTGGTGGTTTGTGATCTTATTATAGCTTAAACTGGCTCTAGTATGTAACGAATAATATTCGGTTCAGCCTTCAATCGGCAGTGCCTCAGTCATAGTTGCGTCAAGTACGCCGGCCGGCAAAAGTCAAGTCCACTCTACAGAAAGCCAGTGTTATGGTCACCCCAAGGATAGTCAGCGTCGAGCCCACTCCTAAGAAGTTAATGTCAAGTTCACTCCAACGGAAAGCTTTCTCCGAGTCCCTAACACCAACCGCAAGCTTAGGTCACCATGTCATAGAAAGGAATAAGGTAGGATAAAAGAGTTAACACTCACCCATTCGGTCACCAACACAGTCGCTGAGATTCACTCACGTACTTACACGCTACTTACGCACAATCAACGCCCATCCATTCGTACTCTAACTCACACACGGATCTGTATTATAAATATTATACAAGCCTAAACTGGACTTAGCCCACTTGTATCTAATACTGTATCACAATTCTAGCACTTCTAAGAATTACAACGGATTATGCCTATGATATCTACTGAGTCGTAGTTAGCTTTGATCCTTCTGGATGTCCGAACCCTATCATGCCCTGAAGCCAAGTGTCCTATCGTCGCCGAGCCAACATTCCCACGTTTTGCTAACAAGTTTTTTTGACGGTTTTTGTATAGTTTCTAAAAAGGTTTGAGTTGCCTGGTTCTTAATAACTCCGTCTGCCTAGCACATGTGCTGATATTAGAAATCCCATAATTCAATAGTTTCTTTAGAATTCTATCGGCCCTTTCTTTAAAAGGGACAATTTATGAGGGTCCAAGTGGCCCGGCGCCATTCGTGGTGTTTAAAAATAAATATAATTTCTTGTTATTAATTTGGAATAAGTGACAGACAGTCACAAACACGATGGCGAGCTAACGAAGCGATTATTTGGGTAAGGTTAGGTTAGAACAGTGACCATTAAATCCAGATCCCCTTCTAATGTTAGTGAATCATTTGGGTTTGGTTAAGTTAAAAGCCATTATTTTTTATCTCATCATCATCATCTTCCTGCCCTTGTCCCGTTTTATTTGGGGTCGGCGCAACACGTTTTTTTTCTTCCATTCTGTCCTGTCACTCGTCACGCTATCACTAACTCCCTTCTTATTAATTATTTTTTATCTAATTCTACATTAATATTGTTAAAACTTAATTCTATTATATGCATAAATGATTTTATTAAACTATATCGCAGCTTTTGTCCGGCGTAAGTGATGTTAACTGTAGTATAGTTTGGAACCAGGACGCGCGTGTACACGTTACAAACTATACAAGACCAGTGAGCAGAATTCGTGTATACCTTGTAATTGCAGATTTAAAAAATAGTGATACAAAGTATATGCGAGCAGTTTCCTATGGCTTCGTTCTGGCCTTGTATACAATGGAAATACGTATGTGCGCGTCTAAGTTACAAACTATACACGAGTATTACGCAAAATTCGTGTATACATTGTAATCGCTAATTTAAAAACTGCACTACAATGTATACGCGAGCAGTTTCCTATGGATGCGTTTTGGCTATGTACAGAATATAAATACACTACGAAACTGCTAGACCAATTTTGATGGGGCATTTACTGACGGATAGCAAATGTTACAAGCAGTTACTTAGGCTACTTTTCATTTTCCTGTGGGAAAAGAATTTCTTAATAATAATATGGGATAAGTTTTCGGAATAGTTAAACAAAATCTGATAGATTTTTTAATGTGGAATGTAGATAATGTTAATTCACTTTTTACATCACATTCCATCTTGATTCCCAGTGAGAGTGTACATCTACGAAACGGTTGGACCGATTTTGAAGGGACTTTCACTGACGGACATCTAATATTACAAGGAGTAATTTGGGCTAATTTTAATTTTTCCGCGGGAACGGGGTTTCATAATACAGGATAAGTCTCCAACACGGTTGAACTTTGACAGGACTTTCATTGGGATATAGCTAATGTTATAATGAGTAACTTAATCTATTTTTTATAATACCGCCGGACGGGACTTAATTCTTAAGGGCGGGAGGGAGCATCTTAATTCTCGGGGGAGGGAGTTCATCTTAATTCCCGGGGATAGGAGACATCTCAGAAATAGCTGGACCGATTTTGAGGGACTTTCACTGACAGATAGTTAATGTTATAAGAATTAACTTAGGCTTCTTTTAATTTCCCACGAGACTGGGATTTCAAAAGACGTCGTTCGTCTGCGAAACGGTTAAACAGAATTTGACGGGACTTTCATAATCGGGATATAGGTAATATTAGATTGAGTACCTTACGCTACTTTTTAGGGTTCCGTAGCCAAATGGCAAAAAACGGAACCCTTATAGATTCGTCATGTCTGTCTGTCTGTCTGTCTGTCTGTCTGTCTGTCTGTCCGTCTGTCCGTCCGTATGTCACAGCCACTTTTTTCCGAAACTATAAGAGCTATACTGTTGAAACTTTGTAAGTAGATGTATTCTGTGAACCGCATTAAGATTTTCATACAAAAATAGAAAAAAAAACCGGCCAAGTGCGAGTCGGACTCGCCCATGGAGGGTTCCGTAGCAGCAAGTAACATAATAATAATCTTTGTATCAGGTTCATATTTGGCTTGCGCAAGTATGACCACGTTTCTGAATTAAGATACTAAAAAAACTAACTAAAATACTAAAAAAAAAAACTACTGACCAGATCTCGTTCAAACCAATTTTCGTTGGCAGTTTTTATAGTAATGTACATCATATATTTTTTTTAGTTTTATCATTCTCTTATTTTAGAAGTTAGAGGGGGGGGGACACACATTTTACCACTTTGGAAGTGTCTCTCGCGCAAACTATTCAGTTTAGAAAAAAATGATATTAGAAACCTCAGTATCATTTTTGAAGACCTATCCATAGATACCCCACACGCATGGGTTTGATGAAAAAAAAAATTTTGAGTTTCAGTTCTAAGTATGGGGACCCCCAAAATTTATTGCTTTTTTTCTATTTTTGTATGAAAATCTTAATGCGGTTCACAGAATACATCTACTTACAAAGTTTCAACAGTATAGCTCTTATAGTTTCGGAAAAAAGTGGCTGTGACATACGGACGGACAGACGGACAGACAGACAGACAGACAGACAGACAGACAGACAGACAGACATGACGAATCTATAAGGGTTCCGTTTTTTGCCATTTGGCTACGGAACCCTAAAAAAGCAATAAATTTTGGGGGTCCCCATACTTAGAACTGAAACTCAAAATTTTTTTTTTCATCAAACCCATGCGTGTGGGGTATCTATGGATAGGTCTTCAAAAATGATACTGAGGTTTCTAATATCATTTTTTTCTAAACTGAATAGTTTGCGCGAGAGACACTTCCAAAGTGGTAAAATGTGTGTCCCCCCCCCTCTAACTTCTAAAATAAGAGAATGATAAAACTAAAAAAAATATATGATGTACATTACTATAAAAACTGCCAACGAAAATTGGTTTGAACGAGATCTGGTCAGTAGTTTTTTTTTAGTACGTCATAAATCGTAAACCGCATTTTACCTTTAATTCAATCAACTCAAATATAAAAAAATAAATCGTAAACCGCAATTTACCTTTCAAGTTTGTACGGAACCCTCAGTGCGTGAGTCCGACTCGCACTTGCCCAATTTTTTAAAATTAATTTTTGTATTATACACTACCTACCATAGAGTAAAAATATTTGTGTAAACAAAAAGTTTTATAAAAAAAAGAACCGGCCAAGTGAGTATCGGGCTACGTAGTGTATGGTTCAGTAGTAAGATCCGTCTCATAAACATTAACAAAACAAACTATGCAAGACTAATGGTCGGTATTAGTCTGACGAAAAGATTAGCACGATTGAAGGACTAACATTGTATTTGTAAAAATGTACGCCCATTCAAATGCAAATGTAAGTTTGTCATCGCAAAAAAATATTATTTTCCGAGATTAAAACTTTAATTTCGACCTTGCTTCTCGCCAAATTAATGTTTTTAAGTTTTTTTTTTTAAATATTATTATTGATAGGCTCACGTTTGACCACTATCTCACCTGATGGTAAGCGATGATGTGGCCGACGATGGAGCACGCTTGCCTAGAAGTAACCTATTCACTCTTGACTTAAAGACCCCCAGGTTGTAGCTATCAGGAAACACAGACTCCGAACCTCAACTCTATAGGTTTAAATTCCTTTGTAATTTGATTGCGTGGACTTAGAAGTTTAAATATAATATTTTCACAGCTCCTGAGGATTGCAGACCTGAGTACTTTGTATAGATTTCATCATAGTAGGTATCCTGGCAGCAAAAAAGCTGGGAATCCTCGCGAAGGTCAGACGGTACTTCACGCCGGAACAGCTGCTAAAACTTTATCAAGCGCAAGTTCGATCGTGTATGGAGTACTGCTCTCATCTTTGGGACGGGTCTGCCAAATACCAGCTTGATGCGATAGAGTCAATTGAGAGGCGAGCCAAGAGGATCATTGGCAATGATGCACTTGTTGAGTCGAAGCTCCAAAGCCTTGGACATCGCCGCCGAGTTGCTGGCCTGTCGGTTTTCTATCGTTTACATTTCGGGGAGTGTGCACTGGAATTGCACAATCTAATTCCGCCAAGTCCGTTCCATCATCGGACCACTAGACGTACGGCGTTGCGCCACCGGTACATGGTGGACATCCCACCCATACGCACAAAACGTTTTAAGAACACATTTATTATGCGTACAGCCAAGGAGTGGAATTCCTTGCCGGAGTCTGTGTTTCCTGATAGCTACAACTTAGGGGTCTTTAAGTCAAGAGTGAATAGGCCACTTCTAGGCAAGCGTGCTCCATCGTCGACCACATCATCGCTTACCATCAGGTGAGATGGTGGTCAAACGCGAGCCTATCATTAATAAAAAAAAAAAAAAAAAAAAAAAAAAAAACCCCAGACGTTTCTGAAAAATGGGTTCTGACAGACATACGGACAACGAAGTGATGCCTTTTGAGTTTCTGGCGGGATTTCTTCGAGTGAACTTCAGTGTCGGATTTAATTATTCGCAAATTGATTCCTCAAAATTAATTTTGAGGAATCAATTTGCGAATAATTTTTTATTTTTGATTTTAAAATCAAAAATATTTTTATTTCACATAGGCCTACATGGGCACTTATAAAACGTCAGAAGCTAGTGCACGATTCCAAATTCAAAATCCAAGTGGATATTGTCATTTAAAATTTGTGTAGTTTTGTTTTTCAAGTGTCTGCGCAACTGGACAATATGTGGAACCATTGAAACAGGCGCGATCTCGGTAAAATGGTGCTGAGAATTATTGAAGTATTGACTTTTTTTTTTTTTAATTCATATAAGCCAGTGCTTGACTGCGATCCCACCTGATGGTAAGCAGCGATGCAAGACTACCACATCGAAGCTTACCAAGAAGGCTGACTCAATACATTTGCTGCCAAACAGGGGCGCCGGCTTTTAGAAAACCTCATGGGTGCTCATACTCATTTGAACAGAAGAGAAATGCACACTGTTCGACCGACAAATAAATAAATGTCCTACTTACATACTGCGTACTTAAAATGCGTAATAATAATAAATTGAGACAACATCACATACATTGTCCTGGTCCCAAACTAAGGTTTTCCCTTGTACTATAGAAACCAAAAACAACGAAGGTACCACAAACACCCAGTCCCAACACAAATATCTGTTTCATCAACTAACATTTGTGTTGGTGCGGAAATCGAACCCACGACCTTTGCGTCTCAACCGAGGGGGTAATAAAAAAACGCCCATCCTTAAAAGGCGATTTCTGATCTGTTTCTTGATGTCTATTCTCAGGGGTGCTCAGCACCCACTGTTTATTTCTCATGGGTGCTCGAGCCCCCGAGCACCCACGGAGTCGGCGCCCCTGCTGCCAAATACTACAAAAAACATACAATGGAACTCAAAGTAACTTAAAGTGACGGAAAACTTAATACTTTCTAAACTTGACACTGGCTTTCAATGCACAAAGAAACCGTGCGAAGACAAAATAAAAAAAAGTGATCCTTTTAGTATTCTATTTCTCTCCTGAGCTACAGAATCCAAAAAATAAGGATTTCTTTTGTTCATAATAAGGTAGGTAGATACTTACTGTACAGTCACGAGCAATAAGAAATATACATTGTCATATTTTCTATCTATCTTAACTACAAGAAAAAATAAGTGTACGATACTTGGTTATTAATTATATTCCCTAAGCATCAAACAAGTAATTTAGAACAGATTTTCGTACACATATATCTGGAATGGCAGAAGTTAAAATAGATAGAAAATCTGACAATGTATATTTCTTATTGCTCGTGACTGTACTCTAAAAACGAAACAAACAATTCCTCCAATTTTAAATTCGCGCCAAAGCGCTAATAAAAATCGAAGCGTTACGAAAAAAGAACACAATTTAAACTTTAAAAAAAAATCGAGACCATGGATCCTCAATTATACAGCCGGGTAATAATGTAATAATATGACTGCGAAGGTTTTATTCCGTTTGCAAGTATTCAATTGACTTTCTTAAGATAAGCGAAGATAGCAGGTTTCGAGGTCGTTAACACCAGGACGAGTCTTTCCATACTGGAAAGTAAGGACTGGGGTGAATATAGGATTTTAAAAGTGGCCATAAAAGTATATTTTTAAACATATCTTAGAGAAATGAGGTTCCATTCTTTTTGTGACACGAGATGAAATGTAATGGGTACTGGTAGCGTTTGGCTTGTTGGTCTAGTGGTTAGTGGTCCTGACTGCAATGCTGGAGTTCGTGCATTTGAGTCCCCGCCCAAGACAAATGTTTGTGTGATTGATGAGTACGATCATTGGTTCTTTGTCTGGGTGTTATTTATCTATATTATTACGTTTTTAAGAAAAATTTAGAAATATATAAGTATGTTTATCAGTTGTCTAGTACTCATAGCACAAGCTCTGCTTAGTTTGAGACTAGATGGCGTTGTGTGACAGTTGTGGAATCTTATTAATTTGTTATCTTTCTTCGATTTACTGACGGGGCCCATTTCAATCAACAAAAGTCTGACTTTTCCTCCCTCTTAACCCAGGGTAGGTGAAGTCATTCGATAATTTCTCACGTAAAAAAAAAATGATTTGGCTGTATTTCGTCGTGGTTAAGAATTGATTAAGTACTTCATGATGTGACCGGGCCATGCCATGAAATGGTGCTATAATTTCAGCTAAACGCATGATTATTTCATGTTATGGTCAAACATGGCTGATCATATCGTAAAATACGAGCGTTTCTCGCCATCAAACTGTAAAGTTTGGCGAGCTAAAAATATGTTAAACGATTGTTAAAAATGTATGAGATAAATAAATAAAAAAAAAAAAAAAAAATAGTTACTTGGTCCGCCGGTAGAGTCCACTGTTCCTCAATATATTTCTGTTTTCTACTGCAAAATATGCTTTTGTTTCATCAAAAATACTAATTGTGCACTAAAATAAACCTAACGGTACGCTATTGCGCCTATGTACCACTACTGTACACAAAGTTTAAATAAATATTTAAAATATGCTGTTCAGTGGTTTTAAAAAAAATAGCCACGAAGGAGATGGCGGGGTCTGTGTTCGCACGCTTCGCTCGCTCACTAGACCCCTACATCCCCTTCTAACCTAACCTGTCTGAGTCAGGGTGCCCCAAGTCCCATAATAATTGTAAAAAGTCCATTAATATTTGGTGTACAATAAGTAGTTTTAGTGAAGAATAAGATTTTTATGCTCAGTTAAAAATATTCCTTTTAATTGCAATTGGATTTTTATTTGAATGAAGAGTTTTTAATTTAAATTCCAAGCTTATATTTGTTCTTACAAGAGGAATACATAAGTTCCTACTTTCTTTAGACCTTTTTTAGGGTTCCGTAGCCAAATGGCAAAAAACGGAACCCTTATAGATTCGTCATGTCTGTCTGTCTGTCTGTCTGTCTGTCTGTCTGTCTGTCTGTCCGTCTGTCCGTCCGTATGTCACAGCCACTTTTTTCCGAAACTATAAGAGCTATACTGTTGAAACTTTGTAAGTAGATGTATTCTGTGAACCGCATTAAGATTTTCATACAAAAATAGAAAAAAAGCAATAAATTTTGGGGGTCCCCATACTTAGAACTGAAACTCAAATTTTTTTTTTTCATCAAACCCATGCGTGTGGGGTATCTATGGATAGGTCTTCAAAAATGATACTGAGGTTTCTAATATCATTTTTTTCTAAACTGAATAGTTTGCGCGAGAGACACTTCCAAAGTGGTAAAATGTGTGTCCCCCCCCCTCTAACTTCTAAAATAAGAGAATGATAAAACTAAAAAAAATATATGATGTACATTACTATAAAAACTGCCAACGAAAATTGGTTTGAACGAGATCTGGTCAGTAGTTTTTTTTTAGTACGTCATAAATCGTAAACCGCATTTTACCTTTCATTCAATCAACTCAAATATAAAAAAAAAAAACATTTAATTTCATAAACATAAACCTTATAATTATGCACATACACCGTGAACCATTATTATGTTACTTGCTGCTACGGAACCCTCCATGGGCGAGTCCGACTCGCACTTGGCCGGTTTTTTTATATTATTGCGGGAACGGGACTTTTTTTATGTAGGTAACCATTTAATTACTTTTCTCACTCTAGGACGGAGAGGGAGAGCGTGCCAGACTTGTACTGAGTAAAACCACACCTAGGTTTTTTCAGTTGCTCTATGCGTTCTAGGACCACGGGTTACCTTTTCAGAATTCCCCCATGGCCCCAAATCTCCCAGGCCTCTTCAGGCACTCCTCAAATAGGGGACTTACAATTTTGGAAGATCAACCATTTTTGTAAAAGAGTAACCATGGAGTTTCTTGGCGGTTCTTCTCCATAGGAAAAGACCAATTTGGAAACGTGCTTCTGACGTTTTATAAGTGCCTATGTAAGCCTGTATGAAATAAAAACATTTAGAATATTTTTGAATTTTGAATTTATGACGTGCCCAACTGACGGATAGTTGATGTTACAAGGAGTAACTTAGGCTACTTTTAATTTTCCCGCGGGAACAGGACTTAATTCCCAGGTTTTATGCAATATATTTCTGAAATGGATAACACGATTTTACACGATTGCTTCAAAAAAGGGGAGTAACAAAGTTGTGAGTAACAGTTAGCAGATAATAAACACTCTGCCACGTACAAACATATTTCCTATTGTATTGTTTTTAATATGGTCATTATATATACCATTTTGGAATCCTCATGATAAGCTTTTTAATTTGATACCCATATTGTAACATCCAAAATATCTAATATAAAAAAAATCTCTAATGTATAGCTTATCTCACTGTCGTTATGTTGTTTTTTTTTAACGGCTGTTATCTAAGAACACTTGGGTTATCAAGACAAATCTAACGATATGTTAATTATATAAAACTGTTTAGCGGTTTGGAAGATATGAGGTAATAAATAATATTACAGACATACATAACAAGATACGCGCGAAAAACATAACCCTTCTTGCAGTCGGGTAAAAATTATACATACACCCAAACATACGAGGTCTGTAAATTAAGAGGGTTCTTTTCCACTCGCCTATCGTCAACATCGAGTATAGTTCAAAAGCTTGTTGCTTCATCTAACGCAATCCAATGCGATTTTTGACGAAGAGGCAACTCGAAAAAAGACAGATAACGCCTGAAAACTCTGTTAGCATTCGGTAATTCCGTGATTTACTCGAATATTTCAGGAAATACGTGTTTTTTTAAAACCCTTAAAACCTTAATTCAGAATGTCGATTAAAAGTGCAAGGCTTCTATAGACGTACTTTTTTATATTTTTAATATGTGAGTAAATTATGGAGGGCCTGCCCCCCTAGCTAAGTTACAACCGTTTCGTGTCGATTCTCTTTTCGTCGATCGCCTCGAGTAGGCCACGCCTCCGATTCCTTTATTAGGACGTCATATCAACGCTCAGTCACGTGGTCAGAACAAAGGAATAGGAGAGGCGTGGCCAATTCGAGGCGATCAATGAAATGAGTATCGCTGGGACTCGTCCTCGACAGTCGGTAGAACTTCGTGGAGCACTTTCGACGTCTGACTCCCGAACTGGAATGGACCGGGGCTGCCCTCAAGTGGCTCTTGCTCAACCTCGGGGGTCCAGTCGCCTCCTGACGGAGGCTCTACGCGGGGATCGTTCGGTCCGTGGCCCTTTACAGGGCACCGGTATAGGCGCCGTCGCTGCAAAAAAGCGACCGGCGGCCAAGCTGAACGCTTGTCAGCGGGTCATGGCCATTCGGATGGTGCGGGGATACCACACGGTCTCTCGCGAAGCGGCGAGCATCCTTGCTGGCCTACCACCGTGGGATCTGGAGGCAACCGTCCTTGACGAAAATCCGCTGCGCTGGTGGATAGAATTCTGGCGAGATCTCGTGGTGAAATGGCAACAGCGACTGTCGCAACCCAGTGCTGGGCACGCCATAATCACGGCGTTAAGTCCCCTCTTTGAGGAGAAGCTGAAGCGGCAACATGGCGTCCTCCCTCACCTTCCACGTGTCGCAGGTCCTCACCATTGATGCCAAGCCTTGTGTTCCACCTAAACCAAAAAACAGATTTAGTGCAAGCCTCACCTGTATATTTGCCCGACGTATCGTTTTCGAAACACAAAAGTTATAAAGACAGTATAAGTATTTATAAATTATTATTTACTCATTCTAAATACACGAATAGTTCATAATTTACCGAAATTTACTACCAACATTTGATAAGTACAAAGCCTTATTCAATAAAACAGTTACTTACTTTTTTCTGGAGGACTAATTATGGTTCTTGCGCGACGTAAAACACACAACTTGCACTGTTTACTATTTGAAACAAATGTCCACGCTACTCAAAAATCTTTGTTGTAAATAGAATTTACATGCGTAGCCTTACGATAGATGGTGTTATTTTACGTTTTACTGCGCTAACAAACGATATACAGTGCTTTTATGAAAGTACTACCTACCTCTTGTTTCGTTTTCGAATCACTGGGCATATAATAATATGGGTTAACCATCAGTAGGCCTACGGAGACGGTGTTTTGTCAAGAGCCCAGGTTTATCGGTGGTTTAGGGCAGTTCCAGAAGGAAGAGAGTCGATTGAAGCTGTACTACGAAGCGGAAGGCTTCATTATTTATTTATTTATTTTTCCTTTATTGGCCAACCAACATTTGTTCAAAACCATAAATTTCATCCTCAAGAACCGATGAAAATGTCGACAGAATCCGGGATCTTGTGCGTTCACATCGTCTGTTGACAGTCAAAATGATCGTGGAAGAGTTGGATTCGACTCGCACCTCCCTTAATCAGAATTTGACTGATGAATTGGGGATGAGAAAAATCTGCGTAAAAATGGTTCCAAAAAACGGGCTGTAAAAACATTCTCGCAGCACCTCAGCCTTCTTATTCGCCTGATTTGAGTCCTTGTGACTTTTTTTCTCTTCCCGAGATTGAAAAATCACCTTTTTTGGGATACTCGAAAACATTCAAACGGCTGTTACCGACCAGCTGAAGGCTATTCCAGTGTTGGAGTTCCAGTGCTGCTATGAGGAGTGGAAGAACTATTTCCAGCGCTGTGTGGCTTCAGAAAGAAGTTATTTTGAGGGTGATAATATAAAAACGCACACGTCAATTCCAAGGCGTTCGTGGTGCAAATCCTGAACTTTTTCCTGCCCCTCATGCTGAAGGAAGACTTTTGGCCGAAGGGCGTGGTGTTCCGTCGCTTCTGCGGACAGGTGTCACAGAACAACACGAAGTGAAGGTAGTGCAATATAAAGTGTTACTAACACAGTCCTAAGTCTTATTTACTAATGATACATTCTATTTACTCTATATATGTTAGTCTGTAAGTTATGTATCTATGCCTGATAATAATTAGTGATCGGAGTAGGTAGATTGATTTTTGGTACTTGTATCATAAATACACACAGAAATAATAACATGGATAAGCCATTTTTCAGGAAAGTAATTCCGGTATTTCCGGATTCAATTAAATATTGTTAATGTTGGTAGTGATATTACGAGTATTACTACTCAATTCAAAATTTAAAGGTAGGTATCAAAACTAAATTAATTTATTATTTATCTGTTGAATAATAAAAACAATCGAATTCCGATCGAAGCACCAATTCAGGAGGAATGTCCATATTAATATATACGTTTCGGATCAATGACCCCAATTCAATCTACCTACTCCGATCACTACTGATAATAAATAATTTATTATTATTATTATAAAATTGTAATTCTATTTGAATAATAAAAAAAATAGTCTCATTACTTAATTTACAGACCTCGTATAACTTCCTTCTTTTGGATGTCGGTTAAAAAAAACATTTCCACACAATGAGTGTAACAGACAAAAAAAAACCGGCCAAGTGCGAGTCGGACTCGCCCATGGAGGGTTCCGTAGCAGCAAGTAACATAATAATGCGGTTTATGACGTACTAAAAAAAAACTACTGACCAGATCTCGTTCAAACCAATTTTCGTTGGCAGTTTTTATAGTAATGTACATCATATATTTTTTTTAGTTTTATCATTCTCTTATTTTAGAAGTTAGAGGGGGGGGGGACACACATTTTACCACTTTGGAAGTGTCTCTCGCGCAAACTATTCAGTTTAGAAAAAAATGATATTAGAAACCTCAGTATCATTTTTGAAGACCTATCCATAGATACCCCACACGCATGGGTTTGATGAAAAAAAAAAATTTGAGTTTCAGTTCTAAGTATGGGGACCCCCAAAATTTATTGCTTTTTTTCTATTTTTGTATGAAAATCTTAATGCGGTTCACAGAATACATCTACTTACAAAGTTTCAACAGTATAGCTCTTATAGTTTCGGAAAAAAGTGGCTGTGACATACGGACGGACAGACGGACAGACAGACAGACAGACAGACAGACAGACAGACAGACAGACAGACATGACGAATCTATAAGGGTTCCGTTTTTTGCCATTTGGCTACGGAACCCTAAAAAAAGATTGGACAAAGATTGCATGTAGTGGAGATGAGAATGTTGAAATGGATGTGTGGTGTGTTGCGCCGACCCCAAATAACACGGGACAAGGGCAGGAAGATGATGATGATGATGAGAATCACGGACCGTTCTCTGTGCAGGAAATTATCGCATACTTACTCCTTGAGTGCACAGCCGTCAGCAAAATACGAACACGAACCCTGGGAGCACCGCATTCGCTCATAGACGCACTGACTAAACTGAAAGGACTCATCTGCTTTTGGAAAAAGGTGAGCTGACGGGAATGGAGGCCACATGGCCCACGTACAATGGTTTACTAAGGAATAATTGCGGAAACCAGACCACAAAAGACAAAGAAGAAACTAAAAGTCTGACACGGCCTCTCGCCCCACATCTAGTCAGTCATAGGATGATTTCCAACCTTAAAATCGAAAACATATTACGGACGAAGTAAATCAATATGTAATAGACAACTAACCGCGACGGTTGACTTTTCATTCAGTCTGTGATTTTTCGGAGCTTTATGAAGCACTCGTCTGTACGTGTACCTGCGGCCAATAATGTTGAGGTACAAGTGACACGTACCTAATTTAGCACGAGCTGAATAATATTTTCTCTAGAAATGATAATTACATTGTGGCCGCGGTCCTCGGTGCAGCGCTTCACCAAGACAACAGTTCCCGCTGTGCGCTTTGCGAGCCACTCCTCCAGCAGCGCACCGCGACCGCGCACAGATGAAACTGTCAACATCGTTTATGTAATTTTCTAAGAAGCAAAATGAACGTCTGCCAACTTTGCATAGCTTCAAGAAAACCTTTGTATTCTCTGTCCCGCCGTGGCCGTACCGGGGAGCTTAATGGAAAAATAATTGAATCCGCGCCGTTCAAGGAAAAGGTGAAAAATATCCAAAAGCGGTGAAGAGTTGCGTGGTACCTCAATCCCCCCCTCGCACCCCTCGATCCTAACCCCCTGTCTGCCTCCCGGTGCATTATACAAGACGTCTTCATTCCTTTAAACCGGCACATCTTTTGAGGCGTTTCCAGGTCACGCCGCGTCTATTGTGCGCGCTAAAGGATTCTCCGAGCTTGTCTTTTTGCCACTGTGTGTTGGTTTTGGAGGCGAGAGGCGCGGGCAGTCAGGAGGGGTACGGGAGCTAGAAAGGGAGGGAGGGGATCAAAGAACCTCCGTGGCCAAACGTTTCCACAGTGAAAGCTGAAGTTTGTTAATCTGAGTGACGCCGCGCAGTGCCTGTCTGTTATACGTATGACATACAACATCTTTTCTTACTCAATTAAAGGTAATTTTATCTTCCATGATAAAGGAGTCTATCGATTCGCCGCGGAAGCAGATTACGTCCTCTTGTCGACATAAGCAGCAATCAAAAATGTCTAAGAACTAGTAGTTATACGTATGAAAGTTTACGTAGAAAAATTAATCGATTCCCGGATAACGCCTAAATACAAACGGGTCTATTCAAATTCGCATCACCCCACCCGTCCCATTTTGTCGGTTTAACGAGCGCCGAGCGCAATCTGAGCCTGCCGTCGTCGCTCTACTAATCTATTCACTTAAGATACCTACGTTTACTTTAGTCATTAACTGGTTTCTCACAAAAGACCTTTGATGCAGCCGCGCCCCAAATTACGTGGCGTTAATGTTCGCGGGCCGAGAGCCGCGACTCGTGGTTCATCATTTCAGCCGAAAGACGTACATTGTTGGACATAAGCCACCCCCAAGTGTCGCCATAACGTGTGGTCCTGTGCGTCTCGCACCCATCAGATTTTCGCGACCCTCACTAGGTCATCGGTCTACCTTGTGGGAGAACTTCCAACGCTGCGTCATCGGGACTCATGGTTACTCCAATGTAAAGCATAAGCTTGTGTAGCACTTCGTGTCAACGCAGCCACCCGGATGGCGTCGGCAGCGCGGCGGTGCGGCGGCGGCAGCGCACGCTTCGGCGCGCGATGTTATTTTCCGTGCGATTGGTCGCGTGTCGCGTGTCCTGAGCTCATCGCCACTATCACGAGTGTCGTCAGTTCGTCACACGCCGATGCTCGCATAGTGCCTTAATAGCGTGTACACAAGCATGTTTCCTTAGACTATAATAGAATACAACATGGGTCGTAGCGTGATATTATGTAGCCTATAATCTTCCTCGATAAATGAGTTATCCAACACAAAAAATATATATTATGCTATTGTAATAAAAAAATATATCATCATCATCTCATCATCAGAGATGATGATGAAAAAATATATAAATGGTTTAAATTATCTACTAGTGCCTACTTTCTGAGATCAGCATGTTCAAACATACAAACAAAGTCTTCATCTATATATATACTAGCTTTTGCCCGCGGCTTCGCTCCCGTCAACTGACTACTCTACCCTACTCTACTCTACTCTACTCTTACTCTACCCTACTCTACTCTACTCTACTCTACTCTACCCTACCTAGTTACCTACCCTACGCTACCTACCTACCCACCTAACTACCTACCCTACAAACTTCTCTGTATGCTGGTGAACAAAACAAAAAAGAATGATTAAAATTGGTCCAGCGGTTCTTAGGTTATAGCGTGACCAGGAGGAATAGGGGATCAAAGAGCCATAATTGCATTGGATCACCTATAAGATCTCATTATTAGAATTTACTCCAGAGTTGATAAACAATAAGGATTATTTAAATAACTCTCATCATAGCTCATTCATTAGTGTCAACTATTATAATATTGGACATCATGTTATTGTAGGTGTGTATTGGTGTCGGGATCAGGAATCTCGGCACATATGATATCATCTACTTGGTCTGGTCGAATTCATTCTACTACCAAATAAAAATGTGTGCATGCGGCAAGCCTCGTTTTTGTCCTTTTTTGTCATTCCTAAATTCGTTTTTTTTTTTGTTCTATCGGCAGTATTACCATGTTGAATAGCAATGCTGTTTCGTGGCCAAAGAAAATCCCAACCTTCAGTAGTTTTTGCGTAAAGGGTAACAAACATCCATACATTCAAACTTTTGCGTTAATAAAATAGTAGCATGATAATTTCCTGAAACTGAACTGAAAGAAATGTCATTCGTAGACAACATTTATCATGTATTATCATTTATCATTTGTCCTTTAAGCCATGTCTGTGTATAGGCCTTGCACGCATGCACGATCTGCGCGTGGAGATGCAACGTCGGGGCGAAACTCCGCTGCCACGACAAGTTGCGGCATGGCGGACAGAGCTCCGGCGAGGTCTCATGGTGGAATGGCGACAGCGACTATCGCAACCCAGTGCTGGGCACGCCATAATTATTGCGGTAATTCCCCTCTTTGAGGAGTGGCTGGAAAGGCAACACGGCGTCCTTACCTACCGCATGACGCAGGTCCTCACCGGACATGGTAAGTTCGGGAGGTTCCTGCACCGGATTCGTGCGGAAGAAACGCCCGGGTGTCACCATTGTGCGGACCACCCGGAGGACACGGTGGAGCACACGGTGGAGGTTTGTCCCGCTTGGGCAGAGCAACGCCGTGTCCTCGTGGGGGCGATCGGCGGCGGCGATCTCTCGCGCCGGGCCTTGGTACAGGCCATGGTCCGAAGCGAGGAGGAGTGGCAGGCGGTTGCCTCCTTCTGCGAAGCAGTAATGCTAGCAAAGGAGGCGGCCGATCGCGTGAGGCAACGGTCCTCACGCCCCAATCGCCGCCGGGATTCCGATCCCGATTTCCGGCCATCGTAGGCGCAGGCTTGCGGACGGCGAGCAATGGGTGGCTCGCCGTCCGACCGTCCGGTAACCGTCCGGACCGAGCCCAAGTCGTCGACGGCGCGTGCTGTTCCACGCGCGTGTTAGAATTATGGAGGAGGGTGGATAAATACATTGATTTAATATATTTATATGTACCTACATATCATGCTAAGTTGTCAAGATGGATAACGGTTATTTACTGTGTATCAAAGTTCCTATGACTGGTGTGTAGGGAAAGGGTTTTATGAAGAAAAGCACAGAAAGACAAGACCAAGTATTTATTTAAAATAGGCTTGTCAATTAATCGAATAACTATTTGCTTGTTCCAAAACTAGGTCGTCATGGGAAAGAACAAGCAAGAAAACCCATGGGAGCTTAAATTATAGTATTTTATAGGCACATTTTACAACATCATTAATTATGGTTACACAATAACATCTATAAGAAATTCTATGTTCTATGTCTTGGGTCATTTCATAATAGTAAGCTGAATAAGTATTCTCAAATACCGTATAACATAATTAGAAACAAAAGCCATAGTAAGACACATACACAGAATCAATACAACCAGTAGCAATAATAACAATAATCAAGATATAATATTAATTAACTTACGTGAGCTTTGCTGGATCACAACTATTATATCACCAAAAGGTCACAAACCCTTTTATAGTAAACTGTCGACGGGTGGACGGACATCTTTTTTTAAACGTCAAATAATAATATCCCGCCATTTTCCACCAATCACAGTTTACCATAATTTAACTTATTTTACAGGTCTTTAATTACAATTGTTACATAGTTAAACAGTTTTAAAACATTAAAAGATCATTTAAGCAATTTTACAACACTTGATTTGTATTTCTTAGTTCTTATTTCAAAGAATATAATACCGATTGACAGTTCTGTACTAATCAACTCAAACAACTTATTACAATAAAATATCAATTTAAAATGAGAGATATAGCTTCATGATCATTAATAATTACGAAATAATTTATAGGATTATCATCAATACGTCTAAGTTTCAAGTTTTATATTTGTATACACAACAATATTACTCATTAATCTTGGTAGGTACTTTTAAATTTGATTTGAACTGCATAAATGTTACCAATGTAAACAATACAACAAACAATATTCGTGAAATATTAAAATTCGTGATTTAACCACGTCATATATAATGACATACGTCATTATATATAACACGCGCCTCAAGGAGATGTCAGCAACTGTAGGGGCCTAGCAGGGTCGAAGCCTACTGGGGCCAAGGGTCTGATTCTGAAAGGAAGACTCGGCCCTGGTACGAAAGGCAATGAAGGAACAGGAGTGGGTTTTTAGTCAGTAAAAGTCTGACACTATCTCCCGCCCCGCCCAAGTGCGGGGGATGTCATAAGATGATTTTCCCACCGAAAAAAAATAAATAAAAAAAAGCCATGTCTGTGTATGAGTAATTACACACGGTTTTTGTAGTGCACGCCAGAATAACTCGCAGATGGTGGTATTTTTTCCTATCATCTAAATTATACTTTTTTTTATATTTCAACCAGGCTGGTTGATTTCTAGTCTCTAGTTTTTGAAAAATTTAATTATGCATCCAGTGTCAGTCTATTTGTCAGCTGAATTTCCTTGAGAACGTCAGTTATTGAGTTGCAGTGTTGAAGTGAGTTTTGTTTGTGAAAAAGGCCTCCCGGTCTTTGACGGCTGTGAGAAGGACCTCTTCTGCTGCTTTGGTTTCCACAGGCTTCGACCAGCCGTGCAAGACCTGTCCGCCAAGCCGTGTGGATCTCTCCAGCTGCTCCGGTCTCTGAAGGCCTCTACAGGCCTCTACTGGCCGTTGGCCGTGTAAAACCTGTCCGCACCGCAATGTGGACTTTTATGTATGTATAGATATATCCTACTAATATTATAAATGCGAAAGTTTCTATGTATGGATGTTTGTTACTCTTTCACGCAAAAACTACTGAACGGATTTCGATGAAACTTGGTACACGGGTAGACCATGTCAACCATTAGAACGTCATTGGGCAGTCATTGCTTTTAATAAGCTCGATATTGTCATTCTACCACAACTCTATTACGAGACCATTGACCGAACAATGAACGATCATTATGAATTAGCAGATTACGAACTTTTAGCAAAATGACAATGAGATCGTGTTGGAATGATGAATTCATAAAAATAGCAGACTTGGGCCCCTGGTCATCAGTCCACCTTGTAGGGCCCTTCCTACACTGCGTCGTCTGATGGATGCGAGACGCACAGGACCGTTCATTGTGGTGACATTTGAGGGAGGTCTATGTCCAGCAGCGGACGTCTATCGGCTGAATGATGATGTTGTCCAACGGCAGAGGTGCTAATTTCGCTTTGTTTTCTTGACGTATTATGACGACAGACATTTTTTACTAAAAGCGAAAAACAATTTTTTTAAATGGAAGATAAAAGTATAATGAAATTTAATTACGGTACAAAGCGGCTTTATTTGATTTAACTAATGACACCTGTAGTCAATTACTAGTTTGAATGCAATATGGTACAGTTTTGAAAACGACATTATATACGATTTTAATTGGAGTAGTATTTAACTGTTCCTCAATTTATTTCTGTTTTCTACTACAAAATATGGCCTTAATCCATCAAAAAATACTAATTATAATTATTTTTCACCATTATGCTTTTCTGGGTGGTTCAAAACAAAAAAAAACATTGAAATGAAATAAATGGCTCAGTATAAGACGGTTGAAGTTCACGAGCTTAGCAATGCTTCTAGCGCATAACAGGGTATGATAATATTCCCAACAAAAATAGTCATTCTCGATAAGCAAATTCATGACCGTGAATAGTTATTTAAAGCAAATTAATTGACCGTACACACGGAGCAGCAGACGAGCTCGGCCTGCGATATCATCGTTAACCGGCTTTCTCAATTTGTAATACAAAAGGCCCCTCACCGGAGCTGTCACTTAAGTAACTGATCTATTTGATTCGCTACCTTCGGTCGAACTGCTTCGACCTATATCATACAGTAGATTAAAGCACCTCGCTATTCTCGCGCAGTCCACGCGACTATGAATCTTATACCGTCTTCATAAAAGTGAGAGAGGCATAGGGAGCCCACCTGACTATTAGCAGTTTGTCATCCTGTCATCGCGTCTAATTAAGTTAACCCCACGCCCTCGCCCGGCTCAGCTCGTCTCACCCGGCCGCATCACTGCGCGTGCTCTATCTTGGTCGCAGTGAGCACGATCCTGCCGACTGAATGCCTCAAGAGAGTATTACATATCTGGGGGGCAAAGGTTTTTGAGATTCACTGAGAATTGTGAAGGACATCGATCCTTTACAATTCTTAGTGACTTCTCTCTGTACATTCGTAGGTGTGTTGATAATGCAGGGTCGCCTGTTTGATGCAGCGGTTGCCAGCGTAGAAATTTGAATGGCAAAGACTTAAAAAACCTTCAATTTGATATTGAATGGCATTTAAAAATAGATTTGAACTTCTCAGTTTCACTGAGAGACATCAGAGACATAGTGCTACAAGAGCATGGGAAGGAAAGGCTGAGAGGAAATTATTGATGAAATTGTTAAGCATTCTGCAAGAAAGCCGTTGATTCGATTGAGACTTGGGCTGTACTGCAGTCTTTCCAACGGTGTCACATTGATTATCGGTACATCGTATGATGAAGTGTTGGTACAAAAACGTCACCACATCAGTCCAACTTTAGGACCGGATCTCAAAACCTATCCTCCTGCAGCGGGGTGTGTAGCAAGGAGACGTCATTTCTTCGTAACTGTTCACGGCACAATGGAGGATGTCTTCAACGTTCTGAACTGGAGAGAACTAGGTATTAATGGCAATGTCGAGTACATCAGTTACCTAGTTTGCCGACGTCATAGTGGTCATGGCTGAGACTATGGAGTGCAGTGGCAGTACAATGATGACTTGACGGCGCGGTTGGCGCAGTGGTTGAGCAGCTGCTGCGCTGCGGGTCGTGGGTTCGATTCCCGCACAGAACAAATATTTGTATTTGTAAATATTTGTTTGATGTTTTTTTTGGTCTACAGATAGGTGTTCCGAGTCTAGATGCCTTGTGTATGTGAATTTACATGTTTGCGAGCGCACCTACGATACAGAAGTAATTCCTAGTGTACGGCGTCATTTTCAACTCATTGAATGCCCGGTGCGCGGATCCACGCGAGACACAATCGCTTTTTAATTGTGTCTCTAATTACGGCATACGAAAGATTAATAAAAATAAAAAAAAATGATCGATGACCTTAGTAGAGCCTTCGAAAGAGTAGATATTAAAATGAACATGTCATGATAAACAACCACGTAGCACCCACTTCTATCAAGATTGGAGGCTAATACACTGGAAGTTAAGGACGATTACGTTTACCTGGGACAGACGGTTCAGTTGGGTAGGTCTAACTTTAAGAAAGAGGTCAACGGGCAGCGTTCGGGGAGCTGCGAGGTATTTTCTTGTCCAACATACCACAGTGTCCCAAGTCGAAAGTCTATGACGCATGTGTGTTGCCAGTGATGTCATATGATTCGTGGTCGCTTACAATAGGCTTCTTCAGAAGGCTTAAAATAACTGAAAGGGCAATGGAAAGGGGTCTGCTTGGACTTTTCATTCGCGACCGCATCAGGAATGAAGGAAATATAAATTGCGGGATTTTTATTTATTGTTAATTTCATAGTTAAACGCAGTAGGCAAACCACAGTAAAGCGTTAAAACGTCCTTGCAACTAACTACTTGTTTTTTAATCAGTACCCTTACCAGTTACTATCGAAAAACTACACCATCTTACCGTAGTCGAAGTTGAATAAACGTGCATCGATTACAATTAATACTCAATACTCATACTCATTACTCAATACTCGATACTCGATACTCGATACTTAATACTAAGAATAAGAAATTTTATTTGCTCAAACATGTGTATGCATACAAAATTAAAATAATACATGCATGCAAGATCTTAAATAAAAATGGCTCACGACATGTCTGCCATTTCTCATGGCGTGCAAATATCTTAGGTTCTACGAGTGTTACATTATTATTATGAATTATTTATTTTTTTTAATATTTTAATCAACACTCTTTAACTTCATTACAGGAAAGAGACCTGTGGACGCGCATTACGCACACTAACAGACCATGCACAGTTAAATCGCAAGTTTGCTATTGGTTGTGTCACACATGCAAAAAAGCAATTTAAGGTGACTAAAAGGTCGATAATTTGTATCGATGAAATCTCACAATAATAAATAAAATTGTCGACTAGTTATCGCCATAATTTCGGGCGGTGTACCAATACGATGTATTTCTAAAATTGCAAATTAAATGTTGAATTCAAAACAAAAAAAAAAGAACACCAAAAAATCAAATTAAAACATTTATTTGAAATAAACACTTTACAAACACTTTTGAACTGTCAAAAAATTGGCCAGTAAGAAACTCATATCAATGACCTACTTTATTATTTATGCATATTCTCGATATTTATGTTCACTACCCAGGAGTGTACGGGCACTGGTTGCCAGTAGCGCGCAATACTTATGTAGCCTGATTGAATGCTAATATTATTTATTTATTTATTTAAACTTCATGTACAGTGGTGGTACATAGGCGGACTTAATGCCACAAGGCATTCTCTATCAGTCAACCATTGGGTTAAAAAAGACAACACATCCATACCCTCCGATAGTCTCAATTGCTGCATATCACGTCGCAGTGTTCGTGTGTGACAAGTAGTTGCGGGTAGATACAGGTGTCAGTGAGGAGTGAGGAGCTCTGATTAGTGATGAGTCTCTGGTAAGTGCGAGTTGCACTCGCACATTGAGGGTTCCGTACAATTAACTTACCTATGTAAATAATTCATTTTATTTTTATTTTTGATAGGCTCGCGTTTGACCACTTTCTCACCTGATAGTAAGCGATGATGTGGCCGACTAGCTACTTGCGACTTGCCTAGAAGTAACCTATTCACTCTTGACTTAAAGACCCCTAGGTTGTAGCCATCAGGAAACACAGACTCCGGCAGGGAATTCCACTCCTTAGCTGTACGCATTATGAATGTGTTCCCAAAACGCTTTGTACGTATGGGTGGGATGTCCACCATGTACCGATGGCGCAACACCGTACGTCTAGTGGACCGATGATGGAACGGACTTGGTGGAATTAAATTGTGCAATTCCAACGCACACTCCCCGAAGTGATCGTGTGATATCGTTTACGATAGAAAACCGACAGGCTAGCAACTCTGCGTCGATGCTCAAGGCTTTGGAGTTTTGATTCGACAAGTGCATCATCACCGATGATCCTCTTGGCTCGCTTCTCAATCGACGCCAGAGCATCAAGCTGGTATTTGACAGACCCATCCCAAAGATGAGAGCAGTATTCCATACACGATCGAACTTGCGCTTGATAAAGTTTGAGCAGCTGTTCTGCCGTGAAGTACCATCTCACCTTAGCTAAGATCCCCATTTTTTTGGCAGCCTGTTGAGCTTTAGCCTCGATGTAAGAGCCGAAATTGAGGGCAGACAACAACGTTACCCCAAGAAGCTCAAGGCCGTCGGTTATCGGCACGGTTACACCCCGGAATGATGGAGCCGGGTGGAATTGGCTCCATTTGGCGGCAAATAGACACTCCTGGGTTTTAGTAGCACTGAACTTGACTAGATTGCCATCGCCCCAATCGGATACTGCCTTCAAGGACAAGTTCAAGCGTTCAACCATAGCCTCTCGGAAAGACTGGATCTGTGACCCACTAGCACGTGCATCGGACACGTATCTCTCAGCAACAGTGCTATAGTCTGCATACCCAAAGGTACCGGGTTTAAGAAACGACCTTCTTATTATTTATTATTATTATTATTAACTATAAATAAATAAATAAATAATAATAATAAATAATAAGAAGGTCGTTTATGTGCAGCAAGAACAGTGTTGCCGAGAGTACCGACCCCTGTGGGACCCCGGCATTAATTTGACCGGACGAGCAGCCATCAATAACCACTCGGATGGATCGCCACCTCAAGAAGTCTGCGATCCAGCCGTGTCAAAAAAAGGCTATCATGCCAGACCCTGTCAAAGGCCTTCGAGATATCAAGGGAGACTGCAAGTGCTTCCCCATGCTTCTCGATGGCCTCGTTCCAGATGTGAATGGCATACGCTAGAAAATCCCCAGTTGACCGATTTCGGCGAAAGTCGTATTGACGATCACTGAGGATGTCATTAGCTTCTAGGTATGCCAGAAGCTTATTATTGATCACTCGTTCCATACTCTTGCAGAGAATGGACGTTACCGAGATAGGTCTGTAATTAGCAGGGTCAGCCCGACTACCCTTCTTGGGCACTGGTTGCACGTTAGCTTGCTTCGGTTCGGTACGGTATCGGTACTTTTCCCGCCTCAAACGAAAGACGAAATAGGCGTGTCAGGATCGGAGACAGTTCAGGCGCACAAGTTTTTATAACAATTTCCGGTATCCCGTCGGGACCGCTGGCCTTGTTCACGTCAAGGTTACGTAGTACCCTACGGACGTCCTTCTGATGGATGCGTATAAATATATGCGCAAAAAGAAAGGCAAATAGATTAGCTTTCTCCTCAGCGGTGTGGGCCAGCGACCATCGGGTTTCTGCAGTGATGGTAGTGAGGGACGGCAGAAGTTCGATTCAACAGATTTAGCCAGGGACCAAAACGCCTGGGTATGAAGCAAGTTTGTTCCCAATTCGGCTAATGTAGTCAAACCGAGACCTCCGCATCCCCTTCTTGCAGGATTTGGCAGCCCTATTATAGGCTCTCTTCTTTTGAGTCACGTCACTTGCCTTGCGCCTACAAACGTCGACCCATTCTTGGTATGCCGCATATTCAATTTTCGAATGGAATCTCAAAGATTTTTCCGAATCGCAAAAAAGTAATTGATGACGTAACAACAAATTTACTGTTTTCAGATTTATTCCTTTGTGCTATAAGACCTTGCTTCTTGCCAAATTTCAGGATTGTAGGTTAACGGGAAGTACCCTATGAATTTTGAATCCCTAGAGAGGGTCGAAATATACGTTTTTTGTGACATAAACGGCCGTATCTTTTTTTTTTTCATAACTCATAAGTTCGATTTTTTCACAGCTTCAAGGGACTGTAGATTTGAGTATATGGTTTAAATTTCTACTCGAAACCTCCACGCGTTCTCGAGATAAAGGGTCTTGACAGACAGACAGACAGACAGACGGACAACAAAGTGATCCTATAAGTGTTATGTTTTTTCCTTTTGAGGTACGGAACTCTTAAAAATGAGCAAAAGTAATTTGCATCGTTTTTATCGCAGCTTTAAATGTATTTACTTTTTATTTCCAAAGTAAATCGAAACACTGCCTACACACCGCATCGCTCTTAATTTGTGGCGCGCTCATTTAGACGACATTAAATTATGCCCGCGAACATTATGGATAGAGTGCTTTAAAATAAACAGCCTTTTGTGGTATTTAGAGAGAAAATAGAGCTGGAACAAACCGAGGTAGAGAGAGGGCCAAGTTTTGAGAGCGGCTCGTTTATTTTTTTACTCCCAACCGAATAAGTGTTGAAAGTAAGAAAAAAGGCTTTAAATATAGGGTTGTGCTGCATCTGTCGCTGTGAACCGCAGGCTGGGTTGCCAAGCTCGGAAACAGCCGTGACCGCCAACTAAACGCGCGGCCGGTGGACAGCTCAGGGTCGATACGATCAGCAGTGGGGACTTGCGGAAAGTGTGAGGGAGAGACCATCCTCATGCCCTAGCTTTACCTTATTATGGTGAGCAACGGGTAGAACCACCTTCTGATAAAGATTAAGCCCGGGTCAACGGTGCGATGTGTTACACGTTTGCCTCGAACTGCTGGATGGGGCCAGCTAGGAGCGGTGCTTGCCAGGGCTGCGGGATTATTCGGAAGAGTTACCACGACTCTAGAACACAAAGGGCAACTAAAGGAACACATGTGGGGTTTAATCTGTAAAAGTATGACACTCCCTCTCGCTCCGTCCAAAGCGAGAGGAGTTACTTAATGATTCATGTTAAATGTTGAAAAAACCTATGTGTTACATTAACACGTCGCCTTTGTCACGTATCTACGGCTAGTGCAAGCTTGTTAATAACCGCTTCTAACTTAGGTCTTCCTACGCCACCGAGCCGTCTGCGGTGGTATGTCGCGACGCGGACACGTTGCTTTAATAATAAAAGTGTAAAATATAAACTGTACCCAAGAGACTCGACTTCAAGGTATTATTCAACAGCTAGTAACCACTGATAGTTTTCCGGACAGCACACATTTGCTCACTGGTAGCTACGTGTCGCTATCTGTCGACTTGCCCCTGTGGGATAGTTCCAAGCATCACATACTTTGGACAATTTGTCTGCAGGGAGGGGACTTGATGTAGGGTTGATGTAAAAATCTCGGTAAACATCAGGAGGTGCACTAAAGAAAGGTTGAACATCATTCTAATTTAGAAGGAGAGCAGAGTTGTCTTGTGACTTGTGAGTGTTATTTATTTAAACTTCATGTACAGTAGTGGTACATAGGCACAGCGGCGGCGGGCGGCGGTGGTGGGTGTGCCAGTAGTGGTACATAGGCACAGCGGCGGCGGGCGGCGGTGGTGGGTGTGCCAGTAGTGGTACATAGGCACAGCGGCGGCGGGCGGCGGTGGTGGGTGTGCCAGTAGTGGTACATAGGCACAGCGGCGGCGGGCGGCGGTGGTGGGTGTGCCAGTAGTGGTACATAGGCACAGCGGCGGCGGGCGGCGGTGGTGGGTGTGCCAGTAGTGGTACATAGGCACAGCGGCGGCGGGCGGCGGTGATGGGTGTGCCAGTAGTGGTACATAGGCACAGCGGCGGCGGGCGGCGGTGGTGGGTGTGCCAGTAGTGGTACATAGGCACAGCGGCGGCGGGCGGCGGTGGTGGGTGTGCCAGTAGTGGTACATAGGCACAGCGGCGGCGGGCGGCGGTGGTGGGTGTGCCAGTAGTGGTACATAGGCACAGCGGCGGCGGGCGGCGGTGGTGGGTGTGCCAGTAGTGGTACACAGGCACAGCGGCGGCGGGCGGCGGTGGTGGGTGTGCCAGTAGTGGTACATAGGCACAGCGGCGGCGGGCGGCGGTGGTGGGTGTGCCAGTAGTGGTACATAGGCACAGCGGCGGCGGGCGGCGGTGGTGGGTGTGCCAGTAGTGGTACATAGGCACAGCGGCGGCGGGCGGCGGTGGTGGGTGTGCCAGTAGTGGTACATAGGCACAGCGGCGGCGGGCGGCGGTGGTGGGTGTGCCAGTAGTGGTACATAGGCACAGCGGCGGCGGGCGGCGGTGGTGGGTGTGCCAGTAGTGGTACATAGGCACAGCGGCGGCGGGCGGCGGTGGTGGGTGTACCAGTAGTGGTACATAGGCACAGCGGCGGCGGGCGGCGGTGGTGGGTGTGCCAGTAGTGGTACATAGGCACAGCGGCGGCGGGCGGCGGTGGTGGGTGTGCCAGTAGTGGTACACAGGCACAGCGGCGGCGGGCGGCGGTGGTGGGTGTGCCAGTAGTGGTACATAGGCACAGCGGCGGCGGGCGGCGGTGGTGGGTGTACCAGTAGTGGTACATAGGCACAGCGGCGGCGGGCGGCGGTGGTGGGTGTGCCAGTAGTGGTACATAGGCACAGCGGCGGCGGGCGGCGGTGGTGGGTGTGCCAGTAGTGGTACATAGGCACAGCGGCGGCGGGCGGCGGTGGTGGGTGTGCCAGTAGTGGTACATAGGCACAGCGGCGGCGGGCGGCGGTGGTGGGTGTGCCAGTAGTGGTACATAGGCACAGCGGCGGCGGGCGGCGGTGGTGGGTGTGCCAGTAGTGGTACATAGGCACAGCGGCGGCGGGCGGCGGTGGTGGGTGTGCCAGTAGTGGTAGTGTTCGACAGAAGCTACTTTTAAGTAAGTAAGGTAGTATTCTAATTCTAATGTCAGTATTTTTAGGTACCTACTATTTAGTTTTAATGGATTTTTGTGTTTTGAGATTGACAATTGAGCCTGGAAATGGAATTTAGCTACTTACTAGTGAGTTACTTGTTTTTTATGGGTTTTTGTACGTTTTGTAGTGATAAAGCCGTTTGTTAATATCTATAACAGACCTTTAAGGGCCTATGAATAGATAGAGGAATCCCTCTTTCCTTATTATGTAAGGTTATTTGTATATTTTCGCTATACGCCAGCTGTGCGAGAAATAAAGAGCATAAAAATTTGCACATTGTATTCGTTGACTTCTAAAAAGCATACGACTGGATACCTCGTGAGGTTCTGTGATGGGCCTCTAAGGAGAATGGTGTGCCTGGGAAGTATACAAATACTTAAGTATTTGGAAAGAGGATTGAAGCTTATGTAACCTTTTTTTTTTAGGTGGGAAAATCATCTAATGACAAATCCCTCTCTTGGGCGGAGCGGGAGATAGTGTCAGACTTTTACTAACTAAAAACTCACTCCTGTTCCTTCGTTGCCATCGTCCCAGGGCCCCGGGTTTCGTTTTCACACTACCCATGGCCCCAGTAGGCTTCGACCCTGCTAGGCCCCTACGATTTGCTGACATCTCTGAGGCGCGCGTGGAACAGTACGCGCTGTTGCCGGACGGTCGGACGGCGGGCTACCCATTGCTCGCCGTCCGCAAGCCCGCGCCTATGGTGGCCGGAAATCGGGATCGGAATTCCGGAGACGGTTGGGGCGTGAGGACTGTTGCCTCACACGATCAGCCGCCTCAAGGAGGTGACTGCCTGCCATTGTTCCTCGCTCCGGACCATGGCCTGTACCAAGGCCCGGCGCAAGAGATCGCCGCCGCCGATCGCCCCCACGAGGACACGGCGTTGCTCTGCCCAAGCGGGGTACACCTCTACCGTATGCTCCACCGTGTCCTCCAGGCAGGTCCACACAGTGACGACACCCGGGCGTCGCTTCCGCACGGAAAGCTTATGTAACCTTAACAAAAAAACAAACAAAAGACCAGATAATTTTATCACAAAGGTCAAAAGGATTAAATGTAGGCTAAAAACTATAAAATTGCACAATAACATATCAAATGGTTAGTAGGTCAGGTATAATCATGTTGTGTTTTAACTTTTTTAAGTTGTTTCAAATACGGGTATTAAGTTCACACATAACAAGGTCTCCAGTTAATACAGAGAATAAGTACTGGGTAAATAATATTAATTCAGTATTATAATTATTTATTATCTCGACGCCACAAACATAACCATCCGTGTTCACTGGACTTAAAAGTGTTTTCATCAGTAAAGATAACATTTCTGCAATCAAAGTTTATGTGATCCATAGCAAACTGCAATCTTGCCCTTTTATGGTTTTCCGTAAGCAAGGATTTCAAAGCGTGCCTCCGATAATGCAGCTTTTCACTAAGTGTATAAAATTGTAGGGACTTCTCAGGAATTATGGAAATTAAAAAATCAGGATCGTAGCTTGCAGTGTACCAGTTTAATTTTGCCAGTCATGACATTCAAAAAACATGAAGGTTAGAAATAATTAACGCCTGATAAAAATCTTATAGCTAAAACTTATTACTAATCTAATTGTTGCAAAACTTAAAGTGACTAGTGGTGCAGAATTGAAGTGGACGCTTCAACATGCCGCCGGCCGTTGAAAGCTTGCCTTTCAACAGCTATCGTCCAATAACGAACACATCTTGGAGAATGCTCATCTGATAGTTCCGGTTGAAGTCCTGATATCAGTAACTCTGCTTATGCCGTCTGTGCTAGGATGAAGAGCAATGACGCGACCCAACTTCCACTTCAAGCGTGGCTGGTTATCCTCTTTAATAACAACGAATCAGAATCTCAATCAGCGAATCCAGGTTTAGGCTGTCGTTGCCGGTCCGCCATTTTACACGCTGCTGAAGTTCGGAGACGTACTCCTTGCTTCATCTCGTCCAGAAATGCTGCCGCAGCTGCTGGATACGTTGATGGCGCGTCAAGTGAGGAGTGGAGTGGTCCCGGATGTCCTTTACAGGCAGAGACGTGATAGGTCGGCCGATTAAAAAAATTACCAGGAGTGAGAGGCATCAGGTCTTCTAGGTTCGACGATAGCGGTGTGAGCGGTCGAGAATTTATGATGCCTTCAATTTGAATCAAAACGGAGTTAAGCTCCTCGTACGTTAAGTTTGACTGGCCTGTTGGTCTAGTGGTTAGTGGCCCTGACTGCTATGCCGGAGGTCGTGGGTTCGATTCCCACCCAGGATAAATGTTTGTGTGATGAGCATGATCATTTGTTCTGTGTCTGGGTGTAATTTATCTATATAAGTATGTATTTAGAAATATATAAGTATGTTTATCAGTTGTCTAGTACCCATAACACAAGCTCTGCTTAGCTTGGGACTAGACGGCGTTGTGTGATAGTTGTGGAATATTAATATTATATTTTTATTTATCTCAGGACCCTGAGGTCCTGGACCTTTGGGAGGCGTACGAGGAGCCGAAGCCAACTCGCAGAGGCCCTTTAGACAATTATAATGGAACATGATACCAACCGACGATTATCCCTGTACGCGCTATGCTAGTGCACCCAAGGACAACCCCCGGTTATTGAAAAACTGTTGCGACATATGGAGAACAAAGATAATAGGGCTATGGTTTTTGGAGTCTTAAGTGGACTGGTAACATGGGACTATGTCAAGACTATGGCCCCTGCCTGAACAACGTTATTAATATGCATCGAAAAAAGGCAGGGGGTGACTTGCACACTCAATAAATGGGCCCCCAAAAACGGCCGCTAGCACGAAGTGACGTAGCAACAAGAGGGCAACATATCCTGAGGTGCTTAAGGAGTGGAGAGGTATACCACGGCTATCAGGACAATCCCGGAAGTACGGTATACCACGGCTATCAGGACAATCCCCTTATTATTATTATTATTATTATTTCTTTATTCGTTCATTATACATATTAATTAAATTTTTAAATATTTTTTTAACAAAATCATATAAAAAAAAACATTTAAAAATATAAAAAATAGTAGTCCGCCGGTATCGAGACAGGGTCCAAGCTACCGGTGGTTAGGGCTCCAGAGACAGGAACCTCCTCACGATGCGAGCCGTATCGAGGAGTACTGCCTTCTGTATCAGGCCCTTGATCCAACCGCGCAATGACAGCTTCGACAGATGGTCGTCGAAGCTTTTGGCTATAAGGCCGTTGGCGGTCACGACAATCGGCACAATGACAGCCGAGTCTACATTCCACATGTCAACAACCTCGTGTGCTAAGTCGAGATATTTAATTTGTTTCTCTTTCTCAGCTTTCACGAGATTCTCGTCATGTGGGATGGTGACATCGACTATCATTACGCGGCGCGCTAATCGGTCTATCACTACTATATCCGGCTTATTGGCTACAATAGTCCGGTCAGTAATGATAGACCGATCCCAGTACAAAGTGACATGGTCATTTTCGAGAACTGGGTCGGGCACATACCTGTAATACGGTACCTTATAATCCACTAGGTTGTATTTCAAAGCAAGTTGCTGGTGAATAATCCTGGCTACTTGGTTATGCCTGTGCAAGTACTCGCCGTTAGCCAGACGAGAACAACCAGAGATAATATGTCTGATAGACTCACCCGGACGATGGCATGCCCGACACACGTCAACCGTCCCGTCCTTCATTATATATCTCCGGTAGTTATTCGTCAAGATGACTTCGTCCATAATTGCACAGATAAAACCTTCAGTTTCCCCGAAGAGGTTGCTGAAACGTAGCCAGGCTACGGACGCTGCAAAATCTATATCAGACTCATGAAGAGCCCGATAAAAGCGCCCGTGGAGCTCCTTACTTTTCCATACTTCCTTGCGGTCATCAGTTGTAAGTACCACAGGTTTGCGCCAGTTCTCTTTAGCCATGGACAACGGGGTGAGTCCCTTGTCCATTACGACCACATCTCGGTGCATACCCACATCGGTTTTGTGAAAGTATTCTCTGAGGCTGCACACCTCGCGGTTGTGCAGGGTCTTCGCGTTTAAAAAACCTCGACCTCCACACTTCCGCGGGATGTACAGTCTCATCACCGACGACCGTGGGTGATGCATCCGGTTTGCGGTCAGCAGTGTACGGACCCGCCTATCCACAGCGTCTAGCTCGGTCTGAGTCCATTTGAGTATGCCGAAAGAGTACATTAAGACCGGCATGACCCAGCCATTGAAGGCGCGCACCTTATTTCCACCTGACAGAAGGCTGTTTAATACCTTCTTCAGGCGGCCAAAGAAGCGCTCCTTCAACGATTGCTTCATGTCAGCAACATTAATGCCTAACGCTTCCGACATACCCAAATACTTATAGGTTTCAGTCGAGGAGAGGGATCTAAAGTGTATGGAATCTGAGAGTTGAATCCCCTCAGATTCCATAATCTCCCCTCGCTTTACATGCATGACTGCACTTATTATTATTATTATTATAGTTACAATTGCCCAACACTCGGAACAAATGAAATTTGGTCGATTTGACACCCGCCTCCCAAAGACCACCAAAATGTGGAGCGTATGAAGGTATAAAGTGGAAGTTTATACCGTCTTGAGCTGCACTATCAGTTAAGGAGTCACAGTTGCGTTTCAAAAAATCTGATATTTCATTGTAGGCTCCTACAAATGAAGTTCCGTTATCGGTCCTCTCCGAGACATAAACCTGCGTAAAGCCTATAAATAATTGCTGCTCGTCAAGTCACCAACCAACTCTAAATGAATGGCCTTGGTGGTGAAGTACACGAAAATAACGATGTATACCTTCACCAATCTACATCCACGACCTTGACGACTAGCCGCGGTTATAGGGCCTGTGTAGTCAATCCCTACGCTTTGAAAAGGAAAGTCAGCTGGTGAGAGTCTGTTCAGTGGGAGATTACCCATTTGGGGAGTAATTGTCTGTGGCTTTAGTCGCTGACACCGAACGCACTGACGGTAACAGGCTCTGGCTAAGTTACGACCACCAAGTGGCCAGTAGGTCTCTCTAATTGTATGCTGCATGCATTAACCTAATATGTTTAGATTTAAATAAAAGTTTAACAAAATGATGAGTGGACTGTATTAATATTGGGCGTTTCTTTGTAAATGAATATTCGAAATTGTGTAACCTACCCCCTATACGAATAATTTTATTTTGATCCAGAAACACATTCAAACTCATTAACCTATTTTTATGTGGTAATTTTTTATTATTTATTAATAAATTATATTCAGGGAAAGACTCCTTTTGCGACTGAATAATAATAAAGTTTAGCGCATCTTGTAATTCCTGAGTACTAAAACAAGATGTCTTTTTTGTTGAGCGTCCTTTGCAAGTATTAATAAAATGGAAAACATAACAAATGGAACGCTGTAATCGATTAAAATTGGAAAATTGATTAAACTTGATGATTCCTTTAAATACTCGTAAATCTTCAGAGGCATGATGATCTTGGGCTAAATTAACTAAAATAGTAGTTTTAATGTCTGGTAAGGTATCTGTATTTATAGCAGTGGGTGGCCATGTAGTACTATCGTGTTTTAAGAAGCATGGACCGAACCACCACAAATCCAGTGATTGCATAGCAGTAGGTTCCACTCAGCGAGTTATTAAATCGGCTGGATTGTCGTGGGTCGACACATGTCTGTACATGTACCGGATTTTTCTAACACTTTGGCAACACGGTTACGAACGAAAGTATTTAATTTTATTGGCAAAATTTTCAACCAACCCAACACTATCATGGAATCGGTCCAAAAAACAATACTAGACGGTTTAATTTGAAGAGAATTAGCAACCTTTTGATATAGGCGTACGCCAAGCACAGCAGCATAGAGCTCCAGTCGCGGTATAGTTACTGGGTTTTATAGGAGCGACGCGACTTTTGGCTGTTAATAATCGCATGTCGACGTCACCCTGCTCATTGATACTGCAAAAATACAAACAAGCGCCATATGCTTGCTCAGAAGCGTCGGTGAAAATGTGAAATTCGAACTGTTTGTATGCGTCACAGAGAACGCGACGTGAAACTCGTAATGATAGGTAATGATTTAATTATGTTCGCCCATATTGTTGCAATGTTAGGTGATAACTGATCATCCCATTTTAACTTGTCTAGCCAAAGTTTTTGAAGCAGCATCTTCATACTCACGACACACGGTGCTAACAACCATAAAGGATCGTATATTCGTGCAATTACTGCTAACATGCCACGCTTAGTGTTTTTAATGCAGTCAGGAACCTTTTGAGCAGTGGTGGCCGAGTGGTAACGGCCCCGACTTACGAGTTGTAGGTTGCGGGTTCAAACCCAGCCAGGCGCATTACTTTGTGTAATTTATTTCATCACCACTGCTCTCAAAACGGTGAAGGAAAACATCGTGAGGAAACCGGCATGTCCTAAAACCAAAAATTCGAAGACATGTGACATCCACCAACACGCACTGGGCCCGCGTGGTGGATTACGGCCCATTCCCTCTCCTAGAGAGGAGGCCTGAGTCCCAACAGTGGGAACATTATAAGGCCGACTAAGCTAAGCTAAGCTAAGCAGGAACCTTTATAGGGAAAATGAGGTCATCTGTGTCTGTTCGCCAACTAAGACCCAGTGTTTTACTACAGACATCACCTTCCTTGTGGAACTCGAAACAAGACTCATCAGATGGTTCTGAAATTAAAGTGGGCTCGTTCGATTTCCACTTCCTTAATGGCATGCAAGCAGAAGCAAGAGCATCAGTCACCTTATGACGCAATATGAGAGCTTCCTCATACACGTCTTCACCGGTCAACAGGTCGTCTACATAAAAATCATGAAGAATGACTTCAGCGACCCTTTGATCCTGGAATTCCAGACCTATTTGTTTGATGCACCTAGTCGCGAGAAAAGGTGCACTAGCCGTACCGTACGTTACTGTATTTAACTGATATGTTTTAAGAGTGCTAGTAAAATCATCACGCCAAATTATTTGTTGCAGGTGCCTATCTGAAGGATCTATAGACACCTGCCTGTACATTTTCTCTACGTCAGCAAAGAGGACGTACTTATGAGTTCTAAATCTCAAAAGGATTGCAGTCAAATTGTCCTGAACGGTAGGCCCCACCATCTGTACCTATTGCATTTAAAGAAAGTCCAGAGGTAGTGGGTGCACTAGCATTAAAACCCGTAACTTTGTTGTGCTACTACTTTCGCGCAGGATTCCGTGATGAAGAATAAAATATGACCGCAAATCATCATTAATATGACACTCCGACATATGGCCTAAAGAAATGTACTCAGTCTTGAAGTCTTTGTATATTTTATCAAGTGGAGGTTGGCTGAGGTTTCTGCGCTCTATTGACAGAAAGCATCTTTTTGCACGATGATATGAATCACCTAACCTATTCCTTCAACGGAATCTTAACAATAAAACGGCCATCTGACAAACGCGTCGTGTTTTTTATAAAGTGTTCCTCACACATAGTCTCCTCAGCCGAATAAGTCGATGCCAGAAACATGTCAATTGGTTTCGGATGTCATCACTCAACTAACTCATTCGAACTGGAAAAACTTTCGTAATAATCGTTAACGAAATTACATTTAATTGAAGAAAGTTGAGAAGAATTAATATTATATAGAGCCGCCGTTAATTGGGCCACAAACTAGCCAACCTAGTCTAGTTTGATGAAGTGTTGGTTTCCCATCACCTAATAAAATCTTATCAGATCCTAATAAACCCCAGAATACTTCAGCCCCTATAATCATATCAATAGAAGGCGGTGTGTGGAAATATGGATCAGCTAAATGAATATTTGAGGGTATATTTACATGTACTGTCTAGCGGGAACATTATCAATAATTGTGGGTAAGACAAAACAAGTTAAATCATTTGAGTACGATTCGTGCAACGATTTAATGTGCACACGACACATTTTACTAACATGAGACAGAGAATTGTTTATACCTTTTATAGATCTTTCGGTGTTTAAATAAGGCAACTTTAACTTGTTATATAATTTCTCCGTCATTAGACAAGCCGAACTACCTGAATCGAGAAGCGCTCGAGCGATGTGTTCTTTGTTATTTACGTCGTAACATCTGATTAGTGCAGTTGACAACAAAATGTTGCCTGTGCTAGTCGTATGCGAGTGTGCGGAGATATTGGCTGAAAGAGCAACGTGATTGTTTGTGTCGGTAGTGGAGGATGACTCACTGCTAGTCTTATCAGTCGTCCCAGCTGATTTGCTCGAAACGGGTATTGGTTTATAATCTGCGTTGTGAATAAGCGTATGGTGTTTGCGCTTACATATTTTGCACCCCGATTTCTTGCAATTACTGGGATAGTGACCATGACGCAAACAGTTATAACATACCTACCTTATAACTAGGTAGTAATGACATTCTCTCGATGACATTCAGTGATAGAAATTGTGGGCATGAATTGAGGTTATAATCACCTTTACACTTTGGACAGTTTTGTGATGAGGAACTACTGGTGTTGTCTGTCGTTAGAAATGATTTTATTTTTGTGTTGTGTTTAACGTTAGTTGTGGAATGACGTGGCTTTTCCAGTGTTTCTATCAACTCAGCGCGATTACGCATAAATTCGATGAACTGATCAAAAGTGATTCTTTTCGATTTATCAATACGCCCTTTGTATTCTTCCCATTCTCGGAATGTTGTTTTTGTGTCTAGTTTTGTCTAACAATGTAAATAAGTAGTGTGTCCCAATTGTGAACAGGTTCACCTAATGTTTTTAATGCTCTGATATTTTTGTTAACATTGTCTACGATGCCTTTTAATGCAGTTGAGGACTCCTTGGTGATTGACTCGATATTGAACAACGCTGTAACGTGATTGTCAAGCAATATTCTTTCGTTATCGAATCACTCATAAAGAAGTTCCCATGCCATATTGTAGTTTCGAGCTGAAAACTCGATAGACTGAATGACAAAGCAGCAGATTCTGTTAATGATGACCTCAAATAATGAAATTTATATACCTCGAAATTTATATACCTCGTCTATATCGTCATTGCCGTGAATGATACTAGTGAAAGTATCTCGAAATTCGAGCCAGTTATCATACGAGCCTGTAAATTTCGGTAACTGTATGATGGGTAACTTGACGAACTGACGTTTACTACTAGTTGTAGACTCGGCTTCCTCTTGCTCAGATTTTAAAAACTTATTTAATAATACATTAGCTTGAGCCCATAGTATTGCGATTCAATTGTAGTTCGTTCGAGTACCTCGAAGTCAATGTCACACATACATTCTAACTTTAACTGAACGTCGTTAAATTCGTCATACAGATCATCTAATTTGTTGACTCGCAACTGCAACTCCATTACCTGAGACGGGTTTACCAAAGAATCTTGTAATTTATTTAAATATGTTTCAAAGACGGTTAATCTTCCCTTATAACTGCTTTGCTTCTTTTTAAGATCTTTAATATCAGTCATTTTGAAAGGAGGATGTCGTAGACCTGAAATTATACAGTTATAATGTTAAATAACGAAACTATACGTAACAAAAATACCTAGCGTAATAAATAATGAGACTAAGCAACAATTAATTGATCTGAGTTATTAATTAATTTTACAATGTTGACCTTTGGTCACTGCTCATTATAATGAACTACCGTAGTAATGTAGGTAGGTAAGGTTTACTATTCTAATGGAATAATGTAACAAACAAATTAATTACTCATCTATATTTTAAAAAGGTTTAGCATAATCAGCCTTTTAATGTTCCCACTGCTGGGACTCAGGCCTCCTCTCTAAGAGAAGGAATGTCTGCTGTGTGGTGTGGTGGCCGAGGAGAGCAGTGGTGGTGGCCGAGTTGAGAGCAGTGGTGGCCGAGTGGTAACGGCCCCGACTTACGAGTTGTAGGTCGCGGGCTCAAACCCAACCAGGCGCATTACTTTGTAAAAAGGTTTACAAAGCAATAATTAATTGGAAAGGTTAAAATTGCGAAATAATATTTGTAAATTGAAAAATTAAATAGCTAACTAATTTAGGTTAACACTAACACTACTGTACTGTATTTTAAAAACCGGTTAACTATAATTTACAAATATAATTTACCTAACACTTTGTAAATAACACCTTGTAAATAACACCTTGTAAATAAATTGTATTAAAATATATAAATAATTTGTAAATATGTATAAATTATGTTACTAACCTTATTTAAGTTCTTATAATCGCTACTTAATATTTATATTTTTATATTACCTGATTTAATAATAATGAGTGTTGGGTGAATTTAATTAATGTTATAGGTTCAATTTTAGTTCTTTTTTTATTTTTAGTTTATATTAATGATTTACCCTATTTGTTGCAAAATAAACTTAATATGGTGTTGTTTGCCGACGACACTTCTTTGATTTTTAAGATAAATAGAAGGACTAATATCTTGACGACAAAAATAACGCACTACTGCAGGTCCAAAACTGGTTCACTGCTAATAATCTAGTTTTAAACGGGAAAAAAACTAAATGCATAAGATTTTCCTTACCGAATGTCAAAAGTAGTGATTGTGACGTAATACTAAACGATGAAAAACTAGAATTTGTCGACAAAACTGTTTTCCTGAGGATAACGCTTGACTCAAGGCTACAATGGGGTCCTCATTTAACATCTCTTGCACGACGGCTTAGCTCAGCTGCATATGCTGTTAGAAAAATCCACCAATTTACGGATGTTGATACCGCAAGACTAGTCTATTTTAGTTATTTTCATAGTATCATGTCATACGGTATCTTACTATGGGGACGGGCTGCAGATATCGACTCAATCTTTATACTACAGAAAAGAGCCATCAGAGCTATTTACAATCTTCGCCGGTGCGATTCTCTAAGGGAATTGTTTAAGAATATTAATATCATGACGGTGCCTTGTCAATATATTTATGAAAACATCATGTACGTTAGAAAAAATCTTCATTTTTTAGCAAAAGAGGCGATAGACATAATTATGTTACAAGAAATAGTGACCAATTAGTTCAACCAGGTTTCAGACTAGCTAAAGTGGCCTCTTCTTTCATGGGGTACTGTTTGAAATGTTATAATAAAATACCTCCACAAATATTAGAACTCAATGAAATAAAATTTAAATCTTGTATTAAACGCACACTATGCAGGCATGCATATTATAAGTTGGAGGATTATATTCAAGATAAAAATGCTTGGCTCAATGCTGGTCCAGCTCCACTACCACCGGGGTGAACAAATTTATATAAGATTCAGTACCCACTAGCGAGTTTGCGCGCGGACGTGTTTTTTTGCGACATATTTTTCTTTAAAAATTGTTTACCTATAGTAAATAACTAGATGGATACGAAATGTAGCGGCTGTGATGATGTGATTAAAGATAATTTACATATGCAGTGTTCAATAGACAAATGTAAAAAATTATATCACTCGAAGTGTCTACCCTTAACAGAGGCTCAGTTCAAAGCATTCACTCAGGATTTCATGAACAGATGGATATGTCCAGAATGCGTATGTACTACTCCAAAGACGGGAAACAATGCTGAAACACCAATCCGAGGAAACACCATGATGTACGACGCTTTTTCACCAAGTTTGTAAACACTGAACGCGGGTCGGGTCGTCGCAATCCAAAGGAACGTTCTGTTATTGATAACGGGAACCAAATGTTTGATGAACTACGGGAGTTTCGTTTAGAGGTTAAAACTCGTCTGGATGAGCAAATGAAAGAGTTCATACTACTGCGGAACCAATTAATTAATACAGAAACAGAATTAAAATGTGTCAAGGTAGTTCAAGAAAAAGCTAATAAAGTAGATATTTTAGAAACTAGAATTAAAGAATTGTTAGGAAAAAATGAACAGTTAGAATCTATGTTTAGTTCTAGAAATAACAGGGAGAAAAGTGAGACTGACCAAAACCCAAATACATCGGTTATGTCATTTGCAAAAGTAGTACAAAATCAAACGGAGGTAACTAGAAATTTACCAGCAAAAGAATGTGTGGCCATGAAATCTGCCAACCAGGGACTGAAAGCGGTTACGGTAAAAGGTTAAGATACCTCAAAAAACATACAGGTACCGATTTCAAATAAAGGTTGAGCTATACCGGTACCTTTACAAATAAAGGTTGGACTAAATAGTTCTTGAACCTTTATACGATTTCGGTACCGAAAAACTTGCGAGATGGCGTGGCGCGTGTGCACGGAGGTGTCGAATACGTTACAACTAGTGTAGGTATTTGTACATTTTGTTTGCTGTAGGTAGGTACTCTTTTGTGTTTGTTGCTGACTGTGTACCGCTGATTTTTCATAAACGTGATTTTTATAATTATTAATTAATAAAATGGGAAGAAAGCATCGAAACGCAGTTTACGCATTTTTTTCATTTTCAAAGGAAAATAATGCCTCGACTTGCCTAGTGATTGGATGTTCAGCTGTTATAAATGTAAGTACCTACGTACTTTTTTCGTTTACGTATTATCAATTTACTTATATTATGGCTTTTTATGTAGGCTGTGTAGATACTACGGTAAGTAGTATGTACAGTTATGTAGCCGCACATCGGTGGTATGGTAATAATGACTGTAGGTACCTAGGTATTTACCTTCATAATAACACATTTAGGTACTGTGCAATGCACTGCACAGTCAATGCATTACATAGGTATATCAGGTATGTAACACAAACAAGTTCCGTGCATTGTGTAGGCAATGCACGGAACTTGTTTGTGTTCATTTTGTGTGTTTGAAGCTCCTCAGCTAATAGGTATCACCATAGGTCACAGAACATAATACCTAGGTACTCTAATGACTGGCTACTGGGTAGGTACCTACCTCACACATGGAGCCGAGCTTCTCTACTACCCACATCTATTTTGTGTTATGAACATTGTATGATAAATTTACATACTTACTTACTAAACCACACGCTGAAGAGGTGACCAGACGGTTGCAAACCAACGTCCCATCCAAGGTGACCTTGCTAGTTTCAATCCGTATAGACAGCAGAACTTGTAATCCATGACCTTCAACGCCCTTGGTTGGAAGGCGCGTTTTCCCAACCACCGAACGTGTTGGCGCGTGGTTTACATCCATATAGCAACACAAACCAAACACATACACCAAGGTCACCTTGGTTGGAACGCTAGTTTGCAACCGTCTGGTCACCCCTTTAACGTTCGCAAGTTGTCAGTAGGTAGGAAGGTAGGTACAAGCTTGCTTTAAATGGGTCCTATAAGTTAGGTATAGTTTGACTGAAATGCAGGCTGACATATCCCGCACATACCTAAAGCGCAGTAGGTACCACAGAGTAGCCTGTACAGCGCGCGGCTTCGGTTAAACCAGGTGCAGGGGTCTCCAACCCAGCGTTCCGAATTGCGATAAAAGTGATTATTTCGCGAAACCCGGTTTTATTTATTTGCAAGGTAAAATTTAACGACATAAATAATGATGCAAAAAACTTAAGGCGTAGTCCCTTGAACATCTAGCCGGAGTTAAATGCACACCATTTTTAACCGACTTCAAAAAGGAGGAGGTTCTATGTTCGGCTGAATGTATTTTTTTTTTATGTTCACTGATTTCTCGGTCAATTTTGTTTTGTGGACCGATTTTGATTTTTTTTTTAATTTGATGCTTCCAAGTTGGTCCCATAGAAATATTGTTATGATCTGATCATGAACTTCGAAGAAATGGAACAGAACTCCTCATAGGACCACAACAGAACTGTCGTAACCAGTAAAATTGCTTTATACGACGTGTAGTCGATGACTGACTGAAAGAAGAGGGGGAATATATCGAATTAATCTGATGATGAAGCCTGAAGTTAGGCGCCGGAACTCTGTAATAAATTAATTTAATCTAACCGTGTTTGGTATTATTAGAATTGTCATGACATGCACTCTGGCTATAAGGTATTTTAGTAACGCTGAGGGGTACTTTTTAGTGGTGGTACCATAACTAAAAAGTGTAAAATAAAAAACTGTTTACAAAGAAAATACAACCGATTTCAGTGTAAAAAAAAACACTGAAAAGTGCAGAATAATTTTAATTTCAGAAGTCAGTGCTAAATAACGAAGAGACAAAACTATTATAGAAACACCGACTTCCGAAATTAAAGTTAATTTGCACTTTTCAGTGTTTTTTTTTACATTGAAGTCGGTTGTATTTTTTTTGTAAACAGTTTTTTATCTTTGTGAAATATTGATTGATTTACTTAGGTGTTCTTCTTCTGTACCAGTATTCTTTTGTGTAAACATATTTCTGAAGATCAAAGTTTGAAAGGAGTAGGGAAAACAAGCGAAAAAATATCATGTTGTTAATTTTTTTTTGGCAAAAGTATTAGTGATATGAAAAAATCATAATGTTGAAAATGTTATATATGAATCTTTAATAAAAAATATGAAAATATGTTTGAATAAGTATTCCCCTAACCAAAAATATGCCATTTATTGTGCACTCGAAATTGTTACAATAAAATTATTCACGAATAAATTTCGTTCTATAACTCCGAAACGTGACCCTTAATTATGTTACATAACATTTGTAAGGGCCAACATTTTCAAACCCCTACGGATATTTTATTCTTATGGTCTTTATTTAATTAAAAGCTAAAAGTTATTTTATGCTGTATTTAAATAATTTATTAAGACTAGAAACAGAATTTAAAGAATAATAATTTTATTTCAGGGCGAAGGGAGAATCTTTTGTACCATTTATCGTCGTAACATCCAGATGAAAACAAAATAGTTATTGATCGAAATCGTCTAGCAAAACATGAATCAAGTCAAGAGGACGATTCAACTCTTGCAAATACTAGTACAGCTAGTTTTAACAACAACCAACCAACTACTTCAAATACATCTTCTACGAAGAAACTAGCTTTTTTGAAAACCCAATGTGTCAATTTGGTAACGGTACACGGAAGACCATTCTCCATAATTGATGATTTAGCCTTTAAAAATATTATATCTATGACCGGCATAAGTCCAAGAGAAACTCAATCTTTAAATTCTCATTCCATCAAAATGTTTGTGTCGCAGGCAGCAGAAACCAAAAGATCTGAAATAGCTGCAGCTATAAAAGGGCGAATGATTTCCTTAAAGGTAGACAGCGCTACACGTTTAGATAGATCATTTTTTGCAGTTAATGCCCAATACATACTGGACGGCAAAATTCATGTCAAAAATCTGGGTGTTACAGAATTGTATGCCAGGAGCACTGCTGAGTACCTAAAAGAAAGACTGTTTTATATAATAAGAAAATATGGTATTTTAGGACAGCAAATATATTCTATAACTACCGACAATGGTGCAAATATGATAAAATTGACCCAATTGTTAAATAACGGAGATAATGTCGATAATGATTCTGACGATGATGATATGGATACAGAAACACTCGAAATATTACTTAGTAATAATGAGTATGAGGTCGACAATACAGAGACCGAGATTCCTTACTGTGTCACCTCAATACGTTGCGCTGCACATACATTGCAGCTTGCAGTCAATAACGCGCTGCAGGAAGACGAATCAAAATACACTATAGATGAAGCTCGCAGTATTGTACGCAAACTTAGAACTCCAACGATGCGAAACATACTTAAAAAATAAAAAAAAAATAAGCCGCTCCTGGACGTAGCTACACGATGGCATTCAATGTTAGACATGTTAGAAGGGCTCGTAGATTTAAAGGAGTACTGTTCTCAAATACCAGGCGAAACTTTGTATGTGTCTCCAACAATCTGGGATGCTGTAGATGACCTTATTACATCACTAAAATCAGCAAAAATACTGACCAAGGTACTGCAAAGAGAACAACTCACGATTGGTGACTTCTATTACCATTGGTCGAAATGTTATTTGGAGACATCGCGTTTATCTTTACCTCTGGCCCAATTTATATGTAAATATATGAAAATAAGAGAAAAGCAGCTAATGCTTAACCCAACATTTGTAAGCGCTTTACATTTGGATCCCCGATTCCATGTGGTCTTGTCAACAGACGAAAAAGCATTAGCTATTAGGCATCTTAATATAACTTGGAAGAAAATTTTAAAAGTAGAGGCAAATTCTATGCAGGATGCACCTGAAGATGAAACGGCGAGCACATCGCAACTAGCATCTGATGCTGTGGATGAAATGGAATCAATTCTACCTGAAACGGAAAAATTGAAAAACCGTAACCGCCGCGACCATTATGTCCAAACTCAGGCGAATATAACGGCACTTTTAGAGAACTTTTCTTGCTATCCACGAATACCACCCACAGAAGACATATTAACATTTTGGAAAAGTAAAGTCGTATGTGAACCTCTTTATCGTATATATCGTATGTGATCTCTCTTTAATGCGAAACTGGGCAAACAAGACGGTGACGAGCTGCGAGTGGGGCAATTTGGATTTGGACGTAGGAACCACCGGGGACACCTACTGGCCAGCTTTATGGAGAGGGAGGGCCTCTACATGATGAACTCCTTCTTCAGAAAGCGTGAGCATAGGAAGTGGACCTGGCGAAGCCCTGATGGTGTAACAAAAAATGAGATTGACTTCATCATGTCGACGAAGAAGCAAATATTCAATGATGTCTCTGTGATCAATGCGGTGAAAACCGGAAGTGATCACCACATGGTAAGAGGCACATTGAATATCAATGTCAAGCTTGAAAGACCTCGACTGATGAAGTCTACGCTCCGTCCTGCACAGATCCAGATCCAAAACTCCGAGAGCTTTCAGCTCGAACTCCAAAATCGTTTCGAATGCCTAGGAAGCTCTGTGGACGAATACAACGGTGGGTTCGTGGAAACTGTCCATACGGTCGGGTCTAAATTCTATAAGACTCGTACAAATAAGAGCAAGAGGCTCACAGATCGAACTCTCCAGCTTATGAAGGAAAGGCGTGAGATGATTCTGCAAAACAAACGATGCGATGCGTGCACATATCAGCTGCTCAATAAACGGATCTCTAAGTCCTTGAAACGCGATATCCGTCACTTTAATACTGGAAAAATTAAAGACGCGATTGAGCGAAATAAGGGCTCTAAGGTGTTTGCAAGAGACCTGTCTATTGGGCAGAGCCAGCTCACGGCATGGCAGAGTCATATCCGCCAAATCGGAGCTTCTGGGAGAGATCGAGGCTTTTTATGGACAGTTATACACGTCAATCACAAAACCCACTACGAATCTAGCAAACGACCCAAGAGCTAGGTTGACCTGACACTATACCGAAGATATCCCGGACGTCAGCCTGTACGAGATTAGGATGGCTCTGAAGCAGCTTAATAACAACAAGGCACCGGGTGATGACGGAATTACAGCCGAACTCCTGAAGGCGGGTGGTAAACCGATCCTTAAGGCCCTTCAGAAGCTGTTTGATTCCGTTATATTCGAGGGAAAAACTCCACAGGCATGGAGCGGAAGTATGGTGGTACTCTTCTTTAAGAAGGGCGACAAGGCCCTGCTCAAGAATTATAGGCCCATCTCACTTCTGAGCCATGTCTACAAGCTGTTTTCCAGAGTCATCACGAACCGTCTCGCGCGCAGGTTCGACGACTTCCAGCCTCCCGAACAAGCCGGATTCCGAAAAGGCTTTAGCACCATAGACCACATACATACGCTACGGCAGGTTATACAGAAGACCGAGGAGTATAATCAGCCTCTCTGCTTAGCGTTTGTGGATTACGAGAAAGCCTTTGATTCGATCGAGACTTGGGCTGTGCTTCAGTCTCTCCAACGGTGCCAGATTGACTATCGGTACATCGAGGTGCTGAAGTGTTTGTACGAAAACGCCACTATGTCAGTCAGACTGCAGGACCAGACCTCGAAACCTATCCTCCTGCGGCGAGGTGTGAGGCAGGGAGACGTTATTTCTCCAAAACTGTTCACGGCCACAATGGAGGATGTCTTCAAGGTTCTGGACTGGAGTGGATTGGGCATTAATGTCAATGGCGAGTACATCACTCATCTTCGGTTTGCCGACGACATAGTAGTCATGGCTGAGACAACAGAAGAGCTCAGCACAATGCTCAATAACCTCAGTAGAGCTTCCGAAAGAGTGGGTCTTGAAATGAACATGGACAAAACCAAAGTCATGGTAAATAACCATGTAGCACCCACTCCGATCAAGATTGGAGACTCTGCACTCGAAGTTGTGGACGATTACGTCTACCTTGGACAGACAGTCCAGTTGGGTAGATCTAATTTTGAGAAAGAGGTCAACCGTCGAATCCGACTCGGCTGGGCAGCGTTCGGGAGGCTGCGCGGTATCTTCTCATCCAATATACCACAGTGTCTCAAGACAAAAGTCTATGACCAGTGCGTGTTGCCAGTGATGACATATGGTTCCGGAACGTGGACGCTCACAATGGGCCTCATCAGAAGGCTCAAAGTCACCCAAAGGGCAATGGAAAGGGCTATGCTCGGAGTTTCCTTGCGTGATCGAATCAGAAATGAAAATATCCGCAGGAGAACCAAGGTTGCCGACATAGCACGAGGAATCGCCAAACTAAAGTGACAATGGGCAGGGCACATTGCTCGCAGAACGGATGGCCGTTGGGGCCAAAAGGTTCTGGAGTGGCGACCGCGTACCGGAAGACGCAGTGTTGGAAGGCCCCCTACAAGGTGGACCGATGACCTGGTGAAGGTTGCGGGAATCCGATGGATGCGAGATGCACAGGATCGTTCGTTGTGGCGACATTTGGGGGAGGCCTATGTCCAGCAGTGGACGTCTGTCGGCTGAAATGATGATGATGATGAATGATGTGAACCTCAACTATTTCGTTTGGCTACTACAGTTCTAGCTACTCCGGCTACTCAAGTTAGTGTGGAGCGTTTCTTTTCATCCTTAAAATTCATTTTAAATTATTTGCGATATAATTTAAATGACAACATAGTCGAGGACATTTTGATTTTAAGAAACAATAGTTAAAGCTTGCTGTTTTTTATTGTATGTTTAATGGGTAGGTACCTTAATAAAATGTTAGTAAAAGTTTGTTGGATTGGGTTGATATTAAAGGTCTGTGTCTAGCAGACCCTAACTTCAATACCTCCAGTAAAATAGATATTCTCTTGGGTGCAGATGCTTACTGCGGCATAATGAGGGAAGGTGTAAAAAGGAGTCCATTTGGTACCATGATCGCACAGAATACCACTTTAGGATGGATCCTTTCAGGCTTAGTCCACTCAAATAGCAAGATTCCAAATTATGATACAAAAAAGATAAATGTACATTGTGCACAGTTCAATGAAGACAATATTCTCAGGAAGTTTTGGGAAATAGAAGAACAAGTTAGTATATTATACAAAGAGAATATTGAATTCAGAAGAGCAAAAATGTGAAGAACTTTATCTTAAAACAACTAAAAGAGATGATACAGGCAGATACATTGTGCGGCTACCATTCCGAGACGAAGATCCTATTTGTAAAGGCGGGCGTTCTCGTGAGATAGCTGAAACAAGATTTAAATCGTTAGAAAAAAGACTAAGTAAAGATAGTAGTTTGAATGAAAAATATAAAGAGGTAATTAATGAGTACTTACAGTTAGGCCACATGAAACCTGTAAAAGAAGAGGATAGTAAGAAAGATGAAGCAGTGTACTTACCACATCACGCAATGATAAGAAATGACAAGACCACGACGAAGGTTCGGGTGGTATTCAATGCTTCTGAAAAAAATAAAAAGGGAGTTTCACTAAACGACACCCTCATGGTAGGACCAACTTTGCAAGCAGATTTAAGACACACTGTATTGAAATGGAGAATACACTCTATTGGAATTGTGGCGGACATAGTAAAAATGTACCGTCAAATCAGAATAGCCGATGAAGATGCGGTCTTCCAGAGAATACTCTGGCGAGGGAGCCCTGAACAGCCAATGTGACCTTCGGAACAGCCTCTGCACCATACCAGGTGGTCAGAACTCTTCATCAGGTAGCATACGATGAAGGCGAGAAATACCCACTGGCATCAGACAAGGTTCTAAACTGTTTTTATATGGACGATTTGATGACTGGTTGTAGTAACATTGTAGAAGGCGTAGAAATCTGCAAACAGATGACACAATTATTAGCAAAGTGTGGATTTACATTACAGAAATGGAACAGTAATGAACAGCAATTATTGAATAGAATAAGCTCACTCGATGAAAATGAAGCAGTAGAGAAAATAGGTCAAGTAAACATGAAAAATGAGGATATTCAAAATGAAGAAAAACAGGACATGATAGAAAAAGAAATTAAAACAGAAAATAAGGACATAGAAATTAAGTTAGATACTACCATAAAAATATTAGGACTTACCTGGAACCGCCATGAAGATGTCTTCCAGTACTCGGTACAGCTCCCACCGCAGACGACAGCACCTGTAACGAAAAGATCAATATTATCAGACATAGCGCATTTGTTCGACCCATTAGGATGGTTAGCTCCGACTGTGGTTGTAGCAAAGGTATTTATTCAAAGGTTATGGCTCATCGGTGTCAGTTGGGATGAGGAATTAACTGCGGAATTAAGTTGTTGATCCCTGCGTTCACGCGCCATTGTCTTTCTATTGTGTCTCGCATTACGCACTCAAAAGGTTAATAACAGAATGGAGTACTTACCGTAAAGAATTGTCTTTACTTACCCAAGTTAGAATACCTCGTTGGCTTGGAACACATTCAACGGATGAACTAGAGTTGCATGGTTTTAGCGACGCGTCTAAAGCAGCATACTCAGCAGTGGTGTATTTGAGGATAATTGATTCCTCAGGCAAAATTCGTTTGTCGTTATTGATGGCAAAAACTAGAGTGACTCCGATCAAACAAGTTAGCATTCCTCGATTGGACATATGTGGCGCTGTTCTCTTAGCAAAACTATTGACAGAGGCAGCAGACATCTTAAATATTTCGAAGCAAAGGATCTCCCTGGACCGATTCGACTGTGGTTCTTTCATGGCTGAACAGTCATCCGAGCAGGTGGAATACATTTGTTGCGAATCGGACATCTGAAATATTGGGTTCAATGAGTTCATCCCAATGGTTCCATGTGTCAACCAAAGAAAATCCAGCTGACTGTGCTTCAAGGGGAGTCTTACCTAGTTCATTAATTAGCAATGAGTTATGGTTTTCAGGACCTAAATTCCTAAAAAACTAAACAATTGAGTACAAAGGACCTAAGAATTTAACAATAGATTTAGAACAAAACACGATTAAGGCACACACAGCTATAGTTCCAGAACATATAGTTTTCGAAAATTACTCTAGTCTAAGAAGGTTAGTTAGAGTAATCGCATATTGTAGACGATTTTTGAAAAAGGACAATTACGATAGTAAACATTTAAACACAAGGAAATAGAAGCAGCATTAGAAAGCTGTATAAAGAAGACACAGAAAGACGCATTTACAATAGAATATACACAATTAAAAGAAACAGGTCATTTAACTCTAAAATCAAGCAAACTGAAGTCACTCTGTCCGTTTATTGATAAAAAAGGTATCATGAGAGTTCAGGGACGGATTGAAAAATCAAATCTGGATGAAAAAGCGAAACATCCAATAATTCTACCTCATGCAAATTATCTGACTCGTCTTAAAGTTGCTGAGGCTCATGAAAAAACTCTGCATGGCGGCCCTCAGTTGATGATGAATTTTTTAAGGTCAGCCTATTGGATTATAGGCGTTAGATCACTAGTTCAACAACATGTTCGCAAGTGCATAATTTGTGTTAAACAAAGAGCTAGCGTTAAAACTCAACTGATGGGCGCTCTCCCATCCGTTAGATGTACACCGTCAAGACCATTTCTGCACAGTAGAGTGGACTATGCTGGGCTAAATATAAGGACGTCGAAAGGCCATGGCCATCGTTCATACAAAGGCTATATCTGCCTTTTTGTATGCATGGCTACCCGCGCTGTTCATTTAGAAATCGTCAGTGGTATGGGCACGCAAGCATTTTTAGCAGCCTTTAGACGATTTGTCTCTAGAAGAGGTCATTGCGCCAAATTGTGGAGCGACAATGGCACCAATTTTGTGGGTGCTTCTAGAGAATTACAGCAGCTGGCCTCTATACAGCCAGAAATAGCAGAACATCTTGAAGCGAACAGCACTGAATGGCATTTTATCCCGCCTCATGCTCCCAATTTCGGTGGTCTATGGGAAACGGGTGTAAAATCGGTTAAATTCCACCTTAAAAGGGTGATTGGCGAGTCTACACTTACTGTATTGATCCTGATGAACCACTGCCTCTAACCCCTTGACATTTTCTTATCGGAGAACCGATAGTCAATGTGCCAGACAACAATCACGATAATTGCAATGTGAACTATTTTACTCGGTGGCAATTTGTACAAAGGATGGTGCAGTCTTTTTGGAAAAGATGGTCACATGAGTATCTATCGAATCTTATGAACAGATACTAATGGTCAGCCCAAGTTCCAGAACCAAACATTGGGGACATTGTTCTGATTAAGGAAGATCATTTGCCGCCTAGTCACTGGTTGTTGGCTCGTGTTGTGGAAAAACACCCAGGTGCTGATGACGTTACCCGTGTGGTCTATTCTATTCTTCTATTCAAAACATCTATCATTAAGAGACCAACATCCAAATTATGCATTTTACCCATTTCAGATCAATGAATTGTTATTTCATTTATTTATTTTTTTATTCCATCAGACGACGACGACGACGTTTTTTTTTATTTTTTTTTGTTCGTAATATTGCACACTCGTACTGATATAAATGTTAAGTTTTGATATTATTAGTTCAAATTATGTATTAGTATTTTTTGCAAAGTCTCTTTAGTCTAGCAGTGTCTTAACCGTTGTTTATACCTCTTAGGATAAATTTGTCAACACTAATTGTTATTAGTTAAAGTTCACCTTCTAGTATATAAGGTACAATATAAGAAGGACATTCTGTCACTAAATGTCCTTGGCGGTCGGTATGTTGACGATGAAACCTTGATTTTCATTATTTTAGTACCAACCATCTCGATAGATGGCGTTAACGTCGATTTATAAGTCGATATGGTTTCGTTACCAGCATTTGTATAAGGGCATTGATATTTTTCGAATAAAAGATTTCTACTCAGATCAGGACACAGTAGTGATTTTATTTTCAACCCTATTAGTGTTCACAAAAAGTCCAAAAAGTACAATATTACCATCTCGGTAATAAACACATATTGTAGTTTTTTTTTGTAGCTAAATCAAAAACTACCCAAGCAAAGTTAAATCAATTAAATAAATAAAACCAATCTACTGAGCCTTGGCCAACCTTTCGCTCTGGAGACATTCAAAATTTCACTAAGTGTCGCCGCACATGGGCCACATGCCACAGCCACAAACGCCGCCAAGAGAAGCTAGAAGCGGTCACAAAGGAAGCTGAAACGCGCGACAGCCACTTGTGGCCGGTGGCTGTTACTTTTTTTAACCCATACGCGAAGTATCATAATGGTGGCGTATGACGGCGTTTTGTGGCCAGTTCGGGCTACAAGAAGCGAGCACCAGCAAAGTTTGTAGCGTGTGGAGCCACCGGCGTCAACCGTGTGCAGCGAATCCATTTAAAATGTATGAAACCTACTGGAAATATGCCGGTGGCGGCGTTTTGTGATTGTGGCCGGTGGCCCGTGTGCGGCGACCCTTATAGCCTACCAGAGTTTTGGAGCGGTGAGGGCGAGGGGCGCGATGTTTCGCTCCGCGTTGAGAATTTTCTGTCCTACGTATTACGGAGCTACTTGCATGCTAAAAAACACCATTTCCTTCATCTATACATTTAACAATCAATTATAAAATGTATTTATATCTTTCCAAACAACTATGCAGCGGCGTAGGTAAGTACCTATGTTAGGGATGAGACTATGACGCAAACTATCTAATAACAACGTGCAATTTAGCATGCCCACGTAGTGTTAGATATTTTATACGATATTGCAAACATTTACTTCGTTGGTCTCAAATAAGTCCGGTGAACTTGGGGAATCCAGTTCTGGAGTTGTACCTTCGGGGTCTATTTCATAATTATATTTATCAGACTGAGGCACTATGTCTAATTCTTTGTCATCTGTAATAGAGTCTTCTGAACTTTCAGATGACTCATCTATGATCACATGTTCACCTGCAATTTTACAGTTCACTTGCATTTATTGTAAATAACGTAACCTAATTAAATTTCGCAGATTTGTAGGTACTTACGTTTACGTATATGCTCTGCACCTTTATGAGGTAACATTTTTCCACAACAGTAACCACAGTCCCAGTCTTTCCGATCGGAAATAAAAACCAATACTGAGGTTACAACAATGTGCAACAATCAGGAAGTAAACGAGGCGAGGCGGTGCATCAAAGAAAACCCCTATTTATTAAGGTTTAGGTACTGCTACCGATTCATTTATAAAGGTTATGGTATTGCTACCGAAATCATTATAAAGGTTATAGTACTTGTACCGAAATATACCGGTATGTATTTCCAACCTTAAAATTCCGCTAATATACCTACGCTACGGTATCGAAATATTTTGGTAACCCTAATTTAACGGTATGACGTCATACCGAAATTTAAAGGTATCTTAATTTTTGGGTAATTCAGTCCCTGCTGCCAACATAGTGATGACGGGAGAAACACCTAAAACAAGTAATATGAGGAGTTTTAATGAATCAGTTTATATTAAGGAAAAGGAAAGTGAGGATCCAGAAAGGGAAGAAAAATGGACAGTAGTTAATAGGAAAAAAAACAGATATCCTAATAGCGAAGTAAGAAAAGGAGGAAGTAAGGATCCAACTGAAATTCAGGGAACTGCAATGAGAAATATAAATATCTTCATGTATGGCGGTTGCAGAAAGAAACTACTTCGGAAAATTTAGAAAAACACGTGAAAAAGCTAAATGGAGAGAAATCAGTACAGGTTAAAATAGAAAAAATAAAACACAAGACGGAAAGAGACTATGCTTCCTTCATTATAGGAGTCCCGGAGAACAAGTATGAGCAATTGTGTCAACCAGAAAGTTGGGCTGTAAATATTGAGTTTTGTGAATGGGTGTGGTTTCGGAGACCAACAAATAAATCAAAACCCCCGGAGTAAATTGGTGGAGATATTTTATCAAAACGTGAGGGGTCTCCGAACTAAATTAGAAGAGTTTTATGCGGGAGTTGTGTCTTCCAACGCAAACTTGTGTGACTGTTCCTAAAGAACCCTAGGCTGATAAAAATTTCGTTTTTCCTGAATTTGCCTACATGAAGGTATGAAGGTCGGCTTCCCACTAAGTGGGAGGGATGGGGCCCCTCCGCCGCCCTATCCTGTGGTCCCCATCCTGATGACCTGGACATTTACTGACGGTGGAGGTCTCCACCGTCAGAAATGGTTTCCCAAGAAATATATCACCTCGTCCTGACTTAAACAGCTAGGAGGACAAGGAGGGGATGTAGAAAGACAAAATTAAAACAATTAGGGTTGGGAATCCATTAATAAGGATTTAAGGATGGATAATCTACTTTTCTTTTGAATTATGAAATTGTAAGGGACTGAGAGGGCTGCAAAAGGGTTTATGACACGTGACGCTTGTATTTGCAAATTAATTATTTTAGAATTACTTTATTCCATTTTACCCGTGCATGTCCTGACCAATCCTACGGCAAAGGGTTGTGAGGCCTCTGCTATTGGATAAGACACACTTATTATAACAATTAATCCCTTATAACGGCTTATTCACCCATCAATACAATACAAGACTTAAGCAAGCGTGACGCATCGTCAGTCGCCGCAGAACTATTCACAGCTGCCTCGCTAGACGCCGAACTGGTTTATAAATCGACACTTCTCACTTCCTTACTGCCCCAAGTTGAGGACATCATAACCTCCAAACCTCCGAGCTACGTCTAGCTGCGGGACTTTTCTGAAATGACTCCAAATTACGTGTCTCGCAAAATTTTTTTTTTTTTTGTATCAGTAAGAGGCCTACGGGGGCCGGGTGTGATTTAACGAGACACGTTCTCTAGCGTTCCTTAGAACGACTACCAATGCAGTCCAGGGTACTTAGCAATGACTACCCCCTTCTTTTAGGAAGTGTGCGCCTATCAAGAGCAATGTAAAGTATTCTACTGTCAGTCAGTCCATAGGGGGCGGTAACCGTCGCTAACGTTTGGTGGTTTGTGATCTTATTATAGCTTAAACTGGCTCTAGTATGTAACGAATATATATTCGGTTCAGCCTTCAATCGGCAGTGCCTCAATCATAGTTGCGTCAAGTTGGTACGCCGGCCGGCAAAGGTCAGGTCCACCCCGAAGGAAGTCAGTGTCGAGCCCACTCCTAAGAAGTTAATGTCAAGTTCACTCCAAAGGAAGGCTTTCTCCGAGTCCCTAACACCAACCGCCAGCTTAGGTCACCTTGTCATGGAATGGAATAAGGATAAAAGAGTTAACACTCACCCATTCGGTCACCAACACAGTCGCTAAGATTCACTCGCGTACTTACACACTACTTACGCACAACCAACGCCCATCCATTCGTACTCTAACTCACACACGGATCTGTATTATAAATATTTTACAAGCCTAAACTGGACTTAGCCCACTTGTATCTAATACTGTGTCACAATCCTAGTACTTCTAAGAATTACAACGGGACATTATGTAGCCCTACAATATCTACTGAGTTAGTTAGCTCCCGCTGAACGTCCGAACCCTATCATGCCCTGAAGCCAAGTGTCCTATCGTCGCCGAGTCCACACTCCTCGCTCCTTCGCCTCGGAAGGGCGGAGCCCCTTCCCACGCATTACTAACAAGTTTTTATTGCAATGTTTTTTGTATACTTCCTTAATTGTCTCTAAAAGGTTTGGGTCCTGATTCTTAACGACTGGCTTGCACATGTGCGCTATTATAAATCCCATAATTCAATAGTTTCTTTAGAATTCTATCGGCCCTTTCTTTAAAAAGGACAATTTATGAGGGTCCAAGTGGCCCGGCGCCATTCGTGGTGTTTAAAAATAAATATAATTTCTTGTTATTAATTTGGAATAAGTGACAGACAGTCACACTTGTTTGCCATAACAGAAACAGGATGCAACGCTTCTATTCATGACGCGGAATTAATTCCTCCTGGATACTCGATTATTAGATGTGCCCGGGCAGATGGGCGTAAACACGGAGGCGCTTGTCTCGTGGCCACACCGCGGTTCGAGTTGCGTCGAGTGTCGCCATCTAGGGAGGTCAACATCGATGATCAGTTGTTTGAACTGGTTTGTACATTAGTGTACCAACGTAGTAGACTATTGTTTTTGTTGTGTGTGGTTTATATTCCACCTAACAGTAACGAAAGTGAATATATGGTATTATTTAATATAATTGAACAGTTGTGTAAACGTTATAAAGATGTTATTGTAATTGGGAACTTCAACTTGCATTCTTGTCCTATAAACGTTCACAATTATTTTGAATGTTTTCAAACTCATTGTGGATTCACTCAGAGTAACGAAGTAGGTAATTGTAATGGTCGACAGTTGGATCTTGTGTTAAGTGCATTCGAGGAGGCTGGGAGTGTGAATGTGCGCGCGGTGGAGGCGCCGCTCGTGCCGGTCGACGCTTATCACCCGCCGCTCGACGTGACGGTGAGTATCCAAGTGCGCCAGCGCCTGCGCACCAGTTCGTCAGCACCGACTGCGGGTACACATGAACCTACAGGTTGGAATTTCAATAAAGCCGATTTTTCTTTATTGTATTCATCAATTGCGGCCATAGATTGGACTCCAATGTATAAATTTGATTTGCAAACGAGTTTAAGTTATTTCTATGACCATATTAATTCAATTTTGAATGACTGCGTTCCCAAAAAAAAGAGAAGTCGTGTAAGCTCAAGGTTCCATTACCCTGAGTGGTATACTGTTGAATTAATTCGCGACATTAAAACAAAGGCTATTTTATATAAACGGTACAAAACAAGTGGGACGAGGTCTGATTACGAAGCGTTTGCGCAGTGTAGGATCACAGTTAAAAAATCGGTATCCTGTGCACGAGAATAACATGCGCACCGTGTTAAAACTCAATTGTTGGAAGACCCTAAGTCGTTCTGGAATTATGCAAAATCTAGGAAAGATAGTAGAAGTCCGCGAAAGATTTTAAAGAATGGCGAGGAGGTAACTGATGAACAGTGTGTCCAGGAATTTGCCGAGTACTTTTATTCAGTGTATGATACCGAGCAGGCCGCGTTGGATGTGAGTGTGGCTATGATCGAAGCAGGGGGAGAGAACGGAGCAGCGCCGGTTCATCTTGATCACTTACACCTGTCTGACGTATTTTGTGCGCTTCAACAGCTCAAACCAAAAAAGTCTTCTGGCCCGGACAGCATTCCACCCCATCCTAAAGGATTGTCGGTCGGCGCTAGCCAAACCACTGCAATACATTTATAACAAATGTTTGGAAGAAGCGGTATTTCCGGAAAAGTGGAAGGTTACCCATGTCGTTCCAGTACCAAAGGGAGGTTCAGGGACGACGGTGGATGGCTACAGGCCAGTAGTGGTGCTGTCGACTCCGGCAAAGGTTTTTGAGGCTGCTATTCATAACAGCATATTTCAGCAGGTCAGTAGTCAGCTTTTGGATGCTCAGCATGGATTTCGACCAGCAAAAAGCACGACTAGCAATCTCCTCAGTTATATGGCTCAAATTTTGCCGGCAGTGGATAGTGGGGGCAAATTGATGTTGTCTACTTCGATTTTAAAAAAGCATTCGATCTTGTAAACAATGATGTCTTGCTCAAAAAGTTAGCCACAGTTGGTTTCACCCCACATCTACTAAGGTTTTTTGCAAGTTACTTGGGTAATAGACAGCAATACGTAGAATATGAGGGACATAAGTCAGAGCCATATTTTACCAGGTCGGGGGTGAGTCAAGGCAGTAACCTTGGGCCTTTGGAGTTCATTCTGATGATAAATGACCTGCCAAAAGTGGTCAAGAACGCCAAATGCTTATTGTTTGCTGATGAACGCTGTCGCTCGAGATAAATGAGTTGGCCGACTATGACAGGCTTCAACAAGATAATTATAGACGCAGTAGTGGCCTGGAGCAAGAAGAACCTCTTACAGTTTAACGTCTCCAAGTGTATAACGATCACTTTTTCACGTGGGCGTTCTCCTATCCTGTATAGTTACAACTTGGATGGGATGCCAATTGCTAGGGTTACGGAAGTTAAGGATTTAGGAGTTAATTTCAACACTGGGTTAACGTTTCGTGATCACGTCGAGAGTTGCTGTAGAAAAGCTTACCGTAATCTAGGTTTCATGCTCCGTATGGTGCGTGACTTTACAAATATAAAAGCGATTATTGCTCTTTATAATGCTTTGGTTAGAAGTCAGTTAGAATCTAACGCAGTCATTTGGGCTCCACATGAATCTAAATATAGGCTCATGCTGGAGAGAGTACAAAACAAGTTTGTCAGGTATTTGTACTTGCGCTTGTATGGTGTTTATCCATTTTACCCATTGACGTACCCAACTTTATTTATTTTGGGTATGGTTGGATTTCACGAATTGAGGGTCAGGAGAGATCTTGCACTCATTTCGTACATATTCAAAGTACTAAGAGGAAAGGTACACAATGCGGACATATTAGGTCAGGTAGATTTATGTGTTCCAGACAGGTACGTGTGGCGACGACGACAGTCACGGCTGCTGGTAGAGCCACGCGCTCGAACCAATCTGTTACGGGAGGCGCCGCTGACGCAGGCGCTCCGCGAAATCAACCTCATAATATCTAGTGACACGGACATATTCTGTTGTTCTCTGAGTGAATTTACAATAAATGCCTTATTTGTGATAAGTTATAAACTAAATTGAATAATATAATATATTATTCAATTTAGTTTATATATATTAGCAGAAAAAAACAAAAAATACACTATCGTATCAGGTCGCCCTGTAAAGATAGTTCTAATTTGGAAAATAAATAAATAAATTGATTTGTGAAGTGAAGTGAAGTTTGGAAATTATTGTTATTATTTTTAATGTTTTTTTTTTTTTGGAATTGTAAAATATTATAAGTATTGTATAATGTAGAAGCATTTTTTTTAGTTAGTAAATGTGAGTACCATGGAGCTATTTTATGGTTTTTTATGTTACTATTGGGCTTGTTTGACATAAATGAGCATGGCGGTTGAGAGTTTGTCATGCTCACTCAAATGTCTCACTGATGGTGGCGCATGTGTTGGATCTTTCGGTTCCCTTCAAAATGGTTGAGCAGAGTAGTGCTAATATTGGCGTCATGTTCGTGAACGGGCGTTGTCAGTTGAGACTGGTCATCTCTTGGCTGCCAGTTGCTATTTTAATATCTATATTTAGTTTTTGTTTTTACTTTGGGAGGGCCCGATGGACATTCCCGGGGGGGCTCGGGCGTCCCCGCAGTCTCCAGACTAGTCCCCCAATGATGTCGTCCTTTCAGTGCGTGCCTGAGGGTTAGCTGCGTGGAACCTCATTTCACTTCCTTCTCCTCTCCTCCCTTCACTCAAATAATGAAAAGGAAAAGTAAGAGACAAGTTAGACAGCGGCTGCACTCCCTCTCTCACAAAGTGCACCTCACTAACATACGAGGTCTGCACTCCAATCTCGTCGCAGTCCACCACCACCTCGAGACTGAAAAACCTGCTCTCTTCTTCCTTTCGGAGACGCAGATCAGAGGTCCGTCCGACGTGCCTTTCTTACCCAGGTTTTACCTTGGAGCACAACTTCAAACCACGTGCGGGTGTATGTATGTACGCCCGGGACGACATCTGCTATCGGCGTCTCCGTAACCTTGAGGACTCCAGGTTCTCGATGCTTTGGACATTGGTGGACACAGGCCTACATAAAATAATCTACGCTTGTGTCTACCGCTCGCACAGCGGAGATCAAGAGACATCCGGGCTCACACAACATCTGAGTGAGGCGGCGGATGCGGCTCAGCAGCGGTACCCTTCTGCTCAATTGGTGTTACTGGGGGATTTTAATGCCCACCACCAAGAGTGGCTTTTCCCGTACCAGTCCACAGACCACGCTGGGCGAGAGATGCGAAAGCTAGCGCTAGCATCAGTGCAGTGCGATCAATCGTTGAAATCGGACGCGCCTGCACTGTACGCGAAAATTATTATTTAATTTGCGCCGAACGCGGCAAGTACCGCTGCCATCATGCGTTCGGAAGAACTTGTGGCGAACGAGGTTCTGGCATTCCTGCAGTATCAGCTCGATGTCATGGACGAGGTCAGTGTGACCCAGATCTGCACGTCCAACTTCAATGAAGAGGAGATTCGCAGAGCGAAAACACTGCTGTACGAGTCGCTACACATGGCTGACCGAATGCCGTCCCGTAGGAGGGATGAAAAAGGAGAGAGGAGTCTCCAGGACATTATCAAAGTGCTCAAGGAGACCGACCCAGATGACGTGCCGACTTTCGTGGCGAAGGATTTGCGCAAGCTGCCCCCCGTCACATTCGACCACGTCGACGTCACCGGACTGCTGCGGGACATCACAACCCTCAGATCAAGCCTGGCCGAGATGCAGTTGAAGTTGGAAGCATCGCAAACCATCATCAGCGATCTACGTACCGAGGTAGCAGATTTACGCAATACGGTATGTAGGTCACACGAGCGAACTATCAACATCACGGCGCGTTGAATGCATCACAGCGGAGTTTCGAGTCAGCAAAATTGGACTTGTCGCCGACCGCCGTCACTGCAAGTGATGCACAAATGCGCCCCGCCCTCCCCGCGTCCCCCGTCTCTGGGGCACCGAAACAAGTGAGCGCGTCACGTGCTTACTCAGCTGCCGTTGTTGCTACTCCAGCGAAAAATCAGCGGCCATCAAAACAAGTGAGGGGTATCCAGGGGCCCTCCGTCCACGTTCGAAGCTCGTTACCTTCGGTAACAAGCCAAGGACAGGTCGATGAAGAAGGCTTCGTTCGTGTAGTAAAGAAGAAGAAGAAGCCTGCTTGTCGCAATCAGTGCGGTACCACATTGACAGGTCCGAACATGTTGCTGCGTCCCGCTATTCCATCGACGCAGCTGTACGTGTCACATCTGCATCACTCCACGAGCGTAGAGGATGTCGTGGAGTACATAAAGATGAAGACCAGGTTCATCCTGAGAGTTGAAAGGTTGGAGTCGCGTCACAAGATCAACTTCAAATCTTTTGTTGTACGGGTACCGACTCAACATCTGGAGACTTTCATGAAGGAAGAATTTTGGCTGACGGGTGTCGTGTATCGGCGCTTTCGCGGAAGGCTACATGACACCACGACTCAGCGCAATACGTCGCCGACCCAACGTAGTTTTAATAATAAATAAAAATAGAATGTTATTATGTATTAGTTTATTATTTTTAAGATTGTTATTTATGTATAGTGTCTATGGGCCTTAGTAGCCTGAAATAAAGAGTTATTATTATATTATTATTATTATTATTATTAAATCTCGCCCAGCTGGTCCAGGGGGCAACGAGGGTGCCGGATGTGGATTCGCACACAGCCAATTGCCTGGACCTTTTGCTGACAACAGATCCAGACCGCTACTCTGTGTCGATATGTTCGCATTTAGGCAGTTCCGACCACTGTCTGGTTAAGTCTGTGTCTGTCTTCTCCCCGCCCGATCCGAGCCCTAGAGGCACCCGGCGGGTTTGGCGATACAGGTCAGCAGATTGGGATGGCTTGCGGTCTTTCTTCGCATGCTATCCTTGGCAGCCCACTTGCTTTTCTTCAGATGATGCTTCGTCGTGCGTAGATGCCGTGACGGATGTGTTGCGGCAGGGGATGGAGTACTTCATCCCATTCTCTGACGTAACAATGTCTGGCCAAGCTCGTCCATGGTTTGGCGCCGAATGTGATCGCGCAGACGCGCTTAAGCACGCGGCATATCGAGCTTGGGCTGACGCTCGTACGCGCAAAGCAAGCGACGTGGCTCAGAAGAAGAAGGCCTTTAACAGGGCTGCCAAGTCCTGCAAGAAGGTGTTGCAGAGGTCTCGGTTTGACCACATAAGCAGAATTGGGAGCAAACTTGCTTCATACCCCGCAGGTAGTAAAGCGTTTTGGTCCCTGGCTAAGTCGGTTGAATCGAACTTCTGCCGTCCCTCACTTCCGCCATTGCTGAAACCCGATGGGTCGCTGGCTCACACCGCTGAGGAGAAAGCAAACTTGTTTGCCTCTCTTTTTGCGGAATCTTCTCGTCTGAATTCTGGTGACGCACGGCCACCTGTTTCTCCTGATGGATGCGCGACGAGGATGTCAGACGTTCGTATCCATCAAAAGGACGTTCGAGTTCGTAGGGTCCTGCGTAATCTCGATGTGAACAAAGCTAGTGGCCCCGACGGGATACCAGCAATTGTGCTTAAAACTTGTGCGCCTGAATTGTCTCCGATCATGACACGCCTATTTCGCATCTCATATGAGACTGGAAAAGTGCCGATTGCTTGGAAGCAAGCTAACGTGCAGCCTGTGCCCAAGAAGGGCAGTCGAGCTGACCCAGCAAACTACAGACCCATCTCTGTTACGTCCGTCCTCTGTAAGAGTATGGAACGGGTGCTAAACAAGAAACTTCTGGCATACCTAGAAGCTAACGACATCCTCAGTGACCGGCAATACGGTTTTCGCCAAAATCGGTCCACTGGGGACCTTCTAGCGTATGCCATTCTCATCTGGAGCGAAGCCATCGAGAAGCATGGAGAAGCGCTTCCCGTCTCCCTTGTTATCTCGAAGGCTTTCGATAGGGTCTGGCACGAAAGCCTCATTGCTAAGCTTCCTTCCTTCGGTCTACCCACTGGTCTGTGTGATTGGATCGCAGACTTCTTGAGGGATCGATCCATCCGAGTGGTCGTTGATGGCTGCTCGTCCGGTCAAATGGATATTAATGCCGGGGTCCCTCAGGGGTCGGTACTCTCGGCTACACTGTTTTTGCTGCACATAAATGACTCGAATGGCTCGATGACCCGGTATCTTTGGGTATGCAGACGACAGCACTGTTGCCGAGAGATATGTGGCTGACGCACGCGCTAGTGGGTCACAGATTCAGTCATCCCGAGAGGCTATGGTTGAACTCTTGATCTCGTCCTTGAAGGCGGTCTCCGATTGGGGCGATGCCAATCTGGTCAAGTTCAATGCAACTAAAACCCAAGTGTGTCTTTTTTCCGCTAAACGGAGTCAATTCCACCCGGCTCCATCTTTCCGAGGTGTGACCGTGCCAATAACCGGCCATCTTGATCTTCTTGGCGTTACCCTGACGTCAACTCTCAACTTTGGGTCATACATCGAAGCAAAGGCTCAACTGGCAGCAAAAAAGCTTGGAATCCTCGCGAAGGTCTCAGACGGTACTTCACGCCGGAACAGCTGCTAAAACTTTATCAAGCGCAAGTTCGATCGTGTATGGAGTACTGCTCTCATCTTTGGGACGGGTCTGCCAAATACCAGCTTGATGCGCTAGAGTCGATTGAGAGGCGAGCCAAGAGGATCATTGGCAATGATGCACTTGTTGAGTCGAAGCTCCAAAGCCTTGGACATCGTCGCCGAGTTGCTGGCCTGTCGGTTTTCTATCGTTTACATTTCGGGGAGTGTGCACTGGAATTGTACAATCTAATTCCGCCAAGTCCGTTCCATCATCGGACCACTAGACGTACGGCGTTATAAGAACTGCGATATTACAGAAAATACAAAACACAAAGAAACCAATAAACACCTTATTTTGAAAAAATAATAACGCACCTTTAATATAAAATTGATTTGAACTTATAATTCTAAGTCAATCCAAATATATAACACTTTAAAGCAACCCGTTTAAAAAAACGGCAATTTCATACTTTAACCCCTATTATTTTGAATATAGGCCTTATTATATATATTTTTATAAATAATAATTATTATTATTACTAGAAGCCAGTTACAAATAAATCCTTGCACTTGTGTTGTGCTACAGTTAGTAGGGACGCGCAGGCCGCATGCTGAGCAGTGTGTGACCACCTTTATAATAAAAGCGTTTAGTTTAACGTTTTTCTAAACGAGCCAAGGCAAGTTTTGTTCAATTTTTATACGGTTTCTAGTGCTGCATTGACACTCACACTTTTTTGCGGCACAGTTATATATATTATATATTCAGTATCCAGTAGTAACATAAGACTGGTTAAACATAGTTTTGATTTAGTTACACTTAAATCAAAAACTCGTAAATGTAGCGTTCACAAAATATGGCTCGTCTTTTGTGAACAATTTAGCAAAAAGGTAACAAGAGAAAAAGAGTCATTGAGAGGCCCATTGAATACAAATTACTATTACTTCGTCGATCGGCGGTCAGCGGCCGTCAAACGCCGACCACTGCCGACTCTTGACAGAATGAAAAATGTCCCTCGACGCGTTATTAAAAATTCAATTAATTTTCTTTAAGTGAAAATGGTTTAATAAACGATAGTGACGAGTCACGGGGGCTTGGAACAGTAGCTCCCCGCCCGCCCCTCAGTCCCCGCTCGCTAGTGACGCAGCACGTTATTAAACAATACGATTTTGTGCTTGCTTTAAGTTCGCTGAAAGATTACAGTGTAATGATGCTTAGCGACGGCGACACATCCCTCCGTCGTGAGTGTGCGGCGTGAAGGGCGCGCGTGGCGTGAAGCTCCACGGCTTCCTGCAGGTAATGAGACAGCGGCTGAAAGGATACACAATACGTTCATAATATCATTACTCTGTTTTAATTATATAATTGCTATAAAACTGGTTGAAAAATGTAATTATACTAAAATACTTCATACTTCTTAAAGAATTTTCAGGCTCGTATTAGATAAATAAAAAATTAACACAAATTTTTAAGTTGTGTGTATACTAACCAACTATAGACTTTGTCTGAAATCTAAAATTTAGATAATTTTGTAAACAATTACATTGCCGGTTTGGTCATGAGTCCTACTTGATCCTGTGCAATGTGTTATTGCGTCGCGTACAAGTATATCTCAACTCAAAAGTTCCAGGGTGGAAGAGCCTGGCAGGAATCCGGGAATAATGGCGCAATAGACTGACCATTATAATAACAATAATAATAATCTGTGGCCCGGCAGTCAAGAAAATTTTTCACTGCAATTTTTTACGATAAATTTATTCACAATAACCCAATTAAAAGGTCCAATGTTCTCACCGCCAACGACACCATCACCTGCGCGTCGGCGGGGAAGAGGCCGACCTCCGGCCAGCTTGAAACCTCGAGGCCCGCCGGCCTCTGATAGGGTCCCCGCTGCCGGTGGAAGTATGCAGCGAATGCGATGGACACCATCCATCAATAAAAATGTCATGCGCTCATACTTTGGGGCTACAGAGGGGGGTATTAACCTGACTGTGTACCGTGGTCGGATGCTCTCTCTGTTTCAGGTGCTTGAGCCAGCTGTCAACGTTTCGGTCCAAAGAGATTTAAAAAGATACAATAGAGCGGCTATCAGAAAAAATGTCATAGAAAAACTGTCATCCTATGCCTCAGTGACGCCTTCTGGCTTTGAATAGCAAACACGCGAATTAAAGTTGTCAAAATTTATAATTATTTAACTACCGCTCAGTAGGTGGTCAGGCCTTACCATGATAATGTTAAAATGTCAGTCGTACGAGCGAAAAAGAGTGATGGAGCTATACATCCTATATAGCTCCATCCCTTTAACAGTTCGGTTTAGGTCGTAAAATGGATCACGTTATGAGTTCGTGATAAAGCCTCAGTGTGTGATAAAGGTAAGGTTAAGCTTTTCAGCAATAGATGGCGTTATCACAAAATCAGCAAATATTCTGGAACTATTTATAAAAAATATTGAATTTTAATTAATTACTTCGTAAATACCAAAAATATTTACGAAAATAAACCGAAGTTAGGTCCAGTCAGTTTATCATAACAAGATTTGCATTAGCGTAATGGGCAGTTCGGCATATTTTCTCAAAAAATGATTTTCTTTTAATGCATAGAGCGGATACAAACACGACTTGACGTGTAGGGGCGTCATTCATACTAGACTGAGCGACTTATGACCACTAGGTAATAAGTATCAGGTTAAGATTTTGTTCGCTATGTCCTGTCTATTGGTAGTATAATAGTATATATTTAATGTCTTTGTTTTGGTCCAACGACTATCGGATCTGGTGCGGGTCATCCAGCGTAATATTATGCTGAATGACGCCGTACCTATTGGATAGACTACGCCTGGAATCACAGATTAGCCGGGTTTCACCTACGACACCACTGGCCGCGGTGTAACGTCAACCCACTGCTTCACCGCGACTCGACCACGTTAGTGACGCCGATGATGACGTGGCTATATATGTACCCGATGTAATGAACGATTGAGGAGCGCTTTGAAGGACGCATTTCGAGAGTACCGCTCCACACCGGGGTTTAGACCTCGTCTACCTCGTTTGCCCATGCACATAGGGCACTGGTGTGTGCTGGTGTGTGATTCGCAGCTATCGAATTTGTTTGATAGCAGCAAAGACCTCACTGATACCCACTCCATCTTGTACTGTGCGGCTGTAGCAGCATGTCGTGTAGCTCACGTTAAATTTCCTAATTGTGACATAACTATACGACTAGCTGTGCCAGCTTAGCAGTGCAGGATAGAGCGCCGTATCGGTGAGGCTAGAGTACTCATCGGTAAGCTTATCTGCTTCAGGGCGGGCAACCCTCGCCCTAGGGTGATGCGCTTTTGAGGCAGGCATTGGATTTGAGAAGTCGAGCACGCATGCGATCTTTTATCAGAGATAGGGGCAATAACCATTAGACGCCAAGATGTAGCCCGTGCAGTCCGTCCGTTGTCTAACTGGAAATCTCCTGGGCCGGACGGGCTGCACAATTTCTGGCTTAAATGGGTCCAAAGGTCGCACGCTCGCTTGGCATCTCAGTTCCAGTCTGCCTTAGAGTCAGGGTCGCTGCCCCTGTTTCTAACGACAGGAATCACCTGCTCCATAAATCAGGTAGTACTGCGGAACCTAAAAAATATAGACCAATCACGTGTTTGCCGACGGTCTATAAAGCTCTTACATCCATTCTGAGAGCTAAAATCAATAGTCATATTGAGACAAATTCTATCATGTCTGCCTCTCATCGGGGATAGTGCAAATCCGCGTATCTAGCATTGGATAATTCCGCGTATCTGACAAATGTAGCCAATTTTCAATTTCGCGGGCATTCCACGTAAGATCCCGATTGGCAGCCTTCTCGCTGACGTGACTTTCGTTCGACCAATAGAAAGCAAGAATTCGCCCAAAAACAATTCTGCGTATCTACAGACGGCAATTGACAATACCGCGTAAGTCATCAGGTGTCATTGGGAGCGTATTTTGTGGTTTATTTTTGTTGTTAAACTCAGTGTTTACATTGAAAATATTAATTACAACATTAGGTAAGTGTTGATTAAGTACTTTCTATGTGAAATGTCAGTACTAAGCATCATTTTTAAATACATTTTAACTTCATTTACTTTTCCTAACCTATTTTTTATTGCAAAAAATAACTAATTATTATAAAGTGAACGTTGGACACGTTCACTTTATAATAATTAGTTATTTTTTTATAATAATTAGCTATCAAGTCTTTATAATGTTGGGCACGGCCATTGTAGCAACAGCGGTGTTCCTGTGTTGCAGGAGGAAGGCGTCTACCAGGAGTCGGAACCAACAGTGATATTTTCGCGAAACATTAATTAAGTTCTAGTGAAGTGAATCAAGTGAAACTTCCGAGAAAGCAGAGCATAGTGGCTGACCGTCAGCCCAGTGAAGTGAAAGTGGTAGCTAGTAATGTTAGTGTAAACAAGGCACTTGACCAAGCTACGTCCCCTAGACCACAAAGACGTAACTTTTAAATTTGAGATATTGTTTATTTTTTATTAATCTTAGTACCATAAGGTTTTCTAACATTTTCGCCCGGGAGCATGTACGGCGAACCGCATATCATAACATTTAACTGCATTTAGCCAAACCATCACTTTGCACGTCTACGCCAAACGATCAAAATTATTAATTAAGCAAATCAGTACGTGTTCAGATCGCCTTAAGTGCTCAACTCGCTTCATCAACCAACATAGATACTTGTAACATTTTTAACAATACAGTTTTAGTGAACATTTCTATCTATTATTTAACATCCCAGCAGACAACCTTTACAAACTTGCTCTTAAATACAATCTTGTGGAATCAGTAGTACCGTGCTACAGTTATGTGCCCGACCCAGTTCTCGACAATGGCAATATCACATTATATTGGGATCGATCTAGACATCACTGACAAGACTATTGTTGCCAATAAACCTGATATAGTTGTGATAGATCGACTAGAGCGTCGCACAATGATTGTTGATATAGCGGTCCCTCATGACGAGAACCTCGTAAAAGCTGAGAAAGATAAGCAAACTAAATATCTTGACTTAGCTCGCGAGGTTGTCGACATGTGGGAAGTGGATAAAGTAATCATTGTGCCGATAGTCGTAACGGCCAATGGCTTAATAGCCAAGAGGCTCGAACAACGTCTGAGGAGGCTCTCGTTAAGCAGCTGGATCAAGGGCCTAATCCAGAAAGCAGTACTCCTGAACACGGCGCACATTGTTAGGAGATTCCTCTCTCAGGAGCCCTGACCGCCTAATGCCGGTGGGCAACTATTTTGTATATTTTTAACCGACTTCAAAAAAAGGAGGAGGTTATTAATTCGGTTGTATTTTTTTTATAATTTTTTTTTATGTTTGTTACCTCAGAACTCCGTCGTTTATGGACCGATTCGCAAAATTATTTTTTCCCCTAAAAGGATATGCTTGCAGATTGGTCCGATTTTTTTTCAAAATTCAGTTCTAATGATGGGATCCATGAGGAATCGAGGGAACTCCTCAAATATTATAGGTAACCATATAGTAATTTTGGTATTTTCATCGAGAACTTAAGCATTTACAGTCAAAAAGTTACATTTGATGAAGTGGAACTGATGAAGAAGACCAACCATAAATGGTCAACGGAACTTCATACTCACAGATATCACAATGAAGATAGTTAAGCGACTATGACAATACAAATAAATGAATGGTTCTGAATAGTTACGTTGAAAATTATATCATCGAAGTGATCTGATGATGATGGTGGAGCCGGAAGGTAGGTACTGGAACTCCGTAATTAATCAATGCATCCTAGCCGTGTTTGGGCTTATTAGAATTTTCATGAGATGCACTTTGGCTATAAGGTACTGTGGCAACCGTATAGGTTCCACTACTAATTACTAACTTGCAAAACTGGCATGTTAGACTTTTAAGGTTTACGTAATAAAAAGTTTAGTTAGGACTGACGTTCCTATGAATAGAAAAGGGAGACGTCAAGGAACGTCGACATATATATTTGATATGTAAAATATAGAATGAAAGAGCTATAATCTAAATAATACCTACTCGAAGAACATAAAGCCTTTCATTTGCGCATTCCACCCCCAACAGTACTATCGAACTGATCTGATAATGGGGCCGGAAGGTGGAAGGTAGGTAGACACAGGAACTTCATAATAAAACAATGTAACCTAGCAGTGTTTGGGTTAATTGGAATTGTCATGAGAAGTAGGCACTCTGTTTATAAGTGTATCGCAGTAGGTGTTAAATAAGAAACAAACAATACAGAGGAACACCGACTTCCGAAATTAAAGTTATTTGGATCCTTTTAGTGTTTTTTAGTAAAGTCGGTTTTTTTTTGTAAAAAGTTTTGAAATGTGTTTTTTTAAAAGAAATATTTAAAAATGTAGCAAATGTGTATATAAAATAAATAAATGGAATGATAATAATAATCACCCCATCACCGTGTCTCTACGTTGACGTCGTGGTAGGGCTTGCGCGTTTCAATAAACCCTAGGGATGTGTCGGTAACATTTACTTTGCCGTAATATGCCTAGGGTGAGGGGCCAGACTAAGAGAAATAGAATCAGCAGGGCAGTTTTGTGGCGAACTGATGGGCATTAGTGACTCCACGGACCCGATGTCCCTGGAGACTTTGGCTTCATCTCCGGCTTGCCTTTATTGGTCAGACGTAGTGAAAACTGACGAGGAACGGAGCTCCTACTTCTCTCTTGCCTTTATTGGCTGGCTTGAGTGGAGACTCGCAAGAGCAAACGTGCTTGTGAGAAGGATGTATAATCCAGTAAGGTGCTGGTAGGAATCTTGACCGTACTTCCGGGATTGTCCTGATAGCCGTGATATACCTCTCCACTCCTCAAGCACCTCAGGATATGTTACTCTTTTATTGCTACGTCACTTCGTGCTAGCGACCTTTTGGGGGCTCATTTATTGAGTGTGCAAGTCACCCCCTGCCTTTTATCGATGGATATAATAACATTGTTCAGGCAGTAGCCATAGTCTTAACATAGTTCCAGGTTATTTATTTATTATAACTTCATACAACACAAAGGTACAGAGGTGGACTTAATGCCTTAGGCATTCTCTACCAGTCAACCAAGTGTAGTGAAGAGAAAACATAGCTGGTGCATAAAAAAAAGAACAAGATTACCAGTCCACTTAAGACTCCAAAAGCCATAGCCTTATTATCTTTATTTTCCACATGTCGCAATAGTTTTCACCAACCGAAGGTTGTCTTTGGGTGCACTAGCATAGCGCGTACAGGGATAATCGTCAGTTGATATAAAGTTCCATTAAAATTATCTAAAGGGCCTCTGCGAGTTGGCTTCGGCCCCTCGTACGCCTTCAGAAGGTCCAGGACCACAGGTGAGATGTATAAATAAATAATAATCAATTTATTTCAAGCAACGTGTACCCATATCATATAATATGGGTACATGTCGCCTGAAATAAATTGATTAATTAAGGTATTTTTATACCTTATAGACTAACATACATTACTACTTATATTAAATCATTTTGTTAGTAAACATGATTTAAAACTATGTTAGTAACACTTCACTTCGCACTATTTTGTCTTGGTGCTGTCCTGTGTGCCAAAAGTCTTCTTCCATGGCAAAGTGCAGAAAACAGTTTGGTACTCGCACCACAAATGCATTAAAATTGGCACACATTCGACGATGGCCTCCTCCTATAAATGTAGACACAGAACTCTGAGGGGAACCTCAGATGATGATGGAGATGATGATGTAGCGATATTTATACTGCCACATACGAACTAAAGACCTGATATGAAGCAAATTCTACATAGCGGTATCAAAGTACTCCGATTTTCACATAATATACAACATTTTGAAAACAACTATCAGGCAGTTGCCCAGACCAGTCAATACCCGTCTGGTAGAAGGATCCTCACTTTTCAATGAAATTTATGGGAATTCACACTCTGTATCGCCTACGTTTATACCTTCTGGTGATCCTCGAATACACATAGAATATGTAGGGAATGTGCTCAGATACTGTCTTTACTCAACTAAATTCCGTAAAGCCACTGCTCTACAGCTTATTTTAATCCCAATCCCGCAGATTCCCGTATGCCTGGAGGCGAAATATGCGAGATATGACCGTTCTAATGTTACAGATAAATATCATCCTGCTCATATGAACATTAATTACCTCTATTACGTGATTCTATCCAGCCAAATAACACTCTTAATATTCTTTTTGTTCAGTCTTACTGCGGACTCGCTCACAAGCATTTTCGTTGATTACATAGTTATCTTAACTGCCTTACTTAGCCCGATAACTAAGTGTAAGAAATGAAACCTTTTGGAACCTCACGAAGAGAGTTCCTCGAGGACCTATTCTAGGTCAGCTTTTGTTACAAACTTATTTATTTTTCTACATTTACTTATTTTATGATTTTATAAAATTACGTCAAAGTTAAAACTGGTCGATAGTAATACTATATCTTGCTCTGGCTATTACATTTCCAAGTTTCGTAAAATCGTTCAGTAAGTACCTACATAACTACTGAACGACAAAGCTCGTCATTCACGAACATTACCGCACCAATAAAACAGACAATGTGCAAGTTTTCATATCACACTTAACACTCCATTCAGCGTCACGTAATGTCCCCATATGTGTATCTGGCGACAGCTTTTCACCCCTCGTGCTGTGGATCAAATATCAGTACAATAAAAACTAAAATGATGTTATGAATGCCAATTGAAGCATTCAGACAGACCCGCGACACTTATAACTTTTTCTTACACTTGTACCAGCCAGACCTCAGGTCGAAAAAAATTAAACTTAAAGCCCTAGACATAAATCGTCATTAATCAGAAAGTTTGGATCGTCACGCGATGATGGCGGCGGCGGCCGTAGAGACGACAACTTCATTATAATCAATCAAAATCTAGCAGTTACATTACCTCCAGGCGGCTCTCTCTGAGCCTTCCTTTGTGGACACCTTTATACCGCGCGCTAGCTTGGAGCTCCATTTGAGTTATATAGCTCAATTTTGAAGCTTATAAGTCTGCACAATCTGGTATTTTCTTTCCAATAATGTTTATGAAATTACAGGCATTTTGTTCAATGAGTATCGATACACTATTTTACTTATTACATAAAATTAAGTAATTTGTAATAATGTACGGCACTGATCACGTATCTCAGACATCTCAGCTAAGACGACAGTTCTTGGACGTCGACGTCTTTTGTCCCCCGCTCTGCCGCACTGAATCATTGATGTGGCTGCAACACGACGATGTTGAAGCTGATTACCACAATCCATTATGCAGATACAGTGAGATAAAAACGCGCACACTGTAATACAGCTTAATATTGTAATGACGATTGCTTATCTCAATATTCAGCAGCAAATCTGTAGATCAGTTTGCATGAGAAGCAGGCCAGTTGATAATACAGCTGTAGCTACATTACATTACCGCCAGTCGATAAACAATCTGTTATCACACAAACTTGCGTTAGTGAAACTGTGTCATTTCACTCATCTTTTCATGTACAGTGAATAGGTACGTAGAAACTGTTAATGACATAGTTTGTCTATGTAGTTAAAATATTTTAAAGGGCACGAGACTCCTATAACACATCGTATAAGCACAAGTCTCCAGCCGTGTCCTGGGGCTGGGGGGGGAGGGTCTGGTTCAGCTCTACACAATCTAATTCTAGCGTCTCGCTGAGGCTTTTAGCGTGTCCATAATAACGCATTTATGTTTTTAATCTCGGCAAAGGGTCATAATCTCACAATGGAACCTTACAACCTTTTGTCTTCAAAAAGTTATTTTGTTTTTCTTTTTAGTCACGGTGAGGGTTACTTATTTATGTAATTGACACAGATAGGTAAGGGGAGACGAAAACCTCGTCGACTCCGCGAAACAACAAAAATAATCACGTTACGTCTACCAGACGCGCAGATCATGTCTTACAGATCATTAGGGGTCACGTTGAGACGAACGATATCAGAGTTTTTTTTTAAATGATATAAAGAAGTGCTTGGCTGCAATCCCATCTAATGGTAAACAGTGATGCAATCGTTGTTATATTCTTACTCTTAAGAATATATATACGCTGTATAAACAACGAGGCGAAACGCTTAGTTCGGACCGTAGAGGTGTTAATAACGTAAGGGTGGACACTCGTCGTACGACGGGTTGTCCCTTGGTAGAAAGGTGATGGTGGCATCAAGTCATATAATTCCAGCGCACACTCTCCAAAATACATCCTGTAAAATATCGAAAGGCTGCAGGTTACTGTACGCCTGTGCTCCAGGCTTTTTAGATTGGTGTTATCCAAATCCGGATCACCAATTAGCCTCTTCGCACGACTTTCCACCGAGTCCAAAGCTGCCAGGTGGCATTTTGCAGCACCGGCCCATATGTGCCTGCATTACTCCACACACGATCGGATCTGTGCTTTGTAAACATTAGAAGCTGTCCCGGTGTGAAGTACCGCCGGACCTTTGCAAGAATGCCAGGTTTCCTAGCAGCTACCTTGGCTTTAAACTCAATGAACTAACCAAAGTTAAGGTTTGAGAAAATTTGAACTCCAAAGAGCAGGCTGAAGGTGGTCGGTGCACTGCAATGATACATTCTGAAAAGTAGGAGCCAATGTGAACGCGCTACTTTTGATGTTGAACAGACACGCTTATGTTTTGGCAGCGTTGAGTCTCACCAGATTGTCTTCGCCCCATTTGGAGATTGCCCGAGCACTTGGAAGGTATCTCATAGATATCGGGTATCAGCAGATCGTTGATATGCAGCAGGAAGAGGGTTGAGAGTAAGATTGTGTTTCGTTTTAGTATTAAGTGGTCTACTCTATCTCTAGTTATTCATTGAGTGAGTTGACTATATCACCATGATTAAAAGACAATTTAAATACCCTGGCATATCTACATATTCATTTTTCAACATGTACGTGTACTCAACATTAAGCTCCTGACATACTTCGAAGCTAATGACATCAGTTACCGTCAATTAGGCTTTCGCTGAAATCGGTCAACTGGAAATCTTCTTGCATATAGCATAGCATAGCATAGTCAGCCTTTTAATGTTCCCACTGCTGGGACTCAGGCCTCCTCTCTCTAGGAGAGGGAATGGGCCGTAATCCACCACGCGGGCTCAGTGCGGATTGGTGAATGTCACATGTCTTCGAATTTTTCCTTCACCGTTTTGAGAGCAGTGGTGATGAAATAAATTACACAAAGTAGGTAATGCGCCTGGCTGGGTTTGAACCCGCGACCTACAACTCGTAAGTCGGGGCCACCACTCGGTCACCACTGCTCTTCTTCTTCTTGCATATACCGTCCACATTACTAGAGTGAGGCTATCGAGTGGCACGGGGAAGGGGTGCGTCTCATATCATATAAAGTTATTTGGTATATCTTCATTTCAATTACATTATCAAGTTATAATAAACATGAGATATACCGTATACTGTTAATATAATTTCTTTACATATAAAATTTATATACTATAAATCTTATTTCGTATAACGTTATTGGATATAAAGTTTATTTAATCGAAAATCATTAGGATAGGATAGAACTAATGATTTTCGACGAAATAAACTTTTTTTTAAACGTTTAAAATATATATTTGTCGCAGCTGTATCGTATAACACACTGTTAGTATTACAAGTTGTCGCGGCGTATTAAAAAACGTTAGGTACTGTAATATAATGCGTCTGCCGAGCCACGTTATATTAATAAATATTTTTATTATTAGATCAGGTTATAACCGTGAACAGTGGTTGTCTGTAAAAAATCGCTTTTAGCGATAAGACCGCCCATTGTGACACCCTGTTAATTTTAAGTTCCTAATGTAATTTATATTTTTGGTGTACAATCTATACATATAATAAAATTGTAGAAAAGTGGTGTCTGTACAATGGAAATATATAAAAAAAAGTAGCAGGGGTTGTTATTATATCGATGCCGAATCCGAGATTGTAATTAATTTTTTTTTTGTCTGTTTGTCGGTTCGTCTGTTTGTCTGTGTGTTTGTGCACGCTAATATCAGAAACGGCTTATTCGATTTAGATGCGGTTTTCACTAATATATTGTAGTAACCTTCACTTAACATTTAGTGTTTATTTCATGTCAATCGGTTCATAAATAAAAAAGTTATGTCAATTTAAAGAATCACGGTGAACATTTGTTAAGGTATTCTATCAGAGTACGTACACGCCTCGCGCCTGCGCGTTCGTGGCTATATAAAGCGCGCTGATAGCCGCGCCGCTGCGCCCTGGCTGGAGGCTTTGATTCTAGAATTAAGGCCACCACAGGCAAGTCCGGTTAAGCAGCCGACAACCTGCTAGGTTGACCTGCGAGAGGCCACGCACAAAAAAAAACGCGCCGCTGCCATAAGGATTCAGTTATTCGTAGCGAATGCACGTATCCTGGAGAGTATAGGCGAATAGTTGCATTCGATTATTGCGATTCACTTGAATACTGACTGTTTGCATATTTCATTTATTTATATTTTAGGGTTTGTAGGTTAGGTTCTTTTTCTTAATTTTCTTTAAAATTTTGTAAATAAATATTGTATTGTAAGTATTTGGTATACATTAGGCGGTTCTTTCCTTGATTTTTGGGTATTTACTTATCTTAATTTTTATTTAGGGTTTGTAAATAAATATTATAAGTATTTGGTATAGGTTAGGCATTTCTTTTCTTGATTTTCTTTATAAAGTCTAAGTTCATTAGCTCAGGTTAGTAATTAATTTTTCTAGCAATTCTTTTGTTTTATAAAGTTAGTACGTTTGGTTTACACGTCTTAACACTTATTACTTAAACTGTGATAATTATATTAAGTGTTAAGTAGTAATATTTCTTTTGCCGATCTCCGAAAGGTTGACAATATCGTACACCCTACATACCAAGCCGCTTGCCGGGCACGTCACTTGCTGGATGAGGATCAACATTGGGATGATGCTTTGTCAGAAGCAAGTATTAGCGAAAGTCCTCATCGGTTGCGACATTTCTCATGTTTTGTGCACTTTCTGACGCTGCATAGTTATGGTATAAGTATCAGAACAAATTGGCTGAGGATTTTTTTAGGCACGTACAACTTAATGATAACAAACCAATTGAGGAGAGATTACGTGAAAGTCAATTGAATCGTTGTTTTTTGGCTATTCAAGATATAGTTACATCTATTGGGGGTAATCCTATTTCTCAATATGGCATGCCGGAGGCATCATTTGACGGTGAACGTATTAATAGAGATTACGCGATGGAAACCAACTATGATCCAATTGACCTGGCCGAAATTTTACAAACTGATGTCTCGAGGCTAACTGATGAACAGTGTTTGATATATGATCGGGTGTGCCGCAGCGTTGATAGTACTTTGGGAGAAATGCTATTTGTAGATGCACCCGGTGGAACGGGTACATTTCTTACGAAAGTTATTTTGGTGAAGGTACGAAGCCAAGGTAAAATCGCGCTTGCTGTCGCTTCATCAGGCATAGCAGCCACATTGTTGCCAGGTGGGAAAACTGCTCATACAATGTTCAAAATTCCGATCGATTTAGACCGCACAGAAAGCCCTGTTTGTAATATTTCAAGAAACAGCGATAAAGCTAAGGTTCTTCGTGATTGTAGCCTTATTATATGGGATGAGTCCACAATGGCCAATCAAAAAGCAGTAAAAGCAGTAGACAGAACGTTGCGTGATGTCAAGCAAAATGATCAACCCATGGGTGCCATTACTATGATTTTTTGTGGCGATTTTCGTCAGACTCTCCCTGTAATAGCACGTGGGACAAGGGCTGATGAAGTTAGAGCCTGCCTAAAGAGTTCTCGACTGTGGCATTACATTATCCCTTTGCATTTGACATTAAATATGCGTGCGCAAATTAGAGGCAACGAAATTGCTCAAGAATTTTCAGATTTGCTACTTGAGATTGGTAACGGTATGTATCCGCAGGAAAAAGGAAAAGTTGTTCTTAATGAAAACCTATGCAAGATAGTTTCATCAATGCGAGACCTCATATCATCTGTGTATGGAAACACAACGCAAATACCAACTTGCGAAAATTCCTGGCTTTGCGAAAGAGCTATTTTGACGCCACGAAACGACCAAGCAGCAACAATAAACGCTGAAATTTTGAGCTATGTTCCGGGGGATTATGTTAAGTATATCTCCATTAACAGAGTCATGGAAGAAGGAGAATCTACAAGCTACCCAGTAGAATTTTTAGAATCCCTCAATGCTCCTGGATTACCAGCACATACAATAAAATTAAAAGTAGGCGTACCCATAATGCTTCTTAGAAATTTAAGCTCCCCAAAACTTTGCAATGGCAACAGGTTAAAAGTGACCAATTTACAACGAAATCTGATAGAAGCAGAGATTTTAACAGGGTGTGGAAAAGATGAAAGTGTTTTCATTCCTCGGATTCCTCTCATTCAAAACATTTTTCCATTTGGTTTTAAACGAGTCCAGTTTCCAGTCAGCCTATGTTTTGCGATGACAATTAATAAAACCCAAGGTCAGACACTGAAAGTTGTGGGTGCAGATCTAAGTATCAGCTGTTTCTCGCACTGTCAGTTGTATGTGGCTCTGTGACGGGTTAGCAATCCTAGGAGCCTGTATGCTTTCATCCCCGATGGCCAGACGTCAAATATCGTATACAGAGAAGCATTACTGTAAAGTAAATTTTTAGCTACCCAAACGACGGTATATGTAATTCAAAATATGCTGCACGTAAAGTCACTATTCCACGCGGACGAAGTCGCGGGCACAGCTAGTAAAGAATATATCTATCTATCTATCATTAGAACGCGGTGGCGAGCGAACGAAGCGATCATGTATGTGGGTTAGGTTAGGTTAGAACAGTGACCATTAAATCGTGAAGACAAGCGAGCGAAGCGAGCGTGCCGCTGCAACGACCGCCGAGCGTCAGATTCCCTTCTAATGTTAGTTAATCATTTGGGTTAGGTTAAGTTAAAAATCGCACCTGGATTAGGTCACGTTAGAATAGTGAACATTAGAACGCGATAGCAAGCGAACGAAGCGATCATGTATGTGGGTTAGGTTAGAACAGTGACCATTAAAGCGCCAAGGCAAGTGAGCGAAGCGAGCGTGCCACGGCAGTGGCCGCGTAGCGCCAGATCCCCTTCTAATGTTAGTGAATCATTTGGGTTAGGTTATGTTAAAAATCGCGCCTGAATTAGGCCAGGTTAGAATAGTGACCATTAGAACGCAATGGCGAGTGAACGAAGCAATCATGTGGGTACGGTAAGGTTAAAACAGTGACCATTAAAAATGATTCACTAAACTTTAGAAGGAGTCTAAAGTTTAGTGAATCATTTGGATTAGGTTAAGTTAAAAGCCATCATGATTTATAAAAAGTTTTTGTTCTTTCATATTAGACTAAATAAGTTTTATGTCTTTTGAGTGTTATATGGTTATATCTAAAGATTTTATAACCAATGTATGCTTTGCTTATAAAAATTTGTTATTTGAAAATTATATCAATGGTTTATTATATTAACTGATCGTTATATCAAATAAAATTATAGTTTCAGTTGTTATATCTTGTAAATATTGGTGATTTGGTAATTATCCTACTAATATTATAAATGCGAAAGTTTGTATGTATGTATGGATGTTTGTTACTCTTTCACGCAAAAACTACTGAACGAATTTCGATGAAACTTGGTACACGGGTAGACCATGTCCTAGAATAACACATAGAATACTTTTTATCCTTGGATTACGTTCCCTTGAGATAATTTTCTAACCCGCAGGCAAATGACAGCAACTATCAAATACATTGACAGCAATTGTCAAAAACACGACCCAATCATTCCTTCATTCGGTCAATCATTCCATCATTCGGTCATTCATTCTACCATTCGGTCAACCATTCCACGATTGACAACAAAGAATAAATGCGGAATCTCCGATCTTACCTTACGTAAATAAAACAAAGTCGTGTTAGTTACACTATTTATAACTCAAGAACGGCTACTAAAAATTTCTAATAACTATTAAAAATCGAAAAGAATAAAAAAAAAATGCTTTTGGAGGAGGTTTCTCTGAGGCACGGTGCACCGCTGGCCGACCGCAGTTAGTTGGGGGCCCAAGTAATGTGCTAGCCACACATGAAAGGCTGCCCCGCCAACTGACGAAAAATCCCGGAATGGTTGGCGACCAGATGAGAGGGCCCGATGGTCATTTCCGGGGGGGCTCGGGCGTCCCCGCAGTCTCCAGACTAGTGCCCCAATGATGCTGTCCTGCTAGTGCGTGACGAAGGTTAGCAGCATGGGACTCCATTTCACTTCCTTCTCCTCTCCTTCCTCACTCTCAATATGCAAAGGTTGAAAAAGAGAAAAGTTAAACAGCGGCTGCACTCCCTCTCACTTAAAGTGCACCTCAGCAATATTAGAGGTCTGCACTCAAATCTCGCAGCAGTCCATCATCACCTGGAGACTGAAAAACCTTCCCTCTTTTTCCTTTCGGAGACGCAGATAAGAAGTCCGTCAGACGTGTCGTACCTAACTTACCCAGGGTTTACCCTGGAGCACAATTTTAAACCACACGCTGGTGTGTGTTTGTACGTAAGGGACGACATCTGCTATCGGCGTCTCCGTAACCTTGAAGATACCAGGTTCTCAACGCTTTGGGCTCTGGTAGACACAGGCATGGATAAAATTATCTATGCTTGTGTCTACCGTTCGCACAGTGGTGATCAGGAGACGACCAGGCTCACACAGTACCTTAGTGAGGCGGCGGATGCGGCTCAGCAGAGGTACCCTTCCGCACAACTGGTGTTACTGGGGGATTTTAATGCCCACCATCAGGAGTGGCTTTTCCCATACCGGTGCACAGACCATGCTGGTCGAGAGACGCGAAAGCTTGCGCTAGCGTTAAATCTCACCCAGCTGGTCCAGGGAGCTACGAGGGTGCCAGATGTTGATTCGCACACGGCCAACTGCTTGGACCTTCTGCTGACAACAGATCCAGACCGCTATTCAGTGTCGATATCATCACCGTTAGGTAGTTCCGACCACTGTCTGGTGAAATCTGTATCAGTCTACTCTCCGCCCGATCCCTGCCCTAGAGGCACCAGGCGGGTTTGGCGATATAGGTCAGCAGATTGGGATGGCATGCGATCTTTCTTCGCATGTTATCCTTGGCAGCCTACTTGCTTTTCTTCGGATGATCCATCGTCGTGCGCAGATGCTGTGACAGATGTTTTGCGGCGGGGGATGGAGTATTACATTCCATTCTCTGACGTAACAATGTCTGGCCATGCTCGCCCTTGGTTTGGTGCGGAGTGTGATCGCGCTAACGCGCTTAAGCACACGGCATACCGGGCATGGGCCGACGCTCGTATGCATAAGGCGAGTGACGTAAGTCAGAAGAAGAGAGCCTTCAACAGAGCTGCCAAGTCTTGCAAGAAGGTGATGCGGAGGTCTCGGTTCGACCACATTAGCCGCATCGGGAACAAATTCGCATCATACCCTGCTGGTAGTAAGGCGTTTTGGTCCCTGGCTAAGTCGGTTGAATCGAACTTCTGCCGTCCCTCACTACCACCACTGCTGAAACCCGACGGGTCGCTGGCCCATACCGCTGAGGAGAAAGCAAATTTGTTTGCCTCTCTCTTCGCGGAATCTTCGCGTCTAGATTCTGGTGAAGCGCGGCCCCCTGTTAATCCTGATGGTTGCGAGACGAGTATGTCGGATATTTGCATCCATCAGAAGGACGTCCGTAGGGTGCTGCGTAACCTTGACGTGAACAAGGCTAGCGGTCCAGACGGGATACCGGCAATTGTTCTAAGAACGTGTGCGCCTGAACTGTCTCCGATCCTGACACGCCTATTTCGGCTTTCATTTGAGGCTGGAAAAGTGCCGATTGCATGGAAGCAAGCTAACGTACAGCCCGTGCCCAAAAAGGGTAGTCGGGCTGACCCAGCTAACTACAGGCCAATCTCAGTAACGTCCATTCTCTGTAAGACAATGGAACGTGTACTCAACAGTAAGCTCCTGGCATACCTAGAAGCTAATGACATCTTAAGTGACCAACAATACGGCTTTCGCCGAAATCGGTCAACTGGTGATCTTCTAGCGTATGCCATCCACATCTGGAGTGAGGCCATCGAGAAACACGGGGAAGCGCTTGCCGTCTCCCTCGATATCTCGAAGGCTTTCGATAGGGTCTGGCACGAAAGCCTTATTAGTAAGCTTCCTTCTTTCGGATTACCTGCTGGTTTGTGTGCTTGGATTGCAGACTTCCTGAATGACCGGTCCATCCGAGTGGTCATCGATGGTTGCTCGTCCGGTCAAATGGCCATTAATGCCGGGGTCCCTCAGGGGTCAGTGCTCTCGGCAACATTGTTCTTGCTGCACATAAATGATCTGCTTAAGCCCGGTACCTTTGGGTATGCAGACGACAGCACTGTTGCTGAGAGTTACATATCCAGCGCGCAGGCTAGTGGGTCACAGATCCAGTCTCTACGAGAGGCTATGGTCGAGCGCTTGAACTTGTCCTTGGAGGCAGTCTCTGAATGTGGCGATGCCAATTTGGTCAAGTTCAATGCTGCTAAAACCCAGGCGTGTCTATTTTCCGCTAAAAGGAGCCAATTCAGCCCTGCTCCAACTTTCCGGGGCGTAACCGTGCCAATAACCGACCATCTTGATCTCCTTGGTGTTACGCTGACGTCAACACTCAACTTTGGGCCATACATCGAAGCAAAGGCTCAACTGGCAGCAAAAAAGCTGGGAATCCTCGCGAAGGTCAGACAGTACTTCACGCCGGAACAGCTGCTCAAACTTTATCAAGCGCAAGTTCGATCGTGTATGGAGTACTGCTCTCATCTTTGGGACGGATCTGCCCGATACCAGCTTGATGCACTTGAGGCAATTGAGAGGCGAGCCAAGAGGATCATTGGCAATGATGCACTCGTTGAGTCGAGGCTTCAAAGTCTTGAGCATCGACGCAGAGTTGCTAGCCTGTCGGTTTTCTACCGGTTGCATTTCGGGGAGTGTGCGTCGGAATTGCATAACCTAATTCCGCCTAGCCCGTTCCATCATCGGACCACCAGGCGTACGGCAATGCGCCACCGGTACATGGTGGACATCCCTCCTATACGCACAAAACGTTTTGGGAACACATTCATAGTGCGTACAGCTAAGGAGTGGAATTCCTTGCCGGAATCTGTTTTTCCTGATGGCTACAACCCGGGAATCTTTAAGTCAAGAGTGAATAGGTTACTTCTAGGTGGGCGCGCTCCGTCGTCGACCGCATCGTCGCTTTCCATCAGGTGAGTTGGCGGTCAAGCGCAAACCTATCAAGAATAAAAAAAAAAAAAAAAAAAATAAAGTTTATTCGTTTACGCGATACAATTAGCACTGAAGGAGATGCAGAACAAATATAACGTAGAAATAGGCGAAGTCGGCGAGGTCCTCCCAGCAGCTGAGTGAAAAGGTCCCATGTGGCTCTCAGAGGCTCGCAGGTCTGTGGCGGACAGGTGTCGCACAGCCGGTAGAGGCTTCCAGAGACCAGAGGAATCGAAAAAGGTCAACATGGTGGGGCGGGCAGGTTTTACACGGCCAGTAGAGGCCTGTAGAGGCCTTCAGAGACCGGAGCAGCTGGAGAGATCCACACGGCTTGGTGGACAGGTCTCGCACGGCTGGTCGAGGCCTATGGAAACCAAAGCAGCAGAAGAGGTCCTTCTCACAGCCGTCAAAGACCAAGGCCTTTTTCACAAACATAATAATATATTTCACTACAACACTGCAACTCAACAACTGACGTTCTCAAAAAATTTAGCTGACAACCAGACTGACACTGGATGCATAATTTAATTTTTCAAAAACTAGAGACTAGAAACCAGCCAGTCGGGTTGAAATATATAAAAAAAACTATAATTCAGATGATAGGAAAAAATACTAAATTCTGGCGTGCACTGCAGAAACCGTTAGAGTTATACGTATATAACATAAGTAAAAGTTAAGTAATTACTCATACAAAGACATGGCTTATAAGACTTAGTATCCAAGCAAAAAATAAAAAATAATCGAGCGTAACTGTCAAGTTGTCAATGACTTCTTTCAGTTGACAAGTCGTAGTCACCGTTGGGAGAAATAATACTCCTACTTTATTATGAACATGAAAGTTTGAATGCATATGGATGTTTATTACTCTTTCACGCAAAAACTACTGAAGGTTGGGATTTTCTTTGGCGATCAAAATAGCATTGCTATTCAACATGGTAATACTGCCAGATAGAACAATTTAGGAATAACAAAAACGAGGCTTGCCGCGTGGACACATTTTTATTTGGTTAGTAAAATAGAATGAATTCGACCAGACCAAGTAGATGCTATCATATGTGCCGAGATTCCTGATCCCGACACCAATACACACTTACATGATGTCCAATATTATAATAGTTGACTCTAATGATTTAGCTATGATGAGAGTTATTTAAATAATCCTTATTGTTTATACTCTGGAGTGAATTCTAATAATGAGATCTATAGGTGATCCAATGCAATTATGGCTCTTTGATCCCCTATTTCTCCATTCTTTTTTGTTTTGTTTACTAGCTTACAGGTAAGTTTGTAGGATAGGTAGTTAGGTAGGTAGGTTGGTGGGTAGGGTAGATAGGTAAGTAGCGTAGGGTAGGTAGGTAGGGTAGGTAGGTAGGTAGGGTAGAGTAGAGTAGAGTAGGGTAGAGTAGGGTAGAGTAGGGTAGAGTAGGGTAGAGTAGGGTAGAGTAGGGTAGAGTAGGGTAGAGTAGGGTAGAGTAGGGTAGAGTAGGGTAGAGTAGGGTAGAGTAGGGTAGAGTAGGGTAGAGTAGGGTAAAGTAGGGTTTTTTTTTTTAATAGCAGTGTGGAAAATCCTCATGGACGCCCCGACTGTGTCACGGATGGCACAGTCGGGGCAGTGCCGGACTCTTACCGGCTAAAAACCACTTCTGATCTTGCTATATAATCCTTTGACCGAGTCAAAGCCCCATATATACGATATTTACTTATTGTCTAGTCTTTATTACTTACATACTCTTACACTACAGATAACAAAGTAAAGGTAATTTACAATTTTACTAATAATAATAATATATGCACACTTATTTATATGTATTTCTATTTTCCTTCCTTTTTGTTTTCTTTTCTTACTTTTTTATCTTTTGTCACAGATTTTTTTTTTTCTTCATTTTTTTAATGTTTTTTTTTGTTTTTTCAATACTGGCAGAGTAACAACAAAACATTTTTTTTTTCCTTAATTTTATTCAAATCGTATATGATTACATTTTATACTTAGTATAATAGTGCGTCATATACTTTTCTTAGTCTACTTATTTCTTTTATTTACTTTACTAATAACTTTTGACGTGACAACGTCTTATAAATTGGTTTGCCGGGTGACACTTCAAGAAACTGCGTTACGCTCCGCTCACGTTATGCGCTCACAATGAGAGCGAGTGAGAGGCACGCGTCCCTTCCACTCGGGCATGGTTAGCCCGCCTAAGAGCGAGAGAGACAGACATAAAAAGTGAAAGGCACGCGCTTTGTATAAATAAATGTTTTAAATTGTTACTATTATTTCATCCTTCTTCCTACTATACGAATGAATATTCACATTAAAATTATTTTACCACTCAAAGTCGTTGTCACGTAAAACTTTCGCCCGTATACCGACTTTACAGGCAACCAATTTTTTTTACAGAATTTAAAAAATATTTCTCTACATTTATCATTTTGAATTATATATGGCAAAACTGCCTTTTCTAACTTCATATCTAATGACATTTCTAAATTGAACCTGTCCTTAGCAAAGATGGGGCAATCCAAGATCAAATGCTCTACTGTCTCACTTGCTTCGGGTGCACATGCGCATGATGGACTCTCCTTACACTTGAAACGATTCAAGTATGACAAGAACCCACCATGCCCCGTGAGGATTTGCGTCATTTGCCCGTCAATTTTCATTTTTCGGACGGTTTTGTGGGCCGCCACTGCGTCCGGGAAGAACATTTTAGTAACAGAGGCCGTGTCTTCTATCCTGTACCTATTGTCCCATTGTTCCAAGGTTTCCGTGCGAATGCTGCGTTTCACAAAAGAGAGAGGACATCGGTCGTACTCCGGTTTCCGCTTGGACTTTAATGCGGCCACTTTTGCCAGTTCGTCAGCTCTCTCGTTCCCCTTTAGTCCCACGTGGGCTTTTATCCAAAACAAAGACAATTGTTTGTTTTGAACTTTGCAGTCAGCGATAAATGCTCTTGTTTTTACCGCAAGTGGATGAGGAGAGCTGGTGTTTGCGATGGTTTCTAGGGCAGATTTGGAGTCGCTGTAAATGCCGATGCTGTTTTCTTGACTTTTCGCAGCAATCTCTGCCGCTTTGCACAGCGCTAGAAGTTAAGCCTGGTAGACTGTACAGTAGGAGGAGAGAGCAAATTTGTGAGCCTTGATTTCTTCTGTGCTGTTCCAGATTGATAAAGCTGCTCCGACCTTACCTTCGATTTTACTCCCATCAGTAAAGATACGCACGGCATAATTACTGTTGTGGGAATATTGCTCCTCATCTACCCCCCTGTCTGTGGCGCGGCGCCGCTGCGGCTCCCTATAAAAATGGCTGTCTGTGAGAGGACCGCTGCGGTCCCCTAAATCTGTCATTCATTTTTTGACGTAATAAGCTTATTAAACCTGTGTTAATCCCGCTCAAAATTGCACAGAGTAAACTAGACAGATATATTTGCTCTATTCCATCTTCCAATGAATAAATGATCTAAGCGAACAGAAAATGTCACATCATAAACCAGTCGCTTGCCAGTCGCCATCATGCTCGCGCGCGGTTCGGTCGAAAGATGGTTGCTGTCGATTGAAAAATGGTTTAAAAGTGACAAATAGTGATTGTGTCAGTGAGTGAGTGATGTCGACAATGCCTGGGTAAGTATTAAACCTTTTTCATTGCATAAACAGTGTAGTTGATAAATATTTCGATCAGAAATGGTCATTTCAACAAACATGAAAAACCGTTACTACTGTTGACTAAACATTTTGCGATATTTTGGCGATAAATATTGATAGAAATGCAAACTATGGCTATTACGTAAGTTTTTATGTATATTACTATAGATATTAGGCGTTTAATTTGAATGTTATCGTATTTTTATTGTGTACATTTTGAAATTAGAATTACGTAAAACGTTAGGTAGAAATACGTAATTCTAATACGTATTTGTGTAATGTTTTTGTTAAGCAGCGTGCCTTTTTTATGTGATTAACGTTTTGTAGATATCTTCAAAATGTAGGATGTTGAATTAGATTTCAAATTTAGTCAACAGAATTTAAACAGTGATCCAAAGCTCGAGTAGGTAGTTTTTTGCGCCCATTTTCAAGTGGTTCATTTGGATATCCGATACTAATAAATTAAACACTTCTAACTGCTGAGCCTTTGTCTGTGTTATGAATGTGTACCAATCATTATTATTAAAATGAAACTCAAGCCACTACGTTTATCTTTATCAGAAAATAGAACCGTAAACAAACGCGTTCTTTGATTAAAACCCGTCGGCATTCTTACATCATATAACTTACGTGATGTTATTGTTAAGCTTGTGATATGAAAAAAATGTATGGCAAGGTCTGTTCTTTTGTTTTTTTATATGTTAACTAAAGTGTATTTGTGAAAAGAAAATAGTAACTTTATGAATATATGGTCTATTTTTTTAATTAAAATTACTTTAACACAAGAAACTGGTAAAAAATTCCCTCACAGTGAACATACATGACAATTACGAATACATTACAAGGCAAAACTATACTAATCCATAAATATCCTGTTAGGTAATTTAATAACGATTCTAATGATATCATCGTTTTAATCAGACGCGCCAATTGAAGCGAAATTTGCGCGCGAAAAAATTCGCGAACTGCACTAATGATGCACATGCACAATTACGCCGTCACAGCACAGCTGCTACCAGGCTGCCGAACTTAACTCCTACTAGTTCTGCAGGGTGTGGGACACATATCTTGGATGTCATAGTCTCGATTTCTCTGTCACGCCACTCTTCTCCAGGTGCTCCCTTCTTAGCTTCATAAAGTGAAGCTACCTCACGGACTCGGAGATCGAGAGGGAGTGTGCCAGTGAGTAGGAGCGCTGCGTTGAGAGACACTGTGCGATACCCTTTGCACATTTTTTGTGCAAAGCCCCTTTGGACCACACTAAGTTGTTTTCGTATGCCTAGTTTATTTGCTGCCGGTGCCCATGCGGCTGAGGCATAAAGAATTATTGGTTCCACTGCTGCCGTGTAGATGGTCCGGATTATTTCTGGATTCAATCCCCAGTTCACTCGAGCCGCTCTTGTTAACTGTTTGTAAATGCCAATTGCCTTCTTACAGATAGTCGCGACGTGAGTGTTGAAAGTTAACTTCCTATCGATGATCAGTCCAAGGATTTTGATTTCGGCGGCCATACCAATGTCAACCCCTCCCATGCTCAGGCGTGGTGTGTGTGAACAGGCCGTAACATCAACATGACTGTAGTACCTTTTTCTTCCACGTATGGTGTCGAAGGTTGGGACGTCTCCATTATTTAAAATTTGCAGGCCCATTTCCAGGAGTTGTCCGCTCATTTGTTCTCTTCTAGAATTTTCTGCAGCGCTTCCCCACCAGGTACTTTTGGCGTTTGCATCACCTCCCACAATTAGTTTGTTATTTGCCATCCTACTTATTTCCTTTAATTGCTCTAGATAGGGTTCTATTGGCTGCTCTGGCTCAAAATAGTAAGATATGAGTGTGATCGTCCAATCTTTGGTTCGGATCTTAACAACAACGATGTTGTTTGTTGTTAATTCTGGGCACTGTATAACGTCAAGGTCATTGTCCAAGATGGCAATTGCCGCCTTGACAGAACCTTCTCCCACGCCAGAGTTTTGGAAGATCCTCACACCTCGATAGCTCTTGACTGTCTTTTCTCTTCCAATATAGGGTTCCTGAATTAACACTGCTGCCATTTTTCTCTTTTGAGCCTCCAGCAACGCCTCGTTTGAAGCAAGCTGGCTTCGCTGCAAGTTGGCCTGGAGGATGTTGTACCTGGAGGTGCCTGCTGGGACCACCTTAGCAGTAAGAAATGGACGCCCTTGCTATGTCGTCCCACTTCCGTCTTACCGGGCAAATACTGCTAAATGCATTGTGACCTCTGTTTTCTAGCTTGGCTCTTTTACAATTTATACACTCCGGTTCCTCTTTCATAACTTTGTCAGGGCTTTTTTTACTGAAGGGTAATCCACCATAGTGACTGCAGACGTCCTCCGATTCTTTGCAGAATCTTCGGCTGTGTCCATACCCTAAACATTTTGTACATTGCACCAACGGAGATTGGTCTTCTACATGAATTTTTTGGAGGTCTACTCTCATTACCTAATTCTAGAGCCCTCCGCCAAATTTTTGGAGAAACCGTCAGTACTATATGACCCGTGTGCTGGTTTCTTGCTTTCTTTCGGTACTTTATTGTCATCCTGTCCTCCTCTTTGTTGAGGCCTTGAAAAACTTCTTGGTTCTGATTCCTTAAGGCCTTCCGTACGTCTTCATCGCTGTGGATTAGTAGTACGTCCTTGAGAATCAGTAAAGGGTCTTTGTTTCTCACTTCCTCAACAATTAGATGGATTCCAGCGTTTTCTATCTTTTCCTTAATTTTTCTTCTTTCTTCCTTTGTCTCGCATCCCACTATGATCTTTCTATCTTTTGCCTTCCTTACTTTTTCCACTTTTATCCATCCTTCTTTCGCTTCCACTGCTATCCTTACTTTCTCCAGGACCTCCTCTCCAGTATCCATTTCATTCCCAGATGTTATAACTACAGAGTGCAGCGCTGTTCTGTCCAGTGTTGTTCTTACCTTCGGTCCTGCTGCTGCCACACTCGCGTAAGTTGATTTTTCTAGGATGTGTTTCTGTCCTTCGAGCATTATTTTCAGCTCTTCTATTCTTTTCCCATTCCCGATGAGCAGTCTGTTATTCTCTTCTATTTTCTGGATAATCTGATCTTCATCCATCCTTTTATCCTTCTGTATCAATATTTCCCGTGTCTTTATGCTCCTACTTTTGTCAACTTCTTGGATATAGCCTATTTTAGTCCCAGCTTCTGCGGCACCGTCTTTTATGAGTTTGTACATCGTCTCCACCGCCACAGTGAGACCCGCCTTGAGGTCCGACCGCAAATTACGTGACTCATTTAGATGAGTTTTTGCCCTTAGAAGCCAGATACGGCCTTCATACACTCTGTCGGTGGTGGCAATAAGTTTTGGCGACCCACTCGTCGCCTCTACAAAACCTCGCCGCTTTACAACCTTTTCTGACGGCTGGGTGACTCTTTGATTTGGCCTCGAGGGAGCCGTCGGGACCTGCGCTAGCATTCCCGGAGAAACTGTGAAGGTAGTAGAGGCAGCGGTTTTGGACTCAGTGCCCTTGTTGTTCTCCCATTCCCCGATGCTCTTCCGTACTTTGGGAGCAAGCGTCACTTTTTTGGGAGAAGGCCCTGCCTTTTCTGAATCCATTGTGGGGTTATTTGGACTGGTCTCTGTTGCTTTGATAGTTGTCTTTCTCGGCGTATGTTCAAGAGGCTGGAGGAGGATATTCGGGGCTTTGTCGGTGAGTAACGCGTCAATATATATAATTTGTCTTCGTATTGGTGTATGCGCTTTACTATCCCTGTATATGGGGGATTAAAAGAATAAGAATAAAAATGTATAATGTATATTTGCTATCCCTGTAAAAGGGGTAGTGTCTGTGATTTTTGTCATGTAATTCTTGGGGTAGAGTTTCTAAATGTTTTTGCTCTACCTAGAGTCTGGTTTTATACGTCAAAAGATAGCTCTCCCCAGGTCCTTTCAAATGAAAGGAAATGGGTAGAGTAGGGTAGAGTAGGGTAGAGTAGGGTAGAGTAGGGTAGAGTAGGGTAGAGTAGGGTAGAGTAGGGTAGAGTAGGGTAGAGTAGGGTAGAGTAGGGTAGAGTAGGGTAGAGTAGGGTAGAGTAGGGTAGAGTAGGGTAGAGTAGGGTAGAGTAGGGTAGAGTAGGGTAGAGTAGGGTAGAGTAGGGTAGAGTAGGGTAGAGTAGGTTTTTTTTATTTTTTTATTGTGTGCATCGCTTTTTGTCCTCTGACACTGGTCAGAGTCTTTATTTGGCTAGGCACGGATTGTCGCGTTTTTTTTTTTTTTGTTTTTTCCTTGCTCTGGTTGTTGGTGTGAGAAGGCCATTAGACCCATCACGGATGCTTTATTTTGTACATAAAATTACTAATAAATATTTTCTGAGTTAGGTAATGAGTATCTTTTCTTTTTGTGTTTTTATTACTTTTGTTTTTTGTTTTTCCCTTTTATCATTTTTTTTCTGTTTTCAGTTTTTTTTTTTTGGTTCTTTTTTTTTGTGTCTTTTTTCCGTATTACATTACCAACTTAACTTATTCTTTAACACTAAGTACAATATAGGTCACTATATTTACAGTATTAGTTTCTTAGTCTACGTTTTATTTCTATCTATTAGAATTCTTATTATACCGAAACAAAATTCTAAAAAGTTACTTCTTATTTCTTTATTTAACATTAGTTTACTTATATTATTAATACATATTTTTAAACCTATTACATTTTCCAGGTTGAATCTTTTAAGTTGAAATACTGGACACTCTACTATTAAGTGTAATATTGACTCCTCCGCGACTGGGTCGCAAATACATGCAGGCGAGTCCTTCTTTTTAATATGATTTAGGTATTGTGAGAAGCCCCCGTGCCCTGTGAAGAGTTGTGTGTGCAGGTGTGTAAAGTGAGCGTTCTTATTTTGCTTATAGGCTTCTCTGGCTGAGGGGAAAAATACTTTAGTAACGCTAGCTGTGCTCTCTTTCTGATATCTCTCTTCCCATTTGTCAATCGAACCATCTCTGATGCTTCGCTTGACAAATGAGATGGGACATTTATCAAAATCAGGTCGTCTCTTTATTTTTTGTGCCGCTGTTTTTGCTAGCTCGTCTGCCCTTTCATTCCCCTGTATATCAACGTGGGCCTTAACCCAGAAGAGTTTCACTTCTTTGCCAAAGTTTTTTAAGTCTTCTGACATTTTTCTTTATTTCCAGAGCGAGTTGGTTGCAGGTGTCACCGTTCATTAATAACTCAAGAGTGGACCTGGAGTCACTAAAAATGTTAAAGTCCTTCTCTGTGCTTTGTTCGATCAGTTTTATAGCTCGGTATACTGCGTATAGCTCCGCTTGAAAGACGGTACAGTACTCCTCGAGCTTAAATTTCTGGCATTTAGTTTCAACTACCCCATTCCACCAGGATAGGGCAGCTCCAACCTTACCTTCTATTTTGCTACCATCTGTAAATATATGTACTGCACCCTCACCCATGCGCAGCTGAACCTCCGCATCGCTCTCCAAGCATTCAAAGCTGAGATCTTCTTCCTCAGCTGGGTGCGGTCTCTCCAAGAAGCTTGCCCTCTCTTCAACAGATCGATCTTTCAGAATTGGCTGAGGCTTTCCTCTCTTCGCCTCATAAAGGGATGATGCTTCCTTGACTATCAGGTCAAGAGGCAGCAACCCTGTCAAGATTAGAGCCGAATTCAGTGACACCGTCCTGTATGACCTGCTGATCTTTTGGGCAAAGCCTCTCGAAACAGAGTTGAGCTGTTTCTGAATGTAGGCTTTATCCACCACTCTACCCCATACACCAGCTGGGGTAGAGTAGGGTAGAGTAGGGTAGAGTAGGGTAGAGTAGGGTAGAGTAGGGTATAGAGTTAGGTATAGTAGGTAGTCGGTTGACGGGAGCGAAGCCGTGGGCAAAAGCTAGTTTGTATATAACATAAGTAAAAGTTAAGTAATTACTCTTACAAAGACATGGCTTAAAGGACTTAGTATCAAAGCCAAAATTAAAAAATAATCGAGCGTAACTGTCAAGTTGTCAATGACTTCTTTCAGTTGACAAGTCGTAGTCACCGTTGGGAGAAATAATACTCCTACTTTATTATGAACATGAAAGTTTGAATGCATATGGATGTTTATTACTCTTTCACGCAAAAACTGCTGAAGGTTGGGATTTTCTTTGGCGATCAAAATAGCATTGCTATTCAACATGGTAATACTGCCAGATAGAACAATTTAGGAATAACAAAAACGAGGCTTGCCGCATGCACACATTTTTATTTGGTTAGTAGAATAGAATGAATTCGACCAGACCAAGTAGATGATATCATAAATATGTGCCGAGATTCCTGATCCCGACACCAATACACACTTACATGATGTCCAATATTATAATAGTTGACTCTAATGATTTAGCTATGATGAGAGTTATTTAAACAATCCTTATTGTTTATAAACTCTGGAGTGAATTCTAATAATGAGATCTATAGGTGATCCAATGCAATTATGGCTCTTTGATCCCCTATTTCTCCTGGTCACGCTATAACCTAAGAACGGCTGGACCAATTTTAATCATTTTTTTTTTGTTTTGTTCACCAGCTTACAGGGAAGTTTGTAGGGTAGGTAGGTAGGTAGGTGGATAGGTTAGGTAGGTAAGTAGCGTAGTGTAGGTAGGTAGGTAGGGTAGAGTAGGGTAGAGTAGGGTAGAGTAGGGTAGAGTAGGGTAGAGTAGGGTAGAGTAGGGTAGAGTAGAGTAGGGTAGAGTAGGGTAGAGTAGGGTAGGGTAGAGGTAGGTAGAGTAGTCAGTTGACGGGAGCGAAGCCGTGGGCAAAAGCTAGTACCTTATAATACTTACCCCGGAGAAGCGATTGCTCTCTCCTTCAACATGTTGAAGGCGGAGGCGGCCGATCGCGTGAGGCAACGATCCTCACACCCCAACCACCGCTGGGATTTCGATACCGATTTCCGGCCACCATAGGCGCGGGCTTGCGGACGGCGAGCAATGGGTGGCTCGCCGTCCGATCGTCCGGTAACCGTCCGGACCGAGTTCAAGTCGTCGACGGCGCGTAGTGTTCCACGCGCGCCTCAAGGAGATGTCAGCAACCGTAGGGGCCCAGAGGGTCGAAGCCTACTGGGGCCATGGGTGATGCGAAATAGATCCCCAGGGCCCTGGAAAAAATGGCAAAGAAGGAACAGGAGTGGGTTTTTAGTCAGTAAAAGTCTGACACTATTTCCCGCTCCGCCCAAGAGCGAGGGATGTCATTAGATGATTTTCCTACCCGAAAAAAAAACATCTTGAAGGCATTCGACAGGGTCTGTTACAAAGGCTTTATTAGTAAGTTTGCTTCCTTCGGTCTACCCGCTGGATTGTGTGCTTGGATTTCAGACTTCATGAGTGATCGGTCTACACCAGTAATAATAATAATGTGACGGTGCTTTTTTATTTAAATTAGTTTCTAAAAGATGTCAGAGGTGGCGCTAGTTGTTTAGAGCGGCGCCAGTGGTTTAGAGTGATGTATGTCACATGACTGACCACGACACTCTGACGCGACACTGAGTGCTGGTGGGATGTAGGTCCGACGGCGGAGGCGCAGTATTAACTGAGCCCCGGTCGGAAACACATGTGTCCACTACGCGTTCAGTGGAGTGTCTTAATTGTGTTGCCTATTTTGTAGTAATCATTATTGTGTGGTGATTTATTTATGGTGATTATTTTATGAGAATTAAAAGTGAGATTATAGTGAAGTGATAACATTAAGTGATTTCAATTGTAACGAGTGTCTATACCCTTCGCCCTATAAACCACGCCTTATTACGAATCGCATTTTGAAGTTATAGATCCGATTAACATTGCTGGTGGGGCTCAAAAGCCTTTAAATATAATAATAATATATTTATTTGTTTCTCTCATAAAAGTACACAGGATATGTTGCCCTCTTGTTGCTACGTCACTTCGTGCTAGCGGCCGTTTTTGGGGGCCCATTTATTGAGTGTGCAAGTCACCCCCTGCCTTTTTTCGATGCATATTATTAACGTTGTTCAGGCAGGGGCCATAGTCTTGACATAGTTCCATGTTACCAGTCCACTTAAGATACCAAAAACCATAGCCCTATTATCTTTGTTCTCCATATGTCGCAACAGTTTTTCAATAACCGGGGGTGCACTAGCATAGCGCGTACAGGGATAATCGTCGGTTGGTATCATGTTCCATTATAATTATCTAAAGGGTCTCTGCGAGTTGGCTTCGGCTCCTCGTACGCCTCCCAAAGGTCCAGGACCTCAGGGTCCTGAGATAAATAAAAAAAAAAAAATATATTCTTTAATATCCTGGGTACTTTTTATCCCGGAAAAGTACATACAATAAAAAACAAACTTAATTTTGCGGTTCGATCCCTAGACCCGATTACTGTACCGACTGCAAATAATAAGTTTGTCGTAGGTTACGTCACCCGCAGTGGAGTTCAATAAGGGGCGCTGCACACGGCTAAGATACTATAATATTTTATCTTAAGATACAATATCGCTTTTTTTACAGACAACCACTGTTCACTGTTCTAACCTGATCTAATATTAAAAATATCGTCGCAGATTTGCGAGATGGCCTCCCGGAACCACTCTGCCTCAACGTCGATGTCGACAAGCCTGTCCGGTGCTTGCATCCAGGACTTCCAGGAGAAGTTCCCGGTCCAGCTGCTTCAGCGCCCACCGTAGACCACACGGGGTCCGTTGGACCAAGACGGAGACGTCAAACCGGATATACCGGTGGTCTGAGTACGTCTCCACCACCTCCATGACGCGCCAGTCGGCGACATGCGGTGACAGAGTGGGGCTGGCAAACGATATGTCTGCCATTGACTTACACCGCATCCACACACACGTGGGGATGGAATCCCGGTTAAGGACGACCAGGCCTATCTCCAGAGCCCAGTCCTCCACCATCCGATCCCACCGGTCTGTGTACCGGGAACCCCAAGCCAAATTCTTGGCATTGAACTCCCCACAAACGACCACGGGGAAAGATCCAAACCCAGCGCCGACGGCATTCAGATCCATAAGGGAGTTGTGGAGTTCGGCGAGAGTTTTGTTCGGGGAGAGTTACACCTCATTCATAGCCATCTCCCCGAACCAAGCTGCCACGCATCTTGAGGTATCAAACGTCGAAAGTATAATTAATTGTTAAACGAACTTACTTAAAGTGATGTTCGACCATAATTATACGAGACTTTAAATTCGAAAAGATTTAAAGTCCCACTCGGACCCATAAACTAAAGCCCATAACAAACAATATCATCAAATGAGATGTATGTCAGCATGTTTCTAAAATGAATGAAGTTTACCGGAGATGGCGCTACAGTCGACGGGTATCGTTTCAAAACCAATTAGAATCTTATAATTTTGTTTTTTATTTCCTCAGCTCTAAAAATTATGTGTGACGCCTAGTACATTGAGAAGTGAAACTACGTTGAAACCTCTTGTAACGTTTCGTTTAATTATGGTCGAATATCACTTTAAGGTAAGTTAGGTTAACCATTAATTCTAATTGCACTTACGTACTACTGACATTAATGGAGTTTATGTGTTGAGAGAAGACATGAATACAAATAAAATAATTCTAAAACAAAAATTAATAAAAACTTTTTACAAAAAAAAAAATAACCGACTTCACTAAAAAAAACACTAAAAGGATCAAAATAACCTTAATTTTGGAAGTCGGTGTTTCTCGGTATTGTTTGTTTCTCATTTAACGACTTCCGAAATTAAAGTTAATTTGATCCTTTTAGTGTTTTTTTAGTGAAGTCGGTTTTTTTTTGTAAAAAGTTTTTATTTCACACTTTTTAGTTGCGATCCCCTTATTAACAGAATGCCTATTTCTCATGACTAATTCCAATTAACCCAAACACTGCTAAGTTACATTATTTTATTATGAAGTTCCTGTGTCTACCTTCCACCTTCCAGCTCCATCATCAGATTAGTTCGATAGTACCTTATAGCCAAAGTGCATCTCATGACAATTCTAATAAGCCCAAACATGGCTAGGATACATTGATTAATTACGGAGTTCCTGTGCCTACCTTCTGGCTCCATCATCAGATCAGATCGATAGTACCTTATAGGCAAAGTGCTTCTCATGATAATTCTAATGAGTCCAAACACGGCTAGGTTAAGTATATTGATTATATATAATTACGGAGTTCCAGTGCCTACCTTCCGGCTCCATCATCATCATCAGACCACTTCAATAATATCATTTTCAACGTTACTATTAAGAACCATTCATTTATTTGTTTTGTCATAGTCGCTTAACTATCTTCATTGTGATATCTATGTGAGTATGAAGTTCCGTTGACCATATCTGGTCTTCTCCATCAGTTTCACTTCATCATAATTATGTTACTTTTTGACTGTAAATGCTTAAGTTCTCGAAAATATCAAAATCACGGTATGATTGCCTATAATATTTGAGGAATTCCCTCGATTACTCATAGATCCCATCATCAGAACTGGATTTTGAGAAAAATGGGACCAATCTGGAAGCATATCCTATAAGTAGAAAAAAAAATATTTGCAAATCGGTCCATAAACGACGGAGTTCTGAGGTAACAAACATAAAAAAATATGATTAAAAAAAATACAACCGAATTGTATAACCTCCTCCTTTTTTTCGAAGTCGGTTAAAAAGAGGAGGGCGTTGTGTCCGTGAGTGCAATATAAAAAACGTCCGGAAAAAGGACGAGGGCTGAGCATCTACTTATTCGAAAGTGTATGCGTGTATGTGTATGTGCGTGTGTGTATTTGAAATACGCTGTCTATGGGTAAATGCGAAATATTTCACTAATTAATTGGAAATAGTAATATTTTTTTCCATCTCAGCATAATCTAACTGAAAGAGCCAGTTGTTCGTACTTGCTTTTTTACAGTTTGAGTTGCACAAATGATAAATATTAGGGGTTAAAGTATGAAATTGCCGTTTTTTAAAACGGGTTTCTTTGAAGTGTTATATCTTTAGATTGACTTGGAATTATAAGTTCAAATAAACTTTATATTAAAGGTACGTTATTCTTTTTTTTTGAAATTAGGTATTTATTGGTGTCTTTGTGTTTTGTCATCATCATCATCATCATCTTCCTGCCCTTGTCCCATCTTATTTGGGGTCGGCACAACATGTTTTTTTCTTCCATTCTATCCTGTCAACCGTCATGCTATCACTAACTTCCTTTTCTTTCATATCACTGTTCACACAATCCATCCATCTTTTCTTTGGCCTCCCTCTCCCTCTCCGCCCATCCACATGTATACTCATAACTCTTTTAGTAACATGCGTTTCATCTCTCCTCTTTACATGACCATACCAAGACAAACGATTCCCTTTCAACTTTGTATTGTCTGTTATATTTCAGTAGGTGCTTGTAACTATTTTTGTATGAAATATAAGAAAACTCGCATTATTATGTAATATGAGTTCTACCGTGGAAACAATGTGTCTCAAGCGGTATGCAATATTGATGATGTATATGGACTTAGAACTACTAATGAATGGGATTTCTATTTTTGTTTCAATCACTTTCACACACACGTGGGAAATTTTATCTCACGAATAACTTTCTCCTCAGGTCGGCAACAAGACAAAATTATCAAAACGAAAGCTATTAAACCAAGAGTACAAAGTTCTTTTGTTAGAAGAAAATCGCAGGTATACGTAATTGATATTGCTTGTCCTTTGAAATGCATAGTTTCTTTGAACTCTTTTTTTCTTGGAACTCTTGATATGAAAAAAAAAAACGTCTTTTAATTAGCTTTCTTGGTTATAAGAACTGCAATATTACAAAAAATACAATACACAAAGAATCCAATAAATTCCTAATCTCGGAAAAAGAATAACGTACCTCTAATATAAAGTTTATTTGAACTTATAATTCCAAGTCAATCCAAATATATAACACTTCAAAGCAACCTGTTTTAAAAAACGACAATTTCATACTTTAACCCCTATTATTTAATATTTTGTTGAATTGGTTAAATACCTGACTGCCAAAGAATATAAATTCTCGCTGCGATGAGCGACATTGTGTGCGGAAGTAGGGCCAACAGTATGTTTTCGTCATTGGGAGCTAAATTTGGAGGGTTCGTAGGGAATTTGAGCCACCAGTGGTCATCGATGGCTGCTCGTCCAGTCAATTGGCCAATATTGTTCTTGATGCATACAAATAATCTTTTTAAGTAAACTTTAAATATGCAGACCACATCACTGTTGCTGACAGGTAGGTACATGTTCAAAACACGAGCTAGTAGGTCATAGATACGATCTCTCCGAGACGCTATGATTGAACGCTTGAACTTGTCCTTGCAGGCGGTCTCTAAAAGAGGTAATGACATTTTGGTTCAATGCTGCTAAAATACAGGCGTATTTTTTTTTCGCAATAATAATAATAATAATAATGTTTCAGGTGCTTGAGCCAGCCGTCAACGTTTCGGCCCAACGACTGTCGGATCAGGTGCGGGTTATCCAGCGTAATCATATGTTGGACGATACTGTACTTGATCGCCTCCGAACAGAAATGAGTAACCATGCCATTGCTCCTTCGTCGCAGTCTGTGGTACCAGTGATGGTACCACCGTCCTACCATCTTTCCGGCCATGTTGACGAAGAGATTACTGACATGGTTACACATGTAAGTACCCAGTGCAACAATGAATTGAGGAGTGCTTTGGAGTGTGCTATTCGGGAGTATCGCAACATGCCGCTCGAACTTAGGCCGCGCTTACCTCGTTTGCCCATGCATAATAAGAATAAGGCACTGGTGGCTGCTCTGGATTTGCAGTTGTCAAACTATTTTGACGACTGCAAAGATCTCACTGATACACACTCGATAATGTACTGCGCAGCTGTTGCGGCATGTCGTTTAGCTCACGTCAAGTTTCCAAACTGTGACGTAGCTACACGACCGAAACCAGCCGTGCCGGCTTGGCAGTGCAGGATCGAGCGTCGTATTGGTGGGGCCAGAGCACTCATCGGCAAACTAATCTGCTTCAGGGAGGGCAACACTCGCCCAAGAGTGATGCGCTTTGTGAGACGGGCGTTTTCGGGGACTGACATCAGCCCCCGAGACTATATGTCCCGTGTCACGGAGCGCATCGACTTCCTGAAGCAGAAGGTGTATGCATGGGCAAACCGTATCCGCAGGTATAAGCGGCGAGTGGACCGATACACCCAGAATCGCACATTCCGGAGTAATGAAAGGTGGGTTTATAGGGCTTGGGAGAGACCGGACCAAGGTGTGACTGATGCGTGCCTCCCGGATGATGACGCCATGAGTTCATTCTGGCGCAGCATCTGGTCGGTGCCTGTTAGTCACACCGAGGGTGACTGGACTCGAGAGGTCGAGCGTGCGTGCGATCCAATACCACAAATGGGGGCAATTGACATCAGCCCCCAAGATGTAGCTCGTGCAGTCCGTCCGTTGCCAAACTGGAAATCTCCAGGGCCGGATGGGCTGCACAATTTCTGGATTAAGTGGTTTACAAGATCGCACGCTCGCTTGGCATATCAGTTCCAGTCTGCCTTAGAGTCAGGGTCGCTACCCCAGTTCCTAACAACAGGAATAACCCACCTGCTCCATAAGTCAGGTAGTACTGCGGAACCTAAAAATTATAGACCGATCACGTGTTTGCCGACGGTCTATAAAGTTCTTACATCCATACTGAGAAGCAAAATTAATAGTCATATTGACAAAAATTTAATCATGTCACCTTCTCAGAATGGATGTAGGAACGGGTCCCGCGGTACTAAGGAGCTGCTCCTCATTGATATGACCATTAGCCAACAGGTTCGACGTTCCCGAAAGGATCTGTCGACATGTTGGATAGATTATAAGAAGGCCTATGACTCTGTTCCTCATACATGGCTCATGAAGGTGCTGGAATTGTATAAAATTGATACAACACTACGCACCTTCCTGATGTCGTGTATGAGGCAATGGAGTACGGTCCTCCGCTATCCAGGATGTCGACATACCCAGAGGAATAGCGAACCTGTAAGGATCGAGCGAGGTATATTCCAGGGAGATAGTTTGAGTCCACTTTGGTTTTGCCTAGCCTTGAATCCTCTAAGCACACTGCTGGAGAATTCAGGTCTAGGCTATCGGTTGAAGAGAGGTGGTCAGGTAATATCTCACCTACTTTACATGGATGACCTGAAACTTTTTGCCCCCAACAATCTGCAACTGATGGAGCTACTGAAGGTAACTGAAACCTTTAGTAGTGCCATCAGGATGGAGTTTGGTGTGGACAAATGTGCGGTCATGCATGTAAAGCGAGGGGAGGTTGTGGAATCCGTGGGCACTCAACTCACGGATTTCATAAACCTGAGATCCCTCTCTCCAACCGAAACCTATAAGTATTTGGGTATGTCGGAAGCTCTAGGCATCAATATCACTGACATGAAGCAATCGTTGAAGGAGCGTTTCTTTGGACGCCTGAAGAAGGTATTCAATAGCCTTCTTTCAGGCGGAAACAAGGTGCGCGCCTTCAACGGTTGGGTCATGCCGGTATTGATGTACTCTTTCGGCGTACTCAAATGGACTCAAACGGAACTTGACGCCCTGGACAGGAAGGTCCGCACACTGCTGACTGCATATCGAATGCATCACCCACGATCGTCGGTGATGAGATTGTATATCCCGCGGAAGTGTGGAGGTCGAGGTTTTTTAAATGCTAAGACCCTACACAACCGCGAGGTATGCAGTCTCAGGGAATATTTCCTAGCTGCCGACGTGGGTATGCATCGAGATGTAGTGACAGTGGACAAGGGACTTACCCCGCTCTCCCTGGCTAATGAGAACTGGCGCAAACCGGTAGTGCTTGACACTAACGATCGCAGGGAAGTATGGCAGAGCAAGGAACTTCACGGACGCTTCTTCCGGGCCCTTCACGGGCCCGATGTAGACCAATTGGCGTCCGTAGCCTGGCTGCGTTCCGGTGACCTCTTTGGGGAAACCGAAGGTTTTGTCTGTGCAATTATGGACGAAGTTATCATGACGAATAACTACCGGAGATTTATTGTGAAGGACGGCACGGTTGACATATGTCGGGCATGTCACCGTCCGGGAGAATCAATTCGTCACATTATCTCTGGTTGTTCTCGTCTAGCTAACGGAGAGTACTTGCATAGACACAACCTTGTAGCCAGGATTATCCATCAGCAACTTGCTCTGAAATACTCTCTTGTAGAATCGGAAGTGCCGTACTATAGGTACGAGCCCGATCCAGTTCTTGATAATGGTCATATCACTTTGTACTGGGATCGGTCCATCATCACTGACAGGACTATTGTAGCCAATAAGCCTGATATAGTGGTGGTGGACCGAAGCGAGAGGCGTGCAATGATTGTTGACATATCCGTTCCGCATGACGAGAACCTCGTGAAAGCCGAGAAAGATAAACAAATCAAGTATATTGACTTGGCTCGCGAGGTTGTCGACATGTGGGATGTGGACTCGGCGATCATTGTACCGATAGTCGTGTCGGGCAATGGCTTAATAGCCAAGAGCCTCGACCAACACCTTAGGAGGCTCGCGTTAGGCGACTGGATCAAGGGCTTGATTCAGAAAGCGGTACTCCTGGACACGGCTCGCATTGTTAGGAGGTTCCTTTCTCTGGAGCCCTGACCGCCGGTAGCTTGGACCCTGTTCCCGATACCGGTGGGATACTGTTTTTTATATTTTTAAATGTTTTATTTTTTATTTTTGAAATATTTAAAAATGTAACTAATATGTTTATGTAAATGAAATAAAGATATAATAATAATATATTTATTGCGAGTAACATTGACTCATATACAAATTTAAAAAATAATAATCAAAACAGTCACAATTAAATTCAGTTTGTAAAATTAAAATCAATTAAAACAAATCATATTATAACATTAATGCAAATAAATAAATTGATAATTATTTAAATACAATTAGTTAATTCGAGAATGTAAATCAAAATTAAATAATAAAATCAAAATTAAATAATAAAATCAAAATTAAATAATAAAATTAAAATTAAATAATAAAATCAAAATTAAATAATAAAATCAAAATTAAATAATAAAATTAAAATTAAATCAAAATTAAATCAAAATAAATCAAATTAAATTTAAATTAAATCAAAATTAAATTAAAATTAAATTAAAATTAAATCAAAATTAAATTAAAATTAAATCAAAATTAAATTAAAATTACAATAAATTGTTTATTACGTCACAAGCCTGTCACGTGTCGCAAACAACAGTGCATTATAATGCTACAGTCTAGTCTCTCTGCAAGCGTGGCCAACATATTGTTAGCGCTCCCCCGCACTCGATGCACCAACGACGTGCCTCTCTTGCGCATTAATGTATAAAAACAATCCACGCGCGCTTCCGCAAACATTGTCGATGCACTGCAGTAGCGGGGGAGCCCCAACATCATCCTGAACGCGTTGTTGAATTGGACACGAAGGGCGCTGTACGATTTTTGCGTGTAGTCGGTCCACAGGCTGCACGTGTACAGTGTAGTGCAGTAAGCTCTAAAAAGAGTCACTTTCACCTCAGCTGAGCACCGCGAAAACCTGCGAATCACCATGTTTGCTCTTACCGAGAGCGCCCTTCGCTCCCGTTCAATGTCAGCATCATCCTTCAGGGTAGGCGTCACCAAATGGCCTAAGTATTTAAAAATGTCTACCCTTTCTAAAAGAAACCCATTAAGTTTTATGGGTGGCATTACTGTTAATTTTCTCTGCCCACCCTGAAAGACCATACACTGACTCTTCTTCACATTGTAGATCAGCCCATGACCAGCTGCATAACCCTCACAGATCCTCATCAGCCTTCTGAGACCACAGACCGAGGCGCTTAGCAGCACCATATCGTCCGCGTAGCTGATGTTATTAAAACAGACGCCATCTATGTGACAACCTACATGTTGCTCACTGAGCGCCTCGATCAGCCCATTAATGTAGAGGTTAAAAATGGTGGGAGAGCTCAATCCCCCCTGCCTCACACCACATTCCAATCTGTATGGGTCCGACAACGCGCCCGCCCACCTCACGTTATTCACCTGGTTCCCGTTTTTTTTTTTTTTTAGGTGGGAAAATCATCTAATGACAAATCCCGCTCTTGGGCGGAGCGAGAGATAGTGTCAGACTTTTACTGACTAAAAACCCACTCCTGTTCCTTCGTTGCCTTCGTCCCAGGGCCCCGGGTTTCGTTTTCACACTACCCATGGCCCCAGTAGGCTTCGACCCTGCTGGGCCCCTACGATTTGCTGACATCTCCCTGAGGCGCGCGTGGAACAATACGCGCCGTCGACGACTTGGCTCGGTCCGGACGGTTACCGGACGGTCCGACGGCGAGCCACCCATTGCTCGCCGTCCGCAAGCCCGCGCCTACGGTGGCCGGAAATCGGGATCGGAATCCCGGCGGCGGTAAGGGCGTGAGGACCGTTGCCTCACGCGATCGGCCGCCTCCTTTGCTAGCATTACTGCTTCACAGAAGGAGGCGACCGCCTGCCACTCTTCCTCGCTCCGGACCATGGCCTGTACCAAGGCCCGGCGCGAGAGATCGCCGCCGCCGATCGCCCCCACAAGGACACGGCGTTGCTCTGCCCAAGCGGGGCACACCTCAACCGTATGCTCCACCGTGTCCTCCGGGCGGTCCACACAGTGGCGACACCCGGGCGTCGCTTCCGCACGAATCCGGTGCAGGAACTTCCCGAACTTACCGTGTTCGGTGAGAACCTGCGTCATGCGAAAGGTGAGGACGCCGTGAGGTCTTTCCAACCACGCCTCAAAGAGGGGACTTACCGCCATAATTGTGGCGTGCCCAGCACTGGGTTGCGACAGTCGCTGTCGCCATTTCACCATGAGAACCCGCCGGAGCTCTGTCCGCCATGCTGCACCTGGTTCCCGTACCAAAACTTCAGGGTGTTAATAAGCTCTGGTGGTATCTGAGATGATCTCATCTTATTCCACAAGATATCGTAGGAGACCAGGTCAAAGGCCTTAGAAAGGTCGAGGAAGCAAGCGTACACAGAGGTGTCTCTCTCAGTATAGTACTTAACAGCACTCTTAAAACATAATACTGCAGTTTCTGTAGACAGCCCCGGCCGAAACCAGAACTGGTTATCGTGCAACTTGATGTGTTTGTTTAATTGTGTGTTAAGAATGCTGTCAAACACCTTTGCAACTATTGTTGCCAAAGAAATAGGTCTGTAGTTGGATATATCTGACAAATTACCAGCTCTGTTTTTTACTACGGGTACCACAATAGTTTTCATCATATCAGCAGGCAGATATGAGTGTGAGATGCAGAAGTTGTACAACATGGCCAACACCCTGCACATATTGTACGGGTCAACCACCGTACAGTACGTTTGCCTGGGTCATCATTATTGCGCCACCCGCTCGGTACATTTCCATCATTTATATTATTGCGTTTACACCGCAATAGTTTTTAGTACGTAATTCGGAGACATACCGTGCGCGTGGCTCATAATCCCATATCTTTCACCATTCATCCTAGTATAAATTAATCTTAATCCTATATTTGTGGAAACAGATAATATAGTGAATTTATTGATCTTAAACTGTCTTTCATCTTTTATCTCTATCTCAATCCAACCCCGAACATTGGTCCTTCGAGCACGTTAGCGGGACCGAAACGCGTGTGCAAAACTTTGTGCTTTGTGCGTTGATTTTTGTGTGTGCGTTTTACCGGTTTCGTTATAAGCGATTAGAAACCTTGGAAAATACAGTGCGTGTTATCTCTTGATCCTGTTCAATCCCGGTGCCTAGGAAGGCGCCAATTTGTTTCATCTCGTGATCCCGGTGCCTTGGAGGGCGCCACTTTATCTCATCTCGTGATCCTGGTCAATCCCGGTGCCTGGAAGGGCGCCACTTTATCTCATCTCGCGACTTTATTCGATCCCAGTGCCTAGGAGGGCGCTATTCATCTCATCTTGCGATCCTGTTCGACCCCGAAGAAACCCTACAAGTAAGGTATCTTTCTTCTCACTTTTACTATGGCTACAATGGAAGATATTTTAGCTACACAACAACAAATCATTGAAGGCATAGATAGACTTTACTCCAACTTTAAGAAAGATGGAGCAAAGCGGAAGACCCCCGACTACCTACGTCGACGATTAGAAAGCCTAGAGCAATATTTTACGGAGTTTCATAACAATCATATGAATTTGTTTTCTTTTGGAGATCGATCTCATGCGTATTTTACTACCGATCAGTATGATCAAATGAAGGTAAAATATAGCAATATTAAAACAGCCATTCAGAATTATAAACCTTCCACAGACAGACCTCAAACCCCTGTTTTGAAACCTCCTACTTTTCAACCATCTTCAATATCTCAAACCTCGAATCTTTCATCTCAAAATAATCCTCCTAAGGATAGCGTAAATATAGAAGACCTCTTGAAGAAACAAGCTACTAATTTTAGGGCATTTTCAAGAGAAGCTGCTGACATTGACCTCAATCTTATCTCTGAAAAGTGGGAGTTTGAAGACATCCTAAAAACCTTGAAAACTCGTTGGTCAGCTATAGACACCCTACACTGGGAGTTGGACAATGAGCTCAACGGCTCCAACGCCCAGTACGACGAGCAATTCTCAAACTACGAGAAATATTATAAAACCCTGAAAAGAGATATTAACCGAAAGATGTGGTCGGTAGCTCATATTGAGAAATCGACCCCACAAATGGAAATAGCTACCTTTGAAGGAAGCTATACGTCCTGGATCTCTTTCAAAGATCTTTTTACAGAAACTGTACACAATAATCCATCTTTATCAAACGCCCAAAAAATGCAGTTTCTGAAAAGTAAGACCAAGGGCGAGCCGGAAAAATTAATCCAACATCTTCAAATAAGTTCAGACAACTACCCCGTTTGTTGGAATATCCTTACGCATCGCTATGACAATAAGCGTCGTATTTTTATATCTCATCTCAAAAACCTCTTAAATATCCCGACATCTCAACAAAAATCAGCGAGTCACCTCAAACGGATCCACGATACAACGTACGAAAGCGTGAACGCTATAAAAAATCTCGGAATCGATGTATCTACTTGGGATCCCTTCCTCGTATGTATCCTAGCAGAGAAATTAGACCCGGAAACCAACGATGACTATATAGACTCATTGAAATCTCCGAAGGAGTTGCCAGTATTGGAAGAATTTCTTCGATTTTTGGAGAATAAGTTTATGTCACTGGAAACTTCGCGGAAGAAACAAGAACCCTTCATTCAAAAGTCATCTCAATCCCAACATGCATCTTCATCATCTAAAGGTTATCTTAATAACCAGCAATCTCATTCAAAAGGATTTAATTCTCGTTTCAAACAAAATAACAACACCTCAAATCATACCTATTCGACAAACCAGGTCATTTCGCAATCGTCAAAGTCCAATTGGAAAAATAACGAAAGACGTAAACAGTGTGGTATTTGCAATGCAAGCGATCATCGCATACAAAATTGCCAAAAGCTGGCAAAAATGCATCCATCGGCTCGTAGAAACGCAATTGCAAATTTGAACCTTTGTATCAACTGTTTGCACTATCACGAAGGTAAAAAATGCCTTTCGGAAATAAAGTGTAAAGAGTGCAATAAAGACCATAATACGATGCTACATGAATGTTTTACGTCAAGAAATGCTACATCGGATCCGTCGCGACCGGGGCCGAGCACGGCCACTATTACGAAATCTCCACCTCAGCATGATATGAACACCTTAGTATCTATGCAAAATTATCCTACAGAAATACTCCTCGCGACAGCAATTATCAAGGTCCAAGCAGCTGACGGATCTTACGAAAGAATGAGAGCTCTTCTAGATCAGGGATCTCAGACCTCAATCATTACTGAAAGAGCTGCACAGCTTCTAAACCTGCGTCGGCAAAAATGTACTGGACTTATATCTGGAATCGGAAACAAGGAAAATAGCTGTAAGGGCATGATCTCTATTAAGTGCATGTCGTTAATTAATGACTTCACTTTCGAATCCGACGTATTTATAATAAAAAGACTAGTCAAGAATTTGCCTAGTCATACCTTCACTAAACCCAACTGGCCAACCCTAAACCAAATAACCCTAGCTGATCCTGAATTTTACAAAAGTAGGCCAGTTGATATCTTATTCGGCGCTGACGTCTATTCCCAAATCCTATTGGATGGTATCTGCCGTTCCGAGGGAATGTTACCTATTGCCCAACAAACACAGCTGGGATGGATCCTAAGCGGTAACTGTAAAACATTTCAGTGCAATGTGATCCTCAACAGCCTCACCGATATCCAGCAGTTCTGGGAAATGGAGGACATTCGCGAACCCTTATCAATATCTCAAGAAGATCAAGCTTGCATTGACTTCTTTCAATCCTCAACCTCAAGACGCGAAGACGGCAGCTATGTCGTGAAAATGCCTTTTAAGGAAAATTTTGAAGAAAAATTGGGTGAATCTAAAACCAAATCCATTGCACAATTCTTTCAAATCGAAAGGAAATTAATTAAGCAACCCGACCTGGCACGTGATTATAAATTGTTTATGTCCGAGTACTTAGAGCTCGGACATATGATCCCCGTTGCGACACAGGTCAACGTAACTCCAGATTGCTACCTTTCGCATCATGGCGTACTTCGAGCTGAGTCATTAACTACAAAATTACGAGTTGTTTTTAATGCCTCCGCAAAAACCTCAACAGGTCACAGCCTCAACGATCTTATGTGCAGGGGGCCGAACTTGCAGCAGGATCTCTTAAGTCTTATCCTAAAATGGAGACAATTTAAATACACATTTACGGCAGATATTGAAAAGATGTTCCGTAACATTTGGCTACATCCTAGTCATCAAAAGTACCAGAAAATTATTTGGAGAAGTCATCAATCCCAACCTTTGCAAGAATATAAGCTAGCGACTGTCACCTACGGTACAAAGGCTGCACCTTTCCTGGCCATGATGACATTGAAACAACTTGCCAACGATGAAAGGCCAAATTATCCCAATAGCTGTGCTCCTGATATCCTAGAGACCTCCTTTTACATGGACGATCTCATGCATGGAGTTCATACCGCGACAGCCGCTAAACATCTCAAAGCAGAGATGACAAACCTTCTGAAGTCAGGCGGCCTCAATCTTAGAAAATGGCGCTCGAACTTGCCGGAACTTTTAGACGATCATATTAATCCTCAAGAAGAAGAATTTCATTTTAAACAGCCAGAATCTACAAAGGCTTTAGGTCTTCGTTGGAAACCGAAAGAAGACTATTTTATCTTTCATCCAATAGAAATTACCTCAGAAGATATCCCAACAAAACGACAATTCTTGTCTGAAATCTCAAAAATCTTTGACCCCTTGGGCTGGGTGTCACCAGTCACAATCAAACTCAAAATCTTATTTCAAGAAACATGGAAAACGGAATTAGGTTGGGATCAACCGATTCCTCATAATATTGCCCTGGAATGGAATAAAATAAAGGCCGACTTACCTCATATATCCCAATTTAAAATACCTCGATGGATACAAACCATGGAGAATGATATAGTTGAGCTTCATGGGTTTTGTGATGCCAGCACAAAGGCCTACGCTTGTGTTGTTTATTGTAAAATTACAAGAAACCACAAGACATACGTAACCCTTGTCGCTGGAAAATCTAAAGTTGTACCTCTCAAAAAATCTCAATCTATACCTCGCTTGGAACTTAGTGGAGCTCTTTTATTATCAAAACTTATGGCCAAAATAATCTCATCCCTATCTGATCTCAAAATCCAAGCTTATGGCTGGGTAGATTCCATGGCAGTTCTAGGATGGATAAATGGTGAACCAGAAAAATGGAAACCCTTTGTTGCCAATCGAGTAAAAACGATTTGCGAAATTATCCCAAAAAATAGGTGGCGGTATGTGAAATCCCAAGAAAATCCCTCAGATTGCGCTAGCCGTAGTCTGACTGCATCCCATTTAGCAAATCATTCACTTTGGTGGCACGGACCCGATTGGTTACCTCAATACAATCCTGAAAATAATCCTGAACCTATATTATATAAAACAACTGAAGATCTCAGAAAGAAAAAGTAAACACTATTATTGCTGACGCTAGCAATTCAGTTATAAAACAATTATTAGAGAAATACAGCAGTTACAAGAAAATCATTCGAGTTTTAGCCTATGTAAACAAATTTAACGACATCTTGATTTACAAGAAGAAGCGTGAAAACTACCTTACCCTGCATGACCTCAAACGAGCGACGGAAATGTAAAACATGTGCAACAAGAATACTTTATCAAGGAAATATCTCAACTTGAAAAAGGTGAACCTTTAAGCAAGAAAAGCCAGATCTTGAATCTCAATCCTATCTTAGACAGCCACGGAGTACTCCGTGTCGGCGGACGGCTAAAACATTCGAGTTTAGACCCCGAAATGAAGCACCCTATTATCATCCCAAATCAAACTAAATTAGCTGATCTTATAATAGACGAATCCCATAAATTAGTATTCCATGGTGGAGTGAAAATGACGAGTGGATTTATACGACAAAAATATTGGATCATTGGAGGAAACCGCGCTACGAAAAAACGATTAAGAACGTGCGTAAAGTGTAGGAGACACGATCCCATTCTAAAACATCAACTCATGGGTGACTTGCCTTCATCCAGGTTAAATCCTAGTCGACCCTTTTATCATACCGGTATTGACTACACTGGACATGTTTTGGTGAAAGCGAATAAAGGTCGCGGCGTCAAAACCGATAAAGGATACGTTGCAGTATTCGTATGTATGGTTACAAAGGCCATACATTTAGAACTCGTATCTGATCTCACTGCGTCGGCTTTTATTTCAGCGCTCAGACGTATGTCAGCCAGAAGAGGAGTTCCCGGCCACATTTACAGTGATCAAGGGAGTAACTTCATTGGAGCTAACAAGATCCTAAAACAAGAATACACAGAAATCTCAGAAATCTTATCAAGTCAAGAAACATTATCTAACGTCGCAGAAATGAACATTGAGTGGCATTTTAATGCTCCGTCATGGCCTTCTGCTGGCGGACTTTGGGAAGCTGCGGTGAAAAGCTTAAAACATCATCTTAGGCGTGTTGTAGGTGAGCAGAAACTCACCTACGAAGAATATAGCACCCTCCTATCTCAACTTGAGGGTTGTTTAAACTCTCGACCACTTTGTCCTTTGAAGGAGGATCCCGAGGACATAGACTTTTTAACCCCGGCACACTTTCTTGCAAGTGGGCCTATCTTAACGATCTTTGAAACCGAAAATGATCTCAGGACTCGGTGGCACTTGGTACAAAAAATCTATAGAGATATTTGGGTCCAGTGGAAAAATTACTATCTCTCACAGTTATCCATTAGAGCTAAATGGAGACAATCTCAAAGGAATCTCAGCCTCAACGATATTGTTATCATTAAAGATGAAAACCTCCCGCCTGGGAAGTGGGCTCTAGGGCGTGTAGTAGAACTGCATCCTGGTTCGGACGGACACGTCAGAGTCGTTACCCTTAAAACCAAAAATGGTTTCCTAAAACGGCCTGTTGTTAAGCTATCTCTATTACCAGCGGACAGAGACAATAATCCTCCTAGTGACACGAACATTAAGGATGAAGCACCAAGGAAGAAAAATCCCAAACGTATCTCATTCTCGACAATAGCTCTGTCATTAACGCTATTCCTATTGTCACTAATAAACTTATCTCAAGCATCTTATAGTTTTACCCCTCTGAGCAACAACAGCGTTTATTTCGATAAAATCTCCAACATGCATCTTATTAGAGACGATTGGCGTTTAATTGTTTATTATGACACATATCCCTACAAAGAAGGCACGTCGGCACTCGAGAAGTATATCAATTATCTTGAAACATTATGCTCCACTATTAAAGAACACACACCTTGCGACGGTATCATCTTACAACTCGGGCACGAGTTCGAAGAAATTAAACATTATGATAGTATGTTGACAATAAATGAATCATTTGTAACTGGAGACGAGCGGCGGCGCCGGCGTCGTGGTCTAATAGACGGAGTAGGCTACGTCGCAAACAGCTTGTTTGGTGTGCTGGATCAGCGTTTTGCGGAGAAATACGCACAAGACATCGACCTTTTGAAAGAAAATGACAAACATTTGTATAACCTCTGGAAAAACCAAACCTCAATCGTGGAAGCCGAATTTAATCTCATGAAAAGAATGGAGAAAGCTGCGAACAAACACCATAAATCGATAAATCAAAAGTTTAATTATCTCAAAGAATCCTATCAAGATCTTCAACGCCATGTCCAGAACATGACTCTAGTTACCGATTTCTTAGCATCTGCTATGACGGCGAATAACTTAATATATAGCCTCAGGAAAATACAAGACTCCATTCTTGATACGATAACTAATATTTACAACGGAAAATTAGACTTCCATCTGATATCTCCTCAACAGCTGAGAACGGAATTAAGTTCTATATCAGCACATATCCCCAAAGACATGGCACTTCCTGTCAACCATTTGAATCTCAAGGATCTCTACAACTTGATAAAAGTGCGGACTAAGTACTATAGTAAGTACTTGATTATTGAAATAATGATACCCCTCATCGAAAGAGACCTTTATGAAATCTTTAACCTCATTCCAGTCCCACGAATATTGAACCACGACATGATACATGTAAAAGTTATCTCAAGTTTTGCTGCCATTAACCTCAGAAAAGACTCATACGTAACCGTTACTGATGCTGATTGGAACCCCTTGTAAAAACACTTGGAAGGAATTAACAGCGGATAATAAATATTATTATTTTTGTTGCAATGAATGCAACTTTAAACTTCTGTGTAATGGCGAAATTACTGCCGTTAAATTGATGAATGCAGGTCTGTTGAATGTGGAAGAAGGCTGTATGATAAAGACGGACAATTTCGTTGTCCATTCTAATAAAAGGCTGTCTAGCAAAATGAGTATAGGTGCAAAAATTATTGCTCCACAAATATCACCTATCAATCATATATTCAATATATCTATCCCTGAAACTCCAGAAATAAATCCTAATAATTCTGAAATATTGCGACAATTTGAAGATATACAGAAACAAATTGAGGTCATGAAACGAACTGAATCATTAAGTGATAAAATATCCTATCACGACGTACATCTTTATAGCGTCTTGTATGCTCTAATCTTTGGAATCCTGATAACTGCGGTGGTATACTGTTGGCGGCGAAATAGGCGGTCAACACGTCGAGAATCCTCGGTGCCTGCTGGAGAGGCATCTACTGCGATCTCTTCACATCCCGGAAATGAGAGTGTCATAAGTGAGTGTAGTGCGGTTAGGGAAAAAAGGCAATCTGTAGTCAAAGTGAAAAGTGCAGTGAGTGAGTGTTGTGATCTTAGGGAAAAAGGTCAATTTAGTCAATCCGTGAAAAGTGATCCCAAAAATCTTATTAAATCCAGCGAGTGTTTACAAACAAAAGATAGGGCCTCGTCCCCTGTTTTTCGCGTATTTTCCCTTCCCGATCTAAGCTCTAGCAACTACGTGTAATTGTTAAAAATATTGTTAATCACTCACTATTAATCCATATCCCTGTCATATAGTTGATAAGTTGAATATTGTTTATCATCTTGTAAATCTCATTTCAATCTTTACCTTACTAACCCCTATTTTTGCCCCCGGGAGCATGTACGGGTCAACCACCGTACAGTACGTTTGCCTGGGTCATCATTATTGCGCCACCCGCTCGGTACATTTCCATCATTTATATTATTGCGTTTACACCGCAATAGTTTTTAGTACGTAATTCGGAGACATACCGTGCGCGTGGCTCATAATCCCATATCTTTCACCATTCATCCTAGTATAAATTAATCTTAATCCTATATTTGTGGAAACAGATAATATAGTGAATTTATTGATCTTAAACTGTCTTTCATCTTTTATCTCTATCTCAATCCAACCCCGAACACATATGAGGTCCAGCATGCTGAACATGTTCCACACTCAAACCGTCATGACCAGGGGACTTGCCCTTAGAGATAGATTTTACCGCCCTTGATACATCCCTTGCTGAAACTCTGGTACCAACATACTCCCCACTCTCCCCCCCATCCCTCAATGACGAGGACAGTCCTAATGGCGACTTTACAACAAAGCTATTTTTAAATTTGTCAGCTATACCCTTCAAATCGTTCATCCCGTCTACACTCACGGGAAGACCAGGGCGAACCCTCAAATGATTGGTACTTTTCCAGAAACCACTGAAATCCTTGGAACTATGCTTAGCTGCCAGAGAGTCCATTTTCAACTGGTCCTGGTGGTTTTGACACCACTTCAGACGCGACTTAAATATTTTTCTGGTCTCACACATATGATTATAAATATCACCAGAAGTAGGACTACCACATAATCGCCATTCCCGAAAACTCGCCCTGGCCACCCCGTGACTGTCGCTCACAATTTTATTCCAACCAACAACAGTTTTATATGGTCGTTTATTCTGTGCACGCCTGCCCCCCCGCCCCTCCGTTGACGCCTGTGACAACGCAAGCACGATGTCGGAGTACAGCTTATCAATAAGCAAGCTGTGAGTAGGGTCAGCACAATAACGGTCACTACACATTCTAAATTCATCTGGGAAATCAATAAGTCTGAGACGCTTATGACATTCACATCGATATTGTATAATATCGTCTGTGGTTTTCTTTCCCCACTTAACTTTAATATCGGATGTACTTGACATAATTCTTAGAGGCGTCAAACATTCCAATTTACATTCCAATATGACGGGAAAATGATCTGACCACAATACGTCATAATTTACATAAACATTGCACACAGAGTTAACAGCTGACTGTGACACAACACAATGGTCAAGCCAACGCTTAGACCCACAGGCTTGGTCTATATAGGTGAATGTTTCCGAGGTCAATCCTAACATATTTACATCAATAATTTCCCAATTAAAGTCGTCACATAAAATATTCAATTCATTAAAGAATAATTCTCCAGGATGAGCATTAAAATCCCCCAAAACAAAAATAGGTTCGTTTACATAATCATTACTTAAAGCACTTACAGTTCCCATGCAGTCCGTAAACATCGCTAGATTGTCCCACTTGTTCGTTGGCATATACACGCACACTACGATCAACGGACTAGTGGCCGTATCAACACGAATGGCACAAACTCGCGGATTACCACAATTGATCACGGTAACACTCGGAAACACACTAGTATTCCACAGCAGCGCCGTGCCGCCGTGAGGCCTGCCGCGCAGTAGGCCCGCCGTCGTGTCAACAGCTGACGTCCCCGTGCAGCTAAATCTGCTATCTATGTCATTTAGATACGGTAGTTCTTCCGGCAGTAGCCAAGTCTCCTGTAGTGCTATCACGACACACTCGTCACATAAACGTCGAATATCACTGACGGCGCTCTTCACGTTCTTACAATTATAGCTGGTAAACTTATAGGTCGTACTATCCATTATTAGAGGGCACTGGACCGACTGCAATGAGGAGTCAGTTCCACCCTGCTCCTACTTTCCGAGGAGTAGCCCTGCTAAGAACTAACCGTCTTGATCTTCTTGCAGTTGCGTTAAAATAGAGTTTCAATTATGGGTCATACATACATTAAACTCCGTGATTTAACAATAATATTTTCTCTTCTACTAAGTCATGCACTCTTGACAGAATGGTCGTAGTCATGTCTCGGTCGAGTCCTGCGCCACCGCCCCTCTCGCGATACGGCACCATGCAGCTCTGTGTTAATAACATTTTAGTGGTAGTCTTATTGAACTCCAACTGTGTCTATTTTCCGAAAATTCAAAATCCAAGCCAATGAAGTGGCAAGCAAAGTACTAGTTACTTAATATGAACATGTAACATTGAAATCGTGTTGAAACAGCACTTAGTAAAATGGCTTTCGAAACATCCTGCAAACAGCGGCCAGACTTGCGATATGATATAAAATGATTTAGTCGCTTAGCTTGCTGGCAATGTAGGTAATTAATAATCCATTGTTGGCGCACGGCGCGCAATGAATCACGCGCTTTTGTAATTTATGTAATGCTCGCCATCTTACATATTTACCTTCGTAACTTCATAAATCCCTGAATATCACATCGCAGCACGGCGGCGGTGCGCGGGTGATTGTGGGCCCCGTGTCACCAGTCACAGACTATACTTACTGCTGCAAATATAGTATAATCACATTTATTTTTTCTGTTTTATACATTTTTTAATTCATTTAAAATTATAATTAAAATAATTATTTTATGTATCAGTATATCTCGGAACCCTGAGATCCCGAACCTTTGGAAGGCGTACGAGGAGCCGAAACCAACTCGCAGAGGCCCTTTAGTCACTTTTAATTCAATGTGATACCAACCGACGATTATCCCTGTACGCGCTATGCTAATGCACCCAAGGATAACCCCCGGTTGGTGAAAAACTATTGCGATATATGGAAAACACAGACTATAAAGCTATGGTTTTTGGAATATTAAGTGGACTGGTTACCAGGAACTATGTTAAGACTATGGCCCCTGTCTGAACAATGTTATCAATATCCATCGATAAAAAGGCAGGGGGTGACTTGCACACTCAATAAATGGGCCCCCAAATACGGCCTCTAGCACGAAGTGACGTAGCATTATGGAGGCAACATATCCTGAGGTGCTTGAGGAGTGGAGAGGTATACCACGGCTATCAGGACAATCCTGGAAGTACGGTCAAGATCCCTACCAGCACCTTACTGGATTATACATCCTTCTCCTGAGCACGTTTGCTCTTGTGAACCTCCACTCAAGCCAGCCAATAAAGACAAGAAAGACGTGGGAGCTTTGTTCCTCATCTATTCACAATGGACAGGCCTATTGGTCTAGTGGTTAGTGACCCTGACTGCTATGCCGGAGGTCGTGGGTTCGATTCCCACTCAGGACAAATGTTTGTGTGATGATCACGATCATTTGTTCTGTGTCTGGGTGTAATTTATCTATATATGTATGTATTTAGAAATATATAAGTATGTTTATCAGTTGTTTAGTACCCATAACACAAGCTCTGCTTAGCTTGGGACTAGACGGCGTTGTGTGATAGTTGTGGAATATATTATTATTATTTTTTTTTTTTTTTTTTTTTTTATCTCAGGACCCTGAGGTCCTGGACCTTTGGGAGGCGTACAAGGAGCCGAAGCCAACTCGCAGAGGCCCTTTAGATAATTATAATGGAACATGATACCAACCGACGATTATCCCTGTACGCGCTATGCTAGTGCACCCAAGGACAACCCCCGGTTATTGAAAAACTGTTGTGACATATGGAGAACAAAGATAATAGGGCTATGGTTTTTGGAATCTTAAGTGGACTGGTAACATGGAACTATGTCAAGACTATGGCCCCTGCCTGAACAACGTTATTAATATGCATCGAAAAAAGGCAGCCCGGGGTGACTTGCACACTCAATAAATGGGCCCCCAAAAACGGCCGCTAGCACGAAGTGACGTAGCAACAAGAGGGCAACATATCCTGAGGTGCTTGAGGAGTGGAGAGGTATACCACGGCTATCAGGACAATCCCGGAAGTACGGTCAAGATCCCTACCAGCACCTTACTGGATTATACATCCTTCTCCCGAGCACGTTTGCTCTTGCGAATCTCCACTCAAGCCAGCCAATAAAGGCAAGAGAGAGGTGGGAGCTCAGTTCCTCGTCAGTGTTCACTACGGCCGGCCAATAAAGGCAAGCCGGAGATGAAGAACAAGAATTCTCCCGGGAGATCGGGTCCATGGGGTCGCTAATGCCCAACAGTTCGCCACAAAACTGCCCTGCGGAATGTATCTCTCTTAGTCTGGCTCCTCACCCTAGGTGTGTTACGGCATAGCAAACTCTACCGATACAGACCTAGGGTTTTCTGGAGCACGCAAGCCCCACCACGACGTAAATAAAGAAATTAATAAATAAATAATAATATTATAATCATATAATAATATTAATAATAAATCCGCAGGGCAGTATTGTGGCGAACTGTTGGGCATTAGCGACCCCACGGACCCGATCTCCCGGGAGAATTCTTGTTCTTCATCTCCGGCTTGCCTTTATTGGCCGGCCGTAGTGAACACTGACGAGGAACTGAGCTCCCACCTCTCTCTTGCCTTTATTGGCTGGCTTGAGTGGAGATTCGCAAGAGCAAACGTGCTCGGGAGAAGGTTGTATAATCCAGTAAGGTGCTGGTAGGGATCTTGACCGTACTTCCGGGATTGTCCTGATAGCCGTGGTATACCTCTCCACTTCTTAAGCACCTCAGGATATGTTGCCCTCTTGTTGCTACGTCACTTCATGCTAGCGACCGTTTATGGGGGCCCATTTATTGAGTGTGCAAGTCACCCCCTGCCTTTTGTCGATGGATATTAATAACATTGTTTAAGCAGGGGCCATAGTCTTAACATAGTTCCTGGTAACCAGTTCACTTAAGACTCCAAAAACCATAGCCTTATATCTTAGTTTCCCATATGTCGCAATAGTTTCCCACCAACCGGGGGTTGTCCTTGGATGCACTAGCATAGTGCGTACAGGGATAATCACCGGTTTGTACCACTTTCCATTAAAAGCGTCTAAAAGGGCCTCTGCGAGTTGGTTTCGGCTCCTCGTACGCCTTCCAAAAGTCCAGGACCTTAGGGTGCTGAGATAAATAAATGTATTAATAATAATATTATTATGGTAATAGAATCATAATAATTATTATTATTATGATTCTATTAGTATCACTGAACTAGGAACCTACTCATTATCATCTACGTGCCTTTCTCCAACTATGTTTTAGTCAGTTCCCGGTTTAACCGGATGCAGATGAATGCCCAGTACTTTCTACGGTGCGACGCCTATCTGACCTCTACAACCAGTAACTGGATAACACGCACAGTCACACATACTGATTTGCTTAAACGTAAACTCCTTGAAAACTGGGTACTCCAGTATAATTTTTGTAATCTGTGGAATTGTGCTCTATTTCGTGAGTAAGTACAATCTACAATTCTTTTTTTTTTTAAATCTTTTAAAACGAGTGTTACATTAGTGTTGCTTATACATTTCACTCACAAAGCGTAAACAGCTGAAAATACTGTACATAATGTAAGGACCGCGGATCCGCCAGAGCCCGACTACGATAAAACGATGTTTGTAGTACTTTACAACTTTTATTTTATTACGGACAGACTACGTGGTTACTTAGCCCTGTGTCCAGGGAGGCAGCGACACAACAACAGAAGACGAAAAAGGACCACTTGTGACGAGACAGCGTGCGGGTGACATATGGTCTACCATGTGCTGCAATAATATTACTTGCTAAGTCACGCTGTCTTAACAACATCTTGTGGATATAATGGCGATATCAACACTAAAAACAGAACATCGAAATTTGAACTTTCATCTTCTGGAAACATCTACACCGTATATAAATATATTATATATATATAATAATAAATTATTTATTGCCTATAGAAAAAGAAATACATGAAGTGTTACACATTAAGTGTGCGAGTTCTTTTTTAACCGACTTCAAAAAGGAGGAGGTTATATGTTCGGTTGAATGTATGTTTTTTATTTTTATTTTTTATGTATGTTCACCGATTTCTCGGTTAATTGTGGACCGATTTTGATTTTTTTTTTTTTTTGATTGAAAGGATATGCTTCCAAGTTGGTCCCATAGAAATATTGTTATGATCTGATCATGAACTTCGAAGATATGGAACAGAACTCCTCATAGGATCACAGCAGAACCGTCGTAACAAGTAAAATTGCTTTGTTAATACGTGTAGTCGATGACTGACTGAAAGTAGAGGGGGAATATATCGAACTGATCTGATGATGAAGCCTGAAGTTAGGCACCTGAACTCTGTAATAAATTAATGCAATCTAACCGTGTTTGGGATTATTAGAATTGTCATGAGATGCACTCTGGCTATAAAGTATTGAAGTTTGGCTGAGGGGTACTTTTTAGTGGTGGTACCATAACTAAAAAGTGTAAAATAAAAAACTTTTTACAAAAAAATACAACCGACTTCAAAGTAAAAAAAAAACACTGAAAAGTGCAAAATAACTTTAATTTCGGAAGTCGGTGTTAAATAACGAAGAGACAAAACTATTATAGAAACACCGACTTCCGAAATTAAAGTTATTTTGCACTTTTCAGTGTTTTTTTTTTACTTTGAAGTCGGTTGTATTTTTTTGTAAAAAGTTTTTTATTTACATTTAATTTTATGAATAATGTCCTATATACTAGGAAAGTCCTGTATTATAGGAGACATCCATATGTCGGCGCAGGATGCCGATCATCATTGAAGCTCTGTCCAGGTACTCTGTTTTGTGAGCGATGGCTGGGTATCGAGCAATAAACAAACAATTCCAGATCACACAACTGATTTATTATGATGCAAGCTTTAGGTATTCACTTCACACAACGAGCCGTGAGACAGTCCCCGAGATTAGACGTTGAACGCACAACTGCCGACAGAGGAAAGAGCCCCAGACCTCTGCGGTCGGTACTTTTATCTGTGTTTCCTGATAGCTACAACTTAGGGGTCTTTAAGTCAAGAGTGAATAGGCTACTTCTAGGCAAGCGTGCTCCATCGTCGACCACATCATCGCTTACCATCAGGTGAGATGGTGGTCAAATGCGAGCCTAACATTAATAAAAAAAAAACTGTTCGGTTCGTGCAAACGTCAGCGCGGATTCTGTTAAAATGACACGTGTCACTTTTCACTTAGCCCGTTCATTCTTTTCCAAGCTTCCGTACTATTGATTTCACCGACACATATTATATATATATATACAACATTAGTTTTAGTATATGCAAAACCTGAAACACATGTCTAGTATTTTTATGTAAAGAATCTATGTACAAAATTTTATAACTGTATCATGAAAAATCACAAAGTTATAAGCTTGTTATGTTACCGGGCCAACCGGGTGACTGAGGAGTTGTTTTGCTTTCGCACCCAGTTGTGCGCTGGCGCCTAATGCCCGCTATGACCTGCCATGACCTGTGTTGTACTCGTCGGTGGTGTCCAACTTGTGACCTTTTTTTAAATATTTTTGGAAAAAAAATTGACATGTTGTAAAAATTATTGGAATCGATTCAGTTACTGATTCTGAACAAACTATATTCAGGTTTCGCATATACTAAAAATAATGTTGTATATAATATTATAAAGAGGTAAAGTTTGTTTTTATGTTTTTTTTTGTTTGTAGGAGGTAATCTCTGAAAGTACTAGTCCGATGAAAATTTTCTGAGTGGCTTGGTATTTTATGTACGCGGGTGAAGCCTCGGACAATAGCTACTATATACTTAATAAAGACACCAATTTCTCTAATTTTATCTTAAACCTTACAAAAAAATTGGCTTAGTCCAGCCTCGGTTAATTTTATATAGTTTTTTTAATAGAAGATAATAATGTTCAAGTAAAAAATTAAGCTACAACCTCAGTTAAAATTGTAAAAGGAACGAAATGTAATTATGATACTGCGTGTATCTGATCTCGTTCTTAACAGTTGTCCTACTACAGCATTGCTTGGGATGTAGTTTTTAGAGTATGGCTACTGTGCACTTATACTTGACGAGTAGTTTTGCTGTAACGAATGAATAAACAATAGAACGAGCTGGGACCCGGACAATGCCAGTGGGTGGCGGATTAGCAGCGGTCAGCAGTGTCTGGCCGACACTTGTACTGCTCGTGATTTAGATGCCTCTCGTCCGTGTGAGTGCACCGCACCGCCGCGCCGCACCGCTGTCGCACTGCTGCGGCTGCTGATCTTACAGATTCTTACGTCAGTGGTCAATACTGAACTAGATTTACTATTAGCTTTGAAATTACTCAGTTGATTTGCAGAATTAGCGATCCACATTCAATATTAAATATTAAAAACTCCATCATACCGACATGATCATCGTTCAGATTATTGCAACAGATCAAATTGTAGGCATCAGCTTGTAATCCGGCCAAGTGTGAGTCGAACTTACACGCAAAGGACATCGCACGTATCAATTTTTTTTTTAACAAGACTTCTTTTCTGTTTTCCTGCAACTTTAAGTAATTAACTTTATACTGTATTTTTTCAAAATAGGTACGTATCTCAATAATTTTAGAGAAAAGGTAGGGGTGACTTTTTATCTATTATAAAGGTCAAGTTAGAGTGCTAATTTATTGACTGAACCGGCTTTGGGGTGATTTCCTTTTTCCCATCCTGTCCTCCCTTATTCGAATTCGCCGCCAATCGCACACGCATCGCACCGCCACCTGACGGCGGATGGAAGAAGCAACAGTTCCAGTCCAACAACAACAGTTCAACAGTTTGGTCTTGACACGTGTTGTTGTACCTGTTGTTCAATATCTCCCAGCACACAATTTAGTTGTCGGAACTGATTTGTAGATGCTGTATCAAACGCTCAGCTTCTCCCCGTACCTTGCTTTTAAGAAACTGCATCTTATGGGCGTTTGATAAGGAGACATTACTGTGGATAGCTTCAACAAACAAATCCTTAAAAGACACCCAATTTCGATAATTGCCATTAAAGAACGGGATGTCAATTTTTGGTGTCCAGTTTTCCTTGTGAACTACGGACCCTAATTTCCTGTTAATTGCATTGTTCAATTTATTGTAAATAGTTTCTTGCTTTGTATAAGACACCTCATGTTCTTGATTTGTACCTTCCAATTCGCTGTCTAATTCCCAATGTAAGGAATCTATGATAGACCATCGAGCCCGTAGAGTACGTAAGGCATCTTTCAGCTCCCACTTTTCGGACATAATATCCAAATGTATCCCTGCCACAGTGCGTTGCAGGGCAATGAAATTGCTTGCTTGCTTCTTCAATAGTTCATCAAGCTTGCTAGATGTACCTCTGGAGCATACCTCGACGAGCGGCGATTGACGTCCTAGAAGATCTTCTTGCGCTGACCATGCAGGACCTTGTGCTTCCTGAGTGGCTCCTCCTTGTTGTGGTTCCTTCGTCTTTATCAACAATACTTGATATTGCTGATTAATGAGTGCCATGGTCGAGATATACATATAGCTCTTCTGTTCCTTCGTATTTACGGCCACTAAAATACAGATGAGTCTTGTTTTCCTCCGTAAGAAGGCGGTCGTGATTGTACTGGTAATCAGACCAATATTGATTTAATGCATCTAAACGTCGTTTGAAATAGTCGGCAGTTTTTCGATCTACTGAATCCTTTTTGACATTTGTAGCCAACTTTTGGACGGCGTAAAGCTCGTCCTGGTTTGCATGTATGGCCTCCATGATGAAGACTTAGTGAAGTAAGAAATAATTGGAAAGATCTTACTTGAATGTCCTTGATGACTGCTTACTGGTTCTTGGTGAAGTGCCTGAGACACCTGTTAGTCTCACCTCCTGACGACACAACAAACCTTGAGACACCTGTTAGTCCCAAAGTCTAATATGCCTTCACTGAACACTGTTTATGGGTCCTTGTTGACCCTGAGACACCTGTTAGTCTCTAACCACACTTAGCTCCTGATGGTTTGTGGGTCCTTGTTGACCCTGAGACACTTGTTTGTCTCGAAGTTTGATAGTCACTGAGCACAACACACTTTAGAGTCACTGGATAGCTTCCCGCTATGTCCACGCGCGCGAAATGGACTATATAGCGTGCGAAGCTTAGGCTCGAAGGACCAAAAAGAATGTATGATCTCTTGCTAGATCACACACTACTTTTAGATGATGTGGGCGGTATAGAATAAAAGACGGTAAAATAATTTAAACTACTGTATTGTTCCAAAGGTTATAGGTAAAATGAGCTAATGAACTGATTTGTGTAAAATGAGTGACACGTGGCCCTTGTTGGCCGTGATGAGATCGCCCAGTTTGATGGCACGACGCGAACTGAACTTTATTATAAAGTAAAATGAGTGTGAGGCGTAAATGCTGACTTGCAGTATATGCGGTTGTACCGTACAATTTTTGTTTCAGAAGTTAAATTTGCAGCTAAATGGTATAATGTAACATTATAGTACGTGATTTTTGTCGCCGCTTTGATTTTATTGTGTTTTGATTAGTTTTTACAAAACATTTAGAAGGTCAACAAAAAAAAACAAATGTCAACATCTGTCAACCGAATGGCTGTATAAATTTTTCAGCTTTATTATTTTTGCTGTTTGCCCACTTAATCTTATATGAAATCAGCAAACGTTTCGCCAAACCTTACCGTTGAATAATAAAATAAGATTTCAAAGTAAAGCTCCATTATTGCAAATCTAAATATTTCGAAATATCATTGGTGGCGTGTGCAGTGCTTTTATCTTCTTTATTTATTGCACTTGTAAACAAATTTTTGTAATAAGTGCTGCCTGGAGGCGACGCCTAGAACGCGACACCAGTCGCTGGGCAACGGTTGCCAGGGCGCCGCCGCCGAAGTGCCTTCGTCGGTGTCGCGGCGCCCCAAGCCGCCAGCTGCCGCTAACAACATCTGTCACCGATGACATTTTTCAGTGTTTTTGTCAGTTTTTTTTCTACGATAATGTTTCTTTTAAATTATTTAATTAGTGAATAAGTGGAATATCTGTACCTATTTATATAAATCTAAGATAAATGTTATGTGGCGGCAGTGATGTGGTGGAAGACAGTGCATGTCAACCTTCGACATCACTGAATGTTTTGGAGAGGTGCCCTCTGTGCACCCAGGCACGGTTTTTTAAAGGTAAGCGGGGTCTGAAGGTGCAGATTGGGAAGGCACACAAACCCCAAAATGTCACTTCAGACCCTGTTATTGGTTCTTCATCTCATACGCCGACTACATCAAGTTTTGACGCGCTTTGGAAAACGCTCACAAAATTCAAAAACTCTGTTTCTGTTTTAAAGCGAGTTCCTCGCGGCGCTAGGCCTGCAGTAGCGCAACACTTAGCAGGATGCATTCGACTTGCTGCCCGGGAGAACTCGCTAAGTGCCACTCGCTAAGTGCCTGGGAACAACTGCTCACCTTCCCTTACAGAATATTGCATGTTGAAAAGAATTTGGCAGCTAAAAAGACTTTAACCACACAAATTAAAGAAAATTGTAATATTTCGGCCTTTAATTTGGATTCAAAATTATTATTGACTCAGACTCAAAGTTATACCTCTGCAAGAGGTATATCATATCTGGTCGAATCTAAATTAGGGGAAGGTGACATTAGCGGAGCAGCTAGAATTCTTTTCAGTAGTGATGTGATGGCTCCGGGTTTTACAGACACTCTTATAGCTCTGGAGAGCAAACACCCTGCCCCAGCGGATGGCCTTTCCTATCCTGACCCTCCTGATCCCGACATTCATACCCTCACCGTTACAGGTCGAGAGGTAGTCTCAGCCGTTTGCTCTTTCCGGAGCGGCTCTGCCGGCGACCTCGACGGCCTGAGTCCTCAACACCTGAAGGACCTTATCTGCTCAGGCGCCGGGGAAGCTGGTGAGTTGCTCTTGAAAGAGCTTACGGCTCTGGTTAATCTAATGCTCTCAGGCAAGGTGAACGAGGCCGTCATCGACACTCGGGGCCAATTTATGTGCCCTACGCAAGAGAGATGGCGGCATCCGTCCGATTGCCGTGGGCACTACCTACCGGCGTATGGCAGCCAAGATTTGCTGTAAATTTTATGGTGAGGCTGTTTCGAAAAAATTTCAGCCCCTGCAGCTTGGTTTCGGCTCAAAAGGGGGCTGCGAGGCTGCCGTACATGCCTTGTCGACCTACCTAAATTCTAATTTAGGAGGGGTCATCCTGAAGGTTGACATAAAAAATGCCTTCAATTCGGTTAATAGGGACACCTTGCTGACAGAATCTAAAAAAGAAGTACCCCAAATTTTTAGTTTTCTTTGGCAATGTTATAGACAACCATCTAAATTACTATATCGGGACAACCTTTTGGAATCCGCTGTTGGCTGTCAACAAGGTGATCCCCTCGGGCCAGTGATCTTCAGTTTAGCCATTCACCCAATTATTCGACAATTAAATTCTAAATTCAACGTTTGGTATCTCGACGACGGAACCCTAGGAGGCGATGCAGACACAGTTTTAAATGATTTAATCTTCCTAAAAAATCAACTTCAGTCAATAGGACTTGATCTGAACCTTTCAAAATGTGAACTTTTCTTATCCGACAGTACCGACAGACAACTGACTCTTTCCAAATTTAACACAATAGCCCCAGAAATTAAAATTATTGAAAAAAGCTCTCTTCGTCTCCTTGGATCTCCTATTTTCGAGGATTCCTTTCCCAATTTTGTTGAGGAAAAAATTCAAAATTTTAATGATATTTCGGAAAGATTACTACAAATTAACATGCATTCGGCCATCACCATAATTCGTTTCTGCTGTTTCGGCCCTAAATTAACATATTTCCTTCGCGCTTCTCATTTATGGAAACACCCCCATCTTTTGGAAAAAATGGACCAAATTATCTGGCATACTCTTACGTTAATTTTAAACGTGGCCATGGATGACCGAGCTTGGGCTCAAGCTTCCCTTCCTATCCGTATGGGTGGCCTCGGCGTCCGCAAAATTACTAGTATTAGTTTACCAGCCTTTATATCCTCGGTTCACGGCACTGAGAAATTAATCAGGAATATCCTATCTCCCTCACTGATTGATTTCAATGTGCCGTGCTTCGTCGAGGCTATAGATACCTGGAGACTCGCTTGCCCGAATTCTAATCCGCCCGATGAACCATCTTCCCAAAGACGGTGGGATGAGCCGCTCTGCAAAGTAGTTCAAAAAAACTTGATTGAAACATCTACTGCTCCTGCGGAGCGTGCGCGCCTGCTGGCTGTGGGAGAGTGGGAGTCGGGTCTCTGGCTTCACGCACTACCATCGTCGAACATAGGCACCTTGCTCGATGATAATACTTTCCGCCTCGCTGCTTCCTTACGTCTAGGCGCTCCCTGTTGTTCTCCTCATCGCTGCCACTGTGGCGAAGTCGTCAACAGCCTCGGACACCACGGTCTGTCATGCAGCCGAAGTGCGGGTCGCATAGCACGACACGCGAATATCAACGACATCATCAGACGTGCTCTTGTCTCCGTCGGCGTTCCAGCCGTATTGGAACCCCATGGCCTGGCACGCGACGATGGCAAGAGACCGGACGGCATGTCGTTATTCCCATGGAAGATGGGTAGGCCTTTAGTATGGGACGCTACTCTGCCGTGGTATAACTATAATGCCGTTATCTGCTAAAGTCATTTTTTTTAATAATACAAAAAAACCGCGGCAAAATTTTAAACCGATGTAATTTTTCGATTACAACACATATCTGAGATTTGGAAGTACCAAAACATAGATGAAATCGCATACTTTCGAACTACTTACCCTATCATATCGTAAATATAATTTAATTTCATGAAAAAGCGTTTTTTGTGTTCTAGTTCATCAGAGATGTAACCGAAATCATAATGGATCATCGACTAAAACGCCGCTGCGTATAGCGTAACGGCGTTTAAGTGTATCTATTTCATAGCAAATTATTGTTTTTTAAAATGCAAAATTTCATCACTTCAATGATTAACTAAAATGTTGTTATTTGCACATAACGACAATTTAGCTTACGATTATTATATTATAGAACTGATTCATGTTAAACTTTAGTGCGTTTAACGTTACTTTACTGCTTTTAAGTCTGGTAACCTTTAGATGCGTTTTAATTAAAAGGATAAACTTGAATCGTTGTTAAGCTAAAACGTGGTTCAACTAAAAACCTTACAGTTTAACGACATTATAACTTAATAATAAAAAAAATAGTGAATAATTTTATTGCACAAAATAAATTAAATATATTGAAATTAAAGATAATATTTTTAAATAATTGTCATAGTATTATCAATCAACTAGTCTTTATTAACAATATTTCTTTATTGCTTTTATAATAATATGTAATTATGCTTAAACTTATAACTTTCACAAAACTGTACTTATAATTAGATTTTTTAGGAACTTTCAAACAAGAATCACATCAGTTATTTAGCAATATAATTATGTACTACTTGTACTTTAAAATAAGATAACATAAAACAAAATTTATAGACAAACTTCAGTCTTTCATTAAACCTGAGATAACAAACAATCAAAACTAAGTCTAATCTTCTCTTTGAACTCAAAACTTTATATTTCTAGTACTTATCATTTAAAAAACAATCATCAACTGAAAAACAAAAACAAAAAACAATTTTCCTTATTTAAATTTTAGTTCTTACTTTTTACCTACATTTATTAAAACCTTTTGGATAAAATTTATATATTCTTAAAAACAGTATTCAAAATCGTATCACAGTTACATTACAAACTTAGAAATTATTATTTAGTTGAAATCAGTCTCAATAAACTGGCACTACTCTATATTATTATTCTAATCAGAACTTGTACTGGAATGCTCAATTTCTCTTGTTGGTAAGTTTTTCCAAAATAACAATTTGTGAGGGGGAATTATGTTCGATAGGTTTTTAAGTAAATCTGTTTTCCTCTTAGGTTCGATACCTTTCGGTTCGGTTCTAAATTTAAATACCATTGTACGTGGGTTTTTTAAATATCTATCGTTCATGAAACGAAGAGTCGTATATGATGCATCATCGAAATTATTTTTATACATAAGATCATAACTTTTACGTACGAAACATACCTCAACTATATTTTTTAAATAAGCTCTTGGATTGGATGTTTGAATCCTTCTTTGGGACACGCAGTTAGGTATATTTAAAAAGTTTTCTGGCAACATAGACTGAACGATGACTTTTGATTTATTTATGGATGATACACACTCTTCGAAATCTGTAAAATCGTAAAGCTTACCCTTTTTCTTCATAGCCAACTCTACCTGGTGATGCACTTGATCGCAGCTCATAAAAGTGTGGCCGGGTTCGAAGTAATATAGAGTTATTCTTTGTGTGGCAATATCTTCACTATTAATCATATGAGTGAGCATCGCATACAACAACCAATTTTTATTTTGTGAGCTACAGTTATCGAGCCAGAGGTGTACTTTTTCAACATCTCTGTTACGCAATAGAAAATTATAAAATGCTGACATTATATCTTCTTGCCTTCTCCCTGCAATGCCATCATGCCAGATAACTGTCAGGGGTTTTAATTCTGCGGTAATCTTACCAAGTGGTGCAAAGGTTTGATTGTAGGCTGAAAGCCGTAGACAGAAAATTGCGGCTTTAAACATCTCCAATCTAGGCAACATAATTACTTTCTCTAGATCAGAGCTGTAGAATATTTGTGTATTATTTTGTGTTTCCTCCTTATGTTTTTTGTATAGATCTCGCGCCTTTGTGTATCGTTGTCTATGATAACTCCAATCCACACAAACTGTACAGTTTTCAAGTATCTGGACTGTGGCGTCATGTGATGTTTCCTTTTTGTGGAAATTATAACTTTCGCACAATTCACATTCCTCGTTACCGAGGGCGGTAAAGGATATTTTCATATTTTTTTAAATGTGACCTATATAAGCTGTACGAAACTTGTCTATCCGGGTATGTCTCACAAAAATGTTTATGCATTTGAGTTATATTTATATCACTTGGTAGATATCGCCTCAGAGGTGCATGTTCACGTCTATAGTGTGGTTCTAATGGGTTAAACGATTCAATATGTTGATTCAGTAAATCGCGATCAAATGCTGGTGTTTTCTGGTGTTTACCACGTTTATCTATTGAAGAATCAGTAAAAGTTGTATGTAGTATCCTGTCATTATTTTTCAAATATCCTAAAGTGGTAAGGAAAAATATTTTGCATACATCTTTTCTAGTGCCATCTTGTTTTTTCAATACAAAATTTCTTCTTGGATTCCTTTTGGGTTCACTCGTAATTTTTCTTTTTGGCACTGCTACGTAGGTGTGTGCTTCAACAAATGCATGTTGCTCCTGCCATGACATATCCCAGTATGATTTATTAATAGCCTCTCTATCCTCTTGGTTAAGTAGGGTCATACATTTCTTAAGACACTTTTCATTGCACCCAGGTTTGACACTATGTTCGCTCTTTTTTTTATTTTTGGCATCCAATCTCCGCTGTTGTAACGGGGTGTTATGTTTCCTTCTTTTGCGTGGTAGTTGTAGTATATCTGACAATGTGGAGCAATAATTGCCATCAACGGATTTACAGCGCTTTCGGAGGCATAGTCGCTCGGGCGTAGTTTCCTTACAAGTACCAATAGAGTTTCTACGTCTACTCTTCAAATTAAAAAACATCCTATCTCCGTCATCCACAGGCAATATGGAACAGTGATTACCATTATTCGTTTTCAGTATTTTCTTCTTTGTTTTTCTTCTACTTTCAGGTACATCAGACATGTGGCTTTCTGAGGAATCAGATGGACAGTAATCTTTGTCAATAACGGAGTCGTCTGAATCAAAATCAAGAGAACTATTTTCACATGTTCCTTTCGTATTTAATGGGATTTCTTCATCAAGCGGGGAAAAATCAAGTGATAACATTAATTCGTTGCATGTTAAATCTATTTCGGTAGGATTTACAGTATTTTGATGAGGTGAAATTTTAAATTCGTTGAATAGAGACTGTGTACTTAAACTCAAAAGATGATGTGAATTATACGTAACTTGCGTCTCGCAAAATGTATCGAAAACGGTACCGGTCATAGAATAGGGTTCCGCGTATATTCTGTTAATAAACTCAGTCAGATCAGGGCCAGGTTTTGTTTTAGGTTCGGGTTGTTTCAGTTTTTTCATATCCTGAGCAGGGTCAGGTTTTCTTGTAGGTTTGGTTTGGTTTGGTTTTTCCTCCTTAACCATATCTAAAATAGTTTTGGCTCTGCTCCCAGAGTTTCTGTAACAAGAAAATAAAATGCTGAGTGTGTGTACCTAGGTAAATGTATGTAAATGTTTAAGCAACTATCTCATGAACATATTGTAACAAAATCATGCCCGATAATTTGATCATCTGAACATATTATAATGCGATAAAAAATAATATTCAGATTGATTTACAAGTTTTTACGAGAAACAAAACAAACTTTATTATAAATAATATTAGTAGGATTTACTAGCAAGCAAACTATTTTGTATGTTTATTTCAATAAAAGTGCAAATGTAAAGTAGGTACCTTACCTATTTATAATAAACTCAACATTATTCTGAACTAGAGTAAATAAAAACTAACTTACCTAAATTGGTGGTTCGCCATATCGCGATCGTTGCAAAATTGGCGGGAACAAACCCGGAGCGACACGCGTCCTCACCCACAAGCTCCTGGCGATGCACTAGTTTCACCCCCGCCCCTTGATTTCGGTACAGGATCGTTACGTAGCCGGTGTCCCCCCGCCCCGCGCGAGATCAGTTAACGGCTTTGTAGTGTATTAGTGTGAGATAACGTCATTTTAGTCTAATAATGACGGACAATACATTTTTGATTAGTTTTGTAAGTGCCGCTATAGGCTTCTACGTACGTTAAATCAAAATACGAGTATCTCAAAAATTAAGCAATAATGCCGTTAAACATCGTTAGTCAAGTTTAAGTCTAACATTTTCAATTAACGACGTTATAGTTTAAAAAAAGCGAACTCCTTTATTGAAAAAAAAAATCCTATAAAACAGTTACAGTACCTTAACTGCTTTGTAGTGTACAAAAGACTGCTAACGGCAATTAAGACAAGTAACCATATAGACTTTTTGTGATAAAAATATGTGTTAATGAACCTTAGCGGCTTTATAGACTCATAAAGTTACTTAATGTCATTTTTGCTTATTTCACACGTTTTTTTTTTTTTTTTTTTTTAGGTGGGAAAATCATCTTATGACAAATCCCGCTCTGGGCGGAGCGGAAAATAGTGTCAGACTTTTACTGACTAAAAACCCACTCCTGTTCCTTCCCTGCCATCGTCCCAGGGCCCCGGGTTTCACTTTCACACTACCCGTGGCCCCGGTAGGCTTCGACCCTGTTGGGCCCCTACGATTTGCTGACATCTCCCTGAGGCGCGCGTGGAACAATACGCGCCGTCGACGACTTGGGCTCGGTCCAGACGGTTCCCGGACGATCGGACGGCGAGCCACCCATTGCTCGCCGTCCGCAAGCCCGCGCCTACGGTGGCCGGAAATCGGGATCGGAATCCCGGCGGCGGTTGGGGCGTGAGGACCGCTGCCTCACGCGATCGGCCGCCTCCTTTGCTAGCATTACTGCTTCGCAGAAGGAGGCGACCGCCTGCCACTCCTCCTCGCTCCGGACCATGGCCTGTACCAAGGCCCGGCGCGAGAGATCGCCGCCGCCGATCGCCCCCACGAGGACACGGCGTTGCTCTGCCCAAGCGGGGCACACTTCCACCGTGTGCTCCACCGTGTCCTCCGGGCGTTCCATACAGTGGCGACACCCGGGCGTCGCTTCCGCACGAATCCGGTGCAGGAACTTCCCGAACTTACCGTGTTCGGTGAGAACCTGCGTCATGCGGAAGGTGAGGACGCCGTGAGGTCTTTCCAACCACGCCTCAAAGAGGGGACTTACCGCCATAATTGTGGCGTGCCCGCTTATTTCACACGTGAGAAATATGTACTTAACGGCATTTTTTAAATTATTATTTTCAAAACTATTCAAGATATTGAAAATTTGCAAACACAGATCGATAGATTTTTTTTTCTCATTAATATAGCATCAAAAGTTGAAAATCGACCAGATGTTGGATAACGGCATTTTAGTTATACCACGGCAGTACTTGTGTCGATACTCTTGCGCCTTCCCATCTTCCTAACTCGTCGTGCTGTGCTGGTGCTGCCGCTGCGGCTGCGGAGAACCTCAAGCGGCGAAAATATAATAAGCTTGTTGGAAGCTATATTTTCAAACCGGGGTTTTTTGGGGTTGAAACTCTCGGTTCGTGGGGTCCGAGTGCTCACAAGTTGTATAAAGATCTGTCAAAACGTCTAGTTGACACTTCGCGTGACCCAAGGGCTGGCTTTTACCTCGGACAGAGGATAAGCATTGCCATACAGCGTGGCAATGCCGCCAGTCTTTTGGGCACATTACCAGTCGACAGCGATGTGGAAGAGTTTTTTGACGCCATATTTTAGTTTTAGTTAATTGTAATTAGATTAGGGTTTTTATTATTATTTATTTTATTTTATTGTAATTAGTTAGTATTTTTAAATGTAAATAAACATTAGTGTATGTGTTATTAAAAAACAAAATAATTAATTCTATTGTTTTGTAATCTAGATTGTATTATATAAAATAATATTTAGTATACGTATCTAATTGAATTATACTAAAAGTAGAAGAATGTAAGGAAGGACATTATTGTTATTTAAAGCATATAAAATATCAAACAAGAACTTACAATACAATTATGTGTAATCTAAGTAACAAATATTCAATACAGTAAAATTATAAGAATATCAAAATTTAGAAGGTATCGAATAGAAATGTCAAAAATGATAAAAGTTATTTTATTACAAAAAAGAAGATAAAATAATAACAAATTTTTAACTGTAGCTGAGGATCAAACTCGCGGCAAATGTCGTTCAATATCGACATTTTGGATTATTGCTCACCCCCCATATCAAATAGCGTGATAATTTATATCCTATAAGTTGCCCTGACCTAAGCATATCAGTAATTTTTGCGCCAAGTAATACCATCGGAACATCATTTTACTGTTTTGTTATATCATCATCTCATCATCATCATCTTCCTGCCCTTGTCCCGTGTTATTTGGGGTCGGCGCAACACGTTTTTTTCTTCCATTCTGCCCTGTCACTCGTCATACTATCACTAACTTCCTTTTCTTTCATATCACTCTTCACACAATCCATCCATCTTTTCTTTGGTCTCCCTCTCCCTCTCCATCCATCCACATGTTTACATGTGGATGGATGGAGAGGGACTCATAACTCTTTTAGTAACATGCGTTTCATCTCTCCTCTTCACATGACCATACCAAGACAAACGATTCTCTTTCAACTTTTCAGTCACTGGCGCCACTTTCAAACTTCCCCTAATATATTCATTTCTCACTTTATCCATTCTCGTCACACCACACATCCATCTTAACATTCTCATCTCCGCTACGTGCAATCTTTTTTCATCCGTCTTTTTCACAGCCCAACATTCTGATCCATACAGTATGACAGGCCTTATCACGGACTTGTAGATTTTACCCTTCAACTTGAGGGGCATCCGTGGGTCACAAGTTGTTCCCGTGACCTGTCGCCATTTCATCCATCCTGCGTTGATCCGATGTGTTACGTCCCGGTCTACCTCACCATCCCCTTGGACGAGTGACCCGAGGTACCGAAAGTCGGAGCAGATCGGTATGGGTGTTCCAGCGAGAGATAAAGGCACTGGATTGGAGAGACCGCCGAAATCGCAGAACAAGTATTCCGTTTTGGTTCTACTCAATTTCAGGCCAACACTCTCCAGTTTGTGCCACCACACCTCCAATCTGTTCTGGACCTCTAGGCCACTCTCGGCAACCAACACAATGTCATCGGCGAACAGCATACACCAGGGAGCCTCTTCCTGAATGTCCGACGTCAGAGCATCCATTATCATCAGGAAGAGGTAAGGGCTGAGAGCCGACCCTTGATGTAAGCCGACAGCCACATTGAAGCTGCCAGTGGTGCCCACTGTAGACCGGACTTGGGTACTGCATCGACTGTACATCGCTCGGATCAACTGCACATACTTCCCAGGCACACCTTTCTCCTTAAGGGCCCACCACAGAACCTCACGAGGTACCCGGTCGTATGCCTTTTCGAGGTCAATGAATACCATGTGCAAGTTTTTATGCGCACCTCTGTATTTCTCGCACAGCTGGCGTATAGCAAAAATGGCATCCGCTGTACCCCGACCCGGCATAAAACCGAATTGGTTCTGTGAAATTTCACTCTCTTCTCTCAGTCGCCTTTCAATAACTATCTCCCAGGCTTTCATAGTATGTGACATTAGCTTTATTCCTCTATAATTGTTGCACTCAAGCACATCACCTTTGTTTTTAAAAATTGGCACCAAAGAGTTATTGCACCACTCATCAGGTATGGCTTCTTCCAGCAATAACTTATTGAAGAACAAAGCTAACCACGTCCATCCATCCGCTCGCAATAACTTCCACTCTTCAACTGGTATTCCATCTGGACCAATAGCTTTACCATTCTTCATTCCATTTACTGCTATTCTGACTTCATCCATACTAACCATTCTCACTAATCCCACATTCACTGGTTTATTCTCTAACACCCCACTCCAATTATTTTCCTCATTCATCAATCTTTCAAAATATTCCTTCCACCTCTTTCTGATTTTTTCATCATCCGATAAAACCATTCCAGTTTCATCTCTTATATATCTTACATGACAAACATCCCTCGCCTTTCTCTCTCTTATTCTAGTAAGCCGGTATAGCTCTTTTTGGCCTGCAGGACTGTCCAGTGCGTCATATAGTTTGTCCTGGGCTTTTGATTTTGCTATTGCCACGGCTTTCTTGGCTTTCTTCTTTAAAACGTCATACTCACTCTTTTTTTCAGCTTTTAAACTAGCGTTTCCAGGCTTTACACGCTGCCATTCCTTGAATTTTCTCTTTTTTTCTTTCAATACACTCTGAACTTCTGTCGACCACCACCATGTATCCCTGTCTATTATGCCCTTTCCTCTCGTCTCTCCCAAAATATCTTTCGCTGCATGCCTGATACACTCAGCCATCTCATTCCAGCTTTCATTTATACTTCGATCATTCATATCTCCCATCTCTATCATTCTGTCCATCACTCGCTCCCTGAACTTCTTCGCACAATCATTCCTCTCTAACATATGCCATTTTATTTTAGGGGGAGGACGCTCTTTGTATTTGGTAGACAGTATTTTAACCACTGATGTCATAACCAGGAGTCTGTGTTGTGAGACTAGGTCTTCTCCTGGCAGTACTTTGCAATCTTTGACGTGCTTTAAGTGGTTGCGCCGAACTAGAAAGTAGTCGATTTGGGTCTTATGATTACCACTTTTGTACGTGATCATGTGTTCGTCTCTTTTTTGGAACCACGTATTGGCTACTGCTAGGTCAAATGCAGTAGCGGATTGCAGCAGGGTCTCTCCTTCACTGTTCGGACTACCGAAACCCCATCCCCCATGTACTCTTTCATAAACACCTTTCATTCTTCCCACATGTCCATTAAAATCACCTCCAACTATCAATTCTTCATGAACGGGGATGTTCATTAAAGCTGTATCAAAATTCTCCCAAAACTTCTCTTTTACCGTTTCATCACATCCTACTTGTGGTGCATACACACTAACTATATTCAACATCACATTCTCTAACATAACTTTCACAACTATAAATCTATCACTAATCCTTTGTACTTCCATCACACTTTCTTTCAATTTACTGTCTAACACTATTCCTACACCATTTCTTTTTCTATCACTTCCACAGTAGTAGAACTTGTATCCCTCACCGATTTCTCTCGCTTTTGTTCCTCTCCATTTAGTTTCTTGCAAGCATGCTATATTTATCCGTCTTCTTTTCAATACATCCGCTAACTCTCTGGCTCTTCCAGTCATAGTCCCAACATTCCAGCTTGCATACCTCAATCTCGTTTCTCGAGCTAGCTTCTTACGTTGCACCCGCCCGAGGTGGTGCAACAACCCTGGTCCATTTCCCACAGGAGCCGGGTGCTGCCCCTGCGCGTGACCTGTGGGGTACGCCCTAACCCTATCGCGCATTCTATTAAAACCAAACATGTTGCAAATGGGATTTGGCTTGTTTTTTTTTTTTAAAGTCGGCCGCCAGCCTGACACCAACCCTCCTTGGGAATGCTCTTGTTGGTAGTTTACCCGCCACCACGGGGTGACCTAAGGTGCTGTAGTATGCACAGAATCTAAATATCCCTTAGTCGCCTTATACGACACCCACGGGAAGATATGGGATGGTGCTATTCTGGTGGTACTGTTTTGTTATATGTATAATAATAATAGATATCTAATTTTAATTAGAAAACTTGTTTCTTTTAATCTTATCTGTAAATGTGACGTCAGTTTGGTGATATTTTTATTTTTATGGGATTGTGCTATGTCTGAGGACTATAAGCTAACTTGTGGTGTTAGGCAGGGGGGTTTTCCTCTCCCGACCTGTTTAATCTAAATGTCAACGACCTGATTGAGGAGCTGAATAGGATACCAGTGGGGCTCAAGTTGGGCGATTGTTATGTAAACAATCTGAGTTATGCATACGATATGGTTCTGCTCAGCCCCTCAATTAAAGGTTTAAAGTTGCTGGTTATTGGTGATCGGTTTGTGAAGAGTTATGACATAGTTTATAACGCTAAGAAAACAGAACTGATGATATTCAGGTCGGGAAAGGGACCTCAAAATGTTCCATCAGTATGCATTGGGGGACAGACAGGGTTGTGGAGAGGTTCAAGTACCTTGGTCACATACTGACATCGAACGTGAAAGACGATGCGGACATCGATAGACAGCGTTGTGCTCTGTCGGTTGTCAGGAGCATGCTTGCTAGACAATTTTTTAAAGCCAAAGTGCAGACTAAAGTGCTCCTATTCAGAACATACTGTCAAAGTTTCTATACGTGCCAGCTCTGGACTGATTACACGAAAAAGTCCTGGGATATCATTCGCGTTCAGTATAATAACATCTACAGACACTTCATGGGGTTGAAGCGAAATTGTACTGCCTCTGGCATATTTGTGGAGGCGAGGCTGAACGCATTCAATGCCATTCAAAGGAACAGAATAGCGTCATTCATATCCAGGGCTGGTACGTGTAGAAACAGTATAGTGAAAAAACTTGGTGATAGAGTGTGCGCTACCAGAAAATATAAACGATGGCTGGAAATGTGTTTGTTGTATTGTATTTTTTTAGCTATTATAATTTTTTACTAAATTTATTATTTCAATTTAATTTAATCGAAACCTATTGTCTGCAGCAGTGGTGGCCGAGTGGTAACGGCCCTGACTTACGAGTTGTAGGTTCCGGGTTCAAACCCAGCCAGGCCCATTACTTTGTGTAATTTATTTCATCACCACTGTTCTCAAAATGGTGAAGGAAAACATCGTCAGGAAACCGGCATGTCCTAGAACCAAAAATTCGAAGACATGTGACATCCACCAACGCACACTGGGCCCGCGTGGTGGATTACGGCCCATTCCCTCTCCTAGAGAGGAGGCCTGAGTCCCAACAGTGGGAGCATTATAAGGCCGACTATGCTATGATATTGTTTGCTTCTATGAATTTTTTGTTTTTTTTTTAGTAACTTGACTATCTTTTTTTCAATTCTTTCAAGTTTTAACTTTTGAAATTTGATTAATACTTGTTTTTTTTTTTAACTAATTTATTGTATTTGTTTTTTTTTTGTGTGTGACCAAGATTTGTCCTTGTATTTTTTTTGTTTTTTTTTTTGGATTTATAATTTGAAAGGCTGTGTAATGGATCTAAATAGTCTGAAATAAAGGTTTATATTATTATTATTTCCTTTTTTTATTTTTTATACATATTTTATATACTTTTAATTATTTCTTAAAATACACATACAAAATTAACATTTAAAAATCAATTATATTTTTATAACTCACGTCCCTTCACTACAAAGAGGTATGAATTTTTGCGTGTTTCATGTATACCTAATGTATTCCTTAGCAGAGATATATAAGGCAAGTATACATAACTTGGAGTAAACGAGTCGGACTGACACGTGCCGTGACGTGTCGATGTGACGTGGCTGTTGTGACGTTATCACGCTCCGAGCCGCCAACTCTTCACCGTCATAATGGAGCGATAAATAAATCAGAGAAATGTCGCACAGAATGCGTTTCTTGAGAGTTGTGACTTGTAACGTCTCGTTGCCTTATATCGCGTGTTTGTGACACTTCATGGGCGTGTGTAACGTTGTGTGCAAAATGCAAATAGACGGTTTTTTTTAAGTAGGGCAGAGTAGGGAAGAGTAGGGTAGATTAGGTTAGAGTAGGATAAAGTAGCGTAGAGTAGGATAGGGTAGAGTAGAGTATCTGTCTAGCTAAGTATCTAATAAATATAAAATTCGTGGCACAATGTTTGTGATCATACTGCTCTAAAACGTTTCGACCGATTTCGACGATTTAAAAAAAAAATATTTATTGGAGAACAACGTTTTCAGGTTCAGTTACTTTAACTTTAATAGCAGTAACGAAGATGAACCTCATATCGCAGAAACGCCTGAGGGCTTAGCCAAGTTGATAAACTATAATCATTAACGCCTGTAGAAAACTTTAAATGTATGGGAATTACGTCATCTCAACGCTCGGTCACGTGGTCAGAACAAAAGAATCTGAGGCGTTGCCGACTCGAGGCGATCAACGAAAGAGAATCGAAACGAAACGGTCGTAACTTGGCTAGTCCTGCTGGTGTTCGTGGCGGCGCAGCGCCAGCGTGACCTACTTGTTTATGGAGAACTACTTGTTTATAGAGAACTATTTGTATAAGTTATCTGCGCCGCGTGATGCCGTGCGTCGTGACGCGCAAGATTTATGTACATTACGCACAACACATTCACTCCAAGACAGGGAAATGTTCAGTAAAAGCATTCCCTTCTCGCATTATGTTCAGATGTATACGAGAAGAGATAAATCATCATCAGACAAGTTTGTCCCGGTCGGGGTACACGCGAATAAATATCACTGAAAATAAATATACCAAATCTTTGATAAGTAGGAGTACAACAACGCCAATTAGTACAAATGTATAGTATTGGGGATGTCAAGCAGTCGCCCGAGACAAACCTTTGTATATATTTTTATAATTAATTGACCATTAGATAAAAACTCTGTCGATGTGAATGGCAGTTATTGTGCGCTGACCTGTCTGCATGTCTGTCCGCGCGCGGCACGTGTCGCCATTCATTATATATGTAAATGTAAGTGAGGGCCAATTAGTCGACGTTAGCCACGTGGACAGCGCCAGCCGCGCGGCCGCTGGACAGCGGTTATTGTAATTAATATTCAGCTAATTACGTCGCCCGATGATCGCTAAAACGCTAATCACTCGCGTATCATTGTATCTGCGTTTGTTGCTATATAACTAACTAGCTGCTTAATGCGCATTAAACAATCATTCATTTTCAGCTTAATAAGTTTATGCGACAACGAGGCCTGCGCTGCAAACCTGGCGCCAACACTATATAACAAAACTAATTAGTTTAGGTGACAACGAGGCCTGAGCTGCAAACCTGCCGCCAACACTATAATAACAAAACTAACTAGTTTATGTGACAACGAGGCCTGCGCTGTAAACCTGCCGCCAACACTATATAACAAAACTAATTAGTTTATGTGACAACGAGGCCTGCGCTGCAAACCTGGCGCCAACACTATATAACAAAACTAATTAGTTTAGGTGACAACGAGGCCTGAGCTGCAAACCTGCCGCCAACACTATAATAACAAAACTAACTAGTTTATGTGACAACGAGGCCTGCGCTGCAAACCTGCCGCCAACACTATATAACAAAACTAATTAGTTTATGTGACAACGAGGCCTGCGCTGCAAACCTGCCGCCAACACTATATAACAAAACTAATTAGTTTATATGACAACGAAGCCTGCGCTGCAAACCTGCCGCCAACACTATATAACAAAACTAATTAGTTTATGTGATAACGAGGCCTGCACTGCAAACCTGCCGCCAACACTATATAACAAAACTAATTAGTTTATGCAGTAACGAGGCCTGCGCTGCAAACCTGCCGCCAACACTATATATATAACAAAACTAATTAGTTCATGTGACAACGAGGTCTGCGCTGCAAACCTGCCACCAACACTATAAATATAACAAAACTAATTAGTTTATGTGATAACGAGGCCTGCACTGCAAACCTGCCGCCAACACTATATACCAAAACTAATTAGTTTATGCAGTAACGAGGCCTGCGCTGCAAACCTGCCGCCAACACTATATAACAAAACTAATTAGTTTATGCAGTAACGACGCCTGCGCTGCAAACCTGCCACCAACACTATATAACAAAACTAATTAGTTTATGTGACAACGAGGCCTGCACTGCAAACCTGCCGCCAACACTATTTAACAAAACTAATTAGTTTATGTCACAACGAGGCCTGCGCTGCAAACTGTATTTTGATTAGGGTAGTTTTTCAAAACTAATTATAACAATCTTTGTTTTCATTTTTATTAGAATCTGTGCCAAGTTTTAAGTTTATTAGCCCAAGGAATAAGAATTTAGGAGAAAAAGTATTATTGAGGGTTATTCTGAAAACAGAAATAATTTCAACCTTTATTATTTACCAGCTTCACCCACGTACATAAAATATGGCCTATGTCAGTCAGGAATAAAGCAGCATTCTATTGGTGAAAAAATTAAAAACCTACAAACAAAAAAAAAACAACTTTACCTCTTTATTAATCCACTGCAACCGAGATGAAGAAACCACTCATGGACACCACTCACCGATAGCCCGAGAGAGCACCGCTGTACAGTTCGATACGACCGCTAACGAACGCCCTTCTTAATCTCACACGCTGCTGCCGCTTCATCATTTATCTGCCAGCAATTCAAATCAGAAGCACAGATGTCTCAAAGTCACGCTTCTGTTCAGCAAGCAACCAATCACCGGAGAGCTCCGTCAAATCAACTACCTTTTCCTGCTCTACCTACCCGGTTTACAGTCTATAAAGGATCAGACTGTAAACCAACCCCATGATCTAGCGACGATCCTAGATAGGAGACGACTCCGCAACAAGAAGCAGCGCATGGCACAACCACAGAGTACCACCCGCCCTATATCCAGCCACACCTCATGGCATCACTCGACCCGGATACAGCTCGCCATCCAGTATCATCATGTAACTCCACTGGGCACCCGCAAGTCACAAACCACTAAAACCGAATCCCTTGCAAGAATCGAAATGAAGAAGAATAAAATTCCCTTCTCAATAGCCCCACGGCGCCGCCACCAAGTAAAAAAAGGGAACCCCATGACAAGCCAATCCCCAAAACGGACCCATAATACGAGAGAAGTCGATCCACAAACTGTTCCAACCAAGCCTAGGCAAACGGTGGAGTCGGAGTCGAATCTGTGGTCCGCCACAAGGTCCCACTCATCCAGACTCGATTCCACATCCCAACAAATGATGATTTTAAAATGGAATTTGGAATATTATTATTGTTATTGTGTGATATTATGGATTCTCTTATAAATTACTACTAATTATTTTATTTGTTTACATTGAGTCGCTTCCGCTGTCTGTCCCTATGTATGCTTAGATCTTTAAAACTACACAACGGATTTTGATGCGGTTTCTTTTAATAGATAGAATGATTCAAGAGGAAGGTTTATGTATATAATGCATGCATAATAATATAATACAATATTCCACAACTATCACACAACGCCGCGCGCCGTCTAGTCTCAAGCTAAGCAGAGCTTGTGTTATGAGTACTAGACAACTGATAAACCTACATATATATTTCTAAATACATACATATTATAGATAAATTACACCCAGACACAGAACAAATGATCGTGCTCATCACACAAACATTTGTCCTGGGTAGGAATCAAACCCACGACCTCCGGCATAGCAGTCAGGGTCACTAACCACTAGATCAACAGGCCAGTCAAGCTTATAAAACCTATATAATTATTAGGAATGTGGAAACTTTTCGAAATAATGTAAGTATTACAATATTGTACACCTTAAAAAGGTCTACAAAAATTTCCGCGATGGTATATGTCCATCTCTTAGGGATAACCCACAATAAGATAAGATAATAAAATAAAATACTTAAATTATAATAAATTACTTAAAAAATGTATACAAAAAGCACAAAAACTTCATAATTCTAATTAAATAACTAGGGCTAAAAATAAATGCAAGGCGTCATGGGATTTAATAAAACATTATTCCAATAATAATCAAATTCAGGAGTCAAATATTAAGGAGATAGAAACTGATACCGGATCACTAACAAACCCCATAGACATTGCCAATTATGTAAATGATTATTATATCAATATGACGAATAACGATTTTGACATTAATACTAATAATTATGACATTGATCCTATTAATTCTAGTATATTTTTAATGCCCACCAATGATGACGAAATACAAAAAGTAATAAAATCACTCCGGGATACAAACTCAACAGGTTATGATGAAGTACCTACAAAAATTATAAAGTATATAAGCCTTATTATTAGTCCGGTATTAGTACATTTAATAAACTTGTCCTTATTCACGGGAGTGTTTCCTGAGAAATTAAAAATGACAGTTATTAAACCAATACATAAAAAAGGTAACAAAAAACTTGTTGATAATTACAGACCGATAGCTTTATTGCCTATTTTAGCGAAAATTTACGAAAAGGTCATGCATACGAGATTAATAAATTTTATCGATAAGTTCCTAATTTTGAAACATGAACAACATGGATTCCAAAAAAGGAAATCGACAACCACAGCGGCATTTAATTTAACTAATCTAGTTACTAAAAATATTGACCAGAAAATCCCGACCACTGTTGTATTTTTTGACATGTCAAAAGCCTTTGACTTTGTATCGCATGAGCTACTACTAAAAAAATGTGACAAATATGGAATACGCGGTAAAGCAAATGCATGGTTAAAAAGTTACCTTACAAACAGATCGCAATTTGTAGAAATTACTGTGGATAAACCAAACCAAAACGGTGAAATGAAATTTAAATCCGAATTGGGTTACAATTGTACAGGCGTTCCACAGGGCAGTATTTTAGGTCCCCCACTCTTTCTGTTATATATTAATGACCTGACAGAAGTAACTGACTATCCTTGCATACTCTTTGCAGACGATGTGTCCGTAATTATCCCTAAAACTAAAGAAAACTATAATGAAGAAATAAATAACACCGTAAGTAAAATAATATTTATTTATTTATTTATTTATTAAAACTTTATGCAACACAAAAGTACAAAGGCGGACTTAATGCCTTAGGCAATAATAATAATAAATAATTAAATATCTTTTGATAATTTAATATCTTGGATGGAAAAGAATAACCTTAAACCTAACATAGATAAAACAAAATATGTACAATTTCTTAACGAAAACTGGAATAAAATTAATTTAAACATCACTTATAATGATAAACAAATACAACAATCAGATAGTATGTCTTTTCTTGGGGTAGTTCTAGATGAGAGGTGCTCCTGGATTGGTCATATTGATATGATATGTGGAAAACTCAGTAAGTTTGCTTATGTTCTATGGCGTTTATCTAACCTAACAAGTAGACAAGCCACATTACAGGCTTATCATGCTTATGTTGGTTCAATACTGCGTTATGGTATACTAGTATGGGGAAACTCGGTGGATCTCGGAAGAGCCTTCATCGCACAAAAGAGGTGTATACGTGCGATTTGTAATGTAGACCCACTCACATCCTGTAAACCACTGTTCAAGAAACTAAGAATACTGACATTAACAGGTATCTATATTGAGGAAATATGTAAATTTACCAAATCTCATCCAGAGATGTTTGAAAAACTGGGAGATAAATGCTCGTTCAGAACTAGATTTCCTAATAGGTTGATTAATCCTAAAATGAGAACGGATCTATATAGGCGAAGTTGTTACCCCATGTGCATTAAAGTTTATAATAAGATTCCAGACCGATTTAAGAAACTTCCAATGGTCCGCTTCAAAAGGGCCTTACGCAGGTGGTTAATTGAGAATCCCTTTTATACTATAAAAGAATTCCTTCAGTTCAAATTTAATTAATAATAATTTGTTTATTTGTACTACAATTGGAATAATAATTAATTAATTTTACCTGTAAAAAATTTGCATGTCATTATGTTATGATTAAATATGTTAAGCAACTATTATATATAACCATTGTAAGAACTTTTATAACCATATTTATCTGCAAATAAATCTTTGACTTTGACTTTGACTTTGACTTTGAATAACCATTTTTTATCCTTTACTTTTTTACGAGAAATAATGGCATAATTACGAAACGATTTTAAGCAATACTGCATTAATCTTTATCCAATTAAGTACCTTAACTCGTTGAGTAGTGTAATTAGAGACACAATAGTAAGACAATGGCGCCCGAGAGCCGGCGTTCGTGCGGGGATCAACAGCTTAAATACATTGTGCATTTAATACAGATCAATATAGCCCTTTACGGCATGTAATTTAAATGAATATTTTCGAAGATATTACAGATTTAAAATCCAGGGACATAGCGGTTGCGGTAAATAATTTGATTCTTTGAAAGATCGATGCACCGACGCAAATATACAACTCGGTCGATACTGTTCTCGATTTGGAAGCTGTTCATTTTTAACCGACTTCAAAAAAAAAGGAGGAGGTTCTCAATTCGGTTGTATTTTTTTATCATTATTTTTTTTTACGCTTGTTACCTCAGAACTCCGTGGTTTATGGACCGATTTGCAAATTTTTTTTCCTTAATAGGATATGCTTCCAGATTGGTCCCATTTTTTCAAAATCCAGCTCTGATGATGGGATCCATAAGGAATCGAATTGATTGATTTTAGTATTTTCATCAAGAACTTAAGCATTTACAGTCAAAAAGCAACATTCGATGAAGTGGAACTGATGAAAAAGACCAGAAATGGCCAACAGAACTTCACACCTACACAGATATCACAATGAAGATAGTTCAGTAACTATGACAATGCAAATAAATAAATGGTTCTGAATAGTTATGTAATGAAAGCATTAAAGAGTGAAAATGGTATCATCAAAGTGATCTGATGATGATGATGGAGCTGGAAGATATGTACTGGAACTCCGTAATTAATCAATGTAACCAAGCCGTGTTTGGGCTTATTAGAATTGTCATATGATGTACTTTGGCTATAAGGTACTATCGAACTGACTTGATGATGGAACCGGGAGGTGAATGGGAACTTCATAATCAGACTCTTTTCAGGGCTTATTGTACTTCTATGTACACGTGCAGCCTGTGGGTGAATCACACCCGAAAAGCATACGAAGCCCTCCGTGTCCAGTATAATAACGCATTCAGGGCACTGATGGGGCTGCCGCGACACTGTAGTGCCTCGGGCATGTTTGCCGCCGCTAGCGTTGACTGCTTTTATGCGACGATGCGTAAGCGGGGCGCATCTCTGGTGCGCAGGGTGCGCGGCAGCCCCAACAGTGTGCAGATGATGATAGCCAACCGGCTCGATTGTTTGTTTGTTGGTGTTATGTTTTGTGTTATGTTCTGTGTTATGTGTAATTATGAGTCCTTAGTTACTTAAATAAATGAAATTATATATAATAAAATAATGTATCCTAGCAGTGTTTGGGTTAATTCCAATTGTCATGAGTAATAGGTACTCTGGCTATAAACAACTAAAAAGGGTGATATAAACATTTCTTTACAAAAAAAAAAATCTTCTTCACTACAAAAAACAAAACACAAACGATCAAAATAACTTTAATTTCGGAAGTCGGTGTTAAATAATAAGCAAACAATACCAGAAACACTGACTTTCAAAATTAAAGTTATTTTGATCGTTTTAGTGTTTTGTTTTTTGTAGTGAAGAAGATTTTTTTTTTCGTTTATTTTTTTAGTTTATTCACTCCGGGATACAAACTCAACAGGTTATGATGAAGTACCTACAAAAATTATAAAGTATATAAGCCTTATTATTAGTCCGGTATTAGTACATTTAATAAACTTGTCCTTATTCACGGGAGTGTTTCCTGAGAAATTAAAAATGACAGTTATTAAACCAATACATAAAAAAGGTAACAAAAAACTTGTTGATAATTACAGACCGATAGCTTTATTGCCTATTTTAGCGAAAATTTACGAAAAGGTCATGCATACGAGATTAATAAATTTTATCGATAAGTTCCTAATTTTGAAACATGAACAACATGGATTCCAAAAAAGGAAATCGACAACCACAGCGGCATTTAATTTAACTAATCTAGTTACTAAAAATATTGACCAGAAAATCCCGACCACTGTTGTATTTTTTGACATGTCAAAAGCCTTTGACTTTGTATCGCATGAGCTACTACTAAAAAAATGTGACAAATATGGAATACGCGGTAAAGCAAATGCATGGTTAAAAAGTTACCTTACAAACAGATCGCAATTTGTAGAAATTACTGTGGATAAACCAAACCAAAACGGTGAAATGAAATTTAAATCCGAATTGGGTTACAATTGTACAGGCGTTCCACAGGGCAGTATTTTAGGTCCCCCACTCTTTCTGTTATATATTAATGACCTGACAGAAGTAACTGACTATCCTTGCATACTCTTTGCAGACGATGTGTCCGTAATTATCCCTAAAACTAAAGAAAACTATAATGAAGAAATAAATAACACCGTAAGTAAAATAATATTTATTTATTTATTTATTTATTAAAACTTTATGCAACACAAAAGTACAAAGGCGGACTTAATGCCTTAGGCAATAATAATAATAAATAATTAAATATCTTTTGATAATTTAATATCTTGGATGGAAAAGAATAACCTTAAACCTAACATAGATAAAACAAAATATGTACAATTTCTTAACGAAAACTGGAATAAAATTAATTTAAACATCACTTATAATGATAAACAAATACAACAATCAGATAGTATGTCTTTTCTTGGGGTAGTTCTAGATGAGAGGTGCTCCTGGATTGGTCATATTGATATGATATGTGGAAAACTCAGTAAGTTTGCTTATGTTCTATGGCGTTTATCTAACCTAACAAGTAGACAAGCCACATTACAGGCTTATCATGCTTATGTTGGTTCAATACTGCGTTATGGTATACTAGTATGGGGAAACTCGGTGGATCTCGGAAGAGCCTTCATCGCACAAAAGAGGTGTATACGTGCGATTTGTAATGTAGACCCACTCACATCCTGTAAACCACTGTTCAAGAAACTAAGAATACTGACATTAACAGGTATCTATATTGAGGAAATATGTAAATTTACCAAATCTCATCCAGAGATGTTTGAAAAACTGGGAGATAAATGCTCGTTCAGAACTAGATTTCCTAATAGGTTGATTAATCCTAAAATGAGAACGGATCTATATAGGCGAAGTTGTTACCCCATGTGCATTAAAGTTTATAATAAGATTCCAGACCGATTTAAGAAACTTCCAATGGTCCGCTTCAAAAGGGCCTTACGCAGGTGGTTAATTGAGAATCCCTTTTATACTATAAAAGAATTCCTTCAGTTCAAATTTAATTAATAATAATTTGTTTATTTGTACTACAATTGGAATAATAATTAATTAATTTTACCTGTAAAAAATTTGCATGTCATTATGTTATGATTAAATATGTTAAGCAACTATTATATATAACCATTGTAAGAACTTTTATAACCATATTTATCTGCAAATAAATCTTTGACTTTGACTTTGACTTTGACTTTGAATAACCATTTTTTATCCTTTACTTTTTTACGAGAAATAATGGCATAATTACGAAACGATTTTAAGCAATACTGCATTAATCTTTATCCAATTAAGTACCTTAACTCGTTGAGTAGTGTAATTAGAGACACAATAGTAAGACAATGGCGCCCGAGAGCCGGCGTTCGTGCGGGGATCAACAGCTTAAATACATTGTGCATTTAATACAGATCAATATAGCCCTTTACGGCATGTAATTTAAATGAATATTTTCGAAGATATTACAGATTTAAAATCCAGGGACATAGCGGTTGCGGTAAATAATTTGATTCTTTGAAAGATCGATGCACCGACGCAAATATACAACTCGGTCGATACTGTTCTCGATTTGGAAGCTGTTCATTTTTAACCGACTTCAAAAAAAAAGGAGGAGGTTCTCAATTCGGTTGTATTTTTTTATCATTATTTTTTTTTACGCTTGTTACCTCAGAACTCCGTGGTTTATGGACCGATTTGCAAATTTTTTTTCCTTAATAGGATATGCTTCCAGATTGGTCCCATTTTTTCAAAATCCAGCTCTGATGATGGGATCCATAAGGAATCGAATTGATTGATTTTAGTATTTTCATCAAGAACTTAAGCATTTACAGTCAAAAAGCAACATTCGATGAAGTGGAACTGATGAAAAAGACCAGAAATGGCCAACAGAACTTCACACCTACACAGATATCACAATGAAGATAGTTCAGTAACTATGACAATGCAAATAAATAAATGGTTCTGAATAGTTATGTAATGAAAGCATTAAAGAGTGAAAATGGTATCATCAAAGTGATCTGATGATGATGATGGAGCTGGAAGATATGTACTGGAACTCCGTAATTAATCAATGTAACCAAGCCGTGTTTGGGCTTATTAGAATTGTCATATGATGTACTTTGGCTATAAGGTACTATCGAACTGACTTGATGATGGAACCGGGAGGTGAATGGGAACTTCATAATCAGACTCTTTTCAGGGCTTATTGTACTTCTATGTACACGTGCAGCCTGTGGGTGAATCACACCCGAAAAGCATACGAAGCCCTCCGTGTCCAGTATAATAACGCATTCAGGGCACTGATGGGGCTGCCGCGACACTGTAGTGCCTCGGGCATGTTTGCCGCCGCTAGCGTTGACTGCTTTTATGCGACGATGCGTAAGCGGGGCGCATCTCTGGTGCGCAGGGTGCGCGGCAGCCCCAACAGTGTGCAGATGATGATAGCCAACCGGCTCGATTGTTTGTTTGTTGGTGTTATGTTTTGTGTTATGTTCTGTGTTATGTGTAATTATGAGTCCTTAGTTACTTAAATAAATGAAATTATATATAATAAAATAATGTATCCTAGCAGTGTTTGGGTTAATTCCAATTGTCATGAGTAATAGGTACTCTGGCTATAAACAACTAAAAAGGGTGATATAAACATTTCTTTACAAAAAAAAAAATCTTCTTCACTACAAAAAACAAAACACTAAAACGATCAAAATAACTTTAATTTTGAAAGTCAGTGTTTCTGGTATTGTTTGCTTATTATTTAACACCGACTTCCGAAATTAAAGTTATTTTGATCGTTTGTGTTTTGTTTTTTGTAGTGAAGAAGATTTTTTTTTTTGTAAAGAAATGTTTATATCACCCTTTTTAGTTGTTTATAGCCAGAGTACCTATTACTCATGACAATTGGAATTAACCCAAACACTGCTAGGATACATTATTTTATTATATATAATTTCATTTATTTAAGTAACTAAGGACTCATAATTACACATAACACAGAACATAACACAAAACATAACACCAACAAACAAACAATCGAGCCGGTTGGCTATCATCATCTGCACACTGTTGGGGCTGCCGCGCACCCTGCGCACCAGAGATGCGCCCCGCTTACGCATCGTCGCATAAAAGCAGTCAACGCTAGCGGCGGCAAACATGCCCGAGGCACTACAGTGTCGCGGCAGCCCCATCAGTGCCCTGAATGCGTTATTATACTGGACACGGAGGGCTTCGTATGCTTTTCGGGTGTGATTCACCCACAGGCTGCACGTGTACATAGAAGTACAATAAGCCCTGAAAAGAGTCTGATTATGAAGTTCCCATTCACCTCCCGGTTCCATCATCAAGTCAGTTCGATAGTACCTTATAGCCAAAGTACATCATATGACAATTCTAATAAGCCCAAACACGGCTTGGTTACATTGATTAATTACGGAGTTCCAGTACATATCTTCCAGCTCCATCATCATCATCAGATCACTTTGATGATACCATTTTCACTCTTTAATGCTTTCATTACATAACTATTCAGAACCATTTATTTATTTGCATTGTCATAGTTACTGAACTATCTTCATTGTGATATCTGTGTAGGTGTGAAGTTCTGTTGGCCATTTCTGGTCTTTTTCATCAGTTCCACTTCATCGAATGTTGCTTTTTGACTGTAAATGCTTAAGTTCTTGATGAAAATACTAAAATCAATCAATTCGATTCCTTATGGATCCCATCATCAGAGCTGGATTTTGAAAAAATGGGACCAATCTGGAAGCATATCCTATTAAGGAAAAAAAATTTGCAAATCGGTCCATAAACCACGGAGTTCTGAGGTAACAAGCGTAAAAAAAAATAATGATAAAAAAATACAACCGAATTGAGAACCTCCTCCTTTTTTTTTGAAGTCGGTTAAAAATGAACAGCTTCCAAATCGAGAACAGTATCGACCGAGTTGTATATTTGCGTCGGTGCATCGATCTTTCAAAGAATCAAATTATTTACCGCAACCGCTATGTCCCTGGATTTTAAATCTGTAATATCTTCGAAAATATTCATTTAAATTACATGCCGTAAAGGGCTATATTGATCTGTATTAAATGCACAATGTATTTAAGCTGTTGATCCCCGCACGAACGCCGGCTCTCGGGCGCCATTGTCTTACTATTGTGTCTCTAATTACACTACTCAACGAGTTAAGGTACTTAATTGGATAAAGATTAATGCAGTATTGCTTAAAATCGTTTCGTAATTATGCCATTATTTCTCGTAAAAAAGTAAAGGATAAAAAATGGTTATTCAAAGTCAAAGTCAAAGTCAAAGTCAAAGATTTATTTGCAGATAAATATGGTTATAAAAGTTCTTACAATGGTTATATATAATAGTTGCTTAACATATTTAATCATAACATAATGACATGCAAATTTTTTACAGGTAAAATTAATTAATTATTATTCCAATTGTAGTACAAATAAACAAATTATTATTAATTAAATTTGAACTGAAGGAATTCTTTTATAGTATAAAAGGGATTCTCAATTAACCACCTGCGTAAGGCCCTTTTGAAGCGGACCATTGGAAGTTTCTTAAATCGGTCTGGAATCTTATTATAAACTTTAATGCACATGGGGTAACAACTTCGCCTATATAGATCCGTTCTCATTTTAGGATTAATCAACCTATTAGGAAATCTAGTTCTGAACGAGCATTTATCTCCCAGTTTTTCAAACATCTCTGGATGAGATTTGGTAAATTTACATATTTCCTCAATATAGATACCTGTTAATGTCAGTATTCTTAGTTTCTTGAACAGTGGTTTACAGGATGTGAGTGGGTCTACATTACAAATCGCACGTATACACCTCTTTTGTGCGATGAAGGCTCTTCCGAGATCCACCGAGTTTCCCCATACTAGTATACCATAACGCAGTATTGAACCAACATAAGCATGATAAGCCTGTAATGTGGCTTGTCTACTTGTTAGGTTAGATAAACGCCATAGAACATAAGCAAACTTACTGAGTTTTCCACATATCATATCAATATGACCAATCCAGGAGCACCTCTCATCTAGAACTACCCCAAGAAAAGACATACTATCTGATTGTTGTATTTGTTTATCATTATAAGTGATGTTTAAATTAATTTTATTCCAGTTTTCGTTAAGAAATTGTACATATTTTGTTTTATCTATGTTAGGTTTAAGGTTATTCTTTTCCATCCAAGATATTAAATTATCAAAAGATATTTAATTATTTATTATTATTATTGCCTAAGGCATTAAGTCCGCCTTTGTACTTTTGTGTTGCATAAAGTTTTAATAAATAAATAAATAAATAAATATTATTTTACTTACGGTGTTATTTATTTCTTCATTATAGTTTTCTTTAGTTTTAGGGATAATTACGGACACATCGTCTGCAAAGAGTATGCAAGGATAGTCAGTTACTTCTGTCAGGTCATTAATATATAACAGAAAGAGTGGGGGACCTAAAATACTGCCCTGTGGAACGCCTGTACAATTGTAACCCAATTCGGATTTAAATTTCATTTCACCGTTTTGGTTTGGTTTATCCACAGTAATTTCTACAAATTGCGATCTGTTTGTAAGGTAACTTTTTAACCATGCATTTGCTTTACCGCGTATTCCATATTTGTCACATTTTTTTAGTAGTAGCTCATGCGATACAAAGTCAAAGGCTTTTGACATGTCAAAAAATACAACAGTGGTCGGGATTTTCTGGTCAATATTTTTAGTAACTAGATTAGTTAAATTAAATGCCGCTGTGGTTGTCGATTTCCTTTTTTGGAATCCATGTTGTTCATGTTTCAAAATTAGGAACTTATCGATAAAATTTATTAATCTCGTATGCATGACCTTTTCGTAAATTTTCGCTAAAATAGGCAATAAAGCTATCGGTCTGTAATTATCAACAAGTTTTTTGTTACCTTTTTTATGTATTGGTTTAATAACTGTCATTTTTAATTTCTCAGGAAACACTCCCGTGAATAAGGACAAGTTTATTAAATGTACTAATACCGGACTAATAATAAGGCTTATATACTTTATAATTTTTGTAGGTACTTCATCATAACCTGTTGAGTTTGTATCCCGGAGTGATTTTATTACTTTTTGTATTTCGTCATCATTGGTGGGCATTAAAAATATCTCTGGTGCGCAGGGTGCGCGGCAGCCCCAACAGTGTGCAGATGATGATAGCCAACCGGCTCGATTGTTTGTTTGTTGGTGTTATGTTTTGTGTTATGTTCTGTGTTATGTGTAATTATGAGTCCTTAGTTACTTAAATAAATGAAATTATATATAATAAAATAATGTATCCTAGCAGTGTTTGGGTTAATTCCAATTGTCATGAGTAATAGGTACTCTGGCTATAAACAACTAAAAAGGGTGATATAAACATTTCTTTACAAAAAAAAAAATCTAAAAACAAAACACAAACGATCAAAATAACTTTAATTTCGGAAGTCGGTGTTAAATAATAAGCAAACAATACCAGAAACACTGACTTTCAAAATTAAAGTTATTTTGATCGTTTTAGTGTTTTGTTTTTAGGGTTCCGTACCTAAAAAGGAAAAAACGGAACCCTTTTAGGATCACTTTGTTGTTAGTCTGTCTGTCTGTCTGTCAAGACCCTTTATCTCAGAAACGCGTGGAGGTATCGAGTTGAAATTAAAACCATATACTCAAGTCTACGGTCTCTTGAAGCTGTGAAAAAATCAAACTTTTGAGTCAACGAAAAAATAAGACACAGACGTGTAATGTCGCAAAAAACGTGTATTTTCCCCTAGACACTCTCAAGGGAATCAAAATTCATAGAGTACTACCGTTGACCTATAATCCTGAAATTTGGCATGAAGCAAGGTCTCATAGCACAAGTATAGGAAAAAATTTGATCTGTAAATTTGTAGTTATGTCACAAAAAAAAACTTTTTTTGCGATTCTGATAAATCTTTGTAACTCAATTTTGGATTTGAACTGATTTCATAGGTCACTATGTTTGTACGGAGCCCTCAGTGCGCGAGTCCAGCTCGCACTTGGCCACTTTTTGTAGTGAAGTCGGTTATTTTTTTTTTTTGTAAATAGTTTTTTCCTACAGAATTTCTTAAATCTTTGAACCAATCTGGACTCCCTCTTCTCATAAAATGGTGTTGAAAATAGGTTGTCCTGTTATTTTATTAAAAAAACCTGAATCCACCTAAACTTTGCAATGGCATGCATTTTCTGGTAAAATCACTAAAAACTATCTTAATAGAGTGCACAATACTCACTGGATGTGGTACTGGAGAATGGAGTTTCTTGCACATTCTTCTCCATAGGGATCTACGATTTGTGCAATTAACATTTTTTTTTTGACTGACTGACATCTTGACATTTCAAAAGTGCCTGTAAATGGTTTATTTGAAATAAAATGCTTTGAATCTTTGAATCTTAAATGTTGTGATTCCCCAAATTCTTCTGGTACCATCAGATTTACCGTTCCAATTTAAATGCCTACAATTTCTGGTAAAGATATGTTTTGCAATGACCAATAATAAATCGCAGGATCAAACTTTCAACGTTGCAACTATATTGACCGTTATTTGATCGTTGAATGTTTTTCACATGGTCAATTATATGTCGCTCTTTCAAGAGTAACCTCAAAAGAAAACATGTTTGTATTATCTTATGACAAAAAAAACTGTGAACGTTGTATATATAGATATTCTGTAGTATAATTAGTACCGGCGACCCGCCCCGGCTTCGCACGGGTGCAATGCTGATCAAACCTGCATCAAAATCCGTTGCGTAGTTTTAAAGATCTAAGCGTACCTACATAGGGACAAACAGCGGGAAGCGACTTTGTTTGAAACTATGAAGTGATCAGCATTGCACCCGTGCGAAGCCAGGGCGGGTCGCTAGTATACAAGGGTGACTGGTAATTAGTGACCGATACTTAAACACGTGATTGTACTCATGATTACGAACAACTTGCCCAAATAAACTTTTTTATTTACTCACTAGTTTGTAGGTACATTCACTAATTGACGTACACCTATGGGTTTGCAAGCTGCGCGGGTATTCTATCACTATTGTACTCGTATGTACGACGGCGTCACGCGGCTAACAGTTGAGCGGTCGTGGTCGCAGGCGCGCGCGCGTATTTAGCCTTTTGAGTGCGTAATTAGAGACACAATAGTAAGACAATGGCGCGTGAACGCCGGCGTTAATGCGGGGATCAACAGCTTAATATAATATAATATATAATATTCCATAACAATCGTGAGTACAATCATGTGTTTAAGTTTAAATTCTATTTATTTTAATGAGCAATGTTACTAACATAGATTTAAGTTCTACTAACATAATATGGATGTATCTGATATAAATAATAATAATAAAAGGTTTTCTTTTATGAAGTAGGCGAGAATTAAGAAAGGATTTTCCAAAACTCACTCCCTAAGGGGATGAAACGGGAGTCTAAAGATTATATGGAGAAACCTGTTTTCATACGGTTGAAGCCACTAGTAGAAGCTAGTATTGGTATATAACTATGCGTTATCCATTTGGTTCATCAATCTCAATATTATAAGCATCATTATCAACACACTGTATACGGCTAACGCCACACAATTCTCGCGACTTCACGTGTGATGACCGCACTAAGCCAGATTACGTCAGCGATTAGTCGCGTGTTGATGGCACAGCTCCCGGCGACTAGCACGTTGTAGCCCTGTCGCTGTGTAGGCGCGGCCTAGTGCATAGTGTGGGTAAGAGCTACAGCACAGTCTACATGCAAGGCCAGACGCAGGACATTCACGGCTTTATAAAAACGGAGACAGATATTTAGGAAAAACTCACACTTACCTACATATATACACAGGTAAGTGTGCAGTACGAAAAATAGCCGAATTAGAAAAACAAATTGTTGTATTCCCCTGAAAAGTATGCACAAACTTTACAATGAATCCGTTTTTTTTTCAATATTGCAAAGTACGACCCTTCTGTGGAAATTTAGCTGTACAGTGCACGTAGTGATTGGCTCATGTTTCAACTCCGTGGAACGTTTTGATCGGCAGGTTATGTAAATGGGCCAATCATAACACGCTGATTCGATAACATTGGTTACATCAGCTAATGAGCGATGTTGTCGTTAGCGAGAGACGAGCGAGTTGCGACGAGCTCGCAAACACGCCGTGTTTGTGAACTAGTGCAGCTGAGCACACGGAACGTGCAACTAACAAAATAAACGTACATAGCTTTAACTGCAACTGTTTGTTGCTGTGTTTATAAAGAGGATCTAAAAAAGCGAATTCCTGGCTATCAAAGTATTTAGGTCATAATGTAGTAAATTAATAAGACTAGATCTTATCTAGTATTAAACCTAAAGCGTGTTTAGAACCACCATAGGCACCGGGAAAACATTCAAGGTGCAAAAGTTTTAATCACTTTTCTTCTTACAATAATGTTCAGAGAAAAAATCTTGTTACCGGCAAGATGTAGGGATGTAAACTTTTCAAATTAAAGTCAAGACTCACTAATCCTCATAGGTATGACGTGATGGAGGCACTCGCAGGAATAAATCACGTCACCTGTGAGTGTGACACGTCGCGCCTATCACACGCGGCCAGTGCGCCCGTCACGTCACCCCGCGCCCGCACCCCAATCCTCTCGCCCCGCTACTGCTGTCCCGTGCGTGTAGTCCGGGACTCGAGGCGAGCGCCGAACTAATTAGTCGATCCCGGCGGCCACGGGATTTAATGCCATTACTACGTAACAAAATACAGAAAATCTTACTGCGTTGTAGGTAAATATCCGTTGATATTTGAACAATAAATTTTATAATAACCTTTTATTTGCAAAATATTTACACTGAGTTATGGCATATATCTAAAGATAATATTGACTTATCTCGATTGATCTCATACTTAAAAAAATCTAATTCTTAAAAACGAAATGTAGGTTTTGAGACAGTTTTGAGAAAGAGATTAGAATGTGCACGTTCACATGAATTTCCCCTCTCAACAGTTCATACATAGTCTACTATACTCATTAGTCGAAGAAACAGTCCTGCTGGCCTACATCTGGTTACAACTGTTAGTTCCGTGTGTTGGCAGGCGCCGCGTTTGTGACTGGAGCTTCTGCGTGTCTCGCAGCGTGTCTGCGTCACGCTCGCATACACTCTACGTGAATCTTTTAAGCCGGAACAGTCCCTTTCACCCTTCTCATTATATTTTTACTTTTACTAACCATTTTAGATGCGGCTTTTGTAAAATTAATTGTAGGAACTTCATAAATATTACCCTAACAATAATATTACGGGGAGGTATATGAAGTTTCAAACCCAATTAGCACAACAAGCTGTATAACAACTGTAGTAAGTTTCAGGTGTAGAGTAAGCTTTATAAAGCCTGTATAAGCGCTTATACAGCTCTTATAACCGCAAACGGGCCCCAAATTATACAGCATTAAGTGTTAGTGGAGAATAGTTGCTGTATAGTAGCTGCATAAAAACTGCATAACAGCTGAAATAAGGTCCATGTGTATACTCTAAGCTCTATAGAAGCTGCAAATCGGTATGTAATGCAGCATTAACTCTACCGATACTCACTTATAACTATGATATACAGCAAATTGCTGTAAATTTGTGTTCTAAGATAGAATTTTCAAGTCTTGTTACAATAAAAGTTTTTATTCTAACAAGACTCGACTTATTGAATATACTGAATGGCGAATACAACATTATAAATTTACAAGTAAATTATTGTTTAATTGGACTTGTAGAACTTAGTTTAATGGTAAAATAGTGCCAATTTTGTTTCATTGAAAAAGTGTGTATTTTTTCCGTAAAAATATTCACGCGCCAGCGAAATAATCAAATCTAACATAATGGAAAATAGTAAATACGGTATGTTATTTTTTTTTAGGTTAGATTAAAAAAATACGTTTGAAGTAATAGGTATATTACTCTGTCAAGAAAGTACCGGGAAAAGATCAACAATACACAAAATGTTTGTTATTCATCCAAATATATTTTATCACCTTCAAAGTATGCTCCTTCAGAAACGATACACTTACGCCAACGAATAATCCAATCATCAAAACATTTTTTAAATGCTGTTTCCGGAATTGAGTTCAGTTCTCGCCGCGAATTCTCCTTTATGTCTTCTACCGATAGAACACGTGTGTGAACAGTGGTAATTTGAGTTTAGGAAAAAGAAAGACGTTGGCTGGACCAATATCTGGTGAATATGGTGGTTGCTCGATGGTATTTGTTGAGTGTTTGGTCAAAAATTTGTTCACAAATGATAGCCTGGTGTAAAGGCGCATTATCGTGGTGCAAAATCCAAGAATTTTTTTCCACAAATCTGGCCTTTTTCGTCGAATTTGCTCTCTTAAATACCCCATAACGCTCAAATAATATTCTTTATTTACAGTTTGATCTTCCGGCAAGAATTCCAAGTGCATAACACCGCGATAATCAAAGACATTTATCGTACATTTACAGTCAACATGACTTTGACTTTTGTTCGACTTTGGCGTGGTTTTTTCGGTTCCGGTTCAGTTGGAAGGTGCCACTCCGAAGCTTGTTGACTAGTTTGCATGTCAAACTCGTAAACCCACGTCTCGTCACCAATAACAATGCGTTTCATGAAAGTTGGGTCGGAATTGACTCATTCTAGCATGTCCTCAGCGACTCTCATGCAATTGAGTTTTTGGAGAAAATTCAGGTCTTTTGGGACTAGCGGAGCAGTAACATGTTTCATACCCAAATGATTAGTTAAAATGGTGCGGATTGACTCGTGAGTTACAGAAAGTCTAATGAGGATTTTCAGTCACTATTTCCTTCACTTTTGCAATGTTAACTTCAGTTGAAGAAGTTAATGGCCTACCAGAGCGAGACAAATCTTCCATCACATCTCGACCACTTTTGAACGCATTGTACCACTCATAAGCACGTTTTTTTGATAAAGTCGATTCACCGTAAGCCTTCTGTAACATTTTCAGTGACTCCGAACACGAAATTCCATTGGCGATGCAAAATTTAAGACAAACTCTTAGTTCGATGTTTTTGTCCATTATGAAATTCGCAATACATACTAGATATGATATAACTAAAAGCAGCTTTGTATTTGATATAAATAACAGATGCAACTCAAACTCCGTGCCAAAATGGAAAACAGTTGTGCCAATCTACCAACAACAAAAAAAAAAACAAAAATTTGAATTTGGAACCATAAAACAAATCATCCATTCCCGATAATTTTCTGTTTGAATGTAAATGAAAATCAATCTTAATCCAAGCTGAAAATCATGATAGGACTTTAGGCTTTTAGCAAATAATCCTTCAATTCATCATTTTCCTGCCCTTGTTCCGTTTTATTTGGGGTCGGTACAACACGTTTTTTTCTTCCATTCTGTCCTGTCACTCGTCAAGCTATCATTAACTCCCTTTTCTTTCATATCACTTCTCACACAATCCATTCATCTTTACTTTGGCCTCCCTCTCCATCTCCCTCCATCCACATGTAAACTCAGAACTCTTTTAGCAACATGCGTTTAATCCATCCTCTTCACATAACCATAGCAAGACAAACGATTCCCTTTCAACTTTTCAGTCACTGGCCCCACTTTCAAACTTCCCCTAATATACTCATTTCTCACTTTATCCATTCTCGTCACACCAAAATATATTATACATTAGAAAATGGCGACAGTTTTTTTTTTTATTCTTGATAGGTTCGCGTTTGATCGCTATCTCACCTGATGGAAAGCGACGATGCAGTCCACAATAGAGCACGCTTACCTAGAAGTAACCTATTCACCCTTGACTTAAAGATTCCCGTTTGCTAAACCAGCCTAAATTATATTTGGAGAGTGTTATAACGCCAGTAGCTGTATTAACCCGCGAGCACTCGCGCTATGACCATTTTGCTAACAGTCAATTTAAAACACGCACAATTTTGTCAAAATTATGCGTAGGTATGGACATTGTTCATTCAGTAGCTGAGTTTAGTTCCGTCCTCCACCCCTGGATATAGTAAGTTTACTTCTCGCCAATGTGCGCCAGTCGCTCGTACGAGGACGTTTGTTGCGCCGTGTACCATCAAGCGGTGTTTTGCTCATCGCGCGGGTATCGTTGTAAGTACTTTTTTCCTCATGGCTTTATTATTTTTTTCATCTTATCGACAGTTTTACTGCTACTTTTATGTAATATTATGGTTTAAAATTACTGACATAGGAAACTATTATGTATTTCTATTAATGACGGATCGGGATCGAAGAAGTGAACAGATTTTGGCATGGTTGATGGAGGGAGATTCGGAAGACATTGAGAACCCGTCCTTTAGGGCCCATGATATTGAAAACGATCAAGACAGTGAATACAGTCATCATTCCACTGACACCGAACAATCGTCATAGGAAGTAGAAGGCAAATTAGTTCCTATGATTGTTAATTAAAAATACAAAAGATTTATGTTGGAGACTTTTTGAAAATATATTTTCTAGAATAAATAATGTGTATTTTATATAATAAAATTATAAAATGATATTCTTTTTTTGGTAAAACTTGCATTTAATGACATTCATAAACGTGAGCAAAATGCTCTACACGCGAGTGACCGTGTGATTTCTAGAGGCGCGAGTGCTGGCGGGTTAAGTAGGTTATGGACGCTCTTGTACAGCTTTTCACTGTTTATCCGCTGTATAATAGTGTTTTTTTTATAACTTATGCTGTATTATAGTTCTCTTTTAAAACATAAGTTCTAATTATCTTTAAAGATACGTATAAGAAATGAAAAATCCTGAACTCATCTCATCTCATTTTGCTTACGCCATAAACGTGGTGGTAAGTCCCCTCTTAGAGGCGTGGCTGGAAAATCCTCACGGCGTCCTCACCTTCTTCATGATGCAGGTCCTCACCGGACGTGGTCAGTTCGGGAGGTTCCTAGATTTGTGCGGAAGTGACGCCTAGGTGCCACCACTGTGTGGACCGCCCGGACGACGCGGTGGAGCACACGGTAGAGGTGTGCCCTGCTTGGGCAGAACACCACTGTGTCCTCATGGGGGAGATCGGTGGCAATGATCTCTCGCACCGGGCTTTTGTACAAGCCATGGTCCAAAGCGAGGAGGAGTGGCAGGCGGTTGCCTCCATCTGCGAAGCAGTAATACTAGCAAAGGAGGTGGCCACACGTGCACGCGCGAGGAGGTGATCCTGTACTGTTCCACGCGCGCCTCAAGGAGATGTCAGCAAACCGTAGGGGCCTAGCAGGGTCGAAGCCTACTGGGGCCAAGGGTCTGCTTCTGAAAGGAGGACTCGAACCTGGTACGAAAGGCAACGAAGGAACAGGAGTGGGTTTTAAGTCAGTAATTGACTGAGACGCCCTCTCGCTCTACCCAAGAGCGTGTGATGTCATTGGATCATTTTCCCATCTACAAGAAAAAACTCTCATCTCATTTAGAATTAATTTTATAGTATGAATAAAATTAAAATGGCAGACGTGGTCTTCGTTAAAAGCTTTACAAAAGAATTAGAGTAGCTGCTTTGTTTCATGTCCGAATACATTTTATAAACTTATTGTTAAATAAGGTTTGTAACCTATATTTTTAATTTGTTTTTTAGAAAAAGTTCAAATAGGGCTTTAGCTTGGCTCAATACCAAGATAATGAGAATCAAAAGGCGATCTAAAATGACTAAAAGCAAGTGATTAGACGTCGGATGAATCAGTGAAGGATGACAATTCTAACCTTCCTGATCGCATGGGGCTACATCAAAATGCCGCGTATGAAGGCTATTATTATCATCATTGAAGAAGCAGATTATGAACAGTATTAAATAACTGTTAAATGTTTTCACAACAGAACCTTGTTTGTTGGACATCAATTACTTTATCTTCCTCAATAAATGACACTTTACTATCTCTACTGTTTGTTGTGTTTAAATAAATTAGCTGTATTTACAATATTTAAATATTCCCTTCCGACCTACCTCTTGACTGCACCAGATCTTTTTAGGGTTCCGTACCTCAAAAGGAAAAAACGGAACCCTTATAGGATCACTTTGTTGTCTGTTTGTCAAGACCCTTTGTCTCGGGAACGCGTGGAGGTATCGAATTGAAATTAAAACCATATACTCAGGTCTACGGTCCCTTGAAGCTGTGAAAAAATTAAACTTGTAAGTTAAAAAAAAATCATAGGGCCATTTATGCTGCAAAAAACGTATAATTCGACACTCTCAAGGGAGTCAATATTCCTATATTCTAATTATTATAGGATTCTAGGACAACTGGAAGTACCCTTACTTCTAGTTGTAATAGAATCCTAAAATTTGGCATGAAGCAAGGTTTCACAGCATAAGTAGGTATAGAAAAAAAAAATGAAAACTGTACATTTTTAGTTAACAGTTCGTTTTCGTTCGATTCGTAAAAATCATTGAGACTCGATTCGGAAATTGAACTGTTTTCATAGGTAAGTTTGTACGGAACCCTCAATGCGCGAGCCCGACTCGTTCTTGCTGGTTTTTTAGAGTTCTGTACCTCAGTTGGCAAAAACGATACTCTATAGAATCAGTTTGTTGTCCGTCTGTAAAGACCTTTTTTCTCAGGAATGAAAGGATGTGACGATTAAATAATCAGGTTGGTTGAAGTGTATCTTTAGGGGCGCTATGGTATGGAGCAAGGGCTTGAAAAGTTTTTCATATTTTTTTTTTTTTTTATACTTCATAGGTTTGCGCTTGACCACTATCTCACCTGATGGAAAGCGTCGATGCGGTCGACGATGGAGCGCGCTTACCTAGAAGTAACCTATTCACTCTTGACTTACGAGTAAAGATTCCCGGGTTGTAGCCATCAGGAAACACAGATTCCGGCAAGGCATTCCACTCCATAGCTGTACGCACAATGAATGTGTTCCCAAAACGTTTTGTGTGTATATGTGGGATGTCCACTAATTTTTTTTTTAATATGTAATAATTTTAGTGTAGTATCCGGTTGGTCTTTACCATAAAAACCATTTAAGTTCCAAGAAGCATGGCCTTATGAGTTTATGACGCACCGTTTCGGAGTCTGCCTTCGGTTTTTTTTTATATGAAAATATTTCCAAAATGGTGGCTCGTTCAAAAATCTTTTGAGAACCATAAAAAAAAAATAGCGAAAAATAAAGGAGTGTTTCTTTATTGCCAGAAAAACAAAATTTCAACATATTTGTTATATTAGTTTTTGCGCGGTGGTCTCACAGGGGGGGGGTTGGTTATTTTTTACCTAGATCGCACCGTTTTTGAGATATTTGAATTTCTTCTTTTTTTTAATATGAGGACCCATAGCACGGACAAGGTATGACATAGGGATGGCCCTAACTCACATCTCACCATATGATACTAGTATCCACGGGTAGTGTGAAAGCGAAGCCCGGGGCCCCGGGATGAAGGCAAAGAAGGAACAGGAGTGGGTTTTTAGTCAGTAAAAGTCTGACACTATCTCTCGCTCCGCCCAAGAGCGAGATTTGTCATTAGATGATTTTCCCACCTAAAAAAAAAAACCATACTAGTATATGGGCTTCTATAGACAAAATTTTATTTTTTTCGGCAGGATTGGGAAATCCTCATGGACGCCCAGGCTGCCTCACAGATAACCCAGTCTGGGCAGTGTCAGACTCCTACTGATAAAAACCACACTCCTGCCTTACATTTAAACCATATTTCAGCGATTACAATAAATCCCGTTAGAATTTCAGAGTTAAGAAGCCATCAGCCCAGTATCAGCCACATACGCATCAGAAATCAGGAATCTCCCAACCTTCAACACACATACAACCCACAGTCGCCCAAATGCAGCATCAAACAAATGGCCCCTTAACCCCAGAGACAATAACTATACTTATAATATATATACATATATTAATAACCATAAATATCATCTAATGAATAATATTATCAATAACTATAACTACTATATATTATTATACTGTAAATACAATGTTTGTTGTCTTCCTTTTTTTTTCTTTATTATTCCATTTTTTTTCCTTCCCCTTTGGTGGCAATGTGCAGTATCTGTTTTTTTTTTCCTTTTTTTCTTCTGGACCTGATAATACATGTTACGTCCCTAAATTAAGGTAATAATATGATTAATATTTACTTATTAATACTCTCTCCTCAGCCGCGGATTATCCACCTCAAGACAGGTCGCTGTTTCCTGAGCAATACCCGCGTCGTTCAAAGCGCCATCAGCTCGTCATTGCCTTAGTAAGCGGATCAGTGCCTCGACGACAGTTTTTACGGAATTCTTTGTGTGCGAGTACAACGCACTGGAACGGTATTTTTCCCCTATATTGATGTCCACAAAAAACACAATCCGAGAAATTCCGTTAGTAATATAGGCTAACACTGTATTATAGCACTCATATATTTTTATAGCTGTATAACAGCGTTATAGTCAGTAGTTATAATAACACAATAGTTATAAAAGTGTACAATTACAATAAACGAATAAGAGGTATAATTAAGTTTTTAGACACCAATATACAGCAATAAGTATCGTGTTATACTATTATAACACTTAGAGCTGTATAAAGGTAGTAGTGACCCACAATATATAGCCTATAGACAGCTTTAATTATAAAATGCAGCTTAAATTGTAAAATACTTTCAACTGTTTAGTAGCCGGCTGAGGATGCCAATCATCATGGAAGCTCTGTCCAGGGACTCTGTTTTGTGGGCGATGGCTGGGTATCGAGCAGTAAACAAACTATTCCAGATCACACAACTGATTTATTATGACGCAAGCTTTAGGTATTCAATTCACACAACAAGCCGTGAGACAGTCCCCGAGACTAGACGTTGTATCACGGCTGCCGACAGAGGAAAAAAGTTCCGGACCTCTGCGGTCGGCACTTTTATCTGCTCGGTTCGTGCAAACGTCAGCGCGGATTTTGTCAAAGTGACATGTGTCACTTTTCACTTAGCTCGTTCATTCGTTCTCAAACTTCCGTACTATTGACTTCTCCGACATATATAACCATAAGCGTACGCGGATGCTTTTATTTAATATTAAGAAAGCTTACATCATAAATTACTAATGACAAGCTTCCACATATATACATCTACATACATTTTGCGCTTACTAGGAAAGTGTATAAAATAAGATTAAAAATTAAAAACTAGAAAATTATATCCAGTATTTTAAAATCAAAGACGAAGAAGACCCAAGTGTACGGGCAATCATGAGAACAAACATCAATTAGTTAGCTATGGTTTTCACCGTGGTTTTCACCAAAATATTCCTTGGTCTTTAAAATTTTCAAAATATACCTTTATCTTTCTTATGTTAGGGGTTAAAATATGCAATTGCCGTTTTTTAAAACGGGTTGCTATGAAGTGTTAAATCTTTGGATTGACTTGGAATTATAAGTTCAAATAAACTTAATATTAAAGATACGTTATTCTTTTTTCAAAATTAGGTATTTATTGGTTTAATTGTGTTTTGTATTTTCTGTAATATCACAGTACTTTGTAACTATTTTTGTATGAAATATAAGAAAACTTGCATTATTTTGTAATATGAGTTCTACCGTGGAAACAATGTGTCTCAAGCGGCATGCAATATTGATGATGTATATGGACTTAAAACTGCTAATGAATGGGATATCTATTTTTATTTCTATCACTTTGACGTGGGAAATTTTATCTCACGAATAACTTTTCTCCTTAGTACGGCAACAAGACGAAATTTCCAAAACGAAAGTTATTAAACCTAGAGTACTTACAGAGTTCTTTTGTTAGAAGAAAGTCGTAGGTATACGTAATTGATATTGATTGCTCTTTGAAATGCATAGTTTCTACGTTGGAACTCATAATATGAAAAAAAAAAGTTTTTTATTAGATTTCATGGTTATAAGAACTGCGATATTACAGAAAATAAAAAAAAAACAAAGAATCCAATAAATACCTAATTTTGGAAAAAGAATATCTTACCTTTAATATAAAGTTTATTTGAACTTATAATTCCAATATAAAGTTTATTTGAACTTATAATTATAAGACAATACAAAGATATAACACATCAAAGCAACCCGCTTTAAAAAAAACGGCAATTTCATACTTTAACCTCTATTATTTTGTGCGCTGGTGCAAAACAAATCGATTCCCAGGTGCGATTGCAGATTATTAAAAGCTGTTACACTGCGTATGGAGAAAATGTTACGCCTATGTAATTTGTCGATTTGCATAAATAAATAAATAAATAAATTAGTAATGTGGTCTTGATCAACGACGCTACCAAATTTTTGCTCATAAATAACGCAACCGTACACGCTCTCTTATTAATTAATAGTCCTTTACGACACAACTTACTTTTACAAAATTTGCAGCAAGTTAGCAGGTTGAATGCGCTTCCCGGGATGTCAGTTGCGTCGCGAGTCTCGACGCGACGTGCTCACTAACTGCAGGCTCCGCCTCGCATTGACGCAGGTGACTGATACTGCAACACTATGTCCGTACATTTATTACTCGCCATTTGTTCTGGAGGCTTGGTACCTGCACCGTGAAACGCGCCTATTTATCAAACTGTTGGACTTTGTTTTCTTTGACAAAACTTACTGAGCTGGAATTGTAAGCCTTCGTAAATTTTACAGTTCATAAAGAGAGCGCTAATGAATTTCTCAAAAAACTTTTGGCTTTGCTAGATCACTATTTACCTTTGTACTGCTTACTTATCCAATTGGAAATCGGCGATAGTTGGCGACGTGCCAGTCGGCAGCCCGCACAACGAACACTTTCGAACAAAAGACGCTTAGTATATACGATAGCCTTTAAAAAAGTTGCAGACCAAAAGATATTCAAGAAGCGGAAGTGACCGGTAGTGATTGCAGTCGGGTCCCGGTGGCGCAGTTGCGGCAGGTGGTAGCCGCGAGACCTCTGCAAAACACTACTACTCTGTCAAGAAAGTACCGGGAAAAGATCAATAATACACAAAATGTTTTTATACATCCAAATTTATTTTATCACCTTCAAAGTATGCTCCTTCACACTACACTTACGCTTACGCCAACGAATAATCAAATCATCAAAACATTTTTTAAATGCTGTTTCCGGAATTGAGTTCAGTTCTCGCCGCGAATTCTCCTTTATGTCTTCTACCGATTGAAAACGGGTGCCACGAAGTGGTAATTTGAGTTTAAGAAAAAGAAAGAAGTTGGTTGGAGCCATATCTGGTGAATATGGTGGTTGCTCGATGGTATTTGTTGAGTGTTTGGTCAAAAATTCGTTCACAATGATAGCCTTGTGCGAAGGCGCATTATCGTGGTGCAAAATCCAAGAAGTTTCTTTCCACAAATCTGGCCTTTTTCGTCGAATTTGCTCTCATAACGCTCAAATAATATTCTATATTTACCGTTTGATCTTCTTTTATTATTATTATTATTATTGATAGGATCTTCCGGTAAGAATTCCAAGTGCACAACACCGAGATAATCAAAGAAAATAGTCAACATGACTTTGACTTTTGATCGACTTTGGCGTGGTTTTTTCGGTTTCGGTTCAGTTGGAAGGTGCCACTCCGAAGCTTGTTGACTAGTTTGCATGTCAAACTCGTAAACCCACGTCTCGTTACCAATAACAATGCGTTTCATGAATGTTGGGTTGGAATTGACTCGTTCTAGCATGTCCTCAGCGACTCTCATGCGATTGAGTTTTTGGAGAAAATTCAGGTCTTTTGGGACTAGCCAAGCGGTAACATGTTTCATACCCAAATGATTAGTTAAAATGCTACGGATCAACTCGTGAGATACAGAAAATTCAGCGGCTATCTTTCAGTCACTATTTCCTTAACTTTAGCGATTTTAACTTCAGTTGAAGACGTTGATGACCTACCCAAAGTGAAGCAAATCTTCCATCACATCTCGACCGCTTTTGAACGCTTTGTACCACTCATAAGCACGTTTTTTTGATAAAGTCGATTCACCGTAAGCCTTCTGTAACATTTTCAGTCACGTGGAACACTACACGCCATCGATAACTTGGCCTCGGTCCAGATGGTTACCGGACGGTGTGCTATCCATTGCTCGTCGTCCGCAAGCCAACGCCTACAGTGGAAGGAAATCGGGATCCAGATCCCGTAAGTTGGAGCGTGAGGGTCGTTCCCTCACGCGTACGGTCGCCTCCTTCGTCAGCATAGCTGCTTCGCAGAAGGAGGCGAATGCCTGCCATTCTTCCTCGCTCCGGACCATAGCCTGTACGAAGGGCCCGGCGCGAGAGGTCATTGCTGCCGATCACTCACACACACCTTTACCGTATGCTCCACCGTGTCTTCCGGGCGATCCATACAATGGTGGCACCCGAATCCGATGCAAGAACCTCCTGAACTTACCATGTCCGGTAACGACCTGCGTCATGCAGAAGTTGAGGACGCCATGTTATCTTTCCAGCCATTTCTCAAAGAGGGGAATTACTGCCAGAATTCGGTACGAAGTCGGTTTTTTTTTTTTTTTTGTAAAAAGTTTTTTATTTCACACATTTTAGTTGCGATACATATAAATATAGTGCCTATTTCTCATGACAATTGCATTTAACTCAAACACTGCTGGGTTACATTGTTTTATTATGAAGTTCTTGTGTCTATCTTCCACCTTCTGGCTCCATCATCAGATCTGTTCGATAGTACCTTACAGCCAAAGTGCATCTCATGACAATTCAAATAAGCCCAAACACGGCTAGGATACATTGATTAATTACAGAGTTCCTGTGCCTACCTTCCGGTTCCATCATCAGATCAGTTTGATAGTGCCTTACAGCCAAAGTGCATCTCATGACAGTTCTAATAAGTCCAAACACGGCTAGGTTACATTGATTAATTACGGAGTTCCAGTGCCTACCTTCCGGCTCCATCATCATCATCAAATCACTTTGATGATACCATTTTCAACGTAACTATTCGGAACCATTCATTTATTTGTATTGTTATAGTCGCTTAACTATCTTCATTGTGATATCTATGTGAGTATAAAGTCCCGATGACTATTTCTGGTCTTCTTCATCAGTTCCACTTCATCAAATGTTACTTTTTAACTGTAAATGCTTAAGTTCTAGATGAAAATTCCAAAATCACTATATGGTTGCCTATAATATTTGAGGAGTTCCTTCGATTCCTCATGGATTTCATCATCAGAACTGGATTTTGAAAAAAATGGGACCAATCTGGAAGCATATCCTATAAGGAAAAAAAAATATATTTGCAAATCTTTCTATAAACGACGGAGTTCTGAGGTAACAAACATTAAAAAAAATATATACAACCGAATTGATAACCTCCTCCTTTTTTTGAAGTCCGTTAAAAAGACGGCGGTGTGCCGCAGTCCTGTCCATCTTCAGCAGCCATGACCACTCTGACAAGAGTGCCCGACTAAGAAGAGAAGAGAGGCTTGAAGTGCGAAGAACTTGTGGTGATGCTTCACAGGTTCTGGATGTAAGGCGGTGAAGGATATTATTTCTAGTCCCGACTTTTTGTTTTGTTTTTAGGTAGTGAGACTTAAATGTCAGGGACCTATCCAGAGTAATGCCCAAATATCATAGTAGTAATATCAACATCACAGTTAAGTAGTAATTCAGTGTTCTCATTCAAGAGACAAAAATGATAATATATTCAAGTTAAAACATTTTCAGTAGCGTCTACTTTCCAAGGAGTATGAATTCGCAACAGTAAATAGTTTCTCGAAATGAATATGCGAAGTTTCCGAGCGTCGCTAGAGACAGTAGCGTCAGGAGCAGACAAACAAATTTCGATATGAAAACCAAATAATAACAAAGTTATCTCTCGAGAAAGTGAAGCTCCAAGCGTACGTCCTGCCAGGCCGGTGTTTGCGGCGATGCTGACGCTGTGTGGGGTGATACAATCAGTAGGCTCTAACATTTTCACATTTCACAAGTTAAAAAAAAATAATATAATGCTCTAGTTTGCGACATTGACGAAGCCTTCATCAAAAAAAGAGAGAGGTTTAAGAAAAAAGGAAGAATTTTGGTCATAAAGTAGAGTAAAACAAGTTTTGACAAAAAGCTGGTAAGAGCAATACACGCGCGCACATGCGAGGAGCTACTGTCGTCACAAGCAGAAGCGTAACACACCAAAACCGCCATCAGCGCGAATATTCATCACGAATAGTAAATTAAAGATTACAATCTCTTGTCAGCATACACCATACAATCACGGGCACGCCGAGTGACTGAAGAGGCGCACAAGACGCAGATCTTCACCGGATATGGTAAGTTCGGGAAGTGCCTGTTCCGGATGAAGGTATCAGTTCTAATATAAGAAATATTTAAAAAATGTAAATAAGTATTTAAAAAATGAATAAACGGAATGATAATCTCTATTTCAAATACTGGAACTATTGGATATGTTGTTGGGAACTAAAGGAGTGAACATAAATATAGTTTTTTTTTTACCGATCATCAAGCTGTTTTACTAACTTATTTATTTCACCTCGAAATAACTGCATGCACAGCTATACTAAGTTGAATATGTCGAGCCTTGAAACTGACATACGCGGTATTAATTTTGACCCAGTTTATTATTCACACATTTATTATTCGAAGATATGTGACTTCCACCAACCCGCACTGGGCCCGCGTGGTAGATTACGGCCCATTCCCTCTCCTAGAGAGGAGGTCTGAGTCCCAACAGTGGGAACATTATAAGGCTAACTATGCTAAATGCTATATTATTCACACGATCCATATGTTTCTCTACAATAATATTTCATCGATGTTTTGCAATCTACGATAAGAATAAATACATTTACCAAAGTAATACCTAGAAAGTCTATACTTTCTCTCTTCTTCTTTCTTTCTTTCTTTTTCGTAATCCATGGTTTAATAATACTATTAAACCATGGATTACGCCCGGACTTGTTCGCTGTATTAGACATAGAGATAAACTCCACCAAAAATTGAAAAATGCTCCGGATAATATATACAACTATCATATTATTTACAAACGATATAGGAATTTCTGTAATAATCTATTAAAAAGGCTAAAAAACCAATACGATCAAACTCAGGTACAGAAAGCAGGTAAAAACACTAAACTTATTTAGAAATTCATAAAAAATAACACTATTAGGTCAATAAATCCCGAACCAGCACTTGATCTTTTATCTTCTGAGTTCGGCTCTACCGAAGCAGTTAATAAAGCTAACAATTCTTTTATTAACGTAGGAAAAAACTTTGCAGAAAAAACCTTATTTTATAATAGACGTTTTCCCTGTCAGAGCCAAACTAAGACATATGCATCACGAAACTCGTTTTATCTTATTAGATAACGATATTAATGAAGTAGTAGGTATAATAAATGGATTGAAGGAAAATTCTTCAATAACTTCTGAGCCATGTCTACAAACTGTTTTCCAGAGTCATCACGAACCGTCTCGCACGCAGGTTTGACGACTTCCAGCCTCCCGAACAAGCCGGATTCCGAAAAGGTTTCAGCACCGTAGACCACATACATACGCTCCGGCAGGTTATACAGAAGACCGAGGAGTATAATCTGCCTCTATGTTTATCGTTCGTGGACTACGAGAAAGCTTTTGATTCGATCGAGACTTGGGCTGTACTGCAATCTCTCCAACGGTGCCAGATTGACTATCGGTACATCGAGGTGCTGATGTGTTTGTACGAAAACGCCACAATGTCAGTCCGACTTCAGGACCGGACCTCGAAATCTATCCTTCTGCAGCGGGGTGTAAGGCAGGGAGACGTCATTTCTCCGAAACTGTTTACGGCTGCAATGGAGGATGTCTTCAAGGTTCTGGACTGGAGTGGACTAGGCATTAATAATAATGGCGAGTACATCACTCACCTCGCTTTGCCAACGATATAGTAGTCATGGCTGAGACTACGGAGGAGCTCAGTACAATGCTCGATGACCTTAGTAGAGCTTCAGAAAGTGTGTGTCTTAAAATGAACATGGACAAAACCAAAGTCCTGGTAAATAATCATGTAGCACCCACTCCGATCAAGATCGGAGACTCTGCACTCGAAGTTGTAGACGATTACGTTTACCTGGGACAGACAAGCCAGCTGGGTAGGTCTAACTTTGAGAAAGAGGTCAATCGTCGCCTCCTTTGCTAGCATTACTGCTTCGCAGAAGGAGGCAACTGCCTGCCACTCCTCCTCGCTCCGGACCATGGCCTGTACCAAGACCCGGCGCGAGAGATCGCTGCCACCGATCGCCCCCACGAGGACACGGCGGTGCTCTGCCCAAGCGGGGCACACCTCTACCGTATGCTCCACCGTGTCCTCCGGGTGGTCCACACAATGTTGGCACCCGGGCGTCTCTTCTGCGCGAATCCGGTGCAGGAACCTCCCGAACTTACCATGTCCGGTGAGGACCTACGTCATGCGGTAGGTAAGGACGCCGTGAGGTCTTTCCAGCCACTCCTCAAAGAGAGGACTTATCGCCATAATTATGGCGTGCCCATCTACATTACTGTTAGAATTACTTTTTTTCTCGATTGTACTTAAGTAAATCATAATTTTACTTTATACTTGAATAAAATTTATTATTATTATTATTATATTCTAGTAGGCGACACGCATACGCTCTAACTGACTACTTTTTGTTGTAGTTTAGTTTCTCCTTAGTAGACAGTATACTACTCTGTCAAGAAAGTACCGGGAAAAGATCAATAATACACAAAATATTTGTTATTCATCCAAATTTATTTTATCACCTTCAAAGTATGCTCCTTCAGAAATGATACACTTACGCCAACGAATAATCCAATCATCAAAACATTTTTTAAATGCTGTTTCCGGAATTGAGTTCAGTTCTTGCCGCAAAATCTCCTTTATATCTTCTACCGATTGAAAACGGGTGCCATGAAGTGGTAATTTGAGTTTAAGAAAAAGAAAGAAGTCGGCTGGAGCCATATCTGGTGAATATGGTGGTTGCTCGATGGTATTTGTTGAGTGTTTGGTCAAAAATCCGTTCACAATGATAGCCTTGTGCGAAGGCGCATTATCGTGGTGCAAAATCCAAGAATTTTCTTTCCACAAATCTGGCCTTTTTCGTCGAATTTGCTCTCTTAAATGCCGCATAACGCTCAAATAATATTCTTTATTTACCGTTTGACCTTCCAGCAAGTATTCCGAGTGCACAACATCGCGATAATCAAAGAAAACAGTCAACATGACTTTGACTTTTGATCGACTTTGGAGTGGTTTTTTTGGTTTCGGTTCAGTTGGAAGGCGCCACTCCGAAGCTTGTTGACTAGTTTGCATGTCAAACTCGTAAACCCACGTCTCGTCACCAGTAACAATGCGTTTCATGAATGTTGGGTCGGAATTGACTCGTTCTAACATGTCCTCAGCGACTCTCATGCGATTGAGTTTTTGGAGAAAATTCAGGTCTTTTGGGACTAGCCAAGCGGTAACATGTTTCATACCCAAACGATTAGTTAAAATGGTACGGATCGACTCGTGAGACACAGAAAGTTTGGCGGCTATCTCTCTCAAACTTGAATGAGGATTTTCAGTCACTATTTCCTTCACTTTTGCGATGTTAACTTCAGTTGAAGACGTTGATGGCCTACCCGAGCGAAGCAAATCTTCCATCACATCTTGACCGCTTTTGAACGCTTTGTACCACTCATAAGCACGTGTTTTTGATAAAGTCGATTCACCATAAAGCCTTCTGTAACATTTTCAGTGACTCCGAACACGAAATTCCATTGGCGATGCAAAATTTAAGACAAACTCTTAGTTCGATGTTTTTGTCCATTATGAAATTCGCAATACACGCTAGATATGATATAACTAAAAACAGCACTGTATTTAATATAAATAACAGATGCAAATCAAACTCCCCGCCAAAATAGAAAACAGTTGTGCCAATCTACCAACAACTGAATGTACATTGGTACATTGCAGTAACCGAAAAATGAAATAATAAAATTTTCCGACTAAAAAGGTCATTATTATAGGATTTGTACCAAGCCTGCAGATATTTTGGGAGTGAATTTAATAAGGGATAACCAATGCAATGCCTGCAGCCGCCGCTGGTCCCGCTCTTACACCCGTTGTATGCAACAACTTGCATTACTAATCAAACCAGCGAATGATATGTAAAAATATCGTTTTAGGTAATTGGCTATCGGTTTTGAATTGACATCACACGTAATACAAATTGCAAATGTATGGCAAGGCTCTACAATGAAAGGTCCAACTTGACGGATTACCCTATTGATGTCTTCTCCATGAGTTTCGCTTCATATAGGCGCTGCCTATATAAACAATGCGAACAATGTACTACGTCTATAGTTGGGTTTGATTGGCCTATAGAGTGTTCTGGATTTAAGTTTATTGGACATACTTTTTATTATTTCTATTTGACTCTAAAATTCATTATGACAATGACATGCATAACTGTTATTTACTTGATTACTGAAATGCCGATTTGAGATGTAAGTTTATTTTAATTGTAAGTGTTATGAGATAAGTATGTTATGCAGACATAACATAAATAAATAAACAAAGGCAATGGTCTGTAAGTGAGTGTATGTTTGTAACTTCTTAACGCTTGAACGGATTTGGACGAAATTTTACATTCGGGCAGACTATGTCCTGGAACATCACATAAGACTTTTTATCCCGGGAGTAAGTTCCCTTGGGACAACCTTTCTACTATCCCGCAGGTGAAGCCACTGGCAGCAGCTAGTAAAATATAATTCAAAAAATTATAAAGTATTATCACTCACCAGCGACCCGTGGAAAGTGCAGCACATATTATTTTTAATTAAATTACTTTACCGGCATTTTTAAGTTCATTACTGAATCCTTACATTGCAATTTCTCTTAAACTGTTCGCGGCATAATACGAATTACTATTTTTCCGAAAGAAACTTCGTTAGGGGTTTACTAGGGGAATTGCTTGGGGCGTGGTGTGTGTTGAAGCCGGGGGATGGGGGGGGAGTAGTGGACGTGAATTTGAGAAAATATTCGCCGAGCGGTGGAAACACACGACCGTCACTGATTCGTACACCATCATGACTTGCCAATTTACTGCAGTGTATGAATGTGCATACTCAGTGAACATTACTAAATTAATACGAGTACTTATAATATCATAGTTTTCTCATCAATCAAAAAAGATCAATCTCATTCCAGTGCAGCCGCACTAACTAGCAGCTATGAAGTGGCAGGCTGAAAGGGTATTGGTTACATAGATGGCTCAGTAGCTGCGAGCAGGGGAGACTCGGTACGTTAGGTCATTTTGATGACAGCACGACCTTATGAGCTAATAACGTATTGACATAGCTACGAGGCTACGGCACCGAGAGATTAATGTCAGGCAATATTACAGTACAGTTGAGTTAAAGGGCAGCCTTTCATGAAGCTCACAAAACAATGCCATTGTTGATATGTTGGGAACGAGCGCATTTATGAATATCTTTTATCACTTCTGCGTTATTTGCGACACTCAGTTCCCTTCTTCACTTTTTCTTCATTTTTACAACTTGTAAGTGGTATTAATGATTTTTACTGAAGAATTGAAACTTGAGCGCACTATTGACTTTGATTATACAGTAAGTCATCGAATTCGAGAGTTTCCTAAATATCCTCTTATCTTTGTATTTGGAGATGTCTGCCGACATCGCCACGCGGCGGTCTGAGCCACGTGGCACGACCGGACGCCAACAGGAGTGAAGTTGGAGTCTACTTTTTACTTCGCTTTTCTATTGAAACACCTTGCTTGGAAATTTTCGTGCAGCAAAATTTTGTCTGACGTTTTGAAGGAAATGGTATGAAACAAAAAACGTTATCAATAGTAGAGCAGTATCTCGAAGCTCCGCCCCCCTCCCTCTCGCCCCGATGGCATGTGCAGGTCGTGGTACAAGCTCGCGGTAGGAGCTCAGAATTGAAAATGTAATATTCAGTTGGTCGGTCAGCGCCGTGGCTCTTTTGTGCCGTCTGGTTAAAAGCACTGCTTTGAATTTAGTAGTTTAATCTCATTCTGTTTGCGCATCAAACGACACAAAGCGCAATTCATTCCGTCGACGAGCTGATTCCGGAGTTCTCCCGACGTTGCTTTTTATGACCTCGCAGTGCACTAAATACAATTATTTCTAGATATGAAATGTGCTCAACGAAACATTTCCTCCGTAGCTTCGCCTGCACAACGACCGCTAAACGAATTTTAAGATTTTTGTCTTACTCTTATTAGCTCAATGTAGTTGTTGGTTGTTTTATGTGAGGACACTTGTACTCGTGTGCTCCATTTAAAGACGTTAGTGAGTTAAAAAGTTTTCTAATTCGCGTGTCACGCGAGCTGGGGTGGAGTGGCACGTGGTGGGGGGTGGGGGGATGAGGATGTAATGAAGCGACCCGTGCGAACAAAAAGTGCGGTCGAGCAGCAAGTAGTTCACGGTGAGCACCGCGCTGTTGTCACCTCACAACAGCCACACTTCACCTGGCACAGTGCGTGGCAACTGTAATTGCGCAGAGTTACCCAATTATTGGGTTGTGTCTACAGAACCCTCAACAGGTAGGAACAGTTTTCATATATGTTAATAGTTTTCTATGACTGTTAGATTACACATTAAGTCAACAGTGATTTTGCCGCAACAATCCTTTAAACACAAAAATTGTTTCTACCTATGTTCGTTATAGACTAAAACAATAGTACGAAGATGATTTTAGATAATAATATCTTTACTTTATTCCAACAAATAGACAAAATGTATTTTTCTTTCTAGCGTGTGCCGGGTATCTGCTAGCGTTATCTATACATATAAATAAAGTTGAAGTATCCGTCTATTAACGTTTTTTTTTTTTAATAAATGAATATGGTAGTATATTCTTTTGTTTTTATTTTTAATTGTGCTTTTTATTATTTATTACAATTCGATATTGTAGATTTTATAAGTTTTTGTTACTATTTTGGTGTACAATAAAGTTTTATTCTATTCTATTCTATTCTATTATTTTTATTTTACAATTTGCCTTTTTTTTTTCTCTATTAATTTTTGACAAAAATGTTTACTTTGCTAAAGTATTACATTTTGTAAAGTTCTATATTTTTCCTTTTATTATTGTGAACGTGAGGACTATGTTGATTGCTTTTTTTTTCCTTTTCAGTAATTTTAATGTATGTCTGGCAATTTGAGTATTTTCTGCGGCCTACCCAAATGTCCGTTCCTTGGAATTGGTTCGTCAAGTCGTTGAGCTCCTTAGTAGTCCTGAGTTGAGCTTTACGAATACTGACACATGCTTGCACTGACTGGACAGGTCCACTCAAATCTGTATGGTTCTTTCTTCAAAAGACCATTTCAGACAAATCTGTATGGTTCTTTCTTCAAAAGACCATTTCAGACAAATCTGCATGGTTCTCATGTGATTTGACCATTACATATTTACTGTATGGACTTTAAAAGAGACTTTGACCCCTGAGTTTGTTTCGGTGTTTCTTCTCAGGGTAGTCAGCTAGGAAACAACGGCCTCATCTAGTTTAAAAATGACAAAAAAAAAATTGACGTGTAAGTGTTTTTTTAACCTATTTACAAAATAAATATCATTTATCATTTATTCGATACGTACAAAGAAACCCGACCCCAGCTTTTTTTTTTTCGGGTGGGAAAATCATCTAATGACATCCCTCGCTCTTGGGCGGAGCGTGAGATAGTGTCAGACTTTTACTGACTAAAAACCCCCTCCTGTTCCTTCTTTGCCATTTTTTTTTTCCAGGGCCCCGGGGATCTCTTTCGCATCACCCATGGCCCCAGTAGGCTTCGACCCTGCTGGGCCCCTACGGTTGCTGACATCTCCTTGAGGTGCGCGTGGAACACTACGCGCCGTCGACGACTTGGGCTCGGTCCGGACGGTTACCGGACTATCGGACGGCGAGCCACCCATTGCTCACCGTCCGCAAGCCCGCGCCTACGGTGGCCAGAAATCGGGATCGGAATCCCGGCGTCGGTTGGGGCGTGAGGACCGTTGCCTCACGCGATCGGCCGCCTCCTTTGCTAGCATTACTGCTTCGCAGAAGGAGGCAACTGCCTGCCACTCCTCCTCGCTCCGGACCATGGCCTGTACCAAGGCCCGGCGCGAGAGATCGCTGCCACCGATCGCCCCCACGAGGACACGGTGGTGCTCTGCCCAAGCGGGGCACACCTCTACCGTATGCTCTACCGTGTCCTCCGGGCGGTCCACAACCCGACCCCAGCTAAACTGGGAAGAAGGTTGGACAAACAAAAGAATATAGTATATTCGATATCTATAACAAAACTGCGATTTTAAATTTTTACCTATCTGTTTGTTTCAGCGAATCTCAATTTTCACTGCCGGATAGCTTATATTACAAGAAGTAACTTGGGCTACTGCTTATTTTCCCTCGGGAACGGGATTTCAAAATACGGAATATGTCTTCGAAACGATGAAACATAAAAAAGTTTTTACATAAAATTTAATAACCGACTTCAGTAAAAAAAAAACACTAAAAGGATCAAAATAACTTTAATTTCGGAAGTCGGTGTTAAATAAGAAACATACAATACCGAGAAACACCGACTTCCGAAATTAAAGTTATTTGTAAAAAGTTTTTTATTTCACACTTTTTGGTTGCGATACATATAAATATAGTGCCTATTTCTCATGACAATTCCATTTAACTCAAACACTGCTGGGTTACATTGTTTTATTATGAAGTTCCTGTGTCTATCTTCCACCTTCTGGCTCCATCATCAGATCAGTTCGATAGTACCTTACAGCCAAAGTGCATCTCATGACAATTCAAATAAGCCCAAACACGGCTAGGATACATTGATTAATTACAGAGTTCCTGTGCCTACAACTGGTTCCATCATCAGATCAGTTTGATAGTACCTTACAGCCAAAGTGAATCTCATGACAATTCTAATAAGTCCAAACACGGCTAGGTTACATTGATTAATTACGGAGTTCCAGTGCCTACCTTCCGGCTCCATCATCATCATCAAATCACTTTGATGATACCATTTTCAACGTAACTATTCAGAACCATTCATTTATTTGTATTGTCATAGTCGCTTAACTATTTTCATTGTGAGTATGAAGTTCCGTTGACCACTAGTCTTCTATCATCAGTTCCACTTCATCAAATGTTACTTTTTAACTGTAAATGCTTAAGTTATCGATGAAAATATCAAAATCACTGTATGGTTGCCTATAATACAATGATATAATATTATGAGGAGTTCCTTCGATGCCTAGTTCTAAAGTGCTAATATACTCCATTTTACCAAGTGACTGCGTCTTTTTGTGGACAAATCCCGTCCTACTGGAAGGACCGAGCCTGGATTACAATGAATGACAAAGTTACTGGTGTCGTGATGCGGAGTAGAATCCATGCTGAAGCCGAACAACGACCTGGTGCGGATACCACGCGTGTCACTACGGCCCCACGTAGTGAAGTTGTTGCCACGTTGACCAAGTCGTGATCAAACCGTCTCAGCTGCGAAGCGCTTCGCCTCCATGCTGAGTACAAGACCGAAAAGAACTCTCCAAAGTAAAAGAACAGCTCATGAAGAAATTAGCATTAGAAATCACCGAGATTGAGGATGAAGAAGCTGAAAATCGCACGATGAGTATTTACAGTGGTCCTTATAACGTGGATAAGTGGTTACGGCCTGTTCACGACTTCGGTCTTAGCGGCGAGCAGTGCGGCGAGTGGGGCGGCATCGCGCGCGGCGCTATGAGCGGCGTCTTGTGGCGTGTTTCAAACATTTTTATAGTTTTGATCTTACCGCTCGCCGCTCCGCGCTTAGTTACTGCTCATAGCGGTAAGGTCATGAACGGACCGTTAAGCACGAGTCAAGCCCCATGCGCATTCGTGGAAAAGCCGCCAGTGCCCCACGCGCCGCCGCGAAGTATACGCCGGCGCGCGGCGCCGGGCGCTCTGCCCCCGGCCGCCGGCGCCGTCGCGGCCTGACATTATCCATCTAGCCGACGTTATTATTATAAACATGTCGTAGCGACCACGACTAAATTATGATCTCCCCGTGTTTGATGGCAGCCCGGCAAACTGGCTGGCTTATCGACGTACCTATAAAGCTATCGCAGCCACGTATAGTACTCGTATGTTTGAGAACACCGTACGACTGCAAGCATCACTGCGTGGTGCGGCGAAGTGTGCCGTTGAAGATACTGTGTACCGGATCCGACCCCATAAATGTGATAAATGCCTTAGAAGAGGATTTTGGTCAACCCCAATTCTGCTTCTAGAAACGGCATTAAATAAGATAAGAAGTTTGCCCCTTGTGTCCGAAAGTGGCATCGAATTGCGAAACATGACTTGCGTCGTTCGAAATTGTGTGTACATTTTGAAAAACATAAAAGCGGAAGGCTACATAAATAACCCCCAATTATTACACACGAAATTCTTAGCAAATTATCAAATGTACAACGACCGCAATATGGCCAGTTTGTTATGAAAAAGAACACCGACAAGAAGGAAGATCTTCGCTTGTCGCCAAATACAAACATAGTCCTCAAGTTTCTAAGTCATCTGTTACGGGTATCAGCTTATTACCTACCGCTGTGCATAAATACCGAGCATAATAATAATCATTACAGGACCACCGCTGCTGCGAATCCTGCAGTCGCCGCGACGTCGAGCACCAGGCGCGCTGAGGTCACGCGTCAACACCGGAAATCTGCAGACCGAGTATAGCTCACCAGCGAGGAAACTACGTCAGCGTCACCGATTACCTACGCCATCGTCACCAAGTGAGTGCGCGTTGTGTCGTAGTGCGGTTCACCCATTACCCGAGTGCGATGAATTCCTTACAAAAAGTGAACTTGAAAAGTGGAACTTTGTAAAGGTCAATAAACTTTGTTTCAAATGTTTAGTGCATATCCATTCTCGATATCGTTATCGCGCAAAACGATGTGAAAAGCGTCACTCTCCGCATCACACACTTCTACACTACGAGAAGCCGAGAACCCCGGGCGCCGCCGATGGCACCGGAGCCCCGCCCGCGCCGGCCGCCGCGGTTCAGGCAGCCTGTATACAGCCGCCCGCACCGTCGCCGTCGGTCGCTGAATCGGTAATGAGTATGGGTGAGCGGTGTCGAACTACTAAAACTTTACTAACATAGTTTATACGCTTTGTTAGATGATGGAGCCACTGCGTCATTAGTAGATTCTAGTATGTGTAATTTTAGTGGACCATCATCTCCGTTAAGAATTGTTAGTGCACGTGGTTTTATTATGACTGATAACAAATCCCGTAGGGTAACTGCGCTAATTTGCGGCCCCAACGGCGTATATCATGATATCGTATTTCGAACGACAGAGAATTTAGACTTGCCTACCCAAACTGTGCCTTCTAGAGTTTTAAATAAAAATAAATATCTGCGTGATTTAGATTTCTGTGAGATATCGTGCGCAAAACCAATGATTTTAATTGGTCAAGATAACTAAAAGTTGATAGTAAATGAGGAAATACGACAGGGTAAATCCGAGCAACCCGTAGCGTCTCTTACAAAGTTAGGGTGGGTTATTCACGGACCTGTAACTGTAGATATCTGTGACAAGTCTGACAGTGAGTCAATTAATCTAGCCTTCGATGGTTTAGATGATCTCAATGACCTTGTGAAACAGCAATTTTTGCTTGAATCTATCGGTATCACAAAGTGTGTAAAATTCTAGACGGCACCAGCCACCCGTATCGACGGAGGTTGGGAGGTAGGATTACTTTGGTCACCTGACACGGTACACTTACCTGACCATAACGATTACGCTATCAAACGATTACGCGGCATAGAGAGTAAGATAGATAAAAACCCTGATTATGCTGAAGCGTATTCGCGTTAAATTGAACGGTTAATTTCAGAAAAATATGCTGGGGTATTGGAAACTCCATTGAGTGTTAACCCGGTTTGGTATCTACCGCATTTTGGGGTCACTAGTTTATGACGCCGCGGCTAAATATAAAGGTGCATGTTTAGACGATTATTTGCTTACAGGGCCGGACTTGCTAAATTCTTTATTAGGCGTTTTGTTTGCCTACTGGGGTCATGTCAAAGGTTATATCTGTGCTGCGTCTCAAACTGCAGGCAGCTGTGCTGGCTTGCATCGTTATCAGGGAGCAATGCTTAGCAATAACTCAAAAATACTTGTGCTCCTATTCGAAAACCGTATTAAAATGGGTGCATTAGTCTGATCCTTGCGATTACCAAAGTTTTGTCTCTCATCGATTGGCAGAAATCGACCGGCGGCAGTCCAGCCCAAGCGAGTGGCGTTGGGTGCCATCTGCAGAAAACCCTGCTGATGAAGGTACAAAAGTTGCACTGGCCTACGAAGTGTAAGTTGTTGTTTACAGGTTCATCTTTTTTGTACCGGGACAAAGACCAGTGGCCGGTCAACGAGTTTGAGGACGCAGGTGATACTGATTTAGAGCGTCTTGAGAAGGTTCACTTTGTTAAGCAGTATATACCACTGTTCAATATCATTAGGTTTTCTAGTTGCAAACGGACTGTTAGATCAACAGATCGATTTTCTCGCCTTAGTAACTCGCAGTGTCCATACTGAACTGGTAGCTTCATTGTCAGCTGACTCGACCATAATGGCAATCCGGCGTTTGATAGCTTGTCCCGGGTAGCCGAATATTATGTTTATGATAGAGATATAGTATAGAGGGATTTAAGTTTGCTTATTTACGCGCGAACACAAATTGTAACTACCATTTTGATTTTCGTTTCGCGCGCATTTGGAACCGTGGGTCCCCGACCACGCCACGCACTGCTCGGACGCCGAACAGTCACCGCCAAAAATCAGACGCACGCAGGCGTGTAAATGCTTATTTATATGCTCCACGTTGGCGTGTATATGCTCCACGTTCCCGCCAAAACTATCTCAATCTCTAACTAGTCTAGCTTTATGTGTGTAATCTTACTGTAATTGACCCGAGTTCTGTTTGCCTAGTTGTAAAGTGGTAATATACTCCATTTTACCCAGTGACTGCGTCTTATTGTGGACAAATCCCGCCCTATTTAACAATTATCATAAAACATTTAGCTATTTTTAGTACCCAGCTAGATAATTAGATTAATATGTCCGTTTTTAACTGCCAAGTTATCGTTTAAGTTATCGTTTGCACAGTTACAGTTTCGAAAATCACAGCCAGGTTTCATTTTTGAAAGCAATCAGAGTTCGTTAAAATAACCAAGTCGTGGTATGCAATAAGTCCCGAAAGTCACTAAAACACACCAATACAATTACAAAGAGCAAGCGACGCTAATTCAAGCATAACAGGTTTTTTTTTCGGTGGGAAAATCATCTTATGACATCCCCCGCTCTTGAGCGGAGCCGGAGATAGTGTCAGACTTTTACTGACTAAAAACCCACTCCTGTTCCTTCGTTGCCTTTCGTACCAAGGCCGTCTTCCTTTCAGAATCAGACCCTTGGCCCCAGTAGGCTTCGACCCTGCTGGGCCCCAACAGTTGCTGACATCTCCTTGAGGCGCGCGTGGAACAGTACGCGCCGTCGACGACTTGGGCTCGGTCTGGACAGTTACCGGACGATCGGACGGCGAGCTACCCATTGCTCGCTGTCCGCAAGTCCGCACCTACGGTGGCCGGAAATAGGGATCGGAATACCGTTGCTGTACCGAAGGACCGTTGTCTCACGCGATCAGCCGCCTCCTTTGCTAGCATTACTGCTTCGCAGAAGAAGGCGACCACCTGCCAACCTGACCATGGCCTGTACCAAAAACCGGCACGAAAGATCGCCGCCACCGATCGCTCCCACGTCCTCGTGCACAGCGTTGCTCTGCCCAAGCGGGGCACACCTCCACCGTGTGCTCCACCGTGTCCTCCGGGCGGTCCACACAATGGTGACACCCGGGCATTTCTTCCGCACGAATCTGGTACAGGAACCTCCTGAACTTACCATGTCCGGTGAGGACCTGCGTCATGCGGAAGGTAAGGACGCCGTGTTGCCTTTCCAGGCCACTCACAGTCACTCAAAGAGGGGACTTCCTGCTATAATTATGGCGTGCCCAGTACTGGGTTGCGATAGTCGCTGTCGCCATTCCACCATGAGATCCCGCCGGAACTCTGTCCGCCGTGCCACGACTTATCGCGGTAGTGAAGTTTCATCCCGGCTTTGCATTTGCACGCGTGCATGCGTGCAAGGACTGTTGCCTCCAGATGCCATGGTGGCAGGCAAGCAAGGAGGCTCGCTTTGCAGGAAACCGTGCGGTATCCCCGCACCATCCATATGGCCATGACCCTCTGGCACGCGTTCAGCTGGGCCGCGCCGGTCTCTTTCTCAGTGACGGCGCCCACACCGGCGCCCCATAAAGGGCCATGGACCGGACGATGCCTGCGTAGAGCCTCCGGCAGGAGGCGTCTGGACCTCCGAGGTTGGGCAGGAGCCGCTTGAGGGTAGCTCCAGTCCGATTCAGTTTGGGAGCCAGACTTCGGAAATGCTCCTCGAAATTCCACCGGCTGTCGAGGACGAGTCCCTCATCTTCTCGACGCCGATGTGAACTCCTCCTACCGTTAATTAGGAATGCAGCGCGCTCCGAGGGCCGTGAAAACACATGGCCTCGGACTTGTGCAACGCCACCTCGAGTCCCAACTGCTGGACTCAACGACTATCGCAACCCCGCGTGTCGCTAATTCGACCGCCACCTGGTACGACTCTCCCTGCGCCAGGACCAGCGTGTCGTCTGCGTAACAGACCACGCTGACCCCGTCAGGGAGGTCGCCGCGCAGCACGTAGCACAACAGGTAAGACTGTGACTCTGACAATGACAAAGAACTATATATATAGTTACGTCAAAAATAGGGATGGCAAATACGATACGATTAATCGATACTTCCTAAGATTCACTATGGCAATACGTTACAAATTGCCTTACATTAATTTTTGTTTTACTTTACTTATAGTAACACTCTTCTAAACTTGTTAATATTAATACATAATAACATCTGTATCTAGATTGCAATATTGTTTTTTTTTTAAATGAAACATATTGTAATGTATTCAGTAAATTTTATTATTTTTTATTATTATTATTATTATTATTTTTTAACAGTATATTTACGAGAACATTTTGTATGTACATAAAAATATAAACATGTTTAAAAAATACAGTGATGTTCATAATTTTAATACTAAGAACAAACACAAATTTGTGGTTCCTACAACCAGGCTGAAAAAAAAGGGGGCTCATTTAGATGCCAATGTATACACTTCTATAATAAACTTCCTAGTCATATTCAACAACTAAGCCTTAAATTCAAATTATTTGTAAAGCGAAAACTTTGCCAAAAGGCTTTTTACACTATAAAGGACTATGTTGAGGACCAAAAGGCTTGGGATTGACCTGCTCCAGTACGCACTGCAACTGTTGTCTTATTATTATTATTTTTTTCTTTTGTTTTTATTTTTAATTGTGTTTTTTATTATTTATTACAATTCGATATTGTAGATTATTTTTATTTTGCAATTGGACTTTTTTTTTTCTATTAATTTTTGACAAAAATGTTTACTTTGCTAAAGTATTACATTTTGTAAACTATATTTTTCTTTTATTGTGAACGTGAGGACTATGTTGATTGTTTTTTTTTCCTTTTCAGTAATTTTAATGTATGTCTGGCAATTTGAGTATTTTCTGCGGCCTACCCAAATGTCCTTTCCTTGGTATTGTTCGTCAAGTCGTTGAGCTCCTTAGTAGTCCTGAGTTGAGCTTTACGAATACTGACAAATGCTTGCACTGACTGGACAGGTCCACTCAAATCTGTATGGTTCTTTCTTCAAAAGACCATTTCAGACAAATCTGCATGGTTCTCGTGTGATTTGACCATTACATATTTACTGTATGGACTTTAAAAGAGACTTTGACCCCTGAGTTTGTTTCGGTGTTTCTTCTCAGGGTAGTCAGCTAGGAAACACCGGCCTCATCTAGTTTAAAAATGACGAAAAAAAAATTGACGTGTAAAAGTGTTTTTTAAACCTATTTACAAAATAAATATCATTTATCATTTATCATTAATAATTAATGAAGCCCAAAAGGAGGGTTACTTTTTACCCGACTACGGAGGGTTATGATTTTGACAGGCTATGTATGTATGTGAGTATGTTCATCTGTTCCCTCATAGCTCCTAATCTACTTATCGGAACTCGACGTATGAGGTATCGTTAGAACCATTTCATATCCATAGCCGTAGTCACACGTTATAGGTAGGTAATAATCGAAACACTTTAATAGCGTGTGACTACGGCTTTCCTTTTTGTTCTATTCTTGTTTTTCCAGTTACTTTGTTTATTTCAGCATCTTGAAAATCTTGTTTCATACTTTTTTTACTTTTTTTTGTATTAATTGTGTTAGTTATAAGTAGACCACACACTTTTCTAAACGATCATTAGAAAACCCTTAAAAATTATCATGATGAAATAATAGGTTTTAATCACTTCATCATTATTGTAAATACCTATAAAAATTGAATCTGACCTCATTTATAAAGTATAATTATTAGTTGTCAAAATCTATGTATAAATATAATTATATAAGTTATATATTATAATTATAATTTTACAACATTAGGCGTAGTAGTAGGTCCCGTCCGGGATGCTAAATTTGCAGTTACTAAAGCGTCATTTTTTTTTTTTCGGGTGGGAAAATCATCTAATGACATCCCCCGCTCTTGGGCGGAGCGCGAGATAGTGTCAGACTTTTACTGACTAAAAACCCACTTCTGTTCCTTCTTTGCCATTTTTTTTTCCAGGGCCCCGGGGATCTCTTTCGCATCACCCATGGCCCCAGTAGGCTTCGACCTTGCTGGGCCCCTACAGTTGCTGTCATCTCCTTGAGGCGCGCGTGGAACACTACGCGCCGTCGACGACTTGGGCTCGGTCCGGACGGTTTCCGGACGATCGGACGGCGAGCCACCCATTGCTCACCGTCCGCAAGCCCGCGCCTATGGTGGCCGGAAATCGGGATCGGAATCCCGGCGGCGGTTGGGGCGTGAGGACCGTTGCCTCACGCGATCGGCCGCCTTCTTTGCTAGCATTACTGCTTCGCAGAAGGAGGCAACTGCCTGCCACTCCTCCTCGCTCCGGACCATGGCCTGTACCAAAGCCCGGCGCGAGAGATCGCTGCCACCGATCGCCCCCACGAGGACACGGCGGTGCTCTGCCCAAGCGGGGCACACCTCTACCGTATGCTCCACCGTGTCCTCCGGGCGGTCCACACAATGTTGGCACCCGGGCGTCTCTTCTGCACGAATCCGGTGCAGGAACCTCCCGAACTTACCATGTCCGGTGAGGACCTGCGTCATGCGGTAGGTAAGGACGCCGTGAGGTCTTCCCAGCCACTCCTCAAAGAGGGGACTTATCGCCATAATTATGGCGTGCCCAGCACTGGGTTGCGACAGTCGTTGTCGCCATTCCACCATGAGATCGCGCCGGGAGTCTTTTCCGCCATGCCGCGACTTGGCGCGGCACCGGAGTTTCGCCCCGGCGACTAAAGCGTCATGGGGACCTATTGGATTGTGAAGCGTGTAAGAATTTTCAAAAATGTAAAAAAAAAAACGTCACCTCGAAATACTCGGGTGCGATTGATTTTTTATTTTTATTTTGAAGGTCCTCTATCATCTTAGGATTACGAAAAACCTATAATGATATGGTTTTCATGAGGCGATGTAGCTAAAACCATCGATAAGTGTAACATTTTCAACGTTTCTAACAAAATTATCTTAGCAAACTGTGGTAAATACATTTCACTTATCAACGAAATATTAACAGGAGTCTTATAACCTAACGTTACGACTCGCCTTTTGGGTTATGCCACGCTTAAATTTTAACGGGACTTAATTCCAGCGAGGGGGACTCAAGATTCAAAGATTTAAAGCATTTTATTTCAAATAAACCATTTGCAGGCACTTTTGAAATGTCAAGAAGTCAGTCAGTCAGAAAAATGATGCTAATTGCACATTCCAAAGGGTAGATCTCTATGGACAAGAACGTGCAAGAAACTCCATGGACAAATGGCCACTCTTTTCAATCATGTTTTGTAATTACAAATATCTCTGTTACATGTTTCTTGTCGCTATCATGTGAGAACAATGTAAATAAAGTAAAAATAAAAACTAAATACAGATTTTAAAATAGCGGCAGCTAAGAGATGACCAGTCTCAACTGATAGCGCCCGTTCACGGACATGACGCGAATATTAGCACCACTCAGCTCAACCATTTTGAAGGGAACCGAATGATCCAACACACGCGCCGCCATCAGTGAGACATTTGAGTGAGGATGAAAAACTCTCAACTGCCATGCTTATTTATGTCAAACAAGTCCAAAAGTAACCTAACAACCATAAAATAGCTCCATGGTACTCACATTTACAAACTTTGATAAAAATGCTTCTTCATTATACAATACTAACTACAATATTATTTTACAATTAAAAAAAAAAAAAACATTAAAAAATAATAATAATAATTTAAAAACTAAACAATTTGTACACCCCGGTGGTAGTGGAGCTGGACCAGCATTGAGCCAAGTATTTTTATCTTGATCCTACAACTTCATATTCCAGGACATCTTTATTCCCGAGAAGAGGGTGACATCTTTGAAATGTTTGAATAAAATTTGACGGAACTGTCATTGGGATAGGCAATGCTAATATTAAACAATTTTTTTTTTGTAAGTTAAGCCTGCAGTACCATTTACATTTCTGTAATAACTTGATTTTGAAATTAGTATTTGCCTCCATTAATTTGTAGTAGGTATAGTAGGTATGAGCGGTTGCAGTGAACAGTTGGTAACAGACACAAGACACGATGCCATAGATAGCCGTCGGCAGTAGATTGTAGGTAGTGTATTAATTACACGCAAATTGAGTCAATTAATGCTGGAGTGGATGTAAATGACAACACTGGTATGTGCCAGTGAGCAGATGCAGTCGTGCAGCCTGCCGCGTCCGACAGACGAACACTAGTAACCGTTAACGAGAGGTACACTAGCGATAACGTACAGACATGAGACTTTTGATACTTTTAATCAAAGTAGTAAACGATTATATAGTAAATCCATTGTTATTGAACCACTCAGAAAGTGCAGCATTCATTCAGAGAACAGGAGCTACTTAAGAGGCAGTAGTCATTTAGGGGCAAGAGCCACTCAGGAGAAAAAAAACATTCAGGGGACAAGAGCCACTCAAGAGGCAGGAGTCACTTGGTAGAATAGAGTCACTCACAAAGCAACATTCATTCATGGGACGTGTGTACCAGGACTTAGCGCGCTGACCCTATATAGTGGCAGCGGAGTCAGACTGAGTCTTTTGATTTTCGGTTCAACCTTATAACAAATACCTATCAATATTGTACTAAAACTTGATTCAATGAAACAAGCAAATCCCAAATTTCCTCGCCGTGTAGCTTATTATTAACCCAAACAACAACCTTATTATTCGTCTGGCTGTGTAAAAATTCTGACAAAACGCTTTATACAGAGTTATTTTACATTCTGTACCATATCGGGCAAATCCTTCATGATTAAGCCTGCCGTTAGACCCAGCCACACCATGACATTAGCATAGTTAAATTATTATTGAACTGTTAATAGAAGATTTTACTGAAGATTTTTTTGTTCAGTTCTTATTGAAAATTGAAAACTCAATTTTTAAAAGAATCCACAAACAAATACATATTTTTTATTAGTTTAATGGTGCCAATGACGTACCAACAGGAATTGGTATTTAATATTGAATGCTTAAAGGTATTCAATAGAATTGAACAGAAAATATAAAAGCTTCCAGTAAACTGCTTGATTTAGCACAAAATAAAAATAGAAGCTGATAGAATAAATGTGTAGAATTGCAATTGTCACGATCGAATAGCGCAACAACGTGGACAGTATGCATGCAGCGCTGTAAGTACACTGTATGTTAATTGTTAAATTAAAAATTTATTAAATTGAAGCTCCATCACCTGTAGAGTGTACGAGCGTCTGTCAGGTGATCACCTCGAGAAACTCTGAGAGCTGTGCAATTATGAGCGATAAACATGAACCATCATGTGAGTGCAAACCTACAGAGAGGTTAGGTACTTAGATATAATCTTTTATGAAGTAAAAATTTAGAATTTGTTGAGAAAAAATGTGAGCACGAGCCAAAGTGTCCGCTGACTAAGCCACCGCGAGCGACGCTTTAAATTATGACCGCTGAGCAGTTTTTAAAGCTCGCCTTTTCGGATCCCACATGAATATTCTGTGCAGATAATTTAGTTCATCCCGAAATGCCACGATGAGCTGTTCCAGCTCTCCAAGTAGTCTAGCTTATCTCACGCCGTCTACTGTAATTTATGATAGAACGTAATGTAAGCGAATCCTAATGGACATCGTTACAAACATAAATTATGAAGACTTTTCTGTTCTTATTGTTTTGTAGTGATTGATTACAGCTCGTTATTTCGCCTCTGTGTATTGAAATAACTTTAAAGATAATTATTATTTCTTTGTTTTATACAATTTCTTGATTCACCTAGATTGATACTTATTTTTCAAAATCAAAGAGCCCTCTTTGACTTCAAAAAAAGAAGGAAGTTCTTAATAAAATAAGGTAATAAAATTTAAAGTAAGGTAATAAATACAAATAAATGACCATTTAAAAAATATTCTCGACTTAAATTGCTTGCTTTGCCTAATTAAGCAGTAAATATTCACAAAAATATTTTATTAAACTATTCGTATTTTGCAAATACGAATATTCTTTATACAAACATAATCACCATCTGATAAAGTTTACGAAGCATGTTGTAACTTTTCATTATTACTGAAATTCGTTGTAACTTATAATGATTAAGTTTGTAATTAAAGTTAGGCGGTTTTAAACGAATTATAATATTAAACATAAATTAAGTAAAATATTAAATAATAAACTTGTTTAAGTTTACATAAGTTCAAACAAGTCTCCGTGTTATTTTGTATCGAATAAAATGAGTTACTTTATGAAGTAAGTTCCAAATTACGTAGATACATGGTAATAATCAGATTTGCGTACTGGATTATATGAAAGTAAATTCATTAGTGAGGCTCATATGTTGTCATCATGAAGATTAAAAGGGTGAAGTTACTTGGGATCACAGCGCTGGACTTATGTACTGTCTCAAGTGCAACACTATGAGTAGCGCAGTGATTAGTAAATGTCGAATGGCTTTACTTTTAAATGATGAAGTTTCATCTAAACGGCAGAAGATAACGTTATGGAAATCAGAACCTCAACGATAGCAACCTCTTTCTCTTTAACGTCATATCGAAAACACATTGTATCCGTTAACTCAACACACAATTGCGTGTGGACACATCGCAAGCCGCCGTTCCCCGTGATCACTTGGCCAGTGATTAAACGCAATGGCGGGCGTCGGATCCGCAGCGGATCGCCACCGGCTGGTTTCAATCGAATAAACAAGCGACTCGATATGATTGTTCAATTGCATTGTCAACGGCACTCGATCCCGGCGCGGGTCGGCCGGTACTCGGCGCTGAGCGAGCTCCGACTCGCCGCCGCTGACGTCGGGAACATTGAATCTTAACTAGTTTGTACTGCATTGATTATTGAACGGCCTGATAGAAAAATATTGAATGCTTTTTCTGTGAAGTCAAACGGCGACATTTATTTTAAAGAAAGTTTTTGAGGGCGTGTATTGATAGAAGCGTTATTACAGATTCTTTGAGGAAAATCAATTTTGTTGTAATATTTTATGTTCTCGGCTGGCACAGGATTTCCTACATTCCAGTTAATTCGTACAATAAGTTGTTGGTTTCATATAACTGTGCAGCCGTCGAGCATTGTGTATATTACCGTAGTCTAAAAATTAAGCATTTACTTAAGAATGAACATGAATTTTGAGACTGAGGAAAATATGAAGAAAATGGTTTACAATTATATTCGTAAAATCGTCTCGTTAACCTACAAATCATTTTTTTTTGTGGCTGAGTCCCAAAAGTGCATGGAACCTCGTTTAACTTTCTTCTCTCTTTCTTCTTTCCTTTAAGGCGTATAGTCCCTTGAACATCTGGCTGAGTTAAATGCACACATACTAGCACTGCCGCCCGTATAGAGCCCGTTGATCTTTAAAACCATTTTTTTTTGCAATATATTTATTGATATGCTGCATACATTCTGAAGAACACTTAACCAGCAATTTTTTGTGTAAATATCTATAAAGATCAAAGCCGTTTGAAAGAAATAGGAAAAACAAGCGAAAAAATATTATGTTGTTATTTTTTTTTTTGGCAAAAGTATTATTTATACGAAAAAATCATATATTGATTATGTTACATTATGAATATATAATAAATATATATAAATAATAAAAAACGGCTAGCTTTGAAAATTTACCGAGGAGAGGTTTCAGAAAATCAGTGTTTTATGGCACTGCTCGGAAGCTAGGGCCTTAAGAGAAAAGCTGAGCAGTGGCAGTAGGTACTCCCTTCCTCAAGAAATGCACCTCAGTAAGTTTAATGTCCACCATTACGAGTGGCTCCTCACGTACCAATGCACTGATCATGCTGTGCGAGAGACTCAATAGCTAGCGCTAACGTTAAGTCCCACTCAGCTGGTCTAGGGGGCCACGTGACTGCTGGATGTTGAATGTGTGAATTAATGTTATTTTTATTTGCAAGAATACAAGTAGCTAACAGATTCTTAAGGTTTATGGGGTTTCACTATATTCGGCATTTCAGCCATTCAAATAATAGTTTTTTTGTTCAAATAATAGCCGTTCAAATAAGAATTTCATACAAAAATGATTATAAGAACTGCGATATTACAGAAAAAAAGAAAACACAAAGAAACCAGTAAATACCAAAGTATAACGTACCTTTATTACAAAGTTTATTTGAACTTAGCTTAGCTTTAGCTACAACCTAAGGGTATTTAAGTCAAGAGTGAATAACTTAATTCTAGGCAAGCGTGCTCCATCGTCGGCCACATCATCGCTTACCATCAGGTGAGATAGTGGTCAAACGCAAGCCTATCAATAATCAAAAAAAAAACTTATAATTCCAAGTTAATCCAAAGATGTAACACTTCAAAGCAACCCGTTTTAAAAAACGGCAATTTCATAATAGGTGAACAGCTGAGCATGCAGGACACATTTCGTTATTAGCTATTTATAAAATACCAATAATAATTTCATCATTTAAATAACAATTCAAACAATAAAATTAAATACAGTTCTATAATTTGATTGAAAATAAATTACTCAAAAAAAATGATTTACTGTCAATAAAAAAAAAATGACGGGTTGCACTCTGGGAGTGCCGGCAGAAGTGAAAACTTAAGTATTAACGTTGTGCGTTTTGGATATTTTGGAATGGTTATGGAATAATTTTGCACGAATTGCTTTTTTTTTGCACACAATTTTTTTGCACACAATTTTGCACGACATCCGTCTTACGAATTTTCGATCAGGTCACGTGTCCTGACGCGAGTTTAACATTTTTTACCCATTACAAAATTTTTTGCACACAATTTTGCACGACATCCGTCTTACGAATTTTCGATCAGGTCACGTGACCCTGACGCGAGTTTAACATTTTTTACCCATTACAAAAAAAGTGTACAACGCCGCTAAAGAAGTTTTCACTTCAAAAATTATAAAAATCTTAAATAATGAAAATGAAAATAAACTTATTTGATTTGGTTTAAATATGGAATATTGGTGGCTTTTATGCTATTTTCTCCTTTGCCTTTTCATCTTTTTCAAAAAGCGAGTCTTCTCTTTTTCAAAGATCTCTTATAAGTTTGCAGATTTCTAATATATATAGAGACGGGAGGGTCAGCAGCTTTTGTTTAGTAAATGTAGGTTTACAAGAGTCTGTCTGTTGTTTCGCATACACCTGATGCTTGACAAGAGATCCATAGATCCGCTGCTGGACTATCGGCCACTGGAGGCGCGGGTTTCCAGATGGCCGTCTGGTAAGGACCAAGCCCATATTGATAGCGCGTTGTGTTCCACGCTCGCCTCAGTGAAATGTCAGCAAAATCTAAGGGCCAGTTAGGGCCGACCCCTGCCAGGACTGCAGAATCTTCGAAGGATTTACCACAGCTCTCACAACAAAGGACCACTGAAAGAACACTGTGGATTCTAGTCAGTAAAAGTGTGACACTCACCACACTCCACCCAGAGCGAGAAAAGTTATTTAATGTTTTGCCACGAAAAAAGAGGGGCTTATAAATCAAACGCGAACCTGTCAATATAACAAAAAGAAACTAAAAAAAATTTAAGAAACTATTTTTATACATTCGTATAAAAATAGTTTCTTAATTTTTTTTTAGTTTGGCTTATTGAATAGAGATGGCAACGAGAAATAAACACATAAAGTTAGGAGTTCGAAATCGGCTTATATTTTCCGCGTGCTATATGTACTATGTATTAATTGTCCGAGTAGCCATGGCAACTGTTGTGTTATTTATTAAGCTTAGTATAGGATCCCTGTATGCAACGTTAACCATCCAGCCACAAGAGCCGTCACTCGGGACATAAAGCTTCGATAATGATAGCAAGAACAAGGCAGGATAAGCATCGGTCCATCGGTGAGTAAAAACGATACGTCGTATAACGGTCGGAGATTATTAACGAATCTGTTTTTTGTTGAACCCTATGCACGCGCTGTAACTAAACATTTTCAGAATAAAGCCTTCAGAAAACATGTGAAATTAGATCAGAAGATCTATTCATAAGAAAGTGTAACGGACAGAGAACAACGGTAAAAGTCTTTGTATTTTTATGCACCCCATGTACTTTCGATTACAAAATACAAGCTATTCACGTGAAACAGACTATTGTGGTTTGTTTAGTGTTTATTTTTAGGACACAACTTCAATACTCCCTTATAACCATTTTTTTTTTTTTTTTTCCGGTGGGAAAATCATCTTATGACATCCCCCGCTCTTGGGCGAGGCGGGAGATAGTGTCAGACTTTTACTGACTAAAAACCCACTCCTGTTCCTTCGTTGCCTTTCGTACCAGGGCCGAGTCTTCCTTTCAGAATCAGACCCTCGGCCCCGGTAGGCTTCGACCCTGCTGGGCCCCTACAGTTGCTGACAACTCCTTGAGGCGCGCGTGGAACAACACGCGCCGTCGACGACCTGGGCTCGGTCCAGACGGTTACCGGACGGTCGGACGGCGAGCCACCCATTGCTCGCCGTCCGCAAGCCCGCGCCTACGGTGGCTGGAAATCGGGATCGGAATCCCGGCGGCGGTTGGGGCGTGAGGACCGTTGCCTCACGCGATCGGCCGCCTCCTTCGCTAGCATTACTGCTTCGCAGAAGGAGGCGACCGCCTGCCACTCCTCCTCGCTCCGGACCATGGCCTGTACCAAGGCCCGGCGCGAGAGATCGCCGCTGCCGATCGCCCCCACGAGGACACGGCGTTGCTCTGCCCAAGCGGGGCACACCTCAACTGTGTGCTCCACCGTGTCCTCCGGGCGGTCCACACAGTGGCGACACCCGGGCGTCGCTTCCGCACGAATTCGGTGCAGGAACTTCCCGAACTTACCGTGTCCGGTGAGGACCTGCGTCATACGGAAGGTAATGACGCCGTGTTGCCTTTCCAGCCACTCCTCAAAGAGGGGACTTACCGCCATAATTACGGCGTGCCCAGCACTGGGTTGCGATAGTCGCTGTCGCCATTCCGCCATGAGATCCCGCCGGAACTCTTTCCGCCATGCCGCGACTTGTCGCGGCAGCGGAGTTTCGCCCCGGCATTGCAACTCCACGCGCAGATCGTGCATGCGTGCAAGGCCTGTTGCCTCCAGATCCCATGGTGGCTGGCCAGCAAGGAGGCTCGCCGCTTCGCGGGAAACCGTGCGGTATCCCCGCACCATCCGAATGGCCATGACCCTCTGGCACGCGTTCAGCTGGGCCGCCGGTCGCTTTCGCAGTGACGGCGCCCACACCGGCGCCCCATAAAGGGCCATGGACCGGACGATACCTGCGTAGAGCCTCCGGCAGGAGGCGTCTGGACCCCCGAGGTTGGGCAGGAGCCGCTTGAGGGCAGCCCCAGTCCGATTCAGTTTGGGAGCCAGACGTCGGAAGTGCTCCTCGAAATTCCACCGGCTGTCGAGGACGAGTCCCAGGTACTTCATCGTCGACCCGACGCCGATGTGAACTCCTCCTACCGTTAATTGGGAACGCCGAGGCGGCGCGCTCCGAGGGCCGTGAAAACACATGGCCTCGGAATTGTGAAGCGCCACCTCGAGTCCCAAATGCTGGATCCTATCAACGACTATCGCAACCCCGCGTGTCGCTAATTCGACCGCCGCCTGGTACGACTCTCCCTGCGCCAGGACCAGCGTGTCGTCTGCGTAGCAGACCACGCTGACCCCGTCAGGGAGGTCGCCGCGCAGCACGTAGTCGTAGCCGATGTTCCACAAGGGCGGTCCTAGTACCGATCCCTGCGGAACACCGCACGACATCTCTCGCCGTTTCCACTCTCCCTGGTGACCAGGGTAGATGATGTACCTGTCCGACAGGTAGGCCTCGATCAAACGACAGAGGTAGTCGGGCACCCGGTGATACCGGAGTGCCCTCTTAATGCTACTCCAAGGCAGGGAGTTGAAGGCGTTGGCGATGTCCAAAGACACCGCCACGACACACCTGCCCTGGGACACGGCATCCCCCGTCGTGAGAGCTCGCACGCGCATGATGGCGTCCACCGTGGAGCGCCTCCTGCGAAAGCCAAACTGGCCGTCCGCCAGATCCGGCCCCACCCGTGTTAGGTGCGCGACGAGGCAGTCTGCAATTACTCTTTCAAAGAGCTTGCCCACCTCGTCGAGCAGCACAATGGGCCGGTACGCGGACGGAGAGTCCGCAGGGCGCCCTGGCTTCGCGATAAGGACCAGTTTCCCCGTCTTCCAGCGAAGTGGGAACTGGCCCCTCTCCATGCATGCGCTGAAGAGCCCTCTTAATCGAGACCCGAAAGCCTCCATGGCCAGGACCCAGGCCTTCCCAGGCAAGCCGTCGGGTCCTAGGGCGGTATTTTTGGCACTCAACCTTCGTACCACCACACTCATCTCTACCTCGGTCACCTCTGGAGCAATGTCGTCGTCGTCGCCATCGTAATCCGCGTTAGACACTGCTGGTGGCGGAGCCATGAGCGGGGGAGAGTGTTCCCCTCGCGCAGGGAACAAAGTGCTCACCACACCTTCCACAATCTGGGGCCGGAGACTCTGCGTGAGTGGAGGAGCCCAGGGGCGGAGTTTTTCCCGCACCACCTTGTCCCTTATAACCATAACGTAACTATCAGAGTAAACCTTTTGTGGTCAGTTTACTAGAAATCCCTGATTATAGAACAATGAGTGCTTTACGGCATCTGCAGCGGCTGAGCGGGGCGGCTGCAACAAATGCTCCACCGAGACTGTGGCAGCAACGTTATCTATTCCTGAAGCAGTCAAACGTCATTCCGTAAGCTATCGACACAGTTTGTCATAGTTCTTTAAATTCATAATGTATCAAAAATACATGTAAATTGTAGAAAGTACGAAAATTGTGTTCACACATTGTTATTTAGCACTATTTATGTTCACTATGGGCAACACTTGATCCAAATCCCCTTACTTCGATGGTCAATGTCCTTTAAGGTGAAAACAGATTATCTTTTTCTCAGGGTTTGTTAAACTTAATAAGCGTCGTGGAAACTTAATTCTCAGTGAGGCCTTGGAATAACAACATAGTCATATTATGAAATTAAGTAGTCTTGATCCGCGACGATACTCCTCTTCCAGGGAAAACGCTGAAATCGATCGCATGGCGCGCGCGTGTAGTCTTGTTGGTTCATAATGAGATAACAACGAGAACCTATAATAATGAGTTCCCTAAGCCCTTGGTTCAAAAGAAGTGCACTACTCTTGTTACAATAGCTACGCTTGCCACGTCGCAGCAGACGGCGTACACCACGCCGTAGCACATGGCCTACGCCGTAGCACATAGCCTGCGCCGTAGCACATGGCCTACGCCGTAGCACATAGCACGACAACGCTGTAGCGTCATTGGGACTTAGGGTCACCGGCCACAACCACAAAACGCCGCCACTGGTATATTTCTTGTAGGTTTCATACATTTTATATGGATTCGCCGCACACGTTTGACGCCGGTGGCTACCACACGCTACAACTCGCCGCTGTTCGCTTCTTGTGGCCTGAACCGGCCACTAAACGCCAATACAAAACGCCGTCACATACCACCCACGCATTTAAACCTTCTTCATCAGAGTCCTGTATAATACTGCGCGTATAGGTTAAAAAAAGTAGCAGCCACCGGCCACAAGTGGCTGTCGCGCGCTTCAGCTTCCTTTGTGGCCGCTTCTAGCTTCTTGTGTGGCATGTGGCCCGTGTGCGGCGACACTTAGACTTTTATCCGTTTGCATGGATTTTTTGTTTATACAAGTATTTTAATTTTTTAAACTTGCCAAATATATTCTAGCTCTAAAATTTATCTTTTTCCCGCAAACACTACATGGTTTCTAAAAGAAATAAAAAACATCATTTATTATATCATAGGTACGTGAATGTTAGCTCTCCAGATTCTTGTAATTAGCAAACGCTGCATGTATCACGTGACTTTCTTGTCTGTCCTTTCTGAAACGATCAAAACATTCTGAATCTATAGATTGTCAGTTAGCTAAATTGCCCCTCTAGCCATGTTGCGATCGTTTCGTTTGCGTCGAACGCCGCGAGTAGGCCACGCCTCCGATTCCTTTGTTCTTACGTAATCTCAACGCTCAGTCACGTGGTCAGAATAAAAGGAATCAAAGGCGTGGCCTACTCGAGGCGTTCGACGCAAACGAAACGATCGTATCTTGGCTTGGCTGCTCTACAATCTGTTACAACTACCTGACTACAACCTGGTGTAGGCACATACGTCGCCACGAAGTAAAACGAAAGTCTTGTGATCAGCTTGTGAGCTACAATTTATTGTGTGACTCAAACGACTGCACTCAAGCTGTTTGTCGCCCAGTTCTCCGTCGTGAAGTTTTTTTCAAAGAGACAAATTACCAGCCTCACTAATTGTACTTCTGTGACACAAGTTTGGCGTTCAGTCCATAATAAGACAAACAGGTAAATTATCTTATGAGGAGGCCTTTTATTTTGTTTAAAGCGATTGTATGTTAGAAAAGCTTTTTATAAATAAGGTGTCTACTGTAACTAACAAACAATGATAATAGTTTTTAATCATATCTTGAAGATGTCGTAAAAACGATTATGTATAAAATACTTTAACCACAGATGACCAATTGCATGAGACTGCTAGAACAGTGATTGTTTGGTAGTTTTTTTTTATATTTTTCTTGCCGTTGGGTTTCTTGAATAACTTTTCTTTATTTTCTACATTTCAATATACAACTAATTTTAAATAGTTACAGAATAAACATCATTCGAAATGAAAAATGATAATATATACATAATTTTCTAACACCTACTCAACAGTGACGACTTGACGTAGTTCGTCAACTTTTTTTTGTCTTGTTCCCAACATTGCGTTTGGTTATTGCATGACACTTGTAAGTTTAAAATAAACTGATGAACGTAAAAATCATCAACATCAGCCTACGCGTTAAATCTCTACAGCGCCGCTAGAAAAGAGTGTAACAAGAAAATTTATTTGCGTACCTAATACTTTGCGGACCCTGTTCAAATTTTGGAGATGCCCAAGCCACATCTGTTCGCCATTTAACAAATATAGTTATCGAAATTATTGAAAGATATTACAGTTGTAGTAACAAATGTTACGGCTGTGTTGTCACGTCCACTGTCCACTTGGCACTCATCCTAAACTCCATCAAACAATAACAATAAAACGAAAAAGTCTCGTAAAATTGTTGTTGTAGAAGCTATAATACCTATTCAGTTAGCTCGTTGTGAGCATCTGTAGGTAGCAACTACGAGCCACTGCCGAAGTGCGGCCGAGTCAGTGGCGACCTTGCGTGAGCCGTAAATCTAACGAACGAGACGTTTGTATATTGAATAATAAAAAATATATGTCGTGTACAAAGGGTGGCGGTGTGCTGGAGGTTCATAAAAAACTTTACTGTTGTACTAAGTACTCGTTATCTGCGTGGCCTTCTCCAACAAACGCTATGAAGTCTAAGGCTTATCGGAAATTCTCCATAACTCAAGTAGCAGATGTTGTAAAAAAAAAACAGGCAAGGCTGAAGTGAGCATCATACAGGAGGACACCCGTAGTGGCACACGTAGGCTAACAAAAAAATAGCTATTTACCGGGTAGTAGTTAAACACTCCGGATCCAAACCCAAAAGGCTAAGATAAAACATGTTTTATATTTTATTTAATAATTTTGTGAATTTTAATTTAATATTTATCATTTGTTTTTGAAGTCGACTAATTGTATTTTTTTAATTTTTATTAATGATATTTGTAATATGTGTATTGTCATTTTGTGTTTTGTAGTGTGTATATTTATTTTATTTAATATTATAATTTCTATTTCATAATCTATGGATATGGACTGGTTTCGGAAATAAATGAATTTATTGTTATATTATTACTATATAGCCTGGCTGCCTTCTGTGACCAGCTGGACATGACGGATTGGAGAGCTCTCAAGGCACGAAATATGTAGGTACGGACCTGTATAATAATAGCTAATCTACAAGACCTTTTAATAATGTCAACAGGCAGTCTATTATAATCTCCATTGACATTTTCAAATTACCCTCGTAAGACGATCTTAATAAGTTTCGAATTCTAAAAGTAGCGCGCCCTCCGCAGACTTGTAGCAACTTTCAACATAATAAGCGTGTACACGTGAAATTTCTGCTCCTTCGCTACTAGCCTGCTAGTGTTTACGATGATTGCTAGTGTTTTTTTTTTCGGTGTAAAAATCATCCAATGACATCCCGCGCTCTTGGGCGGAGCGAGAGGTTGTGTCAGACCTTTACTGACTAAAAACCTACTCCTGTTCCTTTGTTGCCTTTCATACCAGGGCCGAATCTTCCTTTCAGAAGCGAATCCATGGCCCCAGTAGGCTTCGACCCTGCTGGGCCCCTACGGTTTGCTGACATCTCCTTGAGGCGCGCGTGGAACATGATTGCTAGTGTAGTGCCGGGAAGGTGTGGGTGTCATTTAAATAAGTAAATTGGATAGTATGAATACATAATGACTCGTGTGATGCGCCGCTATGCCGACAATATTAGATATTGTTAATCATACACATATTATTGAATGTAGTTGTGTTTAGATTATGTAATTTCAGCACAAAATATGCCTTTCAATTCCAATAAATTAAGACAAAGTTTGCATATTCCTAATATATAGGTTGTATAAGCTTGACTGGCCTGTTGGTCTAGTGGTTAGTGGCCCTGACTGCTATGCCGGAGATCGTGGGTTCGATTCCCACCCAGGACAAATGTTTGTGTGATGAGCATGATCATTTTTTCTGTGTCTGGGTGTAATTTATTATGTATGTATTTAGAAATATATAAGTATGTTTATCTTTTGTCTAGTTCTCATAACATAAGCACTGCTTAGCTTGGGAATAGACGTCATTGTGTGGTAAGTTGTGGAATTTTTTTTTTTTATATATTTTTTTTATCTCAGAACCCTGAGGTCCTGGACCTTTGGGAGGCGTACGAGGAGCCGAAGCCAACTCGCAGAGGCCCTTTAGATAATTATAATGGAACATGATACCAACCGACGATTATCCCTGTACGCGCTATGCTAGTGCACCCAAGGACAACCCCCGGTTATTGAAAAACTGTTGCGACATATGGAGAACAAAGATAATAGGGCTATGGTTTTTGGAGTCTTAAGTGGACTGGTAACATGGAACTATGTCAAGACTATGGCCCCTGCCTGAACAACGTTATTAATATGCATCGAAAAAAGGCAGGGGGTGACTTGCACACTCAATAAATGGGCCCCCAAAAACGGCCGCTAGCACGAAGTGACGTAGCAACAAGAGGGCAACATATCCTGAGGTGCTTGAGGAGTGGAGAGGTATACCACGGCTATCAGGACAATCCCGGAAGTACGATCAAGATCCCTACCAGCACCTTACTGGATTATACATCCTTCTCCCGAGCACGTTTGCTCTTGCGAATCTCCACTCAAGCCAGCCAATAAAGGCAAGAGAGAGGTGGGAGCTCAGTTCCTCGTCAGTGTTCACTACGGCCGGCCAATAAAGGCAAGCCGAAGATGAAGAACAAGAATTCTCCCGGGAGATCGGGTCCGTGGGGTCGCTAATGCCCAACAGTTCGCCACAAAACTGCACTGCGGATTGTATCTCTCTTAGTCTGGCCCCTCACCCTAGGCATATTACGGCAAAGCAAACTTTACCGATACAGACCTAGGGTATATTGGAGCACGCAAGCCCCACCACGACGTCAACGTAGAGATACGACGATGGGGATATTATTATTTTCTTTATTTATTTTTATACATATTTTGTACATTTTTAAATATTTTCTAAAACACATATAAAAAAAAAAAACATTTAAAAATATAAAAAATAGCAGTCCGCCGGTGTCGGGACAGGGTCCAAGCTACCGGTGGTTAGGGCTGCAGAGACAGGAACCTCCTCACAATGCGAGCCGTATCGAGGAGTACTGCCTTCTGTATCAGGCCCTTGATCCAACCGCGCAACGACAGTTTCGACAGGTGGACGTCTAGACTTTTGGCCATCAGGCCATTGGCGGTAACAACAATCGGCACAATGATAGCCGAGTCCACATTCCACATGTCGACAACCTCGTGTGCTAAGTCGAGATATTTGATTTGTTTCTCTTTCTCAGCTTTCACGAGATTCTCGTCATGTGGAATGGTGACGTCGACTATCATTGCGCGGCGCGCTAATCGGTCTATCACCACTATATCCGGCTTATTGGCTACAATAGTCCGGTCAGTAATGATAGACCGATCCCAGTACAACGTGACATGGTCATTTTCGAGAACTGGGTCGGGCACCGGTACCTCTGAATACACTAGGTTGTATTTCAAAGCAAGTTGCTGGTGGATAATCCTGGCTACTTGGTTATGCCTGTGCAAGTACTCTCCGTTAGCCAGACGAGAACAACCAGAGACAATATGTCTGATAGACTCACCCGGACGATGGCATGCCCGACACACGTCAACCGTCCCGTCCTTCATTATATATCTCCGGTAGTTATTCGTCAAGATGACTTCGTCCATAATTGCACAGATAAAACCTTCAGTTTCCCCGAAGAGGTTGCTGAAACGTAGCCAGGCCACGGACGCTGCAAAATCTACATCAGAATCATGTAGAGCCCGATAAAAGCGCCCGTGGAGCTCCTTACTTTTCCATACTTCCCTGCGGTCATCAGTTGTAAGTATCACAGGTTTGCGCCAGTTCTCTTTAGCCATGGACAACGGGGTGAGTCCCTTGTCAACTGCGACCACATCGCGGTGCATACCCACGTCGGTTTTATGAAAGTATTCTCTGAGGCTGCACACCTCGCGGTTGTGCAGGGTCTTCGCGTTTAAAAAACCTCGACCTCCACACTTCCGCGGGATGTACAGTCTCATCACAGACGACCGTGGGTGATGCATCCGGTTTGCGGTCAACAGTGTACGGACCCGCCTATCCAGAGCATCTAGCTCGGTCTGAGTCCATTTGAGTATGCCGAAAGAGTACATTAAGACCGGCATGACCCAACCATTGAAGGCTCGCACCTTATTTCCACCCGACAGAAGGCTGTTTAATACCTTCTTCAGGCGGTCAAAGAAGCGCTCCTTCAACGATTGCTTCATGTCAGCAGCGTTAATGCCTAACGCTTCCGACATACCCAAATACTTATAGGTTTCGGTCGAAGAGAGGGATTTAAGGTATATGGAATCCGAGAGTTGAATTCCCTCAGATTCCATAATCTCCCCTCGCTTTACATGCATGACTGCACATTTATCCACACCAAATTCCATCCTGATGGCACTACTGAAAGTTTCAGTTACCTTTAGTAGTTCCATCAGTCGTAACTTGTTGGGGGCAATGAGTTTCAGATCGTCCATGTAAAGAAGGTGAGATAGTACCTGACCACCTCTTCTCAACCGATAGCCCAAGCCTGATTCCTCCAGCAATGTGCTTAGAGGATTCAGGGCTAAGCAGAACCAAAGTGGGCTCAGACTGTCGCCCTGGAATATTCCCCGTTTAATCCATATGGGTTCATCGTCCCTCCGAATCGATCGACATCCTGGATAGCGAAGAACTGTGTTCCATTGCCCCATACATGACTCAAGGAAGGTGCGTAGAGTTGCATCTATTTTATACAACTCCAACACCCTCATGAGCCATGTATGTGGCACAGAGTCGTAGGCCTTCTTATAATCTATCCAACATGTCGACAGGTCCTTGCGAGATCGACGAACCTGTTGGCTTATGGCCATGTCTATGAGGAGTAGCTCCTTAGTACCGCGAGACCCGTTCCTACATCCATTCTGAGAGGCAGACATAATTGAGTTATTATCAATGTGTTGGTTAATTTTCGTTCTCAGAATGGATGTAACAAGTTTATAGACCGTCGACAAGCATGTTATCGGTCTATAATTCTTGGGTTCCGCAGTACTACCTGTCTTATGGAGCAGATGGGTAACGCCAGTTGTTAGAAACTGAGGTAGCGACCCAGACTCTAAGGATGACTGGAATTGAGATGCCATGAGCGCGTGTGAGCTGCTATACCATTTTAGCCAGAAGTTTTGCAGTCCGTCCGGTCCTGGAGACTTCCAATTCGGTAACGGACGGACTGCTCTGGCTACATCTGTTGGGCTAATGATTACCTTTTCCATTTCTGGTATAGCTTCGCACACGCGTTCGACTTCACGCATCCAACCATCCTCAGTGTGACAGACGGGCACCGACCAAATATTGCGCCAGAAAGTATTCGTGGCGACAGCATCTGGGCGGGTCACGTCAGTCACATTTTGTTCAGGTCGCTCCCAAGCTCTGTATACCCATCTCTCATCGCTCTGGAACATGCGATTCTGCGAGTACCGGTCGACTCGCCGCTTATACCGTCGAATACGGTTAGCCCATGCACAAACTTTCTGCTTCAGGAAGTCGATGCGCTCCGTGACAGAAGATAAGTATTCTCGAGGGCTGATTCCAGTCCCCGAAAATGCTCGCCTCACGTAGCGTATCACACGTGGTCGTGTATTGCCCTCCCTGAAGCAGTATAGTTTACCAATGAGCGCTCTGGCCACATCAATACGCCTCTCAATCCTACATTGCCAGGCAGGTGCGGCAGGCTTTGGTCGAGTAGTTCCGTCACAACTTGGTAGTTTTACGTTGGCTAAACGACATGCCGCAATAGCCCCGCAATAGAGGATCGAGTGCGTATCAGCGAGGTTTACGCTGCTCTCGAACACATTCTCAAGCAGCGAGTCCAGAGCACACACTAGCGCCCTATTTTTTTTGTGCATAGGTAACCGGGGAAGACGAGGTCTAAGAGCGATCGGAGTCGATCTGTACTCGCGGAGTGCATCCTCCAGTGCGCTCCTCAATCGATCGTTGCACTGGCTACTTACTGTGACAACCCTATCATCTGCTTCATCATCAACATGATTAGACTGCGGTAGAGTTGCATCTGTAGCTCGTGGTGCCGCAGTCTGTGTCTGTATTGGAGTAGAGATGATACGGTTGCTCAGTACCTCTGAGCGCAGCCTATCAAGTGCGGCGTCGTCCAATCTGTGATTTCGTTGGATAACCCGCACCTGATCCGATAATCGTTGGGTCGTGACGTTGACGGTTGGTTCCAGTTCCTGAAAAAGGGACAGCATCCTAACACGGTACGCAGTGAGGTTAGTTCCCCCCTCTGTAGACCCGTAATATGCGCGCATGACGTTCTCATTCATAGACTGAGTCCATCTCATGCGCTGCACACAACCCCCGGCAGCGGGGACCCGGCTCGGGGCCTGTTGGCCCCTAGGTCCTAAGCTCTTCGGTGGCCGGCCTCTCCCCGGCCGACGTACAGGTGTTGGCGACGTCGGCGGGGAGAAATACTCGTCGCTCGAGCTCGACGCAACTGCAGCCACCGGTGACATTGGTGATCCGAGGACCGGCGGCGGCGAGGCGGAGCTGAGCGGCGAGCCCGGGGGTGGATGGCGTCCGCGTCGTGCAGCTGTTCTTGTCAACATTTTCGTCAAATAATTATTTCATTCCATTTTCTTCTATTGCATAAATTGTTTGATGGTGTCACATCGTCGTTGACAGATGTCATATTGTATCATACCAGTTTTTAGTTAGAAGTACTAAAGATTTGTATGAAGCCTGCCGTTTTGCCGAAAAGATTTTGACAAAATTTCATTACCCAAACAAATTTTAGCAACCTATTTTTATACCATTGCAATATTTCGAATGATTTTAGTACGCATATTTTTATTTGGTCAAATTTTTACTCGGCAAAATATTATCAAGTATAATGTCATTATGGCATTTGGTCTTTAATCAAATGATTTATTACAGCAAACAATATTCAGACAATAAACGTTTGGTGAAATGATTTGTTGATTTATGTAAGTAGTTAGAGTAGGTTAATTATTAAAAAAAAATGGTTAGGTTATGTTAGGTTAAAACTGTGACCTCCTACGAACGACTACATTATATAAAATAAAATATGGAAAAAACGCTACTAACTAAAAAAAAAAGAATAGTTAATATTCATATTTTTATACATTTATTTATCTCAGCACCTTAAGGTCCTGGACCTTTGGAAGGCGTACGAGGAGCCGAAACCAACTCGCAGAGGCCCTTTTAGACGCTTTTAATGGAAAGTGGTACGAACCGGTGGCGGTGATTATCCCTGTACGCACTATGCTACTGTATCCAAGGACAACCCCCGGTTGGTGGGAAACTATTGCGACATATGGAAAACTAAGATATAAGGCTATGGTTTTTGGAGTCTTAAGTGGACTGGTTACTAAGAAATATGTTAAGACTATGGCCCCTGCCTAAACAATGTTTTTAATATCCATCGACAAAAGGCAGGGGGTGACTTGCACACTCAATAAATGGGCCCCCATAAACGGTCGCTAGCACGAAGTGACGTAGCAACAAGAGGGCAACATATCCTGAGGTGCTTAAGGAGTGGAAAGGTATACCACGGCTATCAGGACAATCCCGGAAGTACGGTCAAGATCCCTACCAGCACCTTACTGGATTATACATCCTTCTCCCGAGCACGTTTGCTCTTGCGAATCTCCACTCAAGCTAGCCAATAAAGGCAAGAGAGAGGTGGGAGCTCTGTTCCTCATCAGTGTTCACTACGGCCGGCCAATAAAGGCAAGCCGGAGATGAAGAACAAGAATTCTCCCGGGAGATCGGGTCCGTGGGGTCGCTAATGCCAACAGTTCGCCACAAAACTGCCCTGCGGATTATATATTCATATTATTATTACTACTGAAAACTGTTATTCCAACTGAAATATTTGACTAAATAAAAAATGTTAAAAGTATTAGTTGGTAAACAAGTTATCGTTTAAACGTTCATTTCCCCAAAATAGGTTAAACAAACAATAGGTTTGCGTTACAATTTTTTGTGAATAGATTTTTTGATATGTAATGATAATGATAAATGCAGTTTTATCTCGCAAAACATTTAATTATTACTTCTTATTAGGAAAAGGTACAACGTTACGAAAACGGCGCGCAATTCTCTGTGTCCCGGTTGTCAAAGATGCTAGTGCGGGGCGATGGGACGCGGTGACGTAGGGATGCGCTCACTTATCGACATTAGTCTAACAGTTCGGCCATCCTGCCATCCTTCGTCCTCGAAGGATCTCCGACAGCTCCTACGTGATTCTTCGATGTTCCATCCAAACTGCTTCACTTTCCCAGGTAGCAGTTGTAGTTTTCGTTTGCAACAGTGTTGATTTAATAGAGAGCCCTGAAAGGCAATCATAGGCCCCACACGGCATAACGTATAAATGAACTCATGCGGCAATTACATGGCAGCCCTTGACGGCAGTTACAGCTTTCGTAACCATCAGCCCCTAACGGCAGCAGCTTTAGCAACCATCAGCCCCTAACGGCATTTAAAGCTTTTGTAACCTTCAGCCCCTAACGGCAGTTACAGCTTTTATAACCATCAGCCCCTAACGGCATTTAAAGCTTTTGTAACCTTCAGCCCCTAACGGCAGTTACAGCTTTTATAACCATCAGCCCCTAACGGCATTTAAAGCTTTTGTAACCTTCACTATGAATGTTTTGTCATGCAAGTGTAATTGCAAGAAAATTAGTGTTCTTTTTTTTAAAACCACAACACACCACTTTCATTAGTTTGCAGCCAAAAGTCAATAGTTAGTATAAAATGGATCAAGCTCACCCAGATCTTCATGCAAACCAAATAAAACAAAAGTCAGCTGTATGGTAAGTCATTCAAGGTTCCAGTAACACCACTCTCCACACCAGTAAGCATGCAAGTCCAGTAGCGCGTAGATCTCGTACAAGTAAACGTCCGCCAGCCAAACCAAACGTGTCGAAACTTGTCAGGTTCACTTTGTTTGATTAAAAACGCATTTGACACAGGTGCAATGCAAACACCATTTAAATAAGCTCACGAGCCAGTTTTATGTACGTTCAATCGTCTAATGATTTAATTTGTGTACTTTAAAAGTTTAAAAGCGTCTTTTCCGCAGTTGAAATATCCAGTTCACCAAAGTACGCACTTTTTGTAGGTAAAACTTTACAAAAACTTTACGCACGTGAGAATTATACCACTTCTGAAATCTGATAATGATAAATGCAGTTTTATCTCGCAAAACATTTAATTATTACTTCTTATTAGGAAAAGGTACAACGTTACGAAAACGGCGCGCAAGTCTCTGTGTCCCGGTTGTCAAAGATGCTAGTGTGGGGCGATGGGACGCGGTGACGTAGGGATGCGCTCACTTATCGACATTACTCTAATAATTTGGCAAATTAAATTATATGAAAAATTTTTTGGCTAGTGAAAATTTGTCAAATTCCTTTCGGTCAAACAAGGGAGACCCGGAATCAATACATACCTAGTTGAGTGTTGCAGTCGATCACACATTTTATTTTAGCAATAGTAATTTTAAGAGTATACTCATTTTAATATCAAGATTAACATTACGGTTTCAGCAGAGCTCTACCTATAGCCATAGAAGTAAGAAGTTACAGAACAAATTGACTTAGTATAGGAAGTTGGTGTGGTGGGACTGGACAAAGGCAGTATCTCTTGTAGTGTTTCTTACTGCGGATTAGTTCGAGACTAACTCCACTTCACAGCCCGCCGGCGAGCCCTGTGTTTGAAGTTTAACTATTATCAAAGAGCGCTATACAGCAATACAGAATTGAATTATTCAGACTAATTATTATGAAAACTATATACCTAATGTTTGTGGTTGAAGTTAAAGTTTTTGAGTCAAGTCCTAAGTCTTATTTGGTAAAAAACACTGTATTAGAATCGTATAGGTTAATCTGTAAGGTATCTATGGGCTAAGAAGCATGATAATGAATGATTTGTTATTATTTTTAATCATTTATAGCTGTTGTAATGAGATTGGTGCCCTTCTTTTGAGCCGAGGGCTTTGGGAACTCAAATCCAATAGCTGCAAATCATTTCAAAAAGAGATGTGATATGAGGAAACGCATTAAAAAAATTCTAAAAGAAATATTTTAAGACGATTCCAACAAGTAGGGTCTTACATCAAGTACCTAATTATTTCCGGTACAAGATTATAATTGAGGGCGTAGGTAAAGACGTACAAACACACTTTTATACGAATCTCTTCAAAAAGCTTTAAACGGCCCATCATTAGGAAGCTAGAGAAGACGTCCTCGAGTCCTTAAATGTTCACAAAGCGTCCCTCGAGGAGCAATCAGTGCCGTGTATATACTCGAGCCACTAATCTACCTACTGAGGTCGAAAGGTCAATTTGGAACAGAGCGTAATGCTCAAAAAACTTTTTACAAAAAATACAACCGAATTCAATACAACAAAAACACATCTTCTTCTTATCGTACCGATGGCCAAACTAGTTAAATTCCATGCCTGGCCCAGTATTCGGCCGCGGCAATCCATCCGCTGATGCTGTCATTAGGTCCCTACGTGAAAAAAAAAAACACTAAAAAGTGCAAAATAACTACATTTCCGAAGTCGGCGTCAAATAACGAAGAAACAAAATCAAAATCACTGACTTTTCGTAAGAAGTTTTTATTTTACACTTTTTACATGACATGTGGTAGTTGAAGTGCATGTTTTATAGTAAAGTACCTACAGAATATGACCATTACTAATGTGCCTATATTATAATCAAATATCTTATCAACATCTCCCACGATCAGATTCTGACCTTGCGACCATCTGGAAAGTACGAGTCTACCCTTTAAAACAATAAAAGAATTTTTTAAATCTGTCCAGGCATGTACCTACGAATAATCGGGGTACGTATATTAAAAAAGACTCCGACATATAGAGAAACTCCTCTTTTTGAAGTCCGTTCAAAAAGCAGAAAATGGCTCACCAGCTTATGTGACTTTGCATAAAATTCGCCAAAATTGAAAACTACTGATACAGAGATTTCATCGAATAATTTAGATCTTAGTAACCACAGAACGATTTCATCATTGAACGATATCGTATGCAATATCTCAAGATATGCCTGTTTTATAAAAATCGATCCCTCGAAATGTTCTGTTATCCTGGTAGTTTCGGCTGGTCGAAGGAATCATACTCCTACATACGAGTATACCTGTATATACAGCATTCGTCAATTAGCTGCTCGTGATACTACACAATATAGTGAAGTGACCGGAGCGAGTGGTATATGGAATACTGTTGTATACATCTGAGGCATTTACATGTGTTTTAAATGATACCCTACATGTTCTATTTTAATGTATGTCTTTAAAACTAGTAACAAAACAAAAGTTTTTGGAGGATGAACTGCGGACGCAATCCGTAGGATTTACTAAGTTATGAACACCCTACACGTGTCCCCTGGGTAGTGCTAAACGAGCAGTAAAGACGGTGGTAGGCCATAGCATCGGCTGCCGGCTTAAAAGTTACCACCCATCAGACAAAGCCATGCCGCCAAGCGATCCGTCGTGTTCCGGCGTGATGTCTGGTGAAGCCGTATGGTGGAAGATGAGTCTGAGCAGTTGTGTTGTGACGTATACCGGGTATGATGCGCCAGCTGTTGTAGTGTCGGACGTTTGATCGTGGAGGGTAGCGGGATCCGAAGCACGGTGCTCCGCTGGCCGACCGTAGGTAGTTGGGGGCCCAAGTAGTGTGCCAGCCACACACGAAAGGCTGCCCCGCCAACTGCGAAAAATCCCAGGGTGGCCCCATCGTGCCGGTTGGCGACCGGGCGAGAGGACCCGATGGCGATCCCTGGGGGGGTTCGGGCGTCCCCGCAGTCTCCAGATCAACCCTCCATTGGCACAGCAACTCTGGTTGTGTTGTTGGGTTCAACATCGCATCACCTCGCTCAACCGCCATCTTCCATCTCTCCTATTCACTCCACAAAAACCATGAAAGTTAAAAAGAAAGGCAAGTGTCAACAGCGGATGCACGTCCTCTCATTTCAAGTGCAGTTCTCAAATATTAGAGGGCTGCACTCCAATCTCGTTGCGGTCCACCACCATCTTGAGACTGACAAGCCACACTTGCTTTTCTTAACGGAGACCCAAATAAGATGTCCGTCAGATACGGCGTACCTCAACTACCCGGGATACTCACTGGAGCATCATTTCCTGCAGCGTGCCGGGGTCTGTGTGTACGTCCGTAATGACATCTGTTGCCAGCGTCTCCGTCACCTTGAAGACCCTAATTTATCTACGCTATGGCTGTTGGTGGACACTGGTACGGACAAAATTGTTTATGCCTGTGTCTACCGTTCGCACAGCGGTGATCAGGAGACGACTCGGTTGTTCGACCACCTCAGTGAGGCTGCCGATAAGGCTCTGCAACGGCACCCTGATGCGCAGCTCGTCGCTCTGGGGTACTTTAACGCCTGCCACCAAGACTGGCTGTTCCCATACCAGAGGACCGACCACGCTGGGAGAGAAGCGCGAAACGTTGCAATATCGATGGGCCTTTCCCAGCTGGTCAAGCAAGCGACTAGGTTGCCTGATGTAGTTGATCATACTGCCAATTGTCTGGACCTTCTGCTGACCACCGATCCGGACAGATGTATCGTAACAGTTTCCTCACCACTTGGAACTTCAGATCACTGTCTGGTGAAGTCTGTTTCGTCCTTCTCCCCACCTGACTGCGACTCACGCGGCAGCAGCAGATTGGGATGAGATGCGGCATTTCTTTGCATCTTATCCATGGCAGCAGGTCTGCTTCTCTTCTGAGAGTCCGTCGAGCTGTGCGGATGCTATATCCGATGTGATACGTCAAGCTATGGAGTTTTTCATCCCTTATAGAGACGTACCCGTTGGAGGCTCAGCTCACCCATGGTTCAACGCCGATTGCTTTCAAGCTGAAGAGCGTAAGCATTCGGCGTTTCTCGCCTGGGTTGACGCTCGTGATCGCAAAGCTCCGGATCTGAGCTCAAAGAAGAGAGCTTTCAACCATGCTGCCAAGTCCTACAAAAAGGCACTAAAGAAGGCTCGGTTCGACCGCATTACTCATATTGGCACAAAGCTCTCTGCACAGCCGTCCGGTAGCAGAGCGTTCTGGTCCCTTGCCAAATCGGTCGAAGCGAACTTCTGTAGGCCCACATTGCCTCCGCTGGTTAAGCCTGATGGAACATTGGCTCACTCGGCGAGAGAGAAAGCAGGTCTCTTTGCATCTCTCTTCGCCCATAATTCTCGTCTTGATACTAGCAGTGCTACTCCACCGACTCTACCTCACTGCAACACCTCGATGCCTGAGGTTTGCATAAGAAATAAATAAGTTTTGAGAGCACTGTGTCGTCTAGACGTGAATAAAGCTAGTGGACCAGATGGTGTACCAGCAATAGTTCTCAAGGCATGTGCGCCCGAGTTGTCTCCTGTATTGACGCGCTTGTACCGCCTCTTATTTAGGACTGGTATAGTGCCCAAGTCCTGGAAGCTTGCCAACGTGCAACCCGTGCCCAAAAAGGGCAGTCGTGCCGATCCTGCCAACTATCGGCCGATTTCAATAACCTCCATACTCTGCAAGATTATGGAGCGTGTATTGAACTCGCGCCTCATGGCATACCTGGAAGGTAACGATCTCCTCAGTGACCGACAGTACGGGTTTCGCTACAATCGGTCTACTGGGGACCTACTAGTGTATACCACTCACATGTGGGGCGAGGCCCTCGAGAAGAATGGAGAAGCGATTGCTGTCTCCTTAGACGTCTCGAAGGCCTTCGACAGGGTATGGCATGCCAGCCTTCTGAGTAAGGCTTTTCCATCAGCGTACGGCATTTCCCCTGGTCTGATTAACTGGGTAAAAGACTTTCTGAGTGAACGGTCTCTCCGAGTTGTTGTCGATGGATGCTCATCAGAGCCCATGACCACTAATGCCGGAGTTCCTCAGGGGTCAGTTCTCTCTGCAACTCTTTTCCTGCTGCATATTAACGATCTGCTGATGCCCGGTATCTATGGGTATGCAGATGATAGCACAGTTGTAGAGAGACCTTCCAGGTGCTCGGGCTAGTAAGGAACTAATCCGGTCCGAACGAGAGGCTATGGTAGAGCGTACGAATGTCTCACTTCAGGCAGTCTCCAAGTGGGGCGAAACCAATCTAGTAGAATTCAACGCCGCCAAAACACAAGCGTGTCTGTTCACCGCCAAAAGGAGCCCGTTCGCCTTGGCTCCTGCTTTTCGGAATGTATCCCTGGAGTGCACCGACCGCCTTCAGCTCTTGGGAGTTGAAATTTCCTCAGACCTCAATTTTGGGCGGTTCATTGAGTCCAAAGCCAAGGTAGCTGCTAGAAAACTAGGCGTTCTTGCAAAGGTCCGACGGTACTTCACACCGGGACAGCTTCTAATGTTATACAAAGCACAGGTCCGATCATGTGTGGAGTACTGCAGTCACATATGGGCTGGTGCTGCAAAATGCCATCTAGCAGCTTTGGACTCAGTGGAAAGGCGTGCGAAGAGGCTAATTGGGGATCCAGATTTGGTTAAGTACAATCTACAAAGCCTCGAGCACAGGCGCAGGGTAGCCAGCCTATCGGTATTTTACAGGTTGCATTTTGAGAGTGTGCGCGGGAATTGCATGACTTGATTCCGCCATCTCCTTTCTACCATCGGACAACCCGACGTACGGCGAGTATCCACCCTTACGTTGTTGAAACTTCAACGGTCCGGACTAAGCGTTTCGCTTCGTCGTTTATACCGCGTACATCGAGGGACTGGAACAATTTGCCTGCTGCGATCTTCCCTTCCAACTATAATTTAGGTGTCTTCAAGGCTAGAGTGAATAGGCTCTTGATAAACTAGTGCGCCTCACCATCAATGATTGCATCACTGCTTACCATCAGGTGGGATCGCAGTCTGACGTACATTATTTACTCAGGGCAGCCAGCGAGCGCGCTCCGCATGGCAATGAGAAACAACACACTGATTTAAATCGGTATATTCGTGCTTTTATTGGTGAGAAGTCGTCAAATAATTTCCGCTCATTTTTTATTATTGATAGATTTGTATTTGATCACAATCTCACATAATGGTAAGCGAGGATGCGGTGCACGATGGAGCACGCTTGCCTCGAAATAACCTATTTACTCTTGACTTAAATACCCCTAGGTGGTAGCTATTTAGGATACAGACTATGGGAGGGAATTCCGCTCTTTAGCTGTGGGTATGGGTAGACCAGCGAATGTGTTCCCAAAATGTTTTATGCCTGTACTAAGATCTCTAATTTTTTGGCAGCCAGTCCAACCTGGCTGGTTATCGGTACAATTACACCTCGTAACTAATCTGTTACGAGTACCTAACCTATAATAAAAAAATACAATATAACAACATTTAAAAAGAAGACAACTGTGTGAAGCTAAAAAGGCTCCTATCTCAGTATATGCTGCGATATTTAAATTTAAGAGACGCAGCGCTGGTTTTCTGATAGGGCCTGTGATGCCACTGACACACTTACCGGACACAGACTAAAGATAGAATGTTTAACATTTTAATAAATAAAAATTGTTTTTTTTTTTAAATAGGTATTTATAAAAGGCAAATATTAAAAAGGAGAATAAACTTGAAATACGATTAACCATTCAATTAATTTTACACTGCGATTCCTGTACTTGGTACTAAAATGAAGTGGTTCTAGTTCCATCTTCTACAAATTATTACCTCAAGAAGTCCGTAAAGAGGGTGGCGTAGAATGGACTCTGTAACGCAGCACTTTCATTTCACGATATCAGGACTCTCATTTTATTGTACGATAGCATGACTTTAATGAATTCGAAAGAGTTACTATGCTTGGTCCGGAGAAGTGAATGGCAATAGGGACGTCTAGGTGGATTTTGTTGAGTAAATCTGTCGTTGAAGAAGTTTCGTGTACAGTTTTATAAACTGTCACTAGATCGTTAAGAACCCTTCGTTGCTTCATTGATTCTAATTTGAATTAATTTAGCCGTTCTTAGTAAATGTAAGTAAATGTCCACGATGATTAGTCAGAAATGGTTCCAGCAATTTAACTGGAACCAATCAATGTTTGCAGTCAATATTAGGCTCATGATATAATTGATATTTATTACTTCTCCAATAGGCAAGTTCTATAAATTAATAGTCTTTTATGCCCATACCTATGGCCATAAAAGCCTTGAATAACTTAAATTTATATCCCTGTATATAGTTCTAAATGATATTTATTAGATTTGGACTTAAGTAAACAATATATTTTATAAAAGCATTATTTATTTAGTTTATGCTCACAGCTCATCTCGGCGAGACAATAAATTCTAGATTCTAAGACGACTTTATTGTTGTTGTAAGAGAAAAATAACTCCAAGCGAAATGTAGCGAAATAATGTAGATGAGGCGCAACTGAGCGGCGCGGCGACCGTCCACCGCCCGGCACCCGAGCTCACGGGTGTCAAGCGCGCACAGTACGGGCGGTACAGCAGCGGGCGGCACAGTACAGCGCGTGCATTCGGGATATTGTTTCAAAGTAAAATCGATTGTGATAAAAGTTGACATAACAGATGATGATTTGAGCTTCCAAATGGCGGTCGGTGTAAAGCGTGCTTGCCCTTTGTGTGCGACTAATTGACTGCGATAATCGCATTTACTCTCAAGTGAAAGGAATAATAGAAAGGCTTACCGTGTAGCCCGCACGCAGCCTCCCAGGAGCTCGCTGTACAGTTGTAGCAAGTTCTGACGCTTCGACTGAAATTCAATTAATCAAAACGTTACTTACTGGCTGTTTATAGCTTTTGGGGAGTGGAGCGAGCGGCCGATGGTGATGCCATTAGCGTGAAATTATATTAAGGACAGTCCCAAAGCTGAGCTGTTTATTTCTATTTTACATGAGAAAAAATAAATCTAATTCCCTAGTTATCAACAAATTGGACAAAGGTGAGATAAGATAGAAATGAACGATACAATTTTAAAGTGTTATCTGCGAATTTTATAAAAAGATAAAATTTTACTTTCTTTCTCAGTTACGTGGTTTACTTCATAAGTTCCTGAATTTCCTGAGGAATTGGATGTCGGGCATTCTCAGTCTGGTAAACTATTGTTGGTGGAAACTTAATTAGAAGTAGGTTGCGGTAACTGGAGGAGTAACAGGCGAGCTCACGGATTAACACCTGCTAAGTGTGGAGCAGCGCCGCGGGCTAGCAGGTGGAAGCCCTTCCCTTTTGTGAGGTGTTTAGAAAGACTAACGTGTCTGTTATTGTTTGTGGAACGTTTCAAGTATCTGGCTGGTTTCAGAATACAGATATATAGAGTTGTTTTTAGGCAAAATGCAAGTTGCTTGACCTTTGCTTTTTTCTTTTAACTTTAGGGTGTTTACGTTATGTAGGTTGAAATGACCACAATCTACAGAGTTACAGACAGGCACAAAGTAACTAACCGATCGCGACGACGTACTTTTAATTCGTTATTGATGATCACAATTCAATAGCGTTATTTCAATTACCCACACTGGTGTGAACAATCCCGGATTGAACCGAAGTCCGCCTTCCGGATTAACCTTTTCCGCTTTTCCCAGTTTTTGATATTTTCATTGGTGCCGTTATTTCATCCAGCAAAAAAGAATAGCGATTTTATGAAAAGAAAATTCAGACACTAAACTGCAATTTTAGTCTTCTCTAACCCAGATAATCCGGCTTGTGATATTTAAATAATTATAATTAAAAAAATTATAATTTAAATTATTATAATTAAAATAAATATAATTTAAATTATTATAATTAAAATCCTCCCGACCGTATTTCAAACGTGATAGCAAAACTCAACGGAAATTAGCTAGATTCGCAGGATACGGTGTACTCTCTGTTTTTTTACTTTCATAGTCCAATGGGACTGTAATTCGACACGACCGGAGAGAGATAAGGCGCAAGACTGTAGCCCACCTTCATGTTTTGACATTCACATTGATACAAATTCTCCATCATAATTAATAACATTTCCGGTTCATTTGTTCTGATCGCTGACTAGTCCAGCCCGTTCTGTCCGAGCACAATGGTAAAGATTCACTCACAACTGGCTCGTGGTAGCGACTGGAACATTTGTTCCGAGACTCAGACAAAGGCTGATGGATGCTGCAGAACGATAGTCTCTCGAAGATATTAGAGCCCGTCTGTGGTGGATAAAGTAGTTCGCTTCATGTCTGATAAGGCGACTCATGGAGCTACTCATTCTACAGAAGTAATAGTTATTTGAAGTCTTTGGTAGAATCATCATAATTTGTAATAATAAAAGATCGCTTAAAAACAGATTAGTGTTTAGATAACATTTTCTCAAAAAAGTAAGTTTTCATTCAAAGTAAAAAAGCTGTAGCGAAACGAAATCTATTTCCATAGAAAAACTCTTTGTTTGTGTTTAGTCATCAATCTACGAGTAATTTATTTAGATTTAGAAGCTTCGAGTTATAAAGTACGAAGGTAATGATCATAGAGAAAAGAAAAAGAAGCGACGATGAGTAATGAGTTTAAACAATATGATATTGCAGTAGCTGGAGGCAGGTCATCCATTGTGCGCGGTTAGAGGCGAGAGAGGGAAATAAACATTTCGTATGGAAAATACTTGCAATGTTAAAGTGTTAATCGGGATAACACCACATTGCGACCTATGCGTTATTACTGCATGTCCATTTAACACGTTACCGATAGCCATTACATCTGGTGTGATTTCTGCCCACCGCCTGGGACAAGCACATAACTAAGCATTATATATGTAAATTATTTCGGGTACAAAAAGGTACGGTTTACTATTAATGAACCAAGTTTTAGAGAATTGACGTTAAGCTTTCTGAAAATAGAGAGAACTCCAAAAATAACGCATCTAAAAATGGAACGTTTTTAATGAACGATACCTGGACGAAAATTGGCTGCAGATATCATAAGACAATAAATCAAAAAGAACGTTATACAACGTTGTAAAGTGTATGAACAGAAGCATCATCAGTCTACAAATGACTTGCCTATCAACGCGACAACGTTTGATATAGTAGGCACGAGTTATACAGACTGATAGAATACCGATGTGATTCCGTCTGCTGTGCAACATGTGACGCCATATCGCGTCGTGTCGCTTCTGGTCGCGTCATGTCAACGCGTCGCCTCACCGGCCGACTCGCCAAATTACGATTAGTTTCAATATCGACCGGCTGTAGGGTGGGGACACGCGTCCTCGAAAACGGGGTGACGTCATCATTTCAAATAGGGTAGCATCACATATCAATACAGTATGCGCTTCAGACAGGAAAGTGCGAGCACGCACAAAAAATAGAAATGAAAATATGATTCTGGAACTCAACGTGTCTTTGCTGTAACTATCTAACAGTGGACGAAGTTGTGGTGAATAAAATTACTTTTCATTCATATATTTCATGAAATAGACTATACTTAATAATTCTGAACGAGCAATCGATGAAATACACTAGCATGTATTTTGCAAGATGACAGTTCTTATCGTGAGTAAAATTATTTTTCCAAAAATAAAAACTGGAAGCCAACGACCCGTCTCATAAACAACAATGATGATAGTTAATTTAAATTAATTAATAATGTTTGGTGTTCCTCTCATTTCAATCTAATGAATATTCTATGTGTAAACAGATAAGAGTTTTAAACGATCATCCGGCTTTATCCAAGACCTTGAACTGGGGAAGTATCCGACGCTTTATGAGTTGAACGTGGAAAAGTAATAAAACAGTTATTGTTTGTCGGAAATACTCCGTCATAAAATTAAATCACTTTGGCAACACAATCTCTTTTATTAGTCATTTAATTAAGTAGGTACCGGAGAAATATTTTATTTTAATTATTATTATATCAAAACATGCAGCAACGCATTGAAAAACAATAGGAGTTTATAAAATGATCAGTTATGTTCGTCACTTTAGGTTGGACTAGTCTGAAGCAGTGTGAATGCAATCGTACATTTCAGGAGGATTTAATTAAGGTTCGCAGCGTACGTGCCGAAGAGCGCAGCGGGGTCGCTACCCGAGCGGCGCTGAGCGAGATAACTGTCGCGAGGTACGTTGGCAAGCAGGGCAGAGCAAGGCGGCGCAAGCTAGCGCGGTATGTAACAGAAGGCTACATAAACTGTCTGTTCACTAAAAATGTGAAGTGACTGTCTGTTCACTAAAACGATTGAAAAGTACACAAATTTTAAGTTTAATACCTAAAAAGCATGTACAAGGCCGGTGTTCACACAACGCCGGTCACCATCGCGGAATTTTGAGGCGGTGCACCGGCTCCCCGCTCGGAGAAGCGGTGCGCCGAGCGCAGAGGAGCCTAGAAAGAAAACTTAAAGAATATAACGGGATCTTCCATCTAACGAAGTTTTTTCCACAGTTATCCGCTCTATAATGCGGTGTCTCATGTGCCAAGTGTGCCGCCCTGCCGCGCAGAGGGGCGGAGGCAAGTGCCGCTCGTCTGTACGTTTGGGTGGTGTAGGTACGTGAGTTATGCATCAATTGCCGATCTATTCTATAAAAATAAAATGACCTTAAAGTCATTCAATCTGACGCTAAGGATTGACAGCTTACTGCACTTTGTTTTTTGCAGTGATATCTTTATTAAATAGACAGATTACACACAAACCAATACTACGTAAGATCTGCTGCACCGCCTGCCGCGTCAGCTTGCGGCGCCGTTTGAGAATCGCCTTAAGATAATCAGTTTGTTCAATTACGTAAAATATCATCTGGAGTCTTACCATAGCATGTTAAAATGTCAAATGTGCGAACGAGAAATAGGGATGGAGCTTTAAACCCTAAAAGCTATGAGTTCATCCCTTTAAGAGATCAGTTTAGGTCGTCAACTGGTTTGGACTCTAAGAGCTCGTGGTAGGGCACCAGATCCGTTTTTTCCATAACAAACAGGAATTAATAAAAAATGTATTTCATTCTTCGCGGGTCATACATAATGGTCCTACTGTTCATTATCAGCGCTATCATCTCGAGAGATAGCGACATACTGTCATGTTGACTCAGCGTGGCTCGCCGCCCGCCGCTCGTGGCTCATCGCTAGTGGCTCGGTCGACGTGTACCTCTGATTAGCTCTGGAGTTATGACGCGTCGGCGACAGATCATCCTCCCCCCTTCCCTTAATTCTCGTGCAAGATAATATCACCGATACATTGATACCGCGTCTGTTTCAACAAGCTGCTATGTAGACTAACATATTGTGTACGTAGGTCAAAGTGTTGTATAGGTTTCAGAGAACATACCGATAAAATACTTATAAGGTATCTTTATATATAAATTAAACCACAGACAGATACAACTATATATTTCGTTTATTTGCAATTAGGCATGGGCTCCAGCTGCACTTTTTTTCATTGAAGAATTTTTCACGAATAAAATTTCGGGTTCATAGCTAGCCAGAAATAAATTAAACATGTATGTTTGCGCCTGGAAATCACGCACACAAGTACCAATAAAAAAACTTAAAATACATGCGTTGCAATGCGTTGTCACAGCCAAAGTGATTTGGACTTTGATAACTGAAGTATTTTAAGTGCCAGACTTGAGAATACACAGAATGCTGAAAATAGTTTCAAGTTCTTGTACCTCGTACTGTATCAGGCATATTCGCCGAAACGCCGCGCATATGGCTGCTCCGGTAAAGAGACGTACTGTACAGATACCAGCGGATGGAGCTAAATCTGAATCATTTTTATTTCTAAGTCAAGTTCTACATTTAATAAAATCCTAAGAGTAATTAGATTTTAGATTCGGTCATCATCATTTCTGCCGAAAGACGTCCACTGTTGGACATAGTCAACCCCCAGTATCACCACAACGAACCGTCCTGTGGGTCTTGCATCCGATCCATCGGATTCCTGCAACCCTCACCAGATCTTGTTTCCCGCCTTTTTACATTCAGTACGTTATGCTAAAACAATCTATCTGAGGTTGTGTTATAACTTCGTACGAAGTGGACATTTTAATTTTTTTTTTTGTGTGAATCTATTTCATAGTCTTGATTCCTTGACAAAGTGACTAAACGGGCCACCGAATCAGCTGTCTCCTATATTCAGAGAAACGATAAGAAGAACATTTTGAAGAAGCGATAGAATGTGATGAAAGGCCGCCACATCGCTAACTTGTATCTATTTAGTCTTACACTCCAGCTTTAGTATTTCAACTTTAAACGATGGTGGATAAAGTTTCGTAAGTGTCATTAAATTAATAATTCACTAATAATTCTTTTATTTTACAATGCGGTAATGGTATTAAAAATGGCGTTTACGTTATGTGTAATTAATATATGATGCGTTCTAAATCTGATATGGCGACGTCAAGAGTGACGCGCAACATCAGCGCGGCGCGTCGACGACATCACGAGCGACATGGCGACACGTCCACTGACACGGAAAAAACAATATATCAGCTTTGTTCTTATTCCATTCAAAATAATGCTGCCAGTTAACTTTGAGCCCTCGGCAGTGAGAGAGGATCCCCGGGAGGCTTTTACATTATCCTTTCTAGGGGGACGGGGTGTGTCTATTTAACTGGCGGAGTATCGGAATTCGAATGCTGGAGCGATGGGATTGCGGGCGGATAATCGATGATTCGCAAATATTCGATATTGTGACGTCTAAGAACATGCATAATTGATTTCACGTTGGTAATTATAGCTTCTAGTTGTAATTTCACTAATACTTCAAATATTTATCAAAAGCGGCTCAAAGAAAGTGATTGATTTTAGTCAGTAAGTAGACCCTTCTGACCACTGTAAAGCGAAGAAGTTCCATGTCGATGGAAAAAATTGAAAAAATTGTTTAAAATCTTGAAATTCACTCTTAAAAGACTAGTTTTGTGTAAATCAGGCCTTAGCATAAACGGTGGCTGTTTTTTATATTTCTATGGGTGGAAGTGTACCCCGCTTAGGCGCAGCACCGCGTAACCTCGTGGAGGCAATCGGCGGCAGCGACCTCTAGTGCCGGGCCCTGGTTCAGGCTATGGTCTGGAGCAAGGTGGAATGGCAGGCGGTCGCCTCCTTCTGTGAAGCAGTAATGCTAGTGAAGAAGGAGGCCGCACGAGTGAGGGAACGGACGTCTTCGCGTCTCAGCCGCTGAGATTCCGACCCCGCCAGCCACGGTAGACGCGGGCTTACGGACGTCGAACAATGGATAGCTCGCCGTCCAGCCAACCTGTAATCGACCGGACCAAGCCCAATCGTCAACTGCGCGTAGTGATCCACGCGCTCCTCAAAGGGATGTCAGCAAACCGTAGGGGCCCAAGCAGAACCGATGCCCGTCGTAGAACTCAAAGGGCAACTGAAAGACACAGGTGTGGTTTTAGTCAGTAAAAGTCTGATACGCTCTTCCGCTCCACCCAGAGCGGGAGAAGTCATTGGATGATTTCTCACCTTAAAAAAAGGCCTAAGTATAAAAACAAATCAATATTGCCTTGACCCGTCCGCTTCGATAAGAGATAGATTTTCCACAAAAATTCTTTCATTTCCTTCGATAAAATACTGTAAAAATAAGTACTTGTAGGCAAAACTGGTTTGCAAATAATCTCCTACACAACAATTACAATAAAAACGTTGAAGTGGAAGTGAGAACTAAGTGAGTGTGAAGTTGTTCAAGTTGAGAGTTAAATGCGTTTATACTTTATAGTCGGGAACGTTCGCGCCCGCGTCGGCTCAGGCGTGGTATTACACGGTTCAAATCTTTGTTACTGTAATTTCTACTTGGAATAATATTTATACACCTAGTAATACTAGACCTTACCGGCTGAGTTTAGCTGCTTCTTGAATAAAAAGTTTTCAACTTTCATCAACATGCTAGAAAATTCAAGACGATGTAGAATGTTTTTCTGCTTTCGATGCTTCAGGAGAGGGAATGGGCCGTAATATACCACGCGAGCCCAGTGCGGGTTGGTGGATGTCACATGTCTGCGAATTTTTGGTTCTAGGACATGCCGATTTCCTCACGATGTTTTCCTTCACCGTTTTAAGAGCAGTGGTGATGAAATAAATTACACAAAGTAATGCGCCTGGCTGGGTTTGAACCCACGACCTACAACTCGTAAGTCGGGGCCGTTACCACTCGGCCACCACTGCTCTTACTTACTTAAATTATTTTGTTTTTATTTCGAATGCTATCTAAAACAAAAAATCAAGATGAAGATGTTCGATCGCATAAACCCACAGACATTTCAATACGCAGACTTATGAAAGAAGTTTTTACAATTAGCCTCAACATTTTATATTTGACGTACCTAGCTATCTATGAGCGTATGTCAAAAAGATCAACAGAGACTACTAGAACGAAAAGGTGCTTACTGTAACCTCGAAAACAACTGAAGGGCGACATACAAACTACACGCGCTTACAATGTGGTGTGAAAGCTAACTACCACCATACTTGTTCAACCGAGACATTATCTTTAGTTAATCGACTTATAATTCGAGTAAATCGAGTAGCGAAAACGATCGATATGAGAATGAGACGCAAGTCGCGCGCTATCGAGCCATTTGCAATAACTTAGTGCCTTTTATTCCCTTATTCCTTTACCTCCCCCCCTCCGCCCCCATCCCCCGCACGTGACCTGCCTCACCCTCGCCGGCGCCTAGAAGCAAGGCGTTGTCTTGGTGTTAGATCCAAAGGGTTTTGTTGACTCAATGCGCTAAGACCTTGTGCAGGCGGACAAAGGGCTGTTTTGTCAATGCTACAAATACAATTTGTATAGTAAACGACAGTTTGTTGTTACATCAAGTAAGTACAAGAAATATATTATATAGGTAAATCCTTTGTATTTCTTGCTGTATATTTGACTCGGTTATATGCCCCTTTTCGGGTGCAAGGTGGTCACAGGAATTTGTAACTTAATAAACCGATGGGTCACATTCTATGCTTTAACTGTCCTCATAATATAGCTCGTAGATATGGGGTAAACCATTTCCGGATTCGAAGTCAGACCAAGAATTATTAGTAAGGCCTTCTGGTTGGGTTACAGTTACATGCGACATCTTGTGTGTGAACAGTCTAGATCAACGAGAGTTAGAGGGTTGACTGAAGGGTACACTTGTCACCGTTCATAGTATCTATACTATATATGGCACCTACTTGGTTCGTACGGAAGCAGTTAATTCTGTTATCCGTATCAGAGAGGTTTTGCTCATCGAGTTATTCTTGTTTAACGTTATAACATTAGAGCGATATTATTTTACAGCGGAGCGTGCGTGTCGCACATTCTGGTTATAACGTAATTCAATCCGATGAGTACGTGAACCTTATTAGCAGCAATGATTCGACACACGCCTATGTCACACATCCATGTCGCACGCTCATGTCGCACGCTTATGTCGCACGCCCATGTCGCATGCTCCAGTCGCACGCTCGGGTAGGATGTATCACTTAACATGTCACAAAAACATATCACTAACTTTATTTTCTATGAAATTGGGATGGTTAGGGTGAGAATATTTTGAATTTAAGAATCTGTTCATGAGGAAAACATAAGCAAAAATGAAAAATGAACATAGCAAAGAGTATAAAACAGTAGTTAACAAAAATTTTGGTGTAACTACGTACTGGTGAGCAAATAAATATTGCTCGTTTTTCCATGTATTTGAAAACCCCAGGCTTAGTGAAGTAGCATAGGTCGGGCTATAGTAATAACAACTATAGCACGCAGGCAGTTCGCCGGATCGCAAAGAGCAACCGGAACCTTGAGACCTTCACTTCGAACATAACCGTCTTAGGTAGTTAGGAAAAATATTTAAAAATATATATACTTCAATATTGTTATATGTATAGCTGCAGCCATTTGGCTTGTTAAATAAATATACCATCTTGAAGTTTAGGAAAGTATCTGTTTTCTAAACTGTCCATTAAGTTAGAGAAGAACAAGAATATTGAGGATTTGGTGAATGTTCGGAAATCTTTGATAGTACATTTCTGCGAATCCCTTTAAGTTATTATTAGCATAAGTAGGTAGGCTCCTTGATAAATACACTTTTTCTCGTTGGTAGGCGCGAGGCGAAATGTTCCCTCGACTGTCAGCCGCATGCACGCTGGTACACGGCTAATATCTTTATGCAAATATGTACCTACTTGGTATTAGGGCGCGGGAATGGGAGAGGGACGAACAGCAAAAGACTGAAGAGATAACAATATGCAGAAGAGACGTGAGGAACACAAACCACTTAAAGTGTTTTCCTGACCTTTAACATCCAATAGGAGCTACGTAAGTTCTGGACTTGAGATAACATACTTAGCTACACAAATACGAGTAGTAGGAAGGTAACTAAGGTAGTATCAACACATTACAACAATAAAAGAAACACGAAAATAGATGCTAAATCCGCAGACTGTAGGATTGAACATTGAACATTACAGTTGGCACCTACTTAGGTCCACGTTACATTTTTTATTGTCATTAATTAATTCATTTTTTTTTTAATTCATTAATTTATATTCACATTATTAGAATGAAAAATTAAGGCACGGGTAATGTCCTTTGTTATTGTAACGTACAAAGGTTTTCGTAATCAAGCAAAATTTCTTTTGCCCTCTATTCTGTGGCGGCGCGGCGTGACTTTGACAGCGAGTTATCGGCTGAAGTCAAGCAAGAGTCAACGACTCTTATATAAAGCACGGCCCACGAACAAATAAAACTGGTTTATAGCTAAGTATTATTTGTTTATCGTCCACTGTGAGTCACAGTATAGCATATTTATACTGTGGTGAGGTCGTACGTGTGGCAACGATCTTTAAGTTAAAACATACAGAGCGATCTATTTTTAGGAAAGTCGCGTGAAAAGCGACATTAACTTATCATAATATCCATAGATATCATCACGACTGTTGTGCAAAAGGGTAAGCAGAAATGTGTGTGTACGCATATTGTACCTGTAATATTTTAGTTATAAAGGGAACATATATTCCTACAAATCGGGTAAGTAAAAAGTCAAACTTCGAGTTTTGGAAAATTTTACTGCATTTTGCCGTACCTTACAAATTATATCCACGAGGCTTGTAGGTACCAGATGATATTGTGGTCATACTAGTTAGTAATGTAGTCGGTCGGTGGTAGAAATCTGTTAATATTCAGCATGCAGTAGAGCAGTGTGGGCGAGTTTGTGCTGTGATCGCGACAAGCAATCTGCGGTGTATTCCTGTTGCGTGCGACGCGACCGCGCGACGTGCAGGCGCCTACAATACAAGCATTTGCCCCACCAGACACGTGCTAGCGTACATCGTCTGCATGTCGTCAAAGTCTTTCATGAAAATTATTGACATGTGAGCTAATAATAGGTAGATATAGTTATTATTTATTTAATTATTTAATGGTTTATGCACACAAAAGTACAGAGGCGGACTTAATGCCTTAGGCATTTTCTACCAGTCAACCTTTGGGTGATGCAGAGAAAAGTAGTGGTAGGTGCAATAAAAGAGAGAGAAAAAGGCGAATACAGGAATAGATTTACTTATAGACCATAGAATAGATATACCTACTAATAAACCATAGAATAAATATAATACAATTATACAATATATACTCAAAATAATACACTACATACATACACTAAAATACTTAAACAATTGGTCCAAATCGACAAACAAACATTAACGCTGTGATGATACTACTGCCAATTTTTTACGAATTAGCTTGCGAACTTTGGTTTTGAATGATAATCGGGTTGTTGCCATCCTGATTTCCTGGGGGAGCGCATTCCACAGAGAAATCGCTTGAATAAAGAAGGAATAGTGAAGAAAGTCAGTACGATGAGTGGGAAATAGAGAAGGCGGTTATGAGATGAGCGCAGATTTCTATTGTGGTTGGCGCAAATGTATTGAAAGTGAGGGGCTAAACAACTAGGGGAATTAGGAGAATCAAGAAATGAAAATAAGGTGATAGTTAAGGTGGTAGTTATGTTTTTCTTGATAGATGTATTTGACAGTGTTATGTTCAATCAACTGTAGTGTAAATATTACATCTGAAATATATCTTAGTTTTCACAAATATGTTTGCAAAATAACATTAAATAGGTATTAACTTTATTTAACAAACATGAAAGTTCAAAGTTGAGCCTTTATTTGTGTTTCAGCTGAACATTTACAAAAAAAAACTTAAGCCTAAGGAGATAAGCTCTTCAAACAAGTAGATTAATTTATTTATTGTCGTTGGTGTTCACCCCTGGCGCTGGTATTATGTTCTCATCTTGTTAGGGTAATCATCTGTAACGTAGGTCAGCGTGGGTGGGTAGAGGAAGGGTGTGAAAACTATGCGTGGGTTTGTTACATACCTACCTACCTACCTTCTTCACTGAGACATTCGGTATTACTTGTGACAGAAAGGACATTGTAGACATGTATTTTATTACTATTTCTGACAGCGAGTCTTGCCAAAAAATGATACCTTGACCCAGTAACTGAGTAGGTAAGCAGCCGTAATATTGTCGCAGTCGATAAGCCTGCGAGTAAAGCGGCGGTATCCACTGGCATGGCACCGCAGTGATCGCGCGTAGCCACCTCTTCTAGCGAATCATTAAAACTTAGCGCCGGTAACTTTGTACGAACACTTTTTGTTTTTGCACAAACTACTTGATTGGATCACAGCACACAAGCCGACAGCTCGCGGAGCACGCCTCCTGGATGCATCGCGTTTGAGAGACATTCATTAATTACATTGCTACGTAATTTTGCTACAAACATAAGACTAAGAAAACACCAAAGAGCGTTTACAGGTATTTCCTATATAATCAATGTTGGTATTTTGTGCTTTCCATTCAAAGTCAAAGTTTTTTATTTCACATGGGCACTTGTTAAACGTCAGAAGCGTGTCCCAGAACGATTTTCTGCGATTGTGTACTAGCATTTTTATACCGAAAAATTATCCCTATTTTTTTGTGTATTTTGTATTCTAAATGTAGAATAAAAATGTACTTTTATCTGTATTTTGTAAACCTTTAGTATTTCACTATTTTTCAGAGGCTGTTACAAAAGACTCGTGCTCAGTACACAATGTAAATGATTGAAACATTGGGTTTATCTTTTTTTTTTTAAAACTTTATTTTAGTACATGTTTTCTTGGTAGGATTGTATTTTGACATTATGTTCCAAACCTATTATCTTTACACCAGTACAGGTGTTACAAAATTTGGGGCGTGTGTACGAACCTTATGAGGTTCTCCAAACAAAAAAGCTAATAGATTCGAATTTTTCAGGAGATACGTTTAAAACTGGTAGACTAATAAAAAGGTTGACTGGTAGAGAATGCCTTGTTGCATTAAGTCCGCCTATGTACCACTACTGTACATGAAGTTTAAATAAATAAATAAATAAAACTAGAACATCGCATTTGGATTTATACAGATGAAACTGCTTATCGCATTAACAAGAGCCATTAAAACATAGCGGAATTGACTAAATTAATCAATGTACTTTGATACAAATCCTATTAATGTAATTGATAAGACTGAGGATGACTACAGCACCCACTCTAAGTCTTTAAAACCGCGATATGTCTCGCTTTAGCCGATCTCGTCAAGTCGTGGAATTAATCACTAGTCACTCGACTAATAAGTAGGAACGTAGGCGTCCCGCCGCTCACTGCTCACTGCGCCACTGACGCCAAGTCGCGGATACTGCTCACTTGGCTGTGCTGCAGGTTGCCTGCAAAAGGTTCATTTGATATGGTGCTGTACTTCAGTTATAAATACTATTATCTTATGTTCAATTTATAACTTTAAAAAAGAGAAATGTTAACGTACCACTGTATGAAATTTAGAACTTATATAAAAAAATAATAATAAATTCATACTGAGCCTAACACAAATGGAGAGAAATGTTCAGGACAAAAACATTGTTATGTCGACACAATCCTTGCTGTGATTAGACTAAGTGTTAGCATTCATAAACCGTGTGCCTTCTGACACCCAAACTAGGACGTTGTCCTGTATCTCAGGTGTCAGCGTTCCTTCCTGACTATTCACAAAATGCAGCTTAGTATATTCTGCTTACATTTACACGTAATAATTAGTATTAAAATTAAATCTAATGGATCAACGAACTTTTACTTTACAATATTTTATTATTCGATTGGTCAAGATGTCTATTGTCAGTAAGAGAGAGCGGGCTTTCTGTGTATGTGTTGCTCATGGTCTCAGTAATTAGCTTGTTGTGTGTAATTCCCGCACCTGAGGCGAACTCGTGATTAATTCTCAAATGTACACAGAGCAGTCAGATTATACGCTAGATAATTAAATAGAATGTCGTGTTCAGTTGTTCTCATTTCACTATTGTAAGGGTAATAATAGCCTTGCGATTTATCTAAAATATGTATTAGAAATTTATACAACGTGATGTCACACGTGTAGCTACGAGTGTAGTGCTGGCACGACGCCGAACTAATTTCACTTCAAACACACACAATATGGAAATATTCCCAAGTGTACTTGTATGTACATATGTATTTACAGACAATTTATTTCTTATCTCGCGTACGCCGACCGGAGATATTGACACCGATTGTACGTATTGTTACTAAAGATAAAAATTGTGCTGTCTCTTATTGTGTCCCCCTCTCCTGACACGGTTACCGAAATGATATAGACATATCTCCGAGCAATAAAATTTGCAATATTTGCGTTTTAATCTTTTAATAAATTTGCTACTTATCTAACCACTTTGAATTGCTCCACATCAGTGTTACTGCGGTGAAGCTGTCAACAGCCTCAGGCACCACGGCCTGTCCAGCAACAAGAGCGCAGACCGCATAACACAACACGCCAGCGTCAACGTTATTATTCATCGAGCTCTAGTCACTACCAGCGTACCTGTGTGGTATTAGAATCTAGAAACTGGCATGGTGCGTGACAATGGAAAAAAGCCAGATGGCAAGACGTTGATGCCGTGATAGGTGATGCACATAGGCTTCTGGTGTGGAACGCAACCTGTTTCGATACACTTACGCCATCCCATGTTCCAAGTATGGTGGGTAGTGCCGGCGCTACCGCTGCGGCCGCTGAGACTCTTAAGCGGCCTAAACAATGTGATCTTACAGATCGTTTCGGTCGGTTGGTGTCGTAGGTTTTATTTCGAGTCATTTGGGGTCGAAACGCTTGGGTTATGGGGTTTGAGTGCACATCATGTTTTTAGCCTGGGTAAAACTAATTAGTATGATCGGTTTAGGAATACTCAGCTATCTACAGTATAATGACTATCTCGAGGTATTTTCATGAATCGAGAACAAGTGTAGTTGAAGTTCGCTTCGTCAGAGTTTCGAGCCCAGCGGAACTCGGTACAACGATGTGTTATTGCGGGATCTCGTGAGGTACAAACTTCGTTCCTTCAAGAGTTGTGATCGGTCCTATTATTTAAAAAAATCAGGTAGTGTGGTGTAAAGTTATAGGTAAAACTACAAGAGAGTACTCGCGTTTGCATAATTAAAGTCATACATTTAACATCTACATGCAGAGATTATTTATTATATGAATGTAAATATTTAGGTTATCTATTAGGAATTACTCTATAGCAACTCCCGTGACTCTGTAAGCACGTCGAGCCGTTGGTTCTGCACCTGATCTCAACCTGGTCGTGTCAGACTGCACTTGTATTTGCGCATACACTAGTGCACTATAATGTCTCCTGCGCATCTACTTGGCTAATCTCTCTTGAGATTGACCACTGTGATCTACAAGATTTTTTATACTTATTGATCGTTACGCCAGACTAGAAGTATCAGAAAATGCAATCAGTGAACAGTATAGTTTGATCTGTCATAATGTGACGTAGCCAATAGTTGTAACAACAACAATACACAATAACATCTCACTTGGTAGGTTTAAAAGTATTGTATATAAAACAATTAAGAAACAATGCGATGGTCAGGCTGGCTTGTTAACTTAGTTTTTAGTTCAAATAATTTAGTTTTTTAGTTATAAGCGGTAATTATTGTGTTTGGTGAGTAAGTTACTTTTAAGTAGGCAACTAACAGTAAAGTTACGCATGTTGTGCTTACCTGTAAGGAATTGCTGCACTAATCTATAAGTTTATTCCGTGTATTTCATATCTTTGTATGTGTGTAGTCAATTGTTGGTGAGCCAAATAAATAAAATAAAAATAAATAAAATAAACATCCCATGTGTAGTTCTTACGTAGATAATAGGTTATGTCATCACTGCATACAGGTGAGTAACCACCGTAATGCCTCTGTGAAGTTCTCCAGCGCCCAAAATGTGGGTACAATTGAATCACAAGGCGTGAACGTGAGCGTGCTCACAGAGCGTCTCGCTAATAAGACAGTGTTTACACGCTTCCATTGCACGGCGGCGCTAGCACGGCGAGCAGCAGCACAGACTTGAACGTTATAAGTGAAGAAAGCGGACCACAGCGACACCATTTTGAGATAATTCGACTGCCGCTTTCTTGAGTGCAAATATACTATATAGTGATTATGAGGAGTAGCATATTGGTATTGATTGCAGCTGCTTCTAATTGTAATATTTTCAGTGCATTTATATGTCAGAATTTGCATGATGAGACTGATGTTGTATCTGTGCACACTACATCGGAAACACTCATGTGTGACGTATTCATGTTAACATTAAAGAAACCTCAGTAAACTGTACCTGTACTACTTACTTTTGATGCTGAGTCATTACACACAGTCTTGAAAACAAAAACCAATTTCGAGAAAATAATCCGAGTAAACTTCCATGAAGCGTGTAAGTTAAAATTATAAACACAAGCGAGTATTAGCCTGACACCATTAAAATCCACAGCAAAGTGTTGGTTGATCTGTGAAATACTATGAATCTCTAAACACCGGTGTTTACCGCGATGTAGTAACCGCGCCGCGCCGCGCCGTGCGTCATTGTGGGGTTCGAGCAGTAATTGCAACTCGCAGTGTGAACTCCGAGTGCAAATAAGGCGTGTTTACACGACGCCATTATTCACGTTAACACGTTGTGTGTCGACGGCGGGTCACCACACACACACATACATACAGTAACATACAGTGCCTAGTTTTGGACAATGTTACCGTTGCAACCGGTGAAGGTAGAGCTTTCAATGGAATTAACATTGGATTTTCCATTTTCGGTTGGAAAAGTTCTTTCCTAATGAAGACAGGATTAAATTTCTGGAAAACACGGTGTTGGTCAGCAAGTCTATCATTTTTAATAGAATTTGGGATGCACAGTACGTACATGTGCAAAAATGGCGAAACGATACCGTTGTGTTATGTTTGTTTGTGCAGCAAACAACAAAAGAAAATTAGCGGAATAAACACTGAATTAATATAGTTTCCGAGATATCTCATATTTTTATTATTTTAGTACTTAATCTAACAAGCGTAATTATGATATTTTTTAATCCTCACCTCACTGTAAACTTATGCACAACTTACAAAAAAATATTTTAAAGCAGAGCTAAGCGCGAGGTGTTGCAAGCGCGAGCGTTCTCGGGCGCATTTTATTACCTGTGCTAATAGAGTCAACATTAGTCGCCTTTGTACCCATAGATTTAAGTTAGTGTAAAAGTTTTGTTACTAATTTGGTGTACAATAAAGTTTATAATATTCTATTCTATTAAACCTAAAACCAGATTCCCGCTACAGTGAGCCACTGTCAGCTGCTGCTCAGTGTGGCACTCGGGAACTAATGCGTAGTTTACATTAATTAAACTATTACATTTATTGAGAAAATTAAAAAAAAATAAACTACAGATAACAAGCAGTCTTATGCAGTTAGTGGAATTTATTTTAGTTCAACCACAGATTTGATGCCACCACACATCAGACTGCTCGAATAGTGACTTGTTTGGAACTTTTTATTTATTGGTTGTAGTTGGGTTTTCAATATTTTTATATTTTTGGTAACGTCTCTACGAACCTTTTATTTTGGTCCCTTTTGTGATCATGTTATATAAAATACGTTTACTTTTACCTTTTGACGGCCACAATTACATTTTTTGCTCAAAATTCATATAAATAATGATACGGTCAAGATCAATCGAATGATATCTCATCTACTAAAATCTTTTCAGCCGTGACATGCTAAAGAAATAGACCAAAAACAAACAGATTACTGTCACGAAAAATCAAGGGAGATACGTTGCCCATCACCTTGATAGAGCTTTTAAAGTAACAGGCAATTATACCGTCGGAAAAACGCCGCATAAACTAAAATTATTGTCTATTTTTCCAAATCCCCATTTGTCTCCCGCAACAATTTAACATTCCGTATTAATTTATACAAAACGCGACATTTGTACCGCTCGCGTTCCTACATAAAATTATCCGCATTTTACGACGCAATCTGACTTACAAAACAGTCATATAAAAATCACGTTTCAATCCACGACTCTGCGACCGTAAACAATATTCGTTTCATTTAAGCCGTGCGACTTTATGAGAGTCATTACTGTTAAGAGGAGTTGCCGTACCGTTGCCGTGGCGTGCTGTTGCTATACTGTTGCCGTGCCGTTACTGTGCCATTGCCGTTCCGTACCGGGCTGTACTGTGCCGCGTCATAAAGTGATGTTCTGTGCTATTTGTACTGAAAAACGCGCTCCATTATTGGTGGCTATTTAAATAAAGCAGTTATGCTCGTGACAATTTATTTCCAAGTAAATGAGGGAGTTTCAGTATTTCAGTGTTGACGATGCAATGCAGAATAATATTGTACACAGTTATTGAATGCACTCTATTTTTATTGGAGCCTGTTTGCGTAAGTGGAGACAAGCGGCAAGTGCCACTGAATATATATGGGTTGATGTTAAAGGGAATTATGTATTGAATTATGTGTTTTGTGTGGATCGCCCGGAGGACACGGTGGATCATACGGTAGAGGTGTGCCCCGCTTGGGCAGAGCACCGCCGTGTCTTAGCAGGGGCGATTGGCGGCAACCACCTCTCGCGTCGGGCCCTGATACAGGCGATGGTCCGAAGCGAGGAATGGAAGGCGGTTGCCTTCTTCTGCGAAGCAGTAATGCTAGCAAAGAAGGGTCGCCTTCTTCGCTCACACGCGAGGGAACGGCCCTCATGCCCCAGCCGCCGGGATCCCAACCCAGATTTCCAGCCACCGTAGGCGTAGCCTTGCGGACGGCGAGTAATGGGTAGCTCGCCGCAAGAGCGGGAGCAGTCATTGGATGATTTCCCACCTAAAAAAAGAAACCGTCGATGTGCTCCACCTTGACCTGTAAATACAGTTTTTAGTCTATGCACACGTTACACATACATATATTATAGCGAACAGTTTACAACGAATTTTTGAGTTATAATCACCGAGCACTGGTTAATACCCGCTGTGCGTAATTTATGAGAATAGTCACATAAATCACTCGGACTCATTGCTAGTAGTGAAAAAATGTGCTTCGGGTAATAAATTCAACTGAAATACTGAGATCGATTCAAAAGTAAACCTAGAATTATACAAAGTTAGATAGAATATACTTTATGTGTGGATTTTCGATACATGATTTTTTTCCCTAAATATTGAACGCCTACAAAACGCAAAATTAAGCTTCCTCTAAATTGATTAATTCACAAGAAGTTATGCGTACCTAGATCAATGAAGCTTACGTCGGAGTTAAATTAAATAATGAGTCTGCGTTCACCAAGGCGTAGCGTTCTCACGAGTGTGGAGCCTACGCCGTAGCACCTGCGTAGCACTGACGTAGACGCTGTACCTTCATGTTTTACATTCGAATTTCAAACTTACGTACTATCATTAACATTAAGTAGATAGACCTGTTTGCCAAATGAACCTGTTTTCTTTCTTTCTTTCTAGATTTGGTGGTTATTTGTATTGGGTTTTAATTGTATTGTCTAACATATTTCTGACAACGAACAAGCAACAAACTATAGTCCAAAATAATTTGCTAACGTACACAACAATGTAATATTCCTTGTAAATGACCTGCAATACTTGAGGCATAGTACCCCATTACGGGGCGGATGTTGTTGGGAGACTAAAGGATTACGCCATGATGGATGGGGGAGGGGTTGGCTCCTATGCAAGGTACTAGCGTGATAGTGGGCTTAGTGATATGGACGCTAAGTGTGCTGATAATAGCGTTATCTTCACCTAATTGGTATGGTAAAACATGAGCTATGGGTAATTTGGTCAAAATGTTTGGAACAATGTTGGAAGACATTTTAGTAAAATCCCTGTGTGTTTTGCTTTATTCGTAATAAAAACTTATGCTACTGAATAGATTATGCAACCCTGCAGACATAAGTATTATACTACATTATTGTTAGTATATGCGAAACCTGAATATAGGTAGTTGGTTCAGAATCAGTAACTGAACCGATTCCAATAATGTTTACACCATGTTAGATTTTGTCCAAAAATATTTAAAAAAGATCAGAAGTACAACACAGGTCACGGCAGGTCATAGCGGGCATTAGGCGCCAATGCACAGCTGGGTGCGGGACCAAAACAACCCCTCAGTCGTCCGGATGGCCTGGTAACTATGTATTTTTGCGGACAACCAGGTAACATAACAAGCTTAAAACTTTGTGAATTTTCATGTTACAGTTATGAAATTTTTTACATAGATTATTTACATAATAATACTAGATACGTATTTCGGGTTTCACATATACTAAAACTAATATTGTATATTAATTAACGATGATCCGTATATCTATGCTAACGATGCTCAATACGCTAATGGAGACAAACCTCGGATTGGAGTGGTATGCGGTTTTGTGAGAAGATATGTATAGTGAAAGCACTCTAAATATTACTTAATAAATTATCCAAAAAAGGGCAACACGTCATAAACTGGCGCCAATCACAAGGTGAGTACAGTATTATAAGGTGAGTACTACGTGTCTCCGGGCGGCGAGCACTTCGTCTGCAGGCTCGTCGCACCTCACGGCTCTTCTCGCGGATAATTTGAGATCATTTCCGTTTCAGGCGTCGCTGGCGACGTGTAATGGCGGCGGTAACGATCCGTTGGGCAATGATGTAACCTATTGGATCTTTATTTATGAAATAGGAAAATATAAAAGAGGCTAGACGTCTACTCTTTTTATTTGATGTTGCGATTATCTAAGTAAGGGCATGATAAGTCTGAAAAGTTATTAGATTCTAGTTTTAACAAGGAGCACTTATATAATTTGGTAAGTGTCACTAAAATAATATTTCAAAAGTTTAAATTTGAAATATTATTAATTTGTATTATTTCGTTGCTAAGTAGTTAATAGTTATATTCAGATACAAATGGGAAACAAACAATGGTAAATATACATACGTAAGTGGCCGCGCATACATTTCTGAGTATCAAGTGACGCTAAACTTCCCCATTTATGAAAACGTTTCCATCTGCGTCGTGTCTGATAACTCCATCATATAAATAGTTTGCTCTGCTATAACATAAACGTGTAAGGAAAACAACTCGTGCCTCCTCCCTCTAAAGCCTGGGACACACGACGGGTTTTCAATTCAGGATACCTAGCTTTTGTATATAACTAAGGAGTAGATTTTCTACCGGAGTCCGTTTCCTGATAGCTACAACCTGGAGGTATTTACGTTAACAATGAATAGGATACTTCTAGGCAAGTGTGCTGTATTTTCGACTTCTCTATCTTACCTGATGATAAACGATGACGTATCATTTATCATCAGGTAAGATAGTGGTGAAACACGAAGCTATTAAATTACTAACTTTTGACGCAGCTTCGCCCACGTACATAAAATATAGCCTAGATCATTCAGGAATAAAGCAGCTTTCTACCGCTGAAAAAATGTTAACAATCAGACCAGCACTTTCAGAGATTACTTCCTAAAAACAAACTTTACCTCTTTATAATATTAGTGAAGAAGTGTGGATTATAATACAACAAACCTAGTATTTTTAAGAGTTTTGCGTATGTAGAACTATTCACATTATTACATGTGCTAAGACTAGATATTACTTGGTCTAGTCTCATGTCTCGTGTGTCCCGAGCATAAGAGAGTTGCTCACAGTTAGCTCGTAATAACTCGAGATGAACTTCGAGAGATATTATTAGTTTAATTACTGTTTTCCCGCGATACGTCCACGTAGGTGCCTCAGTTTGTATGTCTCTATGTCGACAGAGAGGCTTGTGCGAGCAACTGACCAGGCAGTGTGAACATTGGTTCAACATCGGTTTAACTTCATCTATCTTATTTATTTTGAATATATGTACAATAATATAGGAATTGCAATACCATAACAACAATACATATTAAACACATTTAAATTTAGTCTTTATGTACAAATTTTTATCTCTCGTACATTATTTTATTTCGCAGATACAAGACAGAACCATATTAGGTAGATAAGTACAGGTTAACATTTTAATCGAAAACGTTGTAGCTCCATATCGACGTTGGCAACATTACAGCAACTAAAAAAAACTTTTTAGAAAAAAAAATAACCGACTTCACTAAAAAAAACACTAAAAGGATCAAAATAACTTTAATTTTGGAAGTCGGTGTTTCTAGGTATTGTTTGTTTCTTATTTAACACCGACTTCCGAAATTAAAGTTATTTTGATCCTTTTAGTGTTTTTTTTAGTGAAGTCGGTTATTTTTTTTTTCTAAAAAGTTTTTATTTCACACTTTTTAGTTGCGATACACTTATAAACAGAGTGCCTATTTCTCATGACAATTCCAATTAACCCAAATACTGCTAGGTTACATTGTTTTATTATAAAGTTCCTGTGTCTACCTTCCTCCTTCCGGCTCCATCATCAGATCAGTTCGATAGTACCTTATAGCCAAAGAGCATCTCACGACAATTCTAATAAGCCCAAACACGGCTAGGATACATTGATTAATTACGGAGTTCCTGTGCCTACCTTCCGGCTCCATCATCAGATCAGTTCGATAGTATGTTGTAGCCAAAGTGCATCTCATGACAATTCTAATAAGTCCAAACAGGGCTAGGTTACATTGATTAATTACGGAGTTCCAGTGCCTACCTTCCGGCTCCATCATCATCATCAGATCACTTCGATGATACCATTTTCAACGTAACTATTCAGAATCATTCATTTATTTGTATTGTGATAGTCGCTTAACTATGTATATCTTCATTGTAATATCTATTTGTGTATGAAGTTCCGTTGACCATTTCTGGTCTTCTTCATCAGTTCCACTTCATCAAATGTTACTTTTTGACTGTAAATGCTTAAGTTCTTGATGAAAATACTAAAATTACCATAGGATTGCCTATAATTTTTGAGGAGTTCCCTCGATTCCTCATGGATTCCATCATCAGAAATGGATTTTGAAAAAAATGGGACCAATCTGGAAGCATATCCTGTACAGGGAAAAAAAAATTTTGCAAATCGGTCCATAAACGACGGAGTTCTGAGGTAACACACATAAAAAAAAAAAAAAAAAAAAATGACAAAAAAAAAAAAAAACATACAACCGAATTGATAACCTCCTCCTTTTTTTTGAAGTCGGTTAAAAAGACTTTTTAACTGCAACCTCTCGACTCTCGTCCAGCTAAATATCGTTGAAGCCTGATCACCTTGATTTGCATACTGTCTGACCGTCTGTTGGCAAATAGCTTGATCATATTGCTTCCCGCCCTCTGCCGCCCAACAGCGTTGGGCGGGCGGGAGCTAATCAAACTTCGCAATAGAGCCTCTTTGAGCAGCCGCCGGCCGATACAAGTTTATGATAACTCACAGCATGTTGCTGAAAAATATTACATCTGTGTACAAGTGCCTCACTTATTTAAAAACGGAATATTTTCTGCCTTTGAAGTGTAAAGTTTAAATTGAACGTATTTTTTTTTGTACTCGTAGTAGCTGTGTGTATAGTATTTCTAATAACAGATAAAAATACCGATATGAAATTGAAGCAGCGAGATAAATTGCCGTTATGACACCCTCGCAGTTATATCAACAATTTTGTAAAAACTGTGGAGTGAACAATGTCACTTGTGCTACTGTAACATACAACTACACAGTCTGTGTCACTACTTTTCACTCAGCTGAAAATTTCGGCTCATCGGTTCGGTAGTTTATGCATAATCAAAGACCACAATCATTACCATTTTAAGCCGTTCCCTACATGCCCTTTCCCCCTGCCACCACCCGCACTTCTCGCACTTCCGGGCGCTCCCAGCGTCATCTCCATCAAGTTGCAGTGGCCACTATGTTTTTCAGCTCGATTTACCAGCAAAGAGCAGCCGCGCTCGCCGTTCGTATCCCGGTGGTGCCGAGTGTGCCGTGCGACGCGAATTAGCACTTCAAAAGGCGATGAGTGAACCTCGCCATACTCTATTTTGTACACTCTTGATGTTACTCGCACATTTAGTGAGAATTTAAAATACGGTTGCGCTTTCATGCTTTCGTAATAGCCCTCTGAAATATGTATGAATCGCTACGTTGATTTTAATGAGCGAATTACTTTCGTGTTCCGCTCAGTATGAGCTGTGTAAGTAGCGCGGTTGGTTCTCTAAAATGGATATTTTTATTGCAGGAATCACAACAGAACACTGTGTAATTGGTTGCTAAAAAGTTACGCTGAAATTGAGAGCAATTTTTTTTTCTACATAGAGAAACTTTGATACTAAAAGTTACGTCAATATTGCAGAAAACATAGACTTGCACTTTGAACATGTTAGCGGCGTGTTACTGGCTAATCTGAAAGCTTCGAAACCTCTTTGGGTTTCCTAATAACATAAAAATATCTTTGAAAAAAGGCATTGATACTTTATACCGTACTTTTTAAACTCAACAAAGACCCTCGGAAAAAATAAATAAATGAAAGGTGGCACCCGAAAACAGCGACAATCTTTAAGATTTTAATTAAACCCAACAGTGTTGGGTTTAATTAAAATCTTAAAAAGTTCAATTCTACCGTGGTCGTGGTTCCGGTGTGGCGCGACACTTATTGCGTATTCAAAGGAAACCACCACATAACTTACAGAGGGCTTGCACATTTTATACTGGTGACATTATCGCTCAATCGGTATTCTTTTTTTACGATCGACACAACAAAATATTTCACTTCACAGTAAGATTTCAAATACACCCGATTTACTTTTGTTTTAACTCTATTTCATCATCATCATTTCAGCTGAAAGACGTCCACTGCTGGACATAAACCTCCCTAAATCTCTTGTGTGTCTCGCAACCATCAGATTCCCGCAACCCTCACCAGGTCGTCGGTCTACACACACTGCTATTTATTATGTAACAATATGCTATTCTTTATATTTTTTTAAATCCATGTTACGTTCCATGAGTGTATCCGTGGTACAGAGGGCCCTAACAGAATACTAGCGCTGCGTTAATTATTGTTTTAAATATTGCAGCATACGCAAAGTTAGGCACCATTTATGGCCGTGCACAGATTATCATTTTAGGTTCTCTTTTTATATGTACCTACATATCTTTAGTTTATACACGGTTGTGTGAGGCACAATTTGTGGTAGCGTGGGGGGAGGGAGGAGGGGAGGAGGGGTGACAAAATATCAGTAACAACACGCTGCGTCTCCAAAACAGCGACAAAGATAATGTGGTGTCGACTTTAAATCGCCGTCTGCACGGATGTGAACAGAGAAGGTTTGTAAATGTACCTAACCCGCTGCCTTGACAACCATCCCTAGTAGCATTTGGAAATTAAGCAGTTAAAATCAGTTTTATTTATTTAAAAAAAAGTGGCTTATTCTAAAAACGATTACTAAAAAAATCTAAATCCAGTAAGAAGTACCAGAAATAGTTATAAACAAAAAATTACCATGTATTTTTTGTTTATAACTATTACGATTAGTACGTATTGTACCAAAAATAAAACAATCTGCCAGCCTTTGGAAAACTATGTTGGGAACGGCTTCCAGTCACCCGAATGCGGCTGGATATCAGGATTTTACATGGAGCGGCTGCCTATCTGACCTCCACAACCCATTGATTACTAACATGACAATTGTCATAACCCTTGGTAAGACTGATGTCATGTTTCCTATTTTCTGACTATCCGTAAAGACTGTCAAAGATCAACGAATGAGAGCTGGACTAACGGCCTAACGTGCTTTGCGTGTTACGGAGGAATTTCGATTTGTTAAGACGGTCACTCATCCACATACTGACCTCGTCAAATATTGCTTAACCTCAGAGATTGCCCCGAACGACTATTATTCCTTAGAGCCTGTGCACACCACGTTTTTTAACTGACTTCTAAAAAAGGACGATTTGTATTTTTTTTAATGTTTGTTCGCCCATAACTTCGTCTCTTGCCAACCAATTTGAAAAATTATTTTTTTGTTGGTAAGGGTATAATTCCGAAATGGTTCAATAGTCACCAAGTTGAGATCTGATGATGAAATCTTGGCGAAATTGAGGGAACTCCTCAAATATTATAGGCAATCATATAGTGATTTTGGTATTTTCATCGAAAACTTAAGCATTTACAGTAAAAAAGTAACATTTAGGCACAGGAACTCCGTAATTAATCAATGTATCCCAGCCGTGTTCGGGCTTATTAGAATTGTCATGAGAAAATTTCTCATGACAATTGCCTATTTAATAGGCACTCTGTTTATAAGTGTATCGCAACTAAAAAGTGTGAAGTAATAAAAAACTTTTTACTACTTCCGAAATTAAAGTTATTTTGATCTTTTAGTGTTTTTTTTTATAAGGAAAGCCGGTTATTTTTATTTTTGTAAAAAGTTTTTTTTAAACGCGCCTTTTACGCGCATTTGTAGCAATACAGACGCGATACGCACGCGAGTCAGACGCAGCCTGTAAACCTTTAATAGGATAAAAGCACACCGTCGATGCACGTTTCTAAAACGCGCGTCAACGGCGCGTTTAAAAAACGTGGTATGCACAGGCTTAGCCACAAGCTCCGCGTATCGTACCAACAATGACAATGAAGCCAAAAATAATTACCGGATTTGATTAAACACATGTTGAACCCCGAATCTTTATTGGAAAAAAAATGTCAGAGGGTTTTCAGGCAGCTTTTTTATTTTTGAAACAAAAGCGATCACAGAGACTTGGCTGTCTTGCTGACAAGTGACAGTTCTTTAGCATTTTCAAAACGAGTTTGTATCGGATGTTTTTTGAAGTAATATAGGTATACCTACATAACTTCTGAAATATGAAAGGCTGACAAGCTTAGTTTTATTTTCATTGACAAAGGAGAGCCCTAACCGTCGTTAACTCGGTACCTTGGCAAAAAATACAAAAGCTATTTAAATAAATTTATAAAAGAAGTAGTTCCCGTGGTATCTATCCACATCACGTCTTCATCTCGGGTATAAAGTTGATCAACCACAACCTTTGAGCGGTGTACAGTAGCAAAGTGCAATAAGTATTACAATTTCCCGAGAAAGATCTCATCGTAACGTTACGTATGAGTGTGCGAGCACCTTAACGCGACGTGAAACAGTTTTACCGAGAGGGCTTTTAAACTGTAAATTTTGACAGGCAGCGCACACGCGAAGAATAAAACGAATGCCTGCCTCGCTTTTGTCATAAAGCACCCAATCTTCGCATGTAGCCGTCCTAATGCAGCTCGTAAAACAGACCGGACTTTTATTGTGTCTACTGTGACGGTTTGAACGGCTGCACTTTTATTTAAATTTTAATCTTAGTGCAAATGTTTGTGTAGAATATACTCGTTCTGTAATATACAACGTTCTCCACGGCCTCAACGTTTATTACATTTGAATTTTGAAACTAATTAAGGCGCTCGTGCCTCGAATGATGAAACCTGTTGCCGAATTATTCGTTCGTTGTGAATATTAGAACTAATTAATTACGTTCTAGGCGAGTGTTATGCTCCAATAAACAGCTTCATCGCACTTCAATTTGATCACAATTAATTTGACTTGATTACAATTTTATCTTCTAGTTTCAAGTGTTCGTGATTAACAAACACTGAATGTTTATTACCCACCTCATTTGCTGTAGAGTTTTTTTTTTTAATTGATATAAACCAGTGCTTGACTGCGATCTCACCTGATGGTAAGCAGAGATGCAATCATTGATGGTGAGGCGCACTAGTTTATTAAGAGCCTATTCACTCTAGCCTTGAAGACACCTAAATTATAATTGGACGGGAAGACCGTAGCATGTAAATTGTTTCAGTCCTTCGATGTACGTGGTATAAACGACGAAGCGAAACGCTTAGTCCGGACCGTTGAAGTTTCAACAACGTAAGGGTTTTTTTTTTCGGTGGGAAAATCATTTTATGACATCCCCCGCCCTTGGGCGGGGCGGGAGATAGTGTCAGACTTTTACTGACTGAAAACCCACTCCTGTTCCTTCGTTACGTTCGACCCTACTAGGCCCCTACAGTTGCTGAAATCTCCTTGAGGCGCGCGTGGAACAGCACGCGCCGTCGTACGTAGATGATGTACCTGTCCGACAGGTAGGCCTCGGTCACACGACAGAAGTAGTCGGGCACCCGGTGATACCCCTCCTAATGCTACTCCAGGGCAGGGAGTTGAAGGCGTTAGCGATGTCCAATGACACCACAGTATATTTACGAGAACATTTTGTATGTACATAAAAATATAAACATGTTTAAAAAATACAGTGATGTTCATAATTTTAATACTAGGAACAAACACAAATTTGTCGTTCCTACAACCAGGCTGAAAAAAATAGGTGGCTCATTTAGGTGCCAATGTATACACTTCTATAATAAACTTCCTAGTCATATTCAACAACTAAGCCTTAATAAATTCAAATTATTTGTAAAGCGAAAACTTTGCCAAAAGGCTTTTTACACTATAAAGGACTATGTTGAGGACCAAAAGGCTTGGGATTGACCTGCTCCAGTACGCACTGTTGTCTTATTATTATTATTTTTTTCTTTTGTTTTTATTTTTAATTGTGTTTTTTATTATTTATTACAATTCGATATTGTAGATTATTTTTATTTTGCAATTGGACTTTTTTTTTTCTATTAATTTTTGACAAAAATGTTTACTTTGCTAAAGTATTACATTTTGTAAACTATATTTTTCTTTTATTATTGTGAACGTGAGGACTATGTGGATTGTTTTTTTTTTTTTTTTTTCCTTTTCAGTAATTTTAATGTATGTCTGGCAATTTGAGTATTTTCTGCGGCCTACCCAAATGTCCTTTCCTTGGTATTGTTCGTCAAGTCGTTGAGCTCCTTAGTAGTCCTGAGTTGAGCTTTACGAATACTGACAAATGCTTGCACTGACTGGACAGGTCCACTCAAATCTGTATGGTTCTTTCTTCAAAAGACCATTTCAGACAAATCTGCATGGTTCTCATGTGATTTGACCATTACATATTTACTGTATGGACTTTAAAAGAGACTTTGACCCCTGAGTTTGTTTCGGTGTTTCTTCTCAGGGTAGTCAGCTAGGAAACACCGGCCTCATCTAGTTTAAAAATGACGAAAAAAAATATTGACGTGTAAAAGTGTTTTTTTAAACCTACTTACAAAATAAATATCATTTATCATTTATCATTTACCGCCACGACACACCTGCCCTGGGACACCGCATCCCCCGTCGTGAGAGCTCGCACGCGCATGATGGCGTCCACCATGGAACGCCTCCTGCGAAAGCCGAACTGGCCGTCCGCCAGATCCGGCCCCACCCGTGTTAGGTGCGCAACGAGGCGGTCTGCAATTACTCTTTCAAAGAGCTTGCCCACCACGTCGAGCAGCAAAATGGGCCGGTACGCGGACGGAGAGTCCGCAGGGCGCCCCGGCTTCGCGATAAGGACCAGTTTACCCATCTTCCAGCGAAGTGGGAATTGGCCCCTCTCCATGCATAAACAACGTAAGGGTGGATACTCGCCGTACGTCGGGTTGTCCGATGGTAGAAAGGAGATGGCGGAATCAAGTCATGCAATTCCCGCGCACACTCTCCAAAATACAACCTGTAAAATACCGATAGGCTGGCTACCCTGCGCCTATGCTCGAGGCTTTGTAGATTGGTGTTAACCAAATCCGGATCACCAATTAGCCTCTTCGCACGACTTTCCACCGAGTCCAAAGCTGCCATATGTGCCTGCATTACTGCACACACGATCGGACCTGTAAAATACCGATAGGCTGGCTACCCTGCGCCTGTACTCGAGGCTTTGTAGGTTGGTGTTAACCAAATCTGGATCCTCAATTAGCCTCTTCGCACGCCTTTACACTGAGTCCAAAGCTGCTAGATAGCATTTTGCAGCACCAGCCCATATGTGACTGCAGTACTGCACACACGATCTGACCTGTGCTTTGTATAAGATTAGAAGCTGTTCCGGTGTGAAGTACCGTCGGACCTTTGCAAGAACGCCTAGTTTTCTAGCAGCTACCTTGGCTTTGGACTGAATGAACCACCCAAAATTAAGGTCTGAGGAAATTTCAACTCCCAAGAGCTGAAGGCGGTCGGTGCACTCCAGGGATACATTCTGAAAAGCAGGAGCCAAGGTGAACGGGCTCTTTTTGGCGGTGAACAGACACGCTTGTGTTTTGGCGGCGTTGAATCCTATCAGATTGGTTTCGCCCCACTTGGAGACTGCCTGAAGTGAGATATTCGTACGCTCTACTTTAGCCTCTCGTTCGGACCGGATTAGCTACTTACTAACCCGAGCACCTGGCAGGTATCTCTCTACAACTGTGCTATCATCTGCATACCCTTAGATACCAGGCATCAGCAGATCGTTAATATGCAGCAGGAAAAGAGTTGCAGAGAGAACTGACCCTTGAGGAACTCCGGCATTAGTCGTCATGGGTTCTGATGAGCATCCATCGACAACAACTCGGAGAGACCGTTCACTCAGGAAGTCTTTTACCCAGTTAATCAGACCAGGGGAAATGTCGTACGCTGGAAGCTTACTCAAAAGGCTGGCGTGCCATACCCTGTCGAAGGCCTTCGAGACGTCTAAGAAGACAACAATCGCTTCTCCCTTCTTCTCGAGGGCCTCGCCCCACATGTAAGTGGTATACACTAGTAGGTCCCCAGTAGACCGATTGTGGCGAAACCCGTACTGTCGGTCAATGAGGAGATCGTTACTTTCCAGGTATGCCATGAGGCGCGAGTTCAATACACGCTCCATAATCTTGCAGAGTATGGAGGTTATTGAAATCGGCCGATAGTTGGCAGGATCGGCACGACTGCCCTTTTTGGTCACGGGCTGCACGTTAGCAAGTTTCCAGGACTTGGGCACTATACCAGTCTGAAATGGGAGGCGATACAAGCGCGTCAATACAGGAGACAACTCAGGCGTACATGCCTTGAGAACTATTGCTGGTATACCATCTGGTCCACTAGCTTTATTCACGTCTAGACGACACAGTGCTCTCAAAACTTCTCTGTTCCTTATGCGAACCTCGGGCATTGAGGAGTTGCAGTGAAATAGAGTTGGTGGAGTAGCACTGCTAGTGTCAAGACGAGAATTATGGGCGAAGAGAGATGCAAAGAGACCTGCTTTCTCTCTCGCCGTGTGAGCTAGTGACCCATCAGGTTTAACCAGTGGAGGCAATGTGGGCCTACAGAAGTTCGCTTCGACCGATTTGGCAAGGGACCAGAATGCTCTGCTACCGGACGGCTGTGCAGAGAGCTTTACATGTGCCAATATGAGTAATGCGGTCGAACCGAGCCTACTTTAGTGCCTTTTTGTAGGACTTGGCAGCATGGTTGAAAGCTCTCTTTTTTGAGCTCAGATCCGGAGTTTTGCGGTCACGAGCGTCAACCCAGGCGAGAAACGCCGAATGCTTACGCTCTTCAGCTTGAAGGCAATCGGTGTTGAACCAGGAGTGAGCTGAGCCTCCGATGGGTACGTGTCTATAAGGGATGAAAAACTCTATGGCTTGACGTATTACATCGGAATAGCATCCGCACAGCTCGACGGACTTTCAGAAGAGAAGCAGACCTGCTGCCAAGGATAAAACGCAAAGAAGTGCCGCATCTCATCTCAATCTGCTGACCTGTAACGCCATATTCTCCGTTCACCGCGTGAGTCACAGTCAGGTGGGGAGAAGCACGAAACAGACTTCACCAGACAGTGATCTGAAGTTCCAAGTGGTGAGGAAACTGTTACAATACATCTGTCCGGATCGGTGGTCAGCAGAAGGTCCAAACAATTGGCAGTATGACCAACTACATCAGGCACCCTAATCGCTTGCTTAACCAGCTGGGAAAGGCGTATCGATACTGCAAAGTTTCCCGCTTCTTTTCCAGCGTGGTAGGTCTTCTAGTATGGAAAAAGCCAGCCTTGGTGGCAGGCGTTAAAGTCCCCCAGAGCGACGAGCTGCGCATCAGGGTGCCGATGCAGAGCCTTATCGGCGGTCTCACTGAGGTGGTCGAACAATCGAGTCGTCTCCTGATCACCGCTGTGCGATCGATAGACACAGGCATAAACAAATTTTGTCCATACCAGTGTCCACCAACAGCCATAGCGTAGAGAAATTTGGGTTTTCAAGGTGACGGAGACGCTAGCAGCAGATGTCATTACGGACGTACACACAGACCCCGGTACGCTGCAGGAAATAATGCTCCAGTGAGTATCCCGGGAACACCCAAATACTCCGAAATATTTTATTCCAAATTTCGATGTTCCGATTTTCAAAAGTCCGAGTTTCATAATACCTAAGAATTATAATATCTATTATTAAAAATCACGAAATTTATTTTACCGAAAGTCGTAAATGCGATTTGTTAGTTTTCCGATTTACGTACGTTCGAAGAATCAAATGCTCGAAGGGTTCTCGGTCCAAAAAACGAAATTCCGATTTTCAATACTTCGAATAAACTAAAAGTCAACATGTTGTGCTACAAAATTTAGTGACAGAAACGAATCGCTGCAAAACCGACTTCACGCAGTCTTGTCTGCCCTACCCCTAGAGTGTAATTTAAACCCGCATAGGCGCAGAGGGGTGGGGCGGCCCGCGAGCTGAGGAGCAGGTGGTTTGAAGGCCAGCCGCCGCGGCTGAGGCTGGCCGGCGAAGCCGGCCAGCAAGCCTAAGCTGCGGTGGTGAGCGTTAAAAGCATCTGCGACGATAAGCTCGCGTGGGGTCGCCCAAACCCCGCAGCGCCAGAGCCGTGACAGAAACAATGCTTGCTGCATTTTGCATGCCTGCTTGCATGCTGCATGCCTGCTTGCATGCTGTATGCCTGCTGCATGCCTGCTGCATGCCTGCTTCCATGCTGCATGCCTGCTGCATGCCTGCTGCATGCCTGCTTGCATGTTGTATGCTTGCTTGCATATTGCATGCTTGCTTGCATGTCGCATGCTTGCTTGCATGCTGCATGTCTGCTTGCACGCTGCATGCCTCCTTGCACGCTGCATGCTGCAATAAAACCCCTGCATGCTGAAAAACGCATCTGTCATTAGTTTTTTAATTCTAGCCCCTCATATTATACATAATATTATACGTCTCTCTGACGAGCAATTATATGTTTATTTGTCTTGCTATACAGTTTTACAAAGCGTTTTTATTTCGGAATTATATTAATCGATATTTTAATAATCGGAATTCGTATTTTTGATGTTTCGAATTATCATTAGGTCGGACTTTTTGTTATTCGATCTATTGAAACTCGGTATTTTGAGAATAGTAACTATAAACGTCAGGAATATTGAAATTTAAGCATTATAAAAATAGGAGTAACGATAAGTCGAAGTTGTTATATTCGGAATTTTGAACCATTCGGAACTATGAAAATCGGTATTTTGAAATTCGTATTTGTGACTGTCGGAATAAAGTTTTTCGTATTTATGTAGTGTACCCGAGTATCCCGGGTAGTTGAGGTACACCGTGTCTGACGGACACCTAATTTGGGTCTCCGTCAAGAAAAGCAAGTGTGGCTTGTCAGTCTCAAGATGGTGGTGGACCGCATCGAGATTGGAGTGCAGCCCTCTAATATTTGAGAGGTGTACTTGAAATGAGAGGATGTGCATCCGCTGTTGACACTTGCCTTTTTTTTTACCTTTCATTGTTTTTTTGGAGTGAATAGGAGTGATGGAAGATGGCAGTTGAGCGAGTTGATGCGATATTAAACCCGACAAAACAACTAGAGTTGCTGCGTCAATGGAGGGTTGATCTGGAGACTGCGGGGACGCCCGAACCCCCCCAGGGATTGCCATGGGGTCCTCTCGCCCGGTCGCCAACCGGCACGATGGGGCCACCCTGGGATTTTTCGCAGTTGGCGGGGCAGCGTTTCGTGTGTTGCTGGCACACTAATTGGGTCAACCCCAACTACCTACGGTCGGCCAGTGGAGCACTGTGTTTCGGATCCCGCTACACTCCACGATCAAACGTCCGACAAAACGTCAAAACAAAACGACAAAACGTCCGAAAAAAAAATACAGACTTCACATAACACGTGTAAATACTTTCACATAATCGAGTCCTTTACGTACATACGCGTGACGCTAACTCACAAATAGTTCACAGTTACTTTACAATACTTCACTGACTCTAATACGTTAGATAACTTAGGAAATCTGGAAATCTAGGGCCGCTCCAGGAGCGTAGGGTGCCAAGACAAACTGTCGTAGTGATGCTTCAAGTCGAACTGCAGAGAGAGAACGTCGTCTTCAAGGAAAGTGCAGCTTAAGTACTTTTTCAGCCGGTCGCAAGTCGTGGGAGAGAGTCCCTATCCCTCTCGTCTGTTCCCTAATCCTGTTGAAGCCGGCTGACGTTCACCTCCCGACCCCCCGCATACAGCAAGCACACTATTGGTCATCAATAGTGGCGTGATTTTCTCCGTTGTAATCTACCAATAGAAATCCAGATTATTCTTAACGGTTTTTCTGCGCTATTTACTTCTAAGAACCGCATTATGTACTTCTAAGAACTCAGTACATAGCCTTATATACCATCCCAGTAGCCGATTGGACAATAGTCTGGCCTCTGATTGGCTTGCCCTCTATTATGTACAGCGCTTATGTACATACATTACGCATCTATGAATGACGTAATGTTGATTATATTTAGTGATTCTAAATTACATGCTCGTGTCCGTAACAGCCTCCCCCCGGCATAGCAACGCGAGCCTAACTTCCATCGGCCAGGACAACGAGCCTTCTAACTGGGCGTCTGAAAACGCCTCCACGCGTCTGTACCTCAGCGCTGCGTATGACACCATCAGGTCCTTGTATGGTGCGCACTATCTTCCCATATGGCCATACATTTCGCGGCAGTTGACCATCCGCAATGACTACTATATTCCCCGGTGCGAGTTGCGTGTGTGAATCTCGGACGTCGCCGCGCGGTGTCAACGTTGGTAGGTATTCGTTTATCCAACGAGTCCAGAACTTGTCCGCTAGCGCCTGTGTTGCGCGCCATGTCTTTCGATCGGCGACGTCGCACTGCCCTGTGGTTGGTAGTCCAGTAGCCGAGCCTAATAAGAAGTGGTTCGGCGTGAGCGCCTCCTCGTCGCCAGGTTCGACACTTACGTGAGTGAGGGGTCGTGAATTGACGGTGTGCTCGATCTCGATTAGCAACGTGGAAAGTACCTCCTCCTTTGGTGAGCGTTCCTTCAACACGGCCGACAACGCCGACTTTACACTTCTTATTAGTCGTTCCCACGCGCCGCCCTGATTTGGGGCCCCGGGGTCAATGAACCGCCATTCCATATCTTGCTTAATTGCGAATTCATTGAGGTCATTCGCCCACTGCTTATATGCCTGTTGGATTTCAACGTCGGCTCCTCGAAAATTAGTCCCGTTATCGGACATCATAGTTTTAGGCCATCCGCGCCTAGCCGCCATTCTTCTTAGCGCTAATATAGCTGAATCGATGTTCAAACTTGGCAACAACTCTATATGTATTGCTCGCGTGACAAGACAGGTGAACAACATACCCCATCGTTTTTCATGCCGTCTTCCTATTGTGACTGTCATTGGGCCGAAACAGTCTACTCCGCAACGGGTGAACGACCGCAGGTGGGTGTCCAATCGTTCAATAGGTAAGTTCCCTTTTACGGGCCGTATTGGCGGCTTCCTTCGTCGCTTACATATCACGCAATCTCTTATCAGTGCGCGCACTGTCGGTCGAACCTTTAAAATCCAAAAGCGTTCCCTCGCTTTGTTCACTATATATTCACGTCCCGCGTGATGATCCCGTTCGTGAATCTGACGTAAATATAGTGACGTCATCGGATGTTTGCCTTCCAAGATGGGTGGGCACTTCCTATCTTGAGAAACGTTCGCGGCATTTATGCGACCGTTTAAACGAATGACGTCGTCTTGAAAAATCGGGTCCAATCGGTAGAGTCGACTGGTCCTGTCTACTCTCCTACCTACAGCGAGTCGCGCTATTTCCGCTGGAAAACACTCCCTCTGAGCCTCCCTTATCAGTAGCAGCTCGGCCTCCTGCTTGTGACGCAACGTCAACCGGGTAGCGCGTTTGCGGCATTTGTCGACGAACAGCAGGACATACGCAGTCGTTCGTAGTAATCGTTCGTAGGACGAAAAACGAGTCGTGTCGACGAGGCTGGTGATGCGCGCTATGTGCGCGACGATCTCATCACCCCCCTCTTCCTGCGCGATCTCCGTTGGCCAGATGTGTTCTGGTCCGCCCAGGAAGAGGGGACCAGTGGACCATCTGCTGTCGCTTTCCAGTTGTATCATTTCGGACCGAGTTGCGTCATCGGCTACTTTGTTCGTGTACCCTTTTTCCTTGAGGTCATTGACCTGTGACACGTGTGCTTTTTTGAAGTCAGCTGACTTATCCATTTTCCTTTCAATGGTGTCGAGTCTACGAAAGGTCATATCGTGACTCGGTGGTAGGTGTGGCTCATCACTCCGCCACGGCAATCCTACCTCATGGTGACCGTTGACCAGCCGAGCAGTCTTCGTGAAAATATCCTGCGCCCGTTCGTCTGCCAGCACTGTTCTCGGCTGGTAAACTATCCCCTGAGCGTCGATCGAGATATGCGATGTGGTGAGGTCCTTTAACTCTTCGCAATCCTTGGATATTTCCTGTGGGTGCACGTGCAATGCTGTCCCGCTACTCGCCTCGAATTCAGTTACGCGCCGTGGTACTGTAGAATGCGTGTGAGAAAGTGTGAAGAGAAAGATAGTGTGAAGAGAAGAATGAAAGTCCAAAGTACACAAGAAGAAGTTGAAAGTTTATTACACACAGTCACGGGTTACAGTTCACATTCACACAAGAGTTCCACTAAGAAGAGATAGAAGGAGTGGTAGTAAGATGGAAAGACGAAAGTAAGCAGACATACAATATAAATTACGCGCGGCGAAAATATCACAGAAAGGATATATACGTTAGGCGGTAGGCTCGGCAAAACGTACTGCCCGTCATCAATACGCGCGGGCCGATGCGCGTGCGCGAGCGCAACACAATGATCGCGCTGTCTCGCTCACACGCGCGGCTCGTGTGACGTAGCGGACCTGCCGGCCGCTGCACTAATAGAGGTGCCGTATAGCTACGCCGAACAACCGATAATAAATTAACTACTAACACAAAATTTGTCTCGGTCAGTTTGTTTGTTGAATGTTAGGACAGTTGTTTTTATTTTGATTCCTGATTCTATATAATACTAGTTGTTAGTGTCTGTATGTATATAAATAAATTATTTTATTTTGTTTTTATATGATTACATCATTTTAATAATATGTAGGTCACTACATCACCCCCTTCCAAAGACCGTCAAGGGCGATAATAGTCGGGAAATCTAACGCGGCGTCCCGACCGCGTCGCTCTGACGACGTCATGGTCGGCTGCAGGTAAGTCTTGGTTATCCACGTTGGGTGTGTAGTGATGAGTGTTAGTGTTGAGTGGTGACTGTGGTGTGTTGTGATGCGTGTTAGTGTTATGTGGTGAATATGATGTGTTGTCAGGGCTACGCAGTATGAAGGCCGGCTTAATGCGGTCTATCGATACGGTAACCTGTTTACCATTTACTAACAGTCTAAATACCTTGTCACCCCTTTCAATGACCTTGTGAGGACCAGAGTATGCCGGTTTCAGACCACCACCAGCAGTGCAGTCCCTTAAGAAGACATGGCTGGATGTTGATAAATTCTTGTAAATAAAAGTTTTGGAATTGCTATTGTGCCTGGCTGCTGGTGTTGGTTGCAGATTCCGGATTATACTACGGAGCCTTGACAGGTAGTCTGTCATGTCGATGGTCTCGTCAGCCTGAGGGTCAAAAAATTCACCTGGAAGGCGCATTGGCTGGCCATAAACCAATTCGGCGGCTGATGCCTGAGCGTCTTCTTTGTAAGCGCTGCGAACGCCTAGTAGGACTAGTGGAAGAGATTCCACCCAACTGTCGTTCGCGTGACAGGTGATTGCAGCCTTAAGTTGACGATGAAACCTCTCCACAAGCCCATTACAGGCCGGGTGGTACGCAGTTGTTCTGCGATGTTGGAACCCAGCAATGGCTGCCAGGCATTTGAAGAGTGCTGATTCGAACTGCCTACCTCTATCGGTTACGATATCCGATGGGCAGCCGAAACGAGCGATCCACCCACTCAGTAAGGCCTTTGCCACTGTTTCTGCAGTTATGTCTGCTAACGGTATTGCCTCCGGCCATCGCGTAAATCGATCGACGGCTGTGAGACAATAGCGGAAACCTTGGCACAATCGCAAAGGTCCTATGAGGTCGATGTGTATGAATGCAAACCTCGATTGCGGCAATTTGAAAGCACCTAGTGGTGCAGAGACATGCCGTGTGGTCTTCGAGCGCTGGCAAGCCAGACAGGAGCGAACCCACTCTCGACAGTCTTTCCTAATACCAGGCCACACATATCGGTCAGCAACCAATCTTGCCGACGCTTTGGTGCCTGGGTGACTCAAGGAGTGCAGGCTAAGAAAAATTGTCCTGCGCAGCTCCTTGGGTACGTAAGGTCTTGGCGTAGAGGTGCTGACGTCGCAGTATAGCTGCGTTTGTGAACCTGGTACGCTAACTTGTTTCAGGCGTAAAGCGTTGTCCCCAGTAAGGAGTTGCTTCAGCTCCTGGTCCTCCAGTTGCGCTGCAGCGATCCGTTCAGCGGACACAGGTTGAATGATCTCCTCAACGCGGGAGAGTGTATCCGCCACGACATTATTCTTCCCTGATATATGCCGGATGTCCGTTGTGAACTGGGCTATGAGATCAAGGTGACGGGAACGTCGTGGGGAACAATTCTCTTTACGAGTGTGGAAAGCGAATGTGAGAGGCTTGTGGTCTGTGTAAATCACAAAGTCACGAGCCTCCAGCATGTGCCGAAAATACTTCACACTCTCGTAAATGGCGAGCAGCTCGCGGTCGTAAGGAGAATACTTGACCTGTGCCGAGCTGAGCTTCCGCGAGAAGAAGGCAAGGGGCTCCCAAGCCCCCGCTTTGAATTGCTGCAAGACAGCGCCCATGGCTTTGTCTGACGCATCCGTGACCAACGCCAACTTAGCGTTGCAGTCAGGATGAGCCAACAGTGCTGCTTGGCAAAGGCTGTTCTTGCAGTTCTGAAATGCCTCGTACTCCTCAGGTGTGAAGTCGATGGGGTGTGAACCTTTGACTGATCCAGTCAGCAGAACGTTCAGGGGTGCCTGGGAACTAGCTGCGCCTGGAACGAACCTTCTGTAAAAGTTCAGCATCCCAAGGAATCTGCGCAACTCTCTCACAGTCTTAGGCGCTGGGAAGTTCTGCACGGCTTCTACCTTAGAAGGCAATGGTTTTGTACCCTTGGCTGAGATGTGGTAGCCCAAGAAGTCTACTTCAGACACTCCAAAGGCGCACTTTGAGCTGTTGATGACCATGCCGTATTCCCGAAGTCTGGAAAACAACTGACGTAGGTGGTGCTCGTGGGTCTTCTGGTCTTTCGAGTAGACCAAAAAATCGTCCAGGTATGCGTACGTGAAATCCAGACCCCTAAGCATTTCGTCCACGAAGCGCTGGAACGTCTGTCCGGCATTCCGAAGACCGAACGTCATGTACGGGAATTCGAAAAGACCGAAAGGCGTTGTGATCGCGGTCTTCGGGACGTCGTCTGGATGAACGGGGATCTGGTTGTAAGCCTTAACTAGATCGATTTTTGAGAATACGGTGCAGCCAGACAGGCTATGAGCAAAGTCCTGGATGTGCCGTATCGGGTACTGGTCAGGGATGGTACGTGCATTTAACATCCTGTAGTCGCCGCAAGGACGCCAGTCATCATCTTTTTTAGGTGCTAGGTGGAGAGGTGACGACCATGGTGAATCCGATAGACGGCAGGTACCACACTGCAACATTGCCTCGAATTCCCCCTTGGCTATTTTTAATTTATCTGGGGCCAATCTGCGAGGTGAACTTGATACTGGCGGCCCTGGTGTAGTACGGATGTGGTGTACTGTATGGTGTTTTGGAGTGCGGTGTGTCCCTTGTGGGCGAGTGATGTCGGGGAATTCTCGCAGTATGTGTGTGTATGCGGAATCACCAAGACTTACCCTCACCGAAGAGACGCCATCAGAACGACGAACAGGCAACGCCGGGGCGGAGAGCGTAGTATGGTTGTCGATGAGACGTTGGTTCCTGCAATCAACAACCAAATTATAATATGATAAAAAATCCACGCCTATTATCGCCCTTGTTACGTCGGCAACAATAAATCGCCAAGCAAAGTCACGGCGCAACCCTAGATTTAACGATACATTAATAAAACCGTAGGTTATTATTGACGTACCGTTTGCCGCACACAGTTGATACGTAGATTTTTCTAGCCGCTTCGTTATCGCAGATCGGGGGTAGACACAGAGGTCGCTGCCGGTGTCGACCAAAAACTGCATCTTCGACCTTTGATCGGTGACGAATAAGCGACCAGCACTCGGACAATCAGCGGTCGCCATCACTGATTGCCCTTCGCATTTCCCGACGTGGGGTAGTCGCACGGCTTCTGGCATTTTCTCGCCCGGTCCCCAAAACTCTGATGATACCAGCATTGGGGGAACCTCCTGTAGCTGGAGTGCGACCTGTTGGAGCTCGACCGTTGGCGCGTACGACTACGGGACCGTCCTCTGGGACGAGATAATCGCTCCACTTTCTCCGCCAGCTTCTCAGCCTGGTTAGGGCGGCTATCTCGGGACTGACGACGCTGCCCGGGGTGCTCGACGATACAGCCGCAGTGATGGCAGCCGTTGAGGGTACCTGAGTGCCGACGACGTCGTGGATTCGGTCTGCCAGCTCCGCCAGCTCAGCCAGATCCTGCTTGGACTGCGAGGCTATGATTGCTTGAGTACTGGCGGGTAGGCGGCTCGTCCAAATAGTTCGCAGGAACTCCTCTGGTACGCCTGGTCCAGCGAGGTTGAGGAGGTGACGATAAAATTGGGAAGGCTTTCGGTCACCTAGCTCCTCATGCATGAGGAGCTGCTTCACCTTCTTTTCCCGCGAAGCTGACAACCTCTTGATGAGCTCCGTCTTTAGTCTCTCGTATTTTCCACTTTCTGGTGGGTAGCCGATTATGTCCTCGACCTCGATCGCGTACTGAGGATCTAAGTTGCCGGTCACATAATAAAACTTAGTCTCGTCCGTCTTGATGTTCGAGAGCATGAACTGCGCCTCCATCTGGGCGAACCACAGCGCCGGTTTCTCGGGGTAGAACGGTGGGACACGAACACCCACACGTAATGTTTCCGCTGCCGCATCGCTGACATCGCGCGAACTGCTTGATTTGTTCTGGGCCATCTTCGTGTTCTTCTACGGGGTCACCAATGTAGAATGCGTGTGAGAAAGTGTGAAGAGAAAGATAGTGTGAAGAGAAGAATGAAAGTCCAAAGTATACAAGAAGAAGTTGAAAGTTTATTACACACAGTCACGGGTTACAGTTCACATTCACACAAGAGTTCCACTAAGAAGAGATAGAAGGAGTGGTAGTAAGATGGAAAGACGAAAGTAAGCAGACATACAATATAAATTACGCGCGGCGAAAATATCACAGAAAGGATATATACGTTAGGCGGTAGGCTCGGCAAAACGTACTGCCCGTCATCAATACGCGCGGGCCGATGCGCGTGCGCGAGCGCAACACAATGATCGCGCTGTCTCGCTCACACGCGCGGCTCGTGTGACGTAGCGGACCTGCCGGCCGCTGCACTAATAGAGGTGCCGTATAGCTACGCCGAACAACCGATAATAAATTAACTACTAACACAAAATTTGTCTCGGTCAGTTTGTTTGTTGAATGTTAGGACAGTTGTTTTTATTTTGATTCCTGATTCTATATAATACTAGTTGTTAGTGTCTGTATGTATATAAATAAATTATTTTATTTTGTTTTTATATGATTACATCATTTTAATAATATGTAGGTCACTACAGTACCGTTCCGTGGACCACCCATCCTAGCTGCGTAAGTGAAGCGGCTGGCTCGTTCTGCCGTCCTGTGAGCAAAGTTCGCGACACTATCAAATGCCAATTATCGGCGCCTATCAACAGGCGTGGCTTCGCATTCTCGTAACACACGTCACGTGCAGGTATACGTTTCATGTGTTCGCAGCGTAGATAGCTCGCTTTCACGGTCTGACTAATTATATTCAAGCGTTTAACAGTACGCGCGCGTATGTTAAAACACTCTGAGCGTTTTCCCTTGATTCCTATTTCCACGCAGCGACTGTCGTTCTCTTGCCGCGTGGCCGTAATCCCGTGGACGCGTAACGCTCGCTTAATTCCTTTTGCGCCCATTTCGTTAGCTATCTCTTCGTCGAGTAGCGTAACAGTGGAGCCCTCGTCCAGTAACGCATGCGTCTCTATTTTCTTGCCATTTGGCCCTCGCAACGTTACTGGGCACACTTTGAGTAACACCGCGCTCATTTCGCTGCCGGCATGGGCAGATGCGGTGGTCGCCGATTCTTCCCTCACGCTCCCGCTCCCACAGTTGGTGGAGGCGCTAGCCGCGTCCGACGTTCGGTCGGCGGTGTGGAGTAGCCTATGGTGCGATCTACGACATTCCTGCTATCCGCACTTCCTCGCGGTACACTTGAATCGACGATGTTTACTCGCCAGACATTTGAAACATGCTCCAGTTTCCTTGGCCCATTCCCATCATTGTTGGACCGTCATGTCACCAGGTTTCTTGCAGCTTGGCGTGGCATGTCCCTCGCCACAGCACAAGCACGTCTTCTTAGCCCTCTCTCTCTCGTCCTCGCCAGGTCGCTCGGCGGCGGCGTACGTTGCGGGTACGCGCGCTTTGTTCTTCCTAATGACCGCTTGTGCTCTGGCGGGAGCTTGCTGACACGTCGCTTCCTTTGAAGTCGTAGTCACGGTCGACGAGTACGCGTATCTTACGGCCCGATCAGCTTCCCTCATTAGGTAGCGCGACAGCGTAACGATCTCCGCTTCCACGCGACTACCATGCTCTTGGGCGTAATCACACCAACGCGCGCGCATGTGTGGGCTGAGCTTCTCTACTACGTGTCTGGACAGCATTGGGTTCTGTAGGTACCCCCTATCATCCAGACACGATAGCACGCTGACGATGTTCTGCAGCTTTATCGCGAACGCGTTGAGTTCAGCGGCCGTCGTACCGAGTCGCGGTAATTTTCTTAATTCGTCGAGCGACTTGTCGATTATAATCTCGGGACGTCCGTAACACTGTTCGAGTGTATGCATTATCACGGCGGGGTCAGCAGCGGTGCAAAGTAGCGCGGACACGGTCTCTCTCGCTTCACCTTTCAGGCTGTTGCGTAGGCGCGCTAAGTTCTCTCCTCGTGAGAATCCATACTCTCGTGTCGAGTCTCGCATTGCTGACTTGAACAGCAACCACTCGTGCGGCGCTCCCGTAAAAATGGGCAACTCCATCGCTTGACGCGGCGGCGGTCGATAACGTGTCATCCTATTTAACGCGTCGGCTAGCTTATCGATATCTCGGGATCGAGATCGAGATCGAGATTTATGTCGCGACCTAGGCGGTGATCGGAACCTAGGTTCGCGGGGCTCCTTGTTCTCTACGCGGGGCGGCTCCTCCCTCGGAAAGTACGTGCATTCTCGCTCCTCATACTGTGGCGTACGCGGCCTCGTAAATTCCTGCCTACCCCGGGTGCGCTCGGCTTCCTCCCCCCGTATGTGAACCGGGGTGGGTGCGCGTATCGCTGACGACGTTTGATCCGGCGGAGTCAGCGATGGTAATTCCTCGTCCCCCGTAGGCTGCGCGTATTGCAGCCAATTATCGATTCGATTATCGGTGTCCGCGACGTCCTGGGCTATATCACTATCTCGATCTGTTTCCTCGCGAATGGTAGCTACATCTATCGCTAATCTCTTCTTAACCAGCTCGGCTTCGAGTTGCAATTCCTGGCGGCGTATCGCGGCGAGGCGCTCCTCAGCATATAATTCTGCTTGCCTAATGCGCAGTACAGCACTAGCGGTGGATTGGCGCGATCGTACGGATTGGACGGGCGACCTACTATTTATCCTATCAACGGCGGGCGCGGGCGCTGGGATGGCGGTCGCGGCGGCGGTTGACGTTATAGCATCCATCGTAATGTTCTCGGCTGTCGGCGCGTTCGTAGGCACTGTTGCAGGAACTGGTACAGGCGCGGGAATCGTAACGCGGGGGTTAGCGCGTGATAATATTGTCGCGCAGGACGACGGTGACGCGGGGGTTCTTCAAATACGCGGGCTTGCGTATCTTCGTTCTTCTGGCTTCTTGTAGTCGGCATCCTTCCTCCTTGTTTGGCATCCTAGCTCTATCAATGCCCTAGCGGCCCTATCAGACCTACCGGAGGGCCCTATGAGAGGGATATGCTCCGGCAGGGATGGAAAATGTGCAGGAATGGAAAGGTGGGGACTACCCTGCAGAGAGCTACGAGGTGCTCAGCAACCGGTGGGAACGACCGGTTGCCTCGGCAGTGCCTACAGTCCGGCCCTCGCAACGTGCGCAGCCTTACAGGCGCAGTAGTGCTGTTCAACCACGTTTGGTTGGCGACACCGCACAATATGTCGCACCGCCTTGAAACGGCGTTAACTCAGGCACGCACCTTTGACACCGTTAGGTGGCACGTACCTGAGCCGCGGTCCACCCGCTTAAAAGGTTCTTGACGCGACGGCGTAAAGGACCCGTGGATGCCTCTCTGCAGCTCGACACGACGGCTTGACACGACGCTGGCGGCTCGAAGTTCCCGACGTGACGACAATCCTAAGCACCTACTGGGTCGGACTTGCTGCGTTCCTGTGTTCCTTTTCTTTCTTGAGAATAGGTATTCTTCGTAACGTGACTTGCTGCGTTCCTTTTCTTACTTGAAGCGTTCCTTTTCTTACTTGAAGCGTTCCTTTTCTTTCTTGAAAGCGTTCCTGTTCGAGCTTGAAGTGTTCCCTTCTTCAATCTTCGACACCCAACTGTATTTCTTCACGTCTCCCCAAAGACGCACAATAAGCCGCTCGATATTCCTTACCAAAGGACCAATGTCCGGCTCTCGAAGGACCAAAGTTCCTCTGTTGGGGGCAGAGGATGTAAATAATTACACAACACAATGGTCACGCTTGAAAGGTCTCAGCCATTTATTTAACACGTATAAAATACAGACTTCACATAACACGTGTAAATACTTTCACATAATCGAGTCCTTTACGTACATACGCGTGACGCTAACTCACAAATAGTTCACAGTTACTTTAAAATACTTCACTGACTCTAATACGTTAGATAACTTAGGAAATCTGGAAATCTAGGGCCCCTCCAGGAGCGTAGGGTGCCAAGACAAACTGTCGTAGTGACGCTTCAAGTCGAACTGCAGAGAGAGAACGTCGTCTTCAAGGAAAGTGCAGCTTAAGTACTTTTTCAGCCGGTCGCAAGTCGTGGGAGAGAGTCCCTATCCCTCTCGTCTGTTCTCTAATCCTGTTGAGGCCGGCTGACGTTCACCTCCCGACCCCCCGCATACAGCAAGCACACTATTGGTCATCAATAGTGGCGTGATTTTCTCCGTTGTAATCTACCAATAGAAATCCTAGAAATCCAGATTATTCTTAACGGTTTTTCTGCGCTATTTACTTCTAAGAACCGCATTATGTACTTCTAAGAACTCAGTACATAGCCTTATATACCATCCCAGTAGCCGATTGGACAATAGTCTGGCCTCTAATTGGCTTGCCCTCTATTATGTACAGCGCTTATGTACATACATTACGCATCTATGAATGACGTAATGTTGATTATATTTAGTGATTCTAAATTACATGCTCGTGTCCGTAACACCCATCTTCCACCATACGGCTTCACCAGACATCACGCCGGAACACGACGGATCGCTTGGCGGCATGGCTTTGTCTGGTGGGTGGTAACTTTTAAGCCGGCAGCCGATGCTATGGCCTACCACCGCATTCACTGCTCGTTTAGCTAGTGCTAGCCCAGGGGACACGTGTAGGGTGGTCAGAACTAAGCAATTCCAACGGACGCAAGCAGTTCATCCCCCATAGTATGTACCCCCATACAGTTTTAGGTATTTGTAGCTGACTATTTAATTACGTGTACTAACTGTCATGGTATGCAATCTGAGATTATGTTAATTTAGACGGTATTATAGTATATAAATTTAATATATTACTAATTAACAGTAATTTATAGTTAATATTTAAGTTTGTAACAATTTATGTCTATTAAAATTAACAGCTAATTTATAGAGTAATTAAATCTAAAATGAAAGTACATTTTACTTACACATGTACTTTACGGCAACCAGGAAACGTTGAAGATCATTCAAGCATAAGGAAATGAGAATCTTCCCATCCGCGATGGCAAGTGGCTCGCGGGTACATCTCCAAGATTATCGCAGGAAATTATAAGCTAAATGAAAAATTAAAATAAGAATTTTACTTTGAGCCAGAGCTGCGATACTAAGCATTTTTATAAGAAAGCGAGATAGTGACCGCATTATTTCGAAACTAAGAAATGTTCCGTTCTGGAAGATTTAAACAGCTCTATAATATTTTACTTCGACACTATCTTCTAGATCGTATATTATTTCTTTAGTCTATTTTAACGGAAAGTTCTTAATATTATTTCAAAGTCAGTTTTATTTATATTCTCTATGTAGTTTCAGGGTTGAGGTCTTTTATATATTTCCAACAAAAATACTGGAAAATGAAATCTTATTTAGAAACGTCACTTGATATGAAGTCAGAATAGAGCTGATTCTGGAACTCTGTAAACAAGCAAGCTTTTGCTTTAACATCTTCGAAATTTTTGTGGCTACCAACTTATTAAGAAAAATAAAATCCTGAAAGAAGACCCTGAATATTCTACGAAAAATGATACATAGTTCATTTTTCGAGTTAATTTAAAGAAAAAAAAAAATTACTGCTAATGCTATGGTCAAACGAAACAGCTATTTTGTATTATTATTCTGCTTCTTCCTGCCCTTATCCCTTATTACTTGGCCACCGTAGGCGCGGGCTTGCGGACGGCGAGCAATGGGTGGCTCGCCGTCCGATCGTCCGGTAACTGTCCGGATCGAGCCTAAGTCGTCGACGGCGCGTAGTGTTCCATGCGCGCCTCAAGGAGATGTCAGCAACCGTAGGGGCCCAGCAGGGTCGAGGCCTACTGGGGCCATGGGTGATGCGAAAGTGACCCCCGGGGCCCTGGACTCCTGCTCCTTCTTTGCCATTTTTTAATGGCAAAGAAGGAACAGGAGTGCGTTTTTAGTCAGTAAAAGTCTGACACTATCTCTCGCTCCGCCCAAGAGCGGGGGATGTCATTAGATGATTTTTCCCACCCGAAAAAATAAATAAAAAAAATCCCATATTACTTGGGGTCGCCGCAACACGTTTTTTTTCTTCCCTTCTGTGTTGTCACCCGTCACACTATCACTGACTTCCTTTTCTTTCATATCACTTCTCACACAATCCATCCATCTTTTCTTTGACCTCCCACTCACTTTCAATCTATCTACATGTATATTCAGAACTCTTTTAGTAAAATGCGTTTCATCCCTCCTCTTCACATGACCATTCCAAGACAAACGATTTCCTTTCAACTTTTCAGTTACTGGCGCCACTTTCAAACTTCGTTTTATGTATATGTATACTCATTTCTCAATTTTTACATTCTCGTCACACCACAAATCCCTCTCTACATTCTCATCTCCGCTACATGTAATCTGTTTTTATTCATCTTTTTCACAGCCCAACATTCTGATCCATACAGTATGACAGGTCTTCTTACGGACTTGTAAATTTTGCCCTTCAACTTGAGGCGCATCCGTGGGTTGCAAGTTGTTCCCGTGACCTGTCGCCATTTCATCCATCCCACGTTGATCCGATGTGTTACGTCTTGGTCAACCTCACCATCCCCTTGGACGAGCGATCCAAGGTACCAAAAGTCGGAAGAGATCGGTATGGTCGTTCCGGCGAGAGCCAAAGGCACAGAATTGGAGAGACCGCCGAAATCGCGAAACAAATACTCCGATTTGGTTCTACTCAATTTCAGGCCAACACTCTCCAGTTTGTGCCACCACACCTCTAATCTGTTCTGGACCTTTAGGCCACTCTCGGCAACCAGCATAATGTCATCGGCAAGCAGCTTACTCTCTAAAATCTCACTCCAATTATTTTCCTCATTCATCAGTTTTTCAAAATAGTCCTTCCTCCTCTCTTTGATTTTTTCATATTCCGATAGGACCATTCTAGCTTCATTCCTTACACATCTTACCAAACAAACATCCCTTCGTCTTTCTCTCTCTTGTTCTAGCAAGCCGGTACAGCTCTTTTTGGCCTGCAGGACTGTCCAGTGTGTCATAAAGTTTGTCCTGGGCTTTTGCTTTTGCCAATGGCACGGCTTTCTTAGCTTTTTTCTTCAAAACATCATACTCACTCTGTTTTTCAGCTGTCAAACTACCGTTTCCCGCTTCTACCGTTGCCATTCCTTGAATTTTCCTTTCTTTCATAACATTCTGAACTTCTATCGACCACCACCATGTATCCCTATCTATTGTGCCTCTTCCTCTCGTCTCTCCCAAAATATCTTTCGCTGCATGCCTAATTTAATACACTCGGCCATCTCATTCCAGCTTTCATTTATAATTCGATCATTCATGTCTCCCCTACCTATCAATTTGTCCACCACCAGTATCGCCATTTTATTTTGGAGGGAGGCCGCTCTTTGCTATTGATGCATTTTATTTTGACTACTGATTCCATAACTAGGAGTCGGTGCTGTGAAACTAGATCTTCTAACTATTTTCTATTATTATCACTAATAATGTAGACCATAGCAGGCCGTTAGACGGTCAAGCTGTGAAAGGGCTATGCGTTACTAATGAGCGCAGCCGCGCCTTGCCAATTAGCACTGCAGTACTTACACTACACACTACACAACACACACATGTATGCACAGCACACGCGCTGCTCATGCATCGCGGAAAAAAGTAGGAAGTTGTAGCATTGTTGAGTACGTGGTATTTTATGTCTAGGTAAGTAGCGATAAGTGTGAGTGTGTGGCTGTATCTATCAGACTAATTACATAATATGATTTTTTAAACGCATATTTTTATCTTTTTGCCTGTTGATCGCTAACGTAGCATTTTTTAAATGAACCGTATGTCCAGGTGTCCAAAAACGAACAATTAGAGTGCGGTGCTCGTGATTCTGTAACTTTCAGTCAGTGTAATAATTTTCAGAATAGGATCAGAACTTAAATAGATTTCCTTGACCATTCACAAAACAAACAATATTTTAGTTCTTTAAAAAATAGTAGTTTAAAACTTTTATTTTCAGATAAAACAAGAAAGACAAGCAACAAAACTGTACAGATCGTCAAAATTAAGTTGGTCTACAACTTCCTCAAAGTTTACGCGACACCTCGGAATATTTATATGTTATAAACACGCTGACATTGAACACGTAAACTAGTTTGTAGCTCAAAATTTTCGGCTCTTCTTTATTTTGTTTGGTAGTAAAGGACGGCAGCTTGCTCTGCCGTATGTCAGATGAGCTGTGTCAAAAGATACAATGGCATTTTTCATATTTTTGAGTGCTATTTAATATTCTTTGTTTGTTGTAGCAACTTAGTATTCAGCTGAAAACGTTCTAATTATATCTCCGTTGTTCGTCGGTAGCTCGTAGCGTTACTTCACGGTAATGTGCGATACATTACTGGGTTCACTTCCTTGTTTTAACGACTGGAGGGTGGCTGTTGTGTCAAGGAAATGAGTCGATATATCGTACGTACCTACATTGAAATGTATTGAATCTTCAGTTCATGTTTGAGTCATAACAACGGCACGGGTTGTGTGATCAGGTGGAGCTCCGTTTGGCGAGGTCAGTTAATGAATGGATGAGTTTACTCGATAATTAGCGCAAAAATACCTGTTTGTAACATAAATATCTCTCGGCATGTCACAAATAGTACGTTTTGATGTCAGTGGCAGACTTTGTCATTGCACCCGAAACGGAATAGCCTCCCGAGCTGGCCACGAGGATTTTGTGAAGCTAAGGAACTGCTACGATAAATGGCTACGTATGGGAACCTCTTACCTATATAATTTCCAACCACAAAAGAAAACAAAAAGGAAGACGTGTTTTAACATGAATTTTAGAGTCAATCTCTAAAACTCACATTTCAATTTGTTCATAAAATCAAACAATTTGATGAAATTAATGTTCAATTTGTTAGCCCAGTTTAAATATTCAAGAAATAGGCCGTGTCTCTTAGCCGAGATGAAATACTCTCCTTTGACTAAAGAAATTGGAATACGTTTGTAACTAACTGTCAAAAATTAAACAATCGGAGAAATAGAATGAGAAATACAACTTGTCTGAAACATACCGAATTTTAAACCTAAAAGTAGGGGCAACAAGCGCTACTTTTTAAGAAAGTGTACTGGAAACCTATTTTTGAACGAATCAAAGTACCTAAAGATTGTAATTCCCTAGAACAAGAAGCTATTTAGATGCTATTCAGTAAACACAAAGAACCTGTTTACTCCGCGCGGCATTACAAGCTACACAATTAGTGCAAGAATAGCTGACTGTAACTAACCATACAACCGTTTAATTAATTCCACCACAAAGTCACAACGCGCTGACTCATCGATGAGCTCTCGCGAACACATCGCGTGAATGCTTTCCATTGATGACTGGTTCTGTAAAGCGAGGTAATTTTGCGTGTGTAGCAAGCGATGGTTGTCGCTTTGCGCGCCACGGAGCATTATCGCCTAAGCCCCGTTGTCGTCGGATTTGGGGCGACAATGACAGAAGGCGTATTGAATGCGTGATAATGGTGCGAGAGTCGCGCTGTGCTCCGGCAGCCGTGAGCCATGTCGCCGAACCTTTTGTGGGCCACTCAGGGCCCGATGTGGGCCACAGAAGCCTCTGCAGGCCGTAGTGAGTTAGCTTTGTGCCACAGAACCCCACTGTGACTACTTTGAGCACTTATCTCCGGAAAGCGACGCTACTGTTCAAATTCGTAACTGATTTTATTGCGGCTGCATTTTCCGGCAGCGCTATGTGAAGTGGTAAAGAGGTCTCCGAGCTTATGTTGGATAAAGTGAACACTATTCTGTTATATTAAGTTTGTTAACCTCCTTATTCTGAATGCGTAGGTTAAATTTGAAAAATTTAAAATTTGTTGAAAAAGTTTGCAAAATCAGGGTCACGAATAATTAATAAGTCGTTGCAGAGTTAAACACTTACTTTTATTTTAAATATTAGGACTTACTCCATGTGCACTCAGTTTAGGAGCGGTTGGTGCCAGCATTCGAGAAATCACTCAAACTATTATAGATTTTCTATTTCACAAAGGTGAGTAGTTCTTGAATGTGTGTATACATTCACTTGCGTATTGATTGTGTGTGCATAAGCTATTTTTTATGACACCAAGTACACCGAGCACTGAAAAAAAAAGTGTACGAGAACCAACACAAATATCCCGGACTAACCCGCCTACATGAGATAGAACAATTACACTGAATACGCATCACAATCAGCAAAGCGTTCACCCTTATCTTTATTTAAAAACTTTGAACGAACAAGTACCTATTTGGTAAAGCTTTTCAGTTTTTGCGATAAAAAAAACGGAATTTTATTATGATGCTCCATAAAAATGTATAAAAACCTTAATCATCAAACAAAAGCCATTTGAACAGACCTCTAAAGAACGCTTGGATTTTACATCATAAATTCTGGCACAAAACAACAAACTCGCATGTGATTCGTAGATTAAACTCATTCTATTCGACTCATTCAATATCGAACGCAATGCAGCGTGCACTGTCGTCCGAGTAATCCCAGCTAATCCCATCCCTAGCCAGAGCCAAACAGAACTTAAAACATAACATGACCAACCTTACTGCAATGTAAACAAGGTCGAGTGTTCCCTGACTAGTTTCGTTAGTGTGCTAGTGAGGATCGTTGTCATAACAGCTTATAGGCGTTTGGCAGATGGACCGGTAGGATTAGACGCGTTGTGTAAATGTTCACGTATTTTTATGTGAATTCGTTTGAAGTTGAGCACAATGTTGTTTGACGGCTAGAGCGGGATTAACTTTGATGGAGGTTGGTATTAAAACGTTCGATCTGAGAGCGATGGAGGATACTAACGGGTCCGGAACGTTTGGTTTGTTACCCTTATCAGGGATAAAACATTCACAACAAATTTTTTACAAAATAAAACAAAACTTCAACGTAAAAAAAAACTATATAAAAAAAATAACCGACTTTACTAAAAAAAAAAACCCTAAAAGGATCAAAATAACTTTAATTTCGGAAGTCAGTGTTTCTCGGTATTGTTTGTTTCTTATTTAACACCGACTTCGGTTATTTTATGTTTTTTTGTAAAAAGTTGTTTATTTCACACTTTTTAATTGCGATACACTTATAACCAGAGTGCCTATTTCTCATGAAAATTCCAATAAACCCAAATACTGCTAGGTTACATTGTTTGATTATGAAGTTCCTGTGTCTACCTTCTACCTTACGGCTCCATCATCAGATCAGTTCGATAGTACCTTATAGCCGAAGTGCATCTCATGAAAATTATAATAAGCCTAAACACGGCTAGGATACATTGATTAATTACAGAGTTCCGGTGCTTATCTTCCGCCTCCATGATCATCATCAGGTCACTTCAATGATACCATTTTCAACATAACTATTCGGAACGATTTATTTATTTGTATTGTCGTATATCGGTAAAATAAACCCAACTAAAACTAAATTTATGACATTTTTGTTATATAGTAACCATACAAAATTAGGAAATGAAATGAAATTAAGTTTAGAATACAATAATAATGACATAGAAGAAGTTAATAATATCAATTTTTTAGGATTAGTTATAATGGATGGATAGGCATTGCAATTGGAAAGCTCAAGTAGATAATGTATGTAAGAAAATAAATAAATTCGTATTTGCACTGAGGATCAAAAACTTAACGGACATTCGAACAGCCTTGTTGGTGTACCATAGTAATGTTTGTTCGGTCTTAAGGTATGGAATAACTATATGGGGGAATTCAACAGATGCACAGAGGGCATTTATAGCTCAAAAGAAGTGTTTAAGGTCAATTTTTAATCTTAAGTGGAAAGACTCTTGTGAACCTATATTTATGAAACAAAAGCAGCTGACCCTCCCATCTCTATATATATTTGAGATCTGCAAAGGAGACAATTTTTTTTGGGCCCACTATTAAACGGTTACGTTTATTAATCATATTACACATGGAAAAAGCGATCATCTTATTATAATTAACAGACCAAAAATTATATAGAAATCTAACCGGAATAATGAAATAATAGTAAAAAAGTGTTACGGCAAAAAAATGCTTGTTTAGGAGTGTTTTCAAGTTTATTTTAACATGAAAAAAAATATGTTACTACAGTGCGCAGCGGTGACATCGGATTTAAATGCGTTTCAAGAGATAATAATTAATTGGTACAGCGAACTTGTTTTTAATGCTGTTATTAACGGTTAACACAAATATCAAGTAACGTACTTTAAAAATCAACGTGGAACGAAACGTAATTAATAGCCCGTTGCAGATGCTCTGTGGTCCAGTTTCAATCAGTTTGACACTGACAGACAACTAGTGGTGGGTCGTTGTCGAATTTTAGACGGACGAGACGTAACCGTTTTGGCGACGACAAAAACGGTTGCAGAAAACAGTCGTCGTCGCAACTGGTTTGAAGACGAAACTATCGTTGAGTGAAGTAGTTGCAGAAAACGTTCGTTGTCGCAACTAGTTTGAGGACGGTAATAAATTCTGTACTCGTCGCGTCGTCGTTTCAAAACCAGTTATTACAATGAAAAATGAATTTTATGACTATAAACATAAAATTCATTTTTCATTGCAATAACTGGTTTTAAAAACGACGACGCGACGAGTGTGATAGTTGAAGCAATGGATTTTCGACCTTATATTCTTAACAGTAAGATAAAAATTCGCATACAGTAATTCGAATACTGGTTTGTGCAACGAAGACTGTTTGGTCGCAGGATGGAAAACGGTTGTTACGTTGCAGAACAAAAAACGGTCTTTGAAAACTGTTCGTCGTTGAAACGCCCACCGCTACAGACAACATTATTATTGTTTCCAATTACTAGATAGTTGCATGTTTCTTCTGTTCTTTTCGTATTTTTATTCGAAAGATTTTATGAAAATGGCATCTGTAGATACATGCATAATCCACAAAGCCGTTGTATCAATTGTGCAGCACGATTTCAACGGAATGTTGAATACTGCTCTTGCTGGATACTGTTGTAATTGTTTAGTGGGCAGACGCACTGTTGGCTGCTGTGCATATGTGATGTGTATAGTGTGATTTTTATCTTGGGCGCGGCATCAAGGTGAGGTTGAGCCACCTGCATCTTTTTTAGATGAAATACTGCTTTTAAGAGATGACTTTGAAAATGATGATGATGAACAGTAATAAATACTTGTGATGTACCTATAATGTGTTTTTTTTTCTCCTTACACAACCAGCATAAAACACATCACCTTATTATTTTAGATCTACAGTCAATGGCCGGCAAAAGCCGCGCTATTTCGAAATGAATACATCTACGCATTTTCATGAATAAGTCTATCAAATCGTGTAAATCACATCAAAGTCTGTCACGTAGTACAGACGTGACTTTATTTTATACTGTATATTATTGAACAGTGCACTATTTTAACTTAAAATACCAAGGAGACCTATCCACTCATTAGACAATCGCTCTTGTGAGATTTTAGGTTATTATGAGAGTCATGTTTTGACTGTCGTATTTCACGGTACTCCAGTTACATAAAGTTTTGCCAATATTACCAATGTAATCTAGAGATTATAAGGAATAAACTAACGTGCATTTCATTGATATACGCCACAATTTGTGGTGGGCCTATTCCCCAAACAAAAAAAATTGTCTCCTTTGTAAGAAATAATTATTCGCTTTTTGAAAAAGATGAAAGGTCAAGACAAAGAGGAAAATAAAACAAAAGCGTAGTCCCGCGTAATAAATTAAAAGTATGCAACAAAAATTGTTATACCATGGCGGTGAAAATATATAACCACTTAGCCGAAAATTTTAGAATTGCTACAGATTTGGAATTTAATAGAAAGTTATATAACTGGTTGTGTGACAGATGTTTTTATTCTATCAATGAATATTTTGAATATAAAATCTAAAACTTTTATAATTTATTATGACATCACTTGAATATTTAAACATTTTCACAATTTTTGTTATTTTTTATTATTATTATTTTTCTTGTTGACATGAAATCATTTTTATTGTAAATTATTTGTATTCAATTATTTTGTATTTAATTTTAATTTATATTAATTTATTGGTTGAATGAGTATTTAAATTTAAATAATGAAATTATTATTATATGAGATTGTTAATGACTAAATGTGTACCTACTGCATACTAAAGATGTAAAATCTAAATATTTGTACGGCTGAAATGCCGAATATAGTGAGACCACCAAATGTTAAGAACTTGTTACCTATATTCCTGCAAATAAATATATCATTCATTCATTCATTCATTCATATTCATTCATTCATTCATCAAAAAAATAACTTGTTCACCGATTTCTCGGTCGATTGTGGACTGGCCACAATCGACCGAGAAATCGGTGAACATACATAAAAAAAAAGAAAAATACATATAGACGAACATAGAACCTTCTTCTTTTTGATGTCGTTTAAAAAGCATTGGCTGTAATCCGCCATGGGTTCTCGACTTTGTATTATTATCAAAAAATTATACCCTTATCAGAAAAAGAGACATTAAAGATATATTTGAAACGGGTCATCAGAACTTAATTATAGTTCTTTTAACGTTCGCTTTCGTTGAAAGTAATACTTAGTCACCTTTTACAACAAGCGAAAAAAACGGGAAGCTCGTAATTAAGCGGGAACGACGCTGCCAATTACAGTATTGGCACTACCCTAGCAATTACTGAGATTTTACAAGTTAATGGCCAAAACTTTATTGCTTTCAGTCTATCAGTAAAATGTTTTTATTTTATACAGAACTAGCTTCATCTTAATGTACCACCAACAAGCAGGATACAGAATATCGTGTGTTCTCACCCAGGTCCAGTTTTACATATCCAATCGATATCTGTTTTTTTTTTAAAGTCGATAAAAGTGATGGATTAAAATAATTATTATCACAGTTAAACACAGAGTTCCCGAACTGATCTGGTGACGAAACCGGAAGGTAGGCAACCTTCCGGCTTCGTCACCAGATCAGCTCAATGGTACAATTCTCATCAAAATCATTTTTAAAATTGGTTCGTCATCATATACGATGATATTATCATCGTATTTAAATTTAACTTTTTGAGTAGCGTAATTAGAGACACAATAGAAAGACAATGGCGCGTTAACGCCGGCGTTATTGCGGGGATCAACTGCTTAATAAAGGACCAAAATCTTACACTATGCTACAAAATAAAGATGTTAAAATAAAAATCATTATTATATTAGATTAATCCAAACAATCATTCTGGTTAAATTATATTAACAACCAACCAAATCTTTACAGTAGGTACATACATTAATTATAAGAAAAAAACAGTTTAGGTACATAATATATGTCTAATAAAATATTATAAAAACAAATAAATACAGATTCCATCTTCACAAATGTCAAAAATGAAAATTGAATGTCAATAAAAATAGTGATAACAATCAGTGACATATTCGTTTAGCTATCTTAATCAAGATATATTTGTGAAGTTCTGTTAGCTATTTGTGGTCTTCTTAGTAACTGACGAAGAAGACCACTTATATTTGAGGAGTTCCCTTAATTTTAGACTGGCCTGATGGTCTAGCTGTTAGTGGCCCTAACTGCTATGCCGGAGGTCGTGGGTTCGATTCCCATCCAGGACAAATGTTTGTGTGATGAGCATAATAATTTATTCTGTGTCTGGGTATTATTTATCTGTATATGTATGTATTTATAAATATATAAGTAGATTTATCAGTTGTCTAGTATCTACTCATAATACAAGCTCTACTTAGCTTGAGACTAGATGGCTTTATGTGATGGTTGTGGAATATTATTATTATTATTTCCATTTTTAAATATTTTTTTAAATAAATTCATAAAAAATATATTTTAACATAAAAAATAGTAGCCCACCGGCATCGGGAACAGGGTCCAAGCTACCGGCGGTCAGGGCTCTAGAGAAAGGAACCTCCTAACAATAGGAGTCGTGACAAGGAGTACCGCTTTCTGAATCCAGCACTTGATCCAGCCGCCTAACGCGAGCCTCCTAAGGTGTCGGTCGAGGCTCTTGGCTATTAAGCCATTGCCCGACACGACTATCGGTACAATGATCCCCGAGTCCACATCCGATCCCACATGTCGACAACCTCGCGAGCCAAGTCAATATACTTGATTTGTTTATCTTTCTCGGCTTTCACGAGGTTCTGGTCATGTGGAACGGATTTGTCAACCATCATTGCACGCCTCTCGCTTCGGTCCACCACCACTATATCTGGCTTATTGGCTACAATAGTTCTGTCAGTGATGATGGACCGATCCCAGTACAATGTGTCGTCATTATCAAGAACTGGGTCGGGCACATACCTATAGTACGGCACCTTTGATTCCACAAGAGAGTACTTCAGAGCAAGTTGCTGATGGATAATCCTGGCTACAAGGTTGTGTCTATGCAAGTATTCCTCATTAGCTAGACGAGAACAACCAGAGATAATGTGGCGGATTGATTCACCCGGTCGATGACATGCCCGAAAGATGTCAACCGTGCCGTCCTTCATAATAAGTCTTCGGTAGTTATTCGTCATGATAACTACGTCCAAAATTGAACAGACAAAACCTTCGGTTTCCTCAAAGAGGTCACCGACGCACAGCCAGGCTACGGACGCTAGTTGGTCTACATCGGGCCCATGAAGGACCCGGAAAAAGCCTCCGTGAAGTTCCTTACTCTGCTATACTTACTTGCGATCATTAGTGTCAAGCACTACGGGTTTGCACCAGTTGTCGTTATTATTATTATTATTAATTCCAAATAAAAAAAATCAAATAGAATAGAATATAATTTTATTTTGCAGTCGGTTCATAAATAATGGAGTTCTAAGGTAACAATCATAAAAAATACAACTGAATTTAAAAAATACAACTGAATATAAAAAATACAACTGAATTTAAAAAATACAACTGAATTTAAAAAATACAACTGAATTAAGAACGTCCTCCTACTTTTGAAGACGGTTAAAAATAATAGTAATTGCTAGCACGTAGTGATCCCGAAACACGCGTCATATCTTACAGTGCCCGCGGCGAAACAATACAAAAACATTGCGACGATGTCAGACTCAGCGGAACCTCCCATCATGCCATCTAGACGGAGGCGTGTTACAATACAGTACGTGAAATGAGTCCTGATGCTCGGGGAATTAGCCCACCACTGTTATTGTTCCATTTCTTCTTCTATTTCATAATAATGACATTTGACTCGGCGCGTGCCGTGACCGTGACGAAGCGAGTGATGTGACGAGACAGATGAGCTATTTACTATCGTCATTTCATTTCCAGTATATATTTCTTTAATACTTACTTACAATACAGTGCCATTCTTTTACTGCTCATGCATGTTATAAACCCATAGCCATATTAAAGATACTGTGATGACAAAAACATCATAAGGTAATTTACCATAAACAGGATCCTCAGTAAATGTCCGTGCCGTAAAATAAGGCTTAAGGGTAGGGTAGGTACCATCCTGTTTCGGTCGCAAAACCAAATTAACTCAAACCAAATGAAAACAGGTATGAAATTATTAAATATTTTCCTTCTTTTACATTTGAATGGCTTTCTGGGCGCGGCGCGCGGCGCGGCGTTTGTAAGTTTTCTCAATTCAAACTTATTCGTGTAAACATTCTAAAAATAAATGACTTGACTGGCTCCTTCCTTCTTACCGCCATCCCGCAATTAGTACAACCGCGCACAAAAATCATTCCTATATTATTAGTGTGTACCTAATTGTTTAATGTGTGTTCGTCAGCCTCACCGCGTAATTACTAGGCGCACATGAACGTGGGGCGACGACTCACATTCATCTCCGACGCAATTACGACTCACCGCGATTGTACCGCGTGTTTTGAACATTAAATTCACGAGCTTATACAAAAATGAAAATTATTTAAAATACAACATAATATGTATTGATGCAACGGTTTTATTTTCTTATAGCTATCTTTTGTTGTAATATTGATTGTGTACGACCGACGATGTTTGACATTGAAGCGTCCATGGCACAGCTCCCGCAGCGCTCAGCGCCACAAATCTGGCGCGGCTCGCAAACAGCGGTTATCACCCGCTCGGCGCTTATCTGCGCTCATTACAGCGGCGATAAAACCAAAATATTTGCTCCCGACGCCGACGGCCGGCGGCGCGCAGCGGCCGGACCTCTGAAATATTAAAATTCCTACAGACTACTGCAAAAACAGAAAAAGACCTCGTCTGAAAGGCGGCGGACGGAAACTTCTCATTTTTTTATTAAGTTTACATTTCATTTTGATTCTGTGTTGTAGGAAATAATTAAAATTCGTGTTAGGCGTTGTTGAAGACTTGTAAGGTTATTTATTACGCATATTTTTGCACAAGAAACGTGTACTTACTGAAGTTGAAACATAATTACACAAAAGGTGTTTTATAAATATATGAACAAAGAAAAATGTACAGAAATCCCTTTGTACGTCTGTTGTGTAGCAATTAACGAGATTGGCCGAAACAAACCGAGCTAGACCCTGATGTCTTTTATCTTTTAAAACTCGGTATAATTTGCTCTCTCTTTATTCTTGCTATAAATTTTATTTACTCTGGTACAGAATAAATAAAAGATAAAAAAACCGTTCGCTCTATTGTTCACATTTACTGCAGCCCATCGCGTGTATTGCCTTTGGTTCTCATAACAGCTAAAATATGTTTCACAATATAAACATACACCGGGCGATAACACTACATAAAAGTTATTGTGATCAATATTTAAGTGCAGCCTGTCCAAAAAGTCACTCTGATATTAACCAGTGTACCAAGAGCTGTGTGTTATTTGAGTTTGTATCGTGTAGTTCTCTCATGTGCTGCACATCAGCGCGGATAGAGGTCCACGCTGGCCAGTCGCCAGTCACAATCGCTCTTCGTCAAGACCAACATGACAAGTGAATAGCCCGGCGTCACTCGCCATATATTGATCACATTGTATCTCGCATCGCTGGTGACACAACATTGGAATATTGAAACATTAATCCAATAAAAATATGATTTATCGTCCGGAGCAGTCACGTTTACCAAATTATTTATATTGAAGTAAATGTGGCCACTTAATGCTCGTGATTGATTAGCGATACGTCACGAGACGTACCTAAATGCCACCGATTTATGAAAAAATCGGAACAGATGTTTAGTGGAATATTTGTGGCTTAAAAAATTTCATTTTCACATCTTGAGCAAAACTATACTCGTATATTGTTCAGATAAACGCATGTTATATTGCTTGGGATAACAGCATATCTATAGCGCCATACATCACGCACTGTCTGAGAAAATATTCTTTTATCGGAAAACGATTGTCCAAATAAAATTGTAAGATTATCTCCAGCGTCCAAACAAGCTCTTCAATCTAGTGTGTACGAGATACATAAACTACCAGATAATACAAGTATTACTTCTACTAACATAACATAGAGGCAGGAACTAATATCATAATGTTTATAAAGAATGGCCTCGTACTCCTGGCGTCTTGTTTAGATGTCCCTAGTTCTGTACAATGAACAATTTTAGTAATAAAAACCAGAAATGGCGCGGGGCTAAGATTTTTCCGATAACTGATGATAATGCCTGCCTTTGTGACATTAGAACCGTAATAAATACCGTTATTAGTGACACAAATAATCTATCCTCTCGGTTTCATATTGATTGTAAAAGGCAGAAACAATAGTGTTTAAGTGTAAAGAGTACAACCCGCCGTGCGCCGTCAGGCAAATATACGCTTGTTCTGGTTTCGGAACTGGTAAAAAGTGGTAATAACTGGAATATTCCGGTCGGAGCCAGTTTTTATTTGAGTTAGCCTCGTTAATATGACCTCGCCGCCAGATTGGTCCCATACAAACTTTGTGTTCGACTCATCGCGGCATCTCGTTGGCCTCACTTTTACAATTATATTTTTGGGACCACAGTCTGATTGCTCAGCGTGTGGCCACATGTTGAGATCAAACAAGCTGCGATATTTACCAACTTAGTTGAAGCTAGTAACCAGTAGATAAACTGCGGTCAATAGTCGAAGTATTTCCTCACATCACCGCATTTTAACATACTGGTAAAAGTGCACAAGTCGTCGTCGCTCACTTCAAGCGAAGTCTTTGGAAACGAGAAACTGTGAAGCACAAGAGTTTTGTTACTATAGCTAGAGAGGTATTTCTTAATCTCATTAAATTGTGACAGTTTAATAATGTAGCGGTGGGTCGTGAGGCGCGCGGCCCGACAGCGGTCATACTTTTCAATGAAACATTAATTTGCGATCGCATCCAGCGCAGTTCGTAAGTAATTAACGAGGATTCCACAAACTGCTGCACAAAATAATGAATGTATATCTGAAGGCACGAGCCATCACCATGATCTGTGGGGGACACATTATTGATTCTAACGTTGTATTTATTGCCGGCGGCGGCGGGTGGGACCAAACTTTATTACGTCAAAATCAAATAATAGAATGAAAAATTCGGTTAAATTTTGCACGCGCGTCGTAAATTAAATTATAAAGTTGGTTCTGAACAAAGAGTGCTAATTAACGTTGTGTCAATATTGTGGAGAACGTATGAGAGTTATTGTTAGTAGTTGTGGTCGCAGTAGTATACGTTTAAGTGTTGTATAACTGTGAGAAGGGCCGCGCAGTGCTGGCGGCGCCACGGTCTGCAGTCTGCAGGAAGTCTGCGGCGGCTGCGGTGGCTGTGGTGCACAGATTGGCGTTTCATGTATCTACTCGCACACAGCTAGTACACAAATATTACAATTTTAACTGAAACTTCCGCCATTACCCTGTTATACGTTTCCAATTTAATTTTGCGTTAAATTTTTTGAAAGATAGATTATTATTATTTGATAAATACCTAGATAATTTAGGGTTGAGATAATTTTCACAAAATTTATGCTATGCCCAAATTAAAATAAGAAAGTCCCCCCCCCAAGTCGAAAATAAGAATGTCACATCTGTGTATTCCTTAATATTATGAGTTTTAATCAATGTCCCAAGAATAGACCGAAACAAGGAAAAGGAAGCAAATTTTATAGGAATATAGGAAAGAAAGGATGATGTGAAACTGTCGCACAGCCTCAGAATATGTAAGAGGGAGGAAGCTCATACAATATGCAGTAAATAAGCTAACCGCTTATTGTGCGTAGCGGCCGGCGCGCGCTGTCAGTCGCTGCTACGTCGCTACGTGTCCGCTACGCCCTGTAGGCCCTAGGCTACGGTACTACGCTACGTGCTAGGGACGGGCATTATATAAAAAATAAACATAAATATGTCGATTCTAATCAGTAAAAAAAAGGGTAAAATGTGCATCAAAGTCTCATACGTATCATACCTACCTAAGTCAACGGCAAGAGCCTTATAGGTTTATTAAGTATTGCATAGGGCAGGGATGGCGAACCCATATTGGAGAACGTGCCCCTAAATATAATTAAGGACAAAAAAATTTGGTCAGGACGTGCTACCAAATAATCTTGACTTTGTAATTTAATGGGCAAACTTTGTAATTAAAAACTTAATTTGGAACTCGAAATTCGTACGGCGTAATATTTACAGTTGTTTGCTTATTAATTAAATAAAAGTAAAAATCATTGTGATTACTGCTGTATTAAATCACTTATTATGTTGTAAATATTACACTGCCCGAATTATTTTTCCGCGTGCCATCACTGGCACGTGTGTCATAGGTTCGCCATCCCTGGCATAGGGCCATGCCTACGCATTGCAAGACCTTGGTGCGCGAGTAGGACTCAAACTTGAAAAGATATTATTTTTTGTAGGAAATACTTCGGTGTAAACAATAAATGCATACAGACTTTGGTGTTTTACTGTTTTTTTTTTCATTAATTCATGAAAATAACGCAAAAAAAATGAATATGTGTATAATATATTGAAAATTTACTTTCTGTTAAAGTGACTGTAGAAATATGCAGTCGGTTCATGAGATGCAGCCCGTGGACGGAAGGACAGCGAAGGCCTAGTAAAAGCGTTGCTTTGGTTGCCCTATAAATACGGAAACAATGATAATGAGAGTGATATTGAACACTAAACTGAAAAAAAAACTTATTAGATAAGTATTTAAATTAGTTCCCTAAAACATGAAAAAATAATTTTAAAAGATTATTCATTTTTTGAACACATATCGATATTTTTAAATCTCGATTTATTTTTCCCAATCCTAGTTGCTAAGTCTAATAGGCATCCCCTAAGGTTCGGGTTGTATTCGATACAGATACATTGGACACGTGCAGACACAGCTGTCTTTGGGATTATGTCCGACTAAATTGCGTACACAGTATGACCCCTAAAAATATATATATTGAGTTTTAACCATACTCATACCTGAGGGGAATAAGAAATCGAGTATTATTTTGGTTTCTTTGGTATATTATCCCAGCTTTTTCCTGCAGTTTTGCGGTAAATAGCAAAAGAATTCAAAGTAAAAATAACAATGAACAATTTCTGAAATCGAATTTAATATCTGTACAGATGACATCCAACAAACTAAAGCGATATTGCTATGTTTTATTTATTTATTTATTTATTAAAACTTTATGCAACACAAAAGTACAAAGGCGGACTTAATGCCTTAGGCATTCTCTACCAGTCAACCTAGGGTGGTGAAGAGAAAATGTGGCAGGTGCATAAAAATACAAAAGAATATTTAGAAAATAACAGCTCAAAAGTATGTAGGTATATATATATACAAAATAAACTTACATATATAATTTAATATAATATATACATATATATTTATATAAAGTAAAAGAAAGGGGTTATTGAGACGACTTTACTATTTGTGCAGAAAGTACTTTCGCAACATCCGCTTAAATGCATATAGACTGGTGGCCGTCCTGATCTCGAGAGGAAGCGCATTCCACAGAAGTATGGACTGTATATGAAAGGAAGAATGAACAAAGTCAGAAGTATGAGAAGGACAAAGCAGTAGAAAATTATTAGAAGAACGCAGATTCTTAGCGTGAGAAGAACATAGATATTTAAAGTGTGATATAAGATAAGAAGGAGGGGTGGGAGAGTTGAGCAGAGAGTAAAGAGTAGTCAGAGCGCGAAGACTCCTTCTCTGGCGAATGGGCATCCATTTGAGCTCAGATCTGTAGCTCGAAATATGGTCGTATTTTCTCAAATTATATACGAACCGGATGCAGTTATTGAGGTGTCTATCAATTTTGTCGAGTAACACCGCATTCAGGTCAAAGTAGCACACGTCACCATAGTCGATTATAGGGAATATTAAAGTTTGCACAAGCATAGTCTTTGTCTTCGCAGGCAGAAAGTTCCTCAGACGATACAGACACCGCAAAGTCCCGTTGACTCTTTGGCAGACACTGGAAACCTGACTTTGCCAGCCAAGGGTCGAGTCAAGATGCAAACCTAGATCCTTTACGCTAGGACTGACGGGAATGACGGCACCATTAAAAATAATTGGAGGAAGAGAATTAACCACCACTTTACCCATCATGCGCGAGCTTCCAATAATAATGGCCTGACACTTTGGGGGGGGGGGGGGGGGGTTTGCTTACATTTCTTTTTGCAAACGTTTTACATCATATTTTTAAACCATTTTAAAAAAAGGAGATTCTCGTTTCGGGTTTTTTATTCGAAGGAATATACTTCCCAATTGGTTTCAATTTATATCACAATACACTTCTAATTAAGAAATCAATGGAGAATTGGGGAAATCCTCAAAAAATTAAGCATTGCTTTTACATTCAAAATTAATCTTTTGAAATTGGCACACTGTTTAGGTTTGACTATTCGCAGTACGAAGATAAAAGCCGCAGCATGCAGTGAAAAAAAACCCGACTGCAAAAAAACTAACTTTAAATAAAAACCGAAAAAAAAAAACAAGTTTAGTCCAGTAGCGTAGAAACCAATTTAGTTGCATTAATCTAAACACATAAAACAAATAATAAATCCTAATATACATTGTAACAGTTGGGGCCCATATTAGATAGGGGATAATGGACATCTTCAAAACCGCTGAACCGACTTTAAGGGACTTTTACTGACGGATAGCTGATTTTACAAGGAGTAACTTGGACTTCTTTTTGACGGAACTTTCATTGGGATATCTATATATAAAGAAGGAGAAACTGACTGACTGACTGACATATCAAAGCACAGCCGAAACTACTGGGACTAGGAGCATGAAATTTTGTACAAGGTTTTCCTTTTATGACGTAGGCATTAAGAGAGGATTTTCTAAAATTCACCCCCTAAGGGGATGAAACGGGGGTCCAAAATTGGTATGGAGAAATCTATTTTCACTCGGGCGAAGCCTCTGGCAGCAGCTAATATTTTAGATAGTGAGTACCTTAGGCTACTTTTTATATTCTCGCGGGAACGGGACTTAATCCGGTGGTCGGGGGATATCCCGATTCCCAAGGGAGAGGAAATTTTAGAAACGGCTCAACCGATTTTGACGGGACTTTCACTGACAGAAAACTTTTTTTATGTCGGTAATCATCTAATGAATTCTCCCACTCTAGGAAATATTTCCTATTGTATTTATTTTTAATCTGGTCATGATATACCAATTTGAAATCCTCATGATGAGCCCTTTAATTTGACACCCATATAGCAGTATCCAAAAAAAAAAATTACCTTAAATTATGGTGTAATGTATGGTGGGTTTTTTTAACGTCACCTATCTGAGAACACTTGGGATATCAATAAAAATCTAACAATATTTAAATCCGTTCAGAGGTTTGGAAGATATGTGGTAATAAAGAATATTACATATACATACATACAAGATACGCGCGAAAAACATAACCCTTCTTGCCGTCGGGTAAAAACAATAATAAAAATGCAGACTTCCCAATAAAAGACACATAAAATTGCAAAATAATTTTGATTTCGGAATTCCGTGTTAAATAACGAAGAAACAACACTGACTTTTTAACTTATATTATTTTTAATTATATAGTGCTTGACTGCGATCCCACCTGATGGTAAGCAGTGCTGCAATCGTTGATGGTGATGCTCACTAGTCTATTAAGAGTCTACTTACTCTAGCCTTGAAGATATCTAAATTAAAATCGGACGGGAAAGCCGCAGCAGGCAAATTGTTCCAGTCCTTCGATGTTCGCGGTATAAACGACGAGGCGAAAGGCCGATGGTAGAAAGATGATGGCGGAATCAAGTTATGGAATTCACGCGCACATTCACCAAAAAATAAATTAAGCTATATTATAGGTATAATGTTTATATTTAAATGAATAATCTACAAGAAAACAAACCGTATATTATGTATCCAACTTTTTTCACAAAAGGGTAAACTTTTGGCTCATTTATTTTAAAGCACTACCTTTTGTACAGGGTGCTTGCGACAGTTATTGTACAGGGTGGAGATACAAATTTAAAATACAATTGTCGTGCAAAAGGACCGTCTGTTTATTTCTACTTCAAATAAACATGAGACATAAACATATAAACAAAGCTCACTAGTCTAGTCTTGAGAAGATTGCACAACACTGTATTTTAATATTAAAATGTTATTCATAAAGATAACTTAGGTAAGATTCGCAAGCTTCGCTATAAACAGTCTCTGTATTTTTGTTTTAAATAAAATTAGTAATATCAGACATGGTAAGTTCGGGAGGTTCCTGCACCGGATTCGTGCGGAAGAAACGCCCGGGTGTCACCATTGTGTGGACCGCCCGGAGGACACGGTGGAGCAACGTGAGGCAACGGTCCTCACGCCTCAACCGCCGCTGGGATTCCGATCCCGATTTCCGGCCATCGTAGGCGCAGGCTTGCGGACGGCGAGCAATGGGTGGCTCGCCGTCCGACCGTCCGGTAACCGTCCGGACCGAGCTCAAGTCGTCGACGGCGCATGCTGTTCCACGCGTGCCTCAAGGAGATGTCAGCAACTGTAGGGGCCTAGCAGGGTCGAAGCCTACCGGGGCCAAGGGTCTGATTCTGAAAGGAAGACTCGGCCCTGGTACGAAAGGCAACGAAGGAACAGGAGTGGGTTTTTAGTCAGTAAAAGTCTGACACTATCTCCCGCCCCGCCTAAGAGCGGGGGATGTCATAAGATGATTTTCCCACCGAAAAAAAAAAACCCTTACGTTGTTGAAACTTCAACGGTCCGGACTAAGCGTTTCGCTTCGTCGTTTATACCGCGTACATCGAAGGACTGAAACAATTTAGGTGTCTTCAAGGCTAGAGTGAATAGGCTAAACTAGTGCGCCTCACCATCAATGATTGCATCTCTGCTTACCATCAGGGCGGGGGATGTTATAAGATGATTATCCCACCGAAAAAAAAAACACGAAAAAAAAACGTTCACAAATAATGCATTATTTCAGAATAAATTTGATTACCATAAAAAAGGTTTTTCATTAATGTGATCCAACCTTAGTAGATAGAGTCGATACTCTGCTCCTATTAGATATAGCGTGATGTTAACCTTTCTCGATAAATGGTCTATCTAATACTGATTTTTTTTTTCAAAACGGCCCAGTAGTTCCTGAGATTAGCGCGTTCAACCAAACAAACTCTTCAGCTTTATAATATTAGTTTAGATAAGGGTGATATTAAATAATTGAATAGCGCAGTAACGTCTAAAGCGATGTGTTAATTCCCACTTCTTCTTCTTAGCGTGTCGATGGCAAAACTAGTTAAATTCTTTGCCTGGCCCAGTATTCGGCCACGGCAATCCGTCCACTGATGTTGTCATTAGATCTCTACGTGATCAGGTAATAGGGCACGTGATGCAGGATGATTCTCATTTAAAATACATTGTTATCAAATTATTATCATATTACAAAAATATACCCAAGTCAAGTCCAGAGCTTTTACAAAAACTATTTTGTGTTTTTTTGGTAATATAAACTTAAAGACAAACGAACTTTCTTGGAATTGGTAATATTGTCATTGATCAGGAAATTGTTCTTTTCATTTACTTAATTTAGTACAGCCACATCACATACATTTTACATAAAAGGAAAAACTTTATAACAATAGGGACTAATGCCCATGATAATTAAGGCGTAGATAGCGCTTCTCATAATAATACTGCTGCCTTGAGAAATACAATGTATAATCTGTCATTACATAATTTTAAAGTATAATATCAATTTAAAATAAAACAATAATATAACACAAAAATAGTTTCAAATAATTCAAACACATTAAGATTATTGACGAAGACATTAAAATGAATTGAAAATATTAAAAACGAATTAAATAGATTGAAATATTGCAAGGTGAAGGAAAACATCGTGAGGAAACCGACATGTCCTAGATCTAGAACCTAAAAATTCGAGAACATATTGTGACATCCACCAACCAACATGCACTGGGCCCGCGTGGTGGATTACGGCGCATTCTCTCTCCTAAAGAGAAGGCCTGAATCCCAGCAGTGGGAACATTAAAAGGCTGATTATGCTTATGTTTATGAAATATTGCAAATAATAATAAAAATAATTTAAAGTCAAAAATAAATTAAAGTCAAATAAATTAAAATACAATCAATTAAATTAAATTTAAAAAATTTTGGCGAGGATTGTAAAGATTTTAAGAATCTGTTTTTTTTAACCGACCTCAAAAAAAGGAGGAGGATATCAATTCGGTTGTATATTTTATGTGTTTTACCTTTTTTTTTCCTTTTTGAGGAGTTGTTTCCCAATTGGTCCCACTTTTCAGAATCCAGTTCTGATGATGGAATTCATGAGGAATCGAGGGTAGTCCTCAAATATTATAGGCAACTACATGGTGATTATGGTATTTTCATCAAGAACTTAAGCATTTACAGTCAAAAAATAACATTTGATGAAGTAAAACTGGTGAAGAAGACCAGAAATGGCCAACGGAACTTCATACTCACATAGATATCACAATGAAGATAGTTAAGCGACTATGACAATACAAATAAATAAATGGTTCTGAATGGTTATGTTGAAAATGGTATCATCGAAGTGAACTGATGATGATGATGGAGCCGGAAGGTAGGCACTGGAACTCCGCAATTAATCAATGTATCCTAGCCGTGATTGGGCTTATTAGAATTGTCATGAGATGAACTTTGGCTATAAGGTAGGTACTATCAAACTGATCCGATGATGGAGCCGGAAGGTGGAAGGTAGATACAGAAACTAACCTTGGCCTCAACGCACCCTTGCTCCGAATGTGCAAAACCCACAATAGTTTTTGCAAATCACCTGACACCGATTTATACGGTGTCTCATTCAACAAGTTTAGGAAAGCAGTCTCGGAGGTATGAGATTGTACAAATCTTCCAATCAATTGTTAATTGTAAGCATAAATTTCAATGTTATATACACTATCCTCTTTTTAATTTTTTTTAGTCTATTTTTATTTTTATAGTTGTGTTTCTTTTTCCATTTAGTATGTTTAATTTTTGTGGTAATAATCTTTTTTTATCTCTTATCATAACAATTAATGTCATACCTAACATGGTGTAAGCTGTGCATACCTGTAATAGGCATGCATACCAGTGACTAAATTTTAATATAATTTTTCACAAAAAAATGCTGTTGGTGTGCCAATAAATAAATAAATAAAAAACTTCATAATAAAATAATGTAACCCAAACACTGGAAATAATTTTTATTTTTTTTGGCCCGCGGGTAAGTTCTTGGAACTGTTAATGAAACACTTTGTAAAAGGTAACTGCTGAATATTAAAATTTACATTAATGATTTTATGAAGGAAACCTAAATCCAACAGACGTCTTCGGTCGCGAAGATTAAACATGATAACACACTTTATTTTATACAAATATTATAAACCTATAAATTATAAATACAATATAATATTTTAAAGGTACTATGAGAGTTTTGAAACGTGTTGCGCCGACCCCAAATAATACGGGACAAGGGCAGGAAGATAATGATGATGATACTATAAGAGTTTTGGAATTAAAGTTTTAGATTCGATGTTGTTCGAACCTTTCCTTTTAATAAAGTCATACAATTTGTTCAGTTTTCGTTTGCAAAATTTGCCTTAAACAAACAAACATTGCTAGGTAAATAAAAAAACCAAGTGCTTACGGCGCAATACAGACTGTTCACCAACAAACTAGCGAACTTTCTAAAGTTATTTTAATTGCATTCTCTATAATATTTCTTACAAGTATTACTGTTTGTTGATATGTTCGCCACAAATATGTCAAGGTGTTGCCGAGTGCAGCGGTATCGACAAACACCTCGCTCGTAGATAAGAGGCAAGTGCTACTGCTCAAGCTGGAGGGCACGACCAAGTCTCGCTAACTAGCGAACTTCCGCGCCGACACGAATTTATTAAAACGCCGAATGAGTTTGTTTCTAGTACGTTCTAGTGAGGGTGTACGCGCTATTACATATATCGCATTGTATTGGAGTCGTTTTCGTTTGTAAGAAATAATATTTAACTGAATATTAGGTAGGTACCTACATATTTCATTTTTAAGCGTTTGCTCTTTTTTCTAACCGACTTCAAAAATTTAAACAAAAAGAGGAAGTTTAGGAAAAAGACAGTGGGCTATCCATTGCTCGCCTTACGCAAGCCTACGCCTACACCAAAGCCCAGAGGTGGTTCCCGCCGATCGCCCCCCCAAGAACACGGTGGTGCTCTGCCCAAGCGGGGCACACCTCTACCGTATGCTCCACTGTGTCATCCGGGTGGTTCATACAATGGTGACACCCGGACATTTCTTCCGCACGTATCCAGTGCAATAAACTCCCAAACTTACCATGTCCGGTGGGGATCTGCGTCATGCGGATGGTGAGGATGCCGTGACGTCTTTCCAGCCACTCCTCAAAGAAGGGACTTTTCGCCACAATTATGGCGTGCCGAACTCACTTACTCTACGGTAATTTGAAGCGCTTCGCTTTAAATTACCGATTTGCGTAAATAAGAATTTAAATAAAATACCTAGGTACGTACTCTTTTTATTGTTTATCTGGGTCGAGAATCATTCCTGATTTTTTTTCGATTGGTTTCTATGCGTCTTCAACCAAGGGTGCGCAAACCCTTCAAGCGCTGCAGGTAGACGCTGCTACAACAAAATAGGCTAAGATTTATTTATTTATTTATTTATTTATTTATTTACTTAGGTTCACCCACAGCACATATATACACACACATAAAAACAAATCATAGGTATAGTTCTTATATACATGCCAATTACGGATAAACACAACATTTACAGTACACATGCCAGTTTACCGTAAGATTAACCACAAGCATTGTTAAACATTTACAGTACACATGCCAGTTTACCGTAAGATTAACTAGAAGCATTGTTAAACATTTACAGTACACATGCCAGTTTACCGTAAGATTAACCAGAAGCATTGCACCGTAAGATTAACTAGAAGCATTGTTGCAGCGATGCAGCGCGGCGAGTTGAGATTAGTTGCTGTTTCAAAAGGAACATGTCGTTGCCTTTTAATTTATACATCGGTGTTTACGCGACAGTGTCCAGGTCCTAGAGGTATAGTTGTTGTGGTAACGTGAGCATTAATGTAAGTTTTGAAAGCTTTGTGACTTTTACTTTGTGATTTAATAAGGAAAGTCAAAACGTGTATTGAAACCGTCAATACATTTTGCAGAAATTAACTTTATACCGTATTTAACAGTGCATTAATTATAATTTATATGAACTCTAAGCTTAGTAGGTTTCTGTAATGTAAATATATATACAAGTTCAATGAAGACATTAATTGTTCCACCAACGCCTTATTGACTCATCGTCACCTAACAAACCACATCCCCTTCAAGTGGGTACATTCACGCACAAAACAAACATTCGGCTCCGCGATACAAATCTCGCTCATTGAAAACAAACAAGTCTCGCAAACAGTCGCGCACACAAGTGACTCACGCACATCAAACTTAATTAAAATCGGCGCGTTATCTGCGAGTCGCGACAAGTTCACGCGACAACTCGAGGATTACGAGAGGAATGTTCCGAGCACTTTTGTTTATAATGTTACTTCAAAAGAACGGAAATGTTCTTATCTGTCTGAAGCATTCGAGACACGATATTTTAGGTTCGGCGCGTGTTTTTGAAGATATTTGTGTAATTAAGTGCGTGAAATAAGAACATCTTTGAAATTTTTTAATGTTGTAAAGAAAAACTGCCTAGGTAGTTTTTTTCATATTTGACAAAATGAATGAAAAGATTTGTATGATTCGTGGAATAAGGATAATGAGGATTGGAACCGAGTGCTTTAATGTCGCTTAGTGTTATTTTGAAGATTTTCTTATTTCGCGTTTTGAAAGCCAGTCCTTGAAATGTTAAGGCTCCGTGCACAGAATTATCTCATTTTGAACCTTTTTGATCATGGTTTGTGAGAAAAGTAAGAAGAATTTAAACCTTATTTTTTAGGATTATGAAAGTCAAGTTCTTATTCTCTCAGTTGGCTTGACTATTTTTTTAAAATAATGTGTGTATTAATGGCAATTACCCATATTCAAAACCCTTTTCTCGCAAAAGTATCGATCGAGTAAAGTTTGGCTACGTTTTACACAAACTACAAATGATTTATAACATTAAAAAAAATATTAGTAACATCATTATATGGTCTACTCTCAGATGGGTTGAAAACATTATTGACTTCAATAGGAAATATAGCAGAAAAAAAATGTTGAAAAAACATAATTCTTGGAAAACATCTGTACAAATAAGTATTTTTTTCTATACCTTAGAAACACTTTTAAGAAAATTTAAAAATTACACAATAATCTTAAGTTAATCTGTTAATAGAATCTAAAATTTATTTTATAAATAAACAATACCTTCATTTCGTAAATTACAAATAAATTGAACTATATTATCGACCGCGCAAACACGATCGCGTCAGTAACGATCGGGCACTCCCAGCGAGAGCACGTACTACTTTTTTCCGGAGCCGCTCACGAAATTTACTTGAATATATTCCCAAATTTGTACGCCGACTATCACGTTGTGATCCAGTAAGTATTATTTTTGATTTTATGTACTTTGTTTATTAAGATTGTTTAAATTTCTTTCGACTTCAATAGTACTTAGAGGTAACTGTTGTATGTTTGTATGTAAAGGTTATCTGCGGAATTACTCTACTAGATTAAATTACAATTCTTTCACTAATGCCATCTACAATGGTTAATGGCAGCTATATTACCATCCACAGAAAGTTGATATTTTTAACCGACTTAAAAAAAGGAGGAGGTTATCAATTCGGTTGTATGTTTTTAATCATTTTTTTATGTTTGTTACCTCAGAACTCCGTCGTTAATGGACTGATTTTTTTGCAGATAATGAGTCGAAAGAAAAGGACGCATTATAAAGGCGTCACTAAAAGGAAAAAAAAAACAAAATGTGGGGCTGATACGTGCAAGACAAGTTCTTAAAGAACGCAAGTCCAATGCACTGGCTACGGTTTCGTTTCCAGAACATGTAAGATTTCTTCGATCAGCAGTAGAAGTGAAATAGTACATTTTGATACAGTGGAGAAAGTTTGTCATTGCGACCGAGGACGAATTCACACGAGCCGTAGGCGAGTGTTTTATATGGATCTGAGTGCTGCTGATTGATACATTTTTACGTGATTGCTTAGCGCTCAGCCTGATACTATGGTGGCAACGAGCACGCGTACTTTTTCGCACTAGTGCGAAAAACAGTAAATAGTGTGCCTAAAAGCGGTAGGAATAAGAGCGGGTTTTCGAGTAAGTGTATTGAAATAGCATTTACCAGTACATACTAATTGACAATGTTGCTAATTTTTAGGAAATAGATGCTAATGAAAATTCTGAAACGACTATGGACACTAATAAAGTTGACAATATGTGTCAACTTGAACTATTCATGGTAATTATAACCATTGTGTTACGTACAGGGTGTAAATAAATAAACGCAAGACCTACTTTTAGAAATTCATAACTTATTTTAGTTGTACTATATATTATGGTGATCTAATTGTTTCAGTTTATATTGAAAGTCTCATATTTTTCTCTAAACTTAACTCGTAAAGTGAAATTTAGTAAGTTCTTGGTCCGAGAGACCACACAGGATGTTTTGCGTTTATTATGTTATATCGTATAAAAATAAATAATGTACTTATAATATACCAACAATAATATATTCATTTACAGGGTTATTTGTAAAACACTAACAACCTTGCAGGACTGTATTACTGCCTATGTTCAGCGGACAATTAAGACGGTTCTAACAATACCTCATATGTCGAGTTCCGATAAGTAGATTAGGAGCTATGAGGGAACAGATGAACATACTCACATACATACATAGCCTGTCAAAATCATTACCCTCCTTTGGCTATGCCGTAATCGGGTAAAAAAAAAAACTAATTTGAAGGTAAAAGTGGCTGTGGCTGCGGAGCAGGACCGGCATTTAGCCAAGCGTTTTTATCAAGGATATAATCTTCCAGTTTATAATACGCTTGTCTACATAGTGTGCGTTTAATGCAACCTTTAATTTTGGACTCATTTAGTTGTAGAATCTTAACTGGTATTTTATTATAAAATTTTACACAGTACCCCATGAAAGAACTATGTACTTTAGCCAATCTGAACCGAGGTTGATCTAATTTGTTCCTATTCCTAGTATTAAAATTGTGCCTGTCACTTATCTTAGTAAAAAGATGAATATTTTTCCGAACATACATAATGTTTTCATAAATGTATTGACAAGGGACCGTCAGGATGTTTATTTCCTTAAATAGTTCCCTAAGAGAATCGCGTCTGCAAAGAGTATATATGGCTCTGATAGCTCTTTTCTGCAGAATAAAAATAGACTCTATATCTGCAGCCCGTCCCCATAGCAAAATACCGTAAGACATGATACTATGAAAGTAACTAAAATAAACTAGTCGCGCAGTATCCACATCAGTAAATTGACGGATTTTTCTGACAGCATATGCTGCTGAACTAAGCCGACTTGCCAGAGATGTTAAATGAGGACCCCATTGTAGCCTCGAGTCAAGCGTGATCCCTAGGAAAACCGTATTCTCGACGCATTCGAGTTTCTCCTTGTTCAATACTTGATATCTCGAAGGCTTTCGATAGGGTCTGGCACGAAAGCCTTATTGCTAAGCTTCCTTCCTTCGGTCTACCCACTGGTCTGTGTGATTGGATCGCAGACTTCTTGAGGGATCGATCCATCCGAGTGGTCGTTGATGGCTGCTCGTCCGGTCAAATGGATATTAATGCCGGGGTCCCTCAGGGGTCGGTACTCTCGGCAACACTGTTTTTGCTGCACATAAATGACTTACTTAAACCCGGTATCTTTGGGTATGCAAACGACAGCACTGTTGCCGAGAGATGTGTGGCTGACGCACGCGCTAGTGGGTCACAGATCCAGTCATCCCGAGAGGCTATGGTTGAACGCTTGAACTCGTCCTTGAAGGCGGTCTCCGATTGGGGCGATGCCAATCTGGTCAATTCAATGCAAGTAAAACCAAGCGTGTCTTTTTTCCGCTAAACGAAGTCAATTCCACCTGGCTCCATCTTTCCGAGGTGTGAACGTGCCAATAACCGACCATCTTGATCTTCTTGGCGTTACGCTGACGTCAACTCTCAACTTCGGGCCATACATCGAAGCAAAGGCTCAACTGGCAGCAAAAAAGCTGGGAATCCTCGCGAAGGTCAGACGGTACTTCACGCCGGAACAGCTGCTAAAACTTTATCAAGCGCAAGTTCGATCGTGTATGGAGTACTGCTCTCATCTTTGGGACGGGTCTGCCAAATACCAGCTTGATGCGCTAGAGTCGATTGAGAGGCGAGCCAAGACGATCATTGGCAATGATGCACTTGTTGAGTCGAAGCTCCAAAGCCTTGGACATCGCCGCCGAGTTGCTGGCATGTCGGTTTTCTATCGTTTACATTTCGGGGAGTGTGCACTGGAATTGCACAATCTAATTCCGCCAAGTCCGTTCCATCATTGGACCACTAGACGTACGGTGTTGCGCCACCGGTACATGGTGGACATCCCACCCATACGCACAAAACGTTTTGAGAACACATTTATTATGCATACAGCCAAGAAGTGGAATTCCTTGCCGGAGTCTGTGTTTCCTGATAGCTACAACTTAGGGGTCTTTAAGTCAAGAGTGAATAGGCTACTTCTAGGCAAGCGTGCTCCATCGTCGACCACATCATCGCTTGCCATCAGGTGAGATGGTGGTCAAACGCGAGCCTATCATTAATAAAAAAAAAGAAGCTTTTATGGCTTTGGAAAGAGGTAGTGTGAGTCCATCAGGTATACCATCAATATCAGTAACAGCTGATGCTGCTTGCATACTTATTCTTCGGCCTATTTCCATCTTTTTGTTATCTCGTCGTGACATTTCGCGTACGTATTTTGTTTAATTATTGGTAAATCTATGGAAGTCAACAAACAAAATATTTCTGATTTCTGAACAATTCCTTTTAAATACGGGCAAATTCCAATAAAACTCAGTAATCGTCAATACGGCTTTCGCCGAAATCGTTCAACTGGGGATCTTCTAGCGTATGCCATTCACATCTGGAGAGAGGCTATTGAGAAGTATGGAGAAGCACTTGCAGTCTCTCTTGATATCTCGAAGGCCTTCGACAAGGTCTGGAACAAAACCCTTATTGCTAAACTTCTTTCCTTCGGTCTACCCACTACTGGAGTCTGTCTGATTGGATAGCAGACTTCTTGAGGGGGTCGATCCATACGAGTGGTTATTGATGGCTGCTCGTCCGGTCAAATGGATATTAAAGCCGGGGTCCCTCAGGGGTCGGTACTCTCGGCAACACTGTTCTTGCTGCACATAAATGACCTACTTAAACCCGGTACCTTTGGGCATGCAGACCACAACACTGTTGCCAAGAGATACGTGTCTGACACACAGATCCAGTCTTTCCGAGAGACTATGGTTGAACGCTTGAACGCGTGCACTAGCTTCTGACGTTTTATAAGTGCCCATGTAGGCCTATGTGAAATAAAAACTTTTGACTTTGACTTTGAACTGGTCCTAAGGCAGTATCTGATTGGGACGATGCCGATCTGGTCAAGTTCAATGCTGCTAAAACCCAGGCGTGTCTTTTTCTGCTAAACGGAGACAATTTCGCACGGCTCCATATTTCCGGGGTGTAACCGTGCCGATAACCGACCATCTTGAGCTTCTTGGGGTAACGTTGTCGTCTACCCTCAATTTTGGCTCTTATATCAAGGCAAAAGCTCAGCAGGCTGCCAAAAAATTGAAGATCTTAGCTGAGGTGATTCGGTACTTTACACCGGAACAGACAGCTGCTCCAACTTTATCAAGCACAAGTTCGATCGTGTATAGAGCTGTACTGATCTCATCTTTTAAATATTCAAAAAAAAAAATATCTGTTTTTAAAAATACGGTGATGTTCTTATTTATTTTGTTTGCTTTCCTTTTTATTCCGATATTTTTGGTTCAATTCGAATACTTGACATTGATGAATATATTTTTTTACACCACCTGCTCGATAATGCCCTTTTATACGTCATACAACCATCACTTAAAACAAGTCATTATGTCCCTAGGGAGATAATGCAGTATGGGCGATCCCTAGGGAATAATGAGATTTGAATTTGGAACGTGAAAAACCGTCAGCATTATGTGAATTAAAATGTAGTGCATCAAACAAGTTTATTCAAATTTCAAACTGGCCACTAACAAAAAAAAAAACAGAATAAAAAAACTTTCTAAAAAAAGTAATGAACAAGCGGGAGCGATAGAGAAAATTTAAATTATAGAATCTTTTGAGTAGTGAATTTTGTTTGTTTCAAATCTCAAAACATTTTGAGTGATAGTTAAGATTAACTCGTAAATAATACTTACATATATTTCTCTATTATATGATTTGTTTTACTAAATTGTCTTTTAATTATCTCACAGATGGTGTAAAAAGTAGAGTATCCAACACAGGGATAAAGCTGTCTTTGTCTTGGGCGGCTTGAATTCCTCACTTCACTCAGGTTTCTTTATTAACTCCCTCGCAGTGCTCGGGAGTTAATTATATAAATCCCTCACTGACGTTCGGGATTAAAATTAGCAACCTTCGTTTTGTTCAGAATTCAACATGCCGCCCGCGACCTAGACACTGCTTTATCCCCTAGTCACATAATCTACTTTATGCAATAAGACAATGAAGTTTGTGAAATGTATTATTTTTATTGTATTTGCTGCGAATTTTTTGGTATATATGTAGGTCTTTTTATTTCCTTTTTTTACGTAGTTTTTAACGATGACCTCAACTTGGTATTGTTTTGTCAATTAATTAATTTCTGAGTTGAGCTATACGTTTATTGACAAATGCTTGCACTGACTGAACAGGTCCACTCTAACACGGTAATATTATCTATACAGTATTCCAACTTCATACAAACGGACGAAACGCGAGCTATACCTACGCGCCTCGATCTCGAGGTGCGCTCGGGATGCAGACAGTCGCGTCTGTGCCGCGCGATATTTTCAATAAAAATAAGTTCAAGTACATATTTATATATTTAATATGACGAGTAGGATATATTGTGCTGTTTTTCATTCACATAAATATTGCTTCATTTAAAACCAAACATATAAATTGTAAAGTAGCTGCAGGTATCTATAACCAAGTAAAAGATATTCCTTTTTCTCCACCTTGTCCATGTTTCCCAAAACAATTTTTAATTAAGCTTTAGAATGCGGATTTTTGTACTTTAAAATTTAATAATAAAGCATTTCGTAGGTACGTCTCAGTCGAGGCGCAAATATTTTTCGGTCGCAAATATTGAACACTTCCTATTCAATTCACAAAGTATTTTATTTGTTTATATAAAAAAAGTATATTTACAATCACAAAACTAAATGGAAACACAAAGTAGGCAAATGTAATTAAAATGCTGGAGGCGGGCAGCCATAGTGCGGGCAGCCCTATCGCATGTTTACTTACCGCGCGGCTGTAGGCATTTATTTCAAAGATACGGCCGAGTTACAATACTGTATAGATAATATTACCGTGACTCTAATCTGTATGGTTCCATCCTCAAAAGAACATCTCAGACACTAGTATACACTGTCCGCATACACCTTTACCGAGATTACATATCTGAATTTTAAAAGAGATATCTCGTAAACTTAATTTTTTTTTGACACATGGAAAGTGTTTTTTACAACTATTTACTTAAATAAATATCATTGTATCATCGTTTTGTATTTATCATTTAGTTAATTGTCTAAATGTATCAACATCCATCTAACACAAAATTGAATAATTTTGGTGTGAATTGTGACAAATATAAAATATATACACGTTCCAGATTTTTATTTACAAACCATACTTACTTTATAATTTTGTAACTCAGAAAAATATCTTATAGAGGATCAAAATTGTTTGAGCGGCCACCAAGCTCGATTTTTACGCGTGTGTGCGTGTAGCTGCATGCACGATGCACACAAACATAACATTGCAGCGAATTTGCCTAAACTCTAGCGAGTGAATTTTCTGCACGGCCTCTTAAGACGCCATCTTTATTTGTCAGACTATCACTTTATTTAAAAAACTGGGCAAGTGCAAGCCGGACTCGCGCACTGAGGGTTCCGTACAGACTTACCTATGTAAATAGTTCAATACCCGAATGGAGTTTCGAAGATTTTTCCGAATCGCAAAACAAGTTTTTTTTTTGAGACGTAACAACAAATTTCCTGTTTTCAGATTTATACCTTGCCTTATGCCAAATTTCAGGATTCTCCGAATTTTGATTGCCTTGAGAGTGGCATAAACGGCCGTATCTTTTTTATTTCGTTAACTTACAAGTTTTTCACAGCTTCATGGGACCGCAGACTTGAGTATTTATGGTTTTAATTTCAACACGATAACTCCACGTGTTCCCGAGATAAAGGGTCTTGACAGACCGACAGACGGACAACAAAGTGATCCTATAAGGGATCCATGTTTTTCTTTTGAGGTATGGAACCCTAAAAAATGAATGCGTTATTAATAGGTACCTACTCTCTCACAAATGTCTTACGGACCAAAATGTCGACAACCAACAGCCAGTAAAACTGATTAGATTCCAATCAAACTATTCCATATAAACCTGCCACAAACTCCAATAACATGTTATCACGAGCCAGCTCGAGCGGGACACAAAAATAAAGGTTTGCTGAAACGCGCGCGGTGTAACTTGACAGTTATAAGTCGCACAAAGATGCTCGCTATAACTGTCGTGCGCACACTCGTGCCCGCGACTGCATGCCGACATTTATAAGTATTATCTGTCCGTGTGTCACAGCTTTATGTGCACAGTGCACACGGCCGCGCTATCTCTCTGTGTGTCACAAGTTCGTACCTGTGTGCCGAGACTATTGTTTTAGTTTGTGTGACAGAGTTATGACGCAGAAAGTTCTGAAGTTTGAGGTTTTTTACATAGTCGGATGATTTACGATGTAAAAAGTAACACCTCCGCTAAAATCTTAAAACAAAATTTGGTTTCAATTATAACTAGCGCGGGACGTGCAAGCAATAGAAGTAAATAAGCCCGGATTGCTTTTATGTGGAAATACATAACACCTAACATATAAATCATGGAACATAACAAACGAAATAAAATCTAAACTTTAAACTTCACGTATAATTGAAGATTCACTCATAGATTAATACGACACGCTGATGCCACTATGCAACTTAATGCAACGTTGCCACTCTGCACGTTATACGTATAAATGATACGCGATCTCCCATCTCGCTCTAACTGAAAGGCTGAATGGCTATAAAATAAGCTGGGTTTTCGAGGTCCCATCAATGAAATTATGAAGCGCCCTCTATGACGCGTTAAAAAGTTACGCAAACTACAAATTAAATGCGTTGAGCAGTTATCGTCTTGTACATAATTGTTTTAATAGATTTTTTTGTTTACTGTCATTTATAGTTAAAGTTTTATGATTAGTTATTGCTGTAACTTATTGGTTTTGAAGTGATAAAGGTTTATTAACTTTGTAATAAATTCGGAAATGATACTAGTGGTGTATGTGTGGAATTGATAATTGGCCAGGTAAAGAGTTTGAGTTTTAGAGATAAATATGATTTCGTAACTTCACAAATATTTATTTTATTGTTTTGCACTGATGATACGTGACGGTGGATTATAGCGCGAGTTTTTTTTTTATTCGAAATATTAGGTAAGTGAGTAGTACTGTAGATAGATAAGTCAAGGTTCCTTCGCTTGCCCCTATAAAGGTATCTGGCACGCCACTACAGTGCGTAACTAGTGACTTCACTCGGGTGCAAATTTTACACACAAAACTTCCTCGTTTATTGTTTTTTCTTAGTGAAAACCACATCAATATCTACTTGGAGTTTATTTAGATATATGGAAAGCGGCTTTACCTTGTACTATGTAGAGATTGATTAAAACGACTAGTTGTAAGTCTCTCCCTCTTAAAATTACATGAGAGTAGAAAACTTTGTGCTCTTAGCCAAAACTACTACTATTTAGGTACTCATTTTACAAAACACTGAGTATAACAGAGTCCAAACTAATTCATACTTTTAGTTTGTTTTGGTCCTTCCAGTCGGACATTGTCTAGTTGTGTGTGGTTGGAAGAAACAATAATGTACAGAGCACCGTTATCGTATAAATAATTCAATTTCAAATTAATTTAAAATAATGAACATTGTCACATGATTATTGTAGAATACTTGGTGTAACAACGTGCAGCGTGATCTACATTGTCGTTGGATCGGCACTGATATGACGTTACGTCTGACATTCCGACCTGACAGCAGTCTGACGCCGGGTGACGCCGGTCACATGGGGGCCGGTCAGCGATTAATTAAATGTATTGGACGTCACATTTAATCGATAATTTGATTATCTGACCGATGTCGGACACCCCCTCGGTTGTCAATTATGAACGACAGTTATTTTAACTGCACGAAATAATAATATCAATTTTTACCCTCAAAGTGCAGAACGAAAATATACCTAAATGATTATTTTATACCTACAGCGATTTTGTTGTTTAAATTTTTTTAAATTGTTCATTCTTCCAAACTTTACAAAAGAAAAGTTACCTCAACTAAATTGTTATGTTCGTAATTTCAAGCGAAATTAATTGCTAAAGACTTGTGCCCGTTACAGTGAAAAAAGAACTCGAGAATTGATAAAACTGTGTGCAAAGCGTGGTTTGTACCAACCGCGATACGTTTCACTTAACTACACAACAGCTGCGAACAAAACGCTTGTCCCTGATATGTGCACAGCGCGCACGCGAGTGCCGAGCGGACACTCGCACTAACTCCATTATTATTTTAATTCGAGTGTGGCTCGCAAACAGTCACGTTTATGCATTCCTATTCGATTACATTTACCGCACGACTGGACTAAGTGCGATGACCAACACTGTTCATCCATTACTCGGTGGACTCACATCATTACGTGCAACTGTTGACACGAAATGCAATGTAAAAATCAGTCTTAAAACACGTCGCATTGGTGAGCTACAGTCGCGTGATATGAGTGAGCGCACTTAACTCGATCCGACCTGCGTTGCCGCACCCGGCCGCGCCGGTCCGTCGACAATTAGATTAGCTGCGCGGACCGCGTCGCCTCATCGCCGAGTGGCCGCAAGCCCGCAATGGATACATGTGTAACACAATTTCACACTAAATTACGGACACGTATCTTGCATTGAACTCCCGCCGGAGTTTGATGAAGCCAGTAGTCACGGAGCGAAACCGAACTTAGAATGAGAAGTGTAGAGCTCTGGGTAAGTTTAATCAGAAGGTTGAAGTTGTATCGCAGTTGGTTTCGCTGCAGTTTTTCGCAATGAGATAACAAGGTAACGTAATTCCCGCTAGCTGGTTGAAACTTGTTTTGAAGTTGGGTTGAAGAATGTTTCTATCTCAAGGAATGTAAAGTTACTGTGGTTCTTATTAAATGTTAGATGCGGTTCACTGGAACAAAGCAGCAGCAAAGTGGTCTTCTGTTATTCTATTACTTTCGGACTTAAATTATAACAAGATAAATAATAGAAATAAACAAGAGTTCAGAAGGTATTACTTTTTGTATTTTCGCAAGTCAAAGAGTTCACTTTCTACGGATGTACTCTCGAATTTTAATAATTTGTAGTTCCTACAGATAATGTTTAGGGTTCCGTACCCGAAAGGTGCCGACGGGACCCTATTACTAAGTCTCCGCTGTCCGTCCGTCCGACCGTCCGTTTTTCAGCGGGCTGTACCTCTTAGACCATAAGAGGTAGAGAGTCGAAATTATCAAAATATGTGTATTTCTATTGGCACTACAACAAAAAATAATAAAATTAAAATAAAGTTAAAAATCAAAGGAAGTTCCCATACAAGAAACGTTTTGCCGGCTTTTAATGTTGCAGTAAGGAACCCTTCGTGTACGAGGCCAACTCGCACTTGGCCAGTTTTGATTTGCTATTCTGTGTTACGTTTGCAGATTGTTTTCTAATTTTAAGTGAAAAGAGTACAAATTATAGCTAATCTCCGGTCCAAACGATAAATTTATTTAGCAAATTGTAAACATTCTCTTACATAAAAAACTTAAATATTAACTAAATTATACTAAAACCTAACTATGTACATAAATATAATACAAAAACACAAAGTACACTCAGGCGTCGAAATACTCCTCCACATCGCTGTCATCCGGAAATGTGCCCAGAAGTCTGGCAGCATTGCCACGTTGAATGGCAATGCTAATTCTTTTTCTAGCTATTCTTATAAATAAACTACAATTACGTTAGGTATATCCAAATATAAAACATCATTTAGAGACATTGCACAGGAACAGCTCACAACTACTACCAGCAAAAACCGTTGCTTCTAAAATTGAATTCCACTGCCTCACAAGAAGCGGAGCGCAGGAAACTTTGCCATAGAGAACGTGGAGGCTAATGGCATTAGTTGAGGACGCGCGACGCTGCCAGATAGTTGGCACGGCGGCCACGCCAGCCACGCCAGCCACGCCAGCCACGCAGGCCACGCTGCCCGGCGCTGGTACTGCCACTTCATATTAGATGAACTGCTCTTGCTCGGAGGTATTTATCCATAAAAGATGCCGAATTGATGACATCGCGTTCGCTTGTAAGAAACACGATAAATTTTACAGGTGAAGTTTGTGATATATGGAATCAATTATTTTGTTTTCATTATTGCATTTTCATATTACTGATATTGCAAAAGCAATGTAATGAAAAGGAAAAAGAAAATGCGTATAATTAAAACAAAGATGGAGCAGTTAATGAGTTACCAGGGAAGCTACATGAGCAGAAAGTCAACCGTCAACAAGCGTGTCAGTTTTTAACCTTGTAATACGTTTTTTTGGTAAAGACACGGATAGTTACAGAAAGACTAGTATAACTCAGTTTGTTCACGAGTTTCTAGTATCATTGTAATGCCGATTTCGCTGTACCTCTCAACCTTTCTCAGTACCTACTTGTACAGAAAACTTTGGCCTGTTTTGAATAAGCATATCACCGAAACGAAGTTATGTTCATATTATATAAATCTAGGTACATGAAAGTTTTATATAACTTTTCTAGTATCTTTGTATAACGACTGTGACATGACATTGCTTCACATCTTGAGGTTGAGTTCTTTGTGTTCCTTAGACAATGTTGTTTAGAAAAAAAAACCTTAAAATACTGAGAGGGCCATATAGGTACTTTAGCTGTAAAAATAGGAAATCGTGATTCACACGATAGATAAATTTCAAGTATCACCATAGTATAGAGAGTTTTATACTCAATCTAAGATATTTATCGCATGAAAACCGCATAAGACAGACATTGCAGTATTCGAGAAATAGCTCTCGTATGTCGGTCATCTATCACCATCCACCTCCCCAGCGCTCGTCCCCGCTCCACATATGAACGTATGAACTGGTATGAAGTACGGTGGCGCGGCCGGCATCCTCCAATAACCATTCATATTTCGCTGCATTGCTCCCGGAACTCTGACCACAGTACATGGTAATGTCTAGACGTGGCAGTTCTGACACAATAGCACCGAAAGTGTGTTCAACGCAAATCCTCTGCCACGGATCACCTTCAAAACTGACAGTTGTGGCTTAACATTATTATTAGTTAGGCACACTATCTGGACAAATGGCTTACTTTATTTTCTTCCAGTCAGTTTCTATACTTCAAGTAAATGGGCTGTATCGCTTCCTAGCTCTGTGCGCTCTCTCTACTATTCGACTCGATAGCGGCGCACTCGATGTTCTACCGATCCGACTAATATTCCACACTCCACAACTAAGTCAACAGGAGCGATTGAAACTGTGAAGTATCGAGATATCGTTAGTTCATGTCCTAGATTGCATCGGCGATAGTTTCATCGTTAGGAGAGCCTTTTTGGTCGGTTGAAACCATGAAACCAATGAATATTTTGTTTTCTAAGTTAAGTTATGGCATGACGTTATTGCATATGTACGGTATTTACCTACAAATTAAGCTTCGAAATAAAAATCATCACAATAACATCATCAAGGAGCCAAGTAGTCAAATATGACGTATACGAGTATTTCAAAACACTTATTTTGATCTCTTCTTATTTTGGGTCGCTCTAATATTTTCTATACATGACTGAAATCCAAAGGTTATTCATTCATTATCCATTAGGAAGTCCATTTATAGAACGGACAGCACATTTTTACCGATCCTGAAAATGTCTCAGAATGTTTAGATAATCCGAGCCAAATCACGACTTTAGCATTTTAAAAAGGCGAGGACGATCAGTTTACGGAGTCCCTTACACATGATGAAATGCGCACTACCTACATATACGTAAGATAAGCGAAGAGCTGTACCCGGGAGTCATCGGTATTATTTATCCGAAGTCTTTTCGCGAACTGTGATTTACTATTAAAGATTGTGAACTGTGATTTACTATAAATACATTGAACAAAATGATGAGCGCGTTTTAAACATTCTTTTTGTTCATATCATAACGTGGTCTTTCCCATCGCTGGTAATAATAATAATAATAAGTTGATACAACTCTGCGCACCTTCCTGATGTCATGTATGGGGCAGTGGAGAACAGTCCTTCACTATCCGGGATGTCGACAGATTCGGGAGAACAGCGAGCCGATAAGGATTGAGCGTGGCATATTCCAGGGCGACAGTCTGAGTCCACTGTGGTTTTGTCTAGCCTTGAACCCTCTTAGCACACTACTGGAGGGTTCGGGCTTAGGCTACCGGTTGAAAAGAGGTGGTCAGGTTATATCTCACCTTCTTTACATGGATGATCTGAAACTCTTTGCCCCCAACAACTTGCAACTGATGGAGTTACTGAAGGTTACTGAAACCTTCAGTAGTGCCATCAGGATGGAATTTGGTGTGGATAAATGTGCAGTCATGCATGTAAAGCGTGGGGAGATTATGGAATCCGTGGGAACTCAGCTCTCGGATTCCATATACCTTAGATCCCTCTGCTCAACCGAAACTTACAAGTATTTGGGTATGTCGGAAGCGTTAGGTATCAATGCTGCTGACGTGAAACAATCGTTGAAGGAGCGCTTCTTTGGCCGCCTGAATAGGGTACTAAAAAGTCTCTTATCAGGTGGGAATAAGGTGCGCGCCTTCAACGGTTGGGTCATGCCGGTTTTGATGTATTCTTTTGGCATACTCAAATGGACTCAGACAGAACTTGACGCCCTGGATAGGAGGGTAAGCAGTGTGCGGACACACTGCTTACCGCAAATCGAATGCATCACCCACGGTCATCGGTGATGAGGCTGTATATCCCGCGGAAATGTGGGAGTCGTGGCTTTTTAAATGCTAAGACCCTACACAACCGCGAGGTATGCAGTCTCAGGGAATACTTCCTAGAAACCGACGTGGGTATGCACCGAGATGTGGTAGCGGTAGACAAGGGCCTCACTCCGCTCTCCTTGGCTAACGGGAACTGGCGCAAACCTATAATACTGGATACTAATGACCGCAGGGAAGTATGGCAGAGTAAGGAGCTTCACGGGCGCTTTTACCGGGCCTTACATGAACCCGATGTAGACCTATTAGCGTCTGTATCCTGGCTGCGCATCGGTGACCTCTTCGGGGAAACCGAAGGTTTTGTCTGTGCGATAATGGACGAAGTTGTGATGACGAACAACTACCGGAAATATATTGTGAAGGACGGTACGGCTGACATCTGTCGGGCATGCCACCGGCCCGGGGAATCAATCCGACACATTATTTCTGGGTGTTCTCACCTAGCCAACGGAGACTATTTGCATAGACACAACCTCGTAGCCAGGATTATTCACCAGCAACTTGCTCTTAAATACAATCTTGTGGAATCAGAAGTACCGTACTATAAGTATGTGCCCGACCCAGTTCTCGACAATGGCAGTATCACGTTGTATTGGGATCGATCTATCATCACTGACAGGACTATTGTTGCCAATAAGCCTGATATAGTGGTGATAGATCGACTAGAGCGTCGTACAGTGATTGTTGATATAGCGGTCCCTCATGACGAGAACCTCGTGAAAGCTGAGAAAGATAAGCAAATTAAGTATCTTGACTTGGCTCGCGAGGTTGTCGACATGTGGGAAGTGGATACAGCAGTCATTGTACCGATAGTCGTGACGGCCAATGGATTAATATCAAAGAGCCTCGACCAACATCTAAGGAGGCTCTCGTTAGGCAGTTGGATCAAGGGCTTGATCCAGAAAGCAGTACTCTTAGACACGGCGCGTATTGTCCGGAGGTTCCTCTCTCAGGAGCCCTGACCACCGGTAGCTTGGACCCTGTTCCCGATGCCGGTGGGCTACTATTTTTTATATTTTTAAATGTTTTTTTTTAATATGTTTTTTTTTAAGGAAATATTTAATAATGTATAAAATATGTATTTAAATATAAATAAATGTAATAATAATAATAAATCCGCAGGGCAGTTTTGTGGCGAACTGTTGGGCATTAGCGACCCCACGGACCCGATCTCCCGGGAAAATTCTTGTTCTTCATCTCCGGCTTGCCTTTATTGACCGGCCGTAGTGAACACTGACGAGGAACAGAGCTCCCACCTCTCTCTTGCCTTTATTGACTGGCTTGAGTGGAGATTCGCAAGAGCAAACGTGCTCGGGAGAAGGATGTATAATCCAGTAAGATGCTGGTAGGGATCTTGACCGTACTTCCAGGATTGTCCTGATAGCCGTGGTATACCTCTCCACTCCTTAAGCACCACAGGATATGTTGCTCTCTTGTTGCTACGTCACTTCGTGCTAGCGACCGTTTACCCATTTATTGAAATTCCATCGGGCCTCTGCGAGTTGGTTTCGGCTCCTCGTACGCCTTCCAAAGGTCCAGGACCTTAGGGTGCTGAGATAAATAAATAAATAACAATAATAATATTCCACAACTATCACACAACGCCGTCTAGTCCCAAGCTAAGCAGAGCTTGTGTTATGGGTACTAGTTAACTGATAAACATACTTATATATTTCTAAATACATACTTAAATAGATAAATGACACCCAGACACAGAACAAATGATCGTGCTCATCACACAAACATTTGTCCTGGGTGGGAATCGAACCCACGACCTCCGGCATAGCAGTCAGGGCCATTAACCACTAGACCAACAGGCCTGTCAAAGGCCTGTAATTTAATCTATTGGTCGAGTATGCGTCACTGGCTTCATAATCGTTGCACATCAAGCATACTAAGCAAATTAGAAATAGGTACATTGCTCAAACCTATGACGATCTGAGCTCAAAGTCTAACATCATAAATCGCCACATTTCTATGTTCATCTCAAAGCAAAGCAACGTGTTTAACACAGTCTTCCAAAGTGTAGGGCCCAGCCAGCTAGGGTAAAATATTTTTCTAGTATGCTCCTGGTGGACTAAAAAAAGTATTTACTGCCACTGGCATCCTTGTTATCCATCCATCAGAAATATTGCTGTCGCGGTAATGTTTTCCGGAATCACTGCCTCACTTCTTCCTGGTAACAAAATAGTTACTTTTTTGTTATCCTACATTGTGTCTCTGCACGCCTAAAAATAATCAAACCACAGCAATTATCTTTTCTCTCTAAATTCTCTCGCAAATTGAAAGGAACGACCCCTTCCATTTCAAGCAATTGCAGTTTCCTGTGAGTTATCTCAAAGATCATTATAAAATCGCAAGGGCAGACACTGAAGCTGTCAAAAGTAAGACTAGAAAAGTGTTTTATAATATCGAATAGGTACTGTTACTTTATTTGTTCATTCATTAGCTACGAGCCCTTTATACACCTTATGCTTTGATAACATTACTATCACGGACTATAATAATTTTTTTTTTGATTGGTAAACCATCTAATGACATCTCTCGCTCTTGGGAGGAGCGCAAGGGTGTGTCAGGCTTTTACAGACTAAAAACCCACTCCTGTTTCTTCGTTGCCTTTCATACCAGGACCGAGTTTTTCTTTCAGAAGCAACCCTTGGCCCCCGTAGGCTTCGCCCCTGTTGGGCCCCTACGGTTTGCTAACATCTCCTTGAGGCGCGCATGGAACACTACGCGCCGTCGACGACTTAGGTTCGGTCCGGAAGGTTACTGGACGGTTGGACGGCGAGCTACACATTGCTCGCCGGTGGTCGGAAATCGGGATCGGGATCCCGGCAGCAAGGGCGTGAGGTTCGCTCCTTCGCGCGTGCACGTGCAGCCTCCTCCTTTGATAGCATTAATGCTTCGCAGAAGGAGGCGACCGTCTGCCACTCCTCCTCGCATCGGACCATGTCCTGTACCAAGGTCCGGCGCGAGAGATTACTGTCGCCGATCGCCCCCACGAGGACACGGTGGTGTTCTGCCCAAGCGGGGCACATCTTTACCGTATGCTCCTCCCTGTCCTCCAGGCTGTCCACACAGTGGTGACACCCGGGTGTTACTTCCGCACGAATCCGGTGCAGGAACTTCCCGAACTGACCATACTCGGCGAGAACCTGCGTCATGCAGAAGGTGAGGACGCCGGCTTTCCAGCCATTCCTCAAAGAGGGGATTTACCGCCATGATTATGGCGTGCCCAACTATGTTATAATAGCGTTTGTACAGTTTCACACAGATGAAGTCACGGGAAAAAGCTAATTTAATAAGTCGCCGGTTTAGTAATAATTCTCAGCTCATTCACAAACTCTGACCGCTCACCGGGCATTTCGCTCAAATCTGCACATCTGTCCTAAGGCGAGGTCTCCACGCGCACGGAACACTACTCATATTTCACGAGCTTTATACTGACTGACAAATACCGCTGACATAACAAACGTAACGTACAGAAGTTTTACTGAATCCAAGGTCCGGGAAATGTACTGATAATCTAATCATATTTCAGAGATGGAAGGAGACCATTCTCAGGAATGTTCCATCATCTAATCATATTGACAGACTACGTGAAGCTAATGCCGTTTCATTCGAAACATTTTATGTAAATAAACGGACAATAAAACGCGAAAGTCAATGAAATCAGCAATCCCATTATTTTATGAATTTAGATTTATTTTTATTTATTTTTTATTTATTTATTTTTAAAGAAAGCTTACAGGCTCATAACAATTATAATTTTTTTACATAGGTAATGAAAATTGCTAATAACAAGCTTCCACATATACCTATATATCTAGCTACAGATTGCATTGACATCTTTTAGGTTGGTACGTTAAAGATTAAAAAGAAAAGAAATAAATATTTTCAATGGAGACACACTTATTATTGATTCTTAAAAGTTTGTTCAGTGAACCAATGACCACAGTGTCATCTTCGATGTTACAACGATTTAGTAGTAGCCCTTCTGTTACGTCTACCCCGTGTAGAACTTCCGATATACTTTTCCGGCGACACTTACCGCCTCTTGTAGGGTGTATATTAAGTGTCGCACAAATATAGCGTGTCTTCAGCCACACGGTTCATACACATACTCTGTGGTAGTATGTGGCGACTGAAACTTGCGTTCGCCTCAAGTTCACGAGTTCCGAGTTTTATTCGCTTTTATTGCTGTACTTCTTTTTGTTGGGTTCTTTCCCCGAGGCTAGTAATCGTATAGCGAGTCTTTGAATAAATAATACCAGTTAATGTATTGGCATTTTATTTCTGGATTAGCCAAAATAGTTACTTTTTTTTCTCAAAAAGTTGAGGTGGCGATTTCGATTTCCGATTGGAATAGGTAATTGTACAAACAGTATAAATAGCTTTTCCGGTTCTAGATGTTTCTATATGTGACATATACGAGTATATTTACGTCTATTACCCACATGGGCTCCCATATGTTTATATTATTTATTATTAAATTTTAATGTACTTAAGTACATTTAATAATAAATATGTAGGTACATACAAGTCAAAATATCAATCATATTTGGTAGTCAAAAAGCCAAACCATATATACATATTATTAGAAACAGAACTGTCAAGACTAAACGGATAGCTTTAACCCTAAGAGATAGTCTAGAACTCGCTGACATCTAACAAGAAAGGGAAAAATAAAAATGTAATGTAAAGAATGTAAAAGGTAAGACAAATTGACAGCCTGGTAACTGTTTGCTGAAGAGCGGCCCAGCCCCGAGCGGCTCCGAGCAGCCCCCGGGGAAATAGCGTCGTAGAAACAATACGTCACAATGACAACCATATCAACCGATGACGAATCGAGCAGAAAATATACGGGAGATTATATTGGAATGAGTTACGAGAGACAATCGGATGGAATGCCGAGACAAAGTGGGGAGGAAAGCTGACACACAGCGCTGTTAAGATTGATCACGTCACACCCTTAAGACGACCCAAATACGTGCATAGTGTGCATTGACGAAAGTGGTCAATGTTTACTCAAACGCGTGAAAAATGCTTAGATTTTTATATTTACTTAGTCCCGTTAACAAGTAATTACGCAAATAGTAATGCATATTATTTATACATTTTTACAATGTATAAACATTGTAAAAATGCATAAATAATAATAAAAAAGTAAAAAATTGTTTAAAGGGTATTTTGTAAAAATTTAAAAGCCATCAGGATCTTACCACCAATAACCAATCCTTCAAGCACTTTGGTACACCAAAAATAATCATAATATCCTTTCCTTTCAAGGAGATACGGTACACTCGTGTCGTGTCATAAACTATACAGTACCTAATATATTCGAGAACATAGCAGTACATCGCAGCCTTGTCTGGTACTCAATAATTCTCTCCGCGCTTCCACTTGTAGCGGCTGATATGCAATCGTATAGTTCCGAACAATACCGAACTTAGACGAAGCCATTATATGCACCGATTGGGTTCCAAGTTGTGCCGATAAGACGAGTTGGAACGCTTTGCCGATAACCGATGTACCGCGCACTCGTGCAGCCGTGTCGTGAAGTACAATGAATCAAGACACCTCGGAGTATGAAGACAACAGAACGCCTACGTTAGAAGACGTTACAAAACTGCGTGGTAATAGTTATTATTTTTGGGGGATGAACTGCTTGCGTCCGTAGGATTTACTTAGTTCTGACCACCCTACACGTGTCCCCTGGGTAGTGCTAAACGAGCAGTAAATACGGTGGTAGGCCATAGCATCGGCTGCCGGCTTAAAAGTTACCACCCACCAGACAAAGCCATGCCGCCAAGCGATTCGTCGTGTTCCGGCGTGATGTCTGGTGAAGCCGTATGGTGGAAGATGGGTCTGAGCAGTTGTGTTGTGATGTATACCGGGTATGATGCACCAGCTATTGTTGTGTCGGACGTTTGATCGTGGAGGGTAGCGGGATCCGAAGCACGGTGCTCCGCTGGCCGACCGTATGTAGTTGGGGGCCCAAGTAGTGTGCCAGCCACACACGAAAGGCTGCCCCGCCAACTGCGAAAAATCCCAGGGTGGTCCCATCGTGCCGGTTGGCGACCGGGCGAGAGGACCCGATGGCGATCCCTGGGGGGGTTCGGGCGTCCCCGCAGTCTCCAGATCAACCCTCCATTGGCACAGCAACTCTGGTTGTGTTGTTGGGTTTAACATTGCATCACCTCGCTCAACTGCCATCTTCCATCTCTCCTATTCACTCCACACGCAAAACATGAAAGGTAAAAAGAAAGGCAAGTGTCAACAGCGGATGCACGTCCTCTCATTTCAAGTGCACCTTTCTAATATTAGAGGGCTGCACTCCAATATCGATGCGGTCCACCACCATCTTGAGACTGACAAGCCACACTTGCTTTTCTTGACGGAGACCCAAATTAGATGTCCGTTAGATACGGCGTACCTCAACTACCCGGGATACTCACTGGAGCATCATTTCCTGCAGCGTGCCGGGGTCTGTGTGTACGTCCGTAATGACATCTGCTGCCAGCGTCTCCGTCACCTTGAAGACCCAAGTTTCTCTACGTTATGGCTGTTGGTGGACACTGGTATGGACAAAATTGTTTATGCCTGTGTCTACCGATCGCACAGCGGTGATCAGGAGACGACTCGGCTGTTCGACCACCTCAGTGAGGCCGCCGATAAGGCTCTGCATCGACACCCTAATGCGCAGCTCGTCGCTCTGGGGGACTTTAACGCCTGCCACCAAGACTGGCTTTTCCCATACCAGAAGACCGACCACGCTGGGAGAGAAGCGCGAAACTTTGCAGTATCGATGGGCCTTTCCCAGCTGGTTAAGCAAGCGACTAGGGTGCCTGATGTAGTTGGTCATACTGCCAATTGTTTAGACCTTCTGATGACCACCGATCCGGACAGATGTATTGTAACAGTTTCCTCACCACTTGGAACTTCAGATCACTGTCTGGTGAAGTCTGTTTCGTGCTTCTCCCAACCTGACTGCGACTCACGCGGTGAACGGAGAATATGGCGTTACAGGTCAGCAGAATGGGATGAGATGCGGCACTTCTTTGCGTCTCATCCTTGGCAGCAGGTCTGCTTCTCTTCTAAAAGTCCGTCGAGCTGTGCGGATGCTATATCCGATGTGATACGTCAAGCTATGGAGTTTTTCATCCCTTATAGAGACGTACCCATCGGAGGCTCAGCTCGCCCATGGTTCAACGCCGATTGCGTTCAAGCTGAAGAGCGTAAGCATTCGGCGTTTCTCGCCTGGGTTGACGCTCGTGACCGCAAAGCTCCGGATCTGAGCTCAAAGAAGAGAGCTTTCAACCATGCTGCCAAGTCCTACAAAAAGGCACTAAAGAAGGCTCGGTTCGACCGCATTACCCATATTGGCACAAAGCTCTCTGCACAGCCGTCCGGTAGCAGAGCGTTCTGGTCCCTTGCCAAATCGATCGAAGCGAACTTCTGTAGGCCCACATTGCCTCCGCTGGTTAAGCCTGATGGAACACTGGCTCACACAGCGAGAGAGAAAGCAGGTTTCTTTGCATCTCTTTTCGCCCATAACTCTCGTCTTGACACTAGCAGTGCTACTCCACCAACTCTACCTCACTGCAACACCTCAATGCCCGAGGTTCGCATAAGAAACAAAGAAGTTTTGAGAGCACTGTGTCGTCTAGACGTGAATAAAGCTAGTGGACCAGATGGTATACCAGCAATAGTTCTCAAGGCATGTGCGCCCGAGTTGTCTCCTGTATTGACGCGCTTGTATCGCCTCTCGTTTAGGACTGGTATAGTGCCCAAGTCCTGGAAGCTTGCCAACGTGCAACCCGTGCCCAAAAAGGGCAGTCGTGCCGATCCTGCCAACTATCGGCCGATTTCAATAACCTCCATACTCTGCAAGATTATGGAGCGTGTATTGAACTCGCGCCTCATGGCATACCTGGAAGGTAACGATCTCCTCAGTGACCGACAGTACGGGTTTCGCCACAATCGGTCTACTGGGGACCTACTAGTGTATACCACTCACATGTGGGGCGAGGCCCTTGAGAAGAATGGAGAAGCGATTGCTGTCTCCTTAGACGTCTCGAAGGCCTTCGACAGGGTATGGCATGCCAGCCTTTTGAGTAAGCTTCCAGCGTACGGCATTTGCCCTGGTCTGATTAACTGGGAAAAAAACTTCCTGAGTGAACGGTCTCTCCGAGTTGTTGTCGATGGATGCTCATCAGAGCCCATGACGACCAATGCCGGAGTTCCTCAGGGGTCAGTTCTCTCTGCAACTCTTTTCCTGCTGCATATTAACGATCTGCTGATGCCCGGTATCTATGGGTATGCAGATGATAGCACAGTTGTAGAGAGATACCTGCCAGGTGCTCGGGCTAGTAAGGAGCTAATCCGGTCCGAACGAGAGGCTATGGTAGAGCGTACGAATGTCTCACTTCAGGCAGTCTCCATGTGGGGCGAAACCAATCTGGTAGGATTCAACGCCGCCAAAACACAAGCGTGTCTGTTCACCGCCAAAAGGTCCGTTCGCCTTGGCTCCTGCTTTTCAGAATGTATCTCTGGAGTGCACCGACCGCCTTCAGCTCTTGGGAGTTGAAATTTCTTCAGACCTCAATTTTGGGCGGTTCATTGAGTCCAAAGCCAAGGTAGCTGCTAGAAAACTAGGTGTTCTTGCAAAGGTCCGACGGTACTTCACACCGGGACAGCTTCTAATGTTATACAAAGCACAGGTCCGATCGTGTGTGGAGTACTGCAGTCACATATGGGCTGGTGCTGCAAAATGCCATCTAGCAGCTTTGGACTCAGTGGAAAGGCGTGCGAAGAGGCTAATTGGGGATCCAGATTTGGTTAAGTCCAATCTACAAAGCCTCGAGCACAGGCGCAGGGTAGCCAGCCTATCGGTATTTTACAGGTTGCATTTTGGAGAGTGTGCGCGGGAATTGCATGACTTGATTCCGCCATCTCCTTTCTACCATCGGACAACCCGACGTACGGCGAGTATCCACCCTTACGTTGTTGAAACTTCAACGGTCCGGACTAAGCGTTTCGCTTCGTCGTTTATACCGCGTACATCGAAGGACTGGAACAATTTGCCTGTTGCGGTCTTCCCGTCCAACTATAATTTAGGTGTCTTCAAGGCTAGAGTGAATAGGCTCTTAATAAACTAGTGCGCCTCACCATCAATGATTGCATCGCTGCTTACCATCAGGTGGGATCGCAGTCAAGCACTGGTTTATATGAATTTAAAAAAAAAATAAAAAAAAATATTGCTATGGGTATGGTACTCGTATTACTATGGGTTGGTTATTACTATGGCTTAATTAATGCCTGAAATAAACGATAAATAATAATAATAATAATAGTTAGCACTTTTTTATCTTAATTATAAAGTTAAAGTTGAATGAGTAGACTAATCACTTGACTGTCTTTGCTTTCAAAAAATATAATTATTTCAACACACTAACTCGATGACCTGGTAAGGATTGTGGGAATCCAATGGATGCGAGACGCACAGGACCGTTCATTGTGGCGACACTTTGGCGAGGCTTATGTCCAACAGTGGATGTCTTTCGGCTGAAATAATGATGATGATGATGATGCTGACTAACTCGAAAATATCTTCTACCTCTACCGGTTTTTGGTTAACAATAAAGTTATTGCAATTACAATTTACAATTCTGTTTGTATAAGTATTAGTATTGATTATTTGATTTGTCGTGCCATTGCAACTTTATTTTATTTCATATTATAATTCTACTACTTATAGGGTATTTTTTTATATGGCAAAATCCCCGCTCTTGGGCGTGTCAGACTTTTACTGGCTAAAAATCAACTCCTGTTCCTTCTTTGCCTTCTTCCCAGGGCCGAGTTTTCCTTTCAGAAACAAACCCTTGGCCCTAGTAGGCTTCAACCCTGCAGGGCCCCTACGGTTTGCTGACATCTTCTTGAGGCACGAGTGGAACACTATGCGCCGTTGACGACTTGGGCTCGGTCCGGACGGTTACGGGACGGTTGGACGGCGAGCTACAGCCGTCCGCAAGCCCGCGCCTACGGTGGCCGGAAATCGGGATTGGGATCCCAGCGGCTGTGGCGTGACGGCCACTCCCTCGCGCATGCACGTGCAACCTTCTTTGCTAGCATTACTGCTTCGCTGAAGGTGGCGACCACCTGCCACTCCTCCTCGCTTCGGACCAAGGCCTGTACCAAGGCCTGTACCAAGGCCCGGCGCGAGAGATCGTTGCCGCGGATCTTCCCCACGAGGATACGGCGGTGCTCTGCCTAAGCGGGGCACACCTTTGCCTTGTGCTCCACCGTGTCCTCCTGGCGTTTCACACAGTGGTGGCACCCGGGCGTTACTTCCGCACGAATCCGGTGCAGGAACCTCTCGAACTGACCATGTTCGATGAGAACTTGCGTCATGCGAAAGGTGAGGACACCGTGAGGTCTTTCCAGCCACTCCTCAAAGAGGGGACTTTCCGCCATAATTATGGCGTGCCCAGCACTGGGTTGCGATAGTCGCTGTCGCCATTCCACTATGAGATCCCGCCGGAACTCTGTCTATCATGCCGCGATTTGTCGTGGCAGCGGAGTTTCACCCCGGCCATCCCACGGTGGCAGGCCAGCAAGGAGACTCGCCGCTTCGCGGGAAACCAGTAACTAACCGTAGGTAACCGCGGTATCCCCGCATCATGCGTATAGCAATGACCCTCTGGCATGCGTTCAGCTGGGCCACCGGTCGCTTTTGCAGTGACGGCGCCTACACCGGCGCTCCATAAAGGGCCATGGACCAAACACTACCTGCGTAGAGCCTCCAGTAGGAGGCGTTTAGACCTCCTAGGTTGGGCAGGAGCCGCTTGAGGGCAGCCCCAATCCGATTCAGTTTGGGAGACAGACATCGGAAGTGCTCCTCGAAATTCCACCGGCTGACAAGGACGAGTCCCAGGTACTTCATCGTTGACCCGACGCTGATGTGAACTTTTTCTGTCGTTAATTGGGAACACCGTGGTGGCGCGCTCCGAGGGCCGTGAAAACACATGTACTCGGACTTGTGCAGCGCCACCTCGAGTCCCAACTGCTGGATCTTCTCAACGACTTCAACCGCCGCCCGGTACGACTCTCCTTGCACCAGGACCAGTGTGTCGTCTGCGTAACAGACCACGCTGATACCGCCAGGGAGGTCGCCGCGCAGCACGTAGTCCACAAAGTTCCACAATGGCGGTCTTAGTACCGATCCCTGCGGAACACCGCACGACATCTCTCGCCGTTTCCGCTCTCCCTGGTGACCAGGGTAGATAATGTACCTGTCCAACAGGTAGGCCTCGACAACATGACAGAGGTAGTCAGGCACCGATACCGGAGTGCCCTCCTAATGCTACTCCAGGGCAGGGAATTGAGGGCGTTGGCGATGTCAATTTAAAGGGTAGCCCACGATTTATAGAAACTTTGGCCCACAGCGGAAATATATTAAGATGTCTTAAATTCATAGTTTATGTCCACTAATATATTATAAAGAGGTATAGTTTGTTTTTATGTTTTTTTTGTTTGTAGGAGGTAATCTCTGAAAGTACTGGTCCGATTGCTATATATATATTTTTCAACGATAGAAAGCTGCTTTATTTTTGAGTGACATTAGGCTAAATTTTATGTACGCGGCTGATGCCGCGGGCAAAAGCTAGTGAACTAATAAACCTGTTACAGCTATTACAAGTTTATGTAAAAATTGGAGGAAATGAGTTAAATTAGTTTAAATTTGTAAAAGAAAAAAAAATACTTGGTTAATCATTTTCTTTGTCGTATATAATTAAAACAGAGCCTAAAAACCTTATGTAAGTGACTTCTAAGTATTAGCTTATTTATTCATCAATAAGTTTATTGATGAATAAATAAGTATCATTCAAAGTCAATATCAATAGTGTTCTATTTATATATTTTTATTTAGATAAATATTGGTAAAAATTAAATAGTTCTTATCTGCCGTGAATAAATCCATTCTTGTATTACAGATCGGATTTCAGCAACTTCCAAAGAATGCCGTCTCATTCGAGTAATATCTAGATCACAATTAACACAGCGTTGGCTACTGCTGGTCGAAATATGGTACATAGAGGCAGCGTCAATCTGTTGGGTGCTGAAGTTATTCAGAGAAGTAGAAACAGAGTCCGAGATAAAGCGGCCCGGGATATTCTCGTACATAGCGGATTTAGAATCCATAACCAGGCTGGGGCGTCGAAAAAAGTGAATTTTAACTATTCGCTTTCATAATGAACTCTGCCATTATTAAAATGAATGGTTAAAACGTCACAAGTTGAATTTGCCGCGTAATATGTAAATTTAAATATATCGCGCGTTTTTTTGCACTATTTTTTCTTCGCCCCATTTGGGTAGCCTAAGGTTTTAAGACCATACCGCCTCATCATCAGTAATAAATATTTTTTTGAGTTACATTTTAATACGGGTGCAACACATTATAATGTTTCTGCAGTATTTGACAACAAATGTATCGAGTCAACCTTTTCGGCAATCTTCACTGAATGAGTCAATACTACAATAAGTAAAATACTTAGAGCCATTTTGCCAAGATCGCGCCCCTTTCGGTGATTCTACTTAGTTAAATGTCCATTTTTTTTTTGTTCAACTTAGTTATATGTCCAGTTGAAAAAATTAATTTAACACCACTAATTTACAACACAATATTCACTAGGAATCAATTTAAAATAATTAAAACAACCACTAAACTTCACTCAAGAAATCCCGAACCCAACCCGAAACACAACTATTTTAAACACTTTTTTTTCTAATAATGCAAGCAAAATGATTGTGTTTTGTACACATTTTTATCAATGAACAAAATGCATAATATTGATATAATAAATAATGTTCTGTCCGATAATTAAATTGAAAATTCTAAGTAATCTCTATTATTCCAAATAAAGGACTTTATATCCATAATCAAGAAATAATTTAAACAGTCGGATAAAAAAACTTCGTAATCTTTGCAGGAATTACGTAAACACTGAATTAATGAATATACTAATCATTTAATATTATTTATGCAAACTTTAACTGACGTAGTATTATTTAAACAATTAATTCTAGTAATTATTAAGATTTTTAGTATAAATAACAACCATGTCCACGGCTTGTCAATCTTAGGCCGTATCTTGGCCACTCCCTTTAAAGTGTTTTAACTTTAATTTTGACATCATTCTATTTTCTATGAATGCTGGTAGATCTGTAATTGGCTACTAACTACTAAACTTAATTGAAATACTTGATTTTAATTGAAATAAAAAACTGTGCAGTCTAGCTCTGCCCGTATATATTATTATTGTACAGGTGTGTCATGTTTATTAATTTATTTAATAATTAATGTGCACAAAAATATTTAAAAAAAAAACAGAAGAAGGAGACCAAAAATAACTACAATGGTGATGTTTATATCTAAAGAAATCTCTTTCAGCACACCTGCAAAAGGAGAGGGAAATTAAGAGATGTAGTCACCGTGTGTGTAAAAGGAGTAAGAGAAATAAGTACGAAATGGAAAACAATCAGAACTATGAAATATTTTATTAAAGATATGCTATCATGATAATTATGTATTTAAATAGTATATACATAATGATAAAATAAATATCACAGCAATACATACTAAATAATTCTGTTCGTTCTCGTCTAATTCCTACTCAGTGGTAATTCCTGTTAAGCGTTGACGAGTTCTCAGATGTACTCGCAGGAACTCTCCCACAATGTACCAGGACTGCAGAAGTTGGTTGAAGTTATGTTTTCTGAGGAATGATCTTTTCACGTTTCTAATACCAACTAGTTGGCATAAATTACATTTATTTTGCAAATCCATTCTAAGAATATATTTTTACATTATTTTTTTTAGTTCAAATTAGATGAGGCCAAAGTCTCCAAGCTGACTAACCTGAGAAGAAACAACGAAACAAACTCAGAGGTCAAGGTATCTTTAAAGTTCATACAGCAAACATGTAATGTTTAAACCATATGAGGACCATGCAGATTAGTGTCTGAGATGGTTTTTTGAGAAAAGAACATACAGATTGGAGTGGGTTTGTCTAGTCAGTGCAAGCGTTTAGTCGTATAGCTCGACTGAAGACTACTAAAGAGCTCAACGACTTGAGCAATATTAAAGAAATAAAATTTGGGTAGACAGGTTTCTCGGTGTTGTTTGTTTTTTATCGAAAACCGATTTCCGAAATTAAAGTTATTTTGATCCTTTTAGTGTTTTCTAGTGCAATCAGTTTTTTTTTTTTTTCGTAAAAAGATTTTATTAAACTAAGTTTGTATGTTTTTTATTTCACACTTTTTAGTTGCTATATACTTATAACCAGAGTGCCTATTTCTCATAACAATTCCAATTAACCCAAACAGAACAATGTATCCTTGTTTTATTATGAAGTTCCCGTGTCTCTCTTTCACCTTCCGGCTCCACCATAAGATCTGTTTGATAGTACCTTATAGCTACAGAGCATCTCATGACAAATTTAATAAGCCCAAACACGGCTAGGATACATTGATTTATTACGGAGTTCCGGTGCCTATCTTCCGGCTCCATCATCATCATTAAGTCACGTCGATGATACCATTTTCAACATAACTATTCAGAACCATTTATTTATTTGTAGTGTCATAGTCGCTTAACTATCTTTCTTCATAGTGATATCTATGTGAGTATGAAGTTCCGTTGGCCATTTCTGGTCTTCTTTATCAGTTCCACTTCTACAAATGTTACTTTTTGACTGTAAATGCTTAAGTTCTCGATAAAAATATCAAAATCAATATATAGTTCTTATATATTTGAGGAGTTTCCTCGATTCTTCATGAATTCCATCATCAGAACTGGATTTTGAAAAAAATGGGATCAGTTTACAAGCATATCCTTTAAGGAAAAAAAAAGGAAAAAAATTACTACCGAATTGATAACCTCCTCCTATTTTTGAAGTCGGTTAAAATACTCCAACTCCCCGATATTTACTTTAAAATTACTGAAAAGAAAAACAATCCACACAGTTCTCACATAGAATAAAATTTACAAAAAAGTGAATATTTATGTAAATTGTAAAATAAGAATAATCATGAATTTCAAATTGTAAAAATAATAAAAAGCACATTTAAAAAAAAACGAAAGAAAAAATTGAAACATTTACAAATTGTTACATAATGCTCCAATTTACGATTGTTTATATAAAAAAAAAACCATACGTTTTATGGTCATAATCGTATAGAATTGTATTCGAAATTAATAATAAAGACATGGTCGTAAACTTTCCTACATTTTGAATAAAATTATTTTCTAAGGAATAATGATGAATTAACCATAACTTAATTTTTTAATTAAAGATGATGACTTTCTAACTTTGAATTATTTTGTTAAATTACAAACAATTCTGAATCAACAACTAACTAATAATTCACAATTAAAAATTCAGCAGCAAAGTTTAGATGATGGAAACTTGAGACTTAATGTTTGAGTATTATAATGAGATGTTTAACCGCAATACGTTTTAGAACTTTAGAAATAACAATGCTGGGCCTAAAGACTAAGCACCTAACAGACAGACTTGTCTGTCTTGTCTGTCTTGGTATGGGAACCGTGCTGCGGGTATTATAGCTAGTAAGAAGTATTACAGATAAGCCTCTGTCACAAAATTAGGATTCTGAACTTACCTAAACAATTTGTAAAGGATAGCAAGCGACAAAAAATTTAAAACCGGCGAACGAATGATGTTGTGCGCAAGAAATATCTTATCTTCCTATGCCCATACCCAATGCGGCACACACGATAGAAGGTACACGTGTGAACACAAACACGAGCCCGCACCTTTGTGTGGTTTCAAATGATTTGGGACGTAACATATTCCCAACGAGTTACTCTCAGTACCTGGACCAAATTAAAATTTAGCCCTTGAAAGAGACTATCACCTACGTATTTTGGGGTTCTTAACGACCGAATGAAAAACGGAGCATATTTTTCCGTCCAAAAGTGGACCGATTGAATTGAAAAGTACACATTATTATGAATATACACACGTTAAAAATGAAACACAAAATGAATTTGGAATGTGAGGTTCATTTTTAGGATTTATTTATTTATTTATTTAATCTTCATGCAACATTATTGTACAAAGGCGGACTTAAATCGGGATGTAAATCGGAAAATTAAAAAATAAGTTTTTCAAACTGGTACCGAACGACATATCAAATGACATGTCCATGATAAAAAAAAAATAGTTTTAAAGTAGATTATATTATATACCTATATCAGTAAAGTCAAAAGTACGGAAGTTTGAGAACGAACGAACGAACGAACGAGCTAAGTGACAAGTGATACATTGCACTGTGACAGAAACCAAGCAGATAAAGGTGCCTCCGCAGATGTACGGGGCTCTTTTCTCTTTCGGCGGCCGTTCGAACAACATCTAGTCTGAGGACTGTTTCAAGGATCGTTGTGAAGTGAGTACCTAAAGTTAAATCAGTTGAATTGAAATTACACCGATAAATCATGCGATAAAAACTAAAAAAGAAGCATCGGTATTATATGTCGCATAGTAAAAATATATAATACCGCATCCGCTCGACGGCAACACCTATACCTAGCTATTTATATAATAAATATTAAATTAAATTCTCGACTTCAACCCACAAACTAAAATAAAAGCGAAGATGAAAATAAACACTTGGCTTAAAACACTAGATTACTCACAAACGGAAAGCTTAGCTATAGAACAATATTTAAAATAAATAAATTATAAGGTAGATAACAATATCTGATATCATATCTATTCAACAACTAAATGAGTCCAACATGCATTAAACGCACACTATGTAGACAAGCGTATTATAAACTGGAAGATTATATCCTTGACAAAAACGCTTGGCTAAATGCCGGTTCTGCTCCACAGCCACCGCCTTCAAATTAAGTTTTGTGTTTTTTTTTTAATATAATATTTCTGATTATTGGAAGAGATACTTACTATTCCCCTTTTTGTTTTGTTATTTTCGAAATCTTTCTTATTTTATTTTATTTGTTTATTTCAATAGAGTTTATGATAATTTATTACCTTTTGCATTTGGAAACAATAGCATTGTATAATGTAGAAGCACTTTTTTTTTCAAGTTTTGTGAATGTTAAGTACCATGGAGCATTTTTATTAGGTTACAACTTGTTTGACATTACGAGCATGGCAGGTGAGAGTTTGTCATGCTCACTCAAATGTCTCGCTGATGGTGGCACGTGTTATTGGGTCATTCAGTTCCCTTCAAAATGGTTGAGCTGAGTGAGGTTGATGCACGCGTCATGCTCGTGAACGGGTGCCGTCGGTTGAGACTGGTCATCTCTTAGCTGCCAGTGGCTTAATTCAATTTCTATCTTTTTAATTAGTTTTTATTCTTATTTATCTACATTGTGCTCACATATTAGAAGCCACATGAAATATGTAACCAAGATTTATGTAACTCATTATATGATTTAAAAGAGTGTCCATGGAGTTTCTTGCACGTTCTTCTCCATAGAGATCTACGCTTTGGAACGTGCAATTTAGCTTCACTTCTTTTCTTTTTTTGACTGACTGACATTTTGACAATTCAAAAGTGCCTGTAATTGGTCTATTTGAAATAAACGTTTCTGATTTTTTATCATTCATTTATTGCATTTCATGTTGTTTACAGGTTGTTACATTATGATAGTTCCAAACAATGAACCCTGCTAGGGCACAGCAATGTATAGGCGATAGGTTTTAATTAATTTAACATGCTATCATTATTCAAATAATTTGTTAATATAGATTAATTTAAAATTAATATTATACATAATGTCATTCTTATAAACTAAATAAAATAAATAAATTATCATTTTCACATTATAATCTTATACTTACTACAATTTATGTCATTTGTAATGAGCCTAAATGTCATTATTATCTCAGTTAATTTAATGTCAATAGATTAGTTTTACATTATAATATGTCACATTTTCAGATAAAATAAAATAGAAAGTAATCACTAAAAAATACAGGAATGAGGTAGTAGCGGACTAGTGTTGTATAGAGTACCTAGTTATGTATGTGTAATGTGTTCAAGTCAATATTAATTTATTTATTTCTCGGTTAAAAATTCTTTTAGGCTATAATATGATTTTAAGTTTAAGTGGTTTTGTAGGTCATTTTTAAATTTGTTGTCATACTCTGTATCCTTAATTGAATTCGGGAGTTTATTATAGATTTTAACGCACATGGCCAGAGGCCCAGAATGAAACATAGCTAGTTTTGAGGTTGGTACCGCTAATTCGTTTAGATATCGGTTTCTAAGACTGCGTTGCTGTGGGCGTTGATGTTTCGCTAGCGGAAAAAGCGATGGGTATTTTCTCACAAATTTACTAGCTTCTAGGATATAAATACCTGATAGCGTAAGTATTTTATGTTCTATAAAGTATTGTTTGCAACTTTCCGTACTTTCTATATTTACTAGGATTCGAACGCATTTTTTTTGTAAAATGAATAGTCGCTCTATATCTACACTATTTCCCCACATTATAATTCCATAGTTTAGCCACGAATATGCGTATGCGTAGTAGGCTGAAAGAGCTGTTTTGAAGTCGGTTGCTTTTTTTAGTTCTCTTAAGGCATATATAAAGCTAGCCAATTTATTTGACAGGGTTTGTATATGAGCTTTCCAGTTTATATTTGTATCGACAGTCAGGCCTAGCAGTGTAAAATCGTTTACACATTGTAATTTTATATTATTATATGAGAAGTCGATATCTACCTTTTCTTTCTGATATGGTCCATATTGCATCAACTTCGTCTTCGAGAAATTTATTTCTAAATTATGGTCTTTCAATTAACATTATTTCTATCAGAGATATATAACAAAATCATATAAAAAAAAACATTTAAAAATATAAATAAAAAACTTTTAACTAAAAAACAAAATAACCGACTTCACTAAAAAACACTAAAAGGATCAAAATAACTTTAATTTTGGAAGTCGGTGTTTCTCGGTATTGTTTGTTTCTTATTTAACACCGACTTCCGAAATTAAAGTTATTTTGTTTTTTTAGTGTTTTTTTTTTAGTGATGTCGGTTATTTTTTTTAAGTTTCAAATTCTAGAACTGTCATGAGTCAAAGGGTTGCGATTCGTCACAAAGGAGAGGTAATTAACTAGATTCAGTAACAATTGCATAACGTGCCGGTAATGTGTTGAGCACCAAAGGGAGGTAATTAACTAAATATCAGTGTTATTACTAAGTACCTGTTCGTTATTATTATTTCATTCAATATCACCACAACGGATACTTCCATAATAGCGGTTTCAATTGAAAAATATTTAACGTAGAAATGTTCGGTAAGTCCCCTCTTTGAGGCGTGGTTGGGAAGACCTCACGGCGTCCTCACCTTCCGCATGACGCAGGTTCTCACCGAACACGGTAAGTTCGGGAAGTTCCCGCACCGGATTCGTGCGGAAGCGACGCCCGGGTGTCGTCACTACGTGGAACGCCCGGAGGACACGGTGGAGGTGTGCCCCGCTTGGGCAGAGCAACGCCGTGTCCTCGTGGGGGTGATCGGTGGCGGCGATCTCTCGCGCCGGGCCTTGGTACAGGCCATGGTCCGGAGCGAGGAGGAGTGGCAGGCGGTCGCCTCCTTCTACGAAGCAGTAATGCTAGCAAAGGAGGCGGCCGATCGCGTGAGGCAACCGCGGTTCTCATGCCCCAACCGCCGCTGGGATTCTGATCCGGATTTCTGGCCACCGTAGGCGCGGTCTTGCGGACGGCGAGCAATGGGTGGCTCGCCGTCCGACCGTCCGGTAACCTTCCGGACCGACCTCAAGTCATCGACGGCGCGTATTGTTCCACGCGTGCCTCAGGGAGATGTCAGCAAATCGTAGGGGCCCAGCAGGGTCGAAGCCTACTGGGGCCATGGGTAGTATGAAAACGAAACCCAGGGCCTTGGGACGAAGGCAACGAAGGAACAGAAGTGGGTTTTTAGTCAGTAAAAGTCTGATACCGCCCAAGAGCGGGATTTGTCATTAGATGATTTTCCCACCTAAAAAAAAAACGTAGAAATGTTAAATAAACGGGACGAATCAGGTATTAGAATATTATATTCGTATCATTACGGGCTTTTCACACGACTTTCAGCTTGGTGAGAACACTCCCCTCTCACCCAAATTGATGGCGCACAAATCCCGAGTCACATAAATACGTTTGAATTCCGCGAAAAAAACCTGAAATATACAGTTACACGTCCTTTACTGATATATAACGTTTCTTAGCTTATAGTTATGGGATTAAAAACTAACATAAAAATAGCTTGACAATTATGGATACATTTACAGAATATCTGCTTTTAACTAAATATCTTTTATAATTTCCAACACACAAATGAAACTTTCGCAGAAATAAAGGGAAAGCTTGGTTGATGGGACAAAGTTATGAAGAAATAGAAAAACTATAATATTAACTACCTCAACTTAGCAATGACAAGTACATACATCTAAATCTCTCTACAATCCTCTCACACACACAACATTACTTGTACAGACACCCATACGACGACTATAGTCATAAGTCACCATCCAAGGACCTTCTAGAAAACTAGGTTAACGGCAACTTACGACCTTAATAGCAAGACAGAAAGAAAGAGAAAACAATATTTGGGGCGATGAAACTATTCGTATAGCGCTATCTCAACATTTTTTGGTGTGACTTCTTGTGAACAATGTGGGGTCCTTGAATACACTCGCAAACCCGCCTGGGTAGTACCATCCTAGGACCTGTGTGTGAGCCAAACGAGGACCCTAACCATATGACCAGAGACGCCTATACGAGGACTTAATTTTACACACTTTTTCTTATTACTTGCATGATGTGAGTACCTAGTACTAGACTATTCACTCATGGCGGAATGGCGTCAGCGACTGTCGCAACCCAGTGCTGGGCACGCCATAATCACGGCGGTAAGTCCAGTCTTTGAGGAGTGGCTGGAGCGGCAACACGGCGTCCTCACCTTTCACATGTCGCAGGTCCTTACTGGACATGGCAAGTTCGGGAGGTTCCTGCATCGGATTCAGGTGGAAGAAACGCCCGGGTGTCACCATTGTGATGACCGCCCGGAGGACACGGTGGAGCCTATGGTGGAGGTGTGCCCCGCTTAGGCGGAGCACCGCCGTGTCCTTTCGCGACCTTTCGCGTCGGGTCCTGGTTCGGGCTATGGTCCGGAGCAAGGAGAAATGGCAGGCGGTCGCCTCCCTCTGCGTAGCAGTAAATGCGTAGCGAAGGAGGAGGCTTCACGCGTGAGGGAACGAAGGTCCTCACGCTCCTTCCGCCGTAATTCCGACCCCGACTACCAGCCACGGTAGACGCGGGCTTGCGGACGTCGAGCAATGGGTAGCCCGACGTCCAGCCGTTCGGTAATTAACCGGACCGAGCCCAGTCGTCAACAGCGCGTAGTGATCCACGTGCTCCTCAAAGAAATATCAGCAAACCGTAAGGGCCCAGCAGGGCCGATGCTTGCTAGCTAGGACCGCGGGGAATTTCTGAAAAGGAAACCTGTAGTCCTAGAACCCAAACGGTAATTGAAGGACACAGGTGTGGTTTTAGTCAGTAAAAGTCTGACACGCCCCCCTGCTCCACCCAGAGCGCGAGAAGTCATTGGATGATTACCTACCTTAAAACAAGTACTAGACTATTCACGAACGATACGAGCACTTTTTTTGGAGTAGGACTTGTACTAAACGAGGACCTTTTCTGAATTTCCAATAGTAGTTTCTTACACACTTATAATTTTACTATATACAACTAATTATATTTGAGCCATATACAACCAATTATACACATTGATACGAGTATCTTGATTTAAGCACTATCAGAGGACTAAATATGATTTTATCTGTTAACGTTTAAAATAAAAGAGAAGGTATTCTAAGCACTACGGGTCGACTAATCACTTTAATTTAGACTTTTAGTCATGATAGAAAAACGTGGATTATTATACTTAAGAAACAGCATTTTGTCATGCTCACTTAAATGTCTCAATGATGGTGGCACGTGTTATTAGGTCATTCAGTTCCCTTCAAAATGGTTGAGCTGAGAGGGGCTGATGCACGCGTCATGCTCGGTTACACACGATCGTGTGTGAGCATGAAATTTTGCAATCAAACCGAGGTCCACCAAGGTTGATATCAAGTTTTTCTTATTAAGTATATAGAAAGGATCAAAATCGACCGTAGAATACGATGAATTGGTCAGGGCCATTCGAGGACGTTCGAAAAGGTCCTCGCATTGAGAAGGTTCTCGGATGTGCCTTGTGTATTCATGCGCATGTCCTCGCATGGTACTTAAAACCAAAACACCATCACCATCACACACACACCATCATACTAACTATGGCAAAGGTATTTATGCCAACAAAAAAATTCTGCCTTGATAAAAATTTGCCATTGTAAATTCGGACACGTATACATTCTGCCAAACAAAATTTATGCTAAATAATTTTTGTGCCTTAATAATATTCGATTAAAAAAGAATATGTTAAGTGTGATAAGCCAAATAATTTCCGGAGTATCAAGATTCTGCCAAATAGAAGGAATCCATTGTAATAACATTAACGCAAATATAACTGTCATAATGACAGTTCTATTTACGTGAACACGCAACAAAAGCAGTTCATTAGTCCGGTCCTAACTAGCGTGAGCAGACAATCTTTATTTGCTCTGACTAATAAATAAAGTATCGCATGACGTCAGGCGATCTCATAAAAGCGGAGTGATATCCCATCAGCGCCGGAACTACTTAATAATACAATTAATACCGCGGCCTCGCCCTTTTATTCATATTATAAGTTAAACAACTTCGTCCGGTGAGACTGCTACTCATTTATGTCACGTAATATTTATAATTTGCGAATATTTTGCGGTATTCACTCACTGCAATTCGGTATTACATTATTGAGTCCATCATCATCAATTCAGCCGAAAGACGTCCACTTTTGGACATAGGCCTCCCCTTATTGAGTTACTGAGGCTTATATTTCATTGTCAATTTTCAGCCATAAGTTTTTTTTATCTAGAAGCAAATAAATTATAATTATTATTTTTTTAAAAACATGATTTTAATTAACTAAAAGCTGAAGCTTATCCTACGTACACGCCTCAAGCTTTTTTAAGAAAATATTAATTTATGTTGGCTTTATTTTGTAAGCTAATTAAAAACTTGTTTTAATTAAAATTATTTTTTATATATAATTCATTGTGTGTTTTTGAACATTACATTTGCATAAAATATGTATCTGTCTATAAACTTTATTTATATGTATAGATATAATTCAATAAAAACACTTAACTAATTAAAACTATATATACACTTAAAGCAAAAACTACTAGCTAAAATATGGCGTCATAACACTCCTCCGCATCGCTGTCGACTGGAAGTGTGCCCAAAAGGCTGGCGGCATTACCACGTTGTATGTCAATGCTTAATCTGTTTGCTTTTTGAATATTAATAATTATGTAACTTAAAAAAAATAAATCACAAGTATTAATGTACAGCTACGCCAGATGCAAAATGACTTTATCTTCCTGTATGAATATAAAATAATGGCATATTGAGATAAATTCCAATTGCTGATTTACAGTTTCTTTGGCCATTTTTCTGCATTATAACCAAGTCCTAAAACAATTTGACAAACAACATGTCATTACAAAGTTAAATAGCTGTTCCATAACGGGGCTATCTTGTTTGTTTGAGGAGTTTCTTCATTAACATTTAGGCCTACTCATCAAACTCTATACTTAATCTTGGGCCAAAAAAAATCTACACAAAATCAACAAACTCAAACACAACTGGTCTGGTTTGATTGGTTAAGCCATTTTGATATTGACCTTTCAGATCGTTTGTTACAACCAGGGCACCACCTAAATATCATACGTCAAAATATGCTCAAACACTTTGATATCATCTTATTTGGTAGAAAAGATCAGCCACATTCCAGTTCCATCGTCAGACCTCGGGTACCAAATAGTGTAACGTAACGTAAGTACACTGTCTCTTCTCTTGTTGTTTAGTTTCTTTATCTTGTTTGGTTGAGGAGATCCTATGGCCACGTTTCAGTTTCACCCTCAGACCAGCTTCTTAGTGCCGGGCACGCCATAATTATGGCGGTAAAGAAAAAAAAGCAAAAGCCAGTCCTCAAAGACCTCTTTGAGGAGTGGCTGGAATGACAATACGGCGTCCTTACCTTCCGCATGAAGCAAATCCTCACTGGACATGGCAAGTTTGGGAGGTTCCTGCACCGGATTCGTGCGGAAGAAACGCCTGTGTGTCACCATTGTGTGGGCCGCCCGGAGAACACGGTGGAGCATTTGGTAGAGGTGTGCCCCGCTTGGGCAGAGTACCGCCGTGTCCTCGTGGGGACGATCGGCGGTAACGACTTCTCGTGCCGGGTCTAGATACAGGCCATGGTCCGCAGCGAGGAGGAATGGCACGTGGTTGCTTCCTTTTGCGAAGCAGTAAAGCTAGCGAAAGAGGCGGCCGCACGCGCGGTGGAATGGCCCACACGCCACAGCTGCCGGGATCCCAATCCTGATTTCCAGCCACCGTATGCATAGGCTTGCAGAAGGCGAGCAATTGGTAGCACGCCGTCCGGTCGCCCGGTAAGCGTCCGGACTAAGCTCAAGCCGTCAACGGCGCGTAGCGTTCCACGCGCGCCTCGAGGAGATGTTGCAGCAGGGTTGAAGCCTACTGAGGCCATGGATTCAGTGAATATGAAAAAACAGGAGTGGGTTTTAGTCAGTAAAAGTTTGACACACCCTCTCGCTGTGGCTCGGTGTGTGTGTTGTGTGTGTGGGTGTGAGTGGTGTGTCGCGGCAGAAGTCATTGGATGATTACCCACCTAAAAAAAACTTTATAGTGCCAATTATTTCAAATAAACTTGCCATACTTACATATGTAGTGTAAGGTACACCTGATATCACATATGTAAGTATGACAAGTTTCAGATTTAATGGGAGACCAGATTAAAAATGGGTTACCAATTATTTGTAACCGAACAAACATACGAACAAAGCATGTTAACATAAATCCTGTTTAAACTAGTACTGAAAAAACCATCTTTTATCACAAATCTAACGTCATTTAAGTTTATTTATAATTTGTTATTATTTAACGTACAATAAAGTATTCAATTCTATCCAGAAGTAGAAGTAAAAGCAGATCCCTAAAGTGTCGGTATCAGTATTATTTGGAAGACATTGTGGAGTACATGCGTCAAAAGACGAAGTTCGCACTGAGGGTATAGCTGTTGGAGTCGCACCGAAACATCAATTTCAAAACGTTCGTGGGGCAAGTCTCGAACACTTTCCTGCCCCTTGTGCTGAAGGAAGACTTTTGGCCGCAGGGCGTGGAGTTCCGTTGCTTTCGTGAACAGGTGCCACAGAACATCACGAAGTGAACATAGTGCAATGTGAAGTGTTACTAACATAGTCCTAAGTCTTATTTACTGACGATAAATTGTATTTACTCTATATATGTTAGTCTGTAAGGTATATATCTATGGATGCCTGATAATAAATGATTTATTTAACTCATTTTAGCTAAAATAAAACATATATTTGTTTTGTGAAAATGACTTGCCTTTGAAAACGATAAAGAAACCTAAATCCGTAATCGTGACTTTATTATCAAAATTTCTAAGTATATAATCCGACACCTACTGGCCCGACAGAATCGAGCACAAGTCCTCAAAGTCGGCAGTCCTTTGAGCAGTACCGCAATAAGGCTGCTTGTTTAACAAATTACTTTTAATTTCCGCCCGTCCAAGCCGGCCACTAATTATTCTCCGCAATATTTATAATGACCGAATCTTTGTCTGCCGCGGATCCGCAGGGGATCCACCGGGATCCGTAATGAACGCTCGCGGGAGATTCGCCGATGGCTCCATAAAGATTGTTTAAACAATTAACTGCGACCGTGACCCCCCACCCCCCCGTTCCCTACTCCCCTCCACTCCCGCACCCTTGAGAGACGAGAATGTTTATTGCTCCGTTCCCTTCCAAATCTCTCCCCTATAATAGACTGATAATACCACAGAGTAGTTGGTAAATGGAGTTCTACAAACTTAAACTCTTACTTTACTAAACTGTTAACTAGTGACAGCAAATGTATGTTGTTATCAAGACTACCACTATAGTATACACGTAGATTCCAAAATTTACAAAACCTTGTGTAACGCATTTTTTTTTTATCAAAATCTAAATAGCAGACTCATTTTAGAATCAATTTTTCAGTACTGTTTAGAAGTGTGGATTTTAATGGTCAACGTACTAATTTCTGTACGAAGCCCTTAGCGTTTGCACTTTATGATAGGTCTTTTCATTTACTACCTACTCCACGTCATCAATATAAGTGCTCATTTAGTCAGCGGATCGCGAAGTAACAGATATACCATAAAAAACAACTCGCAGCTTGTTGAGTGATAGCAAAAGTAAGCATCGTTGTTTTCATGCCATTCGCTATTCGGACTAGTGGCGGAATTCAAGGGCGATGGATGACAAATACAGAGACAGTATATACACTTACGGTTTATTGTACTTTATGAGTTGATGTGTCATATGGGAGCAATATTAGATCTCATAACAATTATGAATACTGACAATACTTTGAAAGTACAATACATAACAACAAAACGGAAATAAGTGATACCAAACTCAACTAACATTAAACCCTTACTCCCTAATTCGTTAGAGGTGTATTCTATAGTGTGTATTAGTAGAGTTATAGGTAGACACAAACCTCGCTTGCAACAAATATTTCAACCTTGCCAAAGATGAAACGTCTTGTGAATTTATAAGAAGAAGAGACCTGAATATAAAACCTAAAACAAAAATCACGTTCTGTCGAATCATATTGATAGAAATAAGAAAAGGAAGTGAGCGTGATGGATCCCCCGCACAAACAAGATTGAATAACACAAAACTCTATTCAATATGTAGTTTTTGTAATACTTTTCTTATTCGCATGAAATATATTCGCTGGCGAGGAGTTTGTCATAGCTACACGTGTTCATACATTGTTTACCGCTCCGACCACTTCGACTGCTTTGCTCGCTCAGCTCTCGTAAAATATGTCTCGCGGAGCTGTAAATATGAAACATGTGGATCACATTGGATATCGCATAAGGTTTGTTGTACAGTTATGGCTTTGTTCCATTTGCTCGGACCCTGCTACGGACCCTGCTATTGTGAATGTGTCCTCGGTGAATGAACAACGTATATTGAAGTCAGTGACATTGGAACTTGTTTATTTTGTTCCGCTTTATAGGTCTGATCAAATAAACATAAATCTCTGGGAAGTTCAGCCTGAATACTAAATGTGAGTCCGCCTAGCTCGACAATGTAGCTCAAAGGTTTTGTCAAGTAATTGTTCCACTAGAATATATTGGGGTATGCGCTGTGTTGACGGTATTGGTTTTTTAACCTAGCTGAAATGAAATTTAGGACACCTGGTCAAATTCACTTTCGGTAACGAATTTATAATAGGTAATTAAGACAAGTAAGATGCTTCACCAACATTAACTGCAGTTCTAGGCAAGTGTGCTCCATCATCGAACACATCTTCGGTAGTGGTGAACGCGAGTCCAAGAAACCTCTCTATTGTATTGTTATTACCGTTTGTTTTTCTCGAAACCCATATTTCGCTTTCAAAAAGAATTTGTGTTCAGTTACTATCGCTTCAGAGCTCCTAGTTTGGACAACAAGCTGAGAAAATGTTTTCTTATACCGAAACTGTCCAACTAACCGAACTTGGAACCTTGCCCACTGGAGATATGTGGGACAACATTGAAACCTAACTCTGAGATTCGCTAACTATGAGTCAAAGGCTAAGCGTACAAAACTTCTGAATAATGATTTTTATAGAAAAAGAAAAAATAAGGTTCCATTTATAAAGTAACTACATTCAGTATTGTTTACCATAATTATTTATTACTAATAATGCTATTAAATGTTTGATAAGCTCGCGTTAAACTAAGTCACTTGATGGTAAGCGATAATAGGTAGATGTTGGAGTACGCTGATGAGGAGCCGAAAGACGTCCACTGTTGGACATAGGCCCTCCCCAACGGTCCTCAGCGTCTCGTCTCGTCTCTCTCGGAGTACGCTCATCTAGAAGTAACTTGTTTACTCTTGACTAAATTTAACATGAAACTGTTTTACACGAAGACTCAAAATTCAATTCAATAGAAATAATGTTTGTAATGTTGCTGCGACTGCTACATATATTATAATATATTTTTGTGTAATTATCATATACGTATATACGGTCACATAGGTAGGTATGTATCATAACATAACTTACACACATACCACACAGAAGTGTGGATATATTGTAGTTTGCATATAAGTATACTAATATTGTAAACAGAAAGGGTTTGTATTTTTGTTTGTAACGAATAAGCTGAAAAACTACTGAACCGATCTTAAAAATTCTAGTACCAGTAGAATGCTACTTTATCACTAAGTTACATAGGCCATATATTTTCAACTTACGAAGAAGCTAGCATAACATAAATAACATAATGCGAATCATACAAAATTACGTTTTAAAATAAATAGTCCCCATGTGACCTGACTACAGCTCAGATTTACTAAAAGTGCCATAGTTAACTCCTCTACAACTCGACATTCAACTGTATGATGGCACACATCAGCTCTCTGTAAACTTCTTGGTCCAAAATGTAAAAACTGTCAGTAAACATGTGGCGGACGGCTATGGCTGGCGCGGGGCAATCGCTTGATATTCGCGGCGACAGCACTCTCCGCGCGACACGAGACGGGCTGGCCGGGCGCCGGCGACAGACGAGCCAGCGACCCTTCGCCGTCACATTTTACTTTAACTACCTATACTTAAAGGTAGTTAAAGTAAAATGTAGAAGGTAATGCGGGTTTTGTCAAAACTTGAATGTTGGAAAGATATTACTGAAACTCTGCTATGTATAATATGTCCTTTTTTTTGCAAAAGAAAACAATCAGCATGTATTGGTGAACATTTATACAATATTATTGATAAATTACCTAAACTGATGGTAAGCGATGACGTGGTCCATTAAACTTCCGTAAGTGAGTTTTTGTGAAGACAATAAAACCCACATTTGTCATTTTTATCCTGCTTCTATGTTCTGGTTAAGGGACCGACCCTTCAAATCAATCAACCTATCGGACTCTGTATCTTGAAATAATAATCTTTTCATATTGGAACTAGTGTGACAATTGATCTGCGGTAGCTATGTACAGAAAAAGATGTCTTGGTAAAACTTACATAAAAAGTTTATTTAGCAATTTCACTTTGCGCGAAGTCAGTTTATGGACAAAAAAAGTTAAATTGTGTATTGTTGTTTATAGCTTACTGTTCTGGCCCTCAATGTTGAGGCCACAACATAAACACTTTATTATATAAATAACTAGCTAACTAGGTTTCTCCATACAAACTTCCAACCCTCGTTTTACCCCCTTAGGGATAGAGTTTCGTAAAATTCTTAACGGGTGTCTACACCCTATAAGGACCTAACCTACCTGCCAAATTTTATGTTTGTAGGTGTTATAGTTTCTGATATTTCGTGATTAATCAGTGAGTGGTATTTCGCTTTCATACATATTGTATATTATTTTATTATCAAAAAATGAGTAACAAAGCACCACGGATACCGAATAATTCTTACGACCTATCTGACTTCTGCAACCCAGTAACTAGATATCATGATTCCTTTAAGCATATCTTTTATATTTTAAGTCAAAGATCTATTTATGACAGTTGCGACCGATGGCTTAATGTGTTTTTCGAAGTACGGAGGAATCTCGATATGTTATAATGGTCACCATCACCAGACCGACCTGAACAAGCGTTGCTTAACTTTATAGATTGTTCCACGATTGATTGATTGACTTAGCTCCGAGCTCCTCAAAATAAAAGCAATATTGGGGTTCACCCAAACAAAAAGAAGGGGAATTTAAAAATCCGCTTAAGGTTACTTCTAGGTAAGCGCGCTCCATCGTCGACCGCATTTTCGCTTACAATCAGGTGAGATATCGGTCAAGCGCGAACCTATCAAGAATAAAAAAAAAATGCCATATTCAGGAATTGTGTAGATTTATTTCGTCACCGTCGTGACAATCGCAGCGCTGTGTGGCCATCCTCGACGTCAATCTACGGCAACTGGGTCAAGTTCCCGCAGTCGCGCCAGCTTGCGCCGGGGACAGATCTCGATGCACGCTCTGAGATCAACGGGATACGGGCCAAGGAAAGATGTGTTGATGTAATTGACAGTTCAAAGGCCTTTATTAGCTTACAATTTTTAAAATTTGTTGTGTTGACAGTTGCTAGAACATTTGAGGACAGTCGTGCTGAGGGGAATCATGATACCCAGTTGCTGGGTTGCGGAGGCCAGATTGGCAGTCGTTCCATATAAAACACTGATATGCAGTTGCGTCAAATTAGGTTGTTGCTGAAAAACCAAATGTATTTGGGGAGGTCAATTGTGTATTTTCATTAATAAAGTAAAATTCGACCATTTGTGTTGCTTTTGACGGGAAAATCTCACTTGTAAAACCATTTCTACTTCAGCCGAAATACTTACATAGCTGAACTGATGCCTCTCACAAGCGTCGCCACATCAACTTATTTCAATGTACTTTCTTATCCACGCAATATTATACTAAGTACAGCACTATATTCTTCTTATATTCTCAAAATAGCGAGCATTAATTTAAACAAGCGCGTGTGTGTATTATTTTTAACAACAAACCGCTCTGTATCATTGTGAATACCGTACCACCTTCGTAGCAGTTTCGTAGCGGTTTCGTAGCGGCGTAGCGCTGCTACGACATACTACGCGCCTGGGACTGAACAAGACATTATTATGTTTATGAACGTTTAACTGCGAGATATATAAACGTTGTGGAAATTTAAAAAAAAGAGTATTTTATTTAAAAACCTAGTATAAACAAATTTTAGATAATCACTTGTTATAGACCAAAAATAAAAGAATTGTATATTAATCGTGAATTGAGATTTCTGTTTTAATGCCAACGGTTTACAGATTTCCAAACTTAAATAGAGAGAAAATGTTTGGAGACTAGGAAGAGAATCAGATTACACATAAAAGGAAAAGATTTGACCTTTTCTCAGAATATCAATTGGATTAAATCAGTATAAAGAAAATAACTGAGTAAGCTTAAATATTGTTAGTTGATGCGGAGACATAAACAAGAGTTTTCCTTTCAAAACTAGAAATGTTAATTGCCTGCGACGTCCTTTAAATATAAACGTGAGAATTCGTATTTGTCGACTTCGTGGAGAATTCTCGGCATTTAAAGCCGCCGAATGGAATTTATAAGCTTTGAATTTACGTTTTTACACTTAGTTTCCTTTTCGTACAAAAAGCTTCGCTCGTGTACGTGAAGTCACTTTGTGAACGGTTTTAGGTCTAATGTCTTGTAATATTCACGGTTTTTCTTGAGAGCTATCACTTGTGATTCATTAATAATTCTTTATTTCTTAGTCACTAAAGTTTTTATCTTTTTAAACATGAGCAATAGACGAAGTTTGACTTGAAGAAACAAATACCTATAAATAGTAAATATTAAAAGCTTTGTTGCAAGATTATTTAGTATTTATAGTAAATTTAAGTGTGGTCTACAGATAAGTGTTTCGGGTCTGGTTGTCATTTGTATGTGAGTTTATATGTTTGTGAACACACTCTCGATACAGAAGTATGTGTAGTGTGGGACAATGTTTTTTTTAAAAAAAAAATGGTCCTGTCCGTTTAGTTTTTTTTTGGTCAGTCTCTTTGTTGTTGCAACACAAAACATTTATACCAAAGCACAATTTAATTGTAATTGTAAAAACTAAGCACACAAAGGTAGTTATATATTTAGCTACATATTAAGTGTTTAAATTATTTTTTAAAGTTATGCGTAAAGCTAGCAATCCCCGTGGTTTCACCCGCGTCTTTAGGTACTGCTCTGCTTCACGTAATCTTCAACATCACACCAATAGAAGTCATTCCCGATAAAAATTTCCAAAATTTAAAGAAATGTTCAATTCAAACTAGTAGTTCCCGAGATTAGCGCGTTCAAAGAACCAAACAAACAAACTCTTCAGCTTTATAATCTCATAGTACAGATAAATAATAAGAAATCTTTTCATTTATAATTAATATTTGATTGCGTACGTCTCCGAATGTTTACAAAAATATTACTGAGACGAAGGTTGATTTGGCAACAAAGGCGAAGTAAGCTCAAATATCGCGACATTAAGGTTACTGTACTACCAGAGATGAGCTAAGCTGCGTAGCTATAGATGTGTCTAATTTCCATCAATGGGATTGCTCTACTTTCAAACTTTAGCGTAGTTGTAGAGGAACAAAGTTCAACAAACCTGAGATTTTTGCTTTCTAATTAAAGTGACGGATGCGTGCTAAGGATTTTTTTTTTAGGTGGGAATACATCCAACGACATCTCCCGTTAGACTTTTACTGACTAAAACCCACTCGTTTGTTCCTTCTTTGCCTTGCTTTCCAGGGCCCCGGGGATTCATTTTCACTTAACTGGCTGGGCCCCTACGATTTGCTGACATCTTCTTGAGGCGACGCGTGCTAAGAAGGTGAGTTGAGAACTCGCAAGTCTTATATTTTTAGGCATCATAGACGCCATCTTTGTCGAAAGTTCCAAAGTCCGCCAGATGCAACAAGACAATACGATGCAGCGTCCTTCCCTCTTCCTCACCCCTACCCCCAGATCTAGGGATGCATAGTACATAGCATGTGTCGTGCATCTTCATAGCGCATCTGATTCCTCTGTCTCTCATGTAGGCCTAATGGAACAGAGCGTATATAGTTTCACGTCTTAGATTCACCGTTTAGCTCCCTCACACATCTCTAGTGCGATATTTATGCCTTTCATCTTTTATTACAAAAGAAAAGCTCCACGTTTCTAACGAGAACACACATACGCAAATCTACATAAACAGAGTGTAGGTATCTTTTGAGACGTTTGAGAAGCCTTGAGATATTTAGATGTTTGCAATTTGCAAACATATTCTCATATCAGCTAAACTCTTTTATTTTAGTCTTGACTGTGGTATTTATTCAGCTTTGCCTTGCTCCAGTTTTTTTGATCCGCTTTGCGTCGATATATTTGACATTTAAGGTATTTCAAATATTTACTCAATGTATTTCTAACTGGGGAAATTCGGAAAGTCACGCGCTAATGGAAGATCAATGCTTAAACAACTTCAAGCGGTTCCAGGAATATATTTCTTATTAAATTGACGTCATTAGTCTTAATTTAAAAACAAACGTATTAAATTCATTGCGTCACGTTGCTAAGGCCTAAAAGAAATAAATAAGGTTTTGGAGTTTTTTCTTTGTGTATAGATTGATAGGACTTATGATTGAAAGTCAGTATTTTAAGTTAACATTATTATTTACTTGCGCGCACCTTAGTCGTGATGTAATAACTAAGATTATTTATGTACCTACTGTATGTAAATTATATAAAAAAAACATGCGACTGTTGGCGTAATATCATCATCATCATTTCAGCCAAAATATGTTTGTAAGCATGGGCTTACAGATATCTTTTTAGCCATGGCGCTTCCATCTATTCCGCCCAAAGTGTCACCCAACGACTGGGACCTGTATAACTAAAAATCTTGCGTGTAATTCCTAAAGATCAGACAGAATTTTAGGTAAATTGCTGTAAATATGTCCAGGTTGACCTGACAATATCAATGATCTTCATTTGTATACTCACGTTTCGTGAGGTGCCAACCTAGACCTATTTACAGCAATTATCCCCGAAATAGGATACAACTCATAAGCACTAAAGTAATATGTCAAGGCCCTTCCAAGGAATACGTTTCGACTGCCCATTACGTGTCCGCGTGGTATACGTCCATACCCTTTCATTGTCTCAGCGCCATTTGAATACGGCAGCCATAACGCACCTTACCACACTCCTGCTATAGTAAAGACTGAATAGTAAGTCAAATAAGTTCGCTGCGCGCCAAGACGCGGCATGGCGGAAAGACTTCCGGCGGGATCTCATGGTGGAATGGCGACAGCGACTGTCGCAACCCAGTGCTGGGCACGCCATAATTATGGCGCTAAGTCCCCTCTTTGAGGAGTGGCTGGAAAGACCTCACGGCGTCCTTACCTACCGCATGACGCGGGTACTCACCGGACATTGAAAGTACGGGAGGTTCCTGACCCAGATTCGTGCAGAAGAGACGCCCGGGTGCCACCATTGTGTGGACCGCCCGGAGGACACGGTGGAGCATACGGTAGAGGTGTGCCCCGCTTGGGCAGAGCACCGCCGTGTCTTCGTGGGGGCGATCGGCGGCAGCGATCTCTCGCGCTGGGCCTTGGTCATGGTCCGGAGCGAAGAGGAGTGGCAGGCGGTTGCCTCCTTCTGCGAAGCAGTAACGCTAGCAAAGGAGGCGGCCGATCGCGTGAGGCAACGTTCCTCACGCCCCAACCGCCGCCGGGATTTCGATCCCAATTTCCCAGCAACCGTAGGGGCCCAGCAGGGTCGAAGCCTACTGGGGCCATGGGTGATGCGAAAGAGATCCCCGGGGCCCTGGAAAAATGGCAAAGAAGGAACAGGAGTGGGTTTTTAGTAAGTAAAAGTCTGACACAATCTCCCGCTCCGCCCAAGAGCGCAGGGATGTCATTAGATGATTTTCCCACACGAAAAAAAAAAGTCAAATAAGTTGCATTCCGAAGAATTGATGCACTTACACTTTCACTAGATAGATTTACTAGTGTTATTATCGATTAGTTGTTTAGATTTTCTAAACTTTTGAAAAAAAAGAATGTACAGTTTTATTACTCACACACTAGTTGCACATGGAAATATAAACTAGTGCTTGTCTGTGATCTTACCTGATGGTAAACAGTGATCTCAGCCTATGAAGCCCTATAAGTTCTGTGTGCGACTAAAATTTCTTATTTAAACCCTTTTTGATAAAACTTATATCGTACATAAAATATTTGTCAATAGTTGATAAAGATAATTGATACATTTAGCGCGACAGGATGTTTAATAAATAATTGTGTGTAAGAAGCTTTAGAAAAAAATGGGTTTTCAGATTTTCGCCAGTCACCTGTTACTTTTATTAAATCAGACAGTTTTTTTTTTTTTTTTTTAATTGATATAAACCAGTGCTTGACTGCGATCCCACCTGATGGTAAGCAGTGATGCAATCATTGATGGTGAGGCGCACTAGTTTATTAAGAGCCTATTCACTCTAGCCTTGAAGGCACCTAAATTATAGTTGGACGGGAAGACCGCAGCAGGCAAATTGTTCCAGTCCTTCGATGTACGCGGTATAAACGACGAAGCGAAACGCTTTGTCCGGACCGTTGAAGTTTCAACAACGTAAGGGTGGATACTCGCCGTACGTCGGGTTGTCCGATGGTAGAAATGAGATGGCGGAATCAAGTCATGCAATTCCCGCGCACACTCTCCAAAATGCAACCTGTAGAATACCGATAGGCTGGCTACCCTGCGCCTATGCTCGAGGCTTTGTAGATTGGACTTAACCAAATCTGGATCCCCAATTAGCCTCTTCGCACGCCTTTCCACTGAGTCCAAAGCTGCTAGATGGCATTTTGCAGCACCAGCCCATATGTGACTGCAGTACTCCACACACGATCGGACCTGTGCTTTGTATAACATTAGAAGCTGTCCCGGTGTGAAGTATCGTCGGACCTTTGCAAGAACGCCTAGTTTTCTAGCAGCTACCTTGGCTTTGGACTCAATGAACTGCCCAAAATTTAGGTCTGAGGAAATTTCAACTCCCAAGAGCTGAAGGCGGTCGGTGCACTCCAGGGATACATTCCGAAAAGCAGGAGCCAAGGTGAACGGGCTCCTTTTGGCGGTGAACAGACACGCTTGTGTTTTGGTGGCGTTGAATTCTACCAGATTGGTTTCGCCCCACTTGGAGACTGCCTGAAGTGAGACATTCGTACGCTCTACCATAGCCTCTCGTTCGGACCGGATTAGTTCCTTACTAGCCCGAGCACCTGGAAGGTATCTCTCTACAACTGTGCTATCATCTGCATACCCATATATACCGGGCATCAGCAGATCGTTAATATGCAGCAGAAAAAGAGTTGCAGAGAGAACTGACCCCTGAGGAACTCCGGCATTAGTGGTCATGGGCTCTGATGAGCATCCATCGACAACAACTCGGAGAGACCGTTCACTCAGGAAGTCTTTTACCCAGTTAATCAGACCAGGGGAAATGCCGTACGCTGGAAGCTTACTCAGAAGGCTGGCGTGCCACACCCTGTCGAAGGCCTTCGAGACGTCTAAGGAGACAGCAATCGCTTCTCCATTCTTCTCGAGGGCCTCGCCCCACATGTGAGTGGTATACACTAGTAGGTCCCCAGTAGACCGATTGTGGCGAAACCCGTACTGTCGGTCACTGAGGAGATCGTTACCTTCCAGGTATGCCATGAGGCGCGAGTTCAATACACGCTCCATAATCTTGCAGAGTATGGAGGTTATTGAAATCGGCCGATAGTTGGCAGGATCGGTACGACTGCCCTTTTTGGGCACGGGTTGCACGTTGGCAAGCTTCCAGGACTTGGGCACTATACCAGTCCTAAATGAGAGGCGGTACAAGCGCGTCAATACAGGAGACAACTCGGGCGCACATGCCTTGAGAACTATTGCTGGTATACCATCTGGTCCACTAGCTTTATTCACGTCTAGACGACACAGTGCTCTCAAAACTTCTTTATTTCTTATGCGAACCTCAGGCATCGAGGTGTTGCAGTGAGGTAGAGTCGGTGGAGTAGCACTGCTAGTATCAAGACGAGAATTATGGGCGAAGAGAGATGCAAAGAGACCTGCTTTCTCTCTCGCCGAGTGAGCCAGTGTTCCATCAGGTTTAACCAGCGGAGGCAATGTGGACCTACAGAAGTTCGCTTCGACCGACTTGGCAAGGGACCAGAATGCTCTGCTTCCGGATGGCTGTGCAGAGAGCTTTGTGCCAATATGGGTAATTCGGTCGAACCGAGCCTTCTTCAGTGCTTTTTTGTAGGACTTGGCAGCACGGTTGAAAGCTCTCTTCTTTGAGCTCAAATCCGGAGCTTTGCGGTCACGAGCGTCAACCCAGGCGAGAAACGCCGAATGCTTATGCTCTTCAGCTTGAACGCAATCGGCGTTGAACCATGGGTGAGCTGAGCCTCCGATGGGTACGTCACTATAAGGGATGAAAAACTCCATAGCTTGACGTATCACATCGGATATAGCATCCGCACAGCTTGACGGACTCTCAGAAGAGAAGCAGACCTGCCGCCAAGGATAAGATGCAAAGAAATGCCGCATCTCATCCCAATCTGCTGACCTGTAACGCCACATTCGCCGTTCACCGCGTGAGTCGCAGTCAGGTGGGAAGAAGGACGAAACAGACTTCACCAGACAGTGATCTGAAGTTCCAAGTGGTGAAGAAACTGTTACGATACATCTGTCCGGATCGGTGGTCAGCAGAAGGTCCAGACAATTGGCAGTATGACCAACTACATCAGGCACCCTAGTCGCTTGCTTGACCAGCTGGGAAAGGCCCATCGATATTGCAAAGTTTCGCGCTTCTCTCCCAGCGTGGTCGGTCCTCTGGTATGGGAACAGCCAGTCTTGGTGGCAGGCGTTAAAGTCCCCCAGAGCGACGAGCTGTGCATCAGGGTGCCGATGCAGAGCCTTATCGGCAGCCTCACTGAGGTGGTCGAACAACCGAGTCGTCTCCTGATCACCGCTGTGCGAACGGTAGACACAGGCATAAACAATTTTGTCCATACCAGTGTCCACCAACAGCCATAGCGTAGACAAATTAGGGTCTTCAAGGTGACGGAGACGCTGGCAGCAGATGTCATTACGGACGTACACACAGACCCCGGCACGCTGCAGGAAATGATGCTCCAGTGAGTATCCCGGGTAGTTGAGGTACGCCGCATCTGACGGACATCTAATTTGGGTCTCCGTCAAGAAAAGCAAGTGTGGCTTATCAGTCTCAAGATGGTGGTGGACCGCAACGAGATTGGAGTGCAGCCCTCTAATATTTGAGAACTGCACTTGAAATGAGAGGACGTGCATCCGCTGTTGACACTTGCCTTTCTTTTTAACTTTCATTTTTTCTTTGTGGAGTGAATAGGAGAGATGAAAGATGGCAGTTGAGCGAGGTGATGCGATGTTGAACCCAACAACACAACCAGAGTTGCTGCGTCAATGGAGGGTTGATCTGGAGACTGCGGGGACGCCCGAACCCCGAACCCCCCCAGGGATCGCCATCGGGTCCTCTCGTTGATGTTTGTTGATGTTGATGAATGTTCAAAAAAACTGGGCAAGTGTGAGTCGGACTCGCGCACTGAGGGTTCCGTACAGACTTGAAAGGTAAATTGCAATTTACAATTACTTACTACATCTCGTTCAAACTAATTTTCAGTGGAAGTTTGTATGGTAATGTACATCATATATTTTTTTTAGTTTTACCATTCTCTTATTTTAGAAGTTACAGGGGGGACGACACACATTTTGCAAGTGTCTCTGGCGCAACTATTCAGTTTAGAAAAAAATGATATTAGAAACCTCAATATAATTTTTAAAGACCTATCCATAGATACCCTAAAAAAAATTTTTGAGTTTCAGTTCTCAGTATGGGGAACCCCCAAAATTTATTGTTTTTTTTTTATATTTTTGTGTGAAAATCTTAATGCGGTTTACAGAATACATCTACTTACCAAGTTTCAACAGTATAGTTCTTATAGTTTCGGAAAAAAGTGGCTGTGACATACGGACGGACAGACATACAGACATGACGAATCAATAAGGGTTCCGTTTTTTGCCATTTGGCTACGGAACCCTAAAAACAGGTGAATGTTAATAACAGTTCATTTTAAGTTGAATTACTTGTATCTGCCTGTACTGTCGTCCTGCTTTGAAATTCGAAAGAGGCATTTTATCGGTAATGTTATAGATAAAGGTTGGGCAGGCCATTTGAGCGCGCAAATGCTTTTGTATGAATTATGGAAGCAGATAGAATGAACGATAATGTGCCGCCCGGCCAGCCGCCGGACGAGTCGGGATGTGCGTCTCTCTGGGATGACACTAGAACTGGCGGTCACGCAGTGTTGTCTTAGGTCTTATTTCAAGAGCCTTACAGAAAGAGAAAAACATATCTTTGATATATCGCGATGTCTTAGAAATAACAAAGTCATTTTCGATCGCTTTTCGCAAGGATACCTATTAGATAATATTATTATAGTTGATCTATTTTCTTTCATAAACTCTTTCACAAAGATAACAATAAAACATAAAGTTAACTGCCAAAATATTTCCTAAATTAGAAACATGAATCATTTCAACAACTGAATGAACTATTAAACTATAACACTTTGTACAGCGAGCGAGCTCATGATTGTTTACTGGCTTCTGAATTACTAACAACGAGCCGTTAAAAGGAATTTGGCAACAAAAGAATCTAATAACAGTTTGCAGTAACCACATAAATACTGAACATTACAGTTTATTCCACATTGTTTTCCATTTAAAAACATTTTCGGAGAATACGGTCTATAAAACAAATATGTAAATTTAGAAAAGAAACACAACAATAATGCCTACGTCCATTATTACTAACAGGACTATGTAACCAATAGAAGTCTGATACGGTGCAGGGGACTGATACTAAAAATTGTTGATATAGCCGTCCCAGCTTGTGAAAGTCGAGAAAGTTAAAGCACTTGACTTAGCTCGCGAGGTTGTCGTCATGTGGGCTCAACGATCATTGTACCGATAGTCATGTCAGCCAATAGCTTAATAGCCGCGAGCCTCGACTAATATCTTAGGAGGCTCTCGTTATGCGACTGGATCAAGGGCTTGATTCAGAAAGCGGTACTTCTTGGCAGGGTTCATATTTTAAGGAGTTTAAATTCTTTGGAGCCTTTACCTCCAGTAGCTTGGACCTCGCTCCTAATACCGGTGGGAAACTCGTTATTATAATTTAAAATGATTTTTTGTTAAATTGTTTCAAAGATAAATAATAAATTAAATGTATACTTAAATGCATACATACTATACTAGATAAATTACCCCCAGATACAGAACAAATGATCAGTGGATGCTCACAATAATTAAAATAAATTTAAATTGTAGCGGCAGACGCGAGGACGCAATCGTACTTGTATCAAACGACTCGTTTTATTTACTTTTATTAAAACAAACTGGAATCTAACCACAGAACGGAGCTGTTATTGTTGTATTTACATAGAAATAACGTTTAAAACGAGGCTTTTGTGGCGTACGTGTAGATTTAGGGAAACTGCTGGTTTTATTTGATTTAATGTATGTGTACTACGAACAGTGTTATGAAGCTCTCTAGTGTATCCTATTTTCCTGCACAGTTCTCTGTCCGACGATATCACTTTTCCCAGAAACTGCACCGCCACCGGTTAGGATGAAGGGAAAATTAATTAAATCGATCACTGTCATACTGTATGGATCAGAATGTTGGGCTGTGAAAAAGACGGATGAAAAAAGATTGCACGTAGCGGAGATGAGAATGTTAAGATGGATGTGTGGTGTGACGAGAATGGATAAAGTGAGAAATGAGTATATTAGGGGAAGTTTGAAAGTGGCGCCAGTGACTGAAAAGTTGAAAGGGAATCGTTTGTCGTGGTATGGTCATGTGAAGAGGAGAGATGAAACGCATGTTACTAAAAGAGTTATGAGTTTACATGTGGATGGATGGAGAGGGAGAGGGAGACCAAAGAAAAGATGGATGGATTGTGTGAAGAGTGATATGAAAGAAAAGGAAGTTAGTGATAGTATGACGAGTGACAGGGCAGAATGGAAGAAAAAAACGTGTTGCGCCGACCCCAAATAACACGGGACAAGGGCAGGAAGATGATGATGATCACTGTGAGGTCCATACACTCCTCAAGTAACTCCAAAGTATACTGGTATTAAGTTCCATCTGATTAGACTGGTCAGTAAAAGGCTAAGATGACTATAAAGTGAATTTCTGAGTAGTGAACTACCAGTTTTTTTCAATAGTTACTCCTTTACCTAACATGGATTTATATATTTACCTAAGTAATTCTTACTAGATTGGATACTAACCCAAAATAGCCTTTTCAGATCAACAGAAATGCCTGTTTATATCAAAGTTATTTAAGTTTCTATTCTCTGAAACATTTCATTGTATTGATTGATGTAATGTTTGCCCTTTACCGAGAGGAACACTACTCACATTATTCCTCGAAACTTCAAAGACGAGAATGACATTTTTCCAATAACTTTAGATTACATCGATAAAAGAACAATGTAACCGTATTTCTTTGTTATACAACTAAACCAAAGATTCCTATTGTACCTTTAAAATAAAAATAACTTACTTTTCTGTAGTTCTGTATTCACAACTTCCATTGAACTATTTCAAAAGTAGATTAAAATAAAGACAACTTCAGGACGATGCAACTAGCTGGTTACCAATTAGCACTTAAAGCAGCTGCATCGCTTTGAAGTTAGCCTTCACTGGACGCGGTTCGCTTAAAGTGCTTAGCGGGCTTAGTCGGGTCGACAGAAATGCGTACGTTATGGCACTGTCTGTTGAAAACGTGAAAGTTAAGTGACCAATTATATTATCATTGAAAACATAATATGGTATATTGTCTTCACAAAACAGTCTTCATTAGGTTGCAGGTCAAAGTCTTATGTTTTTTCATCTACCTATCAGCCAGGAAACGATCGTAATAATAATCAAGTACTAAAGCAACGCTAAAACCCTAACTTTACCCGTAAAACCGGTTATCAGTAGCTAACCTTGTCGCAATACATTACAAACTAGAAGTAATAAGATTTCGGAAATAACTCCGAGACACAGTCTACGACTGTACGCAATAAACATAGAAAAGTAGTGTTATTGTCGGAATGAATGCTAACAGACGAACATCACGCACCGGACAAGTTGCGTGGAAGAACACGCAACTTGTCGCCAGATGAGTCATGTCTGTCAGGGGTGTCGCTGTCGCTTTGTCGCTGATATCGCGATAGGGAAATGAAATATGAGCCATTACACACTTATTTGTGTCCACCGTTATGTACATCGTTACAATTATACGACTTTTAGTGCAATAATAACTTGTGTAAAGGTAGCATGGTAGTATATGGGGCTACTTTTCGTGATCACATTTTCGATATGTCAAAATTTCTAAAATCAACTGAACATTTCGATTGGACAACAGAAACTAGAAGTAGCCATGAATGGGAGTTGATTTTGATGGATAGAAACCCAAATCAAAGATCCTTTGATCATACACACAAATGTTAGTTCAGCTAACCCGACAGTTGTTCGACATATGCTGAAATTAAAAATGCAGACATGTTTTTTTTGGTGCACAAACTAGAATAAAAAAAAGGTTTTCCCCACACTAGAAATTACTCTTGTTTCAAGGGTGCGTTCACAAACATTTGAACTCACATACGCAAGACACCCAGACCCGAGACAACTACCTGAAGGCCAGACAATCATTCGTTTTCATCTTGCGCATAATAAACAGCGCAGCAGCTAATCGTGAACGTATAGGTAGAACGTAGGTAGCTGTTTGTGCAAGAAATATGCATCAAAGTAAACACCTACCCATACAATTATTTTATTTTCTCTACTCACGTCAAGAAAAATAAAGAAAAGAGTTCTTTGACGTTTGGTGCAACATGAAATAAAGTAAATACCAAAGAAACAATTGGTTCCCGGCGATAAAGTTTAACAGCTTTAACTTTGCATTTATTTGAACAGACTCGTAATGCGAGAAGATATTCTAATATTTCAAAGCATCTTGTACTGAATGCCACTGAACAGACGAGCACAGAGTTTCAACTGTGCAGCTCGTACCAATCACATGGATCTGTGTGAGTAGGTTTTACATATTGAGAACTTTTTGTCCATCATGCTATGTACATGCGAACCGCACATCATAACATTTAATTGTATTTAGCCAAATCATCACTTTGCGCGTCTACGTCAAACGATCAAAATTATTAATTATAAGCAAATCAGTACGTGTTCAGATCGCCTTAAGTGCCATCGTGCGTGCTCCCTCGCTCCATCAACTAACATAATTATTAGTACCATATTATTTTACAATACAGTTTTATTGAACATCCCATCTATTATTTAACATCCCAGCAGACAATCTTTTCAAGCCATTTTTAAACCAATGTTCAGGACTTGAGAATGCTATCTTTTGTTTAATGTTTTTCAACAGTGTGATTAATCGATTAATCTGTATGGTTGTTGCTCTCTCTATTTTTTGTACGCCGTAACAAATATACGCAGTATTGCATTAAATATTACTGAAAATCTCGTTATATTTATATCAAACTTTAGTAAAATAGCAACTTAAATAATCTAATAATAAAAAAACTTCAGCTTAATATGAGTTCAGTGTTAAGTTCCACTTCTAGACAAAGGCCTCCTTCAAGCGTCGTCATGGCTTATACAAGTGACATGCTGATAGCAAAACGATTTTTAATAATGCCAAAATGAAATGTCACGTGATCATTTGCTCACATTTGTCTTTTCATCAATTGTTAACGCTGATAAAATAATCCTTTGTGTAGAAGAGAAACTCGGGTCACCGGGCACGACAGCGTACTGAAAGATACGACTGGCCTGTTGGTCTAGTGGTTAGTGGCCCTGACTGCTATGCCGGAGGTCGTGGGTTCGATTCCCACCCAGAACAAATGTTTGTGTGATGAGCAGGGGCGGCTGTACCTTAAGTGCACTCGTGCGCCGAACTACCAGATCTTAATAGGTTCTGAATACACCTAAAATGCTTAATGTACGTACCTGATTAACTTTCTATTCATTATTCTATTAGCAAAATTATGACGAAACAATTTCAACTCTTTACTAAAGTCTTTTAGACTTATTTTTGCAGTAAAGAATATTTCTCGTGCGCTAGCCAAAACGCACGGCGAATGCTCATACAACTTCTATGAAATACGAACTAAAACGCCTGGCGCGTGAGACAGAGATAGTTTAGTAGAAAATGTACTGCAAAATAAGACCGTTCTCGTGCGCCGCTCGCGCTCGAGCGAGCCGAAGGTTACCGAGAGCGCACGACGAGGCTTGACGAAGTTCGCCGAGCCGGCCGTCACATCGCGGTAAGGTTGCCAACTGATTTTGGAAAATAACGTATCATATTTTTTAGTAGGAAAAAAGTATTATTTTTTTTAAATTTTATTTATTTGTTTGTTTCTTCTCTTGGAGACAATTTTTATGTGCTTCTAGAATACACTAACAGTTTTCCATGAGGTATCCTTACATTTATATGTATTCGTGTTTCAAGGTAGAAGTATCGATAAATAGTTCAGTAATTATTCATGTCAGTGTTTCATTTCATGCATTACAGTAAAGATTTAAAATAACGTATTTTCATATGCTTTATTTTTATGCAAAAGTATAAAGTCAAATTACCAAAAATTTAAATTATTATAAAGTATGGTTTGCAACCCTTCAACGCGGACGCGCGTTTTTGTGTTTGTTTACATTTTGCAAGGATTTACTTACTGTGTTGTGAGAGTGTGTAAATACTAAAAAGCTGTGAAAATGAGCATTAACTTTAATTTGAAACAAGAGTATAAATCGAAAAACAAATCATTTACCTACGCGGAGTATTAAAAGTGAAATGCATGTACTCAATAAAAAGAAATGGTTCTGTGGATGTGAGCGGCTCAATACATTCTTTTGCTTTCCTTGCATTGTTTTTGGTGGTGAATCGATTTGGACGGAAACAGGAATTAGCGCAAAGAGTATAATAATATATACTTACGGTATTAGCGATTTGACGCATTTGAGTGAAAAAAAAAACACGATTCATCCCAAGTACCTACTACAAGTAAGTTTTTTTTTTTGTAAACCAACCAAATATAATGAGTTTGTCTGTTTTAGACATGGTGGCATGGTGTTTCTCAGAAACACCATGTCCCAGGACCGGTTATTTAATGCACTTTCTGTGCTTACGATTAAAAAAATAAAATGTAGGAAAATAATCGAACATTTCGCTTCGGAAAAAAGTCGGTGATCGATTTAATTTATAAAAATAAAAATATTGACAACCTAACGTTTTTTGGTTTTGCAACTGTGAATTCGAATACTTAGTATGATTGTAAAGTGCACCACCACTTCTATGACCCACCAGCCGCCACTGGTGATGAGCACGATCATTTGTTCTGTGTCTGGGTGTAATTTATCTATTATATGTATGTATTTAGAAATATATAAGTAGGTTTATCAGTTGTCTAGTACTCATAACACAAGCTCTGCTTAGCTTGGGACTAGACGGCGTTGTGTAATAGTTGTGGAATATATTATATATATTATATTATTATATTATATTATAGATAGAAATCGTCTAAGTACGTCACGGGCGTATTCATAATATAAAAATTAACTATTTGAGATTCCGTGACGTATGTAGATCATCCAAAAGACATCGTGTTTGAACGTCTGAAGCTTCTGTATATTCCTACTATGTGTCACAACCGCCTTCCTTTAACGCGGGGTAGAGGAATCGTTTATCGGTGCTGAATTCGAACGTTGATGTGCGGATGCTGACTCGTGGCCAGGCGTGAGATCCGCTATCTGGTAGTGTGGCGGCTTGGGTGATGTGCGGGAGCGCTATCCTACCAACACTGAAGTGCGACTGGGGCGCGCATGCTAACGTGCACTTTTATGAATTATTTTTATATATATTTTTGGATAAATGTTATAACAGATTTTATTTAATTATAATATAGTGTGGTTTGCAGACGACACTTTACTTTTGAAGTGAAGTGAGTGAGTGAGTGATTTTAAAAATATATTGCAAATAAAAAGTAATATTTTCATAAAAGTGCACGTTAGCATGCGCGCCCCAGTTCAAACTTAAACGTCGGCAGCCGGTTACTGACGATATAAATATAGCACTTTCAAGAATAGTACACTGGTTTGATGTCAATAACCTACTTCTTAATGAAAATAAAACTAAATGTATTAAGTTTACCATGCCTCATGTTAGGCAAGTAGAAACTAGTGTGCTAATAAAAGGTAAAGAGTTCAGTCCTCAAGATAATACAGTGTTCTTGGGCATAACTCTAGATGCTAAGCTTCAGTGAGGCCCACATATAGACAAATTATCGAAAAAACATAGCTCTGCAGCATACGCTGTGAGACAAATTCGAAATTTAACTGATGTAGAGACTGCCCGTTTAGTTTACTTTAGCTATTTCCATAGTGTCATGTCGTACGGTATTCTACTGTGGGGAAATGCCGCCGATATCCAGACAATTTTTGTTTTGCAAAAAGGGCTATTCGTTCGATTTATAAATTAAGTCCCAGATACTCCCTCAGAGATAAATTTAAAGATATCAATATAATTATTGTACCTTCACAGTATATTTACGAGAATATTTTGAATGCACATAAAAATATGAACATGTTTAAAAAATACAGTGAATATCACTGTATTTTTAATACTAGGAACAAACACAAATTTGTGATTCCTACAACCAGGCTCAAAAAATAGGGGGCTCATTTAGATGCAAATGTATACACTTCTATAATAAACTTCCTAGTCATATTCAACAACTAAGCCTTAATAAATTCAAATCATTTGTAACGCGAAAACTTTTCCAAAAGGCTTTTTACACTATAAAGGACTATGTTGAGGACGAAAAGGCTTGGGATTGAACTGCTCCAGTACGCACTACAACTGTTGTCTTATTTTTATCTTTTGTTTTTATTTTCAATTGTGCTTTATTATTATTATTATTTTTTACAATTTGATATTGTAGATTATTTTTATATTTGCAATTTGACAATTTTTTTTCTAATAATTTTTGACATCAATATTTACTTTACTAAGTATTACATTTTGTAAATTATATATTTCGTTTTATTATTCTGAACGTGAAGACAATGTTGATTGCTTTTTTTTCCTTTTCAGTAATTTTAACGTATGTCTGGCAATTTGAGTATATTCTGCGGCCTACCCAAATGTCCTTTCTTTGGTATAGTTCGTCAAGTCGTTGAGCTCCTTAGTAGTCCTGAGTTGAGCTTTACGAATACTGAAAAATGCTTGCACTGACTGGACAGGTCCACTCAAATCTGCATGGTTCTTTCTTCAAAAGACCATCTCACTCAAATCTGCATGGTTCTCATGTGATTTGACCATTACATATTAACTATATGGACTTTAAAAGAGACTTTGACCCCTGAGTTTGTTTCGGTGTTTCTTCTCAGGGGAGTCAGTCAGCTAGGAAATACCGGCCTCATCTAGTTTAAATTGACGAAAAAAAAAAGACGTTTTTTTAAACCTATTTACAAAATAAATATCATTTATCATTCATTTGGACAAGTAAGGCGATCTAAAGGTTTTAAAGGCTACTAAAACAAAATTAAAATATCAAGGCACCTTATAACTGCATATTGCTTAACATAAAGTGCATAAATATGAACAAGAATTCGTGAGTTAGTTGTTGTATATACTATATTATAAAGTACATATACGAGAATAATATAAAGGTATACTACGAAGGCGAAAGTTTGTATGTATGTGTGTATGTTTCATACTCCTTTACGCTTAACTGGATGAATGCTTTTGAATAAAATTTCGTACATGAGTAAATACAAACCTGGAATAGCACACAGAATTATTTGTTTCCCAGGAATATGTTCCCCTTGGATGATTTTCTACTTTCACGCGGGCGAAGCCACTGGCACAAGCTAGTAATGTTATATCTCCCAATTGCAAAACTGTGTTGTACAATTTTAGCAAAACGGTAACATAAGTTAGATATTCAAAGATAGCATAATGCGAATGTTTCTCCCGGCTGCCGCGCTTACCGCTAGCTTCAAATAAATCTCGGGCGGCGCGATAAGACAAAGGATTGGCGTGCTTCGGCTTCTCTTTGATTCGAGCCAATAGCCAGCGGTATCGGACGTTTTGTATTTATACATTTTGTAAGGAAGCTTTTTGTGAAGCAGTTCTACAGCAGGGTGGGGGAGGGGGGGCTACCTCCGTATTTATTTCTGCCGCGGGGTTGCAATATCCTTTCAAAGTCAAATAGACAATAAATTTATACAAGTCATTGTGTGTACAATGATTTTATGCCTTGTGCTGGCGTGAAGTTGCGTAGTTACAACCACATTTATCGAAAGTAATATTATAAATTAGTAGTCAAATTATATTTCTGTGTTGGTTAGGTTTTTGTTACTTTAATTTGTTTTTCATAAAGTTTTACGATTCCGGAATATTTAAGTAAGTATATACGGTACTCGTGAGATAGACCACTAAAGTGAAATACCTGTAGCTGAAGTTAAATATCAATAAACCGCCTATCGCAATTATCAGTTAAGTAGGACATTGGCCCTTTGAAATTAAAGCCACAAAATCCATTTCTCCGACTTCCGTACCCGATAACCCGACCAGCCTTTGTGAGGTCGTCGGTCCACTTCGAGTAGCGAGCAGCCACGCGTCGCTCTCTACAATATTATGTACAAACAGAATTCAACAACACGCGTATTTACTTTGACATAGCCTTTTATGGAAGTTGTATAACTGTGGGCTGATCGTTCAATATGTAAGGAATGTTAGAAAGTTGAATTAGCGGGACAAAGCCGGGTTGGGCGAAGTCACGCACAAAAACTGATGTGAGCATGAGCCGCGCCCATGACCGGTGTTAGTGTGTGAGATAGGAAATTTAGTTTTAGATAACAGTAAGCAGTAGTCAAAATGTTTAATTTCCATGTTGATCACAAATTACCGGATTGAAACTCTGGATTATTTCTGAGATATTCCTAATGGAGTAACAAAAGCTCTGAATTCATTTTCCGATTCCAAGAAAATAGAGCGAACTGTTTCTAATTATTCCCAGTTCCGAGTAGGAATCCTACATGATTTGATTCCACGTCATAGCGTTATTCAAATTGAAAAATACATTTCTGTAACATTATTTATTTAGTCCACTTATTATTTAGTCCACTTTGTGGCTATTTAGTCCACTTTGTGGCTATTTAGTCCACTTTGTGGCTATTTAGTCCACTTTTACTTCTGTTAATGAGGTGATTAAAAATCGAACATACTTTCTCATACTCGATATTTGTCGTTATAAATATTACAAATATTGACTGGAAAACTAAAAACATAACTGTAGGTAACGAGCTTCCAATGAATAATTTAACAACGTTACTTCCACACAAATTGGGGCTAAACAATACCATATATACCGAATAGTAGGCGTAGGTCTCTAATCTTATTTTTCTTTATAAAAGACAAAATCATTCCACACAAAATTGATGATAAGACCCAAAGACCGGTCACTCTCAGACTGCGTACAAAAGAAAGTAATGCGCATAAAGTGATTTTTAGTGGCATCTTCGTGATTTTATTCTTTCGTACTAAATTAGTTGCATTATGTTTTAAATTCACTATCTATCTAGCATTTATCCTGAAGAATAACACTTTTTTTTTTAAATTCTGCTTACTGCAGTGGATCATTTACTTTTGCGCATTATAAAACTTGAATCTCTTGTAGTCCCTTTAATTAATTTTGACATGGTTGAGCTGCGGCTGAACACAAACAATAAACACGTCAAACTTGGTTCTCATTGATCTTTTTCAGAACAAGCCACCAGTTAAAAAATACCGTCAATTTGTCAGAGCAAAAGGGGTAAAAAATTGAAATCTATTAGCTGCGAGTCAATTCGGGCATGCTCCGCCGCCGCCGCCGCGCACCGTCACCGACTTGATCGCGACTCGCGCCCTGTGATTGATTCGCTCAACATTCATTTATTATTTGAATGGGCTGGACAAATTTGTATTTTCTCTCTAATAGCTTAATAAACTGTTTGAGGAATCGATACTTTCGTCTTGCTCAGTACTAGGTTGTGGAGATCAGAGAAGTAATAGCTTCACGTGAAATATTGACAATAATATTAAGCTGTATCCTGACAGACTGAAAAATTAAGGCTTATGATTGATCAGGTACCTGACGATACTTCTTAGTAGTGTCTACCTACCACCGGCCGTAACTTTATAATAAAATATCTGGAAACTTCGTCCATGAAAGTCAGAAATTATTTCAAAGGAACGTAATACAAAGAAAAAAGTACCCCACTGTCCTAATCTAGGACGTGATCTTTTCCTCTGAAGACAGAAAGAAAAATGTTTATTGACATAAACGTATAAAAAATAAAAATACATATAAAGAAAACCTAAAATTATAGTCTCAGCGAGGCCAAAAACGACAATAATTTAGCATACGCTGTGATATTTAATATTTAAAACAATAAATAGCGCAGCGCTGGTATTCTGTTAGGGCGCGTTGTGATGCCACGGACACATTCACGGAATATAACATAGACTTTTCGAAATAAAATTTAATCTACTCACGGGAAGCCATCCAAATCCGTTCAGCCGTTGAAGCGTGACGTGACCTTACAGCCCAGGGTTGACTCTAATAATTCATGGTTTAAATAAAATTAATAGATAGCAGGCAACCCTCGGTCGAATGTCAGTTGAGAAGCGCACTTTAATCAGTCTGCCCTCGTCTAATGGGCGAAGTTGTCGCTGTACTGTAAGAGCGGCCAGAACAAGAATAATAAATGATGCGAACGAACGTTCAAGTTATTATTTTGTTCGCTTAATTGCTTCTGATTGGTTGGAACGATTTTTATGGGCCGCCGAGGAAATTACCAAATGACTTTCTATTGATCGGTTCGTGTTGTATGGGAACCACTGGAAACTGGCGCTTTATATGATCATAGTTAGTTTTTTAGCCCAAAGAAAACCATAAAAAAAAAAGAACCCTAATTTTTTGTACCTTTTCTGACCACAAGACCTTTTCTGAAAAGCCCTTTAAGCTGTTGATCCCCGCATTAACGCCGGCGTTCACGCGCCATTGTCTTACTATTGTCTCTAATTACGCACTCAAAAGGTTAAGTATTTCTTAAAGGACTTATCAGAAAAGGTCTTGTTATTATATAGTGTAAAGTTTCAATAAATAATATTCATAAACTGCAAATAGCGTTTGTTTATATCCCAAAATGTCACTCAATTTACGGAAATATTGTAAAGGCTTATTGATTATGAATGAATGAATGAATGACGATCAAAATGAAAAAACACTGCGCGTAGTATTTTCTAGTAGCAAATTGTTATGAATAATTGATTCAAATAAGAATTTACCAATTATGACAAATTTTCGTGGACAAATTTGGGATTTCATTTATTTACTTTTGACTACAAAAATGTGATCAGTAACGGGTACGGATAGAGCCCCATTTTTTTGTACTAATTAAAAAATAGGGATGTATAAATAATTTAATCTCTGAATGTTCGCAAGCGTGCTGTATTGTTGATCATATCACCGTTTACTACCAGGTGAGACAGTATTTTTTAAATAAAGAATCCGAGCTCCATGAGTACTAAATCTAGGGTCTATTTCAAAATACTGCAATAACTAAACGACTAATTGCTAAGCCTTTATAAACAAAAAGATTTTATCAAAGAAAACCCTTTCCAAGTATCTCTTACCGAAGCCTTGTTGAGGAAACGAGGTAAATGAAAGACAAACTATTCGTGTTTTTCTGAATTTCGCATTCATTTAGATACGTGTTCTTGCCTGGTGTTAAAGCTAGTGTTTCTCAACATTGATAAGTATAGCTGTACCAGAATTAAGAATTTGAGATAATTTTAATTCATCTCCAACATTTAACTTTAGCGTTGTCTATTTTTAGTAATCATTTATTTTATTTTATTTTATTTATTTTATTTTATTACTTTCGGAAAACTTACAGCTAGGATACAGATAGTTGAAAAATATTGAAAGAAGGCCAATTACAAGTTTTCACAAATAGTATTAGAGCAAGACAAAAGACAGTAGACAGATAAGAAAAAAGAAAGAAGTAAAGACGCTCGGAGCAAGTACATAGATACAATATTATTTACTTTCGAAAAATCTAGTACACATAATGTTCTTAAGTTTAGTGATGCTGGTAGAGAATAGGTCTAGATCATCAACACTTACACACATTGCGTTGTATGCTTTGCTAGCTCTTATCATGTAAGAGTTTTGCCGGTAAATACACCGCACTGAGGGAACATATAGAGGTCGATGATTCCTTAAAGTAAAGGATGGAACACGCAGCCCAATTTTGCCAATCAGTTCCGAGCAGTCGGCCGAACCATTAACTATATTAAACAAGAGTGTCATGTCAGCAATTTTTCTTCGCTCAATAAGTGGAAGATTTGTACTAATATAAGGCCCTGAATAAAGATAATCTTAACATAGAGTTTCTTGTTCAACAATTTGGCAATAATCTTGAATTCTGAATTCAAATACCTACAGGGGAGGGGATGCGAGTTTGATTAAATCTTTTTTGGGATTTTTTTTTGTTCCAATAATTTTGAATCCTGAATTCCAATACAGGGAGTATCGAAAATAAATGGTTATTTTAATTACTGCTTCAGCAGAAGTGAAAAGCGTACCTACTTCAAAATTATTCCGAAAAAAAATACCTTCCACACTAATTTAAATCAACTGGTGATAGATAACATTGTACGAGAAGTCAAGGATGTCATAGTATGGTCCCAACAAGTTCTTGTAGGGATTATACTATGACATCCTTGAAGAAACTTGCTCATTTCTGCGGGTAAAAGCGTATCTAAAATACGATCAACAATTTCGGTTATACCCCGTACAGTGCAATATGCACACTCGATCAGACCGGCGTCGCTATGGCGTCGGCGCCGCTTAATGAAATGTTTAATAGGAGGAAATATTAATCGGTACGGATTTATGCGAGAATTAGTTCCGGACTGAAATAACTCGGCCAGCATCAAGATATTGATTTTATGAAGTGAAGTGATGTTGACAATGTTTTAGTTGAACTAGTTTCCGACTGAAACTGATTTTGGCCGACTTTTGGCCGAATTTTGGCATCAGTCTCAGTTTCGGCCGAAACCGAAACCGAAACTTCCTTACAAGGATCATGTTTTGATGGAAAAAAAAGAAAAACTTATTAAAATCAGTCAGTCTTTATTTTATTTTTTTAAATGGATTATGCATTTTATATTTAGGTATTTGTATTCGTTGCCTATCATGAATTTTATTACTATTATATTATATTATTATATATTATATTATATACCTATGTAAGTACCTACTCATTTAATTATAAGTATGTTAATTTTACAAAAAAAAAACAAAAAATTTGGGACGTAGGTAAGTATCTAACTGTACTTGCTACTTGAATACCTTGGTAATAAGTATTAAAATTAATTAAAACTCTTACTCCATAATATTATTCCCTCTAATGAACTATAGTACCTAACTAATATTTGTTTAGGTATAGCATTAGTGAAAGAGTTAAATCTACCAAATGAAATATTTAGAAAGTTAGGTTAAACTTGATTCTACTATAATCTATGTATTATTTTGTTATAATGGATTATTTTTTATGTTTACTACCAACTCTTATGCTATATCCCATAATAAAACTTACCAAATTCAAAATAAATCACACGAAAACTCACAACAAACAAAAAGAACTGCAAACACAAGCCAGTCATGACATGATTAGGCACTTGGACGCGGCAAAATGTCTTCGTCGCTTACTCGCTTGGATGGAATTTAACGCGCTGAACATGACCGATCACAGCGCAAGAACTCCCGAATGTAGTTTCGGTTTCGGTCGTAGTTTCGGCAGGTTTGCCTCCGAAACCGAAACTAAACCGAAACTAGTTTTTTTGCCGAAACTCGACCGAAACCGAACTTTCGGTCGGACACTAAGTTGAACCATACGCATCACTACTTCAAAGTAAGTTAACTGTGTTGTTGTGTAGAGGACTGAGAACTGTTATGCGATATTTTTCATTGTTACCTTAATAAATGACCAAACTCTTGGTATGACAGTTATCTATAAAATAAATTGGGCTTCCATGTGCCTATTTATCTGAAATTGGTTACACGACTGCAAAAGATACTATTGTCACAAAGGACGTGAGAACAAAAATGACTCCTGATGTATGAAGACAGAGAAAGCTCTTTCTTGCGATGAGGATGAGAAGACGATTGAACAGAAGTCTTTTCAAAACAAGATCTGCAACCCAATGTATCAAAACGAGCTTACCTATAATATGAACCTCTCTAGCCGAGCGATTCAAGCGTCGCATACGTCCTGGCAGTTTGAGCTAATGGCTTAACAAGTCACAACTATCGGCCGGCGAGAGTTATAGCCTCTCCGAGACCTACTGAGCACACGGCTACACGGCGCAGAGGTGAGCGGATTAGTATTGTTCTACGTAGTGGGAAGTTAGTCGTGACGGGTTTAGGGTCTTCTTGTGTGTCGGTGAAGGCCACGACACGGAGTTGGTATAAAATGTTGCCGAAATAAAGCCAGTACGTTCCAAATATAAGGTTTACTGCATTTCATTACACTTTTGGTGAGTTTAGATTCTTAGAAACATGATAACAGTGCCTTGTATACTCAGCATTATATCTTCTTCTTCTTAGCGTGTCAAAACTAGTTAAATTCCTTGCCTGGCCCAGTATTCGGCCACGGCTATGCCGTCCGCTGTCATTAGGTCCCTACGTGAACAAGTAACAAGGCACGTGATGCAGGATCGATGGTGGGAAATGGTCTGCGGAGAGACGCCGCACAAACACTGAAGATCGGAACCGTCCGAGTTTAAGTTTGCCATCGTGGTGAAAGTGGATTTGCCAATCGAGTAACAGGAAATCAGATGGTACGTCGCTAGGGGAGGCTCCTTTCATGCACCCCAGCATTATATCGAAAGCTACGTATTAGGTGAGTGTTTGGTACCCCCATATTTCACCAGTTCTGTTAAACAAATCTGAACTCCAGGAAAATGTTTAGTGGATATATTATTGATCAATTCCTGACTGTTTTGTTCTTAAGGGAATAGAATCCGGCAATAATAGTGCAGAGTTCCAGCAGTCGATATGGTACTAATCATACAACAAAATGTATTCTAATTTAATAATTTTGATTAAACACATTGTGTGGAGTCACAAGTATGCAGAGCATGCTTGGAGGGGGAGGAGACAACTGCACATGTGCTCCTTGAATGCACAGGTGTCACTGATGCATGCATGCGAACCCTAGGATCTCTGAATTCCTTTAAAGACACCCTGAAGAACCTAATTGGTTTTTGGGGAGAGGTGGACTGGTTGGAATAACGAAAGGTTGGTCGAGTCGCACTATGGTTCGCATAGGACCAGGAATCAGAATCCGATAAAAATAGAGATACGTAATACTCTAATTGTATCTATTTTACTTAATCATTTTAACAAAGCCACGATTTCCTCGTTACATTCTCGTTCGCTAAATTATAATTTATCCAGCACAAGCGTCCGTATTTTGAGACTATCTTTTTACCCAATCGAGTCGCTCCTCAATTTAGCCACGAACCATTCTCTCCGGCTCATTGTAATTTGTCATATACGTAAGTGTCCGTATTCTGAGGCGCTGGCGCTGGTTAGTCGGCGACGCGCCGAGAGTGTCACGCGCGCTGATAGAATTGACCCGGATCGTGACCGCACTCACGATTCTACGGCCTACGTGACGACTTACCATGGTGTATGAAGAGGGATATAGAGCCGTTGGTTTGGTAACTTAACATTTCGATTATTAGGTAAAGAAAGATAAGTGACTAACTGGAAGACAATAGATGATATTGACAAAAAATCAAAAAATAAAAAAACAATTCAAGAAACCTTGAGCTGTAGACAATAAACACTTTTTTTTAAATGTGCCCCACTCTAGGAATTACTCCTATACCATAGGTGCGTTTACAAAAATATAAACTCACATACACAAGACACCCAGACCCGGCACAACAATCTTTAGGCCATACTAATATTTGTTCCGTTCGGGAATCGAACCCGGGCTGCCTACGCAGCGCGGCAGCCAATCGCTTGACCGCTGCGCAAACCATACCGTCGATATCAGTGATAACAATTTTTAAAAGTTCAAAATGTTTGAGATTGACCATGTCACATGTCGACTCCATACTTTAAGTAGGTACGTAATACTTTATGACAAACGGAATTACAGTTGGTGCGACTAACTTTGTTCCTGTTCTAATTAATTTTAACTCTGCCGGTTACCTACCAGCATATCTAACCAGAATTTTAAATAAAGTGGTTTTTATTTTGGGCTACCGTTATAGAAATCAATAAGAAAGATTTACAATACAAAATGTAAACCAATTTGTGCACCTATTATGAACATTATACACTACTAAATGTTGGCGTTCTACAACGAAAATAACTGGTCACCACAACAAACGACGGGGAATAAGGCATATTTACATAATCGCTCGCTTTGTCCGGTGTTATGCTGAACTGGACAATTTGGCGCACTCTGCACATGACCCGTTTTTTATGACAAGCTTTTTGATTGTGTTTTATGTTATGTCTCTTTTTGTCGCTAAACAGTCGTTTGTTCTTTATTTGTGAGGTCCCAGCACAAAACAGCTTATTCTGTATTTATATGACTTGAAAAACCACTGAACATGTTTGTAAAATTTTTGTTTCACGAATTATGTTTTAAAATTTTGAACGACTTTGTTCGACTTCAAAACGTACAGGAAAAGTGGTTTCTTTAGCTTTCCTCATTCGTACTCAGTCACATAACCCTGTGTTTATCGAGCCTACCTTATTCTCGTATCGTTAAATGAAATAGAATACCCGCAATACAGTTTTCATTCGATTACATATCCACTAAGTAATTGTGGATACGTTGGACGAATACCGAGGGTTTAGTAAACTGTCCGGGCCTAACTGTAAGTGATATTGACGGTACATTTTTTCTAGTTTCGATTTGAAAAGTTTTACGTGCAGCGCATATGGATGTTTTGTTCAAGTTTTTCGGGGTCATTTTGGCAAACAAAACTGTTCAATTAGATTATATATTACTGTAAAAAAGTATAATATATTGATATCTACACAACAATTCCCTATTGAATCCGATGTAATCCGATCCCGCTGGCGTCCATACATACGCCTGTAAATGAAAATAAAATTGGGGAAAAACCTTTGAAAAAATAAATAAGGTGAAAAGCGATGACCGCAGGGGTTTAGGGAGTTGTGTGGAAGTCATTACAAACCAATTGGAGTCCATATATTTGGCGCGATCGTTCGTTCTAAGCTTCAAGTCGTAATTTTCCGTGGAGCGAGCGGCGGCGGCGCTTTTGCTGAGTCATGCAAAAATTTTAATTTCCTCCGCCGTACGCGCCTGTGACGGGAGGAGGTACCAGGCAGGCAGCAGGCGGCAGGAGGCGCGTGTGCGGTGACGTCACGGCGATAAATCACGCCAAACTTTTCATCCGATCGATCGCCGGAGTGACGTCAGCATACGGAACAACAGCTCCGCTCTCGTAAAACGTTTTATGGGAAAAAATACGGATTGTTTATGTGAGTGATTTCCTTTGTCTCGTACAAAAAAAATGTTTGTAGTATCGATAAAAGATTGTGTTCGCAAACAAGCCTGTTTGAAATGCAAATATTTGCCGTCGCCCGCCGGTCTGTGCGCGGTACACGTGTGACGAGCGATTGGTTCAGTATCACGGTTTATCACTTGTTTTATTCGTACACATAAAACTCAGCTGAAAATCTCCTTTTAAACAACCCCCAGTCGTTAACGTCTTTACGAACTTGAATTTGTGTAGAGTCGAGGGCGTATCCGAGCTCGCAAGGACATACAAGGACGTAAATATAAAAGACTTATGGAAGAGCATGTTTGCAAAGATCAACATTTTCCTCTGTTTGAAATCGAGAACCTAAATACTAATCTAAATTCTTTGGTATATCTAATAAATCAAACGATTCAAGACTCACACAAAAATTTACTCATTTGAGAACAATATCTTTTAAATGCCTCAAGTATGTCAGGAGAAATTAACTAAACAATGCTAATAATGTGATAATCCCCTCGGGCCAAAGTGCGTTGTGTCCTTACAGTTAATTTGTTCCCTCCAATAACAAGTTTTATGTCCACAAGTCGTTACGTGGACGGCGGAAGGTTAACTAATGTACTCCAGCAGGAAGTTGCCATCGACTATAGAGGCAGTTCATAATCGTTCTCGCTTTCTTTATGGTCATTACTGTTAATTAATTACTGACGATATTATCGTTCACTTTAGTTAATCTCGTAGTTTTGTGTTAGAGAAAATGTTGTAATTTCTGTGCCAAAACTGTGATACATAAATGTATGAAAGTACCTGTTTTAATGTTTTATTTGATTTATGCATAATCTCATAGGGCTGATTATGCTATGCTATGCTTTTGCTATTCACCCTAGCCTTGAAGACACCTAAATTATTTCATCAGGGTATAATTATACTAGCTACTGCCAGCGGCTTCCTTCTTCATACAAACTTTGGACCCCCCTTTCATCCCTATAAAGGTAGAATTTTGGGCTACTTCTAGGCAAGCGTGCTCCATCGTCGACCACATCATCGCTTACCATCAGGTGAGATGGTGGTCAAACGCTAGCTTATCATTAATAAAAAAATAAAAAACTTTACTTTTTTTTAAATTATTTTTGTGTTGGATAACCCTTATTGAGGAAGCTATATAATATCACGCTACAACCAATAAGAATGGAGCAGTAACCAAAGACGCGGGTTAAACCGCAGAGGACAACCAGTACGTCATAAAACCAACAATCTCTTTAATTTTAATTAAAATAAAAAACTTTGGTTCCATATCTAATATTAAATTTAAAAGTATAATTCTAACCTTCAACCTTTGGCAACAAAAAATAAAGCATATTATTCAATTATCAAGCGAATATTTCTTCTCTATCGACCTGCTGATCCATCGAAAGGTCAAACATAACTAACCCTGACCTCCTCACACTCCAGTAAATTGCTGACACGAGCAAATACTTCGCCACGTGTTGTATTTTGGAAATGTTTTACGTAAATTACGCAGAGTGACACTACATTATTTATCCATCGTGACGTCAACAAACAGAAGTTTTATTAAACTCTATCTACAGTTAATATTATAAAGTTTTTTTTTTGTAGGATGTAAGCTCTGAAAGTACTGGTCCGATTGCTAAAACTTTTTCACCGGTAGAAAGTTGCTTTATTCCTGAGTGACATGGGCTATATTTTATTTTTTTTAAGGTAAATCGCTCGTAAAATGCTTGATAAAGCCGAAAAAGCTCTGAAGTGAAGAACGCTACCAAGAAACATAGAATTGGAAAACGTCCCAATTGGTGGACTTATGACATGGTGAAGAACGTGGGAATCCGATGAATGCGAGACGGAGAATCAGGAACGATCGACGTGGGACTTGAAACTGTGGAACTATAAATATACGAACGAATTTCCTATCATTCGTTAGTTCTAAGCAAAGACATCGCTTTGACTCAAAATCATATGAAATTTGAGATAGAGCCGTCTTTTTCTCTTCAAATCCTGTGTGAATTATAATTTTTTATGTGGATGGACACGGATAAAGTGAAAAATAAGTATATTGGACTCGAAGAACTTTTATAATGGTGTCAGTGAATGTATGGTCATATGGAAAGGAGGAATGAAATACATAAGAGAGAATATAATGTAGATGGACGAAGAGGGAGAGCTCCCCCTCTCCCTCTTCGTGGAGGCATGAGAAAAGATGGATGCATTGTATGAGAAGTGAGAGAAAATAAAAGTGAGTCAGTGATAGAGTGACGTTATACAAGGAGGAATAGAAAAAAAAAGTTGCGCCGACCCTGACGTCGACCCCAAGTAAAATGGGAGGAAGATGTGAGTAAATAAAGTTTCATAAAGATAGCAAAGTTTTAGAGCTTGTAAAACGTTCCTGATAAAATCTTGGCATATTCACGGGTCAATAATTTTATGATTGCTTATGTCAGTTGTATGGCTTGATGTCGTATAATAGCTATTTTTTCCTAGAAGTGATTTCTTACCTTTCCCGCGGCTATTATTATTTGCTATAATAATTTATAGAAGTAATGGTGCTGCCGAGCTTGAGGACTTGGGGTCGGTACACGGAACGTGCCGAGTGTTATTTAGTTTTCCATCTGAATTTTCTCAGTAACAGGCTGGAGTTTGGCTTTGTGTCAGAATAATGGTAATTGGCTGGCTCTCTACAACTTCTTCTTCTTCCTGCCCTTATCCCATATTACTTGGGGTCGGCGCAACACGGAAACTAAATATAACTGGTGACATGTGAGTGTAGGTATTATTGATATACTTCTGCCTGCCCATTGAAGAGTACAGGCGTTATGCATTACACACTGTGACCAACTTGGATGATGTTGATACGTAGGCATAGTAGGTAACCTACATCCAACTTTAGATTGAAAATTTCTTTTATGAAACGCCTACGTAATAGGAGCGTAATAAGAGCAGTGGTCAGTGGTGGCCGAGTGGTAACGGCCCCGACTTACGAGTTGTAGGTTGCGGGTTCAAACCCAGCCAGGCGCATTACTTTGTGTAATTTATTTCATCACCACTGCTCTCAAAACGGTGAAGGAAAACATCGTGAGGAAACCGGCATGTCCTAGAACCAAAAATTCGAAGACATGTGACATCCACCAACACGCACTGGGCCCGCGTGGTGGATTACGGCCCTTTCCCTCTCCTAGAGAGGAGGCCTGAGTCCCAACAGTGGGAACATTATAAGGCCGACTATGGTATGCTACGTAATAGGCAACTAAGTTTAAATTAAAGTTCTTATAAAATATTGAGAAGCCTCGGCAGCCACTTCTAGAGATGACATTACTTATAGCAGTGAACGACACGAAACAATACTAACCAGGGCCATGACAAACAAAATCACAATGTAATCACGATGTGCCTGTGACCTCAACCTCCAGAGTAGTTACTCTAGAAGTTGAGATCACGAAAAAAGCTTTACCTATTCTATAAATCAATCTATAATGTCTATTTTATTATTAGCAATAAAACCAGCAAATTCTGCAGCATTTTCCTCATTTCATGCAGCAAAATGCCTGAGAACGAACATCAACATATTCTGTACAACACAGAGATGGAATGTGGAACAATCGCGCAGTTTTACATTCTAAACGAAAATAGTTGAACGCAGAGAGCGAGAGCTGACTGGGTGAGGGGGCTCGCGAAAAGAACAGCTATTTAACATTCATTGAGTTGTAATTGAAGCTGAGCAAATAACACGAGCATGATGTATGTTTGGGCAGAAGGCCTTTTATAAATTACATTATATTTTTATTGACATTGTGAAGATGCATTTATGGAACAACGCCTTTTTTGATAATGACTAAAAATACTCTATAGTCGAATAATTATGTCAATCTAAGTTTTGAGCTTTTGACGGCACGGTTGACGCAGTGGTTTCACCCCGCTGCCTGTCATGGGTTCGATTCCCGCATTGAACAAATATTTGGAACAAATAATTTAAAAAGTAAAAAAAACACCATATACGGCCTGTTTGTTTAGAAATAAACCAAGGGTGACCACTAGTAAAAAAAAAACCTGGATGTCTAACAAAAGTAAAGTTATTTCAAGATGCAACGCTCCGAGAGCCACAGGATCGTTACTGAGGTACTTACCATACTTTGCATCTGTTCAGTCCATTACCCACAGAAAGTAGGCAACTTTGCAGACATAGAGCCATTCTTCTGAACCTTCTGCATCTGGTTGTTTAGTGGCAGTGAGCGCGGAGCACTGGCTATGTGTTATGTTTACTTATGCTCGTGTATGAGGTGTGCAGTGCTGTATTACGGATATTTAGTTGAGTGCAGCCCTTTTGTGGTGAACTGGCGGAGTGCAGTGTGTACGTAAAGGGAGGTTATGTGGCGTGCCGCGTCTACTAAAATGATGCCAGTTGGATATTTAGTAATTTTTCACAATAAACAATGTTTAATATGAAAGATATTCTTATTTTATACTCCATATTTTTTCCATATTTTGGTCCATATTATATGCACATATTTTGAATTTTTCAATACATATTTATGCGTGCCCTAGATATTACAAACTTTTGATTTCATTAGATGAATGTCCAAATTCTTATAGCACAAAACCAAGAAACTAGACAGAGAAAAAAATTATATGGTCTACAATTTGATACAACTTTGTAATTTTTTTGTAGAAAACGTGCATAAAGGGACAGTTTTGGTTTTTTTGTTGCAAAAACGAATTTTCAATACACTTGCTCTAAAACCTGCTTCTATCCTTACCTTTTTTAGGCACGCAATTGAATGTTTACCTCACTGGTGCAAAAAAGTGCTGGTATTCGCCTCCACCATAATTTATTGTATTTATCGTATCAGGCTGAGCACTGCGCAGTTCCCACGAGTCGCTCTCATAGGACTCGGCTCTATGACACCCTCGCCTGTGGCTCGGACGTTTACCGCCTCGGTCGCAATGACAAACTTACTCCACTTTTTTCAAAATGTAATAATATTCCTTAGCCCTCTCGAAAACTTACTGACGGGACTTCACACCGGGACAGCTTCTAATGTTATACAAAGCACAGGTCCGATCGTGTGTGAAGTACTGCAGTCACATATGGGCTGGTGCTGCAAAATGCCATCTAGCAGCTTTGGACTCAGTGGAAAGGCGTGCGAAGAGGCTAATTGGGGATCCAGATTTGGTTAAGTCCAATCTACAAAGCCTCGAGCACAGGCGCAGGGTAGCCAGCCTATCGGTATTCTACAGGTTGCATTTTGGAGAGTGTGCGCGGGAATTGCATGACTTGATTCCGCCATCTCATTTCTACCATCGGACAACCCGACGTACGGCGAGTATCCACCCTTACGTTGTTGAAACTTCAACGGTCCGGACTAAGCGTTTCGCTTCGTCGTTTATACCGCGTACATCGAAGGACTGGAACAATTTGCCTGCTGCGGTCTTCCCGTCCAACTATAATTTAGGTGCCTTCAAGGCTAGAGTGAATAGGCTCTTAATAAACTAGTGCGCCTCACCATCAATGATTGCATCACTGCTTAACATCAGGTGGGATCGCAGTCAAGCACTGGTTTATATCAATTAAAAAAAAAAAAAAAAACTTGCATTTTACACAATTTGCACTTATACGATACACCACAAACTACTACTTACTGTATACTAGTCAGAGATTTAATAGGTAAGAGAAAACTGGTTTCCTTTGTTGAAACTGCATAAATCAATTGGGAAACAGAACAGTTACAGAAAAGTGTTAGCCCGTTTGTCCCGTGCAGTCAACATTTCCCACAGTGTAACAAATTGCCTGAACATTTGGCTCAGTTCCCATCCCCACCGGTCCCTCCTCAAAATATTAGAATTAAAGTATTATTCGGAATGCAACTGCTCGCTAAGCGCTAGATTAAAAACGTTTTGCGCAGTATGCTGTTTTGTTGAAATGTGTATGTAATTATCTCACGGAAACAATTTACGTTTGATTACAGTGTTTTATGTTGGTGGAGGATGATGGGTGGAGAGGGAGAGGGAGGCCAAAGAAAAGATGGATGGATTGTGTGAACAGTGATATGAAAGAAAAGGAAGTTAGTGATAGCATGACGGTTGACAGGATAGAATGGAAGAAAAAAACATGTTGTGCCGACCCCAAATAAGATGGGACAAGGGCAGGAAGATGACAGTGTTTTATGTTGGTCCGGTATTAAAATAAATAATGTTGATGCTAATGAGGGTTTTTTTTGGTGAATATGAACTGAGATAATTATGTTTGGAATAAGAGTGAGCTAACATTAAAATGGAGTGGAATAATTCATATTCCACTCCATTTTAATGTTAGCTCACTCACACACTATATAATTTACTAATATATAAAGGTGAAGGTTTATGAGTGTGTTTTTAGGTTTGTTGCTTTTTCACGTTCGAACAGATTTAGATAAAATTTGGCACAAGAGTAGACCATGTCCTGGAATAGCACATAGGATGCTTTTTATCTCGGGAGTATGTTCCCTTGGGATATTTTTCCACTATCACGCGGGTGAAGCTGCTGGCAGCAACTAGTATGTCATAAAGATTGGAATTTTAAAGAAATTCCGTCTAAAATACTTAGGTATGATTCATTATTATATTTTTTATATTATATTTTTTGACTCTTCAACCCAGCCTTCAAAACCCGCTCAAAATCGAAATATTTTTATTTGACGCATATGTACATGGGCACTTATAAAACGTCAGAAGCTAGCGCATTCTGGTTCGTCGCCACATTAACTAGTCCAGTGTTACTCGCATTGAGTGGTGTCCTCAAATAAATTAACGGACAAAATGACCCACAATATATCGCGCAACGCCGTTAAAAAACAACATGTCCCGTGTCACGTGAATACGTTTTAAAATGTTGGGGGCAAGTTTCGGGACAGTGGGCAATATTGCAGCGTTACGTAGATTGAGCGTTGCGCGTCATGTCGGAGGATGTTTTGTCCTCTAATGTATTCTGAGGCTTTAAGCTATCAGTTTATTTTACACCGAACCCGAGTCGTCGACAGCGCGTAGTGTTCACGCGCGCCTCAAAGAGATGTCAGCAAAACCGTAGGGGCCCAGCCGGGCCGAAGCCATGGGTCCACTTCTGAAAGGAGTACTCATGGTCGTGGGACGCAAAAGGCAACTGAAGGAACATTGGTGTAGTTTTAGTCAGTAAAAATCTAACACGCTCTCCCGCTCCGCTCTATAGCGGTAATAGTATGATTTCCCACCTTAAAAAAACCCCTTCATACAAAGTACATCACACTTGCTTGGAGGTACTTGTGTTGGTAATCCTTATAAAAAATAGAACACCTGAAACTAAAGTTCTCACACGGTAAAGCCCCGCGGGGTCCCTCGTAGTTGAGCAACTCGGCGGCCAGCCGTAACACTATAATATGGCGGATTTAAAGTTCGCATCACCTAGTTACGCCGCTCATTGCCTCCGAGGGAGTTCACGAGTTAGTCCTACATGTTAGCTGATATTATGGCCTGGCGAGGTGTGTTAATCTTCGATGTATTAAGAAGTTTATGTATCGCTCTTTTTTCTTTTTTTTTTGGGGTGGCCAGTCAACAAATAAATTCTCTCGCTCGGTGGAGTGCGAGGGAGTATCAGATTTTTACTGGCTAAAATCCAAGTTCAGTTCAGTTCTTCAGTTCTCTTTTGACAGATCGAAAGACTACTGAAGGACCACGGCTGGGTATGCTCATTTGACTGTGATTGAAACATTTGCTTAAACTGAACTGACTGTACAATGTGTAGGTTTAGTCTTTAGTTATCAAACGAATATCTGTTAAGATGATACATTAATTTTGAGCGCTATGACTCTTTCAATCAATCCTGCAGCCCTAGCAGACATCGGTACTAGCGGATCTTTTTGGTCCCCATTGTTCATAGTCTGCAAGCTCGTGCCTACCGAGATTGTCTTACGACTCTCGACGCCCGGGGTGTCCCCTGCAGCGGCTGCAGCTCCCTCTCGCTTGCCGCCACTTCCTTCGCTCGCATTTGACTGGCCTGTTGGTCTAGTGGTTAGTGGCCCTGACTGCTAAGCCGGAGGTCATGGGTTCGATTCCCACCCAGGATAAATGTTTGTGTGATGAGCATGATCATTTGTTCTGTGTCTGGGTGTAATTTATCTATATAAGTATGTATTTAGAAATATATAAGTATGTTTATCAGTTGTCTAGTACCCATAACAGAAGCTCTGCTTAGCTTGGGACTAGACGGCGTTGTGTGATAGTTGTGGAATATTATTATATTATTATTATTTATTACCGTTTCACAGAAGAACCATGACCGGATGCGATGTATCGTTTTTTTATGGGATGGGTAAAAAAACTGTGAAGAACTTAGATTTTTAATTCACTGATTCAGTGACAGACAACGTACGGCCTAAACCAATGCGTCTAGCAGCATTAAATGCGTAGTAAATCTTAAGGACTTTTAAAACTTTACTTATTTAACCTAAATAAGTGATGAAGGTTCAGTGGTGAAGGTGAATAAGTGATGTTCTTTATGTTTGCCAATGAAAAACATCTTTATTAATCACACTATCTGCCAGCATTAAACAACACAACGTGTTTACTATCATCCTTCAAATTTAATTTTAATTAGGTAAGTACTTACGCCTATTTCTAAGTCAGAAATTATTAATTTCAGAACAACATTTTTGATATCAAAGAAAAATAAATTAGTAGGCCTAAAACATTACATTCTATTAAAATTAATAAAACATTCAATAACAAAAATAGATAGTTAAAGCTAATTTAATAAAAGAAAATTGGTTTCTGCTTCAAAAAGTGGAGTGAAAGGTTCAATAATACGTCGCATAATTATAAAATATAATTAGTCAGAAAGAATTCATTCTTCAATTTCGAATCAAATTGAATAAAATCTGGTTTATTCAATTCTATCCATAAAACATCGTACAAAAACTTGGTAAAGAAACGATCACTATGACTGTCCAAATAAGTTATCTAGCAGACACTTCAAGTGATTGTTTCACCAACGAAGCGGACAAAAATTAATGTAAGAAAAATATCCCGGCTGCCAGTTTACGGGCCAGTGAGAATAAATGCCGGCTGCAATGCAAATACTTATCGTTTGCTTTTAGAGCGACACAACACTGCTCTCACTGCTCGCTCGACTCTCATCGCTCTCGCTCCATATAACGCGATGTCTTCGAAAAATGGACGCATTTGCAACCTGTACAGCTTACTAGGTAGTATTATAGACAGAAGGGGAGTGTACACTGGTTTTTGCACTTATGGCGGTTACATTATAGGTGTGCGTAAGTTTTTCAGTTATCAAATTAATTGAAAATATACCTATTAGCTGTTTACTACACTCCGTCTTTATGTTGGTTGACAAAACTGTTTTTTCGATTTCTGGGTTGGTCCTATAAAGGCCCAGGTAAATTAAAGGCAAAGCGGAATGTATTAAAAGTTTTATTCTATTTTGTAGTAATAAGTAGGTCCATGTCTTTAAGTACGTCTAAGCGCGGTCATGTTGGACGATGCAATACGCATGCTGTGTGGTTCTTGGCCCCCCGCGCCACCGCCGCGTTTGCCGATGCCGCGTCGCTTATTGATGTCATCGTAATGTGTGTGTGTGTGAACAGCCCCCCTAGCCAAGTTACAATCGTATCGTTCGCGCCGAACGCCTCGAGTAGGCCACGCCTCTGATTCCTTTGTTCTGACGTCATCTCAACGCTCAGTCACGTGGTCAGAACAAAGGAATCGGAGGCGTGGCCTACTCGAGGCGTTCGGCGCGAACGAAACGATTGTAACTTGGCTAGGGGGGCTGGTCTAATAATGAAAGTAGTTATTAATATTCACCTCTTGAAAAATTGCTAATAATTTAAACGTCATTTCGGATTTCATTTTGCTTTGATGATCATTTAATAAAGCAAACTCAGAAAACCTCGGAAGAATGACGACTCCTAAACACATTCGACTAACCCAACTTATTGCCTCTTAAGATTTAGCTTTGTGACCCCACACAGTTAACAAAGTCTCCTACTTTGGTCCGTTTATATTTAGTGTGTTTGGTGTAAACACGTAAGGTACCAGGAGTCCATAGATCGTGAGCAGTTCGCTCGTTACTGTGTGACGGAGCGGAAAGCTAGATGTTGTCGATGTAGGGCGACGGACACTAAACTTGTTATAGTTTCTACTTCTTATACCTTCCTAGTGACTTAGGCAGCGTACACATGACCGTTCATGGAACAAACAATAATTTGTGGCTAGTTGCACAGCTGCGTCAAAATTTGTGTCATGTCATTCAACAAACCAGACGCTGTGGCCGTGCAATATCGCATAATAAAAAGTGATTTATTCCGAGACGCCCGTGAAAAGGCGATAGTCAATATTGTGAAGGTATAAATATAACAGCGTTCTTCGTTAGACTGTAGGGTTTATTCCTCCTTTTTGATACGATTTCTTTCGATATGACAATATTATAACCCCAGTCTAATAGGGGCTCCCACAAACAGGTGCGGCGTGACATTAAAACAACGATACGACTCAGATAACGATTTGATAAATTTCTATGATAATAGAAATAGTATGTTAATAGGCGATTTTAACACGATTTCAATGAAAGCGCGTAGTCGTATCGTTAGAATAGAATATAATGGAATCGTTTATTTCTGATGTACTCAGAAATAAACGATTCTATTGGTATAAGAAGATCTTAATATTAGACGGAATCACATATGATGTCTGAGTGTCTAATATCGTAGTCACGTTGTCGCATCTCATCTGTCTGCGAGAGCTTTTGTGCAAAGCTATGACATTGTCACGGAGCATCATCTAATGTCATGTCCGGAATGTGAACGCAGCTTTACGTCGCACAGACGCGGGCGCCGAGCGGGCACCGTCAGCGGTTTCGATACGGTTATAGTGGGTGAATGGGGGAACGGGGGAGTTTCGGGTTTAAAACTAAGGTACTTTTATAAGGGGGACAATGGGGTGTCGATTAAAGGGAATTTGTGCAGGTTCTCTTTGTAAATGGCACGTAGTACCTGTATAATTTTATTACTCTCAATAGTTTGGATGGCACAAATTGCTTTAGTCTATTCTTTGCGCTCATAAGAATCGTGAAAACAAGGGTATAGCTTCAACTTCGTTTAAATCAAAATTTTCAGCTGTTATATATAAGCTTAATTGTTATGAGCATCGAGGGACCGAATAATATAGTAATATGCGACACATAAATACCTTGAGATCTTATCTGCTACGTTAAACTCCTCTCTGTACTCTAAGTAACAAAGTCTACCGTACAACCACGACCTCCATAGCCATTTGACCGTAATTCTTTGCCAAAACCCGCTCAAAAACTCACCATAATGCCTAAGCTAAGTAAGAAATCCGATTACATGGTCACCATTCTTATCCCTCCCATCATCGTGCTTGACTTGCGTTTCCAGAATGACAAGCGTCAGACATTTTCATTCCTATTCTTTTCCGCGCAGGATTTTCTTCATAATCCGTAAAGTTTGTCTTGGCCCGGATTTACGCCGGTGTTTATATTGCTATCCCAACTTTACCTTATTTACCTTGCGTTTCCTTTCCAATGGTATTAAAATGAGATTTTCTTGTTTAAAAATTGGAAAGTTTTGTTTTTGGTTGGGGATGGAGTTTTGCGGAGATTTTTTTTACTTCGCTACGCTTTTCATTGCTGATATTTAAATTGTACCTAACTATTTAATAGATATTACCGTTTTTAGAGAATCAAGTAAATGGGGTGAGCTAAGAGGAAAATAATGTAGAACATTAATTGGAGTATGCGAAGGAGTGAGGTAAACGACCTCAGGAAAGTTTGTTTTTTTTTGTGTATTTTTTTATTATTTTTGGATTAATGAGGAGTATGGCGGCAGACATTTGCGCCAACCCTTCCTTTATACTGAGTAAGGTGCCTTTTGGTCACCCACAGATTATGATTTTCTTTTTTGTTAGGTATTTTTATTTTATACGACGTGTGTAAACGTTTTCTTTCTTTCTTTATTTTCTTTCCGACCCAGAATGATGATCGTAGGACATAATTCCAAACGGGCTACTAATTTTCTTATTCCATTTGGCCCCCTTCACTTATATCGCTGAAGGTAAATGGCACAGTTAGGAACCTTTCCAAAGCAGTTGGTTAAAGAAATCAATACGGTATCATCGGGCAGGCAATCACTCTCATTATCACGCTTCTCTGCTGCCGTCACGTGCGTTCCGGTCCGCATCCGGCTCGCATCCGGCGCGCACAATCAGGCGCCGACGCGTACGGGAGACGTGCGAGACGTACGGCTTTAAATTGAACATACGGGAAAAACCTTAGGTGATCGATCGTATGTGTGTGCTTTGAGCTAGAGTAAGGCGTTACTTTTCCCTCAAGTATTACTTTGATCTATTTATGTCATAATACGGTTTCATGATCATTTAACGAGAATTTTAATTTTATCATCCTTCACAAATGAACCTTTCCTAAATTGATAGGATCACGCTTGACTACTATCTTACCTGATGGTAAATGATGTTGTGGTTGACGTAGGAGCTCGCTTACATAAAAGTAACCTATTCACTTTTGACTTAAAGATTCTCAGGTTGTCGTTGTCAGGTTTTGTTTTGTTTTATTTTCAATTGTGCTTTTTATTGTGTTTTTTTTACAATCTGACATTGTAGATTATCTTTATTTTGCAATTTGACATTATTATTATTTTCAATTAAATTTTGACTTAAGTAAATAAAAGTAAGCATTTTGTAAACTATATAATATTTCCTTTTATTATTGTGAACGTGAGGACTATGTTGAATGTTTTTTTTCCTTTTCAGTAATTTTAACGTATGTCTGGTAATTTGAGTATTTTCTGCGGCCTACCCAAATGTCCTTTCCTTGGTATTGTTCGTCAAGTCGTTGAGCTCCTTAGTAGTATTGAGTTGAGCTTTACAAATACTGACAAATGCTTGCACTGACTGGACAGGTCCACTCAAATCTGTATGGTTCTTTCTTCAAAAGACCATATCAGACAAATCTGCATGGTTATTGGACCATTATATATATTTACTGTATGGACTTTAAAAGAGACTTTGACCCGTGAGTTTTTTTCGGTGTTTCTTCTCAGGGTAGTCAGCTAGGAAACACCGGCGTCATCTAGTTTAAAATGACGAAAAAAAAATTGAGGTGTAAAAGTGTTTTTTAAACATATTTGCAGAATAAATATCATTTATCATTTAACACAGACTCCAACGGAGAATTCCATTCCTTGTCACCCCAGGGGTCAGTAGACGCAGAGCGATTCCCAGCCACCATCGATGCGGGCTTGCGGACGACGAGCTATGATCGGTAGCTTGCCGTCCGGTAAGAATCAAACTCGACGGTGCATTGTGTTCTACGCGCGCCATGGCATCAAAATGGATAGGACTCACAAGGGCAAATACATGCCAGGATTGCGAGATTGTTCGACAGAGAAACCGTAACCCTAGAACGCATACAGTAACTGAAGAAACACTAGTGGATTTTAGTCAGTAAAAGTCTGAGACCCCCTCTCGCTCCACGTAGAATGGGAGAAGTTATTTGATGAATTCTCACTTCAAAATAATGGGTATAGTGGGGATGTCCACCATGTGTATGCTGTACATATAATGGTTTTGAACAGTAGCTTGAACATTTGAATAACCACAAAATACTTTATTTATGGTTCGTATATATCCATTCACAGTCGTATATAAGCTCGAGAGGACAAAAATAATGCACTGAAAATCATGCTCTCACAAAAGTAAAAACAAACAAAAAACAAGGTAGTGGGCTTTTAGGTGAGCCATTTATAAGAAGCAAAAAGCTCACGAAACGGAGACATTTACATTTCAGGCACCTGAAAAAATGGAGTCAGGTGTGATAGACGCTATCCTAAATAATCTCTTGAAAAAAGAAGCCTAGAAAACGTGACATGAAAGGAGTGAAGGGTATAAGAGGGGTCGAAATCAATTACCTTCCCTCGATTTGATCTAGTTTACTCTCTGACTGTACCCATTTTATTTATTGACACAACACAAAATATACTCGACTATAATTTGTTACGCTGCGTCATGACTTTTACGAAATATTTCCGATGCAGCAAGTTATTTAGAACGATTCAATTACTTCTTGTATGTTGGTGGCTCCCACTTACCGAACAGGATTATATTTTTATTCAATAGCGTTTTCATTATTATGTTTTAATTACAATGTTTCTTTGCCAACATTTTAACACAGTTTGTTATCAATTATTTTTTATGTGTGTCATAATAAATTGCGTATCATTTTCTGCTATAAAACAAATATGGCGTGTTTCTCGGCAATAAAATGGCTCCCCCTCCCTGGGATGTCGTAAAGGGAGTCCAGTCCGCTAACTCAGCCATAACAATAAACTGCGATCACCGTCCGTCAGTCAAGCATGCTGGATTGCTGACTGTGGCAATTCTATTTTCGCTGAAGTGCAATAGGTGATAAAACGTGCGTGAAAAGTTGTGAAGTATTTGTAGATAGGTACTGTCTTTTCACAAAACCCAAAGATAACATTTCAGACAGTTTTGAAAGTAGAAGTATGCCAGTATTAGGTTAAAGCTTCCCTCAGCTTTTATCTAGTAGCGACATACAAGGCTATCACAAATGTGTGGATAGTGAAATACTACGAACTAGACTATATTGAGTTGAAATGAATATGGAATTTAAAGTAAAAAAACTGGGTATCTGGTGAGGGTCGCAGGAATCTGATGGATGCGAGATGCACAGCACCAGTCGTTGGGGGAGGCCTATGTCCAACAGTGATAATGATGATAACTGAATGGTAACTATGGAACTAAAATTAATGAGGTAAGTGTTAACAGAAGTATTTTTCCCGATTTAAAGTTGGTGAGTTAACGAGATATCACTTTAACGTTCCCATTTACCTGAACAGGTACGTGTAACAATAAATGTTGGTGGGTCGGTGTTTATATTGCATCTGTAAGTAATTCACCGGGCCCACATCGGCCGGATATTACAATGAGATTGTTTCGGATTACGGCGACTCTCCCTCCGCTGCGCACCGACAAATAAATTCCTTATACTTCGTCCGCGAGATTCATCTCCGTTGTACCTTTCTTGTTATGTATTTATCGTTTACACAATATTGTCGTAGAAAATGCATGTATTTCCTGACAGCTACTACCTAGGGGTCTTTAAATCAAGAGTGAATAGGTTACTTTTAGGCAAGCGTGCTCTATCGTCGGTCACATGATCGCTAACCATCAGGTGAGATATTGGTCAAACGCGAGCCTATCAATAATAAAAATTATATAATACTAGTGGTCCCGATAGACATTGTCCTGTCCGAAAGTTGGCTTTTGTGAAAAAAAAAATGTGTATCTCATTGCAGTGCCACCTACCAGGTTTAATTGTATTTCCAAACCATCCAGAGATCCAGTCAAAAATACACCTCTTAAACGTGTATATAATATAAATGTTTCAGATAAAAGTTTAGGTATTGTAACTAACACGAGTAACACGGGATAACAAAATAGCAACTGACCGTCTAAATATAAGCTTGAGTTAATTTTAAACAATCGTTAGAAAATAAATGGACAGCTAACTAATCTGTCTAATCACTCCCGCGCTCCGAGAATAGTTTCCCGGTATTTTTCCCGCATTAATACCGTGCGGTCTGTTTGCTCCCAACCCGCAGTGTTGCTCTGTTTATCTTCCCTTTCGTGCTAAATTACAGTTTCTTAAGCGTCCCTTTGGTGACAACCACTATTTTATTAGTTGCTTACCTCTGCATAAACGCGCCCTCTTCTGATAAATATTTATGAACAAACTTATTTAATTTAGAACCTCTGTCCACGCCTGTATAATGCGGCGCTAACACACAACAAAACTTTTAGGGTGTCAGCAGACAAGCTGCTTTTAGCATCAGCGATTAGCAATTTAGTAGCTTTCGGAAACTTGATACAACGAGTGAGCACTAATCACCAATGCTAAGATAAGCTTAGCATTGGTGATTAGTGCTGGTTGCATTTTGGATACAGGGACTGACCCAATTTTGGGATAATTCCACCACACTGTCACTAACCATAGTTAACCCTAAAACCCAGGATCAACGGTAGCAACTACTGAAAAGGCAACGAGTCCCGGAGTGTGTGCGGCGGAGTCTAAAGTGCGGTCACTAGGCACCTAGTTGCGATACAGCATCGAATCAATCAGTAAAATGCGCGATTTTACCATCGTAAATGAACGCTGAGTCACCACGTCGCGATACAAGCATCTTTGTCGTTCCATTACAAAATCACCGATCACCTAATGCTAACAGTAGCATGTCTACTGATGCCTTTATAACTGACCCTGCTTGACGCCGGTCCTATTCCAACAAGTTTCGGATGCCGAGTTCTGTATTCTTTATCCAGTGGCCGAGTTGAGTTGCCTTCTTTGTTGTGTTGAACTTTATATTTTTCCAACTGTATATAACTGTGGGACCAACTGCAAGCGTGCTATGTGTTCAGCGGGGACGTTGTTTTGTTACGAGTTGTTGGTCTTGCGTGAATGTCTCGCTTCTCATGCAAGTTCAATTCTTGAAGTGAAAACTACTCGTAATACACCTTCAACATTTCTTGCCTTCCAAAATATGTATTTTATTGTATTAATTTTCTGTAAGAAAAGAAGCCAAGTAGTCAGGCAATTTAAGGCTGATATTAAATATTATTATTCTCCGAACATTCCATATTCATCGCTCTTTTCGTTATCTTGAAGTTAACACCCTGTTATTATCGGATTGCGGGAACATTAGCATTCAGCGCTTGAGCACAAAAGGTCTAAATGCTAATATTTATGAAGAGAGAATTTTATAACCTCGGCTAAAGCTTTTAACACCGATTTATAAACTGTTTTAAGTAAGATAGGGTTATTCAGTTTGACCTCATTTTAAGCGTTCTGTTAAGTGCTGTATTGTTCATTTTTAATATATACTTAAGTAAGATCAACTAGTCTAGTACTAGCGACTGTTTTTATTTGTTTGAACCTTAAATGAGAAAACCGCAAGCTTTGCTGCTTGACTTTTGGATAAAAGACACTTCCACCTATGTCAGTAGATAATACGTACTCATAGCCAGATCTACTTACTGTTAGCAAGTTATTGTAAAAACACTTAGATTTTATGTTTCATCTTTATAATGGAACGATATCAAACACAGCCGCAGTTTTGAAATAGCGGAACTTAATCCTATTAAAAATCTTTGCCAAATTATCAACGACCTATCCTGTATCTCCGAGACCTCACCGTGGGGTCATGCGCCGTGGGGTCTGCTAGACCCCGTACCCTCGTCAATCAACGCCATCTGTCTGGCGCGCAATTAACACCGGTCTTAGTCGCGCCAGCTATGCGCGCCAATTACTGATACAATTTGTTGATTTATATCTGGGTGCTGTTATTTATCGATTGTCGGCTAGTTCAGGCTATTTGTCTTTATTTCTATGGAATACAAAAATGTACAGGCAATTTGATTGTGGGCACACTAACCTTCAATTCTCAAATGGAGCTAGCAAGGAAATTAAGTATCTGTTCTTAACATAAGCAGCTGGAGTCGGTTTTTACTGATAGCTACAACTCAGTCTTTACGTCAAGAGTGAATACATTACTTCTAGGCAAGCGTGCTCCATCGTCGGCAACATCATCGCTTACCATTAAATTACCATCCATAATATATTTAAAAAAAAACAAAATGTTTAGCTTACTTAGTCTTTTCTTAATTATGTTGTGTTCGGCTTCCAGTCTAACCAGATGCAACTGTATTTACAATAAACTAATTATACGTTTGATCTGTAAAAGAACAACCATAAATAACATACATTGTATCCACTGCCAGACCTAAAATAAAGGACAGTTTCGATTTTTCCATTCAAAGGACGATAGGGACATATCCTATCATTTCATCTATTGAGTAAATGTCACTATCAGAAGGTCTTTGTATCCCTATCGGCTGTCTTTACCTGAGCCCAACACGTGGTCCCGACTTTATTCATGACAGACCTTAATGACGTTCACTGGCCACGTGCCCTATTAATAGTCCGTATTCACAGCGCACTAAGCTCTAAGTCTGGACTATAAATAGAACCGCCCTGTCTATTAACAGTATAGGTTTACGTCGACCTGCGCTCTAGAATATAAACGCTAGCGACTCACTTACCTCGGTCTTAGAAAGGCTTAGTTACTTGAGAGAAAAGCTAAAGCGATAAAATTATAGAGATGTCACGAACTTCTATTTTAAACTTAAAAATATCTTGATCCCAAGTTCAGTTTCAAGAAATTCAAGTAAATAAGCTTTCCTCCTAGATTTTTGCAGCTAAAACTCAATTTATTTAACTAAGAACGCTACTGCGATTTCGTTGCAACAACTCTGCAAGGTTGAAACTTCAAATTGAAGCGATCTCAATTGAAAGTTCCAACGTAGTACCAGCTTCAACTGTACAATCCACGGATGCTACTTAACAATATGCGACTTTCGTCTTTGCGTTGTATTTGTGAAGGCTTTATTAGGGAAATTACTTTCCATAAAGTACAAGAATAAACAAAATAAGAAGTACAATTACTTTAACCGATATTTTGTGTATGTATTTTAACTTTAAACGTGAAAGCACACGCTTGAAAGTTATTTTACTACAAAACAGAAATGTACATACAAAGTTATTTAAGATTACCTTAAAACTGATAGGTTTTAAATAATACAAAACACATTTGTACAAAACAAAAGCCGATTTGCAAACAATAGAAACTTATTGTAACTTACTTGTGTATGTAGATAAAGCTCACCTCGCACATGTAGTCAGGCAGTAACCGGGTCAGCAGGTACTTACCGTCACTCTGTATGTCTACATAGACACAATCCGACCTTTCTCTTAAACGTGGAATACTTACCCGTGTTTTTTTTTTAATCTTTATTAAGGAGCTTTGTCACAATATTGACTATGTCACTCCATCGTAGCCAAATTTTGAATTTTATAGTTATTTTAAACGATTGAAATATATTTTATACAGAAATCTTGCCCATTTCAGATTTTAAACTGTAAAATACACACAAAGCAAAAAGTTTGCTCCAAAGATAAGTTGCCATCACAAAATATCAAATTTTGTTACCTTGGAGTCAATTATAAGTTGTGTTAAATACAGCCTAAGGTTGAGCATCCTTTTGGTGGAAACTTGTTGAACAATACTGACCTCTTTGTGAAACTTTTCCATTTACACGAAATACCTATCGAAACAATGTACTTTGATGTTGAGAAACGAACATGTATTCAAACTTTCCGATACTAAACCATTTTGACATCCATTGCGTGTTTTCTTCCCCTTACTATTCAACATCCCAAAGAAAAGACGCAATGAATTTTAATGATGTGTAAAAGTAACTTTTTTCCTATCAACTTATTACTAGTCCGGTTGATGTTGTTTCCAATATTTAAATTAAGGTAACAGTAAGGGTAAAAATAAGATGTTAAGTAGTAAAAACAATCGGCTTAAAGTAATAAATCTTTGATATATTCGCAGTAACGATACAGAAACAACATATTATGTAATAAGGGTATGGGAACGAGGTTCAGTGATCAAAAAAGAAGCCCTCGCGTGGAACCGTATTTTTATTTCCTTTAAGATAATGTGTTTTTGATTTGACGTGGATGTAATTTGAGTAAATTGATCTTGTACTTTTGAGGTGCTTCATTTTCTTAAAATCAAGCATAAACGTGTCATTTTGAAGACTCATAGCTCCCAAGCGTTTCGTTTATTTATTTGTGAGTTTTTTTTTTTCGGTGGGAATATCATCTTATGACATCTCCCGCTCTTGGGCGGAGCGCGAGATAGTGTCAGACTTTTACTGACTAAAAACCCACTCCTGTTCCTTTGTTGCCTTTCGTACCAGGGCCGAGTCTTCCTTTCAGAATCAGACCCTTGGCCCCAGTAGGCTTCGACCCTGATAGCCCCTACAATTGCTGACATCTCCATGAGGCGCGCGTGAAACAGTACGCGCCATCGACGACTTGGGCTCGGTCCGGACGGTTACCGGACGGTCGGACGGCGAGCCACCCATTGCTCGCCGTCCGCAAGCCCGCGCCTACGGTGGCCGGAAATCGGGATCAGAATCCCGGCGGCGGTTGGGGCGTGAGGACCGTTGCCTCACGCGATCAGCCGCCTCCTTTGCTAGCATTACTGCTTCGCAGAAGGAGGCGACCGCCTGCCACTCCTCCTCGCTCCGGACCATGGCCTGTACCAAGGCCCGGCGCGAGAGATCACCGCCGCCGATCGCCTCCACGAGGACACGGCGTTGCTCTTCCCAAGCGGGGCACACCTCCACCGTGTGCTCCACCGTGTCCTCCGGGCGGTCCACGCAATGGTGACACCCGGGCGTTTCTTCCGCACGAATCCGGTGCAGGAACCTCCCAAACTTACCATGTCCGGTGAGGACCTGCGTCATGCGGAAGGTATGGACGCAGTTTTGCCTATCCAGCCACTCCTCAAAGTGGGGACTTACCGCCATAATTATGGTGTGCCCGGCACTGGGTTGCGATAGTCGCTGTCGCCATTCCGCCATGAGATCCCGCCGGAACTCTTTCCGCCATGCCGCGGCTTGTCGCGGCAGCGGGGTTTCGCCCCGGCATTGCATCTCCACTCGCAGATCGTGCATGCGTGCGAGGCCTGTTGCCTCCAGATCCCATGGTGGCTGGCCAGCAAGGAGGCTCGCCGCTTCGCGGGAAACCGTGCGGTATTCTCGCACCATCCGTATGGCCATAACCATCTGGCATGCGTTCAGCTGGGCCGCCGGTCGCTTTCGCAGTGACGGCGCCCACACCGGTGCCCCATAAAGGGACATTGGGCAGGAGCCGCTTGAGGGCAGCCCCAGTCCGAGATTCAGTTTGGGAGCCAGACGTCGGAAGTGCTCCTCGAAATTCAACCAGCTGATTTATTTGTGGGTTGCAACACTAATTTTTGACATTGATATAATTTTATATTTGTGTCAAACCAAGATCATTTTTGAACATAAAGCTATGCGATTTATTTAGATTCACTCTACTTCATACTCAGCTACAGACGACAAAGGAGGACTCAAGTCATATTCTATGTTGTGTTGTGGTTTTTTCATTTTCAAGAATATGGACTTGCCAGCTTGTTTGAAATACCGTGAGGAGCAAATGTTAAAATAATAATTTAATCACAGTTAAACACGATGATTTATTAATATCGCTGCAAAGTTGTAAATATGAGGAAACTGACATAATTCGATAGTTACACATCATCAAGTCATCCCTCGTCAGCTCCCAAACTTCCTCTAAGTAGATAATGACGTCATATCGCTTACAACTACAAAGTATTAATAGGATAACCTTAATATCAGGATTAACGAAAATCGAAACTCAATTAGTTATTTTTTAGGGTTCCGTAGCCAAATGGCAAAAAACGGAACCCTTATAGATTCGTCATGTCTGTCTGTCTGTCTGTCTGTCTGTCTGTCTGTCTGTCTGTCTGTCTGTCCGTCTGTCCGTCCGTATGTCACAGCCACTTTTTTCCGAAACTCTAAGAGCTATACTGTTGAAACTTTGTAAGTAGATGTATTCTGTGAACCGCATTAAGATTTTCATACAAAAATAGAAAAAAAGCAATAAATTTTGGGGGTCCCCATACTTAGAACTGAAACTCAAAATTTTTTTTTTCATCAAACCCATGCGTGTGGGGTATCTATGGATAGGTCTTCAAAAATGATACTGAGGTTTCTAATATCATTTTTTTCTAAACTGAATAGTTTGCGCGAGAGACACTTCCAAAGTGGTAAAATGTGTGTCCCCCCCCCTCTAACTTCTAAAATAAGAGAATGATAAAACTAAAAAAAATATATGATGTATATTACTATAAAAACTGCCAACGAAAATTGGTTTGAACGAGATCTGGTCAGTAGTTTTTTTTTAGTACGTCATAAATCGTAAACCGCATTTTACCTTTCATTCAATCAACTCAAATATAAAAAAAAAAAAACATTTAATTTCATAAACTGTTGTTGAATGATAACTCAATGCCTGATATGGTTAGGATTATTGAATCCTGTTTCAATAGTTTATATAGATATAACGACATATTTATTATAATCTTTATTGTACACCAAATAAACAAAAATACAGGACAAACATTTAAAATAATAAGTGCACAATGGGCGGCCTTATCGCACAGGACGATCTCTTACAGACAACCTTTGGATGGACTGAGAGGATGGAGATAGATTAAGGGTTGTCAGTGTACAAACATCAGATATAATACTAACAAGATACATTAACACAAATACATACATACAATACAAAAAAAAAAATATACTAATAAATATCAAATATATAGTTGAACCAGGAGAAGATAAATATATTAAAGAGAAAGGTAATGCTCCTTCACCATCTTTTTAAATGTTGGTAGCGTTTGAGCACGCCTTACTTCTAAGGGTAACGCATTCCACAAACGTGCAGCTTGAATTGTAAAAGATTTGTCAACGAAGGTAGTGGAATGCGTGCGAATACCTTATTTTAGGTTTTCCGATGATCTCAAGGACCTACTATGTGTGTCACTAAGGAACTGAAAACGTTCTTTAAGATAAAACGGGGTACAAGGAATAAATAGCACATTATAAAGCAAAGAAAGTATATGGGCGTTCCGGCGAAGGCGAATAGGAAGCCATTTGAGCCTAGTACGAAATTCAGAAACGTGGTCATACTTGCGCAAGCCAAATATGAACCTGATACAAAGATTATTATTATGTTACTTGCTGCTACGGAACCCTCCATGGGCGAGTCCGACTCGCACTTGGCCGGTTTTTTTAGTATCAGTTGGAGATACTCACGGTCATAATTCGGTTACTTACACTCGCAGAAACACATAAAACACATACATGTGTTATTATTATATTCCATATAATTTAGTGATTATCAAACTGACTTGCAAATACCAGTTACTGTTTAATACAGTAGTACAATTATAGTTCTTGGCAAGACTGGTTATCCGATCCTACTACAGTCTTTCTCACGATTTTCCTTCAGCTACCATGACCTACTACTGAACTACTATTTATTAACTTATTAGTGTATACCTTCATAGTCCACCTACAGCTTGTCTACTTCCTACTCTGTTGTCAGGCCCATCCTTCATTACAATGTGCGCCCCCGCGAGGTGCCAGCTATCAATCTCGAACATTAGCGATTTGTTGAGCACCACTTACTGCCTGCACCTTGCATTGTGTCTCGTCCATTAATTAGAGAGATGCACGAGCTGGCTTTGTATTAAATGAACTTTAGTAGTTTGATATTTTTTGGTGAATACTAAAATCGGTGGTGGGTAGATAGTTTTGTCTCTGTGAAGCAAAAATCTTATAAGTTCAACAGATTATATATTGTTTACTATTAATAAAGTACTATGTTCTAAAATCACAATCAGAGGGCTGGTTCGTTCTTCGCCCAAAGAATTAGCATTGCCATTCAACGTGGCAATGCTGCCAGCCTTCTGGGCACATTTCCGGATGACAGCGATGTGGAGGAGTACTTTGACGCCTGAGTGTAATAGGTGTTTTTGTATTATATGTACATAGTTAGGTTTAGTATAATAGTTTTTATAGTTTGTATGTACATAGTTCGGTTTTAGTATAAATAGTTTAGTTATTATTTAAGTTTCTTATAATTGTCTGCTATTATGTCATTTTAATTAGTTAAGCGTTTTTTTATTTTTCTAGTTCTATCTATGTTCAAAATAAATCTTCCTTTTTTATCAAACTAAAATGTATAAAAAAGTTCAAATGAAAAAAAAATTGAGAGTCCTATTTTTTGAAGGTTGCCAAAGGGAACTGTATTAGTGTAAGTTGACCAGTAACTGGCTGTGGGGGTTGAACTAACTATAACTCTTGCTAAACCTATCCGATTCGACTAGAGTTACTGCCCTAACTAGAGGAAGACCCTACCCTAGCATGGTTAAGGAAATCTTCGGTGTATAATGTTAATTCTCATTTTTATAAAAGAACCCTACTGCGTAAAAAATAACTATAAATAAAAACTGAAAGAAAAACACAAATTCAGTTCAGAAGTGTAGAAAGCAATTTAGTTACTACAACAATGTAGTAATTTCATAATCATTACACACATAAATTATAACAAAGTAATAATAAAAACGGATTATAATATACGAGTATATACTGCAACAATCGGGACCCATTATTGGATAAAATGATTTTAGTCTATATTATTTAACGGGTACCAACTGTTGCAGTCAATATGTTTCGTATTAGACTTTATTATTTCATGTGTGTTTCGCTCACCTGCTTAAAAAACACGTACCAAACTTATTCAAAGACGCTTTTTCTATTATGTACAGTTTTACGAAAACAGTAGTAATGACGTAACAGACGTATTAGTTACGCTCTCGATCTAAATAATACGCGGTCCTCGCGACGCGATCAACTAATTCGATCACGTATAGAAATTGATTAGCTCATTGAATATGACATAATAATGTCGGCTCATTTCAGTGGAGTAATTAAATCAATATCGACTTCAAACAAAAGCCCGTATTGTTGAGATTCAAGCTACTGAGACGGAAATTACTTCAAATCATGTATAATTTTAACCAAGTTCAAAAGGGAGGTTGATCTGCTGATTTCCCTGCAGCGTATATTCATCGACATAAGGATTCTAACCCACAATTCTTGGACCTAATAGTCGCTCACCAAAACGCAAAAGTTTCACCTTGGTTTGCGCGATGAGACGCAGAGCAAAGAGCGATGGGACGCAGCATGCTTAGTGTTAAAACATACGACGCTGCGGCCGCTTCTAATGGAATGGGATGGGTCACGACGACCGCTATGCAAAAGTCTCCTAAAAATTCTATAAACCTTTAAAAACAAAATAATTTTCATTATTGAATACGTTCCTTTTTCATCATATTTTAAATGAAGTTAAAAAAATATATATTCTTCTTTCCCTTTCAAATTATCACTTCAAATAAACACAATACGTTTTATCTCATTTCTCCTGTTATATCCATAAGTACATTTAATTTTCTGTGCGTAACTTGTAAGCTTCTCGTGATCTTCTCAAAAATTCGTGAAAAAGCGAAACATTCCAATTAAAAACAAAATCCACGGGAACAGGAAGTGATGCGATCTTTTAAAAGCACACAATAAGGAAAAGACGTCCAAATAAAAGATAAGAATCTTTTTATACTGAATATTTGAGGGAAGCTGAAAAGTGGCGCGTTTTGGTGGGTTTTACAAGCATTTGTTGAGGTACCTGCGGGAACTTGTGCATTCAGTTGTTGTGGCGCCGCCCGGGCTTTGAACGTGCCTTTAATTTGTACTAAAGAGTAATTTTATTATTCAATTATGCTCTTTTAACTTAGCAAAATGTACTGGACGACTGCCGAATAAACTGGCCTACATTAAACATAGAAAAATTATTTTAGTTATACATTTATTAGTAAATAAAAACATTTAGGTTTTCATTTATGTAGGGGGAACATAAGTTAAAACAAAAATTAGTAATTATTAAAATATATCGATTAAATATGGGCTAGTCGACAGGTCTCTGGGGGCCGACCATAAAGTTTTATAAAGTAATCTTATTGCAGGAAAGTTTTGTTTCAATCTTAAAGCAATACTACTTCACTTTGTACCATGAGCTTAATCGCTCAGTATGATTGTATTCCTGCTAAAGACTGAGAAAGAATGAACGATTTTAAAGATTTTGTCCATTCCCTGCTAAAACAGAAAATATACGCACTATATTGATCTGCATAGCGTTGTCTCTTTCACACGTTTGTTGTTCGAATCGCTATACTGAAGTTCGTCGTGAACCAATAGAATTAACTCAAAAGATGCCTTGCTAAAATATATTTTTAAAAGGATCTAAGTAACTTTCATAAAAAGGACGTAATAACTTTCAAGATTTTACAATAATAAAGTAGAAAAACAAATAAAGCTGCGAGCGAATACGTTGACATTTATTAGCACGTTACTGTGGATCATAACATTCGAAATTCGGAACGTTTGTTTACATTAACAAAATTCTTATCAGTGTTGATTTGTTGAGTGCAAAAATAGTTTTCAAGTGCTTAAATTTAGAGTAATCTGTTTTCAAGTGGTTGGTGTTCGAAGCGGATAATTGAACCCACGAAGTAAAATGTTTATGTTATGCTTGAAACTTATTTTACATGAATATCATGGAATCAATGCGAAGTTAAACAGTGTATTCCAGTGAAATAACTTGATGATCGTGTTGTTGTTTGTGTACTATTGGACTCAGTGTTATATGCTCCCAGAAACCCAAAAATTTAATATATGTTCGCCACCTAGAATACAATAATAAATAAATAACCAACGTATGTCCTACTAAAATCACCAGATTAAACAATTAAATGAACACGTTTAGGCATCGAAATAAGTTTTAGTTACTTTATATGTCACGAAAAACATTTTAAATAGTATTTTTTTGGAAAACAATAATAAATCGTCTGCGTCCGACCAACTTTTTTAAGCCTGCTAATTTGACGTAAAAACAATACTGCTAGCGGTCAACAATCCCGTCAGAGTACGAAAAGAATGAACTTTTTAGCAGTGACGTCACAAAAACGCTAAGAAAACATTCTTGTTTTAATATGGTAATAAGATTGTTTTGAAGGCGAAAAGCATAAGTAAGATTAAAACAGTACTGCTATAAGAGCTTGTGGTCGCCCCCTGGTCATAAACTAAACCAAAGAGCTGGAATATTTATGTATTGCAACACTGAGTAACGAACAGGCAAATCAAAGCAAAGAAAAGGATAGTTTTCATGCTTTTGCAAAAAACGTCACCAACTCAAAGTATCCACTTAACAAAGCAAGATAAGTCACGTCTAAACCTGCCCCCTCTCCCCTCCTCGAGCTCTCGCCTACAAAGAGTGCTCCGTTCTTCTCAGGATTACACGTCTTACCGGAGAGGAGGCGCGGCTCAAACGAACCAGCTCAGTACTATGCCGGTTATAACCCACTAGTTATCGAAAAAGTATAAAATATATTTGTTCGGATAAAGTACTGTTTTGTTTTATTAAAACAAAAATAACAAGCAGGTTTTCTTTTTTTTTTTTTTTTTTTTTTAATTGTTATAAACTAGTGCTTGACTGCGATTCCACCTGATGGTATGTGGTAATGCAATCGTTGATGGTGAGGCGCACTAATTTATTGAGAGCCTATTCACTCTAGCCTTGAAGAGACCCAAATTATAATCGGACGGGAAAATCGCAGCAGGCAAATTATTCCAGTCCCTCGATGTACGCGGTATAAACGACGAGGCAAAACGCTTGGTCCGGACCGTAGAGGTTTCAACAACGTAAGGGTGGATACTCGCCGTTCGTCGGCTTGTCCGATGGTAGAAATGAGATGGTGGAATCAAGTCATGCAATTCCTGCGCACACTCTCCAAAATGAATTCTGTAAAACACCGAAAGGCTGGCTACCCTACGCCTGTGCTCAAGACTTTGTAGATTGGAATTAACCAGATCTGGATCACCAATTAGCCTCTTTGCACGCCTTTCCACCGAGTCCAAAGCTGCCAGGTGGCATTTTGCAGCACCAGCCCATATGTGGCTGCAGTACTCCACACACGAACGGACCTGTGCTTTGTATAACATTAAAAGCTGCCCTGATGTGAAGTACCGCCGGACCTTTGCAAGTACGCCGAGTTTCCTAGCAGCTACCTTGGCTTTGGACTCAATGAACCGCCCAAAGTTAAGGTCTGAAGAAATTTCAACTCCCAAGAGCTGAAGGCGGTCGGTGTACTCCAGGGATACATTCCGAAAAACAGGAGCCAAGGTGAACGGGCTCCTTTTAGCGGTGAATAGACACGCTTGTGTTTTGGCGGCGTTGAATCCCACCAGATTGGCTTCACCCCACTTGGAGACTGCCTGAAGTGAGACATTCGCACGCTCTACCATAGCCTCTCTTTCGGACCGGATTAGCTCCCTACTAGCTCGAGCACCTGGCAGGTATCTCTCTACAACTGTGCTATCATCTGCATACCCATAGATACCGGGCATCAGCAGATCGTTGATATGCAGCAGGAAGAGAGTTGCAGAGAGAACAGACCCCTGAGGAACTCCGGCATTAGTCGTCATGGGCTCTGATGAGCATCCATCGATAACAACTCGGAGAGAACGTTCACTCAGGAAGTCTTTTACCCAGTTAATCAGACCAGGGGAAACGCCGTACGCTGAAAGCTTACTCAATAGACTAGCGTGCCATACCCTGTCGAAGGCCTTCGAGACGTCCAAGGAAACAGCAATCGCTTCCCCATTCTTCTCGAGGGTCTCGCCCCACAAGTGGGTGGCATAAACTAGAAGGTCCCCAGTAGATCGATTGTGGCGAAACCCGTACTGTCGATCACTGAGGAGATCGTTACCATCCAGGTATGCCAAGAGGCGCGAGTTCAATACACGCTCCATAATCTTGCAGAGTATGGAGGTTATTGAAATCGGCCGATAGTTGGTAGGATCGGTACGACTGCCCTTTTTGGGCACGGGTTGCACGTTGGCAAGCTTCCAGGACTTGGGCACTATACCAGTCCCAAATGAGAGGCGATACAAACGCGTCAGTACAGGAGACAACTCGGGTGCACAAGCCTTGAGAACAATCGCTGGTATACCATCTGGTCCACTAGCTTTATTCACGTCAAGACGACACAGTGCTCTCAGAACCTCTTTGTTCCTTATGCGGACCTCGGGCATCGAAGTATCGCAGTGAGGTAGAGTCGGTGGAGTAGCACTACCAGTGTCAAGACGAGAATTATGGGCGAAGAGAGATGCAAAGAGACCCGCTTTCTCTCTCGCTGTATGAGCCAGTGTTCCATCAGGTTTAACCAGCGGAGGCAATGAGGGCCGACAGAAGTTCGCTTCGACCGACTTGGCAAGGGACCAGAATGCTCTGCTACCGGACGGCTGCGCAGAGAGCTTTGTACCAATATGGTTAATGCGGTCGAAGCGAGCCTTCCTTAGTGCCTTTTTGTAGGACTTGGCAGCATGGTTGAAGGCTCTCTTCTTTGAACTCAGATCCGGAGCTTTGTGGTCACGAGCGTCAACCCAGGCGAGAAACGCCGAATGCTTACGTTGTTCAGCTTGAACGCAATCGGCGTTGAACCATGGGTGAGCTGAGCCACCGATGGGTACGTCGCGATAGGGAATGAAATACTCCATAGCTTGACGTATCACATCGGATATAGCATCTGCACAGCTCGACGGATTTTTAGAAGAGAAGCAGACCTGCTGCCAAGGATAAGATGCAAAGAAGTGCCGCATCTCATCCCAATCTGCTGACTTGTAACGCCACATTCGCCGTTCACCGCGTGAGTCGCAGTCAGGTGGGGAGAAGGACGATACAGACTTCACCAGACAGTGATCTGAAGTTCCTAGTGGTGAGGAAACTGTTACGATACATCTGTCCGGATCGGTGGTCAGTAAAAGGTCCAGACAATTGGCAGTATGACCAACTACATCAGGCACCCTTGTCGCTTGCTTTACCAACTGGGAGAGGCCCATCGATACTGCAAAGTTTCGCGCTTCTCTCCCAGCGTGGTCGGTCCTCTGGTACGGGAAAAGCCAGTCTTTGTTGACAGCGTTAAAGTCCCCCAGAGCGACAAACTGCGCATCAGGGTGCCGATGCAGAGCCTTATCGGCGGCCTCACTGAGGTGGCCAAACAGTTGAGTCGTCTCCTGGTCACCGCTGTGCGATCGGTAGACACAAGTATAGACAATTTTGTCCACACCGGTGTCCACCAACAACCACAACGTTGAGAAATTAGGGTCCTCAAGGTGACGGAGACGCTGACAACAGATGTCATTGCGGACGTACACACAGACCCCGGCACGCTGCAGGAAATGGTGCTCCAATGAGTATCCCGGGTAGTCGAGATACGCCGCATCTGACGGACATCTGATCTGCGTCTCCGTCAGGAAAAGTAAGTGGGGCTTGTCAGTCTCAAGGTGATGGTGGACCGCATTGATATTGGAGTGCAGTCCTCGAATGTTAGAGAGGTGCACTTGGAATAAGAGGACGTGCATCCGCTGTACACACTTACTTTTCTTTTTACCTTTCATTTTATTTTTTATTATTTTGAGTGAATAGGGTAGGTGGAAGATGGCAGTTGAGCGAGGTGATGCGATGTAAATCCAACAACGCGACCAGAGTTGCTGCGCCAATGGAGGTCTGATCTGGAGACTGCGGGGACGCCCGAACCCCCCCAGGGATCGCCATCGGGTCCTCTCGCCCGGTCGCCAACCGGCACGATGGGGCCACCCTGGGATTTTTCGCAGTTGGCGGGGCAGCCTTTTGTGCGTGGCTAGCACACTACTTGGGCCCCCAACTATCTGCGGTCGGCCAGCGGATAACCGTGCTTCGGATCCCGCTACCCTCCGCGATCAAACGTCCGACACAACAACAGCTGTCGCATCATACCCGGTACAGTACACATCGCAACACAACTGCTCAGACCCATCTTCCACCATATGGCTTCACCAGACATCACGCCGAAACACGACAAGTCGCTTGGCGGCATGGCTTTGTCTGGTGGGTGGTAACTCCTAAGCCGGCAGCCGATACTATGGCCTACCACCGTATTTTACTGCTCGTTTGGCACTACCCAGGGGACACGTGTAGGGTGGTCAAAACAAGTAGATCCTACGGACGCGAGTAGTTCATCCCCCTTTCTTATTTTTATTTCATTTTTTATTTAAATAAATCCTGTGAAAAATCAATGTAAAGTTCTCAAACTTATTGGTTACCTTAAAGTTGTGACAAGATAGTATCGTCGCTTCACAAACCCTTCTAGGAATATTTTAAACAAAAAACTTACGGTACAGTTGGCGCAGTGGTTGAGCGACTGGTTGCTACACTAAGTGCCGCGATTTCTATTTCCGCACAGAATAAATATTTATATGGCCTACAGAGAAGGTTCCCGGGTGTTTTGTGTTTGTGAGTGTACATGTGTGTGAACGCACCCATGGTACACGAGTCATTACTATTTATGGCAACGTTTAAAAAAAAAACTTTACAAAACTGTCAATTTACGCTAATTTTGGAACGGTTACAGCTAGGTAGTCATGTAAATTTTGGCAAAGTTTTTTGACAAGAAACATTGGCAACTCTCCATATTGTCGTCTTCTTGAATAAAGGTGTAATCCATGTTATTTATGATGCTTTACGAAGACTTAATGAATTAATTAACTGTTATTAAAACGTTACCTTATTTCCTTACAGCTTATAATTTCCATTTTCCCCTGAGCTTATATAATTTAATTTTAATCCCTGCAGTTGATGTCCGCAAACATCCTGCTAATAAGACTCGGTTGCTCCTCTGCTGCAGCTGATCTCAGACGCTGATAATATTATTTTAATAAGATCTGACCTCGCCTGTGTAATCATATGGAGCCGTGGTATGCAATGCTGGACAGCCGAATATTTGAACTCCAGTGTAAACTTACTGACTTAACTATACAGTTACACTAGTATGTTTTAGAATAAAATAAAAAAATATTGTGAAATTACGTATAGTAAAATATAATATTGTTGTTATTAGTTCTAATATTACTGTTAAAATAATGTATGTTATTTTCAACCACCTTCATAAAAAGGAAGTTGTCGATTTAACACCTAAGTCTATGTAATATTTTTGGAACTGCGATATATTCACATAATTTTATAATCTATTCGATACCCTAAACAAAATACAAAATAAAAATATTTTTATAAGGCTTCCGAAATTCTAAAAATTACTAAAAAAATAAAAGGACTTAAGAATTACCAGACTAATTACTTGAATACTCACAACATAATAATAATCATACAAATACACACAATAATATAATATAACTATTATTGAGTATTCAAGAATATATATCGTCATTCATTCAGTTGTACTGCATGAATATCAAACGATTTCCATACAGACGACACAGTTTTTCAATTGCACTAAGCTACATCGTAGCCGTGCTACGCGGCTACGAGGTGCTACGAGGTGCTACGACGTGCTACGTGTGACAGAGCGAATCTCTGCGACTATGAGAGTAATGCTATACATGACATAAACGTTAGGTTAAGTTATTTGGTTCGAGCGGACGGAATACTAATGTTGTCAGAACGAGATGTAGAGTTCAGTGAATTGTGACCCTTGTTAAGAGTTTTTCACTTTTTTTTGTTTTATAGAACATTGCCCAAGACTAGGAAAAGCATTACTCTTGTAATGTGGGTACATTCGCAAAAAATATATATAGTAGCAACAAGTGAGTTGCTACTATAGTAAGTAAGTAGTAGTAATAGTAAGCGACGATGTGGTTGACTATGGAACACACTTACCTAGGATTTTGGTTGTAGCTCTCAATAAACTTCTTACACTATAAAGGACTATGTTGAGGACCAAAAGGCTTGGGATTGACCTGCTCCAGTAGGTACGCACTGCAACTGTTGTCTTATTATTATTTTTTTTTCTTTTGTTTTTATTTCAATTGTGCTTTTTATTATTTATTACAATTCGATATTGTAGATTATTTTTACTTTGCAATTTAACTTTTTTTTTTTTTTTCTTCTTCTATTAATTTTTGACAAAAATGTTTACTTTGCTAAAGTATTACATTTTGTAAACTACCTATATTTTTCCTTTTATTATTGTGAACGTGAGGACTATGTTGATTGTTTTTTTTTTTTCCTTTTCAGTAATTTTTGATGTGTCTGGCAATTTGAGTATTTTCTGCGGCCTAACCAAATGTCCTTTCCTTGGTATTGTTCGTCAAGTCGTTGAGCTCCTTAGTAGTCCTGAGTTGAGCTTTACGAATACTGACAAATGCTTGCACTGACTGGACAGGTCCACTCAAATCTGTATGGTTCTTTCTTCAAAAGACCATTTCAGACAAATCTGCATGGTTCTCATGTGATTTGACCATTACATATTTACTGTATGGACTTTAAAAGAGACTTTGACCCCTGAGTTTGTTTCGGTGTTTCTTCTCAGGGTAGTCAGCTAGGAAACACCGGCCTCATCTAGTTTAAAAATGACGAAAAAAAAAAATTGACGTGTAAAAGTGTTTTTTAAACCTATTTACAAAATAAATATCATTTATCATTTATCATTTAAACAGAGTCTGACATCTGTCAAGATTATCTAATTTTACTCCTTAATTTGCGCACTACAAAAGTTTTTCCAAAAATGTTTTGTGCCTGCAGATGGGATATCCACCATGTACCGGCATCATATCGGTGACATGGGGCCTCGTCATACGTCTTTTGTTTTGATAATGTATCCGGGTTTGACAAAATTTCATTGTACGCATACTTCCCGAAATGTAACCAATTACAAAACTGGCAGCCTCGTTTCTCAATCGACTCTGGCGTCTGACTAATCCATTCCAAAGATGAGAACAGTACTCCATAAACGATGGAACTTGCACTTGATAAAGGTTGAGTATCTGTTACAACGCGTAAGTTGACGCGTTGGAGATGTGGTGCTGGAGACGGATGCTGGGAGTATCCTGGACAGAGTTTCGTACAAATGATTCCAAATTAAAATAACTCGGCATCAGACAGCGCCTATCATCCACAGTGCAGTTGCGTATTTTGACCTTCTTTGGCCATGTATTTCGTCGTGATAATGACTCCACAGAGCGTCTCGTAGTGCAGGGCAAAGTTGAGGACACCAAGCCACGTGGTAGATCACCAATGAGATGGACAGATCAGATCAAGGCCGCAACTAAGTGCTCGGTGTCCTCACCAGACATGGTAAGTTCGGGAGTTTCCTGCATCAGATTCGTGCGGAAGAAACGCCCGGTGCCACCATTGTGTGGACCGCCCGGAGGACACGGTGGAGCATACGGTAGAGGTGTGCCCCGCCTGGGCAGAGCACCGCCGTGTCTTCGTCTGGGGCGATCGGTTGCAGCGATCTCTCGCGCCGGGCGAGGAGGAGTGGCAGGCGGTCGCCTCCTTCTGCGAAGCAGTAATGCTAGCAAAGGAGGCGGTCGATCGCGTGAGGCAAAGGTCCTCACGCGATCGACCGCCGGCGGGATTCCGATCCCGATTTCCGGCCACCGTAAGCGTGGGCTTGCGGACGGCGAGCAATGGGTAGCTCGCCGATCGATCGTCCGGTAAGCGTCCAGACCGGGTCCATGACGTCGACAGCGCGTACTGTTCCACACGCGCCTCAAGGAGGTGTCAGCAACCGTAGGGGCGCCGGCCCAGCAGTGTCGAATCCTACTGGGGCCAAGGGTGATGCGAAAGAGATCCCCGGGGCCCTGGAAAAATGGCAAAGAGGGAACAGGAGTAGGTTTTTAGTCAGTAAAATTCTAACACTATCTCCTGCTCCGCCAAAAAGCGCGGGATGTCATTACTTAGATGATTTTCCCACCCGGAAAAAAAAATCTAAGTACTCGGTTTACGAATGTACCTGGAAAGCACCTGAATGACCTGAATGTACCTGTCCACGATGAATGGCGCCATATTATTTTTATTTATTATATTTGCTAGGTTATCCTAGTTATTGTCCAGCAGTTGTACCTTGTCTCGATGTATAAACTTGAAGTGCTCAGCCATAACCATTAGGATAGACTCAAATTGCTCTCCACTTGCTCGGATAACGATCATGTAACTCTCAGCAACAGTGTTGCAGTCTGCATATTCAAAGACATCGAGATTAAGAAGATAATTTATGTGCAGCTAGAACAACGCTGCAGAGAGTACCGACCCTTGAGGGACACCGGTATTTGTACCCAATTGATCGGCCGTAAAGCCATCAATTACTGTTTGGATGGACCGACCCCTGAGGAAGTCTGCAATCCTATCACACAATTCAGTGGTAAGACTGAAGGTAGAAAGCTTACCAATAAGACTTTCGTGCAAGACGCTGTCGATGGCCTCACTCCAGATGTGAATGGCAAACGCTATAGTCCTTTAGCTGAATGGTGTAAAAGGCAAATAATTTGGATAAGCATGCTTTCTAGTAAAGTAGTTTTATTCCATTAAAAGTTATTTTAAAATAAGAAGCCTACACATCACATCACATTGTATTTATGTTACGATTTATCTGCTCTCATTGATGATTCCTATTCATTGGAAAGTAACTTAACTGTGTGGAATCTAAATTAAAATTAATTTAATATTAAGCCTCTCAATTATTTTCAAAACCAGTTTTATAATACATACTCAATAGTCGCCTTTAAAATGCAATTTATGAATGGGATGTTCAACAAGATTTTCTAACTTAATAATAACTGCATAATACTTGCCAACACGTGTAGTAGTGTATGTCGTAATGCTGGATGTAAATTCCTCAATAATTTTAATATGTGGCCTTTATCACGTTGTTTGGCAGGCGGTCAGAAGTCATTGCACAACGTAATGTTACAGCATAATGATAATAATTATATTTCATTCTGGCCGGAAATGAAGCAAGCTATCATCGTCTACTGCATCATCATTTACATGCACAATTATCTATGAATCCAAGTAAATGTTAGTCCCGCGCATACATGAGACTCCAGGAAAAACAAATTCACAGAAAGGCAACAATGCTCTCAATTTATAACAAAGTTATTTTGTAAATTCACAAAAACATTTGAAACACTTTATTTGATTTTTAGTAAAAATAATAAACCTTTTCACCAAAATGAATTCACAAAAGCAACAGCCGTGAACAAAGGGAAATAATACTATTTCAATCAAAACATAAAACAATTAAAATAGCATAATAACAGATGTTTGTTTGATAACTTAAAGCTTAGTAGATAATACGACAAAACCAACAACTTGTACCTACAGTCAGTTCAGAGCAAGCAAATTTTAATTAATAATCAGATGAGTACAATAATGTTTCAAAAGAACCGCCGCGGACCTAGAACGCAAAAGGTAACTGAAGGAACATGAGCCAGTTTTAGTCAGTAAAATTCTGATACTGCACTCAGCGATAGGAGTTCTTTAATGACATCCTACCCCAAAACAAGAGAAATATGTTAATTATGAGTGGTTTACTTTCAAGCGAGATGGAGCTGCTTGCTATTGATAAACATAAGTCGCAGCGGCCGCCATCTTGGGGAATTATTACGTAATCCAAATTGCTTGGAGGCAGATTGGTGACCGTTGTATTGTGGTAAGGTACAGGTCGGTCCTGCTGCGTATCGAATTAATTCATCTCTTTCAACATTCGCAAATATAAGAATATGACATAATTTAGATATTATCAAAGGCCTCATATCCTTCCCATTATTGGAAATAATACTTATACTAGGCTTTTCTTCAATACGTTCACAGAGAAATAATAGGCTTTATAATAATAAATATGAAAGTAAAAATTTTAGGCTCTGTGTTAATTGAATGGAAGTCTTTCGTTCTGGGCCCTACGAGTATTGATGACAGTCTTGTCGTTTATTGTTTAACCGAAATTTGGTTATTCTTCGTGGGCGGTCACGTATGTACGGCTGCTTGCTGCCACGGTGGAGTGACCACAGCCAGACCCCAAAGCCCCGGGGCTATTATTGCAGCGCGCACTAACTCGCGCTAAATCACTCGGGAGAGGGGGGAGGGGTCCAAATATCATCGAACTGCAATAACGCAATAGTCTTGCAGATTGCCCGCACGCTCGGACAAACCAACGCTGCAATGTAATGTAATAGGTAATTCGACAGTTGGGAATGTGCTGCTGCTAACATCCTAGAGTTCAGGATGTTAGTTCTAATCGAGTCAGTTAATGTAGTCAAACAATTAATATGGTTTTGACAACGCAAACGTAGGTACCATATATTCATTCAGTACTCCGTTTCTCTCTCTGAATGTCATTTAATGTTGAAGTCATGTGCCTATTTCTAATTACGAAATAACATTTTAATAATTTTAAGTACCTACCTTCCTCTTTGTTAGACGCCAAATATTTGTTTCTATCACTCAGAAACGCCTCATATACGAATAAGTCACATTTTCTACGTCTGCCTTCCCTTCTATCCGCCTCAATAGTTTAAAACTTTATTCGGTGTACATCAATCCGTCAAAACAAAATGGTGCCAATTACCCCAAATCTGCTAAACGCCTCGGCAATTAGTAACCCTGCAGGTAGAGCGGAGTTCGGAGGGCGTTCCTACAAATATTAGCGCACCCACCACGAGATCAGATTTGTATGAATAATTCAAGTCTCGCGCCCCAACGTTTGTCTTGCGAGACGGCTGCAGCGTTCGATAGCGCTGCAGCGCTGCACCACGTAGAGATTAGATCATGCAAAAATGTTCCTCGTATTATAGCGGATGGTCGCTGCAAGCGCTGAATGGTAATGTGCGAGTGGCAGGTTTGGAATGGCGATAATGGGCGGAGATAACTTACAAACTGGAAATCGTTCTGCACTTTCCAAATTTGAGGATCAACATTGTCTCGGAAAATAAAGCTTAGAAGGTTACCCAATCTTATTTTTGAGGATAGTTTTTTTTTTTAGGTGGGAAAATAATCTTATGACAAATCCGGCTCTTGGGCGGAGCGCGAGATATTGTCAGACTTTTACTGACAAAAAACCCACTCCTGTTCCTTCTTTGCCTTCGTCCTAGGGCCCCGGGTTTCGTTTTCACACTACCCATGACCTCAGTAGGCTTCGACCCTGCTGGGCCCCTACAGTTGCTGTCATCTCCTTGCGGCGCGCGTGGAACAGTACGTGCCGTCGACGACTTGGGCTCGGTCTAGACGGTTACCGGACGGTCGGACGGCTAGCCACCCATTGCTCGCCGTCCGCAAGCCCGCGCCTACGGTGGCCGGAAATCGGGATCGGAATCCCGGCGGCTGTTGGGGCGTGAGGACCGTTGCCCCACGCGATCGACCGCCTCCTTTGCTAGCATTACTGCTTTGCAGAAGGAGGCGACCGCCTGTCACTCCTCCTCGCTCCGGACCATGGCCTGTACCAAGGCCCGGAGCGAGAGATCGCCGCCGGCATTTTTGAGGATAGTTGAGTAAAATATATTTTGTTTTACTGCGGTTATTCTTATTTTTGACGCTCTAGGGTGGAGCGAAAGGGCTTGGTGACACCTGGAAGATTCTTCCGCCTGAATCCGGTGCAGAAACCTCTAGAACAGATAACTCAGAACTTACCATGTCCGGTGAGAACCTGCGTCATGCGGAAGGTGAGTACATCATGAAGCCTCACCAGCAACTCTTCAAAGTGTAAATGTACAATGGTTGTTATGAAATAAATTTATTATTCGTATTAATATCGTTTGTGGATTGATTTTAATTAGTTATCCAATACAAGAATGCTACTTTTTCCGACGTAATGCAAGTTAAAAAGTGAACTGGTGCTCAGCACGAAGTATTGTAATTCAACCTACGGTAACCAGCTACAATCATAACCGTCAGTCTGTCTGTTTGTCAATCTATGAAATGAGAAAATAAAACCATTAACTATATTATAGAAGGTACTGTGTATAAAACAACAGCGTGAATCGCAGCCAGCTCAACGGGAGGCTAAGCGTAAAATTACCGCGCTTGCAGTGGCGTGACTCGCGGTGTTTATAAATACGTTTTTTGTTCAGCGGCTTTATTGTGGTAGTGGATGTTGTTACTATAAGTGTGAATAAAGGATACCTACTTCTACATAACCGCTTTCAGCATAGAACAAAAGTGTTGCAATAGGGACCTACACATTTTCAAAATGAAGAAGGTAATCGTATAACTATATTATAAAATGTCTGTACATGTTGTTTTGCATATCATAACAACTTTCCAGAAACTACTTCTCCAGGCAGAAAGATAAAACCAAATATGTGAAACTATGTATATTTATTATTAAAAATAAGTGTTAGTGCCCATACACTCCATAACACCAAAAATTAATGGTAAATAAAAATTAATTCTATTTTTTAATTTAAGTTCATTGAATTTTCAACCCACAGTTTAGTCCCGAGAGAGTTTTTTCCAGTTTTAATAAATACGGCACAAGTACAATAATTGTCTGAAGTCAATCTATGACCTACGATTGAGCAGGAGCAGCAATAGTAGCGGCATTGTACTTCGCCCTGTAGTAGAAGCGCGCCAGTCTAGCAGTGACGGCAATGCCCTGCCACGTCTCCTCGTTAATGTGGTCCATGTACCGCGGAGGCACCAGGAAGCCGTGACCGTAGCCCGGCAGTTCCAGTGTGTACGAGAATGGAACACCAGATTTCTGCAGATTAGAAAAATAGAAATAATAACAATATGAACCGTCGTACGTTGGAAAGCCTTCCACAAAATGGATTAATGACTTGCTGAGGACCGTGGGATATGTTGGATTCGACAAGCACAGGTCCGCTCGATGTGGCGATACTTGTAAAGTCTAAGTATTAAAACAGAAGGGTATAACTGCAAAACTAGGTTTAACTACGATATAACAGAAGAGTATCCAAATTGATACATTCAACAACTTTCAGATCTTCAGCAATCATAATGTTTTTCATATCCATCACAGCAGCACCATCACAAGTCATGTTGAATACGTGTTCAGAATTGTAGACTTATATTCTGAACACGTATTCAACATGTGTTAAATATCGTATATAAATCAGCAATAATCGATGCCCATCATTATCAAAATTAAAACAAATTCTGAGAGATAAGATTAGTTCCACGTTCACTCGATTGCAACACATTAATGATGCAGTATTTATCATGAACTCGTAAGAATCGTGTTTGTTTGGGTTTTTTTATCAAATGATTATAACAGGATTAAAAAAAGTAACGCGAAGTATTTATTACTGAATATAGATGTGGACTAAGGGATAAAATTGAAATGAAAATCTAAATGTTATTTGCAAAGGAACACTAACGGTAAGCGACGATGTGCTCGGCGTTGGAGCACGCTTACCTAGAAGTATGTAACCTATTGACTTTTGACTTAAAGACGACTAAGTTGTAACTATCAGGAAACACAGACTCCGACAGGGAATTTCACTTCTTAGGTTTTCACACAATCTCTAGCAGGGTCACCCTTACCAGGTGCAAACCCTCATGCAACAGGGTCAGTGTGTTTTTAGGTTGCGATCGTCGTGGCGAGTATCCGATAGTTGGAACTCGAGGTCGCAGCGCAAAGTCCGAGTATTTTCATGGCCGTAGGAATGAGCCATCACCGGGTTTACAATTAACAGTAGGAGGGGTTCACATCGGCGTCGGATCGATTATAAAATATCTGGGTGGGTCTTATTTGTGACAACCGGTTCAACTATGACTCTTCATAGTTTAACCAGTCACCACCAGCCATTTCTGATGTCTGGCTTCCAAACTGGAAAGGGCCGGGGCTGCTCTCAAGCAGCTTCTACCCAATTTATGGTGTACGCTCTACTCGGGGATCGTGCGGTCTTTGTCCCTTTGCGTAGTGATCAGTTAGCAAGTTGAATGCGTCCCAGAAAGTCATGGCATCATGCCATGTATGTATCGGATCAAGGGCCTGACGGAATTAAATTGTGTCATTTTGACGCACACTTTCCTAAACGCCGAGTTTGCCAGTTTTCTGTCATAAACGATAGAAAACTGGCAAACTGGCTCGGAATTTTACTCAACGAGTGCATCACTGCCCATTGGCAGTCATTACTTTCTAGGCTCTTTTTGCACTCGATGTTAATAAACGCTTGTCAAAAGAGATAAATAGATAGATAAAACATTTATTCTGACTAAAAAAGACTTACCTGGCCATAATCCTGAGCACTACCCGAGGTACCGTACAGTACTGTTGCACTGTTTCCTACTCGGTAGAAACCAGCCTGAGGCAGTTTCATAGCATCCATGGTAACTCCCATAGCTGCTGCAACAAGGTGCAATTCAGCGGCATTCGCTGGTAGACTATGATTCCCATAAGCATACAGCACGTAGTTCCCATGACTGTGAATGTCCATATACAACTGAATCCTGTCCGCATACTCCGGGTTCCGGAGTATATCCCTGATGTACCTAGTCTCCGGCTCCGAGAAGGCATGGGTACCAGGATAGATTAAAGCGCAAGGGTTGGGAAGAACACCGGTAGTATTGAAACTGACGTCGAAGTTTCTATTGCCGTCAACTCCGAAACAGGTTTCATGGACTTCTAAATTGACCGATCTTGTTTTACGCCAGAGACGAGACTAAAACAATAAAGAAAAACTTGATTATTATTTTCAAAGTGTATAATGCTTCCCGTAAGGAAGCCGATGACCTGGTAAGAATCGTGGGAATCTGATGGATGCGAGACGCACAGGACCGGTCATTGTGGTGACACTTGGGTGAGGCCTATGTCCAACAGTGGAAGTCTTTCAGCTAAAATCACAATGATGATGTAAAATGGTTTCTTTCAACTGAATTCAATTAGATTGAAACTCAAATCAGACATATTCGTAGCCCAGGGTTGCGGGATTATTTGAAATAGTTCCCGCGTCAAAGAACACAGGCAGGTTTTAGCCAGTAAAAGTTTGACACTTTCTATAGCTCTGCCCAAAAAGGGAGAGGTTATTTGATGATTTCTCACTAAAGCAAAGACACAGTCGTAATGACGAAATACAGAGCCCCGTCTAAAGATAAGCAGAACATCGTGTAGTTTTAGTCAATAAGAGTCTGATCTAGATCCCTGCGCTCACCCCTGGGTAGAAAACATCCAAGAAAATTTTCGTTGGAGAACAATAACGATTTAGGACTTTAAAAATGACACTATGGTTTACTCACATCATAATGTGAGAACTCATAACCATCGGGGTTGACGAGCGGCATAATGATCCAGTCCACATCGTTAACTAGATCCATGTCTTCGCTGCGCACATTCTCTACCAGCCGGTACGCGGAGTACAGCGTCACAGGGGTGGTCACCCACTCGCGCGCGTGGATCATCGCGTTCATGAAGTAGATCGGCTTGCTCGGGTCGTTGAAGTTTGTCGTTGATATCTAGTAAGAAAAGATAATTGTAAGTAAGAAAGTAAGAATTGTCGATGATCGAGCTTATATTGAACATATTTGTTTGATTCCATACAACAATTCAAAAGATGAAACTGATCTGAACATTCGGTTCAGATCAGTTAAAATGAAACATCTCCATATAAATGAGTCGATATACGAGCCGAAAGATTTCATTAAACAAAAATCGCAAGCAATTGAAGTAGTGATCAAAGCTTAGCTCAAAGCGATTAACACGAGAAGTCTTTAATTTATTAACTTCAATGAAAAGGGTTTAAACACGATCTGAGTAATTTTAAGTGGCTTTATTTTAACTTAGCAGTTAACTAATAGAATTTAAACTGCACTCTATAGGTCAAGAGATTTGAATAATACGAACCTTTAAGTACTTGATATCTCGCCCTTCGAAACTCTTTCCAGCGTTGACCACAGTCACCAAGTTAGGGTTCTGTGCAGCTATTCTCTCCATATATGCATCGATCTGATTAGATTAGATTAGATCAGAGTAAAATTACTTTTTATTTTTTTAATAAAAAGTAATTTTACTCTGGATGTGTTAAGTAGGCCTTAAATTGAAAATATTGACAAAAGAAAAAAAAGCAGACACATCATCACCACTATTGAAGATGCTATGATAATTATGTCATTTTTAGTTTAGGATCATTGACGTGTAAAGTGTAAAATAAAAATATAATCCTGATCAGAGCTAGTGTTTAGCAAGAAAAATCAATATAATAAATCCCCTAAAGCTTAAACTAGCAACTGAATAATGATAAATGATATTTAATTTTCAAATAGGTTTTTTAAAAACACTTTTACACGTCAATTTTTTTTGTCAATTTAAACTAGATTTTCCGGTGTTTCCTAGCTCACTACCCTGAGAAGAAACACCGAAACAAACTCAGGGGTCAGTCTCTTTTAAAGTCCATACAGCAAACATGTAATGGTCAAATCTTAAGAGAACGATGCAGGTTGGAGTCTGTGATGGTCTTTTGAAGAAAGAACCACACAGTTCTGAGTTGACCTATCCAGTCAGTGCAAGCATTTGTCAGTATTTACACGAATACTGACAAATGCTTGCACTGACTGGGCTCAACTTAGAAAACTTGATTGAAAACTAGAATGTATTCCATTTTGTGTTCAATCACACAAACATCGGATTGCGACTGATTACGGTGATGCGTCATTTGGGGTTACAGCTAATGTTTCACAGTTCTCATTAAACAGATTATTTGTGTTTACTTGTGTGTTCATACCAGCAGCGGCTAGGCTACAATTTACTAAATAATTCATTAATTAAACTAAAACTGATTGAAACAAATGGTTAGGAACTCATCAGATCTAAGTATAGATCGTCACTTTGCGTGACCAAAAGGTTGGCTCATTCTTTGTCCTTCGAATGTTACTAGTCTTCTGGGTATATTTTCAGCGTGATCAGATGACTTGTAGCGACATCTATGGCGTCATATAAGAACTAATTCTGCATCGCGCAATCAAAGTTCTCCGCGCGTTTAGAACATATAGAACAGCCCGAAATCAACTATTGGGCAGTAGCCCACCAGACATAATAACACCCGTCTGGTTGGAGGATCCTCCCTTTTCAACGGAGGTTTGCGGGACTTTACTCTCTGTTCCACTTACGTCCAAAGACTAATATAGAAAATAACTCAACGTCTAAGTGAATTTATTTGTCTATACATTTGTACGTAGTTAGATTATAAATACTGTAGTTATTTATCATTCTTTCAATTCTAAGTCAGGATTTTGCATAGGTATGTTTTTAAATTTAATAAATTATTTTATATTTCATAACTCTTAATATATTCTGTCTTATTTTTTGTTATGTACAGTATGCCCTACATTTTCCTAATACCGTTCTTAATTCTCAAGGTCGTTGTCGGTCTTTATAAGCTTGTCACGGTTCTTGCACGTAATCCTGATATTATACTAGTTCAAGGGTGAATACCTCATCATATCGCATATAGTCTCTGAATATCATCCTCTGCTCCCTACTGCTCCTCCAGATGGATATTTCTTCATCGAGTTCCTCGAGGGTTCTATAAATGAAAATTTGTTATAATAAAAGTAAAGATAGTAAATGTAAAGATAAAAATTCTTATTTCTGCATTGTTATCGGACTACTTCGTTTTTTTTTGTTTTGTGACTAATTTGTCCCACTCTTGGGCAAAGGCCTCCCTCGACTTTTTCCAGTTCTAACGAGTTCTGTTTTCATCATCTAAAGTATTTTATTTACGTAGTACTGTTTTTATATTTCATCCATAGCTCGTTCTTCGCCCAAAGAATCAGCATTGCCAGATGACAGCGATGTGGAGGAGTACTCACGCATTGTTTTAAAACCATTTTTGTGGATGATTTTATTTTATTTCTGTTATTTTTTTTCAGAAGTTTCACTACTATATCGTCTATTGTTTTTTATGCGATAAAAACACAGCGGATATATTTTCTTTATCAGTGATAGAATTTTTGAAATCAGTTCAGTGCGGTTCCATTGGTTTATTATGGCGAGAATATAGGTAATATGAAAAACACCGACAGAACAACAGAATATTCCCCTATACATCCCCTTATGTGCTTCCCCTTGACATCAAAAAAGCTGAAAGTAAATTTTCCTTCAAGCGTAAAATTCGGAACTACTACTTGAAGTCCTCTTAACTTTAGTTTGGTCTTCGTCAAAATTATTATTAAGTTCTCTTAACGATTTGATATTTTTCATAGTATTTATTAGTTTATAATTTTAACATTTATATGTATTTTATTACTATATTTTTTTTTTCTTTTTTTTTTCTTTTTGAAGTATCTGTTATTTATTTATTGTGCAAACCTACCACAGTATTGTCTTTTTAACCCAAAGGTTGACTGGTAGAGAATGCCTTGTTGCATTTAGTCCGCCTATGTACCACTACTGTACATGAAGTTTAAATAAATAAATAAATTAATATTGTCACATTACGCCTCAGGATTTACCAACAAAAAACTTCATAAAAAACGCTTCTTTTAATGACTACGAACGAGTGTTTGGTTTTTTATGCCATCAAGTGGTAAACAGTAGTACGCGGCTCACCTTCAGATTTTTTATTTAAATAATAAAAAACTTCAAAATCTCCTGCCCAACTCACTTGGCAACATCCTGCGTGTGCACATAGTGCTTTATGTTGTGGTCATCTAAGGCGCTCAGCAGCTGCTGGCGGTGCTGGGGCGCTACCATGAGCAGCGCCTCTCTGTCCGGCGCCCCGTACTGCCACACGTCCAGCTCGAGCTGCTGCTCCAACTGCTGCAGCAACGCCAGGTCCGAGGAGTCTCGCGGTAACACCGCGTGGACGGTGTAGCTGCAAGATGGAGTGATTTAGATAGCTATACTTGCTAGTTGTAAAGTCAGACTCAGTCTGCCTTAGTCTTGGTGTGCCGGTGTGGCATACAGTGCTTTCTTTTTTAACCTAACCTAGCACATTTATAAATACTCTTATGATTAACATTTAAATATTAAATGATCACGAGCCGACCGGAGAGACGAAGAAAACTAAAACAAAATAATGCGGATAAAAACGATTATAATTTTTCAATGTTTAAATTTAATTACATCTCATCCTTATTATCAATGGACACGCTAATCTTGGCGGTAAATCCTCTCTTTGAGGAGTTCCGCCTGGCGCAAGTCCTAACTGGTAATGGTCAGTTCAGGAGGCTCCTGTTTTCATATTTCATTCCTATTCGGGAAGATGAAACACCCACCATACATCGTGTAAATCACTTCGCATGGATGGAACACCGCCGTGTTCTCGTGGAGGTGATCAACGGCAGCGACCTCCCGCGTTCGGAGCCAGGGGAAATGGGAAGCGGTCACCTCTTTCTGGGAAGAAATAATAACGAAGGAAATGGCCGCAATGGTGACAGAGACAAGAGGCGTCTCGAGCATCGGGAGTCACAGAGAGATCGTGTAAGGCCAATGACTGCTAGGTCTGCAGGAACAATTGAAAGAGTTACCGTGGATCTAGAACGCAAAAGGCAAATGAAGGAGCATAGGTGGATTTTAGTCAGTAAAGTCTGACACACCTTGGTCCAACCTAGACCGGGAGAAGTCATTTGGTCATTTTCCACTGCAAAAAAAAGCCTTATAATAAACACGAAGTAAAATCTTCACAAAAATAAACCTCAAAATTGTATCTTGTTAGGTAAACTGAACTTTGTATTGGTTGTCACTCAGTGTTTATTAATATCAGAGAAGCTTAAACTCATACCTGGAGTACGCATCATGTTGTCCTGCACGCGCCAGGCCTACACCGCCGCGCACAACATGAACCATAGTCTCGTCTTCATCCTTGCACACGACCGTCCTTTACAAACCAGAGTGAAACATAAGGTCGCCCCAACAGTTTTGCCACTTATCTTAATTTTTTAATACTTTTGATATTATCTATGTTGATTATTTGATGAATCCTTATTAATCGATGGAATGACACTGTTATTATTTGATAATATAAGTATTGATTAGATGCTGACTGCAATTTTTTGTATTAGGGTACCGCATATTTTTAGATTTTCTTAATTTTATAATTATCTTAACGTTTAATTAAATCTGAAATATTATTTATAAAAGATGTTACAATTTTAATTTATTTTAAGTTGGGATATTGTTTTTAATATTAACTATAAATACTATTATTTATTATACTTTATAATTAGACTTACTATGTAGTTCTTTTCCGTTCAACACCTAAACCAAAAAATGTGATTGTTTGTTGGCATTTTTTTAAATTTGCTTGCTTAAATATTTTTTATTGTTAAATCTCAAATAGAATATCTATGGGTACATATGAGTCAGAATTGTGAAACAAATAATATTACACACGAATTTAGGATCAAACAAACAATGTCTTGTCATCTAAATCAACAACCATTACCAACTGAAACAAACGGAAAATTCTAGATAATATAAATAAATCTTTCGTGTATTTCTCAGATATCTGAGGTAAGAGAAATCTCGGTCAGTATTACTTAGAACGTTGTTCTAAAGTTCCACTCGTTAAAACAATTCAGCTAAGTCTTCGTTTCGTACGTGCGACGTGATACATGTTCGCGAACTAGTTGCGTGACACAAAATTAACAGAGGAGAAAGTTCGCAAGCATGTTGCACAACAAATGAGCGCAACAACACATTGTTCAATTGACAGCGTTACAGAATATAATTGTAGTTGAAACATAAAGTGAAATGCACAGACAGAAACCACTGTTAAGAACGTGTATTCGATTCGCGACGAAAACTTCAAGTTTTTGAGTTTTTCCAGATCAAAATCGTAATGATGTGAGCAGATTATTTCAAAAAGTATTATGGTTTTAGAAAGATTAAGTCTTCATCTAGTGCACTACTATGTGAAAATATAATTTTTATAGACAGTTTTTTAAAGAGAAGGCAAGGGGATTTTCTTCTCTTATTCTCAATTATTGCGCAGCGTTTTACGAAAATAGATGTCAGAGTTATCTTTCAGGACGAATACAACCATTGTAAAGTGCCAAAATATTTTATTTTATACGTTTGTCCAACAGAATCTGTAGTCTCAAAGTGCACTACATAGCCTAATTACGAAAAATATGACTAATAAATATTTAAAAAACAAAATTTTATAAATACAAAATCGATTAAGTTTAACAATTTTTTTACCAGTGTTTTAATAAAGACATAAACATTATTTGTATTTTAAGAAAATAAAGGTAATGCTTAATATCTTGTTTTTTTTTCAGTCGTTTTTATGTACTTGCATATTTATTTTACACGATTATTTTATAAACACTATAAATCCTCACGCGCAATCGTTTGCCGATCAGTTCGTGCCAGATCCTCCCAGTGATGGGACGTATGACTTTCTCCCGCGGCCAGCCGTGCTGCGCGCGTAAGGTCCTGCGCACACTTGAGACAAGACTGTCTTAGACAGAATTGTCTACGACGTCGCAGCCTTGTCTACGACGTCGCAGACTTGTCTACGTCACCGCAGACTTACCTTCGACAAAACTGTTTTGAGACGTCCAGTGTTGCCAACAGTTACACTAACTTACCAATAGAGTCAACTTTTAAAGCCACCAGAAAATCACTAACAAAAGTTATCCCACTCACAAAATCGCAATCGAAAATCTACTAAGTTGGTAACACTGGCTGTACGCCGCTAGACTGTTTTGCCTTGATAGTGTTCGCCGTGACGTAGACAAAACAGTCTTGTCGCAGACGTCGTAGACAAGTCTGCAAGGTCGTAGACAATTCTGTCTAAGACAGTCTTGTCTCAAGTGTGCGCAGGCCCTAAGAGCTCACGCACACTAACTCATCGTTGTAGTGTGCGTCAATACTGCACCGTGCTTGCAATTTTGTACCTACGCCAAATCGAATACGCGCTCTTAACACGTAAACTCACTGTCACTCATTTAGTTACATTTTAGTTTCTAACTTTCGAACATGATATTTTTACACAAATAAATATCTACTTACAGTTTTCATAACGCTTAGTAGAATTTAATAAATGTACATAGAATAATACGAAAATTATGCCCACTTGTCATAATCTGATTTATAACACTGATAATGCGCACGATCTACTCATTAATGCTGATACGAATGAATGAATACTGCTGATACATAATTAGTACGTTTGATCAATCTAATATTTTCCATCATGATTAGTGTTTCTTTTTTTTTGTTTTGAGGAAAACCTTTAAAATGCGGGTGACCTTCGTATAAGGCTAGAGTGTGAGATACGATTTACGAACGTCTTGCTTGCAAGTTTCACGTCAATATTTCAGCAGGCAGTAATGCAGTCTCTCCAACTCCAACGATGCCGGGTTGACTATCGATACATCGAAGTGCTGAAGTGTTCGTACAAAAACGTAATCATTTGTCAGTCCAGCTTCACGTAAAAATTGACTTTTACTGTTTATTGCCGTATACACCCCTATTTTTTAATTAGTACAAACAAAAATAGGGCTCTATCCGTTCCCGTTACTATTCATATTTTTGTAGTCAAAAGTAAAAAAACAAAATCCCAAAATTGTCCACGAAAATTTGTCTTAATTGGTAGATTCATAATAGAATCAATCATTCGTAACAGTTGCTAATACTAGAAAATACTACGCGCAGTGTTTTTTTCCATTTTGATCGTCCTTTATTCATTCATAATCAATAGCCTGTACAATATTTCCATAAATTGAGTGACATTTTGGGATATAAACAAACACTAATAACTTTGCTGTTTATGAATATTATTTATTAAGATTTTACTTAAATAATAACAGGACCCTTTCTAATAAGCCTTTTAATTATTTGTACTAATTAAAAATTAGTGGTGTGTATATATATCTTTTTTTTTTTTTAAATTAATCATAAGTATTTTAAGGAGCATTGGTGGCTCACTTGTGACCCACGGATGCCCCTCAAGTTGAAGGGTAAAATCTACAAGTCCGTGATAAGGCCTGTCATACTGTATGGATCAGAATGGGCTGTGAAAAAGACGGATGAAAAAAGATTGCACGTAGCGGGGATGAGAATGTTAAGATGGATGTGTGGTGTGACGAGAATGGATAAAGTGAGAAATGAGTATATTAGGGGAAGTTTGAAAGTGGCGCCAGTGACTGAAAAGTTGAAAGGGAATCGTTTGTCTTGGTATGGTCATGTGAAGAGGAGAGATGAAACGCATGTTACTAAAAGAGTTATGAGTTTACATGTGGATGGATGGAGAGGGAGAGGGAGACCAAAGAAAAGATGGATGGATTGTGTGAAGAGTGATATGAAAGAAAAGGAAGTTAGTGATGACGAGTGACAGGGCAGAATGGAAGAAAAAAACGTGTTACGCCGACCCCAAATAACACGGGACAAGGGCAGGAAGATGATGATGATGGTGGCTCAGTGAGGAGTAGTAGTGGTGTAGATGGGGCTTATAGCTACATGCAAATAGGCTTCTACAAAAACAAAAACCACCCAAAATGAAATTTCCTCAGACCTTAAGTCTGAGGAAATTTCAACTCCCAAGAGCTGAAGGCTTTCGGTGTACTCCAGGGACACATTCTGAAAAGCAGGAGCCAAGGTGAACGGGCTCCTTTTATTTGCCATATTTTACTACACTAGAACAACATTTTACGGAATTTTGGTCAAAAATATATAGACGGTTACTTGGTAGCATTTTCAATATTAAATTAAAATAATGTCATAAAGTAAGTCGGCTGTAGATACCTCTGAGGGACTATTGAGAGGAAGGCCTCATGGTGGGGTAGCCATTCTTTGGAGGAAGGGCATATTTGATTCTGTGTCTGTTGTTACCTGTAGCAGTTCACGCGTGGTTGCCATTATAGCATCAACTAGGGGTCGTAATATGCTCATCTTTTCGGTATATATGCCTACGAATTGTTCAGACAACTTACCTATTTTTACAGACGTGTTAAGTGAGTTAAGTGCAACCATAGCAAGCTGTGACATAGAAAATGTTTTTATGTTGGGCGATTTTAATGCTCACCCTCACGAGTTGTTCTATAAGGAGTTAATTCACTTTTGTTCAGACCAATCCTGGATTTGTGCCGATGTAGAGAAACGAGGGGTTGATAGTGATACATACACTTTTATTAGTGATGTTTACGGGTGCAGGAGGTGGTTGGATCACTGCTTGGTATCTGTATCAGCGTGGCACTCTATTGTAAATGTTGACGTGCTCGAGGATATTTATGTGTCGGATCATCTACCTATATGTATAAAATGCAATGTAGAAGTGGTGCGACCTAAAGCGACTGCGCGGTCCATCTGCCGCGATTCTGTGTTGTGGGGTGAAAGAACAAAGGATGAAACGCTAAATTACCATAATATGTGCAATAGTAAGTTGCGTAATATTGATTTCCCCCTTGATTTTCAGAGTTGCGGTTATGGTTCGTGTAGTTTGGCTGAGCATAAGGTTGTTCTGGACAATTTATATAGGCAAATTGTAGAAATACTTTGTAGGGCGGCTAGGCAGTCTAAAGTAGCACACGACGAGGGTCCGAGACGGGGCAAGAGTGTGTGTGGATGGAATGAGTATGTAAGGGATGCTCATCGAGAGGCCAGGCATAGTTTTCAGGCCTGGGTACGTAACAAACGTCCCTCTTCAGGACCTATCTATGATAACATGCACAAGAAGCGAAAACATTTTAAAAGTCGACTGAAATATTGTCAAAACCACGCGGAGCAGATTATCATGGATAGGTTGGCAAAACAGCGAGCCAATAAAAAATTTGGAGATTTTTGGAAATCCACAGGCAAATTGGATTCGAAGCCTGGACTCTCTGTGAGTGTGGGTGGAATAAGTGAACCTGGGGGAATTGCGAATATGTTTAAAGGACATTTTCGAGTTCAGTCCCCTCTCGGTCCCTCAACCGTGTTGCAAGATACTGAGCCCAGCAATCGTGGATTTAAACCTTTGATGCAATTCTCAGCTAAAGAAGTTAATGCAATAATAACCGGTATGAGTCGAGGCAAATCTCCGGGACATGATGGGCTCAGTATTGAGCACTTAAAGTATGCAGGTGTACACCTGCCACGAGTCCTGTCTATGTTTTTCACAATGTGTATTAGTCACGCATATTTACCTGCTGATCTAATGAAGACCATCGTGATTCCCATTGTGAAAAACAAGACAGGCGACATTTCGGATAAGGGTAACTATCGTCCCATTTCTCTTGCGACTATAATTGCTAAGGTGTTGGACGGTGTGCTTGATACTTATCTTAGTAAATATATACATCTTCATGATGCGCAATTCGGGTTCCGTCCTGGACTTTCAACCGAAAGTGCTATTTTGGGTCTCAAGCACACGGTTCAATATTATATAGATCGCAAGACACCCGTGTACGCCTGCTTCCTTGATCTCTCTAGAGCCTTCGATCTTGTCTCGTATGATGTGCTCTGGGGAAAGATGGCAAGCAGGGGTGTACCTGCAGAGATATGTGGGCTTTTCAAGTATTGGTATGGCAACCAGACCAACCATGTGAAATGGGACGGTACGCTCTCTGAGCCGTATAGTTTGGAGTGTGGGGTGAGACAAGGAGGTCTGACATCTCCTAGGCTCTTCAACCTCTACGTGGATGACCTCATAGCGGGACTTAGCAGCATGCGTGTCGGATGCAGTGTTGGTGGTGTTAGCATTAACAACATTAGCTATGCGGATGATATGGTGCTGCTGGGTCCGTCTGCGGGGGCAGTAGGGAAACTGCTTAAGACTTGTGAAGCCTATGCTGCCACACATGGTTTAACTTATAATGTAAATAAGTGTGAATACATGGTCTTTAGGGTCGTTGGCAAAGATCGAGAAGATGGACCCGAGCTTCTTATAAACGGGTCTACAATCAAAAGAGTATCCTCTTTCAAATACTTGGGACATTGTCTATCCGACGACCTTAAAGACGATGTAGACATTGAAAGGGAGCGCAGGGCACTAGCCGTCCGGTGCAACATGTTGGTCCGTAGATTTGCTCGGTGTACCGACCAAGTTAAAATTACTCTTTTTAAGGCCTACTGCCAGAGTCTGTACACGGGTAATCTATGGGTCAATTACACCAAAAGATCGCTGGATGTCCTGCGCGTCCAATATAATAATGCCTTCAGGATGTTGTTGGGACTGCCTCGCTACTGCAGTGCGTCGGATATGTTTGCGCAGGCTCGTACCGACGGGTTCCACGCGATTGTACGAAAGAAAAGCGCTTCGCTGCTTAGGAGAGTGAGAGACAGTCGCAACAGCATCCTGAGAACTGTAGCAGAGAGCTATAGCTCTCCGATTATAAAATTTATTGTACAAAGGGTAATGGGTACTAACACTAGATAATAAGTTATTTATTAAGTTACTAACACTTTATGGATATTTTTGTGTCCGAATTAAAATAAATTCTATTCTTCTATTCTTCTATAAAAGTCAATATGTTGTGCAACAAAATTTTGTAACAGAAACGAATCGCTGCAAAACCGACTTCACACAGTCTTGCCTGCCCTTCCCCTAGAGTGTAAGTCTAGCCCGCGTAGGCGCGGAGTGGTAAGCCGGCGAAGCCGACCAGCAAGCCGAAGCTGCATGTTGCATGCCTGCTGCATGTTGCGTGCCTACTTGCATGCGGCATGCCTGCTTGCATGCTGTATGCCTGCTGCATGTTGCATGCTTGTTGCATGTTGCATGCCTGCTTCCATGCTGTATGTCAGCTTGCATGGTGCATGCCTTCTTGCAAACTACATGCCTGCTTGCATGCTGAATGCTTGCTTGAACGAAGCATCCATAGCAAAAAAGATGATAATTAAAACAGCGGTATAATGAATGTTCGGAAACATAATACTTCGAACACCTGTGTCTTTCAAACAAAAGTGTAACATCGGGATATCGAAAAAAAGCGATTTGATAATAGGTCGTGACTTCAATGAAATAAAAAAAAACGACACGATAATAGTTGGAAAGTTTTTGGTGAAATGAAATTCGGTCAAATATATTTTGAACCGAGGTAACCGATTATTTGGTATGGGTACATTTGAACATCAAAAACTTTTATATCGAATGACTATAAAACTAAAAATTAAAATAACGCAAATTTATGATGTCGAATGGTTAGATAAATCAACGTGCAATGTATCTAAAATCGAATGGTCTGTAAAAGTGCCATCGAATGTCCTAATGGCACATGGTCCATGAGCGAGCGCAGCGAACTCAAATTTTTTTTTAAACCTCTTAGATATAGGAGGCCCCCGTTGACTCTATCCAAGCCGACAGTGTTTTGTAATTAGTATTTAGGTTACCGATTTGATAATACTAATCGCCACCGCAGCTAATGACTATCGATATAAAATGTATGCCAAAAGACGATTCTGACTGTGAATTTCTGCGATATGATGGTTCTGCTTTTTAATTATTTTAGATATGAAGTTTATGCCTAAAGATGATTCTGAGTAACAAAATTATGACTTTTGAATGTATAACAAATGAGTGTATGCGAAATGAAGTTTATGCATTCTGCTGTTGAGCAAAATAATATTATGACTAAAAAGTTCTGCCATAAAAGGTAGACCCTTGGTATCCATGATTGAGTTGGAACTCTTTTGTCACCCCCCGGTACGCTCTATAGGCTATGGGTATTGCTCGTTCGGATAATAAATTGGTACCCTACATTCTAACACCATGTGAACAATCAAAAGAGCCGCCCATGTGAAATCCACAATTAATAGTTATTTGATAGAAGTAAACCTCCTTCTCACTCTACAAAGCGACAAAAAATGAATTGCACACCGTCTAAAAACACAAAAATTATTGAATTCCTCAGACGATGCGGTTCGGAGGTTCGATGTTTTTGACTCTGCCCCACGTCCCGTGTAGTCCGGTTTCTTACTTGAGGTCTTTCAGCATGAGTGACTTTATAAGCTAGGCCCCTAAGATAATTTTAACTCATAAACCCCATCACGACGACAACGTGGGGACACTCGGTGGGGACTACGGGTTTACCTAATTTTGGAATTAGGGATTTAATAAATGTAGTGTTTTCGTATCCATTTTCTAATACCTTGTTAATTCTGCAAGAGTACTGAAACCTTTTTTTGGGAAATCATCAAATAACATCTGCCATTCTAGTGTGGAGCGAAAGGGTGTGTCAGACTTTTACTGACTAAAACCCCAGTCTATGTTTCTTCATTTGCCCTGTGCGTTCTAGGTCCATGGTAACTCTATCAAACGTTTCCACAGCCGAGTATTGTCCACTTACATTATGAAATAAATTAATTAAAAATTCTTGTTTCAAGATTTTACTGCCAAAATAATTCCCCGGGATGGAATTACCGAGACAAATATAAATATTCAAGGACATTATGTAATCAAAGTATTCAAGTAAAGTATGTACTTATCCAGGTCACGTAATTCATTCAGCTTTTGAGTGGTTTTAACAAAAAACCAGGCATTTATATTATAAGTATTATATTATTTTTTCAAAATCTGTTATAAATAAATAAAAATAAATAAAATTGTTTATTCGGTCTCAAACGGTTACATTACAAATTTGAATGAAACAGTCCCAGTAAGTTATTAGTAATACTTGTGTTGGGATTGTTTCGCTCTTTCCCTTAATTGATGCTTAACAATATTCAGACTTAGTAACAAATAAAATCAAACTTTAGAACAAACAGAAACAACGATTTATAAAATAATAAGCAGCTCTGTGTAGTGTGTAACTGTGTGTAGTGTGTAACTGTGTGTAGTGTGTAGCTGTGTGTAGTGTGTAACAGTGTGTAGTGTGTCACTGTGTGTAGTTGTGAGTATGTGTATATTAGGGTATGTTTATGTATGGGTTTACGTATTTGGTGAAGTGCCATCATTTTCGATGTTATAGATAACATTGTGATTACATCGATGAATTTATTAAGAAGAAAGTGATCATGCAAGTCTGACTAGAATATACTCTGTTTCTTCATAAGTTAGAGTTTTTAACCACTCGGTTATAACTTTTTTGCATTAATGCGAGGCCTCGTGGTGGAAATTTAGTTTTGCGTTAATTTTGTTGTATATGTAGGCTGATTGGCATACATACTGACGCCTTGCAAAAACCGTACGTACCCTTGGACAGTAAGCTACAATATCTTTTCTCCTCCTAGATTGGCTTTCTGGGTTAACCGGAAGGTATTTGTGTAAATATAGAATGGTGTTTAAAAGGTATAGTTTCCTGACTGTTAATAGGCCACTAATTCTATACAGATCGATTGTGGGATATCTATAGGGTTTAAAATAGATTACCTTTAACAGTGACCTTTGGGCTCTTTCTAACTCTAAAAATTTAGTTTTAGTGGCGCCTCCCCAAACAGGTAAGCAGTATGTGATTACTGACTGCGCGAGAGCGATATAAATGCTATTGAGTGTCTTCTGAGGCACTACATGTCGTAGATTTTTAAAAATCCATATCAATTTCCGAACACGCGACATAATAACCTCAACATGCGAGTGCCACGTTAAACACTCGTCGACTATGACTCCCAAGTATCTTGTAGACGGTAATTGTTTGATGGGTTTGCAGTCACAATTCTGCCCCAAGCTGTTTGCACATGTATGGATACAAATATTAAAATTGGTACATGCCTTAGACCTTGCACTTGGAGAGAAACAAATGAAATTTGTTTAAGCAATGTTAAGGGTTAACAAGCTTGCTTTAAGCCATCTATCTATGATAACTAACCCTTCTTCGGCCTTACTACGTACGACTTCCCAAGACTCGCCAAAGTAGACAATAGCTGTATCGTCCGCATATGAGATGATTTTCCCGCCACCGTTTAGTAGATTACATAGCTCATTAATATACACTAGAAACAGTGGCGGGCCGAGCACTGAGCCCTGCGGAACACCAAAAACAACATTTTCCTCATTGCTATATGATTGATCTACCTTAACCTGTTGTTTCCTACCCCGGAGATAACTGTCAAAAAGAGAAAGAGCCTTGTCTCTAATCCCTATAGCCTCAAGTCTCTGCACAAGGATAGGAACCAATACAGTGTCAAAAGCCTTTTTCAAGTCTAAGAACACCGTGACGCATTTATATCCCTTGTCTACTTTATCTGTAATTTCAGACGTTAACGCTATAACTGCGTCCTGAGTTGATCGCCCTTGTCTAAAACCATATTGTGAGTCAGAGAGGATGTTATATTTATTCAAATAATTTGTAAACCTTTTATTTAATATTTTTTCTATTATTTTAGAAAGTGATGGTAACACAGAAATCGGTCGGTAATTATTAACATCGCTCTTGTCCCCATCCTTGTGCACAGGCGTGACGACAGATCGTTTCAACGCATCACAAAATATACCTGTTTCGAAACAAAGATTGGTTAATTTGCAAATGAGAGGGACTACAAAGTCTCGAGCCAACTTAAGGAAACTCACTGATATGCCATCCCACCCCGAAGCACTTGCAGAGTCAAGTGCCATGAGTGTACTATCCACTTCTTTCAAATCTGTCTCCAGCAACACAAATGAGTTGGCTTGAGATGATGTATTTGAAGTGCTAACAGAAGGTCTACATCCTTGTCCAGTTTGAGACATGATTTCTTCCGCCAACGTTTTCCCAATAGTTACAAAGAAGTGGTTAATGCGGTTTAACGAGTCAAGAGGATGCGGTGTATTTTGAAGTAGGTGTATACTGGAAGTTTTAGGTTTTTTGTAATGAGTTATATCATTAATTTTACGCCAAACTACCTTGGGATTTTTCACAGAAGTTAAAATTTGATTTTTATGAAATTGTCTTTTAAGTTTCTTAATAAGATTTGAGCAAAATGTGCGATAACGCTTATACGTTATGATCAAAATAACATTAAAAGGGTCTTTTCTCAACTGTAGGTGCAATTTATTTCTAAACCTAATACATCTTAAGGCCCCCGTAGTTATCCATGGTTTTAGAGTACGCTTGGAGCTAGAGAGTGAGACAATCTTAGTATTTTGGAGAAGAGATGACCTAATCACTTCTATCATCGCATCTGCTAGAGTGTTTGGGTCTCTATATGTATGAAGAAAAGACGTATCCGTGTTTACAAGGTGCTCGTAAGCATTCACCAAATTAGTCACGGTCTTAGTTTTGACATAAGACTTGGTTTGGTACGAGTGGGATATGCTTAGTAGCACCAGTGCATGATCTGTAACCGACGTGTTTAAAACTGCCACGAAAGCCGAGTTTTTAGATTTATCTAGCTTAAGAAGCATGTGATCGAGGCAGCTGTCACCCCTGGTAGGCAAGCAATGCCCTGGGAGGAAACCATACGCAGCCACCATATTTAAGTAATTCAATCTGTTACTCCGTATTTGTGATGTTTCTGCTGGTTTCCCTATTAGGTTAATATTTATATCTCCGGTAATAATAGTATTTCCGTGTGAGTCAATAGTTTGTAGGTATTGATCAAGCGAGTCAATGAAACGATCTGCGGATACATTCGATGGAGACCGATAAATACCGATAATGGTGAAATTAGAAATTGTGATTTGCAAAGCTGAGGCATGTATCAAATTAATTTCTATAGCCTGGGGTAAATGGCAGTTTTTTATGTAGGCAACTACGCCATCGTTTTGATTTAAGTGTCTAGAAGTATTGAACGAAGTATAGTTTTTTAACACAGGTATTTGTTTGTTAGCGTTCAATCTGCACTCCGTTAAAAGTAGGACATCTATTTCAAATCCAATTTGAGACAAAGTCAATTCAAGGTCATCGATATTACTGTATATACTCCTTATATTTTGAGTCAGAACGGTTAAGTCACGATTATTATGTTGTAGGTAAGTATTTAAGTGTCCAATATCGAGAATAGCAGAATTAGCAATCTCAGCAGTATCCAATTCCTGTAAATGTAATAAGTTACTATCCATTATTAATTAGAGTAAACCATTTTTGTTTCTGAAGTTTTGAACGATAAGACAACAGTCTTGTGACGTCGGTTTTCGCATATGTACGAGTATGATTGACTATATATGTAAGATTTGGCATGACATGACATAATATGTTAGGCACTGCGTGGAGTGAGTATGTGTGTAGGTGTATGGTGTGAGTTAGTTGTATATTTTGTGTGGAACCGATAGTATGAAAAGTAGTATCTGAATGTGTAAAAGCGAGCTGACTATGTTTACAATAATAAAAGTTTAAAATAAATACATGCAGCCTAAAGCTAAAGTTAGAGATAACATTAATTGTGATTCTATTAAAAAAAATGACAACGTTTTTATTATTAGAAATGATTTAAAGATAGTACCAATTAGTCATGCTTCTTGCATTAAATGTTGCACTTGTGCTTCACTTTTTATAAGGATCGCACGAGCATTCTCGTCCTTCTTGACTAAAATACGTCCAAAAGCAGTCCAGCAAAATTTGTATTGCTTAGTTTTAGCCAGGTCTCGGGCCAAGAAAAACAGCCGGGCGCCCTTAGGGGTCAATTGTTCTGATATAAACACAGGTAAAATTTTCTGATATAAATAGTACATTCTGAGTGAGTGATATATTTGACACACATTCTAGGTACTTTAGTGCAACGTTTCTGTAATAGTATTTTCGACTTGAGCCAGCCATCGTGGCTGGCAGTGTGTCAGGCTTACAGTCGGCAACATAAACTATCGCCGATATTGCACCGCCCGAGCGAGTTTTATCCGCCCGTACTTGATTCGGATATTTTTAACGTTATTAACTTTTGAACATAGCTCAGGGATTGTTATTGGTCGGGAGCCATTGTTCTAACTTTTACTGTACGTTACAGGGAATCGGTATGCACTGAGCTGATCGGTGCCTAGAGCAGGCAGCGTTAGATTTTCTGAAAAACTTAAAGTTGATAGCAGATTTTTCCGATCGATTCGATGTTAGTATGTGTAGTTTCAACAAAGCATGTTTCGTTTCTAGCCATCCATCTGACTAGTCATCAGATCAAGATGAATCCGCAATATTGTTAAAAATAATATAGAAACTTGCTATGCACATAAAAATATCTCAATTTAGCGCAAAAATTTTCGCCTTACTCAAGTCCAACTTCTGAGTTATAATCAAACTAATACGAGTATAATTAAGCCGAAAGTTTGTATATTTGTATGTTTGTTACTTTTTCATGCGAATGGCAGAACGAATTTCAATGAAACTTTGTACACGAGTAGAAGATAATTATCTTCGATGAGCACATTTTTTTTTCGGTGGAAAAATCATCTAATGACATCTCTCGCTCTTGGGCGGAGCGGAAGGGTGTGTCAGACTTTTACTGACTAAAAACCCATTCCTATTCCTTCGTTGCCTTTCATACCAGGGCCGAGTCTTCCTTTCAGAAGCAGGTCTGCTTCTTGGCCCCAGTAGGCTTCGACCGTGCAGGGCCCCTACGGTTTGTTGACATCTGGCCGTTGACGACTTGGACTCGTTACGGACGGTCGGACGGCGAGCTACCCATTGCTTGCCATATAAGACTTTTTATCCCGGGAGTATGTTACCTTGTTATAATTTTCTACTATCCTGCATGAGAAGCCACTAGCAGTAGATATGTAGTAGTTAATAATAATACGTGGGGGTGCGACGCCTCGCGTGAGTTGTAAGTTAGCCGCAGTTATTACTTCTTGTAGATAATGAGTCGTGACACCCGCACTTACGCCACTAAGAGGTCGCTCTTACACCGGGACATGTATGGTTATCAGGGGAATAGTATCGAAGAGGAATATTGCGAAAAAGAATAAAATTATTCAGCCATTGTTACAAGTATTTACTTAACCATAATTATAGCATTAAGAAGTTCAAATCCAAATAACTCAGTATTACTCTACTCTAGGTACGTCGCGTTCAGTAGTTACATGTTTTCAGATCCAAATTAGAATTCTCTCCGAAGTGAAGTGGAAGAGGATATAGTTAACAATTAGTATTTTTAATAAAATTAGTATATTACAATAGTCTCCAAACTAGGCGGCGCGCTTTCAAGGGAGTTTCATTTGCATTATTAACCTAAAACACAATCATGTTTGCTAGCGGTCGTTGGTCAATTTTCAAACATTTTAAGGATGGACTACCTTAATTTATAAACAAAATAATATTATGAAGGCAAAAGTTTGTGAGTGTGTGTGTATTTGTATGTTTATTGCTTTTTCACGCTCAAATAGAACGTCCGATTTTGATAAAACTTGGCACACAAGTACCTAGACCATGTCCTGAAAGTAACCCGGGAGTATTTCCAGAATAAAAGGTATCTTTTCTGTTTTTTCGGAGTCTATTCGTTTCAAATGTTGGTGGAGATGATCTGTTCAGATTGCAAATAATGAGATATTATTTTAAAAAAATACTTAGGTATTTATGTCCAGAATATTTTGTATGTCGTTTTGTTGTAAGATACTTAAGTACTATTAAAACGTGGGGTAGAATGCTGCCTTATTTAATGTTTAACAGCAAACAGTATATAATTATAACAATAGGTGAATAAACCAGAGAAATGTGAGTGGGAAGATTTGGCATGAAACGATCCGATACCTTTTAATGAGCTGTATATGCTAAGATATAAAAACGTATTCTAATAATGCATCATCACTTCAGCTGAAAGACGTCCACTGTTGGACAGGCCTCCCTATCCAAAGGATGTGATTCTAATAATTACTAACAATAATTTCAATATCTTCCCAAATAGTATTTAATATAATTATCAAAACACACTGTTGGGCCATTTATCCTTAATTTAAATGAACAGTCGCATTAACTGGAACACATTAGCGCGACATGGAAACTAGCCGAACTGAACAAAACGGACAATAACGTGCCTTCACAACAGTACTCGTGGCTGACCCTCCGTCCCTCCTCCCTGCGACTTCCGTACCCTCGACGTGGATACACGCCAGTGAGCTGGCAACAGGGTTTGCTAGAAAACTGATGATCCTTTGTTTAGTATTATTACTAGTATTTACCAGCGGCTTCGCTTAGAAGAAAGAAGTCAAAGTTTTGGAAAAATATTTGCTGATTGGCTAACAGAGAAGCCCGTAGCCCGGGATATGAGTAGGAGGCAGTAGTGGCCTTAGTCTATATGCAAGTGCCAACCTTACTCAAACTTTAATATTTTACATTTAAAACTTGCAGTGCCCTTACAGGGTGCATGTTTTAATACTGTGTCATGAAATTTTAATGCATGCTTAATATCCAGTGTTTTACATGTCAGCAAATAAATAAAAAAAAACTTAGACAATCAGATAGAAAAAAAACAACAATTATTTGTAGCAATAAGGCCGCCCATTATAAGTATGTGTTTTAGTTTCAGTTTCCTTTCTGTATGTGTATAGGTGTACAATAAAGTATATAATAACAACAACAACAACTCAACTGATAATGTTTGTTAACTAGTTTTAAGATTGCGTCATTTCGCGCGAATAAACAGTTTTTCTTTCTTTCTTTCTTTCTTTTATAATAAATAAATAACAATTATTAGTTTTTAAAGTCAGGCTCTCGTTTTACACATATTACAGTACGCGTCACGTAAAAAGAACGCTGGCGGTCAAGCTGCGCATAGGCGATTTATCGGTCCATTTGGTGGTATGAGGTAGGGCGCGGGGCGAGTGAGCCACGCGCCGCATGTTTACCGGTGCGCTATTGGTTCAAAAATAAATTAATAGGCACATAACTTTCGTTCGAGACTGTACCCATGCGCAAACACACTCCCACCACTTTCTTCCAGCGTTCTTTTTACGTGACGCGTGCTGTAATATCACTCTTATATAATATTATCTTTCGCAACAATCAATTGTCAAATCCATTTGTGCTTTAACCTTTTGAGTGCGTAATTAGAGACACAATAGTAAGACAATGGCGCGTGAACGCCGGCGTTAATGCGGGGATCAACAGCTTAATTAGGATATGAAGTCAAAAATGGTTTGTGAAATCGAATCTGTTATTTTTTTTTTAAGAATACAACAATTTAATTATCGTGTTTTTTATGCAATAATTTCGCTTAAATAAGGATGTATTTGTCACATACATAAATATTTTTTAATTCACTAATTTTACCAATTAAATTCATTCATAAAAGAGTCAAAATTCGGTTACTATCCCGTTAACATTTTAACTTAATAAACAATAATAAAGTAATTGCTTCTCTTTAGAATTGTTGATATCAAAAGTCAAAGGTTATTATAACATTGTCTTTTCTTCAAGTACTTTCCTTATTTTCCTTCACATTGAATTTGCAGGAAATATAACATTTATTCAGAAAGGTTCTACAAAAACTTTCATAAATATTCGTTCGCTGTTCGAGATAAGAGTCGCAAGCTTCAATATCTATTAGGAATGCAATCTCTAACCCACTTTCGCTCCCCCGGCTCCAGTTCTACCAACTTTACAAATATTCCTACTCTTTCACTTGCTGAAGTTCATACAAGAATTTATTTTAAAGAAAAACAAATTACAGATTCTTTGCTGAGGTTCCCCGTTCGACAATATTAATTTTAGTTTTGGACTTTCAATCTGCGTCATATTGTCTATGTTTTGCAACAAAAGATCACCGGACGACAGCTAATCAACCACACTTCCTCTTATTGCTGCACAAAAAAAGAAAACATAAATAAAGTAACTCATATTTTTTACGCATCTTGGACGCTAGCCAGCACTACTGGCGCTTATTTTCAGTAATACCATCTAGGGTAGACGGTATTACTGAAAATAAGCTAGCTAAGCTCTCGCCGCACGTTAAAAACTTAGGTTTTTATAAATATATTGACAATATTACAGGTTAAACTGGAATATGCCCGTCACCTATTATCCTCCCCCAGCGATGCCCTATGCCGAGGTAAATACCCCACAGGGGAACCCGAGTCATCGATGGTGCGTAGTGTTCCACGCGCGTCTCAAAGAGAAACCGAAAGCAAATCGAAGGCGCCCAGCAGGGCCGATGGCTGCTAGGGATTGGTTCTGAAAAGGATATATATATGTATTATTGTATGTATGTATTTGTGTTATTATGTCTTATTAGTATTTTTCTGATGTTGTACACTGACAGCCCTAAATCTATCTCCTTTCTTTCAGTCCATCCAAAGGTTGTCTGTAAGAAAATGCCCTGTGCGATAAGACCGCCCATTGTACACTTATTTTTAATTATGTTTGTCATGTATTTTTGTTTATGTGGTGTACAATAAAGAATATAATAAATAAATATACAGGGTCCAACGCAAAACGCAACTGAACGAGCACAGGTGTGTTTTAAAGTCATTAATAGTTTGACACGCCCGCCCGCTCCACCCTAAAGCGAGAGAAGTCACAAAATGATTTTCCAAATAAATAAGAAACAGGGGTGCCCTTAGCGTGTAGTCACTAGTTTTAGATTAGTTACAAGTCCTGGCTGGATATTTTAACTTTTATTAAGGTCATCATAGTTGAATTTGGTTAAGCAGACTACAACCTCATAATTATGTACAAAGATTTGTAAGAAGCTAGTCATACAAAATCTGTAATAAGCAGAGTGCTCAGGTTAGCGTGATAATGTGACTCTATACATTCACACTGCGGTCTCTCTATAGGTTTAAAAATTACCTTCTATCAGAAGTTATCATAGTCTTAATCTTTGAGCATCCGGAAACTTACTCCTTAATATTCACTCTCACCATACTGAATTTATATCTAATTCTTACGCTATCTATACCATATAACTAGTAAATTTTACTTCAAGCGCAACATTCGGAACGACTGCTTAAGTCCTCTCAAATTTGTTTTAGTTTTTGTCATAATTAATATTTTGAGTTCTAATAATTGTAATGATTGATAAATTGTATTAGTCTTTATCAGTTATTGTTTAAGTATATACGAGTATATATTAGGGTAAATACCTAACCTTAATGATACTACTTTTAATATTATTTCTTTATTGTTTCTATACCTTTCACAATGCAGTTTTTTTTAACCCAAAAGTCGGGTGGTAGAGAATGTTCACGTTTGTAATAATACTGTACATAATGTTTAAATAAATAATGTTTAAATCCACGAGCCCTTTCAATCACCTAACTACAAATTAAACGTATCTTGGTAACTATTAATTAAAGGAGTTGAATATCAAACAAAATAAAATTCTATCTGACAGACAGCATCACATTGATAAAATAATTCAAACAGACTGTACGTGGTGTCGCTCGAGTACGTATCAATACAAACACAGGTAATGAATAAACGAGAAAGTTCGTTCCACCGGCACCGGAGTTTGCGCTGCCATTTCACGACTCAAATGAAACTCCATTTAAATTATATTTTCCATTTTGTTTTATGTCGTCTGTTGTGTCAATATATGGCCGTTAACTTTAAATTGAAACGTCGCTCGCAAACATTGAAATAAAACGATGATTCAATTATACGATGAAATCCGTATCTCGTACTGTACGACCAACTTTTTAAATTAGGTCAATTCCTTTAGCTTCGGACACGATCGGTGATAGAGCAGGTAAGACAGACCTTATCACCGGTCAGAAGGAGATAGCGGATGTTCCTAAGTGTTACGAGTGCAATTTAAAAGTTTGTCGTAAGATATGGCCAGGGATGGGCGCGAGGCATTTGTCAACGCGGTGCTAATATAAATTGAGATAAATGTTGGACAAAATGTTGGAAGCTGGTGAATCTGTTTAGTGCCAACTTGTGAGTCATCCGCGCGGATATCGTTTGTTGACAAGCTGCCGTGAGTTTGGAACTAGTTATTGCATTTACTACAGTTATATAAAAGGTTGTTGAAAGGTTGTGTGTGTTTTCTGTTTATGAGCGGGTTTGCTTCAAAGAATTTATTATTATCATTGCTGAGTGTTTTTGTCATTATTTTTGAAAATGGTGGTGTTATCTTTGACTGGAAAAAAATATTTGTTTCGGAACCGACTTATTGTATGTGAAGTATTTATGTATACAGTACCTAAGAAAGATGTTATCATGGTACGTCCAAAGCTTCCATAAATAATGATATTATTCATAATATACAAAAAAGAAAATAAACGCTTCAGCGTTTATTTTTTGCGCCGACATTTTTCCTTTCCGGACGAGCACTATGGGCACTGCGGGCACAGTTCCAAGGCTCGGCTTATCAGCAGCAGTAGAATCAACATTGTCTTTTCTTCCCTCACAGAATACATAAACGATAAGGCACATATTTTTGTGTGCAGTTAAACGACTTGTTTTGTTGTCATTTCCTAACCAAAATAACCAGAAAAGCATTTGCGAACCCTTTTGCTTTCTCTCGAGAACATTTTCTAGCAGTCTCCTTTTTTGCAAATGAATGAATAATTTTTTCATATAATCACTATCGCTTCGTTGGCGGTTTAGGTTTCAGAAGAGGTTTCATTATAGGTGACACATAATGTTTATAAGCAGCATGTATACTTTGGCTGGCTTGATCGCTGTTGTCGGTCGATGATATAATAAAATACATATATATTATATTCGCATAAAAGTTATGCAGCTACAGTACCTATTTTGGTTTGTTACAAGGGAAAAACAAAAAGATCGTCAATCTTAATACCCAAAAATAACTCATTTTTCCCAAAAAAAATACCACCATACCCTACTAAACAACCTTCACTCGTTACAACTTGTGGCATTGTAGTTCGTCACTAAATAGTGGCACATACGACTGCCGGAGATTAACTGCGTCTAATATGCATGCACAAATCAACATGGCCGACATGTTTATTGCGTACTGCCGCCGCCGCTGCTGACCGCTTTAAATTGTACCACGCTAATTGTTTTCCGAACGTTAGTTTTCATGTTCTGCATAATTTTGATGTTTTGTTTTGTGGGAGCTTTACTTAAAGCTTTTTTTTGCAGCATATGCCTGTAGGTACACTACCATTAAGAAGTTTGGACGCATGTCTTGTTTTTCAGAACTATTAGCTTGATTTAAATGAAACAAAAACAGAAATACACTTCCAGATATAAATAGGCTATACGGTTATAAAAATTCAACTGATTTAATGAACTCAGACACTATATTCCATACACTGTGATACAGTGGTCAAACGAGAGCCTATCAATAATAATAATAAAACAATTCATTAGTAATATAAATAAATTAATTGGGCTTCTGATTCTGTGGTTATAAATAAACAATATATTTTGTTGATATGTCAAATTACAGAAATTTAGTTAGGATGAATCCAAAGATGGTCAAAAACAACTGATTCACACTTCATCTCATTTGTCACTCCAAAAAATATTTATCTCATGAAGCGACAGAACTTGGAACAACAAATAAGACCTGCCGGCTGGCACTACCCGTTACTTATTGAAACAACTCAATTTGTCGCATGGAGGCACACCGAACGTATTACCATAGAATAGGTACACTCAGAAGGCTAGCTTCACATACAGAGAGTGCAAGCACAGTCACGACCGACTCTGGCGTTAGATTGAGTTTGCCGCACGTAAGAGTCTGTGTGCATGCGTCTGTTTTTGCTTGACGTATGGATCTGGTTTTCTGAGTTTAGGAAGGATAAAATAGATGGATAGATAGATACTCTTTATTGTACACCAAAAATACAAATTACATTAGGAACTTAAAATTAACCTTTTGAGTGCGTAATTAGAGACACAATAGTAAGACAATGGCGCGTGAACGCCGGCGTTAATGCGGGGATCAACAGCTTAATAGGGTGTGACAATAGGCGGTCTTATCGCTAAAAGCGATTTTTTACAGACAACCTTTGGATGGATTTGACAGAGAAGGAGAAAAAAAGATACGCAGGTAGTTCGTGGTGTACTATTCACATAAAATATATACAATACATAAACTAATAAATTACATATAATACAAACAATATATAATATATATATATATATACAAAGCAAAGAAATGATGTACTTAATGACGACGTTCAAGAGGAAAGGTAGTGATCCTTAACCATATTTTTAAAAATTGTGAGTTGAGCTTGCCTTACCGACACGGGCAAACCACAGCCGCACTGCTTGAACTGCAAACGACTTGTCATAAAAATTGGTGGAATGGCTTGGCATCTCTAGCCACAAGTTTTAAGATGACCTAAGATATTTAGTATGTGTGTCATGAAGGAACTTGAAACGTTCTTTAAGATATGCGGGGATTTTAGGATTGAACAGAACACCGTAGAGCAGAGACAAGATGTGTACGTTCCGGCGAAGACGTATTGGAAGCCACTTGAGTTTCGTACGAAAATCGGTTATGTGATCATACTTGCGCAAGCCAAATATAAATCGTATGCAAACATTTTATAGTCGCTCAAGTTTATCAAGTTGTGCCTCAGTGAGATCGAGATTACTAACATCAGCGTAGTAAAGGATAGGTTTAAAATACTTGTGACTAAAAGAGTAATGAAGAAAAATGTTGATCATGAACAAAAAGAAGATCAAAGAAATTAAGACTGATAAGAGTGAGAATCACATGAAATTTTTGTTTCAGGGAGTATGATGACAGCTTGACGGTTGGCAGGGGAGAATAGAAGAAGAAAATGTCATGTGTTATCCTGTCTACAAGTAATATGGGCTGGGCAGATAGATGATGATGAGCTATAGAACCTTCTGTACTTAACTATTCTGTGTATCACAGAGCTCTCCGCAATCAGTAGTCATTGCAATAAAATCAACTGGGTCCCGCTACTGATCGTATTTTGTTTTTACCTTTGTATCGCGCAGTTTAATCACAGGGGAAGCAAATGTGGGGTTTATTTAATTTCAACGCAATTAAGTGCTATATAAAGGTAAATGCGTAATATGATTTTGGAGTAGCATTACTTTCAATATTATAATAATTTTATTATAATGCTTTATTTGTTTTTGCTTTAACTTTTGAGTGACTGATTTTATGTTTCTGGGTATCTTGTGTACGTGGACATGTAATCACAGGTTTTGCTTACGATACTTACTTATTTGGAAACAGTTACAGTAGGCATTATATCAGTGGTAACAAAACTAATATAAGCTGACCTTTATTTCTGTTGAAACTCCGTTCAACGCTAATCGAAATAAAAAAAGTTGTATCACCGACATTATTATCGCCACATTTCAGTAAAATAAACCTAAATAAAAACAAGAGGTTTCAGACAAATTCGAGACTAATTTACATTTTCACGAAATAAAATTAACTTTCATTAGCACAAGGCTAGCTAAGTATTAAACTACCCGTAGTATCTCCTCCCTATCAAACTACTTAAACCATCCCTTACCTAGTTGAACTTAATATGGTGCTCCATTTCACTGAACCTAAATTACTTTCGCCGTCGTTAGATGGCGGCAGCACTGTTAGGCCGGCACACACGAGCCATCTCCGGTTATTACAGCCCTAGTGGATTTGTTGGCTGTCATTATAGTGCACTAGTGCATAAGGCTATGAATCGTTTGTGTTTGACAGTTGTATTAGTGCGGCCACAGTGATGTTACTAACATTTGTATTTGTAATTGTCGAATGTGGCATTGCTAGTAGGTAATTTGTTTTAGCCTGTGGCTTGTACGTTGTACGCTCTGATTATTTCGAAAGTTTGTGCTAATGTACCTACACATAAACTGAAATACGGCTGTGATTTAGTCACAGGTAACAAAAGAGATGGGAATTTAGAGCTATGCTGTGTAGCTACAGCTAGGTATTTAGTTCATTAGTTTTAATGAACTTCAACAATGGCCCTTGTTTAGTCAATGTAAATATGATTTTTCAATAATTGCAATTGCAAATATTTCTGTGTACCGATATAAAGTACGGCGTATTTTAAATCTAATAATAATGTTAGCGATTTTTATGATTAGTTATATACATTATGATTGTTTTCTGTATTAGCAACATTAAAATGTATTTATTTTGCACTGACAACTGGAACGTTATGCGATTTGACAGCTCAGTGGTATGACAGTTGACAGAGGTTATAAAATAACGCGCTGCGCTGTCCTGATACATTCCATTCCGGTTTTCGGGGTAAGCAACATCTCAGAGTAAGTGCTACTATATAATTATTTTAAATGGTATTGATTTATGATATTTGTAATGATTGTGTGCTGTCAAGGCAAAAGTATAGAGGGTGTGTTACCCGTCTTGGTCGTTTTATTTAAAACCTTCCCGCTACACTATATCTAGGTACACTAAATAAGTTTCTTATCCAATCTTTCTCTAAAGTTAACACATTAGCTAACAATTCAGAAGTGGGATAAACGAGTCGTTATTTAAATGCATTCGTTTATCCCGCCCACAAGCGATTTTTTTCCTAAACTGCATCTTCTACTTTTGCTTTGAAAGTACCTACGTATGTAGGCACCGTTACAATGTTGTTGATAAAATAGTACCTATCTAAGCGGGCATAGTGATGTGTACTTTAAAATGGTGAACTTTAAAATATTCAGGCTTATCGCTTTTGTTGTACTACCTTATTCAATATGAGTTTCTTCTGACACCACCACACGTGCCTTGCCCGGGGCTACACTCTGGAGGTACTACCACACCACCACACGTGCCTTGCCAGGGCTACACCCTGGAGGTACTACCACACCACCACACGTGCTTTGCCAGGGCTACACCCTGGAGGTACTACCACACCACCACACGTGCCTTGCCAGGGCTACACTCTGGAGGTACTACCACACCACCACACGTGCCTTGCCAGGGCTACACTCTGGAGGTACTACCACACCACCACACGTGCCTTGCCAGGGCTACACTCTGGAGGTACTACCACACCACCACATGTGCCTTGCCAGGGCTACACCCTGGAGGTACTACCACACCACCACGCGTGCCTTGCCAGGGCTACACCCTGGAGGTACTACCACACCACCACGCGTGCCTTGCCAGGGCTACACTCTGGAGGTACTACCACACCACCACACGTGCCTTGCCAGGGCTACACCCTGGAGGTATTACCATACCACACGTATGTAAATCTATTGAGTACCTAAGGACAACTCGGGGTGTGTTCAGATGGATTAGGGACCGGTTTTGGATCACTGTTAAATGACCGTAGCAAACATATCTACCAACTTATGAATCGTTGTTACCATGACCTGCGTTCTGAGCTTACTTATAAAGTAAATGAGCAGACCAGTAATACTTTTGATTAGGAATAATCTAAATGCAACTAAAGAGGACAGTTCATAGTATTGACACTTATTGAAATTAAAATTAGGTAAATTAATATTATATGGATTGCCTGTTGACAGAAAGTCTGACATTTATTACATTTGCCTCCTAGCTTCTGCCCGCGGCATCGCCCGCGTACATATTAATATAGCCTAGGTCACTCAGGGATACAGTGGCTTTCTATGTGTGAATGCAATCGGACCATTGAGGGATCTGTTCAGGACCATGGAGGGATCTGTTCAGGACCATTGAGAGGCCTGTTCAGGACCATTGAGAGGCCTGTTCAGGACCATTGAGAGGCCTGTTCAGGACCATTGAGAGGCCTGTTCAGGACCATTGAGGGGCCTGTTCAGAACCATTGAGGGGCCTGTTCAGGATAAACCAATTGGCTTTATCAGGCAATTGTTTATTAACTAATAATTGTTTTTCATTACAGGCAGGACATTTGAGGGACCTGTCTGTTTATATTAGAGGCAGGACATTTGAGAGGCCTGTTTGTTTTTCATTAGAGACAGGATATTTGAGGGGCCTGTTTGTTTTCCATTAGAGGCAGGACATTTGAGGAGCCTGTTTGTTTTTCATTAGAGGCAGGATATTTGAGGGGCCTGTACGTTTGTCATTACATGATAGCGACAAGAAATAAGTAACATAGATTTGTAACTTGACTTCTTGACATTTCAAAAGTGCCTGTGGATTGTTTATTTGAAATAAAATGCTTTGAATCTTTGAATCAGTAGAGGCAGGACATTTTAGAGACCTGTTTTTAAATGACTGTATAAAGAATAAGATAATGATTTGTAAGAATAATAATAATAATATATATTTATTGAGCAACAAAGTAAAACCATGTACACACAATTGCTTACAATCAATTGTGTCTAAATAGTAATTGGTAAATTGATAATTATGTTTAGTCTCGTTCCTAGGTACAGCAACCAGTGTATGAATAATCTAAAGTTTTATTCGCTACTGTAATAGATATCTGTTTGCTTTATTGCTGTTATTCTTTTTTTCTTGTCTAATTATTTTGTGTATAACACCAATTTCTTTATTCTTTCACATACGAGGTCGTATTTGTAATACGGATGGCCGACTGTTAGCGATTTTTATGATTAGTTATATACATTATGATTGTTTTCTGTATTAGCAACATTAAAATGTATTTATTTTGCACTGACAACTGGAACGTTATGCGATTTGACAGCTCAGTGGTATGACAGTTGACAGAGGTTATAAAATAACGCGCTGCGCTGTCCTGATACATTCCATTCCGGTTTTCGGGGTAAGCAACATCTCAGAGTAAGTGCTACTATATAATTATTTTAAATGGTATTGATTTATGATATTTGTAATGATTGTGTGCTGTCAAGGCAAAAGTATAGAGGGTGTGTTACCCGTCTTGGTCGTTTTATTTAAAACCTTCCCGCTACACTATATCTAGGTACACTTTCCATTTAATCATTTTTAATGTGCTTACTAATAAATAATTTCAATTATAGGATTCAACCATTCTTTTTCAGTATTTTTTTTCCTTATGGATATTTAACAGAATATAAATATTCTTTTCCCTCTATTTTCTCAATTCTTTCATATGAACTTGTTAATAAAAGTCTTCCGGCTTTCCCCACTTTTACGATTGTAAACATGGCAGAACTTTTAAAATCCAAGATTTTCCTCGTCTTATGGATTTTATTTTCAAAAGAAGGAAAAGTTCTAAAAGTTATTTCGGTCAGTGTAAATTCTATTTTACCTATTCGCTTGTTTACCCGCGGTTGGTTTGAGTTCTTGATATTACAATACTTGAATTACATTTTACAATACTGATTAATACTTTCCTTCTTTGAGAATTATTTGAATTGTTAGCCCAGATAACAGTGCGTACATATTGTGTGTATTATAACAAGATAATTATAATCTAATGGCACCAGTATATTGTAATAATAAAAATAGTTAGTAAAGGCAAACCTACCAAAAAATATTGCACTTACTCATTTCTTCATCAGAAAAGAGCTAGTTTCCGCGAGGCCAGTACAGCTCAATAAAAGAACATAAATCAGATATGCAAATAGAAGAACACACGTAGTAAGCATTTTCCTAAAAACAGTCCCGAAAAATTCAAGTCGGAAACGTAAAATGACAAAAATTCATTTGGCCAATGTCCTACGTTCACCTGCTAAGGGAATTCTTGAAATTATCCTAAAATTCTCGTTCCTTCAGCGAAACAGATGGAATTATTAAAATTAATTTTTTAACTAAGTACCCACCTTACTTTTTTGGGAGACAAACTGTAATGTCGAAAGTTTAATTAAGTTAGCTGTCAGCATTTAGTTAAATATCGTTAGTTATGCGAAATTGGAGAAATATCACAAATTAATTGACCAATTAATTAATACAGACTTGTAATAGATGGAATCTACCTATTTCAATTGCATTAATATTAATTAGTTTAAAATAATCTCTACTACATCCTGTCTGTTTTCCACCGGTTGCATTTTGGGGAGTGTGCGTCGGAGTTGCATAACCTAATTCCACCCGCGCCCGTTCCATCATCGGACCACCAGGTGTACGGCGATGCGCCACCAGTACATGGTGGACACATTCATTGTGGGTACAGCTAAGAAGTGGAATTCCTTGCCGGAATCTGTGTTTCCTGATGGCTACAACCCGGGAATCTTTAAGTCAAGAGTGAATAAGTTACTTCTAGGTAAAGAAGCAATTATTCGAGGTTCAGTCTACCGCGCAACGGCTTGCTGTACGCGCGCGCGCTCCGCTATAGTGTGTGATAGCGACCGATAATGTCATCAAATACAGTAAAATGTTCTCACTGCAATATAGTGATTAATGAGGTTTTGTCGTTCATCCAATCAAAAATGGATGTGATGGATGAAGATAGTATTATACGTCTTTGTGCAACGTCCTTCACGGAAAGAGAAGTGGATGCGGCCAAAAATTTGTTATTTGACTCGATTTCTGCAATTAAGAAAACAACGAGAAAAGGTGACGGCAAAAATCAACGTAACCTTGAGGACATAATAAGTACACTAAAGCGAGTGGATCCTGAGAAAATTCCAATATTTGTAGCAAGAGAATTGCACGGTCTACCGCCAGTTACGTTCGATCATATCGACGCAACAAGATTATTGAAAGACATAATTTGGATGCAAAATGAAATAAATACACTTAAAAGTAATTGTGCGACAATGGTACAATTGAATGAGTTGCGTTCGGACCTTGACAATATAAAACAAGCATCAATTGTCAACAACTTCGATTGCAACATAAATAAAAAAAGAGGAGGGTATCGCCATATTGATATCTCAGGGTGTGGACCTGACAGTGGGCCTGTAGGACTAATATTAAATTATGACACTAGCAAAACTACTAGTAAATCAGACAAAGGGTCTACGGAATGTTTGTCGCAATTATCTAAATTATCTGCCGACACCGTTGATGACGTTAACTGTAAGCAGCCGAAGAGCTCTGTTGAGTTGACAACTATTAGTACGAGTACGCGTAGTAAACAGCTAAGTAAACCGGTTTCCGACATAGCACCGCCGAGACAGATTGATGTTGACGAATCGAAGCCGCCCGCGCCGCCGCAGCTATTATGCACTGATTGTACGAGTATTACAGGGTCCCCAAATAGAGGAATAACGATTGCCGAGATTTTGCATAAAGATAATGGTATGCAATCTAACAAAGAAGAGGATAGCAATGATTGGACGGTGGTACAGAGGCCGAGGAGGAAGAATTATTTTAGTGGAAAAGTTGGTAATGCCATAAAAGATACAGAATTAAATTTCAGAGCAGCAGAGAAAAGACTACCTATATATGTAACGAATGTACATAAGGAAACATCGATAGACGATATCACTAATTATATCCTAAAGAAAACTGGAGAAAAAGTTACACTTACAAAGTTATCTATAAAGAATGAAAATAAATATAATGCTTACAAAATTTTTGTACCGAGTTATACGTTAAAGATGTTTTTAAATGAATCAATGTGGCCGAAAGGGATTGTTTTTCGTCGGTTTGTACACTATAAGTACCGAGCCGCGGACAAACGCCCTGACACGATATTTAATAATAATAACAGTAACAGTTTTTCAATAACCGGGGGTTGTCCTTGGGTGCACTAGCATAGCGCGTACAGGGATAATCGTCGGTTGGTATCATGTTCCATTATAATTGTCTAAAGGGCCTCTGCGAGTTGGCTTTGGCTCCTCGTACGCCTCCCAAAGGTCCAGGACCTCAGGGTCCTGAGATAAATAAAATATATAAAAATAAATAAATTTAATGGATAGCACACATAATAAAATTATGACGTTTAATTGTAAGGGTTTTAAGCGCTCCATGGAGTGTGTAAGATCGTTCTGTGGCATGGCAGATATTATAACACTACAGGAGACGTGGTTACTTCCACACGATATCCCACTGTTGGGCACAATAAGTGAGGAATTTGCTTATTTTGGGAAATCTTCGGTTGACACATCAATGGGATGTCTGAAAGGAAGACCTTATGGGGGGTTGGCTATTCTATGGCGAAAGAATGCGTTTGTGTCCGTCACTCCCGTGGAATGCAGTACTGATCGGTTAGCGGCGTGTAAGGTGGTAGTGAATAGCGAATGTGCGGTATTAATTATTTGCGTGTATATGCCCGTGGAGTCTAGTGATAATCTTATCGAGTTCACGGAATGCCTGAGCGAGATATGTGCAATAATAGACAGCAGTGGTGTGGAATCAGTGTTAGTAATTGGTGATTTTAATGCCCACCCGGGTGGACTCTTTTATAGTGAACTCATGAACTTTTGTGGGGAGCAAAGATGGATTTGTGCGGACGTAGAACGACTGGGCCGTAACGCAGGTGACTATACTTTTATTAGTGACGTTCATGGTACGTGTCGGCGGCTTGACCATTGTGTTAGTACTGAAATGGGTTATAAAATTATATCAAATGTAAAAATTCATTATAATGTATTCTGGTCTGATCATTTTCCTATTGAAATAGAATGTAATTATAATAGAGTAAGACATAAGAAAACTACTTCAAATTATGTACCTAATAAAATAGCTTGGGGCAATAGGACTCCAGAACAAATCCAACGATATAGCGAAATTTGTAATAATTATCTTAAACGTATAGACTTTCCGCAAGAATTTCAGATCTGCGCTGATAAATATTGTAATAATTTAGAACATCATAAAAGTATAGATATAATGTATAATAAAATTATAAAAACGCTGCAGGAGGCGAGTATAGAGAGTTATGATAATGTCATACATAGTAGAGGTCAAGGTAAAAAGCCGGTGTACGGTTGGAATAAGCATGTAAAGGAGGCACATCTATTGGCTAAAAATAATTTCTACAACTGGGTTTGGCATGGGAAACCCTCATCCGGATACTTTTATGACGCTATGTGCAATAGTAGGAAAATTTTTAAATCCCGGCTTAAGTGGTGTCAAGACCATGCTGAACAAATTAAAATGGACATTTTGGCAACTCATTGTACTAAACATGACTTCAAGAAATTCTGGCAATGTACTAATAAATTAAATATAAAACAAAGTCGAGCTGAATGCATAAATTCGGAAAGGGATTGCAATAAAATAGCTGATATATTTAAATCACATTTTAAGGTAAGCTCACCTTTATCTCCAGTATCGTCACAATGCAGCCTCCAGCCAGATACAACTACCACTGTACAAATAACATCTAAAGATATTAGGAGTATTATTGACAACATGACTCGTGGTAAATCGCCTGGACATGACAGCTTGAGTGTTGAACATTTACGACATGCAGGCTGTCATTTACCCAGAGTATTGGCCATGTTTTTCTCACTGTGCATGGGTCATAAGTATCTTCCTCAGGACCTCATGAGAACTATAGTCGTACCAATCGTTAAATGTAAAACTGCTGACATATGTGATAAAAATAATTATCGTCCCATCTCCCTGGCTACAATTTTAGCTAAAGTACTGGATAATCTGCTTAATATTCAGTTAAGAAAGAACTTAAACTTACATCACGCGCAATTTGGCTTTCAACCTGGCCTCTCTACTGAGAGTGCCATTCTCTGTGTAAAGCATACGATTAGATATTATTTGGATCGAAGGACACCAGTCTATGCTTGTTTTCTAGATTTGTCCAAGGCCTTCGATCTTGTTTGTTATGAGGTCCTGTGGGATAAACTTCGAGAACGAAATGTACCTGCGGAACTAGTGGAGTTATTTAAATTTTGGTATGACAATCAATTAAACGTCGTTAAGTGGGCGGATTGCTTATCTGAGGAGTACAGGCTGGAGTGTGGCGTGAGGCAGGGGGGGTTTTCCTCACCCACCCTTTTTAATGTATATATTGACAGCTTGATTGGCGAGCTCAGCAGCATGCATGCGGGCTGTTACATTGATGGAGTCGCTGTCAATAATATAAGTTACGCCGACGACATGGTGCTGTTGAGCCCATCAATAGGGGCTCTCCGCGACATGCTGCGGGTTTGCGAGCGGTATGCCGAGAGACATGGTCTCATGTACAATGCCACCAAGAGCGAGTGTATGTTTTTTGGGCTCGGTGATAATACCCCACATGAACCTCCACCCATTCATTTGAACGGTTCTCCTCTCGCTAGAGTGAAAAAATTTAAATATCTAGGGCATATTATCACCGATGATCTCAAGGACAATGAAGATATTGAACGTGAACGCAGGGCGCTGGCTGTCCGGGGTAATATGTTGGTTCGCAGGTTTGCTCGTTGTTCAGCTGAAGTCAAGTTAGCGTTATTTAAAGCATATTGTCAATCTTTCTACACGAGCAGCCTGTGGGTTAATTATACCCAGAGGGCATACAGCGCTCTGCGAGTGCAGTATAATAACATCTTCAGAATGTTGTTGCGGTTGCCGAGGTTCTGCAGTGCGTCCGCAATGTTTGCAGAAGCGCGTACGGATGACTTTTACGCAATACGACGCAAGCGTGTGTCGTCACTATTAGGCAGAGTACGCGTCAGCAGCAACAGCATTCTGAGGATTATATCTAATAAATATCAGTGTCCGATGCACTCGCTCTGGGTAAGCATTGTTGTTGGGACGGTGAAATAGAAATAAAATTATGGAATTACATGGAAATTGTTGGAATTGTTAAATTATTAAATTTTATTATATATTTTAAATTATTCAATTTTATTATAAATTTTAAATAATTCAATTTTATTTTATTAAATTTTAAATTATGTAATTATTCAATTATTCAATTTTAAACTTTTCAATTTTTCAATTTTTTATTTTTATTTTTTATTATTCAATTAAATTGTAAAGTAAAATGTATGTTATGATTGTATTTTGTACCTACTAACATAGTTTATAAGTTTTAAATTGTTACTAATCATTATGGATCATTGTTATCTAAATAAATAAATAAATTAAATTAAATTAAATTAAAAAAAAGTCAAAAGTAAATAGGTTACTTTTAGGCAAGCGTGCTCCATCGTCGGTCACGTCATCACTTACCATCAGGTGAGATAGTGATCAAACGCAAGCCTATACATAATAATAAAAAAATAAAACACTTTGTGCCGTTGATCCCGGTTGTCAGAGATCTATCTCTAACTGTCGTTACCGATATTCAGAAGCCAGAAAATCTGACACCAATCTTGGTAAAGGGTATCGTGTTACCCAATTACCGGGTAACTCGATACCCTTTGTGGAGGTTAGATAGGTATACGTTCCATGTAAAATACTGGCATTCAGTATGTATGCGGTTAGACTGGAAGCCGACCCAACATAGTTGGGACGAGGCCAGCGGATTAACACATCGTTTATTTACATGTCGATTAATGTCCTAAATTGAAAACAAGCATACTCTACTAGTACTTTGCCCGCGACATCATTCACGAGAATATTTTCATAAAACCTTGAACACCCCTTAAAACAGGGTAGTTTTTACAATAACAGTCATTATTATTCATTTTGATTAGACTTTGTGCCAAGTTTCAAGTTTATTAACTCAAGGAACAATATTCTCCCATACAACCTCTGACACCCCTTAAATAATTTTACCTTTAGTGTTATGGATATTGAAAACCTTTTATATAGGGTGAGTGGCAATTAGTCTACGATACTTAAACACGTGATTGTGCTCATGATAACTAACAACTTTTACTATGGGAACAAACCTGAAATCACGAAAAAAAAATCAGCTGTTCAGTACATTTATGTTCGCATAAATAGTAACCTAAGTAAATAAAGTAAAAAAAGCCCCAAGCCCAAGTAAATTGGTTCAAGGGATAAAATTTTGCATACAAATGAATTTCCCCTTTTTCATCCCCTTAAAAGTTAAATTTTCAATAATCCCTTCTTATTGATCATCTACATCTTAAAAGGAAGATTTGTGCAAAATTTCACGTTCCTAGTCCCAGTAGTTTTGGCTGTGCGTTGATATGTCAGTCAGTCAGTTTCTCCTTTTAAATATAGATCGATGACATGATTAAATCAATTAATTACTAGAACTTTAATTAATGTATCTCACAATCGAGAAACAAATCAGACATTAACAGAATGATGTTAGCTAGACTCAAATGAGATTCTCGAGACGAATTAATACGATACCTACACGTTAATTAAGAAACGAATTTAATAGTTTAATTAAGTCGTTCAAGACGTAACTTTACATATACCTATGTCGGTTTTTTTACCCGACTGCAAGAAGGGTTATGTTTCTCGCGCGTATCTTGTATGTTTGTAGGTATGTAATATTATTTATTAACTCATCTTCCAAACAGCTGAACGGATTTTTATAGTTAAGATATCGTTAGATTCGTCTTGATAACCCAAGTGTTCTTAGGTAGGTGACGTAAAAAAACCAACATTACGACTGTGAGACTCTATTATACTTTAGAGTAAAAAAAAAATTTTTTTTGAACACTGCAATTCGGATGTCAAATTAAAAGGTGCATCATGAGGATTTCAAAATGGTATTTCATGACCATAATAAAAAAGTACATTAGGAAATATATTATTTATTATGTACTAGCTTTTTCCCGCGTACATAAAATATAGCTCATGTTACTCAGGAATAAAGCAGCTTTCTATCGGTGCAAAAAATTTGGCAATAAGGAAAGTATTAGTTCAACTTTCAGAGATTACCTGTAAACAAAAAAAAAAAAACAAAAAACAAAAAAAAATTACCTCTTCATAATATTAGTGTAGACTAGCTGTTAGTATCGACTTCGTTACTCCCCTTTTTTTCATAAAAGTAAAAAGCTCAGTACAATAAATACGGTTAACGTATTTATTGTACTGAAACGGATTTAAGGCATAAGATTATTTATTAAGTTATTTTGGTATATTTTTTCAAAATGTGAGAAGATATAACTTTTACAAATTAAGTATCTCTGCAGCCATTGGACATTGCATTTATTCAGTTTTACGAGTAGATAGCGCGTCAAAAATTACATTTAACTGCATTTTTAACTGGATATAGTTAAAAAAATAAAAAAAAATCAAACATCACATCTTTTCAAACCGTGGTGTTTGCAAATCTGTTATTTGCAATGCAAGTTCAAATATATTCAAAACTAAAACCTTATGAAGCGAATGAACTGCGACATATTACAGAACCTCCACATTTTCTACAAAAAGTTAATATCGCGTGTAACCAGCCCGATGCTCAGTGGGCCAGCAAAAATGTCCAATATCTCGCAATGGCGGGCGTCTTATTACCCGGCTAATTTGTATCGCTGCTGCTGTATCGGCTGCCGTGATGGAGGGCGCGTGACTTGCGGATTTATGCGGGTTATACGGCTGCCCTTAATGGTGGCAGATATTGAAGTAGTATTGAGCTGTTGATGTAGAAGGATTCGTTTCTGAAGGTTTTCCTTTAGTCGTGGAAATTGTAGGTATTGCAATACCTTTCCAGCAACTGGCTATTTTTTAGATTTCTTCATTATCATGTTAGCTCTATTAGGAAGTAATATGTGACATAAATACTTACTAAGTATGACTTGTGGTTATTATTATTATTATTTATTCGTCATGTCTGTCTGTCTGTCTTTCCGTATGTCACAGCTACTTTTTTCCAAAACTATAAGAACTATACTGTAGAAACTTGGTAAGTAGGTGTATTCTGTGAACCGCATTAAGATTTTCACACAAAAATAGAAAAAAAAAACAAAAAATCGCATCGCATTGAAAATCGCTTTTAGCGATAAGACCGCCCATTGTGACACCTTTAAGTTCCTGTATTTTTGGTGTACAGTAATCTATTTTTTTTCTAAACTTAATAGTTTGCGCGAGAGACACTTCCAAAGTTGTAAAATGTGTCCCCCCCCCCCTGTAACTTCTAAAATAAGAAAATGATAAAACTAAAAAAAAAATATGATTTACATTACCATGCAAACTTCTACCGAAAATTGGTTTGAACGAGATCTAGTAAGTAGTTTTTTTTAAATACGTCATAAATCGTAAACCGCAATTTACCTTTCAAGTTTGTACGGAACCCTCAGTGCGCGAGTCCGACTCGCTTTTGCCCAGTTTTTTTTACATAAATATATATAAAGAATTTCTGAAATTTACTTTGCATTCAACATATATAAAATAAATAGTTAAAACATTATAAAACACTGAAAATTAACTGTTAACTGTGCCTTTCCACTTATTATTCAGAGTTATGTTCAGCGCATAAAAACCTATACGAAAAATCAAATCACTATCAAATAAAAATCGAAGCCAGTACCTATAATTATTTTAAATGAATTCTGCAAATAAGGACTCCTCAAATTGAAATCGATCACTCTCCCACAAAAACTGTAAAAGTTAATATCAACGTTGGCGTTTTTTTATCTAAAATAAAATACATATCTGACATCAGCTGCCGCCAATGAAAAGCACCTTTATTTAAACTGTTTCTATTTTTAATTCTAAGTGTAGGCAGTTCAGTTTCCGACGCATTTACTTTATTGCTTTATTTGGAAGCACATTTCCAATCTTCCTGGGACCTACTGAAATCGAAGTAATGTTCAGTGAGGTGCCTATAGCCGTTAAATTAACTGAGAATTGAGTTAAGATTTGTGCGACTTGAAAGCCTTTGATATATTATGCGGCAGACTTCTAATGGTACATTTGATATATTATTCGGAAGACCTCTAATGGTCATTTGATGTCGCACACATAACATGTCGATGTTACTTATTGTTTTTGATTTTTCACATCATTAACATCTTCTTCGCTTGTCTCGCGCTATTTGGAGTCCGCGCAACACGTTTCTTTCTTCCATTCTGTCTTGTCACCCGTCATGCTATCACTAATTCCCTTTTCTTTAATTTGTCAGTTAAGCTATTATTTACTATGTCGTTAGCGGTGTTCGGACATATCCGCTCTATTTTCGGAGTTTAACCGCATGTTAAGTATGCAAGTCACATGAGGGCACTTAAGAGAACAGCATATCTGAGCTCGGAACCACCATGAAGAACCAAGGAATGCTTTATCAATTATAAAATATTTGATAGTATATTATTTGGTATTGTATGTATATGTTACAGTTCAATCTTGTTTTTACTTAATGCCTATGTTTTTTTTTTTAACTTGAAATACCTAGTTAAAACTAGAATTGCCTAGTTTAAATTACATTGATATATTTGATTTTCAGATAAAACTAGTTGTCACATCGAGCTTTAGTTAAAACTATCACTAGAGAAACTAAGTTGGGATTGAAAACAAGGTATAGTTTTAAAAATATTTATTAAAAAACTAACTCCCACACTTGTTGAATTAGATTACGTCTCGCAACCAATCAAAATAAAGTACAATCATCAGCTGATGTCTCGTGACCACTCAGAATAAGGTTTTTTTTAGGTGGAAATCATCTAATGACTTCTCCCGCTATAGGGCGGAGCGACCCTGCTGGGCTCCTAAGATCTTGCTGACATCACCTTGAGGCGCGCATGGAACACTACGCGCCGCTGATGACTTGGGCTCAGTCCGAACGGTTACCGGACGGCCGGACGGCGAGCTGCCAATTGCTCGCCGTCCGCAAGCCCGCGCCTACGGTGGTTGGAAATCGCCCGTTCCCTCGCGCGTGCGTCCGCCTCCTTCGCTAGCAATACTGCTTCGCAGAAGGAGACGACCGCCTGCCACTCCTCCTCGCTCCGGACCATGACCTGTACCAAGGCACACCTCTACCGTATTATTGCCTTTGAAATGCATAGTTTCTACGTTGAAACTCTAATTATGAAAAAAACTTTTATTATTAGTTTTCATGGATATAAGAACTGCGATATTACAGAAAATACAAAACACAAAAAAACCAATAAATACCTAATTTTGAAAAAAGAATAACGTACCTTTAATATAAAGTTTATTTGAACTTATAATTCCAAGTCAATCCAAAGATATAACGCTTCAAAGCAACCCGTTTTAAAAAACGGCCATTTCATATTTTAACCCCTAATATATTTCGTACACAGGACCCATGTCCGCACCGCATCACAGGATATGCGTCACCTCTTTTCCTGCTTAGCATGCACATCAACGTGTACTTTCTACGAAATAAACGAGTTCAACGACAGAGCTATCCAGTATCCAGATGGCTAAATATTGGTCGAACAAAATTTGAGTCGAATAGACACAAAAAAATAAGTATTTTATTCTGATATTTGTACACTGACAGCCCCAAATCTATCTCCTTTCGTTCAGTCCATCCAAAGGTTGTTCGTAAAAGATTGCCACATCTATTGTTCTTTTTATTTTATAAATGTTTCTCCAGTGTGTTTTATGAGGTGTACAGTAAAAATTTAATATATGTACCAATATAAATAAATAAATTTATTTAACACTTTTCAATTTAACAAATATCTCTTAACCTATATAAAACATTACTAAAAAAAAATAACATGCGATAATATTAAGAGATAACGTTGACGACTGTACTAGTATGTACTGTGTTACAGTCGACAGCGTCTTCCTCCTTAGGATTCACATTACGATGCATGGTGAGCGCAGCCTTTTTCTATAATACCCAAAAGCGAATTGATACTCCTGAATGATGTACCTACACATAAAAGTTACTGTGTTGTACTAAAAGTGTTTGGTACCTAAGTAAATTTAAAACGGAGTAAAGAATAATATAAAGAAATATTTTTTGCGTCCATTTGTCCCATTATTCTAAGGTTTATCCCGACAGACGCGAAACGAGAAAATAATCTAAACAAACAAGAGCGAATAATGCTGAAAGTAAGTTTCATCCGAAACTACAATATTTTTATTGATATGTTCCCATTTCACAGACGACCCCCGAAGGATTAAGTACTTACGTTGTACAATGTTTTTTGACAATAAATTCCTATCTTTAGTAGCAAGTTCACAAAGTACCATGGAATAGCCAAAAGCAGAAGGCTCACTAATGCAACGTGACACATTTTTATTCACTGCAATAGATCGACGATCAGTAATATGAAAGGATTTTTGATAGATTTCGCTGCCTAAAATTGTAAAATGAGAGATAAAAGCTTTATAGTTCCTTATTATTTCCAATGAAAAATCCTATCAAACGCTTTTTTGGCTTACAGTACAAAAAAAAAAAAAATCAAACGCGTTACGAGTATTATCAACTTCATGAATCTTACGTTCGAAAATTTTACACTTAGATTAACATTTGCATGTTTTTAAACCAATCAGTGTTTGTGCCTGTACTTGTACTTAACAATATTAATTCTCAGCATAGAAAATGCAAATCGAATAGTTAGTAATCAACTTGCACACTCACAATCTGCCCCCCTATCAACCATGTGCGAATGTTATTATGATAGCGCTATGCCTTTTTCAAAAAGGAATCAAGAAAGCACTGGCACGTCATGTGAGGGGCAGGTTGGACCGTGGGTTGGACAGTGACCCATGTGGCTTGAGAATTAGAGTACTATACTTACAGAATTACACGTCAGTAATTGAAAGAATAACGGAAGCATAACTAAAAATCTAATTTAAGACAAAATATTGTATAAAGTGGATTTTCTGTCTCAATACTATGTTTCGACCAAAAAAGTTTCCCAAATAATATTTTTAGTGCGAAGACGAGTGTGTTATTTACGGGCCCAATGCTGAACTATTGCAGAAGAGTCGTAAGAAAACAGCGAGTAAAACTTGTCTGTGGCCGATTTCACTGAAATATTGAACCTCTGCGACACAGTGTACTCGTATCTTTTGACATTTAAGATGAATGATTCTAAGTAAGTCAGGTGGTTCTTTGAAAGTTTCAGTATAAATATGAATGAACCCACTCTTATAAAAGTACAAAAAATTACAAACTTTTTTAGTACAAAGTTCTATTTTTACAAGCTTTTATTTAACTTGCAATGTTTATAATAATATGTAGGTAAGTTTGTTTAGCAGAAATCATGCAAATGATTTTTGAAACAGTTACCCGAAAGTGATGGAGCTGAAATTTGGTATACCTATATAACTTGGATGACAATGCACAAGGTACCATGGAGCTGATCTGATGATGGAGTCAGAGATTGGCCATAGGAATTACAGAGCGCAACAAGATAACCAGTGTTTAAGCTCTTTGGAATAGTTTCGATGAGACAAAAGGCTAAAAAGGCTAAAAAGGCTTGTTATGACAAAATGTTTTTCATTGCGAACTTATTATAAGAGAGGAACCTAAGTTACACGTGTCGGAAGATTTCTGCGTATAATTATAATTTTGATCACAAAGCATTTTTAATTTCAGTGGACCGATCGATACGAAGTGCTGTAGGTGTGTATGTGAATTACTTCTCTAATTCTTTTAGCACTTTCGGTGCCGAAGACCCAACGTCATAATTGAAAAATCTAAGCATCTTTTTTTTTTTTTTAATTTATTTATTTAAGGAACTTTTAACAAATTGTTATATCAGTTCCATCCCTTATCCAAATACATCACAATTACAGAGTAACTAGTGAGTAAACTAAAATAGCTTCTGGCGACATTGGTTTGGTTAGAATAACGTTAAATATACCTAAATCTAGCTTATTTATATTTAATTCATTAATTAACGAACTTCTTTCAGACTCATTCCTGACACACTCCAACAGAAGGTGATGGACATCTTCTATTTTATTATGACAAACTAAGAAATCGGTAGTCGATAGTCGTATAGCAAAGCTTCAGGAGGCGAGCTGTGGGCACGAGAACGTACTATTGAAAGAAAAAAGAAAGAAAGAAAATTGCGTTTATTTGGCATTACAGAAAGAAGAAACAAAACACCTTAAAATAAAAAAATAGTACATTGAGTAATGCCAAAAGGGCCTCAGCTCAGCATAATGCCAAATGGTAACACAAGGCCACCACCTGACGCTGATTTTCAGCTGCAACCCTTGGGTGCCATATACTTAAAAATAGGAAATATTCATTAAAATCTAGTTCTGTGCAGAAACCAACTAAAAGAAAATGTTGCAATACTTATTAATAAAACAGTCCAAAAAGATTTATGTGCCCATTTAAAACAAAATAATAAAACTGAGATATCATTTAACAATATTAGAAACAGTTAAGAGTGTAAACAATTTATAACATAGGTAAAACTTAAAAACAAAATAAAACAACAAAAAAGTATAAAATTGATAAAAATTAAAACATGTGTATATATTGATAACAAGGCTAATATCAAAATGTGTGAAATAAATAACAATGATAAAATCGAAACAGGTAAATAGTTGATAAAAAATAAAATATTGTATTTCAAATGGCTGACATGTCGGCTCGAACATCTTGGAAGGCAATATATATATTGGCAATGTATTTTGTATATTCTTATACTCGGCACCACAGGATAGATGTTTGATTCTCTTCCGTGCTTAGCACCAAAAGTGTTAATATGCTCCAGGTGACACATAACATACAAAAAGAGTCCGTATACCTAATTTAAATTTAATATGAAGTCTAATCCTAAGTCTACAGTGAACAATAGACCTCGCCAGCGAAAAGAATCCTTTATAAAATAAGCCAAGACCTTTTAATGTCGGAATCAGATATTCTGATTGAGCTTCAAGTATTCTTAAACAAATATTATTCTACATTGTGATTTTTGAGGTCCATCTCCAAACCACCTTTCAAAATCCTGCCCTATTTTAAAGCAGTAAAGTTGATTTTTAGATGGAGAGTTTAATTCCGTATCTTCGACAAAATGTCCTATTTGAGCCCGTCAAAAAATACTAATTTAATTCGCCAGTTCTAAGACAAAGGCTTTTAACCGTTTTTTTGGGTCGTTTCAGAGGAATCATAGGGTCGGGCGAGTCGGCCATCTTTGTCTCGCAGTGAACAAGCGGATTTATGACATAAAGGAGAGGTTTTATTGTAACGAGGAGCGACAGCGGAGACTTCTTATATATGGAAATACAATGTACGTACAACGATAGAGGCAGGATGTTAAACATATGAGCCTCAGAGGCAAAAAAACTTACAAAAACCCTGACCCTCTTTTTACTATTCATTTAAATCACAGTTTCCACAGACAATCTCGCGGTTGCCCTTTCCTTTTTCCGTCAAAATCCAGAACACATAAAGTGTCACTCAACGTAATCCCTGACACTGCTAAGTTGGATTAACTTTGGACGCCTTAATTAGCCCTTCATTTCACATGAGCAGGATTTACGTTGCGACACACATTATGAACTGACCCACCACTGTTTGTTCAAATTAATCTATTTTATGCTACACATATCAGGCCTACTAGCAACAGACTAGGTTTAGGTTAAATTAAAACTACAACTAATCATTGTGTATAATAAATCTTTCTACTTATTAATCTTTCTGTATAATATAACTGGTCAACAAAAAAAAAACGCTCTTCATGTGTAACCAGATAAATTTCAACTGATTATGCTAAAAACGAAGTTGAGTGGAATTGAAATTTGAATTATTTGGGAACGAACAGTTATATTGTAAAATGATTTTGAAGTAGAGCTTTGAGGTGACAGCTGGTGCTTTCGGTTGGTTCTACTGTATATGCATAATATTGTCAGTGTGAAGGATCGGTTTTTGGTAAAAGCATATCAGGAAACTTTAATTTCTTTCAAGACAAAAAAGTCAAAATAAAGTACCTAAACACAAATGTAATAAAACGTGTCAGGATCATTCTTATTTTTTTAAGATTATTTGAGAATCGATTAAATCAGTAAAATTAAAATATAGTTTTTTATTGTAAACAAAACACTCGGAATTGAAGTTGTGAAGTTATTATCCAATCATAACAAAATAAATACGGATTAAGAGGGTAGCTGAGTAACACAAAGTTAGTAAGAACATTCTTTGTCCCACAATTTTGCTGACCTGTGCAATTTTTCTGTATAATCAACCAGTATTCAGTAAATGTGGCTTTCAGTTGACGATTGTACCTACCTGTTCCCTTTCTTTCTTTCCTGCTTTCTATTCGATAACACCTTATTTATTCAAAGCCTTCAACTTATGTAACCGCCATTTCATGATTTGAACTTAATCTTTAAACAATTCGACAAGTACTGGTATACTGTGGTACTTTGACACACTTGCTTTCAGTTCCCGCAAAAACAAAGCTTATAACAACGCTTTGAGTACCGCATCCATTCTCGCCTCACTGGCAACTAATACAACCCACCAGCCAAGTGCTACAGTACACGCAAAGCATTGAATCGTTTTTGGACTTTAATTAAGTCGTGCGGAGACAGATTGTCGGTTGTCTGAAGCTCACAAACAAACAAACATACGTACTATACAAAGGTTGGGTGTAGTTCAAACGATCGGTACACACTGCGGGGAGGCTGCGGTGACTTGGATTTGTGTTCGCTCGGTAAGGAGGCGCTTTGATGTGTTACGAGCTTTACGTTATGTTATTTGTGGATAGTGTATGAGGGGCTTTAGAAAATTAGGGAATTTGGACAGTTTAAATTTAAAAGCAATAAGCCTCTTTATTTTATTAGTATCTTATTTTATTTATTTATTATTAGACATACATACAGCTATCATTACAGACCAATCCAATACGATAGTTACACTTATTAATATATTTTCTTGGAATTTCACTTCATTTTGAAAAGTTTTGTTATTATTTTGGGTTGCAATAAAGTTTATTCTATTCTATTCTAAATCTGATGTAAAACGATTTTTAACTGACTTCTAAAAGGAAGAGGTTCTCAATTTGATTGTATTATTTACTTAATGATTTATAAGTTAGAAGTCATTTATGAACCGATCTGAAACAGTATTTTTTTATTTGAAGGGATACTTTTGGATTGGTAATAAACATTCAGTTCTGATGGTCGGATCCACGAGAAAATAGGGAATTGATAACGATGTGCTAAAAATGCCTAAAAATACCAAACTTGCTATTAGCGATTTTGGTATTTTATCCAGCAGACAAGAATATGTTTTTAATTAAATGGACTAACTGAAGAAGAGCACACATGGCCAACGGAACTTCACAAATACACAGATATTGCTAAGCGACTATAATGAAACGAATTCATACAAATATTTTTTATGAAAATGTTACCATCGAATTGATAATAATTATGATGATGACGCCATAAGGTGGGCTCCCGAACTCCGTAATAATGTAATGTTTCCAAGCCATGTTTGAGTTTATTAGAATTGTCATGAGATGAATAGTCTGCTTATAATGTCTCATCGAACTGATCTCATGATATTTTTTTTCTTGACTATCAAAGCTCCGGTTTTGCGCTTATGTGCCCAGAATTCGTAACTTATTTGTACATTAACTTTTAAACACTTCACACATAACTTTAAAATAGTTCAGTAATCAACTATAAAAACACAACAGCTCGTTTAAATATTTCTCTGAACAACTTTCGATGTTGCTCGTTCCGTAATTGCGAAATCCCGCACGTCAGCATTCGGAACTTAAAATTGCTTAGTTTTGCACAATCCCATTCAAATCCCGCGCCACCCCGGGATCCCGGGAGCCTGGGAACCCGCAAACACATTCCGTACGTGTTAGGTCCGTTTTAACGCTTATATTGTTAATTTGTACATTGTTCCACTTTGCAAGATATTTCGAAGACTTTTGCAATTCTGTTGTTTGCATGTTCTGGTTGAGTTGGAGGTGTGTGCTGTTTTATGGATTAAGGATTTAACTTATTTTATTATTACAACTTGCTCTGAGTTAAACGTTAATCAACGGCTTCATCATCATCATCATTTCAGCCGATAGACGTCCACTGCTGGACATAGGCCTCCCCCAAACGTCGCCACAACGAACGATCCTGTGCGTCTCGCATCCATCGGATTCCCGCAACCTTCACCAGGTCATCGGTCCACCTTGTAGGGGGCCTTCCGACACTGCGTCTTCCGGTACGCGGTCGCCACTCCAAAACCTTTCGGCCCCAACGGCCATCCGTTCTGCGAGCAATGTGCCCTGCCCATTGCCACTTTAGTTTGGCGATTCTTCGCGCTATGTCGGCAACCTTGGTTCTCCTGCGGATATCTTCATTTCTGATTCGATCACGCAAGGAAACTCCGAGCATAGCCCTTTCCATTGCCCTTTGGGTGACTTTGAGCCTTCTGATGAGGCCCATTGTGAGCGTCCACGTTTCGGAACCATATGTCATCACTGGCAACACGCACTAGTCATAGACTTTCGTCTTGAGACACTGTGGTATATTGGATGAGAAGATACCGCGCAGCTTCCCGAACGCCGCCCAGCCGAGTTGGATTCGACGGTTGACCTCTTTCTCGAAATTAGATCTACCCAACTGGACTGTCTGTCCAAGGTAGACGTAATCGTCTACAACTTCGAGTGCAGAGTCTCCGATCTTGATCGGAGTGGGTGCTACATGGTTATTTACCATGACTTTGGTTTTGTCCATGTTCATTTTAAGACCCACTCTTTCGGAAGCTCTACTGAGGTCATTGAGCATTGTGCTGAGCTCTTCCGTAGTCTCAGCCATGACTACTATGTCGTCGGCAAACCGAAGATGAATCAACGGCTTATTTTTAATTAAAAATATTCATCTCTAAAGCTTTTTTCTAACAGCTCTGAAGCTGAAGTTTTGAGTCATAAATCCAATTTAATTTATATTTTTCCGATTAGTTTTTACGACAGAATTTAAAGTAGAAAAAGAAATGCAATCATGTCTGCTAAGCCTGCAAAATAAATGTGGAACAAATTATTTTAAATGCAAATTTTCAATCTAAAGATAAATTATAATTATAAAACAGTGCACAAAATGAACGTGATAGATGAATAAGAATCGTGCATGAAACAAGAGCCATGAGTTTTATATTTATTAACATGCACTGGGAGTGGGGAACTGGTAACAACATAGAGACGCATCAGAGTAAGGACACCTGTTCGCGATACTGCCTGTTATAAACGAACTAGTTGTACTCAATGGTTTCACCGTCCGTCGCATTTTAGATACTACTGCGCTCCTATTGATTATTAGCAAGACTAAATACCCTATAGCCTTCCTCTATTAATGGGCTATCCAAGACTAAAATATTTTTTTCATTTGCAATTTAGCTTCACTTTTTTTGACTGACTGACATTTTGACAATTCAAAAGTGCCTGTAATTGGTCTATTTGAAATAAACGTTTCTGATTTCTGATTTTGACCCAGTAACTCCTGAGATTAGCGAGCGATTATTTTGCACATTTTAATATCTTTTTTACGGTTCCGTACCTCAAAAGGAAAAACGCAACCGTTATAGGATCACTTTGCTTTCCGTCTGTCTATCTGTCTGTCAAGACCCTTTATCTCGGGAACGCGTAAAGGTATTGAGTTGAAATTGAAACCATATACTCAGGTCAGCAGTCCCTTGAAGCTGTCAAAAATCAAACTTCTGAGTTAATGAATAAAAAGATACGGCTGTTTATGACGCAAAAAACGTATATTTCGACACTCTCAAGGGAATCAAAACTCATAGGGACCCGTTGACTTAGAATCCTAAAATTAGGCATAAAGCAAGGTCTTTTATCACAAGTATAAGAGAAAATCTGATAGCTGAAAATTTGCATTTACGTCACAAATAAAAACTTTTTTTGCGATTCGGAAAAATCATCGTAACTCAATTTGGGAACTAAACTGTTTACATAGGTAAGCTTGTATGGAACCCTCAGTGCGCGTGCACTTGCCCGGTTTTATTTTTAATGTTTATTTTTCAGAACTAAATATTTTCTAACAATAGATTGTGATTGGAACCTCCTTTTAGACAAATAATGCCTGTATTAGGAGACTCCGCTCTTCCATAACTTAATAATATTTTAATAGTTTTTTTGGTTTTTACAATTTACAACTATAATATTAATTACCTTTAAATTACTTGGTCAACAATACAATACAAATAAATTATAATTTTACAATTATATAAAATGTCAAATGTCAATGAATAACCCGCCCCTGATCGTTCCCGGTGCAAAAGTGCCCATAACACTGGCCGCATTACCTCGCTGAATAGCGATGGCCATCCTTTGCACCAAGAACGACCCGGACCGGGAGTCACTCGTTGCCTCCCCGAGCCTACGGCCCAAATCCCCCACAAAACACTTTGCCTCCGTACTCCAACTGCCCAGAGTCTCTACAGCAACCGGCACAAAATGGTAAAGCTGACCCAAGGAAGCGTATTTCAGCCTTTTTTTAGAGCAGGCGTCTTCAGCGGCGGCAGAGGCAGTGTGCATGGTGCGACTCAAGTGACTGGCGGCGACAGTGCTGACGCAAGTTGCGTCCCAGATCAGGCACTTCCCGTTTTTCCATGGCACCAGAGTCAGCCCATCCGGCCTCTTACCATCAGACCTGCTAACATTGTCATGAGATAAACTCTGGCTATTATGAGGAACGGTCTAACTTATCTGATGATGGAGCCAGAAGGTAGAAAGTAGGCACGGGAACTATTTATAAATTTAAAATTTAAATTTCGACGATGACTCTTTGCGTGTGGCGGTGGCTCTCCGCCTAGGCTGTAAGGTGTGCGAACCTCATATATGCACCTGCGGTTCTTTGGTGGAGGCTGATGGCCATCACGCACTGAGCTGTCGGCGCTGCACAGGGAGGTTCCCGCGTCACCACGCCCTGAACGACATAGTCCGTAGAGCCCTTGTATCGGCAAACATTCCCTGCGTGCTTGAGCCTCCAGGTCTTAGTTCATTAACGCTCAGGCGGTAGCCGGCGCCCGGAAGCCATTGTCTTACTATTGTGTTAGGATTCAAAAGTAGAATTATCATTCATTTTGTTTTATGCATTTTAGTTCACATCAACTCGATAGATGGTGTTGTACATTTTAGACCGTCCGCTGAATGGCGGTGTTAAGATTTTCAGCGGTTTCATGACCTCCCTTGCATATTGTAAATAAAATTACTCGTTCTGAACTTGGCGTTTGATTCACTACGTAAATGCCTTGAAGGCTCCTCAGATTTTTAGGGAAATTGTACATGGTCCTTCGAGCCGGATGATAAATCGGTTGATTGAAGTTGAGCTACGCAGCGACATATCCAATACAGGAAACGGTATCGGACGGAGCTGAATTTTGGACCCTATTTCAGTGAAGTATAAACTGAAAAAACTGTGAGTACTCTTTGCAATATTGACTTTGAGAAAATTCAAGCAAATTAGAACTTTCAATACAAGAAGAAATAGACTTAGAAAAATTTAGAAGTTGTTTGGACTTAGAATAGTTTCGCAAAAAGTCAACAGACGGGGAATCCACGCCGGTTTTCCTACAGAAGTGCCAAACACTTAGAAAATTTTTATGAAAACATTCATGGACTTGTAATTTTTTTGAGATCGGGCATTCAAGTTAATTGAAAATTTGAACTACTTATTTGAGATAATTAAAACAACACATTTAATTTAAACAAAAACTAGCAAACATGGAAACGTATTTTACAATTCAAGAAGATACGAAAACTAAGATTCAAAAAGCCAGAGTTAACTTTAAAAAATCTCCTAAGGAAAGACTAACTCAATCTTATTTCGAAACTCGGCTTGAAACATTGGAAAATTATTGGACTTCGTATCGCGACACACATAGAGTCATCGTTTCGGAATTTAATCCAAAGGAATTGGTTAAATCTAGCTATTGCACAGCTGATGCATACGGAGCAACCGAAGAACTATACACGGAATATAAAACAGAATTAAAGGATTGCTTATTTAAGTTTAAGTTAGATTCTAATACTGTTGCAATGTCTAGTTCTAAGGTTATTGAGTCAAACATCGGTCAATCCTTTAGTGTTAGTTTACCCAAAATTTCCATTCCTAGTTTTAGTGGTAAATACACCGAATGGACAAGTTTTCGCGATTTATTCATGTCGTTAATACATAGCAACAAAGCATTGGACGATGTTCAACGACTACACTATCTCAAAGGCTACATAACGGGTGAGGCTGAACAGCTTTTACGCCATATTCCTATCACGGCCAGTAATTACAAAGTCTGTTGGGATCAATTGGAACATCGCTATAATAATAAATTACATCTTGCTATTTGTATTTTAAAACGTTTCATGAATCAAAAGAACATAACTTCTGAATCATCCAGTGCCATTAAAGAATTACTTGATACAACAAATGAATGTTTATACGCCCTTAAAAACTTAGATATTGATATTTCTTCATGGGATATTATTGTAATTTATATTGTTAGTTTAAAACTTGATACTGATTCTAGGAAATTGTGGGAAGTTCAAATCTGTAAATTCAATGACGAATTGCCTAAAATAAGAGATTTGCAGGAATTCCTAGAGCAGCGATTCAGGTCTCTTGAATTTTTGGATAGTAAAGTTAGTTACAAGTCAAATAATAGTACTCGCACGACTAAGGTTATGCATGTCACTTCAAATTCAACTTGCGAATTTTGTGCTGAAAGTCATAAGCTCATAAATTGCAAGAAGTTTGCTAAGGAAAATGTTGATGCACGTCGTGAGTTTGTCCAAACCAATAACTTGTGTTTTAACTGTCTCGGTCCAAATCATTCGGTATTTTCATGTCGTCTTTCAACTAATTGTCGTATATGTAAGAAGAGACACCACTCTCTTCTTCATCTGAAATCAGTCCCTAAAAGCAATCACGTCACACGTGATAAAGAGGAAGATGGTACGAATCAATCTGTGCCATCAACTTCACAGAGCGAGGCACCAAATAACATAGTATCTTGTTTATCCAATGTAAACAGCCAAGTGTTATTGGCCACTGCCTTGGTTAAGGTAGAAGCGAGAACAGGTACTTTCGTTTTAAGATCTCTTTTAGACCAAGGATCTCAAGCATCGTTTATTACCGAGTCTTCGGTACAAATGCTTGGTTTGAAGAAAATAACAAACAAGAGCTTTATTTCAGGACTTGGCAGTGACCAGAGTGCAACATTGCGCTCTAAATGTTTTGTGACCGTAAGTCTTCAGTCATGTCATGATCCCAACTTTATAGTTGTTGTAAAGGCTCATGTTCTTAAGAACATAACATCACTTCTTCCTGAAAGGAAGATTGTTTTGACAGCGTTGTCACCTCAAATGTTGGATCTAAAATTAGCTGATCCTTCATTTAATACTCCAAACAAAATTGATATTTTGCTTGGAGCAGAGGTATATTGCCAGATTTTAATGGATGGTGTTATCAAGGGTCTACCTGGGTTTCCCATGGCTCAAAATACCAAACTCGGATGGATCCTGTCTGGCTGTATAAACTCACAAGGTAAGCAAGGTTCTCCGCGAAATAAAATCGTGAACATGCACACTGCGGTAGTGACAGATGATCTCTTAAAGAAGTTTTGGGAGTTAGAGGAATCTTCTTCTGAAAAAAAGCTTTATTCAGAGGAAGAGCAAGCCTGTGAGGATTTCTTTACAGAAACTGTTTCAAGAGATTCATCAGGTCGCTATGTAGTGAGATTGCCTTTCAAGTCAAATGATCCTGAGTGTAAGTTTGGCAACTCTTTCGAAATTGCTCGAAAACGGTTTTATTTACTCGAGAAACGGTTGCTTAAGAACATTGAATTTCGGACTAAATATTCTGATGTAATTGAAGAATATTTAACTTTGGGTCATATGGAGGTCGTTCCAGAATTACAGAAAGAGAATCTTAGTGCTGTCTATCTGCCACACCACGCAGTTGTCAAAAATGATAGAACTACAACAAAGGTGAGGGTTGTATTTGATGCATCATGTGTTCTAAATAATGGCTCATCATTAAATAGAGACATGCTGATTGGTCCAAGGCTACAACCTGAACTGAGGCACATCATCATGCGATGGCGCTGTCATCCAATATGTCTTGTTGCAGACATAGTTAAAATGTACAGACAAGTAAAGGTATCAGAAAAGGATGTTGATTATCAACGCCTTTTATGGCGTAGAGACATAACTTCAGAACTTCAACATCTAAGGTTATTACGTGTAACATTTGGTACATCTTCGGCACCTTACTTAGCTGTACGAGCTCTGCAACAGCTTGCACATGATGAAGGTCATAAATACCCTTTAGCAGCAGTTAGGGTTTTAAAAGAGTTCTATGTCGACGATCTTATGACAGGTTGCGAAAGCGTTGAAGAAGGTATACAAATATTTCATCAAATGAAGAACCTTCTTAGTCGCGGGGGGTTTGAGCTTCAGAAGTGGTCTTGCAATAACATTTGTTTATTGCAAGAAATTGATAAAGACAGTGAGAATAGGAAGGAAAACCTAGAAATAAAGTTAGATTCTGTTTTGAAAATTTTAGGATTAACCTGGAACAGATCTAACGATGTATTTCAGTATACTGTCCAACTTCCGTTGCTTGAAACACCTGTGACAAAACGTAAGGTAATTTCAGATATTGCAAAACTATTCGATCCACTAGGATGGATTGCGCCCGTCATAACAACAGCCAAGGTTTTCATCCAGAGAATATGGCTTGCTGGTATAGGGTGGGATGACGAGATACCAATTGACATTCTCAAGGATTGGCTTTCATATCGTGAGGATCTCGTTCATCTCACTAGTTTTCAACTTCCGAGATGGGTAGGGACACGCAGAGATAATGTTCACATGGAACTACAAGGGTTTTCTGATGCGTCTAACGCAGCATATGCAGCCGTAGTCTACGTTAGATCAGTAGATTGTAACGGTAAGGTTCATGTGAATTTGGTAGCTTCCAAATCAAGGATTGCCCCTGTAAAACAGGTATCAATACCTCGTTTGGAACTTTGCGGAGCTGTTTTACTGGCTAAATTGCTCCTAGAAGTTTCGGAAGTATTGGGTATCTCAAAGGAAAACATGCACGCTTGGACTGACTCTAGTGTTGTTCTTGATTGGCTAAGTAGTCATCCAAGCAAGTGGAAGACTTTTGTGGCCAACAGGGTCTCGGAAATATTGACCATAATGGACAACACTCAATGGGCGCATGTCAAGTCCGATGAGAATCCAGCAGATTGCGTATCGCGGGGCTTAAATCCAAAGCACATGTCTGAAATTCAAATTTGGAAAAATGGCCCTAAATGGCTACAAGAAAATACAGTCCACTATAGTAAGGGGAAGTTTAAGCAAACTAATTTAGGAGAAAGAAAAAATAAGGTCTTATGTCACACAGCAACTGAAGGCATTGATATACTTACAAGGTTTTCAAGTTTAAGTAGGTTAGTTAGGGTGATTTCATTTTGTAGAAGGTTTCTAAAAACAAATAGATCTGACACTAGATCTACTACTACATGTTGGCTAACGTCTAAGGAATTGTATGAGTCATTACTTACCTGTATCCGGTTATGTCAAAGGGAAGGATTCCTGAAAGAAATAGAGAGTATACAAGGACTAGGTAAAATAAATAAACGCAGTAAACTTACCTCGCTTAATCCTTTTCTTGATAGCAAAGACATCCTTAGAGTTGGTGGTCGATTGCAGAAGGCTAACGTAGTAGAAGGAATGAAGCATCCTATCTTGATTCCTTATAATTCACATCTAGCAAAGTTGATTGTTGCAGATGCCCATGAGCGTACTATTCATGGAGGCCCTCAGTTAATGCTAACATACATAAGAACTCGATATTGGATCATAAACGCAAAGAGTCTCGTAAAGCAGCATGTTCGTAATTGTGTCATTTGTGTTCGTTATGCGGCTCAAACAAACCAACAATTGATGGGCCAATTACCATCAGCCCGTGTCACTGCTTGCCGGCCTTTTTATCAAAGTGGTGTTGATTACGCCGGACCTATCGCCGTCAGAACCACAAAGGGACGTGGTTATCGCTCCACTAAGGGTTACATTTGTTTATTCATCTGTATGGCCACTCGTGCAATTCATCTCGAGGTGGTGAGTGATCTGACCTCAGATGCATTTCTCGCTGCATTTAAGCGTTTTGTTGCTCGTAGAGGGTATTGTGCAGATTTGTGGAGTGATAATGGAACTAACTTTGTTGGAGCGAATAGAGAGCTTAAAAATGTATTACCACGTGAAGGTTCGGTAGCAGCAAGTGACATAGCTGACTGGCTTGCAACAAACGGCACTACCTGGCACTTCATTCCTCCCCATTCTCCAAACTTTGGTGGACTATGGGAAGCTGGAGTGAAGTCCACAAAACATCACCTAAAACGCGTGATCGGCAATAGTACACTCACGTTTGAGGAGATGACGACTCTTTTGTGCCAAATAGAGGCATGTCTTAACTCACGGCCGTTAACACAAGTTAGTTCCAATCCAGAAGATCCATACCCACTCACCCCGGGACATTTTCTTGTGGGTGAGCCTTTAGTACTAGTACCGGATGCTAATTATGTAAATATGAACATGAGTAATCTCAAAAGATGGCATTTTACTCAACGGCTTGTGCAAGACTTTTGGCGTCGATGGTCGCATGAATACCTTACACAACTACAGCACCGTTATAAATGGTCACACATAACTCCGGAACCTAAGGTAGGAGATATGGTGTTGGTTAAAGAGGATGATCTGCCACCTGCTAGATGGTTATATGGCATTATAACTGACAAGCATGTTGGTGTGGACAATCTTACGCGCGTTGTTTCTTTAAAATGTAAGGATTCTATCATAAAGAGACCAGTGTCCAAGCTCATTATTTTACCTGTTACCATCTAGATTTAAGTTTTGAAATTTGTTTTTGAATTCAAAGGCTACCTGCCACACACAAGTGAAGTGTTGATTTAAGTTTTATATTTTTATTGTTTTTGTTAGTAGCTGTATTGTTATCTTGGTGGGCAGATGAATTGTTTAGTCTTTATAGTGTGTTACTTTATGGACACTCTGTCCATGGTGGGCGGAATGTTAGGATTCAAAAGTAGAATTATCATTCATTTTGTTTTATGCATTTTAGTTCACATCAACTCGATAGATGGTGTTGTACATTTTAGACCGTCCGCTGAATGGCGGTGTTAAGATTTTCAGCGGTTTCATGACCTCCCTTGCATATTGTAAATAAAATTACTCGTTCTGAACTTGGCGTTTGATTCACTACGTAAATGCCTTGAAGGCTCCTCAGATTTTTAGGGAAATTGTACATATTGTGTCTCTAATTACGCACGTCAAAAGGTTAATAAGCTTAAACACGGCTAGAATACATTCATTTATTAAAAAGTTTTAAAAATTCAAATATTTATTTTACATAGGCACATGGCACACACGGCATTTTTCATGGGCACTCATAATACGTCAGAAGCTAGTGCACGGTTCCAAATTGGTCGTTTTCTATGGAGAAGAAGCGGCAAGAAACTCCATGGTTACTCTTTCAGTTTCTACCTTCCATATCCTTTATCATTAGATCAGTTTTATGTACCCCTTTCCGATCTTCCTTCGATCAGTCATCAATTACACGTATAAATAAAGCAATTTTACCTGTTACAACGTTCTGTTATGATTTTTATGAGGAGTTCCGTTCCATATCTTCGAAGTTAAATATCAAATCATGACAATATTTCTATAGAATCAATTTGGGACTATCTAACCCTGTCAATGAAAAAAAAAAATAGTTATTTAAAATCGGTCCTTAATCGACCAAAGAATTGGTGAACATAGATAAAAAAATACATACAGCCAAACAGATAACCTCCTCCTTTTTGAAGTTGGTTAAAATAGCTTATAAATTAACTATGAAAACAACTGAACGACAGCCCAGTCACAGAGGCAAAGCCTCACCAACCGCGCCCCGCCTCCCGACGATTTACGAGTACGATAGCTTGCTCGCAGAGAGTTATGCTAATGTTCGCTTACTTCCGCGTGTAGCCGAGATTGTTCCGATCATCGCCAGCGGAGGTATCCGCCGAATTAAGGCGTTTCCTTTACCGAATTAATGATGATTGATGTTAGTTTGTTTTAGTATAGACGGTTAAGTGCTCCACGTGGTTGGAGGTGGGAATTCTTGAGCATGTTGTTTTTGGTAATTTAAACTTGGAGAGGTAAAAATGTTTGTCTGTGTACTTGTAGGAGTTACCTACTTAACCGTACGTAAACTTTGTGCAGTAGGTAGGGCTCATTGCTCGTAGAACAGATGGTCGATGGGGCTCAAACGTTCTGGTGCGGCGTAGCGTTAGAAGGCCTGCTACAAGGTGGACCGATGACCTGGTGCGAGTCGCGGTAATGCGGTGGATGCGAGAAGCACAGTACCGTTCGTTGTGACGAGACTTGGGCGAGGCTTATGTCCAACAGTGGAAGTCTTTCAGCTGAAATGATGATGATGATGGTGTGAACATTTAATTTTGTACTGATGGAAAGTTACGCTATCACCGACTTTCATTGGCTACTGGTTATTTTGCAAAAATGCTTGGTTTATGTGTCATGTGACGCGGGATTGGAACCGCAGCAAGAAGCTTATGATTTAATATACATTAGGTACAGTATTTTCTTAAGGGTCCCCGAAACAGTCGATTGTGATTTACAATGTTTACGTGAATGATAATTTCAAATAATGGGTTAGTGAAACTTCGAAAGACGCGTCTTTTGCGCTCGCTTCAATTGTTGCTGAACGGGAATGCGGCGGAGTCGCATTGGTATATGAAAATGATTTCAAAGAAGAGATGATATTTTTGGTAATCACTTTTGCTCTCTTAATTAAAAAAAAAAACCGGACAGGTGCGAGTCAGACTCGCGCACTGAGGGTTCCGTACAAACTTATCTATAAAACAGTTTAATTCCCGAATTGAGTTACGAAGATTTTTCTGAATCGCAAAATATTTTTTTTTTGTGACGTAACTACAAATTTACAGTTTTTAGATTTTTTCCTATATTTGTGCTATGAGACCTTGCTTCATGCCAAATTTCAGGATTCTAGGGCAACGGGAAGTACCCTATGAATTTTGATTCCCTGGATAGTGTCGAAATATACGTTTTTTGCGACATAAACAGCCGTATCTTTTTTTTTCATTAATTCAAAAGTTTGAGTTTTGATAACTTCAAGGGACTGCTGACCTGAGTATATGGTTTTAATTTCAACTCAACACCTTTACGCGTTCCCGAGATAAAGGATCTTGACCGACAGACAGATGGACAACAAAGTAATCCTATAAGGGTTCCATTTTTCCCTTTGAGGTAAAATTAACCAAATGTTGGTCCAAGGAATGGTACAAACTGAAATATTGATTCACTCATTACAGCTAAAGACTTTAAGGCATTTTGGAAACAAACCAGTAAATTGAGTGTTAGGCCTGGTCCACCATTTTACCACTTGTAAGTGTGTCGGTGTTGGGGCGGTTGTGCAGGATCGTGAGATTAGAGACAGCAAAGCAAGTGCGGTAAGTAATTAGCGATATGCAGCGAGGTAAATCTCCCGGGTGCGACAGTCTCAGCATTGAGCACCTGAGAAATGCAGGTGTGCACCTGCCTCGCGTACTCTCCATGTTCTACAATCTGTGTTTGTGTCATGGCTATTTGCCTGAAGAACTCACCAGAACCATAGTCGTACCCATTGTTAAGAATAGGACTGGGGATTTATCCGATTAGACCAATTATAGGCCTATATCGCTGGCAGCTGTGATGGCGAAGGTGTTTGACAGTTTGCTTAATAATATACTTTTATCTCACGTACATTTGCACGACGCTCAATTTGGTTTTAGAAGTGTGCTTTCTACTGAGAGGACTTTCCTTTGTCTTAAGCAAGCTGTCAGCTACTACACTGATAGAGGCACGCCGGTGTATGCGTGTTTGCTTGATTTGTCCAGGGCCTTCGATACAGTGTTGTACGACAAGCTCTGGAACAGGCTGGAGGGCACGGGTGTACCGGCGGAAGTTGTTTCGGTGTTACGTTATTGGTATCGTTGTCAGAGAAATCAGTTGCGATGGGTGGGGGCTCTGTCGCATGAATACGGCTTGGAGTGCGGCGTGAGGCAAGAGGGCATCACCTCTCCTCTACTGTTCAACTTGTTCATCAATAACCTTATCGTTGAGCTCAGCAGTACTCATACAGGATGTTTTGTTGACGGGCTGAGTGTTAATAATATTAGTTATGCTGATGATATGGTGCTGCTGCGGCCATCGGTGAGAGCGATTCGCACATTGGTAACCAGGTGTGAGACTTATGCGGCGGAGCATGGGCTTCAGTATAGTTCAAAGAAGAGTGAGGTGCTTATATTTAAGTCTAATAATAATAGACCAGCCCATGCTCCACCTATTATGCTTAATGGTGTGACTCTGTGAGTTGTGAGCAGGTTCACGTATCTGGGGCATTTTGTAACAGAAGACCTGAATGATGATGCAGATGTAGAGAGGGGAGCGCAGGGCGTTGGCAGTCCGGAGGAATATGATATGATTGCTCGCAGGTTTACTCGATGCTCGCGTGATGTAAAACTCACATTATTCAAGGCGTATTGCCAATCGCTTTACACAAGCAGCCTGTGGGTAGTAGTAGCTACACTCACTGGGCTGCTAATTCGTTGCGCGTCCAATATAACAATATATTTAGGATGCTGTTGCGGTTGCCTCGTTTTTGTAGCGCGTCTGGAATGTTTGCAGAGACGCGTACTGATGGCTTTCATGCAATCATCCGTAAAAGAGCTGCGTTTCTGCGCAGCGCCTGCAGGGCAGCAGTAATAACATCCTGCAAATGATTGCCGATAGATTAGACTGTTCATTCCAAAACAAGTGGATGCGCATTTTAATAGGAATGTAGAGGTTGACCAAATTTTATTGTATTTTATTTTACTTATAATTAATTAAATCTAATTTTGATGATATACTGCAAATGTAGGAGACTAAATTTAATTTATGTATTTATTTTGTTTTAATCTCAATTAATTTAATTTAATTTGTGATGTTTTAGACATGTTTGATTGAATTTATTTAATTTATCAATTTAGATAGGAATATTGAATTGTAATTAACTGAATTTGATAATAATATCTATATAGAACTGGATTTTTTTTTTTTTTAGCTACTAACATAGTTTTTAAGTTTATATTGTTACTAACCCTAACCCTTATATGAGTGCAAGCTCGAAATAAAATTAATAATAATAATAATAAAATAATAATAAATTTAAATGTTTTATATTTTATTTTTGAATTATTTAAAAATGTATCTAATATGTTTATGTAAATGAAATAAAGAAAATAATAATAATAAATAAATAAACCTCACCTCCTGTACCTGGATGACCTGAAATTTTTTGCCCCCAATAATCTGCAACTGATGGAGCTACTGAAGATAACTGAAACCTTCAGTAGTGCCATCAGGATGGAGTTTGGTGTGGACAAATGTGCGGTCATGCATGTAAAGCGAGAGGAAGTTGCTGAATCCGTGGGCACTCAACTCACGGATTCTATAAACTTGAGATCCCTCTCTCCAACCGAAACCTATAAGTATTTGAGTATGTCGGAAGCTCTAGGCATCAATATCACTGACATGAAGCAATCATTGAAGGAGCGTTTCTTTGGACGCCTGAAGATGGTATTCAATAGCTTTCTTTCAGGCGGTAACAAGGTGCGCGCCTTCAACAGTTGGGTCATGCCGGTATTGATGTACTCTTTCGGCGTACTCAAACGGAACTTGACGCCCTGGATAGGAGAGTCCGCACTCTGCTGACTGCATACTGAATGCATCACCCACGATCGTCGGTGATGAGACTGTATATCCCGCGGAAGTGTGGGGGGCGAGGTTTTTTAAATGCTAAGACCCCACACAATCACGAAGTATGCAGTCTCAGGGAATATTTCCTAGCTGCTGACGTGGGTATGCATCGAGATGTAGTGTTAGTGGACAAGGGACTCACCCCGCTCTCCCTGACTAACGAGAACTGGCGCAAACCGGTAGTGCTTGACACTAACGATCGCAGGGAACTATGGCAGAGCAAGGAACTTCACGGACGCTTTTTCCGGGCTCTTCAAAAGGCCCGATGTAGACCAATTGGCATCCGTAACCTGGCTGCGTTTCGGTGACCTCTTTAGGGAAACCGAAGGTTTTGTCTGTGCAATTATGGACGAAGTTATCATGACGAATAACTACCGGAGATTTATTATGAAGGACGGTACGGTTGACATCTGTCGGACATGTCACCAATCAATTCGTCACATTATCTCTGGTTGTTTTCGTCTAGCTAACGGAGAGTACTTGCATAGGCACAACCTAGTAGCCAGGATTATCCATCAGCAAATTGCTCTGAAATACTCTCTTCGGAATCAGAAGTGCCGTACTACAGGTATGAGCCTGACCCAGTTCTTGATAATGGTCATATCACTTTGTACTGGGATCGGTCCATCATCACTGACAGGACTATTATAGCCAATAAGCCTGATATAGTGGTGGTAGACCGAAGCGAGAGGCGTGCAATGATTGTTGACATATCCGTTCCGCATTACGAGAACCTCGTGAAAGTCGAGAAACACAAACAAAACAAGTATATTGACTTGGCTCGCGAGGTTGTCGACATGTGGGATGTAGACTCGGCGATCATTGTACCGATAGTCGTGTCAGCTAACGGCTTAATAGCCAAGAGCCTTGACCAACACCTTAGGAGGCTCGCGTTAGGCGGCTGGATCAAGGGCTTGATTCAGAAAGCGGTACTCCTGGACACGGCTCGTATTGTTATGAGGTTCCTTTCTCTGGAGCCCTGACCGCCGGTAGCTTGGACCCTGTTCCCGATACCGGCGGAACACTATTTTTTATATTTTTAAATGTTTTTTTTATTTCTTATTGAAATATTTAAAAATATAATTTATATGTTTATACTAATAAATAAACGAAAGAATAATAATTAACATTTACAATTTATAAAGTACTAGCTTCTGCCAGCGGCTTCACCCGCGTGACTGTTGGTTTCTCCATTTCTCCATGTATACTTTAGACCCCCACTTCATCCCGTTAGGGGCAGCATTTTGGAAAATCCTTTCTTAGTGCTCGCCTACGTGATAAACGGCAGACTTCTTGTGCAAAATTTCACGCTCCTAGTCCCAGTAGTTTTGGCTGTGCGTGTGATATGTCAGTCAGTCAGTTTCTCCTTTTATTATATATATAGAAGATGATTAAGAACAACAGAACGATTGTCATTTGCCGTCAATGTCTATTAATACATGGCGCGTCAATTGCCTTCAATCAAAATGTTCATCAATTCCTGTCATTGTGTAATAGTATTGACAATGGCTTCATTCGTTTAAAATAAACGATCAATCTCCTTTCTACCATTGGACAACCTGACGTACGGCGGGTATCCACCCTTACGTTGTTGAAACTTCAACGGTCCGGACTAAGCGTTGAAACGCTTATACCTCGTACATCGAAAGACTGGAACAATTTGCCTGCTGCGGTCTTCCCATCCACCTATAATTTAGGTGTCTTCAAGGCTAGAATGAATAGGCTCTTAATAAACTATTGCGCCTCACCATCAATGATTGCATCACTGCTTACCATCAGGTGGGATCGCAGTCAAGCACTGGTTTATATCAAATAAAAAAAAAATTGCAACAATTCACGTAGGTACTATCAATCACAATTGATCGTAATTGTGAGTGTGTCCAGTGAAAGAGAAATAAATCTCCGTGATGTTAGTTCTTGTTTCCTTGCAAGAATATTGTGTAAGAAATGGTTGAAAGTTGATGAGCTACACGTGCATGACTTAAGGAAACGCGAACATATTATTAGCCTTGTTTCTCAAATTCGAACTCTCATTGAAGGAAAATTCCTTCAATCTCAGTCGGTATGACAACGAGAAATACCCTTAATTAACTTCAAATCATAACAAGATAAATGTCAATTTGTTGAGTCGAGGTTGTATCGAAAGGAGGAACTACAAAACTAATTCAATGGTTCTATATAAAGATTTAGCATTCTTGAGCCGGCGGCGGCAACCTCTCGCACCCGGCCCTGGTTTATGATGATGATTCCTCACATTAAGAATTTTTTTTTATCAAGATTTGTCATTCTTGAGAAAGCTAGCAAGTATAAAATCAAATAAAACACATCTTTATTAATCTCTATCTTTCATTTAAAGTAAATAACATAACGGATATTTATTTTTATTTTAGTAACACTTTCACACATCAATTTAATATAATATATATATATATATATATATATATATATATATATACATTACCACATATATATAGTATATTAAAACATTTTACCACAAATATTTCTATTTAAAAATATTTTTATAGATCAAAGCAGAATCGAAAATATGATATCGTTTTGTTAGATATTTGTTTCAGCAACCAGTAATACGGAAAAATCATATATTAAAAATGTTGGCCGCGAAAATGTATAGAACAAGCCTAAACATTTTCAAATTGATTAACCTAATAATTTCAGCTGAAAGACGTCCACTGTTGGACATAGGCCTCCCCCAAGCGTTGCCACAACGGCCGATCCTGTGCGTCTCGCACCCACCGCATTCCCGCGACTCTCACCAGATCGTCGGTCCACCTTGTTCCCACAAGGCCTTCCAACACTGCGTTTTCCGGTGCGCGGTCGATTAACCTATGTTAACATATATTTTTTTACTTCTTTTAACGGTTGCTGTTAATGAAAAATAGGCTTTAGAAAGTAACAGTTTTATCGCACTAAACGGGAGTAAAGCCTTATCGCGTGGGAATTAGAAACATGAAAATTATATTTTTTCTAAAGCTTTATACACAATATTAAAATTTAATAAATGTAAAAAGATTGAAGTATTTATCTTATTTTTCAATCATACAAAAACTATGCTAGAAAATATGTTTACCCAAATCATTTGCCTTTAACTCCATTGACAGCATTCAGTAGGTATAGAAAGTGGAAAACTCTCAACAAGGGTCACAATTCACTACACGCGCCGTATCTCCGACAGCATTAGTATTCCCTCCTCTCGCGACAAATAGCTCAACCTAACGCAAATATATCATTTATTGCGGCATTTCTTGCACAGATTCGCAGAGATTCGCTCCGTCACACGTAGCACGGTGTAGCCGCGTAGCACGGAACGATTGAAAAATGACTTTCTGTATGGAAATCGCTCGAAGTGTATTTGATTACAACTATTTGAAAAGAATGGTGTAAATATATAACACATTTTTTTAAGGTGTGACGTCATCTAATGACTTTTCTCGCTCTAGACCGGGCGAGAGGGTGTATTAGACTTTTACTGATTAAAACCACACCTTGTGCTCTTTGCGTTCGACCATGACTAACCTGATCAGAAGTCGGCCCATGGCCCTAGTTATAGGCTTCGGTACTGCTACCCCTACGGTTTTGCTGCCATCTCTTTGTGGCTGATCTCTGCGGCTGGGGCGTAAGGATTTTTGTTCCCTGACGCGTGCGGCCGTCTCCTTCGCTAGCATTACTGCTTCACAGAAGGACGAGATCATCGCCCTTTCCCCCTCGCTCCAGACCATGGTACACCAGGGCCGGGCGCGAGAGGTCGCTGTCGCTAATCGCCCCCACGAGGATACGGTGGTGCTCCGCCCAACGGGGCACACCTCTACCGTGAGCTCCACCGTGTCCTCCGGGCAGTCCACGCAATGGTTATAACACCAAAATATTAACCCTTATATCAGGTATTTTGAAATGTTTTTGATGTTTTTCAACAAAATAGAGCGCAAATAATAATATCCTAGGTGATATATACAGTTCGTGACTTTTCTTACGTACGATACTATCTTGAGGAATAATTGATAAAATTGTCGGCATTATATTACCTATTGTTTCTGAAAGAAAGAATTATTTGTTTCATTGTTCAGGCTGATATATAAAATATATACGGCGTAAATATGTTAATATACATGGCGGATAGGTGAAAAAAAATCCTTTGATATTTGAAATACAATTATTATTATTTTCAGTAACAAAACATCAAATGCCGTAGGAACGTGTTGTAAGCTGATATAAGCAGGAAAAGAGAAAATAAACGGACAACCAAAAATATTTTTAGCGTCCATTGAGCGTAAAATTATATAATACCTGTTTAGCTGCATAAAGGTAAACTAAAATAAAATTAAATCATGAAACTACCAAAAGAGAAAACACAAACAAGTTGCCACAATACGATACTGTAATAGAACGAATTCAAAAGATATATTTGAATTATATAGAATATAATATCTAACATAAAACAAGAACTCCACAGGAAAAATATAGACTTTAAACCATCAAAATGATAATTATGATAGTATCAGTTTCTTAAACTTAAAAAAACGCTGAATAAGATAAAAAATATCCAGTCATTTGTTGGCATTTATCAAACAATAAAAGTGACATTATCTCATCGATTAAATTGAAATCATAAAATAATCGAAAGCATTAGAGAATAAAGATAAAAAAAAAACCGGAGCAATTGGATTCAATACTGGTTCTATAAGTGGAGCAGTCGAGAGCTAAAATGGAGACGATACACATGTTGGTGCTGTGTGTGGCGGTGGTGAGCGTGGTGAACGTGGTGCATGCCGGGAAACGTGATGCGTACTCCGGGTTTGAGTTTATTATATTATGAGCTCGTTGTGTCCAACTGCAGGGCAAAGGCTTATCTTCCATTCCACTATTTTTTTGTCTTTCACTACAATCCTTTAGATAAAAGTTGTTACGTAATCTCGTTTCAAATAATCAATTTTTTTATTCTGATATTATTAAAAAAAAAACCAGTATCTAACAATCATTATTGAGATAGATTTTCCTCCTTGCTTTAAAACTTTTAAAAGGCTGTGTCATGTTGTGATCATAAGATGAGGGGAAATGAGAAAAATGTCGTGAAAAAAATTTCGAACAGATAATAATGTAAAGGTGAATAAATGATAAATGATAAATGATAAATGATATTTATTTTGTAAGTAGGTTTAAAAAAACACTTTTACACGTCAATATTTTTTTTCGTCATTTTTAAACTAGATGAGGCCGGTGTTTCCTAGCTGACTACCCTGAGAAGAAACACCGAAACAAACTCAGGGGTCAAAGTCTCTTTTAAAGTCCATACAGTAAATATGTAATGGTCAAATCACATGAGAACCATGCAGATTTGTCTGAAATGGTCTTTTGAAGAAAGAACCATACAGATTTGAGTGGACCTGTCCAGTCAGTGCAAGCATTTGTCAGTATTCGTAAAGCTCAACTCAGGACTACTAAGGAGCTCAACGACTTGACGAACAATACCAAGGAAAGGACATTTGGGTAGGCCGCAGAAAATACTCAAATTGCCAGACATACATTAAAATTACTGAAAAGGAAAAAAAAAATAAAAAACAATCCACATAGTCCTCACGTTCACAATAATAAAAGAAAAATATAGTTTACAAAATGTAATACTTTAGCAAAGTAAACATTTTTGTCAAAAATTAATAGAAAAAAAAAAGTCCAATTGCAAAATAAAAATAATCTACAATATCGAATTGTAATAAATAATAAAAAAACACAATTAAAAATAAAAACAAAAGAAAAAAATAATAATAATAAGACAACAGTTGCAGTGCGTACTGGAGCAGGTCAATCCCAAGCCTTTTGGTCCTCAACATAGTCCTTTATAGTGTAAAAAGCCTTTTGGCAAAGTTTTCGCTTTACAAATAATTTGAATTTATTAAGGCTTAGTTGTTGAATATGACTAGGAAGTTTATTATAGAAGTGTATACATTGGCACCTAAATGAGCCACCTATTTTTTTCAGCCTGGTTGTAGGAACGACAAATTTGTGTTTGTTCCTAGTATTAAAATTATGAACATCACTGTATTTTTTAAACATGTTTATATTTTTATGTACATACAAAATGTTCTCGTAAATATACTGTGAAGGTACAGTCATTATATTGATTTCTTTAAATTTATCTCTGAGGGAGTATCTGGGACTTAATTTATAAATTGAACGAATAGCCCTTTTTTGCAATACAAAAATTGACTGTATTTCGGCGGCATTTCCCCACAGTAGAATACCGTACGACATGACACTATGGAAATAGCTAAAGTAAACTAAACGGGCAGTCTCTACATCAGTTAAATTTCGAATCTGTCTAACAGCGTATGCTGCAGAGCTAAGTTTTTTTGATAATTTGTCTATATGTGGGCCCCACTGCAGCTTAGCATCTAGAGTTATGCCCAAGAACACTGTATTATCTTCAGGACTCAACTCTTTACCTTTTATTAGCACACTAGTTTCTACTTGCCTAACATGAGGCATGGTAAACTTTATACATTTAGTTTTTTTTTCATTAAGAAGAAGGTTATTTACATCAAACCAGTGTACTATTTTTGAAAGTGCTATATTTATATCGTCAGTAACCGGCTGCTGACGTTTAAGTTTAAACAAAAGTGAAGTGTCGTCTGCAAACAACACTATGTTATGGTTATCCTTTATGAGGTAAGGTAAATCGTTTATATATATAAGAAACAAAAATGGGCCAAGAATTGAACCCTGGGGGACACCCATTTTAACTACAGATCCAGGAGATCTTTTTCCGTTTACATCAACTCTCTGAATCCTTTCACTCAGATAAGATGTAAGAAGATCCAGGGAGGAGTTCCGGATTCCGTAATGGTGTAGTTTCCTGATTAATGTTTCATGGAGAACGCAATCGAAGGCCTTTGACAAATCGCAAAAAATGCCCAGGGCATCGCATTTGTCTTCCCATGCATTATAAATATGTCCTAAAAGTTCAACACCGGCATCGGTTGTTGAACGACCCCTTGTAAAACCAAATTGTTTGGTATGCAATAATTTATGTCTGTTAAAAAATCTTTGTAGTTGCTCTAAAATAAGTTTCTCAAATATTTTACTAAAATAAAGTCCAACAAAAGATCGATAATCTTATGACGACGAATAGACATGTGTGGAAAATATTTATCGTTTTACATAGATGCTGGTTGTAAAGGTACCAGTATTTAGCTGCATACAGTTAGACTGGCAGCCGAACCCAACATGTTTGAGAAAAGAGAAGATTGACCAAAACCATTCCAACTTTCAGGTACACAGTCCATGCGGTACTGCCGCGAGACTCCTCAGACCTGGCGCTCCTGCAGCAGTTGGAGCAGCAGCTCGACCTGGACGTGTGGCAGTATGGGGCGCCCGACAGAGAGGCGCTGCTCATGGTGGCGCCGCAGCACCGCCAGCAGCTGCTGAGCGCCCTAGACGACCACAATATACAGCACTATGTGCACACGCAGGATGTCGCCAAGTGAGTTCATGAATTTACAGTTTTTTTTTTTAAAGCCTGAACTATCCCAGTCTTGGGCGAAGACCTTTTCCATTACCACTTCATCCCACTTAGATTCAAAAACAAATTTAGGGCATATTCTTCAATAGTCAACTTTTATTGGAAGAATATGACAGAAGTGGTCAAATGACTATATTTATTAAGCTTATCTTAGACTTAATAATATTTTTACAAATACCTCATGGCTATTTTTTTTTTTTTATATTAAAAAATCGGTATTACAATCACAATTTTTATTGTGTTTTATTTATTTATTTTTATTGTGTGCAAATTACAATTTTATTAAATAAAACGAAAGAAATAGGTCTTCAAATGACAATGTCATTTTATCATCACTGCTGGCATTTTTTTGAATTATTTAAATCTAAATGAAATAGAGTTCCGGGTTCCGTACCTCAAAAGGAAAAAACGAAACCCTTATAGGGTCACTTTGTTGTCCGTCTGTTTGTCTGTCAAGACCCTTTATCTCGAAAACGCGTGGAGGTATCGAGTTGTAATTAAAACCATATACTTTGGTCTGCGGTCCCTTGAAGCTGAGAAAAAAAATCATACTTCTGAGTTAACGAAAGAAAAAGATACGACCATTTTATGTTATAAAAAACGTGTATTTCGACACTCTCAAGGGAATCAAAATTCATAGGGTACTTTCCGGTACTTTCCGTTGACCTAGAATTTTGAAATTTGGCATAAAGCAAGGTCTTAGCACAAATGTAGGAAAAAATCTGAAAACTGGAAATTTGTTGTTACGTCACCAAGAAAAAACTTTTTTTGCGATTCGGAAAAATCTTCGTAACTCAATTCGGGAATTGAACTGTTTTCATGGGTAAGTTTGTACGGAACTCCCAGTGCGCGAGTCCGACTCGCACTTGCCCGGTTTTTAAATTATATTGACAACAGAATGAAACTACAATATAGTAGCAAGCAACTAAAATAATAATAATAGTGCTTTAAAAATAGGAAATCTGTTTCCAGAAACCGAAGGTTTCATAATAGCCATACAAGGCCAAATTATTCACACAAAAAACTACAGGAAATATATTATTAAAGACCCTACCATCACAAATGACAAATGTCGTAGGTGTCATATGCAATCAGAAACCATACAATACATAACCGGAGCATGCACCACCCTTACACAAACAGACTACACTCACCGACACAATCAAGTTACTAACATCATTCATCAAAAATTTGCAATCAAGCATAGTCTTATACAAAACTCCGGCACCCCTTACTACAAATGTAAACCTGAAACTATCCTAAAAAATGACGCATACAAACTTTACTACGACCGCGCCATACTTACAGATAGGACCATCCACTGTAATAGACCAGACATAACAACACTTCAGGATAAAATTAAAAAGTTACTTACCTCATAGACATTGCAGTTCCTAATACACACAACCTACAAAAAACCATATCCGAAAAAATCAGCAAAGACGCTGAACTTAAAGACGAAATAACAAGATTGTGGAGACAAGAAAAAGTTTATATTATACCTATAGTCCTCTCCACGACAGGTGTAATCCCCAACCATCTACTCAGTAGTCTAAAATTAATAGATTTAGACGAATCCGTTTACATAAACCTACAGAAAGCTGCCATATTAAACACATGTAGAATAGTTAGAAAATTCATGCAGTTAGAAGATGAAAATACACCCCCATTATAAAAACTCTATACACGCTACATTTACTTGGTTATGGCCCGTAAATGTAGTTGATACCAGCAATGAGCTGAGAAAAAGAACACTTCCGATTATAATAATAATTCTTTATTGGCATAATATACACAATTTGGATTATAGGATTCCCTAACACCTGCGCTAGTAGAAACTGTGTTGCAGGTAAAAAATAATAAACAACTTATGTATAACACCTTTTTACTGATGTCTAGAAATTATTGATGAGCACTCGGCTTCCTTAAAGACTTTAGTGTTTTGACCCCAAACGACTCAAACGTATTGGTACTCCCAATAATGTTACTACATTTTTTTGTTTTTGCTAGGATCACTCTTGACCACTATCTCATATCATCGTAAGCGATGATGTGGTCGACGATGGAACACGCTTGCCTAGAAGTAACCTATTCACTCTTGAATTATAGAACCGTAGGTTGTAGTTATCAGGAAACAGACTCCGATTGAGCATTCCACTCTTTAGCTATATGTACATACAATGAATAAGTATGTTCTCAAACCGTGTGCGTTGATTGAAGTATTTTGCACCTGCAGCAGTAGCTGCCTATCTGAGAAGATGGGATGACACAACTGTATCGACATACGTGTTGCATCCCACAACAAATTAAAGACCTACTCAATTTGCGAGGCCATCAAGGATCCAGAATGTTTGTCGTGCTACCAATAATAATAATCCTCTGTCCATTTACAGCTATTTTCATCAAAGCAAAATAATAAACCGGTAAATACTGCTACAGACATCTAATGAATTAATTTATTTTATAGAGCCATCGAGAAAAACGAAGAAGAAATATTAACTTGGAGGAGAACTAGACGAAATAGGATGGCGTTCCAGGATTACTTGCGATACGATGAGGTAGGAGACACCTTGATGATAATAAGAGTACTACACCTCCCCCACATCGAGAATTGATGAATGAATCCTCATTCAACAGATTTATATTCAGAATTGTATGTATGTCCAGTCATATTTAGCCGAAAGTATGGACGTACAAATATTTCCATAACATTGTAAAAAAATATACCTAAAATATACCACCACATAACATATTACCTAGAACTGCACATACAAAATGTATGATTTAGAAACTTTATAGATTAAAAGTTATTTTATATTCTGATTTCAAAATTCAAAGTAAATCAAAAAAATATAATGTCAAAGAAATACAAGAATAATGTCAAGGTTACAAAATGTGTGTCAAAATTAGTAGATTTATGTCAAAGTTTTAAAATGTATGTCAAAATTACAAGGTGAATGTGAAAATTACTTGACATATACATTTTGAGGGGACGTTTGGAGTAGGGTTATACAACTGACTGCTGCGCTGCGTGTCTGGGTTCGATTCCCACACGGAACAAATCTTTCTATGGATGAGTTTATAAATGTTTAAAAACGCTGGGTGCGTTATGCTATACAGGAATCAGTCATAGTGTGGAGTAAAAATTCCGTAAAAAAAAAAACACCAATTTTAGCTAGTAACTGATAAAAACCAAAAAAACTGGGCAATTGCGAGTCGGACTCGCGCACTGAGGGTTCCGTATAAACTTGAAAGGTAAATTGCGGTTTACGATTTATGACGCATTAAAAAAAACTAGTTACTACATCTCGTTCAAATCAATTTTCGGTGGAAGTTTGCATGGTAATGCACGTCATTATATTTTTTTTAGTTTTATCATTCTCTTATTTTAGAAGTTACGGGGGGGGGGGGGGGCACATTTTAACACTTTGGAAGTGTCTCTAGCGCAAACTATTCAGTTTAGAAAAAAAATGATATTAGAAACCTCAATATCATTTTTGAAGACCTATCCATAGATACCCCACACGTATGGGTTTGATGAAAAAAAAATTTTTGAGTTTCAGTTCTAAGTATGGGGAACCCAAAATTTATTGTTTTTTTTCCTATTTATGTGTGAAAATCTTAATGCGGTTTACAGAATACATCTATTTACCAAGTTTCAACAGTATAGTTCTTATAGTTTCGGCTGTGACATACGGACGGACAGACAGACAGACATGACGAATCTATAAGGGTTCCGTTTTTTGCCATTTGGCTACGGAACCCTAAAAAGTAGTATGTGAGTAGTAAAATAATATATATCTAAATTAATGTAATAAAAAGATAAAAATGTCTAGAAATGCGTGCTAATCCGATAATGTACATGATTTTACTGATAGAGAGCTGCATGTCACTGTGTAGCAGAGTACATACTCCACTTTGTATGTCGGAAAAATAAACCCGTCCCTATCCCTTTGGGATAAGATGTGGTTTTCCAACTAGCAAAAATATCGTATAAGCAAATACTCTTACGACTATAGATCGAAAAACACTCGTTTATGGGATCCTATTAATCCAAAAAGCTGTATAAAAGTTTTCAAAGTTTTTTGCATTCAACACTTTTTAGCTCTATAACATGTCTAGTAAATGTGGACTCGACGAATTCATATCGCTTTTTTTGATAATCATATAAAGATATCTTTCGATAGCCTTCATACAACCGTAAGTCTTACGAAAGCCCTTTAAAAGCAACTGAATTGCTAATTTGTCGTAAATATAGTATTTATAGCACTATCGCTAAAGTAGAGTAAACGCTGTTTATTCGACAAAATAGCATCTCAGTTACTATACTAGCACTTAACCTTCGGTATGCCTGGTAGGGTCCGTCAGACCCACCTGTGTTCATAAACCATTGTATTTCCTTCAAATTCGAATTTCGCGCCTAACCGCACTTAGTAGCTGGCCGTTATGAATTGCTAGGCGCCCACCGCCCGCTACCTCAGTCCGGAGCACGCTCTTGTGGTAATAGGATGTGCATATAGTTTGCGCAGGTCTCACGGACCCGACCAGGCATACGACGTGACGTTTCTATGTTAGTATTTGTTGTCTGTGTTTTTGGAAATTGAAGTTATTTTTGGGTTTAAATATAATATTTTTTACATTATTCTAATTTCAAAATGGGAAGCTATCTGTGCGATGTTGATATTAGTAATTTATTATTCTTTTCGATTGAAAAACATTTGTGTCAAGAAAAATAACAATCACCTATCTAAAGATCTTCGCAAACGAATAGGTAGTCATAGGGGTACCCAAGATGACTCGCCGTTGAAAAAATTGACTCCTGGTATAAAACTTAGATGCTACGTATGCTCAGTCAAGAAAAATCGCAAAACGCAATATATTTGTGAGACCTGTAAGAGTCACTTATGTCTCGATCATGCAATTTTCCAATCTGCAATTTGCTAGAAGTGGTGAAGACGAATATTCTTTAGTTATTTAGAAGTACATAGAAGTGCCTTATATGTTTATATAGTCTGATTGAGATCTCTTTAGTTTTTAATAAATAAAGTGTGTTATAAGACCAACAAAGTTTAAAAACTTTTTTAAAAACACTACCTAAGTTTCATTGGAAAAATAATTATTACAAGTTGCTGATTTGCAATATTTTTTTATCTTATTTTCTAACATACACCTCTAGTAAAAATATTAGTACATTTTAATAACTTATTTATCAATAAATATTTGAGAAATTACAAGTTAAAAATCCAGGTCTGATAAACCCACCAGGCATACCGTGTAACTTTTCGCCACCAGGCATACCGAAGGTTAATGTCATATGATAGCTTACTATTAAAGTTAAGAAAACGCTTTAAAACTATCTATTTCAGCCCCAAAGGTGCTCTAAACATTATTTGAAAGCCGTCTTACAGCTTAATAGTGATAAAAAAGTTCAATAAGCGATCACATTATATAAGTGCGGGTTCTGTAACGTCCGTCAACGTAAGCTTCTCCGTGTCCTCCAGGCGATCCGCAAAATAGCAGGCGTTTCTTTTCACCTAATCTGAAATAGGTAAGTACCTCCCGAAATACCCATATCCGGTGAGGATAGCGTGCATTTAGAGAAGATCCTGGATTCCATGTTGCATCCAGTCTTCCTTCCAGAATAATAATTTAGCAATATTATGTCTTTCAGATCAATGCATTCATGGAGAGAATAGCTGCACAGAATCCCGACAGGGTAACTTTAGTCAATGCTGGAAAGAGTTTCGAAGGTCGAGATATCAAGTACTTAAAGGTATAATTAGGCGTTATTTAAGTAATTTTTATATCTAGTGTAATATTGAATTTTTAATATTTAGCAGTTTGATGTGAAATAAAATCACTTCAAAATATAATCTCAATCGATCGTTGATGTATTTCCCGTGTTCATTTAAAAATAATAATTGATTACTAACACTTTTAAGCGCATTTTTTACAAACCAGCTCTCTACTTTTTAATACAAAAGCAGAGCAACTTTAAAGAATCAGATAGAACATTTACAAAAGTAATTCATGATAATATTTTTATGTCACTTTCTTCTTGTATGTTGGATACATTTAAAAAATATTTGCAACACAGTCTTTTTACAGAATCATAATAAACGTATTCAATACAAACTTGATCGCTAATTTTCTTAATTACAACTATAATTTGCCACCAGATATCAACGACAAACTTCACCGACCCGAGCAAGCCGATCTACTTCATGAACGCGATGATCCACGCGCGCGAGTGGGTGACCACCCCTGTGACGCTGTACTCCGCGTACCGGCTGGTGGAGAATGTGCGCAGCGAGGACATGGATCTAGTCAACGATGTGGACTGGATCATTATGCCGCTCGTCAATCCCGACGGCTATGAGTTCTCACATGAAAATGCAAATGTGAGTTAACGTCAATCATCTTAACCATAATTTGCCAAGTCTCTCCACTACAATGTAGGAGCGACTTCCAATCTTATTGTATGTAGATAAATCATTCCTTTGTTATTTTTTCTACTGCCGATGGTGCGCTCTACATGGATCATAAGATTCATCTCAGCATTAAACGCATTATCGTGATCATTAGTAGCGCCACTTGGAGAATGTCACTTTGTGTAGTCTCTAGACCAAGTAATATTTTGTTAGCGATAAAAATGATTACAACATCAAAATGAATGGCAAGCGCTACCGACGTGATTAATTCCATGCATTTTAAGTTTTCGACAATTCGAATTTCACATTGTCTCGACTCTAGGGTATCATGTCTGCCCAGCTTGGACAGAGCACCGCCGTGTCCTCGTGGGGGAGATCGGCGGCAACGATCTCTCACGCTGAGCCTTGGTACAGGCCATGGTCCGAAGCGAGGAGGAGTGGCAGGCGGTCGCCTCCTTCTGCGAAGTAGTAATCCCAGCAAGGGAGGAAGCTGCACGTGCACGCGTGAGGGAGCGGCCCTCACGCCCCAGCTGCCGAGATTCCGATCCGGATTTCCGGCCACCGTAGGCCGGGCTTGCGGATGGCGAACAATGGGTAGCTCGCCGTCCGACTGTGCGGTAACCGTCCGGACCGAGCCCTAGTCGTCGACGGCTCGTTCTATCCCACACGCGCCTCAAGGAGATGTCAGTAAACCGTAGGGGCCCAGCTGGGTCGAAGCCTACTGGAGCCAAAGGTCTGCTTCTGAAAGGAAGACTCGGCCTTGGTATGAAAGGCAACGAAGGAACAGGATTGGGTTTTTAGTCAGTAAAAGTCTAACACGCCCTCGCGCTCCGCCCAAGATCGGGGGATGTCATTGGATGACTTTCCCAACGACAATCAAAGGGCATCATGTCTATATATGCGTCTGATTTGTTTAGTAATATTCAACTAATTTACTTTTCAGAACCGTCTCTGGCGTAAGACAAGATCAGTCAACCTAACAGTCCATGAAACTTGCTTTGGAGTCGACGGCAACAGGAACTTTGACGTAGAGTTCGGTACCTTAGGAGCTATGTCCAGTGAACCTTGCCACTTGACTTATCCGGGAACCCATCCTTTCTCTGAGCCAGAAACAGCAATCGTTAGGGACATACTCAAAGAGTACCAGGACAGGATCCAAATTTACATGGATATTCACAGCCACGGGAACTGGGTGCTGTTCGGTTATGGCAACTATACTCTACCACCGAATGCCGCTCAACTGTTCCACCTCGGTTCCGCCATGGGAGCTGTCATGGATTCGATGAAACAGCCCGAGGCTGGGTTCTATCGCGTAGGAAATAGTGCGACTATCTTGTACGTTAGTTCGGGAAGTGCACAAGATTATGGCCAGGTAAGTCTACAAACAAAAATATTCATCTCGTTTCAATTCACAACTGATTAATCAAAGTTTTATTTCATTTTAATCCCTTAATTGGTAAACAATCTGGGCTCAAATCTATTACAGATGCACATTATGTGTTTTTAATCCTAAAATAATCTACCAACTGTATCGCAAACAATAACGATTCTTTATTTGATAAATACTCGATCATTCGTCTATACGTCTGCTGCAATCGAGTGGACGCGTGGACTAATCTTATCTCTCAGAATTTATTGTGTTTTTGATAACGGTATTTATTATGTTGGACTTCGATTACCGTCCATTTATTACGCATATACATTCTGAGCACGAATCCAACATGGCCTGTGATGGTGTAGCTGTGATGGATTTTGGCATGATTTATAGACGTTGGCATGCTCATCTAAGATTATATTTATGATGGCTTCATAAATCATGATGATTGTCTGCTAATTTTTCTCTTAATTTTTCATTCAGCCTCTGATTTCCAGATTGCTTAAGGCTTTTCAAGCTCTCATGCCTCGCTTCCGCATTTTTGTATTACCAATCCATGATTATAAACCTACAATACTTGTTTACTGTCCTAACTTCAAAAATTAACCTCTAATAGTAAGAGCATTAATGTTTGTAAGAAATACGAGTCATTGTAGTACAAGATCCCAACAGCGATTCTGTAAGATTAATTAACAAGCCTGCCAATAAAAGTAGCGCGATAGATAAAGGAAAACAAAGGGAAACAGTTCCAAGGCAGATGCTTAGCGCAACGTAGCGTGGCGCCCAATGACGCGGTTTGGGGGAATGCGTGCGTGAAGCCGGGCGGCGAGGCAATGGCGCGGCGGGATCAACGTAATGAGGATGTTCGGTATTTGGGGATTGAACTGATGCGAATTTGTATCTATCAGATGATAAGCCACTCTTGCTGGCTTGTCCTTTATTTTACATTTTAACTTCAGTTGATAAACTTTTATACTTTTTATAAGTTTTTATTTTTAATATGAACATTGATGTCTCAGTGGTTACGGTACACACTTCCGACGTCTGGCTTCCAAACTGGATCGGACTGGGGCTGCCTTCAAGCGGCTCCTGCCGGACTCAGGGGGTCCAAACGCCTCCTGCCAGAGGCTCTACGCAGGTATCGTTCGGTCCATGGACCTTTATGGAGCGCCGGTATGGGCGCCGTCGCTGCGAAAACGACCGGCAGCCAAACTGAACGCATGCCAGAAGGTCATGGCCATATGGATGGCGCGGGGATAACGCACGGTTTCCCGCGAAGCGGCGAACCTCCTTGCTGGCCTGCCACCATGGGATCTGGAGGCAACAGTCCTTGCACGGATGCACGCCTGCCACAACCCAGTGCTCGCTCAACTCTCGCGCCGGGCCTTGGTACAGGCCATGGTCCAAAGCGAGGAGAAGTAGCAGGCAGTCGCCTTCTTGTGCGAAGCAGTAATGCTAGCAAAGGAGACCGCCGCACGCGCGAGGGAACAGCCCTCACGCCCCAGCCGCCGGGACTCCAATCGCGATTTCCGGGCACCGTAGGCGCGAGCTTGCGAACGGCGTGCAATGGGTAGCTTGCCGTCCGACCGTCTGGTAACCGTCCGGACCGAGCCCAAGTCGTCAAAAGCGCATAGTGTTCCACGCGCGCTCCAAGGAGATCAGTCAGCAAACCTAGCCGCCTAGGGTCTAGCAGGGTCGAAGCTTACTGGGGCCATGGGTTCGCTTCTGAATGGAAAACCTGGCCCTGGAATGCAAGGCAATGAAGGAACTAGGAGTGGGGTTTAGTCAGTAAAAGTCTGACACGCCCTCCCGCACCGCACAAGGGCGGGAGATGTCATTAGATAATTTTCCACCTCAAAAAAAAGTGGTTACGATATTGTATTTCGCCATATATTCGTATTGTCATTGCGACCGAGGTGAAATTATATTATAGAGTAGAATGCCAGCTGTAGTGACAAATAAACGACGTTTTTAAATACTAAGTGTATTGAAAAACGAAGATATAGATAAAGAGGAGTTGTCGCGCGACTTGTAGGGGTCGCTTAGCGCCTAACCTGATACGACAAGTGTAATAAATTGTGGCGGAGCGAGCTCGTGCACGTTTCCTACTTTCTGCACTAGCAGAAAAAATTAAATTGCGTGCCTAAAAGCTGTAGGTATAATAGGGGGTTTCTGACTAAGTGTATTAAATATTATTATTATGAGCCCGTTGTGTCCCACTGCAAGGCAAAGGCACGCACAGGCTCAGGCGGGCAGGCTCCCTTCCGTCATTCCATTCCTTTCTGTCCTTAGCTACTTCTGGCCAATCCTTAAGGTAGGAGTCCAAATCGTCACGCCATCTCCTTCTGGGCCTACCGCGTCGCCGGCTCCTGCTGTTCGGAATCCAGTCAGTGGTTGCCTTCACCCAATTTTGTTGCGACATGCGGCAGATGTGACCGGCCCAGTTCCATTTTAGTTTGGCGGCTGAGTTACCTACGTCTGCGATTTGTGTTTTGGAACGAAGTATACTGTTCCTTAAGCGATCTGTTCTTTTGACTCCGAGAATACTTCGTTCCATTGCTCGCTGGCAGACCCCGAGTGCGGACTTTTGACGTTTCGTTAATGACCACGTTTGCGCTCCGTAGGTGAAGGTGGGAAGGATGCACATGTCCATGAGTTTCCTTTTAAGGGAAAGTGGAAGTGATCCTTTCATCAGGTGTTTCATCGACCAGTAACTCTTCCTGGCGTTCTCAGTGCGTCGAGCAACTTCTTTATCTTGCCTCGCCTGGAAAGAGACTATCTGGCCGAGGTATATGTACTCATGGACATATTCAACCTCCACGCCCTCGATGTCCACTTTACGTTTCGTGCTGTTCGTCATTAACTTTGTCTTCGTCATATTCATTTTGAGTCCGACCTCGAGGCTGGCATGGCTCAGTTGTTCGAGCATAAGGCTTAACTCAGCCGCCGAAGACGAGAAAAGGACAATGTCATCGGCAAAGCGTAGATTAGTTAATCTTCTTTCCCCGACGACAATGCCCCTGTCTCGCCAGTTTTCGTTTAGATTTTTAAAGACTTCTTCAAGCGTTGCTGTGAAGAGCTTTGGAGATAGCGGATCACCTTGTTTGACTCCTTTTCGAATTGGAAAGGATTGGCCAGTAGTATCCAAGTGTATAGCAGCTGTACTATTTAGGTAGATTCTTTCCAATAATTAAATGTAGGTGGATTCTATTCCTTGTTTATTCAATGTTGCAAATATGGCTTTATGTGATAAACTTTCAAAAGCTTTGGAGTAGTCTACGAACGCAAGGTATAAAGGTAAGTTAAATTCTTCGTGTTTTTCTAACAATTGGTTCAAGTTCAAGTGGTCGGTAGTGGATAAGCCGCGTCGGAAACCAGCCTGTTCAGGAGGTTGGTGGAGGTCTAGTTGACTGGAAATACGGTTTTCGAGGATTTTGATGAAAGCCTTGTACAAATGTGAAACAAGGCTAATAGGTCGGTAGTTGCCTATATCCGATTTGTCTCCCTTTTTATGAAGTAGAATGATGGTAGGGTGACAGAAGGAACTTGGGAATATGCCGGTTTTTAAAATTGAATTAAATAAATCGCAAATGTATGGTAATAAAAATTGTTCCCCCACTCGCAGTGAGTCGGTTGTAATGCCATCTTCTCCTGGGCTTTTATTGTACTTTATGCCACTTAGAGCCCTATGAACTTCATAACCAATTATCATAGGGATATCCTCAGAGCATGAGTAAACTTCATTTGCGAGTTAGAAATTGGTGTCGTCGTCTGAATATAAAAATTTATAAAATTGCGTAGAAAAATATATTAGTTTGGTCCTATCACCCTGTCTCACACCATTACTGTCCTTCAAGTGTGTTATAGCGTATAGGTAGTATTAAATAAAATATATAAATTATTTCTTCACTACTGCTCTTATAAATGGGCATGCCAGTTTCCTCATAATGTTCTCTTTATAAGGAAACTGGCATGTCCTGTAACTAAAAGTGCAAAGATAGGTATGTGACATCGACCAGTCCTCACTGGGCCCGCGCGGTTATTTACAGCCCAGGCTTTCTCACAGAGAAAAGGATTGTATGTATATTTAGATATATAGTTTAAGTTTGTCTGAGGTCATCTTACTCTGTTCATGAATCAACAGATAAGATTTTAATTACGTACTTGTTTTCACCAGCTGCTCGTCCCCTTTTCGTACACGCTGGAACTGCCGGGCTACGGGTTTGGTTTCCTAGTGCCCCCGCGGTTTGTGGACCACATCAACGAGGAGACGTGGCAGGGCATCGCCGTGACAGCCAGAATAGCGCGCTCTTACTACAGAGTGAGGTACAATACTGCCACTGCTGCTGCTCCTGATACTACTACCTGATCTCCAGTCTACTTAAACTTATACGGACGATGTACTTTTGTAAATGAATAATAATAAAAAATATATATTATATGTTATTTGTATTTTTTTACCGCTTGTCTCCCAAGATTACAACAAAATTGAACTAAATAATATAGCCTTGCGAATTGGAATTTATTAATTTAAAATTTTGAAGAAGAAGATTAATAATCATGCACATAAAAATATAAACACGTTTAAAAAATACAGTGATGTTCATAATTTTAATACTAGGAACAAACACAAATTTGTGGTTCCTGCAACTAGGCTCAAAAAAATAGGGGTCTCATTTAAATGCCAATGTATACACTTCTATAATAAACTCCCTAGTCATATTCAACAACTAAGCCTTAATAAATTTAAATCATTTGTAAAGCGTAAACTTTGCCAAAAGGCTTTTTACACTATAAAGGACTATGTTGAGGACGAAAAGGCTTGGGATTGATCTGCTCCAGTACACACTACAACTGTTGTCTTATTATTATTATTTTTTTTCTTCTCTTTCTTTTGTTTTATTTTCAATTGTGCTTTTTATGGTTGTTTTTTTTTTTAATTTGACATTATTTTTTATTTATTTTTTTCAATTAAATTTTGACAAGTAAATATTTACTTTACTAAGTATTACATTTTGTAAACTTTATATTTCCTTTTATTATTGTGAACGTGAGGACTATGTTGATTGTTTTTTTTTTTCCATTTCAGTAATTTTAACGTATGTCTGGCAATTTGAGTATTTTCTGCGGCCTACCTAAATGTCCTTTCTTTGGTATTGTTCGTCAGGTCGTTGAGCTCCTTAGTAGTCCTGAGTTGAGCTTTGCGAATACTGACAAATGCTTGCACTGACTGGACAGGTCCACTCAAATCTGTATGGTTCTTTCTTCAAAAGACCATTTCAGACAAATCTGCATGGTTCTCATGTAATTTGGCCATTACATATTTACTGTATGGACTTTAAAAGAGACTTTAACCCCTGAGTTTGTTTCGGTGTTTCTTCTCAGGGTAGTCAGCTAGGAAACACCGGCCTCATCTAGTTCAAAATGACAAAAAAAAAAATTGACGTGTAAAAGTGTTTTATAAACCTATTTACAGAATAAATATCATTTATCATTTAATAATAATAATGTGCAAGTTTACAATAAGTGCGGCCTTAAACTAGAACAGATATAGTATAAAATAATAATTATGTCTAACCTGAACTAGGTTAAGCCTTTACCTCAGGTGACTGAAAGCTAACAATTTATGATTTTAATATATATTACAATATAAAACATTAAAAATTAATCGAAACAATATCAATGAAAAACAAACTTAAAATTAATCAACTTACGACAGCCAATAACTTTTTTGTGCCATAAGACAAATTTTGCAACCATGTTGATATAACATTTTTGAAATGCAGCTATTTTAATAATAAACTGCTGAACTGAAACTGAAACTTTTTGCCCCCAACAACTTGCAACTTATGAAGCTACTGAAGGTAACTGAAACCTTCAGTAGTGCCATCAGAATTTTATTTGGTATGGACAAATGTGCAGTCATGCATGTAAAGCAAGGGGAGATTATGGAATCCGAGGGAATCCAACTTTCGCATTCCATACACCTAAGATCCCTCAACTCAACCGAAACTTAAAAGTATTTGGGTATGTACGGAAGTGTTAGACATCAATGCTGCCGACGTGAAACAATCATTGAGGGAGCGTATCTTTGGCCGCCTGAATAAAGTACTGAGTAGTCTTTTATCAGGCGGCGCCTTCAACGGTTGGGTCATGCCGGTTTTTGATGTACTCTTTCGGCATACTCAGATGGACTTAGACGGAACTTGACGCCCTGGATAGAAGAGTCCGCTCATTGCTTACTGCAATGCATCACCCACGGTCTTCGGGAATGAGGCTGTATCCCCCGCGGAAGTGCGGGGATTGTGGCTTCTTAAATGCTAAGATCCTGCACAACCGCGAGGTATGCAGTCTCAGGGTACACTTCCTAAAAACCGACGTGGGTATGCACCGAGATGTGGTGCGCTGGACAAGGGCCTCACTCCGCTCTCCTTGGCTAACGAGAACTGGCGCAAACCTGTAGTATACTGGTTATTAGGCATGCGTTAAAATTTCATGACACAGTATTAAAACATGCACCCTGTAAGGGCACTGCAAATTTTACATAAAAAAAAATATTATAATTAAATTATAAAATATCGCTAATTAATATTATTATTTCGTTATGAGTTATTTTATCCCAGAACCCTGGGGTCCTGGACTTTTGGAAGGCGTACGAGGAGTTGAAACCATCTCGCAGAGGCCGCTTATACGCTTTTAATGGAACGTGGTACCAACCGGCGATTATCCCTGTATGCTATGCTAGTGTATCCAAGGACAACCCCCGGTTAATGAGAAACTATTGCGACATATGGAACTAAGATATAGGGCTACGGTTTTAGTAGTCTTAAGTGGACTGGTTACCAGGAACTATGTTAAAACTATGGCCCCTGCCTGAACAATGTTATTAATTTCAATAGATAAAAAGACAGGGGATGACTTGCACACTCAATAAATGGGCCTCCAAAAACGGTCGCTAGCACGAAGTGACGTAGCAACAAGAAGGCAACATATCCTGAGGTGTTTGAGGAGTGGAGAGGTATACCACGGCTATCATGACAATCCCGGAAGTACGGTCAAGATCCATAGCAGCATCTTACTGGATTATACATCCTTCTCCTGAGCACATTTGCTCTTGCGAATCTCCATTCAAGCCAGCCAATAAAGGCAAGAGAGAGGTGGGAGCTCCGTTCCTCGTCAGTGTTCACTACGGCCGGCCAACAAAGGCAATCCGGAGATGAGGAACAAAATTTCTCCTGGGAGATCGGGTCCGTGGGGTCGCTAATGCCCCTGAGTTCGCTACAAAACTGCCCTGCGGATTGTATCTCTCTTAGTCTGGCCCCTGACCCCAGGTATGTTACGGCAAAGCAAACTCTACCGGTACAGACCTAGGGTTTATTGGAGCGCGCAAGCCCCACCACGACGTCATAACATTAGTCCACAATTAATTATATCTTGTTTTAAATTAAATTAAATTAAATAATTATCAATTCATCCATTCATTCTAGTCATGTAATGTAGTCATCTATTTGTTCGTTTCATATTTACGTTAGGGTATATTAATAAAAGGTCGATCGAATTACAATTTGTCAGTTTCAAATTCCTCAACGGTATAGTAGCCTTTTTTAATTAACAGAGATTTCAACTGTTTCGAGAACGTTAAGTCATTTGTTAAGGATTTTAAACTTTCGGGTAGTTTGTTAAATATTTTAGCTAGTCTTGAATATGGACTTTTCCCGACAACGAAGGGTATTATCAGTCTAGTTTTATTCCGTCGGTTATAGTTTGCATTAAGTTCGATATTAGATTTAAATAGGTGCCTATTTTTATTGATTCAGACATAATTGATTTAATGCATTCATGGACAAAACTGCGTTCACTTTGTGGTACAAAAAAGGGCCTAAGAATATAAACAATCTATCCATAAACATACCTACATTGGTTAAACATAAATATATGTCTTTACATTTTTTATCAGTGATATCTTTTTTATAATAGGGCAACATAAAGTCCTTATTAGAGAATCTGTAGCCTATAACTAAAGCACCTTTCCGTACTCGAGTCCCTTTACCTAATGTTCCACTAAACACAACGTTGCAACTTAAGTCTATGGTGCGTCTAATCTGACAGACTATTACGTTATTACAGTCCGATTGTGATCGGTGTACCTTAAGTGATTTATCACGAGTCACTGCACGTTACACTAACCCCGGGGTTGTAAGTGAAGCGTGCAGTAACAATTATAAGTCAGGTGAAGCGGCGGCCCATCCTTATCTATGTTAGCAGCAGGCCTTCGATAAGGAGCGCAGTGGCGGTTGTAATAAAATGAGAAATCACCAAAACAGACATGCCATTACACAGAAGTTTTATATTTATTCGTATTAAATCAGCAATACAACTGATAAACCGCCTTTCAAGAAAGCATAGCTCATTTCGACGAGCTTTAATTCAATCGACACTGCCATGTGCCAAATGTCATTTCAGCCGAAAGACGTCCACTGTTGTACATAGGCCTCCCCCAAACATCTCCACAACGACCGATTCTGTGCGTCTCGCATGCACCGCATTCCCGCGACTCTCATCAGGTCATCGGTCCACCTTGTGGGAAGCCTTCCAATACTGCGTTTTCCGTCGCCACTCTAGAACCTTTCGGCCCCATCGAACACCCGTTCTACAAGCAATGTGCCCTGCCCACTGCCTTTAGTTTGGCGATTCTACAAGTTTATTCTTTTCTATTATAAAAAAATGTTTTCACTGATGGTTGACTTTTATTTAAGGAGTATTAATATTTTGACTCCCATAGCATATACATAGGCTGGGGCTATTGTTGTTAAAAACGATAAGTGTTCACCTCATTAGTTCGTAAGAAATATAATTTTCTTATTATTTGCTTGTTGATATTTTTATAATACAAGCCTTAAAAAGTGAATCCTGTTGTTTTAATATGACGTTACTACATGCCGCAAAAACGGGGTGAGTTGTAACAAGCGACTTTTTTCTCAAAAAGACACAAATTTATTATAGATATAGGAAAACATATGGTAGAAATATATTTTCAAAATTATGATTACTCATTTTAGAGCCATTTTCAATTAGAATATCGAAAAAAGGAAAAAAAATACAACTAGCCCCTCTCTCCCTTATTTACTTGGCACATGGCGTGAAACAAGACTGTTTTGAAATTAAATATGAATGTAACATTAAGCTAACTGAATAATTTATATTTTCAGTGTACTGTTAGCTACTGGACTAGCTTTCTTTTGTAGATAAGTAAGTATAATCAAGTTTTTCCTCGAAGTCATGCTTAAGCACGGTACAAAATATATGCATGATGACACGACAAAAATGTTTGCATTGTGCTTGTCTACACGGCTGGTATACAGCACGTTATAGTTATAAACATGCCCTCGATACATCGCAGTACTCGCACGATATGCGTGCATTGCTGACGCAGACGGTAATTTGATTAGCGGAGCACTACACACCGACGTGTAACACGCGATGCGCAAGTAGGTTTAATAATAATAATAATTGTTTATTTCTCACCACAAAAAATGTTTACAATATAAAGAAGCTTAATTTAAAAGTACTCGATATAAAGCAAAATTTTTATATTGTACTGCAGTATGTTGTTGTGCAGTGTGTGTGGTGGCTGTGATATGCCTCAAACAGTTTTGACCCTATCCTCTGAACTAGGTGTTAACCTGTATTTCAGGGGATAGTGTTCAGCCATCAGTTTGCATGATATTTACCGAGTGCCACTACTATATAGATGAGTCGGTATTGCGAGTGAGAGTGGTGTGTAATTGCAAAGATGTGGGAGAAAGAATGTAGGAACGTATGTATATGTATGTGTGTGGAGAGTGTGTGAGTGGGTATGATATTGGGGTTATGTGATTGATAATGAGATTTTCTGTTTCTAAATATTCTAATTATAATAACCAGCTCTTAACTGTATGTTTTGCATCATGTGTACTCAGTTTAATTTTTTTGTCAACTTTTCTGTAAAGACATAGGACAAAATACCTATTGTCTTTTAGCAAAAGCTGTAGGTATTGTGGGGAACACTGGGACAGGCCAGTGAGATTCCACGCCTTCCAGCATCGGGCAGGGCAACCGTTCGATGCTTTCTTAGAATAGATTGGAGCACAAAGAGCTTACGAACAGTAAGCACTTTACAGTCTTTGTACAATTGTCCAGTAGGGTATCGAAATGGTTTTTTTATGATTACCTTGAGAACAGCTCTTTGGGCTCTCTCGAGGGTAAGGAACATCGTCTTAGCTGCCCCAAGTTTAGATTATTATTATGTATGTGGTTCTAAAGTGGCCACCGCTTACCGGGAAGACTTGACCTATGACCTGGCGAGAGCGGCAGTAGTCTGGGACATCATAAACATGGGGCTGTTCGATGAGATAACGCTTTTCCTCAGTCCGATGTGATCATCGGCTATGAACTCTATCGAGTCAAAATTTCAAAGTTTTGAATAATGACGCAGACTGAACAACTTGTCGGTTTTCAATCGACTATATTGAGGGCAGTGTACGTCGGAAATGTACGATTTAATTCAGCTGAGCCACCAGTACATTGTGAACATCCCATCTATACGCACAAAACGTTTTAGAAATGCTTTCTTTGTCCGTACAGCTAAGGCGTAGAATTTTCTGCCCGAGTATGTGGTGCCTGTTAGCTACAATCTTTTCCCTTCTGTTGATTTTTGAGTCAAGTGCGCTTCCAGGCAAGCATATTCCAACCAAGGTTTATACCGACATAGCACGAAGAATCGCCAAAATTAAGTAGCAATGGGCAGGGCAAATTGCTCGCAGAACGAATGGCCGTTGGGGTCGAAAGGTTCTGGAGTGGCGACCACGTACCAGAAGGCGTAGCGTTGGAAAGCCTCCTACAACGTGGACCGATGACCTGGTAAGAGTTGCAGGAATCCGGTGGATGTGAGACCCACAGGACCGTTCATTGTGGCGACACTTGGGGGAGGCCTATGTCCAACAGTGGACGTTTTTTGGCTGTAATGAATGAATGATTTTTTGGGGGATGAACTGCTCGCGTCCGTAGGATCTACTTGTTTTGACCACCCTACACGTGTCCCCTGGGTAGTGCCAAACGAGCAGTAAAATACGGTGGTAGGCCTTAGTATCGGCTGCCGGCTTAGGAGTTACCACCCACCAGACAAAGCCATGCCGCCAAGCGACTTGTCGTGTTCCGGCGTGATGACTGGTGAAGCCATATGGTGGAAGATGGGTCTGAGCAGTTGTGTTGCGATGTGTACCGTACCGGGTATGATGCGACAGCTGTTGTTGTGTCGGACGTTTGATCGCGGAGGGTAGCGGGATCCGAAGCACGGTTATCCGCTGGCCGACCGCAGATAGTTGGGGGCCCAAGTAGTGTACCAGCCACGCACAAAAGGCTGCCCCGCCAACTGCGAAAAATCCCAGGGTGGCCCCATCGTGCCGGTTGGCGACCGGGCGAGAGGACCCGATGGCGATCCCTGGGGGGGTTCGGGCGTCCCCGCAGTCTCCAGATCAGACCTCCATTGGCGCAGCAACTCTGGTCGCGTTGTTGGATTTACATCGCATCACCTCGCTCAACTGCCATCTTCCACCTACCCTATTCACTCAAAATTATGAAAAATAAAATGAAAGGTACTCGTAAAAAGAAAAGTAAGTGTGTACAGCGGATGCACGTCCTCTTATTCCAAGTGCACCTCTCTAACATTCGAGGACTGCACTCCAATATCAATGCGGTCCACCACCACCTTGAGACTAACAAGCCCCACTTACTTTTCCTGACGGAGACGCAGATCAGATGTCCGTCAGATGCGGCGTATCTCGACTACCCGGGATACTCATTGGAGCACCATTTCCTGCAGCGTGCCGGGGTCTGTGTGTACGTCCGCAATGACATTTGCTGTCAGCGTCTCCGTCACTTTGAGGACCCTAATTTCTCAACGTTGTGGTTGTTGGTGGACACCGGTGTGGACAAAATTGTCTATACCTGTGTCTACCGATCGCACAGCGGTGACCAGGAGACGACTCAACTGTTTGGCCACCTCGGTGAGGCCGCCGATAAGGCTCTGCATTGGCACCCTGATGCGCAGTTTGTGGCTCTGGGGGACTTTAACGCCGTTCACAAAGACTGGCTTTTCCCGTACCAGAGGACCGACCACGCTGGGAGAGAAGCGCGAAACTTTGCAGTATCGATGGGCCTCTCCCAGTTGGTAAAGCAAGCGACAAGGGTGCCTGATGTAGTTGGTCATACTGCCAATTGTCTGGACCTTCTGCTGACCACCGATCCGGACAGATGTATCGTAACAGTTTCCTCACCACTTGGAACTTCAGATCACTGTCTGGTGAAGTCTGTATCGACCTTCTCCCCACCTGACTGCGACTCACGCGGTGAACGGCGAATGTGGCGTTACAAGTCAGCAGATTGGGATGAGATGCGGCACTTCTTTGCATCTTATCCTTGGCAGCAGGTCTGCTTCTCTTCTAAAAATCCGTCGAGCTGTGCAGATGCTATATCCGATGTGATACGTCAAGCTATGGAGTATTTCATCCCTTATCGCGACGTACCCATCGGTGGCTTAGCTCACCCATGGTTCAACGCCGATTGCGTTCAAGCTGAACAACGTAAGCATTCGGCGTTTCTCGCCTGGGTTGACGCTCGTGATCACAAAGCTCCGGATCTGAGTTCAAAGAAGAGAGCCTTCAACCATGCTGCCAAGTCCTACAAAAAGGCACTAAGGAAGGCTCGCTTCGACCGCATTACCCATATTGGTACAAAGCTCTCTGCGCAGCCGTCCGGTAGCAGAGCATTCTGGTCCCTTGCCAAGTCGGTCGAAGCGAACTTCTGTCGGCCCTCATTGCCTCCGCTGGTTAGACCTGATGGTACACTGGCTTATACGGCGAGAGAGAAAGCGGGTCAATTTGCATCTCTCTTCGCCCATAATTCTCGTCTTGACACTGGTAGTGCTACTCCACCGACTTTACCTCACTGCGATACTTCGATGCCGGAGGTCTGCATAAGGAACAAAGAGGTTCTGAGAGCACTGTGTCGTCTTGACGTGAATAAAGCTAGTGGACCAGATGGTATACCAGCGATTGTTCTCAAGGCTTGTGCGCCCGAGTCCTGTATTGACGCGTTTGTACCGCCTCTCATTTGGGACTGGTATAGTGCCCAAGTCCTGGAAGCTTGCCAACGTGCAACCCGTGCCCAAAAAGGGCAGTCGTACCGATCCTACCAACTATCGGCCGATTTCAATAACCTCCATACTCTGCAAGATTATGGAGCGTGTATTGAACTCGCGCCTCTTGGCATACCTGGAAGGTAACGATCTCCTCAGTGACCGACAGTACGGGTTTCGCCGCAATCGATCTACTGGGGACCTACTAGTTTATGCCACCCACTTGTGGGGCGAGACCTTCGAGAGGAATGGGGAAGCAATTGCTGTTTCCTTAGACGTCTCGAAGGCCTTCGACAGGGTATGGCACTATGGTTTATTGAATAAGCTTTCAGTGTACGGCATTTCCCCTGGTCTGATTAACTGGGTAAAAGACTTCCTGAGTGAACGTTCTCTCCGAGTTGTTATCGATGGATGCTCATCAGAGCCCATGACGACTAATGCCGGAGTTCCTCAGGGGTCTGTTCTCTCTGCAACTCTCTTCCTGCTGCATATCAACGATCTGCTGATGCCCGGTATCTATGGGTATGCAGATGATAGCACAGTTGTAGAGAGATACCTGCCAGGTGCTCGAGCTAGTAAGGAGCTAATCCGGTCCGAAAGAGAGGCTATGGTAGAGCGTACGAATGTCTCACTTCAGGCAGTCTCCAAGTGGGGTGAAGCCAATCTGGTGGGATTCAACGCCGCCAAAACACAAGCGTGTCTATTCACCGCTAAAAGGAGCCCGTTCACCTTGGCTCCTGTTTTTCAGAATGTATCCCTGGAGTACACTGACTGCCTTCAGCTCTTGGAAGTTGAAATTTCCTCAGACCTTAACTTTGGGCGGTTCATTGAGTCCAAAGCCAAGGTAGCTGCTAGGAAACTCGGCGTACTTGCAAAGGTCCGGCGGTACTTCACACCAGGACAGCTTCTAATGTTATACAAAGTACAGGTCCGTTCGTGTGTGGAGTACTGCAGCCACATATGGGCTGGTGCTGCAAAATGCCAACTGGCAGCTTTGGGCTCGGTGGAAAGGCGTGCAAAGAGGCTAATTGGTGATCCAGATCTGGTTAATTCCAATCTACAAAGTCTTGAGCACAGGCGTAGGGTAGCCAGCCTTTCGGTGTTTTACAGGATGCATTTTGGAGAGTGTGCGCAGGAATTGCATGACTTGATTCCACCATCTCATTTCTACCATCGGACAAGCCGACGAACGGCGAGTATCCACCCTTACGTTGTTGAAACCTCTACGGTCCGGACCAAGCGTTTCGCCTCGTCGTTTATACCGCGTACATCGAGGGACTGGAATAATTTGCCTGCTGCGGTTTTCCCGTCCGATTATAATTTGGGTCTCTTCAAGGCTAGAGTGAATAGGCTCTTAATAAATTAGTGCGCCTCATCATCTACGATTGCATTACTACTTACCATCAGGTGGGATCGCAGTCAAGCACTAGTTTATATCAATTAAAAAAAAAAAAAAAAAATGAATGAATGAAGCATGTTCCCTATCCTTCGTCACATAAGTACCTACATCGCTAATATAGTATAATAATTATCAGGTTAGATAGTGTTCAAACGTGTGCTCATAAATAATAATTAAAAAAGAGACTTTCGACTTAAGTGATCAAGTTTTGTTCAGAGTATAAATAATTATTATCCATTCAACTATAAATATTATGGTGAGAAATGCACCTGGTCATAACCAGCATTATTGTGTGATCACTCATCACTGATCACACAAAAACGCCATTGTTCTATCTCTATAACCTATCCATCGTGCCTAGAAGCTCACATTATTGTTCAAGCGAGCACTCAAACACGGTTTTCTTTTATGTTGGTGTGAGTGTCGACCAGCTCGCACGTGTAGTGAGCATCAAATATCACTGCACTTGATGCGTGCTCATCGTGATCTACTGTCTTAGGTACTAGCTGCCGTCATCACTAGCACTACCAATGGTTACAGTTTTATTAAAAAAAATAGGATTCTTTGTTGTATATACATAAAAAAAAGCACCCTAATTTTTTCTTGTTGCCTCTACCAGCTGCCACAATCCTGTGAACTAGGTCCCAATCCTATTAATCAAATTTAATTATTAAAACAATTAACATACTTACAAATACTTCACTAATTATACTATACTATACATACAAACAAAAACATCTTAACACCAATTCTAATAAACGGCGAAAATGTAGAGTATGTTAATGACTACATATACCTGGGTAAGCAGTTATCCTTTAGAGAGATAGATAAAGAAGAGGTGGAGAGAAGGATCGGCTCAGCATGGAAACGATATTGGTCATTAAAACACATAATGAAATCTAAATTGTCTACCAAACTAAAACAGAAAGTACTAGATTCTTGTGTGCTGCCCTGCCTCACATATGGCTGCCAGACATGGTGCTTAACAGAAAAAACGGCTAACAAAATTTCAATCTGTCAAAGAGCGATGGAAAGGAGTATACTGAACCTTAAACTTTCGGATAAGGTGAGGAATACTGAAATTCCCGGGCGAACACAGGTCACAGACGCAATATACCATGTAAGAAAATTGAAATGGAAATGGGCGGGTCACCTGTCTCGCTGTGAGGATCGAAGATGGACAAAGAGAGTAACAAGGCGGAGAGGGCCCAGCACTGGCAAGCGACGTGTGGGCCGCCCACTAAAGCGCTGGGCGGATGACATCCGTGCTGTCGCTGGTGGGAGCTGGATGAGGGAAGCTCAAGACAGAGAAAAATGGTCTAGTCTGGAGGAGGCCTTTACCCGCACAGGGGTTCCCTTTAATTGAATGCTATACATATATAAGATAATCAAAGTCAATTACATGAAACATTTTTATTTAATTAAAATTACAAGTGCATGTTTCAATAAATAATTAATTAATTAATTAATAGAATTCATATATATTATCAACTATAATCAATTGTAATTTATTGCTAATTGGAATGTATTATTATTAAGGGAATGAAATAAAAGGCTTATTTATTTTTATTATTTATACATACAAACTGAATTCAAACATACTAATTTAATTAATTATGCAATGAAATTGTAACATACCCATGTTTTGTGCACTATCATCTTAATTACCTACTTAAATTAAGGTAATTTTGATAATAATCAGTTACAAACACAAAGTTATTTTATAAGCGTTTACTAACGCTCAAATAAAGGTAATCAAGGTGCTAATATAATGAGAAAATAAATATAAACAAAGTGCACGGTCTGCTTAATATTTGAAATTCATAATTATGATTTCAAATATTATACACACTGTGCACTTTCCAAAACAGTTTGTGGTCAACCGAAGCATAACTTTCAAGTCTTAAAGAGTTAGAAACCTTGAGAAATTCTTGTCTCATCAAAGATTTTCTTCTACCTTTCAGCGTAAACAAGCTTACCGCTTACTTAAATATATTTGCAACTAAAACAACTTGAACAAGTCGTAAGCCTCATAATGGCAGTCGGTGAACGAACCAGTTCTTTTTACTAACCCCTCGCTAAGAACTAAAACCTTTAGTTCACACTTTGAGAGTACGAAGTGCAAGTAACATTAAGTTCAGATGCGGTGATCAAAGCGAGGTTCAAAGTGGCGAGCTTTGGATCGCGTGTTTTACTTTTATTTTATGAAAGCTTTTTTTTAAGATTGCCTCACTCTCAAATCACTCGTGATTTGAGCTCATTGCAGGTATTCAAACAATGATATTACTAGTGGTTCTATGCATTGGTGTAATCCCCTATAGCTTAAAGATGGCTCTTGCAGAGAACTTGTGGTAATGTGTAAGTATAACCAGCTAAGACTGGGCTGTAATCCACTACACAGATCCAGTGCAAATGTAACACTAATACCCCATCAGAACACCTCATCGCAAACTGCAGTGGCTAATCTAGAAATCTCTTAACCGACTGCGGCCAAATGAGGCTTCCTCGAATCATCCCAAACACAGTGCCAGTGTGGAGCCGCTTCACAGGACATGCATCACCTGCCATGCCCCCTGCGCTGCACAACCATCTGTACCTTCCAAGATTTATACGAGGTCAATGATAAAGCTGTACAAGGTTGCCAAATACCGGTCACAGAAAATTTATTTATTTATTTAAAACTTTATGCACTAATGAAACACTGTACAAAGGCGGACTTAATGCTGGATGTAACATATTTTCTTTGATTTTTTTTCTAAATATTATCACATTTAACAATGTGACATTTGACACATTGTGCCTAAACTCGCGAGGTATGAGTCGAAGCTGTTACCACTGGTCTACCACTGCTACAGACTTCTGGTAATGTGCAGTTCTACAGAATTCCGCAAGTTTTTCTATTGTTTCATGAAACTGGTATTTGCATCGTTCGTCCGCTGCCCCGCCTCGGTCAGTCTTTAAGCGGTTTATAATATATCGCAGTTCACGCAGAGTTTCTTGTGAAGTTGCAACATGCGGTGTTGGCTGGCCACACGGTTTTTATACAAGTTTGGAAGCCGCCACGTTTAGTTAGTGATTCGTTTAAGTTTTAGTTTTTGAATTTGAAAGCGTTAACTTGGCATGTGCATGAAATAAGTTATAGTAAGTTTCGGTTTCTTCAGAAAAGTATGCGTTAACAACAACAAAGTAAGTTTGACATGAGATATTGAACAGCTAATGATCTGGAATGATGATCATGGTTCTTGCTAACTGTACTTTTGCTGATCTGCCTACAAAATATATAATGCCGGAAGCCTTTTCAATCTTGTTCAATCCAGGCCGTCCTTCTCACCGTAGGCGTGGGCTTGCGGACGACGAGCAATGGGTAGCGTGCCGTCCAACTGAAGCCTACTGGGGCCATAGGTTGACATCCGAAAGGGAAACCCGGGATCCTGGAATGGCTGGCAAAGAAGGAACATAGGTGTGGTTATAGTCAGTAAAAGTCTGACATGCCCTTCTGCTTGCTCTAGAGCGGGAGAAGTCATTGGATAAATTTTCCCTCTCCTAGAGAGGAGGCCTGAATCACAACAGTGGGAACATTATAAGGCCGACTATGCTATGCTATGCTATGCACCATATGCTAGTCAGGCAAAAACTCATAGGTTGACCTGCCAAAAACCACTCGCATAATAAAGTCTTTTCTAATAAAGATTTTATTTGCCACCAGCTTATAAACTCTTACTGGAAATGCTATAATCAGTCACATAAACGAAAACACAAGAAAAAGCAACGTATTCCCAGAGGCAACAAAAACCACAATAAATATTAGCCACAATATAACTCAAGAGGCACTTCAACCAACACCAAGTGTGGAGACCCTATGCCGAAGAAAGTAGAATGCTCACTCTACACAAAATGGTTGATGCTTGATTTTTCAAGAATCGTAAAACACTTATTAATAAAGAGCTCCAACGGTTTAAAATTATCCAAAGCAGCATAGTTCCGAGATAAAGCCCGTGTTTCAAATTTCATGCTTTGTTCAGCAGTTTGAGCGTGAAGGAGTAACCAATATAAAGACACCCCTAGATACATACAAAAGAAGAATGTTCATTTCCCGTACCATATTGCGTCACAAGTATATCTATTAATACCAAAAATAATGTTTTATTTTTGTGTACAATGTACTGATTTTTAACCGCTTTTTTTAACCACATTAAAAAATATCGTGAAAATGATAATAAATGATTAACAATTCCTACTTCCGAAAAAAATAACGTCATTTCAGAAATTTTTACGTTCCGAATACAGTTGCCAGTTATTTTCGTAATCTGACCAAAGAGTATGTAAAGCTAACGCTTTTAATCTTACAATGATCATAAATAAATGGTTCGTCTAATTAATTTTAGCTGCTACCTAAGTAAATAAGATTATATAGTAGAAAATATTTAAACTGCTAAAAATAAATTCTGTTAAATTATTTTATTTTAGCTCACCATTTTATAAAGTAAACATTGCGTATATTAGAAACTCAAAACTTGACACTGTCAATTTGAATAGGACATTTTGGTATTTTGGTGCTAAACTGACGTTTATATCGTTTGATGATTTTGTACTGTATTTGAGTAGCTCTGGTAGTTTTATTGAATAATAATTAATTCAATACGTCTATAATAATTATTGACAATGTTGAGATAGTGACTCATAGTGTTGCAAGTGGCAAGGTTTGTAAAGTGGGCGCGCGCGGCGCACGTTGGGGCGCGCAATTCGCGGGCATACATTTCCATTTGCTTTCTGCGGGCGTGAGGTGCAGCAGCGCGCGGGCCGCTCGCGCACGGCGCAAAGGGCACGGTGATGGCTTGGAAACGGCGCGTTAACTTGAAATGCACGCACGCAGCTCGCTAGCGGCGTATTCGCCAGATGTAAACACACCCAAAGAGTTATACTTATATAGAATAATAAAGAATAAACTTGTGAATATATGGAGAGGGGGATATAATGGAAGAAAAAAATGTTTTGGGCCTACCTCAAGCAACATGGGCCAAGGGCAGGAAGATGACGATGATTTGATACCAATGTACCCTAAAAGTAAATGTTTTAACTGACTAACAATTACAAATTCTTTATTTGTGTTACCTGGTTAGGTACCTATGTTCACGCGAGAAAGTGGCAGTGAAGCCGAATTGACGTCAATATTAATTATTAGTCACTAAAATAATTCGACTAGGTACATCAGTTGTTTCAAACAAATGCATTAATAACTAATGTAAATAGATTAATATAAATACTATGTAAATATGTCATAAAGTCTCTTTCTACGCTACGAGCAACGCTGTTTCATTACGACGAGACCATCGACTCCTCTCACTGTTACTGTATAAATGGTTGCCGATAGCTCTGGCCTTATCCAGCCTTAGTTATTGGTCGGTCCGTGAGGTTGTGGATCGGCAGTGATAAAATCCCGTCCTATACACCCTTCATTCTTCCCACCTTCCGTCTGTTGCCTTAGGTCTCATGGCAACAGGCTTTATCTATATATATAAAAGAAAGTCGTGTTAGTTACTTCACTTATAACTCAAGAACGGCTGAACCGATTTAGCTGAAAATTGGCAGGGAGGTAGCTTAGAACCAGGAGACGGACATAGGATACTTTACTTTACTTTTTTTTTTTTTTTTTTTTAGAGTAGGGTAGAGTAGGGTAGAGTAGGGTAGAGTAGGGTAGAGTAGGGTAGAGTAGGGTAGAGTAGGGTAGAGTAGGGTAGAGTAGGGTAGAGTAGGGTAGAGTAGGGTAGAGTAGGGTAGAGTAGGGTAGAGTAGGGTAGAGTAGGGTAGAGTAGGGTAGAGTAGGGTAGAGTAGGGTAGAGTAGGGTAGAGTAGGGTAGAGTAGGGTAGAGTAGGGTAGAGTAGGGTAGAGTAGGGTAGAGTAGGGTAGAGTAGGGTAGAGTAGGGTAGAGTAGGGTAGAGTAGGGTAGAGTAGGGTAGAGTAGGGTAGAGTAGGGTAGAGTAGGGTAGAGTAGGGTAGAGTAGGGTAGAGTAGGGTAGAGTAGGGTAGAGTAGGGTAGAGTAGGGTAGAGTAGGGTAGAGTAGGGTAGAGTAGGGTAGAGTAGGGTAGAGTAGGGTAGAGTAGGGTAGAGTAGGGTAGAGTAGGGTAGAGTAGGGTAGAGTAGGGTAGAGTAGGGTAGAGTAGGGTAGAGTAGGGTAGAGTAGGGTAGAGTAGGGTAGAGTAGGGTAGAGTAGGGTAGAGTAGGGTAGAGTAGGGTAGAGTAGGGTAGAGTAGGGTAGAGTAGGGTAGAGTAGGGTAGAGTAGGGTAGTGTAGGGTAGAGTTGGGTAGAGTTGGATATAGTAGTCAGTTGACGGGAGCGAAGCCGCGGGCAAAAGCTAGTATACGTATATATTGTAGCTATATGGTTAGGGCTAGGTTGCAAGGTGCAGCTAAGGTTGTTGATAGGCTACAGTCAACCCCCATATATTGTACATTTCGGTAGCTGAATGTAGAACCCACAACCTGTAAGTGATGTATTGCGTTTTTTGATTCGAGAAATCGAACTAAAACACGTAGCAAGTTTGTTTAGGTCTTGATAACTTTTTAGATAAATAAAAGACTAAACGACCATTACGATTTTTAACAGTCTTAAGATCGTGTTCTTCAGTGTAAGCCTAGGTGTCAACTGTGGCAACTTTACCGTATTTTTTTACATTTTTACTATTTACCACTACATAGAGCTAGATATTTAAACTTTTATTGATTTATTTTGTAAAAAATATGTGTCTCTTTTGGTTGAACCAATGAATTCTACTAAATCTCACATAGAATCGCTAAAAAAACCAAGAATATGAGGGAGGTAAAATTGACATAAATTTGGCAACTTTACCTAGCGTACAGTTTTTATCGAATGTGTGTTTCAAAGTGCATGCAATCTAAAGTTGCCAAAGGTCCAGGTGATAAAAAAGCGATGTATTTTATTTTAAAGTTATCATCTTCGTTTGAGTAACCACTACCAATACATAGGTAAAGTTGCCAACAGAAATTCAAAATTATCATAGAAATGTCCGCATGGCATCAGGGTTGTCGAAAAATAATACACATTAAATCTTTTTTTTAATAATAAACTTTTATTTATGCATTACTTGGCGTCAAAAAATGAAGTACTTAGCGTAATTATAATCAAGCTCCTAATTATAAACAAGCTCCCAGACGTCTTCTATTTCTTTGTTTGACGCTAAGTTTTGGAGGCATCTTGAATATAACATCTGTAATTGGATATCAGCCAAATTTGTTATCAACTTAATTAAGTCACATCCCAATATTTCATGAACGAATAATAAAGTTAGTGCTTTGAACAGCTAAACGAAATTTTAAAGGGTTTCCCACATAAAACCAGATTAGTTATGCAAGTGAAATTTGACAACCCTAGTCATAGGTAAAGTTGCCTTCATGCTGAGTTTGGTAACTTTACCTAACCTCAAATAACATTACCTTTTCGAATAACTCAGAAAATAGAAGATTCTTAGGATTTAATCACTGCGATATACCTCCATGAGAATATATCAAATACTATTTAATATACGCCACTTACCTGCACTTTAATTTACTGTAGGAAACACCAATCTTTACACGAAGACGCTGCGCACAAAATTGACCGCATATAACGAAAAAGCACTCTATTTTGACAGTTAACGAAGTTGCTGGCCTAAAAAACTTATTGGGTTACCACAATTTATTACAGAATCTACCAATATCTGCGAAATAACATAAACTGCCACAGACAAAACAAAAAATAAGTTGATCTAGTATAGGGTATGCTTAGGTAAAGATACCTACGGAAAGTAAAGATGCCACAGTTGACTAGCGTAAAAATATTACCCATGCGCGATAAAAGCCTGAGCGTAAGTAACGCCACAATATAGGATAATGCAATACACTACTCATCAATTTGGGCTAAAACGCATACCTATAGTATAGAATGCAAATTATAATAATCACTACGGTTAATAATTGCTATGAAATATGATCAGGCGTTTTCGAACTTTTTTTAATATCTCAAAAATGTGGTTAAATATTAACAAAAAAATTTTAGATAGTGAAAATTTCAATAATAACTATACTCTTGAGAGTAAATTTGGTTTGACGCAAGTTGGTACGGATCCACATACAAATTTGGGCAATCTCTTTTTACTTTATAATAGTACTGAGCAAACAATTACTCACGGGTGACTAATTTGTCTACGGCCTACGAATAAGAGTCGGCAAAGGGCATTTAGAAAAAAAAAGTTTCCCCCTCTAGGAATTACTCCTGAATGTGGATCCGTTCACAAATATGTTTTACGTACGTTCACAGACCCGGAAAAACCATGGAAACCACTGTCTGTGGACCATACAAATATTTATTTTTTATGTGCGGGATTCTCAATTGCTTAACCAGAGCGCTAATTGTGTCGTCGATCATTAAAATATGATAATTATAAAAAAATAAATTTCATTTCATTAGAATGAACAAAAAAACAACAACATATTTTGTAAATAGGCTAAACAAAAAACAAACGTGGGTATTCTGTAATATCCTCCTCTGTGACATAGTCAAGCTGCCAAACGTGAGCTCCAACCGGCTCGCCAAGTGTTAAGGAAGGTGTTCAGGCAATTTGTGCAGCCGCCGTGAAGCCAATTAGTCAAATCTTTCCAGAGAGAGCTCTCTCATTTGCAGACCAATCGTATGTACCCCAAGAACCCACTCACACGGTACTACAGCCTCATGTACAACCTACATATTGGACGATATTCGGAAATTCTTGGAACGCTTGGTGTTATTGACAAATATAAGTAGTATTACGTGCAGCCTGGCAGCATAAGGACTACAGCGTTCAGTCTGTAATCGAAACTCAACGGTCTCTATTTGAGGATTAATTACGAGTTTCTATATTTCAACTAGTACTTTGACAGTCTCAGGAAGGGGAAGCATTTAAATAAACTAGGTCTTATGAACTTATTAAAGATTGTTTGAGTTTAAGTCCATCGACATGAAAGGTTGAAAGGCCTCTCACAATGTAGACCGACGACCTGGCGAGAGTTGCAGGAATCCGATGGATGCGTGACACACAGAACCGTTCGTTATGGCGACACTTGGGGGAGGGTTACGTCCAACAGTGAATGTCTTTCGATTCGATAACAAGGGTATGTCCTAAATAATGTCGTATAATAAAGAATTAAGAACACACGACTTCACTTCGACTTTCTTCGTCTTTTATGAGAAGCACCCATGTATCATCAGGAGCGAGCCTATTAAAACCCGCCTAGTAGATATTTAGACGCCCCAGCGAGCTGCTTTAGGAAAATCCTGAACCTAAGGATCACGCATGCAACTTATATTAACGAGATATACAACGAGAGACAATATTAATTAATTTTTAATTAATTTACCCTGAAAAAATATTATATAACTGGTGACATCACATCTTGTGATTCATAGTGTAAGCTTATTTATTTTTTATGTAACATGCTGTGAGCGAGCTTGCTATCTCCACTTTGTCACATAAACCTTTTAAGGTTTCAGACAAGTGTTTTTATTGTAGCGAGTGTAAACTATAAATGTATTGAACAATAAATAAAAAAATAAATAAATTAACAACATTATTATATTTAGAAAATATTTATCGAGTTTTCTTACATTTCATTATCATAAATGATGATTATAATACGATTTGACATGATGATTATAACATGATTATTTTAATACATTCTTTTTTTATTATTTTATAAGTCAACTATTAATTTTAGTAAATAATGAATTGATGTGGATTTTAATGTTTTTGTTATAGTTTTTGTTTTGTGATGTCTATTCAACTATTTATTCTTGTATTGTAATTTTTCATTTTTTTTAATGTAATTAATAGATAATATTTAAATAATAATGCTCATTTAGTGGCACTTTTTATCATATATTTTTGATAATTTGCGGATAATGCAGTGAGCTGCAATATTGTTACCACTTAAATTATTGATATTTGTATTTATTATATATTGTGGCTGTTAATTAATTGTCCCTAAATAAATAAATAATAGGTATGTAAGTACGCGCACGAGTCAGTGCCAAAACAAATAAAATTAACAATAATACGCCTGTAACAGTAATTGTAGGTACAGTAAATTGAGCCTAAATACAATTTATGGTACTTAAGACATCCAGACAGGCGCCTAGCTCATAACAACTAAAAGTTAGCTGAGTGGAGGCGACAGGTAACAACAGACTGCTCATATTTCTCTCATTGTTCTGGCGACAAATATTTATTTGTTCTTTTGATCATTCCTCAGTCATTGTCACGAATGTACAAGACAACCAACAAACAGTAATTTGGAATATAAAAAAGTAGTAAAATATAAACGGCTAGCTGTAGCCAGCGGCATTGTCTGCGTGAAAGTTAAGTATGGTCCCATGGGAAGGTACTACGTTTAATCCTTAGTCATAATTCAGGTCATGGTCATATCGAACTTCAAGTTTCAACAAATCCATTAAGTCATTGAAGCGCGTCAAACATCTGAACATACAGACACTTTCACGTTTACAATGTCAGTAGAATTAATTTTATTTCCAACCAACAAACTTTCCATTGTGTAACTTTGAAATTATTGTACGTTTCCAGTTACCATAAAACTCGGTTGATGTCACCCGAAACCTGCGCCCAATGACTGATGAGTTTCCCTAGTAGAGCGTCAAATAAAATATATTTGTGGAAACGAATTTGGTTTCTGAAATAGCCTTCGATAAATGTCAATCAAATATAAACTGCTACGATGGCCGACCAAAAAGCAATTATGTAAGTTGACAATGGATTCAATTGGGTATGTTAATTTAAATAAATGGCTTTTCAGAAGCTGAACATAGAAATAATTATTGTTTGCGATTTTAGTGTTAATTGCAAAGATTTACAGTAAAGATAGGCTGACCAAACGTTCTTTTTTTTTCATACAAGAAACGTGGCACTCTATTATTTCGCACAAACGAAGACTTCCGAAGATAGCCGACCGCGAGGCAGATTCGCTTTGGTCTATGCAGGCCTATGTTGAACTAGGTTGTGGCGTCAGCAAAACTTGCGGTTCGCCCTGACTGTGATTCTAAATTATTATGTTTACTACTACTACTCAAAAGGCATGCAGGTTTTAATGTAATGTACATTGACCGCATAGGAAGCAATTCCTAGTATGTTAAAAGTAAGCAAAAATTAGATTTTTTAAATTTAGTTTAATACATTGTTGCAGCTATGTTTTTATCTGTGTACTTATTAAATAAAAAACTTTTTACAAAAAAAATACAACCGACTTCAAAGTAAAAAAAAACACCGAAAAGTGCAAAATAACTTTAATTTCGGAAGTCGGTGTTTCTATAATAGTTTTGTCTCTTCGTTATTTAACACCGACTTCCGAAATTAAAGTTATTTTGCACTTTTCGGTGTTTTTTTTTACTTTGAAGTCGGTTGTATTTTTTTTGTAAAAAGTTTTTTATTTTACACTTTTTATTTATGGTACCACCACTAAAAAGTACCCCTCAGCCAAACTTAAATACCTTATAGCCTGAGTGCATCTCATGACAATTCTAATAATCCCAAACACGGTTAGATTGCATTAATTTATTACAGCGTTCCAGTGCCTAACTTCAGGCTTCATCATCAGATCAGTTCGATATATTCCCCCTCTACTTTCAGTCAGTCATCGACTACACGTATAAACAAAGCAATTTTACTTGTTACGACGGTTCTGCTGTGATCCTATGAGGAGTTCTGTTCCATATCTTCGAAGTTCATGATCAGATCATAAACTTCCAATAAAAAAAAAAAAATTCAAAATCGGTCCACAATTGACCGAGAAATCGGTGAACATACATAAAAAATAAAAAACATACATTCAACCGAACATATAACCTCCTCCTTTTTGAAGTCGGTTAAAAAGAAAGCTTTGTATTTTGAAAGTAGTGTACGTTATGATCACAACTAATTCATTTATGGTTTTCTCTCTCTTTCTAATTCTCTCATTTATCTATCGAAATCAGATGAAATCGGTCTTGAAAGAAAGACATGATCAAATAAAACCTAAGAGGAATACACTTAGGTGCCAAAAAACTCAGCCACAATCCTATTCTATTTGCACAGATCAAAAGTGTCGGGCAGCTGCTACTGGTGACGGGGCCTTGCTTTTATCGCAGTGTCACCGGCAGAAACCAATTACACGTAGTTCGCTAAAAGCCGAGAGCCGTGGCATCAATTAGGCAACTCCGTGTCGCTGGCACGGAGCCACCGTGTCACAGTGAGTCGACACGCTTTCCGCCCTAAGTACCACTTGTTCACTACCCGCCCCAGTTTTTTAGCAACGCAGTGTAGCTGGAAAGCGTTTTAACGGTTGAGTGGAATTGATTCGGATTAAGCAGTGTATCGGACTGCAGCCTCATTGGTTGGAATGTAACGGCCATTTTAGATGGTTAGATCCTTTTTTTTAAATAGTGACAAGACCGGTCTACCGGATCAGATGGACATGTTCTCTTTGTGAGCGTTTGGGATCTAGTTTCACGCAAAAACTAACGTCGTTTTTCGTAAAACGAGTGTTACTGCGAATTTAATTAATGATTTTGTGGATCACTTTTCATGCAGTTTCTAAAAGGCTAGTAAAGAATTCTGTTTCTTATCCGACTGACCCAGAAAAGACTATTTTTGGAAAGTTAGTACCTTGTGTCTTAATCTATTTCATTGGTACGTTCTGTAGTTAAAACAGCTGGATATATTTTGACAAATAAGGTACTAATGGTAATAAGGTAATGTAATGAACATTAGTGTTGACTTCTGAAGTGACATTAATTTTTAACCGACTTCAAAAAAAGGAGGAGGTTCTCAATTCGGTTGTATTTTTTTATGATTGTTACCTCAGACCTCCGTTGTTTATGGATCGATTTACAATTTTTTTTCCCCTGAAAGGATATGTTTTCAGATTGGTTCGATTTTTTTCAAAATCTCTTTGATCATAGTATCCAAAAGAATTGAGGGAACTCCTCAAATATTATAGGCAACTATATAGTGATTTTGGTATTTTTATCGCGAACTTAAGCATTTACAGTCAAAAAGTAACATTTGATGAAGTGGAACTGGTGAAGAATACCAGAAATGGCCAACGGAACTTCACCCTCATATATATCACAACGAAGATAGTTATGCAACTATTGATGTTGAAAATGGTACTATCGAAGTGACCTGATGATGACGACGGAGCCGGAAGGTAGGCACCGGAACTCGGTAATTAATCAATGTATCCTAGCCGTGTTTGGCATTATTAGAATTGTCATGATATGCACATTAGGGTTATGGTACTTTCGAACTGATCTGATGATGAAGCCGGAAGTTGGAAGGTAGACACGGGAACTTCATAATAAAACAATATATCCAATTCCAATTAACCCAAACACTGCTAGTGTTTGGGTTAATTGGAATTTTCATGAGAAATAAGTACTCTGGCTATAAGTGTACCAGAACTAAAAAGTGTAAAATAAAAAACTTTTAACAAAAATAAACCAACTTCATTTTCACGATACTTCTGGTATTGTTTGTTTGTCATTTAGCACTGATTTCTGAAATTAAAGTTGTTTTGATCGTTTTAGTGTATTTTTTTTTCTTGTAGTGAAGTTGGTTAGTTTTTTTTTTGTTATTTTTTTTTTGTTTTTATTTTAAATATTCCAATTTTAAATTTTGCTTTATTTTTAACTATTAATGTAAAATAGCAACCGATCTTAAGTGAGTGGTATCAAAATATAAAGCTCAAAAATTAAAAAAAAGAGTGAAATAAAAATTTAAAAACTCGAATGTCAAAAACTACTAAAAAGTTCCAAAAAAGTTTTTTTTCAAGCAGTCTGACTGCATCAAGCAGTTGGTGGCATCAAATGTAATAGAACTAAAATAAATTCCAGCAACTGCATCAGATATCTTGACATTAAGTTTGGATTGCTTTTTGTTGTCAGTCGTGTGTTTAGATTTTTTTAAAGTTTATTTGGTTTGAGAGAACATTTTGTATATCACAGTACAGCACTTACAAAAATATAACCAGAAAACCAGAATCATCCGTATGTAATAATCATATATAGAAACAAATGAAATACTTATCGACCAACAACATATTCCATTAATTAAAACAATGACAGTCCCACTAATTATACAAATTTTAGTCATACTATTGTTTCAAAAGGAAACGTTAAACAAAACTTAATTAATTAAATATAAATAAATAAATATTTTCTCCGCCCTCATCGCTTCGTTCAAATAGTTCCTGAATGGAGATCACGTACTCGCAACACTACACGTATAAAAGCTACATTTTATAATTGCTGCTCTCATTCACATTTTTATAACCTCTATTGCTATCACACAAGGTTGAAAATTGCGTGAAAGTAGTGTCACAATATGTTAGTGGGATAATTGCAAATGTCATTTACACTTTTATGGTTCTTATATAACGTGAATAAGGTTGAAAATTCCGTAGTGACGTTGATAGATTATGTGTGCCTCTATAGCGTTGCGTCTGGTGTCATAATTTACTTCTTTATCTTCCTTATAACGATGTCATAAGGTTGTTTATTGCGTGAGTGACGGAGGGGTAGGTTGCGGTACGGCAATGTGTCTAGAACAATGGGAGGTCGTTAGCGGAGTGACGGGAGGGCCCTCATTGTGCTTGAGAGGTGTTCTAACCTTGAGAATACTAATGAAACACACTCGACTTCGGTTACACGATTGTAATCTTGTGAAGTATGACGAGTGGGGGCAGAGGGCTTATGTTTCACCAAGAAGTTAGAAAGACTTACATTTTTAAGGAAAAATCTTTACCTATTTTTTTCTAAGCTTAATCTTAGTTCACATGCAGGGTGTTTTAATTACAGTAAGAACTAATTTTTGACTAGGTTTTATTTTCTCGATCACCTCGAAGCAGCAGAGGTGCACATCACTCTTGCCAGCTTGCCGCTTGAACGATCAGTTGGACTAGATACTTAAGAATAGCTGCTTAGTGTAGGCTAAAAAATTACTACATTTGTTCAATACCTGTATAACTACCAGAATGTTTCCTGATTGTTAAAAGCGTAGTCCATGAATCATGATCATTATCATGATGGTGGGACCATGTCCCACCTTCCATCCTGCGTTACGCGCTACGTCATCCTGTTATCTGTTCACGCAGGGATCTAATGACAACACGTAGCTGAATACTGGGCCAGGCAAGGAATTTAACTAGTTTTGCCATCGACACACTAAGGAGAAGAAGAAAAGCTTAGTCGAGTGGTGCCGATAGGTAGGAGAAGCACAGAGGCAAGTGACTACAGGCTGGGGTAGTGGTTCCTTGCGCTCCTGCTAAAACTTTTCAGGCAACCACTCACGACTGCTTATATGCACAGGTTAACGTCCATTTATCGAGTGCCCAGCACTGGGTTGCGACAGTCGCTGTCGCCATTTCACCATGAGATTCCACCGGATCTCTGTTCGCCATACCGCAACTTGTCTCGGCAGTCCTATATTACAATATTATTACGTATGTTTTCAACGTTGTCTTTAAAGACTACGTTGAAGCCTACGTTTTAGCTTGCAAATCGCTTTTTTTAATAATGAAAAGCTTATTGTGACTTTTTAACTTTATTTTTCTAAGCTCTGGCAGCTAGTTACAAAAGCGTATACGGTTTATGAGAAATGAATTGCTTGGCTTAGATAATCTCCATTTGGGTATTACAATTTCTTGTTAACTTCACTTAGCATAGCATAATCAGCCTTTTAATGTAACGGCCCCGACTTACAAGTTGTAGGTCGTGGGTTCAAACCCAGCCAGGCGCATTACTTTGTGTAATTTATTTCATCACCACTGCTCTTAAAACGGTGAAGGAAAACATCGTGAGTAAACCGGCATGTCCTAGAACTAAAAATTCGAAGACATGTGAAATTCACCAATCCGCACTGGGCCCGCGTGGTTGATTACGGCCCATTCCCTCTCCTAGAGAGAGGAGGCCTGAGTCCCAACAGTGGGAACATTAAAAGGCTGATTATGCTTATATATATACGCATTCCACTTCCTTCGTTGACAAATCTTTCACTATTCAAGCTGCTCATTTGTGGAATGCTTTACCTAGAAGTGAGGCGTGCTCAAACGCTACCAACGTTTACAAAAATGGTGAAGGAGCATCACCTTTCAATTTGATTTTTTCTTCTCCTGGCTCAATTTTATATTTGATGTTTATTAGTATTTTTTTTGTATTGAATGTATGTATTTCTGTTATTATGTCTTATTAGTATTATTTCTGATGCTGTAAACGGAGAGCCCTAAATCTATCTCCTTTCTTTCAGTCCATTCAAAGGTTGTCTGTAAGAAATTGCCCTGTGCGGTACAATTATTTTTAGTAATGTTTGTCCTGTATTTTTTGTTATGTCGTGTAAAATAAAGAATGAAATAAAAAAATAATAATACTTTAATGTAGCAAAATGCTCAATACTTTCCTTTCCCCTCCCCCCACCATCAAGGACCTCGTAGATAGAAAGCCGCTGCTGCATGTTATGTATGTGATTGACTTGGGCAATCACTTTACCACTTAGTATTATAGCCATTTACAAAAATACTGAAAACTAAAATTTATATTACGAGAAGTAAATCAGATCACAAAATATTACTGTCTAAGGCTTTTGTATGAAGCACTTGTAAAAAGCCATTTACATTACAACACGGCTATTTGGAGTCGTAGTGAAGCCAAATACAATATTATGTTAGAGCGGATCCATAAAAACTACATTAGGTCTATGTATAAAAAGTTATATGTAGTTTAACCGGGCCATTATCTGTTATATCCAATCTTATTTGTTTTTGAAATGGACCTACGATTCTAAGAACAAATCGTCGTATCCTACGAATAGTGCCCTAACGAACATAGGGGCTTTCTTTTTTTATTGCATAATCCAATTGTTCTCATCATACAACATATAACCAGTTCAACAAAACAATTAAAAACGGTACAGGTTATCAAATAATTAGGTTTTTTATAAAGCCACAATTTTAAGCACTACGTTTTCATCGAAGAAAAAAGCTACAATCGCCGTCGCGCCCTCTTTCTTCGCGAATAGTGGGGGTGCGCGGGCGCGGAGAGAGCGTACTAGCGCCGCTCGGCCACTAGTCGGCGGAATGCGTTTTGTAAATTTATTGTAGTCTATACATATAATAAAACAGTAAAATGGTGGAGCGTTGGTATTAATTGGCGCAAAAACTACTGAACCAATCCTGTTCAAATTTTGCATACATAATCCTTATAGGCCGGGTCAACTGTTAGGCTACATATTATCACGCTTTTTGCTATGGGGGGTGAGCAATATTCCAAAATGTCCATATTGAACGACAATCGCTCTAAGTTCGCTCCCCAGATACAGTTAATATTTTTGTGATTGTTTTGGTGTTTTTTTGTACATAATATAGAATGATATTTCCAGAACAATAATAAAATGGCTTTTTATGTATTTTTAAATTGTCGTCGACATTTTTATTCGATATTTTTCCAAATATTTCAGTAAAAACCCATCAAAACTCATATTAAAATGGAACCGGACATAAAAAATACACACTTTTTTTAATTTTGTGTAGGAATTTAAGGTCAAAAATGAAAATCATCACGCTATTTTGTACAAGGAGTCAAGCAGACAAGCAATGACGTGTATATAAGAACGGCTATTTAGAACTAGATTCTGCAAGGACCGTGGCGAAGTGATATCGTGACGGATCCGTGTTTGCTATGTTGCGAGTTCTATCCTCGCATAATTTTTTGTGATTGTTTTCTTTTATTTTTTATTTATTTATTGCTTACTTATTTTTGTTTTCTTACTACTTTTTACTTCGAATGAAATGTAATCTATAGAAATGAAATTGTACAAAAGTCGTATTATTTTTTAAAAACAAAGTATTAGCGAAGGACACTGAAACACAATCACAAAATTAGTTTTTGCATGTACGTATCTAACAAAACGTTGATATATTTATACGTATTATTTGTATCTCTAGAAAGTAATCAATTCGTATTAATATCGAAGCGAATTAAAAACTTCATTGATTTCTTTTACAGTACTACATCTTATTATTTTTTAATTTAATTTCAGAACTTCTATCATCACTTTAAAGACACCGCATTGGGAAGGGTTTACACCGTTCATCCCAATAATGGATAGCGTTATTATTTGCGATGATTGCTTCACACTGTACGGGCCCCAACGGCATCACGATCAACACTGGGACGACACTGACAGTGACGGAGGCCAGCATCACCGATAGCCCCAGACGACTGCGACATTTGTTTGCCATTATTTTAATATTTTGTGGAGTCACAAACCCAGGTCGGTTGTGGGTCTCATGGTGGAATGGCGACAGCGACTGTCGCAACCCAGTGCTGGGCACGCCACAATTATGGCGGTAAGTCCCCTCTTTGAGGAGTGGCTGGAAAGACAACATGGCGTCCTTACCCTCCACATGACGCAGGTCCTCACCGGACATGGTAAGTTCGGGAGCTTCCTGCACCGGATTCGTGCGGAAGAAACGCCTGGGTTCCACCATTGTATGGACCGCCCGTAGGACACGTTGGAGCATACGGTAAGGTGTGCCCCGCCTGGGCAGAGCACTGCCATGTCCCCGTGGGGGCGATCGGCGGTAGTAATCTCTCGGGCCGGGCCTTGGTACAAGGTATGGTCTGGAGCGAGGAGGAGTGGCAGGCGGTCGCCTCCTTCTGCGAAGCAGTAATGCTAGCAAAGGAGGCGCCCGCACGTGCGAGAGAACGGCATTCACGCCCCGCCGCCGTCCCGATCCCGGTTTTCAGCCATCGTAGGCGCTGGCTTGCGGACGGCGAGCAATGGGTAGCTCGCCGTCCGACCGTCCGGTAACCGTCCGGACCGAGCCCAAGTTGTCGACGGCGCGTAGTGTTCCACGCGCGCCTCAAGGAGATGTCAGCAAAACCGTAGGGGCCCAGCAAGGTCGAAGCCTACTGGGGCCATGTGATGCGAAAGAGAACCCCGGGGCCCTAGAACGAAGGCAAAGAAGGAACAGGAGTGGGTTTTTAGTCAGTAAAAGTCTGACACTATCTCACGCTCCACCCAAGAGCGGGGGATGTCATTGGATGATTATCCCATCGAAAAAAAAAAGTTCGGTTGTGGGTAAATCATCGCCATCATCTGTCCGAAGACTTTTCACGTGCTTTAATGTGTACTACTGAGGGTGACATTGAACAGAACAACGAACGCGTTTCGAATAGTTGTCTAGGTTCACTTCAAGACGTGGTCATTTCCATCGGTGGCAATCCACTGGACTGGTCGAATATTACCGGCCCCGCAATCATTGGCATATCAAGATTGAGGAAATCGGGGTGATATCGTCAATGATCACGACTCACCTCAGAACAAAATGTCCCTGCATTTTTAACATCGTCATACAAAGCGTGCTCAGCCAGGGTAAAATATTTTTCATTAATGCTCCAGGTGGAACAGGAAAAACATTCATTGCCACTGGCATCCTTGCAGAAATAAGGTGACAAGGCAAAATAGTGATTGCGACTGCCTCTTCTGGAATTGCTGCCACACTGCTTCCAGGGGGCAAAACAGCGCACGTAATGTTTAACATTCCCATCGATTTAGAGAGCAACGAAATGCCAGTGTGTGGGCTGACAAAGGTTGGGTACTCAAGGATTGCTCTTTAATCGTATGGGATGAATGTACTATGGCGAATAGAACAGTAGTGAAGGCTGTAAACAGAACCCTGCAGGACATACGCAGGAATCAAGATGTGATGGGAGGTGGCACTGTTTTGTTTAGCTGCGATTTTCGGCAAACTTTGCCTGTGGTGTCGCGAGAAATTAGGGTTGACGAGGTGAATGCTTCGTTGAAACGATCGAATCTATGGTCACGAGTTTACAGACTACGCTTGACCATTAACATGTGAGCTCAGTTGGGCGGATATACTCAAGAATTCTTGGATGTTCTTTTAAAAGTTTGGTGAAGGCAACTTACCAGAAGAGAGCTTTGAAGTGCGCCTACCAGAGACTAGGGGACGTCGGTCGAATACCGATACAAGAGAATTCTTGGGTGTGTGAACGGGCCATTTTAACACCCAAAAATGATCAAGCTGCAGCAATTAACGAAAGCGTTCTCTCGCAAATTGATGCTAACGAAGAGGTATTTCTATACCTCTATAAATACTGTTGTAGAGCAAGATGACGCTATATATTATCCCGTAGAGTTTCTGTATTGGAACGGTAAGTGGACTACCGGCGCACACTATCCAGCTGAAGGTCGGTGTCCCGATCATGCTGCTACGGAATTTAACTCCACCTAAGCTATGTAACTGGACCTAGCTCAAAGTCGTCTCTCAAATATTATTGAGGTGGAAATTCTAAAGGGTTGTGGCGTCGAGGAAATAGTGTTTATACCCCGAATACCACTAATCTCTCACAATTACCCCTTCTAGTTCAAGCGTGTGCAGTTAGTTTTAAATATATGGCTACACATTGTTGGAATGTCATTCCTCCACCTGTAAGAGTCCTGAAGACAAAAAAACATTTCATTGACATTTTAAAAAAATATTTCATGCACATTCAACTATCCGCATAACTTGAATCATTACAATTTGACTATATTAATTATTTTTAGATGCTACCTCTTCGGTCATGGACTTCAGGCAATGGATATGGTCTTCCATAGTGGTCATGGTCTCCGTTTTGATCCTACCCTCTATGGTCACAGTCTTCTTGGCGAGATAAGAATTTTGGGGGTGATGATGAGACTTTGAACGCTACTTGATACATTGTTTCAAACACTTGTTTGAAGCAATCCATTTGGCCTCTCGGCATCGCTTTGGTGCAATTGGTATACACTTACACACCTCTTCTCATATTGTGAACACATTATCTTCATAAATTTTTAATAGTTTGTCTTTCTTAATTATTTCACTGTAACACATAAATTTACTAAAGGAGGATATTTTCAGCGTTTCTGGTTTGCTCTTGCCAGGTCGTCCTATGCAAGTGGTCGTCATCAGGCCACCTCCCCATAATATGGTACAATTTTCGGTTTGTTGTATCTACCATAAAATGATATCTGTAAGAAAAATAATTTGTGAGTGATCCAGTTTCGGTTTATTTTTGTAATTATAGGAATGTGATAAATGTCGTATATTTGTGTAATAATAGTTAAAAATTTAGTATTGTCTAGTGTTTGTAATGTTGTTTTTCTTGATTAGTAATGTATAATAATGTATGTATGATGATATAAATTGATATATATTGATGTAAAAGGTATGTGTATATGTAATAATATGTACTAACCTGCCTTGGATTTATATTTACTCTCGGAGGGGACGCCAAAATTGTCACTCGAACGGTGGTTGCTGAAAACCAGCACCGTAGATGGCTAGATTTGCCTAGCGTCACGGTATATGCTGAGCAACGGCCTATTCTTGCTAAGATGCGACGCACAACTTTGATTCATAGTTTTTATTGTTTAAAATTATGATATTTTCTTTTATTTTTTGGTTTATTTTTTGTTTATGTTTGTCTCTATTGAGGCCGGCGTCAAAATGCAACAGATAACCTAGACAGCTGTGTTGTCTATGGCCCTAGTGGTGCAACACAGTTATGCCCGATACACACATGGCCTGTCAGGGAACTTGGTTTTTGTATTTTTGAAACGAATTGTGCGTCTATTCAGGCAGAATAAACATGTTTTCTTTCTTTCTTTCTTCTTTCTTCCCTGTAAGCGTATGCTTCGCAATAATAATAATCTAAAAGCTGCAGGTGTTGATCTCAGGACAGCTGCTTCTGACACGGATAGCTGTATATCGCTCGCTCCCGCGTCACCAGTCCTGAATCTCTATACATTTTAGCTCCTGAAAGTAGGACTAGAAATTTGGTTTACATAGAAGTTTTATAAGAAAAGTAAAGTTTTGGTTTATGATTTATCTGCAAAAACAAATTGTGTTAGAAATATAATTGTTATTTGCGGACGAAGTCGCGGGCAACAGCTAGTATTGAATAAGTTCAAATATCATAACATCAACGAGTTTGTACTTAATTAGACCATCATTATGCCTTTTGTCTGCGGAAGAATAAACAAAAACATAATTTGAAACATAGAAGGAAGACACAAACATAATTAGGGCTTCGTATCGCAATATAGCCATTCCATAGAACACGGCCACAATCACCATTATGGTTTTTTTCTATGTACCCAATATTGAAAATTGATTAACACAACAGAGAATAAGGATTTAAGGGACCAAATGCATTTAAAATAAAAAGATAATTTATTGAAAATAATCCTAGCCGAATCTTAAGATATCAATACACATTATATGAAATCACTAATACATATTTAATAATATTTAATTTAATTAAACACAAAAAAGTGTCTCCTAAAAAGTTGCTATTATGCAGTTACGCCCCTATTCGTAGGATACGACGAAATAAGGTTGGGTATTACAAACTAGAAATCAAGCGGGAACTAGCACAGTCTTTGTACTTTTTCCAAGTATTAAGAGGTGACATTTCTAATTAGGCAATTCTTAGGATAATTATGAAGTGTGTGCCAGATGTTTATGGGAACAGCTGGCAGTGGCCGCGGCTGCTGGTGGTGGCAATGCGTGCATCAAATCTGGAATAAGTAGTTGCACCGCAGACGCGTGCGTTGTGCGAGATTAGACTTATTTTCTTATTTATTCTTTCTTATTTATGCCATAGAGCAATCTGTAATGATAGTTTCAAGTTGTTGAGCACATAAATAAAACAAAACACGGTGAAACTGCCACTGACCATTATTAAAATATGTTATTATTTTTTTCAACAGTGTTCCGCTAGGGATTGGTACTAGGACCACCCTTGTGGAACATTGAACATACGACTGCTGCTGTGCGGGCACCTCCCCAACGGGGTCAGCGAGGTCTGTTACGGAGACGACACGCTGGTCCTGGCGCAGGGAGAGTCATACCCGGCGGTGGCCGAACTAGCGACACGCGGGTTTTTTCTTTTGTTCGCGACATCTCTGGAGAGGATTCACCAGTTAGGACTCGAAGTGGTACATACCACCACCGGGTTTCCAAATAACGGTAGGAGGGGTTCACATCGGCTTCGGGCCGAAGATGAAGTACCTGCGAATCGTTCGCGACAGCCAGTGGAATTTCGAGAAGCACTTCCGCAGTTTGGTTCCCAAACTGAATCAGACTGGGGTTGCCCTCAAGCGGCCCTTGCCCAACCTATGGATCCAGACGCCTTCTGTTGGAGGCTCTACGCGAGTATCTTTCGATCCATGGCCCGTTACGGAGCGCTGGTGTGGGCGCTATCACTGCGAAAGCGACAGGCGGCCAAATCGAATGCGCGCCAGAGGGTCATGGCCACCCAGTTTTTTTTTTTTTATTGATTTAAACCAGTGCTTGACTGCGATCCCACCTGATGGTAAGCAGTGATGTAATCATTGATGGTGAGGCGCACTAGTTTATTAAGAGCGTATTCACTCTAAAAATGGATGGTGCGAGGATACTGCACGTTCTCACGCGAAGCGTCGAGCCTCCTTGCTGGTCACCAGCAAGAAGGCTCGATGCCAGGTCTCATATCTGGAAGCAACAGTCCTTGCACGTAGTAAGCACGATTTGAGCCTGGAGATGCAACACCGGGACAAAACTTCACTGCCGTGACAAGTCGCGGCATGGCGGACAGAGTTCCGGCGGGATTTAATGGTGGAATAGCGATAGCGACTTTCGCAACCCAGCTCGGGGTACGGGCTTTGGAACGGACATCGTCACGCCCCAGCCGCTGGGAACCCGAACCCGATTTCCAGCCACCGTAGACGTGGGTAGTAGGTAGACTGGTAACCGTCCGGACCGAGCCCGAATCGTCGACGGTGCGTGGTGTTCCACGCGCGCCTGAAGGAGACGTCAGCAACCGTAGTGACGCAGCAGAGTCGAAGCCTACTGGGGCCATGGGTTGTGCGAAAGAGAACCCCGGGGCGCTGGAATGAAGACAAAGGAAGGAAAAGTCTGAGACACGCCTTCAGGCTCCACGCTAGAGTGGGAGAAGTCGTAGGATGATATCCCACCTAAATAAACCTGTTAAGGATTTTCCTAGGTACCTACTGTTTATGAAGTTCCACACTACGTAGTCACTAAGCAAAACCGGACACCTAAATACATAAAACAACATTTAATTACCTACAGAGTCCGGTGACATCAGCCCTATAGTTATACTAACAACACGGTTGATTTTTGTTATTTTAGTCAATTACTTAATCAGTTACGTGAGTTTTCCAGCAGAATTAGCACCCCTTCGTCTAGGGGTGGTTATTGAATTACAGTTCCCGATGTAATGGGATCTGAAAGCACAAATAGCTGGCTACAGTTCTGTTTCCTGGTATTTGGGAACGTGCCAGATTTTGGCAAGTTAACATTTTCACAATTACCGCGGAAATAGCCATGAAGTTAATTACGTTCCCCGGCGCCGCCCATTTCCAACAGCTCGCTTTAAAATGTTACACTGATGACGTTCAAGTGGATTATACGTATTGAATAAATAATAATTTACGTCCTTTTATTATTAAAAAAAAAATGTAAAATGCCACTGAATGAGTTATATTAATAAAATAATACTGCGTTAGTGAACTTCGTATAGAGTTGCAATTAAAATACCTGATAACTAGGAAAGGATTATAGGATTGTTTCTTTCAAATCGAATTTTCTGACCAAGGAGTATCTATCCAAGGAGTATCGTATCGCCTAGTAAATGACTGTGGAGGTCTGATAGCCAGTCGCTTCATGTAAAACATGGGTACTGGCTGAATCAGGTTAGACTGGAAGCCGATCCCAACCTAGTTGCGAAAAAGGCAGGTAGATGATGATTCTTTCCAAAACATTGCGTTTGAGGAATTGTGATGTCATAGACTAATCTATGAACCAGTTACGCAAACTGGACTTACAACGCGGATGACACAGCACTCATAGCGCGTGCATGAGACATGCATGATGAGTGTGTATTGTCATGCTGAGAAATGTATATTTTTTGGATTGGGAAATCATCGAATACCTACCTCCTCCCACTCCGGGTGAAGTGATTAACCCGTGTTCCTTCAGTTGGCCTTTGCGTTCCAGAGATGCGGTGACTTTTTCAAACAGTTATAAACTGTTTGAAATTGGCTCCCTACTAATATATTAACTATAAACCTTGACACAAATTATGTAGGATATTCTTACTTGAGAGGACTTCTGAAAAGGCAACCCGTGGTCCGGATACGCAAAGGGCAACTTAAGGAACCTAGGTGTGGTTTTACTCAATAAAAGTAAAAGTCTAGCACGCTTTCCCTCTCCACCCTAGAGTAGGAGAAACCATTAGATGATTACCCACATAAAAAAGCTTTCCGTCAGTGAAAGTCCCGTCAAAATCGGTCCAGCCGTTTCTAAGATTTCCTCTCCCCCAGAAATCAGGATGTCCCCCCGACCACCGGAATTAAGTCCCATTTCCGCGAGAATATAAAAAGTAGCTTAAGGTACTCACTATAATATTAGCTATATCCCAATTAAAAGTAGCCTAAGTAACTGCTAGTAACATTTGCTATTTGTCAGTGAATGTCCTGTCAAAATAGGTCTAGCCATTTCGGATGTTAGCCGGAACAAACCGATAACAAATCTAAAATTTCAAAATTCATGTTTTCGTTATAGGTATCGAATATACTTTGATATACATTTAGTAAACAATTGTTTTTAGATAATACAAACAGACACTTCAATTTTATTTAAGATACAAACAAGCGAAGCGGATGACAAGGTAGGTTTGTGAACTTTTAAGTGATAAATGAACGCCTAAAATGGAGTGAATAAATAGTGATATTAGATTATGATAACTAAAATGCGTAAAAAAAGAATTAAAAAAGCCCGACTGCGAAAAAAAAAAAACTTTAAATAAAAACTGAAAAGAAAAGAACAAGTTCAGTCCAGTAGCCTAGAAACCCATTTAATTGCATTAATTTAAACACGTAATGTAAATCAAATAAAAAATCCTAATAGGTACGGAACATATTGACTGCAACAGTCGAGACCCATTAAAATAAATTATACTATAATAATTCCATCTAGTATGGGTCACGACTGTTGCATCAGTCTATATGTTTATTTATTTATTTAAACTTCATGTACAGTAGTGGTATATAGGCGGACTTAATGCAACAAGGCATTCTCTACCAGACAACCTTTGGGTTAAAAAAGACAACACTGTAGTAGGCTTGCACAATAAACAAATAACAGATATTTCAAATTGAAAAAATAAAGTAAAAAATAAGTTATTTACAATAATAAAATACATATTATTTGATATTTTTTTTATATATTATTTTTTTATTTTTTGTCTGTATGAGGATAATATAAAACAAATATTGCATCCTAATACGGATCATAGTGACTGCAACAGTCGGACCCATTAAAATAAACTGGACTAAAATCATTCCATCTAATATGGGTCCCGACTGATGCGTATCGTTATGTATATTATGTTCCGTATTAGGATTTATTATTTGGTTTATTTTTTGTGTGTAGGAGGTAATCTCTGAAAGTACTGGTCCGATTGAAAAAACTCTTTCACGGATAGAAACCTGCTTTATTCCTGAATGACATAGGCTATATTTTAAGTACGCGGCCGAAGCTGCGGGCAAAAACTAGCGTGTAACCATAAAAACAAGTTTGTATGTGTAGTGATTAAAATAATCCGTGGGTTTAAACCCGAACCTTATCCCTTTTAACGTAGTTATTTTTAGCATAACTTGAAATAACAAGAAGCTGAATAAACTATAAGTTGTGCGAACCTGTGCGAGCTGGCGTGAGGCCGACCCTAGTTAGCATAATCTTTGTTATACGGTGTTTGCGAACTTCGCCCGTTTTTATTGAAATTAGTGAAAACTCGCCTTTGTTCATGTGTAAAACTGCTGCGAACTATTTAAATAATTTTCATTTAAACATTGCACTTACATTTCCGTGTTGTTTTCGTATTTAAGATGACTCAGACTTATTTTTAACTAACTTTTGCTTAATAGGGTCGTCTGCAAATAAAACAAAAACTTCAACGGGTGCTTACTATGTTATGTCCAAATCCGTTCATTAAGGCGTGATTAAGTAATTAAACAATACCTAAACATAGGTACTGACTTTCCCATCACACTAATAAATTAATTATACAGACGATAGTTTGCTTGTATGTGTGTAATGTGAATAACTGTGTATGCTTGTTACTTCTTTAACCTTTCGTATGCCGTAATTAGAGACACAATTAAAAAGCAATTGTGTCGCGTGGATTCGCGCACCGGGCATTCAATGAGTTAAACTCAAATGTTATAGTCATTTAAGCTTTTGTGTTTACTTGTGTTGAGTAACTGTCTTGTTGGTCTAGTGGTTGCCAGAGCTACTGCTGAACAGAAGACCGTGGGTCCTATTTTTATTCTCAAGGTCTCATTTCTCAGTAGTTTTGAGTCTAGAGTTCATTTTCATTATCATCATCATTTCAGTTGAATGACGTCCACTGTTGGATAAAAGCTTCTTTTCTTCCCAAATGTTGCCACGTCAGCTGTCCCTGCGTGGCTTGCATCTATTGGATTTCCACGACCCTCACCAAGTCTCCAGGTCGTTGGTCCACCTTGTAGGTTGCCTTCCAAATTTACAAAGCTGCATCTTCAAGTACATGGTCGCTACTTCAGAACCTTTTGACCCCATCGATCATATTCTGTTCTGCTAGCAATGTGCCCTGTTCACTGCTACTTAAGTTTGGCAATTCTCCAGGCTATGTCGGTAACCTTGGTTGTCCAGTGAATATCTTCATTCTTCAAGGGGTACTCCAGAGTTACCAGAATTACCCGAAGATAATTATTGCATTGGTTGGTAGGCATTGACCTTCGGGTGATTGCGGATTTGTGCCCTGTTATAGACAAATATTTAACTTAAACATACCTGGTGCCCTGCAGTTATACTCTAGGTAGCTGTGCCTGCTCTTTTGGGAATACAGTTGAAATTTTATGTTATTTTCCTCATATTTCAAACTTACTCGTTAACATGGCCTTATAGCTATTAAAATTATGAGGCATTCGTATTAAAATACCATATATTAACTTCTAGTACAAATTCCAATCTGACAAATGAGCTATCGGCTATGAAATAATAGCTAATTAGTTGTTGAATAAGCGAACAAACATGCGAGGCTGTTATTTTATGTCAAAAAACTAATACCTATATTTTAGTTCAATAATAACGTAAGCTTATTCTTAAAATAAAAGTGTTATTGATAAAAAAAACCCTAAAAAGCGCAAAATAACTTTATTACTGACTTCCGAAATTAAAGTTATTTTGCACTTTATGTTTTTTTTTACATTGAAGCTGGTTGTATTCTTTTTTTGTAAAAAGATTTTTCGTTTTTGTTTTTGTAGAGGTCTTTATCTATAGTGATTTATTATTAACAGCAAATTCATCATACATATTAATATATAGTCCGCACTTTATAACTTCATCATCAATTATAAAAAAAAGTAAAAAACTAAAACCCGACTACGACAAAAAAAAATGACGCTGAAAAAGTATGAAACAAGATTTTCAAGATGCTGAAATAGACAAGGTAACTGGAAAAACAAGAATAGAACAAAAAGAAAAGCCGTAGTCACACGTTATAGGTAGGTAATAATCGAAACACTTTAATAACGTGTGACTACGGCTTTTCTTTTTGTTCTATTCTTGTTTTTCCAGTTACCTTGTCTATTTCAGCATCTTGAAAATCTTGTTTCATACTTTTTCAGCGTCATTTTTTTTTGTCGTAGTCGGGTTTTAGTTTTTTACTTTTTTTTATTTAAAAGATTTTGGTATTAAATCACTGTGCTTCTTTACTATTTATTTTGGTATGTACAAGTAAAGCCCTTTCAAATGATACGAAACACGACATATTTATCGTTTTTTTTTTTAATACAATACTTTTTGTCTGCTAGAGGGCGCCACTTTAAATTTGAGCAATATATTGGAAATGTACAAGTGAAGCCCTTTCAAATGATACCAAACACGGCGTATTTTACTCCCTATTTATTTTTAACACATTACTTTTTGTCCGCTAGAGGGCGCCATATCAATTTTTGTGACACGTCACGTAGCCTATGTTCAGCGGACATTTAAGACGGTTCTAACGATACCTCATACGTCAAGTTCCGATAAGTAGATTAGGAGCTATGAGGGAACAGATGAACAAACTCACATACATACATAGCCTGTCAAAATCATAACCCTCCGTAGTCGGGTAAAAATTATAAATATTTCGCCTTTTGTCTCAATGGGTCAACTTGGCGTAATTTACTTCAATAAGTAGAAAGTTTCTTAAAAAAATACTGCTATTTAACCATCATCATCATCATCATTCCAACCGAAAGACTGTTAGATATAGGCCTCCCCCAAGTGTCACCATAACGACCGGTCCCGTGCGTCTCGCATCCATTGGATTCCCGCGGCGCTCACCAGGTCATCGGTCCACCTTGTGGGAGGCCTTCCAACGCTACGCCTTCTGGTACGTGGTCGCCACTACAGAACCTTTCGTGTCCGTCGACCATCTGTCTGGTATTTAAAAGTTACGATTAACTTTAATGCATATCTAGATGTATGTACTAAGTTTTATGTTGATTTATTTTAATGAAAGATGAATATTTTTCTCTCTCAATAAAATTCTCATCTTATCAAAACAGAACTCGCCCTAAGAGATAGATACCTTTAGGCGAGTTCTGTTTCGAGTGGCATTAATGAGGTTCGCTATAAGAAATGTTAAATATAAAAGATAACATTTTTGTTAATAAAATCCACTTTATTATTATAACCAAAGCATAGGTAAACTTTTTCGTGACTTTTCATTTTCTTTTTATATGGATTTTATTTATGTCAAACTACAGGCATGAGTCCCGATCTATCAAGTGACTTATTGCTTACAATACATAAATTTTTGATTATATCTTCGTTCATAATTGCATGACTCTACAGACGCTAAATGGTTTTCGTCAGGCTCATGGAGAGCCCTGAAAAATATTCCATGAAGTTTCTTGCTGACGCATATCTCTGCGGTTTTTAGTGCCAAGCACTATAGGTTTCTGGCAATTCTCGTAAGCCGAATAGAGCGGGATGATTTCTTTGTCCACATACATTGGCAGCTAGGAAATATTCCCTGAGATTGCATATGTTATACAACCATTGATTAGACAGACAGATATCTGAGAAATTCGCGAAAGATTTATTTATATTACCTAGACATTTCCATTTGTTTCAGTTGGTAGTGGACGGTCCTTGATTTTAATGATAAGACGTAGTAATATTACTTGTTTTACAGTTATGACTCATCGTATCCATAGACATTAAAACATACATCATACCATAGACATACTGTACCATAGACATTTAAATAATACCTAATTATTTTTGTTAATTAAATATCAAGAGCCATAGGAATGCTTCGTAAATCAATAAAAGAAAGCCAACAAAAAACAACAACAAATAATCACATTTTTAGGCTTAGGTGTTGAACTAGAAAAAAACTGGGCTGGGATTATAGGATTCCCTAACGCCTGCGCTAGTAGAAACTGTGTTGCAGGTGTTAGTGTCTTCCCTACAATAAAGTGACATTAATCTTACGTCAGACAGAGTGTGTTGAGAAAGAAATAAATAAAAAATAATAATAATAATGTATAATTTAGGAAATTATAGCCTAGTCACCGCTAGTATGAACACACACAAGTAAACAGAAATAATCTGTTTAAATAAGAGCTATTAGCTGTATCCCCAAATGACGCATCAACGTAATCAGGCGTAATCCGATGTTTGTGTGATTGAACACAAAATGGAGTACATTTTAGTTTCCAATCATTATTCAGTTGCTAGTTTAAAATTTGAGGGATTCGCGTAGAATGTACAATTTACCTATATCTATTGATGTCTTTCACAATTACAATTATATTATATTATTTTTACTCTGAAAAACACTAGCTCTAGTCAAGCGACGATTTTGGGTTATGATTTTGAATACAGATTACAAGTTATTTATCTTCAGTTAAGAATGTTTTATTTTACGCTTTAAAGATCAGTTAGCCTAAATTAGCAGTGACATTTGTCTCAATAATATCAATACTATTACTAATGATTCTGTGTCTGCTTTATTCTTCTTTTATTACTGTTATGTCCAATTTAAAGCCTGCTTAATTGGTACACATCCCAAGTAAAGTTATTTTTTATTTAAAATAAAATCAGATTGATGCATACATGGAGTGGTTAGCAGCACAGTACCCTCATTTGGTAACTGTGGTCTACGCAGGACAGAGTTTCGAAGGTCGTAAAGGTTCGTATTATTCAAATCTGTTAACCTACAGAGTGCAGTTTAAATTCATTTAGTAAATTGCTAAGTTAAAATTTAAAGTTGTCTCATGTAAGTGAATTGTAACTTCTTATGGGAAATAAAGATGTTATCTCAAACCTCAAAATAAAGCCACTTATAATAAGTAACTCAGATCATAATTAAACTTTTTTCATTGAAGTTAATAAATTCATGTCTTCTCGCGTATGTCACTTTGAGCTGAGCTTTGATCACTACTTCAATTGCTTTTGATTTTTGTTTAACGAAATCTTTCAGCTCGCATGTCAACTCGTTTATATATTTAGATAATTCATTTTTTTTCTTTTTTATTCGGTTTAGATCAGTTTCAAATTCTAAATTGTTTTACATAATCTAATAAACGTGCTCAAATTAATAAACTCTTTAGACGACTTTCTTACTTATAATTATTTTTTATCGCTAGATATCAACGACAAACTTCAATGATCTGTCGCGAGAATGGGTGACCACCCCTATGACGCTGTACTCCGCGTATCGGCTGGTGGAAAACCTGCGCATGCTATTATGCCGCTCGTCAACCCTGACGATTATGAGTTCTCACATACTGATGTGAGTCAACAATAGTGTTTCTAAAGCTTTAAATTATAACTGTTTTTAACATGCAAAAATCCTCATGGACGTCTTCCACACGGGGTGTGGCGCCGGGGTCTGTCAAATTCTTATTGACTAAAACCACACGGTGTTCTGATTATATTATCTTTGGCCGAGACACTGGAGTGTAATTCTTCATTACAACAGTGTCTTTTTTTAGAGGGAATTCATCAAATATAATTGAGTGGCTGCAAGTGAGTGCTGTGTGGTAGACACAAATCCGGTTGTGTGTTCATACTCTCTTAGATTCTGTTTCCTCAGAGTATAAACATCTCATAGTCATGGGTGATTTTAACACCGATCTTGTGAAGGATAATGCCAGATCGCGCAAGCTGAGAACAATCCTGCATTCATCGAGTCTATCACTCCTCTCATTAATCCAACTTATCACAATCTTGACTCAGACGATTCATGGCTTGATCTCATGCTCACGTCTTCTGTGAATCTGGTTGCTAATTATGGCCAGATTGCAGTCCCCGGGTTATCGAGGCACTATTTGATTAATTTATCTTATAAATTTAAGCCACTAATACAGCGGCCTGCCATTGTGTTCCTCCGGAATGATTGGGTCGATGTCGAAAAGGCTGCGACTGTGGATGAGAAAGTGGATATTTTTAATAGGGCTTTACTGAAGCTCATTGATGCGTATGCGCCGCTGAGGGCCGTCCGGCGCCCCTCGGCCTCATGGATGACCCCTGGAGTTCGAATGGCGATGAGACGGCGTGACAGGGTTTTCGAAGATCTAGAAGAGATCGCAGTGAGGAGAATTGGAACCTGTACAAGTTGGGTAAAAACCGCTTTAGCCAAATGGTAAGAGCTTCAAAACGCCGATACATTTGCGACGAAAATGTTCTCAACTCTTCACCGGCTGATATTAGGAAGTTCCTCAAGTCACTTGGTATAACAAAGTCCTCCTCTTATACTTTTCCCTTTAATATATCTTCGAATGATTTGAATCAATACTTCTCATCGTCGGCTTTGCTTGCGATTCCTGATAAAAATACTACAATTTTTTATATAACTTCCACGCCAATTTTACCTCATGATTCTTTTTCTTTTTCCCCAGTGACCGATCCGATGATCCTCAAAACTTTCACTGCGATTAAGTCCAATGCTGTCGGCTGTGATGGAGTCAGCAGAACTATGTTATCCGTCTTGATTAAAAGTTTGCTCCCCACTATCACACACCACTATTACTGTCAAAATAAGCCTTTAAAAAGAAAAAAAGCAATGTTGAATGATCTTCATTTGTCATTCATAGAATAATAGTATCACTATTTCAATGAAAAAATACGTATCAAGATGGTTCGCAAAATTAATTAAAAAGAACACAGAACTCCCTGGTAATTCTGAGTACGATCCTGTTGCATCCTGCACTTAGTGACATCTAGTGTGAAATAGTTACGTAGCTACAAAATAAAATCGACAGAACGAGCGAGTAGTTTTGCTATTGACTGGCAGATGGCAAATAAAGAAATGGGCGGAGTCTAACACCCCCGCACCCCGCAAAGTATCACGCGTTGTTTATTAGGGAAATCTAATTACAACATCTCCTCTTTGTACATCCTTCATGGTTTTCCTTCACCGTCTTGATAACTGCATGTCCCTTCTAAATGCTAACCTTCTGGCTATTGCTGATTGGTCGAGCAAATTTGGGGTTACTGTCAATGTCAGTAAATGACAGGCTGTCCTCATTGGTAGTTCTTACTTTTTACGAAGTTTGGACACTAGCCGTCTTCTGCCGCTTATTTTAGGAAATATAGTTATCCCTCTCTTGCCTCACGTTAAAGACCTAGGTTTATATATTGAAGATAGGTTGAGCTGGAATAAGCAGATTGCTCAGGTTATTCAGAGAGTCACCTTCACGCTGCGGTCTCTCTATAGATTCAAAAACTTCTTCCCGTCAAGCACTAAAATCACTTTAGTCCAGTCGCTTGTGTTACCTATAATTGACTATGCTGATGTTTGTTACTCTGATTTTTCCCAAGAACTTCTAAACTAATTGGATCAACTTCTCAACAACTGCATTCGCTTCATATTTGGCCTTCACAAATGTGATCACATTTCTTCCTTCCGTTCTCAGCTTAAATGGCTGGCTATCTGTCACAGGAGATCCCTTAGATCCCTCTGCACGCTCTTCACCATAATCCTTGTGCTCCTGATTATCTATAACAATATTTTAAAGTGTTGGGCAGTCCTCATAATCTTAACCTTCGTGCAACCAAAAACATGCTTCTTCATATTCCTTCTCACCGTACTGGCTTTATGTCCAATTCATATGCTGTTTCCACCATAAAACTCTGGAATGTGCTTCCCCTTGACATCAAAAAAGCTGAAAGTAAATTTTCAAACGAGAGACTATGGTAGAGCGTACGAAGGTCTCACTTCAGGCAGTCTCCAAGTGGGGCGAAACCAATCTGGTAGGATTCAACGCCGCCAAAACGCAAGCGTGTCTGTTCACCACCAAAAGGAGCCCGTTCACCTTGGCTCCTGCTTTTCGGAATGTATCCCTGGAGTGCACCGACCGCCTTCAGCTTCGCCTGGGAGTTTTAATTTCCTCAGACTTCAATATTGGGCGGTTAATTGAGTCCAAAGCCAAGGTAGCTGCTAGAAAACTAGGCGTTCTTCCAAAAGTCCGACGGTACTTTACACCGAGACAGCTTCTAATGTTATACAAAGCATAGGTCCGATCGTGTGTGGAGTACTGCAATCACTTATGGGCTGGTGCTGCAAAATGCCATCTAGCAGCTTTGGACTCAGTGAAAAGGCGTGCAAAGAGGCAAGTGCAATAATCACGAAATCTTAGAAACTATAACACTTACAAACTTAAAACTCAACCACTAATGGTGAAATGGTGGTTGGAAGTTTGTATGGAGAAACATACTTTGAGCGGGTGAAACCGCTGGCAGAAGCTAGTACATAATAAAATTAAGTGAAATTTAAAAAAAATCTGACTGTAATTTACATAATGATGGTAATTAATTTACAAGTATTGAGGCCGTATTACTGTCTGTGGGGTTTAAAGTAAGGTTTCTATTTCCGGGTGGTTATAAAAAAACTTTTACACACATTACTGGCTGCGCATTCGGTATCGTATAAAATAAACATTAACATTCATACATTACCTACATGTTTTAGGTATTCTATACATTGCCTAGGTATTGTATAGAATACCGGGTTATACAGATTACCGGCAAAAAATATACATAAAAAAATACATACAGCTGAACCTATTACTACCTCCTTTTTGAAGTCGGTAAAAATGACTTTGTGTGTAACTTTAACAAATCTCAAGTATCATGATACTATTACAATCATAAGCAAGATATGGTTATATTAAAATCAGGATTTCAATCTAAAATGATAGGTGCATCCCTATAAATTTAACACTTCGGACATAGTGAAGGGAATGGAAAATCACGATGCTGAAAGCTCAATGATGCTATGGATGATAAACTATTGGAAAGGTACATAAAATTGTTACTAAAGACAATATATATTCTCAAACCCACTGCTGGGCAGGGAAAGTCTGCTCATTCAGAGAAGACGTGATGATTGATCACAACGCTAACTCTTGAAAGATTAGCGACTTCAGACGTGTAGTAACTAAAATTCCAGCTTTGTTTCAGTGATGTTAAAGAAAAACTAATAAAAAAACAAGAACATAAATAAATAATAAATAAACATACTGAACACCACATTATCTAATTTAATTATTTTTTAAATTGAACATTCTATTAGAATACCTACATGCAAATACGCAATGTGTTTTCATATGTTTACAATTTTTGATGGGTAACGAAACAATATCTGGGTATAAATTATTCCCTTTCCTTGGCATTTCCTTTGAAAACCTACTCGTACATAATATTGTAGCGTGTGTAAATAGGATTATATGGCGGCTGACAGGTAACTGATGTATGTATATATGAAGGCTTTCTGACGCTTTGGGACTGTTCTGCGTACGGTGAGCCATGAAGTAAAGATACAATAAATGTAACTACGAGCTACGGTGTAATTTTATACAAATTTACAGATTTCTTATGAAGTTAAGATATCAAATAGCTAAGCACATAAAGTTCTTTGAATGAATAAATACTCACAACATATTAATAAACATGCTTTATATGGTTTAGAGACTACTAATACTAAAAGTTGCTTTAAATAAATCTTAACATGAATGTTGTGACTTAATCACAAGTCGCAATTTTAATACCGCGCTTGAATTCCATATCTTATCCCACAAGGACACCTCCCAGTAACACTGGAACATCCCACAGGAGAACTAGTACAATCCACAGAAACACAGGAACCTCCCACAGTAATACAGGATCTTCTCACAGAAACACAGGAACCTCCCGCAGTAATATAGGATCTTCTCACAGAAACACAGGAACCTCCTACAGTAATACAGAATCTTCCCACAGAAACACAGGAACCTCCCACAGTAATACAGGATCTTCCCACAGGAACACCGAAACATAAACTGAGTATCCAAAGACTCACCGACGGGCTTATTTTATAATTTTACATAACATTTTGGAATAAAATAAATAAAAATCAATTTTATAGTTATGATTTTTTTAGATATTAGGCGTGCATGAGCTACATAATTTTATGTAATGAAATAGTATCCGGTGACACAAGCCGTAGAACACTCATTTATTCTTTGATTAAAGCTATTTGAATTGAAATAAAGTCTTGTCTGCTCCATGAAACCCGGCTATATGTTACTAAATCCGGATATTATTACTAAATTACCTTTAACTGAATCGTAGTAAATTTGTCATTCGTACGTAAATGCTTACCACCTGGGTAAACTTTCATACATTTCCATTTACATGTATGCTAATACTGAAACCACTGCCGTTGAATTTTGGGACAGTTTTCACCATAAATTACTATGTTTTTGTGAGGCAGATTTTGTGCACCTTTTGTTGATACTCCTTCATGCGTGTAGCTAGTATTTTTTTTGTGTTTATTTACTTCACTTTCTCAAGTTACTTAATCATGAATGTGTTCATCGAGGGACTCGGAAGACATTTATAATATAAGCAGTCACGTTTAACAAGTTTTATTAATTTTATTTAAGCATCATGTACCTAGTGGTTAGGTTAATTAGTTCCCTTCTAGTCATTACCCAGCCAGCAATCAATACAATCGTGGCCAATCGGACACATAAACAAACGTTATTTTATTATTGGAGTACTGTGTGTAGCAAGTAATTTATAGTTTTAACCAACTTGGCACATATTTTATAACATTTTGTAAAATAGTTACGTATTATTAAAGTAGCAAAAATATAAATATTTAATTTATTTACTCTCTAGGTGAGTCACTGCGGGATGCCTACTGAAAACCAGCGCTGGGTATCTGACGCCCAACAAACGCTGAGGTACGGGCACGCTCGGCGCATTCTGTACTATTTTGTTTTTACTTTGTGTTTACTTTGTGTTTACTTTGTTTTTGTAGCCATTGTGCTGTGTCTGTCCCGAATAAAAGTTTATCTATTATATTCTATAACAAACTACTTGAGCCCACAAGCTCTGCTTGGTTTGGGACTAGATGGCGTTGTGTGATAATTGTGAAAAATAAAACTCTATAATAAGTTTTCTTATATTATGTGTTTGTAGTGCTCTTTAGGCCCTACATGTACTCTTCCAGCACCCGTTTAAATTGTTAAATCCAAAATTATTTGCTGATAGCAACAACCTGGGGGTCTGTAGGTGAAGACTGAATAGGTTACTTCTAGGCAAGCGTGTTCCATCGTCAACCTCATCATCGCTTAATATTAGGTGAGATTGAGGTCAAACTTGACCCTGCCAATAACAAAAAATAGCCAACTTACCTTACAAGAACACATAAAGAAACCTTCTACAACACATTGGACGATGGGTTCTCTAGAGGTACATCTCTAAACGAATACAGTTAGCACAGTAATCATGCATCACGGTAACAAATGAGTCCAAAAAGTTAATAAAAATTTGTGATTCATCACTGTCAGGCGTAAAACTACTAGTATTGGCAGTAAATAACCGAGCAGCTCCGGGAAATATCCTAGTTTGTGCCAGAGAGCTAGATAGATGGTACTGTAGCGATACACTACATCACGCGTTCAATTATTACGTTACGAACACAATTCTCTAGCAAGAAAGAATGATGAAATAGATGGTATCGTGAATTGATGGAGACAAGTATTGCTGCTATCCTAATAATAATATTGTAAATATAAAAGTAGCTTATTCAGGAAGAATTGGTGTATTGTATGGAACAGTGGTGGCTGAGTGGTAAAATTTCAACTTACGAATTGTAAGGCATTCAAACTCAGCAATGGCTGTCAAAACGGTGAAAGAAAACATCGTGAGGAAACCGGCATGTCCTAGAACCAAAAATTTGAAGCCATTGCGCACATCCACGAATCCGTATAGGCATGCGTACTGCTACGGCGCATACCCTCTCCCACAAAAGAGGCCTGACTCCCAGCAGCGGTAACATTATAAGGCTGATTATACTATGCCATGAAAAGTGTGTTTGAGAGGTTCGTTCATCAATCACGTATCAACGGCGGAAAACGAGTAGACTGAATTTTGGCCTGGTAATACGTTCCCGTGAGATTTACAACTTTTACGCAGACGAAACTGTTAGTAAAAGCTAATGCTGAAATACACGGCAAAAACATAAATTAATTCACAGTAAATTGGATAAATAATGTGATACCAGAATCAAACGGCAGTAATTCAGAAAAATAATTAAATTGATATAAACTAATGCTTGACTGCGATCCCACCTGATGGTAAGCGGTGATGCAATCATTGATGGTGAGGCGCACTAATTTATTAAGAGCCTATTCACTCTAGCTTTGAAAACACCTAAATTATAATCGGACGGGAAGACCGCAGCAGGCAAATTGTTCCAGTCATTCGATGTACGCGGTATAAACGACGAAGCGAAACGCTTAGTCCGGACAGTAGAGTACACATATAGTAAGTACACTCTTACGTTGTTAGGTTTCAACAACGTAAGGGTGGATACTCGCCGTACGTCGGGATGTCCGATGGTACAAATGAGATGGCGAAACGAAGTCATGCAGTTACCGCGCACACTCCAAAATGCATCCTGTAAAATACCGAAAGGCTGGCTACCCTACGCCTGTGCTCAAGGCTTTGTAGATTGGACTTAACCAAATCTGGAACACCAATCAGCCTCTTCGAACGCCTTTCCACCGAGTCCAGAACTGCTAGGTGGCATTTTGCAGCCCATATGTGGCTGTATATGCGGTTGAATAAATTCAATATTGATTCAGCGAAATAAAGTAGACTCCATTACAGAAATTTTACTATCACTTTAAAAATAATGTTCATTAAAAAATGCAGTATTATTTTATATAAATGAATTTCCCGTATGCGGGCCGGACGGAGGTCGGGCGGGCTTCTGTGCCGGTAATGCGGTTACTCGCGTGGTTGCCACAGTGACGCGGTTAGCTTGACTCTGGTGACTCTAAGTGCTGTAATGGTATCAGTGTCGGATAATCAGGTTTGCATTCATTGTGTTGTGACTGTAAGTGGATACTGTGTGGAAACAAGAGAAGAAAGGTATATGAATTAAATCAAAACATTTCATTTGTTGACAGGAGCTCGTTTGAATTTTAATTATGTAAGATTTTTTTTTGAAGTGGTGTACCCAACCTCAAAAGGAAATGACTTGACTTGACTTAAAATGACTTCTCGCACTCTAGAATGGAGTGCAAGGGTGTGTCAGACTTTTACTGACTAAAACCATACCTGTATTCCTTCAGTTGCCCTTTGCATTCTGGGACCAAAGGTTTCCTTTTCAGAAGTTTTCCCATGGTTCAGTTATCCATTGACCTTGCTGGGCCTTTACGGTTTAGCTGACATCTCTATGAGTCGCGCGTGGAACACGACGCGCTGTCGATGTCTCAAGCTCGATCCCGACGGTTACCGGAGAGCCGGACGGCGAGCTACCCATTGCTCACCGTCCGCAAGCCTAAGCCTACGGTGGCTAGAAATCCGGTGAGGACCTGTGTCATGCAGTAGGTGAGGATACCGTGGTGCCTCTCCAGCCACTCTTCAAAGACGGAACATACCGCCGCAATCGTGGCTTGGCCATGTTTTGCACAGTTAAGATTTAGTTTTATTAATGTTCCAGAAGATTTAAACTTCTATAAAGTACCTATTGGTTTCAAATCACCAGCTAAAGTCATCAACAACATCGTATCGTAATTTAACCCTTCATAACCTCAGTCTATTTGCCTGAAGCACGTCACTAAACAAGCCCGCAAACAGTGCCATTAGAGCGCATCACTATTATATTAGTTGATGGCACCATTACGCAGGCACACCTCTACGTTATACGTTGTATGTTATACTAAATGCGTGTTTACCATCGTTAACCCCTGGCGCGTTAATTAAACTAATTTCCTTTGTAAAGCTCGCTGTGTGTAAGGCGGTTAGTGGGGCAAAATTGATGAGTGATCACTTTTGTATACATATTCTTTGAGGATGTTTATTAATTAAATAACTTCTCCCACTCTGGGTCGAGTGAGAGATATTGACTTTTGCTGACTATAACCCACCCGTGTTTCTTCAGTTGCTATATGTGTTCCAGAGCCACGGTAACTGTTTCAAACGATTCCGCAGGTTTGGTCCACAACACCTTCACTTGCGTTCGGTTTACAGCTTAGACGTCACTGAATAATAACTACATAGGGACAGCCATATTACTATTTTTAGTGAAATTATTACTTGCGTTACCTAACAGATCGATCAATTAGAGACAGCAATACACCAAAAATTAGCAATTAGAAAAAGTGACTACTAGATTTATTACAGACAGATGATATAACTTACACAAATAGCAAGCCTAATTGGAAATGGACTAGAAATCATTTAGTTAGACAGTCTTGTACTGCATTATACCTCGACCGTCCGACAAAATAGTCGTCCCTTGCATGTCTTTGCAACATGAAGTTCGCAACCCCCCGCTCCTAGGCGCAGTTATTACAGCGATTATCACGAACTGACCGCTAACCAAACGGTTATCACAATTACTGGGTGAACCCTGGTTCAACTCAATTACTGAACCTTAAGGTTAAGGTAGCGTCTTGTCATCTACGACAATGATTTTGCTGAAAATATGCCTATTACTTGTATGTTTTCAAAAGAAATATTGTTGGAAAGGTCTTGCCGGCTTTGACTCCAGAAAGTCTTCCATTAATGTATTCTTAGCAGAAGAGCCTCGCAGCGAAGCAGTAATGCTAGCGCCTCCCTTTCCTGCCACCGTAGGCGTAGGCGGACGCGGACGGCGTGTAATAGGTAGCTAACCGTCCAGCCATCCGGTAACCGTTCGGACCGAGCCCAAGTCATCAACGGCGCGTAGTGTTCCATGTGCGCCTCAAGGAGATGTCAGCATAACAGTTGGGGCCCAGCAGGGTCGAAGCCTACTGGGGCCATAGGTTTGCTTCTGAAAGGAAAACTGCCTGCCTGCTTCTGGCGCAAGGCAAGGAAGGAACATAGTAGTGGGTTTAAATCAGTAAAAGTTTGATACGCCCTTCCGCTCTGCTCAAGAGCAAGAGAAGTCATTGGATGACTTCCCACCTAAAACAAAAAAGCTCTCCTATAAAATGGGGTGAACTTACAATATTTTTTTTACCATAATAGTAGATTAAAGAACTAATCAAAAGTCAAAATAAAATTACATTTGCAACTTTAAAAAGTAATATTTCGGTTGAATATTATCGTCACAAAGATTTACCTCTACAAGAGGTATCTCATTTGGTTGTAAGAGAAAGTGACATGAGCGGAGTAGCCAAGATTCTTTTTAGTATAGTGTGGTGGTTCTGTGTTCTCCATATGCTTTCGCAGTTCTTGAGAGTAAACACCCTGCCCCAGCGGATGGACTTTTCTTTTCCCCTTTATTTGGATATTCACAACTTCAACGTTGCAGGTCGAGAAGTAGTCACGTCCGTTCCCTTCTTCCGGAGCAGCTCTATCTGTGGCCTCGATGGCCTAAGTCTCAACACCTCTATAGGTGCACATGATGCCTTCATCTGTTCAGGCATCGGAGAAGTCCTTGAAGGAGCCACGGCTTTGATTAACCTGATGCTCTCGGGCAAGGTGAACGAGGCCACCATCGAACTTTTGTACGGGGCCAATATATGTGCTCTGTGCAAGAGAGATAGCGGCGTTCGCCCCATTGCCGTGGGAACTACCTACTGTCGTATAGCTGCCAAGATTTGCTGTTATGAGGCTACCGTTCACACTTTGTCGACTTACCTAATTTTGGCATAGGAGAGGTCATCCTGATGTGGGGCCGGTACTGAGGTAAGGAAATCGTGATATTAATTACGATTCAACTCGTCCGGCACTAAAAATGTCTTTAATATGGTTAATTTAAAAAAAGTACTTCAAATTTTAAATTGATAAATCAGGACAACCTTCTGCAATCGTTGGCTATCAACAAGATGATTCTTTCGGGCTAGTGATCTTTAGTTTAGCCATGTAACCAATCAATCGGCAGCTAGATTTCCAATTCAATATTTGGTATACCAAATCGAGAGAACCTGGGAGGCAATGTAGACATGGTTGTAGATGATCTACATTTTTTTTTACTCTATAGGGCTTGATTTCAACCTCCCGAAACGTGAATTATTCATATCTGACAGAACTGACAGACTTTGTAACTGACTCTTCTGAAATTCAAATAGCCCCAGAAATTACAATTATTTAAAGCTTTAATCGTTTCTTTGGATCCCAAATTTTCGAGAATTTCTTTCCCAATTTTATTGAGGAAAAAATACAAAAATTTAATGATATTTTGGAAAGACTTCTCCAAATTAACATGCATTAGGCCATCACCTTAATTTGTTTCTGCAATTTCTACCCTAAATTAGCATATTTCCTTCGCATTACCCAATTTTGGAAACACCCTCATCTTTTGGGAGGAATGAGCCATATTATCCGGCATACTCTTACATCGAATTCAAATGTGACCATGGACGACCGAGTTTGGGCTCAAGCTACTAATTTTATCCGTATAGGAGGCTTCGGCATCCATAAAATTACTAGTAAGTTAGTAGATTACCGGCTTATAAATTCTCAATACACGGCACTGAGTAATTAATCAGGAATATCCTATCTTTCCCCTCCTAGAGAGAAAGCCTGAATCTCAGCAGTAAGTACACTATAAGGCTGATTAAGTTTTTATTATTTATATGGATTACTATCCTATCTTCTTCACTGATTGATTTTGATATGGTTTACCGAGGCTACGGGTGTCTGGAGACATGCTTGTCCGACTGACCGTACCAATCTGTTCGACGATGACCTATCGTCCTAACGACAGTAAGATGTGCCGCTCTGCAAAGTAGTTCAGGAAGCACACGCCCGCTGGCTGTGGGGAATGGGATCAGGTCACTGGCTTAATTTTCTGGCCGCATCGCTGCTTCTCTTTACCTAGGGGATCCTTGTTGTTCTTTTCATCACTGCCACTGTGGCTTAATTGTCAGCAGCCTCGGTCACCACGGTCTATCATGCAGTCAAAGCGCAGGACGCACAGCGTGGCACGCGAATATTAATGACCCCATCCGTGATGGCAAGAGACCGGACGGCATGCCTTTATTTTCATGGAAGATGGGTATGCCTTTTATGTTGGACTCTTGTGCCATCCAATCTTCATAGCTCATCGTGCTGTGCTGTTGATGCTGCCGCGGCTGCAGAGCACCTCAAGTGGTCGAAATATTATCTTGTTCGAGTTTTGTTTTCGAGCCGTCTAGGGTTCAAATTCTAAGATCGGTCTGAATGAAAAAACAAACTTTAGGAAGACCTTTCCAAACACTTCGTCGACACTTCGCGTGATGTAAGGGGTGCCATTTACCTTGAACAGAGGATAAGCATTGCCATACAGCGCGGCATTGCCACCAGTGTTTTGGAAATATTACCAGTTGACAGCGAAGCGGAGGTTATTTTTGACGCCATATTTTAGTTTGTTTTTAATTAGTTATGGGTTTTTATAAATAAATAAGTTAGCTTTTATAGTGTAAATAGTGTCTAAAGAAATAATTAAAAAATGTTTATTCATATTTCTGGTAATTTTGATGAATTAAATAATATAAAACTGAAATAGTAGTTGGTTATAACTTGTGATCTTTGTATAATATTTTCACTTTGCAATTAGAACGTTTTAGTTCGAATTCCTTTCTTGTCCTTGTCGATAAAATCAGTCCATAAGCAGTAAATAAGTTAGGTAAACGTAGATCTCTAAGGGCTTGTACAACTTACGAGCGCCTCCCGACAGAACTATCTGGGTACTTCGACAAGTGATTCCGTTACCACTTCACTTCTTTGAACTACTTTCTGAATGAACTTAAGTAATGAACATTATAATTAAGTTAGGTAGCTGTTGTTTGTTCTCTTTTTTTAACCAATTTTGATAATAGGACGAGGTGCTCAATTCGTTTGTTTTTTTCTGGTCTGGTCTTATTTTTTATCAAAATCCAGTTCATATGGGATTCAAAGCAATTGAGAAATTGTAGGGAAGTCCTAAAATATAAATATAATAGCGATTTTGGTATTTTCCTCATCCTTAATAGCCAATAGGAAGAATGCCTTAAGGGTCAAACAAACTGACTTCTGAAGACAAACTGACCTTTGAAATCTGCGAAGCAACTGTCCGAAACTAAAAGAAATAACCAATCTTGTCTGGTAAGAACAGGATCTTTTTTCAGATTATATATTATAGAAAAACTGCAGTGGCCAGCTCCAGCCACAATTAATTGTATTTATTGTAACAGGCTAGTCACGTGGCAGTTCCCACAAGGGCGAATAAAAAAAAATCCGAGAGACATTCCCTTTCGAAAATTCCTCATATTAATTTATTTTTGAAGTTTTGCTTAGATAGACCCACATCTCTTCGAACACATATTTGCTCGGGCGTGTATTTTGCTTCGGTTGCAACGACAAACTTAGCTCACTTGCAACAAAATGTATTCCATTTTCCCAAAGATTATGTACTCATCCTTTATGAATTAAACCAACTTACAATTTTCATACGAACAACTATGACACTTCGTTAAAGGAAACCTGGTACATGATGAAACCAAATGAAGCTACATTATTTCAAGCAACGTACGAACAAAGTAATTAAGAGTATTGTCCTCGCTTTAAGTATACTGTTTGCAAATTAAGCTATCATTATACGTTCTCTTGTAAAAAGACTATTTAAACTCGGCTACAAAGCCATTTGCACAGGGTCTTTAAAAATGAAAATTAACGAGACCAATTATCAACGAACATACATTGACCGCCATACACACCGCAATGTAACATGATATCGTATTGTTCTTGCTCGATATTCAGTGAATATCCATCATAGCATACCTTCTTCGTAAATGTAGTTAGTTACTGGGAAAAACACGTTAAGATGTACATGAAAAACTGCATTTAAATTGTCTATTTATAATCCTACAACATTTTTGGCAACGATGCCACAAGTTTTAAAGCAATTACTATTCTTACCATTAAGTTTTTTCTTCAGAACAAATAGGGAAATCAAGTAACATGTTTGCTGCGGTGTAACACGCAGCGACCTTAATTTCCTTGCCATTCTGTACAGCAAGTAATAAGCGAAGGAAGCCACTCATTACACAACCGCATCTGTCCTCGTTGCTCTGTCGCAGTGCTGGCGCCCTGGTACTCGGCTGGTACAACGCAAGCCTCTCATCAAGTTTGCTTAGTTATTTAGACCGGAATAGTTGTCGTAATTTTCAAAATTGGAATACCTACGTGGTGGGTCTTCAGTGCTACTCTTGCTCGCTTATGTTTTCCTGCTATGTTAAAAGCATCATGTCTGTGTAGTATCTATTCAGAACCTTTCGTTGTGATTAGTTTTTTTTTTGGTTTGTTAATTAATTAGATTAGTTTTGTTATTTTCGTAATTCGCTTTGAACGTCGGTTCTTGGTTGGTTTTATTACACACTGTAATTTTTTACCCCTTTTTGCAAAGGATGTGATAGGAGAAAGGGCTATTCCTATTACTTAACTAGTTAAAAAAAATGGTATATCTATAGCATTTTCTTTTGTGGTTCCATTTATGTTTTGTTGTTGTAGTTGCAGCCTATTTATAAGACAAGCTGCTGGCAGTGGCATCACTCACCAGAAAATTGTCCTAAGGGAACATACGTCTGAGATAATAATCAGGTATTCCAGGACATGGTCTACCCGTGTGGCAAACACCTAAATCATCAACAAACATTTTGACACTCACAAACTTTCGCCTATAAACCTATTTTAGTGTGATTTGTAAATCTTTTTGTGATAGCTTGATAGTTTAAATTACTCATTCTTAGTTATGTTGCCCTGGTACAAACCTCGAGTTTGTTAATATTAAGTAATTATTTTAAAATTTATTTCCCGTCTAGATTAAAACTCTTAGACATCTTACAATTCATCCTTTAGACTTAATTACCTTAGACGCCCCCACGCCTTCAGGCTAACCTCTCTGTAAATACAAATTAAATAAAAATATTATAATGTAAACGAAGATAGATTACCCGAGACGACTCGGTCAGGAAATGAATCTTTAGCAAAGGTTAGGATTGCGTGGGAGATGAAACATGGGCAGTTTATTTATAAAGTTAATTGAAAACATTGAGACTACCTAAGGCATTAAGTCCGCCTTTGTACCTTTGTGTTGCATGAACTTTTAATAAATAAATAAAACATTATCAACAAAAAATTAAGTGCGTCCAGTAATGGTTAGACGGCCAATCCTCTGTAGTATATTCTAAACAGTAGATTCATCTCAATGGTAATTTCTTAGCCACACGGTACAAATATTAAAAGGTTTTTTTTATGGGGATAACAAACAGCAGTACACAATACAATAATATCGGCATGTAGTCAATAGGAGTAACATATACACTACTAACCACGTTATTCACAAATAATTATACAAAATAGTTGGCTGTTAACCTTTTGAGTAGCGTAATTAGAGACACAATAGAAAGACAATGGACAAGACATTGACATTAAATTGTTAGATTGAAACGAAAATGTGTAATACATATGGTTATCCACGTTAAGCCAAAAAATAATACATCTTAAGTAGAAGTTATCTACTCCACCAAACGAGGCAGTAGTAATGCCGTTATTATTTCCAAACAAATAACTTAGAAGGAAGTTAATTTCCTCTCCGAAATTACTTGATATAACTCTAAGTTGAACAAATCCCGATGTTACTCGAACTGTTGCTAAGTTAGAATCCTTTCCCCGCGATGTCCCAATCTGGCTCAACACTACAATATATTTGTTCTCACACAGTTACTGATGTTCCAAATTCTGTGTCTAATCCCGCCAGACGGGATTAGCAACATATCCTTTAGACAAGGAGTCGCTTAATACTCGGCAGATCCAACAATATTTATTTGTATTCAGAGCTTTGTCCTTATGAGGCGTGTTCTTTGGAGTCAATTTGGGTTTATGTGTTTGTTTTTAACTGTAGAAGCTTTTACCACCTCCTTACTACAATGAAGTGGCATTTATTACGAAACTAACATCAAGTGGTGCTGTTGTTACGGTGGGTCTACGCTAGAGAAGCCGAGCACGAGTGGAGCACGAGCAGAGCTCAAATTCGTGTAGTGTGGAACGATTCTAGAGAAGCCGAGCACGAGCAACGAATTTGAGATCTGCTCGTGCTCTACTCGTGCTTACGTAGACCCTCTTTTAGATGTAGTAGGTAATGATTAGTGGAAATGGAAAAGTGTATCTGTTTGTCTTTGACATTCACGCTTAAATCGCTGAATGGATTTTGATAAAACGTAGCACATAAAGAAACTTGATCTGGGTTAGAACAATTTTAGTAATAGTAGTAATTTATTTGATAACGAAAATAATATACCTACAGAGTGATGATAACCACAACAAATTGCAATCTATGTAACTTTCAACTTCCCAGTTAAAATCTCATTTTAAACGTCTGGGGTGCAAAAGCTTTTCAAATAAAAAAGTTAAATCCTGGAGCATTATGGCAACCCAGCGCGGGAATCTTAGTCGCTCATGAATTATTTATTCAATTCGCTCTCGCCGAGCCGACCAGCCGGGTGCCGGGTGCCGGGGTGCCGAGGAGCCGTCAGTTTTCTTGTTCAAGCTGTCGAGCGTGCCAACCCTACGACTAGCCAATCATTAGCATAGTATCAGGGAGAGTAGGAAGAAGGTCTGTTTTACACTGTTATATTTGAGAGGCAGTTTATCAGTATTTTTCAAACCAGTTTGTGAAGAAACATCATATTTGTTGCCTACATGTTTTGCAAAATATTGATATTGACAGTCGCTGAGATAAAATTGGGAGCTTAATTTGAACTGTTTGAAACAATGAGTAAGTAGTACATTTTGATACAAGTGGAGAAAGTTTGTCATCGCGACTGAGGCGGAATTCGCACGAGCCGCAGGCAAAGGTTTTATGGAGGCGAGTGCTGGAGTGATAAATTTCCACGTGTATCTAACGACCGTCTTTCAATACCCTTACGAACGGTCGCATAGCGCCCAGCCTGATATGGTAAATGTAATAAATTATGGCGGGAATGAGCGCGCGTATTTTTTCGCACTAGCGCGAAAAACAGTAAATTGCGTGCCTATAGGCGGTAGGGATAATAGCAGGTTTCCCAGTAAGTGTATTGAAAATTGGTTTTCTGCTTTCTAAAACGCTATCCAACACAAAGCCTAGCTCAGATATCGTTGGCTGTTGTCATTTCAGTCATCCAACTACATCAGCGAACATGAGTTGAAACCTGTTGACACGCATTTTGGGCTTGGCTTACTTATGACAAGCTCATGTCGAGATGATAAGATTAACAAGTCATTGTGGTTGATAGTGAGCCTTATTGGACAAAGCAGTCTGTGCCCCGAAAACTTGTACTTCATTAAACCCCGCGCGAACGCCGGCGTTCGCCCGCGGTGGTGCCGGCTCTAATTACGCTACTCAATAAGTTAAAAGAATCAGGAGTCAATTGAAATTATATTATAAAATGGCTAATTAGCATCCACCCGCCCGCCACCCGTGGTTCTGTTGCCTAATTAATATACCTCAAAGCAACACTAGGTTTTAGGTACACTTGTTTCATGTGTCACTATTTCAGTCGGAAGACATCACCTGCTGTACATGCATCTTCTCCAAGCGTCGTGATATCTGCCGCCATCTAGATGTTCTCGCATTCAGTGGATTCCCACGGTTTTCACTAGACCTAACGGTTCACCTTGTGGGAAGCTGCACCAATTCTTTAATTCTTTATTGTACACCAAAACAAGTTAAGAAATATTTTGATAACAGAGTTCATTTAACTACTTATGTGAGCTTAACTCAATGTTGAGTTTCCATTTAGTGATAAAGAGAGACTACAATGGAGAGTAAAATCCAGTGCGCAATTTTAAAATTATAAATAATACATAAGCTAATACATACCTTCATACATAAATACAAACGTACATAAATATTGTCTTTATATAATTAACTATCTGTGCGTGTATTTGTTTCCTAACACTTAAACGGTTTGACTAATTTGAAAATATAATCGAACCCGGTATGTAGCGCTGCAATAGGGTTCTTAATTTTTTTTTTGACCTATAGATGGTTAGGCAGGCCAACGTCTATCGGGGCTGCTTTTATATATATTACTAGCTTTTGCCCGCGGCTTCGCCCGCGTATATAAAATATAGCCTATGCCACTGAGATTACCTCCTACAAACAAAAAAGCAAACTTTACATGTTAATAATATGTTATTATGAAATTCACTAGTGTAGATATATAGGGTGACTGGCAATTAGTGTACGATACTTAAACACGTGATTGTGCTCATGATAACAAGCAATTTTAATTATGGGAGCAAAGCCGAAATCGCGAAAAAAATAGCAGCTGTTCAGTACATTAGGCAAACATAAATGTACTGAACGGCTGATTTTTTTTTCGCGATTTCAGGTTTGTTCCCATAGTAAAAGTTGTTGGTTATCATGAGCACAATCACGTGTTTAAGTATCGTACAATAATTACCAGTCACCCTATATTTATGTTATTATGAAAATAAATGCTCTTTAATTTTCCTTTCAATGCTGTATTTTTCGCCATGCGATCACCACTTCCTTTTGTGTGTCTTAAAATACTCTTTTTTTTCTTTCTTTCACGTGTACAAAGCGTACCTTCTGAACTTCTCCACATTGGGTTGCTACCCTGTTTTTGTTTTTCTGCGGCCCTTGGAGTTATCATATTGTCATTTTGAATAACAAATGGCAGCGCAAATAATAATAAATCCTTGTTGGCTTCGATGCGGTGAGGCGACGATTATTGCTAGTAACTGTTTGATTCGGTAACATCTGCGATTGTGTTTGTGGAGTAATAGATGTCGGGATTGTTGAGTTGTGGTGACTAGTATCGAGAGTGATTTAAAGTTTAATCGTTATAGGTGAAAATGATTGATTGAAAGTGGTAACTTCTGAGAGTACTGACTTGATCTCTATATTTTTTTTTACTTTTTACAATGCTATGCAAGCGCTAATGAAAACTGATCTTTTTAGGTTAGAAAATAAAAAGAAAGAAAGAGAAAAGAAAGAGTCTTTTTGGCGCAGCCGTAAGACACAGAAAATATTATTGTTTTTTATGGTCATGATGTGATCGTGATGACTAATCATCATCATCATCATTTCAGCCGAAAGACGTCCACTGTTGGACATAAGCCTCCCCCAAGCGTCGCCACAACGAACGATCCTGTGCGTTTCGCATCCACCGCATTTCCGCGACTCTCATCAGGTCGTCGGTCCACCTTGTGGGAGGCCTTCCAACGCTGCGTTTTCCAAAGCGCGGTCGGCACTCTAGAACCTTTCGGCCCCATCGTCCATCCGTTCTACGAGCAATGTGCCCTGTCCACTGTCACTTAAGTTTGGCGATTCTTCGGGCTGCGGTCGGCGAACTTGGTTCTCCTGCCGATATCTTCATTCCTGATTCGATCACAGGTGAATGTAAGCCTTCTTATGAGGCCCATTGTAAGCGACCATGTTTCAGTGCCATATGTCATCACTGGCAACACGCACTGGTATGTTGGACGAGAAGATACCGCGCAGCTTCCCGAACGCTGCCCAGCCGAGTTGGATTAGACGATTGACCTTTTTCTCAAAGTTAGACCTACCCAACTGGATTGTCATTCCCAGGTAAACGTAATCGTCTACTACTTCGAGTGTAGAGTCTCCAATCTTGATCGGAGTGGGTGCTACATGGTTATTTACCATGACTTTGATTTTAATCCTGGTGACTACTACCAAATAAATATTTTTTCTTTCTTCTTTCTTTCCTTTTTGGAGTGCCGACTTCTACTGACTACCGGTATTTCTTCAGTTACCGTTTACTTTTTCACTGTTCATACAAAATCATTACGATACAGAAAGAACATAACTCATTCAAGCTTGTATTCCTCGTAATAAGTGAATTGTATTATTTTTGAGAAACAAATGTCTTAAACCCCGTAAATCAGCGCAACTGAATTATCTAATATCTCACAATCACCAAAATAACACTCACCTTTCTAATTAATCACAAAACACTTAATTACTTCAGGCCATAAAGAAGACACTATCCATGGTCCCCGCCATCACTCACGGGGCCCAATCAATCAGCCTTTGGTGCGGGGTAATTCTGTACCCCATTCTATAGAAGCGCCGGGGTCGATCGCACCCCGTCGTGTTGAAGACGGCTTAATAAGCAATTCATCTCTCGACCACTTCAATTTGTGCAAATAAGTTCAGTAAATAAGATTTATAGTGTTCTTCTCAAATGGATTAACAAATTGTAATCTTGTTTATTGTACACCAAATATAAATTGACGATTTGTTATTTTTACGCGCTGTATTAAAACAGATAAAGTGATGAAATTCGAGTATTCTGAAATGATAGTTTAGTCACGTTCGAATTTGTTCAAAATATAGTGTCAATGAAAGGCATTTTGCATTGTCGGATCATATTCAACCCGTCACAAAATTATTTACAAAATTGGGAACCACACAGAACCGTGATTTATTCATACACATACACACATACAAATCAAAATGTAAAAAAAAAAGCAATAAACGGGTCAATATTCACATACAAAAATACGAGTAGGAATCCAGCAGTAGCAAATTATAAATTATCTTCATTCATCCATACATCCTCGAAATTGAATTCAATTTACAAGAACAATGAACATTCTTCAAGCCTTCAGAGACAATGGCGCAAGATGGCGTCACCACTACAGCCGGTGTTCGACACAGTCAGCCACTCCATTACGAGCCCGCTTGGCAACCGATCCATTTTGTAGCCGGTAACCGTTCCGGCTACAAAACTATAACTGACCTACCAACACATGAGCTCCTGGTAAAAAGATAATCAGTCTTTATGTAGTAATAACTTGAGACGTGGCGAGCGAGATGTAGTGCTTTTTAACCTCAAAAAGAAGAAGGTTCTATGTTCGGTTGAATGTATTTTTTTTTAATGTATGTTCACCGATATCTCGGTCAATTCTGGACCAATTTTGAAAATTATTTTAATGTTTAAAAGGTTATGCTTCCAAGTTGATTCCATAGTATTGTTATGTTCTGATCATGAACTTTGAAGATATGGAACAGAACTCCTCATAGGATCGCAGCAGAACTGTCGTAACAAGTAAAATTGCTTTATATACGTATAGTCGATGACTGACTGAAAAAAAGGGGAAGGGGATATAGGTTGGTAAATTAATGTAATCTAACCGTGTTTGGGATTATTGTTATAAAATGTACTCTGGCTATACCTAAGGTATTAAAGTTTTGCTGTGGATTACTTTTTAATGGTGGTAACATAACTAAAAAGTGTTTTTTTTTTTTCAAAAATAAAAATACTGACTTCAATGTAAAAAAAAAACACTATCATAGAAACACTGACTTCCGAAATTGATGGGGACGAAAGGTTTTGGAGTGATGAAGCTACATACCGGTAGACGCAAGGTGACCAATGACCTGGTGAGGTTCGCGGGAATCCGGTGGATGCCAGACACATACGACCTGTTTTTATGGCTACGCTTGGGCTCCCCCAAGCGAGGAGAGAGGACGTCTTTCGGCTGAAATGATGATGAATGGTGAATTAATAGCTTCCTTCCATGAATTCTCTTCAGATTACTTACGTCTAACACAATCTTGGCAGTCACCCACCAACATACACATACTTATCACATCATCAACTAAATTCGGTCTTGACCTATGACTTTGCTGTTTTTGCAACGGATCACGTTGAGATGTGATAACTTCGGATTCTTTGGGTTAAGGGTTGTTGGTGTTGGGTTGAAATGAGTGGACTGTATTTCTAAAAGCGCTTGGTATATTGTTGTTAAAAATAGTCGAAAATACAACGTTCCTGATCTTTCGCCGTCATATTTATGCTCCTTTTCACCAGTTCCACTTCATCAAATGTTACTTTTTGATTTGCTTAAGTTCTTGATGAAAATATCAAAATCTATAATTATATATAAAAGGAGAAACTTACTGACTGACATATCAAAGCACAGCCGTGACTACTGGTACTAGGAGTATGAAATTTGGCACAAGGTTTCTTTTTATGACATAGGCAAACACTAAGAGAGGATTTTCCAAAATAAACCCGCTAAGGGGATGAAACGTGGGTCCAAAGTTTGTATGGAGATACCTACTTTCACGCGAGCGAAGCCGCTGGCAGAAGCTAGTCACCACATATGATAGCCTGTAATATTTAAGGAGTTCCTTCAATTCCTCATGGATCCCATCATCAGAACTGGATTTTGAAAAAATACCGGCAAGTGCGAGTCGGACTCGCGCACTGAGGGTTCCGTACAAACTTACCTATGAAAACAGTTCAATTCCCCGTTTGAGTTACAAAGATTTTTCCGAATCGCAAAAAAAGTTTTTTTTTGTGACGTAACTTCAAATTTACTTTTTTCAGATTTTTTCCTATACTCCTGCTATGAGACCTTGCTTCATGCCAAATTTCAGGATTCTAGGTCAACGGAAGTATGAATTTTGATTTCCTTGAGAGAGTCAAAATATCCGTTTTTTGCGACATAAATGGCCGTATCTCTTTTCTTCGTTAACTCAGAGATCTGCATGTCGATTCTGTAAAATTCAAACAATAACTCGCATTTCACTTCGCTATTCGCTCTCACTTCGCATAAGGTTCAAAATGACCTTGATTTTGCATTCTGTAAGCATCACCTAGGCACCTGCGAAGTGAAGTGAGCTCCGAAGCGACCAATACTGTACTAGTGACTGCCACACTCAACAAAATGTAAGTTGAGATTTATCGGTTTTTTATTTTACCAGTTTTTGACACAGAATTTTAGCTATTATGATGTTTAAATTAAAATATCTTATTTTATGGAATTTTAGGCAGCTAATAAGTAAAAAAAAAAACAGAAAACTCTAAATTCGTGCCGTGAATATAATCTATGCTTACTTTACGAAAAAAATGACTGACAGACAATATCATTAGTAATCTGTGGACAATATTTTCATTGACTTGACGTTGCATTGTTTTGTTTACGTTTTGTTTGTTTTTTGATCGTTCAGTGCCGATAATAATTGTGAAATAATCATGAAGTAAGTTTATATTTCTGGTTGTAAAGTTCAAGAATAATATTAATTAAAGAAGTGTTTATTTTGTTTTCTAATCCAACAATAATGTTTCAGTCCAAATGAGACACGTTCCTCTCACCCATCGTCGGCTCAGGTTGAAACTCTGGTAGAGTTTATGGAAAGAAACCCTGGCATGGCAAAGGGTTTCTTGAGAACTCAAAATGCCAGAGAGCGAAGTCGACGCCAGTGGGAGGAACTAGCCGTGCGCCTAAATAGTATAGGTGGCACTATTAAAACATACAAACAGTGGACTAAGGTTAGCAGTGCTTTTTTTTACATGTTAGAACCACTTAACATTCCTTCGACTAAACCACTTAAAATGTGCGACGAACCTTGGTTTGAAGTGTGTTCCTTGATTTCACAAAAAATCTTAATTTAATTTTACGTTAATTTTACTTAATTCTTGACTAATAAGAAAATGGAGATTTTAATTTAGTTTGAATAATACATGTGTATTTAATAACAGCAATTTTTTATAATTTCATTAACTAAATGTTTGATTGTAGTATTGGTCTGATAAAAAAAGCGCCATAAAAAAAAAAGTTGCAGCACGCTCTGCTGCTAGGCGTCGGACTGGTGGTGGGGTGGAGGATGAAGTGGAGCTATCAGAGCTTGAAGAAAGAGTTGTTGCTTTATGTGGTGGTGAAAGTTTTTCAACAGGAGATGCACATTTAGGCATGCAGCCATTTCCGGTAAGAAATTTAGAAATGCACTCTGCAAGGTTTGCTGTTGTTTTTTATAGTTCCAATTTTTTTTGGTAGACTTGACCCTTTCTAATGTAAACTTGAAATCGTACCCTTTCTAATGTAAAGTGAATTTTTATTAGAATTTTTTGGTAAATTTACCTACCTGTTTCAGGAAAATGATACGCCATCTCCATCACATGAAGTGCAAGAAATACAAGATGCTGATACTGGCAATGTATGATATTTAAATTTAATTCATAATTGTATGGGATTAATTAATGATATACTCTTATCTAGCATTTATCTGTTTATATTTACTTATTATAGATTCATGTAGCACTACAACAACAAAGTCAGGCACCTACAGAGGAATCACCAGCTATTGTATTTTATGTAAGCTACATTGTACTAAATACTAGTACCTATAAATATTCAAATTCATTACTAATATAATTCAAATAGTAATTTATCTGTAGGCTACTATTTGCAGTCAAAATATTTTAATCTAATTTAATCCCACAAGGAAGATTAAGTAATATTTTATCCAATTTACTTTTCAGGATTCCAACCTGATTGAGGATAGTCACACTCGTAATTATAGACCACCAGATCGTGCAATTTCAAGAAAACTGTTTTTTGCTTCCTCATCCAGCTCAACTGTTGGTGGAACAAGCCATAGCATTTTACGGGTATGTATCTGAGTAGACAGATTTGAATTGTCACAGCAAGTGTATCCTGTGACTGTGATGATTCAAATTATACCTTGAGAACAGACTCTGACTGAAGCTATAAGGCTTTAGTTGGGTAACCATGTCGCATGTTTTTTTTTGTTTACTTTTATTTAACTACTTAAACTTAAGGAGTATAACATTTTTTTAATTTCTTTTTGAGACATAATTTTTTTTTAAATTTATTTTTGAAATTTCAAGTGCTTCAATACATTTACTGTGTCACTAGCAACTTTCCTTGGAATTGTCAATATTTAATTATAATATTAGGAAGTGGGTTTCCTTTTTAAGATTGTTTCTGTTGTTTCAGAATAACCAGTTAGAACACACTCCTCCTCCAAATCCTCATGTATATCATCCTAGCCTGTCCCCTCCAACTATAACACTCTCACACACAACACACACCCACTCCTTCACCTTCACGCCGTGGTTCCACCCAAGTAGCCTCCCCAGTGATTCATCGAACTGCTGCTTCATCATGTAAGTGACAAATAATGTTAAACAACTTACACTAATTTAGATCGAGAATTTAAAAGAAGTTGCATTTTACATACTAAAGTTTTCTTTTTTATTAATTACTTAGATTAAGCGACAAAAATAATTTTTGGCTTAGGTAAAACAAATAATGGTCATTTCTGCTCACAAAAGATTTTATATGTTTTGAAAACTAAGTTATAAGGTTTTTTTACTATTGGTAGTTGTCTATGATGGTCATTATTCGATATAATACCTATCAAGCAAGATGAATATTGTAAATCATAGAAGTGATGACTATTTGTGAGAAACAAAAACGCCAATTTCATAGGTAGGTAGGAACCTAATATTACCTATGTAGCTTTGCTCATGCTCAATGATGAACTCAGTTCATAATATATTTGGGTTGATTTGTCCTTTTATTTTGTACCTAAGTAGGTATTTGATTTAGGAAAAAAACTTGAATTTAAAGGTACTATTAGGAACAGAGCTACCAACTTAAAGGACCTTTATGTAAGTTATGTAAATATTTTTCTTTTTAGCTTCACGTCACGCAGCTTCAGTTGCTACACCTTCTCGCCGCCCTAGGACAGTTCGTGGTAGTCGAGGTGGTTCTGTGTGTAAGTACAAACTAAATAACTATCAAATCTTTATTTTTGAAACAAATGACAACGAAAAGCTGCTATTTATTTAAGAGTTTTTATTAACGCATCGTAATAATAGGTGTTCTCTTTTCAGCATCACGTCACACGTCTTCAGTTGCTGCTCCTCCACCGTCACAACGACGAACGGAATTCTCCACCACCACCGAAAGATTCCTGAGGGTGGAAGAACAGCAGCTGGAGTTACAAAGATCAAATGCACAGATCTTGCAGTCCTTTCTGGAGAGGAGTGCAGACAGGGATAAAATTTTAGCTGAAGCTGTGGCTGCAGTCGGGAAAGGGCTGCAAGCATTGGCAGAAGCCATGAATAGAGATAGGGTGTAACAATATACTTGACTGCGATGATGCGATTTGATGGAACTTGTTTTTTTTTTATTTTTAGTAGTAGTCGTTTTTTAGTTTTTAAAATAAGATTTTTCAGTCGGATTTTTTTGATATTTAAATTAAACACTTTTAACGAATACTAGTGCAGTTTTATTGAAAGACCCACCTCACACACCACAGAATACATACCTACAATAAACGACACCACCGATCAATTAATTATGACGTGAACGCCAAAGCCTATTTACTATGTTTCGCCTACGTAATTGCCCTAGAGCTAAATCGGCGTTAGATGGCAAATCCCTCGTTTGCCTCCTTTGAACTTCAGCAATTGTTTGGAGCTCTTCTAGTCGCTCTTCTTCTGAAATTGTAAATGCCGGCATTCCTGCGCGATTGCACATGTTGTGCAAAACACAACATGCAATAACTATTTTTGCAACTACGTCTGGATGATAGTTGAGCACTCTGTGTACTAACAAGCACCTAAATCGTCCTTTTAGGAGGCCAATTGTTCGCTCTACTGAATTGCGAGCAATTAAATGACGGTCATTGTAAAAAGCTTCTGGGGAATTATCTTCAGCACCACTAATTGGTGTCATAAGGTAGGCGCGCTGAGCATATCCTGAATCACCTGAAAAAAATAAATATCAAATAATTATGTAGTTTTTATACCTAGTAATTAGATTTATTTTCTGAAGTAGAGGCAGGGAGAGATTAACTTACCAAGCAAAACAACTTCTTCACCAGCATTTGTTAATGTCTCTAAGTGGGCTTTTATAACACCATAGTTAAAAATGAAGCTATCATGAGTAGCGCCACCATATGTTGGATCTACATATAAAATATTTAGATCTGCATCTGTTATCTGAAAAAAAGAATATTATAAAGACTAATTGAATACCTAATGATAATCGATTACAACATTGAAATCCATTTTACCAATTGCACATTTCTTGCATGGTAGCCTTTGCGGCAGTAGAAACGTTCTTCATTCTCTGCTGGTTTTTTCGTTGCTACCAGAGTGCCATCAATACACCCAAGAGCTGCTGGAAAGCCAAACTTTTTGTAGAACCTGTAATTTACAGTAAACACCAACATGATCAACTGTCACAAAAAATGTAAAAATCAAAGGGTCACTTTAATTATAAAATACCTACTAACCTTTCTTTTAATATTTGTCTTTCTTGTATATTTTGAGGAAACCTTATATATTTTTTTACTATTGCCGGATTATTTAGAGCTTCCACTACTTCATTTATGCAACGAGATGCTGATGGTTGCGATAAATATGTTCTTATATTTTCTTTAATTATTTTCTGATAACTGCCATTAGCCAAGAATGACAAGGTGCATAATAACTGTGAAACAATAAATCAATAAAAAAAAATTAAATACCTACTTAAACTAGATCTAGTAAAATCAAAATAGGGACCAATTTGGTTATTTTCATGCATAATACTCGTAGAATACCAATAACTATTTATAAGTACAGGGTCCTTAAACTAACATGAAAACATATATAGCTAGCAGGGAAACCACATAAAGGGAATACTCCTTATTATGAAGTGTTTTTCTTATTATGGTGTGCTTGGTTACAATCTTTCAGCTATAAACTGTGTAAATACTTACAAAATTAACTTAATACTTAGTAAAATGAAACACTTACTTTTACACGAGTTGAAAGTCCTTTGCCTCGACGTTTTGTGGGCTTTATCAGAGGCAGTAACTCATACTCCAGTTGGTCAATTAGCTCCTTTGACAATCTATACACGCTCACATAGTCGTCATCGCGGGTTAATAAAGATAAACTTCGAATTTTGGTGGATTGTCGACGCTTTTCTAGTTTATCTAAAGCATGAGCTTCTTCTAATATAGTTTTAAACAAAAACATTCTTGCCATCGTTATCTCTTAAGTAGGTAGGCACTTATTCACTTTAAAACTTTAAAAACTTTATCAAAACACTATTTAACTATGATTTCTTCTATTTTCACTCGTAAAATAGATGCTTATAATTTGACACTTTGAATCGGGTTCGAGTGCGAAGTGAGAGTCGAAGTGACGGGGGAATTACCTTATAGAATGCCACTTTTTACGTCATCTCATACTTTAGCTGTCAAAATCTCGCAGTCAGTTTAGTTCAACTCGCAAACACGCTCGCAAGAGTAGCGCTAGTGTAGATTCGAATTATCAACCGAGTTTTAGAATGCCAATCAAGAAACTCACCGCGGATTCAGATTCGAAGTTTAGAATGAAGTCTTACAGAATCACACTGCTGCTGTTTTCACAGCTTCAATGGACCACAGACCTGAGTATATGGTTTTAATTTCAACTCGATACCGTGCCCGAGATAAAAGGTCTTGACAGACAGACAGACAGACGGATGGACAACAAAGTGATCATATAAGGGTTTCGTTTTTTCCTTTTGAGGTACGGAACCCTAAAAAGGGACAAATAAGAAAGCATTACCCTTTGAGGTAAAAAAAAATTGCATGTTGGTCATTAAGCGACGGAGTTCGGAGGTAACAAACATAAAAAATAAAAATAAAAAACATACAACCAAATTCAGAACCTCCTCCTTTTTTTAAGTCGGTTGAAAATAAAATAATTATTATATGCTAAAATTAAACTAGTAAATACTATGATAAAGACCAGACTAAGGTTAAGAGGAATTGAAGCAGTAGTTTCCGAATTTTACGCTTTAAGGAAAATTCACTTTCAGCTTTCATCATTATAATTTAATTTAATGAAATAAATTTTATGTTGGAATTAAACAGACATTTACCTGTGTCAATCTTGAAACCTCCAAGCATGGCCCCTAATGACCAACAATTAACACTTGGCAGACGGTTTAGTGATCGTAAACTGTTTATGTTGCCAGGAGGACTGGCTACCCAACTTCCTGATGCAATTAATCCCTTAACTATCTTTTACGACGGCCGTGTCTCGTGTTATATGCAAAGGGGTAGTCTATTAGTCACCTGTAATAACATTATAGTACCTCTTGGATTTACGTGATCGTTAATATGGTACATTCAGTAGGAAAGTACATATAAAAGTAGTAGAACGTACACTGTTCGTATCTGTGTGTCACTTTTTGTTTTTACTTGGGAAGTCATCAAATAACTTCTCCCACTCTTGGTGGAGCGGGAGGGAATGTCAGACTTTTACTGGCTAAAGCCCTCGGTGTTCCTTCAGTCACCCTTTCTTGTAAGGGTTTCGGTGACTCCTTCGAACAATCTGCCTGGCAAGTATCCGCTCTAACTGGTCCCTACAATTTTGCTGACATCCCTTCGAAGCGCGCGTGGAACGGCGAGCTACCCATGCCTCACCGTCCGAAAACCTGTGCCTACGGTGGCTGGTAGTTGTCCTGGGACTCCTGACGCCGGGATCTGTGTCGATCACATAGGTACTATGCTCAAAAAAGTGGGCAACTTGAAACCAACAAAATAATACAAAAATAAAGATCTTTTCGTCTCCAGAATACGTACGCATAAGTTTCTTAACAATCTTAACTCTCTTAAAACAATCTACTTAAAGTTTCCTCATAACTCGATTATTGTGTTAAGTTAAGAGATAAGTTTCATCGAATATCGTCATAAGTATTCCTTACATAGTTGTTAGGACGATTCTTTTGATATTGCGTAATTTTTGATAAAAATTAGCTGTACGTTTTAATATTGTTGCTAGTTATACAGTTTGATGCAGGTTTTCATTATCAGTTTTAACCTTTTCATTAGGGTTTGATAGAGGTCTTAACTATCCGTAGTAACACTTCATAACTGAAGTGTTAATATATTTAAGATCTTCGCTGGTTTTAACTAGTGCTTGACTGCGATCCCACCAGGTGAAGTGCACTAGTTTATTCACTCTAGCCTTGAAGACACCTAAAATATAATCAGACCGGAATACCGTAGCAGGCAAATTGTTCTAGTCCACCGATGTACGCGGTATAAACGACGAGGTGAAACGCTTACTCCGAACCGTAGAGGTGTTAACAACGTAAGGGTGGACTCAACGTCGGGTTGTCCGATGGTAGAAAGGTGATGGCGGCATCAAGTCATGGAATTGCCGAATTTAACAGCGGTCAGATTTAACATTGTTGTAGTTGGGAAAATGTCGTAATACTACATTTGCTCACTCATCACCATCCTCATCAGATTCGAATTCATCAACTGTTGAATACAGGCTTTTTTAACCGACTTCAAAAAAGAAAGTTCTGTATTAGATCCATATGTATAGATATATTATAACCGTTTTCTAAGGTTATATGATGAAGGTCTTCGGAAATAGACCTTGAAACTCTTTAATAACTAACAGCAAATGCTCTGCGATTGCTACTACCGTATTATATTACCATTATTTATTTATTGAACGTTTATTTATTTATTTCAAATTTCATGCAACACAAAGGTTCAAAAGCGGACTTAATGCCTTAGGCATTCTCTAGAAGTCAACCAAGGGAGGGACAACATGGCAGGTGCATACAAATATGTAGTAAAAAAAATAATAAGAATTGTTTACACCATTTTATAATATAACATCACTTTAGTACATTCCGAAAAAGTTTGCAGATGTGTACCTTACGGGTTACTCAAGTACACCGTCCTTTCACAAACAACACCAATGTGTATATTGCGTCTTTATGGGAATTGGGTCATTAGATACAAATACGTAATATAATAATAGGACTTGATCATTGTTTAGTTTTTAGCTATGGGGAATTACAATTAAACAAAGAAAAATAAAAAATAAATAATCTTTTAAAGAACCAAAACAAAAAACACCGATTTCTGAACCTAAATTAAAAAACCGGGCAAGTGCGAATCAGACTCACGCACTGAGGGTTCCGTGTAAACTTACCTATGAAAACAGTTCAATTCCCAAATTGAGTTACGAAGAGTTTTTCGAATGGCAATAAAGGTTTTTTTTTATGATGTAACTACCAATTTACAGTTTTTAGATTTTTTCCTATAGGTACGTGTGTTGTGAGACCCTGCTTCATGCCAAATTTCAGGAATCTAGGTCAACGGGAAGTACCCTATGAATTTTGATTCCCTTGAGAGTGTCGAAATACACGTTTTTTGCGACATAAACGGCCGTATCTTTTTTTTTTCGATAACTCAACAGCTTGAATTTTTTCCAGCTTCAAGGGACCGCAGAGTTGAGTATATGGTTTTAATTTCAACTCGATACCTCCACGCATTCCCGTTAAAAAGGGTCTTGACAGACCGACAGATAGACAGACAGACGGACAACAAAGTGATCCTATAAGGGTTCCGTTTTTTCCTTTTGAGGTACGGAATCCTAAACAACATTCTACGTAATTGTTAAAATGCCAAAACATCTTTGTAACGTGACATTTCGGTAGCGTTACCTTTTGACAAAATCGTTGAGCTGATGGAACGTCACTTTAATAGAACCCAGCTAAACTTGCCGCCACGACTACAAGCAATTCCGCATAACTTGCGTACTTCAAAAAGCTTCGCATTTCCCCCCACAACACTCCCCCCGTGTGCCACCAATCTAAACTAATTGTCACATCGCTCCGTGCAGCCGCTGCCGGCGGTCGGATTGAACCCGACACTCCCCGCTAATTGCTTTAACTACCACCATTACGGTTGTTTGGAGACAACCTGTTCCTAAGAATCATTCAAATTACTCAGATGAAGCTTGTTGCTATTCGTACTTTCCTATTATTTAAACATCAAAAACACGAGACTGGTCAAAATCTATTCAGGAACAAGTGATCGTGATTTTATTTAGAAGTATTTTGAACTTCTTTCCTTGTCAATGGACTGCTAACTTAACTGCCCAGAAGTTCGATCAGTATGTTATTGATAACCTGGATAGCGTTCATTTCGTTCGTTCTTAGGACCATTTCTATGTAATAGGCTTAACAAAGTACTAAGTCTCTATAGTGTAAGGTATAAAAAATGTAGTAATATTTTGTCAGAATATTTAGTGAAACTCAATTACACAGACACAGAACAACTTCTAGAAATTTTGGCATAATATTATCTGATCCTCGTTTGTGTTTATTTTTGTATAATTTCATAGACATAGTTTTAGGTATTAATGTACTTTAAGCTTATTTTCGTAATTATTTATTATAATAGAATATAATTTTTTATATAAGTTTTACTGTAACTTAAAATTTTACTGTCGCAATGAAACTGGACTGTAAAGTGATGGCCTGAAACACAGGTTTAAATTAACCTAGATCGGGCAGTCCACTATCAAACATTGCAAATCCGAACCACAATTAATTGCACCTTTAATAATATTTTAGTTTTAGTATATTTTTAGGCACTATAATTGTATGGGAAACCTTGTTACTGTTGGCTTAATGTTAATTTTTTGTAAACGTTAATTGAATAAAAATTTATTATTTATTATTATTATTATTTGATCCGTTCAGATCCTGGAAGGTGCAGTGTTGGCTAACAAAAGAGGCCTACCTCATATGCTCTAGCATATCCTACCAAGGTTTACACTGGATAGTGTCAGTGTGGACCTCTTTGCAAGATATGAATAGATTTATGATACTCCATTTACTCCATTTCGTTTATATATTTTTTCAATTGTTTATACACGGTCCTTACTTACCTTTCGGTTAGGACAAGTTTTTCTCTTTTACAATACTCAAAGGAGTCACAAACAAGCCACTGTGGTAAGATTTTTGCTTGGTAGAGCTCAGCTACATGCATACATTGACTGGATGAGATAACATATTATTCATGTGTGTTCAAACTCTGTATTATCAAAACATGTTTGTTTCAAACTGTTTCGTCAACAAACAGGGAAACGCTGGGATTTCACACAACACTAAAACTACCACCTACGCAACAAATTCAATTGTTATTTCTAAATGTGAATTACAACGTGAAAACTAACTTGTGTAAAGGGGCGGCAAGAGCAAACTCATTACAATTTACGCTGCGAACTTTCCGGCTAACTAATCATAGAAATTGGAAACCTTTCTAACCAGTTGTACAAACTTGGCTAAGTTTTACAAGAGTGCCACCTAGCTACTTTTAACTGTGTGATTACTGTAGACTCATGTAGGTGTGTGCCAATAGCAGCACGTTGTTCTATGTGTGCGTTTGTAAAGATGACGTGTAACTGACGCGCTGTCAATCAATCTTCTTTAACATACAATATATTTTTACATTTCTTACAAAATGTCATTTATTCTTATTGGTACTCCAAATGTTTGTGAAGTCAAAGGAAAATATTGAATGTCTCTGCTATTTACGAACCTCAGTCAATCAGCTATGACAATGTTTATTTTATTTCGTAGTCGATGGCTTATTGATCTTTACGTATCAAATAATGTATTCAAGAATAGGATTTCTGAAATGTTTTTCATATTTGCCTGAAAATACATTATTACAATACATTACTGTATTGGGAATGTGGGTTCCAGATGGTTCAAGTACCTGTTACTTTTCTGAATATGGAGGTTATAAAAATGCTCGTGAAAAAAAAAACATCCCATTAGAAATACCTAATTGTTACACATGTATGGAATAAAACAATCAAATCAATTGGCTCTAATAGCTAAAGAACTACGACAATTATTTTACAAACGCAGCTTTCACTAAATGATCGTACTCGTGGGCATGCACATTAAGTTTTAAAATGAGACAAAACTTTCGTACCAAATTAATTCTGAAATTATGAAGACGATGAGTCAGCAGACCGTACTTACAATGAATTAGTGTCCAGTACTGCGCTATTAACGCGTAGTAATACCGCGACCCTATTTACTTACCCTACCTTCAGACACCTTGGATACAGGGACCCATCTCAATCCCCTACATAAAGCGATATTACGCGATTAAGCCTGTTATTATTAGCCCTTTAGCATCTAGTAGGTTGGAACAGAACTTCTACTTCATACATAATGATTAAAGAATGTGACCTGCCTCACCATCATCATCTTTTCTGTAGAATGTCGTCCATTGTCTAACAGAGAAGCATCTCGCATCAATTGGATTTCCACGACCTTCACCAGGTTATCGGTCTATGTTGTGGGAGGCCTTCCAACGCTGCGTCTTCTGGTACACGGTCGCCACACCAGAACCTTTCAGCTCTTCGACCATATATTATGTTGTGCGAGCAATGTACCCTGCCCACTGCCACTTTAGTTTGGCGATCCTTCAGGCTATATCGGCAACCTTGCTTTTACTGCAAATGAACCCGCCTATTCTTATCAAACTATGCTGGGGTCGGTGGCCCTGTTGTAATTGCCCCGATTTACGAGTTATCGGTCGCGTAGGTTCCAACCCAGCCAGGCGCATTACTTTGTGTAATCAATTTCATCACCACTGCTCTCAAAACGGTGAAGGAAAACATAGTGGGGAAACTGGCATGTCTTAGAACAAAAATTCGAAGACATGTGACGTCTACTAACCCACATTGAGCCCGGGTGATGGATTTACGGCCCATTCAGGCTTCCTCTCTAGGAGTACAGAGAGGAAGCCTGAGTCCCAGCAGTGGGAACATTAAAGATTATCCTATGATTAAACTATGAATGATCAGTAAGGCACACATCTTTGGAAAGCAAAGCCTCATCTTTAATACACCCGTGCAATTGTTTTATTTACCCATGAACCTTTTAAACCTCAGTAACATTTAAATATTTATTTCGACTAATGATTTGTCCGAAAAAACTACTTTATTATGAAGTTTTTATACATCATCTACGGGAATGTTGAAAAGAGTTGCCGTAGCCTAGAACGCAAAGGCAACTGAAGGACACAGGTAAGTTTAATTAGTCTAACACGCCTTTTCGCTCCATCCGAGAGCGAGAGAAGTATTTGACGATTTCCCACGACGCCAAAAAAAAAATACCAGCATTGTGATGTGGGGCCATGGGTAGTGTGAAAACGAAACCGTGGCCCTGGGACGAAGGCAACGAAGGAACAGGAGTGGGTTTTTAGTCAGTAAAAGTCTGACACTATCTCCCGCTCCGCCCAAGAGCGGGATTTGTCATAAGATGATTTTCCCACCTATAAAAAAAAAGCATTGTGATGTAGGTTTTGGAACGTCCAAATAGCTTCAATTAAGTAAACCGGCAGTTTAAATGTACCTATTGTGCAAATGTAAATGACGAAAGTGGTTTTTTTTTTTTCGGTGCGAAAATCATCTTATGACATCCCCCGCCCTTGGGTGGGGCGGGAGATAGTGTCAGACTTTTACTGACTAAAAACCCACTCCTGTTCCTTCGTTGCCTTTCGTACCAGGGCCCAGTCTTCCTTTCAGAATCAGACCCTTGGCCCCGGTAGGCTTCGACCCTGCTAGGCCCCTACAGTTGCTGACATCTCCTTGAGGCGCGCGTGGTACAGCACGCGCCGTCGACGTCTTGGGCTCGGTCCGGACGGTTACCGGACGGTCGGACGGCGAGCCACCCATTGCTCGTCGTCCGCAAGCCTGCGCCTACGATGGCCGGAAATCGGGATCGGAATCCCGGCGGCGATTGGGGCGTGAGGACCGTTGCCTCACGCGATCGGCCGTTTCCTTTGCTAGCATTACTGCTTCGCAGAAGGAGGCAACCGCCTGCCACTCCTCCTCGCTCCGGACCATGGCCTGTACCAAGGCCCGGCGCGAGAGATCGCCGCCGCCGATCGCCCCCACGAGGACACGGCGTTGCTCTACCCAAGCGGGGCACACCTCCAACGTGTGCTCCACCATGTCCTCCGGGCGGTCCACACAATGGTGACACCCGGGCGTTTCTTCCGCACGAATCCGGTGCAGGAACCTCCCGAACTTACCATGTCCGGTGGGGACCTGCGTCATGCGGAAGGTAAGGACGCCGTGTTGCCTTTCCAGCCACTCCTCAAAGAGGGGACTTATCACCATAATTATGGCGTGCCCAGCACTGGGTTGCGATAGTCGCTGTCGCCATTCCGCCATGAGACCCCGCCAGAGCTCTGTCCGCCATGCCGCAACTTGTCGCGGCAGCGGAGTTTCACCCCGACGTTGCATCTCCACGCGCAAAATGACGAAAGTGGTTGAAAATGCTTTAAATTTGAGTTTTTCGCCGTAGATAGTGTGTGTATGGTCCTTCTGCTGCCTTCCTAGTGCTCTAACGTCACGCATTAATCAAGGAGCATCACGGTAGTTATATTAGGGTGCAGCCACATTGACAAGGGTGCGTGGCGCTAATTGAAGCGAAACTATGTATTTAATGCCATCATGACATGTTTTTGTTTATGTCGCTTTAATGGAAGTGTTCCTTGTCTTGTTCTTTAGGCAGTGATAGAACTTAACTTTCTATTTTCTTTTGTGTACCGCTTTTAAACATATTTCTGTTCTCTGCTAGTCATTTTGGTAGGAGACGGGCTCATCCCGCCATTTTTGGCTTGGTCTGCTGGTTGGTCCGTTTAACGGACCTATTTGCAAATTGATTGACAAAATTATTGATGATTTGTTAAAAAACCTAGTCGCCTCAAAATACACATGTAAATCAGAAAACAAGGCTCAGATACTAATAGCTGAATATTTAATGAAGGTTAGTTTCCATGGAGTATATTCAGATAGAATTGTGGTAAGTGACCGCACGACCCGCTTCCCCAGTGCACTGAAACGGAATAGTTAATTATCATGATTTGAAATTATTATCGTTTTCATACTGAGCGGCTTTTCCTAAACAGTTCGATAAGCAGAAAATTATGACAAATTCCATTTTTTTTAATAATAGATATGCTTACTTTGGACCCCTATATCACTTGATGGTAAGCGATGATGAGGCCGACAATAGAGTGCGCTTGTCTAGAAGTAACCAATTAGAAAGAAAGAAAAACAGTTTATTTACGCGAAATGACGCAATCTTAAATCTAGCTAACAAACATAATCACATAGGGATGTTATGCGTCATTTCCGCGCAAATCGGCCAAACGCTCAGCATGAAGCTGTGCCCTCACACATAGTGCGACGAGACGCGAGCGATGCGTGCGTATTCATTCTTGACTTATAGCACTTTAATATTATCTATACAGTATTGTAACTCGGCCGTATCTTTGAAATAAATGCCTACAGCCGCGCGGTACGTAAACATGCGATAGGGCTGCCCGCACTATGGCTGCCCGCCTCCAGCATTTTAATTAAATTTGCCTACTTTGTGTTTCCATTTAGTTTTGTGATTGTAAATATACTTTTTTATATAAACAAAATAAAATACTTTGTGAATTGAATAGGAAGTGTTCAATATTTGTGACCGAAAAATATTTGCGCCTCGACTGAGACGTACTACGAAATGCTTTATTATTAAATTTTAAAGTACAAAAATCTGCATTCTAAAGTTTAATTAAATATCTTTTACTTGGTTATAGATACCTGCAGCTACTTTACAATTTATATTTTTGGTTTTAAGTGAAGAATTCATGTAACCAAAAACAGCAAAATATATCCTACTCGTCATATCAAATATATAAATATGTACTTGAACTTATTTTTATTGAAAAAATCGCGCAGCACAGACGCGACTGTCTCTGCATCCCGAGCGCACCCCGAGATCGAGGCGCGTAGGTATAGCTCGCGTTTCGTCCGTTTGTATGAAGTTGGAATACTGTATAGATAATATTACCGTGCTTATGGACCCCTATTTACTGTTATAAACATTTTGGTGATACAAACTTGTTCATATTTCCACAACTTATACCTAACTAGTAAACACAGCTACTTAGGTTCACCTTGGAGGAGATTGTGACTAAGTACACTTATTTAGATTCTACTAAATTATTAAAGCAAAAAACACCAACCAGCCGTTTTCTCTAGAAAATCTTGTCGAATAATAAATTCATGTCAAAACATTTTACAAGGAAGCGCTCTGTAAATATCTCAAAGAAACTACCTTCCGTAATGACGTTATGTTTACCTTAGCTACCAGGCGCACAAAGCCACAAGGAGTCAAATAAAAATATAATCCTGGAGTTTACGTAAGGGATCTCCTTAAGGCCTTTCTACACGATTTCTTAAACGTTTTTTTACGCTAGGAAATTGCTTGTATGGACCTTTAGTAAACCTGTCGTTTTTATTGGTTGACAATGGGCCAACTGTTGCCAACTGGTGCCAGGAAAATGAAAGGGAAAAAATGGAAACTGCAATATAACTACCTATTAAGGTTGTAGTAGTTTTTTCTGGTGCCAGGAATATGAAAAGCAAAAAAAAAACAGCAATATAACTACCTACACCGTAGTTTTTCTCGGCTTCTTTAATGAGCACAATTCTTACGAGTGCTTCTTTAATGAGTTCTACTAGTGCTGAAAGTAATTTTATTTTCACCTAAGAATTAGTGTCACCACTGAAAATTAGTTTTTCTTATGCAATTTTAGTAGATAGTTAGTGTAAAGCGTAACAACATTAAACTGCTACTGTGATACAGCAGATGAAAATTTTGAAATACAGCCCCTTATATTAAAATTATTTGTTTTTATAAACGCTGTCCCACACTAGGAACGACTCTTGTATTGTGGGTGTGTTCGCAAACATGCAAACTCGCATACACAAGACTGAGGCCATGTGTTGACTTCAGAAAGGGAAACCATTTTAAAAGTCATTGGATAATTTCCTACCTTAGAAAAAAAACCCAGACCCGGAACAACAATTTGTTGGCCAATAGAGCCACTGATATAAAAATCGTAATACTTTTTCAGAATATATGTATAAATAGACCTCCACAGTGATATCGTTCATTGGTCTGCCTTGTAATCGTATAACTGTATGACTCTCGATTAATAGAATAGGCCCAAGGAGGGTTATTGTTACCCTTTTTGCTAGCTCTAGGCTATATAAGACTTTAACCCAAAACAGTTTTACTGCCGTAAAGAGTTATAAAGAGATAAAGACAGGAGTGTGTACAACAATGTTGTTTAGTTGTTTAGTATGCGGCGCACAGCGCGGCGTTGAACGAGCCAGCCGTAATTCGATTCACTTTAAAACAGTTTGAAACTCGTCAACTGGGAGGTCATAAATTCAAATAAGAAAGGGTTCACAAAGTAATTTGTGAAAGAATGTTGCGGGTAAGAACGTTTTGGGGTTAATAAAGACGTTTTTTCTTGGCTTTTTATTCGACTAGAATGGGATTTAAGTTTTTTTGGAGAAAAGTTTATGTGGAACGATTGTTTGAACGTTTGAAAAAATATTGTTGGAGTTTATACCTACATTAATTTTCTATGAATCATTCTTTCTCCCTTTGTAGTACCTATTTTTATATTTACGAGTGATCACCTTGCTTATTAACAGTTCAAACTATTGAAATATTTTATGTATTCATTAATATCTCAAAACTCTATTTAAAAAAAAAACATTAAAAACATACAACCACCCTACCACCACCCACCACCCTAGGTTGACTGGTAGAGAATGCCTAAGGCATTAAGTCCGCCTTTGTACTTTTGTGTTGCATGAAGTTTTAATAAATAAATAAATAAAAATAATGTTTCTACTTAAGGACATATGTAATCATAATTATGTTTAATATAGACTTAGAAATCATCCAACCATGTGCCTCAAACTGATTTAATAAAAAAATGCAATAATGCCATTTCAGGATCAGACCTTTAAAATAATGAATTAAAAATAAATACTTTTTTTTTCTAAAAAGTAAACAATTAATAAATGTTTTTCTTTTTTAACGTAACAGCACTCGCCTGGTATCCGCTAGTTTACTTTTTAGGGTTCCGTACCTCAAAAGGAACAAATGGAACCCTTATAGGACCACTTTGTTGTCCGTCCGTCTGTCTGTCTGTCAAGACCCTTTATCTCGGGAACATGTGGAAGTATCGAGTTAAATTAATACCATATACTCAGGCCTGAGGACCCTTGAAGATGTGAAAAATTCAAACAAGATACGGTCATTTATGTCGCAAAAAATGTATATTTCGACACTCCCAAGGGAATCAAAATTCATAGGGTACTTCCCGTTGACCTTTTTGATCTTGAATACAAAGTCTCAGTCGAAATAATAGAGATTGCATCGAATTTTCAATTTAATAATCCAACAGAACATAATTTATCATAGCAATATTATGCATTTTTTCATTGATAAAAATGCGTACGAAACAACAATAATTATTTTGCTTATGATATTATTAAAAAAATATTAATTGCATTGTTTAAAATGGTTCGGTGTTTTTGGCGGGAGTTCTTAACTCATTGAATGCCCGGTGCGCGGATACACGCGAGACACAATCGCTTTTTAATTGTGTCTCTAATTACGGCATACGAAAGGTTAAGTGAAGTTCAATGGTTGTTTTAATTATTCACAAATTGATTCCTAGTCTGATATTGTGATGTAAAATTAGTGTGGTTTTGTATCAAAACTACACTATTTTTTTCAACTGGACATTTAAAGTAGAATCTTGAAAGGGGCGCGATCTCGGCAAAATAGCGCTGAGTATTTAATTGTAGAATTGACTACCTCAGCGAAGCTTACCGAGAAGGTTGACTCGAAACATTTGTTGCCTAATACTGCAAAACTATTGTGTTGCACCCGCATTCCATTATCTCAAAAAAATATTTATTACTGATGACGCGGGGCGATATGGTCTTATGACCTTGGCCTACCGGGCGAAGAAAAGAACAAGTGTCATATTTTGCCGCGTTACATTTGAATTGCGATATTTCACTTAGCGACTATTTTAACTATTCGCTTTCATAATGAACTCTGCACTCGCTTTTCCCGACTACCTCAGCCTGCCTTTGGATTCTGAATCTGCTATGTACGACAATGACCCCGGCCGCTCTATCTCAGACTCTGTTTCTACTTCACTGAATAACTCCAGCATCCGACATATGGACACCGACTCGTATGTACCATATTTCGACTAGCAGAAGCCAACGCTGTGTTAATTGTGCTTTAAATATTACTCAAATGAGACGACATTCTTTGGAAGTTGCTGAAATCCGATCTGTGATACAAGAAAAGATTTATCCACGGCAGATAAGAACTATTTAATTTGTACCAATACTTTATTAACAAAAATAAAAATATGTAAATAAAATACTACAGATGTCCTTTCAATCTTTTTATTCTTTTTTATTCTTTCCTTACACCACTTTCTAGATAACCTAGTTTTATAAATGCCGTGAAACTCTGTAATTGGTTTAAGTGATAATTGTCATCATTCCGCTATCAATGTGCAGCGTGTGTAGACCTCACTTTTATAATTATGATCTTTCACGCAGCTACATTGGGCTGTTCATTGATAGTGGGGTGGACCTTCTTAACCCATGTAACTTTATAAATTAACTGTTGAGTTTCCTAAAATAAATAAATAAATAAATGTTGACGTTGAGTGATACTTGTTGATGATTAAATAAACTTATACTTAGAAGTCACTTACATAATATTTTTAGACTCTGTTCTCATTTGAAACGACGAAGAAAATGATTAAAGGAACCAAATGAATAATATTTTTTTTTACAAATAATCTGGTATAATTTAATTTGCTGTGCTACATCCGCCATTTTGACTCTAACTATAATAATAATATAACAATACTGATTTAACTCATTTCCTCCAACTTTTAGTTAAACCTGTAATTTATTATAAATGGTTAACCAAACGTATTGTTTAAAAGGTTAGAGTCTATTAGAGATTTCCCTTGTTCCATTTACAAGAGCCTCCCTATTATGTCAAGAATTTCCACTACATCATAATAATCTAAACCTAATTTTTGAATTTGTAAAATTTGTAATTTATTATTGTAGTTACTATTGTATAATGTAGAAGCATTTTTTTTAAAGTTTGTAAATGTCAGTACCATGGAGCTATTTTATGGTTTTTAGGTTACTATTGAACTTGTTTGACATAAATGAGCATGGCAGTTGAGAGTTTGTCATGCTCACTCAAATGTCTCAGTGATGGTGGCGCGTGTGTTGGATCATTCGGTTCCCTTCAAAATGGTTGAGCTGAGTGGTGCTAATATTCGCGTCATGTCCGTGAACGGGCGCTTTCAATTGAGACTGGTCAACTCTTAGCTGCTATTTTAATATCTATATTTAGTTTTTATTTTTACTTTATTGACATTGTTCTCACATGATAGCGACAAGAAACATGTAACAGATATATTTGTAATTGCAAAAAAAAATGTGTCTATGGAGTTTTTTGCACATTCTTCTCCATAGAGATCTACGCTTTGGAATGTGCAATTAGCATCATTTTTTCTGACTGACTGACTTCTTGACATTTCAAAAGTGCCTGTAAATGGTTTATTTGAAATAAATGCTTTTGAATGTTTTGAATCATCGGACGCAAGGGGCGGCTGCATATTCGCCGCGCCTATGTTCGGCCTAAACGCTACGTACACGGTCCCTGTTAGCTAAGTTAATAGACTGTCTGTCTTGGTAAATGCTGCCGCCAGGATATGCTCGTACATACAATTACGCAGAAGGCTTTGACCATCCTCGTCGGTGCTATAGAAAATATTTGTTGGTTAGAGCGTAGGAGACAGGTTTTTGTTGTCATATTCTGTGAATTATTTATTAGGAGTAGTTGGGTTTTAGTAAGCACTTTGTGTAGGTAATAGGTGATTTATCGTAGCGTAATAATTCATTGGCCTGTATAACAGTTTGTAAACCTGTTATAGATAGGTAGGTTTTATCACTTTTCTGTTACTAAAATGACAGATTGAAAATAAAACTAAAATGGTTCTGATATTAGTAGCCTACTAAAACATTTCACTTGGCCATAGTTTAAAAAAAAAAAGTTATAAAGCGCTCATTGGCACTCGACATTTACCGCAATTAATACGGCTCTTCAGTCAAAATATGCAAATTAACCAAACATTCCAAATCCCAATACGTTGCAATTTGCATTTTGGCAATTTGTGCAACTCTAAAAAAGTTAGTTTTAGACGCAAATTGCTGCGGCTATCAAACAGAATTTTATGTGAGCGGATTAGTTGTGATCGGTGGCCATATTGGATCGCGTGTAACGGTTGCCCCGCCAGTTCAAATTACGAGATTCAAATCCCGAACGTTTTGAATTCGAACGTTCAGTTTTTTTTTTTAATTTAATTTTAATGATATAAACAGTCTGCGTAGAAGTTTCAACAACGTAAGGGTGGATACTAGCTATACGTTGGATTATCCGATGGTAGAAAGGAGATGGCGAAATCAAATTATGCGATTCCTGCGTACACTCTCCAAAATGCATCCTGTGAAATACCGAAAGGTTGGCTACCCTAAGCCTGTGCTCAAGGCTTTGTAGTTTGGACTTAACCAAATCTGGATGACCAATTAGACTCTTCGCACGCCTTTCCACCCAGTCCAAAGCTGCTAGATGGCATTTTGCAGCACCAGCCCTTATGTGGCTGCAGTACCTATTCCACACACGATCGGACTTCTGCTTTGTTGCAGTTGTCATTTTAATGTCAATTATTTTGTCAAAAGATATACTCTCTCTTCTGTACTTATGCTTCCCTTAAGTATCGCTACAACAACTGGACCTGTGTGTCTTGCATCCATCAGTTCCCTGCAAACCTCACCAGAATATTGGTCCATTTTGAAGGAACCCTTGTAACGCTGCATCTTCTGGTACGTGTTAGCTGCTCTAGAACCTATCGATTTGTTCTGTACGATGAGTGTGAGTTATTTTTAACGCAATCGAAACATTTACCGCGTGGGGCTCTGACTGGTTAAGAGCTTGGAGCGGGAAAATCAGAGCGCCAAACGTGACAAACGTGTCAATTGCGATCTCACATTAGGCACTCTGAGAGCAATGTGCCCTATCCACTGACACTCATGTTTGGCGATTAATCGGGCTATGTCACCTTGGTATATCTAGTGATATATTCATTCCTGTTTTCAATCCCTTGTGTGATCGAAATAGGAATGAAAACTGACTGAAATGACTAAATCTTCGTGTCGAGATGTTTTAGGTAGTTTATGGGACGAGAATACGGTGAAGGTTCCCGAACGGTGTCCAGCCGAGTCGGACATGACAGTTGACCTCTTTCTTGAAGTTAGACCTACCTAACTAGATCAACGTTCGCATGACCGTAGCTAAATTTTTAATTAAAATGTAAAAGTATGTATTTTTATAAAACTAGAAATAAAACAAACTCTAAATAAGTAATCACCTAATTAAACTCATATAGAATTACTTAAATATCAAGCTGTTAAAGTACTTAAAAAGACAACGATTTCAATCAGTTTTAAATATCAAATAAACACTCCTCTCGACATAATATAGTATCGCTTTCGTCTCATTCCCTCTAGCTCAACACAAAGACCCACCATTTCTACAACCTAAACGCAAATATTATTTAACAACACTTTGCAAAGTCCTGAACGACCCTTCAAAGGAAATCTCCATCACGAAAACCTAATCAAAACTTAAAGACAATATCAATTTAGTAGAGCAAACACCTTTACTTTAGGGTAGCCTTCAACTATAGAGGAACAAACAACTAGTGAATTAGCAAGTTGGTGAATTTACCTTAATTATGCATTACGCTGGCCGGAAACCGGTGCGGCTACCCGGCTACCTGCCCACACGTCACAAGTTTTCGCATCACTTGTTTATTTTGTTTCCGATACAGCCATTAATAAAGTTGGTACATAGGTAATCATTTTGATAGCTGATGGAAATTTGTTGAATAGAAACTTTTGTATGGATCGACTGCCTAGAGTGAGCTGGATGAAGTCAATCAAGTTCAAGTCTGCTGCTGTAATAATATTAAGATAAGTAATATTTAAAGGTGTACAGAGAATTTGCCTGAAAAAGTACCATAGTGATACGACACCTTGAGACAAAAAGGTTTCATCATTTTTCCAAATTAACAGCAAATAAAAAAAAATCGATTGCAGAAGAGCACTTATAGTTCTAGGAAAAAAAAACTTGGTTTCCTTACCATATTTGAAATTCCAACGGCAGACACAGGTCAATGGTATCTTCAAATATATAAATGAATATAATATCCAACCGAAAATTTCATTCCGTTGAAAAATTGCAATTTACAAAGTGCTTTCTACCTCTGTCTGTGTGTCTTCTCTTTTTAATCTTTTAACAGCAGCAGCTTTTGTTTCAAAAACTGCATACAATACAAGTAAAAACACTAATAGCTAGTATACTCGTGTTCTTTCTAATTAGTATTAGTTCGTTAGCGCACTCCTGCAGTATTCAGTTAATTAGTTTTTAAACTCATATGTCACGTGAAAAGTTTTATAGTTTGATACGAATATTACCCGTTAGCTATTCTTTATCGTCTCGTTTCTAATATTTTGGTTCAAAATGAATTTAAATTATTTACAGTTTGAATAGGAATAACATTTTTAAATGCACCGTCTGACTATTATTTCGATGTGCTCAGGGTTTGGCACCCTGCTGCCAAATGCTTACTACGATGGGGTACGAAAAATATCTTCAATGACTTCATGGTCTGATTTATATGGCTTCGTATTTTAAAAGCAGTATTCCATCGCTTTTCAATCCACAAAAATATGCAATAACTCATTTGTTTAAAAATTTAAAAGAAAAATTTCAGTAACTGAGTCGCCAAAACAAACTCCCATAATTCGATTAGTAAACCAACTACAGCAGATCACAAGGCACATTTATTAACAATTAACAACTGTGTCTCCAGCCATCATTATCACACACAATCCGCCCTCATTTTAATGAACCTACAATTGCTTTACCGTCCTCTCGCTATAAATATATTACTTTTACCAAATTCTGTACCTAATAGGATTATGCGATAACTTTTCAGAAGTCACCTTTGTGTCCCAACACTAATTAACTAGCGCAACCGCCGGCAGCTCCTTAATTAAAGTGGTGAACACATGAGCCATTGTTACTGCACCACCCTACCTTAAGTGTACGTCATTGAAGCTTTTTGTTAAAACAACACTCTGCACATCTCCTAGTACCACAACCATTGCGCGGCTACCTCTTTTGGACTGTTCGGATGCAGAACATCAAAGGCGATGGTTATGCAAGGAAACGATGCGTTCATAATTTGATTAGACTGCAGTTTACAAGGTAAGATAGGGTAAATGTGGTAGTAAAAGGTCTTTCCTCTTCCAAAGATGTATAAATTTATTAGGTCACGTGATTGCTCCGAACATGCAAGTAATTTTCTGTGTTGCCATAAAAAGAAATACGTGAACAGAAACCGAGAATAATCTCTTTGAGCGTTCTCTGAATATCTCTAAGATCCTAGTCCCGTGCTAAGGAAAAAATATGCGAGTACTAAACGTTATCCTATTGAGGGAAATAGGGAGTTTATATGGAACGGGAAGTGTGTCATTTTACTTTAAAAGAAATGAGCTCTATATGCCCTGAAAAGACGGAAATATTCGTCTCACAAAGCTGAATGTTAATGTCGTTCAAATTCGCTAGAATATTTAGCTGTAGTTAAAGTCAGATGATGATTTGTTTTGGGTAGAACTGTGAACTTCTTCTTCTTTAGCTGCTGATGCACCGTGTTTGAATGATCATTATGTTTGTTATGTTATGAACGTTTGTACTTTATATATTTGTTCAAGTCTCAGCGGACCCTACACGAGGACTACTACCAACTCCAGAGTTTAAGCAATTTTACAGGTTCCTAACTGTTTGATCTGAAATAACTTTTTAGCTTGTTAAAAGTTTTTTTGTTATTTAAAGAATTTTATTTATTTATTACGTTTGTAACTTCCCACGGGTAAAAACTAGTCTCCAATGAAGTTATAATCTTAACACTGTGGTTAAAACTTTCAGCGGTATACTAGATATAAATAATGTACAAGTATTCATGTCATTACAATGTGGAAAGAACACGGTAGATATTAGGTTCCCAAGCTTGAGCCAAATTTTTTTGGAAGTTTGCGTCGTAAACAATACGTTTCTCACAGGTGTTATTAGTTTATTCAGTTCCCTTCAATATGGTTGAGCTGAGTGGAGCTGATGCACGCTTCATGCTCATGAACGGGCGCCGTCAGTTGAGATTGGTCATCTCTTAGTTGCCAGTGGCTTAATTCAATTTATATTTTTTAATTTTTAATTTTATTTTTTATTACATATGTTAGGTTTCAATAAAATAATAGAATTTGATTTAATTTTCAAGTTTATTTTATGTGGCAACATTCAAATCGATTTGAATGCTAGACCGGAAGACGTTTAAATAACGGTTTTAAAATATTAAAGGGGGGATATCTCCCTCCTTGCACTAGCACTGGGTCGGGTTATGGGCAGTCGGTCGAGAGCACTCGTAGCGTTCAGACGTAAATTCTACTGGCGACTATATTTTGTACCAATAATTATTAAGTAACAGTATGATTGTTCTGAAGAAATAAACAGGAGCATTATTTAAGGTGTGTGTGTGTGTGTGTCTTTGAATAAGTTGTCTTACCACATTCCTTCAACCGAATAGCTTGCTTGAATTTCATATGATCTATAGCCCTGTTGTTAATCTGATAGAATACTACACTTATCTACATTATGTTCACATAATAGAAGCGACAAGAAATACGTAACCAAGATATTATAATCTTGGTTACATTATAATGTAACTCATAATATGGTTTAAAAGGGTGTCCATGAAGTTTCTTGCACGTTCTTCTCCATAGAGATCTACGCTTTGGAACGTGCAATTTAGCTTCACTGACTTTGACTCACCGACATTTTGACAATTCAAAAGTGCCTGTAATTGGTCTGTTTGAAATGAATGCTTCTAATTTCTGTGGCACGGTTTTGGTATAATTTAGAATTATTTTTCGTGTATAGAACTAAATTTATTTTATTCTGTTTTATTAAATAAAGAACAGCGTATGGGGTCCATTTAAACGATAATTGTGATCGTTAAAACTTGCCTTGTGACCTCTGTTTGTGTACCCATTGTGATTTTATCAAATTGACGCTGCGCTATCTATACATCACTGTAAATATTTGTCCCTAGAGGTACCCTAGAAAGACACCCTAAACACAGAGATGTGGATGTTAACGAATTAAAAGGAACGCTATTTGGTAATTTTATCATTTTATGGTTCTTGCCTGCATACAGGCGTGATTTTATAAATGAAATAAATTATTTTTTATCCGATAATTAGCAAAACAATCAAACACCAAAATTCTGAAACAAAACACTCTTTAATACGTTAAAATCACAGCAGTCTAATAGCATTCGCCTCTCTTAAGGAGGTCCGCAATCAATGTACTGCACTCATTTCTCTTAAGCTTGCCGGAGTGCGTGTGAGGGAGTGACGTCACAAACGCGATGCCTCCGTGCAGCCGCTTGTGGTCGCTAAGTGTGGCTGAAACAAGACAAAGGAAATTTAACTTTGAATTGAAGGCAGATAGTAGAATTTTGATTGGGATGGTCTGGCACGCAAACTTTATGGAGTTTTCTGAGCAGATAGTAGAGTAATAAGGAATTTAAACTTTAATCACAAAGATGTTAGGTTGGTTTTCGAAGATATCAAAGAAATTTTTCTTGGCAAAGAAGGTGTTTCCAAGACATAAACTGCAATGGAAGAGGCTTAGCTTATGAAAAGCCGACAGTTGAACAAGTCTAAGGATGTGTGAAGTCTACCTGCTTGAAAGACAGGCTTCTGAATGTTATTGATGAAACTTTCTTCGGGGATTTGAAATGCGAATCTTTTGAGAATTCGTGCTGATATTAACGAGGATATACATTACTTCTTGTCGAGATTCTTAAACTAAAATCTGATATTTTTAAATATCTCATGACAGTATTTATGAAATTAATGTTCGGGGTGGCTTTAAATATATTGAAAATTTTTCAAGTTCATAAAATATGTACTTCATAATATGTATAAACATTTTTTATTATAAAGGGATAAACTCTAAAATATCAAATATTAACAAAATGTTACAGCAGATTATTACTGATATAAGATGACAGTACTTGTATTATGCACTTCTTTCACCCCAAGACAATGGCCGATTAATTAATGATCACTCTATATTTTTAATAATGAAGCAAACATATTTGACTGTAGTAATACCCAATCAAAATAGTCTTTTCTTTATTGTGGAGTTGTAAATCTAACTCAAATTGGTTTTCGGTTATCCATATTTATGTTGTTTCCTTTGCCTTTTTAGGGTTTCGTACCTCAAAAAGAAAAAATGGAACCTTATACGATCACTTTGTTGTCCGTCTGTTTGTCTGCCTGTCTGTCAAACCTTTATCTCGGGACCGCGTGGAGGTATCGAGTTGAAATTAAAACCATATACATCAAACTTGTAAGTTATCGAAAAAAAGATAAGGAAACTTTCAAGGGAATCAAAATTCATAGGGTACTTCCTGTTGTCCTAGAATCCTGAAATTTGGCATGAAGTAAGGTCTCATAGTATAAGTATAGGAAAAAATCTGAAAATGTAAATTTTGCTATTCGTAAAAATCTTTGAGACTCGATTCGGAAATTGAACTGTTTTCATGGGTAAGTTCGTACCCTCAGTGTTTGTACCCTCAGTGCACGGGTTCGACTCGCACTTGCCCGGTTTTTTTTTGTATCGCATTTAGCAGATGTTTGATATTATTCATCATCAACATCATCAACATCAATTCAGCCGAAGGACGTTCACTGCTGGACATAGGCCTCCCCAAGTGTCACCACAACGAACGGTCCTGTGCATCTCGCATCCACCGGATTCCCGCGACTCTCACCAGGTCATCCGTCCACCTTGTGGGAGGCCTTCCAACGCTGCGTTTTCCGATGCGCGGTCACCACTCTAGAACCTTCCGGCCCCATCGACCATCCGTTCTACGAGCAATGTGCCCTGTCCACTGCCACTTAAGTTTGGTGATTCTTCGGGCTATGTCGGCGACCTTGGTTCTCCTGCGGATATCTTCGTTCCTGATGCGATCACGCAAGAAAACTCCGAGCATAGCCCTTTCCATTGCCCTTTGGGTGACTTTAAGTCTTCTTATAAGGCCCATTGTAAGCGACCACGATGGACGAGAAGATTCCGCGCAGCTTCCTGAACGCTGCTTAATTGAGCTGGATTCGACGATTGACCTCTTTCTCGAAGTTAGACCTACCCAAATGAACCGTCTATCCCAGACATACGTAATCGTCCACAACTTCAAGTGAAGAGTTTCCGATCTTGATAGGAGTTGGTGCTACATGGTTATTTACCATGACTTTGGTTTTGTCCATGTACATTTTAAGAACCACTCTTTCAGAAGCTCTATTATGGTCATCGAGCATTGTACTGAGCTCCTCCGTAGTCTCAGCCATGACTTCTATATTTTCAGCAAACCGAAGGTGAGTGATGTACTCACCATTGACATTAATGCCTAGTCCACTCCAGTCCAGAACCTTGAAGACATCCTCCATTGCAGCCGTAAACAGTTTCGGGGAAATTACGTCTCCCTGCCTCACACCCCGCTGTAGAAAGATAGGTTTCGTGGTCCGGTCCTGAAGTCGGACTGACGTTGTGGCGTTCTCGTACAAACACTTCAGCACTTCGATTGTACGTACGAGTACAGCCCAAGTCTCGATCAAATCAAAAGCTTTCTCGTAGTCCACGAACGCTAACCATAGATGCAGGTTATACTCCTCGGTCTTCTATATAACCAGCCGGAGCGTATGTATGTGGTCTACGGTGCTGAAACCTTTTCGAAATCCGGCTTACACGCGAGACGATTCGTGATGACCCTGGAAAACAGCTTGTAGACATGGCTCAGAAGTGAGATAGGCCTGTAATTCTTAAGCAGGGCATTGTCACCCTGTACACTTCTGCCCTATGCCTGTGGCGTCTTTCCCTCAAGTATGACGGAATCGAACAACCTCTGAAGGGCCTTTAGGACCGGTTTTCCACCCGCCTTCAGGAGTTCGGCTGTAATTTCGTCGTCACCCGACGCCTTGATGTTTTTAAGCTGCTTCAGAGCCATCCTAATCTCGTACAGGCTGACGTCCGGGATATCTTCGGTATAGTGCCGGGTTAATCTAGCTCTTAAGTCGTTTGCAAGATTCGTTGTGGGTTTTGTGATAGACGTGTACAGCTGTCCATAGAATGCCTCGATTTCTCCCAGAAGCTTAGACTTTAGACTTGCCATTGTCGGGCTTCAGTTTTGTGAGCTGGTTCTGCCCAATAGACAGAACTCTTGCAAAAACCTTGAAGCCCTTATTTCGCTCGATCGCGTCTTTAATCCGTCTGGTATTACAGAGGCGGAGATTGCGTTTTAAGGACTTGGAGATCCGTCTATTGAGCTGCCTGTAATTTTTATTATTGATAAGCTCGCGTTTGACCACTATCTCATCTGATGGTAAGCGATGATGTGGCCGACGATGGAGCACGGTTGCCTAGAAGTAACTCATCATTAAGATACACTCATGATCTAAAGACTACAGTATCATCTCACGCCTCTCTTTCAAGAGTTTGAGAGTTTGATCAGAGAGCCTTTTCTTCTTTGGTCGAAGAGTCTTAACAAGCTTAGACCCGACCGTATGGACAGTTTCTACGAACCCATCATTGCATTCGTCCACGGATCCACTTAGGCACTCGAAACGATTATGAAGTTCGAGCTGAAAGCTCTCGGAGCTTTGAATCTGGATTTTATGTGCTGGACGGAGCGTAGACTTCATTAGTCGAGATCTTTCAAGCTTGATATTGATATTCAATGTGCCTCTTACCATGCGGTGATAACTTCCACTTTTTACTGCGTTGATCACAGATACATCATTGAATATTTATATATACGAACCCATCATTGCATTCGAAACGATTATGAAGTTCGAGCTGAAAGCTCTCGGAGCTTTGAATCTGGATTTTATGTGCTGGACGGAGCGTAGACTTCATTAGTCGAGATCTTTCAAGCTTGACATTGATATTCAATGTGCCTCTTACCATGCGGTGATAACTTCCAGTTTTTACTGCGTTGATCACAGATACATCATTGAATATTTGCTTTTTCGCCGACAAGATGAAGTCAATTACATTTCTAGTCGCACCATCAGGACTTTGCTGGTTCCACTTCCTGCACTCACGCTTTTTGGAGAAGGAATTCATCATATAGAGGCCCTGACCCAAAAAACTAGCCAGTAGGTGTCCCCGGCTGTTCCGATGTCCAAATCCAAATTACCCCACTCGCAGTTCATCACCATCTGGTTTGCCCAGTTTCACGTTAAAGTCCCCCATGACCACGGTGAAGTGAGCATTAGAACCATGCATAGCTCTGGATACTTCGTCGTCGGATTGTGTCGAGGTTGGGGCGCATATCTTGATGATATTCTGAGTATAAGGTATGCCACCCTGGTCGACACACTCTCGATCCACACCACATTGATCACGAAGTGCTTGTGGATGATAAACCCGACACCACCCTGGGACTTGCGAAGACACTTGGAAGACAACCGCGAGGGGATTTTAGTTTTCGCAGTATGGACGTTAGTCCGAAATGCTGTCCAAGGGATACGGAGCATTTTTCTCCAGCACCACACCTCAAAGGCGTCAATGCGTTTGCGATCTGCTGCTTTCAGCGCCCAAGTCTCAGCGCCATATGAAAAGGTCGAGAAGACCAGAGTCCGCACCAGTTCGGTTTTGGTCTTTACGGAGATGTTGCGGTCCCTCCAGATTTTATATAGCTGAGACATGGCTCTCTTAACCATACCAATTCTTCTGCGGACTCCCTTCTCGCACGAGCCATCGTTACTGACATTGGAGCCCGGGTAAAATAAAGTTGTCACCTTCCCGGAAATAAAGCAGGTTACCAGATTTGAGAATTATCGTGTCCACCCCCTGTCTTCGGACTTCAAATAATCCTACAATACTCCATCGCAACCTGCTCAATTCTTCCTGAAGATCGGTGATCTTCTCGTCGGACCGGAGAGTACGCGTGTTATATGTGGCCAGGTCCAGTCGTTGTTTCCTAAAAGGGTAGCCGGATCTCATCCGGAGATTCTTCGCACCCCTTGCCTCGCCGTAATTTTGACCGCTACCGGAGTCAAGGGAAGACGGGCTACCGGTCACTAGGGGCCATTTTTGGTTATGCTTTTTATTAGGGGGTTTTGCCATAATCGCCACGCTTAGCATGTGGCTTGGCGATTGCAGTGTGGTTGTTGTAATGCACAGAGAATGCTGCTGCCCATTCTCTGGTGTGTCCCTTAGTTGCCTCTTACGACACCCACGGGAAGAGATAGGATGCTGTTATTCTTTACATTCGCCTACCAAGATACAGGATCTTCCTAGTTTAGGAGTCAGGGTACTCAAATTAAATTGACTGTTGTATCGCTTATATTTTTTGTACTTACATTCGATGTCAAATATGTATTTTATAATAAATAAATATTATTATTATTATTCGGACACAATACGGAACATGTAATTTTAGACAAAAAAATTCATCAGCAATAACTACTGCCGAAGTTCAAAATTTTAAAATTGATCATGTGAACTTTCTTGGTATTGCATCTCAACCCTATGTATTTGAAACTTATTGACAATCGTTATCACTGATAGGCAGTTATCAATGAAGATCTATTTATATTAGAGAACATAAAAAGCCTCGGTAACAGTATCTGTATAACGTTAATTACACTCTCCTGTGATTAACATTATTCCGCCCGCATGATTGCGGTAATGTCTCCAAATCGTCGTATCTCCTAATGAAGGCAATGTTCCATGCGGTATGTTTTCTGAGCACTGTGTTCTTTTTGATATGATTACAAGCCTTTATTATGTTTTGTCCTAACAAGCCTTGTCTAGTGGCAGGCACGTGTATTAAAAAACATCGTTTACTGATTCTTGATTACAAAACAATCTACCTGCCTGCTAAATTCAGTAGCAGGTAAACAAATCGAGTAAAAGTGACTCACCATCAACAGCCTTATGTATATGTTCCCTAGTAACATCAGCTCCAGGCTCCAACACCACGGCAGCTACCGGTCCATTGTCAGACAAACATACTACACTTTCATGTACTCCTGGTACCGAGCCAATCACACGTTCCACTTCTTCTGGCGCTACCTACGAAAGAAAGCAAATATTAAACCCTTGCCAATCTTTGTATCTTTGTGTGTTTGAATCAAGTGCTGCCCAGAATGAACACATAGTGCATTTTGTTCCTCAGGCCAATACTAGTCAGTAAATCGGAGCGCTTCAAAATCTGTTCCAGGAGTCAAGAGAAAAAAAGTGTTTTTGTCGCCAAGGATTAGATTGAGGCCAACTTGAAAAATATTCGGCTACATTAGATTATTCACTATCCCTAAACACTAACTTGAACGGGTTTGATACATGCAACATTATTTAGTAAAAAGTACGTTATTCTTTTTTCAAATTAGGTATTTATTGGTTTCTTTGTGTTTTGTATTTTCTGTAATATCGCAGTACTTGTTTTTTTGTATGAAATATAAGAAAACTTGCATTATTTTGTAATATTATGAGTTCTACCGTGGAAACAATGTGTCTCAAGGGCTATGCAATATTTATGATGTATATGGACTTTGCTGCTAACAACTGCTAATAAATGGGAGGTCTATTTTTGTTTCAATCACTTTTACGTGGGAAATTGTATCTCACGAATAATTTTTCTCCTCAGTGCGGCAACAAGACAATTTTTCCAATACAAAAGCTATTAAACCAAGAGCACAAAGTTCTTTTGTTAGAAGAAAGTCGTAGGTATACATAATTGACATTGCTTGCCCTTTGAAATGTATAGTTTCTACGTTGAACAATTAATATAAAAAAAAAAAACGTTTTTTTATTAGCTTTCATGGTTATAAGAACTGCGATATTACAGAAAAAAACAAAACACAAAGAATCAATTTATATATTTTATTTTAGTGTAAATTAATGCTTCGATACCACCGGAGCTACTTTCATTCCTGGACAGCACTTGGTCTAAACCCTGTCAATATACTTTTCAAAAACTTTACTAAAAATATTCTTCTTTTCTTAAGTGTTTTGATATAAATTTTTATAGGTTATTATTTTTTACTATAAATCACCTTCTATCTTTCATTTGCCTAGCCATTTGGCGTTTCCCCACTATGTTGAGGTCAGCATCCAGCCTAGCTGCATGCAACTGAATATCAGTACATTTACATACAATGACTCTCTCTCTGACCTCCACAATTTAGTCATTAAATAACACGATACTCCTTGCCAAGACTGGTGACAGTTTTCCTGGCTGACTATCTGTAACAACTGTTAAGGGTATAGAAATGACATCCAGTAACGGTTTAACGTGTTTTCCGAGTCACGGTGGAATCTCAGTTTGTTTTGATTGTCAGCTATACACAAAGTAACCTCGGCAAGCGTTGCTTAAACTTATAGATAGACCTGTAAGACAGTTATTATTTCACGAGCTGTTACAGAATACTGGAATGCTTGAAATCTTAAAAGGGTGAGCGACTCAGCGCCTACTTAATATTAAACTGTCACTTAGACCTTTGAGTCGAAAGTGCACATAAAGATTCTATTTAACAGATAAACATCGCCGTCTTCAAACTAGTAGCACCATTATTTTCTATACACAAAATTCGTTGAAAAACTTAATTAGACGATAATACAGTTCGAACAGTGAAGTAAAACCAAATTAGATCCCGACATTGCGATATCCTCCGACACACGCTTCCACAATAATCCAGTCGGGAGCTATGACTTTAGTCTATATTGGAAAGCCTATTTTTGTGTTCGGAGTTCTTTTGAAATTAACAAAATATGATAATAAACCATTGCGAAGCAACGAGGGTCGTCCTACTTAATAATATTCGTGGAAACATTCTACTACATATTAGGTAATCTTGACGGTCTATATTTTCTCTTTGCATGGAAAGGGAATACTAAAACATATAGATAGACTTAGGTAAGGATTAACTGGCAGGTCTAACGTGTGGGCTAGAATTCACAAGAGAGACACGGCTGCGAGGTACGCTTGACGTTTTCTTTATGCGATAGAAATAGAACTGTCCTAGAACAGTTCAATCGCTTTGCGATACCAGTTGCGACGTTACGAAGTCGCAATTTCCTGATAGAATTCACGGAATATTTTCATGTGTCACTGAAACTTGAAGCATTGTCCTGAGGTGATGGTATTTTAAATATATCTTTATCTAAAAATGAAAGGCTTGTGTTTGAACGCCTACCAGAAATTTATATTTTATTTACAACCTAAATTCAAAACTTGCCAGAATAGATAAATTCTCACAGAGTTGTATTTCATGAAGTACTGTAGAAATGAAGCTAGTTTTCCTTTTTATGACATAAAAATAATGTAGACGCTTTTAAAGCTAATTTCAGACGGTTAGGGTAGGGTCAAGGATCCTCCTATTTTTGTCTATGAGGTTTAAAGTAACCTAACACGAAGGGTATAACGGGGACACAATAAGTGGAAAGGAAAGGGAAAAAACAAAGTATAAACATTGTTAGTTCTTACTTGACAACCCCTAAACTTAAAGCTGAATTTCTTCCGGATCGCGAAAGAAATTCTGTGGTTCTCATCCACGTGGAACACATCTCCGGTCATGTACCAGCCGTCGGGAGTGAAGGTCTCGTCAAAAGCCGCTCGGTTCTTGAGGTAACCCTGTAATAAGAGTATTTGAAGATCACCTTGGCTAAACAGCTTAGCAAAAACTATCTCATCACCATAAAACATATAGAGAGCTAGAATTTTTAATTGTGAAGTTTTTTGCAAATTGTGGGTTTTCGTGTGATCTAACCGAACTTGATCTAAAAGTATTTTTGATGCTTATTAAAACAGTATTGAAAAATTCTGGTGAAAATCAATCGTTTTCTTACTGACTGTACATCTGTGTAAATGCACCTATTAAAAACTTATTAATATGAGGACAGTCACTTAAGAATGGTTCCCGTTACGGTTCCATCTCAATAATCCCGCTATGTAGGATCATCAACTTACTGAGAACTATTATCAATTTTATATAAAACTAGCTTTTGCTTGTGGCTTCGCCCACATACATAAAATATAGTCTCTCAGGAATAAAACAGCTCTCTATCGGTGAAAAATTTTAGCAATCGGACTAGTACTTTCAGAGATTACCTTCTACAAACAAAAAAAAAAAAACTTTACCTCTTTATAATACTAGTGTAGATTTTAAAAGCTTTTCTTTACCAATATCAAATAATCTGACCTTCGTCAGTAAAAAGGTAACTGGAAACAAAAAAGTCATGCCCCGCACTAAGAATTACTTCTGTATCGTCCGGTGCGACCACGAACATGCAAACTCATATGCGCACTCAAATTAATGAGTATCACCTTAATAGTGCAGCTGCTCTTAATCCACAGCTCTCCGGTTTGATTACCACCCACCAGCTCCTGTCCTGAGTCATCGATGATCTGGAAACGAACTTTTACTTTTACAGCCGCATGAACTTTAATGTCAACAGCAATACTTTAATATTCTCGTCGTAGTTTATGTGCCTTCACTAGATAGAACTTATTTTAGCAAGATAATAATAACAGATTTTATCTGAAAATTTCATGCATTAAGATCTCATTTAGATTACAATGGCGTGAGACTTGTAAAGTTTCATAAATTGGACGATAAGAATGAATAATGAGATAATAAGTAGATTGGCTCACTGGTTGTCAATTTAATAACCACACTTTATCTCGAGTAAAGAAATGAATTTATATTATTCAATATTCCATTTGAAGAGACTTTTTTCTTAAATATAATTTAGTCTTTTTAAGTCGCGTACATGTACAAGATATAATTATTCACTTTAGCACAACTTGGGGATCAATAAATAGCCAGATTTATTATTTTTCAGAGAATCTCAGTTCATGACGAATAATTTCTTAAACATCACTATAAAAATGTAATTTGAAGTTCGTTAGGGTAGTCCATGTCTTGGAATTGCATATACCTAGGATAGTTTTTATCCCGGGTATATGTTCTCTTTGGATAATTTTCTAATTTTACACCAGTAAAGTCGCTGGTAGAAACTAGACAAAGAAACCTATTTATTATTATTCCATTTATTTATTTTAAGGGAGCGATATATCAACAATCATTGTGCGACGCTCTAGTAGATCTATCACCACTATCTGGCTTATTGGCAACAATAGTCCTGTCAGTGATGATAGATCGATCCTAATACAATGTGATATTGCCATTGCCGAGAACTGGGTTGGGTACACACTTATTGTACGGTATTTCTGATTCCACAAGATTGTATTTAGTATACGAGGTTGTGTCTATTAAAATAGTCTCCGTTAGCCAGATGATTATTCCCCGGAACGATGGCATGCCCGACAGATGTCAACCGTACCGTCCTTTACAATGTATTTCCGGTAGTTGTTAGTCATCATAAATTCGTCCATAATCGCACAGACAAAACCTTTGGTTATCCCGAAGAGGTCACCGAAGCGCAGCCTGGATACGGACGCTAATAGGTACATTAATACCGGCAGGACCCAACCGTTGAAGGCCCTTGTGCCCGCCTGATCTGAAAAGACTATTCAGTATTTTATTCAGGCGGCCAAAGAAGTGCTCCCTCAACGGTTATTTCACGTCAGCAGCATTGATGCCTAACGCTTCCGACACACCCAAATACTTGTAAGTTTCAGTTGAGTAGAGGGATCTAATGTGTATAGAATCCGAGTGTTAGATTCCTACGGATTCCATAACCTCCCTTCGCTTTACATGTATAAGCCCGAGACCTCCAGTAGTGTGCTGAGAGAGTTCAAGGCTAGACAAAACCACAGTGGACTCAGGCTGTCGCCACTGTTCTCTTGGATTTATTGACATCCTGGATAGTGAAGGACCGTCCTCCAATAACCCATACACGAAATCAGGATGGTGAGCAGAGTTGCATCAACTTTATAAGCTCCAGCAACCTCATGAGCCATATATGCGGGCACTGAATCATAGGCCTTCTTATAATCAATCCAACATGTTGACAGATCTCTTCAAGAACGAAGAACCGGTTTGCTAATGGCCATATCGATGAGAAGCAGCTCCTTAGTACGGGGTCCCGTGGTACAGACGTTCCTACATCCATTCTGAGAATTTATGTATTTATTTATTTTTATCCTCACATCGGAACGCCTTGCAGTAATTACACCATGATGCATGAGAAGCAATTACACCATTAGAAGCAGACATGATGGAGTTTGTCTTAATAAGATGAAAGAACTTTCCTGTCAGCAAACACGTATAATCTATATTTTTTAGGCTCCACAGTACTACCTGATTTATGGAGCAGGTGGGTTATTTCTGTCGTTAGGAACTAGGGTAGCGACCTTGACTCTAGGGCAGATTGGAATTGGGATGCCAAGCGAACGTGCGACCTTTGAAACCCAGAAGCCAGAAATTGTGCAGCCCGGAGCCCATCCGTTGCCTAACTGGAAATCTCCAGGGCCGGAGCCCTGGAGATTTCCAGTTAGGCAACGGATGGACTTTACGAGCTATATCTTTGGAGCTAATGGTATAAGATCACACGCGCGCTCGATCTCCCGAGTCCACTTCACCACCCTCGGTGTGACTGACAGGCGCCGACATCCGTTCGGCGCCTGTCAGTCCTGCTGCTGCACCAAAATGAACACATGGTTTCATCATCCGGTAGGCGTGTATCAATCACACCTTGGTCCGGTCGCTCCCAGGCCCTATAAACTCACCTTTAGTTGCTTTGGAAAGTGCAATTCTGAGTGTATCGCTCTACTCGCCGCTTGTACCGTCGAAAACGGTTTGCCCATGCATAGAGCTTCTGCTTCAGGAAGTCGATACGCTCTTTGATACGGGGTAGATAATCTCGAGGACTAATATCCGTCCCCGAGAACGCCCGCCTCACAAAGCGCATCACCCTAGGGCGAGTGTTGCCCTCTCTGAAGCAGATAAGCTTGCTGATGAGTGTTTTAGCCTCACGATACTACACTCGATCCTACACTGCCAAGCTGGTCGTATAGCTCTGTCACTATTATGAAATTTGACATGAGCTACATGACATGCCGCTACAGCCGCACAGTACAAGATCGAGTGGGTATCAGTGAGGTCTTTGCTGGCATCAAAATAATTTCATAGCTGCGAATCTAGAGCACACACCAGCGCCTTATTTTTCTTATGCATGGGCAAACGAGATAGATGAGGTCTATGCCCTGGCACTGTCGAGCGATACTCTCGGAATGCGTCCTCCAAAGCGCTCCTCAATCTTTCATTGCATTGGGTACTTACGAATATAGTCGCGTCATCAGAGGAGGGCGCTACTGAGCGTAAACAAACATCAGCTGTTCCGTGTATTTAAAAGTTTTAAAAATAGTTTAAGTGACAAAACAGTTTAAAAAAGTGACTCAAGTTATAACACTTTGGTGCCTACAGTGATTAAAGTCAAAGTACATAAGTTTTGGACAAATTCTGTGAAGATTTTTAAAAAAGACAAAGTGACAAAAGTTTTAACGAACAAAATTTAAAACGGATTTTTATCGGTCGATCACTAAGCGGAGCCTAAAGATCCTCGTAGCCACCAGGAACAACGTTTTGGATTAAACCCTGATTAATTCATTAACGCTCAGGCGGTAGCCGGCGCCCGCAAGCCATTGTCTTACTATTGTGTCTCTAATTACGCACGTCAAAAGGTTAAGGTATGATAGCGATTAAAACTAGTATATTTTGAAACCTATCTAGAAAAATCAAAAGCTGCTTGTCATCCTGTACCAATACTCATAACAGCGCCATCTATCATCAAGTAGTCAATTTAGCTCCGGTTATCGATTGACAGTAGATAATTAAATTAGTGGCCGCTAGATGGCAGCACGAGTAACAAAATTGAACAAAATGACACTAAAATGCGCAGGTTGTACACAAAACCTCATAACCAGCGAATATCTTAGCTGCATATTATGTGGTTACAAATATGATTTGGAGTGTGCAAATGTCTCCAGAGACCATTTTAAAGCAGTAATGACTGCAGATCTTAAAAAAACATGGAAATGCCAAGATTGCCGCTGCAAAATGCCAAAAACCGGAAACTCAAACACTCCAATACGCCCACAAATATCTACTTACAACGAGCAAGTTGCTTCACCCAATGAATTATGTAACGTTACACTCAGAAAAAGAACTACTCACCCCAACAATGATTCAACCACTTTAAATGAACTTAGTTTACTAGGAGATACAATCCAAACAGATGAAAAAAACTCTACATTAAATACCAACATACAACCTGAACTCACACTGCAAAGTTTAAGTCAAATGATTACAACACGTCTGAAAGAAAACAATAAATCAATAATTTCTGAACTACGGAGCACTATACAAATAGAAATTAACAAAGCTATTGCTAAACTCACAGATGATCTTGAGCAAAAATCCAATTACCTATCAAAGCAAAATGATCAAAGAAAACTTGAATTGGAAAAAGTTAACACCAAAATAGAAAACATAATAAAAGAAAATGAAAAACTCAATAAAGAAATATCAGAAATCAAATCATTATGTGTTTCCCCAATTATTACGTGCACAGAGAGCAATTCAAAGAAGATAGTTCTGTACGGATTTACTGAGTACTTAAAAGAATCGGAAATCGATTTACATGACAGAGTAATTGACATATTTCAAGATATTTTGCATGTAGACCTAACGGGCTATATAGAAAGTATGTATAGACTAGGCAGGAGTACAACCAATACTCGACCACTGGTCGTAGAATTATTGAGCAAAAGAATGGCGAAGTACCTAATAAAAAATAGCTACTACTTTCAAGGCACAAGACTATCCGTATCTGAGTTTTTAGATGAAAATGCACGAAAACAAAGGCAACTTATGCGAGAAGAAATGTTAAATGCACGAAAGAAAGGCCTATATTCAGTAATCCGAAACAACCAATTATATATAGAGGGAGAAATAATAAATATGAAAAATAAAACATATCAACAAAAATACTATAGAACTGATAATACAAACGATACTACAATAACAACCCACAATCAAAGTAATTGCAACGACCAACACAAAGAAATAATAGGAGACGTAAATGCGAAAAATAATTCCTTTCGAAGTCACGGGACCACATTTTAACATTTTATTTCAAAATATACAGAGTATTTACAATAAACAAGACATATTTGAAGATTTCATCGAAGAAAACTCAATATATAACGCAATATGCTTATCAGAAACCTGGCTATCGAGCGAAAAACAAACCATGATACAATTTAGCGGATATAAAATAGCTGCATCATATTGCCGAAAGACGCGAGGAGGTGGTGGTGTCTGCATCCTGCTCCAAGACCACATCGATTTCAAAGAGAGGAAAGATGTTACAGCTATGTCCATAGAATATGTAATAGAATTATGTGCAGTTGAATTACCCAAAGAAAATCTAGCGATTTATTGGAATAAAAGAGAAGAAGATATATTTCTAAGTCAATTAAAAATTATTTTAAACTATATAAATAATAAATATCCCAATTTTGATATTATAATAGGCGGAGATTTTAACATAAATGTTTTAGATAGCAATAGAAAAACAAGTCAATTCATAGACTTAATGTTAGAGTTCAAATTTACACAACACATAAAGAAACCCACTCGTACCACTCAAACTACATCTACATGCTTAGATTTGATATTCACAAACTTTAACACGCAAAAAATATCTACATCCATAGAAGAATTCGGTTTCTCTGATCATAGTGGAACAGCAATACAAGTCTCTATGCCACATGTAACCACACCTCAACCTACTTGGTACCTACGTAAAAAAGAGGTTATTTAACGATATCAATATATTAAAGTTTAAATCTGCATTACAAGTCTTAGACTGGAACAAAATAATAAAAAGCGACCTAAAAATGAACGATAACTATAAAGCATTCAGCGATACACTAACTTCTATCCAAAACAAATACATACCCTTATGTAAAATTAAATTAAAAACGACTTCAAAAAAGAAATGGCTAACCAAAGGTATTAAAACTTCGTGCAAAAATAAGAGATTGTTAAAAATACTGACACTAAAAACTAAGAACCCAATACTGTCACAACACTATAAAATATATGAAAAAAATAAAACAATCAAATAACAAAGTAAAAACGATGTGGAATATTATAAACGAGCGAACCAATAAAACAATAAAAAAAGACAAATTCAACATTACATTGCAAACAAGTAATAATAAAACAACCTCGGAGCCAGAGGAAGTAGCCAACATTTTTAACAACTTTTTTGCATCTGTTGGCGAGGGAAGTCCTATACGAGCAAACGATGAGTCGAAGAGTATACCAATGCTTTCACATACCGAAAATACAATGTTCCTCACTCCAGTCGAACCTTACGAAATTAATACTATGCTAAAAACACTAAAAAATTAAAAAAGTCATGGCATCGACGAACTTCCACCCTGTTTATTGAGACAATGCGCTGATGAACTAACGCTACCGTTTTTTAAATTACTAAACCAGTCTTTTGAAGAGGGTGTATTCCCTGATCAGTTGAAAATAGCGTTAGTAAAACCTTTACACAAGAAAAATGAAAAAACAGAGCCAAGTAACTACCGTCCGATAGCTTTACTACCTACAGCTTCAAAAATTTTCGAGAAAGCGATGTGCAACCGTGTGTACACTTTCTGCGAAAAATATAGAATATTTGACGAATGCCAAAACGGCTTTCGTAAAAATCGATCAACAGCATTAGCAGTATATAAATTTATACAGGAAGCCTTAAGCATAATAAATAATAAAAAATACGCAGTGGGATTAATGCTCGATATGACCAAAGCTTATGATAAAGTTCAATATGATATTTTATTAAATAAACTATATAGATTAGGGATCCGCGGCAAAGCACATGAATGGTTCAAATCTTATCTGAAAAATAGAGCACAGCTAGTAGAAATAGAATACTTCAATAATAATATTAACGAACTTCAAAAGTTACGGTCTGACAAAAAGGCGATTAACGCATCAATACCACAAGGTAGTGTAATTGGATGTCTCTTGTTTCTCATCTACATCAATGATCTCCCAAAATTTATTGCAGAATCCGGACCGTGCGTTTTGTTCGCGGACGACATCTCCATTCTCACCCAATGCCACGACAACATAAACCTGAATAGTACCCTTAATGAAATATTTACCAAAATAATAACCTGGATGAACGAACACAATCTTGAAATCAACTTTGCGAAGACCAAACTAATAACTTTCCACCCTCACCAAAAAAATCCTTTAAATGTCTCATTTTCTTTTAATAAACATGTAATAGAAACCGTTGACGAATTCACATTATTAGGAATAACCATAGACAAGAACATAAATTGGAAATCACACATATTAAAAACAAAAACTAAACTTTCAAAATTTTTATACGCTTTTCGTGAAGTTAAGAAAACTACAAATTTACAGACTGCCCTCGTTACATACTACGCCTACGCTTATGCGTGGCTTAGCTACGGCATAATAATGTGGGGATACAGTACAGACGCACTTGCACTATTCACAGTCCAAAAGAAACTTATTCGTATCCTAGTTAATATACAGCAGACAGATAGCTGCAAACCCCATTTTATAAATCTAAATATTTTAAATTTACCTTGTTTGTATATATACTTGAAATATGCAAGTTCGCTCACAAACACAAAGACTTTTACACTAAACGAGAAGACATACAATCAAGATACACACTCCGACACAAAACACGACTCAACATACCAACATCCCGCTTAAAAATACACTCAACAAGCCCTCTAGTTATGTCAATCAAAATTTACAACATGTTACCCGAAGCAATAAGAGAAGAAAAAAAACTTCATTTATTTACAAATAAATTAAAAAAGCTATTAATAAGAAAATGTTATTATAGTGTTAACGAATATTTAAATGATAAATCATTGGAACGCATTAGAATGGAATAAGCAAAACTGTTAAATTATTGTTTCCTTTGACTTAGTTACGTATAATATAATTTAGATTTTAAATATTGACATAATTAATTATTATTATTACAAATAACATTTTAAATATTGACATTATTAATTATTATTTTTACAAATTACATTTTAAATATTGACATTATTAACATTAATATTACAAATTACATTTTAAATACTGACATTATTTATTATTATTATTACAAATTATTATTGATTAATTATTTCACAAAAATGTATTTAGATTAAGTTATATTATAAGATGCTGAAAATAAGTCCTCTTCTCCGCTTATTATATCCTTCTTTTGCTGTGCCCGACAGGGTCCATGATTGTTTCTTTTGACAAATATTTACCACCTAAGTCTACATTGTGGAATGCAATAAAGAATTGAGTATTGAGTATTGAGTATCATCATCTTCACCACCTTGGTCGGGTCGTGGTGAAGTACTGGATTGAAGTTGCACCGCGGCCGGTAATGCAGCAGGTGAGACTCGACTACTCCGTGATTCGAGGCGTAGTCTATTAAGTACGGCGTCATCCAACACACGGTTACGCTGGATGACCCGCAATTTTTGTTACTAAAAAAAGTGCAGCAGGTGAAACACGACTACTCCGTGATTCGAGGCGCAGTCTATCAAGTACGGCGTCATCCAAGACACGGTTACGCTGGATGACCCGCAATTGTTATTATTAAAAAAAGGTGCAGCAGGTGAGACACGACTACTCCGTGATTCGAGGCGTAGTCTATCAAGTACGGCGTCATCCAACACACGGTTACGCTGGATGACCCGCAATTTTTGTTACTAAAAAAAGTTCAGCAGGTGAAACACGACTACTCCGTGATTCGAGGCGTAGTCTATCAAGTACGGCGTCATCCAAGACACGGTTACGCTGGATGACCCGCAATTGTTATTATTAAAAAAAGGTGCAGCAGGTGAGACACGATTACTCCGTGATTCGAGGCGTAGTCTATCAAGTACGGCGTCATCCAACGCACGGTTACGCTGGATGACCCACAATTGTTATTATTAAAAAAACTGCATCACTGCAATTCTGGCAAAAAACTTAATGAGTGCTATGCTTTTCAGGAGTTGCAGATAATTATTATACCAAGTAGAATCTTCTGCTAAAAGTAAAATGTATTTTGTGTCTTGGTCTATTAGTTCACGATGTTGTGACTTTGGTAACTTGTATCGAAAAACACACTTGAGAAGATAAAGCCTTTAGACAAAATGAATTTCTAGCAGTTATAACGATTATCAAAAACTAATAAATGTACGAGATTGACATGCACTGTCAACATGTCACGTGGTATCGCAGATGAGATGTGTCTTTGACTTGAGGCCCTGAACCAAAGCTGACGCTACTTCCTACTCTTACACTGCAGGCAATTGGATAATTGTAAATTGGTTATGCATCAATACCTGAACGTATTTGTATAAAACTTGCAACATATTACTACGATAGGATGGTGAAACTTGACATCCAGGTCATGGTCTATCCAGTGTGTGGCTACATCTCAATGATGACAATTGACTCGTGAGGGTAAATTGATATTGAACCGAACGATTGAATTGATATCCTACCTCGGGAAAAAGTAAATGTACGAAAACCAACCTTGTAATGCATGAAATTGAACGGCCATCCGTTACTCTTCAGCGGTGCCTCTCTATCAGGAAAGGCGATAAATCCTTGTGTCTCCGTGGTGCCATATCCATCGCACAAATGGCAGTTTTTAGGTAGTTTTTTCTAAAAAATATGAAAAATATTCAGTAACAGTTGTAATATGTTCTTAAATAAATCAGGACTCGGCGCGAGAGGTTGCCGCTGCCGATCGCCTTCACGAGACTTTTGTAATGTGGAACGTGAGAACGTTGTGGCGCCTCCCCACTCACTCTTCAAAGAGGAGACGTACCATCATGATCATGGTGTGCCCAGCACTGGGTTGCAACAATCACTGTTGCCGTTTCACTATGTTATCCTGCCATATCTCTATCTGCCATGGAGTTGCACCCCGGCGTTGCATCTCCATGCGCAAATCATGTTTGCGTGAAAGAACTGTTGCCTCCAGATCCTATGGTGGCAGGCCGGCAATGAGGTTTGCCGCTTCGCGGGAAACGTTTCGATGTTTAAGTATTCTTTAGGTAGACTTTGCAAAGACCCAAGTTCTAATAAAATTAAATAGCAAGACTGCATAGATATAGTGTCTGTGGAGCTTTACTAGCTAGTTTAATTTGATCGTATATAATCTGTGAACCAATTACTTACTTGTAGAGTAGCCATAAGTTCTGGAGTGACTGGTGAACCCAGCAGGATCATAGTTTCTATGGAGCTTAACTGGTCGGGTCGCACCAGAGCTACCAGGGACACAACGAACGAAGGAGAGAAGTAGGTCCATGTCGGCTGAAATAAAAGTAGTAACAAGTTTCCGATAATGTAATATTAAACACTATACAACCACTACGGATCAAGTTCACGCGTGGGTGGTTTGAGCAAACACGAAATGAATTTTGCAATACCCGTACTCGATAACTAGCTCTTATTCCTACCACTTTTAGGCACGAAATTTACTGTTTTCTGCATTAGTGTGGAAAAGTGCTGGTGCTCACTTGCCATAGTTTATTACATTTATCGTATCCAGCTGGGCACTAAGCGACTCCCACGAGTCGCGCGTCATCCCCCGGTTATTTGTAAGTTCGTAAGTGTATTGAAAAACGTCGTGAAAACTTTCTCGCGAACGAAGTCGCTGGCAATGTGCTTGTCTGTAACTAAAAGAAAGAAAGACGGAAAAAAGAAAGAAAGAAAAACTTTTTATTTGACGGAATAGGCGCCAACTTTTACAACTTTTGTTAGTCTTAAGTTTGCGCCTTTTTCAAACATTTAAAGATGATTTCAATGGACCATCAACAATAGAGGTTACCCTAGCTAGAAACCAGATGCATAGAAGCCTCTACATGATAAGTATTATATGCTATTACTGTTGTCTGCCATCCGTGGGTAATGCTCATATCAATATCATGTTTAGATCTTGGCTATAGCATCGATAAACTACACAGTTGTCATCTATCTAGATAAGACATTATGTGAGGTAAAGCGACATTTTATCTGCGATCACGATCGTCACAATTCCTAAATGTTTATAATATACCGCATCACTTTTCGGCAGCACATGTCAATCATTTTGGGTTTAGCGTCAATCGTTATCTCTTATAAAATGTCACTTTATCATTAACTCATAAGTATTGATCCTTGTAGATTTTAAACTGTTATTTTTAATCAAAATTGGCGGTGGAAAACTTGACAAAAAAAATGGATGCCCCCAACAATGCAACAATATCAGGAAAACTAGATATGTATGAATGATAATTATGCGGAATTATGAGAATTAATCTACGAAAAAATCTGATCAAAATACTCCGAAAATCATAATAAAATTACAAGGTTTTAATTAACAAGTCACTGTATAACTTCTAACAATGATTGCTGGTGATGCTGGTATTAATAAAAGTAAATTATAATTAGTATAAACCGAAGTACTCTTGAACAAGTGTTAATGATTCTCTGTACATAAAACTCTAATCTTAGCGCTGGGCCTCATCACGTTTTTAACAAATTCTACGTTGAAAGGTTAGAAAATTACAAATTGCTTCTTTTAGTACTATTAAATATTACAGTACTACACTGAACTATTAACAATAATAAACAGTATATTAAACAAGGGTTATTAACGTAAGGCTACTTGAGACTTGCGCCATAAATTTGATTACAATCCTTTTCGAAGCATCCTGCCGGACATTTTAATTGCATCTCAAGCAACGTAAACATTAATCAATTATTGGTTTTGTAAAAAAGTTTTACCTAAAATCAGATTCTCATTAAAAATTCTGATTTGAAAAACAAAGTTCAGGGCAAGTCCTTCGAGAAACAAGTCTCACTAAAATATTTGTTCGTGTTTCTTACTCGATACTTCTCCAACATCTCGATGACATATTCGGTGGTAATCTTTTTGGGAGTCATGACGATGGGGATGTGATACGCCACGCTAGCCGTGACGAACATGGTAAACGTCGCCCACTCGATGCCGGTGAGGACCAGTGTCCTGGCCGTGGGGGTTGGGAACTGCGTTTGGTACATCCTGTGGAAAATATTAGATTGAGTTGCGTTCGGAAGGGACAAGCTGGGACTTCAGAAGAAGTGACATTCTATCACCGATATCGACTGTCAAAATGTCTGTCGAAATTGCAGGCTTTTAACTCTTCGACAGTCGTTGTTGCTATAAGAATGATACTTTGTCTAGTCTTTTGAATAATGGTGGGAATTCGAAAATATTTTCCCTAATACGAAACGAGTCATGTACAATCAAAATTGTTCTTTTTCACCAATTAAAAAAAAAAGAGCTTTCATTCTGAGTGTTTTTTTATTTACATATCTTATTATCTAGTAACACACTGGAACTTACCACGGAGTTGCAACCTGGGCCACTAGTCCACTATGCGTCATGATGGCGGCTTTGGGCATTCCTGTAGAGCCACTGGTGGGCAGCAACATTATGGGATCATCAATATCAGCTGAAGCAACTCTGGAGAATATCATTGATGATCATTAAGTAATAAGTCAATGATTCATCATCATTTCAGCCGAAAGACGTCCACTGCTGGACATAGGCCTCCCCCAAGCGTCGCCACAACGAACGGTCCTGTGCGTCTCGCATCCATCGGACTCCCGCAATCGTTACCAAGTCATCGGTCCACCTTGTAGGAGGCCTTCCAACGCTACGTCTTCCGGTACGTGGTCGCCATTCCAGAACCTTTCGGCCCCAACGGCCATCTGTTCTGCGGGCAATGTGCCCTGCCCATTGCCACTTTAGTTTGGCGATTCTTCGTGCTATGTCGGCAACCTTGGTTCTCCTGCGGATATCCTCATTCCTGATTCGATCACGCAAGGAAACTCCGAGCATAGCCCTCTCCATTGCCCTTTGGGTGACTTTAAGCCTTCTAATGAGGCCCATTGTAAGCGACCACGTTTCGGAGCCATATGTCATCACTGGCAACACGCACTGGTCATAGACTTTCGTCTTGAGACACTGTGGTATATTGGACGAGAAGACACCGCGCAGCTTCCCGAACGCTGCCCAGCCGAGTCGGATTCGACGATTGATCTCTTTCTCGAAGTTAGACCTTCCCAACTGGACCGTCTGTCCCAGGTAAACCAATGATTACAAAACATAAAATCTGGCGATACAGACTGCAGTAACAGAAATACTGCAAGAGTGAACAGGCATCTTCTGGTCTCACACCGTCGTATACGACGGGTGCACTAGATGAACTATAAGTCCTTTCATTGCATTTCGTCAAACTAGATTGAGGTTAACAGTGTTTGGGCTTAATAAGATTAAAGAAATCAAAATGATTACGTCTATTTTTCCCGAAAGATCAACACTTACTGCTGTGCACAGTTCACCTGAAGCAAACGCACGTTTTACTAGCAAGTCCCATGTAATTGGAATCCTGCCTATGGCCAGTTACCGGATCTAAATCTGAACTCCATGTCACTTTTTTGACATAAAATTTGACCCCATGACCCTCAAGTACTGCTGACCATGAGCTCAGTAGTATAGCAAGCAACCAGTGTGCTTTGTCAATGAATAAATTATTCGCCAAATAGACTACTTACTCAAAACCTTCGGTCTCATCGCTGTGCCCTTGAATAAATATCTTTAAGGTTTCAGGTCGATCGGATATCACTGTTAATGTCAAAATAGTTGGACAGTCTCTCAGTGCCTCTTGAAGAATTTCGTGGAACTCTTGGTCGTAGAAGATGTAGCTTGGTTCGATCAGCTTCAGGAAATGGGTCAGTTCATCTGTACAATAATAGTTTACGATCACAAGACCAATCGATGTGGCCGCAATTTGCAAATGCCTATTTCAAGTATATGATGTTTATTGGCTTAAATTATGAATTAGCTTTTACACTCATATAGCAGTATTATCGTGCTCCGAAACTTTGTAGATTAAATTAATATGTCATTGTATTATTATTTTATTAAATTAAAATGTGTATGTGACAGGCTACATAGGAAAAATCAAACACCTTTGGAAAACGGGTTGACCATGTCCAGGATTTCGTGGGATCATTTTTTGATCATAATGCGAGCAAACATACTGGAATTTTTTCAGTCAGCTAGTCAATAAAAAAAAATACTCACAGGCGGTAGTGTTAGCACTCATCATGAACGGTATCATTCCTGAGAACATTGAAGCGAAGTAGATGGCCACCGTATGCTGATGGTTCCTCATTAGCAGTATACCGTACTTTCCTTTCGCACCCAAGGCTGTGAGGGAGCGTGCCAGAGGAATGGCATTGCTCAGGAGCTGGCCGTTGGTTAACACTTCTCCGGTCGCACCGTTGGTCTGTATTTTCAGGAGTAGATTAGTTTTTTAGCGAGTCCAATTGTGATGGAAGTGATCCTTTTAAAAAGGTTTGTCACTCAAAATCTACCGCTATGTTTACTTCTAATGCTTAGCAAAAGATTCATGGTCCCTAAATCGACACAAAAGCTTGACTATCAGATGGAACAGGGCATCTTTGGAAACAGTACTTCACACTAAAATAAAGAAACTGCTAAACTATAGAGAGGTCGATTTTATTCCTCGGCCTTTTATATAACCTGCCAACATATTTATGTATGTGATCTACGGTACTAAAGCAAAGATTCAAAAGCGTTTATTTCAAATAAACCATTTACAGGCACTTTTGAAATGTCAAGAAGTCAGTCAGTCAATGATGCTAATTGCACATTCCAAAGCGTAGATCTCTATGGAGAAGAATGTGCAAGAAACTCCATGGACACTCTTTTCAATCATGTTTTGCAATTACAAATATCTCTGTAACATGTTTCTTGTCGCTATCATGTGAGAACAATGTCAATAATGTAAAAACAAAAACTAAATATAGATATTAAAATAGCAACTGGCAGCTAAGAGATGACCAGTCTCAACTGACAGCGCCCGTTCACGGACCTGACGCGAATATTAGCACCACTCAGCTTAACCATTTTGAAGGGAACCGAATGATCCAACACACGCGCCACCATCAGTGAGACATTTGAGTGAGCATGACAAACCCTCAACTGCCATGCTCATTTATGTCAAACAAATCCAATAGTAACCTAAAAACAAGCTAAAAACCATAAAATAGCTCCATGGTACTCACATTTACAAAGTTTGAAAACAATGCTTCTACATTATACAATACTAAATACAATAATAATTAACTACAATAATACTTTACAAATTTAAGAAATTAAAAAAAAAACATTAAAGAATAGTAATAATAGTTTCAAAACTAATCAATTTGTACCCCCGGTGGTAGTGGAGCTGGACCAGCATTGAGCCAAGCATTTTTATCTTGAATATAGTCCTCCAACTTATAATATGCTTGCCTGCATAGTGTGCGTTTAATACAAGATTTAAATTTCGTTTCACTGAGTTCTAATATTTGGGGAGGTATTTTATTATAACATTTCAAACAGTACCCCATGAAAGAAGAGGCCACTTTAGCCAGTCTGAAACCTGGTTGAACTAATTGGTCCCTATTTCTTGTAACATAATTATGTCTATCGCCTCTTTTGCTAAAAAGATGAAGATTTTTTCTAACGTACATGATGTTTTCATAGATATATTGACAAGGCACCGTCATGATGTTAATATCCTTAAACAGTTCCCTTAGAGAATCGCACCGGCAGTGATTGTGAATAGCTCTGATAGCTCTTTTCTGTAGAATAAAAATTGAGTCGATGTCTGCAGCCCGTCCCCATAGTAAGATACCGTATGACATGATACTATGAAAATAACTAAAATAGACTAGTCTAGCGGTATCAACATCCGTAAATTGGCAGATTTTTCTAACAGCATATGCAGCTGAGCTAAGCCGTCCCGCAAGAGATGTTAAATGAGGACCCCATTGTAGCCTTGAGTCAAGCGTAATCCCTAGGAAAACCGTTTTATCGACAAATTCTAGTTTCTGATTGTTCAATATTATGTCACAATTACTACTCTTGACATTCGGTAAGGAAAATCTTATAAAAATCTTAAGCCTTTTCGAAATCCGGCTTATTCTGGACACCGGAAGTTGTTAAAGCTGCAAGCGAGACGGTTTGTGATAACTCTGGAAAACAGCTTGAAGTCATGGCTCAGAAGTAAGATGAGCCTGTAATTCTTAAGCAGGGCATTGTCAACCTTCTTAAAGAATTGAGGTGTTACGGAAAGTCAAACCTACTGGCAAGAAAACTTTTTGGAAATGTAACGTTTGTTTTACAATAACCAAAACAATGTGAGCTCGAATTAGTGACCTATAGCTTCGTTCTTGTTCTGCCTTTTCACTAGTACCTTCTTTGAAACCCAAGCAATATCTGTGTATAGTTATTTATGATTAAAAATGTTGAGGATCTCGACAGATTTAAATTTATGCCTGAAGTTATTACCAGCGGGCCTCATCTAGTTGAAATTGTCTTCGATCGCATGGCACCAGACTGGTGTAGTGTTTATGTTATGAGAGATTTTTGTCTCTGAAAAATAATCGACTATAAGCATTGTCACAAAACTTACCATGAACTCATCATTGGGTCTTTCCTTGAGACAGTGGAGCATGATCTGCGAGAAGGTCACGGTAGCCCTGGTGGTGGGGTCAGGATTGATACCTTGCTTGACGAGGATAGCATCGAGGACCCCATCGATGTACAACTGAGCGGCGGTTGGTTTTCCCCTTACTACTGTATGAGACATCTGTAAATTAGACGTTTTATGTACTTTATTCGCCAAAACTGCTAAAGGAATTGTTGTGATGTGGAATATTATATTATTATTACTATGGGGCGTAATAATAATATGCACTGTATTTTTTGATAAAATAAAATTCTCCTCAGGGCACTATTATATTAGTTAGAGGCAAAGAACTTCTTGAACGTTTAACATGTTACATCAGGTTATTTGTACAGAATCGTTGAGAAATATTGACAAGATCATATAATCTTCGGTATTTAGCACTCTTAACGAAGAGCAGTTAAGTAATTGCAGACTGCTTCGTTGCGTACCTAGCACGGGCAGGGCCGAACCTTGCGGACGGCCAGTTTGGCAATCGCAGGGGGCGCTCCACGGTGAACGCCATCATGCGCGTGCGAGCCCTCACGACGGGGATGCGATGTCCCAGGGCAGTTGTGTCTTGGTGGTGTCTTTTGACATCGCCAACGCCATTAATTCACTGCCGGTATCACCGGGTGCTGGACTACCTCTGTCGTGTAATCGAGGCCTACCTGTCAGACAGATACATTATCTACCCTGGTCACCAGGGAGAGTAGAAACGGCGAGAGATGTCGTGCGGTGCTCTACAGGGATCGGTACTAGGACCGCCGTTGTGGAACATTGGGTACGACTACGTGCTGCGCGGCGACCTCCTTGACCGGGTCAGGGTGGTCTGTTACGCAAACAACACGCTGGTCCTGGCGCAGGGAGTGTCGTACCGGGCGGCGGTCGAACTAGCGACACGTGAGGTTGCGGCAGTCGTTGAGAGGATCTGGCTGCACAAGTCCGAAGCCATGTGTTTTCATGGCCCTCGGAGCTCGCTACCACGGCATTCCCAATTAACGGTAGGAGTTCACATCGGCTTCGAGTCAATGATGAAGTACCTAAACTGTTTTTCTTTCTTCTTTCTTTACCTGGGATTCGTCCTCGACAGTCGGTGGAATTTCAAGGCGCACTTCCGACGTCTGTCTCCCAAACTGAATCGGACTGGGGCTGCCCTCAAGCGGCTCCTGCCCAATCTAGGGGGTCCAGAAGCCTCCTGCCGGAGGCTCTACGCGGGCATCGTTCGGTCCATGGCATTTAATGGGGCGCCGGTGTGGGCACCGTCACTGCAAAAAAGACCGGCGGCCCAGCTGAACACATGCCAGAGGGTCATGGCCACAAGGATGGTACGGGGATAACGCACGGTTTCCCGCGAAGCAGCGAGCCTCCTTGCTGACCTGCCACCATGGGATCTGGAGGCAACAGTCCTTGCACGCGTGGAGATGCAACGCCAGGGCGAAACTCCGCTGTCGCGACAAGTCACGACATGGTGGACCGAGTTCCAGCGGGATCTCATGGTGGATTGGCGACAGTGACTGTCGCAACCCAGTGCTGGCCACGCCATAATTATGGTGGCAAGTTCCCTCTTTGAGGAGTGGCTGGAAAGACCTTCCGCATGACGCAGGTTCTCACCAGATTTGTGCGGAAGTAACGCCTGGGTGTCACCACTCTGTAGACCGCCCGGAAGACACGTTGGAGCATAAGGTAGAGGTGTGCCCGGCTTGGGCAGAGCACCACCGTGTCCTCGTGGGGGCGATCGGTGGCAGCGATTTCTCGCGCCGGGCCTTGGTACAGGCCATGGTCTGAAGCGAGGAGTAGTGGCAAGCGGTCGCCTCCTTCAGCGAAGCAGTAATGCTTCCAAAGGAGGAGGCCACTTGTGCACGCGCGAGGGAGTGGCACTCATGTCCCAGCCACCGGGATCCCGAACCCGATTTCCGGCCACCGTAGGCGCGGGCGGACGGCGAGGGATGGGTAGCTCGCCTTCCGACCGTCTGGTAACCTTCCGGACCGAGCCCAAGTCGTCGACGGCGCGTATTGTTCCACGCGCGCCTCAAGGAGATGTCAGCAAACCGTAAGAGCCCAGCAGGGTCGAAGCCTACTGGGGCCATGGGCAGTGTAAAAGTGAAACCCGCCTTGTGATGAGGGCAAAGAAGGAACAGAAGTGGGTTTTTAGTCAGTAAAAGTCTGAGACGCCCTCACGCTCCGCCCAAGGGCGAGATGATGATTTTTCCATCTTAAAAAAAAAAATATGTAACACAAATTAAAATGGTGTAATAGAAACCTCGTACGTATGTTTGTACGTGCCGTACTGTTATGAATAATTCTGAAGTAGAGTTTATCTCACCGGTGAAGCGAGGGAAATAATACTAGAATACTGACTGCAGTAAGAATTTGAATCTAGCCCAAAGCAAAGACACATTTACCCCGGAAGAGCAATCAATACGTATCACATCTACATCATGTAAATTGCAAGTCTATTGGGAATGGTGGCTGGACACCGCGAACGTTGCTGAGCTGCCCTCACTGCTGTTCAAAGTTTTCGTGTGAATGTTTAAGTAATAATGAAATTACGAACAATGTTATCGCCGGACTACAGCTGGTACACCCGCACTGAACGCTAACAATCACTTACTTTAGTTTAGGTTTGTATGACATAAAATTTGGAGTTTTCGAACAGGTGGTTTAAAAATAATTTACAAATTTACTTTTCACTTGTGACTATGGTTGTCATAAAATAACTGTATACAGTTAATCGCTCGTAAAATAAGCGTGCACGCGCACAGTACAATATGTAGTTAACTACTGATAACAATTTCCTTAAATTTTCTTCAGTTTAATACATCTTATCTTTACTTTATTAGATACGATTTTTGAGATTTGATAGACGTAAGATACCTACAAACTAACACGGCACTAAACAAACTAACACTGGATTGGTATTTGCAAACTCCCCTAATTAGTTCAGTATGCCAACTACAGCGAATCACAGGTTAATAAAGGTTATTATTTTGCGGAAAGTAGGGATATTATATTCAAACGTTAATGTCAATAAATTATCTCTCAAATAAAGCAATTTCATGCATATTATAAAAAAAAATTGCTCTTTATTTTAATTTTAAGTTCTTCGCCTCAAAAAAGCAGCCTTTACATTGAATGAAATCAGCTCTACATGCCCTGAAAAGATAGAAAGAAATATTCGTCTCACAAAACTAAATTTTGCACAAGTCCGAGGCGATGCGTTTTTATGATCGTGTTCCTAAATAACGGTAGGAGGGGTTAAAATAGGAGTCTGGTCGACGATGAAGTACCTGGGACTCGTCCTCGACAGCTGGTGGACTTTCGAGGAGCCCTTCCGACGTCTGGCTCACAAACTCAAGCGGCTCCTGTTCAACCTAGGGGGTCCAGACGCCTCGGGCAAGATGTCATGTCATAATGTCGTGTTTTTTTTTATAAGTCATTATTCTGTATGACTGTTGAAATGTCTTAATGCCTTGCTTATTTTCTGATGATGTTGCTATACTCGAATTGCACTACAATGTTATATATAACATTACAACCACTAAGTTCTAAGCACAAAGAGTTATTTGAATTTTTATGTTTATTTTCATATGCGGAAATGTAGGTACTTCCTAAGTATATTAATGCAATACATAAAGCAAAGCATGTTATTTATTTATTTATTTATTTATGTACACACAAACACTTAAAAGTTAGTATAGAGTAGAGTGTAGTTAGTTATGTTACTTGACCAAGATTTATTTTACATTAATTTATGTTTAGCGCAAATAAACTCTTTTTCTATTCTTTCTATATTAATAGCAACATCAAAAAACCAAGATTATTTATTATCGTAAAAAATCTGGTCAATTCAGTTTCCTATTATGACGATTTTTTTGCGAAACTTAGACTGGCCATTGGCTTGATTTTATAAAAATTAGTAAATTATTTCGCCGGTATATATCATGGTTACATATATAGGGTGACTGGCAATTAGTGTACGATACTTAAACACGTGATCGTGCTCATGATAACAAACAATTTTTATTATGGGAGCAAAGCCGAAATCGCGGAAAAAATATCAGCTGTTCAGTACATTAGGGAAACATAAATGTACTGAACAGCTGATTTTTTTTCGCGATTCCAGATTTGTTCCCATAGTAAAAGTTGTTGGTTATCATGAGCACAATCACGTGTTTAAGTATCGTACACTAATTACCAGTCACCCTATATGTAGACACTAAAATAAATTCATCAAAAATTTCCTCGCCATTGTTCTTTTGTTTTTTGACGCTACGCTGTCTGTACATTACAGTAAATATTCATACCTAGTAGGCACCCTAGAAGGACACACTGACGAGAGTTATGTGCTTTAGAAATCTGCACATTATGGAAGTAAAAGAAACGCTCTCTGCTAACGCTATCGTTTTTAGCTCCTGCCCTTATACAGGCGTGTGTTTATATACATATGTAATAAATTAATAATAATTCCCATCTGTAATTAACAAAAAAATCAAACACCAGAATACTGAAACAAAACTCTATTTAATACTTTAAAATCACAGCAGTCTAATAGCATTCGCCTCTCTTAAGGCGGTCCGCAATCAATGTACTGCACTCATCCCTCTTAAGCTTGCCGGAGTGCGTGTGAGGGAGTGACGTCACAAACGCGATGCCTCCGTGCAGACGCTTGTGGTCACTCAGAGCGGCTGGAACAAGACAAACGAAAATTTACTTTGCATTGAAGACAGATAGTATAATTTTGATTGGGATGGTCTGGTACGCAAACTGTATGGAGTTTTCTGAGTAGATAAAAGAGTAACAAGGAATGTAAACTTTAAAAGAAAACATGTGTTGATTTTTAAAGATGTCGAAGAAATTATTCTTGGCAGAGAAGGTGTTTCTAAGACTTAAAAACCACAATAGAAGAGGTGTGACTTATAAGAAGTCTAAGGGTGTATGAAGTCTGCCTGTTTGAGTGACGAGCTTCTGAATACTACAGATAAAGCTTTCTTTGGGGATTCGTAATGATCTTTTGATAGTTTGAGCTTTTATTAACTAAGATATACATTACTGCTTGTCGAGATTTTGAAACTAGAACCTGAGTTTTTACATACACAATTATCTCATGACAGTATAATTAATTAAATTAATGTACGGGGCCACTTTTCATGTATTGACAATTTATCAGGTGTTTAAAATACTTACTCAATAATTTGTATAAACAAAAACAATAAGGCTTTAACAGGAGAGTTTTGCTAATTTGTGATGGCAAAACTTTTACTATGCACGTATACTTTCCCCTCAAGACAATAACCGATTAAATAACAGTCACCCTTTATATTATATTTTCAGTAAAACAAATATACTTGACCATAGTAATATTCAATCAAAATAATTTTATTTTACTGTGGAGTTGTAAATCAAACTCTTTGCTTTCAGTTATCTACGATATTGTTTCATTTGCCTTTACTTTTCAAGAAGAAATTCTTGTTTTGCACTTTATTCGACCGTTTTCAATAACACTGAAGTTCAGGAATTGGCAAGAATATTGCAGCAACTTATATTGTACGTAGCAGATGTTTGATGTTATTATTTGTTATTCTATTTCAGGGTACTTTTCAAAATATATTTTTTTAATATCCTATAATATAATATGTTGGAAGGCCCCCTACAAGGTGGACCGATGACCTGGTGATGGTTGCAGGAATCCGATGGATGCGAGACGCACAGGATCGTTCGTTGTGGCGACATTTGGGGGAGGCCTATGTCCAGCAGTGGACGTCTATCGGCTGAAATGATGATGATGATGATGATAATATAATATCCTATTTTGTTAAGCTTTAAACAAAAAATTCTATCAGCCATGACAACAGCCAAAACTCTTTATTTTGATCTCGTTACTTTCTGGTAGTCGTTATCACTGATAAACTTGTATCAATGAAGATCTATTTACATCAGTGAATACAAAGAGCCTTACCATCTACAGCCTTATTTATATGTTCCCTAGTGACGTCAGCACCAGGCTCCACCACCACGGCAGCTACCGGTCCATTGTCAGACAAACACACTATACTTTCATGCACTCCTGGTACTGAGCTAATAACTCTCTCCACTTCTTCCGGGGATACCTACAAAAATCATGGATTTTTTAAAAAAATATGAAAAAAATACTTCTAAAGAACGATGGTAAATGCCCTCACCATCACACTCAAAAAATTTTTGGCATATTTTATTTTAGCGTCTGGTGATGAAAAACGTACAAAAGCATACAGATTAAATAAAGGGTCATAAAGCTATATGCGGCCAAGCGTGGTTTAAAAAGAACGTTTTGGACTTCATCAGAGCTGAAGACTATTCTTCATCTAGTCCCGGTCGTAATCCGCTAGATTTATGCACGCTAAAATAATACATTAGACGGGCAGTGAAAGCCAATGGAGATCCTTTTTCATGAGCTTTATATATTTTGGATAAATTAACTCACATTACAGTAATAAGTGTTATGCAACCGAAAAAAAAAACCTTGTACCTACTCAACAAAATTAATAGCAATACTAGGTAGGTTATTAGTTCTTGCCTGACAACCGTTAAACTTAAAACTGAACTTCTTCCGGATCACGAAGGAGATTCTGTGGTTCTCGTCCAATTGAAATACGTCTCCAGTCTTGTACCAGCCGTCGGGAGTGAAGGTATCATCAAATGACGCGCGGTTTTTGAGGTAACCCTGTAATAAGAGTATTTGAAGATCACTGTAGCTAAACAACTTGGCAAAAACTACTCCATCACCATAAAAAATATACATAGGTGAACTATTTATGCTTTTTATACCCATTTTATTCATGATAAGTGTACTCAGATAAGCAATACTATAAAGTAAACTTTAATAATAGAACATGTAAACGTTTTTTTTTTTAGATGAGAAATCATCCAATGACTTTTCCCGGTCTGGGTGAAGCGAGAAGGTGTGTCAGACTTTTACTGACTTAAACCACACCTGTGTCCTTCAGTTGCCCTTTGTGTTCTAGGACTACAGGTTTTCAGAAAATCCCCGCAGTCCTAGCGGGTATCGGCCCTGCTAGGCCCCTATTGCTGACATCTGTTTGAGGAGCGCGTGGATCACTATACGCGCTGTCGACGACTGGGGCTCGGTCCAGTCGATCACTGGACTGCCAGACGGCGAACTACACATTGCTTGACGTCCGCAAGCCCGCGTCTACCGTGGCTGGTACTCGGGGTCTCGGTGGCTGGGGCGTGAGGATGTTCATTCTCTCACGCGTGCGGCCTTCTCCATCGTTAGAATTACTGCTTCGCAGAAAGAGGCGAACACATGCCAAGCGGGGCACAACTCCACCGCACACCGCACACCTCCACCGTATGCTCCACCATGTCTTCCAAGCGATCCACACAATGGTGACACCAGGGCGTTTCTGCCGCCAGAATCCGATGCAGAAACCTCTCGAACTAACCATGTCCGGTAAGGACCTGCGTCATGCAGACGGTGCGGACGCCGTGACGCCTCTCCAGCCACTCCTCAAAGAGGGGCTTACCCCCATGATTGCTGCGTGCCCAAGAACATTTATACGTAAATCCACAGTCTTGGAAAGGGGGATTAAAACGAAAGTTAGCAAAAAAAAACTGAGAACCCGATTGTAGTGCCACTTGCCGAGTCCAATTATATTTACAAACCATTCAAAACCCCATTCAAATAATTATAATTACTCGTACTAAAAAGATTTTAAAAGCTTTTCTTAATTTACATCAAATATCCAACCTTTGTCAGTACCTAAGTAATTGTAATAAGTATTACCTTAATAGTGCAGCTGCTCTTAATCCACAGCTCTCCGGTTTGATTAGCACCCACCAGCTCCTGTCCCGAGTCATCGACGATCTGGAAACGAACATTTACTTTTACAACCGAATGAAATTCTACGTAATGTTTAAAGATATACTGTGATATTCTCTGGATAGTCCTTGTTTATGTGCCTTTACTAGAAAGAACTTCTTTTAGCCTATAACTGATTTTATCTGAAAATTTCATACATTAAGATCTCTTTAAGATTAAAGTGACACGAGACTTGTAAAGTTTCATAAATAGGGCGATGAGAATGAAAAAAATGGGCAAGTGCAACTCTGACTCGCGCACGAGGGTTCCGTACAAACTTACATAAGTAAATAGTTCAATTCCCGAATGGAGTTTCGACGATTTTTCAGAACGCAAAAAAAAATTGTGACGTAACAACAAATTAACAGTTTTCAGATTTATTTCTATACTTGTGCTATAAGACCTTCATTTATGCCAAATTTCAAGATTCTAGGTCAACAAAGTACCCTATGAATTTTGATTCCCTTGAAAGTGTAAATTTATATTTTGACACTCTTAAGGGAACGGCCGTATCTTTTGTTTCGTTAACTTAAAAGTTTGATTTTTTCACAGCTTTAATTGACCGCAGTCCTAAATGGTTTTGATTTCAACTCTATGCCTACAAGCGTTCCCAAGATAAAGGATCTTGACAGACAGATAGACCGACAACCAAGTGATCCTATAAGGGTTCCGTTTTTTCCTTTTGAGATACGGAACCGTAAAAATGAGATAATAAATAAATATTCTCACTGGTTGTCAATTTAGTTATTACACTTTATCTCGAGCAAAGAAATGAATTAATGTTATTCTATTTCAAGAAAATCCTAAATATAATTAAGTCTTTGTAAGTCGAGAACAAAGTATAAAATTCATAAATAATATGCGAATCAACCATTCGAATCTTATTTAAGAAATTGTGTTGATCACAACGAATAAAATAATTATATCTGAGCTTAAAATGTATGATTTATCACACTATGATAGCATGGTGATACTTGATAAAGGTCATGGTCTATCCAGCGTGTAGCTACAACTCAGTGATGATCATTGATATTGAACTCGTTACGGCAGATTCATATTGAACCGAGTAAACTGTTGAAGGCTCTGGAAAAAGCTAGTTTACCAAAACCTACCTTGTAATGCATAAAATTAAACGGCCATCCGTTGCTCTTCAGCGGCGCCTCTCTGTCACGAAAGGCAATAAATCCTTGTGTCTCGGTGGTGCCATATCCATCGCACAGGTAACAGTTTTTTGGTAGTTTTTGCTGAAAAAATGTGACAAATATTCAGCAATAGTTGTTTTTACATTTGGTAATAAACATTGAGACAGCTGTAACTGTAGTTATCAAAGTAAGGCGTGTTGTGTCTTATTGTCTTCAGTCACTTGCTTTACCTGTTTACGTTAGGATCTAATGACAGCATCTAAGGATTGCATTGCGGTGGCCAAATACTCGGCCAGACAAAGAAATTAATTTAGAAAAAGACTATTTTTTTCCACCGACACGCTAACAAGAAGAAAGGAAGGTAGGGAAACTTTAGTCATAAAAGAAGGAACCTGTCGCAGGTCTGCTGAAAGATATTTATTTGAAATAAGCAGCACCTATTTACTCTACTATCTGTATTTGTTCTTCTCGATTTTAAGTGTTTGTGTGTACATAAATGAATAAATAAGGAATAAGGTCTTAATTAAGATTGATCATAGCTAGATTAGGAGCCTGTAGGGTAATATAATTGAGTTTTGAAATTCGTAAAGTTTGGCACCAACCTTTTCATCAAAAATGATAAGGCAATAAATGTGCCTATTGTCTTATCTACGATTAGACCGGATTATGTGCAACATAAAAAAGCTTGTTATATGTATGTATTCAAATATGTATGAAAAATAAACGAAAACGAAATTTGGCAGAATATGTGAAATTAAATGATATTGGAACCCAAAAAAAGCAGAAAAGTAAGTTTTATTTTTTTCTACTTCAAAATCAGCATACAATTAGTAAATTATCCTTTGATAGGCGATAATAGGTACAGTAACATTACATAACATTAAAATTATTTATTATTTTGTAAACGACAACAACAATCAAGTATTGTTCCAAATGTTCAGTGGTAAGATTGTGTCTTCGATCGTTTAAAATATTTTTATAAGTGGAAAAGGTTCGCTCCACATCAGCTACAGAAGTAACGCAGGGTGAGCGCACTGCACTAGGAAAAATATTGTAAAAGTACTGATAATATGCATCATAACTAGATCTTAGGTAAAATATACTGTTACCGCTGAGGGTGGCTTCAATATGCAAATGCATATAATCCGGTCCCTAGTCATAATCATCAACATTGCATTGATTTCGCACTTTATAACATATTTTGGAAGAATGTAGCATACATGTTGTATTGTTGACTAACTTCTCTTAGTGCTCACTTATGTCATAAAAGGAAATCTTGTGCAAAACACGCTCTTATTCCCAGTAGCTTCGGCTGTACGTTGATTTATCAGTCAGTTGCTCTTTTTATGTATTTAGATTTTATAATTCTACTAGCTTTTGTCAGCGGCTTCGCCCGCGTAAAAGTAGAAAATAGCGGTCAAGCGCGAACCTATCAAGGATAAAAAATATATATATAATAATAATAATGTAATATTCACACAACTATCACACAATGCCATCTAGTCCCAAGCTAAGCAGAGCTTGTGTTATGAGTACTAGACAACTTGATAAACATACTTATATATTTCTAAATACATACATATTATACATAAATTACACCCAGACACAGAACAAATGATTGTGCTCATTTGTCCTTGGTGGGAATCGAACCCACGACCTCCGGCATAGCAATCAGGGTCACTAACCACTAGACCAAAATATAGCATGTAACTCAGTGATAAATAAAATAGCAATTTACTGGTGAAAGAGTTTTTGAAACCGGTTTAATAGTGTTTGAGTTTATTCATAACAAAAAAAACATCGTATCCGTTTTTTAAGTAGAGCGCCAGGTCTTGGTTTAGATTATGGTCCGGAATAAGGGGAAATAGCAAGGGGCTGCCTCCTTCTGCGAAGCAGTAATGTTAGCGAAGGAGACGGTCGCACGCGTGAGGGAATGGATATCCTCACGTGCCAGCCACCGCGACCCTGACTCCGAGCGCAGGCTTGTGGACGACGAGCAATGGGTAGTTTGCCTACCGGTCGTCCGGAGCGAGACCTAGCCGTAAACGGCGCCTAGTGTTCTAGGCGCTCCTCAAAGAGATGTCAGCAAAACCGTAAGAGCCCAACAGGGCCGATGGAAACTCATAGTCTTAAAACGCAAAGAGCAATTGAAGGATACAGGTGTGGTTTTAGTCAGTAAAAGTCTAACGCTCTCCAGCTCTACCCTAGATTAGGAGATGTAATTGGATCAAATCCCACCTTAAAAAATAAATAGAGAATTATAATAGAAAGCAAGATTGCATGAATATTGTGTTTGTTGAGTGTTAATAGTTAATTTAATTTGGTCGTATATAACTTAAAAAACGAAGTACTTACTTGTAGAGCAGCCATTAGTTCCGGAGTGACTGGTGAGCCCAAGAGGATCATAGTTTCAATGGAGCTCAACTGGTCGGGTCGCACCAGAGCTACCAGGGACACAGCGAACGAAGGAGTGAAGTAGGTCCATGTCGGCTGAAACAAAAGTACAATTAGTTTCCTGTAATGTGATATTGGATCCACTATCGATCAAGTTCAGGCGTGGTTGGTTTGAGCAAACACGAAATGAATTTTGGAAAGGCAGCTGAGCAGACAATTTGATAAAATAATGCCAATACCATAATATTGTATTTTCTACTAGGATATGGGTAATACATATACGTTGGAAGGTTTCCCACAAGGTGGACCGATGACGTAGTGACGGTCAAGGGAATCCGATGGATGCGAGACGCACAGGACCGGTTGTTATGGATACACTTGAGGAAGGCCTATGTCGAACAGTGAACGTCTTTCGGCTGAAATGACGATGATGAATACGCAAGACTGATTGACTAATTTTCATAATTCAGATTATCGTAACGACTATCAAAAATATACAGTTCAAGACCGCTGCGCTCAAAGGATGAGACGACATCATCTTCATCTACAAGTCACCCACGGAGATGAGAATATTTTTTAAATAATCTGACGTCCGTGAGTAAATCTGAATTCGTAATTCAAAATGTTTTTATTTCACATATTTATGCAGCACACGGGCGCTTATGAAACGTAAATATTCGGTAATATTCAAAACACATTTTTTTTAGACCTTGACATAGTTAAAGTACTTGGATAAGTGTGTATGTAGGAAAAATCAAAAAGGAACATAATTATAAATTAAATTATTAAATTAAAATTGAATTGAATTACATGGAATTAAATTGAAATATATATTGAATTAAAATTGATCTAATATAAATGAAAAACAGTTGAAATTCAGTGTGGAGCTTTAACCACCTTTGTACCATCGGGGAGTCCCAGCGATCGTCGAATACCTTGAGAATAGCGTTGGAACTGTCATGGATACGCGTCATCAGCCAGGCGCATCTTTTTCTGATAATGGCGGCAAAACCGTCAATATTACTGTCCGCAAACATTCCTGACGCACTGCAGCGCCATGGCAGCCCCAACAGTAACCTCAGCGCGTTACTATACTGGACACGTAGATTGCTGTATGCCCGCTGAGTACAACTGACCCACAGGCTGATCGTATGAAGGATTGACAGTAAGCTTTAAATAGCATCGTCTTTACTGGTTTCGTACATCGAGCAAACCTGCGGGCCAGCATTTTGCAGCGGACAGCCAGCAACCTAAGTTCCTTCTCTAAATCACAATGGTCTTTAAGGTCCTCAGTAATCCAGTGGCTCAAATACTTGAACTTATTCACCCTTAGCAAAGATTCTCCACATAGTGTGATATCAGGAATAGTTGTGTATGTCACACTGCCTAATTTGAAAACCATTACTTCACTTTTTGTGACGTTATATTTGAGCCCATGTCTCACTGCATAGACCTCGCAAAAGTAATCAACTGCCTCAGAGCACCAACCGATGGGCCCAGCAACACCATATCATCAGCGTAACTTATATTCAAGCAAGTTCTAAATCTTAAGGACTTAGGGTGTGACATTTTGATAGCACATGTCAAACATTTTGTACTTTTCGTCAATAGCTGTTATCTGTGATAAAATGTCATTTTATCATTACGGCGCATTAAATCTTGCACATGGTTTTCATGAACCTCGAAAAGATATATGACGGATATACGGATGCCTCGTGGGGTTTTCAAAGATTCAAGATTCAAAGCATTTTATTTCAAATAAACCATTTACAGGCACTTTTGAAATGTCAAAAAGTCAGTCAGTCAGAAAAATGATACTATTTGCACATTCCAAAGCGTAGATCGGGCAGAAGGCCTTTAAGAAAAACACCTTTTTTCTACCTGGGAAGCATGTGCAGTTAATACCAGTGATATTATTGATTTTCCTCACCGTTTTGAGAGCAGTGGTGATGAAATAAATTACACAAAGTAATGCGCTTGGCTGGGTTTGAACCCGCAACCTACAACTCGTAAGTCGGAGTCGTTACCACTCGGCCACCACTGCTTTTTCACTTTTTTACTGGTTGTTCATCATTTAAAAACAGCAATTCATAATACGTTCAGGAAGACGGAACGTAAATCTCATCGGTTCCCTTTTCCCGGTGTTCTTTCCGAAAATTAGTTCGTAAAGAATTCATTTTTCTTCTTCCTTGCTATTTGGTTTGTTTTTTTTTTAAATCTTGAGCTACTTTTCGCGCGCATCATTCTTCTTTACTTTATCGCGATATGCTTCAATGGATGTATTCCATAGTTCTGGATAAGTTGCCCATGTTCTAATAAACTCTAACAAATATTGCTTTTCCGTCCGTTATCGGCAATACCCCTGCCTCCCCCCGATATTGAGGTGACAAAATCAGAATTTCTAGAAATCCACAATAACATTGAACAATACTGAAATACGGGCCGCACACACAATATTATTGTCAATATGTACTTTATTGACAATATTATTGTATGTATGCGGCTAGCCTAAAATAATTGATCATATTTCTTACTCGATACTTCTCCATCATCTCGACGACATGTTCGGCGGTGATCTTCTTGGGCGTCATGACGATAGGGATGTGGTACGCCACGCTGGTTGTGACGTAAACGGTAAACGTCACCCACTGGATACTGGTGAGGACCAGGGTTCTGGCCTTGGCCTGGGTTGGGAACTGCGTGCAGTACATACTATGGGAAATTTGTCGATTACTTAGTATCTTGTTGCGTTCGGAAGGAAAAAGCCTCAGCTTTAGAAAAAGTGACATTCAATGAACGATATCGATTGTTGAGGAGTCTGTTAATACTTAAAGCTTGTGAATTCTCACTTTTGATTGTTATATTATTACTTATTTTAAACTGCCTTGTACTAGGAAGTACTCTTGAATCGTGGATGCGATCACAAAAATGTAAACTCACATTAACAAGCTGTCCCGACCCAAAACAACTATTTGTAGATCATAAAATACGTATTTGATCTGCATGGTTGGTTCCCGTGTAAATCAAATATTACTCCTGATATGCAGCATAGCAGCCAGTAGCTCAACTACTGCGCGAACTGTGCCATGTTGGGCACGGAACTGGTAACTGGGACTAGTTCCGTGCACAGCTTAATAATGACAGAACACTTGAAATCTCCCAATACAAGGTTAATGATAAAAATAACAATGTGCTATGTTAGTTGTTCTTTTAGACAAATTTCATAAAGAAATATGTACAATATTAATTTAAATAGAGTTTTTGTGTTATGATATACTGTTATCTGGGTGCACACTGCAACTTACCACGGTGCTGCAACCTGGGCCACCAGTCCGCGATGCGTCATGATGGCGGCTTTGGGTACTCCGGTAGAGCCGCTGGTGGGTAGCAACATTATGGTGTCATCAATATCCGCTGGAGCAACCCTGGAGGACATCATTATCATTATTTCAGCTAAAAGACGTCTACTGCAGGACATAAGCCGCAGGACCAAGTGTCGCCATAAAGCCGCTTAATGCACGTGCACAGCATTTCACGTTTGCTGAGGCAACTGGAGTGAAGGACCATTACTGCCGAGCAGTAGTAGTGAACAGTAGAGACTACTCACTGAAAATTTTCGACCTCATCGCTGTACCCTTGTGTAAACTTCTTCAAGGTTTCAGGTTGATCAGCCATCACTGTTATAGGCGAGAGGTCAGGACAGCCTTTTAGTGCCTTTTGAAGAATCTCGTGGAACTCTTGGCCGTAGAAGATGTAGCTTGGTTCGATCAGCTTCAGGAAATATATTAATTCATCTGTACAAGGAGTATAGTTCACGATCACTATGACAAATTGGTGACATGTTTTTTTTATCCCTGTATTATGATTTTACTACGAGTAATTGCTCATTTAAAGGAAGTTTACCCTACGATTTTTGATTCCCTTGAGAGTGTCGAAATACACGTTTTTTGCGACATAAACTGCCATATCTTTTTTTTTCGTTAGCTCAAAAGTTTATTTTTTTCACAGCTTCAAGGGACCGCAGACTTTAATATATGGTTTTAATTTCAAATCGATACCTCCATGCGTTCCCGAGATAAAGGGTCTTGACAGACAGACAGACGGACAACAAAGTGATCCTATAAGGGTACCGTTTTTTCCTTTTGAGGTACAGAACCCAAAAAACGCTAAACCCCTTTGGAAAATCGGTTGACCATGGCCTGAATTCCGGGGGATAATTTTTTAAGCATCATGGGAGCAAAGCTGCTGGAAAAAACCTAGTTAATAAAAGTTTTGAACTTACAGGTGGTAGTGTTCGGATCCATCATGAACGATATCATTCCCGAGAACATTGATGCAAAGTAAACGGCTACTGTGTCCTGGTGATTTCTCATCAGTAGCATACCGTACTTTCCTTTTGCACCCATTGCGGTGAGCGAACGTGCGAGCGAGATGGCCTGCCTCAGGAGCTGGTCGTTGGTTATCACTTCTCCGGTCGCACCGTTGGTCTGTATTAGTTGGAAAGGTCTTTTTAAAAGGGCTTGTCACTCAAAACTATCGTTATACTTAGTCCTAACGCCTAGCAATACATTCATGATCCATACATCGACACAAAGACTCAACTATCTAAGAATTCAGAAAAACTTAATGAGAACAAGGAGTCTTTTGCAAATAGTGACTTGCACTGTAACAGAGCAGCTTCTCAATTTCACCTATGTTCAACATGTTCATCAACACGATCATCATCTCTGAGATGCTTCCACCACCAGCCTGATGAGCTTTAATTGATTTAGGAACAGGCCAAAAGGCTTCTCAAATTACATAATATATCCTTGAATATGTTCAGTGGAGAAAATTCACACACTGTTATTGCAAGACGATCGCGTTGGAATTGCATGAAGTACATATGTTTGACTAGAAAAAAAGTTTGCATAAAATGCACGTCCAATCGACTAGTTTATATTCCAAGTCAATTAAAAACGTCATAGAACCCCACGCCACAACTCGTTACAGTCCTCTTTTTGCTTAAGTTTCATTTCCATTGAGTGCCGCAAACAGATGAAATTGCTCAATAACCGCGCCGCCAGGCAATTTGTTACGCTGCCTGACTGAACTGGTGACGTCACAGGGCTATGACACTAAATCTAAACGAATAGTTTTATTTTAGAAATACGAGTAGGTTTCAAATCTAATCGATTCATTTGTTATACCGGCTATTCATCATCATCATCATCATTTCAGCCGATAGACGTCCACTGCTGGACATAGGCCTCCCCCAAACGTCGCCACAACGAACGATCCTGTGCGTCTCGCATCCATCGGATTCCCGCAACCTTCACCAGGTCCTCGGTCCACCTTGTAGGGGGCCTTCCGACACTGCGTCTTCCGGTACGCGGTCGCCACTCCAGAACCTTTCGGCCCCAACGGCCATCCGTTCTGCGAGCAATGTGCCCTGCCCATTGCCACTTTAGTTTGGCGATTCTACCGGCTATTGCTAAATTATTATTGTATTACAAAGAGCTAATCATAATAGACAAGAAAATTCAACAAAAATCATTATGGAATCGAATTAGGGAGTGACCATTGGCAATTAGACCTCCTGATGATTTCATCAAGCCGTCGGAGAGCCTTTCACGCCTGAACACGAGTAGCCATGGCATTTAATTAGTTTTTTTTTTTAAACTCGGCAAGTGCGAGTCGGACTCGCGCACTGTTCAATTCCCGAATGGAGTCTCGAAGATTTTTCCGAATCGCAAAAAAAAAAACTTTTTTTTGTGACGGAACAAAAACTTTACTGTTTTCAGATTAATTCCTATATATCTGTGCTATAAACCTTGCATTATGCCAAATTTCAGGATTCTGGGTCAACCGGAAGTACCCTATGAATTTTGATTCTTTTGAAAGTGTCGAAATATATGTTTTTTACGACATAAACGGCCGTATCTTTTTTTGTGGTTAATTTAGAAGTTTGGTTTTTTCATAGCTTCAAGGGACTGTAGACTTAAATATATGGTTTCAATTTCAACTGGATACGTTGACACATTCCCGAGATAAAGCATCTTGACAGACAGACAGACAAACGGACCACAAAGTGATCCTAAAAGAATTACGTTTTTTCCTTTTGAGGTACGAAACCCTAAAAATAACTAAATTTTGTCAATCGACAAGCTAAAAAAAACAAAGGTTACTAGTTTCGTTATAGCGTCGCCAGGTTTAGTCGTTTCATTAATATTTCTTCTTAGGAACCCGAACAAGAGCTGAGTATCGATTAGTCAGAAGCCTCCTCTAGTTTAAATTGACGTCAAAAAGTGTAAGCATAACATAGCATACGTTCTTCATTTCCTTTTTTTTAAATTATTTTAGTCATTCTAGGTTTGCAGAATAACGAAAATATTTTCATGCACCCATGCAGAAACTTATGCGCAGAGTGAGGGCCAGCTGTTGCATACTTGTCATTGTCTTTGTCAGAACTGTGTTGGATTCAACATGTTGGTTGAACTATCCTCATGTGCGACACTGCAATGACAGACAAGTTAGATAATTATGACTATATTCTAAGAATTATGATTATTAATTTATTAAATGTTTGTAATATTGTAGTTTATTTTATTTTGTCTGACTTTAATTTATTTATTGAAATTTGCATTTCTTACCCATATGTGGCACCTGAAATAAATTAATCAAATTTAGTTTAGGCACCAAAATATTATTTCTAATTGGATTGATTCAATCAGAGATTACCTCTAACAAGTAAACATATCTCTCTACAATATGCATAGTTGCCTATTTAATTGTGTAAGATATTGTCGTGATTAAGGAGTCAGATTTAATTACATAATTGTCATAATAGCCTTACAGTAACTAGTACAAGGACCTACGTGACATATAATTATACAGTATTTCTAATTAATGGATACTGATAAGTAATTGCAGCATCACGCCTCGTGGTTGGTTGCTAGGCTATTACTGTTTGTTGTGATTTTATTATAATGAAGTGCAAAACAATTCCTTCTAGATTATCTTATCTTGAAATGTAACCTTCTAGATTATTATATCTTATTTGATATTATTGTGCTAATATTTGTTTTGTTTAAATTAAGCACTTTAGAGGCACCTGTATAGGATCTGGCTGGAAAGTTATATGTCGATATAACCCGCTCATTAACAATGTGTTTTGGTTTTAGAACTTCGATTAGAACATTTTAAAAAAGAAAAATTACTTTCACTTTAACGTTTCCGCGAACTCGTGTGCATTAATATACAATTTTCAAATTAGTTTACGTTAAAATGACTTTTAGACTTCACAATTTTTTTGATTCAAACCTATCAAGAGGTATTGATGCTAGCGCGATTTGTACTGAACGACGTCCATGCTCTTTTGCATGGTCTATGACATCATAATAGGAGATGGAGAAGATCGAACATAAATATAATTTATATTAATAATAATAATAATATTCCACAACTATCACACAACGCCGTCTAGTCTCAAGCTAAGCAGAGCTTGTGTTATGAGTACTAGACAACTGATAAACTTTCATAAATATTTCTAAATACATACACAGTATATTATCGCCAGATAGACTGGGCTTTAAAATGAAATCACTACAATTTAAATAAACATAATTTGTCTGGAATGCCCGTTGAAACAACGAGGAAGACGTTCATCGAATTCACAAAAAAAAAATACTCATTGCTCTTTGTTCTCTTGCAGAAGGTGTGAAAAGTAAAGTATCACATAGTCTTGTGCGAGTAAGTAACTCTGAATTCCCTGGCTGCACTCTGAAGTTACTCAAGAATCCTTCACTACACTCGGGACTCAGTATTGCACCCGTGACTTTAGACATTACTTTATGTTCTTGATCTCTACAATCGTCGTCAAAAAATTTACCATGAACTCATCGTTGGGTCTTTCCTTGAGACAGTGGAGCATGATCTGCGAGAAGGTCACGGTGGCCCTCGTAGTGGGGTCCGGCTTGACCCCTTGCTCGACGAGGATAGCGTCGAGGATCCCATCAATGTACAATTGAGCGGCTGTTGGCTTTCCTCGTACTACTGTGTGAGACATCTGTAAATTAGGCATTTTATGTAGTTAATTTTCCAAAATACTAAAGAATTAAAAATCCAGCTTTCGATCTTAAAAGCACGATTCCTATCTACTTACTGACTTAAATTAATGTATGACTTTCGAAAACTTGATCAACTAATACATTTGAAACTACTGTGAGCCGGCACATACCATCTTACTAGGTAGGTATTGCATCTTCAAATTTTTTTATTTTTTTTATTAATGATAGGCTCGCGTTTGACCACCATCTCACCTGATGGTAAGCGATGATGTGGTCGACGAATAAAATAAAACACCTCAAATAGTTTTGTTAGTTAAATAATAAATTGAATAATAATTAATTTTATCTTAATATTGTCATAAACTACACTAAGGCCTTTTTTCTTTTGGGAAATCACCAAATAAATAATTCTCTTCTAATAGTTTGACTTACAAGTGAAGCGATGACCTAGTAAGGGTCGCGGGAATGCGATGAATGCAAGAGACCGTTCGTTGTGGTGACATGCGCGGGGAGGCATATCTCCAACAGTGGATGTCTTTCGGCTCTAATGATGATGATGCTGGATTAATACTGGAACCCCGAATGCACTGAGGGATTTAAGCTAGTCCACGACAAATACATCTTTATCCCCGGGGATCATACTCTACATATCACACCTATAGTAACGAAATAGCAAACGAATTTCTGAAAGGTAAACAAATCACGTAAAATCTGACACGCCCTCTCGCTCCATTCTAGGGCAGGAGAAGTCGTTAGATGATTCTCCATCTTAAAAGAAAAACCCGCGAGGAGTTGTGGCTGGCAACCGCGAGCGTGACTGAGATTCCCCCGCTGCTTGGTCGTACGTAGATTACGTAGTCAAAATATGTACATATTCAAATCTGATTATAATGAAATTCAGTACAATATGATTGCCCAACTACAACCGACAGCAACAAAAGTACGCCCGCACTAGCGCCACGTTAATAATGACTTACTTTAGTTTAGGTTTGTATAACAAAAAATTAGACGTTTTCAAGCCGGCGCTGTATAAAGTAATTTACAAATAATAACACTAAGTATCACTTTTGACTTACAATTAAGGGTATCACAAAACACTCTTAGACTTCTACTTCTTCTACTCAATCGAGAAATACGCGTTTGAATCCAATGACTAGTGCAATATGTGTGTAAGTGATTGCATAAAAATTTCCTTGAGTTCAAAGATCTTATCTAAAGATAAGATTTTTAAACAGAACGAAATTTTAAGCGGGGCTATAAACTCACAAGGCACTAAACAAACTAATATGATATCAAAAATCCATAAACAAATGAAGTGATTAGTATTGGCAAAGTCGTTGTGTAATCATCACTCGTAAACAAAAAAAGAGCAGGGAGCAGTGGTGGCCGAGTGGTAACGGCCCCGACTTACGAATTGTAGGTCGCGGGTTCAAACCCAGCCAGACGCATTACTTTGTGTAATTTATTTCATCACCACTGCTCTCAAAACGGTGAAGGAAAACATCGTGAGGAAACCGGCATGTCCTAGAACCAAAAATTCGAAGACATGTGACATCCACCAACCCGCACTGGGCCCGCGTGGTGGATTACGGCCCATCCCCTCTCCTAGAGAGAGGAGGCCTGAGTACCAGCAGTGGGAACATTAAAAGGCTGAATATGTATATATGTATGTAAACAAAAAAAACACGGCCGTGAGAGCCGACACGATAGCTATAATGCCATCTGTCCATCTCGCCGCTGGACGACTAACACCTCCGCTGCCACTCGATCTATTAATTGTCATAGTGCCTTGCCAGGTGTCTTACCTATCTCAATTTTATTCCATTACTCGTTTTCCGAACTCCAATAAAAAAATCAGATTACAATAATAATAATAATATTGCCCAGCCCAAAATCCTTTAAGCACACTGTTGGAGAATTCAGGTCTAGGCTATCGGTTGAAGAAAATTGGTCAAGTAATATCTCACCTACTTTACATGGATGACCTACAACTTTTTGCTCCCAACAATTTGCAACTAACTGATGGAGCTACTGAAGGTAACTGAAACCTTCAGTAGTGCCATCAGGATGGAGTTTCGTGTGGTGAGTTGTGTGTGGTTCTAAATGTGCGGTGATAATATATTATGCATGTAAAGCGAGGGGAGGTTGTGAAATCCGTGGGCACTCAATTCACGGATTCTATAAACCTGAGATCCCTCTCTCCAACCAAAACCTATAAGTATTTGGGTATGTCGGAAGCTCTAGGCACCAATATCACTGACATGAAGCAATCGTCGAAGGAGCGTTTCTTTGGACGTTTAAAGAAGGTATTCAATAGCCTTCTTTCAGGCGGAAACAAGGTGCGTGCCTTCAACGGTTAGGTCATGCCGATGCTGATGTACTCTTTCGGCGTAATCAAATGGACTCAAATGAAACTTGACGCCCTGGATAGGCGGGTCCGTACACTGCTGACTGCATACCGAATGCATCACCCACGATCGTCGGTGATGAGACTGTATAGCCCGCGGAAGTGTGGGGGTCGAGGTTTTTTAAATGCAAAGACCCTACACAACCGCGAGGTATGCAGTCTCAGAGAATATTTCCTAGCTGCCGACGTGGTTATGCATCGAGATGTAGTGGCAGTGGAAAAGGGACTCACCCCGCTCTCCCTGGCTAACGAAAACTGGCGCAAACTGGTAGTGCTTAAAACTAACGATCGCAGGAAAGTATAGTAGAGCTAGGAACTTCACGGATGCTTTTTCCGGGCCCTTCATGGGCCCGATGTTGACCAATTGGCGTTCGTAGCCTAGCTGCGTTTTGGTGACCTCTTTGAGGAAACCGAAGGTTTTGTCTGTGCAATTGTGGACGAAATTATCATGACGAATAACTACCGGAGATTTATTGTGAAAGACGGCACGGTTGACACCGGCATGACACCGTCCGGGGAATTAATTTGTCACATTATCTCTGGTTGTTCTCGTCTAGCTAATGGAGAGTACTTGCATAGACACAACTCTGTAGCCAGGATTATCCATCAGCAATTTGCTCTGAAATACTCTGTTGTGGAATCGGAAGTGCCGTACTACAGGTACCCAGTTCTTGATAATGGTCATATCACTTTGTACTGGGATCGGCCCATGGCAATGGAAAAGGCTATGCTCGGAGTTTCCTTGCGTTATTGAATCAGGAATGAAGTTATCGCAAGAGAACTAAGGTTACCACTTAAGTTGGCGATTTTTCGTGCTATGTTACGAAAAATCGCCAACTTAAGTGATAATGGGCAAGGCACATTGCTCGCAGAACAGATGGCCGTTAGGACCGAAAGGTTCTGGAGTGGCGATCACGTACCGGAAGAAGCAGCGCTGGAAAGCCTCCTACAAGGTGAACTGATGACCTGGTAAGGGTTGCAGGAATCTGATGGGTGCAAGAGGCACAGGATCGTTCATTGTGGCGACACTTGGGGGAGGCCTATGTGAAAATCATCAGTGGACGTCTTTTGACTAAAATGATGATAATGATGATAAATTTATTATTTAGGTCGCGTGATTGCCCCGAACATGAAAATAATTTTCTGTATCACTATACAACAACAAAAGAAATATGTGAACAGAAATAAAGAATGATATTTCTAAGCCTTCTCTAAAAATGTCTAAGACTATAGTATTGTGCTAAAGAAAAAATATGGCAGCACTAAACATTATCCTATTGAGGGAAGTAGGGAGTTTGTATTGGGTGGGAAACGTGTCAATATACATTGAAAGAAATGAGCTCTTTATATTTTGAAAAGATGGTAATTTTCGTCTTACGACGTTGAATGTTAATGCCTTTTCTTATTGGGATTTATTAATATGGGAACTGTGTATTACTTAGATTTTGATCGAGTAGCCGATAATGCGGTGTTCGAGTGACCAATTTATTTATTTATTTATTATTTATTTATTTATTTACAAGCACTTGTACAACGTTACGGAGGAAGTCCAAGGTGTTGTACAGTAGAAACTTACAAACTAAAAAATTACATTAAATAAAAACCATAATAACACATTGAAGAATAAAAAGAAAATACATATATACATTACCACTAAAATAATAAATATCCCACAAAACAAATGAAATAATGTTTTCTTATTTTTAATGTGTTTGTTATGTACTTGTATAATTATTATCCTTTGAGTAGTTGCTTGAGTGAGCATAATTTATAAACAACTTGAGATTTTATGCTTTACAGGTACGTGATTGATGGATCTGGAACAGATTTTTACCTTATCATTATGGTCTATAAAGTATGAATCTAAGCTAAAAATGTATAAAGGGGGAAGGCCTTTATAAAGGGGAATTATTGTTTGTTTATGTATGTTTGTAAATTTGACCGAGGAAAACTAGTCTGCAATATAATTATTATCTGTTTATCAACTATAATATAATGAGCACTGTATTAGAATCTTTTAGCGCCAACCTGTGACCTGTATTTTAATTTTAGTGACATACTATATTCGAATAGATTCACGACATTACTATGGGGAAAGGACATGATAAATGTTACGTTTTCAAGTTTGAGAAAAATATCTTTGGGTGTTTCGATTGGAAACAATACGTTTTAATAAATTTTGTGATAGCAACTTTGTAACAATTAAAAATTCTTTTCGGTAAACAGAATTAAAAATTCTTCTCGGTGAACAGATTTCAAAATGATATAATTTATATTGATTTTGCCAATAAATTTTAAACAGCATTTCTATCCGACCAGTTAGTGCGAGCACTTGTCAGTATTCGTAAAACCAAACTCAGAACTATTGAGGAGCTCAATACTGTTTATATTAGGCTTATTAGACGTTGTATAAAATCTTATTACAGAATGTTATATTTTAACAATCATTTCTATCGTGAAAACGTCTTGTGGGTTATAATGTTGTTTGTCTATGTCTTAGTAACTATTTTAATTATGATTTTATCAAATTGAGATAATTTAAAAATTCAGTATAATTACATTATATTTTGGCTCTGCGGTATTTGTACATTACGTTAAATACTTATGACCAGTAGGCACCCTAGAAGGACTGACTGACCAGAGATGTTCTTCAGAATTGTTAGGTAACTAATCACCTGGCGTTCATCCTACTTCTCGCTCCTATTCCAACTGTTCTGTTTACTTTTTATTATTATTATTTTATTATTATTACCCGCACTGGGCCTGCGTGGTGGATTACGGCCCATTCCCTCTCCTAGAGAGAGGAGGCCTGAGTCCCAGCAGTGGGAACATTAAAAGGCTGATTATGCTTGTACTTATTTATTATTATTATATTTTTATTACTTCTTCAAAATACGTATATGACTAGACATATATTCGTTAACAAGATAAAAGGAACGCTATATGCTAACGCCATCGTTATAGTTTCTACCTGTCCCCTTAGCCAAGTCACAAACTATAAACGTAAACTCTCAGTAGTCTTTAATAGATTTTCAACTTTAAGTTATTGGATATAAAGTTGAAAATCTATTGAAGATTACATAGTGTTTTCGTTCGTTCCGGTCGCTAACGCTCAGTAGTCTTTAATAGATTATCAACTTTATGCTCTTAGGTATAAAGTTGATAATCTATTGGAGATTACTAAGCGTTCACATTTATCGTTTGCAACTTGGCTAGGGGGGCTGGATACAAGCGTGAGTTTATGAATGTAATAAATTTAATTCCACCAGCTAATTATTGAAAAAATTAAACACCAGAATCCTTAAACAAAATACTCTTTAATACGTTCTTATCAGCAGTCTAATAACATTCTCCTCTCTTAAGGAGTTCCGCAATCAATGCACTGCATTCATTCCTCTTGAGCTTGCCCGAGTGCGTGTGAGGGAGTGATGTCACAAATGCAATGCCTCCGTGCAGCCGCTTGTGGTCGCTCAGAGTAGCTGAAACAAAGCAAAGGAAATTTTACTTTGAATTGAAGACAGAGAGTTTGTTTCTGATGAGGAAAGTCTAGGACACGGTAACAGTAATATGGAATGTAAATATTAATAACAAAGAAGAAAAATTCTTAGCCACCTTCACAAACCTACCTAAGGTTTGTGAAGGTGGCTAAGAATTTTTCTTGACAGAAAAGGTGTTTTCAAGACTTAAACTGCAATAGAAAAGGCTTGGCTTATGAGATGCTAGCTAGTAGCTACGTCTCGGGATGTATGAAGTCTGTCTGTTCAAGAGACAGGTTTATGAATATTATAGATGAAGCTCTTTTGGGGATTCAAAGTGCGAATCTTTTGAAAATTTGAGACGGTATTAACTGGAATGTACATTACTGCTTGGCGAAATTTTGAAACTAAAGTCTGACTTTTTTACTTAGCTCTGTATTTCTAATGTCTTGTCAGTAATAATAAAATTAGTCTACTTTGTGTGATACTAGACTATCTTTCATGTGTAAAAAGTACTTACTGACTAATATAAACCACTTTTATTATTAATGGATTAACTCTAAAATAATAAATGTTAGCAAAATGTAACAGCTGATTTTTGCTGAGATCCTATGGCAGAAATAATTTATATTCACATACACTTTCACCTCCAAGACAATGGCCGTAATTTAAAAAAATAAATAAATTAATAAATAGGTTTAAAGAAGTAAAGTCAACCAGCATGTATATTCTTTTTACTTAAAAGATACACTAGACCATAATAATAGTTAACCAAAATGTTTTATTTATTTATTGTATACAGCAGATGTTTCATATTGTTCACTATGTTTTTGGCAAATAAAGACTTATTGAAAACTTGAAATTCATTTAAAATTGACCACGTAATCTTCTTAGGTAGTGAATGTCAACCCTACTTTTAAAATTTAATGACAGACACTATCAGTGAAAATCTATTTATATATCAATGAATATAAAAAGCCTCAGTAACAGCATCTGTATAACGTTAATTACTCTCTCCTGTGATTAACATTAATCTGCCCGCATGATTGCGGTAATATCTTCAAATTGTCTTATCTCCTAATGAAGGCAATGTTCCATGCGGGCTGTTTTCTGAGCGCCGTGTTCTTTTTAATATTATTATAAGGCTTTATTATGTTTTGTCCTAATAAGCCTTATCCAATGGCAGGAAAATGTATTAGAAAACATCGTTTTTTGATTCATTATTACATTAATCGTCGGCGTGGGCAGATGGAGTAGCGACCCCAAGGTTTACCACCATGAGGTCGCCACTCCACCTGTTTGTCAGCTCTAACGACTAACTGTTCTGCGAGCAATTTACTTAGCCGATTTTCTATTCATATTGCAAGAACAATTGTCACGAACGCATATAGGTACTCAGATATCATGCTGTCGTGGTACTTAAACAAGGTGATTTTTAAATAATATTATCATTGTTTTAATTTATGAGTGCGGTCAAATTCTGTGTATATGACTACTTACAAATTACAAAAACCGGCCATGTGCGGGCCAGGGTAGGTTAGGTTAAGTACCTATAGGGCATAGTTTTCAGTTGCGCGCGCGCACTGGTCGGTGACGGTTGCGTATCTATGACAGCGCTGATTCTTACTATTCGAGTGAAAATGACGAACATTCTAAAGTGTGACAAGTGTAACATCGTAATAGACGAGATGTTATCTTATATTCAGAACAAAGTGTCGGTTGTTGATGAAGAGACCTTGGTGCGGATCTGTGTTTCGTCATTTACCAGTGATGAAATCAAGGAGTCGAAGTCACTTCTGTTTGATGCCATCCCTTCAAATTTGCGTAAGATCATACGGAAAAACAAAGGTAAAGAAGAAAGAGATTTAACGGATATCATAAATCTATTCAAATCTGCTGAGCCGGATGATATTCCAGTGTTTGTGGCCCGCCGGCTTGAAAAATTGCCGCCTATTACGTTTGACCATCTAGACTGTACGAAGCTCTTGAAGGATTTAGTTCGAATGCAAGCAGCAATGGATGAGATAAAGAATACTTATGCTACGTTAGAAAATTCGAAGGACCTTAGAACGGAATTATTTCAAATCAGAAATGATTCATTACCACCCACATCAGCGTTCAAAGTTAATGCTAAGCGAGGAGCTTGGCTACTGGATAGTGGGCCTATGGGACTATCGCATCTGCATAATTCTTCGGTGGACGAGTTTGGCAATATAAATGAGAACAGTAGTGATCTCAGTCAGAGAACGCCGCAATACAGAAATATTAGGCAGGTACAACGAAAACAAAATAAGAGTGAGTCATGTTCGCGACAACGGTCATTTGTGGACGGTGCGAGCGCCGTGGTGACTCACGCGCGGGCGACGAGTGCGGCAAAGGAATGTGCAACTACTCTGGCGAGCGTAGCTGTAACGTCGTCTCCGCCTGCACCGACTGAGCGTTCTCGTCAACTGATTACTACGGGCGACGCGGTCGCCGCCAATGACGGTACGGCGTCGCAGCGAATGGCTCTGTGTAATTTACATAATAAAGAGGATGGATGGCAAAGAGTGTCTTATCGGAAAAAGCGGCCTAAGTATCGTTATATTGGCAGGACTGGTGTGGCGACAAATGTGGAGTGCCAATTTAAAGCAGCAGATAGGAAAGTCCCCGTTTTTATCACTAATATACATAGTGAAACGAATGAAGATGAAATAATTCGTTATATTCATTCGAAGACACAGGAAACGGTGTCGTTAGAGAAGATATTGATGAAAAAAGAAAGAGATCACGTTGCCTACAAATTTTTCGTTTCCGAGTCCAAGTTATCTTCATATCTGGATGAAAATCTATGGCCTCAAGGCATAATATTTAGGCGTTTTGTCAATTTTAAGCGTCACAACTCGAGCGGACTTACATCTGCGAGCGGCCTGAATAAAAACAATAATGGATAGACGACCATATCGTTTTGCTAGCTTCAATTGCAGAAGCGTAAAACGCTCCGTAGATAGTGTGAGGGAGCTTTGTCGCTCCTGTGATGTGGTGGCGTTGCAGGAAACCTGGCTACTTCCCGAGGAAATACCTTACTTAAGTACGATCGACAGCGGGTTCGGCTATACGGGAATTTCAGCAGTGGACACTTCAGCAGGGGTGCTACGTGGGCGACCCTTTGGGGGCGTTGCGTTATTGTGGAAAAGTAGCGTATTTCAAAAAGTGTCTGTGTTACGGTGTGGTAGTGAGCGTATATGTGCCATTAAAATAATAACAAGTGACCGACCCGTGATAGTGATGAGTATATATATGCCTACGAACTCAGCGGACAATATTGCGGAGTTTACGGACTGCCTTAGTTTGGTAAGTGCAATTATTGATGAATACGGCATTGAATCTGTATATATGTTAGGCGATTACAATGCTGATCCATATGGATTATTTCACAATGAGCTTATCAATTATTGTGCTGAGCAGTATTGGTCATGTGTGGACATAGAAATGCTAGGTATTGACTCGGGTACGTTTACTTTTGTTAGTGACGTGTACGGGTCCTGCAGCTGGCTGGACCACTGCTTAGTAACTCAGTCTGCAAAGCAATCTGTTACAGATGTGTATGTGGATTATGATACGGTATGGTCTGATCACTTCCCACTTATTATTGAGTGTAATTTAAGCGTCATCTCGCAGACGGTGTCTCATGATGTCGTGTTGAATAAAGACGTGGTTTGGGGTAAGCGTAATGAGAAACAGATTGCTTTGTATACTAATGAATGCAATAGGAGACTAAGGGTAATTGACTTCCCTATTGAGTGTATGCAGTGTGCTGACTTGTGCTGTCGTGACCACAGTCACAAACGTGTCCTTGATAGACTGTACTCTGTAATTGTGACAGCTCTTCGTGACGCAGCCATGGCGGGTCGAGGGGGCAATAGGACGGTGGCAGCTGGCTCGCGTGTAGTAGGGTGGAACAAAAACGTCAGCGAGGCTCACCGGGTGGCCAGAACAAAATTTATCGATTGGGTAAAGTGCGGTAAACCTAAGGGAGGAGACTTATACAACGATATGTGTGAAAGCAGAAGGATGTTCAAATCTAGACTTAAATGGTGCCAAGATCATCAGGACCAATTAAAAATGGACATTCTTGCTGAGAAGCACTTAAATGGGGATTTTCGGGGTTTTTGGCAAGGTACCAAGAAAGTAAACATAAGGCCAGGCCTTCCGGTGAGTGTCGATGGCGTAAGTGAACCAAAGGACATAGCAAATATATTTAGGTCCCACTTTTCTGTACAGCCACTATTGGACAGACAGGTTGCGGTGGTCAATGCTGAGGGCCCCATGGGCGAAATGGAGACGAGGTTTTCAGCCAAAGAGGTACGGAAAGTAATAAAGTGTATGTCGAAGGGCAAGTCTCCTGGCCACGATGGCCTCAGTATTGAACACTTGCAGCATGCTGGCCCGCATGTAACTAGGGTCTTAGCTATGTTCTACTCGCTATGCCTGAGCCATTCCTACCTGCCGTGCGATTTTATGAGGACAGTGGTAGTGCCTGTAGTGAAAAACAAAACGGGTGATCTATCCGATAAGAGTAACTACAGGCCCATCTCCCTTGCTACTGTTATAGCTAAAGTGTTTGATGGTTTGTTGGATGCACAGTTAAATAAACACGTGACATTGCACGATAATCAATTTGGGTTTAGACCCAAACTGTCAACAGATAGTGCAATACTGTGTCTCAAGCATACCATTAGATATTATACGGATCGTAAAACACCTGTTTACGCTTGTTTCCTCGACCTGTCCAGGGCCTTTGACCTGGTGTCGTATAACGTGTTATGGCAAAAGCTTGAGGGTATAAACTTGCCACGTGAACTTATTTACATTTTCAAGTATTGGTACGCACACCAGGTTAACAGTGTCAGATGGGCGGGCGTGTTGTCGGAGCCGTACAGGCTTGAATGTGGAGTGAGGCAGGGTGGGTTAACCTCACCCACCCTGTTTAATTTGTATATGGATGCACTCATCGTCGCTCTTAGTGGTCACCATGTTGGCTGCTACGTTGATGGAGTCTGTGTAAACAACCTGAGTTATGCGGACGACATGGTGCTACTGAGTGCGTCTGTCTGTGGCATACGAAGGCTGCTAAAAGTGTGTGAAGAGTACGCATGCAGACATGGCCTCTTGTACAATGTCGTTGAAGAGTCAATACATGGTCTTTCAGGCTGGCTCCAAATGCCCTCAACATGTACCACCCATACGCCTGAATGATGTACCTTTGGAACGGGTGGACCAATTTAAATACTTGGGGCATTGGGTAACAGCTAACCTGAGGGACCATGTCGACATCGAAAGGGAGCGAAGGGCACTGTCTAAAAGAGCAAATATGATAGCCCGTAGGTTTGCACGGTGTTCAAATGAGGTCAAGATCACACTTTTTAAAGCTTTTTGTACTTCATTGTACACGTGCAGCCTATGGGTTTCCTACACACAAGCGGTTTACAGTGCCCTCCGTATCCAATATAATAACGCGTTCAGGGCGGTGTTGGGGCTGCCCCGCTTCTGTAGTGCCTCGGGCATGTTTGCGGAAGCGCGCACCGACTGTTTTCACACCACCATGCGCAAGCGGTGCGCGTCCTTGGTGCGCAGGGTGCGGGGCAGCTCCAATACAGTACTGGCGATGATTGCCGGCAGATTTGATTGCCCTTATATCGGACATTAATGTAGCAGACATTTTTTTTTTTTTTTTTTTTTTTTTTTTTATTCTGGATAGGTTCGCGCTTGACCGCTAACTCACCTGATGGAAAGCGACGATGCGGTCGACGATGGAACGCGCTTACCTAGAAGTAACCTATTCACTCTTGACTTAAAGATTCCCGGGTTGTAGCCATCAGGAAAAACAGATTCCGGCAAGGAATTCCACTCCTTAGCTGTACGCACTATGAATGTGTTCGCAAAACGTTTTGTGCGTATAGGTGGGATGTCCACCATGTACCGGTGGCGCATTGCCGTACGCCTGGTGGTCCGATGATGGAACGGGCTAGGCGGAATTAGGTTATGCAATTCCGACGCACACTCCCCGAAATGCAACCGGTAGAAAACCGACAGGCTAGCAACTCTGCGTCGATGCTCAAGACTTTGAAGCCTCGACTCAACGAGTGCATCATTGCCAATGATCCTCTTGGCTCGCCTCTCAATTGCCTCAAGTGCATCAAGCTGGTATCGGGCAGATCTGTCCCAAAGATGAGAGCAGTACTCCATACACGATCGAACTTGCGCTTGATAAAGTTTGAGCAGTTGCGGGCTATGTCCGATAGTGTAAAATGTGTATCTCTTTGTGTGTGTGTTTTGTTTTTGTGATTGTTGTATGGGTGCTAAGTTGCCTGAAATAAATGCTTTTTTTTTATTTTTATTTTTACATAACTCGCAAACCAGTAAAAATGACTTTGAAAGAACTGGACATGTCTCTACAGAAAACAAAAAAGATTAAAGCTCAAACTTAATATTGAACCACGCGTACTTAAAAAAAAGATCTTGACATATAGACAGACAACGAGGTGCTCCTTTTTACCATTTGCGGAACGAAACCGCAAAATATAAATTTATATTCTGTAATAGGTACCTATTGGCAATAAGTAAAAGTGACTCACCATCAACAGCCTTGTTTATGTGCTCCCTAGTAACGTCAGCTCCGGGCTCCGCCACCACAGCTGCTACCGCACCATTGTCAGACAAACATACTACACTTTCATGTACTCCTGGTACCGAGCCAATTACTCGCTCCACTTCTTCTGGCGCTACCTACGAAAAGTAAATAGATTTCGTAAAATGTGATTTAAAAATACCTTTTAAGTACTTTTTCATAGAAAGGCGATTTTACAATAATTTACAACAAATCTGCCTAGCTTTTTTCAACCATATGTATTGCGATTGTGGATATTGTTAATTTGTTTATGCCATGACATTAATTTTAGTCACATTTTAAATTTGTATTCAATGACATTTAATTTAGTGACTTTTAATTTTTTTCATGACATTTAATTTATTGACAATTGTAATTTAATTTAATCATAATATGTAATTTGTTTTATTGTAAGAGTATCCTAAATTTTTATTGTAAAATATTATTGAACTTCGAATCTAACATAGAAATAAGTGATACTAACAGATAATGTGGACCAAAAGTTGTCTTTAAATAAATAAATAAACATGGGGTCAGTTTCCATCCGACATTATTTTTATATGAAGCGACTACATACCTGACCTCCACAACCAATTAATTAGTTAGTACAATACCTCTCGGCAAGACTGAGGTTAAATTTCCAGGCTTTGACAGTCGTTATAGATATTCAAAACTATCCGTATTCTAATATCAAAGTTCTAGAGATGACAACCGGGACCAACGGCTTAACGTACTTTCTGTGGCACTAAGGACGTGCTTCATCTTATAGATCGACCCGCTTTTTTTTAATGGGAAATCATCTAATGATTTTTCCCTCTCAAGGCAGAGCGGTTGTCAGATTTTTACTGATTTAAATCACACCTACATTCCTTCAGTTATTCTTTTCGTCCCAGAACCATGGGTCCCCCTTTCAGAAGTAGACCCATGGCCTTAGCATGCTTCAGCTCTGCTAGGCCTCTACGATAGATCAACCCATACGATTTTTTTATTCTAGTCTCGAACTCTTATGATAAAAATATATTATTCATATTAATCTGAAATGGCAAGCTCAAAAGAGTAAGCGAAAATCAGTGCCTACTAAATATTAAACTATCACTTAGACTTTTAGACCTTTGAATCGAAAGTGTTCAAAGTGCTCATAAAGATTCTATTTAACAGACAAACACCATCGTCTTCATCAACATCATTATTTTTAATACTTAAAATTCGTTGTAAATCTAACCACAAAATAGTAAGTTCAAAAAGTGAAGTAAAATATCTATAAGCTACAAAATTAAACCAAATTAGATCCCGATATTGTAATATCCTCCGGCATAAGCTTTTACAATAATCTACTCGGGAGGCTAGCTGCGACTATAGTCTATATTTGAAGTCCTCATTTTGTGTTCGGAGTTCTTTTGAAATTAACAAAATATGGTAATAAACCGTCACGAAGCAACGAGGGTCGTCCTACTTAACATAATATAATTATTCTTGGAAACATTCTACTACATATTAGGTAATCTTGACGGCCTATGTTTTCTCTTTGCATGGAAAGGGAATACTAAAACATATAGATAGGCTTATGTAAGGGTTAGCTGGCAGGTGTAACGTGTAGGCTAGAATTCACAAAGGAGACAAAGCTACGAGGTACGCCTGACATTTCCTCTATGCGATAGAAATAGAACTGACCTAGAACAGTTCAACCCTTTTGAGATATTTGCCGGTTGCGACGTTTCGAAGACGTGATTTTCTGTAAGAATCGCTGGAATATTTTCTTGTTTCTTTGAACTGATACAAGTATTTTTATATAAGCTAGAAACTGTATTGGACTACTCACAGACAGTGGGAAAAAACATTAAACAACATCTTTACCAATGGGGAATTCGTGAAAAGGAAACCTGTAGTCTCAGAACGCAAAAGGCACCTTAAGGACCTTGATGTGGTTAAAACCACACCTACGTCCTTCAGTTCATGTCAGTAAAAGTCTGACACACTCTCCCGAAGAAGTCATTAAATGATATTAAATATTTAATTTGAAAATAAACATCGTTACGCCGAAATCTATGGGATTGTTACTTGTTATAAGGAATCGTCAAAGACTAAAAAAACGGTAATTAAAAAAACATACACTTAACCTCTTACCTGAGCACCTCTAAACTTAAAGCTGAACTTCTTCCGGATCGCGAAGGAGATTCTGTGGTTCTCGTCCACGTGGAACACGTCTCCGGTCATGTACCAGCCGTCGGGAGTGAAGGTCTCATCAAAAGACGCGCGGTTCTTGAGGTAACCCTGTAATAAGAATATATGAAGACCACCTTGATTTAGTTGTGTGTACTTTTTATAGTGAAGGAGAAGTTTTCTGCAAATTTTGGCTTTGTTAGTGTTCAAGTCAAAGCCCAAAAGTAAATTTATTTACATACTAGCCACTGCCAGCGGCTTCGCCTGCACGGAAGTAGACGTACGGGGTAAAGGTACATTTAAATGATGTTCGATTTGTGTATTGCCAGAAAATGATAGATGATCGACCCGCAGCGAATGAGTCTTTCATCGATGCTATGCAACTACTAAATCGCTTACTTAATTGTGTGTTTTTATTCATTCGTTGCGCATCGCACAAAATTAATACAATTGATATGTACGGGTTTGCTCGTACAGTAGTAAATTGTCCCAAGGATACAAAGTATCCTATGTGCTATTCCAGGAGCTGGTCTACCAGTATACTAATTTCACAGATACCATAAAAAAATAAAGTAGGAGCTTAAAATTAATAGGGTGTCACAATGGGTGGTCTTGTCGATAAACGCGATATTTTACAGGCAGACTTTGGATGAATTTGACAGAGAAGTAGAAAAAGATACGCAGGTATTTCATGATCGTTCATCGAAACCCGTTCAGCTGTTCGAGCGTGATGAAGTAACTATCATACACACACAAACACACACACTCACAGACTTTCACCTTCATTTTCTTGCTGTGTATTACATTTGTTTCAAAATCTGTGATTGCATTTAGCAATTGCTCTATAATGTAAAGACAATCTCGTAAGAACGATTTCTCTAAAGGCCCAATCTCGAAAATTCCGCTGTATAATTTTCATCAAACAGTGACCTGTTTATTGAATTGTTTGCAACTGTAGATGAATTAGAGATCACATTAGTACGAGACTTCATTAGTTAAACACCCGGTTTTTGAGTTAAGACAGGTTTTTGAAACCTGTCAAATTTTGATATTAAATGAAGATTTGACACATTTTTTACTCTAAATTCTTAATTCCAAAACCAGAAATTATTCTTCAAATTTTTAAACAACTATTGGTTAATCGCTATCATCACTACTCACTATACATAGTATAAAACAAAGTCGCTTCGCGCTGTCTGTCTGTCCTTATGTATGCTTAGATCTTTATAACTACGCAACGGATTTTGATGCGGTTTTTTAATAGATAGAGTGATTCAAGAGGAAGGTTTATATATAATACATGCATAGTAGAGAAACACTGATAATTTTAGAGGTTTCTAATATGATGTCGTAAATAAACACATTTTTTTGCGCTTACATTGCAAACACTGGCTGAACCCTACGAGATAGATCAAAATAATGTACTGCAGTATTATACACCTTAAAAAGGTCTACAAAAAATCCACAATGGCTTATTTTCGAAGCGATTTTAAGCAATACAGCATTAATCATTATCCAATTAAGTACCTTAAATACATTGTGCATTTAAATATAGATCAATATGGCCCTTGCATGTAATTTAAATGAATATTTTCGAAGATATTACAGATTTAAAATACAGATTGATATAGCAGTTGCGGTGGTATCAGCATTGACCCTGGGCGAAGCTGGGACGGGTTGCTATTTGTAGATAAATTAATAATAGCTACTGGAATAGTAAATTAAATAATTCGTTAACTACACCAAATTACGATTTCAAATCAGCCAATGTTCTTCGGTTCCTGTCTAAGTAATTAATAAGTATTACCTTAATAGTGCAGCTGCTCTTAATCCACAGCTCTCCGGTTTGATTAGCACCCACCAGCTCCTGTCCCGAGTCATCGACGATCTGGAAACGAACATTTACAACCGCATGAAATTTCAAGTAATGTCCTCTCTAGGTATTCCTTGTTTAAGAACCATTATTGGAGAGTACTTCTTTTAGCAAGAAATAACTGAATAGGTATCCGAAAAAAGTCCATAATATTTGAGATAAAATTGAAACAAAATGGCATTAAGATCTCGGTCAGATTAAAATGGCGCGAGCCTTGTAAAGCCTAATAAATTGAGCGATAAGAAAGAAAAATGAGATAATAAGTAGATAGGCTCGCTGGTTGTCAATTTAGTTACCACACTTTACTTTGAGCAAAAAAGTGAAATTATAATATTCGATTTCTAGAGACTTTTTTTCTGTTCAATCATTTTAAGTCGAAAACAAGGTGTAAATCACTTTAACAGAAAGCTCCCTGTTCAATAAATAACCTAGCCATTAAAATTAGCTACAATACACCGAAGACGAAATTTAATACATAATAATATTGTTTTGGAGTTTTTCCAATACTAAACAGATCACAAAATATATATTTCTTGTTCCTTAAAAAAGTGATTTAATACTTTTTCAAAAACTCATAGTTGGTGACGAAAATAATTTATTGTATCATAAAATATACATATAGTTTAAGATACTAGTTTCTAAAAACACAAGTCATGTTGATGAATGTTGATATCAAAGGAAATTGCATCATTTAAGGTTTTGTAGATTTAAAGTAAATAAGTAGTAGTAGTAAGAATTTCTTATAAAAGCAAAATGTATTTTTAGTCCTGGACTAGTTAACGAGAAGGAAAGAAAACGAAAGAGTTATAGTAAATAACTCTTTCGTTTTGTATAGAAAAATACACTTGTGGAGACAAAGCCTCCAGGCAAAGTAACATTCTAGCAGTGATTACGATCTTTAAAAACCTCGGTCTGTGGTCTTCCCGTCCGATTATAACTTAGGCGTCTTCAAGACTAGATTAAATAGGCTCTTAATAAACTAGTGCGCTTTACCATCAACGATTGCATCACTGCTAACCATCAGGCGGGATCGCAGTCCAGCACTAGTTTATAATATTATATAGGGTGACTGGTAATTAGTGTACGATACTTAAACACGTGATTGTGCTCATGATAACCAACAACTTTTACTATGGGAACAAACCTGAAATCGCGAAAAAAAAATCAGCTGTTCAGTACATTTATGTTTGCCTAATGTACTGAACAGCTGATATTTTTTTCGCGATTTCGGCTTTGCTCCCATAACAAAAATTGTTTGTTATCATGAGCACCATCACGTGTTTAAGTATCGTACACTAATTGCCTGTCACCCTATATAATAGTAAATAGATATTGAACTGAGTAAACTTTTGAAGCTGTTGGGAGAAGCAGTAGCATTGTACGAAAAAATACCTTGTAATTCACAAAATTGAGCAGCCTTCCGTTGCTCTTCAGCGGCGCTTCTCTGTCAGGAATGGCGACAAGTCCATGTGTCTCCGTGGTGCCAAATCCATCACATAGGTGGCAGTTTTTTGGCAGTTTTTCCTAAAAAATATAACGAGTATTATACAGTTCTAGTATGTTGTTTTAATATATTATTATTCGCTAATGGACATTTGAGACAACTGTAACCGTTACTGTAGCTGTCAAAGCAAGGAAGAAATTCTTTAGTCATGAGAGAAGGAACAAAATTTTTCCGGAAATATTCATTTGTTCTTTCTATGTGTGTGATAGATGCTAAATTAAAATCCAACTAATATTTTTTTTAAATGCCATTTGTACAGAAAAATATTATCGAAACTTTTTATTTCACATATTTTAAATATGGTACCCCACAGGTAAAATTAAATAGTGTCCAAGTTCTCTGCTAAGTTACCTAAAATATTGTCAAAATACCCATAATAATTTAATTTACAAATTGTTTTGGGATTGGCAAATGAAATTCATCAGCCCCGTTTAGCGAAAAAAAGACATTGCTTTATTTGGAAACCATCTTGAACGACAAGTTCAAACTCTCAACCATAGCCTCTCGGAGAGACTGAAATCTATAATCCACAAGCTCGTGTATTAGATATGTAACTCTCAGCAGCAGTACTGTCTTCTGCATACCCAAAGATAGTTAAGGTAAACTAAAGAAGATTATTTATGTATTTATGTGCTGCAAGAACGCCGAGAGTACCGACCCCTGAGGGACCCCGGTCTTAATATCCAACTAACTGGACGATCAGCCATCAATTACCACTTGGGTGAACCAATCCCTAAGGAAGTCGGCGATCCCATCTAGCAGACCAGTGCGTACACCGAAAAAAGGAAGCGTTTCATTAAGGCATTCGTATCAGTGTCTGTCGAAAGCCATCGAGATACAAACGGAGACGGCAAGCATGTCCACATCGGCAAAGATGGGTTGGAGATTGCACTATAAAACATTTGGAAGAATGCAGCATATTTATCTTGTATTATTGTTTTTACTATATGTCGTCATTCTAGTCGGTGTATTGAGACATCAGGCATCAGAGACTGCCAAGAAAGTTAATTGAGAATCTATCTAAATGTGGATCTTAATTGATAGCCTATTTGCCGCAAACTGTTTTTATGGTCGTATAACTAATTCTATTGTTCCATTACTATGTATTTACTACTAAATTGGTTTTTCGATCAATTAATCTTTCTAAACGATCGGACTTCGAAACAAATTAACATAGTGAATGAAAGCTGCATGATTATTAAATAGAATTGAATAAACATATACAGTTTATCAAAATGAAGGGAAATTAGAAATGTTATTGACCAATTTTAACTGCGGTGCAAAGAATAACGTTTCTTAAAAATATGTGAACCTCTAGAGTAGCTACCCTAGAAAGGCATCACAGATCTTAATAGTGAATTTCTTCAAAAAGGTGCGTAGTTTACAACAATTCGTGTGTAACCAGATAATTATATGAACGTAACTGGTGCAAAAGGTTTGTGCAAAGATCATGGCAACTAATTTTTTGTAGTTTCTTCCTTCTACAATGGTAAAGGGCGTGAGTTTTTCTATGTCTGCAATCATCATCTTCTTGCCCTTGTCCCGTTTTATTTGGGGTCGAAGCAACACGTTCTTTTCTTCCATTCTGTCCTGTCACTTGTCACGCTATCACTAACTCCCCTTTCTTTCATATTACTTCTCACACAATCCATCCATCTTTATTTTCTATGTATGCTATAGTACACACTTAATAAACTATCGTTCAATCTCCATAGTCAATGAAAATTAAACAACTCCAAAATGTATTTCGTCAGTAACCGAAGAAAATTGAGTTAGGTACTTCTAGTAGTCAGAAAAAAAATATTAAATGCATTCAATTATATAATGCCGATTGTTCAGCCGGAAAATACTAATAAAGTCGTAAGCAAGGTAATCCGAAGGAGCCCCGCTGCGTGGTGCTTCTATTTGTATATACTGGGTTTAAAGAAACCTTACAGATTCATCCTTTTTGAATCTAACTTTTCCATGTCAGGTTGCCTGCCACGGATTGCTACGGATTCTTCGGGAGGATTACTCCTGGTCAAATAATAATTTTTCACTTTCTACTGGTCAAATATTAAAAAAAAAAAACAAATATATAGATACTTTCTATAATATTATTATAGTCAGAATCAAAAAATTGTTGAATATCCAACCTTTTTTCGAGTATGGGTATTCAATTTTATTTGGAATGATTATTTATACATGAAAAATAAAAACACTTGACTAATTAAAATTACATAATATATACACAATAACTCCTATCTAAAATATGGCGTCAAAAAATTCCACCGCATCGCTGGCGACTGGAAGTGAGCCCAAAAGACTGGCGGTATTGCCACGTTGTATGGCAATGCTTAATCTCTGACCGAGGTAAAAGCCAGCCCTTTGGCCACGCGAAGTGTCAACTAGCCATTTGGATAATTCTTTAAAAAGGGCATGAGCACTCGGACCCCACGGCCCAAGAGTCTCAACCCCAAATGGCTCAAAAAAACTACCGACGAGGTTGTTATATTTCCGCCGCTTGAGGTTCTCCGCAGCTGCAACGGCAGAACCAGCACAGCGCGACGAGCTAGGAAGATGGGATGGCGCAAGAGTGTCGACACAGGTAGCGTCCCATACTAAAGGCCTACCCATCTTCCATGGAAATAAAGACATCTCATCACCGTCCGGTCTCTTACCATCGTCGCGTGCCAGGCCATGAGGTTCCAAAACAGCCGGAACGCCGACGGTGACAAGGGCTCGTTGAATGATGTCATTAATATTCGCGTGCCGCGCTATACGTCCCGCGCTTCGACTGCATGACAGGCCGTGGTGACCGAGGCTGTTGACAACTTCGCCACAGTGGCAGTGATGAGGAGGAGCAAGGCGGAAACAGCTAGGCGGAAAGTGGTATCGTCGAACAAGGTGCCTATGTTCGACGATGGTAGTGCGTGGAGCCAGAGGCCCGACTCCCACTCTCCTACAGCCAGTAGGCGCGCACGCTCTGCAGTAGTAGCAGATGTCAAGATTAGGTTTTCCTGAACTACTTTGCAGAGCGGCTCATCCCACCGCCTCTGGGAAGAGGGGTTGTCGGGCGGATTTGTATTCGGGCAAGCGAGTCTCCAGGCATCCATAGCCTCGGTGAAGCACGGCACATCAAAAGGAATCAGTGTTGAAGTTAGAACATTCCTAATTAATTTGTCAGTGCCGTGAACCGAAGATATGAATGCCGGTAAACTAATACTGGTAATTTTGCAGACGCCGAGGCCTCCTATACGGATGGGAAGAGTAACTTGAGCCCATGCTCGATCGTCCAAGGTCACATTTAAAATTAATGTAAGCGTATGCCGGATAATTTGGTCCATTTTTTCTAAAAGTAGAGGGTGCTTCCATAAGTAGGAAGAACGAAGGAAATATATTAATTTAGGGCCGAAACAACAATAACGAATTAGGGTAATGGCCGAATGCATGTTAATTTGGAGCAATCTTTCCGAAACGTCATTGAAACTTTGTATCTTTTCCTCCACAAAACTGGGAAAAGAATTCTCAAAGATTGGGGACCCAAGGAGGCGAAGAGAACTTTTATCGATAATTTTGATTGCAGGGGCTATTGCATTGAATTTTGGAAGAGTCAGAAGTCTGTCAGTATTGTCAGATAGGAATAATTCACATTTAGAAAAGTTGAGATCTAGTCCTATAGAAAAGAGTTGGTTTTTTAAAAATACTAAATCATTTAAAAGGGTGTCTACATCGCCTCCTAGGGTTCCATCATCGAGGTACCACACGTTAAATTTAGGATTTAGTTTTCGAATGATTGGGTGAATAGCTAAGCTAAAGATCACTGGCCCGAGTGGGTCACCTTGCTGACAGCCAACAGCAGATTCCAAAAGGTTGTCCCGATATAGTAATTTAAATGAATGTCTATAACATTGCCAAAGAAAACTGAAGATTTGAAGTATTTCTTTTTTAGTTTCTGCCAGCAAGGTGTCCCTATTAACAGAATTAAATGCATTTATACCATACCCAACTATATTGAATGAACGACATTAACGTTTCAATATTTTTGTATTCTATTTTTAAATAGAAAAAAAAAGTATATATGTTCAATTTAAATTAGCATGCGAGATAGCATAGATAAAGTGTGTGTAGAGTTTTACTAATTTAATTTGATAGTTATACAGCTATTAATTGAAATACTCACTTGTAGAGTAGCCATAAGTTCCGGAGTGGCTGGTGAACCCAGTAGGAACATAGTTTCAATTGAACTCATCTGGTCGGGTCGCACAAGAGCTACCAAGGACACAGCGAACGAAGGAGAGAGATAGGCCCATGTTGGCTGAAATAAAAATACAATATGTTTTCGATAATTTGATAATTGATACCACCAGATCAAGTACAAGTGTAAGAGGTTTGTGCAAACACCATAATGGTTATTATTGAGTGGGCAGTTTATTTTGGGAATTTGACAACATAATGTCAATGAAACGCTATTATTGTATTCTCTAATAAAATATGGGTAATACGATGCCCCTATTTTTTTAATCATCAAATAACTTCTCCCACTCTGAGAGTGCCAGACTTTTACTGACTAAAACCCTCCTGTGTTCCTTCAGTTGCCTTTTATTTCCCGGAGGTGAGGTAACCCTTCCGAACCATCCCGCAGTATTAAAAGGCTTTGTCGCTGCTGGAACCCATTAATTTTGCGGTCATCCCTTTTGAAGCGCGCTTGGAAGACAACGCTTGGCCGCACGGCGAGTTACCTATTGCCCATCGTCCGCAAGCCCACGCCTACGGTGGTCGGGTGTTTTTTGCGGCGGCGGCTAGGGTGTGAGGATTCTTCGCTTGCGTGTATTTAGAATTTGCGTTAATCATTATCTTTTATAAACATAAATCAGTTATATTTGTTTAGTAATAAGTGATAATCCGTAACTCTTCAGTATTGTTTAATAAATATTAATGATAATCGCGTGGTTTACACAATTAATTACACTATTTAGAAATAAGGTCATCGGTGATTCTGAATAGGGCATGTTTATAAAAACTTGTTTGGTACAAGCAAAATAATCAAGTTCGAATGTCGTCAAAATAATTACTCTGTTGAGTTTTTATAATTCTTGTAATTAAGCTGTTTTTGTCAGGTTATGGAGAGTACTCCATTGAGAGTACGACATTGACTTGTTTCGAGTACTAAACAAGTCAATGTCGTACACAATACACCTCTGAGATTTGAAATAAAAAAAAAACGAAACGAAATAAAATATTTTTAAAGGACAATGTCACAAAAGAGATAGATACAGAAGTCAATCTATATACAAAGTACGATCGAGCAATGCACACTATCTTTTTAGATGGAAAATTACTCCAATGATATCCCTCGCCCTTAGACGGAGCGCGAGGGCGTGTCAGACTTTTACTAAAAACCCACTCCTGTTCCTTCTTTGCCTTCGTTCCAGGGCCCCCGGTTCACTTGCACACTACACGTGGAATGCACATATAGACACCGCTCACGGACACGTTACAATAAAAAAAAATAAATAAAAATCTCAAATCGATTGAAATCAACGCGAGACACGCGCCTGTGGATTTTTTTGTGCGATAATAGAGCATCAAAAAAAACTTATTATAACTGTTCAGTGGACGGTTGTTTTAATTCAACATTAAATGGTGAATTATCATTTTTAAAGCTACAGAGAGGTAAGTAGGTATTTACTTTCGATGATTCGTTTTGACATAACACAGGACAGTTAGATAGGTAGGGAAGCGCCCCGGCCCCCACACCGAAAAAGCGAACATAGCTTTGTGGCCATGTAATATTTTTACAATTTATACTACGAATTTATCGCCACGCGTATAGAAAATGAAGTATATACATGAGATTGACTTCTGTACCTATCTATTTTGTGACAATGTTCAGTGTCGGTTGTCTTTGGACTCATAAAGTCATTAGCAAGTTTTAAATTACAAGTCACTTTATACATTCTTCTTCTAACAATGATTAGGTATTTACTTGTGATGCTGGCGGTTCAACAGTATTATTAAAAGTATTCATTAGTAAACCGAAGTACTCTTAAACAAGTGCTAATGATTGTCTCTAAGTAAAACCCTAATCTTCCTTAACGCTAGAACACGTCACGTTTTTAGCAAATTCTATGTTAAAAGTTTAGCAAATTGCTTTTAAGACTTTTAAGTACTTCAGTACGTACTTCACAGAACTATTTAGAATAATAAGCAGTACAATAAACAAGGGTAGGTATTCATTATTACTGATTTCTCACCTAAAAAAAAGGTTATTTGAGATTTGTTTTCTACACGTATTTTTTTTAATATAAATAAGTCGTAAATAAAAAAATAAAAAAAAATATCGCTGCGTTATCAACCTGCTATGGAGTATATTTGCAAATCGTTTTCATAGCGTCCTGCAGAATATTTTGATTGCGTCTGGGCAACATAAACACTGCAAAAAAGATCTTTATGCGCAAGAGAGATTTGGTAAAGATAAAGACTGATTACCAATCCTTGGCAATCTTATAGTGGGCAAAATGAAAGATCGAACCAACCCTGAAATCGCGAGAAATAACATGCTGATACTTTGATCAAGTTTTATCGAGTTATAAGAGCATAATTATGTACCTATTGAGCAGATGATTTTTATTTGTTTATTAAAAGTAATCGCAATGAAAGTCGCATAATTGTTTTTAATCCATCATGGCTTTCCTGGTGTGCAGTCAAACACCGACAAGCGGAAAGTACATGACAACACAGGTTTGGACCAGTCATCGACGATTAATGACATATTTAACAATTGATACGGGCACAAAAAAAAAGTATGGAAAAAATTAACGATATGAATACAAAGGAAAAGATTTACTTATAAACCGACTTAAAAAGAGAAGGTTTTGTATTCGACCGATTACTTGTTTTTTATTTATATTGGTGTTAAAAAACGAAAAAAACAAAACCAAAAACTCCGACTTCTAAAATTGAATCTTATTCAGGATTTTTTAGTACGATTTCGGAAGTCAGTTGTATTGGTTTTGTAAAAAAAGTTTAACTTGAATCACCTTCTCAGTAAAGGTTTCTATTTTAAAGACAAATTTCAAGGCAAGTCTTTCGCAGAACAAATCTCAGCAACTAAAATAATTATTCATGTTTCTTACTCGATACTTCTCCATCATCTCGATGACATGTTCGGCGGTGATCTTGTTGGGCGTCATGACGATGGGGATGTGGTGCGCCACACTCGTTGTGACGAACATGGTAAACGTCACCCACTGGATGCTGGTGAGGACCAGGGTCCTGGCCGTGGGGGTTGGGAACTGCGTGTGGTACGTCCTGTGGTAAATGTATCGATTAGTATTGATTTTACTATTAAGACAAGATGATTTGTTTGCGTTCAGAAGAGACAAGCTTAGAAATGACATACTATTAGCAAAATCGATTGTCGAAAAATCGATCGACATTCTATGCTTGTCCATCCCCACTTTTAACTCTTCGACAGTCGTCATCGATATATATTATATATATATATGTCGGTGAAGTCAATAGTACGGAAGATTGAGAACGAATGAACGAGCTAAGTGAAAAGTGACACATGTCACCTTGACAGAATCTGCGCTGACGTTTGCACGAACCGAGCAGATAAAAGTGCCAACCGCAGAGGTCCGTGGTCTTTCCTCTGTCGGCAGCCGTGCGTGCAACGTCTAGTCTCGGGGACTGTCTCACTGCTCGTTGTGTAAAGTGAATACCTAAAGCTTGCATCATAATAAATCAGTTGTATGATCTGGATTACTTTGTTTATTGCTCGATACCCAGCCATCGCCCACAAAACAGAGTACCTGGACAGAGCTTCAATGATGATCAGCATCCTGAGCCGACATATATATATATAATAATTATGTATAATTATGTAGGTACGTTGTCTACTTTTTTGTGAGTAATGGCAAAAATTTAGGAGAAAAAGTCATAAAACAAAGTGATTGTTAAAAAGAGTCACTCGCATTAAAAATTGTTTTTTATTCATATATCTTTTATCTTGGTATTTATCTTGGTATACACTGCAACTTACCACGGTGTCGCGACCTGGGTCACCAGTCCCCGATGCGTCATGATGGCGGCTTTGGGTATACCGGTGGAGCCACTGGTGGGCAGCAGCATAATGGGGTCATCAATATCTGCTGGAGCAACCCTGGAGCAAATCACTGATGTTTAATTCCATTTTGTTAATACGTTAATGATTACTTAACATAAAATTTAGGAATACAGGTTTTATGTACTGTAAGAGCGGACAAGCATCTTCTGATCTGTCTTCATCGTAGAGTCCATCTATTGCATTACATTGCACTAAATCGGGCTTAACAGCGGATGAGCTTAACAGGAGTAAAAACCTGTTTTCTCATAGTAAACGTGTAGTAATGTACAGTCAGGGATCGAAAACACTCTACCAATGCTAACGTGTGTAAAATTTCTTTGTTGTAGAAGTTCAACAATACAACTAATTTATTCAATACTTTAGATTCTATGCTACCAATTAAATCAGTCATGAACCATTGACCCTCTTGTACAAAGAAAATTTAGACATTTTAGCATTGGTAAGGTGGACCTGCACTTTTGACCCCTGACTGTTCATGTCGCAGCCATTTTACTGAATTAACCAGCTAATTGGACGCCTAGGGCATTCATTAAACGCCGGTATCCAATGGAATACCTAGGTCGATAGTTAATTGAATTAGCATCACTCAACGCTTAACAGCTTGGCGTATTTAAAGTCAGCCCTTTAGAGATGATTGACCAAGATTCAGTTAAGGTTTTTACAAGTTAGTTTCTCTCCACTGCGTCGTTTGAAGTCACGTAAAGAAATATGTCGTATTTAAAGAATAGCCACCCGAACTGTTATTTGTCGTTTCGTTTGGACTAATTTAACCAAATAGCCGCTACGTATCTAAATTCCTACCTGTGTTTTGCTAGAAAGTCCCATATAAAAAAAGGTGGGCAATTGACTGACTCGCGGACTCGTGCCCTGATGGTTCCGTGCAAACTTAGCTATGTAAACAGTTCCATTCTCGAATGGAGTCTCGAAGATTTTTCCGAATTGCGAAAAGTTTTTTCTGCGACTTAACAATAAATTCACTGTTTTCAGATTTATACCTACATCTATGCTATAAGACCTTGTTTTATACCAAATTTCAGGATTCTGGGTCAACGGGAAGTGCCTTATGAACTTTGATTCTCTTGAGAATGTTGAAATATACGTTTTATGCGACATAACGGCCGTACTTTTTTTTCGTAAACTTAGAACTTTTATTTTTTCACAGCTTCAAGAGACCGCAGACCTGAGCAATATGGTTTTAATTTCAACTCGACACCTCCACGTGTTCCCAAGATAAAGGGTCTTGACAGGTAGACAGACGGACAGACGGACATCAAAGAGATCCTTTATGGGTTCCGTTTTTTCCCTTTGAGGTACCTACAGAACCCTAAAAAACTGCCCTGTGCGATAAGACCGCCAATTGAACACTTATTTTTATTTATTATTTATTTATTTATTTAATCTTCATGCAACATTATTGTACAAAGGCGGACTTAATGCCTGAGGCATTCTCTACCAGCCAACCTAGGGTGGTGAAGAGACAATATGGTAGGTGCATAAAAAGAAAATTATATGCGAAAAACAGGAGTAAAACAAAAAGGTACTTATACATATAATTAAAATACACATACATATATATTTAATATAATATATATATATATATATATACATATATATTAATATAAATTAACGAAAGAAGTTTTGAGACGATTCTGCTATTGGTGGAGCAAATGATTCCGTAACCACCGCTTAAATGCATATCGACTTTCGGCCGTCCTGATATCGAGAGGAAGCGCATTCCACAGAAGGATGGACTGTATATAGAAGGAAGAATGGAGAAAATCAGAAGTAAATAAACATTTTTGTAAATGTTTATCCTGTATTTTTTGTCTTTTTTTTCTGATGCGGTGTACCATAAAGAATATAATAATGGGCACAGGTGTATACAAGTCTAGACTCCAACTGCTACTAATAAATAGCCATAAATTTTTCTGACCTGGAAAATTACCCCCTGATCAGTATGCCAACAACAAGCGACCAGTACTCCAACGCGCAGAAAGTCAATGAACAATTCACAACAAGAGACTACTTACTTAAAACCTTTGACCTCATCGCTGTTCCCTTGGGCAAACATCTTTAAGGTTCCAGGTTGATCAGCCATCACAGTCAAAGTCGACAGGCTTGGGCAGCCTTTCAGTGCCTCTTGAAGAATCTCGTGGAACTCTTGGTCGTAGAAAATGTAGCTTGGTTCAATCAGCTTCAAGAAATGGGTCAGTTCATCTGTACAAAGAGTAGTTCACGGCCACCATGGCAGACAAATTAGTGGTATAACTTTTAAGATCTCAGGATTATGATTTTACTCATTGGTCGTTTATAATCTTTGAAATACGAGCAACCAAAATTTTATTGTTATGCCTCGTCTTATTTTAATGGATAGCATAAGCAAAGCATAATCAGCCTTATAATGTTCCCACTGCTGGGACTCAGGCCTCCGCTCTAGCAGAGGGAATGGGCTGTAACCCACCAATTGGGTTCTGTGCGGATTGGTGGATTTCACATATCTTGGAATTTTTGGTTCTAGGACATGCCGGTTCCTCACAATGTTTTTCTTCACCGTTTTGAGAGCATTGGTGATAAAATAAATTACACAAAGTATTGCGCTTGGTTGGGTTTTAACCTACGATTCATAAGTCGGGAGCGTTACCGCTACTCTACTCGCTGAATTTAATGGATGCTATAAATTAAATTCTGACAAATGTTTCAAGAAGACACTAATTGAACAAACAAGAAATGTCTGGAGACATAGTTCTATACAGCTCCCCTTTGGTAAGATATTTGCTATAAAAGTTTAAATTGAATAACATTTCCCAGAGCGGGAAAAGTAAATTGATGATATCCCACTCCAAAAAAGCCTACGTAGAAAAAGTTCAAACCCGTCTGGTAAACGAGTTCATTGTACTTACAGGCGGTAGTGTTAGGATCCATCATGAACGATATCATTCCTGAGAACATCGATGCAAAGTAAATGGCTACCGTGTCCTGGTGATTCCTCATCAGCAGCATACCGTACTTCTCTTTTGCACCCAGGGCTGTGAGCGTGCGTGCGAGCGAGACAGCACGCCTAAGGAGCTGGTCGTTGGTTATTACTTCCCCGGTCGCACCGTTGGTCTGTATGGTAAACAGTATTTTTATTTTTTAGAGAGCCGAACCGAAATGGATGATGATGGAGAGTGCTCCTTTAAAAGGTGAGTCTAGGCTACAAGAGCCGATTACGTGCGGAGCACAAGCCGAGCTCAAATACGTATAGTGTGGACCGACTCTAGAGAAGCCGAGCACGAGCACTATACGAATCTGAGCTCCGCTTGTGCTCGGCTAGCATAGACCCATCTTAGGAGAGCTTGTCTATCAAACACTACCGCTATGCTTACTTCTAACACTTAGTATTAGTAACAGACAATTCATGTACAAAGGCGAGCTTAACAATGATTTTCTCCCAGAAAACAGATGGAAATTAGTGAGGTAGAGATTAATTATTCGACATCCAGTAGGATCCATATATTCATGTGGAAAAAACGCCCGGGTGTCACCATTGTACGGACCGCCCGGAGGACACGGTGGAGCATACGGTGGAGGTGTGCCCGGCTTGGGAGAGGCACCTTCGTTTCCTCGTAGGGGCGATCAGCGGCAACGAATTCTCGCGCTGGGCCCTGGTACAGGTCACAGTCTGGAGTGAGGAGGAATGGCAGGTGGTCGCTTCCTTCTGCGAAGCAGCAATGCTAGTGAAGCGGACGCGTGAATGGACTTCCTCACATTCCAATCCCGATTTCCAGCCACCGTAGACATGGGCTTGAGGATGGCAAGCAATGGGTTTTTTTTTCGGTGGGAAAATCATCCAATGATATCCCCCGCTCTTGGGCGGAGAGGGTGTTTCAGATTTTACTGACTAAATCACAATACTGTTACTTCGTTGCCTTTCATACCAGGGCCGAGTCTTCCTTTCAAAAGCAGACCCTTGGCACCAGTAGGCTTCGACCCTGCTATGTTCCTATGGGTTGCTGACATCTCCTTTGGACGAGGACACGGCGGTGCTCTGCCCAAGCGGGGCACACTTCTACTGTGTGCTCCACCGTATCCTCCGGGTGGTCCACGCAGTGGTGACACCCGGGCGTTACTTCCGCACGAATCCGGTGCAGGAACTTCCCGAACTGACCATGTTCAGTGAAAACCTGCGTCATGTGGTAGGTGAGGATGCGGTGAGGTCTTTCCAGCCACTCCTTAAAGGAGCAATGGCTAGCTTGCCGTTAGGCCATCCGGTAACCGTCCGGACCGAGTCCGATTCGTCGACGGCGCGTAGTGCTCGACGCGCGCCTCAAGAAGATATCAGCAAAATCGTAGGGGCCCAGCAGGATGGAAGCCTACTTGGGCTATGGGTTGTGCGAAAGAGAACTCCGGGGTCCTGGAATGAAGTCAAAAAGCGACATGGGAGTGGGTTTTAGTCAGTAAAAGTCTTGCACGCCCACACGCTCCGCCCTATAACAATACAAACCTAGATAAATAAAAATTGATACAAACCAGCGCTTGACTGCGATCCCACCTGATGGTAAGCAGTGATGCAATCATTGATGGTGAGGCGCATTAATTTATTAAGAGCCTATTCACTCTAGCCTTGAAGACACATTATATGATACATACATACGTGTACTAATAAATACCAATTTATACTAAAATTGAGTCAATCCTTAATTTACACTCCGGACTCAGTATTGCGCCTGTGACTCTGCTTTAGCTCTTCGACGAATAATGAACACCGTCACAGAACTTACCATGAACTCATCGTTGGGTCTTTCCTTGAGACAGTGGAGCATGATCTGCGAGAAGGTCACGGTGGCCCTCGTGGTGGGGTCCGGCTTGACCCCTTGCTCAACGAGGATGGCGTCGAGGACCCCATCAATATACAACTGAGCGGCTGTTGGCTTTCCTCGTACTACTGTGTGAGACATCTGTAAATTAGACATTTTATGTAGTTTATTCACCGAAAATACCTAACCTTAGGCGAGGGTGTTATGGAGCTGAGGGCTTCAGTGACTTTCCACGTGTATCAAACCACGTTTTTCAATACACTTTTGCGCACTAGTGCAAAAATAGTAAATTACGTGCCTAAGAACGATGGCGGTGGCGGTGGTTTTCGAGTATATTGAAAAAGATTTATAGGAATCTAGCTGTTGACCAATGACATCAAATGCACGATTCCCACAGTACTAGGTTAATTAATGTATTCTTGACTTTCAAAAACTTGATCAACTAATGCATTTGAAACTGCTATGACTCTACCGCACATAAATCTAACTAGGTATTTCATTTATACATATTATAAAGAGGTAAATTTTGTTTTTTGTTTTTATGTTTTTTTGTTTGTAGAAGGTAATCTCTGAAAGTACTGGTCCGATTGCAAAAATCTACCGATAGAAGGTTGCTTTATTCCTGAGTGGCATAGGTTATATTTTATGTATGCGGGCGAAGCCGCGGGCAAAAGCTTGTCTTCAAATAAGAGAAAATACCTCAAATATCTTCTAAATTGAACAGGGACATAAATTATCTAAATATTACATCAAAATTTCTATTCCTAAAGCCTGCGATACCTAATGCTTTTACTAAGACATTCCTTACATATTCGCTTACGTAATATACATCGAGGGTGGAAATATTACGCCCCGAAGGCACTATATTTTTTGATAAAATAAAATTCTCCTCTGGGCACTATTTTATTTGTTAGAGGCAAAGAACTTCTTGAACGTTTAACATATTATATTTGTACAGAATTTTTGTGAAATATTGACGTGGATTTCTTTTGCATCATGCACTCTTCAGTACTCGGCACTTCCAGCCACATGGAGACAGAATTAGTGCGACAGAATCCTCTGTGTCAGCGGTACCTAAGCTGGGCGCCCAAGCCACCATCAGAGTTATGCGATCTTGGTACACTCACGAGCAGAAAATATATACATTGTCACATTTTCTATCTGTCTCATTCGGCCACTTCGGCCATTCAAAAAATAAGTGTACGACAATTTGTTCTAAATTATCTGTTAGTGGTTAGGTAATTAAGAACAAATTGTTATACATTTATTATGTGAGTGGCAGAAGTGAAGTTACTCGTAGATAGAAAATGTAACAATTTGCGGTGCGATGGGAACCTTGTACGTGTGTTAGAATAGAATGGAATAGAATGGCAAGGAAATGTAATGAAATGGAATGGATTGGAATAGAATGCAATAGAATTAAATGAATTGTATTGGAAAGGAATGCAATGGAATAGAATAGGATAGACGGACGGATGGATGGACGGTATCTTATGTCACGGGGATCATATTGAATCCTAACTTTAATGAAAGATTTCGCTAACTCATGAGCAGAGCGACGAAGTTCCAAATCTTAACTTACGAGTGAAGCACTGGAGTTAATTAATACTAGAATTCTGTTTGCGCTGAGATATTCAAGCTAGCCCAAGGCAAAGAAAGACACCTCTGGAATAAACTCTACTTTTCACACCTTTAGAAAGGTAATTGCAAGCAAGCAGAGAAGTGGTGGCCGGCCATCGCGAGCGTTGCTGAGCTGTCCCCGCTGCTAGGTGCAGGTTGCGTGGCTAAAGTTTACATACGAATATTTAGTTGAAGTTCCAAATTCGAATTTCATTAATGACCAGCATTTCACCTATGACTGGTTATTAACCCTTTAACCGCCTACCTTTGGATATATCCGACCAACACTCTAGCGTTTATTCCACCAGGGTCGCACACCCACGACCAAATAAATACTCCATCTCGTCAGCTCTTCTGTCACCTACAGGGATTGAAGAGCTAAACGAGATGGAGTACCCAGTTTCAAATACACGACTCTGGCAAATAGGAAACAAAAACACTCGTCGGGCCAATTCGACTCGGGGTAATGATAAATTCAGTACAATGACTACGACAAACAGCAGCAAATACACTTGCTGCTGTCTGTCGTAGCCATTGTTCTGATCTAACACTTGAACTACAAAAATCACTTACTTTATTTTAGGTTTTAATGACATATAATTTGATATTTTCAAGCAAGCGGTATGAAAAATAAGTTAAATATTAATGTTAACAGTAATTATCACTTTTCACTTAAAAATATGGTGTTCTTAAATCACTGTAAAACATTCGAAAAACACGTGTTTAGGTTCGATAGTTAGCCCAATAACCAAGACCACACGGTCAGATACGAGGTTGATTACTGACTAAAAATTTCCTATTTATCTATCACGGTAGATAGGTACGTGCGACACGACATAATCTCACAAGGCACTAAACAAACTAACAAGATGTCAATCCATAAACAAATGAAGTGATTAGCATTGGCATTAGTACACATAAAACGAGATGGAGTACCCAGTCTCAAACACACGACCCTGGCGAATAGGACACGAGTGTTGAACACGAAAACACTCATCGGGCCAATTCGCCCCGTGTTAATGATTAATGAAATTCAGTATAATATGATGGCTACGACAGACAGCAGCAAGTGTATTCCTTATCTAACACCTGAACAACAAAAATGACTTACTTTATTTTATGTTTCTATAACATATAATTTGATGTTTTCAAGCAAGTGGTATGAAAAATAAGTTAAAAATTAATGTTAACAGTAATTATCACTTTTCACTTAAAAATATGGTGTTCTTAAATCACTGTAAAAACTCGAAAAACATAAGTTTAGGTTATATAGTTAGCCCGATAACCAAGACAACACGGTACGATATAAGGTTGATTATTGAATAAACATTTTCTATTTATCTATCACGGTAGTGACTTGTGGCACGACACAATCTCGCTCGGTAGTACTAAACAAACTAACAAGATGTCAAGAATCCATAAACAAATGAAGTGATTAGCATTGCCAGTCTTTAGTACCTACACTTAAACAAAATCATCACGATCGCGATACCGCCATATAAGTTCTACGAGTATGTTCTTGACCATGGCATACTTATGTCTATCTATGTCCTATGTCATTGATAATGGGTGTGTAATATATGCCATAATAACAGATAATATATTATCACTTGAAATAACGTTCCCAAGATATAATTTTCATATGCTCTAAAAACAAATAACCTAATTTCATGTGATCTAATATTACATTTCATATAAACTTCTTTTGCTCTAATAACATTTAGTATAACATTCATCTCATATAATTTTCAATTAGTATATTGCTCTTTTTATATAACGTTCAGTTGATTTAATTTTCACTTGAACTAATTCTCATATTTACTCATTTTCTGACCAAATTCTGTAGTGAAGAAGAAAATATCAGAAAACATCATACTGTTATAACCTCATCTAACCCAAATGATTCACCGACAATAGAAGGGATCTGGCGCTCGGCGGCCGCTGCCGCGGCACGCTCGCTTCGCTCGTTTGCCTTCGCGCGCTAATGGTCATGGTTCTAACCTAACCTAACCCACATGATTCACCGACCATAGAGGGGATCTGACGCAGGTATATATGTGGTGAATATGAAAGAACAAAAAAACATATTAATTCGTAGTTATTTATTCACACGACAATGTTATAAGTGAAGACAAAATACTATGTTAAGGTTGACTAACCTTATTTTAGTTTTAAGTTAGAGGCCAAAGCTCGAAAGAATTCAATTTCAAGACGTTTCAAAATTATATTAAACGTTACTATAGAATTTGAATATTATACTAACTGAATAGTAGTTCAAATGTGCATTATAGAAAATGTTTATTAAACCATTTAAAATTAGGTAAACTGAAGTTATATCAATAATTCATTATATCATTTCATCGTTATACTAAAAAAAAAATATATTAAATGAAATCCTAATTTCATTTAATATATTTTTTTTTTAGTATAACGTTCAAACGTAACAAAAGTTCTAACGATCACATGACCTATCATGTGATCGTTAGAACTTTTGTTATTATGTGAAATGGTATGCACCCATTAATAATATATCAATATTCTACGCACTTGAATTGATAACTCGAAATAATTTGAATGCATCTCCACAAATTCAAGCATCGACTTTTGACACTCAGGGCAAACCTATAGGTTACTTGGTAAAAACGGCACCTTTGTAGTATCGCTTTGTTGTCCGTCTTTCCGTCTGTCTGTCTATCAAGACCCTCTTTTCAGGAACTCGTGGAGATATTAAGCTGAAATTAATATCAAATGCTGAAATGCTATGATATCCTACAAATAAAATGTAATTGTGCTACCTCAAGGCAACTGAAGGACATAAGTGCGGTTTTATTAATTAAAAGTCTGACACATGTGACGTGCGAACGATTGTTGTTAACAAATTCAGCTGACAAGGTGCTCTTAGATCGCCAGGGCTGCTAATTGTTCGAAAGAGTTACCATGGCCCCAACGCAAAGGGCAACAGAAGTACCACGGGTGAGTTCCTAGTCAGTAATACTGACTAAAGCAGAGAGGTTATTTGACGATTCATCACTAAAAAAAACGGCAAGTGCGAGTCGAACTCGCACACTGAGGGTTCCGTACAAACTTACCTATGTAAATAAGTAGTTCAATTCCCGAATGAAGTCTTGAAGATTTTTTCGAATCACAATTTTTTTTTTTTGTGACGTAACAACAAAACTATTTTCAGATTTATTCCTGTATCTATGCTATAAGACCTTGCTTTATGCAAATTCCAGAATTCTGGGTCAACGGGAAGTGCCCTATGAATTTTGATTCCCTTGAGTGTGTCGAAATTTACGTTTTTTTTTCGACATAAACGGCCGTATTTTTTTTCGTTAACTTAGAAGTTTGATTTTTTCACAACTTTAAGGACCGCAGACCTAAGTATATGGTTTTAATTTCAACTCGATACCTCCACGCGTTCCCGACACAAAGGCTCTTGACAGACAGACAGACAGACAGAGAGACAGACGGACAACACCGTGATCCAATAAGGGTTCCGTTTTTTCCTTTTGAGGTACGGAACCCTAAAAAGGTACTCTTAGGCAGATGAGCCTCTTCGGGAACCAACACTTTAATTATTATTTTTTACGGAAGGTACGATATTCCATCTGTTCCAGGGCGTTTCATAAACTCAATGAATTTGCTCGAAAGTAGAGTGATACTCTCAAAAACTAAACTAATGATCGGGTACCATGATCCCGTTTTCCATCAGTATTGATAGGGTTCTACGTTTTTTTTTAAATTATATAAACTAGTGCTTGACTGCAATCCCGTCAGATGGTAAGCAGTGATGCAATCATTGATGGTGAAGCGTGCTAGTTTATTAAGTGCCTGTTCACTCTAGCTTTGACGACACCTAAATTATATCCGAACGGGAAGACCGCAGCAGGCAAATTGTTTGTACGGAGTATAAACGACGAGGCAAAACGGACCGTAGAGGTGTGAACAACGTAAGGGTACGCGGACACTCGACGTACGTTGGATTGTCTGATGGCAGAAACGTGGTGGCGGAATCAAGTCATGTAATTTCCGCGCAAACTCTCCAAAATGCTTCCTGTAAAATACCAAAGGGCTAGGTGCCCTACGCCTGTGCTCCAGGCTACATAGCAGTACTTTCTCTTAAAACTTTGATGATGGGCATCAAGCTAAATGGTCTATACAAGGTTACTTCGCTCGATGGCTTGCCCATTTTGTGAATCATCTTTAGAAATGCTTTGAAAGGTTTTCGAATTGAGTAGCATAGCATAGCATAGTCGGCCTTATAATGTTCCCACTGTTGGGACTCAGGCCTCCTCTCTAGGAGGGGAATTTAACGAACGTATTGCACACTATTTTGATGACAGGTAAATAATTAAACGTCCAAATACGGTCAATTAGATAGAAAATGCAACCTGTATTATACATAAAGATGCAACATTCCTAATACTATGTAATAACATATTTCTTATTGAAGTGTTTACAACAACTCAAGACATCTTTAGCTGGACACAGGCCCTGTGCGTTTCTTAGCCAACACTTTTCCGTGACCTTCACCAGATAAACGGTTAGACCTTGTATAGTATGGTTGTTGATAACACTCACACTTATCTTTCACGCATTGCGTATGGAGGAAAAACCTAGCAAAATGATAAAACGTGTATTTATCTCATCAAACGGCTAATATTAGTACTCACAAATAGATTTATATTTTTATCTTCCACGCATTGCGTATGGTGGGAAAATCCTAGCAAAATGATAAAAAGTGTATTTATCTCACCAAAAGGCTAATATTCATACTTACAAAGATATTTATATTTTGTTGTTTGATGATATGAGTAAAATACAAGCGTAGGGTAGCCAGCATTTTGCTTTTTACAGGATGCATTTTGGAGAGTGTGCGCGAGAATTGCATGACTTGATTCCGCCATCTCAATTCTACCATCGGACAACCCGACGTACAGCGTGTATCCACCCTTACGTTGTTGAAACCTCTACGGTCCAGACCAAGCGTTCCGCCTCGTCGTTTATACAGCGTACATCGAAGGACTGAAACCATTTGCCTGCTGCGGTCTTTCCAACCGGTTATATAAGTGTCTAATGAAAGAATTTTTGTACCCGAATCAGTACAGATTTAGATAATAAAGAATAATAATAATGCAAACTTGACCGCCTTCTGAATAACTTCATTCGATTTGTATTCAACCTTCGTAAGTATGACCATGTATCTGAGCAACGATCACTTTTAAAATGGTTACCCATCCGTCAGCGTAGAGCGCTACGAGCCTTGACAACGCTGTTTTCTTTACTGGATAAACCTTCTTCTCCTTCCTATTTGACTTCTCAAATTCAATTTCTTTGCTCTGGTCATAATAAAAATCTCCGATCTACCAATAATCGCCTACAATGCGTTCCAAATAAGAATAGGATCGATTGCCATGTTTTGACGTCACGTCATACTGTCAAATCGCAAGAAATTGGGAAGAAACTCGCAAGAAACTGGATTCTGATTAAACTATTTTCGTTCACAGTTCGTAAATAAATTAAATTTTAAAAATTTCTTGTTTTGCTCACCATAATAATTCTTCGATTTGACAGTATGACGTGACGTCACTACCTGGTAATCGATCCTATTCTTATTTGTGGAACGCATTGTACTACGATGTCCCACACACCGGTCTGGGTTTATCCAGTCCTCCTTTTTTGTCCAGGCGATCTCTCTTTGGAATGCGCTCCCTCTAAACATCAGGACGGCTTCCAGTCGGCTCACTTTTAAGGTGAAGGCACGTGAATAAATTCGCAGGAAGTTGGTGTAATCATCACAGCGTTGATTTGTTGGATTCGTTTTTCATAATAAAATTGTTAATTTGTATGTATGTATCTAAGTATATATTAATTATTGTATTTCTAATCTAGTTTACCATTATGTTGCACCTACCATGTTATATTTCTGCACCACCCTAAGGTTGACTGATAGAAAATGCCTAAGGCTTTAAGTCCGCCTTTGTTCAGTGTTTCTTACTAGTGCATTAAGTTTTAATAAATTAATTAATTAATAAATAGATATATCCTGTACTGATTCGGGTACAAACACTCTATATACATTTAACTTACATGTAGAGGGTATCGTTACAAATATTTAAATAATTTAACCTCATTGCAACATTTATGAGCTGATAGAAAAACCCTAATGCTTACCGCCTGTTTATTTATTTACGTTAAAATATGATTTCCCTATGTTCTATGAGGAAGTTGTTATGACTAAGTAAGTCCTTACCTATCTTTCCTTATAGGAAGACTCGTGGAAACATGGAGTTAGCACTTACAGGAACACGCGAGAGGGAACAGAATTCCTCACGCCCCAGCCGCTCGGGCCCCGACCCCGATTTCTAGCCACCGTAGGTATGAACTCGCAGACGACAAGCAATATGTAGCACGCCGTCAGGTAACCGTCCGAACCGAGCGCCCTTCACAGAAATTTCAGCAAAACTGAAGGGGTCCAGTAGGGCCGAAGGCTACTGAGGCTATGTGTTGGCTTCCGAAAGAGAAACCTGGGGTCCTGGAAGGCTAGGCAAAGAAAGAGCATAGGAGTGGGTTTTAGTCAGTAAAAGTCTGACAAGCCCTCACGCTCCACCTTAGAACGTGAGAAGTCACTGAATGATTTCCCACCTAAAAAAAGCACTTACAGAAAAAATCCATACCTAGTACTTATAGACCAAAACAGTTTGAAAACTTGTAATTATTTATTTTGCGAGTTGTTACACAAAGACAGCTTAGCACAAAGGTCTTCTAGTTTCGCGACAAAACAAACAACAAATGGAAAGCTTTGGCCGCTTTTAAAGCTAAATTAAGGCCTCTTCCAAACTGACAAGGAGGAAGGGAACTAGGCCACAGTGTAGTTATTTGTGCCATCTATAAACATGAATGTATCTGCCGCAGTTTTTCTTTTGCTGTGCTGCAAATATTTTCCGGCTTTCGGTTTTGTGTGGGTGCTTGAAAAATGGCTAGTTCGAGAATCAGTTATGTAAATTACTAATTCTTTCAGTTATTTCGCCCACATCAAACTCGGAAATTAGCGATGGGAAACATACAACTTCGGATCGGATCATTGTCTTATGTGTGCCAAGTTCTATCCAAATCATTTTTTAAGAGCATCCAAACGTAGAGAAGAATATTGGTTAAGCAAGACAAAGCAAATTCTACATGATAAATAGGACTATAATCTATACTTTATTGTTTGCAGTTGATTGCGTTATTACTCGTAGTTTAATTTATCAAGTCGTTTCCTCATTTTTAATTTACTTCGTCATCATCTTCTTGCCCTTGTCCATTGTTATTTGAGGTCGGCGCAACACGTTTTTTACTTCCATTCTGCCCTGTCACTCGTCATGCTATCACTAACTTCCTTTTCTTTCATATCACTCTTCACACAATCCATCCATCTTTTCTTTGGTCTCCCTCTCCCTCTCCATCCATCCACATGTAAACTCAGAACTCTTTTAGTAACATGCGTTTCATCCCTCCTCTTCACATGGCCATACCAAGACAAACGATTCCCTTTCAACTTTTCAGTCACTGGCGCCACTTTCAGAATATACGAATTTCTCACTTTATCCATTCTCGTCACACCACACATCCATCTTAACATTCTCATCTCCGCTACCTGCAATCTTTTTTCATCTGTCTTTTTCATAGCCCAACATTCTGATCCATACAGTATGACAGGCCTTATCACGGACTTGTAGATTTTACCCTTCAACTTGAGGGTCATCCGTGGGTCACAAGTTGTTCCCGTGACTTGTCGCCATTTCATCCATCCTGCGTTGATCCGATGTGTTACGTCCCGGTCTACCTCACCATCCCCTTGGACGAGTGACGGCGTTCCAGCGAGAGCTAAAGGCACTGGATTGGAGAGACCGCCGAAATCGCAGAACAAATATTCCGTTTTGGTTCTACTCAATTTCGAGCCAACACTCTCCAGTCTGTGCCACCACACCTCCATTTTTAATTTATTTCCTCATTTTTAATTTCCTTAGGTACACTATGTAAACATTATATTTTTCGGACATTCCACTTTGTAATAGGAGCTGACATATATTGCCAGGGTTTATTGAGGTCTACTATAATACTAAGGTCTTTTTAGGGTTCCGTACTTCGAAAGGAAAAAAACGGAACCCTTATAGGATCATTTTGTTGTCCGTCTGTCTGCCTGTTTGTCTGGAGGTATCGAGTTGAAATTAAAACTATATACTCAATTCTACGGTCCCTTGAAACTATGAAAAAATCAAACTTCAGCTAAAGAAAAAAAAAGATATAGTTTCAAGCAAAAAACGTACATTTCGAAACTCTGGTGGGAATCAAAATTCATAGGGTACTTCCCGTTGACCCAGAATCCTGTAATTTGGCACGAAGCAAGGTCGTATAGCACATATATAGAAATAAATATGAAAATAGTATATTTGTTGTTATATCACAAAAAAAAAACTTTATGCGATTCGGAAAAATCTTCGAGACTCCATTCGGGAATTGATCTATTTACTTAAGTAAGTTTTTACGGAACCTCAGTGCACGAGTCCGACTCGCACTTGCCCAGTTTTTTACATAGCATGGGTAGGATGACAGCAGGACAAAAATATGCATTTTTAAGATGAGAGAAAAGGATAGATAGCTACATTGTAAGAATCCGGTCACCCGCACCTTCCTATAGCTACAAGCTTGTAGTATAATAGAGAAGTATGATTTTTTAACCAAACTTCGCTATTATCTTTCCATCGTTTCTATGTTCTACTCATAGTTTTTATAATCTTATTGCCATCCACATTCGTACTCAAAGCTTTCTTTAACACATTTCCTCACACCCCAACCACCAGGACTCCAACCCCGACTTCCAGCCATCGTAGGCGTGGGCTTACGAACGACGAGCAATGGATAGCCGGCCGTCAGATAACCGTCCCAACCAAGCCTGAGGCGTCGACGGTGCATAGTGTTCCACGCATGCCTCAAAGAGATGTCACCAAAACCTTAGGGGCCTAGCAGCGCCGAAGCATACTGGGGGAATTAGGTTGACTTCTGAAAGGGAAACCCGTGGTCTTAGACTGCAAAGGACAATTGAAGTAATAAAGGCGTGGTTTTATTCAGTAAAAGTCTGACACGCCCTCTCGCCTCGCCCGAGAGCGAGAAAAGTCATTAGATGATTGCCCACCTTACAAAAAAACCATGACCACGTCAATTAACAATACACTTCAATCTACAAAGAATTTCACAAGAAAATCCATTTTGCAATAAATTTTAAATCTCTGCAAAGCGACGTCTTTGTTTCCAATAAACGGACTAATACGTATATTTACTGTATCGCCCCGTACACCTACGTGCCGTAGTCGTGTCGTAATGTGTAAGATGGCTCCGACAGCGTGAACACCCGCCAGTGATCGTTATTGCTCCGACGTCGCGCGTCGTAGTGATACTTTGTAATGTTTAGCTGAACGATGCTATTGGGCTTTACGTTGCTATATTGTGAAAGGAATCGTTTTATTATAAGTAATATTTTGTCTAAATTGTTTTTCATCTCTTTTTTCAATTCTTATTAGGTACTAGCTGCAGCTGTAGCTGCTGGTGGGAGCAGTGGTGGCCGAGTGGTAACGGCCCCGACTTACGAATTGTAGGTCGCGGGTTCAAACCCAGCCAGGCGCATTACTTTGTGTAATTTATTTCATCACCACTGCTTTCAAAACGATGAAGGAAAACATCAGAGGAATCCGGCATGTCCTAGAACCAAAAATTCGAAGACATGTGACATCCACCAACCCGCACTGGGCCCGCGTGGTGGATTACGGCCTATTCCCTCCCCTAGAGAGAGGAGGCCTGTGTCCCAGCAGTGGGAACATTAAAAGGCTGAATATGTATGTATGTATGTACTAGCTGACCTGGTAGACGTTGTCCTGTCTTAATTATGAACTGTCAAATCTGTGAACTGACAAATGCGTGGATGTTAAATAGTTATTAAGTTTTTTTTTATGTTCTGATTTTTTTTTTCATTTTTACTTTCTTAAGACCCTTCTCCTGACAATTACTTTATCCAGGCATTCACGCATGATGACATGATTAAGGGAAACATAGTAATTCATTTTTATATACATAGGTACTAGCGATCCCGTTTCTGACCAAAAACTAGCTTGTCGTCCAAAAAATAATTACAGCGCCGCCTATAGGGTTCAGTTGTATTTTCAAACCGTCCAGGGACCCACTCAAATATTATACACACAAAATTTCATCCAAATCGGTTGAACCGAAGAAACACACATACAGAAGAATAAATAAAGATATAGATAATACCCACTAGATTATTTTGCTGTCTTCAGGAATTTTTCGATGATGCCATTTAACACTGTGATGAATACTATGAATATTTATAACATTTCCTTTTGCCTTGCATTTTCCTTACCAGTTTAATAGTGTAACAATGTGCAGTGTTGCAAAGTTTTCTCATAAATAACTGATGCATGTTATTACAAATTACTAACAAGATAAGTGGAAGCTATGGAACGTCCACTGGAGCTGCATACAATACAAATACGTGTAGAAAAAATGTGTTCATTTTATAATAGAAGATAAAAAATAGATCTACCTGAGTACTACTTAGTTAGATAGGATTGCTCTTCATTACGTACACAACATAATCACGTAGGTCGACGGAGTTGCGTGCACGTGAAATATTTTATTTTATTTGCATAAGAATATAACTATAGTAACATTATGCTACTTATAAATAACTAAACATTATTAAAACTTAACTAACTATAGGTACTATACACCGTGTCTACACGCACACACACACACACGAACACAAACGACCACACACAAACACAAACACATACACACAACCACACAGACATAGACGCACAAACGAATAAAACGGATCCAGTACATGATTCTGGAACCCCAGTGGTGGAATTTTTCGTCGGCTTTTTCCTGTATACAATCATTATTCTAACCAACCACAATAATATTAATTATAGTAAAAAAAAATATACATTTTTTTAAATTAATTAGAAAGTCATCGGGTTTGATAAAATCGTTACTCTAATCAATCCCGATAATATTTTTAATTTTAATAGTAATTCATTCATTTTTTTCATTAAAAATGTTTGAATAACGATTTTGATTCGAGTGACGAGTGAGATTCTGGTTTATCAATAATAATAATTTAAAAAAATATTTTGCTCAATACAAAAAGGATATTCTGCATTAAAGATAGGATATGTTTTATATTTTCCTTTAACAGAGGTCAGGCCGGTGTAAGCCGGGTCGAGCCGTCCCGGGCCGTATGCCCGTGGGCTAGCGAGATCAACCGGCACATTAGGAGATTACCACAAGATGTTATTGCTTTACAGTGTAGCTATTTTCCAATAGGTAGCTAATTACAATGATACGATGTGTATTACTAAATACTGTAACAGATACCTAAATGAGGTTTAAGTGTATGACTAGTATAGTATTATTACTATTATAAATATTATATATACAGTAAACGGCTACGTACAAATTCTACCAGTCTAAATACACAACTTTGCTGAGCAATATCTTAAAGAGATGAAATTCTTATCAGAAATCAATGATCATCGTCCACAGGTCTCCTTGGCTACATTGATTAGTATGAGTATGAGTGGAGTGGAGCTTACGATACTATCTTTCGACGATTGTTGACTTTTACTTTATCACAACTTCAGCCGAAAAACTTGCCATTGAAAATATTTGTAGTCATGTAAAAATCTTTACGGATATTTTAGGAGGACTATCAGACTCTTACTGATTAAAACCACACAGTGTTCTGCGGCTACATTTAACTGGGGCGCTGCAGCGCTTGCGCATTTTATCACGCTCCCCCGGCTAAGTATCCTGCGGACGCTATCATCAATTGCGGCTGTACGCACACGGTGACTGTCCAGGAAAAAAACTAAAATTTGCCCCCCTAAGCATCAATATATGCATTTACACTTTATTTTCTTCATGTAAGTGTGATCTTAATGTTGACCCGCTGCAGGATTGTTTGGAAGAGTAACCGCAGCCCTGGAACGCAAAGGGTACCTAAAGAAACACGGAAGGGTTTCAGTCAGTAAAAGTTTCACAATTTCCCTCTCGCTCCACCTAGAGCGAGAGAACTTATTTGATGATTTCCCACCTGAAAAAAACTCCCACATTTCTATTTCCCCCTCATCCATGTTCTAGCCGCAACGATACGATACAAATGATCAAAACTCTTTCTACCGGTCCTCTGACGCCACACGTCACTGCGTCAGTCCATCTGTCATCACCGCGCCTTACCATGTGTACCTACATAAATACTTAGCAAACCAATAAATTGCTAACTAAAACGTTCATAAATCATCATGAAGAAAGCTGGCCTACACTGTAATCGCCAATCTGCCGCAATGCCGTAAGCAAATATTGGCAAGTATCTATGATGATTACCTAAAAAGAAAAAAAGAAAAAGTAAAGATAAAAAAGAAAAAAAAAGTGAAAAGTAAAAAAAAAGAAAAGAAAAAAAGATAGAAAGAAAAAAGAAAGTGAAAAGTTTTGTTACTATTTTGGTGTGCAATAAAGTTTATTCTATTCTATTCTATTCTATTACCTTCTAATCGTATCTTCTCTGTATCAGAAGAGGCCTTTGCCCTGCAGTGGAACAGTTACAGTTTACACGGTACACCTAATAAATAAAAACTTAAAATTACCTATTATATAAAAACATTCAAGTACATTATCGTATTAGCATCCATAGAGAACAAAGCGGACCGTCTGATCGCAAAATGACCAGATAATGCTCGAGTTGAGCACACTCAAGCAAAATGGCGGATATTCAAGTACAAGCATCCACAGGCTAATGAGTGCTCGAATTACAACACAAAAGGCACGACAATACACGGACATACCCGACAATACACGAACATGCACTTTTCTAGGTAATAGCTTCGGGACAATGCTATTGGTTTAAGAGGTTCTCGAGACGTTTTGTTCATCGTTTTTTGCACTAAACCGTTTAGTGTGAGCTACTTCATTGTTTTGTTTTTCGATATGTGTTCTTTCTTCCTTTTTATAAAATTGTGTGGAATATTGCCATTTTAGGGACATTTGTGATACGAAGAATTGAAGAATATAGTGATAGAATAGAATAAGCTTTATTGTACACCAAGAATAGAATAAGCTTTATTGTACACCAAAATAGTAACAAAACTTTTAAACTAACTTAAATCTATGGGTACAATGGCGGTCTTATCGCTAACAGCGATATCTACCAGACAACCTTAGGTTGAAGAACTTAAAATAAAAATGGGGTTAGTCTATGGTGTACTGCAAATTAATGAAGTATTAAATTTTACATTAATAACTACATATATACTAGACTATACATAGATATAAAATTATATTATATAGAAAAAACAAAAACATAAATTCATGAATATTATATATATATATAAATATCAGAATGTATCTCTGGAATACACCGACCGCCTTCAGCTCTTGGGAGTTGAAATTTCCTCAGACCTTAACTTTGGGCGGTTCATTGAGTCCAAAGTAGCTGCTAGGAAACTCGGCGTTCTTGCAAAGGTCCGGCGGTTCTTCACACCAGGATAGCTTTTAATGTTATACAAAGCACAGGTCCGTTCGTGTGTGGAGTACTGCAGCCACATATGGACTGGTGCTGCAAAATGCCACCTGGCAGCTTTTGACTCGGTGGAAAGGCGTGCAAAGAAGCTAATTGGTGATCCAGATCTGGTTAAGTCCAATCTACAAAGTCTTGAGCACAAGCGTAGGGTAGCCAGCCTTTCGGTGTTTTACAGGATGCATGATGTTACTTTTTGCTTCTGTTTCTGAACAATGTTGAATGAACAGGTTAGAAAAATTAATAGGTTAAAACAATGAATAGGTTACTTCTAGACAAGCGTGCTCCATCGTCGGATACATCATCGCTTACCATCAGGTGAGATAGTGGTCAAACGCGAACCTATCAATAATTTAAAAAAAATGTTTCTAAATTTGTTCTCATGGCATGAACATGCGATGAGAAGACCCAGGATAAAATAGTAAAAATAACCTTAGTAAGAATCTATGCAATTTATGCATGGCATATAATTTAAAGAAATTGCCAAGGAATGAAAGGATAGATTTTAGCTTGGTTCTGGAATGCAAGGGGCAACTAAAGGAACACAGTTTGGTTTTAGTCAGAAAAAAATTGAGACTCATTCACGTGAATACGTTTAGGTAACTACTATATTGATGCCTACGCAGTCTAGCGTCGATATAGAAGCGTATTCATTATCCACTTGCCTAATTTTGAACCGCTCAAGTTTGGTTATCGGAGAATATTTTCAAAAAGGTCAGAGAACGTTGGCGTGGAATGGGAATCGTGTTGCTAAATACATTGGAACAAGCGCCAGAGAGTGATGATTAAGTAGGGTTTAGTTAATCACACTTTACAGTTTACCTATACAGTATTATAAAGGTGAAAGTTTATGTGGTTTGCGAGCAATATGCGGAGGCCCAGGGTCTTAGATATAATGCAAAGAAGATCGAGTGTCTGCTGTTCAAGGCTGGCACAAAGAGCTATGCTGTGCCACCCATCACACTTGTGGGGACCGTTCTAGAATGGGATACGACTTTCAAATATCTAGGGCACTGGGTCACTGCTACACAGACCGATAATAATTATATGGAGAGGGAACGCAGGGCGCAGTCAATCAGAAGCAATATCTTGATCCGTAGATTTGCAAAGTATTCAAAAGATGTAAAGGCATACTGCCAGTCTTTTTATACTTGCAGTCTATGGGTTGACTACATGCAGTGGGCTTACAGCGCCTTGCGAGTTCAATACAATAACGCATACAGGGCATTGTTGAGGCTGCAGCGACATTGCAGCGCATCGGGTATGTTTGCGGAAGCACGTATTGATGAATTTTTTGCTATCGTACGAAAGCATGTCGCTTCCCTGATGGGGCGGATACGGGGCAGCACCAACAGTCTCTTACAAACCGTAGCAGATAGGACTGATGGCCTTATAATAAAACACTGGACGAGGACACAAGTGTTATCCTCAAATCGTGCCCAGAAGTAGTGTTGTGTGTGTTTGTTTATTATTATTTGATTATGTGATTTAATTATTATTCTTGACATGCATACTGAATTTATTTATATAATTGACAGAGATTTATATGTACTAACACTAGTTTATAAGTTGTGTATGTCTTTACTAACAATAATGGATTGTATTATCTTAAAAATAAATTATTATTATTATCATGAGTGTCTTTGTTGTCTTCATGCCTGAGCAGCAAAACGGATATAGATGAAACTTGGGTATTAAGACACTTTTATATTCCGGGAGTATGGTATCCTTGAGATAATTTTCTACTATTAGACGGGCGAAGCCACTGGCAGCTGTTAGTATATAGTAAGTTTAAGTTTCGTTGTGCACTTATGTTTGTCCTCACGTACAAAATTTCTATCGCATTAAATTTTGCTGTATGAAAACCCAAATGGGAATAAAACTCACCTGTTTACATCCGCGGTTCTGGTTTAAACTATTTCTAAAGTTTTATGTATAATTCATCTTCATCATCATTTTAGCTGAAAGACGTCCACTGTGGACATAGGTCTCCCCCAAGTGTCGCGACAATGAACGATTCTGTGCATCTCGCATCCATCGGATTCCCGCAACCCTTACCGGTCCACCTTGTAGGAGGTCCACCTTCCAACGCTACGTCTTCCGGTACGTGTATAATTAAATGACACTAATATCAAAAAGGCAAACGTTTGTGTGTTTGTGTTGGTTACGTCTTTATGCTCAAACTTTTACTTTTTACTTACTTACTTTTTATTCCAAGGGTATGTTCCTTTAATATAATTTTCTACGTATTCGAGGGTGGAGCCGCTGGCAGAAGCGTATATAGGATCATTATTATGTTACACATGTATTTTTGTCCTATTCTTCTCTATTAGTGGCTTTTTCTCTACACGGCTTCAAAGGGAGTGATTACTGAGACGACATCTCAGTAATCACTCCCTTTCAAGCCGTGTCAACTTTCACAGTCCATTCAGCCTCCCTTTGGTCTCTTAAATTTTTTGGTCATTCACATTTCTACACACAGTTTTCCTTACGACGTTTTCCTCGTTTTGGTTTAGAAGGTCAGTCTGTGGATAGGGTACAATCTTAACATATCGTTGCCGTTGGTCTTGGCTATGGTTTATAGATTTTCGATAGTCTTCACGGATAGTCAATAGTACATTTTAATACAAGTGGAGAAACTTTTGCTGTTTCCACGTGTATCAAACGACGTTTTTTAATACATTTATGAAGAAATAAATGAATGGGGTCTGTCCAGCGACTCGGGGGGTCGCTTAGCGCCCAGCCTGATAGAATAAGCGTAATAAGTTTTGGCGGGGGCGAGCTGGTACACATTTCCGCACTCGTGCGGGAAACAGTAAATTGCGTGCCTAAGATCAGCAGAGGTAAGTGCGGTTTTTTGATTACTTGTTTCGAAAAAGCGTTTTTATTTTTATTTGGGCGGGATATCACTAAATAATTTCTCCAACTCTAGATGAAGCGCGAGGGAGTGTCAGACTTTTACCGACAAAAGCCCACCCGTGTTATTTTAGTTGCTCTTTGCGTTCCTGGACCGTGGTGGCTATGGTATTCAAAAACTTGGAAATCTGTCTTACCAAGGATTATCCTGTTACTCAATTACTGGGTTTTGGACGTCAGATAGAGAGTCAGTCACTTTGTGTAACATACAGGTATTCAGCTGCAAGAAGTTAGACTGGAAGCCGAGCTCAACATACCTGCCTGTCCGCCTGTCCCCTACGGACAGGCGGACAGGCAGGTTGACTGATACCCATCTATTTATTTTTGTTACTTTTCTACTTGATAACTATTTTATTTTAACGTTGATAACTTTTGTAGTAAATTGATTTTAACCAGCGACTTCAACCACGTGAAGTTAAATATGATTCTACGAGAACCTGTATTATCGGTATGGGAACTTACGATCATCATCTTCCTGACCTTGTCCCATCTTATTTGGGGTCGGCGCAATACGTTTTCATTCTATCCTGTCAACCGTCATGCTATCACAAACTTTCTTTTCTTTCATATCACTGTTCACACAATCCATCCATCTTTTCTTTGACCATAACTCTTTTAGTAACATGCGTTTCATCCTTCCTCTTTATATGACCATACCAAGACAAACGATTCCCCTTCAACTTTTCAGTCACTGGTGCCACTTTCAAACTTCCTTGGGAAGGAGATCTTACCATGACGAGTTAAAACGTCAGGCGTGCGAGCGAGAAAAAGGATAGAACTATACACTCTATATATGTAGCTTCCTCCCTTTAACAGTCCTTTTTAGGTTGTCAAATGGATCGCTTAAGAGCTCCTCTTAAGCGAGCAAGGTTTAGGCAAGGGTCTCTGGTTTCTACAACTTCAACGTCCAAAGAGCGAAAACTCCGCGGGAACTTATATCCTATACAAATAACCATATCTATATCAAGTAGTTATATATATATATATATATATATATTATGTATATATATATGTTATATCCTATCCTAGTTTAAGTATTTAATATTTTTAAGTTACTTAGTATTTAAGTTTCTTTATAATTGTTATCTCATTGTGTGTACCTGTGTGCCAAATAAACGTGTTTTCTTTCTTTCTTTCTTTCTTTCTATACCAAGCTAGGGTATACCTGTTTTACATCAAAATGCGATCAGCCGTTGAAGAAATATGATTTAGTTTAGGTACGTGAATAACTGTAAATTTTGAATGATGAATAATAAAGTTTTATCCGCGAGAGAAATTTCAAAGAACGTACAGTATGTTCTAGTTTTATGCATTCTCATAAAGCATCCACATTCATGATCCTAGTTTAATCAAACTTAGTTCATTTGTTTTCAGCTAACGGATCCACTTGATCTAGGTTTTAGGACTTAGAATATAAACTGCTAAACGTTTTGTTTAAACTTGATATTAAAGTTGAATACGGTTCAGTACAAGTAATTTTATCTTTGGACCACCAGACGTACATCGATGCGCCGCAAATACATGATGGACATTCCACCCATGCGCACAAAAAGGAACAAAAGGAACACACTCATTACGCTTACAGCTAAGGAGTAGGGGAGTACCACTCCTACCGAAGTCTGTGTTTCCTGATAGCTACAACCTGGGGGTCTTAAGCCTATTCAAGGTTACTTTTAGGCAAGAGGGCTCGATTGCCGACAACATCATTGCTTACCGTGATATGGTCAAGCGTGAGCTAAGAAATAATAAACCTGATACCGGTTTTTTTTTTTCGGTGACATCCCCCGCTCTTGGGCAGAGCGAAGGGTGTGTCAGACTTTTACTAACTAAAAATCCACTCCTGTTCCTTCGTTGCCTTTCATGCCAGGGCCGAGTCTTCCTTTCAGAAGCAGACCCTTGGCCCCAGTAAGCTTCGACCCTGTTGGGCCCCTACGGTTTGCGGTTCGGTTTGGTTACGATCTCCTCGAGGCGTGCGTGGAACAGTACGCGCCGTCGACTCCTTGGGCTCGGCCCGGACGGTTACCGGACGGTTAGACGGCGAGCTACCCATTGCTCGCCATCCGCAAGCCTGCGCCTACAGTGGCCGGAAATCGGGATCGTGATCCCAGTGGCTGGGGCGTAAGTGCCGCTCCCTCGCGCGTGAACGAGCGGCCTCCTCCTTTGCTAACATTACTGCTTCGCAGAAGGAGGCGACCGTCTGCCACTCCTCCTCGCTTCGGACTATGGCCTGTACCAAGGCCCGACGCGAGAGAATCCTAATACCAGTGGGCTACAATTTTTTATAGGTATTTGTAAATGTTTTTTTAAATCTTTTTTGTATAAGAGACATTTAAAATAATAAACATATTTAAAGAAAGTGAATGAACGATATAATAATATAATGTAACGGTTGACAGAACGTAACACCCCATTAGGCTTTAGACAAACAGATATCCTATCTGCGATATTGATAGTGTTTATCGAAAGTGCATAATGTGTGAAATGTTACGTGGTCAATTCTTGACCTTTCGACAAATACGATCAGAAAAGGTCGCTCTGTGTAAAACGTCTAATTAAAATAGAGTTTCTGGATGTTAACTGCCGGTAGAGCTAGCAAGCCACGTCAAAGTAAGACCTTTGTGTAATTGGGTCTTCAAGATACCGGCTGAGCCTTGTTGTTACCCGTTGCTAACTTGTCGAGGTCATTGATAGTTTAACTTCTTCCAAGTTGATGTTATATGTGTAACACTGTTTATGTTAATTAAATTAAATTTAGATATTTTTATAGCTTTTAGCCTTGATAAATAAGACTAGATATAAGACTTACGATACATTTAATTTTATTGTTTTTCAAAGTATATTCCCTCGCAATTACTACAAACTTGCATTCGCTGAAACCACTGTACAAAGCAGTTGGACCAGTCTTCTTTTGGGACCTCTTCAATGGCTTTATGGAAGGCATTCACAGCTGATTCAAGGCTCGTAAAACGAGTACCTATAAGTTTGTCATTAATTTTTGGAAACCAATAATAATAACAATAAGACCCTTAGACCCTGGGCAAGCCAGTGTTGACGTACCAATCTGTAGTCACTCACTGTCTTTTGATCTTCATGCGATACTGTATTGTAATGTCCTGATTTGCCGAAAAAAGAAGCAACAATTTTTTACCAACACTTCGACTTTTCATAAATTTTGTGGGCAAATTTTCAAAAGGAAAGACCCACTCTGCGACTGGCTTTTTCTTTCGGGTTCAAAGCAGTACATCCAGGTTTCGTCACCTGTCACGATATTATAGACGGCCAATGACTGTCCTCCATTAAACTTTTTTATCATTTTAAGGCACCACCGGACATGCAGTCGTTTCTGGTCCTCCGTTAAGTTATGTGGTATCCATCGAGTGCAAAGCTTCCGAACCTTCAGAAGCACATGTAAAATGTTTTGCACTTGGCTCATTCCAATGCCTAACAAAGCACAAATTTGCTCGCAAGTAATTTTTTTGTCAATTTCAATAAGTTGTCGTACGGTGTCATTTTCCGAGTTTGTAACCGCAGTCACCGGCCGATCTTCACGTACCTCATCGTAGAGATAGTCATGTCCACGTTTAAATTCTCCAAACCACGAATACACAGAGCTGCAACATGATGGAAGCACCAGCAGCATGGTGATGAAGATCACCAAATGCCAATTGAAGTCTCTGGCAATTCTCTTGTTGACTTAAGCTCAACGAAAATCATAAAAAATAATTTAAATAAAAATGTTCACGAGTTAAATTCATTTTGATAGCAATGAACAATGAAAAAACAAATGAAAGCTTCGCAAATTAAAAAGTAACATGCTAACAAATAGTTCCATTTTCGAATTCAATAATTGTTTTTTCATTCTCTTATTGTAAGTGGCGAGATCCACAGACTTTCAGTATGCCCCACGTATGTACATTATAAAGGGTTAAATTAAACAAGCAAAACTCCGTTCTCCGATCTGATTAAGCAAAAAATAAAACATTATATACAAGTGGAGAAAATTTGCCATTGGAACCGAGACGGAATTCTGAAAATGTTATGGAACCGCGTGCTGCAGTGACATAGAAGAACGTTTTTTAATACACTTACAAAGAAATAAACGGGTGTTAAACGGGTTGAACGGTGACTCGCGAGGGTCGCTTAGCGCCTAGCTTGATTCGATACATATGATAAATTGTGTCGGGGGTGCGCTCACACACTTTTCCACACTAGTGCGGAAAATAGCAAAATGCGTGCCTAAAAGCAGTAGAAATAAAAGCGGGTTTTCGAATAAATGTATTGAAAAATATAGAAACTTATCTACACCAGCGGCCGTATGCACTTGTAGCTATTCAAAATCAAAGTTTTAGTTCAATTTATCGCCTGAAGATATCGTTATCTAACTATCTACTCATTACGTTAGTAGATACCCGGAATTTCGCTGGCTAATTTAATGTTAACCTATAAAAACACATTTTTTTATTCAAATCAGTCGCTGCCCTAATTTATATAGGCAAGGAAAAAATATAAAAAAAAAATAACCTCATTTGGGCGACAACAAATGAACAGAAAGAAAACTTGACAAACCGTAAACTTGTTAATTTGTTTAATGAATTCTCTTAACTTTTAATTACGAGATTTTCCGCATCATTTTCGACTCAAAGAAAATTAATTTGGTAATACTTTTAGATTTTGACTTCTGTTGTGTTCACTGAAATGTTAACCTTCCAAATGTCAAATACAAATAAAATATAAACTTTGTATTTGTTAAATAAGTATTTTAATTAACACATAATGAAAACTGCAATTAATTAGTTAATAACTCAATTATGGTGAAACTTAGAAGCCTTAAAAACAAAGCTTAAATACTGAACTCTACTTCAAGTCAGAAACAACAGCTGGCACAACTTACGAGTGACTAGCTGTCAAAGGGGTAAGTTTACTCATTAGCTGCATAACTTTGGCCACCGTCGGATTACCAGCGTCTGATCAGAAAAGCGTCGAGCTCGATTGAGATCTGTTAGTCGATCTGGTTAGGTATTAAAACATGCTCTATTGAGATCAGGGGCAGGTCAGGGTTTCGTTTTCAAAGTGAACTGTGATAACTTTGAAGTTGGAAGAGAAGATAACTTGACCAAGGTCTATATTAGCCCTATAATTGCTTTTTTATATATTTTTATAAGTTAATATTAAAATGTAAAACAAACGGGATAATTATTAAAATAATAAGGTATTAACACTTTGCGTGCCCTGGCGCCAGGCTCGTTCTTTATCCTGAGAGTTATTTTAGTCATTCTACTTGGTAATGCTGCCGGTCTGCTGGGTATGTTTTGGCGTGGTTAGATGACAGCGATGTAAAGAAGTATTTCGACGCTTAAATGTAGTATTTTAATTTAATATATGTACGTACCTAGTTAGTGATATTAAAGTCATTTATTCACTTATTTGACCAACATCACAATAAATTGTCTTTGTAGGCTCGTTAAGGGGGCAGTTATCTTCTTTGTGGAGGCGACCGGTGGCGGCAACCTCTCGTGCCGGGTTGTTGTTCAAGCCATTACCTGAAATAAGGTGGAACGGGAAGCGGCCGCTTCCTTCTGCGAAGCAGTAATGCTAGCAAGTGAGAGGGCAACCACTGTGAGGAAACAGACATCCTCACACCCTAGCCTCCGGCACAGGAGACACCCCGGGCGTCGAGAGTCGCTGGGCGATCCCCGGCCACAGGAGGCGCGGCCTTGTGGACGACGAGCAATAGGTACCTTATCAGTAAAGCCCGAGCTAAAGTCGTCGACGATGCATATTGTTTCACGTGCGCTTCAAAGAAATGTCAGCGTGGGAGCCCAGTTGTTCCAATGCCTGCTAGGGCTACAAGATATTTTGGAAGGATCACCGTGGCCCTAAACGCAAAGAGCACAGGTACACACGTAGGTTTTAGTAATAGGAAAACCGACTGGTTCCCGTCCTGATGTTCAGAGGAAGCGCACTTCAAAGGGATTTTGACCTGAAGTTTTGTTTCCTTCGTAAACCAATTTCAATTAGATTTATTTTCATTGACTGTGACAACGTAAGAAACTATCAAATTTACCTCTTTTTGAAGTCATGGGCATGTTGTCTTTTAGATTTAAGCGTCTTCATGATTTTATCTTATACTGATCTTGCTTTGGTTCGCAAAGGGGCTAATAAGTCTGTTTTTCAGTTGTTTGTACTTCGCATTCATGGCTAATGTATGATGAGATTTATGAAAAAAATAAATTTATAAAATAAAAAAACCCGACTGCGTAAAAAATAACTATAGATAAAAACTAAAAAGAAAAAAAATGTTCAGTCCAGTTGCGTAAAAACCAATTTAAATAAAACAAATAATAAATTCTAATACTGAACATATTGACTGCAACAGTTGGGACTCATTAGATGGGATGATTTTAGTCTGGATTTTTTTTTTTTAGTCGGTGGTCTCAGCGGTCGGGGCGTGAGGATGTCTTACGCGTGCGGCTGTCTCCATCACTAGCATTACTGCTTGGCAGAAGGAGGCGGCCGCCACCCATTCCCCCTCACTCCGGATCATAGACGCGCGAGATGTCACCACCGCCGATTACCCCCACGAGGTTGCGGCTCACTTCCACCGTAAGCTCCACCGTATCCTTCGGGCGATCCGCACTATGGCGACATCCCCGAGCATTTTCTTTCACCTGAATACGATGCAGGAACCTTCTGAGCTTACCATCTCCGGTGAGGGCCTGCGTCATGTGGAAGGTGTGGACGCCGTGACGCCTTTCCAGCCATTACTCAAAGAGGGGACTTACCGCCATGATTATGGCGTGTTCAACTGACGGATAGTTGATGTTACAAGGAGTAACTTAGGCTACTTTTCATTTTCCCGCGGGAACGGGACTTAATTTCCAAAGGGGGATATATCTCTAGAATAGATAACATTTTTTTACACGATTGCCTCAAAAAAGGCGAAGTTGCGAGTAACCTAACCTAACCCAACAAGTTAGCAGAAAATTAAATAATACCGGATATTTCCTATTGTATTTTTTTTTAAATATGGTCATGATATACCATTTTGGAATCCTCATGATGAGCTCTTGAATTTGATACCCATATTGCACAAAACAAAAAAAAATATTTATTTATTAATTCTTTATGCACACAAAAGTACAGAGGCGGACTTAATGCCTTAAGGCATTTTCTACCAGTCAACCTTTCGTCTTTTTACTCTAATGTATAGCGTTCCACGATCGTTATGCTGATTTTTTTCAACGTCACCTATCTAAGAACACTTGGGTTAACAAGACGAATCTAACGAAATGCTAATTATGTAAATCTGATCAGCGGTTTGGAAGATATAAGGTAATAAAGAATATTACATACATACATACATACATACAAGATACGCGCGAAAAACATAACCCTTCTTGCAGTCGGGTAAAAAGATGAAAGGTTAAGGAAAAAGTTGTATATGTGCAGTGAATTAAGACTTTCGGATAAATATGATCATGAAATATTTAAATAGTAAATTTTGATACAAGTGCAGAAAGTTTGTCATTGCGACCAAGGTGGAATTCGCACGAGCCGTAGGCGAGTGTGTTATGGAGCCGAGGGCTGCAGTGACAAATTTGCACGTGTGTCAAACGACTTTTTTCAATACACTTACGAAGAAATGAATAAACGGGGGTTGACCGGCGACTGGTGGGGGTCGACGCGCGCCCAGCCTGATGCGATACATGTAATGACATTGTGGCGGGGGGCAGCACAAGCTTTTTTGTTTGAAAGCTGACCTAATCGAGATGGTTCTTAGCTACAATTTTAGAGATCTGTCCAGGTGTTTTTATCGTATTTGTTTCGTTATTTTGTATTTTAGCACTGTACCACCTGTTGACAATCTTGTTTTATTTTAAAAATTGTCATAAAACTGTCCTTAATTAAAATTCTAATTTTTCAGTATCTAATGAAATACGTTACATAGCTTATTGTGTACAATAAGGTATGTAATAACCTGTAGGTTATAATGTAAGGAACCTGTAGGTTCCTTAAAAAAAATTAGAAAAATGGGTAGTGAACGCAATTGCCGTTCTAAATTACGACGAAGCAACTATAAGCATTTTTGATTAGACTACCTTCTTTTTTTGTCCGTCCCTGCTCCCATTATCTGGGGTCAGGACAGTCTGGGTTAGATTTTGATTAGACTACCTATATTCCCAACGAAATCGCTTAATTAATGTATCCCAGCAGTCACGTCTCACATGTAGCACTCTTTATTACCGATACAGTTTACACACGTCTACGTGCTACTCCCTTGATCTAGATTAGGTACCTACTTGTGATCTAAGTATTAGCTACGAAGTATTAACAAAATACAGGATCTACTAAATAAATTAGCGCGACGCCTCAGAACTATGTACCAACTTGTGATAGATTGATAATACTATAATATAATAATAGTATCTAACATAATTCGCGAGTAATATAATGTTATATTACAACATTATTTTAATGAATTGGGCCCGGTAGGTAGTGTAGGTATACTTTAATCGCGGTATGAGGGGTAAGTTTTAGATCGCATAACATAACTTCAGGACAGATTACTAGACGTGCAGGCCTGTAATATGTCTCGGAGTTGATGATTCAATATTTTGTAAAATAATGCCAAATACATCGATACAAATAAATATGACAGTCACAAAATTCATAACAACCTTCACTTTTAGAACATTTCCCAATGTATAACTACTTAGTACAACCAACAGAATTAAGTATTTTATTATTTTGTTTGAGTGGCTTAAGCAGAATACCAGCGTTAGGTATATAGGTAGTCTAATAACATTTGCCTGACACATGCTGAGAATTTCCCTTTCCTAGAGAGGAGACCTGAGTTCCAGCAGCGGGAAAATTATAAGGCTGATTATGCTTATGCTTGTACTTTTTACATGCAGAATGCATTTGATGTAACCTTGAGTCACATACCGTTCTATGTTTTTGGTTGTTTTTTTTTATGCTTGTACTTTTTATATGCTGAGAGCATTTGGTGCAACCATAAGGTACACACCGCTCTATGTTTTTGCTTGTTTTTCTTATGCTTGTACTTTTTACATGCTGAGTGCATTTGGTGCAACCTTGAGGCACATACCGTTCTATGTTTTTGCTTGTTTTTCTTATGCTTGTACTTTTTATATGCTGAGAGCATTTGGTGCAACCTTGAGGCACACACCGCTCTATGTTTTTGCTTGTTTTTCTTTTGCTTGTACTTTTTAAATGCTGAGTGCATTTGGTGTAACCTTGAGGCACACACCGCTCTGCCTCCTTCTACGAAGCAGTAATGCTAGCAAAGGAGGCGGCCGATCGCGATTTCCGGTCACCGTAGGCGCGGGCTTGCGTCCGATCGTCCGGTAACCGTCCGGACCGAGCCCAAGTCGTCGACGGCGTGTAGTGTTCTACGCGCGCCTCAAGGAGATGTCAGCAACCGTAGGGGCCCAGCAGGGTCGAAGCCTACTGGGGCCATGGATGATGCGAAAGAGATTCCCGGGGCCCTGGAAAAATGGCAAAGAAGGAACAGGAGTGGGTTTTTAGTCAGTAAAAGTCTGACACTATCTCCCGCTCCGCCCAAGAGCGGGGGATGTCATTAGATGTTTTTCACACACGAAAAAAAACACACCGCTCTATGTTTATGTTTGTTCTTCTTTTGCTAAATACTTACCACTTAATTTGTTTTTTCTTTAATATTGGTAAAAATGTTTCTGATTGCATCGATTTTTATATTTCTGTTTTGTTTATGTACTCAGTTTTCTTAATTTAATAGTGCTCTTGTGTATTTATCATCATCATCTTCCTGCCCTTGACCCATTTTATTTGGGGTCTGTTTCTTCCAGTATTGTATTATTTATTTGTCCGCGTGTTGCAGTCAATAATTGTTTTATTAATATCTATCAGATGTGTGGAGTGAAAAACTGCAACAGTTATTTTGTTATCAAGGTACTTTTTTTACATTGTTGTAAATAGAAGTATATCTTATTGGTTTAACAAACTACGTAGCAAACTTAAATATTAACTATAAATACTTTTATGCTAAAACGAATACTAACTAATACTTTTATAAATCAAGGTACTTATTTTAATTTTAAATTTATTATAGGTGTCTTCTTTTTTCATATTTAATTATTTTACTGAGACATAAACTTCTAGTTGAGGTCAATGATGGTCCCAGAAACTTAGGAGTGATTATTATTAGGACCAATATTTACATTTTTTTATATTTTTACTTGGGAAAACTTCCACTGGGGGAAATAAAAAGTAAATAAAGATCTAATTTCTATCAAGACACCAACGAAAGAACACCGTTTTTTAAAAATTTAAGTAGGTAGGTACATATTTTCACTCAATAAGAAGAACCGTTCGTTCCAATACCTCATCAAATATTTAAGTTAATATAATATTATCGAGTACGGATCGCTACTAAATTAGTAATAAAAACACTGAAAAACGTTACAGTATTCCGTGATGCTATATCCGTATTACTGGAGTGTAAGCCAAGAATAATACCTCTCGCTCTCTTTATTCTTTATAATACGATTACTCAAGGTTCAGGAAGTCAGGATAAACAATGTACCTGTTAGCTACTAATAATATCGTACTTTGAATATTCCGTGAAAGGACGGCCGTTTGAGGAAAATTTTGGAAATTTGGTTTTTATTTTACACTTTTTTAGTTGCGATACAATTATAAACAGAGTGCCTATTTCTCATGACGATTCCAATTAACCCAAACACTGCTAGGTTACGGTTACATTGTTTTATTATAAAGTACCTGTGTCTACCTTCCACCTTCCGGCTCCATCACCAGATCAGTTCGATAGTTAGTACCTTATAGCCAAAGTGCATCTCATGACGATTCTAATAAACCCAAACACGACTAGAATACATTGATTAATTACGGAGTTCCTGTGCCTACCTTCCAGCTCCATCATCAGATCAGTTTGATAGTACCTTATAGCCAAAGTGCATTTCATGACAATTCTAATAAGTCCAAACACGGCTAGGTTGTAGCTAGGGCTACATTGATTAATTACGGACTGGAACTCCGTGCCTACCTTCCGGCTCCATCATCATCATCAGATCACTTCGATGATACTATTTTCAACGTAACTATTCTGAGCCAATCAATTATTTGTATTGTCATAGTCGCTTAACTATCTTCATTGTGATATCTATGTGAGTATGAAGTTCCATTGACCCTTTCTGGTCTTCTTCATCAGTTCCACTTCATCAAATGTCACTTTTTGACTGTAAATGCTTAAGTTCTCGATGAAAATACCAGAATCACTATATGGTTGCCTATAATATTTGAGGAGTTTACTCGATTCTTCATAGATCCCATCATCAGAACTGGATTTTGTGAAAATCCAGTTCTGATGATGAAAAAGTGGGACCAATCTGGAAGCATATCCTATAAAGAGAAAAAAAAATGCAAATCGGTCCATAAACGTCGGAGTTCATTCTGAGGTAACAAACATAAAAAAAGTGATAAAAAAATATACAACCGAATTGATAACCTCCTTCTTTCTTTGAAGTCGGTTAAAAATCGACAGATTTGGAGTAAAGCATAAAACCTCAATTTATAAAGAATACTAGGCGCTTACTGTTGCTAACCGTTTGATTAGTTTAAAAGGAATTGCGATTACCAGCCTCTCCATCCAGGTTTGTATGACATTGAAAACCTTACAAAAGATACTGGAACAAAAATTCTGATGTCTCTAAACCTCTGGGCAAATAGTTAATATAATAATAATAATAAATCGTTTATTTGGACCAACAAAGTTTTACATATTATAAACCCACCAAACTGCGTAACAGTTTGTCGGCGGGATTAGCGCTTGTTTGTAACAATTGGTTCAAATGCATTAAATTATATCTACGAGTACATTTTAAAAATACATTAACAAGTTAGTGGGTATTTTCACATCTTTCGGCCACTGTCTTAAGGAGAACCGTCTTTAATTTATTTTTCAATGTTCGTTTACACATTCTGTTATTGTTTCTTAACCAGTCATAATCATTGAAAATTGTAGGCATCAAATACTTGTTGGTTCTTTTACCATAGTAATTTTTTACTGGTGGTCGCACGAGTTTACGTTCTCTAACGCTTCTAGTGTTATATTTATTTTGCACCCGTATTTTAAATTGTTCATTATAGTACTGTTCTAGGACCAACAAGTACTCGACCTTTTCATGTACTGGAAGCACCTTACATGTAACAAAGAGTTTTTCATAGTTTTCTTTACTAGCAATTTTTGTGTGTGGGTTGACAAGATATTTCATAAAACGAATTTGAAGTGATTTTATACTGTTAAGATAGGTTTTAAATGTACGGCCATATGTGTTTAATCCATAGGATAGCAGTGACTCGGCGAGAGCAAAATAAATTACTCGCAGCGTTTTCCTGCTCAACGGTGCCTTTAGTATATAAAACTTGCTTAACACTGCCCTAAGCTTTGTACACACTGTATCAACCTGTGTTTTCCAATTCATGTTGGAGTCCACCCACAGACCCAGGTACTTAAATTTGCTCACGTAATCCAACTTTTGACAATCGCAATTGACATTTTTAACGTGCATGCACTCATATGTGTGACCCACGATACCTATATCCTCACTCTTGACATTTTTTGCCACCAAGTTGTGCGGTGAGCGAATATGCATTACTTTCGTCTTATTTAGGTTAAGTATTATACCATTGTCATGCGCCCACCGAGTGATATTATCGAAGTCTGCCTGCAGCACAGCCCTGGCCTCCTGTATATTCTTAGAGGAATACATAAGGCACATGTCGTCTGCATACATGTACACCCGACATTTTTCCACCACATTACTGACGCTATTGGCTTTTTTATAGTCAATGAACACCGCCAGGACCTGGTGGCCGCTGTCGAGACTACTATTCAGGTCTTCAGAGAACTGTGATAGTGCTGTCATGGTACTTCGACCCTGTCTGAAGCCATGCTGTACATCCGCTAAAATACCATTTTTTTCCAAGAATTCGCTAACCTGGCCGACTACTATCTTCTCAACTATTTTGTTAATAACTGATAAGATAGCAATCGGCCTGTAGTTAGCGTAGACTGAGTGAGCTCCCTGCTTATAAATGGGCCTTATAAGTGCTTTTTTAAGTTGACTAGGATATTCCCCCTTTGATAAACACAGGTTAATAAAGTGCGACAAGACTGGCGAGATCTTATTTTTTATTGTTTTTAAGTCTATAGCTCGAATGCCGTCACTGCCTGGCGCCTTATCACTGCTCAGCTGATCAATAACTTTACACACTGTATCACCGGTCACCGGCCTAAAGCGAAACGTTACATCACTTACCCTAACATACTTAGATCTGTCTAATAATTTAACATTACAATTATGCTTAATAGCAATAATTTCGTTAGTGAAGGTATCTGCAAAATGGCTACATATGTTATACATGGAATCTGTATCACCAAAATATCTTTTAATAATATCATCTATATTTGCTTTTTTCCTACCTGTCCAACTATTAATTTTTTCCCAGATTTTTTTTGGGTCTCCGTTACATTTCTTAATTTCTTCCTGCCTGAACCTATTTTTTGCTTTAAATATGAATTTGTTCACCCTATTTCTAAATCGTGTGTAATCTAATCTTTTCGTGTTATTGTTAGGCGCTTCTTTCCAATCTCTGTATAGTCTATCCCTACGCATCAACATTTCATTTAAGGCTCGGTTCATCCACGGTTGTGTCACACGTTTTTTAATGTTTGGCACTAATATCTTACTATTTTTATAAATATTATCAAAAACATGATGTAAAGTACAATACATAGTTGTCAGACAATCAATTAACAACAGTTGAGACCAATCGTAATCAGCGATCTGCTTAAATACTAGCTTATTATTAATCACATACCTAGTGTCCAAGTTCTCACTTTCAGTGCAGTGTTGCGTCACACCTAACGGTACCGAGACACCAACCACATGATGATCCGACATGAAGCACTCAATAACAAACGAATGGTAGTCTCTCATCTGTCTCGCGCGCACCCAAATATGATCGATACACGACACTTCTCTCACACCCGCGACGATAGCTTCTCGCGTCACCTCCGTATCGGGTATTACGCACTGTAAGCCTAGTCCACACATGCAGTCCTTATACTTTGACACTTGTTGACTTTCACCCACTCCTAATAGATTTATGTTGACGTCACCAAGCATGAGAATTTGCTCGCTCGCTGGGATCCTCTTGATTATCTGCTCGATTTCATCAACGAATAATAATTTACTCGTTTTTGGTGGTCTGTAGACCGCAATTATATTTATAGTTAAGTGGTCAACAGTAAGTTTACCATGAAGTCCTTCCAGTGAACTCGTTAGGGTTTTGCTCGCATTGAATATAAGGCACTCCTTCACATAAATAAGCACACCTCTTCCTCTCGTATTTTCCCTCGTGTTCGCGTACAGATTATATCCTTCTATGTTATATAATGCCAGCTCGTTCTCCTTAATGTTGACCTCTGTCAACAATAATAATCCTATCTCTTCAGAACACTTATTTACGAAGATTGGCAATTCGTTGAAGTTTTTTCTTAACGATCGTATATTTAAATGTGCTATGTGTAGATATTTATTGTGGCTAGTTATACTTTGAGTCCAGGTCTTCAATGTTTTAAATCTGTTAAATTGACATTCTAACGTAGTAATTGCGTCGAAACGATCCATTTTTCAAATGATTGAGCTCGCAGTGTTTACCTCGCACTGTGTGTGCGTGAGGCATGTAGGTACCAACATCTAGCTAGCTGCCGTATCTACGTCGCTTTCTATGAATCGCTCAATATCACGTTCACTCCTGATAGACATTATTTTCTTTTGGTCATCACTTTTTCTTATGAGTATTTTTCCATCTTGCACCCATATGTACTTATAGGTTTTTTTAAGCCTGTTTTTAGTAGCCCATAAAAGGTTCCTTTTATATTTGGTGAGATTCTCATTTATATAAATGCGATTCATATTATTTGTGCCATAAATATCACCATTAGTTAAGCGTTTTTTGCGACTTCCCATCCACTTGTCCCGAGCCTCTTTTGTTTTTAGTGTACTCTATTTTTCCATATTAATAAAAATTTCAGAATAGAAATTCAATACAAGCCCCTTTCAAGGACATAGGTAAAAATATATTCAAAGCCTCCGATACCCGGTAACACGGCGTGAGCCAGTTCACGAGAGCCCTCGACACATCTTGCGCCTATATTTGTTATCACACTTCAGATCTGTGTTCTGAGAACACTTCGCAGACTTCCGCGTATTTTCGATGTTGGGAATGTTATCTCTATGGGTTTGAGTTTACAGGAAGATGAAGCTGTGCAACTTGTGTCACGAGAGATTAAATTATTTGATGTTACATGCATGCATGCGAAATCCAAAAGACATCAAGCCGTGCTTATATTCTTAGAGCCACGAATTGTTTTTATAGCTTAGCATTCTTGCTAAGCTATAAAAACAATTCGTGGCTCTAAGAACCACCCAAAAATAACCAAAACATGTTTTTGACACAGAAAACAAGAAAATTGGTCAAAGGGTTCGTCGAGTCGTCAACGCCAAAAAAAATTAAGAAGGACCTTAAAAAACTAATAATCCGAGCACTTGACATCAAAATAGTAGAAATAGAAGGTTACAGGTAAACTATCGTGATATCTAAAGAGATCGCATGGAAAACGTATATACTTTTAAAGGAAGGTAAATAGGATTTTATTTTTATAAGAAAACTAGAACTTTGCCCGCGACTACGTCCGCGCGCATCGCAGTTTAATTTCAACCATAGCTTCCAAATTTAAAGTCAGAAATCAGAAACTTTAATTTCAAATAGACCAATTACAGGCACTTTTAATTGTCAAAATTTCGGTCAGTCAAGTCAAAAGTAAGGCTAAATTGAAAAAGAAAAGCTAAACGTTCCAAAGCGTGGATCAGAAGAACGTGCAAGAAATTCCATGGCCACTCTTTTAAATCATATTATGAGTTACATAAATCTTGGTTACATAATTATTTCTTGTTGCTTCTATTATGTATATGTATCTTCTTCTTTATTCTATTATGTGTCTTCTATTATGTATTATGTGTTCTTCACAATGTAGATTAGTGATAAAAAATAAACTAATTAAAAAATATAAATTGAAGACATTTACGTGAGCATGACAAACTCTCAACTGCCATGCTCGTAATGTCAAAAAAAAATTATAACTGAATAAAAATGCTCCATGGTACTTCACATTCACAAATTTGAAAAAATTGCTTCTACATTATACAATGCCATTGTTTCCAAGTACAAAAAGTAACAAATTATCACAAGCTCTATTAAAATAAACTACTAAAATAATAAAAAAAAAAAACATTTCGAAAACAACAATACAAAAAGGGCAATAGCATCTCTTCTAATATTTATAAAAATATTTTAAAAAGAAACTAATTTGTAGGCAAAAGTGGCTGTGGCTGTGGAGCAGGACTATCTAGCCAATCATTTTTAACCGACTTCAAAAAAAAGGAGCAGGTTATCATCAAGGATCTTCCAGTTTATAATATGCTTGTCTACATAGCGTGCGTTTAATGCATGTTTTTAATTTGGATTCATTTAGTTGTAGAATTTCAAGTGATATTTTATTATAAAATTCTACACAGTATCCCTTAAAAGAACCATGTACTAGCCAATCTGAATCGAGGTTGATCTAATTGGTTCCTATTCCTTGTATTAAAATTGTGCCTGTCACTTATCTTAGTAAAAATATAAATATTTAAAGACGAACAAACATAATATTTTCTTAAATGTATTGGCAAGGGACCGTCATGATGTTTATTTTCTTAAATAGTTCCCTAAGAGAATCCCGCCTGCGAAGATTATATATGATATATATGGATAGAAATGTAGATTGGAAACGTTTTTCACGTAATATGAGTTCGAAAAGGAGACAATATTTTTTGGGCCCACTATTAAACGGTTACGTATATTACACATGGAAAAAGCGATCATCAATTAACAGACCAAAAATTATATAGAAATCTAACCGGAATAATGAAATAATAGTAAAAAAGTGTTACGGCAAAAAATGCTTGTTTAGGAGCGTTTTCAAGTTTATTTTAACGTGAAAAAAAATATGTTACTACAGTGCGCAGCGGTGACATCGGATTTAAATGCGTTTCAAGAGATAATAATTAATTGGTACAGCGAACTTGTTTTTAATGCTGTTATTAACGGTTAACACAAATATCAAGTAACGTACTTTAAAAATCACCGTGGAACGAAACGTAATTAATAGCCCGTTGCAGATGCTCTGTGGTCCAGTTTCAATCAGTTTGACAAAGGTTTTGACACTAACAGACAACTAGTGGTGGGTCGTTGTCGAATTTTAGACGGACGAGACGTAACCGTTTTTGCGACGACAAAAACGGTTGCAGAAAACGGTAGTCGTCGCAACTGGTTTGAAGACGAAACTATCGTTGAGTGAAGTAGTTGCAGAAAACGTTCGTTGTCGCAACTAGTTTGAGGACGGTAATAAATTCTGTATTCGTCGCGTCGTCGTTTCAAAACCAGTTAATAATAATAATTGTTTATTTCTCACCACAAATAATGTTTACAATATAAAGAAGCTTAATTTAAAAGTACTCGATACAAAGAAAATTTTTTATATTGTACTGCAATATATAATGTGGTGGCTGTGATATGCCTCAAACAGTTTTGACCCTATCCTCTGAACTAGGTGTTAACCTGTATCTCATGGGATAGTGTTCAGCCATCAGTTTGCATGATATTTACCGAGTGCCACTACTATATAGATAAGTCGGTATTGCGAGTGAGAGTGGTGTGTAATTGCAAAGCTGTGGAAGAAAGAATGTAGGAACGTATATGGACGATGGATGGACGGAATGTATATGTATGTGTGTGGAGAGTGTGTGAGTGGGTATGATATTGGGGTTATGTAATATAGGTAATGAGATTTTCGGTTTCTAAATATTCTAATTGTAATAACCAGCTCTTAACTGTATGTTTTGCATCATATGTACTCAGTTTAATTATGTTAATTTTTTGTCAACTTTTCTGTAAAGATAGGACAAAATATTGTCTTTTAGCAAAAACTGTATTGTGGGGAACACTGGGACAGGCCGGTGAGATTCCACGCCTTCCAGCATCGGGCAGGGCAACCATTCGATGCTTTCGTAGAATAGATTGGAGCACAAAGAGCTTACGAACAGTAAGCACTTTACAGTCTTTGTACAGTTGTCCAGTACGGTATCGAAATGGATGACTATAAACATAAAATTCATTTTTCATTGCAATAACTGGTTTTAAAAACGACGATGCGACGCCTGTGATAGTTGAAGCAATGGATTTTAGACCTTATTTTCTTAACAGTAAGATAACAATTCTCATACAGTAATTCGAAGACTGGTTTGTACAACGAAGACTGTTTGGTCGCAGGATGGAAAGCGGTTGTTACGTTGCAGAACAAAAAACGGTCTTTGAAAACTGTTCGTCGTTGAAACGCCCACCGCTACAGACAACATTATTATTGTTTCCGATTACTAGATAGTTGCATGTTTCTTCTGTTCTTTTCGTATTTTTATTCGAAAGATTTTATGAAAATGGCATCTGTAGATACATGCATAATCCACAAAGCCGTTGTATCAATTGTGCAGCACGATTTCAACGGAATGTTGAATACTGCTCTTGCTGGGTACTATTGTAATTGTTTAGTGGGCAGACGCACTGTTGGCTGCTGTGCATATGTGATGTGTATAGTGTGGTTTTTATCTTGGGCAGGTGAGGTTGAGCCACCTGCATCTTTTTTAGATGAAATACTGCTTTTAAGAGATGACTTTGAAAATGATGATGATGAATAGTAATAAATACTTGTGATGTATCTATAATGTGTTCTTTTTTCTCCTTACACAACCAGCATAAAACACATCACCTTATTATTTTAGATCTACAGTCAATGGCTGGCAAAAGTCGCGCTATTTCGAAATGAATACATCTACGCATTTTCATGAATAAGTCTATCAAATCGTGTAAATCACATCAAAGTCTGTCACGTAGTAAAGACGTGACTTTGTTTTATACTGTATATTATTGAACAGTGCACTATTTTAACTTAAAATACCAAGGAGACCTATCCACTCATTAGACAATCGCTCTTGTGAGATTTTAGGTTATTATGAGAGTCATGTTTTGACTGTCGTATTTCACGGTACTCCAGTTACATAAAGTTTTGCTAATATTACCACTGTAATCTAGAGATTATAAGGAATTAACTAACGTGCATTTCATTGCTAAACGCCACAACTTGTGGTGGGCCTATTCCCCAAACAAAAAAAATTGTCTCCTTTAAGTACAGTCGACTCTCCTTCATTTGAAATTAAAAGGATTTTTAAAATATTACGAATTACTTACCGAGAGTTTAAAATATCAAATAGTTCGGAATTATCGAGAAAAATAATATGGAAATTCGAATTATTGAAAAATAATCAATTATTATTTATTCACGGCAATTTTTTTAAGAGCCGGTTGTAATTACTGAGTATTTTGTATGAACTCCACCTGGGTCTATGTGGACTTGGCGGCCCCGTAACAGTGATTTTATTTTTATTAAAAACATAAAACATAGTAACTATTCAGGATTTTTGTTTTTTCTAGACCCATTTAGAAAACAAACTTTATTATTATAAGTAACTTTCAAATATGAAATGACATAATCTCTTAGATTACGTTTGAAATCATAAGTTAGGGTTAAATTCGCGATTTCGCGGGTTCCGTACCTCACAACGAAAAAAGGAACCCTTATTAACCACTTTGTTGTCCGTATGTCTGTCTGTCAAGACTCAAGTCAAGAAATTAAAACCATGTACACACACAACAGGTTGCGGACACGAACTGCGGTTCCTTGAAGCTGTAAAAAAATCAAACTTCTGAGTTAACGAAAAATAAGATACGGCCGTTTATGTAGCAAACAACGTATATTTCGACACTCTCAAGGGAATTAAAATTCATAGGGTACTTCCCGTTGACCTAAAATTCTGAAACTTTGACATGAAGTAAGGTCTCATAGCACAAGTATAGGAAAAAATCTGAAAAATGGAAATTTTAGTTACGTCACAAAAAAAAAACTTTTTCGTTATTCGGAAAAATCTTTGAAACTCAATTCAGGATTTGAACTGCTTTCATAGGCAAGTTTTTACGGAATCCTCAATGTGCGAGTCCGACTCCCACTTGCCCGGTTTTTTTATCGAGCCAACTAATTTATACTATGTTCTGATTTTTACCCAGCGGTTGGTCATATGGTTTTGATACTGCTTTAATGACCATCTCTGCACATGAGGAATTGATAGTTGGAGGCGATTTCAAAGAACATGCGGGAAGAATATACATAGAAAGATGTTTTGGGAGAGACGAGAGGAAAAGGCACAGTAGATAAGGATACATGGTGGTGGTCGATAGAAATTCAGAATGTGTTCCGACTTTTGGTACCTTGGGTCGCTCGTCCAAGGGGATGGTGAGGTAGACCGAAAAAAAAAATGTGGGTAAATCATCTTATGACATCCCCCGCCCTTGGGCGGGGCGGGAGATAGTGTCAGACTTTTACTGACTAAAAACCCACTCCTGTTCCTTCTTTGCCTTTCGTACCAGGGCCGAGTCTTCCTTTCAGAATCAGACCCTTGGCCCGAGTAGGCTTCGACCCTGCTAGGCCCCTACAGTTGCTGACATCTCCTTGAGGCGCGCGTGGAACAGCACGCGCCGTCGACGACTTGGGCTCGGTCCGGACGGTTACCGGACGGTCGGACGGCGAGCCACCCATTGCTCGACGTCCGCAAGCCTGCGCCTACGATGGCTGGAAATCGGGATCGGAATCCCGGCGGCGATTGGGGCGTGAGGACCGTTGCCTCACGCGATCGGCCGCCTCCTTTGCTAGCATTTACTGCTTCGCAGAAGGAGACAACCGCCTGCCACTCCTCCTCGCTTCGGACCATGGCCTGTACCAAGGCCCGGCGCGAGAGATCGCCGCCGCCGATCGCCCCCACGAGGACACGGCGTTGCTCTGCCCAAGCGGGACACACCTCCACCGTGTGCTCCGCCGTGTCCTCCGGGTGGTCCGCACAATGGTGACACCCGGGCTCAAGTTGAAGGGTAGAATTCACAAGTCTGTCGTACTGTATGGGTCTGTATATCTGTATGATCATGAATGATGCGTCGTTTTGTAATAATAGCGATGATTTTCTGGCTCAAGTTGCTTAAAAAAAGCAGAGATTATTTTCGAAATATAAAAAGATGTTCTACAGAACTCATGATATCGTCTAATTATAGAGAGGTTCAAATAATCGCTGGTTTGAATCAACGAGATGCGATTTTATCAAAATATTGCAGTTAGGAGTTTTCCTGGTACACCAAATCCCAGAAGCATACGCCTGGAGCCAAGGGCCCTAGAATTTACGTTTAGCTATAATAAACTAAGGTTTTTTTTATCATTTATCAAATAATTTCTCTCGCTCTAAGAAGACGACAGTAAGTAAGAAAGAAGTAAGAGGATCAGTACTACCACCAAATATTACCTCTAACAAACATACAAGTCAAACACATAATGTTACTTCTCCTTTTTTTTTTAAATTAAGTTTACCTAACTTTGAAGCATTGCCCCTATTTCTGATTTTGAAAAACGAAACTTTCAAACCTATGACTTCCATATATTGCATCTCCAATATAATATCATCTATAGCTAGTTCCATTCCTACAATTGCTCTAACGACGCCTCTGCTCCACGATCTCCTACAAGTGTGTCGTTACAGGTTCCCGCTCAAACTTCTCTGCGATTGCTTTTATTGCCCAGCTTTGTTAGCAGTTGCAGGATTGTCTCGATGTCTGTAACAAGTAAACTTATTTGAAGTTTTTACTTGTACTAAGGTTTTGTACAAGACTGTTGTTGCCTGCGAGTTTGTTTGTAGAAAAACTTTAAAACCTGTTTGTAACCAGGAGAAAGACATAGATATGTCACATACTATGAAAGCCTGGGAGAAAGTTATTGAAAGGCGACTGAGAGAAGAGAGTGAAATTTCACAGAACCAATTCGGTTTTATGCCGGGTCGGGGTACAGCGGATGCCATTTTTGCTATACGCCAGCTGTGCGAGAAATACAGAGGTGCGCATAAAAACTTGCACATGGTATTCATTGACCTCGAAAAGGCATACGACCGGGTACCTCGTGAGGTTCTGTGGTGGGCCCTTAAGGAGAAAGGTGTGCCTGGGAAGTATGCGCAGTTGATCCGAGCGATGTACAGTCGATGCAGTACCCAAGTCCGGTCTACAGTGGGCACCACTGGCAGCTTCAATGTGGCTGTCGGCTTACATCAAGGGTCGGCTCTCAGCCCTTACCTCTTCCTGATGATAATGGATGCTCTGACGTCGGACATTCAGGAAGAGGCTCCCTGGTGTATGCTGTTTGCCGATGACATTGTGTTGGTTGCCGAGAGTGGCCTAGAGGTCCAGAACAGATTGGAGGTGTGGTGGCACAGACTGGAGAGTGTTGGCCTGAAATTGAGTAGAACCAAAACGGAATACTTGTTCTGCGATTTCGGCGGTCTCTCCAATCCAGTGCCTTTATCTCTCGCTGGAACACCCATACCGATCTGCTCCGACTTTCGGTATCTCGGGTCACTCGTCCAAGGGGATGGTGAGGTAGACCGGGACGTAACACATCGGATCAACGCAGGATGGATGAAATGGCGACAGGTCACGGGAACAACTTGTGACCCACGGATGCCCCTCAAGTTGAAGGGTAAAATCTACAAGTCCGTGATAAGGCCTGTCATACTGTATGGATCAGAATGTTGGGCTGTGAAAAAGACGGATGAAAAAAGATTGCACGTAGCGGAGATGAGAATGCTAAGATGGATGTGTGGTGTGACGAGAATGGATAAAGTGAGAAATGAGTATATTAGGGGAAGTTTGAAAGTGGCGCCAGTGACTGAAAAGTTGAAAGGGAATCGTTTGTCTTGGTATGGTCATGTGAAGAGGAGGGATGAAACGCATGTTACTAAAAGAGTTATGAGTTTACATGTGGATGGATGGAGAGGGAGAGGGAGACCAAAGAAAAGATGGATGGATTGTGTGAAGAGTGATATGAAAGAAAAGGAAGTTAGTGATAGTATGACGAGTGACAGGGCAGAATGGAAGAAAAAAACATGTTGCGCCGACCCCAAATAACACGGGACAAGGGCAGGAAGATGATGTAACCAGGAGAAAGGTTATGAAAAATATTTTATGTATTCTACATTGTAGCTGGTTTTTTAGTAAGTTCCTGTGTTTTGTTAGCCAGCCATTTTAAAAGTATTGGTCGCTTTTAAAACCGATGGCAGAGTGAGAGCTACAATGAGTTACATAGGTTAGTTTAGCTCACTAGTTGAGACAATTTTATTATGCCGTTTTCAACTGAACTTGTTTCCTTAATTGTTAACTTTACTGTGAAAGTCATCACTATCATCATTTCAGTTGGAATACATCCACTGCTCGAAATAGGCCTCCCCAAGTATCGCCACAACGACCGGTCTGCAGTCAGCTATGTGACCTAAGCTAAACTGACTTAGCTAAACTCTTGATTTGGTAGATGTTATAATTTTGTGAAGTCCCAAAGCAAATTCTTTATAGAAAACCTTTCAATTAGAAAAGGTTTTCTTAAAGTTTTAATGACACCAACTAGAATCTTAAACATGTTAACCAAGCGATATTTTACAAAGTAAACGCAAGATTTTGCAGTATTAAATCAAAATGAGGACAACTTAGTTAACCCATAGTTCATCGTGTCTTTATAGCTAAGACGCGTCTCGCATAATTAATCCGCGCGCCACATTCTGCACAATGCTTGAGTGCAGGCTCCGGGGTGAGAGCCAAATATGCATATATTTAAACCAACGTTACTCTAAAACGTTCTTCATGCAAGCCATTGAATGTGAGTCCTCACTAATTGCAACTTTCTCTTGTCAAAATCTACTGAAAACTTCACACACCAAACGATAAAGTAAATTCAACTTTGTGCATATAAAAGTAAGGTTAATTTTGGGTTTGATAGGAGAGATTGAAGGTTCCCACTCCCCGATTGCAATGTAACAGCAATATCGAAGATTCGTCTGAAGCGGTGCAGCTTACAAAGTGGCGGGTTTGATTCCCGGAGGAAATTCGAGCACTGATACCGATGTTTGTTGGCTTCCAAATAACACGGTTTTGGCTCAACATTGAAAGCCTGCCCTGGGGATGAAGGCTTGCATTTAGGTTAAGAATGCTTCGGATACAGTACAGAGTCGTGACTTGTTCCGCAATTACGTAAACGATGTACGCATCGAGCGTGCTCTTGGGTACTTTAGCAGTGAAGGTGTTTACATTAGCAGTAAATAACCATTTATTGCGCATTAATATTATTCTATTAGATTATTTTCAAACTACAGTAATGATACACTAAAAATGGGAGTTTCACTTAAAGAAGAGCACTATTTTCCAATCTAGGCATCATTTTTTTATCTTGTAGAACAGGGTAACGGTTGTAGATAAGGTACATAATATAATATTATTAACCCACTTAACTACGATTGTGAGATTTCGATCTCTTACGATCAAAGTATATTCACGTATATTCACACGGCAAGAGATTGGGATTATCTGGTGTTAATCCCAATCTCTTGCCGTGACACTGCCTATCCATCAGTGTATCCATCATATTTTTGCATATATTATTGCTAACTATTCAGACTCATATTCTATTGCAGACTGCTTGCTATTGTAAGAAATGACCGCAGCATTATCAAGCAAGTTCATTAAATATTATATTAGACACATCGCCTGAATATCAGTCAGGCCGCTAGTTTAATTTGTTTAGTTACTAAGCTAGGCTATTAAGTGTAGTGTAAATTGAAATAGTTGACTGTTATACATAATAATTATGTTGATTACTGATGATGTATGTTCTTCTAGCGTCAAGCTTCGTACATTTAATAATTTCAATTGTAGGGTAAAAGTGTGGCCTTGCAAACGCTAAAGCATCTATGGCGTCCATTACACGGTCATGCAAGCGTCAATCAAAACCATCAATCATGGATGATTGTTTGGATGACGGAATTTTATCGCCATACATTTTTCGTCATGCAAACGTCAGTCATCGCATTACACGGTTGGTTTTTCGTCAGTCAAAATATTTGACTGTGGCAAAACTGATAGCAAAACCTATCGTGTAATAGACGCCTGTGCTCCATCCCGTTCCAACGTGTGTTCCAATTTGGAGGAAGATATATCCTACTTCGCCTTGAGAGCTACGCTTTGAGAACCGCGCCTAGAAAGTAGTACTTTAATATGTTTTTATTACCTTTTCGATTTGCGAACTAATATGCGTGTGAAATCTAGCTGGTACCCAGGAACATTACGAATAGTGCGTTTATACGGGGTGGACGACATAATATCGTCTGCTCCGCATAGATCAATACAGGAGGTCCAGCCTTCGGTCGACGGATAAAAGCCAGGTCAGTGTGCATTCTTCTAACTTAATTTTCCTTTTAGACCCAAAACCTAATTCGTCGTCCAATTTATGTCGCATTTGCAAGGTCACGTACAATTACGCATATCAACCGCTATCAATACAGTCCATTTTTCCTTGTTTTGAACCAGCTCCCTGCGTCATGGGATGGCCACATTAAATTTTTATTTTTCCGCCCAAAGTAATTGGTTTAGGGCGCCACCAATATCATTGTTCCCTCTTTACTTTTGCCCATCAACGGTCAGCATATTTTTAAAGGCCTAGAATATTTTTTGTCAAAAAGGATAATCAAAAAATATACTGTTTCAGTCTGATGGTGTCAATATAAAATTGTATATCCTGCCGTGTGAGCGATGAATCTGAAGGGTGGGAAATCGAATAATATTGTGCTGCGAAGAGAACGGATATGGTTGTTCGCGTTGAATTTGCCCTTAGTTTAAGATACATGGTTTACACGATGAAACTCTTAATAAGGAAAAACACTTTTTTGTTAGGTTTTATTTTTATAAATGCTTCAGTATTACTGAAAATACAAAACAGAAAGAAAACAATGAATAACTAATTTCTTTAAAAAGAATAACGTACTTTTATTAAAGCTTATTTAAACTTTTTATTCTAAGGCAATCCGAAGATATCACAGTGCAAAATAACCCGTTTTATAAAATGCTTATTTCATAATTATGTAAAGATTATATATGTATTATATTATAACGTAGATTATTAATGAAACAAAACGGTATACCTACCTCCAAAATCTGGAAGAAACGGTTTCTACTTATGCGACAGTAATATATACTCTGAGGAAGGTACTTTTTCTATTAGTACTTTTTACTAATTTATTTATTTAATTGTACATGCTTACAAAGGAGGCGGCCGATCGTGGAGGCAACGGTCCTCACGCCCCAACTGCCGCGGGGATTCCGATCCCGATTTCCGACCACCGTAGGCGTGGGCTTGCGGACGGCGAGCAATGGGTAGCCCGCCGTCCGACCGTCCGGTAACCGTCCAGACCGAGCCCAAATCGTCGACGGAGCGTATTGTTTCACGCGCGCCTCAGGGAGATGTCAGCATATCGTAAGGGCCCAACAGGGTCGAAGCCTACTGGGGCTATGGGTAGTGTGAAAACGAAACCCGGGGCCCTGGGACGAAGGCAACGAAGGTACAGGAGTGTGTGAGTGAGTGACACTATCTCGCGCTCCGCCCAAGAGTGGGATTTGTCATTAGATGATTTTCCCACATAAAAAAAACCTCGTAAAAAAAAAACAGAACAAACATTTATAAAAACAAGTATACAATAGAACTAATAATATGACGGATAACGAAAATTCTTTCAGAAACGCGGATATTGCTAGTGGTATTACTCACAAAGTCAATCAATCACAGAAGGTGAACTACATAATTCACTGGCACTCGGATTCGATTCCAGATAAACATGATCTTCATTCCGGAACGTGATGCTGGCAGGAATATGATTCATATCTCGTATTATTAAGGCAAGTCATTTAGATGAGGATCTGCCAACCTTTGAGAGAAGAACTATGTGCCTTCATTGTACAAATACCTAACATCGTTGTTTGGAAAATCGATTGTGGTTATTCAGAGTTTCATAAACGTGGGCGACTCTAATGTTACATTAATCTACCAAAATTAAAATTTGGGAACAAGGAGGTTGCCATGTGATTCTTTGTAGGCTTTGATTCGCCTTTTTTTTGTTAGTGTTTTTGGCTTGGATACTAAATCCTTTAAAATTGGTCTTCGTATGAATAATTAAGAATATTCATGGATGTACACATTCTAATGTTTTTATTATACACTTCTGGACACATCTATTGGCCCACCTTAGAGTTTAGGTTTCGATGGCCCCTACCGAAATATGATTGCTAGATTGAACAAAAACTGTTGATGCAGTTTTAAACCTGATACATTTTACCATCTTTTTCGATCGTATTGTTTTAAATTTGAATTCAGAATACCATACGACATGGAGCTACGCCTAACAAGTCGGATATGCGCCTTGTTAAAGGCAATTGATTTTTGAATAAAAAACATGTTTTATCAAATAAAGGTTTAATTTAATAACGCGTGTTGCTTCCATGGGCATCTACCACAGCTCTCATACGATTAGGCATAGAGTTTATCAATCGCTCTATGAAATTTTGAGGGATCATCTCCCATTCCTCTTCTATGGCAGTTTTCAACTCCTGCATCGTCTGGGCAACTGGCTGACGAGCCCTAACACGTCTTTTTAGCTCGTCCCACATGTGCTCAATGGGGTTCATGTCTGGGCTTCTGGCTGGCCAGTCCATAACTGTGATGTTCACATCCCGAAGATATTCCCTGACGATGCCGGCCGCATGGGCTCTTGCATTATCATGCATAAAAAGGAAATTTGGGCCAACATAGTCCGCGTATGGTATCACGTGAGGTTCTAAGCACTCACGAATGTACCTTTCAGCATTTAATGTTGGCAGCCGTGATCCTGTAACAACCTCAAGTTGAGTTTTGCCGCTCGCGGATATACCGCCCCAGACAGTCCATAAGCCACCGCCATAAGCAACCCTCTCTTCAAAGCAGCATTGTGCGAAACGCTCTCCCTTACGTCGGTAGACCTTCTTCCTTCCATCATTGCCATGTAACACAATTTTAGACTCATCAGAAAAGAGTACACGGCTCCAATCTTGCTGTGTCCAATTTAAATGACTGCGTGCGAAATGAAGGCGCGCTGTTCGGTGGGCTCGCGTTAGTTTGGGCCCATTAGCTGGCTTGTATGGTACCATATCGCGTTCTTTTAACCTTCTCCGAACAGTTCGAGCGCTCACAGATACTCCGTGGAAGTCGCGAAGTTGGTTTTGTATCTCAATGGAGGTAAGGTGACGATTTCTCAAGCTGGTCGTCACGATGAATCGATCCTGCCTTTCAGTTGTGACCCGAGATCGTGGCCTTCCTTGGCGACGAACAAAGCCGCCAGTCTCTAGGTACCTCCGATAAACATTTCGGACCGCAGATCGACTAAAATTAAGTTGAGCGCTCACGTTTCTTTGGCTGTGTCCGGCCTGAATAAGTGCCACAGCTTGGGCGGCGACTTCAGGTGAAGTATCCATAGATTATTGATAGAACCTCACCTTAATGTTAAGAATAAGTAATGTTTGTTGCAAAACCAGAAATATCAATCACTTTTTCAAGAATTAAATCCAAGTAAACCAATAAAACCAAGTTTTCTTAGTATTCGATTGTTTGATATCAACAAACAGGCTCCAAATTGTCTTTTGTTTCTTTAAATTCTGTGTTCGAAATTCAAAAAAAGACTATTGAATGAAATTGTGAATGTGCCAGGTTCAAAACTGCATAAAAACTTTTTGCTCGACCTAATATAAAATTTTAGCTAGGACCAAACGAAACTGAAAATACAAGGTGGGCCAATAGATGTGTCCAGAAGTGTATTTGACAACAAATGTATCAATTCAACTTTCTCGGCAAACTTCGCTGAGGGAGTTAACATTAAAATAAAATTGTCAGCTCCATTTTACCAAGGTCGTGCCTGTTTCTATGATCCCACATATTTTCAGTGGTGCAAGCACTTGAGATACAAACCTACACCAATTTTACATAACAATATCCACTAAGAATCAATTTGCGAATAATTAAAACAGCCACTGAACTTCACTCGAAGGTATTATCTAATGACTTCTCACAATCTAAAGTGGAGCGAGAGCGCGTGTAAGACTTTTACTAACTAAAACCACACTTAGATTCCTTCAGTTGCCTTTAGCGTTCTAGAACCATGAGTTTCCTCTTCATTTGTTTTCCCATAGTACTAGCAGATATCGGCCCTACTATAATACTTTATACACCCTACTATAATACTACATTTGTATAAAAAAAATACACAGGTATTCTACAATATATGTTTGCAAAATGATTTAGATATTGACGTATTTATTTCAGTCTGTTTGTCCCCGAGGAAAAACCCTATCTTTTTTCTTTCCAAACATCTTGATTTTGAGTTGTTGTGGACCAATTCTGCCAATTAAGTGGGAATGACTACAAATTTTGAATTACCGTGTCGAAATAGTTCCATATTTATATTTACATTCTTTTTTTTTACATGCTTTACTCTTAATTTATCTGGTAGCCAGTGTAATTTTCACAAAATACGTTTATATGCTACAAAACACCTTTTTCCATCAATGTATAAGTACTACGCCTTTTTCAGAGCCAGCCTGTTTCAGTTTAAAGGTTTTGTACTCACTGTCTTTTCTTTTCAAACAAATCCCTTCTCCGCCTTGTGTTTTTTACCAAAACCAGGTCAAAACTTTACCGAATACCGCTGGGACAGAAAGATATTTAACCCAGTTATATAACACCTTCCCCTAATTTTCGTCCTACAAAAGGTTGCCGTGAATATAATAATGATATCATAATTAAAGCGAGCGTGCGCCCCTTACGGCTCATTCCATATTGAAGGGATCCATTTTAAATTCATCGCCAATTTGGTACGTTAATTACGGCCAAATGTGTAAGCTTGCCGCTTAATGAAAATAACCTAATTACATTACTGTTTTCACAGATGCAGGCATAATATTGTCAATTGTAGCTTTGAAAATTAATCCGTTTGTACTTGTTGTTAAGGAAAATAAATATTTGCGGGCGTGAATCTTGATTTTGAATCTGAAGAAATTAATATTATTATATATTATTATTTTGATAGTCTGGCCAAAATTTAATACAAGAATATAGTGATTTAAAGGATTTTTCAAGATGTTCAACTAATTTTCAATATATAGGTACTTATATACTATGCAGGTTTTAAATTGCCCCAGTTGACCTGGGATAATATATATTCCCTTATATAGAGAAGACTACTAATAATTGAGTTGAATACATATTCAGAATCAGAAAAAAAAACGGATTCTGAATATGTATTTAACTCAATAAAAAAAAAATGTTTGTGGTGCCCATCGAGATATATGTACTAACGTACTAGAGAAGCTACGTCAAATAACTGAATTGTCCTATTTTCGTAATTTGAATCTTTAGTCAATCGTTAGTTAATCGTTAGTTTAATTAATCGTTAGTACTTATATCTCGATGGTGGTGCCTTTTTTAATAACGACGGCGGACTAGTAAATCCAGGCTTGCTCAGGGCGAGTGGACACCAACTTAAGGTAAGAAATACTTAAAATAAACTTTCAAGAAAACTGTGCTCGGGTTTGAACTCACAATCTCGTGCACGACAAGATTACGAAACCACTCGATATACAAGAAAGAAGTCACTTTGAATTTCAATAAATGTAGGTATAGGAACCCTCCTTGACCTTTACTTGAGGCAAAGCTGATTCATAAAATATGTTGATTAGCATAGCCATTCAAAGCGGTCGGCTGCCAAGCTTTTTGGCACATTACCTGTTGGCAGCTGTGTCGATGAATATTTCGATACTAAAGCAGTTTTTTTTTTCAGTATCTTTGTGTAAGTTTCTTAAGAAAAGTTTTGCGGAAAATTTACATCGTTTTGAGGGACAACAAGAACTACCTTCGTCCGTTTTACCTTTCATCTACATTTATACTGGCTTTGTCTTTCTTCAAAAGAGACGATTGCTGTAAGCAGACTAGGCATATTTATGCGGTATTTACATAAATATGTCTTGTACATCAGATATTTATGTAAATCATTCCAGCGAGACAGACACCGAGATAAGGAACATAGCTTTTTACTCAAATCTGGCTTAGCTGAATAGAAATATTTGCGTAAATGTTATTCTCTGAATCTGATTTTGAAAAATGCTATGGGCTTATCTTGTTTTGTATTTTTGGATTAAATATTCAATCTCATTTTAATAGCTTCATAGTCGACCTAACAGGGACACTGCTGGAATATAAAGTTACATTTATCATTATCGCTTTTAATAATAGTGTGATAAACCAAAAACGCTACGTATTTATTAAAGTGAAATATTATAATGCTCTTTTGTAAGTAATAATTTTAGGCGCATAAGCAAAAGCTACAACTTGTTTTTGCCAGTGGTTTTGTCCGTGTGAATGTTGGTCATTACAGACGTGAAGTCGAAGCTAGATAAAAAAGTACCCTAGCTTATTCCGTAGGACATACGGTACCAATTTCTTCAAAATCACCTAAAAAAAATACTAAGATTATAAATGTGAAAGTAACTTTCTCTTTTTCTGTCTGTGTGTTACCTTTTCAAGTCTGAACAGGGAAATGGATTTGGACGAAAATAAGCATACAATATGGAAACATAGACCACGTTACATGTGACATCACATGTAACCATAGACCCTGTCCTGGAATACTACATAAGATAGTTTTCACTCTGGGAGTGTGTTTCCTTGGGATAATTTTCAACTTTTACGCAGACGAAGCCGGTAGCAGAAGCTAGCACCTAATATTTATAGTTTCGTGCCAAGGTAATGTTGATACTTACACGAAGAATAGGTAGGATTATTATTATCTTATACAAGCAGTATAAACATGTCATGTATGTACTTATTAAACTCGTCTTATTATAAACGCAACATTTATTATTTAAAACATATTTTATCCGTTCGCAAATTCCCGTAGATGTCTTCATTTCCGTGTTCATTCCCCAAGGACCGGAGCTCGTTGAGGGTAAAAAGCGTTGCGTTGTTGTTGGGGTCCTCCCCCAAGTCCCTCATGACAAGTTTCATCATCAAACGCCTCTCCGTGGAGACTTCGACGAACAAGCAGCCTTTCTGATGTTCCTGCGATATTTCTACCGTACTTTATTTAACAAGGTCAGTATGGGGAACCCTTTCACAAGGGAGCAAGAGGAAAATTGTTGTCTAAGACGATTACTCTTTTTATGAAAAAACGTTAGAAATATTTTCCTTGTTTTTTGGTCATACGTTTGTCGTTTTGCCTTGCATTTGAACATTGAAATTTTGTAAATATAGCACGCAAGCAAACTGTTACTTCATATTATTAATACTAGACTGCTTATAAGCTTAGTTAAGAGGGCACTTTTCCACTCGCCTATCGTTAACGTCTAGCAGGGTTAAAAAGCTTGTTGCTATATCTAACGCAATCCAATGCCATATTTGATGAAGAGGCAATGCGAAAAAAGAGAGATAACGATTGAAAACTCTATAGGCATTCGATAATTCCGTGATTTACTCGAATATTTCACAAAACTTTTTCCAGGAAATACGTGTTATTTTAAAACCCTTAAAAGTTTTTCGGAAAATAGTCATCATTCAGAATCTCGATTAAATGTGCAAGGCTTTTATAGATGTACTTTTTTATATTTTTAATAATATGAGTAGATTATAGACGGCCAAAGTTCACGTAAAATAGCAGATTTTCAGAGGTATTTACTGGATAAGTTTTACACAAATTAATGTTTTGATTTCTATAGGAGCCTAGATAATATCCACAAGATATCTGTGTATCCAAAATATCTGGAGAAAGATGTGTAATAACATCACAATCACCTAAGAGCGGTTGTATGAAAATGTACCTCTCAGTTGGCCGCTCTTAATATAAAGTAATTTAAAACACGCAGTCATATTATTACACCTTGGTTGCCAATTGCGCCTGAATAAACCGAATTTGTAAAAAGAAGAGGCACACGCAAACAGATACTTATTTAGCATACTACTCTTCATTTGTTTTATTGATTTCTGCAAGGCATTCGACATGGTCTTATGGAAATGCCTCTAGAAAATATTGTTTGAAATAGGAGTATCACGGCCTTCAATATTCTTATTACAGAGCCTCTATGAAAATGACACCATAGCAGTACTAGTAGATGATGTCCTTTTAGATTTTTTTTAGACGTAGTCCGGTGTCTGGTACCTACACAGCATACCTCATGGGAATCGTCTTGGATGCTTGAGAATAGGGTGTTGTATCACTGGATGGGTGGGTTGTAATAAACTACGATATTATGATGAAACGAACCTTTTTGCGAGAACTAAAGATGATTTTGATGAGATCTTGACGATTGAGAAGATTTTGTTAATGATTTCACACAGACAGACTTACTTCAAGTTTTTTTTTTAATATCATCTGTATTACCAGCGCACACCAATTCACCGCTTGATAAAAACATTTCCAGTTGCACCCCATTTATCTCTATTTTCGGCAGTACTCAACCGGGCACTCTATGAAGATCGTCGCTTCGCCTATCCTCAGATTCCACAATTACCTTTAGTACAGTATAGTACTTTTGATTCTGAAATTTAAAAAAATACATCTAGTTAGATATAGAAAATATTTATTTGATTTAACGCAAAAAAGAACAAACTGTACACAAAATTATTAAAGTAAGCATCTAAAAAATAAAATAAAAAACGGAAGCAATTACAGATCTTTACGTCTTTTGTTAGTAACATCCGTGCTATATGTTAGAACTGCGTGCTGTTTTAATACTATGCCCATTATAAATAGCTGTCGCACTGTTAGTAGGTACTTGACATTCTTTGTGTAGAAGGTTAGTGGGAAAAAGGAATTGGGGGAATGTAGACACTGAGAATTGCCCTCTGGGCTGTCTCGATAGTTAGTAACAATGTTTTACCTGCCCCACCCCATGTGGTAATACAGTAAGTTACTATCGATTGACAAAGAGCAAAGTAGGCTTGTCTAACTATTTTTGGGTCTGCAAAGTTACGATACATGTAACTTTTTAAAAACCAAAATTTAATCCAATTTACGTATTCTATTATTTACAGCTTCTATATGTTGTTTGAACGAAAGGGTTTCAGCTATATATAATTCCAAGGTACTTTACTGTATTTGACATTTTAATATTGGGACAAACACATTGATTATTTGTGCTAAATGATTATGTTTTATGATTTATGAGCATACAATGTTGAGCTAGCGCCTGTTAGTGACATTATAAAGTGACACTATACGGGTCGGTCCACTCTGATGATAACAGATATTATCTCCATAGCATCGAATAAAAAATATTCACTCGTCCACAAACCAACTGCGACCAGCGAAGCCTAACTTTCCAGTTAAAGTACATTTCCTGGCCCTTGAAACAATTAACCCTGCTATAATACCAGTAAATTGAATAGAGCCACCATTTTGTTAAGGGTAATCGTTTGACGCTATCAAGTGAAATGATGTTAACTTTGAGAGCAGTTGACGGTAATCTCATAAGCCCCTAATGGCCCCTTCTTAGATCTCCGAGGAGTGTACAACACAATTATGTGAGTGTAGCTTGTGATGTCGCGCTTCACGATTTATTTGGTTATAGGTTTTAAATTATACTCTCTTACAATAAAATCAAAAGTTTTACTAGGGTTTTCATTGTGCGCATAGCTAAGAAGTAAGGTACTGTCACTGTATAAGGCCCACTTAAACCTTATGTGAGTGATGAGGTACCCGGATGCCTTTCGCACTTAATACCTATTAACTTATTTAATACCTATAATTGAGTGAAAAGGTACCCGGGTACCTCTTTGTGTTTTGTATGAAAATTTGCGAAACATTTTAAATTTCTTACTTGACATACATGAAATGATGTAATATATAATTATATATACGTTTTATTTATATAAAATAATACAAAATTCCATATTTACGCAGAAATAGCACAACTCTTGTAGCAGGTATTACATTTTGAACAATTGACTGCATGTTCGTCACAATCTGGACTTCCACGACTAATGAAAGCCTTTAATGCTTTTTTTGCTTGCGATTGAGTCATCTGCTTATGACGCAACTTTCAATTAAAGTAAGAAGTGGTTTTATATTCAACAGGAAGAGACTTTTTGGGCCAAACACTTTCTTCATTGCTGATCTAACATGTAATTATGAAGTCACAATGAACAGTTACAACTCAAGGATTTGAGGAATACTGTAAAATAGTGCTGAAGGCCACTGATTCGTTGTATGGTTTACGGTATATTTTTCTAACAGTTTGTCCATGTTATCAACTCCCAACTCCACTTTTGATTGTATAATAAAATATAATAACTACTTTCCATAACTGGTAACATGTGCAATGTGCAAGAGCATAGATAATAACGCTAAAAAAATATTTTTAGTGTGGTATTACAGTGACCAATCCGTGTCAAACCGTGGGGGCAGCTAATCCCCACGGTTCCACGCGCGTCTTATGTTACTACTCCACTCCTATTAGTATGATCGTGATTTTAAATAGCCTATAAATTCTTCCTTTCTCGATAAATGAGCTATACAGCACAATTTTTTCAATCCAAACCGGTAATTGTTTTTAATATTTGTGCGTCCAAACAAACGAACTCTTCAGCTTTATAATATTAGAATAGAAACACTAAGTAAGCCGTATTTTTTTTTATCCATATCTGTACTGACATTTCTTATTCATTGAATAACAAACATCTTGGCATGAAAACCCTTGCATTATAAATATTTTTTACCAATCCTACTCTACCTTCGATGGGCTCACTTATCCGAAGGGATGTGGGATCCTCTCCATAATGTCTGAGGTATTTTATCTGATATACATTTTATGTTCTATAGCCGACCCTATGCGGCCGCTATATTTCATTACCGACCGTTTCCGGTTCCGGCAAACCGATTTAGAACTTTGGTATTATTTTTGGATTTAGAAGCAGGTGTTCGTAGGATTATGGCTATCCTAGAGATGGATGGGGATAGATTACTCTGGTCTTATATTTTTACACACGTTTATTTGTAAGTAGATATGTTAAGTAATCTATTAGGTACTATCAAAGTTAAATTTAAATATAATGAATAATCAAAATATATCTTTCAAAGTAATATTTCCCTCTCAGCAATGTAGTATCTATTACGATACTTCGTTTAGAGCTGGGTCCAAGACCCAATAAATCCAAGTAATGACCGCTGCAAACAGGAGAGTAATCTTTTCCTGTGGTCCACTTAAAAGTCCCAGAACCTTCTCAGAATCCAAGTAGGCAGATGTAACTCCTACATCCCTAGTGGGTCTTCATCGAGGGCTGCAGAAGTTCAGCTCCACATCCACAACTGCAGTAGAGTGTGGATGTGGAGCTGAGTGAAAAATTATGCTCCACCTGTTATATTATCCTCTGTTTTCCAAAATATGCAGCCCAAGTGAGCTCTACACTGCCATTGACGATGTAGTGGAAGAGCACCAACAAAATTGTAATAACTGTCGTATCAGCGACACGAAGACGAAAAAATTACAATTAATGTAATACTCGTTTATTAGAAAATATTCTCAGTATCTTCAAAAACTTTAGCCACGCGGCTATATCAAAAGTCATTCATTCATATTCTCTATCCACATTCTTCCACTTGAGTGTAAAACGTTCCGTCCACATACAATCTTGCCGCCGAACCGCGCCGTACGTGACGACACAAAACAAACGACACAATATGAGAAACGCAAACGTTGCGTGTCGCATCTGCCGTGTTTGTCGTGTCTGTCGTGTTTGTCGCGCCGCGCACGTGACGCACACACTAACGAATAGAAAATCTTGAAGAAGTGCTCGGAGAAAACTATTGTAGTGTGTGGTGTGGAATTTAGTTGAGTGTTGTATAAATAAATCTGCCGTAATGAACCGTGACACTATATACATAGTTGTTTAGTCGGGCCAGTAAATTAAATCACATACATACCTAGTTTGTGGAATAAAATTATTACAAAATAAAGTGAAAAATGGCCAAACGCTTGTAACTGAATGTTTAATATGTTCAGCTGTCATTGCAAGTGTTGGCTTTTTACACTAATAGCCTGTGGGTAATCTATACTCAAAAAGCGTACAGTGCCATAGTTACGGTACAATATAATAATGCGCTTAGAACGATGTTGCAGCTGCCCCGCCACTGTAATGCGTCACGTATGTTTGCGGAAGCGCGCAACGATTGCATATACGCTATTATGCGCAAGCAATGCGCGTCAATGCTGAGCAGAGTGCAGGCTAGTCGCAACATTGTTTTAAGTATCTACCTCGGATAGTCAGCAGATGGAGCGAAAGGGCGTGTCAGACTTTTACTGACTGAAACCCCACTCCTGTGTTCCTTCTTTGCCTTGCGTTGTTGAACTCGGTTTGGACAGTCGGACGGCGAGCTACCCATTGCTCGCCGTCTGCAAGCCCACGCCTATAGTGGCTAGAAATCGGGGCGGGAACCCACCGGCTGAGGCGTAGGTAAGTCCGTTCCCTCACGCAGATTGAACAGTCTGTACATGAATCGTTGTAAGTAAGAATCCCTCATGTGATCATAACATGAGACATTGATTCTTCGATTAATGAGTCAGGCAGGGGGCGAATAAGGTTGTATTACTAACACTAGTTTTATGTTATTACACTACTAACACATTGGACCCTAGTTATCTTAAATAAACGTTCATTATTATAATAATTAATATGTAAAGTGACGCTATTAAGTCTACAAATCATTAAATCGGTATATTAAAACGACACACTTACTATGTTAGTGGAGTTTTCACTTTTTGTTTATAAACACAGTTATTGGAAGTATTATGTGAGTAAGGCCTTTTTTAAGAGTAGAAATTCATCAAATAACTCCTCTTGCTCTGGGTGGAGAGTGGAGAGGTAGGGTCAGACTTTTACTGACTAAAACCCACCTGCGTTTCTTCAGTTGCCCTTTGAGTTTCAGGGCTGCGATGACTATTTTGAATAATTCAGCTGCTCATGTTCATAATAAAGCTTTAAGAAATAGTCATAAAATGTTAAAAAGCAACGTTACTGACGATCAATTCCACAAAATAAGTTTTCCTTTACGACCCATAAAAAATAAATTGATATAGCAAAATTAGCATTAAATCAAATCATGCGTACTCAAATATTTAAATTGTGAACAGTAAAAACACTCAAAATCCATCACACGTTAACACATCACTTTAAAATATAAAATAAAATAAGCTTGTTAAAATTCAGGGCCGTCATGCGCACGACACGACATGTTGCGACGTCGCAGGTGCGCGCAAAGTTCGACGGCGGCTTGTCGCATGAAATATTCATGTCGTGTCGCGTCGCCGGACATCGCTACGACCGACGCGAGCGATGCGACGGGCGATCGGTGCACTGCAGATAAAAGGCATGGTAAACGGCGTATGGAGGCGAATTTTTGGATAGTTTGGTGGATTTGTGAAAGGGTGATTGGTCTGTAGTTCCTGTTTTGAATTGACCTCAGTGGACACATCTATATTTCATGTGCAATGTAGTACAAAGTTGTTGCTCTTGGATGTGGTTTTCAGGGTTCATACTAAGGGCTTCTGTTTTTATGGCTAAAACAGCTAGAGGAAATGATTAGAATAGGGTAGTTCTTGATTAATTTAATTTACTTTTGCTATAAATTACCACATTTCAAATACTTTTTGATTTGTTGTGACTCCATTTAATGTATTTAATATTTTACAATCTTGTTCCAATCGTAATTAACCTGATTTATTTGTTATTATTCTTGAAATTTATATAGATTCTTGTAATTTCTATTTAAAATGTAATTGATCTCAATTTATTATTTTTTTAATTTATCTCACTGACATTTCGATGTGATTTTCAATTTAATTTATTGCAATGCATTTTTTAATTAGTTTTAATGTAATTTAATTTATTTATGTGGTCTTAACTTGTTTATAATTTATTGTTTATATGCAGGCTGTGTACGTCTGTAAGTGACGAATTCACCATAATATTTCTTCTTCATTTGCTAATGTTCTTTTTTTCTGTAATATTAACCAGTGAATGAGTCGTTGGTGTGTCAATTTAAAATAAGTAATTAAATAAGACATTCAGAGAGCCATCGTAACTATTTGAAAGTCGATCAAAGCTAATGAAGCCGCTGCGTTAAAAGGTTTCTGTAGTTTTTATTTGGTTGCGGAAATCATCAAATACCTTCTCCCACTGTGAGTGGAGTGAGAGGGAGTGTCAGACTACCAAAAAATTCACATGCCATCTACAACTCATATTTTAAAAATAAATTATTTGCATCTTTATTAAGATTTGAAGTTTAGTCGATATCCCAACTAGTCGTCAGCGTCTGTGTTCTTTCCACCCAAAACTTTATCTTTCAAAGGACAAGTATCCCTGGTTTGCTACTAGACCTCGTCCATCGCTTTTCATCAGGCGAGATCAAGGCGTAGGTATTATAAAAAGGCTAATAAGTACAGGCAACCAACCGCATCATTTTAGTACAAAAATAGATCAAAATCTATAATGCACTCAGTTGAAACTCGCGAGTGTCAGAAGGTGGCTTATAAATTGTCATAAGCGCCACCTGGGGGAAATAGGGAGGAATGAATGTAATATATCAGCCATATCAGAGGTGCATTATGCGCTACAGTGTTGTTTAGAGGGCCGGTTACTTTGTGTGCTGGCAATTTACCTGGAAGACAAAAGCGTGTTGGTGCTTAGCTTAGTTTACGGTAATCGTTTGATCATATTGGATTCATGTAAACTACAATAGTTTACAACTTTTTCTAACCACATTTTCAATTTTTTTTGTGAAAGTGTTCAGATTTTCAGATTTTTCTGGTAATTGTTTACCAGAAAAAATCACAACATCCGATGTTTCAAAAAATCTTCTTATAGGAACGAACTCTCGGGATAAAAAATATCATATACGTTTATTTTTAATTATTTTTAAGGGTGGAAATCATCCAATGACTTCTTCCGCTCTGGATGGGGTGAGAGGGCATGTCAGACTATTACTGACTAAAACCACACGTGTATCCTTCAGTTGCTCTTTGCGTTCTAGGACTACGGGTTTCCTTTTCAGAAATTCCCCGTGGTCCTAACTAGCGGGCATCGGCCTTACTGGGCCCATACGGTTTGCTGAGTGCGTGGATCACTACGCACTGTTGACGACTGGGCTCGGTCCAGTAATTATCGGACGGCCGGACGGCGAACTACCCATTGCTCGACTTCCGCAAGCCCGCGTCTACCGTGGCTGGTAGTCGGGGTCGGAATCTCGGCGGCTGTGGCTTGAGAACGTTCGTTCCCTCACACGTGCGGCCTTCTCTTTTGCTAGCATTACTGATTTGCAAAAGGAGGCGACCGCCTGCCAATCCTCCTTACTCTGAACCATAGCCCGAACCAGGGAAATCAGGACCCAGCGCGAGAGGTCGCTGCCACCGATTGCCTCCACGAGGACACGGTGGTGCTCCGCCCAAGTGGGGCACATCTCCATCGTATACTAGTCCAGGTCCTCCGAAGTACATACATGCTATCCCAAGAACATGGTCTATACGTGTGCCACAGGAGAAGGGAGAATTAACTCAACACAAGTAGCGTAATTTGCAAGAGGATATAATAACAAGCCCTCACTAATAGTTTGATGAAAGGCTATCCAGGAATTAAGTTACGTGAAGTTTAGTAAAAGTGAGGTTACATTATAACATTGTAGCGTACGCGGAATCTTTATGAATGGCTTCGGATGCGTAATAGGTTGTTTAGAAGCCCTAAGAGGCAGGCAGATGAGGAGTGTCTAATATGCAAAATCGAGGGTTATACAAAATTAAATGAAAAATAAGTGCGCACTCAAACGAAAGTGCGAACGAGTGCCGTTTTTTTTGCCTGTCATCTGTCAGTCGGTGACCAGATTTGCAGACTGAAGAAAATTTTAAGAAACTCGATTCGTTATGAACCTATTCCACGAAACGATTGACAAGCACTTGTCTCTCGATCTTCATACATATCATAGTGGACGTACTAACACAGGGGGTAAACATATTTTCTCGTTACGTCACTAGCAGTTAGGTTCAAAATGTCCGCCTCAGTCAAACACCCGTATATACCCGTATAACTGTCAACTGTCACTGCCCGTGCACTCGAGACAAGTATACAAAAACTACACATATTCTGAGATTTCATCGTTTTATTATCGATGACTAAAAATTCAGGCATGTATTTAGCCGATTATTTAGGTTCATAACTTAAGTTTTCTCACTTCCTAGATAGTAACATGGCACGGCAACACTTCTTGTATTTTGTGAGAAACTCAATTCGAGAATTGAAACACAACACAACACATTACAACACACACAACACAACACACAACAACACAACACATTTACTGTTTTCAGATTTATTCCTATACCTGTGCTGTAAGATCTTGCTTAATGCAAAATTTCAGGATTCTGAGTCAACGGGAAGTACCCTATGAATTTTGATTCTCTTGAGAGTGTCGAAATATACGGCCGTATCTTTTTTTTTCGTTCATTTAGAAATTTGATTTTTTCACAGCTTCAAGGAACCGTAGACCTGAGTATATGGTTTCATTTCAATCAATTTCAACTCGATACCTCCAAGTGTTTCCGAGATAAACGATCTTTACAGACAGACATATGGACAACAAAGTGATCCTATAAAGGTTCAGTTTTTTCCTTTTGAGGTACGGAGCCCTAAAAATGAAAAAAAAAATAAAACACATTTCAACTGCAGTAGGTATTTTATTTTCCAAAGATTTCCCATCTCCTTTCATTCAAATCCGTTAAGCCGTTTGAGGGTGAAGAAATAACAAACTTACAAATACACGAACTTATATACAAACTTTCGCATTAGAATTACTAGTGTGACACAGAGAAACAGATACGTTCTGTATCTAATACTATTTTTTAATCTGACCAAAAATGGTTACAGCTGACGTTACATAAAAGAGTTTTTCCTACCATTTATAATGTTAAGCACGTAGTATATTGTTGAAAGCAGCTGAGCCCAATCGTGTTGGCACAGTGTCCAGTGCTGTGTGCGCTCGCTGTTTGATCAGCGGTCTTCAAACAATGGCCGCGTGGACAGCAAACGCCTCGGGGTTACTACACACAAAAAAAAATGTAGAATCTAATGGCATTTTAGAGGCTTTAGAAAAAGGGTAATTCATTGACAATATCAATTGTCAAAATGCCAATTTTTTTTACATTAACCACGTGACATTTTTATATTGTATATCATGTATTTTTTATTTTTATACAATCCTCATTAGACCCAGTGCGGCAATTAGCCTTTTATACACCCGGTACCAGTTTCTGTAACTACGCCCCTAAAAAAGTCCAAGCTGGGTAATAATTCACCTGACGAAGGTCCTCACCGGAGATGAGCGTTTCGGCAGATGCTTGTTTCAGATCTAACGGGAAGAAACGCTCGGGGGTCCCCATTGTGTAGATTGCCAGGAACACACAGTGATGCATATGGTGGAAGTTTGCCGCGCTTGAGTGGAGCCCCACCCTCCGTGTCCTCGTGAGAAGTGATCAACGGGGGTGACCCGAGCGTCCAGCTCTAGTTCAGGCCATGGTGCAGAGTGAGAGGAATGATACAAAACTTGTGTTTGGTTTAATAATTTTTGCACCCCATCAGGGTCTGTGCCCTGTACCTGGGCACCGCTGGCACCACCCTGATTAAACCATTTTTTTTTAAATTTTATTGATATAAACTAGTGCTTGACTGCGATCCTACCTGATAGTCCCGCCTGATTTATTATTTCAATTTAACCATTTACAGGCTCCACTGAATTGTCAAGGAGTTGGTCAGCCAAAGCTAATGGATTAACAAATTCGGTCGTATGGTTATTTCGTTGTTTCAACTTTTCGCCAGTCATTTTTGAGGTTCCGTAGTTTAATAAGGAACCCTTAGAATTTTACCATATCCATCTGTCTGTCCATCCGTTTGTCCACGGCTTAGCTTAATATGTAATAATTATTCAATTTACATCATTTTTATTGAAAGATAATATTCCTATATTACATAGCATAGCATAGTCGGCCTTACAATGTTCCCACTGTTGGGACTCAGGCCTCCTCTCTAGGAGAGGGAATAGGCCATAATCCACCACGCGGGCCCAGTGCGGGTTGGTGAATGTCACATGTCTTCGAATTTTTAGTTCTAGGACATGTCGGTTTCCTCACGATGTTTTCCTTCACCATTTTGTGGGCAGTGGTGATGAAATAATTACACAAAATAATGCACCTGGCTGGGTTTGAACCCGCGACCTACACTCGTAAGTCGGGACCGTTACCACTCGGCCACCACTGGTCCATATTACATAGTATACATTAAACACATTACATATAAACACCATTAGAGACTGTTAGTACTAGAAAGCTGTAATTTTTCATAGGCATATACGTATATTAATCACGACGACATGATAAATCAACATAAAGCCCTTTCTAAGTCCGTATGTTATAACGGGCCACTTCGAAATTCCAAATTGCGCGACTCTTAGTCTAGAGTCATAGTTGACATCTCAGTCAAAAATCCAATTCAAAAAGATGTTCCACCGACAGAGGCGGCCTGCGCCTGGTGACGGGGACCATCACCGGACACTGCACACTGAATAAGCACCTCCACACAATAGGCATCACAGACACCTGTGCAGAGCATGTTTGGAGGGGGAGGAGACAATTGCACATGTGCTCCTAGACTGCACAGGTGTCACTGAAATACGCACACGAACCTTAGGATCCCCGAACTCCCTTATTGATGCCCTGAAAAACCTAAGAGGCCTAATCTGTTTTTGGAGAGAGGTGGGCTGGTTGGAATGAGCCCACCTAAAGTTATGCCCGCCATGACCCACGTACAATGCATGGTCCATATAGGACTAAGTGCGGAAACCTAAGTAGATAGATAGATATTCCACCTCATGAGCATTTTTCCGCAAGATGTAATCTACCGTGATCCATTTGGTACTATAAACATACTGAAACAATATTAATACAAGGATAATAATAACAGCTTTAATCTTTAGAAAATGAAGGCAAGACCTAGGTAAAAAATACTTATCTTACCAATCATAATAATGCACTTTACATTCCAGTGAAAGTCCTTTCAAAATAATGATGCCACCGTACAATAAAACTTAGTGAAACATCGCTAAGGTCTCAGTAATAAAGCTAAGCCCGTGGCAGATGTTTGCACCGCCTTGCAATTGCAGCACCTCATGAATATTGCAGACATATTGCACTTACAATATTTAAGGACGTCTAGTTTCATGCCACTTCTGTTCTAGACCAAATAAATTGTGCTGGGACGTCTTGAGATCTTGTTTGGTTTTCTTAGTTTTCGATTTTAAAGTAATGTGGTGGTAGACGACGAAATAAGACGTTAAATACGGATTGTAATTTCAAATTCAAGATATTTTATTTTACATAGATCTACATAGACACTTATAAAATGTCAGCAGGTAGTGCACGTGTCCAATTGGTCGTTTCCTATAGAGAAGAACCGGCAAGAAACTTCACGGTCAGCGTGGCATCATAGGGGCCCAGCAGGGTCGAAGCCTACTGGGGCCACGGGTAGTGTGAAAGTGAAACCCGGTGTCCTGGGACGAAGGCAAAGAAGGAACAGGAGTGGGTTTTTAGTCAGTAAAAGTCTGACACTATCTCCCGCTCCGCCCAAGAGCGGGATTTGTCATTAGATGATTTTCCCATCTAAAAAAAAAAACACGATCAGCGTGGTGGTCTGGCCTCTACATCTACTACAACACATCGCACGCAATACAATGTGGACATCACAGTCATCATCACTGCCACCCGTTTCCGCTTGCTCCCGCCCGCTCTCGCCCGCTTCCGCCGGCTCCCGTTCGCTCACGCCCACTCCTGCTCGCTCGCGCCCGCTCTTGCTTGCTCTCGCCCGCTTCCGCCCGCTCCCGCCCGCTCCCGCCCGCTCCCACCCGCTTGTCCACTCTGCAAAAAGACTTTGTCTATTTTATTTAAAAATAAATATATTACTGACAGTAACGCCATTTTTCATTGATAGAAATATGTATGTTACATTGCTTTTACTGTGTACATCTGTATCTACATTTTATTAACCATTAATTTCAAAAAACAATTGAAGCTTCATAGTAGCCGACATTCCACGCAGTAACAAAAACCTTTAACATTTATTGTGGGTGTTACTTTAACAACGTTTTATCATATTTTCTCTTTGTCGTTAAAACAAAAAGCAAATATATAAATATTTTATAATAAATATTTTTTTTTTTTTAATTTAAAGCTTTTTGCGGTGGGAAAATAATCTAATGACATCCCCCGCTCTTGGGCGGAGCGGGAGATAGTGTTCCTTCGTTGCCTTTCGTACCAGGGCCGAGTCTTCCTTTCAGAATCAGACCCTTGGCCCCAGCAGGCTTCGACCCTGCTGGGCCCCTACGGCTGACATCTCCTCGAGGCGCGCGTGGAACAGTATGCCCCGTCGACGATTTGGGCTCGGTCCGGACGATTACCGGACGGTCGGACGCCCATTGCTCGCCGTCCACAAGCCCGCGCCTGTGGTGGCCGGAAATCGAGATCGGAATCCCGGTGGTGGTTGGGGCGTGAGGCCTATGCTAGCATTATTGCTTCGCAGAAGGAGGCGACCGCCTGCCATTCCTCCTCGCTCCGGACCATGGCCTGTACCAAGGCCCGGTGCGAGAAATCGCCGCCGCCGATCGCCCCCACGAGGACACGGCGTTGCTCTGCCCAGGCGGGGCAGAACTCCACGGTGTGCTCCACCGTGTCCTCCGGGCGGTCCACACAATGGTGACACCCGGGCGTTTCTTCCTCACGAATCTGGTGCAGGAACCTCCCGAACTTACCATGTCCGGTGAGGACTTGCGTCATGCGGAAGGTGAGGATGACGAGGACGCCGTGAGGTCTTTCCAGCCACGCCTCAAAGAGGGGACTTACCGCCATAATTTTATTTATAGCTCGAAATACTGATACTAATGTTCTTTAAGCCGATTCTAGATTTTTATTCTTTCATCATACCTACTCGTCGTATCGTATATCATATCGTGCCTCGTCTTTCAACTACATACCTCGTTATTCGGATAAGGTTTCGAGTTTCTGAGAGGACAGAAACTCAAACCGATAACCAAAGAATAATAATAGATATAGAATTGCAGTATTCTATAACTATTAATATTCTTTGGACCCTAAGGGTTTTATATCATGCAGATTTCATCATGCATGTGGGTTAGCTCCGCACGTGTAACCCCCGCAAATGTTCATTTCATACAAATATTTTTTGTAATGCGTAGAATACGCACGCGGGACGCGTTTTTTGCATTTTGAAATTTTCTGCACGCGGAGCTAACCCGTGATGAAATCCGCATGGTATTAAAAACACCCTAAAGGCCTAAACCATTATTTTTTTCAATATTATTCCAGTCTATACCGCGATCACATATCTACTGGAACGCGACGGATAAGAAATCTTTCATTGATGGCTGATGAGATAAGGGAACAAAGAGGCCAGGAAATAGTTTCATAATTTAGGTGTGCGTATTTTTTTATGTTATCGGTTTATATTATTATTATTATTTCTTTATTCGTTCAATATACATATTAATTACATTTTTAAATATTTTTTTAACAAAATCATATAAAAAAAAAACATTTAAAAATATAAAAAATAGTAGCCCGCCGGTATCGAGACAAGCTACCGGTGGTTAGGGCTCCAGAGACAGGAACCTCCTCACGATGCGAGCCGTATCGAGGAGTACTGCCTTCTGTATCAGGCCCTTGATCCAACCGCGCAATGACAGCTTCGACAGATGGTCGTCGAAGCTTTTGGCTATAAGGCCGTTGGCGGTCACGACAATCGGCACAATGACAGCCGAGTCTACATTCCACATGTCAACAACCTCGTGTGCTAAGTCGAGATATTTAATTTGTTTCTCTTTCTCAGCTTTCACGAGATTCTCGTCATGTGGGATGGTGACATCGACTATCATTACGCGGCGCGCTAATCGGTCTATCACTACTATATCCGGCTTATTGGCTACAATAGTCCGGTCAGTAATGATAGACCGATCCCAGTACAAGGTGACATGGTCATTTTCGAGAACTGGGTCGGGCACATACCTGTAATACGGTACCTCATAATCCACTAGGTTGTATTTCAAAGCAAGTTGCTGGTGAATAATCCTGGCTACTTGGTTATGCCTGTGCAAGTACTCGCCGTTAGCCAGACGAGAACAACCAGAGATAATATGTCTGATAGACTCACCCGGACAATGGCATGCCCGACACACGTCAACCGTCCCGTCCTTCATTATATATCTCCGGTAGTTATTCGTCAAGATGACTTCGTCCATAATTGCACAGATAAAACCTTCAGTTTCCCCGAAGAGGTTGCTGAAACGTAGCCAGGCTACGGACGCTGCAAAATCTATATCAGACTCATGAAGAGCCCGATAAAAGCGCCCGTGGAGCTCCTTACTTTTCCATACTTCCTTGCGGTCATCAGTTGTAAGTACCACAGGTTTGCGCCAGTTCTCTTTAGCCATGGACAACGGGGTGAGTCCCTTGTCCACTGCGACCACATCTCGGTGCATACCCACATCGGTTTTGTGAAAGTATTCTCTGAGGCTGCACACCTCGCGGTTGTGCAGGGTCTTCGCGTTTAAAAAACCTCGACCTCCACACTTCCGCGGGATGTACAGTCTCATCACCGACGACCGTGGGTGATGCATCCAGTTTGCGGTCAGCAGTGTACGGACCCGCCTATCCACAGCGTCTAGCTCGGTCTGAGTCCATTTGAGTATGCCGAAAGAGTACATTAAGACCCAGCCATTGAAGGCGCGCACCTTATTTCCACCTGACAGAAGGCTGTTTAATACCTTCTTCAGGCGGCCAAAGAAGCGCTCCTTCAACGATTGCTTCATGTCAGCAACGTTAATGCCTAACGCTTCCGACATACCCAAATACTTATAGGTTTCGGTCGAGGAGAGGGATCTAAAGTGTATGGAAACTGAGAGTTGAATCCCCTCAGATTCCATAATCTCCCCTCGCTTTACATGCATGACTGCACATTTATCCACACCAAATTCCATCCTGATGGCACTACTGAAGGTTTCAGTTACCTTCAGTAGTTCCATCAGTCGTAACTTGTTGGGGGCAATGAGTTTCAGATCATCCATGTAAAGAAGGTGTGATAGAACCTGACCACCTCTTCTCAACCGATAGCCCAAGCCTGATTCCTCCAGCAATGTGCTTAGAGGATTCAGGGCTAAGCAGAACCAAAGTGGACTCAGACTGTCGCCCTGGAATATTCCCCGTTTAATCCATATAGGCTCATCGTCCCTCCGAATCGATCGACATCCTGGATAGCGAAGAACTGTGTTCCATTGCCCCATACATGACTCAAGGAAGGTGCGTAGAGTTGCATCTATTTTATACAACTCCAACACCCTCATGAGCCATGTATGTGGCACAGAGTCATAGGCCTTCTTATAATCTATCCAACATGTCGACAGATCCTTGCGAGATCGACGAACCTGTTGGCTTATGGCCATGTCTATGAGGAGTAGCTCCTTAGTACCGCGAGACCCGTTCCTACATCCATTCTGAGAGGCAGACACAATTGAGTTGCTATCAATATGCTTGTTAATTTTCGTTCTCAGAATGGACGTAAGAAGTTTATAGACCGTTGACAAGCATGTTATCGGTCTATAATTCTTGGGTTCCGCAGTACTACCTGTCTTATGGAGCAGATGGGTAACGCCAGTTGTTAGAAACTGAGGTAGCGACCCAGACTCTAAGGATGACTGAATTGAGATGCCAGGAGCGCGTGTGAGCTGCTATACCATTTTAGCCAGAAATTTTGAAGTCCGTCCGGTCCTGGAGACTTCCAATTCGGTAACGGACGGACTGCTCTGGCTACATCTATTGGGCTAATGACTATTTTTTCCATTTCTGGTATAGCTTCGCACACGCGCTCAACTTCACGCATCCAGCCATCCTCAGTGTGACAGACGGGCACCGACCAAATATTGCGCCAGAAAGTATTCGTGGCGACAGCATCTGGGCGGGTCACGTCAGTCACATTTTGTTCAGGTCGCTCCCAAGCTCTGTATACCCATCTCTCATCGCTCTGGAACATGCGATTCTGCGAGTACCGGTCGACTCGCCGCTTATACCGTCGAATACGGTTGGCCCATGCACAAACTTTCTGCTTCAGGAAGTCGATGCGCTCCGTGACACGAGATAAGTATTCTCGAGGGCTGATTTCAGTCCCCGAAAACGCTCGCCTCACGTAGCGCATCACACGTGGTCGTGTATTGCCCTCCCTGAAGCAGTATAGTTTACCAATGAGCGCTCTGGCCTCATCAATACGCCTCTCAATCCTACATTGCCAGGCAGGTGCGGCAGGCTTTGGTCGAGTAGCTCCGTCACAACTTGGTAGTTTGACGTTGGCTAAACGACATGCCGCAATAGCCCCGCAATAGAGGATTGAGTGCGTATCAGCGAGGTTTACGCTGCTCTCGAACACATTCTCAAGCAGCGAGTCCAGAGCACACACTAGCGCCCTATTTTTTTTGTGCATAGGTAACCGGGGTAGACGAGGTCTAAGAGCGATCGGAGTCGATCTGTACTCGCGGAGTGCATCCTCCAGTGCGCTCCTCAGTCGATCGTTGCACTGGCTACTTACTGTGACAACCCTATCATCTGCTTCATCATCAATATGATTGGACCGCGGCAGGATTGCATCTGTAGCCTGTGGTGCCTCAGTCTGTGTCTGTGATGGAGTCGAGATGATACGGTTGCTCAGTACCTCTGAGCGCAATCTGTGATTTCGTTGGATAACCCGCACCTGATCCGACAATCGTTGAGCCGTGACATTGACGGTTGGTTCCAGTTCCTGAAACAGAGACAGCATCCTAACACGGTACGCAGTGAGGTTAGTTCCCCCCTCTGTAGACCCATAATATGCGCGCATGACATTTTCGTTCATGGACTGAGTCCATTTCATGCGCTGCACACAACCACCGGTAGCGGGGACCCGGCTCGGGGCCGGTTGGCCCCTAGGTCCTAAGCTCTTCGGTGGCCGGCCTCTCCCCGGCCGACGTACAGGTGTTGGCGACGTCGGCGGGGAGAAATACTCGTCGCTCGAGCTCGACGCAACTGCAGCCGTCGGTGACACTGGTGATCCGAGGACCGGCGGCGGCGAGGCGGAGCTGAGCGACGAGCCCAGGGGTGAAGGGCGTGCGCGTCGGGTAGCTGCTCTCGTCAACATGATCATAAATGTTTTTTCATTCTTTGTTTCATTATTTCATTATATTTATATTGATGACATCTGTCATCTGTCTGGTAGATATGCATATTTTTTCTTTTCTTGATTATTGTCGTTTTATTTTCTTTGGTTTTGATGAGTATTTAATGGGTGTTGTTTTTTGTTAGCTATTGCTGTGAAAAATATGTAAATTATTATTATTATTTTCTTTATTTTTTTTTATACATATTTTGTACATTTTTAAATATTTTCTAAAACACATATAAAAAAAAACATTTAAAAATATAAAAAATAGCAGTCCGCCGGTGGCGGGACAGGGTCCAAGCTACCGGTGGTTAGGGCTGCAGAGACAGGAACCTCCTCACAATGCGAGCCGTATCGAGGAGTACTGCCTTCTGTATCAGGCCCTTGATCCAACCGCGCAACGACAGTTTCGACAGGTGGTCATCTAGACTTTTGGCCATCAGGCCATTGGCGGTAACAACAATCGGCACAATGATAGCCGAGTCCACATTCCACATGTCGACAACCTCGTGTGCTAAGTCGAGATATTTGATTTGTTTCTCTTTCTCAGCTTTCACGAGATTCTCGTCATGTGGAATGGTGACGTCGACTATCATTGCGCGGCGCGCTAATCGGTCTATCACCACTATATCCGGCTTATTGGCTACAATAGTCCGGTCAGTAATGATAGACCGATCCCAGTACAACGTGACATGGTCATTTTCGAGAACTGGGTCGGGCACATAGCTGTAATACGGTACCTCTGAATACACTAGGTTGTATTTCAAAGCAAGTTGCTGGTGGATAATCCTGGCTACTTGGTTATGCCTGTGCAAGTACTCTCCGTTAGCGAGACGTTATTATTATTATTTTATTTATATCAGATAGGTACATCCATATTATGTTAGTAGAACTTAAAACTATGTTAGTAAAATTGTGTTGTGTGTAAATTGTGTCTTGGTGCTTGACTGCGATCTCATCTGATAGTAAGCAGTGATGTAATCGTTGATAGTGAATCGCACTAGTTTATGAAGAAGGGACTATAACCAAACGTCGGTTTCTATTTTTTTTTTCGCCTTTATTTCAATTAACCGACGCATCGGTTGCATCGCACGCATATTAGCGCGACCACTGACCACCGCATCGGGCTCATAAATCATTCGACGCTGGTAATAAGCGTGCTAATTCATCACTCGGTGACGTCACGCGACACGAGTGTCTGTGACGTCACTGCAGCGTGCTGGCTGAGGGATGGCCGCAGTAATGCGGGTATGATTGGTGGAGATGCTGCGGTGTACCTCGTAGTACATAGTTTATGTTATAGTGTAAGCGGGAATAATTTCATGCCTGGATCCAAGACAGTTGAATCCTCTGGGACTCGTCAAGATACATGAACTTCACGTTTTTACATTTAAACCATCCTCATGAATCACTGTGTCTATTTGTAAGAACCGCATGAACATTATAGAGTTTATCGCAAACAGACCAAGTTGGTGGGGATTGTGTTTTATAATACGGACCTATACAACGAAATATGTAAGGATAATAAGGTAGGACTATTTAAAAACAGAAGTATGGGTAAGTAACATATTAAAAAACTGGGCAAGTGCGAGTCGGACTCGCGCACTGAGGGTTCCGTACAAACTTGCAAGGCAAATTGTGGTTTACGTATTTATGATGTATTATAAAAAAACTACTTAGGTACTAGATCTCGTTCAAACCAATTTTCGGTGGAATATTATAAGGTAATGTACATCATATATTTTTTTTTTAGTTTTATCATTCTCCTATTTTAGAAGTTACGGGGGGGGGGGGACACACATTATACCACTTTGGAAGTGTCTCTCGCGCAAACTATTCAGTATATAAAAAAAAATGATATTAGAAACTTCAATATCATTTTTGAAGACCTATCCATAGATACCCCAAACGTATGGGTTTGATGAAAAAAAAAAAAAATTGAGTTTCAGTTTTAAGTATGGGGAACCCCCAAAATTTATTGTTTTGTTTCTATTTTTTGTGAAAATCTTAATGCGGTTCACAGAATACATCCACTTACCAATTTTCTATAGTATAGCTCTTATAGTTTCGGAAAAAGTGGCTGTGACATACGGACGGACAGACAGACACATGACGAATCTATAAGGGTTCCGTTTTTTGCCATTTGGCTACAGAACTCTAAAAACATTGACGAAGTAGCTGGTATCAATCTTTCACGATATACAAAAAACAAAAAAGATAAATTCAAAACTCTCTGTCATGGAAACAGCTGACATGATGTCACCCATTCCCGGATTAGTATGTAAATGAGTGACAAGCAACAAGAAAGTACATAAAAAGGTCTCTAATACCCGCTTTGCATGAGTCTGTTACGAATTTTTGGTATAATTCGTGGAACGTCGGAATAAATTGACCGAGTGACTTAACATGGCGAGCGCGCTGGTTTATGGCTTACGTCCGATTTTACATAAAAAGGGTATTGATTTTATTAAAGTGGGTCTACGCTAGAGGAGCCTAGCACGAGCGGAGCACGAGCTGAGCTCAACTTAGTGTAGTGTAGACCGACTTTAGAGAAGCAGTGCACGAGCGACACTACACACCTACCTGGTCTCACCTACTTTTCTATTAAACAGAGTTACACATGTCATTAAAAGCGATCAATGACCTGTGTGAGAGAGGATGTAGCTAGAAAAAGAGGTGACTGTTCCCATACTTCATGAAGCATAATTAAATTAATAAGCTAACAATGCCATCAAATTGCAACATTCACTAACTCCTAACACTATCAGTGTGTCAGTTTCAGTTACAAGTGTAGAGCACTCTAAACTTGCTCCAGCTGGGTGCTGGCGTGTTGTCGCTGCTAACACTTCAGCAGACGGTTTAATAACTTTTAACTACGAACTAATTGTTTTATTAGCTATTATAATTGCAGCACTCATATAGCATTACTGGCAATTTGTAAGTTGGGAAAGGAGGAAATTAGGTAACAACGTGTTTTGGTCAAAAAATATCCGTTGTAGCACATTGGTTCTTAGAACTGTACAGGGCCTGCCTGGACAATGTTTCAGTTTGAACGCTAGCTGCCAGTGCTCATTATGAATTGAGTTTATGGTGCCGAACATAATGTAATATAATCTTATATACTATAATTAATATTACAAAGCTGAAGAGTTTGTTTGTTTGGTTGAACGAACTCTCACAAACTAGTGGTCAGATTTAAACAAAATATTTCCGTGTTAGATTGCCCATTTATCGAGGAAAGCTACCTAACATTCTACTATGACCAATAGGAGCGGAGTATCCACAAAAAATGTTGCAAAAACAGGGGAAAATTATTTCTTTTGAGAGCTTCCATTGCGTACGCTGTGGGTAAACGGTAAAAGTCACGCAAGAACTATGTATTTAAAAAAATTCCAGACAGTGATGGGGAAGAATAAAATTTTTTGACGCCTTATTTTAGTTTGTTTTTTGTTAATTGTAATTAGTGTAGGGTTTTTATATTTTATTTTTTTACTGTAATTATAGTTAGTTTTTTGTTTCTGACTGAGAAAATCATCTAATGACAAATCTCGCTCTTGGGTGGTGCGCGAGATAGTGTCAGACTTTTACCGACTAAAAACCCACTCCTGTTCCTTCGTTGCCTTCGTCCCAGGGCCCCGGGTTTTACATGGCCTACCCATGGCCCCAGTAGGCTTCGACCCTGCTGGGCCCCTACGATTTGCTGACATCTCCCTGAGGCGTGCGTGGAACAATACGCGCCGTCAACGACTTGGGCTCGGTCCGGACGGTTACGACGTTAACTCAATTATAGTTAGTTAAATATATTCCCTTAAAAAATAAAAAAAGTCCACGACAGCATATGTCTATCTTTTAAGGTTGGCCCACTATTACCTTTTTTAAGGTATTCTGTTATGAAGTAACGCATTATTTGCGAAGTTGTTTTTATAAAAATAATATTAATCCTTCTCCAAATAAACACAATAATTATTAATTCTAAGCATTTCATTTTGAATACAATTGCACTTTCAATCATTTGATATCGTTAAATATCTTAAGTATATTATTCTATTATTTATATTATACTCGTAACTCGAGGCAAAGAGACATTTTATTAAAGATAACAATTGTCAAATATCACAAAATGTTTAGAATTGTACAATGAATTATTTTCATAGCTGGCAACGATAGATGGCATATTCATTTCTGTTTTAGATTTATATCAATAATATCTATAATATTGCTTTGGATAAACCCTAAGGTTGCGGAAAATGTTAAAGTAAAAAGAAGACAATAAATTTCTGCCTTTTTTGAGGTACTCTCGAAAGACGAGATTGAATATTCAAGTACGCCTAAAGTTGTTTCTAATTCCCAAGACAATAACATTTGCGTAACAATTTAGAAGAAAAGTTTTGAGCCAATTTTGAAACACCTGAAATCATTGAAACCGTCATTTACGAATTTTCCAGGGAAGACAATTGTAAGGTATCCGAAACCGACAGCATTGTGGTTAAACTCGAAATGGCGGCGATTGAAAAGTTTTGGGTTAAACCTAGTAGCTTTAATAACGAACAAACACCATCGTACTAAATATTCAGTGGAGTATTCCGATCGTATGTGGAAAGTAGACGAGGAAATTCTGTTCAGAAATTTCATCAAACAAAACAATCTACTGTTTTGGTAACGATAAAAACCATAGTGGTTCGAGTCAGTTTTTGTAAGAGCGTAGTACCTATGCGTTGTTTTGCTACCCAGTTTTCAAACTGAAAATATTTAGATCGCTGTACTACCTGCTTTTATTAGTTTTCAGTCAGTGTAAAACGCAGCTTTCTTGTTTTAGCAAGCATTGTTAGTGTTTAACGATGTTTATGGAGAAATAAAACATGCGTGTAATCTACATAGTATACAATGGTTAAATCCATGAAATTCGAAAATGACAGGACCAATTTGGATAAACTTTTACTAGTTTTGAAGCCTTAGAAAGATTTTCATAAAGCAAAAAAATTGCTCAGAAAACTATAACATATAAAGTAAAAGCAGAACAAAAAAACAGAAGGAAAAATATCTTTGCAAATAAAGAACATTAAAAATAAATTATGGTTTCAATTTACATTAATATAAATACGAGTATTTTTGACTGTGTCATGATAAAGTCGAAAATTGTCTCTAAAATTTCACTCTGGAACATAATTTACATTTTTTTTATTATTTATTTATTAAAACTTTATGCACTAGTAATAAACACTGTACAAAGGCGGGCTTAATGCCTTAGACATTTTCTACTAGTCGACCTTAGGGTGGTGCAGAAACAAAACATAAATTCATTCGTGTGGAATACGTCTACATCCAGATGCTGAGCAGTCAGTGCGTTGAGCAATGATGCCGCCTGATTTGATACAAGGCTGCCTGCTGATTTGCACTTACATGCTCCATGGCTGCGATCTCTCGTGCCGGGCCCTGGTTCAGGCCATGGTCCGGAGCGAGTGAGAATGGAGGTGGTCGCCACTTTTTACGAAGCAGTAATGCTAGCAAAGGAGTCGGTCGCACGCGTGAGAAAACGGATATCCCACGCCCCAGCCGCCACGAACCCGAACCGTGACAGTAGGCGCGGACTTTCGGACGACAAGCAATGGGTAGCTTGCCGTCCGGCCGTCTGGTCAAAAGGGCCGATGCCCGCTAGGGCTACAGGGATTTCCTGAAAAGGAAACCCGTGGTCCTAGAAAATTAAGGGCAACTGAAGGGCACAGATGTAATTTTAGCCAGTAAAAGTTCGACACGTCTTTTCGCTGCATCTTAGAGCTGGAGAAGTCATAAGATGATTCCCCACCAAACTGCCTGAAAATGCGTGATATGAAAATTAAAAATAAATTAATCTACTTGCCTTTTGTCAGCTAAGTGTATTTTAAAGCACTTCTATAACTACTGGGCCATCATGACACTCAACGTGGCGTAACCTTATCGATCGAAAATAATAATAATAATTAGATTAACACAGACAAGACAAGAGTCACAGAACGGTTTGATTATTCAAGCTTATCTCACATCACATTAATCCTTCAACAAAAAACGAATCTACATAAATTCCCTGACATAATGAAACTCCATCCATACAAGATCCCTAATAACCCGTGACCTTGGCCTTCGACCTTGACCTTCGACCGACGATATCGGCGGATGATCGAGTGTCTTATGAGCGACTGAATTGATTAGCGAACACAACATATTACTTAAGACTGAGCGACTCAAACTTTGTTCTCTGTTTCATTGTATTAGTTCAAGAGTAGGGTTTTGTAAGAGAAACTTGTGGTTAGTATGGAGCATGAGTATTCCGGGACAGGCAAAGTTGTTCAGTTTTTTTTTTTCGTTTGTAAAACTTTGCCCTGATAGAGGGATGTGCAAGAAAAGTTGGCAAACGTTTGCCATGCAATTGGAATGTGCAATAGCATAATCAGCCTTTTAATTTTCCCACTGCTGGGACTCAGACCTCCTCTCTCTAGTAGAGGGAATGGGCCGTAACCCATCACGCGAGCCCAGTGCGGATTAGTGAATGTCACATGTCTTCAAATATTTGGTTCTAGGACATGCCGGTTTCCTCACGATGTTTTCATTCACCGTCTTGAGTGCAGTGGTGATGAAATTACACAAAATAATGCGCCTGGCTGGGTTTGAACCAGCGACCTACAACTCGTAATTCGGGGCCGTTACCACTCGGCCAGCACTGCTCTCAAACGTGGAATGTGCAAACAAGAAAAAAAATACAATAACTACCATCGGTCTAGATTTGTGCCTGCTTCGTGACAGTAAGACGTTCTCACCCTGTTTATTTTTTTATTTCGAGATTCATTCAGCCGTGAAACACACAAAATGTTTATTTATTTATTTAAACTTCATGTATCGTAGTGGTATATAGGCGGACTTATTGCAACAAGGCATTCTCTACCAGTCAAGCTTTGGGTTTAAAAAAGACAACACTGAATTATTATTTTTTTTATTTAAGTTTTTGCACAGATACTTCTTTCTTCACCGTGTGTGTTTTTCATACGTAATACGCTCGCGTTTGATAATTTACCTCATCTAATGGTAAGCGATGATGTGGTCAATGATGGATATGGCTTGCCTAGAAGTAACCCATTCACTCTTGTGTGTTTGTGTGCTAAATAAAAAATAAAAAAAAAATACAAAAAAACGATCTGGCACCTTTTACATTGAGCTTATAATAACTGACAGAAAAGATGAGTTGTTCAACCACAAGCTGTGACTAAACTACCTAGCTTTGCCCTTTCAGGAAACACAGGCGTATTATGATTTACGATGATGACGTCGACAAAATTCGACAATATTTTCAAAGTAAAAGGTTACGTCATTCTATTGGTAGTTTGAGAAACATTGACTTTGCTAATACCGCGATGTTTAGCGGTATAATGTTAGCTAAAATACCTTGTTAGTACTGACAGATGACGTGGTTTTGCTTGCGTTAAACACACATTCTCTTGTCTCAATATTATGCGAGGTTTTATTACTAAAAATATTTGTATTCATCGTTGGATAAAACATTGTAGCTACATGGTAAACCTAGCGTATTTGTAATCAATCTTGCTGAGATAAACAATTATTTGTTTATTTAAAAAGTTTGGTTTACTTGAACTTGGATCTGTTTAACCATTCTTGCTACTTTTAAACATTTTTGTTTTTACGTTGTGCCACAGTTCAAAGTATACATTATTTTGAAGATACCACAACTATAACTGACATGGAACCTATAGATCTACATGGATCCAGTTTGAAATAATAATAATAATAAATCAATTATTTTCAGGCAACTTGGCCCGTAGATACCTTACAGACTAACATATTTATAGTAAATTAAATATACTATGTTAGTAACATTTCACACTGCACTTGTTTACTTTGTGCTGTTCTGTGGCACTTGTCTACGGAAGCGACAATAAAAAAAAATCACTATACCACATATATATAACGCACAGGCTAGCGGACGGCGATATGGGTAGCACGCCGTCCCTTCGTCCGGTAACCGTCCGGATCGAGCTCAAGTCGTTGACGGCGCTTACTGTTCTACGCGCGCCTCAAGTAGATGTCAGCAAATCGTAGGGGCCCAGCAGGGTCAAAGCCTACTGGGGCCATGGGTTAAGTGAAAGTGAACTTCGGGGCCCTGGAATTTGTTAGAAAGTTGTGTTGGAAAAGAAAGAACAGGAGTGGGTTTTAGTCAGTAAAAGTCTGACACGCCCTCTCGCTCCGCCCAAGAGCGAAAGAAGTCATTGGATGATTTCCCACCATAAAAACACTATAAATAACAGTGAAAACCACTTGTAACTACAACAATTGGTCAGAAGTACTTTTGACCAGTTGAAACTACAATTACTAGATACTTGTAGTTAACTAAAACGTTATGTATTTTTTTTTAAGTAATAAAGTAAACGTGTTTTGTTAAATAATAGTTTAACTGAAGCCACTCGGAGCTAGTTTTGTCTGATAAACAGTTTTGATTGTAACATATTTATTACACTAATATTATAGGGGCGAAAGTTTGTTGTTGTTTGTTATTTTTTACGTGTTTGGTACTCTTTTAAACTAAAACGGCTGAATGGATAAAGTGAAATTTGGCACACGGTCTAGCCGTGTAACGCAGGCAAAACCGCTGTCAGGAGCTAGTAAAAACATACCAATAGCGCTCCTACCTACCGAAGCAAAACTTAGCACAGCGACTAATCCCAATCCCTTGGTGGAACTCTGACTTAGCTAGGCTACGCAGGGAAACTAGGGCCGCCTTCAATCGTGCTAAGGCTCTCAAAAACTTTGAGATGTATGCTACAAAGCTGACGGAATTTAATAAGGCTGTACGCAGGGCCAAAAGGCAGGCCTGGAGGGACCATTGCGACAACATTGGCAGCATTCCAGACAGCATGAGACTATCGAAGGCTATGGCCACTGCAAAGGTAAATCCACTGACATCCATCAAGGATGAGAATGGCAAACCGACAGAGTCTGGAGGTGATACCCTCGAGATAATGTTTAGAACGCACTTTCCCGGCTCATTCGCAGCTAACGACACGGCGGACTCATTAAGCTTAAACGACATTAAGTCAAAAACAACGAAAGCAGACTGGGACGCCGCGAAAAAGGTAGTAGGGCCGAATGGCATAAAGTGGGCCCTGGAAAGCTTCAAGCCATACAAGGCCCCGGGACCAGACGGAGTGTACCCAGCCCTATTACAAAGAGCGGGGAACATACTAGAACCGCATCTTGGTAGACTATACAGAGCATGCATCGCCTTTAGCTACATACCAAAGGCGTGGAGACAGGCGAAGGTAATCTTTCTTCCCAAGCCAGGAAGAGCAGACTACGAGGACGCTAAGTCATACAGACCTATAAGCCTGACATCATTCTTCCTGAAAACTCTGGAAAAGCTTGTAGACAAGCATGTCAGGGAGGGAGCGCTGAAGAAACAACCGCTTCACAGGATGCAAAACGCATACCAGCCTGGTAAGTCGACAGAAACGGCGCTACACCAGGTCGTAAGTCGTGCCGAAAAGGCGCTAGAATGCAAAGAGATATGCCTAGCAGCTTTTCTCGATGTAGAAGGCGCGTTCGATCGCACTACTTTTAGAACGATACGAACAGCTGCAGAGAAACATGGCATAGACCCTACCATTTGTGACTGGATGGACAATATGCTGAAGGGCAGAGTTATAGAATCAACACTGCTAGGTGAGACCAAAAGGGCGCATGTCACAAGAGGATGCCCGCAAGGAGGCGTACTCTCGCCAACACTCTGGTGTTTGGTGATAGACGAGCTGCTAATAGAACTGAACAAAGGACCAACGTACACGGTTGGATATGCAGATGATCTCGTGATACTTGTAAACGGAAAATTTCCCAACACTGTGTCAGGGATTATACAGGAGAGATTGAACATGGTTGAAAGGTGGTGTAAACTCAACCACCTATCCATCAACCCAAGCAAAACGGTGATCATCCCGTTTACCAGAAGGAGGGACCTAACAGCAATGGGTACCATAAAGCTCTACGACACTGTACTAGAGTTGTCCACAGAAGTAAAATATCTAGGAGTAATCCTAGACAGCAAACTCACGTGGAAAAGCCATGCCGAAGCGACAGCAAACAAGGCTCTAAGAGTATTTGGCATGTGTCGCTCTGCCTATGGGAAAACATGGGGCCTTAGACCCCAGGTTATCAAATGGATCTACACCATGATGGTGAAACCGCTGATCACATACGGGAGCATCGTATGGTGGACCAGAACCAAGCTGGCAACTTGCAGACAGGCCCTAAGCAAAGTACAGCGGACTGCATGCATGGCCATTACAGGAGCATTTAGGACCACGCCAACTGCGGCGATGGAAACGCTGCTCAATCTCACCCCTTTACACATTGAAGTGGAACTAGAGGCGAGGAGGGCCATTCATAGGCTTAAAAGTATGGGGCACTGGACGAACTCCGGATGTAAAACAAACCATACAAACACAAGACCAAACAGGGAACTTGACTGGATGATGGACATGGGATGTGACAAAATACATGCCATTCATAATCTCAAAAAGGAGTTTAAGATCTACATTCCGAGCAGGGAGGAATGGAAAGGTGGGATAAAACCCCACAAAGGGAAAAACCAGGTATGGTACACGGATGGTTCTAAAATGAACACCGGTACAGGAGCGGGGGTACATAGTGACAACTGCAACCTCAGCCTAAGCATGGGCAAACTGGCGACGGTCTTCCAAGCAGAGACCTATGCTATAATCGCATGCGCGCAGGAAATACTAGACAGAGGCACCGAAGGGGACACTGTCTACATTTTAAGCGACAGCCAAGCAACACTCAAGGCACTCACGTCCAACAGAGTGGATTCTGGGCTGGTACTAAACTGTATTAAAATACTAAATCGGATAGGAAGGCGCAACAAGGTCAGATTGATCTGGGTGCCAGGTCATACAGGAGTAGAAGGCAACGAAAGAGCCGACACTCTAGCAAGGAAAGGATCTGAGACACCCTTATACGGACCGGAACCCTTCATAGGACTCTCACCAAGGGTCATCAACCAAGCATTGAAAAAGGCTGCGTTGGAAATACACAGCACACACTGGCGCAACACAACAGGCCAGAAGCATGCAAAGCTATTTCTTAATGACATAGATAAGGCCTGGACCCAAAAACTATGGAGGTACAGCAGATCACAGCTCCGAACAATCACAGGAGTCTTCACGGGGCACTATGCCACCAACAAACAGCTCCACAACATGGGACTAGCAAGCGACCCGACTTGCAGGATCTGTGGAGAGGCAGAGGAGAATATGCTACACGTACTATGCGACTGTGCAGCACTAGGCTCCAGGAGACTAGAGTATCTGGGTCAACCATTTCCAAGACCAGAGGACTACAGGCTCAGCCCCATCAAGGCCATACTGGGACTCATGAAAAAGGTGCACGGAAGGCTGGGGGTTGAGTAGAAGGGAGGGGGATTAGCACAAAAGATCCAGAAGGGTCGAAGTGCTCTGGCTTAGGGCCAGCCTCACTATAAGATAAGATAATCCCAATCCCTTAATGCCCACAATCAGCACAAGATATCACCACATTAACCGACGCAGCGACTCAAAGCAAATTAAATGATCATTACAGCCGCAACGTAGCCGTCATGACGCCATGACAGTATGATGGCGTGACGGTATGACGGCGTGACGGTATGACGCAATTATACAAATGACGCTGTTCTACGTTGTTTTACGCGCGTCATTTTAACGCTTCGCAGCGTTTATCTACATAAATATTTTGTGAGTCTTTTGTGTTCTCTGTGAAGTTGTCTTTGCGTCTTTGTCTTTCCGACTTCAAAGTCGTTCGTCTTCATCAATCATTGTTGGTGGACGCCTGCTTGCTTTGTAAGAATGAGCATAAGGACGAGGAATGACGCTTTGGTATGCTAATAGGAAGACTTTGTTTAGGAAGGTAGGTAATGAAATTGTATTCACATGTAAAAGGTAATTTTAATGTAATTTAATTATGCATTGTGTGAGCTTTTACTTAGTCTTGCTTATTTGTCTGGGTATACAAACTGTGAAGCACTAATTGTGATTATATTGCACAGATACGTAGTAAATATTTTGTATTGAAAATTTAATAACACTTTTCAAAAACAATCCTTAAATAGCAAACAAATAATTTTATGACAGTTTCAACGACCATGAAGTCCTTTTCCGAAGTGAAGTATATTGGCGATTGAGAGTGGCCATAAAATCACGCCAAAAGATTTATAGCGAATAAAACAGTAATAAAACAACACCATTTTATTCGACAAACTATCGCCAGGGATGTTCTCACTCCAGAAAGTTTTATGAGATTGTCGTGAAGGTGGTAACACAATATTATCATAATCCTTGATCCTACAAATGTTATGGCTAAGTGTTTGCACGTTTAAGGGTTTCGCAACGAGGGTTTCACGTGGAAATCTCCTTACGTGAACTTTGAATTATTTACGAGATGAACATTTTGTTAATGTTGATGATGGCCGACTGTTCTATGAAGGTTCACACTGACGCAGGTCAAACAGTACCAGAATACCCCGTAACTATAATTTGAAGATAATACGATCTATCCAAAGGTTGTCTGGTAGATATCGCTGTCAGCGATAAGACCGCCATTATACAAATAGATGTAAGTTAATTTATAAGTTACGTTATTTTTTTGGTGTACAACAAAGTTTTGTTCTATTCTTTCAAATTAATATCTAGTTGTACTAGCAATTTAAAAATACCTATTTATACAAATAGCATATAAAATTAAAAGACAAAGACATTTTGTCAGCTATTTAGAGGATAAATTGAGTTTGACGTTATCATACATTTAGAGAAAATAATGAAAATTAAACGCAATCTTCAGAGTAAAGACGTGACCTGTCTAACCTAACGTAACCTTGCCACGAAGGACATTCATTTTTTCTTATATTCAAATAGCTATAATGTACGTTATCACCTTCAATAATTTTATTATTACATTCAGAGAAATTTCAGATATTTCACACATTACGAATAATTATGTAATTCACACTCAACGCATCCGTCCAAAGAAAAAAAGGCGCAACTGTTATTATAGGTAAAATTGAGTTTTTCACAATAACAAGGCACTAATCTACTCGTATATTGATTGAATAAATAATTCGAATTTGACTGGCCTGTTGGTCTAGTGGTTAGTGGCCCTGACTGCTATGCCGGAGGTCGTGGGTTCGATTCCCACCCAGGACAAATGTTTGTGTGATGAGCACGATCATTTGTTCTGTGTCTGGGTGTAATTTATCTATATATGTATGTATTTAGAAATATATAGGTAAGTATGTTTATCAGTTGTCTAGTACCCATAACACAAGCTCTGCTTAGCTTGGGACTAGACGGCGTTGTGTGATAGTTGTGGAATATTATTATTATTTTTATATATTTTATTTATCTCAGGACCCTGAGGTCCTGGACCTTTGGGAGGCGTACGAGGAGCCGAAGCCAACTCGCAGAGGCCCTTTAGACAATTATAATGGAACATGATACCAACCGACGATTATCCCTGTACGCGCTATGCTAGTGCACCCAAGGACAACCCCCGGTTATTGAAAAACTGTTGCGACATATGGAGAACAAAGATAATAGGGCTATGGTTTTTGGAGTCTTAAGTGGACTGGTAACATGGAACTATGTCAAGACTATGGCCCCTGCCTGAACAACGTTATTAATATGCATCGAAAAAAGGCAGGGGGTGACTTGCACACTCAATAAATGGGCCCCCAAAAACGGCCGCTAGCACGAAGTGACGTTGCAACAAGAGGGCAACATATCCTGAGGTGCTTAAGGAGTGGAGAGGTATACCACGGCTATCAGGACAATCCCGGAAGTACGGTCAAGATCCCTACCAGCACCTTACTGGATTATACATCCTTCTCCCGAGCACGTTTGCTCTTGCGAATCTCCACCCAAGCCAGCCAATAAAGGCAAGAGAGAGGTGGGAGCTCAGTTCCTCGTCAGTGTTCACTACGGCCGGCCAATAAAGGCAAGCCGGAGATGAAGAACAAGAATTCTCCCGGGAGATCGGGTCCGTGGGGTCGCTAATGCCCAACAGTTCGCCACAAAACTGCACTGCGGATTGTATCTCTCTTAGTCTGGCCCCTCACCCTAGGCATATTACGGCAAAGCAAACTTTACCGATACAGACCTAGGGTATATTGGAGCACGCAAGCCCCACCACGACGTCAACGTAGAGATACGGCGATGGGGTTATTATTATTATTAATTCGAGATAATTATGAAATTTTGGAACAACCACTTCTATGCAATACATGCAATCAGAATCAGAATCAGAATGTTTATTTGTGAAACATAGGTATTTACATAAGAGTCTTAGTTTTATTGTACATGGGCGCTATGTTTTGCCGTGACGGCGTATAAATATTGATAATAAAATCATTAAAAATTAATTAATAAAGAACTAACAGAAAAAAGAATTGTAAAAAAAAGGCAACGTTCAATAGTACATTTATAAAGCGGAGCGCTACAGTGACTACGAAAAACGAACAGGAGTGGGTTTTTAGTCAGTAAAAGTCTGACACGTCCTCCCGGTCCGCCCAAGAGCGGGGGATGTCATTGGACGATTTTCCCACCTACAAAATAAATTTTAAAAAAAATAAGAGGTCGTCACCGTTAGTCTATTAAAAACACAAAAAGACTGAAAAACTGAAAAACACCGCCTTAAACTAATGAAAAGTCTAGTTTCGACGAACAATTAGGCAATGTTCAACACTTCAGATCTTTTTTAACATCTTCTTGATTTTATTTTTTCTTCAGATGCGCCTGTTTTCCTTAAAACAACTGAAAACATCAAGTCACGAATGACATCGACATAATTGCCTTAAGTTCAATAGCAAACGTAATGCAACTAGTGCTTGTAGACTTGCGATCTCGCTGTCTGACCTCTAAAGTAGTGCGAGGGGCGTCCGATACATTATTAAAACAACAAATGCGGATCGGTGTATTATTCATACGCGCTCGGCGAAGGCCTTCGTTAGGCCAAGAACCACTGTACGATAGTAATCGATACTGTACAGATAAATCAGTTTGAACGTTCTGTCTGTAAGTTTAGTTGGTTATCCATATACCTAAATGAGAATGTTGCATAACCTCTCAAATGTGTCCGCCATTTTGTTGCAAAAGCATAAACGTTAAAAACTGTTTGGTTGAGCAGAATTTTGAACTCGCTTTGAAATCGGAAGGTAATTCTAGAGACCATACTTTCTGACTAAAAAATATCCACCCTAGGTGCGAGTTTGCGGATGAAGAGCAATGGGTAGCTCGCCGTCCAGCCGTCAGGTAAAGACCGAGCCGCAGTCGTCAACAGCGCGCAGTATTCAACGCGCTCCTCAAAGAGATGTCAGCAAAACCGTAAGGGTCCAGCAAGGTCGATGTACGGTAGGGCCATGGGGAATGTCTGCAAAGGAAACCCGTGGTCTTAGAACACAAAGGGGAAACTAAAGGAACATAGGTTTGGTTGTACGGCCTGTTCACGGCCTTGCCTGCTGTTAGCGGTAGCTAAGCGCGAGGCGGCGAGCGGTAAGAACAAAAGTATGAAAATGTTTGAAGCATGCCACGAGACGCCGCTCATCGACGCCGCCCCGCTCGCCGCGCCGCTCGCCGCTAAGACCGAAGTCGTGAACAGACCATTAGTAAAAGTCTGACGTGAACAGCGAGAGAAGTCTTTAGACGATTTTCCAAATCTCGAAAAAAATATCCTATGCTTTCTCCGAGCCCTAGTTCAGTGCTTCAGAGTTTCTTTAGAACTTGTAATATTAATAGAGAATAATATTTAAAATGGATTATTAACCTAAATGACAGCAACATCTATAGTTAGGTTTTTCTAGTTCTGTTACTATAAAGTCTGTTATAATATTTCAGCGACCACCAAGCCGTCAGCTAGTCTATGAATTTTAAATTCGGGGCTTAAATTCTTAAGCTCGTCTAATGACACTTTTTTAGGCCAGCGCCTGACCTAGGCGAAGAGGCCGAAGTGAGCTCACGAAGCGTTACTTTTAGAATAAATCTGTCAGAGAATATCTTACTGTTTGCAACTACGCATCAGATTTTACAATATTATAAAGATTATGTTATGAGTATATACGGTTTTTAGGGTTCCGTACTGTCAACCTATCTGTCAACAGGCTGTATCCCATGAACCGTAATAGCTAGACAGTTGAAATTTTCACAGATAATGTATTTCTGTTGCCGCTATGACTAGCGGCAACAGAAATACAGAAAAGAATAAAATGTGTACAAAATTGTACAGATACGGAACCCCTCGGACTTGGCCGATTTTTAAAACCAAATATTTCGTGGTCCAAAACCGTATTTTACGACTTTTGTTTGAGGAGGAAAATCAAACAACTGCTCCCACTCTAGGTGGAGTAAAACAGACATATACTGACTTAAACCCACCTGTGTTCTTTCAGTTTTCCTTTGTATTCCAAAGCCACGGTAACTTTTTCGAACAATCACGCAGTCGACCATTTATTTATAACTTTACGCTAAATAGAGCAGACCTAACCTTTTGAGAAATAGTCTGATGACGTCACTATAAATCTTATAGAGGATTCTGCTATAGCAAGAGGAATGAAAGGCTCCTTTGTTTTAACCACGATGAAAGCTCCGACGCTGAATCAAAATAGATTTTACACAATTTCGAATACCTCTCTTTAGGAATCGTACTTCGCCTTCATGCCTACCGCCATATACAGGGTGACTTTTATTCAATGAATTGGAAATCTTTCAAGGGATAAACGAACGCTTGAATATATATATATTTTTTTTTTAATTCATATAAACCAGTGCTTGACTGCGATCCCACCTGATGGTAAGCAGCGATGCAATCATTGATGGTGAGGCGCACTAGTTTATTAAGAGCCTATTCACTCTAGCCTTGAAGACACCTAAATTATAGTTTGACGGGAAGACCGCAGCAGGCAAATTGTTCCAGTCCTTCGATGTACGCGGTATAAACGACGAAGCGAAACGTTTAGTCCGGACCGTTGAAGTTTCAACAACGTAAGGGTGGATACTCGCCGTACGTCGGGTTGTCCGATGGTAGAAAGGAGATGGCGGAATCAAGAATAAATGATAAATTTCACAACAATACCCGAGTAATATCCGGAAAAATATGCTGTTAAATTTATAACATAACGTCTTCCTCCTCAACGGGTTAGGTAGAGGTGCATTTATAGTAACACTTACACTTTATTTTATTTTTTCAGTAGAAAATCTTCAAATGACTCTCCTCACTCTGGGTGGAGCGAGAGGAAATGTCAGACTTGTACTGACTAAAAATCAACTATGTTCTTTCATTTTGGCCCTTTACGGTACCACCTGCAGCTGAGTTTATTTTAGGATGTACAATGAGGAGACAAAAATATAACCAAATAAATGAAAATACTGACAATACTCAGGGTCAAGGGTACTGGGGCCATGAGTTTACTTTCGAAAGGGAAACCCATGGTCCTGAAATGCAAAAGGCAAAGAAGGAACATAGGTGTGGTTTTAGTCAGTAAAATCTAACATGTCACTCTACACTAAAGCAGGAGAAGTCATTGGATGATTTCCCAGCTTAAAAAAATAACCAAAAAAAAAAACGATCAAAAATCACCCTGTACTCAAAAAATAGTTGTCATAGTGTATCAAGATGGCAATCTAGAAATCTGGGTATAAAGCTGAATGACAGTATTCACGGCTAAGGCTTCTTTGAATGAGGATCGAAGCAATAGACACAAGGCAGACCGTATGGCGTGAAGAGATCTCTTGTACAGTCGTATACAAAGTCTTGGCTGGACGGCTCCTGTCCGGAAAGACAAAAGACTTACGCCTTCATCTTATATGGTGGAGATGTTATTAGGTTACTGAATGAATTTTAGCTGTCGTGTATAACGTGAGTGGAACGCAATTTATTATAACCAGTAAAATTGAACTACGGTATTGTTGGAAAGAGTTACTTTGGAACGCAAATAACTACTGAAGAAATACAGGTTAGTTTTAGTTAGTAACAGTTTGACACACCTTCTCACTCCACCGTTACGTTTGATAATTTCTCACCATCAAAACTTGTAAGGTGAAGAACATACAAATACTCCTACAGGCACAATAAATAAAAACTTTTAGCGCTAAATCAATCTGGGTCCTTACCAAGACATGTAAAAAGTAAGTCGTGTGAGCAAGAAAAAGCGATGGAGCTATACACCCTATATAGGGCCATCCTTTTAACAGTTCAGTTTGGGTCGTAAAACGGATCGCGTTAAGGGGATGCAACTCGACATACATTCTCACTGTTTTTCATACAACCGCTCTTACGCGATTATGACGTTATTACACATTTTTCATTAGATATTTTGGAAACACAGTATCTTGTGGATATTATGTAGACTTTTATGAAAATCAATTTATAAATTTGTGTAAAACTAATCTAGTTTCTCTGAAAATCTGCTTGCTATTTTGCATGAACTTTGACACTTCATAATTTACTCAATAATAAAAAAGTCAAAAAATTATAACAATAGAAGCCTTGCTAATCTAATCAAAATTCTGAATAACGAGTACGTTTTTCAAAAACTTTTAAGGGTTAAAAAAAAACACGTATTTTCTGGAATAAGTTTTGTAAAATATTCGAGTAAATCACGGAATTACGAGTACCTTATGCTAACAGAGTTTTCAGGCGTTATTTTTCTTTTTTCGCGTTGCCTTTTCGTCAAATATCGCGTTGGATTGCGTTCGATGAAGTAACAAGCTTTTAAACCATGATCGATGTTGACGATAGGCGAGTGAAAAAGGACCCTCTTAAGAGATAGTGATAGGCCTCTGCTCGCCTTTTCCCAACAAAGTTGAGACCGGCCTCCAGTCAAGTCGAATGCTGCTCAATACCAGTATTTCACATGGAGCAACTACCTACCTGACCAATATAATAATGACAAAAACGATACCCTGTGGAATAAATGGTATCAGCTTTTCTGCTAGCTTTTGACTATACCATCATCTTAACCGAAATACGTCCATTGCTGGACATAGGCTCCCCTAAATGTTGCCGTAACGATCGGTCCTGTGCCTCCCTCATCCATCAGGTTTCCACGATCCTCTTCAGGTCAGCGTTCCACCTTATGGGAGACCTTCCAACGCTGCGTTCTTCTAGCTATCTTAGCTATTAGAAACAGGCGATGAATCCCACCGGCACAACAAACCACTCAATACTCGTTTAGTGCTTAACATATTATAATCATCATTGTCTAACTTTTGTCTTCAAACAACTGACAGAACAAAGTTTTAAATTAGATAAACTTATTTAGTTAATTATTGTGCTGGCGCGCCTTGTTATTGTCCGATTAGATTAAGTTGAAAAGACTTACCGTTGCTTAACAAGTTAGTTTGTTATTGTCTAGATTAGCCCCGGGTATATCCGAGGATATCGACATTCTTCCTAATGATGTATTGGAATCTATTTACTCGCTTTCTATGCGTTCAGCTATATCTACACTAATATTATATTTATATATAACGATATAGTGAAAATGATATACGAGTATATATATTATAAAAGGGCAAAGTTTGTTTTTTGTAGGTGTTTGTAGGAGGTAATCTCTGAAAGGAATGGTCCGATTGCTAAATTTTTTTCAACGTTAGAAAACTGTTTTATTTCTAAGTGCATAGCATAGCATAAAGAAAGACATGTAAAACATACATTTCAGACACGCACAGAACAAACATCTCAAAAATATAATAAAAATGTTAACTAATCTCTATCAAACAACTTAAAATAACTAGTGCGAAGCCAAATAAGCTCATTTCTATCTCAAAATATATTTTGTGCGGCAATATTAAAAAAAAAAAATAACGCGTAACAATCAAAACAAGAAACAGTAAATTAAGTCCATTGTATAAAACAATGCCCAATACTCACTAAGTTTTAAAACTAAATAGTAAAATCTAAATACCTACAATCGATCACTTTAGATTTGAAAAAGATGTTTGAGCTCTTACTATTGCACTCATGCAAGGAAAGTCGGTGGCAACATCGAAAGGCTCATTGTGACCGGTAAAGTGGATGGGAAAAGGCCTCGTAGGCGCAGCCCAATACGTTGATCCAAGACACCTACAACTAGCAGAAAAAAAAGCAAAAAGAAAATGCAGGATTCTTCCTGCATTTTCACTTTTGTGGCTCATCATACAAAATAATTGTAATTGTGTTAGTATTTGTCGAGTTCACCAAAGGATATAATGCAAGAATAAACAAAGGATATTGTTTTATATATTAATTCAATTATATTATAACTCCTTTTTTACCGGAGGGACTGGCCGACAATTGCAGAAAACAGACGTGTTTAGAAAGGGAGAGGGAGGCCTTCGCCCAGCAGTGGTTTTTAAATCCCTTAGAGAATCGGCTGACGTGGACACATTAAAAATGGTATACTTCGCACTGTGTCAGTCGATTATCGGATACTGCATTACTGCATGGGGTGGTACTTTTAAAACAAATTTCCTGAGGATAGAGCGAGCTCAAAGAGCTGTTCTCAAAGTAATGACCAAGAAACCGTACTTCTATCCAACCAAACAACTTTATGATGAATGTAAGGTACTTACAGTTAGACAGCTCTTCATCTTGCAGTCTGTCCTCAGAACTCATAGAGGCATGCCCAGATCCAACCCAGAAAAACGCACAAATGTCACATCAGGTGTAACTCATAAAACTACATTTGCCAAACGCCAATATTACGTCCTAGGTACTTATATATACAAGAAACTACACAAAATACTAAACATTCTTGATGTAAACAGACACACACTGAAAGTCATTATCACTCAATGACTACTACAACAGGATTACCTTACAACGGAGAATCTCCTAACATACGTCTCGTAAAAAACAATTCCAAAAGCCACACACATACACATTACACTCATGCACACACCCTCACACACACACACACACACACACACACACACACACACATACACTCTTACTTATATACTCAACACACTAACTACACTTCTTCCACAGTTTTAATTTTGCTTATGTGACACCGACACTGTTTTACTTGCTACAGAATGCTATATGTAAATATTGTACCCACATGGTTGAACCCTATCTCTTAAGATACAGGCTAGACCTAGTTTAAGGGATAGAGCCAATAATATTGTGCTAAAATGTGATAATGTTAACATTAATATTCTACTATGTATACAGTGCAATGTGTTCCTATTTTATGAAATAAATATTTATTATTATTATTATTAGTGGAACATATTAGGCTAATTAGATTAGATTAGAAAAACAATCAAATAACTTTTCCCGCTCAAGGTGAAGCTAGAGGGAATGTCAAAATTTTACGCATTAAAACCCTCCCGTTTAATTTCATTTGCCCCTTTGTTTTCTAGAGCTGCGGTGACTCTTACAAACAACCCTGCACCCATAACACCCTTGCCTACAGGCGTGTATGTGTAACATCTCCTGATAATACATGTTTGGATAATTCTTAGAAGTTGAATACCATAACAATAATGTTATCTCTAAGCCAGGATCAAACCATTTGTATTCATGTAAAAAAAACCTTCTGCGAAAAATCTTACATCGTCTGTCCTCATGAAATTTATTCTCCCAAATATCTTTATTTACTGCAAAAAATTTCAAGTACAGTAAAAAGCCATGTTTATTTCGTTGAGGAGCAAAATGAGGATGTTCTGAGATACGTGGGATTAGTCCGACACGATTAATTGTCTGTCAGAGTGCCTTGTTTGCTTAGAGCTGGCTTAGACCCGGGGTTGTATGTCGTGAGAGTCGGAATATATATTTTTAAGGGTCCGGACAACACTCACATTTTACAAAAATCAATGGAAGAGTTTCCTTTCAAATTCTATCATCCAAAACTATCTTTGGTGCCTATTAATTTCTTTCATCAAGCAGCAATTTTGCTGTACTTACACATTATGACTGAGTAAAAAAAAATTTGCCTCTTCCAGAAACCGGTGTTTTTGGTTTTATTTCTTCGTTTTTTGACACCGGCTTCTGAAATTACAGTAAGAGTTAAGTTTTACTTACTTTTTTTTTTAATTTGGGTTTTATTTATCATGTTTTAGCTGTTGTACTTTTTACTAAGCAAGTTCTCTGATAAGATAGCTATAGGAATGACCGAATACTCTGAATAACTCAATCTATTGCAAGGGAATTGGATATGAAATAAAAGTAATACTACTAATAGGATTACCAAAGAATTATAACTTAATCTAACACAAAAGTAATCATCAAGATCAGTCCATAAAAAAGTTACTTATTGATTTGATACTACCGATTACATGAAAATTCAACATAATTGATGAAATGGTAAATTTTACACTACTGCGAACCATTTCAGAGCATACTGGCGTGATCTTACGTTATGAAATGGTGCTAATAATAAACAGACCTACTATTGTAGCAATCCCGGAAGATTTCATCCAAAGGAGAAAAAAAAATAGAGTTAAATATTAACCGATGTGGTTAATATTTAACTCTATTTTTTTTTACTCCTTTGTAAATCAAATATTAAATGTAGTATCCATATATTTTATATCCATATGTGCTAATAGTATTATTTATGATATTAATAAACTGACAGCCCTAAATCTATCTTCTTTAGTTAAGTCTATCCAAAGGTTGTCTAAAGATTGCCCTGTGCGCCCAATGTACACTTATTTTATAATGGTTTGCCCTATATTTTTATGAGGTGAAAAATAGTCATGATACAAAATGATATTTATTTGAATTGAGAATCACTTTATTTTTAAATTTGGAAACATTACAGAAAAGGATGTTGGCGTGCGACGTACGGCACTTGGGTGTCATTTCATTGGTTCTCTTCTCATTGACAATCTAAGGCCTGCTGTCCTCGGACGCGTAGCTTTATAGACGCGTATTCGTCATTATATGCTTGGTGTACACCTGCGTCAAGCGTACATACAAAACTATAAAACTGTCGACGAAGTGGCAGCGTCGTGCGTATAGTGACAAATACGCGCCTAAGAAGCTACGCGTCCGTGGACGGTCTACCTGATGCTTTCAAGACTGCAGTACTTGTATAAAAATAGGCCAAACAAGCTACGTTTATAAGTATCAGTAAGCCTATCAGTTAGTTATTCATCCCGGCTTATGACTGGAGCGTTATGAAATAAATATGAGTCTCGGAGATTTTAAAGTTGAGCATCCCAGATAGTTGACGCTTCTTGAGGAGGCTTGGAAGCTTTACTGAGGACTGTGGGCGTATTACGAGAAACTGTTGCTGAGAATAATAAATGAGTTTTAATAGTTTTATAGAAAAGTGGCAATGAATGCTGGCTAAATGGAAATTTTCACACGATAAAGGAAGTGAAAATACGAAATGGAATGAAATTTATTTATTTGCCAGAATATTATGTACTTACATAGTAACATTCATACAAACATAATAATAATAATTATTTACTTATTTAAAGACTACATGGGTCCAATGGTTAATAAAAAAACTTATCAACTAAAAGGGTTAGGAAAAAATAAAAAATTTGCCACCAGTGCTTGATCACTGGCGCATCATGTTTATCGGCTAAGGTTCGAAGAATGCCATTGGAGCTGGTCCTAGATCTGCTTAGCAACGAGGCAGCCTTCTTCCTTACTATAGCGTGGAAATCATCCACACGCGCTAAAGCGAACATACCCGATGTACTGCAGTATCTAGGCAGCCCCAACAGCACCCTGAAGCCATTATTATATTGGATCCGCAGGGCATCTAGAGCCTTCCGCGTATAATTGACCCACAGACCGCCCGGGTAGAATGATTGATTATGTCGTCCAAATATTTCTAGAACATGCATAGTATGCTAATATAAAACATGGTTTGGACTGTGCTTTTTGTCTTTTTAATATGTTCAGGTACACCTCCAGTCTCATCAAATTCAGCTGAGCACCAGTACCTATTTGACATGGACCTTGTCGTTGTAAACTAAGTAAATATTTGACATAGACCTGGTCAATCCTCTTCCTTTTGCCCTTGTGAATCAATCCGTCCAGCTGTATAATTTTAGCGTTTCTGGGCTTGTTACGCACGAATCACAATTCTTTTTTTGCTTTTCTGAGAAATTATGTTTTTTAGTTTTACAACACCCTTAATATCTTCGAACCTTCTATTATTTAGGTTCCTAAACCCCAAAATTATTTGATAGCCTATTATATCCCAGACCACAATCCATGACAGTATTTAAACGGCCATAATAATATTATTTAATTACGTTTTTATCGGTCATAAACGATCGTTAATGGCGGTTAGCCCGTGCCAATGGGGTTTAAATCAATTTGCAATACATTAGAACTTTCGGGAGTTGTACAGGTTGTTTCAAATATGCGGTTTTGGGTTATAGTTGTGGTTTTGAGCTAATATTTAATCAACAATCATAATTATGATTAACTGATTTATAACTAAATAGGTGTATTTAATGGTAAATGTTTAAATTTAATGTATGATTTAGGTTTTGTTTGCTAATCAACCAGTACAGATGAACATTTTGAACATAATAACGATACATTTTAACTAAAAATTGCTACATACTACTAACACATTTAAATATATTCTACACTATATTTATAATAAAGTCCTCCGCATCGCTATCGACTGGTTATAGCCCAGAAAACCGGCAATTGGCAGCGTTGCCATGCTGTATGGCAATGCAATCCTTTGTCAAAGGTAATAACCAGCTCTTAGGTCACGCAAAATGTCAATAAGACGTTTAGATAGACCATGATTGTGAACATTACGTTCAACGACAGTGAAGTATTATTGATCCATCCTAATTACTACCAGACACCAAGAAGATGCTGCCTTCCCTTTGATATAATAACTTAGTTGACATCTACAATCCCCATGGGTGCCAAGCAGTTTCGTAGGAGATGGGCCATTTTTCCTCAAAAATACACCCAAAAGACACATCATAAACAACCAACCCCATGTTTTTCTTACTTTCTTTATGTCATACTGTACGTACCAAGCAAGCAGATAAGTGTGAAGTTAACGTAAATATGTAAACGTTACGGGGCCCCGATAACAGCCGATCATTGCTGAACACTGGCGGAATTTGCCGAGTATCGCCGAGGGACGCGTTCGAACATTATATGATGAAGAGCATAAGATTGTGGCAGAGACGGCTTGAGATAATATTAAGTACTTTAAGTACTTAGGGTTGTGCTAAGGAGAATTTGTTTTTCATATGGGAGTTCGTTTTGTTTTATACGGTTAGGCAATGATTGGGGAATGTTAGCCTCAAAATAATTATGAATTACATTGGAATACGCCTTTGTAAGTAGAAAATTTGGGCAAGTGCGAGTCGGACTCGCGCCCTAGGTTCCGTATAAACTTACATAAGTAAACAGCTCAATTCCCGAATGGAGTCTCGAAGATTTTTCCGAATCGCAAATTTTTTTGTTGTGATGTAACAACAAATTTACAGTTTTCAGATGTATTCCTTTATCTGTGCTATAAGACCTTGCTTTATGCAAAATTTTAGAATACTGGGTCAACGGGAAGTACCCTATGAATTTTGATTTCCTCGAGAGTGTCGAAATATACGTTTTAGGGTTCCGTACCTCAAAAGGAAAAAAACGGCTGTTGGCAATGGTTTTGTAAAAGTCATGTAAATAATTATAATTAAATATTACCAAAGAGATTACAATCATCTAATTTAAGGTTCATGAAAAATAGTTTAGATTTAGATGTGTCATGCTTTTTCAATTCCAGCATGAAACGCTTTTTCCATCACATTCAACATCCGGTAAAGTGCGTGTCTACAGCGCTTGACCGTTATCGCAGCACAACATCTTGAGAATTATTCACCACTTATTATTTTCTGAGTAAGGTCACGAGGACGTCAAAGGAAAAGATGGGCAGACCTATTCATACAAAGGCTAGGACCGGACTGGATGTCCAAAGCTAGAGATAGGAAATATTGGAAAGAGTTGGGGGAGGCCTACGCCAAAGAGGCGACTACTACGTTGAGTTTAGATAAATGAGATTAACACTTCATTTCTATTTTAAATAAACTAAAAATGCTAAACCAAAAATAATGAAATAATTATAAATGAAAAAATTTTTTACTTAAATAATTTTATAGATTTTGGACATTTATCATGAATTTTATTGTATCGTATTTTTAATTTTTGACTATAGGATTTTTATTTTATTGTATTTTAATTTTATTTCATTTTTATTTGACATTTATTATTATTGTGAATTTTATTGTATTATTATCATAATTTGTAATATATTTTGTGTAAAATTTGTAAAGTTTTTATGGTATAAATGAATTGAATTAGTAATGCGTAATATGAATTTAATGGAATAATGATGTATATTTTGAGATTGATTATGTAGTAGAATAAATGGCTTTTTTATTTTTATTTATTTATTTATATTATTTTCTGCATGCCTAGTAGCTGAGGATTTACTCCAAATATTTTATAAAGTGTACGAAGCTTGTAAATCATAGATATGCCTAAGGATAGATCGTAGATTACAAATATTACTGAGCACCGCAAAATAAGATAATGTTGAAAGAAAATGTTTTCATATATTCTCCGATATTTAAAAAAAACTTAACAAATAGTACCTACATAACTAAAGTACTGAAAATGTGAAGATAAAACACTCATTTATTTTATGCTAGCTGGGGGTTTGTTACCAAGACTTATAGCTCAAACTTCTCCATGTATTATTATTATTATCATTATTATATTCTTTATTGTACACCACATAAACAAAAATACAGGACAAACCTAATTAAAAATAAGTGTACAATGGGCGGTCTTATCGCACAGGGCAATTTCTTACAGACAACCTTTGGATGGACTGAAAGAAAGAAGATGGATTTAGGGTATGTTGATACTCTTTTACACGTGTCCTATGTGCATGTTTGAAAGAAAGTTAGACCTAGGAATTTTTTACTACCTTTTGTAGCCAAATAATTTTCAAATTATTTATTTTTTTATTTATATATTTTTGGTTGTTTGGGTGGTGTGTGCGGTGTACTCACTGGGTAGGTGGATGAATACAAGTCCTTTCTCAGTCGTATCTCCAGATATAATGTCCTCACACACAACACTACAACACAGTTATATTGAAGGCGCAAAAGCTAGGTACAAGCAAGATAGTATATAGAAAGATGATAGAACAAGTCCTTGCAATTACAGCGATAAGTTAGCGCGGGTAGATTTTGTTCACAATTTATATCGGCGCGGGCGCACGTACCTTTTTAGCAGCGTATGTCGTGACTGGTGAGAAACGAATATATCAACGTGGCGGTCGAAGAAAAACTGTCGCCGGCGCGTCATCGACAATGCGTGTGTAGAATGCGTCACATCATTTTATACGTAATGTTTAGTGTTAGTGTAATGTGTGTGTTGGCATCTTGTAAATATATATATATATATATATAAATATGTATGTGTAAATATATATAAATAGATAGATGTAGGTGATTTATATATTTATTGTTTACGTGTAGTGTGTAAACTGTGTAAATATATGTGAGTCGCCCACATATTTATTAAAACTTTATGCACTAGTAATCACTATACAAAGGCGGTCTTAATTTTTAGGCATTTTCTACCAGTCGACCTTATCATCGGTCACGACTCCTTGTCATTGCTTCTCCAACATCATCCACGGAGGTTTCTATAGAAACAATTTAATCATTTTGATAACAATAATACGACACGTTTTAAGCAACAATCAATTGAAAATTAATCAAAAAAAAAAATGAAACTAAAATTTTCCCAAACACGTAAATTGTGACTCATTTTAACACACTTGAGCACCGCATTTAGCGCGGACTCGCATTGTCCCGGGGCTCGTGGCTCATGGCTCGCTGGCGGGTAGTGAACAGCCACGCGACAAACTTCCATGTGGAATGGTTCCATTGTGTCTCAAACTCGTCGCTTGCTGGGTAGTACCGAAATCAGTGCAACTATATTTAGTTGAGATGTAATGGTATGTTATGGCAGAAAATCATAACTAGTTAATAATTTTCAAATAATATTTACTGGATTCTGCTAGCTGCTTGACCTCTCCCAAGTCTCACCACAACGATAGTTTCTGCGCGTCTCTCATCTATCGGAAACCCTCATCTGGTTATTGGTCCACCTTGGGCCAATAACCTTGAGGCCTTCCAACGTTGCATCTTCCAGTACGCAGTCGTAATTTTCACTCACATTACTTTTTTGGTGTACAATAAAGTTTATTCTATTCTATTCTCATCAATTCAATTCAAAATATTTGATTTCAGATAGGCTTATGCTCAGATAGGCTTATCAGATAGGATTATGCACGTATAAAATGTTAAAAGCTAAGTTACTGGACGATTTCAATTGGTCGTTTTCTTCGTTTTTTTGAGAAGAGTCGACTGGAAATCCACGGTTCCTCTTTTAAAAAATGATTGGTTTCTACAACACGTCCTTACTAAATTAAAATTTTGTTTATCATATAACACGTTGCGAGTATCGACGCACCACTTACGCTAAAGTAACACAATACAAGTAAGGCGTTATGTGGCTAAACCATAAGAAAATATTTCAAGCAAGAAATAACTCAAAGATACAATAGTTAGACAGTTTTCCTACAGGTGCAGTAGGTACAACAAACAACAGCCCACAATTTAAAAGACGTAAAACGTAATACCCCAAATATTTTACCAGAGACCATTCCTCAAAATATGACGGCACCTATTTTGTAGTATCTCCAGCAATAACGCCGCGCACAAAGGGGATCGGTAGAGAGCTCGCGACGCTAATCCGCTGAGGGACGGACGGCGCTTCATTTTCTCTTAACTCTTCTAATGACTACGATAAGATAAATCTGGCTGCTTTTACACTGAAGCGGATAATTTGTTTTGCTTGAGAGTACACGCCCAGTTCGTCTTTGCAAGAGAAGAAAGTGTGTTTATGAAATAAAATTATTTTGATTCCAGTTTTGTGTCACCAAACTGACGTGGAAGGTCACGGCTTAGTGAAAGGGTTCTGTTAGTTATCCTTCGGGGAACCGTGAAATAGGCCTTGTCAATATGAAGCGACCCATATAAAGAAATATGATAAAGTACATACGAAATTTTTATTTCCTTTCTTCAAAACTATTCTGGTAGTATGAAAGGTTTAAAAAACAAATCGAAGCACAGCCTGGTGGTAGGTGATTAGCACTGTATAATAACTGTCATTTTATAAGCAACTATGTACAATCAGGAGGTATAATTGCAGTTACACTATATCAAAACTCTGTGACCCTAGTGAAAAGGGGTTAAAGTCCAATTTTGTTGAAAATGAGTTAAGTGTACAGAAATGATCAGAAAAAAATGCTATATCGTTTGGTCAAAACGGATCTAAGCTATTTTTATAATTACTTTGTGTAAAAGGGTTCAACTGACACCAAAAAAGCTACAAAAGTTGGTTTCAAGTGCATTTGTTTGCATTTGTGTTTTCTTTAAAAAAAAAAAAGTTTTGTGTGATTTTAATCTAAATTAACATAAATCACCCACTTTTTAATCTGGTTGGTGTTTATCAATACAACAACACCTAGTCCTTAAAAATGGTTTAGTTCGTAATATCTAATAACCGTTTTACCCAAAATAAAGGGAAAAAATATTTAGTAATATTAAAAATCATTCCAAATGCGTATCATATCACGTAAAAGCATAGACTTAGAAATATGAATTACTAGCAGATTTTGTCCTGCCCGAAAGCTGGCAAGTTGTCAGAAAAAAAAAACTAAGAACCCAATTAGAGCGCCACCTACCGGGTCCAATTGTATTTTCATAAACCATCCAGAGACCTACACAAATATACACACAAAATTACTTTCCAATTGGTCAAGCTGTTTAGGAGGAGTGACAAACACACGTACAGAAGAAAACTACGAGCATCTTCTATGAGTTTATAGAAATTTTAGAGACTAATTTGATAAAGTGCGTTTGCAATTTTGAGCACTGACTTTGTTTTGATGGTGGGATATCATCGAATAACTTCACCCATTCTGGGTGGAGCGAAGAGAGACTGTCAGACTTTTATTGACTCACCTGTGTCCTCTTTGCGTTCCAGGGTGACCCTTTCATACAATCTCACTGACTGGCATTGCCTTATATAGGGTGACTGGTAAATAATGTACGATACTTGAACACGTGATTGTGCTCATGATAACCAACAACTTTTACTATGGGAACAAACCTAAAATCGCGAAAAAAAAATCAGCTGTTCAGTACATTTATGTTTGCCTAATGTACTGAACAGCTGATATTTTTTTCGCGATTTCGGCTTTGCTCCCATAATAAAAATTGTTTGTTATCATGAGCACAATCACGTGTTTAAGTATCGTACACTAATTGCCAGTCACCCTATATATTTATGTCGGGGTCAGATCTTAGATATCGATCACTTCATGATATGGCCAAGTAAAACTGGCCAGATCGTTTTAAACGTTAAAGTTTGATGATATGTCAATCCTCGTTTGGCCTACTTTCTTTAGACCTTTTATTAGCATAGACATCCTACATCAATGATACGGCCAAACGAGGATTGACATATCATCAAATGTTAACGTTCAAACGATCTGGCAAGTTTTAGTTGGCCATATTATGAAGTGATCAGTTCTAAGATCTGGCCACGACATATTCACCCTTCAAATTACATATTTCCTATGCTTAATCTTTTCTAAAGAGCTCTTCACTGTAATATCTAAATATTCCTTCTCCTTGTTACCTAACGGTGTAATAGTCACCCCAGCGCATCGCGATCCTTCGTTCGTCAACTTAAATCGAGTTGTCGCTCTTTGCTGGCTCCGCTTTGACGCACCTTCGAGCTGAGCGCTGAGAGCGAGCAACTTTGCCATTATGACGTCGACGTCAACCCACTGATTAGCGGTGACGTTGGAAAATGTGATAATTGCATTTGTGTTAGTAAGATGGAAAATTTTATAAATAGCTATTGGCCTGCATTTTTTGAATACCTACCTATTGATGTTTTTCAGGATTGGTTTCCTATGTAAATAAATTACACTATAAAGGATAATAAATGGAGTTATCAAGTGGGGTTATAAATGAAACTTTATTTATTTATTTAATCTTCATGCAACACAAGGTACAAAGGCGGACTTAATGCCTTAGGCATTCTCTACCAGTCATCCTAGGGTAGTGGAGAGACAATATGGCAGGTGCATAAAAAAAAAGAAAATATTATTTAGACAACAAGTACCTATTACAAAATTATATATAAAACTAAACATACATACATAATTAATAAAATATATACCTATACATACATACATACATAAAATTATATATATACACAGTAAAGGAGTTTTGAGATGATTCTGCTAATTGTGTAGAAAGTAATTCCGCAACTTTCGCTTAAATGCATACTTACTCGTGGCCGTCCTGATATCAAGAGGTAGCGAATTCCACAGAAGGATGGACTGTATATAGAAGGAGGAATGAATAAAATCAGAAGTATGAGAAGGACAAAGCAGTAGGAGATTGTTGGAAGAACGCAGATTCTTAGCGTGTGAAGAACAGAGATATTGAAAGTGAGATATAAGATAAGAAGGAGGGGTAGGAGAGTTGAGCAAAGAGAAAAGGATTGTCAAAGCTCGCAAACTTCTTCTCTGGCGAATAGGCAACCATTTGAGCTCCGATCTGAAGCTTGATACATGGTCATATTTCCTCAAGTTAAAAATAAACCTGATGCAGTTGTTGAGGAGCCTATCAAGCTTATCCAGCAAGACTGAGTTCAGGTCATAGTAGCACACATCACCATAGTCGACAATAGGGAAAATTAAAGTCTGCACAAGCATTGTCTTCGTCTTTGCGGGCAAAAAGTTCCTCAGACGATACAGATACCGCAAAGTCCCGTTGACTCTTTGACAGACAGTAGAAACCTGACTTTGCCAGCCAAGCGTCGAGTCAAGATGCAAACCGAGGTCCTTTACACTAGGGCTGATGGGAATGACGGCACCATTGAAAATAATAGGAGGTAGAGAGCCAACCGCCACTCTACTCATCATGCGTGCACTACCAATAACAATGGCCTGACATTTTGAGGGGTTTACAGACACCCCAAACCTATCAGACCAGTCACTAATAGCATTCAAATCTCGGTTCACATCCTCTATAGCGTCTGACAAACCTTCCACCCGCGCAGCTGCATACAATTGAAGATCATCGGCATAAAGATGATACGCACACCGAAGACAGTGAGTTATAAAGTTTATGAAAATGGAGAATAATAATGGAGAAAGAATACCGCCTTGTGGAACACCAGCATCCAGGTCACGCCAACTTGACGAGCTCTCATCAACGCGAACCGACTGCCGACGTCCCCGAAGATAAGAAGAGAACCATTCCAGCGCCTCGGAAGAAACCATAAGATGGGAAAGAATAGATAGGAGTATGTCATGACTGACGGCGTTAAAGGCATTGGAGAAATCTATTAATACCAACACAGTAACCATTGTATCCTCCATTGCTTCTCTAACGTCACCAGTAACTTTGAGGAGTGCGGTGGTTGTACTGTGCCCAGGTCTGAATCCAGACTGGAATGAGCTTACGAGGTTGTTTCGGTGAACAAACCCCGAAAACTGCTTGTGTACGCAGGCCTCTAGCACTTTAGAAAGGAAAGGAAAGGAAGAATGGAAATTGGACGAAAATGACTTGGAAGGGAGGGATTTGAACTTTTAGGAAGTGGACGGACATAAGCTATACGCCACAGGGATGGGAATTGACCAGAATCGAGAGAATAGTTAATGATGTGGGCAATGGGTGGAAGGAGAAAATCAAGGATCAGGGTGACCATATAACGACTGATGTCATCATGGCCTACAGCCTTAGATTTAATAGACAGGATAATCTTTTTAATTTCATCCAAGGTGGCAGGAGAAAAGCAAAATGGCTCTATGATTGGACTAGGTAGGCCAGAAATGAAATCCACCGTCTGGGACAACATTTGAGAACTCAAATGACTGGCGGTTGTGAAATGACGGTTGATATCATCTAGGCCAATCGTCTTAGGGAAATCCACATGACGTGCCTTACCGATACCAAGAGTTCCTAAGAATTTCCAGATATCGGCAGGAGAAGAAGATGAAATGTTATCAAGAATGTGGCGGCGTTTGGCGTTTCGTATCACCTGATTACACCGATTTCTTGCAGTTTTGAAGAGGTTCTTATTTTGTTCACAGCGATCCCTTCTATATTTTCTAAATGCCCTATCCCGACACTTCATCGCAATACGAACCCCTGTCGTCATCCAAGGAGCAGGAGGACGCCTAAGTTTAACCCTCTTTACAGGCGCATGTTTGTCATAAAGGGCTAAGACTGCTTCATTGAATATGCGCAGTTTATCGTCTACGGATGTTGCTGCTCCTAGGCGTCCCCAGTCCAGTTCCGACGCATCCTGACGCAACCTCTCAACATCCATCCGCGCAAAACAACGCATGTGCAGAATTTTAGGGACAGGTTTTGGTGGTTTTAGGATATAAGAAAGGAAAATGAGGTCATGGTGGGAAAAACCAGGTGCAGGACACTGGCCATGAGAGGAAACAAGGGTGGGAGTGGACGTCAGGATTAAATCGAGCCACGTGTCATCACCTGAGACATTTAAGTGAGTGGGTTGCAGTGGAAGAACATGGAGACTAACGGACTCAATTATGTGAAGGAGTTTACGGGAACGAGGAGTCAGAAACTTTTCAACTTCTTATCATTTATTTCGTTTCGTTTCGTTTCGTTTCATTTTTAGGGTTCTGGAACCCTTATAGGATCACTTTGCTGTCCGTCTGTCTGTCTGTTTGTCTGTCAAGACCCTTTATCTGGGGGACACGCGGAGGTATCGAGTTGAAATTAAAACCATATACTCAGGTCTGCGGTCCCTTGAAGCTGTCAAAAAAATCAAACAAAAGATTCGGCCGTTTATGTCACAAAAACGCTTATTTCGACACTCTCAAGGAAATCCTGAAATTTGTCATGAAGCAAGGTCTCATAAGGATAAAAAATCTGAAAACTGTAAATTTGTAGTTACGTCACAATTACAAACTTTGCGATTCGGTAAAACCTTCGAAACTCGGTTCGGGAATTGAACTGTTTTCATAGGTAAGTTTGCATGGAACCCTCAGTGCCTGAGTACGACTCGCACTTGCTCGATTTTTTTTATTTGGATGCCTTACAGCTAACAATATAAAATATGCTCAATACTCAATTATTTACTGACAACAACAACAACGGGGTAGACCAAGCCGAGCTATTTAAACGCCTCTATAGACTCCTATAGGCTTTTTTAACAAAACAGCCTTTATGCCTCCAAATCATTGTAATTGTGGTTATCATAAAAAGCAGTTGTTTCAATTACACCGCTCCATTTTTTACAAAATACCTATAAATACTTTTTGAAATAAGGTTTTAATTACGTTATTTCATCACATTTACCTTTCGGCCTCGTGGTAATGATATTCAAGCGTAATAATTGCCATCCCACACCGTTCAATGTCACTGTTCATTATCACAGTATCATCACTCAATAACCTCTGTCCGGTGGGAAATCATGGGGTAATTTACTCATCATAAGGGACATAATATTTTTGGAGCTTTATTTATTCACTACATACTACATATACATACTGCGACGTAGCTCGAAGAATTGGCAAACTTAAGCAGTGGGCAGGGTACACAGAACAGATGGTCGATGGGGCTGAAAGATTCTGGAGTGGGAACCGTGTATCAGAAGACTCAGCGTTGGAAGGCCTCCCACAAGGTGGACCAATGACCTGGTGAGAGTAGCGGAAATCTGATGAATGCGAGACGCACAGGACAGGTCGTTGTGGCGACACTTGGGGTAGACCTAGGTCTAACAGTGGACGTTTTTTGACTGAAATAATAATGATGATGACTTGTGGAATATATATATATATATATATATAATTATATATTTTTCGAAAGACATTCAACAAATCCTTCTAGAAATTATTAATAGATTCGCAATAATAATAATCGTTTTATTTCAGGTAAATAGTAGGTACCCATATCATAAATACGTTGTTGGCTAACATAGATAACTATATCAAATTATTTTGTGAGTTATTATAATTTAAAACTATGTCATCACTTGGCACTATATCGTCTTGGTGCTGCCTTGTGGTATTTGTCCGCGGAAGCAACGGAACACCACGCCCTGTGGCCAAAAGTCTTCTTCCATAACAAGGTGCAGAAAACAGTTCGCTACTCACATCACAAATGCTTTAAAATTGACATTCCGGTGCGACTTCAGCAACTGCACCCTCAGTGTGTGTTCAACTTTTGGCGCACATATTCGACAATGTCTTCCACCTTTGTGGTGTAATGCTGGCGGGAGGTATACACCGGCAATAACACATTATAACGATACATTAGTTTCTGTAATTTTAAACTTAAATACGTATTTGTTTGAAACATACTTGACATGGTGTTAAAATATAATATTATTATTACGTGTTTTGTAGACATAGTATAGATATTAGACTACTAACATGATAAATATAAGGATAAAACTAAACATAGTGACAATCTAATAACTAGTTTAGTCCATTATAAGTATCTAATGACTATGGTTTCTCGAGGTTGAGTTAGCTTATCTAGCATTTATTTATTTATTAAAACTTAATGCACTAGTAATAAACACTGAACAAAGGCGGACTGAATGCCTTAGGCATTTTCTACCAGTCGACCTTAGGGTGGTGCAGAAATATAACACGTTAGGTGCAGCTTAATGGTAAAGAAATACAATAATAAAAAGTAAGTAAGTATTGTAAGTCAGTTGTAGAAGTTAACGGGTTTATAATGAGACCTAGGTGTGCACGACATAATTATGTTTACAAAAAACCATACTTACAAAAAAAAAGCCGTGACAAATCACTTTGTTATAATATACAATAAAAATATCTACATATTTGGGCCAATAATACAATCTGTTACCAAAACAGAACATATCCCAGTTTACTTACTTCAAATTCTCTGAAAACCAGTAAAACTTCTTTGGAAGACATGAAAGAAGTTCCGTCCTCCTGTTTGTCTATAGTTTGTAGTCTGTAACAGCTCAACTAGATACAGTATACAAGAACACATGAACATGTCGTTTTGTACCCGCGCGCCGCGCTCTCGCCAGAACTAAGTATACGAAACACAAAGAATGAGGCTGGCATCAGACGTGGCATAAAAATAGAAGAAGGGATTATGCATGAAAAAAAAATTGTAGTAAAACCAGTTTATTGTTAAATATTCAAAATAGAATACGTTAAATTAACGCGGTAGGATTGTATGAAAGAGTAACCACAACCTTAAAACGCAAAAGGTAATAGAAGGAACATGGGCGGGTTTTCTTAGTTTTAGTAAAAATATAACACTCCTTTGGTTTTTACTATCTGTAATAAAAACCAAAGGAGTCTAGAAGAGAGAAAATCTTTAGTCTATATTCTGTGAATGTATCCGTGGTGTCACTGGCCTTATCAAAACACCAGCGCTGCGTGATTTTTTTTTTAAATATCGCAGCATGTGTTGAGATACGAGCCTTTTTAAGTTATTTTTTTTTATATCAATCTATGTGATATTCTATTGTCTATCCTGTGCGAGACACAAGTAAACGTTTTTTTTTCTATATTTCTCTATTTGATGATTTCCTTTCAAAAACAAAAAAGGCAGGTCTCTGCGTCTTGTTCGGATTAAAACATAGTATCTATTCAACGACTTGTGCTGAAACATTTCTTTTTTCATATAAGTTACTGATCATACTTATAACCTAATATGCAGCTTATGTCTCGTTCTTGCCGATACAAAACATACGTCCTCGTGAGAACAAACCTTATCACATCCGTGTCCAGAAGTTTATAGCCGAGATAAAGTTTACTATACTTCGTACTCATTGTTATGCACTGCTGTATTGTGTATCAGGCAATATTGCTTGTTCCAAGAAAAATGAGCGCGCAACAAAATGAAAATCTATCGCAGCAAACTACGACGATAGTGCGCGTCAAAGAGACGATATTGAACAAGGAATATTGATAATTGATTTTTGTATTTTTTATTTGGATGTTTATAATAACGTGGTTCGTTGCTGTATAGTTATTCGCATAAAGACGGCTTCGCTGTTATGCAGAATACGGAGTAATCGCAACTATATCCTGAGAGCGATGGTGGAGAGCTATACGCCAAATATTAGCCATTTTGTGCTGAGGGTGATTACCATCCCACATCATCACACATCATATCCTTTTTTTTTTAATAATAATATTTTATATCACTGTTACTAACACTAGGATATAAGTTTTTTGTAATACTAACAAAATATGGTCCGCTTTTGTCCGAATTAAATGAATTTTAATTTAATTTAATAGTAACAGGCCTAAAGGTTTTGCATGTCGTAAGGCAAAATATAGCGGAAACACCCCACTTTGTACCATCTTAAAATTGTACCTACATTGCTGGCAAATAAATAATTCTGATTCTGATTCTAAACAGATTGACTTACAACAACACAGCACTAAAAAAAAGCAACACTTTCCCAGGTCCTTCCGTTAATTCGTGATCATCATTTCAGCCGAAAGACGTCCACTGCTGGACTTAGGCCTCCCCCAAGTGTCGCCACAATGAACGGTCCTGTGCGTCTCGCACCCATCGGACTCCCGCAACCGTTACCAAGTCATCGGTCCACCTTGTAGGAGGCCTTCCAACGCTACGTCTTCCGGTACGCTATTCCAGAACCTTTCGGCCCCAACGGCTATCTGTTCTGCGAGCAATGTGCCCTGCCCATTGCCACTTTAGTTTGGCGATTCTTCATGCTATGTCGGTAACCTTGGTTCTGCTGCGGATATCCTCATTCCTGATTCGATCACGCAAGGAAACTCCGAGCATAGCCCTTTCCATTGCCCTTTGGGTGACTTTAAGTCTTCTGATGAGGCCCATTGTAAGCGACCACGTTTCGGAGCCATATGTCATCACTGGCAACACGCACTGGTGACTTTCGTCTTGAGACACTGTGGTATATTGGACGAGAAGATACCGCTCAGCTTCCCGAACGCTGCCCAGCCGAGTCGGATTCGACGATTGATCTCTTTCTCGAAGTTAGACGTTCCCAACTGGACCGTCTGTCCCAGGTAAACGTAGTCGTCTACAACTTCGAGTGTAGAGTCCCCGATCTTGATGGGAGTGGGTGCTACATGGCTGTTTACAATGACTTTGGTTTTGTCCATGTTCATTTTAAGTCCCACTCTTTCGGAAGCTCTACTGAGGTCACCAAGCATTGTACTGAGCTCTTCCGTAGTCTCAGCCATGACTACTATGTCGTCGGCAAACCGAAGGTGAGTGATGTACTCGCCATTGACATTAATGCCTAGCCCTCTCCATTCCAAAACCTTGAAGACATCCTCCATTGCTGCCGTGAATAGTTTCGGAGAAATAACGTCTCCCTGCCTCACGTGAATTCGTGATCACATTAATATTATAAAGGCGAAAGTTTTTATCTATGTATTTATCTGTGTTTGTCACTCCACAACTGTACAGATTTGAATGAAACTTTATAGACCCGTAGACCATATCCAGGAATGGTACATAGGATAACTACTTTTTTACCTCGTTTGTATGTTTTCTTAGGATATAATTTTTGACTTTCACGCCAGCGAAGATGCTAGCAGAAGCGATTACATAATATAACCGTGCCTCGCAGAGCAGTTAGGTCGATGATTCTATCTGTTATTTGTAGATTTTTGACGATAGTTATAACGTAACATACGAACTGATTTACGCCCGTCATTCCACAATTTCAAATCCAGTTACAAACTAGCATCACACACTAGTTGTCTGGCTGAACTGGTCCTATTTCGGCGCAACCGTGCCCGTGAGGCATATTATATACTTTTTCATTATTTTTCGTTTCTACCTTGTAAACCTACTTGTCGTATTTGTGTACCTACTTTGTGATTGTAACAAATAAACCTATTTTCTTTTTTTTTCTTCAAAAACTCGAAAGCCCGTCCACCACCTTTTGTCATGAACGTCATATCGGGTTCCTACCTATTTACTGAGATGGGAGGTCAGATAGGCATGCATAAATTACTGTTAACTGCAGTGGATTAAACTGAAAGCCGAGCCCATCATAGGTAAAACATGTTAGGCAGATTGATTTAGACGCTTCTCATTAAAAAAATTGATATTTTTTTCTCTAACCTCTAATCTATTCTTAATTTAGTCTTTTTGGAGCAGCCGTGATTCATACATAACTTTTTTTTTGTAATAACTGTATTTTTACTTTCATTTTGCTGTGGAGCAATATGGGATCTGTCGCCCAATCTATACATTTTCTGTTTAATCTCAAGCTTTAATTCAGTTGTGTGAATTTGGTCACCAATTTAATATATTTTTTTTCTTTCTAATCCCAATTTTCCATCATGTCCAAAAAAAAAAACAAAATATTTTTATTTCACATAAGCCTACATTGCCACTTCAGAAACTGTTTTTTTTTTAATTGATATAAACCAAAGCGTGACTCCGATCCCACCTGATGGTAAGCAGAGATGCAATAATTGGTGGTGAGGCACACTAGTGCAAAGTTATGTTAAAAGTCACCTCAACTTTCACACAAACCATCCACTGATACTTTGTCTTCATCAGCTTTAGTAACAACAAGATACAACTACTACAATAATTAAGAACTTATTTCTGACATTTAAATCATTTCATTTCTTATGTTTGAAATAAACTCATTCACTATTTAGTACCTACACTGTTTCCTGACGACGTGACGTAAAACGAGGAGTGACATCACGACTTAGAAAGGTTACTCAAATAGAACGCTTTTTATATGCATTGACGCGGTCAATTCTTTACAAACTACTAGTATTTTAGTTTTGTGTACAATAAAGTAAAAGGCTATCTATCTATCTATCGATATGTCACTAACAATTTTTTAAATTTATTTTTTCTAAAAACTCTGCCCTACACTAGACATTAATCCTGAAATGAATAAAATAGCTCTCATCTTTGGGATGGATCCGCCAGATACCATTTTGATGCACTAAAGTCAATTGAGAAGCGAGCCAAGACGATCATTGATAATGATGCACTCGTCGAGTCGAAACTTCAAAGTCTGCCGAGTTGCTAGTCTGACAGTTTTCTACCGATCAAATTTCGGAAAGTGTGCATCTGAATTGCATAACTTAATTCCGCCAATCCCTTTCCATCATCGGACAACCAGACGTACGGCGATGCGCCACTTGTACATGATGGCCATCCCACCCATACGCACAAAACGTTTTGGACATCAAACACATTCATTATGCGTATAACTAGTGGAATTCCCTGCCGAAGTCTGTGTTTCCTGTTAGCCACAACCTAGGGATTTTTAAGTCAAGAGTGAATAGGCTACTTCTAAGTAAGCGTGATCCATTGTCAACCACATCATCTCTTATCATCAGGATAGATGATGGTCAAGCGCGAGCCAATCAATAATTACAAAAAAGAACATGTATTTCATTTCTTTTCTTATCTCAATACACCTTATTTACTAGCTGAAGATGCAAAGTGGTGTGTAAAATCAACAGGGTCAGATGTAAACATTACAATACAGTAAAAACCTTTCCCTTTCCTCACATAACAATCGCAGGGCGACCGAACTACGAATACTATAGTATGCAGTTTTTCCCCCGAGAGCCCATTTGTCTTGAGGCCTGTGACAGATACTCGGCGTACTTTGACGCGGCTCCCTTTATTCTACGTACGGCTTTATACGCCTATATGGACGACGACATGACCCAATTTGGATTTTACGCGCCTTGATACGAACTGTGAAGAATTTTGTTTCTATTTATAACCAACTTCGAAAAAAAAAGGAGGAGGTTCTCAATTTTTTAAATATAATACTATATAATAATATTCCTAAAGATAATATAAAGCCTTTCATTGCGCCCCCAGCGTGACAGTACTTACTTGAAATTAACCACGACAGAACAAATGGAACATTTTGCAGGGCACTGCTTTGAGTTTGCTTTGCTCGCTCGGCTTGCTCAACTTGCCTTTCCGTGCTAGAGCCTTTCTAAACTTAGCTCGTCCACTGTCCTGTTCTAAATCTGATAATTAAATCAGTGTGAGGTCTATTTATATTTAACATCTATATAGCACCCACTCTTATCAAGATCGGAGACTCTACACTCGAAGTTGTGGACGACTACGTTTACCTGGGACAGACGGTCCAGTTGGGTAGGTTTACCTTCCATCGTTGAATCCGACTAGGTTGGACAGCGTTTGGGAAGCTGCATGGTACCTTCTCGTCCAATATACCACAGTGTATCAAGACGAAAGTCTATGACCAGATGGTGGACCTGGGAGGGTCGCGAGAATCCGATGAATGCGAGACGCACAGGATCGGTCGTTGTGGCGACGCTTGGTGGAGGTCTATCTCCAACAGTACACTACGTCTTTCAGCTAAAATGATGATGATGATGAGGTTTATTTAAGAGTCAACTTTCCATGTGATAAAAAAAAATTGTTAGCAAAACAAATGACAGACAAAAGACAAGACACACAACAAAGACAACAAAGCGATCCTTAAGGGTTCCGTTTTTTCCTTTTGAGGTACGGAACCCTAAAAACGATATTTGTAAACGCAAAGGATTGTTTTTTTTTTAAAATTAACTCCTATTTATTGTTTTTGAGAATAGGAAATCATCAAACAACTTATCCCGCTCTGGGCAAAACAGATGACGGGTAGCTCGCCATCCGTTTTGCCTAGAGCCTCGCCATCCGTTGTTCGCAAGTCGCAGGGCGATTTGCGGCCCCTGCGATGACAACTCCCGACGCCCAGGGCGTCTCCTGAAGCGGCCGGGACTTGAGGATTGCCTTGGAATGAAACCTGACAACATGCATAACACCCGTAGGTAACCGCCGCACAAATCGGAAACTAATATAAATATAACTAGCTTTTGCCAGCCACTTCACCCGCGTGATAACAACAACAAAACAATAGTAGCAATAGTAACTCCAAAGTCTACGGTGTAAGGTCTATTTACTAGTTTTTAATTTTAGCAGTTTTTTATTACTATAAATAACTTGTTTTATTTTTTCAGTTTGAAGTTTCTATTATTTGTTTATTGTGCAAACCTACCTCAGTGTTGTCTTTTTAACCCAAAGGTTAACTGGTAGAGAATGCCTTGTTACATTAAGCCCACCTATGTACCACTACTGTACATGAAGTTGAATACATAAATAAAGTCTTGAGCATCGACGCCGAGTTGCTAGCGCGCGTTTTCTGTCGTCTAAATTTCGGGGAGTGTACTTTGGAATTACACAATTTAATTCCGCCAAGTCCGTTCCATCATTGGACCACAAGACGTTTTTTTTTTTTTTTTTTTTTTTCAGTGGGAAAATCATCTAATGACAAATCTCGCTCTTGGACGGAGCGAGAGATAGTGTCAGACTTGCCTTCGTCCCAGGGCCCCGGGTTTCGTTTTCACACTACCCATGGCCCCAGTAGGCTTCGACCCTGCTGGGCCCCTACGATTTGCTGACATCTCCCTGAGGCGCGCGTGGAACAATACGCGCCGTCGACGACTTGGCTCGGTCCGGACGGTTACCGGACGGTCCGACGGCGAGCCACCCATTGCTCGCCGTCCGCAAGCCCGCGCCTACGGTGGCCGGAAATCGGGATCGGAATCCCGGCGGCGGTAAGGGCGTGAGGACCGTTGCCTCACGCGATCGGCCGCCTCCTTTGCTAGCATTACTGCTTCACAGAAGGAGGCGACCGCCTGCCACTCTTCCTCGCTCCGGACCATGGCCTGTACCAGGGCCCGGCGCGAGAGATCGCCGCCGCCGATCGCCCCCACAAGGACACGGCGTTGCTCTGCCCAAGCGGGGCACACCTCAACCGTGTGCTCCACCGTGTCCTCCGGGCGGTCCACACAGTGGCGACACCCGGGCGTTGCTTCCGCACGAATCCGGTGCAGGAACTTCCCGAACTTACCGTGTTCGGTGAGAACCTGCGTCATGCGAAAGGTGAGGACGCCGTGAGGTCTTTCCAACCACGCCTCAAAGAGGGGACTTACCGCCATAATTGTGGCGTGCCCAGCACTGGGTTGCGACAGTCGCTGTCGCCATTTCACCATGAGAACCCGCCGGAGCTCTGTCCGCCATGCTGCGACTTGTCGCGGCAGCGGAGTTTCGCCCCGGCGTTGCATCTCCATGCGCAGGTCGTGCATGTGTGCAAGGACTGTTGCCTCCAGATCCCATGGTGGCTGGCCAGCAAGGAGGCTCGCCGCTTCGCGGGAAATCGTCCGGTATCCTCGCACCATCCGTATGGCCATGACCCTCTGGCATGCGTTCAGCCGGGCCGCCGGCTGCTTCCGCAGCGTCGGCGCCCATACCGGTGCGCCATAAAGGGCCATGGACCGAACGATCCCCGCGTAAAGCCTCCGGCAGGAGGCGTCTGGACCTCCCAGGTTGGGCAGGAGCCGCCCGAGGGCAGCCCCAGTCCGATTTAGTTTGGGAGCCAGACGTCGGAAATGCTCCTCGAAATCCCATCGGCTGTCGAGAACGAGTCCCAGGTACTTCATCGTCGACCCGACGCCGATGTGGACTCCTCCTACCGTTAGTTGGGAACCCCGTGGTGGCGCGTTCCGAGGGCCGTGAAAGCACATGGCCTCGGACTTGTGCAATGCCACCTCGAGTCCCAACTCCTGGATCCTGCCCACGACTGTCGCAACCCCGCGTGTCGCTAGTTCGACCGCCGCCTGGTACGACTCTCCCCGCGCCAGGACCAGCGTGTCGTCTGCGTAGCAGACCACGCTGACCCCGTCAGGGAGGTCGCCGCGCAGCACGTAGTCGTATCCGATGTTCCACAAGGGCGGCCCTAGTACCGATCCCTGCGGAACACCGCACGACATCTCTCGACGTTCCCACTCTCCCTGGTGACCAGGGTAGATGATGTACCTGTCCGACAGGTACGCCTCGACCACACGACAGAGGTAGTCGGGCGTCCGGTGATACCGGAGTGCCCTCCTAATGCTACTCCAAGGCAGGGAGTTGAAGGCGTTGGCGATGTCCAGAGACACCGCCACGACACACCTGCCCTGGGCCACCGCATCCCCCGTCGTGAGAGCTCGCACGCGCATGATGGCGTCCACCGTGGAGCGCCTCCTGCGAAAACCGAACTGGCCGTCCGCTAGATCCGGCCCCACCCGTGTTAAGTGCGCGACGAGGCGGTCTGCAATTACTCTTTCAAAGAGCTTGCCCACCTCGTCGAGCAGCACAATGGGCCGGTACGCGGACGGAGAGTCCGCAGGGCGTCCCGGCTTCGCGATGAGGACCAGTTTCCCCGTCTTCCAGCGAAGTGGGAACTGGCCCCTCTCCATGCATGCGCTGAAGAGCCCTCTTAGTCGAGGCCCGAGAGCCTCCATGGCCAGGACCCAGGCCTTCCCAGGCAAACCGTCGGGTCCTGGGGCGGTATTTTTGGCACTCAGCCTCCGTACCGCCACTCTCAACTCTACCTCGGTCACCTCTGGAGCATTTTCGTCGTCGTCGCCATCGTGGTCCACGTCGGATACCGCTGGTGGCGGAGCCATGGGCGGGGGAGAGTGTTCCCCTCGCACGGGGAACAGAGTGCTCACCACACCCTCCACAAGCTGGGGCCGGAGACTCTGCGTCAGCGGGGGAGCCCAGGGGCGGATTTTGTCCCGCACCACCTTATAGGGGCGTCCCCATGGGTCCCCATTCAGAGTCCCCAGCCACACGTTGCGGGCCTCGAGTTTGGCCCGCCTTATCTCCGCTCGGAGGGTGCGCTTTGCCTCTCTGTATCCCTCGTACAGCTCCGCCTCTCTGGCCTCCGCATCCGGAGGACGGATGCGGCGCCTGCGGTACCTGGCATACCGGCGTCGCGCGGCATTGCACGCATTGCGCAGTGCCGCAATCTCCGGCGACCACCAGTATACCTGGCGCTGAGCACGTCCTGGATGGACTCGGGGCATTGCCGCGTCGCAGATTTGCGACATGGCCTCCCGGAACCACTCTGCCTCGACGTCGATGTCGACAGGCCTGTCCGGTGCTTGCACCCAGGCCTGTACCGTCGCGGCTTCCAGGAGGAGCTCCCGGTCCATCTGCCTCAGCGCCCAACGCGGACCACAAGGGTTCCGTCGGACCGGCGCGGTCGAGGTTTGGGCGGAGACGTTAAACCGGATGTACCGGTGGTCTGAGTACGTCTCCACCTCCTCCATAACGCGCCAGTCGACGACACGTGGCGACAGAGCGGGGCTGGCAAACGAGATGTCCACCACTGAGTCACCCCGCATCCGCACACACGTGGGGACAGAACCCCGGTTTAGGACGACCAGGCCTGTCTCCAGAGCCCAGTCCTCCACCATCCGACCCCGCTGGTTCGTGAACCGGGAACCCCAAGCCAAGTTCTTGGCATTGAAGTCCCCGCACACGACCACAGGGAGGGAACCAAACCCAGCGACGACGGCTTTCAGCTCCATTAGGGAGATGTGAAGATCGCCGAGAGATCTGTTCGGGGACAGGTAGACTCCTACCACTGCAATGTCCCCGAACCGTGCTGCCACGCAACCCCGCCCCCTCGTGACGGCCTCGAGGGTCGGGGTACCGGCGGCGGCCGACGAAATTAGGGTCACCGAGCCGTCAAGGTCCCGCACCCAGTCTCCCCTGGGCAGGACATAGTACGGCTCGGAGACCACGGCGATATTGATCGACCACTGCGCCATGCTCTGGAGCAACAGATCCTGAGCGGAGGCGCAGTGGTTGATGTTCGCCTGGAGGAGACGTAATGGAGTAATTATTGACAGTCCATTACAGTCTCCTCCCGTGCCCCCCGTGAGGGCCCTGCCGCGTTAGGTGCGGCGGCGACAGCGGCAGCAGCCAAGGAGGTGGCTGCGGCGGTGAGTACGTCCGGGTGGATGGGCCTCCGTACCTTGCCCTTGGCCTTGGCGGGGGGGTCGCAGGACCTGCCCCCAGCCCGGTGGTCGGCCGGCTTGCCTGCCGCCGCACATGCGTAGCAGTGCGGCGTTGCACGGCATTCGACGGCCTTGTGACCAGCCTGACCGCACTGGTAGCAGCGGTCACTGCGGTCCACCTCTGCGGCGCAATGGGCCCCCACGTGGTGCCCCACGTGGCAGCGGTAGCACCGCAGAGGTCTGGGCTCCAACAGTTTTACCTGTGCGGAGACCCAGCCAACCAAGAGCCTTCGGCCTTCGCCCGTGATGGCTTTGGCCGCCGACACGGGGCAGCTAACCGTAACGGCTCGCATGCCCGTGCTGTCAGCACGGATGGTGCCCGCCCGCACTTGATCGGCCTGGCACCCTCCCGTCCTGACGACGGCGGCCACCACCTCATCCACCCTAACGGAGTCATCCAGGCCCATGATGCGCATGTCTATGCACTTTGTGGGCCTGGACACTCTGACCTCCTCGACGTCCAGGGACGCCCTGATCCTTGCGGCCAGGGCGTCTGCGGCAGAGCCGCTGTCCGCACCAGGGACCTCCAATATTCGGGCCCCGGTTGCGGTGCGCCTCATTCGGAAGCCTTCAGAGGCTCCGAACTCGTCGAGGTGATCTACCACCGCCTGTTTCGCCTTCGCCATGACCATGTCATAGTTCACGCCCCTCTTTTCCGCAGCTGGCTGTTGTGTAATCACTACAGCTGCGGAATTCGGGGCGCGAAGTCTGGCTGCCATGGCCCGCTTCTTGCGCCGCTGTCGCCGCTCGCGCTTTTTCGCCGCTCTAGCCGCCTTGCCCGCCTTCCTGCTGGCGCCGACAACTGTCCATTCGGCACCAGCCGAGGGTTCTTCGGGCAGGCGTGGCCTAGTCGCCGCCACTGCACGAGGTCCCGACGGTTTAGCGGCAGGCATCACTCTGCCTTTTGGGGAAGGAGTAGGCTTCCCCTGCCGTTGCTGCTGCTTGGCCGCCGGGACCGGCCTCGCAGGCTCCGACACCACGGCTTCACGCCCAGTTTGCCCCAACTGGCCCGCCTTGGGCGCAGCAGCCGTGGCCGCGGCGGCGGCGGCGTAGGAGACCGTCCTTTTCTGGCCGGAGGCCGCAAGCGGGGGGCGCAGCACAATGCCCTCCATGACAGCGAACTGCCGCTGGACCCGCTCCTGGAACTGCTGCTGCTGCTCCTGCTGCTGCTGCCGGAAGGCAGCCAGCTCTTGCCGCAGCAGGGTCAGAACCGCACTCTCCGGCTTTGGTAGGGGCTGCGACTGGCTTTGCCCTTGCATGCATTCCCCGTTTGTCGCCACCTCGGGACCAGTTTCACGGAGACCGGCCAGGTCCGCCTCGAGCCGTTCAATCCTCTTGTTGAGGGATTTCTTGAACGGCTCCAGGACGATCCCCAGTGCCTCGGTTATTGAGGTCATGGCCTGGGTTATGGATCGCCTCTTGGCGGCCTTCTCCCTCTTCTTGGCCACGCCTGCTATGGCAGCTGCCACGATCTCCGTGAACTTGGTCAGCGCCTCCTTCATGCCTTCTGGCTCACTGCCAGAAGGCTCCGGCTCCGAGGGGCTGGCCTGGGCACTGCTTGCCCCGGGGTGGCGCCCCTCCCTGGCAATCTTTAGGGACCGCTGGTTCACCTCCTCGGCGGTGGGCTTCCTCCCTTTTCTCGCCATTCGGCCCGCACCTCGTCCAGCAGTGGAGATTTTGCGAGCCGAAGCTCCACGCCCATCGTCGGAGGATGTCCTCCGGCCGTCCCTGGACATGGGGCGCTTGAGGAATGAGTTCCTCTTCTTTCTAGAGGTGGCCTCATCCACCTCCATTCTCTCCGAGTTGAGCGAAGACGCGGCATCGGAGTCCGACGCCGTGTCTTCACTCACCTCCCTGAGGCCGAAGCGCCTGCCGGCCTTTGTAGTACCCACCGGTGCAGTGGAAGTGCTGGGAACGGGTCCCAGGGACTCCACGCTACCGGTGGGTGAGCCACCCTGGCTCCTAGCGTCCACGGAGGACGGTAACAGGTCCCTAGGGGACCTGACGCGCTCTTTGCCCCCCCCAGAATACGAGGGGCAGCCCGAGCTCTGCTCGGGGAGGGATTCTCCTCCTGCGGTGCAGGCGGTACCCTCCTGGGGTAATAATTTCTTTAGAGTCGCGTCCATTATGTGCTGAACTCAGCTTTGCCTTTTTTTGTGGGGTGGGGTCCCCAATAACCACGTTCGCCATCTTGGTCACGTCTGATAAGCAGACGCGTACCAGAGGCGAACCCACTCTCAAATAAAACCACTGTCCAAAAACACCAACAGCTGTTGGTGCCGATGCTTCTGGACAGTGCACCCTCCGTGGCGGTCCATCTGGACTCCGCCTGTGTGTGTTCCTCTTGGTCTGGTCTCTCACTTGAGGCCTTCCGGCATGAGTAGCTCTACCGGCATAGCCCTCAAGATCACAGAGACACGCAAGCCCCACCACGACGACAACGTGGGAACACGGTTGGTGGGGGGACCACAAGACGTACGGCGTTGCGCTATTGGTACATGGTGGACATCCCACCCATACGTAAAATGCGTTTTTGGGAACACATTAATTTAGCGTACAGCTAAAAAGTGGAATTCCCGGCCGGAGTCTGTGTTTCCTGATAGCTATAACCTAGGGGCCTTTAAGTCAAGAGTGAATAGGTTACTTCTAGGCAAGCGTGCTCCATCGTCGGGCACATCATCAGGTGAGACAGTGGTCAATAGCGAGCCTATCCAATTTTAAAAAACAAAAAATTAAATAGGTTTCTCCATAGGTACAAACATTAGACCCCTTTCATCCCCCAAAGGTGGGGGGGAATCCTTTCTTGTTCTTTGTATATACCATAATCATTTTGCGAAATTTCAGTGTTCTAGGTCTAAGGGTTTGGGTCTGGCGTTAATGAAATTAGTGAATGAGTCAGGACTTTGCCTTTATTTATACAGATGACAAATTATCCATCACACTGGTGACATAACAAGCCACGCGGCGCGGAATTAGAGACTTATTATACATGACGGGGAAGCACGTACGCAAGGTGATATTTTGACTCTAATTTGGGCGGAGAGAGACTGATGCGCACGTCAATCTGACTGACTGATTGTATGATTGTTAGATTATAATGTCGCGGGATGTAGCTGATTGTGTTGTTAGTAGAATACTTGTTTTTTTAAACAATATGTACTTTTTTAAGCATCTCCCATATTATCTCTCTCCACCACCCTAGACTGCTAGAGAATGTTTAAGGCATTAAGTCCACCTTTGTTGCTTGAAGACTAAATAAATATATGCTACAGGCCTTTAAGTTATAAAAGGTGACTATTAATACGTTAGTAAGCTTTCAAAGGCTGCACTATCACAATTAACAATATTGAAAGCTTTCAGTTAAAAATTCTTTCGTCCATTTTTCTTTTTTTAGGATTCCTTACCTCATACAGCAAAAACGGAATCCTTATAGGATCACCTTGTCCATCTGTCCGTCTGTCAAGACCCTTTTTCTCAGAAAAGCGTAGAGGTATTAAGGTGAAATTGCTACCTCAAATCTGTTACCTTTTTGGACCGGTGAAAAAATCAAACTTCTAAGTAAATATAATCTAAAGTTAAAGCCGTTTGTATTTTGTTTAAGCGCATATTTTGACACTCGCAAGGAAATCAAAACATATGGATTTCCTTTGGCCATTATAATTTTGTTTGATGACAATGTCTCTAAATTGGCATATGGAGGGGCAGCTTTTGTTGACTGTACTCATGAATATGAAGACCAATATTTATGACACTACTCTCTCTTTTAAAATAAAACAGCCATTCTGTACATTTTGTATGAACATAATGATAACAAACTGAAACCGTTTCTTTTAATTAAACCATTTATATGCGGCTTTGAATTGTTGCTCGCATATGAAGGTTCAGCCAAAAATATGAAACTAATTGTACTTATCTACTGATTAGCATTTTTAATTTTTCACAATTTTGAACTTCCATTGTAAAAGATGTTTTTAATCTTGATACTTTCTCCCCCTGAAATATGGCCAGTGAATAAAATCTAATTTTGTATTCTTTTTTTGTACGTGAGAAATTATCAAATGACGCCTCCCGCTCTGAATAGGGCGAGAGGGAGTGTGAAACTGCTACTAAAACCTGACACCTTAAGCTGCCCTTTGATGACTCCTTCGAACAACCCTGTACCTTTCAACCATGTAACAGATAAAGGTGGTTTTCCACCCTGATTTCAAATTTTCAGCAAATTCAGATTCCTTGCATTTCATCTTTCATCATCATTTCAGCCGAAAGACGTCCACTGTTGAACAAAGGCCTCCCCAAGTACCTATCGACACATCGACCGGTCCTGTGCATCTCGCATCCATTGAATTTCTGCGACCTTCACCAGGTCATCGGTCCACCTTGTCGGAAGCATTCCAACGCTGCGTCGTCCAGTACGCGGTCGCCACTCCAGAACCTTTCGGCCCCATCGACCATTTGTTCTGCGAGCATTGTGCCCTACCCACTGCCACTTTTTTATTATTATTCTTGATAGGTGCGCCCTTGACCGCTATCTCACCTGATGGAAAGCGACGATGCGGTCGACGATGGAGCGCGCTTACCTAGAAGTAACCTATTCACTTAAGTTTAGGTACTAAGTAATAATAACCGGAGAAACATCATTGGTCAAAAAGTAAGATTTTATTGTACCTATCTTCATTATTTTCATAGGTTTGTCCTACTTCAAAAGTAACCACCGGAACCACTGTTTACTCGTACTTACGTGTTTTTTTTCGAGGTGGGAAATCATCCAAGACTTCTCTTGTTTTAGGCTGGAACGATAAGGGGTTTTTTTTTCGTTGGGAAAATTCGGGGCACACCTCCACCGTGTGCTCCACCGTGTCCTCCGGGCGGTCCACGCAATAGTGACACCCGGGCGTTTCTTCCACACGAATCCGGTGCAGGAACCTCCCGAACTTACCATGTGCGGTGAGGAGGGACAATAAACCCCTTATTGTCACACTTTTGCTGATTAAAACCACATAGACCTGTGTCCTTTAGTTGCATAAAAATATTTGAGTATCTAGATTTTTAAGAGTGTACAAGTTTTTTTTTTTTTTTTTTAAATTGATATAAACTAGTGCTTGACTGCGATCCCACCTGATGGTAAGTAGTAATGCAATCGTAGATGGTGAGGCGCACTAATTTATTAAGAGCCTATTCACTCTAGTTCCTTATATCACAGGATTACTGTCCTCTCCGCACTACGTCGAATATAGTCCGCCTCCCCAGTTGTTCCGCCGCCGCCGCGCCGCGCCGTCCAGCAACTCACGCAGAAAGATAACTGAATAATCGACGCTTCCATTTTTTTGTCACTGACAGATCTACTTAATATACAGGCTGGAAAAGGGTGTTCCTTTGTTTACATATTCATCACATTAATATTATAAAGGCGAAAGTTTGTGAGTGTGTGTGTGTATGCATGTTTGTTACAGCTTCACGTTCGAACTGCTGAACGGATTTAAATGAGATTTGGCACACTGGAATTGCAATAGCATATAGAATACTTTTTATCTTAGGAGTATGTTATATATATATGTTCCCTTCTGGCAATTTTCGATTATAGAAAGAAAAAAAAGAAAAGAAAGAAAGAAAACATGTTTATTCTGCCCAAATAGACGCACAATAAAATATAGCAATCGGTCCGGCCATGTGCAAACCGGGCATAACTGTGCTGAACTATAGACACTAGACAATAAACACAGTTGACTGATGTCTACATAGTCTGTGGTTGTCTACACAAAACACAGTCTGATCTTACAGCTTAGTCTAGTTCACAGAGTACCTTTTTATATGTCTAGTTAGTCTGTGGTTGTCCATTGTCATCCATTGTCTATTGCACCGACCGACAGAGACTGACATAACGTAATATAAATATAAACAATAATCTAAGAAAAACACATAACAATATATAAATCCAAGTTGTGCGTCGCATCTAGGCAAAAATAGGTTGTTGCTCAGCTTATACCGTGACGCTGGGCAAATCCAGCAATCCACGATGCTGATTTTCAGCAACCACCGTTCTAGTGACACTTTGGCGCTCCCTCCGAGAGCTTATCTACTTTGAAAGGTAAGTACATAATGATATATACACATAGCACATGAACAATTTTTACAACACGAAGATTCACACAATGAAAACAACAACATTACAAATACTTAACAATACTAAAATTGCACAAATACACTACACAAAACATTTCTATGCAAAAAATAACAGATGCTGAACCCATAATATAATTGCAGTATCATTTTAATCGACGGTAGACAACAGACCATAAATTGCACCATAATATGGGGAGGCGGCATGATGGCGGCGACTCACCTAATCAGCTCGACAGGATCACTAGAGTCAAATCGGAATACCATCACCACTATGGAAGACCATACCCATTGCCTGAAGTCCATGACCAAAGAGGTAAAATATAAAACTAATTTCTATAATCCAATTAATGAATTAACTCAAGTATATAAATATATATACATACATATATACATCTCTTGCATACTCAACAATCAACATAAGATTGTTGAGTATGCAAGAAATACTTTTTTAAAATGGTATTGAAGTGTTTTTTTGTCTTCAGGACTCTAATTGGCGGAGACAGGATATTCCAACAGTGTGTGGCACTGTATCTGAAGCTACCCCTGAATGCTGCAGTTCTGTGATGTGGTGTACAGAGAGGATATGTGGAGGATCGTGGTTCAAATTTGCTGTGTCTCCAAATTAGTTTATCGTATAAGTATTTTGGTTTCTGTGTAGTAATAACTCCAAACAGTAAACTAGCTAAATGTAACTTTCTCCTTGCTGCCATTTTCAGAATGTTATTCTCATTAATATAGGGAGTGACGTGACTCCTATGTGGTACCTTTACACAAAACCTTACACATGCATTCTGAATACGTTGAATTAACTTCTCTGTTCTGGCTAATAGGCATGGACCATACACTGTGTCACAATAGTTCAGACGTGATAAAATTAGGCTGTCTACAAGTTGTTTGCGAAGATCAACACTCAAATGGGCTCTAATTTTATAAAGTAGTTTTAACCTATAAAAGCAATTACGCATGGCATTGCTAATGTGCTTCTCAAATCTCAGTTCAGGGTCCATAGTCAAACCCAGATTGCATGCCAATTCAACCCTATCTATTATACTTCCCTTTATAAAAATTTTTGGATTGGCTGACAGTATCGCATTAATCATTTTTTTACTTCCCAAAACCATGAACTTAGACTTAAGTGGGTTTAAAACTAGTGAGTTAGCATCTGACCATTCTACCACTCTATCGAGATCTGAATTAATTTTGTCCTCTGCCTCTTTTAGATCTGCTGTTTTAAAAGAAATATACAACTGTATGTCATCAGCATACATGTGATATTTGCAGTGTTGGAAGGAATTGACAATATCTGCACTGTAGAGAATGTACAAAAGAGGCCCCAAAATCGATCCCTGGGGCACACCACGTGACACATGCCGAGGAGAGGATGAGCTGGTTGATCCATCCTCCCTTTGGACCTCCACGAGCTGTGACCTATTCTGTAAGTAGCTAGCGAACCACTCTATTGTTTCCGTAGTAAAACCATAGTACGCTAACTTGGAAAGTAATAGAGTGGTGTTAATTGCATCGAAGGCACGTGAAAAATCAAGAAGAGCAAGTAGGGTCCCCTCCCCTCGGTCTCGTGCTTCCAAGATATTTCCTACCACATCCAAAAGGGCTGTGGCTGTCCCACGACCTTTCCTAAAACCAGACTGCAGGTCAGGTAGCATGTTGTTAGATTCTAGGTACTCCAACATTTGGTTGTAAACTACTCTCTCCAAGACTTTAGATAAACATGGGAGAATGCTTACTGGGCGTAGGTCTTTAACAGTACATGGGTTACTGGTTTTAGGTAATGGACGCACTATAGCACATTTCCATGAGTCAGGGAAAGAGTTTGTATCGATAGACTTATTCACTATTGTAGTGATGGCATGGAGGGTGGTTGGTAATGTAAGCATTATCATATCGAGACTCAACCCATCTATTCCCTTAGCATTTGACCCCAAACTCTTGATAATTTTAGAAATTTCAGCTTCATTGACATTTTGCAGCTTAAAATGAGTGTCCCCATACCGGTTAGAGTCAAAATATGTCACTTGAGATGTTGACAATATGTTCTGACCAGGCACATCAAGAAATGCCCTGTTAATTTCGTCAGGGTCATTAAATTGTCCTGGGAGCATGCCATCACTATGATCTGAGAGCACATCGGACTTGAGATTTTTCCATAGTTTTTTTGGGTTTTTCAACTGATTATTAATGTGCCTGTCAAAGTACACCTTCTTTTCCTGCATCAGTGCGGTACTAGCTTGTTTTTTTAAGTCCAAATAATATTTTTTTGTAGTGTCTTGTTTATTCTTAATATAGTTCTTTTTTGCCTCGTTTCTTAACTTAATCATTAATTTAATATTGTCTGTTATCCACGGTGTGGGACGATCTCTAACTATCTTACTTTTTATCGGTGCATGTAAATCAAATAATTGGTTTATGTGGTAGTTGAAAAAATCTACCATGCTATCCACATCTGGCAGTGAGCTTATTTCCGTCCATGGCATTGATTCCAAATCTGCTGCAAAGTAGTTATCTAAAATATCCCTTAAAGGGCGATATGTAACCAGCCTAGGTTTGCTCTTTACTTTCTTTACCACAGTATCACACACAATAAACGAGTGATGGCCAAGTTCACTGATGTGATTGACCTGTACATTGCGTACTCCTATATCGGTACAGATGACATCTATCAGTGTACTACTGTCACCTACAAAATGGGTTGGCGACAGAACCACCTGATTTAGACTAGAGTAATTCAAGAACTCCATTAACTCCTTAGTTTTACCACTTGTAGTATCCAATAAATTAACATTGAAGTCCCCCAACACTACCAAATGATCGTACGGTGCCAATGCGCTAATACTGTCAGTTATCCCATCCAAAAATCTAGAAAGTTCAAACCATGGTGGCCTATATGCTGTACCTATTAATAACTTTTTACCATTAATAGTTAGGCTTAACCACATCTGTTCAACATCGGAACTTTTGGAATGTGGTTGTACGCGCGCCCTTACTCCCGTTTTAATATAAAAAGCTACACCCCCACCCCGCCCCCCGCGCATAGACGCAGGGCGTGGCACATGTTTCAGCCTATATCCCGGGACCTTAGGCGCGCGGCCTTCCTCCTCAGGTTTCAGCCATGTTTCATTTATTGCCATGATATCTACTGAGTGTTGTGACATGGCAATCAGGAACTCATCCTGATTAGTTGCCAGTGAGCCAGCATTAAACAAACCAAACTTCAATACTTTCGACTTAGTCATCTTATGTAATGTTCAAAAATTATATTTATGTATACTAATGAAATATAATTAAATTGATTAAGTTGAAACAGTATGTTAATTTTATATAAATATGTCCTGTGTGTATTTCTAGTGTGTCTTCGCGTTATCAGAGCAAAATACTCACTTTCAAAAGCCCACCTCCCCACATCATGACAGATACGACGCACAAACTCGTTAAACCAAAAACTTACACTAAAAGAGCTAACATTAAGTATTAGAATAAAATGAACATCAATAAATAACCAATTATTTATTTGTTGCTGAGAACGGTCCAATAAACTTTCCGATATCTTCCTCAGACGCAATCCTGTGAGTGGGGTCTCCGGGCTTACTACGGACCAATATGCGACCTCGCCTCGACCAAACGAAGCGCCAGCCGTGCTCTGCCGCAGCAGCCCTTGTTTGGCGAAATAACTGTAGGTTCAACCTGGTCAGCCATTCGTTAACAAAAAAGCGAACTGGCTTCCCCGGGAGACCGAGATTCTCAGTTGTGGCGCCTCTCCGCACGCGAGCACCATTTAATAGGGCGTCACGCTGGTCACGGCGAGCCAGACGCACTATGATAGAACGAGGGCGGGGTTCTGCCGACGCAGAAGGGCTGGTCGCCTTGATGTGTCGGCCACCTGCTCGCTCTGCACACACAATATCCCGATCCTCCAGTGTGACTCCCAGCTTCGTGCCAATAAGCTGAAGCAGATGCGTGGGATTTTCCCCTTGAGCCTCAGGCACGTTCGCTATGACTACGTCATTAGCCATGAGCTCCTGATCCCGATCATTAAGGTCCCGCTTCAGTTGCTCCACAATGTTCCCCACTACTCCCGAATCTGCTGACTGAGCATAACCTTCAGACTGCCGTTTTTCGAGCACCTCCAACCTGGACTCGATCCCGTCCATACGAATGTGGCACAAGTCATTTGACGCCTTCAAATCAGCCACATCTCTCCGCAGCTCCACGACCTCGAATCTCAAGGTGCGTAGCTCCTCCACCACCAATTTCAGCGCAGAGCTCACTTCCTGTGGGAACTCGTGAAGCGACGCCGCCGCAGACGAAGGCGACGCCGAATGAACCAGTTGAATAGAACCCACAGGGGTCCCAGGTGTCGACGTTGGCATCGGCGGCGGCGTTGACAAATCCACATCCGCCGACTCCACACTCTGCAGCTCAGCTACCAATCCCCGCACAGGTGTCTCGGCCTTATTGTCCCGGCGGACATTTTTCCTGCATTCGGGACACTGCCCTATGGTGGCTGCGGGACCTTTCGAAGGGAGGCCGACACACGTACGGTGATACACACTGGCACATTTCGTGCACTTTGTGGAGTCGCTTGCTGACACAAACTTGCCGCATCCACCACACTTTGCCGGCATTCTTTAAGTTCAATGAACTCTGCGATCAAAACAATCGAACTGTCAACGGAGATGTTGATAATAATATTGAAAGTGCTTGAGGGTATTTTAATATTTTTAACTGATGATCAGCTGTTTTATTACACCAGATATAGACACTTTAGGAGCAAATCCGAGATTTCACCACACCAATATGTCATGTACTATGATGCTACTCACTCAAATAAAAACTTTTTAAACACTTTAACGTGGTATTTTTATTTTTAATCCGTAAAATGTAGGACACCAATCTCACCAGAACAAACGTCAAAACGTCACTCCTCCCAATTATCACACTTGCAAAGCCGCTGGCAGCAGCTTTAAAAGATGACTTGATGATTGACTAGCCTGTTGGTCTAGCGGTTAGTGGCCCTGACTGCTATGCCGGAGGTCGTGGGTTCGATTACCACCCAGGACAAATATTTGTGTGATGAGCACAATCATTTGTTCTGTGTCTAATTGTCTGTGTGTAATTTTTCTATAATATGTACGTATTTAGAAATATATAAGTATGTTTATCAGTTATCTAGAACTCATAACACAAGCTTTGCTTAGCTTGGGACTAGATGGCGTTGTGTGATAGTTGTGTGAATATTATTATATTATGTAAATCACACTAATATTATAAAAAGAAAGTTTGTACGTAAGTGTGTGTATACTTGTTACTCCTTAACTCTCAAACGGTTGAAAGGTTTTGGATGGAATGTGGCCAACAGATATTCAAGAATAGGATATAAATGTGTTGTATAGATATATAAATATATTGTAAATAGTGATAGTTTTCTTTTTCTTACGTGGGTGAAATCGCTAGCTGAGCTAGTAAGCGTAAAGGAGTACAAAACATGCACACACACACACACAAGCATTAATGGGCACTCGTACAAACTTTCGCCTTAATAATAGTAATATAATTTCTACACATAGGTATCTCAATTATTATTTTACCCATATATTTCTGAAACCAAATGGAGTGTATTGTTCCTGATAAACTAGACTAATAATAATGTAAGACATCTTCGATTCTTCGATAATATTAATGAAAGGCAATATCTCTTAACCCTAGAGTAGGCGCGTCTTTCCGCGAAATGTCAGTGGGCGCGTGGGGAGCATTTTGCCGCTCCTTTTCTACGACCATTTTAAGTAGGAATAGAGCTATATAAACAATTTATTTTCTGAGGATTTAAAAGAAACAAAAATAAGTAATGACAATTCAACATATTTATTGAACTTTGTTTTAAAAACTTTAGTTTATAAAAGATTTTCGAAAACGCAACATTTTACTTTTAACTTATCCTACATAGTCCTATATGATGCTCATAAAAATGAAAAAAAAAAATACAAAATTATACATTTTTTACATTTACTCGGTGTCCTTTGTCAAAACAGTCGTCACGTAGGTAATATGCAATGTTCATTGCACATCAAACTAACTTTAACTTTGAGCATCTGCGACATCGTTTTTCCGTGCGCCAAAATGATGCTTGTTTTATAGTTATCTACCTAATGAGTAATTTGGTTCCTCAGACAAATATTTATTTATTATGGGAAAACAAACAGTGACACGTTACAATTTATAGAAAAATAAATTACAAAACAATATGATTAAATGTGTAACCAATAATATTTTCCACGAAATACACAAAACAAATATTTGCAAAGCATGCGATTTAAAACTAAAACCTACACTACTACACCAGTTAATAAATAAAGATCCCCCCCCCCCAAAGTGCCAGGCTATTATTATTGGAAGCTCGCGCATGATGGGTAAAGTGGTGGTTAATTCTCTTCCTCCAATTATTTTTAATGGTGCCGTCATTCCTATCAGTCCTAGCGTAAAGGATCTCGGTTTGCATCTTGACTCGACCCTTGGCTGGCAAAGTCAGGTTTCCAGTGTCTGCCAAAGAGTCAACGGGACTTTGCGGTGTCTGTATCATCTGAGGAACTTTCTGCCTGCGAAGACAAAGACTATGCTTGTGCAAACTTTAACATTCCCTATAATCGACTATGGTGACGTGTGCTACTTTGACCTGAACGCGGTGTTACTCGATAAAATTGACAGGCTCCTCAACAACTGTATCCGATTCATATATAATTTGAGAAAATATGACCATATTTCGAGCTACAGATCTGAGCTCAAATGGATGCCCATTCGCCAGAGAAGGAGTCTGCGCGCTCTGACTACTCTTTACTCTCTGCTCAACTCTCCCACCCCTCCTTCTAATCTTATATCACACTTTAAATATTTATGTTCTTCTCATGCTAAAAATCTGCGTTCTTCTAACAATCTTTTACTGCTTTGTCCTTCTCATACTTCTGACTTTATTCATTCTTCCTTTCATATACAGTCCATACTTCTGTGGAATGCGCTTCCTCTCGAGATCAGGACGGCCACCAGTCTATATGCATTTAAGCGGATGTTGCGAAACTACTTTCTGCACAAATAGTGAATTCGTCTCAATGACCCCTTTCTTTTACTTTATATAAATATTTATGTATATATTATATTATATGTGCACGTTTATTTTGTATATATATATACTTTTGAACTCTTATTTTTTAAATATTCTTTTGTATTTTTATGCACCTGCCACATTTTCTCTTCACCACCCTAGGTTGACTGGTAGAGAATGCCTAAGGCATTAAGTCCGCCTTTGAACTTTTGTGTTGCATGAAGTTTTAATAAATAAATAAATAAATAAAGATAATAAAACATTATTTTAAGCTGCTTTTAGAGACCTGTATAAAAAAAGAAAAATGTGAAATTAAAAAAAATCATAATATTATATATAATAATTGATGTTGAAATAACTAAAATAATTAATGTCTTAATACAAGACCATGTAGCCATATATATAACCACAAGATATTCAGCGTTATGGCTTAACTTTTTCAGACATCGCAATCTTTTTCACGTACTATCGGCGTAGCATCAATTTATTGAATTACATTCCGGCAATATTCTTTGATTTCTCGTTTAATAGTTTTAAATCCTGAAATCAAAAGCGATTTCTTTTAATTATTATAATAATGCACTACAAAATATAGTCTACATTTCAAGTTTATAAAAAATATTGACACAATTTTTACTTTCGTGAGAAGGCGCGTGGTGAGCAAAATGCCGCCTGGCGTTACCTGATGGTAATAAACGCCTCCTCTAGCGACTTCCATGGCACTGATGACGTGCAGCATTTTGGCATGAATTTCGAACAAAAGTGGGGGCAGCTATTAAAAAGCGCAAACTAAACGGGCCATTGTGATTTTTTGATGAGGGCGGTAAAATGCTCATAGCGGGCCCACTCTAGGGTTTATTCTGGATTAAAATCGGTCCCAAAAATCCCTTCATTTTTTACAGACACGAGTACCAAGTACTAAAAATCGTAATGCATTACGTTTCCCAACCCGCCTTTTGTTGTATTTAAGTGGTCGTTAGATCTCCTATCGTCTCATATAAAGTTTTACGTCTACGTAAAGAAGTTACGATTTTTATTTATGTAGGTACAGACAGTCATCTGGCGACATGGCGACTATAAATGCAATCTGGAGTTTCTTTCAACCGTATTGAAGGGAGAGTATCTTGTCGTTTGTTATTATTGGATACTTTGTGAAGCTTTGAATATTTTTCTTTAGAGAAACGTTGTTTTTTTAAGAATGGTGCTCGATTTCAATTCTGTCCTGTCCCGATAAATGTTGATGTTTTTTCTCTTCGTTGTCCTTACAGAGTTTTTTATTGAAACAAAAATGTTTTGTACAAGTTTTAGGTTTTGCTTAGTATTTTGTTGACGTATTTTTATTTTTGCTTACGATTTTCTTGAAAACAAAAAAAATATATTTGAGAATCTGGCATTGACTTAAATAGTATTCGAATCCATGTTTTTTTTTTTAAATAATATAAACTAGTCCTTGACTGCGATCTCACCTGACGGTAAGCAGTCATGCAATTATTGAAGGTGAGGCTTAAAAACCTATTAATTTTAACTTTGAAGACACCTAAATTATAATCGGACGGAATACTAGGAATTGCGTCTGTAAATATTTGACTAATGATCTATTTTAAAAAAACATGAAATAACTTTACTTATAATTTAATTTCGGTAATAATTAATTAAAATTCACTAAAATAACGAGAGCCCTAATGTATGACTCAGCATGATTCCCAAATCACGTCAGACCATCTTATAAATATCTTAGTAAACACTTACCAAATGGATACAATAACAAATTCATAGAAAATTACTTCGCTAGAGGGCTCCAATTTCTCAAATTCAATATCAATAAGTCTCCGTGTACAATGGCGAAGATTTAATAAAAAAAAATACTCGTGTCCATTGACGTGACTTGACATGAGTGAAGCGAAACAGATCCGTACCTACCACGACACGAGACACGACATACGTCAGATATTCTATTACGAAGTTTGAAGGGACTTACTGAACGAGTAATAAAAATTCTTTGATATTAAGATTGGTGTGTAAGGATGTCAGGCTCAGATCGGATATATACACACCACTAGTTTTTAATTAGTACAAATACTTAAAGGGGTTATTAGAAAAGGTTTTGTTATTATTAAAGTAACGTAAATAATATTCATAAACAGCAAAGTTATTAGCGTTTGTTTATATCCCAAAATGTCACCCAATTTATGGAAATATTGTACAGGCTATTGATTATGGATGAATAAATGACGATCAAAATGAAACACTGCGCGTAGTATTTTTCAATTAAATTATGAATTTACCAATTATGACAAAATTTCGTGGACAATTTTGGGTTTTTTTTTACTTTTGACTACAAAAATATGATTAGTAACGGGTAAAAAATATTTGCTTTGGAAATAGTAATAGCAAAATATAACAACCTCGTCAGCAGTTATATTTTTGAGCCGTTTGGAGTTGAGACTATTGGGTCGTCGAGTCCGAGTGCTCATGCGCTTTTTAAAGAATTATCCAAACGGCTAGTTGACACTTCGCGTGACCAAAGGGCTGGCTTTTACCTCGGTCAGAGATAAAGCATTGCCATACAACGTGGCAATGCCGCCAGTCTTTTGGTCACACTTCCAGTCGACAGCGATGCGGAGAAATTTTTTGACGCCATATTTTAGGTAGGAGTTATTGTGTGTATATTATGTCATTTTAGTTTATTATTAATTTTTTAGTTTTAGGTTTAGTTTTATTTTTATTTTTCTAGTTCTATCTATGTTCAAAATAAATTGCTTTTACTAATATTGAAAAAAAAAGCAAATAAGCTTGAAAAGGTTCTATTAATCATCATCATCATCATCTTCCTGCCCTTGTCCCGTGTTATTTGGGGTCGGCGCAACACGTTTTTTTCTTCCATTCTGCCCTGTCACTCGTCATACTATCACTAACTTCCTTTTCTTTCATATCACTCTTCACACAATCCATCCATCTTTTCTTTGGTCTCCCTCTCCCTCTCCATCCATCCATATGTAAACTCATAACTCTATTAATATCAAACTAAAACTTCAGTTCTCAATTATAATCTTATGATCAAAATCTTCAAGAATAAACCTGGAATTTGTTCAATGTTTTTCTCTCAATTTATGTAAAATTATATCTTAATATGTACATCCTATCAGGTTCCGTTATCGGCATTTATTCACCGTGTGGGAGGACAGGCACATCAAGATGGAATCGTATAGCGTACGGCGTGGGCTGATGACAAAATACGTAATGACAAGCGTGTTTTCTTGTTTACTCAATAGTATTGGTTTGAGTAGTCTTGATTATAGTAAGGCTATGCCGAAGATAGTGAAGATACGGCCACAGTCTTTTTATCTATACTCGGAACCCCATACGTACAAAACTTTTTGTGAACACATTTATTGTACGTAAAGCTAAGTAGTGGAATTCCCTGCTGGAGTCTGTGCTTCCTGATAGCTATAACCAAGGGGTCTTTAAGTCAAGTGTAAATAGGTTACTTCTAGGCAAGTATGCTCCATCGTCTACATCATCATCGCCTACCATCAGGTGAGACAGTAGTCAGACGCAAGTTTATCAATGATAAAAAAAAAATCTACATACCTATGAAGTTATGGATTGATTTATTTTTAAACAAGTATGCAAGCTTTAGTTCCCTTGGGATAACTTTCTGGTTTTACACGAGTAAAATTACTGCCAGCAGTTAACTTCCAATATAAACAACTGCAATTTCTTCTTACTTTTCAAAATTTGTACAACTTAACACCCTCCTCAGTAATGAGTCGTATTCCTCATCACTGAGGGTCGTGAAGTTCCCGCTGGATTAGCTTCTTACTGGTGGTGTCTCGCCATCTGTGATGGTTCTTGACGTCATGAAGTGCGACGTGCAATTGGGTGTCCAGTGTGGAGCGGACCTGATCTGCCCATATTTTTGGGCTGCAGCCTCTTGGTCATTTGCCATCAACCATGGTAGTAATGACGAGTTGTTCAAGGTTGCGGCCATTTTTCCAACCTTTGTGACCAAAAAACTCTAGTAGTCTGCGCATACGTATTCAACAGTCTAATCTTCCTTCTTGTCTCATTCAATTTCTTGTCTTGTCTTGTCAATTCATTCTTCTTGTCTCTGGTCTTGGAGTACCAAGACCCGGAATGGCAAGCGGTCGCCTTCTTCTGCGAAGCAGTAATGCTAGCAAAAGAGGAGGCCACACGTGCACGCACGAGGGCGCGGCCCTCACGACCCAGCCGCCGGGACCCCGATCCGATTTCCGACCACCGTAGGCGCGGGCTTGCGGACGGCGAGCAATGGGTAGCTCGCCGTCCAATCGTCCGGTAACCGTCCGGACCGAGCCCAAGCCGTCGATGGCACGTACTGTTCCAAGCGCGCCTCAAGGTGATGTCAGCAAACCGTAGGGGCTCAACAGGGTCGAAGCCTACTGGGGCCAAGGGTCTGATTCTGAAAGGAAGACTCGGCCCTGGTACGAAAGACAACGAAGAACACACCCTCCCGATCCGCCCAAAAGCGAGGGATGTCATTGGAAGATTTTCCCATCGAAAAAAAAAAAACAATCTAATCTTGATGTTTAGTTTTCGTAAAATTAAAATTTAACAAACCACTTCAAAATTACAAACGAATGCTCTACGATCACTCAAAGCAGACGTCAAGTAATTTATTCGTGACAGTGATATCAATTCATATAATTGTCAAGTTATCAAACGCTCACTGGGGCTGAAGAAATATTAATATTTGATGGACAACCTGTAACACTGGCCCGATTTACAAGAGAACTTACAAATTGGAGATACCAACTTGGAAACTGGCTAATTGAAGGTTCAACTTGTTGAAAGTGATATTGTAGGAAGGATTTCGTAAAAAAATAAATTTCTTTTTTATATTTCCGTAAGTTATTTTTATAGGATTTGATACTTTTTTAGACTATTTGATACTTTTTTAGACAAAACGTAATTACTCAGTAGAACGAATTACTTAGCATTTCTATTGATCTTAACCTTAGTTTCTAAATTAATATACTTACCTATACAATTAATAGTTAAAATTACGCGAGTGAAACCACGAGAAACAGCTAGTCTAAGAAAAAAAAAAACTGGGCAATAGTGAGTCGGACTCACGCACTGAGGTTTCAAGTCCCGAATAGAGTCTCGAAGATTTTTCCGAAACGCAAAAATGTTTTTTTTTTTGTAACGTAAAAACAAATTTACTGTTTTCAGATTTATTCCTATACCTGTGCTATATTATATATTTATTTTTTTTAAATAGGTGTATATTTTATTTTACTTTTTCTTTTACTTACTAGGTCCTAGGTAAAAGAAAAAATAAAATAGGTTTACATTTAAAAAAAAAACGTGTACGCAAAGCGATCCCCACTCTTGCCGAGCGCTCAAGATCCGTGCCGATACCTGTACTTTCCGTTGATGCAGAATCCTGTAATTTGGCATAAAGCAAGGTCTTATAGCAAAGATATAGGAATAAATCTAAAAACAGTAAATTTGATGTTACGTCACAAAAAAAAATGATTTTTTTGCGATTCGAAAAAATCTTCGACACTCCATTCAGTAATTGAACTATTTACATAGGTATAGAACCCTTAGTGCTAGAGTCCGATTCGCACTTGCCCAGCTTTTAATTATTAATAGACTGACGTTTGACCACTATTGGTCTTGAGAGTAAGTGACGATCTCGTCGACGATGGAGCACGCTTGCCCAGAAGTAACTTATTCACTCTTGACTTAAATACCACAGCTTAGGGCGAATAGTCCCTTGAACATCTGGGCGAAGTTAAATGCACACATATTGGTAATGCCACCAGCGCCGCATAGAGCTCCGGTAATCTTTAAAACAATTTTCTTTGCAAATGTACATTTTGAAGAAAAAATTTTTTTTTTTTGTGTAAATATATTTCTAAAGATCAAAGCCGTTTGAAAGAAGTAGGGAAAACAAGCGAAAAAATATCATGTTGTTAAAAAGTTTTCTTTGGCAAAAGTATTATCCATACAAAAAAATCATATGTTAACGATGTATGAATCAATAGCATTTTTTTTTTTCAAATCTATTATACCAGCCGTTACCGAGGAGTCGGCTTCAGAAAGTCACTGTTTCATGGCCCTAAATGGGAGCAAGGGCCTTAACAACAGCTGTCAGGAAACAGACGTAGAATTGTGGAGCGTCATGATGATGTTTTATCATTGTTGCGATCAAGTCTGACGTAAAGGTTGTATCTAAAATATATAAATGTCATCGTGACCATCGTGGCAACCAGTTCTTGGCTAGAGCTTCATTCATTTGGTCTATTATTCAGTATAGGAAACATTCCACCCATACGTGCAAAGCGTTTTGAGAACACATTCATAATGCGTACAGCTAAGGAGTGGAATTCCCTGCCGGAGTCTGTTTCCTGATAGCTACAACATAGGGGTCTTTAAGTCAAGAGTGAATAGGTTTCTTCTAGGCAAGCGTGCTCCGTCGTCGGCCACATCATCGCTTACCATCAGGTGAGATGGTGGTCAAATGCGAGTCTATAAATAAAAAATAAAAAAATATCTCCAAATCCATACAAAAGGCATATACAATGAATCGCATCCGACATCTATAATATCTAACAGACAACTTACCGTGTAGGTACTCACCGTAAATATTTAATGTGCCACACAACATGACAAACGACACGCTCGACAATATTCCGTAATGACAAAAGACATTGACACTTGACATAAGTGTATTAGTTGATATTTGATAGGTCATGATACCACGCGCAAATCATACATATTGAATGTGTAATGTTAGATGAGTGACTAGCTTATTGGATAAACTTTGTAGGAGTCAAATACTGTCAAGGTTTAGTGGCCTGTTTTCTAAGCTTTTAGTGTCGGCGGCAACGACCTCTCGCGCCGGTCCCTGGTACATGCCATGGTCTGGAGCGAGGAGGAATGGCAGGCGGCCACCTCCTTCTGGGAAGCAGTAATACTAGCGAAGAAGGCGGCTGCACGCGTGAGTAAACGGCCTTCCTGACGTCCCAACCGCCGGCAGCCCGACACCAATTTCCAACTGCCGTAAGCGAGCTTCATATTCGTCGACATAGTGTTCCATGCGCGCCTCGAGGAGATGTCAGTAAAATCGTAGGGGCCCAACTGGGTCGAAGACTACTGGAGCCATGGGTTATGCGAAAGAGAATGGGAACATAGGAGTGGGTTTTGGTCAGTAAAAGTCTAACATCTGACACCTGAGTCTGCTCCGCCCTAGTGCGAGAGAAGTCATTGGATGATTTCCCACCTAAAAAAACTTTTTAGAAAAAAAAAAATAACCGACTTCACTAAAAAAAAAACACTAAAAGGATCTAAATAACTTTAATTTCGGAAGTCGGTGTTTCTCGGTATTGTTTGTTTCTTATTTAACACCGACTTAGTGAAGTCGGTTATTTTTTTTTTCTAAAAAGTTTTTATTTCACACTTTTTAGTTGCGATACACTTATAAACAGAGTGCCTATTTCTCATGACAATTCCAATTAACCCAAATACTGCTAGGTTACATTGTTTTATTATAAAGTTCCTGTGTCTACCTTCCTCCTTCCGGCTCCATCATCAGATCAGTTCGATAGTACCTTATAGCCAAAGAGCATCTCACGACAATTCTAATAAGCCCAAACACGGCTAGGATACATTGATTAATTACGGAGTTCCTGTGCCTACCTTCCGGCTCCATCATCAGATCAGTTCGATAGTACCTTATAGACAAAGTGCATCTCATGACAATTCTAATAAGTCCAAACACGGCTAGGATACATTGATTAATTACGGAGTTCCTGTGCCTACCTTCCGGCTCCATCATCAGATCAGTTCGATAGTAACTTATAGACAAAGTGCATCTCATGACAATTCTAATAAGTCCAAACACGGCTAGGTTACATTGATTAATTACGGAGTTCCAGTGCCTACCTTCCGGCTCCATCATCATCATCAGATCACTTCGATGATACCATTTTCAACGTAACTATTCAGAATCATTCATTTATTTGTATTGTCATAGTCGCTTAACTATGTATATCTTCATTGTGATATCTATTTGAGTATGAAGTTCCGTTGACCATTTCTGGTCTTCTTCATCAGTTCCACTTCATCAAATGTTACTTTTTGACTGTAAATGCTTAAGTTCTTGATGAAAATACTAAAATTACCATAGGGTTGCCTATAATTTTTGAGGAGTTCACTCGATTCCTCATGGATTCCATCATCAGAACTGGATTTTGAAAAAAATGGAACCAATCTGGAAGCATATCCTATAAAGGGAAAAAAATTTTGCAAATCGGTCCATAAACGACGGAATTCTGAGTGTAAGGTATTTGCACATACTTTTTATTGTTGTTAATGTGGGTATGCTCTAAAATGAATAAACCAGTCAGCTATCCATCCCGGTGTTTAATTGACGTTCCACTGAGGTAACAAACATAAAAAAAAATAATGATAAAAAAAATAAATAAAAAAAATACAACCGAATTGATAACCTCCTCCTTTTTTTTGAAGTCGGTTAAAAAAAAGTTTTTAGTGTAAGAAGCTTGATATAATATAAAACGTTTAGAACGGGTAAGGTTAAGTAAAAGGATGAACGACACTGTAATTCAGTTTTTATAAAATCAAATCGGACACTTGATTTGTTTTAAACCCGGTACAGACTGCTGTAACGCAACATGCAAGGTAATTTATGACAGGAACATTTCATAAGTGTGGACGCAGCGCGCGCGCGAACCGAACATGACCTACTCACATAGTTGAAATGCTGTACGATTCGTGCGCGCGAGGCGTCCACACTATAGAAATTCTGATACATTACATGATACATAGCGACAACGTGGACGGCAAATTCTTTCATTGCATCATTGCATGTTACATAACAGTAGTCTGTACCCAGCTTTGAATAGGTTCAATGTGACCAGTGGTGGCCCCGACTTCGAGTTCTAGGTCGCGGGTTCAAACCCAGGTGTTTTGCTTGCATTACTACATGTGTAATTTATTTCATCACCACTACTCTCAAAACGGTGACAAAAAACACCGTATGGAAACCGCCATGTCCTAGTATCTATATTTCAACGACATGTGACATCCACCTTTTTGCACTGGGTCCGCGTGTAAAGGGGGGGCAGTAGTTCATAAAATGTTGAGAAACTATCCCAAGGGCTGGCTTTTATCTTTTTTTTTTGGACAGAGGTTATCTTCTGTCCATAATAAAAGCAATGCATAAGCATTGCCATACAGCGAGGCAATACCGCCACTCTTTCGGGTACACCAACAAAAAGTAAAACGATTTAAAAATAACTTTAATTTCGGAAGTCGATATTTCTCGGTATTGTTTATTTATTATTTAACACCTACTTCCGAAATTAAAGTTATATTGATCGTTTTATAGTTTTTTTTTTTTTGTTAAATTAAATGCTTTTTATTTCCCACTTTTAGTTGTGATACACTTAGAACCAGAATGCCTATTTCTCATGACAATTCCAATTAACCCAAACACTGCTAGGATTGTATATAATTAAAGTTAATGAAGTATATACTATAATTAGGTAGCGATCGAAAAATGAACTAAACAGTAGGCGACTTTCTTACATTTCAACCTCACAAAGTATGTACATTTCGAGGACACGGTCCCGCGGTGTGCTCCGCTTGGATGGAGCACCGCCATGTCCTCGTGGGAGCGATCAGCGGCAACGACCTCTCGCGCCAGGCTCTGGTACAAGCCATGGTCCGGAGTGAGGAGGAATGGCAGGCGGCCGCACGCGTGAGGAAGCCGCCGAGATCCCGAACCCAATTTCCAGACACCGAAGGCGTGGGCTTGCGGACGACTAGCAATGGGTAGCTCGCCCTCCAGCCGTCCGGTAACCTTCAGAACCAAGCTCGAGTCATCGCCGATGCACAGTGTTCCACACGTGCCTCAAGGAGATGTCAGCAAAACCGTGGGGGCCCAGCAGGATCGAAGCTTACAGGGGCCATGGGTTATGCAAAAGACAACCTCGGGGTCTTGGAACGAAGGCAAAGAAAGAACAAAAGAGTGAGTTTTAGTCAGTTAAAGTCTGACACGCCCTTTCACCTTAGCGCGGTAGAAGTCATTGGATGACTTTTCACCTAAAAAAAATACATTTTAGAAATATATTTCTCTTGTGATACGACTCTGTACCTACTGTTCACTTTACTATACAGCAAATAACAGTAAGGAGCTTAACAGTTAATAGGGCTAGGGTAACAATGAGTGGTCTATCGCTAATTTTGATTTTCTTTTCTAACACATTTTTTTTTATTATTAGTTGATTTATACCCATACTTTGACAGTGGTAATTATTTTTATTTTTAAATATGACATTTGTTATATGAACTTTAACGTGAATGTCTACTTTGCAAAGTGTTATTGTTATTATTATATTTTTTTGACGTGGAAAATCATCTAATGACTTCTCCTGCTTTACCTGACACGTCCTCCCTCACCACCCGGTGTGGGAGGGCGTGTCAGGTTTTTACCACCTAACTAAAACCACATCTTTGTTTCTTCAGTTATCTTTTGGGTTCCAGGACTATGAGTAAATCCTTTTCAGAACCGTTCCCATGACCCTAGAGGCATCGGAATGTATTATAATACATTTTTAATTTGGTGCCTTATCAGTAATTTTAACTTTTTTCTAGCAGTTTGAGTACTTTTTGCGACCTACCCAAATTACTCTTGTCTTTTCTTTGATAATGTTTATCGAGTCATTGAGCTCCTTAGTAGTCCAGTTGAGCTACACGAATACTGTCAAATGCTTGCACTGATTGGGCAAGTTCACTCAAATCACATACACACGCATGGTTCTCATTATGATTTAGGTACTGCATAGATTGTAAAATAGACTTTGACCTATGAGTTTGTTTCGATATTTCTTCTCAGGGTAGTCAGCCAGGAAACACTGGCCTCATCTAGTTTAAATTAACGAACGTGTAAAATTGTTATTTAAAACCTATTTGCAAAATAAATACCTATAATTTATCGTATACTAAGCGATCGTAAACATTTACCCATGATAATTAACATTGTGTACTCTGTACAGAAATGACAGTGACTTGGGTCAAATAAAAGAGGAGTTAAATGGAATAAATTACACACTGTATATTAATGTGGCAACACAAGCGCCATACCCCATGACGAAATGTAATGACCAATCAGCCTAACTTAAAAACTAAACAAAACAGGACGCATCGTCGCTCGTTGCTATGACGAATATGCCAGGCTCCTGCAGGGCCTCAGGTGCATCAACATGCTTACAGTACGATTAACATATGTTGGTCACTCCGAACTTGGCGTTCCGAACTATTGCACATACTCGAAAAAATACGCAAAACGCATTCGCCATAATTATTTATTATTCATAAAAATAATTATTTACTGTGTGTGTGCAGCTAATTGTTCGGAATTTAGAGCGGTCAAGTTAATTATTTTGGCCGCACCCACAGTACACGTTTTAAGAGTGATGGCAGATTCTCAAACAAAATTTTGCTGGCATATTTTCTTAGCGTCAGTGTTGAAAAATAAATAAAAGTATATTTATATTACATTTCTAAATAATGTTGTCTTAGACATTACTATAAATAGAATCCTCGTATTAAAGATATTCCAGTTTAAAGTTGATGAGATTACGTACCTATATATTATATTATGTCAATAATCGTAAGTATTACCTACTGACCTTATGAATTTAAAAAATCAATAAACTCATTTTTTAACGAACGACAAGATGTCATGTCATAAAGTCGTGATTTTTTTTTTGTTTCTGTAAGTCATTAGGCTGCGGTTGGATGACAGTTGAAATGTCTTAGGCTTAGCACGCACTTCGATTAAACGCGAGCGGTTTAGGACGTTACGCACTGTGGCTGCCGATTTGCTTAGTTTTATTTCAGTTCTACCTTGAATTTTTCTCGAACAGCTGTTGTGGCTTTAGTTTAAAAAAATATAAAACCTAAGAAACGCCGCCGGCACAGGTACTGGGTACATCAACTAACAGACCAAAGACATTTAAAAAGATACTTTTGTAAAATGTACAACGACGTGCGACAGCATCCCGATAAGATTATGATCTTATCGGTATAATTTCGATTAGTACTTTTGATAAATTATTACAAACGGTAGGCCAGTATTTGCAATATGAAGACACTGCATCTCGTAAGGTAATAATCACCCGAAGAGCAACTTTTAGCGGCGCACGCTGCCATGCAATTACTGTGGAACACAAAAACACGTGCCTTTACAAACCGCGTTTCAAATGTAGCAAGTTACGTTTTTAAAATCAGTCACTGGAAAAATTTGCTAATGCCTGCGCTTGTGTAGAAAGCAACGTGTTACTTTTTTTGCGGTTTCAGACTTACGTTTAAACGTGTGCGTTTAGTTGCAGTGTGTGCTAAGCCTAAATGCCATTTTTTCTGGTGATGTTGCTATATTCTAATTGCACTACGATGTCATATGTGTCATAACCACTATATTGAAAGCAAAAATAGTTATTTTTATTTTTTATGTTTTTTATCTAATGCAGAAATGTATTTCCTAAGTATATGAATTTAATACATAAAACAAAACATATTATTATGTTACTTGACCAAGATTTATATTACTGGCAATTTTAAATATTCATCATCATCATCAAATATTCAATAAAGCCAAAATTCATAAAATAAAAACTAAGTCATGTTTATTTAGTACCGTAAAAAATCTAATCAATTTAGTTTCCAATTACGACGATTTTTTTGCGTAGACTGACCATTAGCTTGATTTGATAAAACTTAATAATTTCACCTATATTATATATTATGGTGACATATAGGTATGTAGACACTTAATAATTTCATCAACAAAAGAGACAATTTTTTTTGGGCCCACTATTAAACGGTTACGTTTATTAATCATATTACACGTGGAAAAAGCGATCATCTTATTATAATTAACAGACCAAAAATTATATAGAAATCTAACCGGAATAATGAAATAATAGTAAAAAAGTGTTACGGCAAAAAATGCTTGTTTAGGAGCGTTTTCAAGTTTATTTTAACGTGAAAAAAAATATGTTACTACAGTGCGCAGCGGTGACATCGGATTTAAATGCGTTTCAAGAGATAATAATTAATTGGTACAGCGAACTTGTTTTTAATGCTGTTATTAACTGTTAACACAAATATCAAGTAACGTACTTTAAAAATCACCGTGTAACGAAACGTAATTAAGCTGTTGATCCCCGCATTAACGCCGGCGTTCACGCGCCATTGTCTTACTATTGTGTCTCTAATTACGCACTCAAAAGGATAATAGCCCGTTGCAGATGCTCTGTGGTCCAGTTTCAATCAGTTTGACACTGACAGACAACTAGTGGTGGGTCGTTGTCGAATTTTAGACGGACGAGACGTAACCGTTTTGGCGACGACAAAAACGGTTGCAGAAAACGGTCGTCGTCGCAACTGGTTTGAAGACGAAACTATCGTTGAGTGAAGTAATTGCAGAAAAAGTTCTTTGTCGCAACTAGTTTGAGGACGGTAATAAATTCTGTACTCGTCGCGTCGTCGTTTCAAAACCAGTTATTACAATGAAAAATGAACTTTATGACTATAAACATAAAATTCATTTTTCATTGCAATAACTGGTTTTAAAAACGACGACGCGACGAGTGTGATAGTTGAAGCAATGGATTTTCGACCTTATTTTCTTAACAGTAAGATAACAATTCGCATACAGTAATTCGAAGACTGGGTTGTTACGTTGCAGAACAAAAAACGGTCTTTGAAAACTGTTCGTCGTTGAAACGCCCACCGCTACAGACAACATTATTATTGTTTCCGACTACTAGATAGTTGCATGTTTCTTCTGTTCTTTTCGTATTTTTATTCGAAAGATTTTATGAAAATGGCATCTGTAGATACATGCATAATCCACAAAGCCGTTGTATCAATTGTGCAGCACGATTTCAACGGAATGTTGAATACTGCTCTTGCTGGATACTGTTGTAATTGTTTAGTGGGCAGACGCACTGTTGGCTGCTGTGCATATGTGATGTGTATAGTGTGGTTTTTATCTTGGGCGCGACATCAAGGTGAGGTTGAGCCACCTGTATCTTTTTTAGATGAAATACTGCTTTTAAGAGATGACTTTGAAAATGATGATGATGAAAAGTAATAAATAGGTACTTGTGATGTATGTGTTTTTTTTTCTCCTTACACAACCAGCATAAAACACATCACCTTATTATTTTAGATCTACAGTCAATGGCCGGCAAAAACCGCGCTATTTCGAAATGAATACATCTACGCATTTTCATGAATAAGTCTATCAAATCGTGTAAATCACATCAAAGTCTGTCACGTAGTACAGACGTGACTTTGTTTTATACTGTATATTATTGAACAGTGCACTATTTTAACTTAAAATACCAAGGAGACCTATCCACTCATTAGACAATCGCTCTTGTGAGATTTTAGGTTATTATGAGAGTCATGTTTTGACTGTCGTATTTCACGGTACTCCAGTTACATAAAGTTTTGCTAATATTACCAATGTAATCTATAGATTATAAGGAATAAACTAACGTGCATTTCATTGCTATACGCCACAATTTGTGGTGGGCCTATTCCCCAAACAAAAAAAATTGTCTCCTTTCCCGCCGTTGTTCTTTATTTATTTATTTTTAATTTTTAGTTGGTTTTAATTATTTAATGTAAGTTTAATTTTTGTTGTTCACTTATAGTAAAGATGTCATATGAGCAAAATTTCTATCGCATTAAGGTTTACTGTAAGAAAACCTAATTACATTTATACTTACATTATTATATGCACATTACTGTAATTCAGAGATGCACAGACTGCGGCCCCCCGGCAATATGCAAGTGGCCCGCCATCAAGCAAGCTCTTTTCAGATCACAAATAAATTCGGGCCATTGCCTACAATCATTTACCAATCATTACAAGAAAATGGCTGAAGAACTCAATAGAACTGCTGTTAATCTTCGCTTTGTCGAAAATTTAGATATTTTAATACAATCTTTTCGGGAACGATTTTCTGAGTTTCAAAAATTTAAACCTCTATTGGACATATTTAGGAATCCTTTCACCATTTCAGCTCTAACTGCACCAGAAACAATGCAGTTGGAATTAATCGATATTCAAAACGACCAAGATTTTCGCAACAAATTCAATGAAGGGGACTTGCTGAACTTTTACCGCTGCATTGATAAAACTATGTACAAAAAGATGCGCACAAATGCCCTGAAATGCGCCAGCTTATTTGGTTCTACTTATATATGTGAATAAACTTTCTCGGTATTGAATAATAACAAAACATAAAATCGAAACCACCTTGCAAATGAAAGTTTGGAAGCAAAGACATTAAATATATATCTCTTTGTTTGGAAGCAATTTTACGTGTAGCTGTAAGTGAATTTGAGCCAAATATAAAAAAGATTGTGAGCAAAATGCAGTGCCACGCTTCAAATTAATATATTATTTTTTAAATTAAATTTTTGATTATTTTTGTTTTTAATTTTTGCTGATGGCCCGCCACTAGTTGATCATTTGCCCAAGTGGCCCATAGTCTCAATAAGTCTGTGCTTCCCCAAGATTAATTACAGTGTAATTAATGTTTTTGTTCTGCGAGCACGAAAGGTTCTGGAGTGGCGACCGCGTACCAAAAGACGCAGGGTTGAAAGGCCTCCCACAAGTTGGACTGATGACCACCAGGTCTTCAGTCCAATTTGGCGTAACTTCGCTAATAAATTTGGCTTAGTTTTTTTTTATTTTATTTTTTTATCTGGTTATCTTCATGACTTTTGGCTTAATTGAATATTTAATATTGCCAGTAATATAAATCTTGTTCAAGTAACCACCAGAGGGTCCCCCCCCCACCAGAAGGTCGCAGGAATCCGATGGATGCGAAACGCACAGGACCGTTTGTGGTGGTGACACTTTGGGGAGGTCAATGTCCAACAGTGGACGTCTTTCCGCTGAAATGTTTATGATGATGAAGGTTAATACAATAAACTTTCAAGAAAACATCGACATGATTGTGTATTTACTACACAGTTTTGTTATACATTACACATAAAAATTCTCGCATACATCCAGTGTCGTAATTAGGGCGGTGCCAGCAGTGCCCAGGACCAGGGCGCAGTCCCTGCAAAAATAATATATTTCCTTTTTGTACTTTTTTTTAGGGGTGCAGTTATAGAAGCTCGCACAAGACATATAAAAGGCTAATTCCGACACTGCACACATCGCACCTTAGTGGTAAGACGTGGTCTTTCGAGCCTGGATTGTTTTAAAAGTCTTGCGTGCCATAAATAATAACATGTTTGTCACTACCTAGGCTTCTCAAATGACATCCTTAAAAAGAAAAATCTAATTCACTTTCCTTCCTCCACCAAACTCAATAAAAGCAAGCATAATGAAATATTAGGACGACTGTAACGACAATTACGTTAATCTGCCGCTGACTGTTGAACAAGTTAATTCGGCGCCATCTTGCTAATGACGTCACCAGCTCCTATTGTCATGTAACGACACCCCAGGGGATAGGCGCGCGGGGTGCAGGGGAACGGCGTTTGTTATGAAGCCGGTGTATTTAGAGGCTCTTTTTTAAGGGAAGTTTTGTTGTTAGGCTGTGATGAGACGTGATATTGATGGTAGTAGCGATTAAGACGTTTTTTTTAAGCTAAAGAGAACATTTAAAAGATTTTGAATAACGAAGTGTGACGAGGCAACTTTAAATTTGATGTACAGGATAAAAGAGCTTGTAAGTACTTATATATTACGTATTAGGTAGGTGTAGTTAAAGAAAACGATTTCTAATGACATAAAATTTACTGTCACTTTCCTGTCAAATGACGCAAACCTCCAGATAAAGTGACATTCTATCAGCGATAAATACATACTTTTTTTTGTTAGCTTGTTTTGACCCACTCCTTGGCAAAGGCCTCCCGTCACTCCTTTCATCTTTTTGACAAAATAGGTCAAGCGTCCCGCCATCTCCTATAAGGTCTGCCGTGACAGTTTCACTAGGTACGTAACGCTTGCTAAACTATAAAATTTTATTTAAAAAAGAAGTCAAAGATAATGTTGCCTCACACTAGGCGTTTCTCTTGTATCGTGGATGTATTTACACATTCAACGTACCCACGGAACAAGTATTTGTGAGCCCTACTACCTTCCGTCCAGAGCAAATATTTATTTGCTCAGTACGGAAATTAAACCCGCTCTACGCAGTTTTGCGGTCGATTGCTCTGCCACTGCACCAACCATGTCAGCGATTAATTGAATGCATAAATAATTATGATAACATTATTAATTATTTTACCTCGATAAGTCCGCAGATAAATCAGTTCATCTGAATATTCTGAATGTTACTGAAACCTTAGCTCACAACGGCTGACGTGTGCAGGCTTTGTTATATGATTTATGTTTTAATATGTTAAACAAACAACTGCTATTATGCAATTTTAACCATGTTTCAGCAATTTCGGTGTAAATGGAAGTATCATGTATCGTTACTGTTTTTGGTTTCACACGTGTTTGTGATTTTACCACAGTTTACAATAAAATGATTATCTAGGAATAAAGGATTTTGTAACAAATGATTTCCCCCATATAAATATAGATACTCGTATAATACTTTTATGGAGTTGAATGCTCCCTTTGTACACTTTGTTTTTGTATATTATTATGTTTATCCTAAAGTATTTATTATAATGCGATACGCACAGGACAAGTCGACACGGTGTCACTTTTATTTTTCAAACAAGCTGCTAGCAGCTTCGTCAGCATGATAGTAGAAAATTATCCCAAGGGAATATTCTCCCGGGATAAGAAGTATTCTTAGATGTATACATTTGACTGCCCTGTTGGTCTAGTGGTTAGTGGCCCTGACTGCTATACCGGAGGTCGTGGGTTCGATTCCCACCCAGGACATATGTTTGTGTGATGAGCACGATCATTTGTTCTGTGTCTGGGTGTAATTTTATCTATATATGTATGTATTTAGAAATATATAAGTATGTTTATCAGTTGTCTAGTACTCATAACACAAGCTCTGCTTAGCTTGGGACTAGACGGCGTTGTGTGATAGTTGTGGAATATTATTATATTATTATATTATATTATTTTATTAAAACACGCGGGTAGGCACCCGTGCATTAAGTTTCAGTGAAATCCGTTTCCATTCGAGCGTCAAGAAGTAACTAACATACACACAAGTGAGTGACACACATATTGTCACAAACTTTCACTTTTATTATGTAATGTGATAACTTGTCCTGTTCTGGGTGTAGCAAGAAGAAGTGTCAGATTTTTGCTGACTATAAAAACCCACCTGACTTTGCTTCAGGTGCCCTAGGTGTTCCAGGGCCACCCACGGTGATTATTTTTATCAATTCCGCAGATTGTGGCGACAGCAGACAGCAGTGGATCTATGTGCGTGGGTGATGATAAATAGGTAGGTACTAATTTTGAATCCATCACATTTCTGAAACAGCATCATAAATCGTTTCATCTCAGAATTCGCCGCTAGATATAATATTATCATTAACAATATTAAACCCTTGTAAAAAGTTCATGAATAATGTAGCTGACGTATATTTTCCATTAGTTTTCTTAACAAAAACTCCAACGAAAATTACGAAAGAAAAACCGAATTACGTTACGTTGGGCAAAAAGAAGTCTCTGTTATAAAAATATCTTGTCTTTCTTTTAGGGAAACGTTAGCGAGTTGATTTTTCATGATATTCTTGAATCTAGATTATTACGAAGGTTGAGTGAAGTCGGAGTTATGGCTGTTGAGCGGACCCCTAACAGTTTTGTTAATATCTAGGGCAGAGCCGACGGGCTGGTGAAACGCTCAAGTTTTGCTGAACCTACAACTAACCATGTGATGATAAACATCAAAGATAAACCTAATTTATTTTACTTGTAAGCTCGTTCTTTACAATAGTAACAAAGATGTTTCCCTTCCTTTGAATGGGCACGCCACAATCATGGCGGTAACTCCCGTCTTTGACGACTACTGGAGAGGCGACACGGCGTCCTCATCATCCGCATGATGCAGATTATCACCGGACATGGTAGGTTCGGGAAGTTCCTGTAACGGATTGAGGCGGAAGACACGCAATGTCAGCAAACTGTAGGCGCCCAGTAGAGCTGATTCCCACTAGGGCCAAGAGAAATTTCTAAAGAAGGGTATGTATGCTGCTGCCCAATCTCTGGTATGTCCCTTAGTCGCCTCTTACGACACCCTCGGGAAGAGATGGGATGGTGTTATTCTTTACGTCCGGACACCATACGGAACAACGGTTGGGGCCGAAAGGTTCTGGAATGGCGACCACGTACCGGAAGACGTAGCGTTGGAAGGCCTCCTACAAGGTGGATCGATGACTTGGTAACGGTTGCGGGAGTCTGATATATGAGAGACGCACAGGACCGTTCATTGTGGCGACACTTGGGGGAGGCCTATGTCCAGCAGTGGACGTCTTTCGGCTGAAATGATGATAATGATGATGATCGGCCCATTGTGAGCGACCACGTTTTGGAACCATATGTCATCACTGGCAACACGCCATTCATTCATTCTTCATTTCATTATTCATTGTGCCAGAAAAATAAAATATTCCTAATTAAATAAAAACCCTAGCGCCCACACTAGAATTCCCTGTGTCGTGGGGTCTAGTTTCTTTTTTTCCTCATAACAAGAATGTTTAAAAAAGAAAAAAAGAAACGCCCTGTCCTAGCCGCTCGTTTGCTTCTATATTCTTTTAAATAACCGACAAGGGCGCGAGTTAATTAAGCTATCCTTTATTATAATCGGTCCCCGTGAGCTCGTACCTTCGCCAGACATTCTCCTTTAAACTGCTTGCGCTGGCCGCTGAGATCCTTTGAACCACAGCACAAGGAAAGACAGAAGATCCAAGGGTATTGCATCATTACACCATTGAAAATGACTTTCATCGAAATTGTGATCATTTTTCTTTGATAATAGTTGCATAGCAAAATTTTACAAAAATATAATTAAATGTGATAATAATAAAAAATAATTATGAAAATAAATGTATCGCTTCCCACTGTACTTATCCATTAACAGTAAAAAAAAAACTAGCTAACTACCAGCTAGCTACTACTAAAACTAGCTAAAAGAGTAACTAACCCGCTCCCCTTTCATCATCATCATCATCATCATCATTTCAGCCGAAAGACGTCCACTGCTGGACATAGGCCTCCCCCAAGCGTCGCCACAGCGAACGGTCCTGTGCGTCTCGCATCCATCGGACCCCCGCAACCGTTACCAAGTCATCGGTCCACCTTGTAGGAGGCCTTCCAACGCTGCGTCTTCCGGTACGTGGTCGCCATTCCAGAACCTTTCGGCCCCAACGACCATCTGTTCTGCGAGCAATGTGCCCTGCCCATTGCCACTTTAGTTTGGCGATTCTTCGTGCTATGTCGGCAACCTTGGTTCTCCTGCGGATATCCTCATTCCTGATTCGATCACGCAAGGATACTCCGAGCATAGCCCGCTCCCCTTTCAGAGTATTTCCATCAAATTTGCTTTGAAAATATTTTTTATAAAACTTTAATTTAGTTAATGCATAAGAATTGATTATATAACAATACATATATTATAATAATTAAATATTGACCTTTAAATTTAATACAAGAATTTAATTTTACGCTAACGGGCAGTCATCTTGTTACTGCCACGTTAAAATGCTCTTCTTATCAATTTTGACTGCACCTGCACTATAATTGTTATTATTTTAGTAAACTACTAACCCCCTCTATAAGCAGTAAAATATAAAACAACCCCCAATTATATACACATTTATGTATAGCGTTACTCTGGAAATCGTCAAGCTTTATTGCCTCAACGATGTCCTGGTGGTCGCTTGCCTCTCACTTTTAGGTGTTACAATTGTTGGGAATAATGCAGTTTATGTACTGTTTCAGTACTAGAGTAATACACTCTTTATATAACAGACGCGCGTTTGACAGTTCATAGGTTCGACAGAATCAATCTATGTCATTATCTCAAATCTCTCGAGGAGTGGGCCTTCTGACCTTCATTTAATATGATGCTCTTTTTATACCATCTTTATAATTATATAGGCACTCCTTTTATAAATGACATCGGGCTCTAAGAAAGAAAATGTAAGGAAAGTGTATGCATTGTCCTTTTTTTTTATAAAGATGACATTTTTATAAAAGTGGACCAAGTGATCGTTGGTCAGATTATTTGGTATTTTTCTTTTCCTATTTTTTTTTTTTTGTTTGAATGTGTTAATATTTTCCGGGTTTAGCAGCAATTTTTTGATGGTTAACATTTTCAGCATTTTTTGTCTTGCATTTTAAAGACGTCAGCATTTTATGCAAGGTATTGTTCATAGCAGCTATTATTATGCAAATTTTAAGAGAGAGAAAATGGTTCAATAAATAAATTACGTCTTCTAAAATATTTGCGTCTAAAATAAATTATTTAATTATGGTTTGTGCAATTTTATATTTTTTTACTGTATATTTTGGTATTTATTAAATCGATATATATACATAAGAAACTTAAATATTAACTAAACTAAGTATTTATACTAAACCTAACTATGTCGGTACATAGAAGACAAAATCACAAAATACACTCTGATAATCATAATTTATATTCTAAAAAATTTACATATTCTTAAAAATTATATACAGTTGAATAATATACCACATATTTGGATATCTTTACATAATGTGCTGAAACCACCTAAAATGAAGATGGCGTCTTACGTAACCCTCCAACGATCCGCCATCATCGATAAAAATAAAACTCATACAAAAGCCTCGCCGAACCGAATTAACTGAACGAAACAACCACACAAACTGTAGATAACCCCTATTCAGAAGTTGCATTAAAACTAAACAAGAACAAGTCAACCCTAACCCGTCAATACCGCGGGTCGTCGCGACCCCACTGAATAAACAGTAAGTGTATTGGCACTAAACAATGGGGTCCGATTCGTCCCCAACTAATTCGATTTCATCGGTCGGTGGAGAGTGGACCGTTAGCGGTGAGGGTTAGATGGATCTCGATGGTGAGCGACAAATTGTACTGTGACGTAAATCCTAGGCAAGAAGTACGGTCGTCTGTATTTTTTGCATAGTTTTCTGGTATTTCTTCGGAGAAAAAAAGTCTCTTCCTTGTTTTACATTTTGTTTAGTTTGTTTAGTAAGGGACCGAATTTCATTTCAGTGAAGCGTTTAAAGTTATAAAAAAAACATTTTTTTTTCTTCTTCTTTAAACAGTGTACCGAATTCTGGTTTTTGTTTAAGTCTATTAAGCGAAATATTAAAATCTTTTTAAATATTAATATTATTTATCGAGTCTTACGAAAGAGGTGAAATGATAAAAGAATTAAAAGTCTTAAGTACCTAATTCTCAAACCTTTTTTATGTTATCACTAGATTATTAACAGATCAATTACAGTTTATCTAATTAATTATATTATCTTATAAGTTTTACTTACTTAAATATATCCATTAAAAGAAACTTCGACAGCACATAATGGGTGTTTAATCTTTATCAGTCAAAAAATACTTATCAGCAGAGTTAAGAGCCTAATTCAATTAATAAAAGTCTACTTAGATATATCAAAACTTCAAAGACAAGTTGCATTTATTATTAAAACTATGCTAAGAGTTTTTAATAAAAATATATCCACCACACTAAGTTTTTCAGAAACCAAAACATTTTTTATTATATTTTGATACCTCCTACGCAAAAATATACACTTTTTCTATGCGACCTTAGGTATAGCAAAAACTGTATATTTTCAGGAGAGTTATTTTTATTAGGTTATCAATATCAATAATTAGTTTAAGATCACAGTACCAGGCGTTCGATAGATATAACAATATATTTATTTTATTTTTTCATAATACAGTGTTTTGTTTTGTTTTTAGGGTTCCGTACCTCAAAAGGAAAAAATTGAACCCTTATAGGATCACTTAGTGGTCCGCCTGTCTGTCTGTCTGTCAAGACCCTTTATCTCGGGAACGCGTGGAGGTATCGAGTTGAAATTATATTTAATTCATGTAATAATAATTATATTTTCTAATTACTTTTAATTCATGTAGTAATTATACCAACACCCCGCTGCATGATAAAAATACAAATGGTGGTAGTTCTTTCCAAGAGAAGCTTCCTCGGAAAATGCTCTATGCCAACTTTAATCAAATTCAACATTATTCTTGTAATACTACATATATTTATTTATATTAGTAGCTAATCATACCAGTGCCAAGTCATACGTCATATTAACTACGTCACGTCCGTCTCATAACAAGACGTTACAATATCTGTTGCGAGGGAGAGGGAGAGGGACAACTTCTCGATATTATCTCCACTGACTTACGACTTTCTCACTAAATTACGACGTCTCTGCTGAAAACCAATTATGAGAACTATTCATTAATTTAAGTGATTTTTAGGGTTCCGTACCCCAAAAGGAAAAAATTGAATCCTTGTAGAATCACTTTCTTGTCCGTCCGTTTGTCTATCTGTCTGTCTGTCTGTCAAGACCATTTATCTCGGGAACGCGTGGAGGTATCGAGTTGAAATTAAAACTATATACTTACGTCTGCGGTCCCTTGAAGCTGTAAAGAAATCAACTTCTGAATTCACAAAAAAAAGATACGGCCGTTTATGTCGCAAGAAACGTATATTTCGACACTCTCAAGGGAGTCAAAATTCATAGGGTACTTCCCGTTGACATAGAATCCTGAAATTCGGTATGAGGCAAGGTCTCATAGCACAAGTAAAGGAAAAAATCTGTAAACTGTAAATTTGTCGTGACATCACAAAAAAAACTTTTCTTGCGATTCCGAAAAATCTTCATAACTCAATTCCGGAATTGAACTGTTTTCATAGGTAATTTTGTATGGAACCCTCAGTGCGCGAGTCCGACTCGCACTTGCCCAGTTTTTTTTTATGCACTTGTAATGTTTTCTCTTCACCACCTTTGGTTGACTGGTAAAGAATGTCTAAGGTATCATGTCCACCTTTGTGTTGCTTGAAGTTTTAATAAATAATAACTGTTACTTAAAAAATAAGTTACTACCTACCTAACCTCCTACGCGGTATCGATTTATAAACCCAGTGCAAAACTAAGTATTTTGTATTTTTAAAGTTATATTTAAATCCAGATTTCTACCTAACATATTTTTCTTTCATTTATTTTCTGGGAAACCTTTTGAAAATGTAAAAGGATTACTTTATATTTTTTAGTCTAATTTTATTCTCACATTACAGGACCGAGAGATAATCCTGTTTGAATTATTTATTTTCATTATTGGGTTCAGAAAACCACTCAACCCTTGTGACATTCAAATTATCCAACCGGGAACGTGATACCAGGATAAAACTATTAAGTATTAAGATACTAATTCAGTTACTGTTTGTGTTCCAAATAATTAAATCCATTGATGGATTAACAAAGATCCCTACCGCTTTTAGGCACACAATTTACTGCTTTCTGCACTAGTACGGAAAAGTGTGTGAGCTCGCCCCCATCACAATATATTGAATTTATCAGGCTGGGCACTAAGAGACCCTGATTCGCATGACAACCCCAGTTTATTTATTACTTCGTAAGTGTATTGAAAACGTCGTTTAATACCTATGGAAATTTGTCACTGCAGCACTCGGCTCCATAACACTCTCGAGTACGGCTCGGGTGAATTCCGCCTTGGTTTCAATGACAAACTTTCTCCACTTGTATAAAAATTTGCTATGTTTTTACTATTATTACTAGTCTCGTACTTGACCACTATCTTACCTAATGGTAAGTAATGATGTGGTCCACAGTGGAGCACGTTTGCCTAGAAGTAAACTATTAACTCTTGACTTAATGACCTCGAGGTGGTAGTTATTAGGAAACACAGATTCCGACAGGGAATTCCACTCCTTAGCCGTACACATAATAAATGTGTTCCCAAAACGTTTTGAAGAGACTTCTACTTTTATAATAAGCAGGAAATCGGCTACTTAATGCCATACAAACGTTTTCATTTAGAAGTTGAAAATCTTAATTTCACGTGATGGGTATTCATCAGGCTTGCTTAATATCTAGCTCCTAATTACACAGGGGTTGACTTTGAATCAGAACCTTCGTTTCAAAACTAAAGGCCTTTGTAGGTATTTTTACGCATCCTAATTCAGATTTGATTCTAACCCAATCATTTATTTGAGAGCACCTATTCACGAATTCCACCAGATTGGCAAAGTTTTGGGGACCAGAACTTCCAGAGTACCTGAAGCCTCAAACAGCTTTTAAAATATGATCGATGTGAAAACTAAAGCACTAATAAGTGCGGCTAGCTCGTGTGACCTCAAATAGATCGATTAAACGGTTATTTAAGTGCAAGTATCTTGGCATTAACATTGATAAACACTTGACTTGGAGTAGGCATATTGACTCCCTGAACACACGTGTGAGAAAGCTTTTATACATATTCAGGAAACTGAGATCGATAGCAGACGACCACACTTTGAAAACAACCTACTACGCACTGTGTCAGACAATCCTGGGGTATTGTGTAGTGGCTTGGGGCTCTGCTGGCAAGAGTATCCTTATTACTGCTGAACGAGCGCAAAGAGCTATTCTGAAAACATCTTTTAAAAAGCAGTTACGTTACGCTACAGATGCACTGTACCGCGAAACTGGTATGCTAACAGTTCGTCAGCTGTACATCAGGGCAGTCATCCTTAGGTTCCATTCCGCAGCACCAACTACCATGGTACAAGATAAACGTTCGCGTAACCTACCTAAGTGGGAACAAACGTATTGTCATCGGGTGTTTGGACATAAAGCATTCTCTTACATGGGGCCACACTTATACAGCAAAGCAAATAAGCATCTGAACTTGTTTTCCATGTCCAAGTTCTCATGCAAAAAAATAGTAACGGAATGGCTTCAAGGTTTAAACTATAATGAAACTGAACATGTGATATCAGCTACTAGCTAACTCAATCATACACACACACACACATACACACACACATACACACACACACACACACCCTCACACACACACACAACTTCTTACCTTCACCTGTACCCTATACACGCACACTCTCACGATAAGCGCTTCAACTGCTGTTACTTTTTTTATTTTTGTTATTATACTTAGTTTTTATTTTTTCATTTTACTTTTTTGTTTTAAAATGTTCAGAATCTGTATATAAAGCTCAGTATTGTACACTGTTTTTTGGACGAAAGAGACTGAACCCCACAACACAGGGTATCCTAGTGTGGGGTTTAGTGTCATTTAAATGATTGATATGTACTTTTTATGAACAATAAATTATTATTATTATTATTATTATTATTATTATTTGGTTTTCCTTTGTCAGATTTCTCATTATTATCGAATCGGTATTTAGATTTCTGTCCAATTGGTAGGCTCGCTTTTTACTGCGTATACTATAGTGGTGCTCATGGTGTCCCTGATGAATATCAGGTAATATAGTCGTGATAATGTTCAAATCTATTCACCCAGCAATTTGCGATCGTCGTCTATAATATTCATATCTATACTTTTAGGAACCAGAAACGGATTTTATATAAAAAAGACAACTGTCAGACTAGCCTACCTTATATTTTATTTACAAACTCACTAATTACAAAAATAATGACGCGCTATTTTATTGGAAACAATTAACTACGACAACACACAACAATCAAAGGAAATAAACCACATGAACCTAATAACTTAGCTGTGATCCAAGACGAAATCCAACGACCTTACTGCGCGAGCGCTGATTGGTGAAAAAGGGCCGCGGAACCAATTAACAACCGCTTTTATAGTTGATGGGTGAAATGTCAGGGATGACAGCTGTACAATATTCGAAATATCGATCATATCCTAATAATATCGATCTAATAATACTTAATAAGTTATAACGGTTTAACCGTTAAACCGTTGAACGAATATGGATAAAAATCATATTATTATAAAAAGTATTCTGTGTTATTCCAGGACATGTCCTGTTTGTCGCGTAAGTATGTTCCTTTGGGATATTTTTTTATATTAACACAGACGAAGCCGTTTTCAGATACTAGTGATAATATCTTTATTGACATAAATTGTAGGTACAAGCATTTTTGTGAATTCTCAAGCTCTTGCGCTAGTGTACACTGTATTACAGTATATAATAGAATATATTTTTTTACAGGAGCTAGTGTTTTCCCTTTATTACTAAAAACATAATAATGTTATTAATGACATAAAAAGAATAAAAAATATTATAAAACTGAAGGGGTTGATTATTTGTTTGAAAGCACTAATCTCTGAAAGTAATAACACAATTTTTAAAGCAGGTTTTAATATCACGATATGGCTCTTAGAAGTCAAGAAAAAAAAGCTGTAAGACCGCTAAGCGAAAACGAAGTGATAGTGCGGGCGGGTGACACCGCGGATTATTATTCCGTGGTCGGCCCAAACTTGTTTATTTTATCAAGTTAGTTATGATATTGGATGTACTGATAGTTTGTGTGTGAGCTTAGTTTTTTTTAGTAAAGCGTGTTATTTTACTGCTATTTATGTAGCAGAAAATTTAGTGGTTAGAGATAGCGGAGAATTTATTTTCAGTATATTATGAACGGGATTTATTATGAACAGAAAATTACATGTTATTTTCATGAGGAAGTCATGTGGAGGGCCCATTATACAGACAAAAGAAGTCAAACCAATTGCAAAATTGGTATGCAGTTGTGACAACAACGGCAAAGAAGGCAATACGCCTCAACAACCATGGCCAGATGGGTAGGTTTTTGGAAATTCGGGAGAGTTAGTACTGACACCTACCTGTAAATTCTTCTTCTTTTCGAATCGATAGTAATTTCGTTAAACTGTTTGGGCCCAGTAGGTGGCTACGTTAACTGCAGCATCGGTGCCACTCATTAAATCCTCCAAAGTGCAGGTTTATGGGCACTTGAATCACTCTAACGAGTGGCTTATGTTTTGAACAGGGGCCTATAAATGAGTCACAACAATCGTCAATAAAAACAAGATCTTGAAGGGTTTTTGCAGTATGCTTTATTAAGAGCCAATAATCACACTATCACACTAATAAAGTAAAAGTTTTTGTGTGTCTGTACATTCGCTACTCCTTCAAGCTCAAACGGCTGAAAGGATTTGAATGAAAATTGGCACACGGGTAGACTATGTCTGGGAATAGCATATTAGACTTTTTCATCCAGGGACTCTTGGAATAATATTCTTTTTTTATTTTTACGTGGGTGAAGCCACTGATAGAAGTTAGTATGGTATAAAAGCGAAAAACTTAATCAAAGTTTTATTTTTATTCACCCCTTGCATTCTTCAGTCATCTCCTTCTGCAAAGCAGTAATGCTAGCAATGGAGATGGCCGCAAACGTGAGGGAATGGATATCCTCTCTCCACAGGCGTAAATAGTCCACGGACACCATAGGCGCGGGCTTGTGGACGACGAGCAATAGGTAGCACTCTGTCCGGCTGTCCGGTAAAGACCGAGCCCGTGTCGTCGACGGTGTGTAGTGCTCCACGCGGGCCTCAAAGAGATTTCAGCAAAACCGTAGGGGCTCAATAGGGCCGATGCCCGTTAAGCGCCACGGGGAATTAGTCATTGGGATCATCCAATGACTATGCAGGTTTTTTTTTGAGGTGGGAAATCATTCCAACCTCAAAAAAAAACCTGCATTTATATTAATAGTACTGAAATAACGTAGGCACCTAACCTAATAAACTATACAAACCAACTTCATTTAAAACCGTCACTTCCCACCAGTTAGTATAACTAGATAAATCTGCCAGCACGCCGCAATTGCTTACTTTCCCGCCCCGATCCGAGAAGATTGCCAGCATCCCGAGGGACGGATCCAAACAACCTCCTAACGTAAACCAATTCCAACAATTTCACAATCTTCGTGGACCTCATTTCCCTACAATCGTGAATATTTTTAAAAAGCCACTAAAGAGCTTTAGCTGAGCAACGGAGGCCGTAATAAAATCAAGCTGGCTGCCAGGCAGCGGAAAACGTCGCTCAATCGAATTCCATCGCCTCGCTTTTGAAGGAAATTGGGTTGAAACATCGACGACGAGGAGACGTCCCGAGAAAACGTTCGACCCTTAATTTGTAGCGACGATGGCGCCGACGTCAGCGTCGCCAGAGTGTGCACAAATCTATTTACTCCTTTAATTTAATCAATAACTGCTTTCAAGTTTTCTTTCCTCTATTTTAATTTTCAACAATTTTAAATCTATCTATATAATAAACCTGTAGAAGTTTTTAGCTGTGCGCGCATCACGTAAAATATACGAAATTGATGTAAATAACTTTTATACATTTTGTGTAACTTGACATATTACTTAGGCTTTGTTTCATCGCAATCGGTTGATCGGATCTATTGAAAGATATACAACATTAATTGGCTGTTTAGGTGGTATGAAGTAGGTCAGCTAGTTTAACCCTAGAAAGATAGTCTGCGTAAAAATGACGCATGCGTTTGCGAAATATAGCTCTCTCTTTCTTACTAGCGCGAATCCTTAGGTGTGCGTTTAGGACATCTCATTCGTCGCTGGGAGCTTCCAGATAGCGCACGTGTCAGTAAGGTAAGTGTAACCGATTTTGAAATATAACGACCGCGTGCGTTAAAATTACGCATGATTATCTTTTACGTGACTTTTATGATTTTGACTTGTATAATTTGTTTTTATTTTTTTATGTTATTATAACTGTTTATCATTACTGACATTAACAGTTTCTTTTATAGATATTGAAGCAACAATGGGAAGTAGAAACTTGGACGAAGACCGTATCCTGGCCAGTCTCATGCAAAGTGACGACGAGCTTCCCTGTGAGGATACCGACAGTGAAGTAGGTGATCATGAGAGTGAAGATGACGTGCAGAGCGACACAGAAGAAGCTTTTATAGATGACTTAGAAGAGGAACAGCCGACGTCAAGTGAAAGTATAATCCGAGATGGGCCAAGCACCACTGAACAACCAATCTCCACATCAGTCTCTCGAAGGATCGTAACCTTGCGACAGAGGACTATCAGAGGTAAGAACAGACACTGTTGGTCGACGTCAAAGGCAACGAGGCGTGGCAGAGTCTCAGCAGTAAACATTGTTCGAGCTCAAAGAGGTCCAAGCCGCATGTGCCGTAACGTAACGTAAGCTTGGGTCTGTCTTCTCCGTTTATGCGAAAGCGGTTAGAAATTCCTACTTTGAAAAGATATTTGCGAGATAACATATCTAATATGTTGCCAAATGAAGTAACTGGCACACCAGAAGACAATACTGAAGAGCCTGTAGTAAAAAAAGGTATTTACTGTACTTTTTGCCCTTCTAAAATAAGGCGAAGGGCAAATGCGTCTTGTAAGAAGTGTAAAAAAATAATATGTCGTGAGCATAACATTGATATGTGCCAAAACTGTTTGTAACTGATTTTTATAGAATTCTATGTTCCTAATATGTATAAGATATTGTTTTGTTGATTTTATGTGAAAAAAAGGCTGATTATTATAGTTAAAAATAATTTGTAATAGAAAAAGTAAAAGTTAAAAAAAAATATTTGATTTATGACAGAAGTTTATAGGTTTTGTTTTTTTTTTAATAAAAAAGTATTTATAAATATATTATCTGGAGTTTTAATTATTCTTTTATATGTGTTAACATATATAACATACAATTTTATAGAAATAAATTAATAAACACCAACCTACAGCTAAATAAAACACATGCGTCAATTTTACGCATGAATATCTTTTCCGTACCACACAATATGATTATCTTTCTAGGGTTAAAATAAAAATGACATTTTGACGTCATAAAAACATTTACTTTTTTTACAAACAGCGTAAAATTTTACCTCTCTTTATTGTACAATATAATATAAGCTGGTCCTTATTTAAACCAAAAAACCTCCAACAAAACGTATATAGAAACTTTCTGAAAACAAAATAAAATAATATTTTAAATGTACAGTTTTCTCCTAAGCCAATTTAGAGTCCCTATTTAGGCTTCATAAAAAGTTTGAAAACAAAAATACAGCGCACACATATGTTCCCAAAAAGTAAAGTTCCGACGATTTCGACCTCAAAAATGAAATATGGGTAGTAACAGGCCCCGGGGCCATAACTCCGAGAGATCCCGATGTCGAGGGACGGCACATAAAAAGTTTTTATCATCTTCTGTTAATATATGACGGCCGTGACATTACCCTTTTGAAAACAACGAGAAAGTTTTCTCGCATTAGTCACACGGAGTCTGAGTGGTGTACTTAGTCGTTGTGCGAGAGCGGTGCACGGTGCGGGGCGCGCGGTGCACGGTGCGGGGTGCGCGGTGCACTGTGCGGGGCGTGCGGTGCACGGTGCGGGGTGCGCGGTGCCTCGAGCGAGCTCATCTAGAATTACTCGTAGATAGATCATTGTCATTTGTCTTTTCTTAACCTAATTACCTTCGTGGGAAAATTGTGGAAACTGTTTAAATTTTTCAGACGTAAGATGCACTTGTAGTTGTTTTTGTGCACAGCAGAAAACAAAGTTAAATGGAAGAAACGAACAAGGCTAACCTAAATAAACCACATGATAATTTCGAGAGCATTAAAGATAACCGTTAAATATTATCGTCTAGAAATTATTTTTATAAGAACACTGGTTTAATTTGAACCCTTTTCCAGCAACCCATTACCATTTCACTTCCCACTCAATTAAATTTTCTCCATCTGAAGCGTATTGCTACAATATTTGAGACCTTAATTGGCTCGATAATGTTTAATTAACAATAGCGTTTAAATGCTACGTGATAAATTAATTTGAAGAAGGGTAAGTTAGGCAACTTCAACTGCGAGGATCAAAAGATCCTATCTCTGTTATAAGGAAAATCATACGCAACGTTCCCCAAACGTCTTGTACGTTCTGAGGATAAAAATATTGTGCTTAGGGTCAGCTAAGGAGCGAAATTCCCAGCTGGGGTCTGTGTTTCCTGATAGCCACAACATGGAGGTTGAAATCAAAAGTGAATAGGGTTCTACTAGGCAAGCGAGCTCCATCATCGACCAACGTCGACCATCACTTACCAGGTAAGATAGTGGTCAAGAATATTATATAATATTTTTAGAGATACCTCTGAAAATAACAAAGCTGTTGTAAAGAGAGGATCCTCCAACCAGACAGATGTTATGTCTATATAGATGTCGCTACATTTCCACTCAAAGACATTCTCACATCAATTTCCTCATCCCTTGGTATGCTACGCCCTTGAGTTTCAGTTTCATGTCATGAAAATGAATAAAAAAAACGTTTATTTTGTAAGTTTATTCAAACATCTTTTTTATATACATACAAATTATTATACTATTCTATTAATACGTTAACCACAATGTGTATTGATGGACCAGGCTAAAATACTGATTTAATAATGACATACATTTTTAAAAAGATATTGTAATTAGTCCAAAATGTTTGTGTTTGACCACATGACGTTTCGGTAGCACATATCAACCCCAAACATTTTGTACTTTTTGATCATCGTTATCGATTATAAGAAGTCATCAGTCGTCTGCCGTCATAAGTAATTATCTTTATAATTCGTTTACGTACTCATGTCGACAATAAATTTTTCTGCCGAAAGTATAATATATTTCATTTTAATACCAAACATCTAATACCTACCTGAGTGAACTCAAATTACTAAGTCCGTTTTTATTTTGGACTGAAAAAAAAGATAGGACGAAAATCATCATCATTAAAAGATTGACTAAATTTGATAAAGATCTGAGGCCTATTTAATAAGACCGAGAAGTGACAGACAATAATCCTAATCCCGACAACCCAATTTTTTTGTAAATATACGAGTAGTTTCATACAATTTCCATTTTTAGTTTAAAATATCTGTAGCAAAAATGTGACAATTATTTGAATAGTCATATTTTACCTACAGATATTCTGTAGGTATTATTATTTACCAACACTTCGCACTACCAATTTTATTTTAAATAACGCATTGGATTATAGAGGTTTTAAAAACCTGTTTTTTTTTTAAAATAAAAGAGTTCACAATTCCAAATGATCGACGAAAATAGAGCCAATTTCTAAGTAATTATAATATTATGGCACTTAGGAACTAGTTAGTATGTTAATTTAATCATTTAGCTATTCCGTTTTAAAGTAAGTAAGTAATATCATTATAATTAGTTCACGTTATTTGTGTAAATACTTTAGTTTCTAGTTCTATTAGTTTAAATACTGATGTTAATATCAGATGATAGAAAATTATCGGTATTTTATTGGTAAATACATATTAAGCTTAACTTATAAGACCAAATAAATTAAAAATGCCTATAATCTTAAGTTTTAAGTAGTGATATAGTTTGAGGGCTTATTAAGTACGTGAAGAATAATTTATAAAAATAAAAATAATCTTGCCGACCGAATATAGATCATGATGGACAATTTCAACGGAGATGAGCCAGATACACAGTAGATATTATAATGCTCAAGCGTGTACGGTAACAAAGGTGCACTCTTTGGTCCTGCACTCTCAAGTCCTCTCTCTCCCAATGTTTCCAATTTTGTGGTTTCCAATTAGTTCCAATTCAATGTTAGGTTACAATATTCTGAATTTTAATTAGAAAACACATAATTGGAAACATTGGGAACTAACCTAATTAATGAATACCTGATATTAGGTATTCATTAATTTGGTTAGTTCCCAATGTTTCCAATTTTGCCAAATGAATGATTACTATTACAAAATCGTGGTAAAAGAGATTCTCTATTAGAATAAAATACTAATTAATTAATACATTCTTTAGAAGAACTTTTTCAGAAGAAAACTATTCGACTAGTTACAATCAGAAGGTAACAAATAAAAAATCATGACATAACTCCTACAAAAATAAATGTCTCAGTTTCAACATAACAATATTGTTTTTGGAATGCTTTGTGACTATTCTGAACGTGGACGGAAAATTAACAAAAAGTTATTGGGCATCAAAACCAATTTAAAAGTATCCATGCAATTTTTACAGGGTCCTCTTTGCACAGGTTGATATCATACCCAATGAAAAATACCTGAATCAATATATCAAAAATAACGCTATTATTTTCACAGGATCCCTCCAATAGCTTTCTCTCTCTAAATAGCTCGATGATCCTTCAGCGGCGTCATCTCGACGATCTTGGGAGTGATTGGCGCACTTGGTATCAGAAGTGGGTTGAACTTGGCGGGTTTGGTGCCAGAACCCACTCGGAGGAGACCACGCTTGGCTGCCAAAATCAGCAGCAGGGTTACTGACAGTGTGAATGACAGGATCTGAAATTGGTAGGTGATGTGTTTTATGTTTTTGTTAGAGATTGAGCAACACGCACCATATCTATTGTTAATATGATAAATATGGTATGTTTTTGACGTGGGTGCAGTAAAGTTATATAGCCTTCCTCGATAAATGGATTAACCAACACTAAAATATTTTTTTTCTAATTTGAACCACAGTAGTTCCTGAGATTAAGACGTTCAAACTATTCAGCTTTATAATATTAAAAATATAAGTATACTCGTAGATAGAAAAACTTGGAAACGAAAGAAAAAGGATGCAAGAACAGCACGGATATGCTAGAGCCTATAATAATTAGAATGTGAATGTGTGTGTGTGTGTGTGTGATGTGTGTGTGTGTGGCTTTCTTATATTATTATTTTTTACATTTTGTATGTTTTATTGAAAGGGTGTACCCCTTTGCACGGGGAGTGCCCGGCGCGCCTATTGAATGAAAAATTATCAGAGAACCCTAATAGGTCAACTTGGGTAGGTATATCTGTCACAGCCAACGTTTAATAAGCGATAAAGAATACAATTTTAAGGGTGTTTCTGAGGCCGTTGTAATGGCGACTGAATCGAACACAATGGAAGAAGATTTCATCAAAATAAAAAAATAAACAAACTCATAAATAAACTCAGAAAGTCAGAACACAGGTATTTTCACCTGTTGTGTTGTGTTGTACTGTGTTACAGCATAAAGGGACACACACACACAGACACACATTGTGTCAGTGTTTTTTTTTATTATATAAGTTTTTTAAAATTTTGTTTTACAGAATGTGTATCCATGCGTAGGTACCAAATAAAATATTTTTCTTTCTTTTTTTTGCAACATTGGTTAAGTTAGGTACCAACTACATATTATAATATTTTCTAAGCAAGTACATATATAGCCTTCGCCTATTTGATATTTTATTGCTAATTATAATTTGCAAATGTGGATGCCAACGTTGTGTGAATGTATAAACAATATAAGTACGTACGTGCTTTAAATATAATATTATTAATGCTACCATTGTCTGGATTCGATATTAAGAAACGACGGCATTGTTGGCGCATAACTGTTGCGGGTCTGGCTGTCTTGCAAATGTGAGTTTACCATGTTTGTGAACACACCCACGATACAAGGGTAACTCCTAGTGTGGGGCAAAGTTTAAAAAGAAAGAAATAATAATAAAGAAAATGTCAGACTCTATCTCCTCCCTTTTCTGACATGATAGTCATTATTCTTGATGATCAAAATCGTGACGTCATTCTCCACTTGACGATGTGTCGCCATCTGTGCTTACCACAGATCACTGAAATCTATGGCGTTAATCTATCTTTGACTTTGTGAAACGTATCGTAAAAAATCAAATTCGATCTACTTTAATACATACTTTATGAAAAATTCTCATTCTATAACAGAGTTCGATGCGGTCACAACTCAGATGCCGTGTGATACCGGGGCATATCTAATATAGTTGTACCTCAGTACAGTACCCTAGTTTTTATAATGTAATTGCTGTATTTGTGTGAAAATAAATTTATTTATTTACCCCATAGACGTTCAATATTAATAATGATCAATATAAATTCCCCTTGTAAAGGCGAAAGTTTGTTGGTATGAATACGTGTGTGTTCGTAACTTCTTGACGCTTAAATAGCTGAACGGATTTGAATGTAATTTGGCTCACCAGTAGACAATACCCCAGAATAGGTTATAGGATACTTGCTGCCGTGGGTGTATGTCCCTTTGGGATTATTTCCTACAACAACGCTAGCTGAAGCTGGTAACTGCCAATATGTTTGAAGCTCTACTAAACGATCACTATAGCCTTTCAAAAATCTTTAATTCTTGCTTAGAATCCTGATGGTTTAATCTTAACTGTGTCAAATAAAATTACACGTATCACAAACCCTTATAAAATTAAATTAATTAACAACACTTCATTATCGATTTATTGCACGTTCAAGGATTTTCATTCTGAATAACGTTAATGGAAAATTTCTCATTATTACTTTATAATTTTATGAGGAACGCCCATTTCTTCCAGGAAAACAAAGAACGTCATATTCTTAATTGCTTCATATAAAAGCAACTCTTGGTCAGTGGGTCGTCCTATAAGTTCAAATAATTTACAGGAACTGTGTAATTTTAATACATTGACAGAAAACAACGTGATCAAGTCGTCAAATCGAACCTCATTACTATTCATAACCAATAACATCCTGACCAAAGCCATGAAACAAAGATAGTCGAGAAATTACCCAATAAAAACATTTGTACTTACAGCAGATATCCCGAAAGTAGCAAACACTTCATATGACATAAACATTTTGAGCTATTACTTGTCAAAACACAACAAAACTAAATAAAAAACGTAAACATTTAGTGCGCACGCGACTGTTCACTCGCTAACATCTGACTAACTAAAGTTTGACACATAGAAACACTGTGCACAGGTGTGTCAAATACAAACATAGATAAAGGCAACTACAGACTGTTAACATTCCTTGTCGCAAGACAAAGATGTGCTTATACGAACTTTATACGAGTGAAAGGGACAGAGCATTGATATATCCGTCCTTCACTACGTGTTTTGCATATTTGAGATAAGCAAAATGATGTTGGATATTTTGTGTCTCTTTCGGCGTCTTCTATGGTAATAACTCTGTCACATAATAGTCTTCTTATTGAATAAAGGTTTGCACTAAGATTGGTGACACAGTGCTTCTCTGTGTCGTATGTAGGAAAACGTTCCATGCACTTCATGCACAGAGCGGCAACGTTGCTCGCATACGTCATTCCTAACAGGACGCACGCGCTCACCTTGCGTGTTTTATTATCTGTGGAATAGTTATTTTAGTATTTGCTTTGTTTTCAGTGATTATTCAATGACAAGTGGTGCCGTTAATGACCTGTATGTTTTTACTGATCAAATTAAATGTGCTGTAAAAATATGAGTGGTTTTGATCAAGCAAACGCATAGGTACTGGATTTTTAATTTGTGCCAAATTTGAATATATTGCTAAAAGATAGAGTATAGAAGAAAAAGACATCATGTTTTGTAGATGTCAAGTAAATTTAGATGAGGGCAGGACAAAAATGAGAAAATGTTGCATCTTATACCTACTCACTTATACTATACTCCACCTGTTTAGGTAATTATCTAAAGGTCTTGAAACAATCTTGACATGTCTTTTATCTAAAAGTTGTCTAAAAATTTTATCTAAAAATGTTTACAATTTGTTATTTACCTATATCGATGTTTGGTAATTAACTAAATTTAAATAATCTTTGTGTGTCTTTTGTACGATTTTTTTTTATTAAAAAAAAATTAAGATTGTTTAAGTACATTTAGTTAACTACAATGGAGTATAGATACGCATTTAAGTAGGTACTTAAATGCGTATCGTGGATAGGTACCTATCAGTTTGACCACAAAGAGTTCTGCTTTAGAAATCTGATGACGTGTGGAGGCGTTAACGCTTTAGACAAAAAATCTGTTATTATAAAATAACCCATTGAAAATAAATACCAAAATACATCATGAAAAGCAAAATTTTATTTTGTAAGTATGTTGCATGGAGTATCATGAATACTGAAACCGCTTGCTGATGATGGCATATGTACCTATGTGTGATCATTCCCTTTCAAAGTGTACAGTATAAAAGTCATGTTTGTGAATGGATACCGTTAGTTGGAACTGGTCGTCATCCAACTGTCATGGTATATTTTAAGTTCATCTTCAACACTGATTAAAAAAAAAGAACAGAAGAGAGAGTCGGCGGTATCTCACGAAGCTCGTGTCGTGATACGTTCTGAGATGGCTTTTTAAAAGACTTCTTATCCGACTGTGTAAGAAAGGTTCATTAAACCCCAAGCGAACGCCGGCGTTCGCTCTCTCATTGTCTTTCTATTGTGTCTAAGGTAATTGTGTCTAAGGTAATTGATATAAACCAGTTCTTGACTGCGATTCCACCTGACGGTAAGCAGTGATGCAATCATTGATGGTGAGGCGCACTAGTTTATTAAGAGCCTATTCACTCTAGCCTTGAATTCACCTAAATTATAGTTGGACGGGAAGACCGCAGCAGGCAAATTGTTACGTTTTCCGAGTTTTTGTGTATGTATGTTTTTTTTTTAAAAAAAAGAAACATACATAACCTAAACGACTTGTTTCATTTTAGCTTGACAGGTGTAGATTTGACTCTTATATGTGAGTGACACTGGGTAAATTATAATAATAAAAGAATTAAATAATATAATATTCAACAACTATCACACAACGCCGTCTAGTCCCAAGCTAAGCAGAGCTTGTGTTATGGGTACTAGACAACTGATAAACATACCTACTTATATATTTCTAAATACATACATATATAGATAAATTACACCCAGACACAGAACAAATGATCGTGCTCATCACACAAACATTTGTCCTGGGTGGAAATCGAACCCACGACCTCCGGCATAGCAGTCAGGGTCACTAACCACTAGACCAACAGACCAGTCAAAATGGCGGAGTTTAACGCCAAAGTATAGTTTTCAAAAATATTTAAACAGTAGGTATAACGTGAAATGATAGAAAAATTGTCAGTGTCAAAAACTTTACCGCAAAAAACGTCTAAATACATCGAAACAAGTCACTGAACATTTTGATGCAGCTGATGGCGTCAAATTAACGATTAAACTAAAATAAATCCCATCACATCAGTTAAAAATACTGAAAATCTCTTTTAGCGATAAGACTCCCATGATTACAAATTATTAATGCTTATTATTATTAAAGGGCCTATTACACTACGCGTTATTCAGACAGTCTTAGTCTATGTATTTCTATATATCTCATCGTTCTGTATCATTCATTTACACGACATTGGCGTAACTTGCTCTTTTTCTTGTGTGACGCTACATAGACTTAAGGGCCTATTATACTACGCGATATTCAGCACACGATATTCAAACTGTCTTATTTTTTGTTCCGAGTAAGACCGGTCTCACCCTTATTACACTACGCGACATCGACTAAGACTGTCTGAATATCGAGTAGTGTAATAGGCCCTTAAGATTGTCTGAATAACGCGTAGTGTAATAGGCCCTTAACTTCTACTGATTTTTTTATGGTAGACATTAAAGAGTATAATATCTATCCATCAATCCACTTGCGAGTACTAATTTTTTAATTCTTCCTCCTAGTAGTCATTAACCCATTATCATCATCATCGTCATTCTACCATCGGACAACCTAACGTGCGGCAAGTGATCACTCTTACATTGTTGACCACTCTACGGTCCGGACTAGGCGTTTCGCTTCGTCGTTTATACCGTGTATAACGAAGGACTGGACTGCCTGCTGCGGTCTTTTCGTCCGTATAATCGGATGGAATCGGATTTAGATGTCTTCAAAACTAGAGTGAATAGGCTCTTAATAAACTAGTGGGCTTTACCATCAACGATTGTATCACTGTTTACGATCAGGTGGGATCGCAATCAAGCACTAGATTATATTTAAAAAAAAAACTGTTGTTTAATGAAAAAATTGTGAACACTGATTGTAATTGGGGAGAGATTTAAATAAAGTCGTATTTTTTTAAATCCGATGTCCGGCCGAATAATAAATATGAGCCGGATTTGGAACAGTTACCAGATATCCGTTTTTTCTCTATTTTTTCATTCTCTTGCAAATCCTCTCAACCTTATTTTGATCTTCGTCATAATTGTTATATTTGTGAGTCTTCTTAATTATTTTAATGATTTAATATTTTCAGGACCCCGGGGTTCCCTTTCGGATGACACATGGCCCCGGTAGGCTTCGGCCCTGTCGGGCCTCTACGGTTTTGCTGACATCTCTTTGAGGCGCGCGTAGTACACTACGCACCGTCAACGACTTGGGTTTGGTCTGGATGGTTACCGGACGGCCGGACGGCGAGCTACCCATTGCTCGTCATCCGCAAGCCCACGCCTACGGTGGCTGGAAATCGGGATCAGGGTCCGGACGGCTGGGGCGTGAGGAAGTCCGTTCCCTCACGCTTACGGCCGCCTCCTTCGCTAACATTACTACTTCGCAGAACGAGGCGACCGCCTGCCATTCCTTCTCGCTCCGGACCTTAAACATTTTTTATAACACATCAACTTTTGATTTCATAATTAGAATTTTACTATATAATATATATTTTTTTTTTTTTTCTTATATTTTTTAGAGTAAATAAATGTGGGACTTTGAACACAGGTATATAATAAGACGGCTGGAAAAGTTGTTTTCAAACTTTAAGAAAGAAGGAAGGGAAGGGGAAAAAAAGGGAAGGAGTGTGTGAAAGAGCCAAAGGAGAACGGAAGGAAGATGGGAAAAACTCGTCATTCTTTACGAGACCTACGAGTGTACCATAACGTGTACCTGTCCATCTGACATTAGTATAAGTGCATGACTTTATTTTCCCCACCCCTGAATCGCACATAAATGTGATTCAATTGATTGATTTGAGCTCCCTTGAGTCTCTTACATGATTGATGTAACTTGATTGCTATTTGATCAGATAAAAAGTATCTAATAATCCGTTTATTCTGACATTGGTATGATATTTTTACCAACCTTCAAATCTGGTAAAGCAAATCAAATTGTCGGTTATTGGATAGGCTTTTAGACACTCATAAACTAATTTCTATTATTAAAATTGAATAAATTCGCATTCATTGTTTTGAAACGTTTGAAATCATTAATGAGCTCTTACATGGAAAAATATTCTTAAAGTTGCATTTACAGTGCATTATTGAAATATTTTTTGGTAAGTTGCTTCCATGATGCAGAGGCATTGTCAGTTACACTTATTTTTACGGTTCCGTACCTCAAAAGGAAAAAACGGAACCCTTATAGGATCACTTTGTTGTCCGTCCGTCTGTCTGTCGTTCTGTCTGTCTGTCAAGACTCTTTATCTCGAAAACGCGAGAAGGTATCGAGTTGAAATTAAAACCATATACTAAAGTCTGCAGTCTCTTGAAGCTGTAAAAAAATCAAATTTCTAAGTTAAAGAGAAAAAAATATATGGTCGTTTATGTCTCAAAAAACGTGTATTTCGCTACTCGAGAAAATCAAAATTCATAGGGTACTTCCCGTTGACGTGAAATTTTGCTTAATGCAAGTTCATAAACGAGTAACACAGGTATAGGAATAAACATAATAGCCAAATAAATTTTGTCATAAAGTATATTGATCTACCTATATTATTGATAGATTTAATTCCAAAAATGGAAATCCATACTAAAATTATAAATGTGAAAGTAACTCTGTTTGTTTGATACTCGCTTACGCTACTACAATTGTGATTCAATTTGGAAAAAAGTAAGCTTTAAGGTCAAGGAAGGACATAGGTATTTTTCTGGCTTCAACTTCGTGTCCTCAATAACTGAAATTCACCCGGACGAAGTCGCTTGTGTAGCTACCCTTAAACGACATCCATTCTGATTCCATCATTATAATAATAATGAAACGAAAAAACATATAAAGGATTCAAGTTACTTACAAAGAGATATTCGACAAAAGTCAATGATCTTTATGGAAAATTTACCAAGCGCCTATCACAGCTGATCTGATGATGTAACAGGACGGTGGTCATAGGAACTCTGTAGTTAAATGACACAACCCCATCGAGTTTGGACTCATCTGATCCGTCTTAATGAGTACATTGGTGCTAGATGGTAACCAGGATCTAATGATGAAGCTGGAAGATGGCCATAGGAACTCGGTAATAAACGAAATAACATATATCGTGTTTGAGCTTTTTGGAATGGTCTTGGTGAGTATTAATTGAGTATTAATTATATAGGTACGAGTATATAGAGCGCCATTAAAGCTTGCTATGAAGAAATGATTTTCATTGAAAACTTGTTTTATGCTCTAAGTTGTTAAAAATTTAAAGGCTTTACCGAAGTCAAATTCATACTTCAGATGTGTTTCACTGTTCTGATCACTTCTTATTTTAGTATATGTAAATAGATAAAACACGGCAATGCTACTTTCATAAGTGTGTTTCTTGTTTCGTCAGTGTTAGTAGCTTTTAGTGTTTGCTAAATGATAATGATGATGATGATTTCGACCACAAAAACTGCAATCTTTGACTCCTCAAGTTGGTTGAGCAAATAATAAATAGCATGAGTGTGTTCCCATGTGACTAGATAACTTACAAACTGATGGGATTAACTTATGTTTACAGTCTCTAAGCTTTCCTAAAACGTAAAATGTAAAAAAATAAAAATAAATATAATCATCATAATTGAGAGAGCGTCATAGAATCGTTCACAAAAAGCTGTATATTTATTAAAATCATGTGCTTTAGAAATCTATTGCAATAATGATTAAAAGATGGTGAGGCTTGATTAGGTATTAATTTGTTAGGTATCGTATTGTAATGCTGTTATCAGAGGCACTATACTAATCATAATATTAATCATATAGCGTTAATCATAATATTTAAATCACTACACTTGACGATAGTAATTTTATGATAAAACAACAATTAAAGATGTCGGTTGACGATAAACTGATATTTTTAAATAATACAAAAATTGTAATCTATGATTTGTACTTGATTGAAAATCTTCGTTTTATTAATTTTTCGCTTCTACCGACCCCTTGTTCTTAATACTGAGATTCTATTCCAGTGTAATCATGCTTTTCCAAACATATGTGGTAGTGGGCAGGGCACATTGCTTGTAGAACAGATGTTCGATGGGGCCGAAAGGTTCTAGAGTGGCCACGCACCGGAAGACGCAGCATTGGAAAGCTCCCAGAAGGTGGACCACGTGCTGGTCGCGGGAATCCGATGGATGCGAGACGAACAGGACCTTCATTACGGCGACATTTGGGAGAGGCCTGTGTCCAACAGTGGACGTCTTTCGGCTAAAATAATGATGATGATGATCTCAATCAGTATTACAAGACCAACTCACCTGACCATAATCTTGAAAGCCAGACGTATTATACATTAAAATTGCACTGTTTCCGACCTGGTAAAACCCAGCTTGAGGCAGTTTTCTAGCATCAATAACTGACCTCATAGCTGATGCGACAAGGTGCAGCTGAGCAGCATTATCTGGCAAGCTCTCGTCACCATAACCAAAAGTCACATATTTCTCGTAGCTGTGGATATCCATGAAGAGTTGCATCCTGTCGAGATACTCGTGCATGAGGTCCCTCACGTTTCCGGTCTCTTGCTCGGAGAAGGCTTCTGGGCCAGGATAGATGTCGCTGCAGGGGTCCGGTGAGAACCCAATGGTGGCCCATTTTCAGCCGAAGTTTCTGTTGCCATCCACACCGAGGCAGTTCGGGTTGTTAGCATGGTTGGACCTTGTTTTACGCCAAAGACGTGGCTAGAAAAAAATAATAATTCATAGCAAGAGTGTCCATGCCACACACTCTTCTTATTCTCTTGTTTTGACACAGTAACATCTACCTATATTTATTTTAAGATTTTTTTGCAGATCTGCTGAAAGAAATTTCTGTAAAAATAAACATTATTTTGTACTAAGATTTATAATATCTGTTACTGTTTCCACACGCACTAATATTACAAAGCCGAAAATTTGTGTGTTTGTTACTTCTTTACGTTCAAACGGCAGAACGGATTTCGATGAAACTTGGTACAGGTCTAGACCATGTCTTTAAATAGCGTAGTATGTTCCCTTGGGATAATTTTCTACTATCACGCTAGCGAAGCTGCTGGCAGAAACAAGAAGGTAATAAAATATATATATATTTTGTATCTTTTAACATTGTTAATATTTGTAGTTTTAACAGAAAGAAAATTTAATTCCCACTAAAAAAAAATATCAATATGGCTTTCCTATCAAAAATATTTTGGTTTTATATAAACCTCATCTTTCAAAAGGATTCATTGTTAGACAGATCATAAACGTAATTGAAATATCCGACACTAACCCAATGAATCTCGATCAAAATAATAGAAACCCATTCATAATATATGAAATTACGAGTGCGGAATCGACATATAGGTATACGTACATTTAACAAATGAGTTCAGAATAACCCACAAAGCTTTTAACGAACAAATGAATAGATAATGTTGTAGTATTTATTCTGTTTGGGTTAAATCACGCAAACATCAGATTAGCAATGTATTAGTGAATTTAGTTTCTGATTTATCACCGAAATTATGAACATGTTACTGAAAATAATGAAGGGACTAATCATACTAAATGTAAACTGGGCCGCTGGGGGCAACTTAGTTCATTAGTTTAATTATTTCTATTCCATCATTAGTACGAGGAATGGTGATGCCGTCACGTAGCCAACGTTGATAATTGTCATAAATAATGCGTTAATGTAAGATTCGGAAATGGCAGATATTATATATAAATTCTCTTATGGTGTGCTAACATACTAGACACTCTACTACTACACTCTTAGTAACAGGATGTGGTCGGAGAAAAGTGGTGAATATGTGGTCTTTCTCCGTACGCATGAGATGTGACTTTTTAAAATGACATAACAAGGAGTAGGTAATAATAATAAATTATAACCTGGGAGTCTAAAGTAAATTCTGACTTTTAGGCAAACTTGCTCCATCGTTGTCAATTTCCGCACAAAGCCGTTAAATGTATAATAGACTTACTCCGAAGTGTCCATTTTGAACACTCCCCTATTCATTGAGGCTAAAAGTTCAAACGGCTTTAATTCATACAAACAAACATAATAATTTAAGAGGCTCATTAGTATTAATCTCCGGTGCTCAAAGCCTTTTATTTGTTAAATTCAAAGTGTTCGTCCGAACACAAAGTGCTCTCACATTAATGGCATTTGTAAACTAAACTCCCGTTTAATTCTCCCAGCTTCCGAGATTTCCAAGTTAGTTAAAAACCTTTTGGGCCTTTAAGTAAAGATATTTTAGTATTTAGTCCTAAATTTTAATTATTATTTTAGGCAAGTTTCAAAGTTATTCTGCGAACCAATTTTAAATTGGCCTTAGATTTGTAACAGATTTAGGTACTGCTGAATACTTTGGAGATTTTAGAGGAAAAGGTTGGACAGAAAAATGACCACTTTTTTTAGTTCAACTTTACAAAATGACCATCTTGACATATCGAGATTCTTCCGTGCCTTTGGAAAGCACGTTACGGATAGTTAGTCTTTTTTTTTTATTTTAAGTTCTTACAGTCCGTCCAAGGGTTGTCTGGTAGATATAACTGTCAACGATAAAAGAGGGATAAAGCTACCTTTGAAAACCAAACTTAATTTTGTATCGTTTACATTAGGCCACTATAATTATACCTGAAGATACGCGATGATATGGTTGACGAAGGAGCACGCTTGTCCTAGACTAGTTTGCTATAATATAATTATATACCTGCACTTCGTTATTTCGCTCCAAAGATTAGTCTCATAGGTAAGGATAATGACCGTGCAGTCACAACTGCTAATCATGTTTAAAGATTTTGACCACAGAGGCAGCATAGTCTAATCACCGCCTCAGTACTTACTTTGCACTGCTTTATGACGTTCTTCGAATTGTTCTACGACGCACTTCACACTGCTATACAACGTATTTTGCACTGCTATACGACGCACATTTTGGAGCAGCCGTAAAATACTCACTTATTCATTGCCATTTCTATGTAGCGTATGTTTTATATTTACTATTGCTAGCGTAACATTTTGTTCGACCCTGTGTCCATGTTCATGGACATGGATATGTAGTTCATGGATGCCCTCTAATGTCACTCATTGATAGCGATAGGATTCAAAAATCAATCCAATCGTGGACCGATTATGAAACTTTTTTTTTCTTACCAATTTATCAGAAATTTTCCTTTGCACATTTAAAGCCACGTCTCATAGAATTTCAATCTGAGCAAGTCCCCTAACCTGCTAGTGCTCACCCATCCATCATTATCAGCAACTTAACACAGGATCCATTAATTAAGCCCCGTTCACATCGGTCGTTAGTTCAAAGTTCTCATTACAACGCGCGCTCGCTCGCACTGTGATTGATATGATTTCGCCCTTACGTAGGTAGGTACTAACTTTTTAATGAAATTTAATTGCTAAAGGCAATTGGTTATGATTTAGGATATTGGGTTTGTGTGGTGAGTATGAAGTGATGACGGAGTAAAAATAATCTTTCGGGTGTTGTTGTCTGGCATGTATGCTGAACTAGACCTATTGTTCATCTACTCTTTTCCATATTCAGTCACGGAGCTGAGACTTGGACTTTGAAAAAGGTGGACGACGACGGTATTGTGCCTTTGAGATGTGTTGCTGGAGCAAAATGCTTCAAATTCCTTGGACTGCTTTCCGTACAAACATCTCAATTTTACGAGAACTGAACATCAAGATTAGACTGTCGATTACCTGTATGCGCAGAGTACTAGAGTTTTGTGACCACATAGCCAGGAAAATAATCACAACCTTTAACAACTCATCGTAACTGGCATGATTGATGGCAAATGACCAAGAGGCAGCAGCCCAAAAAGATGAGCAGACCAGGTCCGCTACACACTGGACACCCAATGGCACGTCGCACTTCATGACGTCAAGAACCGTCACAGATGGCAAGATACCATCAATAAGAAGCTAATCCAAAGGGAACTGCACGACCTTCAGTAATGCGGTATACGACTCGAGGAGGAGGACCTATTTTAGCGCAAACTTGAGTTACACTATTTTATTTATTTTTCTGTTTCTTAATTGTTTTGTATATACCTATAACTAGTGTTTGTGTGCCTTGTGTTGTGCCAAATAAATCTATTTTCTTTTTTATTTATTTTTTGTTTTCTTATGCCACGGAGTGACACCGCAGAAAAAGCGAGTAGAACATGAAATTTTACTATATAGAGTTTAATTTCATTGTAAATCAATATTCTTTTTTAAACCATTCAAATATCAACAGTAACATTCCAAAAATAAACAAAATGCCTTTGATCTCATTACGCAGCGCATACCGAAAACAGCACAGGCAATGAAGTGACACCCAATTATTCGAGTTATTCGAACATTATGCCAGTTATTCGAAACGCCTGCAAGTAATTATGGCTGCGAGTGTCCGTGTACCACTTCATTACAGTAAATTAATTCGCTTTCAATGTTTTATTTGTTTTAATCATCCTTTTTACACTTTGTTAATAAATCGGATAAAAGTGACTAGTTGATTTTATTACATGATGTTATAAAAGGATTTAACACAATAAAGGTTTTCGTGGAAAAGAAGAAACTCGAAATGAATAACTGAAAAATTCAGTAATTTGGTATCTAAAAGGATTTTTCAAATACCTTCACAGTCAACGTAACAAGCAAATTATGGGTTTTTAAAAGCGCTTGGAAACTTGCTGTGTGCCGTCGTCACGATCTTCCTTTTAATTTTAATTATAACAAGACTAAGTGCTGTTCATCGGTAATTTTTGGATTTTATGCTTAACCTAAGTTAATTTAAGGTAAATATCATTATCTACCCTTGTCAAAGTCCAAGGTAGTGAAGGAGACGGCCGCATGCGTTTGGGAACTGATATTCGCAAGCCGCGGGTTTCGGGAGTCACACAGTGACCCCCTGCCACCGTAGGTGCAGGCTTGCGGACATAAGCAATGGGTAGTTCGCTGTACGGACGTCCGGTAACTGTCCAGACCGAACCCGAGTCGTCGACGGCGTGTAGTGTTCCACGCGCGCCTCAAACATATGTCAGAAAAACTGTAGTGGCAGGGCCGATGCCTACTTGGGCTACGGGGAATTTCTGAAAAGGAAACTAGCGGTCCTAAACCGCAAAGAGCTACTGAAAGACCCAGTTGTGGTTTTAGTCAATAAAAATCTGACACGCTCTCTCGCTCTACCTTAGAAAGGGAGAAGTAATTGGATGATACCCTACATCGAAAAATTTAGATCGCTTTGGCAGTATGAAGAAATTCCACTAACAAACGACGTATCATCATTCTACAATCATGTATCCCTGTCAGCATATTCCCATGTTCCCCAGCACACAAGTTGTTCTAACTCATACTACGAGTAACTTGGCTTTTAAGTGAGAGTAAAGTTTGGCGTCAATTATGTGCTAACGCTGTCATTTTATGTATAGCGTGTCCCAACTTTGGTGGTAACTGTTTTGAGCACACCCCTAATATTGTGGATGAACACGCTAAAAGCCGAGTACTGCTGTAGATACGAAACTGTGTTGTAGCATATTTGCTCTACCTCTTGTACTACCCATTATACCCTAAAATATGCAGCATGTAGGGAAGGAAAGAAAAAAGAAAGAAAACACATTTTATTTACTGGAAATAACGCTATCTTAGGACTAACTTACAAATTATAAACGTTCTATAGGGAAATATGCGCCACATCCGCGCAAAACGGCCAAATGCTTAGCATAATGCGGTGACTATACACACAATGCGACGATTCTACACACTGACTATATGGTTTATTAGATTATGACGCTCTTTAGTATGCCTTGCGGACGGCGAGCAATGGGTAGCTCGCCATCCGACCGTCTGGTAACCGTCCGGACTGAGCCCAAGTCGTCGACGGCGCGTACTGTTCCACGCGCACTTCAAGGAAATGTCAGCAAACCGTAGGGGCCCAGCAGAGTCGAAGCCTACTGGGGCGAAGGGTCTGCTTCTGAAAGGAAGACTCGGCCCAGGTATGATAGGCAACGAAGGAACAGGAGTGGGTTTTTAGTCAGTAAAAGTCTGACACACCCTCTTGGTCCGCCGAAGACCGGGGGATGTCATTGGATGATTTTCTCACCGAATAAAAAGTATGCCTTAGTTCTTCATTCCTTTAGTTCATTAGTTCCCCACCTGTGGTCCACGGATCACTGGTGGTTTACAAGAACTCCGTCCGTGAAAAACTTAACATTTTTATTCTTTTGAAAAGTGAAATTGAACTGACTTTAAATGTAGTATCAGAAATATTGTGTTTCAAGTTACAAGTACAAAGTTCGCAACTTTACGATTAAAAAGAATGCATTAGTATAAATTTAATAGTAGTTTTGAATTTAGAACCGTTTTTATTAACATTGTCTACTGAACTACTGGTTTTACTAAAATTATAATAATTCAAAGTAGTATTTAGTAAAAAAAACTGGGCAAGTGCGAGTCAGACTCGTACACTCAGGGTTCCGTACAAACTAACGTATGTAAATAGTTCAATTCCTAAATCGAGTCTCGAAGATTATTCCGAATTGAAAAAAGTTTTTTTTTTTTGGGACGTAACTACAAATTTTCAGTTTACAGATTTATTCTATATACTTGTGTTATAAGACCTTGTTTCAAGCCAAATTTCAGGGTCAGTCAACGGAAAGTACCCTATGAAATTTGATTGCAAAAAACGTATATTTCGACACTCTCAAGTGTCGAAATATACGTTTTTTGCAACATAACGGCCGTATCTTTTTTTTCTTTAACTTAGAAGTTTGATTTTTTTTACAGCTTCAAGCGACCGCAGACTTGATTACAATGGTTTCAATTTCAACTCGATACCTCCACGCATTCTTGAGATAAAGGGTCTTGACAGACAGACGGACAACAAAGTGATCCTATAAGGGTTCCGATTTTTCGTTTTGAGGTACGGAACCCTAAAAAGATAGGAACCACTTCTGTGGAACCACCAAAATATACACTCGCATCTAATTCCTGGACTGCGAATGGTGTGCACCATGTACATTTTTAGCCCAAACTATTGTTAGGTTAGCTACACTTGGATTGATGTACATCATCCAATTTATTGGTCTTTTAAGTATCCCTGTGATCAAGCTTTTGACGAGTGCCCTTGTCATAATAATATAATATTCACACAACTATCACACAACGCCGCCTAGTCCCAAGCTAAGCAGAGCTTGTGTTATGAGTACTAGACAACATTATAAACATACTTAAATATTTCTAAATACATACATATAGATAAATTACACCCAGACATAGAACAAATGATTGTGCTCATCACACAAACATTTGTCCTAGGTGGGAATCGAACCCACGACCTCCGGCATAGCAATCAGGGCAACTAACTACTAGACCAACCAGCCAGTCATTATAATTAACTCATCTTCTTTCTACCAGAGAAACCCATTATTTGGGGTTGGGTTTCTTCACTTTCCTGCGTCAAGTGGCTCTATCTTGGGTTCTCAATTTTGACAATTGGGCTTTATTAAATTCCCTCTCTATATTTGACCACCAGGTCTATGGCGGGAGGCCTCTACCTCTTCTTTGTTCTGGTTAGCGTAGAGCGATCTGAACTACATCCTCACTACGTCTTTGGACATGTCCATACATGCCCTTGTAATTAACTAATAGGTGAACAAAAACATCTTAAATTTACCACTTTCTCAGCGACAAATCCATGTGTATTTGGATTCCACTTGGATTCAGTTTTAAATAACAAGTTTATTGCAAAATGAAAAAAATATAACTAGATTTCTAAAACATGGAATAACTAGATATGGAATTAATAAAGTCTGATTTATACTCTGTGGGCGGCCCGCCCATCCCAATTGCTACAAAAAACATGACCGCGTTTTTGTATAGTGGACCAGAGTCGAGACAGCAGTTTTATTTATTTAAAAGCCGAAGTTCACCTGACTCTCGGCGAGATAGCCTTTGTGTAATTTGTCTTGCAAATTGCGGGTAGTCGGAATAAAGTGAACAAAGTTATGCTGGAAATGTATTCTAGAGTGGTTTTATGCTTTTACTACATGTAGATTGTTAGTCGGCATATTGTGAATACCTATATAACGTAATATGCCAAACCTGTCTCAGAAACAGTCTGGATTTATCTATTTGATGAACATTAAGGTTTGGTTAGAGAGTAGTACAGCTATTTGATATTGACAGGTGCTTTTATTTCGTACCATAGAATCAAAAAGTCGTAAACTGTACCAAAGGAACGTATTACTGGGAAAACAGTATTCTTTTATCCAGGACTTCGTCAACACGTGTAACATGTTACACACAGTCTATTGCAGCCTTTTACAACGGCATTGATTTAAGAACACCCCTAACATATAATTTAAATCAATTTCCTTTGAAAAACTCATCAAAAGAGCTTTAAAATTTCAGAAATGTGTTCGATATGGGGTTTCGCCTCGTCGCTTATACAGTTTACATCGAGGAACTGGAATAATTTGTCTACTGCGGTCTTCCCGTCAGATTATAATTTATGTGTCTTCAAGACTAGACTGAATAGGCTTTCAATAAACTAGTGCGCTTCACCATCAACGATTGCATCACTGCTTACTACCAGGGGGATAGCAGTCAAGCACTAGTTATAATTATTTAATTTAAAAAAAGTATTTTAATACTCACGTGCAGTCAACCGTATTACAAATACTTGTATTACATAAATTAACATATAAATGATTTAATTTGAAGTGACAAAGTAAATAAAAGCTTGTCACTCTAACATATATTTAAATCCTAACGACTTAACTGGTTTCCACGAAATCCGTCGACCCAAATACAAAGCTACCCCAATTGTTTCCACGTAAAAACCTGAAGGTAGGCAGTATTCCGGGCTCTCGACAACGATCTACAATATATAAATAAGATTTGGTCAAATAGAATTACAGAAAATACACAGAACTTGATAAAATCCCGAAAAAATTTCGGAAAAAATACCGAAACACAATTTTGGAAATATTTTACTCTCTCGGTAAAAGTTCTGAAGTAAGGAAATATTAATAAACAGTATTATTTGACAGCTGTCAGATTGTAAGTGTCTACTTGACGTTATACAAAGCTTAAATAATTGTATCTCGGGAAAATCTTGTACCATCAAGTTGATTTTTTGACAGCTCTTTTTCAGATATTGCTTAAAAGCACCACGTTGGAAATGGTTTATGAATAAAAAAATTAAATGAGTGACTTTCAATCTTGCCATTTGCTTCTATTGTCTGCTGTAGTTGGAAAAAGTTAGGCAGATCAATCAATGATTGTACACTGTTTGAACCTTTGACGTCAAACCTCACTTTTATTTCTTACATAGGACAAAGAGAATCTTGACAGAATAAGAACCCACAGATCGCAAAAACAAATCAGAAACAATTCTCAAGACAGCTCGGACCACACAAATCGCCGAATTCCAATCAAGCCTAAACGCCGACGACCATTACGTGCCGAGTTACTGCACACATCCAACTTATCTTACAGTCTGAGGCAACCCTAAAACTGCGGTACAACTACATACAACCCTAGCGCGCCGTCGTCGTCCGGTTAGGGCTATCCGGAGTTCCTGTAACCCCTCGATTATTTAGTAGTCGTCGTCCCTTCCGCCCTGGCTAAATATCACAGAAGATACATGTGTGTAAAGATACAAAACCTTTCTCTTCGATATTCTTATTTTACTTTGTTATAAAACTTCAATTTTATTTGCGGGGTGACCCTATTTCGTGCTGAGAGTACGCATAAGTTTTTTTTTTTGTATCATGTTCGGGATGTTCACGAAATGTGTTTGAATAATGCTACAAAAAAATTCTTCGAATATTTTTTTTTCAAATATTTTTGGACATTCCATTTTGTTTGTTATGGTAATATGACTGAATTTCCAATATGAGAGATATTTGTTTTTGTTAAATCGTTGCTTTTCACGAATTCCTATTATTTTAATATCCTTTTGTTTACTTTTATGCATTTTTGATACTTTGGTTAACTGTTTATTTTATGTTGATAAAATAAACAGTTAAAATTCATTGAAAACATTGTTTTGGTTGCAAAACAATGTTTTCAATGAATTTTTGACAATACGAGATACCGTTAAATCAGTTCATGTACAGGTGGTTTTTTTTTTTTTTTTTTTTTTTTCGGTGGGAAAATCATCTTATGACATCCCCCGCCCTTGGGCGGGGCGGGAGATAGTGTCAGACTTTTACTGTCTAAAAACCCACTCCTGTTCCTTCATTGCCTTTCGTACCAGGGCCGAGTCTTCCTTTCAGAATCAGACCCTTGGCCCCAGTAGGCTTCGACCCTGCTAGGCCCCTACAGTTGCTGACATCTCCTTGAGGCGCGCGTGGAACAGCACGCGCCGTCGACGACTTGGGCTCGGTCCGGACGGTTACCGGACGGTCGGAAGGCGAGCCACCCATTGCTCGCCGTCCGCAAGCCCGCGCCTACGATGGCCGGAAATCGGGATCGGAATCCCGGCGGCGATTGGGGCGTGAGGACCGTTGCCTCACGCGATCGGCCGCCTCCTTTGCTAGCATTACTGCTTCGCAGAAGGAGGCGACCGCCTGCCACTCCTCCTCGCTCCGGACCATGGCCTGCACCAAGGCCCGGCGCGAGAGATCGCCGCCACCGATAGCCCTCACGAGGACACGGCGTTGCTCTGCCCAAGCGGGACACACCTCCACCGTGTGCTCCACCGTGTCCTCCGGGTGGTCCACACAATGGTGACACCCGGGCGTTTCTTCCGCACGAATCCGGTGCAGGAACCTCCCGAACTTACCATGTCCGGTGAGGACCTGCGTCATGCGGAAGGTAAGGACGCCGTGTTGCCTTTCCAGCCACTCCTCAAAGAGGGGACTTATCGCCATAATTATGGCGTGCCCAGCACTGGGTTGCGATAGTCGCTGTCGCCATTCCACCATGAGACCCCGCCGGAGCTCTGTCCGCCATGCCGCGACTTGTCGTGGCAGCGGAGTTTCGCCCCGACGTTGCATCTCCACGCGCAGATCGTGCATGCGTGCAAGGCCTGTTGCCACCAGGTCCCATGGTGGCTGGCCAGCAAGGAGGCTCGCCGCTTCGCGGGAAACTGTGCGGTATCCCCGCACCATCCGTATGGCCATGACCCTCTGGCACGCGTTCAGCTGGGCCGCCGGTCGCTTTCGCAGTGATGGCGCCCACACCGGCGCTCCATAAAGGGCCATGGACTGTACGATGCCAGCGTAGAGCCTCCGGCAGGAGGCGTCTGGACCCCCAAGGTTGGGTAGGAGCCGCTTGAGGGCAGCCCCAGTCCGATTCAATTTGGGAGCCAGACGTCGGAAGTGCTCCTCGAAATTCCACCGGCTGTCGAGGACGAGTCCCAGGTATTTCATCGTCGACCCGACGCCGATGTGAACTCCTCCTACCGTTATTTGGGAACCCGGTGGTGGCGCATTCCGAGGGCCGTGAAAGCACATGGCCTCAGACTTGTGCAGTGCCACCTCGAGTCCCAACTGCTGGATCCTCTCCACGACTATCGCAACCCCGCGTGTCGCTAGTTCGACCGCCGCCTGGTACGACTCTCCCTGCGCCAGAACCAGCGTGTCGTCTGCGTAACAGATCACGCTGACCCCGTCAGGGAGGTCGCCGCGCAGCACGTAGTCGTAGCCGATGTTCCACAAGGGCGGTCCTAGTACCGATCCCTGCGGAACACCGCACGACATCTCTCGCCGTTTCCACTCTCCCTGGTGACCAGGGTAGATGATGTACCTGTCCGACAGGTAGGCCTCGATTACACGACAGAGGTAGTCGGGCACCCGGTGATACCGGAGTGCCCTCCTTATGCTACTCCAGGGCAGGGAATTGAAGGCGTTGGCGATGTCCAATGACACCGCCACGATACACCTGCCCTGGGACACCGCATCCCCCGTCGTGAGAGCTCGCACGCGCATGATGGCGTCCACCGTGGAGCGCCTCCTGCGAAAGCCGAACTGGCCGTCCGCCAGATCTGGCCCCACCCGTGTTAGGTGCGCGACGAGGCGGTCTGCAATTACTCTTTCAAAGAGCTTGCCCACCTCGTCGAGCAGCACAATGGGCCGGTACGTGGACGGACAGTCCGCAGGGCGCCCTGGCTTCGCGATAAGGACCAGTTTCCCCGTCTTCCAGCGAAGTGGGAACTGGCCCCTCTCCATGCATGCGCTGAAGAGCCCTCTTAATCGAGACCCGAGAGCCTCCATGGCCAGGACCCAGGCTTTACCAGGCAAGCCGTCGGGTCCTGGGGCGGTATTCTTGGCACTCAGCCTTCGTACCGCCACACTCATCTCTACCTCGGTCACCTCTGGAGCATTGCCGTCGTCGTCGCCATCGTGATCCGCGTTAGACACCGCTGGTGGCGGAGCCATGAGCGGGGGGGAGTGTTCCCCTCGCGCAGGGAACAGATTGCTCACCACACCCTCCACAATCTGGGGCCGGAGACTCTGCGTGAGTGGGGGAGCCCAGGGGCGGAGTTTTTCCCGCACCACCTTGTAGGGGCGTCCCCACGGGTCTCCGTTCAGAGTCCCCAGCCACACGTTGCGGGCCTCCAACTTGGCCCGCTTTATTTCCGCTCTGAGGGTGCGCTTCGCTTCTCTGTATCCCTCATACAGCTCCGCCTTTCTGGCCTCCGCATCCGGTGGGCGGATGCGGCGACTGCAGTGTCTGGCGTACCGGCGCCGCGCAGCATTGCACGCATTGCGCAGTGCCGCAATCTCCGGCGACCACCAGTACACCTGGCGCCGGGCACGTCCTGGCCGGACTCGGGGCATTGCCGCGTCGCAGATTTGCGACATGGCCTCCCGGAACCACTCTGCCTCGACGTCGATGTCAACAGGCCTGTCCGGTGCTTGCACCCAGGCCTGTACCATCGCGGCTTCCAGGAGGAGCTCCCGGTCCAGCTGCTTCAGCGCCCAACGCGGACCACACGGGGTCTGTTGGACCGGCGCGATCGAGGTCTGGGTGGAGATGTCAAACCGAATGTACTGGTGGTCTGAGTACGTCTCCACCCCCTCCATGACGCGCCAGTCGACGACACGCGGTGACAGAGCAGGGCTGGCGAACGATATGTCCACCACTGACTCGCCCTGCATCCGCACACACGTGGGGACAGAACCCCGGTTTAGGACGACCAGGCCTGTCTCCAGAGCCCAGTCCTCCACCATCCGACCCCGCTGGTTCGTGAACCGGGAACCCCAAGCCAAGTTCTTGGCATTGAAGTCCCCGCAAACGACCACGGGGAGGGAACCAAACCCAGCGACGACGGCATTCAGCTCCATAAGGGAGATGTGGAGATCGGCGAGAGTTCTGTTCGGGGACAGGTAGACGCCTACCACCGCAATGTCCCCGAACCTTGCTGCCACGCAACCCCGCCCCCTCGTGACGGCCTCGAGGGACGGAGTACCGGCGGCGGCCGACGAAATTAAGGTCACCGAGCCGTTCAGGTCCTGAACCCAGTCTCCCCTGGGCAGGACATAGTACGGCTCGGAGACCACGGCGATGTTGATCGACCACTGCGCCATGCTCTGGAGCAACAGATCCTGAGCGGGGGCGCAGTGGTTGATGTTCGCCTGGAGGAGACGTAATGGAGCCGTATTTAATAGTCCATTACAGTCTCCTCCCGAGCCCCGCGTGAGGGCACTGCCGCAAGGGTTGCAGCGGCGACAGCGGCGGCAGCCAAAGACGAGGCTGCGGCGGTGAGGACATCAGGGTGGATGGGCCTCCGGACCTTTCCCTTGGCCTTGGCAGGAGGATCGCAGGACCTGCTCCCAGCCCGGTGTTCAGCCGGCTTGCCTGCCGCCGCACATGCGTAGCAGTGCGGCGTTGCACGGCATTCAACCGCCTTGTGACCGGGCTGACCGCACTGGAAGCAGCGGTCACTGCGGTCCACCTCCGCGGCGCAATAGGCACCCACGTGGTGTCCCACGTGGCAGCGATAGCACCGCAGAGGTCTGGGCTCCAGCAGTTTCACCTGCGCGGAGACCCAGCCTACCAGGAGCCGTCGGCCCTCCCCGGTGATGGTCTTGGCCGTCGACACGGGGCAGCTAACCGTCACGGCTCGCATGCCCGTGCTGTCAGCGCGGATGGAGCCCGCCCGAACCTGTTCGGCGGTGCATCCTCCCGCCCTGACGATGGCGGCCACCACCTCGTCCACCTTGACAGAGTCGTCCAAGCCCATGACGCGCATATCAATGCACTTGGTGGGCCTGGACACTCGGGCCTCTTCCGCGTCCAAGGACGCCCTGATCCTTGCGGCCAGGGCATCTGCGGCAGGGCCACTGGCCGCACCAGGGACCTCCAGCATTCGGGCCCCAGTTACGGTGCGCCTCATGCGGAAGCCCCCAGAGGCTCCGAGCTCGCCAAGGTGGGGCAACACCGCCTGCCTCGCCTTTTCCATGACGGCGTCATACGTCACGCCCTTCTTTTCCGCATCTGGCTGTAGTGTGATTACCACAGCCTCGGAATTCGGGGCGCGAAGTCTGGCCGCCATGGCCCGCTTCTTGCGCTGCTGTCGCCGTGTCCGCTTTTTGGCCGCCCTAGACGCCTTGCCTGCCTTCCTTTTGGCACCGACAACCGTCCAATCGGTGTCGGCCGAGGATTCTGCAGGCAGGGCGGGGGGTGGCAGGGGCGGCCCAGTCGCCGTCACGGCAGGAGCCCTCGCCACTTTACCCTTTGTGGGTGGAGCAGGCCCTCCCTGCCGCTCCTGCTGTTTGGCCGCCGGGGCCGGCCTCACAGGCTCCGACGCCATGGCCCTCCGCCTGGCCTGCTCCGACGGGCCCGCCTTGGGCGCAGCAGCCGTAGCCGCGGCGGCGGCGGCATATGATGCCGCCTTCCGCTGGCCGGAGGCCGCGAGCGGGGGACGCAGCACGATGCCCTCCAGCACGGACAGCTGCTGCTGCATCCGCTGCTGGAACTGCTCCTGTTGCTGCTGCTGTTGCTGCCGGAGGGCAGCCAGCTCCTGCCGCACCAGCGTCAGCAGCTGGCCCTCTGGCTCGGGCTGGGGCTGGGGCTGGTTTTGTCCCTGCTCCTGCATGCTTACCCCTTTTGGTGCCTCCTCCTGGTGGTCGACTTTTCGGTCATCCAAGAGCTCAGCCCGAGTCTTCGCAACCCTTTTTTCGAAGTAGGCGTCCATGGCCTCCAAGATAGAGGTCGCGAACTGAGCGATGCCCCTTTTCTTGGAGTCCTTCTCTCTCTTCCTTGACATGGCTGTCAAGACGTCGACCACCATTACCCCGAGCAACCTGCGTGACTCCTCGGCGGAGTCTTCCCCGGCGTCTGGCTTGCTGCCAGGCGGCCCCGAGAGGTCAGACCTAACACTAGTCGCTACGGGATGGCGCCCCTCCGCGGAGAGCCTCTCGGCTCTCTCAACAGCCTCCTGGGAGGTAAGCCCTCTACCTCTTCCTCTCGCTCGGCTCGCACCCCGACTGCTAGTGGGGATCTTGCGGGCCGACGCAAACTCTCCCTCGGAGGACGATCCGTCCCCCGCTTTGGAGCGCTTCCGGAAGAAGCTTGTATTTCTTCCGGGGTCTCCCGCTACCTCCTCCACCTCCGAGCTCTCCGAGCTCCTTTTGGATGCCGCGTCGGACTCCGACCGCGCATCACTCTCCTTCTCCTCATCGTTTAGGGTTTTAAAAAATTTGCTCATTTTTGTTCCCACGAGTATGTATCAAGTTTTACCGGCTCAAATTTGTGGTTCGCACTAGAGACTAATTAAGCTACCCATTAGTCAAGCTAACAACCTCCCTCACGGTGCGCCGCCGCTTGGAGGTTTGGGGTGATTTTTTATAGAGGTTGTCTTCCTCGCGGCCCGGGCGGTTAAGCCAAGACCCTCGACCCCCATCAAAAGTCAGAAACATGACCTTGGACAATCTCTGGGGCTACGAGACTAACGGTGGCAGAAGGAGGCGCAAGTCTTCCTCCTGCCTGCCCGGTGGCAGGGTAAGTGCACACCGAGCCCGCTCTTACTTCGCCACTGTGCTCTCTGCTATAGCAGAGGGACACGCGTTGAAGTGTTCCTTCGGACAGAATATTCGCAGGCGGACATCGAGACCCCTTAGGCAAAAGTACCCAAGGGGAGTCGTTAGCCGCCTCCCAGGGTGCACCGTCCCGCAGACTGGCCTTCGCTCCGGACATATCCGCAAGGGATCTACAGCCTGCGGGCACTCGAGGAGGTTTTCTGTCGTAGCACCCCATGTACAGGTGGTGAGATAAGTTGACGAGTACCATGAGGCTGGCTGGTTCGCGACGGCATGGGATAATAATATCTGGAAGGACTTGGGCCTTTGCCCAGCAGTAGGACATCTATGACTAGGCTGAAACAATAATTCTATAGCGACTTACTTAATTTTTTTCCTTTCAGATTTTTTAACCTTCTCCTGACTTTGTAGGGTCCTCATCCGGTTTAACTGGAAAGTCAAACCGGATGAGGTTAAATTACCAGTACTTCTTTTGAATGAAGCGACTGCCTTCCACAACCATAACAATATAAGCAAGATTGATGTAATTTTTTTGTAATTTTTTATTAATTAATTAAATCAGTGATTTCTATTTTTGGTTTACAATAAAGAATATATCTATCTATCTTGACTGCGATCCCACTTGATGGTAAGCAGTGATGCAATCGTTGATGGTGAGCCGCACTAGTTTATTAAGAGCCTATTCACTCTAGCCTTGAAGACACCTAAATTATAATCGGACGGGAAGACCGCAGCAGGCAAATTCGATATATCCTGATTCGAGATTTCCTGGCTTCAGATTACACGAGTTTTTTCTTATTGTCTAGAAACTAATGACAGATGGAACCAATAACTTCACGTGTTTTCCAAGGCATAGTGTAGTTTCATTTTGTAAAGACGGTCACCCATCCACTGACAGACCTGGGCGTTTCTGAACCTTAGAGATTAGTCCTAGCGCCTGTTATTAATTTAGCCACGAACCCCTCACACAGACTAGATGAAAATGGTCTTCCCATCCGATTATAATCGAAAACAAATTATATACTTAAGACCGTTTGTAATTTAGGTATCTTCAAGGCTAGAGTGATTAGGCTCTTAATAAACTAATGCGCTTCACCACCAACAGTTGCATCATTCCTAAATAACATCAGATGGGATCGCAGTCAAGCACTAGTCTATATCATTAAAAAAAACCAAAATGTATAATTTAATCCTAACAAAATTCGCTGATTCAAAAGCCGATAACTTTGCCGCTATTAAAGACAGCTAAAGAGAAAACATCGGAAGTTCGCCGTCAACAAAATTCACAATGTTGAGTCCACAAAGAGTTGCCTCTAACAAAATATCCGTTTCGTGAGTCAGTGGGCCGCGGCTGAACGTTACTCGATTGGGTGCCGCTTAAGGCATAAGCATAAGCGTTTTGAAAATCAATGAGCTAATACTAGTAATTCGCCTGTAATCTACACAAATATTACGTATAGAAAAAAAAAATTATATGTGTGTTCATGAATACACTCAGGAAATTCTGCTCCGATTTTCAAACAATTTTCAAGTCAAAGTCAAAGTATTTATTAGTGTGCTTTTTGGTGATACAACAGGTCTTACAGTTAATTTATGGCTACTCAAAAAGCTGCCTATTGGGCATACACTATTTAACAATATAAAAATTTAAAATTTATATAAGTACAAAATAAAAATGTCAAAATTTAGATTATATAAGTAACATACAAAATAAAAATGTCAAGATTTAAATTACAATACAAATTAAATAAAATACAATTAATTATTATTACAAACGTAAAAATACAATCAATTATTAAAGTTTTCAAGCATAAATATATATTTGTCAGTTTATAACATTTTGTCAAGCAGGAATTCGTCAATGGTATAGTAGCATTTATCAATCAAAAAATCATTTAGTTTCCGTTTAAATTGTGTCAAGTTCAAATCTTTGATAACATTTTGTTTGGACATCTCTAACGTGCGCGGACATCACTACGCGCCGGGCGACAGCGGGCGGGAGCAGAGGTCGCGGGGAGAGGCGCTCGCCGCGGGCGCAGTCCAGCCGGCTCGCCTGGCACTGGTCATCCCACCTTACCACCGAGCGCACGCATCTACTTTCTAATCAACAACATTGTTTTCTCGCCGTGCCGCTTGTATCTCCAACTAATTTAATTCATTATAATACAGTCCACTGAAGTTACTTGAGTTTTTGTATAAACTGTCCTACCACCACCTGTAGGGCTTTACCGCATCTTTCTATGGTCCTTCGAGATTTACGTAGCTGAACGGTTTTCAGGAGTAACAAGCAGTTTATTTTCAAAATTTGAAAACGGCCGTTGGAAAACTGGACTTCAAGATCAAGACACCTCGTCGTTCGTGCATACCAGGTTCCAGTCTTCGATCATCGTGCAGAAGCTTATTTCGGGAACGAGCATAGTTCTTCAGTGGTCATCACAGCTGGGTCATCGCAGCGTAGCAGCCCAAGCAGAGCCCAAGAACATCGTCATCCGTTTCAAGCAAGAAGACGTTCGGTTTGGAGTCGTAGTCACCGGATTTTGTGAGATCTTTCCATATTCTTACTAACATTAACATATTCATATACTAACTTATCATTCCCCTAGAGAATTAGATAGTGCATTAGACCAGTGAATCACACAGTGTTAGTATTCATCCCAGTCGTTAGTAGCGCTGACATTATTCGAGTTGGAGGCAGATTAGACAATTCCTGCTACGACTATAATGTCAGACACCCTATTATTATATGCAGCAAGCATAGTTTTGCTAAACTTATTTTCAACACATACCATTTACGCCTTTTTCATGCCGGTCCACAGCTACTCTTAGCCACAATCAGACATGAGTACTGGCCTTTGGGTGGTAGAAACTTAGCCAAATCAACTGTCCATAAGTGCGTTAAGTGTCAACGGTTCACCGGTAGAACAGTTCAACCCATCATGGGTAATTTGCCTAAGGAACGAGTTCAGTTAGAGTTTCCATTTTTAGAGACTGGTACAGACTATGCCGGACCCATCCTTCTAGCCGACCGCAAAGGTAGAGGGTGTAGATATATAAAGGCCTACATATGTGTCTTTGTTTGTCTAGCCACCAGAGCAGTTCACCTGGAGCTTGTCTCAGATCTAACCAAACATGCCTTTATTGCAGCCCTGAACAGGTTTATTGCTCGTCGTGGTAAGCCTAGAACTATTTACTCGGACAACGGTACTACCTTTGTTGGCACCTGTAACGAATTGGCTGACATACTAAAACAAGATTTTTCTTCAGAAATGACAGGTATCAATTTTAATTTCATCCCGGCATACACCCCACATTTTGGGGGCTTATGGGAATCTGCCGTCAAATCTATTAAGCATCACCTTCGGCGCATACTAGGTTTAGCACATCTGACCTACGAAGAGATGTCAACGTGTCTGATTCAGGTTGAGGCTATTCTGAATTCTCGTCCTCTAACTCCTCTTTCCACTGATCCATCAGATCTGTACCCGTTGACTCCTGCCCACTTCCTGATTGGGAGATCTCTCACGTCCTTACCGCATCCGCGAGTCACCAACCAAAACATAACCAGCCTCCGACGTTACCAGCGAATCGAGCATCTCAAGCAACAGTTCTGGCACAGATTTGCTAATGAATACATATTTTACCTCCAACAGAGGACCAAATGGACGGACTTCGACGGGGCGCTTGAAGAAGGAGCCATGGTGGTGCTTAAGGAGCAACATACGCCGCCACTGATGTGGTCACTCGGTCGCATCGTACGAGTGATTCCTGGAAGAGACGGAATAAGCAGAGTCGCAGACGTCAAGACGAAGAAAGGCATAGTCCGACGCGCTTTCAACACTATCTGTCCTCTTCCAGCATAACCATTGAAGACAAGTCTTCAACGCCGGGAGCATGTTTGGACATCTCTAACGTGCGCGGACATCACTACGCGCCGGGCGACAGCGGGCGGGAGCAGAGGTCGCGGGGAGAGGCGCTCGCCGCGGGCGCAGTCCAGCCGGCTCGCCTGGCACTGGTCATCCCACCTTACCACCGAGCGCACGCATCTACTTTCTAATCAACAACATTGTTTTCTCGCCGTGCCGCTTGTATCTCCAACTAATTTAATTCATTATAATACAGTCCACTGAAGTTACTTGAGTTTTTGTATAAACTGTCCTACCACCACCTGTAGGGCTTTGCCGCATCTTTCTACATTTGGTATTTTATTATATATTTTTGGAGCCATGCAGAGAATGCTTTTGTGCATAAGGGCTGTTTTTGAGGCTCTTAGACATAATTCGTGTCGATAATCGGGTCTTGTCGATCTATAACGGTCTTCTGAAGCTTTTTTAAACAATTTACTATTTTTCTTGACGAACAATGCGGTTTCGTATATGTAAATGCAAGGTAGAGTTAATATTTTAAGAGATTTAAAATAAGGTTTACAACTATCCGTTGGTTTTAAATTACATATCGACCTAATGCACCTCTTCTGTGCTTTAAAAATGTTATTTTTCTCGCAGGAATTTGGCCAAAAAATTACTCCATAGCGTAATGTGGAATCAACATAACCATAATATGCAGTTATAACAGCTGCATGATTTACTATTTTCTTAAGCTTGTATAGAGCAAAAGCAAAGCGACTTAATTTTTTTATAAGTATTGACGCGTGTTCTTTCCAAGTCAGTTTTGAGTCAATGGTCAAGCCTAAAAGTGTTATATGCTCTACTTCTTCAATTCTATTTTCGTCAAAAAATATATTTATGTCAGGAGTAGTTACTCTTTGTTTAAACTGTATAATTTTAGTTTTACTTAGATTTAATTTTAAATTATTTTGATCAAGCCAATTAATTGATTGTTCAATGAGTCTTTGATGTCGCATTCATAGTTTCTATTTTTATTTTGTCTAACTATTACCGTACTGTCATCGGCAAAAAGAACCATAGGAAAAGTGACGTGTTTTGGGAAGTCATTTATGTAAACCAAAAATAACGGTGGGCCCAATACGCTGCCCTGTGGTACGCCAAAAGTGATATTACGTTTTTCAGATACATATTTAAGCTCTTTTTTAAACTTTTTAGAAATTCGCTTAATATCAGTACATTGTGTTCTACTGTCTAGATATGATTGTATAAGGGAAAATGCTTTGCCTCTTATTCCATACGCATTAAGTTTCTGTAGTAGAATATTATGATCAACTAAGTCAAAAGCTTTTGTCATGTCCATAAATACAGAACTAACAGAAATTCTTTTATCGATATCTGTCATTATAATATTAAGGAAATCATAAATAGCCATATTAATTGATTTATTTTTTCTAAAACCTTTCTGTTCCTTTACTAACAGGCTGTGTTTCGTAAAAAAGGAATCCATGCGGTGATAAATAGCTTTCTCAAATATTTTTGATATTACTGGTATCAGGGCAATGGGTCTATAATTATTAATATTGGTTTTGTCATGTTTCTTAAATAAGGGCTTAATTGACTTGGTTTGAGTTTATCAGGATAAATTCCAGAGGAGATACTGACATTAATGATGTGGCAAATGGGTCAGATATGACATCGGAAACAAATTTTAATACTTTTGTTGAGATATCGTCATACCCTACACTAACTTTATTTTTTAAATTATTTATTATTCTATATACCTCATCAGGTGTAGTTGGGGTCAGGAACATTGATTCGCAACATGTATTCGGAATCCCATAGCTTGCAGATTTTGAGGCGTTCGAAAGTAATTCTGCTTGATCCACAAAGTGATCGTTAAAAGCGTTCGCTATATCACTGGGGTGTGTTATTGAAACCCCGTTCCTTCGTATTTCCGCTACGTGTTCATAGGGTGGGCAGTATTTATTTTCATTAATGATCCTCCATGTATCTTTTGACTTGTTTGTTGATGTCATTATCCTATGGTTATTTCTTGCCTTTTGTGTTAGTTTTATTATTTTCTTAAGTCTTTGTGAGTAACTTTTAAATTTAGTCAAATTATTGTTATTAGGTTTTGCTCTTAGTTGCCAAAGAAGCTGTCTTTTATTTTTGCTACAGTGTTTTATACCGGGTGTTAACCAATTCGGTTTTCTTTTTAACTTTATTTTTTTGTTGTTTAATTTTCAAAATTGTTTCACCAGTAGAATGCTACTTTATCACTGAGTAACAAAAGTCTTCTTTTTTTCACGAAATTTCTTATTTTCACGCGGGTCAAGCTGCTGACAAAAACTAGTTTACAATAAACAAAACCGTTAGTAGGACCCCTGGAAATACATTAATCTTTACTTTTTCTATTTTTTTGAAAAAAGCATACTTTAAACGAATAAAATCAATAGTAACTACACAATTAAATGCTAGGAATCAAATAAAAGCGATTAATACATCTATATGAATTAACCTTTAATAAATAGGTTTTATTGTGCACAATTTACAAGGAAATTCTTTTTATCTCACCTGTTCGATTCGAAAATTATGAGATTTAGTGAGAACAGTAAAGTTATAGAGATTCACAATTTTGGAACACGTTTCTAATGTAGTCATCCGTTTAAATCTCAACACGTCTAATTAAAAAAAATAACTAAAACTAGTACAAACTAAAAACCTCTACCTCTCTCTCCTCTGAAACTAAATTAGGTTTGTATAAAACAGTCGTACCTCAAGGACAAAACAAGTTTTCACGAAACTTATAAGCCGACTAAGAATGGATTGGGTAATTTATTGATGTTACTAGATATCTCTGAGCAATATTAATTACGAATACGATGCTTTTAAAGGTTCATTATTGTAACGTTTTAAAAATCATCAAAATTAAACCTAGCCAAAGTTCATTATTTGGACCAACACCTAAATAAAACAATTGAATGTAAGTAGGCTCGCGAAATCGTGATTTCTGGTAAACCAAATATCCTCTAGAAATGCCTGAGCCTTCCTGAATTCAATTGTTTCAAACAAAACATCTTGGATAAGATGAGTCGATAGGATACATCACAATTACTTGGTGTAAACATTCCGTTTTCTAGAGACTAAAGCCTACGCTTTGTAGATAGCAGTAGCGAGAGCGAGAATAGTGGCTGTTTTGACTTTTTAAGTGACTTCGCTTATACAAAAACTAGCCGAGGTAGAGCAAGACGTAACGCACCGGATTAACTCAAGATGAGTGAAATAACAACGTAGTCTCTGAAACAACTTCAGAACCACGGATCGCCCTCAAGTTAAAGGTTAAATATCTACAAGTCTCTAATAAGACCTGTAATACTGTATGGCTCAGAAAGTTGGGCTGTAAAAAAGACGGATGAAAAAAGATTGAATGTAGCGAAGACGAGAATGTTGAAATGGATGTGTGGAGTGACGAAAATGGATAAATTGAGAAATTAGTATATTAGAGGAAGTTTGAAAGTGAAGCCAGTGACTGAAAAGTTAAAAGGAATTCGTTTGGCTTGATATGGTCATGTAGAGACGACGGAAAAAACGCGTGTTACTAAAAGAGTTATAAATACATATCTGGATGGCTGGAGAGTGAGAGAGAAGCCGAAGTAGAGATGGATGAATTATGTGAGATGCATTTTTTTTTCATTATTGATAGGCTCACTTGACCACTATCTCACTTGATGGTAAGCGATGCTGTGGCCGACGATGGAGCAAAAGAAAAGCGAGTAAATAATAGTGTAACGGCAGGATAGGATATACACTTAAAACTCACCTATTGCCTCTCGAAAGAGCTCAGAGAGCAATTTTAAAAGTAGCCAATTTCCATCCCTTTCTCTATCCTGCAGATCAGTTATACTAATCATGTAACGTGCTTTCTGTTCGCCAGTTTTTTATAATGTACTTAGTATTAAAACAGCACACCATGCTTTCCTGCAACGCCGAAATTAAAAATAAGAGACGGAATGATATTGTTTGCCATTCTAATGCATCCTCAAAATATGTATTTGTAAAAAGATTTTTTACTTTTTTAGGCCCATTTCTGTATAATTATGTTATTATGTTTATTTAAATATATATATATATATATATATATATATATATATTTTAAATCAATTTCCTTTGAAAAACTCATCAAAAGAGCTTTAAAATTTCATAGAAGAAGAGAAGAAAGAGCTTTAAGATTTTATAATAAAATACCACTTGAGATTCTACAACTAAATGAGTCCAAATTTAAAACATGCATTAAACGCACACTATGTAGACAAGCGTATTATAAACTGGAAGATTATATCCTTGACAAAAACGCTTGGCTAAATGCCGGTTCTGCTAGCCACAGCCTTCAAATTAAGTTTTGTGTTTTTTTAATATATATATTTCTAATTATTGGAAGAGATACTTACTATTCCCCTTTTTGTTTTGTTATTTTCGAAATCTTTCTTATTTTATCTTATTTGTTTATTTCAATAGAGGTTATGATAATTTATTACCTTTTGCATTTGGAAACAATAGCATTGTATAATGTAGAAGCACTTTTCAAGCTTTGTGAATGTGAAGTACCATGGAGCATTTTTATTAGGTTACAACTTGTTTGACATTACGAGCATGGCAGGTGAGAGTTTGTCATGCTCACTCAAATGTCTCGCTGATGGTGGCACGTGTTATTGGGTCATTCAGTTCCCTTCAAAATGGTTGAGCTGAGTGAGGCTGATGCACGCGTCATGCTCGTGAACGGGTGCCGTCGGTTGAGACTGGTCATCTCTTAGCTGCCAGTGGCTTAATTCAATTTCTATCTTTTTAATTAGTTTTTATTCTTATTTATCTACATTGTGCTCACATATTAGAAGCGACATGAAATATGTAACCAAGATTTATGTAACAAAAATATGATTTTAAAAGAGTGTCCATGGAGTTTCTTGCACGTTCTTCTCCATAGAGATCTACGCTTTGGAACGTGCAATTTAGCTTCACTTTTCTTTTTTTGACTGACTGACATTTTGACAATTCAAAAGTGCCTGTAATTGGTCTATTTGAAATAAACGTTTCTGATTTCTGATTTCTGATTTCATAAATGTGTTCGACATGGAATTCTGTACATGTGAAATCCTGGAGGAGTGCTGGTCTGATGCTGTGTAAACGAGCGTACATGACCCATGGTCGTGCCGCTCCTTTGACATCTCCACTCCACTGCACACATGATGTTAGAAAGTAGCAGATTCTGAACTAATATTTGTACTCCAATAATGCTGCAAGGCGTTCCGAGGATGTGAGAATAAATAAGTATGTGACATCACTCTTGAAATAAGGGCGCTTTCAATTTATGCGTCTTTTGACGGCCTGCTGCGGTGCGGATAGTAGACATACTGCGTACGGACAATCGTATTTTTCATACAATGCACGCGGTGCGGCAACCGTGCGGCGAACGGTTGACAACAGGACGGCAACGTCACAAGCACCATGTGTTCAATTTGAAGTTTTGGACTGCTAACGTACTGCAACCGGCTGGCTGCGGCACGGTAAACATGCGGCAGCGGTCCAACATGAAACGTCTAAATTGAAATCGCCCTAAAACTCCATTTTATATCAAGATAGATACTTGTACAAAGCAAGCTCGCATTGAATGTAATCACCACTACCTATGATCTGTTTCCTACATAGTCCAAAATGTCTAAACATAGTACAATACAGTAATTATCGAAACGTCAACATATTGGACTGGCATGCCTTACCAACGTATGTCGCAAGAGGAGGGATGAAACGCATGTTAATACAAGAGTTATGAGTTTACATGTGGATGGATGGAGAGGGAGAGGGAGGCCAAAAAAAAGATAGATGGATTGTGTGAGAAGTGATATGAAAGAAAAGAGAGTTAGTGACAGCGTGATGAGTGACAGGACAGAATGGAAGAAAAAAACGGGTTGCGCCAACCCCAAATAAAACGGGACAAGTGCAGAAAGATGATGATGATGCGTTACCAACGTATCACTTATCTAATCAAAACCTAACATTTTGGCAACTCAATAATCGCCATTAAAAGGTCTCTATGTCTAGAGTTCCATTTCCATGATAAAAAATCTAAGATAAACGTGATCCAACCATTTGTTAGCAATCAATTACCACTCACTGAGTTAAAGACACAATAAATTAGCCTTCCACAGTGAATTAAATGGAGCTACTAACCTTACGAGTCAAACAGAGTAGAATAATGGATGTCTGTAAGTCAGGAAGTATTGACAACAGGTTTTCCTGGACGTAAATAATTAATTTTGTGTGGCACATTTATTTAAATAAATAAAAATCTCGTGTCACAGTGTTTTGTTATCGAACTCTTCCGAAACGATTAGCCCATTTTTTATGAAATTGTACGTGTATATTTGTAAGATCTCAAAATAGGTCGTTGGGTATTCTTTACCCTGTTACCCTCAACTCCCTTTTTTTTGACAATTTATATTTCAGAACAACGTTTGTCGAGTCACCTAGTATATTTAGAAATGTTTGCTAGTTCACTCGTGGAGGACAGATAAAAATCTAACTTGCACATTACGTGGAAATTAAAATGGTTTACGCAGTCTTCTTAGATAAAATGCTCATTATAAAAATTATATATAGTTAATACCTTTTTATTCAATTTTATTTTGTTTAAAGACTCAAATTTCTCCGGAAATTCCAAAACATGCATGTAAGTAAAATAATACTTAATTAAATGCATTAAGGTATTAAGTCCGCCTTTGTAGGTACTTTTGTGTGCATAAAGAATTAATAAATAAATAATTCTGTCTGATCGATAACGTTTACGTGCCTTCATCCTTTTCACGTATATATGCACGATAATATTTATAATGATGTAACGATTGTTGAGATTGCGTTACTTTATAAATTTGCAGACACAGTAGATACATGATACGATCTGGGTAATTCGCTTAATCTGTCATTTATTACAATTTTATCAGTTTTAATAACTTGTATCTATTCTAAATGCTATTTGAAACATTTTCCAACCGGTAATTTATCTCGGCCTTTGTTTATTTATTATATTCTTTATTATATACCATTACACATACAAAAAGGATTCTCCTTGTGTCAATAATAAAATATTTCCATTATTTCTCAAAACCACTACCTTTTCTGACTTAACCCAATCAAATCACTCGGTTCAACTTCAAACTTGAGCAAAAGTCGACAATTTTGCAATTGAAATGTCTGACCCTTCCTCGTCGATGCTGCAATAAAGAATCTCGCCTCTCCCATTGATTGCTGTATTATTTCAAATCGCTCCAAAATATTAGTTTTTAAAGGCTGTGAGTAAAGTTCAGTTGATTTTGATCGTTCGCCTTTTTCATCAGTATCGGGAAATAATATTTTGCTTCGCATTTGAGTACAAGTTTTAGTTTTGTGGTTCTACGGATAAAATAGACTGCAATGTAACGAAGATAATATTGAGATGTGTGTTGTTCGAGCTTGGCTTCGAGTCATCAAACGCCTGCTCGTTTTACTGAGCAGATCAACGGCGCAACGTCTCACATCACGTTAACTAGTTGTAAGGTTCAATTTACGTGTACGTCATCGCACTCCATCTTTGTATTTCAATCAACACAATACATTTGACTAGCTAACAGCATTTTTGAGTTTTCTTGAAGAATCCCTAAAATTCCCCAACATTTTGGTCCTTCGAGCCGGATCTAAAGGTCCCTGGTTTCGGCACCAAAAAAACAAAATGTTGGGGAATTTTAGGGATTCTTCAAGAAAACTCAAAAATGCTGTTAGCTAGTCAAATGTATTGTGTTGATTGAAATACAAAGATGGAGTGCGATGACGTACACGTAAATTGAACCTTACAACTAGTTAACGTGATGTGAGACGTTGCGCCGTTGATCTGCTCAGTAAAACGAGCAGGCGTTTGATGACTCGAAGCCAAGCTCGAACATGCCCCGGGACCTTGAAAGCAGCAGGCGTGCTTTCAAGCAGACGCAGAATCAACGGGCAGTGGGCAGATCCTGTTGAAGGCTCTTCTGACGACACCAACGGAAGTTTTGATGTCTGCCACGCGAACAATTCCATCTGACCCTGGATGGACGGCGATGACTCTTCCCAGTCTCCATTTGAGAGGAGGCAGATGGTCCTCCTTTATAACGACCAAGGAGCCCAACTTCAGCGTGTCTTTGCAGGCGCGCCACTTGGTTCTTTGCTGCAGCTCAGACACGAACTCTTTGCTCCAACGAGCCCAAAAGTGCTGGCGTAGCTGCTCAATCCGCTGGAAGCGTGACAACGAAGAAGTGGAGTAGTCCTGGAGATCTTGCTGTGGAAGTGACGTTAGCGGCCGGCCAACAAGGAAATGACCCGGAGTCAGTGGGGTGAAGTCCGCTGGATCGGATGACAGTGGTGTCAGTGGACGTGAATTTAATACCGCCTCAATCTGGACTAATGTGGTGTTAAGCTCCTCGAACGATAAATGACAATGTCCCAACACTCGCCTAAGATGGTACTTGGTCGACTTGACACCCGCTTCCCAAAGTCCGCCAAAATGAGGCGGATACGCGGGGATAAAGTGAAACGTAATTCCGTTATTAACCAATTGTTCGCTCAAGGAATCGCAATTAGATTTAAGGAACTTTGAAAGTTCATTGCAGGCACCGACGAAAGAGGTACCGTTGTCGGAGTAGATGTCACTGGGTTTTCCCCGTCGCGAAATAAATCTATATAAAGCCAGTAAAAACTTATCGCTGGTTAAGTCGCTCACCAGCTCCAAATGAATAGCCTTGTTTGTAAAGCACACAAAGATTGCTATATATACTTTTACCAGCCTACATCCGCGACCTTGCCTACTGGCAGCCATGATGGGACCAGCGTAATCCACACCAGTAGTCTCAAAAGGATACCCACCTGGAAGGAGGCGCTGCTGCGGCAAATTACCCATCAAAGGAGAAACAGTTCTACCCGACATGCGACAACAACGCACGCAATTACGATAACAACTCCTTGCTAAGCCTCGTCCACCTATGGGCCAGTATGAATCTCTGATCGAAGCTAGCAATAACTGGGGGCCCGCATGCATTAACTTCATATGTTCATATTCAAAAGTAATTTTGTAAATCTATGAGTGGACTGTATAAGGATAGGGTGTTTTTTATCAAAAGAAAAAGTAGAATTAGCTAAACGTCCTCCAACACGCATTATTTTATTATTGTCTAAGAATACGTTGAATTTAATAAGGGCGCTTTTAAACGGTAATTTCTGATTATTTAGAAGTAATATATACTCGGGAAAGGACTCAGTTTGGCTTCTAATTATAACAACATGTAATGCATCTTGCAACTCTGATTGTGATAGAAATTTATTAGCAATAGGATTTTTCCTACACAATTTAATAAATCTTAAAACGGTTGCTACACTACGAATAAGCCTTAAATAACTAGAAAAACGATTAAAATCTATAATTGTATCACATGGACTATTCGTACTAACACTAGCGCTCAATACAGCATGAGATCGAGTTTCAGGCAGCTTGTCTAACTCTAACGATTTATGTCGAGAAGGCCAATGCGATTGCATTTGTTTTAAAAAACTGGGACCACTCCACCATAAGTCCGACGATTGCAGAACACTAATATCGACGCCACGAGATATTAGGTCTGCTGGGTTCTTGTCGGTTGGGATGTGTCGCCAAGTACAGTGCCCCGCCTTATCTAAAACTTCAGCAACGCGATTGCGTACAAAAGGCTGAAGCTTAGAAGGCAACATCTGCAACCACCCCAACACGACGGTGGAGTCAGTCCAGCAATAAACGTGGCTGAACTTAAGTCGCAGTGAGCACATAACCTTCTCGCATAAACGAGCTCCTACCACGGCGCCGCACAACTCCAGTCTTGGAATTGTGGTCGGCTTAATTGGCGCCACTCGACTTTTAGCGGCCAACAAACGAACCATGTATTCACCCCGATCATTGGTACTACGTACATAAACGCACGCGCCATACGCACGCTCAGATGCGTCGGTGAATACATGTAGTTCCAGCGTAGTACATGCGTCACATATAACGTGTCGTGGAACACGAAAATTACTTAGAAGCGGTAACGCCTTAACAATGACGTTCCAACTTGCATAAAGTGCTGGACTCAGTGGCTCGTCCCATGACAGTTTGTCTAACCACATACGTTGTAAAAATATTTTCATTAAAATTACGAAAGGAGATAAAAGTCCAAGGGGGTCATAAATACGTGCGATTGCAGAAAGTACGTCACGCTTAGTCACAAAATTCTTATTAGGTAACGTTGAACTCGAAAACCCGAATTCGTCGGAAATAGAAAACCAGTTAAGCCCTAGTAACTTATTGGGTTCATTAGATCCCTTATCCAAACCTAATGATAACTGAGAATCTCCGGTGACTAATTCAGGGACGTTAGACCTCCATTTTCTAAGTGGCATGCAAGCAGATGCAAGTGCGTTAGTGACCTCTGTACGGATGAACATAACTTCATTTAAATCGTCAGCCCCAGTCAGCAGGTCATCCACGTAAAAATCGTGTATGATGACGTCAGCGATTTTATCTCTGCTACCCGGGAATGACTCACCTACAGAACGCGAAGGGTTATTAACATTGCCTTTGTAATCCATCCCTACTTGCTTGAGGCAGCGCGTAGCTAAAAATGGTGCACTAGCCGTGCCATAAGTCACAGTATTTAATTTATAAATTTTAATAGGATCGCACTCGTTATCGCGCCACAAAACCTGTTGTAGGTACCTATCTGACGGGTGAACGTATATGCATCTATACATCTTCGCAACATCAGCTGACCAGACGTACTTATGTTGCCGAAAACGCAACAGTATAGATATTAGATCGTCTTGCACCGTCGGACCCACCATCTGCACGTCATTGAAGGACACTCCAGACGTAGTAGCACAACTTGCATTAAAAACTACGCGAAGCTTGGTAGTTGTGCTAGATTCACGCCTAATACCGTGGTGTGGGATGAAATATCCACTGGGACTGCCACTAACCTCTGTTTCAGTCATATGTCCTAAACTCTCATATTCAGACATGAAATCGCGATATAACTTACCGAAATCAGGCTTGGACTTCAGTTTGCGTTCCAGAGAATATAAGCATTTAGAAGCCCTTTGAAAGGATTCTCCTAAAACAGAAGGGTTTAGTTTTAAAGGGATACGAACACAAAAATGACCGTCTTTTAATCGGGTTGTGTTCTTAACAAAATGTTCCTTACATAATTTCTCCTCAGGTAAATAATGTGAGGATTGTGAGGTAATCTCCTCCAAGTTCCAAAACTTAACTAAATCGGTATGAATTTTATTTAAATCATCGCTATTAATGGAACCGGTTTGATTAAAATTACAAAAGATATCACTCGATATTGACTTACCATTTTTAAAGGTGACAGGGCCAGAAACAATCCAGCCTAACAACGTTTCACACAACACTGGTTTACCTACACCTAGTCTGATTTGCTGTGAGCCGACCAAGTCCCAGAAGAGATCAGCACCTATTAGGACATCTACTTCTGAAGGCTTGTAAAACGTGGGGTCAGCTAAACAGACATTATCTGGAATATTCAGGTCTAAAATGTCGACTTCGCGACAGGGCACAACAGTCGTTAATGATGGCAAAACAAAACAATGAAACTTTGTCGAGTAACTATTATCTAATGACGTCATTTTTACATGACATGTTTTGCCTACGCGAGAACTCACGTTATTAATGCCGAAGACTGAACCATTTACCTCACTAGTATGTAAGTTAAGCCGCCTACATAAACGTTCCGTTATAAAACACGATGTACTACCGCTATCAAGCAGGGCTCGCACTATGTACTTACGATCATTACGATCACATAACTTGATAAGAGCGGTGGACAATAACACACCGTGTTGTTTACGCTCACCACAAGACGAACTAAGATCCGCGGATAAAGTAAAATTATTTGCAAGTGAATCAGTGCTAGCCACGGCGTCAGTGGGCGATGACGTTGGTACGGAATGGGACGAGCTAATGTGTGATTTGTTGTCTCCACTAGAATTTGCAATAACTTTGTTTTCCGATGAATGTAATAATGTGTTGTGTCGGCGCTTACATATCTTGCATCCCGGCTTTTTACATCGGTTAGCAAAGTGACCTACACGAAAACAGTTATAACACACTTTATAATTAGGTATTAATTTGAGTCGAGCGTCGTTACTTAAAGAAAGGAATTGTGAACAACAACTGAAATCGTAATCAGCCTTACAGTGCGGACATAACTTATTTAATTCCCTGCTGGAATTATTAGAATCCTGTGATACAACCATAGATTTCACCTTATTAGAATGGGAACTAGACTTATTGGGAGTGGAATTATTTTGATTTCGAGCAATTTCTAATGATTCTAGTAAGTCTGCGCGAGTGCGAAGGAATTGAATCAACGCATTAAATGTTATAGTGCTATCTTTGTCTATACGACCTTTATGCTGCTCCCACTCACGAAAAGTTATCTGATCTAGTTTCCTACTTACTATATAAATTAATAAAGTGTCCCAATACTCGACGGGCTCACCTAAAGATTCCAATGCACGAAGATTTTTATTAAGCTGGTCAATTAAACCCTTTAAGGCGACAGAGGACTCCTTTCCAATATAATTTAAGTTAAATAAGGATGAAACATGATTTTGTATCAACAACCTTTTGTTATCGAAACGATCACAAACAATCTTCCAAGCTATATCGTAATTATTTGCGGAAAACTCAATTGCCTGGATCACAACAGCAGCAGATCCTTCCAGAGAGGCTCGCAAGTAGTGGAATTTATTAATTTGATCGATTTCGTCATTGCTATGAATGAGGCTGGTAAATGTATCACGAAATTCCAACCAAGAACTATAACAACCATCAAACTTGGGTAGCTGTATCGTGGGCAACTTAACAGGCTTACGTTGACTGATACGAGTACATTTATCGCTAGTCATCGACTCATTATCATTATTGTACTTACTTATTAACTCCTGCGACCTAGACAGCGCTTTGTAGTACAATGACTCGAATTCACCACGCTCAGCAAATTGAGATTTGACATCTTCTACAAGACATTCTAACCGCAACTGTACCTCATCGTATTGCTCGTATAAAGCCTCGATTCTTCCCATTCGTAACTGCAATTCCTTGACCTCACAACTGGTCAATTCCTTGTCACTGAAAGCATCAAGGAAATTCATGAATACACTTAAACGTCCCTTATAGCTTCCTCGTTTTTTAATTAGTTCTCTTTCTTCGGACATGATGGGAAACGAGTGTCGTCAACCTGTAATGAATACAATAATAACTTAAATATAATTGATACTGAGCATACTACTTGCTAACTGCTAAGGTACAATAGCTGCTATGGTTAACAATTTTACTATGCGAATACTGTAAATAGTCAAATTACTACTGTAAATAATATTAATATTGCGTGAATACCAAATGCAAATTTAATTTGTACTCTAAATTACGACTCAAACCTAAATAAATCAATTACGTAACATCGAAATTAAGAACAACACATTAATTTACTATTTATTAAATGACTAGAACGGTTTAGCTATCAATTTAACACCAACATAAATAACTTCACCTAAGAATTGCACTAATTATATTACGTAACAACTATTCATATGGATAGGTAAAGGTGCGTTATAATATTCAAGTAAATCACTAAATAAAAACTACTTATAGCCTCAGATACTACCTGAATGAGTGTTGGGTGATGATATTTAATGATAAATATACTTAACACCGCAAATGAGTATATGTTTCCTTTGTCCAGAATCACGTTGCCGGCGTATAACCTCCACGGCAAATTCCACGATGACGATTCAAGTGTCCAAATCCACTGATTTTTCGTAAATCCACTGATGTAATCCCAATCCGGCTCGAAGGACCAAAATGTTGGGGAATTTTAGGGATTCTTCAAGAAAACTCAAAAATGCTGTTAGCTAGTCAAATGTATTGTGTTGATTGAAATACAAAGATGGAGTGCGATGACGTACACGTAAATTGAACCTTACAACTAGTTAACGTGATGTGAGACGTTGCGCCGTTGATCTGCTCAGTAAAACGAGCAGGCGTTTGATGACTCGAAGCCAAGCTCGAACATGTGTCGAGAATGGATAAATTGAGAAATGAGTATATTAGGGGAAGATTGAAAGCGTTACCAGTGACTGAAAAGTCAAAAGTTGTCGTTTGTCTAGGTATGGTCAAATGAAGAGGATGGAGAGGGAAAGGGAGTCCAAAGAAAAGATGCATGGATTGTATGAGAAGTGATATAAAATAAGAAAAGTTGTGTAGTGCGACGATTTGATTAAGTTCAACCTATGCCAGAAAAGGTGAAAGACTGAGAGGTTTGGAAGAAAAAGAGGACGCCTTTCTTTTTTCTTTTCTTTCTCAGTGGGATACAACTAGTTTCATCATCATCTTCCTGCCCTTGTTATTTGGGGTCGGCGCAACACGTTTTTTTCTTCCATTCTATCCTGTCAACCGTCATGCTATCACTAACTTCCTTTTATTTCATATCACTCTTCACACAATCCATCCATCTTTTCTTTGTCCTCCTTCTCCCTAGAATACATAAATATACATATATACAAACTAGATTATGGAAAAAAAAGATTAACGACTAGGAGGCCAATTCGGTACAAACTATATATCCTTTTTCCATACTCTAGACACATCTGGGTAGTGAAAGGGCAAAGAGATCTAAAGAGATACAATAGAGCGGCTATCAGAACAAGGAAGGAGGAGGCTATCAGAACAAGGAACAAGGAAGAAGGCTAGAAGAAAAACTGTCATCCTATGTCTCAGTGACGCCATCTGGCTTTGAATAGCAAACACCAAGGCAAACACGCGAATCAAATTTGTCAAAATTTATAATTATTTAACTATCGCTCGGTAGGACGGTGGCCAGGGGCTTTACCATGATAATGTTAAAATGTCAGTCGTACGAGCGAAAAAGAGTGATGGAGCTATACACCCTATATAGCTCCATCCCTTTAACAGTTCGGTTTAGGTCGTAAAATGGATCACATTATGAGCTCGTGGTAGAGCCTCAGTGTGTGATAAAGGTAAGGTTAAGCTTTTCAGCAATAGATGGCGTTATCACAAAACCAGCAAATGTTATAGAACTATTTCTCAAAATTATTGAATTTTAATTAATTACTTCGTAAATACCATATAATATATTTACGAAAATAAACCGAAGTTAGGTCCAGTCATTTTATCATAACAAGATTTGCAATAGCGTAATGCGCAGTTCGGCATATTTTCTCAGAAAATGATTTTCTTTTAATGCATAGAGCCAAAGACATTAAATATATACTACCATTCTACCAATAGACAGGACATAGCGAACAAAATCGTGCTCCGATACTTATTACCTAGTGGTCATAAGTCGCTCAGTCTAGTATGACGCCCCTACACGTCAAGTCGTGTTTGTATCCGCTCTATGCATTAAAAGAAAATCATTTTCTGAGAAAATATGCCGAACTGCGCATTACGCTATTGCAAATCTTGTTATGATAAAATGACTGGACCTAACTTCGGTTTATTTTCGTAAATATTTTTGGTATAAATTACGAAGTAATTAATTAAAATTCAATAATTTTGAGAAATTGTTCTAGAACATTTGCTGGTTTTGTGATAACGCACGATCACACACTGAGGCTCTACCACGAGATCATAACGTGATCCATTACAACGACCTAAACCGAACTGTTAAAGGGATGGAGCTATATAGGGCGTATAGCTCCATCACTCTTTTTCGCTCATACGACTGACATTTTTACATTATCATGGTAAGGCCCCTGGCCACCTACCGAGCGATAGTTAAATAATTATAAATTTTGACAAATTTAATTCGCGTGTTTGCTATTCAAAGCCAGATGGCGTCACTGAGACATAGGATGACAGTTTTTCTTAAGACATTTGTTCTGATAGCCGCTCTATTGTATCTCTTTAAATCTCTTTGCATATAGCGGATACAAACACGACTTGACGTGTAGGGGCGTCATACTAGACTGAGCGACTTATGACCACTAGGTAATAGGTAAGTATCGGAGCACGATTTTGTTCGCTATGTCCTGTCTATTGATAGTATATATTTAATGTCTTTGTGAAAGGGTCATATCCATTCCTCGGTCATCATACGGTCAGCTTCAATCACAGCTACCCTGAAACTATGACTCAAACAGCTCATAAACAGTCCCCAAAATCATTTAACCCGTAGCTGCCATATCTGACCGCACCCTATAACAAGTCATAACGGGTCATGGCGGGTCAATTTACCCTCTCAAACGGTCCATCTCTTGACCTTAACGTTTTGACCAAAGTTTGGACGAAGTTATAGTTATCTGAAGTAATGTAGTCAAATAGTAAAATTGTGTGTTGGTTTGTATGTTTGTAGGTGATATAATCCCTACAAACATATCCCCCCGCGCCGCGCGCTAGCGATTAGACGTGTCCCGTGTGACCTCCGTGATTTTAAATAATTATATAAACAGTTAATGGATCTTCAACCAAAGTTTTTCGCAAATTTTATATAACCATAACAAACTATAATACCTATAAAACTAACGATATAGTGAATATTTACATGACTGTATTGGTGTTTTTTTAAAAAAAAACATCGTTGAAGGGATTGTGAAAATACGTGCAGTGATCAATACACTTTTGACCTTGGCTCCTACCGTCCTTTCACCATTTTACCCAGAAGCATCAACCGTTCAACTATTTCGCCACTTTGAGTAACTGTTCGCTTAGCGCATTGGATAAGAGCTCCGGACTTTGAGAGTGTGCCCTTGGTCTCGAGTTCGAACCAGCAGCGACACCCGCAGCACTTTTTGTGATTCTAAAAATATTGTAAAATTTATTATTCATTAATCTCCAACAAAGCAGAAATGTCGACGCCTAGAACGCCGCCACCAAACCTAACTTCACGTTCTGAATCAGACATTACAAAATTGTCCGCTACCGACGAATTGTCAACCACCAACACTATTGCTGGTAATATTACCCAAAGAACAAATAAACGTCGATGTCCACCAAGTGACAAGAATGGTAGCGAGTATAGCGACTCTTTGGAGGACTTTAAGAATGAAATAAGAGACATGATACAAAGTTTAACTAGCTCACAAAATTCTCGCATGGACAAGCTGGAGAGCTATTTTATTGAAATTAAATCCTCGAACTCGAAAATAGAGGAAACATTTACAGATATGGAAAAGTCTTTAAATTTTGTATCTGACCAGATATCTACACTCGATTTAAAAATCCTTGGCTTAGAGAAAGAACGCAACTCTGTGGCTTCTAAATTAACTGTGTTAGAAGAAAAGGTGGAATCATTTGACCGTGCCTTAGTAAAAACATACATAGAGCTTCGCAACGTACCCAAGAGAACTAATGAAACTAAAAATATGCTATATGATGCTTTGCTGGAACTGTCAAGACAACTTGAATTCAAGCTACAAGAATGTGATATACGGGACGTTTCTCGACAACCTTCAAAGAAAGAAAGCTTAAGCTCAGCTCTTACAGTTGAATTTACGAACACTCTAACCAAAACCAACTTTTTGTCAGCTGTCAAGGACCACAACAAACAAAACCCTAAAAACAAGTTAAACTCAACACACCTAGGAATGGCAGCTCCAGGGATTCCAATATACGCTGCCGAACAATTAACTCCCTACTCTAAACGACTATTTTATCTAGCCCGAAATTATGCCAAATTGAACCATTATATGTTTTGCTGGACTGTAGATGGACGCATCCTGATGAAGAAAAATCCTGACAGCCCCTCTATTGTTATCAAAAGTGAACAGCAAATCCAAAAGATGTCACCTCCGAATGCAACCAGTAACCTACTCGCATGACTACTTCGACCTTTAAGACGCTCTCATTTTGTGGAAACTTTTTCTGTCACTATTTTTAAGCACATTAATGTAAATAACTTCACACTTTACATATCGATTACTTACTCTCTATACAATAACTTCTTTAAGTCTATGTTTAATAGAAGATTTTTACAGGTTAACATACCACCATCATTGATAAATATAGTCCCTCAAACAATCTCACCAAATTTTTACAGCCTATATATATGCCTTACATTAGTTTGCCCTTTATTTTCTTACAACTATGTCTAATAACATAAATGATATAATGTTAAATCTCGACCAATTTTCTGTATCTGAAACTTACTTATGTACCCCCGAAGCTACTAAATCTTTTATTAAAAAGGAGAGCTCTTGGTTTACTACACTAACGCAGAATATCCGGTCTATTAATTGTAATTTCCTAAGCTTTGAAACCCTAATTCAACGTACGAATGTTGACTGCGATCTTCTGGTTCTTACTGAATGCTGGCTGCCGTGCTCTAGTAACTCCTGTATTCCTACACTACATAACTATAAGTCATACAAAACTACCAAACACCTTAATCAGAGCGACGGTGTGGTTGTCTACGTTAAATCTGATATTAAAGTTATATGCGAAGAACCTGATTTCCTAGGATCAGCATCGGGCCTACTTGTGATGCTAAATTCTGAAATTGCTGTACTTTGTATCTACCGCTCCCCCTCAAACGAAAACACTCACACGTTTCTTACAGCACTGAATAACATTCTTCCAGCACTCAGTTCCTACAAGTCAGTTGTAGTAACTGGTGACATTAACCTGGATATTAAACCCACGACTCAAGATTCACGATCTCATGAATACCTAAGTACAATGGCGTATCACGGATTCCTACCAGCTCACACACACCCCACAAGAGGACAAAACTGCTTAGACCATATCCTGATCCGATCTAAGGCTACCATCCTTACTCTAATCTACGACACAACGGTAACAGACCATTGCTCTTCCCTATTATGTATAAATAGTAAAAAAAGGAATACAACATCCCAGAAAACGTTATCTAAGCTAAACTATGATGAACTTGATAACATTATGAAGAAATTAGATTTAGCGTCTCTTTTCCTTATCTCAGACCCTAACGAGGCTATAGACAAACTTACCCAAATATTGAGAAATGCCATAAATGAATGTACTAATATTGTCATAGTCCCTGCAAATAAAAGAATACTGAAACCATGGATTACGCCAGGCTTGCTGCGATGTATCCGAAACCGAGATTCTCTTCACAAAAAAGTAAAACAGTTTCCAGACCATCAATCATTTATAATAACATACAAACGATACAGAAATTTTTGTGCGAACCTTTTGAAAAAAATGAAAAGAAAATATGATTCTGAAGAAATAAATAAGGCTTCTCAAAATCCAAAAAAGCTATGGGACATCATAAAAACCATCACAAATTCACAAAATACTAAAACCCCCTCCAACCAACTCCTAACCGACTCCTACTCTCCCGGTCAGTCTTGTAATAAGGTAAACGAATTCTTTGTCAACATTGGGAAAAAACTGGCAGAAAATATACAAACTATTCATAAACTTGAATCTCCCCTACATTGCTCAAAATCCAACAATTCTTTTGTCTTGGAACAGACAGATCCTGATGAAGTGATAAGAACCATTAACCAGCTAAAGGTTAATACGGCCGCTGGTTGGGATGGCATACCTCAAACCATTTTGAAAAGATATGCTCAGACCCTAGCACCCATACTAAGCCACATATTCAATGTTTGCTTTGATTCAGCTGTGTTCCCCACCTCTTTTAAAAAGGCTATCATTCATCCTATCTTTAAGGGTGGTGACGGGAGCTTGCCAAACAACTATCGCCCAATTGCTGTTCTCAGTGCCTTATCTAAAGTGCTCGAACGCCTCATAAACAAACGGCTAGTCCATTACTTCGAACACTTCAAACTTTTATCACCCCAACAGTTTGGCTTCCGCAGAAACAAATCTACTTGTGATGCTGTCCATGTATTAGTCAACAATATTGTAGAAAACTTAAATGCTAATAAAAAAGTGCTTACTATTTTCCTGGATCTTGCTAAAGCATTTGACACTGTTCCCGTCTCCACTCTTTTACTCAAGCTCGAAGGCATGGGTGTGAGGGGAGCTCCACTTGAACTGCTCAAGAGTTATCTCACCAATCGCTCTCAGTTAGTTACAATAGAGAACCACAAGAGTGACGAACTACCCATTCACTATGGTGTGCCTCAAGGGAGTATCTTGGGACCTACGCTGTTTCTAGTATTCATTAATGACCTTTGCAATCTCAAAATTCCAAATGCGTCAGTAGTCTCATTTGCGGATGATACCGCCATCACCTTCACTGCAAACTCATGGTCGACACTCCAAGCAGCCGCACAAGGCGGCTTTAATTCTGCTTTGAAGTGGCTTTCCTCCCACAGTCTGACTCTCAATGCCAACAAAACTAACTTCATCACCTTCTCTATCTCCAACCCTTCCCAACCAAAAACCCCAATTTCTATTACAGCACATTCCTGTCCCACATTATCACATCTTAATTGTAAATGTCCTAACTTAAACTCAGTGGAACAAGTTAGGTATCTTGGTATTATCCTGGACAAAAACCTAAGTTTCGGACCACACATTAACACTCTCACCGGTCGTATACGTAAGCTTATCTATGTCTTTAAAACCCTGCGACATGTAGCTAACCCTTCTATTATCCGAAACGTATACTTTGCTCTTTGCCAGTCAATCCTCATATACTGTATCTCTTGCTGGGGTGGTGCTGCAAAGACTACACTCATGCCTCTGGAGATCGCTCACAGAGCTATTCTAAAAGTAGCTACTTTCAGATCGATTCTTTTCCCAACTACCGAACTTTATAATTCGTGCAACTTACTCAATGTTAGACAACAATATATCGTACATATGGTCCTACTTCAACACAAAATAACTCCTTTCAAGCAAATCTCCAAACGCCGTAAAGACCTTATCTGCACACTCCCACCGGCACGTACTGCTTTTATTAAAAAATTTGCTTTTTACCTTGGCCCATCACTTTATAATAAAGTGAATGCAATCATCCCTATTTATGGACTAAAATCTACTACCTGTAAAAAGACTGTTCGCTCGTACCTACGGAATCTTAACTTTGACGAAACAGAAGAATTCCTGAAGAAGTAAACAGCAACACAAACATGCATCACACATAACATGAAAAAAAAAAACCTAACACGCATCACACTATTAACAAATACACTCTACACACTAACTGTTATACTGAACAACTTTTTTTTTTTTAAATTATTTTTTCTCATGTCATCTTTCTTTAATTTTAGTTTATAATTATTTTGATTTAGTGTTTTTATTTTATTTTATTATGTTATTAATTGTCTTTATTTTTCAAATAGTGTTTATATACTTGTGACTAAACACACGTGCTAGATACCCGTACAAGTCAACCAACAACCTATGACAGGGGATCGCAACTGACTCTTTTAAACACAGGTTACCTCGTAACCTATCTAGAAGAGCAGCACTGCACCCACTAACTAGTTTATGTAAACATGTGCTGTGTAACACAAAAATGTACCTCAGCTAGTTCTAAATTTATCAATAAATTTATTATTATTATTATTATTATTATTATTATAATCATCCTGACCAGTCACGGTGGCCAATCTTAACGGAGATTAACAAAGAAAGAAAGAGAGAGAAAAAAAACGATTTATTTATGAGAAATGACGCAATCTTAAGACTAGCTTACAAATAATAAACATTCTATAGGGAAAATATGCGCCACGTCCGCGCAAATAACCGCCGTCGCCACATGCATAATGCGACGAGTCCATAGCGCTGGTTTTTAGCGTGGGCCGGTGACGGTGTTGACACAAATATGTATAACTAATTGAGTAGAATGAGGAAAAATAAAGTCATAAATGAAAAAAAAAAGAGGAAATATACATTTATAATTATAAAGTGGCAACATTACGACGCGTCCATGGCATAGACGTAAGTAGCCAAGCACACAGGAGATATATAATAGTACCGAAGTGTGGGCACAAAGACAGGTGCACTCACTGTTCCTTTAATAGTTGATGGGACGGCAAACCGACACGACTGGGGGCAGATTAGGCGCAAGGCCAATGGCTTTGCGTGCTTTCTGGAGGCACGGGGGTGTCATATCACATCACCTACTTTTAAATTCCAGGCTGCTACGAAGTAATTGCTAATAGAAAAACCCTATAGAAACTTTGCCCAACCCGAGAATTGAACCCTCAGGCCCAACGGCTTGTGATCACTAGATCAACTTTGCTAGGCTGTTTATGTCCCAGAAGTTTGTGGAAGAACACAGGAACTAAATGACGAAGAAGAGTTAGTCAATAAAAAACCGGACAGGTGCAAAAAAGAAGAAGAAATTAAGTTTTTTATTCTCCTTAAATTTAGATTTTAATATTATTTGTTTTAGCGACAAATAGAAGAAATACAGACTTACGTTCTTTATTCCCCTTAAATTTAGATTTTATTATTTTTTGTTTTAGCGGCAAATAGAAGAAATACACACTCTGTCAAAATTTCAACTGTCTGCTAATTAAATGTCATGAGCTACAGACCGCTGACAGACAGACGTATCCACAGAGTCTTAATAATAGGGTTCTCTAGGGTATAAATCATACATCCATGTGAATAAGTATTTTAGCTCAAAGTAGGCGAAGCCGCTGGCAAGAGTTAGTATGGCTATATTATTGTACTCGCAGTTTATGAGGTATATTACAGTAGACATCAACCACTTTGATAACCGTAAACTGTCTGAAGTTGTATGATTGAAATACTTGCAAGAATGTTTTGGAGATGAACTTCAAGGTTTTACTGAATATTTCATTCTTGATAGCGAAAAATTATTTATTTAAACTTCATGTACAGTAGTGGTACATAGGCGGACTTAATGCAACAAGGCATTCTCTACCAGTTCACCTTTGGATTAAAAAAGACAACACTATGGTAGGTTTGCACAATAATCAAATAACAGATACTACAAACAGAAAAAAATAAGACCTTAATTAAATAAATTAGTAATAATGACCTTTGATTAAGAAGATTGATAATTTATATAGCAGGACAACATACCCCGTATTTTAGGTCATTTCCTCCACCTGCCTCAACCTCGACTCAACAAGTCATGATCAAATTGACAGATAAAGCTTGTAGTTTATTGACATTTATCAGAGGTTATTTTTTTGTTATTATATCGAATGAGTCGAGTGAAATGAAGAAAGTTTCCTTCAAAACGACTTATCCCTTTATTCGAAATAATTTTTTCCCGACTCGACTCCACCTCGAATTAACAAAATAATAGTTATCTATAGTTTGTTATTGATTGGCATTAAACAAAGACTTTTCTTCGTTGTCATGACAATCGCCATAACACGTCAAAACTTATTATATTTAATTAAATTATTTTCATCATTACGGTGTTTTTTGTCATTGCGAGAATCAAATAAAATAAGGAGATAAAACAAATGACTTTCAGCAAAGAAAATCTCATAACAATAAATAAAGACGTAATACCAAAACAAGACTTGCGCCTGACTTTTCTTTAGCTATTTATTTTTGCCAAGTTTCATGACAATAACCAACAAATTATTTTATACTTAATGAACACCATATCACACTACAAGTCTTCTCACAATCTACAAGTCCGTGATAAGGCCTGTCATAATCAGAATGTCGGGCTGTGAAAAAGACGGATGAAAAAGATTGCACTTAGCGGAGATGAGAATGTTCAGATGGATGTGTGGTGTGACGAGAATGGATAAAGTGAGAAATGAGTATATTAGGGGAAGTTTGAAAGTGGCGCCAGTGACTGAAAAGTTGAAAGGGAATCATTTATCTTGGTATGGTCATGTGAAGAGGAGGGATAAAGCGCATGTTGCTAAAAGAGATATGAATTCACATGTGGATGGATGGAGAGGGAGAGGGAGGCCAAAGAAAAGATGGATGGATTGTGTGAGAAGTGATATGAAAGAAAAGGGAGTTAGTGATAGCGTGACGAGTGACAGGACAGAATGGAAGAAAAAAACGTGTTGTGCCGACCCCAAATAAAACGAGACCAGGGCAGGAAGATGATGATGATGAACACCATATCACGCTAATATTAAAAAGGCGAAAGTTTGTAAATGTGTGTGTATGTTTGTTACTCCTTCACGCTCAAACGGCTGAAGGGATTTGGATGTTTGGCACACAGGTAGCTACGTGCTGGAATAGTACGTCAGATACTTTTTTATCCCGATATTAAGGATAATGAGAGGATAATTTTCTACTTTCACCCGGATGAAGCCGCTGGCATCAGCCAGTGTATTACAAATACTATATTTTATAAAAGAGCCTACACGAGGAGCAATGCTGAAGCATATAGGTAAAGTTAACCGCAGGAAAATGGGGTAACAAATCCAGCATATGCTGGACTCGCCATGTATTGAAACTTCATACTACTCCAGGCCAGCTAAGGTCAATCTGCTTTAATTATTCTATTTCACGAAAGCAAGTTGGACTTGGTTATGTGTGTGTACATTTATATGCGCTTTGTTTCTGTGTGCGTAAGTTATTTTTAATCGACTCCAAAAAAGGAGGAGGTTTTCAATTCGTCGGAATCTTTTTATTTTTATGGTTGTTCCCCGATTACTCGTACACAACTGGATCGATATAGAAAATTCTTTTTTGTTTGGAAGAGTGTAGTTTTTACCAGATAGTCACAAGCCAGGGTCTGGATCTGATGGTAAGATCTTGGAAAAATCGAATAAAAAATCTAAATTGTATAGGTACACTTGTAATGGTTATATTCCATAAGTACACCTTACTATAGAACTTGCAAACTATTTAAGTTTAGATGAGGAGTATCACAACTAAAAACCAGGCAAGTGCGAGTCGGACTCGCGCACAGAGGGTACTGAAGATTTTTCCAAAAAAAAAAGGTGAAAAAAAGTTTTTTTTTTGTGATTTAACTACAAATTTACAGTTTTCAGATTTTTTCCTATACTTGTGCTTAGGACCTTGCTTCATGCCAAATTTCAGGATTCAATGGGAAGTACCCTATGGATTTTGATTACCATGAGAATGTCGAAATACACGTTTTTTGCGACATAAACGGCCGTATCTTTTTTTCGTTAATTCAGAAGTTTGATTTTTTCAACGTGTCATAAAAATTGTTCGCCTTTTTTTATAATTCTCCGCTCTAAGAATGAGTCCTGTATCGTGGATGCGATCACAAACATATAAATTCACTTACACAAGACACCAGACACGAAACAATTATCTGTAGGTATACGATTGCATTACTACTTACCATCAGGTGGGATCGCAGTCAAGCACTAGTTTATATCAATTAAAAAAAAAAACATTTGTTTCATGCGGGAATCAAAAACGTAACACGCAATGCAATAGCCATTAGCCAATCGTGCTGTCAAACATAAAGCTAGAACTACATTAGACCGACGCACACGTGGACCACGCCTGATTAGTACGTAAAACGACGTCGCGTGGCGTGGATCTAACGTAGCTCTATAAGTCTAGTTGCCATATAAAATGTATGGAGCGCGACGCGTCCAGATCGGCGTACGTGGCACACGTGTGCGCAGTGTAGTTCTACCTTTACACTATCGCGAGGAAGGCACAATTCCAATGAAAACTCATGCTCATTCAGTCTCAGTTTCATTCTCGTTTAGTGTACGGTTTACTCATAAAGATTAAATAGACCAACAAACATATTAAGCTGTTTAATATCGTTGTGTACATTTTAAACAAAGCTTCAATAAAGCATTCTTCTTTCTCTGCCTTGACTAAACTACTTTCCTCCACAATGAGTTACATTAACATTCCGTCGCATCTTTCTCGCTATAAATAACAACTACAATAGGAACAAAAGTAACCCATTTCCCGAAAAAACCGTAAAACGCTAGTTTCTTTGTAAAATATTTAAATTTTTCACATTTCGCCCGTCGTCGCTGAGTTATTTTGTCGCATTGTGAGCCCCGCACCCTCTCCGCGCCCGCCCGATACGTTTCACGCTAATTTATTGATACAACAGGTTTTCCCTGCGGTTTCTCTCCGAATAGAAGCTGGATTTTTGTATTTTGAGCTTTTGAAATACGATGTTATTTTAAAGGGTTTTGCTCGGTTACAACAGGATGTCACACATAATTAAAAACATAAGCATAATCAGCCTTATAATATTCCCACAGCTGGAACCCAGGCCTCCTCTCTAGGAGAGGGAATGGGCTGCAATCCACCACGCGGGCCCAGTGCTGTTTGGTGGATGCCACATGTCTTCGAATTTTCGATTCTAGAACATGCCTTGCTGCGTCACAATGCTTTCCTTCAACGTTTTGAGAGCAGTAGTGATGAACAAATTAACACAAAGTAATGCGCCTGGCTGGGTTTGAATTCACGACCTACAACTTGTAAGTCGGGGCCGTTACGACTGGTGCACCACAGCTCTCTGAGTTAAAAGATTCGTCTAGAATTATCTTGTTATAATGAACTGTTCAAGAGGAATAGTAATAACTGCTACATTTGGCAAACATAGATGTCATTTAGTCATTGAATCGATCAATAGCCAAGAGACACAATACCGACAGTGATTTTTTATGAACAAGGAAAACTGGATCCGATCAAATATAAGATATCATCTCTTAATAATATTTCTTATCCAAATACTTATTAATAAGTAACTATATTTAGATAAAATATATATATATATTTTTTACTATTGTTGTAGGTATCTGTAAGTATCGAAGTCACTCTGTAGGTGTGTGATCAGCCCCGGAAAGCAGGTTCAGCCATTGGTTCTAGCTCTCATTTGTAGATCTTTGACAGTCGAAAGAAGCTAAGGAATCTAGCACCAGTCTTACCAAGGGGTATATTCTTATCCAGTTAGTGTGTTGTGTAGGTCAGATATGGAGTCGCTCCATGTATAAAACTGGTGTCCAGCTACATTTGGTTTGACTGAAAACCGACTACAACTTGTTTGTGAAAAAGCTGGGCAGATTGATTCTAGGTATCTGAAGGTACTGATACAATTTTTGTTTTTTTTTTTAATAGCCTATTTTGTGTCTCACTGCCGGGCTAAGGCCTCCCCTTCCTCCTTCCAAACCTCTCTATCTAGGGCAATCTCTGCCAAGCTTGCCCCGCGAACATGATCAGATCGTCTCGCCACCTACGCCGCGGTCGACCTCTGACTCATACAATTACAAAAAAACTATTTCACTGAAAGATGTGTGTGGGAATAAATAAAAATTATTATTTAATTTCAGGTAACAGTATCTATATTGTATAATAAATACCTTACAAACTAACATAATTATATTATTTTATTAGTAAATATGATTTAGAACTCTGTTATATAGTAACTCTTCACTTTGAACTAGAAACATTGCCTTGGATTTTTTTTGTGAGTTGGGAAATCATCTAATGATTTCTCTCGCTCTAGGGCGAAGCAAAAGGGCGTATCAGTCTTTTACTGACTTAAACCCATCTATATTCCTTCAGTTGTCTTTTGTGTTCTAGAACCACGGGTTTTCTTTTCAGAAATTCCCCATGACGCCAACTAGGACAGTTGGCGTCAGCCCTACTGGGCCCCTACGGGTTATATTGTCTTGTTGCTGTCCTGTTTTACTTGTCCGTAGAAGCGACGGAACACGACGCACTGCGGCTAAAAGTCTTCTTTGTACTCGCACCACGAACACCATAAAATTGACGTTCCGTTTCAAATACACGGCTTTTGAGGCATGGAGCACAGAAGCAAAGCTGAGGGGAAATGCTAGTTCATAATAATAAGTATAGTTTGTAGTTAGCAGGCAGAAGAACACTTACACGGTCAAATAATATTCTCTTCGTAATATTCGTAATCCCTAGTTCATCATTAAGCACCTTCCAACAACACATCTGGGCCATTCTAAACGAGGAAATACACGGCATAAACACTCCATACGAGTGAATATTATAGTTCACTAGAAATCCGGCAGTAGAGTTTAGGCTAATAGACTTTAAAATCATTAATATTCATGAGAGGATGTGAGTGTGTGTGATTTGTGTTAGTAATGGTTGTGGTGCGATACAGGGGCCTCGTGAAGGGGCTGAATGCGAGAGGATTAGACCCTATTCTATTCCCTCACATAACATAGTTTACAGAAATATGTTTTGCTGTTGTAATGGTCATTTGAATGTGTTATTATAATTATAAGCTTTATTTGTCTCGTTCCCTGAAACAGTGCGACGGGCGCACGGCAGATAACGAAGGAGCCGGCAGGACGAATTAGACAGTCATCATCATTATTTCAGCCGATAGACTTCCACTGTTGGACATAGGCCTCCCCAAGTATCGCCACAATGAACGGTCCCGTGCGTCTCGCATTCATCGGGTTCTCGCGAACTTTACCAGGTCATCGGTCCACTTTGTATCAGAAATGAAGATATCCGCAGGAGAACCAAGGTTACCGACATAGCACGAAGAATCACCAAACTTAAGTGGCAATGGGCAGGGCACAATGCTCGTAGAACAGATGGCCGTCGGGGCCGAAAGGTTCTGGAGTGGCGACCGCATACTGGAAGACGCAGCGTTGGAAGACCTCCTACAAGGTGGACCGATAGTAAGGGTTGCGGAAAGCCGATGAATGCGAGACGCACAGGACCGTTAATTGTGGTGACACTTGGTGGAGGCCTATGTACAACAGTGTACGTCTTTCGACTGAAATGATGAAGTGCGTCTCGAATGTGCATTTTTCAATTCATATGTACTTTTTCAACCCCGTACCTCGAAAAGCACGTAAAACTTTGGTCTCCATTGTCATTCGTAGATCCATGACAGTCGTTACAGGTAGTCCGACGCAGGTACTTGGACTGATGGTCACGACGAGGTAGTAACCATCAGTCCAAGGAGTATAGTGTTACTCTGTAACTAGGCTAGTGAAGGTCTGATAGGCAGTCACTCCATTTAAAACACAGGGTACGTATTAGACAGCATAAGGTTATATTGGAAGCCAACGTTCAGTTGTCTGCAAATTTTAAAGTAAAACATATCAAAGTATCATTAATTTGTTGTTGGAATGTAGTCCCTTTTATATAAAAGCCTTTGTTTTCCCTCTTACTTGCCTCCAACTTGAACCAACCTCCTTGGTGGCAACTTCCATCGATCCATCGAATATGTTATTCAACTTTTCAAAAAGTGGGATGTTTGAATTCGATTGAATTTTAGTATGAATATTCAGCGTTCCTAGAATCTGGGTCGGTCTTCCTTCGCTCAGCAGCGCGGCATCGGCAAAAGCGGAGTTCCCGCCTTAGCCTTAGTTGTTATTTTTTTATAACCACCCAGAAAGTGGCTTACATAGAAGATAACTAGTGGTTAAGATCATATCATTCAGACACTCGTTAATTGTGGTTGACTTAGTAATTTAGAAGCAATGTAGATTTTGACGCCTGAGTGTATTTTGTGTCTTTGTATTATATGTACATATTTAGGTTTAGTTAAAAGTATTTATAGTTAATATTTAAGTACTCACTATGACTATATAGATTTTTAGAGGCGAATAATGCTATTGAAAAAGTCTGTTTAAGGCTCCGTGCACAGAATTATCTCATTTTGAACCTTTTTGATCATGGTTTGTGAGAAAAGTAAGAAGAATTTAAACCTTATTTTTTAGGATTATGAAAGTCAAGTTCTTATTCTCTCAGTTGGCTTGACTATTTTTTTAAAATAATGTGTGTATTAATGGCAATTACCCATATTCAAAACCCTTTTCTCGCAAAAGTATCGATCGAGTGAAGTTTGGCTACGTTTTACACAAACTACAAATGATTTATAACATTAAAAAAAATATTAGTAACATCATTATATGGTCTACTCTCAGATGGGTTGAAAACATTATTGACTTCAATAGGAAATATAGCAGAAAAAAAATGTTGAAAAAACATAATTCTTGGAAAACATCTGTACAAATAAGTATTTTTTTCTATACCTTAGAAACACTTTTAAGAAAATTTAAAAATTACACAATAATCTTAAGTTAATCTGTTAATAGAATCTAAAATTTATTTTATAAATAAACAATACCTTCATTTCGTAAATTACAAACAAATTGAACTATATTATCGACCGCGCAAACACGATCGCGTCAGTAACGATCGGGCACTCCCAGCGAGACCACGTACTACTTTGTTCCGGAGCCGCTCGCGATATTTACGTGAATATATTCCCAAATTTGTACGCCGACTATCACGTTGTGATCCAGTAAGTATTATTTTTGATTTTATGTACTTTGTTTATTTATTAAGATTGTTTCGATTTCTTTCGACTTCAATAGTACTTAGAGGTAACTGTTGTATGTTTGTATGTAAAGGTTATCTGCGGAATTACTCTTACTACTATGATTAAATTACAATTCTTTCACTAATGCCATCTACAATGGTTAATGGCAGCTATATTACCATCCACAGAAAGTTGATATTTTTAACCGACTTAAAAAAAGGAGGAGGTTATCAATTCGGTTGTATGTTTTTAATCATTTTTTTATGTTTGTTACCTCAGAACTCCGTCGTTAATGGACCGATTTTTTTGCAGATAATGAGTCGAAAAAAAAAGACGCATTATAAAGGCGTCACTAAAAGGAAAAAAAAAAACAAAATGTGGGGCTGATACGTGCAAGACAAGTTCTTAAAGAACGCAAGTCCAATGCACTGGCTACGGTTTCGTTTCCAGAACATGTAAGATTTCTTCGATCAGCAGTAGAAGTGAAATGGTACATTTTGATACAGTGGAGAAAGTTTGTCATTGCGACCGAGGACGAATTCACACGAGCCGTAGGCGAGTGTTTTATATGGATCTGAGTGCTGCTGATTGATACATTTTTACGTGATTGCTTAGCGCTCAGCCTGATACAATAAATGTAATAAAATATGGTGGCAACGAGCACGCGTACTTTTTCGCACTAGTGTGAAAAACAGTAAATAGTGTGCCTAAAAGCGGTAGGAATAAGAGCGGGTTTTCGAGTAAGTGTATTGAAATAGCATTTACCAGTACATACTAATTGACAATGTTGCTAATTTTTAGGAAATAGATGCTAATGAAAATTCTGAAACGACTATGGACACTAATAAAGTTGACAATATGTGTCAACTTGAACTATTCATGGTAATTATAACCATTGTGTTACGTACAGGGTGTAAATAAATAAACGCAAGACCTACTTTTAGAAATTCATAACTTGTTTTAGTTGTACTATATATGGTGATCTAATTGTTTCAGTTTATATTGAAAGTCTCATATTTTTTCTCTAAACTTAACTCGTAAACTGAAATTTTGTAAGTTCTTGGTCCGAGAGACCACACAGGATGTTTTGCGTTTATTATGGTATATCGTATAAAAATAAATAATGTACTTATAATATACCAACAATAATATATTCATTTACAAGGTTATTTGTAAAACACTAACAACCTTGCAGGACTGTATTACTGACATCATAAATAACAATTTTTGTTCTATGACTTTTTACAAAACATAATTCATTTACCAAAAATAACCCTTCAAGATTTCGTTGCTCTTTCTAACACACTTCAACTTTGTATTTTGCTATACCTACGTCTGTATGACGCGACGCAAGCGCATCAAGCACCCCCGCTGCCCGATCCCCGCTCCCCTCCGCTATTGTACTATCGCTTGCTTCGCATATACTTCGTAATGTTTAGAATGTTCAATTAAAATATTTTTATTTTTTGTATGAAAATCTGATGAACTAAAATATGATAAGTTTTCAAGATAAGATAATAGAAAATCCGTAGTCACACGTTATTAAAGTGTTTCGGTTGGTACCTACAACGTGTGACTACGGATTTTCTTTTTGTTCTGTTCTTGTTTCTCCATTTACCTTGTTTATTCCAGCATCCTTACAATCTTGTTTCATAATTTTTCAGCGTCGTTTTTTTTGTCGTTGTCGGGTTTTAGTTTTTAACTGTTTTTTATTTAAACAATTTTGGTGTTAAATTTAACACATGACTTTTGGTCCGCTAGAGGGCGTCGCTTTAAATTTGAGCAATATTTTGGAAATGTACAAGTGAAGCCCTTTCAAATGCTACCAAACACGGCGTAATTATCACCATTTTTATTTTTAACACATTACTTTTTGTCCGCTAGAGGGCGACATATCAAGTTTTGTGACACGTCACGTAGCCTATGTTCAGCGGACAATTAAGACGGTTCTAACAATACCTCATATGTCGAGTTCCGATAAGTAGATTAGGAGCTATCAGGGAACAGATGAACATACTCACATACATACATAGCCTGTCAAAATCATTACCCTCCTTTGACTTTGCCGTAGTCGGGTAAAAAAAAAACTAATTTGAAGGTAAAAGTGGCTGTGGCTGCGGAGCAGGACCGGCATTTAGCCAAGCGTTTTTATCAAGAATATAATCTTCCAGTTTATAATACGCTTGTCTACATAGTGTGCGTTTAATGCAACCTTTAAATTTGGACTCATTTAGTTGTAGAATCTTAACTGGTATTTTATTATAAAATTTTACACAGTACCCCATGAAAGAACTATGTACTTTAGCCAATCTGAACCGAGGTTGATCTAATTTGTTCCTATTCCTAGTATTAAAATTGTGCCTGTCACTTATCTTAGTAAAAAGATGAATATTTTTCCGAACATACTTACATAATGTTTTCATAAATGTATTGACAAGGGACCGTCAGGATGTTTATTTCCTTAAATAGTTCCCTAAGAGAATCGCGTCTGCAAAGAGTATATATGGCTCTGATAGCTCTTTTCTGCAGAATAAAAATAGACTCTATATCTGCAGCCCGTCCCCATAGCAAAATACCGTAAGACATGATACTATGAAAGTAACTAAAATAAACTAGTCGCGCAGTATCCACATCAGTAAATTGACGGATTTTTCTGACAGCATATGCTGCTGAACTAAGCCGACTTGCCAGAGATGTTAAATGAGGACCCCATTGTAGCCTCGAGTCAAGCGTGATCCCTAGGAAAACCGTATTCTCGACGAATTCGAGTTTCTCCTTGTTCAATACTTGATATCTCGAAGGCTTTCGATAGGGTCTGGCACGAAAGCCTTATTGCTAAGCTTCCTTCCTTCGGTCTACCCACTGGTCTGTGTGATTGGATCGCAGACTTCTTGAGGGATCGATCCATCCGAGTGGTCGTTGATGGCTGCTCGTCCGGTCAAATGGATATTAATGCCGGGGTCCCTCAGGGGTCGGTACTCTCGGCAACACTGTTTTTGCTGCACATAAATGACTTACTTAAACCCGGTATCTTTGGGTATGCAGACGACAGCACTGTTGCCGAGAGATATGTGACTGACGCACGCGCTAGTGGGTCACAGATCCAGTCATCCCGAGAGGCTATGGTTAAACGCTTGAACTCGTCCTTGAAGGCGGTCTCCGATTGGGGCGATGCCAATCTGGTCAATTCAATGCAAGTAAAACCAAGCGTGTCTTTTTTCCGCTAAACGGAGTCAATTCCACCCGGCTCCATCTTTCCGAGGTGTGACCGTGCCAATAACCGACCATCTTGATCTTCTTGGCGTTACGCTGACGTCAACTCTCAACTTTGGGCCATACATCGAAGCAAAGGCTCAACTGGCAGCAAAAAAGCTGGGAATCCTCGCGAAGGTCAGACGGTACTTCACGCCGGAACAGCTGCTAAAACTTTATCAAGCGCAAGTTCGATCGTGTATGGAGTACTGCTCTCATCTTTGGGACGGGTCTGCCAAATACCAGCTTGATGCGCTAGAGTCGATTGAGAGGCGAGCCAAGAGGATCATTGGCAATGATGCACTTGTTGAGTCGAAGCTCCAAAGCCTTGGACATCGCCGCCGAGTTGCTGGCCTGTCGGTTTTCTATCGTTTACATTTCGGGGAGTGTGCACTGGAATTGCATAATCTAATTCCGCCAAGTCTGTTCCATCATCGGACCACTAGACGTACGGTGTTGCGCCACCGGTACATGGTGGACATCCCACCCATACGCACAAAACGTTTTGAGAACACATTTATTATGCATACAGCCAAGGAGTGGAATTCCATGCCGGAGTCAGTGTTTCCTGATAGCTACAACTTAGGGGTCTTTAAGTCAAGAGTGAATAGGCTACTTCTAGGCAAGCGTGCTCCATCGTCGACCACATCATCGCTTGCCATCAGGTGAGATGGTGGTCAAACGCGAGCCTATCATTAATGAAAAAAAAAAGAAGCTTTTATGGCTTTGGAAAGAGGTAGTGTGAGTCCACCAGGTATACCATCAATATCAGTAACAGCTGATGCTGCTTGCATACTTATTCTTCGGCCTATTTCCATCTTTTTGTTATCTCGTCGTGACATTTCGCGTACGTATTTTGTTTAATTATTAGTAAATCTATGGAAGTCAACAAACAAAATATTTCTGATTTCTGAACAATTCCTTTTAAATACGGGCAAATTCCAATAAAACTCAGTAATCGTCAATACGGCTTTCGCCGAAATCGTTCAACTGGGGATCTTCTAGCGTATGCCATTCACATCTGGAGAGAGGCTATCGAGAAGTATGGAGAAGCACTTGCAGTCTCCCTTGATATCTCGAAGGCCTTCGACAAGGTCTGGAACAAAACCCTTATTGCTAAACTTCTTTCCTTCGGTCTACCCACTACTGGAGTCTGTCTGATTGGATAGCAGACTTCTTGAGGGGGTCGATCCATACGAGTGGTTATTGATGGCTGCTCGTCCGTCAAATAGATATTAAAGCCGGGGTCCCTCAGGGGTCGGTACTCTCGGCAACACTGTTCTTGCTGCACATAAATGACCTACTTAAACCCGGTACCTTTGGGCATGCAGACCACAACACTGTTGCCAAGAGATACGTGTCTGACACACAGATCCAGTCTTTCCGAGAGACTATGGTTGAACGCTTGAACGCGTGCACTAGCTTCTGACGTTTTATAAGTGCCCATGTAGGCCTATGTGAAATAAAAAACTTTTGACTTTGACTTTGAACTGGTCCTAAGGCAGTATCTGATTGGGACGATGCCGATCTGGTCAAGTTCAATGCTGCTAAAACCCAGGCGTGTCTTTTTCTGCTAAACGGAGACAATTTCGCACGGCTCCATATTTCCGGGGTGTAACCGTGCCGATAACCGACCATCTTGAGCTTCTTGGGGTAACGTTGTCGTCTACCCTGGCTGGCAAAAAATTGAAGATCTTAGCTGAGGTGATTCGGTACTTTACACCGGAACAGACAGCTGCTCCAACTTTATCAAGCACAAGTTCGATCGTGTATAGAGCTGTACTGATCTCATCTTTTAAATATTCAAAAAAAAAAATATATCTGTTTTTAAAAATACGGTGATGTTCTTATTTCTTTCAAAGATACGGCCGAGTTACAATACTGTATAGATAATATTACCGTGACTCTAATCTGTATGGTTCCATCCTCAAAAGAACATCTCAGACACTAGTGTACACTGTCCGCATACACCTTTACCGAGATTACATATCTGAATTTTAAAAGAGATATCTCGTAAACTTAATTTTTTTTTTGACACATGGAAAGTGTTTTTTTACAACTATTTTATTTAAATAAATATCATTGTATCATCGTTTTTTATTTATCATTTAGTTAATTGTCTAAATGTATCACATCCATCTAACACAAAATTGAATAATTTTGGTGTGAATTGTGACAAATATAAAATATATACACGTTCCAGATTTTTATTTACAAACCATACTTACTTTATAATTTTGTAACTTAGAAAAATATCTTATAGAGGATCAAAATTGTTTGAGCGGCCACCAAGCTCGATTTTTACGCGTGTGTGCGTGTAGCTGCATGCACGATGCACACAAACATAACATTGCAGTGAATTTGCCTAAACTCTAGCGAGTGAATTTTCTGCACGGCCTCTTAATTAGCACCCTTAACATAATAAATATCTGTAGTTTATAGACAGAAATACAGCAAACATAAATCTAATGAACTACCAGCAATAACAATATCGGTTTACCCATATAAATAGTAATTCGATAAAAAAATTAAGTACGGAACCGTAACTATTAAACAAAAATACGAGGGACTACTAAAATCTCCGTTTATTGCAGACATTATATTTTTATGTGCTGCCATCAACAGATTCATGCAATTTTCTGCTGGCCGAGAATATTTTACAAAGATATAAAAGCCTGCAAACCGATCTTTCAAAGCTTTTTTCACGGATTACGGAAACGCGACTCTAAACAAATGAGTATAAAATATGTTTTTGTTAATATTAAGTGATAATAGATTCACATTAGCACCTCAGCGAAGAAGAAAGTTATAAAACATCATTATGGTGTTGTTCGGTTGATCGCATCCTCAATCCACGAACTTTGATTCGTTCTGTCACTTATTTGACATACGACAAAGTCGATTACGTCAGCTTGTATTTTTTATTTGCTTCGTTTCTATGGCAGTTCTATTATTTTTTCACCCTCTTCGAGGGCGTAAGGTATCTGGTTTAAGGATATTGATGTTCTATTTATAAGATTCTTATGAATCTGGTGTTGGTATTTTTCCGTTTATTCATCTAGAGACAAGCCAAGAGGATCATCGGCAATGATGCATTTGTCAAATCGAAGTTCCTAAGGCTTGAGCATCAACGCCGATTTTCTAACCTGTCAGTTTTCTATCATTTCGGGGAGTGTGCACTGGAATTGCGCAACCTAATCCCGCCAAATCCGTTCCATCATCGGACCACTAGACGTACGGCGTTGCGCCATCGGTACATACTCTTAGTAGACATTCCACCCATATTTACGAAGCGTTTTGTGAACACACTTACTGCGCACACAGCTATGGAGTGGAATTCCCTGCCGGATTCTGTATTTCCTGATAGCTACTACTTAGGGGTCTTTAAGTCAAGAGTGAATAGGTTACTTCTAGGCAAGCATACTCCATCGTCGGCCATATCATTGCTTACCATCAGGTGAGATGGTAGTCAAACGCGAGCCTATCCATAATAAAAAAAAATATGTTTAATAATTATTTTAAAAATAATATTTCGTTAAAAAATACTAAATAAATCATTACTGCTATAATGTTTTAGCAGTCTTATAAATCATTATATGCAAAAAGGTGGGTCATAGATTTACTTCAATATATAAACTATTACATTATGTCTTTACCCGTGTACCACAATAAACAATTTGAATTTGAAAAAAATCATTTAAAATTTACTATAGTATCTCACCGATATTAGGAACAGGATCCAAGTTGCCGAGGGTCAGGGCTCCAGAAAAAGAAGCCTCCTAACTACACGAGCCGTATCCAGAAGTACCGCTTTCTATATCGCCTATCACTTTATATTTAAATCAAGCCCTTGATTCAGCCGCCTAACGAGAGGTTCCTGCGGTTTTTCAACACCCTCACTCTCAATCCATTTCTTCTTAACTGCTCTCAAAACGGTGAAAGAAAACATATTGAGGAAAACTTTTATTGGTGACATCCACCAACCCGCTCTGAGCCCGCGTGATTGATAACGGCCAATTCCCTCTCATAGAGAGAATGCCTGAGTCCCAGCAGTGAGGACATTATAAGGCTGAATATACTATGCTATGTTTTGTTGTTTTTATTCTTGTACTCCTTTTTGTATATGTAATGGTTTATTGTTATTTTTGTTATTGGTTTGTTTATTCAGTAATTTTAAGTATATAATAAGTAATCCTTGCTGGCCGATCAACGTCTCACCGTCGACGTCGGCTGGTGCTGAAAATCAGCGCTAAGGCTCTGTTTTACACGAGCCCCGGCGTTACTGAGCGCTGGCCGTTTTGCGCGGATGTGACGCATATCCTACCACTTATAATATAAGTCGTTGTTGTTTTTTTTTTTTAAGGTATGTGCCATGTTTGACGTGAATAAACTCTTTTTCTTTCTTTCTTTCTACGCCACAATAACCGATAATCATAATCTTTCTGCCCTTGTCCCAGTTTATTTGGGGTCGGCGCAACACGTTTTTTTCTTACATTTGGTTCTGTCACCCGTACCGCTACAACTAACTACATTTTCATTCATATCACAGTATTATAACCGGTACTAATAATTATGATCTATAAAATAACAAAGGATTTTCAACACACAAACCCATTCTTTACTAATGAGCCCCTAAATAACAGTGATTACGATATCCCCTCATTGCAGTTATTGCGGTAATACTATTAGCAATATTTTATTATGATGACTAGTTTTATTAGTGCCCAGTGATATATTCAGGGGTGTCTTGTGCGTGCCTCATTCGGTTACAGCTTGGCGTCGAGCCAGCAAAAAGGGGTTGATGGCATAAGACAGGTGAGAACAAAAGGTCCACAATCAAAGCAGCATTCATCGAAGGTACCGTCCGGTAACCGTCCGGTAACCGTCTCGGCGGTTAGTGTTCCACGCGCGCCTCAAAGAGAGGTCAGCAAAATTGAAAACGCCCCGTAGGGCCGATAGGGAATTTCTGAAAAGGAAACCCACCATCCTAGAACGCAAAGGGTAACTGAAAGACACAGGTGTAATTTCAGTCAGTAAAAGCTGACACGCCCCCTCGCTCCGCCCTAGAGTGGGAGAAGTCATTAGATTACCTACCTTAAAAAAGCCATGCACGCTCACTAGAAAAATTCACCCCATTTATGGTGACTGGCAATTAGTGTACGATACTTAAACACGTGATTGTGCTCATGATAACCAACAACTTTTACTATGGGAACAAACCTGAAATCGCGAAAAAAAATCAGCTGTATATCAGTACATATGTTTGCCTAATGTACTGAACAGCTGATATTTTTTTCGCGATTTCGGCTTTGCTCCCATAATAAAAATTGTTTGTTATCATGAGCACAATCACGTGTTTAAGTATCGTACACTAATTGCCAGTCACCCTATATAGTTCATGCTACTTGTATGTCCAGTCACAAATCTCGCAACAAGTTTTAGGCCTACTGTCTAGGGACGAATAGCTTCATAGACGCGTATTATTCATTATATACTCTGTGAACACCAGCCCATAACTTACATACCAAACTATGATACTCTGTCGACGTCGTGCCATTCGTTGCCACTTCGTCGACACAGTATGCGTATGAAGATACGCATCCGCGGACAGTAGACCTTACCGACGTCATTACTCATAGTGATAACACTGTAAAAAAATCTCATTCTTGCATCATCGTGAGTGGGATTTCTGCGCGTCACTATTGAGTGTGTAGTGTATGTCTGCATGTTTTTATAGCTCGCGTTCTGCCAGTTAAAGGCCTTTTATATTTATGGCCATGTCAGAGCCGATGTTCCAAGTTCATTAACTTAATAGGGGCTGCAGTTTTAAATTTTATGACGGCTCTCCGGATAAACCGTTTTGAGATTGGAATAATTTTCCTGCTGTGGTCTTTTCGTCCGATTATAATTTATGTGTCTTCAAGGCTACAGTGAATAGACTCTTAATAAACCAGTGCGATTCTCCATCAACGATTGCATCACTGCTTACTATGGTGGGATCGCAGTCAAGCGTTGCTTTTTTTATCGTTAAAAAAAAACTAAGTAGTAACCACAATCAAGGGTATCAGCAAAACATGTTTTTTTCAATGAAACCTGGAAGCTCAAGGAACCAAGGATGATTTATCAGTTCCAGAGGCTTTTCATTTACACAGTTTTCCAAACAGCCAGGCGGAGAGATTCGTAGGCGCGGGTTTGTAGACGGTGAGCCATGAATATGCTCGCCGTCTGGCAGTCTGTTAAGGATCAAGCCCGGTTCTAGAGCGCGTTGTGTTCCGCGAGCGCCTCAAAGAGATGTTGCAGCAAAATTGTTAGGGGCAGTTAAGGTCGACGCCTGCCAGGGCTGCGGATTGTTCGAAGGCGTTTCCGCAGGCCTCGCTATAACAGACAACTGAAGGAACACTTTGGGTTTTAACCAGTGAAAGTCCGACACTTCGTCCCGCTGCACCCAGAGCGGGAGAAGATATTTGATGATTTCCTAAGTGAAAAAAATAAAAATAAACATAAATTATAAAAAAATATATCTCAGCTATTACGTTCTTGAGTGGTGACCACGTACTGGAAGACGCAGTGTTGGAAGGCCTCCCACAAGGTAGACCGATGACCTGGTGAGGGTTGCGGGAATCCGATGGATGCGAGATGCAACGTACTTGTCATTATGCCGAAAATTGGGGAAAGCTTATGTCCAACCGTAGACGTCTTTCGGCTAAAATGATGTTGATAATGATTAAGCTTTACTGTTCTTAATAACAGAAGTGTTTCAATGCAAAACTGTAAGGAACTCCTTGTAATTTTATCTGTACAGAGATTTCTTATATATCCAAGGCCCACTAGATATTACTGTATTAAACTTATAAAGTAAATAAGTACCTAACTATTTTTTTTATGTAGATTGGCTCACGTTTGACCACTATCTCACTTAATGGTAAGCCATGATGTGGCTGACGATAGAGTATCCTAGCCTAGAAGTAATTTATTTACTCTTAACGACCCCTAGGACGGCTTTGTCATCTAGAGATACGAGTAACCTTTGTCTAACATATAAGACAAAGGTTACTCGTATCTCTAGATGTACTAATCCGATTTCAAAGTTCGTTCACAGATAGAGAGCTGCTCCATCGTTGAGTATCGTATCTAGTGTAGTATATATGGTTTCTGCGGTATCGACCATGGGAGGGAAGCCGCGGGAAAAACCATTATCTTGTAAAGTAATATTGTATCGGCTGTGTTGTTCCGCAATATAATAAATGCACAAACTGTCGGTACGTGACGCAGGCCACAGCACTGATTGCAGCCGTATTGTTTCGATACATCTACTTAGATTTGTTTAAATCTGGACATGAGAAATCCACATTACCCACGAAAATCTTTACATAATATAAAACAAAGTCGCTTTTCGTTTTCATCCTTTCATTTGCTAACCACTCTTAAACCACGCAACGGGTTTTGATGCGGTTTTCACTAATGGAAACAACAAACAAGAACAATAAATGAGAAACGTTTGTGTGTATAATTTGTAACCGCGCTTGTGGGAGGCCTCGCTGCGTCTTCCAGTGCACGGTCGCCACTCCAGAACCATTCGGCCCCATCGACTGCGAGCAAAGTGCGCTGCCCACTGCCACTTAAGTTTGGCGATTCTTCGGGCTATGTGGGCAAAAGATCAAAGGATAAAACAACAAACATTTTACAAAGAATTTTTTAATATTTATTCAAACATATGTCTACGTCAACAATTTTAGAAGAATATTATTTATTTATTGTCACACCAACAACGTTACATACAAGATTATAATGTACAACAATATAAAATCTGGACACAGCTTACACAATATTAGGTATGGTATGAGATACACATGATTATTACCGCAAAATTAAACATACAAAAATGTACAATGTTTTTTACATATCTAATGAATAAAACTAGTGTTTCTGACACAAATAAATCCAAGACCACAAATAGAAAAAGTAACTTGCAATATTTCAAATCCGTTTACAAGATAAGCCTCGCGAAGAATCATCCGGAGATTTATATCAAATCTAAGGGAAAAGATCACAAGGTTTCATCTTTTTACGTCGTTTTCGGTTGCGGTCTGAGCACATTATTCTAACGTGCCCTAAAAACGCCACAAGCGGTAAATTATTACTCCCTTAGGAACCTCTGTTACGCACCATAGGACCTTTAAATTGCAGATTTGATTATACCGCCAGCAAAATGACGGTGTAACCATTTTCTTTTACACGAAATAAATGGTGTTTACTCTGTCGCCATGTTTAGTAAACGGATTCGTGATCTCATGTTTTTGTTACTTGCTTCTGCCTGCGGCAAAAATATCCCTAGGATACTAACGGTATATTAATATCCTTTATTTTTAAACTAAACTAGGATAAAATCTACCCGTGTGCCAAGTTTCATTCTAATCCACTCAGCCATTGAGTCGTGATATTAATCACGACTACGGGATGATTCCAAATATTTACCGCGATCCCTTAGCGCAAAAAGCAACTGAAAGACAAGGACGTAGCTACCACCGTATCAATGATACCGGAGCCTCCGGGCTACAGAAGCCCCAAAAAGTACAAAAATCCGTAACATGTTATCCACTGTCTATCTCCGTCGTGACCTATCGTAACTCTATCTCACTATTTCTGTACTAATAAGGTCTATTTTGTAAAAAAAGAAAAGTCTCTCAATAATTTTTGGTCCAACCTTTGTAGCTATGCCACTGCCGAAAAAACACGGGTATGTAAAAGCCTGAAACTCCCTCTAACTCCAGCCAGAGTGGGAGAAGTCATTTGATGGTTTTCCATCATAAAAAAGAGTAAGAGAAAGAGAGATTAATTAACAAACTTTTAAAAATCTTTTTTATTTTTTTTATTTTATTTTTATACTTAATTTATTGATACTACTTTTCATTTGATATTATCTGTTATTTATTTATTGTGCACACCTACCACAGTGTTATCTCTTTTAACCCAAAGGTTGACTGGTAGAGAATGCCTTGTTGCATTAAGTCCGCCTATGTACCACTACTGTACATGAAGTTTAAATAAATAAATAAATATCCAGAATTTCACATTTATAATATTAATAGGATAGTTAGATTAGCAAATACTTTTGCCCATCCTCGTAATATAGGTTCACATTGAATTTAAACATGTATCACCGTTCAAACCAACGAAATCAAATATTTCAGTAATCATAATCCAGTTTCTATTCCACGTTTCAACAATCCTAGTAGCAGATATGATGGCTCGTCGGACTGTGGTCGTCATGTTAACCGTTCTGAAGCCAGTCCTTTAATCAGAGCTCTTTCACCGCCGCGCACAGCACTCACTGGTTTTAAAACATTTGTAACTGTGTATCAAGCCAAACTGAGTGAGATTTACAGAAATGAGCACTAATTTTGTGATTTATTCAGCTGCAGTTAATGTGGTGCACTTCACCCGGAATTATTATAGGTATAATACAGAAAACAAATCCTTAAAAATATTATATGCTAACTTCTGCCACTAGCTTCGCCCACGTCTTGCACATTCTGCTCCACAGAGATCTACGCTTTGGGATGTGCAATTACGATCGACGATTTTTTTGAATTTGTTAAATTTGTAAAGTATTATTGTAGTTAATTATTATTGTACTTATTTAGTATTGTATAATGTAGAAGCATTTTTTTTCAAACTTTGTAAATGTGAGTACCATGGAGCTATTTTATGGTTTTTAGGTTACTATTGGATTTGTTTGTCATAAATGAGCATGGCAGTTGAGAGTTTGTCATGCTCACTCAAATGTCTCTCTGATGGTGGCGCGTGTGTTGGATCATTCGGTTCCCTTCAAAATGGTTGAGCTGAGGGGTGCTAATATTCGCGTCAGGTCCGTGAACGGGCGCTGTCAGTTGAGACTGGTCATCTCTTAGCTGCCAGTTGCTATTTTAATATCTATATTTAGTTTTTATTTTTACATTATTGACATTGTTCTCACATGATAGCGACAAGAAACATGTAACAGAGATATTTGTAATTGCAAAACATGATTGAAAAGAGTGTCCATGGAGTTTCTTGCACATTCTTCTCCATAGAGATCTACGCTTTGGAATGTGCAAATAGCATCATTTTTTTTTTTTTTTCTGACTGACTGACTTCTTGACATTTCAAAAGTGCCTGTAAATGGTTTATTTGAAATAAATGCTTTTGAATCTTTTGAATCTTTGAATCTTTGATCTTTTTTTTTTCTGACTGACTGACTTCTTGACATTTCAAAAGTGCCTGTAAATGGTTTAATTTAAATAAAATGCTTTGAATTTTTGAAAGTAAAACCAATGATTCTCAGTGATGAAGTAGCATTCTACTCGTAAAGAATTGTTAAAATTAATCCAGCAGTTTTCGAGTTTATTCATTACAAACAAAAATACCATACCAATATTTTATCTTTATAATACTAATATAGCATAAAAGAACGACCCGCACCAGTTTCACACGGGTGTTACGTATAAATCTTTGAAATTTTCGGTTTGTCTAATTATGTATGCATAATACACATAAACCTTCCTTATGGACCCACTGTTTTTTGGTGAAAATCGCATGAAAATTCATTCAGTACTTTTTGAGTTTATCGCATACAGACAGACAAGCGCAATTAGGGAATGTTTTATAATATATACGGAAGCGAAAGTCGTGCAAAAGTATAGATTTTTTTTCTCTTTTCTTTTTTATCTCGGGAATATATGTTCTCTTCCGAAGAATCGCCAAACTAAAGTGGCAGTGGGCAGGGCACATTGCTCGTAGAACGGATGGTCGATGGGGCCGAAAGGTTCTAGAGTGGCGACCGCGCACCGGAAAACGCAGCGTTGGAAGGCCTCCCACAAGGTGGACCGACGACCTGGTGAGAGTCGCGGGAGTGCGGTGGATGCGAGAAGCACAGGATCGGTCGTTGTGGCGACGCTTGGGGGAGGCCTATGTCCAACAGTGGACGTCTTTCGGCTGAAATGATGATGATGATGATGTTCTCTTGGGCTAATCTTATACTATTACAAGGACAAAGCTACTGACAGCAGCTAGTTATAAATTAAATTGCACGATTATTTTTTCAAACTGTTATTATTTATTATTGGATGGTATTTTAGGACACTTTATAACTATAAACTGTGAACCATGATTTAATTTTACGTATTAAAATGTGCGTATAATGGATAGTTAACATTAACTTGTAAATATATTTCTCTAATATTTAATTTGTTTCAGTACTATATTGTCTTTTAATTATCTCACAGGTGTAAACAGTAGAGTGTCTATCACGGGGATAAAGCTGTCTTTGACTTGGGTGGCTTGAATTCCTTACTTAACTCAGGTTTCTATATTAACTCCCTCGATATATCATAATATTGCTATCGATTTTTATTTCTTTTATAGGTGGGAAATCATTTAATGACATCCCCCGCCTTTGGGTGGGGCGGGACGGCGTGTCAGACTTTTACTGACTAAAACCCACTCCTGTTGCTTCTTTGCCTTCGTTCCAGGGCCCCGGGGTTCTCTTTTGCATCACCTTTGGCCCCAGTAGGCTTCGATCCTGCTGGACCCCTACGGTTTTACTGACATCTCCTTAAGGCGTGCGTGAAACACTTCTCGCCGTCGACCATTTGGGCTCGGTCCGGACGGTTACCGGACGTTCGAACGGCGAGCTACCTATTGCTCGCCGTCCGCAACCCAGCGCCTACGGTGGCTGGAAATCGGGATCCCGGTGGCTGGGGTGTGAGGGCCGTTCCCTCGCGAATGCGACCGCCTCCTTTGCTATCAATAAGTTAAGTTAAGTGAAAACCTAGCATATCTTAATAAAGAAACACACAAAATTTCAACAAAAAAGGTCCTGAAAATAAGTAACAAATTGTAGTCCCTGTTAGTCGGGACTTTTAATAATATTCCCAATTCGTTGTCCCCGTAATGATATATACGGAACCGTGTTCCTGCCGGCTGACAAACTACCCTCATTTGACAACTGCGAAAGATTTTTATTTTGGCCACTTTATCTCGCTGAACCCTGAATGTAAGCTCAGCTGGGAACTTCGTTTACTTATGTTGATCGCAAGTGTTGGATTGGGGGAGGTTTATTTTTCTCTGTCCACCTACGTGTCTTTACTCGCTAATGTTCGATTTGAAGTGGAAGAACTGCTTTGAATATTTCTTACCTTTTTGAAAAAAAAAAAAAACGTTACCCCACCTAGGAATTATTTCTGTAATGCGTGTTTGTTAAAAAATATATAAAGTCACATGTATATACACAAGACACCCGGACCCAGATGAATTATCTTTAGGCTTTACAAATACCTATCTATTCCTTGACCAATCGCTCAACCACTACGCCATCTATAATATTAAATATTACTTATTATAATACATAGGTCTATTGAGTGATCGAAATTACATTAAGAATCTATGAATTTATTTAACTGAGAAAAAAATGCACAGGAATATTCTGAATAGGCTCTGCAAGAGATTTTCCTTTCACAAGTAGGAAAAATGTGACTCTTTTTAGCTGACTGCGCGACGCAAAGGAGGGTAATGTGTTTATCAGTCTATGTATGTATGTATGTATGTTTGTTTCTATGTGGCGTTCTAGAGACCAAATGCGTAGGCCGATTTTGATAATTCTTACGTCAATCGACTCGTCTTAACCTTGCGAATGTCACTAAAGACATGACAGTAATCAAAATTCACCACAGCTACAACCAGACGCCATATTGTCAAAATGAAAAAAAAAAGTCGATGAACTATGTCAAGTGGAGTGTCGTTGAATAGATATTTTAAAATCATCTTTAGGTTCCTTTTATCATTTTTCATTTTAAATAATAGTTTAGGATATATAACGATTTAAAGTTGTTTAACAAAACAATCATTCTCGCTAATTTTCTTACTTATTGATTTAAGTTTTCATTTCAAGTATAAACGATACACAAATAAAAAACAGTGAAAAAGCATGAAGAACAAATATTTTTGGTAAAAAAAGTTTACCACCAAACTCGATAGATGGCGTTGTTCATTTGATGCACGTTTGTAAATCAAATCATTCGAGTTTTCCCATCTACTAGACAGGTCGATGAACATAAGCAAAAGATGACAACTATATTGGCAAAAACTACTAGGTTGTATAAATTACATGCAGTTGATCTAATCGAAAACATTGGTCAAAAACCGAAAGATGTAGGTATATGTTTCTGATGATCCTAACAAAACTGGAGGAATCGTTAAATATTTAACAATCGGTTTAGGAGAGTTATGTTACGAAGAAATTTGAATGTTACCCATGGTCTTGTTAACGGAGCAATGGGTGTTATAAGGACAATTGAGTGGCCAGCTCTTCGGAGGGACCAATTGGAACCCGGAGAATTGCCACAAGCTGTTTATATAAAATTTGACGACAAAGCATTTAAAAACAATGTTCCTGGAGTAGGAGTCAGAATCGAACCATCGACGACAGAATTCGATGCACTTCGCGGACAGGGTAAAATAGAGCGAAAAATGTTGCCAGTGATATTGTGCTGGGGTGTAACTGTACACAAGCTCCAAGGAACTACTTTGGACTTTTGGACCGAGCTGTGGTTGACTTAAGTTGACGCATTTTTGCTAAAGTTTAAGCATATGTAGCTTTGATCCGAGTTAGGTGAGGGACTAATCATCAGTAGTTTAGACCACCGCAAGTTACTTAATAATCCCCACGATATTAACTCCCTCAATGAAATGACTAGATTGCGAAATTTACCATCTTATAACGAAGTCAACAAATCGTAACTAAAAAGTATAAAATAAAATAAAAATATTTAAAAAAAAACAAAAAACCCGACTGCGTCGAAACTAATTTTAAAAAATACGTAAAAAAATTAACTTAAATAAAAACTAAAAAGAAACAAACAAGCCCAGTAGTTTAGAATTCTGTTATGTAATACTAAATAACTACACAATTTAAATAGTTTTATAATCGATACACACATTAAACAAATCATACATTCTAATGCAGAACAGAACGACTCACAGTCGGGGCCCCTTGGGAAGATTTGATTGGTAAAATTTGAATGGGCCCCGACTGTGAGTTGGTCTGTTCTGCATTAGAATGTATGATTTGTTTTATGTGTGTATCGATTATAAAACTATTTAAATTGTGTAGTTATTTAGTATTACATAACAGAATTCTAAACTACTGGGCTTGTTTGTTTCTTTTTAGTTTTTATTTAAGTTAATTTTTTACGTATTTTTTTAAATTAGTTTCGACGCAGTCGGGTTTTTTGTTTTTTTTTTTAAATATTTTTATTTTTGCTTGAGCATTGTTTTAAGAACACAGCTGACCTCCTTCTTTATAAACTGGTTGGCACACAAGTACCTTCACGACCCAGCTTGTGCTATGGTTTTCGCCACCGATAGACCTTTGCAAATTGAAATGTATTTGTGTAATTACATTACATTCATGTAATAATAACACCGACGCTCATATGCCGCAGCTTTATAAAAATATAAATGGTGATAGTAGTTCTCTAGACAAGCTTTCTCGGAAAATGCTCTATGCTAATCATGTAATACTATATTTATTTAGATTAGTAGTTAATCATACCAGTGTCAAGTAATATATCATATTAACTACGTCACGTCCGTCACATAACAAGACGTTACAATATCCGCAACAGATATTGTAACGGAGAGACAGAGGGACAAATTCTCGATATTATCTCCACTGACTTACGACATTCCCACTAAATTACGACGTCTCTGCTGACAACCAATCATGGGAACTATCCTTTAACACAAGTGATCTTGTATTATAATTTAAAATGCATTTTTTGGGTTCCGTATCTCATAAGGAAAAAACGGAACCCTTATAGGATCACTTTGTTGTCCGTCTGTCTGTCTAGACCCTTTATCTCAGCGTGAAGGTATCAAGTTAAAAACATATACTCAGGCCTGCCTTGAAGCTGTGAAAGGCTCAGACTTCTGAGTTAACTAAAAATAAAATGATACCGTTCATGTCGCAAAAAACGTATATTTCGACACTCTCATTGGAATCAAAATTTACATGGAACTTCCCATTGACCTAGAATCCTAAAATTTGGTTTGACGCAAGGTCTCATATCACAAGTATAGGAAAAAATTTGAAAAATGTAAAATTTGTAGTTACGTCACAAAAAAAAAAAACTTTTTTGTAACTCAATTCAGGAATTGAACTGTTTTCATAGGTAAGTTTGTACGTAACCCTCAGTGCGCGAGTCCGACTCGCACTTGTCCAGTTTTTTAATAACATTCTACCTCTTTTCTAGTATGCTCTAAAAAACAAAATTGTACTATTAAATCTGTTCGCATTTTTTATGATTTCCTGATGCTTAATAACCCAATTTCAACAAGTATTGTGATATTTCACTCCACGTTTATATTACTCTTTTAAGTACAATGAAGGCGGTAAAATGCAGACTGTAGTCTAATAATAAATACTGTGCCTGAAATGATGATAATTTTAACACGTTCAGTGAAGAACGAGGTCCTATACGCCTCGTACGTGTCTTCCTTGCGGTGTGGCTAAGAAAAACATTACCGTGCAGGGGCCCTAACTTCAATTTAGTTTAGTTTAGAGAACAGATGAATGTAGGTATATCTAAAATGCCCTACTAAAACGGCTCCGACTTATGTGTGTTATACGTCGTGTGTTCGAACCGACAAGCGCTTTTCTTTAAGTAATTTATCACTTCACCACTGCTCTCGATACGGTGAAGTAAAGCATCTTTAGGAAACCGGCATGTCCTAGTATCAAAATTTCAAAGCCATGTGGCATACACACACTGGGCTAGTGAGGGCTAGAGATGGGTTTGAGTCCCAGCAGTGGGAATATTATTAGGCTGATTATGCGTATATATTATAATATCAATCTACACCTGTTATCGCATAATTCACCCATTTTAGTATTTCATTACACAGAACGTCGCCCTGAGCTTGACTTCCATCCCTTCAGGGGACCTTGAACCTAACTCACCGAGCAAGTCCCAAGGAACCTAATTCACTAACCAAGCCCCTGTATTTAATTTTGCGCCACATTTTCCGATTACATAGTTGATAGCCCCGAGAGAGACGGCGGGTCTATACTAGTCATCATGAAATTAAGAAAAAAAACAATATCGTGGGTTTTTTCTTTGTAGAAAAACGGAGTGTATCGGTTTTTTCGGATCACTAATAAAGAACTAGTGATGTGACGAAAAGAGAATCGAAACGAAACGGTTGTAGCTTGGCTAGGTAACGGTTGTACAATTTGAGCATATTGCAGCAACACAAAACATTCTTGCAGTTTTTTTATTTCTACGCTCCATTACTCATCCCTAAGGGATGTATCCTATGTCCAACATTATGTACGCGTATATTTACACCCTTTTTGGGACACCCCTGTTTCCGGTTACCTCATGCAGGGTACATAATATGTTTAGTAATTATTTGCGGTGGATATATCGTTTTTATAAAGCTGTACCGAAAGGGTACGGCGTGTGGTCAGATGGATTGGGGACGGGCTTTAGTATTAAGTAATCATACTTAGAGGATTGCTGATTTGAGTTTATCTTCTGGGTTTAAATGATTTAAAAGTCACGTTGCCCTTTTTTTTTCGGTGGGAAAATCATCCAATGACATCCCGCGCTATTGAGCGAAGTGGGAGGGTGTGTCAGACTTTTACTGACAAAAATCCACTCCTGGTACTTCGTTGCCTTTCATACCAGGGCCGAATCTTCCTTTCAGAAACAGACCCTTGGCCCCAGTAGGCATCCACCCTGCTGGGCCCCTACGGTTTGCTGACATCTCCTTGAGGCGCTCGACTTGGGCTCGGTCCGAACGGTTACCGGACGGTTGGACAGCGAGCTACCCATTGCTCGCGATCCGCAAGCCCGCGCCTACGAGCTACAGTAACTCTTGGTTCTGGAGTGGCGACCGCATGCTTGAAGACGCAGCGTTGGAAGGTCTCCTACAGGGTGGACAGATGATGAGGTTGGAATCCGGTGGATACAAGCCGCACAGGACCAGCCAACGGCTGAATGACGACACTTCATCGTGTGGAACATTAGAAGGACACGCACTCCTCATAATAACGTCAAGGTACCGTGTCAAACAATTTACTAAGTATACATCTTATCCCATACGAACAGGAAAACCACGAGATACATTTCCTTCATTTATATTCTTAAGCTTATTCCACTTTCTTACAAGATATCCGGAAGCACACGCTCCGCCGCCGAAATGAATACTGATGAAACATAATACAACGTTTCAAGGTCAACCCGCAACATATCAATCTCACATAACCGACATATAAAACCCTCATAAGTAAGTCCCTTCTAGTCATCCATCATAATTTGCTAATATCCCTCTCCCTATAAATCTTGCTCGGGAGGTAATCAATTTTCTTAGCCCTCTTTAAGAACATGGCCTTAACAAGTCAATTTTATTGGTATTACAGTTTGTACCTTGTCTTAATATTGAGGTCGCTTTTTATTAATATATTTTCTTCCCAACATCCCATAAAAAATGGTCAAGTGCGAGTCGGACTCGCACACGAATGATTCTATACTACAATATTAAAATTAAATAAAAAAAAATATAACCACAACTCTTATATAGAGACCTCCTGTCATTGTTAACTTTATTTTAATTATAATAGAAATATACATTTTGTGAAAATTTTAACTCTCTACCTCTTACGGTTTATGAGATACAGCCAGCTGACAGACGGACGGACGGTCAGCAGAGGCTTAGTATTAGGGTCTCGTTGGCACCCTTTTTTTATGTGGGAAAATCATCTAATGACAAATCCCGCTCTTGGGTGGAGTGGGAGATAGTGTCAGACTTTTACTGAGTAAAAACCCACTCCTGTTCCTTCTTTGCCTTCGTCCCAGGGCCCCGGGTTTCACTTAAACACTACCCGTGGCCCCAGTAGGCTTCGACCCTGCTGGGCCCCTACGATTTGCTGACATCTCCCTGAGGCACGCGTGGAACAATACACGCCGTCGACGACTTGGGCTCGGTCCGGACGGTTACCGGACGGTCGGACGGCGGGCTACCCATTGCTCGCCATCCGCAAGCCCGCGCCTACGGTGGCTGGAAATCGGGATCGGAATCCCGGCGGTGGTTGGGGTGTGAGGACCTTTGCCTCACGCGGTCGGCCGCCTTCTTTGCTAGCATTACTGATGATTTATTCTTCGAAAACATAATTTGGCGTTAAAATCCGCCATTTTAGTTTTTTTTATATAATGTTTTTTTTTTATAATTTCAATGTTCCTAGTGTCATCTATACATCTATTCTATACATCTATACATCTATACATATAATAAAACAGTAACGAAAGAAAAACTGTACATTGAGAATTTTCGAGAAAAAATAAGTGACTTTTGTTAGAAAAACGTAACTGATGACAAAAAGTGACTTTTTAGAATTTTTGTCTGTTTGTCTTTTTGTCTGTGTGTATGGTACGGCTTCACGCCAAAACTACTGGATAGATTGAATTGAAATTCAGCAAAAATGTTCTTTGTAAACCAAGGAAGGCTTTAGGCTACATATTATCACGCCGTATGTTACCATAGGTAAGCAATATTGATTTTAAAAGGTTTTTGTTCGTAATTGAATGCACATAATGACATGTTATTTAGTTAATAAAAATTTAACTCTGGGAACATAATAATCACGCTATTTTTATGAAGGAGCGGGGCAGTAATATTATAAATTGCAAGGGGACAGCTATTCAACAATATCTCAACGGGGAATTTAGCAGTAAGGTCAGGTGACCGTTTACCGCACTAAATGGTGCGAGTTCAAATCCCTATTATTTTTAAAAAATCGTAAAATTCTTTTTTTTTAGTTTTTGCATTTTTTATGTGCATTAGGAACGATTCTGTTATGAAATCTGAGAACTTTACATGTCCTATCTAATTGTATGAATAAACAGATTGAATGGTGGTACAACAAGCTACACTATTATGAAGTCAAGTCAAAGTTTTGGTTCTAAATTTTAACTTACCAAGCACATTAATGTTGTAGGTAATTGATTTAAGTATGTAATTCTTAGTTTTGTTCCTTGCTGCTGTTACCATATTTTTTTTTAATGTAAAAATAATGTAGTTGTCTGTTAAATTAACGACAATTTGGTTTATTCATAATTTAATTTGGGTAAATAATATGTAGTTTCCGTTTTCTAACTAGATGGCGTTGGCGTCGAGTTAGATCGCGCTATGGTTTCGTTCCCAAAAAGTGATGTTATAGGTGCCAATGTGCCGCTGTCATCCTATATATATATATACATACATATATACTCCCTAGCCCAAAGAGTAAACCCTTTTAGAATACGCCAGTGTCGCCTGGAACCTGTTCTACGCAGCTCATTCTCAAAGGGTTGAACAAATACAAAGAGCTTTCACTAGACATCTTGCATTTATATCTAGAGATATTAGTCATCGCTGTCCCTATGAACAGCGCCTAGATTTTTTCAGAATAAAGACACTGCGTGACCGGCGCCGTTCGCGTGATCTAATATTCCTTTACAAAGTAGTTAATGGGTTTGTAAAATGCAGTGATCTAGTAGAGCGCATTATTCAGTCCCTTCAAAACTTCCCAGACATCCCATCTCTAGATTACTCCATATTCCTTTCCGTAAAACTAACCTTGGCCTCAACGCACCCTTGCTACGAATGTGCAAAACCCACAATAGTTTTTGCAAATCACCAGACACCGATTTACACGGTGTCTCACTAAACAAGTTTAGGAGAGCAGTCTCGGAGGTATGAGATTGTACGAGTGCAAATGTTCCAATCAATGGTTAATTGTAAGCATAAATTCCAATGTTATATACACTATCCTCTTTTTTTTTGTAATGATTCATTTTTAATTTTATTTGTCTACTTTATATATATATATATTTTTTATTGTATGATTTTTTACCCATTTTGTATGTTTAATTTTTGTGGTAATAATTTTTTTTTTCTCTTAAAATAACATTAATTTAATGTCATAACTATCATGGTGTAAGCTGTGCATACCTATAATAGGCATGCATACCAGATACTAAATATTAATATTATTTTTCACAATAAATCATGTATGTAATGCTGTTGGTGTGCCCATAAATAAATAAATAAATAACCCTAGCCGATTTCGGCTACGGTGACTGGATTCTGTTTTAGTGCAACTACGGGTTGCGATCATGTGCTCTGATGTGACTAATAAAGCCTATCTTTGCTGTAAACGTGCGTGCACAGTGTGGGCACGTTAAAACACCATTGTTGTACAGGTATTGGATGTTGGAGGGCGGCTTATTCTTGATGGTATCTCGCCTGAAGTCGAGATCTCTCTTACGTTGGTCTTCAAAGGCATAGACGTTTTGTTTAATTACACGTCTCCAACCAAGTCTATCTTTTGCCGCCTCCTCCCAGCGAGAGGGGTCTATATTGCATTTCTTCATATGTCTTTTCTGAATGTCCTTATACCTATAGAAACAGGGGTTACCTTTGTTGTCTGTGTTCGTTGATGTGTTTAATTTTCCTGCGAATAATAATTATTTTTCTACTTACTAGCAATTCTTACATACTTATTCGATTACTTTTCATTGATTTGAATATCGTTAGTATCGGATTAAGAAGGAATTTTAGCTATACCTTTTAGAAAAAGATCAAATCTGTCTCGAAACTCAAGGGTTTCTAAGATGCGCAGGTTAGTTCGATCTCTCGAAACCGACGCAGAGCGTGAACAACGGCTAGGTGCTAACCGTGAGCGTAATGCACTAAGTTTGTCCGCAGAAACTAGCACGCAGCGCCAATTACGACTAGAATTTAAACGAATCCGCACGACTGCTTCTTGATATCAGGAAAGTGTGGAACAACCAGAAACGCGTTTAGCTATCGACCGGGATCAGAGAGATCAGAGGTTGAGTCTTCAGAATATCCGCTCTGAGACTGCTCGATCACTTGAGAGCAGTCAGGAGCGTGAGATACGATATGCGCGTGACCGACAGCGTTCTTTATCTCGCGCTTCCGAAACGGATACAGAGAGAGAGAGAGAGAGTAGAGATTAAGTCTTCAACTTTTTCGCACTGAGACTGCTCGGTCGCTCGAGAACAGTCAGGAGCGCGATACACGCCAAGCAAGCGATCGCGAGCGCCACGCAGTATCTCGCGCTTCGGAGATTTACACGCAGAGAGACTCGCGTTTAAGCTCCCAGTGTATTCGCACTGCCACATCTCGATCACTTGAGAATCCTGAAAAGCATGAGACGTGCCTTAGTACAGACCACTCACAGCATGCTCTAGCTCGGTCTTTGGAGACAGACGAGCAGCGCGAGCAACGCGCGTGTTGAGGTGTCTGTTCATTCCACGCAAGAACGTGAGCGGATCCAAGAAATTCGGGCAAGTCAGTCAGTCGAACAGCGTGTGGCCCAAATTGATCTAGACCGTATACGTCGCAATCTTCGCAATTCATCCTCATCTGATACTGAGTCTATGGTTTATAATCCTGAAGAGCAACCGTGGTTCAATAAGAAAGGAGCGCGTTTTCGTATAACCCATTTATTAATTACATCGAACACGGAGACATTGGCACCATGTCTGAGGTGTGTGCACACTGTCACGCGCGTAAGTGGAAGGGTGACACCAAGGGAATGTGTTGTGCGTCTGGAAAGGTACGACTAAACTCTATGCATGAGCCACCGGAGATCTTACGAATTCTTTTGAATGGCGAGCATCCCAAGTCCAGCCATTTCTTAAGCAATATTCGAGCCTACAACAGTGCTTTCCAGATGACTTCATTTGGAACTCATCAAATCACTGAATCTGGATTCATGCCGACTTTTAAAATTCAGGGGTAAGTCTACCATATATATAGGTTCCCTGCTTCCCACCGAAATGCCGAAATTATTGCAAATATATTTCATTGCAGATTTTGCTCAACAGGCTAATGTCCGATGCCGACACATTCCTAATTTAGACTTGAGCCTTATAAGGGGATTACAAAACACTGCACAGTGTCAACCCATACGTTACCGATTTCAAAACCGCTCTGGAATCGGTGCCTGAACACGAGCGCGATAATTTTAAATAACACTTCTGTTATTCGACGTCTCCCCCTTATTAACCTGACGTCTCTTACCAGTAAATTAACTACATAACTTTCAAATTTTGAGTTTAATAAGCCAAATAGTTTTTGAGGGATTTATGCTATTTATTTATTTATTTTATAATTCATGTATTCATGTATGCTATAGTATAGTATGGGACGCATCTTTTGAGTGTTTCTGTAAATCAACAAACTATCACTAAATATATAAGTCCAGCGACACTATAACATATATAGGAATGACGTCTAAGCAAAATTTGTTTAGTCTGATGGGCATTTCCTGTTGACTTGCAAAAATGAAAGATCTGGAACGTCTCGAATCGTCTCGCGCATCACGTTGTTTTCCCGTCCCCGGGCTCTTAGAATTCAACATCAGACGTTTCAGATCTTCGATTTTGACGACCCCGTTGTCGCTGGCATAAGCAACAGGATCCGCGTACGAAGTCGCGGGCAGAAGCTAGTTCTAAAAATAAATTTAGACGAATCTAACGACACCGCTCAATAAAATGCAAAAAACTATTTAGATTCCAGGACGTGCCAAAGAAATATATATACATACACTCGAAAAATATCCACCAACCTCGTTACGCGCTTAATTAATTCATATGTTGTTTAGTATAATTAGTTCATTATGAACAAACGACCCGCCCTTGCTTCGCACGGTTGTTAAAATGTTTTGAAATCCTGCTTTTCTCTTCTACAATATGCACTATCATACATTGAAACTTCTCAAGACTCACTCCATCTATTGTTGAATACCGCATGAAAATCTGTCTAGTAGTTTTGGAGTCTATTGCGAGCAGACAGACAGACGTGAACTTTGTTTTATAATCTTTATGTGTACCTATACATACATAATTATGTAAGCATAAGGAAGATGATGTTAAGGTTGTTTCTAAACATTTTTAGGGTTCCATGGCTAAATCGGCAAAAACAGAACCCTTATAGGATTACTTTTTAGTCCATCTATCTATCTGTCAAGACCCTTTTTCTCAAGAACGCGTGAGGGTATGAAGCTGAAATTAATATCAAATACTCCAATCTGCTACCCCAAAACGCTATGAAAAAAACAAACTCCTAAGTCAACGCAATTTAAAGATAAGGCCATTTGTTCTCCGTTTTGGCGTATATTATGATTTTGACACTCGCTTCGCTAAATCAAAACCTATAGGATACTTCACGTTGACCTAGAATCCTAAGCTAGGTCTCATAGCACAAGTATAGGAAAACATCTGAAGACTGTTTTGTGGTTATTTTACAAAAATAACTTACTCGTGTTTTTTTTAAAGAGATATCTTAGCAATTTCAAAAGTTTTAGGTGCTAATTGTGGTGGTTTTAATCATTAATAAAAGGCTGTTTTTCATACGATTTTTTTCGATATCACAATATACCTATATACACGTCTCTTAAGAAAATTCCACAACAAAAAACCTCAGCCGTTAAATAATAATAATAAATTGTTTATTTTCGGACAACAATGGAACCATTTTTGTTAGTAACTTACAACCTAAAACTTAAACTCTAGGATTAGTAATTATAATTATAACTGACAACAAAATACATAAGTGAGTCATGTACTTACGAGGCACTTCAGGCGGACAATGATTCCTCATGAGATGCCTCAGCACAGGAGCTCTCGGATCCTCAGCAACGACTTTCAGGATGCTATTGTCACTCCCCTGAATCCTCCTCACAAGCATAATTAATTAAGTTAAAGAGCATAATATTAGCAGTAAGATGATTGAACTTTTTTCAGGAAATAATTCGTACAAATTTTTGAAGAATTATGAAATTGCCCTTTTTATTAAACACAATTATTCATATTCCGGTTTCTTCTCATATTTCAATAACTCAATCTCAAAAAGCACCCTTATTAAATAAACTTATAAAACAATATTCAAAGAAAATTGTTCTTCAACTGGAATTTTACGCAAGTTTCCTCGATGTTGCGAAATGACAAAATAATTAAGGGTGTAACTTTACTTCGACGTGAAACATTTTGCGTTTTTTTCGGGAGATTTTGTCGTAAAAGTTGCCAAGCTGAGTGCAGCACAGATAAAATGTAATTTTAAAAGTTGGATGTTTATTTGAGCTGGCAACATGGTGCTCGGAATGGAAAAGTTTCCATCTGCATTATCTATCGGTTATCGTAAAAGTGTTACGGTTATCGCTGATTTATTTTCCTAAATTGTACGCCTTTTATGGAGATATGGGTTTTATTCTTAGAGTTTTTCATATAAAAAAGAAATATGTAAAGAAAATGTAACATATTTTATTCGTCAATATAATACTTAAACTTTATTTTATTATCATCGATACTTTTACTTTGGAGAGGTTTTTTTTTTTTTTATAGGTGGGAAAATCATCTTATGACAAATCCCGCTCTTGGGCGGAGCGCGAGATAGTGTCAGACTTTTACTGACTAAAAACCCACTCCTGTTCCTTCGTTGCCTTCGTCCCGGGGCCACGATTTCGTTTTCACACTACCCATGGCCCCAGTAGGCTTCGACCCTGCTGGGCCCCTACGATTTGCTGACATCTCCCTGAGGCGCGCGCGGAACAATACGCGCCGTCGACGACTTGGACTCGGTCCGGATGGTTACCGGACGGTCGGACGGCGGGCCACCCATTGCCCGCCGTCCGCAAGCCCGCGCCTACGGTGGCCGGAAATCGGGATCGGAATCCCGGCGGCGGTTGGGGCGTGAGGACCGTTGCCGTTGCCTCACGCGATCGGCCGCCTCCTTTGCTAGCATTACTGCTTCGCAGAAGTAGGCGACCGCCTGCCACTCCTCCTCGCTCCGGACCATGGCCTGTACCAAGGCCCGGCGCGAGAGATCGCCGCCGCCGATCGCCCCCACGAGGACACGGCGTTGCTCTTCCCAAGCGGGGCACACTTCCACCGTGTGCTCCACCGTGTCCTCCGGGCGGTCCACACAGTGGCGACACCCGGGCGTCGCTTCCGCACGAATCCGGTGCAGGAACTTCCCGAACTTCCTGTGTTCGGTGAAAACCTGCGTCATGCGGAAGGTGAGGACGCCGTGAGGTCTTTCCAACCACGCCTCAAAGAAGGGACTTACCGCCAGTACGGTCGTTGACCTCGGTACATACGGCTGTGTTTAGTAGAAATTACTGTCGATTTTAAAAGGAACACCACTGTTTCTCAAAGTTTCGTATTACTTCCACTTACTTTTTGGATATTACCATTTTTTTTTTATCTAAGATGGATACATACAAGTGTGGAGTGTGTGGCGACTCTTTATCCGATGGTGCACACTGCAAGTCTTGTAATCTCATGATGCATTTCCACTGCGGGGGCGTCACTGAAAACGGCTACCAGAAGCTTGGGGATCGTAAGCTAATATGGCGTTGTAGTAAATGCAGACAAGCAGGAAATGCCTTACAACCTGTGACGCCAATATCACCAACACCCGTGGCGGAACCCGAGTCTGTTGTCCTGCAGGAAATTCGAGCGTTGTCTTTGAAATTTTCCGCATTGGAGAATATGAAAGAAGAAATCGTCGCATTGAGGAATGAATTTGCCGAATTCAAAACGACCATGGCGACTCAGTACAGCGAAGTTATGAAAGAAGTCACTGGAAAACTGAATGATATGGAGCTACGTATCGTGAAAGTTGAAAAAGTCCAAGACCAAGTCGAGCAACTACAAGCCCGTTTAGATAAATTAGAAGAAGATAATAACGTTAAAGATCAATGGTCGCGTATGAACAATATTGAAGTTAAGGGAGTGCCTCAGACAGGCAACGAGAACTTATTTGAAATAATAGCCAAAATCAGTGCTAAAGTCAATTACCCTGTCACAAAGAACCAAATTAACTTCATCACTCGAGTACCTACTAGCGAAAAAGACCGTATAAAACCTATTATAGTCTGTTTCTGCCAACGTTATGTAAAAGAAGATTTCATAGCAGCTGCTAGATACGAACTAAAGACATCACCCCTGACGCCAGTTAAAATTGGCCTAATTGGAAACCATAGAATCTTTATAAATGATCACCTAACAAAAAGAAACAAAATGTTACTGTCTAAAACTAAGAAAACCTCAACGGAAATGGATTTTAAATATGTCTGGGTCAAACATGCGAAGATACACGCAAGAAAAAACGATATGTCACCAACGCTGGTTATCAAATCGGAAAAAGATCTACAAAAAATAGTTTAAATTACTCAAGATTAATACCTGTCAAAACCGCTATCTTAATATTAAGTATTAAGTTTGTGTTTTCTAAGTGCGAGACAAATGTGTTTGAGAATCTTAGTCTTATGTGTGCTGCTTGCGTATTCCTATTAGTTTTGTGTCATTACACGGTGTGCCCAAGTAAGTCAGTTCAATATTATGTTTGCAATGTCGCTTCCTGTTATGCTAATTTGAGCCTTAATTATCGCGTTATAGAGTACGCTTTCCCTCGTGGACCGTCCCCGATTATGACGTTTTACTCCGAGGTGCTCTTATCTCAGTGTAGGTCGTCGCTTATTGTTTCCCTTTATACCAGCTGTTTTTATAATGTTATTTTTATTGATCACTGTGTATTGCTGTGTCTATTACTTTATTTGACCGCTACCCATCTTATGCATTATAATAGTTGCGATAATGACCTACACTTGATTTTATCGGTTATATTTAATTTATTTTTGAGAAATCTTTATCTTTTCATAAGTTATTTAGTTGTAGTTAAAGGTAGTTATGGCTAAGCTTAAAATTTATTACCAAAACGTGCGTGGTTTACGTACGAAAACGAACATAGTGTTTCGCGGAGTTTGTCTTAGTTCCTACGACATAATTATATTTACGGAAACGTGGTTAGATGATAGTTTTAACAGCAGTGAATTATTCGATGAACGTTACCTTGTTTGGAGACGTGATCGTGACTACTCCCGAACCGGTCAGTTGCGTGGTGGAGGTGTTCTGATAGCGGTGAAACATGAACTTACAATGGTTGAGAGGTTGGATTGGCGTAGTTCTGCGGAGGATATTTGGCTATCCTTAATCCTTAAAAGGTCCAAACCACAGGTTAGTTACAATTTGCATATATGTGCGCTTTATTTATGCAAGGAAAATCTAGGTAATTCATATAGTACTCAGTTACGTAATTTCACGGATATTTTTAACAACTTAATTGTGTCTCATCCACTTGACAAGTTTTTGCTCGTGGGTGATTTTAATTTCGGAAATGACGTCGAGTGGTGTACTGGGGACATAGCCACTAATGGTGAGTTAATCCCACAAAATATTTCTTCTCAGCATGTTACTCAATTCTTCGATACACTACAAACATTCAACATGTCACAGTATAATGGTGAGCGGAATGTTAACTGTAGACTACTTGACCTTGTATTCTGTAACGATACTGTAACTGTCTCGGAATGTACGGACCCTCTGGCGTTGCCTGTTGATCTTCATCATAAGCCTTTATTTATTGTGACAAAATTTGTCGAAATACATACACTGGTCGATAAACCTAAGCAAAGTTATGTTTTCTCGAAGGGTAATTATGATGCTATTAAATTTGAGCTTGATCTGATTAACTGGCCTCAGTTCCTATCGTCAATAAACTTAGAAGATGCTGTCACTAAATTTTACAAGAAACTATATGAGCTTAGGGATATACACATACCTTTAAAATCGGTTAAACAATCCTCTTACCCTGCTTGGTACACCCCAGCACTAATTAAAATGATTAGAGAAAAATATAAGTATCATAAGAAATATAAACAATACAGTAATTTTTCTGATTATCATTCCTTTTCATTATTGCGTACCAGAGTTATTGAGTTGGAAAAAACTTGTTATGACAATTATATGACTAACATTGAGGCTTCTATTATAAAAAATCCAAAATCTTTCTGGACTTTTGTAAAGAGCAAGCGGAGGGCTGGCTCATTTCCTAATGAGATGTTCTACCGCGAGACTTCTGTGAATGCAGGGCAAGATATTAGCAACCTTTTCGCTAGCTATTTCCAGTCCACCTTTTTAGAACCTGAATCAACGGCTGATTATGAATGTAGTTCCAGTGAGCGATACAGTAATACTGCTATGTCTGTCAGCACAGTTGACATTAACCGCTCACGTGTATTGAACCTGCTCAAATCCTTAGACCTAACTAAATCAGGTGGCCCAGATCTTATACCTCCATTGTTCATAGTTTCTTGTGCTGACAGTCTTGCGGAACCCATTACTATCCTATTCAGGCGTTCTCTCTCTGAAGGTATAGTTCCAAAGGTTTGGAAGTCTGCTTTCGTAACTCCAGTCTTTAAAAAGGGCGATAAAGCTAATATTGAAAACTACCGCCCCATTTCTAAAATCTGCCTTTTTTCTAAAGTTCTTGAACGTATAGTTTACACCGATGTCTACGCGGCTTTCAGGACAATTCTTGGTGATGAACAGCACGGTTTTGTTAAGAACCGCTCGACCACGTCTAACTTACTTCTATCACAGGAATTTATTACGATAGGCATGGTACAGCGTCAAGTTGACGTAATTTATACCGACTATAGTAAGTGTTTCGACCGTATTGATCATCGCATGCTTCTGAAAAAGCTGTTCCTCGCCGGAATTCACGGGGACTTGTACCGATGGTTCTCTTCTTATATAGAAAATAGAACACAGGCTGTCGTGCTTCAAGGGTATACCTCTGGTTGGAGTTCTGTCCCTTCAGGAGTGCCTCAAGGTTCCATTCTTGGTCCATTGTTGTTCATATTGTTCATTGCAGATATCAAACAGTGCTTCCATCATTCGTATATTTTACTATATGCTGACGACATGAAGATTCACAAAGTGATAAGAGACATGTCAGATGCATATCAATTGCAAGACGACCTGCACAGATTTGAGAGATATTGCATCCGTAACAAACTCCAACTGAATGTCTCTAAATGTTTCGTCCTAACATTCTCACGTCGTGCATCTTTGATAAATTTTAATTACACCATTAACAATCAACTCATTAGCAGACTAAATAGTATAAGAGATTTAGGGGTGATCGTAGACAACAAGCTTCTGTTTGATCAACATGTAAGTAGCATAGTTACAAAGGCATCGAAAGCTCTGGGATTTATTCTACGCACTACGGCCTGTTTCCGATCTCTTAAACCAGTTAAAATTTTGTATTGTTCTTTCGTACGTAGCCATTTAGAATACGCATCTCAGGTTTGGAACCCGCAGTATGAGACTTATAAGTCCCGTATTGAAGGCGTCCAAAGAAAATTTCTACGTTACCTAGATTATAGGGCACAGCAATACTCAGTTGACTATGAGCACCGCTGTAAACGGTACCACTTCCTTCCTTTGGAGATGAGGCGTCAAATTGGAGACTTAAGTATGCTGATGGGTATCGCAAATGGCCACATTGACTGTCCTGAACTCGTTTCTAATTTAGCACTACGCACAAACCTGATGGGATTACGTCTGCGACCAATATTAAGTGTACCTCTCGCATCGACCAATTATATGAAAAATGTTTTTTCAATAAGGAGTGCACTTGATTTCAATAGTTTTTCTAGGGACCTTGATATCGACTTGTTCAACACCAGTGTTGCGACCTTACGACGGCGAATGGCACAGAATTTTTTCTGTGATTAACTTCTCGTTAGTAATTTATTGATTTGTGTGTAGTTCCTTATTATCGATATATATTTTTTCTTATCTATGTGTGGAGGCTCGTAATTAGCTATTTAATAATGTTACAATGTTTATATCATTTTTCTTCTATTTGTCTGTGAGCCTTCTTTAAAATAAAATAAATAAATAAATAAATAAATAAATAAATAAATAATTGTGGCGTGCCCAGCACTGGGTTGCGACAGTCGCTGTAGCCATTCCACCATGAGATCCCGCCGGAGTTCTTCACGCCATGCCGCGACTTGGCGTGGCAGCGGAGTTTCGCCCCGGCGTTGCATCTCCATGCGCAGATCGTGCATGTGAGCAATGCCTGTTGCTACCAGATCCCATGGTGGCTGTCCAGCAAGGAGGCTCGCCGCTTCGCGGGAAATCGTCCGGTATCCTCGCACCATTCGTATTGCCATGACCCTCTGACATGCGTTCAGCCGGGCCGCCGGCTGCTTCCGCAGCGCCGGCGCCCATATCGGTGCGCCATAAAGGGCCATGGACCGAACGATTCCCGCGTAGAGCCTCCGGCAGGAGGCGTCTGGACCCCCAAGGTTGGGCAGGAGCCGCCCGAGGGCAGCCCCAGTCCGATTTAGTTTGGGAGCCAGACGTCGGAAGTGCTCCTCGAAATCCCATCGGCTGTCGAGAACGAGTCCCAGGTACTTCATCGTTGACCCGACGCCGATGTGGACTCCTCCTACCGTCAGTTGGGAACCCGGTGGTGGCGCGTTCCGAGGGCCGTGAAAGCACATTGCCTCGGACTTGTGCAATGCCACCTCGAGTCCCAACTCCTGGATCCTGCCCACGACTGTCGCAACCCCGCGTGTCGCTAGTTCGACCGCCGCCTGGTACGACTCTCCCTGCGCTAGGACCAGCGTGTCGTCTGCGTAGCAGACCACGCTGACCCCGCCAGGGAGGTCGCCGCGCAGCACGTAGTCGTATCCGATGTTCCACAAGGGCGGCCCTAGTACCGATCCCTGCAGAACACCGCACGACATCTCTCGACGTTCCCACTCTCCCTGGTGACCAGGGTAGATGATGTACCTGTCCGACAGGTACGCCTCGACCACACGACAGAGGTAGTCGGGCGTCCGGTGATACCGGAGTGCCCTCCTAATGCTACTCCAAGGCAGGGAGTTGAAGGCGTTGGCGATGTCCAGAGACACCGCCACGACACACCTGCCCTGGGACACTGCAGCCCCCGTCGTGAGAGCTCGCACGCGCATGACGGCGTCCACCGTGGAGCGCCTCCTGCGAAAGCCGAACTGGCCGTCCGCTAGGTCCGGCCCCACCCGTGTTAGGTGCGCGACGAGGCGGTCTGCAACTACTCTTTCAAAGAGCTTGCCCACCTCGTCGAGCAGCACAATGGGCCGGTACGCGGACGGAGAGTCCGCAGGGCGCCCCGGCTTTGCGATGAGGACCAGTTTCCCCGTCTTCCAGCGAAGTGGGAACTGGCCCCTCTCCATGCATTCCCCTCCCTCCTGGACCTCGGTGACGAGCACACGTCTCATAAATCCACGCAGTTTTATTTTATTTAATTTTAAATCAAAATTAAAGTCATAAAAATCTATGCGGAAAAATAGGAGTGCATAAATCATAGGAGCAACACCATTCTCCGAACACTGGATCAGCCATCTTGAAGACCTGCTGGCTCCACCCTCCTGCGCACGACCTTCTTGGCAGGACTTTGTGCTGCCCCGCCCACGAAACTCTCCGCCCACCAACCAAGGACAAAAGGTACACGCACCGCCATCTTTGACCGACAGTAATTAGCTCCGCCCTTGAAGGTGACGTCGCCGCTGCCATACTGTTGACTGCTATGCGCGCCTAGTACTCAAGAGTTTAGAGTACGTTTATAATTCTGTGACAACAATTGTGACCGCAAAAATAGGAGCGCAGCGATACCAAGGAGTTTGCAGACGATCTACGAGCGCTGCGTCCACGCACACTGCAATATAATAAGTTGTGTTAGTTAAACACACTAAAGAGCTACGCCGTCGCCTTAGGTGGGTTGGTGTAATTATCGCGTGGATCACCGTCGCGTGGGTCAAATTATAGTGGCCTGAGTTTTTGTTCCAAATCGTCGCGACACGACCAACAGGTTGACCCCTTAGACGATTTATCCTGTAAAGCCTCTCTTACTTCGGGCGCCCTGGTGCTTGAGGCTTGTTTAGCTGTGCAAAATGCCTATTAACCACTCCCCACCGCCAACACCTACTACTCCACTCACGCTGTCGGCGCCGCCGCTGCTGAATCCTTTACACCAGAGCTTGTCGGAACCGGATATCTCAATCAAAAACATTACACATCGCTACAAACGGAAATGTACCGAATTAGAAACCGACCAAGAGTTGCCGACCGTCCAGCCAACCGACCAACCGACCGACCAACTATCAAAGTTTATGTCAGAAATGAAATCCATGTTTCTCGATTTTAAGGAGCAGCAGACCACGAAAATAGAAAAAAATTATGCATCTGTCGAGGAGATAAAATTGCAAAATACAAATATTCAATCGTCTGTTGCCAGTCTGTCAGAGTACTATGATAATTTAAAATCACAGATTGATCAGTTGGAGGGACAGCTTGATGCGGAACGTAAAAGTAATGCGCAATACTTAAAGACATTGGAAGATAAGTTGGAACGATTCGAGCGCAGTACGAGATCAGCTTGCGTGGAAATCAGAAATATACCTGTAACAAAGCTTGAAACTAAAGATTGCATATTAAATACCGTGATTAAGGTTGGATCCGTTATAAAAGCTCCCATACAAGCTCATGAGATAAAAGACCTGTACCGAGTGGGGCCGGCTGACTCAAATAACAGAACAATTATCGTTGACTTCACCACAAATCTCCTCAATGAAAAATTCATTCGTATGTATAAAGACTTCAACAAGTATAATAATAAACTATCTACAGAGCATCTTCACATAAGTGGACCGGCAAAACCGGTATTCGTGTCAGAAAATCTTACTCCGAAAATGAAAAGACTGTTGTTCTTGGCCAAAGACTTTGCCAGTAGTAATGAATATCGCTTCTGCTGGGTAACCAACGGAAAAATTTTTCTTCGTAAAGAAGAGGGATCCAAGCATATTTTAATCAAGGATGAATCAGACTTACCAAAACCAAACAACCCTAAATGACTAGCCAGCTATATCTACATCTATGTCCATGTGGCTGGAATTCTTATAGATTTTAGTTCAGTTTGCAAGCATGGTTTTTACGGCTTATGCTTTTTATACTTTTTATACTTTTATTTTATGCGATTTTTGTTATTTTTATTACATTTTCCAGTCTTCATTACACCAATCAACCGTCATCTCAAACACACACAAAACTACACAAGCGAACTAGCAGACACATTCACACCCTCACAACAGACACACAAGACTTACGGTGGAAGGAATATCACAACCAAGCCGCTTTACATTAATCTTACATGTTCTTTTTGTATTGTTGAATATTCCATTTGTGGAATCTCTCTGGATCAGTCCTTTCGGGCTTATCCAGACCATCTACATCAAATTATGATCATTTTGTTTATTTCAACCTACCCAAATGGATGATAACAATTCTGCCATTACAAATGATCTTGAGAATATCTCGGTTTCTGAATCATACCTGTGCACTCCAGAGGAATGTGGCGCATATCTTAATAATACTGCAAGTGGTCTAAGATTCTTTCACCTGAACATTAGAAGTTTAGGCAACACCTCAAACTTTAATAATCTACTTATTCTATTAGATAGAACTAAAGTTCATTTTGACGTCATTGTATTGTCAGAATGTTGGTTAAGTAAATGCCCACTTCTTCCCGTGATTTCTGGCTTTGAGTCATTCAAATCGGATTATAGTAACCAAAACGAAGGTATTGTTGTGTATACTAGGCAAAATATTGGATTTATAGTTGAGATACCGGTCTTTCATGAAGCTAATTGTCTGATCCTCAAACGTTCGGAAGTTGCTCTTTTGGCAATATATAGGTCTCCATCATACCGAAATATCCAAAACTTTACTGATAGCCTAGACCGTAACCTACATTCGCTAAAATCGTTCAAAACCATCGTGATACTTGGAGACATTAACATAAATTTATCACCAAGTAATACTGATGCAAATTCTGACACCTACCTAAACACTATTGCCACGCATGGAATGCTACCCGGTCATCTATTCGCCACTCGTAAAAATAGCTGCCTAGATCACGCAATAATTAAGAGCAACAAGGCTGCAATCACTTTGGTTCTTGACTCCCTCATTACAGATCACGCCCCGGTAATAGTGTTTTGCAAACTTGAATATAATTCCCCAAAGTCCGTCGTAACTTCTCGCCGGGTTGATATAAACGCTTGCGTAACGCAATTTGAAGAAATCGACTTTTCACCTGTTTTGGACTGTAACATTGCAGATGAAGCTGCTACCAAATTAGTAAGTATAATTTCAAAGGTGATAAATAATAATTCTAGCTCTGCAACTATTCCCAGTAAAAACCGAACTATTAAACCCTGGATGACGTCAGGGCTTTTGAAATGCATACGTAACCGGGATAAAATGTATCGTAAAACAAAAAGAGATCCGGACAATTACACTCTCAAAGTAACATACACACGTTATAAGTATTTCTGTAACAATCTACTAAAAAAGATAAAACGCCAATATGAATACACAGAATTCCAGAGACACCGCAAAAACCCAAAGGCTACATGGAAACTTATAAAATCTATTTCCAACCTCAATACCTCCAAATCAACTGCTAATGAGCTTTTGTCCCTAAAAGCTGACCCCTCTCTGTCAGTTGATGCAGTGAACGAATTTTTCGCGAATGTAGGGAAAAATTTAGCATCTAAAATAGTACCTAGAACCGCCTATCCACAGACTGTCCCAGACTTGGACACTTTAAATGCCCTTCCTAACTCCATGGCCATCTTTAGTACTGACGCTGAAGAGATCGAACAAATTATCCTTGGTCTCAAACTTAACAGCGCCGTGGGTTGGGATGGCATATCGACTACTCTAGTTAGAGCTGGCAGACATATCCTTGTCCCAATTATGTGCCATGTTTTTAATCTTTGTCTCATGACAGGCGTCTTCCCATCAGTTTTTAAAAGAGCCCTGGTTCACCCTATATATAAGAGCGGGGACAGAGGGAGTGTCAATAACTATAGACCTATCGCTGTTTTGACAACTCTATCAAAGATTCTGGAAAAAATCCTAAACAAAAGACTCTTGAACTACCTTAACTCTCAAGATGTTATTGCCAAGAATCAATATGGTTTCAGATCAGGAAAAAGCACAGAAGACGCTGTTCTAGAATTAACTGGAACTGTTGCTAAAAACCTAAAACACAAACTTAAAACCTTGGCGATCTTCCTTGATCTTTCTAAGGCTTTTGACACTGTCTCTGTCTCGCTCTTACTCATTAAATTGCAAAAAATTGGCATTAGAGGGCTGACACTTGACATTTTTAGGAGTTATTTGACTGACCGCACTCAAGCTGCAAAAATAGGTAATTACACAAGTAAAGAAGAGACCCTTACCTACGGAGTCCCTCAGGGTAGTGTCCTTGGACCGACCCTATTTTTGATTTATATAAACGATCTCTGTAAATTGTCTTTAATGAACTCAAATTTAATCATGTATGCAGATGACACAGTAGTTCTTGTTCATGGTACTGATTGGCATCAAACTCGTTCCCATGCAGAATCTGCATTACGGGTGGTTATGGAATGGCTTACCAACAGTCTCCTTACCCTAAACCTTGACAAAACTAAGTTTATAACTTTTGCACCATGTAAAACATCACAACCAACTTTACCCTTCCACCTTACTGCACACAAATGCCACTCGACAACTAGCGTCAACTGTAGTTGTAATAGTGTAATGCGAACAAATAGCATAAAATATCTTGGTGTCATTATCGATAGCACAATGTCATGGCATGAACAAATCGGTTCACTAGTGTCACGGGTTAGAAAATTAATATTTGTGTTTAAAAATATTTGAGGTCTTCTGCCAATTTTTCAACACTAAAAATGGTGTACTCTGCATTGGCGCACTCTATCCTAACCTATTGCATAACTGTATGGGGAAACTCTGGAAAGACCTTACTGCTTAGGCTAGAAAGAGCACAGAGAGCTGTACTCAAAGTCATGGCGCACAAACCAATTCGGTTCCCTACACATGAACTCTATGCTCTTTGCAAAGTTCCTACAGTAAGACATGCCTTTATCCTCAACACCATACTGCGCAAACACTCAAAACTTGAATTCGTCCCTGATAGTAGTTTGCAAAGTCGCAGGGCGAATAGAGTCTGTCGGACAGAATCCTCTAGTGTGGTGTTGGTGAACCGACAGTATCACTTTTTTGGCCCTGTCTTATATAATAAAATAAATAAGATACTGAACATCTATCCACTTACCTCACGGGAATGTAGAATACTCACAGATAAATGGCTCCATACCTTAACCTATGATAAGTTGGAGAACCTAATAAAAAACTAAAATCTAAAAAACAAAACAAACTTACATCTAAATTTAAATATATTTTTCCTTGATTCCCTATACCTTCCAAAATTTTTCGCAATCAGACAACACACACATGCACACTGTAACAACACCCACACCACACACATTCACACACCACACACATTCACACACCACACATATTCACAAACACACCCTTATCCATACCACATACTATGATAGAAGAACTGGAATTTTACTTATTCTTATGCTGTTTTGTTGTCATAATGATTGTTAAACTTTTAAGATATTATTATATATTTTTTTTTTTTTTTTGTACTTAACTTCCATAAATTAAGCTGGAACGCCGAAGTCTATCCTCTAGGAGGTGGGCGCTAATGGCTGCGACACAGTTTTATTTTTTAACTAATGTAGCTGTTAACGAGCACTATATATTGTAAAAATTGTTATGTTCCAATAAATACATTATTATTATTATTATTCTTTATTTATTTTTTATACATATTTTATATATTTTTAAATATTTCTTACAAAAAACACATATAAAAAAACATTTAAAAATATAAAAAAATAGTAGTCCGCCGGTGTCGGGAGCAGGGTCCAAGCTACCGGTGGTTAGGGCTCCAGAGACAGGAACCTCCTCACAATCCGAGCCGTATCAAGGAGTACTGCCTTTTGTATCAGGCCCTTGATCCAACCGCGTAACGACAGCTTCGACAGATGGTCGTCGAAGCTTTTGGCTATAAGGCCATTGGCAGTCACAACAATCGGCACAATGACAGCCGAGTCCATATTCCACATGCCGACAACCTCGTGTGCTAAGTCGAGATATTTGATTTGTTTCTCTTTCTCAGCTTTCACGAGATTCTCGTCATGTGGGATAGTGACATCGACTATTATTGCACGGCGCGCTAATCGGTCTATCACCACTATATCCGGCTTATTGGCTACAATAGTCCGGTCAGTAATGATAGACCGATCCCAGTACAACGTGACATGGTCATTTTCGAGAACTGGGTCGGGCACATACTTGTAATACGGTACCTCAGAATCCACTAGGTTGTACTTCAAAGCAAGTTGCTGGTGAATAATCCTGGCTACTTGGTTATGTCTGTGCAAATACTCGCCGTTAGCCAAACGAGAACAACCAGAGATAATATGTCTGATAGACTCACCTGGACGGTGGCATGCCCGACACACGTCAACCGTCCCGTCCTTCATTATATATTTCCGGTAGTTGTTCGTTAAGATAACTTCGTCCATAATCGCACAGACAAAACCTTCAGTTTCCCCAAAGAGGTCGCTGAAACGTAGCCAGGCCACGGACGCCAAGAAATCTACATCAGGCTCATGAAGAGCCCGGTAAAAGCGCCCGTGAAGCTCCTTGCCTTTCCATACTTCCTTGCGGTCATCAGTAGTCAGTACTACAGGTTTGCGCCAGTCCTCTTTAGCCATGGATAACGGGGTGAGTCCCTTGTCCACTGCGACCACATCTCGGTGCATACCCACATCGGTTTTAAGAAAATATTCTCTGAGGCTGCACACCTCGCGGTTGTGCAGAGTCTTTGCGTTCAAAAAGCCTCGACCTCCACACTTCCGCGAGATGTACAGTCTCATCACCGATGATCGTGGGTGATGCATCCGATTTGCTGTCAGCAATGTACGGACCCGCCTATCCAGGGCGTCTAGTTCGGTCTGAGTCCATTTGAGTATGCCAAAAGAGTACATTAAAACTGGCATGACCCAACCGTTGAAGGCGCGCACCTTATTTCCGCCCGACAGAAGGCTATTTAATACCTTCTTTAGGCGGCCAAAGAAGCGCTCCTTCAGCGATTGCTTCATGTCAGCATTGTTAATGCCTAACGCTTCTGACATACCCAAATACCTGTAGGTTTCGGTCGAGGAGAGCGATTTAAGGTGTATGGAATCCGGGAGTTGAATTCCCTCGGATTCCATAATCTCCCCTTGCTTTACATGCATAGCTGCACATTTGTCCACACCAAATTCCATCCTGATGGCGCTACTGAAAGTTTCAGTTACCTTCAGTAGCTCCATTAGTTGCAAATTGCTGGGGGCAAAGAGTTTCAGGTCATCCATGTAAAGAAGGTGAGATATGGCCTGACCACCTCTTCTCAACCGATAGCCCAGTCCTGAATCCTCCAGTAATGTGCTAAGAGGATTCAGAGCTAAGCAAAACCAAAGTGGACTCAGACTGTCGCCCTGAAATATTCCCCGTTTAATCCTAATAGGCTCATCATCACCCTGGATCGGTCGACATCCTGGATAGCGAAGTACCGTCTTCCATTGCCTCATACATGACTCAAGGAAGGTGCGTAAAGTCGTATCTATTTTGTACAACTCCAACACCCTCATGAGCCATGTATGTGGAACAGAGTCATAGGCCTTCTTGTAATCTATCCAACATGTCGACAGATCCTTGCGGGATCGACGAGCCTGTTGGCTTACGGCCATGTCTATGAGGAGTAGCTCCTTAGTACCCCGGGACCCATTCCTACATCCATTCTGAGAGGCAGACATAATCGAGTTATTCTCTATGTGTCGATTGATTTTTTCTCTCAGAATGGATGTAAGAAGTTTATAGACCGTCGACAAACACGTAATCGGTCTATAATTCTTGGGTTCCGCGGGGTTACCTGTCTTATGGAGCAGGTGGGTAACGCCAGTTGTTAGATACTCTGGTAGCGACCCAGACTCTAAGGTTGACTGGAATTGCGATGCCAGGGGCGCGTGTGAGTTTCTATACCATTTCAGCCAGAAGTTTTGCAGTCCGTCCGGTCCCGGTGATTTCCAGTTCGGTAACGGACGAACTGCTTTGGCTACATCCGCTGGACTAATTGTAATTTTTTCCATTTCTGGTATAGCTTCACACACGCGCTCGACTTCACGTATCCAGCCTCCCTCAGTGTGACTGACAGGCACCGACCAAATGTTTCGCCAGAATGTAATAGTGGCAAAATCATCTGGGCGGAGCCCGTCAATCACATTTTGTTCAGGTCGCTCCCAAGCTCTATATACCCACCTCTCATCGCTCTGGAAAATGCGATTCTGCGAGTACCGATCAACCCGCCGCTTATACCGGCGAATGCGGCTCGCCCATGCACAAACCTTCTGCTTCAGGAAGTCGATGCGCTCTGTGACACGTGACATATATTCTTGAGGGCTGATACTAGTCCCCAAAAACGCACGCCTCACAAAGCGCATCACTCGTGGTCGCGTATTACCCTCCCTGAAACTGTGTAGTTTGCCGATGAGTACCCTGGCCCCATCGATACGCCTCTCAATTCTGTATTGCCAGGCTGGTGCAGCAGGTTTTGGTCGAATAGTTCCATCTGTATTAGGGAACTTGATGTTCGCCAAACGACATGCCGCAACAGCCCCACAATACAAGATTGAGTGCGTATCAACGAGGTTCTCGCTACTCTCAAAGATGTTTTTAAGCAGCGAGTCCAGAGTACACACCAGCGCCCTATTTTTTTTGTGCATGGGTAACCGTGGCAAACGGGGTCTAAGCTCAGTCGGAGTCAATCTGTACTCGCGAAGCGCATCCTCCAGTGCGCTCCTCAGTTCGTCGTTGCACTGGCTACTTACTGTGACAACCCTCTCATCTGCATCATCATTATTAAGAATGGACCGCGGCGAGATTGCGTTAGTAGTCGGCGTTGCCGCGGTCTGCGTTTGTATAGATGTGGAGACGATTTGGTTGCTCAGTACCTCTGAGCGCAGCCGATCAAGTGCAGCGTCGTCCAACCTGTGATTGCGTTGGATAAACCGCACCTGATCCGACAATCGTTGGGCCGAGACGTTGACTTATTGACTTGATTATTATTATTATTATGCGCTGAAGAGCCCTCTTAGTCGAGGCCCGAGAGCCTCCATGGCCAGGACCCAGGCCTTCCCAGGCAAGCCGTCGGGTCCTGGGGCCGTATTTTTGGCACTCAGCCTTCGTACCGCCACTCTCATCTCTACCTCGGTCACCTCTGGAGCGTTGTCGTCGTCGTCGCCATCGTGGTCCGCGTCGGACACCGCTGGTGGCGGAGCCATGGGCGGGGGAGAGTGTTCCCCACGCGCAGGAAACAGAGTACTCACCACACCCTCCACAAGCTGGGGCCGGAGACTCTGCGTCAGCGGGGGAGCCCAGGGGCGGAGTTTATCCCGCACCACCTTGTAGGGGCGTCCCCATGGGTCCCCATTCAGAGTCCCCAGCCACACGTTGCGGGCCTCGAGCTTGGCCCGCCTTATCTCCGCTCGGAGGGTGCGCTTTGCCTCTCTGTATCCCTCGTACAGCTCCGCCTCTCTGGCCTCCGCATCCGGTGGACGGATGCGGCGCCTGCGGTATCTGGTATACCGGCGTCGCGCGGCATTGCACGCGTTGCGCAGTGCCGCAATCTCCAGCGACCACCAGTATACCTGGCGCTGAGCACGTCCAGGACGGACTCGGGGCATTGCCGCGTCGCAGATTTGCGACATGGCCTCCCGGAACCACTCTGCCTCGACGTCGATATCGACAGGCCTGTCCGGTGCTTGCACCCAGGCCTGTACCGTCGCGGCTTCCAGGAGTAGCTCCCGGTCCATCTGCCTCAGCGCCCATCGCGGACCACAAGGGTTCTGTCGGACCGGCGCGGTCGAGGTTTGGGCGGAGACGTCAAACTGGATGTACCGGTGGTCTGAGTACGTCTCCACCCCCTTCATGACGCACCAGTCAACGACACGCGGCGACAGAGCGGGGCTGGCGAACGAGATGTCCACCACGGAGTCACCCCGCATCCGCACACACGTGGGGACAGAACCCCGGTTTAGGATGACCAGGCCTGTCTCCAGAGCCCAGTCCTCTACCATCCGACCCCGTTGGTTCGTGAACCGGGAACCCCAAGCCAAGTTCTTGGCATTGAAGTCCCCGCACACGACCACGGGGAGGTACTTTGGAGAGGTAGAATATATGCTAGAGTTTGACCACTGTCTCACCTGATTGTAAGCGATGATATGGTCGACGACGGAGCACGCTTGCCTAGAAGTGACCCAATCACTTTTTTACTTAGATATAATATAATAATATAATATAATATTCCACAACTATCACACAACGCCGTTCAGTCCCAAGCTAAGCAGAGCTTATATTATGAGTACTAGACAACTGATAAACATACTTATATATTTCTAAATACATACTTATTATAGACAAATGGAGACGCTTCTCGGAAGCCTCACTCGTCAATGAAAATGCAACATTGTCAACGACGACCACTCTCTCAAGAGTGACGACTAAGGAGGACTTATTATAGATAAATTACACCCAGACACATAACAAATGATCGTGCTCATAACCCAAACATTTTTCCTGGGTGAGAATCGTACCCACGACCTCCGGCATAGCAGTCAGGACCACTAACCACTAGACCAACAGGCCAGACAAATATACCCAGTATAGCTTCTTTGTAGGAGCAAATTTGCGTGTGACCAAGGCCGAGGCGCGTTGAATTCCACGCGCGCCTCAACGAGATGTCAATAAAGTTAATAGGGTCAGTTAGAGCCGATGCCTGCCAGGGCTCCAGGGTGTTCGGAGGAGCTACCGCAGTCCTCGCAATAAAGTGTAACTGAAGGAACACACAAATAATAAGGGTCTGGACCGAGCCCAAGTCGTCGACAGTACGTAGTGTTCCAAGCGCGCCTCAAGGAGATGTCAGCAACCATACCAACCCAGCAGGGTCGAAGCCTACTGGCGCCAGTCTGATTCTGAAAGGAAGACTCGGCTCTGGTATGAAAGGCAACGAAGGAACAGGAGTGGATTTTTAGTCAGTAAAAGTCTGACACTATCTCCCGCTCCACCCAAGGGCGGGTTATATCATTGGATGATTTTCCCACCGAAAAAAAATAAATGAGTTTTAGTCTAAAAGTCTTACACTCTCTCCCGTTCCACCCAGAGAAGATCGCTCCACCGAGACAAGTTATTAGATGATCCAAAAAAGAGCGGTAGCTTCTTACGCACAAAAGTCACAAAGCTCACAAAAAAAAATCGCTATCAGTGTCGGTACAGGCTTAAACAAGTCTAGTTTGATAAACGAGTGTTTAACTTTTTCTCAATACAACTGATTTGTATTTAAAAAATCCAGGCAAGTGCCAGTTTGACTCGCGCACTGAAGGTTCCGTACAAACTTACCTATGAAAACAGTTTATTTCCCTAATTGGGTTACAAAGAATTTTCCGAATCGCAAAAAAGTTTTTTTTTTGTGACGCGACTACAAATTTACAGTAATCTGATTTTTTCCTATACTTGTGCTATGAAAGTTTGATTTTTTCACAGCTTCTAGGGACCGCAGACCTGAGTACGGTTTTAATTTAAACTCAATACCTTCACGCGTTCCCGAGATAAAGGTCTTGACAGACCGACAAACGGACAATAAAGTGATCCTATAGGGGTTCCGTTTTTTCCTTTTGTGGTACGGAACCCTTAAAAAAGCTAAATACTCGTTTTATAAAACTCAAAAGATAGTACTAGACAATCAAAAGAACAATCTTAACCCTAAAATAAGAAACGCGAGCAACTCAAAGAAACTCTGTTGGTCAGTCCGTCGTCAAAGGTAACAATTTAAACCTTTTTATGTCACTTAATTAATTAAGATGAAATACTGGCACACAGGTAGATTATGCCCTAGATTAGGACAAAGAATACTTTTTTATCCAGAGAGTATATTCTCTTGGTATGATTTCCTACCCTCCCTTGCGAAATCTGCTGAAGCTTTAATAATTCCTTTTTCTTTTTTCAATCTTTTCTACTACCTACCTGCTAACAGTTAAATCAAATAAAACCTCCTTAAAAAAATATTCGAAATATACCTCTATAAACACCGGGGTACCGGTTTTCCCGCTGTTATGAAAAGGATTACTTTTCAAATAATATCGTGTTGCGAGGTCCTTGGGGCCGTTGTAAGTGAGCCGATCGAGTTTCTTCGGGTCCGACTAGTACAAGGCCGCGTGGCTAAACACTTACTATATTTTAAAAATAAAGATAAAAGATACCCGTTGTATTTTAGGGTTTGGTAGGAAACGGATACTTTTGTTTCTGTCGAAAATTGAATAGGATAGCTCCATGGAATATTTTACGACAATAGATTTGAAGGAAAGAAAATGTAACAATAACAGAAGGGTCGTTTTCTAGGAAAAGTTTTAACGTAACAACAAAGGAACAGCGACTATGTTATCAATGAAAAAACTTTGACATTTTTTTAAGAATGAAAAGCCGCAGTCACTTTTTGAAATCACTTTACTTGGTACAAAAAGTAAAATCATTTTATTTAAGCACTTTGGTTTTTATCTATAAATTTATGAAAAGCAAAGATAGGGCTTTGATATTTTGCGTACGTTAGTTGCGGACCTCTCACGTTTTAGGATATCTATCTCATTTAGAGGATAGTTGCTAAATCCATACAACTGGCGTGGGATAGATGCCTCGCCGAAAAACATGATAACTATCCTGACAAAACTTTGAACGCACCTGGCTTGGATTATTTACTATCGTATCATTAATCTAGACAATTCAGTTTCCGATTAAGACGAATTTTTGCCTGACTTTAACTGGCTTTTAGCATGATTTGATAAAATTTGTTAAATTATTTCATCTATGACTTTTTTTCTTTTTTTTTCGGGTGGTCTAATCATCTAATGACATCCACCTCTTTAGGGCGGAGCGGGAGATAGTGTCAGACTTTTACTGACTAAAAACTCACTCCTGTTCCTTCTTTGCCATTGTTCCAGGGCTCCGGGATCTCTTTCGCATCACCCATGTCCCCAGAAGGCTTCGACCCTGCTGGGCCCCTACGGTTGCTGACATCTCCTTGAGGCGCGCGTGGAACACTACGCGCCGTCGACGACTTGGGCTCGGTCCGGACGGTTACCGGACGATCAGACGGCGAGCTACCCATTGCTCGCCATCCGCAAGCCCGCGTCTACGGTGGCCGGGAATCGGGATCGGAATCCTGCGGTGGCTGGGGCGCGAGGGCCATTGCCTCGCGCGTGCACGTGCGGCCTCCTCCTTTGCCTTCGCAGAAGGAGGCGACCGCCTGCCACTCCTCCTCGCTGCAGACCATGGCCTGTACCAAGGGCCGGCGCGAGAGATCGCTGCCGCCGATCGCCCCCACGAGGACACGGCGGTGCTCTGCCCAGGCGTGGCACACCTCTACCGTATGCTCCACAGTGTCCTCCCGGCAGTCCACACAATGGTGGCACCCGGGCGTTTCTTCCGCACGAATCCGGTGCAAAAACCTCACGAACTTACCATGTCCGGTGATGACCTGCGTCATGTGGAAGGTATTTTTTTTTTTATAGGTGGGAAAATCATCTTATGACAAATCCCGCTTTTGGGCGGAGCGGGAGATAGTGTCAGACTTTTACTGACTAAAAACCCACTCCTGTTCCTTCGTTGCCTTCGTCCCAGGGCCCGGGTTTCGTTTTCACACTACCCATGGCCCCAGTAGGCTTCGACCCTGCTGGGCCCCTACTATTTGCTGACATCTCCCTGAGGCGCGCGTGGAACAATACGCGCCGTCGACGACTTGGGCTCGGTCCGGACGGTTACCGGACGGTCGGACGGCGGGCCATCCATTGCCCGCCGTCGGCAAGCCCGCGCCTACGGTGGCCGGAAATCGGGATCGGAATCCCGGCGGTGGTTGGGGCGTGAGGACCGTTGTTTTTGCCTCACGCGATCGGCCGCCTCCTTTGCTAGCATTACTGCTTCGCAGAAGGAGGCGACCGCCTGCCACTCCTCCTCGCTCCGGACCATGGCCTGTACCAAGGCCCGGCGCGAGAGATCGCCGCCGCCGATCGCCCCCACGAGGACACGGCGTTGCTCTTCCCAAGCGGGGCACACCTCCACCGTGTGCTCCACCGTGTCCTCCGGGCGGTCCACACAGTGGCGACACCCGGGCGTCACTTCCGCACGAATCCGGTGCAGGAACTTCCCGAACTTCCCGTGTTCCGTGAGAACCTGTGTCATGCGGAAGGTGAGGACGCCGTGAGGTCTTTCCAACCACGCCTCAAAGATGGGACTTACCGCCATAATTGTGGCGTGCCCAGTCATGTGGAAGGTAAGGACGCCGTGTTGTCTTTCCAGCCACTCCTCAAAGAGGGGACTTACCACCATGATTATGCGTGCCCAATGTCATCTATGATTGTGACATTATATGTAGTTGCCTAATAATTTCATCAACAATTTCCTCGCTCGTTTTCTCCGTCTCGTCCGTGTTTACTTCAAAAACTGTTAAGTTATAAATAATTTTTAAGTGTCCTCTGAAAAAAAGAACTGGCAGAATGTCTATCCCTAAATCTGTATTTCGACCTTATCTCAATTAAAATAGCAATTAAAAAAAACACCTTTAATTAATCCAGGAAAATTCTACCCTTAATTACTTCATATCCGGCTTAATTTATTCTGAAATTGAACCCTTTTTGTTCCGTTTTATGTATAGAAAATATACTTTATTTCCTGGTAAGGTAAAGTAGGGCTGTATTGTATTTATAGCTGCGGCTCTGTTTTGTGAATTTTATGTTACTGATCATGCGTACAGTTTATTTATCTGCCTAGATAAATAATTGCCTAATTTTACCGTCTTTATGAAACCTACCTATATCATTTGGATCAGAATGTTAGGCTATAAAAAGACTGATGAAAAAAGATTGCGTTTGAGTGGAGATGAGATTGTTGAGAAGAATGTGTAAAATGACGAGAATGGATAAAGTGAGAAATGAGTATATAATTATTAGAGGAAGTTTAGAAGGCGCCAGTGACTGAAAAGTTGAACAAAATTGAAAAGGAATCTGATGGATGTGACACACACAGGACTTGTCTTTGTGGAGAAACTTGGAGGAGGGGGGGCTTTGTCCAACAGTAGACATCTTTCGGCTGAAATGAAGATGGTAATGATGAATTGTCCCGTTATGTCCACAGCTGGGCAAAGGCTACACTCTCCCTTTTCCACACACGTTTGCTTTCGCTCATGGCAGGCCAGTCCTTCTGGCAGTAGTCAAGTTCATCTCTCTACCTTCATCTTGGTCTGCCACGATGTTGCCTAGCGACCCAATAATTAGCACATTTAGCCCACAGTCTCATCTCTAAAGTAGATAAATACTTTTTGACTTCATAACTTTACCTGCTACTTTGCCAGCATCAAATTACCCCAAGGGAACAGACTCCCGGGATAAAAAGTGTCCTATGTGCTATTCCAAGACATGGTCTACCCATGTGTCCAATTTCATCGAAATTCATTCAGCCGTTCGAGCGTCAAGAAGCAACAAACATACACACACAAACTTTTGCCTTTATAATATGTGATAATTGAGATTATTAGAGAGACACGCTCTGCATTAAACTGTTATAATACTGATACAGGCAATTAGGTCCATTTTCCCCAAAACTATACATCACACTTACATTAATCTCACCACTATTAACTACTACAACCAACTCATAAGACGTAACAAATCACAAGACCTAAGTCCCAACGTATCATACTTAGTCCCAGCCCCGACTAGTGAATGTACTTACATTATACAGGTATGTAGAGGTAACGATAAATCTTACCTCTAGGCTTATTACGCCATTAATTTCAACGATCAATTAAAACTTAGCAGCACAAGAGCGAAGTGGAACAATAAAATAGATTAAAATCAAATTTGGATTCGGTCTAGGTTGCGTGTTTGCGATTGCTACTTAATCCCATGACGTTGGGCTACACAAACGTTTATGCAGGTAAATTTTGAAACGAGCTTCTTATCGTTCTTTATCTCAACACATGTGCTGGGTTAACCTGTATTGTTCGTCATGTTATCAAGTTACTGGGTTGTGTTGCGATGGTCAGAGTCTCTCCATGTAAAATTTTGGTATTCAGTTGTATAAGGTTATATTGGAAGCCAACACCAAAATTGTTGGCAAGGGTTTGGTACTGCAGAAGCTTTCAAAACAGGAAATTATAATAAATGAGCTTCTTTACTTCTTCGACTCAACATATACAACATTAATTTTAGTATAATTATGCGAAACCCGAAACACGTAGTAGTATTTTTATGTAAAGAATCTTATTCATAACTGTATCATGAAAAATCACAAAGTTATAAGCTTGTTATTTGTCAGCAAAAATACATCGTCACAGGGTCATCCAGGCGACTGAGGGGTTGTTTTGCATAGCTGTTTGCTTTGCAAATCACAACTATAAAGCTATGTGACAGTTACTCTTTCCTACCGTGGCCCATCCTACAAAAACCATGCAATTTTCCCTGCGATCTTTATACACTCAGGGAAGAATATGTTTGTTAAAAGATATTTAAAATCGGATGAGTAGTTTATCAAAGAGGTAATTTAATTACTTCTTTCATGCAAGATTAGTTCTTTTAGATATTAGTATGGATTACATAATTCTAAAGCGATGAACTAGAATTCATAAACACGCGGCTAGTTTCTATGCGAGTGCTGTTTGTATTTGGTCTGTAACTGTTAGGTGATTCTAACTTAATTCTGAGCATAAAGCAATAGTCGATACTATTGCATTCGTCGTTTGATAATTTTGTATCTCGTTAGGATTGTCTTCTTCATTTTATTATTTTCAAAAGTACAATTCAGAAACTTGGATATTTATTGAAGGCTGCGGGATTTTTGGGCTTCGGGTTTATTGGACGCAATGGGTAACGGAAGGAACACGGGGGTCTTTAGTCAGTAAAAGTTTCAAACTTGAAACCCTCTTTCGCTCCACGCAGAGCGAGAAGAGTTATTTGATTTCCCACAACCAAAAAAAAGAAGCGTATTTAGTTTTCACCAATGTTTGGGCTCTTAACAAATTTACATTTCCTAAGCGATGATATTAATTGCAATACGTGACGTCTCATATGATTGGACCATAACATGTTTGCTGTATGGACTTTAAAAGAGACTTTGACGTCTGAGTTTATTTCTTCTCAGGAAAAATTTCTCACTAAGAAACATCGGCCTCATCTAGTTTAAATTGTCGAAAAAATTGACGTTTAAAAGTGTTTTTAAAAACCTATTTGCAAAATAAATATCATTTATCATTTGACGCGGCCATAATGTTGGACCTTAGACTATTATGGTTATTTCTGAATAACATTTAATCTAGAATTCTAGACCCACTTTTATTACTTCCTATTTATGAAACATTTTGATACTTTTGGACTTGAAACTCGTTGTAAAATTGGACCAGGTTATTCCTTCCTAAAATACACCTCATTTCTATTGCAGTCCTTTGAATTTGACCCTCTTTCATAAAAACCACTTTAAATTCTGCGCGTAAACAAACCAAAAATAACCGTTATTTTTAGCGGTTTATTAATGAAGTCTAATTTAACCGACGTTTGAGGGAAACGAAAATTAACGTTGTTATAAAACCAACACCTGAGGTTGGCTTTTAATTATGAAAACGTATTTATCACGGCTTCCTAGCTGAAGAATATGCAGACTTTTTCTTTTTTTTTTAATGACATAAACTAATGGTTGACTGCGATCCCTCATGATGGTAAGCTGTGATGCAATCGTTGAAAGTAAGCGCACTAGTTTATTAAGTTCACACCTTAGCCTTGAAGACGACAAAATTTTAATTGGAATCGAAATCGGGATGAGAAAAATACAATGTTGCCTAGGACCCTTTTTTAAAAAAGAGGAAATAAAGCCACCATCATATCTCCATCCCCCAGACTCAGTGCCAGTGCGGTGCTCCCTCACAGAAAACGGCACATCTTATGTCCTGTCTTTCACGTACACACTCTAAGAAAGAAAGAATACACGTTTTTATAGCACACAAACACACACAATGAAGAAACAAGTAGATATAATTATATTATAAACTTAATTCAAAAAGTAAGATAAAAATAAAAAATACAAAAACCCAACTGTGACAAAAAATAAATTTAAATAAAAACTGAAAAGAAAAAAACAATTTCAGTCCAGGAGCGTAGAAACCAATTTAAAAAAAAAATTGATGCACAATTTAAACACAAAACAATAAATATGGAACATATAAACTGCAACAGTGACCTATATTAGATGGAATGATTTTAGTATAAATTATTTTAACCCCCTCCCGCGAGAATTAAGATGCCCCATCTTAATTCTCGCGGGAGCCCTTTAATTTGATACCCTTACTGCAGTATCAAAAAAAAAAATTACTTTAAATTATGGCGTCTCACAGTCGTTATGTTGTTTTTTTTAACGTCAAGACGAATCTAACGATATCTTAATTATAATAATCAGTAATTGTAATTATCATACATACAAGATACGCGCGAAAAACATAACCCTTCTTGCAGTCGGAAAAAAAACAACAACAACGTGTCCCTTGAACGAGGCGAATTACAGAGCTGACTAGGTCATGACAAACTTTCGTTTTGACAAAATTTGAGCAGTAATTGATTGGTACGAAAAAATGAAGAAGTTGACCTATTTCTATCAGATATTGACCACCTTAACAGTAAAACTGGCAGTATGGATTAGTCAGTACAGTTTCATCATCACCATTTCAATCAAAATACGTACACTGCTGCGTACCTGTATACAGGACTGTCACAAGCGCCACCACATCGAGATGTCCTGTTGTCATTGCTTGGTGAACCGTTGGTCGACGGGCTTTAATTCAATAAGGCGTAAATAATATAATAGTAGGCGTAATTTTGTGTACGTCAGACTTGCTGACTGAAAACCAGTGTTCCTTTAGTTACTAACTCTTTCGAATAAGGTCACGGTCCTGCCCGGAGGGCCTTTAGTTTCTAGGGTGGCGGCCGCGTACCAAAAGACGCAGTGTTTGAAGGCCTTCCACAAGATGGACCCACTACCCTTACAGTTTAAAACTCCTTGATTATTTAAAATTTCACCCTAACCATTACCGCTTGACCACATTTCCTTCTGCCGCCAACTTCGATGAACAAACTTGAACACCTAACTAATTCATTCGTCTTCAGAAGTTGTATCAAACAATAAATATGGCGCGTTTAGTCTACTGTTGTATTATTGAGCAGGTTCAAATACAGCCTGAACAAGCTCATACCTTAACTTAGGTAGCGCGTATCAACTTAAAGTTATCGGGTGTTCGGGACGCTGTTTGTCTTGGTAGAGCGGAGTAAATGTCAGAAGGCGCACTCGTTTCAACGCATACACTGGTCTACCAATAGAATCTACTCTTGCAAATTTAAACTTCATCAAATTTTTTTACCTTTGGACAGGTCATAAACTGAATCAATATGTATCTCCAATTAATATACAAGCGATTGAGATCTGTTTACAGCAAATATTTGTGTTTTAAACCCATGTTTAAGCGTTTACAATCATATAAAACGTTCTGGTGCTTCAATTTGAATGTTTTTTTTTTTGCGGATTTTATTTGATTTGATGACCATATATTTCCTTCACTGCTAATAATAAGCTGAAAGTATTTATACCGCAGCATATGCTGAGTTAGGCGCCTTTTTGGCCTCGCACAGATTGTAATTTTAGTTTTTTTGTTATATTTTTTTTTTTTTTTTTTAATTTATATAAACCAGTGCTTGACTGCGATCCCACCTGATGGTAAGCAGTGATGCAATCATTGATGGTGAGGCGCACTAGTTTATTAAGAGCCTATTCACTCTAGTCTTGAAGGCACCTAAATTATAGTTGGACGGGAAGACCGCAGCAGGCAAATTGTTCCAGTCCTTCGATGTACGCGGTGTGTATGTTTGGTTTTTTTTTTTAGTTTATATGTATAGTGTGTAAAAATGTTGTCTTCCTTTCTTTCAATATTTAGAAACATACGGTTTATTAATGAAATAAATTCTTACCAGATTTGCTTAAATTATTCGTCAGTTCTTCTTCAACAACCACAACCTTGAACAGCTAGTTAACTGACATGGTTTATGTCAAATGAACAAAAGGTCGCAGCCCAATAAGATGGCTAGATCAGGTCTGCTCCGCACTGGACACCTAATTGCACGTCGCACTTCATGACGCCAAAAACCGTTACAGATGGCGAGACACCATTAGTAAGAAGCAAATACAAAAGAAACTTCACGACTCTCAGTAATGTAGAATACGTAATACATATACACCCTTATTTTTTAATAACAAATGAATAGAGACTCTATCCATACCCGTTACTGAACATATTAGTGTAGTCAAAAGTAAAAAAAATTAAATCCCAAAATTGTCCACGAAAACTTGTCATAAATGGTAAATTCATAATTGAATCAATCATTCATACGTTCATTTTGTTCGTTACGTCATTCGAAAATACTACGAGCAGTGTTTTTCCATTTTCATCGCCTTTCATTCTTTCTTATTCAATAGCCTGTACAATATTACCATAAATTGAGTGACATTTTGGGATATAAACAGACGCTAATAACTTTGGTATTTATGAATATTATTTATTGAGACTTTACTTAAATAATAACTGGACCTTTTCTAATAAGCCTTTTAAATATTTTTACTAAATAAAAATGAGTGGTGTATAGAATAAAACTTCTGCTTCAACATTTCCACTGCCAACTGCTCTCCTCCAGTCAACCATTTAAGACGACAATGTTTTGTTTTAGTTAACACTTTCGACCCAATCACCTTACTTTCAAGGTAAGGTAAATTCGCCCCGAAACTTATTCCTTCATGTAGGTACCTATATATTTTAGGGCGTTGACTTGTGTAATGGCAGTTTTCGAAGGCTGCGGTTCCTTCAAAATGTTTTTGGGTTGAGAATAGCTTTTTATGATATTGGAATTCTATAGTAAAAGTTTGGATAGTTGAAGTTTTAGCGTTTTGTAAATATTAACCTGAGTGTAGTTGGCGAAAGTGTCACAGCGGCTTTGGAACGCAAAGAGCAACTGAAAGAACACGGGCGGGTTTTAGCCAGCAAATGTCTGACCCTTCTTCTCGTTCTATCCAGAACGGGGGCAGTTATTTAATGATTTCTTACCCACAAAAAGCTTCAGTCTAGTTGTTTCATACAGCGTAGTACCTATACACATAGAGTCCGTACACAGGTACGAAACTTGACCTGGTGAAGGTCGTAGGAATCAGCTGCATGCGAGAAGCACTGGATCTACGAGGTGACGCTTAGCTCGCCGTCCGGCCGTCCGGTAATTGACCGGACCGAGCCCAGTCGTCAACAGCGCGTAGTGATTCACGCACTCCTCAAAGAGATACTGATATCCGATATCTGTTAGCTAGGACCGCGGGGAATTTCTCTGAAAAGGCAACCCGTAGTTCTATAACGCAAAGGGCAACTGAAGGACACAGGTGTGGTTTTAGTCAGTAAAAGTCTGTCACGTCCTCTCGCTCCACCCAGAGCGGGAGAAGTCATTGGATGATTTCCACTCTTAAAAAAAAACGTGGTTACGCTTGGAGGAGGCCTATGTAGGTATAAGTCGGACTTAAGATTGTTTGAGCCTAAAAGCTGATGTCTAGTGTTAGCGCACTTGACCTTTTTTGGGCTCAAATAATGTCGTCTAAAACAGTCTGCAAAGGTGAAAAAAAGACTAGTTTACATAAAAAAACATCATTAATTTTAATAACCTAAAAAAAGATCAGACTTTCTAGAAATATCCCTCTTTGAGGTTGTCATTTCATTAAATAAATTACATTTACTCAATATGTCCTTAAAAACTTTCAAGTTCTAAGGACTCTGTCACTCTTATCTCCCCACGTATACTTGCGCTACCTCTTGAGAGGTATAAGCAGAGGTCAGTAAGCAGGCGAGTACGTAAGTAGGTCGCGCCTACAGCGGCAGACGTCGCGACAGTGCTGGCGCCAGCAGCTACTGTCGTGCCACAGAGTAGGATAGTAGCGCAGATAGGACAAGAGGTAGAAAAAGGGTGAATAGAATGAAGAGGTTTTGTGAATGGAAGATTTGATCAAATACTGCTTTGTAAACCAAACTTTAGATAGTATAAAATTGAAATATTATATTTAAAAAATATGAATTTTATCAAGACTACAGGCACTACAGCTTCTATCTCATCATCACCATCAACATTTCAGCCGAAAGAAGTCCTCTGTCGGTCATAGGCCTCCCCCAAGTGTCACCATAACCAGCTTTTAACTACTATTTATAATGAGGGGGTAAAAAAAAATCGATGGATTGTGTGATAAGAAAATATAAAAGAGTCAGTGATAGCGTGACGGCTGATAGGATGGAATACAAGAAAAAACGTGTCGCGCCTACCCCAAGTAATATGGGGCAAGAAGATGATGATATGTTTAGTTTTTTATAAGAATATTTTAGTTACATTATGTTAAAAACAATAATAAACAAATCGTTTATTTGTACAGCAGTCCTCAATGAGGCGCGTCACATTGTAGGCATAAAACTCTCCAGCCTTATCAAATGCTCCGTACCAAACTCACTGCAGACGCATCATCCCTTGTTTATAGAGGAACCCCATTGGCATCCCCAGATTCTCATTGATAACCGACCAATGAGCACTGAGCCAAAATACATTTCCACCAATCATGGACGCGGAAAATGCCAACAATATTGTGGATAACCAATGGTGTACAAAGACTTTCGTAGAAGAAAATTCCAAGTTACTCAGTGTTTTGTTTAGTAAAATAGTTTATTTTTAGTGTAATATAATGTTTAGGTGATTGTTTGTAAAGTGTAAAGTGATATAGTGGAGAATGATCATTATTTACATTGATATTTTGTTGTTAATTATACTGGTGAGTATGTTCTGACATTATTTCCTACAAAACCGTTCACTACAAATCATGACAACACCATGATATTATGTGCTGTCGTGTAAATAAACCAAGAAACAAATGAATGTCTTGAATATTAAGTGTTCTGAGCCATTATTTATGACAAGATATGCTGGTGGTGGTGAACGTTTTTCATTTAAGTGTAGTGTCAAGTCCTTCTTGAGAGGAGGCACTTTGATATTAAAATCATTAATTGTACCGTTACGGCTGTAAAAATGGGGATAAACAAAAACCGTACTTACCTACAAATAACATACTTTGACTGCTATAATGTCTAATGCATTGATTGTTTTATCCATTACCTATATGAATGTAGTTGTGCTGTTTGGTTAAAAATGTAAATGCCATCCTAAATCAAAAAAATTATATCAAAAATATTTATTTGCTAGAATATGGTACATAAGGTGTTAAAATAAATTTGTTTCAGCATATCCTGCTATATCATGATCTGCCTTAGCCTTACAGCCTTATCATTAGCATAGAAACAACAAATAGGGATCATTATGTGCAAGCTGGTTTTAAACTCTATATCTTACAAAAATAGCTTTAAATGGTAACTTTAAAACTGAAATCCCTAAGTCTCCGTACGCTTGACCAGTTTCTCTAAGTCCGAGCATTAGAGCTAGAAAACACTGGGATAATGTTCTTACAACTTTTAGAAGTTTGAGTCAAGTTTACATCGGTTTAAGGAGACGGGCTGATAAGAGAACTGATAAAAAACTCTGGGTTTTAAATATTATAATAATAGGGGTTAAAGTATGAAATTGCCGTTTTTTAAAACGGGTTGCTTTGAAGTGTTATATCTTTGGATCGACTTCTAATTATAAGTTCAAATAAACTTTATGTTAAAGGTACGTTATTCTTTTTCCGAAATTAGATATTTATTGGATTCTTTGTGTTTTGTATTTTCTGTAATATCGCAGTTCTTAGAACCATGAAAGCTAATAAAAAAACGTTTTTTTTATCACATTAAGAGTTCCAACGTAGAAACTATGCATTTGAAAGGGCAAGCAATACCAATTACGGTATACCTTCGACTTTCTTCTAACAAAAGCACATTGTGTTCTTGGTTTAATAGCTTTCGTTTTGAAAATTTTGTTTTATGCCGCACTGAGGAGAAAAGTTATTCGTGAGATAAAATTTCCCACGTGAAAGTGATTGAAACAAAAATAGACATCCCATTCATTAGCAGTTTTAAGTCCGTACACATCATCAATATTGCATACCGCTGGAGACACATTGTTTCCACGGTAGAACTCATATTACAAAATAATGCGATTTTTCTTATATTTCATACAAAAATAGTTACAAGTACTGCGATATTACAGAAAATACAAAACAAAAAGAAACCAATAAGTACCTAATTTTGAAAAAAGAATAACGTACCTTTAATATAAAGTTTATTTGAACTTATAATTCCAAGTCAATCTAAAGATATAACACTTAAAAGCAACCCATTTAAAAAAAAACGGCAATTTCGTACTTTAACCCCTAATATTATACTAGTCAACGGACTGTCTTAATGGCATTTGGGTAATACAAGAGCAAACAATGCAAGAAAGTTTAAAGTGGGCAATGTGTGGTACGAGTTGACTATTTAGTTACTCTATACAGTCCCAGTAATTTTAGCTATAATGGCGCCATAAAACGTGTGGCGGACTTAATTACAACCGCATACAGACTATCTTCCAGATAAAGCAACTTTTATCTAGTACATAAGGTGAGTCTGTTATCCGTGCCATGGACTCAGGCTTCTTCTCTAGGAGTGGAAGCGGGCCGTAATCCATCAAGCGGGCCCAGTGTGTGTTCATGGATGTTAAATATCCACGAATTTCTGGGTCCAGGACATGCCGGGTTTTCTCACGATGTTTTCCTTCACAGTTTTGAACGAAGTGGTGATGAAATAAATGGCTCATAGTAATGAGCCTGGCTGGGTTTTAACCCGCGACCCAATTCAATTCATAAGTCGAGGCCGTTACCACTGGGTCACCATCGCTATACGCCTCTTCTTCTATCATTTGTAGATCTAAACAGTCGTTATAAATGATCAGATGACAGAAAATCTGATACAAGTCTTTCCAAAGTATACCCAGTCACTGGGTTGTTATATAAAGACCAGACAGGTAGAAAATATAGGTTTTAGTCTTACCGGTAGCAGCTGAATGTCAGTCATTCAGCTACAACCGGTAAGACTAAAACCCTACCCCATCATATTTGGACAAAGTTAGTCAGATTGACTGTCGCCACAGTTGACTAAAGTGGAAACTTGTTTGAATTTTGAACTCTGGTGGACTTCTCTCTACGTATTGGAGTAGACTGTATTCCACCATAACAGTGCAGTGTGGCTTGATAGTGTTCCTAACTTTTTGGTTCATCTTGACCGTTTTGTGAACAGGTGATCAAATAATTTAGGTAAATAAAGTTGAAGTTACTTTGTTCCAACTCTCGATCTAAGTTGTGGCCGATATCACTGGGCTACCATTGTTCTCCAAATCTAAATAATTATGAATTTTGTATATTATGGATTTATTTTTAATTGGAGGAAGTTAAGTATTTATTTACATTTAAAAATACTAACTATAATTACAATAATCGTCGGTTGGTATCATGTTCCATTATAATTGTCTAAAGGGCCTCTGCGAGTTGGCTTTGGCTCCTCGTACGCCTCCCAAAGGTCCAGGACCTCAGGGTCCTGAGATAAATAAAATATATAAAAATTACAATAAAATAAAATAAATAATAATAAAAACCCTACACTAATTACAACTAACTAAAACATGGATTTATTAATATACTTAATAACGTAACTCACACAAACCTCTGCCTTTCCTACCAATCAACCTGTAGGTGGCGTAGAGACAAATATAATAATGATAGGTGTAACATTGAGAATGAGAACTTTACTGCTAAAGTGTTCTAGAACCAGGGCACGACATAATCATGGCGGTAAGTCCCCTCATAGCATGACGCAAGTCCTCACCTGGCATAGTAAGGTGCAGCAAGCACCTGATTCACCACCCAGAAGGAACAGTGAAACACACGGTGGAGGTGTGCGCCACTTGAGTGGAACATCGCCGTGTCTTCGTGGGGGCGATCGGCGGCGGCGACCTCTCGCACCGGGCTTTGGTAGAGGCCATGATCCGGAGCGAAGGGGAATGGGCGTGGTCGCCTCCTTCTACGAAGCAGTAATTCTAGCGAAGGAGATGGCCGCACACGTGAGTGTACGGACATACTCACGCCCCAGCTGCCGAGACCCCGAATTCGACTACCAGCCACCATACAGGATAGCTCGCCGTCCGGCCGTCCGGTAACCGTCCGGACCGAGTCCGAGTCGTCGACGTTGCATAGTGTACTACACGCGCCTCAAAGACGAGTCAGTAAATTCATATTGTCCCAGCAGGGCTGAAGCCTACTAGGGCCATGAGTGGACTTCTGAAACCCATAGTTCTGGAATGCAAAGGGAACTGAATTATCAAAGGTGTGGCTATAGTCAGTAAAAGTCTGACACGCCCTCCAGCTCGACCCTAGAGCAGGAAAATTCATTCATTAAATGATATCCCATCTTAAAAAACGTGCTCTAGAACCAGCTGATCCTCCAATGTTGGTATTCAATTCAACCGGGATCCAATTCGCATAGTTTTTAGTTTACAAACGTGTTACCGTTTGCGACACCTGTTTCTGGCTAGTTTATTTAAACGTGCCATTCCTGAGATCGGCGGGAAAGAAATACGGACAGCACCTGCTTTCGACTGCACGGACGATTAACACAGTGAGAAGTATGCTATAAATTGTTCATTTAATAATAAACGTGCCAATTTCATTCGAAGAGGCTTTGTTTAAAAACACTGCTACTGAATGTCTACGAGTTGTGATCACTAACTTTGTGTCCGAAATTGCAAAAGTGACACAGGTGTACAAGTAAGTTGTAAGTTTTCAAAGTACTAGCGCAGAATATTGATCAATAAATAAATAAATAAGAGCTAATAATATCTTTTTTGTAAATTTTTGATAAATTTATTCCTCAATTATTTGTAATAAGATTGAAGCTGAGATCTCCAAGTTCGCGCAATTCTTCGCGTTACGTTTGCATGACTAACCCTTCTTTTTTTTACTTTGACAAATTTTTGGTTTGGTCTCTTCGATTTAGACAAGTTCCGACAATTTTTGGCTGAAGTTGTTTTCTGCTTGGATAATTTCGCGGATCAATCGTAACACAAACGCCAAATTATACTTATACAGTACATTTTAACATACATTATGTACCTACAGTACATTTTTGGTCGCAGAACACGGCCAAATGTGGGGTTTTTTTTTTTTTTTTTTCGATGGGAAAATCATCTTATGACATCCCCCGCTCTTGGGCGAGGCGGGAGATAGTGTCAAACTTTTACTGACTAAAAACCTACTCCTGTTCCTTCGTTGCCTTCGTCCCAGGGCCCCGGGTTTCATTTTCACACAACCCATGGCCCCAGTAGGCTTCGACCCTGCTGGGCCCCTACGATACGGCCTCCCTGAGGCACGCGTGGAACAATACGCGCCGTCGACGACTTGGGCTCGGTCCGGATGGTTACCGGACGGTCGGACGGCGAGCCATCCATTGCTCACCGTCCGCAAGCCCGCACCTACGGTGGCCGGAAATCGGGATCGGAATCCCGGCGGCGGTTGGGGCGTGAGGTCCGTTGCCTCACGCGATCGGCCGCCTCCTTTGCTAGCATTACTGCTTCGCAGAACGAGGCGACCGCCTGCCACTCCTCCTCGCTCCGGACCATGGCCTGTACCAGAGCCCGGCGCGAGAGATCGCCGCCGCCGATCGCCCCCACGAGGACACGGCGTTGCTCTGCCCAAGCGGGGCACACCTCCACCGTGTGCTCCACCGTGTCCTCCGGGCGGTCCACACAGTGGCGACAGCCGGGCGTCACTTCCGCACGAATCCGGTGCAGGAACTTCCCGAACTTCCCGTGTTCGGTGAGAACCTGCGTCATGCGGAAGGTGAGGACGCCGTGAGGTCTTTCCAACCACGCCTCAAAGAAGGGACTTACCGCCATAATTGTGGCGTGCCCAGGGCCAAATGTGGGGTAAAACACTTTTTATCCGACTGTGCCAGGAAGAGGGTTATGTTTTCGGTATAAAATAATCTTGTCTTTAATTGAAAAAAAAAATGGCTGGTCATTGAAAACTAACCCTGTATTAGACATACGCTTTTTTGTTCATCATATGTCTGTAAAAAAATCGGTTTTAGCGATAAGACCGCCCGTTGTGACACCCTATTAGTTTTAAGTTGCTATTGTAATTTTATTTTTATTGTACAATAAAGAGTAGGTATATCTAATTATTATTATATTGTTATTTTGATTTTAATTTATTTGATTAGGTTTCATTTTGTTTTATTTAACTCTATTTTATGTTGTTTGCGTTTAATATTATATATAATTATATAATTGTGAAAATGGGTATTTTGACCTGAATAAAAATTATCTATACATATAATAAAACAGTAAAATGGTGGAGCGTTGGTATTAGTTGGCGCAAAAACTACTGAACCAATCCTGTTCAAATTTTGCATACATAATCCTTATAGGCCGAGTCAACTGTTAGGCTACATATTATCACGCTTTTTGCTATGGGGGGTGAGCAATATTCCAAAATGTTCCAATTGAACGACAATCGCTCTAAGTTCGATTCTCAGATACAGTTAATATTTTTGTGATTGTTTTAGTGTTTTTTTGTACATAATATAGAATGATATTTCCAGAACAATAATAATAATAATAATATAATAATAATAATTTATTTATTTCTCCTCACAATGTTTTGTTTATAGCTAAAACGGTACAATTACTCAGTCTAGTATGTGTTACATATGTGAGGAGCTGGTGTCCGTGAAAGGCGTGGGATGCCTGTGTTACGGATCACCAGTGCCCCACCCATTGGACATGTAGAATCAATTTTGACTGGGTGCATTTTATATATAGCGTGAAGGTACTTATACAAAATAGAACAAAAAAAAAAAAAAGAAAAAAAGGTTGAACTCAAAACTACGTATGTATGTATACAATTCTGGAGTGATTTTACTAGAAGCAAACAACGATTAAATAAAGAAAAAAATTTGTAACGCCTATTACCTACTATGAGTAATTGTGGAAGCGCAGCATAATAAAATGGCTTTTTATGTATTTTTAAATTGCCATCGACATTTTTATTCGATATTTTTCCAAATATTTCAGTAAAAACCCATCAAAACTCATGTTAAAATGGAACCGGAGATAAAAAATACACTTATTTTAAAAATTTGGTTAGGAATTTATGGTCAAAAATAAAAATCATCACGCTATTTTGTACAAGGAGTCAAGCAGACAAGCAATGACGTGTATTTAAGAAGGGCTATTTAGATCTAGATTCTGCAAGGACCGTGGCGCAGTAGTGTAGTGACGGATCCGCGTTTGCTATGTTGCGAGTTCGAAACTCGCGTAATTTTTGTGATTGTTTTCTTTTATTTTTTATTTATTTATTTCTTTTTTTTTAGTACTTTAGGGCTTTTATTTTTATTTTGTAAGTTAGTTTTAATTACGTTATTATTAGATTTAAATGTATATAAAATGAATAAATACAATTCATCTGTGAAGTAAGTTTTTATACTTATTATTTGTATCTCTAGAAATTAATCAATTCGTATTAATTTCAAAGCGAATTAAAAACTTCATTGATTTCTTTTACAGTACTACATCTTATTATTTTTAAATTTAACTTCCTTCAGAACTTCTATCATCACTTTAAAGACAGCGCAATGGGAAGGGTTTACACCGTTCATCCCAATAATGGATAGTGTCATTATTTGCGATGATGCTTCACACTGTACGGGCCCCAACGTCATCACGATCAAAACTGGGACGACACTGACAGTGACGGAGGCCAGCATCACCGATAGCCCCAGATGACTGCGACATTTGTTTGCCATTATTTTAGTATTTTGTGGAGTCACAAACCCAGGTCGGTTGTGGGTCTCATGGTGGAATGGCAACAGCGACTGTCGCAACCCAGTGCTGGGCACGCTACAATTATGGCGGTAAGTCCCCTCTTTAAGGAGTGGCTGGAAAGACCACATGGCGTCCTTACCTTCCACATGACGCAGGTCCTCACCGGACATGGTAAGTTCGGGAGCTTCCTGAACCGGATTTGTGCGGAAGAAACGCCTGGGTTCCACCATTGTGTGGACCGCCCGGAGGACACGTTGGAGCATACGGTAGAGGTGTGCCCAGCCTGGGCAGAGCTCTGTCGTGTCCCCGTGGGGGCGACCGGTGTCAGTGATCTCTCGCGCCGGGCCTTGGTACAAGGTATGGTCTGGAGCGAGGAGGAGTGGCAGGCGGTCGCCTCCTTCTGCGAAGCAGTAATGCTAGCAAAGGGGGCGGCCGCACGTGCGAGAGAACGGCCTTCACGCCCCGCCGCCGTCCCGATCCCGATTTTCAGCCACCGTAGGCGCTGGCTTGCGGACGGCGAGCAATGGGTAGCTCGCCATCCGACCTTCCGGTAACCGTCCGGACCGAGCCCAAGTTGTCGACGGCGCGTAGTGTTCCACGCGCGCCTCAAGGAGATGTCAGCAAAACCGTAGGGGCCCAGCAGGGTCGAAGCCTACTGGGGCCATGTGATGCGAAAAAGAACCCCGGGGCCCTGGAACGAAGGCAAAGAAGGAACAGGAGTTTTTTTTTTATATGTTGGAAAATCATCTTATGACAAATCACGCTCTTGGGCAGTGCGGGAGATAGTGTCAGACTTTTACTGACTAAAAACCCACTCCTGTTCCTTCGTTGCCTTCGTCCCAGGGCCACGGTTTCGTTTTCATACTACCCATGGCCCCAGTAGGCTTCGACCCTGCTGGGCCCCTACGATTTGCTGACATCTCCCTGAGGCGCGCGCGGAGCAATACGCGCCATCGACGACTTGGGCTCGGTCCGGAAGGTTACCGGACGGTCGGACGGCGGGCCACCCATTGCCCGCCGTCCGCAAGCCCGCGCCTACGGTGGCCGGAAATCGGGATCGGAATCCCGGCGGCGGTTGGGGCGTGAGGACCGTTGCCGTTGCCTCACGCGATCGGCCGCCTCCTTTGCTAGCATTACTGCTTCGCAGAAGGAGGCGACCGCCTGCCACTCCTCCTCGCTCCGGACTATGGCCTGTACCAAGGCCCGGCGCGAGAGATCGCCGCTGCCGATCGCCCCCACGAGGACACGGCTTTGCTTTGCTTTCCACCGTGTGCTCCACCGTGTCCTCTGGGCGGTCCACACAGTGGCGACACCCGAGCGTCGCTTAAAAAAAAAAAAAGGTCGGTTGTAGGTAAATTATCGCCATCATCTGTCCGAAGACTTTTCACGTGCTTTAAGGTGTACTACTGAGGGTGACATTGAACAGAACAACGAACGCGTTTCGAATAGTTGTCCAGGTTCACTTCAAGACGTGGTCATTTCCATCGGTGGCAATCCACTGGACTGGTCGAATATGGATTACCGGCTCCGCAATCATTGGCATATCAAGGTCGAGGAAATCGGGGTGATATCGTCAATGATCACGACTCACCTCAGAACAAAATGTCCCTGCATTTTTAACATCGTCGCGTTAGGCTCAGCCAGGGTAAAATATTTTGCATTAATGCTGGTGGAACAGGAAAAACATTCATTGCCACTGGCATCCTTGCAGAAATAAGGTGACACGGCAAAATAGTGATTGCGACTGCCTCTTCTGGAATTACTGCCACACTGCTTTCACGGGGCAAAACAGCGCACGTAATGTTTAACATTCCCATCGATTTAGAGAGCAACGAAATGCCAGTGTGTGGGCTATCACGCAACTGTGACAAAGGTTGAGTACTCAAGGATTGCTCTTTAATCGTATAGAATGAATGTACTATGGCGAATAGAAAAGTAGTGAAGGCTGTAAACAGAACCCTGCAGGACATACGCAGGAATCAAGATGTGATGGGAGGTGTCACTGTTTTGTTTAGCTGCGATTTTCGGCAAACTTTGCCTGTGGTGTCGCGAGAAATTAGGGTTGACGAGGTGAATGCTTCGTTGAAACGATTGAATCTATGGTCACGAGTTTACAGACTGCGCTTGACCATTAACATGAGAGCTCAGTTGGGCGGATATACTCAAGAATTCTTGGATGTTCTTTTAAAAGTTTGGTGAAGGCAACTTACCAGAAGAGAGCTCTGAAGTGCGCCTACCAGAGACTCTAAGCAAAGTAGTTCCCACTATTGAAGAACTAATTTGTCTGGTGTACGGGGGGGACGTCGGTCGAATACCGCTACAAGAGAATTCTTGGGTGTGTGAACCATTTTAACACCCAAAAATGATCAAGCTGCAGCAATAAACGAAAGCGTTCTCTCGCAAATTGATGCGAACGAAGTGGTATTTCTATACCTCTATAAATACTGTTGTAGAGCAAGATGACGCTATATATTATTATCCCGTAGAGTTTCAGTATTGGAAAGGCAAGTGGACTCCCGGCGCACACTATCCAGCTGAAGGTCGGTGTCCCGATCATGCTGCTACGGAATTTAATTCCACCTAAACTATGTAACTGGGCCTAGCTCAAAGTCATCTCTCAAATATTATTGAGGTGGAAATTCTAAAGGGTTGTGGCGTCGAGGAAACAGTGTTTATACCCCGAATACCACTAATCTCTCACAATTACCCCTTCTAATTCAAGCGTGTGCAGTTCCCTGTAAGTGTATGGTGTTAATCTCAGGACAGCTGCTTCTCACACGGATAGCTGTATATCGCTCGCTCCCGCATCACCAGTCCTGAATCTCTGTACATTTCGGCTCCTGAAAGTAGGACTAGAAATTTGGTTTACAGAGAAGTTTTATAAGAAAAGTAAAGTTTTGGTTTATGATTTATCCGCAAAAACAAATTGTGTTAGAAATATAATGGTTATTTGCGGACGAAGTCGCGGGCAACAGCTAGTTATATATATATTTCTCCTCCCGCTCTGCGTGGAGTGATAGTGAGTGTCACACTTTTGTTGACCAGCCGTTTTGTTGACAACCCAGCCGCGTTCCTTCAGTTACTCTCTAGAATAATCCCGGAGCCTTAAATTACGCTTGAAGCCATCCTAGATTCGTTGGTTTTGATTCTCACCAAATGCGGGCAAACGTGATATTTTAGTTTGAGAAGAGGAGTATGTTAGGTAGGCAGCTAGAATAAACATACCTAACTACTCAGTAGGTACCTAAACCTACGTAGAAGAATAAATTACGTTGAGAATATTGAATAGGAAAGCACTGGCTTCTGATGTGTTATGTAAATGCTCCCGAAACTATTTTTTGTTTTGTTCTACCTGGACAAATGAAAATTACTTTTGTTACAGTTATGTTTGACACTATTCATGTGCGGCTACTGCTTCTACCGAGTCAATAGGATGCGTCAGAACGGAGAGGTGAGTCATTGTTATAATATTTGATTGGGAAGAAAATACCGTGAACCCCTTATTTATAAATAAAGAACTTTCTAACCATATGGCTCTGCTCAGGGAACACATATTTTATCTGTTCCGTAGCTCTGCTAATCAGTATTTAACCTAATCATATGGTAATATACCTACAACTTAACACATTGACCACATTAGAGTATACTTAGGGCCTGTGCACACCACGTTTTTTAAACGCGCCGTTGACGGACGTTTTAGAAACGTGCGTCGACGGCGCGCTTTTATCCTATTAAAAGTCTACAGGTTGCGTTTGACTCGCGTGCGTATTGCGTTTGTATCGCTACAAAAGCGCATTAACGGCGTGTTTAAAAAACCTGGTGTGCACAGGCCCTTAGATATCTATATCGGTAAGGAGAGTACCTATCTTACTTCAATATTGTAACTAAACATTGATATTTTCCAATTTATCTGATTCTTGTATAATCTGACAATTCTAGGACTTTTCAACCTACTTAATTCCAGTTTAAAATTACGTCAATTAATTAAAAATATAATTTTACCGAAATCCCCACCACACAATAAAACCTCATAGTAATAATTTACTGTGCAAAATACAGTATAAGCCTCGGCCATCGGCTGAGCCGCACCAAAACCGCTGAGCTCCCCATAAGCCCAAACCGAATCGGAAAAATATCAAATATTATGTCCATCCTGACTTTTGGGATATTTCGATGATAAACAGAATATTTGCATTTGAATGTTTCAGACTGCAATCCTATTTTTAGATTGTTTTTTTTTTTTAGATAATTGTGGATTATTTTTGAGTCGATAGCGATACAGGAAGATTTTAAATTAGTGTTTGGTTTCTTATTGAAACTCATTAATATGTATTCTTTAAAATATTCCTTTATTTAAAAAAAAATCGTAGTTCAGTTAAATTTAAATAAAAATGTTCACTATTTTTAGAATTCTGTACCTAAGTCGGCACAAACGAAACCCTTATTGTCCGTCTGTCTGTATATCCACCTGTCCATTTGTTCGTCTGTCAAGGCACTTTTTCTCACGAACCCGTGAAGGTTTAAAGCTGAAATTAATATCAAATACTCAGGTCTGTTACCTCAAGTAGCAATGGAAAATCTTATAAGTCAACGCAATCTAAAGATATGCCCGTTTATGCTCAGTTTAGGCGCATATTTTGACACTCATTAGAAAATCAGAACCTATAGGGTACTTTGCGTTGACTTGGAATCCTGAAAGGCATGAAACCAGGTCTTCTATCACAAGTATCCTAAGGTCATCCTAAGGTTGTCAGTGAGAGATCACCCTATGCGATAAGACCGCCTATTGCACTCTTAGTTTTTGCAAATGTTTATCCACATTATGAGATGTACAATAAAGTATGTAATAAATAAATAAATATAGTAATAAACCTGAAAACGTCACAAAAAAAATAGAATAAATGTGATTCAGAAAAATCTTCAGAACTTATTCGGGAATTGAACTATTTTCATAGGCAAGTTTATAAGTAACCATCAGTGCGCGACTCCGTCTCGCTTTTGCCACCGGGCTCGCGCACTGATGGTTACCGATACACAGGTCTCTCACCAAAATTAACTTGTAATCAATGAGCAATATTTCTTATCCAATCAACAGCTCCAAAACTTACCCTTTACAAACACATAAACACTTAACACCACAAGTTACAACAACAAGATGACCAATTAATCGTTCATTTGCCATTTCATCCCCCAGCTTCATATTACAAAACAAACTGCACAATTACAACTTGTAATTATTTCCGTAATTTAATTAGAAAACAATTTAAATCTTTGCGAATTGTTGGGCTTTGCTTTGTCTCCCAGAATTAATTACTCAAGTTGTATTGGGATATCAAAATATTAAGAAGTTTAGATTCGTTGTCTGGTTTCAGATCGCGATACTGCTCAGACCGACTAAGGTTGTGTTTTCTCATAAGAAGGAAGGTGAAACTGCAGAAGAACTCAGGTAATTAATTATTAATTTCATATATTTTTACATGACTGCCCAAAAAAGGAGTGTTTTGTTTTTACAGTTTTTGTAATTGAAGAAGTAGGTGATTTCTAAGACTGCAATTACTTTAAAACCGTTAAACAAACTGAATTTCTTTTTACTAGCTTAGTAAAAGCTTTCACAAAGTAACTTATGCATTCGCAATGTTATCTCATAAACTATTTTATGTAAACTCGAAGAAATTATTTTAAACTAATTTGAAATGGAAAGTTTCAGTTGTGGGATACAATTAAATATTAAAAAATACATCCAACTTATAAAAAATATATCTTACAAAATAACTTTTAATTTCGGAAGTCAAAAAAAAGTGTCAAACATTAAAGAAACAAAACCAGCAACATCGCATTCTGAAAATAAAAGATTTAATTTTCTTTTTTTAGAAGTCAACTATATTTTTTGTAAAAAAGTTTTTTATAACCAGAATGTTTGAAATGACTGACTTAAGCTCAGAGACAGTACGCTAGTTTAAATTTGCAAATATGACGATTACTTGTTTCTTTGATAATTTATTATTCATGTAACTGTCCTAAATTTCCAGGACAGTAGTTGCATACCAGAACCCGTTCACCGGCGACTACTGCGTGCACAAGTCGCGAGCGGGCCCCAAAGGCTACGTGAATAACTTGCAGCAGCCAGACTCACCCGACAGTGGGCTCTCCGACGAGTACGAGCCGCTCAACCTGGAGTCCGCGGGCCCCCAGCCGACCCTGCCGCATGTGCTGCAGGACAAGCCACCTGGGTTCGTGGGTATGCCTCAGGTGAGATGTTTAACATAGAAAAAGATAGAAGAGAATATGAGCTGCTCAATCTGAAGCACGCGGACCTGCAGCCAACCCTGCCGTATGTGGTACAGGACAAAATGCAGCTGGGATTCGGGAGTCGACTTCAGGTGAGTTAATTAGTGGTGGTGTTTAAGATAGTACGAGCCGCACAACTTGGAGACTATCGAGATCCCAGCTGAGTCTGCCGCATGTGTGCAAGATTAGATGCCGCTGGGGTTTGTGAATATGGCTCAGTAGATATATTTAGTAATGATCCAGTTTTATCCAGTTAATACGGTACCTTTACCGTAATTATCTGCTAAGGTAATAAGTTGAAAATACCACAACATGAAAATGGTACTAATCATCGCAATCTCGACGTGTTTCACGCTCTCCTAGACGCAAAATCTGAGTGTGATGTGTTCGCGGATGATAGACGATCAACAGCATGGCAGAATGTCTGTTCTGTGAGACGAGTGTAGAAATCTTTTCTGATAATTTATAATTATTATCTCTGGCCAATGTGAGTGGCCGACTATTAAACTATTTTCATATTATTGTAGTAGTTTAAGTATTATTTCATTAGCTGCTGCTTCTCCCATGTGATAATGGAAAATTATCCTAAAGAAACATATTTCAGAGATAAAAAGTTAGTAAGTCAGTAGACTATATCTACTAGTGTACCAAGTTTCATCAAAAACCGTGCCGCAGTTCAAGCGTGGCGAATGCGAGCGTGTTCGAGCGTGCGTGCGTGTTTTAACTAACGCACAAATATACACGCTCGCAATATTTCAGGTTTATAATATTATGTGATATAAATTATCATACAAACGGAAGCAAAAATACTTGTCGACTTGAACTATTCAATTAAATGAAAAATATTTTGTGCAGACCAAATAATTTTTGCCAGACCAAGTAAATCTTTCCCATAAATGGCCAGCAGATTCTAAAATCCCAGCCGAATATTATAAAAAGCAGCAAAGTACAGCCATTTCACTAAAAGAATTCAGCTCCCAAATTCGTTAATGGACTTTTTTAACAAATTTTAATTCCGTCCGTGTCTCTCTTTAGTGTTCTTAAAAATTCACAGAATTTCGTTTTTTTTTTCATAACCTGATTATAAATCAAATACCTAACCATTAACGATACAAAATATTATTATTCCATTAAATAGGTACTGTAATGTACAGTGTTCATTAATAGTACATTATGATATAAGTGTGTAATGTTAGTGATTACCGTCGAGGCGGTATTTAGACCCGAGCCGTGGCGAGGGTTTTAAGAGAGCCAAGAACGGTAATCATTAATTACTCACGTGTGTCATACGACGTTTTTCAATATACTTGTGAAGAAAACAACAGTAAAACTAGTAAAATTTTCTGTGGTAGGGCGGTTAAAATCTGTATTCCTGAAGAATAAGCTCGCGCATCATTTTTTTTATTTACCCCTAGAGGAAGGCTAAGGTATTTTGATCATACTGCCTAGTCTTACGTTTATGTTTTCTTGCGTGAAAAGTTTTTACGATAATGTCTTTCTTAATGACAATAGAACGGATGCAACATTTTGTAATGATTTTGTAGTATTTAATTTTATTTAATTAATACAGCCACTGAACTTCACTGGAATAAAAAAAATCACGCCAAAAACCACGCGGATCTTAAAATGGCGGCCATAGACCATTAAAAAAAACTTGAATGTACGATTTATTTACTAAATGTTTTTAATTAAATAAATCGTTTGTACAAGTTAATTTTGTCTATTTTAACTTGTAAATTGGATGAAATAAGTAAGACAATTTATATACTATTGAACGCAATAACTTATGGGAATTTTATTCGAATTCAAAATTTGTTTTGCGTACAAAGAGGTTGAACAAAAAGGTTTTAACTACATTATAGCACTAGTGCGTAATGGTAATCAAAATGTCACAGTTTGGTAACGAGTGCCATTATATACCTAAGTGAAGTGCATTAAGAGTCACTTTCTGAGCAAGTGTGTTGAAAAGAAATTTACATGAAGAAGACTTTAAATAATGGCTGTGAGTGTTTAAAAAATTTAAGTCAATCTAGCTGAGAGGCAATTTAAAATAATCCTTTGGCATAACACTTTGCGTACTACTAATGGCTGCCGGAGTTTAAATTTCAAATTTACTGAAAGAAGTAACGGGTAAGAAGCTTGCGGCATTAGCCGAGTGGGTAGGGAGACCATGGGATTACAGTACAAAGAGATTTTTATTTGGAAAATAAATAAGGAATTAAAAATTATATTATTAGGAGCTCATGTTCAAGTGACTAATTTGCACTAATATTATAAAGAGATTAAGTTTGTTTTCATGTTTTTTTTTTTTTATTGTAGGAGTTAATCTCTCAAATTACTGGTCCGATTACTAAAATTTTTTCACCGATAGAAAGCTATTTTATTCCTGAGTGACCATAGGCTATCCAGCGTACATGAAAACATAACGTACTAAATGCACTAATAAGTGATATTTTTATTTATATTACACTAATATAATAAAGGCAAAATTGTGTGTATGTGTTTGTCAATTCTTTACGCTCAAACTGCTGAACCGCTTTCGATAGAACTTGGTACACAGGTACGACCCGAAATATTACTTATGATAATTTTTATGGGAATATCTTCCTTTGGGAAAAAATTCTGCTATTACGTGGGTAACGCCGCTGCGCTGGCAGTAACCAGCTTTTAATTTCAGCTTTTCTTTTCTTTTCAGCTTTAAAAAAAAAACCAGCTTTTAATAATAATTTATTTATTATTAAAGATGATGTCAGTCTAATTACGGTTTCTGCATTATGCTGCAGCTGATTTACCTACTCCAGGTTGTCTATGACCACTTTTTTGTCGATTTAATTACTTGAATTTTAGGTACTCTAACATTATTGGTTTGTTGATATAAACGCGTCTCTTAAGAAGACCCACAACTAAAAATCACATGTGTTGAAGAGCGTAACATTGACACCAAAGCGATTAAATTGATCGTAATTTTCCTGATAAAATCGACCCAAACTATATAGTAACAATATAAACTGAACCATTTTAACACTTTGAGGGGATAGTTGACATACAACAAACCGAACGATTCACATCGCAAATGAATTATTTCTAGCTGTCACTTGACGTATGAATTACGCATTATTACATTTATTACTCGTAGTTGTCTAACTTACAATGGTATATTATGAATTTGAAATCGGTACACCCTTTATTTGATCATCACTTCTACTTAGTAAAACTTATAAACATGTGTTTATCGCCAAAATGTAATTTAATAAAAACCAGACACTTAGTTGGTATAAGCATCTTATTCATCATCATAATCAATCCTACAAAGCAATTTAAGTAGTTGGGCATTCAAAGTACTGTATATCCATGTCTTTCATAAAATAAAAATCAGGAAATGTCCGTCAATGCCATTAAGCATTGCCATCCTGTTGTAAACGTTTGTAGAAGAGGGAGGGATAATGTCGGGCAGGCGTCGCTTTAATGACACAACTTCAGACCACTATCGACTAATACTAATGCCCTTTACCTGTAGTAAGACTAATGATCGTTCAATATTAATAAGATTATTTAAGTTTCTTACAGCCGCGCGTTGGTCTATGAGACCATCAGATACTCTTTTGTGTAATTTTCTTTTATAATCAATGTTGGCAATTTGGCATTTTCTACTTTTTTTAATTGTTCAATTCAATGCTACATTAATTTTAAAGTTTTTTTGGGAGGTAGAAAATCTAGCGATCTAGGGTAGGGCGAGAGAGCATGTCTGACTCTTACTGACTAAAACTCACCTATGTTCTTTCAGTTGCCTTTTGCGTTCAGGGACCACGGGTTTCCTTTTTATAATTTCTCCTTGACCCTAGAATTCCCCACGGTCCTAAAAATCCCCATGGCCCTAGTGCATTTATTTATGCGAGTAGCACGTATTTGGCGATAAGTAGTCTGTGGGACCGAAGCGGGTGTAGGTTTTCTGTGATTTTGTAATAAAATTAAAATAAAATATTTATTTAAATGTTTATACAGTAATAAAACACTGTATAAAGGCGGACTTAATGCCTTAGGCACTTTCTATCAGTCGACCTTAGGGTGGTTAGGTTTAATATGTTTTTTTCTGTTATAATTTTTCAGCAAATGCATAAACTTGAGTAAAGTACGAGAGAAATTATATCCAAAAATTATGTCAAAACGTGGATACAGAGAAAAAAAGTCACAAACTGGCTCATAAAAAATCCCTTTAAAAAACGGAGTCGACATTGATAAACACAGCAGCTGGGACAATCACGGCAAACTTGAGTGGGGTGACGATTTATATGGTGCTGTGCTGCACTGTGATACGTCACGTCCATGCCGTGCCGGCGTGCAGCAAAGCGATACGTCACTCGAGTTTTGTTTATGGAGTCGCACGTTTTTGTTGAGTTGTACCAGACTGTGTTTGAAGTGTGATGGCTGTACGAACATGTTACATGTTGCTGAAAAAACAATGGCTTCATATATTTTTAGTGGATAGAGATTGAAAAAATGTACCTCACTGACAACAATAAAATATTATAGGTATGAATTCAGATAGTTGATAATGAGAATGTTGAGATGGATATTTGGAGTGACGAGAATGAATGAAGTGCGAAATGAGCACATTGGAGGAAGTTTGAAAGTGGCGCCAGTGACTAAAATGTTTAAATGGAATCGTTTATCTTGGTATAGTCACGTAAAGAGGAGGGATCAAACACATGTTACTAAAAGAGTTATGAATATACGTGTGGATGGTTGGATAGGGAAAGGGAGGCCAAAAAAAGATGGATGGATTGTGTGTGGAGTGATTTATAAGAAAAAGGAGTTAATAATAGCGTAATTACTGACAGGAAAAAATGGAAGAAAAAATCGGGTTTTGCCGACCCCAAGTACTATGGGAACTGCCAGAAATGATGTTACGAATATTCAGATCGGTTTCATATTTCATTAATTAGTTTATTCTGATGTCTATTTACATTGTTTTGAACAAGGTTTCTCCCAACGATAGTCAGAAAAAAGACTAAGTTAGTCATCTTTAATAACTTTTATCTGATTGTAGTCAGATTGATAGTCTTTGTAAAGCAAATATATCACGCTGTCGTATTTGTTCTTGAGAGAAAAGATTCCATTGTATCAATCAAAGATGTTTTGTTTGTGTATAACGTTGCTATCCAGTATTAAATAATTTATAAAGGTTTTAAATTAATAACAAGCACACTTGCTTTTTAACCGACTTCAAAAAGGAGGAGGTTCTATGTTCGACTGAATGTATTTTTTTAATTTATTTTTTTTATGTATGTTCACCGATTTCTCGGTCAATTGAGGACCGATTTTGAAATTTTTTCTTTTTGATTGAATGGTTTTGCTTCCGAGTTGCTCCCATAGAAATATTGTTATGATCTGATTATGAACTTCGAAGATATGGAACAGAACTCCTCATAGGATCACAGCAGAACCGTCGTAACAAGTAAAATTGCTTTGTTTATGCGTGTAGTCGATGACTAGATTAGATGCCAATGTATACACTTCTATAATAAACTTCCTAGTCATATTCAACAACTAAGCCTTAATAAATTCAAATTATTTGTAAAGCGAAAACTTTGCCAAAAGGCTTTTTACACTATAAAGGATTATGTTGAGGACCAAAAGGCTTGGGATTGACCTGCTCCAGTACGCACTGCAACTGTTGTCTTATTTTTTTTTTTTTCTTTTGTTTTTAATTTCAATTTTGCTTTTTATTATTATTATTATATAATACAATTTGATATTGTAGATTATTTTTATTTTGCAATTTGACTTTTTTTGTTTCTCTTTCTCTATTAATTTTTGACATCAATGTTTACTTAGTATTGTAAACAATATTTTTCTTTTTATTATTGTGAACGTGAGGACTATGTTGATTGCTTTTTTTTTTCCTTTTCAGTAATTTTAACGTATGTCTGGCAATTTGAGTATTTTCTGCGGCCTACCCAAATGTCCTTTCCTTGGTATAGCTCCTTAGTAGTCCTGAGTTGAGCTTTACGAATACTGACAAATGCTTGCACTGACTGGACAGGTCCACTCAAATCTGTAAGGTTCTTTCTTCAAAAGACCATTTCAGACAAATCTGCATGGTTCTCATGTGATTTGACCATTACATATTTACTGTATGGACTTTAAAAGAGACTTTGACCCCTGAGTTTGTTTCGGTGTTTCTTCTCAGGGTAGTCAGCTAGGAAACACCGGCCTCATCTAGTTTAAAAATGACGAAAAAAAAAAATTGACGTGTAAAAGTGTTTTTTTAAACCTATTTACAAAATAAATATCATATATCATATATCATCATCATATATCATCATCATATATCATATATCATATATCATATATCATATATCATATATCATATATCATATATCATATATCATATATCATATACTGACTGAAAGAAAAGGGGGAATATATCGAACTGATCTGATTATGAAGCCTGAAGTTAGGCACCGGAACTCTGTAATAAATTATTGTAATCTAACCGTGTTTGGGATTATTAGAATTATCATGAGATGCACTCTTTGTATAAGGTATTTAAGTTTGACTGAGGGGTACTTTTTAGTGGTGGTACCATAACTAAAAAGTGCAAAATAAAAAACTTTTTACAAAAAAAAAACAACTGACTTCAAAGTAAAAAAAAACATTGAAAAGTACAAAATAACTTTAATTTCGGAAGTCGGTGTTAAATAACGAAGAGACAAAACTATTCTAGAAACACCGACTTCCGAACTTAAAGTTATTTTGCACTTTTCAGTGTTTTTTTTTACTTTGAAGTCGGTTGTATTTGTTTGTAAAAAGTTTTTTATCTAATTAACTTAAGACATTGGTAGAATAGTCGACATCGTCTCTGCTTGTAGTTATTTACTTCTTAGTAGTTCTATATTGTACAAATAGATCACTGAATTGAAAACTAATCTTCACAACTATCACACATATATATTCCTTCAGTTACCCTTTGCGTCCCAGGACCACGGGTCCCCTTTTCGGAAGCCGACTCATGGCCCTAGTAGGCTTCGGCGCAGCTGGGCCCCTACGGTTTTGCTGACATCTCTTTAAAGCAAGGCGCAAACGTGGACACTTTTGTATCTTGTGTCAGATACAAGCTACCGATGAATATTTGATTTTTGTAGAACCAGTAAGAAATCATCTACTCCCTGCGCAACTGTGGAAGCAACTGGACACAAAAAAAATGTTTACATATACATTGTTTTGTGTCCAGTTGCTTCCACTTAACACATACTCATGACGATCAAAAAGTGTTCGGTGTCGGTAACTGGAACAAAAAGTGTATCCGTTTGCGCAGCGCCTAAGGTGCGCGTGGAACACAACGCACCATCGATGACTTGGGTTCGGTCCGGACGGATATCGAACGGCCGGACGACGGCGAGCTACCCATTGTTTGTCGTCCGCAAGCCCATGCCTAGGGTGGCTAGCAGTCAAGTTCGGAGTCTCAGTAATCTCTACCTAGACTACCTACGCAGACTAAGACTCTCTTTACCTAATATGTTTTGTATCTGTTGTTGCAGCCCGACCACACAATAAAACTACAGATGCCAGAGAGCCCCAACAGCGACTACAACAGCGTCAACAAAACGTGGAACTGGAACTACAAGGAGTATCAGATCTGAAGGCAACGCGAACTCTTCACTGACAAGATTGTAACTTCATCATATCTTAATTAACACCAAAAAAATAAATTCCATCATCACCTCCCATCTCATGGTTTCGTCTCTCACTTGCGTATTTCGCTATAAAACTATAATTCATAACAACCGCCTACGTCGAATATATCCGAGAAACACTCACGTGATTATTTCGCCAGGGTCACACATCCACGATCAAATACTCCATTTCATCAGCTCTTTTGTCCCCTATGTAGATTAAAGAACAAAACGAGATGGACTAAATACCCAGTCGTAAACACAAAACCCTGGCGAATAGGACACGAAAACACTTGTCGGACAAATCCGACGCAAGCGGTTAAGGGCATCCAACTCGACATACGTTTTCACTGTTTTTCATACAACCGCTCTTACGCGATTATGACGTTATTACACATTTTTCATTAAAAATTTTGGAAACACAGTATCTTGTAGATATTATCTAGGCTTCTATTAAAATCAATTTATAAATTTGTGTAAAACTAATCCAGTAAAGACCTCTGAAAATCTGTTATTTTGCATGAACTTTGACACTTCATAATTTACTCAAAAATTAAAAAAGTTTAACAACAGAAGTCTTGCAAATTTAATCAAGATTCTAAATGATCGACAATGTTTTTCTAAAACTTTTAAGGGTTTTAAAAAACACGTATTTCCTGGAACAAGTTTTGTAAAATATTCGAGTAAATTACGAAATTACCGATTGGTAACAGAGTTTTCAGGCGTTATCTCTCTTTTTTCGAGTTGCCTTTTGGTCAAAAATCGCGTTGGATTGCGCAAACAAGCTTTTAAACCTTGCTCGATGTTGACGATAAGCGAATGAAAAAGGACACTCTTAAAGGGGTAAAATCAAAATAAGTTTAAATATTCAGTTTCCACTTTATTAAATTCGTAATATAAACTAAATTTAGGTATTCCTTTTTTGTATAATTAGTTAAAAATCAGTTTCAAGTATAACTTCAACTAAAAATTTAATAAACTGTTAGAAATGTTTAAGTAGCTTGGTTTAAGTTGTAAAATCTATATTCACAATCTTTGCCATCATAAAACCGCGATTCAATTTTTACTAGAGTATCTAGAGAGAGATCGTATAAAATACGATCGATATAAGAAAGGCCTTGACCGCATGACTACGATTAAATTGTAATTATCTCAACTAATAGTTCAAAATAGTTGCTAATTATTAAATCTTCAGTAAGAGTCCCAGCCGTGGGAATATATTAAAAGACTAGATTGATTGAGTTAATTGATTGTATCAGATAGCATTTTGCCGAAACTCAACAATTAGTTACTGTATTTAACTATTAGTTAACTTAATTCACCCTTTATAATCACAGTTTACTTGTTTGTTTCTTAAACAAACCATTTTATTAACTTGACATTTGAGACACCAGAAGTTTGGGTCGCGTTGCTAAAACTTGGTAATCTTGCGAACGTAACATTATATTGTCAAATAAGATGAAGGTTTCGGACTACTCGATAAGAACTTGGACAAAGGGAGGGAACCATGGTAAGTGCTGTTAACAGGTTTAAGTGAGAGTGCTGACGCTCTTAGCTCAGGAGGGTGCTAGTACTGCTAAGTATGTTTCCAAGAAATTATGGGTTTGATTGAGATTTTAGATAAATTGATTGTTTGCGTATTGGCATAAATAATATAAACGGTCATGTTTATAAATCTGACCACGTGTTCAAAAATTTTTTAATTGGTTATTTCTTTATGTTTATTTTTGTATAAAGCCGTGTACGTTACCCGGTTTTTTTTCTATAGATAGACTATTATAATATAGAGATTATTAGCTTCCAAAGCAGTTGTTATATTGTTCGGAGATTTTTTTCAAATAAGACTTCTTGATAATAATTAAGTTTCTCTGTTAAGAAACTCATCTATCTTTTTGGGCCTGATAAATAATATTGTTATAAAATTGCTTTAGTTATTTGTGTAGTCTTTGTATTTTTTTGAACTCATACTTACTTACTTACTAAACATCTTGAAATGACCTTTTAGCGACTTCCACTTGGATACTAATTTCAAACATATTAGATATTTTATAAAAATGTAATATTAAAATAATTTAATACATTTTTAATAACTCAACCTGTTAATCATTTTCACTCATCTCATAACTGTCGAGTAAAATATTTTAATAATAATCACTTCGTTGCCAAACCATGCTCAAATAATTTATTAATTATGTAAAAAATCTTTAATATTGTTCAAATGTAACTCAAATTCTATGAAACATGTTAAAATTAAAATTATTCTATTAATCATTAATATATAAAATATGCTTCTGTTGTGTACGATGCCAAATACATAATTTAATTATGTGAAGTACAATATAAATTAAATATGTAATTTACTGGATTGTTTCAATTATTTACTCAGTCAAAGTTTTCAATGAAGTCACTAAGAATTGAATATGTAAGTCCTGTTTTCTGCAACGAAGATAAATACCACTTTTTCCCCGAAGCATTACTTTCCCACGGTTGGGCAAAGGTTTGGGGAAGTCCAAGTCCTTCCAGACATTCTTCATTCATCCAATCCATCCATATTTTCTTTGGCCTCCCTCTCCATCCACCCATCCACATATATACTCTTAACTGTTTTAGTAATATGCGTATCATCCCTCCTCTTCGCATGACCATACCAAGACACATACACTTTCAAACTTCCTCTAATGTGCTCATTTCTCAGTTTTAATCGATTTAAAAAAAAAGGAGGAGGTTATCAATTCGGATGTATTTTTCTTACCATTTTTTTTTATGTTTGTTACCTTAGAACTCCGTCGTTTATGAACCGATTTGCAAAATTAATTTTCCCCTAAAAGGGTATGCTTCCAGATTGGTCCCATTTTTTTCAAAATGCAATTCTGATGAGGGGATCCATGAGGAATCGAGGGAACTCCTCAAATATTATATGGTGATTTTAGTATTTTCATCGAGAACTTAAGCATTTACAGTCAAAAAGTAACATTTGATGAAGTGGAACTGATGAAGAAGACCAGAAATGGTTAATTGAACTTCATACTCACATAGATATACATATAACAATGAACATAGTTAAGCGACTATGACAACACAAATAAATGAATGGTTCTGAATAGTTTCGTTGAAAATGGTATCATCGAAGTGATCTGATGTTGATGATGGAGCCGGAAGGTAGGCACTGAAACTCCGTAATTAATCAATGTATCCTAGCCGTGTTTGGGCTTATTAGAATTTTCATGAGATGCACTTTGGCTATAAGGTACTATCGAACTGATCTGATGATGGAGCCGGAAGGTGGGCACAGGAACTCCGTAATTAATCAATGTATCCTAGCCGTGTTTGGGCTTATTATAATTTTCATGAGATGCACTTTGGCTATAAGGTACTATCGAACTGTCTGATGATGGAGCCGGAAGGTGGAAGGTAGACACAGGAACTTCATAATAAAACAATGTAACCTAGCAGTGTTTGAGTTAATTGGAATTGTCATGAGAAATAGGCACTCTGTTTATAAGTGTATCGCAACTAAAAAGTGTGAAATAAAAAACATTTCACAAAAAAAATATAACCGACTTCGTCTATCCACATATCCATCTCATCATTCTCGTCTACACTGCATACTATCTTTTTTCATCCGTCTTTTTCACTGCCTGATCCATACAGTATCTTATCACGGACTTGTAGTCACATGTTGTCCCAGTGACTTGTTGTGTTTAGTCATAGTCTATCTCCCCATTATCCTGAGACAAGCGATCAGAGGTATAATTGCAACAGATCGCCAATCGGTACGAGTGACTGCCTCTTTGATCTCTACAATGCAGTGCGATACTCCAAGGCAAAACTGGAATTTTGATCCATCTTTCAGTCTTATAAAAAGTACAATAGTCATCCAATTGTAATCTCAGTAACAGTGCTCGCTAGTTTAATAAACGTCGTATAAAGACAGCGGGTTAGTCAGCATTGGATTATATTGCGATTCGTCGCACAAACGCTAAATCTATTGCATTTTGGAGCTCGCCTCCCGGATCACGGATGTTAGGGATGACTCACGTTTCTATAGAGGAATTTGAAAGGTAAATAATAATGCAGTGCAAAATTAATACCTACAAATCACAATTTGAAGCTTCATTTCGAGCAGTGGTTGAATGATTCCCGCACGAACACACAACAACACTGCCCGACCTGGAAATTAAGCCCAGGGTCTCATGCTTGCACCATTACACCTCATCATTTCTGCCGAAAGACCTCCACTGCTGGAAATGGGCCTCTCCCAAATGTCACGACAATGACTGGTCGTGTGCGTCTCGTATCCATCGGATTCCCGCGACCCTCTCCAGGTCATTGGTCCACCTTGTGGGAGGCCTTCCAATGCTGTGTCTTCCAGAACGTGGTCGCCACTCCAGAACTTTTGGCTCCATCGACCATATATTCTGTGAGCAATGTGCCCTGCCCACTGACACTTAGGTTTGGTGATTCTTAGACATAGAAGACTGGGCACGCCTCAATTATCGCGGTAAGTCCCCTCTTTGAGGAGTGGCGGAAAAACGCCCGGGTGTCACCATTGTGTGGACCGACCGGAGGACACGGTGTAGCATATGGTAGAGCTGTGCCCTGATTGGACAAACCACCGCCGCAGTCTTGCGGACGGCGAGCAATGGGTAGCACGCCGTCCAATCGTCCGGTAACCGTCTGAACCGAGCCCAAATCGTCGACGGCTCGTAGTGTTTCACGCGCGCCTCAAGGAGATGTCAGCAAATCGTAAGGGCCCATCAGGGTCGAAGCCTACTGGGGCCATTGGTTAAGTGAAAATGAACCCCCAGGGCCCCGGAACGCAAGGCAAAAAAGGAACAAAAGAATGGGTTTTAGTCGGTAAAAGTCTGACATGCCCAGACTTTTGTCCCTCTCCGCCCAAGAGCGGGAGAAGTCATTGGATGATTTCCCACCTAAAAAAAACCTAAAAGACTAATGAGTTACTTTACTAAATTAGTTTCAGTTCATAAATAGAAATTTTGAATAAATATGAAAACTAAATAGTACAATTTTAACGTTCTGTTCAGTTACAAATATTATATTTGTTTGTGAATCCACAAATAAATGTATTTCATTTGAGCATGTTTAATTAATTTCATTAGTATTTGTTTAATCAGTTTATGTATACGCAAACAATAAAAGCAAAAAGAACAAAATCATCTAATGACTCCTGGCGCTCTAGGACGGAGCAGGAGGGCGTGTCAGACTTTTACTGACTAAAACCACATCTGTTCCTTCAGTTACCTTGCGTTCTAGGACCACGGGTTTCCCTTTCAGAAGTCTACCCATGGCCCCAGTTTTTTTTTTTTCGGTGGGAAATTCATCTTTTGACATCCCCCGCCCTTGGGCCGGGCGGGAGATAGTGTCAGACTTTTACTGAATAAAAACCCACTCCTGTTCCTTCGTTGCCTTTCGTACCAGGGCCGAGTCTTCCTTTCAGAATCAGACCTTTGGCCCCAGTAGGCTTCGACCCTGCTAGGCCCCTACAGTTGCTGACATCTCCTTGAGGCGTGCGTGGAACAGCACGCGCCATCGACGACTTGGGCTCAGTCCGGACGGTTACCGGAAGGTCGGACGGCGAGCCACCCATTGCTCGCCGTCCGCAAGCCTGCGCCTACGATGGCCGGAAATCGGGATCGGAATCCCGGCGGCGATTGAGGCGTGAGGACCGTTGCCTCACGCGATCGGCCACCTCCTTTGCTAGCATTACTGCTTCGCATAAGGAGGCGACCGCCTGCCAGTCCTCCTCGCTCCGGACCATGGCCTGTACCAAGGCCCGACCCATGGCTCCAGTAGGCTTCGGCCCTCAGTTGGGCCCTATTGTATTATATAGGTTTTGCTAACAGTCTTTAAGGCACGCATGGAACACTGTATGCAGGATTGAAAAGGATGTTATACAGAAGACAAACATCCAAGTGTACCTACAAATACGGATAAATAGACACTAGAGATCCTTTCAGACCTTAAAAAGCTTGTTAAAATCTCCTCAGTGGTATCCAGATAAAAGGCATCAGCATATTATGTTTCTGCAGCACCCTAAGGTCGACTGGTAAAAAATGCCTAGGGCATTCAGTCCGCCTTTGTACAGTGTTTATTACTAGTGCATAAAGTTTTAATAAATAAATAAACAATCGATGATCAACTGTATCAAAGTTCGAACTAAAGTAATTTTAGTTTTGAAGGGCAAGAAACTTTGAAGAGATTTCGTACCATACGTCTAACCCCGATTATTCGCGCTCGCCAAAAAAGATTACTGTCAATTAAGACACTGTTTCTTAGCTGTGTCGGTATACGCAATAGTCGACCCGTTAAGGGATAATAGTGTTTAAGTAGAAATATCAAGCGCAGTGAGATAATATCGACTGGCTGTGTTCTTACCCTGTAAGGCTGTAACTTAGAAGGATTATCCTATAAGCCATAAGATTTACCCTATTGATTTATACTCTCTAAGATTTATGATATTGATCGCTGAGTATTAATATTATTAATTAAACGTATTTAGTTTCATCATTATCTTTGTGCCCTTGTTCCAAATTATTTGCGTCGGCAGAACACGTTTTTTTTCTTTCTTCCATTTTGTCAGTCTCCCGTCATTCTATCACTAACTCGCTTTTCTTTCATATGACTCTTTACACAATTCATCCATCTTTTCTTTAGTCTGCCTCTCCCTCTTCATTTGTACACATATGATATGCATAACTTTTTTAGTAACATTCGTTTTATCTGTCCTCTTCACATGGTTATACCAAGACAAATAACTATTATATTCCCCTTCAACTTTTCAGTCACTGGCGCCACTTTCAAACTTCCTCTAATATATTAATTTCTCACTTTATCCATTTTCGTCACTCCACACGTTCATCTATTTATGAATCCCTACCGCTTTTAGGCACGTAATTTACTGTTTTTCGTACTAGTGCGCGAGCTCGCCCCCGCCACAATTTATTGTATTTATCGCATCAGGCTGAGCGCTAAGCGACCCCCACGAGCCCCACGTCAAATCATATTTTTTATTTCTTCGCAAGTGTATTGAAAAACATCGTTTGATACTCGTGGCACTGCAACACTCGGCTCCATAACACCCTCACCTACGGCTCAGCCGAATTCCGCCTAGGTCGCAATGTCATTTTTTTCTACTTGTATCAAAATATACTATTGTCAGTAGCTGATATTATTTCCATCCAAATACAATACAAGCTATTTAAGATAATGAATAACGATCACTGTTTCAATTCCAATCGGTTTAATTTAACTGACGCTATGAAACATAATTTGCATATTAGAGTCATTGCGATAACATTGATAACAATTTAAATTAATTGCGATGAACGATCCTGCAGTTGACTGGTACTCGTATGTGTGACAGGGGAATTTATTATTACAGTTAAATTATTTGCTAATTAATTACCTACTGTAGTTACTAATCAACATGTCATGTATTTTTGGAGTAGAGTTTCCTGCTGGAGCTCGAGTTTTCTTGTAGTCATCGCATCATCATCATCATCATCATTTCAGCCGAAAGACGTGGACATAGGCCTCCCCCAAGTGTTCATCCAATGGCATCACCCGCCTTTGGGCGGAGCGAGAGGGCGTGTCTAACTTTTGACCCACTCCTATGTTCCTTCGTTGCCTTGCATTCCAGGGCCCCCGGTTTTCCTTTCAGAAGCGAACCCATGGCCCCAGAAGGCTTTGACCATGCTGGGCCCCTACGATTTTGCCAACATCTCCTCTAAGCGAACACTAAGCGCCGTCGACGACTTGGGCTCGGTCCGGACGGTTATCAGACGGTCGGACGGCGAGCTACCCATTGCTCGCCGTCCGCAAGCCCGCGCCTACGGTGCCTGGCAATTGGGGTCGGCATCCCGGCGACTGGGGCGTGAGTGCCTTGCCCTCGCGCTTGCAGCCGCCTGCTTTGCTACCATTACTACTTCGCAGAAGGAGGCAAACGACCGGTCCTGTGCGTCTTGCATTCATTAGATTCCCGCGACCTTCACCAGGTCATTGGTCAACCATATGGGAGACCTTCCAACGCTGCGTCTTCCAGTACGTGGTCGCCACTCTAGAACCTTTAGTCCTCGACCATCTGTTCTGTGAGCAATGTGCCCTGTCTACTGCCATTTAAGGTTGACGATTGTTCTGGTTATGTTGGTCATAGCTATAGCATAGTAGTCTTTAGGACAAAAGATGCTTAAAGGTCACCAGATTGCTTTTAGGAGAGCGTGTTATATTGTCAACAACATCGCAGCTTATTATCAGGTGAGATAGTGGTCGAAGTCCAGTCTATCAAATGTCTTATGAATTATTATTAATGTGTTCTTAATTTAGAAATAGAATTAATGACGTACGTACGTGAAGCCTGTCAGCGAGAAGTCAGAAGATTGTAAATTGATGTAACGAACAAAGGACACACAACAACTTGCCTGCAGCGGTCTTCCTGTCCGATTATAATTTAGGCGTCTTCAAGGCCAGAGTGAATAGGCTCTTAATAAACTAGTGCGCCTCACCATCAACGATTCTATCACTGCTTACCATCAGGTAGGATCGCAGTCAAGCACTAGTTTAAATCAATTAAAAAAAAATCGACATGGGTACATATTTTATTGTTTAGATTCGAACGTAGAGATATTAAAGAAAAAGCAATAACTGCTATTATCCTGCTAAAACAAAACAATTTTAACATTGAAATTATTTTGTAAAGTCGACGTATAAAGCTACTCGTAAATTGAATAAATTAATATTTTGTGTTTTACATTTTGTTTGTCAGACAAAACAAATTAATTAACACCATTTGATTCTGAATTAACTATTTATAATTAATTTTCATAATTAGTATTACTAGCATGAGTATTAAACTGATTATTATCAGCTATGTGACAGATAACAGTCAATAAATTACTATTTATATTTATGTACTATTTTCAAATTTTATTAATGTAGGTATTATTGTAGGATGAACTAGACAGAACTGGAAGAAGGTAGAGCGGGCGCGTGAGAGATGGACAAAGTGGAGGGAGGCTTGTGCCCATGAGTGAGACAGGTCAAATAAGCTACAAAAAAAATGTACGTAGTGAGAATCATTTTCTGTCTAAACTTTGTCAGGGTCGGCTTCAAGCCCAGCTTCAAGCCCAGCTTCAAGCCCAGCTTCAAGCCCAGCTTCAAGCCCAGCTTTAAGCCCAGCTTCAAGCTCAGCATCAAGCCCAGCTGGATGCAGCTAAGCAGCATTTTACATGGAGACTGCTATAACCTAATAATGCTGACAATCTATAACCTAACTAGCTGCTGGCAAGGGAACATACTCCCAGGTTAAAAAGTATTCAATATCCAGGATATGGCCTACCCGTGTTCACTTTTCTGTCTAACATTTTTACAAATCAAAAGTGCTTGTAAATAGTTTATTTCAAATAAATGATTTTGGTTTGATTTTTTTTTTTTTTTTATTATTGATAGGCTCGCGTTTGACCACCATCTCACCTGATGGTAAGCGATGATGTGGCCGACGATGGAGCACGCTTGCCTAGAAATAACCAACCTAGGTTGTAGCTATCAGGGAACACAGACTCCGGCAGGGAATTCCACTCCTTAGCTGTGTATTATTTCAATTGTGTACCGAGTTTCATCAAAATTCGTTCAGCGGTTCTTGTGTGAAGAAGTAATATGCACACACACACTCACAAACTTTCGCCTTTATAATATTTGTGTGATTACTGAGTAACACGATATCATTTGGTAGTCAGACTTTTGGGTTTCAAATTCCGAGAATATCATCCTAAAATTTATTAACATAATAGTAACATAGTATATTATATATTATAAGTCTATTTAAGTAGATGGGATACCCGTTCATCTGAATTTATTATTATTAATTTTAAAATAAATATAACCAAAAAACTTTGACTGTGAGTAGCCCTGTAGCATTGCTAGGGATTGCATAACGTCAACAGATGCAAGTCAAATGCACGGCGTATTGAGTCGCGCTCGCAGCTCGGCTCGACTCCAGTCTCCGAGGGATCTCCAAAGATATGGAGCAGGGGCGGCCAACCATTGACGTGGCTGTTTTTGGATCTTTTTTAAGAACATATTTTTAGTGGGGTAATAGGATGTTGATTAGAAAGATTCAATGTAAAGCAATACGGTAGATGGATCGTTCTTATTTTTGCCGACAATCGCTTCAAAAAATAATATAATTATTGTATTTGTGCTTGACGTATTTAACCAAGGTTATCGACATAGCTTGAAGAATCTTAAAACTTAAATGGCAGTGAACGTAGAACGGATGGTCGATGGGGCCGAAAGGTTCTAGAGTGGCGACCGCGCACCGGAAGACGCAGCGTTGGAATCCTCCCACAAGGTGGACCGATGACCTGGTGAGAGTCGCTGGAATGCGATGGATGCGACACTTGAGGGAGGCCTATATCCAACAGTGGACGTCCTTCGGCTGAAATGATGATGATGATAGTATTTGAGTTAACTGACGCCGCACCAAGTGGCCTTCAGGGGTTATAAACAATGGGCGGTGAGGCCGTGCGGGAGAGAGAACTCTCCAGGTGACGTGTACCAAAGCGAAATCTTTTGACTTTGACGCTTTGCAAAAATCCATCATTACAAATTAACGTGTGTCGTTCCAGTTCAAATTATCTATGTCGCAGGGATATGATAAAAACGGAGATTTGGTCAATTCCCTAAGTGATTTGATCAAATCACGGAGGATGTTAAAATAACAACACTATTTTATCATTTCCCTGAACAAATCTAGGGATTTGAACAAAAACGAGAACTGGTTCCCTTTAGTGACAAAAAAACTTTTCTATGGTATTGTAAACGTTTAATTGTAATTACGTACACAATTAAAATAATTAGTAGGTGTAGTATGATGTAACATTGATCACGAAACTAAAATCAGAACTAGAACTGTACATTGATTTGAAGCGAATTTACAAAAATTTCTTAAAAACCTTATAGTTACGGATGGTACAAATAACAATATTTATTTATTATAGCACGTAGTTGATTTATGGCATCGTGAATGTACACACGTGTGAAGCACATAAGGTACTTATCTTACAGGTACGTCTATTAATTAATAGGTATAGTAGCTCTGACACTTTATACACCATGTATTCGATTGTAGTTGCCCGATGGTAGAAAGGAGATGGCTAAATCAAGCCATGCAGTTCCCGCGCAAACTCTCCAAATTGTTTTATTTTTGTTACCTGAATATTTATTCAAGCTAACTTCATATTTCTCGATGCAGGTTTCTGGTTTACCATCCCTGCTCAAGAAAGAACATTTTTGCGAGTATTGAAATATGAGCTGAGTGACGAGAATTCTGTTGTCAGCTGAACAGATTTTATTGCTATAGAATATTTTATTTGCAGATTCTACTGTGCAACGGGACGACCTGTGTGAAAATCCTTACATGTTATTACAAATCAAAGTCCCCCCACCCCGTCTATCTCTGTAGGAACGCGATAAATTCCTGAAACTACTGTACAGATTTTCATGCAGTTTTCATGATTAGACAAACGTGATTTTTGAGGAAGGCTTAATTATAACACATGCATATTACAAAAGAAAAAACCGGTGAAGTGCGATTGGGACCCGCGCACGAAGGGTTCCGTATCGTCCGTAGCAAAAAACGAGCAAAAACGTCACGTTTGTTGAATAGGAGCCGCCTTAGTTATTTGTTGTTATAGGGGCAACAGAAATACATCATTTAGGTACGGAACCCTAAAAAGACAAGAATTTCATAGATTTCTAACAAACGTATGAAGCTGTGTTAAATAATTGTTGTCGTGGTTCAAAGATTAGTTAATTTAATTTAGTTTAATTAGTCAATACAAACAACACTGAAATAGGTCATGGGTTCAAACCTAGGCCAGCGTTTTGCTTTTTGTTATTTATTTCATTACTACTGCTCTCAAAACGGTGAAGGACTTCATTAGAAAACCGGCGGCGTATCCTAGAACCAAAATCGGTGGCCTGTTCTAGAACCAAAAATCCCGCACAGGGCCCGCGAAGGATTACGTCCCATTCCCTCTCCTAAAGAGGAGGCCTGAGTCCCCTGAGGCAGTGGGAACATTACAAGGCTAATTATTCAAAACAAAGTTTAATTAGTAAAAAGTTTAACTAACGGCTTTTTACCCAAGGTATGTTGAAGTTGAAAATACTACCTGAAAAAAAATTTCAAATAACTGAACCTGAGCTTAAAAAAAAAACTAACGATTTTATTTTAAGGTAAAGTCAGCTGATATTAACACGCACAAATAATGCATGTGTGCAATGCACGCATAAAATGCACAAATTGCGATGTAATAGCGCTTCAGGAGTGCTGGCTGCTGCCAGATGAGCTGCCGGTCCTAAGCTCCATCCATAGTGACTTCAGCAGCACAGGGACCTCGGCCGTGGACACGTCTGCTGGCATGCTGCGTGGCCGACCCTACGGAGGGGTGGCTCTTCTGTGGCGAAGAAGTGCGTTCAGTGATGTGTCGGTAATACCGTGTGATAACCCGCGAGTTTGTGCGATACGAATTAATACGTGTGAAAGACCTTTCCTAGTGATGAGTGTATATATGCCCACGGATGCAGTGAGTAACCTGCCGGAGTTCTCACACTGTTTGGGTCTGGTAAGTGCGATTATTGACAGTAGTGGTGTGGAGGCGGTTTATTGTTTGGGTGACTTTAACGCGCATCCTCATGAACTATTTTTTACGGATCTATTGAACTATTGCAGTGATAATGACTTTTCGTGCGTTGATGTAGAAATGCTAGGGTTGGGCTCGAATACATACACGTATGTGAGTGAGTGTAATGGGGCTAGGCGATGGCTAGATCACTGTCTCTGCACGGAATCGTCTTTAAAAACTGTTTGTAGTGTTAATGTTAAGTATGATGTAATGTGGTCTGATCACTACCCATTGCTTGTTGAATGTGATATTAAAGTAATTAGGCCGAAATCAAGTCAGAGTGTGTTCGGTGACAACCGAGTTACGTGGGGGAATAAAAGCTCAGAGGCCATCCATTCTTATAGACGGGAGAGTCATCGTCGATTGCGAAATATTGATTTTCCACTCGCATTGTCCAAGTGTTGTGATCGCATGTGTGGTGAGCCGGACCACAGAAAAATAATAGATTGCCTGTATCGAGATGTGATATCTGCTCTAAGTGAGGCCGCCATTGTAAGCAGGGAGACACAAGTCTCTAATGGTAGGCTGAGGCGCGTGGTGGGTTGGAATAAGCACGTCGGTGAGGCTCATTTGTACGCCAGGCTTAAATTTAGGGAGTGGCTTTATTACGGCAAACCTACCTCTGGCATAACTTATAGGGAAATGTGTGACAGTCGTAAGATTTTTAAATCTAAGCTAAGATGGTGTCAGAATCACCAGGATCAAATCCAGATGGACATCTTAGCTGAAAAGCACACTAAGCGAGACTTTCGGGGCTTCTGGAAAGCTACGAAAAAACATAACCTTAGGCCTGGTTTACCAGTGAGCGTCGACGGCGTCTCTGCTGAAAGGGATATTGCCAATGTTTTTAAGTCTCACTTTTGTGTCAGCCCGAGTAGTATTCCATTGTCTGGGGTGATCGATGCTGAACCACAGTGTACAATCCTGGAACCAAAAGTTAAGTTCTCAGCTGCGGCCATTGCCAAAACCATACAGTACATGACCAGGGGAAAGTCTCCAGGACATGATGGGCTCAGCATCGAGCATCTACAGCATGCAGGTCCTCACCTGCCGCGCGTTTTAGCTATGCTATTTACATTTTGTCTTCGGCATTCTTACTTGCCGGACGAGTTGATGAGAACGGTCGTAGTGCCGATTGTTAAGAACAAAACAGGGGACATTTCCGATAAAAACAACTACAGACCTATCTCATTAGCAACAGTCATCGCTAAGGTATTTGACAGCGTGCTTAATTCTCAGTTAAATAGGACAGTATCTTTGCACGATAACCAGTTTGGTTTCAGGCCCAAATTGTCCACTGACAGTGCGATATTGAGCTTAAAGCATGCTGTCAGATATTACACGGATCGGAATACACCGGTTTACGCCTGTTTTCTCGACTTGTCTAGGGCTTTTGACCTGGTTTCATACAAAGTGCTGTGGAAGAAGCTGTTTGACAGACAAGTCTCACCAGAAATAGTAAAGATCTTTCAGTACTGGTACGGGAACCAGGTCAATAATGTGAAATGGTCAGGAGCTCTGTCGGACTCGTACAGGTTGGAGTGCGGGGTGAGGCAGGGGGGGTTGACTTCACCAACGCTCTTCAATCTGTACATCGATGATCTTGTTGTCGAGCTCAGTGGTCGCCATGTTGGATGCCATGTTGATGATGTATGTTTTAACAACATCAGCTACGCTGATGATATGGTGCTGCTGAGTGCGTCAATAGGGGGACTCAGGGAGCTCATAAGTATCTGTGAAGCATACGCCGTTACTCACGGCCTAAAATATAATGTTAAAAAGAGCGAGCTTATGGTCTTCAAGGCTGGGTCCAAATGTCCGACGGAAATTCCACCAGTGAAGTTGTGCGGTGTGTCCTTGGAGCGGGTATCGAGTTTTAAATATCTAGGTCATATTCTGACGTCTGACCTCAGAGACAATGCTGATATTGAGCGAGAAAGGAGGGCGCTGTCGGTGAGAGCGAATATGATTGCCCGTAGGTTTGCCCGTAGCTCCAAGGAAGCCAAAATCACCTTGTTTCGAGCCTATTGTACATCTTTTTATACGTGCAGCCTGTGGGTTTCATACACGCAGAAATCCTACAGCGCGCTCCGCGTGCAATATAATAACGCACTGAGGGCACTGCTGCGGCTGCCTCGCTTCTGTAGCGCTTCGGGAATGTTCGCAGAGGCACGCACTGACTGCTTTTACACCTGCATGCGCAAGAGGGCGACATCGTTAGCGAGTAGAGTGCGAGGTAGCAGCAACAGTCTTCTTGCCGTCATTGCCACTAGGTTGGACGGGCCCTTTATACAGCACTGGCAGGCCTTGCATGCACCCGTCAATCAGGCGTGGGGCAGGTAACATTGTTTGTTAAAATAATTTTAGTTTCATTAATTGTTTTTATCATGATTGAAAATTTGATTTGTCATTTTAATTTATTGACCATTTTAATTTATTTTATTCTGATTTAAGCATTTTAAATTTCACTGACATTGTAATTTTGACATTTTAATTTATTGAATATTTTATTAGTCTATTTTATTTTATTGTTTTCGTATATTATTATTTATATTTGATGAAGAACTGAAGTACTAACGTAGATTAGAATTACTAACAGATATTGTGGACCAAATGTTGTCTTATTAATAAATAAATAAATAAATATTAAATACAATTACAAAAAAACAAATTGATAAAAACAACTATTTTATTCTATTTTATTGACAGAAATATCTTAACTTTGCGACTTCAGAATTTCCATAAACTACAGAGTTTTATCTTTGCTGTTTATTCTGGGTTAACCGTAAATCAACATGAAATATATTCAGTAGAGACTAAGCCTTTGGCTATATCTTTCAGAGATGTACTGCTATGTTTGCAACGTCACATATATTAGCTACCTGAAGGTTATACTCGCATATAAAATTATCTAAATATTTACAATTCGTTAAATTAATTGCAAATTTTCCGTTAAAAGACATCACATAACTGCTATATCAACAAGACTTAAAATTAACACCTCAGCGCTGTAAATCACTGCCCGTTCAAATGGATGGGCTAGCTAAATCATCGATACGTCAGCAAATTGCCCATACCCGGCCCGTAGCCCGTAGCAGTGCTACGCCGTAGCATTTAGCAGTGCTACGCCGTAGCCAATAGCTTAGAGTTCGTAGCCTCGTAGCCGCGTAGCGTGGATTCGGCGCGATCCATCAGTGAAGAGATTGCGGTGGAACATCGATCAGTGTCGTTGCTCGCCGCACGGGGGACGTGGAGGTAGAATTATGTGAACATTCCAAATAGTAATTATATTGTCGTTTTGAGAACCTAGATGTCTTTTCTAGTAAATCAGGTCGAGCGATTGGCTACGTTACGTGTCGCGGGTTCCTGCACGGAACAAATATTTGTATGAAAGAAGAAAGAAAGGAAAAAGGCGGTCTTGTGTATGTGAGTTCACATGTTTCTGAACGCACCCACGATACAGGAGTAATTCCTAGTGTGGGGCAGTCGTTATTTTTTTAAACAAACTAACAAAACAATTTGTTTCTGTATTACGTACTGATCAATGTCGCGATACTTTATTATTATAAACTAATTTTTATCAATGGATTATATTCATTTTGACTACGTGATTAATTCCTGGCATCCAGGATAATGATTTTATCGATAACCGTTGTGTATATGTATTTTTTAATATTATATATTTTTATTTATCTCCAACAAATTATCGTAGAAGTACATAATATTTACTGTCAAGAGGCTGCTTTTAGTTAATGATAAATGATCTTTTTTGTGCGTCTATTTGGGCAGTATAAACATGTTTTCCTTCTTTTATTTTTAAAACGTAAACTTATCAGCAGCACTGCATATAGACCGCTGACATAGCTTTTAAGTGGCCTACTAGGTACAACATTATTATTTACGGATGTAGAAATTTGTTTATTTATTTATATTTGAAACTGTTGTTGAAACATCAACGTTCCAGACTAAGCGTTTCGCTGCATCGTTTATACCGCGTACATCGAAGGACTGGAACAATTTGCCTGTTGCGGTTTTCCTATCCAACTATAATTTATGTGTCTTCAAAGCTAGAGTGAATAAGCTCATAATAAACTAGTGCGCCTCACCATCTATGATTGCATCACTGCTTACCATCAGGTGGGATCGCAGTCAAACACTAGTATAAAAATATCAATAAAAAAAAAATACTTTAAAAAAAATGTATTATATTGGTGTACAATACCAATATAATACATTTTTTTTTTTAATGATAGGCTCGCGTTTGACCACCATCTCACCTAGCATAGCATAGCATAGTCGGCCTTATAATGTTCCCACTGTTGGGACTCAGGCCTCCTCTCTAGGAGAGGGAATGGGCCGTAATCCACCACGCGGGCCCAGTGCGGGTTGGTGGCCATCTCACCTGATGGTAAGCAATGATGTGGTCGACGATGGAGCACGCTAGTTCACATAGTACAGTTTGAGCCTTAAACTTAAAATATATAATTTGGTGACCTTATCGCATTCTGCGATCTCTTCCAGGCAACCCGGAACGGACAGAGACTGCCTCCTGGACACAAAATGGGATTGCATTTGATGCATTTCAAAACTAGTGCAACAATTTTTAAAAAAGTACATAATTAATACTAAAATAAATATATACATACTAAATAGGTATATAGGTAAGAAAACAAGTTACGACTATAATTACTATAGCTAAAAACGTAACAAAACATAATTACAGGGACAAATAATATTCCTTCAAAAGTCTTTTAAAGACAGAGACTTTTAATTAAGAATCAATCAAACAAACAGACCAGTACTGTAGTAGAGTAGAGGTGGGGTCTGTAATTCAAGTGGTTGAATTTTCTCCACTCAACCATCTGAAACTGAGAAATTGCCGTATCTAAGGTGCTCACTAATATTCTCACCTCCTCGCCAGGCCAACTGCCCACCTCAAGTAGTAGTTCAATCGCGGCTACTTTTTATACGACTACTTATATAAACCTACTAACTGGAATCTACCAGTCGTATACAGGATGACTTTAATTCATTTTCAATCTTGATGCAGAGAGGTTAGGGTGTTTCATGTTTCTTAAATTTTAGATTTTTGGCTTTGATCGATTTCTTGATACCACTCATGCACAGTGTTCTTATACCAAAAATCTCCATATTTGTTTAATATTTAGAGGTTACACAACGCCAATAAAGTTTTCTCATAAAGCTAGTACGTCATTAGTGTAGGTTAAATTATTAATATTAATATTTTTAACAGTCGAGAGTATTAAGTGTTACCAGTGTGTTGTTGTGTCTAGTAAAACTTACTTCCCTCTTGTGTAAAAAATAATAATATTAAAAATTTAATCTTCTCTGATAACGTACTTATTGGCGTTGTGCAACCTCTAAATATTAACCGATTATGGTGATTTTTGGTATATGAACACTGTGCATGAGTGGTATCAAGAATTCGAGCAAAGTCGCCCGAAAATCGAAAATTAAAAAAAAAAACATGAAAAACTCAAATAGATTTAACAAATAATTTCTTATAATTATACTAGCTGACTAGACAAACCTGCGTCAAGCAACTACCACTAACTATCACGTAGTTGTCTGGCATTTTTGCTAAACTGGACCTATTCGGCGCAGCCGTGAGACACGCATTGTGTCAGTGTTCTTTTTTAATCTTAAGTTTCTATGTGGTTTCTACAGTGTGTGTATTTATGTGTGCCACATAAATTATTTTCTTTCTCTCTTTCTTTCTTCAAAGTTTGAAAGAAAGAAAGAGAGATGTTCTGCCGTATAAATTATCAAAGAAAAAAATGGGGGATGCGGGAATGGGGGAAATGGGCGACCAGACCTACCAAATATACATAACAAAAAACATAAAAATTGATCAAGCCGTTTCGGAGGAGTTTTATTGAATTTGCTCCTGAATTGCCTAACATTTTATAAGATACAATCTAATTCAATCAAATCGTTTAATCTATTCACTCCTAATGGTTGGCCTCAAAATTGGATACAGTGGACTGATAGTATTTGACATGGGACGAGTCCTGCATATCTAACCTCCATAACACATTAACAATAAATCAAAACGTACATTAATAATTATTATTGTAAAATTATTATTCAAAATAGTTGACCACTGCCCACCATCACGCATTAATTTAATAGATTCACATAGTCAACTTTAATTTCATAGTAATTTACACAATTTACATAATCGTATATCGCTCGTACATCGACTTATATTCTAGCGATAGACAAGCACGTTCATGGAAACTATTTGTCAAAATACTGAAAAGTTAAAACAAAAGTTCGCTGCAGCGCTTTATTGCCATTAAGTCGTCTAATAAAACTATTAAAACATACAGCGCTTAGATGGCTTTTAGAGGATACTTTTTCGCGACAAAAACGTCTTAAGCGCCATGAATTTCGTAGCACTTACGCGTTTCGTTCAACATAGTGTAATGACATGTTATCCATATAGATTTTTATACCGCAGAAGCGACACAGCTTTTTGCCTACAATACTTTATTACAATAACACTCTATTTCAAAATTTAACAATAGTCCTCGGTGTAAATTATAATACCCGATGATTTGCTGACATTTCTTGTGGAGTTTTTACAGTATCGAAAAACGCACGTCGTCATAATTTCTGAAATTGACGGAATTCATTGATATTATTTATACAAAAAAGAAAAACATTCAATAAAATATTCAAAAAAAACAAACGGAATAAAATACCATGCAAAGTCTGTGTTCATTAAACCAGTTGTAGGTAAAAATCGGGTTTTTATGGGAGGGAACATCTGCATGTTTTAGTCTATGATTATAAAATGGAAAGGTTTTAAAATCAAATAATATATTTTCTAACATACTATTACGATATCAGAAGCTATTAAATTGTTCGAACAACCAGTAATTTTACTTACATGAGTACAGAATTATTATTTACGTCCAGATTACCTTTGATTTTAATTTATTAGCGCCGCTCTCACACTGCATGAACGTCAAAACTACACTAATGTCATCAAAATCAAGGTGCATAGAAGACACTGCACCTGATTCGGTTAAAGTGAGTGTACGGCACGCGTTATCTAGTGCGTAGTACATATATATCGATGCGCTCGTATGATAAACAAAGACCGTCCGACTGACAACAGAGCATCAGCTTGGCATTTTAAGATATTTGAAATTGAATCAGTACTATCAGAGTTTGCTCTTTGTAAACATATAATCAAACATGTTTTTTAATATTTACTCGATTTTAGGGTTCCGTAACTCAAAAGAAAAAAAACGGAACCCTTATAGGAACACTTGTTGTCCTTCTGTCTGTCAAGACCCTTTATCTCGGGAACTCGTCAAGATATCGAGTTGAAATTAAGATCATATACTAAAGTCCGCGGTCTCTTGAAGCTGTGAAAAACCAGACTTCTGAAATTAGCGAGAAAAAATATACGGTAGTTTACGTATATTACGACACTCTTAAGGGAATGGAAGTTGACTCAGATTCCTGAAATTTGACATAAAGCAAGGTTTTATAGAAGAGGTATAGGAATAAATCTGAAAACAGTAAATTTGTTAAAAAAAAATATTTTTTGCGATTCGAAAAAATCTTTGAGAATTAAATTATTTACTTAAGAGCATTTATCCGTTAAAACTACGCAGAAGCCAAAATCAATGATTTCCGACGGACAATATAACAATAATGTGTTTAATTTCTAGATAAGATATTGACGTCATATTATTGGAAATTTCATAATCTAGTGTATGGTCTAAAAACATTTTCAAATGATCGTATAGTTTTCCCATTAGAACAGTTCTTATCCAAGCCGTTTTTAAAACTAGCGGTCGACGGTCTACGCAGATGCGAGATATTAGTTAAACCTTGTATGGTAAACTTACAACATTTTACTTAAAAAAAAAATGATAACATTGACTAGTTCATGGCCCAAAAAAAATACGATTGCTGTAAGTTTTCATTCAAGAAAAGTTATCTCAAAACTGTCATTTTTAGCCGTTTTTGGAGATATTAAACGTGTTAGTTTAGGATAATATATGAGGCATTTTTGTTTTATTTAGACTTATTAATTGAACGCATTTACGATCTATGACATGGTACAATAATTTTTTTAATAACTTATTTGTTTACACTACAATTAATTATTTAATATCACTATATAATAGACGCGAAATCGCGTCAGCGCTTTGTACCGGCCGAGGTTTTTCAGATTTTTAGTCTTTCTATTCTACAGTGATACTAAATAATTAATTGTATTGTAGTGCACATTATTGTTATATTTTCCGTCGGAAATCATTGATTTTGGCTTCTGCGTGGTTTTAACGGATGAATGCTCGCGCGAGTCTGACTCGCACTTAACATCCTTTTATGCTAGTATGCTCTATCGTTGACCACGTCATCGCTTTCCATCAGGTGAGATAGTGACCATGCGCGAGCCTATTAATAATAAATAAAATTATAGCCACCCTGTATAGTTACCAACAACGAGGAGTATATACTAGTATCTACGAGCCGCATGTGCTCGACCGATTGAAAGAAGCGATCCGTTGAGACGGACCAAGAGCGATGGTTTCGTTTAAGTGATACTGATGTATCGGCCGTTTGTCGAAAACTATAAAAGTGTACGGGTATGTTCAGATGATCATTCTTTTAATGGTTAGCGAAGGTGTGATAAGTAGAAGTTTAAGTAAGTAGACAACGGTTGAGGATCTTTAGAGGTAAGCGAATGAATGTGTAAAGTCCCGCAAACCTCCATTGAAAAGGGAGGATCTTCCGACCAGACGTATATTATGTCTGGTTGAGTGCCTCGTTGGTCCCGTGGTCGCAAGCGCGACTGCTGTGCGTGAAGTCCTGGGTTCGATTCCCGGGTCAGGCAAAAAGTGCTATTGGGTTTTCCCATTGGGAATTACTCTGTAGTTGCCCGGAGTTTGGAAGTTCGTGATGTGACACACCCGTGCCTCGAAAAGCACGTGCAGAGGCACTGACGCTGCGTTTTGTATCCCAGTAGAGTGCGCAGTGCCCGGGCCTCAGTCTGCCCGTAGCAACGACCACCTAAAGACGGTTGGTCCTGCGCCTGATCTCCCTCCGGTCGTGTCGGATTGCCGTCCCATCGGACTATGAGAGTTAAGAAACAGAGAGTGCACGAGTGTTTGCGCATACGCTGGTGCACTATAATGTCTCCTGCGTACTTGGCTAATCTGTGTTGAGATTGGCCACCGTAATGGGAATTCGGTCGGGAGGATTATTATGTCTAGTCCAACTGCCCGAGATCCACTATTGATAGTGGATTATGGGCAGTTGTGTATGTTTTAATCATGCGGAGAACTGTAATTCCGCCATGCAGGATTTTGTCTTTTTAGTTTCTATGTGATTTCATAGATTTCGCTACAAATCGACTGCCAAAGACAACTAGGACAACAAGGCAAAGTGATTGTAATCCTTTCTGTGACGTACTATTAAATATACTAAACTCGTTAAAAAATAAAAGGCCCGTCGTGACATTTGAGAAAAACCCTAGAATGTAACTTGGAACGAAACTGAAAGAAACAATAAAATAATAATTAATTACATAAAGTGTTTTAAAAAAATACATACATTTTTTTTGGCGCGTTAGATAATATGGTGGAATGTATTGCGAGTATACTTTTTGCGTATTTATGTTTTCGTTTTGACAGATGTCAAAATGGGCCTTTTATTTTTTGACAACTTTACTGCAGTAAAAATATATTGAGGAGGTTGATTACATAGTTCAGGGTCTTACCATGACTAGTTAAAATGTCAGGCGTGCGAGTGACAAAGAGGGATGGAACTATACACCCTATATAGCTCCATCCCTTTAACAGTTCAATTTACAGTAGATCGCGGTAAAAGCTTGTTGTAGGGCCTCAGTGTTCAAAACTTTGTTCATTCTTTTTTTAAAATAAATATAAAGTATTGCCAGTAGCAGCAGTCAATGTTTGTTTTTGTACTGTGACGTTAGAAATAGACTTGTCCTCTATTACGTGAGACTTTAACATCACCTGGTACAGTTTGTATGTACCAACACCTGTGTCCTAACCCTTTGATTGAATATGCATGATGTTAATTTATGTGAAACTAGCTGACCCGCGCTCACTTCGCTGAGCGTGCAACATTTTTGACGTAAAAGTATCATTATGTCACAATCGAATATAGCCTATGTTACTTAAGGGACTACTGGTGAAAGCATTTTCAAGGTCAGTGCAGCAGTTTCAAATATTACACCCTACAAACAAACTTAGAAAGTTTACCTCTTTATATAATAAGTATAGAAGTGTAGATTATTTATTTCTTTTATTGCACTAAGTGCAATGATTTTTTTAATAATAACTGACTCACCTTAACTATTAATGTTATATATATTTTATTCAAGAAAAAAAAAAAGTAATACAAAGTGAACCTGTCATAGTGTTAATACTAAGAATATTTCAGTAACATTTTTAAACTCCCAAAATGTAACAGGATATCATGTTCTGACATTGACTGGCCTGTAGTTAGCAGTGGTCTGGTAGTTAGTGGCCTTGAGTGCTATGCTGGAGGTTGTGGGTTCGATTCCCATCCAGGACAAATGTTTGTGTGATTAGCAGGATCATTTTTTCTGTGTCTGGGTTTAATTTATCTATAGTATGTATGTATTTACAAATATATAAGTATGTTTATCAGCTGTCTAGTACTCATAACACAAGCTCTGCTTAGCTTGGGACTAGACGGCGTTGTGTGATAGTTGTGGAATATATATATTACTGTCCATTCCAGGTTACCTGGAAGAGATCGCGGAATGTGATAAGGCCGCCCACTGTATATGTTTTAGATATAAGTTTTTCTTTCTGATGTTGCTTCGTGTACAATAAAGTATATAATAAAAATAAATAAAAAAAAAGTACTTCAAGCATATCAATCATATATTTACGTGTTATTTGTAACCAATCTGTACAAAAAAATATACTGTATCATTAGTTACTTCAAGACATTAATTGATTTATCTAAAATAAGTTTCATAATTGAACCTCTTGGGCAAAAACTTATACACTATCATATTCAGTTATAATTAAAAAGTTACGATCCATCTTAATAGAACGTCTGCAGAAATCTATCTCTCTTAATGCGAAGTTAGTCTAGATTATTATCAGAGTACTGGAAAATCTTAATTTGGATTCGAAAAGAATAAGAAAATACCAATATTATGGTGCGCTTCTACTAGACATGTGCGAGAAAGCTACGCGGTGCGAGAGAAATTAAAATACCAATGGGATCACTTCATTTTGCTAGCTTTATTGTTTTATGGAAGGTATCAAAATAATCTTACATCTAGCTTAAGTTAACGGAACATTGAGTTAAAGGAAAGTAAATCTTTACTCAGCTCATGCAAAAAACGGACACGCCATAATCATGGCGGTAAGTCCACCTCTTTGAGGAGTGGCTGGAAAGACTTTCCACATAACACAGGTCTTCACCAGACATGTTAAGTTTGGTTCCTGTAGTGGATTCGTGGGGAAGAAACGCCCGGATGTCACCTGTGATCCGCCCAGAGGACGCCGTGGAGCATACGGTGAAGGTGCGTCCCGCTTGAGTGGAGTACCGCCGTGACCTCGGGAGGGCGATCAGCGGCGGCGACCTCTCGCGCCGGGCCCTGGTACAAGCATTGTTCCAAAGCGAAGAGGAATGGCAGGCGATCGCCTCCTTCTGTGAAGCAGTAATGCTGGCGAAAGAGGTGGCCGCACGCGCGGGGGAACGAACTTCCTCACGCCCCAGCTGGGTTCCCAACCCCGATTTCTGACTACCGTAGGTGTGGGCTTGTGAACGACGATCAATGGGTAGCTGGCCGTCCGGCCGTCCGGTAACCATCCGGACCGAGCCCAAATCGTCGACGGCGCGTAGTGTTCCACGTGCTCCTCAAAGAGATGTCAGTAAAACTATAGGGGCAAAGCGGGGCCGAAGCCTACTGGGGTCATGGGTTCGCTCCGAAAGGGAAACCCGGTGACCTGGTTGGCTGGGTGTGGTTTTAGTCAGTAAGAGTCTGACACGCCCTCCAGCTCCACCCTAGAACGGGAGCAGTCATCGAATGATTTTCCACCTAAAGAAAAAGGAAACACGAAAGCCCTGGCTCCGCTTGCTTTCTTGTTTCAACCCATTTTTACATATAAAAACAAAGAGGTTTATGCAAGAGACGCGAGCGAAGAATTTGTACGAAGGATGCTACGTACAGCTGAAAAGAGTCGACTACGCATCCTCGCACCACTCAGCTACACATCGTTTCAGAAGATGACCACGCATCCTCGCATGGTGCAAGCTCAAACAATCTCAAGTTTTCACAGAGCCGCAACTTATCCTCGCACCGCCTACCTCGTACATCTCTAGTGAAAAAGCTCCCTAAAAACCTTGTAGTTTAGAAAAATAATGTGAACGAACTGCAAACAATGGATTTAATATTAAAATTCAGATCATTTGTAGTCGAGAATAATGATCTTCTTATTTTAGAAATATGTTTATTCAGATATTATTTTGAGCACAAAGCCATTATTGTGTTCTTATTTATAAATAAAAAGGGACAAACTAAAATAAATACATTTCAGTTTATCCCTTTTTATTAGTTTTGCGTATTTGTATTTTATGTAGATTTAGAAACGCTAAGCTCATTAAATGAGTAGTGTGTTAAAAATAAAGCAAACATATAATCAAAAGTGTCTATAGTATATCTACATTTGTCTAGTCTGTTCAATTCTCAAGTAATAGGCTCAAGCTTGTCGCTATCAACGGCACAAGTCCATATCTCAGCCAGCAACTGAAACAAAAGAATTTCCTGAACAATACTACACTACAATACTCTATGCCTCAATCACAATTTCAACAAACAACTACATAGTATAGTTTTTAATCTGTAAGTTGTAGCGACATCTATACTAAACACCACATAAAAACTAAAAATTCAAGATCCTGTTTCGCGATATCATAGTTCTCCGCGTGATTAAAACATATACAACTCAACGTCGTACGTCTGAAATCAACTGTCAGGCATGATCAGACACTAAACCCATCTGGTAGGAGGATCTAACCTTTTCAATGGAGGTTTTCGAGACTTTACACCTCGTATACTACCAAAAAGTGAGCCGTACATATGAGATTAGTCTTTGGAATGGAATAACAAAGTGTAGATATATATATATATATATTATAATAAATAACAAACTAGGGAGGTATCTAAGTCTAGAGTGGATAGGTTACTTCTGGACAAGCGTGCTCCATCGTCGCCCACATCATCGCTTATCATCACGTGAGACAGTGGCTAAGCGCGAGCCAATCATTTAGCAAAAAAAGTTGATTGTAGATGTGCATCTGATTAAAGACTGTTTACATTAATCAACAAAAAAGTTAGCAAAAATAGTTGATTGTAGACGTACATCTTACTCGTATTTAAGACTGTTTACGTTAATTATCTCACAAACATTTCGGGCACAAAAAGTAATAAATCAAGTTAGCGAGTTTGAACGCAGAAGACCCACTATTACACTGCATTCGTTCGAAGATATATACTATTTAACCATGCAGCTCTTCCGCATGCTAGGCGAACCAATCGCAGCTTTTCAGAGCCTAAAAGCAAAAACAAAACGCACCGTATCCTGCGAGTACTTATCTGACAGGTGTCAGTTGTCAAATGTCATTCCATACGTTTGCGCGGCAACCAATACGTTTTACGTTGTGTTTTATTTGCTTTTTTACCAATTTAAGTAATTAAATAAGAGCATAGTGCTTGTATAATTTTTAATGAAGTATGCCAAAACGAAAAGATATGAAATACTATCTTCATATGATGAAAAGTTTGAAAAAAGGACGAAACGACGATAACATAGTACGTCACCTGTCCTATCTCTATTTAATTCTTTGATTCCAGGTGAAGTAATAGATTTATCTATTAGATTATTCAGTGAAGTAAGAGTTTCACGTACTTAACCCAAATAATTGTATGCATTGACACGATCAAACTCCTCGGGGTGTTTACGAGATGAACACACGAGCTGGTTTCCTTGTTCCATAACTTTAAAGGCTTTGCCATGGTACATTATACAGTGTAAGACTGTAAATCAAATGGGTTTCGAAATATGAATATACTTACTGACGCGGGTTGTGCACGTGATGCATTGACGCGTTTAGCTGACTCGGGATGTTTACGAGATAAACATGCGAGATTGTTTTTTGCCCCACACCTTTGGGGTAACCTGAAAAGCTTCGTCAGGAAAGTTATCTACAGTGCAAGTGAAATGGATTTTGAATATTGTACCTATGGACGCGAGTGATGTACGAGATACATTGGCGCGATCCGCTGACTCGTGGTGTTTACGAGATGAACACACGATGATCTTTACCTTTTGGTACATGGACACGGGTGATGTACGAGATGCATTGACGTGATCCGCTTACTCGTGGTGTTTACGAGATGAATGCACAATGGTAAAATCCTTTCCTTTCTTTCCTTTTGATAAAATCCGAAAGGCTTTGCCTAGGTACACTTTGGTACCATAACAGGGTCAATAGTTTTAGGTTTTTAGACCTTGTATTTAGGATAATCCTCAAGAAGTGGACATTAAACTAGATATCTGTTGTATCATCATCGGCTCCAACAGGCACAACCCCAACTGTTACAGACTTGAGTATAACATTTCCTGAACTAGCATCTGAGCTAGTCGTTGAACCAGTTACTATATTTCCTGAAGTATTACAGTTTTTATATCTACAAAACCAAATGATTTAATGGCCTGACTTAATGAATGACTTAACCCACATCTAGAATACCATTTTTGGAAATACTCAAGGAATATGAACAAAAACTAGATAAAAATGTGTGTAATAACTGTTTAAAATAATATCGACCGTAGCAATTAACACGGTCGTATGTGAAAAATCGCTACTTTACAGTACGGCCGTTTGAAGTTTCAAATATGTATAAAGTGAACAATAATCAATGTACCTTAACCAAATTGCATATGAAGTTTAAATATGAATTACCTGACGTAGTGGTATATGCAAGTTTATCAAAAAGGTATCGGAAATATGAGAAACTGCACATGCAACATTGTTAACCGCTAAATCATGCAACTATTTTGTCGGAAATGGTAGATCCGACATTATTAACCGAACTAGAATTTTTGAATTTGGTCGGATGTGGCACAACTTGCAGTATTCCCTGGACTTTGAAATCTCTTTTGTGTCGGATGTACCACTTAATACGATATTGCCCGTAAGGTAAGAATATTTAGATGTAGATACCACTGGGCACGCCACAATTATGGCGGTAAGTCCCCTCTTTGAGGCGTGGTTGGAAAGACCTCACGGCGTCCTCACCTTCCGCATGACGCAGGTTCTCACCGAACACGGTAAGTTCGGGAAGTTCCTGCACCGAATTCGTGCGGAAGAGACGCCCGGGTGTCGCCACTGTGCGGACCGCCCGGAGGACACGGTGGAGCACACGGTGGAGGTGTGCCCCGCTTGGGCAGAGCAACGCCGTGTCCTCGTGGGGGCGATCGGCGGCGGCGATCTCTCGCGCCGGGCCTTGGTACAGGCCATGGTCCGGAGCGAGGAAGAGTGGCAGGCGGTCGCCTCCTTCTGCGAAGCAGTAATGCTAGCAAAGGAGGCGGCCGATCGCGTGAGGCAACGGTCGTCACGCCCCAACCGCCGCCGGGATTCCGATCCCGATTTCCGGCCACCGTAGGCGAGGGCTTGCGGACGGCGAGCAATGGGTGGCTCGCCGTCCGATCGTCCGGTAACCGTCCGGACCAAGCCCAAGTCGTCGACGGCGCGTATTGTTCCACGCGCGCCTCATGGAGATGTCAGCAAATCGTAGGGGCCCAACAGGGTCGAAGCCTACTGGGGCCACGGGTAGTGTGAAAGCGAAACCCGGGGCCCTGGGACGAAGGCAAAGAAGGAACAGGAGTGGGTTTTTTTAGTCAGTAAAAGTCTGACACTACTTTCCGCTCCGCCCAAGAGCGGGATTTGTCATAAGATGATTTTCCCACCTAAAAAAAAAAAAAAAAAAAAAGATGTAGATACCACTTATATTATTTTTGGATTTGGGTAATACAATGTTGAGTTACATACCGCGCATGCTTCTAATTACATGCCAGACCGGAGGATACGGTGGAGCATACAGTGGAGGTCTGCCCTGTTTGAGTGGAGCACCATTGTGTTCTCACGGAGGCGATAGGTGGTGGCGACCTGAGTGTCCGGCCCAGCTTCAGAGTATGTTACGGAGCGAGGGGGAATGGGAAGCAAACACCTTCTGCGAAGCAGTAACGCTAGCGAATGAGAAGGCGGAATACGTGAGGGAGAGGACATCCTCTACCTCACGACACAATGAGTAGCTCGCCGTCCGATCAAGGACCAGGCTCGAGTCGACGACGCGTCGTATACCACGCGTGCTTCAAGGAACTGTCAGCAAACTAATGGGGCCCCCACTATAGGGCCAAATGCCTGCCAGGGTCGCGGGACTGTTAAACAGGGTACCGCGGCCCTGGAACGCAAGTAAGAGTCTGACAGTACCTTCCGTTCCACTCAGGGCGGGAGGACTCATTTGATGATTTTACAATCAGAAAAGAAAGGTACATGCCAGACATTTTTATACGTTCCCACAAAATAAGAAGTCACTGTGTAATGTAATCAAATTAAAATCCTTTATTAGAAGATTATATAATAATCCAGAGTTTTATAACGAAAATACTAAATAACTTCGCTTATGAATGAACAAAACAGGAATTGAGGTCTCGGTTTGACAACATTTGCCGCATTGGGAACAAACTCGCTTCATACCCGACTGATAGTAAAGCGTTTTGGTCCCTGGCTAAGTCGGTTGAATCGAACTTCTGTCGTCCCTCACTACCACCACTGCTGAAACCCGATGGGTCACTGGCCCACACCGCTGAGGAGAAAGCAAATTGGTTTGTCTCTTTCTTCGCGGTATCGTCACGTCTAGATCCTTGTGAAGCGCGGCTCCGTTTAACCTGATGGTTGCTAGACGAGTAAGTCGGATAATCGCATCCATCAGAAGGACGTACGTAGGGTGCTGTGTAACATTGACGTGAACAAGGCTAGCGGTCTGGACGGGATACTTGCAATTGTTTTAAAATCGTGTGCGCCTGTACTGTCTCCGATCCTGACACGCCTATTTAGGCTTTTATTTGAGGCTGAAAAAGTGCCGATTGCATGGAAGCAAGCTAACGTACAGCCCGTGCCTAAGAAAGTTAGTTGGGCTGACCCAGCTAACTACAGACCAATCTCAGTAACATCCATTCTCTGTAAGAGTATGGAACGTGTACTCAACACTAAGGTCTTGACATACCTAGAAGCTAATGACATTCTAAGTGACCATCAATACGGATTTCGCCGAAATCGGTCAACTGGCGATCTTTTAGCGTGTGCTATCCACATCTGGAGTGAGGCCATCGAGAAGCACGGGGAAACGCTTACTATCTCCCTAGACATATCGAAGGCTTTCGATAAGGTCCGGCACGAAAGCCTTTCTAGTAAGCTTTTATCTTTCGATTTACCTGCTAGATTGTGTGCTTGGATCGCAGACTTCCTGAGTGACCGGTATATTCGAGTGGTCATCGATGGCTTCTCGTCCGATCAAATGGTCATTAATGCCGGGGTCCCCTCAGGGGTCAGTGCTCTCGGCAACACTGTTCTTGCTGCACATAAACGATCTGCTTAAGCCCGGTACCTTTGGGTATACATACGACAGCACTGTTGCTGAGAGTTACATATCTAGCGTGCGAGCTAGTGGGTCACAGATCCTGTCTCTCCAAGAGGCTATGGTTGAGCGCTTGAACTTGTCCTTGGAGGCAGTTTCTGATTGGGGCGATGACAATTAGGTCAGGTTCAATGCTGCTAAAACCCAGGCGTTTCTATTTTCTGCTAAAAGGAGCCAATTCAGACCTGCTTCAAGTTTCCGGGGTGCAACCGTGCTGATAACCGACTATCTTGATCTTTTTGGTGTTACGTTGACGTCAAATCTTAACTTTGGGCCGTAAATTGAAGGAAAGGCTCAGCTGGCTGCAAAAAAGCTGGGAATCCTCGCAAACAGTTTTTCACGCCAGAACAGCTGCTCAAACAAACATCAAAAATGTCTTCAATCAAGTCTTTTAGTTACACAAGCTCCTCTTCATAGCCAAAAGGAAGAAGCAACGGTTCTCCTAAAATTAATTACTATGTTAGCAAATAAAGTAAGCAAACCAAACCAAGTAAGTGCAGTTAGAAAAATTATTATACAATAGAAAAGCTAAGAGAAAATAAAACTAATTGATTCCTCGTAAAACAAAAAAAAGCAACTATGAAAAAATAACAACGTCTGTAGTACCATATTCAACAGTAACTGGTTATCATAGCGAACAAAAATGTCGAATGTCCAACATTCGACACCGAAAAATGAGAAATAAACAGTTAACAAAGTCAGTAATTCCTTATCCGACAAAATACAATCAAACACACAGCAGTCAATAATGTAGGAAGTGGTACATCATACAATACTATTTATAAAATGAACATGCAACAAAGTCTGTTGTACCATATCCGACAAAATAAAACTATCTCCGATCGAGCAATAATGTAGTATGTGACACATCCGACACAGTAAACGAAATAAAAAACCACAAACATTGTAGTATCTGGTATAAACGACATTATTGTCCGTTCAGAGTAGTTTTTAATATTTCTTAAAATAAATATGAATTCACTTAGTCGCTGATAATAAACAAAAATTATAGATATGATGAAATGTTATAAGCAACAGTTTTTACTTACTTTTTCTCTTTTTTCTTAGATTATTTTCCACATAATTAGTGTCCGTTAATTGAAAATTTGGATTGTTTTGTGGCGGAACTGATGGATTCAATAGGTCTAATATCCGTCTTGACCTCGACATAAAGAGAAAATTAAATTTATAATAAAGTTGGCGAATTTATTAACATTTTATAAATATAACCGACGAGTGCGCTCTTCTTGCTAATATTGTCAGAAGTGGCAGATCCGCGTCGCGCGCTCGCGTCTTATCTCCTCCCGCGCCCCGCAAATAACGTCTCAATGTATTATAGGACAATATTAATCGTGCGCACTGAACACGTACTACTTTTTTCACTTAGAAAAACAAAGATGGTTGATTTTAGGAATTCAAAAATTTGCGGGGGTATTTATATACTTATTCTAAGACCTTTAGTGCAATAAAACGAAAATTGCAAAAAAGTAGATCCGACAATGTTAATTGCTACGGTCGATATAGAGATTATTGCCTCAGTCAGTAATTCACTGTGTGACTGTTCCTAAAAGACCCTAGGCTGATAAAATTTTCGTTTTTCCTGAAATTGCCTACATGAAGGTATGAAGGTCGGCTTCCCACTAAATGGGAGGAATAGGGCCCCTCCACCGCCCTATCCTGTGGTCCTCATCCTGATGACTTGGACAGACCTCCACCACAGTAATGGACTCCCAGGAGATTTATCACCACGTCCCAACTGAGAAAGTTTAAGGGACGGGGATAGGGTAGAGAAAAACAAAATTAAACAATTGGGATTGGGAATCCATGGATAAGGAAGGATAATCTACTTTTCTTTTGAATTATGAAATTTAAGGGACTGAGAGGGCTACAAAAGGGAATATGACACGTGACGCTTGTATTTAGAATTAATTATTTTAGAATTACTTTAATCCATTTCACCCGTGCATGTCCTGACCAATCCTACGGCAAAGGGTTGTGAGGCCTCTGCTATTGGATAAGACACACTTTCTATAACAGTCAATTCCTTATAACGACCTATCCACCATCGCCAATACAATACAAGACTTAAACAAGCGTGACGCATCGTCAGTCGCCGCAGAACTATTCACAGCTGCCTCGCTAGACGCCGAAGTGGTTTATAAATCGACACTTCTCACTTCCTTACTGCCCCAAGTTGAGGACATCATAACCTCCAAGCCTCCGAGCTACGTCTAGCTGCGGGACTTTTCTGAAATGACTCCAAATTACGTGTCTCGCTAAATATTTTTTTTTGTATCAGTAAGAGGCCTACGGGGGCCGGGTGTAATTTAACGAGATACGTTCACTAGCGTTCCTTAGAACGACTACCAATGCAATCCAGGGTGCTCAGCGATGACTACCCCCTTATTTCAGGAAGTGTGCGCCTATCAAGAGCAATGTAAAGTATTCTACTGTCAGTCAGTCCATAGGGGGAGGTAACCGTCGCTAACGTTTGGTGGTTTGTGATTTTATTATAGCTTAAACTGGCTCTAGTATGTAACGAATATTTATTCGGTTCAGCCTTCAATCGGCAGTGCCTCAGTCATAGTTGTGTCAAGAAGGTACGCCGGCCGGCAAAGGTCAGGTCCACCCCGAAGGAAATCAGTGTCGAGCCCACTCCTAAGAAGTTAATATCAAGTTCACTCCAAAGGAAGGCTTTCTCCGAGTCCCTAACACCAACCGCAAGCTTAGGTCACCTTGTCATGGAACGGAATAAAAGGATGAAAGAGTTAACACTCACCCATTCGGTCACCAACACAGTCGCTTAGGTTCACTCGCGTACTTACACACTACTTACGCACAACCAACGCCCATCCATTCGTACTCAAACTCACACACGGATCTGTATTATAAATATTATGCAAGCCTAAACTGGACTTAATCCACTTGTATCTAATACTGTATCACAATCCTAGCACTTCTAAGAATTACAACGGGACATTATGTAGCCCTACGATATCTACTGAGTTAGTTAGCTTTTCCTGCTGGACGTCCGAACCCTATCCTGCTCCGGAGCCAAGTGTTCTGTCGTCGAGCCAACACCCTGGCTCCTCCGCGTCCGAAGGGCGGAGTCCGTTCTCACGCATTCCTAACAAGTTTTTATTGCTCCGTTTTTGTATTTTTTTTTTTTTTTTTTAATTGATATAAACCAGCGCTTGACTGCGGATTCCCACCTGATGGTAAGCAGTGATGCAATCATTGATGGTGAGGTGCACTAGTTTATCAAGAGCCTATTCACTCTAGCCTTGAAGACACCTAAATTATAGTTGGACGGGAAGATCGCAGCAGGCAAATTGTTCCAGTCCTTCGATGTACGCGGTATAAACGACGAAGCGAAACGCTTAGTCCGGACCGTTGAAGTTTCAACAGCGTAAGGGTGGATACTCGCCGTACGTCGGGTTGTCCGATGGTAGAAAGGAGATGGCGGAATCAAGTCATGCAATTCCCGCGCACACTCTCCAAAATGCAACCTGTAAAATACCGATAGGCTGGCTACCCTGCGCCTGTGCTCGAGGCTTTGTAGATTGGACTTAACCAAATCTGGATCCCCAATTAGCCTCTTCGCACGCCTTTCCACTGAGTCCAAAGCTGCTAGATGGCATTTTGCAGCACCAGCCCATATGTGACTGCAGTACTCCACACACGATCGGACCTGTGCTTTGTATAACATTAGAAGCTGTCCCGGTGTGAAGTACCGTCGGACCTTTGCAAGAACGCCTAGTTTTCTAGCAGCTACCTTGGCTTTGGACTCAATGAACCGCCCAAAATTGAGTTCTGAGGAAATTTCAACTCCCAAGAGCTGAAGGCGGTCGGTGCACTCCAGGGATACATTCCGAAAAGCAGGAGCCAAGGTGAACGGGCTCCTTTTGGCGGTGAACAGACACGCTTGTGTTTTGGCGGCGTTGAATTCAACTAGATTGGTTTCGCCCCACTTGGAGACTGCCTGAAGTGAGACATTCGTACGCTCTACCATAGCCTCTCGTTCGGACCGGATCAGTTCCTTACTAGCCCGAGCACCTGGAAGGTATCTCTCTACAACTGTGCTATCATCTGCATACCCATAGATACCGTATACTTTCTTAATTGCCTCTAAAAGGTTTGGGTCTGACTTGCACATGTGCGCTATTAGAAATCCCATAATTCAATAGTTTCTTTAGAATTCTATCGGCCTTTTCTTTAAAAAGGACAATTTATGAGGGTCCAAGTGGCCCGGCGCCATTCGTGGTGTTTAAAAATAAATATAATTTCTTGTTATTAATTTGGAATAAGTGACAGACAGTCACAACTGATAAAACAAGAATATACTGATACAAAAAGATTAAATCAGAACAGAATCAGTTGGGATTGGGAATCACTAGACCCTATCTAAGCTTCTCAGCAATGATGGCATAAATAGGCTGAAACTAATTTTCCCAGTTGATTGATACTGGAAGAGTTTTAATAGATTTGCACTTCACATAAACAAAGATATTGTCAAAGATGTTGATAGAGACGACTACCTGCATGGGAATACTTCAACAGAGAACATTTAAAGTACTAAAGACATGCCACAGAAGCGGCAAGCTTAATATGAAGCCAGCCTAATCTTCAACTGTAACCCGTCAGGGAAACGGGAATGGTCCATCTTGGTACAACCAGCAAAGAATAATACCTAGGCCTGGACGAAAGCAACTGCAGTCCTCATATTAAACTAAAACCAAGCAATTCTCGCAACACATCCAGTGTATGCTAGAACACAAAAAGTTTCACCACAGGCTCATGGTTGAAACTAGAGGTTAGTCATGCTTACAGATTAGCCCATTCCCTACCTCGTTGATAGAGGATTTGTGGTAATGCCCCAATTTTGAAACACATCAGTGGGTGTTCGGTAAGTGCATTTTTTCTTCCATAACTTATCAACCAAAATTCAACGGTTCAAAACAAAAATGGTTTTACAAGTGATCAATCAGGATCTTCAAGATCAGGGGCCAAGATGAATGCATATTTATGTATAAAACCATTCATAATTTACTGCCATTGAGCACAAATTCCCCATGGAAACCGTGTGGGAATCAACTTATATCCAAAATATTTTTTGGTTTCCCAACAGAGATGGAGAAGGGAGGTTTATTGAAACCTTTAAACCCCTGAACAAATTGGTTCACACATCCAAATTTATAAGATGTAAGATCACTGCGGTAGCTCTAGTGTACCCAGGAGATCTTATGGCATAAATTGAATCCAGATCACAGGAGATACCTATTATTTCATTATGATCATTTAAAAAGAGTCTATTGCTGTCCCAAATGAGATTTGTTTTACAAATTATGCATTTTTGATAGTGGTAGTTACATGTATATCTATGATCAAAAGTTCACAAATCAGTATGTACATTATCTTGATGACCTTTTGTGTATTGGTTCAGACTATATAGTCTACTACTATACACACTACACTATTCATACTAGCCTACTATTCACCCTATATAATAAAAGGTTGAAAAATATTCAAGGAACAATTACTCCTTTTTACAAAATACGCCATCCCAATCATGTTAATTATTTAGATTTTATATATGATACTTATACAATGACTGATGTCACATACAAAAAATGTTGTTTCTGTAAATCCCTTAAAAATATTTACAGAAACAAGTTTCTTAGCTTATGACAGATTACTCACTTAATAGGTACATCAACTGTTGCATTATTTTGTTGCAACAACATTTGTTGTTGGTTGGTTCTATACTAAAATTAGAACATAAATACCTACTTAGTTATAAGTAAAGGCAACTAAGATTCAAAATAAAAATTCATCCAATCATCAAACTAGACCTACAATGATGCAACAAGAACTGGGGGGGGGGCGCAATTGTAGTGATAACAGAAGTCCATGGGTTCTGGAAAAAGGATAAAAAATTATAATTATCACATAAATTATTTAGAACTCCTTCACATTTTTTACCTTTAAAAATTCTATTTTGTTAAACATGAGCACTTACACATTTTGTATGAGATTGATAATAAAATGCTGTATCTTATATAAACCGAATGGGAGGAATACGGTATCAACAATTAAATAAGTAATATAGCCAGAAATATGGAGCAATGGTGTGAAAATAATTAGATTTGTCTATTTGCTTCATATATGGATTCAAAAGACAACAAAGAGACCAATTAACAATCTCATACATCTAACATAGAGTGGGAACAGAATATCTTTACATTTTAGTAGGTATATTGTGTCTCAGTTTGGTCAAACTGATTGATTTTTTCCCTTCTACAAGTAATACATAAATGTGATGCCTGTGTTTCCTGGAAACCAGATTCAAAACACATTTAATTAGATGTTTTTTACTGCCCTTGAACATGATAATTTATTTCTTTTATGTGTTCTTTCCTCCATTTAGCCCAATATTGGGGAGGCTACAAAAATCAAAAATCAAAAGGTGATGTCATATTGACCTTCACAAGCTTGTCCACCATTGAAAACAATGTTAGTTTTTTCAAGCTGTTAGTCTTTATAGGTACTCAATAAAAAACTATTGCATTCCTCTTTTAAAGAGTGTCATCTTACACACCTCCTTACACTAATTTCCAGAATATTGACATGATGTTCTTCCATCAGCCATAGAGGTTACATTAGGTTACCTTCCAAATAATGCCTCAATTCAATGTTACTTATACTTGTAGGATCTCACTTATTCACACAGTCTATACCAATTAATAAATAAATAGGCTCATAAATTGGTCGTAATGATCACATCCAGAGATTATGTTAAGGTTTCTATAAAAATGAAATTGTCTAAAAAGTTAGTGAATTGGTTTGCACTTAGCAGAGCCCAAGTAGCACAGATTTATCATTTATAAAAATACCCAATATTATAGTTAATGAAACCGGTGTAAACATTTCTATCCTAGACACTATAAAAACATCTGGTTCTGGTTGCAGCGGACCGAACCTCTTATTTACCTTTATTTTAGTTTTTATTTTATTATTTTTATTGTTTTAGTCAACATACAAAAATAGAGCCATTTTCTGTAGGTAACGAAAATGCACGGCAAAACCTGAAATCTTCCCTGACACTACTTTATTTTATTACATTAGATACACTCAAGAGTATTAGGGAAGATAATACTCATTTAATACTTTCTTTGAATAACCCACACAAGCCAATTTCTTCGTCTACCATTAGTAGATGCATAATAATAATAATAATAGCGGCCGTTTTTGGGGGCCCATTTATTGAGTGTGCAAGTCACCCTCTGCCTTTTTTCGATGCATATCAATAACGTTGTTCAGGCAGGGGCCATAGTCTTGACATAGTTCCATGTTACCAGTCCACTTAAGACTCCAAAAACCATAGCCCTATTATCTTTGTTCTCCATATGTCGCAACAGTTTTTCAATAACCGGGGGTTGTCCTTGGGTGCACTAGCATAGCAGTATATACCTAATTGGTTTGTATGTTTTTGGACTTTAATTTAACTTGATTTAATTTGATCTTAATTTATTTAATTTGATTTTAATGCATTTAATTTGATTTTAATTTATTTTATTTTATTGTAATTCATTGACAGTCTTATTAATTTTAATTTTAATGTATTTAATTTTATTATTTTAATTAATGTATTGATGAGTTTTGATTCTGTAAATGGGTATATTTGACCTGAATAAAAATTATTATTATTATTATTATAGCGCGTACAGGGATAATCGTCGGTTGGTATCATGTTCCATTATAATTATCTTAAGGGCCTCTGCGAGTTGGCTTCGGCTCCTCGTACGCCTCCCAAAGGTCCAGGACCTCAGAGTCCTGAGATAAATAAAATATATAAAAAAAAAAAAAAAATACATATATATATATATACTTTCTCTATGTGTGGCATAGATATTAGCGTTTTTTCAGGGCATAGTACAAGACATGCATCCACGTCGACTGCTAAAGCTAGGGGAGTATCATTAGATGTAATTAGGCAAACGGCTGATCAAACAGTTCTTCAACTTTTGCAAAATTTTATAATATACCTATTTCCAACAATTCATCTGAATTTGCTCATGCTGTGCTTAATGCTGAACAAAATATTTGCTTATAAATGCCTTAATATGATTAAAATAATTATAAAAAAATAGACATATATACTTATATAATATAAAATGTATAAGTTTGTCAAAAAAGACTGATTGTCTCATATTACCATTATATTAAGAGCCTAATAAGTGCCTAAGAGATTTTGGTTCCTGAAATATATTTGTTTGATATTAAAAATCTTAATTTTGCTTTAAGTTGACTCATAACATCTGCATGGTTAAATAGTATATATCTTCGAACGAATGCAGTATAATAGATGATCAAACGAACTTACCTGTGATGTTCGATCATTATTATACGTAGCTTCGTTCGAAGATATAGGGAACCCTCCCTACCCTACCCAGCAAAACTTAAGATTTATCTCTAACTCTGAAAGAATGACATTTGACAACTGACACCTGTCAAATAAGTACTCGCAGGATACGGTGCGTTTTGTTTTTGCTTTTAGGCTCTGAAAAGCTGCGATTGGTTCGCCTAGCATGCGGAAGAGCTGCATGGTTAAATAGTATATATCTTCGAACGAAGCTACGTATAATAATGATCGAACATCACAGGTAAGTTCGTTTGATCATCTAAAATACTTTATTTTTTCCCAACCAAAGATTCCAAATTTTAACTCTCGTTATCAAAGCTGGCATTGAATACAAATAACATACAAAACATCAAAAATCCCGGAAACCAATTGTAAGTCAACACAAAATAGTCGCAGAACGGAGTCAAATAGATAAAAGGGATTTTTTTATCAAAGGTTCTCTTTGACCACGTTTTTGTGACCTTTTAGAAATTCATTTGTACTCAAAACCGTCTAAAGTTAACCTCAAAAAACTTCTTTTTTACAAAAAAAAATAAAAAGAGCACAGTTTAATTGATTGACTCAAAAAATTTAATTGAACTGTCTAGTGTAAGCCTACCGGCGTTCCTGTCTTCGGTCCACAGCACTCAACAGTTGACCAATAGAATTTTGACTCCATAATTGGTTAGCTGTGAGGTGCCGTGCTTGGCCGATGCCGTGAGCGCCTGGAAAATGGCTTGGCTGTACAAGGCGTTGCCCGAGAACCCATCTTCCCAGAGACAGTGGGATGAGCCACTCTGCAGTTTGACCTTATTATCACGTCCACCAATACTGCTGAGCGCGCCCGCCTACTGGTTGAGGGTGAATGGGAGTCGGGCCTCTGGCTACAGACACTACCGTGGCCCAACATAGGTACTATGCTGACTGCTGGTGATTGGCCTGTTGGTCTAGTGGTTAGTGGCCCTGACTGCTATGCCGGAGGTCGTGGGTTCGATTTCCACCCAGGACAAATGTTTGTGTGATGAGCGCGATCATTTGTTCTGTGTCTGGGTGTAATTTATCTATATGTGTATGTATTTAGAAATATATAAGTAGGTTTATCAGTTGTCTAGTACCCATAACACAAGCTCTGCTTAGTTTGGGACTAGACGGCGTTGTGTGATAGTTGTGGAATATTATATTATATTATATTATATTATATTATATTATATTATATTATATTATATTATATTATATTATATTATATTATATTATATTATATTATATTATATTATATTATATTATATTATATTATATTATATTATATTATATTATATTATATTATATTATATTATATTATATTATGCTGAGTGACACCATCTTCCGGATCGCTACATGCCTGTGACTGGGTGCTCCTAGCGGAGCTCCAAATCGTTGTCAATGCGGTGAAGGCGTCGACCGCCTTGGACACCATGGCTTATCCTGCAGTAAAAGCGCTGGTCGGATAGCTAGGCACGCCAGCATTAATGACATCACCCGCCGAACTCTTGTCACCGCTGGGGTGCCAGCTGTTCTAGAACCCAATGGCTTAGCACGCGACGATGGAAAAAGGCAAGATGGGATGACCATAATGCCCTGGAAGTTAGGTAGGCCTTTGGTGTGGGATGCAACATGTGTCAACACCCCTGCGCCATCCCATCTTCTGAGTACGGCAAGCTGTGCTGGGGCGGCTGCTGCAAGTCCAGAAAACCTCAAACGGCGTAAATATAATAACCTCATCGGAAGTTATATGTTTGAGCCGTTTGGGGTTGAAACACTATGGCCTTGAGGTCCGAGCGCTCATCGAGTTGTTTGTGATATCAGCAAACAACTGGTCGACTCTTCGCGTGACTAGAGGGCTAGGCTTTTCTTCGGACAACGAATCAGCATTGCTATCCAACGTGGCAATGCTGCCAGCGTTCTGGGCACTTTTCCAATTGATATCGATGTGGATGAATTTTTTGATGCCCAATAATTTCTTTTTCTACCCGTTTGTAAATATTATTATTTTTAGTTTGTATTATATACATATTAAGTTATTAATATTTATTAGTTTTGATGTTCATAAGCAAAGAAATAAAATTTTTATTTGTCATAATTGGATATAATTAAACATGCTAATTGGTTTTAATTAATTGCAAGATTTTAGAGTTACGTTTCGTGTAAGCCAAAAGTTGTTTTAATTTCAAAATTATTTTTACTGTATAATTGGATTCTAATTATGTATAATAGGACTGTGTGTTGTTTTAAACAAGGGTTTTCAATTATTCTGTGTCTGTGTAATGTTTTCCTGTAGTTCATGAAATTAAAAGATAATATATTTACAGGGAGATAATATACATAATTACGAGTAAGAACTTGTTTAATTCCTTGTTTTCTTTTTCAGAAGAGAAAATAGTTATTTATTGCCATCAGAAATAACTGTTTTCCAAAGCCTTTTCTCACTCCCGTGCAGTATCTCACAAGAACCATGCTTTTTGTGAAGATTAAAAGTAGTCTATGTCAATCGCCTTTTCTTTAAAAACAATGAATAAACTGTACCTCTTTTAAATATTTATTATAATATAATAGCCAAACTATTGCAGTTTTTAAAAAAAACAGTGACAGAACACTATCTTTCTATTTCGTCATAGTTGCATATTAGTATGTTTTATTTTGTTATATTATTTCATTGTTGACTATGTATTTTGCATGTACCAATTTTCCTTTTACTTCTACACACAGTTTCTACATCTCTATTTTCTCCAACTCTCCTTTCGCAGGTATGCTGGAAGAGATGTCTAAAAATAAGCAACACTATTGTACTATTCTTCTGTTTCCTTCTTCTTTTCTTTTATTATTGTGTGTACATAAATTGTTAAATAAAAATAAATAAATAATAAATAGTTTTAAATTCAAAGACACCATAACAAGGATAAAAACCTTCACCTTGGTTTCAATTTCCCCTTGATTCCATTTACCCCACAAATCAATATACCCCACCATCAGCACTGCTTACTATCGGAAAGCCTCTCATGCATATTCACGTTTCCCTAATTTATGTGTTCAGTATCAACGTGTATTGAAACTACAGTAAACAGTGGAACAGTGGCTCTGCTGGGTCGTGGTTTAATTGTTAAATGTTATGTTTGTGTTCATTGATACTGGGCCTGTTATTATTGGCTTTGATTGTGTGCTTTGGAGGTACTAGTTAGGCGTTTAAAAGGAAATTATAGATGTTTCAACAACCATGTAAAGCCCGCTTGTTAGGCTGGCTTTTCTTGTAAATAATTAAACTAATATTATAAAGGGTTTGTGAGTGTGTGTGTATGTTTGTTACTTCTTCACGGCTGAACGGATGGATGGATTTGAATGAAACTTGGCACACGCGTAAACAACGTCCTGGAATAGCACATAGAATACTCTTATCCCGGTAGTATGTTCCCATGGGATGAATTTTTTTTGCTATCACGCAGACGAAGCCACTGCCAGTAACTAATTATCAATCATTTTATTAGGATAATACCTAATCTTTCTATATAAACATAATATTATTTAATTAAAACAAAAAACACTTTACTAGTTAAAACTATATTTTTATACACTAAAAGCAAAAACTACTAGCTAAAATAGAGCGTCATAAATCTCCTCCGCATCGCTGTCGACTGGAAGTATGCCCAAAAGATTGGTGGCCAAAGCTTAATCTCTGACTGAGGTAAAAGCCAGCCTTTGGGTCACGCGAAGTGTCGACTAAGCGTTTGGATAATTCTTTAAAAAGCATATAAGCACTCGGACCTCACGACCCAAGAGTTTCAACCCCAAACGGCTTAAAAATATAACTGCCGACGAGGTTGTTATATTTACGCCGCTTGAGGTTCTCCACAGCCGCAGCGGCAGCACCAGCACAGCACGAAGAACTAGGAAGATGAGATGGCGCAGGAGTGCCGACACAGGTAGCGTCCCACCTTTCTGTTAAGTAGGTCACAAATGGTATGAAATCGCTGTTTTACGTCTAACTCCATCTAATTATGAGATGACAGAAAAAAGATCGAAAACATTTTATGTACTAAAACTTTTTAATCGTGGCAGGTTTCAAAATAGTAATAACAAATGAGAATTTCCTTTTTTTTAGTAAAACCAGGACAAATTCTAGTGAAAATACGAGTATAACTACAGGAAACCGTATTTAAGAAGCTGTCTGAAACTGACTGAGAATGATTGAGGACTGGGGAATTGATTTCCAAGAAGTTGTACTTTTATTCAGCGAGATGAGGAAAAAATCTAATATTTTTATACGTTTTGTACCATTAGTGAATTTAGAACAAGGAAACCTCTGAAATACTTTCGGAAATAACACGTGTAAGTAACATAAAACTTTTTTTTTTTTTTTTTAATTGGTATAAACCAGCGCTTGACTGCGATCCCACCCGATGGTAAGCAGTGATGCAATCATTGATGGTGAGGCGCACTAGTTTATCAAGAGCCTATTCACTCTAGCCTTGAAGACACCTAAATTATAGTTGGACGGGAAGATCGCAGCAGGCAAATTGTTCCAGTCCTTCGATGTACGCGGTATAAACGACGAAGCGAAACGCTTAGTCCGGACCGTTGAAGTTTCAACAACGTAAGGGTGGATACTCGCCGTACGTCGGGTTGTCCGATGGTAGAAAGGAGATGGCGGAATCAAGTCATGCAATTCCCGCGCACACTCTCCAAAATGCAACCTGTAAAATACCGATAGGCTGGCTACCCTGCGCCTGTGCTCGAGGCTTTGTAGATTGGACTTAACCAAATCTGGATCCCCAATTAGCCTCTTCGCACGTCTTTCCACTGAGTCCAGAGCTGCTAGATGGCATTTTGCAGCACCAGCCCATATGTGACTGCAGTACTCCACACACGATCGGACCTGTGCTTTGTATAACATTAGAAGCTGTCCCGGTGTGAAGTACCGTCGGACCTTTGCAAGAACGCCTAGTTTTCTAGCAGCTACCTTGGCTTTGGACTCAATGAACCGCCCAAAATTGAGGTCTGAGGAAATTTCAACTCCCAAGAGCTGAAGGCGGTCGGTGCACTCCAGGGATACATTCCGAAAAGCAGGAGCCAAGGTGAACGGGCTCCTTTTGGCGGTGAACAGACACGCTTGTGTTTTGGCGGCGTTGAATTCTACTAGATTGGTTTCGCCCCACTTGGAGACTGCCTGAAGTGAGACATTCGTGCGCTCTACCATAGCCTCTCGTTCGGACCGGATTAGTTCCTTACTAGCCCGAGCACCTGGAAGGTATCTCTCTACAACTGTGCTATCATCTGCATACCCATAGATACCGGGTATCAGCAGATCGTTAATATGCAGCAGGAAAAGAGTTGCAGAGAGAACTGACCCCTGAGGAACTCCGGCATTAGTGGTCATGGGCTCTGATGAGCATCCATCGACAACAACTCGGAGAGACCGTTCACTCAGGAAGTCTTTTACCCAGTTAATCAGACCAGGGGAAATACCGTACGCTGGAAGCTTACTCAGAAGGCTGGCATGCCATACCCTGTCGAAGGCCTTCGAGACGTCTAAGGAGACAGCAATCGCTTCTCCATTCTTCTCGAGGGCCTCGCCCCACATGTGAGTGGTATACACTAGTAGGTCCCCAGTAGACCGATTGTGGCGAAACCCGTACTGTCGGTCACTGAGGAGATCGTTACCTTCCAGGTATGCCAAGAGGCGCGAGTTCAATACACGCTCCATAATCTTGCAGAGTATGGAGGTTATCGAAATCGGCCGATAGTTAGCAGGATCGGCACGACTGCCCTTTTTGGGCACGGGTTGCACGTTGGCAAGCTTCCAGGACTTGGGCACTATACCAGTCCTAAATGAGAGGCGGTACAAGCGCGTCAATACAGGAGACAACTCGGGCGCACATGCCTTGAGAACTATTGCTGGTACACCATCTGGTCCACTAGCTTTATTCACGTCTAGGCGACACAGTGCTCTCAATACTTCTTTATTTCTTATGCGAACCTCAGGCATCGAGGTGTTGCAGTGAGGTAGAGTCGGTGGAGTAGCACTGCTAGTATCAAGACGAGAATTATGGGCGAAGAGAGATGCAAAGAGACCTGCTTTCTCTCTCGCCGAGTGAGCCAGTGTTCCATGAGGCTTAACCAGCGGAGGCAATGTGGGCCTACAGAAGTTCGCTTCGACCGATTTGGCAAGGGACCAGAACGCTCTGCTACCGGACGGCTGTGCAGAGAGCTTTGTGCCATTATGAGTAATGCGGTCGAACCGAGCCTTCTTTAGTGCCTTTTTGTAGGACTTGGCAGCATGGTTGAAAGCTCTCTTCTTTGAGCTCAGATCCGGAGCTTTGCGGTCACGAGCGTCAACCCAGGCGAGAAACGCCGAATGCTTACGCTCTTCAGCTTGAACGCAATCGGCGTTGAACCATGGGTGAGCTGAGCCTCCAACGGGTACGTCTCTATAAGGGATGAAAAACTCCATAGCTTGACGTATCACATCGGATATAGCATCCGCACAGCTCGACGGACTCTCAGAAGAGAAGCAGACCTGCTGCCAAGGATAAGATGCAAAGAAATGCCGCATCTCATCCCAATCTGCTGACCTGTAACGCCACATTCGCCGTTTACCGCGTGAGTCGCAGTCAGGTGGGGAGAAGGACGAAACAGACTTCACCAGACAGTGATCTGAAGTTCCAAGTGGTGAGGAAACTGTTACGATACATCTGTCCGGATCGGTGGTCAGCAGAAGGTCCAGACAATTGGCAGTATGACCATCTACATCAGGCACCCTAGTCGCTTGCTTGACCAGCTGGGAAAGGCCCATCGATATTGCAAAGTTTCGCGCTTCTCTCCCAGCGTGGTCGGTCCTCTGGTATGGGAACAGCCAGTCTTGGTGGCAGGCGTTAAAGTCCCCCAGAGCGACGAGCTGCGTATCAGGGTGCCGTTGCAGAGCCTTATCGGCAGCCTCACTGAGGTGGTCGAACAACCGAGTCGTCTCCTGATCACCGCTATGCGAACGGTAGACACAGGCATAAACAATTTTGTCCGTACCAGTGTCCACCAACAGCCACAGCGTAGATAAATTAGGGTCTTCAAGGTGACGGAGACGCTGGCAGCAGATGTCATTACGGACGTACACACAGACCCCGGCACGCTGCAGGAAATGATGCTCCAGTGAGTATCCCGGGTAGTTGAGGTACGCCGTATCTGACGGACATCTAATTTGGGTCTCCGTCAAGAAAAGCAAGTGTGGCTTGTCAGTCTCAAGATGGTGGTGGACCGCAACGAGATTGGAGTGCAGTCCTCTAATATTTGAGAACTGCACTTGAAATGAGAGGACGTGCATCCGCTGTTGACACCACTTGCCTTTCTTTTTACCTTTCATGGTTTTTGTGGAGTGAATAGGAGAGATGGAAGATGGCGGTTGAGCGAGGTGATGCGATGTCGAACCCAACAACACAACCAGAGTTGCTGTGCCAATGGAGGGTTGATCTGGAGACTGCGGGGACGCCCGAACCCCCCCAGGGATCGCCATCGGGTCCTCTCGCCCGGTCGCCAACCGGCACGATGGGGCCACCCTGGGATTTTTCGCAGTTGGCGGGGCAGCCTTTCGTGTGTGGCTGGCACACTACTTGGGCCCCCATCTACCTACGGTCGGCCAGCGGAGCACCGTGCTTCGGATCCCGCTACCCTCCACGATCAAACGTCCGACACAACAACAGCTGGCGCATCATACCCGGTATACGTCACAACACAACTGCTCAGACCCATCTTCCATCATACGGCTTCATCAGACATCACGCCGGAACACGACGGATCGCTTGGCGGCATGGCTTTGTCTGATGGGTGGTAACCTTTAAGCCGGCAGCCGATGCTATGGTCTACCACCGTCTTTACTGCTCGTTTAGCACTACCCAGGGGACACGTGTAGGGTGTTCATAACTAAGTAAATCCTACGGACGCAAGCAGTTCATCCCCCAAACTTTTCGGGCAACCACGGAAATTAATCCTAAAACCGCCTGCTCTGTTACGTTCAAACTTACGAAAAATATTTCAAATTTCAACCTATATTAAAAACTTAATACAAAGCATATTTTCACATTTAAAAACCTATTTTTCTAAATCCAGCTTCGTCTACAAACTTTACCGTCTCGTCAAACCGCAAAGTGACTTTGTAACGACGCCCTAATCTCGGCAACAACACGCCTGTCGCCAGTACAAGGTCACTGCGTTATTTTGGACGTAATAGACACTTCTATTCATTCATATAGTTGTCAAGCAATTATGAACGTGTCAGCTTTAAAAATTATCACTGAAAAGTTTTTCGAAGAAATTGTGAAAATTAGTTTGCTTAAAAGTTTTTAAGTTAGATGAATGTGGCTTTACACCTAGATTATAAGTTTGGTTTAAAATTTTCTAGATAAGCCTAAGCTGAAATATCTTTTAAACTTTATAAAATCCGCTAATATCTACTTACAAGAGTCTGCAAATATCTCCTAACAATTTTAGCTTGAGCTTGAACTTTAATCAAGTTGAGTATCAAATAAATTGGTTATTTTAATCTGAAGTTGTGAGTAAACAAACATCAAACAGATATAAATAAATATACCAAAGAACTATGATTATTTCGTGCCATCAATCTTTCATTGTTATTAAACAATGTATTTATTCGCGTACTAATCGAGTATTGATAATCCTAAGTCCTCTTAGCGAAGGTATAACATTACAGCTGGGGGGCTGTGTTGCAGCGAAAGCTACCAAGAAGCGAAATACATGCAGCTTAGCTTCTTAAATTTTTTTTTTTTAATTGATATAAACTAGTGCTCTACTGTGATCCCACCTAATGGTAAGCAGTGATATAATCGTTGATGGTGAGACGCACTAGTTTATTAAGAGAATATTCACTCTAGCCTTGAAGACAACAAAATTATGATTGGACGGGAAGACCGCAGCAGGTAAATTATCCCAGTCTTTCGATGTACACGGTACAAACAATGAGGCGAAACGCTTAGTCCGGACCGTAGAGGTTTCAACAACGTTTTTTTCTTTAATCATATTTCTTCAGATGGCAGACAGCATTTAATAAACGATTACTTTCTTCTATTCTTAGTACCTAGCGCGTTTGGTGTATCGATTGGCCCGCTCCAAGCTCTTCACCAAACTGGAGGGGAGAACGCGGTAAACGTTTCGATCCCGTTAATGTAAAAGCAACTCGTATTCGGCTTACTAGTCTATACTTTGTCTATATTGTAGTGGAGTTAATACAGTACTAAAAATTAGAAAATCCTGCAGAACCGTACAAGATCATTCAAATATTACACATTGACTAAAACATAATTCATTTCAAAAACAGGAATATAATAATATATTATGATACATAAAGGAAAACAAACAAAAAAAAAACACAAAAAACATAAAACAAAGCAAACAAACAAACACAATATAATACAAATTCAAAGACATGTGACATCCAGCAAACTGTACTTGGCCCGTGTTGCTAACCTGCAGTAGATGCGTCATCATTTCAGCCAAAAGACGTCCAGCATCCACTGTTCAACATGTCCCCCTCCCTCTAGTGTTGCCACAACGACCGGTCATGGGCGCCTCGCATTTCAAATAGTATCGAATAAAACATTTACAGGCACTTTTGAATTGTCAAAAAGTCAGTCAGTCAGAAAAAATATGCTAATTTTACATTCCAAAGTTTAGATCTCTACGGAGAAGAATGTGTAAGAAACTATGCACCCTCTTTTAAATCATGTTATGCATATCACGATTACATTTTCTTGTCGCTACTATTATGTGAGAACAATGTAAATAAACCATTCATCGGAATTCCGCGACCGTCACCAGGTCGTCAGTCTACCTTTTCTACGCGGTCTGGTGACAGATGGTTGATGGGGCGAAAGATTCTGAAGACTACTTCAGAATCTTTTGCTCCATCAACCATCTGTTCTGCGAGCAATTTGTCCACCCATGACAATTTGACTAGATACGTCATTGATCAACTAAGAGCATACAGAGATACATTTCCAGCAACCCGAGATACATTTCCATGCAACCGCTCTAACGCGATTATGACGTTATAACACATCTTTCGTTTGACGTTATAATAATTAATTGGCTTAATTACAATAATCTTGAAATAAATCTAAATAAAACTAAAACTATGCATTTTTACCAACGACTTGTAAATACTCCAGTTAATGTCACCTATAATCAGTCTAGAATAGAAGAGGTCAGCCTTGCGAAATTCTTGGGTATTTCTATAGACAGCAAACTGACCTGGAAACCACACCTGGAAGAAGTGTGTATACGATTAAGTAAATACTGAAACACTCTTAACGGCGTATCATGGATTGGTATCCTCGGTTTTGCGATATGGTGTTGTTTTTTGGGGACAGTCAACAAATCGAGAATTTGTTTTTAAAATACAAAAGAGATGCATACGGTCGATGTTTGGTTTAAGAAGAACTGAGAGTTGCAATCCATATTTTAAAGAATACAATATTTTAACCTTTCCTGCTTTGTACATCTTGGAAACTTCTTTATTTGTAAAAAATAATCCCCACTTATTCAAAAAACTGGCCACAGTCAAGAAATTACCCATACGTGCTCAATATATGAACACATTATGCCATGTTAAATGTAAAACTGCACTGATGAAGAAACGTTTCTTTGGTATTACTCCCCAAGTTTTTAATAAAGTACCCGATGCAATTAATTATACCAGTACAAAAGTTCAAAAACACTTTACAGAAACTGCTACTTAAAAAATGCTATTACACGTTAGACCAGTTTCTGAATGACAAATCTAATTAATTAAAATTAAAATTGCTGACATTTTTTTTATGATATTTTATATATTTTCACAATTCATTTATTTTGATAGTATATTATCACATAGCACCACTATTTTGTATGCCTTTCGACGGAACATAGGATGGACCAAACACTATATATATATAAGATCATTGTACCCTGTGTTCACAAAATGAATAAATGAATAAATTTCTACATAATTTTTGGAAACACAGATATCTGGTAGGTTTCAATTGAATTCAAAACATTAAGCGTAAAACTAATCCAGTAAAAAAACTCTGAAAATCTGCTATTTTGCGTGAACTTTCGTAAATTATGACTACATTATGAAATATTCAAATGAGTGACGGAATTACCGAATGCCCGCAGAGTGATCGGACGATATCTTTCTTTTTTAGCATTGCCTCTTTATCAAATATTGCATTGGATTGCGTTGTTTGAAATAATAAGCTTTTAAATCATATTCATGTTGACGATATACGGATCGAGAAGAGCCCCTTTAAGTTATAATCGTAATCAGATTACAAACTACCTAATATTTTTTATTTAAATTATTGTTAATTAATTTATTTCATAGCCACATTAGTGGAAGTTACCAGGCCACATCCCACGACACAGCACCGATATAGCTGTCAGCCGCAAACCAACCAGTAATCGTTACTCCTCCCCACTTAATTAATGTTGTCAATTGTTATATTTGCGAATTTGCCAAGCGCGTACAATATGTATTTGTAACGGTCTACACAATTGTCGTGGTTTTACTGAACGTAAGCGGTAGCGGGGTGGTAGTCTTAATGATGTTATGTAGGTATAGTTATGTGGCTGTGACTAAATACGATTTCACATTAATATTATAAACGAGGAAGTTTATATGTACGTGTTTGTACTCCTTTATGTTTAAACGGCCGAACAGATTTGGATGAAATTTTACACACTTAGAGTAGTCCATATCCTGGAATAAAACATAGGCTTCTTTATATCTGGTGAGTACACTATATTTCCTTTTTTACTTTCACACAGCCAAAACCGCTTGCAGAAGCTACCTATTATGCCACACTGATGGTTTAACCGGATGGTTATGCTCGGAGTTTTCTTGCGTGATTGCATAAGGAATGAAGATATCCACAGGAGAACCAAGGTCTCTGACATAGCTCGAAGAATCGCCAAACTAAAGTGGCAGTGGGCGGAGCACATTGCTCGTAGAACGGATGGTCGATGGGGCCGAAAGTTTCTAGAGTGGCGACCGCGCACCGGAACACGCAGCGGTAGAAGGCTTCCCACAAGGTGGATCGACGACCTGGTGAGAGTCGCGGGAATGCAGTGGATGCGAGACGCACAGTATCGGTCATTGTGGAGACACACAGACAACAGTGGACGTCTTTCGGCTGAAATGATAATGATGATGATGGTTTAACCTATTTGTGCAAGCGAATCGCACTATCTTTATTATATTATTAAAATGAATCCCAATTTTCTTTGATCACGTCTTTACGCATGAATTGCAGTACCAAATTCGCATTTTTCTTTTGTTGTACCTATTGCTATTGTCAGGAGAAGGTACATATGAAGAAAATAAGACACTTTTTACAAAAAAAAAATACAACCGACTTCAAAGTAAAAAAAAAACACTGAAAAGTGCAAAATAACTTTAATTTCGGAAGTCGGTGTTAAATAACGAAGAGACAAAACTATTATAGAAACACCGACTTCCGAAATTAAAGTTATTTTGCACTTTTCAGTGTTTTTTTTTTTACTTTGAAGTCGGTTGTATTTTTTTTTTGTAAAAAGTTTTTTATTTTACACTTTTTAGTTATGGTATCACCACTAAAAAGTAGGTACCCCTCAGCCAAATTTAAATACCTATAGCCAGAGTGCACCTCATGACGATTCTAGTAATCCCAAACACGGTTAGATTACATTAATTTATTACAGAGTTCCGGTGCCTAACTTCAGGCTTCATCATCAGATCAGTGCGATATATTCCCCCTCTACTTTCAGTCAGTCATCGACTACACGTATAAACAAAGCAATTTTACTTGTTACGACGGTTCATGATCAGATCATAACAATATTTCTATGGGACCAATTCGGAAGCATAACCTTTCTACCAAAAAAAAATAATTCAAAATCGGTTCACAATTGACCGAGAAATCGGTGAACATACATAAAAAATAAAAATAAAAAACATACATTCAACCGAACATAGAACCTCCTCCTTTTTGAAGTCGGTTAAAAACAGAAAAGTTGCGCAGAAAAAAAGTCTACGACGAACGCGACGAAATAAAACCACCTAAGTTAGGAGTTACCTGCGATGGTAGCAAAGAAACGATCGTTCACTCGCAAGTTCACATCCGCTGGGAAATTAGCACTTACATAGTTTCACTGCACCTGTACTTCATACAGGAGTATCTACTTCAGCCTCATCCATATCGGGCTGTGGATTGTTCGACGAGTTACCCTAGCCCTGGAAAGCACCACGTGTAATTTTTGGAAAGGAAATCGGTGGTTCTAGAACGCAAAGAACAACTGAAAAACACAGGTGTGGTTTTATTGTTATTAAAGCTATCCTGGGCTATAAGGGCTCCCTCTATTATTTTCAATGATCACGGGTCTTCGCTTTCTCTTTCCAATTCTTAAGCAAGACATCCAGGTCGTCCCGCTATCTCCTTCGTGGTCTCCCACGGCCAACTTAAATGGGGCTGGGCAGGACATGTCTGCATGTCTAACGAGCTGTGGGCCCGTAAAACGCAGGATTGGTGCTCACATACAGCGGCTCGGTGTAGTTTTAAAAATCTGATATGTCCTTCCCCTTCAGCCTAGAGCGAGAGAAGTCATCGGATGATTTCCCACCTCAAACAAAAAACCCTGGAACGTGAAGGGCAGCTAAAAAAGAAAGCCTCATCCACATAAGATATTTCACTACATTCAAGATTGCAGCCACCTCCGCTGCAGCTCATCAACGTAACCCCACACTTAAATAACTCAACTAGACTGGCGAGTACATTTGAGAGCTCGATAATCACGACAGTGTTTTGTTTCACCACAACCGCCGACTACGCACTTCATTTGACGACGGTTTTCATGTGGTAATGTCGTGTTGAATTAGAAACTAGCGGTAACCTGTGGCTTCGCCCACGCGAAAGCTAAAAATTATCTCAAGGGAATAATAAAACGGATTTTGACGCGGTTTTCAGTAACAGAAAGAACAATAAAGGTGGAGTGTGTGTAATTTGCACCTGAGCATAGCTGGGTCAGGTCACTAGTCTTCGTTAAATATAGCTGTTCTTATCCAATAGCACTCAACCTGGGAGATACCAAACAAAGCCTGACGGGCCTGTTGGTCTAGTGGTCAGTGGCCCTAACTGATGACTGACTGATGCTATGAGGTCGAGGATTCGATTCCCACCAAGAACAAATATATTATGTGTGATGACCACGATCATTTTTGTTCTGTTGCAAATTATATAATTCGCTTCTATCATGTATGTTTATCAGTTGTCTAGTATTCATAGCACAAGTTAGTACCTAGTTTGGGACTAGATGGCGTTGTGTGATAGTTATGGAATATAAAAAAAAGCTTCTCAATATTTTTGCGATTGCGGCAATATGTCTTCTTTTTCTTAATACCTCTAATGTTATCAAATCAAATCACCTCATTTCTAGCCACATCATCTTTCATACAATACAACCATCATGCAGACTAAAAATATTCGTCGAACTAAATGAACTAGACAAGACCAAAAAGTTTAAATTTCTAATTAATAGTCATATGTGAAATCACTGACTTCTGCCGGGGACATCACCCACCTGATAGTAAAAATGATCCCAAAGGAATATATCCAGGACATGATTTATCCATGTACCTTCATCTAAATCCATTCAGCCAACAAAGACAGCGTTAGGTCTCTTACAAGGTGGACAGATGATCTGGTGAGGGCTGCGGGAATCCTATGGATGCAAGACGCACAGGACCGGTCAATGTGGCTTAAATGATAATAATGACTACTTGTAGCATCCACAATATGATCAGCTACGCTTCCACTGCGCCAGCATCCTCCCTGGCCTCCTCCAGGAGCAGGTATTGAGTATCATAGACTTAATTACAACAAGTTAGTTCCTAAGCTCCAAGTAAGCACTCACTAAGTTAGGAGCACTTGATAGCTACTCCTTGTAGTCTCAGGCTGAAAGTGGGTCAAGTTTAGAGGCAGATGCTTCTTTGAGTTCGTAGTTTGCGCAAAATTCCTTGTCGAAAAGTAATTTAACACTGAAATGCTGTTGAAAAGTCGTCGGACATTATCGACGGTGAACGGGGGAATATTGTGTCTCTTGGAATTGGTTAATATTACTCTGGTTTTTTTCCAGTTATTATTTTATACTTGTACTAGCTTCTGTCGATGCTGGCTTCTGTTTTTTAACCCACTTCAAGAAAAAAGGACGTTATCAATTCGGTTGTATTTTTTTAGGTGTATTACCTAAGAACTCCTTCGGTTATGGACCGATTTGCATAATTTTTTTTCTCCTTAAAGGATATGCTTCCAGATTGGTCCCATTTTTTTTTCAAAAAAAGTAGGTGTCTGTTTTTTTAGGTGGGATATCATCCAATGACTTTTCTCACTCTAGGGTGGGGCGAGAGGGCTTGTCAAACTTTTACTGACTAAAACCCACTCCTGTTCCTTCATTGCCTTACGTTCCAGGATCTCGAGTTTTCCTTTCAGAAGCAAACCCATGGCCGCTATAGGCTTCTGCCCTGCTGGGCCCCTACGGTTTTGCTGACATCTCCTTGAGGCACGCGTGGAACACTACGCGCTGTTGACGACTCGTGCTCGATCCGGACGGTTACGGGACGGTCGGACGGCGTGTGAGTTATGTTTTTTACTTCATCACGTTCAAACGGCTAGACGGAATAGGATGATATTTGAAACACAGGTTGACTATGGCCTGAAATATTTCGCGGTAAATATTTGGTGGTAGGCGATGATTAGAACTAACCGAAGAGATGCCGCTGAATGTGGTGGACGTTAGTCGTGAACGTCATAAACTCATGATGGTACATAGTGCTTTGAAAAGAGGATGAGTTTACCCACATGGGCACTTGTTATCTAACCCGATATTATTTTTATCAGAAAAGAAACATTAATTAATATTCACACGGTTCATTCAAATGCATAATTGGTAGTAAAATAAATAAATTAACAAATATTTCATTTATGTAGCTCACTCTCTTAATAAAATAGTACTTATTACAATCAAAGAAGCATTTCTCTGATTTCTGGGAAGTAAATGCGTTTTTGCGGGAGAGAGGGCGCCTCTGTGCCACTGTTTACATCGGCTCCCAACTTTTATCGTGTTAATTAATCAATTAAAGCGAATATATCCACAAATCATAGTTCAAAGTTTAGTAATTAACTCAATATACATGGACTAGTCAAAGTGCTGTGAAAATAAACGTTATAAAGTGCAATACTCAACCAAAACAGTTCTCATCAAACAACGACAGTTGTCATAAAAATCGCCTTATTACACGCAATGCTGATGGAAGAAACCGCGCTTTAAAGAGTGTAGAAACCTTTTTCAAGATAAAGAAACACCATACAGGTCAAATCTAAATGTTTTTTCTATTTCAATAAGAACATAACCTATAACGAAAATTTTCAAAAAAAAAAAAACCTCATCATCATTGTGCTTGCGCAATAGCAATCAGCGCCATCTAGTGTCGAATGGAATAACCAACATAAGAACAGTAAAATATTCAGCGCAAAGAAGCATTAAACAAGTGATTCGGAATTGTTTTTTATCATACCAAGAACACTCGTAAATAAAGAAAAAATATCCCAAAATCTGATGTCATTGCAACTGCACAGGTACTAGTGGCGCCATCTAGTGTCGAATAGAATAACTAAAAGTTCAGAAAAGTCATTATAGCTAATAAATCATTATTATCGATTACGAAATAAGCTGCAACGCAAATAAATAAATATGGACGAAGTTTTGGCTACTCTACGCTTAATCCAGAAAGAATTGGATGAACAAAAAAACACAATCAAGGAAAGTGGCGCAAAGGTTACAGAAAACGTTACAGAAAACATAAATAAAATACTTGATGTTAAATTTAACGTCTGGGAGGAAAAGTACGAGTACTTGAAACAAACAGTAGATAAACAAGAACAAAGATTGAGCCTACTGGAAAAACAGTCAAGAAGAAGAAATGTGGTGATATTTGGTATTGGTGAACAGGAAACGGACTATTCGGACTTAGAAAATACCATTATTGAATTCATAACTAATCACTTATCAATTAAAATATCGTACAACGACATCCAAGAACTTAGGCGAATCGGAAAAAAGTCAGAAAACCCTCGCCCAATTATATTAACACTTACAACTCTGGGGAAAAAAATCGAGATCTTCAAGCAGAAAAAGTTACTAAAGGATACCAATTATTATATAAAGGAAGATTACCCGCAGCATATTTTAGAAAAAAGAAGAGGGCTACAAGAACAACTAAAATCAGAAAAAGAGAAAAGAAATAGAGCAATAATCAAATACGATAAATTGGTAATATTTAATAAACCAGAACATGTTCCTAACCCGGAAAAAAACAAAAAAAGGTTCCTTTCCGCTTCTCCTCAAGAAAAGCAGATCGGTCAGAATCAGTCATCCCTCACAACACAAGCTAACAAGAAAAACAAAACAACCCCTTTGAGTACTCCATCCCCTCTGAATTCTAATCGTTCTGAGGGCATAGTGAAGCCGGGCCTTCTGAATTATTTAATAAATAAAACTCCTACAACCAACCAACCAAACCAGAACAAAAATTATACTAACTAGCAATCAGGCCCCCCTCTCAAAAAAACACAATCAGCAAGAAAAGAAAGAGACAACAGTAAACATCTTCCAACCCGGTTGGTCACCGTGGAAGATTATGACCACCACCCTCCAAGGAATACATGTACGAAACCAGAGAACCCAACGTATACTATGAATCCTACGTTTACTACGAATTCTACGAACACTACGAACACTTTGGATACTATAAATACTACGAATCCTACAAATACTCAAGAAAAGAATAGTCTTAAAAGAAAACTCTATGTGGCAACGTACAATGTTAGGTCTCTATCCTCATATGAGCGATTGATTGAGCTGCAGGAAGCCTTAAATGGGGTTAAGTACGACATTATTGGCATATCAGAAGTCAGACGCCTTGGCAGTAAAATAGAAGAATATGAGGACTTCATTCTATGCCATATGGGAAAAACTCCAGGAAAACACGGCGTTGGCTTCCTCATAAATATATCTTTAAAACCGAACATAGAGAGCTTCACTGGAATCACAGAAAGAGTTGCATTATTGAATCTCAATATACAAGGATACAACATAAGCATCATACAAGTATACGCGCCGACAGAGTCAGCGGATGAGGAGGAGTTAGTTGAATTTTACGATTCCATAGAAAAAGCAATACAGTTCGCACACAACAACTTAATTATAATGGGAGATTTCAATGCTAAGATTGGTCAACCCCTAAAAGACGAATATTTAATAACAAAAAGATATGGGTATGGACAAAGAAACGATAGAGGACAGAAATTGATAAACTTCGCTTTTGAAAACAAGCTAACGATTATTAACACTTTTTTCAAGAAAAAACTAAGTCGTAGATGGACATGGCGATCTCCAAACGGACAGTATAAAAACGAAATTGACTATATAACTACCAATCAACCAAAAATATTTCAAAACATAGAGATTTTAAACTTAAATTACTCATCAGATCACAGATTAGTCAGAGGCACAATTATACTTTCAAACCCACAAAAAAGTAGAGCGACATATTCAAATAATCAAAAAAAAACATTAAAAAATGTTGAGGAAATAATTGTTTACCAAAATAACCTAAAAAATCAACTGTCACACTGTCCCAAAGAAGATTCTGTTCAAAGTTGTTATGATTCAATAATACAAGCCATAAAACAAAGTCTGGAAACAACAAAACAAACCAACCCATCCACTACAAAACATAAAGTTTTATCAGAAAGAACACTATCACTTATAAAAAGAAGACAACTACTCCAAAAGATCAAAAATAAATCCCGCACCCAAAAAAACGAACTTAGCGCCCTATACAAATTAACGAATAGATATATCAAACTTGATTACAAAAACCACAGGGCTACTACTATAGAAAAACACCTCGAGCAAGATGGAAGCCTGAAAAAAGCCTTCAAGTTGCTTCGAACTAATAAAACCTGGATCGAAGGTCTGAATCGGCTGGGAAAAACATTACACAAACGCAAAGACATAATCGATATTGCAACAAACTTTTACCGTGAGTTATACAGCGCCAAATCAAATGCACAGCTTTCTACCAGTGATAAAAATCAGGTTAATGTAATGATAACACAGAGAAGCATACAACAAGAAATTCAACCAATTGATGACATAGAAATTGTTCAAGCGATAATGAGATTGAAATCGGATAAGGGCCCAGGCCCAGATAAAATCACCAACGAGGCTATAAGGTACGGTGGAGCTCCACTAGCCACATTTTTGACGCACCTATTTAATCTCATTTTAGAAACTGCAATTATACCTTCGCAATGGTCCGAATCACACATAACTCTTCTCTACAAAAAAGGTGACTCACATGACATAAGTAATTATAGACCTATTAGCCTTTTACCGACTATATACAAACTATTCTCTTCAATCATTAATAATAGAATAAGCAAAACGCTAGACACATTTCAACCCGTGGAACAAGCAGGCTTTCGCAAAGGTTTTTCTACAATAGACCACATTCACTCATTAGAATTACTTATTGAAAAGTACCAGGAAAAACAAAGTCCGCTCTACATCGCCTTTGTCGACTATCAAAAAGCATTTGACACAATTTCTCATGCAAGTATCTGGGATACCTTGAAAGCTCAAAAAGTAGAGAACAAGTACATAGAAGTGATTAGAAACATTTACAGTAACAGCACTAGCAAAGTGAAATTGGAAACAGTTGGCCGAAGCTTTCCTGTAATGAGAGGAGTAAGGCAGGGTGATCCATTATCGCCAAAACTTTTTACAGCTGTTCTGGAAACGATAATGTGCAAGCTAGACTGGAAAAAGTGCGGGTTGAACATTAATGGCAAATACTTAAATCACCTAAGATTCGCAGATGATATCGTGTTGTTATCAGAAACTAGCTGTGGCCTGCAATATATGCTAGAGACACTTCACGAGAACAGCAAACGAGTGGGGTTGGAGATGAACCTGTCAAAGACAAAAGCCATGACAAACAGTATCAAGCATTGTATTAGGATGGGGAACGAGCCACTTGAATACGTGAGCCAGTACATCTATCTTGGTAAGCAAATAAGCTTCGAAACCAACAATAATGATATAGAGGTAGAACGTAGAATTAAAAACGCGTGGAACAAGTATTGGAGTTTAAAGGAAGTATTCAAAAGTAACATGCCAATAAAACTAAAAAAGAAAACAATGGACTCTTGCATTCTGCCTTCTCTAACTTACGGTTGCCAGACATGGAAATTTACAAGAAAAATTAAAAACAAAATTGGTTCGTGCCAGAAAGGTATGGAACGTAGCATGTTGAATATAAAGAAAATACACAAAGTACGACATACAAAGATAAGAAATTATACTAAAGCAATAGATGCGCTGACTTATGCCCAAGTACTAAAATTCCGATGGGCCGGTCATGTAGCCCGACAAGATGATAGCAGGTGGACCATCAACGTCACTAAATGGAAGGGCCCGCCAGGCAAACGCCGAGTGGGGAGACCTTACACGAGATGGGAGGACGATATAAAGAAAACCGCAGGAATAAACTGGCTACAAACAGCAAAAAACAGAAATAAATGGAAAGCCTTGGAGGAGGCCTTAACCTGGGAGGGGTCCATGCTAATTAGGACATAATATAATACCATTTCTTACTTAATAATATTAGCACGAATTTATGCACAAAAAACACTTATTATTAAATAAATTGAATAAGAATATTATTAAAATTACTAAAATAATAAATATATAATAAAAATAAAATATTTAATCATATCGACATGTGTAAATACAATAATTAAATATACATAAATAATAATAATGTTATGAAAATGGTAAAATTAATCTAGATTTTAGAAATTTATTTATGAATTATTTATTTGATTTGAATTTTTGCATGGATTAAAAGGCTTTTTTATTTTTATTTATTTATTTTAAATGCGTTTTTAGCTGCACTGGCCCCTAGTTTATTGTACTCGGATCAAAGGGATGCCTGCAAGCTAGTTGCTACTATAAGGGTGGGTTTACATCGGTTTCTGTGAGCGTTGTTTTAACTCAACATTCAAAAACACAAAGTGTTCATTCTAATTAAACCATTTACAAGCATTTTTGAATTTTCAAGGTCAGTTAGCCGCAAATAAGTTGAAGCAATTTGCACGTTCCAAAGCGTAGATCACCTTGAAGAAGAACGAGCAAGAAACTCAACGTACAATGTTTTAATTTTTTTTTTACTTATCACACGACACCCTCTAGTCCCAAGCTAAGCAGAGCTTATGTTATGAGTGACAAATGATAAACATACTGATATATTTCTAAATACATACATATAATAGATAAAGTACACCCAGACACAGTACAAATGATCGTGCTCATCACACAAACTTTTATCCTGGGTGGGAATCGAACCCACGACCTCCGGCATAGCAGTTAGGGCCACTGACCACTAGACTAACAGACCAGTCTAATAAATGAATCGTTAAACGATTATGGTAACATCGATAATGTTAAAAATATAATATACAGGGTGTAAGGGACAGCCCTCCACAAATTAACAGGGTGCAATCAGCTCCTTATTTTGAATCATATTCTGGTGGAAATTTTCTCAGGAAAAATTTCAATTTTTTTTTCGTTTTTTCAGTTTTTATTGCTTTATTTCAATGTAAAGTGACATTATCTGTATGCAGAACACCATTAATGTAAATAACACAGCTAAAATGAAAAAAACAGCAATGGATGTTGAAATTTTCTAATGAACGACGCATGAAATCAGCTGTTCAATTTCTGCCTAGCTAGAGTTTCTTGAACTCAGCGTATCGCATACCTACCACCCCTTCCAACCAGTACAGAAGACGCTCCGATTTGTGTAATACTAATAATGATAGTTGCGTCTCTTTCTATCTTATGATAGGCGCGGCGCCGCGGCGTTTCCACAATAAATTTGCACGATTGCACAGTGTTGCTAACTTATTTTTAATCGACTTCAAAAAAGGAGGAGGTTATCAATTCGACGGTATGTTTTTTTTTTGTGTGTTTGTTACGCGATTACTCCGCCAGTTGTGGACTGATTTTCAAAATTATGTTTTTGTTCGAAAGGAGATACTTCTGAAGTGGTCCCATAGTCACCAAGTTAGGATCTGATGATTGGATTCTGGAGAAATCGAGGGCAACCCTCAAATTTTATGGGCCCACACATCGTTTTTCGCAAATCTTATGAAGTAATTTAAGTATCATCATCATCTCATGTAGCTGAGCTGTGATGATGGAAGGTACAACTCTTTAACAGTAAGGAGTAGGCATCGACTGATTTAGTAAATTATGTTTTTGATCTTTGAAAGGGCGTTTGTCATTTTAGTCTCATGATCATCAGGTCAGGAGGTTATGGACTAACCATAGACGATAGAAATCTTCAAAAAACGACAGCACATGTCTCGCGATTGCTGCGATTGTTTGTGTATGCATAGTTTAACATTAGGTACGCCAGTTCGTTTTAAGGGCGACCTCAATTAGTGAACGAAAATGTTAGAACTAAGTTGATTCATGTTAAACCCCAGAACTCCTTTAAAGCAAATTAGTTTAAAAAATAAACGCTATAAATTTCTAAAGGAAAAGTGTCTTTTATGTACTCTTGAGTATTCATGCCATGTAAGGTAAGTCCAGGGGAGATGGCTGTATGGGAGAGATGGTCAGTTCAATTATTTTTGGAACTAAGGGCGTTATTACTCTAGCGGTTTGCGAGCGGTTGCGGGGGCGGAGCGGGCGTGGAGCAAATTCGTCGCGAACACGCCGCGGCTGCTCAGCGAAGACATCGCGGACGCGTGGCAATAAGACCAATACTCTGGGATTCAGATATTGATACGAAAAATAAATAAGACAACTGTGCTGGGCGTGAGGAAAATTATTACACTATCCAACTTACGTATTAAGGACTGGATACAGTGTGTCATTCGCTCATTTTAAGTTTATGAAAATTGCACCGAATTTGACAACCTGTGCTCAAAATGTGGCGATAAAGAGAAAAGATGAGAAGCAGATAACTAAAAAAAAAGGAGAGTAAACTACTGGTCATCTTCCCCTTACTGCTATGGTTATCTCTCCCGGATACCTCAGGAGAGATGGCCAATCGAGAGTTTTAATTTTTATTATTTTATTTGATCGAAATTTATTAATTACTTTTTGTTATTTAGAAGTTAGTAAAATTTGATTTAAATTGACGAATTAATCGTTTCATTTATCTACAAAAAATAACAGAATGATAACTTTAGTTCATTTAAGCATCATTTTTATTTATTTTTTGCACGAAATTTCGTGCAAAAATTTTCGTGTAATTGGTAACATCAGTTTTATGTTTGTGTGGCAGTGTCGCATGCATGCAGTCGCTGTTGTGTCGTGTCGCGAATGCACCGCGCGTGTACCGCGAACTTTTGTCGGTGCGGATCGCTCGCGCAGTCGGATTGTTAAGTTTTTTGTTAGTTTGGTGTTTATTGATTTTGTTAAAAATGACTACTTTTAGTGCGCGTGAGTATGGGGAAATGATAATGTGTTACGGAGAAGCTCGGGGAAATTCAAGGGAAGCGCTCAGAATTTACGTTGATAGGTATCCTGACCGTCGGCATCCATCAGACTCTCGGATAATTACCGGTGCCTATCAACGATTGCTAGATAACCAGCCCATTGTTCCCAATCAAGAAGGCGCCGGAAGACCAATTCGCGGTCAAACTCAAGAAAGGATTTTAGAACTGGTTCGTCGAAATCCACGCTTGGGCACACGCACTGCAGCTCGATTATTGCGGCGGCATAATGGAGCCCGCGTGTCACACTGGTCCGTGCACAAAACGTTGCGAAGGGATCAGCAACGTCCTTATGTCATACACAAGGTCCAAGCCCTCTTGCCACGTGATCGCGGACATCGCGTTGAGTTCTGTCGATGGTTGCGGACTGAACAACATCGAAACTCCAATTTTATATCACATGTGATATGGACTGACGAGTCGACTTTTACGCGTAACGGTATGTGGAATCGCCGAAATGCACATTACTGGTCGCAAAGTAACCCTTTCGAAATCCAGGAGTCCGGACATCAAACACGTTGGTCAGTAAATGTCTGGGCAGGAATTTATGGCAATAAAATCCTGGGGCCGGTGTTTCTTCCCGCGCGCATGGACGGACCGCGCTATCTCGACTTCCTTCGTACTGACCTCGAAAGAGAACTACAGATCCTCCGTGACGAGCTGGAGATGGAATGGGAAGCCCTGGGTGATCTACCACTCGCGCACTTGCCGATGATCTGGTTCCAGCATGATGGAGCCCCTCCGCACATAACGCTACCAGTGCGTTCCCATCTAAACGCCACCTTTCCGCGTCGCTGGCTTGGTAGGTTTGGACCGCAACCGTGGCCAGCACGATCGCCAGACCTAACGCCTTTAGACTTCTTTTTGTGGGGATACGTAAAAGAAAAGGTGTTTATCAGTGAATGTGCGAGTGAGGAGGAAATGCGAGACCGCATCACGAACACGTTTCAGCAGCTGCGCTACAGCTGCAACGAGGATCCCACCTTGATGACCCGTTTACATGCTGAGACCCTGCGCCGTGCCAATCTTTGTGAACGCCTCGGTGGAGGTCACTTCGAGCCTTATCTAATACGACCGGAGCGATTTTAAGGTAGGATTTTTCTTTTACTTTTTTATCTGTGACCGTGTTGTGATTTTTACTTTTTTTTTTGTACGTAACGCGGCTATCTGCTAAATAATAATTTATTGTTCGCTCTCGCTCGTTTCAAAGTGACGTAATAACACGTGGCGCGAGCGCGGCCGTCCTTTCGAAAGCTCGCTGCGCTGCCGTTCGCTGCGTGCGTTTTACAGAGTTAGCGATACATTGCGTGCGAGGTAATTAAACAAATCAGTTTTATTGGATTCCCATAAAGTTCCTGAAATAATTTCGTGTACCGGGCAACTTAGTACGATATACTGAAATCACCCTATCAGTTTGTGGAGGGCTGTCCCTTACACCCTGTATATGAGAACGTTTGTAGAAAGACGTGCACGTTAAAATCTTCCTCAGTTAGTATTGAACCATAGAGTCAATCGTGTAAATGATAGATACGGATATACTTAGGGCCTAAAACTGATATTATGTTATCGATCGATTTCTATTTATTTGTTTCTTTTATTTTCTTTTATTGGTGGAACATCTTTTATTATATTTATTATTTGACATTGTTTAATAATTTTAATAGAGCAGAGGTGGCCGAGTGGTAACGGTGACTTACGAGTGCCCAAGTAACACATCAAAGCAGTATAACGGCCGACTTACAGCATTTCTGTATCGTTTTCGCATTTTGAGTTAGTTCTTTATTAGCATTACAAATGTTTATACGGCTACTGTAATGCTTATTTGGGCACAAATTATACGGCTTTAGATCCTAAATAGGTTCATAATAGTTGTTTAATTGCATTACAGGCGCATTATATTAGCATCATTACGGTCAATGTCGTTGCCAATCGCATTACAGAAGCATTATTACGGACAACGAAGTTGCCAATCGCTTTACAGAAGCATTATACTAGCAATATTATTGATAATGAAGATGTTAATTGCATTACAAAAGCATTAGACTAGCATAAGGATGTAGTAAAAGAATGATTGCAGCTATTTAAGTGTTCACAGTTAGAACTTAAATAAATCCTACATCATTGCAAAAACATCTCTAATACCACGGTACAAATGTTATAATACAATTAACGTTAAAATTTAACTACTTTGTCTCGAAATATAATATGGACGAAGACAATCAAAGAGTTAGTGCCACCATATTTGTTTGCATCAAAACAAAATTTATAATACTAAGTAAATTTTTGACTCATGCCTTCAAATATTACTGCGCAATGTAGTTTACTGTAAATGTCTATATAAGTTTTATTGAAAATTTTCACGCGCCTTCGATGTTTTGTGGTTTTGAGATAAAATAGTACATTAAAATATGTGTGAAATAACCAAAACAATTGTGTATTCCTAATAGAGAACTAATTTTGCATGATTAACATAATAGTATTTGTTGGGCAGTATTAAATTAAGTTATATCATTAATAAATAGGTCTATTGTTTTTATATACAGGTCCGAATGATACTATTTTTTGGTTATAAAATATTTACAAAATGGTGTCGGTCTATAGCAGCCCGTTGAGCCTTTAAAAAGGCTAATTAATGCCGCCAGCAGTTTAAATACTCACGCGTGAACAATTAATAAGCTAGATGCCAGAAAGTAGACTTTTGATGAAACACTGTAGTGCCATTGTCTATAAAGTATATCTATATGGGTTCACCGGTATACTGGTAGACTTTATGTAGACTGAAGTAGTGCCATTACTTGAACGCAATTTTGGGGATCCTTGAGCAAAACAATAAGCCCCTTTTCAGAATTTTTGTACAACTTGAATCAGTTTTAATCGAGTACTTGAATATTACTCAGTTAAACAAGGCCATAATATTGTGATTATGATATTGTTTTCAGAGATGCAATCAAGAAAATCAAGGAAACCCGTGTACGCATTATAGTAACGTTACAGATACTGAAAATACCACTAATCATGAAAACATAGTTCAGATAATTAGCACAGAAACTTTGAACTTCGACCAAATTTTAGCAAACCAAAAAATATTATCCGAAAAAATAGACAGTATGCTCCAAATTCAAGCGATCACTCTCGAAAACCAGCAGAAAATCATTCAAAAATCATTGTAAAATGAATTTATATACAGCTTTACGCATTTCAATAACTCACATGTATTTGATTTAAGAGCTGTTAGCTATACAACAAACCTCAGGTGCTCTTTAAAAATGCGAGCATTACACTGATTCACGTTTACGCTGTTCAGCAGTACTAAGCTTTTACTTACCACTTAAAAGTGCTATTACACAATAAAGGGCACTAAAAACAGCTCAAAGCTGTATAACGGATTTACGGTGCATTATAATGGTACAAGTTTATGCTATTAAGCAGCATTAGGCATTACTTTCTAGTTAAAAATGCTATTGTAGACCCTAAGGCACTAAAAACAGCTGAAAGCTGTATAGCAGATTTACGTGTCAATATAATGGTTCATGTTCATGCTATTAAACAGCATTAAGCATTTATTTACTGCTTAAAAATGCTACTGTAGATCCAAATGCACTAAAAACAGCTGAAAGCTGTACAGCTGCGTTGTGGTTTTCTACACTAAAACTAAAGGCTTTACAAAAGCATTTTGATATGCTGTTTTCCAACCGTTATACAGTGTAAAGCATCATAATGGTTTTGAAATGCCAATATAAAGCGTGAAGATGCTCGTTGAACTTATATAAAAGTTTATACGGACCTTAAGTTCTACATAAGTTTACTATTCGTTTATTAAAATGCTTCCTGTGTTACTTGGGTGGTAGGTCGCCGGTTCAAACCCAGCCAGTAATGCGCCTGTATTACTTTGTGTAATTTATTTCATTACCACTGCTCTCAAAACCGAAAAGAAAAACATCTTGAGTAAATCTGCCTGTCCTAGAACCAAAAATTCGAAGTCATGTGACTTTCACCAATCCACGCTGGGCCCGTTTGGTAGATTACGGCCCATTCCGTCTTCTAGAGGGAGGAGGCCTGAATCCCAGCAGTGGGAAAATTAAGTATGTAATAATTTTAATAACTCGTTGACTTTAATCTAATGTGTATAATCCCTTAGAGCGGGATTTGTCATAGGATGATTTTTTTACCTAATAACAAAAAAAAAAACAATAAAATACTATGACTATAAGAATCGTCATCGTATGGAATTGGCATGCGCTACTGACATGTCACGTGATCAATACTGACAATAAATAAATAAAATAAATAAATGAAAAAAAACAAGGTATTCATTGACAGAATGTGGGATTCACTTATTTATCACTAGCTCCTGTTAGTGGTTTGCCCACGTACAAGTCGAATATTACCCCAAGAAAACTACTCTTGAAATAAAAAGTATCCTATTTTTATTCTAGGATATAGTCTGCTCGTGTGCCTAATTTCATGCAAAGTTCTGCTACTTGAGCGTGAACGAGTAACAAAGATCCTAAATAACAAAGATCCTGAACCTAACATATAACAATACGTGGAACCAACCGACGACTAACCTAGTACGCACTATACTGGTGCACCCAAAGATAAATTTTATAGAAATCTGTTTGCTCTTTCTCCTTCAATTTATGATTAAGTAGTATTTTTTAAAGCCAATGTCAAAAGAATCTAATAAATTTCCCATTGACATAAAACCTCTCACTGCCTTTATCCTATGTACACTTAGCTTCACGTCCGTGTCCGCTCCCCGCCGGTCAGACGGCTTCGTGGCTCGTCAATAAGTTCCTCAAAGTAAAGCCTTCTATTTGTTGCATGCAAATACAAATCATCTTTTTATTATTTAAATAATCGCAGCGGAACAGTCAATAGACGCTTTCATGAATATATTGCGACGCTTTATTGGATCCGGGTGGATTGAAATGTAATGCGCAATATCGTGATATTGAACTGTTTTTTGCGTCCTATTGTAAGTACTTCTCTGGATATGAGCTGATCAGAGAAACGAGCGTAAATCAATGCAATGAAAAAATCAAGGATATGAAAGTATCTTAGGCTGACCGCACACTTGAGACAAGACAGTCTTAAGACAGACTATTGTTTTACAAAACATATGAAGACGCGCACACTTGAGACAAGACGTCTCATAGACAAAATTGTCTAACAACAACAAAAACTGCACAGCGTCAAGTCTGTCTAACGACGGTTGGCTTCTCTTTTGTATGCATGCGGGTGGGAACAGTCTAGCGACGTACCTCCTCTCTAGTAGTGTGTCGGTGATGAAAAATGTCGATTTATCAATTTATCGATATTTATAAATATACTAATATCGGCCTCGGTATATCTGGGAAAAGAAAGTTTTTTTTTTTTTTTTTAATTGATATAAACTAGTGCTTGACTGCGATTCCACCTGATGGTAAGTGGTAATGCAATCGTTGATGGTGAGGCGCACTAATTTATTGAGAGCCTATTCACTCTAGCCTTGAAGAGACCCAAATTATAATCGGACGGGAAAATCGCAGCAGGCAAATTATTCCAGTCCCTCGATGTACGTGGTATAAACGACGAGGCAAAACGCTTGGTCCGGACCGTAGAGGTTTCAACAACGTAAGGGTGGATACTCGCCGTTCGTCGGCTTGTCCGATGGTAGAAATGAGATGGCGGAATCAAGTCATGCAATTCCTGCGCACACTCTCCAAAATGAATTCTGTAAAACACCGAAAGGCTGGCTACCCTACGCCTGTGCTCAAGACTTTGTAGATTGGAATTAACCAGATCTGGATCACCAATTAGCCTCTTTGCACGCCTTTCCATCGAGTCCAAAGCTGCCAGGTGGCATTTTGCAGCACCAGCCCATATGTGGCTGCAGTACTCTACACACGAACGGACCTGTGCTTTGTATAACATTAAAAGCTGCCCTGGTGTGAAGTACCGCCGGACCTTTGCAAGTACGCCGAGTTTCCTAGCAGCTACCTTGGCTTTGGACTCAATGAACCGTCCAAAGTTAAGGTCTGAAGAAATTTCAACTCCCAAGAGCTGAAGGCGGTCGGTGTACTCCAGGGATACATTCTGAAAAACAGGAGCCAAGGTGAACGGGCTCCTTTTAGCGGTGAATAGACACGCTTGTGTTTTGGCGGCGTTGAATCCCACCAGATTGGCTTCACTCCACTTGGAGACTGCCTGAAGTGAGACATTCGCACGCTCTACCATAGCCTCTCTTTCGGACCGGATTAGCTCCTTACTAGCTCGAGCACCTGGCAGGTATCTCTCTACAACTGTGCTATCATCTGCATACCCATAGATACCGGGCATCAGCAGATCGTTGATATGCAGCAGGAAGAGAGTTGCAGAGAGAACAGACCCCTGAGGAACTCCGGCATTAGTCGTCATGGGCTCTGATGAGCATCCATCGATAACAACTCGGAGAGAACGTTCACTCAGGAAGTCTTTTACCCAGTTAATCAGACCAGGGGAAACGCCGTACGCTGAAAGCTTACTCAATAGACTAGCGTGCCATACCCTGTCGAAGGCCTTCGAGACGTCTAAGGAAACAGCAATCGCTTCCCCATTCTTCTCGAGGGTCTCGCCCCACAAGTGGGTGGCATAAACTAGTAGGTCCCCAGTAGATCGATTGTGGCGAAACCCGTACTGTCGATCACTGAGGAGATCGTTACCTTCCAGGTATGCCAAGAGGCGCGAGTTCAATACACGCTCCATAATCTTGCAGAGTATGGAGGTTATTGAAATCGGCCGATAGTTGGTAGGATCGGTACGACTGCCCTTTTTGGGCACGGGTTGCACGTTGGCAAGCTTCCAGGACTTGGGCACTATACCAGTCCCAAATGAGAGGCGATACAAACGCGTCAATACAGGAGACAACTCGGGTGCACAAGTCTTGAGAACAATCGCTGGTATACCATCTGGTCCACTAGCTTTATTCACGTCAAGACGACACAGTGCTCTCAGAACCTCTTTGTTCCTTATGCGGACCTCGGGCATCGAAGTATCGCAGTGAGGTACAGTCGGTGGAGTAGCACTACCAGTGTCAAGACGAGAATTATGGGCGAAGAGAGATGCAAAGAGACCCGCTTTCTCTCTCGCTGTATGAGCCAGTGTTCCATCAGGTTTAACCAGCGGAGGCAATGAGGGCCGACAGAAGTTCGCTTCGACCGACTTGGCAAGGGACCAGAATGCTCTGCTACCGGACGGCTGCGCAGAGAGCTGTAAGGTCGGGTGTCAGATTGAATGAAACATCACAAGATATGGTACAAGACTGCCCTTTATTATATTAATACACGAGTTATATATTTGGTTACACACATTGAAATAATAGGTACGTACATACTACATCACACCTCCCAAGGCAATTAAAAAAAAAAAAACTATTCTATGGTTTTTTTTTTTATGGTACAATTTTATTATCACTTATTCCTATGATTACAGATAATACAAAAAAAACAATACATGTTCTTACAATTAATACATATTCTTCTTAGCTGATATAATCTATCCAGTGTAACATGAGTGTATATCATTTTACAGCCACGATCGCAATGTAGGTCAGTAACCTTGTTACTATACATAATTATGAGTAATACAACTTCGTTCTGTTTTTATGAATAACATCATTTTTTCCATTGATGTTTACCTCTACATTTGGTGATAAATCTCTAATAACACTGTAAGGACCATTATAAAGGTTTGAGAGCTTATTACCAGTTTCATTTTTTATCAATATTTTATCATTTGTTTTATATTTTATAGGTCTTACATATTGATCATATCTGTTTTTCCTTTCTAATTTCAAATTAATTAAGTTTTCTCGTGCTTCTGTTTGTGAAACCTGCAGTCTATATTTAAGCTCAAGGGGATAACTGTCATAGTTGTAGAGTGGTTCTACTGTTCTTAAAAGGTTACTTGGTAAGTTACATTTCTTTCCATAAACAAGTTCGAAAGGAGTAAATTTTGTCGATGAGTGTACTGTGGTGTTGTATGCAAAGGCCCAAAAAGGTAACCACGAACTCCATGAGTCTGGTCTTTGATTGATATGTATTCTTAAAAAGGCTCCTAGGGTTTTGTGGGAATTTTCCAGAGCGCCAATGCTCTGATGATGATACGCTGTTGAGTTCAGTTTAGAAATATTAAGAATTGTACATACCGTTTTGAATGTTTCTGACATAAACTCCGTACCTCTGTCAGTAGCAATTTCCCGAGGCACTCCGTGCACGAGAATGAAGTTGTTGACGAACACACGAGCGACTTCAGCTGATGTTCTACTCACTAGTGGAAAGGCACATACATATTTTGACAGTTCGCACTGAAGTGTTAAAATATATGTGTAGTTATTGTAATCTCTATCTAGTGGCCCTACGATGTCTAAAAATATTTTTTCAAACGAAGATTGTGCCGTTGTTGTTATAACCATGGGTTCTTTTACTATAACCGTATACTTGTGTTTTTGACAGGTAGAGCATTTTTTAACAAAGTTATTTATATCCTTTTCGAGACCCGGCCAGAAATAATATTTTTTAATGTTGTTAAACATTCTTTTTGTGCCTGCGTGGCCACTTGTAGGTAATAAGTGAAAGTCATTCAAAATGACTCTCCTGTCTTCTAAATTATCTATTCTTTCTATATCATTTAAGATACATAACCGTGGTCCTTCCCATTTAGTATATCTTTTAACCTCATTAGTTATTTTTTCTAAAAATACGTTATTGTATTTATTTTTCACAAAATATATTTCATGTATCTCATTGACCTTGCAGAAATCACACATCGCTCTCACAAATGCGGCTGGCGTCATTTTTGTGATCGAGCAGATGGATTTATATACAACACCTTTTTTTCATGATCATATGAAAATACATCATTTTCCTGAGATGTTCTATTCGTTTTTTGTAGCCGGTTTAGGCTTTTTTTATCAATGAATTGCAGCTCTACTGCATTATTAGGTTTATTAATTGTTCCTACAATCCTTGCTTGACCTGGGACACAGTTTTCTGCGGTATCTCCAGGAATATGAGAAGTTTGTTCTAATTGTTTGATTTGTGCTCGTGTCATTACACATAAACATTCGTGCATGCTCTTTAAATCCTTCGACGATATTGGAATTCGAGATAAGGCATCGGCGGCCGCATTTTGTTGACCTTTGACATATTCAATTAAATAGTCATATTCTTCTAAACATAATCTAAATTTGAGTAGTCTACTTGACGGCTCCTTTAAACTAAATAAATATACCAGTGGTTTGTGGTCGGTGACTATTTTGAATGGACGACCGTACAAATAGGGTCTAAAATGTTTTACGGCCCATACTATAGCCAGGAGTTCTTTTTCAATAGTTGGGTAATTCCGTTCAGCTTTGTTTAAACTCCTACTGGCGTAAGCGACTGGCCGACCATTGCCATTGGATAAAACCGATCCTATCGCGTAACCTGACGCGTCTGTTTGTACAATAAACTGATTTTTATCTGATAAATCTGGGTATTGGAGAACTGGTGGTGCAGACATACATTCTTTAAGTGTCTGAAATGCCTTTTGTGCGTCACTATTCCAAATAAATTCTACATTTTTTCTACACAACATATTTAAACTGTTTGCAATTTCTGCAAAATTTGGTATAAATTTGCGATAATAATTCGCTAAGGCTACAAATCGCTTTACTTCATGTGTGTTTTGAGGAACTGGATAGTTTTGTATAGCACTAATCTTTTCTGGATCGGGTAGCACACCGTTGTCTGTTACGACGTGGCCCAAATAGAGCATTTCCTTTTTAAGAAAGTCGCATTTCATCGGATTTATTTTTAAATTGACACTACGTAATCTTTCTAGAACTTCGATTAAATTTTTGTTATAGTTCAATAAGTCCCGTCCCATTATAATCAAATCGTCCTGATAACATAAACATTTTTCGTAATTAAGGCCCGCCATTGCCATTGTCATCATTCGGGCAAATGAGTTTGGGCTTGTCTTAAGACCCATTGGCATTCTAGTCATTTGAAATTGGCCTGAATGAAAAGCTGTAAATTTTCTACTATCGGGTTCGAGTTCCACATTATAAAACCCTTGACTTAAGTCTAAGTGCGTAAAATAAATGCAACCAGAGAGTGAGTCTAATATTTCATGAATATTTGGCAGTGGGAATTTATCATTTTGTACACAGTTATTTAGCTTTCGGTAATCAATGACTAGACGCCATTTCTTCTCTCCGTTTGATTTCTTTGGTACTAAAAGAACGGGACTAGACCATTCGCTATTACAAGGTTCAATTATACCTTGTTCGAGCATGTGGTCAATTTGATTCTGTATTTCCCCTTTTTGTGAATGCGGGAGCCTGTAAGGTTTGCTGTACATTGGTCTAGTACCGGGTTGTATTGTTATTGAATGTTTATATATAGTTGTCGTAGTGAGCTGGTCTCCTTCAAGATAAAAGGTATCATTATATTTTGCACATATGTTTCTAATACTAATTTGTTCCTCCTTATTTAGATGGCCTAATTTTAATAAAGGTAGCAATTTTTTGACTCGTTCTGCATATTTACTAGGCTTGTCAAATATACAGATATTATAATCGCTTGCTTTATGTATATTTGGTTGAATGTTATGTAAATAAAAATCTTTCTCTGAGGTATTTAAGATTCTAATTGGTAGCTTTCCATCCACGGGGCTTTCCAATGTACTTGCTAAAAATATTCCGTTTCCTATTTCAGCCGCGCAGACTACACAGTCCTCCGTTATGTCGGTCGTAATGTAATGTGTACTTTCGGACCTAGCCGGTATAGTTAGCGTGTCATTATGTTTGTTAATCGGCAACCTAATTTCTTTATTATTATTATACATAACTAAAGAGTTATTTCTAAAGTTAATTATCGAATAATATTTGCTCAAAAAGTCTTGGCCTAAAATGCCACTTGCCTTACAGGGTAAAGATTCAAATACGTAGAATTTATGGTTTAGAATTTGATCACCTGCTCTTAATTCAAGATAAACAAAACCGATCGCTTCAATTTTCCCCCCAATACCATTTACAATAAGCTTCTCTTTTTGGTTGGATACATTCAACTCAGCAATGTGTTTATATTTTATAGCCGATATGGAAGCACCGGTGTCGATTAACCACGTATAAGTAAGATTATTATGTTTAGAGTGTAATGAAATATGATTTAGGCTACTACATGACATCATAACGCTTTTATTCACGAAAAAACTCTTCTAAATTATCATTATTATTTTCATATTGACTTTCTCGCGGTTTTGCATCTGTCAAAATATGCGTATTTTGTTGCTGTTCCTGGTTATTAGCTTGGTTAAAAAAAATCCTACCTCTAGTTCCATGGTTTGATGCACCACGGCCGCGAGATCTCCATCCACCGCGACCTGTTTGCGATATTCGATCATCCCTGCGTTCCGCCGGTGGGGTTGCTTGTCCTCGTCCTCGTGACACCCCTTGATCTCTGGTATTCCTATATTGGTAGTAGCTGTTATTACGACGCATAAATAAAATATCACCTGAAGTGGACGGTGTTGAAACCTCCTCATCGATGGCTGCTTGTATGGCATCGCTTAAAGATGTAAATTGTCGTGCTGCTATTATAGTGCTTAGCCGACGATTTCTCAATCCGTCGGCAAAACTTTTAATGGCTAATTTTTCGTTTATAGGCTTCAATATACCGAAGTTAGACTCATTGCCTTCAGATTGGGAAATTGTCAAGTCAACAAACAAATCAGTTATTTTCTTACCGTAGTCATCTATAGAAAGATCGTTTTGTCTCAAATTGTATAATTTGTGTTGTAGAGCTGTTGCCGATTTTTTAGGTAACAGGCATGTTTTCATAGCCTTGACTAACTCACTTACACTGTCATACTTTGTATTAAGTTTGAGTTTAGCAGACTGCGAAAGTCGACTTTTTATAACAAAATTTATTAATTTAATTTGACTGTCTGAGTCAAGTTCCGTTTGATAGTATTCAATCCCATCAATGAGTTGTTTCGTATTTGTGCCGTCATCATTTAAAACTGGTAATAAGCTCAAGGCGATCTTTAAATCGAATTTCGCCATATTTAGTTCTATTATCGATCCTTCGGTCGATGAATTATTACACAAATCTAAAATATTGTCATACAAGCTAACAAAATCTTTGTTTAATTTATTAAATTTACATAATTCCTCGTCTTTTAATCCAGTTTTAAGCAAACTTAAATGGTCTAAACACTCATTGAAAGTACTCAGTAATTTATCGGCCTCTGTTAGCTTTTTCAAAACGATTTCACCTCTTCGTCTACTTGGCCCTATTTTTATTAAATATATTCTTATCTTACCAAGGTCATTGTATATCTGTAATAACTCCTCTTATATAACTGTTCATAATTATTTATAGTTCATATTCCTAAATCGCGATTATGATACGACTGCTTAGGCACGCGTACACTGTCCGTATTTGAATTGCCGCACTTTCACACATTTATTAGAACACAGAACTCACGAGAACACTAGCTGAATTGTATATTTTGTTACACGCCTCTTGTTGTCAGGGACCCTTGTTGGAAGCATGGACCCGACATTCCTCGCTTGCAGCCATGCCACAAGCACCGCCGCGGTTCCTTCTGGATCGATCCAAAGAACGCCTTAAGATATGTCTCGTTATCTGCTCTCGCGCCCAAGACTCATGACATCTCTTGTAAATTTTGTACATGAAGTATAGTGCACCAAGGAATAAAATCGTGCAAATTATTGTTAACACGATACTTATGGTCGACAAATGAAATTTGAATTCCTCCACCGTCGCGGTGTTTTTAGCGGCGCTATTTTGATTAAGAAATACCTCTTCATTAGTTACTTTTGAGTTACACATGATTGAAAGTCACTTTTAATATAACTCTCACTTAAACAGTTGCCGCGCAGAGCAAAGTTTACACTAAACGCGCACATGATTCAAGCCCTGTTTAGTGGCAGGGTCGCCATGTAAGGTCGGGTGTCAGATTGAATGAAACATCACAAGATATGGTACAAGACTGCCCTTTATTATGTTAATACACGAGTTATATATTTGGTTACACACATTGAAATAATAGGTACGTACATACTACATCACAGAGCTTTGTACCAATATGGTTAATGCGGTCGAAGCGAGCCTTCCTTAGTGCCTTTTTGTAGGACTTGGCAGCATGGTTGAAGGCTCTCTTCTTTGAACTCAGATCCGGAGCTTTGTGGTCACGAGCGTCAACCCAGGCGAGAAACGCCGAATGCTTACGTTGTTCAGCTTGAACGCAATCGGTGTTGAACCATGGGTGAGCTGAGCCACCGATGGGTACGTCGCGATAGGGGATGAAATACTCCATAGCTTGACGTATCACATCGGATATAGCATCTGCACAGCTCGACGGATTTTTAGAAGAGAAGCAGACCTGCTGCCAAGGATAAGATGCAAAGAAGTGCCGCATCTCATCCCAATCTGCTGACTTGTAACGCCACATTCGCCGTTCACCGCGTGAGTCGCAGTCAGGTGGGGAGAAGGACGATACAGACTTCACCAGACAGTGATCTGAAGTTCCTAGTGGTGAGGAAACTGTTACGATACATCTGTCCGGATCGGTGGTCAGTAAAAGGTCCAGACAATTGGCAGTATGACCAACTACATCAGGCACCCTTGTCGCTTGCTTTACCAACTGGGAGAGGCCCATCGATACTGCAAAGTTTCGCGCTTCTCTCCCAGCGTGGTCGGTTCTCTGGTACGGGAAAAGCCAGTCTTTGTGAACGGCGTTAAAGTCCCCCAGAGCGACAAACTGCGCATCAGGGTGCCGATGCAGAGCCTTATCGGCGGCCTCACTGAGGTGGCTAAACAGTTGAGTCGTCCCCTGGTCACCGCTGTGCGATCGGTAGACACAAGTATAGACAATTTTGTCCACACCGGTGTCCACCAACAACCACAACGTTGAGAAATTAGGGTCCTCAAGGTGACGGAGACGCTGACAACAGATGTCATTGCGGACGTACACATAGACCCCGGCACGCTGCAGGAAATGGTGCTCCAATGAGTATCCCGGGTAGTCGAGATACGCCGCATCTGACGGACATCTGATCTGCGTCTCCGTCAGGAAAAGTAAGTGGGGCTTGTCCGTCTCAAGGTGATGGTGGACCGCATTGACATTGGAGTGCAGTCCTCGAATGTTAGAGAGGTGCACTTGGAATAAGAGGACGTGCATCCGCTGTACACACTTACTTTTCTTTTTACCTTTCATTTTATTTTTTATTATTTTGAGTGAATAGGGTAGGTGGAAGATGGCAGTTGAGCGAGGTGATGCGATGTAAATCCAACAACGCGACCAGAGTTGCTGCGCCAATGGAGGTCTGATCTGGAGACTGCGGGGACGCCCGAACCCCCCCAGGGATCGCCATCGGGTCCTCTCGCCCGGTCGCCAACCGGCACGATGGGGCCACCCTGGGATTTTTCGCAGTTGGCGGGGCAGCCTTTTGTGCGTGGCTGGCACACTACTTGGGCCCCCAACTATCTGCGGTCGGCCAGCGGATAACCGTGCTTCGGATCCCGCTACCCTCCGCGATCAAACGTCCGACACAACAACAGCTGTCGCATCATACCCGGTACGGTACACATCGCAACACAACTGCTCAGACCCATCTTCCACCATATGGCTTCACCAGACATCACGCCGAAACACGACAAGTCGCTTGGTGGCATGGCTTTGTCTGGTGGGTGGTAACCTAAGCCGGCAGCCGATACTATGGCCTACCACCGTATTTTACTGCTCGTTTGGCACTACCCAGGGGACACGTGTAGGGTGGTCAAAACAAGTAGATCCTACGGACGCGAGCAGTTCATCCCCCAAAGATATCGATATATCGGTCAAACTTTCCGAGATTTTCGGTTTGAAAATAATAATTTATTTAGTTCAGACTAGCTCAATAATAGGTAATAGTATTTTTTATGCAAAACGCACATTATTTATGAGAACCTTATTTTTTTTTATTATTGATAGGCTCGCGTTTGATCACTATCTCACCTGATGGTAAGCGATCATGTGTGATGTGTGTGTGATGCGTGTAATTAAACTAAGTTACAATATTCCAATATTTTGAAGACTTATTTATTATTTCAGTCAAACCAGCATTAGTCTGGTAGGTAACGAAATAAAAATAGACTAATCATAGACAATACAGTTATTTTTTTCTTTGAATTATTAATAAATTAATTTTGAAAAAAGAACATCGTTTTTGATGCGGTTTTCGATATTGAATATTTTGTATCGATAAATCGATGTATCGAACCAAAATATATAGAAAGAAAGAAAAGAAAGAAAGAAAACACGTTTATTTGGCACACAGGTACACACAATGGGATAACAATTATAAAGAAACTTAAATACTTAGTAACTTAAAAATATTAAATACTTAAACTAAACTTAAAAATACATCAACATTGTGTGTCTCACGGCTGCGCCAAATAGGTCCAGTTCAGCATAATGCCAGGCCACTACGTAGCAGTTGCCTGACGCTGGTTTTCAACTGATCGGATAAAAATATCGATATGTTGAAGTACTTATACTTAGTGATGTGCCTAGTCACTGTTTTGGTGGATCGAGTTGACTCAATTCGGTTTGTATATTCGAATCTTGACTCGATTCCGCGGTTTGAGTCCAATACTCGAATTCTATGTTTAGTGCTCGAATGTTCTGCATATCGATACTTTTTAATTGATACTGAGTAAGTATCGATACCTCAATGGTATCTTTTTAACCCTAGACAAAACAGTTTCATTATAGTTTTGAGACAGACTTGTCTATGTGAGATAAGTCTGTCTAAAGACTGTCTTGTCTCAAGTGTGCGCTCAGCCTTAATGTCAGCCTGGAATTTCCTACTGCAGGGCAAAGGTTCTCACCAAATTCTCCTCTCTTAGACTACTAGTCTCTTTGAAGATTTATTAGTCTATATAGACTGATAAGACTATTATATATACTAAACTGCTACTCTCTTCTTTTAATCTTGTAAACTCTTGTAACTATATATCGAAGGAGTCCAGCTCGTCTTACCATCTCCGTCTAAACATCGCCTGCCATGTGAAGCTATGTCACCCTTACAGTCGTGGTATTTTTGTTGTTGCAGTATGCCATTAAGTTTCTAAACCCCTGAAGTGTTTCTGATGCTTTACAGAACTGTACCTAACGTTTGTCTTGTTATGGAAATCTTAGAGCAAGTTGGCTGGTAGAAAATATTTGTGGCTCATTTGAACACACATTTGAATTTCGAATCGGTTAGAATTTGTAGGTGCAATGTGATGAGAGTTTTTTTTTTAATTTGTTAAAGTTAGCCGTGCGTGAATCAGATTCCTTTTTGATCCGATTCTAAGAGGCATTTCAGACTTTACCCGTAGTCTTAGCATTGTCAGATGATGATAGGATTCTTAAAGATCTCAAAAAAGACGTGATTTTTAACATTAGGGATGTTATGGATAAGGGTAAAAGAATAATATTAAACCAGTTTCAGATACAGTTACCTTGCGGTTCGGGATATAAAATTATTTGGGATTATCTGCTAGTTTTGGATAATTTCGGTTACGGATATGAGAATTTTATAATTCTAAAAGTAAAATACAAATAGCAAGATTCAACTTTTATTTCTAGTCTAGATTGTCATTTGTTTGGCCGGGCAACATTATACAAAAATCTATCGTAACCTGTTATTTAGACTCCGCCTTTATCCGAAACTATCTGAAACTTTTATATGGTGTAGGTTACGTTTCCGGATCTCTATTATATTATATTCCTAATTTTAATTGATTATAAACAAATAAAGTACAAGAGAAGTACCCATTGATTTCTTAAGGCATATTGATCGTTTTCAGTACGCGTCTTATCTAAATTCCGAAAACAAAAATCCATTCTTTGAGTATCACCATCAAGAGATAAAGATTTAATTTGTAGAAAAATATCACTCTTCTTATTCACCTTCAAATAGATTGTTATTTCAATCTCTCACAATCGGGGATTGAATATATCTTCAGTAATCGAATCGAGCCGACATTTATTAAATTAGGTCCGTGGCCCAGAAATGAGATATACTCGTATATTACACAGTTATCGTGCCCTGAAATATTCGATCCGGGAAATGAAATAACGGTTAACGTGTTAAAACCATTTACTATAGTTTTATGTTTGGAATAAAGTTATCACGATAAACTAAAAACTAAATGAAATGCATCAGAATATTTGTAATATACCTATGATACAAGAATAATAAGCAATAAATAATTATTTTCTGTGTTATAATGATCTCCATAGTTAACAACCTTTTTAGTTTATTTTTATTTTCACTCTGTTTAATTTTGCGTTTTCTTTTGTATTTGAATACATAGAATGTTGTGTGTTTATAGTGTCGACCAAGTTTTTGTGTCCAATATTCTAGTTTTACTTTTTTAATAGCTACTGCCAGAAGCTTCGCCTGTGTGAATGTAGAAAATAATCTCAAGGGAACATATTCCCGGTATAAAAAGTAAATTGTATGCTATTTCAGGATATCGTCTATCCATGTACCAAATTTCATCGAAATCCGTTCAGCCGTTCAAGCGTGAAGAAGTAACACACATAAAACACACTCACTCTTACAAACTTACCTTTATAGGTACTAATTGTGTGATAACCTATAATTTGTACGCATGCCTATGGTTAAATGTGATGATACTATTGTGTACCTACTCTAGAATATAATACTTAATAACACTTACAATTGTAACCATATTTGCAAATAAAATTATTTGATTGATTCAGTGCTCAACGAGAGGGGGGTGCTTGTGACTTCATAATACAGCTGCACGGGTCGATTTCCAAGATTATTTCGTTTGAAGTTCTTTTGTAAAGATTTGTTCATCGATTGGTAACAAATTGCATAGGTACCGAGACTTCTTTACGGACAGACAACGGCCAGACAGAATTCCGACACTAACCACCAGACTCACCACAGAACTCGATTTACTTCAGATAGACTCGTAATTGCTCCTTATAAAACACTAGTACCTATAAAGCTATACTGATAGCACCAACAAGATTGGGAAAAAGCTGGCCAGATATTTACGAAACAATTTCTTTTGTATTATTCCATTCCGTGCGTAAATCCTGTAATTTACAATTACTCAGTTATACAATTACCCAATTTACCAATCGACAAAAGGAAAGCCTTAAACTGATTACGAAAATACATAACAAATGCAGCTTCCATTTTATTTCAGAACAACTTTATTCTTCACCCAATATTTGCACGTCAGCGATACGAAATTATTTACCGAAAGAATAATAAACAGCGAGAACAATGTCAGACAGAATTAAAGACAAAGAGTACAGGCACGCACAAAATTAAATATCTCGCTCATATACGCACAAGGGTGTTATATAATGAGTACATTCGCGCCCAAACGTTATGTGAATCTAATGTGAGCCTTTTTTATTGGAATTCTTTTTATTAAAATTTATTCTTGGCTGGCACAGTTTGTTCAGGGTTGTTCGCACATGTTTTTTGTTCTTATTTATTTAATTTCATTAAGGTTGATAAGGGTTTTTATTTGAAAGTGTCAGTTTTAAAGCTTTTATAAAACGGCTAACTAGAAAACAATTTGAATAATCCTTTACTCGTTTTTCTTTCCCACAACGTGTACAATGTAATGTTTCTTTGTAACTGTTTGTATCGTTATGATTTTTTTGCGGCGTAGTCCTCAAATTAATAAAATAATAACTAACTGACAGTAGGGTTTTTAAAAGACTTATTTATTTGGTTTCATAAATCTTTGATAAGGGTGCCGACATTTTAATGTTTGAAAGGGTCCTCCTAGCTTTTCAAATCAGGCGAACATAAAATAAAAAACCTTTTGCCGTGAGCAATACGATACGACGGGTCCACTTCTGTTTTGTGCGCTACAAACTTCATGTTGTAATAATATTTTGATATTATGTCAGTCGAAGTCGAATACTGCTTCCATAAAGTTCAACAGTAAGGTACAAAGCTACAGCAGGAAAACGATTTTGTCTCCTACAGAGTTTAAGTCTCTGTTACTTCAAAACTACGTCTATTAAATGTACGTATTTTAAAATGGAATATATTTTCGTCAGTAGATATATTAATATCCATGAAAGCCATAACTAAAAGCTGACAACCCTGTCTCAAATTGAGTGATAAGTTTCAAAGCAATAATAATAATTGCTGCCTATTTTTATTTATCTTTGTGTCCAAGTTACGTTGACGGCGGTAACAAGTTTAAAATATAAATGAATAGTCATTTTAATTTTAACAACTAACATTTTCAATTTCAACTTTAAAGTAGGTATGTTTTATATTCTTGCAAATTGGATTTTTAATCACTTTATTCAGGTCTGCTAGTTTGAATCTAAAATAGTCTTCAGTTTTGTGATTTATTTTTCTTATTTGTTATTTATTTATTTTATACTTTAAAGTACTTACGCCAAGAAACATAAGAAAGAAAAATTGTTTTCTTTTATTTTCTTTGAAGTGGGAAATCATCCAATGACTTCTCCCACTCTAGGGTGGAGTGGGAGGGCGAGTCAGACTTTTACTGACTAAAACCACACCTATGTTTCTTTTTGCCTTGCGTTCCAGGAGCCCGGGTTTCCCTTTCGGAAGCCTTTAACCAATGGCTCCAGTAGGCTTCGGTCCTGATGGGCCCCTAGTTTTATTGTCTGCGTTACACAAAGTATTTAAATGTTTTCGTTTTATAAACCAGAAAGATCAAACAATATTATTATTATTATTCACTTGGCATTTTAGCGTAGTCAAAGAAAATTTTGTATGAGCTATAAATACGAGTTGGAAAACATCCCAGGGCTCAGCGAGAGGCAGGTGGCAGCAAACCGATCACCCCCACGACGATACGGCGGTACTCTGCCCAAGCGGAACACACCTCCGCCATATGTTCCACCGTGTCCTGTGGACGGTCGACACAATGATGATACCCTACCGTATCTTCTTTACGAATGTGCAGAAACCTCCCGAACTTGCCATGTCCGGTGAGGACCTGCGTCATGGGGAAGGTGAGGACGGCGTGACGTCTTTCCAGCCACCCCTCAAAGAGCGGACTTACCGACATGATTATGGCGTGCCTAGTACTGTCGCCATATTACCGGCGTTGCATCTCCATGTGCAAATCCTGCAAGCTTACAAGGATTGTTGCCTCTAGATCCCATAGCAAGCAAAGAGGCTCGCCACTTCGCAGGAGACCAGACTAAAACACATCTGTATTCCTTCAGTTGCACTTTGCGTTCCAAGGCTATGGTGACTCTTTTGATCAATCCCGCAGTTTGCTTCGGGTTCAGATTTCTAGCTAGCTAAACAATATGACATACAGTCAGATTTTAGATCTTCTAGCTAGCTAGACAAAGTGACATACAGTCAGCGTTTAGATCTTCTAGCTAGCTAGACAAAGTGACATACAGTCAGCGTTAAGATTTTCTAGCTAGCTAGACAAAGTGACATACAGTCAGCGTTAAGATTTTCTAGCTAGCTAGACAAAGTGACATACAGTCAGCGTTTAGATCTTCTAGCTAGCTAGACAAAGTGACATACAGTCAGCGTTAAGATTTTCTAGCTAGCTAGACAAAGTGACATACAGTCAGCGTTAAGATTTTCTAGCTAGCTAGACAAAGTGACATACAGTCAGCGTTTAGATCTTCTAGCTAGCTAGACAAAGTGACATACAGTCAGCGTTAAGGTTTTCTAGCTAGCTAGACAAAGTGACATACAGTCAGCGTTTAGATCTTCTAGCTAGCTAGACAAAGTGACATACAGTCAGCGTTAAGATTTTCTAGCTAGCTAGACAAAGTGACATACAGTCAGCATTTAGATCTTCTAGCTAGCTAGACAAAGTGACATACAGTCAGCGTTTAGATCTTCTAGCTAGTTAGACAAAGTGACATTCAGTCAGCGTTTAGAACTTCTAGCTAGCTAGACAAAGTGACATACAGTCAGCGTTTAGAACTTCTAGCTAGCTAGACAAAGTGACATACAGTAAGCGTTTAGATCTTCTAGCTAGCTAGACAAAGTGACATACAGTCAGCGTTTAGAACTTCTAGCTAGCTAGACAAAGTGACATACAGTCAGCGTTTAGAACTTCTAGCTAGCTAGACAAAGTGACATACAGTAAGCGTTTAGATCTTCTAGCTAGCTAGACAAAGTGACATACAGTCAGCGTTTAGAACTTCTAGCTAGCTAGACAAAGTGACATACAGTCAGCGTTTAGAACTTCTAGCTAGCTAGACAAAGTGACATACAGTAAGCGTTTAGAACTTCTAGCTAGCTAGACAAAGTGACATACAGTAAGCGTTTAGATCTTCTAGCTAGCTAGACAAAGTGACATACAGTCAGCGTTTAGAACTTCTAGCTAGCTAGACAAAGTGACATACAGTCAGCGTTTAGAACTTCTAGCTAGCTAGACAAAGTGACATACAGTAAGCGTTTAGAACTTCTAGCTAGCTAGACAAAGTGACATACAGTAAGCGTTTAGATCTTCTAGCTAGCTAGACAAAGTGACATACAGTCAGCGTTTAGAACTTCTAGCTAGCTAGACAAAGTGACATACAGTAAGCGTTTAGATCTTCTAGCTAGCTAGACAAAGTGACATACAGTCAGCGTTTAGAACTTCTAGCTAGCTAGACAAAGTGACATACAGTAAGCGTTTAGAACTTCTAGCTAGCTAGACAAAGTGACATACAGTAAGCGTTTAGATCTTCTAGCTAGCTAGACAAAGTGACATACAGTCAGCGTTTAGAACTTCTAGTTAGCTAGACAAAGTGACATACAGTCAGCGTTTAGAACTTCTAGCTAGCTAGACAAAGTGACATACAGTAAGCGTTTAGATCTTCTAGCTAGCTAGACAAAGTGACATACAGTCAGCGTTTAGAACTTCTAGCTAGCTAGACAAAGTGACATACAGTAAGCGTTTAGATCTTCTAGCTAGTTAGACAAAGTGACATACAGTCAGCGTTTAGATATTCTAGTTAGCTAGAAAAAGTGACATACACTACGTTTGGATTTTCGGTTTAATTAATCTACGGGCGACTTCCATTATTTTAGTAAATAAATAGAAGATCACTTTGTCCAGATTGTTTTGATCATTTGTCCAAGAAAACATCAACAAATCAAAACATTACAAGTAACCCGAGATATCGTCGAAAGATCCAATTCAGTAATCTCCTAGAAATCTTCCCCGGGGTAGGTAAATCTTCAAATCAATGTAGTAAATCTTGTAAATACCGGTATATATTTCAATTCTCTTCTGAGCAGTCTAGATAAGTCGTGTTTATTTTAAATCCCGCTGTGTGCTGTCCCGGTGGAGGACATCGCTCAATTATTTTCCGTTCGCTCAGCTCATTGAGACTTTAATACATTTATGTTTTTTTTTTTAAAGAGTGTTAGGGATCAAGTTTTAAATTCTATTTTACTATGTTTAATACATAATTGGCAATCAATTTCAAATTAATCAGGTACGCGTGTCTTTGCGTGTCAATATACTCAAATTTTTTGCTTGGCTGATTTTTTTATTCAATCAACCAAAGTGTTTATTTCAAATATACAAATTAAATTAAATGATATTCTTAATTACAAAAAACCGGGCAAGTGCGAGTCAGACTCGCGCACTGAGGGTTCCGTGCAAACTTTCCTATAAAAACAGTTCAATTCCCGAATTGAGTTACGAAGATTTTTGCGAATCGTTTCGAAAAATGTTTGTAACGTAACTACGAATTTACAGTTTTCAGATTTTTTCCTGTACCTATTTGGGCTATGAGACCTTCATCATCATCATCATCATTTCAGCCGATAGACGTCCACTGCGATATATGAGACCTTACTTCATGACAAATTTCAGTATTCTAGGTCAACGGGAAGTATCCTATGAATTTTGATTCCCTTGAGAGTGTCAAAATACACGTTTTTTGCGACATTAACCGCGCTATATTTTTTTTTTTTCGTTAACTCAGAAGTTTGATTTTTTCGCAGCTTCATGTCTCAGACCTGACTATACGGTTTTAATTTCAACTCGACACCTCCAGACAGACAGACAGACAACAAAGTGATCCTATAAGGGTTCCGTTTATTCCTTTTAAGGTACGGAACCTTAAAAACAGAGTAAATAATCATAATTATTACATAACAAAACCTAACATTAGCAACATGTAGGTACAAATGTATCATTCGCCTTTTATATAATAAATCCTGGTGCGGGTAGCCGTGCATGACCAGCAGCAAAATAGTCGATGCTTGTCCACAGAAGATATTCCACAATGACACTTTGTTTGAGATGGATCGAGTAAATAATTTTCATGCCCAATGGGGCTTCATTGGTCCAGAAAGTTATTGCTGAAGTGCTCGTTTCTCGTTTCACTGCCATAATCTCCAAGAACTGTACATTTTTAAGGTTACATATTTAAATGGGCTAAAACGGAACTCTTATAGGATCACTGTGTTGTCTTTCCATCTCACGGTGGGCTGAAAATCGACATTCACAGAATTAGGGATTCCAATTTGCAAGTGCCGGATTGTTTACCTGATATTGCTTCTATAGATATTACTAAATAGAAAAATCACGCCTGAGTTAATTTTGTAAAATCGATGGAATTGTAATTATTTTAAGAAAAAATATGAAGATGGTGTAAAAAATCCGATTATCTCTGAAACGGCAAGAAAAACCGTAATATCCTGTATAATTTAATAAAAACACTTAACTTATTAAAACTATATATACACTAAAGGCAAAAACTACTAGCTAAAATATGGCGTCATAAAATTCCTCCGCATCGCTGTCGACTGGAAGTGTGCCCAAAAGGCTGGCGGCATTGCCACGTTGTATGGCAATGCTTAATCTCTGACCGAGGTAAAACCCAGCCCTTGGGCCACGCGAAGTGTCAAAGTAATATCCTTACAGGTGCTTGTTTATTTTATTTATTTGGCTCACCAATAATCGACTACACATTACAAAGATATGAGATACATCAAATAAACTTATAGACTAGGTAAGCACAACATGCGTAACTTTATAAATTGTCATAAAGTTACGCATGTTGAGATGTTTTTCTTTGTCATTATATGATTAAAAAATAGTAATGTGGTACAACAATGTGGTAATAGTAGAGTGGTAGCGTTCATTTAATGAATAATTGTAATCGGATCAATACTTTCAAGAATGGACAATGTGACCTCTGTGGTCTGCCAACCAACCGATCTGCTAAAACTTAGTTTGGCCAAGCGGGAAAAGTGATGTAAATAAAACGGTTAAAATAGGGTACTCTACTTTCACTTCAACTATTACATAATTACATTAATCTTTATACCAGTCGAATTTCACAAGATAATACTAAGTCTACGTTATTTTGAACACCTCATAGACTAAGTAAGTGCTGCAGTAAGTCTTTGCAGCACTTAATCTATGAAATGTTACGAAAATGGACTGTTCAAGACAGCATGAAATTTAAAAGTGGCGATTATAATTATCGGCAGTGACACCGCTTTGTCTAAAAGTATCCAATTTTTGTTGTCATTTGTATATTCAACTACTTATAAATTATCCGTCTAGATTTAGATGGTCATAGAACAAAAGACAACGCCTTTGGTCAAATTGATGCTTCTATCCAAAAAGTTATATAATAGCAATTAGTAAATAATAGATATTTACACAGTTTTGAATAACTTTATCTATTAATAATGCACAGGAAACACTTTCTGCTGATAAAATAATAATAGAACACAGTTTTCCTAAGTCGGAATGTTTGGCCATGAAGTAAGCTGTAACATGTTTGTGACACTCTAGAAGCTTATAAATAAAACATTTAGCAAAAAAAAAAAACATTGTTTAGAAAAAAAAAAACACTGGTCAACAAAAAAAATATCACTTTTTATGTGTAACAATGCATCATGGAATTGAAATTAGAATTATTTAGGTATTGTAATATGAATTCGAAGCGTAGCTTTGAAGGTATAAACTGGAGCTTTCAAGTGGTTCTACTGTTTGCTTCCCGCTCACACGCTTCCTACACATCAAAGTGGCTCCTGCTTGGATCATATAATGCTCAAGGCCAACTTCCCTGCACTTACCCTTGTAATTAATTCAACAATAACCGATCACAATGCTACCCTACTCATTCTTAATTGTAAATTGCCTAAGGTGGCCTCTCGCACGGTCTCTAAATTAAATTTACATAAATTTGAAGAAGACTTATGCAATATTGATTTTGCCCCAGTCTACAATTCCGATGATGCGCAGTTTTGTATGTTGTACCTAATTAAAAAAGTGCAAAATGCAATTCAGAAGAACACGGTCATAACTCGGTTAAATAACAAATACTGCAACATAAAACCATGGATCAATGTGCCAATGAACCAATGTGTTTGTCCCAATATTAAAATGTCAAATACTGTTAAGTACCTTGGAATTATAATCGATGAAACACTTTCGTTTAAACATCACATAGAAGCTGTAAATAATAGAATTCGTAAATTGATAATTGTTTTTAAAAAGTTACGCTACATTGCAGACCCAAAAATAGTTAGACAAGTCTACTTTGCTTTATGTCAATCGATAGTAACATACTGTATTACCACATGGGGTGGAGCGGGTAAAACATTGTTACTAACCATCGAGAGAGCCCAGAGGGCAATTCTCAAAGTGGCTACTTTTCGCCCATTCCTTTTTCCCACTAACCTCCTATACAAAGAATGTGAAGTACTAACAGTCCGACAGCTATTTATAATGGGTATTGTATTAAAACAGCACGCAGATCTAACATATAGCACGGAGTTTACTAACAAAAGACGTAAAGATCTAGTCTGTCCTCAAAATCATACCAAACATGCTTTCACATCAAAATTTTACCTGTTTCTCGGTCCTCTCCTCTACAATAGGTTGAACGCGAAAGCAAACATTTATAGCTTGAATCAAATTAACTGTAAGAAAATTCTTAAGGAGGCTCTTCAAAGAATGTCCTACGATGATACAGAGAATTTACTGATTGTGCTAAAGTGATTTTTTTGTTTTTATACAATTTTTGACCTAGGTTAAGTATCTTGTTAGTTAAGAAACTAGAAGTTAAGATTTGGTAACATTATAAATTAATAGTATAAGATAACTTGTCTACTTTACAGATTTTTTACACGTTTGTATTGTACAATAAAATCCTTTTGATTATTTGTTAATTTTAAATTATTTTAGCTCTTCTCGCCTGAAACACAGGATTTCCTAGTTCAGGCACGTAAGACTCAGAATTAAGATTTATATTTAAGACTGTATTACTTTATCCTGTAAAGAATTTTGAATAAATATTATTATTATATGTATTTTCAATATTTATCTCAGGACCCTGAGGTCCTGGACCTTTGGAAGGCGTACGAGGAGCCGAAGCCAACTCGCAGAGGCCCTTTAGATAATTATAATGGAACATGATACCAACCGACGATTATCCCTGTACGCGCTATGCTAGTGCACCGAAGGACAACCCCCGGTTGTTGAAAAACTATTGCGACATATGGAGAACAAAGATAATAGGGCTATGGTTTTTGGAGTCTTAAGTGGACTGGTAACATGGAACTATGTTAAGACTATGGCCCCTGCCTGAACAACGTTATTAATATCCATCGAAAAAAGGCAGGGGGTGACTTGCACACTCAATAAATGGGCCCCCAAAAAACGGCCGCTAGCACGAAGTGACGTAGCAACAAGAGGGCAACATATTCTGAGGTGGTTGAGGAGTGGAGAGGTATACCACGGCTATCAGGACAATCCCGGAAGTACGGTCAAGATCCCTACCAGCACCTTACTGGATTATATATCCTTCTCCCGAGCACGTTTGCTCTTGCGAATCTCCACTCAAGCCAGCCAATAAAGGCAAGAGAGAGGTGGGAGCTCAGTTCCTCGTCAGTGTTCACTACGGCCGGCCAATAAAGGCAAGCCGGAGATGAAGAACAAGAATTCTCCCGGGAGATCGGGTCCGTGGGGTCGCTAATGCCCAACAGTTCGCCACAAAACTGCACTGCGGATTGTATCTCTCTTAGTCTGGCCCCTCACCTTAGGCATATTACGGCAAAGCAAACTTCACCGATACAGACCTAGGGTATATTGGAGCACGCAAGCCCCACCACGACGTCAACGTAGAGATACGGCGATGGGGTTATTATTATTATTATTATTATTACTGTAGACATATTGTCACCGTAAAGGTACTTATGTTGTTTCTTTTTTATTGGTGGTTCTAAAAATTTAATTTTTGTGATTTTATATGCCACAATAATGATGTATCAAAACGTATCACGGTAATTAAAATTTTTTTTTTCGACATCTTTTAATAATGAATTGATTGAATAAACTTAAAACACACCTGGGAATACTGAAAACAAAACATCCGAAATTAAATAAGGTTAAGGAAAACAATCTAAATGATAGTTGTGTCCTAATCATAACAAAATAAGTACGGATGTGTAATATTACCCTAATTACAGTTAGTATTTCAAAATTAGTTTAGTTACAAAATTTGGTTGACCAGTATAATTCAAAAGAGTTCTTAAAATTCGGCACCTTTTCTCCTTGTAATTAATGATGCTTCATCTTCCCCCATATTTGATGGGCAAAAGTCTTAAAACATTTTATTTACTACCACCCTTTATTTGCAATCTTACATCCACCCTCTTCTTTCGGCCTTAGAGCCAGTAAATTTTATGTCATTTTAAGTTATTCAATGCTATGTGACTGTCGAATGTTTACACTCACACTATTCCTAAAAGTAATTAGGAACTATAGAACTCGCCTTTGTGCACCTAAAATTAGCAGATCATATTTTCATTTGATATTTTTCCAGGAAAAACACCAGAACTTTTTTTTTCAAGTATCAGGAACTCCAGAACTATGCTGCATGCGAGTAGAACTCTAATTTTTTTATGCTCTGCTGGAAAATGATCTGCTAAGTTTACGACCATACTATCGATGTGGCTGGCTCAGATTTCACCCTATATCATTATATGGCACTCAATAATCTTCTATTTCGATCTTTTTTCCACCCTACACGTCCTCGTTTATCTGATCGCTGCTCCTAAGGCCGCACCCACACGCCATCAAGCGGAAAGCATAAATCCGCAGCCACATAGGAAGCCTACGTCGCGCTGTCGAAGTCGATACGAATATATTACAGTCTAACAGCCAAGTTTTTTCAGAGCAGTCGGCAGAATGGTGGACGAATTTGCTGACGTTTGCTGTCCATTTGTGTTAGTTCACTTGCTGTTTTGTTATTTATTATAGGAGGGAAAGGAGTTTAATCCTAAAGTATAATAATACTTAGCTTCTACCAGCGACTTCGTCCGCGTGAGAGCAGGTTTCTCCATACAAGTTTTGGACTCCCGTTTCATCCCCTTAGTGGGTGTATTTTGGAAAATCTTGTCTTAGTGCTCGCCTACGTCATAAAAGGAAACCTTGTGCATATTTTCACACTCCAAGTCCCAGTAGTTTGGGCGGTGCGTTGATATGTCAGTCAGTCAGTTTCTACTTTTATATTAGAAAAAATATTCCAAAAGAATTAACTCCCGGGATTAAAGATACCTTTGTGTTACTTCAGAACATGGTCAAAACAGCCGTTCAAGCGTAAAGAGGTAACAACCCAACCAGCAAAACAGTCTCAGAACTCGCACTTTTTAAGAGCTTAAAGCGCTCTTATATTTGTTTTAGTACATACCATCGATCCTATATTACTTTTAGACAAGCCGGTATGGCCTCAAGAACGCTCAGTCTCATAACCAAGTCTCATATATGTATATAAGAGCATTTACTAAGACTTGGTCTTATATGGGTTTTTTCTAAGCTCGTTTGATTTTATATTAGACTTGCTAAATGCTATTGTAAGATGTCAGACTAATATCAGCATAGCATAAGAGTACTGTGAGTACGTGCATTTCTGATCTTATTTGAAACTAATGTAAGATCAATAGCACTGGATAAGTATGATATTAGAGTGACTTTGGATCAACATATTTACAATACAAAAAATACATTCGGCCCAACATAGAACCTCCTCCTTTTTGAAGTCGGTTAAAACGCCGACTTCGTGTCCGTATAGCCTTAAGATTAATTTCTTTTTTTTTCTCTGTCGATTTAAGGTTTTATGTAAAATTGCGAGGAACCCTAATTTATTCCAATATGGAGTTATCTTTAGTATACCGAATGCTAAAATTAGAGTAAATAATCTTACATTAGTCTAATAGTGCGCTTGTAAAATACAGTGGCGACACTATCAATACAAATTAACAAATAAAATAATTATTTAACAATTAAATTAATTAAACGAGAACAGAAAATACCTTATTTAACAAGGCGCATGAATTTTGAAGCGTAATATGAGGTCTAATTAACAGTAAATAATAAATTCCAATACGATTACTTACCGTAAAACTACTTTTACTTTTATACTAAAGTGCCGTACATTATTATAAACATAAACTTCACTCAACTTTAATTTGTTTTCATTTAATTTCAAACCAATACTCACACGAACTTTTAAGTTGAATCTGACGTAAAATTCTCAAAATATTCGAACCTTAGACCAAAATCAGCCTATGCAGGCTTACAAGATACTTACGTAAAAGCAATATTAGCCTAAGTCGGCTTAAATTAATTTTGGCTAGATTTCAGTAAGTGCAAACAGCATTCAATTAGACTGATATTAGAACGATATTAAACTAAATATGCTTATAATAGTGTCCAAACCCAGGCTTATATCATTATATAGGAGTGATTTAAGAGCAAAAAAACAGTAGTCTTGAGATTGTTGTAAGCCTAGTTTTTGCTGGTTGGGAAACGTATACACATACACACAAACTTTCGCTTTTATAATACTAGTACGATGTCACTAAGTGATAAACATGTTTGTCTTTCTTTTTTTATTATATTAGTATGGAATTATTATAGATAAAATATTTGGTTAATGATTGCATCACTGCTTACCATCAGATGGGATCGCAGTCAAGCACTGGTTCGGCCATTTCACGCGGATGTGACGCACATCTTTCCTATCTATTGATTACGCTTGTTAGCTAGTCGTAAAATTGCATCATTTCACGTAAATGACTGTTTTTCTTTCTTTCTTTCTGGTATATCAATTAAAAAAATATATATATTGTTTATCAAATACGATTTTGGATGTACCTACCCCTAGGGACACAGGTAAGTAACGTGTTAAACATTATACATCCCATGGAATAATTTATGACTTCCGAGAAACCTGTAAATAACTATGAATGTGAGAATTGAACGTACTTTGATGTGATTAAAAAAAAAGCATACAATAGCCAAACGCTTTTTTTTTTAAATTAAATTTGGCTATGCTTAAAAAAATTGAGCTGATTCTTTTCTGTTCTAGAGGATGCCTTAAATGCTAAAGAGCTCCTCGCAATAATATTGCAGCCAATAATAGTATCTACTGTAGTAAAAATTACTTTTTTGAGACTTTTGAGAGTATAATCATAATAGCTTAAAAAGTATTTCAAGTTAAAAAAAATATAGCTATTGTATTCTGTGAACTATGGTGTTCACACTCAGTAAGCAAATGATGTAAACAGACGAGAATCTATTATCAAATACTCCACTGTGCCTTTTGTTTATTCATAAAATCTGGTGTGGACACGATACGCATTAAAATAATATGGAACCTGACAAGATATTTTGTCAATCTCAACTTACACATAAATTGTGAGTACAGAGTGTAATTCCCTGCCAGAGTCTGTGTTTCCTGATAGCTACAAACTAAGGGTCTTTAACTCTGGACTTAAAAATCTGGTGTGGACACGATACGCATTAAAATAATATGGAACCTGACAAGATATTTTGTCAATCTCAACTTACACATGTGAGTACAGAGTGTAATTCCCTGCCAGAGTCTGTGTTTCCTGATAGCTACAAACTAAGGGTCTTTAACTCTGGACTTAAAAATCTGGTGTGGACACGATACGCATTAAAATAATATGGAACCTGACAAGATATTTTGTCAATCTCAACTTACACATGTGAGTACAGAGTGTAATTCCCTGCCAGAGTCTGTGTTTCCTGATAGCTACAAACTAAGGGTCTTTAACTCTGGACTTAAAAATCTGGTGTGGACACGATACGCATTAAAATAATATGGAACCTGACAAGATATTTTGTCAATCTCAACTTACACATTAATTGTGAGTACAGAGTGTAATTCCCTGCCAGAGTCTGTGTTTCCTGATAGCTACAAACTAAGGGTCTTTAACTCTGGACTTAAAAATCTGGTGTGGACACGATACGCATTAAAATAATATGGAACCTGACAAGATATTTTGTCAATCTCAACTTACACATTAATTGTGAGTACAGAGTGTAATTTCCTGCCAGAGTCTGTGTTTCCTGATAGCTACAAACTAAGGGTCTTTAAGTCCAGAGTGAATAGGTTAGCAGTAACGCGTGCTTGATTGTAGACCACACCATAATTTAACATTTGAGACAGCGGACAAGCGCGAACCAAGTTTCAGTAGAAACTGTATTTGGTAAAAACTAAAAAAGCACATCTCTCGACGAAAGATCATTAATTATTCAAAGTGCATACTCATATTTCATGTTAAAATACATTCATCGTAAGACTGCTATTTTTTCCAATTATTTTAACACATAAACACAAAAATAGAGCAAGCCCAACATCTCCGTTCTTCGCACAAAATGACAAGTTGACACTATAACCGTACAAGAAAACCCTTCCAGCGTCATTTTGCTTCAAAGTGTCACTCGCTATGGAAATGAAGAAAGAAATATGTCACAGTCAGTTATCCTTACGTCGCGCCGGGCCTCGGTGAGGTGTGGCCCGACCCTAATCCTAACGTTATTTAAGACTGTTGAATCCTACATTGGCAGTTGGACTATATCCATTGATTGTTATACGAATTTATTCTGTGCCTTGGAAAGTACGTTAAGCCAACTACTTCTCGACTGTCATTTGTGGATGTTTGACAGTCATTACATATAGTCAGAAGCAGTGGCGGATTAAGCCAGTGCGGAGCCTGTAGCAAATTCGATTTAGGGGACTGCGTAAACCTTTTTTGATTAAGATAGATACGGGGCCTGTAGCATTTACTACTCTTGCTACACGGTTAATCCGCCACTGGCCAGGAAATCTGACACTAGTCTTGCCAAGGATAACGTTTTAACCAAAAACCAGGCAACTTGATGCGAATTTATTCATCATGCATGTATGACACGATGTTATAAAACTTATGACATTTCTTAAGTAACAATTATTATTTTCTATAATGACATTCAATTTTACATTTAATTTTACATCTTGACATTTAATTTTAAATTTTGATGTTTAATTTTACATTTCGACATTTAATTTTACATTTTGACATTTAATTTTACATTATAACATTTATTTTTACATTCTTTAAATAAGTGCTGACAATTTTTCATTTCATTACAATAACTGTGGACATTTTTTTATTTCCATTGATAGGTTTTGCTTTTTAAGAAAGATCAAAATTATTAAATTCTTTATTTGTGGTTCATAAATCTATATTAATTTCTTGTTTTAATTATATTGCATGTATTACTACTTTGTACGCCCTAGAGGCAAAACAAAGCGCTTTCAATGTATTAAATAAGAACTTGTAATGTACCTACCTATGTTTTACAATGAATAAATGAATCTGAATCTAGATCTGACTCATCGTTGTCCGACGTCTGGCAGTCCATAAGGATCTATTTCCTTCTACTTACTTATTCCGCGAGCTTTGATGGCTTAGTTCTCAGTCGAATCACCTCATTCCGGATTCCGGATTCGGAAACTCGAAGCAAAGCACTTAGCTTCCTTTGTTTGTGGATCAGCTGCAGGTAGCTACCATGAACGCACTGATTTAAGACGTAAACTAAGTCAAACGGGTTTGACTTGAATGCACAATGCACATCGCCTAGGGTACGCCGGAAATACCTACTGAATTATCGTCAGCGAAATGGTCGTAGACAGAGAAACATTCTGTATCTTCGAAGTTTGAAAATTATATCTTATCCTAGAAAATGTTAAATGGCTAAAATATTTGTGATGCCACATGAAATTTCATATTGGCCTTTCAGACATTCTATTTATTTAATCTGCATGCAACAAAATATTACAAAGGGGGCCTTAATGCCTTAGGCATTTTCTACCAGTCAACCTATGGTAGTAAAGAGACAATATGGCAAACGTATAAAAAAGAAAATGTTATTAGGTATCGTTTTCACTGATAGAATATGATCAGTTTGTCTGCTTTTCTGTGTTTTGGACCAGCTGCAGGCACCGTACCCGGTACCTGCCTTAGTTTTTATGCTTCGTGGATCACCTGGATTCCTCTCCGACTCCACCCGAACTTAGTTAAGAGTCCCAAAGTATGAAATGAAATAATGGGGATAAGGGGAGAATAATATGAATAATGGGGATAATATGAAATAAGAGGGATAAGGCGGAAAGTAGATATCCTACAACCACCCAAAGGTACTCTGTAAATTCATTTTTATCTACTTTGTCTTCGTGGTATGCTTGGCCAGCCCTAAGTGACTGCATACATATTTACCTGTACATAAATATAACATACATAATCAGCTTTTTAATGGTCCTACTGCTGGGATTCAGGATTCCTCTCTAGGAGATGGAGTGGACCGTAATCTACCACATGGACTCAACGCATGTCACATATCTTCATTCGTTTTTTGTTCTAGAATATTTTCTTCACGATATTTTCCTTTACCGTTTTGAGAGCAGCGTTGATTACATAAATTATATAAAGTAAACCGCCTGCCCGGGTATGAACCCACGATCTACAATATGCAAGTCGAAGTCATTACCATTGCGACACCAGTGCCTTAAAATATATAGGTACACAGGCTGCGTAATAATAAATTACATAAAACGCTATAAAATGCACCGTTTCCCAGCTACCGACTAAACTAAAACAACTATCAAAACATACGCAGCATTGGACACAAAACATCCACCAACCCACCAACACACAAAAGGTCCCAAGTCCGTATGAGTGATACATTTTATATGACCGCGTCCGCTCCGTTATGTGCCATTTACCCGATTGTGCTCGTAAAAGAGGGTACGTTTTTAACAATAAAGAACGTTGTGCGTATCTGTGGTTCTCTGAAAAATGTATGTTTGCCACTGATATGAATAAAGTTTGAGGTGTAGATTTTTACTGAATCATTTGAATGCCGCAAACCTTTTGTGAATTTCAAGTAAGACATGTTCATGCAAAATAAAGAAGAGATTTTTTTTCCATTCTCTTGTTGGTAGTTTATTGTCATGAGATAGAATATCAATTATGGGGAACTTGTGGCTAAAATAATATCAGTCGCACAGACCGATCTCCTAGGTTAAGCAATACTTACCAAGGTCAGTTTGTTGATGGCTGACCATCCATGCCTTGGAAAGCATATGAAGCCGTTGCTCCCAACTATCAATTTTTTAGATCTTTGACATCCATTACGGATAGTCAGATGCTTGGAAATCTAACATCAGGTACCTAACCACAGGGTTGTGTAGATCAAAGGCTTACGCTCCTTGTTAAATACTGATATTCAGCAGGTGGCTGGTGAATAACCGTCCGTGCCGCTGAAAGCAAAGGTCCTGCCTGTCATTTCTTTGACAGTCGTAACGGATACTCAAAAACCAGGAAATCTGCCACCAGGTACCCAATAACAGGGTTGTGGAGATCAAGGGCAGTCGCTCCATGTACTGGTATTCTGCTAGCTATGTCTAATTAGACTTGTAGCCCTCGACATAGATGCAAAAAAGCCAAGGAGGCAAACAATATTATTTACCAGTATAAAATTTTATTAAATGTGTTAACCATACTTAAATCTGCCACCAAATATTGCTCTAAATTAACTAGGAATTACTCCAGTATTGTGGGTGCGTTCACAAACGTGTAAATGTAAACAAAAATCAGTCAGTCAGTCAATTAGGTATAGCAAATAGGAAGGAATCTAGAATCCAAACTAATCTAGTTTAAAATACCAAAAAAGCCGTCAAAGTGTGATTTATAACCAGTTTACTGAGCCGACACCATTAATCACAGCACTATCAACAACAACAAACAATAAGTATTCCACTAAACTAAGCTATCAACTAAATCGTTCCTCCTCGTAAAATAAGTGCCCGGTACCGAAAGTACCGTAAACATTCACTATAGTGCCACTAAACGCACCACACAATAAACTATCCACCTCTATTTATACACTATAACCGTCTCGAAGATTGATTGTGACCCTTTTAGTGAATATTTGTAAAGGAGTATTGATGACTGCGTCAGATATGATGGGGGCTTGTAAATAATGTATGGTCCTAGGATATGGCTCTTCATCGGGTGATGATAAAGTGGTCTGAAACGTCTTTTACTACTATGTCTAGGTTTAAGCGGATGCAATCTTCCTGCCCTTGTCCCATATTACTTGGGGTCGGCGCAACAATTCTTTTTTCCATTATGTCCTGTCAACCAACACTTTCCTTTCTATCTTCACACAATCCATCTATCTTTTCTTTGGCCTCCCTCTTCCTCTTCATCCGTCTACATGTACCTATACCCATAACTCTTTTCATAGATAACATGCGTTTCATCCCTCCTCTTCCCTCCATACCAAGACAAACGAATCTCTTTCAACTTTTCAGTCACTGGCACCACTTTCAAACTTCCTTTAAACGCATGCAACTATATACCAATATTTTACTTGAAGTGATAGCCTAACTAGCTTGGCGATGACTGGGTAAAAAGATAGCCTTTAGCTGTCAAGCTTCCCGTCTTCTGGAAACAGTAAAAAATTTCAAAGATGCACGCATGGTAACTAAAATTAAGCCAGCGAAATTTAAATTTTCTTGTGTTTATTGCATTCACCTTAAAAGCTGATCATGTTCTCCGAGGCACAGCTTAGTACCTGATGTTGTGTTGATACTCATCTCTAACACCAGTGCCAGTTAGGAGCTGCTGCATAGGACATGCGTCACCTGCTATGCTGCCCATCCTGCATACCCATCTGTAATTTTCAGGATGTATACGAGGCCAATAATAAAGCTGTACAGGTTGCTAAATATTGGTCAGAAAAAATCTAGTTTGAGAACATCGACACGAAACGAAGAAGGATTGTGCTGATTCTACATTATAGATCAGTGTTTATTAATTCAAGGTCCTGAATCATACGAAAATCAAGAATTTTATTTTAGTCTACTAGACATTCCTAGGCTTCGCAAACCGTGCACTATTCGGGGATTAAAAACAGCTTAATGTACACAACGACCGCGTAGATTTCTGTGTAAGATTTTTGTAATGGGATCTGTGCTTTTACATACAAACGAAAAAATACTTTTTATTATTTCCGGCTTTGTACAGGTGCAAAATACACACTCAAACCTTCCTCATTTATTGCTCTATCTATTAATAGAAACCGCATCAAAATCTATTTCGCAGTTTAAGAGTAGTTAGCGAACAAGCAAACAGACGTGAATATCACGCAACAACATTCATACTATGTAGGGGTTCTACTTCGTCAAAGAATGAATGAATGAATGTGCGAAGTTCCTAAAGCTAGGTAACTACTTAGCAGTATCTGAACGAAAACTATCTCAACATTATTTAAGAACTACTTAAACTCATCTCAAGTGTCGGAGCGAGTCCGTAATTTTTATACCCAGGAGTTAGTACTTCCAACCGTACGGTTTTAAAGTATTTTAAACAAGTTCTTTTAAAGTTATGAGCACTTTGAGATGATGGAGGAAACCCATTACAAGCTGCACACTAGACATAATTGCTGACAGTTATTTTCTCATTTTTTACACTTGTTTTGGCCAGTTAGTCACGAGAATGGTGGATACCGTAATCATCATCATCTTTCATCATTTCAGCAGAAAAACGTCCACTGTTGGACATAGACCTCCCCGAGCGTCGGCTCTATCGGCTTCCCGCGACCCTGTCCAGGTCGTCGGTTCACCTTGTGACAGGCCTTCCAACGCTGCGTCTACCAGTGCGCGGTCGCTACTCCAGAACCTTTCAGCCCCAACGGCCATCTGTTCTGCGAGCAATGTGTCCTGCCTACTGTGCCACCTAAGTTTGGCAGCTCCTCGGGGTTTATCGACAACTATACCTATTTACCGTAATGAGAATACGCTTAGTTTTTTTTCTCACTTGGTAAACGATGATTTGGTCGACTATGGAGCTTGCTTGACTAGATGAAACTTATTTATCGCTGCCTTAAAGACGCTCGGGTGATCTACTTTGATGTGTCAATCCCATTATAATTCCGTTGTAAGAAAAGAATCTTCTATTTTTTTGTCCGTCCCTGCTCCTATTATCTGGGGTTGGGTTTCCATACAATTATGTGCCAGGACAGTTTCTCCTGGGCTGTCGATTATGCTATCTATCTTCAGTTCTCTCTCGATGTTAGACCACCAGGTTTTTACCATATGGTCTTCGCTACGCCTCATTACCTACATTATGTTGCCAGAAAAGAAGAATGCTATTTATCCTGTATAGCTCCATCTCTGTCTCAAATCGTGGTGAAAGAAATTGTAATATGATTGACACGTCATAGTAAGCCATTCGTAGGAGAACCAAGGTTGCTGACAGGGCCCTAAGAATCGCCAAACTTAAATGGCAGTGGGCAGGGCACATTATCCGCAGAACAGATGGTCGATGGGGACGACAGATTCCCCAGTGGCGACCGCACACCGGAAGGCGCAGCGTTGAAAAACCTCCCATAAGGTGGACTGATGAACTAGTGAGAGTCGTGGGAATCCGAGGGATGTGAGACGCACTGGACCGTTTGTTGTGGCGACACTTGGAGGAAGCCTATTTCCAACAGTGGACGTTTTTCGGTTGAAATAATGATGATGATGATGATGAGTGAGATGATGACACGGACACGACTACAAGACAAATTAAAGGGTGAAGTCCTAGATTGGCGCGGAGGGACGCTTTTACTTTTTTGACGTGGTGTTCAAAAGGTTAACTAGACGTACGACGTTGTACCACCGGTACATGGTGGACATCCCACTTAAACGCTCAAAGCGCTTTGGGAATACATACAAAATGCATACAGCTAAGGAGTGGAATTCCCTGCTGGTGCCTGTGTTTCCTAAAAGCCTAAGGGTTTTTAAGTCAAGAGTGAACAGGTTACTTCTAGGCAAGCATGCTCCATCGTCAGCCACTTCATCGCTTACCATCAGATGAGATAGTATTCAAACGCGAGCCTAACATAATAAAAAAAACCAAGGCAAGTGCGAGTCGGACTCGCGCACTGAGGGTTCCGCTCAAACTTACCTATGAAAGCATTTCGATTCCCGAATTGAGTTACGAAGATTTTTCCGAATTGTAAAAAAAACTTTTTTTTGTGACGTAACTACAAATTTGCAGTTTTCAGATTTTTTCCTAAATTTGTGCCTTGCTTTATGCCAAATTTCAGGATTCTAGGTCAATGGGAAGTACCCTATGAATTTTGATTCCCTCGAGAATTTTGAAACACACGGTTTTTGCGATATAAACGGCCGTATCTTTTTTTTTTTTTCAACTCAGAAGTTTGATTTCTTTCACAGCTTCAAGGGACCGCAGACCTTAGTATCTATATGGTTTTAATTTCAACTCAATACTTCCACGCGATCCCGAGATTATAGGTCTTGACAGACAGACGGACGGACAACAAAGTGATTCTATAAGGTTTCCGTTTTTTTCTTTTTGAGGTACGGAACCCAAAAAACCAACACCAAATAAATCTAATGACAAACAAACTACAAGACATAAAAATTTAGTCTTTCAAGACACAAAACGTCGACAGAAACATCGGTCTTTCGAGAAAAATCTGCTGAAACTCAAAAAAGAGTGAACAAGACTTGGTAATAAAATAAATAGCCAGCCATTCTCATAATGGTGAAAGTTTTTAACCGACCAAAACGTATGGCAGTGCGCCGGAGTAATCGCCAAGTTGCTCCGCTAACCTCTTTAATTTGTGCGAGCAGTTCTACTGAGCGCCAAAGTTTATAGCACACCCTCTTGTAGGCGGGCCGTAAAATCGGCGAGAGTTAGAACATTTCATGATAGTGTTTAATATCTGCCGCTATATGTCACTTTTTCGTGTTTGTCTGTGTGACCGTCCTTCTCCTTCTAAAGTCATCATCTCCGAGTTATTTCCCAAATATGCTGAGGTCGATTTTCTGTGTCATTACATGCTAGCTGCGTTAACTACATAGAGTGATAGTCTTTGTAATTTTTCAGATTCTGTATAAGATTTAGATGTTTCCACCATCATCTAGACCAGGTCTAGGATTTGGTTCTGGATGGCTGTTTACATATAAACATAAAATCATATAGGTATTACCTTATCACTTAGATACCTTATCTGCCGTAGAAAACACGAACTGGTCTCTGGCCTGTTGTATGTAAATATATTCAATTGCGACATGTATGACGCAACAACGATTAAGGACGGCTCGACCGATATGGCTGATTTTTTTTTTCTGTTCGTAATTGTCAGGATAAGGTATGTATGATTAGGACTGCGAGGATTTTTTTTAAATGATATAAACCAGTGCTTGACTGCGATCCCACCTGATGGTAAGCAGTGAGGCAATCGTTGATGGTGAGGCGCACTAGTTTATTAAGAGCCTATTCACTCTGGCCTTGAAGATGCCTAAATTATAATCGGACGGGAAGACCGCTGCAGGCAAATTGTTCCAAAGTGATGCTACTTTTTGCACCACCCAGTGCCAGAGAAGGTATTTGATGATTGAGCAACCTGAAAAGTATTTATGTCATTTTTTCTATTATTATTATTATTATTTGTATATATATCATTCTCTTGAACAAAATAAATTGTACCCGTGTAAAGCAAGGACGCATCACTAGTTTAAGATAATATCGTATTTTTATACACGTCGTTTGGCTGGACACGAAGGTTTTGGTTTATGTGGACGTAAATAGGGTGAAAATAAAATGGTTGTAAAATCCGGCCAAAGTACTGAATTATATTGGGGTGAAAGGTTGCTTTAAAGTGTTAAATGAAGGGTCAATATGTAGAGGTCACACAAAACTTGCTGGGAAATGTTGCATGGAACGCTACAATGTGCTAAAAGTTCAAAAAAGACCACTCTTTATTATTTATTGATTATTTACATCACTAGAAAAGGCTTTTTCAATACCAACACTTACTCAAAAACTTGCTCTTATCCCGATCGCTATTAGACACGCAGTTTACTGTTTTTCGCACTAGTGTGGAAAAGTACGCGAGCTTGCTCCCACCAAAATTTATTTCATTTATCGTTTCAGACTGGGTGCTAAGCGACCCCCGTTTATTTATGTCTTCGTAAGTGCATTGAAAGCGTCGTTTGATACACGTGGAAAGTCACTGCAGCCTTCGGCGTAACTGTCTATGTTTATATTGGTGTGGTGTGATTATATTGCAGAGCTTTCCTAATCAGATGGTCAAAATTATGTACCTACCAATTAAGCATCTTCTCCAGGTATTTTCCCCAGCCCTGTCACGTTTTAAGAGCTTGATATCAACCTTAACGCCTGTCTACTCAAAATGCCTCCTCAAAACTCGTGGGCATGCGGACATAGAGCTCTGGGTAGCTCGTCGTCTGGTGACCGTCCGGACTGACCGCGTAGTGTACATACCACACGCGCCTCAAAGAGATGTCTGCAAAACCGTAGGTGCCCTGCAGGGCCGAAGCCTATTGGGGCCGTTAGTTGTTTGAAAGGGAACCTCGGGGTCCTAGAATGCAAGGCAAAGAACATAAGGGTGGGTTTCAGTCAGTATAATTCTAATACGATCGCTCTGCCCTAGAGCGGGATGATAGGATGATTTCTTACCTAAAAAAAGAAAAACCACTTCTACATTTTATCTGACTCCCACTTCACTTACCGCATCCGCTGTTCCAATGGCCCCAAACGAACTAATGCATTCAAGTGCACCTCACTCTAGGAAAAAGCGTGGAACATAAACTTTGCACTATACCATAGTAACATACTAACGGTTCCGTACTCGTATTAATACTATACCTAGTACCCGTACATACGAATACGACATTATGCTGTCGCAGAAATTCGTCAGTTAACTTTAACTTGTGTAGCTAAGTTACATGTAGCTTTGAAACTGTTGACTTTCAGTTAAGTAGATTATTATGTAAAGAGAAGTTTTGTTTGGGTCTGGTTAAACTATTTTAAATTTTTGCTTCGAGTAGTGCGGTTAAAATAATGTTGATTTGGTGGTTACTAGAGCGGTAAAACCTTTGGTAGGTTATTTTTTCAGTGTGTCAAAGTTGGTCCTTTTGTTCACAGTTGTTTACCACCTTCAAGTCCCAGCCAAACAAAGAACTATTAAATTATCGTTTTTTTAGTAATATAAACTATTGCTTGAGTGCGATCTCATTCTCATCTAATGGTAAACAGTGACGCAAACGTTGATGGTGAGGTGCACTAGTTAGGAGCCTATTCACTCTGGCCTTGAAAACAACTAAATTATAATCGGACGGGAATACCGCAGCAGGCAAATTGTTCCAGTCCTTCTAAGTAAGCGGTATAAATGACGACGCGAAAAGCGCAGTTAAAACCACTAAGGAGTGATAAAAGATGTTTTAGAGCACTAAGTAATTTTTAACGATCATCAAAAGACCATTCTCAACTTAGTCAAATAAATGAGAACTCAAATTATGACATGTCTTCACATGTCATAATTTGAGACCTCAATCAAAAAACCACTAAATAAAGTAAAAGTGTTTCATGAAACTACAGTGTTTAAAAGTGTAATTTCAATATGCAAGTACGCAAGAGCCATAACAAACAATATTAGTAAAGGCGTTACCCCAGCACAAAGAGCTTTTAAACACTCATAACTTCAGAGTAATCATAAAAACTCAAAACTTATTAAAAACATTAATAACTTAGCCAGCATCACTCTTGAAAATAAACTGCCTTCGCTTACAATCTGCACGCTTTCATACGTCGAGAAAAAACTCGTACAAAAGCGCCCATTCATGCGGTTCCACATCCCAGTGAATCCTGCCGAGAGCTGAGAGCAGGGGCGTAGCTACGTGATCAACCTGGGGCAAAAAAAAAACTGGGGCCCCTTTTATACGTGGTAAATCATCAAGTAACTTCTGCTCTGGGTGAAGCGGGAGGTGTCAGACTTACTGACTAAAACAAGTTGCCATAATTAAAGTAGTGTTGCAACCTCTTTTATTTAAATTTCGAAAGTGCAAAAATGTTTTGTTACTTCAATAAGAGTCTTTTCAATTAGGTTTTGGGGGGCTCCAAGCTTGGGGGCCCTAGGGCACTGCCCCGCCTAGTCCTTTGGTAACTACGCCACTGGCCGAGAGCCGAGAGCTAAGCAGAACGAATGCACTGCATTCTTAAGCAACTAATGTTAGTAAGTGGTGGAAGGACCAAGAATTGCCGGTTTTTTTCTTTAAAATGCACTTTCTTTTAGTTCCGGTGCGAGTTTCTTGGTAAAATCTCAGTTGTGTTGTGGGTCCCGCCGTGTTTCGTTTTGTTGAGAGATTTCCTTGAGATGTTTTGAGTTTATTTAATTATGGGTTTTAAAATAGCTACTGGTTATTTTCTTCTGAAAGGTGAAATGTAGATTGAAAATGTTGAATGTTGTTGATTGATTGTGTGTTATTGATTGATTGAATGTTGTCCTTTAGTAGTTTTTGATATTCTGTCAAATTGATACATACGAGTATGTTGACAGAATCCTGTGGAGGAAATTAGGGTGGAACCAAGTCAAATGTAGGTGTTACAACAAATTTACGTCTCGCACCAATTTCGAATTATGTTTCAGCTCGAATCAATATATTTTCAAATCTTAATGTTCCTTCTGCAGAGTCATTGTTTTATTTTATTTTTATTTCCAACCTCTGATTTACTTTAGCCTGTTAAGTTAGGTACAAATAAAACATTTTACTTATTAACATAGCAAATACATTATGTTTTTATTTCGTATAATCTAAAGGTGCGTTTCCACTGACGTGGAGCTGAGCAGAGTTGAGAGGAGTGGACCGTGAATTATCCAATCAGCAGTTAGGGCCACTAACCACTAAACCAACAGGTCAGTAAATAAGTATCATCATCATCATCATCATTTCAGCCGAAAGACGTCCACTGCTGGACATAGGCCTCCCCCAAGTGTCGCCACAATGAACGGTCCTTTGCGTCTCGACGACAATAAGTATACACAACATTATTTTAAGTTTATGCGAAACCTGAATATAGTTGGTTTAGAATCAGTAACTGAATATTTACATAATATATGTTATACTTTTTTCCAAAAATATTTAAAAAAGGTCACAAGTTGGACATCACCGACACTAAGTACAACATACGACATTAGACACTAGCGCACAGCTGGATGCGGAAGTAAAATTACCCCTTAGTCGCCCGGGTGGCTCGGTGATCATGTATTTGTGCGGCCAACCAGGTAACATAGCTTATAACTTCGTGATTTTTCATCGTACAGTTATGAAATTTTGTACACAGGTTCTTTACATAAAATACTAGACACGTGTTTCGGGTTTGGCATATTATTATATTAAAACTAATGTATATATTGTTTCGTCTTCATACATAAGAACTAGGGATGTCATCACTTGTTTGACAGTCTTAAAATGAAACATATAACATAACAAATAAGTCTTTATTACGTGTAACATAATAATTATATATTATCGTATACTAGTCTATGTACATATATACAGGGGGTGTCATCTCTTGCAGCGGCCGAGGCGCATCACCGCACGCTTGAGGCCCGCGAAGTAATGCATAACTTGCTCCTGGAACAAAGACTTTTCTTAGTTAGCTCTAACATAGCTGTGTTTTTTGCACTCTTTACAGAAGACACAACAAAACATTGATTTTGTCGAAAAATATCCAGAGTCATCGCCCTAGCCTTTTCCAAATAGCTTGGGGTCGGCTACCAGTCTAACCCGGTAAAACGGTCGTAACTTGGCTAGGGGGGCTCCCCTAGCCAAGTTACGTCCGTTTCGTTTCGTTTCTCTTGCGTCTAATGCCTCGAGTAGGCTACGCCTCCGATTCCTTTATTCTGATGTCATCTGATAAAGCAACTAAAGGAACACAGGTGGGTTATCAGTAAAAGTCTGACACTTCCACTCAGTCCACCAAGAATGGAAGAGTTTTTTAACGATTTGCCTATCCCCATGGGAAAAAAAACTTGGATTATTATTTTAAAAAAAAAACATTACCCCACACTAAAAAATACTCCTGTATCTTGGATGTGTTCAAACTCACATACAAGATACCCAGACCCGGAACAACCATCTGTAGGAGATATTTCCGAGTATAATCGAACGCCCATTGTGCCGCCAATATACATATGTAAAGGAAGTCAGTGCATTTATTACAAAATAGCAATCTAACTTGTTTCCCATCAATACTAGAAGCCAATTCCACAGCAGTGTAATAAAAAAAAAAAAACAAAAAAAAACAAAACACGACCCAATTCCAATTTCAATAAAAAAGGAGAAATAAATTGAATGATACATGTGTCAGACTAGAAGTTATCCACGCTAGTCCAACAGATTAACATTTTTGACAATCCTACGTGAATGCGACACACAGCAGCTAAATTTAACTATCCCTAAATTTTCTGTGTATTCCTGACAATTGCTGCGACTGTGAGAGGATTATCTCTTGGAGTTAGGAGTGTGGGTAATTAATGTAATATCGTGTTTAGGATTGCAGATGACGTTTTGTGTAATTGTTATATTAAGTTATTGTGATGAGAAGAAACTGCTTGCGGGATATGACAATAGGATAGAGGAATAGAATTGTGGCATAATTTGGGAAAAGCCATTTTCGAGTTGCGGAAATATTTTGCAGTTGTGCGCTGCAGTGAGGTGGTTTAGCATGTGCGCAAGAAATTTTAAAACCGAGAGCCATTTCTTAAAATAAATTTGACTGTATCATGTTTTATACGAGATGGTTTGTATTTAGTGGGTTCCTTTAAATGGGATGTCCTTTCCCAAAGACGACATCCAACTGATCTGGGGACCGTAGGTACTGGACAAGGGTTGTAGTGGACAGACTCCAGTGGAAGCTGTTGCTCGCAGAACAGATGGTTGATGGGGACGAAAGGTTCTGGAGTGGCGACCACGTGTCGGAAGACGCAGCGTTGGCGTGGCCGAGACACGGTGGACTGATGACCTGATGGGAGTCGTGGGTATCCGATGGATGCGAGACGCACAGGAGAGTTAGGGGGAGGCCTATTTCCAACAATGGAAGTCTTTCGGCTGAAATGGTGATGAGGAACTAACTAGTACTACAGTGGCATCTATTGACTATTCGATAAATAAAATGTCCCCACCTGCATGAGGTTGAAGCACATGGCCACGAGCGCCATGCCCAGCATGAGGTACATGGAGCACACGATGAACGACGTCTCGATGCGGGCGGTGTACACGCGCTCGCCGGGGACGAAGTCTCCGAACCCGATGCTGGAAATGTACGGACAAATCTGTTTATTTAGGAGAAGAAATAACTTGTTAGTAAGGTGCTGTGAGGTGACGGATAACCTGGTGAGAACACCAATACCACTGACAGCTAAAAATGCGTTGACAATGTTGGTATTTAGTTTTAGTTTTTTTTTTTTGTATGTTTAATGGTGTAATAAAGTTGTTGTTTGTTTTTTTTTTGTATTTTTTGTTTGTAAGAGGTAATCTCTAAAAGTACTGGTCAGATTGCTAAAAAAATTTCACCGATAGAAAGCTGCTTTATTCCTGAGTGACAAAAGCTATATTTTATGTACGCGGGCGACGCCGCGGGCAAAGCTAGTAATAAATAAATAATGTAACTTCATCCAACCCGCACTGGTCTCATGATTATAACTTCCTATAACAGAGACGTTCGTGCCCCTTCAATATCTGTTTATACCACACTTAGAGAAAAACACGCTCCTATCCTTCCCTCTACCTTCACCAAATATAGGTTCAGCGATGTCCGGCTTCCCCGCTCTGTCGTATGTGACAGCGCAGCCGCTGCGACCCTGTCGATCGAAAATTCGCGAACCATTGCTTAAAATAATTAGTAACTAAAGTATAAAGTGTGTTGAAAAACGTCTCTTCGTTCGATACACGTGGGCATTTGTCATCGCAGTATCTCGGCTCCATAACTCCACCTCGGCGGCAGTGATAAATGCCCACTTGCATGAACGTGCTTTTATGTAAGGTTCCATGAAAAGCTTAACTAAATTGTGGTCGAGTGACTCCGAGCAATTATTAAATATTATGTTTATAATAATATGATAAAGCAGTGGTGGCCGAGTGGTAATGGCCCCGACTTACGAGTTGTAGGTTGTGGATTTAAACCCAGCCAGGCGTATTACTTTGTGTAATTTATTCATCACCACTGCTCTCAAAACGGTGATAGAAAACATCGTGAGGAAACCGGCATGTCCTAGAACCAAAAATTCGAAGACATGTGACATCCACCAAGCTGCACTGGGCCCGCGTGGTTGATTACGGCCCATTCCCTCTCATAGTGAGAGGAGGCCTGAGTCCCAACAGTGGGAACATTATAAGGCCGACTATGCTATGCTTATAAAGGTTGCTTATTATATTTGAGTCAGTGTGTTGAAAACCGTTGTTTAATACCCGTTGTAGTTTATTGGCACCAAAACGTATACCGATAATTTACGACAAGATAATAACAAACCATGATCACAATCACAAAAGTGTCGTTAAGCTAGACGCCGTACCTGCTAAGTGATATAAAGCAGAAGTAGGCTCCGTCGAGCTGGTCCCACTTCTCCCACATGCCGAAGATCATTGAGCCAAACATGATGTACCTGGAACACAAAATTACCATATAGTATATAATAAGAACTTTATTTAAGACCTTTTAGATCTAAACGATACAGGTCCATTTTAATGTTAGTAAGTACATAAGAACTATGTGAGTATATACACACAGGAAATAAAAATTATAAACAACAATCATTTTGACACGTGGAGTGCAATCCAGTGTCTCAGAAACGTACCGTCTAGTCGGTCCGCTATTGCTTTTAGGATGCTGTTGGAGCTTGCTTGCACACGATGCAACAATGAGGCCGCCCTCTTTCTCATGATGGCATGAAAGCCATCAATCCGAGCTTCCAAAAACATGCCCGATATAAACAATATTTTTGAATTACCCTTTCATCATCATCACCATTCTCATGTCCTTATTACAATACCACCTTCTGACAGCGGCTTTGATCACATGGTAGTTATAAAATATCCTAAGAGATTATGCTGTCGGAGTAAAAAGGATATGGTCTATTCGTGTGCCAAATTTCTTCTAAATCTCACCCAAAAAACCTATTCACAAAATCATTTATCACTTAATACCCTCTTTTGGTATTTTCTCAGATCTTCAAAGTCGAAAGACCTCATATTTTCAAGGCATTTCGAGTTTATCGAATAGCAGCAATCACTTAGTAACGAGTGGTACTCCATTCACTTCAAACCACAATAAATGAAACTAATTCCCAAAGATTTACACTTTACTAAATACCCAGACATTTAAATAAAGTCTTTATGCTGTCAAATTGGAGCCAGAGAAGGCAATTTAATTTTAATATATTGGCTTCTGCCTCAGATATTGTACTTCATTACAATTTAATTTCTTAGAAACTCATTTGTTCTGGTATAAATTTAATGTATTTTTTTTTATTTAATGTGATTAATGTAGTAAGGAGAAACTTATGGTTAATTCTGCAATTTGATATTCCACTATTAAACATTATTTAGGTATCTAATTCCGAATCTAAATTATAATTTTAGAGATATTATTGATACGAACGTGAGTAATTAAATACCAGTTTACTAGCAGAGTACTTTATTCACCACAAACAATAACAAATTTGTCCAATCAATTAATAACCAATTAGTACGAGTTCTAGAGTCCTTTTCAGTATCGCTTAGGTCGTTAGGTAATATCACTTCACACACTTAGGTATCGCACTTGTGTCGCTGTCGCAATCAAAACTGACTCACTTCGGGTCGGGAGCTCGTATTAGGGGTATAAAATTGCCGATTTGTACTGAAAAATTGAAATCCGTTTTTTTTTTTTTTAATTTAACATATTTATTTATTCAAAATAATTACCATTATTATCTATACATTGCTGCCATCTAATAAGAAGGTCATTTATGTCTTTGCCATAGAATTCTGGTGATCTAGATTCGACAAACTGTGTGAAAGCATTTTGTACTGCCTCCTGAGAAGAAAACTTTTTAAAAATTGTCCAAATCACGAAAAAAAATGGTAGTCCGTTGGAGCAAGGTCTGGCGAATACGGAGGGTGACGAATGGTTTCTAATTGCAGTTCCTGTAGAGTTAAAACAGATTCTCGTGATGTCAAAACAGGTCTCGCGTTATTATGGAGCAATAATGGTGAAGATCGATTCCTCTTTCACTGCTAGTTTTGCTATCATTGTTCAGAGTTTGGCACAGTAGACATCTGCCGTTATTGCTTGACCAGATCGGAGAAAGCTATAGTGAATAACACCATGCTGAGACCACCAAACAGTTACCATTACCTTTTTATTGGTAAGCTTTGCTTTAGGACACTGTTGCGGCGTTTGACCTGGGGTCAGCCATTGCATTTTTCGCTTACGGTTATTGTAAAGAATCCAATTTTCATCACATGTCACAATATGCTAGCAAAGGAAGCGGCCGATCGCGTGAGACAACGATCCTCACGCCCCAATCGCCGCCGGGATTCCGATCCCGATTTCCTGCCACCGTAGGCGCGGGCTTGCGGAAGGCGAGCAATGGGTGGCTCGCCGTCCGATCGTCTGGTAATCGTCCGGACCGAACCCAAGTCGTCGACGGCGCGTAGTGTTCCACGCGCGTCTCAAGGAGATGTCAGCAACCGTAGGGGCCCAACAGGGTCGAAGCCTACTGGGGTCATGGGTGATGCGTAAGAGATCCCCGGGGCCCTGGAAAAAATGGCAAAGAAGGAACAGGAGTGGGTTTTTAGTCAGTAAAAGTCTGACACTATTTCTCGCTCCGCCCAAGAGCGGGGGATGTCATTAGATGATTTTCCCACCCGAAAAAAAAAAAATCACATGTCACAATTCGATCAAATATTCCTTCATTTCTGTATTGATTCAACAAGGCAACACTAGTTTCAACTCGCTTTTCTTTCTGCAGATCAGTCAAATCATGAGGCATCCATTTTTTCGTATTTTATTAATTTGACGCAAATGAGTCAATATTGTTGGTAAGGTAACGTTAAACCATGCCGCTAATTCCTGGGTAGTTTGGCTCGGATCGGCTTCCACCATCTCTTTCAGTTCATTGTTATTCACCTGTGTGGGCGGACTTCCACATGGTTCGTTCTTCAAATCAAAGTTTCCATCACGAAAGCGTTTAAACCAAAATCGCACGGTGCATTCATTAGCAGTCCCCTCTCCAAACGCAACATTGATATTGCAAGCTGTTTCTGCCGCGTTAGTTTCGCGTCGAAACTCGTATTAGAAAATCACTCGAATTTCCGAAGTATCCATCTTTCTTGTCTAAGCTGAATAAAAAAACAACTGAAAATCGATAATCGAATGTTGCACATTTTTTAAAAAAGAACTTCATAGGTACCATGTGAAAAAAGTTTCACTCAAAACTCTCAAACCATGAAGGTTCTATGTCAATTCGAGGTACCTATTACAAGAAAACGGCAATTTCATACTTTAACCCCTATTATTTATCGCGAAGCCAGGAAAATTCTAGATCCGACCGACTTTTCAAGGCCACTCTAGAACAATGGCGTCGAATCGCGGGGTAATAAATCGTTATTACAAAAAACGTACTAATAATCATTTCCCGCTACTTTATGCGAATTTTGACTGTATTGTTAAAGGCGGGAGGAACAAATTCCCTTATCAACCTTACCGACGAATAATAATAGAAGAAAGTACTTCCGTAAGAAGAAAGTTCTTTCTAGAATTCGCTAGATCTTGGTATGTACTACGATTCTGGAACCTTCGCAGAGGAATGCGTTTTAATTAGTTGATACCACTCTTAATTCCGGCGGAGATAATTATTATGTAAATGTCAATTATATATTATTATTATGACACACGTTTTATGAAAAACAAGTTTTGGCTTTATTATAAAGAGACTAGCTTCTGCCAACAGCTTCGCCCGCGTGATAGTAGGTTTCTCCATACAAACTTTGAACCCCCATTTCATCCCCTTAGGGGTTGATTTTTTGAAAATCCTTTCTTAGTGTTCAACTACGTCATAAAAGAATACTTATTGCAAAATTTCACACTCCTAGTCCCAGTAGTTTCGACTGTGCGTTGATATGTCAGTCAATTTCTCCTCTTATATTTATAGATAAGAAAAAATTGCGAAAAGCGAGGCGGCTATGAACTATCCTACCAATAACTGTTTTCCACCATTCAATAATTCAAAGTAGTCGAGGTTTTTCAGATTCTGAATAAGAACTCCAAAATTGGCAGTTTAATGAAAAAATCACGGTCGAAATGGCATAAGGTTCTTAAGGGAAAACAGCAAAATCTATTTAGAAAGTAATCTTAACAATAAAGCCTACCAATCAAAACATTCCCAAATAAATTCTTCAAATAGAAATACAATCGCTATTTGATGTTTGACAGCAATATCATTCCTTTTCTTAAAATAAATAGATATTCAATATAAAATCAATCGAAGTTCCACAAATCACGTTTTGATTAATTTACGTAATATTAAGTTTGTTTTGTGTTTGTTAGAGAAATAATTCTAATCTGAGATTATGGATAACCGAATCAATGGAAGCTGGGATTTCACTCAGTACGGTTTCTAATTTTCTATTGATAGAAACGTGACGCAGCGTGGGAAGGCCTCCCACAATGTGGACGGATGACCTGTTGAGGATCGCGGGAATCCGATAGATGCGAGACGCACAGGACCGGTCATTATGGCAACACTTGTGGTAGGACATTTTGACATTGATTTTTCTACCGGTTTTTCCATCGTCCAGCACATCTGAACTCACAACCAATATGAGGAGAGAAGGAATGCGGAAGGAAGGAATGTGATGTCACACACCGCTGTCGTCCAGTTGTTAAGCTGACTTCCATACTATTTTTGACTTTGCCGACAAAAAAAATTGTTATTAAAAAAGGAATTCGCTGCAGCCAGTGCATTATGTTTTTAGATTAATAAAAATATACCTATTTAAATATGTAAAAATTAAGTCAAAATTAATAATATTGTAAACCAGGCCCAACTTGCAAAACTAAACACGTATTAATTCATTAAACCCCAAGCGAACGCCGGTGTTCGCTTTCTCATTGTCTTTCTATTGTGTCTCTAATTACGGTATTTGAAAGGAATTTGGTGCTTATTTGAGCCGATCTAGTTAATTTATAAATATGACGGCGATGTAAAATATACAACGCAAGTTTAACTTGTTAGTTTAAGTTATTTTAAATGTGTGTCTTAGTTTTGCAAGTGCACGTGCCCCAGTCGGTAACGTGACCGACTGGGGCACGTACAACTGATTTACTCTAGTCAGAAAAGATTATAATGCTACATACCCAACTAAAAAAGTGACGCAGACGCTGATGGGCACAGTGATAGTCTGAGCATCGAAGGTGACGTAGCTGAAGTCAGTGGAAGCCAGGCTGGGCGCGCGCTGCGTCGGCTCCTCCGAACAGCCGCGCCGCGGGTCTGCTCGCGCCGCGGCAGGGCCAGGCATCGATATGCTTCTGATGTAGTCTGGTCTCCTGGTATTTGGGGAAAGGGAATGTGTTCATTTAGCTTGAAATAGCCAACCTGCTTCAAGATATGAATGCTCCAGGGTAGGACAATCCGTAATAGTACATTTTGATACAAGTGAAGAAAGTTTGTCATTGCGACCGAGGCAGAATTTGTCGTGTTATGGACCCAAGTGCTGCAGTGACAATTTCCACGTGTATCAAACGACGTTTTTCAATACACTTACGAAGAAATAAATAAACGGGGGCTGTCCGGCGACTCATGGAAGCTGCGTGGCGACCAGCCTGATACAATAAATACAATCAATTGCGGCGGGGGTGAGCTCGCACCTTTCCACACTAGTGCTTAAAAAAAATGCGGTAACAGTAAATTGCGTGCCTAAAAACGGTAGGTAGGTATAGAAACGGGTTTTCAAGTAAATGTATTGAAAATAAATATGTATAACGGTCGCAAATCATATTTTAATGAACATAGAACCTGATATTGACCTGCAAAATAAACTTAAGAAAATCAGAATTTCGCAGGTTACCCTGGAGCATTAAACTTAAAGTGAAAGTTAAGGGCGCGAGCATGGCATGATTTTGCCAGATGGCACTGTATTCAATTTTTTTTTTGTGTTTGGAGCGTTTTATTAATCGGGCATTCCATTTCATTAAACTTAGTTAAATTAAAACCACCTAATTCTGCGATTCATGTCATTAGCTACAACATGGCTAGCGACCACACCCACGCTGACCTGACCTGCACATCTTTCTATACCGTTCTCACATATAGGTACATAATTAAATAGCTTTTTCCTGCGACTTCGTTCTCGACTGTCAATTGCCTCGTATAGGACATAAATTAAAGATCTCGATGTCTTTAACTTGTATTTTAAGAACAAATGAATCTTACAATTATGTTGCAAGATTCAGAGCGATATTATATTTTAGTTAGGACATAAATTAAAGATTTCGATGTCTTTTTAGCTTGTATTTTAAGAACAACTGAATCTTACGATAATGTTGCAAGATTCAGAGCGATATTGAACCTTCTAGTTTGGAATCGAAAAAGTAATGTAGGGTAGGAGTACCACATATTAAAAATAAACTCCTACAACAATTTACACCGCGCGTTTTGTACGTGACTGGTTCCTAGTCGTGGTGTTGTGGGCGCCCACATCGGTTATTGCAGGCACGAAGTCGAAACAAAATAAAAAGTAACCCATATCATTCCCTGGAGCTCAAGCTTACTCTGTACCTTTCATAAAAAGAGTTACTTCACATTCATAATCCAAGTATGGAAATGGTAATGGAGTATGTAAGTATATATAATTAGTATGGATCCAAGGAGGATCGTGTTGCTCACTGACTAGGTTGTGAATCGATGGTTGTGAAGGTCTGATCAGCAGTCGCTTCATGAAAAACACGGATATTCAACCACATCCGGTTAGACATGAAGCCGACCTCCATAGTTGGAAATAGGTTTTTTTTAAGGTGAGAAATCATGCAATGGCATCTCTCCGCTTTTCGGCGGAGCAGGCTTTTACTGACTAAAACCACACCTATGTTCCTTCTTTGCCTTGCATTCTGGAACCCCGGGTTTCTATTTTGGAAGTCAACCCATGGCTCCAGTAGGCTTCGACCTCGCTGGGCCCCTACGGTTTTGCTGACATCTCATTGAGGCGCGCGTGGAACACTACGCGCCGTTGACGATTCAGGCTCGGTGATTACCGGACGGCCAGAAACATTAACGATATAACCATATTTTTTTAACTATTTATTGATTTAAATAAAAGAGTGTCCGTGGAGTTTCTTTCTCGTTCTTCTCCATAGAAATCTATGCTTTGGAACGTGTACATAGCTTCATTTATTTTTTGGGTTCCGTACCTCGAAAGGAAAAAACGGAACCCATTATAAGATTACTTTGATTTCCGTCTGTCTGTCTGTCTGTCAAGACCCTTTATCTCGGGAACGCGTGGAGGTATCGAGTTGAAACCATATTACTCAGGTCGTCGGTCCCTTAAAACTGTGAAAAAATCAAACTTCTGAGTTAACAAAAAAAAAAGATACGGCCGTATATGTCACAACAAAGTATATTTCGACACTCTCAAGGGAATTAAAATTCATAGGGTACTTCCCGTTGACCTAGAATCCTAAAATTTGGCATGAAGCAAAGTCTCATAGTACAAGTATAGGAAAAAATCTGAAAACTGTAAATTTGTAGTTACATCACAAAAAAAAACTTTTTTGCGATTCGGAAAAATCTTCAAGAATTGAACTGTTTTCATAGGTAAGTTTGTATGGAACCCTCAATACGCGAGTCCGACTCGCACTAGCCCAATTTTTTTCTTTTTTGTGACTGATCAACTTTAACAATTCAATAGTGCCTGTAAAAATGGTTTAATTGAAATAAATGACTTGAGTTTCAGCTGGCGTGTTGATTAATGATGGGTAGAAAATGTAGCAGCTAGGATTAGTATTGTTATATTGCCTTTTGTCCGACGTCAAAGGCCTATTTTTAAAGCCAGAAGAATGAACAGTGGTGACGAACAGAAAAGCGCCAGAACAATGAAGCTTGACGAGCCAACATTAATAAAAGCACAGCGGAGAAGAAAAATTCACTGGGTCTCCAAAATTCCGGGTCGCTAATAAAAAAGTAATAGTTTAATAGTCATCATTCAAAATTAAAAAAAAAACCGTTTTACAAGCTGTAGCTTGTACACATTAAACCTCTTTTGAAATTTATAACAAGCATTACCAATCTGCTTATAACACACAATATTATAAAGGCAAAAGTTTGTGAGTCTATATTTGTGTCACGTGTGTGTATGTTTGTTACTTCTCCACGCTCGAACGACTGAACAGATTTTGATAGAACTTGGTGCAAGGGTAGACCATGTCCTGGAATAGCGCATAGGATACTTTTTATCACGGGAGTATGTTCCCTTGGGATAATTTTCTACAATCACGTGGGCGACGTCGCTGACAGCAGATACTATTATTATTCAATCGAGCTATGTACAGACTTCGACTTTGGGAGATATTTTTGAGTCCGTGGCAAGGATACATTTTAAGAATTTCCCTACATGCCCAATAAGTTAGTTTTAGTATGTAATGCGAAACCCGAAACACATATTTAGTACTTTTATGTAAAGAGTACTATAAATAGTAAACTTAATAAGTGTATTTCTCATTATACACTTATTAAATTTTGTACATAGATCAAAATTTAATAAGTGTATAATGAAAAATCACAAAGTTATAAGCTTGTTATGTTACCTGGTCGTCCGCAAAAATACATGATCACCAGGACATCTGGGCGACTGAGGGGTTGTTTTGCTCCCGCACCCAGCCCAGCGCTGGCGCCTAATGCCCGCTTTGACCTGCCGTGACCTGTATTGTACTTAGTGTCGGTGGTGTCCAACTTGTGACTTTTTGAAATATTTTTGAAAAAATATAACGTGGTGTAAAAATTATTAGAATCTATTCAGTTACTGATTCTGGACAAACTATATTTAGATTTCGCATACACTAAAAATAATGTTATACAATGATTTACGTTCAAAACGTAAATTAAAATAAAGTTTATTTGCAATCTCTTAGTAGGATTTCTACACCGCGACGACATTAATTTTATTTGAATATATGAAACAGTAACTACTCACAAGAACAAAAAATCTCTTTCGTCTCCATTTAATTCAGATATAAATAGAATTTAATGAAAAGCATCGTAAAGCTTGTAAAATGAAGTGTCTTACACACAGCTGTACAAGTTTATTACGATGATGAAATATAATTAATTAAAGATGCCCATCTAATGAAACCGTCAAAGAAATTCTTTAAGAAAACCGCCGCGGGCACCTTGTAAACGAACTCGTCTGTAACATGAATGTAAATGCTCTGTGGTTTCACACCGAGAGGACTGTAGGCTGTTAATGTGGGCTTAAATAATCACATTTATATTATAAAGGTGAAGTTAGGAACCCTTATAGGATAACTTTGTTATCCGTCTGTCAAGATCTTTTTTCTCACGAACGCGTGGTGGTAACAACTGAATGATCACGAGTGGATCTTAGTCAGTAAGTCTTGCACTTCCTGTCGAGTTTGTGATGATTTCCCACACAAAAAAGTATAGTGGTTATGGTCTAGTTGATCTATAGATATGACGAACAAATAAACTGGATGTATTAGAAGGTTCATCTATCGATGCCACAAAGAACATTGATTTAGAGACGTATTTTATTTTAAGTATAACGCAAAACCTGAACACAGTTTGTTCAGAATCAGTTACTGAATTGATTCCAATAATTTTTACACTGTGTTATATTTTTTCCTAAAAATAAAAAAGGTCACAAGTTGAACACCACCGACATTGGTCATAGCGGGCATTAGGAGCCAGCGCACAGCTACGGGAGAAAAACAACCCCTCAGTCGACCAGATGGCCCGGTGACCATGTATTTGTGTGGACAACCAGGTAACTTAACAAGCTTAAAACTTTGTGATTTTTCAGGACAGTTATGAAATTTTAAACACGTGTTTCGGGTTTCGCATATAGCTATTAAAACTAATGTATATATACCTATATTTTTTAAGTATATTTGGATCAAGCCCAATCCAGTTTCTTTTGCATGTTTACTTTACCAGATTAATGCCACATTGCACCTCATTGTAGTCAAATACATACTATCAGTTACTGTTCAAAGGAGTTAATTTGTGCTAAGTCAAACGAGACTCACTAGCACAATACATAGAGATGTTAGATCAATTATCAGAATTACTCTGTGATGACGCACACAGGAATTAATTACCTAATGTTACTTGCAATGTAATACTCAGGATATTAGGTTTCCTGGATAAGCACTATTGAATTATCGGTGTGTTGAGAGGGTCCTTTTCCACTCACCTATCGTCAACATCGAGCATAGTTTAAAAGCTTGTTGTTGTTCATCTAACGCAACCCAACGCGATGTTTGATGAAGAGCACAGGTCCGATCGTGTGTGGAGTACTGCAGTCACATATGGGCTGGTGCTGCAAAATGCCATCTAGCAGCTTTGGACTCAGTGGAAAGGCGTGCGAAGAGGCTAATTGGGGATCCAGATTTGGTTAAGTCCAATCTACAAAGCCTCGAGCACAGGCGCGGGGTAGCCAGCCTATCGGTATTCTACAGGTTGCATTTTGGAGAGTGTGCGCGGGAATTGCATGACTTGATTCCGCCATCTCATTTCTACCATCGGACAACCCGACGTACGGCGAGTATCCACCCTTACGTTGTTGAAACTTCAACGGTCCGGACTAAGCGTTTCGCTTCGTCGTTTATACCGCGTACATCGAAGGACTGGACCAATTTACCTGCTGCGGTCTTCCCGTCCAACTATAATTTAGGTGCCTTCAAGGCTAGAGTGAATAGGCTCTTAATAAACTAGTGCGCCTCACCATCAATGATTGCATCACTGCTTACCATCAGGTGGGATCGCAGTCAAGCACTGGTTTATATCAATTAAAAAAAAAAAAAAAAAAAAAGAGGCAATGCAAAAAAAGAGAGATAACGCCTGAAAACTCTGTTGGCATTTGGAAATTCCGTGATTTACTCTTTTTTTTTGCATTGCCTCTTTTTTTGTTAGAAACCAGTGCTTGACTCAAATGTTTCACAAAACTTGTTCCAGTAAATATGTGTTTCTTAAACCCTTAAAAGTTTTTAAGAAAAATTGTCGTAATTCAGAATTTCGATGAAATGTGCAAGACTTCTATTGATGTACTTTTTATATTTTTAATATAATTATGAGTAAATTATGAAGAGCCAAAGTTAGCGTAAAATAGCAGATGATCTAATTGCGCAGAGAACTCTAAGGCGAGCCGTCCATATACAATAATAATTAAGTTTTTGATGATAGCCTGGAGTTCTAAGATACAGGCTTAGGCCTAGTTTTAGTTCTAGTTAGGCCTAGTACTCCAGATCTCCCACAAATTACAAATTCATCTATTTAATCGCATAATCATGTTTTTCTGCAAATAACTTAGTGGATGTTTGAAGTGTAATTTGTGGAGATAAATATTTTTTTTTATTTGATTTGATTGAATAATATTGTCAATAAAGTACATATTGACAATTGTATTGTGTGCAGGATCAATTTAAACAATCGTTTCTTTCTTGATTGCTTTTTTACTAGATAAAATAGATGCAATATTCAATGCAACCACTTTTTTCTTTCTATCCATTACGCACGTCAAAAGGTTAAATAAAATGTGCGCAAACGAATGAAGCTGCTGAGCGACTGAGTCAGTTTATACCACGAAAAATTTTCAATATTGGGTAGTGTGCGGGTAATATAATATTGATCAATATTTTTGACAATCTTGCATTTACAATATTATTGTGTGTGCGGCTAGCCTATTACCGCAGGATTTTGAATTTTAGTTGCCATTTACCGTGATAGCTGTCGCCCACAAAAGGAACACTGATTGCACAAATCCAGCTTGCATTAGCCACTAGGTACACATGTAAAGCTTGATTCGCACAGTCTCACAGAGAACAAACGCAAATCTTATCAGAACTTGCTTTACTAATCTAACTTTACATAGTTTTGAGTGCTGCCAAACTGCAAGGAATAACATAGTTAGCGAGTCAGGAATTCCGTTGGTAATGAGCGTGCAGATTGTTGAATCTCAGCGCAATCCCGTTCTAGATTCCGAATCAAATCGGACTGCACTATTAGGAGTTGTAAAGCTGTAGTATAGTGCATTGTTCTCTTACTTCTGAGTGGGGTTCATTGGCTTTCAAATGTTTAACTAACTACTTTCAAATCTTAATCAAGAATCGCCTGGATATAAAATTATTTTGGATTATCCGCTAGTTTTGGACAGTTTCGTTTACGAATATAAGAACTTCAAAAATAAAATTCAAACAGTAAGATCTGGCATTTATTTCTAGTCTAGATTATCATTTGTTCGGCCGAGTAAAACAAACAAAAACTTGTCATAACCTGTCATTTAGGCTCCGCCTTGATCCGAAACTATTCGTAACCGTAACCGGTACAACAGTTATGGTTATTTCATATTTCGGGTATTCGATTATTATGGAGTTCCATGGGTCGTGGGGCTCTTTGGACCGGGACCGCGGTCCCAACTTCAACACATATTTTTTTTAGTAGTATTTTGGGACCACAAATAAAATAAATACAGTTTTTTTGGTAATTGTAATGCCTTTTTCTGTGTGGTTTATATAAGTTGAAGTTAGGACTGCGGTCCTGACAAAATAGGCCCGGATCTAAAACACAATAGCTTGATTTTTCGTAAACATATAGGTGATATATGATAGTAATATATAATGATTAAAAACATACAAAACATAAGATTGTTAATATATCCTACAGTTAATCTTAGTGCGAATAAGTTAGAAAATATTTTTCTTCGGCTGAAAATAATCTATTGATATTGTAAAGTGGTGGCCGATTGGTACAATCAAGTAGGTCGTCGGTTATCGGACTATCAGTAAAAATAGTCCAGTTGATGGAGTTCTAGCCCTAGTTAATGAAATGTCTGTTTATATTTAGCATATCATTTGTGAAGTTCTAACGGCACTTAAATCTAAATATATAAAAATGAATAGCTGTTCGTTAGTCTTGCTAAAACTTGAGAACGGCTAGATTGATTTGGCTAATTTTGGTCTTAAAATATTCTTGATACTCCAGGGAAGGTTTAAACGGTGAGAAAATGTGGAAAAAAATCCAAATACGATGCCATCTCTAAGTAAAATGTCATTTTAAACTTAATTATGCTGGTTCTGGTAATGACAGCAGATAGTGTTATCCTTTGACAATTTATAAAATGTATCCCAACCTTCATTGACTATTGGCGATACGAAGTTCGCCGGGTCAGCTAGTTAATAATAAATTATGATAACCAACGTTACAAGAAATAATAGAAGCTTTTTTGCTTTCTAATTAGTTGGAAACGAAGCACATGTTTTTCTAACCAAATGGCATCCTTTTTTAAGCCATCAATATTATCTATCTCCCCACCGCCGAAAATTACTTAGGCAGTTTTTAGAACTTCACTTACAAAATATGCTTTCCAATATCACTGATATGATACTTCTGATGACAGTTTTTAGGTCACTAAAAACCTCTAGCATTTTAAAATGCCTCTAGCATTTTAAAATCTGGCGAAGCCTTTACCTACAATCCATAAACTTTCTCACAGAGATTATAATAGATCTAATCTCTGCCTAGCACCACACAGCTTCCCCACATACTGACAGACAGTTGTACAACTGACCGTTCAAACAGCATTGGCTGGCACATATCGCATGTCTTCAGCCGCGAATGGTCAGTGACGGCTCTAAATACACCGCTAAATAAACTTGGCCGCCAAAATTGACGTGAACGTGTAGTACATTAGAATTGCAGATAAAACGCATTTGCTGGATCAGGCCTTATGCCAGGAGATTGTGGGGCTATTGAATGTACATTCATTACCGTGACGTTATTTTGTGGATTGGGTAGCAACAGTCACATCAAACTTATGACTATCAACAGATTACTTAAGAGCGGCCAACCCGAGATACACACTTCCATTTAACCTATCTTGATCCATCAAGATATCTTGTAGACATAGGTAATCTAGGTTTCTATAGAAATCAAAATATATAATTCAGTAAACACTTCTGAAAATCTGCTATTTTGCGTGAACTTTGGTCCTTCATAATGTACTCGTAAATTAAAAACATAAAAAATATATATCTATAGAAACGTTTATTTAAACGATCAGCACAGTTAAAACAACATACATACGTTCCAATCAAAATATTGAATAACGAAAATTTTATCCATAAACTTTAAGGGCTTTAATAAAAACACGTATTTCCTAGAACAAGTTTTATGAAATATTCGAGTAAATGACGAATAACTGAATAACAATAGAGTTTTAAGTTTTTATCTCTTTTTTTCGCGTTTTCTTCATCAAACATTGGTTTGGATAAAACAACAAGCTTTTAAACCATGATCATGTTGATGATAGACGAGAAGGGCCTTCCTTAAAAATCGGAAGGAAATATTTATAGAGAACAAACTTTCTTTCTTTCTATCAGCAGTTTCGCTGGCGTCAAGCGTGAAGATTATCCCAAGGGACTATACTTCCCCATGGGTTGTGTGAAAGTGAACCCCGGGGCCCTGGAACGAAGGCAAAAAAGGAACAGGAGTTGGTTTTAGTCAGTAAAATTCTGACATGCCCTCTCGCTCCGCCCAAGGGCGAGTAAATAATTTCCAACCTAAAAAAAAATGGGACTATAGTCCCAGGATAAAGAAGTATATTTTCTTTCAGAGCAAGTTCTACTCGTGTGCCTAGATTTTTCCAAATCTGGTCAGAGGTAACAAATAGACAGAGTTACTTCCACATTTATTTATTTATTAATTTAAACTTCATGTACAGTAGTGGTACATAGGCGGACTTAATGCAACAAGGCATTCTCTACCAGAATTCTATTTATAATATTAATATTAAATAAATATAAAAGCGAAATACCACTCACTGATTAATCACGAAATCTCAGAAACTGTAATACCTAAAAACTTAAAATTTGCCAGGTAGGTTCCTTACAGGGTGTAGACATCTGCTTAGAAAGGATTTTACGAAACTCCACCTCTAAGGGGGTAAAACGGGAGTTGGAAGTTTGTATGGAGAAACCTACTTTTACGCGGGCGAAGCCGCTGGCAGAAGCTTGTATTAAATAATAGTATTGGTAAAGAAACATTATCAAATGTGACAGCGAGAGAAAGAAAGAAAAACATTTTATTTGCCGGAAAAGCAGTTATAAGTTTACTAAACCTATTGCAAACATTTTGCAAGACAAAAACATAATTAATCAGAAATAACATATATGCGCCACGACCGAGCAAAACGGCCGTACGCTCAGCATAATGCCGTGTCCACAACGCAAAAATGCGACGAGTCCACAGCGCTGGTTTTCAGCGTGGGCCGGTGACGTTATCGACTAACAGACGTCGGCAACGGTATTGTGTACATACCAATACATTTGAGTAAAATTAAATATAAATAAATTTTTAGGACAAAGTCATAAATGGAAAAAAAAATGGAATGGGAGAGAGAGATATGTATACTTGCTTTCATAAACATCAATATCCTTCAGTATAAAATCCTACTTAATATTATAAACGCGAAAGATGTATGGATGTTTGATACTCTTTCACGCAAAAACTACTGAATGAAATACCGATGAAACTTGGTACACGGGAAGGCCATGTCCTGCACACAGGATACTTTTTATTCCGGGAGTATTTTCCCTTGGGCTGGTTTTCTACTATCACGCGGACAACGCCAGACAGCAGTTAGTAAGGACTATTTGATTTATAGACGCCACTAAAAATTTGAATAGTAATCAAAAGTATTACAGTTCCAAAAAGTCATACTTTAGATCTTTATCTAAAACTAAATAGCAACTAAAAACCACATTCTGATGATCGTTAAATAATAATCAAATAAAGTGCTTACCTAGGGTACCCACGAGGAGGTGGATACCTCTCCATTGGAGGTACAACGAACTCTGGAGTGACGTCGGACTCTGGGTAGCGACCTCTCCACGCCTGTGGACGCTCTATGCTCTCTGCTTCACTTAAATCGTACTGGAAAGAATATTACGGATAATAAATTAATAATAATATTCCACAACTTTTAAACAACGCCATCTATAGTCTCAAACTAAACAGAGTTTGTGCTGTGAGTACTAGATAAATGATAAACATATTTATATATTTCTAAATACATACATACTATAGATGAATTACACCCAGACACAGGACAAATGATCGTGCTCATCACACAAATATTTTCCTTGGGTGGGAATCGAAGCCACGACCTCCGGCATAGCAGTCAGGGCCACTAACCACTAGACCAACAGGCCAGCCAATTACCGCCACGTGGGGTTCCTTCAATAGATCTACTGATAAATATTTACTGCGTTGGTGTACACGCGCGTCCGTCAACACATTGGAGCTCGGGTGTGCTCGGGTGGGCTCGTGACGGAACATTTCTATCTGTCGTAGGGTAGTCAAACATTCGCTCCAATTCCTCGCCCACGGAGTGATCCTGTCCGTCAGGTTTGGAACTGGTCGGTAATTGATGGTGTGCTATTTGTGTTTGTTTGGAAGTACTGTGCTAGTGATTTAGGGGTCGATTCATTAGGATTTTAGTAAATGGTTTGCAAGAAAACGTGTAATGGTAGGTATATAATTATGTTTCTAAATTTTTCGTCGATTGCAATATCTTAGAGCAAAATTTATGTCACTTCAGTTTGAAAGTGTCTAAAATCTATACATATAATAAAAACAGTAAAATTATTTTGCGATGGTATTAATTGGCGCAAAAACTACTAAACCGATCCTGTTCAAATTTTGCATACATAATCCTTATAGGTCAGTGCATCTGTTAGGCTATAAATTATCACGCTATTTGCTATGGGGGGTGAGCAATAATCCAAAACGTCCGTGTTGAACGACATTTGCCGCGAGTTCGATTCCCAGCTACAGTTAAAATTTTTGTCATTATTTTATCTTCTTTTTTGTAATAAAATAACTTTTACCATTTTTTCAAAATAAAATTGACATTTCTATTCGATATCTTCTAAATATATTGTAAAAACTAATCAAAACACATAATAAAATCGAATTAGTCAAATATGGCACCACACGCAATTCAGATACTCGCAACGCCATCTAAAGACTCAAAGTAGAAATAATGATGACAATGACAGTTGAACTTTATATTTGATAGATGGCATTGTGTATTTTACGTAATTTTCTGAATGGCGGAAGAATGACCATCGCCCACGTTTGCAGACAGTTCTATTGTTCAAAATTGGAGGAAAATAGTTATGGTTAAACTGGTGTTAGACGGAGGCATTTTTAACAATCCTACTGCTTTTTTTTCCATGATTGTAACAAGATAATTGACCATGATTATTCAAGGGATACGAACCAAAAAAGGCGATAAAAGTAAACAAGTATAATGTATTTAATTATTGATTTAAAAATAACACGGCCAAATTTTTGGAAGGGGTTGCATGGCACCTTGTGTTGGAAGGCCCCCAGGTAGACCGATGACCTAGTGAGGGTCGCGGGAATTCGATGGATGCGAGACACACAGGACCAGTCATTATGGCGACACTTGGGGAGGCCTATGTCCATGATAATCATAATGATGGTACTTTTTTTTTTCTTTTTTTAAGAGTGGAAATCATCCAATGACTTCTCTGGTTGGAGCGAGAGGGCGTGTCAAACTTTTACTGACTAAAACCACACTTGTGTCCCTCAGTTACGCTTTGAAACATCTCTTTGAGGAGCGCGTGGATCACTACGTGCTGTTGACGACTGGGCTCGGTTCGGTTAATTACCGGACGGCTGGAGGGCTAGCTACCCATTGTTCGATGTCTGCAAGCCTGCGTCTACCGTGGCTGGTCGTCGGGGTTGGAATCTCGGCTCGGCGTGAGGACGTTCGTTCCCTTACGCGTGCGGCCTCCTCCTTCGCTAGCATTGCGGCCTTGCAGAAGGAGGCGACCGCCTACCATTCCTCCTCGCTCTGGACTATAGCCCAAACCAGGCCCCGGCGCGAGAGGTGACTGACGCCGATTGCCTCCACGAGGACACGGCGGTGATCCGCCTTTGCGGGACACACCTTTGCATGCTCCACTATGTCCTCCGGGATGGCACCTTGCGGCCTAATAATGGCGTGATTTATTGTTTGCAGTTTCTGCTCCATATAAAACGGGGTCGAAAGTGGTTTACGTTCCTGATCACTGATGTATCTCAGATTCCTGGCAGCCTTGCGTCGACATCTGGACGTTACCTCCTTGCAGTGAGTGGTGATCAACACTGGAACAACCCTCTGAGGGAGGCCAGTCTCAGGGATAACACTAATCGGCTGCTACATTTGTTTACCGTAATTTCATTGTTTTATGGCTACACAAGCTCAGGACTGTTGAGGGTGTTTCGAGCGGTTTCTGTTCCGGATTCGGTTGGAAGTATCCTGATATTACCATTTTGCGAATCGCCCGGAGAACCCGGTGTAACATGCGGTGGAGGTCTATCACATTTGGGTGAACCGCCGTGTCCTCATAGAGGCAATCGGTGACAGTGACCTCTCGGTTTGGCCATCAATATGCGAGTTTGATTGGGCGGGGATACACGCGCTCAAGATTTCGCCGAAATTCATTTAACGGGGACGTCAGTTAAATACACACCAAAAAATCCTAGGTAAATGAACAAGTAATTTTTACGCCCAAAATGAGCAAGCTGCAACAATCAATGCAAGCATGCTCTCGCAAATTCTTCATAAGTACTGTTGTGGAGGAAGATAGTTGATGATGATGATGGTAGTTTTTGGATTCACTGGCTTTTTGGCTTTGCACTATCAGTGCACGTTATTCAGCTGAAGGTCGGTGTCCCGATTATGCTCCTTCATTTACCTCTACCAGAGCTGTCTAACGGCTTAAACTCTTCAAATTATTGAGGTGAAAATTTTACGGGAGGTAACTCTTTCGAACAATCTCGCAGACATCGGCCCTAGAGGGCCCTATCCATTTGCTGACATCTCTTTGAGTCCGGTGTAGAATACAATGCGCCGTCGATTCAGGATTGCTTTGACGAGACGGCCGGACGGCACCACCGCAATCTCGGTTTGCGATGGCTGGTAATCGCCCAGCGGCTTTCAACACCCGGAGCATCACTTGCAGCGACAGTTAAGGAGTCAGAATGTCCGTCATAGTTTCAGCCACCTTCTTCGATCGTAGTGCTTCACTGAAGGAGGCTACTGGTTGACATTTTCTCCACCAATCGCCTCCATGAGGACACAGCGGTGCTGGCGCTCCGACCAAGCGGGTCCGACTTCCACCGTATGCTCCATCGTATTCTCCAGGCGATCCGCACAATGGTGATACCCGAGTGTTTCTTCCCGTTGAATTCGATACAGATACCTCCCAAAACACCCACATCCGGTGAGTCCTGCACAAAGAGAGGATGCCGTGACGCCTCTGTAGACACTCTTCAAAGACAGGCATTACCGCTGCGATTGTGACGTGCTCACTGTGGCGAGGGGTTAAAATCATACAATGTTGTTTCACCAGAACATAAACCAGAAACATACATAAACTAATTTCTTTTCTTTTGGGGTAGGCAGAAATGCCAACTGCTACGACCCTTACATACTCTTTCTATTCATTGACATTCATACATTTGGATCTGGACGAGTACATAACATGTTTCCTGAAGGTAATTTGCGTTTTTACTTTTAACCGTTTTATGTTAAAGTACAATAAATAATTGCGTTGCTTTCAGAATTAATTGCAAGCTCAGAATGATTGTACGTTTTTACAAACTTAACGCAGACGAAGTCGCGGGCCACAGCTAGTTAACTTATAAATTACATAAGTTAGGGGTTAGGGATAATAGTAAACTAATAAGAAAGAATTTAAAAAAATATCTTCATCAACGACGAAGTTATAAAGCTTTCAAAGCTGATAATTAGAAAGAGTAGTCCGACATGGACTTTGACGTCAATATCTATCACGACGAATATATCCGCCATGAAAATGATTTAAATTTTGATTTAGTTTTCATAATTAGTTTGCTACTTTAGGAAATTTATTGATTGGTACCTACACTGGTTAGATAACAATTTTATTTTTATGCATATTTCCTATAAAAGAAGTTATATTAGGGCTTGCTAGGGTTTATTTCGGAAACTTCTCTTCTTCTACTTTTCTTCTTCTTTCTTAGCATAGTAAAACCCCTGTTAACAAGCAAAGACTTTCGGGTCTAAAAGCCGCCTATGGTAAAATCCTTAGAAAGAATAGAACGAAAAAATAAATCTTTGCCTATAATAGATAAACGCACAACATAGTACTAAAATACGTATAATGTTTACCTGCAGCCGTAACCTGGCGGTTCTTCTCCTGGTGAACCCTGGACATCCTCTGCACAGACAAACGAGTGCGTAGATGCACTTGAACCATCGTGCCAGAAGCTCACCTGAAATAATATAAATTTGTTAGATTTTACAGAATAAAGACCAACTGTCGTCTAAAATCCTGTCAGAGTTTGTGTTTCCTGATAGTTACAACCTGGGAATCTTTAAGTCAAGAGTGAATAGGTTACTTCTAGGCAAGCGAGCTCCATCGCCGACTACATCATCGCTTTCCATCAAGTTAGATAGTGGTCCGTAAAGAGGACGCCTGGAGCTTCCATGAATCAACAGATTATTTTAGGTAAGTTTAGTTCTATCAAGCGAGGTATTGGTCAACCAAGAGCGAACACATTACGTTTAGAAAAAAAAAATATAAATAAAAAATACAACTGACTTCAATGTAAAAAACAAACACTAAAAAGTGCAGAATAACATTAATTTCGGAAGTCGGTGTTTCTATAGGGTGACTGGTAATTAGTGTACGATACTTAAACACGTTTTTTTTTATCGTACACTAATTGCCAGTCACCCTATATAATACTTTTGTCTCTTCGTTATTTAACACTGACTTCCGAAATTAAAGTTATTTTGCACTTGTCACTGTTTTTTAAAAAATATTTTACACTTTTTAGTTATGGTACCACCACTAAAAAGTACCCCTCAACCAAACTTAATACCTTATAGCCCGGTGCATTTACGTTACGACAGTTCTGGTGTAATCCTATGAAGAGTTCTATTCCATATCTTCGAAGTTCATGATCCAAAATTAACCGAGATATCGGTGAACATACCTACATATAAAAAAAATACATTCAGCCGAACATAGAACCTCCGTCTTTGTGAAGTCGGTTAAAAAAGAATGAATTCATTTCAATCTCGCTGGGATGAAAATTGGTTTTAGGAAATCCAAGGCTTAAACCTACAACAAGTTTCTTTAGAAAAATAAAACCCTTTTTAAATGAACGATGACCTGAAAAGATTTGTTTAAATAGCTTACTAGCTTGTAAAGTGGTATGAAACTTGAAATTCAATTATCTTCAAGTACATTCTTTGTTTTTTTAGATTGAAAATCCTTAAAGTTAATTAGGTTATTTATCCAACCTAATTGTTTTGGCCTTTTGTGAACAAACTCCGAATTAATTCCCGAGTAATCACTCGGGACGGATAACAGAAAAAAAAACAATTAATTGTTTTAACAAACTAAGCAAATCAAATTATACGATCCTCAGATTTTCAATTAAATTACGCTAAAATATTGTTAAGGGGAAAATTATGTTTCGTAGGAAAATATTATTTCTTATTCATAATTCTGTAGAACAAAACAAAGAACAGTAGGTAGGCATTTCATTTCATCATTAAAACTAAAGATAATACAATCAAACCTGGATAATTGAGAATCCAAGGGACCTAAGATTTATCATCGCTTATAGAGGACTAGCTTTTGCCCGCGTCTTCGCCCGCGTACATAAAATATAGCCTTTGTCACTCAGGAATAAAGCAGCTTTCTATCGGTGAAAAAATTTTGGCAATCGGACCAGTATTTTCAGAGATTACCTCCTACAAACAAAAACAAACAAACTTTACCTCTTTATAATATCAGTGTAGATTTCATTCACAAAGTGTAGTGATGGCCCAGTGGTTGAGGCACCCGCCTCTCATGCATGAGGTCGCGGATTCGAAACCGGGCAAGTAACAATGTGAATTTTTTGTTTCATATGTACTTTTCTAAGATTACCTAGGACATAACTTGCACCCCGTACCTCGGAAAGCCACGTAAAGCTGTTGATACCAGTTTTTATTTGAAGATCTTTTTCAGTCGTTATAGGTTTTCAGACGCCAGAAAACCTGACCATCATTTTATCCAAGGAGTAACGTGTTGCTCAGTAACTGGGTTTTAGAGGTTTGATAGGCAGTCTCTCAATGTAATACACGGGTATTGAACCGCATTCGGTTAGACAGGAAGTCGAACCCAAGTTGGTTGCTAAAATAGATGATGAGAGGCTTTCATTTACACATTTTCGCAAATAGCCAGGTTTAAAGTGACGATGTCATTATAGTTGGACGGGAAGACCACAGCAGTCAAAGTGTTCCAGTCCTTCGATGTACGCGGTATAAACGACGAAGCGAAACGCTTAGTCCGGACCGTTAAAGTTTCAACAACGTAAAGGATCCACACTTGCCGTACGTTGGGTTGTCCGATGGTAGAAAGGAGATGGCGGAATCAAGTTATGCAAGTCTCCATAACAGAGGGCCCTGCGAAGAAATTCGGATGCTTGCAAAGAAAGGGTCTTGCCATACTTCTATAGCGAAACTGCTACTACTAATTACCACTTATAATGAATATAATAACCTACATTACCACTTTGAGAAAAATATATTATAACTGTCTATACCTTGCCTAATAGCATGCCAAGTTAAAAAAAAAATATAACGTTCGGAAACTTTTCACATCGTACTGACGACGGAAGGTAAATATTTCATCAGAAAATTAAAAAAAAAGCTTGATCTTATAAATTCTAATTCAATTTGCTTTGTAAAAGTAATATTTTATATTACTTGACTGAGTTAAGAAATTCAGCGTATAAAGCAATATCACCGTTCTGCGAACTTATTAATAAGATCCAAGAATCCGAGGTAACAGGACCAGTTTTAAAATGTTAACGCAAAATAAAAAATATTAAACATGATTGATACAAATTTACCACAGTGCAGAAACATTTCAGAATGTATAAGTATATATTCCACAACCATCACACAACGCCAACTAGTCTCAAACTAAGCAGAGCTTGTGTTATGAGTACTAGACGACTGATAAACATACTTAAATATTTCTAAATACATACTTATTATAGATAAATTACACCCAGACACGGAACAAATGATCATGCTCATCACACAAACATTTGTCCTGGATGGGAATCGAACCCACGACCTCCGGCATAGCAGTCAGGGCCACTAACCACTAGAACAGGCTTGTCAAAACAGTATGAAGTATTTATAAGCTTGGTTGTTTATAAACAAATCCGTCTGTTGGATGTGTTTATAAAATGACAACTTCCTTCCGAACTAACAGTAAACAGAACACTCCAATGATTTGTGTTCAAACAAAAAAGCAGGTAAACACAATATTACATAAGTTAACACACGCATATAATTTAAGTATTATTTTTGTCTCAAAATTTATCCCACTTAGAGCTATCTAAGTTTGAAACCCTTTTGAGGAGTGGCTAGGAAAAAGACGCCACGGTCTCCTAACTTTCCGCCTGACGCAGGTCCTCGCCGGACATGGCTAGTTCGGTTCTTCTTCTTCTTCTTTTCGTGTCGAAAAAATTTAGTTAGAGTACATCTCTAACTAATTTTTTTCTGACCAGTATTTGGCTTTGTTATTGGCCTCGTATAGATCCTGAAAACTGCAGGTGGTTGTGCAGGATGGACAGCACAGCAAATGACGCATGTCCAGTCCAGCTCCATTGGGCCAAATTGTTTTTACAGCGGCCAACCTGGGTCCGCAGTCGATTAAGAGATTTCCAGATTGCCACTGCAATTCGCGTCCAGGGGGGAGATGTTCTGACGAGGTGATGAAATGCGTAGGAGTTGGGTGCTTCTGCTTCCACAGCGCGCATCTCTCGTCCTCTGCACTGTCTAGTTCGGTCGTTTTGTCGGAGTTCGGCCATGATCCAGAGCGAAGCGGAATGGAAAGCGGTCACCCCCTTCTGCGAAATAGTAATTCGAGCAACGGCGATGACCGCAAGCGTCAGGGAGAGAACATCTTTACGCCCCGCCCTAGCCGCCGCAAAAAAGCCCTGATTGTCAAGAGTCGTAGGGCGACACCCGGCCACTGTAGGTGCGAGCTTGTGGACAGCGTGCAATGGGCAGCTCGCCGTCCGACCGTCCAGTCCAGTCCCTCGCACGCTTCAAAGAGAGGTCAGCAAAACTGAAGGGGCCCAGTAGAGTCAATGCCCACTAGGGCCACGCGAACGTTAAACGAGTTATCGTGGCCCTGGAACGCAAAATGTAACTTCTTGGCATACTGATATTTCTGAGACTCAATAAATTTATTATTAATATTATTTTTTTTTAAATCGGTCCACAATTAACCAAGAAATCGGTGATATATATTGAAAAAAATACATTCAGCCGAACATAGAACCTCCTTCATTTTGAAGTCGGTTAAAAATACTTTAGCGTAGCACCTGTGTAACGTTGTAGTTTTATTTTATATAACATTTTAGTTTTATTTTATGAAATAAAATACCTTTTCCCTGCGGCAATGATTCCGTGACCTACATTGGTACAATTCATTATCTGGGATTAATTCATCCCAGTTATTGAATTGTAAATAAATCTGGCACCAGCAAGAATTTTCAAAATAGGATCAGTCCTTCCAAAGATTAAATATCTCCTACAAACAATCAAGTAACTTTACCTTATTTATAATACCTAATACTAGCAACCCACCATGGATCTGCTCGAGTAGTAGAGGAAGATATTATGCTTAATGTACGTGTGTTGTGTATGTGTGTTGTGTGTATGTAATGTGTGTGTGTGTGTGTGTGTTGTGTTACTTTTTCCGACACTTTCAATAATTATCGTCATATTTCAATAAATTTACACAAAATCTTAACAAATTATACATTAAAATCTCTGACTATTGTTTTCGAGTTTATCGTGAACAGACAGAAGCGGTGGGGACGCTTTATAAATAGTAATATATATTTTTCAATAATGTTAACAACAGTAAATTCTGTTTCTTGGAAGTCTATAACAAGTTTTAATCTTTCTAGTTTATAGGTACTGGGAAGTGGTGAAAGGGAGGTTTATTTTGAAAGCTGGTTCTCTTTAGTTTGACGTCCGAATATTACTAACTTTTAAGTTAGTAATATTCGGACGTCCCTATACTTTAATCAATATGTATTCGTTAATAAATTTTAGCGTTTTATTTCTTTATTAATATATAAAAATACACGCACGTTGACTATTTCTATTTGTGATGCAATGGGGGCCTAGAGCTCTAAAGTACAGATTAAGGCTTAGTTTTGACTCCAGATCTGCCAAAAATTACTTTATATTTCTTGTCAAACCGTCTGACGACTAAAAACTGGGTTATATTTTTTTGGAGATAAATAAACATTGATTTAAAAAGATTTAAAAAAAATAAAAAAATAAAATAAAATAAAATCTTTTTATTTCAGACATATTTGGTCCATATAGTTACGAGTACATTTTACATTTTCATTATTATATTATTAATTGATTATATTCTGTATTACTTTATATTGTTATTATATTAATCATTCAATTTAATTTATTATATTAAGTATATTATTATTATGTCATATTGTTATTATATTATTAATTTAATTTATTGAATTGTCATCATTATATTATATAAAAATTAATTTAAGTATTTGCCGCCCTCCGGGGCCCCGGGCACGCGCACTTGAGTTTGAACCCAGTGTCCCAGAAGAGGGCTGTCCAGCTTGTGGCTGAGCACGTTCAGGATGGTGTTGGCGCTCCCACGCGTACGGAACATCAGCGAGGCGATGCGGCGCCGCAGCACAGTGTGAAAACCGTCTGTGTGCGCGTGCGCAAACATCGCAGACGCACTACAGCAGCGTGGGAGCCCCACCAGCACCCTGAACGCGTTATTATATTGTACTCGGAGAGCGTTGATGGCCCGCTGCGTGGAGATTTGCGTGTGTGATTTAAGAGGCAGAAATTAAAATCGCTGCTAAGTGAATTGGTACTAAAATATTGTTAATTAAAGCGAAACATTTAACTCAAATTATCTCATCAATAACGAAGTTGCAAAGGTTTTGCCAACATCTAATCGAGATTTGCTTATCACTCTCACTTTTTATCTTAATGAGCTGTCTTACTTAGCAGAAATCCATTTGGGCAATTATCTATTTTATAATAAGGGCTCTTGATTGCCTTTAAATTAGTCCACCTCAATGATTAATTATAATGGCGTACCCCAGCATATTCGATGAGGCACTTAGGGATTTGAATTGTGATTAAAATAATCGTACTTACCTAATCATTTTTTTCTCCACTGTGTAACCAACACAGTGGAGAAAAAAAATTCAGTCTAAAAGAGTACATCGAGTATTCTACATGGAGTGACTGCCTACCTGCCCCTGTACCATGACGTTCAAAGTAATATTGTTTCATTATTATTTCTGTGTGGGTAAGAGACAGAGCTATACTTGTCTAGCACCATCGCGCCATCTCTTACCCACAATGGAATAGGAATAAAACAATCTTACTTTAAACGTCATGGTAACCCCCCTGGCCTCCACAACACAGTAACACGATACGCCTTGACAAAACTGGTGTCAGATTTACTGGCTCCTGACGACCCTTAACGACTGTCGAAGATCTACAAATGACAGCAAGGACCAACAACGTAACGTGGCTTTATATAAACTAATATTATAATAAAGAGGAAAGATTTGCTATTTTGTTTATTTGTTTGTATGTTACGATTTAACTCAAAAACTACTTGACTACTTACCGATTTCAAAAATTCTTTCACAGTTATAAAGCTACATCTTCATTGAGTAACATAGGTTATTTATTTTCTAGTTCCTATATTAGCTAGTTATTGATAAGCTCGCGCTTGACGACTGTTTCACTTGATGGTAAGCGAAGATGTGGCCGACGATGAAATAAGCTTGCCTAGAAGTAAACTGTTTACTCTTGACAGTTTGTAGCTTCTTAACTGTACGCACAATGATAGTGTTTCCAAAAGATTTTGTGCATATGGGCAGGATGTCCAACATGTACCAGTGGCGCATCTCATTACGCTTGGTGGCCAGCTGAGGGAATGGGCGCCGGCGAAATTAAGTTTTGCAATTCTCACACACACTCCCCGAAATAGAACCGGTGAAAAACGGACAGGCAGCAACTCGTCGTCCGTGCTGACTGTATCTTTGTTGTGGTTTCCGAGGCACGAAGGAATCTTGATAACGTTAGATGTACACCTCTAATCACGGACTGACCTCGGTATTCATTACTTAACCGTGTAGATCGGCAAATTTTTGTTATTATTTAGCCATAAGTAATAGTATTATCAGTTTCTTATTATTCCCACTGCTGGGATTCAGGCCTCCTCTCTAGAGTGAATGGGCCGTAATCCACCGCGCGGGCCCAGTGCGTATTGGTGGATGTCACAAGTTTTCGATTTTTTTGTTCTTGGACATGCCGGTTTCCTTACAATATTTTCCTTCACCGTTTTGAGAGCAGTGGTGATGAAATAAATTACACAAAGTAATGTGCCTGGTTCGAGGTGGCCCAGGAAATGAATACCTGGAAGAAGTTGGGGGAGGCCTTTGCCCAGCAGCAGGCGATTAGAAAAAAAATATGGCTGGCTGGGCTCGAACCCACGACTTACACTCGTAAGTCGGGGCCGTTACTACTGGGTCACCATTGCTCTCCTATACCTACTTTAACACAAATCACATCAAATCGAACGAAAAAATATGAACCTTTAAGCGTTTTGTTAACCTACAAACAGATAAGAATAAAGTAACCGGTTGCAAATCTTACCAACATTGGTTAGGTAGAGCAGGAACAGCGGCATGCCCAGCAGCGAGTACAGGATGGTCACCACCTTGCCCCACTCCGTCTTCGGAGACAGGTGCCCGTAACCTGGCGAACAGATCATTTATAATCATCTTCCTGTCCTAATCCAAGTACACACACAATTACAGGGGCTAGAAAGAAAAAAAACCAGTTAAGTGCGAGCCGGACTTGCGCACTGAGGATTCCGTACAAAAATTCCCGAATTGAGTTACAAAGATTTTTCTGAATCGCAAAAAAAGCTTTTTTTAACAACAAATTTATAGTTTTCAAATTTTTCCCTATATTTGTGCTGTGAGACCTTGCTTCATACCAAATTTCAGGATTATTGGTCAACGGGAAGTACCCTATGAAGTTCGATTCCCTTAAGAGTGTCGAAATATACGTTTCATGCGACATAAACGGCCGTATCTTTTTTTTCCGTTAACTCAGAAGTTTGATTGTTTCACAGTTTCAAGGGACCGCAGACCTGAGTATATTGTTTTAATTTCAACTCGAAACCTTCACGCGTTCCCTAGATAAAAGGTCTTGACAGACAGACATCAAAGTGATCCTAGAACACTAAAAATGTTTTATTTTATATTAATTTCCAAACGCGCCTAAAAGAGATATCAGCTAAACCGTAGCGTTCTAATAGGGCTGAAGATGTCTGCAAGGGTCCGGACCAAGCCCAAGTGGTCGACGGCGCTTAGTGTTCCACGCGGGCCTCAAGGAGATGTCAGGAACCGTAGGGGCCCATCAGGTCGGCCTACTGGGTCTATGGGTTGTACAAAAGAAAACCCCAGGGCCCTGGAACGAAGGCAAAGAAGGAACAGCAGTGGGTTTTAATCAGTAAAAGTCCGACATGCCCTCCCGCCCCGCCCACGGGCGGGAAATGTTATTAGATAGAAAAAAAAGGATCACGGGAATTTTTGAAAGAGATACCGTGGTCCTAGAATGCAAGGGACACACACAAGAGCACACAGTGCATTTCAGTAAAAGTCTGACATGCCCTCTCCACCTTAGAGCGAGACAAGTCATGTGATGATTTCCCACCATAAAAACATATAATAAATATATAATCTTAGGCGATAAGAGTAGAGGAAGACCAAAGGAACCATGTAAGGGCTGTGTGAATGACGATATCTCTAGAAAAGGGGGGTGACTGCTGATAATGACGACTAACTTAGAAATATGGAAGAAGAAGCCGAAGTTGTTGCGCCGTCCACAAATGAAATGTGAGAAAGGTATAATGATGATGATGATAATTACTGGATCCTTACCGATGGTGGTGATGACGGTGAGGGAGTACAGGAAGCCTGAGGAGAAGCTCCACTGCGGCGAGGACCGGCCGCCGTCCCAGCCCTTGTGCACCGCTCTCACTATCTTAATCTGGTAGTTCTGCAGTTCTGTGCCGATCCTGAGAGAGAACCAGCGTAAGAAAGATTTTAGTACATTAATACTCCATACGTAATAAGATTAAACATTTAAACAAATCTTTTTCACTGTCCGTTCAACCGATTTTGACATCTATTCTGTAGGCATAAGAATGGCAATCAAAGCAAAAAAAAAATGGTAACAATACAAACTTTTTACTATACCATTTGTCATGCTCCTAACCCAATAGAAATCAAAACGGACTGTGAAAAAGGCTTGTTCAAAAGTCTAATGTTATTTCAAATGAAGTATAGTTGCCTTTGCCATAGACAACAAATAATAATTGATTGTACATGTTCCTGTGATCATGGTTACTTCGTTACATAGCCAAGACTTTACCGTGCCTCGGAAAGCACGATAGTTTTGATTGTCATTGGAAGATTAATGACAGTCGTTAAGGGTAGTCAGAACTCAGAAAATCTGACACCTGTCTTGCGAAAGAGTATCGTGATAATGGACTATGGAGATCAGATATGCAGTCGCTTCATATAAAAATACTCCCAAATAATTGGCAAAATTCACGACACAATAGATACTTGTTAAAACTGCTCAGCTACCGATCATGTTACCTATATCCATACGCACCTCTCCTTCACTGCCGTCTCATTAAAGAGGTTCAAGGCAAGAGTGACGTTCTGCCACAGATACTGCGACAGGTTTTCCCGTTCCCTCTTCATTTGATTGTCTATCTTCCTCTCGCTCCCTCCTTCTATCGCTTGGAACATGAACGAACCTGTGACAAGAGAGAAATATTTTAGTGACCATTCAAAATTGTAGGTCTTTTGAGCCGGATATTTTTGTGTACTAGTGTAATGTTATAATATCTATATAGGGTATCCTTTTATGACGTAGACAAGCACTAAGAGAGGATTTTTCGAAATTCTCCCTAGGTCCAAAGTTTGTATGCAGAAACCTACTTTCATGCGGGCGAAGCCACTGACAGATGGCTGGCGGACGGCAAGCTACCCATTGCTCGCCATCCGCAAGCCAACGCCTACGGTGGCTGGAAATCGGGATCGGGATCCCGGCGGCTGGGGCACGAGGGCCGTTCTCTCTCGCGTGCGGCCGCCTCCTTTGCTAGCATTACTGCTTCGCAGAGTTAGCCGGCTGCCTGCCACTCCTCCTTGCTCCGGACCATGGCCTGTACCATGGCCCGGCGCGAGAGATCGTTGCCGCCTATCACCCCCACGAGGATACGGCGGTGCTCTGCCCAGGCGGGGCACACCTCTACCGTAAAATAATAATAATGATCCTTTATTATCAGGGAACTAAAGCCCATAGGTAAAATACACAAATAATCTTACAAAATAATAAACTAAAACATATTATTATAAAAGAAACTGTAACAATGACTAAACTATATACTAATTCACACAAAGTGACGGCGTCGTGTTCCGCTGCGAGGTCGGTATTCTACCACGAAATCGTCGATACATGGCAATTTTCGGCCAAAACTCTCCTTTGAGGAAAGTCTCCAAATGATGAGTCGGCACCCGCATCACAAACGACTTGAAATTAGTGTTATGGCGCGGCTCCAACTGCACGACTCTCAAAGTCCAGTTTGTCTTTACGCGTACATACTCCACGATCTACTCAGCCTCGAAACTTACAGCTGCGTCGTGGGTACTGCTGGACGCAGCAGCATGTTGGGTCCTGCCAACGCGGTACTGCACTGGTTCTGGCAAGTAGGCTTCTTCTTCTTCTCTACCTTAATGAACCATCCTCATCGCTCTGCTTGCCCCCTTTCGTTTTACTTGCTTGTCGCGTTGTATGCGTATGCTCCTCCATGCCCTCCGGGCGGTCCACACCATGGTGACATCCGGGCGTTTCTTCCGCACGAATCCGGTGCAGGAACCTCCCGAACTTACCGTGAGGACTTGCGTCATACGGAAGGCAAAGACATCGTGTTATCTTTCCCGCAACTCCTTGAAGAGGAAACTTACCGCCACAATTATGGCTTGCCCACCATCTAGTCCTTTCGAGTATTATACAAAATATAATTCGGAAATGCCTCAAAATATTTATAATACCGTAGACTAGATTTTTCTTGCGGCTTAGTTCCTATCCACTGAAACCCAGCATTTGTCCGCTAAAAAGCCTGACACTCCTAGCTTTTATAAGTAAATGAAATCGCAACCTACATAGGTTACCTCCAACAAATTTTACTGCTAAACAATACTAGTTTTTGATTATATTAGCTTAACAACCGGACCTAAATAAAGGTACCAATCTACACTAATATTATAAAGATAATAGAGATAGAAGATAAGATATAAAATTTGTTTTTTTGTTTGTAGGAGGTAATCTCTGAAAGTTCTGGTCCGATTGCTAAAATTTTTTCACCGATATAAAGCTGCTTTATTCCTGAGTGACATAGGCTATATTTTATATACACTGCGAAACGAAACAAAACACGAAACAAAAGCAAAAGCAAAAGCAAAAGCAAAAGCTAGTAATTTATAATTGGGTCTAACCCTAAAGTTGACCTCATCTCAAATTTTCAACAAATGTTACGAAATCAGTTTACCACAAACAAATCCGTAACACTTTGATGATTCCATCAGATAGACATGAAAAGAGCGTTATACTTAAAATAATGATGTCTTTTTAATAGATAACGACTTCATTTTTTGAACTGATGATACTATATCACTTTTATCTCATGCCAAACATTGCCTTATTAATAATTTATCACGAGGCTGAGCCACGAAGACAGTTTCCTTTTAATTCACTGAAGACGACGCCCGAACATAAATTACGAAGCATCATAATGTCGTCAAGAAAAACACGAGTTTAATTTAAAGACTTTCTCTTTGAAGCTGTAGGTTAGGTAGTGTACATGCTGTCAATTCAAAATTCAATTCAAAATATTTTTTTATTTTACATAAAGAATGTTTTGAATTTAATTGAAAAAAATGTCAGAGAAGAGATGAGACTGGTCGTGGTTTAAAATTAAATTTCTTAGTTCTTGTTGATTAATTAATCTCTATTCGGTTAGTCTCGTTATCACCTTGTCGGTAATCTTGGTTCTCCTAGGGATACCTTCATTCCTGATCCGATCACGCAAGGAAACTCCGAGCATAGCCCGATTATAATTTAGGGGTCTTCATGGCTAGAGTGAATAGGCTCTTAAAAACTAGTGCTAGCTTCACCGTCATCGGTTGCATCGCTGTTTACCACCAGGTTAATCGCACTAGTTTATACCATTAAAAACAAAAATCACCCTCCCTTAAAAAATGTCCATTTGGGTAACGTAACGACATTTAGTAATCGACCACGTTTCAGAGCCATATATCATCACTGGTAGACATAGACTTTCGTTTAGAGATGAAAGCTCGTTAAGTACTAAGAAAATATTGCCTTTCTAGTTCATCGTAGTCGATGCGGTTTACAAGGAAAAGTTAATTATAATTACATTACACGGCCTTGAAAAAATTGAAGTAAAATAAAAAAGTTTTTGAAAAACATTAATCAATCTTTTTCACAATGTTTTACTGTATAAATAATGAAATTATCCAGTTCTCGGAATAACTAAGCGAACTAAAGCATATTTGTGAAGATTTCCAGGAATCGTGTTCAGCTTACAGATTCTAGACATCTTTGTATAAATTCCGGGCATAATTATTAAGAATCTATTGAAAGGTTGCCCGTAGGCGCATGGTTCCTCCTTTCAACGGAAAGCCTTTTGAATAGCAACGTAAATAGAGGTTATGATTAAATACCTAGCCGGTATTAAGTCTGATCTATAGTACCTCGTGCACAAAGGATCCATTACCACGGTGGGCACAAACTAATTAAATACTTAATATTAAAGTTTATACATCATTTGTTTTGTCTGTTTTATTCTATTGATAACGTAACGGGTGAACAGATTTGTATAAAGTTTAGTTTTTATTCCCTTTAGGTGAAGTCACTGGCACAAGCTATTTAATACTTTTCAACCCTTTTTTGACAAAGGTAGTACCTTTACCAACAAAGAAACCAAAGTGGAGAAATCTAGAAATAAATCTAGGTACTTGTATCCTTATCCTAACATATTATAAAACAAAATCCCCGACAGCGTCTGTCTCTATAAACGCGATAAACTCAAAAACTGCTCAACGGATTTTCATGCAGTTTTCACCAATAGACAGAGTTATTTATAAGATAGGTTTTGATGTAAAATACAAGCATTTAAAGAGCAACCGAGAATGTCAACACACCCGTGTGAAGCTGAGGCGGGTCGCTAGTGTTAACATACAAAAAAACTTTTATCAGAATATCAAATTGGAAAACACCTCATCATCATCATCATCTTCCTGCACTTGTCCCATTTTATATGGGGTCGGCACAACACGTTTTTTTCTTCCATTCTGTCCTGTCACTCGTCACGCTATCACTAACTCCCTTTTCTTTCATATCACTTCTCACACAATCTATCAATCTTTTCTTTGGCCTCCCTCTCCCTCTCCATCCATCCACATGTAAATTCATAACTCTTTTAGCAACATGCGCTTCATCCCTCCTCTTCACATGACCATACCAAGATAAACGATTCCCTTTCAACTTTTCAGTCATGGCGCCACTTTCAAACTTCCCCTAATATACTCATTTCTCACTTTATTCATTCTTGTCACACCACACATCCATCTTAACATTCTCATCTCCGTTACGTGCAATCTTTTTTCATCCGTCTTTTTCACAGCCCAACATTCTGATCCATACAGTATGACAGGCCTTATCACGGACTTGTAGATTTTACCCTTCAACTTGAGGGGCATCCGTGGGTCACAGGTTGTTCCCGTGACCTGTCGCCATTTCATCCATCCTGCGTTGATCCGATGTGTTACGTCCCGGTCTACCTCACCATCCCCTTGGACGAGCGAATTGGAAAACACCTATTCATAAAAATTACAAGTAACGAGAACTGTCATAGAACACAATATTTCTGAGAGATAGAAATAAATGGTATCAATTTTAGTTTCAGTTGGTAAATTTTAAAAAACATTGAACAACCTTTTGCGAAACAAAATTTTTAGCTCTTGCGGACCGTAGGTAATAGGAACTGCTGCTTCATGTAGACCAATTCACTGCTGATAGTGGCTTCGCCCGCGTGATAGTAAAAAATTCTATCAAGGGACAAAAATATCCCAAGGGAATGTTCCCTTGGGATAATTTGCAATAGTACATAGAAATCTATGTGCTATTGTAATTATACAAGGTTTAAGGGACAGGTCTCCGCAAACTTTAAGGGCTTTCTCAGTAGACGAAACTGAACAACCTTCCACAAGATTTTTTTTTCGGAAACAACATCGGCCTCTCCATATAAAATTATGAACTTAATTGTATAGTTTGTATGGGGAGGCCGAATTTTTTTTTTTCGTTTTCGCTATTCCAGGACATGATCAACCCGTATGCCAATCATCTTTTGTTGATTGATTCTGAAGCGAAATTCAAGGCAAGAATTTTAGTCTCTTTTATTGAGTTTAGGGAGGGACTCGATTACATAATCTAGTCGAGTCAATTCTTATACTTACTTTGTTTGTTTTGTTTTTGTCTGTTATTTGTGTGAAAACATACATATACTCTTTACAAAAAATATCCTTACATAATGTATCTATTATAAATCAAATCACGTCTGTCTGTCTGTTCGCAATAAACTTAAAAACTACTGAGCAGTTTTTCAAGCGGTTTTCATCAATAGATAGAGTGATTTATGAGGAATCTTTAGTAGTTATAAATATATATGTATAATAGAGAAGAGAAAAGATTTGTAACACCCGTGCAAAATTTAAATAAATGACAGTTTAAAATATATCCATCTTATCTTTGATTGCACAATGAAACTCCGAATTCCGTTTGCATCAATCTATCTCGAATATCCCTTGATCGTCTGCATCGGCCTAACGCGATATCGCGAACCCCTACCCCTCATTCTTCATCAAAATGACAAAGGAAATACCCAACAGAGATGCTGTAAAAGTTAAAAGTGCCCAGTGAAGTGTAAAGTTCAGGCTTTCAAGCCGTCTAATGACGTGGAGCGACAAGCATAATTCTATTATTGTGGCGCAATCAATACCCTTTGATTTGGAAGAGGAGAGTGATAAGCTTGGCGGGACGGCAGTAATTATTTATATTGTGGCGTGAGTTAGGCCTTGATATTTCAGTTTTAAAGTCCATTTTGAAAGTGAATTAAACACCTAATATCTTTTTAGGGTTTCGTACGCAAACGGTAAAACGAGACTCTATTGCTAAGATTCCGCTGTCCGTTTGTCTGTCCTGTCATGAACCGTAATAGTGGTAGTAGCAGTTGAAATTTTAACAGATGATGTATAATATCTGTTACCGTAATAACAACAAATACAAAAAAATTGAATAAAACATTTTTTTAAGGCTTACATACAACAAACGTGATTTTTTTTTATGTTTTTATTGCTACGGATGGTACAACCCTCCGTGTGCGAGCACCTGATGGTAAGCAGTGATGCAATCAAAAGTTTATTAAGAACTTATTCACTTGAGCCTTGAAAACACCTAAATTATAATCGAACGGGAAGACCGCAGCAGGCAAATGGTTCCAGTCCTTCGATGTACTCGATATTAACGACTACGTGAGACGGTTAGTCCGGACCGTAGAGATTTCAACAAAGTAAGGGAGGACACTCATCGTACGTCGGGTTGTCCAATGGTAGAAGTCATGTAATTCCTGGGCACACTCTCCAAAATACATCCTATAGAACACCGAAAGGCTTGCTATCCGACGCCGGTGCTCCAGGCTTTGTAATATAATAATAATAATATATTTCAAACTACGCTACACAGTTAGTAGTAGTTAGTACCTTCCTCTTGTAACCAGTTAAGCAAGTTTTGGTTTAGAGGGCTTCCTTAAATTGGGTCGGTGTCCGTGATCTAAGTCAGTCAATGCGCCGTCTAAAGGCTTCTTACTTTGGCTTATACAAAACTTAAATCCTTGATCGTGATAATAACCCAAAGTTATTACTAGGTAGGTTATAATACTTCAGTAAAAAAAGATTTTGAAAACCTTTTACGTAGTATAAAACAAAGTTTCTTACCGTGTCTGTCACCGCGATTTCCTTCTATACTATGCAATCGATATAATGCGCCTTTTTTAACCGACTTCAAAAAGGAGGAGGTTATATGTTCGGTTGAATGTATGTTTTTTTTTTTTATGTACCACCGATTTCTCGGTCAATTGTGGACCGACTTCGAAATTTTTTTTTTTTGATTGAAAGGTTATGCTTCCGAGTTGGTCCCATAGAAATATTGTTATGATCTGATCATGAATTTCGAAGATATGGAACAGAACTCCTCATAGGATCACAGCAGAACCGTCGTAACAAGAAAAATTGCTTTGTTTATACGTGTAGTCGATGACTGACTGAAAGTAGAGGGGAAATATATCGAATTGATCTGATGATGAAGCCTGAACTTAGACACCGGAACTCTGTAATAAATTAATGTAATCTAACCGTGTTTGGGATTATTAGAATTGTCATGAGATTTACTCTGGCTATAAGGTATTTAAGTTTGGCTGAGGGGTACTTTTTAGTGGTGGTACCATAACTAAAAAGTGTAAAATAAAAAACTTTTTACAAAAAAAAATACAACCGACTTCAAAGTATAAAAAACACTGAAAAGTGCAAAATAACTTTAATTTCGGAAGTCGGTGTTAAAAAACGAAGAGACAAAACTATTATAGAAACACCGACTTCCGAAATTAAAGTTATTTTGCACTTTTCAGTGTTTTTTATACTTTGAAGTCGGTTGTATTTTTTTTGTAAAAAGTTTTTTATTTAATATAAAGAGCAATAAAATGAGGAAGGTTTGAGGAAGGCATCTGTACAAAGCCGGGACGGATCACTAGCAAATTAAATTTTATGTAAAAAAAAAAACAATTATTTTTAATTTGAGTCCAAAACCACACAATGGGTTTGGAAATGGCTTTAAACGTAACGAAAACAGCAATAATGACATAACGCAACACGTACCATATCCCTTAAGCATGACATAAAATTGTACCACATTGCCATAACAACATCAGAAGTACGCCTATTGCCTCCCAACCATTACAAAACACCCCGATCCATCATGTTTTATGGCATTTGGCAACAGACGCCGTACAATCGTTTGTGGTGTACCGAAAAGGACCAGTTCACCACTGAATTATCGATTGGCAAACACTTTCTAACAACACCGCGGTTGTGATTCCATTCAATGCCTTTGTTGCGGTTTCCATATAATATTTATGGAGTTTTCAATCGGAATTAGATGACCTAAATGGCGGAGTAGGTTTGTTAACTACATCGGTATTGTTAGGAATGATAGCAAATTATTTGTTGGGCAATTTTCTCGAGTTTTGGGATACAGATAATCGAAATGACTTAACCAATAAAGGTTCTAATTTAACACTGTTATAATTATTCGTACACACTTGACAATCATCCATTTTAAATACCTATTTAATTTTTTCTTGTTTATTTGCTATATTTTTTTGTTTCCTTACTGTATACTGATCATTATTGATTTCATTACTGATCATTTAATTACGACCGTAATATATTTAATTTAACCAACCAATATTTTAAAAACACTCAACTAACGAATAAAAAACTATTGGAGCGACATTGGTTCTACATTTTGGTCCCTCAAGCCCGATCTTAAATAACAAAAAAGTTTTTTCCTGAGCCATTGTAAAATGGCATAGGTATCAATACACAGCCTTCGGAGTGATTGCAGTCCTTTGTCGGTATACCAGGAGCGGCTGAAACTGATTACTGGCTTTGATGTCCCTCCTGTAGAAGTATCTATACTATAGGTATTTTAACGGCGACATTACGGCTTTGATTGCAGACTACGATCTGAACTGATGACGTAAGTTGACGTTTAAGATGTCTCTATTACAATTATACGAAAAAAACGGAGAAGAGAATCGAGACTTATATTGTAGACAGTTCCTAACGACTCACCGGCAGAATAATTACATATTAGTTAAAATAAATATTGTTTTATTCACCAAGGTCACACCTGTTACGGTAGGATAACCAGCCTCCAAATGACCAGCATAGAGTTACGTGGACGGAATACATACAGACTTTAATTCGCCACCCTATCGCCAAATAGTTCCCTACTATTTGTCTACGAGCAAAAAACACCCTCCAATGAAGTGATCTACAAAGAATCAAAGAGCCAGCTCAGCAAAATCAATCACATTAAAGGCATTAATTAGCCACGCAATAATGAATCAAACGTGGCCTCATTTGATACCTCACCCTTTAATTAAAACCGACGCTGGTTCTTTTAAGCTACGGAAATAGAATTCTTAATTCATGGATTATTATTTTCTAAACAAAAGTACATAATTCGTTCACGACACGGACGACCAACTTTGGAGCAAATGTTTGGTTCGCCTGAATTCGGCGGAGAATTGGAATTTGTAGTTACAAGCGTAGTGGTTTTCTTTGTGAAAATGGATGGAATTTTTCATTTTTAGGGTTCCGTACCTCAAAAGGAAAAAACGGATCCCTTATAGGATCACTTCGTTGTCCGTCCGTCTGTCTGTCTGTCAAGACCCTTTATCTTGAGAACGCAAAAAATCATATACTCAGGCTTGTGGTCTCTTGAAGCTGTGAAAAAATCCTGAGTTAACGAAAAAAAAAGTTACGGCCGTTTATGACGCAAAAAACTTGAATTTCGACATTCTCAAGGGAATCAAAATTCATCCCGTTGACATAGAATCCTGAAATTTGGCATGAAGCAAGGTCGTATAGCACAAGTATAGGAAAAACTCTGAAAACTGTAAATTTGTAGTCACGTCACAAAAAAAAAAACGGATGATTCGAAAAAATCTTCGTAACTCAATTCGGGAATTGAACTGTTTTCATTGATAAGTTTGTACGGAATCAGTGCGTGAGTCCGACTCGCACTTGCCCGGCTTTTAGCAGACAAAAAGTTTAACAGATAAAGAGGTTTGGTAAAGGTGTGTATCTGCGAATGCTTTATAGTTCATGTGATTGCGGCTAGACTTGATATATATACTCAATACTCAATACTTTATTGCATTCCATATTATGTACATAGATGGTATAAAATATTGTCAAGATCAATATGGACCCTGTCGGGCACAGCAAAGTTATGAGAGAGGATGGAGGCTAAGTAACAATTCATGGAATTAATTATTATTATAGGTAGATTCAATGTATGTGTAAATTATTGTGTGGTTAATTATGTTACATATTTTAATTTATTTTTTATCATTGTTATTATTAAATTATGTACCTATATATTTAAATAAAATTATGTATGCATGTTATTTATTATGTATATGTATAAGTATTGGTAAATTTTGTCAGATATTTTATTTATTTTTATCATCATCATTATTATTAAATTATGTTAATATTGAAATAAATGTATGTATGTATATGTATATGTTACATAAATAAATAAATGTATATGTTTGCATTTTCGTATATTAGTTTGAAGTTTCAAGATACTTGTTTGTAAGTTTTAAGATAATGCCATTTCTGAGTTATAACTTAAATAAGCATATAAGGTTTGGTTTTGGCTAAGGCACCCACACCTTATACTGTGATGTATGAAATGTGATTTTTTCATTTCATACAGACTTTTCTAAGTTTATCTAGGACATTCCTGACACCACAAAAATCTGAACAATCAGTCTATCCAAAGAGTATCGTGTTGCCCAAGGGCTGGGTTGTGGAAGTCTGATAGGCAGTCGGAAGCTGACCCCAAACTAGTGGGAAAAGGGTTATAGATGATGATGCTAGTTTTGATTAAAAAGATACAATTCTGTGACAGTCGACGTTGCCTCAGTACCTCATGAATTCGCTTGTCACTCCTAAATTAATGTCGAACAATCACCCTAACTACAAGCACATAGACGGAAACATTTATCTAAGTCAAAGTCAATCCGCATGTCTTAAGTATCGTTACTTGAAAGTCTATGCCCATTGTGTGATTTTAGCCTGTTTTTACTTGGGTGGAACATGAGGGAGTGTCCAAATACTGACTAAAACTCACTCCTTCAGATGCTCCTTGCGAGAGCCCCGGTAACACCTTCGAACAATCTAAGATATCTTTGAGGCGCGCGTCTCGTATTGGAATTCTCGAATTCCAATACGCCCTCGACCCTGGTTTGGTCCTTCTCGGACGGCTAGACAGCAAGCTATCCATTGCTCACCGTCCACAAGCCCGAGCCTACGGTGGCTGGCAATTGCGCTGCAGCTCCTAAATCCTGGGGCGTCTCTAACGGGAGCCGCTTTCTTTACTCGTATTACTGCTTCGCCGAAGAAGCTGACTGCCTCCCATTCCCTCTCGCTCCATACCATGACCTGAACTAAGGGCGGACGCTTAGTTTGCCCCTATCTAATCGCCTCCACAAGGATACGACGATACTCCGCAAAATGGTGACACCTGGTGAATTCTTTCCGCCTTATCTGACGCAGGAACTTTCTGAACCAACCGTATAGGTGAGTCAGACTAAAGGTGAGGACGCCATGGCGCTTCTGAAGTGACTCCTAAAAGAGGGGCCCTACCGCCGCGTAGTGGCGTGCCTAATGTGATTTCAGGATAATATTAAACGGAGAATAATTATATATTAGACTTATGTATAATATAATTATATATTAGATTTAGTTATGTAAGGTTTATATTGTGCACTGGATCCTACCCTCGAATATGTTCTCTCTCAGTAACTCAAAGGTTAGCTGGGAGAAAACTCATTGTTGAGTTAAGCTCGCCTTTGTACATAAACTGTATGTATCACCGTGTACTATGTATGTTTTTGTGTACAATAAAGAATTAAGAATTAAGGAGAATATTGCTCTATGAAAAGAATAGACAACGCTCCTATTATATTCCTGGTAATGGCCTCCTGCTTGTTTGCCGTACTAAGGCGTAAAAACTGATGATGATCTCACCTGCAATAGTATAAGCGACGACCAGCACGATGACGCCCACATTACTGAAGAGGAAGGCCAGCAGCCCGCGCACGTAGTCCCGGAGGCGGGACGCGAGCCTGCGCCTGCGCCGGGGCATGTTTCACCGCGCATCGCGAGGCCGTACATTTGGCCCCGAGCCTGTGGGTGTATCGCAGCTCATTGGCTCAGCTTTGTGGCATCTGAGGGTCTGGAATAGAGATGGTTCTTATTAGTATTCAAAGTAAAACACAGATGTACTAAGTAATTTTTGGCACATCGGCATGATGGCGCAGTGGTTGAGCAATTGGTTACTGAGCTGTATGCCGTGGGCTTGGTTCCCACACGGAACAAATATTTGTATGGCTTGGACAGTAGTTCCGGGTCTGGGTGTTTTTTGCATGCAAGTTTAATTTTTTGTAAACGTACCCACGATAAAGGAGTTATTCCTAGTGTGAGGCAGTTTCTCTTAGAAAAAACTAATTTTGCTCATCGCATAGCTTCTATAAGTAAAATAATTTTCGCAGTTGGAGCCCTAATATGTCGTTTTAAAATCCTCATAATTCCGGTGCGTGTCCTCTGACACGCTGAGCGCTTACTCTCTAGTAAGCGCTATACAAGCCTAGTAATATCCCTTTCTCAAATTTACTTATTTATTTATTTATTTAATCTTCATGCATCATAAAGTACAAAGGCGGACTTAATGCCTGAGGCATTCTCTACCAGTCTACCTAGGGTTGTGAAGAGACAATATGGTAGGTGCATAAAAAGAAAATTTTATATGAAAAACAAGAGTAAAAAAATAGTATACATATCTATAATTAAAATACATATATATATTTACATATATATTAATATAAAGTAACGAAAGAAGTTTTGAGACGATTCTGCTATTGGTGGAGCAAATGATTCCGCAATTTCCGCTTAAATGCATATCGACTTTCGGCCGTCCTGATATCGAGAGGAAGCGCATTCCACAGAAGGATAGACTGGAATTTACCAAATTCATGATGCTTTTAAGACTACATGGTACAAGAGAATTCAGAATTTCCTGAAAATATCTCAAACAAACCAACAAATCATTTCTTTGCAATACAACAAACTCTCTATAATACTAATTTAGAAGATTGAAAAACCACGAATGCAACAAGTTTATTACGGTACGAAACTGTTTTTTTTTTCTTTTCGACATGACATTTTCAACGTTTACTTTGGGAGAAAGCAATCTATAATTCCGTTTCTAGTACATTTCTGTCTAGTCAATCAATTGAGACTTGTGACCAGAACCATAACATGTCCGCGTGGATGCATTGACGAAATTCATTTGCAACGTTTGCCCTAAACAAACAAATATTTATACATATAAACATTACAATTTCTTTTAAATAAAAGCTTGTATAAAGCAGATTAATTTATCGTACTGCCGAATCACGTTCATAAAAATCAGCTCACTAGTGTAACAAAACGACTAACACATTTGACAGGAAACGCACAAATCAAAATGACTGCTCGGACACAAATCACAGAGTTATTATAAAAGGATATATAAATACTCGTATGTCAGTTTCGCACCCATTCATATATTTTTATGCAGCTTGCTGACATTTGTTTCCGCGCTAATCTCGGGATGATGGACTGTGTCAGCTGTATTTGATATAAATCACTCAAGTTTAATTATACATAAATTTTATTAATATTGGTTATACGTGGCTAAATAATAACAGCCGCTCGGTTCCAGCTTCGAGGTTGAGCAACGCTTACCGGGGCCGGTTCGTAGATTGGTGACCATCCATTACACACCGAGACTCCACCATGCCTGGGAAAGCACGTCAAACCGTTGATCCCGGCTATCATTTGTACATGTTTATCAGCCGTGATGGATTGTCAGAGCCAGAAAATATGACAAGCCTTGCCAAGGGTAACTATGTTTTTTTTTTTTGTATTACTATTCTACCGCAGACATGGTGGTCCGCGCCATTTTTTGACAATGTTATTTATTTAGTACAATGTTTTTCGCATATTACATCTCCTTTGTGCCCTTATCGTGAAACTATAATGCAGCTTAAGGACTACGTGAGTCCACCTCAGGCTCATTCTTTTTTTCATAATTATTTTTATGTAAACTATGTTAGGGTATATATTATGGTGGAGAAAATGCTAGGCAGATTAATTAGGTATACGTGATAGAATTCACCTTACACATGTTATCTTCTTATAGGTATAATTTTATTTCTATCTTAATATAGCTAAGCAAATCGAATAAGTCCTTATAAAAACAGGTTGGTACTTTTGTATGTGTAACGTTGGATTTGAATGACATTTTTATATGTAAAGGAACAAACACCCCTCACTATTTTACTAGTAAATCTGTTCACAACATCATACGTTCTTTCAAAAAAAAAACAGATACCAGTTATCTGTTTTTTTTTTTTAATAGTTGCAACTAGTGCTTGACTGCAGTCCCACCTGATAGTAAGCAGTGATGCAATCGTTGATAGTGAAGCGCACTAGTTTATTAAGAGCCTATTCACTCTAGCCTTGAAGACATCTAAATTATAATCGGATGGGAAGACCGTAGCATGCAAATTTTTTAAGTTGAAGTCCTTCAAAGTACGCGGTATAAACGATGAGGCAGAGTTTCTTGCCGGGTCTTCTCCATATCTCCTCTCTCATACCGTGCTTCTGACGCTTTATAAGGGCTCATGTAGGCATATGTGAAATAATAAGAATTTGAATTTGAAAGCGCTCAGTGAAATGGTACTTAACCGAAGAAAATTAAATTCAGATATACGAGTAAATGATATAAAACAAAAACGCAAAAACTGGTCCTCGTAGAAAAGCTTTAAGAAATCTTTGTAAAATTGGACAAACTCGAATAAATTACGCAAATTTTGCCATCAGAACGCAGTACCATACACAAATATCTAAACAAAACATAAATTCAATGCTGAAACTGATATCAAAGCCACACCGAATGTCATATCTACTAATGAAACCAAAACACCTGCTTAAACAAATATCTCGACTTCGCTGGCACATCCCACCTATTTAGGATTACCTGCTTAGTTCAGCACCTTAACACCGAGTCAATACGATATGCGAATACAAACTACGGGTAAATGAGAAACCTCGATTGGGGCTAGAGATTGGAAGAGTTTATCGATATTGGTTAGCTATCGATACTTCTGTAAATTGACTAAAGGTAGCGTGTGATACGTGGTGACGTATAATTTTTGGTTACAAACTGGAAATATAGGTGATCCAATTCGAAATACCAATCTCTCCATGCATACAGCTAGCCACAGTGATTCATAATTGTGTCAGTTGTTAAGCTTGAAACTTAATTGTTTAAGATATGAATCGAATGGTCCTAAAACTACCGCTAAAATTGTCAGTTGTACAAAAATCTCTTAAACAACAATTCAGAAAAGATTCTGTGAAATATTCCAGTGAATGACAGAATTACCGAATGCCAACAGAGCGCTCAGGTGTTCTCTCTCTTTTTTCGCGTTGCCTAATTATCAAACATTGCGTTAGATTGCGTTTGATGAACCAACCAGCTTTAAAACCATTCTCAGAGCCCTTTTAACAGAGTCTATCATGACCAGAAATCGAAATAGGTCGAGTATCTAAACCAAAGTTATCTACATAAAGTTCGTGGAAATAAGTAACATAGAGTTGATATTACCTCCTCTAAAGTTCCTGAACCATACACTTGACTATTAAATTTCAGGATTTATGAAATTGCGAATTACTTATTGCGCTTTAAAACCTACATTTGAACTAAATTAATACCTTGAAAAGTTTTATTTTGTTTTTAGAGTTCCGTATCAAAATTGATAGGTAAAACAGCTTTGTTTTAATCTAACAGTTTTAGTATGCAACACTATAACGTAATAAGATTTTGCAATTCAATAATTTAGTTCATCGACATATGTTCATTTTCACTGTTTTTCATACAACCGCTCTTACGCGATTATGACGTTATTACACATTTTTCATTAGATATTTTGGAAACATATATCTTGTGGATACTATCTAGGCTTCTATTGAAATCCATTTATAAAATTGTGTAAAACTAATCCAGTAAAGACCTCTGAAAATCTGCTACTTTGAAGGAACTTTAACATTTCATAATTTACTCAAAAATTAAAAAAGTGAAAAAACTATAATAATAGAAGCCTTGCAAATTTAATCAAAATTCTAAATGACGACAATTTTTTCCAAAAGAAGAAAGAAAGAAAGAAAACATGTTTATTCTGCCCAAATAGACGCACAATAAAATATAGCAAACTGTCGGGCCATGTGCAAACCGAGCATAACTGTGCTGCACTATAGACACACAATAATATATATATAAACACAGTTGACTGATGTCTACATAGTCTGTGGTTGTCTACACAAAACACAGTCTGATCTTACAGCAAAAACCAAAAGCTTTTAAGGGTTTAAAAAAATCACGTATTTCCTGGAAAAAGTTTTGTAAAATATTCGAGTAAATCACGGAATTACCGAATGCTAACAGAGTTTTCGTCAAACATCGCGTTGGATTGCGTTAGATGAAGTAACAAGCTTTTAAACCATGCTCGATGTTGACGATAGGCAAAAAAACCCTCTTAATCGTCAGGTTTATGATTCCGGGATTTGTTCCAAATCTATGTTACTTATTTCCACGAACTTTTGGTAAATATACTCTTCCTATTCCAATGTCTGAAAGGGATGGAGCTCTAAAGGGTGTATAGCTCCATCCCTCTTTTCTCTTTCCTCATTTTAATACGTGATGGTAAGGCCCCAGGATTAAGAGCTCCGTGCAGGAAGATCGCAATGAAAAATAATTATGCATTTTTACGAGTTTTCACTTTCTAGAGTTATACCAACAATCATCAACATATAGACAAACTATTTGCTTTTCTTATTTTAAAAATTTAAAGCGCTTGTCAAACCAAATAAATAAAATAAAATAAATAAAATCTTTTTATTTCAGACGTATTTGGTCTATACAGTTACATTTTACATTTTCATTATTATATTATTAATTGATTATATTATATTCTGTATTACTTTATGTTGTGACTATAATAATAATTCAATTTAATTTGAATATCTCATGGTTTTATCTGTGGAGAACGTTATTGAATCACATTTGTAAAACTATTGTAAATCCTTTCTTTATGTAACACTCTACGTGTCATTATTCATTTTCCCCAATAAAATAAAATTTAAAAAATCGGGGAAGTGCGAGTCGGACTCGCACATGAAGGGTTCCGTACAGTCCGTGGCAAAAAAAAAAACACGTTTGATTTATGGGAGTCCCCTTAAATATTTATTTTATTCTGTGTTTTAGTAGTTGTTATTATAGCGGCAACAGAAATACATCATCTATGAAAATTTCAACTGTCTAACTATCACAGTTCATGAAATACAGCTTGGTGACAGACGGACAGATAGACAGACAGACGGACGGAGTCTATTACCTATTAGTAAGACTCCGCTATTCGTCCCGTTTTTACTCTGTGGATACGGAACCCTAAAAATAACCTTTGCTCACACTATTATGCAAATTGAAACTGTTTCCAGAGCTAGTACTAATAAAACCTTTTTTATATTCTTTGTAAAATAAATAACGTGTATAAAACTGAATCGCCGAGTGGACATCGCTAGTCCACAATGACTGCGACAAAATTCAGTTTGACCACACTTTTATTTAAAAGGCTATTGTGAAAAATGGCTGCACTATTTTATTCCGACCAGTTACTTTGAATGACTCTCCAATGACAAATTACTAGTTAACCATTTGTTCTCGTTTACATATTGTCGCAAAAACAATTTATATTTTAAATCCTTTCCGGAGTCTGTGTACACAAATAGTCAGAACAGGGTGTAAAACCCTACAGCCTCCATTGAAAATGGAGGATGCTTGTCTAGTGAGTAACTGCTTAATTATTGTATTTCGGGTTTTAAATGCTTATTGATGACGTGGAAATCATCTAATGACTCCTCTCCATCTAGGGTGAAGCGAGAGGACGTGCCAAACTTTTACTGACTAATTCACACCAATTTCCTTTTGCGTTCTAGTTCTTTTAGGCCACGAGTTTCCTTTTGCGTTCTAGGGCCACGGGTTTACTGACCACTCTTTGAGGCGGACGTGGAACACTACGTATTGTCAACGACTCAGTCTTGGTCCGAACGGTTACCGGACGGCCGGACGGCGAGCTACTCAATGCTCGTCGTCCGCAAGCCCACGCCTAGATAGATAGATATATTCTTTATTGTACACCAAAAATACAAATTACATTAAGAACTTAAAATTAATACACAATGAGCGGTCTTATCGCTAAAAGCGATTTTACGTTTTTTTTTTTTTTAACTGACTTCCAAAAAAGGTGAGGAGTTCCAAAAGAGGTTCTCAATTTATCTGAATGTTTCTTTTTTATTATTTTTTTATTTATTTATTTATTAAATACTTTATGCACAAACGTACAGCGGCGGACTTAATGCCTCAGGCATACCTTTTGGCTTATGCCTTTTTTGTACCTTGTTCAGCGATATTGTCGCCAAATGTGAACCGATTTTTACGAGTATTTTTTTGTTTTAAAGAAGCTATCTGCCAGGTGGTCCTATTTCAATTCTGTGCAGATTTGATGATGAACTTCGGAGATAGACCATTGAACATTTCAATAAATGATAGCAAATCTTCCGGGATTGCTGCAATCACATGTCTGTTCATTGAAACACCGACAGAAACACCAACTTCCGAACTCGGCCATGGCAATGCCCCTACGTGAACAGGTAACAGGGCACGTGATGCAGGGTGGGAGGTGGGACATGGTCTTCGGAGAGACGCCGCACAAACACTGAAGATCGGATCCATCTGAGAACCCCCATCTGTGGAGATTTAGCGCCTTCTAATTATACAAAAATGTTACGTTGGTTTTTATAATGCTAAGACTTAAATATAAAGTGACTGTTATTTATGAAACAATGACCAGAGGCTTTCATATTAAATTACCACTTAGAAGAAGATAACAAGGAGAGAAAAACAATACCCGTGGCTTCTGTTATCTTCATATTTATGAGAAAAGACAAAAACCACATATTTTTTTATATTTAAGCGCCATTTTGTCATAAGTTGACCAACCGACCACAAAATCGTAAGTGTTAACTGTTGTTTAACACTGTGAACTTTGTCAAATTATCCTAAGAATTGAATTTAGAATTTGCTAGCTTCTACCAGCGACTTTGCCCGCGTGAAAGTAGAAAATTGTCCCAAGGTAACATACTCCCGGACTCTCCGAGTCCTCCTATATGAGCTATTCCAGGACATGTTCTACCCGTGTGCCTTTCATCCAAATCCCTTCAGCAGTTTCAGCGTGAAGGAGTTAACAAACGTACAAATATACACACACAAAATTTCACCTCTATATTTGTGTAAGACACGTAACCATCCACACACTGGGCCCGCATGGAGGATTACGGTCCTTTCCCTATCCTAGAGAGGAGGCCTAAGTCCCAGCTGTGGGAACATTATAAGACTGATTATGCTTTATCAATGAATTAAATAAACAAATTAGCAACCTACTACTTTATAAAAACATAAATTGAATATATTATCCAGATCCACTAAGACTACATAATTAGTTTTATTACGTGAAAACTGCGATAGGCTCGCAGGGAACTGCAATTTAACTTTGGAGAAGGGACAAAGGTCACCGCAGACCACATAAAGCGTTAACAAAATGTCATGAAAAGCCGGCTTATAAGCATAAATTAACTCGGCTTTGTTAGGAACAATCAAAGGTTTTAAGTCAGTAATTATTTTTGTGACCACAGTCTGTGGTCACAAAAATCCACAGATCCACAGATCACACATTTAGCCAATGGAACCCAATGGCATGATTTACTTTTTCTTTTCGCCAGTAATGAAACCTGGGTTATATATTAGACGACAATACGAAGGATCAATAGCAAAAAGAACCAGGTCTTAAAACCGTAACCGATCGAAGATATGTATAGAAACATTGCTCGTATCTTTTTGTTAGGCGTTATGTACTTATTTTCCTAATTATAATAATGAAATGGAAATATAATACGTAATATTTTGAGGAGTCCATTGATAAAATAGATTAAATTGGTTATTATTATTATTATTTTTCACACTTGTAGTTTTTCATTACTAAAACTAGTAAAAAAAAGACATGATATACAAATAGAAAAGATACGCGTTAGTGTTGCGATAGAAAAGGAATTGACACTATTTGTTTTTTAATTGATATAAACTAGTGCGTACCCACCACAAACACCGAAACCAAAACTATATTTAACAATAGGAAACTGAAAATATCAGAGTATTTTTATTGAAGAAACATAACGCCTGATAAAAAAAACAATGGCAATCTACTAAATAGTCTCTAACTTCGTTTGGTTACGGTTGGTAGACATAATTCTTTTTGCTATTGATTTCTCATACAGTCCTTTAAGATATGGCTTCAGTTTCACTTTTGACGAAAAGAAAAAATATACTAGCTATGTATGGCAAATAGGTATATAGATATCAGCGAAACAATTTCACATGCACATTCAAATAACGCAGAAACCGCTTCCGCAAGAGTGAAGGCACATTCATCCTCACGCCCCAGCCGCCGCGACAGGAGACGACCCGGGCGTCGGGAATCGCAGAGTGATCTCCATCCACCGTTGGCGCGGGCTTGCGGACGACGAGCTATGGGTGGCTCGACGTCTGCTCGTCCTATAAGGACCGAGCCAGAGTTATCGACGGCGCGGAGTGTTCCACGCGGGCCTCAAAGAGATACTACCAAAACCGTAGGAGCCCAGCAAGACCGATGCCTGCTAGGACCATGGGATGGAAAGGATATTCGTGGTCATAGAACACAAAAGGCAACTAAAGAAACATAGGTGTGTTTTTAGTCAGTAAAAGTCTGACATGCTCTCCCGATCTAACCTACATATAACGAGAGAAGTCATTAGATAATTTTCACTTAAAAAAAAAACTCATTTAAACAACAAAATTGTTATCGATAGTCACACCACACCATCTCTAATGACGCGACATATTCCGCCTCTATGTTCACAATATTAGTTCGATGATTAATATACCTACTAATTCCCTAACATATGTATATTGTTATAACAACATCACTTCACTTCAACAGATTCGCAGATACGAGTATGTCTGTAGTACAAACATGAAATATTTTCATAACACTGAATAGTTACGAGACGGTTGGATTAACGATGACAGATCGCTGAATTTGGGACAGAACCAAAAACAACATATAAAACACGTTGATATGGAACATCTATTTTATTGACACTGGAGCACTAAGCTTGGATTCTACCGTGACACATGTCATGTCAAGACAACAGTGTTTTATTGTGAAATGTTGTCAGGTTTCAGGAGCTTGTGTAAGTTGTGGATACGTATTGACGGCAGCACAAGTCGATACTGAATGTTTTTTAGGAAAATCATCCAATGACATCTCCCGCACTTGGGCGGAGCAGAAGGATGTGTCAGACTTTTACTGAGTAAAAACCCACTCCTGTTCCTTCTTTGCCTTTCATACCAGGGCCGCGTTTTCCTTTCAGATGCGAACCCATGGCCCCAGTAGGCTTCGAACCTGCTGCTATCTACTTGAGGCGCGCGTGGAACACTACGCGCCGTCGATGACTTAGGCTTAGTCCGGACGGTTACCGAACGGTCGGACGGCGAGCTACCCATTGCTCGCCGTCCGCAAGCCCGCGCCTATGATGGCCGGAAATCGGGATCGGGATCCCGGCGGCTGAGGCGTGAGGGCCACACAATAACGCGTGCACGTGCAGCCTCGTCCTTTGCTAGCATTACTGCTTCGCAGATGGAGGCGACCGCCTGCCATTCTTACTCGCTTCGGACCAGGGCCCGGCGCGAGAGGTCGTTGCCGTCGATCGCCCCCACGAGGACACGACGGTGCTCTGCGCAAGCGGGGCACACCTACACCGTAAGCTCCACCGAGTCCTCCGGGCGGTCCACATAATGGTGACACCTGGGCGTTTCTGTCGTACAAATCCGGTGCAAGAACCTCCCGAACTTACCATGTCCAGTGAGGACCTGCGTCATACGGAAGACTAGGACACCGTTACGTCTTTCCAGCCACTCTTTAACACTATTCGGGACTTAAATCCCGCAGCCCTAGCTGACATATCATTGAGGCGCGCGTGGAGCACCATCAACCTAGGGTCCTTATTGGTCGGTGAGCTACCCATAGCCCGCCGTCCGCAAACCCGCACCTTTGGTGGCCGGGAATCTTGCGACTCTTCCAATGTCGTTAACTTTTGAGGCTATCAGAGTAAGGGACGACTAGAAAAACGATGGATGGACGTATAAAATACGATATGACTAGAAAGGGGGGGTGACTACTTAGATAACGACTAACTGGGGAGTGTCGAAGATGATATGTTGTGCTGACCTGACTCTCTGGCACTAAAAAGCAATTAGTAGTATTAAAGCATTTTTTAAAAAAAGCTCACGTCTGCGCTGTAGACCGTTTAAGTTTATTTATCTGGAGCTAAAAGCTTTATCTGAAATAAACTTGATACTAATCTGAGACGTTTGTTCAACGCTTAATTCTAATTCTGATTTAATGAATAGCACAATTAAACACATCTTCATCGCACCTGGTAAACAGTAGCACGGTAATATTATCTATACAGTATTGTAACTCAGCCGTATCTTTGAAATAAATGCCTACAGCCGCGCGGTACGTAAACATGCGATAGGGCTGCCCGCACTATGGCTACCCGCCTCCAGCATTTTAATTACATTTGCCTACTTTGTGTTTCCATTTAGTTTTGTGATTGTAAATATATTTTTTTTATATAAACAAATAAAATACTTTGTGAATTGAATAGGAAGTGTTCAATATTTGCGATCGAAAAATATTTGCGCCTCGACTGAGACGTACCTACGAAATGCTTTATTATTAAATTTTAAAGTACAAAAATCCGCATTCTAAAGCTTAAATAAAAAGTGTTTTGGGAAACATGGACAAGGTGTAGAAAAAGGAATATCTTTTACTTGGTTATAGATAGGTACCTGCTTACTTACTTTACAATTTATATCGTTTTAAATGAAAAATTCATGCAACCAAAAACAGCACAATATATCCTACTCTTCATATTAAATATATAAATATGTACTTGAACTTATTTTTATTGAAAAAATCGCGCGGCATAGACGCGACTGTCTGCATCCCGAGCGCACCTCGAGATCGAGGCGCGTAGGTATAGCTCGCGTTTCGTCCGTTTGTATGAAGATGGAATACTGTATAGATAATATTACCGTGACAGTAGCGAGGTGTAAATCCATGAAGCTGTTACCGAACCAATTAAAAATTTTGAGTTGTGGAACTGTAAAATACTAATCGGGCAATATATCTAATGCCTTGTTTCCTTTACTCTAGTCTGGTCTGTGTCTAAAAGTCGATGTGCACTTTCTTAAAACTGTTTACCGTAACTATAAATCTTGTTAACAGTAAAATCAATCTTTATGGTTCAAATAAAATTCTACTCTCGACTTTAACGAAAGATGGCTAAAGTAATGCCGATGCAAAACAGGTGAATATTTGAATCCATTACATTTACTGTATACCTGCTGATTACCATATAAAATGATTTTGCACGTCGTAATGTCGTAAGGGTGTTATTGTGGATGTTGACGAGACGTCAGGACTTCAGGAGACGCCTGAGATTGGCGGGTGGAAACCAAAATTGTAAAGATGGCGTACATGTTAAAAAAAATTGTAATTTCCAAAGAGCTAGGTAGAAATTCTCACTACGATGGTCCTTGAAATCATGTAACATGCAACAAAATTGAGACATCTGTAACGGACAACAACAGACTTGCATAATGTATGACTAAAACTACAATAAAACTGGCCAAGTGTGAGTCGGACTCACACATGAAAGGTTCCGTACTGCAATATTAATAAATTCGAGCAAAAGAACGCCGCCGGCAAAATCATGTTTCTTGTATAACTTTAATTTTTACCTTAATTTTTTAATTTTATTTCATTATTTATTATTGTAGCGGCAATAGAAATACACATTCTGTGAAAATTTCAACTCTCTATCTTTTAAGGTTTATGAGATACAGCCCGTTGATAGACGGACGGACAGATAGACGAAGACTCTCCGTCTGTCTGTCTGTCCGTCCGTCTGTCTTCGGACGATTATAACTTATTATGTAAGTACTTGGTTTATTAATTAACTTCTGATGTTCCCTTTCAGATTTCAATAAATAATAACATCTATCAACGTTTTTCACATAAATCATAAGTTTTATTTTGAAACTAAAAATCCAGGCAACAATATTTAAAATGAAAAATCTCACATCGCCATGATGAATGCTCTGCAAATGCTTTCATTGATCTCTTTCATCTAATCTGGGATTAACAGAAGAAATATTTCTAGAATTTATCATAGCATGTTCAGAATAGCTATGTTTATCGTGGTATACAGGTAGCATTTCTACTTCTAATGTTTTTTTGTCGCATGCAGAGACATAACAAAAGTTTTACACAAATGACTTCGACCTTTACCTCTCACGACATTTGTCATGTGACTTCTCCACAGGTATTGTCATTGTGACATTACCTGAGCAGTGGTGGCCGAGTAGTAACGGCCCCGACTTATGAGTTGTTGGTCGCGGGTTCAAACCCAGCCAGGCGCATTACTTTGTGTAATTTATTTTCATCACCACTGCTCACAAAACGGTGAAGGAAAACATCGTGAGGAAATCGGCATATCCTAGAACCAAAAATTCGAAGACATGTGACATCCATCAATCTGCACTGGGCCCGCGTGGTGAATTACGGCCCATTCCCTCTCCTAGAGAGGAGGCCTGAGTCCCAGCAGTGGGCACATTATAAGGCTGATTATGCTATGCTATGCTTATGCATTATGCATACGTTTTTTACTTAGCGTTTGGCGTGAACGCTAACAGAAAGGTCATTTGTGTAAGCCTGTAAGCTTAAATAGCTTTTGTCTCACTATCAATTTTATTAAACAGGTTTATTGGCAGATAGAGTACCTACTTTAGCGGTATCTAAATGGCCTTACTTTGGTCATGTTCGTAAAATCGTTGAACCTGTTGAATTCACAAGGCGTGTGCAAACAAAATCAGGTTCCAATTAAGAAATTGTATTGTCCAATGTTCAATTGATAACACAAATGCGACTTGTCCGCAGCCCGGTGACTGGCGTGGCAGCGCTAAGACTCGAAACATGCAAGTTTGCATAATAAGCATGCGTGCTCGTACAAAATCCTTAAAGCTCTAATTTAAGCTGCACGATGCTTCTTTCTGTCTGGACAGCTCAGCAAAAAACCACCTCAAACATTCACCAACTTGGTCCTCATATGATTTGACCATTACAGACAAAAAAAATCATATCAGAAAGCCGCCAAGTAACAGAAAAAGCAAAATTGATATGTGACGACATCGCCAATACGCCCCCACTCTTTCTCATATTAATATTTCAAATGCCAACTGCTGCCTCATTTAGTGCCAGTATTAATGCCTTTTTCCGAAAAAAGATTTCATTTTAGAGTTATTTGTTCGCCTTTCCGTTACACAATTTCCTGTACTAAATTCATTTCAAGAACTCTCTCTTAGCAACAATGCATCTACGTATATCTATATAGTCGGACCATCTGCACGTCTGTCTACTATATCATATCCTGCTAATATTTACATTACAGCACCAGCTAATATCTGTGACGGATGTGGCGGGCATAACTATGGGTAATAATAAACTGAGCACAAGAATTATTGGCAATACAGGTGAAATTCGGATGAAAAACTCTGGCTAACGAAACTGGAGGCGGGAAAAACAAAAGAGAAATTTTTCATTGCGTGATTAATGACGTCGTGATGGAGGGGCTCGTGGCAAAATATTAATAACCATACAGGTCGATCTTCAAGGCTGCAGGATTATTTGAAAGAGTTACCCTAGCCTTGGCAAGCAAAAAGGTAACTGAAGGAACGAAGCGTTGATCGATATCTCGCACCTCCAAAAAAAAACCACGTGCGACCCGGACTTCACGTACGAAGGATTCCGTACCAATTATCTATATAACATTAGACACTACATTTCACCACAAAGGTGGAGGACATCGACGAATATGTGCGCCAAAAGTTGAAGTACACACTGAGGGTGCAGTTGCTGGAGTCGCAACGGAATGTCAATTTCAAGGCGTTTGTGGTGCAAGTACCGAACTGTTTTACCTTATTATGAAAGAAGACTTTTGGCCACAGGTCGTGGTGTTCCGTCACTTCCGCGGACAAATACCACAGGACAACACCAAGACGATAGAGTGCAAAGTGATGTGCTCCTAACATAGATTTTTTTCGGGTGGGAAAATCATCTAATGACATCCCCCGCTCTTGGGCGGATCGGGAGATAGAGTCAGACTTTTACTGACTAAAAACCCACTCCTGTTCCTTCTTTGCCATTTTTCCAGGGCCCCAGGATCTCTTTCGCATCACCCATGGCCCCAGTAAGCTTCGACACTGCTGGGCCCCTACGGTTAACGAACAGTACGCGCCGTCAACGACTTGGGCCCGGTCCGGACGGTTACCGGACGACCGGACGGCGAGCCACCCATTGCTCGCCGTCCGCAAGCCCGCGCCTACGGTGGTGGTCGGAAATCGGGATCGGAATCCCGGCAGCGGTTGGGGCGTGAGGAACTTTGCCTCACACGATCGGCCGCGTCCTTTCCGTATCTTCGAAGTTCACGATCAGATCATAACAATATTTCTATGGGACCAACTCAGAAGCATAACCTTTGAATTGAAAAAAAAAATCAAAATAGATCTACAATTGACCGAGAAATCGGTGAACATACATAAAAAAAATACATTCAGCCGAACATAGAACCTCCTCCTTTTTGAAGTCGGTTAAAAATAAAAAGAATTAATGAAATTGAGCAAAAACATATTTTGAAGAATAGCGCATGTGTGTGAGGTTATCGAGTTACATTATGTGGGTATACTATATTTACACCTGTTGGTTTATAAAATGTTGGTATTGGTTAGAAACTGGAAGCCGACCGCAAAATGGTTGTGAAAAGACTGGGCAGGTGATAACGTTTTGTTATTTTTGCTGTGGTAAACGCGTAATGGATTGTAAAATTTCAGTAACTTCATCTTCTGTGGTCATGGTACGTCAGTCTTAAGATTTTACGACTGTACACTGACCTCGGCAGGAAGCTCGGAATTAAGATGTTTGCTAACTGAAAATGAATCGTGTTTTGTGAAGGAAGATGTTCAGTAATGTACGGATATTTATTTATGCGAAAGAGTTTGCATTAGCTGTAATTCTTTTTCGGAAATGGTTGGTTGGTGGAATGGTTTTATCGGTTGTCTTAAAGAAACATCATAATGAAGGTTATGGGACATGGCTGTTTAAAATTCTAGTCCGAGCTTAAGAATTCCGTGGTTCTAAATATTAATTATTAAAACTTATATTCTGAGGTTTGACTAAGTATTTTCTGGTACCTTAATTAGTTTTCGTGGGTTTTCACGTCAACTAAATCTTGGTTGAAAGGAAAAACTAAAAATAAGTATCTGTTGATTCATTTTTTGACACTGACATCCGAAATCAAAGTTATTTTGTATTTTTGTGTTTTCTTTTTGTGGATGTCGGTTGTATTTTTCCCTAAACTAAAAGTAGGGGAGGCGGGGATGCTAAATTTGCAGTTACTAAAGCGTCATGGAGAACTTTTTATTGTGAAGATTAGGTTCTAAAACGAAAAAAAGTCTATGACAAGTTTCTATCATAGTGGGGCGTGTGGCGTGTAAGAATTATCAAAAATGTAAAAAAAAAACGTCACCACATACTCGAGCGCGGTTGTTTTTTTTTTATTATTTTGAAGGTAATCCTATGAGGATTTCGAAAAAAAACATATAATCTGACGGTTTTCATGGGGCGATGTAGCTAAAACCATCGATAAGTGTAACGTTGTATAGTAATTTTCAACGTTCCTAACAAAATTATCTTAGCAAACTGCGGTTAAAAAAATTGCAGTAATTAACAAAATATTAACAGGAACCTTACAACCTGACTTTATGACTCGCCCATTTGCTTATGCCACGCTCAAATTGTCAGATTATTGAAATTTACACTTTTCTGCATGTACTTAAATAACCTTGTCTTAATCTGACGCGCTCGAGTTTTTCCGAGGATCAATTTTTTTTTACTAATCTGACGGGCTGTCCTCAACGCGCCCCTCTATATCAAGGGTTCATATGTGGTAGGGTACATTACAGGGTGCAATGTTTCTCCCCATATGATTTTCTGACGCGCTCGAGTTTCGCGCAAAATCCCCATCTGGCCGCCCCTACTATAAAAAGATTTTTGTAGAAAAGCTTTTACCCCACAAATAAAACTAAATCATGAGTAGGTCAGTTCACTGGTTATTACATAAAGGAATGTTATAATACGCGTAATGACGCAACCTACACATAGCTTTGGGATTGGCAAATGAAATATAAGTAATAGGTACATCCACCGCTGAGTTATGACTTAACCTAACACAAAAAAAAAAAAAAAAAAAAAATTATGCCCAAACCGATAACCTCATTAACATGGAATTTAAACATAATTGATGAAATGAGAGCATACCATACCGTGGCTTAACCCCTTCAGAGTGTACCGGCGTGATGTTATGAAATGATGTTAACAATAAACAGACACGCGATTACAGCAATCCCGGAAGATTTGCTATCATTTATTCAAGAGTTCTATCTCCGAAATTCTTTATCACATCTTTGTCAAATTTTAATGGGACTATCTGAAGAGAATATTCTTCCAAACAAAAAAAAATGATCAAAATCGGTTAATATTTAGCGAAGATATTGCAATAAAAAGAAACACTTAGCCGAATTGAAAGTGTCTTCTTTTTTTTTTAATCGGTTAAAAAGAACTACTTAAGAGGGCCCTTTTTTACTCGCCTATCATCAACATCGAGCATGGTTTAAAAGCTTGTTACTTCATCTAACGCAATCCAACGTGATGTTTGACGAAAAGGCAACGCGAAAAAAGAGAGATATACGCCTGAAAACTCTGTTAGCATTCGGTAATTCCGTGATTTACTCAAATATTTTACAAAACTTGTTCCAGAAAATACGTGTTTTTTTAAACCATTCAATTTTTTTTTTTAAATTGTCGTCATTTAGAATCTTGATTAAATTTGCAGGGCTTCAATTGTTATACTTTTTGAGTAAATTATGAAGTGTCAAAGTTCATGCGAAATAGCAAATGTTCAGAGGTCTTTTTACTGGATTAGTTTTATGAAAAACAGTGAAAATGTATGTCGAGTTGCATCCCCTTAAGCACTAACTTTATTATACTACCAAGCACAAAATAGGTTTGAAATAACTACATATTTACCTCAATAATTTTTTATTACGTTTTTTGCTAAAACGGCTACATAACGATAAATTAATTTTTAAAAGCCCACCCTTAGACGGTTTGGCCGGCTAAAAATATTTTTACAAAATCTAGAAAGCTAGACAGATTTTATTAGACCTTTCAATTATAATCCAGACTCGACGGACTAGAAAATATAATTTATTAGGAAACCTCACAGAAATACTTCAGAAAATCAGATATTTCGATGAAAAATACACTTTTCTTTTGATTTTATGTAAAAAAATACTAAGGGATTTGTAATCTTATACATATTTGTGAATAGTTTTAGGAAAATATATCAATCTTTTTATTTATGAAAAAAAAATCCGATCGCAAAAAAAATAAGAATATCATATAATTATACTTCTTCTTATTATTACTGCGAGCAGTGGTGGCCGAGTGGTAGCGGCCCCGACTTACGAGTTGTAGGTCGCGGGTTCAAACCCAGCCAGGCGCATTACTTTGTGTAATTTATTTCATCACCACTGCTCTCAAAACGGTGAAGGAAAACATCGTGAGGAAACCGGCATGTCCAAGAACCAATAATTCGAAGACATGTGACATCCACCAACCCGCACTGGGCCCGCGTGATGGATTACGGCCCATTCCCTCTCCTAAAGAGGAGGCCTGAGTCCCAGCAGTGGGCACATTATAAGGCTGACTATGCTATATGCATATAATTATCCGTTCCGTATGGTGTTCGGACGTTAAGAATAACACCATCCCATCTCTTCCCGAGGGTGTCGTAAGAGGCGACTAAGGGACATACCAGAGAATGGGCAGCAGCATCCTCTGTGCATTACAACAACCAAACTGCGATCGCCAACCCGTCTGCCAAGCGTGGCGATTATGGCAACCCCCCCCAACATGAAAAACAGAAGGAAAAAATGGCCCCTAGTGCCCGGCAGCCCGTCTACCCTTGACTCCGGTAGCGGTCAAGGCCACGACGAGGCAAGGGGTGCGAAGAATCTCCGGATGAGATTTGGCTACCCATCTATTAAACGACTCGACCTGGCAACTTTCAACACGCGTACACTGAGGACTGACGAGAAGATCACCGAACTGGAGGAGGAATTGAGCAGGTTGCGATGGAGTATTGTGGGATTGTCTGAAGTCCGAAGACAGGGGGAGGATACGATAATTCTCAAATCCGGTAACCTGCTCTATTTCCGGGAGGGTGACCAGCAGTCCCAGGGTGGTGTCGGGTTTTTCGTCCACAAGTCCCTTGTGAACAATGTCGTGAGGATCGAGAGTGTGTCGACCAGGGTGGCGTACCTTATACTCAGAATATCATCAAGATATTCGCTGAAGGTCATACAGGTCTACGCCCCGACCTCGACACATCCCGACGACGAAGTAGAATCCATGTATGAGGATATATCAAGAGCCATGCATGGTTCTAAGACTCACTTCACCGTGGTCATGGGGGACTTTAACGCGAAACTGGGCAAACGAGACGGTGACGAGCTGCGAGTGGGGCAATTTGGATTTGGACGTCGGAATCACCGGGGACACCTACTGGCTAGCTTTATGGAGAAGGAGGGCCTCTATATGATGAATTCCTTCTTCAAAAAGCGTGAGCATAGAAGGTGGACCTGGCAAAGTCCTGACGGTGCAACTAGAAATGAGATTGACTTCATCCTGTCGACGAAAAAGCAAATATTCAATGATGTCTCTGTGATCAACGCGGTGAAAACTGGAAGTGATCACCGCGTCGTAAGAGGCACATTGAATATTAACATTAAGCTTGAAAGGTCTCGACTGATGAAGTCTACGCTCCGTCCAGCACAGATCCAGATCCAAAACCCCGAGAGCTTTCAGCTCGAACTCCACAATCGTTTCGAGTGCCTAGGAAGCTCCGTGGATGAATATAACGATGGGTTCGTGGAAACTGTCCATACGGTCGGGTCTAAGTTTTTCAAGACTCACCGTACAAATAAAAACAAGAAGCTCTCCGATCCGACCCTCGAGCTAATGAAGAAGAGGCGTGAGATGATTCTGCAGTCTTCAGACGATGCGTGCATATACCGGCAGCTCAATAGACAAATCTCGAAGTCCCTGAAACGTGACCTTCGCCGCTTTAATACCGCAAGGATTAAGGATGCGATTGAGCGGAATAAGGGCTCTAAAGTATTTGCACGAGATCTGTCTATTGGGCAAAGCCAGCTCACGAAACTGAAGACCGACGATGGCAGAGTCATATCCGCCAAATCGGAGCTTCTGGGAGAGATCGAGGCTTTTTATGGACAGTTATACACGTCTACCGCTAAACCCGCTGTAAATCTAGTAAACGACCCAAGAGCTAGATTGACTCGACACTATACCGAAGATATCCCGGACGTCAGCCTGTACGAGATTAGGATGGCTCTGAAGCAGCTGAAAAACAACAAGGCGTCGGGTAAGGACGGAATTACGGCCGAACTCCTGAAGGCGGGTGGAAAACCGGTCCTTAAGGCCCTTCAGAAGCTATTTGATTCCGTCATACTCGAGGGGAAAACGCCACAGGCGTGGAGCAGAGGCGTGGTGGTACTCTTCTTTAAGAAGGGCGATAATGTAGAAGAAGAAGAAAGAAGAAAGAAGAAAGAAAGAAGAAGAAGGGTGGAGAGGGCGCTGCCGTCACGTAAATTATAGCTCCGTGTAAATGTGTTGTTTAAAATTTAAAGAACCAGAAATAAGTGATAAAAATAACTTAAACTGATAGACCGTGGTGTATATATTAATGACTAATGTTGGTTGAAGGATTCATCAACACAAATATAAGTTAACACTAGAAAGACGGGAAAATCTATCTACCTACAAAGACGACGACCGGTCAAATGACTGCCCCAATTTATTTAATATATTTTTTTATTTATGTGCTAAAATTGGTAACTATAGTAATAAAACAGGGTATAATATATAATTATTTATTTATGTAATTTACATACAATTTTTACATTTTAACATTTTATTTACGTTACAAGAGCCGCAAAGTGGCTTTTTGCAAGAGTCGCATACTTTATTAGTTTTATTTTTGCACTTCTGTATATAGCATTCTCGCCTTTTCCGAATTTCCGGATTTTGAAGAGAAGATCGAGAAGTAGAAGGCGTGGGTTCTTCGGGCGACAGTTCGGTTTCAGAGGGTCTCGGTTCAATTTCTACTTTGCCGCTAAGTTCACTTGCTAAACTTAGTATGAAATTCCTTCGTTTTATGTTGGTGCCTGACATTTTCTTATACAAAATGAAGGAATTTATCCCTGCTAGGTCCAAAATATTGAAAAATACCTGTACAGGCCACCTTCGAGATGCCGCTTTGACACTATATTTTTTTGCCATCTGGTCAGCTACATCCACGCCGTACTTGGTAGCATTGTAAAAAGTCACAGTTTCTGGCTTTTTCTTAGGATGATTAGAATCTATTTCAACATTGTCATGTAACGTGCTGAGCAATAAAACGTTCTTGTTTCGTTTTCCTTGATAAATTGTAAGAGTACATCTATCAGATTTCAGAATTTTTGTTTCAAACAAAGTCATCTGAAGTGATTTGACGTAAGGTGGAACCTCTCGTCGTGCCCTGTTCAAAGTTCCTACAATTGTAGTGCGTTTTGCGAGCAAGTTATTTGCCAAGCTCAACGATGTAAAGAAGTTGTCAGTGGTTACATTCCGACCAGTATTTGCAAAAGGTTCCACGAGACGCATAACAACGGATTCACTGAGGCTTTGGTTTTGTGGCCTGCTTTCATCTTTTCCTAAGTAAGGAAAGCCGTTGAGTACAAACTTTGAATCTACATCAACACAAAGCCAAAATTTAATTCCAAACTTATCAGGCTTGTTAGCAATGTATTGAAGAAACCTGCATCTAACCTTAGTAGAAAACAGTTGTTCGTCTACTGTAACGTTTTCTCCCGGCTTGTAGCACGATAAGCAGTTCTCAATGAATTTCTTCCAAACGTCTGATATTAGTGCGAATTTGTCTTGTTGAAGTCGTGAACTTCTCTCAGATCTGTGATCAAATCGCAAAAACTTCATTATTTCTTTGAATCTGTCACGTGACATAACTTTTGAAAAAAAAATTATTCCCCAAGTTTTACTCCACAACTCATTTACTTGAATATTTTTTGCACCGTATGCACCTCGAGCATAACATATAGCGATAAAACTTTCCAGTTGTTCCAAAGTTAGTATCCAGTTATTGTGTCCTAGTTGTCTATTAGCTTCTTCTATAGTACATTTCTGAATATGTCTCAATATAGATTCATCAATCAAAAGCCTCCACGAGTCTGACAAATGTCCCTTGAAATTTCTTTTTGCATATGAGGTAGGCCCTGCTTGCTCAGTTATGATATTGTGTCGTGCCCGGCGACCACTTTGAGTAGATTCCATTTGAGGTGTCCATGAGGTACCGTCGATAGAAGTGATAAGACCTTGAAGCTCAGAATCTTCCAAACAATGACTCCTACCACGGCCTCGACCACGAGCACGGCTACGACCGCGGCCACGAGAACTCAAGCTGTCAACGGTTCGTAAAGTTGCTAGAGGTATCTGATCTTCCAGGTCACTTTCATCCGTAGAGGAACTCGAACTGATAAATGGTACATTTTCATCCTCACTACCGTGCTCTTCACTTTCAGAGCCACAATCCGATTCATCTTCACAAATATTTTGCAACATTGAAAGTATTTCTTCATTTTGAAGGCTTCGAGACATTTTTCACGAATCACTTACAATAATTCTGACAAAATTGATAGGCAGTCGTAACTATACTGACTCATTTGACTTGCATACTCCAAACAATGGACAAAGCGCACATTATTTCGTATTCTACCTTCTCATATTACAAATAAATACTTATCCGATATCAACCGTCAAATGACTGCCGCCGTCTTTGTCGGTATATCAAGATTTTAAACAATAAACAAAAGAGACGAGAGTTATTTTCATACCTATTTTCATTTAACTAGTAATATTAATAAAAGTCACAAAGTCTCAGTACATTAAGTCAAATAGATTTTGAGTTATTCCAAATTTAAATTCAAATTGCAGTCAAATGACTGCTTCCGTCTTTCTAGTGTTAAGTGAAAAAGCAAAAACATAACAATCTGTGACGAGTGAACAAAAAGTGCAAACTTAATTAACTTATAAAGACAAAGTTAGTACACTTGGACAATAGTGACGTTACACATTTCAATCACAGCAACATTGAATATCACCTACACAAATTGGACGCAAAGAAAACTAAACAGTAAGAAAAAATCTCCCATATCGTCGTTTGTTTACATTGGTTTTTGAAAATCAGCTGACAGCTCACAGCAGTGAGCGAATTCGCGGTGTTGCAAGACAAATGAATGTTAAAATTTAAATAAGAGCCATCTAGTAGGTAAATAATGAACAGAAAGTAAAGAGTTGCCATACAAAATAAAAAAGGATCCTATTAAAACTGTAGGAAAGTGTCATCTATTGAGCAGAACTTAAATCAATATAAAATTATCATATGAGTTAAAAATACGATCACTACAAATATGAGTCAAGTGGCCTAGAGGTATAAGACACTACCTACGGTGCGAAAGGGCGAGCGTTCGAATCTGATACACTACAAAGAAATTGTATTCACTTTTGTTTTGTTAAAAAGTAATTCCAGACATGAATTTCTTCGACAGTTTAAACGTCACATTTAGGCGTCCAAGGCTCCGTACACAATCGGAATCGCCAACTATTGACGATAGTGACAATGTCATTCCTAACACAATGGAGTGTACCACGAGTAGTATGCCAGACATGTCTGATGATGAAGACGATCAAATCAAGTTATTAAGAGAGGAAATACTAAATCTTACAAAACAGTTAGAGAGCGCTCATAAAGAAATAGAACTATTATCGGTTGAAAATAGTACGCTAAAACGTGAAAATGATAATTTAATAAGAAAAAACAACGTGTATAAAAAAGTAGCCACAAATAGTCCAATTAAATCAAGCCAAAATACGCCAAGAAAAAAAACCCACAGAAACTGCAAAACAAAACAGACACAAACTGATATTCCAGAAAATGAAAGAACTCATTTATCTACGAAACCAGAAAATCAACACAATACTACCAAAAATAAACAAGGGACAAAAACATATATGAACAATTCAGACAGAAAAGAAACAAATCATTCTATAGGACCCAAAACCAAAACCCTGTCAGAGACTCATCCCCCTCAAAAACTCAAACAAAACAAGTTATGCATTCTGAGTGCTAATAAACAAAACAAAATTCTGTCTATATTAGAAGAAACTTTTGAGAAACAATTTGATTTTTGTCACTATCTAACAACAGATGGAGCTACATGTGACCTCCTGCAGGGCATAAACAAAAAACTTAAGGATTACACCATGAGTGACTACTGTGTGATTTTAATTGGTGAACAAGACTTTAAAATAGCAAAAAATTACTCTAAACTTGTATTAGACATAAGAAAAACTCTAAGTGAAATAACTCATACTAATATTATTGTCTGTCTACCCACATATAAATACAACATGAACTTAAATATGTATAATTGGCGAGTTATGAACTTTAACTATTCTTTATGTCAAGATATTTGGACACACCAATATGCTTATGTACTAGATTCAAATACTAATCTCAATTACGATTATAACACATTCTTCAGGCAGTCAGGCCAGCTTAATAATTTTGGGTTCTATTGCATTTTTGATAATCTTTTAGCTTTAATTAATTATATTAAATGTACCAAATTTTATGATAATACCATTGTAAATACTTCCTTAATAACATTAACGTCTCACAATCCTACACACGTATTAGAAACGGAAAAGCAGTTTTTTCTTCACTAAAAGCCTTTACGTGATGCATCAAAACATAGCGGGGCTTTTAAATAAGGTCGATGCTCTAAATGTTTGCCTAGATGAATTGTCAGAAAAAGACATTAATGTTGACGCGCTATGTGTTACTGAGCATTTCATGATGTCGGGGTATGAAAGCCATTTAAACATCCCTAATTACTCCTTAGCATCATTTTTCTGTAGGAAAGAAAGTAAACGAGGTGGGGTTTGTATTTTGATTAGAAACGGGCATCAATGGAGAGACGTTCCATATATATCTGGAGCATCGATAACAGGTGTAGTTGAATGTTGCGGTGTGGAACTAACACAATACAACACGATTATTTTATGTGTATACAGAGTACCAAAACGAAATAACTTAAATGTATTTTATGAAACGTTAGAAAGAATATTACAAGAAATATGTAAAAAAAGGTATGAGCATATTATTATGGCAGGAGATTTTAACATCGACATAATGAAGAAAAATAATGTTGTTTTTGGATTTCAAATGTCTGTTACTAAATTTCAACCTTAAGTTAGCTTTAAAACAACCAACCAGAATTCATAGCCAAACTTGCATTGACAATTTTGCACATAATTCTGAGGAGTATAACCAGCCTCTCTGCTTAGCGTTTGTGGACTACGAGAAAGCCTTTGATTCGATTGAAACTTGGGCTGTACTGCAGTCTCTCCAACGGTGCCAAATTGACTATCGGTATATCGAAGTGCTGAAGTGTTTGTACAAAAACGCCACTATGTCAGTCCGACTACAAGACCAGACCTCGAAACCTATCCTCTTGCAGCGGGGTGTGAGGCAGGGAGACGTTATTTCTCCGAAACTGTTCACGGCAGCAATGGAGGATGTCTTCAAGGTTTTGGAATGGAGAGGGCTAGGCATTAATGTCAATGGCGAGTACATCACTCACCTTCGGTTTGCCGACGACATAGTAGTCATGGCTGAGACTACGGAGGAGCTCAGTACAATGCTTGGTGACCTCAGTAGAGCTTCCGAAAGAGTGGGACTTAAAATGAACATGGACAAAACCAAAGTCATGGTAAACAGCCATGTAGCACCCACTCCTATCAAGGTCGGGGACTCTACACTCGAAGTTGTAGACGACTACGTTTACCTGGGACAGACGGTCCAGTTGGGAAGGTCTAACTTCGAGAAAGAGATCAATCGTCGAATCCGACTCGGCTGGGCAGCGTTCGGGAAGCTGCGCGGTGTCTTCTCGTCCAATATACCACAGTGTCTCAAGACGAAAGTCTATGACCAGTGCGTGTTGCCAGTGATGACATATGGCTCCGAAACGTGGTCGCTTACAATGGGCCTCATTAGAAGGCTTAAAGTCACCCAAAGGGCAATGGAGAGGGCTATGCTCGGAGTTTCCTTGCGTGATCGAATCAGGAATGAGGATATCCGCAGGAGAACCAAGGTTGCCGACATAGCACGAAGAATCGCCAAACTAAAGTGGCAATGGGCAGGGCACATTGCTCGCAGAACAGATGGCCGTTGGGGCCGAAAGGTTCTGGAATGGCGACCACGTACCGGAAGACGTAGCGTTGGAAGGCCTCCTACAAGGTGGACCGATGACTTGGTAACGGTTGCGGGGGTCCGATGGATGCGAGACGCACAGGACCGTTCGCTGTGGCGACGCTTGGGGGAGGCCTATGTCCAGCAGTGGACGTCTTTCGGCTGAAATGATGATGATGATGATATAATTATCAATTTGTTTTCTAAACAGACGTATTTTCTTCTTTCTCTATGTTGTCTCACAAGCAGCCTTGGCCAAAATTATCAACCTATTCCAAGGTGAGATTGCGGTAAAAACTTTGTAAGGATATTGCATGGAAATCCTTATTTATTAAGGTCTACAGCCGTAAGACGGATATTAGGTATAGGTAAGAATGCTTATTAAAAACACAAATCTTTTATTATGTACCTTTTAGATTAGCTTGTTAAAAAGCACTGGCTTTCTTTCTTTTTTGTCCGACTGCGCCAGGATATGTTTTTTCTTTATTTCAAGGGAGATCTTTGCCACTGTTTTACATACGCAGAAACTTATTTTGTCAAGCAGTTTATATGATGGATGCCAGAAAGCAAACAGTGTTCCGTTTTTAGGGTTCCGTACCTGTAAAGGAAAAAACGGAACGTTTATAGGATCACTTTGTTGTCCGTCCGTCTGTCTGTATGTCAAGACCCTTTATCTCGGGAACGCGTCAAGGTATCGAGTTGAAATTAAAACCATATACTCAAGTCTGCGGCCCCTTGAAGCTGTAAAAAAATCGAACTTCTAAGTTAACGGAAAAAAAAGATATGGCCGTTTATGTCGCAAAAAAAGTGTATTTTGACACTCTCAAGGAAATTCAAATTCATAGGGTACTTCCCGTTGACCTAGAATCCTGAAATTTGGCATGAAGCAAGGTCTCATAGCACAAGTAGGTATCTGAAAACTGTAAATTTGTAGTTACGTCACAAAAAAAAACTTTGCGATTCGGAAAAATCTTCGTAACTCAATTCGGGAACTGAACTGTTTTCATAGGTAAGTTTGTACGGAACCCTCAGTGCTCGAGTCCGACTTGCACTTGCCCGGTTTTTTAGGTAAGAATTAATTAAATAACACCTCCACCATCTGCTCTGGGTGGCTGACTTAATAACCCACCTGTGTTCCATCAGATGCCTTTTACAGTCCAGGACCAGGGTAATTCTTACAAATAATCCCGTTGTCAGCTACATTGCTCCGTTTCTAATTAATAATAATATAAATAATATTCCACAACTATCACACAACGCCGTCTAGTCCCAAGCTAAGCAGAGCTTGTGTTATGAGTACTAGACAACTGATAAACAAACTTATATATTCCTAAATACATACATATTATCTATAATAAATTACACCCAGACACAGTAAGTACAAATGATCATGCTCATCACACAAACATTTGTCCTGGATGGGAATCGAACTCACGACCCCCGGCATAGCAGTCAGGGCCACTAATCTCTAGATCAAATGGCCAGTCATAACAATTGCTATAAGCTATTCCAAAATTGCGCCACGGCACGACAGTCCATTAAATTTTTCCCATAAACTATAAAAACCTAACCAGGAGTGCGAACCTAGCGAAAAATATTTCAGTTTAAAAGGAAATAAAATAACAGGTAGCCCAAAAACCATTAGGCACCAATTTTGCCGGCGTTCTCGGCACAGAGTAAAAAAAAAAATCAGTTCGCGCAACTACGCAAAGTATTGGCGCTCGTTACTACACTTTGGTTCTATTTCTATGTTTTGGTTATTGTTGAATATTTTGGAATTCCTACAGATTTAGTCAGCAACGTATTCGAAGTAATGAGAGTCGAATGTGGATTAATGAAGACAAGATTTCGCTGTACATTCTTATTTTGAGAGAATTCTGTTCTGTGTAAGGTTTTTTTTTAGTTTCTGCCAGCATCACTGTTCACTACGACCTCCAACTTCAACCTTTAAAGTAAGAGTGACCAGGCATTTTCTGGGCTCGCCCGTTCTATCGTAGACATAATCCAATACTTTCCATCAGGGAGATTGAATTCAAAAACTGAAAAACAGATTCAAGTATTCCAGAAATCGACAGTAACGTAAAATAAAGAAAAAAAACCGGCCACCGTAGGTACCGTCCGTTGCAAAAAAACGCAAAAAAAAAAACACGTTTGTAGTATGGGAGCCCTATTTTAATTTAAAAAAATACATCATCTGTGAAAATTTCAACTATTTAGCTATCACGGTTCATGAGATACATCCTGGTGACAGACAGACAGCGGAGTCTTAGTAATAAGGTCCCGTATTTACTCTTTGGGTACGGAACCCTAAAAAAACCACAACCAACACAATGGCAGCAAGTAATGACGTTCTTAATTTAAACACGTCTCCGTGAACTCAATTCATTTATCTTGCCACCACGTATTTTATGAACACTCATAAAAATTTAACGTCTCTTAACAATTTGTGTCTCAAAAGATACAATCTTTTTCGCTTTTCGCCCTAAAGGACTAGGCCCTCAAAACACCATTTTGCGAACGTGACTCAAGACAACGTTAAACGTATCTATCATTAGAACGCAACTGGTGTCGCATAATCGTTATGATTTAACTTTATATTGCTCATAAATTCGTATAATTACGAGTTTTGCCACAAAATGTTTCTTCATGACGGAATACTTAAGGATGTTTCTTGGAATTTGGAATAAGAAGCTATTTTGTGTTGTAAATGGTACAGAAGTACCTACCTACGGTGACAAAGCTTGAGTTGGGACTGTCATTAAGGTTCTAATTAGAGATAAAAGTAAAATTATGCTAATTATTTTGGTTGACAACACACTCACAGAAGGGTAATTTTAAATACGTTCAACTTTGGTCTAGAACATTCTGGCTGTTTGTGAAGTACGAACTATAAATGGTTAGTCTGTAGTTAATTGTTTTCATTATCATCATCTCCGTAGACTTTTCCCAACTAGTGTGGAGGCTTCTTCCAGTCTAACTGGATGCTGCTGAATACCCGTGTTTTTACATGGAGCAAATGCCTATCAGAACACCACAAGTCAAGTTACTGGACAACACAATTCTCCTTGGATAGACTGATGGTCACTTTTTGGCGTCTGATTACCTGTGACGACTGTCAAAGATCTAAGGATGACAACCGGGACTAACGGCTTTATATGCTTTTCGAAGCACGGAGTAATGTAATGTCCAAGATAAACTTAGAAAAGTACTTTTGTTTATATAAACTAGTGCTTGACTGCGTTCCCTCCTTATATTCTATTCTTTATTGTACACAAAAATATGTGGATAAAAGAGTCCATGTGCGTATGTGTGTTTTTTAAATTTGATTTAAACTAGTGCCTAACTGCGATCCCACCTGATGGTAAGCAGTGATGCAATCGTTGATGGTGATGCGCACTAGTTTATTAAGAGCCTATTCACTCTAGCCTTGAAGACACCCAAATTATAGTCGGTCACTTGAACGGTTTCGAACACGCAACCTCATGCATACGAGGCGGGTGCCTTAATCACTATTTTTATTATAACTGTAAAAAATTTAGTGATCAAAATACGATGACAGAGCCGCTCTGCTTATGATAAATGATATTTATTTTGTAAATAGGTTTAAAAAAACACTTTTACACGCCATTTTTTTTTTTCGTCATTTTTAAACTAGATGAGGCCGGTGTTTCCTAGCTGACTACCCTGAGAAGAAACACCGAAACAAACTCAGGGGTCAAAGTCTCTTTTAAAGTCCATACAGTAAATATGTAATGGTCAAATCACATGAGAACCATGCAGATTTGTCTGAAATGGTCTTTTGAAGAAAGAACCATACCGATTTGAGTGGACCTGTCCAGTCAGTGCAAGCATTTGTCAGTATTCGTAAAGCTCAACTCAGGACTACTAAGGAGCTCAACGACTTGACGAACAATACCAAGGAAAGGACATTTGGGTAGGCCGCAGAAAATACTCAAATTGCCAGACATACATTAAAATTACTGAAAAGGAAAAAAAAGCAATCAACATAATCCTCACGTTCACAATAATAAAAGGAAAAATAGTTTACAAAATGTAATACTTTAGCAAAGTAAACATTGTTGTCAAAAATTAATGGAGAAAAAAAAAAGTCAAATTGCAAAATAAAAATAATCTACAATATCGAATTGTAATAAATAATAAAAAGCACAAATAAAAATAAAAACAAAAGAAAAAATAATAATAATAAGACAACAGTTGCAGTGCGTACTGGAGCAGGTCAAGCCCAAGCCTTTTGGTCCTCAACATAGTCCTTTATAGTGTAAAAAGCCTTTTGGCAAAGTTTTCGCTTTACAAATAATTTGAATTTAATATGGCTTAGTTGTTGAATATGACTAGGAAGTTTATTATAGAAGTGTATACACTGGCATCTAAATGAGCCCCCTATTTTTTTCAGCCTGGTTGTAGGAACCACAAATTTGTGTTTGTTCCTAGTATTAAAATTATGAACATCACTGTATTTTTTAAACATGTTTATATTTTTATGTGCATACAAAATATACTGTGAAGGTACAGTCATTATATTGATTTCTTTAAATTTATCTCTGAGGGAGTACCTGGGACTTAATTTATAAATAGAACGAATAGCCCTTTTTTGCAAAACAAAAATTGACTGTATTTCGGCGGCATTTCCCCACAGTAGAATACCGTACGACATGACACTATGGAAATAGCTAAAGTAAACTAAACGGGCAGTCTCTACATCAGTTAAATTTCGAATTTCTAACAGCGTATGCTGCAGAGCTAAGTTTTTTTGATAATTTGTCTATATGTGGGCCCCACTGCAGCTTAGCATCTAGAGTTATGCCCAAGAACACTGTATTATCTTCAGGACTCAACTCTTTACCTTTTATTAGCACACTAGTTTCTACTTGCCTAACATGAGGCATGGTAAACTTTATACATTTAGTTTTTTTTTCATTAAGAAGAAGGTTATTTACATCAAACCAGTGTACTATTTTTGAAAGTGCTATATTTATATCGTCAGTAACCGGCTGCTGACGTTTAAGTTTAAACAAAAGTGAAGTGTCGTCTGCAAACAACACTATGTTATGGTTATCCTTTGTGAGGTAAGGTAAATCGTTTATATATATAAGAAACAAAAATGGGCTTATCTGTTTTTCTCATCTTCTCAGCCGTACACTCCTGGCGGAGTGGTCGTGGTCATGGATCGTCTGGTAAGTTGGTCACGGCTTTTGCGAGACATTCAATTAAGGGCTTGTCTGTCTAATAGAACCAATTCTTTTCTGACACTACCTATTCAAATCTTAGGCAAAGAAGGGTTGGTTACAGAGGTCCATGGTTCTATTGTTCATCATTTCCCACCGAGTCCATGAAAAATATAAATCTTATTTTAAATGATCGTACATCGATTCCCAACGGGTCCACGACATTTGACCAAAGTACAGTCGTAAAAACCATTTCTTTTCTGTCTAATGTTTTAATCAGTTTGAAAGCTTTGGTAAAAAGAAATAGTTTACTAACTACGATTATTTTAATTCACTGTGATAATTCTGAAATTGTGATTTATAATGCTTAGGTCTATTTTATTGTAAGATTAAAATTATTTAAGTACTTTATTTGTTATAAAACTTTTTTTTTCATGGTAATGAACATTCACCTCTTTGAAGATGCATGTAAGTAATGTTTACCGTTTTATAAGTACTGCGTATACGAAATAAAAATATTCATTGTCTTTTATTTTATAAAAATAGAAATAATGAACTTTTATCTCTTATCAAAGCTTTTACTGCTGACTGTACCAAACATTCTCATGGACTCGTACAGAAAGAAAATATTTAATATTTTAAAATAACGTGGACTCATTGGGAACTAATGTTCGAACTTTCATTTTTTGAGATCAATAAACTCGTGGTCCTTTGGGAATAACCCCAAAGAACAGTCAATTACCAGCAATAATGTAAGGCATTTACGATCATGTATTTCATATTAAACAACGTATTCTTGGAACAATCGTCTCTCGCTAAATTGCCTGTGTCGAATAATTCTATACTTTGTTATTAATAATTTAGTACGAAACTAATTATTACTTTATCGTTCATTTTATATTGTTATGCCAAGTCGTAATGTTCTACAATCTTGAATCGAACTTTGTAATTGGTCGTTTGCTTTATTTCCTATTAATCATAATTATTATTACATCTCTCTAATATATAAAAATCTCGTGCCACAGTGTTTGTTATAGAACTCCTCCGAAACGGCTTGACCGATTTTTATGAATACTTTTGCGTATAAGTATTTAGTTGGTCTGAGAATACGTCGTAGGTTATTTTTTACCAATCTACCGCACCCCATTTTTTCTTTGACAATTTATATAGCAGAACAACGTTTGCCGAGTCAGCTAGTAGTAAAATAAATTTATTTTCAATACACTTACTCGAAAACCCGCTCTTATCCCACCGCTTTTAGGCATGCAATAGACTGCTTTCCGCTCTAGTGCAGAAATAGCTTGTGCTGCCCCCCCCAACAATGTCATTACATGTATCGCATCAGGCTGGGCGCGCGTCGACCCCCACCAGTCGCCGGTCAACCCCCGTTTATTCATTTCTTCGTAAGTGTATTGAAAAAAGTCGTTTGACACACGTGCAAATTTGTCACTGCAGCCCTCGGCTCCATAACACACTCGCCTACGGCTCGTGGGAATTCCACCTCGGTCGCAATGACAAACTTTCTGCACTTGTATCAAAATGTACTATTTAATAATAGACTGGATTCCATTATCAAATAAAAACTTTGCAATCAACACACAATGACAAAAATTAAAAATTTAATAGTATTGGACATATCTAAAATAATGCACGACGAATCATCATCGAGTGCCACATCATCGGCATCAGACATGAAGCAAATAACCAGGCATCAGAGCTATCTCGCACTCGCTGCGTGAGGGATGCATTTTTCTTTTAATAAACGTTGTCCCACACTAGGAATTACTTCTGCGTTCACAAACATGTACAATCCCATAGACAGGACACCCAGACCCGGAACAACCATCTGTAACAGCTATACAAATATTTTTTCCGCACGGAAACCGAGCCCGCGACACGCAGCACCGCAACCAATCGCTCAACCATTGCACCAACTGTGTCATCGATTATTTTTATCTAGTTTTTTTATTTGGAATAATTAGCTCTTGACATGTATTGTATTTTTTTAATTGGAATAATTTTTTAGTTGAAATTTAGTGACGGTAATTCATAATTTTTCTAACTAATTTAAGTATATAATGACTACTTTAAAATTGAATTATATCTGAATCTATGCTATTGAAATGTAACCACCCACACACCACACCACCACACACACCACCACCACCACACCACACACCACACCACCACATGTATGTGTATACCTAACCTAAATTGAATAAGTACCTATAAAATTTTGATGATCACAGATTATGCAAAATGTATTTCAAAAAAAAAAAAATTTGTACGCCACGATATGCGGCTGAACATGCCAGAACTTATATTAATTCATTATTATCTTGCATGCAATGTATCATGTACACCATGTTTAAACAAATAAATTTTTACTTACTTACTTACTAAATATCGGGCACACCTTAACTTCGCGAACATCCTTATTACACTGCAAAAAATTGGTAGTGCCAATATTACTCTGAAAGAGCTTTACCCAACCTATTGCTTTTCTACTGATATTGCTCGCAGACCAGATGGTCGATGGGGCCGAAAGGTTCTGGAGTGACCATGTAACGCAAGACGCAGCGTTGGAAGACCTCCCACAAGGTTGACCGACGATCTAGTGAGGGCCGCGGGAAACGAGGCAGTTCCAACAAGTTCCTTCAATTCTTCACTTGGAGGCTGGATCTGGATTTGGACTGCCCGATAATGTGGAACTAGACCGGGCTGCACATTGAGCACTCCGGATCTAAACCCTAGGCTAAGATAAAGCATGAATGTATATTTTTAATAATTTTGTATATTTTAATTTATTGTTGGGAATTAACCAATTGTAATTTATTTTGTTTTTATTGATGACTTTTGTAATATATATAAGTATCTTTTAATAAAATAATTACTAATTTTAATCTAATATCAATTTCATAATTTATGCATATGGACTGGTTTCCGAAATAAATGAAGTTATTATTATTATTAACCCGTTAAATGTAATTTAAGAGGGCCCTAGGAACTGCCACGGTCCTCTTCGTAATACGATAATGGTATTACTTTAAGAACTTCCAAGGTTATTTAATGATTACATAATGGCTTCTGAGAAATTCATCTTGAACTCCAAAAATAAATCACCTACTTTGGAATCCTATCAAAAATTAAAAGTTTATGACGCTCTACAATAATTAATTAGTCAATGGATTTTGAACACAAAAACAAATATATTTTCTCTGCGACAAAATAAAACAATTTACATTTAAAATAGCATTCAAGAATACTTCAGAACCATGAAATATTTTCGGCCAGCTGGGTTTAATTACAAAAGTAGCCCTGAAAGAATAATTAATGAAACTTTTTAATGAGACCTCCTTCGTAACGACTTCGCCTTGTCAATCAAAGTGACAACTGCGGCTATTGTCCACAGATAATAAATCAAAAGTTGCTGCTGTCAATGTCAAAAATGTTAGGGTGAACTTTGTGGTTTGGGAGGCAAAGGTATTTATAGCTAGTGAGCCTTTACAACTTCGAGCACATACCTATTAAATTGGTTGGCTTAACGTTGAAACTATATTAGAAACTAGCTAGTGAGGTAGAACTGTTTAATTGCGTTCAGATTTAAGTTTAGCGGCTTTGGAACAATTGAAGTTAGAGCAACATTGCTTGAACATATCCCACTAATTCCCCGTTAGGGAACGTGTAGGTTTATGGAAACGTTATAATACGTTTTGATTCGTCGAGTTAAAGTTACCGGTCAGTATAATGAGTGAGAATTGTGTGAGGTGGATGTTTTAATTGGGTAACCCGTTTTCCGAGAAACTTGAAATGTTAGGAAAAATATTTATACCTACATACGTTAAATTGGAGGAAATAGAAAATCAAGTACTGTTGGTCAAATGCCTTGTAAGTATTTTTATATAAAAAAGCGGGTGTAAATACTGAGTATCAAAAGGACTACTATTTATCCTGGTAAAATGGACAGTCCTGAGGTATAGGACACGGAAGCAAAGCCACAGTTAAAAGTTCTCTTCTAGGTCACTTCACTCTTGGCAGGAAGCTTTTGCCTACTGGCAGATACTCGCTCAATGGGCCGCGAAAAGCTGCTTTGATCTGGTCATCAGTGATCTTCCACATGGCAGCGTCCCATCCAAGGTGGATTTGTATAACAAGGCGTCCGATGGAGACACTTCTACGTCGCCAAATATGGCCAAAGTATTTAAAAATACGACAGCGCACCAGCGTAGACAAGTGCTCCTTTTCGCCCAGTTCCTCGAGTATGGAAGCGTTTTTTCGAAACTCGGTGAGATGCATACATTGATGTAAGCATTTTCCTCTACATTATTAAATCGTAAATTTTATTAGTCTCTGTCTGTCGTAGGGTCGTTTTGTATTTTAACGACCCTGGTCTCCATGAGCTTTTAAGCATGCAACAGACATTTCTTGAGCTTATCCATCTTCTTCTTCTTGTTTGTGACGCGATAGTATACTCGTTAAGCTTATCCATTGCCGCTCTGGACACAAGCCGGTCTGGCTACTCATAAATTGTCGATTAACTTCATCATCATCAGCACACATACCAATCTGTTCAAATAACACACAATCGCACTGTATCGACAATCTCAATCAATCACCCACAAGGTCGCCTGCTGGAGCATGCGCCCGGACAATGCCTTCAACTATAATAGATACGTAGAAGCAACAGTTAATACGTATGAATTATAAAATTAAATCATTGAGCTTTGATGTAAACGTCACTTGCGCCCACGCACGTTCACGTTTAATACGATTTTGACGTCAGCCCACGAAATGTGCGATCTGTGCATGATTTTTTTGGGAATCTTTCTCAAACGACTGGCTGTCATTTCATTATTCAATCTATAAAGATGAAAAGAAAGAGTAACGTTGACATAGTGTTTAGAATAGAATAGAATAGAATAAAACTTTATTGTACACCAAAATAGTAACAAAAACTTATAAACCAACTTAATCTATGGGTGCAATAGCGGTCTTATCGCTAACAGCGATATCTACCAGACAACCTTAGGATGGACTGTAAGAACTTGACATAAAAAAGGGGGTAGACTGCGGTGTACTACTACTAGGCGGTTGCGTACCTATCGCTAATTCGACTACAGCACGGAAAAAATATTTGTATGCCCTGTAAATAGTTGTTCCGGGTCTGGGTGTCACCTACGATACAGTAGTCACAGAGTGTGATGAGAAACTTTACAAAAAAAATAAAGAATATCTTTTTTGATGACGTCCTTATTGACGCACAGGACCGTTCCTTGTGGCGACATTTGGGGGAGGCCTATGTCCAGCAGTGGAAGTCTATCGGCTGAAATGATGATGATGATGATGATGTCCTTATTTCTTTGTCCCATGAACAAAGTTTTTGTTTGGTTTAGAAAATCTACCCATAGAAGGAAAGTAACATATTCCAATGTTTGACAACAGCACTGATCTTAATAGTTAATTACCTTGGTAACTACTCACCGACATACTTTCCTTAGATATAGAAACCTCTAGGGCTGCGGAACTGTTCTAAAAAGTGAAAAAGCACAGAAGAAATGTAGACAGGCGCCATGGCGTCCTCACTTTGTGCCTGAAACCCTCAGGTCCTTGCAGAACACGCTTGTTTCGGGAGGTTCCTGTTTGTGTGGATCACCTGGAGGACACGGTGGAGCAAACAGTAGACCACCATCGTCTCCTCGTAGGGGTGATCGGCGGCGGAGACCTCGCATACCGCCTTGGTCCAGCCAGACCATGGAACGGAGCGAGAGAGAATGGGATGTAGTCACCTCTTTATGCGAAGCAGTAATGGGAGCGAAGGAGGCGGCGGAAAGTGTGAGGACGCCCCGGCCCATGAACAAAAAAAGAAGCACACTCATCTTCCTGCCCTTGTCCCTTGTTATTTGGGGTCGGCGCAACACGTTTTTTCTTCAATTCTGCCCTGTCACTCGTCATACTATCACTAACTTCCTTTTCTTTCATATCACTAAGAAAAAAGCACACTGGTGGGTTTTAATCAATAAAAGCATGACTCCCTCTCGTTTCATCCCAGACACCACACAGAGGCGGGGTGGTTATATTATAATTTTCTAACCCAAAAAAAACCTCTAAAATATGACATAAATTAATTGGGCGCATAAAATACAAACGGTACTTCCACTCCGATCAACTGAACCGCGGAATGGTACTTGGTGAAGGATTTTTTTTCCAATCTAATCAACTCTGAAACGGATCAACTGTTTTCATTCTCAACGGTACAACTTTTCAGTTAGTCCGATAGGAATATTTTACTTCATTTAAATTTGTTCTATCTACACAACTTTGGTACTAGACCTTTTTAATTTATGTACACTAATGAACTGGTTACTTATAATATAGTGAGCAGTGGTAGCCGAGTGGTAACGGCCCCGACTTACGGAGTTGTAGGTCGCGGGTTTAAACCCAGCCAGGCGCATTACTTTGTGTAATTTATTTCATCACCACTGCTCTCAAAACGGTGAAGGAAAACATCGTGAGGAAACCGGCATGTCCTAGAACCAAAAATTCGAAGACATGTAATCCACCAACCCGCACTGGGCCCGCGTGGTGGATTACGGCCCATTCCCTCTCCTAGAGAGGAGGCCTGAGTCCCAACAGTGGGAATATTATAAGGCCGACTATGCTATGACTATACTTATAATATGATGATGACAATGAAGAAATTGAAATGTATAAAAATGTGACCAAAAGTTAGGATTCAAGATTATTATGAATATATTTCTGTCCTGCATCCGTTCAAAATCCCAACCTGGAAAATATTCCCTGTAAACTCTATAAGGTGGCAATTTATTTTGCAAAGTGAATCTTTTTACCTACATACCCACTATTCTCGAACAATCTTTTTCCCGCCGTTTTAGTGACAACTTCCCTCTACAATTTCCAAGCTCTGACCTCACACAGCACACAACAAAACAACACACACAACACAACCACACATCTTTACTCCAGAACATCAAATTATAATATTAAAATTAGTTAACATAGATCCAAAATTAAAATGAGGTTTAATTAAAACTTAAGTGTTACGAATATGTCATTAATTTCTACCTAATTAAAGTTAAACAATTGCAATCAAAATCCATTCAAACTTAACCGGATCAGCCTAAACCCCGTGATACCTGATAAACACCATAAGTATTTTTACTTCAGTCCAAAGCACATCTAAAAGACAAGAATTAGGTGTGATTTTTTTGAGTGAAGTTCAGTGGCTGTTTGAATTAACCGCAAATTGATTCGTAGTGGATACTGTGATGAAAAATTGATGTGGTTTTGTACCTCAAGTATCAATACAATTTGGAATCTACTACACATGTGTAATCATTGAAACGGGCGCGATCTCAGAAAATAAAGCCGATAATTTTAGTGTAGTATTGACTACAGTCAGCCTCGGTCTGACAGTGAAGCCAAGAAGCACAGAGTACATTATACCAAGAAGGCTGACTCGATATATCCGCATTATTTTGGAAAACATAGTGACGATGTTGGAACAAAAAAAAACTTTATATAAACTTGAACACTGGCTAAATGTACAACCCGTGTGAAGAAAATGAAAAAAAAAACTTTATATAAAAAGATGATGCGCCACCGGTACATGTTGGACATCCCACCTACATATACGCACAAAACGTTTTGGGAACACATTCATTGTGCGTACAGCTAAGGAGTGGAATTACTTGCCGGAATCTGTGTTTCCTGATGGCTACAACCAGGGGATCTTTAAGTCAAGAATGTATAGATTACTTTTAGGCAAGCGTGCTCCATCGTCGACCACATCGTCGCTTTCCATCAGGTGAGATATTGGTCAAGCGCGAGCATATCAACAATAAAAAAAAACCGACCAAGTGCGAGTCGGACTCGCGCACTGAGGGTTCCGTACAAATTTACCTATGAAAACAGTTTAATTCCTATGAAGACAGACAGACAACAAAGTGATTCTATAAGGGTTCCGTTTTTTCCTTTTGAGGTTCGGCACCCTAAAAATATAGCATAGCCTAAGCAGCCTTTCAATGTTCCCACTGCTGGTACTCAGACCTCAGCTCTAGTAGAGGGAATGGGCCGTAATCCACCACGCGGGCTCAGTGCGGGTTGGTGAATGTCACATGTCTTCGAATTGTTGGTTCTAGGACATGCCAGTTTCCTCACGATGTTTCCCTTTACCGTTTTGAGAGCAGTGGTGATGAAATAAATTACACAAAGTAATGTGCCTGGCTGGGTTTGAACCCACGACCCTAAAAATAATAAACACAAATGAAATTTGGCTTAAATAAATACAGACGAACTCAAATTAAAACCATTTTAGGATTTCGAACGTCCAAATGAAAAAAAGGGTAAAGATTCCGATTTTACAAACTTATTTACGAGTATTTTGTCGGGTTTTCGGACCTTCAAAACAGGATCATTCTTGTGTCTGTCCGTCTGTCACAGTCAATTAGCTCCGAATATATGGGACCGATTGAGTTCAATGATACCCACATAAATAAATAGGGATGTATACGTCAATAAATTAATTTGGAATAATTATATGGAGGAACTTTTGGATTGCAACTTGGAATTTTTTTTGTCAAACTTTCTAAATATTGTGTCTCAAATATGTTCTCTTCATATTTTTAAATAGTTTTAAGGTTTTTTCAGAAAATATACGAAATTGACCAAAAGGAAATCATGTCTAAAATTTTGAAAACAAAAAAAAATCTGAAATGGTTCTAATAATATTTAAAAAAGTTATTTGTCCGGAACCCTTTGCGTGCTAATACGGTTCGCACTTGCCCGGTTTTACGAAAAAACGTTGGACAATGCATTTGATCATCACGCCATTTATTTTTGTACCGCACGTTACTCACAACAGAGGAAAACCGCTTTCCGCTGTCCCTATCGCCACACCCAAATGTATCCATAGCAACAATGACGTATGCCTACGAAGCACGAAGTAATAAAACATATACGCGGCGAAACCAAGGATTTATTCCCTACCCATTACTTACCCAACACCTCCTCGATAGAATAGAAAGAGCGAATTGTTAGGTAATTTTATGAGATCCCTGATTGGTGTATAATGGAATCGTGGACTTTTCCTGTTGAAATGAATAGTGTTTTGTTGAAACTTCGTTCCAGGTGTTGAACTAAGTGTTAGGTGTTGGTGTTGATTGATTGAGGAAAATGTCTTGCGTTGTTTTCTTCAGCTTTAGCCGTAGTACAAAAGCCGTCAGAATAGAATAATAACAGTCGCTTTTTGATGGTCATACCTTAATGCCTTAAAAGCTCTTATTATTTAGAATAACAATGGAATGAGCAGAGGTCGAAAGAATACAAACTGTAGATTTAAGATTTAGGTACCTAAGCACTTAAATCCAGTTTCAGAAATGGAAATTATCGCATAATTAATGTGGCAAATCATCCAACGCGATTATTTTCAATAACCTATTTATGTTTCCCGATAGAGCTATCCCCATTATTATTATTTTTGTCAGTGCACTTTCGTGGAAGCATTTATGAGGATAACATCTGCTTAATCGGATTTACCTGTGGCGACTTTAATAAAATTCAAATCTCCAATAAGGACGTAAGTAAAACTAATAATTTTGTGATAGAGTACGGACCTCAACACACTAAAAATAACTTTAATTTTGGAAGTCGATGCTAGATACTAGTAACAAACAAATAAAACAAGAAACTTCGACTTCCGAAATTAAAATTATTTTGAACGTTTTAGTGTTTTTTTTTTGTTTCAAAAAGTTTTTTCATCATCAACTCTTGTTCAGCCCGAAACAAGCATGACATGAAATACAAACTAGACCTGTAATTCCTTCGGCGAAAAAAAAGACGAAAAACATAATAAATGAAGAAAAATATGACTACACTAATCATATAAAAATAAAAACTCTCGAATAAATATGAAAGCACTCTTATAAATATAAAAACTCGGTAACAAGCACTTTAGCTTTTGTAAAGCGCGCGCGGATTGCCATACATCCGCCATTTTGACATTATCGGTTATGATTTATTTGACACATTGATACTTTAGCGGAACTTGGGCGTGTAGGCGCATAGAATAAATTATCAAAAAATCTTGTTAACATTTTTCATATTATTTCATGATAAAAACACGATACACGAGGCCTAATTCAATTTATGAAGATTGCACAAAAATGAAATGTTTTGTTAAATTTAAAACTCATGGCCATAAAATTAAATAACATAAATTAAACCCGTGTTATGTTATGTTAAGTGTGGTTTCCGCACTTAGTCCCATGCGGACCATTGTGCGTCTTCTACACCATTTTTAAGTACCTATAATAAAAAGGGGTTTTTAGCGGGATTTTTTCGTGTGAAGCGACTTTTTTATTATTATGGATAGGCTCGCGTTTGACCACTATCTCACATATCAAGCGATGATGTGGCCGACAGTGGAGCACGCTTACCTGGAAGTAACCTATTCACTCTTGATTTAAAGACTCCTAGGTTGTAGCTATCAGGAAACACAGACTCCGGCAGGGAATTCCACTCCTTAGCTTTATGTGTTCCCAAAACGCTTAGTACGTATGGGTGGATGTTCACCATGTACCGGTGGCGCAACACCGTACGCCTAGTAGCACGACGATGGTACGAACTTGACGGAATTAAATTGTGCAGTTCCAATGCACACTCCCCGAAATGTAAACGATAAAAAATCTGACAGGCTAGCAACTCGGTGTCGATGCTCAAGACTTTGGAGTTTTGAATCGACAAGGGCATCATTGCCGAAGATCTTCTTGGCTAGCTGAATTAATTATCCGCAAATAGATTCGTAGTGGATATGGTTTAATAAAATTGGTGTAGGTAGTTTTGTAATAATTTGGTGTGTTCCAAGTGTTTAAACATGTGGGCAATATATGGAAACATTGCAACAGGCACGATCTCGGTAAAATGAAGTTGAAATATTGAGGAACCTTGCCTCGGGGAACCTTGCCTAGAAGGCTGACTCAATACGTTTAGTGCCAAATAATGCAAAGACATTACATCCACATTCTAATGAAAAACAAATTTACATTTTTTTTTCGGCAGAAGGTTGGTATTTCGTTTTTGTTACGGAGGTATACCGTATGTAAAATGTAACCTATAGTTTTTTTTTTTTAATGTGGGGCTGATTCAATGACTTTTCTCGCTCTGGGGCGGTGCGAGAGGGCGTGTCTGACTTTTACTGATTAAAACCACACCTATGTTCCTTCTTTGCCCTTTGCTATCCAAGACCACGGGTTTCCCTTTCGGAAGTCCCGTGTACCCAGTAGGCTTTGGCCCTGTTGGGCCCCTACGGTTTTGCTGACATCTATATGAAGCGCACGAGGAACACTACGCGCCATGGACGACTCTGGCCCGGCCCGTACGCTTACCGGACAGCCGCACGGCGAGCTACCCGTTGCTCGTCGTCCGCAGGCCCACGCCTACGGTGGCTGGAAGTCGGGGTCGGGGTCCCGGCCGCTGGGGCGTGAGGAAGTCCGTTCCCTTAAGCGTGTGGCCTTCGCTAACATTACCGCTTCGCAGAAGAAGGCGACTCCCACCCATTCCCCTTCGTTCTGGACTGACCTGTACCAGGGCCCGACGCGAGAAGTTGTCGCTGCCGATCGCTCCCACGAGGAAACGGCGGTGTTCCGCCCAAGCGAGGCATACCAACACCGTATCCCCTCGGCGGTCCGCACAATGGTGACAAAAGGGGGATTTCTTCCGCACGAATCAGGTGCAGGAACCTCCCCAACTTACCAAGTCTGGTGAGGACCTGCCTCATGCGGAAAGTGAGAACGCCGTGACGTTTTTCCAGCCACTCCTCGAAGAGGAGACTTACCACCATGATTATGGCGTGCCCAAATGTAGATTTTACTTGAGATCAATTAGTAGGTATTATAAAATATATTCAACAAATAAAACATGATCTAGGTAGCGTAGTTCGGTTACAAAATAAACGAATGGGTTGGGAAGAAATACAGTTTTTCTAAAACTGAGATTTCTCTAGGTTTTCCAATTTCATTGTTAATTTAAATGATAAATGGTCTCCTAGACATCGTTGTGAGTGAGAGTGTGTAGCCAAGGGGCAGTTTTAAACAAGCATACAAAACAATTAGGTAAATATCTAAAAATGTAGGTTTTTTAACAGATCTGAAACCGAAAAGCTTAAATTAGGGTTTAAAATATTAAAAACAGGTACATCTCGTAAAATATAACGCGAAATTCTAGTATTATGCATACTAAGAAGAGTTCAAGTATCTAAATAATGTTTACGAAATCCTGATTTCAGTTAAAACCATAATTTACCGAACATAAAGATTTTTAATAGGTACCTTCTTAGTCTTACCTCAGCTGCCGAAAAGGAGTGAATTGCACAGATTACGGAGAGTGAATGGACGCGTCTGACTATAGGATTAATATCTGCTCAATAAAAAACAAACTCACCTACTTTCGTTGCTTTATTGTTATTTTATTCACTTTTATTTTCCGATACACCATGCAAGTTTCCATCACAGAATAAATATTATTTTTATAAAACCTAATATGTTCCAATTTTAAAACTTTGTTTATATTTTGCGCACCACTAAAATTTAGTCGATTTCACAACACTTTATCATTCCACTTCTTTATTTTAATCGATTAAATTCTGTTCTATCGAATAAATGCCATTTTATTTACACTGCTGTAAAATTTATAGCCGCACTGTTAATATTTATGGGAATTTTAATTTTACAAATAATATTTACGGTTTGTGTGTACGATTCGTGCCAGTAACAGGTAAAACGGTAGGAATGTTCTATTGATATGTAGCTCACGCGCCAACTAACCAATAAACCGCCTGTATCGGGGTTGGTTTATACTCTAACAAAGATAATGAGAGAGACTGGACTCGACTATTGTTAAATACCATCACATAATGATCAAAACGAATTTTAAAAGTAGATAATGATAAGATATGATAAAATAAATATACTTGTTTTCACAGATTTAAGTAGGTATTGATAGGGACATAAGCAGCCCCGCCAATAACTACATTTGCAAGGATGTTTTTCAGTCTACAAGACTGTTTTTATAATAAATTTCATAGGCTTGAACCATGGATGGATCTTTCCTTCATGCGGGATCTATCAGATTCCTACAGACTTAAACCCAGCAGTTTATCTCGTCCTCGTTTCTGGCTGGGGTTCGGGCACACGGTCGTGTTCTCCACAGCCAGCCTCTAATACCAGTTTGCACTAGCTTGCTTCTTATCTCTTCACTCAGAAACACCAAGCAACAACAATCAGAAGCTTAAAAACTAACCCTATCCTAACTAGGTACACTGCTCTGTTGTTCATAAAACAGTTTGCACAACGGGATGACTATTAGACATTTGTGTCATGAACAACTGTCTAATCTGATGATAATACATAATGAGTGATAGAACTTATAGGCCTGTGTTGGTATAATAATCATGTACGACATAGGAATAATTTGGTTAAATATAAAGTATATGCAGCGTAGACTTTCGAGATTGTTCTATTTTATGAACAAACTAAACAAAAAAAAACAACTTTTTTGTGAATTTCAGCTCATGTAATAATTGTATAATATATAATAATATATATATAATAATGTTTTAATCAAAATCTTTCTTAGGCACAAAACTCTCCGGCGTTCTTAGCTAATCTTTGACCTGTCTGGGCTAATATTAGGTGCGCGTGCGACGGCGGTCGTTGCGTATCAGTTTTAGTTTTTATTGTACGCCGCGCTGTGCGCCGTCCGGTGTATTTCGGGAATACTCGGCTTTACGGTCGAGAGACCGTGTCGATATGGACTGAGCTCATACGAATTGTGATAGATTTGCTGATGTCATAGTGATGATCTAGCATCGTTACGCTAGTGGTGGTCAGGGCAGATAAGATATAATAAATATTTTATTTGCTCAAACATGTACAGCTACATAAATAAAAGTGCGTGCTGGGTAACATAAAAAAATAAAAGGATCAGACATGTTTACCTGCCACATACCTAAAATGGTGTGCAGGTATTATAAAAGTTAAAACCTAATGCATTATTACAATAAATTTAAACACAATAAATATAATAGTTAAAAAACTGTATTTAGAATTATTAAGCAGTTCCAACCTTTGGGTAGCTTGTTTTAAATAGTGAAAACCATACAAAAAAAACACTAGTGCATTAGTGTAGTGTATTTTACTCATCTGATATGTATCTGACATTCGCGCAAAAAAGATAGGTTTAATTTTGCTCTGGAGACACTTTCGTGATTTGAAAGTTATGATTTATTCGTTGAGTTCTAAATAAATTATTTGTATGACATAAAATTTTAACATACATTCGAAGTCTGATAATTTGTGAAAAAGGTTATTAAATTTTATTACTATCAACCCTACATGTTGGAATCTAATGAGGCAGTCGTAGATGGTGCACGCTCCACTAGGAGTATCTTACTACTTGACTTCTTTAATTAATGCTTCAAGGTTTCTCTGCATATTTGTTCTTCTGCTTCAGATCACAGGTATCGCAAACACAAAACTGACAGATGCAGTTTCAAGCGCCAAAAGACAACACAAACATGGTTCAGAAAATGCAAGCTGATATCTGACATCTGACTTAGTGATTATTGTGAAGATTCAGTTAAATAATAGACTATGGTCAACGAAAGCGGGCACAACAAAAACGAAGGCCAAATTAAAAAAATCTGAAGCTGTTCACCCTGACTGTACGCTGCTTAACCGGACTTGATACTTTTGATTAGAATAATCAGGCTTTTAATGTTCCCACTGCTGGTACCTACTCAGGCCTCCTCTCTCTAGGAGAGGGAATGGGCCGTAATCCACCACGCGGGCCCAGTGCGGGTTGGTTTGATTATTCATGAAAATAATATGCGATATATCTTATGATACATGTTTATTTAACAATTAGACATGTGATATTTATTTAGCACAAATTAAAAATATAATCGAACAAATAATAACACATCCTTATTGTTTATTTTATGATTTTGTTAAGGTGAATGATAGCCTAGGGTAGCCCTCGAAATCCAAATTTTCCAAATATTATTTGCGACCATAACAAATAAGGCTTTACTAAGTTATAATCAAATAAATCATCAACACTCTCAGTTCAGTGTTGTTAATGTATTTGATTATAACTGTGTAAGTAAATACGTGTTTTGACTACCATGGAGCATTCACCTTACATAACCGTGAAACTGACTTTTAGGCCTCCAACCTACGTATTTGTCTAAAGCAATGTGATCGTACCTAGTACCTACCATAGTTTGGCAATGAACGAAACTAGCTTTTTTGTTTTTAACTTGGGCGCATTAACGTTTATCACACAAATTTTCTGAACTTTTACAGAAAAGGTTGACTGGAAATTTATTATAGAGTTAAAATTACAAATTTACTGTAGAGTTGCCTGCCGAGTGCTCGGGCTAGTAAGAAGTTAATCAACTGGATTCCAGTTGGAAAGAGAAGCTATGGTACAGCGAACGCCAATCTGGTAAGATTCAACGCTGCCAAAACACAAACGTGTCTTTTCACTGCCAAAAGAAGCCCGTTCATCTTGACTCCTGCTTTTTCGAACGTATTCTTGGAAAGCACCGACAGCCTTCAGCTCTTGGGAATTGGTAATTTCCATAAACCTAAACTTTGGGCGTTTATTGAGTCCAAAGCTTTGGTAGCTGCTAGGAAATTCGGCAATCTTGCAAAGGTCAAACGGTACTTTACACCAAGACAGCTTTTAATGTTGAACAAAGCACAGGTCCGATCGTATGTGGAGTTCTTCAGCTACATATGGGTGGTGAAATAAGGAACCTTTCCATAAACACTTCCCCGGAATCTTTTAATTTGAATAAAACAAATTGCGTATGAGATATCATCAATTTTTTTTATTAATTTGAAAGGCCGATCGATGCCATTATGTATGGAATCTATTATCGTTCAAATGTCCGCCGCGGATTTGCTGGATAGCGTGCATCCGAAATGTACAATATTCCATGTCCTTTACTGTTCTCATAATTATGACTTTCGTCTGCTCATTGTTGATGCCTCCTAAAAAATATAATTCACCGTGAGTCATATTGATTTTTTTATTAAAAGTCAAAAAGTATCAAGTTTTTATATTAATTAACAAACTAACCTATAAATGAAATTATTGAATCCAACCGTCGTATTTTCTCTGCATATTTCTAATTTAATTCGCTTTTTACGTCTTTAAATTTATCAATCATATTAAATAGAAGCCTTTTCGTCGAACTAGTGATTTTTTCGGCATTATTTTAAGCAAAACTGGTAAAATAAGATGCACGTAAACATAAAATAAGTTACCTATGTGCGAAACGTCAAGAAAACAATTTTTAAAAGCTGCCATATACAAAGTTTAATAAATAATTCGTGGTCATCTTTTGATGACCAGACTCAAGGACTCCTGCTTTTTTCTTATTAAAGATTAAAAAGAACAAACAAAGGATGTCCAGTTCGTCTTCGTGGTTTACCTCCATTATCATTTACAAAACCTCGGATAAATTAGGCTACGCATTCTTCTCAAGTTTGTTGCCTAAGCTGTCACAGAAAGTTAACTTTAACGTTACATATTTAAACTTATTTCATCTCTAAATCCAGATTTGTCCGTGATTATTAGCAAAAATTTAACATAGAATGATAATTGTTGATTAAGTATTCGGCATATACTCTCACTAACTTACTCTAGTATTTAAACCACATTTGCAATTTAACGGAGTACATTAAACAAATGCACTAAACAATATCATTGATTGCATCTAAATGAATGTTCGTTTATTTCCTGAAATAGTTTCTATCGGGAAATTGTTGTGATTAACGCGATATGACGTGCCGATAAAAGTTTCTCTATCCGCGGTAGAGTACGGTCATTACTCAGTTCCGTTGGAAATATCACATAGAATTGCAGTTTCATAATATATTAAATTGATTGTATTTCTATTTGAAATTGTGTCTCAAAACAAATATACTTAATCTAGCGATATTTTTGTCATAGTTGATCTTGCATCCTATTGTATAAAAAATATGTTATGTAGATTTTATTGTGATGAGTGCCTATCGGTAGTTTTCTTATTTATAATAATGAAGTTTGTTTATTCGTAAAGAAATATTCTCACTTGTTCCCATTATATGAGCACGTTTCCAAAAGAGTACAGAACAAAAATCCAAACGAATTAATGGTACCTAGACAAAGACTACATTTATACAGCAGAAATTCCTATTGCATGGCAATCAAAATTTTTAATAATTTACCTGCATACATCAGAGTGTTGCCTACTAATAAATTCAAGAAAAGTATTTTCGTTTGGCTTTTGGATAATTGTTTCTATTCAGTTAATGAATTTTTAAATCGAAAATAAGTAATAAATATTGACATTGTATTAGTAATTTTTAATGACATTGTAGTAGTAATAAATATTGACATTGTATTATTAATAAATATTGACATTGTTGTAGTAATAAATATTGACATTGCAGTAATAATAAATATTGACATTGTAGTAGTAATAAATATTGACATTGCAGTAATAATAAATATTGACATTGTATTAGTAATAAATTTTGACATATTATGAATATTTTTTGACATTATTATAGAATTGTTCAATAATTTTATTTTTATTTTTTTTTCGCATATTACATTATATAAAATAGTTAACACTGAAATCATTAGTCATTTTTTAATTATGTCTGCAAAAAAATACGTGGTCCATAAAGTTACTCATATTCATTTAAAACTGCCACTATTATTATTTTTTTTTATATTTTATTTATCTCAGGACCCTGAGGTCCTGGACCTTTGGGAGGCGTACGAGGAGCCGAAGCCAACTCGCAGAGGCCCTTTAGATAATTATAAAGGAACCTATTATTATTATTATTATTATTTTAATTTTACTTAATATTGCGTGAACTATAATTATGTGAATTTGCAAATTAGATACCTCATTTAATATTTCTACACCGGCAAAGGTAGTATATGTGATTCCGTCTAATATTAAGATCTTCATATACCATGTACTCAGAAATAAACGATTCTATTCTATTCTATTCTATTCTATTCTATTCTATTCTATAATAAAATTTTAAGCGATTTTTGAGGACTGTTAGCGATGACCTAATGGCAAAATGATTGACGGGTCATAATAACCACACTTTTATTTTTTCTTAGGTATTTATGGCACAGTGGAAACAGATATACCGAGTACCATAAGAGGGCTTATCAGATTTAGATAGAAACCAGGTTTAGGAAATGAACGAGATGTGAAACCATTAGCATCTAAAATGCTCTTTAAAATAGTTAATATCTCAGACATGTTGTCTTCAGTGTTTGTATCTGTTTACTCTTGTTTGAAATTCACTTCCTGTCTAGACAATACATCACTTAATGATTTCTAATCATATCCATCACTCAACGATAAGTGACGCATGCCTAACGAAACTAAAATTAGGAGTCCGTCTATTAGTATTGTTGATTTTAACAGGAAAAGGTATTCCAGACAGTTTACGTCGTATTGTTGACGTGTGATTGATTTCTACTATGATCTTGGTGTTAAGCTCATGAAATCTAATACAGTTATAGGTACAGCAGCTACGTCATTGAATCAAATAAATCAAAGAAATTGTTTGTTTGCTTATAGTAAGTAAATTCGTAAAAGTTAATTTGAAAGTATCGATTCGAATAAATAGGTTTTATTCAGGAAAAATGGCTTTGAGATTTAAACTGCGGGGAGACGTTAGTGGTAAACAAATGAATAATTACTACTAACTAATGAAAAGAAACGATAAAAAAATCTTAAAATTTATTAAATGATGACAAGGCAACCCTCAACCCTGGCAAAGCAATAATAGGACGTAAGTAAGTATTATATCGCTTTTTGATATTATTTATGCATTATTGATAAATTTTTAGATCATTGAAGTATCATGTGTCATAGGTATTATTTTACCGAACTATATTTCGCCGATTTACAAAATAACTATTCCCAACGTGACACTGGCAGAATAGTAGCAACTGGCTCAATTGCTACAACAAAAAAAAAAATAACTATTTGCTATTGGCCGAAACCTCTTTTGAACTTTTTTCATTTGCCAAATGATTTATTTGTCATATTTTCACCACACCGAAACAACATTTTACGGAATTTCGTTCACAAATATATTATTATAATTAGACGGTCAGTACGGGTAGGGTCAATGGTAAATTAAAATAATGTCATAAAAAGTCAATATGTTGTGCTACAAAATTTTGTGACAGAAACGAATCGCCGCAAAACCGACTTTACACAGTCTTGTCTGCCCTATCCCTAGAGTGTAATTCAAGCTCGCGTAGGCGCGGAGGGGTAGCTCGCGTGGGGCCGCCTAAATCCCGCAGCGCCGGAGTCGTGACAGAAACAATGCTTGCTACATGTTGCATGCCTACTTCCATGATGCATGCCTGCTGCATGTTACATGCCTGATTGCATGCTGCATGCCTGCTGCATGTTGCATGCCTGCTTCCATGCTGCATGCCTGCTTGCCTTCTTGCATGCTATATGCCTGGGCCTCAAGTCTGCTATTACAATAGTGTCAGTATGGTCTATCATTGATTTCATTTTTTTTTATTCTTGATAGGTTCGCGCTTGACCGCTATCTCACCTGATGGAAAGCTACGATGCGGTCGACGATGGAGCGCGCTTACCTAGAAGTAACCTATTCACTCTTGACTTAAAGATTCCCGGGTTGTAGCCATCAGGAAACACAGATTCCGGCAAGGAATTCCACTCCTTAGCTGTACGCACAATGAATATGTTCCCAAAACGTTTCGTGCGTATAGGCGGGATGTCCACCATGTACCGGTGGCGCATTGCCGTACGCCTGGTGGTCCGATGATGGAACGGGCTAGGCGGAATTAGGTTATGCAAAAAATTCCGACGCACACTCTCCGAAATGCAACCGGTAGAAAACCGACAGGTTAGCAACTCGGCGTCGATGCTCAAGACTAATTCTAATTGTTGACTTTGACAAGTTTGGTAATCTACTAATATAATGGCGTCATGATGACTTTCCAATGATCAACCACTGACACTCCATTGAAAGAAATGGCACAGAATGGTAATCTCGTATATAATGACAAATGAATGTCTGACGTATGCGGTAATCTGCTAAAATTTTGACAGTTCCTTTGATCAGTGACCACCCTTTAGAACGTCATTCGTCAATTCGTTACAAGACAGCTCGTACCACAATTCTATCTATTACGAGACCACTGATCGATCAATGATCGGCCATTATGAATTAACAGATTACGAACTTTTGGCAAAATGACAATGGAATCGTGTTGGAATGACGAATTTATAAAAACAGCAGACTAGGGCCCCCTGCTTGCATGCTGCATGCTTAAAGTAATCATCCTTGTTTGAAAATATGCTAATAAGACAGTGGTTTATTGAATGTTCGGAAACGGAAACATAATACTTTGAACAAATGTTATTTCGGCTAAGAATAACATCGGTGAAAAGTTTTACGACCAAATGAAACGTCGTCAAAAATCGAATTGATAATAGATCAACTGGTACAGTGGCAGACGAGACTTCGATGAAATAAAAAAAAAAGAAACGATAATAGTTGAAAAGTTTTAGGTGAAATTAAATTCGGTCAAATATTTTTCGAACAGATAGATAACCGAAAGAAACAATAAATTAATAATTAATTACATAAAATGTTTTAAAAAAAATACATACTTTTTTTGGCGCATTGAATATTATGATGGAATATATTGCGAGTATTCTTTTTGCGTATTTAAGTATTTAATTATTCGTTTTGACAGATGCCAAACGGGCCTTTTATTTTTTGACAACTTTAGTGACACAGCTGCTTGAAATTAAGCTAGGTTATTATACATAACCACAGACGACAGATCATAACGAATGTTTATGAGTAGGATATGGGTTTTTTTTTCGGGTGGGAAAATCATCTAATGACATCCCGGCTCTTGGGCGGAGCGGGAGATAGTGTCAGACTTTTACTGACTAAAAACCCACTCCTGTTCCTTCTTTGCCATTTTTCCAGGGCACCGGGGATCTCTTTCGCATCACCCATGGCCCCAGTAGGCTTCGACCCTGCTGGGCCCCTACGGTTGCTGACATCTCCTTGAGGCGCGCGTGGAACAGTACGCGCCGTCGACCCGGGCCCGGTCCGGACGGTTACCGGACGATCGGACGGCGAGCCACCCATTGCTCGCCGTTCGCAAGCCCGCACCTACGGTGGCTGGAAATCGGGATCGGAATCCCGGCGGCGGTTGGAGCGTGAGGATCTTTGCCTTACGCGATCGGCCGCCTCTTTTGCTAGCATTACTACTTCGCAGAAGGAGGCGACCGCCTGCCACTCTTCCTCGCTCCGGACCATGGCCTGTACCAAGGCCCGGTGCGAGAGATCGCTGCCGCCGATCGGCCCCACGAGGTCACGGCGGTGCTCTGCCCAGGCGGGGCACACCTCTACCGTATGCTCCACCGTGTCCTCCGGGCGGTCCACACAATGGTGGCACCCGGGCGTTTCTTCCGCAGGAATCTGGTGCAGGAACCTCCCAAACTTACCATGTCCGGTGAGGACCTGCGTCATGCGGAAGGTAAGGACGCCGTGAGGTCTTTCCAGCCACTCCTCAAAGAGGAGACTTATCGCCATCATTATGGCGTGCCCAGCAAGCACTGGGTTGTGACAGTCGCTGTCGCCATTCCACCATGAGATCCCGCCGGAAGTCTTTCCGCCTGTCGCCCCGGCGTTGCATCTCCATGCGCAGATCGTGCATGCGTGCAAGGAGGAGGTTAAGGGTAGTTAAATAAGTATATGAGGTACAAGGTAGGTATGAAATATGACTGATTAATAATTATCTAATATGACTGTCCTAGACTTTTGGTCTTGAACAAACCAAGCTCACTTATTAAGTATTTAGTTATTCAAGACAATTAATTATTTTAAAGCCCAAATATAACAACGAGTAGACTTAAAACTGTGTGTAAGTAAGTATTCATTTAAGCCTTAAATAAATACTCACATCTCATGACTAAAGTGAAATTTCCTGCAATTAAAAAAATTATAAGTATTTATTTTAGTACAAATTTTGTATTTTAAATGTATGAGAAATATTTTACATTTAGTAATCCAACACGACTCACAGCGCCATCTATCCACTTAGGCCTGAACTACTGATTCACTGAAAACCATCATCGGTGCTAAAAACTGACAGCAGCTTGTTGTTGATTCCCGCATTAACGCCGGCGTCGCGCCATTGTCCACAGAGTACTTTGGTACATTGTCTTACTATTGTGTCTCTAATTACGCAATCAAAAGGTTAAAATAAAATAGCAACAAGTAAAATTAAAAACAAATCATATAACATGAGTTTCATTAGATTCAGAATATTTCTATTTCACCTTATTCATAGAAATTAAAAAAAAAAGTAAGAAGAGGTTGTTAAATCGACTAAAAATTTTAACGGCACATTTTTACATCTGAAATAATCGATACCAGAAGTATGAATTAACGTAATCGATATTTTTACGGTAAAATACTTATAAAAAACTTATATGTGCCATGTTCACACGATCAATAATAATGAGCAATATACACACGTAATCTTGATTATTAGTGAAGTAACAAGAGATTTTCACAAAAACACATTAAAAACATATGGTTTAGAACTCCATGAAATCGGTGTATTGCATCAATCATCATTTTTACATTTTAGGTAAATGTCCCTTACGTTATTTTATGTTTCCAGTATCGTAATACTTCATGGCTATTCATCAAATTAATAATAGTTGTTCATAGATTTGTAAAATTATTTATTTATTTATCTCAGTGTATATGACAAAGTCTCATTTTAATGATACAAATAAGTTTTAATTATTATTCCCTTAGTTTCATTAATCGACTCACTAATAGTCGATTATTCGATTAGTTCGTAATTCTCTTGTCAACTCTACCGACGTCTTTAGCGAACTGTCAAATTGGTGACGCTCCCCTGCCCTCTTTCCTCTTGATTTTGTTCAAGACGAACGTTTATTTTTCGGCATCACACGTTTCGTGTCAAACGACTTAAAAGTAAGTGAAAATTCCAAAATATTACCGTGATTATAATGTTTAGTGTATACAGAATGTGTGGCAAATCTTTTATTACACGATGGTTGCGTATATTGTGAGATAAAGCTGGATTATGGAGTGCGCGCCAGATTCATAAGGCGGCTATTCCATGGGTAAATTACAGAGTTTTTGGTAATTTGTGGTGACTAATCTGTAGAAAGAATGTATCTTTCACGACCAGTCTCAGGTATTCAATTATTCTTAGGTTCCTAAACACCGATTTCATGGACTTCATAACCATGTGTTGTTATTGTGTTTTAGTGAACATCTTTTGTTAATTAATTAATAATCAAGACTAAGTGTGTATATTGCTCATTATCATTGATCTTGTGAACATGGCAGATATAAGTTTTGAATGTAAACTATTATAACTTGTTTTATAGCACTTGTGTTTTTATAACCTAAAATCATAACCACACTAGTGACCAAATCAATAGATGTTTCCAACTTATCTGTGTGTTCTGTTTCTGGATGTCTAAGCTGTTGATCCCCGCATTAACGCCGGCGTTCACGCGCCATTGTCTTACTATTGTGTCTAATTACGCACTCAAAAGGTTAAATCGGTGTTTGTGTTTACCGCGTCATTATTTGCTAAATATATCATTCAACTTGGCAGAAAACTCAATAATGTTCCGAGAAATAAAATAAGTAAACAACCCACACAAATACCAGTAGAGCCTGCACCTAAAATGGAAAATATCTATTCATTCTAAAGACGCTTAACACTGGTTACTAGGCAGACTTATAACATGCACTGTTTGTGGTACGATAGAGCAATCTTCGCAGTTGACTACACTGGCTAATCTATATTTTGCAGAATGCGTTACGTGGCCGCGTATTTACTGGCTGTGCTCGGCGGCAAGGCGTCCCCGGCAGCAGCGGACGTGGAGAAGATCCTCAGCTCTGTTGGTATTGAGGCTGACGGAGAGAAGCTGAAGAAGGTTATCTCCGAGCTCAATGGCAAGAGCGTTGAGGAGCTGATCGAGCAGGGTAAGCTTTGATTGGCTATTATTTTACAGTGTGTGTAGGATCAGTAGTTATTGCTGCTTCTAAACCCTTCATTTAAGGCATATTTATTGATATTGACATTTGCTAAGAATCTGCACATGTTTACTAATTTTAGGGTTGGTTTCTGAATTCAAGTAAGTATTTTGAGTTAAGAATGTTGCAAACCTTACAATACCAAATTTTGTCAGGTTTTAAGGCTGGAGTTTAAAAATACTTGACTTCAAATGATAGTGTAACTTTTTATTGATGGTTCAAAAATTTTATGAGAAACTTAAGTTAATTTTTTTACTGAATTGCACATAGGACGAGCGTTTACAATTCCTTTAAGAGTCTCATTGAAGATAAAAATTTCCACCAGAACAAATTCATAACTTGTGTTCTTTCTGTATAGGCCGCGAGAAGCTGTCATCCATGCCAGCTGGCGGTGCCGCCCCAGCTGCCGCTGGTGGAGCTGCGCCCGCTGCTGCCGCCGCTGAAGAGAAGAAAGGTATGTCATACAGAAACTATCTTGAGTTAGACTGTAGAAGTAGTTGTAGAGTGTACAAGTCCTAGAAATTGAGATATGTAAAAGATAGTCCTAGGTATTTACCTGTTGTTCATACACTGCACAAACAAATAATTGTTTGATTTGATAATGTGCTTCAACCAAATAATATTTTGAATGCTAAATTATCACTAAATGTAATCTCAGTTGGAAGAATAGTGAAGATGTAGCCAAAAGATGTCCACTGTTGGACATAGGCCTCCCCCAAGTGTTACAACAAACGATCCTGTGTATCGCATCTATCGGACTACACTATAATTGTCTTCGTTTTAGAAAAACTGGTTCAATCCTCAAGTTGCAATGCTTACTAAGACTTCCTTTATGCCTCAGAAAGCAGTTTAAGTCATTGGTCCCAGTTTCAGTAGTCATTTGTAGATCTTGGACAGTAAGTTGTTAAGAATCAATAAGATCTTAAATATATAATTATAGGCCAAAAAATCTGTGTCCAAGGGGTATTGTTACCTAGTTACTGTGGTGTGGAGGTCAGATAGACAGTCGCTCCATGTTAAATACTGGTATCCAGCTGCATCTGGTTTGACTGGAAGCTTTACGGCCCATTCACGACCTTGCCACTGTGAGCGGTAGCTAAGCGCGGGGCGGCGAGCGGGAAGAACAAAAGTATGAAAATGTTTGAAGCACGCCACGAGACACAGCTCATAACGCCGCGCGCACGCCTACAGACGCCGCCCCACTTGCCGCGTCGCTCGCCGCAAAACCGAAGTCGTGAACAAGCCGTTAGGCAGTTTAAATATGTGAACATAAGATTAAATATTGTACAGTATAGCGAAAAAATTGACTGCTTCGAATTTTGAACAATTGGCTGCGTAGTAATTCTTTTCAAGAATCATGGCGAATCTTCTAACCTGGCGGTTACATCCGACAAACACTCGCGTTTATTTTGCCAGGGTCGCACATTTACAACCAAATACTCCATCTCGTCAGTTCTTTGTCACTTGTGGGAATTGGAGAGCTAAACACGACCCTGATGAATAGGACACGAAAACTACTCATCAGACGAATCCAATGTAAACGGTTCAAGAGTTAACTGTACTGTACCTAGAAGAAGTTTTAGCTCATCATGATGAATTCAAACAACACCATCTTTCGACTGAAAGCCTGTGCTGCTAACTATCTATTCCTGAAAACTTCCCTTACACAACAAACTACCCTCCATCTTCTCTACTCCGCTAACTCTTACTTTTTCTATTGCAGAAGAGAAGGAGACCAAGAAGGAAGAAACTGAATCAGAAGATGAGGACATGGGCTTCGGTCTGTTTGACTAAATGCACTTCGCAGGTGAGTTTCAAAGACATACATTTTTTTTTATTAGCATGTAAATATGGTGGAATATATGGATGTATGTTTGTAATGAATACTATGTGACACCAGTATTCTCTGAAGGATTTATCAAAGGTAACTTATTGATGTAGATCAGGCAAATTGTTTATGTCATAACAGTAATAATTTTTTTTAAATTTTATTTATAAGATAGGATTTTTACAGAAAATTCAATTTTTTTTTATTGTACTTAAACCTTTATGGGCACTTGTAAAACGTCAGAAGCTCATGCATGCTTCCAATGTGACGTTTCCTATGGAGAAGAATCAGCAAGAAACTCCATGGTTACTCTTTACAAAAAAACTATTGATTTTACAATATTTCCATATTACAATTATGGTTTTCCTTAGCTGTGTTAAACTTAATTTATTTGAAATAGTAGTTCTTCCCAGAATTTAATTTTCATGATGATTTCACACAACACCATCTTTCGACTGACAGTCTTTGATGCTACTACACTAACTGATGCCTGCCACAGACAATTAATACAACCTTTTTTGATTGTGGTCAAAGACAATAATTTTGTTTTTCTTCATTGTTTCAGTTTGCGCGGCGCTGGTCGTTATTCCATTTTCTATGGTGTAAGCGTAAAATGTCAGCATTTATGTTTCTATGAAATATATTGCTAATAAACGTTCATAGATATTTTATTTTAGTTCAGTTCCGTATTTCCCCTACAACCCACATACGATTTATTTGAGTTAGGAAAATATTTTTTAAAGTTGTCACTGATAAGATAAAGCCTACAATAATTGTAACTGACAGATTGGCCTAAATCGAATATATAAAAGCGAAATACCAGACTGATTAATCACAAAATCTCAGAAACTAACACCTACAAACTTAAAATTTGGTAGGTAGGTTCCTTATACTGGGTGTAGACATCCGCTAAGTACGGATTTTACGAAACCACCCCTAAGGGGATTTTTTTTTTTTTAGGTGTGAAAATCATCTTATGACAAATCGCGCTCTTGGGCGGAGCGGAAAATAGTGTCAGACTTACTGACTAAAAACCCACTCCTGTTCCTTCCTTGCCATCGTCCCAGGGCCCCGGGTTTCACTTTCACACTACCCGTGGCCCCAGTAGGCTTCGAACTTGCTGGGCCCCTACGATTTGCTGACATCTCCCTGAGGCGCGCGTGGAACAATACGCGCCGTCGACGACTTGGGCTCGGTCCGGACGGTTACCGGACGATCGGACGGCGAGCCACCCATTGCTCGCCGTCCGCAAGCCCGCGCCTACGGTGGCCGGAAGTCGGGATCGGAATCCCGGCGGCGGTTGGGGCGTGAGGACCGTTGCCTCACGCGATCGGCCGCCTCCTTTGCTAGCATTACTGCTTCGCAGAAGGAGGCGACCGCCTGCCACTCCTCCTCGCTCCGGACCATGGCCTGTACCAAGGCCCGGCGCGAGAGATCGCCACCGCCGATCGCCCCCACGAGGACACGGCGTTGCTCTGCCCAAGCGGGGTACACCTCCACCGTGTCCTCCAGGCGGTCCACACAGTGGCGACACCCGGGCGTCTCTTCCGCACGAATCCGGTGCAGGAACTTCCCGAACTTACCGTGTTCGGTGAGAACCTGCGTCATGTCATGCGGAAGGTGAGGACGCCGTGAGGTCTTTCCAACCACGCCTCAAAGAGGGGACTTACCGCCATAATTGTGGCGTGCCCAGCACTGGGTCGCGACAGTCGCTGTCGCCATTTCACCATGAGAACCCGCCGGAGCTCTGTCCGCCATGCTGCGACTTGTCGCGGCAGCGGAGTTTCGCCCCGGCGTTGCATCTCCATGCGCAGATCGTGCATGTGTGCAAGGACTGTTGCCTCCAGATCCCATGGTGGCTGGCCAGCAAGGAGGCTCGCCGCTTCGCGGGAAATCGTCCGGTATCCTCGCACCAACCCCTAAGGGGATGAAATGGGTGTCCAAAATTTGTATGGAGAAACCTATTTTTACGCAGGCGAAGTCAGGGTTAGGTTTCTTGAGTCCTTAGAAGTAGATTTGCTTAGGTTCCTTAGAAGAGATCAAGGTCATACCTTCTGATAATTTTCAGAACAATAATGAGAGGTAAGTTTGTAATAAAATAATTTTAATTTTGATAAAAACGATACTACATTCAATATACTCACGGAAATATTAGTGCCACTTGTTAGTTACAAAACTTCATAACAGATGGCGCTAATTTCAATTTGTAATTTCTTAAACTAAATCTCCCAGAGCATTTTTATTAACTAATCAATTTCGAGTTTCTTGAAAGACCCCTCAACACTACCAAAGATGTCCGATATGGTCTTAGGCTTTCCTGGCCGCTTAGCTTCAATCACTCGCTTCTTGTTCTCGTTCACGAAAAAATCCTTGTTAGCTTGCAACCGTGCTAGTATCTCATCTGAAAATTAAACAACAATAATTAGCTTTCTAATATTATTGGCAATCGAATTGACGATGACCCAGAAATTTTGGCTCTAAACAAATTCATAGCAAGATTGGCGAAATGGCGAGTAATACCTACTCTTTGCTTTTCTTACATTGGTACAAAGTAAAATTGTTCATGCAGTAAACAAAATGCAAGCCAGTCCAAAAGTTAACTGTAAGAATAGTGAATCAAACGGATCAAGGTCTTTTTACATAGTATGGGTAGGATGACAACAGGACGAAAATCTTTAAGATGACAAAAATGATAGGTAGTAGCAACATTGTATGAATCCGACTCATCCGACTGCTGTCATCCGCACCATCCTACTAAATAGCAGTTGTAGTGGAGTTAAGTGGAGTGTCGTCTGTCGTGTCAGTTTTTAACGTAAAAAGTTTATCCATTATTGTCACCAGATGGCGTAACCAGTAGGTACGTAAAAAAAACATTCTAAAATAACTGCCGTAGGAAAAATTGAGATAATAGAAGGGAATCATCAAAATAACTCCTGCTCTAGGTGCAGCAAGAGGGAATGTCAGACTTCTATTGACTGAACCCCACCCGTTGCGTAACAGGGCTTTTTTTTAGGTGGGAAATCAACTAATGATAACTCCCGCCCCGGGGCGAGAGGGCGTGTCAGACTTTTACTGACAAAAACCCACTCCTGTTCCTTCTTTGCCTTCGTTCCAAGACCCCGGGTTCTCTTTCACACAACCCATGGCCCTATTAGGCTTCGACCGTGCTGGGTCTCTACGGTTTGCTGACATCTTGAGGCGCGCGTGGAACACTGCACGCCGTTGACGACTTGGGCTCGGTCCGGACGGTTAGCGGACGGTCGGACGGCGAGCTACCCATTGTTCGCCGTCCGCAAGCCCGCGCCTACGGTGGCCGGAAATCGGGATCGGGATCCCGGCGGCTGGGGTGCGTTGGCCGTTCCCTCGCGCGTGCGGCCGCCTCCTTTGCTAGCATTACTGCTTCGCACGAGGAGGCGACCGCCTGCCACTCCTCCTCGCTTTGGAACATGGCCAGTACCAGCGTGAGAGATCGTTTCTGCCGATCGCCTCCACGAGGACACGGCAGTGTTTGCGTTCCAGAGTTGCGATAACTTTTTTGAGCAATCCCGCAGAATTAATACTGTTCGCAGTTTATTGTTTTTGGAAAAACTAATTCATCAACATGGTTATGACTTTGAAGTCAAATTAATTCACTGTTTAAAGTGTTTTTTTTCAGCGGAAGTCAAGGAAATATGCCATGTTATGCCTCTGCACCACCCTAAGGTCGACTGGTAGAAAATGCCTAAGGCATTAAGTCCGCTTTTGTACAATGTTTAGTGCATAAAGTTTTAAATAAATAAATAAATATTGGCTATTATTTAACAATTTCAGCCACTTAAAAGACTGACTTACCTTTGCATTGATCAAAGTCCTTGAACTCTCCCCCGGCTTCCTTAGGCAGCCCCACCATCGGTACATTCTTATCCAGGGTCTTGGCTCCGATCTGATGGATGGTCAGCACTTCCAGGAGTTCCTTCTTCATGAACGGCTTGATCATCATCAAGAGTCGGTCCATGAATGATGGCGCGTTTAGGAAGTGCAGGCCTTTCACTTTTACCAACATTGCTTCCTAAAAGACAAAGTTTGGATGTAGTAGGTCGATTTAAAAATGGCGGTCAAGTAAACTTTTCGTTTCGCAGTGCCCTGCTGTCAAATTAATTGTTCCCAGCCGTCTTTAAGTCATATTATTAGTCACACTTTTAAATATTAAAAAAAAAAAAAAAAAACATTTAAAAATATAAAAAACAGTATCCCATAATCCCACCGGTATCGGGAACAGTCCACATCCTACATGTTGACAACCCAGCGCTAAGTCAATGTACTTGATTTGTTTATCTTTCTCGACTTTCACGAGGTTCTCGTCATGTGGAACGGATATGTCAACAATCATTGCACGCCTCTCGCTTCGATCCACCACCACTATAACAAGCTTATTTTGGCTACAATAGTCAATATATACCTATTATTACGATTTTTTAATAGGTCATGAATTTCTTTAAACTTCTATAGAGATGCGAAAGTCGTCATCTTTAATTCAAATGTTTAACAAGAATATGGTATTCTTCAACTTCGTCTCATACAGGGCTGGGCAAAATACTTACATGCTTTGCTTTAATTGAAATACAAATTACAAAATACAGTATCGCAAGTAATTAAAATACAAAATATATTTAAGTAATGCCTATTTATTACACCAGAATCCAATTTCAGACCGGTAGCTCGTAAATTTCCAGTAGATAGGTATTAGACATATTAAATTAGATCTGTAAAAAACTTTATTGCAAGTAGCTGAAATCGGTGTTAAATACTAGACTCTGTTTTGTATTAATTTATATTTGAAATATAAAATACAAAATACAGTATTTTTGCTATTTTTAATTGAAATACAAAATACAAATTACATATTACAAAATAAGTAATCTAGACCAGCATGGGCTGAAAATTAGACGAAAACAAGATTAATTGATCAGTAAAACCAGAGTTTACACTAGATTTTTAAATGTAACTACTGTCAGACAAACAGCCTCTTGTTGGAGAGTGAATAAAACCTGCTAAAGAAAACAATCTTTCTTGAAGTTTAAATGTATTCACACTTTCTTCAAGTATTTGAAATACTAATTACAAAATACTTCTCCGTCAGGTATTTGAAATACGAATTACAAATTACATTTTAAGGAAGTAATTGAAATACAAATACTAAATACGTATTTGTATTTCAATTACCTACCTACGTATTTTAATTACTTACAAGTAATTCAAATACTGCCCAACCCTGGTCTCATAGGCTTATGTTGTGTACCTACCCAGTACCTAGGTATTTTATTTTCTTTGATATTCTTAAGTGATTAAAAGCCATAAAAGATCTTTCAAACTCATTGATTTTTAAATTTTTGACTAAGTATGCAGCGACTTCCAGCGTTGAAATCGAAGGTTATGATGTGATATACGTTGCGTCGATGTGATATGCACACCAACCTCATACGTGTAAGATGTCTTAGATTTGTACTTCGGCCTTAGGTATTGGTAGGTTCACGTAACGAAATAGTTTTCCAGGACAAGCCAAAAGATATCTCACCTGCAAATAATACAAGAACTGCTGTATAGTTTGAACATCAAGCTTCGTGAGATGCCCTAACTTGAGCCCGTCCAGATCGAAGATCAGCACGAACCCTGGCCACGTGCCTTCTTCGAATTGCCACAGGTCCAGGATCATCAGCACTGACCTGGGGATGATTAGTTGGTTACTCAATGCAGTGACGGATTAAGACTACTTGATGCCCTAAGCAATCTACGCCTGTGGGCCCCCCTATCCGTATATCCACTAGAATCGGTCTTTAAACCTTTACCGCCTAAAACATTAGTTTTTTTGTAAAATAAGGTGATGAAACGCTTGATGATGAACGCACCGTGCGATTTTGGATGAAAACCAAAATCGCACGGTGCGTTCATTAGCAGTCCCCTCTCCAAACGCAACATTGATATTGCGAGCAGTTTCTGCCGCGTTAGTTCCGCGTCGGAACTCGTATTAAAAAATCACTCGAATTTTCGAAGTATCCATCTTTCTTGTCTAAGCTGAATAAAAAACAACTGAATGTCGATAATCAAATGTTGCTCATTTTTTAACCGACTACCAAAAAAGGAGGAGGTTATCAATTCGGTTGTATTTGTTTTTTTTTTTATTATGTTTGTTACCTCAGAACTCCGTCGTTTATGGACCGATTGGCAATTTTTTTTCCCCTTAGAGGTTATGCTTCCAGATTGGTTCTATTTTTTTTTCAAAATCCAATTTTCACGATGAATCCATGAGGAATCGAGGGAACTCCTCAAATATTATAGGCAACCATATAGTTATTTTGGTATTTTCATCGAGGACTTAAGCATTTACAGTCAAAAAGTAACATTTGATGAAGTGGAACTGATGAAGAAGACCAGAAATGGCCAACGGAACTTCATACTCACATAGATATCACAAGTAGTAAGCGACTATGAAAAACACAAATAAATAAATGGTTCTGAATAGTTATGTTGAAAATGGTATTATCAAAGTGAACTAATGATGATGATGGAGCCGGAAGGTAGGCACTGGAACTCCGTAATTAATCAATGTAATCTCGCCATGTTTGGGCTAAATTGCCATAAGATGCACTTTGGCTGTAAGGTACTATCGAACTGATCTGATGATGGAGCCGGAAGGTAGGCACAGGAACTCCGTAATTAATCAATGTATCCTAGCTGTGTTTGGGCTTATTAGAATTGTCATGAGATGCACTTTGGCTATAAGGTACTATCGAACTGATCTGATGATGAAGCCGGAAGGTAGAAGGTAGACACAGGAACTTCATAATAAAACAATGTAACCTAGCAGTGTTTGGGTTAATTGGAATTGTCATGAGAATAGGCAATCTGGTTATAAGTGTATCGCAACTAAAGTGTGAAATAAAAAAACTTAAAAAAAAAATCGTTTTTGGAAGTCGGTGTTAAATAAGAAACAAAAAATACCGAGAAACACCGTCTTCTGAAATTAAAGTTATTTAGATTCTTTAGTGTTTTTTTTTTTAGTGTAGTCGGTTATTTTATTTTTTGTAAAATGTTTTTTTTTTTAAAAAAAGAAGAACTTCAAAGGTACCTACTATGTGAAAAAAGTTTCACTCAAAAATCTCAAACCATGAAGGTTTTATGTCAATTCGAAGTACCTATCACAATAAAACGGCAATTTCATACTTTAACCCCTATTATTACGAATGCATAAAAGCCGGCCGGCACAATTACTCAAAAAACAAAACATTTGATTGAAACAGATTTGCGGGGAGGGGGGCGCGGGGTAGGGGTGGCTTGTGATTGGCTGATCGCAATTCCGGTGCATTTGAATTGCCGAATGCACTAGCGGGCAGCGAGTGGGCAAGCGGGAGCGGGGTTATGACTCTAGGTCGGATTCTATGTCAACTTAAAACCCGTTAGTCCAAGAAACTTTTTTGGTGTGGTTTTTGGTGACGAGAGTGAGACGTGATGCCCTAAGGACTGATTTTTTTGTGCTTCTTCTGGTGCCCCCCCAGACGTGATGCCCTAGGCAATTGCTTAATTTTATTAAGGGTTAATCCGTCACTGGGTCAATGTAGTCGGAAGCTCATAAGTTGGTTAACCAAGGGGTAACTGAGTATGTAATCACTTTAGGAACCCAGTTACTGGGTTGTGTGTCAAATAGACAGTCTCTTTTTGTAAAAAAACAGTACCTATAGACAGTTTGTATATTCAGCGATGAGAAGCCGTTTCCAATATACCGGGTCGGTAAAAGGTTAGGTAAGGCCACGAGGCCTGGTAAGGTCAGCCCAATATGTTGGTCCGACCAGATCCGCACCGCTTTTGATTCTACGGTATACCTACAATGCCCTTCACACCGCCAGAGACAGAAACAGATGGAGGAATATCATTCAAGTGAAAGTGATGAAGTAGGGAATTCCCGAGTCCCGACCCTCAGCATTAAGCAATAGGTACGATGCAAGGAGAAGGAAAAGTTTAGGGAGATCACAGATTCCCAAATCGCAATTTACTTTAATATCGTTGCTACTAGGATTTTTTCGTGGTAACAAATAGATAAAAAATATTTCTAAATCACTTACCTGAGTGATTTAGCGAACTCGAAGTTCTTTGGCTCGTAGTCCAGCAGACGACAGTAGAACACTGCATCGCCGTTCCTTGACCGAGTCTGGAGAGGCATGAGTAACCTGGGGCAAGCAAAACATTTGATTAGGTAGTTAGGTACCTAGGTACTTGAGCATTAAGAATTGTACAAAGTGGTTATTATGGTCTCGCGGTGTGTGCCCAACTGCTCTCTTCATGTGTGTCATATCATCATCATTTCAACTGAAAGACGTTCACTGTTGGACAAAGGCTTTCCCCAAGTGTCGCCATAACGACCGGTCCTGATGTCTCGCATCCATCGGATTCCCGCGACCCTCACCAGGTCATCGGTCCACCTTGTGGGAGGCCTTTTGATGTGTACTTGATGTTCTGGAGACCATTTTCTAACTTTGTGATTCTTAGGATAATACGGATGTGTATGCCACACGAGAGCAGTGGTGGTCGAGCGGTAACGGCCCCGACTTACGATTCGAGTTGTAGTTCGCGGGTTCACACCCAGCCAGGCGCATTACTTTGTGTAATTTATTTCATCACCACTGCTCTCAAAACGGTGAAGGAAAACATCGTGAGGAAACCGGCATGTCCTAGAACCAAAAATTCGAAGACATGTGACATTCACCAATCCGCACTGGGCCCGCGTGGTGGATTACAGCCCATTTCCTCTCCTAGATAGAGGAGGCCTGAGTCCCAGCAGTGGGAACATTAAAAGGCTGATTATGCTATGCTATGCTATGTATGCCACACGTGTACACTAGCTATATAGCCCGCTCACCGATTTACTTCAGGGCCTAACCATGACGTGTTAAAAAAAATATCAGAACGAACGAGAAAGAGTGATGGAGCTATAGACCCTACATAGCTGCAGCCCTTTAACAGCTCAGTTTAGGTCGTAAAATGGATCGCATTAGGAGCTCGTGTGTAGTGCCTCAGTGCGCATTGTTTACGCTCAACCCGGTGGCAGGGAGATCAAACTTTTTTATTTTTGTACCCCCTCCCCCCTATGTAACGCGCCTTAACGTTTTCCTGTAACCCCCCCCCCCCCATAACACCCAACTGACCATTTTCAGTCACAACTATGCTGCGCAAACTACCGGAAAGTCGCTAAATTACTTTTGTTATTGTTTTAATCGTGTTAGCGGTACTCGTAGTTTCTAATTCGCAATAAATGCGTAGTTTAATTATTCATAGATATATTTATTTAATAAATAATCATACATAATTTAATAAACATTTGCTTAAGTTTCAAATAATATTAAATGGGCTCAAAGTCCTATTAATTAGTAGAATCAACATTTAATTACGCCGTTTTCCTGACTTGGCTCTGTCATTTTTTGGCTTCATCCACCATTGTATTTCTCATGCATTTTCCTATTTAAACTTTTTTATTTAAACTTAAAATCTCTTTCAATAAAATAACATGCTTACTTTAAACTTTGGCAATGCAATTAGAAACGGAAACTTAACTGAAATTTAATAGTATTCTTAACAAAAACAAAACAAAAAAATCTATATTATTCTAATAAGCAGATATAGATATATGGACAATCTACTAGCCTATCGGCGATCATTACTAGGATGGCATTGGGGCTGGCCCACACCCGGCGCACCTGGGACGCGCACCGCTTGCGCATAGTATTGTGAAAACAGTCGGTGTGCGCCTCCGCGAACATCGCTGGTGCGCTACAGAAGCGGGGCAGCCCCACTACCGCTCGGAACGTATTTTTGTACCAGAAAGGGCATACAGTGCCCTCCGTGTCTGCACACGTATGCCCTTTCAGTATAGTCAACCCACAGGCTGCACGAGTCAGAGATGTGCAGTACCTACGCTCTAAAGAGCGCGACGTTCACCCCTCTAGCACACCGCGTAAACCGGCAGGCTATCATATTGGCTCGTACTGACAGTGCCCTCCGCTCCTTCTCAATATCAGCCTGATCCTTAAGGTCCTCGGTGAGTAGATGTCCTAAATACTTAAATTAATCCACTTGCTATAGTAGAAAACCATCAATAGGAACAGCCGGTATGTTCATAGGTTTCGACACACCGACTGCCTGAAAGACCATGTACTCGTATTGACTCTTTTTCTCATTATATTTTAACCCATGACCACGCGCCTAATCCGTACATGTACTGAGTAGCCTCCTCAATCCACAGATCGATGCGCTCAGCAGCACCATGTCGTCCGCGCAACTCAAATTGTTGACACACCCCCCATCCACAAGCACCCGACATGTTGACTGCTGAGCGATATGATCAGCTCGTTTATGTATAGGTTAAACAATGTGGTCAATGGTCAGGCCGCCCTGCCTTACGCCACACTCGATTTTATAAGAATCAAACATCGCCCCCGCCCATTTCACACTGTTAACCTGGTGCCCGTACCAATATCGGAGTATGCTAATGAGTTTCCGAGGTAATCCCGTTCTCTCCAACTTGTCGCACAAGATATCGTACGAGACAAGGTCAAACTCCTTGGATAAATCGAGGAAGCACGCGTATACCGGAGTTGTGTTCTAGTTACTCATAGGTACTTACACATTATGCAGGTTCTGTTCTGTCTTTTTATCCACGGCCCGGTCTTTGAAGAAGTTGGTGAAGAGTGTGCGCAGGGTATAGTGGAGGTCCAGCACTTGCTTCGACACCTCCGCGCTGTGGTCGCAGCAGTGGTAGATGAGGATAAGGTCCAAGTCTGGAAGATTTAAGGATTTTGGTGTTTTTAGTTGCTACTTATACGGGCAGCGTTAGGTATCAATTGGTTCATTAAATCTACCTAATTTCTTCCACGGTGGACGCCATCATGCGCGTGCGAGCCCTCACGACAGGGGAGGCGGTGTCCCGGGGCAGGTGAGTCGTGGCGGTGTCTTTGGACATCGCCAATGCCTTCAACTCCCTGCCCTGGAGTAGTATTAGGAGGGCACTCCGGTATCACCGAGTGCCCGACTACCTCTGTCGTGTGATCGAGGCCTACCTGTCGGACAGGTACATCATCTACCCTGGTCACCAGGGAGAGTGGACACGGCGAGAGATGTCGTGTGGTGTTCCGCAGGGATCGCTACTAGGACCGCCCTTGTGGAACATCGGGTACGACTACGTGCTGCGCGGCGACCTCCCTGACGGGGTCAGTGTGGTTTGCTACGCAGACGACACATTGGTCCTGGCGCAGGGAGAGTCGTACCAGGCGGCGGTTGAATTAGCGACACGCGGGGTTGCGATAGTCGTTGATAGGATCCAGCAGTTGGGACTCGAGGTGGCGCTGCACAAGTCCGAGGCCATGTGTTTTCACGGCCCTCAAAGCGCACCGCCTCGGCGTTCCCAATGAACGGTAGGAAGACATCGGAGTCGGGTCGACGATGAAGTACCTGGGACTCGTCCTCGACAGCCGGTGGAATTTCGAGGAGCACTTCCTACGTCTGGCTCCCAAACTGAATCGGACTGGGGCTGCCCTCAAGCGGCTCCTGCCCAACCTTGGGGGTCCAGACACCTCCTGCCGGAGGCTCTACGCAGGCATCGTCCGGTCCATGGCCCTTTATGGGGCGCCGGTGTGGGCGCCGTCACTGCGAAAGCGACCGGCGGCCCAGCTGAACGCGTGCCAGAGGGTCATGGCCATACGGATGGTGCGGAGGTGATCTGGAGGCAACAGGCCTTGCACGCATGCACGATCTGCGCGTGGAGATGATACGCCGGCGCCGGGGCGAAACTCCGCTGCCACGACAAGTCGCGGCATGGCGGAAAGAGTTCCGGCGGGATCTCATGGCGGAATGGCGACAGCGACTATCGCAACCCAGTGCTGGGCACGCCATAATTATGGCGGTAAGTGGGCGCTCGGGAAGAGCAACGCCGTGCCCTCGTGGAGGCGATCGGTGGCGGTGATCTCTCACGCCGGGCCTTGGTATAGGCCATGGTCCGGAGCGAGGAGGAGTGGCAGGCGGTCGCCTCCTTCTGCGAAGCAGTAATGCTAGCAAAGGAGGCGCAAGGGTGGATCCAGCATTGGCGCCAGGGGGGGGTCACCTAGTCGTGGTCAAGTGACAAAAAGTTATAATTTAATTTTGATAATTATAGATACGTGTAAAAATACATACATTAATAAAATACCTACTATTGCCACTGTACTTAAAAATACCTATATTTAAATAACAAAATCAATTTTTCTTTTACGTCTTCTCCCGAAACGCGTTATCACTTCATCTACTTCAATGGTAACGAGAAAAGCAAGTGGTGAACTCAACAAAATGAACTGCCACAAGGTAGTATTCTGGCCCTCTTGCTGTTTACGTTTACAGCAATGACCAACCGGTGAGCCCTAACACAACCCGCTTTCCGTATGCAGACGACCTGGCATTAACTTACCAAGCCACTGATTTTGAAGAGATTCAGGTCAACCTTACCACCGCTCTGTCAGATCTTAGGAAGTATTATACTGCTAATGCATTGAAACCAAATCCCTCAAAAACACAGACGTACGTTTTTCACCTTTGTAACAGACAAGCGGGTTGAATGCTCAATATCTCGTGGCAGGGGTTGCCAATCATTCAGCCCCCATCCAAGATATCTCGGCATCACTCTGGATAGATCTCTCAACTACAGAAAGAATTGCGACACGTTAGGCGGAAGGTGCATACGAAAAACAACCTTTTACATTCTATTGTTGTTCATAGGTTTGCGCTTGATTTTTGACCTGCTACATCGCCTAAGAGCAGTGGTGGCCGAGTGGTAACGGCCCGACTTATGAGTTGTAGGTCATGGGTTCAAACCCAGCCAGGCGCATTACTTTGTGTAATTTATTTTATCACCACTGCTCTCAAAATGGTGAAGGAAAACATCGTGAGGAAACCGGCACGTCCTAGAACCAAAAATTCGAAGACATGTGACATCCACCAACCCACACTTGGCCCGCGTGATGGATTACGGCCCATTTCCTCTCCTACAGAGGAGGCCAGAGTCCCAGCAGCTGGAACATTATAAGGCCGGCTATGCTATGTCGCCTAACATCCACTAGAACGGGGGCGTCTCCCCAAGTTCTGCAAACAACTGGAATGGCACTCTGCTTCTCCGCTGACGACAATTACAGCTCGGTGCCACTGAGACCTAAAAGTCGTAAGTTTTGTTGAAGCGTGAGCCCATCTCAAAGTAACACCACATCGGAGAGATGCGACCTCTGGCGGGAGAAGTTTAAACCTCCTAAAGATTTTATCGAGCCGTCGGAGAACCTCTCTTCTGGACACGAGTTGCCATGGCCAATCTGGAAAACTCTAAACAGACTCCGCACCCAGGTTGGACGCAGTAAAGACAATCTCCACAGATGGGGATTACTGGATGGTTCCAACCTTCAGTGTTTGTGCGGTGTCTCTCCGCAGACCATGTCCCACCTTTCATCCTGCATGACGTGCCCTGTTACCTGTTCACATAAGGATCTGATGACTGCACCAGTGGACGTCATTGCCGTGGCCGAATACTGGGCCAGGCAAGGAATTTAATTAGCTTAGCCATCGACACGCTAAGAAGAAGGTACGTTTTAAGGACATGGAGAAGCTCTTAGCCACAATTTGATTTTTCGTAACGAGAAAGATCTTTCCGCTGTCACTACACTAACAGGTAGTGTAGTCTAACAGGTAGTGTAGTCATAATAAAAAAATCTTATATTGGGATGTCTCAAAATCGCAATTTAAAATAAGGTCAGAAATCGACTGTGGTACTCCGCTGCCACTTCACCATCCACAGCTGATATTCGTTTACAACGACAGAAACTAGAGTAGGTACTTTATTAACTACTAGCTTCACCCGCGTACATAAGATATAGCCTATGTCACTCAGGAATAAAGCACCTTTCCGTGAAAGGTGCTTTATTCCTATTATGGCGGTAAGTCCCCTCTTTGAGGCGTGGTTGGAAAGACCTCACGGCGTCCTCACCTTCCGCATGACGCAGGTTCTCACCGAACACGGTAAGTTCGGGAAGTTCCTGCACCGGAATCGTGCGGAAGCGACGCCTGGGTGTCGCCACTGTGTGGACCGCCCGGAGGACACGGTGGTGGTGTACCCCGCTTGGGCAGAGCAACGCCGTGTCCTCGTGGGGGCGATCGGCGGCGGCGATCTCTCGCGCCGGGCCTTGGTAAAGGGCCATGGTCCGGAGCGAGGAGGAGTGGCAGGCGGTGGCCTCCTTCTGTGAAGCAGTAATGCTAGCAAAGGAGGCGGCCGATCGCGTGAGGCAACGGTCCTCACGTCCCAACCGCCGTGCCGCCGGGATTCCGATCCCGATTTCCGGCCACCGTAGGCGCGGGCTTGCGGACGGCGAGCAATGGGTGGCTCGCCGTCCGACCGTCCGGTAACCGTCCGGACCGAGCCCAAGTCGTCGACGGCGCGTACTGTTCCACGCGCGCCTCAGGGAGATGTCAGCAAATCGTAGGGGCCCAGCAGGGTCGAAGCCTACTGGGGCCACGGGTAGTGTGAAAGTGAAACCCGGGGCCCTGGGACGAATGTAAAGAAGGAACAGGAGTGGGTTTTTAGTCAGTAAAAGTCTGACACTATATCGCGCACCGCCCAAGAGCGGGATTTGTCATAAGATGATTTTCCCATACAATAAAAAAAAACCTTTCTATCGGTGAAAAAATTATAGCAATCAAACTAGTACTTTCAGAGATTACCTCCTACAAACAAAAAAACAAACTTTACCTCTTTTTATTACTAGTGTAGATTATGAAAATTGATTGTTGTTGATTGAAGTAAGTTTAGTTGTTCCAATTGACGTTAGGTTAGGTTAGGTTAGGACAGAGCTAGACTGTCTAGCTAGACGTTATTCGATCGAAACAAAGCACGCGTAAGTGTCACACGAAATGTGATATACTGACATTATGAAAGATGGCGGTGGCGCGGTAAAATTCAAATTTTCGATGCGATAGTTCCCGAATAACGCGTTTGCCAACATACAAAGTAATAGATTAAATTAAATATTGAATATAAAATCTATATTGTGACAAAAAAATACATAAAAACAATATGTTTAATAATTTTAATCAGTGGTCCACCTAGGTCCTGGACCCAACCCAGGGGGAGGTCATGACCCCCATGACCCCCCCCTGGATCCGCCCTTGAGGAGCGGCCGATCGCGTGAGGCAACGGTCCTCACGCCCCAACCGCCGCCGGGATTCTGATCCCGATTTCCGGCCAGCGTAGGCGCGGGCTTCGAACATACCTACCTACCTATAATCACTTTTGTTTTAAACTAACTAAGTAAAATAAAAATTACTTAGTTCAAATTACTTATCATAAATCAACTTTTTATTTATTTTCAAACAAATTTAAACGAAATAATATTTTATATAGCATTTTCCAAAAACCTTTTTTATTTGTTAATGAGAAATCATCAAATCGCTTCTCCATCTCTGTGTAGAGCAAGAGGGAGTGTCATAAATCTTTTTTTTTATACCTTTAAACTCACATCATCACATCATCACAACATCATAATCATCTCATGTGAGTGAGAGCCCGCTCGGACGCTCGACTCTCCACACGCCCAATCCGAGAAAACCCCGACGGATGGCAACCCTATGTCAGCAAACTGTAGGGGCCCAGCAGGGGCGAAGCCTACTGGGGCCATGGGTTGTGCGAAAGAGAACCCCGGGGCCCTAGAATGAAGGCAAAGTAGGAACAGGAGTGCATTTAGGTCAGTAAATGTCTGACACGTCCTAGAGCATTGGATGATATCCCACCTAAAAAAGTCCTATCTAATTTCATCACCATCAACGGCATGAGTATCTAACAGTCTCATAAGTCCTAGACTTTTGGCGTCCATTTATTGCAACAGCTGTCTCCTACAATATATGAGGACAATGCCCTCACACAGCTTAGTTACTCAATGCTACCTGACTAGCATATTTACCTACAGACTATCTATACCTAGGTACATAGTGGCTAAGTACGAAAGTAGGTACCCAGGTACATCATACTTAAACTATTAGGTGAGTATATGCGCGTATAGAATAATAAACGTTAAAATCACTATACATGAAGCGTGCTAGCTCTTTTTGTTTCTTATTTATAAATATGTATATCAATAGACGGATCTCGAAGTCTCTGAAACGCGACCTTCGCCGATTTAATACCGAGAGGATTAAGGACGCGATTGAGCGGAATAAGGGCTCCAAAGTATTCGCATGGGATCTGTCTGTTGGGCAGAGCCAGCTCACGAAACTGAAGACCGATGATGGCAGAGTATATCATCATATCCGCCAAATCGGAGCTTCTGGGAGAGATCGAGGTATTTTATGGACAGTTGTACACGTCAATCTCCAAACCCGCTGCAAATCTAGCAAACGACTTAAGAGCTAGATTGACTCGACACTATACCGAAGATATCCCGGACGTCAGCCCGTACGAGATTAGGATGACTCTGAAGCAGTTGAAAAACAACAAGGCGTTGGGTGAGCACGGAATTACGGCCGAGCTCGTGAAGGCGGGTGGAAAACCGGTCCTTAAGGCCCTTCAGAAGTTGTTCGATTCCGTCATACTCGAGGGAAAAACGCCAAAGGCATGGAGCAGAGGTGTGGTGGTACTCTTCTTTAAGAAGGGTGAGGAGCGAAGGAGGAGCCCGCACGCGTGAGGGAACGAATGTCCTCACGCCCCAGCCGCCGAGACTCTGACCCCGACTACCAGCCACGGTAGACGCGGGCTTGCGGACGTCGAGCAATGGGTAACTTGCGTTCGGCCGTCCGGTAATTGTCCGGACCGAGCCCAGTCGTCAACAGCGCGTAGTGATCTACGCGCTCCTCAAAGAGATGTCAGCAAACCGTAGGGGCCCAGCAGAGTCGATGCCTGCTAGCTAGGACCGCGGGGAATTTCTGAAAAGGAAACCCTAGTGGTCCTAGAACGCAAAGGGCAACTGAAGGACACAGGTGTGGTTTTAGTCAGTTAAAGTCTGACACGCCCTCTCGCTCCGCCCAAAGCGGGAGAAGTCATTAGATAATTTCCACACTTAAAGAAAAAGAAACCCATATGGGGGTAAAACAAAGGTTGGAAGTTTTTATGGAAAAATCGACTTTCACGCGGGCGAAGCCGCTGGTAGAAGTTTCTAATTTCTTCCTCTCTGGGTCGAGCAAAAGGGAATGTCAGGCTTTTACTGACTTAACCCAGTCTGTTTCGTTCAGTTGCCGTTTACGTGGACCATGATCTCTTTCGAATAATCCCGCAGCCAATCTACTTAGGTACATATTACCAGCTAAGCTCCTTGCAAATTCATTTACTTATTTAAGTTCACATATTATAATTTTTATTGTACAAAAACATAAGGTGTCTATTTGGTAAATATTGTAATTTAATGATCGCTCGCTACCAGAAAAAAAGACATAAAATATGAACTGTGTGTCTCGAACAGAATCTGACAACCACATCTAAATATATAACAACATATGAAATGATATTTGTTTTCATCGCATTCGGTTAGACTAGAAATAGTGTTGACATTGTTCAACAAAAAAGTTATTTAGTAAATATGTATTTATGTATCTATTTTAGTGTTAAGTATGAACTTTATTATTTTCATCATTTGTAATTATGATGTATAAGTACGGAAATGAGACACGTACCGCCAGTTCAATAGTTTATTGTGGACTGAACAAAAAGGTACTCTGTGGGGCTGAACGTTCGACGCCACACGTACACGTAGGTGTGCGCACACACATACATACACTACAGTAATACACCAAGTGCAACCCCATTTTATGGTGTTTTATGTCCAGGCAATCACCGTCCATTCCAGGTCGCCTGGAATAGATCGCGGAAATATATTTATTCGATAAGGCCGCAAATTGTATGTTTTAAATTTAAGTCTCAAATTCTACAGCACTTGGCTCGGTGTGTCTCGAGTATCCGAGGTATTCCGATAGCCTATGAAGCCTTGGGTCTAGTGCACAGATTGCAGCAAGAAAATACTTGTGTCGAGTTTCAGTGGATACCCTCCCATGTTGGCTTGCTTGAAAATGAGATTGTGGATCAGCTGGCGGGGAATGCAGTGGATGATGGCGTGGATGTACTGAATCAGCCCTATGGTTGGGAGATTATCCCAGAGGTTAGAAGAGTGTGTAGAGAGAAATGGACGAAGTCGTTTAGAGAGTGCTCACAAACTAAGGGTGCTTGGTACTATACCATGCAGGACACACCAGGGTCAGTGCCTTGGTTTGAATGTGCCAGCCTCTCCAGGGAGACATTGGTTGCTGATCTCAGGTATTTCAGGCTCTCATTGCGGGCTGGTCATGTTCCACTGAACAAATTTTATCATTTAATGGGGGTTAAATCATCGTCACTGTGCGATACATGTCAGGTGCCCGAAGATATCATTCATGTGATGGTGGAATGTGACCAGTATCGCGAACTGAGGAGGAGCCTGTTACCAAATATCGATCTCCACAATGGTGGAATCAATATGATTCTGAGCCAGCCAATGTCTGAAGAAGCACAGAGTATTTACAAGTTCCTAAAATGATGTATGAAAGAGAGAAAGGATAGAGAGGGTCAGAGAATATGAGTATAGAGTGAGGAATATTTGAAGATGTGAGTAGGGGATAGAGTAAGGTAATGGGTGGCTTGCAGTCTGCTATCGCGGCTTGCAAGATGTCCATTAAGCTACAAAAGGATTGACCCCATGAGGCTGGCTGGCACCCAGAGTGCACTGAAGCCTCTAAATAATAGATTTTTTTTAAAAAGTCTCAAATTGTATCAATTATAATCTTGGTGTACAATCTATACATATATTATTATAAAAGCGAAATACCACTCACTGATTAATCACGAAATTTCAGAAACTATTCATCACCTACAAATTCAAAATTTGACAGGTAGGTTCAATATAGGATGTAGAAATTCGCTAAGAACGGATTTTACAAATCTCCACCCCTAAGGGGGTAAAACGGGGGTTGGAAGTTTGTATGGAGAAACCTACTTTTACGCGGGCTAAGCCGCTGGCAGAGGCTAGTAAAGTATATATCATCATCATCATCATCATCATCATCATCATTTCAGCCGAAAGACGTCCACTGCTGGACATAGGCCTCCCCCAAGTGTCGCCACAATGAACGGTCCTGTGCGTCTCGCATCCATCGGACTCCCGCAACCGTTAGCAAGTCATCGGCCTTGAGGCCTTCCAACGCTTGTTGAGGCCTTCCAACGCTACGTCTTCTGGTACGTGGCCGCCATTCCAGAACACTTCGGCCCCAACGGCCATCTGTTCTGCGAGCAATGTGCCCTGCCCATTGCCACTTTAGTTTGGCGATTCTTCGTGCTATGTCGGTAACCTTGGTTCTCCTGCGGATATCCTCATTCCTGATTCGATCACGCAAGGAAACTCCGAGCATAGCCCTTTCCATTGCCCTTTGGGTGACTTTAAGTCTTCTGATGAGGCCCATTGTAAGCGACCACGTTTTGGAGCCATATTATTATGTCATCACTGGCAAAAAGCCAAAGTAAGTAAAGTTAAGTATATATAAACAAATAAAAAGTCTAAACTGGGAACCCGACCAATAATTTGATATTCAAGAGTCATGCTAGTAACGACTGGGCTAATGCGGAAGCATTTAACAGTGACAATTGTCTTCAAACTCTATCTGCAAACCGCTAATGACAAACCTCACGAATGTTCGTTTAAAGCACTATTGTGTGTGAAGTTTTTTTTTTCTCCAAGTTGACATGAATCATTAATTAATAAATTAAATATTGCGGGCACATAATTACTGTCTCATTAGATGACTTATCAATTTGCTATTGTGTATCTACAAACAATTGTGTAATGTGACTTATATGATAATCTTTGTCAATTAATTTCGATCATGGTAGCCAATTTCAATGGTGGTTAGCCAGGTACACTGGTCGTATTAACACGTACCTAATCTATTCCTTTGCCTTCATAGTCCTATGGGACGGCAACCCCACATGATCGGGGGAAGATGGAACGCAGGACCAACGGTTTTACACGCTTTCCGAAGCATGGGAATGACCACCAACTTATAAATTACGAGCATTTTTGCCCGACCCAGAAAATAGAACTCAAGACCACATGGCTCAGCCGTCGTGCTCCCGGGCCGTCAATGAGACCAACAAGATACTTGCATACTTAGTTGTAGAACTAAAAAAAAAAGAAAGAAACTATGGAGGTACAGCAGATCACAGCTCCGAACAATCACAGGAGTCTTCACGGGGCACTATGCCACCAACAAACAGCTCCACAACATGGGACTAGCAAGCAACCCGACTTGCAGGATCTGTGGAGAGGCAGAGGAGAATATGCTACACTTACTGTGCGACTGTGCAGCACTAGGCTCCAAAAGACTAGAGTATCTGGGTCAACCATTTCCAAGACCAGAGGACTACAGGCTCAGTCCCATCAAGGCCATACTGGGACTCATGAAGAAGGTGCACGGAAGGCTGGGGGTTGAGTAGAAGGGAGGGGGATTAGCACAAAAGATCCAGAAGAGTCGAAGTGCTCTGGTTTAGGGCCAGCCCCACTATAAGATAAGATAAGATAAGATAGTTGTAGAAAGAGGGTGTTGTAAGTAGGTATCTAGTGCGTTTAATTGCGTTTCAAAATAAACTGAGTGACCACATTGCACCTATGATTATTCACTGGGACTATTGTTTTCGTTCCGTACCTATTATGGAACAATAAAAGATGTATATTACCGATACACATACCTACATACACTGCAGGTACTATAAAAGTTGGTATGAGTTTCTGCGTTATGGGCTCGTTGCCAAGAAATGGCCAGAAGTGTAGGTTCCTATTACTTTTATCGTTTCGTTGACCCGGAAAAACTGTACGTAGGCCATGGAAATGTTTATTCCGTGCTCTAATCGAAACCGTGACATGCAGTGTAGTAGCCATTTGCTCAACCATTGACCAACAATGCCGTTCAAAGTTACAATTTTACTGCTAATTTTAAAATTATAAGGAAGTCAATTCTGTGTAAAACTTTGTTTTCCTGTCCAGTAAAAGGGGAAAATTAATTATTATCGGGTTAAAAGATTAATTTGATCAAATGTTTTTGTGTCATTCACATAATGATGATGAATGCGTAAAGTACCTAATGTTTAGTTTGATGCGTATTGTATTGTGATCAGAGCGCGATTAAATAGCGTATTAAAATACATGATACAGCAATATATAACTACCAGTTGGTAAAACATCAAATTCGTTGGGTATGACTAAAAAGATATCGAAAAACCATTTTAAGTCTTAACAAGAGATCTCGAAATATCTTTGACACACCTATCTGCCACTCAATCATTACTGACTTAGCTTTTTCCCGTGATTTCGTCCCCGTGAATGTCAGTTATTTCGGAAACGAAGTCAAAGTCGAAGCCAGATAGCCAGTAAACTACGAGAACGTAGGCTATTGGAAGGACCCTAAGGATCCATCCTTGGGTTCAAGTTTACTCCTTACCAAATTTAAACAAAATTGGTTAAGCAGTTTAACAGTGACAACGTAAAAGACAGACAGAAACACTTTTAGATTTATAGTATATAATAGTATGTGCATAACATCTTCAAGTAGTTAATACTAAGTGTACTAAATTATGTGCATTATACATCGTATAGTAGTATGATATGTATAACTTAATGATATTTTAATAACTTAACAAGACAGTTCGTGTCACACTTAATCGGTTCCTACTTAACACTGAACTTGATGTAAGTACACTCAATGAAATAAATAGTATCGATGTAGCTATTAAGTTGTAAATTTGTAATGACTAACAGGGTTGTGTTTTCCCAAGGTGCATGCATCAACCATTATTGTTGCTCATCAAGTCATCACTTAACGTATTTAAAGCTAAATGTACTCAAATTAGATATCATTCTGTTTTCCAACATCTTCCCACAATTGACAGAAGTAAGGAAAAATTCAATTCCTCCTCCTTGCTTTGTAGTCCTCAATGCTGAGGGTTGTGACCTCCCTGCTTTATCACTTTCACTTGTATGATATTCCTTCATCTGTTTGTATCTCTGGCGGTGTGAAGGGCGTTGTAAACTGTAGAGTCAAGAGCGGTGCAGATCTGGTCAGACCAACGTATTGGGCCGCGCCTACGAGACCTTTTCCCATCTACTTTGCTGGTCACGATGAGCCTTTCGAGTCTGCCACCGTCTTTCCTTGCAATGTGACCGAAGTATTTCAAAATCTTTTGGGGACACTCCGTCCAATCCTTCCATTGTTCCCAGCTTTGCGCCACTTATTGTCAGTTCCTAAGGAAGACATCTAAGTCGTCCCGCCATCTTCTTCTTGGTCTATCGCGACCCCATCGTGCGATTTCAGGGCACCAACTTTGTGTTTTACTGGCCCATCGCTCGATCAGCATGCGGCAGACTTGTCCAGCCCAGTCCCACTTAAGCTGGGCAGCCTTCTGAGCCACGTCAATGATCTGCGTTTTGGAGCGTTACAAAATATTAATGATCTTTATTTCCAGTGGCAGGTAATAGTGCATACCTACATGTTAATTAATGGGTACTTCCTATTCACCTAACTGTTTCGCTGTATGTACACAACCAATAATTAAGTTACTAAGTTAAATCCGAATAAAAAAACTAGTTTTGTACAGATCAAGGCTGAACGTCATGCCATCTATTATTAGTTATTACCAACATAAGTTACTTCCTCGTGCAGCAGCAAATTGCTGTGTCTTCTAATTAGAGTAGTTAAATCTCTATTGAGATGACTGTAAGTATCGGTTGTATGGTTAATTCAATACCGTTTGTTTTACTGTAGTTTTTCCTACTGTTCTACCTCTGATGATATTCAGAGTTTTGGGTTCCGTACCCAAAGGGTAAAAACGGGACCCTTATAGGATCACTCTGTTGTCAGTCTGTCGGTCTGTCTGACCTTTTATCTCAAAAACGCGTGGAGGTATCGAGTTAAAATTAAAACCATAAACTCAAGTCTGCGGTCCCTTGAGCTGTGAAAAAATCAAACTTCTAAGTTAACGAAAAAAAAGATACAGCCGTTTATGTCGCCAAAAATGTATATTTCGACACACTTGAGAGTGTCAGCGTGACGGGAAGTACCCTATAAATTTTGATTCATTTGAATGACCCAGAATCCTGAAATATAGTATAAAGCAAGTTTTTATAGCACAGGTATGCGTATTTACATTCTGTACATGGCCAGAACGCATCCTTAAGAAACTGCTCGCGTATACATTGTAGTCCAGTTTTTAAATTTATTATTTATTTTATTTTTATTATTATTATTCTAAACATTGCATCATCTTTCGGCACGTGCTGTTTGTTTTTATTGGCGGTTTTTTGTTGTCTCTGCATAATTTATTATAAAAAAGTGGTAAATACGTTTGTTTACTTAATACAAATGTGAAAAATGATTACCAAAGAAAGAAGAAAGAAAGAAAGAAAAACATTTTATTTGCCGGAAAAGGCGCAAACTTATAAATAAACATATTGCAAACATTTTGCAAGACAAAAACATAAATTAATCAAAAATAACATATATGCGCCACATCCGAGCAAAACGGCCGTACGCTCAGCATAATGCCGTGTCCACAACGCAAAAATGCGACGAGTCCACAGCGCTGGTTTTCAGCGTGGGCCGGTGACGGCAGCGGTGACAAAGACACTCTGCAAGAGTTTTTACTGAGTAAATGTGGTGAATTCAAAGAAAAACTGTTTGAATATGAATCTTCGGAAAAGTTTGAAGTAATCATCAAGTGCAAGTTGTGAGCCCAAATGATTCATTAACATTAGAAGGGAATCTGGCGCTCGGCGGCCGCTGCCGCGGCACGCTCGCTGCACTCGCTCGCCTTCACGCTTTAATGGTCACTGTTCTAACCTAACCTAACCCACATGATCGCTTTGTTAGCTCGCCATCGTGTTCACTATGTAATGGTCACTACTCTAACATGACTTAATCTAGGCGCGATTTTTAACTTAACCTAACCCAAATGATTAATTAACATTAGAAGGGGATCCCCTTCTAATGTTAATGGTATGATAGTGAATCATTTGGGTTTGGTTAAGTTAAAAGTCATTATTTTTTATCTAATTATACATTAATAATGTTAAAACTTCATTCTATTATATGCGTAGATGATTTTATTAAACTATATCGCAGCTTTTTTCAGGCGTAAGTGATGTTAACAGTAGTATAATTTGGAAACACGTTACAAACTATACACGACCAGTAAGCAGAATTCGTGTATAAATTGTAATTGCAGATTTAAAAATAGCAATACAAAGTATACGCGAGCAGTTTCCTATGGCTGCGTTCTGGCCTTGTATACAATGGAACTACACATGTGCGCGTCTAAGTTACAAACTATACACGAGTAGTACTCAAAATTCGTGTATACATTGTAATCGCAAATTTAAAAACTGCACTGCGGATGCGTTTTGGCTATGTACAGAATGTAAATACGCCACAGGTATAGGTATAAATCCGAAAACAGTAAATTTGTTGTTACGTCACAAAAAAAAACTATTTTTGCGATTCCGAAAAATCTTTGAGACTCCATTCGGGAATTGAACTATTTACATAGGTAAGTTGCCCAGTTTTTTTTAATTTGGTGTTGCTGTTTGGCTGATAAATTAATTCAAACAATCACAGTACACGTGACAATCTGTTACAAAATATTTCTGATATCTTACATGGATAAGGCTAATGTGCGGCTCAAAATCTTCTAGCGTTACGAATTTTTCCTTGTCAAAATGCAAAACATTATGTTGAATTATGTTTTTGAGCTTACACATAAATCAAGTTTGTTATTCATACTTTTTATGCAGTTTTTGGTTTCATTTTGTTTCCGTGGCAATGGCAGGAACAGGTTTAGTAAAAAAATTTGCAAATCTTGTTTTTTTGTAACTGCCACTTTATTTATTTTTTACTAATATGTACATTTTGAATCAAATCTAAAAGTACGTTTTAATTTAGCGTGAGGTTGGTCTACTACAAGCATCCAATTAAAAACTGCCAAATTTCTTCACTTTCTTCGCTACTTGCTCCCGAGTTTTTCGAGACGTGAATTTTGAGTAGCATACCTAATCCAATGGTCCAATGCTTGATACATTTAATTCGATCTTATATCAGATCTTTGTATTTGCTTTAAGCTATTCATAAAAATATAAACAGATTTTTTAAGTTCGTTTTATGTCGCGACATAGATGTTACCGGCAATCTGTATAATCCGGTATTCTTTAAATTGTATAGAATACTACGGCAATGTATAGAATACCTAAAACGTGTAGGTAATGTATTAAATACCTGAATTATACAGATAGCCGGTAACATAGATAATATCTGTTTTGTAGTACTCTAATTCAAAATTGTATTTAAACAGATTTATTAAGTTTATTTTTAGTGGTGAAATAAATAATCTAGGTTAACTTGAGTCGGTAATAAATGTTCCACTCTTGTCGGCGACGAGGGTCCCATGCAGGCACCAGCCCCCCTAGCCAAGTTGCAAACGATAAACGTGAACGCTTAATAATCTCCAATAGACTTTTAACTTTATACCTAAGAACATAAAGTTGAAAATCTATTAAAGACTACTGAGCGTTAGCGACCGGAACGAACGAAAACACTATGTAATCTTCAATAGATTTTCAACTTTATATCCAATAACATAAAGTTGAAAATCTATTAAAGACTACTGAGAGTTTACGTTTATCGTTTGTGACTTGGCTAGGGGGGCAGGGCGCAAGTAGTGGTCGAGACCACCTAACACGCAAGTAGTTTTTTGTCATGTTTTATATGTTTAGGATAGGATGTTTTCACTTATTAAATGTTAATTTGGATTAATTAGTTAGGTTTAATTGATAAAGACTGAGTTTTGCTAATTTAAGTGTATAAATAAGTAGCATCTAACGTGTTTCTAAAGATTTTTATGTTTTGTTGAGGATGGCAGAATACAATTTAAGTTATTGTCTCTATTCTGTCTGTAATTAGCACCTTCATTAATTAGTAAGGTCGGGAATAACAATGTATATAAGATTCTAATAAGATCTTGTAAGAAAATTCGATCTTGATGAAGAAATCGTTGAATTTATATGTTGTTGTAATGATAAGGATTTAACTTGTGTTATTACCTGTTGATAATATTCTATTACTGTTAATTAGTGTTTCTTAGCCTAATAGAAGCTATTAGTAACAATAGATCTCAATTTGCAAGGATTTAGATAAAGTTGAAATTCTAAAATGTTCGTGATCTTTTACGTAATTAAAATTTGAAAATGAGACTTTTTATTTGATGACTAATTAGCAAGAACATTATGTAATTAGTTAGGATCTGTCTAGAAAATGATGTTGTAACAAATAGAATCCTAATTAGAATCTTATTGGAAAAGATATAAGAAGTTTTGTGTACATGAATGTGGTCGAACTAGAATATTTTACAGTTTTTGTTCTAGAAACTTTTTTATGTGCAAATGTATGTGAAATATTATTGTTTTATGTAAAAGTAGAGATTGTAACCGACATTTTGATGTATATAATATTGTCATGGTTTTATGAAACAATAAATAAATACGGCGTCAGAAAGGGTTCGGCTGAAGTGAAATTGAAGCGAAATTGAATGCAAATTTAGAGCAAAATACGCGGTCCCCGTTAACAGAACTTAGCGGGGTATATAAGACGGGCTGTTTTTTGGTCCGATGTCAGTCGAAAACGTGCCACCGAAGAGGCAAGAACACTTAGGGAAAAGCTTCAAGCCGAACCCCGAAGAACCTTTTCAAGTCGAAAACGTGTTTTATTTCTCTTCGGTATCCGCTCTGAGGTCCTCCTACGTGCTCCGTCGTCATCGAAGATACGCATTCAGGGGTGCGTGGTGGCGTACGTGACCAGCGAACCAGTAAGGCAGCGTACGTCAAAAATCGGGTTGAACTGTCCCGAGGGCTCGGTAGCTGCAGGGTACAACCCGCTACCGTCAACACCTCCTAACAGGGGTTAGTCCGCCACAACTCTTAAAACTCTTAAAAGTACGAGGGTGGTTTCTTTTGCTATCGTCTATGTGAACACCTCTAGACAGCTAAAAGTCTATCCACTATGACATAGACTTTTAATAATCTCTTGATAACATTTTGAGTACATTTATGCAGACTTATCAAATGGCAATCAAATAAATGCAATTAATTAGAAAAAATAATATTAAGATCACATCATACTAATATTATAAAGGCGTAAGTTTGTGTGTGTGTGTGCGTTTGTTGGTTACTTCTTCACGCTGGAATGGTTGAACGGATTTGGATGAAATTAGGCACTCGGATAGACCATGTGTTAGAATAGCACATAGGAACTTTTTTTTTCCACAATTATCACACAATGCCGTCTAGTCCTGAGCTAAGCAGAGCTTGTGTTATGAGTACTAGACAACTGATAAACATATTATAGATAAATTACACCCAGACACAGAACAAATGATCGTGCTCATCGCACAAACATTTGTCCTGGCTGGGAATCGAACCCACGACCTTTGGCATAACTTTATATCTCGGGAGTATGTTCCATTGGGATAATTTTCTACTTTTACTCGGGCGAAGCTACTGGCAGGAGCCAGTAAATTATAGGGATATTTTTAAATGCGCATCTGTATATTTTTTCAGCACACTAGGTAACTCCACTAATTAACTGAATGCATACCAGAAAAATGAATGCTGTGCAAAAAAACCAATTGATTAACTAAACAAGTACTGCAAAAAAAACTAAAAAATAACACAAAACGAGATGACCTTTTTTATCGAATTCACACCAAAAATGTGGTTCGTACATCGGATATATGATTTATAAAACAAAAATACGAATTGCTTATCAAAAATACTAACTTGCACTCTAAATTGTACTTTCTTACTACGGAATTTCTAAAACTGATATCTAAAGGTGCACCACATTAAAGTAAGTTTCCATTATCAAAAAAGCTCTACAAATCGACTAGTCGTGCAACTAAAATACATTATACCTAACTTTATTTGCTTTTTGTTTCTCTGTTTTACTGAAAAACATGTTGGCGCCTGCACATCTAGCGCCGCGCTCGCTCCTTCGCGCTCGCTCTTTAGCATCTAACGCGAGTGCGAGGGAGACCGAGCGATGCGAAGTAAGCAGACGGTGCGGTGGCGGGTGGGGGCCGGCGGCAGCGCATGCATTTGTTATTGTTTATCTATGACGTTGGATGCGCTCGGAGTGATCTCGCTCGTGTTTAATTGCAAATTAGGTAATTTAATTAGTGAAACTTGAACTTTTACTAGTGGCTGTTTCTACGGTCAATTAATATGGAATTAAACCAAATACTATTAGAAGACATCAGCAGTAGTGGTGTGCAAAACCAGGAAAATGTTCCTATTTATTGTTCAGACGAATCTGAAGTGGAAGAGGAGCCTTCTGCCAAAAAGAAAAGGTCAAGAGGCAGAGAATATGTATTCGTGAAGAAATTTGCAAATGTTAACGAAGCCGAGACTTTTCTGCAAGCTGAAAATACGTGGTCGGTCAAAGTTTCGCATAACACGGAAGATGGTATGAAAACGTTTTATCGTTGCAATCAAGTCAGATTTCGAGGACCGCAGTGTGCAGCAAGTATTTATTTGCTTTTTGAATGCGACTCTAATGAAGTTTTACTTTACCGGACAGAAGCCGACCACGACCATCAATGTATTGGTTCGAAATTTAATTACGGTATAAGTCAAGAAACAAAAGAAGAGATAAATAAACTTTTTGCATTACGTTTGAAACCTAAGGCTATACTCAACAGTTTACGTAATATACAAGGTATCACAGTTCCCTCAAAGAAGCAACTGAACAATTATTTGTCAGACCATCGTCGAGCTGTTTACGGATCACCCACAATCAGCCTCGGAGAGCTTCAGGCATGGTTAATTGAACACTCGAAGGTACCTGATGATGAGCACGAACCCTATGTCATTTGTTACTATGTCTACGAAAACGACACACCGAGTTTTCGATTTGCTATCTCCACAAAGTCTCTGCTAAAGTTAACCACATTAGCCACTAATATTCACGCAGATGCTACATACAAACTTATTTGGCAGGGGTTCCCTGTACTGGTAGTCGGGACTACTGATAAAACTAAGAGATTTCATCCTCTTTCTCTGGCTGTGTCTACTTCTGAACAAAAAGAAGATTTTCGTATGGTGTTCGAAGGTGTTCAAAACTGCGCCTTTTCCCTTTACGGGCACTCTTTACACCCAAAAGCATTGATATGCGACGCGGCTAAAAGCATCCAAAACGCATTTACAGACGTGTTTGGTACTGAAACTACTGTGGTAATGTGCTGGGCTCATGCAAAGAAAAATATTAAAACTCATGTGGAAAGACTTGTTAACAAAAAAAAACAGAAAACTTTACTACAGGATATTGATATGTTACACTCTGCCACATCTCCAGATATGTTCAACTCTGCATTAGAAGCATTTCTGATAAAATACTCCGAGCAAAGAGAATTCATAAATTACTTTAAAAAAGAATGGATATGTAAAAACTCGAACTGGTACCTTGGGTCTTCACAAGGATCTCCTGTTACGAATAATGCGCTTGAAGCTTTTAACAAAACCATCAAGGATAACCACACATTGCGAGACCGTTTTCCGTTATCCAGATTTCTGGTAATCGTCTCAGATATGGTGAAAGAATGGTCAGAGACCCATCAGTTGGAATCATTTTCAAACACTCCTTCAATCGAGCTCAAAGATTGGACTCAAGGTTACCAGTGGGCGAAGTCTGACCGAAAAGTGGTGATATTGAGAACGGATTCCACAAAAAAAACCTACTTGGTTTCTAGTTCTAGGGCCGGAACCATTCAATTTGGACAAGAGTGGAGTTCTTTTGAAGAATACAAACAAGTTGCTTTTGCATTTTGGCAGGTTGTATTGCCCATAAATGAAGATGATTGGGAAAATGGAGAGTGCACCTGCCCGTGGTTTTTCAAGCACTATATTTGCAAGCATATAGTCGGACTTGCAATCAGGTTAAAATATGCCACACCGCCTGTAGAGGCTAAAAACATTCCTATCGGCATCAAGCGTAAACGCGGCCGTCCTGGTAAAGCAAGACCAGCCCTAATAATTGAATAAAAATTATTACTACCTCAGTATTGTTTCTAAAGTGTTTTTTCTAAACTGAGTTACCACTCAGTGTGCCAATGTTTGGTGCATGTTAAGTGAGCACTTGATTATTTTTTTGTGTACCTAATTATATAAAGATGACTGATTAAATTGGGTTTTATTTAGAATAAACGATGTTCCTAAAAGTAAATTAGGTGATGGTTTTCCTTAAAAAAGGTTTAATATGTTTGTTGAATTATAGAATTGTTAGATATACTATTTTGATAATAGTTATTCGTTCAGTAAAACAGTTCTGCAAATACCATTAAACAGTATATCGAATTTGATTTATTTAGTGTGCATAATTTGAGTGCAAGTCAGTATTTTTGGTTTAACTTTGAAATATTTTGATCGAAAAAAGGGAATATACAGATATCGATTTAAATACATGCCTAAATTATATTATAATTAATATTCTTTGGTTACCAAGGTTACCGACATAGCTCGAAGAATGTTACCAAGGTTACCGACATAGCTCGAAGAATCGCCAAACTTAAGTGGCAATAGGCAGGGCATATTGCACGCAGAACAGATGGTCGATGGGGACGAAAGGTTCTGGAATGGCGACCGCGTACCAGAAGACGCAGTGTTGGAAGGCCTCCTACAAGGTGGACCGATGACCTGGTGAGAGTCGCGGGAATCCGATGGATGCGAGACACACAGGACCATTTATTATGTCGACGCTTGGGGGAGGCCTATGTACAACAGTAGACGTCTTTCGGCTGAAATGATGATGATGATGATGAATATTCTTTGTCCAATCACTTCTATTTATCCATTTATAAGGATGACTAATAAAAAATACACAGATGTAACTCAAATTACATTAATTCTAATTATAGCTCTTTCACGAACTTTTTAGCTAAAGGAGACCGCTAAAGATGCTATTAACTACAAGTAAATACAACGGGAATACGATTATCCAAACTTATCTTATTTATATAAAAAATTATATCTATTTCCCTTAGTCACGCCATAGTTTTGAATTATTTTACCGCTTTGCCGACTTGATTCATCCTTTTTAGGGTTACGTATCTCAAAAGGAAAAAAACGGAACCCTTATAATTTTGTTTTCCGTCTGTCTGTCTGTCAAGACCATTTATCTCAGGAATACGTGGAGGTATCGAGTTGAAATTAAAACCATATATTTAGGTCTGCGGACCCTTGAAGCTGTGAAAAAATCAAACTTCTGAGTTAACAAAAAAAAGATACGGCTGTTTATGTCGCCAAAAAACGTGTATTTCGACACTCTCAAGGGAATTAAAATTCCTAGGGTACCCGTAGACCTAGAATCCTGAAATTTGGCATGAAGCAAGGTCTCGTAGCATAATTATAGGAAAAAATCTGAAAAATGTAAATTTGTAGTTACATCACAAAAAAAAACTTTTTTTGCGATTCGGAAAAATCTTCGTAACTTACTTCAGGAATTGAAATGTTTTCATATGTACGTTTGTACGGAACCCTCAGTGCACGAGTCCGACCCGTACTTGCCCAGTTTTCTTTAATTTCTCATACTTTATAGAAGGTTCTTACAGAAAGAAAAGTGCCCAGAAAATTGGAAAAATGCAGAAAACTATGACTCTTCACTATGACCTACAACTATGTAACACAGCCTTGAAACCTAAAGTCGTAGACATAAACAATTAACGACATAACAGGATTAATGTACAATTTTTTTTACAAATATTTTGTGTCGTTTTTGTGTGAGGTATGATTTATTTGTCTGAGTTCTTTTTTTGTGTCAATTGGTGTTCGTTCATGCTAATCGAGTAAATTTTTATGTTGGTTTACTTATCGCCTTTGAAACTTTAAGCAGAACACTCTTGCCTGGACATTTTCTGAATCTAAAGATTAATTAGCAAAAAAAAACCGGCCAACTGCGAGTCGCACTCATGTACGAAGGGTTTAGTATCGTCCGTAGCTAAAAAACGGAAAATAATCACGTTTGTTGCATGGGAACCCCACTTAAATATTTATTTCTTTGTGTTTTCAGTATTTATTGTTATAGCGGCAACAGAAGAATAGAATAGAATAGTATTTATTCGATGCAGGCAATACAATAGGCAACAACAAAAAAAAAAAGTACCGATTTACAATATAGCTGCGCTGAGCGTGCCCGAACCGAAAGGGTCGCCAACTCAGCAATTGCTGGGCGTCAGACACCCAGCGCTGATTTTCAGCTGGCACCCCGCAGTGACGCACGGATGATGGTAAATAAATATAAACATATAAATAAACCTATATAAAAATAACACTTACTTAAACTAAAAAAATGATACAAGTGTATTTGTGTGAAATACATCATCTGTGAAAATTTCAACTGATCATGAGATACAGCCTGGTGACAGACACATGGTAAGCGGAGTTTTAGCAATAGGGTCTCGTATTTACCCTTTGGATAAGGAACCCTAAATATCAACTCCCAATCTCTAGATTTCATATAATTTCACTACCAGAGGTTATTGTTCCCGTGGTCAGTCTAAGTTACTAGAAATTAAGAGACAAGTATATTTTTTGTAGCCATATGCCAAAGAAAAATGGAACGGAATATGTTGGGTATAAAACAGAAAGAAAAACTGGACAACAACTTCAAGAGACATAACAAAATTAACGTGATTAAAAGAATCAGGTTACTTAAATGGAACAGAGCTGGCCATATCTGCAGATTAGAGAATGGTCGATGGACCAAATAAGTAACGGAGTGGATACCCAGAGAAGAAATCAGAAGTAGGGCCGACCAAGGAAAAGGTGGGAAAACATTTTTGGGGAGAGAGTTGGACCAGGGGGGATGACTATGGCCAGAAACCATTAAAAAGTAATGGAGAAGCCTACACCGAAGAAGCGACTACTACCTAGAGGCATGATTTTTGAATACTACGGTTACTCTTTTAAAAAATGATTGATTTTACAATTTTAATAGGCATGAGAGGACATTGTACCCAAAGGACAATAAATAATAGATAATAATAAAAAAGTGGATCAAAATAGAAAGTAATTATATCTATGAATCTGCCTCATTTTTATAATGTGAGAACAATATACTTATATTGTTCTCACATTATAAAAATGAGGCTTTATACAAATAAACCTATCAATGAATGACATGTTTACAATAATACATAACTAATGAAGTTAAGGTGGCTGGGGGTCTAAAAAACTATTTTAAAAAAAACATTACAAAACAATGTCGACGGTCGGCATGACAATGGAAAAACCCCTTGATTAATTGTAGTCAGTGAATAACAAAATATGTAAATTCCATTGATTCTAGTGAAGGAACTAACTTGGAAAATGCGCCTTGAGTCCAACTATAATTTATACTAAAACTTAGGAAGATTAGATTAGAAACGAGATCTTAGCGTCAAATCATGCAACCACAAAAATGAGCAATACTAAACTTAGTATTGTTAATTTTGGTTACTACCCTTGCATGACATCTCACCTCAAAAAAAAATTTTTAAGCTAGAACTACATTAGACAGACGCACACGTGTAACACGCCTGCCTCCCTAGCCAAGGTACGACAGTTTCGTTTCTACGTTGGCCTACTCGAGGCGATCGACGCAAGAGAATTAAAACGAAACGGTTGTAACTTAGACCGACTTACGAGTTGTAGGTCACGGGTTCAAACCCAGCTAGGCGCATTACTTTGTGTAATTTATTTCATCACCACTGCTCTCAAAACGGTGAAGGAAAACATCGTGAGGAAACCGGCATGTCCTTGAACCAAAAATTCGAAGACATGTGACATCCACCAACCCGCACTGGGCCCGCGTGGTGGATTACGGCCCATTCCCTCTCCTAGAGAGGAGGCCTGAGTCCCAACAGTGGGAACATTATAAGGCCGACTATGCTATGCTATGGTTGTAACTCGGCTAGGGGGCCTGATTTGTACGTAGAACGACGTCGCGTGGCGTGGATCTAGTGTAGCTCTACAAGTCTAGTTTCTATATAAAATGTATGGAGTCCAACGCGCCAAGATCGGCGTGTGTGGCACACGTGTGAGCAGTGTAGTTCTACCTTTATTGTATAAGTTTACATATCTCTTTTATGTAAAATGTAAAAACGTAACTAACATTATAAATGTATTTAAACACTAAATAAAAAAAAAAACAATGTACATACACACTACTTTAACAGACAGTCCCCTGTGCAGAGCATGCTTGGAGGGCGAGGAGACAATTGCACATGACACTCCTAGACTGCACAGGTGTCACTGAAATACGCACAAGAACCTTAGGATCCCCTAACTCCCTTATTGATGCCCTGAAAAACCTGAGAGGCCTAATCTGTTTTTGGAGAGAGGTGGGCTGGCTGGAATAAGCCCACCTTAGGTTATGGCCACCACGGCCCAAGTACAATGTTCCGCATAGGACTTAGTGCGGAAACCATACTCAGACATAGACATAAACAATATACATTTCTACCAATATGCTTCAATATATTGCCAATATGTGTGAAGCTTTCCTAACCGATCAATATAGTCCCTCAATTCGTATTGAATGCAGATTGATAAAAAAAAATTAACGCCTACATATGAGGTAAGTACTTTTAAGTTTTTTTTTTGGGGTGACATCTCTTTGATGCGTGCGTGGAACACTAGGCATGTGCCATCGAAGACCTGCCCCCCTAGCCAAGTTACAATCGTTTAGTTCGCGCCGAACACCTCGAGTAGGCCACGCCTCCGATTCCTTTGTTCTGACCACGTGACTGAGCGTTGAGATGACGTCAGAACAAAGAAATCGGCGGCGTGGCCTACTCGAGGCGTTTGGCGCGAACGATACGATTGTAACTTGGCTAGGGTGGCTGGTCTCGGTCTTTACCGAACGGCGAGTTAATACCCATTTCTCACCGCCCGCAAGGCCACCCTGCGACTTCCGAAGCCCGGTGGTACTAGGTATCAAAAGGTCATATCATAGGTACCTGTTATGTATTCTCCGGGCAGATGAGGCTGGGTGCTGAGCCAATCTCGTAACTTCTTGATGTCGTCAGGAGTGCTGCCTGTGTTCTTCTTGTACTCATCTTCGAGGGATATCCCTTTTATTGCCATTGTTCTGGAAAAGTACACTTCATTATTAGCAAGCTTCTAACAGCGGACTTGCTCGCGTGAGTCTCTCCCACGATAATAAGTATCCTATATATTATGCCAGGTCATAGACTACAAGGAAACTAGAAAATATACAGCCACGAGCGACAGTGATTAAGTAACATTCTACTGGTTAAAGAATGTTTAAAATCGGTCGATTAGTCTTTGAATTAATTTATCATCATCATTATTATTATTGCTTATTTTTATATAGGTAACAGAAAAGATTATGACCACTGTTTGTATTTTTTTTTTAGTTAGTAGATTTTTGGCTTGCTACGTTTTGTACATACTGTAAGTATAGCAAGCAAAAGATTAATAAATAAATAAATCATCATTTCAATCGAAAGACGTCTGGATATAGACCTCCTACAAGTGTCGCCACAATGATCGGTCTTGTCGGCGTTTCACATCCATCGGTTTCCCGTGAATGAAAATCATACTTAGCGAACAAAAATCCGAAAATACAAATCTTTCCTTTTTTATTTTAATATTGGTTTAGAAGTGTGATTCTCCGCTGGAACTTGCAGTTTGGGACCGGGGAACACTCTGTTAACGTTAAAACTCAAGAGCTCAGAAAATTTACTGCAGTCGTAATTTTACTAGTCTCACATCATCTGATGCCCTATACCTTCCTAAAGGTCGCCTCCTTCTGCGAAGCAGTAATGCTAGCAAAGGAGGCGGCCGATCGCGTGAGGCAACGGTCCTCACGCCCCAACCGCCGCCGGGATTCCGATCCCGATTTCCGGCCACCGTAGGCGCGGGCTTGCGGACGGCGAGCAATGGGTGGCTCGCCGTCCGACCGTCCGGTAACCGTCCGGACCGAGCCCAAGTCGTCGACGGCGCGTGCTGTTCCACGCGCGCCTCAAAGAGATGTCAGCAACTGTAGGGGCCTAGCAGGGTCGAAACCTACTGGGGCCGAGGGTCTGATTCTGAAAGGAAGACTCGGCCCTGGTACGAAAGGCAGTGAAGGAACAGGAGTGGGTTTTTAGTCAGTAAAAGTTTGACACTATCTCCCGCCTCGCCCAAGAGCGGGGGATGTCATAAGATGATTTTCCCACCGGAAAAAAAAACACCTTCCTAAAACAAAGTAATATTCTGCATGCCCCGTCGCCGTCGGTTGATGCTATCTAGCGGCTGTTACACAAACAAAGCATGTGGCTGACCTTGGGTAACCAAAACTGGATCCCGAAAAAAACACGAGGTCAATGACGCGAAGACTTGAATTTATATGTTGCCTTGACAGGACTTGCTAATGCAGTTGAATTAGTTTAATATTCAACGATCAACCGCCGCTCGTAATAAAGAAACTACGAATTTAGAAAAAATCCGTTTATTTTTGTAATAATCCACAAACACAACACACCACCACAACCATCACATAACACCGTCTAGTCCCAAGCTAAGCAGAGCTTGTGTTATGAGCATTAGACAACACTGAAAAACATACTTATATATTTCTAATTATTATACATAATATAGATAAATTACACCCAGACACTGAACAAATGATCGTGAAATTACATAAACTAGTACTTGACTGCGATCCCACCAGCTGATGGTAAGCAGTGATGCAATCATTGATGGTGCAGCTAATTCACCTTAGCCTAGAAGACACCTAAATTATAATCGGACGGGAAGACCGCAGCAGGCAAATAGTTCCAGTCCTTTGATGTACGCGGTATAAACGACGAGGCGAAACGCTTAGTCCGTCGTCCATTTTAGAAGTTTATCAATGGCCCTAGTAGGCATCGGCCTGCTGGGTTCTTACGGTTTTATTGATTAAACTAATATTGTTCAGTAAAAGGTTTATTTGATTTGAGGTAAGCTGTGGAAATACCTACTGCGTGTTACAGTGATATCCATAACGTCAATACTAGGAACAAACACAAATTTGTGGTTCCTGCAACCAGGATAAAAAAAAAAACTGGGCAACTGCGAGTCGGACTCGCGCACTGAGGGTTCCGTACAAACTTGAAAGGTAAATTGCGGTTTACGATTTATGACGTATTAAAAAAAAAACTACTTACTAAATCTCGTTCAAACCAATTTTCGGTGGAAGTTTGCATGGTAATGTACATCATATTTTTTTTTTCATCATTCTCTTATTTTAGAAGTTACAGGGGGGGAGGGGGGACACACATTTTACCGCTTTGGAAGTGTCTCTCGCGCAAACTATTCAGTTTAGAAAAAAATGATAGTAGAAACCTCAATATCATTTTTGAAGGCCTATCCATAGATACCCAACCCACACGTATGGGTTTGATGAAAAAAAATTTTTTGAGTTTCAGTTCTAAGTATGAGGAACCCCAAAATGACAGATGTCAAAACGGGCAATACTTAAATACGCAAAAGAAAATACTCGCAATATATTCTATTATAGTATATATTACTAGCTGTGCCCCGCGGTTTCACCCGCGTTTTTCTCGTTTCCGTGGAAATACCGAGATAAATATAGCCTCCCTCAATAAATGGACTATTGAATATTTAAACAGTTTTCATATCAGATCAGTATTTCCCGAGATTACCGCGTTCATAACAAACAATCAAACTTTTCAGCTATATAATATTAAGAAAAATATAGATTAAGTTAAATTGTATAAGTCGCAGGCAATAGCTGTCTATCTGTTCGACATTCAGCCAGACACATAAGAATTACGACTATAGGCGGGAGTGTCCGTCCACTTTAAACCGGGTTAAAATATTATTTTAAAGTACTTCTGAGTAAATTATATTTTTCGTTTTATTTTCTTGTGGCAGAAGAATATATTGATTGTTTCCGCAACCTGATCTTGACAACGCGACATATAGTTGGCCGTGCGAAGAACAGTCTTGCCGTAAATCTAATCCTACATATTTAAATGTTTGCCCCTGTGATTTATTTATCGTTACGGCAAAAGATAATTTAATTCATTAACGCTCAGGCGGTAGCCGGCGCCCGGAAGCCATTGTCTTACTATTGTGTCTCTAATTACGCACGTCAAAAGGTTAATTGGGAATTGGACTCTTTTAAAATGAAAAGGCAAATCATTTGGAATCATTGGGATCCGAGGTATAAGTACTGTTTGACCAACCGCTGGACCAGTCAAAACTGTTGCAACGATCACGTTATTGCGAAGAAATTTAACCTGAAGTCGAGTCCCGTTACATAAATTTGGTGGCTTAAGATTTCTAAGTAAAATAATTGGGGCACCAATTTTTAACTTGAGAGAATGTGGGGGGAGGCCACTCGGGTTTAAAGAATTAAGAAATTCCTGTGGATAATGGACTGCATCTTCTTGATCTCATCAACAAATATATTTCGAAAAAGATTATTACAGGATTTTATGTTGAAAAAAAATTCTATGGCCCATAACTCATTAATAGGTACCAACTCTTAACATCTTACACACGTGAAAACTTTTAAACGAAATATCCGATTGAGATGAAACAAAAAGTATTTTACTTCTACATAAATACTCTTGATAACATAACGCTTAATTTCGATAAAGATTAATATTACGATACATATTTAACGTAGTTTTTTTTTCTTCAGACGATTTAATAATTATTTTGAACACAAAATCGGTTATTGTGATTAAACCACGATAGCTAGATATATGTTCTCGCGGACTTTTTTGTAGGTCTTAATGGGATCTACAAACCCGTAGTACATCATTTTGTTCTATTGTCAATAGTTTTTGCAGCGCACGCAAAAATAGGTTATCGATTTTACACCTTGTGTTACAAAATAGCAATTTTATTACGGATCCCTAATTTTCAAAAAAAAAACATAGCCTATAGCCTTCCTCAATAAATGGACTACCCAACACTGAAAGAAACATTCAAATCGGACCAGTAGTTCCAGAGATTAGCGCGTTCAAACAAACAAACAAACAAACAAACAAACAAACAAACTCTGCAGCTTTATAATATTAGTATAGATTTAACGCGCCAAAAAATGTATGTAATTTTTTAAAACACTATATGTAATTAATTATTATTTTATTGTTTTTTCAGTTTCGTACCAATGAAATGACAAAACTGGCCTTTTATTTTTTTACGAGTTTAGTAACTTTTATCAAAAGGCTCATCCTATATGTTATTTCAAGACCCATGTGCCAAGTTTCATTGAAATCCGTTCCGCCGTTTAATCGTGAAGAAGTAACAAACATTGAATTTCGCCTTTATAATATTAGCGTGATTTCTTGCGAGCGAAGTCGCGAGCCAAAGTAAGTACTTGCCCTGCGACTTCGACTTCTATAATGTGTGAACTTAGACACCAAGCATGTATTTAACCATCATAAAAACTATTAGATGAGTTCTAATTGTTTGATCTAGTACTTATGTTAATTGCGCGGCTTGTTGCCACTTCCTATGATAAATGATAATTATTTTGCAAATAGGTTTAAAAAAACACTTTTACACGTCAATTTTTTTTTTCGTCATTTTAAACTAGATGAAGCCGGTGTTTCCTAACTGACTACCCTGAGAAGAAACACCGAAACAAACTCAGGGGTCAAAGTCTCTTTTAAAGTCCATACAGTAAATATGTAATGGTCGAATCACATGAGAACCATGCAGATTTGTCTGAGATGGTCCTAGACACTTTAAATACTAGCTTTTGCTAGTGGCTTCGCCCGTGTGAATGTAGAAAATATATAACTTTTGTAGCTCATTGGTAAAATAGCATTCAACAGGTGAAAGAATTTCTAAAATCGGTTCAGTAGTTTTTGAGTTACAAACAAAACTACAAATCTTTCCTTTTTATCAAATTAATATAAAGTAACTGTTTACCGCGACTCCACTCTCATATCATATCCTATATGAATTGTTCCTGGGATAATGGCTACAACATTCCGTGATAATTATTTAGTTTTCTCTCAGAGAAGGTAGTTTTGTCAATACAAATCTTTTACAAACTATTTTACTTCTTGATAGTTATTTATTTTTATTTTTATGGTTAGGCTTGCATTATCACTCTCACCCGATGGTAAGCGATGATGTGGCTGACGAAGGAGCACGCTTATCCAGAAGTACCCTAATTACTCTTGACATAAAGACCCCTAGGTTGTAGCTATCAGGAAACACAGACTCCAGCAGGGATTCGACAGTATAACATAGATGAGTTGTTCACACGCTTCTAATCTTCTATATATTTAAAAAGCGAAATATCACTCACTGATTAATCACGAAATCTCAGAAACTATAACACCTATAAACTTAAAATTTGGCAGGTAGTTTCCTTATAGGGTGTAGACATCCACTAAGGACGGATTTTATGAAACTCCACCCCTAGGCGGTAAAACGGGGGTTGAAAGTTTATATGGAGAAACCAACGCAGGCGAAGTCGCTGGCAGAAGCTAGTACCTATGCGTATATTTGTGTTTTGTAAATAGTTCTTATTGTACCAGCTTTAATCCTATTGAAATGTAAACAGGAACTGTTATTAATCATTTAAGAAGTCACGACATCAGCAAGATTATCTCAAGGCTATAGTGTGTATCGGCTTTTGTTCGAAAACAAAACACAAACATGATGGCGAATTTACTACAAAGTTTTAGTATATTACCGTCCGATTGTAATTTAGATGTCTTCAAAACTGGAGTGAATAGACTCTCACTTGATTGCATCACTGCTTACCATCAGGTGGGATCAATAAAAAAAAAAACACCCCAAAAACAAAGTCAAAAATCTTCCTTTTATAATATCAAAATACTCATATTATAAACCATCCATCACTACAAACACACTAAAATACTCACATATATTTATTATTTATTTACGTCCTAAAACTGTGTTTTCATTAACTTGCGTAAATTCACTAAACGCGTCCGATCAACGCGGTCTCACATACACTACTAATATGACTAGTTACTCCAAATGGCTATGTACCGTAATAAAAGGCTACACTAGTCTACGCACTGGGTAAATTAACTGCGACGGTAGGATTCATAATGCCAAGCATTCAATGTGTTCGAGTCGAATTCCAGTCTCAACAAATGGAGCTGAATGTACGTCTTTTATATGGAGTATTGTTCTCCAGAACTCAGTCACTGAATACAAGAAAGAAGAAGAAAGGAAGACAGATTCAATACTGGACTTGTTGAGTTTCTATTTATGTGCTAACCCAATCAAAAATTCTTACCGAGCAATAGGGAATATATGCATATTCCCTTATTTGCTAAATTTCTTTTAATTGCTAAATTGAATACTTTTTACCTCTGGTAAAAAAATATGAAAAAAATATCATCATCAACAACGAAAATACAAGCTTCAAAGCTGCTATTATGAAAAAAAAGTCCGACATGGTCTTTGACACCCGTATACCGTACCCCATCATAAAAAACGGCGTCTTAGCAAGAGAGACAAATATATTTGCAATCGTTATATCCCGTTTGCTTTCCTACCAGTTTTGATATTTTTTTTCACATTGTATTCTATTTTTTGTATATTTATTGATAAACTGGTTAGTAAACAATTTTTTTTTATGCATTGACGATCAGTTAGGTAGGGTGAGCAAAACAAGATATTTTTTAAATTGAATTTAATAACGAATCATAAATTCATAACCGAAAAAAGTTTAATCAGCCTTGCTATTCTGTAAATGGTAAATCATTTCGAAAATCATTTCACAAATCATCTCGAATGTCACACTCAGCGAATTGTATTTCAAAATACCAAATCCTATAGACAAATTTGTAGACAAACGTCAAAATACTCAACCGTTTTAGTTCCTCTCACTTTGATCATCACTCGGTGGCGCCAGTGTCAAATTCACTCCATTTCAGAATACGAAACTTTGATTTCACTGCGGATTCAGAAGTGATTTCGCAAATAAACTTTTCAGAATAGCAATGCAGAATCTAGTTTTTCAATTCCGCTCATCTCTGCATCACTGTGTGAAGTGCCAGAATAGTGGCGAATGGCAGAAGAAGGCGAATTGTTGCTGACGACGAAAATAAGAAAGAAAACCGTTTTTCTGTTAACTGTATCGATCGACATTGACCGTGCATCGTGATTCGTGGTCGCCATTCTCTTTGCCGCATGCTGTGAGTGTCAACTAATTATGAATTAAATAATACATTTAGCTAATTTAAATTAAAAAATAACGTTTTATGTTTCACTTAGACTCGGTTAAACAAAATAAAAAAGAAACAATTATTATTGATACGTAAATAAAAACTTATTTGCGTATCAATAACGGTTTTTTTGTAAAGAAAACTCTTTGCGAACCGTGTTTTTCAAGTAACATTTGACAGATAGAGGTCATTGACGTTCCTATTCTTATATTTGAAAATAATTGTAACGTGTTTGTTATTGAGTCTTACAAAAGACATCAACGCATGATCGAACTTTCACTTTGAATTTCATTTATTATCGTAACGTCTGGCTCGTTTGCTATCAGAAAGAAAGAAAGAAAAAAAGTTTATTTGCACAAACATGGCACATAACTTAGAAAAAATCTAATATATAAAATTCTCGTGTCACGGTGTTCGAACTTGAACTCCTCCGAAACGGCTCGACCGATTCTCATGAAATTTTGTGAGCATATTGAGTAGGTCTGAGAATCGGCCAACATCTATTTTTTTTATTTTTTTATTTATATGGCAGAACAACGTTTGCCGGCTCAGCTAGTAATAATATATATATATAACAATTCATTAACAAAGAGCGAACACATCCGCGTTACGCGACACATCCGCGCAAAACGGCCAGCGAAGCCAGCTCAGCAAAATGCTCGGGATCATGTACTGAACATGTATCACGCGGCGTTTTATTGAACCAGTGTGCGAAGTCTAAAGTTTATATCAGTGATAACAAATTCTGAACATCCGCGTGCTATTTTTATCATAATAATGATCATGACATGCTAAACATTGGATACAAAATTGATAGTACGATGGACTAATAAATACCTAAGTAATATTAGTAAATATATCGTTACAAAGTGGTATCGTAACAAAAACAAAAGATGACTTCGATTGATTCAGATCCTGCTGGGTTACCATGACGTTTAAAGTAAGATTGTTTTATTCTTATTCCAGTGTGGGTAAGATATAGCACTAGACAACCTGTATAGCTCTGTCTCTTACCAACACAGAAATAAGAATGAAACAATCTTACTTTGAACGTCATGGTAACCCACCTGGACTGCTGCTGAGAGATCACAAATGGAAAGACTCAATAACACTTTGTCAAGCCGGAATTTGACTCAGGACCTCATACTCAGCAATAGCGCTTGTGACCACTGGACTAACGAGGTAGACCTATATAGATCGCACTAATATTATAAAGGCTAGAGTTTGTATACATACATGAGTGTGTGTATGTTTGTTACTCTTTCACGCTCAAACTTCTGAATGGATTTGGATGAAATCAGGTACACGAGTAGACCATACCCTGAAATAGCACATAGGGTAATTTTTATCCCGTGAGTTTGTTCCCTTGAGATAATTTTTTACTTTCTAGTCAACGAGCGTAACAACATAAACTGGCAGAAACCAGAAATTGTTCTTTACATCAATTTTTTAATGTAGGCTTGCGTTTGACCACATAACACCTAATAGTAAGCGATGATAATGACTCGCACTTATCCGGTTTTTTTTTTGACATAGTATTACAATGTTTTTTTTTAATATTACTTAAACCAAAGCCACCTTAACTTTAGTAATTTATTATTTTACAAAATATCTCATTTATTTTAAAGGTTTATTTTTCTTTTTTTATAGTCTCTTTTTTAGGGTTCTTTACCTCAAAAGGAAAAAATGGAACCCTTATAGGATCACTTTGTTGTCCTTCCGTCTGTCTGTCTGTCATGACCCTTTAACTCGGAAACGCGTGGAGGTATCGAGTTGAAATTAAAACCATATACTCAGGTCTGGACAGCAGTCCAGCAGTGGACGTCTTTCGGCTCGGTCTCGGAAATAATGATGATGAAAAAATTAAACTTGTAAGTTAACGAAAAAAAAAAAGATACGGCCGTTTATATTACAAAAAACGTATATTTTGACACTCAAGGGAATCAAAATCCATAGGGTAGGTACTTCCCGTTGTCGTAGAATCCTGAAATTTGGCATGAAGCAAGGTCTCATAGCATAAGTATAGGACAAAAATCTGAAAACTGTAAATTTGCAGTTACGCCACAAAAAAAAATTTTTTGCGATTCGTAAAAATCTTTGAGACTCGATTCTCAAATTGAACTGTTTTCATAGGTAAGTTTGTACGGAACCCTCAGTGACTCGCACTTGCCCGGTTTTTTAAATTTTGTGACTGGCCTGTTGGACTAGTGGTTAACTGACTCTGACTGCTTTACCGAAGGTCGTGGATACGATCGATTCCCACCCAAGACAAATGTTTGTGTGATGAGCATGATTATTTGTGCTGTGTCTGGGTGTAATTTATCTATAATTTATGTATCTATTTAGAAATATATAAGTGTGTTTCTCAGTTGTCTTGTCTAGTACTCATACTACACGTTCTGCTTAGTTTGGGACTAGCTGGCGTAGTGTCAAAGATGTGAAATATTATTATTTGAACTGTACTAGATATTGTGACACTTGATTAATCTTTGCCCAATAACCATTAAACTAGGCAAAACAATGTTAATTAAACTCATAACAATATACCTACAGTGCCAACATATATATCTTAACTTTTGTGTCACGCAAAACAGATATTGAACATTATATTAATGACTCTGCGGGATTATTTGAAAGAATCATCACGGTCAAGGAACGCTAAGGGTAACTGAAGGGACTCATGGACCTTCAGATATACTCAGCGTTCCTCCGTTTGGTTTCAGTCAGTAAAAGTCTGACACAACCTTTCGGTTGGGAGACTTGATTGAACACGTCGGAGTCACCGGTTAGGCACCGTCGGAGTCACCAGTTAGGCATCGTCGGAGTCACCAGTTAGGCATGCGAAATAGAGTATAAAATTCTACATACCTCCGTTGAAAAGGGAGGTTCCTGCGACCAGACGGGGGTTTGGCCTAGCCCGTGCAACTCTCCCATAGTTGATTTTGGACTTTTTTATATGTTCTAATCGCGCGGAAAACTCTAATGCAGGATTTTGAATTTTAGTTCTGATATAGATTCATAGATGTTGCTATAGATATGACGATTTTCTCGCCAAACAAAAAATAAGGACTATTGGCATGAGGCTAACAAAGTTTTTTTTTTAATGATTATCATTTTTTGTTTTATTTCTTTATGTGTAGATACTTGGTGACTGTCACCAAATAAGTATCTATTGTGTAATTCTGGTGGGATTTTTATTTTTTATTTGGCTCACCAATAATTGACTAAGTACACATATAAATACAACTATATGAGATACATCAACTAAGCTTATAGATTAATGTAGAAATTCCTTACAGGAAATCATCAAATAGCACCGCCGTGTCCTCTCCCACCGGGCCCTAGTTCAGGCTATGGTCCGGAGCGAGAGGGAACGGATGCGGACGCCTTCTTATGCAAAGCAGTAGTGCTAGTGTAGATGGCCGCAACCGTGAGGGAACGGATATCAACAGAGACGCTCCGGGTGTCAAGAGTCGCAAGGCGATTCCCGCTCACCGTAGGCGCGGGCTTTCGAACGACGAGCAATGGGTAGCTCGCCGTCCGGCCGTCCGGTAAAGATCGAGCCTGAGTCGTCGACGGCACGTCGTGTTCCACATGCGTCTCAAAGATATGTCAGCAATACTGTAGAGGCCCAGCAGGGAAGTTTAGAATTGGATACCGTGGTCCTGGGACGCAAAGGGCTACTGAAGGATACATGATGATTATTCAACTGAAAAAAATAAAATGCCCTGGCGGGCTACGTTTCTACGCTAAAACCCTAACATAGAACCATCGTAGGCGCGGGCTCGCCATCCGTTCGTCCGGTAAGCGTCCGGACGGACCTCAAGTCGTCGACGGCGCGTAGTGTTCCACGCGCGCCTCAAGGAGATGTCGGCAACCGTAGGGGCCCAGCAGGGTCGAAGCCTACTGGGGCCATGGGTGATGCGAAAGAGATCCCCGGGGCCTGGAACAATGGCAAAGAAGGAACAGGAGTGGGTTTTTAGTCAGTAAAAGTCTGACACTATCTCCCGCTCCGCCCAAGGGCGGCGGATGTCATTAGACGATTTTCCCACCCGAAAAAAATCCTAACATACAAAATTGATTAATAGATGATTAATTATGTAATCATCATCGAGGCCGTTTTTAGCTACGAACAGATTACTAATTAGTTGTTACGCTGTGGAATTAGGAAACATATGAGTGACCTTTTTAGTGCTAGACTTCAAAAACGTGCTGAGTGAGTATTCCTGAGTAAAAAATGTTGAAACTCAACATTCCTGGCTGTTGACCTCTACTGTTTGTTATGATTGATTACACTGTTATGTTATGTTATGTTAGTTATGATTCGGTGATTTTCCATAATTACAAAGATGTCAACTCTTTTATACACCGTAAAACGGAAGAACACATAGATGATTTCCCAACCTCTGAAAGAAAAAATCCCGCGTCGTGGATTATGACTCTTAGGCCTGAGTTCTAATAAATTGGCCTGTGGGTGAATCACACCCGAAAAGCATACGAAGCCCTCCGTGTCCAGTATAATAAAGCATTCAGGCGCTGATGGGGCTGCCGCGACACTTTCTTGGGCATGTTTGCCGCCGCTAGCGTCGCCTGCTTTTATGCGACAATACGTAAGTGGAGCGCATCTCTGGTCCGTAGGGTGCGCAGTTAGAATAAGGTCTTTTTGTTAGTCCATTTTTCCACAAAAAAGTTCACAGACGCGTGTCTCAAACGGATAGCACTCGATATCGCATTGAGCTGAATTGAGTCGAGATATCGTATCCGTGAGCGGTGTCTATGTGTGCGTTGTTCAAGCGCGCTTTGTATGTAGATTTCTGTACCTATCTATTTTGTGGTATAGTGTTTATGGTCTTAAACACTATCTGAAACATAATTGCAACTCTAACCAAAAATGGATATGAAACGATAGCAAAAATTGGCCTTAGAACAAGACAGTGACAAAAGCATTAATCGTTTGACCACCTTGTACGTATTATACTAAAATAACTTGAACTTTGGTCTTACGATTACCTCTTTTATTAAAGACTGAATGAAAAATTATAATCGCAAGATTAATATTGCTACATTTATTAAATCTTGAAATATTTCCACTTCGGTAGGTATTTTTAATGTTATATCAGAATCTTGGGTCCATGTTGTCATTTGCAATTCTGATTAGGTACCTAACTTAACAAGATTCTTGGAAGCGAATTGGTTAAAACAGTTCTTATTCAAAACCAGTACAATTAAGTTTATTGTATCTTAAAATACAAAACAGCGCAGCTTTGGAAGGCCTCCTACAAAGTGGACCGACGACCTGGTGAGAGTCGCGGGAGTGCGGTGGATGCGAGACGCACAGGATCGGTCGTTGTGGCGACGCTTGGGGGAGGCCTATGTCCAACAGTGGACGTCTTTCGGCTGAAATGATGATGATCTTAAAATAAGAGATATTGTTTTCTTTTAGATTCATTTTACAAATCAATAAACTCAATGGCAAAGATCATTCATTTCCTGACTGTTGCAGATTTGTGGTTGAGATTCTCTTTGGGCCACCAGGATTCGGGCAGTAGAACTTGTTTATTTTTTTCAGGTTACATTATTATATACGGGCAAAAGCCTTCTTCTCCTCCCAAACATCTCTGTCTTGAGCGATCTTTGGCCAAGTTTACCCAGCGAATATGATAGGATCGTCACACTTCCTTCACCGCGTTCGACCTCGACGACGTCGAGGTTTTTCCTTTTCTTTTCGTTCTGTCCCATCACTAGGCAAATGCCTCTCTCCACTACATCTATCTTTTGCCAGTCCGCACTTTCTTCTTTCAATTCTATTAAAATGTATCCAGCTTGTCTCCCTGCACTGGTATGCAAATAAATATTTTAAGTTTGGAAAAACCTGTTACCAGATAGTAGAATTGCAACAGAGATGCGACTTTTAACGGGAGATCATAGATATGTATTTTATATTTCTCTTATACCTCCTGCACCGAGCCGTTGAATAGCCTCTTGCCTGGACACGTTACCATGACCGACTTGAGAAACTTTAAACAAACTCCGCACGCAGGTCGGGCGCAGCAAAGACAACCTCCACAGATGGGGTTCTCTGACGGTTTCGAACTTCAATGTTTGTGCGGCGTTTCGCTGCAGTATTTTTCCCACCTTCCATTTTGCGTCACGTGCCCTGTTACCTGTTCTCATAGAGATCTAATGATAGCGGCAGTGGAAGTCATTACCGTGGATGAATATTGGGCCAAGTATGAATTTTAATTTACAAAATAAACTATTTTTACCATCGAAACTCTAAGAAGAAGAAGTAGAAATTACACAGAGGATCTAATGAATGAAGATCGCAAAGATCAGCTAGAAGCGTTTATCTCAAAATCGATCCTCGTGGATGAAAAGTTTAGCCAACAACAATATCAAAATAATATGACCTAGGTATTAAAATTACAATAATCACCAAAGGATATGTAAAGGTACTGATGTGTTTTAACAAAAATACAAGACTCAAATATATACATAGTTTTTTAAACAATGGTTTACATGAAATTAATGAATCTACGCAACAAAGTGCACGAATGCACTGCTTTTGAGCTAGGAATACTCTATTGAATTCTACTGAACCACCCCATAATATAATACCATACCGTAGATTGGAAGCCACATGTCCATGATAGGCTTGTAGAGCTGTTTTTTGGCTGGAGATTCAAGACGCCATAAAAAAAAATATATATAATAATATTATAAACATATCTGTTTATTTTGTTACAGATTATACCTATGTGTAATTTCCATGAGATCTGACTATCTAATGACATCCTAAGGAAAACTATACTATTAGATTGTGCTATATTATTGTTATCGTATGAGACAGTTTATTTGTAGTTATATTGTTTTCTATTGTAAAATTGTATAACTCTGGTTTTGTCTATATTAACTTTTAAATTATTACACTCTAGCCATTGGATAATGTTTCGAACAGCTTCGGTAACTTCCTTATTATAACTGTCAACAGTGGTATTAGGTTTTTGTGAAATTACTAGCGATATATCATCTGCAAAAAGAGTACAGTGATGATTTATCACGTTAGGTAAATCGTTGATGTAGAGTAGGAATAGAAGTGGGCCTAGTATGCTACCTTGTGGGACTCCAACTCTGTAATAATTATGATAACTGAGATTTATAAGTGAATTATATGTCCTTGTTAATATTGTTAATTTCTACATATTCTCTGTCTATTAGTGAGGTAACTTTGTAACCACTTAAACGCTATACCGCGAGTACCTACCGTATGCATTTATGCTTTTTGGAGCAAAATGTCATGATCAACAAAATCAACGCTTTGCTCATGTCAAAAATCACTGCGCAGGTGTTAATACTTTTGTCAATATTTTCTGACACTTTTTTATGATCATTCGATATTTAAATTTTCGATGTTTTGAACGTTGACATTTTACCCGTAAGTATTTTAATGTTCGACATTCAAATATGTACCCGAGAAATTACAGTTTTTTTTTTGTTTTGTCTTTTTTGTAATTCTGTCTTTGTTTAAATGGTGTAATTGGCTTCGGACGTTCTGTTAAAATTAAATCTACACTAATATTATAAAGAGGTAGAGTTTGACTTTTTTTGTAGCAGATAATCTCTGAAAATACTGGCCCGATTGCAAAAATGTTTTTCACCTATAGAAAGCTGCTTTATTCCTGAGTGACATATTTATATTTATGCTATATTTTATGTTATCTAAACTCACGTTACTTCATAATCATTTTCATCATTTGATCTCTTTTCACATGTCTTTTTATTGTAATAATGTCTTCCGATAGATCATATTACTTTTATTCTTATAATTTTTGTATTTCATGTTTGTTTATTTTTGTGTGAAATGACTTTGTCAATACTTATATTTTCTTTTCCACTGAATGTTAGTTATGGACATCAAAGAGTATTAAAGCGATTGTTATATTAACAAAAAAAAAAAAATAGGTATGATATAATAAAAATAAAGTAGATATTATTTGTTATTATTCTTACATAAATTGATGTTCATAAATATAATTGTTATTTTTTAATTATCTTTTGTGAGACAATAATACTGGCTGGTTCTTACACAGGTTTCATTTTTAAAATTCTAAAATTAAGAAGAGTTTACCCGGCTTTATTGTCAGAAAATTGTGCGGTGGGGATTCGAAAGCTAAGTAGCGGTCGATCGGTGTACAGTGTTTTTCCTATAAAATATAGTGCAATTTGCGGGTTCATTATTATCTAATTTTTTACTTGTTGGTAGTGCTGAGTCTGCCGCCGGGTGAAGAACCTGCAGCTGATTAGCAGGACCTACCGAACTACTCCTTGTAAGAACAATATTTTTTTTAAAAGAGTACCTAACCATGAAGTTTCTTGCCGGTTCTTCTCCATAGGAAACGACCAATTTGGAACCGTGCACTAGCTTCTGACGTTTTATAAGTACCCATGTAGGCATATGTGAAATAAAAAACTTTTGACTTTGACTTTTGACTCCTGGACTCTGAGGGCCTCGCCTCTGCTCTACCTCTGCTTGCCGGACTCTGAAGGCGGTCGCGGGGCTAATAGCCGTAGTTGCTTTGCCTCTGCCTGGCGGCCGCTAAAGACTGTCGCGGGGCTTCTACGAGTCTCCTCTACTTGCGTGTCTCTTCGTGTTTCCTACTGCTGTCGCGGAACTTTTGCTATATTAATAAATTAGTTTTTGTTCAACCTCACAAAGAACATAATTTTTATTACATTACCTTACCCTCTCACTCCCTTCTCACTCACTTTTTTGATGATACCCCACCTCAAAAAATAAGTAAAAGGGCCGGTTCCACTGGTTCACTACTGTTCACTTTGGAACTAAACATAATGAAGAAACAAAAAATAACTCGTGAACATTTAAAATTTTTAATTATCCCAACAAATAATACATTTTCATTATTACAATTACTCAACACATGTTATGCCTTCGTCAATCAATGTCCAGTTTCTTGAAGGACCCCTCCACTCCCCCGAAGATATCGGAGATGGTCTTCGGCTTGCCGGGTCTCTTGGCTTCCACCACACGTTTTTTGTTCTCCTCCAGAATAAAGTCCTTTGAATTCTTAATTTTTGATATCACATCGTCTGGTAAAGAAGATATGATTTAAGAATAATATTATTTTAAGGAAAAGCTTGAAGTATGTGGGTACTGCTAAGTGTAACTGCAAAATATTATTAGCTTATGAAGTTTCCACTGCTAAGGCAATCGGCTTCCTTTCTTTGCACCTCACGCGCCCAGTGCACGTTAGCTGATACCATATTTTTTGACTGGCCTGTTGGTCTAATGGTTACTAGCCCTTACTGCTATACCGGAGGTGGCGGGTTCGATTTCCACCCAAGACAAATGTTTGTGTGATGAGCACGATCTCCTATGCCTGGGTGCAATAATTTATCTAATAATGCAATTATGTTACCAGTTGTCTAGTATTCATAGCACAAGCTTTGCTTAGTTTGGGACTAGATGGTGTTGTGTGAAAGTTGTGGAAATATTATATTTTTGATTCTAGGTTTTCAACATAATATTTTAATTGTAAGGATTTGCCATTTGCAATATTTATATATCTAGCGCAAATTTAACTGTCATTTACCTCTACATTGCACCAAGCTCTTGTACTGTCCCCCAGCGCCCTTTGGCAGTCCCTCCATCGGCAAGAACTTCTCCAGGGTCTTAGATCCGACCTGGTGGATGAACAGCATGTCCAAGAGCTCCTTCTTCAAGAACGGTCGCAGTATCATCATCAGTTTGTCCATAAATGATGGAGCGTTCAGGAAGTGGAGACTTTTGATTTTTAACAACATGGCTTCCTGGAAAGATGGTAGCAAAATATAAAAAATGGTAGGTGAGTATGTAGAGTTACGGCCTGTTCACGACTTCGGTTTTAGCGGCGAGCGACGCGGCGAGCGGTGCGGCGAGCGGTGCGGCGTCGGTAAGCGGGCGCCGGGCGCAAACATATTCAAACTTTTGATCTTACCGGTCGTGGCCCGTTCATGACCTTGCCGCTGTGAGCGGTAACTAAGCGCGGGGCGGCGAGCGGTAAGAACAAAAGTAAACAGGCCGTTATGGCGTGTTTCTGTGGCCATTTATTTATTTCAGACCGTTTGTGCTTGGAAAAAATGCTATTCATGGTATGTAATGTTTTTGTAGAGGTGGCTTGTAACAATGGATGAAGATTTATTGATGTTATTATGGCGACAGGTCACGGGAACAACTTATGACCCACGGATGGCCCTCAAGTTGAAGGGTAAAATCTACAAGTCCGTGATAAGGCCTGTCATACTGTATGGATCAGAATGTTGGGCTGTGAAAAAGACGGATGAAAAAAGATTGCACGTAGCGGAGATGAGAATATTAAGATGGATGTGTGGTGTGACGAGAATGGATAAAGTGAGAAATGAGTATATTAGGGGAAGTTTGAAAGTGGCGCCAGTGACTGAAAAGTTGAAAGGGAATCGTTTGTCTTGGTATGGTCATGTGAAGAGGAGAGATGAAACGCATGTTACTAAAAGAGTTATGAGTTTACATGTGGATGGGTGGAGAGTGAGAGGGAGACCAAAGAAAAGATGGATGGATTGTGTGAAGAGTGATATGAAAGAAAAGGAAGTTAGTGATAGTATGACGAGTGACAGGGCAGAATGGAAGAAAAAAACGTGTTGTGCCGACCCCAAATAACATGGGACAAGGGCAGGAAGATGATGATGAGACAGCTGAATATTACACTTGGTGTATAATACTCGAGACTGTGGGCGAAGTAAATATAAATAAATAGATGAGAGAGTGGATGTTTTTTTGTTTCTACAATAAAATAACCGTAACCTGCAAAATTCTCCGTATAAACTCGTAGAAATCTATATCTAGCTGACTCGGCAAACGTTGTTTTACCATAAATATAAATGATCAAAAAACAAAATAGGACGTGGGGGTAGGAGGGTAAAAATTAGCCCACGATCTATTCTCAGACCTACAAAATATACTCAAAAAGTTTTATAAAAATCGGTTAAGCCGTTTCGGAGGAGTTCGATAAAAAACACTGTGACACGAGATTTTTATATATTGGATATGTATAAAAGCGAAATACCACTCACTGATTAATCACGAAATCTCAGAAACTATAACACCTACAAACATAAAATGGCAGGTAGGTTCCAGGGTGTAGACATCCGCTAAGAACGGGTTTTACGAAACTCCACCCCTAAGGGGGTAAAACGGGGGTCCTAAGTTTATGTGGTGTAACCTACTCAACGCGGGCGAAGCCGCTGGCAGAAGCTAGTATAGGATATTATAAAGCTGAAAATCTGTTTATTTGTTTAATGGCACTAATCTCAGAAACTACTCGTTTGAATTGTTAAATTCTTTTAGTGTTAGATAGCTCATTATTGAGGAAGGCTGTATAAATTTTAAAATATTTCATTAAAAACAAAAATGGCGTGAAACGTGGTTTTATATGCGATGAATTATTCTTATGTTTATTATACGCACTACAAGGGTCGGTGGCTAGACTTGTCAGTGTAGCTGCAGCGGATGATACAAGTATACAGTCATAACGTCTTTCACAAAATCCAACACAATATATTACAACATCCACACAGAAGATACATTTGAATCATTTATTATTTACTTTCATTTATATTACCTGCAAGAAATATAGGAACTGTTGTACAGACTGGAGGTCGAGTCTGGCGATGTGTGACAGTGTGCAGGTGTCCAGGTCGATGATGATCACGAACCCCGGCCACGTGCCTTCCTCGTACTGCCACACGTCCAACAGCATTAGGCATGCCCTGGAATATTTAGAAGAGTATTTCTAGTTGTAGATATCTGATCTGTTTCAAATTTTAGTTGGTTGAATCGATTAAATATTTGAATACCAGATAAGTTTTGACGAAAATAATTTAAAAAATGAAGACGCTAACGACGCTTAGAAAAACATAACCAAGTTACGACCGGTTCGTTTCGATTCTCTTGCGTCGAATGCCTCGAGTAGGCAAGAGAATCGAAACGAATTGGTCGTAATTTGGCTAGGGGGCTGATATATATTAGGGGAAAAAATATCCCCCAACATGACGCGCAGCACAGTTAAATTATTCAAAATATGCTATTACTTTCGGTATTTTACAGGATGCATTTCGGAGAATGTGCGCAGGACACGACTTGATTCCGCACATCACCACATTTCTACCATCGGACAACCTGACGGACGGCGAGTGTCCACCCTTACATTGTTGACACCTCTACGGTCCATACTAAGCATTTCGCCTCGTCGTTTATACTGCGTACATCGAAGGATTGGAACAATTTGCCCGCAGCGTTCTTCCTGTTCGACTATAATTTAAGTGTCTTCAAGGCTGCAATGAATAGACTCTTAATAAACTAGTGCGCTCCACCATCAACAATTGCGTTACTGCTTACCATCAGGTGGGATCGCAGTCAAGCACTAGTTTATATCATTAAAAAAGTGAAATATTACCTCAGAGCCTCAGCAAAGATGAACTTCTTAGGATCATTGTCGAGCAGCCTACAGAAAAATATGGCTGAGTTGTCATACGCCCGCACCTCAAGTGGTGTTATTAAACTGGAATTAGAGAATGAAAAAGTATTATAACAAATTTTGTGAAACACTATTTTAGATTATATTTAAGCTGAAATCACATTCTTCGACCATCAACCCTTTGAACAAGGTTGCCTCCTTCTGCGAATCAGTAAAACTAGTGAAGGAGGTGACCGCACACGTGAGGGAACGGAATTCCTCACGCTCCAGCCGCCAGAATCCCGACCCCAATTTCTAGCCACCGTAGGCGTGGACTTTCGGACGGCGAGCAATGGGTAGCTCGACGTCCGGCCATCTGCTAACCGTCTGAACCGAGCCCGAGTCGTTGATGGCGCGTAGTGTTCCACGCGCGTCTCGAGGAGATGTCAGCAAAACGTAGGGGCCCAGCAGGGCGGAAGCCTACTGGAGCCATGGGTTCGCTTCGGAAAGTAAACCCGGGGCCCTGAAATGAGGGCCTAGTGAAGGAGGCGGCCCCTTCGCTAGCATTACTGGTTCGCAGAAGGAGGCGACCGCCTGCCATTCCTTCTCGCATCGGACCAGGGTCCGGCGCGAGAGAGTTCTTTTGAGTAAAAAGTCTAGATCTTATGTCTAATTCTCACCTGAGTCTAAAAGAGCAGATTTCCTCTTTATGAATTTAGAAACCGAAACGAACATCGAAAGTCTTAAGATAGGCACCATAAGATACTCACTACAAACTGAAAGCCTTCAATGTCTTGTCATCAACGACCCTGTCTTTGAAGAAGTTGCCGAAGAGCGTCTTGAGGGTGTAGTGAAGGTCCAGCACCTGCTTGGATACCTCGGAGCTGCGATGACAGCAGTGGTAGGTCAGGATCAGGTCCATATCTGAAATGTTTCGCAAGAAAATCAGACATTATTTTAAAGCTTTATGGTTTTCGAGGGAGTTTCAGTCTTTTATTGAATAAGGCCTTTTTTTAGGTGGGTAGTCATTGGATGATTATTCAATGACTCCTCATGATCTTGGGCAAAGCGGGAAGGCGTGTCAGACTTACTGAATAAAACCCACTTCTATATTCCTTCTTTGCCTTTTTTTTTGCCTTGCGTTCCAGGGCCCCGGGTTTTCCTTTCAGAAGTGAATCCATGGCCCCCGTAGGCTTGGACCCTGCTGGGCCCCTACGGTTTGTCTGACATCTCCTTGAGATTAAGGCCTACTGACTGTGCACGGACGTCGTGCCGTCGTGTCGTTGCCGCTTCATCGACAGAGTTAGTTTTGTATGTAAGCTTCACCAAGGTCACCGACATAGCACGAAGAATCGCCAAACTTAAGTGGCAATGGGCAGGGCACATTGCTCGCAGGACAGATGGCCGTTGGGGCCGAAAGGTTCTGGAGTGGCGACCGCTACCGTGAAGACGCAGTGTTGGAAGGCTCCCTACAAGGTGGACCGATGACCTGGTCAAAGTTGCGGGAATCCGATGGATGCGAGGCACACAGGACCGTTTATTGTGGCGACATTTGGGGGAGGCCTATGTCCAGCAGTGGACGTCTATCGGCTGAAATGATGATGATGATGATGATGTAAGCTTCACGCAGGCGCACACCAAGCGTATAATAACGTATACGCGTCCGTGGACAGTAGACCTAAAGCACACCCGTGTTCCTTTAGTTGTCCTTTGTGTTCCAGAGCCGCGGTGACTTTTTCAAACAATTTAGTAGAACCTGTCAGTCTTTGTCATATTATGCTGACATTACGTCAATGTGGGCGTGGTCAATCTGAAAACCTGCGCTAGATGTCGGACGCCTAGCAAACGCAGAGAGACCCTTTCGTCACGGACACGCTTGGCACAATCTTACTGTATCATTCTGTACTTTTCTTCTCTTTTAATTTGAATTTGTTACCGTTGTGCTGTAGGTATATGTGTCGAATATTTTTTATTTTATTCTAAGACGTGTTTTTTATACAAATTAATTGACTGAACTATTCATATGGAAAAGCATTAATGCACCATTGTCACATAATTACGTCATATTTTTGGAACCTTCAATATAGAAGGCTTTTATCGGATTTTTATATTGTGTGTCGGCTAAATCTGTAGCGCATCAGGGATGTTTGCGGAAATGCGAGTTGATTGCTTTTATGCATTAATGCGTAAAAGATGTGCATCCCTGGTGCGCAGGGTACGAGCCAGTCCCGGCGGCATCTTGGGCATGATTGCTGACAGACTGGACTGCTGTATTTTAAATCGTTGCTCCAGTATCTCTGCTGGGGTGCTGAAGCAATGATTGTTTTATTGTGAGTGTGTATGTAATTTTTTTGTTGTATTTGTGTCACTAACATAGTTGCAAGTTTGTTTTGTTTTTTACTAACACAAAATGAGTCTTGTTGCTCGAAATAAAGTATATTATTATTATTATATTATAAATCAATCTTGTGATGCATACGTCGTGGCCAGATCTTAGAATTGATCACGTCATGATATGGCCAACTAAAACTGGCCAGATCGTCTAAACTTTAACGTTTTATAATATGTAAATCCTCGTTTGGTCATATCATTGATGTAGAATTTTTATGACAATAAAAGGTCTAAAGAAAGTAGGCCAAACGAGGATTGACTTATTATCAATATTTAACGTTTAAAACGATCTGGCCAGTTTTACTTGGCCATATCATGAAGTGAACACGAATGAATACGCGCTCCGGCTATAAAAGAAGTGATCAAGTCCCCAAGAGCTCTCTTGGACTCGGGATTTCGCGCGAACATTGCCTTGGAACTGTCATAATAAATCAGTTGCGTGTTCTGGAATAGTTTGTTTATTGCTCGTTATCCACTCATAACCCATAGAGTCGATCGGCATCCTTAATCGATATATGTATACTCGTAGATTAAAAATATAAATATATTCAATTTAATTTTAATATATTCTATAAAGAAGAGGAAAATTGAATAGTGGTGCACAGTGGTGTACTATTTCTTATTCTGTGACAGTAGTAACGGCCCCGACTTACAAGTTGTAGGACGTAGGTTCAAATCCAGCCAGGCGCATTACTTTGTGTAATCTATTTAATTTATTTGATTTGACTGCTCTCAAAACGGTGAAGGAAAACATCGTGAGGAAACCTTTATGTCTAAGAACTAAAAATTTGGAGACATGTGACATCCACCAATCCGTACTGGGCCTGCATGGCGGATTACGGCCTGTTCGCATTCCTAGAGAGGAGGCCTGAGTCCCAGCAGTGGGATAGATTAAAAGGGTAGTTATGCTATGTTAATATAAAAAACTATTTAAAGGGTATAATAAAGCCTTGTAGTTTCCTTTTCTAAACGCTCGCAAAAATTAAACTTCAAAAAACAAAAAATAAAACAACAGACTAACTATTGCAATTTTACGGAAATCAAGCACTAGACCAAAATTACGGATCAAAAAACAAAAAATAGGGAACGTTTCAAGGTTGCAGTTACATAACTGGTAAACATGTAATTTATAAAAATAGTGCTGATCATGTTTACTCAGCAAAAATAAAAGATATTAGTTACATGTTTGTCGTATACCTACCTAAAGATCGCTGTTCTTTAAATATCGCAGAATAATTATGTTGAAATAGGAGCCTTTTTGGCATCGCGTATTTTTTTTAGGATTCCCAAAGATACCCAAAGGGTAATAACGGGACCCTATTACCCAGACTCCACTGTCCGTCTATCTGTCACAAGGCATCTGATGAACTGTTGTCTGTATCTCATGAACTGTGATAGCTAGACAGTTGAAATTTTCACAGACGATACATTTCTATTGCTGCTATAACAACAAATACTAAAAACTTAATAAAACAAATATTTAAGTGGGGCTACCATACAACAAACAAGATTTTTTTCGATATTAATAATAGTTATAAAGTGTCTTATGTTGTCCAGATAATGGTACGGAACCTTTCGTGCGCGAGTGCAACTCGCTCTTGGCCGGTTTTTTTTTTGTTATTTTGAAATGTTGTTGTTATTTTATACGCAAAGATCCATACAACGCCCTGCTTGTGCAGTATAACAACGCGTTCAAGATGCCAGTGGGGCTGCCGCGGTTTTGTAGCGCGTCGGCGATGTTTGCTGAGGCGAAGATTGATGGCTTTCAAGCCATCATCTGAAAGCGGTCTGCCTCGATCCTGAAGCGAGTGCGTGCCAGCGCGGAATTATAAGTACTGCGATATTACAGAAAATACAAAACGCAAAGAAACCAATACACCCCTAGTTTCGAAAAAAGAATAACGTACCTTTAACATAAAGTTTATTTGAACTTATAATTCCAAGTCAATCCAAAGGTCAAAGTCACTTCAAAACAACCCAAAACGGCAATTTCATAGGTACCTATGTTTATGTATTGTTTATTATGTTAGTCAGTGTTTGTTTAAAGGGTTTCCTTCTTTCTTTATTTTTGAACCATGGAATAGAATGATGGGAGAGCAATTAGATCTATCCGTTTTGTGACTTCATTTTCACCATGAGCACTGCTATAGGGTGCTAAAAATTCAGCTCGAACAATTTATGCTGTTGTATGTACTGAACAGCTGTCATTCTATGTTTCCGTACCTGAAGTGTAACCTACGGAACCCTTACTAAGACCTGTACCATGACGTTTAAAGTAAGATTGTTTCATTCTTATTTCCATTGTGGGTAAGAGATGGCGCTAGACAATCTGTGTAGCTCTGTCTCTTATCCACACTGAAATAAGAATGAAACAATCTTACTTTGAACGTCATGGTAACCCCGTAAGCCTCTGATGTCCGTCTGTCCTGTCAGCGGGTTGTATGAATCTCATAGACCGTACCTATTAGTTAGGCAGTTCAAATTGTCACTGAGTATATGGTCCGTTCATGTACGAGCCCGACTTACACTTGATTAGATTTAATTTTACATTTGAAACCGTATATTTATTTTTTTGTATTCGAACTCCCCTAATTACCAACGAATCAAAATGAACCCTGTTCACGTTATTCAGTTATATATCACGTCTTATATTTTCTATGTGTTCTTATTCTATTTATTATGTTTAGATCTTTAATTGACCTTCCCAGCTTAAGAGCGCCCAACCCACGATATTATATCTATTTCAATCGCTCTTACAGTAACTACTACTCTTACTTCCGTACCTAAGTTTCGCGTTCGCACTTTGTCTTAACGGTTAATTTATTGTCGGACGACTATTATCTCCAGCTGTTCCTATTATAATAACTTTTTGTTGTGGCCACGACATATAGTCGCAACACCGACACATGAAGTACCGTCACGGTTTAGTCTTGATATTTTTTTTGCAAATAATGTCGTTGACGTTATTTAGTCGTATCGTCCGATATGTGAACACCTCCATTTAAAAATATAAGCCACGACAATAATATCACTACACGATTATCTGTCGTCACGACCAATTTTGAACGCGGCCTAAGAGTGTTTACGTGATTATGACGTTATTACAAATCTTTCTCTAGGTATTTTGGAAACAACAGTCTATATCGTGTGGATATTATTTTTACGTGAGCTTTGGCCCTTCATACTTGTACCTACTGTTAATAAATCAAAAAACAAAGAAAATGTATTTATAGAAACGTTGCACATTTCAATAATGTTTTTTTTTTCCAAAACCTTTTAAAGTTTAAAAAAATCACGTATTTCCTTGAACATGTTTTGTGAAATATTCGAGTGAGAGATGGAAGTTACTGAATGACAACCGAGTGATCAGCCTCCCTAGCCAAGTTACGATCGTTTCGTTTGCGTCGAACGCCTCGAGTAGGCCACGCCTCCGATTCCTTTGTGACGTCAGAACAAAGGAATCTGAGGCGTGGCCTACTCGAGGCGTTCGACGCAAACGTAACGATCGTAACTTGGCTAGGGGGGCAGGCGTTATCAATCTTTTTCGCGTTGCCTCTTTATCAAAAATAGCGTTGCATGAAACAAAAAGCTTTGAAACCATTCTCACATTGACGGAAGACGGACTGGGCAGACCCCTCTTAATACGGGCATAGATGAATCAAATTCATAGCATTAGATTACCGTTTATCTCCATTAGCTACCGTTCAAAGGGCACTCAGTTTACACGCTTGCGTTTCCGCACTAACTGTTTCTACATAAAACCTTGTTATGTCGTTACAGCGGCCATTATAATCACACTAATTACTCAGCCATCATCCCATCATCTCGTGTCGACTAATTGACGTTCATCTACCGATCATACATGCGAGCCATTTCGAGAAGTGGCCTGCATTTGATTGTAGTCAAGGTTTTCAACTACGTATATGTCGTTATTGCGTAAAGTGTGGCTTATTTTTCCTTGATTAGGAATAGTTATGTAAATATATTGTAACCATAAATCTTTTAATCATTGTGGATGATTTATTTTTGAGGATATCAGAGACAACAACACTGACAGTTTTTTTTCTTTTGGGTGGGAAAATCATCTAATGATATCCCCCGCTCTTGGGCGGAGCGCGAATGCGTGTCAGACTTTTACTGACTAAAAACCCACTCCTGTTCTTTCTTTGCCATTGTTTTATGGCCCCAGTAGGCTTCGACCCTGCTGGACCCCTACGGTTGCTGACATCTCCTTGAGGCGCGCGTGGAACACTATGCGCCGTCGACGACTTGGGCTCGTTCCGGACGGTTACCGGACAGTCGGACGGCGAGCTACCTACTGAGGTTCAGTTGAAAACCAATGTCAGGTAACTACTACATAGTTGTCTGGTATATTTGCTTTTTTTTTGGTGCAGCCGTGAGATACATTTTTAGTGTTCTCTTTAATTTTAAGTTTCTACTTAGGTACCTAGTCCTACTTATTTCTACACTGTATGTATCTGTGTGTGTCAAATAAATATGTTTTTTTACTTTCTTTCTTTTTATTTTGTTTCTTTCTCTTTCTTCTTTCTTTCTGCCTCTTTTAGGGTTCCGTATTTCAAAAGGAAGAAACGGAACCCTCATAGGGTCACGTTGTTGTCCGTCTGTCTGTCTGCCAAGACCCTTTATCACCGGAACGCGTGGAGATATGTTGAAATTAAAACTATATACTCAGGTCTGCGGTCCCTTGAAGCTGTGAAAAAGTCAAACTTCTGAGCTAACGAAAAAAAAAGATACGGCCGTTTGTCAAATAATATTCAAGATTTGCCATCGTCATTTTTCAAAAGGGTGTTATTTAGACTGTTATTGGAGAAAAAATATTACAGTGTTAAAGAATACATAAAAATGGACTTTATTCTACCCCAACTACGACATAATTATTCAATTATACTGACTTGACTTATTATTAATTCAATACAATTTCGAACTTTATTACAATAATATTTATATTTTATTAATTGATTCATATTTATTAATTAACAGGTCAATAATCATTTATTTTTTTATGCCTTCATTCATATAGAAATATTTGTACGCCATAGTTTGGTAGGATATGCTGGAACCAAAATTGTAATATCTATTGTACCATATTCTGACAAATAAACATTTTTGATTTGATTTGATACGTTTATCGACTAATGTCTTCTGAGCGTAAGGCGTGAAATTATGATTGTTATGATGTTACGAACAAAGTGGTCTCACCTTACATTTTTTTATGTCCAACCACTAATCTGTCGTGATTACGACAAAGTGAAATAATTCCCTTAATGGCGGAAGCGTCTAGTAAGTGCAGCATCTACTGATGATTCAACGTGCACGTAATTAAATTAATTAACTATGAGACTATTAAAAAAAAAAATGGACAAGTGTCTTCCTTGGCTTTGCATGGCATTATAGGTATCTTTAACGGGTTGTTGCAAAACTGTTGCTGTTTGACTGGATCTTGAAGGTCATTGACATGCTTATTGGAATTTAGAGATTTATGAGATAAAAAGCATTCTGGCCAACTCCAGTTGTAATAGGTTTTGCGTTTTATTAAGATACTAGCTTGTGCCCTCGGCTTCGGTCCAGTACTTAAAATATAGCCTATTTGACTCAGGAGTAGCTTTATATTTTTGAAAAAAAAAAAAAATGTAGCAATCGGAACATTATTTTCAGAGATTACCTTAAACAAACAAAAAACTGGGCAAGTGCGTGTCGGACTCGCTCATTGAGGGTTCCGTACAAACTAACTTATGTAAATAGTTCAATTCCCGAATCGAGTCTTGAAGATTTTTCCGAATACAAAAAAAGTATTTTTTTTTGTGACGTAACTACAAATTTTCAGTTTTCAGATTTTTTCCTATACTTGTGCTAGACCTTAGTTCATACCAAATTTCAGGGTTCTAGGTCAACGGGAAGTACCCTATGAATTTTGATTTCCTTAAGAGTGTCAAATTTACGATTTTTGTGACATAAACGGCCGTATCTTTTTATTCGTTAACTTAGAAGTTTAAATTTTTTCACAGCTTATATGGTTTTAATTTCAACTCGATACCTCCACGCGTTCTCGAGATAAAGGGTCTTGACAGACAGACAGACAGTCAGACAGACGGACGGACAACAAAGTGATCCTATAAGGGTTCCGTTTTTTCCTTTTGAGGTACGGAACCCTAAAAATAAAAATAAAAAAAACTTTACCTTTTTTAATATTGATATTATATTTTACCGATAGCCCTTGGAATCGCTGAACTAAGGGCTATCCCATAGTTTAGCGATTCTAAGGGCTATATCAGTAACCTTCGTTCTCCTGAGGATATCTTCATTCTTGATGCAATTACGCAAGGAAATTCCGAGACTGGCCCTTTCCATTGCCCTTTGGGTGACTTTAAACCTTCCGATGATGGCCATTATGAGCGACCAGGTTTCAGAACCATTATGTCATCACCATGGCAACAAGCACTGATCATAGGCGTTGAAATGTATGTTTACAAGCAAATAGTCAAAGTTGACTAATGGGTTTACGAAGGTCGCAGTAGTTGCGCAGATGTGAGAAGCATAACCTTTCGGCAGGATTACATCCAGCATTGGACGTCTTTAGGCTGAAGTGAAGATGATGAAGAAAAAAAAACCTTAGTACAGACCAGTAATATGTTCCGAAGGTAGATGTGGTTGTGTTTCGACCCAGTCTCTGAACTTCTTGATGTCTTCTGGTGTTATCTTTGTGTTCTTCTTGTATTCCTCTTCTAAGGGAAATGGCTGAACGGGGCCCGACATTGTTCTGGAAAATTAAACATGTTATTGACTTAGTTAGCAGGTAAGACCGTGATAATCTTCAGCTTATTATGGACAGATATCTGAAATAGTATATTTTGATACAAGTGGAGAAAGTTTGTCGTGGCGACTGAGGTGGAATTCGTCCGAACCGTAGGCGAGGCTGTTATGCACCCGAGTGCTGCAGTGACTTTCCACGTGTATCAAACGATGTTTTTCAATACACTTACGAAGATATAAATAAAGAAGTTGACGTGCGACTCGTTGGGGTCGTTTAATGCCTGATGCCTGTTTAGGGCCTGATACGATACATAGAATTAGTTGTGGCGGGGGCGAGCTCGCGCACATTTCTGCACTTGTGCGAAATACCGCAAATGATATGTCTGAAAGCGGTAGGAATAAGAGCAGGTTTGCAAGTGTTTTGAAAAAACAGTTTTTACAGTTTTTAGTTAGGTCTCTTTATGATTAAGCATGCGATAAGACTCTTCAACGTAGTGTCTCGGTGATGAGTGCAATGACACATAGACCTCAAATCGTCATAGACTTGACAAAAAATTAATCTATTCTACGTGGTGAACTACAAGGTCTCTTTTATTCAATAGTCGTCTTAACATCAGAGATTCTAGACATCGACGACGATTTTTATTCACATAGATTTAGTTCACTGTTGTATTAATCTATATATATAAAAGGAGAAAGTGACTGACTGACATATCAACGCACAGCCTAAACTACTAAGACTAGGAGCGTGAAGTTTTGCACAAAGTTTCCTTTTATGACGTAGGCGAGCACTAAGAGAGGATTTTCCAAAATTCACACCCTAAGGGGATGAAACGGGGGTCCAAAGTTTGTATGATGAAAACCTTTCACGCGGGCGAAGCCGCTGGCAGAAGCTAGTTTAATCATATAGATTTAATACAAGTTATTCATCATCTTCCTGCCCTTGTCCCGTGTTATTTGGGGTCGGCGCAACACGTTTTTTTCTTCCATTCTGCCCTGTCACTCGTCATACTATCACTAACTTCCTTTTCTTTCATATCACTCTTCACACAATCCATCCATCTTTTCTTTGGTCTCCCTTTCCATCCATCCACATGTAAACTCATAACTCTTTTAGTAACATGCGTTTCATCTCTCCTCTTCACATGACCATACCAAGACAAACGATTCCCTTTCAACTTTTCAGTCACTGGCGCCACTTTCAAACTTCCCCTAATATACTCATTTCTCACTTTATCCATTCTCGTCACACCACACATCCATCTTAACATTCTCATCTCCGCTACGTGCAATCTTTTTTCATCCGTCTTTTTCACAGTTCAACATTCTGATCCATACAGTATGACAGGCCTTATCACGGACTTGTAGATTTTACCCTTCAACTTGAGGGGCATCCGTGGGTCACAAGTTGTTCCCGTGACCTGTCGCCATTTCATCCATCCTGCGTTGATCCGATGTGTTACGTCCCGGTCTACCTCACCATCCCCTTGGACGAGTGACCCGAGGTACCGAAAGTCGGAGCAGATCGGTATGGGTGTGATAAGCAAGCGAGAGATAAAGGCACTGGATTGGAGAGACCGCTGAAATCGCAGAACAAGTATTCCGTTTTGGTTCTACTCAATTTCAGGCCAACACTCTCCAGTCTGTGCCACCACACCTCCAATCTGTTCTGGACCTCTAGGCCACTCTCGGCAACCAACACAATGTCATCGTCGAACAGCATACACCAGGGAGCCTCTATTTAATATAAGTTATTAAGATATATAAATGTAGTCAAGCCTCTCCTGGCACAGGTGTTTTCACATTTAAAAGGAGAGGTCAACTTCAATATTGTTGAACCAACTTTGTTATTGAATAAAACATTTTTTTTTTCATTTCATTTTGAAATGCCAAAATGTAAGGGGTTAATTACGAAGGCTTGCGGGATCTTCGAAAGTGTTCCCGCGGCCCTGTGACGCAACGAGCAACTGATGGAATTTAGGCGGGTTTAGTCAGTGAAAATCTGACACTCCTTCTCCCATCTAGAGTGGGAGGAGTAATTTGATGATTTAACACGTAAAACAAAAACCGAGGTACCTAACCTACCTATAACTAATTGACTATACGACAGCTATTTATTAATTGAGAAGGTATAAAACTGCTATTCGTACACAGATTTCCGACTAGTTCCATACCGAATTGGAAGAAATTAAAAAAAAATCATCCAATTGATGAAATTAAAAAAGTTAAAAAACGGACTCATGCACTTTCGTATTACCTATGTAAATAGTCCAATTTTCGGATCGAGTCTCGAAAATTTTTCCGAATCGCAAAAACGTTTTTTTTTTGTGACGTAGCTAGATTTTTTTGCTATACTTATGCTATGAGAAAACGCTATGCTATGGTCAACGGGAAATACCCTATAGGTTTTGATTGCCTACCAAACAATAAAAATAAAAATAATAATAATAATTATATAATAATTATTATTATACAATTATTATTATTACTAATTAATTAATTATTATATATTATTAATAATTTATATAATTTTATATCTATGTATAGTCTTACCTATATATATTTTTAATTAAATTTAATTTACCCTACCCCCTTTTTTATGTCAAATTCTTACAGTCCATCCTAAGGTTATCTGGTAGATATCGCTGTTAGCGATAAGACCGCCATTGTACCCATAGATTAAGTTAGTTTATAAGTTTTTGTTACTATTTTGGTGTACAATAAAGTTTTATTCTATTCAAACGTCAAAAGTTTTGACGCTAAACGGATCATAAACGGCCTTACCTGTATCTAGTAGTTGACTTAAAAGTTGGTTTTTCAATATTAATACAATAAATAAAATAAAATAAAAATAAAATACTGCTTGGGGTAGTCAAACTTGAATATTTGATATTAATTTCGGCTTCATACCTCCGCGCGTTCCTGAAAAAAAGGGTCTTGACAGATGGACAGACAGACAGACGGAAAACAAAGTGATCATGCAATGGTTCCGTTTTTGCCGACTTAGGTACGGAACCCCAAAAACAAAGACGTTTTTGAATAATTGACATACGCAACTTATTTTGCGTTGTGTTTCATGTGTGGATACTGACTCATTCCCCTGGTATCTGATCGTATAAACACACTTTGTCGAGGTATGGCATTACGTAAAGATACAGTATTTATGTCAACTAGCCTTCACGGCTTATAAACAGATATGATTACCGTAGTTCTAATGATTCGATATGTTAAAAGTCAATAGCATCCATTATCTTAATTGCAAAGTATGCTATTACAATGAATTATGTAGTTGAGCATCAAATAATTATTTGTATGATGGATTATAGGATTTTTCCTAGTAGTATTGCCAGATATATACAGATAAAAAAGAAAAAAAAATAACAAAGAATGAGGACAAAAAATGAACAAAGACAAAAACAAAAAAAAAAATGCACAAGGACTGACTGTCTGGTAAAATCGTAGTTTAACATAATATTAACACTAGAAGTGCGGGCGTCCCTTTGACTCTAGTTAATGTTTTATTATGCGTGGAATCGCAATTTTTCATGGCTTTTTATGAAATCTCTTGTAAAAAATAATCATCACATTTCATAAAAAGTACGATTATTTTTATGTATTATATTTATGATTATAAATTACGATTTTACCAGACAGTCTTTGTGCATTTTTTCGTTTTTGTGTTTATTCATTTTTTTGTCCTCTTTCTTTGTTAACTATGAGAGACGTGATCATACTTTGGTAGACCAAAAACAAACTGAATGCATAAGTTTTGCATTCGCTCAAGTTTGTTTAATAGCTCCTCAGTAGCATCCAGGTAGCAGGCGTCGGCATAATCTATAATCGGCTGAATAAGTGTTTGGGTCAAAGAGATTTTCGTTTTCAAAGGCAGGAGACCCTGGAGGCAGTAGAGTGAATGAAAGAAAAAATTTACCATCCGACTGACTTCATTGAAAGACTGGAGTCAATAATGCCGCCCAGATCTTCTGCAGTTTCGGTGTAGTCAATACAGACACCATCGAGAACTAAAGTCTGCAGAGAAGAAACTACAGCCGTATTGCGAACTAATCTACTGCCTATGATCATGGCCTGTGATTTAGTTGGGTTGATCTGCAGGCCAAATGATTTAGCCTAAGTGCTGATACAAGCCAGGTCATGAGGAGAGAGAACGCTACCAAGAGGAACACCCTTATTAAGACTTCACCAGTCAGAGAACAACTCTTCATAGCGGACACACTGAGAGCGACCTCGAAGATAAGAATTGAACCAGGTTAAGGCGGAAGAAGAGAAATTAATAGATTTAAGGATGCCGAGTAAGATGTTGAAATCAACTGAGTTGAAGGCGCTACTAAAGTCAAGCATTACAAGTACAGTAAGGGACTTGTTCTCCATAGCCCAGCGGATATCGTCAGTCACTTTTAAAAGCGCAGTAGCAGTACTGTGACCCGCGCGAAAACCTGATTGGAAAAGAGATATTATCGAGTTTGACGCTAAGAAAAGAGATAGCTGTCTATAAACTAAGTGCTCAAAAACTTTAGAAAGAAATGGGAGAATAGAAATAGGTTTAAAATGAGTCTTATAATTTCTTGTGACTTGTAGATATTTTATTTATCCCAAACTGTGGTCCACGGACAGCTTAAAATTTTATACTGAATGCGCGTTTGTTTTTAGTTTGCATCAAAAATATTGTGTTGTTCCGTACCTAAAGGGTAAAAACGGAATCCTATTACTAAGACTCAACTATCCGTCTGTCTGTCCTCAAACTGTATCTTATGAATCGTGATAGCCAGATAGTTAAAATTTGCACAGATAATGTATTTTTGTTGCCGCTTTAACAACAAATACTACAAACAGAATAAAATAAATTGTGTCAAAACAGTTGTATAGTTAATGGTACGGAACCCTTCATGCGCGAGTCCGACTTGCGCTTGTTTTAGCTCTTATTTAGATGTGCTTTGACATATGAGTTTTGAATTAAGAAACATAATATTTATTTCAAATAAACCATCTATAGGCCTGCACTTTTGAATTGTAAAAAGTAGTCAGTCAAAAAATGATACTAATTGCATATTCCAAAGCGTAGTAATCTATGGAGAAGAATGTGCAAGAAACTCCATGGACACTCTTTTAAATCTTGTTACATATTTTTTATCACAACTATAATGTGAGAACAATGTAAATAAAGTATTATTAATTATAAAAAATGAATTACAAGATTTACAATTTGATTAAGTACCCACTAAATCAAATGATATACTTAGTGCGTCACAAATATCTAACGTGCTCACGATACGTATTTGTGACGCACTACGATAAAGGATAAATTCATAGTGTTCATTGATATAATATATTATGATTGTAATAAAAAATACATTTACATGACTTGTCTCCCACCCGCGTCTTTGGTCCGCTTCCGTAGGTCGCATCAAGACGTATCGCCTATGGCTTTCCTTCAATAGTAAAATATTTTTTTAAATTCGAACCAGTAGTTTCATAGCACAAGCAAACAAACTGACACCCCGTGCCTCGGAAAGCACGTAAAGCGGTTGGTCCCTGTTGTCACTCATAGATCTTAGACAGTCGTTACAGGTAGTTAGACGCCAGAAAGGTCGACCTTCAGTCTATCCAAGGAGTATCGTGTTGTCCAGTTACTGGGTTGTGGAGGTGTGATAGGCAGTCGCTCCGTGTAATACATGGGTACTCAACCGCATCCGGTTTGACTGGAGCCGACCCCAAGCTTGTTAGGAAAAGGCCAGAGAGATGACAAGCGACCCGCAATAGCTTCGCACGGATGTCAGACATCTTTAAAACTCTCGATTTTTTAACCGACTTCAAAGAGGAGGAGGTTTTATGTTCAGCTGAATGTATTTTTTGAAAGGTTATGCTTCCGAGTTGGTCCCACAGAAATATTGTTATGATCTGATCATGAACTTTGAAGATATGGAACAGAACTCCTCATAGGATCACAGCTGAATTCTGAAGTAATCGCTTTGTTTTTACGTGTAGTCGATGACTGACTGAAAGAAGAGGGGGAATATATCGAACTGATCCGATGATGAAGCCTGAAGTTAGGCACCGGAACTCTGTAATAAATTAATGTAATCTAACCGTGTTTGGGATTACTAGAATTGACATGAGATGCACTCTGCTATAAGATATTTAAGTTTGGCTGAGGGGTACGTACTTTTTAGTGGTGGTACCATAACTAAAAAGTGTAAAGTAAAAAAACTTTTTACAAAAAACCATACAACTGACTTCAATGTAAAAAAAGTCGGTGTTAAATAACAAAGAGACAAAACTATTATAAAAACACCGACTTCCGAAATTAAAGTTATTTGGCACTTTCCAGTGTTTTTTTTTTACATTGAAGTCGGTTGTATTTTTTTTTTTTTTTGTAAAACGTGTTTTATTTCTACTGTAATTTACACTCACTCTGTTTATTGTTGAAAACTGCATGAAAATCCGTTCAGTACTATTTGAGTCGAGTTCATACAGACGGACAAACGAGGCGGTTTCAATTTATTCTTTAGTTATGTTCTGTTTTTCATAAAGGTTTATTCTTCTTCTTCTTTTCGTGTCGATGTACTCTAACTAAATTTTATCTGACCAGTATTTAGCAACCTCTACGGCTCTGTTATTGGCCTCGTATAGATCCTGAAAACTGCAGGTGGTTGTGCAGGATGGACAGCATAGCAAATGACGCATGCCCTGTGCGCATGTCCTAGTGGCTCCACACTGGCACACTGTGTTAGAGATGGGTCGAGGAAGCCCCATTTGGCCAAATAGGTTTATTAATGTAATGTGTGTAATGTTAGATTAATTTGCTAGCAGTAGACTGCTGACTAACCCCTGTATTATTTTAAGTTCTTACGATTCATCCTAAGGTTGTCTGGTAGATATCGCTGTCAGCGATAAGACCGCCATTGTACACGTAGATTTGAGTTTATGTATAAGCTGTGTTAAAGTGTATACTATTCTGTAATATGTGAGAATATATTTTGGTATATTATTTATCGACCTCAATTATATATGTAGCGATATAATTATTTTTTTTAGTAGTTTTCATTGAAAAGAACTGGTTCCGAGGCCTTTATTGAGCGCCATTACTTTTTTTATCGAAAATGAACCTTGGACATTAGCAGAAATATACCTATTGCATATTATTAACAAGAAGGCCAATTATGTGCCGATTTTTTTGTCTAATTATTACTCTTTTTGTTCAGTTAGATAATGAGTATAAAAAATATTCTTTAAACATTTATAATATATAGTTTTAATGGGTAAAATAATAAAATATGTTAGGAATTTAAATATAATTTGAAACTTATTCATATTACATTGTTCCCTTTATTCAATTATTATTATTATACACGTGTCGATCTTTAAAGTTAAGCAACGTTTGTAGAGGTCAATCTGTGGATGGGTGATCAACCATTATATACTTCGACTCCTCCGTACCTTGAAAAGACCGTCAGTTGGTCCGGATGTAATTTTTAGATTTTCGATCGAATTATATACAGAAGCCCACGGCCCAATTTTTTTTTTGTCAGAATTTGGTACATAATTATGGTCTTAATTTAATGTTAAAGCAAATGAAGGTTATAGCACTCTGTATTATTTGGATGTCTCATGTACACGCTGCCTAAAATCATCCAATCATTCTTAAAATCCGTTTGCGTTTTTCATTTATTTGATTAAATCCATAGACAGTAGTATGGATAGAAAGAAAGAAAACATGTTTATTCTGCCCGAATAGACGCACAATAAAAATACAGCAATCTGTCATGCCATGTGTGAACCGTGCATAATTATGTGTATTTCACCATAGACACTAGACAGAACACAGTTGTCTAGGTTCAGGTTATAATTGTCTATATGGGTTTTTTTTTTATTTATCGTAAGGAGCCTACCTGTACCACCTTAAAATGTAACTGTTTTTTTTTGTTTTGCAAAAATACATAGTCACCGTTCCATCCAGGCGAATAAGGGGTTGTTTTACACTTGCACCCAGCTGTTTGCTGGCCCCTAATGCCCGCTATGACCTGCCGTGACCTGTGTTGTATTTAGTGTCGGTGATGTCTAACTTTTTAAATATTTTGTGGAAAAAATATAACATGGTATAAAAACTATTGGAGTCTATTCAGTTACTGATTTTGAACAAACTATATTCAGGTTTCGCATAAAGTAATATAATGTTGTTTATGTAATATGTTGCATTTCTGTGTTTTATATACACAGTGTGTAAATATTACCTATCCAACGATATAACAGACATAACTATTGGGAGGACCCAGATTTAGTAGAAACCCTGGCATCATTGTTTCATTCAAATACCTCCTGCAGTTTCAACATGACGCATACACAGTCATAAAACTTTCGTCTTTATAACATTGGTGCGTGACTGCCTCGTTGGTCTCGTGTTCGTAAGCGCGACTGCTGAGCGTGGGGTCCTGCATTCGATTCCCTGGTCGGGCAAAAAAGTGCTATTGGGTTTTTCCACTAAGAATTGCTCTGTAGCAGGCCGGAGTATGAAAGTCGGTGGTGTGACACCGCCGTGCCTCGGAAAGTACGTAAAGCCCTTGGTCCTAGGCCTGATCTCTCTCCGGCCGGGTCAGGTTGCCGTCCCAGCGGACTATGACAGTAAAGGTACAGAGAATGCACCTGTATTTCCGCACACACTTGTGCATTTCAATATCTCCTGCGTACTTGGCTAATGTCTGTTGAAATTGGCCACCGTGATCGAAATTCGGTACTAATGCGATTCGAATAATCCAACTGATTGACATCCGTAGACTCATAGCAAGGTTCAGTTGAAAACCAGCGTCAGGCAACTGCTACGTAGTGGCCTGGCATTGTGCTGAACTGGACCTATTTGGCGCAGCCGTGAGACACACAATGTTGATGTATTTTTTAAGTTTAAGTATTTAATATTTTTAAGTTACTTAGTATTTAACTCTCTTTATAATTGTTAACTCATTGTGTGTACCTGTGTGCCAAATAAACGTGTTTTCTTTCTTTCTAATAGTTACGAACACTTTAAAATAAAACTTTATCCAACCATGCTTTTTTTGGTGGGAAAATCATCCAATGATACCGCACTTAGGCGGAGCGGGAGATAGCGTCAGACTTTTACTGACAAAAAACCCACTCCTGTTTCTTCGTTGCCTTTCATACCAGGGCCGAATCTTCCTTTCAGAAGCAGACCCTTGGCCCCAGTAGGCATCGACCCTGCTGGGCCCCTACGGTTTGCTGACATCTCCTTGAGAAGCGTGTGGAACAGTACGCGCCGTCGACGACTTGGGCTCGGTCCGGACGGTTACCGGACGGTCGGACGGCGCGCTACCCATTGCTCACCGTCCGCAAACCCGCGCCTACGGTGTCCGGAAATTGGGATCGGAATCGTCTGGGGCGCGACGACCATTGCCTCGCGCGTGCACGTGCGGCCTCCTCCTTTGCTAGCATTACAGCGTCGCAGAAGGACCAATCCAACCGTGCTCAAGTTACCAACAAACAGTATTTTATGTTTATTTATAAAGATAGATTGTTGTAGATAAAACTACCGACAACTTGTGATCTTGAAAAATGCAGGAAAAATCTATGAATAAAACACAAGCTGCCACAATCTTTTTTTTATTGCTAACCGGTTAGATGGCGTAATGAGATCAGAAATATATTATTATGGAATTTATTACATACATACATAATCAGCCTTTTAATGTTCCCACTGCTGGGACTCAGGCCTCCTCTCTAGGAGAGGGAATGGGCCGAAATCCACCACGCGGGCCCAGTGCGGGTTGGTGAAATGTGAATTTTTTGGTTCTAGGACATGCCGGTTTCCTCACGATGTTTTCCTTCACCGTTTTAAGAGCAGTGGTGATGAAATATATTACACAAAGTAATGCGCCTGGCTGGGTTTGAACTCGCAACCTACAACTCGTAAGTCGGGGCCGTTACCACTCGGCCACCACTGCTGGAATTTATTAATTGCTAAAAAAAGCTATGAAGTACTAACTTTGTTACTTTGTTTGAAGTGGTGCTTTTTTGAGTATTTGCTTGTTTGAAGGAGATCTGATTCAAAACTTTCTTTAAAGATAGAAAGGTACACCATCCTTGAGTGCCATAAGCTTATATCCCTGAAAATGTACGGTTCCCGTGAGATAGCGATATCGCGTGAACCAGCTTGTATGGTACAAGTAACCAGTCCTGTAAAAACTTCAAACTTTTTAACTCCCATGTAGTCAACCGAAAGGGATTTAAGTTTTATGGGTAACTAAAGCGAGGTGCGAGTAAGGGGGTAAAATAAATAAATAAATTTATTTATTTGGAACAAGAAACACATACAGATATAATCAAATTGAAACGATGATAACAGCAGTAGTATAAAACTGTGTCGCGGTTATCAACGCCCCTCTCCAGGTAAGGAAGTAAATTGTTCCAGTTCTTTAATAACCAGAAATGCTGACGTGAATTATTATTAATTAAATAATTACATTTAAAAGTAGTCTACGGTAAGTAAAATTAAATGTATTTGTGTGGATGGAAGAGAAGTTGCATGCATGTGTACTAGTGTAACTGTGAATGTGATATGTATGTGTGTGTGTGTGAGGATGTGTGTGAATGAAGGATTATGTGAATTATACTTCTACAAGTTCTTCTGTTTTGTCATAGTTTAATTGTTTTAGCCAGATATTTAATTTAATTTTGAGTTTGTTTCTAGTTAGCGAGTATATATTTAATTTCTTATTTATGCTGTTGTACAATTTCGAACTAATATATTTAAACTGACGGCATGCATACACTCCCTCAATTTTACCGTAGGCGTGGGCTTGCGACCGTCCGGTAACCGTCCGGACTGAGCCCGAGCCGAAGGCGCGTAGTGTTCCATGCGCACTTCAAGGAGATGTCAGCAAAACCGTAGGGGTGCATGGTCGAAGCCTACTGGGGGTTGTGTGAAAGTTAACCCCAGGGCCATGGAACGAAGGCAAAGAAGGAACATAGGAGTGGGTTTTAGTCAGTAAAAGTTTGACACACCTTCCCACACCGCCCTGGAACAGGAGAAGTCATTGGATGATTACCCACCAAGAAAAAAAAAACCCTCAATTTCTCAATTTTTTTTTCTTTTTCTTCTAGGCAAGCGTGCTCCATCGTCGGTCACATCATCGCTTACCATCAGGTGAGATAGTGGTCAAACGCCAGCCTATCAATAATAATAAAAAATAAAAAAGCTTTTGGTGTGAGAAATCGTTAAATACTTTTAGTACTACCAAGCTAGCGTGCCGCATAGTTTACCATCAGGTGAGATAAAGGTCAACCACAAGCCTATCAATAATAATTAACCTGACACGCTCACATCCTCTTGTTTTAGTAAACTATACACAACGATTTAAAAAAAACAGGAGTAAATATAACGAATGATATAGATCTAGTATGTGCCCTTTAGAAGTAACCTCATTGAAAACCTAATGAAATTAAACATATAGATGCGATCATTATTAGATAAATATATAGGTTTTTACTGATAACTATTTAAAGTCTAAGCTCTCTCAACATTGATTGCATTCTGTTTATTTTTGTCTCGTATGTTTATACCTAAACAATTTAACCTTTGTGAAGATTGAAATGAACCAGATATTATTATTACATTTAGAACAAGAATTACATGGTCGTAAAAGATGCCATATAGATCCTTTGTACTTAAGAAAATGTTCTATCATAGTGTCATGTGGTTTTGTTAGCAATTACTTTTTTATTTTAATAATATAAACTTGTGCTTGACTACGATCCCACCTGATGGTAAGCAGTGATGCAATCGTTGATGGTGAGGCGCACTAGTATTTGAGGAGCCTATTCACTCTAGCCTTGAAGACTCCTAAATTAATATCGGACAGGAAGACCGTAGCAAGCAAATTGTTCCAGTCCTTCGATGTGCGCTGCATAACGACAAGGCGAAACGCTAAGTCTGGCGGACCTTAAAGGTTTCAACAACATAGGTAAGGGTGGATACTTGCCGTACGTCTGGCGGATTCAAGTCATGCAATTCCCGCGCACACTCTCTAAAATGAATCCTGTAAAATAACAATAGGCTGGCTACCCTACGCCTGTGTTCCAGGCTTTGCAGATTGGACTTAACCAAATCTGGATCACTAATTAGCCTCTTCGCACGCCTTACAGGCATTTCCTGCAGTAGATACCTAATTCACGAAACGCCTTGATTCCTCATCGAAAAGGAAAATCACAAAGGTTGACTGGGAGAGAATGCCTTGTTGCATTAAATCCGCCTATGAACCAATACTGTACATGAAGTTTATATAAATAAATCAAAGATTTCTTATTGAGATTTTTAAAAGAAAAAAGAAACCGTTAATAAAACTGGAATTAAAGGTATAAAACATAGTGTACCTAACTATAACATTAAAAGTGATAAAAAAAAAAACTTGTATTTGTATCCCACACCTTTGTATCCTACACATAATGTGGCAAGAAATATGTAAACACAAAAGTAAAAAAAGTGAAACTACAAAACCGTAAAAAAGATATGTGCCTCACGTAGGCTGCTAATAATAATAATAATGTAATTTATATGTGTTTATAATGAATAAAGGAAATAATAATAATCAATTTATTTCAGGCAACATGTACCCATATCATAAATACCTTATATAGACTAACAGACATAACTACATAAAATAAATCATTTTGTTAGTTAACATGATTTAAAACTATGTACTAATGGGGGATATGGCTGGACTGTCATAAAAGATTAAATAGACTTCGCAGAACTCGAATTAATTTAGGACGAGGAATGAAGAATAATGCATTTGTAAGAAGTGAACAACAATTAACTGACGAAAATCATAAAAAAATAAAATTGCTTTCATCAAAATGCAAGATGTTACAGTTGATAATAGCAGTAACGAGACTTACTTCCATTTTCATAAAATAATAAATCAATCAAAACTATTACTACAAAAAAAAAACACCATACTTACAAAATATATGATAATATTTTCCAATCACACAACACTACACTCAATTAAAACAAAACCAGGTATTTCTTAATATAAAAAATAATTATACAGATACGTCCACATCCCCCGGTGTCACATCACTACTGTGAGTTACATTTCCATATTATAAAGTAAAGCTGTATGTCGGCTCTGAACCTAAAGGGTACGTCACACTGCACCGGGCTCGAGACCTCAGGAAAAATTGTATTCTAATAATAAATGAACATTATCAGAAGGCTTAAAGTCATCCAAAGGGCAATGGAAAATGAAAATGAAGATATCCGCAGAAGCACCAAGATCGCCGACATACCCTGTAAAATCGCCAAACTTAAGTGGCAGTAAGCAGGGCACTTTGCTCGTAGAACAGACGGTTGATGTGGCCGAAAGTTTCTGGAGTAGCGACCGCGCACCGGAAGACGCAGCGTAGGAAGGCCTCCCCCAAAGTGGACCGATGATCTGGTGAGAGTCGCGGGAATGCGGTGGATGCGAGACGCACAGGATCGTTCGTTGCGGCGACATTGGGGGAGGCCTATGTTCAACAGGGGACGTATTTAGCTAAATGATGATCCTGTCAGATAGAATGGAAGAAAAAACATGTGTTGACCCTAAGTAACATGGGACAAGGGCAGGAAGATGATGTTGAAATAATAATGATGGACTTGTTTACAATTACGTCTAATGTGCCGGAAATATGTTTGGAAGTGTTATTTTGAACATTTATGGTATTAAAATTGACCTTGTTGGATTTGAATGGCATGCCATGACATGGCATGAATCATGGATTATGACTGACCAAACGCTTAAAGCTCGGGTAGATTTATTTTTTTAAACTATAGCATGATTTAAAATAGGCTGTTTGTTTGTTAATAGGATTAAAGCATTGTTGGTAATGGTCACTAATCACGAGTTCAAACCCAGGCAGGCAATAAATTTTACACAATAAAAAGTGTAAAATTTATTTCACTACCACTGCTCTCAAAACGGTAAAGTATAGCATCATGAAGAAACGGTCATGTGCCAGGACATATGACTTCTATCAAACCGAACTGGTCCCGCGTGGTGGAACTCGGCCCATTCCCTCTCCTAGAGAGAAGGCCTGACTCCCGACAGTTGGTTAAAAAGGAAATCTGTGGAAAAACAAATCTGATCATGAAAATATATAATGCCATAGACTAATATATTTATTCCAAGACAAGTAAGTTCTGATGGGCGAGACCACAGGGGCACGGTAATTTATTATCTATACAGTATTGTAACTCGGCCGTATCTTTGAAATAAATGCCTACAGCCGCGCGGTACGTAAACATGCGATAGGGCTGCCCGCACTATGGCTGCCTGCCTCCACCATTTTAATTACATTTGCCTACTTTGTGTTTCCATTTAGTTTTGTGATTGTAAATATACTTTTTTTTATATAAACAAATAAAATACTTTGTGAATTGAATAGGAAGTGCTCAATATTTGCGACCGAAAAATATTTGCGCCTCGACTGAGACGTACCTACGAAATGCTATATTATTAAATTTTAAAGTACAAAAATCCGCATTCTAAAGCTTAATTAAAAATTGTTTTGGGAAACATGGACAAGGTGGAGAAAAAGGAATATCTTTTACTTGGTTATAGATACCTGCAGCTACTTTACAATTTATATGTTTGGTTTTAAATGAAGAATTCATGCAACCAAAAACAGCACAATATATCCTACTCGTCATATTAAATATATAAATATGTACTTGAACTTATTTTTATTGAAAAAATCGCGCGGCACAGACGCGACTGTTTGCATCCCGAGCGCACCTCGAGATCGAGGCGCGTAGGTATAGCTCGCGTTTCGACCGTTTGTATGAAGTTGGAATACTGTATAGATAATATTACCGTGACAGGGGCAAAGCCGCGTTACCCAGGCGAAAATGTGGAATACAGTTTGTTCTTTTTTTTCTAAACGTTCCCCATACTAGGAATGACTCCTATGTCATGGGTTCATTCACAAACATGTAACCTGACGTACACAAGACACTCAGACCCTCAACACCTATCTGTAGACCATACAAGTATTTGTTCCGTGCGGGAATCGAACCGGCGACACGCAGCGTGGCAGCCGACCTACCACTGCATCAACCGCGCCGTCACAGTGTGAGGTATTCTTTATGATGCTGATTAAAATCTTACCGGACTGGCTCTGTTACCGGTACTATGTATTCACATCGACTCCCGCCATTTATTCGCTAATTTCATTAAATTGCCAGAATCACAACAACATTATGTGCAATACTACTTCAAAAACATGTTTTATAGTGGTAAATAATAATAAAGAAGGAAATTATGTATGTCTGATACAGTGCAAGTTGAGTAACAGTCGGTAAAAAAGATATGAAACCATAATAATTGTGGCAATACACTCTCGAACTTGGTACAACAGATTTGGTTATAGCGAGAAGCGAGGTCCGTCCGTACCAAAGTTGAAAGTGACGCAGCTTAAATAGTTAAATACATTTTAACACAACCTGGCAAAATGGGGGATTATAGACCCCTCCGACGCTCAGTGCGAGTGTGGTGTTCCTGACTAGGCGATGGCCCAGTTATTGGAGTGCCCAAAATGTCCAGCACCTGCACTCTGGAGGACCTAAAAAACGCCACCGACGCCGTTATAAACTTGGCAACCAGGCTCAAAAACCTTGAGGTAAAAAAATACCATCGATTCGAGGAGAAGAAGAAGAAGTACCTACCACAATTTGTCTCTGCATCACTCAAAGGTTGACCGGTAGAAAATGCCTTAAGGCATTAAGGCCGCCTTTGTACTTTTGTGTGCATAAAGAAGAGTGTCAATCAAGACTATGTCTTTGGCGCAAGTTTTACGGGTGAATGCAAAGGTCCTTCTTGTTGCCTGCAAAGGGGTTATAGCTACAGTTTTTTGAGATGCACGTAGTCTCCTTCACATCATTATCATCTTACTTTCAGCCGAAAGACTGCATACATTGACCTCCCTAAGTGTCGCCGTCTAACGTCTCGCATCCACCGCCGGTCCACCTTGTGGAAGGCCTGTCAACGTTGACACACACAAAACAAAACCTTGACATCTGCAACCTTGAAAAGGGTCAAACGATCATCGACGAATGTTATTCTGAGCTTTTGGACAGATTCAATATTGAATTTAAGCAAAAACTACAAAACTGGGCGAAAAAAAAAGTGTTGTTCTATCAAGACAACGCCGGGTACGTGTAGTTCACCGTTGGATAAGGACCAAGCCCGTATAGACGGCGCATTTTTTCCACGCGCACCTCAAAACGCTATCAGCATAACGGACGGGACAGGCTAGGGCCCATGCCTGCTAGGGCTTGCTGTGGCTATGGAACGCAACTGAAGAAACACGGGTGGCGAATCTTCGGAATTTCTCAACAACACTCATGTACATAGGATTTGGACTCGATCAAAGGTACATAGCCCAGAGTGAGGAAGAATGGCAGGCGGTCGCCACCTTCTGTGAAGTATTAATGCTAGCGAAGGGGGCGGCCGTACACGTGAGGGAACGGATTTCCTCACGCCCCAGCCGCTGGGATCCCGACCCCGATTTTCAGCCACAGTAGGTGTGGGCTTGCCGACGACAAGCAATGGGTAGCTCGCTTCCGGCCGTCCGGTAACCGTCCGGACTGAGCCCGAGCCGACGGCGCATAGTGTTCCACGCGCGCCTCAGGGAGATGTCAGCAAAACCGTAGGGAGCCGCGCCTACTGGGGCTATAGGTTGACTTCCGAAAGAGAAACCCGGGGTCCTGAAACGCAAGACAAAGGAGTAACATAGGAGTAGGCTTTAGTCAGTAAAAGTCTGATACGCCGAAGTCATCAGATGATTTCCCACCTAAAAAAAGGGGACTTCGACAATATTGAAAAATGATTTACTGTTACTACTTAATCGATAGTTTATGTAGATATCTACCCAATCCTTCAAGGAAAACAGGCGTGATGTCATATTTTATTACGTTACGATACTGAATTCTACTAAAACCAGACCACAGTATTTTTGAATCCGTATCGTTTATAACCCTCCGTAGTCGGGTAAAAAGGGAACAGTGATGGCCGAGTGGTAACAGCCCCGACTTACGACATGTAGTCGCGGGTTCAAACCCAGCCAGGCGCATTACTTTGTGTAATTTATTTCATCACCACTGCTCTCAAAACGGTGAAGGAAAACATCGTGAGGAAACCGGCATGTCCTAGAACCAAAAATTCGAAGACATGTGACATTCAGCAACCCGCACTGGGCCCGCGTGGTAGATTACGGCCCATTCCCTCTCCTAGAGAGAGGAGGCCTGAGTCCCAGCAGTGGGAACATTAAAGACTGATTATGCTTATGCTATGCTTAACGTTTAGAAAACACAGGCCTTACCGCGAGCACTTAACGCGATACATTTGACGACCTGAAGTGAACTGTCAAAAGGATGGAGCTGTATAGGGTGTATAGCTCCACACCTCTCTCGCTTGCTCGCTCGCTTGACATATTAACATGTCACAGTAAGGCCCCAGTTTTGTTTCGGTGAACCTGATTCATGTAGACCGGTTAGACGGCTATATTTTAAAGCCAGTTACATCATTTATCAAGGTATCTAACCAGATTGATATGAGCACAATGACCGCTTTAAAGAACCCATAAAAATGTGTCTTGTTTCAAAATGACCATTAGTAAGGTTATTATAGGGCCTTGTGTGTGTTTTACACATATTTATGTGTAAAGCAGGTCGGTACCTATAAACAGTCGACCTCGCCATTGGGTAGCTGACTCAGTTTTAGGGTTCCGCACCTTAGCAAAAGCCCTTATAGTTTAACTTTATCACTTTGTTATCCGTTTATCAAGATTCTTTTTTTTAGGAACGTGTGGAGGTATTAAACCAAAATTAAAATCAAGTACTTAGGTTTGCTCCCCTTAGAGCAGTAAAAAATTAAACTATTAAGTTAACGCAATTTCAAGATGAGGCCGTTTATACTTAACCTTTTGAGTGCGTAATTAGAGACACAATAGTAAGACAATGGCGCGTGAACGCCGGCGTTAATGCGGGGATCAACAGCTTAATCCGTTTAGGCGCATATTTTGACCCTCGCAAGGAAATCAAAAATAGGATACTTCTCGTTGACCTATTATAGTATCCTGAAAGGCAAGAAGCTAGGTCTCATAGCACAAGTACAGGAAAAAATCTGAAAACTGTATAGTAGTAACGCCACAAAAGCCGTGCACTAGCTTCTGACGTTTTATAAGTGCCCATGTAGACCTATGTGAAATAAATATTTTGAATTGAATTGAAATAATTATTTTTTTGCGATTCGGAATAATCTTCGATTCGAATCGGTGATCGAGCTGATTCATCATCATCATGATCATTTCAGCCGAAAGACGTCCACTGTTGGACATAGGCCTCCCTCCTACAATAAACGTTCCTGTGCGTCTCTCATCCATCGGATTCCCGCAACCCTTAACAGGTCATCGGTCCACCTTGTAGGAGGCCTTCGAACACTGCGTCTTTCGGTACGCGGTCGCTACTCCAGAACCTTTCGGCCCCAACGGCCATCTGATCTGCGAGCAATGCGCCCTGCCTATTGCCCACTTTAGTTTGGCGATTCTTCGTGCTATGTCGGTAACCTTGGTTTTTCTGCGGATATCTTCATTCTTGAAACTCCGAGCATAGCCCTTTCCATTGCCCTTTGGGTGACCTTAAGTCTTCTGATGAGACCCATTGTAAGCGACCACGTTTCGGAGCCGGCAACACGCCCTGGTTATAGACTTTCGTCTTGAGACACTGTGGTATTTTGGACGAGAAGATATCTATGTTCTTTCAAACGTTCCCCTAGCTCTAACAGGCATTAGTCAAGGCCCCTTCAGAACAATACCCCACATATACCTTATCACACATATACATATACATATATATATCTAAAAAAATAGTCTATAATTTTTTTAGACTATTTTAGAATTAACTAACTAATGATCATGTCCTCTCTGGATGAGAAGTAGCCTTAGGACAGTGGCACAGTTACAGGCTGTTGGTATGCTGGCAACTAGATTCGTTAGCACAATTTCTAGAACAAAACAGCACTAAATAAGTAGGTGTACACAATTTCTAGAACAAAACAGTATTAAGTAAGTAGGTATATAAGTTTTTAAAAAACATCGGATTTGCGTTGCAATTAATATATCTATTGTCGGTCGGCAACTAGTCTATTATGTAGCAATTGAATTCTCGCGTGTCAATTTTACTTCGCGCCGAAACTGAAATGCAATTCTATTATTGTTCACATAATGTAGTAATATTTTCATTACGGGTCAAAGGATTCGCAAGTTTAGATATATATAAAAAAATACAATCAATGTATCCTGGCAACACCATCGCGTCTAGATGTCACTTATTTTTTTTGCGGTAAAAGTTTCGCATGGAAAAAACTTTATCCTATCTAATTATTCATTTAGGATACATGGAATAGTATTTTTTTAGCAATTTAACAAAATCCCAAGTGATACATCTTATTATTCATTTATAATACATGAAATAGTTCCTTCTTTAGCAAAATTAACAAAATTTCAAGTGATAACCTATAAAGTGTATTGTGCAATAACGAATTTCAGTGTCGAATTTAAGCCTTGAATCTACAATCACACAGGATGAAGAACCGATATCCAGCAAAAGCCAAAGCACTAAGTGATCATAGCGAGTACTGCATCTCAGACTTACGAGTCGAAACCTTGCTCAATCTTCAATCAGGGTACGAGATACCATTAGCGACGTTGTTTTCGCACGCTAACTGATTGGAAGCTGCCAGACTGGTACGTGATGCTCTTAGCGGCTTATTCTACGTTGCTAGTCTGAAAAGGCCCCTGAAACCTGTCATCGAGGACGCGATCCTCATCGGGCAATGGCGGAGGCACTAAGTGATCATAGCGAGTGCTGTTTTTCGGACTTGCGAGTCGAGGCCTTGTTCAATCTTCAATCAGGGTACGAGATACCATTGACGACGTTATTTTTACGCGCTAACTGATTGTAAGCTACCAGACTAGTACGCGATACTCTTGGCTTCGTTATTTTACGTTGCTAATCTGGTATGCATCTGTTATAACAGGTGAGTCCCATTCATTTATAATCCAAAGAACAAAATGGCAAAAAGACTAAGTTCGACGTGCTCCACTTTATCAGTGCCTATAAAGGTCACGAGAAGGCCAAGTTCATACTACCCATCTGTGTATTATTAATTCGTGTAAAAACAGTACACCACCTATGTGTAGATCGCTACAAAACATTCAAACTCCTTTAGTGAATACGAGATATTCCAAACCACCATAAGGTGGCAAGTTATACTGCCTAATATGTAAATTATAAACTTTCCAAAGTAATGCTAAAGAATACGAGATATTCCAAACTGTCATAAGTTAATCCAATGTACCTAGCCGGATTGCCGGTAGATACCCACCTGTGTCCAGTTGTTGGACTAGAAGCCAACCCAAAACCATGGGAGAAGGCAAGGCAGAATTATTGACACCCTTACCGGCTACAATGCTGGTGGAAAATACTGCCATAGTGCGAGCATAACGGTGGCCGATTATCAAACCTATTTTTTGCTGAGTTAAATAGTAAAGACCTATTCAATAGAAATATTATTATTCCCTTATGGTTATGTTGTACACTGACCTGCAATATATTCAAAATAATAAAAACAAAAACAAACCATGGAACAAGAGATGTTCACAATGATATATATCTAAGCACTAAGTGACATGAATACTTCATCAACAATTTACAAATGATATGTTCACTTATAGCAACAAATATCAGTAAGTGTTGATTATGATATGACTCCATGTAATAATATCTATGGAAAATCTTGATATAATTTAAACGGATTAAATTCATAGGTACAGCATATCATTCCACATCCTCAGTATTTAAGCTTATAGTAAAAACCTTGCTCAAAGAGCATGTAAGCTAACTTTTAAGGAACCAAAACCTAAGGAAATCGCAGGTTAAGTCCTCTGCTGACACCAGCAGTCCTGAATAAAATTATAAGGTTCTAAAGTTTCAATACCAGAATTACAGGAACTCCTCACAGGCTCGAAGAACCCGTGCACCAGCACCTTGGAATACTTGATGTATGACACCAATGCCACAATTGGTGTGGCCACCCGCTGGGCTGAGCGGTTTGAGGAAGCTACCATTGATTTTAAGAAGAAGTAACTTCTCACTGTTGAAAGCAGAAGGGAATAATATTGACGGGCAAACCACCAGCCCTACTTACTTATAATCACCCCAAGGGAGTAAGTCAGCAATAAACTTATAATGAAATACAACAACTAAATAATGAAATATGTGCTGATATATTTGTAAATAGTTGTTAGAACAAAATGGTATGAGGTATCTACCTTACTTAATGTCTAAATCACTCAATAAACTAAAAGTTCAATATAAATGAATGTCAAATTACACAAACCATGTACGCCTGCTATTGACAATTGCACAGAACTAAACCTAAATTCAAATCTTTTGTAAAAACTTACCTGGTTGGTGCTCCTAATAAATAAATAAACAGACCCCCTATCAACATATAAGGTTGAAATAAACAGGGAAATCTTTGTTGTAACAAAACAGAAATAACAAGATTCAGATTTAATTTGATCTGCACTGGTATAACATTTCCAGTAGCAATTGTCTTATATTGACAATATTTTCTGTGTTCAAAGCAAATATTGTATGGAGGGAAATTGCCTCATTATAGGGAATACCTAGGAACAAGCTTCCCATGACTAGACAACTGGCCTTGTCATGAATACATTACTTCTGATGCATTTGGCACATAAGAGCTCTCATGCCACGGGACACAAAAAGTGTGCACCAAAGCAACTTGTTTCACCAAGGACTCACTTCTATGACAATCAAAAAATCTCACTGCGCTTAATAGAAAAATTACTTTGCAGTATACATGACTCCTGAACTTAAAAATTTAACATAAAAGTAGACAACTATCTACCACTTGGTAAAGAAATGTAATGTTAGATTTTATGTTAGATCATTCAGACATTCCCAAAACATGCATGGCATACCCACCAATTTTGGGACAGGGATGGTTTGCTGAACACAGTTTAATATCATGCCTATAAGCCTATATGTATCCTATAAGTCATATGGTGAAATTATGGCTTCTCTCTACTTTGTTAGGTTGTCACTGTCAAACAGTGTCAGAAATGCAATAGACAACTTTGTCTACGGTGCAGCTAAAACCCGGTCCACACATGACCTACAGTAAAACTAGTCTTTTGTTTGGCTGATACTTTTAAATTTATTTCATGTTTATCCAGGTAGAATAAACATATCTTATCTCCTCTTTATTCTCTAAAATAGCTAAGTGGGACTGAATGTTCAAAATACACTTACTTAATTGAGGCAATGAATTACCCCATTTGAATTACTAGTATCATCAAAACTATAAGTACTTAACTTACCAATACAAAAGTAAAATTGCATTGAAACAAAAAGGGGGGGGGGTGTATGCTGGGGACCAACTAGTGCAACAGGTCCTCGTGAAAAGTCAGTGACCATACAACTTCTCTAGGTATCTAGTCCCTAGCAGGAAGTTCATTCCATCGACATGACATAAACCCCTCCCTCAAGAAACAAAGTTTCTCGTTACATATAACATAAACTGTGACACAAAAATACTACTGTGATGACAGAGAAAGACAATCGCATTAACTTCCATTTCGGGAGGCAAAAAAATGACATAAAATGGTCTTCATAAGTATAAAATAATTGTATTTACATATATTTAGATAGACCCATATGCATATACATACAGGTATATACAAGTATACACATACATGCTGAAATAAACGTTAGTATACTAGCTGTATCATGCAGTAGAGAAAAAAAAATTTAATATAATAAAATATAATTTATATGTTATCTTAAATGAACAAACGGAATAATAATAATAAAATCGATAAGCTAGACTTCCATACCAGTCGCCTACAATGTCAACACAAATATAACTTAGATGTGAATAGATACTTATCGTTTGAAACGAAAATGATGAATGTGATAATATATAATGCATGTACCTAATTGCATTGCCTAATGCTAGGCTAATTATATGATGCATGTAATGTAATTACATTACCCCCAGTGACATTTAAAACATCACTATGGTATGATAAAAACAACTAATGAGATTATTCTGCTTCAATAGATTTCAACAAATTGTCTTTGTGTTAAGTGGGAACAGCAGTACTATAAAACCAAAGTAACTCTTTGTCTGATTACATTTAGTAATAATGACCTTGTAATATAGCCGACATCAACGGCTAGGTACAGGGGCGCTGGCTTTTAGAAAACCTCATGGGTGCTCATGCTCATTTGATGGACTCGAAAAAGTGGCGAAGTGTGAGAAGAAAAATGCACACTGATCAACCGACAAATAAATAAATGTCCTACTTACATACTGCGTACCTAATTACTAATTATGTTCGATAAAAATATAAAATGAAATCATTTTATAAAAATGAAACTAGTTTTTAGTATCAAGAAATATTATAATGTAACCGTAACCTAAAAGGCGATTACTTATCTGTTTCTTGATGTCTATTCTCAGGGGTGCTCGGCACCCACTGTTTATTTCTCATAATCGGCGCCCCTGGCTAGGTACATATAACGATGATGTACAAAATTACAAATAACCAAGTAAGTACTAAAATATACTGAGAGTAATGATATAATATTTCTAAAATAAGCTAGTAAGTCATAAGTGACTTTCATTAAGAATAATCCAATTAATTACAATACACGTCTCACACCGTGGTATTTCTTATTCTGTGCCGTGGTATTATAACTGCCCCTGTTGAAGATAACATGCTTCTCATCTAAATCAGTTGCCTATCAATGAATCAAATATATTTTTACAATACGAGAATACTTGTCACACAATACTTTAAAAAATGAACGGATAGTCTAGTCAACACCTTGGGACACTCCCAGCAAGAACGTATGACTGTAGCGACAAAAAAACCTTAGGGAAAACTGAAATCAACTCATATCTTACTATAAAAAGAAACCGCACTTGAGTTGATAGTACCAGTACTAACAATAGCGTAACAATTAATTATTGCAGCAAACTCTAAACATCTACATTATGTGAACAATAATAGAATTGCATTTCAGTTTCGGCGCGAAGTAAAATTGGGAATCAAACGAGCTTACCTGTTAAGCGAAGTCTTGATTCTAATTTTATGAGCGCCGAAACTGAAATGCAATCACCCACCCACCACTAGTTAATAGCCCCAAAGCTGCAATAATTAACCTACCTAACTCACAGTTATCCTTACAGGGAAATAGTGAATGTAAGTATGCGGTAACAAGTCTGTCCAAAAGACAGCTTGTTCCTTGTCCTATAATCTCTAAAGTAAGTGACATCTAGACGCGATGGTGTTGCCAGGATACATTGATTGTATTTTTTTATATATATCTAAACTTGCGAATCCTTTGACCCGTAATGAAAATATTACTACATTATGTGAACAATAATAGAATTGCATTTCAGTTTCGGCGCTCATAAAATTAGAATCAAGACTTCGCTTAACAGGTAAGCTCGTTTGATTCCCAATTATCATTTATATAGTTTTCAATTCCTTAGTGCTATCAAATGAAGCTTAACAATGTACGCATTCAGAAAACAACCGAGAATGGGAATAAATCTATCATTAGAACATTCTATTAAATCTTCACATAACATCAAGCCTATATTTCCCAAAAGGTAGGTTGTGTGTTGAGGTGTAGTAGTAGTGTGTAGGTCGCGGGTCCAAACCCAGCCAGGCGCAAAAATTCGAAGACATGTGACATTCACCAACCCGCACTGGGACAGCGTGGTTGATTACGGCCCATTCCCTCTCCTAGAGAGGAGGCCTGAGTCCCAGCAGTGGGAACATTAAAAGGCTGATTACGCTATGCTATGCTAAAGGTGTACCTACCTATAGTATATAGTACACAGCATGTAGCGACATCTATGATTGCCTACATCCACCTTAAATATCACTTTTAATAGTCCTCTTACACGTATGACAAGGCTTTATAATGAAAGGTCCAACTTGATGGATTACCCTATCGATGTCTTCTCCATTAGTTTCGCTTCATACAGACTCTGCCTACATAAACAGTGCGAATAGTGTAGGTACGTCTTTATATTTTGGTGTGGTTTGTCTTTGTAGTGTTCTGGACACACTTTTTATTTTCTCTATTTGTCTTTAATATTCATTTTGTCAATTTCATGCATACCTGTTATTTGCATGGTTACTGAAATGTCAATTTTAGATGTAAGTTTATTTGAATTGTAAGTGACTGTGCTGTTAGTGTGATTATTATAAATAAATAAGAACTAAACTTCAAAATTCTGTATCGCAGTATTAAAGTTCTCTGCACGTTTAGAATATTATACAATAGCCCGAAAACAACTATTGGGCAAATGCCAGAAAAGACACAACACCCGTCTGGTCGAAAGATGCTAGTCCCTTTTCAACGGAGATTGGCGGGACTTTGCAGCCAGTTCCATATACGTCTAAAAGCAAACCCTTAGTTTGCCGTAGTACACATGTAGGTAAAGAGGGGTGAGGCTTACCTTTCACTGGATACAAATCCTAACAAGGGTTTATAAAATAAATAAATAAAATAAAATAAAGTATATATAAAGTGTACGAGCAAACCCGTACATTTTGTATTGTTTAGCAATAATGCTGACGCTGAACTCACGATGCGGTGTATCGCGTTCCATTTGTCAATTTAGTACCAATAAATCCGTGTAACAGTAAACATCGTTTTACTTAACCAAATTCCCTAACCTGGGTCGCGGCGCGGTACTCATAACATTAACAAACAAGGTGTAAGGTGACCACCGTACATCTTTATGGTCCTTCGAGCCGGATCATTAACGCGAGCAATCAGTGGACTTTGTGTCAGTTCGTGTGAGTGGTTCCATATCAGCAACAGCGGTGGAGTTGCAGTTCAGGGAGTAAACAGCAGTCTTGAGCGCAATCAACATACCCACCAGTCAGCAGAATCAAAGTAAGATCTTTCCTTTTTTTTGCTTGACCTAACAATATGAGCCAAACAATGGAGGATCTTCTGGTTTATAATAAAGTTTATATCACACTAATATTATAAAGCCGAAAGATTGTGAGTGTGTATGTATGTTTGTTACTTCTTCACGGTCGAACGACAGAACGGATTTGGATGAAATTTCGGTCCTGTGCTTCTCGCATCAATCGGATTCCCGCGACCCTCACCAGGTCATCGGTCTACCTTGTGGGAGGCCTTCCAACGCTGCGTCTTCTGGTACGTAGTCGCCACTCTAGAACCTTTCGACTCCATCGACTATCTGTTCTGCGAGGAATATGCCCTACCTACCTACTACCAACCTATGTAGGTAATCTATAATATATATAAAAAGAGAAACTGACTGACTGACATATCAACGCACAGCCGAAACTACTGGGACTAGGAGCATGAAATTTTGTTTTTTTGTGTGATGATGTAGTCGAGCACTAAGAGAGGATTTTACAAAACTCACCCCAAAGGGAATGAAACGAGGGTCCAAAATTTGTATGTATATAGAAACCTATTTTCACGCGGGAAGTCGCTCGCAGAACCTAGAAATATATAATACATGTATATAACGTAATTGTGCCTCCCACGTCACGTACCTATACATAAGTATCGAGGTAATAATAGTGTTCCATGACATAAACCAATTATTTATATTTAATATACCATTATAGACAATCTTACATGATTATATGAATAATGCTGTAATTCATATTACGATACGCCATCAAATCATGTAAATTGTTTTTAATTTCTAGATTTTGAGATTAGAATAACCTTCATCAGATTTAAAAGCGTGTACACAATGTAAAATATTGATATTCTGCGAAAAGAAAATTATTTCCGGTTACAAAATATATGATCTCTAAGATATACCTATTGGAATCTGTCAATTTTTTTTTATGAGGAATCATCGACTAAACTCGACCGCTCTGGGTAGATCGAGAGGGAGTGTCAGATTTATTGACTAAACGTGTTTTCCTTCAGTTGCCCTTTACGTTCCAGGGCCGTGGTGACTGTTTCACACACCTGATGGAAAGTGGACGGTGGAGAAAGAAAGAAAGAAAGAAGAAACTTCCACTCCTTCCTTAGCACAATGAATGTAATTCCAAGACGTTTTATGACGTGCGTATGGGTGGGATGTCCACCATGAACCGGTGGCGCATCACCGTACTTCTAGTGGTCCGATGCTGGAACGAACTTGGTGAAATTAAATTGTGTAATACCAACGCACACTCCCCAAAATTCTACCGCTAGAAAACCGACAGGTTAGGAACTCGGCGTCGATGGTCAAGACTTTAAGGCTGGAGTCAGAGCAGGCCATAAGCCTCCCATCTCCGTTTTCCACGCAATTGTAAAAAAAGTTACAGAAAAACTGTGTAATTATGTTAGCTTAAATGAATATTCTTCACCACTCATAACAGTGAAGGAAAAGATCGTGAGGAAACCAGCATATCCTAGACATCCGCCAAACTTCACTGGGCCTGCGTGGTGGATTACGGCCCATTCCCTCTCTTAGAGAGGAGGCCTACGTCCCAGCAGTTGGAACATTATAAATAAATATAAAACAATATCGCTTTCTGCCTTTGTTTCTGTCTGTTTATCCGGTAACTCCTCCTAAACCACACAACGGATTTTGATGCAATTTTCACTAGTAGAAATAGCAATAAGCGAGGCAGGTTTGTGTATATAATTTGTATCAAGAGTGATGCGAACTATTAGATACTATAGACATGTATTACTTTTATACTACAAAAAATATTGATTTTTAAATCTAAAATTTTAAGCAAGTTACTATTTAGTTAGTTATTATTTATCACGATCTTGTGAGAAATAAATATTATTTAAACCCGAAACAATCTGTGTTGATACTAGCGCCATCTTGCGGTATAAAGTGACATTTATTGGTAACACTGTTGGTTATTTAGAACGAATGATGCACGATCTCATATATTCGATTAGTTTGAAGGTAGTTGAACAGGTTTTCAATAGAGGTCTCGTTTATCCTATATAAGCGACACCGAGATATACCAAATTACTTTTGTTTAAGTCGGAAAGTTTTTGCTACAAATTAGTTCACCCAAAAAATTCGTTGAAATCCAAGTGAAAATTGAAAAATTCCTGTAAATGGGTTAAATGAAATATCGTTCAACGTCACTGTCTTTCTATTGTGTCTCTAATTACGCTACTCAATAGGTTACAAAACAATAGAACAAAAAAAAAATAAGCAGACGGTAATGAAAATAGTCTTTAAAGTTATGCAGCTTCAGGATAAACTTATTTTTATGTGTTGTGATTAGTATTAGAGTCAATATAAAGTGTTTTTTTTTAAACCTATTTACAAAAATAAATATCATTTATCATTATCATTTATCAATATAGTAAATTCATTTGTAACTGAGTCTCTGGAAGTCTCAGTGCCAGATTTCGAAAATTGCTTGACTAACAAAAAGTTGGGTACATACTCAAGGCATTATCATAATTCTAAGATAATGCGTTGCATAGAGTATTATTTTATTCTAAAAAAAAAATTGTAAATTAATGTTTTTTTTTTTTAACTTTGCCCCACACTAGGAGTGACTCCTGTATCGTAAGTGCATTAACATACTTGTAAACTCACATACAAAATACACTTAGACCCGGAACAACTATCTGTAGGCCATACAAATATTGGGTCCATGAGGAAATCGAATCCACGATACGCAGCGCTGCAGCTAATCGCTTAACAACTGCGCCTACTATTCCATGACCTTAGGGCCTGCGCACACTTGAGACAAGACTGTCTTAGGCAGACTTCCCTACGACGTCGCAGACTTGTCTACGACGTCACAGACTTGTCTGCGACAAGACTGTTTTGAGACGTCCAGTGTAGCCAACAGTTACACTAACTTACCACTAGAGTCAACTTTTAAAATCACCAAAAAATCACTATCAAAAAATTATCCCACACACAAAATCGCAAAATTTCCCACTAAAAAAATGTGTGTCGTACGAAATAAAATAAGTAGGCATATAGGTTATTAGTTTTCTTTAATAATAAGTAATAAAAATTAACAATAAGTTGATCAAAATACCATTTGTGGGTAAATTAACATTAATAGGTAAATCAACATACAAATTATTCAATAACAGCTATGTATTCGTCTTCAGACGAATCATTTTTGTTTGCATGATTATCATTGGTATCAGATTGATAATTATGGATTCTATGGTGCTGATTTACATTAGAGTGATAGCATTTTTAGTAAGAAATTGAATTTTACTTGTGCTTTAGCACTAGAAAAATCCACTAGCCGCTAAAACCAATATTTCCCTATTAAATTGGGGTTTCAGTTGGCAACACTGGCCGTACATCGCTAGACTGTTTTATCTTGATATTGTGCGCCGTGACGTAGACAAAACAGTCTTGTCGCAGACAAGTCTGCGACGTCGTAGACAAGTCTGTCTAAGGCAGTCTTGTCTCAAGTGTGCGCCGGCCCTTAGTATATAGTCCACGGGAATTTAGAGGCAGGCCAACGCAACGCTAAATTACAAATAAAGCACTTCGTAATTTTAAGCCTTCAATTCAAAATCTAAATAATTAAAAACCTTTTAACATTACAGTTAGACAACACATTCATCCATTCACCAAATCGTTCGTCAAAGATCGAAACCCTGAACTTTACCTACAGGAAGTTCCGAAGACTCTGCCAAAGTCACATGGAGTAATTACTGATGATGCAACGGACATCACATAATGGTCGGAGGGAACGCGCTCGGTCGCAAGGTCGCTCAGCTAGTACGTCAGGGTGACGTAGCTGATGTCAGGTACTATTGGTGGTTATGTCACTTGATTGTCACTTTGGTTGAGGGTGGATGTCACTTGAGATGAGTTTGGTTGATTTGATGTCACTTGAGAGAGATTTCTGCTAATTTTATTATATCATCGCTCCATCGTCGACCGCATCGTCGCTTTCCATCAGGTGAGATAGCGGTCAAGAGCGAACCTATCAAGAATAAAAAAATATATATATTTTTAGGTGGGAAATTATCAAATAAAATCATTTACTCTCATGTTTCTTCAACTGCCCTTTGCTTTCCAGGGCCATGGTAACTCTTTCGAACGATCTCGTGGCCTTGGATAGCATCAGTTCTTGGGATCTCGTCAATCATGCTGACATCAAAGGCGCGACTTGACGCACCGTCAACTTGAACCGCCGCGGCTAAAGTTGCCAGGAGAAGCCCTGCAACTCCCAAAGCACAGGGCGTCCCCTGTGAGGGTCAAGACGTGAGATTTGTGTGAGATTGCAGTGAGATAATATCCATAAGATACAATTAAGGGAGTTGATCAAAGGTAACCCTTAAATTCAAATTTTCAAAAGTTTATTACATTTTGCAGTTCAGTATCAAGCTGCATGTTGATTAAAATATGACTGGCAGACGTAAACGTATTTATTTATGGAATTATAAATCATTAAAATCATCAATAAAACCCTCTCCGTTCCTGTTAACATATTGAATGGCTATTTTATGACATAACATTGTTTTGTTACTTGATCAAACGGTAATTTAGAACACTGAAACAGGATTAGGAATCTTCTGTAATTTTTTTAAGTAATTTGGGTCCTGGATCTCGCAGAATATTTGACTCCTTGTCTCGGTATGAGGATAATGTTTTTCGGACAGCTTTTTCATACTTCTACGTTCTGTGGTATTGAAATTATATGAGCCCAAGTTTCGGCTGTCTGCAGCTAGTTATATGAGCTAACAGTGACGCTTACTGATTTTACGTTATTAGTGTGTTAATAAGTGAGGTAACTTGCGGCCTCGCAGATTTTTCTTGACATATTTGCATTTTGGAGAGTGTGCACGGGAATTGCATGACTTGATTCCGCCATCTCCTTTCTACCATCGGACAACCCGACGTACGGCGAGTATCCACCCTTACGTTGTTGAAACTTCAACGGTCCGGACTAAGCGTTTCGCTTCGTCGTTTATACCGCGTACATCGAAGGACTGGAACAATTTGCCTGCTGCGGTCTTCCCGTCCAACTATAATTTAGGTGTCTTCAAGGCTAGAGTGAATAGGCTCTTAATAAACTAGTGCGCCTCACCATCAATGATTGCATCGCTGCTTACCATCAGGTGGGATCGCAGTCAAGCACAGGTTTATATGAACTAAAAAAAAAAAAAAATGTCTTGTATCTACATCACTAGCAGGTAGCCGACGACAAGTTTCTGTACTCTGTCAGATTGTATTCTTTACAGCTGGATGGGTCTGCTAGTAACTTTGCAGTCCAGCATGCACACAGCGTCACTAGTCCACACCGTTCCAGGTCGATAAACTGGTACTGTAAACTGAAAGTGTAGTCTGGACAGATATCCATTTCCTATTCATCTGCTATCAGCCCATATCTGAACAAATTCTGTCCAAGTAGAGCTATATGCAAGTTTCTGAACTTGTCCTTTGACCAAAATTGCTTCTCAGACCATGTCTTTTCACCAAAACTCACTACTATCTCACAAAATTTGACACGATTTTTGCTCCAGTAGTACAGCCTCCACAGAACTCTAACACCTTCACTACTCTACTGCCTTCACATAGAGGCTAAACTCCTCCACCGCAGCTTCATATCTAACTTGGTTGCAACAAAGTTCTCGAATAGAACCCGCTCTTTCATTCAAAGTGAATGGTGGGATCGGTACAGTCGGTCAGTCAGTTTCGTGCATTCACACGAGCGGACCTGTGTGGTTACGGTCACAGAAATTTATAAAAGTGAGTGATATTTTCGATATAATTCAATAATATTATCGTATTTTTGTTTTTTTTTTTCATTTTTCTGTTCTGTTATCTAATTTTGTAAAATTTGGTGTGTGTGACGAAATTTTGATGTTGTGTTGTTACATTTTCAAAATGTTGTTTGTAGTTTGACAGGTGTCAAATGTCAAATAGGTTATGTTTGCATAATTTATTGATGAAGTTTTGTATACAGATTAGGCATCTATTTTTATTGAAAATCTACGTTTTATATGGCATTATTTATACCTATGAAGTATTCTAATTTTAATAACTTGTTTTGAGCGTGTTAATTTAGTAGGCAGACTAGCTTATGTTTTATTAGTTTTCCTGATTTTAATTTTATTTAATGGCTGTTATTTAAAATTTTGACTTAATGGTCATTGCAAAAGTCGTTTTTCTAGTTGGTCACATAAATTAGTCGAGTGATCGAATGGCTGAGCAATTAAATTTACTATAGTAAATATTGAATCAAAACTGGATTAAATTATAACCTGTTTTACTGAAGATTATAAAGTTTAAAGGCTAAAGTTTAAGACTTGTCTATTGTTTAATAAAATATATCTGTTGTATATTTTTATGCCATTATGTGCAACAAAGAGTAGTTACATAAAACAAGTAACATGAATGCTATTGCAACAAAACTGCAATTATCGTTTGTATTCGATTTTCGAAGCAACGCAATTTAATAAATGTCAAATTGATTAGTTGACCGGTTTAGTAATAGTTGTTTTATGTAGGATTAATTAGAAAAAGATTTTATTTTTTGTTACAACAGAGTAAAAATAGTAATCGCTTTGTCAATAGTCGTTTTTTTTTATTATAACGGAAAATGTTTTATAGATGAGCCTTGACTCCTAAAATGTCCTTACTTATATCTATTTTTTTTTTTTTTTTTTAGTTTTGTTTATTATTGAATTAAGTTAAATAAGATATCATTTTTATTACGACGTAAAGTTGGTATCTATATATAGTTTACGTTAAAATTATAAATTTATCAAAATCTGGACGAGGTCGAGGCCGTCCCAGAAAGAGATGGTGAGATGATCTATAGACGTGTACCACGAGGATTGGTTCGAAATGGCGGGAGAAAAATGTCTGAAAGAAAAAGAAAGAAAGAAAATATGTTTATTTGGCACACCATGATTCATTAATCAACAAATAATTGATTTAAAAACTAAAATTAAACGTAAAAAAAAAAATAAGTAGAAATAAAATTAACAATATCGAAATGTCTCACGGCTACGCCAAATAGGTCCAGTTCAGCATAATGCCAGACAACTACGCAGCAGTCTGAAAGGAAGTTAATGGCTGGTAAAAAAAGCACTCAATTTAAACCACTTAAAAGAGTCCTTTTTCACTCGCCTATCGTCAACATCGAGCATGGTTTAAAAACTTGTTACTTCATCTAACGCAATCCAACGCGATGTTTGACGAAAAGGCAACGCGAAAAAAGAGAGATAACGCCTGAAAACTCTGTTAGCATTCGGTAATTCCGTAATTTACTCGAATATTTTACAAAACTAGTTCCAGGAAATACGTGTTTTTTTTAAACCCTTAAATTTTTTTGAATAAAATTGTAGTCATTAAGAATCTTTTTTTTAATTTTTGAGTAAATTGTGAAGTGTCAAAGTTCATGCAAAATAGCAAATTTTCAGAGACTGGATTAGTTTTACACAAATTTATAAATTGATTTCAATTCATCATCATCATCATTTCAGCCGAAAGACGTCCACTGCTGGACATAGGCCTCCCCCAAGCGTCGCCACAACGAACGGTCCTGTGCGTCTCGCATCCATCGGACTCCCGCAATCGATCGAATCGATTTCAATTATCTAGTGAAAAATGTGTAATAACGTCTTAAGAGCGGTTGTATCAAAAACAGTGAAAATGTATGTCGAATTGCATCCCCTTAAGTACAATCGATCAATCTACCTGCCTTTTCCTAAATAAATTGTGGTCGGCTTCTAGTCTAACCGAGTTCGACTAAGTAACAGTATCTTACATGCAGCGAGCACCTATCTGACATCCACAACCCAGGATCTGGGTAACACCTTTTGGGCAATACGATGATTGATGTCAGATTTTCTGACTTCTGCCTATTTCGAGGTGCGAAGGAATCCCAGTATATTTAGATGGTCACCCATCTATGGAATGCCCTCGTCAAGTGTTGCTAAAACTTGAAGATTTGCCTGAGCTGCTGATAATACTTGGCCACGAGGTCCACTTTCTTTAGTTTCAATTAAAACCATCTCCCTAGTCTTTTACCCCTACAAGCTTTTTTTTCGGTGGGAAAATCATCCAATGACTTCCCTCGCTCTTGAGCGGAGCGAGAGGGTGTGTCAGACTTTTACTGACTAAAAACCCACTCCTGTTCCTTCGTTGCATTTCAAACCAGGGCCGAGTCTTCCTTTCAGAAGCAGACCCTTGGCCCCAGTAGGCTTCGACCCTGCTGGGCCCCTACGGTACCCCAACTAGCTTTGAGAGTCTTACCGAATGCGACTGAATACTCGTGTCTTTACATGGATCGATTGCCTATTAGACCTCCATAACTCAGATACTGGGCAACACGATAGGTACTCCTTGGATAGACTGATGGTTGGACATCTGACTACTTGTCAAAAATCTACATATGACAATCGGGACCAACGGTTTTACATGCTATCCAAGGCACAGGGTGTCAGTAGTGTCCTAGATAAAGTTCCAGTTTCAATTAAAACCATCGATATATATGTACTACGCACTAGATTACGCGTGCCGAACACTCACTTCAATCGACTCAGGTGTAGTGTAATCCATACACCTTGAACATTACACTATGTTGAACGGAACGCGTAAGTGCCACGAAATTCATGGCGCTTAAGACATTTTGGTTGCAAAAAAGTATCCTCTAAAAGCTATCTTAGCGCTGCACAAATATGTTTTAATAGTTCTATTAAACGGCGTAATGCCAATGTAGCGCCGCATCGAACTTTTGTTTTAACATTTCAGTATTTTGACATATATTTTCCATGAACGTGCTTGTAGAATATATGTCGATGATAAAAACCAATAAATAAAAAACTAAAATTCGTTTTCGCTTAATTATTTTAATTAAAACTAAAACGTTCGATTCGCACTTGTTCGCACATTGGCCGAATGTCATACATTAGTATGGCCTCATACAGTTACTTAATGTTTCAAGGATTGTATGAACGTCTAATAAAGCTGCGGTCACTATCACTGTGTCACGTAGTCTTACTTGTTAACACTTTTTCTTTCATAATAATTGGCTGTAGGCCTTTTGAGCCGGGAATGTCTGAAAGAGTTACCGTAACCCTCCAGCCGCCGAGATTCCGACCCCGACTGCCACGGTAGATGCGGGCTTGCGGACGTTGAGCAATTGGTAGCTTGCCGTCCGGCCGTCCGGTAATTAACCGGACCGAGCCCAGTCGTCAACAGCGCGTAGTGATCCACGCGGTCCTCAAATAGATGTCAGCAAACCGTATGGGCCCAGCAGGGCCGATGCCCGCTAGCTAGGACCGCGGAGAATTTCTGAAAAGGAAACCCGTAGTCCTAGAATACAAAAAGGGCAACTGAAGGATACAGGTGTGGTTTTAGTCAGTAAAAGTCTGAAACGCCCTCACGCTCCATCCAGAGCGGGAGAAGTCATTGGACGATTTCCACACTTAAAAAAAGCCCTGGAGCTCAAAGGGCATCTGATGGAACATGGGTGGGTTTTAGTCAGTAAATGTTTGACATTCCCTTTTGTTCCATCTAGAACAGAAAGAGTTATTTGATGACTAGCTGGTAGAATACCAGCGGCGTCACCCACCTGTAAGAAAGTTTGTCCATGTAATCTTTGGACCCCCGTTTCATTCCCTTAGGCGGTGAATTTTTAAAAACCTTTTCGTAATGCTCGCCCACATCATACAAGGAAGCCTTGTGTAAAATTTCACGTTCCTAGACATTGCGTTGATATAACAGTTAGTGAGTATCTCCTTGTATATATTGTAGATATCTCACGCCATAAATAAAGATCTATAGAGCCGAAACAAGGTATCTACTTTATATCTCATAGTAATATGATCCTCACGGGGAAATTACTGGAAAAGAAAACCCGTGGTTCCAGACCGCAAAGAGCAACTGAAGGAACATAGGTGGGTTTTAGTCATTAATAGTCTGAAATGCTCGTTCAAAGTCATTATATGATTTCTCTTCTCCTACATTTGTTTGTAATGAATAAACTCAAAAATTCCTGGACAGATTTTAACATTTCTTTCACCAATAGAATGTTACTGTATTACTGAGTGACATACGCTATATATGACATTTACTGTCACGCGAGCGAAGCCACTGCCAGAAGTTACTTATTAATAAAGTTATTAAGATTGCAATCAGCAACAGGTTTAACTCATAAGCCTCCAAGTGCTTACAAATTGGCACATTAGAAACCCTTTCCCTTACTCTAGCTTAAGACTTGCGCAAGAATGCGCTACTTCATTTAATCGTTCTGTAATATTCACTAGACTTCTACACTTTTAATATCTTTTGGATATCCATAGTCATTCCTTCATTACCTTCAATACCCATGCAGTGGGAGTGTGGAACCTGTTATCCAACCATCATCCTCAGAAATTTTTTCTCACGTGTCTCCTGTCTCGGCAGCTGGGGCATAAGGATGTCCGCTCTCTTACGGCTGCGGCCATCTCCTTTGCTAGCATTACTGCTTCGCAGAAGTAGGCGACCGCATCCCTTTCCCTCTCGCCCCAGACCATGGCCTGAACCAGGCCCCGGCGCGTAAAATCACCGCTGCTGATCGCCTTCCCAAGGACACGGTGGTGCTCAGCCCAAACAGGATACCTCCACTGTTCACACAATGGTAGCACTCTTTCGCCTGAGTCCGAAACAGCAACCTCCCGAAGTTTTCCATGTCTGGAAAGAACCTACGTCATGCGAATGGTGAGGACGCTGTGGCGCCTCTTCAGCCATTCCTCAAACAGGGGACTTATCGCCATGATTATGGCGTGCCCTATACAAACTGTCTGACATTTAATATTTAGATGATGGTTAGATTCGTGCTGGTTTAATTAAGCAGGTCTTAGAATGTCCTTCTTTTTAGTCTTATGAGCTGGTTAGACATGAGATCCATTGCCAGTTGATTAGCATAGATTTGAGTATGTGGTCATTACATTTATTTGGTGGTAATTCGAAATCTTTAATGGTTTGAACCTAGATTTGCACCTTCTGTATCAAAGCACTTAATTCGTGTGAATTCTGCTCTACTTAATAACTAAAGTGGTATCTAATTGTGATTATGATCTAGTAAATACCAGGTCAATTAACAATTACTTAATGAAAAGCAATAACTTATTTAATAATTGCAAAATGGCATCCGTTACTAAAGGTTATTTAAATAAAATGTATAAATAATGTTGCTTCATGCAGGACCGCGGTTTCAATGAGTTTAGGTGAATTCCCCAGGTCAGGTAGTGTGACATTATCTTAGGTTAATACTTGTCTTAATGTTAACGACCTATCCAAGGGCATGGTATAGGTTACCGAAGAGTACCTTTGAGGTATTGTAAAAATGTAACTGTTGATATACCTGTAAAATGTTATTCAGGTTCGGCTGAACTAGTTTTCTTCTTCGATTGTCTTCTGTCAACCGTGACGCTAATATTAATTCACTTTATGATACTAGTACTAATAGAAACATGTGTAACTCCTTTTCCATTTCCATTCACGTGTATATTCATCACTCCATACTAACTCCTGTAATCCATCTTGTCTACAAATAAAAAATGAGTCTCGATTCTGTGAGTTTCCACTTGCAGTTAGGTTGTCTATTTTCACTCTTACCTACTCAAGAAAATTAAACTTGATTATTATGTTTATATTCTTAACATGAACTAACTGCGTGTGTACTTATTTGTTTCTTAGTAATATTAGTTTAGCATTGTTAGGTGTAAGTGCCGCCTATTGCAGTGAAAGCCTCCTCCAAACTGTGGTAGGTATCTCTATGTTATGCCGGTGTCGGCCATATCTTTCCGGTTATTTGTACTGTATCGTCACTCCAAACCTGATCATCATCATGTTCCTGCCCTTGTCCCATCTTATTTGGGGTCGGCGCAACATGTTTTTTTCTTCCATTCTATCCTGTCACTCCAAACCTGATATAAAACTAAAATCCAAATACACACACATCACAAACATCAAAAGCTACAAATATGTCTATTTCGCCATGTTCATGGACCAATTTCTAGACTAATCAGACGCAATATCAATTCAACACAATCCAATATTTGCGAAGAAAAAAGCCGATAATATCGTTATTTAGTCAAGGTCAGTCACCACACTAGTGAACCGTTTGCGTAAAGCATCCGGTTACTTACTACAAGAGATCAGTGGTGTTCAAATTTAGCACAAGTATTTACTCAAATTATATAGTAACGACGGTTTTAAACGCATCAGGCACTGGGACGACATAAAATTATCATGATTCCGGTGTAAGAGAAAGATGGATCTATACAGGAGTAATAGTACTATCCGTTTTTCAACTGGATTCATGTTGGCAATAGCATCATAGTAGAGGAACTGGTTCGATTGGAAACTAACTCTAAACTGAAAAGTGAAGATGCTGATGAATTTGAAAATACCAGAAAGGATAATATGATACCAGAAATCCTAAACCCAGTGATAACAATTTACAGACATAATTATAGTGTTCAAGTAATTGCAAAGGTTTTCTTATAGGTGATATCCGTATAGTTGCTGAACACTTATGTCTTGTTTACAACTTTACATTAATAACTTGTGAGTCACCTTTTAATGTTGATAATAAACAAATTAAACAGTATGAGGAAGCAACGCTAAACACAATCAATCGAAGCTTATAAATAATAGAATAAGCAAATACAGTGAGGATAATGTTATGAAAAGCTGAATAGTTAAATACAGAATTTTCATCTAAAATTGTAACATCGGGTATTTTGACTGTTACATCCAAATGGATGAAGGGAGAGAAATCTGTCCAAGCGGCTTCAGATCTCTTTCCAATATATTCTGCTGCAGAAAAAAAAACACTTGCTTTATCACCACTATCATCATAATTAGCCTGCTTTTATCCCAATTTATTTTGAGCTCAGCACAACTTTTCTTCTAGACTTCTCTATTAGTTATCGTGACCACGTGCTATAGTACTTTTTCACATTTATACTTAAGGTGTTATGCTTTTGCTGCCTTCTATGTAGTTCATAGTTTTATTATTACAATAATGACGGTAAAAATACAATAGCCTCCGCTAAATTGTATCTCTCTTCTTTAAGTTTGATCACCGACACCCACACATAAACTTCAGTAAATTTCTTACCATCCATTTCTGACCATTTCTGTTTCATTATTCAGTTCATAGCTGATAATTTATCTATTCGGTCATTGCAAAACAAAAATTGATTTTCCTGCGCCGCGCACTTATCCCTGACAAATCTTTGTTCTATATGATTGAGAGTCAGACAGGCGGACAAGATGATAATAGTTTGACAACCGTAGACCTAAATTATGTAGAAATATTGCACGAGTAACCAGTTTACATGGTTGTTGCCTTTCTCGTATTACACCTTAATTAACTAGAGTGCATTCTTGACTATTTTACCAGAAGGTGGTTTAGTTTGAGCTGTCTTGGGTCTCTACACCCTGTAGTAATCATCTTCTTCCTGCCCTTGTCTGATGTTATACACGTAACACGTTTATTCTCCCATTCTGTTCTTTCAATCGTCACGCTGTCACTGACTCCGTTTTCTTTTATATCACTCCTCCCTCCATCTATCTTTTTTGGTCTCCTTCTACTTCTTGATCGATCCAAATGATCGTACCGAGACAAACTATGTCTTTCCAACTTAAATGTTTAAGTATGAGGGTGAGGGTATCCTGTTACTATAGGATACTTTTCAGTTGTTTCATCTCGTCCCTTGTGATCATTTTCTTATTTTTGTTCCCATTTATTTGGGGTTGGCTCAACTTGTCATTCTTGTTCTGAGAGGAGTCTCACCATTTTAGCTATGCCTTCTTTCACCCCGTTCATCTATTGTTTATGTAGTCTTCCTCTACTTTTACATTCATACTCAATAATTCAATATTATCTTCACGATATCACATTATCATTGGCACGATCAAAATCAGGCAATCTTCTCCTTGTTTATTGGTTTCTCTTTATATTAAATTCCAATTGGATTTTAGAGTGCCCTTTTGTGTTTCTTTTATTTGTCTTCGGTATTAAACCAATATCAAAAACATTATATACAATTGTTGTCTAGTCGTTAAACCTCGTGAATGTACACTTTCTTCAGAATACTGTAACAAACCAGTTCTATTAGTGCGTAATAAATTCTTGAATTTATTTGTCCTCTGTAAGACTGATTGCTGATATCCGAAATTTAATTTGCAATTGCGAGAATTTCTACATCGACATCAGGCTCAGTGACAAGAGAACATTCCTTATATTCTTTTAATTTTAAACTAATGTTTAGTCGTTACCTTGTCTTGTCTCTTTAGAACTGTTTCTTTTTCAGACATGGAAACTAGTCCGTAGCATTTCGCAATATAAACAACAATGAAAAAGTAACTTTGAAATATTTTAATTAAAAAATACATCCACAATCGTTGGTATACTTCTCTAATGTTATTTTCTGTCAACTTGGATATAGTTTTGTCCACTAACGCAGTCGCGAAAAACAAGTTTTAATCCTAAATACAAATAACAAAATAATAAAAAGAAAACAATCTGATCATCACCTTAAAATACATAATTATATGAGCATATATTCTCGATGTTAGAGAGATCAGGTAAAATCCCAAAGTTTCTATATAAGTCACCTCAAAGAACCAGTATTTGACCTTAAAATCATTGCCGATGCACTAAGTTATTATAAATGTCACCTTATAAAATATATTTTGAAAACAATTTTTTTAACAAAAATACAATATTATAGGAGGTATATTAAGTTTTAAGATAAACATCACGCTGATTTCTGACAAAATAACTTATAAACGTTGTTACATAACACGAATAACTGTCTACTAATTTGCACTTTTGAATTGTCAAGATGACGGTCTTTACCATGAAGCAAACCAAGTACAAAGTCTTTACCCAACTATGTCTTCTCCCGCTCTAGGGCGTGTGAAACTTTTACTGACTAAAACCACACCTATGCTCCTACTTTAGCTTTGAGTCCTACACCTGTATCCTTCAATTACCCTTTGCGTTCTAGGACTACGGGTTTCCATTTCAGAAATTCTCCGCGGTCCTAGCTAGCGGGCATCGGCTCTGCTGGGCCCCCACGGTTTGCTGACATCTCTTTGAGGAGCGCGAGGATCACTACGCGCTGTTGACGACTGGGCTCGGTCCGGTTAATTGCCGAACAGCCGGACGACGAGCTACCCAGTGCTCGACGTCTGCAAGCCCGCGTCTACAGTGGCTGGTAGTCGGGGTCGGAATTACGGCGGCTAGGGCGTGAGGACCTTCGTTCCCTCACGCGTGCAGCCTCCTCCTTTGCTAGCATTACTGCTTCACAGAAGGAGGCGACCGCCTGCCATTCCTCCTCGCTCCAGACCATAGCCTGAACCAGGGACCACGGGTCTTCCTTTCGGAAGTCAACCCATGGTCCCAGTAAGATTCTGCCCTGCTGGGCCCCTACGGTTTTGCTGACATCTCCTTGAGGCGCGCTTGGAACACTACGCGCCTTCGGCGACTCGGGCTCGGTCCGGACGGTTACCGGAAGACCGGACGTCGAGCTACCCATTGCTCGTCGCAAGCCCTTCCCTTTGGTCCCCAACATTGGGGTCAGTTTCCAGTTAAACGGGATACAGCTGAATACCTGTATTTTATGTGGAGTGACTGCCTATCTGACAACGATAACCACTGGGTTAGGTATTGCGTATCACGATGCCCCTTGGCAAGACTGGTGTCTTTCCTGCTTTCTGACTATATGTAACAACTGTCAAGGATTTACAAATAACAGCCAGGATCGACGGCCCAACATACTTTCCGAGGCATGTAAAAATCCTGATACGTTAAGATGGTCACCCATCTACGAACCGACCTCGCGAAGTATTGCTTAACTTTGAAAATAGACATGTTGCTGATATTATTTAGCTACGAGATCAGCATGTTCTAAGTAAATATATTTACCTAAGGTTCTGGATTGGTGACCGCGCACCAAAGAAGCAGCGTTGGAAGGCCTACCACAAGTTAGACCGATGACCTGGTGAGGGTCGCGGGAATCCGATGGATGCGAGACGCACAGGCCCGTTCGTTGTGGCACTCGGGGGAGGCCTATGTCCAACAGTGGACGTCTTTGAAGATTGATGATTGATTGATACACACCTATATGTCATAAATGAAGTACTATGAAGCAAGCAAAAACAAGCAGACATTATAAACATCAGTCAAATAGCCGTGGGAATCGCTGACTAGCTTATTGATGTAAAATCAAATAAAGTTGCATTATGGCCGAGTGCAGGGCAATTTGTTGTAGCTCGCATAACGAACGGGTCTCGATCATTCTCAGGCAGGGCTGTCCAAAACTATGTTTATTTATTTATTTATTTATTTATTTATGTACACACAAACACTTAATATCGAAAAGAACAAATACAGATAAAAGAGTACAAAGGTCCTGCTTATTTCTAACGAAATTTCTTCCAGCAGACCTGCGACAGGAGAGTTGGATGAGAAATGTAGACGCAGTGTGTATAAATAATATAAAGAAGATTTAAATAGACTAAATTATCTAAATTAAACTTATAATACAATAATATAATATATATATATATATATATATATATCAATAACAGTAAATAAATGTACGCATAAATAGAAACAAACATAGATTAAATTATAAAAATACATACAAATATAATAAATAACTTATGAGATGGTAGAGAGGTAATGTTCTTTGACTAGCTTTTTGCTTTATGTTAATTATGAATCAAGATTAATTTTGCTGATAATATTTTTGATGTATCAGTGGTAATTTAAATATTTTTCTTGGGTAAAAGCAACAAAGAGCAACTAAAAGAACAGAGGTTTTTTTCTGAGGTAGGAAAACATTTTATAACTCCTCTCGCTCTATGGTGGGGCGTGAGGGCGTGTCAGACTTTTATTGACTAAAATCACACCTGTGTGTTTCAGTTGCTATTTGCGTTCTAGGATCACGGTTTTTCAGAAATTTTCAGTGGCCGTAGCGGACATTGACTGGGCTCCTACGGGTTACTGACATCTCTTTGAGGTATATCCCGACGACTCGGGGTCGGGTCCTTATCGGATAGCCGGACGGCGAGCTACCCATTACTCGTCGTTCGCAAGCCCGTTGCTCACGTAGCCTGCAAATCCAAGACACCTACATGGTACACCACGAGGGGCTGCAGGATTGCTCGAAACAGTTACCGCGGCCCTGGAACGCAAAGGACAACTGAAAGAACACAGGCGTTTATATACTCGTTTAAGTACATTTTGATAACTTTGTCATTGCGATCGAAGCGGAATTCGCCCGAGCCGCAGGCGAGGGTGTTATGGAGCCGAGTGCTGCAGTGATAAATTTCCACGTTTATCAAACGACGTTTTTCAATATACTTACGAAGATATAAACGGAGGTTAACAAGGGACTCGTTAAGGGTCGCTTAGCGCCCAGCTTGATTCGCTACAGTCATTTAATAAATTGTGTCGGGGGCAAGGTCGCGCACTTTTCGCACTAGTGCGAAAATCACTATATACGGTGAGAGAGCGGGTTTTCAATTAAGTGCATTACAAATATTTTTTATTTGAATCAGTACCTACTTGTACAGATTACCTTTTACAAACAAACAATTTTACATTTAAATTATTAACTTTAGATTAAATCTACTGACGGTAACTATAATTTATTCGTTCTTGGACTATTGTTGAGTTAATTAAGTGTCATAAGTATCTTGATGAGCTGCGGATTATTGTCTATTAGTTCAATCAAGTATTATAATGACTTTATACTCATATTTAACATCAATTTTAAGATTGGTGATAACTTTTCAAACGTCTATTTAAAGGTTACTAGACAATTTACATTGGTCTAAGTTAGCCGTTATTTAATAATAATCCTTTATTATCAGGCCATTAGTTTATTTTACAAAATTAGAGAGTAGTGGTGGCCGAGTGGTAACAGCCCCGACTTATGAGTTGTACTATGTCGCGAGTTCAACCCCAGCCAGGTGCATTACTTTGTGTAAATTATCTCATCACCACTGCTCTCAAAACGGTGAAGGAAAACATCGTGAGGAAACCGGCATGTCCTAGAACCAAAAATTCGAAGACATGTGACATTCGCCAATCTGCACTGGGCCCGCGTGATTATTACGGCCCATTCCCTCTCCTAGAGAGAGGAGGCCTGAGTCCCAGCAGTGGGAACATTAAAAGGCTGATTATGCTATTATGCTATGCCAAAATTAGGCCCATAGACAAAATACACAAATAATTTTACAAAAGAATAAACTAATACATGTATAAAGAAACTATAACAAATTATAAACTATCGTAAACGAAGTGACGGCGTCGTGTTTCGCTGCTAGATCGGTATTCTTCCACAAAATCGTCGATACACGACACCCTTCGGCGAAAACTCTCCTTTGAGGAAGGTGTCCAAACGGTGAGTCGGTACCCGCACCACAAACGACTTAAAATTAGTGTTATGGCGCGGTTCCAACGGCACGACTCTCAAAGTCCAGTTCCTCTTCACACGTACATATTCCACTACACTACAAATTGTTATGAGATGGTGCGGGTGACAGCTGTCGAATTCATACAATGTAGCTACCTATCCTTTTCTCTCATCTTAAAGATGCATATTTTTGTCCTGCTGTCATCCTACCAATACTGTGTAAAAAAGACCTTAACAAAAAAAAACACAAACTTTTTCTCAGTGTCCGTAATCGAGCTGACTTTTTGTAACCTACCAAAAATCCTTGAAAACATACTCTTTATTCTACTCCAATAATAATTATAATTGTAAAATATTCCGCCAAACAATTCGGCGTCATGAATATTTTTGCATCATCCCGACCTCAGCCTACAATCATCATCTCATCACCGATGCTATAATTATGCGCTGTACAGTCATCGTGGAACACGCTTCTTTTTCTGCCCACGTTTCTCAGTTCGTGATGTTCGTGACAGGTGGCGCTATCTGGCGTCATTATCTACGTATTACACATGTTGAATTATTATTGTAGCACGTGGGCTTGCTCACGAGCTTCTTCGCACAGTCAGGTGTGTTATCTCTTTATATAAGGCTTTTTAAGGGGTAAGTTACTGATTTAGGAAGTATTTGACTTGCAACTGAAAAAAAAGAAAGAAAGAAAAACTGTTTATTCTCGCGAAATGACGCAATCTTAAAACTAGCTAACAAACATTATATCAATTGATAGGGAAGATATGCGTCACATCAGCGCAAAACAGCCGAATGCTCAGCATAAAGCTGCCTGGAGTACAGGCGTAAAGTCGCCAGCCTTTCGGTCTTCAGTATAAAGTATAACGGGAATCACATGACTTGATCCGCCATCACCATTCTACCATCGAAAAACCCGATGTACGGTGAGTGTCCACCCTTACATTGTTGATACCTCTACAGTCCAGACTAGGCGTTTTGCCTCGTCGTTTATACCGCGGACATCGAAGGATTGGAACAATTTGTCTTCAGCGGTCTTCCCGTCCGATTATAATTTGGGTATCTTCAAGACTAGAGTGAATAGGTTCTTATAGACTAGTGTACTTCACTATCAACAATTGCATTACTGCTTACCATGAGGTAGTTCAGATATCAGGCTGAGCGCACGTTAGCATTTCTGCTAAAAGACGTCCACTAAACAACGACCGATCGTGTCCGTCTCATAACCTGCGACTCCCATGACCCTCACTAGGTTTTAGGTTTACCTTGTGGGAGGCCTTCCAACGCTGCGTCTTTCAGCATGCGACAATGTGGTATTGATAAACAAACTTCCAGATATATAGATTTTCTCGTGAAGTGAATATTTATGCACTTGGCGTATTACTCCTTACAGTTTCAGAAGTTTCTTGTGGCTTTGTCTTTACAAAGCCACAAGAAACTGATCAGTGCTATATGTGCGAGGTACATCTGCTTTTGAATGTACCCCGCACTTAGCACTGTACTTGGAACTCTTAAACCTGTAAACTTTGTACAATTTTATCAGCCCTACTGGAATGATGCGCTAAAATGGCCGCCAGTGCGGATCGTTGCCCAACGCGTGTGGCAAGCGCGGCGATAACATCTAACACGCGTGTTGCAACTATTGTGAGCAGATTTTTTTGCACTACACTGCACATATCCGCGAACGGCCGGAACGGAATTAACATTCTTGATAGAATTAAGCTATCGTAGGCGATGCGAAAAGAGGACTATAATTTATTTCCCTGCACGTTAAAAGCAGATCCATTTTACGGATGTACAGAAAATGTATCTATATATATAAATAAAAGAGAAACTGACTGACTGACATATCGACGCACAGCCGAAACTAATAAGACTAGAAGCGTGAAATTTTGCACAAGGTTTCCTTTTATGACGTAGGCGAGCACTAAGAGAAGATTTTCCAAAATTCACACCCTAAGGGGATGAAACGGGGGTCCAAAGTTTGTATAGAAAATCATAGGTACTTTTACGCCGCTGGCAGAAGCTAGTATTAAATAAAACAATGTCTTCTTACAGATTCCGGGTTTAATAAATTGAAATTGGTTTCCTTGTAAACTGTTTTGAACGGTGTTGTACATATATGCGCTATTCCTAGCACTGAAAAAATGCCCTCTCACAGCTTCTTATTTGAGCTTGAGGTTAAATGAAAATTAAAATTAATACTTATGTTACTGTCCACTTTTTGTCCCATGACTAAAACAACGCAATGAAAAATATTCGCTACATGTGAAATTATGAAGATGTTAATCCAGTATTTATAAATTAATATGTCGATGATCAGCGTTTCCCAATCTATACGCGGACCCCTGGGGGTTCGCTGTAGAAATCAAAACTTATGAATGCATGACATGCGTTTGACGACAGGTTCTCTATAGTTTAGTTTAGTAAGCTGACATCATTAGCGCTCTAAATACGCTCTTAAGTTCACAAAGAATAGAACATTATTGCCGAAATAAAATCGAAAATATACTGAAAAAAATTGTTATTGGATAAATCGATCATTTTAGATAATTTCAATCATTCACCTACTTTTTCGTATTTTTTGCAATTCTCTGACGGAATCATGTAACGAAAGGTAGTTTTTAACACCTGCAAGCGTTGAAGTAATGGTTTCAAAATTATTTTCCTAGCCAGAAAAACCAATTAATTGAAATAAACTATGATTCCGCTGTAGCAAGTAAATTCGAAGAACGCATAACGCAACAAACACACACAACATTTTGATCTGAGGCCTTACCACGTGCTTTTAATGCGATCCATTTTACGATCTAAACTGAACTGTTAAATTGATGGAGCTATATAATAATAATAATAAATCATTTATTATCCGGCATCTTGGCCCATAGATGGACCTTACAGACTAACATTATAGAATCAATACAATTTATCGTTAGTAAATAAGACTTAGGACTATGTTAGTAACACTTCACGTTGCACTATGTTCATTTCGTGCTGTTCTGTGGCAACTGCCCGCGGAAGCGATGGAACACCACGCCCGGCGGCCAAAAGTCTTCCTTGAGCATGAGGGGCAGGAAAATATTCGGGACTCGCACAACGAACGCCTTGAAATTGACGTTTCGGTGCGACTCCAACAGCTGTACCCTCAGTGCGAAGTTCGTCTTTTGACGCAAGTACTCCACGATGTAGTCCACCCTTGTGGCGTAATGCAGGTGGGAGATGTACACAGGAGCGTTCGGCTGGGCGGCACACAGGCTCACGTTAGGAATTGCAGGTGCTATGCCGCAGCGATTCTTGATAGTTTGCTTGCTTGTTTGTTTGTTTGTATATAGGATGTATAGCTACATCCCTCTTTCTCGCTTGCACGCCTGTCATTTTAACACGTGATGGTAAGGCCCCTGCTCTTGATTCTGGTCTTTAACATCCTTTTGAGTAAATTTAAAACATAAAATAAATTATTTTGTTTTTCCAATATGTCCGTGATGGTGATCGTTGACCCACCTAAAGGTCCGTCGTTAAAACAGGTTGGGAATAGCTGGTTTATACCTTACAATAGTTTTATGACCGCATGAAATTCAAAGTATCTATTATTACTTCTAACTAGTAGTGCAATTAACAAATTAACCTGTCAATATTTATGTACCAGGCATTCATATTAAAGTTTTAGGCCCTAAGGCACACGCTCGCTCCACGGTGCGAGATAGCATCTTATACTCGTGTTGCAATAGATTTATTGTGAGTCGGTTTTTATGCACCGCACTGCACGCAGCCGGAGACGCTTAAGTAGGTACAGTCAAACAGTTTGCTTAACAAAATTGTGTTTTATATTTTACCAAACTAAGACTACACGTTAAAACGTTTACATCACTAGCTTATAGATTATTTTTTCTGTATATGCTTATAGTGCTAAAAAGTCTTGTGAAACGCCTTCATTCAATGTGCTATCACCATTAATACCGTTATATTACGTTTACAAAACTTTTTTGCGAAATAAGCTTTAGTTATAGTACAACTTTGGTGCTTGGGCGTGATCTGATCATCTAACTGATATAATTCGGTAACTGTGTAACTCGTGGTAAAACTGGCCGTCAAACTTTTTTCTTTTGCCGAGAGAAAATTCTAACACACTGCTATAAAAATATTGTCAATTATCTTCCTCCTACTCACAAAAGAACAATCAAAATATTTTTCACACTTATGATATGTTACCTACGCAACGCAATGTAGCTAATTATTCATGTCTAAATAAAACAAAACAAATAATTACTTATAGAAAGTGGGCTCGCCCACCTGTGTATCTGTCTGTCACCGACTCAGTTGTATGGTCATGTAGGTACGCTAGACTTGGGAAAAAAAATCGATGCAAGTATCGACATATCGATATTTTTGTTATGCAGTGGGAGCCGGAGAGAGGGTGTCGTGGCCAAAGAAGGCGTAACGACTTAGGAGCATTTACGACAGATTGTTCGGAGAAGGCAGAACCCAGGGAAGAGTTTAAGGCTTTTGGGAAGACGTATGAACAGCAGTAAGACAATATAAATTGACAAAAAAGTGATACTTTAGTGTTTATCAAAACAATGAGTTTTGAAAACGTGTCGATATTACAGTAATTAAAAAACACCCTCATTTAAAAAGTCGAAGAGTTAGATTTGTTAAATAATACAGCATCCACTAAGCTTATCCACAAAATATCGATATTGTTTTGATAAATCGCGAAACCGTTTAGACATCTCTAAAATACGCCTTCAGAACAGTAGGATGCGCAGGATTCGTCATAACATGTAATAGCAGATGTTTGAGCAGTCGTTAATGAAATTTGCATATTGGTATTGCTTGTGGCAAGGTGAAATATGAAGTTTAGTCATAGATATTACTCATTTAAATAAATTAAGTAACTTACATATTTGATGAGTACGGAATTCCGGAAGTTTCTATTATACTTGTGTTCGTGAAGACGTGTAACTCAACTAATATAATATTTTATATATAATATATTCATATGTCAAAACGGTGAAGGAAAACATCGTGAGGAATCTACAACACTGCCCGCGTCGTGGATTATGATCCAGTCCTTCTGTTGAAGTGAAACCCTCGGACAGCGAGCAATGGGATGGCTCGCCGCCCGACCGCCCGGTAACCGTCCGGACCGAGCCCACGTCGTCGAAAGCACGTAGTGTTCCACGCGAGCCTCAAGGATATGTCAGCAAACCGTAGGGGCCTAGCAGGGTCGAAGCCTACTGGGGCCATGGGTGATGCGAAAGAGAACCCCGGGGCCCTGGAAAGAGGGCAAAGAAGGAACAGGAGTGGGTTTTAGTCAGCAAAAGTCTGTTACGCCTTCCCGCCCCGCCCAAGGGCAGGAGATGTCATTGAATGATGTCCCACCTTAAAAAAATAGAGTGAAACCCTTAGACCCAGCAATGGGAACATTTTAAGGCTGATTTATTCGTATGCTTATGCTATTTGCATGTGTGCAAGAGGATCGCTTTGAAAATACCGAGTAATCCGTTTTCAAAAGATATACTGGTAGGTACGGTAGGGCTGAGTGGCATAATTCTATTTTAATGTCTAAAATAGTACCTTTGGGATCAGAAAAGGGGGGGGGGGGTTAAGCATGAGGGTTTGTCCCTCAACAAATAGCAGACTCGTCTCAAAAATCTCTTACATCTCTTACCTTCTACAAAATATTAGAAAACTTTAAAAAGTTATGGCGTGATCAAGGGAAATAGGGAATCATTTATGACATAACATAGATATTTCATTTTAATTAGGTTCATATACAACATTATTTTTGGTATAATTATACGAAACCTGAATACAGTTTGTTCAGAATCAGTAACTGAATCGATTCTAATAATTTTTACACCATGTTATAATTTTTTCCAAAAATATTTAAAAAAGGTCACAAGTTGGTCACCACCGACACTAAGTACAACACAGGTCACGGCAGGTTATAGCGGACATTCGACGGGTTCCTCAGTCGCCTGGGTGGCCCAGTTATCATGTATTTGTGTGACCAACCAGCCCCCCTAGCCAAGCTACAATCGTTTCGTTTGGCGCGAACGCCTCGAGTAGGCCACGCCTCCGAATCCTTTGTTCTAACCACGTGACTAAGCGTTGAGATGACGTCAGAACAAAGGAATCGGAGGCGTGGCCTACCCAAGGCGTTCGCGCCGAACGATACGATTGTAACTTGGCTAGGGGGGCTGGTAACATAGCACGCTTATAACTTAGTGATTTTTTATCGTACAGTTATGACATTTTGTACACAGATTCTTTACATAAAAATATAGACAGAATCAGACACATGTTTCGGGTATCGCATATACTAAAGCTAATGTTGAATACTTTCGTGTCGATGTTATCTTAATAATATTATATTTTTTTTATGCACATTGCACTCTAGTTGACTAGTAGAGAATGCCCAAGGTATTAATTAATTTAGTCCGTCTTTGTACCTTTTGTGTTGCATGAAGTTTTAATAATTACCTAAATAAAGCTACTTTACTTCATTATATTATTTTTATCTGTATTGCAATTTAATGTTAATGTTAGAGTTGTTAATTTGAAAAAAAATAACGCTGTAATTACAGTAATATTTTTATGAAATCATAACGTTTATTGTTTGCAATAACAACGCAGTTAAATAATTAATTAGGTAGGTATAACTCAAATCATTGTGGTCTTACACTAAAACTAGCCTCGGAATTCAATAAAAATATAGATAAACATAATAAAACACATAATTAGCATTAATACCTCACATATAAACTTTATAGGTACCTATTTAGCTGAATAAGGAAAATCATTTTATTGCTAGTTCCTAGAAACGGCTACACAAAGTAGGATTTATCTTTAACCCCAGATTGTCGTTTTAATATCCTTGAAGATTCTTAATCGACGCAGTAGGCACCTAATATTTCTGAGCTAGAAAATCTACTGCTTCTGAGAAATCAAAGAATATATTTTACCTTATAGGTATAATAGCATGTACCACACATCCTAAAAAATATCGATACATTTGTGTTTTATCTATGCCTGTCTCATCCCTAGTGAGACGTAATGATTTTGGAAAAAAGGTGCATTAAAATCATATACCTATTCAGTTATCATTATAAGAAAAGAGGCTGAAAAGGAGTAGAGGATAGTACATAGTAACATGCAATATTGCTTTTAAAAGTACACCTGTTTTAATTATATTTTGCTTACGGATAACAATGGGTAGTTCGCCGTCCGGCCGTCCGGTAAAAACCAAAACCCGAGTCGACAGCATATAGTGTTCTACTTTCGCCTCACAGAGATGTCAGCAAAATTTATAGGGGTTATGGCCAACGCGTACCAGGGCTGCGGATTCTTCAAAGGAGTACCTTAGGTCTCGCAAAAAGGGCAACTGAAGGAACACTGTGGGTTAGCCTGTAAAAGTCTTATACTCCCTCCCGCTACACCCAGAGCGAGAGAAGTTAAATGAAGGTCTCCCACGAAAAAAATCTGGGCAAGTGCGAGTCGAACTCGCGCACTGAGGGTTCCGTACAAACTTACCTATGTAAATAGTTCAACTCCTGATTGGAATCTCGAAAGTTTTTCCGAATCGCAAAAAAGTATCTTTTTTTGTGACGAAATAACATATTTACTGTTTTCAGATTTATTCCTATATATTTGCTGTAAGACCTTGCTTTATGCCAAATTTTAGGAATCTGGGTCAACGGGAAATACCCTATGAATTTTGATTCCCTTGCGATATAAATGGCCGTAACTTTTTTCTTCGTTAACTTAGAAGTTTGATTTTTCACAGCTTCAAGGGACCGTAGACCTGAGTATATGCTTTTAATTTCAACTTGATACCTCCACGCGTTCCCGAGATAAATGGTCTTGACAGATAGACAGACGGACAACAAAGTGATCCTATAAGACTTCCATTTTTTTCTTTCGAGGTACGGAATCCCAAAAATGCAATGATTCTATGACTGAACGAGAAAGATAGAAAAACACATACATACGTCGACTTTTGTAGGTAGAATCGTGGACATAAGCTATTACCGAGAACGAAAGAACGAGGAAATATAACTATTGAGCTGTTTGTTCCCCGCAACACATTCATGAAGCGTACCCACACGCGTGTTAGTCATGTAAACGATAGAGTTACGATATTCTTCCAATTAATTGCTTTAAAAAAAATACCATTTATGTCGGACTCAATAATCGACTGTTGAAATATTCGAGTAATGCTTTGTATGTATAATGTATGGATTAGTCGAAGGAAAGGCGGTGTTTACGGGTAATGACCGCAGTGCTATAAGTAACTTATGACTTCCTAATTGTTTGGAACCCGAAGAAATGTGCTGACTAGTCACTCACTACCATCATAATTCCAAGGAATCGTGCATTTTTGACTGGCCTGTTGGTCTAGTGGTTAGTGGCCCTGGCTGCTATGCCGGAGGTCGTTGGTTCGATTCCCACCCTGGACAAATGTTTGTGTGATGAGCACAATCTGTGTCTGGGTGTAATTTATCTATAATATATATGTATTTAGAAATATTTCAGTATGTTTATCAGTTGTCCAGTACTCACAACAAAAGTTCTGCTTAGCTTGGGACTAGACGGCGTTGTGTGAATATTATTATTATATTATTATTTTTCCGGTTTAGGCAGCCTCTTGTACTCCGTAATAGTATAGCTTACCTATTAATTATATATTTTTCTTAATCACATCATTCCTCTAAGCCCGTTCCATCGTTGGACCATAAGAACTACGGCGATGGGGTACTGGTACATGGTGATCATCCCTGCCATACGCACAATACGTTACGGGAACATTTTCACTGTGCACACACAGCTGAGAAGTGGAATTCCCTGCTGTATTTTGTTTTTCCTGATAGCTACAAACTAGGACGTCTTTAAATCAAGAGTTAATAGGTTACTTCTAGGTAATTGTGAACTATTGTCAATCAAATCATCGATACCATCACGTGAGATAGACCACAAACGCGCGCCTACCAAATAAAATTTATAAAACAACTCTTTTTTGAACGTCAAAAGACTGGAACAATTTGCCTGCTGCGGTCTTCTCGTCCGATTATAATTTAGGTGTCTACAAGGCTACAGTGAAAAGCTCTTAATAAGGTGGGATCGCAATCAAGCACTATATAATTTAAGAAGAAAAAAACGTTTCAATTGGTTCATTAAAATATTAAAAACATGTTGGGAACCATAGCTAATCCATTTGCTTATTCAGAAGCGCCAACAAATATTAACGAGTCTTTTAAAAAAAAACACTCTCAGCGTTGATTTCGATTCAAATCACTGACAGAATTTCTTGACAATTACCAATGAGTCAATCAGTCAGAATCATGAAGCAAGGTCTCCATTCCGTGGCATGATCTCTATGGAAAAGATGGGCAAGAACGCCTATGGAAACTACGCCTATTCAGATAATGCTGACTTGTAAGGACTTCTTCTTTGCAAAAATAAATGTATAAAGGCCCTTGCAACACTTTAATTTATTAAACCCCCCGGACGCCGGCGTTCGCTCTCTCATTGTCTTTCTATTGTGTCTCTAATTACGGTATTCGAAAGGTAGTCCGCAAAAATACAAACTAGAGACTACCACATTTAATTCTCACGTTCCAAATGCACTTAATGTTCCTTAAATCGTTTGCAAATTTTATTTTCTTGAAGGTTTGTGTAACACTAACAGAAGGTAGGTGTTAACTTGACATTGTATTTCATCAATGCCAAATGAACCATCAACATGCTTCTGTTTTGCAATATTGCTATGAAAGATCAATCGAATTAAAGTAAATTAATGAAAGTCTTAAAAGGGTCCTTTCATTAACAATTTAATTCATATTGCATGAATTCAATTTGAAGTATATTTTTGTTGTAATACGAATCCTGAGGTAGGCTTTTTTGACCTCCTACAGATTTTTGATCAATTGTTTTTTATTTGTTTCTTTTTTAATTATTACCTTTTTATTTGGTTTTAATAATTTGTGTGAGTGAGGTCCAAATAAACATTATTTTTTCTGTCTTTTTTTTCCATATTATGCCTATTCTTGAACATTATGCTTTTTATCTTCGGATAACTGTTAAACCTACATAACCTAGCCAAAAACTGATAAGATCTAACCGGAGGCAGTCTACAACACGCATTTTACATTGAGCAACTGCCTCCAATTAACAACGGTAACGCAATATCTGTTGATAACACTGCTTTGGATGGCTACTCAAAAGTATCAAGTACGATAATTTTCAGACTACCAATGCATCATTCGTAGACAGACTTACTTTTAACCAAGAGCATCCTATCAGCTGGTCCAATCGATCGCCGTCTGTTTCGATAACAAACGAATGTCGGTCGCTGTCACAACGCTCCGTAGTCCACAGTCATACAGCTGTTCCGGATACAACTGTAGTATTGTTGCATACAACCTGTGGATTGATAGATATGGTATCATTGAAAGGTGTTCATTGCGGGCCTAATAAGATGGTGCATTTCAATGCTGATAAATACGGAGCAATTAATATGTGACATATATTGCTAAAAAAAGTAGCCCTATACGATTGTCAGAAACAGTGAAGGTACCTATACCTGGACACCAAAATCTCCAACTGAAGTAGGGAAACAAATTTCTAGATAGGTTGCTGTACATAAAGCAATTTTAGACGGAAATAATTTCTGATTTAGTGATGTCATTATTGCACATCATCTACAAAATTGATCTCAAAACGAAATAACGTTACGTACCCCAATACTGTTAAAAAATAACGCAATAGATTGTTACCGGAGTGAAGATTACGGCTGATAATATTATTGTCTATTCTGTCGTTGTATTTGTGACATTACATAGTACTATGTATCAACATTGCTTCAGGCCTAATTTTAACACCTCCAATATGGTTGGCGAAAGTTACACTTATATTGTGAGATACAATCAGGCACTATTTCATAATCAACAATCCTTTCGTCTTAGTTACTAGTGACATAATAAATATTTTCCTTAACCTTATTAGAATAGTCCGGTAACCAATTTTGAATGTCGTAAGTATAATTTCCAAGTCTTTCCAGACGTTTATTTACTAGTACTGTTTGTAAGACAAATTTATTGTTCCTGTGTCTCTTTTGTAATATCCGTCTTTTAGACATGTATTAGGGTAGGGTAATATTAGACAGATACACAGTATATTTATGACCAATTGCTAGTCATAATGTAACATTAAATAAAAGGTAATGTAACGACAACTAACCTTTTGTTCCCTAATGTATCTGACATTAGGGAACCAATTATCCCCCAACATGTCACGCAACGATCATTCTACGTGACGCTGCAACGTTGCCCAGTGTCCCGCAATTTGTCCTCTAACATTTTATAATGCATTTACGTGATGCAAGACATGTAGTTGGATAGTCTGACCACGTGGTGTGTCATGTTGGGGATTTTGTCCCATAATGTATCTGAGGCTTAAATGGTACAGCCAAATGTCCCTTTCTTGACAGTGACACAAAAGTAATTGAGTAGTAAATGATAATAGCAGCTAAAAACCTACAAAACAATTTGGGGAAACCATATTTCAAAAGAACAACGGCTAAACACACGTAGACACTGCCCCTGAAATATATAATATCTTACAACACCTGCCCAAATTCCAATCATACTTCGACCAGTAGACGCCGAATCGAAAACTTGTTAAATACTCGTATATCAGTGTATATCGGGCTCGAGAAAAAGAGAGCGCTTCGGTCAAGGCCGTCGACCGAGTGATCTCGATTCGTGGCCAATTGTGGACGCGATGGTCTAAGTGTTGCCAAATTTGTGCTTAGCAATTATTAGAAAGGGTCGCAAAGGTGGAGATAATTGGATCTTCTTCAGTCGTTCAGGTGCTGTATCTCTTCTAAATATCAATCCAAAAATCATCTGATGAGTACTAGGACATGATCGGGATATATACGCCCCATGTCCGTAAATGGACGCCGTTGAGACTTGTCATATTAACTTGGCTGTTAGTTTATTTTAATTTCTATATTTTGATTTTTATTTTTACTTTATTTACATTGTTCTCACTTAATAGAAGTGACAAGAACCATGTAACCGAGATATTTGTAATACATAATATGATTTAAAAGAGTGTCGATGGAGTTTCTTATTGCATATTCTTCTCCATAGAGATCTACGCTTTAGAATGAGCAATCAGCATTATTTTTCTGACTGACTGACTTCTTGACAATTCAAAGGTTCCTGTAAATGGATTATTTAAAATAAATTCTTTCATTATCACAGATACAACTTATTAAGACTAATTGATAATTAGTAATGACAATAACAAAAAAAAAAAACAATAAAAAAAACTAAAATGGACTTATCAATAACCTGCAAACAGATCGCTCATCGTCCTTGTCGCTCATCATCCTCTCTTCTCCTTCGTTTTCCTCCCCATTCCTCTAGTCGGTACAGTCGCACAGCTTGAACAGTGAATGCTGTTCAAGCTGTGCGACTTTGGAAATCTCTTTCGCACACATTAAGGGCTAGCCCCTCGTTGGAGGTCTTCAGGGGAAGAATTAGGGAATAGTTCCTGTCAACAGACCCATAAAAATATAAAGAAAAAGAAAGAAAGAAAGAAAAAAACGTTTATTTGTACATCACACATACAATAGAATTACTTAAGTATGAAAAAAAAAACAAAAAAAAACTATATATGTATAGGTTTTATTTATTGTATATAGTATATTTATACGTATTGTGTGCTGCGCACGTTTTTGTGTAATTTATTTTAGTTATAAGTGTGATCAGATTTATGGTAACTCAGATTTTTGTTGTACATTTGTTTGAGTTATCCTCTTATATAATATTAAGGTTTGCTTTAAGAAAACCCAATTGTGGGTTAAGCTCGCCTTTGTACATCAGCTGTCCAATTTTTAATTAATTGTAAAATTATGTACAATAAAGATTATAAGATCTCCATACCTAGCAGGCTGCTGTGTCTACTAAAGAAACTACTCTATCTTTGTCTTGACACTTGACATATGCATCGTCGTGAATGAGCTTTTGAAATTACCTTTTGAGTGCGTAATTAGAGACACAATAGTAAGACAATGGCGCGTGAACGCCGGCGTTAATGCGGGGATCAACAGCTTACTGGTTTTATTGTCACTAACAAAACCTGTCCGGTTACTATCAATTTATTAAAAGATATTAGTAGTTGGACCTTCGGCGGGAGAAGCTTAATCTTCTGATGATTTTATCCAGCAGTCGGAGAGCCTCTCGCCTGTACACGAGTTGCCACGACGAACCTGGAAAACTCTAAACATATTCCGCACCCAGGTTGAAACAATGTTTTACATGCTGCCCTTTCCATGTCAAATTGACTACTGTATTCTCCTAATAGACATGTTTTCGTTCCATTTTATACCATTAAAGGCAATGAGACTGCAAAAAAATATGTGATCAGAATTTCTTTGGGAGCAGGCAAAAGAATGCCAGGCGTTGTACAGAGGGGGTTCCGGGGTGGTCTTTTAGGAGTTCACGGGGCCCTCTTCCATGTGGGGATGGTGATCACCGGGGTGGTTTTAGTGAGGTAAAAATCCCATACTCCCTGGTCTTTTCCCCAAAAGTCCAGGCGCCTTTTGAAGGTTTCCCCCCGAAAACAAAAAAAAAAGGCAAAAGAATGAAGGAAATCCGCGTGTTAAGGTCACTTGTCCAAGTTATCGAACCGTTCGGCGCGTTCGTTTGCACGACATCGAAGGCTGTCTACTATCAATCGTGTTTTTTTTTTCTAGCAGTGATAACGTTCGCAAATTATATTGATATAATTTTGATTTGTAGCGCCAGCATTTTTTTTTGAGGTCAATATCATCAAATAACTTTTCTCTCGCTCTAGGTGGAGCGAATGGGAGTATAAACTTTTACTGACTGAAACCCAACTACGTTCTTTCAGTTGCCCTTTGCGTTCCATTGCCGCGGTATTTCTTTCAAACTTAACTACCCTTCAGACTTAACTACCATCGACCTTCGAGGGTACTGTCAATTTGCACCCGTAAGGTTTACTATAATCATCAACTAGATTCCTTATCCATCATCATCATCATCACCCTACAGAGATCTCTCTAATCTCAAGATTCTGGGTGAATGCGAAAATCTTTGCCCCACCTAGACTGAGAACATCCCACCGTGTGTATGCCAATTTGCGATCATCAAGCACAATGACAAATCTCTATTTATCTTTACTTTTAATAAAACCAAACATATTTTTTTTTAAATTGATATAAACTAGTGCTTGACTGCAATCTCACCTGAGTGATGCAGTCGTTGATGGTTTTTTTTTAGTTGGGAAAATCATCTAATGACAAATCCCGCTCTTGGGCGAAGCGGGAGATAGTGTCAGAGTTTTACTGACTACCCACTCCTGTTCCTTCTTTGCCTTCATCCCGGGGCCCCGGGCTTCGCTTTCACACTACCCGTGGCCTCAGTAGGCTTCGACCCTGCTGGGCCCCTACGATTTGCTGACACCTCCCTGAGGCGCGCGTGGAATAATACGCGCCGTCGACGACTTGGGCTCGGTCCGGACGGTTACCGGACGGTCGGACGGCGAGCCACCCATTACTCGCCGCAAGCCGCAAGCCCGCGCCTACGGTGGCCGGAAATCGGGATCGGAATCCCGGCGGCGGTTAGGGCGTGAGGACCGTTGCCTCACGCGATCGGCCGCGTCCTTTGCTAGCATTACTGCTTCGCAGAAGGAGGCGATCACAATCGTTGATTGTGAATCGCACTAGTTTATTAAGAGCCTATCCAGTCTAGCCTTGAAGACACCTAAATTATACGCGGACGGGAAGACCGCAGCATACAAATTACTTTACGAAGAACAACAGTTACACGTTTATAACAACAATCCAACTGTTTATGAAGTCACTAACAATCAATCAGATTGGGCTCTAAAACTAATGATGACCACATACTCCGCAGTTCCTAGTATATTACCATATCGAGAAGCTATAAAAATTATGCGCAAATTACCTGCGTTTATTGAAAAACAAAGCATTAATCAAGAACTTATTATTAACTGATACTTATCTAAATGCGTACTTAGAGACACATCGTGATCAGCAAGTTTCCTTTTGATGATGCTGTGATGTCGTTTAACCGCTATCTCACCTGGTGGTAAGCGATGATGTGACGACGATGGAGCACGCTTACCTAGAAATAACCTATTCACTCTAGACTTAAAGAGCCCTAGGTAGATAGCAAGAAACTCAGACTCCATCAGGGAATTCTACTACTAGCTTCATGTTCTATTGCATATCCATAGATGCAGTTTTCGCATAAACTGTGTAACATATGAAAAGAATAAGGCAAATGTCGTAACAAATATTTTGAGAGACATCCTCATTCTTGAATGGTTACAGTCTTATAGACAGACCAAAGAGAATGGTAAAGGAATTTGTGAAAGATGAAATGTCTAACAAAAGGGGTGAATGCAAAGATGACAAATAAATAGAGAAGTAACTGAATAAATTGGGATAAGGCTAAAGAGGGATGGTTATATTTGTGTTTATATCACAGTTCGGTCATGCATGATGGAGATCAGAAATGTCCATTGCTAAATATTATTAGTCGTATTCGTATACCTCCAAGTCTTGGTTGTTTGCCAGCAGTATTGTTAAAGCTAGGTTACAAAAGATGTTACTTAATATGGTTAGCGGTTAGAACCGATGCTGTGTCAATTGTTAAGGAAATTCTGTCAGTATGCAGTAAATGTTATCTTCAACCTCAAGACCGGCTGCGGAAACGTCGCATGTAGGTACGTTGACCCCTAAACGTGCCTACGCTGCTATTGTCATCGGCAAATCAGGTGCGTCGCAGCCAAAGCGACAAACGAAAATAGGGGAAAAGCTAAAAACGGGTGCTCAATATACCCTGTCTGCGCTCCAGAGCTACTTGCCAAAGACAAGAATAGAAGAGAAGAAGAAGCCCTGTTCCGGTAACCAGTGTGGTACCGCACCGAGTGGTCCGAACATGCTGCTGCGTTCTGTGTGCCTACGACGCAGCTATACATTTCGCGCTTGCATCATTACACGAAGGTTGAGGAAGTCGTGGAGTATTTGAAAATAAAAACCAACTGGTCTCTTAGGGTCGTAAGGTCGGAAGCGCGCTACGACATCAACTTCAAGTCGTTCTTGGTACGAGTACCATCCCACCAGCTGCAGACCTTCTTAAAAGAGGACTTCTGGCTGAAAGGTATCGTATATCAATGTTACCGAGGAAGGTTACGCGACACCACGCAGCGCAACACAACGCGATTTTTTCTATGGGCATCTGATGCCTGAAAATAAAATGGTTATTATTATTATTTCCTATATTTGTTTTCTTCACATACTGTTTACATCTTTAAATATTTCTTAAAACAATTAAATTATTAAAAAAAATATATAAATAATGGTCCGCCGGTGTCGGGAGCAGGGTCTAAGCTACCGGTGGTTAGGACTCAAGAGACAGGAACCTCCTCACAATCCGAGCCGAATCGAGGAGTACTGCCTTCTGTATTAGGTCCTTGATCCAACCGCGCAACGACAGCTTCGACAGATGGTCGTAGAAGCTTTTGGCCATCAAGCCATTGGCGGTCACAACAATCGGCACAATGACAGCCGAGTTCACATTCCACATGCCGACAAACTCGTGTGCTAAGTCAAAATATTTCATTGGCTTCTCTTTCTCAGCTTTAACGAGATTCTCCTCATGTGGGATGGTAACATCGACTATCATCGGCTAATCGATCTATCACCACTATATCCGGCTTATTAGCTACAATAGTCCGGTCAGTGATGATTAACTTAAACTTAACTTATTATTATTATTATTGAAGGACCATATTTTCCAAAGAGTATGAAAATCAATTTTCGCACAATACTAATTCTTTATTGCTTTAACAGATAAAACCCATACAGATTATGATCATAATCTATACAGGCTAATGATTAACTTGCAAAGTTCAAAACTAACAAAGAACACCGTAAATGTAAATTTTTCGTGCCTCTCTTGAGCGTGCAATGGAGACGCTATGCAAAGGTCAGGGGAACTGGTTTCAAACTAACACGAGCTGGGGTTCTCTAACATGGTTCACGTAGGTATTGAATGATAGATTAATAAAGGTTCCTGTGATTTGAAGACCTATTGAAGTAGAAAAATATTATTATAAAAAGTAAAATCGTGATTCAGTCGAAATTATTAAAGAAATTGCTTTTTAGTAAGAAGTTACAATACCTTAAACCGAGTTAAAACAATTCCTCACATTTTTTTTTAATTGATATAGACTAGTGTTTGATTGCGATCCCACTGATGGTAAGCAGTGATACAATCGTTGATGGTGAGGCGCGCTAGTTTATTAAGAGCCTATTTACTCTAGCCTTGAAGACACCTAAATTATAATCGGACGGGAAGACCGCAGTAGGCAAATTAACCTAAAATCGATTAGCAAATACGTGACTAACATATCAAAATAAACTAGAATAAGTAAAAAATTAAATAAAATACAAAACATAAGAATGCAGTCAATGATCTAGACTAGACAAATTACCTATTTTTCGGAGAAGCGTTTCTGTTTTTATATCGCAAATTGATCAGGCGTAATCAAAATAACCAAGGTCTTCGGTATCTTAGAACGTAATTTGTTGTATATTCAAATAATCAGCCTTCGAGTAGTTAGGTAATCATAGACAATATAAAGAATAATAATATGTCAATGTGGTCCCTTTGAACAGAGAAAAAACAATAAATAGATCAAAGCTCCTACCACGAACTCTTAACGCAATCCTTTTTACGACCTTTGTAAAAGGGATGGAGCTATATATAGCTCCAGCCCTCTTTCGCACGACTGATAGTTTAACACGTCATGGTAAGGCCCCAGAATGCTGCCTTGTTCGTTTACGGATTCTTTACTATTGAGTTTAAGTCTCAACACTTACACTACACTACACACTACACTACAGACACACACACACACTACACACTACACATTACACTACTTTCTTCGCGGTGTCTCATCAGAAACGTCCGTTAAACATATACTAAATTAATTTTACTACATTATTTTTTCAATTATATGCGAAACCTGAAACAAGTATTTAGTATTTCTATGTAAAGAATCTATGTACAAAATTTCATAACTCTATCATGAAAAATCACAAAGTTGATATGTTAAGCTTGTTATGTCAAAAATCACCGGGCCATCCAGGCGACTGAGGAGTTGTTTTAAACTTGCACCCAGCTGTTTACTGACGCCTAATGCCCGCTATGATCTGCCGTGACTGACGTACTTAGTGTCGACGGTGTCCAACTTGTGACCTTTTTAAATATTTCTGGGAAAAAATATAACATGGTGTAAAAACTATTGGAATCCAATTAGTTACTGATTCTGAACAAACGATATTCAGGTTTAGCATAAACTAAAAATTATTTTGTATACCGAACCACATGTTGATTGATACCCATAATCATCACTAGTGTGTACCAGGTCACTGTTGGGCATTGGTTCCTAAATTGCAAACCATTTTACTTGATCCTCCTATTATACAGCTTCCTAGCGAAGATCTTAGCTCCACCTTACCTGGCCCATTTGATGATTAAAGAAAATATTTTTAAATCAGTCTTTTAAATTTTTCCAGATGCTGTGCTCCACGCTACTCCTAGTGTCCCTGGCTCTGGTCAGTGGCGATGTGTCCCATCTCCTGGAGACCACCACGACGCCCGAGCCTCCACCGAAGCCCTACCTCTTCTCCTACACTGCTGGAAGGTACCCTGGACATGCTGATAGGACACACACTGAAGTCAGTGATGGCAGTGGTACCGTTAAAGGTGATTGATTTATATTTGGTTAAATTTTTTTTTGACCTAGTAGTCTTTAGTATATCTGAAACACTTCTTTCAGGGATATTAGACCATATCTTATATGGTTTCGTACTATGGTGCGATTGAGAAAACTCTTCTGTATTGAACTTTCCAGGAGCGAGTCAGTACGTTACTAGTAATAATAATAATAATAAGAGCGCTTCTTTGGACGCCTGAATAAAGTACTCAATAGTCTTTTATCAGGCGGAAACAAGGTGCGCGCTTTCAACGGTTGGGTCATGCCGGTATTGATGTATTCTTTCGGCATACTCAAATGGACTCAGACAGAACTTGACGCCCTGGATAGGAGGGTCCGCACACTACTTACCGCAAATCGGATGCATCACCCACGGTCATCGGTGATGAGACTGTATATCCCTCGGAAGTGCGGGGGTCGTGGCTTCTTAAATGCTAAGACCCTGCACAACCGCGAGGTATGCAGTCTCAGGGAATACTTCCTAAAAACCGACGTGGGTATGCACCGAGATGTGGTAGCGGTAGATAAGGGCCTCACTCCGCTCTCCTTGGCTAACGAGAACTGGCGCAAAACTATAGTACTGGATACTAATGACCGCAGGGAAGTATGGCAGAGCAAGGAGCTTCACGGACGCTTTTACCGGGCCTTACACGGGCCCGATGTAGACCTGTTAGCGTCCGTATCTTGGCTGCGTTTCGGTGACCTCTTCGGGGAAACTGAAGGTTTTGTCTTTGCGATTATGGACGAAGTTATGATGACGAACAACTACCGGAAATACATTGTGAAGGACGGTACGGTTGACATCTGTCGGGCATGCCACCGACCCGGAGAATCGATCCGACACATTATTTCTGGGTGTTCTCATCTAGCTAACGGAGACTATTTGCATAGACACAACCTCGTAGCCAGGATTATCCACCAGCAACTTGCTCTTAAATACAATCTTGTGGAATCAGAGGTACCGTACTATAGGTATGTGCCCGACCCAGTTCTCGACAATGGCAATACCACGTTATATTGGGATCGATCTATCATCACTGACAGGACTATTGTTGCCAATAAACCTGATATAGTGGTGATAGATCGACTAGAGCGTCGCACAATGATTGTTGATATAGCGGTCCCTCATGACGAGAACCTCGTGAAAGCTGAGAAAGATAAGCAAACTAAGTATCTTGACTTAGCTCGCGAGGTTGTCGACATGTGGGAAGTGGATAGAGCAATCATTGTGCCGATAGTCGTAACGGCCAATGGCTTAATAGCCAAGAGCCTCGAACAACATCTGAGGAGGCTCTCGTTAGGCAGCTGGATCAAGGGCCTGATCCAGAAAGCAGTACTCCTAGACACGGCGCGTATCGTTAGGAGATTCCTCTCTCAGGAGCCCTGACCGCCGGCAGCTTGGACTCTGTTCCCGATGCCGGTTGGCTACTATTTTTTATATTTTTAAATGTTTTTTTTTAATGTGTTTTTTCTAAAGAAATATTTAAAAATATAAATGATATGTATATTAAAATAAATAAATATAATAATAATAAATAGTTTTTTTTTATATGTGTTTTTAAGAAATATTTAAAAATATATAAAATATGTATAGAAAATAAATAAAGATAATAAATAATAATAATAATAATAATGAACCTTCTCAAAGGAATGAGAACTGGGTTTCTGGTGTTAATCAGTGGCTGAGTTGTGATTTTGCAAATGTCTTCGCAAGGTTAACAATCGCTTCATGTTATAAACTATTATTACTATATTTAGCTGCGTCCAGTAAATTGGAAAACCCAAACACACTTGGGAAAACACTAGCCTAATGAGATGCTGATAAACTGAGTTTTGCTTAAAGGTTTTGTAGATATTTATCTGGTAAATTAGTTGGGTTGACTGGTAGAGAATGCCTAAGGCATTAAATCCGCCTTTATACGTTTGTGTTGCTTAAAGATTAAATAAATAAATTAAAAACGTGTGTAAAATGATCTGGAAGGTCCTAATGACGTGATTGAGATATTGAATTGATTACATGCTTGCGGTCAAGTAGTTGCGAAGAATTGAGAAATTGAGAATTTTACACACACACACACAGTCGAACCTTGGATCTATCAGATTCATAGAGCTATTCAATATGTTTTAATTTGATTTTTTTTTTTAATGTCTCATTTTCGGAACATAGAAAATTTTTGCATACCTACATAAAAAATGTTTTCAAACTTCAATAATTTTATTGTTGCTTGACCTTTATTAATTAAAATGTCATAAACCAGTTTTATAAGTGGTTCTAATATCATATGAGTAACACAAAAAAAATTAAGCGTGTAAAATCACGACGACAAGACGCGTAACAACATAGTTATACTTAATTCCTTTTCCACAATATTAAGATCACGCCCAAATAAAACCACTCATTAATAGGTTCCGTACTTGCTAATTTAAATTCAAATCTATCACAGAGAAGTTCTAGATATATTCACTGCTCGGTGTCTCGAACAAGAAGGCCGGCCGTTCGTTATCCCATCCAAGAGGACGCCACTAAAACGTCATGACTGAACGAATTAAGATAATAACATAGGCAATAACGAAACTGAAGGAGTTATGAAGGCCTTAGGTCATTCATAACACGTATGATAAGGGCACGCGGGTGACAATATTTGCAATGCTAGAAAAAGGCTGCTATGTCATAAGCCACAGAATAATATAATATTAACATTGTACACTTGGTTTGCAATAAACGTTTTGACTTTGACTTAACAAATAAGATTTACAATGTATAGGTTAACTCCCTTGTTAGGTTAATTTTTATTCGTATCCCATATAAATTATAACCTTTTTACTACTGATAGATCTACGTTTGACCACTATCTCACCTGATGGTATGCGGTGATATATCACCGCATACCATCATGTGACTATAGTCAACGTTGGAGCCTGCTTGCCTTGAAGTAGCTTATTTACCTATGACTTAAAGATCGACAGGATTATCAGGAAACATGAGCCAGGGAGAAGAGTCCACTCTTTAGCTGTACGCACAATTCATGTTTTAGCGGTGACGCTTCGACTTCATCTTTTGCTTGTAATAAAACTTCAAATGGCTTTTCAACAGACTGTCTTTTATTTTATGTGTCAAAATAGTTACACACAGTAAGAACAGATGGCGCTAGTATATTGAATGTAGTTAGTTTTGTTACCCATATTTAACACCCTCTCATAACAAAACAAACTACTAATCATTATCATAAACAAAATAACAATTGTAAAACTAAACACTGCACTAGCCAAACTTACAATTCTTTAACACCCATTAAACTTAAAAACTTGTAGTGTTTATTTGCACAAAGACTTTTTGTCAGCAAATCTGCTGGCATATCTGAGGTTGACACATAATCAAGCTTCACTTTATTATGAAGTACACATTCACGCACAAAATGATGTCGCACATCAATATGCTTTGTCCGTTTATGAAATAAAGGGTTAGCTGCTAAACTTAGTGAACTTTGATTATCACTATATAAACATACAGGTGTCCTTTCATTTAACTGTAACATATCATTTAACAAATTCTTTAAGTAAATAGCCTCTTTGCAGGCCTCAGAAAGGGCCATGTATTCAGCCTCTGTTGACGACAAAGCCACTGTTCTTTGTTTCCTAGACTCATAGGATACAACACAACCTGACATGACAAAACAAAAGCCGGTATAAGATCTCCTATCCAAGGTACATGATGCCCAATCAGCATCTACAAAACCATATAAAGAACAATTACTATCTTTCTTATACACTAAACCATAGCTTTTAGTTTTCTGCAAATATTTTAACAATCTTTTTAGGTGTTTCCAATGTGTTTCTTTGAAACAATTATTATACTGGCTAAGATAGCTTACACTGTATGCTATGTCTGGCCTTGTTAATACAGATAGGTACATGAGACTCCCAATCAACTGTTGGTAGGGATATTTTTTATTACAATCATTATTTACAACTTTTTCCAACTTTAAATTAACTTCCATAGGAGTATCTGAACAATGACAATCTGACATATTATATTTATCTAGAATTGTATTTACAAATTGCTCTTGGTCAACAGTTACACAGTCTTTTTGAACATTAACCCTCATTCCTAGACACTGTTTAATCTGACCCAAATCCTTTATATTAAATTGATCTGTAAGTTCAGTTTTTAATTGCAAATAAGAGTTCTTGCAATTATAAAATACAAAAAAATCATCCACAAACAATGCTATAAATACTTTGACATTATTACTGCATTTCACAAATAGACAAGGTTCATACTTAGACTTTCTGTAACCTAGATTTAGCAAACACTCTTCCACTCTGGTATACCAAGCCCTAGCAGACTGCTTGAGACCATAGATTGCTCGTTTTAACTTTAACACCTTATTATAACAATTAATAAATGAAGAACATTCTGGTATTTCTGTAAATACATTTTCTTTTAAAAATCCATTTAAAAATGCTGTAGGAACATCAAGGTGATTCATATTGAGTCCTAGCTCAACAGCCAAAGCAAAAAGTAATCTTAGTGTAGAATATCTTAACACTGGTGAAAAAGTTTCAGTATAATCAATACCTTTCTTTTGTGTAAAGCCCTTTGCTACAAGCCTAGCTCTATACCTTACATCACCATCACTATTATACTTCTTTTTGAACACCCACTTGTTTTTAACAACTGTGCCATCCTTTGGTCTGTCCACAAGCTCCCAGGTGTCACAGTCACTGAAAGATTGTAATTCCTCCTTCATTGCACTTAGCCATTGCACTTTCTCTGGTCCATTCAAAGCTTCATTTAGAGAAATCTGCTCACCTGTCACATCTTCCACACACATATTGGAGTAACCATAGTAGTCTGGTTTTCTTCTGACACGTTTTTTTGGAATATCCAATGTCTCTGACTGTGCCACATTTGTGTCAGATGGGCTGAGAGGTTCATGGAAACTGTCTTCAGACTCACTTGATGTTTCAGCGGGAACATATGTTACATCACTCACATTATCTTCGATGACCTCAGTGCCGTCTGACACACTGTTTTCTGTGTACTCAGGTGATTGTTGGTTTTCTACCAGTACAGTTGCGGTTGATCTGTCATTCGTTTCCTCCATGACCACCACATCTCTGGCAACAATTATCTTCTGTGACTGTGAGTCAAACAGGCGATAACCTTTGGTAGTTTCTGAATAGCCCACTAAAAACATCTTAGTTGCTTTCTTATCCCACTTTTTGCGTTTGTCCTTAGGGACATGGACCATTACTGGGCTACCAAATATTCTTAAATGGCTTATATTTGGCTTTCTACCCATCCATATTTCATAGGGTGTGGTATCCCTGTCTAGTCCTGCTGCTGGCGATCTATTCTTTATATATACTGCTGTGTTAACAGCTTCGGCCCAGAACTTTTTTTCAAACTTTGCATCAAATAGGAGACAGCGGGCTTTTTCAACAATTGACCTGTTGTACCGCTCAGACAGTCCATTTTGTTCTGGGGTATATGCACTTGATTTTTGATGTACAATGCCATATTGTTTCAAATAGTTCTCCATTTCAGTTGAACAGAACTCACCCCCATTATCAGATCTTAGTATTTTTATCTTCTTGGATTGCTGGTTCTCAACTAACTTTCTGAACTCTTTGAAATATTCAAATGTTTGCTGTTTTGACTGTAAAAAGTATACAAAACACATTCGGCTATAATCATCAACAAAAATTAGAAAGTATGAAGCCCTTCCAAGTGATTTGTTCTCCATTGGTCCACATAAATCAGTATGAACCAATTCCAGCACTTCCTGACTTTTGCTAGCACTCAGAGGGAACGGCAACCTTGTTTGCTTGCCCTCGCAGCATACTGTACAGCTGGATTTATCAATTTCACCACTTTTATCTTGGAATGTCACGCCTTCGACTGTCCCATTCTTCATTTTACATAAGTCATTCACATTTATATGACCTAGTCGTCTGTGCCATGTTGTGCTTGAAGTTTTAACTGCTGCTGCTACAAGTTGTTGAGACTTCACAATGTTTAATCTGTAGACATCATTTTCTAACTTTGCTTCACCAATGCAATCATTCTGTGAGTTGTAAATGAAACATCCTTTATGGTTGAATGTCACTCTATTGCCACTAGCAATAATTCTACTCACTGACAACAAATTCGTGGTGAGGTTAGACACATACAAAACATTGTTGGCATTCACTTCATACTGCTTATTTCCCACTGCAGTCGTGATTTGTAAGTCTCCCGAACATTCAACTGGTACACATGTTCGATTAGCCACCATAATCTCTTTAGTTTTCGGTTGATATGAGATGTTTGTCAACATATTTTTATCTGAGACTAAATGAGTACTCGCGCCGGAATCTACGTACCAGTCATCTTGACTAAATTTACTCGTTAAGAATACCGCGCTGAATGCATTTATCTTCGCTTTTTCTGATTGGCACTGATTTTTGTAATGACCAATTTCTTTACATTTGTAGCAACGAATAACTTTGGATGATTTGACATTTGAGTTGACATTTGCTTGACGTTGAGTTTCGTTTTTTCCAGAATTTGAATTTATTTTACTGTTGCCACTAAATTGTTTGCCATGTCTTCTAGCGATGAATGCACCTTCCGATTTCACTTCGATATCTGTACTCATGTCCATTAACTTCGTTTTAATAGCATCTGCACTTAAAGATATGCCCGAGTGCTCAATGGCCATGATCATAGGGCTAAACTTCTCTGGAAGTCCTGCCAAGAGTAAAGAGCCGATCCACTCATCATTAATCTCGAAACCAGTTCCTTTAAGTTTCTGAGCTGTTTCTACGATTTGTGTGACGTAGCTAGTCATAGACTCGCACGTTTCTAAGCGAATTGAAATTAGATTCCTTAGTAAACTGATCTTGCGGGTGTAGCCGGAGTCGTCAAACAATGACTTCAATTTCTGCCACAGACTTTGCACTGTCTTCTCACTCTTAATATGGACATAAAGAGATGGGTCGATAGTCATAATCATCTTGGCTCTGGCTTTCTTGTCGCTTGCTTCATCTAACGCTTGCTTGCTATTCAAATCGACACCTTCCAATATGAGAAAGTTTTCCACTGCGAACGCCCAATCGTCATAATTCTCTCGCCCCTTCAGTTTAGGGACGTTTACTGAGTAATTACCAGACATATTTAGGACTGTGCACTATATAAAACTTGTCGAAAACTAATTAAATGCGGGACTGGGCCCATAACCTAATAAAACTTCAAATGGCTTTTCAACAGACTGTCTTTTATTTTATGTGTCAAAATAGTTACACACAGTAAGAACAGATGGCGCTAGTATATTGAATGTAGTTAGTTTTGTTACCCATATTTAACAGCTTGACTGTGTATCTCAGTTTAAGTTCTATTGGTGGCTACAATAAACACTGACGTCTTCTCAACGCTCAGTCACGTGGTCGGAACAAAGGAATCGGAAGCGTGGCCTACTCGAGGCGTTCGACGCAAACGAAACGATCGTAACTCGGCTAGGGGGGCAGTTGTTGCGCTAGAAGCAATTGTTCAGATTTTAAGTTTTGCTCTTCAGTTTTAAGTTTCATTTTGATATTTACTATCGCCTTGCCCCAACTTTGCACGAGTGTTACAGATTTTTGAAATTCTCGGCTTTTCTCTAATTATTATATGTATGTACTATACACCAAAACCTTTCTCATGAATCATTCTGTCTATTGGTTAAAACAACATGAAAATCCGATCAGAAGTTTTTGAGTTTATGGCGAACGTACGGACAGATAGACGCGGTGGTGGACTTTATTTTATAATATGTAAGAATATGCCTACACCCTCCTAGCTTCTATTAAAATCAAAATTAATAAAGAACGCCATTGCTTATTACTATAATCTCTTCATGACACATTCCAAAGCGAGTCAGACATTGCGTCTCTTCAATTGCAAGAGCAAATGAAGTAACATTTTCAACAATAACACTTTCTAATGCGGCGATATTAACAAGGAATTTGCGTAAATTCCCTTGCTCTACATAGATGGAATCAGATACCTTGAAACGCCCATAAGGAAGAGAAATCTATGCTAAATGTTGTTTTATGACCAGATTTCTGAACGCATAATTCAGAGCACGTATCTTGAGACTTAATATAAACCTTTTAGAACCAATTAGGTGTATTTATAGCTTAATTTCTGATTCTAGGCTCAATGTGGTTGTAAAATATGCAGTCGTTTAAGTATTATAGTTTTTCTGAAGAATATTTCATTAGTCTTACTTCTGGTTGCCTCTTCCTTGTATCGTCATTCGGAGCATGTATCTTATCAAAATAAAAGGTGCTTATCTCTAAAGTATCTACAATATTACTGCTATTGCTGTTTTGAGATAAACCTTCATTGACTAAACAATTAAAACAAGTATTTTTGATCCTTATATGTTTTTTTTTCATATTCAATTATAATTATGGGTTTGTTTCTTTTAAACATCTCAATTCTTTTGCCACCATCCCAAATTATTTTGGGGTCAAATCAACATAATATATTTTCTTCTATACCTATTTTATTTATTTAAAAAGTAATGTAAACACATATAATAAGTAGAAGGAAACAGAATAATAAGTAGATACAAAGGTGATGCTTATTTCTAATGAAATGTCTTCCAGTATACCTGCGAAAGGAGAGTTGGAAAAAAAAAGAGATGTAGGCACCGTGTGTAAGAGTAGGACAAAAAATATAGTAAGTACAAAAAGTAGTACATTTCGGTTTAAAATAATATGCCATACAATGTGAAGATATACACACATATGCAACTTAACTTATAAAATACTGTACGTAATGTTTACACGAATGTTATAAAGGCGAAAGTTTGTTTGTGTGTATTGAATTGGTTCATGGGTAGGCCATGGAACAGCCCATAGTTCTTTGTGTCCTGGGAATATGTTCCATAGGAATAATGTACCAGATATTATGTTACAAGATAATACATGCTTACATGCAACTAAGATGAAATGGAAAGACAGTTTTCACTCTTCATTTAAATACTGCGAGAGTTTGACAGTCCCTAATGACGGTAGGTGGTAGTGTATCTTCCCTACAATGATCACTGGTATCTTAGTAAGGCCTTTATCTTCATCTTGTTTGTGACCCTCTTTCTAGCCATATCATCTTTCACACAATGCATATGGATGTACTAATTACACGCTGACGGCATCTAGTTCAAAAATAAACTATTTGAGTATGAATCCATATTCATACTCAAATCATTTCTTTTTAAACACAAAACAGAATATGTTATACGCCCTTATATCACTGAGACTTTGCTGCAGTTACAAAATAGAACGGCCCTTCACTACATTTGCTCAAAGCTTTCCACCTTGGGCTTACCTTGGCATCAAAGTACGAATTAAATACTGTAATTAATTTACTTACTAATTACCGTCACGCCTTCACATAATTTTTCTAAAGGGTGCTTAGAAGCATATTGTCTGATCTTAATTTCTCAATCTCCATGCTTCCTTTCTTAATGCAAAAATTTTGCCCGACAAATGATGTCGGGCGTAGCATCATTTTAGCGTCAACCCAATTCAAATGGAAGCATGTAGCTTAGAGAGATTTATAGGACTTAAAGTATTGCAATTGATATAAATATCTATAACACAAACGATATCACCCTAAGATGGATCCAACCAACACGTTTTACCGTTACATTAATAAAAGTCTTACATTAAACAAAAAAAAAAAAAAATTTTAAAGTTTTCCGTACCAGTAAAAACTGTCAGACCTCAATTTCTCCGATAAAAGATATGACTGAGGTTCTTCATAATCATCATGTCAGCCAAAAGACGTCCACTGTTGCAATAGGCCTCCCCGAGTGTCGCCTTAACGACCGGTCCTGTGCGTCTCACATCCATCGGATTCCCGCGACCCTCACCAGGTCATCGGTCCACCTTGTGGGAGGCCTACTTAAGATCACTTTTTTATATCCTCGCTTCTTCACGTTCCAGGATCCTTTTCATACGTGGACCCGAATCAGAAGGTCCGCACCGTAGACTACGTAGCCGACAAGCAGGGCTTCCATCCTATCCTGAGCGACGTGCCTCCGGAGCACCCCACCGACTCCGAGTCCGTGGCGCAGGCCAAGAACCGCCACTACCAGCTCTACGCCAAGATCGCTGAGGAACATGCCACGCATCCGCACCCTGAACGTGAGTTACATAAACATACAAAAGTCATGTATAGTCCCCGTGGGGGTAGGCAGAAAATACAGAACTTATGAACTCAAATGTGATCGTTAACTGTGAGTTACTTTGATTCTCCGGTCATCATCGACTATCCTGATTTTTATAATAAATCATTTTATTTCAGTTAGCACTACACATAACACAAATACATTATTTTGTTTCTTTTTGTGTTTGCCCTGGCTGCGGCCAAGTCTTCTTCCGTAACAACATGCAGAAAACAGTTCTACAGTTCTACCACGACCTTTTAACGCGATCCATTTTATGACCTAAACTGAACTGTTAAATTAAAGGGATGGAGCTATATAGGGTCTATATATAGCTCCATCACTCTTTCCCTCTCGCACGACTGACAGTTTAAAGCGTCTTAGTAAGTACCCCATACACGCACCATGAATGCCTTAAATGTGACGTTCCGGTGCGTCTCTAGCAACTGCATCCTTTGTTAACATGTTTCTCTGGTTCTTCAGTGTCATCCAGGCCAAATAAGGTCTGTTTATATGAAAGTGTCGATTTAACGTAGCGGTATATTTAAGTTTTTGGAGAGGCTACCGCTGCAGTATGAGTCTAGACAAGACTAAGCTGAACCTGCCAAGATCGGTCCATGATTATCATAGCAAACCAAGACCCGGAATTATGTTAAAATAAGGGCTATATTTCACCGGAACACCAAGGCGTCGCGACGAGTCGCCGCTACCAACAAAATGTATACAGCTCTATAGAGAGTTACTCACTTGGTGTCCGTGTGGTGCGCAACCAATTTGGCGGCGCGACCAGCTCGCACGCGTGCACTTAAGGTCCATTTTAATACTGTCTCAGTGTGGTGTAGCGACTTTGGTGTCTGTATGGTGTCTAGTTTGGTAGCTTAAGGACACCATGGCGGTGCAACTGGTCGCGCCGCCATGGTGTTCCGGTGAAATATAGCCCTAAGAATAAGAAAGAATAAGAAATGTATTTACTCAAACATGTGTATACACACAGAATTAAAATAATACATGCATGCAAGATCTTAAACAAGAGTGACTCACGCCATTTCTCATGGCGTGCAAATATCTTAGGTTCAATTATTATTATCAATAAATCAATTAGGTATTTAAAATCTCATCTTTACTTCGGAAACTACCATAAAGCGTTGGTTTTTTTTTATTAATTATAGGCTCGTGTTTGACCACCATCTCACCTGATGGTCAATGGTTTCGGCAGTCACTCGTAAATCTTTGATTTCCACAGGTTGTCTAAAATGTCCAATTATTTAAATTGTTTTTCTCTCAGTTTCAGTAATCAACGCGCCTCACGAGACCGTAGCAGTCGCCCAGGCTCGCGCGAAGCATGCCGAACTTTTCCGAGTGATAGCCGAACAGCACGCCCGCATCGCCGCCGAGAGGGAACTGCTCCTGAGGGAAGAGGAGGAGAAGCAACACCTTCAGGAACTTGGCCAGTAGACTAGCTTGACTCCTAACAAACTTGTTGATCATCAAATATGGAATAGCAGATGGTAGAGCTTTAATGACTAATGGCCGACTTTTCAACAGACAGATAACTTTTGGTAAAGAGACCTAAATGTATGTCAGTTTGACAGGTATCCTACTAATCAAATCATTATTATGTTTGTGTGATTGTTACTTCTTCACGCCCGAACGTCTGAACGGATTTTGATGAAACTTGGTATATAGGTAGACCATGTCCTGAAATAGCATATGTATAGAACTTTTATCCCTTGGGATAATTTCTTACTATCACACGGGCGAGGCCGCTGTCAGCAACTAGTAATAGCTGACAGCTGTGAAAGTGGGAGGGTGGATGAATGAATTATGAAAATATGTTCACGCAAAACGTATCTATTAAATGATTATTTTTATAAAACTTTAATCAGAACAATATATAGGCTATAATTTAGAGAGGGAAGCTAATTACACGCTAACGGGATCTAGTAGGCAATATAAGTATGTCAAACTGACATATTTATTGTTCAGAATGAAGTTATCTGGCGATTGAATGATAGGCCCTAAATGTACTAACAAAGTACTATCGACAAAGGAGACTGGTGAGCAGCCAAGACAACGCAGTTCAAAATATCATGCGTTTGACTGATACTGAAAGTTTTTACCTTTTACAAAAATGCCTAAGACGATAATCCGCATTTATTGTGTTTTTTGCTTTAAAAACCCATAGAAAAGCCGCTTCAAGGCTTTCACTAGGTACTTGATATATGGCATGATGACTTTTATATGATTTCCTGCTATCCATATTTGGCAATTATAACGACTGCAGTGATATTACTGAAAATTAATACAAAATTGTTACATATTTTTTAACTATTTATGTAAGTACATTTTTTAAAACTTTTACACTTTTTTATATGTTTTTGATACTACGTTTTTGAATTTTTGGATAATTCTGATCTTGACAATAACTAATTATCCATCGAAATGTAGCTATTTATTGTAATTTTTTTTTACGATTTTAACCCGTCCGAAGTTGTTCTTATCTCTATGTATGTTTTATTAAAAACTAAAACTAATAAACTGTATAGTTACCTTTAACTGTGAATAATTTGTAAGATTGTATATAAAATATTAAATATAAGTATTTTAATAATACTCTTTCGAATTGCCATATTAAAACCAATTTGATATTATTTCTAGTACTTTTATGTATTGAGAAGAAAGTTTGTATTTTTTGTAATGTTTTTTTTTTAATAATAAAAACGTCTCGACATAAAAAATAAATAAATAGTAATAAATTTATTTAACGGCTTTTCATTACTGAATTCCTTAATGGGGTTGTCTAAAGAAACGTGTCAGGGTCAATCTAGAATCCCAAAAGCAGAATATTTTGTTACTTTAAGAGCAAGCTAATGCATTAAAAGCCAGCCAACAGAATATTGTTATGCCATACAACTTCTTCTCCATAAGAACCGACTTATATGAATGGAAGACTTGAGTCACATCGCTTCAGGAATTGCTAAAACCCGAGATACCTTCGCGCTCAGACCTGTTTGGCAGTTGCGGAAACTCACCGAAGGATAAAACTCAAAACCTTCGAGTCCAATGTCAAATTCGTGCTTCTCTACGGATACAAAACGTAGAAGGTCTTCTCAAGTCAAATCCAAGTCTTCCTAAACTGCTATCTTCGTCGCACCCTCGGAATCTACCTGGCCCGAGACAATATTTAACGTGGAGAAATGCCAGGGGAGTCCAATCGAGCTGATCGACCCGCCAGTTTAAGAGTCGCAAGTAGAGATGAATTGCCCACACGCTCCGAAGGAATTCCGATTACTTACCCAAGCTAGCGCTGAATTGGAATCCTCAAGGGGCAAGAAAACATGGCCGCCCCTGTCAAACCTGATGACGCACTGAGTTGGCAGAAATGACGAGCAAGTAAATAACGTGGACCGAAATGAAGCGCGAAGCCCAAGACCGTTTGCGATGGAGGGCCTTCTGTGGACACCTTTTATCCTATAATAATAATAATAATAATTTTCGTTTATTTGTACATTAACATTTTAAATAATTTAGTACTCAGTTACAAACTAATGTTGTACATTGAAGCACAAAGAAAAGACGAACTGCTGCCTCCTAAACTAGGCAAAGAGCCTGTGTTTTAGGAGCCAATGTTCCTCCAGAGATAGTTACATTAAGAACAGACAACATTGCAAGTAGTATAGCATAAAACACAGTACAATACACCATATTTAAGTGCACATAAAATCATGAAAATTATATTTAAATTAATATAAGCATTTAAATTATTATTAGATTAGTAGAAGTAATTAAATGATTAAATTATATTATTAGATTAGTAGACGTTATTAAATTACATTAGTTGGAGTTATTAAATTATTAAATTCTATTGTTGTAAATTCGGTATAAATTAATAAAAACACTTTTTGTTATATTAATTACCGGATTCAAACACATTTTTGGAAACAATTTTTAAGAGACGATTGTAATAAGTTTTTCAGTTTCATCGTACGTTAACTTCTGCAACCATTTGGTAAGTTTTACTTTGACATCATGCTTAGCTAAGGGATAAATGGAGATGAGACTATTTATTTTATTATAGAGCCGAGAGCTAGTTGCCACATACTGACGGCTGGCAAACTTGGATCTGCATTGTACAGTGCCGCAAACGGGAAGGCCTTTGCGTCTTTTCAGCCTGTCGGGATCTAGGTGCAACATGGAGTGTTTTCGAAGCACTGCACGGAGCACAAAAAGCTGTCTCACGGTCAAGACTTCGGCGTCTGAGTATAGTTGGTTAGTTGGGAAATCCCTACGCTTAAAGTGCATGACCTTCAAGATGGCTCTTTGCGCTCTTTCTACTTTAAGTATTGAGGATTTATAGGTTCCGCCCCAAACTGGCACACAATACAAGACAATCGACTGGCAAAGGCTACGGTAGACTAACTTGGCTGTATCAGGATCTGCGGAGTGCCTAAGTTCTTTAAATAAATAAATTAGTATCCTGATCCGTGTGCAAAGAGCTTCGATATGCGACTGCCAGCTTAGTTTGCTGTCAATATGGACTCCTAGATATTTGATAGTTTGGACCAAGGACAAAGAAGGGCAGCTACAAATCGAAAAGTCACCTGAGCAAATGTGGGCATTAATCTGTTCTGATTCCTGTGGTGGAGATAGTGTGTTAGGTAGAGAAAATCTAATAATTTTAGTTTTTGCTAAATTCAAGGTTAGCAGATTCTCTGAAAGCCACTCCATTACGAAGCGAAGTGATTGTTCTGCTCTTTTCCTTGCACTGTCCCAGTCAGTGTCATAAACTACTAACGCCGTGTCATCGGCGTACGTAAATATCTCACAGTTGGGAATGTGTGCTTTACACAGGTCATTTATGTAGAGCAGGAAGAGAGGTGGTCCAAGGATGCTACCCTGCGGAACACCGAAACGAATAAACTGTTCATCACTTGTTGTGCTGCCGATTTTAACACATTGAGTTCGATTCGAGAGATAATCCATAAGTATATCCAGTGCCAGACCGCGAATCCCAGCGTTTTCCATTTTCGTGATTAAGGTGGGTATAGAAACAGTATCAAATGCCTTGGATAGATCGAGAAAGATACCATAGCATTTCATACCTTTGTCCAAGTGGGACACTAGAGTTTTGGTAAGATCAGCCACGGCATCCTCCGTTGAGACTCCAGGTCTAAATCCATATTGATTGTCTGCAATAATTTTGTGTTTAGTGAGATACGCTACGAGGTTGTTATTAATATACCTTTCAAAGATCTTCGAGAGAGAGCTAAGTACGGAAATAGGACGGTAGTTCGTTACATCGGTTCTAGCCCCACTCTTGAAGATAGGGTGAACTACCGCTTTTTTAAGGCAGTCGGGAAAAATTCCAGAATCAATAGCACGATTGAAGACATGCGTGATGGGAGATGCCAAAACGGACTTAGACTGTATCAGCACTTTCGCTGGGATGTTGTCATAGCCAGTGGCGCAGTCAGAACGCAGGGAACCGATCAATGTTTCCACTTGCGTTTCATCAACTGGGAGTATGACGAGAGACTCGCAAGGTGGTGCTTGATGGGGAATTCTTGCAGCGGTGTTAGTTCTTGAAAGAGGAACGACTTGAGAGGCTAGTTTATGACCTACATCCGTGAAAAAGCAATTGACACGGTTTACAGAAGATTTAGGATCGCCAGAGTTTTGAATAAGTTCTATGGCGGATTGCGGTTGAAAAGTTGTGTTAGTTATGGCCTTTATTGCCTTCCAAGTAGCTTTGGGATTGCCTTTTGCCTTCTGTAATTCACTTTTATCGTGTGCTCTCTTTAGTTTTTTTAATAAGGTGTTAAGGAAATTACGATATCTTCTGTAAATTATTTGGAGAACCACATTATCAGGATCTCTTTTTAACCTAAAATGCATCCTATCACGGTTACGTATACACCTAACCAAGCCCCGAGTCATCCAAGGTTTAATAACACGGATCTTATTACTGCTACGTATACTCAGGACATGTGAAGCGATAGTCTGTTGGACTATTTTAATAAGCAATTCCAGCGCCAGGTTTGGGTCCATTTCATCCAGGACCGGACCAAAATCAGTACTGCCTAATTCTTTTTTTATTGCTGCGTAGTCATAGCGCTCAAAGGTAGAACAGCGATTTTTGTTGCTCAAACTTTTGAGCCCTAGGGCCAAAATGACAGGTAGGTGGTCAGTGATATATGTTTCGACTACTATAACACTTGCTGGATTTCTAGTTTTCAGTAGGACGTGATCTAAGCAGTTCCCAGATCTGGTAGGGTGAAGGTGCGCTGGAAGCAACCCAAGGGTGGCAGTTAGTGTAAGATACTGGTCAGAATTCCTGTCGTGGTTACCATGTTTGATGTCAACATTTAGATCTCCAATGAGAACGATATTATTGAAGTTTTTCAAGGTACCCACCAGACTGGTAAGGCTGTCATAAAATAAGTCCAGGTTAGAATATGCAGGGGAACGGTATAAACAGATGATGACAGTATCTCCTATAGTACCAACAAGGCAGTTTGCTTCAAGAAACTTTGGCTCATGCACTGTACATTGGAGGGAAGTTCTAGTGTATACTACGACACCGTCGTTTTGCGAGTTATTATTAACACTGGCATGACAATTATAGCCCTGCATGATAGGGATAGGTCCTGACAGCCTAAGCCAGCACTCGGTAAGCACGATGACGTCAAAATTAATTTTAGTGATGGACAGCATAGAGATGAATTGATCGATGTTCTTTTTAATACTTCTAATGTTGATATGTATTATTTTTAAGTTGCTACGATTGGCTATGACCTCAGAGCATTGGTCGGGCGGGCACACATACGACGACGCTATGGAAATATCGTCAAGTTCATCGGATATAACATTTATGTTAGCCATTGAAAGACACGGATTTAGAAACAACTACACAAGAAAAACCCAAATAATACAAATATCTGCATTCCTCAACAAAACATAATTTGCTGTGCCTACTTGTAAATTTTGTAACTAAATCAATGGTTGAAGTATAACTCACTGAACAAAAAACTTGGTTGCAGTAGTCAATCTTATTACTAATATAACGTACATTTGAATAGAAGAATACTGTTTGAGAATTTATAGTTGTATAGCTATTTTTATTACATTTTAAAAACAAAAACAGAAACAAGAGAGGGGTTTTAAAAAAACAAAAATTAAATAAAATTGTTGCATGCATAGTAATAGTAAATTTATCGTGACAAACAATAGATGAAAAGGTGCAGCATAGTCATTGCCTTTTAAACAAAGAGAGACTGAGTAGACATTTTTCCGACCTTATTTGCATTGGTTTCTCACTTGGGTTGCTAGGATCTTTTCTGATGAAAATTTTACCATATGAACTCCAACAAGAGAACTTATTGGCTTTTGCTAGCGCTCGAGAGTCATAAAAAAGTTTTTTCTTAGAGGGTGTAAGGTGTTCATCCACATAGATTGGCTTTTTCTCTCCTACTAAACCAATAGTGTGCGTGTTCAGCTTGTCGAGTATTGAGCGCTCCTTATTATAGCTACGAACGAATGAGAGGAACTCGTTCCGTTTCACTACCGAGTTGAACTCCGCAACGATAGGTCTGGGTGTAGCCGACATTCCTGGCAGGCGATACAGGTCACGGAAGCTATCCTTCTGAATTTCCACGCCAACAGCCTGTCCCACCGCTGTAACAACAGATAGAAGGTCCTCCGAGTTTTCCTTTACCTTCAGTGGAATATTTCTGAACTCGACTGTTGAGGGGCGTGACTGAAGTTGCAGGTCTTGAACTAATTTTTCAAGCTGTTGGGTTCGATTCTCATTTTCCCTTTTCAGCTTCTCCATGCCAGCTAAGCCTGCTTTCATCTCCTCGTAACATTTATCCATAAATTGCAAACTTTGTTCCATTTCTGAGTGTGATTTTCGAATCTCTGCACACTGAGTTCTCAGCTCACACATGTCTCCAACCAACCCTTTCAGCACTGCATCGTACTCTGCTTTCCAGGAAGAGAGACGCTCGTCGTTATCAGCTTTCCAGGTTGAAAGCATCTGCATAATATCGTTTTTAAACTCGTTAAAGATTCGGGAAAATTGGTTGGTTTCAATCTCGTTATCTCGGGAGTCTTCAGTCATTACTGGTTCGTCAGTTTTTGGGGAGTCACCCGTGCGTGGGCGCTTGAATCTATGGGTTACATTTTGATTCGACATGACCGTTGATCCAGATGTAGCCGATAACTCAGGTTCAGTAGCTGGTTGCTCAGGCCGAGGAGGCGGGTTTGCAACTTTTGGAGGGGTTCGCTGGGTACTCATTGTTTTATTTCTTATCGGCTGATAGCAAGATTATCAGAATGCTAAATTTTTCTTACCCTCAGTTCGGAATGATTAAGGATTATTTTTTGTAATATTTGATTATTTCAAAATAGAAAAAGAAAAAACAGAAAACTTGAACTGGCAAAAAGTGCTCTTAGATGTGGTGAGGTTCGACCTTGATACCTCTCGTTCAGAAGTCCACATCAATTTGTATGCAGCTAATCGGCCAATAACTTTGATGTTAAAAAGTTGCTTCTATTCAGGCCGCGATCTCCTACTAATTAGTAGATGACGTGATCCTTTAGCACCATCAAGGACACGGTAACATACGAAATACAATATTACCCACACTATTAAATTGTCACTTGTTGTTGATTTTAGTTTTGATTAATTAAGCATTATAATAGACCGTATGTTATTATTGTTTTTCACAGTTCGAAGCACGATATTTTGCGCACGGTATAGTATGTATTTTACTGTAGTTTATGCAGATTATACACTATTTTTCTATTTTTAACCGCAGAGACACTTCGAATACGTCTGACTTGCACGAACGCTCGGGGGGGGGGGGGAATCCTGTGTAGGGGAGGACATAAAATATTCATTTTATAAGTCGACCTTGGTAAAAGTCCTTTCAAAAGTCCTTTTTAAGGCTAGTATAAGTAGGGGAGACCGGGTCAAAATCGTATAGCTAAGGGTTTAGGGTTGTAGGTCTTTCATCTCAAAACACTAATTTATCTTCTCAACAATTATAATTAGTCAGTCTCATAAGGAATATAATTACTTGAACATATTTGGAATAATTAAAATCTTAAACAATAAAAACCAAAAAAATTTAAACTTCTTCTAATTACTGTTTTATCCCGACACATGGGCAAAACCGTATATTATATACGATATTGCCCCAAAAATTATCTAGGAGCAAGGCATCCCATCCCATACATATAAAAGATCCCGATCCCGATTTCCGGGCACCGTAGGCGCGGGCTTGCAGACGGCGAGCAATGGGTAGCTCGCCGTCCGACTGTCCGGTATCCGTCCGGACCGAGCCCAAGTCGTTGACGGCGTGTACTGTTCCACGCGCGCCTCAAGGAGATGTCAGCAAACCGTAGGGACCCAGCAGGGCCGAAGCCTACTGAAAAAGCACACCTCTGATACACCCTTTCGCTCCGCCTAAGAGCGCGAGATGGTATTAGATGATTTCCCCAACTAAAAAAAAAACCTCTAATGTTTTGGCAGCTTTCAAGTAACCCAGGGTACAAATACGATTTGAACGGCTTTTTTCATGTTATCCGGATCCCATTCTTGTCTAGAAGTAGTCCTTTTATAATTATGCGATATTTTAACTACACCTAAAATTAAATTAAAATAAGTAAGTTTATATTCATTCATGCGGGTCAAAATCGTATAGCGGCCGGTTTTGCCCCGTACGGTTTTGACCCAAGACTCAATTTTTAAATATATCACTCACTACTACATACGCAAACCGATTTTACCTACTCAAATATATGTTAATTACGAGTTAATACACACACTTTAACATAATTGATTGGACACTTACCTGTTATATACGTAAATTTTACTATTATTGATTGAATCTTCACAAAAATAAGATCAAGAACGCCAAAAAACCATAAAATCGATTATTTTGATAACGCGCGTGCCTGCAGTGACCAGTGTTTGTTGACAAATAGTTCCGATTGGTCGACGCCGCTGAGCAGTTTGCGCGCGGGAACTTTGAATTATTGACAAGAATAGACTTGCTGTTTTACCCCGGTATTCTACTCCTTCTTCTTTGTCCGACCCTCTTACCAGTGTAGCTGGGGTCGGGCCTTCTTGTACGCCTGCGCTAGAGAGCTCTGATCCAGCTTATCTGTGTACCTAGACTCGCTTGCTTTCTTTCTGTATATTTGACCACCAGGTGGTGGGTGGTCCTCCTCTTCTTCGTGGTCGGTCAGGGATATAATTAGGTAAAAATAAATGTAGTACTAGTGGTATGAAAATAGGACACGGTGGAGTATATGGTAGAGGTGTGCCCCGCTTGGGCAGAGCACCACCGTGTACTCAATGATCTCTCACGACGGACCTTGGTACAGGTCATGGTCCAAAGCGAGCAGGAGTGGCAGGCGGTTGGCTCCGCTCGGCGAGCAATGGGTAGCTCGCCGTCCGACCGTCCAGTAACCGTCCGGACCAAGCCCAAGTCGTCAACGGTGCATAGTGTTCCACGCGCGTCCCAAGGAGATGTCAGCAGCAGGGTCGAAGCCTACTGGGGCGATGGGTTCGTTTCTGAAAGGAAAACCCGGCCCTGGTATGAAAGGCAATAAGAAGGAATAGGAGTGGGTTTTTAGTCAGTGAAAGTTTGACATACCCTTTCGCTCCGCCCAAGAGCGCGAGATGTCATTGGCTGATTTCCAACCTTAAAAAAAAAGTGGTATAAAAATAACTCTTGATTATTTACGGTTCAAAACACGCATTTCTTAAAACGAAGCGTCGCCGCGCGTCTAGTGGCTCGATAATGATAGTTAATTTTTAGGGTTCCGTACCACAAAAGGAAAAAACGGAACCCTTATAGGATCACTTTGTTGTCCGTCCGTCTGTCTGTCTGTCTATCTGTCAAGACCCTTTATCTCGGGAACGCGCTTAGGTATTGAATTTAAATTAAAGCCATATACTCAAGTTTGCGGTCCCTTGAAGCTGTGAAAAAATCAAACTTCTGAGTTAACGAAAAAAAAAGATACGGCCATTTATGTCGCAAAAAACGTGTATTTCGACACTCTCAAGGGAATCAAAATTCATAGGGTTCACATTCCCATTGACCTAGAATCCTCATATTCATATTCATATTCATATTCATATTCATATTCATATTCATATTCATATTCATATTCATTTATTCACATAAAAATAGAGTAATTACATTCGATGGTTTCTTATGTTACATTATTTAATCTTATATTCTATTTAGCCTGCATATGGCATGTGAAGTTGTTTTTGTATACAAAGAAATAGAGAAGAAATGGGTATTTAATAACAATAATAATCTGATCTTAATGTCTCTGAAATTCGGCATGCCTAATGTCAATTATATAGTACCTAGATACAGTCCAATACAATAGTAAGTCAGATATTTTTTCATGTTAAACAATGTCAGTTATATAATTACTAATCTGGATAAATACAGTCAAATGAAAATAATAAGTCATAAATTTTACCATTTTAAACAACGTCACTCTTTTACACACAAACTATATATAATTTTTGTGAAAATTATTCCTGAAACCATTAATTTATAGAATAAATCATTTTTTTAAGAAGTAGCTCTTTAAGTACGTTCTTAAACCTTTGAAAAGGAAGATCTTGGATGGTTGTATGTGTGGATGGTTATATTATAAATTTTAACACACATAGCTGAACAATTATGAGAAAAACCCGTACGAATTATGAGAAATTAGATAGGGACTTAAATCAAATTGACTTCACTGAAATTTACAATATGCAAGACGCAAACCTAGCAGCTGATACAATGGTGAACCTTATTAGACATGCTATTAAAACTAATTCAAAAACAGTGAAAGTACCAAATAGGAAAAAGGTAATTAAGGATTGGATCACACCGGGATTGCTCCGATGCATACGACACAGAGACAGCTTGCACAAACAACACAAAAAAACACCCAACAATGAAATTTTGAAACTATCATTTACGAGATATAGGAACTATTGCAATAAACAGATAAAAAATGCTAAAATAGAGTATGATAAACAAGAAATACACAATGCGGGAAAAAATTCTAAACAACTATGGACGGCTATTAATAATATAACCAATAGAGGCAAAAAGAAAGAGAAAAATTCACACCTACTTACATTATCTTCAACTCCACATACTTCTGTAAATGATATTAATAACTTTTTCGCTGATATCGGAAGAAACTTAGCAGAAAAAATAGTGAACACAGAGGATGATTCCACGGACAAAACCACTTATAAAAATATTCACTCTATGACACTGTTGCCCACTGACGAGGCTGAGGTGGAAACACTAATTATGTCCCTACGTAGCGACTGCGCTGTGGGGTGGGACGGGATCTCTAGCAATTTACTAAAAAAATATCGAGCCATATTCGTACCACCACTCACACATGTCTGCAACCTGGCTTTAACTACAGGTAAATTCCCTAAGACCTTCAAAAAAGCGATCATACACCCAATCCACAAGAGTGGAGACAGAGATCGTGTCAACAACTATAGGCCCATAGCTGTTCTTCCCGCTTTATCAAAAATATTGGAACGCATCATGAATTCAAGACTGGTCAACTTTCTAGAAAAACAAAATATACTGTCCCCGACACAATATGGTTTCAGAGCGGGTAGATCGACCTCTGATGCCGTCCATGAGCTAACAAGTTACGTAGTCGAGAACCTAGATCGCCGAAAAAAGGTCATAGGTATCTTTGTAGATCTAGCAAAAGCTTTTGACACGGTCTCTGTTCCCATCTTAATGCACAAGATGGAAAATGTAGGCGTCAGGGGGCAACAGCTTGCGCTATTTGAGGATTATCTCAGTGAGCGTACCCAGAGCGTTAAAGTGGATGACTTTATCAGCGAGGACAGAACAGTAACGTACGGAACGCCCCAGGGCAGTGTCCTTGGCCCTCCGCTCTTCCTCATTTACATTAACGACCTGGGTAACCTCAATTTACAAAATGGCAAAATTATAACTTTTGCAGATGATACCGTTTTGCTCTTTAGTGACGATACATGGGAAAAAGTATTCATGTGTGCGCAGTCGGGTTTTAACACTGTGACTAAGTGGCTTCGAAGTAGTATCCTAACATTAAATGCAGACAAATCTAAATATATCACCTTCTCTCTCAAAGCAAACGCTGAGTCACACGTTAGTCGATACAAAATTGTTGCTCACTCTTGCCCTAACCCTAACGATAACCTGTGCAATTGTACTAACCTAAACAGAACTGGAAAAGTAACATACCTTGGTGTGATTGTCGACAGTTATATGAGGTTTCAAGATCATATTGACAATCTTAACTCTCGGTTACGTAAATTGATGTATGTTTTCAAAACATTGAGGAGAGTGGCAGATGACAAATTAAAAAAAACCGTGTACCTCGCACTGGCGCAGTCCTTGTTGACCTACTGCATCACCTCCTGGAGAGGAGCGCCTAAATCTAATTTGATAGACCTGGAGAGAGCGCAGAGAGCTATCCTGAAGATATCTCGCAATCTTCCATACCGCTACCCGACACACCAGTTATATAGAGACACTGAGGTTCTTACAGTTCGTCAACTTTTTCTGTTAGCCACAATACTTAAACAACATAGCCTATTGGAATATCACCCCTCATTAACTGTCGGTAGACGGCGAGTGAATCCAGTGGATCGACTCCAACACTCCCAACGAACCAAATTTTCAAGGCGCTTTTTCAGTCATTTAGGAAGCTTCCTCTACAATAAAATAAACGGCACCCTAGGCATATTTCATCTAACAAAAAAACATTGTAAAATGAAAGTTACGAATTGGCTTCAACAGCTCAATTATACTGAGACAGAAGAAATATTTTATATCCCGGAGTAGTGGTACCACGCAAACGAACAAACACAGATACACATGCACACAAACACATACACATGCATACATACACAAAACACTCACGAACAACAAAGCACAATATTTACAAAACTTGTTTATAACATGTCTGAAAGATATTAATGAATATACAATATTGTAATCACATCCATTAAAAGAGGGGAAGACCTGGTGACCTGAAATACAGGCCAAAAGCCTACCTTAGGCACCAGTCTCCCACAGTATGAACCCAATTATTGTCTATTGTCATTGTCTTAGTTTTGTAATTTCTGTGATATTGTGGTGAGAAAAATAAACGAATTATTATTATTAATTTTTGTTAAACACTGCAGTCTTTGGTACAAATTCTAGCACCAGTCGCTGACCATGTCTTGAACTACGTGGATATATATTATTACGTGCATAAATGTCACAAGCTTTCACAAATAGGTTAGGATTAGATTTTACAAATATACAAATTTCGAATATATACATACTAGGTAGGGGTAATATATTGAGTTTTTTAAAGTAAGGTTTACAGGACTCATACGGGGGAATGCCAACAATAGCTCTTATGCAACGTTTTTGAGATAGAAATGCGCGTTGGAAGTCTGTTGAGTTTCCCCATAGTATCAACCCATATCGTAACACGGAAGCTACATATCCATGATATGCTAACAATACCGTATGTTGGGCTGATGTAGATCTAAGCCTGTTTAAAACATATACAAAAGAGTTTACTTTCTTGCAGACCTCATCAACGTGTGCTTTCCAATCTAGGTACTTGTCCATTGTAAATCCTAGAAATCTTACATTGGTAGATTCGTTGATTTTTGTACCGTCATATGAAATATGCCTCAAATTTGGCATGAAGCAAGGTCTCATAGCACATGTATAGGAAAAAATCTGAAAACTGTAAATTTGTAGTTCATCATCATCATTTCAGCCGAAAGACGTCCACTGCTGGGCATAGGCCTCCCCCAAGTGTCGCCACAATGAACGGTCCTGTGCGTCTCGCATCCATCGGACTCCCGCAACCGTTACCAAGTCATCGGTCCACCTTGTAAGAGGCCTTCCAACGCTACGTCTTCCGGTACGTGGTCGCCATTCCAGAACTTTTCGGCCCCAACGGCCATCCGTTCTGCGAGCAATGTGCCCTGCCCATTGCCACTTAAGTTTGGCGATTCTTCGTGCTACGAGTATGTCGGTAACCTTGGTTCTCCTGCGGATATCCTCATTCCTGATTCGATCACGCAAGGAAACTCCGAGCATAGCCCTTTCCATTGCCCTTTGGGTGACTTTAAGTCTTCTGATGAGACCCATTGTAAGCGACCACGTTTCGGAGCCATATTTCATCACTGGCAACACGCACTGGCCGTAGACTTTCGTCTTGAGACACGTCGTCGTAGTTACGTCACAAAAAAATTATAATTTGAGAAATCTTCGTAACTCGATTCGGGAATTTAACTGTTTTCAATGGTAAGTTTGTACGGAACCCTCAGTGCGCGAGTCCGACTCGTACTTGCCTAGTTTTTTTATTGGGAAATATGTAGCCCTAGGTAGGTATATAGGAAAACCAAAAACAAAGGTTAAATTGGTGCAACTGTTTATTTAGGAGTAACGTTAGCCGAAGTCGTTGATGTGCTTGAGGAGTTGTTGTTTAGCGGGTCGAGTCTGAAAAGAAGAGATTTTAAATTTTATTATTGAGATTTACGTAATAGAGATCGGCAAAACTGCTTACCTATTTGTCTTATTTTAAAACTCTATTCATCAGATATCGATTAGGGAGCACGGGAGTGCCCACCAAGGCGAGCAAAAAAGTGGCACGGCCGTACCATCCTTTTCTCGAAACAGTTTTCGTTTTTCAGTAAAAAACTTTCGAAAAAACGGGGATAACTGATTTGGACATTTCTTGCAGTAGTAGTTTTCACGATAGCCCTTTTAATATTTGAACTCAAAAGCTATGGTATTAGAACTGTCTTCATGATTATCATTTTCTTTACTTTTCGACACTAAGGGCCAACGCGTGTGTTGTGTGCGGCGGTCCCCGTAGCGTAAACCGGATTATTACCTGCGCAGTGTCGCTAGTTTAACTTTAACGGTGTACATGTAGTCGTGTCGATGGAGAACTTTAATCTATTATTACGTAGCAAAACTGGCGTGGGGCGTGACTGCCCGCGACGGGTTACCGCGCGGCGAGCCGCGACGATGTACCTTAGAATGGGACCACGCGGGCGATCGCATAACGCAGCGTTGCGTCGGCTCGAATAAGTATATTTGTCTTCAGACGCGACAAGTAAAGCTAGATTTGCTGGAAATTCTTGCTTCGAGATGTCAATACCAAGAACCATTCTGAGGATCAATTATGTAACCGTTCCCACATTTGGTTTAATATTTATATTGGTATGCTTGATCATATGCGCTTACAGGAATATGAATAGAATGAATTATGTAGATTATTGTACACCTTTTTGAACGAACTTAAATATATGTTTTTTTATTAATGTGGGAAATTATCTATTGACTTCGTGGGGACACGGCCACGAACACAGTTCCGCCCAAGCGGGGCACACCTCCACCGTATGCTCCACCGTGTCCTCCGGGCGATCCGCACAATTGTGACACCCGAGAGCATACATATAATATATATCGCCCGGGCGTTTCTTCCGCCTGAATCCGGTGCAGGAATCTCTTGAACTTACCATGTCCGGTGAGGACCTGCGTCATGTGGAAGTTAAGGACGCAGTGACACCTCTTCAAAAAGGGGACGTAGCGCCATATTTATGTATGGGCACAATGGAGTCTTATCGCTGACAGCGAATGCTAACATACGACCTTTGAAACACTTAGGGAAATAAAGTTAAATATGAACTTACTGGTTGGTGGTGGTCCCGGGGGTGCGCCTTCTGGTGGTGGACCGGGCGGGGGTCCACCATCGCAGCCAGCCGCTTTCGGAAGAGTGCTCATGCCGCTCTGGAACAAATTATACCAACAAATTCAGGAAATTCTCACCTGAAAATACTGCTCTCTTTTTTAGTAAATCGACGACTATCAACCAGGCGTATTTTATTTATTTTTTTGGAATGGAAAATTATCAAAAAAGTCTCCCCCTCCGCGGGTGGAACAAAAAGGAGTTTCAAACTTTGACTGGCTAAAATCCACCTGTTTCTTCAGTTACCCTTTAAGTGCTAGGGCTGCGATAACTTTTTCGAGCCGCAGCTCTGGTAACCAGGCGTGGATCCAGGAATCCGTTTAGGGAGCCGATTATTCTTTGCGAGTTGTTATAAAAAGGAAAAAGTGCCTGGTCGTTTATACCGCGTACATCGAAGGACTGGAAAAATTTGCCTGCTGTGGTCTTCCCGTCCGATTATAATTTAGGTGTTTTCAAGGCCAGAGTGAATAAGCTCTTAATAAACTAGTGCGCCTCACCATCAATGATTGCATCGCTGCTTACCATCAGGTGGGATCGCAGTCAAGCACTAGTTTATATCAATTATAAAAGAAAAGGTTTCTACATTTCAGATCGGATTAAGCAGTTCTTTTGGACAATTTTATTTTTACGAAAATTTAGGAAATTATATTACACAACTGCGGAAAAGGCGCAAGGCTGGCAATGTTTCCACAATTATCTTTTTAACCCGCACCGTCCACAACTTATACGAGGCCAACGACAGAGCTGCCCAGGTGGCTAAATATTGGTCGGACAATATTTGAGTCAGATCGACACGAGAAGAAGAAGAAGACTAATTATAGAAAAGAAGGCAAGGTTCAACTATTGTCAGAATTGTATAGAAAAGAGATAGTGATTGCCCAGTAGCGGAACAGAGTAGGCTAGATAGATGTGCGTACACAAATCGTAAAATCTCAAACTATATTTCAGGAGCAAAACGCACGCTTAATCATAAAGAGACTCAACTCAAATTACCGTGTTTAAGGATTAAATCGTACTTAAATGTTTTTATGGTTCAATTTTCAACTTCCTCTTTTTTTAGTTAGTTCTCTTCATGATTAAGCGTGCGAAAAGGTCTATAATATAGGTGACATCATCATCTATTCTTCCTGCCCTTGTCCTTTTATTTGGGGTCGGCGCAAAACGATTTTTTCTTCCATTCTGTCATGTCACCCGTCATTATCACTAGCTTATTCTTTTATCTTTCATATCACTTCACACACCATCTATCTGTATTTTCTTTGGCCTCCCTCTCCCTCTCCATCCATCCACATGTGTATTCATAACTATTTTAGTAACATGCGTTTCATCCCTCCTCTTTACATGACTTTACCAAGACAAATGATTCCCTTTCAAGTTTTCAGTCACTGGTGCCACTTTCAAACTTCGTGTAATATACTCATTATTCACTTTATCTATTCTCGTCACACCTCACATTCACCTCAACATTGTTATCTCCGCAAATTTTTTTTTTTTTCATCCGTCTTTTTCACAGCGCTACATTCTAATCCATACAGTATGACAGGCTTTATCACGGACTTGTAGATTTTACCCTTCTTTGCCCGATTATTTAACCTTTCAAATACCGTAATTAGAGACACAATAGAAAGACAATAAAAGAGCGAACGTTAATAAACGGCGTTCGCTTGGGGTTTAATGAATTCAAATTTACATAATGAAAATCGAACTTACCACCGCAGCAAAAGCAATAGCCATGATGGCCAAGAGTACTCCAAAAAACTTCATGTTTCAACGAGTTAGCACGAACTGATGTACTTCTATGTACTCTTAACTTATATACCAGTGGAAAACTATGAAATTGACCATTTGTGACAACTGTGCATCCGGTGTGCGATATAATAACAATTATTATAAATATAACCTTAAGTTAATTGTTATTCCGTGATTTGTACGCGACGATGCGACAAAATTAACATTATGATTGCAATGGCAAAAATTACATATATTTATATTAGGCGTATGTAACTCTACTGAACCGACTCACTGGTCCGAAACATTTTAGTGTTCCAAAAGATTGGAACAGCAGTAATTGGATAAAATTGTAGGGACTTCTCAGGAATTTTGGAAATTAAAAAATCAGGATCGTAGCTTGCAGTGTACCAGTTTAATTTTGCCAGTCATGACATTCAAAAATCATGGAGGTCGTTAATAGTTAACGCCTGATAAAAATCTTATAGCTAATACTTACAACTAATCTAATTATTGCAAACTTGAAAGTGACTAGTGCTGACGAATTGATGACGAATTGACGTGATGCGTCAACATGCCGCCGGCCGTTGAAAGCTTGCCTTTCAACAGCTGTCTTCCAATAACGGACATATCTTGGAGAATGCTCTTCTGATAGTTCCGGTTGAAGTCCTGATATCAGCAACTCTGCTTATGCCGTCTATGCCAGGATGAAGAGCAATAATTCGACCCAACTTCCACTTCAAGGGTGGCTGGTTATCCTCCTTGATAACCACGAGCGAGTCCAGGTTTAGGCTGTCGTTGCCAGTCCGCCACTTTACACGCTGCTGAAGTTCGGAGACGTACTCCTTGCTCCATCTCGTCCAAAAATGCTGCCGCAGCTGCTCGACACGTTGATGGCGCGTCAAGTGAGGAGTGGAGTGGTCCCGGATGTCCTTTACAGGCAGAGACGTGATAGGTCGGCCGATCAAGAAATGACCAGGAGTGAGAGGCAACAGGTCTTCTGGGTTCGACGATAGCGGTGTGAGCGGTCGAGAATTTAAGATGCCCTCAATCTGTATTAAAACGGAGTTAAGCTCCTCGTATGTTAAATTACAATTGCCCAACACTCGGAACAAATGAAATTTGGTCGATTTGACACCCGCCTCCCAAAGACCACCAAAGTGTGGAGCGTATGCAGGTATAAAGTGGAAGGTTATACCGTCTTGAGCTGCACTATCAGTTAAGGAGTCACAGTTGCGTTTCAAAAAATCAGATATTTCATTGTAGGCTCCTACAAATGAAGTTCCGTTATCGGAGTAAATGTTGAGAGGTTTTCCTCTCCGAGACATAAACCTGCGTAAAGCCTGTAAATAATTGCTGCTCGTCAAGTCACCAACCAACTCTAAATGAATGGCCTTGGTGGTGAAGCACACGAAAATAACGATGTATACCTTCACCAATCTACATCCACGACCTTGACGACTAGCCGCGGTTATAGGGCCTGCGTAGTCAACCCCTACGCTTTGGAAAGGAAAGTCAGCTGGTGAGAGTCTGTTCAGTGGGAGATTACCCATTTGAGGAGTAACTGTCTGCGGCTTTAGTCGCTGACACCGAACGCACTGACGGTAACAGGCTCTGGCTAAGTTGCGACCACCAAGTGGCCAGTAGGTCTCTCTAATTGTACTTAATAATAATTGAGGACCTGCATGCATTAACCTAATATGCTCAGATTTAAATAAAAGTTTTACAAAATGATGAGTGGACTGTATTAATATTGGGTGTTTCTTTGTGTATGAGTATTCGGAATTGTGTAACCTACCCCCTATACGAATAATTTTATTGTGATCTAGAAACACATTCAAACCTAATAATCTATTTTTAAGTGGTAACTTTTTATTATTTATTAATAAATTATATTCAGGGAAAGATTCCTTTTGCGACTGAATAATAATAAAATTTAGCGCATCTTGTAATTCTTGAGTTCTAAAAGAAGATGTATTTATTGTTGAGCGTCCTTTGCAAGTATTAATAAAACGGAAAACATAACAAATGGAACGCTGTAATCGATTAAAATTGGAAAATCGATTAAACTCGATTATTCCTTTAAACATTCGTAAATCTTCAGTAGCATGATGATCTTGGGCTAAATTAACTAGAATAGTAGTTTTAATGTCTGGTAAGATTTCTGTATTTATAGCAGTGGGTGGCCATGTAGTACTATCGTGTTTTAAGAACCATGGACCGAACCACCACAAATCCAGTGATTGCATAGCGGTAGGTTCCACTCCGCGAGTTATTAAATCGGCTGGATTGTCGTGGGTCGACACATGTCTCCAGGTACATGTACCGGATGTTTCTAACACTTCGGCAACACGGTTACGAACGAAAGTATTTAATTTTATTAGCAACATTTTCAACCCACCCAACACTATCATGACCGCAAATCGTCATGAATATGACACTCCGACATATGGCCTAAAGAAATGTACTCTTTCATGAAGTCTTTGTACATTTTATCAAGTGGAGGTTGACTGAGGTTTCTGCCCTCAATTGACAGAAAGCATCGTTTTGCACGATGATACGAATCGCCTAAACTCTCCGGAGATTCCTTCAACGGAATCTTAACACTAAAACGGCCATCTAACAAACGCGTCGTGTTTTTTATAAAGTGTTCCTCACACATATTCTCCTCAGCTGAATAAGTCGATGCATCATGGCTAACTTCCTCGAGCTGCCAGAAACGCGTCAATTGGTTTCGGATGTCATCTAACTCATTCGAACTGGAAGAACTTTCGTAAAAATCACTAACGAAATTACATTTAATTGAAGAAAGTTGAGAAGAATTAATATTATAATTATAGCCGCCGTTAATTGGGCCACAAACTAGCCAACCTAGTCTAGTTTGATGAAGTGTTGGTTTCCCATCACCCAATAAAATCTTATCAGATCCTAATAAACTCCAGAATACGTCAGCCCCTATAATCATATCAATAGAAGCCGGTGTGTGGAAACATGGATCAGCTAAATGAATATTTGAGGGTATATTTACATGTACCTGTCTAGCGGGAACATTATCAGTAATTGTGGGTAAGACAAAACAAGTTAAATCATTTGAGTACGATTCGTGCAACGATCTAATGTGCACACGACACATTTTATTAACATGAGACCGAGAATTGTTTATACCTTGTATCGATCTTTCGGTGTTTAAATAAGGCAACTTTAACTTGTTATATAATTTCTCCGTCATTAGACAAACCGAACTACCTGAATCGAGAAGCGCTCGAGCGATGTGTTCCTTGTTATTTACGTCGTAACATCTGATTAGTGCAGTTGACAACAAAATGTTACCTGTGCTAGTCGTATGCGAGTGTGCGGAGATATTGGCTGAAAGTGCAACGTGATTGTTTGTGTCAGTAGTGGAGGATGACTCACTGCTAGTCTTATCATTCGTCCCAGCTGATTTGCTCGAAACGGGTTTTGGTTTATAATCTGCGTTGTGAATAAGCGTATGGTGTTTGCGTTTACATATTTTGCACCCCGATTTCTTGCAATTACTGGGATAGTGACCGTGACGCAAACAGTTATAACATACCTTATAACTAGGTAGTAATGACATTCTCTCGTTGACCGTTAGTGATAGAAACTGTGGGCATGAATTGAGTTTATGATCACCTTTACACTTAGGACAGTTTTGTGATGAGGAACTACTGGTGTTGTCTGTCGTTAGAAAGGATTTTATTTTTGTATTGTGTTTTACATTAGTTGTGGAATGACGTGACTTTTCCAGTGTTTCTATCAGCTCAGCGCGATTACGCATAAATTCGATGAACTGATCAAAAGTGATTCTTTTCGATTTATCAATACGCCCTTTGTATTCTTCCCATTCTCGGAATGTTTTTGTGTCTAGTTTTTGTCTGATAATGTAAATAAGTAGTGTGTCCCAATTATGAACAGGTTCACCTAATGTTTTTAATGCTCTGATATTTTTGTTTACATTATCTACGATGCCTTTTAATGCTGTTGAGGACTCCTTGGTGATTGACTCGATATTGAACAACGCTGTAACGTGATTGTCAATCAATATTCTTTCGTTATCGAATCGCTCACAAAGAAGTTCCCATGCCATATTGTAGTTTCGAGCTGAAAACTCGATAGACTGAATGACAATAGCAGCAGATTCTGTTAATGATGACCTCAAATAATGGAATTTATTTACCTCATCTATATCGTCATTGCCGTGAATGAGACTAGTGAAAGTATCTCGAAATTCGAGCCAGTTATCATACGAGCCTGTAAATTTAGGTAACTGTATGGTGGGTAACTTGACGAACTGACGCTTACTACTTGTGGTAGACTTTGCTTCCTCTTGCTCAGATTTTGAAAACTTATTTAATAATACTTTGGCTTGAGCCATCAACCCGTAGTATTGCGATTCAATTGTAGTTCGTTCGAGTACCTCAGAGTCAATGTCACACAAACATTCTAACTTTAATTGAACGTCGTTAAATTCGTCATAAAGATTATCTAATTTGTTGACTCGCAACTGCAACTCCATTACCTGAGACGGGTTTACCGAAGAATCTTGTAATTTGTTTAAATATGTTTCAAAGACGGTTAATCTTCCCTTATAACTGCTTCGCTTCTTTTTAAGATCTTTAATATCAGTCATTTCGAAAGGAGGATGTCGTAGACATAGACCTGAAATTATACAGTTATAATGTTAAATAACGAAACTATACGTAACAAAAATACCTAGCGTAATAAATAATGAGACTAAGCAACTATTGGTCTGAGTTATTAATTAATTTTACAATGTTGACCTTTGGTCACTGCAAATTATAAAGAACTACCGTAGTTAAGTAGGTAGGTAAGGTTTACTATTCTAATGGAATAATGTAACAAACAAATTAATTACTAATTATAAAAGGTTTACAAAGCGACAATTAATTGTAAAGGTTATAATTAAGAAATAATATTTGTAAATTGAAAATTAAATAGCTAACTAATGTAGGTTAACACTAACACTACTGTACTGTATTTTAAGCACCGGTTAACTATTATTTACAAATATAATTTTACCTAACACTTTGTAAATAATACCTTGTAAATAAATTGTATAAAAATATGTAAATAATTTGTAAATATGTATAAATTATGTTACTAACCTTATTTAAGTTCTTATAATTGCTACTTAATACCTATATTTTTTATATTACCTGATTTAATATTAATGAGTGTTGGGTGAATTTAATTAATATTATAATGTTTTGGCTATAACACTTAAAGTTTTATTTCACTCGATCTTCACTTCACTTTTCTTCCAAAACGTGTTCGTCACCTCGTCACTCCGGTAATTTTCAATATAATTTCCAAAATATCCAAAATTCAGCTTATTCCACTTTGCTAGTTGTAGATAATATAATATCCGGTTCGTATGGACCATGGATAAAATTGTAGGGACTTCTCAGGAATTTTGGAAATTAAAAAATCAGGATCGTAGCTTGCAGTGTACCAGTTTAATTTTGCCAGTCATGACATTCAAAAATCATGGAGGTCGTTAATAGTTAACGCCTGATAAAAATCTTATAGCTAATACTTACAACTAATCTAATTATTGCAAACTTGAAAGTGACTAGTGCTGACGAATTGATGACGAATTGACGTGATGCGTCAACAGTAATGTTTTAAATGCATCATTTGGAACAATTGAAACACTACCCACCCTCCCTCCTCCCTCTCTACTTTAAGTGACCTGCAGTTTTTTTAAATTCAAATTAAAACGTAAATAGTGTAAATTTTATTGAACTGACTAAAAAACTGAAAAAAATCAATTAAATAAAACTGTTGATGTATATGGCGCAACGTAACAAATTACGATTCATAACAGTCAGTGTCTGTGTTTGTATCTTTTGAGCCGTTGTTCCAAATGTTCCGTTTGTATCTTGTGAGCCGATGTTTCAAATATTCCAAATGATACATATCACTGTTTCGGAACATTTCAGTGATTCAGATGCAAAAGTTCCAATTGCAAACATGATACACTTTGCCCACGCCTAATTTATATGTTTATATAAGTTTAAATAAATATTCATAGACTGGTTTCTAGAGTTCCGTACCCAAATGGTAAAAACAGGACTCTATTGCTATCACTCCGCTTTCTGTCTGTCACCAGGCTGTATCTCATGAACCGTGAACCGTGATCGATAGACAGTTGAAATTTTCACAGATGATGTATTTCAGTTGCCGCTATTTAACATTATTAATATAACAATATTGTAAATACCAAAAAGTGAATAAAATAAATGTTTAAATGGGGCTTCCATACCACAAACCTGTTTTTTTGCCGTTGTTTGTTTCGGACAGCACGGAACTCTTCATGGGCGAATCCGAGTCTCACTTGGCCAGCTTTTTTAGATGCTATATATATAATCATAGGCCAACGTTGAGTCCAGCCCTTAAAGAACAAGGGTGGGTCTGACACTCCCTCTCACAACACACAGAGCGAGAAAAATCAATATTTCGAATCTTTTGGGCTTAGTCTGAGACGATTAAGCTCAAAAGATTTGAGATATTGATTTTTTACTGGTAGTAAGAGCCATCGGATCTGCCAGCGGATTTCTTTCTGAATGACTTGTGCAGTTCGTCACGCTCTTTCATGTGAACCCAATATAATTATGTACTTAACAAAAATAAATTGGTTTGACTTGAGAATGTGTCACGTCTGTGTCGTTTAAATAATAAGTTTTTATATTTGAAATGATATACGCTGGACTACTTATTACTAAACTACGCAAAGTGTCGACCAGTCGGTGTGAAATCACCTTTAAAAGAAAACGCCTACTCGAACCACATGACCGTTTCGACCTCAAACGGCTCAACACTATAATTTCTAATAAGGTTACAGTATTTGCGCCGTTTGAGGATCTCAGCGGCCGCAGCAGCGCCAGCACAGCACGCCGAGCTGGAAACATGGGATGATGCAAGGGAATCGATACAGGTTGTGTCCCACACCAGAGGCCTACCCACTTTCAATATTACTAACGTCATGCCATCAGTTTCTTCCTATCCGCACGTACCAAGACGCTAGGTTCTAATACGGCAGATATAGACAATAAATAGTTTTCATTGAACATTTCCGTCTATCATTTAATATCTCAGCATACAACCATTGCATTGTCCTTCGAGCCGGATATTTCTACTCCTCATCCTTTGATGACCTTGCTAACTGTCCCAAGGTCATCATTGCTAAAAAGGGTCCTGATTTTGTACCATATGTTACTGTTGCTATATTTTAATTGTTTTGTGTGGCGAATCTCTTCACACTATCTGCTGATATCAACAGTCTGTTCGAACGGTTCTTCATTCACCATTATTTGTAGGTGCATTTTTTCGATATCGGCGGTAAATGCGTATTTGGCGTATCGATATTGACGCTATTTGATGATTAGTTTCTGAAGATCCTATTGCAGTTTAGGACCCTTAGATATTAGGTCATTCACACTGTACCCGCTAGATATAGACGTCTTGACAGAGGCGTTGCATACGACACGCAGTTTTGTTGTCGTTGACTCTTCTCGAAGTAGGTACTTCATGGTGTGGCAAGGAACACGATATTGTTTGATTGTTGTTGTTACTAGGAACCATGTGGGGAGGTCGCCACGCAGCACGTAGTCATAGCCAATGTTCCACAAAGGCGGCCCTAGTACCGATCCCTGCCGGACACCACACGACATAGACACAATCGTTGTTGTGCCTTGTCATTATTAATTTGTTTATTGCTTTATTGCACATCTTAACTTATTACAGGACAGACATTTATAAAAAATAAGTGTACAATAGGCGGCCATTCTCTCTCATTCAGTGTTGGGTAGCCCATTTATCGAGAAAGACTATATGCTACAAAACATTACTAAACAACCCACGGGAGCGAAGCAGTAACTAAAGACGCGGGTGAAACCGCGGGGGACAGCTAGTTGTATATTTAAAATGTCTTATATCTAACCATCTTTTTTTTATTCATGTCTTTGTGTTTGTTTAGCTTTTGTGGACATGAAATTAATTCGGATTTCCAGTGTCATATAATCATGTCATAAGTTATTAGGTTTATTTTAATTTTGTTTATACTTATCGAACGGCTGGAACAATTGCCTACTGCTATCTTCCTGTCAAGTTATAATTTAGGTGTCTATAAGGCTAGAGTGAATAGGCTCTTAATAAACTAGTGGGTTTCGCTTCACCATCAACGATTGCATCACTGCTTACCATCAGGTGGGATCGCAGTCAAGCACCAACCGATTTATATTAGAAAAAAAAACTTTTTACAAAAAAATATAACCGGCTTCACTAAAAAAACACTAAAACGACCAAAATACTTTAATTTCGGAAGTCGCTGTTTCTCGGTATTGTTTGTTTCTTATTATTTAACACCGACTTCCGAAATTAAAGTTATTTCGGTCGATTTAGTGTTTTTTTTTAGTGAAGCCGGTTATATTTTTTTGTAAAAAGTTTTTTTTATCCAATTAACCCAAACACTTCTAGGATACATTGTTTTGTTGTGAAGTTCCCGTGACCACCTTCCACCTTCCGGCTCCATCATCAGATCAGGTAGATATTACCTTATAGCCAAAGTGCATCTCATGACAATTCTAATAAGCCCAAACACGGCTAGGATATATTGATTAATTACGGAGTTCCGGTGCCTATCTTCCGGCTCCATCATCATCATCAGATCACTTCGATGATACTATTTTCAACACAACTATTCAGAACCAAACATTTATTTGTATTGTCATAGTCGCTTAACTATCTTCATTGTGATATCTATGTGAGTAAGAAGTTCCGTTGGCCATTTCTGATCTTTTTCGTCAAATGTTACTCAAAAAGTAGATAAAAATACCAAAATCATTATAATATGGTTGCCTATAATGTTTGAGGAGTTCCCTCGATTCCTCATGAATCCCATCATCAGAACTGGATTTTGAAAAAAATGGGACCAATCTGGAAGCATATCCTTTACGAGGAATTTTTTTTTTTGCAAATCGGTCCATAAACGGCGGAGTTCTGAGGTAACAAACATAAAAAAATAAAAAACACAACCAAATTGATAACCTCGTTATTTTTTTTAAAAAAAAAGACATAGCTTCTTTTTGATATAGAAAGAAAGAAGGAACAACAATTTATTTGCGTGAAATGACCTTAAGCGCTTTTCACCAGGACACCATGGCAACGCGACCAGTTGCGCCGCCATGGTGTCCATAAACTAACAAACTAGACACTACATAGACACCAGATTAGCTACACCACACTGAGACAGTATCAAAATGAACCTTAAGTGCACGCGTCCGAGCTGATCGCGCCGCCAAATTGGTTGCGCAACCATATGGACACTAGGTGAGTAACTCTCTGTAGAGCTGTATACATTTTGTTGGTAGCGGCGACTGGTCGCGCCGCCATGGTGTTCCGGTGAAATATAGCCCTAAGATTCTGTAAACTTTTAACTATTCAGATGCGCGTAGGTTTTTTAGACTGAACTGATACTTTTTGGCTGGTCTTGATTGTCATTTCATACTGTATTATAATATTATGAAGACATTATAAAAATATTTTTTCAAAGAGTATTTAATTGTGTAGTTTCATTCATTCCCAAACCATGCGCTAACTTCTGATGTTTTATAGTAATGTATTATTTCATGAGGGCCATGAAATAATACATTTTGTTTTACAAACATTTACAAAAATATAGGACCTTTTAGAACTTGGATATTCATAACAGTAAGGCGTTGATTTGTTCAGAAATAAAAATAATAAGCGAAAAGTGATGACGGGTGCAACAGTTTATTTGTGAGTTATGTTAGCCGAAGTCGTCGAAGAGTTTGCCGAGTTGTGATTTAGCCGGTCGCGTCTGAAAATAAAAAGACAAAAGTCAGGATGATTTGTCCGTTATTGGGCCCAAAACATAACATCACACCTGCGTTGAACACAAATCTTCATAAGAGAAATAAGGTACATATTTCTGCAGCACGGCACGTGACAACCCAGCCAAGCAACCTATATACCTGCATCTCAATGTAGATGCACATTGAGTCATCTTTATCATCACAATCTTCTAACGTCTAGTAAGGTACTTGACGCTAGATACTTACCAAAAAAAGGTTATAAGTAAGAGCCCTCTTTACTTTTTGTAGCGATGCTGCAGCGCGTTCGCATCGATACAGTCGCGATACTGTAGCGCGTTAGTAGCGCGTTGGCATTTTTTCTATAGCATTGCAAATGCGACTAACGCGCGTTAGTAGCGATGCTGTCGCGCTTACGAAACGCGCGACTGCATCGCTACAAAAAGTCGCCGTGGACGAAGGCCCTAAGTAGGTATTTTGAGGTATACGGAAAAAAGTGTACAGTCCCACCACCTTCATTAAAAAGGGAGGATCCTCCGACCAGACGGGTGTTGTGTTTGGTATGAACAACTGCCCGAAATTTGTGGTCGGGACATTGTATAAGTTCGAATCGCGCAGAGAACATTGATGGCGCGATGTAGGATTTGTGTGACGTCAAGTCATTTAATTCGTACGTGGTCGCAAAGACGTTGCTAGTATTACTTACTGGTCGGCGGTGGAGGAGGAGGACCACCGGCACCGTTGCAGCCAGCCTTGGGAACGACGGTCATCCCGCTCTGGAATACATTAACATTATAAGTTAGTACACTGATACACAGATGCAGGAGGTGATCTCATTGGTGGTGTTCTCAAAAACATCAGGTATAGAACCGGTTAGTTTGATTGTTTGATCCATGAAGTATCTTGCATGTTCAACTCCATATATACTATGTATATATTTTTTTACTGATCGGCTTTTTGGTAATTCAAAAGTAAATGGTTTATATTATGAAACTAGCTTCTGACAGCGGCTTCGCCCGCGTGTTAGTATGTTTCTCAATAAAAACTTTGGACCCCCGTTTCATCCCCTTAGGAGGTAAATTTTGGAAAATCCTCTCTTAGTGTTCGTTTACGTTATAAAAGGAAACCTTTTCAGTCTCCTAGTCCCAGTAGTTTCGGCTGTGCGTTGTTAAGTCAGTTTCTCCTTTTAAATATAAGTAAATGTTTTGAGTTTGATTGAAAATTTTAAATAGACATTACTTTGTTTTTTAATAAAATAACGTAAAATCTTTCCTCTAAATCAGTTATTTATTTCATAATTTACACCTTTCTTTAATATTATAATTGTGAATCTGAGTTTATTTATTACACATGTACACGTTAGCGTCTGAACCGATTTGGTCCACAAGTCATGCCCATGTTTTGGAATATGACAAAATACTTTTTATCCCAAAAGTATATTTCTTTGGGATAAGTTTCGAATTTGCACTAGCTTTTGACGTTTTATAAGTGCCCAACAGTGCCGTGTAGTAGGCCTGAGTCCCAGCAGTGGGAACATTAAAAGGCTGATTATGCTTATGCTTATGCTTAAGTGCCCATGTAGGCCTATGTGAAATAAAAACATTTTGAATTTTGTTTTCTTTTTTAATTTCACGCAGGCGAAAAAGTAAGTTTTAAAATAACTTAATCTGGTACTCACCACTGCAGCGAAGGCAATACCCATAATTGCCAAGAGTACTCCAAAAAACTTCATGTTTCAGCTGGTGATCACGAACTGACGAAATTCAGAATTCCCCCAGTTTATATACATATCAGAGGAAAATTAGGAAATTGACCACTTGTGACAATTGCGCATCCGGCGAGCAATATAATAACTAAATTATTATAAATATAACCCTAAATGTTATTATGTGATTAGTATGCGACGGTGCGATACAATTATTATATTTTTTTACTGTTTGAGGTGGAACCATGCCTTCTCTCTAGGGTGGGGCGAGAGGGCATCTCAGAATGTTACAGACTAAAACCCACCTGTACCTGCGGTCCTAGAATGCAGGTTTCCATTTCAGAAATTCTCCGTGGCCCCAGTGAGTATCAGCCCTGTTGGGCCCCTGCAGCCAGCTGTTTTGCTGACATCTCTTTGAGGCGCACTTGGAGCATCACGCACCTTTGATTCGGGCTCGGTCCGGGTGGTTACCGGACGGCCGGACGGCTAGCTACCCATTGCTCATCGTCTGCAAGCCCACGATTACGGTATCTGAATACCGGGTTCGGGGACCCGACGGCTGGCGCGTAAGGATATCTGTTCCCTCAGGCGTGCAGCCGCATCCTTTGCTAGCATTACTGCTTCGCAGAGTGAGACGGCTGCTGCTCACTCCCCCTCGCTCCGGACCATGGCCTGAACCAGGGCCACTGTATGCTTCACCGTGTCCTCCGAGCAGTCCACATCTCTCGAAGACCAAAGAGATTGAAAGAATAATAATGATGAATCGTTAATCTCCGCCGTCAGTTTAATCTCTCGTTTAATTACTGTTAAATTTTATATGATTATAGCAAACCCGACGAACTTCATACCTCCTAATAGTAAGGATAACGACATCTACTGGCATTACCACAACAGCATAATACATTTTATAATTACATTTTAATTAGGGATGGCGTTTTATTAGAATTTTTTTTTTAGTAAGTTTTTCCATATTTTCTCACCGTTTAAACCTTCCCAAAACCTTTAAACCTTGACTATCACAAATATTTCAAGACCAAAATTAGCCAAAGCGGTCCAGCCGTTCTCGAGTTTTAACAAGACTAAACTGAATCGAACGCCGGCGTTCGCTCGCTCATTGTCTTTCTATTGTGTCTCTAATTACGCTACTTATAGAAGATTATTTTGTCTCTGGTTTTTACTAGAATTTTTGGGATTTTCTTCTTCCATTCTCTCTTGTCAACCATCATGCTAACATTACCTCTTCTTTCTTTCAAATGATTATCACTCTGCTAGCCACATTTTCTTCAACATTTTCCCTCTAAAAGAGGCATAAAGGTTGTCTGTAAAAAATCGGTTTTCGCGATAAGACCGCTTATTGATTTACATAGGTATGATATGTACATTCTGAAGAACACTTAACCAGCATTTTTTTTGTGTAAACATATTTCTAAAGATCAAAGCCGTTTGAAAGGAGTAGGGAAAACAAATAAATATCATCAAAAAAAATATCATGTTGTTATTATTTATTTATTTTTTTGACAAATGTATTAGTCGTACGAAAAAATCATATGTTTATAATTTTGTACATGAATCTATAATAAACATATATTTTTTTCAAACCTATTGACTTAGTTGTTACCGAGAAGAAGTTTTCAGAAAGTCACTGTTTTATTTTATAGCACTGCTCGGGAGAGTCGGGAGTTAGGTAAGGCCCTAACTACTAACTATTTTAAGCTCCTTCTGATTTTTTTATGGTGAATAGTTTATCTATCTATCAATAAAAGACGCATATCAACAATATACCTAACGAATTTTATCAAAAATTGAACTGAACCCAGGCGACCAAAATTAGTTTGAACTCCAACAATTTGGTAGAAATTTTTCATAATAATCACGAGCTATTATAAAAAAGTTGAAGTAAAATAAACAGTTTCTACCGTTTAAAAGTAAATAACCAATTCAGTGACGATTTAGTTACAAATACTGTACTTCATACTATGGCATATCCGAAGTGAGTCCGGGCCTTGGTACAGGCCATGGTCCGGAGCGAGGAGGAGTGGCAGGCGGTCGCCTCCCTCTGCAAAGCAGTAATGCTAGCAAAGGAGGCGCCGGGATTCCGATCTCGATTTCCGGCCACCGTAGGCGCGGGCTTGCGGACGGCGAGCAATGGGTAGCTCGCCGTCCGATCGTCCGGTAACCGTCCGGACCGAGCCTAAGTCGTCGACGGCGCGTATTGTTCCACGCGCTCCTCAAAGACATGACAGCAACCGCAGGGGCCCAGCAGGGTCGAAGCCTACTGGGGCCATGGGTGTGTAGCGTCTATGGCGTCACATAAGAACTAAGGGTCACCAGTTTGGAGGTTTGCGGGACTTTACTCTCTGTTCCGCATACCTCCAAACTGGTGACCCTCGACAAAGAATGTCAGCGCAGCCTTCGTGCAGCTACTCGTACTACTTCGTGACGTCATCATCACTTCTCTCACGCTTTCGAGCAGCGAGCCATACAGCCAGCACCCACGGCTATAAAGGGTATCCTGACCATCAGCATGCCTACCTGGTCATACCTGGTCATCACCCTCAGCCTCATCAGCGACCTTGGTGAAGCACACTGCACCTTCGGCCAGTCACATGAAGAGCCACGAAGAACCTCTCCTGGTCGACGCAAGCAGTCAAGCCACTACGTCGCACAGCACCGCTCCGACTCACTGAGACAGCACCACCCCGACTCACTGGGGCATCATCCCGACTCACTGGGACATCATCACCCCGACTCACTGGGGCATCACCCCGACTCACTGGGGCATCACCGCAGACAGTTCCGACTCACCGAGAACTATGCGGCATTCGGTTCCGACCCACTGTGGAACCAACCTACCACTGGCCTGGCACGCATCAAAAAGCATCAAGAACCTTCGATCTCCGATCTCCGGAGGGGAGTGATGTAGCGACATCTATGGCGTCACATAAGAACTAATCCTGCATCGCGCAATCAAAGTTCTCCACGCGATTTTAATATATACGACAGCCCGAAATCATCTATCGGGCAGTAGCCCACCAGACATAACACCCGTCTGACCGGAGGATCCTCCCTTTTCAACGGAGGTTTGTGGGGCTTTACTCTCTGTTCCACATACCTTCAAAGGTGATGCGAAAGAGATCCCCGGGGCCCTGTCAGTCTGACACTATCTCTCGCCCCGCCCCAGAGCGGGGGATGTCACTGGATGATTTTCCCACCCGAAAAAAAAACCTGACGTGTGTAACTACACGTTTTTTTTAGTTTATTTGTTTTTTATCGTTTATTAAACAACAACTTTTAAGTCATGTTATATTACGAATATCTTGCTTACATATATTTTGTGTGAAAACAATGTAAATAAATAAAGAACAATCCCAAAATAAAAATTAGAATAAGCCATAAGGCAGTTAAGAGACGACCAGTCCCAACAGATAGCGTTCGTTCAACATGATGCGTATATCAGCACCACTCAGTTCAACCATCCTATCTACCCAATTTCTGGGTAAGCGCGATACCCTTTTGATGTTTGGTTTTTGTCAGTACAACAACGAAGGATATCAAGTATTCCAATTTTGACAAAGTACAGTTAAGGAATTTCGTAAATGTTCCAATTTTGGCAAATAGCAGCTAAGTGGTTAGTCTCATCACCTGTCTAGCCGGTAGTGAGCACCCACTCTACCCGGATACAGCTTAAGACTAGTATGTTATTTAGTCTTTTGTTCACCCAGACAGATTAATCATAAACAAAGGGCTTCCAAATATCGAGAGGGAATGGAAAGGAGTCAATATTAGCTTCATAGGGTTGGCTGGAACCGTAATGGAGAGACTTTGACCCCTGAGTTTGTTTCGGTGTTTTTCAAAGGGTAGTCAGCTAGGAAACACCGGTCTCATCTAGTTTAAACTGACAAAAAAATTGACGTGTAAGAGTGTTCTTTTTTTTTAAATCTACTTGCAAAATAAATATCATTTATCATTATCATTTGACTGACCTGTTGTTCTAGTGGTTAGTGGCCCTGACTGCTATGCTGGAGGTCGTGGGTTCGATTCCCACCCAGGACAAATGTTTGTGTGGTGAGCACGATCATTTGTTCTGTGTCTGGGTGTGATTTATCTATAAATGTATGTATTTAGAAATATATAAGTATGTTTATCAGTTGTCTAGTACCCATAACACAAGCTCTGCTTAGCTTGGGACTAGACGGCGTTGTGTGATAGTTGTGAAATATTATTATTATTATTATAGGGTTGGCAGGAACAGTAATGGAGAGACTTTGACCCCTGAGTTTGTTTCGGTGTTTCTTCAAAGGGTAGTCAGCTAGGAAACACCGGTCTCATCTAGTTTAAACTGACAAAAAAATTGCCGTGTAAAAGACGTGTTCTTTTTTTTTAAACCTATTTGCAAAATAAATATCATTTATCATTATCATTTATCAGAAGGAACACAGGCAGGTCTTAGTCTGTAAAAATCTGATACTACTTCTTGCTTCTCCTCCTCAAAATCTGACACTACTTTTGACTTCTCCTCCTCAAAATCTGACACTACTTTTGGCTCCTCCTCCTCAAAATCTGACACTGCTTCTCGCTCCTCCTCCTCAAAAAAAAGTCTTTTAAACATTTTGTGACCATAGACCAAACAACGCATTCGTTATGCAGCGTTGCTATCTATCTCCCCTTTTCAACTCTGCCTGTATTAGTGCATGCTTTAGAGATGAGAAATAGGGTCAAAAGGTCCTCATTCTCCAAAGTAAAGAGAGAATTTTAGGACCAGTTTGGTTTTGTGTCAGATGTTCGATTTTTTGTATTCAATTCAAAATTCAATTTAAAATATTTACTATTTCACGCCTACATGGGCACGTATAAAACGTCAGAAGCAAGGGCATATCTCGGTCTGGTTAGTTCGTATGTGGCTTTATAGATATTGCCACACAAACTTATCTGAAGTTACAGCTGTTTCTGAGATGGCATGCATCTGCTGTTTGTAGGGTGCTAAAGATACTCATTGGCTACTGTTATCATTGTACCAGGGAGCGTTCGGCTTGTTAATTCAGCAGGGAGAAAAAACGAAACAAGTGATTAAGTTTTATATTTGTAAATAATTAAGTAATATTTATGATTTTAGTATATTTTGCCATTGTTCATCATGTTCGAAGGTCTGCCAGTGTCCTGTAGTTTCGTGGCTTATCCGCTGCTCGTCGCATCTGTCACAAATAAACGACATAATTTATTTATTTTTATAAAGCCAGTAAATCTGAGATTTCAGTTTAATTAAATTACCCTAACGTGGGTAAAGTGTCGTACCTCGTACAAACGAGGACTCTTTAAGAACGAGGGTTTTTTTTCAAAATTGATCTCGCGTTTGACCATTATGCCACCTGATGGTTATAGCGACGATGAGGCCGAACACTGGGTGGCGACAGTCGCTGTCTCGTTTTCGAATTTGTGAAAGAAAAAGACCACGCTGATGTGCCTTCGCCCATTTCTAAATTAGGCCACGCTACGCCTCTGCTAACTGGTAGGCGTCAAGAGCCGCAGGGCATTTCCCGGCCGACGTAGGCGCTGGCTTGCGGACAAAAAGCAATGTGGAGCTCGTCGTCCGCCCGTTCAGTAAGAACCAGGCCCGAATCGATGGCGCGTAGTGATCGACGCGCGTCTCAAAGACATTTTAGCAAAACTGAAGGTTCCCAGTAGATAAGCCTATCAATAGTATTCTTACTAGTAGTTGGTGCGGCGGTGGGAGGTGCTGTGGTTGCTGGACGAGGTGGCCTGCCACCGCCACCGCCGTGGCAGCCCGCAGACTGTTCAGCGGTGCTCATGCCACTCTGGAATGAAATATTTCCTTCTTACAAAACATAAATATTAAGTTAGAGGTAATAAAATGTTGCTCATTTTCTCTGTCAGCTCTTCAGTGGTTGAGACTAGGCCTCATGAAATGGAAGCACATACTGACCTCCACGATTCCGCAACCGTTCTCCTAGGACCGATTCGTCATTGGACTATTCATCGATAGGACGATTCATTTATTTCCGTTTTCCAGCAGAATCTTTCACCTATGGACATTTCGCCGACAAAACTTTCATCTGCGACACTTTCGACGACAGGCCATTTCATCTACCGAATGTTTGACCGACACGAAGATAAGCCTATAACTTCTTTAACTACAGACCTTTTCATCTACGAAGAATTCGCCGTCAATCTTAAGACAAGCGATGTTACAAAAAAAACAGATAACTATAGTGTCTTAATGTTATACGCAAACATACTCGTAAATGTACTCTATGTTTCTTTACTTTCTTATAGTCTGATGAAAAGGCAATGTGATAGGACCGGAGAGAGGTTAGATGATTAAACCGAAAAATATAACGTATATTAAACACAATATGCGTTATATTTTTCGGTTTAATCATCTAACGACTTTTCTCGCTCTAGGGCGGAGCGAGAGGGGGGTCAGAGTTGCCCACTGCGTTCTAGGACCATGGGTTTACATTTCAGAAGTCGACCCATAGCCCCTTATAAAGACATGGAGTTATATAGGATGTTTAACTTCGTCCCCTTTTCTTTCTTCGTCTTTTAATAAGTCATAGTAAGGTCCCTCTCCTACAGAGGAGGCCTGAGTCCCAGCAGTGGGAACATTATAAGGCCGACTATGCTAAGGTCCCTGTGCCTCGGAAGACACGTAATGCTGTTGATTCTGCTCCTGACTTTCTGCACCTGACCTCTCTCCGGTCATATCACATTGCCTTTTCATCAGACTATAAGAAAGTAAAGAAACATAGAGTACATTTATGCTTGCGCACACGCTTGTGCACTAATACTTGCATAATTGACTAATCAATGTCGACACTGACCACTGTGGTCGGATCGGCAGGGTTATTAAATAATATGAATCCTTAGTGAGACACACTAGTTCTCTTCTTCTTCTTCTTATTGCTCTTCTGACTCTACCACCGGAGTGTGACTTGTTTGCTGGGATATGGATAGATGTGTGTCGTGAATGTCTAAGGTTTTGTGAGAAGATGGATAAAAATAGGTAAACATTGTTTCATTTGTTTTGTGGGATATATTATTTTAGTGGTAATGTATATGTATTTTCTTTTTATTTCTAAATTATATATGTTTGTTTTTCTTTTTTATTTTCTTCAATTTGTATAGATTTGTTATTAGGTTATTATTGTTTTTATTAAATGTATTTTTTTAATTTGTAAGTTTCTACTGTACAACGCCTTGGACATCCTCCGTAACGTTGTACAAATGCTTTTAAATAAATAAATAATTAGTTGGTTGGAAAAACGGTGGTCACGATGGCCCATTCCTGAATGGTAAGATCACTCATTTCAGTGTGTGCTAACCACGGATATCTATGGTGCTAACCTTGCTGACGTGTTTAAAATTTTTCCAAAGGTTTTATCGGAATGGTTTACAATTTTTGTTAATTTTTCTGTTTTAATGACGATCTAGAGATGATATATTAGATAACTGTTTTCATGAATTTAATAAAAGGTGAACCCCTAGTAAGGTACAAACCAGAGAATAACTTACCACAAGAGCTAATGCCATGGCCATAACAACCATGAATAATCCAATGAAGTTCATCTTGAAACCTTGGCGCTGCTCGAAGGACTGGCTTCAGTCACTATCAACTCATTTTATATATAACCATATGAAAAAAGATGCGTTATGAACACAAAGGTGATAATGTGTTCCGGTGTACACAATAATCACAATCATAGTTATAAAAGTTAACATTTCTATAATGACGATGGGTTTATAATCTGATGTGTCTACAGCGCGATTCATATCGCCATGGTAGCCATTTTGCGGTAGATCATAAGGAGAACGTACCTGAAGGTTTTTATAGTAATTCTAACAATTTATGTACTACCAATGTAGTTAAGTTACTCTCCCGGCTGTCATTTATAGATCTTTGACTTTATGGATAGTCAAACGACAGGAAATCTGACAACAGTTTTGCCAAGGGGTATAAGTGTTAAAAATGGTTTGTCAAGTGATCCCATTTGTAGTGGTGACGTGGTAAGTCTAATGAATAACTTCGGAGATAGACCATAGAACACATTAATAAATATGATAGCAAATCATCCGAGATTGCTCCATGATATTGGGATTATCAATTCGCGCAACTTTTTTATTTAAGGACTGATCTTCAGGTGGTTTTGATTACATTCTATGATATGAAATGTCTGAATTTTGCACATACCATTTCTTTGACTTAATAATGCTCCCATACACTAAGGCATCATTTACCGACGACTGTGCTTATATCCTATGCTCATTGTCAACCCAGTGTGAACGTGGACTCAGTCTGCAGTATGCGTTCTCACCAAGTCACCAGTACGTCATAGGTTAGAATGCATTAATTTATGAACAAAAGAGTCGGCTTCCTACGCGTAGTACAATAATCAGCCACCGAGAGTCAGCGACAGCGCACTACTATCTATCTATCTGTTTTAGTCTGGTTTTCGCGCTCAGTCCATAGCGGACCACTGTGCGACGGCCATGGCGGCCTCTACTCCAACCAACCCACCTCACTCCAAAAGCAGATGAGTCTCTTCAATTTGCTCAGGGCGACTATGAGTGAATTCGGTGCTCCTAAGGTTTGTGTTCTTATTTCGCTGACGGCTGTGCACTCGAGGAGCACGTGCGCCACAGTTTCTTTTGACTCCATGCATTCTCTGCACAGAGGACTATCCGTGATATTCATTGTGAAGAAGTGTTTGTTCAGGGAGCAGGGAGATGGTCCCTGCCACTAGACGCAGGCTGCCTCTGTCCAGTCGCAGAAAGTCGCTGTTTAGGGTTCTATTTAAGATGGCATGGCTTCTTTAGCCTGCCTGTAGCCCGGTGCCATGGACCACCACCTTCCCACTTGTGCGTTAGTGTGCTATCGTAGCCAACCACGCAGCTGACCAAAGGGTATTGGCACGATGGGTTCAAGTTCGAAGAACACCGCGTCAGTCCCTGCTTTGCCAGGTCATCAGCTGCGTCGTTGCTCAGTGAGCCGCTATGTCCTTTTATCTACTGCAGTGTCACAGTGTTATTATTTAGCACTGTGACGCGTACTAGTGCAGAGTGGCATTCTTGAGTTTCGAGGTTATTGAGGTTTTCCTAGTGATTGTAGTACTAAGGCACTGACGGAGATTATGCGGATATGAGTATCCGTAACTCCCCTGGGTTCTATGACGTTGGCCGCTAGAATGATGTCGGCATATTCTGCCTGGTAGTTGAGTGTTCCAAGCGGTCTGGATATCTTTATATTAAGGTCGTTGGAGAAGACTCCGACTTCTGTTCCGGTGTTCATCTTTGATCCGTCGGTGTAAATTCTCAGTTCCTTCGAGCCTGAGTAGTCGTACGGTTCTTCTGTGAGTTGAATACTGTAATTTTTTTGGCATTGCAGTGCCTTAGGGGCTTTGTCGTTGGGGGCCGTCATCATGGGCTGTTGTTTAACGGCGTCTTCCATAATGCGTGTATGTTAAATTCGATAATCGGTTTTCAGTGTGCCCGATAAGTTGAGTCTGAAAGCTGCCAGGGCTGCACTACGACATGCATTGGAGGCAGTCCTAGCATTGCCTGTAAGGCAGCAGTGGGTGCCATTTTCATGCTACTGGTGATTGCTATGCAGGCGAGACGCTGCAATTTTACGAGTTCTTTTTGAGCTGTGCTTAAGTCGGTCCTAGGCCACAAGACTAGGGAGCCGTATGTTAAGGTCGGTCGATTGTATATAGCCTTTTGGACTTTTTTTTAGACCTTTGGGCTTATGCCCCAATTTCGTCCCAACATGCGTCTGCTGTATGCATGTGCATGTGGCAATACATGGATAAACTGGCATTTTAACAGTCCATTTGTTTTGCCTAATTCAACAACAATAACAGAGACAACGCACTATGTAATAGCGTACAGTAGGTTCGGTGTGAACGAGAAGTTAATATATATAGAAAAGCGATAAACTGCATAACACCCACTCCCAGTCAGCGGCCGACAATACGTCTGGTCTGAACAATGCTTTACTTACAATATAAACTAAAAAAAATGAAATTGGCGCCTTCTAGCGGAAACTTGCCACGATCACTTTCACTGTGTCAACAGACTTGGTGCTAGAAAAAGTAAAAAAAAAAAACAAAAGAAGATTTTCCATTGTTCATTCCGTCTAAGTTTACATAACTACTGCATACGACACGACGATCACGACATGACGACTTCTTGCCTTAATGATGATGAACTGCCTTGAAGTCGTCATTAATGTTGGATTGATAACTTAGAATCATCAACATCGCACCTGTAATGATCTAAAGCTTAGGCAGAAGTATAACCAAAAATGTAGGTTACATGTACAAACCCAGACTAGACCCGAATCTGGACTACCAAGGCTAATTAGCCTTTTCCCAAATGTTTTTGAGATTGGCATCCAATCAACTGATGCAACAGGAATCAGTATTTTTTTTCATCATCATCATCATCATTTCAGCCGAAAGACGTCCACTGTTGGACTTAGGCCTCCCCCAAGCGTCGCCACAACGACCGATCCTTTGCGTCTCGCATCCACCGCATTCCTCTCACTCTCACCAGGTCGTCGGTCTACCTTGTGGGAGGCCTTCCAACGCTGCGTTTTCCGGTGCGCGGACTATCCGTTCTACGAGCAATGTGCCCTGCCAACAGCCACTTTAGTTCGGTGATTTTTCGGGCTATGTCGGTGTCGAGAGTATTTTTTTTTGCAAGGAGCCTATCTGACCTTCACAACCCAGTATTTGGGAAAACGATACTTCTTGGTAAGACTGGTGTAAGATTTCCTGGCTTGCGACTATCCGTAACTACTGTCAAAGAACGACAAATGTTAGCCGGGACCAACGACTTGACGTGCTATCTGTGGCACAGAGGAATCTCGATAGTTAAGATGATGACTCATCTACAAACCGACCTCAGCTAGCGTTGCTTAACCTTGGAAATTTTTCACGAGCTCCTCTAACCTCCTAATTGGACCTAATTTGGACTACCACTACGAATTTCGACACTTAATAACTTCATAACACTTTTTGCGGTGGGAAATCATCTAATGACTGCTTCTGCTCTAGGGCAGAGTGCGAGAGCGTGTTAGACTTTTATTGACTTGACAAAACTTATGTTCCTTCAGTTGCTCTTTGCGTTGCAGGACGACGGGTTTCCCTTTTAGAAGTCAACCCATAGCCCCAGCAGCCTTCTGCCCTACTTGGCCCCTACGGTTTTGCTGACATCTCTATGAGGCGCGCGTGGAGCACTACGCGCCGTGGACAACTCTCGAATCAGGCTTTATGCTAAACGCATAGCAGTCTCCGCGCGAACTCGGAAGCTTTCGGGTGCAGAAAAATGTCTTCCGAGATAGTAAAGTGTATTTCATGTAACATAGTGATAAACGAGATATTATGTTTTGTGCAAAATAAAATTGACATTATGGATGAGGAGAGTTTGATCCGGTTATGTCTAAGTAACCCGGGGCCCTGGGACGAAGCGCCCAAGAGCGTGATTTGTCATGATGATTTTCCAAACTAAAAAAAAAAGTACTTATAATAATGAAGACATTTTATCAGCAAAAAGTTTGTTATACGAGTCCATTTCTACTAGTACCCGCAAAATATCGAGGAGAAAAAAAAAGAACCAAAGAATATTGAAGACATTATAAGTGTTTTAAAAACCACAGACCCAGATAAAACTCCAATTTTTGTGGCCAGATTGTTGGAAAAATTACCACCGATATCCTTTGACCACGTCGATGTTTCAGCCCTATTATAAGACATTCTGGTTTTAAAACAAGAAGTACAAACTTTAAAACAATCAAGAGTCACGTTGAATCAAATAAATAGTCTAAAAGCAGATATAAACCACATGAAGTTTGCGTCGCTGGTAGATGCGGAAAGGCCATTGTTTGTAAACAATAGACGCGGTGGATACTTAGCGGAGAGAGGACGAGATAGTGGTCCAATCGGTATCATGAATCTCTCAAATACTTATAGCAATGTGGAAAGTACACCGAAGAGTTTTGATACCGTAACAGAAAAAGTACATTGGCGTACACCCGCAGTTTTGCAAAAGAATCAAGCTGGTCGCCATAGCGCCAATTTAAGACATATTGCACATCATTGTATACGGGCGCCCTGTGGTTCAGATGTACCCAAAGGGCCTACAATGCTTTGCGTATCCAATTTAATAATGCGTTCAGGGTTCTGTTACGACTGCCACGATTTTGCAGCGCATCGGGAATGTTTGCCGCGTCGCGCACTGATAACTTTGATGCAGTATGGCGTAAAAAATCCGCCTCGATGCTTCGCAGGTTGCGTGACAGTCCGAACAGCATGCTGCACTCGATAGCCGCCCGGGTAGATAGCCCGCTGGTACGTACACTGGTTAATCGGACCTGCGGGGCTATTGCGTAACTCTGTTGACACTTCAAGTGATGATCACTTGTTAACAATGTGCATCATTGAACTGTCAAACAGCTAGTTTCGTATTGCCTATCTTCAGTGACCAACTGCAGTGACGTCATTAGCCACTGGTGCCTTTGATAGCCACCGTAACACGTTTTGACAGATGTTATTGTATCGATACTTTTAAAATTGCGATTGTGTAAGCTTTTGAGGCTGTATAATAGTCGATAAAATTTTAGAGTGGTCAAAATAGGCACCGTAAATTATATTCATTCACCACATTTCCAGCGTAGTTTATTAGTCACTTGTGTGATACGTAATATCAATTTTATGAAATTGTCAGTTGACAACTAAGTTTGGTGTGCAACGAATGCTAGTTGTCAACTTTTATTAAAAAGTTAGCCAATAGCCCCCCAGGTCGTTACTAGTTATTATGTATTAACAGAGGAGATTTTGTTTACTAACACAGTCGACCTCTGTGGTGGTGTGGTGTGTTACCGTGTGATAAGATTGTGGACAATGTTAATTTTTATTCCATGAAATTTAATTTATTGAAATTTTTATCTCTATTCCATGACATTTTATTTACTGACATTTTATTTTTATATGACATTTTAATTTTTGTTCTAAGACAGTTAATTAATTTAGTGAGTAATTGAATTTAATGTATTTGAATTTAATAATTAGGTATCTAATTTGTTATGGGAAGAATGAAATGAATGAAAAATGTATGAACTAACATAGAAATAAGTAGGTACTAACATATTATGTGGACCAAAAGTTGTCTTAAATAAATAAATATTATTATTATTATTATAAACTAGCTTCTGCTAGCGGTTTCACCCGCGTAAAAGTAGGTTTCTCCATACAAACTTCCAACCCCCGTTTTACCCCCGTAGGGGTGAAGTTTCGTAAATTCCGTTCTTACCGAATGTCTACACCCTATAAGGAACCTACCTGCCAAATTTTAAGTTTGTAGGTGTTATAGTTTCTGAGATTTCGTGATTAATCAGTGAGTGGTATTTCACTTTTATATGTATAGACAGATAACCATTGCCGTCCCACTACTTAGAATTTATTCAAAAGCAAACATCAAAATTTTAAATAAAATATTTATTCCTACATCCATTCCTGAACCAATTTAATCTAACTCCAACTTTTTGAAGCTCCCTTGAAGGCCGAACTCCTTTTCTGCCGGTGAGGGCTTGCCTTGCGGTCGGAGGGACTCGTTCACTCGTCGCTTGTTTTCTTCTCGAACGAAGGCGGAATTCGCAAGCATGCGCTTGTGTTGTTCATCTGGAGACAATGGTAATGTGGGATGAGACGTTAGAAGGTTAGCAAATGGTGACTTAAAATAAAATAATAACCGGTCAAGTGCGAGTCGGACTCGCACACCAAGGGTTCCGTACAGATTTACATAAGTAAGTAGTTGGATTTCCGAATCGCGTCTTGAAAATTTTTCCGAATCACAAAATAATTATTTTATGACGTAAGTACAAATCGGTTTTTAGACATTTTCATATACTTATGCTATGAGACCTTTCTTCTTGACAAATTTCAGGATTCTAAGTCAACAAGAAATAACTTATAGGTTTTGATTTCCTTGCGAGTGTCATAATATGCGCCTACACGGAGCATAAACGGCCTTATCTTTAGATTTAGTTGACTGAAGTTTGATTTTTTTACTGCTCTAAGGGTTAGCAGACCTGAGTATTTGCGTTTCGGAGAAAAAAGGTATTTACAGATAGATAGACGGATAACAAAGTAATATAAGGGTTCTGTTTTCACCGACGGAGATACGAAACCCTAAAAATCTCTAAACAGAACCATTAATCAATCATTGGCAATTATAAGGTAATTAAAGTAGATGCTTCACTATATGGTATAAAACAATGTCGCTTCCCGTTGTCTGTCTGTCCCTTATATGTATGCTTAGATCTTTAAAACTACGCAACGGATTTTGATTTTTTTTTTAATAGATACAGTGATTCAAGAGGAAGTTTTATATGTGTAATACATACTGCATGCATAATATAGTAGAGAAATATTGATAATTTTAGAGGTTTCTAATGTGATGTCATGTAAATAAACACATTGTTTTTGCGCTTATATATTGCAAACGCTGGCTGAACCCTACGAGATAAATCAAAATAATGTACCTACCTACAGTATTATACACCTTAAAAAGGTCTACAAAAAATCCCCGATGGTATATGTCTATCTCTTAAGGATAATCCACAATAACCATTTTTTATCCTTTACTTTTTACGAGAAATAATGGCTTATTTACGAAGCATTTTTAAGCAATACAGCATTAATCCTTATCCAATTAAGTACCATAATTATATTGTGCATTTAATATAGATCAATATGGCCCTGGCTTACAGCATGTAATTTAAATGAATATTTTCGAAGATATTACAGATTTAATATGCAGGGACGTAGCGGTTGCATCAGCATTGCACCCGGGCGACGCCGGGGCGAGAAAGAGATCAATCGTCGAATTCAACTCGTCTGGGCAGCGTTCGGGAAGCTGCGCGGTATCTTCTCGTCCAATATACCACAGTATCTCAAGACGAAAGTCTATGACCAGTGGGTGTTGCCAGTGATGACATATGGCTCTGGGAACGTGGTCGCTTACAATGGGCCTCATTAGAAGGCTTAAAGTCACCCAAAGGGCAATGGAGAGAGCTATGCTCGGGGTTTCCTTGCGTGATCGAATCAGGAATGAGGATATCCGCAGGAGAACCAAGGTTGCCAACATAGCACGAAGAAGCGCCAAACTAAAGTGGCAATGGGCAGGGCACATTGCTCGCAGAACAGATGGCCGTTGGGGCCGAAAGGTTCTGGAATGGCGACCACATACCGGAAGACGTAGCGTTGGAAGGCCTCCTACAAGGTGGACCGATGACTTGGTAACGGTTGCGGGAGTCCGATGGATGCGAGACGCACAGGACCGTTCGCTGTGGCGACGCTTGGGGGAGGCCTATGTCCAGCAGTGGACGTCTTTCGGCTGAAATGATGATGATGATGATGACGCCGGGGCGGGGCGCTAGTAAAAAAAACACAACGAAACATAGGGAAAGCAAGTCCTTTCCGAAGTTTCTTACTAGCTTCCGCCTGCAGCTTCGCCCGCGTGGAAGCAGAAAATAATCTCGCGATTCGGTTGTAATTTTTTTTATCTTCATTATTTTTTTTATGTTTGTTACCTTAGAAATCCGTCGTTTATTGAACGATTTGCAAAAGTTTTTTTCCTCTAAAAGGATATACTTCCAGATTGGTCCCATTTTTTTCGAAATCCAGTTCTGATGATGGGATCCATGAGGAATCGAAGGAACTCCTCAAATATTCTAGGCAATTATATAGTGATTTTAGTATTTTCATCGAGAACTTAAACATTTACAATCAAAAAGTAACATTTGATAATAATATAATAATAATAATAATATTTATTCAAAATTCTTAACAGGATAAAGTAATACAGTCTTAAATATAAATCTTAATTCTGAGTCTTACGTGCCTGAACTAGGAAATCCTGTGTTTCAGGCGAGAAGAGCTAAAATAATTTAAAATTAACAAATAATCAAAAGGATTTTATAGTACAATACAAACGTGTAAAAAATCTGTAAAGTAGACAAGTTATCTTATACTATTAATTTATAATGTTACCAAATCTTAACTTCTAGTTTCTTAACTAACAAGATACTTAACCTAGGTCAAAAATTGTATAAAAACAAAAAAATCACTTTAGCACAATCAGTAAATTCTCTGTATCATCGTAGGACATTCTTTGAAGAGCCTCCTTAAGAATTTTCTTACAGTTAATTTGATTCAAGCTATAAATGTTTGCTTTCGCGTTCAACCTATTGTAGAGGAGAGGACCGAGAAACAGGTAAAATTTTGACGTGAAAGCATGTTTGGTATGATTTTGAGGACAGACTAGATCTTTACGTCTTTTGTTAGTAAACTCCGTGCTATATGTTAGATCTGCGTGCTGTTTTAATACAATACCCATTATAAATAGCTGTCGGACTGTTAGTACTTCACATTCTTTGTATAGGAGGTTAGTGGGAAAAAGGAATGGGCGAAAAGTAGCCACTTTGAGAATTGCCCTCTGGGCTCTCTCGATGGTTAGTAACAATGTTTTACCCGCTCCACCCCATGTGGTAATACAGTATGTTACTATCGATTGACATAAAGCAAAGTAGACTTGTCTAACTATTTTTGGGTCTGCAATGTAGCGTAACTTTTTAAAAACAAATATCAATTTACGAATTCTATTATTTACAGCTTCTATGTGATGTTTAAACGAAAGTGTTTCATCGATTATAATTCCAAGGTACTTAACAGTATTTGACATTTTAATATTGGGACAAACACATTGGTTATTTGTGCTAGATGTGCAGTTATGAGCATACAATGTTGAGGTAGTGCCAGTTAGTTTTTGCTTCCGCATCGAAAACTTGACGTAATTTGTCTTGTCAGCATTTAAAGTCAGTGAATTATTTTGAAGCCATTTATTAATAACATTGAATCCGTGTTGCGCAAACTTGTAGACATTTTCTTCTGAGTCAGCCGAAAACAAAAGAGCAGTGTCGTCAGCATAACAAACGATATGGCCGTGATCTAAATTTAGATTACAGAGATCGTTTATGTAAATTAAAAAAAGTGAAGGTCCTAAAATACTTCCTTGGGGAATTCCGAAAGCTGTGCTGTTTTCGTCATCGCTGATAATATTACCAATCTTTACACATTGCGTACGTTCTTCTAGATAGCTCTTAAATAGTTTCAGCTGCGTTTCCCTAATGCCTATGGCTTCAAGCTTGCGCAACAAAATGGGAACAGAAACTGTGTCAAAAGCTTTGGCGAGGTCCAGGAATATTCCTAGGGTGTGGTTACCTTTATCAAGTTCTTGTGCTAGATAGTTAGTTAAATGATGTACAGCATCATCTGTAGACATTTTAGGTCTAAATCCAAACTGCCGCTTAGAGAGAATAGATTTATCCTCCAAATATTTATAAAGCCTGTTGTTTATAATCTTTTCTAATATTTTAGACATAGAAGGCAGTAAGGAAATAGGCCTATAATTAGTCACTTGATCTTTACTACCTGATTTGTAAACTGGGACAACAACAGCTTTTTTTAAGCACTTGGGGAACACACCTTTAGTTAAGCATTTATTAAAAATGTAAGTCAACGGTGGTACTAAAGGGTCTTTGAATTGCTTAATAATTTTATTAGATATGTTATCCCAGCCAACTGCACAGTCGTCTTTTAGACCCATAGTAATCCTTTCTACTTCCGTTTCGTCAGTATCTAGTAACACAAAAGATGATAAGCTAGTGCTAGATGCAAACAATGAGCTTGTTAGGTACTGCGATTGTCCCCGAAGTTTTTCAGCTAGACACTTGCCCACATTAACAAAGAAATTATTTGCAATGTTCGCAGATGTTAACTGTGATGAATGTGCCTGTAATAAACCTGAAGAAGACTGATTCTGTTTTGAATTATACGTCACATTTTTAATAATTTTCCAGATCTTTTTGTTATTTGTACCAGCCTCTTTTAGTGCAGTGTTATCGTAATTGCGTTTTACTTTTTTTATGAGGTCGTTACAAAAGTTACGATATCGCTTATATGACAGTTGCAATATTAAATTATTCGGATTAACTTTAGCTTTCCTATGCAGTTTATCTCTATTTTTCATACAACGTATGAGACCAGCCGTGATCCATGGTTTTATGTTGCAGTATTTGTTATTTAACCGAGATATGACCGTGTTCTTCTGAATTGCATTTTGCACTTTTTTAATTAGGTACAACATACAAAACTGCGGATCATCGGAATTGTAAACTGGGGCAAAATCAATATTGCATAAGTCTTCTTCAAATTTATGTCAATTTAATTTAGAGACCATGCGAGAGGCCACCTTAGGCAATTTACAATTAAGAATGAGTAGGGTAGCATTGTGATCGGTTATTGTTGAATTAGTTACAAGGGTGAGTGCAGGGAATTTGGCCTTGAGCATTATATGATCCAAGCAGGAGCCACTTTGATGTGTAGGAAGCGTGTGAGCGGGAAGCAAACTATGGAACGCGCATAGGTTCAGATATTCCTCAGCGGAAGCGTCTCCACTTCCCGGAAGAATATTGATATTAATATCTCCAGTTAAAATTGTATTTTTGAAGGATGATAGGTTCTGCAAGGTGTCGTTTAGAGAGTCAGTGAAATTTTTTATATTCGTAAAAGAGGGAGATCTATATACAGCTAATATCGCAAATTCTGCTCCGATTTTAACCAACAATCTGCTACAGTCGTGCATGTTTGGCTCTACGACAGACACATTTAGATGATCTCTTGCATAAACTATCACCCCATCGTTCTGATTGGAAGTTGAGTTACTCTTATACATACAATATCCCGGAATTTGTGGTATGTTATATTGTTTAGCAAGCCAACATTCAGTTAAGACAATAATGTCACAATTTATGTCTAGACGTTTTAGAAAAATGCTAAAATTATCGAAATTCTTAAAAACACTACGAATGTTTTGGGTTAATATGGTTAATGGACTAGTGTAAGAGGAGAGATATTGCTTGCAGTGTTCAACGTCACAAACTTGTGATTGAGATACAGAGAAATTGTCTATGTCACTAATTAAATGATTAATCATATTAAAATATTATTAAAAATAACAACAAAGGCCAAGAAGAATCGTAATTTACGGCGCTCTTAGGCGCCTCCATAATCAATAGAGTTTATGTACCTATTTTCTGCCATAATTTTCGCCGGACAGTCCGCTGCACTTGTCTTATGATTGCTTGGCTTTTTGAAGTGCATGCAAGTAGCGCATTTTGGTTCCTCTGCCTTCTTAGTGCATTCTTTGATGGAATGACCCAATTCACCACAGTGGCCACACGTGTAGGCGGTCTCCCGACATGATTTAGCCGCATGTCCGTACTGCTGACATTTATAACAACGTGTGACTAGGGTAAAGTCTCTGACAGGGCAGGAAGACCAATTAACAAACACTCTGTCTTTACATATCAGGGCTTTACGTATCTGTGCAGAAACTTCAATAATAAAGTTACAGGTGTCTGCATCCTTCTTACCTGACTTGTGGCTCAGCTTAATGGAGGACAAAAAGGTCTCGAGGCTGCAATCCTGAAGTTTATCGGCTAGATTTTGGTTGAAAAGACAAGTAAAAACTTCCTTCTCTTGCATGGATGAAGGCACTCCGATAATTACGACTCTAGGTTTTCTTTTCTGAGGTTCGTCGACTGTAAGGCCTGAATTTGTTGACTGCATCGATTTTTTCACCTTCTCAATGTCGTCTTTTGTTTCAGTGCTGATAATGACGCCGCCATTTTTTGTCTTGCGTAGTCCTCTTACTTGCAGTTTCATCTGCTCTGGGCATATAATTTTTTGGACAAGTGATTTGGTCTCCTCACTGGACTTTAGTTTGTCGTTTGGATATATGGCCACTGAACTTAAATTTAAGGGCTGAATAAATTTGTTGGTACCTTTTTTCACCATATCAGCAAAGGAAGATCCCGTATTTGGCTTTATAGAGGCTCCAACTGTCATCTTAAGTTCTTGCAGTTGCTGCGACAGATCTATTTGGTCTTCAAGTGTTTGCACGGTGGAGTTTGCCATGACTGCTTTCATCTTGACCGACTGGTACTGGACAGCCATCTGTGACGTGCCGTGACCAATTTTTCGGCATAAAGCACTTATGCGCATTTTTTGTTCCGTATTTAATTTGCCTTCTGATGCAATAGTGCACACTTCGTTTAGACATTGGTCAATAGTCGTCATCCAGTTTTGTATTTCCGGCGTTGAAATCACATCCATGACCTCGTTACTTCGGTTAGGCGTCTGAGGATGAGATGCGAGTGCGGGCACTGGTTTAGGTGCAGCTGTAGGCACGGGTGTAGGAGGTGGACTCCGAGCACATCGGTCACCCCGGCTGAAGGGGCTGCTTGCCATTGTGACACAGTTATTGGCTTGGTAACACCTTACACATTATTTATTTACGTAAAATAACTAGTACATATTATGATTACGTTTGACACAGTTATCCGGTCAGTAGGTAAAACCAGGTCACGATTCAGCGAGTTTTTATTTATTAATTTCAATAATTCTTCGGCACGTCTGTTCACAACAAAGTACAAATGGTTAACTCAATGTACTTGATGAAGTGGAACTGATGAAGAAGACCAGAAATGAGCAACGGAACTTCACCCTCGCATAGATATCACAATGAAGATAGTTATGTAACTATTACAATACAAATAAATAAACGATTCTGAATAGTTATGTTGAAAATGTTATCGTCGAAGTGATCTGATGATGATGATGGAGCCGGAAGGTAGGCACTGGAACTCTGTAATTAATTAATGTAACCTAGCCGTGTTTGGGCTTGTAGAATTGTCATGAAATGCAGTTTGGCTGTAACGTACTATCGAACTGATCTGATGATGGAGCCGGAAGGGGAACACCCAAATAATCCGAAATATTTTATTCCGAATTTCGATGTTCCGATTTTCAAAAGTCCGAATTTCATAATACCTAAGAATTATAATGCCTATTATTAAAAATCACGAAATTTATTTTACCGAAAGTCGTAAATGCGATTTGTTAGTTTTCCGATTTTCATACGTTCGAAGAATCAAATGCTCGAAGGGTTCTCGGTCCGCAAAACGATATTCCGATTTTCAATACTTCGAATAAACTAAAAGTCAACATGTTTTGCTACAAAATTTAGTGACAGAAACGAATCGCTGCAAAACCGACTTCACGCAGTCTTGTCTGCCCTACCCCTAGAGTGTAATTTAAACCCGCGTAGGCGCGGAGGGGTAGGGCGGCCCGCGAGTTGAGGAGCATGTGCTTGCATGCTGCATGCGTGCTTTCATGCTGCTTGCCTGTTTGCATGTTGCATACTTGCTTGCATGTTGCATGCCTGCTTGCATGTCGCATGCTTGCTTGCATGCTGCATGTCTGCTTGCACGCTGCATGCCTGCTTGCATGCTACAATAAATCCCCTGCATCTTGGAAAACGCATCTGTCATTAGTTTTTTAATTCTACCCCCTCATACTATACTTACTAATATTATACTTCTCTCTGACGAGCAATTATGTGTTTATTTGTCTTGCTATACAGTTTTATGAGGCGTTTTTATTTCGGAATTTTATTAATCGGTATTTTAATAATCGGAATTCGTATTTTTGATGTTTCGAATTATCATTAAGTCGGACTTTTCGTTATTCGATCTATTGAAACTCGGTATTTTGAAAATAGTAATTATAAAAGTTAGGAAAATTGAAATTTAGGAATTATAAAAATAGGAGTAATGATAAGTCGGAGTTGTTATATTCGGAATTTTGAACCATTCGGAATTATGAAAATCGGTATTTTGAAATTCGTATTTGTGACTGTCGGAATACCAGTTTTTCGTATTTATGTAGTGTACCCGGAGCCGGGAGGTGGATGGGAACTTCATAATAAAATAATGTATCCTAGCAGTGTTTGGGTTAATTCGAATTGACGTGAGAAATAGGTACTCTGGCTATAAGTGTATCGAAATCGGTGTTAAATAACAAGCATACAATACCAAAAACACTGACTTCCGAAATTAAAGTTATTTTGATCGTTTTAGTGTTTTGTTTTTTGTACTGAAGATGGTTATTTTTTTTTCCTTTGATATTTTTTATGGCTAAACAAATTTTGGCTAATAGGTATGCAAGTTTCTTCTGTGGAAAATAATACAATAACTGTTCAATTTACCTCTTAAAGTAAGACGATCTTTATTCTCCCCACCCGATTCCTTAGGCAAGGCTTTCTTTGAGATCAGATTTTCGATCGACTCAGCCCCGGCCTGGTGGGTCTGCAACAAGTCCATCAGATCCTTCTTGAGGTAGGGTCTGATCAGCATCAGCAGCCGATCCATGAAGTACGGAGCGTTCATGAAGTGCACGCCTTTTAGCTTGCAGAGCATGCACTCCTAGAATTTGATAGGGTTGTATATTAATCACGATTTTATTGTCAAATAACACTTTTATTAGGAACAGTATAGTTATGAGGTGGAACTTGTAGCTGGAATCTGTGTTTACAATGGTAGCGATAGACTTGCAGGTGTCTTTTAAACAAGAGTTATAAGTTGCTTCCAATAAACAGTGTTACGATGTCAACATCATCGCTTACCGTTAGGTATAGTGGGCTAACGCGAGATAAAACAAGTAAAAAGTAGCTCTTCAGTTATTCCCTCTTTTTCAAATTGTAACATTCTTAATTCCCTCAATTTCTTGAATTTTTTATGACTCTTTCTAAACCTTGATGACTTACCTGTTTCGAAGGCTCATCATCACTTACTATGTCAATTTATTTAGGATTGGCGCATCATGACTTCTTCCATACTTTTCTATAATTGGTCACTTCAGTAGCCACCGTCTTTCTAGCTATACCTTCTTTCACGGTCCATTCCATCTTTCACTCCATCCACTTCATCGATCACTGCTTCCATCCCATCTTTCACTCCGTTCATTTCATTTTTCACTCCGTCCACTTCATATATCATTCCGTCCCGGGTGTCACCATTGTGTGGACCACCCGGAGGACACGGTGGAGCACACGGTGGAGGTGTGTCCCGCTTGGGCAGAGCAACGCCGTGTCCTCGTGAGGGCGATCGGCGGCGGCGATCTCTCGCGCCGGGCCTTGGTACAGGCCATGGTCCGGAGCGAGGAGGAGTGGCAGGCGGTCGCCCCCTTCTGCGAAGCAGTAATGCTAGCAAAGGAGGTGGCCGATCGCGTGAGGCAACGGTCCTCACGCCCCAATCGCCGCCGGGATTCCGATCCCGATTTCCGGCCATCGTAGGCACAGGCTTGCGGACGGCGAGCAATGGGTGGCTCGCCGTCCGACCGTCCGGTAACCGTCCGGACCGAGCCCAAGTCGTCGACGGCGCGTGCTGTTCCACGCGCGCCTCAAGGAGATGTCAGCAACTGTAGGGGCCTAGCAGGGTTGAAGCCTACTGGGGCCAAGGGTCTGATTCTGAAAGGAAGACTCGGCCCTGGTACGAAAGGCAACGAAGGAACAGGAGTGGGTTTTTATTCAGTAAAAGTCTGACACTATCTCCCGCCCCGCCCAAGGGCGGGGGATGTCATAAGATGATTTTCCCACCGAAAAAAAAAAAAAAAAAAACTATCATTCCGTCCATTTCATCTTTCACTCCGTCCACTTCATCTGTCGTTCCGTCCATTTCATCTTTCACTCCGTCCACTTCATCTATCGTTCCGTCCATTTCATCTTTCACTCCGTCCACTTCATCTATCATTCCGTTCATTTCATCTTTCACTCCGTCTATTTTACATTTTACCTCATCTATATTTTTTCACTCCATTCATTTCCCCTTTCACTCCGTCTAGTTCAGCTTTAAATCCGTTCATATCTTTCACTCCGCTCATTCCATGTTTCATCCCGTCCATTGTTCGTTCTTTCGCACTTCGTTATTTCAAGCCAAATATATGGTTTTTCATATATTTGACTTGGAAATACGAGGATACTGTATTTTACTACTAACCTGTAAAAAATATAAGACTTTCTTCACGACCATAAGATCGAGCCTCGTGACGTGACTTAGTGTTGCCATTTCCATGTCGATAAGAATCACGAACCTGCCAACAATAGAATATATTATAGATTTAAAGTAAAAAAATAAATAAGTAATGTCTTCTCCTATGTGAATATTGGAAGAAGATCATGGTCTTAACAATAAAGAAGTATGCACCTGAAAATTACCAATATGGGTCTCCGAGATTATTCGAAAGAACCAACACCTTGTCCACCACCGGTCTTGGAACTCATTATGCAACTAAAGGAACATCGTTGAGTTTCAGTCAGTCAAAGTCTGACACGTCCTCTCAATCCTCCCAGAGCTGGAGAATTTATTTGATGATATCCCATAAAAAAAAAACAACGGAAAGACACAGATATAACTCACGTCTTCATGAAAAAGCAAGGTTGCTATCAGTGTAATGAACTTGTTTGTCAAAGAAATTACAGACATTGTGAATCCGGGTTGAAGATTGCAGTAATTGAATTTAATTAGCATTGTATTGCTGGTTGTGTCATATCAATAAATGGCTTCTTTCCGGCTATTCTCGGCAATAAATACTTGGATCGTCGAACTGCTTCTAATTATGTAATAGCGACCTTTAGGAGCTAAAGTAGCTCCACTTAGACTTTTTGTAACGTCTATGCTATGGAAGTATTCTATTCCTTTTTTCGCACGTTTGTGTTTACGTGTGCCGGCAGAACAATTTTCGCTTTATGCATAGAATGAATAAATTATGATGATAAATGAAGTTTAGTTTGCAAAGGCTAAAACAACACTTTTATTTATTTATTTATTGAGTAGGTACATGGAGAACTTACAGCTAATAAACCAGACAAACAAAGGAAACCATAATCATTAGAAAGCCTATTACAAGTCCTCACGTATAGACATTATAATACATAAAAAATGGTGTGAGCACAAAAACAAAAAAGCTTCTGTTTTTAGTTAAGTAGGATACAGCATAAATCCTTGGTTTGCACTAAATAACTAATCAATAAATCTATTAAACCTAATGCTACTTGAAAAATTTGAGGCTTAAACACCTACTGACCGAGTTCACACTAATTGTAAATGGATCCCAATCACATTTCTTGCATATGTCATTGAAATTACCGCTTGCACGCACGATATAACTGTTCCGCCTATAATTTGAAGACGTGTGAGGAACACGTATGGGTAGATTAAAACGAAATGTTTTGTTTGGCACATTAAAATTAAATTTGGATATAAGGTCAGGGCTATCAATATTGTTATTGAGAATTTTGAGCAAAAACAGACAGTCAGCAATTCTACGACGATTTTCTTTTGATGACGAGATTCTAGTATGATGAAGTCAGGTAACAGATGATACCTCTTACAGAGTATACGTAAATTTTCATTAATTTAATTTTAAACTAGATGAGGCCGGTGTTTCCTAGCTGAGAAGAAACACCGAAACAAACTCAGAGGTCTCTTAAAGTTTTTTACAGTAAACATGTAACAGTGAAATCATACGAGAACCTTACAGATTAGTGTCTAACATGGTCTTTTGAGGAAGAAACCACACAGATTTGAGTGGACCTGTCCAACCAGTGTCAGCATTTGTCAGTATTCGTGTAATAACTCAAGAGGAATAAGAGCTCACAACTCGACGAACGAAACGAAATAAACTTGAGAACTAAAAATAAAGAGCGACTGAATCGAGCATAATACGAGTAGATACGATATTTTAGCACCTTGCCTGGGGATATGCTTGGCTTGGAATATTAACATTGTAGGAGGCTTTTTTATATAAGTCATTTTTTATATATATATATTCTTTTTTGTATATTTTGAAAGGCAGGGTTTCCAGCGCCTATGTCTGTTTTAAATGTTTATTCTTTGATCCTGTTTAAGGCAATGGACATTATTTTGATACCTAATAAAAGCTCTTTGATAAGGAAGACTTACGGAAAAGCACTACCATCGTACTTGTTTTCGCTTTCCATACCCTTTAAAACTTAGCGATGCTATTTCGAAACGTATGGATTCCGTTGTAAATATAGATCCGTGATTTCATTAAAATTTTGTCATTGTGTTGCCACTGCAACTGCTATACCTCCAGCATTGCAGATTTTCACACGCAGGTTTTTTTTTTGTATTTATTTTTCTTTTAGCCCCACATTAGAAATTACTTTGGGCTCGATATCCGTGTTTGGGCAAGCCATAATTCTGGGGATAAGTCCCCTTTTTGAGGAGTGGCTGGAAAGGCAACACCGCGTCCTTACCTTCCGCATGACGCAGGTTCTCACCGGACATGGTAAGTTCGGGAGGTTCCTGCACCGGATTTGTGCGGAAGAAACGCCCGGGTGTCACCATTGTGTGGACCACCCGGAGGACACGGTGGAGCATACGATAGAGGTGTGCCCCACCTGGGCAGAGCACCATCGTGTCCTCGTGGGGGCGATCGGCGGCAGCGTTCTCTCGCGCCGAGCCTTGGTACAGGCCATAGTCCGGAGCAAAGAGGAGTGGCAGGCGGTCGCCTCCTTCTGCGAAGCAGTAATGCTAGCAAAGGAGGCGGCCGCACGCGCGAGGCAATGGCCCTCGCGCCCCAGCCACCGGGATTCCGATCCCGATTTCCGGCCACCACAGGTGCGGCTTGTGGACGGCGAGCAACGGGTGGCTCGCAGACCGACCGTCCGGTAACCGTCCGGACCGAGCCCAAGTCGTCGATGGCGCGTAGTGTTCCACGCGCGCCTCAAGCAGATGTCAGAAACCGTAGGGGCCCAGCAGGGTCAAAGCCTACTGGGGCCATGGATGATGGCAAAGAAGGAACAGGAGTGGGTTTTTAGTCAGTAAAAATCTGACACGTCATAAGATGATTTTCCCACACAAAAAAAAATTAGAAATTACTTCTATAATGTGGGGTGCGTTCACAAACACGTAAATTCACACAAGACACTCGGACCCGGAATGTGCCCGGAACAAGAAACCCACAGTAGGCCATATCAATATTTTGTTCCGTGTGGGAATCGAACCCGTGACACGCAGCGCAGCAGCCCGTCGATCAACTACTGCGCCAACCGTGCTGCTAAATTTACAATAACATTTATAATCCATGCTAATACTAAAAACGTGAAAGTAACTCTGTCTGTTACGCTTTCACGGTTTTAAACGATATAGGCTAGGCTATTTTTTATTTGGCTTCGACTTCACATCCGCAATAACCGACATTCACGTGGATGAATTTTACGAGCATGAACTTCGTAGAACAGATGGTCGATGGGGCCGAAAGGTTTATTTATTTATTTATTAATTCTTATTGCACACAAAAGTATAGAGGCGGACTTAATGCCTTAAGGCATTTTCTACCAAGGTAGGTAAGGTTCTGGAGTGGCGACCGCGCACCGGAAGACACAGCTTTAGAAGGCCTCACACAAGGTGGACAGATGACCTTGTGAGAGTAGCGGGAATGCGATGGATGCGAGACACACAGGACCGTCCGTTGTGGCGACACTTGGGGAGGCCTGTAAACAGCAGTGGACATCTTTCGGCTGAAACGCTGCAGAATCTAGTTTCACTATACTGATAAGTTTAAAAAAAAAAAAAAAAATTGGTTCTAGGACATGCCAGTTTCCTCACGATGTTTTCCTTCACCGTTTTGAGAGCAGTGGTGTTATAAATTACATAAAGTAGTGCGCCTGGCTGGGTTTGAACCCGTGACCTACACCTAAATAAAAAAAATAAATAAAATAAAAATGCCCTTTATTCCACTACTTACAATTTTAGAAAAAAACTTAGTTATGAAAACCGATAAAAAATATACAAATCTTCTGCTCTTCTTCTCAATCTATTCACATAAACTAGTTCCTTCATCTGTTTCTTCTATTCTGTTTTGTTATCGCTATTCATAGCGGTCGCCTCTACGGCGTAGGCCTCCCCTAAATCGCTCCACACTTTCCTATCGCGCGCTTTCTGCATCCAGTTTGATCCGCATCGTTGGGTAAATATATCACGCCATCTCTTTCTTTGTCTCCCCTGCTTTCTTTTACCGTCTAATGGAATCCATTCTGTTACCCGCTTTGTCCATCTCGTACACTCCAACCTACATAGATGTCCTGCCCAGTTCCATTTCAGTAATCTAGTTCTTTGGTTTACATCCGTCAGTTTTGTTTTCTTTCGTATTATTTCATTTTTTATTTTATCCGATTGTTTTATGCACAACATGCTTCTTTCCATTTTCCTCTGGCATATGGCAATTTTCTCCTCATCTTCTTTTCTCAATGACCATGTTTGGCATCCGTATATTAGACAAGGTAGTATGGCTGTTTCATACACTTTCTTTTTTATGCGTAAGCTAATTTCTCTACTTTTCATTATTTCTTTTAGCCCCCAGTACTTTTTCCATGCTAAAGCTATTCTTCTTTGTATCTCTTTTTCGGTACAGTTTTCGAACGACACCAATTGCCCTAGGTATACATATTCATTGACATATTCTATCTTTGCGTTCTCTATTATAACGTCCTGGTTCTCTCCATTCGTAATTATTTTTGTTTTAGAAGCGTTTAGCGATAGACCGACTTTCTTGCTTTCTCTTGCCAATTCGGATATCATGGATTCTAATTCGGTTGCAGTCTCAGCAAATATCACAATATCGTCTGCGAAACGTAAGTGACTGAGAAGTTCTCCATTCACTTTTATGCCCTTGTTGTCCCACTCTAGGTACCTAAAAACTGACTCGAGTACCGCCGAAAATAATTTTGGTGATAACGGGTCACCTTGTCGGACACCTTTTTGTACAGGAAACTCTACTCCTTCTCTTTCCAGTTTCACTTTAGCCCAACATTTAGAGTAAACGCTCTTAATTAAATTTATATACTTTATGTCCATCCCTTGGTGTGAAAGTGCTGTCCAAATTGCATCGTAATGTAGAGAGTCAAAAGCTTTCTGGTAATCGGTAAAACACATATAAATAGTTTTCCCGTACTCGTTAGCTTTCTCTATTACTTGCGTAACCACCTGTATATGATCTATCGTAGAGTATTTTTTCCGAAATCCTGCCTGTTCGCGTGGTTGATTCTCATCCAGGATTTTGGTGACTCTATTCAAAATGACCTTAGAAAATATTTTGTATAAATTTGTCATAAGGCTGATTGGTCTATAATTTCCAAGTTCACTCCGATCTCCCATTTTGTGAAGCAGTGTGATTGTAGACTTTGACCATTGTTCGGGTGTTTTTCCTTCCCTAAGTATGTTATTGAACAGATATTGTAGAGGTTTCAGTAATGAGATGCACAGAGATTTCAAAACTTCGTTTGCAATATTGTCACTACCAGGGGTTTTGTCGTTTTTCTGCGTTAATATTGCGTATTCAATTTCAGATGTTAGAAAACTTTCCGTGTCGAGTAAGATTGAGGCTCCAGATGTATTGTGGTCATAAATATTTTTTTGTAAATTAAGATCGTTGATGTTGTTTTGCTGATCGTCGGTGTACAGTTCTTAATAGAAACGTGTTGCTTCGTTAATTATATCTGGACGTCTAGAAAGTATGTTTCCACGTTTGTTTTTTAGGTTTGTAGCCCACTCAGTCTTATCACTCAATTCTTTGTATGACCTACACCTACGTAAGTTTAAAGTACAGAACTTAAGCTAAAGGTTGTTACTTGTGTACTATCCAAATAAAAAAGTCTGTGTTACGTACCCAGGCCACGTTCCTTCTTCATACTGCCACAAATCGTAAACAATCATGAAGGCTCTGACAGTTTCTAACAGGTTAAAGTTGCGGTAGTCTGGGTCCAGAAGACGGAAGTACCCCACCTTGTAGCCTTCCACTGTGGGGGTAGTTAGTGGGGTACACAATCTGGAAATAAGAGACAAAACAATGCATTACAGTCAATCGAATATATGAACCAGAAAACGCAGTGTTGGAAGGCTTCCCACAAGGTGGACCTAAGACTTGGTGAGAGTGGATGCGAAACATACAGAGCTGGACATTGTGGTGACACTTAGGCGAGGCTTTCGTAAAGTCTAAAATGATGTAGATGATTGTCAATCGAGATTGGTAGAAGAGGTTGAAAAAGATTGCATGAGGAAACTAGGAGAGAAAGAAAATGTTCTCGGTAAAATGGAGCTGAGAATTTTATTGTAGTGTTGACTACCTCAGTGAAGCTTGCCGAGAAGGTTAACTTGATACATTTGCTGCCAAATACACAAATACATTAGAATGTGTACATCCATATTTTAATGGTAAACCAATTAACTATTCATACGTAGATATGGCTTAAAGGACTTGGTATCCAAGCCAAAAACATTACGAAAAAAAAAACAGTACCTATATCCAAGCTGATGATATATGGGACTATAGTCCCATATATCATCAGTCATCAGCTTGGATGTAGGTACTGTTTTTTTAATGGTATACCATGGAACATTTTTATTAGATAACAACTGGTTTGATATTACGAGCATGGCAGTTGAGAGTTTGTCATGCTCACTCAAATGTCTCGCTGATGGTGGCACGTGTTGTTGGGTCATTCATTTCCCTTCAAAGTGGTTGAGCTGAGTGGGGCTGATGTACGTGTCATGCTCGTGAACGGGCGCCGTCAGTTGAGACTGATCATCTCTTAGCTGCTTAATTCAATTTCTATTTTTTAATTAGCTTATTTATTTATTTTTTTCATTATTTATCTACATTGTGCTCACATAAAAGAAGCTACAAGAAATATGTCACCAAGATTTATGTAACTCATAATATGATTTAAAAGAGTGTCCATGGAGTCTCTTGCACGTTCTTCTCCATAGAGATCTACGCTTTGGAACGTGCAATTTAGCTTCACTTTTTTTGACTGACCGACATTTTGACAATTCAAAAGTGCCTGTAAATTGTCTATATGAAATAAACGTTTCTGATTCTTGATCTGATTTCTGGAAATTATCAAATTAAAAACTTCCTCCACTCTGGTAAGTTGAAAATTGGAGTCAAACTTTTATTGACTAAAACCCACACCCACGTTCTTTCAGTTACCCTTTACGTTTCAGCGCCGCGGTGACTCTTTCGAATAATTCCACAGCCCAGACAGGTACTGCGTTCGCGTCTTAAGTTCGTAACGGCCTGTTTACGACTTTGGTCTTAGCGGCAAGCGGCGCGGTAAGCGGGGCAGCATAGGTATGCAAGCGCGCGGTGCTATGACCGGAGTCTCGTGGCGTGCTTCAAACATTTTTATACTTTTGATCTTACCGCTCGCCGCTCCGCGCTTAGCTACCGCTCACAGCGGCAAGGTCGTGAACGGGCCGTAACAAACTAATACGTATGTTGGGCATACAACAACAGTACTAGGCACGCTACAATCAAACTTTATTCCCATCAGCTTAAAGTCCTCATTACTAGTGTTACTTACACTGTATTAAGTGCGAATTCAGCTTTCTTGTCATACGCTCGATCCTTGAAGAAAGGTTGAAAGAGTGTCCTCAGCGTAAAGTGCAGGTCCAGGACTTGCTTCGATACCTCAATGCTTTTCTGACAGCAATGGTATACGATCAGCAGGTCAACATCTGAAAATTAAACTCGATTAGCATTAAGGAAGCCATAATTGACTAGATTTATGTACACATAAATCACACGTTGTTGAAACTTCAACGGTCCGGACTAAGCGTTTCGCTTCGTCGTTTATACCGCGTACATCGAAGGACTGGAATAATTTGCCTGCTGCGGTCTTCCCGTCCAACTATAATTTAGGTGTCTTCAAGGCTAGAGTAAATAGGCTCTTAATAAACTAGTGCGCCTCACCATCAATGATTGCATCGCTGCTTACTATCAGGTGGGATCGCAGTCAAGCACTGGTTTATATGAATTAATTAAAAATTAATTAATTAAATTAATTACATAAAAAAACTATCTGAGATTTGAACTACTATCGTCCTAATTACAGGTCTAGTCAAAAGACCACTGCGCTACGGTCTTCGTTGACTCATGTCTAAAATAGGTGTTCAAATAAATGTCATAATTGATCTATGTGTCTGTACATAAAAAACATTGGACAAGTTTTCGTGTTTCCTTATGTGATTACGTAAATCTTCTAAATTACTTTTTTTTAACTTAAAATCTTGTATAATATAATACCCCAATGATTCATCAAAAACCTGTAATTAGAATTTTACTTATTACAATAGTATGAGACATGAGCTGAGTATGTACATGAGCAGTGGTGGCCGAGTGGTAACGGGCCGGACTTACGAGTTGTAGGTCGCGGGTTCAAACCCAGCCAGGCGCATTACTTTGAGTAATTTATTTCATCACCACTGCTCTCAAAACGGTGAAGGAAAACATCGTGAGGAAACCGGCATGTCCTAGAACCAAAAATTCGAAGACATGTGACATTCACGAATCCGCACTGGGCTCGCGTGATGGATTACGGCCCATTCTCTCTCCTAGAGAGAGGAGGCCTGAGTCCCAACAGTGGGAACATTAAAATGCTGATTATGCTATGCTATAACTTAAAATGGGGGAATCCATTATAAATGGCTCCTGTATCGTCGTCGGTGCGCTCACAGACATGTAAAGTCATGTGACACCTGTAGGCCATGCTACATATTTGTTCCGTGCGTTCAGGATGTTGTTGGGTCTGCCGTGGCGGTGCAGCGCCTCTGGGATGTTTGCTGAAGCGCGCACAGATGGTTTCCAGGCCATCATGCGCAAAAAAGCAGCTTCCTTGCTGGCCCGTATATGGAGTAGCAACAACGGCATTCTGAATGCAATTGCTGTACGCTTTGACTGTCCCTTTCAAAATTATTGGGTAATGTCTTGTAAAGGTGTGGCCAGTCATGGCAAATAAAATAAAATAAAATTTGTACTAGGTTAAGTTTTCTATGGGTCTAAGCCACCCGAAATAAAGTTATTATTATTTCTTTATTCGTTCAATATACATATTAATTAAATTTTTAAATATTTTTTTAACAAAATCATATAAAAAAAAAAACATTTAAAAATATAAAAAATAGTAGTCCGCCGGTATCGGGACAGGGTCCAAGCTACCGGTGGTTAGGGCTCCAGAGACAGGAACCTCCTCACGATGCGAGCCGTATCGAGGAGTACTGCCTTCTGTATCAGGCCCTTGATCCAACCGCGCAATGACAGCTTCGACAGATGGTCGTCGAAGCTTTTGGCTATAAGGCCGTTGGCGGTCACGACAATCGGCACAATGACAGCCGAGTCTACATTCCACATGTCAACAACCTCGTGTGCTAAGTCGAGATATTTAATTTGTTTCTCTTTCTCAGCTTTCACGAGATTCTCGTCATATGGGATGGTGACATCGACTATCATTACGCGGCGCGCTAATCGGTCTATCACTACTATATCCGGCTTATTGGCTACAATAGTCCGGTCAGTAATGATAGACCGATCCCAGTACAAGGCGACATGGTCATTTTCGAGAACTGGGTCGGGCACATACCTGTAATACGGTACCTCATAATCCACTAGGTTGTATTTCAAAGCAAGTTGCTGGTGAATAATCCTGGCTACTTGGTTATGCCTGTGCAAGTACTCGCCGTTAGCCAGACGAGAACAACCAGAGATAATATGTCTGATAGACTCACCCGGACGATGGCATGCCCGACACACGTCAACCGTCCCGTCCTTCATTATATATCTCCGGTAGTTATTCGTCAAGATGACTTCGTCCATAATTGCTTAATTGCTTCATTCATCACCGCTGTCGGACGAGGTATGGGTCTCCCTGCCTTTGCGCACGAATTCGAAGGCGGGCCAAAACAAGGTCGATCCTAACTATTTACACATTATAGTTACGTATATACCGCATGGCACTAGTCATGAATCATTGCTAGTATCCTTTTACGACAGAGTGAGCGAATTTACTTTAAGTAACCATAACGATAAATTCCTTATACTTGGGGACTTTAATGTAACCCATGCTATTTGGTCTTGCAATTATGACTCAAATTCAATGGATTTATACACTAACAATGACAAATTAGCTAGCCTCACCGCCGATTTCATGAATTTCTCATCTTTATTACAATATAACAATCAATTTAACCATAACAATAGAATATTAGATTTAATTTTTAGTAATGAATTGTGCCTTATCTCAATGTGCAAACATCCATTAGTACCACAAGATTTGCATCATAACCCATTAGAAATTGACTTAAAATTAAACTTCTGTCCCGCACTCAAGCTCCCATCTACAATAAAAAGACAATATTATAAAGCAAACTATGACTCAATTAAGACTGCCCTTGCGTCCGTCGATTGGGAGAATATTTTTTCTAGTATGACCCACGTAGATTCCATGATGGATTACTTCTATAGTGTTCTCGAAAATATTGTGAACGAATTTGTGCCAACCTGCAATTTAAGTTCTAGGCAAAAATATCCACCTTGGTATACAAAACCACTTATTAAGTTATCCAACGAAAAATGCAAGTTTCATCGTAAATGGAAAACATATGGTAACCTTCACGATTACCACACGTTCTCGTTATTGCGGAGTAGATTTAAAAAATTGTCTAAAGATTGTTATCAAAATTTTATTCGGTATTCCGAAGATAATATAAAAAAAGATCCTAATTCATTTTGGTCATTTGTCAAATCAAAAAAAATGTCTAATACCATCCCTGAAAAGATGATGTATAACGGTAAAATAATATCTACTGGTGAGGAGATTTGTGAGGCCTTTAATTATTATTTTAACTCCGTTTTTATTCCGACTTCATCTCATATCCACCCTTCTACCTACAATTCATCTTCTACTGCAGATATAGGCACAATCAATCTTACTTTTGAACAAGTATTAAATGAATTAAAAAAGGTTAATATTAAAAAAGGAGCTGGATCTGATGACCTTCATCCAATTTTCATATCTAGGTGCGCTGAGGTTCTTGCGAAACCAATAACCTTGATATTTCGCACGTCTATTGAAACTGGAGTGTTTCCTAGTAAATGGAAAAAATCTATAATAACCCCTATACCCAAAAACAATAAAAAGGATGTTGTAACCGAATACAGACCGATCTCTAAATTATGTGTTCTTGGTAAAATTTTAGAAAAGATAGTAACCTCTCAAATCTCACTCGCTGTTCGTAATCACATTTCGCAGCATCAGCACGGCTTTTTTAAACATCGCAGCGTAGATAGTAATATGTTAAATTTTTCGGAATTTCTTGTGCAAGCCATGGATAAGAATCTACAGGTAGATGTCGTGTACACCGACTTTTCGAAGGCGTTCGATAAAATTAACCATGATATGCTAATTGAAAAACTTGCGAAGGCCGGAGTACACGGCAACTTATTGCGGTGGATCCAATCTTATATAAAAAATCGAAGTCAGGCGGTCTGTATCAAAGGTTACTTATCCCAATTCCTCCCGGTTCCCTCCGGAGTTCCCCAAGGTTCCCATATTGGACCCTTACTCTTCAACCTTTACATAAATGACATAGAATCTATATTTGACCACAGTAATCACTTACTTTACGCTGATGATACTAAAATATTCAGAGTGGTTAATTCCGTTGAAGATTGTTCTAAATTACAAAGTGATTTATTAAAATTGCACAATTACTGTACAACAAATCAACTCTATCTCAACATAGATAAATGTTTTATAATGTCCTATACGCGGAAAACTTGCCCGTTTAATTTCAACTACACAATTAATGGCCTAATTCTTAAAAGAGTTACCACCATTAGGGACCTAGGTATCATTATGGACTCCAAATTAACATTTACCCATCACATAGACCGTATAGTCAGCTCCGCATTTCGCAGCCTAGGATTTATTTTGCGAATCAGTAAACCTTTTAAAAATGTTATGACTCTAAAAATTCTTTATTTTTCATTTGTTCGTTCTATTCTAGATTTTTGTAGCCCTGTATGGAGCCCATGTTTTGATATACATATAAATAGAATTGAAAGAATACAAAAAAAGTTTCTGAAATCACTTAATTATCGTAATAATACTTACGACACTGCATATGAAGATGCATTGCGTAGGCATAAACTGATAAGTCTTCGAAACAGACGTAATATGTTCGACATTATTCAATTGTTCAAAATTTTAAACTCGTTAACCGATTCTCCTTCATTACTTGGTAAAATATCACTAAAAGCACACACTCGCCTACCCGTACGCCCCTCACGTACAAAACCACTTTTTGTTCCTCCTCGATTAAATAAAACATATACCCGTAACTCATTTTTATACCGTTCCACTAACAATTATAACAGAGAATTTACAGACATAGATATTTTTAACATTTCTCTTAACAGCCTGAAACTAAATTTAAAAAGTCGATATATCACCTAATACTCCTTACCTTTTTCACTTTACTTAGTAGTTATCAAACTGGTATTAATATGTGTTTCAGTGAATTTATGTTTATGTACTTACAAAAAAATTAATATGTATAATTCAAACGCGTCCTTCCAAAGTGGAGTTTATTGTACTTAATTTTACCTAAATATTACATTGTCGGCACTATAGGTCTATTGTAAGGAAACAATTATTTTAAGAATTATATTTTTTTGTATATGACTGTTTGATGCCAAAATAAAAAAAAAAAAAAAAAAAAAAAAAAAATTGCACAGATAAAACCTTCAGTTTCCCCGAAGAGGTTGCTGAAACGTAGCCAGGCTACGGACGCTGCAAAATCTATATCAGACTCATGAAGAGCCCGATAAAAGCGCCCGTGGAGCTCCTTACTTTTCCATACTTCCTTGCGGTCATCAGTTGTAAGTACCACAGGTTTGCACCAGTTCTCTTTAGCCATGCACAACGGGGTGAGTCCCTTGTCCACTGCGACCACATCTCGGTGCATACCCACATCGGTTTTGTGAAAGTATTCTCTGAGGCTGCACACCTCGCGGTTGTGCAGGGTCTTCGCGTTTAAAAAACCTCGACCTCCACACTTCCGCGGGATGTACAGTCTCATCACCGACGACCGTGGGTGATGCATCCGGTTTGCGGTCAGCAGTGTACGGACCCGCCTATCCACAGCGTCTAGCTCGGTCTGAGTCCATTTGAGTATGCCGAAAGAGTACATTAAGACCGGCATGACCCAGCCATTGAAGGCGCGCACCTTATTTCCACCTGACAGAAGGCTGTTTAATACCTTCTTCAGGCGGCCAAAGAAGCGCTCCTTCAACGATTGCTTCATGTCAGCAACGTTAATGCCTAACGCTTCCGACATACCCAAATACTTATAGGTTTCGGTCGAGGAGAGGGATCTAAAGTGTATGGAATCTGAGAGTTGAATCCCCTCAGATTCCATAATCTCCCCTCGCTTTACATGCATGACTGCACATTTATCCACACCAAAATTTCATCCTGATGGCACTACTGAAGGTTTCAGTTACCTTCAGTAGTTCCATCAGTCGTAACTTGTTGGGGGCAATGAGTTTCAGATCATCCATGTAAAGAAGGTGTGATAGAACCTGACCACCTCTTCTCAACCGATAGCCCAAGCCTGATTCCTCCAGCAATGTGCTTAGAGGATTCAGGGCTAAGCAGAACCAAAGTGGACTCAGACTGTCGCCCTGGAATATTCCCCGTTTAATCCATATAGGCTCATCGTCCCTCCGAATCGATCGACATCCTGGATAGCGAAGAACTGTGTTCCATTGCCCCATACATGACTCAAGGAAGGTGCGTAGAGTTGCATCTATTTTATACAACTCCAACACCCTCATGAGCCATGTATGTGGCACAGAGTCATTATTATTATTATTTAATCGATTCTACGACATGCAGTGCGCTGCAGCCAACAGCTAAACTACTGCGCTAGCCATAACTATAGTTTGTGTATGTTTAGATAGATAATGGCGATGACATAACCATCGATTATGGGTAGATATATTATACTCAAAACTGTTCTAAAACCATAAAAATCGTTATTTTAATAACTTAAAGAGATATTCTTGAATTTTCCAATTAATCATTTGAGTGTACCTTTATTAGAAAAACAGATAAATTATTTAACAAAAGAATAAAACCTATCTTTAAAAATAAAATGCATGTATGTGCCACAATCATCACTATGTCTTTGTTCAAGTCTAAATTAACTTCAAATAATACACTCATGCACTAGATGACTTCCCATTATTAGCCTCATTTACATTATACAATGATAAACTATCTCAAACAGACATCAATCATCATGAACCGGCCAATCATCGCATTTAAACGCTTCTCTAGAATCGATGTATTATAGAAAGAAGAAACCTACCACAGCTTGTGCTACGATATTTAAAACAATAAATAACGTAGCGCTGGCATTCTGTTTTTTTTTTTAGGTGGAAAAATCATCCAATGATATCTCCAGGTCTTGGGCTGAGCGCAAGGGTGTGTCAGACTTTTACTGACTAAAAACCCACTCCTTCTTTGCCTTTCATACCAGGGCCGGCTTTTCCTTTCAGAAGCGAACCCATGGCCCGGCGCTGGCATTCTGGTAGGGCCACTGTGATGCCATGGACACAATCCATCATCATCATTATTTCAGTCAAAAGACGTCTACTGTTGGACACAGGCCTCCCCAAGTGACGCCATAACGACGGGTTCTGTACGTCTCACATTTATCGGATTCGGATCACCTTGTGGGAGGATCACTCCAGAACCTGTCGTCCCTATAGACCATCTGTTCTACAAGCAATGTGCCCTGCCCACTGCCACTTAAGTTGGTCGATTCTTCGGGCTACATCGGTAAACTTGGTTCTCCTGCGGATATCTTCATTTCTGATTCCATCACGAAAGGAAACTTCGAGCATAGCCCTTTCTTTCGCCCTTTGGGAGACTATAAGTCTGGTGAAGGCCATTGTGAGCACTAACGTTTCGGAGCTATATATCATCACTGGCAATACGCACTGGTCATACACTTTCGTCTTGAGACACTGTGGTATGTTGGTCGAGAAGAAACCGCGTAGCTTCCCGAATGCTGCCAGGCCGAGTTAGATTCTACGATTGACCTCTTTCTCGTAGTTAGACCTACCCAACTGGCCCGGCTGTCCCAGGTAAACGTAGTCGTCCATAACTTCGAGTGTAGAGTCTCCGATCTTGATAGGAGTGGGTGCTACATGGACCTTTATCATGACTGACGAACACAATTACGGAACGTAGGTACAATAGAAAAAAATATACAATTTAAAAAATATATATTATGGCCATATGCGTAAGTAATAATTGCACTTACCATGTTCTTAGCGTGTCAATAACGATTATCTATCAATATTTTTTATTGATCATTGCTGGTATAAAGGGTCGTATTTAAATCAACACGTCACGCATATTAATATTTATGTTGTTATCTTTCTTGGAACTTGATTTTACGTCTCAAAAGCGGTTTTTGCTGGCCGTTTTGCATTTGATGTCAAAACTCGTATACATTACGACTTTTTTATATATATTTCTTATGAATACATATTTTACTGTATTATCAACAAAACAATATGAAAATTAGTTTTTCAATCCAATCATAAATGCAATGACTTGAAACTACGTAGAAAACTTTTGATTACTTTTTTTTGTTATACCAGGGTTCTATAGCAAAAATTATTCAAAGTCTTAAGCAATAGGTCTCTTCTGGAAAGTTGCTTATTGCCCCCTCCCGCTTTAAGTAGAGTGATACTCCCTGTGTCAGACTTTTACTGACCCTACTCTTACATCTTCCCTTGTTCCTTAATTACCCTTTGCATTTCAGGACCGCGGTGACAGTTTCGAACACCCCTGCATTGATAGTACTGGTGATTGCAAAATAGAATTTGTCAAAGATTATCATAAAATTAGTAAATATACTGGCTTTTAGATAAATATAATAACAGAAATAGATATAAATTAAATAAATAGAAATAGAATGAGAACAAGGCAAGACAAGGCCAAGGACCTAAGTGCTTGTATTGCGGATATATCCATTGAAGACCTCTAATGACATTTCAAGCATTTACGTAAATTATACAGTAAGAGACTATTATGGTTATCTTAGACAATGGAATAGGGCGGTCTAAGAACAATTAAAAACTGGAATAAAAGGTTAATAAAATATCACATTTGATCTGAACGTGATGATTATCTAGGCAAGATACAATAGGTTATTTATAAATAAACTTATAAAAAGTATATAGTTAAATAATATGAAAATGTACAAAAGCAAAGAGACAATGAATCGACCAAACAATGTGATCAAATAAAATACTGATGGTGTCAAAAACCCGACCGCCAAAAAACAACTAAAAAGTTCGAATCAAATTACTATAAGCAGTCTTATACAGCTGGTGGAATTTATTAAAATAAATTACTGAACTAAAGTTCAATCATAGAATTAAAGCCTGGTTTTTCGAGACTGTCAACTATTTTTAGTTTTTACACTTCATCATCATCATCATCATTTCAGCCGAAAGACGTCCACTGCTGGACATAGGCCTCCCCCAAGCGTCGCCACAGCGAACGGTCCTGTGCGTCTCGCATCCATCGGACCCCCGCAACCGTTACCAAGTCATCGGTCCACCTTGTAGGAGGCCTTCCAACGCTACGTCTTCCGGTACGTGGTCGCCATTCCAGAACCTTTCGGCCCCAACGGCCATCTGTTCTGCGAGCAATGTGCCCTGCCCATTGCCACTTTAGTTTGGCGATTCTTCGTGCTATGTCGGCAACCTTGGTTCTCCTGCGGATATCCTCATTCCTGATTCGATCACGCAAGGAAACTCCGAGCATAGCCCTCTCCATTGCCCTTTGGGTGACTTTAAGCCTTCTAATGAGGCCCATTGTAAGCGACCACGTTTCGGAGCCATATGTCATCACTGGCAACACGCACTGGTCATAGACTTTCGTCTTGAGACACTGTGGTATATTGGACGAGAAGACACCGCGCAGCTTCCCGAACGCTGCCCAGCCGAGTCGGATTCGACGATTGATCTCTTTCTCGAAGTTAGACCTTCCCAACTGGACCGTCTGTCCCAGGTAAACGTAGTCGTCTACAACTTCGAGTGTAGAGTCCCCGACCTTGATAGGAGTGGGTGCTACATGGCTGTTTACCATGACTTTGGTTTTGTCCATGTTCATTTTAAGTCCCACTCTTTCGGAAGCTCTACTGAGGTCACCAAGCATTGTACTGAGCTCCTCCGTAGTCTCAGCCATGACTACTATGTCGTCGGCAAACCGAAGGTGAGTGATGTACTCGCCATTGACATTAATGCCTAGCCCTCTCCATTCCAAAACCTTGAAGACATCCTCCATTGCTGCCGTGAACAGTTTCGGAGAAATAACGTCTCCCTGCCTCACGCCCCGCTGCAAGAGGATAGGTTTCGAGGTCTGGTCTTGTAGTCGGACTGACATAGTGGCGTTTTTGTACAAACACTTCAGCACTTCGATATACCGATAGTCAATTTGGCACCGTTGGAGAGACTGCAGTACAGCCCAAGTTTCAATCGAATCAAAGGCTTTCTCGTAGTCCACAAACGCTAAGCAGAGAGGCTGGTTATACTCCTCAGTCTTCTGTATAACCTGCCGCAGCGTATGTATGTGGTCCACGGTGCTGAAGCCTTTTCGAAATCCGGCTTGTTCGGGAGGCTGGAAGTCGTCGAACCTGCGCGCGAGACGATTCGTGATGACTCTGGAAAACAGCTTGTAGACATGGCTCAGAAGCGAGATGGGCCTATAATTCTTAAGCAGGGCATTATCGCCCTTCTTAAAGAAGAGTACCACCACGCCTCTGCTCCACGCCTGTGGCGTTTTCCCCTCGAGTATGACGGAATCAAATAGCTTCTGAAGGGCCTTAAGGACCGGTTTTCCACCCGCCTTCAGGAGTTCGGCCGTAATTCCGTCCTCACCCGACGCCTTGTTGTTTTTCAGCTGCTTCAGAGCCATCCTAATCTCGTACAGGCTGACGTCCGGGATATCTTTGGTATAGTGTCGAGTCAATCTAGCTCTTGGGTCGTTTACTAGATTTACAGCGGGTTTAGCGGTAGACGTGTATAACTGTCCATAAAAAGCCTCGATCTCTCCCAGAAGCTCCGATTTGGCGGATATGACTCTGCCATCGTCGGTCTTCAGTTTCGTGAGCTGGCTTTGCCCAATAGACAGATCTCGTGCAAATACTTTAGAGCCCTTATTCCGCTCAATCGCATCCTTAATCCTTGCGGTATTAAAGCGGCGAAGGTCACGTTTCAGGGACTTCGAGATTTGTCTATTGAGCTGCCGGTATATGCACGCATCGTCTGAAGACTGCAGAATCATCTCACGCCTCTTCTTCATTAGCTCGAGGGTCGGATCGGAGAGCTTCTTGTTTTTATTTGTACGGTGAGTCTTGAAAAACTTAGACCCGACCGTATGGACAGTTTCCATGAACCCATCGTTATATTCATCCACGGAGCTTCCTAGGCACTCGAAACGATTGTGGAGTTCGAGCTGAAAGCTTTCACCGCGTTGATCACAGAGACATCATTGAATATTTGCTTTTTCGTCGACAGGATGAAGTCAATCTCATTTCTAGTTGCACCGTCAGGACTTTGCCAGGTCCACCTTCTATGCTCACGCTTTTTGAAGAAGGAATTCATCATATAGAGGCCCTCCTTCTCCATAAAGCTAGCCAGTAGGTGTCCCCGGTGATTCCGACGTCCAAATCCAAATTGCCCCACTCGCAGCTCGTCACCGTCTCGTTTGCCCAGTTTCGCGTTAAAGTCCCCCATGACCACGGTGAAGTGAGTCTTAGAACCATGCATGGCTCTTGATATATCCTCATACATGGATTCTACTTCGTCGTCGGGATGTGTCGAGGTCGGGGCGTAGACCTGTATGACCTTCAGCGAATATCTTGATGATATTCTGAGTATAAGGTACGCCACCCTGGTCGACACACTCTCGATCCTCACGACACTGTTCACAAGGGACTTGTGGACGAAAAACCCGACACCACCCTGGGACTGCTGGTCACCCTCCCGGAAATAGAGCAGGTTACCGGATTTGAGAATTATCGTATCCTCCCCCTGTCTTCGGACTTCAGACAATCCCACAATACTCCATCGCAACCTGCTCAATTCCTCCTCCAGTTCGGTGATCTTCTCGTCAGTCCTCAGTGTACGCGTGTTGAAAGTTGCCAGGTCGAGTCGTTTAATAGATGGGTAGCCAAATCTCATCCGGAGATTCTTCGCACCCCTTGCCTCGTCGTCGCCTTGACCGCTACCGGAGTCAAGGGTAGACGGGCTGCCGGGCACTAGGGGCCATTTTTTCCTTCTGTTTTTCATGGGTTGGCGATCGCAGTTTGGTTGTTGTAATGCACAGAGGATGCTGCTGCCCATTCTCTGGTATGTCCCTTAGTCGCCTCTTACGACACCCTCGGGAAGAGATGGGATGGTGTTATTCTTAACGTCCGAACACCATACGGAACAAGGTTTATTACATTATACGGAACGTTATACGGAACAAATTTTACACTTTAGTGAACAATATTCTTGTTGACTCATAATTAGGACACAAAAATTATATTTGAAAACATAAAATTTGGCTCCAAAAATACGCCATTTTAATTTTTTATAATTTTGAAGTATCCAGTATCACTCTCACAACGAAGACAAATCTATATCTGAAGCTAAGGTAACGGATGGTTTAGGCTCTAGGGTTTGCCAAAGAAACATACATATCTTACACTCGAAAAACATATCCCTCTTTCTGATGCAGTCAATAGGGTCGACTTTAATTCAGAAATAAGCCTGTACAAAGAGTATTTGTATAATTTTAACCGCAAATTAACTTCGGAGCTTTTTGCAAGTTCTTTTTTACAGAAATCGACGCTTTGGAACGTGCAAATAGCTTCACCTCTTTATTTCTTTTTTGTTCCGGACTGACCCTGACTATTCATAAGTTCCTGTAAATGGTTTATTTGAAATAAACGGTTTGAATTTTGAGTTTGATTTAATGCGACAACACTTTGGACTCTAGACAAATTGAATATCGCCTGCATAGTAATTACAGTGAAAACAACACAATACATATTTCATTTATTATCTTGACAATTGTCATTGTTGATAGAATTTCAATTTGTCTAGAGTACAAAGTGTTGCCGCATTAATTTTCTGTGCAGACTTATTTCTATAATATAGCAATGGCAATCCTAACAGTCCTTGCACACATGCACGATTTGCACGTGGAGATGCAACACCGGGGAAAACTCCACTGCCACGCCAAGTCGCGGCGGACAGAGTTGCGGCGGGATCTCATGGTGGCTTTGCGACAGCGACTGTCACAACCCAGTGCTTTTTTTTTCAGTGGAAAAATCATCCAATGACATCCCCCCGCTCTTGGGCGGAGTGAGAGATATTGTCAGAATTTTACTGACAAAAAAACCTACTCCTGTTCCTTGGTTGCCTTTCATACCAGGGCCTAGTATTCTTTTCAGAATCAGACTCTTGGCTCCAGTAGGCTTCGACCCAGCTGGGCCCCTACGGTTGCTGACATCTCCTTGAGGTGCGCGTGCTAATGGCGTTCTCAGCACTGGGTTGCGATTGGGCACGCCACATGGTAAGGTCGGGAGGTTCCTGCTCCGGATTCGTGCGGGAGAAACGCCCGGTTATCACCATTGTGTGGACCGCCCGGAAGATACGGTGGAGCATACGGTAGAGGTGTGCCCCTCTTGGGCAGAGCACCGCCGTGTCCTCGTGGGGGCGATCGGCCGTAACGACCTCTCGCGCCCCGGCGCACACTACAGTACAGTACCAGGGCGCGCGGGGTACTTCTTCACACAGTCCATCTTTCTTTGTGTTCTATTCTATATAATTAGTGGTTTATTCTAACCTGTAAGGTGATTCTCTGGCAGATGTGGTTGTGTCTTCAGCCAGTCGCGTAACTTCTTGATCTCTTCGGGTGAGATGTCCGGGTTCTTCTTATATTCTTCCTCTATTGTTATCGGCTTCACTATACTCGCCATTTTGTTTCTGAAATGTAAAAGAGTTACCAGTTTTACTATTACATTCTTCTCTACCTTTATTTCTGGGTGAGATAACTCCTCTCGCTCCGATGAAGTGTCAGACTTTTTAACATACCTTTACTAGCCTGTTAGTCTACTGGTTAGTGACCCTGACTACTATGCTGGAGGTCGTGGGTTCGTTTTCCACCCAAGAAAATGTTTGTGTGATGAGCACGATCATTTGTTCTGTGTCTGGGTGTAATTTATCTCTAATATGTATGTTTTTAGCATATCTAAGTATGTTTATCAGTTATCTAGTACTCATAGCACAAGCTCTACTTTGTTTGGGGCTAGGTGGCGTTGTGTGAAAGTTATGGAATATTATATTTTTAATATTATTTCCGGACTAAATACTGGTGTTCCAGGGCCGCAGTAACTCTTTTGAACGAACTTGCAGATTTTTTACTAACTTATTCCAACAAATTCACTCCCGTGATAATTTAGCTTTCTTATATTAAAAATCGTAATCAGATCATTATTTTATAGGATTATTCTCAATGATATTATATTTAATGTTCAAATTTTTTGTTTATTTTCTTTATATACCATCATTATTTTGGTATATACATAAAAAAAAAACACAAAAAAAAACAAACAAAAAAACAATAAAAATACATTAAAAATTATATATAATACTACTGATTATATTTACAGTGAAATCAAAGGATAATAATAAAAACCCTAAACTAAATAAAACAAACTAAAATATGGCACCAAAAAACTCCTCCACATCACTGTCGACAAGTAAAGTGTCCAAAACACTGACGGTATTGCCACGTTGTATGGCAATACTTGTCCGCTGTCCAAGGTAAAAACCCAGCCCTTGTCAATGGTATTTTATTACCCTCAACAAACGAACACACACTTTTACCTGTTTGCAGTATTATCAGTTAATGGTCGAACACTTAAATACGGCCAAAATATTGCCACCTAAGATTTATTATTTGAATAACTTGACCCCCACGACTACCTGTAGTTTGTGGTTTGTTGACCAAAAGTTAATGTTGTGATCAATCAAGATCATTGTTATTCAGATTCAGTGTTGTATTTAATTAGAGTTTCTTGCACGTTCTTATCCATAGAGATTTAAACTTTGGATCGTACAAATAGCTTCATCTTTTTTATGACTGACGGACCTTGGCCATTCGAAAATGCTTATAAATGGTTTATTTGAAATAATTGCTTCGCGTTTAAGTGGAAGAGCTATAAATTACATTAATCCCGATTTAAAATCTCAAACATTTGAAGTTAAATTTGAGGTTGTATAATTTGGAATTAAAATAGGATTTGACATATTCTGGACTCTAAATATTAAAGGGCCTAAGATATGGTCAACAGCCCCAAAGAAGTATTATCAAAATAAGTTATGGTACCACATTAGTGACATGTAAATGTTGCCGTTGCCGCAAGTTCAGCCTCCCATCTCTTGAGATGACACCGCCTTGGCGTTAGGGAGATAATTGATTAAATAGCCACTAGACCAAATATTTAAAAAAGATATATAGGGTGACTGGTAATTAGTGTACGATACTTAAACACGTGATTGTGCTCATGATAACCAACAACTTTTACTATGGGAACAAACCTGAAATCACGAAAAAAAATCAGCTGTTCAGTACATTTATGTTTGCCTAATGTACTGAGCAGCTGATATTTTTTTCGCGATTTCGGCTTTATTTATTTATTTAAACTTCATGTACAGTAGTGGTACATAGGCGGACTTAATGCAACAAGGCATTCTCTACCAGTCAACCTTTGGGTTAAAAGAGACAACACTGTGGTAGGTGCTTTGCTCCCATAATAAAAATTGTTTATTATCATGAGCACAATCACGTGTTTAAGTATCGTACACTAATTGCCAGTCACCCTATATATTTCAAAAACTGTTTTAATAAAACCAAAACTGTTAATTCTACATGATGAACTCCTTCTTCAAAAAGTGTGAGCACAGGAAATGGACCTTGCAAAATCCTGACGGTGCAACTACAAACAAAGTTGACTTCATCCTGTCGACGAAGAAGCAAATATTCAATGATGTATCTGTGATCAACGCGGTGAAAGCTGGAAGTGATCACCGCATGGTAAGAGGCACATTGAATATCAATATCAAGCTTGAAAGGTCTCGACTGATGAAGTCTACGCTCCGTCCAGCACAGATCCAGATACAAAACTCCGAGAGCTTTCAGCTCGAACTCCACAATCGTTTCGAGTGCCTAGGGAGCTCCGTGGACGAATATATCGATAGGTTCGTGGAAACTGTCGGGTTAAGTTTTTCAAGACTCACCGTACAAATTAGAAAAAAAGGCTCTCTGATCCAGCTTTCGAGGTCATAGAGAAGAGGCGTGGGTAGCTTATCAGGTGGATCTCAAAGTTTCTGAAACGCGACTTTCGCCGCTTTAATACCGAGAGGATTAAAGACGCGATTGAGTGGAATAAGGATTCCAAAGTATTTGCACGAGATCTGTAAGAATAACGATTTTATCTACCCCGATGACTTTTTAATTAATTAATTTAATTTAAAAAAATATTTTTTTTTTGTTTTTTTTACTAAGAATATCATCGGGGTTGGTTAGAATAACAATTTTACACAGATTAAATTTAAAAAAAGTACAGTTTTTTTTTTAATTAGGAAAAGCCGACGAAAAAACCCACACTTGGGGGGTCCACAATCATGTACTGGATCCGCGGTATTCGTTAGTGCGTCGATGTCAAAGACACCCTGTATATGGATTTATGTTCGTATGAAACTCGATGCTTTATCATGCATGACGTATTCAAGTAGATAAAGTAATATTAATGGCGTTTAAAAATATTTATTCCGTGCAGGATTACAATAAACCTGTTAATTTTTGTCATTGACAAATGATTCCTTATTTATCGTAACCGGTGAAACGAAAGTGTGGAACTACTGCTTTTTTTTAAGGTGGCATAATAAGCGTAATCAGCCTGTTTAATGTTCCCACTGCTGGGACTCAGGCCTCCTCTCTAGGAGAGGGAATGGGCTGTAATCCAACACGCGGGCCCAGTGCGGATTGGTGAATGTCACATGTCTTCGAATTTTTGGTTCTAGGATATAATGCCGGTTTCCTCACGATGTTTTCCTTCACCGTTTTGAGAGCAGTGGTGATGAAATAAATTACACAAAGTAATGCGCCTGGCTGAGTTTGAACCCGCGACCTACAACTCGTAAGTCGGGGCCGTTACCACTCGGCCACCACTGCTCTCCTTATGGTCTCTTTTAAGGGGGGAATTCATCTAATGACTTCTCCACCTCTGGGGCAGAGCGCGAGAGCGTGTTAGACTTTTACTAATGTTCCTTCAGTTGCCCGTTTTATTTAGTTTGCGTTATAGGACCACGGGTTTCCCTTTCACAAGTCGACCCATGGCCCCAGTAGGCTTTGGCTCTGCTGGGCCATTACGGTTTTACTGACATTTCTTTGAGGCGCGTGTGGAACACAGCGCGTCGACGACTCGGGATCAGTTTGGACAGTTACCAGACGGCCGGACGGCGAGTTGTCCATTGCTCATCGACCACCTACGGTGGCTGGTACTCGGGGTCGGGATCGCGGTGGCTAGTAGGGCGTGAGAAAGTCCATTCCCTCACGCTTGCGGCCGCCTCCTTCGCTAGCATTAAGTACTGCTTCGCAGGAGTCGACCGCCGTGGAACTATTACTTAAAGTCCTCTCAAATTTAGTTTTGTCTTGGTCATAATTATTTATTTATTTATTTAAACTTCATTTAAGTACAGTAGTGGTAATTATTATATTTACAGTTTTCTTAATTATAATGATCTGCTATTTAACACAGTATTTAGATATTATTTTATTTGATATTAATTTATAGTAAAATGATTAATATAAGTAAGTACTAAACTTACATATAATGTATTTTAAATTTAAAAGCACCTCTTCTTAATGATCATCATCATCATCTTCCTGCCCTTGTCCCGTGTTATTTGGGGTCGGCGCAACACGTTTTTTTCTTCCATTCTGCCCTGTCACTCGTCATACTATCACTAACTTCCTTTTCTTTCATATCACTCTTCACACAATCCATCCATCTTTTCTTTGGTCTCTAATTCATTATATTTCAAATATATCTATTATTTATTTAATGTGAGCACCTACCACAATGTAATCTTTCTTAAACCAAAGGTCGACTGACTGGTAGAGAATGTCTTACTATATTAAGACCGCTTATGTATCATTTTGTAAATAAAGTTAATATAAAAAAATAAAGTTTTTTTGTACTTATCTCGTTCTCATGAAAATAATAATGACAATTTTAAAATATTTTTTTTACCATAATTATCATCTGCTACCTATTGAATCCCGTCAAATGCTAGGCGTCCTTGCAACAGACCAATATGAAGGTGGAAAGATGAACTGGATTCTTACCGGAGGGTCTGGCCCGCAATGGCCGAAGGCAGAAGTGTGAGGATAGGGGGGAGGGCTCCCTTCCCCTTATTATTTGCCCGACTGTAGGACGTAACGGGCTAATTAGATTAGATCATGTAACCTTTTTCCGAAAATGTTAAGGTAGAACTACATTGCGCACACGTGTGCCACGTACGCTGATCTGGGCGCGTCGGTCTCCATACATTTTATATGGCAACTAAACTTGCAGAGCTACATTAGATCCACGCCACGCGACGCTACGCAACGCACCGCTATGTACAAATCAGGCGTGGTCCACGTGTGCGTCGGTCTAGTGTAGTTCTCGCTTTACTGTCGGCTTCCCTTATCAGCAGATGCAGCTGAATGCCAGAATTTCACACAGAGAGACTGCCTATTTGAGCTTCACAACCGAAATTATTTTCCATTAGGTACATTTTAAAATATATGTCGTTAAATTCTAAAATATTTGACCACACATTTTATCGTTATATCTCAACTGATAGGTACATTCTAATCTCTATGAAAATCAGTTCTGTCATTAATTTATTGAGTTACCGAACCGAAAAATTACAAAGTATAATTAAGGAACCAAGTTTAATGATGCGTAATTTTAGTGAAATATCCACTAACCTTGCCAGTAACATGCTATGCATTACGAAATCATCCAATGACTTCTCTCACTCTAGGGTAGAGTTAGAGGGCATATCAGACTTTCACTGTATAAATTCCACCTGTGTCCTTCAGCTGATTTTGTGTTCTAGTGCCACGGTCATTCTTTCAAACGTACCCACAGCCCTAGCGAGCATCGGCCCCACTGGGCCCCTTCAGTTTTGCTGACGTCTCTTTAAGCCTCGCGTGGAACACTACACGCCGTCTATTTGGGCTTGATCCTTACCGAACGGCCGGAGCGCGAGCTACCCTTTGCTCTTCGTCTGCAAGCTCGCGCCTAATATGGTCGAAAAGCGTTAGGATGTCCATTTCCTTACAGTTGCGGCCATCTCCATCGTTCGCATTATTGCTTCGCAAAAGGAACCGACTGCTTCACCGTATATGCTCCACCATGACACTCAGGTGATCTTTCCGCTGAATCCGAAACAGGAATCTCCTGAACTGGCCATATCCGATGAGGACTTACGTCAGGTGGACAGTGAGGACGCCGGGGTGCTTCTCTAACCACTCCTCTAAGAGGAGACTTAGCACCGCAATCGTAGCGTGCCCATGCATGCTATGATTATGTACGTCTCGTGGTTGCAGGCGTGAGTGTAGAACATGAGGTCCTAGGTTCGATTCCCGAGTCGGGCAGAAACTGCTATTGCATTTTTATATTATAAATAAATTTATTTATTTCTCCCACAAGATACATAGGTACAGCAAAAATTTCTTTAAACTATATTTTTGATAGGGAGACAGGAGCCCATACTAAGAAAACTTGTGTTATGGGTCCCCTGGCCACCTGTACCCAGAACAGATCAAAAGAAAATAACAATGATTAGGAACTTAAAATTAAGGGAGTGTGCTAGTTCAGAAAAAGTTGACATGCATGTGTGAATGTGTGTGTGTGTGTGTGATGGTGTGTTTACGTGTGTTCGAGTGCTAGTAAATGTATTCGTTTGTCTTAAAAATCTCTATGTTTGTTAAGCAGTCTTTCTGTCTCCTCTCTTGCTTAAGAAGCCATTCGGTGATCTTTCCCTTATATTATATTAGGAATTACTCTGCAGCGGCCTGGAGTTTGAAAGTTGTTGGTGTGACACACCCATGCCTCAATAAGCGCATAAACTCATTAGTTCTGCGCTTGATCTCTCTGTGGTCATACCGGATTACCGTCCCATCGTATTATGTGACTAAAGGAACAGTGTTTTTTTTTCCGGTGGGAAAATCATCTTATGACATCCCCCGCTCTTGAGCGGGGCGGGAGATAGTGTCAGACTTTTACTGACAAAAAACCCACTCCTGTTCCTTCGTTGCCTTTCATTAGGCTTCGACCATGCTGGGCCCCTACAGTTGCTGACATCTCCTTGAGGCGCGCGTGGAACAGCACGCGCCGTCGACGACTTGGGCTTGGTTCAGGCGGTTACCGGACGGTCGGACGGTGAGCCACCCATCGCAAGCCCGCGCCTACGGTGGCCGGAAATCGGGATCGGAATCCCGGCGGCGGTTGGGGTGCACCTGTGTTACCGCACACGCGACTATAATATCTCCAGCGTACGTAGCTAATCTCTGTTGACATTGGCCACCGTGACCGGAATTCGGTTGGAAGGATTATATTAAACACTTTTACTCTTCTTCCGCTTAGGTACTAAAAATCAAAAAATACACCTAAACTTGTTATGTAAGAGGCCACAGAACTACATTTCAGGTTTTTAAAACCAGTTTAATAGTTCTATTACTTAGCAGATCAAGATAGGCTAGATTTAGTTGCCGTCTTTTTGGAAGGATTTAGATTTGCTTTTATATTATTGACAGTGTCACATATGACCACTATCTCACCTTAAAGACCTCCAGGTTGTAGCTATCGAGATACACAGACTACGGTAGGGAATTCCACTCCTTTGTTGTACGCACAAAGAATGTGTACCCGAAAGAATTTGTATTCGATGATGCAATAGGTTTGGCGGAATTAAAGTGTGCAATTCCGATGCACAATCCCCGAAATATTCTAGAATTGGAACAATTTGCCTGCAGTGGTCTTCCTATCCGATTATAATTTAGTCTTCAAGGCTAGAGTGAATAAGCTCTGATAAACTAGTGCGCCACACCATCAAAGATTGCATCACTGCATACCATCAGGTGGGATCGCAGTCAAGCACAAGTTTATATCATCATCATTTCATCATCTTCCTGCCCTTGTCCCGTTTTATTTGGGATCGGTGCAACACGTTTTAAGCACAAGTTTATATCATTTAAAAAAAAAGTGAGTGTTATTGATGATTCGATGATTCTGTATGAGACAGTTTAACAATGTAAAATGGAATAAAGGCTACGAATGGGTTGCTATCTTGCGTATACGTGCATTGTTTAATAATTTAGCAAGACTCGTACAAAGAAATAATGACGATTGTTATCATATCCTGCATCTAAACTAATCTTAAAAGACCGGTCAAATTTATTCATATATTAATTCAAGGATATTTCTTTAAGTAATAATTCCGAGTGGCATCTGCTACTTACTTTTATGGGCGGACTACCACTGCCGCCGATTGTCCTCACGAGGACGTGGGGGCAATTGGCGGCAGCGACCTATTGCACCGGGCTCTGGTACAGGCCGTGGTTCAGAGCGAAGAGGAATGACAGGCGTTCGCCTCCTTCTGCGAAGCAGTAATGCTAGCAAAGGAGGTGACCGCACGTGTGAGGGAACGGACGTCCTCACGCCCCAGCCACCGGGACCCCGACTCCGATTTCCAGCCACCATAGGTGTGGGCTTGCGGACAACGAGCAAAGGGTAGCTCGCGACATGACTCAAGCGCGTAGTGTTCCTCAAACAGATTTCAGCAAAACCGTAGGGGTCCAGCAGGGCCGAAGCTTTCTGGGGCCATGGGTTGACTTCCGAAAGGGAACAGGTGTGGTTTTAGTCAGTAAAAGTCTGACACGCTCTCGCTCTGCCCTAGAGTGGGTGAAGTCATGATTTCCCGACTTCAAAAAAGTTACCTTCTAGAATATTGTAATTATGCTCGAGAGCCTCGAGGCAATGGTTGAGCGATTAGAACTGCTGCACTGCTTGTCGCGGGTTCGAGATCAAACATTTGTGTGACCTAGATATTGCCTAGATAGTTGTTCCGGATCTAGATAACTTGTTTATTAGAGATTGGGGTAATCGCGAACAGAAGGAAAATTTAAGTAAAATTCGAATTACAGTTTTTGATGAATCATTGGGGTTTTATATTACACCTACAAGATTTTCTATTAGTTAATCATATTAGCTAGTTAAAACTGCAAAACTTTGGTAACTATATATTTAGAAGATAACTTAAAAATTAAAAAAAATCTTTTTATAAAATACGTTTGAAATCAATTCATCAGTAATGTCCGTCATCTATATATATAAAAGCGAAATACCACTCAATGATTAATCACGAAATCTCAGAAATTATAACCCCTACAAACTTAAAATTTGACAGGTAGGTTCCTTATAGGGTGTAGGCATCCGCCAAGAACGGATATTACGAAACTCCACCCCTAAGGGGGTAAAATGGGGGTTAGAAGTTTGTAAGGAGAAACCTATTTTCAGGCGGGCGAAGCCGCTGGCAGAAGCTAGTACCTACCTATAATGGGTTTAATGGAAAGTGTACTGCTTGCAATTACTCCTCATCATCATCATCATCATTTCAGCCGATAGACGTCCACTGCTGGACATAGGCCTCCCCCAAACGTCGCCACAACGAACGATCCTGTGCGTCTCGCATCCATCGGATTCCCGCAACCTTCACCAGGTCATCGGTCCACCTTGTAGGGGGCCTTCCGACACTGCGTCTTCCGGTACGCGGTCGCCACTCCAGAACCTTTCGGCCCCAACGGCCATCCGTTCTGCGAGCAATGTGCCCTGCCCATTGCCAATTACTCCTAAATCTCATAAAAAAGAAAATTTAAGAAAATACATATTTTATTACAAAGATACCTTTAAGTACCAAGTAATTTGGCCATCTTATTGAGAAAAAGGCTGACAATATAGAATTTACTAGAGACGCGTTATTATTAATTAACTAGCTGACCCGGCGAACTTTGTACCGCCTAATAGTCAATAAATGTTGTGTTAGCTAAACTGTCAAAGGATAACGCCATCTACTGGTATTACCATAACAGCATAATTCATTTTAAAATGACATTTTAATTAGAGATGGCGTTGTATTCGAATTTTTTTTTGTTCGTAGGTTTTTCCATATTTTCGCTAAACCTTCCCTGGACTATCACAAATATTTCAAGACCTAAATTAACCAAATCGGTCCAGCCGTTCTCAAGTTTTAGCGAGACTAATGACGAACAGCTATTCATTAACCGACTTCAAAAAAGAGGAGGTTCTATGTTCGGCTGAATGTATGTTTTTTTATATATATATGTATAGATTGTAAGTATGTATGTTAGTGTGGCTTTATTAAAAAAATATATAGGTTCGAAGATCGAAGTGGGTCACCTTTAGAGGTTCATCAATATTAAAAACAGGATTTGGAATTATTGAGTTCAATAGTTCATTGTTTTTTAAATCCGATGAACAAAATCCTGCTTGCCTAAAGTCACATCTATACTCTTGTAGGAATTATGCCGAAGGCTCTTCGCAGGGATCGTACCTTTTATGGCTCTTTACGGAGCTCCATTAGGTGCGCGGTTGATGCATAAGCGACTGGCCCGGCAGCTAACACGTCACGAGTTGTCACCGTAGAATCTGGAGGCAACAGTCTCTCTAGGGCTGATATCTGCCAGGACTGCGGGATTATTCAAAACAGTCACCGCAGTCCTGGAACCCAAAGGGCAACTGAAGGGACAAATCTGAGATTGACCGAGTATGTATAATTAAAACTGCTTTTTTTTTATTGATATAAACCAGTGCTTGACTACGATCCTGCGATCCCACCTGATGGTAAGCAGTGATGCAATCGTTGATGGTGATGCGCACTAGTTTATTAAGAGCCTATTCTATCTTGCCTTGAAGACACTTAACTTCTTGATTAGCGTAATTAGAGACACAATAGTAAGACAATGGCGCACGAACGCCGGCGTTCATGCGGGGATCAACAGCTTAAACTACTACTTTTTATTATAAGACCGTCATTGCGAAGTCTTTCCCTACTAACACTTCAATAACCTTTAATAGCAATGTAGGGATAGCTTTTTGGAAAAAAAAAAAACATTCTAGTGGAATTGCCATCAAAAACCAGTTAAAATAGACCAGCAGGCGCAATATCTATTAAAATTACCTGCAATAATACTAAGTTACAGAATATATTTATTAAAATAATAAAACCCAAGCAAGATAATATTCCACCTGTACCGCTATACCATCTAGTCTTTACTTAATTACATAAACTAAGGTTCTTATGCATGTTATATGAAAAACAATACAGACATTAATATCTATTATTATAGGATAAAATATTATCATAATGTAATTTGATGTTTATCAAACGTCGTTGAGTAGGTAACTTATGATCAGACACTCGAGTAATTATTATAACGCCATTAATGTTCGGTTGAGTAGATCTCTTCTTCTTCTTCCTGACCTTATCCCATTATTACTTGGGGTAGGGCACAACACGATTTTTTCTTCCATTCTGACCTGTCACCCTTCAAACCAGACCCGTCAGAGCAGTGGCGGCCGAGTGGTAACGGCCCCGACTTACGAGTTGTAGGTCGCGGGTTCAAACCCAGCCTGGTGCATTACTTTGTGTAATTTATTTCATCACCACTGCTCTCAAAACGGTGAAGAAAAACATCGTGAGGAAACCAGCATGTCCTAGAGCCAAAAAGTTCGAAGACATATGACATTCACCAACCCACACTGGGCCCGCGTGGTGGATTACTGCCCATTCCCTCTCCTAGAGAGAGGAGCCCTTAGTACCAGCAGTGGGAACATTAAATGGCTGATTTTGCTTATTATGCTACTCGTCAAACTATCACTCCCTTTTTTTCATATCACTCCTCACACAATCCATCCATCTTTTCTTTGGCCTCCCACTCCCTCTCCATATCCATCTACATGTAGATATACTCAGAACTCTTTTAGTAATATGCGCTTCATCCCTCCTCTTCACATTGGTTGAGTAGAACTATCATCATTAAACTATGATGTGGACTCAGCGATCATTGTACCGATAGTCGTGTCAGGCAATAGCTTAATAGTCACGAGCCTTGACCAACACCTCGGGTCAGGTAGGCAGCTGGATCAAGAGCTTCATTCAAAAAGCAAAACTTTTAGGCTCGTGTTGTTAGGAGTTTCCTTTCTCTGAAGCCTTAACCGCCAGTAGTTTGGACCCTTTTACCGATTACAGTGGGATACTGTTTTGTTATATATGTCGGCGCAAGGATGCCAATCATCACTGAAGCTCTGCCTAGGGACTTTGTTTTGTGGGCGATGGCTGGGTATCGAGCAATAAACAAACTATTTCAGATCACACAACTGATTTATTATGATGCAAGCTTTAGGTATTCACTTCACACAACGAGCCGTGAGACAGTCCCCGAGAATAGACGTTCTTCGCACGGCTGCCGACAGAGGAAAGAGCACCGCACCTCTGCAGTCGGCACTTTTATCTGTTCGGTTCGTGCAAACGTCAGCGCGGATTCTGTCAAAGTGACATGTGTCACTTTTCACTTAGCTCGTTCATTCGTTCTCAAGCTTCCGTACTATTGACTTCTCCGACATACATAATTATATTTTATACTTTATGCGATGGTACGGTCACGTTATGAGAAGACCAGACGATCACGTGATTAAAGAGTGCCTCTCCATCGCTACAAGAAAGAGGGGAAGAGGAGGCCCCAAACAACCTGGTTGACGAATGTTCAAATGGACATTTAAATATTGAGACTAGGTACACGAACAAGACGTTCATAAATGGCGTCGCGTGATTGAGAAAGCCGACCCTGTGTAACGGGATAAAGGCGAGGCAGATGAAAAAGACTTTATATAATTAAAAATATAATTTATATGTATATTAAAATTAATTAATTGTAAATGAGTTTTCTTTTTTTACGTTGGTCGGTTCTGGTTGAAAATGGAAAACATTTTTTTTAGAGATGAAGTTGAACCTAACAAAAGTTGTCACTTTGTATACAGAACTTTTTATTTTAAATTAAATTTTTAGACAATTCATTTGTAACAGATTGTCAAAATCTTTTTTTTAATTATTGATATTTTTCAGTCATTGATTCGCAACACATTGTTGTTGTTGCTTTTATTTTATTTTTTACTTTTATGTTTGTACATTGTGTGCCAAATAAACATGTTTTCTTTCTTTCTTAACTTTCTTAAAAACTTTATGACGCTCTTCTTTAAAACTACCTCTTACGTACTGTGTCATTCATGTTTTAACGTTGTACGAGTAACCACCTACTTCGGATATACCCGACAAAATATTCTCGCGTTCATTCCATCAGCGTCGCACATGCACGACAAATACTCCATCTCATCAGCTCTTCTGTCACCTATGGGGATTGAAGAGCTAAACGAGATGGAATACCCAGTCGCTAACACACGACCCTGGCGAACAGGACACAAAAAATCTTTTCGGCTCAATCCGGCGCAAGCGGTTAAAGTGCTAAGGGTGCGTAGTAAAAGATTGTGGATATTCTCTTTTGTATTTTCAAAAGTAGGTAGGTAGTCCGTCGTCTATAAAAGTTAATAATAGGTGCCGAATTACCTCGGTACAAGGAAAAACTTATATCCGTGTTTGGCAAAGATTTATTCTGACAAGTAGTACATTAATTGCAAATTAAACTACTTATTCAAAACAGATTCACAAGATAATTATTTTAATTCCAAATTTAATTGCTTAGAAACATTTATTAGTATATTTTGAAATTAAAATAAATACTTTACGTCTTTTTGACTTCTTACAGTATTTTTTATTAAAAAAAATATAACATTACTTAATAATAATCGTTTATTTCATAAGGCCAAATACCTACTCCTGCTAGCAAAAAAAAATATCTTATGGCATAAAAAGTTGGAATCCTGGGTTTTTTCTTTAGGAAGAAATCATCCAATGACTTCTTTCGATCTTGGGCGGAGCGAGAGGGCGTGTTACAATTTTACTGACTAAAACCCACTCCTATATTGTTCATTCTTTGCCTTCGTTCCAGGGCACCTGGGTTCTCTTTCGCACAACTCATGGCCCCAGTAGGCTTCGACCCTACTGGGTCTCCACGGTTTTTGAGGCGCAAACGCTACGCGCCTTCGACGACTCGAGCTCGGTCCGGACGGTTACCGGACGGCGAGCTACCCATTGATCGCCGCCCGCAAGCGCACGCTTTCGGGGTCTGAAAATCGGGGTCGAGATCGGCTGGGGCTTGAGGGCCGTTCCCGCCCGCGTGCGACCGCCTACTTCACTGCCTGCCATCCCTCCTCGCTCCGGACCGTAGCCTGAACCAAGGCCCAGCGCGAGAGTCGCAGTCGCTGCCACCGATTGCCTCTACGAGGAACCGGTGGTGCACCGCCCAAGCGGGGCACACCTCCACCGTATGCTCCACTGTGTCCTCCAATTAAGGAGGATATGATATCTTAGTAAGACTTTCCATAAAGTCTCGTCCGAGCTTTATAAAATCACTTAGTTTTATTTTAGAGTCAATCAAAGCTAACTCTTTATTATTTTGTGTTTTGCTTATGCTCTTAAAAAAAGAAGATATTGAAATTATTCAAACAGATTAATTATATTTTTTTTAAATGCACGTAACTCCCACGTACATATTATACTTTTTGTATGTGCTTACATATATTATGTCTGATATAATCTCCAAAAATGAGCAAATTACTCTCGTCGTAGTTCTGTATAATAACTATAAATTTATTGAAACATTGTTACAAACGGTACCTTAAATTAAATAATCTTAATGTACGAGTATTATAGGTCTGTAACAAATTGCATGTAAACACTTTATTAGGCTAGTGATTCGCCTTTCAAAGTTTTTAAAAGATTGTTTTTTTTTTTGTTTTTAGAGGTATTTACAGGATTAGTTTTTCACAAATTTATAAATTGATTTCAATAGAAGCCTAGATAATATCCACAAGATACTGTGTTTCCAAAATATCTAATGAAAAATGTGTAATAACGTCATAATCACGTAAGAGCGGTTATATGAAAAACAGTGAAAATGTATGTCGAGTTGCATCCCCTTAGCATTCTAATTGTGATGTTTAATAGGAGAAAGTGTCATTGTGAATAGGATTCTCTTGCCACTCGTACATCTTCAGAATATTGCAATACTAAGGAAACTTGCAGAATACTTCGCTCCAAAACACAAATCACAGTCGTAGGCAACTCAGCCAAACTAAAATGGAACTGAGCAGGCCACATCAGCGTCATGTCGCAACGATAGTAGGTGAAACTACCACTGACTGGATTCCGAACAGCAGGGGCCGGCGACGCAGTAGGCTCAGATGGAGATGGCGTGACGATTTGGACTCCTAGCTAAAGGATTGGCCAGAAGTGGCTAACGACAGAGAGGAGTGCTAGAATGGAGAGCTTTGCCCTGCAGTGGGACATACCGGTCTCACAATAGAATAGAATAGAATAGAATAGAATAGAATAGAATAGAATAGAATAGAATAGAATAGAATAGAATAGAATAGAATAGAATAGAATAGAATAGAATAGAATAGAATAGAATAGAATAGAACAGATTAGAATAGAATAGAAAGAAAAAGCGGCCTTGTCACTAACAGCGATATCTACCAGACAACCCTAGGATGCAGTGGAAGAACTTAACATAAAAAAGCACTATAATAATAAGATAAGCTCGCAAGTCAACTTTATTGCCGTGCTACACCATCCAGGAAAACTGTTCTTGTGTACTTGAGAGGACATTAGAAAAACCCGTACATTTTAAGTTATTAGCAAGAGTCGTACCTACTTGTCCCAAGTGTGTACGTTTTACTGTTTGGTATATTTGTCCGTTTTCAAGTCAAGGTGAAGTAATATGTACTCTCATGTTTAAATGCGGCTATTAGGTACAAGTAAGTACTTTATAACTGGCCAGCTCAATTCACTTGGAAAATTTTGTAAATAATAAATTGTGAACAAGTCAACAATCTTATGCGAAGTACACTGTGTGCCAAGCACTCTGTGCTAACATGATTTTGTTATAAAATTATAATACGAATTTATTTACATCTCAGATGGAGTGCGTGTATAACGCATTTTTTTATAGGTAATTTATCCTGATGTCAAGGACAAGTGACCTAGACAAAGCGCTATTATATCAAGGAAAACGATTTCCAACGGTTAGCGAATAAAATTAAAGAATAGAATGGATGAATGGATAGATTGAGATGCGCTACCGAAATTTTGTACTCTGGTATCTAGATAAAGTAACATTATATTAACTCGTTGAGTAGTGTAATTAGAGACACAATAGTAAGACAATGGCGCCCGAAAGCCGGCGTTCGTGCGGGGATCAACAGCTTAATAATGTTACTTTATCTAAGGTTTTTTACATATCATGGTGTCCGTAACCTATCAAACTAGACACCATACAGACACCAGAATCGCTACACCACACTGAGACAGTATCAAAATGAACCTTAAGTGCACGCGTCCGAGCTGGTCGCGCCGCCAAATTGGTTGCGCAACCAAACGGACACCAAGTGAGTAACTCTCTATAGAGCTGTATACATTATGTTGGTAGCGGCGACTGGTCGCGCCGCCATGGTGTCCCGGTGAAATATAGCCCTTAAGGTGAGAGAAAGGATAGGTAGCTACATTGTAAGAATCCAACAGCTGTCACCCGCACCATCTTATAGCAATTGTAGTTTAGATTCAAAGTTAAAACTTTACATATAAAAATAAAATGTAATACTAAAGCTGCAAGCTGCTAGTTATGGTGTAAAGAATTAAAAGCTGAAACTGCATTAAAGTACGAAAACAGAATAATAGTAATTAGGATTCTCAATCTATACTAGACTATACTTTATAGAGTAAATATTTGTATTTTGTAGGTTTGTATTTTTGTTTGTAATGAATAAGTACTAGGTTAATTTTAAAAATTCTTCCACCAGTAGAATGCTACTTTATCACCGAGTGACAAAGGTTATGTCATCATCATCATTATTTCAGCCGAAGGACATCCACTGTTGGACATAGCTTAGGCCTCCCCCAAGTGTCGCCACAACGAACGGTCCTGTGCGTCTCGCGTCCACCGCATTCCCGCGACTCTCACCAGGTCATCAGTCCACCTTGTGGCAGGCCTTCCAACGCTGCGTTTTCTGGTGCGTGGCCGCCACTCTAGAATCTTTCGGCCCCATCAACCATCCGTTCTACGAGCAATGTGACCTGCTCACTGCCACTTAAGTTTGGCGATAGGCTATATATTTTCTACTATTACGCGGGCAAAGCCGCTGGTTAAAGCTAGTAGGTAGGTATATATAAGTAGAAAGTAGAACAACCCGATCGACTGCAAGGCAGCCTCGCACTTGGCTGGCTTTACAATCACATTAGCACAAGAATCGCATTACAAGAAAATAAATTGTCTTTCTTAGTGTCAAATGCTACCCCATTTTGTGTCCGGGCAATCTCTATCGATTCCAGGTTGCTTGGACTTTAAGATTCCCATTATGTAGTTTGTTATCTTGGTGTACATTATAAAATAAAGTATGTATCTATATGTAATTTTTTATTTATTTATCCTGTTTTCAGCTATTTTTACAGGCCTTAACCGAATAAGACAGTGCAACTATCATTTATTATACTTAAACATAAAAATTTTTCTTGATAAAATTAAAAAAATATTTATAATCTATTAAAAATAAAACTTTAATATGAATATTTTTTCTCTCTCGCTCAATATCTTGTCGTAACTAACTATATTTAAAAACTGCACTACAAGCAATTTATTTTACAGCTTCTTGTATTTAATTTAATACTTGAGCATATATCTCGGGTTCTAAATTATGCTACCGTTTAGTCAAAATATTGTCTGCTTTCTCACCAAGAGATCATCATTCTATAGCAAGTCATTAATGGACTAATGGTTCTTTGCCAATGCAAAGAACCATTGGTCTATTGGACGGTTAATTCGTGGTTGAAAACTCAAATCTGCAGTTGAACGTATTGAAATTTTCACCAACCATTTCGTTGATCGTCGATTTCTTCTTGCCTGAAGGCGTACTATACTGGGTTTCCTCTCAATATGCAAGAATAAAAGTACCTAATTATTAACTAACAGTTTATCACTAAATATACAAAATAGAATACTAATTGTGAAAATGATATCAAAATTGGTAGGAAAGCAGAAGAGATATAATAATTCAAAACAAATCTCTTTCGCTAAGACGCCGTTTTTAAAGGCAGGGCCCGTACAGATCCGATTTGGCCTTTGACGGCCAAAGACCATGTCGGACTTCTCTTTCATAATATTTAGCAGCTTTGAAGCTAATAATTTGGTTGTTGATGAAGATATTATTTTAATATGTTTTTCATATTTTGTTTACCAGATATAAAAAGTTTTTTATTTAGAAATGAAAATTCACTATCAGCAGTGCCAATGTACCTACATTATGTGTTGATACTTCACTTTGTCAATCTCCATCGCCAAGGAAATCCCTCACTAACAATTTTCGATGATAATAGCATGTTCAGCTCATAAAAAGATTGTAGCTTAGCGAGTTAGTGGTATCAATAATCACACACTTGAGAACCTAATAACTAGCTCCGATCCATTATCAAAGAGCTGCTAATTTTACCTTGGGCGATGTAAAGACTGTGGTTTGTATGAAGGAGGAACAATGGTTTCTACAGTTGTACCATGATGAAACATTGCAAGCCATTTTTTCATCACACAAATATTTTAAAGGTAAAAATTGAGTGTGTGTATGTTTGTTACTTGTTTAAGCTCGAATGGTTGAACGGAGATCGATGAAACTTAGTACCTGAGTTGATCATGTCCGTAAAATAGTATATGGGACACTTTTTATCCCGTGAGTATGTTCCTTTTAGATAAATTTCAAGTATCATGCTGGCGACGTCACTGGCAGCTGCTATTAAAATAATACGTGTCTAATGTTTAATTCATGAAAATGCAGTCATTCAAGTATTTATATTGGAATCCTTGATTATATCAGAATCTATTATCGAAACATATTCTATTAGGTCTTTAATAAGAAATTTTTAAAACGGTTTGCTTTGAAGTGTTATATCTTTGGATTGACTTGGAATTATAAGTTCAAATAAACTTTTTATTAAAGGTTCGTTATTTTTTTATTCTTAATTGTACACAAAAACATAACATAATATATGGAGATACAGACAGTTCATGTACAAAGGCGAGCTTAACTCAGCAATGAGTTTTCTCCCAGCAAACCTTTGAATTATAGAGAGAGAACATATTCGAGGGTAGGATCCAGAGCACAATAATAAGAAACTATGCATTTCAAAGGGCAAGCAATATCAATTCCGAATACTTACGACTTTCTTCTAACAAAAGAACTTTTTTCTCTTGGTTTAATAGCTTTCGTTATGGAAATTTTGTCTTGTTGCTGCACTGAGGAAAAAAGTTATTCGTGAGATAAAATTTCCGAGTGTGTTACATAATTCAGAAAAGTGTAACCACGAATAACACGTTCCCGTAAGTTTAGTAATCCGAAACACTTAACAACGAATGCACGGTACCACGAAAAACTTAACGCCGTAGCCACGCGATCTCGAATTACATGATTCAGAAACACTGTAATATCGAATAACACGACCCCGTATGTTTACTAATAGGAAACTCTTCACAACGAATGCACGCTGCTACGAAAAACCTAACGCCACAGTCATGGAATCTCGAATAACTAAGTCTCTAATTCAACAATTCGAGTCAGTTAACAGCAAATGCGGGATTCTACGAATAACTTATCGCCACTGCCACGCGACCTAGCTTAAACAAACCTCTAACGAAAAGACATCTCCAAATATTTAAATCATTATTATCGAATTGGTGAATTAGAGATTTGGTTACTCGAGATTCCGAATAACCAAAAACGAAAATGATTGCTCAATCTATTCAATTCAATGGACGCTGTGTCCCGCAACTTGCCGCCCACTATTGTACAACGTTGCCTAGTGTCTCGCAACTTGCCGCCCACCATTGTACAACGTTGCCTAGTGTCTCGCAACTTGCCGCCCACCATTGTACAACGTTGCCCAGTGTCTCGTAACTTGCCGCCCACCATTGTACAACTTTGCCCAGTGTCTCGCAACTTGCCGCCCACCATTGTACAACGTTGTCCAGTGTCCCACAGCTTGCCGCCCACCATTGTACAACGCATTCACGTCACACAGAACATGTTGACAGCGTTGCGCATCTTATTGGTTTGTCCCCTCATGTATCTGAGGCTTTAACCACAATGCTCGCGCGACTCGTCTCTTATATTGCGAATTTCCTTTTCAATTTTACTACATAACTATATCACCATCTTGTTAGATAAATATAACTCTATAGAAAAATTTTGTTATTTTTTTTTCGTGGTCGTCTATATTTTTTTTTTATTAAAAAGTTTATTTTTTACTAAAAAGAATTTTTATGTGGATTGATTTGGGGTTAGCAAATAAAATATAAACAATGGGGCTACTACGATGTTATAACTATCCTAACACAAAAATAATCATCAAGAATTAAAAAGTTATGACTGAATTGATATCCTCAATAACACAGAATTTGAACGTAATGAAATGAGAGTGTTTTATAAGTAATGGTGTTAACAATAAAAATTGATGCCATTTCAGCAATCGAAAATGAGCAACTATTCTTTATTGAACAGTTTCATAGTGTATTTCCGAAGGTCTTCCTTACATCTTCCCCAAATGTAAATGGAACTGCCTGCAGGTAACACTTTTTCAAACCAAAAAAAAAAATCATCAAAATCAGTTAACATTTGACGAAGATATCTCCCAAGTTACGAACAAAAAACCATTGAGACGAATTGTGAATTTCCATCTTTTTTTGAAGGACATCTAATAAAAAAGCGAAAGCCATTTATTCAAATCTAGGCTATTTAGCTAATAATGATGCTGGTATAAATAGAAACATTCCAAGTCTAAAATATCTGAATTAATTAATTATGATTAGAACAGACAAAAAACAAATTGATTCTTTGATTTTGATTGAAGTTAGAGATAAATGGTTGACCATTCGTTAAACATTAGCAATATGTAACATAAACGCACATCGTGAAAATAGTATGTTTAGAATGGTCAAATAAATCGACTTCAGTTAATTTTAGAATTGGTATTTTTTTATTTTAAAATATTTTTTGTCTAGGGGTCTTTAAGTCAAGAGTGAATAGGTTACTTCTAGGCAAGCGTGCTCTATCGTCGGCCACATAATCGCTTACCATCGTGTGTGATAGTGGTCAAACGCGAGCTCATCAATAATACAAAAAAAACATTGTTTTGATTATTTTAAAGAAAAAAATATCACGATATAAGCTCGTGGTAGAGCCTCAGTGTGTGATAATGGTAAGGTTCAGATTTTCAGCAATAGATGGCGTTAACACAAAATCCGAAAATGTTCTGAAACTATTTATAAAAATTATTGAATTCTAATTAAATACTTCGTAAATACCAAAAATATTTACGAAAATAAACCGAAGTTAGGTCCAGTCATTTTACCATAGCAAAATTTGTAATAGCGTAATGCGCAGTTTGGCATATTCTCTCAGAAAATGATTTTCTTTTAGTGCATAGAGCGGATACAAACACGACTTGACGTGTAGGAGTGTCATACTAGACTGAGTGACTTATGACCACGAGGTAATAAGTATCGGATTACGATTTTGTTAGCTATGTCCTGTCTATTGGTAGTATATATTTAATGTCTTTACAGAAAATACAAAACACAAAGAAACCAATAAATACCTAATTACGAAAAAAAAATAACGTACCTTTAATATAGGTAAAGTTTATTTGAACTTTAATTCCAATTCGATCCAAAAATATAATAATCACTTCAAAACAACCCGTTTTAAAAAACGACAATTTCATAGGTCAACCTATTATTAGTATAGATTATAAATTCTTATGCAATATAATCATATACAATAAGTATAAATTTTTATATTAAAAAGGAAGTTTAAAAAGGATTCCACCGTATTGGTAACGGGGTATTTTATTATAATGTCGTTTATTGATTTCAATTGCGTATCGATAACAGTTTTATATATTACTATTCATTTTTAAAAAAACAGTTTTATAATAAAATCATTATTGTTAATTTAACTAGCCTGTACTGTCCAAAGATCTCCTTCAATTCCTTCCACGGTTCCCAACTTATCATCACTTTGATCAGTTAAATTAGACACCAACCATAATAATATAGTCGAAAATTAACACGAATTTACAACAAAGCCTTATCGAAAGTTTTTGGCGGGATATCTTCGAGTGACGTTCAGTGGATGTTTTAATTATTCGTAAATTGATTCCTAGTAGATATTGTGATGTAAAATTGGTGTAGTTTTGTATCTCAAGTGTTTGCGCAACTGGACAATAACACAGTATAGATAAGTTAAAGGTAAGTAGGTAGGTAGGTATAGGTAAGTTTGCGCCTTTTCCGGCAAATATAATGTTTTTCTTTCTTTCTTTCTTTCTTTCTTTCAGATATATGGAACAGTACGGAAACTACCTACAAATATTCGAAACGGCACACTCACACAAACATACGCATCGACGAGACTCCTAAGCGTTTCTCGCGGTCCTGTCAGTAGCGAATGCCGCATATGAGTCTTGTCGATGCGTATGTTTGTGTGAGTGAGCCGTTTCGAACATTTGTAGGTAGTTTTCGTACTGTTCCATATATCTGTACTGTGACAATATCATTGAAACAGGCGCGACCCCGGTAAAATAGAGCTGAGAATTTTATTGTATAAGTATTGATTACATCAGCAAAGATATCCGAGAAGGTTGACTTGACAACAAAGACCATACAGCCCATAGACGTCTAATAACAGGCGACGCATGTCTGTCAACACATATGACTTATAGATCTGATGCATGTCAAAATTCAAGTCAAATGTTTTTATTTCACATAGGCCTACAAGGGTACTTATAAAACGACCGAAGCTAGTGCACGGTTCCAAATTGGTCGTTTCCGATGGAGAAGAACCGGCAAGAAACTCCATGGTTACTCTTTTAAAAAAATGGTTGTTCTTAAAATATTTCCATATTACAAAATTAATAGATATTATGTAAGGACAGTGTAGACCAGTCAATATTGTACTCAAAAACACAATAAAAATAATCATAATAAAAAATTGAGTCGTAATAGGAAGTAATCTAAGAATTCGCGGAGTCTACAGTGTTCTCACATTCACATCATAAAATAGAGGCTGTATAAATAAAATAAAATAAAAACAGAAAAAAATAAATAATTACAACTATCAATAAATGAGACGTTAACAAAATAAATTACTTACGAATTTAGGGTGGTTGGGGTCTAATAATATAAAAAAATATTGCAAAAGCAACGTGTTGAAAAAAAAAATGTATACATTTCAATGTCGCCACAGGGCAATTTCCAATAGTCTCGACCACTTCTGTGAGCCGTAAACACTTCCGTATCGGTCAATAAAAAAATAAGAAAATAAATATAATAATTGCCCCTTGTTCAATACGTTGGTGTGGTATGGGCCTTCAAACCTAACCTGTTCGTGTCGAGATGCCCTAAAATTACGTCACCTCCTTCCCTGCTCTTATCTTTTACACACATTGTCGGCCAAGTATAAAGTAAAGGCAAATTATAAAGTATTCTATACATTGCGTAGGTATTGTATAGAATACGGGATTATATAGATTGCCCGTAACATATATACATATTTTATGTTTAAAGAATATCAAGAAATAGGAAGGTAAAAAACCAATAATTGTACGAAATATTATTTTAAAAAATATCGATACTTTCGTGATTTATTTAAACCTATTTCATCCCTAGTGTACCGTAAAGACCTTGGTCGGATCAATCAGAACGCAGTACCCCGCTTCCTTGTACCGCAGCTAGTTGACAGAATTTTTTTGGTGCGCTAGATCAAGCATGAGGCGTCTATGGGCTGATTGGTCATTGCTTGATAAATTTGCTGCCAAATACTACAAAAAACCATTAGAATGTGTACATCCATATTTATTTATTTTAACTTCTCTTCTAACTGTACAGTAGTGGTACATAGGCGGACTTAATGCAACAAGGCATTCTCTACCAGTCAACCTTTGAGTTAAAAAAGGCAACACTGTGGTAGATGTGCACAATAAATAAATAGATATTTAAATAGAATGAAGTATCATTCAATTATGGTGCTTACAATAAGTATAATTTATCATTTAATAATCATATACATATATAAGCTAAAATTAACAAAAAAAATACAAATTAACTATTCATAAGAAGGCATGGCTTATAGGACTTAATATCTAAGCCAAAAGGTTTATTTATAAAAAAAAAAAACCATATAATGTGAGTTTAATCACTGATTCGCAGTTAAGCAAAAGTTTCGGACAATTTGAATTACGAATCTGCTAATCGGTATACGAAACGATTGGTCGTAATCGATAATGATCGATCGATCATTTACTTGTTTGAAACTGAAGGATAAAGACGTAGTCAAATAATTAATTGACATGCCTGTTGGTCTAGTGGTCAGTGGCCCTGACTGCTATGCCGGTGGTCGTGGGTTCGATTCCCACCCAGGACAAATGTTTGTGTGATGAGCACGATCATTTGTTCTGTGTCTAGGTATAATATAGTCGTCGTAGTAGTAGTGTAATATAGTCTGGCCAGTCTAAATATGCATTATCAACGTACAATTTTTCCTGTTTAAAATAATACTTTAGTTCAGACAGATGTTTATATAATATACATAAATAATCGTGTTTATATTTTAGTTCTGTGAGATAAACTGCACGGTTGAACATTGCGAGCAGTTTTTCCTGTCATAAATTTCGAGAAAAATGTTACTTAATGAAATTCCTTGATATTTTTTGTTACTTATTAAAAGTAGTTGTAGAATATTTTGTAAATTCTGTTGTTAGTATATACGAGTAGACTGTTAATTAAAGCTTATAATTCGTAAAAGTATTGCAAAAGAAAATAAATTATAAATATGAAGTCGGTTAATAATACGTTCCCAAAACGATCACTGAAACACTCTTAAATATATATATATATATATATTTTTTTAATACAGCATATAAGCATAATCAGCCATAAAACTGTTACCACTACTGGGATTTAGGCCTTCTCTGTTGGAGAGAGCATTCCCTCTCCTAGAGAGGAAGCCTCAGTATGATCTATTGGCCGTTATCCACCACGCGGGCCCAGTACCGATTGTGTATTTTTTTAAATATGATTATTTTTATTGTGCTTTTGGGTACAATATTGACTGGTCTACTCTGTTCTTACATAATATCTATTAATACTGTAATATGGAAATATTGTAACATCAACCACTTTTTTAAAAGAGTAACCATATAGTTTCTTGCCGGTTTTTCTCCATAGGAAACGACCAATTTGGAACTGTGCACTAGCTTCTGACGTTTTATAAGTGCCCATGTAGGCCTATGTGAAATAAAAATATTTGAATTTAGAATTTAATTTGAATTGGATCATCATTTTTTGATTGAATTGATTTTTTGATTGGATTGTTCATGTCTTCGAATATTGGGTTCTAGGACATGCCGGTTTTGAGAGCAATGCAAAATAAATTACACAAAATAACGCCTCGATTTGTACCCACGGCGAACTACTCAAAGTTGGGGTCTTTACCACTGGGCCACTACTGTTCAATATTATTAATATTTAATTAATATTTACTCACCAAACACAAAATAATCCAGAAAAATTCGCAACTAACAAAAACTAATAAAGAGTTCAACCACCAAAATTCTAGTCAACCACTTAAAATCAATAAATTAAAACTAGAAAACACTGCCACCAATTTTTAATACAAAAAATTAACTTTTAAGATCGGACCGCGAATATTTTGAATAAATATATAAATCTACCAGCTGCTCAGACGCGGCATCTCGCGGTAGATATCCTCGCGAATGATGACTGAGTAGTGGCCGGTCTACGATACCTGTGTCTAGTCTATTATTGCCGCAACGAGTTAAATAGGGCTGTGAATAAGATTCGTTACCAATCGAAAGTATCGATAGTTTTAAAATTATCGGTATCAACTAGCTGTACCACAAAATATCGACTTTTGAAATTTTGATATCAATTTTAGAGAAAACGCATAATTATTGATCAAAACTACAAGTTTTCTGGTTGTTGTAACTTCAAATGCGTATTTTTTTTATGAAAAATCGATAATTTTAATGTTTGTTCGGAAGAAAGTTTAACATTTGTAATACTAATCGTATTACAAGTGTCATTAGTAAACTTTCTTGTCATTTGAAAAAAAAATACGAAAAGAAATTTTTCACTTTGACCTTGAATATCTCCGGAACCAGTGATTTCTCAGGCATGCTCTAGCTAGAAGAAAAAAACTATCCCTGTGATGGGTAGAATACGTAGTTTTTGTTTACGTTAAGGGTCTTTTTACACCCGAGTTATATTATGTTATTGACGATGAAATAATAAAACGATTTTTTTTTTCGGTGGGAAAATCATCTAATGATATCCCCCGCTCTTGGGCGCAGCGGGAGATAGTGTCAGACTTTTCCCACTCTTATTCCTTCGTTGCCTTTCGTACCAGGGCCGAGTCTTCCTTTCAGAAGCAGACCCTTGGCCCCAGTAGGCTTCGACCCTGCTAGGCCCCTAAGGTTTGCTGAAATCTCCTTGAGGCGCGCGTGGAACAGTACGCGCCGTCGACGACTTGGGCTCGGTCCGGACCGTTACTGGACGGTCGGACGGCGAGCTATCCATTGCTCGCCGTCCGCAAGCCCGCGCCTACGGTGGCCGGAAATCGGGATCGGAATCCCGGCGGCGGTTGGGGCGTGAGGACCGTTGGCAAACGCGTGCGGCCGCCTCCTTTGCTAGCATTACTGCTTCGCAGAAGGAGGCGACCGCCTGCCACTCCTCCTCGCTCCGGACCATGGCCCGCCTGCATGGATCGCCCCCACGAGGACACGGCGTAAATAATAATACGATAAGAATTATAAAGTTTTGTTTAAAAACAAATCTGCTCCCCACACTACTAGGATTACTCCTATATCGTGAGTGCATTCACAAACACGTAAACACAGCGCAACTGCATATCTGTAGGTCATACAAATATTTGTTCTGTGTAGGAATCGAACCCGCGTAGCAGCCAGTCGCTCAACTACTGCACCAACCATGTCACCTATTGGATAAAATATGACGCAAATAAAACTCTTGTAGAATGCGTTTCAAACAAGAATAGGATCGATTGCCATGTTGTGACGTCACGTCATACTGTCAAATGGAAGAATTAATAGGGTGAGCAAAACAAGAAATTTTTATTTATTTACGAATTGTGAACGAAAAAGTTTAATCAGAATCCAGTTCTTAAATTTTGCCCAATTTCTTGCGATTTGACAGTATGACGTGACGTCACAACATGGGAATCGATCCTATCCTTATTTGGAACGCATTGTAATATATTTCAATTACCACAGTGTCTCAAGATGAAAGTCTATGACCAGTGCGTGTTGCCAGTGATGACATATCGCTCCGAAACGTGGTCGTCATCAGAAGACTTAAAGTCATCCAAAGGGCAATGGAAACTCCGAGCATATCTCTTTCTATGCTCGGAGTTTCCTTGCGTGATCGAATCAGGAATGAGGATATCTGCAGGAGAACCAAGGTTACCGACATAGCACGAAGAATCGCCAAACTTAATTGGCAATGGGTAGGGCATAGCTCGCAGAACACCTAAAGGTTCTGGAATGGCGACCACGTACCGGAAGACGTAGCGTTGGAAGGCCTCCTACAAGGTGGACTGATGACCTGGTAAGAATTGCGGGAATCTGATGGATGCGAGACGCACAGGACCGTTCATTGTGGTGATACTTGGTGGAGGCCTATGTCCAACAGTGGACGTCTTTCGGCTGAAATGATGATGATGATATTTCGATTATAGTAAATACTGTTTAATTTCTCTTTATGCGTAAAAAAATATTGTCATGTGAATGAGCCGAGCTGGTCTCTATTAAAGGTGAGATCATTTCAAACTAGCTTTTTTTAAAAAAATAGATATTTTGAATGAAAAGGACTTTTCTATTCCGACTTCTAATATGGTTAAGAATAACAATTTTTTAATGTGAATTTTAAATCAATTGACTTTTGAATGATACCTACTATTTGACTGCTTATAATGAATATATCTACTGGACATAATTTAATTTATTTTTGACTATAATATGCTTATACTATAATATCTTGACATTAATTATTATTTATTTCTTGTGTATTTTGTAATGAAATTTAAAATGACTTTAAGTAAATGCAATTCAAAGTAATTTTTATACCTACAAAATTTGTACGCCGTTATAGGCAATAGGTACATGGACGCTCACAACATATTAATTTAATAACTTGCATGTCTGATTAGTCAGTTTATGTAAACGCATGTTTGACAAATAAATTTTCTTTCTTTCTTGACTGATCGACATTTTAACAATTCAAAAGTACCAATAAATAGTTTATTTAAAATATTTTTTTTTTATTTGAATTGATACCTATATGCTGTTACTGCCGCGACAAGTTGCGGCATGGCGGAAACAGTTCCAGCGGGATCTCATGGCGGAATGACGACAGCGACTGTCGCAACCCAGTGCTGGGCACGCCATAATTATGGCGGTAAGTCCCCTCTTTGAGGAGTGGCTGGAGGTAATATGTACTTAAGCACTTCGAGCATAAACTTTATTTAACCGACTTCAAAAAGGAGGAAGTCAAAATTTTCGGGTTTGTATTTTTTTTTTTGTATGTTTACCAATTACTTTTGTGAGTCTGATGTTCTAATTCCAGATTTTAGCACAATTACGTGAACTAAGCATTGTTTCTAGACAATTCTTAGTGTTTCGATTACATATTTTTATTCACACGATTATATTTTGATTTTCTCGATTGAAGTAGCCAAATAAAATGCACAAAAACGAATTCTATTATATTACATGATGGTAAAAGACAAAGAACTGGTTCTTTGTCTTTGAAGAACTATGGTTATTTTAACTACCGAATCTAATTAATTACCGGCAAAATTCAGTGGGAAAATTTCGTAAACATTGCAATTAGTCCACATTGACAGCCATTGTAATCCTAATCCTAACACTGTTTTTACACATTATACATACCATCCATCATCATTGCCATACCAAAATGATTCTTGATTATCTTAATAATATATCTATATAAAAAAGTACCTATTATGACAAATTCTTGATAAATCTTGTTTTTTTTTTTATTTGATATAAACCAGTGCTTGACTGCGATCCCACCTGATGGTAAGCAGTGATGCAATCATTGTTTGCGTCACTAGCGTATTTGTGTGTGCGTGCGTAGATACCAATGCCGATGTGATACCAATGTAGTGCGTCGATGCCCATATTATTTGTCTACAATTAGAATAATTAATTTAAAAAAAAAACACATCTAAGTGTATTTAAATAAAATTTTAATGCTAAAATTGGGTTTTATAGAATTATTTATTCACTTCCTTACAAATATTTAACTAATTATTAGTACTATACAAACAACTAAACTAATAAACAACTTAATGTAGGTATGTCGGAGAAGTCAATAGTACGGAAGCTTGAGAACGAATGAACGAGCTAAGTGAAAAGTGACACATGTCACTTTGACAGAATCCGCGCTGACGTTTGCACGAACCGAGTAGATAAAAGGGCCGACCGCAGAGGTCCGTGGCTCATTCCTCTGTCGGCAGCCGTGCCCAAAAGACATAGTCTCTGGACAGAGCTTCAATGATGATCGGCATCCTGCGCCGACATATATATTAGCTTCTCTATACAAACTTTGGATCTCCGTTTCATCCCCTTAGGGGGTGAATTTTGGAAAACCCTCTCCTAGTGCTCGCCTACGTCATAAAAGGAAACCTTGTGCGAAATTTTACGCTCCTAGTCCCATTAGTTTCGGCTGTGTGTGTGGTACAAATTCTGATTGATCCATCCGGTTTCGGTACTAATGGCAATGGGATGGCCCCTTTTGTATATTTCACTGGTGTGATAATACCATCCCTCATCATCCTTTCCAATTCTTGGTTCACTTTTTCTCTTAGTGGAAATGACACAGGTCGAGCTCGCATAAACACAGGCTAGGCCTCCTTTTTAACACGCTTTTATTAGCTTCACTTGTAACTAACCATGTATGTAAGAAAATCTTGGAATCTTAATTTGACCCACTTCCCGGTCTTCGATTAGGATGAAATTTGGCACACCCTCTGAGTTCTGATGATAATACATGACTAGCTAAGAAACGTCATTACAAATCCAATATGGCGGCCTCCCCAAGATGGCGGACTGACTGTTTGAAATTCACCCCCATGTTAGGGGTATCAAATGAAAGGGTTTGCTGTCAGGAAAACGAAAAAAATAGTCACGTGACTTAAATCCAATATGGCGGACGTCCAAGATGGCGGACAGGCTATTTGAAATGCACCCCCATGATATGGGTATCAAATGAAAGGGTTTGCTATCAGGAATACGAAAATTTTTAGTGCGTGCTAAAGGCGTGTTTTTTAGTTTTTTTAAACTATTTTAACATTTATTTACTGTAATATGGACTAATGGTCCGCTGACAGTAGATAGTCATTCATATTTCCAACAAACAACTTTGGGAAATTCTCAATTATTTCAGCCTCTGATAGTGCCTAATGGGTCAAACCATGTCCTGCCCAAAAGTGCTGGTCCATTGCCACAGCTGATCACTAATGGCAACTCCATCTTCTATCCCTCACGTTCCACAGTAACAATTGCTTTGCCTTGAACTTTTAATTTATCGTTAGTCCACGTCATCAGCTTGGCGTCACAATGTTGTAGGTCAGGAAATGCACTCCTATTTTGCTTGTACAGACTGTGCGGCAAGATGGAGCGCGCCGCCCCCGAATCTACTTCCATGGTAATTGGCACACCGTTGATTAGTAACTCCACCATAAACGGCTTCACACGATTGGTACAGGTGGCATTCGATACTCCATATACACCGAAGTTATCTTCTAGCGTCGAGCCAGATTGTGGACTGGATTCGGAATTACAATAATTTTGTTCGTTTTCACAACACTCGTATAACCGCCCTTTTGTTTGTTTTTCTGTTTTTTCCACACTGTCACACGCTGCCTTTGTGTGACCTTTTTTGTGACATTTGTAGCAAGTTGCGTTCCGAAACCTGCATTTGGACGAGTGTCGTTTGCACAATGTGCACTCTGTTTTGCTTTGGTAGTGCTTGATCACGTTCACGTCCATCGGATCGCTTGTCGTACTTGAGGTTGTTGTACGCGATTCATGAGCGACATCGCGATGGTTACACGACACTACCTATGTCGTGAAAAATCATCTAATGACAAATCTCGCTCCTGGGCGAAGCGGGAGATATTGTCAGACTTTTACTGACTAAAAACCCACTCCTGTTCCTTCTTTGCCTTCATTCCGGGGCCCCGGGTTTTGCTTTCACATTACCCGTGGTTGTAGGATTGGGTGCGGCGTCGACACAAAAAACTTTCCAACATTTCCACAATGTTTTCAAATGGCACTTCGCTAGGCTTTTTTGGAGCTAACAGTGACACAATCAATGAAAATGCTTTTTTTCCACATTGAGACAGGAATAAAGCCCTTTTCTGCACGCTTTCTATAGTTCCAGCAGCTTCCAATGCTTTAAATAGTTTCTCCCTGTAGTTTTCCCATTTATCAGTTTGTGGGTCAAACTTTCCGGGTAAGACAATACTTGATATGTTTGCTACTGTCATTTTCCAATTATCTCGTCGCCAATGTTATGTTTTGGATGTGGATTATCTATATAAACTCAATATTTTAATCAGAGCACGTATTTATTATCTTGAGTCAGATCACATACGAACAACCGAGGGTACATACTCCCAGATATTTATAAATCATCTATCCACATTAACCTACACAACTGGTATCGAAAAAAGGGCCTCGCTGTTGCGCCTTGGCCCACGTCTAGATTAGTCTACACTACGCTTCTAGATATATACTAACAGCCCCCCTAGCCAAGTTACAATCGTATCGTTCGCGCCGAACGCCTCGAGTAGGCCATGCCTACGATTCCTTTGTTCTGACGTCATCTCAACGCTGTCACGTGGTCAGAACAAAGGAATCGGAGGCGTGGTCTACTCGAGGCGATCGGCGCGAACGAAACGATTGTAACTTGGCTAGGGGGGCTGAACAGAAAAGTATGTACAAACGCGTATAAAATAAAAAGAATTTACTTAGCATCAAAAAGTAGATATTTAAGTATAGTAATTACTTAAAAATTAAGTTACAATCATAGGATTGTAACTTAGTTTTTTGGACTAGTTACCTAATTGTTGTATTCCTATTTAATGTTCTTGTAAGTTTTTGGATCTCAACAAATAGGAAGTACTTACCTACAGTAATATTATAAAGAGGTTAAGCTTGTTTTTATGTTGTTTTGTTTGTAGGAGGTAATCTCTGATGCCCTTAGCTCTCGCTGGAACGCCCATACCAATCTGCTCCGACTTTCGGTACCTCGGGTCGCTTATCCAAGGAGATTGCGAGGTAGACCGAGACGTATCAAATCGAATCAATTCAGGATGGATGAAATGGCGACAGGTCACTGGAACAATTTGTGACCCACGGATGCCCCTCAAGTTGAAGGGTAAAATCTACAAGTCCGTGATAAGACCTGTCATACTGTATGGATCAGAATGTTGGGCTGTGAAAAAGACGGATGAAAAAAGATTGCATGTAGCGGAGATGAGAATGTTGAGATGGATGTGTGGTGTGACGAGAATGGATAAAGTGAGAAATGAGTATAATAAAGGAAGTTTGAAAGTGGCGCCAGTGACTGAAAAGTTGAAAGGGAATCGTTTGTCTTGGTATGGTCATGTAAAGAGGAGAGATGAAACGCATGTTACTAAAAGAGTTATGAGTATACATGTGGATGGGTGGAGAGGGAGAGGGAGGCCAAAGAAAAGATGGATGGATTGTGTGAACAGTGATATGAAAGAAAAGGAAGTTAGTGATAGCATGACGGTTGACAGGATAGAATGGAAGAAAAAAACATGTTGTGCCGACCCCAAATAAGATGGGACGAGGGCAGGAAGATGATGATGAGGAGGTAATCTCTGAAAGTACTGGTCCGATTGCGAAAAAATTTTTCACCGATAGAAAGCCGCGTTATATCTGAGTGACATAGACTATATTTTATGCATAGGTACGAAGCCACGGGCAAAAGCTAGTCATTTTAATAAAACATCAGTATAATCAACTTTATAACGTGACCATGAGGTCCTAGTGCAGGTAGTTCGAAAGGGTTATCATGCCCAGGGCGGGCTGCAAAACGCAACTGAAGGAACACAAGTGGGTTTTAGTTTTTAAAGTTTAACAATCCCCCTCGCTCCAGCCAGAGCGGGAGGAGTAATTTGATGATTTTCCACGTAAAAAAAGGGTAATGTACGCAAAGTTAAATAGCGGAAACTGTTTATTATATTATCTAAAGTAACTAGTAAAAAAAATATTACGATGATAGAATTAAAATTAAACATTTTTATTACATGTCACGTCCATTTATTATCATTATTTCTAAATAGTTTAGGTAGTGGATAACATCCTCGAGTTAATTATTAGCTTATAAAAAAGCATTTATTTCAGGCAACCAACAGCACACATAAAGTAACCACAAATCAGAACACACACATAAAGAAATACATTAACTACTTGCCTTACTGCGATTACTTGCCTACAAGTCCTATTTAATTTTTATGTACAATTAAGATTTGCTCACAAAACCTACGACAAAGGCACGGTAATATTATCTATACAGTATTCCAACTTCATACAAACGGACGAAACGCGAGCTATAGCTACGCGCCTCGATCTCGGGGTGCGCTCGGGATGTAGACAGTCGCGTCTGTGCCGCGAGTTTTTTTCAATAAAAATAAGTTCAAGTACATATTTATATATTTAATAAGACGAGTAGGATATATTGTGCTGTTTTGGTTGCATGAATTCTTCATTTAAAACCAAACGTATAAATTGTAAAGTAGCTGCAGGTATCTATAACCAAGTAAAAGATATTCCTTTTTCTCCATCTTGTCCATGTTTCCCAAAACAATTTTTAATTAAGCTTTAGAATGCGGATTTTTGTACTTCAAAATTTAATAATAAAGCATTTCGTAGGTACGTCTCAGTCGAGGCGCAAATATTTTTCGGTCGCAAATATTGAACACTTCCTATTCAATTCACAAAGTATTTTATTTGTTTATATAAAAAAAGTATATTTACAATCACAAAACTAAATGGAAACACAAAGTAGGCAAATGTAATTAAAATGCTGGAGGCGGGCAGCCATAGTGCGGGCAGCCCTATCGCATGTTTACGTACCGCGCGACTGTAGGCATTTATTTCAAAGATACGGCCGAGTTACAATACTGTATAGATAATATTACCGTGACAAAGGTTGACTGGTAGAAATTTATGTGCATGAAGTATTAAATAAATAAATAAATACAATAAGGGGACAATGATTAAGTAAATACAAAATAATTAATGAAGAATATTGCACTTTCAACGTCTGGCTCCTAAACTGGAGCGGGCCGGGGCTGCTTTTACGCGGTTTTTGCCCAATCTAGGGGTCCATTCAAACGCCTTCTACCGGAGGCTCAACGCGGGGATCGTACGGTCCATGGCCCTTTCCAGAGCGCCGGTATGGGCGCCGTCGCTGACGAAGCGACTAGCGGTCAAATTGAATGCGTCCCAGAGGGTTATTTATGGCCTTTATGACCATTCAGATTAGTGATGCAACGGACGTGTCTTAACGGAAGCGGAAGTGTTAATACTATGAAGAAAAAGTACCTCTTCCGATGTGTCCAGTCATCCACCCCCGCGCTTCTCGCTGTATTCTTCCGTTTAGAGTTCTGTTATAAATTTTGCGGAAGCAGAAGCGGAAACGGAAGTGAAAAAGCTTGCGGAACTTCTGCGAAAGCGGAAGCAGAATTCTGTTGCAACACTAAGAAGTCGCTCCTATTCTCAGCTGCCCATCTAAGATGTCAGTTGCAAGGTTCTGGCCCACGTTGTTACAATAATTCCTGTACCTTGTGTAGATCACTTTAAGAGCATCATTTTTCGGCTGCTTGGTTGTTTGAGCGTGGAGATTGTCTCGATGACGGATACATCTAACAAGGCTAGGCGTAACCCAAGGTTACGCCTGGCTTTGTTACATTTAATTTCGAGCGACTCATTTTAATTTTTGACGTAGGTATGTTTAGTTATGACGTCAGACAGGGTCCTGTTAAACAGGTGAACTGCGTCGTCAATATTTCTTGTGGCAGTGACATCTACCCAGTCGAGCTGGCGTACTTCTTCAATCACTTTAGAGTAGTCTATTTCAGAGAGAAATCTGTTTTTGGCTTGAGCTTTACGGCAACAGCAGTTGAAGCCGAGCAAAATAAGGTGGTGATCCGTTATTGAAGATTTACAGACAACTCCTTGCGCATTAGTTCCCCTTAGTTTAACGTATCCATGGTCTAGACATGCCTTCCCTCGTGTTAGATGTGTGATAGCTGGTAAAAGACCGTGTTCAGTCATCAAACATTGTTAAGTCAAATGGACGGCATTAGGTGAGTCATTTAGCAAGTCAATATTGATGTCACCTGTCACAATTACACATGGGATGTTTTTCAGTTTCTCTAATGAATCATCCAAGGAGTTCATGAAGCGTTCAGTGTTCAGTTCAATTAGATCATTATACGTACCGGATAAGACCTGTCATACTATATGGATCAAAATGTTGGGCTGTGAAGATTTATGAAAAAAGATTACTTGTAGCGGAGATGAGAATATTGAGATGGATGTGTGGTGTGACGAGAATTGATAAAGCAAAAAATGAGTATATCAGAGGAAGTTTGAAAATGGCACCAGTGACTGAAAAGTTAAAAGAAAATCGGCTGTCTTGGTATGATCATGTGAAGAGGAGGGATGAAGCGCAATATTACAAAAAGAGTTCTGAGTATGCATGTAGATAGATGGAGAGGGAGAGAGAAGCCAAAGAAAAGATGGATGGATTGTGGGAGAAGTGATATGAAAGAAGGGAAGTTAGTGATAGTTGGACGGTGACATGGCAGAATGGAAGAAAAAAACGTGTTGCGCAAACCCCAAGTAAATTAATATCTAGAGGAAAAAAATGAAATGTTTATTTGCAAAACAAATATCATTTATCATAATTATCTGTTATAATACTTTTATTGAGGGATTGATTTATGATAGATACGGAAGTTCTTAGCTATTAATTAGCATGTCTTAGTAACCAAAAATAAAAATTTGCGACAAACAAGTTGTTAGGCAAATATTTTATAGAGTGAAATGTGTTCGTAGTGTTTGGCACAGATTTAAATAAATAGTAGGAATATTTTAAAATTAAATTTATTCGAAAAGATTTTTTACTTTCTGAATTTTTTTAATAGGGGTTTTTGTCCTTAGAGTTCTTTAGATAAGTTGCAACACCGTGAGATTAGATTATTTCTTATGTGATGCCAAAACAAGTTCATTTTAAGTACCCTACAATTCAATTAATTTAAATAACATTTGAATAGCACAAAATTATACAGATAGTGTCCGAAACGTCAAAGAATACTACGTTTGACAAAAAATCTACAAAGGACCTTGGGGTGACGCAGAATACCTATCAAGATTGAAATTTTTCGCGGAAGTAAGAAATGACAAACCAGTTCTATAAAATGAGAACAACCTCTAACCTGACTGACATCATAATGACCAGAAATTACAAAGCCAGAATTAACATGACCATGTATCGGAGTTTCGGACCAGGGACCATACCACGAACTCATAGCGCGATCCATTTGTCGACTTAAACTAAACTGTTAAAGGGATGGAGCTTTATAGGGTGTATAGCTCCATCCCTCTTTCTCGCTCACACTTAACACTTATTCACATCATGATAAGGCCCAGAGATTGAGGTGGCTGCCAATGCGGTGTCGGCGTGATACCAATATCCTATCTCTTCTCTACACTATTCTGCTGAACATACTATATCCCAAGGTATAGTCCCAACACATAATAAAATTGTTTTTCAATACACTTATAATTCGAAAACCCACTCTTAACCCTACCACTTTTGCAGCACTCGGCTCCCTAACACCCTTTACTTATTATACCCTCGCATATAGCACGGGTGTATTCCGCCACGGTAATTATGACAAACTTTCTCCATCTATAGATATCAAAATGTAATAAGTAAGTACTTTTTGATTAAAAAAAAAAACTTTTTACAAAAAAAAAAATACAACCGTCTTCAATGTAAAAAAAAAACACTGAAAAGTGCAAGATAACTTTAATTTCGGAAGTCGGTGTTTCTATAATAGTTTTGTCTCGTCGTTATTTAACACCGACTTCCGAAATTAAAGTTATTTTGCACTTTTCAGTATTTTTTAACATTGAAGTCGGTTGTATTTTTTTTTTTTAATTAATTATTTTACACTTTTTAGTAATGGTACCACCACTAAAAAGTACCCCTCAGCCAATCTTAATACCTTATAGCCAGAGTGTCTCTAATGACAATTCTAATAATCCCAAACACGGTTAGATTACATTAATTTATTACAGAGTTCCGGTGCCTAACTTCAGGCTTCATCATCAGATTAGTTCGATATATTCTCCCTCTTCTTTCAGTCAGTCATCGATTACACGTACCTACCTATAAACAAAGCAATTTTACTTGTTACGACGGTTCTGCTGTGATCCTATGAGGAGTTCTGTTCCTTAACTTCGAAGTTCATGATCAGATCATAATAATATATATTTCTATGGGACCAACTCGGAAGCATAACCTATCAATAAAAAAAATCAAAATCGGTCCACAATTGACCGAGAAATCAGTGACGGTGTACGACATTATCGTTAGGTATTTTAAATCGATCTAGTATTATGTACTCATATCTAGCATCATAATTTCACACTTCGTCTTATAATAATGTGTGACCTAGACCTAGATACATATAAAACGCAGCCATTTTGTGCCGCCGGACGAAGACTCATTCTTCCACTTTTATTTTTAATTGCACAAAAATTAAAGATGTATAAAAACAAAAACAACAGGACAACAATAACAATTATTTTTTATTTTTTCTGTAATATTTTGTGTTAAATGTTTATTAACCCATTTTGTTTTTGTAAAATCCTATTTATAACTGTTATTTGCAAGCTGCCAAAAATAGCTCGTTAGAACTTAATTCTGATTCTCAATAAATACTTACCGGCAAATCCTGCAATAATAGGTACCTTTGCGGCGTCGAGGTGCTTGACCTTATGTTCTGAAGATAATAAAGGTATCTACCTCATTTTCAACTCCTGCCCTTGTCCCGTCTTATTTGGGGTCGGCGCAACACGTTTTTTTTTTTTTCATTCTATTCTCTCACCCGTCATGCTATCACTAACTTCCTTTTGTTTCATATCACTCTTCACACAATTCATCCATCTTTTCTTTGGCCTCCCTCTCCCTCTCCACCCATCCACATGTTACATACTCATAACTCTTTTAGTAACATGCGTTTCATTCCTCCTCTTTACATGACCATACCAAGACAAACGATTAACGACCTAAGATAACTATTTAGTATTTAGTACCTTTAATGAAAAACAAATTAAATGAATTATTGCCAATATTTTTTTTTTCGAAACTTCTTTTTAAGTGTTATGATTATGAGAGTGTTGTCTCGACCATTTTACTAAATTTAAAATATGCGTCATTTAAATCCACAGTGTTTACTACGCCCTCTATAAATCTAAAGAATTATACACGTACGTTTTTAAAAGTCAAAGCTGTCATTTATTAACAACTTTTAAATAAATGAATACTAAAACTTATTGGGCGCTCAAAACGTAGGTAGTTTTTTTATTATTAGGTACAATTAATTATTATTGGTCAAACATAGTAAGTACCTATTTTTTTATTATTACTGTTGAAACGTATTTTTTGTATTATTATTGATTGTTTTTAATCAATTAATACATAACTATTTGTCAATCTAAAAAGCCCCATACACAGTACGATTGTCTGTACGATCCGTCGCTTCAGACCGATCGTAACGACTCAATAGTGTTTTTCAAATCTTGACATACACTATCGACTCGTCGCTTACGATCGGTCTGAAGCGACTGATCGTACAGAAAAATCGTACCGTGTATGGGGCCTTTAAGGTCTGTTAAATAAGGTTTTATATTGTGTTTTCTTTTTTATTTATGTTCAAAAGCATTTTCCATCGTCGACCGCATCATCGCTTTCCATCAGGTGAGATAGCGGTCAAGAGCGAAGGAACCTATCAACAATACAAATAAAAAAATCGCAGCGGTACATTACGTTTTATGCTAAAATCCACAAAAGAGATTGCCCAAATTTGTATGTGGATCCGTACCAACTTGCGTCAAACCAAATTTACTCTCAAGAGTATAGTTATTATTGAAATTTTCACTATCTAAAATTTTTTTGTTAATATTTAACCACATTTTTGAGATATTAAAAAAAGTTCGAAAACGCCTGATCATATTTCATAGCAATTTTTAACCGTAGTGATTATTATAATTTGCATTCTATAGTATAGGTATGCGTTTTAGGCGTAAATTGATGAGTAGTGTATTGCATTATTATTGATATATGCGATAAGTTAGGACCTGGATTCCTTCGCTCCTATATTGTGGCGTTACTTACGCTCAGGCTTTTATCGCGCATGCGTAATATTTTTTCGCTATACCTAGGCCTACACTGAAGAACACGATCTTAAGACTGTTAAAAATCGTAATGGTTTAGTCTTTTATTTATTTATAAAGTTATCAAGACCTAAACAAACTAACTACGTGTTTTAGTTCGATTTCTCGAATTAAAAAACGCAATACATCACTTACAGGTTGTGGGTTCTACATTCAGCTACCAAAATGTACAATATTTTGACTGACTGAATGGTTGACTGTAGCCTATCAACAACCTTAGTTGCACCTAGCAACCTAGCCCTAACCATATAGCTACAATATATACGTATATAAATAATAGTGCGGGAAGCCTGTTGCCATGAGACCTAAGGCAACAGACGGAAGGTGGGAAGAATGAAGGGTGTATAGGACGGGATTTTATCGCTGCCGATCCGCAACCTCACGGACCGACCAATAACTAAGGCTGGATAAGGCCAGAGTTATCAGCAACCATTTATAGGCGCAGTAACAGTGAGAGGAGTCGATGGTTTCGTCGTAATGAAACAGCGTTGCTCGTTGCGTAGGAAGAGACTTTATGACATATTTACATAGTATTTATATTAATCTATTTACATTAGTTATTAATGCATTTGTTTGAAACAACTGATGTACCTAGTCGAATTATTTTAGTGACTAATAATTAATATTGACGTCAATTCGGCTTCACTGCCACTTTCTCGCGTGAACATAGGTACATATCAAGGTAACACAAATAAAGAATTTGTAATTGTTAGTCAGTTAAAACATTTACTTTTAGGATACATTAGTATCAAATCATCGTCATCTTCCTGCCTTTGGCCCATGTTGCTTGAGGTAGGCCCAAAACATTTTTTTCTTCCATTATATCCCCCTCTCCATATATTCACAAGTTTATTCTTTGGCTATATTCCTCTTTGTGTGTGTTCACATCTGGCGAATACGCCGCTAGCGAGCTGCGTGCGTGCATTTCAAGTTAACGCGCCGTTTCCATGCCATCACCGTGCCCTTCGCGCCATGCGCCAAACCGTGCGCGAGCGGCCCGCGCGCTGCTCCTCACGCCCGCAGAAAGCGAATGGAAATGTATGCCCGCGAATTACGCGCCCCGAACGTGCGCCGCGCGCGCCCTGTTTACAAACCTTGCCACTTGCAACACTATGAGTCACTATCTCAACATTGTCAATAATTATTATAGACGTATTGAATTAATTATTAAGTATTCAATAAAACTACCAGAACTACTCAAATACAGTACAAAATCATCAAACGATATAAACGTCAGTTTAGCAACAAAATACCAAAATGTCATAATCAAATTGACAGTGTCAAGTTTTGAGTTTCTAATATACGCAATGTTTACTTTATAAAATGGTGAGCTAAAATAAAATAATTTAACAGAATTTATTTTTAGCAGTTTAATTATTTTCTACTATATAATCTTATTTACTGAGATAGCAGATAAAATTAATTTGGCGAACCATTTATTTATGATCATTGTAAGATTAAAAGCGTTAGCTTTACATACTCTTTGATCAGATTACGAAAATAACTGGCAACTGTAATCGGAACGTAAAGATTTCTGAAATGACGTTATTTTTTTCGGAAGTAGGAATTGTTAATCATTTAATATCATTTTCACGATATTTTTTAATGTGGTTAAAAAAAGCGGTTAAAAATCAGTACATTGTACACAAAAATAAAACATTATTTCTGGTATTAATATACTTGTGACGCAATATGGTACGGGAAATGAACATTCTTCTTTGTTTCATCAATTTTTTTTTTATTCAGTAAATCTTTTGTTTCTTAACTTAAAAAATAACAATGTGAATAAATATTGCATGACGTACGTACGCACACTTAAGTACGACGTAATATTGCTTGTTATTTTAGATAGCAATCTTTATGTGTGCTGACAATGGAAGCATTCTACCTAAAGTTCTTATTCATAACCACAGAATTTACAACAAAATCGTTAAAGCTCCTAGTAGAAAAAAAAGTTCTGTGCGCCTCTCACACATTTGCTGCTCACTATCATTAGGCGTATTTTTTTCTCACCGCAAACAATAAATCTATATTGTTCATAGATACCTAAAATATAAAAAAATAAGTTTTCGATGAAAATTAATTTTTCATAGCAAGCTCTCGACCTAAACTGAACTGTTAAAGGGATGAAGCTATATAGGGTATACAGCTCCATCCCTCTTACTCGCTCGCAAACACGTCATGGTATGGTCACAACAAAGTACCGATTAGCTATTGAGAAGTAATTAAGATCTTGAAGTAAATTCTAAGAAAAAAAAAATGAACAGCAAAGAATTTTTCAAGCGAAATAATATAACGATCGCGATTGTAAAAAGCAAAAAGACACTGTTTCCGCCCGGGATCGAACCGGGGACCTTGTGCGTGTGAAGCACACGTGATAACCGCTACACTACGGAAACTTATTCAAGAGAGTTCAAATTATTGATGTGTATTGAAAACGTGTATGCTCATAGTCTTTGAATTTTAACAAGATTTTATCAATTAAAAAATCCACAGGATGAGGTTGAGGTAAGTCCACAGGTGAGGTAGTAGTAAAATAATTCGAGATAATTTGAATTCAAAAGCTCGAGTATCGACTTTAGTGTTATATAGTTTAGATTGACTTTTAAACGCTCATTCGTATTAAAAATACCCTAATAATACAGGCTGCGGGAGAGCTTATTGTTACAAAATTGGAAAATTGTCTCAAATTTAAAATTTAATTGTAGGTATTTGGTATAACACAGTAACTAGTTGAATAAAACCGGTCCAAAGCTTTAATTTCTTTTAAGCGTATGTCGACCGCTGTGTTCCAGCTTTATGACTGTTTACTAATATTGTTAAAGTTACTAATAAACAATAATTATAAACCTAAATTAAGAAACAACATTTAAATGAAAAAAAAATATTACCCCGTGTAAAAGGTTTAAAACACACCATACTTAGTGCTGCCATCTATTATCTATACAGGAAAACTTGACATAATGCGTTGTCTTGTTGTAATAATAGATGTCGCTTTAATACTATTTGCGCCATAATTTGCTCCGTAGGGAAAAGCAGGCGTAAACAAGTACAAAATAATATTTAGGTACTCCCACGTCTATGTTTATAACAATAAACAAGTATTTCCACAAACCAGGTACAAGTACAAATCGAGCCTATGTGATGTTAACGTCTGAAAAACGATTGAAACAACTCAGTAACAAACTAAAGCGAAAGAAGCGCGATTAAAGAATTTTTATCTTCGGTACAGAGGCCTTGGGTCAGTTCTCGGTCAATCAAAGGTATCGCAAAAAAATCTGAGTACCTAGCTTATGGTCAATTTTATTTGTAAGAAGAGCGTCTTTGCATAAATCCAGACAGTAGTTTTATTCATATGAGCGTTCGTAAAATTACACGAATTCTATTCTTGTCTTATTTTATTATTATTCGTGTTTTTTACGAATTTATGAAAAAAGATCCCAATTTACCTAACTAAGGCCTTCTGTCCACAGATGCGTAGCTTCATAGACGCGTATATTCGCTATTAAACCTACGCTTTCTTTTATAGGTAATCCTTCTTCTTCCTGCCCTTATCCCATATTACTTGGGGTCGGCGCAACACGTTTACGTACGCACGTACGTTTACGTTTACGGTGTACGTTTTTATAGGTAATAAAAGCGTATATAGGGTGACTGGCAATTAGTGTACGGTACTTAAACACGTGATTGTGCTCATGATAACAAACAATTTTTATTATGGGAGCAAAGCCGAAATCGCGAAAAAAATATCAGCTGTTCAGTACATTAAGCAAACAAAAATGTACTGAACAGCTTTTTTTTCGCGATTTTAGGTTTGTTCCCATAGTAAAAGTTGTTGGTTATCATGAGCACAATCACGTGTTTAAGTATCGTACACTAATTACCAGTCACCCTATATATTATAATGACGAATACGCACACGCGTTTATGAAGCTACGCGTCCGTAGTCAGTATAGGCCATAGGGACCATAGGGCCATAGGGTATAGTAAATAATCACGAATACAATTCGAATACGAGTAAATGGACAAACCATTTTCTTTGATTTGTGAAATCAACAAAAGACTTCTACCGTCCTAGGGTGGTGCGAGAGGGTGTGAAACTTTTACTCACTAAAACCATGTTCCTTCTTTACCTTGCGTTCCAGAACCCCGGGTTTCCCTTTCGCAAGTCCCCCAATCTCATCCCAGTAGGTTTCGGCTCTGCTGGGCCTCTACTACTTTGCTGATATCTCTTTGAGTCTCAGTGCGGAGGGTTACCGGACGGCCGGACGGCGAGCTAAACATTGCTCGCCGTTCGCAAGCCCACACCTACCGAGGCTGGGATGTGAGGAAGTCCGTTCCCTCACGCGTGCGGCCTCCTCCTGCGCTAACATTACTGCTTCGCAGAAGAAGGCGTCCGCCTGCCATTCCTCCTCGCTCCGGACCAGGCCCCGGCAGGGAACTACACCTAAGTACATTTTTTTTTATTGTTATAAACCAGTGCTTGACTGCGATCCTACCTGATGGTAAGCAGTGATGCAATCATCAATCAATCAACGCACTAGTTTATTAAGAGCCTATTCACTCTAGCCTTGAAGGCACCTAAATTATAGTTGGACGGGAAGACCGCAGCAGGCAAATTGTTCCAGTCCTTCGATGTACGCGGTATAGACGACGAAGCGAAACGCTTAGTCCAGACCGTTGAAGTTTCAACAACGTAAGGGTGGATCGCCGTACGTCGGGTTGTCCGATGGTAGAAAGGAGATGGCGGAATCAAGTCACGCAATTCCCGCGCACACTCACCAAAATGCAACCTGTAAAATACCGATAAGCTGGCTACCCTGCGCCTGTGCTCGAGGCTTTGTAGATTGGACTTAACCAAATCTGGATCCCCAATTAGCCTCTTCGCACGCCTTTCCACTGAGTCCAAAGCTGCCAGATGGCATTTTGCAGCACCAACCCATATGTGACTGCAGTACTCCACACACGATCGGACCTGTGCTTTGCATCTATTATTATTTACACTATTAATAAAAATATGTAGACAGGTAAACCGTGTCCAACACCATACAATTTGGCTCACTTTAAATATCCAATTCTCAAACAAAAACACTAGTTTAGAGCAATAATACTTACTTCATAACTTTTAATTTATTGATGTAATCAGACTGGCCACTGGTACTCCTATTACAAAAGTGCCTATTAGTATAATTCACCGTTAAGACTCGTTCTACTGGCAGTAGGTTTACCATCTTTCCGAATGTTCGAGGATTTATCTAACTTAAGAGGGTCCTTTTCCACTCGCCTATCGTCAACATCGAGCATGGTTTAAAAGCTTGTTGCTTCATCTAAGGCAATCCAACGTGATGTTTGATGAAGAAGCAGTGCAAAAAAAAATAGATAACGCCTGAAAACCGCTCTTACGCGAATATGACGTTATTACAAATTTTTCATTAGATATTTTGGAAACACAGTATCTTGTGGATATTATCTAGGCTTCTATTGAAATCAATTTGTAATTTTGTGTAAAACTAATCCAGTAAAGGCCTCTGAAAATCTGCTATTCTGCATGAACTTTGACACTTCTTATTATACTTACTCAAAAATTAGAAAAGTCAAAAAAATATAAAAATAGAAACCTTGCAAATTTAATCAAGAATAAATGACAACAATTATTATCAAAAACTTTTAAGGGTTTAAAAAAAACACGTATTTCCTGGAACAAGTTTTGTGAAATATTCGAGTAAATCACGGAATTACCGAATGCCAACAGAGTTTTCAAGCGTTATCTCTCTTTTTTCTCGTTGCCTCTTCGTCGTACATCGCGTTGGATTGCGAATGAAGTAACAAGCTTTGAAACCATGCTCGATGTTGACGATAGGCGAGTGAAAAGGAATGATATTAGTGAAAACCGGACATTCCACTTTATTGAATTTTGTTAAATTATTGCTTCTTGGATCTAATCGGATTAGATTTAATCCAATTCACAAAGGTATAGTTTAGTCCTAGTCTAAAAGTTAATTGATGGTCCCCGTATTAGTAACTGATAATGGCTATGTCTAGGTACAGTCGTGAACTCGGTGATCTATCAATGGAATCACGACGCTAGTGTTGTAGCTAAATTTATCGATATGGTTTTTCAAAGAGCAATTATTGATTCTGGTATCATTGAGTACCAGGTTCTAATAATATTCTGTCACGGACTGGTTCAATGTTGTGTTTTGTTTAGGCTATCTATACTCCATTCGAAATACCTAACATTAATAGACATTCATAAGAGCCTTTAAAGGGTTCCGTACCTCAAAAGGAAAAAACGGAACCCTTATAGGATCACTTTGTTGTCCGTCCGTCTGTCTGTCTGTCTGTCAAGGCCTTTTATCTCGGGAACGCGTGGAGGTATCGAGTTGAAATTAAAATTATATACTTAGGTCTGCGGACTCTTAAAGCTGTGGCGTCTGTCTAGACACGTATTATATTCTGTAACGTCAGCGGTTAGGAGCAGTCGCTCGCTAACCGCCCTATGTATCAGTCGGACAATAAATATTATATTACGTAGTCAGTGATTTCATTTACCAGCCCTCAGAGTACCTAAAAAGCTATAAAAATATTAATTTGGTAAGTTAACGAGAAAAAAAGATACTTCGGTTTATGTGGTAAAAACGTACATTTCGACACTCTCGAGGAAATCAAAATTTATAGGGTACTTCCCGTTGATTCAGAATCCTGAAATTTGGCATAAAGCAAGGTCTTATAACACAAGTATAGGGATAAATCTGAAAATTGTAAATTTGTTGTTACATCACAGTTTTTTTTTTTTTTGAGATTCGGAAAAATCTTCCGAGACTCCATTCCGGAATTGAACTAGGTATTTACATAGGTAAGTTTGTACGTAACCCTCAGGGCGCGAGTCCGTCTCGCTCTTGCCCAGTTTTTTACTGTCTGTTTAACCGATTTTGACTTTTATTGTTGTGGCAAAGAAAAAGAGTGTTGCAGTGACAAATTCCCACGTGTATTAAAGTTTTTTAATACATTTAAGAAGAAATAAGTAAACGGGGGCTGCACGCCGACCAGCGCGATACGATAAATAGAATAAATTGCGGCGGGGGTGAGCTCGTGCATTTTTCCGCACCAGTGCGGAAAACAATAAATTGCGTGCCTAAAAGTGGATGGGAGTAGGTTTTCGAGTAAGTGTATTGAAAAACTATTGTCATAATGTTGATATTATTAAAGTATCGATACTTGGTTAAATTGAAGCACAGCTCGCAGTCTCGCACCCACATCACTAGAGGTCGTGAATGTAACGTCTAGCAGAAACCGAAAGTGATGCGTCGTGGGAACAGGGTCAGAGAGGCGCTTGCCGAGCTTGAACTGATTCTTTAGCCAAATGGATTATTTTTAGAAAAGGTTTATTTATATTAAAGAATGGGTAGCAGACATAAATCTATTTAAATAAATGGAGAAACTGACTGACTGAAATATCAACGCACAGCCGAAACTACTGGGACTAGGAGCGTGAAATTTTGCACCAGGTTTCCTTTTATGACGTAGGCGAGCACAGAGAGGATTTCTCAAAATTCATTGTATTTGGAGACACCTACTTTTACGCGGGTGAATCCGCTGGCAGAAGCTAGTAAATAATATGAGATATCTTTTAGATGTTTTGACGGGTTTTTGGGGGGGAGGTTGTAAATACTGAAATAACTTCTTCAACTCTAAGTGGAGCGAGGCCTGTGTCCCGCAGCGTACAGCTTTTGGCTGAAATGATGATGATGTAATCATGGGCAAGGGATGTGGAATTTGGGGGGGGGGAGTATGGAAATCAACAAATAATTTTTTTAGCCCTGGGCGGAGCGAGGTCTGCCCCCCCAACGGTCAGCTTTCGGCTGAAATGATGATGACGATTTAAGTCAAAGTCAAAGTCAAAAAGTTTTTATTTCACATAGGCCTACATGGGCACTTATAAAACGTCAGAAGCTAGTGCACGGTTCCAAATTGGTCGTTTCCTATGGAGAAGAACCGGCAAGAAACTCCATAGTTACTCTTTTAAAAAAAAATAGTTTAAAAAACTAAAAAACACGCTTTTAGCACGCACTTACAAAATAATTCGGACATTTAGTTTGATGACTCAAGAGTTTTCCCTTTGCCAAATCTTCATTAGATCGCAGGTAAACATAAACAATTTCAGTTCGTGATGAACGATAAATAATTACCTATGCGAAATGGTTATAAGTAGGTAATCATCTTTATTGAATATTTACTATGATTTATTATGAAAGAAAGCGTGGAGCGTTTATGTAATCTTTACTCTTTTTGGACAAAACGCTCCACGCTTTTCTCTTGAGTCATCAAACTAAATGTCCGAATTATTTTGTAATTTTTAGTGCGTGCTAAAAGCGTGTTTTTTAGTTTTTTAAACTATCATTTTTATTTTATACTTTTTAGTCTTATTATTATTTTTTTCGTATTCTTGACAGCAAACCCTTTCATTTGATACCCATATCATGGGGGTGCATTTCAAATAGCCAATCCGCCATCTTGGATGCCCGCCATGTTGAATTTAAGTCACGTGACTATTTTTTTTTCTTATTCCTGACAGCAAACCCTTTCATTTGATACCCATATCATGGGGGTGCATTTCAAATAGCCAATCCGCCATCTTGGATGTCCGCCATGTTGGATTTAAGTCACGTGACTATTTTTTCGTATTCCTGACAGCAAACCCTTTCATTTGATACCCATATCATGGGGGTGCATTTCAAATAGCCTGTCCGCCATCTTGGACGTCCGCCATATTGGATTTAAGTCATGTGACTATTTTTTTCGTTTTCCTGACAGCAAACCCTTTCATTTGATACCCATATCATGGGGTTGGATTTCAAACAGCCAGTCCGCCATCTTGGGGAGGCCGCCATATTGGATTTGTAATGACGTTTCTTAGCTAGTCATGTATTGTCATCAGAACTCAGAGCGTGTGCAAAATTTCATCCTAATCGAAGACCGGGAAGTGGGTCAAATTAAGATTCCAAGATTTTCTTACATACATACCTAGTTACAAGTGAAGCTAATATAAGCGTGTTAAAAAGTGGTTGCTTACAATATTTTCAAATTACAGTATTAATAGACATTATGTAAGAACAGTGTAGACCAGTCGATATTGTACCCAAAAGCACAACAAAAATAATCATATTAAAAAAAAAAGTGAGTCGTAATAGAAGTAACCTAAGAATTCGCGGAGTCTACAGTGTTCTCACATTCACATTATAAAAAAGAGGCTATACAAAATAAGCAAGAAAAATAAATAATTAATTAATTTAATCTAGGCAAGGATTTATTCGTTATTCGGAAGAGTCACTGCGGACACTTCCTCTCTCTCTCCACCTAGAGCGAGAAAAGGATAAATGATAAAAGACCGCTTCTACTGACAATTTCAACTTTCCAAAAGTTTTTTGTTGGGAAATAATATTCTTGAAAAACTTCACGCGACCAAGACATTCCAGGAAGCATACGTTTGATATCAATGCAGCCTATCATACATTGTAAGACGAAGTACCTACACGCTGTGAACGGAAGCGCGCATTATGTAAAACTTCACAGTTATCCAGCTCCACATCGCTCCACATCGTACGTAATAACAGCATCATATAATGGCTGGAAAAAATTATCTGCTCGACATTTATTTGATCTTCATTTGTTTTAAGAAGTAACCTTTGAACCATGGCCCGTCAGCTTCAGTGAGTACCTTTTTGGTAGGCCAATTCGTCTCCCACGTCATCTAATGGCAAACCGGGCTTTACAATTCTTAGGAAAAATCATTTAGGATTAATCCACAGTTCAGTACGCCAGTGTAATATTTTTTAAGGCCCAAGTGCCCGACCCGAACAGTGCCATAAAACAGTGTTTTTTTTTTGTTGTGTGATAGAGGATGTGGCAGGAGTGCTGAAAAAACTTAGTATTGAAACATTGTGTCCCCTTTTTTAGGGTTCCGTACCTCAAAAGGAAAAAATAATAATATAATAATATTCCACAATTATCACACAACGCCGCCCGTCTAGTCCCAAGCTAAGCAGAGCTTGTGTTATGGGTACTAGACAACTGACAAACATACTTACATATTTCTAAATACATACATATATAGATAAATTACACCTAGACACAGAACAAATGATCGTGCTCATCACACAAACATTTGTCCTAGGTGGGAATCGAACCCACGACCTCCGGCATAGCAGTCAGGGCCACTAACCACTAGACCAACAGGCCAGTCAAAAATGGAACCCTTGTAGGATCACTTTGTTGTCCGTCTGTCTGTCGGTCAAGACCCTTTATCTTGGGAACGCGTGAAGGTATCGAGTTGAAATTAAAACCATATACTCAGGTCTGCGGTCCCTTGAAGCTATGAAAAAATCAAAGTTCTGAGCTAACGAATAAAAAAGATACGGCCGTATATGTCGCAGAAAACGTATATTTCGACAACCTCAAGGGAATCAAAATTCATAGGGTAGGTACTTCCCGTTGTTCCAGAATCCTGAAATTTGGCAAAAAGCAAGGTCTTATAGCACAGGTATAGGAATAAATCTGAAAACAGTATGTCACGTCATAAAAAAAAACTTTTTTTCGATTCAGAACAATCTTCGAAACTCCATTCGGGAATTGAACAATTAACGTAAGTTTGTACGGAACCCTCAGTGCGTGAGTCCGACTCGCACTTCACCAATTCTTTTTATATGAGAAATCATCAAATATCATCTCTCGCTAGAGCCCTCTCACTTCACCCTAGAAGATGGAGTATATCAGACTTTTTCTTATTAAAACCCACATGTGTCCTTCAGTTGCCCTTTGCGTTTAAGGGCTACGGTAACTTTTTCAAAAAATCCCTCGTCCTTACTGAGCTCCTCGTTTATTGTCATCAGTACCGCCCAGGAAGCTACGCCCGAAGACAAATCCAGGACACCACAATAACACTTACGTCTTGCAATGATGTAACGGGCTGGGAGAAAACTGTCAACTTATTAAAGATGTTGTTCACATTCTCTTGACAGGACTGTCAGTTACAAGACCTTAATTATTTTTTCAAACTACCGACAACTTGATACTCTTTACAATCTCATGTGCTGCTATCAAAATAAATGTCAGTGTGAAAGGATCGCTAATGTCACGGACTCACGGTGGTTATTGGACATTATCGCATCGCTCCAATTTGTGTGAAGGTGCATTAACTTCTTGAGTAGCGTAATTAGAGACACAATAGTAAGACAATAGCGCACGACCGCCGGCGTTCGTGCGGGGATCAACAGCTTAAATGTGTTTGATCCAGTTTGGAAAGGTTATTCAATCAACAATAATGTGATCAGTGAATAAAAGTCAAGATAATTATTGATCTGTTCATAGATGAATGAGACGCAGACAGGACATATTCAATATCCTGTCTGCGTCTCATCCTTCTTAACTGTTTTTTTTTTATTTTTGGGGCCACATACGTTGTGCGTGCAAATGAGGAGTTGAATTGCCTGCCGGAGCCTATGTTCCTGGTAGCTAGAACCTAGGGTCTTTAATTCAAGAGTGGGTAGGTGGTTTTACGTCTAGTCAAGCATGCTCCATCGTCGACCACAACTTAACTTACCATCAGGTCAAGCGGGAGTCTATCAATCATAGTCTCCAACTTTATTGGTGTAGCTTCCCGAAAATATATATTTCCTTTTAATATTGTGAATGTGAGGACTATGTTGATTGCTTTTTTTCTATTTTATTTTCAATAATTTTAACGTATGTCTGGCAAATGTCCTTTCCTTGGTATTGTTAGTCAAGTCGTTGAGCTCCTTAGTAGTCCTGAGTTGAGCTTTGCGAATACTGACAAACGCTTGCACTGACTGGACAGGTCCACTCAAATCTGTATGGTTCTTTCTTCAAAAGACCATCTCAGACAAATCGTCATGGTTCTCATGTGATTTGACCATTACATATTTACTGTATGGACTTTAAAAGAGACTTTGACGCCTGAGTTTGTTTCGGTGTTTCTTCTCAGGGTAGTCAGCTAGGAAACACCAGCCTCATCTAGCTTAAACTGACGAAAAAAAATTGACGTGTAAAAGTGTTTTTAACACGCTTTTATTAGCTTCACTTGTAACTATGTATTGTAAGAAAATCTTGGAATCTTAATTTGACCCACTTCCCGGTCTTCGATTAGGATGAAATTTAGCACACACTCTGAGTTCTGTGTTCTATTTTTAGTGCGTGCTAAAAGCGTGTTTTTTAGTTTTTTAAACTATTATTTTTTAAACCTATTTGCAAAATAAATATCATTTATCATTTTATCCAGTCTGACCGGATGCAGTAACTTAATGGCAATTTTTCCATTCGTTTCATTTTTCTTTTTTCAAATCCTGTCTGGACTAGTTTACCTGACAGGAGACCACTCTTCCCTGACGCCTCCCCAGGATCATCTGTCAATTAACTTACTGTTGTTTGAGTTGGTGCCTGCATACTGTTTGATCTGTCACACCTGACCTTATCATAATTACCGAACAGGTATTTTTTTTAGACGGGGGGACTCATCCAATGACTTCTCCCGCTGGGGAGCGGGCGTGTCAGACTTTTACTGTCTATAATGCACTCCTATGTTCCTTGTTTTCCTTCGTTCCAGGATCCTAGGGTTCCCATTCGCACAACCAATGGCCCCGACTTCGACTTTGCTGGGCCCCTACGGTTTTGCTGACATCTCCTTGAGGCGCGTGGAACACTACGCGCCGTCGACGACTCGGGCTCTGTCCGGACGTTACTGGAAGGTTGGACGTCGAGGTACCCATGCCCGCCTCTACACCACCCTCCTTCGCTAGCTTTACTGCTTCGCAGGAGCCCACCACCTACCAGGGCCCGGTGCGAGAGGTCGTTGTCGGCGATCGCCCCCATGAGGACACGGCGGTGCTTCACCCAAGCGGGGCACACATCCACCGTATGCTCCACCGTGTCCTCCGGGCGGTCCACACAATAGTAACACTCAGGCGTTTCTGCCACACAAATCCGGAACAGGAACCTCCCGAACTTACCAAGTCCGGTGAGGACCTGCGTCATTCGGAAGGTGAGGAAGCCGTAATGTCTTTCCACCGAATTACCGCCATAATTATGGCGTGCCCAAATTACCAACCTGCGGGGCTATTGCGTAACTCTGTTGACAGTTCAAGTGATGATCACTTGTTAACAATGTGCATCATTATATTATCATTGTTTATCATTATTATTTGTTATTATTTATTTAGTTAGTTTATAAGTTTTTGTTACTATTTTGGTGTACAATAAAGTTTTATTCTATTCTATTCTATTCTATCATTGAACTGTCAAACAGCTAGTTTCGTATTGCCTATCTTCAGTGACCAACTGCAGTGATGTCATTAGCCACTGGTACCTTTATAGCCACCGTAACACGTTTTGACAGATGTTATTGTATCGATACTTTTAAAATTGCGATTGTGTAAGCTTTTGAAGCTGTATAATAGTCGATAAAATTTTAGAGTGGTCACAATAGGCACGATAAATTTTTATAATTCACCACATTTCCATCGTAGTTTGTTAGTCACTTGTGTGATACGTAATACCAATTTTATGAAATTGTCAGTTGACAACTAAGTTTAGTGTGCAACGAATGCTAGTTGTCAACTGTTATTGAAAAAGTTAGCCAATAGCCCCCCAGGTCAACTTACTATTCTCTTAACTAATTGAATTAACTTGTATGTATTTACTTAATTTATTTATCTATGTGTGGAGGCTTGTACTTAGCTATCTATTTGTCAATATTGAACTATTTCTATCATTGGTTTGTTCATCTGAAAGCTTTCTGTAAATAAATAAATGATTTTTTGTTGTTGTTTGTTCTTCTTCTGCTGGTCTTCAATTCGATGTCTTTATATTTTTCTAGTTTAACCTGACTCGAGTAGTAGATAGCCCCGTTAGCCCAGTCTGCTACTCACACAGCTACAACGTGCATCGTTGTAGCTGTGTGAGTGTGGCCTACATCAACAATCAGTTCTCTGAATGACAGTATCCAATTATCAATAACTTTTCTCAACATAATTAAGTTTTCTCCTAAAACAGTCTGACAAAATGTGTAGTAAATTCTGACACAATCTGTTAGTCTTTATCTTACGTTTCTCTAAAACCCAAACCGGCAGACAACCAAGTAAATCAACGGACCATTTCATCGTGTAACTGATCAACGTCATAATAACCTGTATGACAAGTAGATAAGGTTGATAATTGAATGTTCATGTGTCGTGTGTTGTGTTATAAAAGTGCAATTCGCTATTAATCAAATGCACATACACGATACGATTCCGTTTATCTGTATTAGATTTGGTACAGCCAGGAAAAAGGATTTTCCTCTTATTAATATTTTGAATTTTCAGTTATTATCAGTTCGATATATTCCCCCTCTTCTTTCAGTCAGTCATCGACTACGCGTATAAATAAAGCAATTTTACTTGTTACCACAGTTCTACTGTGATCCTATGAGGAGTTCTGTTCCATATCTTCGAAATTCAATGGTCAGATCATAATTAAATTAATTTAGTTAAGTTGCTCATAATAATAAAATGCATCAAAACAAACTAATCGTCGATAAATAAGAAATTACTAAATTACAATACAAAAAAAAAAAAAAAAAATATAAGTAAAATAAAGTAAATGTCAATTGCACAAAGTAATCCGCCTGGCTGGATTTGAACCCATGACCTTATAATGTTCCCACTGCTGGGACTCAGGCCTCCTCTTTAAGAGAGGGAATGGGCCGTAATCCACCACGTGCGGGTTAGTGGATGTCACATTTCTTCGAATTTTTGGATCTTGGAACTGCCGGTTTCCTTCGCCGATTTGAGAGCATTGGTGATGAAATAAATTACACAAAGTAATGCGCCTGGCTGGGGTTGAACCCGCGACCTATAACTCGTAAGTCGGAGCCGATACCAATAGCGATCTGCGCGTTCAATACAATAACGCGTTCCGGGACTGCCGCGCCACTGCAGCGCCTCCACGATGTTCGCGGCGGCCCACACAGACGGCTTCGCAGCCATCATGCGCAAACGGTGCGCTTCTATCATGCGCCGTACGCGCGACAGTCCCAACACCATCCTGCGCGCGCTGGCGGACCGGTGGGACTCCCCGATGCTGGCTCGCTGGATACGGCTGCATGCAGTCGTACAGTGATTTTCCACCATCATCGGGGGGTCCACCCGAACTGGCCACTTATTGTTTAGTAGTGAGGCCAATAATATTTTTTATTTTATTTTTTTACTAACACTAGTTTGTAAGCTCGCATTGTACTAACAAATATGGATATAGAATCTGAAATAAATAATTTATTATTATTATTAGGTATATATTATTTATCTCAGGACCCTGAGGTCCTGGACCTTTGGAAGGCGTACGAGGGGCCGAAACCAACTCGCAGAGGCCCTTTAGACAATTATAATGGAACATGATACCAACCGACGATTATCCCTGTACGACTAAGTACGACCCTGTACGCGCTATGCTAGTGCACCCAAGGACAACCCCCGGTTATTGAAAAACTGTTGCGACATATGGAGAACAAAGATAATAGGGCTATGGTTTTTGGAGTCTTAAGTGGACTGGTAACATGGAACTATGTCAAGACTATGGCCCCTGCCTGAACAACGTTATTAATATGCATCGAAAAAAGGCAGAGGGTGACTTGCACACTCAATAAATGGGCCCCCAAAAACGGCCGCTAGCACGAAGTGACGTAGCAACAAGAGGGCAACATATCCTGAGGTGCTTGAGGAGTGGAGAGGTATACCACGGCTATCAGGACAATCCCGGAAGTACGGTCAAGATCCCTACCAGCACCTTACTGGATTATACATCCTTCTCCCGAGCACGTTTGCTCTTGCGAATCTCCACTCAAGCCAGCCAATAAAGGCAAGAGAGAGGTGGGAGCTCAGTTCCTCGTCAGTGTTCACTACGGCCGGCCAATAAAGGCAAGCCGGAGATGAAGAACAAGAATTCTCCCGGGAGATCGGGTCCGTGGGGTCGCTAATGCCCAAAAGTTCGCCACAAAACTGCACTGCGGATTGTATCTCTCTTAGTCTGGCCCCTCACCCTAGGCATATTACGGCAAAGCAAACTTTACCGATACAGACCTAGGGTATATTGGAGCACGCAAGCCCCACCACGACGTCAACGTAGAGATACGGCGATGGGGTTATTATTATTATAATAGGCCACCACTGCTCTCAACCAACCGTGCAGTGGTTGATAAAATATATTTGCTGTCTGTACTTATCTTACATATGACGCAACGTGGAAAGTTGCGTGGAATCACACCTGCGGACTGGCTATCAGGCGAGCAGTAATTATATAGAAAGGGCCGCTTTATGGGACAGAACTGGACTACGGGAGCTAAGGAGTGGCTGCTGGTGATAATGTGATATCATAATACGTTTCACTCTAGGTTCGGCTGCCACAAGCCGTACCTAATGAATGTGTATTAGAAGTAGTCGCGTAATAAGTATAGGTATAACATATATAGGTATATAGTTCTAGTTCATATCTCTAATTAATAATATTATCTACGTATCTTTACATGGTATAAAAAAGTGGGCAAGTGCGAGTCGGACTCGCGCACTGAGGGTTCCGTACAAACTTATGTAAATATGTAGTTTAATTCCCGAATCTCGAAGGAGTCTCGAAGATTTTTCCGAATCGCAAAAAAGTTTTTTTTTTGTGACGTATCAACAAATTTACTGTTTTCAGATTTATTCCTATATCTGTGCTATAAGACCTTGCTTTATACAAAATATCAGGATTCTGGGTCAACGGGAAGCACCCTGTGAAATTTGATTCCCATGAGAGTGTCGAAATAGACGTTTTTTGCGACACAAACGACTGTATCTTTTTTATTCGTTAACTTAGAAGTTTGATTTTTTTCACAGCTTCAAGGGATCGCAGACTTAAGTATATGGTTTTAATTTCAACTCGATACCTCTACGCGTTCTTGAGATAAAAGGTCTTGACAGACAGACACACGGACGGACAATAATGTGATCCTATAAGGATTCTGATTTTCCTTTTGAGGTACGGAACCCTAAAACACTAAAAAGTGGCAAGTTTAATTTCGGAAGTCTGTGTTACAGGTTTTTTGTTTCTTCGTTATTGAATACCGATTTCCGAAATAAAAGTAATTTAATATTTTTTAGTTGTGGTAGGTAGGGAGGAGTAGGAGGGCAATTAAACCTAAATGTAAATACTCGTAGTACATAAGTTCTACGGTAAGGTGCCCATAACTATGATATGTAAGTATGCCTATTTTTGAAGAGTTTCATCGATTTCTCCAGGATCCCGTGAGATCCTGACCTGATAACCATGGGACCACGTTGGAAGTGCACCCTTCCAAACAAAAAGACCGATTGACCACCTCCTCCTGCGTTCAGCCTTCCTCCTCTAGCTAGAAGACCTTAACAAGAAGGCTGATACAGACTGGAAGCAGAAGTTAGAGGAGCGAGTGTTCTGGCGCAGCCAGGGTGAGGCCATGCAGTGGCCTGCAATCGGCTGAGTCAATGAATAAAAGAATATGTTTGGCACGTGATAATAGCTTCCTACAGTAGCAAAATTGTCTAAAAATACATTACGAGATCTTTTGACGATCCGCCGTAGGCGCGGGCTTGCGGAAGGCAAGCAATGGGTAGCTCGCCGTCCGACCGTCCGGTAACCGTCCGGACCGAGCCCAAGTCGTCGACAGCGCGTAATAGTGTTCCACGCGCGCCTCAAGGAGATGTCAGCAACCATAGGGGCCCAGCAGGGTCGAAGCCTACTGGGGCCATGGGTGATACGAAAGAGTTCCCCGGGGCCCTGGAACAATGGCAAAGAAGGAACAGGAGTGAGTTTTTAGTCAGTAAAAGCCTGACACGCCCTCTCGCACCGCCCAAGAGCGATATGTCATTAGATGATTTTCACACCCAAAAAAAAGATCTTTTGACGATTCAGTTCTAATATTGTATCATAATTTGTTTTATTATATGTATCTAAAATCAAAACTATGTAATTACTTTTTTATTAAATATCGCAGCATGCTGAGATAGGAGCCTTTTTGGCCTCGCACAAGTCTTTTATTTTTATCTTTTAATATTTCTTTCTTTTACAAAAAGGGTTATGAGCATACATGTGGATGGATGGAGAGGGAGAGAGAGGCCAAAGGAAAGATTGATGGATTGTGTGAAAAGTGATATAAAAGAAAAGGAAGTAAGTGATAGCATGACGGTTGACTGGATAGAATGGAAGAAAAAGACGTGTTGCGCCGACCTCAAATAAGACGGGACAAAGGCAGGAAGATGATGATGATGAATATTGTTTTCTTTTATTTTAAGTTAAGTATTTATAGATTAAGTAGTTACTTTTTATTTTATTGTTGTTTGTCCTGTGCGAATCTCAAATAAATGTTTTCTTTCTTTCTAATTACAAATCACACATAAATTATAAAGGCGAAAGTTGGTGTTTATGTTTGTTACTTCTTTACGCTTTGACGACTGAACAGATTTCGATGAGACTTAGTACACTAATAGACCATGTCCTCGAATAACCCATAGGTTACTTTTTATCCCGGGATATGTATTTTTTTTTTAATTGATATAAACCAGTGCTTGACCCCACGTGATGGTAAGCAGTGATGCAATCATTGATGGTGAGGCGCACTAGTTTATTAAGAGCCTATTCACTCTATCTGTATGTGTATTTTTTTTTATTATTGATAGGCTTGCGTTTGACCACCATCTCACCTGATGGTAAGCGATGATGTGGCCGACGATGGAGCACGCTTGCCTAGAAGTAACCTATTCACTCTTGACTTAAAGACCCCTAGAGTAGTCTTTGACCCCTAGGTTGTAGCTATCAGGGAACACAGACTCCGGCAGGGAATTCCACTCCTTAGCTGTACGCATTATGAATGTGTTCCCAAAACGCTTTGTACGTATGGGTGGGATGTCCACCATGTACCGATGGCGCGACGCCGTACGTCTAGTGGTCCGATGATGGAACGGACTATGTATACAGTTTCCTTGGGATAATTTACCTTCACGCGGGCATAGCCACTGGAAAAAGCTTGTAAATTATAAATTGGATCTTAATTACACAGTATATAATTGCTACTTACAACATGCATACAAGTGATTTCAACAAAAATATCAATAAATAAATGTTGTAAAGTGTAACGAGAACACCAATCAATAAAGTTTTATTTATGAATCCTACAGCCGAGGAGGTCGTAAAACCAATATGTCTTATGTTACACTTGTGTGTAACTTGGCAGGATAAGTAGGCATTTACTCATTTCCTTCCAATGTGCAAAATTATACGATTCTTAGAATATACTGTTACTTTGAATTTGTTTTCGCAACTGCCGAGTAAGGGCCTGGCCACACATACTCGTATATTATCTGCACAACGAGGCAACGTGTCGCAGTCAAGCATCGCGCCGTTTTTTAGGGTTGCGTACCTCAAAAGGAAATAATCGAAGACCGGGAAGTGGGTCAAATTAAGATTTCAAGATTTTCTTACATACATAGTTACAAGTGAAGCTAATAAAAGCGTGTTAAAAACGGAATCCTTATAGGATCAGTTTGTTATCCGTCCGTCTGTCTGTCTGCCTGTCAAGACCCTTTATCTCGGAAACGCGTGGAGGTATTGAGTTGAAATTAAAACCATATACTCAAGTTTGCGGTCTCTTGAAGCTGTGAAAAAATCAAGTTTCTAAGAAAAAAAAAAAAGATACGGCCGTATATGTCTCAAAAAACGTATATTTCGACACTCTCGAGGAAATCAAAATTCATAGGGTACTTCCCGTTGACCCAGAATCCTGAAATTTTGCATACAGCAAGGTCTTATAGCACAGGTATAGGAATAAATCTGAAAACTGTAAATTTGTTGTTACGTCACAATATAAAAAAAGAAATGCGGTTTGGAGAAATCTTCGAGACTCCATTCGGGAATTGAATTGTTTACATAGGTAAGTTTGTACGGAACCCTCAGGGCGCGAGTCCGACTCGCACTTACCCAGTTTTTTGTTTTTAAGTTTTCTAAAGCGCACAAGTATAGGATCCACTGCAGTAAACGGAACCAGAAAAGGATAGGATTCTTCAGATTTATCCTGAAGAATCCTATCCTTTTCTGGTTCTGTGCTAGATAAGTTTTTTTTTTCATAGGGTAAATCATCTTATGACATCCCCTCTCTTGGGCGGAGCGAGAGATAGTGACAGACTTTAACTGACTAAAAACCCACTCCAGTTCCTTCGTTGCCTTTATGTGTTCAAAAAATAATACAGCTAATTTAGTACGATAGAAAAAAATTACAAAGATGCCTCTAAAATAACAATTAATTTTATTGATAAAAGCCGGACAAATTTACATGCAATCATTCTGATTGTTTGTCAGATTGTTCTACAAACAACTTTTAACGTTATAGTGTTTTGATTTTATAACCTAACTAGCTTCTGCCAGCGGTTTCGCCCGCGATAAAGTAGATTTCTCCATACAAACTTCCAACCCCCGTTTTACCCCCTTAGAGGTAGAGTTTTGTAAAATCTATTCTTAGCGGATGTCTACACCCTATAAGGAACCTACTTGCCAAATTTTAAGTTTGTAGGTGTTATAGTTTCTGATATTTCGTGGTTAATCAGTGAGTGGTATTTCGCTTTTGTAATATAGATTATAGATTTTTAGTAAATCGCTAAAATGCCTAATTTTTGCAAGCATCTCTTTCTTTTGTAGGCCGTCCGAGAGTGACCGCGCTTTAGGTTGTCTTCGCCGCACCGCAATATGGCCAGGCCCTAACTGGTTTAAGGCAGGGTTATAATGACCCAAATGAGTTCGGAAGTGGTTAAAAAGTTTTCCGGTTTGAACTAATTTGAACTTGTAAGTAGCAAAAAACGACACGTGTATCAATTAATGAAGGCTAGATTTAATATTTAGGTGCTTTTAGTATTCATCTAGTTGCTTAAACGTAAAACTAGAAAATTGTTCCAAGGGAACATACTACCGGGACAAAAAGAATCCTATGTGCTATTCGATTTTTTTTTTAAATCTACCCGTCTAGTACTGTGTACCAAGTTTCATCAAAATCCGTTGAAACGTCTATGACTGGCCTGTTGGTCTAGTGGTTAGTGACCCTGACTGCTATGCGGGAGGTCGTGGGTTCGATTTCCACCCAGGACAAATGTTTGTAATTTGTATGATGAGCACGATCATTTGTTCTGTGTCTGGGTGTAATCTCTCTATAATAATATGTATGTAAGTATTTTTATCAGTTGTCTAGTACTCATAACACAAGCTCTGCTTAGCTTGGGACTAGACGGCGTTGTGTGATAGTTGTGGAATATTATTATTATTATTAGTGTTATTTGTTGTTAGTTTGGCATTATATTACATAACGTATTTAATAGTTACGTATTTAAAAACTGTAAGTATCTAGTTATTTTTTATGAAGTTTAAATACATTCAGGATTATTCGTGATATAAACTTAAAAGAACTTTCTACAAACACTGACTAGTTGCATAAACCAGTTAAGTTTTAAATGCCACGATGACTGATGCTGCTTATCTTGACTCACCTGAGTCACGTACGAGTGTATAAGTAGACTTGGGGCTAGACAGCTTAAGTTAAACTAACTTGAACAACTTAGAAATGTCACAGACTTGGGCAACTAACCACGGACAGGATCAAAACAATGTACTACAGTATTGTACACATTAAAAAGGTCTACCAAAAAATCTGCAATGGTATATATCTATCTCTTAGGGATAATCCACAGTAACCATTTTTATCCTTTACTTTTTTCAAGAAATAATGGCTTATTTACGAAGCGATTTTAAGCAATACAGCATTAATCCTTATCCAATTAAGTACCTTCAATACATTGTGCATTTAATATAAATCAATATGGCTCTTTACAGCATATAATTTAAATGAATATTTTCGAAGATATTACAGAATTAAAATGCAGGGACATAGCGGTTGCGGTGGTATCAGCATTGCACCCGTGCAAAGCTGGGGCGGGTCGCGAGTTATGTTATACGCCTGGTATACGCTTACAGCTTACATATGATACTCTGTCGACGAAGTGGCAACGACACGACTGCAAAACAGAGATTCATAATTTTGTATGTAAGCTTCACGCAAGCGTACACCAAGCGTATAATGACGAATACGCGTCTGTGAAGCTACGCGTCCGTCGACGGTAGGCCTAAGTGAATACAATTATTACTCTTGTGGACTTTACTTTTTTTTGAGGTGGGAAATCATCGTGTTGCCAGTGATGACATATGGCTTTGAAACATGGTCGCTTACAATGGGCCTCATCAGAAGGCTCGGAGTTTCTTTGCGTGATCGCATCAGGAATGAAGATATCCGCAGGAGAACCAAGGTCGCCGACATAGTCCGAAGAATCGCCAAACTAAAGTGGCAGTGGGCAGGGCACATTGCTCGTAGAATGGATGGTCGATGGGGCCGAAAGGTTCTAGAGTGGCGACTGCGCACCGGAAAACGCAGCGTTGGAAGGCCTCTCACAAGGTGGACCGCTGACCTGGTGAGAGTCGCGGGAATGCGGTGGATACTAGACGCACAGGATCGGTCGTTGTGGCGACTCTACAGTGGACGTCTTTCGGCTGAAATGATGGGTAATCATCCAATGACTTCTCCCGCTTTTGGGCGGTGCGCGAAGGCGTGTCAGACTTTTACTGACTAAAACCTTCTCCTGTTCCTTCTCTGCCTTCGTTTCAGAGCCCCGGGGTTCTCTTTCGTACAACACATGGCCCCAGTAGGCTTCGACCCTGCTGGGCCCCTACGGTTTGTGGACTTACTTGTGTTTGTGTATATTTCTATTAAAATAGTCACGGGCTGTTTTATTTCCGTGGGTAATCATCAAATGACTTCTCTAGCTCTGGGCAGAGCCGGAGGGAGTGTCAGAGTTTTACTAGCTAGCCCACAGTGTTCCTTCAGTTACCCTTTTTGCAAGGGCTGTGGTAACTCCATCAAACAGGTATCAGCCCTAACTGGCCCTGTCCATTTTACTGACATCCCTTTGACCCTTTCCTTGACTCGGGCTCAGTCCTTACAGCCGGACAGCGTGCAACCCATTGCCCGCCGTCTGCAAGCCTGCGTTAACTATCTACATTATCCAATTAATATGATGACTAAAGAAACTAAGATCATTAACACTCACTATTTCCGACTTCTTATTCTACATAATATAACATTCGTTTAATTTAAAAGTGAATGGTATAATGTTCCTCCATAAAATAACATTATACGAAAGAGAAATGGTTCTTTAATAGAGCTATTTCGTGGTATCGCTACTAAGAATGGCTTTAATCGGATTAATATCAGTATTAAATTTTATTATTTCCGTGATTTTAGTAACAATGACTTGTGTAGCATCTTCGGTCGACTGAATACCACTTACAGTAGCAGTGAGGGACTTTAAGCAGTGTCTTAAAGTCGCGGGCGGCATGTTGAATTTCAAACGAAACGAAGACAGCTAAGTTTAAATCCCAAGCGCAGTGAGGGACTTTAAGCAGTGTCTTAAAGTCGCGGGCGGCATGTTGAATTTCAAACGAAACGAAGACAGCTAAGTTTAAATCCCAAGCGCAGTGAGGGACTTTAAGCAGTGTCTTAAAGTCGCGGGCGGCATGTTGAATTTCAAACGAAACGAAGACAGCTAAGTTTAAATCCCAAGCGCAGTGAGGGACTTTAAGCAGTGTCTTAAAGTCGCGGGCTGCATGTTGAATTTCAAACGAAACGAAGACAGCTAAGTTTAAATCCCAAGCGCAGTGAGGGACTTTCATAATTAACTCCCGAACGCTGCGAGGGAGTAAATATATAATCCTGAATGAAGTGAGGAAGGAATTCAAGCCGCCCAAAACAAAAACAGCTTTATCCCTGTGTTGGATACTCAACTTTTAGAAAGAGAAGAAAGAAAGAAAGAATCTATATATTAGAGAATATAAGTATAATTTTTTTGGTTAGTGGCCAGTTTGATTTTTGAATAAACTCGTTTGATGCACGTACATTTTAATTAACATAATAAGTTTTTTTTTTTCAATAGTTTTGACATTCCAAATTCAAATCACATTATTCCCATTCGCCCATACTACATTAGATCCCTAGGGATATAATGACTTGCTTTAGGTGAGTGTTGTATGACATACAAAAGGGTATTATCAAGCAGGTGCTGTAAAAAATAATTTAAGCACATTCATAAAACTCCTAATAAATTAGTGCTCTGAAAATGTATTTTTCCAACTATAGAAGGTTTCACAACACCGTAGCCATTTACTTAGATGTATTTTATGAAAAACATCGGAGTGGACAAAATTCAAGGTGCGATATTACGCATAGTTTTAACAAAAAGTTTACTACCAAACTTTTTGTTTCAAAGTGCGTTTAATTGTGAACATTACAAAATTATAAAAACAGATCTTCTTTAAGGCAAAGGGTTTTTATAAATGTTGGAGTCAACCTTCACCTTGAGTGGAGTTGGAAGATGGACGATGCTTACTCTAGCGAAACGTTTTTTTGTTACATGTTTACTCCTTTTTTTTAAGTGGGAAATCTTGCAATGAGTTCTCTCGCCCTTCGGTGAAGCGAGAGGGCAAAAACCCACAGACAAAAACCCACATGTGTTCTTCAATTACCCTATGCTTTCCAGAACCGCGGTATCTGAACTGTATTACAGGAGCCAGTGTATTCCCCATATTGCTGTTACAGTTTATTACAGGAATAACCGATTGACGCGCTTTCTGAGGCACAGGGAGGTCTCGGTGTATAGGGACCCTTAAAAAAACATCTAAGTAAAGTTCATTTGATACTAGCTTCTGCCAGCGGCTTCGCCCGCGTAAATGGACCCCCGTTTCATCCCCTTAGGGTGTGAATTTAAAAAAATCCTCTCTTAGTGCTCGCCTACGTCATAAAAGGAAACCTTGTGCGAAATTTCACGCTCCTAGTCCTAGTAGTTTCGGCTGTGCGTTGATATGTCAGTCAGTCAGTTTCTCTTTTTATATATATAGATAAAAGCGTAATCAACCTTTTATATAAAAGTCCTAACGGTCTTTTTTTGCCAAACAAGGTGAAAACGCAACTGAAAAAACACTGGTGGGTTTTAGTCAATCTAAGTCTGATACTCCCTCTCACTCCACCCAAAGAGGGAGGAGTTTGCGGGAAAAACAAAAAAAATGCTATTAATATCATTGCTAATTTAGCGCTAAACCGTCTTATATCACTGCACATTATTTTTAGAACAGCCTCTAGATCTCTTGTTGTCAGTCGCAAACGCATCTGACATCTCGCGCGCAGGCGCAGTTAGCACGCGACCGGCGCGAAACGCAGACGCGCGGCAACTTTGAACGGGAGTGCAGTGACCGTTGCAGCTGCAACGCGATTTTATTCACGTAATTTATTTTTTTAGTTTTCGTAAAATTATTTGTGGTATCTGGTGTGAACTACTGGGGAGTTTGGAAAGGTAAGTGTTTTTTTTTATAGATAAAAATTTATTATCGGGATAAGTTTTTAGCGACATTTTTTATTCTTTAAACGAATCATGACAGTAATTGTTTTATAAAAAATAATCAAGCCTATGCGGTAATTTTCTCACCATTTATTTGAACATGCATAAACTGCATTTTTGCAAGATATTTTTATCACATAACAGCATTGAATTCTTTTAATTAAAAGGTTCATTTAACGCAATAAATCGACCGCGTATTTTATTGAATTCTCAATCGTTTCCTTGAGTGATATAAAGTAATAAATTAATATACACGTAACCATACTTTATAATAATTGTGTTTTAGTTGTTACAAAATATAGAACTGATTTTATTCGTAGATACTTATATCAAGAACAATATTCACAAAGTGAGTTTCTCTATATTCTAAATGTTACAGGTGCATTTCTGCTAACCTGGCATTTGAACTTTGATCCCTTTTCGAGTTATATTTTCATACAACTGCTCTTACGTGCTTATTATGTTATTACACATCTTTCTCTAGATATTTTGGATACACAGCTATCTTGTGGATATTATCTAGGCTTCTATAGAAATCAATACATAAATTTGTGTAAAACTAATCTAGTAAAGACCTCTGAAAATCTTACGTGAACTTTGGCCCTCTGCAATGTACTCATATATTAAAAATATAAAAAAGTACATCAATAGCCTTGCACATTTAATCAAAATTCTGAATGACGACAATTTTTTTGAAAAACTTTTAAGTTTTAACTATTTCCTGGAACAAGTTTTGTGAAATATTCGAGTAAATCACGTAATTATCGAATGCCAACTGAGTTTTCAGGCGTTATCTCTCTTTTTTGCATTGCCTCTTCATCAAACATCGCGTTGGATTTTGTTAGATGAAGCAACAAGCTTATAAACCATGCCCGATGTTGACGATAGGCGAGTGGAAAAGGACCCTTTTAAAAGGTTAAGGACTAACAAACAATCTACTTAATAACATTTAAAAGGTACCTTTGAAGTTATTATTTAGGGAGCTGAAGTTTAAAAAATATATTTTAAGTAGCGTAATCAGCCTTATAATGTTCCCACTGCTGGACTCAGGCTTCCTCTCTAGGAAAGGGAATGGACCGTAATCCACCATGCAGGCCCAGTGCGAGTTGGTGGATGTCACATGTCTTCGAATTATTGGTTCCAAGACATGCCGTTTCCTCACGATGTTTTTCTTTAACGTTTTGAGAGCAGTGGTGATGAAATAAATTACACAAAGTAATGCTCCTGGCTAAGTTTTGAACTTGCGACCTATATCTTGTAAGTCGGGGCAGTTAACATTGGGCTTCCACTACTCTATATTTTAAATACTTATATTACTTTTATTCTGTTACTTTTATTCAACCAAGCCTTTGAAGTGCCTACTTCAGCATTTCCTAATCATTTTTTATAGATAACTATAATCTATAAAAAATTATAAGGAAATGGAAATTTTGTCTTGTTGCCGCACTGAGGAGAAAAGTTATTCGTGAGATAAAATTTCCCACATGATTGAAACAAAAATAGACATCCCATTCATTAGCAGTTTTAAGTCCATTATACAACATCAATATTTCATACCGCTTGAAACACATTGTTTCCACGGTAGAACTCATTACAAAATAATGGGAGTTTTCTTATATTTCATACAGAAATAGTTACAAGTACTGCGATATAACAGAAAATACAAAACATAAAGAATCCAATAAATACCTAATTTCGGAAAAAGAATAACGTACTTTTAATATAAACTTTATTTGGACTTATAATTCCAAGTCAATCCAAAGATATAACACTTCAAAGCAACCCGTTTTAAAAAACGGCAATTTCATACTTTAACCCCTATTATATACATTCTCAATTCCAAATCTTTTCATATATCTCCATATGTATTTCCATACCCCAAACATAACATCTAGTCTAACTTATTTATACACACTGTGTCCACATCTCTCATCCAACTCTCCTGTCGCAGGTCTGCTGGAAGGGATTTGGTTTGAGATAAGCAGCACCTAAGTGCTCTTCTATCCCTATATTTGTTCTTTTCGTTTTTAAGTGTTAAAGTGTACATAAATAAAATAACGAATATTTCCCTGTATCGTCGCGTGTGTAATCTTAAACAATGGCTGACGAACGCATCTCAGTACGTGTCGTAAAAGGGAAGAAGGAAATGCATACAGCGTGAAAACTTATCTATCAGTTTTTTTCACAAGCAAATACTCAATATTTCCTGTTCCTAATTTCGTTTTTCAGTTTTGGGAACAGATTTTTTTCCTCGTAGATTTGAAAAGTAATAAAACGGTGGGCTCTATAAAACCGGTTCCGAACCGAGACCTAAATTACGATAGATCAAAAGCTTCAGCTGAGGAGTAGAATTCCCTGCCAGAGTCTGTGTTTCCTGATAGCTACAATAACGTAAGGATAATTAAGTCAAGAGTGAATAGGTTACTTCTGGCAAGCATGCTCCATCGTTGACCACATCTTCGCTTACTATGAGGTGAGATAGTGGTCAAACGCGAGCCTGTCAGTATTAAAAAAATAAAACTCAATTCTTGGTCAGCAATCGGCTTAACATTACACAGAATCAATACTCATCATGATCTTCCTGCCCTTGTCCCGTTTTATTTGGGGTCGACGAAACAGTTTTTTTTCTTCCATTCTATCCTGTCGCTCGTCACGCTATCACTAACTCCCTTTTCTTTCATATCACTTCTCACACAATCACACAATCCATCTATATTTTCTTTGACCTCCCTCTCCATCCACATGTAGGTATACTTAGAACTCTTTTAGTAACATGCGTTTCGTCCCTCCTCTTTACATGGCCATATCAGGACAAAAGATTCCCCTTTAACTTTTCAGTCACTGGCGCCACTTTTAAACTTGCTCTAATATAGTTATTTCTCACTTTATCCATTGTCGTCACACCACACATCCATCTCAACATTCTCATTTCCGCTACATGTATCTTTTTTACCGCCAAACATTCAAGCAATACTACAATTATCTAAATACCAATTTTAAGCTTACATAATATGGAGCTGAAATTATTAATAGGTAAAGTGTCCCTGCATTTCATAAAGGTCAAGAGCCAGTAGTTGGCTTACACAAATAAATATCTACCTTATCGACTAAAACTTAAAGATGTTATTACAAAAATCTAGAGACACATTCTCGTAAGCACGGAACTTAACCGGACCTTCTACAGAATCTACTAAAGAGCAGTAAACGTTAAACATTAAAATATTAATAAAATAATTCGCTCCATACCATTAGGAAGAGCTCGAACAATACGACTGACCTTGGAGTACGTTGGTGCACCTTTCATTTTCTATAGCTGTATGAATGGAGAACCAAGTACGGCACTGGAGTCACTAAGTAAAATATGTGCAGAAAAACCTGTTTGAATTACATTTAAAGAGGCAAGAAATTTAAAAAAGCCTCATCTGCAAATGTTTTTTTTTAAGATGGGAAATCATCGAATGACTTCTCCCGCCTAAAGCGGAGCGAGAGGGCGTGTCAGATTTTTAGTGACTAAAACCACACCTTCTTTCTTTGCCTTGAGTTCCAGCCTAGGACCCTGGGTTTCCCTTTCGGAAGTAAATCCTTGGCCCCAGATCTCCAAATATGTTGTGGTCAGCTTCCAGACAGTGGAGCAGTAATGGCCCTGTGATAACGGCTTTGACTTACCAGTTGTAGACCGTGGGTTCAAACACAGACAGGCAATTTACATTGTATGATTCATTTTATCACCACCGCTCTAAAAACGGTGAAGGACAACATTGTGAGGGAACCGATATGTCCTATAGACCCATATAGTCCAAGACAGGTGACATCCACCAAACCGCACTGGGCGCGCCTGGTAGATTACGACCCTACTACATTCTCTCTTCTAGAGGAATTACTTAATTCTACACAAACGTGCTCAACCGTCGACCACATCAACGCTTACCATCAGATATAGATAGACAGGGGCGCCGGCTTTTAGAAAACCTCATGGGTGCTCATGCTCATTCGTGCTTAGTATCGTTAATGAATAATAAATTGAGACAACAGCACATACATTGTCCTGGTCCCAAACTAAGGTTTTCCCTTGTACTATGGAAACCATAGTACAAGGTTTCAAGGTTTTTCTTGTGTTCGTGCGGGAATCGAACCCGCGACCCTTGCGTCTCAACCGGCGCTCTAAACCACTGCGCTAAACGGGTCGTCGGTTAATGAAAAACGCCCATCCCTAAAAGGCGATTACTGATCTGTTTCTTGATGTCTATTCTCAAGGGTGCTCGGCACCCACTGTTTATTTCTCATGGGTGCTCGAGCCCCCGATCACCCATGGAGTCGGCGCCCCTGTAGATAGAGATAGTGATCAAGCGCAATAGCACGGTAATATTATTTATAGCAATAGCCTTTCAAAAATAAAACATATCATCTAGCTTAAATTGACGAAAATATTGACGTGTGTAAGACTTTTTAAAAAACTTATTTGGCCATTTCCTAAAAAAGGAGGCTGATCATGCTTAACATAATTATTATCTTCCAGCATGGGAAAAGATCATGATCAAGTGAAAAATGAAATGCCCTTGCCTGACATGATCAGGAAATAGTGATAATTTTGTTTGGAACTATCCATAGTTGGGAACCTTTGAACTTCTCGACCTATCTGTTTAGTGTTAAGGCACAATCTGTACAATAATAATAATTGACCAATTTAAACTCGAACAACTTCAAATGATTACTTATTTGGTGTCGACCTTAAATAATTAATTCTGTAAAAAAATACTTCGATAAATAAAATGGACTTCACGATCTATTAATATAGATTTAATAATGCGATGCAATATCTTAGGATTTATTTAGAAACTCATCATCATTAAAACCGAAAGATGTCCACTACTAGACAATGGCTTCCTACAAGTGTTGCCACGACTGGCCCTGTGTGTCTTGCATCCATCGAATTTCCATTATAAGGCCACGCAGTCATTAAATGCCATAAGGTTTTTTTTTATTTAGTGGGAAAATCATTTAATGACATCTCCTGCTCTTGGGCGAAGCAGGAGGGCGTGCCAGACTTTTACTGACTAAAAACCCAAACCTGTTCCTTCTTTGCCATTGTTCCAGGGCTCCAGGTGTCTCTTTCGCATTACCCATGGCCCCAGTAGGCTTCGACCCTGTTGGGCCCCTACGGTTGCTGGCATCTCCTTGAGACGCCTTGTGAGAGTCATTTTTTTTTGAGGATGGAAATCTTCAAATTACTTCTTTCGCTCTTGGGTGGAGCGAGAAGGCGTGTCAGACATTTACTGACTAAAAACGCACCTATGTTCTTTCGTACTAGAGCCACGGTAACTCTTCCAACCGTTCTCGCAGACCTTGCGGAAGACCTACACAATGTACAGGACCGAATTGTTTTTACTACTACCAATGAAAACAATTCAGACTCTCCAACCATCATCTACCTCTTGCATCAACACCGCATCTGATTCGCCGTCAGAACAGCGTGAAAGATGCCCCATTGATGATCTCTTACGGCACCCGTCCTTCACAGCACTACACTGGTATCACTTATCGTTACCATCTATAATACATTATCTGCGTCTAAATCTTGATTGTAGATCCGTCTATTGTTTGTTTAGCTGTTATGGGTATGCAACTCGACATACATTTTCACTGTTTTTCATACAAGCGCTCTTACGCGATTATGACGTTATTACACATTGTTCATTAGATATTTTGGAAACACAGCATTTTTGTGGATATTATCTAGGCTTCTATTGAAATCAATTTCTAAATTTGTTTAAAGCTAATCCAGTAAAGACCTCTGAAAATGTGAAAAAAATTAAAAATATCAAAAAAGTATAACAATAGAAGTCTTGCAAATTTAATTAAGATTCTAAATGACGACAATTTTTATCAAAAACTTTTAAGGATTTAAAAAAATACACGTATTTCCTGGAACAAGTTTTGTAAAATATTCGAGTAAATCACGGAATTACCGAATACTAACAGAGTTTTCAGGCGTTATATCTCTTTTTTCACGTTGCCTTTTCGTCAAACATCGCGTTGGATTGCGTTAGATGAAGTAACAAACTTTTAAACCATGCTCGATGTTGACGGTAGGCAAGTGAAAAGGACCCCATTAAGCCACAAATTCAGTTTATACGAGTTTTACTACTGCTGTTTGAGTTGTACATACTACACGTACAGGGCAGGGTTTCTCAAGTTAAGGTACGCGTACACTTTTTAGATGGGAAATAATCCAACGACTTCTCCCGCACCTCAGAGGCCAAGCGAGAGTGCGTGTCAGACTTTTACTGACTAAAACCCACTCCTATGTTCCTTCTTTGCCTTGCGTCCCAGGGCCCCGGGAAGTGAACCCGTGGTCCTAATAGGCTTCGGCCCTGCTACGCCCCTACGGTTTTGCTGAACGCGAACCCTGTGGTTCGTCATTTGACGGTAGGGAGTCCGCGGTATGATTTTCGCAAAAGTGGCTAGAGATATGTTCTAGTGGCAGATCCATTTTCCAAATGGGTTTTGAACCCTTGGATTGATAAAGAAAAACTTTATAATAAAACGAAAGTTATCAAAAAATAAAAAGGAACCTACAAAAAAAAAACGTTCCTAAAAACCCAAACGTGTATATTTTTTTTTCCTTTAGATTGTTACGTGATAAATATTAAACTGGGGGAGAGGATCGGCCGCGATTTTAAGTTTTTCTTACATAGGGATCGAAAAGTGGAAAAAAAAATCGTCTACAAACGTAAATGAACTGAAGATTAATTAGCATCGGTTATCAAACATCATAAAAGTGGTTAATCTCTGAAAGTATTGGTCCGATTGTAAAAATTTTTTCACCGATAGAAAGCTGCTTTATTCCTGAGTGGCATAGGCTATTTTATGTACGTGGGCGACGCCGCGGGCAAAAGCTAGTGTCTTAAGAAGTTTGTAATCTAATAACGCGTTGCAAAGTCTCTTTGCATATTTTTAGTAACGCAATATTCCCCGTTTCATTACGCATCGAGTTAGCGATGTCCATTGTCTCGTCACAATATAGCCATTAATGTATATCGTGTGGGTAAATCTGCTCCGTTGGGTAACGAGGTGCTATTTGAACTCTTTGAGGTTATTGATGAGAAATATCCTTTGAGCCGAGATTAAAAAAGCGGCCAAGTGCGAGTCTGATCGCGTACGAAGGTTCTGTACCATTTATCTATAAAAATGGCAAAAAAAAAAAATACATTTGTTGTATGGACTCCCCTTAAATATTTATTTTATTTTGTTTTCAGTATTTGTTGTTATAGCGGCAACAGAAATACGTTATCTGTAAAAATATCAATTGTCTAACTATCTCGGTTCTTGAGATACATCCTGGTGACAGACGGACAGACAGACAGACAGACGGATAGTGAAGTACTCTACAGGTTTTAATTTCCTAGCGAGTGTCAAGTCGTAGGATGATTCTCGGCCACCACAACCAACTGAAGAACACAGGTGTGGTTTTAGTCAGTTAAAGCAGGAAAAAGTCTGACACACCACTCTACCCAAATCGGAAGAAATCAATGGATGATTTCCCAGCATAAAAAAAAACCTCTATAAACAAAAGATATCTCATGCAAGTTTTACAGAAATACATGCATTGTATCTTAAATTTACATACTCGGAAGTGTTGAATTTAAACACGATATTATCATAATAATATCAATATATAAAGACTCCACGATATACAATGCACTTTTTGTCTCAATCAAACAACTGAAATTCAACCACGATTGTTATAATTCAACTTTAACAAAACAAGAAACTTGTGATTGTATTAAAAACTGCTCAATTAACAATGCTTACCTAACACAGCTGAAAGGCCCTAAACTTTCACAAACATAAACTATGATTTGGTGCAATAAAAATCTGTGTTACCGTAAATAATACTACACTGGACGTAAATAAAATCTGAATTACACTTTATCTGACATCTTTATATTCGTTCAATGGTAGGTGGTCGAGCAATAAATAGTTTTTTGTTTATTTTCTTTAACAATGTTTTGATCGCCACTTTCTGTTGTTCTGAAAAAGATGGAATTATTTATACATCGTGAATGTTAATGTTGTGTTTTGGGGGAGGCCTATGTCCAGCAGTGGACGTCTTTCGGCTGAAATGATGATGATGATGATGAATGTTAATATGAGGATATTTGCAGGAGAACCAAGGTTACCGGCATAGCACGAAGAATCGCCAAACTTAAGTTGCAATGGGCAGGGCACATTGCTCGTAGAACAGATGGCCGTTGGGGCCGAAAGGTTCTGGAATGGCGACCACGTACCTACCGGAAGACGTAGCGCTAGAAGGCCTTCTACAAGGTGGACCGATGACCTGGTAAGGGTTGCAAAAATTCGATAGATGCGAGACGCATAGGACCTTTCATTGTGGCGACACTTGGGGAAAGCCTATGTCTAACAGTGGACGTCTTTCAGTTGAAATAATGATGATGATGAATGTTAATATCGGCTTTTGTGGAAATTTTTCTTATTTTGTTATGACCTTTTTTTTAAGATGGGATATTATCAAAAACCTCCCCCTAAGCCGCTACCCGCTCTAGCCCCGAGTTCCAAATTAAGATATTTTCGATGTTAGCGCGCCAACAGTCGTTCCGAATTACCGTAAACGCATACATCAGCAGGCTTAGCCAAGTTGATAATCTACCATCGTTAACGCTAGTAGAAAACTAATCAAATATACGGGAATGACATCATCTTAACAAAATTCGTAGCCAAGTTCACATCGTTCAAAATGATAGAATGAAATGTAATTGTTTCTACAATGTTCATCGCTACATCCTTTAGTTTTATGGTATAATATCTAAATTGTACTTACACTGAAGCTTTATCGATTGTAGAGAGAGATTCGACACGAAACGGTCGTAACTTGACTAGGCCTGCAGGCGATTTGTTGACGCGCTAACAGGGCTGATATCGTAATTCGGAACGCGGGGTTGGTGGAGTGAGAAGTAGGGACAGGCTTTTATTAACTAAAACCCAATGTTCCTTCAGCTGCCCTTTACTTTCCTGGGCCGCAGTAACTCTTTCTTTCTTTTTCGATGAACGATCCCGCAGTCCTGGCAGACATTGGCCCTAAGTGCAGCGTCACAATATGATATTTTTTATTATTATTATTGATAGGCTTGTGTTTGACCGGTATCTCACCTGCCCCCCTAGCCAAGTTACAACCGTTTCGTTTTGATTCTCTTTCGTCGATCGCCCCGAGTCGGTCACGCCTCCTATTCCTTTGTTCTGACCATGTGACTGAGCGTTGAGATGACGTCAGAACAAAGGAATCGGAGGCGTGGCCGGATCGAGGCGAGCGACGAAAGAGAATAAAAACGAAACGGTTGTGACTTGCCTAGGGCTGATGACTGTTAGTGATGATGTGGTGGAAAGTGGAGCACGCTTGCCTAAAAGTAACCTATTCACTCTTGACTTAAAGACCCCTAGGTTGTAGCATTTAACTGTCGTGAATTATTCGGCATACTCTTCTCTGTCTAAAAACTATCTTTATTTACTAACAGAAAATCCCATGAGGTTTTTAACAAACTTTCTATCAAATCGACTTTTATCGAGTAACTAGATAGGTAACACACTACTTGCTCACATCAAACCTCGCGCATGACCACACAATTCTGTCATAAATCTAAATATTACGGCAGCTACAATATATCGCTTTTATAATATGTTACTGCATCTATGTAACACCTTCTTGCCACGGCATTTGCAACTCTGTTTACTTCTGAAAAAGTTAAAAATTAAAATACCTATTGATTGGTAAGACTCAATTGGCCTCAAATGTTGGCATAGTTGGCGCATTGGTTGAGCGATTGGCTACTGTGCTGCGTGTAACGAGTTCGATTCCTGTGCAGCCTCCCAGCCAAGTTACAACCTTTCGTTTCGATTCTCTTTTCGTTGATCGCCTCGAGTCGGCCACGCCTCCTATTCCTTTGTTCTGACCACGTGACTGAGCGTTGAAATGACATCAGAATAAAGGAATCGGAGGCGTGGCCTACTCGAGGCGATCGACGAAAAGAGAATCGAAACGAAACGGTTGTAACTTGGCTAGGGGGGCAGAACAAATATTTGTATGGACTATGATAGTTGTTCCGGGACTGGGTGTCGTATATATGTGAGCGCACCCACGAAAATTCAAATAATTCCTAGTGTAGAGTAAAGTAAAATTGTAGTTTATGTATCATAATATTTCTAAATATTTTGAGAGAGTATACAATTCAGTCATATTTTGGAAATATACTACACACAACAACACTACAACACTTTACAATTACAACTACTACTACAATTACTACAAATACAGTCATGAATTATTTAACGAAAACCATTGCTCTCACATACTTACAGCAGTTTTCTAGGTCAACCAAAATAAACAACAGCTGTTCTATTGTTTTAATTAAAAACAATCACAGACTCCCATACCATGTATTCGTAATTTTTTTTTTATAAACTTGTGATTGACTGCGATCCCACCTGACGGTAAGTAGTGATGCAATCGTTGATGGTGAGGCGCACTAGCCTATTCACTCTAGCCTTGAAGACACCTACTTTATAATCTGACGGGAAGACTGCAGCAGACAAATTGTTCCAGTCCTTCGATGTACGCGGTATATTTGATCAGCGGAATGCTTATTTCCGTTTTTATTTTAATTTATATATTTAGTTTTTATTTTTACTTTATTTACATTATTCTCACATAATAGTACCGACAAGAAACATGTAACAGAGATATTTGTAATAGGTACCCACATAACATGAATGTAAAGAGTGTCCATGGAGTTTCTTGCACATTCTTCTCCATAGAGATCTACGCTTTGGAATGTGCAATTAGCATCATTTTTCTGACTTCTTGAGATTTCAAAAGTGCCTGTAAATTGTTTCTTTGAAATAAAATTCTTTGAATCTTTGAAACCGCGTATAATATTAAAAGGCACCCAAGAAAAAGAAAGCCTACTAAACACCTAAAGGATGAGTGCTCACCCACAATAGGCGTGTATTACTATGGATCATACATGCATGTGAAAAAATATTCCGTCGCAATCTTTATGTGAGGAAACTATTACAATTTTAGTAATAGTGACGATGACAAAACTCATCACAATTAACCGGTTCCCACAGTTACAAAAAAACTTCATAACACCAAAAAAATATCAACAATTTGCAGTTAGAACACAGAACTAAGGTCGTTGTTCGTAACCCTTTCACGCCGGTTACGTTGGTTGTTTTATTCTGGTTGGCGTAACCACCGTGACCGCTCGCGGGTTGACTCTGATTCTTATTGACTTGGAGAATAGACTGATCGTTCATTCAGGTATGACGAGAATGAGAGAGATGTGCAGCGTATGATGGAGATAGAGCAATCATTCGTCGACGTCATTTTTTTTAGAATCCTGATTGGGTCACGTCACAGACTTGTAAAAGACTGAAAGAAAGAAGAAAATTAATATTTTAGTGTGATAGATAACGGAAAAACAAATAAAGGCCTGTGAAACGCCAAAAATGCTGCGATATTTAAAAAGATCGCTTCGCAGCGCTATCATTCCGATTGGGCACGCGAAAAATAAACGGATGAGTACGACACCGCGCCATGGCGGTGCTGCCAGTTTGCGCAGCCAAGTTAATGCATACAGTTCTATAGTGTTCTCACCTGGCAGCTCTTGGTTACGCAGTCTACCATACATTTTTTGACATCATGACCTGGCTAGGCCACTACGGCATCCCAGTGAAGCACGGCCTTTGCAGTCACACAGTCACACATTAAATTAAATAGACAAGTATTGCCTTACTTTATCTCTGTCTCTTTCTACAGCGTGGTCAACTTTTTTTTTCTTTTTTTTTTTTAGGGACTTTTATACGAATTTACATGCCAGTCCTGTCGGACCTTATATAGTAAATATCTTACCTATTTTACCTTATATAGTAAAACGTAACAGCGCAAACTTAATTAAGCTATAAGCAGCCTCTAAGTTAGGTGTCGACAAAATATGATGAAAAATTCCAACATCGTACATGTTTGTACATAGCTCTTTATACAATTCTTCTCTTGCAGATTGAAATCTGACACATTCCGTCAACAGATGTATAACATCTTCTACTGTGATCAATTTTGTCAAGACATAATTCACTCCATTCTCTGTCATGACTTAAAAATCACTTTACTGTGGCGGCTACTCAAGCATGGAATTGTAAATACCGGATCAAATTTCAAGATTTTTTTTATAATGAAGATATTTTAGTTTCTTGAATGAATTTAGTTGTAAATTCGTGTCAAAATAATAAATTAAGTTTTGTGTATTAGTAAGAGAGGTTTTGTAAGTAATATAGATATTGTGAAGATTTTTATTTAATAAATAGCTTTTAATGTTCCCTTTTTCAGAGACCATAGGTTACAAAATGAGTAGGACTAGAAATGTCAAAATAAAGTAGGGAACAGGATGTAATAGAAAAAAGTGGTCATACTAACTAACGTAAGGGAGGTCCAATATGTTTTTAGAATTGCCTATGATTTGCTTGAAGAAAGTTTTTTCCTTTTTATGGTCAGAAGCAGTATGGTAGTATCTAGTGAACAACCATAATACACAAACTAACTACAAATTTACAGTTTTCAGATTTTTTCCTATACTTGTGTTATGAGACCTTGCTTCATGCCAATTTTTAGGATTCTAAGTCAAAGGGAAGTACCCTATGAATTTTGATTCCCTTGACAGTGTCGAAATACACGTTTTTTGCGACATAAACGGCCGTATCTTTTTTTTTCCTGTTAACTCAGTTGATTGATTTTTTCACAGCTTCAAGGGACCGCAGACCTGAGTATGGTTTTAATTTCAACTCGATACCTCCACGCGTTCCCGAGATAAAGGGTCTTGACAGACAGACAGACCTACGGACGAACAACAAAGTGATCCTATAAGGGTTCCGATTTTTCCTTTTACCCCTAAAAAAGGGGTCAATCTCCAAGATCAAGCAATTTTTGTCACGGTCCGTCTGTAGATGGGTGGGATGATTATGCCAAGGGGTATTGTGTTACCCAATTACTGGAGTTGTGGAGGTGAGATAGGCAGTCACTCTATTTTTACCACAACATTGCCTAAACACAAACTATGTAGGTACCGTAAAATGCCCTAAGTTTGCACGAATTTTGAAGTTTTTTTTAAATTTCTGCAACTATAAAAAAATCGTATGTGACATGTAAAGAAGAAATGCAAATCAAAACCTTATGCTCCTATTAAAACACTTCATTATAGGTTTTACTTCTCAATTTCTGATAATCTTACTAAATAGCCAGGCAAAGTTAATGGTATTTCCTCTACTTTGCCAAGACAAGAATATTGCAGTTAAAATGTATTTTCAAATAAATTTGGTACCGTAGCGTATTGTTACCTATAGTATTCAAATTTACGCAGGCTATAAAGTCTAAAACGTATACTTTTCTTATGAAACACCTACACGCTGCAGGCGTCTAGTACAGCGCGTGTCGCTCACAGCTACACACTCGTTACATATGCCGTTTACACGCATTGCAAAAGTATGCGAGGAATAGACTGACACCTGACTTGATATATGTGGAACTTGTCTATTTCAAAATACATAAAACTAACGCTAAACAGGCCTATGATGTAATTATTAAAAGCAATGGTATAGCAAATTGTAGCTCATATTTGAAGGATACTTACGGTGTCAAATCTACGACGACGTGACGTATTATCCAAGTAGATGGTAGACTTTTTTTAAATTCTTTATTGCTATATAACATATGTTTCATAAGATCTTAAAAATAGTTAAACAAGTGCACAAGGACCCTGTCGGGCACAACAATATCATAAAGGTACGAGTAAATAGGTAGAATTACAATTTTGAGGGAAGAAAGTTAAAACTTAGAGAAAAAAAAATAGAAAAATAAATCAGATATATAAATCAAATAAAATAAAAATGTGAATAACATTAACTTTTAGACGTACACGGAATAGAGTGTAAAGTCCCACATGTATACCTCCGTTGAAAAAAGAGGATTCTCCGACCAGATGCGTGTATAGTCTCGTCCAGGCAACTGCCCGATAGCCACATTTTTTTTATTTCTTTCTTATTTTCGTTATTTCCTTCTTTCCTTCTTTCTTTCTTTCTTTCTTTCTTTTGTAATTGTTTTAGGCTGTTGTATATATTCTAATCGTACGGAGAACTATAATTTGTCGCGTTGCATGATTTTGAATTTATTTTCCTATGGGTCGTTATTAGATATCACTACGACTCACTAAGTAGGCACAGCCAGACACTGTACCTTCAAAAAAAAATTAAAATAGAAATTAAAAATACTTGTCCTGACAGTAATATTGAAGAAGTTAAATAGTCACGTAGTTTGAAATTTAACTCTACAGTCTCTCTAGACTTACAAACTAGAGAGAAAAGATTAAGCAATAAGACGATAATTATGTAGACATTTTGTTACCGTTGGCATTTACACTAGTTTAAGCCCCGGTCGGTCATCATTCATTGCGTTTATTTGACACTATCGTTGCGAGGCTTGCGACCAAGCTTTCATTCATCGAATAATATTTTAAACTAGATGACGCTCACGGTTTCGCCTGCGTCAGACAAGTATAACAGCACAATGTCATTTGGTCACAATTTAAAGATTTTTTTTTTTTATTTATGTGAAACCTTAATTCTTTTTCAAATACGAAAGTCGTCTGAGGGTATTTTTCTGAACTGATTATTTTGAATTAAGTAAGAACGTGTCAAACCCTACTATAATGCCAAATTTTGACTGGTTTTAAGCCCAGAGTTTGAGAAATACTCAACTTCAAATGTTTAAATCAGAAATCGGGATAGTTACTCCATAAAGCATCAGCTATCTAGCAGTGAATGTTTCGCCAAAATCGGGCCAGTCGTTTCGGAGAATACCTGGAACAAAATGACAGGCAAAAAATTTAAAAATTGCGTTGTTGTTAAAGGTATCAAATATACTTTCATATACATTAAGTAAAATATATATATATATTTATATTACAAAGTATTACAGATACTATAGAAGATATCATTGCTAATTAAGACCACACAAAAAGACAACTTTAAGACCACCCAATTATCTCTAATGAAACATTTTGCACACCACCTCCATTCTTCAGAATCATAACGCTGATGTGATCAACAATAGCTGTCCTAAAATGTTAAAACAAACACTCCCACAGCCGTGGGACGCTTTGTTTTAGCTAATTAGAATAGCTTTGATTAAGTAACGCAAATTATACGTAAGTACATTTACTAATTTTGTGACGAAACAACGATTTTTAGGGAATCGTTTTAGAGATACTGGCTTTGTATGAGACTTTCGGCATCTTGGACTACACAAAAAGCTTTATGTTTGAAAATTAAAGTAATATTTTAATACTATTTTAACTTATGAATAAATCAGAGGCGTAGTTACCGCCGTATCAATGATATGGCGCCCCCGGGCCACAGCGATTTAACGTGTCCAAAAATTTGTAACCTCGACGGGTTCCATAAACAAATTCGTATATGAAAAATTATCGATTTACGATATGAGATTTTGAAGTTCTGTGTAAATAATAAGATAGTGTTCGATTGGTTATTTTAATAAGTAAAAGGATATTTAACAAAAAAAAAAATGAACTTAATATGTACAATACGTATCTATACGTAATAAAATTCATGTCGTCTTACTTTTTCATAAGATTTGGTTCTTGGGACCCGTTGACATGTTATCCATAACGCTAAGTTCTGTTATTGAAGAGAGGCCAGTAGTGAATGAATAAAATAATAATTACCATATAATATGCTTAACAAACGAGCTTAGTAAACGATCTCATTTTCAATCAAGACCTGTCCTATTCGAGTGAGAGTAATCTCATTTTCGCGTTCGGTCTTATATGTTGACAAAATCGCTTCTTCCATATTTTGCTACGCCCACACATTGTCTAATCGATCTGGATGCAACCTATCCAGTTAGTCCGTCCATCTCCTTCGTTACCTAAGTCACTAGTTCTGTGCTGGTAGGGCCTATATTGTTAAAAACTCAACGATATTTTTTATTGATACGGGTATAGCTACGCCACTGCAATATTAGTGTAGTAGTGGTGATTCCAATCACACGAATACACTTTTCACAAAACGTTTTCCAATAACACACACGGGAAACAGGACCGAAACACACTCATCACTGATTCTACGCAATGAAGCAACGCATTCGTAGATCACAATCGGACTACAAACAAAAACTCACGACTCAAATCCATCACTCCCACGAAAGCTACGCATCGAATATATTTAGCACGCATTGCCAAACCTTTCCCTCACAGCTTATATCGATGGCAATCTTTATTGCGACAGGCTGCATTCACACGAACGACAAAAACAGTGCGACATCACACACTCGCGACTGCGACAAAAACTAATCCGGTTAGCGCCTGTCCTTATTTCTCAAGACTAAGTGTTTTAAGAGATTATGTCGGGTACTCGGGTCACTGGTTCTGACGAGATTTGCCAACTGTTACGTGGTTTGCAAACTGTTGGAGTTGATCTAAGGGCTGCCACGCAAAACTCCGCGTATCGCAGTTTTGCGTGCCAGCCCTTAGATCAAATACTGCGATACGACGCGGCATCGCAGAAACCTTTTTTTTAGGTGGAAAATCATCCAATGACTTCTTCGCTTTTGGGCGGAGCGCGAGGGCGTGTCTGACTTTTACTGACTAAAACCTGCTCCTGTTCCTTCTTTGCCTTCTTTCCAGTAGGCTTCGACCCTGCTGGGCTCCTACGGTTTGCTGACATCTGTTTGAGGCGCGCGTGGAACATTACGCGCCGTCGTTGACTCGAGCTCGACCTGCGATGCGATTTCGTGCGGCAAAGCATCGATCGGTTCAGGTGACCACATAATGTGCTATGCGTATCAATTCGCCAGTTCTTGCGATGCGTCGTGTGAGATCGCAGATTTTTACGATACGATGTCGCATCTCAGTTTTGTCTGTTGGGCCCTTAGTCACCTCAAACATTTTTTTTTTATGATATCAACTAGTGCTTGACTGCGATCTTACCTGATGGTAAGCAGTGATGAGATCGTTGATGATCAATCGCACTAGTTTATTAAGAGCCTATTCACTTTAGCTTTGAAGACACCTAAATTACAAATTTAACTTGTTGGAGGAAAATTTGATGTATAGTTCCTCCGGATGGATGCTAATCTATACATCAGTAGCTAGTGTGATGCCTTGGGGCTCTAAATAAAGTGATTTATATAATTGATAACTATGTCAAAAGGCTAAAATATTTAGCATTGACCATGAGATTCCCGTAGCGAATGTCAATTCCATACATTTCAATAGCTTATTTCAATTCCATGTTTCGGTAGTAAATGTCAGTTCCATACATTTCAGTAGCGCATTTCAATTCCATACATTTCAGTAGCGCATGTCAATCCCATATATTTCAGTAGTGCATGCCGATACCATACATTTTGGCAGTGTATGTTAATCCCACACATTTTGGTAGTGCATATCAATCCAATATATTCAGTAGCTTCCCTACGTTTTGGTAGTACATGTCAGTTCCATACATTTGAGTAGCGCATGTCAATCCCATACATTTTGGTAGTGCATATCAATACCACACATTTTGGTAGTGCATATCGATCCCGTAAATTTCGGTAGCGCATGTCAATCCCATACATTTCAGTAGTGCATGTCAATCCCATACATTTAAGTAGTGCATGCCAATCCCATACATTTCAGTAGTGCATGTCAATTCCATACATTTCAGTAGTGCATGCCAATCTCATACATTCCAGTAGTACATGTCGATTCCATACATTTCAGTAGTGCGCGACAATCCCATACGTTTCAGTAGTGCATGTCATTTCCATACATTTCAGTAGTGCGCATCAATCCCATACATTTCAGTAGTGCATGCCAATCCCATACATTTCAGTAGTGCATGTCAATTCCATCCATTTCAGTAGTGCATGTCAATCTCATACATTCCAGTAGTACATGTCGATTCCATACATTTCAGTAGTGCGCGACAATCCCATACGTTTCAGTAGTGCATGTCAATCCCATACATTCTAGTAGTACATGTCGATCCCATACATTTCAGTAGTGCATGTCAATCCCATACATTCTAGTAGTACATGTCGATTCCATACATTTCAGTAGTGCATGTCAATTCCATCCATTTCAGTAGTGCATGTCAATCTCATACATTCCAGTAGTACATGTCGATTCCATACATTTCAGTAGTGCGCGACAATCCCATACGTTTCAGTAGTGCATGTCAATCCCATACATTCTAGTAGTACATGTTGATCCCATACATTTTAGTAGTGCATGTCAATCCCATACATTCTAGTAGTACATGTCGATCCCATACATTTCAGTAGTGCATGTCAATTCCATCCATTTCAGTAGTGCATGTCAATCTCATACATTCCAGTAGTGCATGTTATTTCCATACATTTCAGTAGTGCGCATCAATCCCATACATTTCAGTAGTGCATGCCAATCCCATGCATTTCAGTAGTGCATGTCAATCCCATACATTCCAGTAGTACATGTCAATCCCATACATTTCAGTAGTGCATGTCAATCCCATACATTTCAGTAGTGCGCGTCAATCCCATACATTTCAGTAGTACATGCCAATCCCATACATTTCAGTAGTGCATGTCAATCCCATACATTTCAGTAGTGCGCGTCAATCCCATACATTTCAGTAGTACATGCCAATCCCATACATTTCAGTAGTGCATGTCAATCCCATACATTTCAGTAGTGCGCGTCAATCCCATACATTTCAGTAGTACATGCCAATCCCATACATTTCAGTAGTACATGTCAATCCCATACATTTCAGTAGTGCGCGTCAATCCCATACATTTCAGTAGTGCATGTCAATCCCATACATTTCAGTAGTGCGCGTCAATCCCATACATTTCAGTAGTACATGCCAATCCCATACATTTCAGTAGTGCATGTCAATCCCATACATTTCAGTAGTGCGCGTCAATCCCATACATTTCAGTAGTACATGCCAATCCCATACATTTCAGTAGTGCATGTCAATCCCATACATTTCAGTAGTGCATGTCAATCCCATACATTTCAGTAGTGCGCGTCAATCCCATACATTTCAGTAGTACATGCCAATCCCATACATTTCAGTAGTACATGTCAATCCCATACATTTCAGTAGTGCATGTCAATCCCATACATTCCAGTAGTACATGTCAATCCCATACATTTCAGTAGTGCATGTCAATCCCATACATTTCAGCAGTGCGCGTCAATCCCATACATTTCAGTAGTACATGCCAATCCCATACATTTCAGTAGTGCATGCCAATCCCATACATTTCAGTAGTGCATGCCAATCCCATACAATTCAGTAGTGCATGCCGATACCATACATTTTGGACTTTATGACTATCAGTTTGTCTAGGCTCTCTTTTTTAAATAAAATTTACCTCACACTAGGAATTACTCCTGTAACGTGGGTGCGTACGAACATGTACGCTCACAATACACAAGACGCCCAGACCCGGAACAGCTATCTGTAGACCATACAAGTATTTGTTCCGTGCGGGAATCGATCCTGCGGCACGCTGCGCAGCAGCCAGTCGTTCAACAACTGCGCCAAGCATCGTCGTGCCTTTGGATGTAGAGATTTAAATTCTTACGAACACGGTCAGGAAGAAAAAGAGGTTCACGCAAAGATAAGGCCTAACCCCCAGTAGTAGGACTACGATAGATTGATTATAATAACAAAAAATCACACAAAATCAAAAGCATTTATTTCAATGAATTGTCAAGAAATCAATCAGTCAGAAAAATGATGCTAAATGCATATTCTAAAGCGTTGAGCTCTCTGGAGAAAAAAGTGCAAGAAACTCAATGGACACTTTTAAATCATGTTATATTACAAATATCTCTTTTACATATAGACGACTCGAGAACTTCATCCCTTTTGGAAGTCTGCTAAAAGAAACTTCTATAAATATAAACACTGTTTTTGAACGTTAAGCTGTCGAAGAAAAAATATCCGCCAGCTAAATACATCAATATTTCCGGACGGCAATTTTTCTGCCATAGAAGGCAATGGCTTGCTTCGAACGTGTTGAAAGAATGCCGAAGGGATATGACGAAACAAATCTTAGTAGAATGTCGAGAGACCTATCACGACGCGACGAGAGGAAATACTCTAAAAACGTTTCGGGAACTGTGTTTTTGCATGACGTGACATTTAAAAACAAAAAACTACGAGAGAAAAATGCAATGCACATTACGCAGACAGTGATAAACATTTTATAATAACAAACGTTCGTTCCACCATTGGATCACAAGACATACGGCGATGAGCCATCGGTACATGGTGGACATCCCACCCATACGCACAATAATTTTTGGGAACACAATTATTATGACAGGTGTACAACTAAGGAGTGGAATTCCTTGCCGGAGTATGTGTTTCCTGATGACTACAACTTGAGGGTTTTTAAGTCAGGAGTGAATAGACTACTTCTAGGCAAGCGTGCTCCACCGTTGACTACAACATTGCTTTTCATCAGATGAGATAGTGTTCAAGAGCGGGCCTATCAATAATAAAAAACCGGGTTAGTGCGAGTCGGACTCATGTATTGAGGGTTCCGAACAAACTTACCTATGAAAACAGATGAATTCCCGAATTGAGTAATGAAGATTTTTCCGAATTACATAAATAGTTTTTTTTTTGTGACGTAACTACAAATTGACAGTTTTCAGATTTTTTGCTATAAATATTCTATGAGACTTTGCTTCATGCCAAATTTCAGGATTCTAGGTCAACGGAAAGTACTCTATGATTTTTAGATTCCCTTGAGAGTGTCGAAATATACGTTTTTTGCGACATAAACGGTCGAATATTTTTTTGTTAACTTAGAAGTTTGATTTTTTCACAGCTTCAAGGGTCCGTAGACTTGAGTATATGATTTTAATTTCAACTCGATACCTTACGCGTTCCCGAGATAAAAGGTCTTGACAGACAGACGGATAACAAAGTGATCCTATAAGGGTTCCGTTTTTTCCCCTTTGTCTACATTTATTGTGTATACCTCAAGTTCAGATGGCTTGAATGTAGACAATTGAATAGATAGACAAGGTTATAAGCATAAAAATGAAGATAATGGACTTCCAAACGGCAGGAGAACGCATGTTCGTGGCTGTATAGCACGGACCTAAACTACTGAAGCGAGTCGCCTTTTTACTTACACATTTACTGATTGCCAAGGTCCCGGTAGATACAAAACATGTTATACGTAACACATAAAAAAATGGCTGCCGACTTACGTTCGAAATAGAGGTAAAAGTGTTTGTTAATATCCTTCTTATTAAAAGTAACCCTTGTAAATTCTGATACGCTTACTAAGTCTTTCGTGTAGGTAACTGTACCATCGCTGAGTCTCTTAAGCTACTTTTTGACCCAGAAAATGCAAAGCATAAGGCTACAGGAGCAAAACCACGTAAAACGAAAAATAACACTAAAATTATTAAGGCGTTATACATAATATTAGGGGTTAAAGTATGAAATTGCCGTTTTTTAAAACGGGTTGCTTTGAAGTGTACGATATTACAGAAAATACAAAACATAAAGAACCCAATAAATACCTACTTTCGAAAAAAGAATACCGTACATTAAATATAAAGTTTATTTGAAATTATAATTCCAAGTCGATCCAAAGATATAACACTTCAAAGCAACCCGTTTTAAAATACGGCAATTTCATACTTTAACTCCTATTATATACACACTTGTGTGTAGGTACTTCTTCACACTCAAACGGTAGAAAACGGGTTTGGGTCAAACTTATCCTATGTATGTATAGGACATAGGATACTTATGATCCCGGGAATATGTTCCCTTGGGACAATTATCTACTATAACGCGATTTGAATAAATTTTTAATGTTTCTGTCAATAATTCCAATAAAAAAATCCAGCCATTTGCGAGTCAGACTCGCGCACGTAGGGTTCCGTACTGTCCATAGCAAAACACGGCTAAAAATCACGTTTTTGTATGAGAGCCCCACTTAAATATTTATTTTATACTGTTTTTAGTACCTAGGTATTTGTTGTTATAGTGACCACAGAAATACATCATCTGTAAAAATTTCAACTGTCTAGCTATCACGGATCATGACACAGTCTTAGTATTAGGGTCTCGTTGTACCCTTTGGCCTTTGGGTACATAATCCTAAAAACATCAATCCAATGTCAAATTATTTCGTGACCCACAATTTGTCCAAAAATAGTTTATAGGATACTTTTTTCCGAGAGTAGGGTCCCTTGAGACGATTTATTACTTTAAAGCAGATAAAGCCGCTAGCTTGACTAGTATTCAATATGTTCTAAGAAAAATAATTTGCAAGTAATGCAAATCTAACCGCATAGACCACGAAATTAATTTAGATTTTTTTTTAGCATTTATTGGACCTAAATTAACTCTTATTGTAACCTCCGGCGTCGTTCATTACAAGTTCCTTGATTTATTGATATCATTTGATTAGACGGACGTGACTTTTACAGTCAATCAAAACAAAATCAAGTAAACTTTAAATGACAGTAGTTTCTACCTTGACCATGTATGCTACGGGTCGCCGCACACGGGCCACTTGCCACAACCACAAAACGCCGCCACCAGCTTTTTTTTTTTTTTTGTGTGTGGCCTCTCGCAGGTCAACCTAGGAGGTTGTCGGCTGCTTAACCGGACTTGCCTGTGGCGGCCTCGATTCAAGAATCAAAGCCTCCAGCCAGGGCTTACTTAACTAAACTTAAAACTAAGCGACTACACGCTAAGGACACCCCCTGTGGGGTACGGACTTCGGCTTAGGGCGTCGCTGGGGGAGGGCAGCAAGGGACGGGCTGGATCGCACAAAGATATTATTATTATTAACGGGGAATTTTAAAACTACGGCTCAGCGGCGCGGGCTGGCTCGAGCAAAGGACGGGGAGGACGTTGACGGGATTGTCGCGGCGGGCCTCGGCGGCGAGGACGGAATGACGACGGTCTGTATTGTCTGCGAACTGTACTTGTTTCCTTACTCTCTCTCCTTGGCTCTCTTGGAGCAGGGTAATGGGGTTGTCGGGGGTGACGCCGCCACCGGCATATTTCATTTTCATTTTATAAAGATTCGCCGCACACGGTTGTCGCCGCCCGTTGGCCGCCACACGCTACAAATCGTCGCTGCTCGCTTCTTGTGACCGGCCACTGAACGCCGACATAAAACGCTGCGACACGCCACTCACGTATTTAAACCTTCTTCGTCAGAGTACATTACGATACTGCGCGGGTTACAAAAAATTAGCAGCCACCACCCACAAGTGGCTGTCGCGCGCTTCAGCTACCTTTGTTGTCGCTTCCAGCTTCTCGTGGCGGCATTTGTGGCTGTCGCATGTGGCCCGTATGCAGCGACCCTACGATCAAGCTGCCATTATGTTGATATTAGACATAACATATGTAGTGGTTGACCCCTCATTTCAGTTGATTGCGACTTGTTTAGATATATAATCAGGAGCTGATAATGACGGCCATAGGAAGGTTCTTTGATGGCAAACTAGAACTTTTTTCTCGTAGACTAAAATTTCAAAGTCATCTTGTTTATCAACTTTTTTTAAGTGGGATATCATCAAAGAACTTCCTGTGTTTTGGAGTGAGAGAGGAGATACTTTTACTAACTGACATACGTAAGTTCTGTAGGTATATTTTTATTAGTTTATTACAATTATTCTCTGCACTTACAGTTGAAGCAAATACGTACTGAGAGTCAAAACCCAATTATTTAATAAAAGATTATTCAAATAACACATAAAAAAACATGCTAAGTTTGTGTGTGTCATACATACAAACTTAGCATTTTTTTTGTGTGAGTTTGTTACTCCTTCACGCTCAAAAGGCTGAACGGATTTGGATAAAATTTGGTTCATAGGTTTTTTTTTTTTTTTTTTTTTTTCGGTGGGAAAATCATCTTATGACATCCCCCGCCCTTGGGCGGGGCGGGAGATAGTGTCAGACTTTTACTGACTAAAAACCCACTCCTGTTCCTTCATTGCCTTTCGTACCAGGGCCGAGTCTTCCTTTCAGACCTTGGGATAGGACATAAGATATTTTTTATGAGTATGTTCCCTTGAGATAATTTTCTAGTTTTCTACTAACTTCAGATACATACTGTATCTAAATTCCTATCGTTTCTAACTTGCCCAGTAATAGAGGCTGGTCCACAATTACTGCTTTATTTCCTAGTGTCAGTGGTTTCCCTAATTAAGCTAATTACGAGTGTGTCGCATTGTTGGCAGTACGTTCTCTGGTAAGAGTTGCGTTCACACATACCGTAGTGTTCAAAACTACTTAGGTATGTTAGAACATGCATTTTACACCAGATCTATAAAATGAGTGTCGTTTTTTAATAGAAATCTGTTTTTGTTTAATCCGTTTAATCTAATACTGTCACAGCAATTGCTTTTAGTTTCATGCCCTATTTAAGCTTAGACAGAGATCTTAAGGGGTCCTTTTTCACTCGCCAATCGTCAACATCGAGCATGGTTTAAAAGCTTGTTACTTCATCTAACGCAATCCAAAGCAATGTTTGACGAAAAGGCAACGCGAAAAAAAGAGAGATAACGCCTGAAAACTCTGTTAGCATTCGGTAATTCCGTGATTTAATCGAATATTTTACAAAACTTGTTCCAGGAAATACATATTTTTTTAAAACCCTTAAAGTTTTTGAAAAAAATTTTTGTCATTAAAATTGTTATACTTTTTTGACTTTTTAATTTTTGAGTAAACTTCGTTGTTTTTACCCGACTACGGCAAAGCCAAAGGAGGGTTAAGATTTTGACAGGCTATGTATGTATGTGAGTATGTTCATCTGTTCCCTCATAGCTCCTAATCTACTTATTGGAACTCGACATATGAGGTATCGTTAGAACCGTCTTAATTGTCTACTAAACATAGGCTGTGACGTGACGTGTCACAAAACTCGATATGGCGTCCTCTAGAGGACAAAAGTAATGTGTTAAAAAATATCACACTAAATATATATCACTTGAAAGGGCTTCACTTGTACATTTCCAAAATATTGCTCAAATTTAAAGGGACGCCCTTTAGTGGACAGAAAGTAATGTGTTAAAAAAAATGTTAAGATAAAATACACAGTGTTTCATATCATTTGAAAGGGCTTCACTGGTACTTATCAAATCAATATCTAATAAACACCAAAATTGTTTAACATTTTGAGTGCGTAATTAGAGACACAATAGTAAGACTGCTTAAATAAAAAAATAATAAAAACTAAAACCCGACTACGACATAAAAAAACGACGCAGAAAAAGTATGAAATAAGATTTTCAAGATGTTCTGTTCTTGTTTTTCCAGTTACCTTGTTTATTTCAGCATCCTGAAAATCTTGTTTCATTCTTTTTCAGCGTCGTTTTTTTTTTGTCGTAGTCGGGTTTTAGTTTTTTACTTTTTTTTATGATCTTCTGTGCTTATAGTGGTCTTGTATTACTAACTTTATCAATATAATAATACCAACAAGCCATTTCTAGCCAAGTCTAGCCAGACACTAAAATTGTAGCGATTACTACTATAGGTCTGCAGTCCAGGAGATTTCCTTGACATACCACTAATAGTTATTGAAAGTACGATCTGTTATTGCTCGTCTGCCATTTCGGGCTGGTAGCTATATCTTAGTGAGGTTATGAGTACTCACGATTCGCAACAAGGTTATAATAGTTAAGGCCCTAGCTCTCAAGCAGTGCCATAAAACAGTGACTTTCTGAAGCCTATTCCTCAGTAACGTTTAAAAAAAAATTATATTTAATTATAGATTCATATCACGAGTGGTAACGGCCCCGACTTACGAGTTGTAGGTCGCGGGTTCAAACCCAGCCAGGCGCATTACTTTGTGTAATTTATTTCATCACCACTGCTCTCAAAACGGTGAAGGAAAACATCGTGAGGAAACCGGCATGTGCTAGAACCAAAAATTCGAAGACATGTGACATCCACCAACCCGCACTGGGCCCACGTGGTGGATTGCGGCCCATTCCCTCTCCTAGAGAGGAGGCCTGAGTCCCAACAGTGGGAACATTATAAGGCCGACTATGCTAGATTCATATTATAACACTATCAACATATTTTTTTCTAAGGACTAATACTTTTGCCACAGATTTTTGTCAAGTGATATTTTTTCGCTTTGAAAAAAGAGAATATTTAATTACACATTCTTATAATTATAACATTATCAATATATGATTTTTTCGTATAACTAATACTTATGCCAAAGAATTTTTTTTTAACATCATATTTTTTTGCTTGTTTTCTCTACTCCTTTCAAACGGCTTTGATCTTTAGATATATGTTTACATAAAAGAAATAGTGTTTAAATCTTCTTCACAATGTACATGGTATATGTAAATCAATCAATATTTTGCAAACAAAATGGATTTTAAAGGTCAGCGGAGCTCTATAATAATTACGCCTTAAAATATTGTTCCATTTTTTTTCGTGTTGCATATTTTGCTAGTTTGTTCTGCCCCGTTAGTTCCTATTCGATTGTAAACTTTTTCAATAGTGTCAGTCTTATTATTTTATTTTTTAATTGACTACCTGGCACACTTACAGACGTTTCTTTTAATTATTGTAATAAGTCATTTTGTTTCATTAGATCATTATTCAGCACATTGTATGCTCTGTTTGTTGAGGAATGTTCTCAATCTATCACATTTTTGACTGAAAGCGTTTCTTTTTGTTAATTTATTTATTGTTAGGGATCATACAATTCAAGCTGTATGTACCTACATTATTTGATAAGATTAAGGGCCAATTCAATTCATAGAGATAGCAGCAAACCGTACAAGCCCAGCAGAGCATCGGCTCTGCTGGGCTTGTACGGTTTCATTCCAATGGTGGTTTTGGTTTCGGTGGGCATCGGCCCACTAGGACTATAGGGAAAAGTATGAAAGGGATACTCGAGGTCCAATAGCGCAAAAGGCAACTGAAGGTACATAGTTGTAGTTTTACGTACATTATTTGATAAGATTAAGGGCCAATTCACACTAGAATGGCAACGGTCGGTAGCGACAGCGGCAGCGACTTTTGGGGGTGGTTGTAGTGAGACGGGGTGACAGACTTTTACTGACTAAAACCCCCGTGTTCCTACGTAATAGTACAAGGCAGTGGTGATTCTTTCAAACATTGCCCAACCTTTGCATTTTTGGCAACACACGAAACTAACTAATTATGTGTAAGTACCAGGGGTCGGAATTAGGTATAGTTATTCATGTACTTACAACGATTTCATACAGCGAAAAAATAAAGGGGATATGCCTCAAATCCCGAGATTAATTTTAAAGAGCACAAAGGTTAAAGCGCTAAACTAAAAAAACTGATTGAAATTGAAAAATTATTTTAGTGACTATAACTTATTAATAATAACTTATTTATTGAGGAATGCTATGGGATATTTAACATCACGCTGCGACCCACGGGAGCGGAGCAGACGCGAGTGAAACCGCGGGAGACGGCTAGTGCATAATATTGTGTTCAAAAACGTGCTTCTCAAAATAAGTTCTTTTAAATATCTTTTTTTTTTTTAATACGCACGATACTATTAAAGTTCATTGATATTACATTGCACTTTTAACGTTCGATATGAAAGGTTATACTTATGCATTAAGAACAGCAAAAAAAAAACTCACGTTTGGAACAGGAAGAGAAAAATATGCTTGTCCTTGATGATAGAAACTAAATTAGGTATGTCTTGACAGTTCGTGCTTTTAAAAGTTTATAGAAATATGCTCTACATTTATATTAAACTCGTTAAAAAATAAAACGCCCGTTTTGACATTTGATAAATACCCTAGAATGTAACTTGGATCGAAACTGAAAGAAACAACAAAATAATAATTAATTACATAAACGGTTTTAATTTTTTTTTTTTTTGGCGCGTTTAATAATATGATGGAATATATTGCGAGTATTCTTTTTGCGTATTTAAGTATTCGTTCGAGCCTTTTGTTTTTTGACTACTTTATGACTAGCACTTTGCCAGCAACTTCATTCGCGAATGTTTCCAAAAACTTTAACACCATTTTTAAACCATATTTTGAGGGTAGCTTTGAAAATTTTATAATGACAGTCTTTATTAACTACTTTGATAAGATTTTGTGTTTCAAGTTTAGTATGATTTTCCAATACAACTTTTAACACCCGGTAGTTGCGAAAAACGAATTTTGGAAACCTTTTTCTTTATTGTCGTTAATATTTATGTTGATTTATTAAATTTCAAGTATAGGGACTCAAGGAATAAATTTTACATAAAAACGAATTTCTCTCTTTACACCCACTTAAAAGTTGAATTTTCAAAAACCCCCTTTTCAAAATTATAAAAGGAAGCCTTGTGCAAAATTTTACGTTCCTAATCAGTAGTTTTGGCTGTGCGTTGATATATCAGTCAGTCAGTTTCTCCTTTTATACATGTCACCGGAAAATTGTAGACTTCATCTGATTGTAACAGATCTTTCATCATCATCATCATTTCAGCCGAAAGACGTCCACTGTTGGACATAGGCCTCCCCCAAGCGTCGCCACAACGTCCTGTGCGTCTCACATCCACCACACCGGAAAATGCACCGTTGGTTGGAAGGCCTCCCACAAGGTGGACCGACGACCTGGTGAGAGTCGCGGGAATAGATCTTTATTAGGTTATAATTTCTCGATGTATATTATTATGAAAAAAAATGTTTTCTATGTGATAAATCACAAAGCACGCGTTTACAAACATTTAAAACAAGGCATCCAGATTTGGAACGTTTTTTTTTTAATATAATATGTTCCATGCGATGATCCAATCCGCGACATGCAGCGAGAGCAGTTGTCAATCGCTTAACCACTACGCTAGCCGTGTCCGGCCGTATCTTACGTCTTTTTCATTCCACAACCTGCCACAAAGATTCTGATCTCTACGATAAGCCTATAGTACTGTCACTTCAAACAAATTAATGATAAATTATGACTATTTCTGTAACAAATATCATCCAATCTTAATTAAGGTTAAATGCGCTAGGGTAGCCCGCGAAATTCTATGTCAAGTTTGATGCTGATCAAAATATGATTAGTGGCCGTAACACGCATTTATTTACGGAACTAAAATCAATAAAATCACCAGTAAACATTAAAATCACCATTAAACATTTAAATCACCATTAAAGATTAAAATCTCCATTAAAAACCCCATTAGTTCGTCTAACCCTATTGAATGGCTATTTCACGAAAAAGTCGTTAAATAGGATTAGCTGGCTTATTTAAATATTAGGTACAATATTCTAACAATTTTTATTATTATTATTATCAGTATCATTTTTGGATTGATGATCTTTTGACCATAGGTACATAATCATCATCATAATTTCAGCCGAAAGGCGTCCATGTTGGATATAGGCCTCTCTCAATTTGTCACCACAACTTACGGTTCTGTGCGTCTCGCATCCATCGGATTCCCGCAACTCTTACCTGGTCATTGGTCCACCTTGTGGGAGGCCTTCCAACCTCCGACAATATAATGTATTTGACGGTCAAAAGTGATCTTTTGACATATTTGGTGATCCAAATAAGTCATAAAACATTACCATCATCAATATCTAATGATGTCATCACAAACTGACCACCATTGTCACCTAATAACGACATAGTTAGTGACGCAACCCTAACGATAAATCATGTTATCGATACTTGGTTGAAACACGCAATTAATACTGTATGGGGTTACAATTTAGAACGGATTGGAACAACGAAGATCAATCGATGTAGAAGGTTAAGCAATGTTGGTGTGGTCAAGGATTGGAGAGCAGTGATTTTTATTAAAACGTCACGTTTGTTAGTTATTCAATGGTCAAAATTATATGTTACAATATACAAACATTTATATATGTGGGACAGTTGAGAGTTTGAAATAGACTGGTATCTGTAGAATCTAATTGATGCAGTCGATTTCAATCAAATACAAAAAAGCAATCAATTGGTAATTCAATTAAAAATCTTCTGTATCAATATTTTAATTTAGGTATTTTTTCGGCGGGACGACAGTTTAAATGTCTTCCTTAGGATATAATATTAATAACATAACACGTCCAAAGGCCAATTACATTAATAGTTAAAGACATGTTTTTTCGACCTATAAGAAGAAAATAATGAGATATAACTATACGGCAGTCATTCACTCATCTCACAATACTCCAGACAGACAAATCCCTACTTAAATAAAATGTTGTCGTGCAATTCACTTAAAAACCATTATCCAAATATAATTTTTACAATAGCTAAGAGTAGATTTGATTACTTAGTTATCTGAAATTGAATAACTGACATTTGAAAGGGAATCGATAGGTTGGACATCACTTTTACATTTCAATGTAGATTACGATTTGATAATAATGATTCAAAAATGGAACAATCAACTCAAGAGTTGTCATTCTCACAATACAAATAATTGGACTTCACTTTTCTATCATTACCATCTTCCATGTAACAATAACGTGACAATCGATATAAAATAACAACACTATTGTCATCGACACGACTAGAAAGCTAGTGATGCAACCGCCATCGTCGGTGATATCGTTGATATTTCAGAGATGTCATTAATAACCGCGGTTAGATCAATTTGTTTGAATTGGGTCAGACCTATTTAATGGTGTATTAGTGTCATTTATTTGATATTCGATTGTTTCAACTAGTATTTCAATATAATAATTTTGTAAAACGTAGAATTATAATATTAGCTGTATCTTGTTACTTTCCTATTACCTACTTCATCATTATTAATACTCATAATACAAAAGCGAAAGGTTTGTAAGTATGTTTGTAAATTCTTCACACTCGGAATTGAATAAAATTTGGTGCACGGGTAGGCCAAATCCTGGAAAAGCAAATAGGATACTTTTTATGCCGAGAGTATGTTACCTTGTGACAATTTATCGTGGGAGTAGGTTCCCTTGAGAAAATGTACCCCGGGAATATGTTCCCTTGGGACAATTTATCCCCACTTGGGGAAAATCTCTAATATCACGCGGGAGAAGCCACTGTTTTTTTTTTTTTTATTAATGATAGGCTCGCGTTTGACCACCAACTCACCTGATGGTAAGCGATGATGTGGTCGACGATGGAGCACGCTTGCCTAGAAGTAGCCTATTCACTCTTGACTTAAAGACCCCTAAGTTGTAGCTAGAATCTAGTTTTGCAAGAAAGGGCACTAGTGTGATTTAAATAGTTTCTAAATGTTTCTATCAATAATTCCAAGAAAAAATACTTCAATCCAAAATAAAATTATTTCGTAATCCACAATTCTAATTTACTAATCAATTATAATTGCTTATAATTATGTTACTTTACCAGAAATATTTAATATTTTCTAGAGCGATTTATAAGTGTAGTAAAGTTTTAAAACCATTGCAAAACTGTAATTACTTTTAGTATTTGACTGTTACACATAGTTCTATGGGAACGATCGGCCTTGAGTCAGAAATGTATCGATATAAATATCTAGTAGTCTAAAGTAGAGTAACATCACTGGACAGTCAAATATCAATCGTGATTTCAATTAATATCCTTCGAACAGTTCGACTAAGAAGATCTGTAATTCAATACATTTATTATAAACTACCTTCTGCCAGCAACTTTGTCCTCGTGAAAGTAGGTTTTTCCATACAAACCTTGGACCCTCGTTTCGTTCCCTTAAGAGATGAATTTTGTAAAACTCCTCTCTTAGTGCTCGCCTACGTCATAAAAGGAAACCTTGTGCGAAATTTCAAGTTTCTAGTCCCAATAGTTTTGGCTGTGCGTTGATATGTCAATCAGTTAGGTTCTAATTTATATATACAGCTACTAATAATATTAGTTATATGAAATATCCCTGTACCAAATTTCATTCAAATCCATTCAGCAGTTTTAGCGTAACAAACATGACACATTCACGTATTTTTTACCTACATATACAAACATTCGCCTTTATAGTATTATATGACATGTGCTATGATTTATAAAAAAAGCACAAAAAAGGAAAAAAGCAGTAAATTTTTTTTTTTTTTACTAATAGTCAAATTAGCTTTTTATAATTAGATTTTAAAATAAGACAATGAATAGACGAGTCAATCAAAGCATTTGTTTCAAATAAACCATTTATAAGCACTTTGAATTGTCAAGAAGTCAGTCAGTCAGTCAGAAAAATGATGCTACTTGCACATTCCAAAGCGTAGATCTCTATAGAGGAGAATGTGCAAGAAACTCCATGGACACTCTTTTCAATCATGTAAACAAAAATCTCAGCTACATTGTTCTTATCGCACTTATTATATCAGAACAATATAAAAAGTAAAAAAAAAACGATTCAAAATATAGAAATTAAAATGTTTATGTGCAATGGTGTAAAGGGCGTTCAAATTATTGTTCCAACCAGGTACACTTGCGAGCAACCAAATCGACTCAACGTACAAGTGCGCACTTTCAGATGTTTTCTTCAAGGAATACTGAACTGTTTAAAACTCAGTACTTTTTAGGGTTCCGTAGCCAAAGGGTAAAACGGGACGCTATTACTAAGACTCCGCTCCGCTGTCTGTCTGTTTGTCTGTCCATCTTTCACCAGGCTGTATCTCATGAACCGTGATAGACAGCTGAAATGATGTATTTCTGTTGCTGCTATAACAACAAATGCTAAAAAACAGAAAACAATAAATATTTAAGTCGGCTCCCATACAAAAAACATGATTTTTTTGCCGTTTTTTGCTACAGACCGTACAGAAGCATAAGAAAATGTGCTCACGATGGTACCTAAGAGTTAGGACACAAACTACCCCTATAAAAAGCCCACGCAACCGCTTCACCATATTCGTCGCTTGTCTAAAAAGTACATTAAAAAAATCCTTAGGCGCACCTCCCACGGCCCCATTACAAAATCTAACGACAGTATAATGTTTCCTATCTTATGCAGTGTAGTCAAAATCACCATAATATTGCTATGACGTATATTAAATGTTGCAACAGAATGTAATACGGACCATGATATTAACTCTGCTGTAAGATTTCCCCACGCTTGGGAATGATACATTGACTTAATGTCAGCAGGATGAATGTCAGATCATTTAATGAATCTTAAGCTAAGCGTCCACTGCTTCGGAATCGGAGCGTACGGAGTGTACGAGGCGTCGGTATTTACAAAATGCCGATTTTTTTTTTTCGTTGGGAAAATCATCCAATGACATCCCTCACTCTTGTACGGAGCGGGAGGGTGTGTCAGACTTATACTGACTAAAAATCTACTCCTGTTCCTTCGTCGCCTTTCATACCAGAGCCGAGTTTTCCTTTCAGTAGCACACCCTTGACCCTAGTAGGCTTCGACCCTGCTGGGCCCCTACGGTTTGCTGACATCTTCTAGAGGCGCGCGTAGAACAGTACACGCCGTAGACGACTTGGGCTCAGTCCGTACCGTTACTGGACGATCGGGGTGCGTCTACTGCATTCGGATTTTGCATCCGCAATTTTGGTGTTTACATAGCAATTGAGTTCGCCTGTGCACGTGTATTCACATTATGGGGGATAGTGACGAGGATATTATAATCATTAGTTGTTTATTATCAGCAGAGGAGAAGAAATACAAAAGGAAACGAAACATGTGGGTTCATAAAATAAACTTAAAAAGGCCTATTTTCGGAGAATTTCATACTTACTTTGATTTATTATATGATGAAAAAAGATTTTCATATCTTTTCACTAAAGTAATTAAAACTTCTTCTTCATCGTGAATCGTCGCAACAAACACGTCAAAACTCAAAGCGATCGGGATCCAAATGGGCACTCTGTACCATATAAATCAATACAAAGCAACGAATCCTTTCACTCCGTTTCCGACGCAGTGGACGCTTAGCTTTAAACAGTAATATAAAATGTGGAAGCAATCAAAATGTCTGTGTAAGGATCGACCTTTATCTGTGATGTGAATTTTAACTGTCAATCAGATTTCAGTGCGTTAGGAAAGATTTCTATTTGAAGAACTATCGAGTACCTATATTTATTTAGATACTTTACCAACAGAGTGACATATTCGCACTAGCGAAAAAACTCTTAAAATAAAGATTAAAAAAAAAAAAAAAAAAGATAATAAATGATTCAACTTGAGCCTTAAATCCTCAATATAGAATTGCATTCCGCGATCTCTTCCCGCGAATTGGAATGTACAGATATTACCTGGACATAATGGTGCGTTTACATGTGGGCCCAGCCTCGGCCAATCGACATACTTAGCCATTGTGTAAACGGGGAAACCCCGTTTAAACAATGGCGATTGGCTCTCCTTCTGATCAGTTTTCTGTCTGATAATTATTTTGTAATAAAACATAATTTTCCGCAACACAAATTTCATCATCTAAAATATCGACGGATCAATCAATTCTGTTCGAGTGACTTGCTTTAGTGAAATTACTTGAAGGTAAATTATTTATGTCTAAATAATTTGCATGTGAGCTAAATTATATATACATAAAGCTGTATCGTACATACGAGTACATGATACCTACAAATACGTAGCTCGGGGCACATCTCGTTTGTGCCAACCAATTATATAAAACTACCGACATTCATAAACTTGTTTTAATTGTTGCGTACAGAAAGCATAAATAATAAATGGTATTTATTTTGCAAATAGGTTATAAATAAGATTAGAGACTCTACAATCGAAGTTGTGGAAGATTAGATACGTTTGCATAGACGGTCCAGTAGAGTAGGACCTGTACGTTTAAAGTAAGATTGTTTCATTCTTATTTCCAGTGTGGGTAAGAGATAAATATAATATAATATAATATAATATTCCACAACTATCACACAACGCCGTCTAATCCCAAGCTAGCAGAGCTTGTGTTATGGGTACTAGACAACTGATAAACATCATCATTCATCATCATTTCAGCCGATAGACGTCCACTGCTGGACATAGGCCTCCCCCAAACGTCGCCACAACGAACGATCCTGTGCGTCTCGCATCCATCGGATTCCCGCAACCTTCACCAGGTCATCGGTCCACCTTGTAGGGGGCCTTCCGACACTGCGTCTTCCGGTACGCGGTCGCCACTCCAGAACCTTTCGGCCCCAACGGCCATCCGTTCTGCGAGCAATGTGCCCTGCCCATTGCCACTTTAGTTTGGCGATTCTTCGCGCTATGTCGGCAACCTTGGTTCTCCTGCGGATATCTTCATTTCTGATTCGATCACGCAAGGAAACTCCGAGCATAGCCCTTTCCATTGCCCTTTGGGTGACTTTGAGCCTTCTGATGAGGCCCATTGTGAGCGTCCACGTTTCGGAACCATATGTCATCACTGGCAACACGCACTGGTCATAGACTTTCGTCTTGAGACACTGTGGTATATTGGATGAGAAGATACCGCGCAGCTTCCCGAACGCTGCCCAGCCGAGTTGGATTCGACGGTTGACCTCTTTCTCGAAATTAGATCTACCCAACTGGACTGTCTGTCCAAGGTAGACGTAATCGTCTACAACTTCGAGTGCAGAGTCTCCGATCTTGATCGGAGTGGGTGCTACATGGTTATTTACCATGACTTTGGTTTTGTCCATGTTCATTTTAAGACCCACTCTTTCGGAAGCTCTGCTGAGGTCATTGAGCATTGTGCTGAGCTCTTCCGTAGTTTCAGCCATGACTACTATGTCGTCGGCAAACCGAAGATGAGTGATGTACTCGCCATTGACATTAATGCCCAATCCACTCCAGTCCAGAACCTTGAAGACATCCTCCATTGCGGCCGTGAACAGTTTCGGAGAAATGACGTCTCCCTGCCTCACACCCCGCTGCAGGAGGATAGGTTTCGAAGTCTGGTCCTGCAGTCTGACTGACATAGTGGCGTTTTCGTACAAACACTTCAGCACCTCGATGTACCGATAGTCAATCTGGCACCGTTGGAGAGACTGCAGCACAGCCCAAGTCTCGATCGAATCAAAGGCTTTCTCGTAATCCACAAACGCTAAGCAGAGAGGCAGATTATACTCCTCGGTCTTCTGTATAACCTGCCGTAGCGTGTATATGTGGTCTATGGTGCTAAAGCCTTTTCGGAATCCGGCTTGTTCGGGAGGCTGGAAGTCGTCGAACCTGCGCGCGAGACGGTTCGTGATGACTCTGGAAAACAGCTTGTAGACATGGCTCAGAAGTGAGATGGGCCTATAATTCTTGAGCAGGGCCTTGTCGCCCTTCTTAAAGAAGAGTACCACCACACTTCCGCTCCATGCCTGTGGTGTTTTTCCCTCGAATATGACGGAATCAAACAGCTTCTGAAGGGCCTTAAGGATCGGTTTACCACCCGCCTTCAGGAGTTCGGCTGTAATTCCGTCATCACCCGGTGCCTTGTTGTTATTAAGCTGCTTCAGAGCCATCCTAATCTGGTACAGGCTGACGTCCGGGATATCTTCGGTATAGTGTCGGGTCAACCTAGCTCTTGGGTCGTTTGCTAGATTCGTAGTGGGTTTTGTGATTGACGTGTATAACTGTCCATAAAAAGCCTCGATCTCTCCCAGAAGCTCCGATTTGGCGGATATGACTCTGCCATCTTCGGTCTTCAGTTTCGTGAGCTGGCTCTGCCCAATAGACAGATCTATTGCAAACACCTTGGAGCCCTTATTTCGCTCAATCGCGTCTTTAATTTTTCCAGTATTAAAGTGACGGATATCGCGTTTCAAGGACTTAGAGATCCGTTTATTGAGCAGCCGATATGTGCACGCATCGTCTGAAGACTGCAGAATCATCTCACGCCTTTCCTTCATAAGCTGGAGAGTTCGATCTGTGAGCCTCTTGCTCTTATTTGTACGAGTCTTATAGAATTTAGACCCGACCGTATGGACAGTTTCCACGAACCCATCGTTGTATTCGTCCACAGAGCTTCCTAGGCATTCGAAACGATTTTGAAGTTCGAGCTGAAAGCTCTCGGAGTTTTGGATCTGGATCTGTGCAGGACGGAGCGTAGACTTCATCAGTCGAGATCTTTCAAGCTTGACATTGATATTCAATGTGCCTCTTACCATGCGGTGATCACTTCCGGTTTTCACCGCATTGATCACTGAGACATCATTGAATATTTGCTTCTTCGTCGACATGATGAAGTCAATCTCATTTTTTGTTACACCATCAGGGCTTTGCCAGGTCCACTTCCTATGCTCACGCTTTCTGAAGAAGGAGTTCATCATGTAGAGGCCCTCCCTCTCCATAAAGCTGGCCAGTAGGTGTCCCCGGTGGTTCCTACGTCCAAATCCAAATTGCCCCACTCGCAGCTCGTCACCGTCTCGTTTGCCCAGTTTCGCATTAAAGTCCCCCATGACCACGGTGAAGTGAGTCTTATAACCATGTATGGCTCTGGATACATCCTCATACATGGTCTCTACTTCGTCATCGGGGTGTGTCGAGGTCGGAGCGTAAACCTGTATGACCTTCAGCGAATATCTTGATGATATTCTGAGAATAAGGTACGCCACCCTGGTCGACACGCTCTCGATCTTCACCACATTGTTCACAAGGGACCTGTGGACGATAAACCCGACACCACCTTGGGACTGCTGGTCCCCCTCCCGAAAATAGAGCAGGTTACCAGATTTTAGGATTATCGTGTCCTCCCCTGTCTTCGGACTTCGGATAATCCCATAATACTCCATCGTAACCTGCTCAACTCCTCCTCAAGCTCGGCAATCTTCTCATCGGACCGGAGTGTACGCGTGTTGTACGTCGCCAGGTCCAGTCGTCGACGGTTGATCAATCCCGCCCGGAGATTCTTAGCACCCCAGACCCCAGGGCTGCGCCCACGCCCGTCCACGCTAGCACAACCGCTGGAGTCACCGGGCACTTGGGGCCTGTTTCTTGTTGCATTATGCATTTGAGGGGGTTTGGACCATAACCCGCCACGCTGGTCCAGTGCGTGTTGGCGGGTCGCCATAGCCTCGTTCGTTTATCACCAGGGTGCACCACGTGCAGGTGAGGTTGGCTTGGGTCCCGATAGGTGTTGATTGGGACCCCGTATACACCCCCTATTATTTCTAAATACGTACATATATAGATAAATTACACCCAGACACAGAACAAATGATCGTGCTCATCACACAAACATTTGTCTTGGGTGAGAATCGAACCCACGACCTCCGGCATAGCAGTCAGGGCCACTAACCACTAAACCAACAGGCCAGTCCAGATGGCGCTAGACAACCTGTATAGCTCTGTCTCTTACCCACACTGAAATAAGAATGAAACAATCTTACTTTGAACGTCATGGTAATCCCGTAGATCTAATTTCGAGAGAGTGATCTCTTTCTGACCGTCGAATCCGACCCGGCTAGACAGCGTTCGGGAAGCTGCGCGGTGTTTTCTCGTCCAACATACCAGTGTCTCAAAAGGAAAGGTATGACCAGTGCGTGTTGCCAGTGAAGACATATGGCTCCGAAACGTGGTCGCTCACAATAGGCCTCATCAGATTGCTTAAGGTCACCCAAACGGTAATGGAAAGGGCTATGCTCGGAGTTTGCTTGCGTGATCGCATCAGGAATGAAGATATCCGCAGGAGAACCAAGGTTACAGACATAGCCCGAAGAATCGCCAAACTTAAGTGGCAGTGGGCAGGGCACGTTGCTCGCAGAACAGATGGTTGATGGGAACGAAAGGTTCTGGGGTGGCGACCGCGTACCGGAAAACGCAGCGTTGGAAGGCCTCCCGTAAGGTGGAAAGATGACCTGGTGAGGGTCGCGGGAATCCGTTTGATGCGAGACGCACAGGACCGGTCGTTATGGCGACACTTGGGGAGGCCTATATTCAACAGTCGACGTCTTTCGGCTGAAATGATGATGATGAGGTTATAAATAACACTTTTACACATATTTTTTAGAGTCCCGTAGGTACCTCAAAACGAAAAAATGGAAACAGACGAACAGACAACAAAGTGATCCTATAAGGGTTCTTATAGGATCACTTTGTTGTCCGTCCGTCTATGTGTCTATTTGTCTGTCTGTCTATCTGTCTGTCAAGACCCTTTATCTCGGGAACGCGTGGAGGTATTGAGTAAAAATTATAACCATAAACTCAAGTTTGCGGTCTCTTGAAGCTGTGAAAAATCTCAAAAAACGTATATTTCGACACTGTTGAGGAAATCAAAATTCATAGGGTACTTCCCGTTGACCAAATCCTGAAATTTTGCACAGGTATAGAAATAAATCTGAAAACTGTAAATTTGTTGTTACGTCACAACAACAAAAAAAAATTGCGATTCGGAAAAATCTTCGGGACTCCATTCGGGAATTAAACTGTTTACATAGTTAAGTTTCTACGGAACCCTCAGGGCGCGAGTTCAACTCGCACTTGCCCAGTTTTTTTTTCAGTGATACACATTTCTCCGTGTCTCGGAAAAAACTCGGTTCCTGTTGTGTATACCACAGCATGAACTACCTGTTAATAAATAACCTCTGAAACTTAATAATAATAAAACTTAACCATAGTTCTAATTACACTAAGCAGTCTAAACCCGATACTACACAATTTCCCCACAGCCTACCTACGCACGAAACAGTTAAGCCGTGGACACACTGCGACAGTCACCTTGACACACTACCCTGTGTTGTTACTACGACGGCCGACATTGACCGTGCCGCAACATGGATGACTGTCTGACATCTGTCATCTATCACTGACAGCTTACAGCAATCGTTGGATGAATGATACTGTGTTGATTTGAATGGTTGTATAAAAGAACGATGGTCTAATTGTAGGGGATATATACTCTAGGGATAGTCCGAAAGGGAACCCCGGGGTCCTGGATCGCAAGGCTAAGAAGGAACATAGGTGGTTTCAGTCAGTAAAAGTCTGACACGTCCTCCTGCTCCGCCCTAGAGCGAGAGAATTCATTGATTGATTTCCTACCTTAATAAAAGGAGATATAAATATACATAGAATAGAATGAACTTTCAAATAAGAAAATAAACAAAAAATACTAATTAATGTCCAGGAGTTTTTGGCGGATTATTTCAAATGAAGTTCAGTGGCTGTTTTAATTATTCACAAATTGATTCTGAATATATTGTGATGGAAAATTGGTGTAGTTTTGTATCTAAAGTGTCTGCACATCGATATATATGTACTACATTAAGTCGATGTGTCTGCACAACTAAAAAATATGTGGAATCGTTGAAACAGTAACTTAGTAAAATGGAGCAGTTTTTTTGGCGAAGTTTGCTAAGAAGGCAGACTTGATACATTTGCTGGCAAATACTACAAAAAACATATGTTACATTATATTATATTCTAATAGCAAACAAAGTAAATGTATTTAATAAAAACAAAGACGGTCAACGTAAAGGTCTCGGTTATCATCAGGTCATAAATTCCCAAAAAAAAAAAGCTAGCGTTTTATGAATGATGACGCATGACTGATTTGAATAGTTGTGTATACGAACGATTGTTTATTGTCTACAATAGAGTAGAAGAGACATTTGAATAGAAAATATTTCACTACAAACAAAAATTACGATTCATCATAGATCATTGTCTGATCAAATGTTTATTTATCTTTTTACAATCTCAGACATAATCTGCATAGTTCTTAAATGATTTGTTCATTGCATGTTTACTGTATATAACTTTAAAAGTGACTGACCTCTGAATTGGTTTCGGTGTTTCTTCTCAGGGTAGTCAGCTAGGAAATATCGGCCTCATCTAGTTTAAATTGACGACAAAATTTACGTGTGTAAGGGGGTAACTATGTAAATCCTTTATTTTCAAAATAAAATAATATCATTTAACATAAAATATGGCGTGTTCAAGTTTCACGGCGTAACAGTGCCCCCCTCTTAGTCATGCTCGTCCCGAGTATTATTAGACCCGTGATACGGCGCCAATCTATCCACATGGACTACTTTAGGCTTCCCTCTTAGCCCTTTCTTGATGCGGTAGGTTACGTCGTTGATCCTTTTATTATAGGTACCCGACCCACTTTCGCACGGTTCTTAGCAATCTTTCAAATTGTCGGTTTTCCTCTACTATAATGTGCATGTATTATCCACCTGAACCTTCCTCATGAATCTCTCTGTCTATTGGTGGAAACTGCATGGAATCCGGTTCAGTAGTTCTGAGTTTATCGCGTTCATATAGAGAGACAGAGGCGGCAAGGAACTTTGTTTTATAAATAATTATGTAAATAGGATAGGCCATAATTATAATTAGGTACTCATCTGGGTTTTATTTGTGAATTATTATAAGTAAAGCTGTAACTTCACAAAGGCAGTTATAGTCACGATTTCAGCCAAATAATATACACACGATTATATATACAGGAACCGGAACTAGTGCTTTACTAAAACCGGCTTAAAATCTAGTTCAACAGAAATATGTTAAGTAGTTTAAACGATATTCATAGTCCTGGCCTTAACCGCAACTTTGACTAACATAGTTTTTTTAAAAAAACCTTGCTATTAAATTCCTGTATCGTCGGGTTTTTTTTTTTTGAAGTGGGAAGTCCTAAAATTACTTCTCCATTCTAGGGTGGAAAGAGTTGAGTGTTTGAGTCAGAAAAAGTCTGATACGCCCTATCAGACTTTTTCTGACTCAAACACACTTGTGTCCTTCAGTTGCCTGTATTGTTTTAGAGCCATGGTCACTTTTTCAAACGGTCCCACAGCCCGAGCAGGCATCAGCCCTCCTGGGCCTCTTCAGTAATGCTGACATCTTTTTGATGTGTTCGTTGGGTGCTTTATAGAAAAAGACATCTTTATAGAAACAACTAGCTGTAGGCTATACAAATTAGTGATGCAACGGAAGTGTCTTAACGGAAGCAGAAACGGAAACAGATGTCAGAAGTAAATCTTAGCGGAAGCGGAAGCGGAACCGGAAGCGGAAGCGGAAGTGTTAATCATCATCATTTCAGCCGAAAGACGTCCACTGCTGGACATAGGCCTCCCCCAAGCGTCGCCACAGCGAACGGTCCTGTGCGTCTCGCATCCATCGGACTCCCGCAACCGTTACCAAGTCATCGGTCCACCTTGTAGGAGGCCTTCCAACGCTACGTCTTCCGGTACGTGGTCGCCATTCCAGAACCTTTCGGCCCCAACGGCCATCTGTTCTGCGAGCAATGTGCCCTGCCCATTGCCACTTTAGTTTGGCGATTCTTCGTGCTATGTCGGCAACCTTGGTTCTCCTGCGGATATCCTCATTCCTGATTCGATCACGCAAGGAAACTCCGAGCATAGCCCTCTCCATTGCCCTTTGGGTGACTTTAAGCCTTCTAATGAGGCCCATTGTAAGCGACCACGTTTCGGAGCCATATGTCATCACTGGCAACACGCACTGGTCATAGACTTTCGTCTTGAGACACTGTGGTATATTGGACGAGAAGACACCGCGCAGCTTCCCGAACGCTGCCCAGCCGAGTCGGATTCGACGATTGATCTCTTTCTCGAAGTTAGACCTTCCCAACTGGACCGTCTGTCCCAGGTAAACGTAGTCGTCTACAACTTCGAGTATAGAGTCCCCGACCTTGATAGGAGTGGGTGCTACATGGCTGTTTACCATGACTTTGGTTTTGTCCATGTTCATTTTAAGTCCCACTCTTTCGGAAGCTCTACTGAGGTCACCAAGCATTGTACTGAGCTCCTCCGCAGTCTCAGCCATGACTACTATGTCGTCGGCAAACCAAAGGTGAGTGATGTACTCGCCATTGACATTAATGCCTAGCCCTCTCCATTCCAAAACCTTGAAGACATCCTCCATTGCTGCCGTGAATAGTTTCGGAGAAATAACGTCTCCCTGCCTCACACCCCGCTGCAAGAGGATAGGTTTCGAGGTCTGGTCTTGTAGTCGGACTGACATAGTGGCGTTTTTGTACAAACACTTCAGCACTTCGATATACCGATAGTCAATTTGGCACCGTTGGAGAGACTGCAGTACAGCCCAAGTTTCAATCGAATCAAAGGCTTTCTCGTAGTCCACAAACGCTAAGCAGAGAGGCTGGTTATACTCCTCAGTCTTCTGTATAACCTGCCGCAGCGTATGTATGTGGTCCACGGTGCTGAAGCCTTTTCGAAATCCGGCTTGTTCGGGAGGCTGGAAGTCGTCGAACCTGCGCGCGAGACGATTCGTGATGACTCTGGAAAACAGCTTGTAGACATGGCTCAGAAGCGAGATGGGCCTATAATTCTTAAGCAGGGCATTATCGCCCTTCTTAAAGAAGAGTACCACCACGCCTCTGCTCCACGCCTGTGGCGTTTTTCCCTCGAGTATGACGGAATCAAATAGCTTCTGAAGGGCCTTAAGGACCGGTTTTCCACCCGCCTTCAGGAGTTCGGCCGTAATTCCGTCCTCACCCGACGCCTTGTTGTTTTTCAGCTGCTTCAGAGCCATCCTAATCTCGTACAGGCTGACGTCCGGGATATCTTCGGTATAGTGTCGAGTCAATCTAGCTCTTGGGTCGTTTACTAGATTTACAGCGGGTTTAGCGGTAGACGTGTATAACTGTCCATAAAAAGCCTCGATCTCTCCCAGAAGCTCCGATTTGGCGGATATGACTCTGCCATCGTCGGTCTTCAGTTTCGTGAGCTGGCTTTGCCCAATAGACAGATCTCGTGCAAATACTTTAGAGCCCTTATTCCGCTCAATCGCATCCTTAATCCTTGCGGTATTAAAGCGGCGAAGGTCACGTTTCAGGGACTTCGAGATTTGTCTATTGAGCTGCCGGTATATGCACGCATCGTCTGAGGACTGCAGAATCATCTCACGCCTCTTCTTCATTAGCTCGAGGGTCGGATCGGAGAGCTTCTTGTTCTTATTTGTACGGTGAGTCTTGAAAAACTTAGACCTGACCGTAAGGACAGTTTCCACGAACCCATCGTTATATTCATCCACGGAGCTTCCTAGGCACTCGAAACGATTGTGGAGTTCGAGCTGAAAGCTCTCGGGGTTTTGGATCCGGATCTGTGCTGGACGGAGCGTAGACTTCATCAGTCGAGACCTTTCAAGCTTAATGTTAATATTCAATGTGCCTCTTACGACGCGGTGATCACTTCCAGTTTTCACCGCGTTGATCACAGAGACATCATTGAACATTTGCTTTTTCGTCGACAGGATGAAGTCAATCTCATTTCTAGTTGCACCGTCAGGACTTTGCCAGGTCCACCTTCTATGCTCACGCTTTTTGAAGAAGGAATTCATCATATAGAGGCCCTCCTTCTCCATAAAGCTAGCCAGTAGGTGTCCCCGGTGATTCCGACGTCCAAATCCAAATTGCCCCACTCGCAGCTCGTCACCGTCTCGTTTGCCCAGTTTCGCGTTAAAGTCCCCCATGACCACGGTGAAGTGAGTCTTAGAACCATGCATGGCTCTTGATATATCCTCATACATGGATTCTACTTCGTCGTCGGGATGTGTCGAGGTCGGGGCGTAGACCTGTATGACCTTCAGCGAATATCTTGATGATATTCTGAGTATAAGGTACGCCACCCTGGTCGACACACTCTCGATCCTCACGACATTGTTCACAAGGGACTTGTGTAGAAGTGTTAATACTTTAAAGAAAAAATATAATTTTATTTTTTAAGATTCGTTTAATTACATTTGTATTTTGTATTTCCTACAGAACTCGAAATTAAACAGAGGTAAATTATATTTAATAAAAAGTAATTTGGCCGCTTTTACACCTTTGAGTCTGTTTCAGTGTTCTTCATATATTAAACCAGCTCCGTTAATTGGGGGGCTGATAAGTATTGACGAACTATTGGCAACACAAGAACAAAACAATCAACAAACATAAGAATAAAACAACAGAAGATTCACGCGTTGCGCGGTGATGCGCAGAATGAAAAAAAAATCCTCCTCTCCACGCCTTTTCAAGCCTTTTGTATTTTTCTGTTAACAGTTCTGTTATAAAGTTTGCGGAACCAGAAACGGAAACGGACGTGAAAAAGCCTGCGGAACTTCTGCAGAAGCGGAAGCGGAAGCAGAGTTCTGTTGCAACACTAATACAAATACTTGATCATTGCGGGAATCGTACCCGCGACACGCAACGCTGCTACCAATAGCAGCTGAGTACCTGTATCTTACTTATAGCTACTGCTTACCTGACCAGAGTCAGAGTCAGAAAAATTCTGACACGCCCTCTCTCTCCACCTAGACCGAGAGGAGTTAATAATATCCCAATCCAAAAACTAAGACAGCCTGTATCTAGCTGTGATCATATTACCACCATTCAACTGTCACCAACGCCAATCTCAATTATAAAGAACAAACGTTTCAGATCTTAACAACATTGTCAGAGTATCTGTAGTAATTACTTTAAACGATATTATTCGTTGACAATATTTGTCCTTGCACAGAAACATTTTACGCCTTCCCTTTCTGTAAGTTTAGGGCTGTCAGACGCCCGGGTAAAACCGGATAAAGTTAAAGACGTCCGGATAAAGTTTGGCAATGTTAAAGGCATGCAGATAAAGCTAGACAAAGTTAAAGACGGCTAGATAAAGCCGGACAAAGTTAAAAACGTCTGGATAAAGCTGGACAAAGTTAAAGGCGTCCGCCATAATGACAGTTTTCAAACGAGGTCTTAAACTACAGGAATGGAAATAATACAAAAATGAGTGCTGTCAACGTGTAAAGTCAGTAAAAAACTTTCTATCATAATCCAAAATATTTTAAAGGAAATTCTTAATCAATTGCTCGATAAGTTTAAAAAACAAAACATATTACATATTAGTACATACAAGGATTCTTCAAAGGAGTCTTCAATCAAAAGATTGCGGGTTGCGTAAATATATATGTATAGCATCAATCCACTGACAACCCTAGGCCAGTTTGAAGAGCGAGTGAACGGCTCGAAGCTGCAGGAAGGCATCTTCGAATATGTCAAGGAGCCAACGGTTCTGCAGGTGGAGAATTTAAATAAGGTCAAGATGATAATATCTATTCTATCTTCTTTTGTGAAGTAGGAAATCATCCAATGAGATCTCCTGCTCTAAGGTGATATAATGTTTGTGGTTGATCGATCGGCTGCTAACCTGCGTGTCGTGGGTCCAACTCCCGAACGGTACAAATATTTGTAAGGTCTACACCCTACACCAGTTAATTGTTCCGAGTTTTAGGGTGAGATAGTGGTAGAATGCGCATTTTTATTAACTGTAATATTTGTGCACAATAAAGAATATAAGAATGAAACAGACGTAGAATGGCGAGTCGGTCTATAATAAAAACAGCCAAGTGCGAGTCGGACTCGCGCACGATGGATTCCGTACCATTATCTATACAAGTTTGTTTTACACAATATTTTATTCTGACTTTAGTATTAGTTGTTAACGGCAACAGAAATACATCATCAGTGAAAATTTGAACTTTCTAGCTGTCACGGTTCATGAGATCCTCTTTCTTATGTTCCTGGTGACAGACAGACAGACAGTGGGGTCTTAGCAATAGGATCCCGTTTTTGCCTACCCTTTGGATACGGAACCCTAAAAAGGAAAGAAAATTAAAGTTTGGATGTCTTGCGGATGTGAGTTCAGATGTTTCTAAATTCTAAATGCACCCACGATACAGGAGTGATTGCCCCAGTGCGGGGCAAAGCTTAAAAAAAACAATTTGCCTGCAGCGGTCTTCCCGTCCGATTAAAATTCAGGTTTCTATAAGGCTAGAGTGAATAGGCTCTTAATAAACTAGTGCAACTCACCATCAACTATTGCGTACTGCTTACCAACAGCTGGGTTCGCAGTCAAGCACTATCTAATATATAAAATTCTCGTGTCACGGTGTTCGAACTTGAACTCCTCCGAAACGGCTCGACCGATTCTCATGAAATTTTGTGAGCATATTGAGTAGGTCTGAGAATCGGCCAACATCTATTTTTTTTTTTTTTTTTTATGGCAGAACAACGTTTGCCGGCTCAGCTAGTATTATATAATTTAAAAAAAATTGAGTTATTTACTGTAAACTTTATTTAAAAATTCCGTTCCCTTAAAAGGACAAAACTCGTTTCTCGAAGTCATAGCCCCACAAAAGTGCATTCTTGCCCTGAGCAATAACTTTGGCTCGTAATAGCTATTAATAGCGTAAGATTGCTTGTAGAACGCCTTCTGATAATGCGATTTATGCAACAATCAGCTGCCAGATTAACAGTTTTATTAACTTGTAATCACCCTTGTAATTTGTAAGATTTTGTTGTAAATTTATTAGTTTTTGTAATAAAATCGCATCTTACAATTTGTTAAATTGGGTTTTTTATATCCCGCTAGTGACAGCCCTAACTTTGCTCGGGTTCAAATTCTTACGTATTATGTCTGTATGAACGAGATGAACTCAAAAACTACTGAAAGGATTTTCATGTACTTTCCACTAACAGTGATTGATAAGGAAGATTTCAGTGTATAATATATGCATATTATCACATTTTTCTAACTCCCGTGCGAAGCAGGGGTGGGTTACCAGTTATATGAATAAACCGTCCTCGATTATTGCACTTTCTTTTTGAAAACCGCATCAAAATTCGTTGCGTAGTTTAGGAGGAGTTAACGGATAAACAGATACGCTCAGAAAGTGACTTTATTTTTTACTATGTAATTATAAAATAGGGGAACGTGTTAAAAATAAAACTTTACACAATGTTCCGCATACCTCCAAACTTGCTTCAAAATTCAGAGACTCAGCTGCCAGAGGAGCCTGGTCTTTCATAGATTAGCCTATGTCCCTCTCTTACCACTTAAAGTCTTAACTTTTCACAAAGGAAGAAGGACAGAAGGTCATTAACCTATCAGTCGTGATTATCTACAGTTCCATTGAAACCACATAATTCTACATAAGAGTAACACAAAACAGCAAGTCATTGTCTACAGCCACAGGTGCTATCAGCGACAATTGTCGTCACATTATCTTTATAATTGTCACCACTTATAAACCTTGCTACCTTGTTGAAAATTACTATGAGTGTAAGAGGTCTGAGATGTCCTACATGGAGTAAGTATGGTCTGTCGACTGGCCTCCAGTTTGGCACAATTTGCATTTACAAATCTCCTTGACCGTACACTACCACTTAGAGCGATTTTGCACTACGTCTGATCCGAATCCGATCCGAATCTACGGTCTGGAATAGAATAGAATATTGTTTATTCAAACCCAGCCAGGCGCATTACTTTGTGTAATTTATTTCATCACCACTGCTCTCAAAACGGTGAAGGAAAACATCGTGAGGAAACCGGCATGTCCTAGAACCAAAAATTCGAAGACATGTGACATTCACCAATCCGCACTGAGCCCGCGTGGTGGATTACAGTCCATTCCCTCTCCTAGAGAGAGGAGGCCTGAGTCCCAGCAGTGGGAACATTAAAAGGCGGATTATGCTATGCTATTGTTTATTACTTGATTAAAAAACAATATTTGACATGTCACCTAATGAAATAAATTTGACAAAGTGATAATTATGGTATCTAGTTGTTAGCGCATTTTGTCCTGTAGGGGATCTTTTGCAACTTATTTCTGTCATCTTTCCTTACTACATTCTTAGTGTATATACAATGTAAAAATAAGATAAGTCAGAGACCTGCTTGTACTGATTATTTAAGTGTGACTCTATGGATCAGAGCCTACGCTCTCTGGGGAGGGTCGTTCGCTTGTGGAGCGGCTTTGCTCTCTCCCGTTTATGTACATATTCAATTTTACCTATTCTATGGGCGAAAATAGCTGGGTTAAAGTGGCCGTATCGCGTGTATTCTGGTCCGGAATCTTTTAGACCAGTGATCGCCAGTTGTTCGAGTTTGTCGATCATATCGTGATGTAGGTCATGGGCTCTGACGTGCCAGGGGTCTTGTTGTAGCATCTCCCACTGTGTGTCCGTGTCTAATCGTCGGTCGAAACCGCCAGCAGCTTTCAGCGCCATTCTGTATTGGCGCTCGATTTTTAGTAAGCTACGGTCTGGAGTAGTCGTAGAACTATTTCTATGTTAGTTTACCCACTAAATCCGACTTCTGTCATCCAATTTCTGTCCGTCATCCGTGTATTTTCATGCTGGAGAAATTTATTGACGGACAAGACAGAGAACGGATGGAGAAGATTGTTGATTACAAAAAGCTCCTTTTAAACAACGATCCAGTAAGACAGGATGCACACAGAATCCTTTAATTCTTCTGCGTCTTCGAATGTATTGCCAGAAGTTGACGCCGATTGAAAGGGCTAATGATGAAGGACGTGCGTCAATGCGATATAAAATCGCTGTCATCTGGGCACTCTGGAAACGTGTCCAGATAATAATTTCTAGTGTGCGGCAAAGTTTTTAAAAAAAGAAAAAAAAATGGGCTTTATATTACATCAGATTAATTACACTGATCTCTTAAATAACCGCACTGAGAATTGGCGAAAAAGATAAAATACTCTTAATTGTGTGTGTGTGTGTTTTTTTTTTAAATAATATATACTAGTGCTTGACTGAGATCCTCCCTGATAGTAAGTAGTGATGCAATCGTTGATGGTGAAGCGCACTAGTTTATTATGTGGATTAAAAGACGCTTTTTAATCGTCACAGAGCATATCTTGTTGAATCAGAAGCCTATTCCCAACATTTCAAAAAGATACGCCGAAAAGTCACAATCACCGGAAATAAACCAACTCTTTTCTCAACTTCTAGCTTACAAATATTCATCATCTTCATTAAAATAGTAACCTTTTTACGTAAATCTCAAAGTTTTCTCTTATACCGCCTTCTAAAGTTAAAAATATGTTATGGATTCGCAAGCTCCGCATAATAGCGGGTTCGATTCCCGCGGCACGATTCCCACCGGCCCAGTGAGATAACACCTGTAGCGCTATTGTTTAACACGGCTCTTTTCAAGGTGATTTAAATTGTATTACTCTTACGTCATTGGGTCAAGCGTGATCCTGTGTTTTAGAAATTGAATGGATCATAAAAAAGGCTGTAAAATACGAGTATTCAATAACGATTCAACAGCCATGAAAAATCGTTCCTAACTAAAAATACCAATCTATTTTTTTCTTCCCATTTCGACCATTTTAAAGACGTTACAAAATGCATGCATACGTAATTTTGGTTTTTCTCAAATTTGTGAAAAAACCTGATTGAAAAATAAATACTAAGTACTTCGTAGTAGCAGTTTTCGTTATCTACACTTGTTACCCATCACACCATAATTATGGCGGTAAGTCCCCTCTTTGAGCAGTGGCTGGATAGGCAACACGGCGTCCATACCTTCCGCATGACGCAGGTTCTCACCGGACATGGTAAGTTTGGGAGGTTCCTGCACCGGATTCGTGCGGAAGAAACGCCCGGGTGTCACCATTGCGTGGACCGCCCGGAGGACACGGTGGAGCACACGGTGGAAGTGTGCCCCGCTTGGGAAGAGCAACGCCGTGTCCTCGTGGAGGCGATCGGCGGCGGTGATCTCTCGCGCCGGGCCTTGGTACAGGCCATGGTCCGGAGCGAGGAGGAGTGGCAGGCTGCCGCCTCCTTCTGCGAAGCAGTAATACTAGCAAAGGAGGCAGCCGATCGCGTGAGGCAACGGTCCTCACGCCCCAACCGCCGCCGGGATTCCGATCCCGATTTCCGGCCACCGTAGGCGCGGGCTTGTGGACGGCGAGTAATGGGTGGGTCGCCGTCCGACCGTCCGGTAACCATCCGGACCGAGCCCAAGTCGTCGATGGCGCGTACTGTTTTACGCGCGCCTCAAGGAGATGTCAGCAACTGTAGGGGCCATCAGGGTCGAAGCCTACTGGGGCCAAAGGTCTGATTCTGAAAGGAAGACTCGGCCCTGGTACGAAAGGCAACGAAGGAACAGGGAGTGGGTTTTTAGTCAGTAAAAGTCTGACACTATCTCACGCTCCGCCCAAGAGCGCGGGATGTCATAAGATGATTTTCCCACCGAAAAAAAAAAAAAAAACACTAGTTACCCATAGCCGCAAGCTTGCGGGCGGCGAGCCATTGGTTTTGAGAGCAGTGGTGATGAAATAAATAACACAAAGTAGTAATGCACCTGGCTGGGTTCGGAAGTCGGGTCCGGGCTACTACTGCTGGACCACTACTACTTCATCTATGTAATTTTTGGTTCTATAGGCATTGTTTAGATATAAACGCATCATCTATTCTTCAGCATTAAACATAGAAAAATAAATTATAAAAAAAACATAAATTAAAGGTCGTCAAAATTATAGATTACAGTCGAGTTAATTTTTAATTGATATTTTTAGAAGTTAATACTTGTAACTTTTCTACGTTAAACGGGACGTCAAACATGCTCAAGTCTTATCAATGACTTTTAATCCCCGAAATACCAAAATCTATGCCCAACCTAAGTGAACAATGGCGATCCGCAGCTACGTCAACGCGAATCGTGATTCATGCGCAAACGCATATCAAACTAAACGTGACGTCTGGCATCTTAATCAGGCGATCATCGCTAGATTAGTCAGATCCTAGGTCGGGATATGCTTACTTAATTTGACGAAAAGCTTTCCTTTTGTATTATCAGATCCACTAACAAAAGGGAAATTGGATTTAATTTGGCTAAACAGGATTAAATTTATATATAAATCTCCACTGTATAGTTATTTACCAACCGATATGGATGATTACGCAATATTTGTAAATTAATCTTTCGTAATTAGAGAAACAGCTAAAAAGCCTTTCTTTATTTTTATTTCCTTTCCTTTCTTTGTTTTCTTTCTTTTCTTTCCCTTTCATTCGCTTCTTTCTTTTCTTTTCCTTTCATTCGCTACTTTCTTTTCTTTCCCTTTCATTCGCTTCTTTCTTTTCTTTTCCTTTCATTCGCTACTTTCTTTTCTTTCCCTTTCATTCGCTTCTTTCTTTTCTTTTCCTTTCATTCGCTACTTTCTTTTCTTTCCCTTTCATTCGCTTCTTTCTTTTCTTTTCCTTTCATTCGCTACTTTCTTTTCTTTCCCTTTCATTCGCTTCTTTCTTTTCTTTTCCTTTCATTCGCTACTTTCTTTTCTTTCCCTTTCATTCGCTTCTTTCTTTTCTTTTCCTTTCATTCGCTACTTTCTTTTCTTTCCCTTTCATTCGCTACTTTCTTTTCTTTCCCTTTCATTCGCTTCTTTCTTTTCTTTTCCTTTCATTCGCTACTTTCTTTTCTTTCCCTTTCATTCGGTTCTTACTTTTCTTTATTTCCTTTTTATCTTTGTCTTTTTTTTCTTTTTTTTTCTTTTTTTTCTTTCATGTCCTTCGACAACAGTCACTACGTTATTCACGGTACTGCTCGAAGCATATTTTTAAACAACAAAATAAACCAAATGAACACGAAACCTATGTCCAGCGATGAACATCTCTCATCAAAAAAATGTCTTTATTACAGAAACAAAATAATGCACATGTCGGACCTTGGTGACCAAGTTTCTTGTATAAAACATTTCTGAAACAATACACGGTCATCATTAACTTTTGATGTCTATTTGACACGTTTGCAACAAAATAACTTTTTACAATAAAAAATACAACCGACTTCAAAGTAAAAAAAAACACTGAAAAGTGCAAAATAACTTTAATTTCGGAAGTCGGTGTTTCTATAATAGTTTTGTCTCTTCGTTATTTAACACCGACTTCCGAAATTAAAGTTATTTTGCACTTTTCAGTGTTTTTTTTTTACTTTGAAGTCGGTTGTATTTTTTATTGTAAAAAGTTTTTTATTTTACACTTTTTAGTACCACCACTAAACAGTACCCCTCAGCCAAACTTAAACCTTATAGCCAGAGTGCATCTCATGACAATTCTAATAATCCCAAACACGGTTAGATTACATTAATTTATTACAGAGTTCCGGTGCCTAACTTCAGGCTTCATCATCAGATCAGTTCGATATATTCCCCCTCTACTTTCAGTCAGTCATCGACTACACATAAAGGTAAACAAAGCAATTCGCTTGTTACGATGGTTCTGCTGTGATCCTATGAGGAGTTCTGTTCCATATCTTCGAAGTTCATGATCAGATCATAACAATATTTCTATGGGACCAATTCGGAAGCATAACCTTTCAATCAAAAAAAATAATTTCAAAATCGGTCTACAATTGACCGAGAAATCGGTGAACAAACATAAAAAAATAAAATAAAAAAACTTACATTCAACCGAACATATAACCTCCTCCTTTTTGAAGTCGGTTAAAAAGCGACGTAGATGATAAATGATAAAATAATGATATTTATTTTGCAAATAGGTTTTTTAAAAACACTTTTACACGTCAATTTGTTTTGTCAATTTAAACTAGATGAAGCCGGTGCAGCGGCGGCGGAGCAGGTGTCATTAGTTACCTAAATAAAAATCAGAACAAGTAATTCATTATTATATTGTCCACTGTAACATTTGCATATAAGTTACCAGATCAAGAGATAACAATACCTCTCGCTTTGAGACAGAAAAACCCAGGTCGTGAACGAAGGATAAATCAAAATAATGTTTTTTATTACCAAGGTCTACTTTGAATTCAAGTATTCTAGCTGAAGGCTTAAAATCACTCAAAGGGCAATGGAAAGGGCTATGCTCATGCTGTGTTTCCTTGCGTGATCACATCAGAGATGAAGATATCCGCAGAAGAACCGAGGTTACAGACATAGCCCGTAGAATCGAAAAACTTAAGTAGCAGTGGGCAGGGCACATTGCTCGCAGAACAGATGGTCGATGGGGACGAAACGTTCTGGAATGGCGACCACGTACCGGAAGACAGTGTTGGAAGGCCTCCCACAAGGTGGACCGATGACCTGGTGAGGGTCGAGGGAATCCGATGGAGACACTATGGCCTTTGTCCAAAAGTGGACGTCTTTCGGCTGAAATGATGATGATGATGATGATGATGATGATGATGAAAGAGTCTACCATAGTTATATATGTTTATACTAGCTTCAGCCAGCAGCTGCGTTCGCGTGAATGTTAGTTATTGTGGACGCGAAGTCGAAGACATAAAAAGTAAATCTGATAGTCTGTCTGTCTGTTACTTTTTCACGCTGAAACTACTGAAGGGAATTGGATGAAATTTGTACGCAGGTAGAGCATGTAGAGAGATACTTTTTATCTCAGGAGTATATTCTCTTGGGATAATTTTCTACAACCACAGGCTGAAATTACTATATTACAAATATACGTAAAGGTACTGCTTATTTCTACAGAAGTTCCCATGTACCTATCTACACGATATGTGCCATACTCGTCAAGTCCCACCTTCCTCCATACGCCAGCATGTCACTCGCTGACATTACTTTCACTAAAATATTACTAACATGCGTACGAACACTATTAATACTTGTCGTTATTTATGTTTGTCGACGTGACTCTAAATATGTTCACAGACGTTTTAATTTCAATCCATTTATATGTCTAATCTTTAGCACTGGTTTGTAGTCCAATTTTTTATTGAAGAGATTTTTAGGGCAAACAGATAGATTGACTTTTAACTAATTGGTAATTTTTATGGGTATGCTAAGTAACCATGGAGTTTCTTGCTGGTTCTTCTCCATAGGAAACGACCAATTTGGAACCGTGCACTAGCTTCTGACGTTTTATAAGTGCCCATGCCCATGTAGGCCTATGTAAATATAAAATCATTTGAATTTTGAATCATTATTACACTCTTACTGTGATATCAACGCGGAAAATTTATCGATTAAATGTTCATTTTCACGTTTGGTAGATATACTAACACTTGTAAATACTTACCACACTAATATTATATAGGTCAAATTGTGTGTGAATAAATTAGAATAATAAGGGCAAAATTAAATTTTGCTCGAAATTTTAGTGCACCCCAACACGGTCGGTTAGGTTAGAATGGGATTACGGGGATTATAAAGTCAGTGACCAAAGTAAGCGAACGAATATATAATACATCGTCGCCAATGATCTTCAAACTTAGGATTTTGACAATCCTTAATCCATTGCTAAAAAGCTGTCTTGAACTAACCACACAATAACACATCTCATTGCCCATACTTATTCCACACATCAAATATGGTTAACTCTTTAAAGACATCTTCTGCAGTTGACCTGTAACCTTTCAACCAAATATGAGACGTTCCCGATCAAGTAAGATCTGATGAAACAGAGATACTTGACACTTTAATTAGAAACGAAATGCCAATGCAACTGAATACTCATCTTTATTGAGTAAGGGATATCTATTAAAATTATATAGATACGTAAGTACCGTAGCATGCAGTAGTAATGAGGAAAACCTTCCCAGTGATGGAAATCGATATCCTCTCGTTCAGTCCATCCAAAGATTGCTTGTAAGAGATTGCTCTATGTGATAACACCGCCTATTGTACACTTGTTTTATCTATATATAGAGTGACTGGTAATTAGTGTACGATACTTAAACACGTGATTGTGCTCATGATAACCAACAACTTTTACTATGGGAACAAACCTGAAATCGCGAAAAAAATCAGCTGTTCAGTACATTTATGTTTGCCTAATGTACTGAACAGCTGGTATTTTTTTCGCGATTTCGGCTTTGCTCCCATAATAAAAATTGTTTGTTATCATGAGCACATTCACGTGTTTAAGTATCGTACACTAATTGCCAGTCACCCTATAATAATAATAATAATAAAATCGTTTATTTATAACATAGGGCATTTACATTTACAATAAAGTATATTAAATATTAAAAAGAACACAGTTGCCTATATATAAAAGGAGAAACTAACTGACTGACATATCAACGCATAGTCGAAACTATAGGACCTAGGAGCGTGAAATTTCTTTTATAACGTAGGCAAGCACAGAGAGAATTTTGGAAAAGCTCTCCGCTCCAATCTGGAAAATGGGGGTCCAAAGTTTGTATGGAGAAACCGACTTTCACGCAGACGAAGTCGCTGGCAGAAGCTAGTAAAATGATATAGACACAGTGATAGTCCTATTGTGTATTCCATTATTGTGCTTTTTGCTCTGCTGATTGGATAGTCTAGATCCGGTTGTATACCGAGAGCTGAGATAAGTTATTTTAGCTGAGGTTAGGTTATAGAGATGTCAGCATTGACGGAGCCCATTATGGCCGATGCCTGCTAGGGCTATTCGAAAGAGTTAACCGCATTTTTGGGACGCAAAGGGCAGGGGTATTTATTAGTCAGTAAAATTCTGATGCTCCCTGTCGGTTCACCTATAGCAGGAAAAGATATATAATATTTTCCACCTTAAAATAAATTACCACGGATTATCTGCATATCTTTTCTCCTTCTCTGTCATCCATCTAAGGATTGTTTGTAAAAAATCTCTTTTAGCGATAAAACCATTGTTGCACCCTAGTTTATGGTACAATGTACACTAAAGAAGCTCTATAAAAAAAAATCATACATACTTGCCTCTAGACTGCAACTATAATTACAGCAAAACCTAATACCAAATAAATACCAAACCAAAAAAGTTTAATAATATAAATCTTAAACTAATTAAAACTAACTAAAATATAAAACAATAAACTCTAACACATCGCTGTCGACTGGGAATGTGGCCAAAAGACAGGCGGCGTTACCACGCTGCCGCTTTATGGCAATGCTTATCCTCTGTCCAAGGTAAAAGCCAACCCTTGGGTCACGCAGAGGTGTGACAAAACGTTTCAAGTTTCAACAGATCTTTATACAATTTGTAAGCACTCGGACCCCACGATCCGAGATTTTCAAGATTTTTCGGATTTTGATTTTTTGATTTTTCGAGATTTTTTTGATTTTTCGAGATTTTTTTTTCTCGGATCGTGGTGTCTATTTCAAAATTTAATCAGTAGATAAATTATAATCTATATTGCTAGGATAAACTATTTACCTCAGCCATGCTAATTTCTATCGAGTATATGCCATTGCTTTTCATACATAAATTAACGACAAGACTTAAACTGATCGCCGGCCAGCTCTTGACCTAATTATAATGCCAATGGTTCGAATATTTTTAACACAATACACCATCAGATTAACCTTTTACACATAAGGTTAAGTAGAAGATAAGATCTGAAATGTAATTACACACACAAATGCGTTTGACCTGGAGGTGAAACGTATCGGTCATAAATACGTTAATATCGCGTTTTGTTCACTTAGTGAGCTAGGTAGATAAGTAATAATGAAGTATGATAAATGATTAACCCTCAGTTTCTGAAATGATATTATCGATAAGCCTGGGATTGCGATTGAATGTCAAAGCGCGTTTGACAATAGTAATATGTCACAGTTATTTGCACAACTTTTTTTATAAATTTGTATTATATATAAAAAAACAAAAAGAATCTTTTTTAAGTATTTTTTAAGATTATATTTTAAAAAAAAGTATTACTTATCTCTCTATACACTTGTGAAGTTAACATACAATTTTAGTAAAAAATATAACATCAAAAATATCTATATAAAATTATTTCGGTTATTCCTAAAATATAAATACTTCTATTACCTAATTATTACTATGAAATAAATCAGTACAGTATCCACAGATGACGACAAAAGCGAGGCGCCGCGTGTCTGCTCAGCTTTAGCTAATATTATTCAATATATTTTCATACATAAACTGTTTCTTTTTCTCCAGCACATTATGAAAATCATATTTACAAAATCAGGTACAATAGGTAACTATATGTATACATATCAATAATTATGTTAGAGTACAAAATTGAGTTGTTCTTCACTTAATATTTTTACTTTAACCAAGTCTAATCTCTCTCTTAATTATCTCTTCGGTTTGTTCTATAATCTTACTTCTAGTTAGGTATGTTCAAGAAAGATTGATTTGGAGTTCAAGTTGTCAAGAAAACAGTAACAAAAATTTATATTTTATATGCCAACATCAATTAGAAGTACATGGGGACTAGAGACCCTGTCATAATAATAATTTAATATGATTTTGTTAAAAAAAATATTTAAAAATTTAATTAATATGTATATTGAATGAATAAAGAAATTATAATGTGTAGGTACACTAAATAAATAAAAGACAGTTACTAAACGATTTAAAATATGGCGTTGGAATCTCCCTCGCATCGCATCGTCGTTACCAATCTTAGAATTTATCATTTCATGATGTGACCGACCATTTCATGAAATAGTTCTTTTTCAGCGCATGATTTTCATGATATAGTCAAATATAGCTGATCTTATCTGAAATATAGCTGTAGGTATGATATATAGTCAAATATGCTGAGTTAGGTGCCTTTTTGGCCACGCACTGATTATTACCTTATTATACCTTTTTTTATTGTGTATTTTTAATATAAACGATTGTGTGAGGCACGAATAAACGTTTTTTCTTTCTTTCTTTTCTTTTCTTTCTTTTATACCGTAAAATAGTTACGTTGTCCACCGATAGAGTTTAATGTTCCTCAATGTATTTCTGTTTTCTACTGCAAAATATGCTTTTGTTCCATCAAAAATACTAATTGTGCACTAAAATATGCTCTTCTAGGTGGTTTTAAAAAAATAACCGCGAAGAAGATGGCAGGGTCTGTCGGCGCAGGAGCGTAGGGATTCACACAAGGAAAAAAAGAAGAAAGAAAGTAAATTGCATTTATTGACATTACATAAACGGAAATACCTTAAAATTAAACAAAAAGTAAACAGAGTAAATCAGAGTAATGTCAAAAGGGCCTCAGCTCAGCATAATGCCAAATGGTAATACAAGGCCACAACCTGGCGCTGCAGCCCATGCACTCATGGGCACTCCATATACTCGAAAACAGAAAATATACTTACCTACATTAAAAAGTCTAAAATGTTCTTTGCAGTAATCAACTAAAATTAAATGTTGCAATTCTTATTTATAAAACAGTCCAAAAAAGATTAATGTGCCCATTTAATAAAGGAAAGAGAAGCCTGTAAAAAGCGTTGGGCGAAATCTTTACTTAATCGGATAAGGATTAATGCTGTATTGCTTAAAATCGCTTCGTAAATAAGCCATTATTTCTCGTAAAAAGTAAAGGATAAAAAATTGTTATTGTGGGTTTATCCCTAACAGATAGACATATTATGCCATCGCGGATTTTTTTTGTAGACCTTTACAATACTGTAGTACCAAGGTGTACAATACTGTAGTACATAATTTTGATCTATCTCGTAGGGAGCCAGCGTTAGCAATGTAAGCGCAAAAAAAGTGTTTATTTTCGACATCACATTAGAAACCTGTGAAATTATCAGTGTTTCTCTACTATTAGTATTATGCATGTATTATACATATAAACCTTCCTCTTGAATCACTCTATCTATTAAAAAAAAACCGCATCAAAATCTGTTGCTTAGTTTTAAAGACCTAAGCATACATAGGGACAGACAGACGGGAAACGACTTTGTTTTATACTATGTAGTGATAGTGATAATTTTGGTGAACAATAAAGAATTAAGAAGACAAGTAGCCCTCATTTACCATCATCTCGTGAACCCTAAAATAGATGTCAGTTCCACAGACAGTCTATCTTGTTTATACATATGAGGCAATGCAGGTGAATTTTCCTGATTGCGCGACCGTGCCTTAATTGACGTTAAGTGCGTTACGACAGGTCTCTGATGAGGTCCGTGTTCACTGATTTTTGCTGGCAAGCTCGGTCGGGATTACGAAATCATTCTACTTAGACTGTTTTTGTAAAATATCTGGCTTATTTGTCAATTTAAAACTAGATTTGTGATGTGGCTATGGTCACCGTTTGATTAGAAAGATTACCGATTTCAATTCAAGTAATCTTGATGATGGAAGAGCAGTAGTGGCCGAGTGGTAAAGGCCCGACTTACGAGTTGTAGGTCGGAGGTTCAAACCCAGCCAGGAGCATTACTTTAATTTATTTCATCACCACTGCTCTTAAAACGGTGAAGGAAATCATCGTGAGGAAACTCAATGTCCTGGAACCAAAACTTCGAAGACATGTGACATTCACCATCCCGCACTGGGCCCGCGTGGTGGATTACGGCCCATTCCCTCTCCTAAAGAGGAGGCCTGAGTCCCAACAGTGGGAACATTATAAGGCTGATTATGCTATGCTATTATAATCTTGATGGAGATCCTTCAACATTGCTCAGACACCAGGGCATTTTTACGTTGTACGTTGAAAACGTTTATTGCAATATTATATAGTCATTAACCATTAGCCGGGACCTGTTCTACAGATAAAATTTTCTAAATTATTATTTTTTGTTTTTGCTAGCCCGTTCTGTCCCCATTTCTCAGCAAAGGCTTCCCTCTCTACTCCGTACTTCCTCCAGTTTTGATGAAATCTGTCTAGTTTATCCTGGCATCTCCTTCGTGGTCTGCCGCATGCTCGATAAAACTGTGGGCCAAAGTAACGTAAAATTGAGTCCCTGAAATAATATGCCGCGTACATAAAATATAGCATATGTCACTTAGGAATAAAGCAACTTTCTATGGTAAAAAAAAATCGCAATGGGACCAGTACTTTCAGAGATTACCTCCTACAAACAAAAAATAAACTTTACCTCTTTATATCATTAGTATAGATACAATAATATTTTAATTAAAAGAGAAAAGTTGTTTGTACATATTGTGTATGTTTGTCACTCCTTTACGCTCAAATGGACTTACGCTGAAACCTCCTACCCCTGTACCATGACGTTCAAAGTAAGATTGTTTCATTCTTATTTCTGTGTGGGTAAGAGACAGAGCTATACAGGTTGTCTAGCGCCATCTCTTACCCACCAATGTAATAGGAATAAAACAATCTTACTTTAAACGTCATGGTAACCCCCCTGGTCACTATTCTATTTATTCTTTATTGTGCACCATGATAATTAACAAAATATGTGGATAACAGAGTTCATGTACATAGGCGAGCTTAACTCAAAGTTGAGTTTTCTTCCAGCAACCATTCACATTCACTGTTATGTATTTTCAGTATTTATCATACTAATGTTATAAAGGGTAGAACAGGTCAGCCCTTTGTGCGTAAAGGAGCGATAAGCACACCCACGTTCGAGTCTATGCTTTATGGCATCCATTACACGATAGGTTTTGCTGTCAGTTTTGCCACAGTCAAATGTTTTGACTGACGAAAAACCTACCGTGTAATGCGATGACTGACGTTTGCATGACGAAAAACGTATGGCGATAAAATTCCGTCTATCAAACATCATTCATGATTGATGGTTTTATTGACGCTTGCATGACCAATGGACGCTTGGTTAATTTTAGATTATCACGTCCGCTAAACCAGTGGGAGAAGCTAGTATGTGTTATTATTGTACCAATTTGCAATAATAGACGGGGTCAGTCAGTACCCACTATGTTTTACGTAATATCAATTTATCGAAGAAATATGTAACTATTAGGCTATTACACACTAACTATACATGTGCATGACCGAAACTAATCCGGTAACTAGACTTGTGCACTCGGTATTATAACTATTACTGTATTTTATTAAATGTAAGTGTCTCCTAATGCGTTCGAATTGATTATACATGAGCCTATGGTGTTTAGGGATATTTTTAGTAAAGCCCTAGATACATCAGAGGACAAAATGTCCTCCAACATGACGCGCAACGCTGTTAAATTGTCCAACAACATGTCCCGCGTCATGTGAATGCGTTGTAAAATGTTGGGGCGCCAGTTACGGGACACTGGGCAACGTTGCAGCATCACGTAGGATTGAGCGTTGCGCATCAAGTTGGGTGACCTTTTGTCCTCTAATATATCTGTGACTATTTTATTGTTTTTAGGGTTCCGTACCTCAAAAGGAAAAAACGGAACCCTTATAGGATCACTTTGTTGTCCGTCCGTCTGTCTGTCTGTCTGTTAAGACCCTCATCTCGGGAACGCGTGGAGTTATCGAGTTGAAATTAAAACCATATACCTACTCAAGTCTCCGGTCCCTTGAAATTATGAAAAAATCAAACTTCTGAGTTAACGAAAAAAAAGATACTGCCGTTTATGTCGCAAAAAACGTGTATTTCGATACTCTCAAGGAAATCAAAATTCATATGGTACTTCCCATTGACCTAGAATCCTGAATTTTGGCATGAAGCAAGGTCTCTTATCACAAGTATAGGAAAAATCTGAAAACTGTAAATTTGTAGTTACGTCACAAAAAAAAAATTACAAGTCGGAAAAATCTTCGTAACTCAATTCGGTAATGGAACTGTTTTCATAGGTAAGTTTGTACGGAACCTTCAGTGCGCGAGTCCGACTCGCACTTGCCCAGTTTTTTTTTCACTCATTTGCAAAAATAAAGGTTGTTTGTTTTCAGAACGACACCCAGTAGAACAATTTACGGGGTTTTAAAGATTGTATGAAGGATTCTTATTTCTTGGGTTGAAAGACTTACTTATTAGTTTTGCAAAACTACACTCAAAATACGGTTTAACGGATGTTAGTGTTTATGAAAATATTCTCGCAAACAAAGTCGGTGACAATCGCTGGCTACGTATCAAAGTCGGTGACAATCGCTGGCTACGTATCAAAGTCGGTGACAATCGCTGGCTACGTATCAAAGTCGGTGACAGTCGCTGGCTACGTATCAAAGTCGGTGACAATCGCTGGCTACGTACCAAAGTCGGTGACAATCGCTGGCTACGTATCAAAGTCGGTGACAATCGCTGGCTACGTATCAAAGTCGGTGACAATCGCTGGCTACGTATCAAAGTCGGTGACAATCGCTGGCTACGTATCAAAGTCGGTGACAATCGCTGGCTACGTATCAAAGTCGGTGACAATCGCTGGCTACGTATCAAAGTCGGTGACAATCGCTGGCTACGTATCAAAGTCGGTGACAATCGCTGGCTACGTATCAAAGTCGGTGACAATCGCTGGCTACGTATCAAAGTCGGTGACAATCGCTGGCTATGTATCAAAGTCGGTGACAGTCGCTGGCTACGTAACAAAGTCGGTGACAATCGCTGGCTACGTATCAAAGTCGGTGACAGTCGCTGGCTACATATCAAAGTCGGTGACAATCGCTGGCTACGTATCAAAGTCGGTGACAATCGCTGGCTACGTATCAAAGTCGGTGACAATCGCTGGCTACGTATCAAAGTCGGGGACAATCGCTGGCTACGTATCAAAGTCGGTGACAATCGCTGGCTACGTATCAAAGTCGGTGACAATCGCTGGCTACGTAACAAAGTCGGTGACAATCGCTGGCTACGTATCAAAGTCGGTGACAGTCGCTGGCTACGTAAGCTTGCGGCAAGTCCAAAGCGAGTTAAATTAAGCACCTATATAACATTTGACTAATTTATGTGATTTAATTGATTACTTGACTAATCACAGTGATTTACTTGCCACGCTGCGGATGTGCGCGTAATTTTAAACGGAATGTGTCACATATTTTATTGGTAATCTTGGTTACATTTATTTAATAAGTTTAAGCTGTTCCATTAATTTTAATGTTACTTTTTTTTATTACAATTTATATAATTTGATTGACACGAATAATTTACATTTATAAAATACTTAACTATAATTACAAAAATAAAAAATAATATTAAAAACCCTACGCTAATTAGAACTAACTAAAATCAAACTAAAATATGGCGTCAAAAAACTCTTCCACATCGCTGTCGACTGGTAATGTGCCCAAAAGACTGGCGACACTGCCACGCTGTATGGCTATGCTTATCATCTGTCCGAGGTAAAAGCCAGCCCTTGGGTCGCGCGAAGTTTCAACTAGACTCTAGACGTTTCGACAGATCTTTAAACATCTTGTGAGCACTCACAAGACACGCACGATCCGAGAGTTTCAACCCCAAACGGTTCGAAAATTTATCTTCCAACAAGGTTATTATATTTCCGCCGCTTGAGGTTCTCCGCTGCCGCAGCGGCAGCACCAGCACAACACGACGAGCTAAGAAGATGGGATGGCGCAAGAGTATCGAAACAGGTAGCGTCCCATACTAAAGGCCTATCTTTCATGAGTATAACGACAAAGTAACTTTATAAATTGAAATTCGTGCAGGGCTTATGTTATTTACTTGTCCACTATTTCACCTTTTTTGAGGTGGGAAATAACTGTGGACAATGACTTCTCCCACTCTAGGGTGGGGCGGGAGGGCGTGTCAAACCTCTACTGACCAAAACCCATCTATGTTCCTTCAGTTACCCTTCGCAGTCCGAGGCCACGGTACCTGTTTCAAACAATAATCATTTAACACTGGCATTGACAGTGCCGTAACTACAGTGCCCAGGCACAGGGCGCAAAAATTTCATATTTATTCCTTTTCGTTTGTACTTTTGTACTTTTGTACTTTTTTTTAGGGGCGCAGTTATAGAAGCTCGCACCGGGCGTACAAAAGGCTAATTACGGCACTAGGCATTGACACAACACAATACGTCTTGTCTTAGCCACTAATTATGTAATCTCTCGCAATAATAAGTATACAGTTAACGATAAGGCACACAGACCCACAAACTGAAAGAATTGCGAGAATAAATATTTATAATTATGTAATCATATCCAACACATGTTGTTATGAGTGAAGGTTCAAGGGCAATCCGTGTGTAGTTGATTTAATAAGCAGGGGCAATGAACTGGCTGATAGATAGCGTTGTAAAACTTATATCTAAGCTTCACTAATCGTAAGGATAGTAGGGAAGAAACTGACTGACTGGCATATTAACGCACCGCCGAAACTACTAATAATAATAACCTGGTAACCAGTCCACTTAAGACTCCAAAAACCATAGCCTATCTAAATCCTAACTAATATCTTAGTTTTCCATATGTCGCAATAGTTTCCCACCAACCGGGGGTTGTTCTTGGATGCACTAGCATAGTGCGTACAGGGATAATCACCGGTTCGTACCACTTTCTATTAAAAGCGTCTAACAGGGCCTCTGCGAGTTGGTTTCGGCTCCTCGTACGCCTTCCAAAGGTCCAGGACCTTAGGGTGCTGAGATAAATAAATGTATAAAAATAATAATAATAATATAAATTATATATATACATATAAAGATAAATATAGATTTTAATTTGCAGAAAGGGAAACGGAAGCGTAACAGACAATTTCTACGTTTCAAAGATGTTGAGAATAGAAACATGAAGAGATGCAATATTGACTTAGGAGAAACAGGCACAAAACCAGCCTGAGTGGAACCGTCTCATGCAGCGGTAGGTCCATTGAAGGCAAAAGAAGGTCAAAGCTCAAAGCTACACCACCAGCACTTATCATTATGTAGTTAGCCCTGTCAAAGTTGTATACACGCAAGTGACAGGGCATAATATATGGGGTCACTATAACCGAAATCAGGTAGTATCATCAGCGCCGTAACTATAGCTTTTTATACGCCCGGTGCGAGCTTCTACAACTGTACCGCTTGAAAGAAGATTAATAATGAACAACGCAAGAGCAAACGAAGCGAGATTTTCTTTTTACTATTCACATACACAGAATCTTAATAAGGTTGTCGACTTACAAAGATTTTTTTGGTAAACAAGGATGCAAGTGCAAAAACCGAGCTCAAAACTATCTATCTACTCTGCCTACCTCGCCTAGGATAGGTTCAATTTTGTTGTGTTAGGTTTTTGGTATAAAGTTACAGGGCAGGACAGAGAACAACAGATTGTGCCGTGGGTACTCGCTACTAAACTCGTAAAAAAAAAACCGTTTTGCCATTTGAGAAAAATAAGATGAAAGAAAGAAAGAAAGAAAGAAAAAATAGTAGTATAGTGTTTATCTCAAATGTCAAAACGGGTATTTTTTTTTAAGGTAACATGGAACCAAACTGAAAGAAACAATAAAATAATAATTAGGGGTCCGATGTAGTAGTAGCTATTTTAGTAGTAGCTACACTACACCGGACAAGCCGCTAGGTACTCAAAATACAAACGACAAAACGGGCCTTTTATTTTTTGACAACCTTAACTACCTAACTGCATAATTAGAACTACTGGTAGGGCGCTTCTACACCCAGGTCCACGATAAATAATACATATTGTATTTATGCAGCTAACTACCAGGCATAATACAAAACTTGGCTTTTGTTTGGTAATTCCTGCGCCCCTCCAGGGTCGCCCTGTGCCTGGGCACCTCCGGCGCGGCCCTAGTTACGGCACTGAGTATCATTCAGTGAGTGTATACGGACGGTACCTTCGAGGAGATTGCGTGTGACCTTGCTCTCGTGCGCTTTGACCGGCGCGCGCTTTCGACGCGTGATTAGCGAGAATCGTTGCGAAACTTTTAATTAAAGGTTAACTAGTAATGACGATGTGTTATCTTTTTGAAGTTAATTATAATGAAGGTGGTGGTGATGTGATGGCCTTTAGAGGTGGACGTCTTACTGGGAGAGTGGTTATTGTTGCATTCTTGGCCAAGTGAAGGAACATCAAAGTATACCTATATTGTCCTATTCCGCAGTAAATCGCGATAGATAATAAAATAATAATGCCATCTAGTACCTAACTAAGCAGAGCTTGTACTATGAGTACTAGACAACTGATAAACATACTTAGGTATATGTTTTAAAAAATGTATGTTTATATTATAGATAAATTACACCTAAACACAGAACAAATTATCGTGCTCATCACACAAACATTTGTCTTTGTTGGGAATCGAACCCACGACCTCCGGCTTAGCAGTCAGGGTCACTAACCACTAGACCAACAGGCCAGTCATATAGTCCACTAGTCCATGCCCAAACACAGGAGCAGTGTGCACCTGTATTAGTGATCTTCCTTCATTCTCATAGGCCAATTGGGCGACAATCTTTTAAATTGCCGCCTATGAGGCAGCTTGAGGATGACAAAGCAATTTTTACAATAACTACAAGCAAAATAAAAGCTAAGGTTTTCAACTTTATCTTATTTCGACCTCAAGGTGGATTAATTATGTTCCCACTGTTGGGATTCAGGCCTCCTCTCAAGAATATCCCCCAGCTCCCAGTGCGAGTCGTTGTCGTTTCTAGGACATGCATTCCTCGATGTTTTCCTTCATCGTTTCGAGAGCAGTGGTGATGAAATAAAATACACAAAGCCTGGGTTTGAACACTTTGAACCCACGACGTACGAACGGAACCTAACTGACCAGAGTCGAATAATGTGACCAGATATTTTACCAGGATATACAATTCTGACCTAACAGACGCTTGGCGTCCTTTAAAATCTTATTAGGCCGATAATCTCAACCATTTAGAATATTACATAACAATAAAACAATAAAACAATAGGTAATTCTGTATAGCCTTTGACTACTATAGATATCACGAATAAATTCCTAAGATACTTAGCGGAATAGAATCGTGTTTAAGAACGACTTGAAATAGTTCACCTGCTTCGCATTGCGTACTCAAACTGTCATTCATTGATTGTGTTGATATTATAAAATAGATTCAATGTAAATGTCGTATCTATCTCCTTCTTCTTTCTTCTTTTACTGTATAATATATATAAAAGGAGAAACTGACTGGCTGACATATCAACGCACAGCCGAAACTACTTGGTTGGTGGTTGTTAGGAACGTGAAATTTTGCAGGCTTCCTTTTATGAATTTTTAAAAATTCACGGGGTGAAAAAGGAGAAATTTGAAACATAGCATAAATAGTATGCCAAGTAAACAAAAAAGTTTTTTTTTATTTATTTTCAAAACTACCCCTGTAAAACGATTTAGGAGGTGTAAAAGTTTGTAGGGGACAATCTTATGCCTTGGGTTAATAAACTTGAAACTTGGTACATAGGTACTTGTTTCATAAACAACCGAGGTCTGAGGTAATAAACATTTAAAAAACACAACTGAATTGAAAATCTCCTTCTTTTTTAAAGCTGATTATAAGCTTTTTACCTCGTTTTATTAATATTAAGTTTAGGTAACAACAATAGTTTCATCGTAAGCACCAGCGAGATTACCTTGTCTAATCGTGCGCAGACAGAAATAACAATAATACTTAAACAATGACATAATTAAGATGTTGAATCAGTAAGTAAGGTAACTGTTGAGGTTTCCGCATTTCCTAACTGCAACACGGTTTTTTAGAGTTCCGTACCCAAAGGTTAAAAACGGGACCCGATTGCTAAGACTCCACTGTCCGTCTGTCTGTCACCGGGCTGTATCTCATGAACCGTGATAGCTAGACAGTTGAGATGATGTATTTCTGTTGCCGCTATAATATCAAATACTAAAAAAAAACTATTTAAGTGGGGCTCCCGTACAACAAATGATTTTTGCCTATTTAAAATGTCTAATGTTGTATAGATACGGAACCCGTCGTGCGCGAGTCCGACTCGCACTTGGCCGGTTTTTTATCTTTCTTATTATTGACATAATACATCAGTCTCCAATCTGGACTTTCGTTTGATTTATTTTTATTTTTGCATAAATCGTGGCGTTGATTTAATACTTTTTTCTGTGTATAAAATCATCAAATGACTCCTGCTCTGAGTGGAGCGCGGATGAACGTCTGACTGTAAACCCACCTGTGTTCCTACAGTAACCTTTTACAGTCCCAAGATCGCGGTGACTTTTTCGAACATCAAATGACTTCTCGCGCACTAGGCTGGGGTGAGAGGGAGTGTCAGAATTTTACTGACTAAAACCTACCTGTGTCCTTCAGAGCAACGCCGTGTCCTCACGGGGGCGATCGGCGGCGGCGATCTCTCGCGCCGGGCCTTGGTACAGGCCAAGGTCCGGAGCGAGGAGGAGTGGCAGGCGGTCGCCTCCTTCTGCGAAGCAGTAATGCTAGCAAAGGAGGCGGCCGATCACGTGAGGCAACGGTCCTCACGCCCCAACCGCCACCGGGATTCCGATCCCGATTTCCGGCCGCCGCGTAGGCGCGGGCTTGTGGACGGCGAGCAATGGGTGGCTCGCCGTCCGACCGTCCGGTAACCGTCCGGACCGAGCCCAAGTCGTCGACGGCGCGTATTGTTCCACGAGCGCCTCAGGGAGATGTCAGCAAATCGTAGGGGCCCAACAGGGTCGAAGCCTACTGGGGCCATGGGTAGTGTGAAAATGAAACCCGGGGCCCTGGGACGAAGGCAACGAAGGACCAGGAGTGGGTTTTTAGTCAGTAAAAGTCTGACACTATCTCTCGCTCCGCCCAAGAGCGGCATTTGTCATTAGATGATTTTCCCACCTAAAAAAAAACCTGTGTCCTTCAGTTACCCTTTGCAGTCCAGGGCCACAGTAGCTGTTTCAAACGTTCCCGCAGCCCTGGCGGGCATCGGCCCTACTCGGAGCCCCTTCGGTTGTGAAACAATTTGTTCAGTCAACATTATGCAAGAATCTTTTAGTATAAACAAAAAGCATTCTAAACCCACATAATCACAAATTTCGTTTATTCTCCACCAGATGGCGATAACATGCGACTGTCCGATGACGCAGCCGGGCCCGACCCTGGCGGCTACCTGCGGAGGAGGAGCCTTCATGCTGTTCATGGGGCTGTTGGAGGTGTTCCTCAGGAGCCAGTGCGATTTGGAGGACCCTTGTGGGAGAGCACAGGTACGTTGTCAACCACAGCTGTACTTGAATATTGTATTAGAGATAAATTGAACCCATCGCCATCCACCCAAATATCGACTTTAGCGACGCGTTTTTGAGTTGCTTTTCAAGTGACGTTTGTGCGACTTGCAATGAAATAACGTTGTTTAGCATGCCATAGAGTTTATTATTTATTTATTTTCCTTTATTTGATAAAATTATCTCGAATTCAACATTCAATTATACGTAATATGTGCAGGAAGAGATTAGCATTCGTGAGTAACGGGGATTCCGGTGACAATCCAGCATTTTTTTTAAGTGGTTAATCATCAAATGTCTTCTCCAGCTGTAGGTTGGAGCAGGAGGGTGTGTCAGACTTTAACTGACTAAAACTACACCTAAGTTCCTTCAGTTGCCTTTTGTGTTCTAGGACCACGAGTATCCCTTTCAAACTTTTCCCCATGTGCCTAGGTATCGGCCCTACTGGGCTGGGCCCCTACGGTTTGGGGCGCGCGTGGAACACAACACGCCGTCGACGATTCGGGCTCGGTCCTTATAGGACGATCGGACGGCGAGCCACCCATTGCTCGTCGTCCGCAAGCCCGTCGCAACGTGGCGTGCCCAACGCTGGGTTGAGACAGTCGTTGTCGCCATATCGCCATGAGATGATAATCTAGCGATAATGTTGCTTTATATCGATAAAACAATTATCGTAATCGAACTTTCAGCGATTAATCCCTCTAAAAAAACAAGTAATTATACCTCTACAAAATATTATCTCTAGATTAGATTGGATGAAGTGAAAATCCGAAGCCATGGCCTGTCATTTCCTAAAAATACCGGTTAATTTTTGTGGCAGGTCATATTTAATAATAATAATTATAGCTAGCCCGTATTGCACACACCTATCCCACATAACTAATTATATAACACTTTTGTTTTTTTTTCTCTCCCTTTATTATGTTTTCGCTATCAAATATCTTTTCCCCTGGATAATCATTTTGCAATAATATTTACTTTTTGTTTATACATATAGTTTTTTGTATAACTGTGTCCTATCCAGGTTATAATTGTATAGTCTTATGCGCACATAATTTCGAAAGTACACTGACTTCTAAGTAACAGGTTATTCCATAGGGTTATTCCTAATTTGGAAGTCAGGGTCTTTTTGCTCTGGCTCACTTAGCTATGATCCAACAATGTAACATTTGTGTATGTTTTGGAATAATAAAGGTGTATTATTATTATTATTGCCCCACTGCTGGGCAAAGGCCTCCCTTCGTTCTTTCCAACGATCACGGTTCTTTGCTTTCTCTTTCCAATTCTTAAGGTCGGTTAAGGTTCATCTAGGTCGTCCCGCAATCTCCTTCGTGGTTCAATCCTGTTTTTCTGACCCACAGCTCGTTAGACTTGCGGCAGATATGTCCTGCTCAGTCTCAATCAAATTAAGCAGCTTTTTGAACCACATCAACAGTTTGCGTTTTAGAGCGCAATATAGTGTTTCGAACCTGGTCTGTAAATCCTTTAACCGCTTGCGTCGGATAGGTTCAACGAGTGTTTTCGTGTCCTATTCACCAGGCTCGTGTGTTTACGACTGAATACTCCATCTCGTTTAGCTCTTCACTCCCTATAGACCGAAGAGCTGATGAGATAGAGTATTTGGTCGCGGATGTGTGACTCTGGCGGAATAAACCCGAGAGTACCGGTCGGATATATACGATTAACGGGTAAAAATATATATAAAAACTAGCTTCTGCCCGCGGCTTCGCCCGCGTGAAAATATGTTTCTCTATACAAACTTTGGACCCCCGTTTCATCACCTTAGGGTGTGAATTTTGGAAAATCCTCTCTTAGTGCTCGCCTACGTCATAAAAGGAAACCTTGTGCAAAATTTCACGTTCCTAGTCCCAGTAGTTTTGGCTGTGTGTTGATATGTCAGTCAGTCCGTTTCTCCTTTTATATACATAGATAGAACGAATATAGGGTGACTGATAATTAGTGTACGATACTTAAACACGTGATTGTGCTCATGATAACAAACAATTTTTATTATGGGAGCAAAGCCGAAATCGCGAAAAAAATATCAGCTGTTCAGTACATTAGGCAAACATAAATGTACTGAACAGCTGATTTTTTTTCGCGATTTCAGGTTTGTTCCCATAGTAAAAGTTGTTGGTTATCATGAGCACAATCACATGTTTAAGTATCGTACACTAATTACCAGTCACCCTATATTCGTTCTACTAACTTGCATGCTAACTAGGTACCTAGGTTTCTAGTCAACGGTACAACACTTTAACGATTCCTGGGACTAGTAGGTAGGTACTATGACATCTGAATAGTTGTTGTGATCCTAGTCTATCCTAATCTTTTTTTACTTAGGTTATTTTACTCACATTGTATGTACTATCTATCTGTTTTCATTCTTACAACTTTTCTTATTACAAGCCCCTCATCATTTATCGTCGTCAAGACGAGAGATCGCTAAAAACTGCTATCGTGATCAGCGTGTTTAAAGAAAAAATATATAAAATACTAACAAGAATGAAAGTCTGAGAGAAACCTAACACGATTGGCATGAGAGAAATATAAGATGGCAAAAAATCTAAAAACTTTGCATGTTCACTTCGGATCTCATTAACCTCAGTAACTTTAAGTCTCAATTTATTAGATAAACAATTCTTATTGTTGCCATTCCCATAAATTAGAAACAAAACCAGTTAGAGGCAAAAACCATGCCTTTCTCATCTCTCAAAAGAGATACACAAAGCAGAAGGCAAAAAATGATTGGCGGCATAATGGTACTTGCCTGGCTACACATCGTTACGTTTGACAGTTAGACACGTACCTGACTTTATCTACCCATCGCTTCTCCCGTGATCCAACGATACACGCTGCTTATCGGCCACTCATCTTGGGGAAAGAAGAAATGGAGCGAGGCAAGACATCTGTGCTATAAGTTGGACCATTCTGGACTAGTTGTATATTCTTTTCCTGCCAATACTAGTTTTTAGGAAAACATCGTGAGGAAACCGGCATGTCCTAGAACCAAAAATTCGAAGACATGTGACATCCACCAACCCGCACTGGGCCCGCGTGGTGGATTACGGCCCATTCCCTCTCCTAGAGAGAGGAAGCCTGAGTCACAGCAGTGGGAACATTAAAAGGCTGAATATGTATGTACTAGTTTTTATCCGTAACTCTCATATCCCATAGGAGCGTCGCCACTTCTGACGATGAAAAGTAGCGGATTATTTTTTTCGTAATCGGGTCAACACTCCCAGAGATTTTACAAACAAACAAGCTTACAAGCAATTTAATCGCTTTAAAATATTAGCATAATCAGCCTTATAATGTTCCCACTGCTGGGACTCAGGCCTCCTCTCTAGGAGAGGGAATGGGCTGTAATCCACCACGTGAGCCCAGTGCGAGTTGCTGAATGTCACATGTCTTCGAATTTTTGGTTCTAGGACATACCGGTTTCCTCACGATGTTTTCCTTCACCGTTTTAAGAGTAGTAGTGATGAATTAAATTACACAGAGTATTTCGAAATACATAAATATTATAGATAAATTACACCCAGACACAGAACAAATGATTGTGCTCAGCACACAAACATTTGTCCTGGGTGGGAATCGAACCCACGACTTCCGGCATAGCAGTCAGAGCCACTAGCCACTAGACCAATAGGCCAGTCAAAAACGAGGATCACTATAGTCCAAAAGTAAACATCTTTTCTTTGTTCGCCTAATGCTGAACACCCACTTATGTTCCTTCATTTGCCCTTTGTGTTCTAACCAGGTGCCAGAACATTCATACAATTCCACGTATCCCAAAGCAGTTGGTTTGTTATTTAGTAACTTGCAAAACGTTCAATCGATGTCTCTCCCAACTATGGGAATAAGTTTTCTTGACATAATCTGCATTTAGTTAGAATGATCGTCAGATGATATATCGTCACGAAACCACGAAGCAACAATTGCTTCCTATCTCTTCGTATCACACTCTTAACAAGGATTATTATCGTCATTATCAAACAAATGAAATTGCAGTCGCTTTCGTTGGTAATAAATAACGCTTATCATTCGGATAACATTCCTATTTATTTGTTTCAGTTTTTGATAGTTAGTCAATCCGTTTTCGTTTTTCCTGTATACTTTGATTGGAGTTAAGCCAAATATTTGATTATGGGTCGGACCTTAGTGCACTATCAGATACTTTATCTCTTCTAGGTATCGTGTAGTATTTAGCATCATTTTAGTAAATATAACATAATAATAACAAGTATTTATTTTCTCACCACAATAAACATAACAAAAGACGAGACATGCATACAATTATAGTAAAATTCTAGTCACTTATGGGAGACTGGCGCTTAACTAGCTTAGGCGCCCATAAGTGACTAGAATAAAAAAAATATACAAAATACAGAATAAAAAATACAGGCCCCTAAAGCCTGTATTTTAGATCACCAAGTCTCCACTCTAACAGATCGATACATTTATAGTAGGTACCAGCATCTCAATTTAAGTTCGTAATACGAAACATTTTAGCTTCGTCTCTAGGCATCATATCACCTTTTTTTTTATTAATGATAGGCTCGCGTTTGACCACCATCTCACCTGATGGTAAGCGATGATGTGGTCGACGATGGAGCACGCTTGCCTAGAAGCAGCCTATTCACTCTTGACTTAAAGACCCCTAAGTTGTAGCTATCAGGAAACACAGACTCCGGCACGGAATTCCACTCCTTGGCTGTACGCATAATAAATGTGTTCTCAAAACGTTTTGTGCGTATGGGTGGGATGTCTATCATGTACCGGTGGCGCAACGCCGTACGTCTAGTGGTCCGATGATGGAACAGACTTGGCGGAATTAGATCGTGCAATTCCAGTGCACACTCCCCGAAATGTAAACGATAGAAAACCGACAGGCTAGCAACTCGGCGGCGATGCCCAAGGCTTTGGAGCTTCGACTCAACAAGTGCATCATTGCCGATGATCCTCTTGGCTCGCCTCTCAATCGACTCTAGCGCATCAAGCTGGTATTTGGCAGACCCGTCCCAAAGATGAAAGCAGTACTCCATACACGATCGAACTTTCGCTTGATAAAGTTTTAGCAGCTGTTCCGGCGTGAAGTACTGTCTGACCTTCGCGAAGATTCCCAGCTTTTTTGCTGTCAGTTGAGCCTTTGCTTCGATGTATGGCCCAAAGTTGAACCTGCTTTGCCTTGGGCCCTATCACATAAACAGTTAGTCAAACTAAGTATGAACATGGATTCTTTGCTACCTAATATTATTGCTAGTCGGATTGACAGAAACATGACGTATTTCGTTAATGAGTCCATATGATTAGAAAGCTACAGTGCCATGACGATAGATGGGGGGTAGGCAGACTTCAGGATGCCTTTGGGTACGAAACTGAATGCATTTTGGAGAGTGTGCGTGGGAATTGCATGACTTGATTCCGCCATCACTTTTCTACCATCGGACAATCCGACATACGGCGAGTGTCCACCCTTACATTGTTAACATCTCTACGACTACATCTCTAAGACTTCAGTTAGCAACTTTTGAGCCAGTGTCACGGAATCCTTCGACACTTCCTTGCATTGACCGAGTTTGACAGCATTAACATACACACCGGATTGTTCCATTAGTTCAACAAGTCCCGGAGCAGGCTTAAGATATTTTAGTGTCCGTCGAGTAATGTATGGAATATAGTTGATATAGTCGTGTGTCTCTGGGTCGTTCTCAAAAAAGTGGCTCAGTAACCTGTCAGGCAGTTTTAGTGGAAATGTGTGATTTTTAAAATGCTTTTCATAAAATTCTGCACAGTATTGTACTTAAAGAGGCTTTCCACACATATACTGAGTAATATTAAAATAACCGAAGTAAAACCGTAAACCGTTAGAACAAAATAAAATTGTAACATCTGTTTCTCAATAACTTGCCGTGTCCAAAATCAAAGAGGCACTTTGAATAATCATAAAAAAAATATATTTAAAATATGGGTTCAAAATTATCAAAATACTAGTCTGTTAATAAATTAAATTTATTTGACAGGGTACATTAATAATAAACATAATTTGCGAGTTATTCATGTTGAAATTGTGTCCGGAGTGAATTTCTCTATAACTTGTGCTTGCACACTGACGCACATCACACGATCACTATTACTTACTCAACATCCCACTCCCACGCAAACTGACCAAGCAGTTTCGGACTAACTGCTGCCAAGGAAAAAAATGACGACATTTACGCCATTTTTTTTAGAAATTACAACGAATTGCTTGAATCGGAGTTTGTAACAGGTATGTTCTCTATAATCTGACTTTCATATTTTTTATTTGCGGATGAACTAATTTGCGAGTATAATGTTAGATTATGTAATTTATTGCCTTTTCATTATTTTATAAGTATAAACTCCAAAAATGTCACCGTTTTGTTGTTATCTCATCAAAACCATATTTTTTTCATTAACCTGTGTCACTTTACCCTGTTTGAAAAGCACAGGTTATTGAGACTATTACCAGGTTAAAGAGACTTTACCTGTTATGGTTTAGTAAAACTATCTGTACTAGAAAAATCTAGTTCCGATTTAGTGCTTTTTTAGGGAGGAAATCATCCTATGACTTTTTCCACACTGGGTGGAGCGAGAGGGCATGTCAGACTTTTACTGACTAAAACCACACCTGTGTCTTTCAGTTGCCCTTTGCAAACTAGGACTATGGGATTCTTTTTCAGAAGATCCCCGTGGTCCTAGCGGGCATCGACCCTGCTTGGCCCTTACGGTTTGCTGACATCTCTTTAAGGAACGCGTAGATTACTACGTGGTGTCGAAGACTAGGGCTCAGTCTAGTCAATTACCAGATTGCCGGAAGGCGAGCTACTCATTGCTCGACGTCCGCAAGTCCACATTTACCGTAGCTGGCAGTCGGGGTCGGGTTCTCGGCGGCTGGGGCGCGAGGACGATCGTTCCCTCACGCGTGCGGCCTCCTCCTTCGCTAGCATGACTGCTTCGCAGAAGGTGGCTCCGGACTATAGCCTGAACCAGGGCTCGTTGGGAGAGGTCGCTACCACCGATTGCCTCCGCGAAGACACGGCGGTGCTTAACCCAAGCGGGGTACACCTTTACCGTATGCTCCACTGTGTCCTCCAGATGGTCCACACACTGGTGATACCTGAGCGTTTTTTCCATCTGTTTCCGATGCAGGAACCTCTAGAACTTACCAGGTCCAGTGAGGAACTGCGTCATGCGGAAGGTGAGGATGCTGTGACGCCTCTCCAGCCACTTCTTAAGAGGGGCCTTACTGCCATGATTCTGGCATGCCCAGTACTGGGTTGCGATAGTCGTCGCCATTTCACCATGCGATCTCGCCAGAACTCTGTTCGCCATGTCATGCATTTCCATGCGCAAGTCGTCCATGCGTCCATGGATTGTTGCCTCCAGTTCCCATGGTGGCAGGCCAGCAAGGAGGCTCGCCGCTTCATGGGAAACCCTGTGGTATACCCGCACCATCGGGATGGCTATGACCCTCTAGGATGCGTTCACCTTGACCGCCGGTCATTTTTGCAGCGACGGAGCCCTCACAAGCGCTCCGTATAGGGCTATGGACCGAACGATCCCCGCGTAGAGCCTCCGGTGGGAGGCGTCTGGATCCCCTAGATTTGACAGTAACTGCTTAAGGGCACCCCTGGTCCGATCCAGTTTGGGAGTCAGACGTCGGAAGTGCTCCTCGAAATTTCACTGGCTGACGAGGACTAGTCCCATGTACTTCATTGTCGACCTGAGGCCGATATGAACCCGGTGGTGGCACGTTCCGAGGGCCATGAAAACACATGGCCTTAGACTTGTGCAGCGCCACCTCGAGTCCCAACTGCTGATCCTCTCAACGACAGTTGCAACCCCGCGTGTCGCTAGTTCGGCCGCCGTTTAGTGCGACTCACCCTGTGCCAGGATCAGCGTGTCGTCAAAGTTTGTCAAATTGTATGGTGTAATACAAAAAGTACATCTGTCGTTATAAGACGCCTTAGCAGTACTAGAAAAAAATGTTTAACTAAAGCCGAATAAGCATGGTAAACACAAGGTGTTTACCATGCTTACAATATTCGGCTTCCACGATGTATGAATGTAACAGAGTCTTCTTTAAACACTTCTAAGCACGTTATTGATAGTGACAGTGATTCCGATTACAACATCTTTTAATAAAAATGATTTAATATGATTTTCTCTAGAACCAGAATGTCATCCAAAGGTGATTAATATTTTTGTTCTTATATGTTTGTTATAGGTACGTCATTTTAAATTTTAATATTGTCTGACTGATTAGATAAGAAGAATTTTCTTACTATTTTGTTAGAGTTCAGGTTTTGAAATTGTAATTCTCTAAATGTATCGACAGAAATGTTTTTAGTTTGACGACATCGAGGTGAGATGTTTTATGTTTTCTTAATTGTTAAGCCGATCTTTTTTAATGTAACTGTCATTGTTTGCATTTAATAATAATAAAAGTTGATTTTTCATGTTTAAATTGTTTTTCTTTTCATTTACCTGTTTGACTCACTTTAAACTGAAAACTTTTCTCATTAACCTGTACGATATCTCTTTAACCTGTCAGGATTTTTTTTTAATAGCTGTATTTTGCTTATTTATGAATTTTTTTATTCCCTTAAATCAATTAAACATTAGAGTAATACCCCGAATGAATTTTTATTAAAAAAAAACTTAATAAATAATACATTTTTCTCAATCGGTAAATTTATTTTGAGCGGTACCACTTTTTTGAGAACGACTCCTCTACTCTTTCCCTTTCAACACGTCTCATGACTTCCATTTTTTGACGGATACTGTCTAGAATACGTGTTTGCTCATTCCCTTCCAATCTCCATTTTTTATCATATCCGTACTGGACAGCAAATAGTAGCAGTATGGACATTGCATGTTCATCTAATACCAAAGTGTTATCTGTTTCACTTTGCTCCATCAATTTGGTTGACAGCGCAAATTCAACTGGCACCGAACATGTACTCAATGCATGTGTACTAAAAACTTCACATAGTAACATGCTAGCTAATGTTACACAATCATTTGAAAACTTCATGCAGACACCAAGTTTGTCAGCATTAACGTAAACACCAGAGTGTTCCATAAGTTCAACAAGTCCTTCAGCAGGTTCACGATATTTTAAAGTCCATGATGAGAGATTTTGGTTGTTTACTGGAGGTAGAACCAAAATCTCTGTCTTTCTCTTTGTCTTTCTCTGTATCTTCTGTCTCATCTGTAGCATTATTTGGCGAAGTTTTTTCACGATACTTTGACAATCCTCTAGTTCCCAATAATGCAACTGAGCGTACTCTTTTACAAACTTCAGCAATATATTTGTTGCGTGTTCGTCTAATTGAGGCGTTGCACGTCCACCGTCGATATTGGTAGCGTTAGCATTTGCCCCAGGCCATAAACACGTACTTAAAGCACTTATAGTAAATACTTCGGTTAATAATAATTGAGCTAGTTTATTACTATCACTCGACAAATCCTCGCATTCAGCGAGTTTTTCAGCATTAACGTACACACCGGAATGTTCCATTAGTTCAACAAGTCCCTCAGCGGGTGTACGATACTTTAATGTCCATCTTGAATCATTTTCGTCGTATTCTGGAGGTAGGACCAACTTCTCCTGAACTTCATGTTCCTCGTCTGCCTGTTCTTCATTTAATTGTGAAACTTTTTCTGTTGTGGCTAGTGACGAGGTTGTTAAGTCCATTTTAGTTTAATGATGTTTTATCTGGCTTATTCGATCCTGCAAAATAAAAGTTTTTATTTAATTAATTAACTCAGAAGTTGATAGGAAGAAACTGTGAAATTGCCGTTATTAATTTGGAATTATAAGTTCAAATTAATAAATTTTATATTAAAGGTACGTTATTCTTTTTTTAAATTAGGTAATTATTAGTTTCTTTATACGTTGAATTTTCTGTATAATCGCAATTTTTTAACCATGTAATATAATAAAAAAAGCATATTTTTATAATAGGAAATCTAACGTAGAAACTAGGTATTCATTTTAAAGACGTATATATACCAACGACGTTATTCTGGTTTTTTGTTGGCTTTTGTTTTGGAAATTTTGTCCTGGGGCCATTCATTTATTAAGAAAAACGATTTTTACTAGTTTTTGACCCCCTCCCCCCACAAATAGGAAAAAATAAGAATATGCCTACCCCACCCCTCCCCCCCTGTAACCGAGCGGAGAAGAAAAGTTCTAAGTTAAAAAGAAGATTTCGTACAAAAATGGTTATAGATACAACAGCCCAAAATCATCCCGTTAGATGATACATGGGTGGTCGAGTGGTTTAGTCGGAACCCTCGACCAGAACACCCGTCTGGTCGGAGGATTCTCTCTTTTCAACGGACGAGGTTTGCGGGACTTTCCACCGCATTTCGCATAGGTACCTCCAAATTTTTATTTGTCTTTCCCGTAAGTTGTGTCCGCTATATTCTGTCTCTGCGCCATCCTAAAATCCTCTGTCAAAGCCAAGGCATTAAATCCGCCTTTGTGAAGTGTTTTTACGTTGTGCATATTTTTTTTAATAAATACATAAGTAAACTGAACTGAGGTTGTCTGGTAGATATTGCTGTCAGCGATAAGACCGCCGTTGTATCCGTAGATTTAAGTTTCTGTAATATTGTTACTATTTTGGTGTAGATACAATAAAGTCTTTTCTGTTCTTAAAATGTGCAAAACTATTAGACACATGAAATTTTGCATAAAAGTAGGCACTTACATAAAGACTAGCACACGGCTAGAATTGCTTATGTGTGTTCAAACTTCCTGTTAGGGCACAAGATTATGAATAATCACAAACCTCAAGGTTTGAGCTGTTTCAATTTCAACGATGCTGACTTGGTTTGATTTTGAACCACCTCCAAATTTTTGAGAAGCGGGTGCCGCTTTTGCCCTCCCCGATGAGGAGTTATAAAAGTCACATAATAATATGTATTAATTGAGCTTTGAGTAGGTATGGATGATGTTAGCAGTATCTTGATTCTTGTCAAATAGGTAGATACCTACTCTCGCGATTTCCGATGACCCTGAAATGAGTCATTACAACTAAAGAATATTAAAAATCTACGCAGACCATGTTAGTTTATGTACGACAAAAAAATATTAAAGTCTAGGAGGAAAAATATTGTCTGGGAGCTAATTGAGAAAAACTTTTACTCCGATAACAGTTTATATACGAAAAAACACAACATAGATAACAGTCTCAGATTTAGCTAACAAACTCACACTTTTTAATGTTTTTGGTTTGCGCGCGAGACTTACGCCGACTGCCTTTGCGCGCTTTAGCGGACGGCATGCAAAACTATCTCGGGTTGCCAGTACGAACAATTACGCTATAGTCTCAGTTACTGATATACTTTATCAGCTGAGGGGTGATAATCAATCGCAACACTTGAACAATTTTTGGTTATTTATTTAATAAACCTGCGAACAGTTAGTCGACTCTTTACGTCTCGACCAGAGGGTAGGGCCGGCTTTCATTTGGTCAACGAATCAGCTATGTCAATAAAATTAATAATCAACATGCCAATGTGTACGTGCATCTTCAAGTGAGTGGTGAAACAGGCAAAAATAATTGCGCAATTCCAGAGTGCCCCATTATCTAATTAAAAACGAATCAAAAGCAAGACATTTCAGTTTAGGTTCCTAAATTGCATCGTCAAAATTCATACCATGACGTGCATTCCGTTTAGCGGCATTCGAATCGCTTTATCTATGTGAATGAAAAATCATAATTTCTGGTGCGCTATATACAGGGTGTTTGGTCCATCGTGTGCCAAATTGAAACGATCGACGGGAGGGGTCATCTGCTATCCTTTCAGACCTCTAAACACTTCTCATGCCCTGTGGATTTTTTTTCATCGACTTTTTATTGTTTTATGAAAATAATACCCAAATTTTTCATTCTAATACAAATTTAAAAATATATACATATAGGTAAGGCGTAGACTCTGAATTTTAATTTTATTTAGTACTTTTGTATTGTATTAGGGCCGACGCTGCGTAAAGCGTGCGCCCGCGACGGACATCCGTCGCGTGACGTCGCGCGTGTATCGTGTGCGACGGTTCCCGTCACGGAAACCGGATTATTACCTGCGCAGTATCACTAGTTCAACTATAACGGTGTTCTTGTAGTCGTGTCAATGGAGAACTTTAATGTATTATTACGTAGCAAAACGGGCGCGGGACGCGGCTCCCCGCGACGGGTTACCGCGCGGCGAGCCGCGACGGAGTGCTTTTGTATGGGACTGTGCGGGCGACCGCGTAACGCAGTTTCGACCCTTAGAGTACTTTTAAATTTAAAATTAGTGACATTAGCTGTCTAGTTTTTTTTTCGAGTAAATTACACGCAAAGTTTTGAATTTAAATTAAAGCTGTTCATATTACAGCTATTTACATGGCTATAAAAAAATAACCAAACGCGACCGGAATCTTCCAACTTCCTCAAAAATTCTCCAGTTTATCCTCTTGCTAGTGATGTGCCACATGCCATAAAAATCTTTTTATAACTTTGTGAATTCGCTAGAATTTTCACCCTGTATAATCTATTAATCTATATAATCTGTGGGAGTAGGTATTTATATAAAGAGAGAATTAAAAGTAGTTAATAACAGAATGTTATTGACATTGCCACGAAACACTTAATATCAGTTACCCGTACAAGCGCACCTTTATACCACAAAGATAAAACAAACTCTCTAATCACTTGATACCATAAAAGATTGACTATAAATAATATAACTACGTAATAATCATGCTATAGATAAGGTTATGTACGTCATTATCAGTCATCATATTCACTTTTCCTTATAGCGCCTTGATGGAACCTAAAATAACATTATTTAATTACTAGCTTTTGCCCGCGGCTTCGCTCCCGTCAACTGACTACTATATCCAACTCTACCCAACTCTACCCTACACTACCCTACTCTACCCTACTCTACCCTACTCTACCCTACTCTACCCTACTCTACCCTACTCTACCCTACTCTACCCTACTCTACCCTACTCTACAACTCTACCCTACACTACCCTACTCTACCCTACTCTACCCTACTCTACCCTACTCTACCCTACTCTACCCTACTCTACCCTACTCTACCCTACTCTACCCTACTCTACCCTACTCTACCCTACTCTACCCTACTCTACCCTACTCTACCCTACTCTACCCTACTCTACCCTACTCTACCCTACTCTACCCTACTCTACCCTACTCTACCCTACTCTACCCTACTCTACCCTACTCTACCCTACTCTACCCTACTCTACCCTACTCTACCCTACTCTACCCTACTCTACCCTACTCTACCCTACTCTACCCTACTCTACCCTACTCTACCCTACTCTACCCTACTCTACCCTACTCTACCCTACTCTACCCTACTCTACCCTACTCTACCCTACTCTACCCTACTCTACCCTACTCTACCCTACTCTACCCTACTCTACCCTACTCTACCCTACTCTACCCTACTCTACCCTACTCTACCCTACTCTACCCTACTCTACCCTACTCTACCCTACTCTACCCTACTCTACCCTACTCTACCCTACTCTACCCTACTCTAAAAAAAAAAAAAAAAAAAAAAAGTAAAGTAAAGTATCCTATGTCCGTCTCCTGGTTCTAAGCTACCTCCCTGCCAATTTTCAGCTAAATCGGTTCAGCCGTTCTTGAGTTATAAGTGAAGTAACTAACACGACTTTCTTTTATATATATAGATATTAAACTAATCTTACCTCTTCTCCTTTTAGTATTCTTCAATTTTATCCCGATATTCCAGTTATAATGTCGAGTATGTGTCCGGAGAGAAGACTGCCTTAAATTCCTGACTACGCGTATCGCTCGCAAGTTCGACGTTAAATGAATAACAAAGCAACAGTTTATATTGTGCAATAAATATTATTAGTCATACGTAATTGGCTGGATTGTTTGTGCACTGCGATATCTATGATTGGGGTTTACCCGTTTCTGCGTCTGACGCAAAGACGCATTCTCCGCATTGGTTGTGAAATTCGAACATCTAATTTTTTAAACTACGAGTATATTTATATTATTAAACAACGTCGCTGTTTACCGCTATCTCCCCCAAAAACCCCTCGTATTATGCGTATTCTTCTAAAATAATGAATTAAGAGATTCTACGCCGCCCTACAGTTGAAAAAGGCCATGTGTCAAGGCAGACGTACCTGCAAACAAACCTTACTCTCTCATTTTAAAAGACTACCAGACATTTCGACTTTTTCTACTTTGTACGTTCATATTTAAAATTAGCTGTCCTTGGTTAATGATAAATAGCCAACTAACATGGAAGCCACAAGCAGAAGAAGTATGCAAAAAACTAAGTACCGCTGCGTATGAACTCTATAATAGTAACATAACAGATAGCTGCGTATCTGTAAAATTACTAACATTCCCATCGCTATATATTTTCGACATTGCTGTTTTTGTAAAATCAAATATGCATCTATTTAATAAAATGTCCGAAAATAGTAACAGGCCAATTAGGAGACATAATAAAAATAGGCTGCTTGTTAATTGTTTTGGGCCTGGCACCGCTTTACTAAAGAAAAGTGTTTTATGTATGGGTCCGACCATATTTAACAAAATACCCGATAGGATAATAAAAACTTTTTAGAAAAAAAAAAAATAACCGACTTCACTAAAAAAAAAACACTAAAAGGATCAAAATAACTTTAATTTCGGATGTCGGTGTTTCTCGGTATTGTTTGTTCTTATTTAACACCGACTTCCGAAATTAAAGTTATTTTGATCCTTTTAGTGTTTTTTTTTAGTGAAGTCGGTTATTTTTTTTTTTCTAAAAAGTTTTTATTTCACACTTTTTAGTTGCGATACACTTATAAACAGAGTGCCTATTTCTCATGACAATTCCAATTAACCCGAATACTGCTAGGTTACATTGTTTTATTATAAAGTTCCTGTGTCTACCTTCCTCCTTCCGGCTCCATCATCAGATCAGTTCGATAGTACCTTATAGCCAAAGAGCATCTCACGACAATTCTAATAAGCCCAAACACGGCTAGGATACATTGATTAATTACGGAGTTCCTGTGTCTACCTTCCGGCTCCATCATCAGATCAGTTCGATAGTACCTTATAGCCAAAGTGCATCTCATGACAATTCTAATAAGTCCAAACACGGCTAGGTTACATTGATTAATTACGGAGTTCCAGTGCCTACCTTCCGGCTCCATCATCATCATCAGATCACTTCGATGATACCATTTTCAACGTAACTATTCAGAATCATTCATTTATTTGTATTGTCATAGTCGCTTAACTATATCTTCATTGTGATATATATTTGAGTATGAAGTTCCTTTGACCATTTCTGGTCTTCTTCATCAGTTCCACTTCATCAAATGTTACTTTTCGACTGTAAATGCTTAAGTTCTTGATGAAAATACTAAAATTACCATAGGGTTGCCTATAATTTTTGAGGAGTTCCCTCGATTCCTCATGGATTCCATCATCAGAACTGGATTTTGAAAAAAATGGGACCAATCTGGAAGCATATCCTATAAAGGGAAAAAAAAATTTGCAAATCGGTCCATAAACGACGGAGTTCTGAGGTAACAAACATAAAAAAAAAAAAAATTATGATGATAAAAAAAAAAAAAACAACCGAATTGATAACCTCCTCCTTTTTTTTGAAGTCAGTTAAAAAATGAGGCTCTTCCACTTTTTAAAAAGAAATTGACTGAATTACTATATGAATAAATGTTATAACTCAATTAGCGAATTTTTGACCGATAGTAATTTAAATCAGCCTTTCCCAAAGTGGGCGATAACGCCCCCTTGTGGGCGCTGCAGGCCTAAAGGGGGGTGGTAAGAGACCCAGAAAAAACATGGGGGCGTTGTGTAGAGGCTTCGGGGGGCGATTTGTAATTTCATCTAGCTAGGCTACAACTTGTGAACATCAACTAATATTAATTAGGAGATTGCTCAAACTCGGTTCGATATTGTTCATGTATCTGTCCTGTTTTATTCAATAAATAGAAGAAAACTCATGTCAATCGGTCGCTCCGTTTCGAAATGAAAGTAGACACAAACAAACAAATAAAAAGGCAATAGACACACTTTCGCATTTTAATAGTATTAGTATTCCTAGATAGGTAATTTTCGTAGATAATACCTACGAATACGGATACAAGTTTTTGTTAAATAACCCGATTTGTGCATTCTGAAACCAGACGAAACCAGACGGCCGTAACTTGGCTAGGCCTGCTGGTAGTTCCTGAGATGAGCACGTTCAAGCAAGCAAACCAATTCAGCTTTATAATATTAGTATAGAAAATAACAAAAAAAAATTTCGTTCCTCCCGTATCTTGACAGACAATAGGTAACCTCTAATCGTATCTTTGTAAAGCAGGCACTGTCTAAAGCCTACAAGCTACTAAGAAATTGCATCAAATATATTTTATAGGCAGATAAATAAACATTACACAAACTTATTTGAAGCCTTGACTTCCGAGCTAGGTAAAAACCTATGTCACAGTCAGTTTCTTCTCCCAGAGAAATAACTCAACGAGACTACATAGTATGGCTCAAAAATTATTTCTGTTGAGTTTCTTGCGCGTTCATTTTGGAACGGGCAAATAGTTTCAACAAGAGTGAGATCTCATCCAATGACTTCTCTCGCTCTAGGGTGGGGCGGAAGGGCGTGACAACCTTTTACTGACTAAAACCACACCTGTGTCCTTTAATTGCGTTCTAGGACCACGGGCTTGCTTTTCAGAAATTGTCTATGGGGTTAGTGAGTATTGGCCCTGCTGGGCCCCTATGGTTTTTCTGACGACATCTCTTTGAGGCGCATTTGGAACACTATGCTCCGTCGACAACTTGGGTTCGGTCCAGATGGTTACTGGACGGTATGGTAGAACGCTAGTTTCTCACAGTTTCTCGAACCCGAAGCATCTTGTCTCCACCGCACTCATTACAACCGCAGCTCGCCTCCGAAATGGAACCACTTCCCCATCAGATTTGCGGTCACTTTCGGCATCGCGCTGCTTTACGTAATCGGAGCATTCGCAATAAAAATTGTGATACCTACAAAAATATTGATTAAATCATAATGATAATTTGTGACTGACATTGATGATAAGAAGTCAACGTAATTTATGTAGGTATTCGTAAAAGGAAGCTATTTTAAAGAATGGATATTAAAAGTGGGCACTACTTTTAGTGAAAGGATAACTTTTGAGTACCGTAATTAGAGACACAATAGTTCAGAAAGACAATGAGCGAGCGAACGCCGGCGTTCGCTTAGGGGTTTTTAATGAATGAGTGGGCACTACTTTTTAGAGAAAGGATATTAAGAGTGAGCACTACTTTTTAGAGAAAGGATATTAAGAGTGGGCACTAATTTTTAGAGAAAGGGTATTAAGAGTGGGCACTACTTTTTAGAGAAAGGATATTAAGAGTGGGCACTACTTTTTAGAGAAAGGATATTAAGAGTGGGCACTACTTTTTAGAGAAAGGATATTAAGAGTGGGCACTACTTTTTAGAGAAAGGATATTAAGAGTGGGCACTAATTTTTAGAGAAAGGATATTAAGAGTGGGCACTACTTTTTAGAGAAAGGATATTAAGAGTGGGCACTACTTTTTAGAGAAAGGATATTAAGAGTGGGCACTACTTTTTAGAGAAAGGATATTAAGAGTGGGCACTAATTTTTAGAGAAAGGATATTAAGAGTGGGCACTACTTTTTAGAGAAAGGATATTAAGAGTGGGCACTACTTTTTAGAGAAAGGATATTAAGAGTGGGCAATATTTTTCGGAGAAAGGATATTAAGAGTGGGCACTATTTTTTAGTCCTTTTTCTCTCTTATTAAGATCAGGGGACGTACCATGACTTGTTAAAATGTCAGTCGAGCGAGCAAGAAAGAAGGAGCTATACAGTCATACACCCAATATCGCTCCATCGATTTTTCAGTTCAGTTAGGTCATAAAATAGATCGCGTAAAGAACTCGTGATAGCAGTCTTAACATCATTAAGATCGGTCCATCAACAAGAACGTTTTGGGAACACATTCACTGTGCGCACAGCTAAGGAGTGGAATTCCTTGCCGGAATCTGTGTTTTCTGATGGCTACAACCCGGGAATCTTTAAGTCAAGAGTGAATAGGTTACTAATAGGTAAGCGCGCTCCATCGTCGACCGCATCGTCGCTTTCCATCAGGTGAAATAGCGATCAAGCGCGAACCTATCATGAATAAAAAAAAAATAGTTATACCCGAATCGATAACAACAATAACATGGAATTTGAACAAAATTAGTGGTATGGGGGTATACCGGTCAGTGTGAACTTTACCCATCTTTTTTTGTGGTGGGAAGTTATCCAATGAGTTCTTTCGTTCTAGGGTGGAGCGCGAGGGCGTATCAGACTTTAGCCGACTGAAACTATACCTGTGTCTTTCAGATACGTTGTAGGACTAACAGTTTCCCTTTCAGAAATTACCCGTTGACCTAACGAGCATTAGCCCTGGTGAGCCCCTAAACTTTACCTATCTGCGTATCCCTTCAGAGTGTACCAGCGCAATGATAGGTTATGATATAGTGTTATCACAAGTACCTTCATCGATCGCATCCGCCCCGAACTTTTAGTTTATTTTTTTTTGTTTATATGCCGAGACAATTATTTCGCCATCATTTTTTTTTTATTAATGATAGGCTCGCGTTTGACCACCATCTCACCTGATGGTAAGCGATGATGTGGTCGACGATCTAACCTTACCCTACCACTTGTACTATTTCTTATTCTGTGCCCTACCTACGATAAGATGCGTGAGGCACACCTCACGCACCTACAAATTATAGGCAGAATAGGTATATTATACGTGCAAGTTTATGCTAGACAGTTTATAAGTAGTATGATTGAGTTGCCCATACGACTAGTGTGGCGTTAGCTACTCGACGCATAAACCTCAAATTTTTAAGCAACCTTAGAAAAGAATATTTTCTAATGTTTTTATTATTACTTATTTTACTGTAAGCTAAACAGTTCCAGTAACCTTTGCATTCGACTCTGTCCATGTAACCGTAACTTTTTAAGAAATTATTGACACAATGTGGTAGGTGCTGTTTATGCTCAGTGTCAATTTCAGGTCTGACACTATACGTGAGGACTTGTAATTGACTCGCTGTCGTCTAAGACTGGTTTTCTTTGCTGCTAGTTTTTTTTTTTTTTAGCTGTATAAATAAGTATAAACAGACATGTAACAATCCCGGAAGTACCAAAAAAGCCCAAAGAATAAAATAATAAAGTAACGGAAAAAAGTAAAGAATACAAAAGAAAGAAACGGAAAAAAGTAAAGAAAAGAAAAAGAAAAAAGAAGGATGGAAAAGAGGAGGAAGGAAATAAGAGAGGGAAGATTAAGTAAAGCATTCCATTGTCTATCTACGGAGTGCTACATTAGATATTCACTGAAGTAGCGAGATCTATGACGCCACATAGGAACTAAAATTCAAAACCTGCATTGCGATATTCTAGTTCTCCTCGCAATTAGAACATATATAACAACCTGAAATCATCTATTGGGCAGTTGCCTGGACCAGACAAAACACCCGTCTGGTCGGAGAATCCTCCCTTTTCCCTTTTCAACGGAAGTTTGGGGGACTACACACCCTATACCGCATTTGGCGAAGATATCACCGAAGAAAATACAAGAAAAACATTGGTGAGGACGCCGTGACGCCTCTCCAGACACTCCCCAAAGAGGGGACCGAGCCCACTTATGGGGAATTCTACAGAGTTTAGCACCTAGTAAAACATGTTTCCCTTTGCTCCGCAGTACCGGCGTCACATGGACTCGGTGTACGACTTCATCGTGGTGGGAGGGGGGTCAGCAGGCTCTGTGGTGGCCGCTAGACTCTCCGAAGTGCCGGAGTGGAGGGTGTTACTCTTGGAAGCAGGTAAGACAACTTCAACCTCTAGACGTCACATAACAATCATCATGATAAAAAAATAGACAAGCTTTTATTTAACTTGTGTTTGTATGTAACTATGTTTGTTCGGGTGGAATCTTGCAACTCAATTTTGAAGCAGATATCTTTAACCGATTGAGCTGAAATTTTACGTACAAGTATAGTTTGAATGACAATGCATGGTTAACTATTATGACATCATTTTAAATTCAACATGGTGGAACACCCACAATGGTGGACTAGTTATTTTTAATACCGTTGTTTGTCACTGCAGGACTCGGCTCCATAATGCCCTCGCCTGTGGCTCGGGCAAATTCCGTCTCGGTCGCAATGAGTAATTTTCTCCACTTGTATCAAAATTTACTATTTCATGCATGTTCCTTATTGGGTACACCTCTCATATTAAAATAACTTAGAAAAAGGGGTAACTAGTTGATAAAGCTGTCCGTCCGTAACGCCAATCAATGGATTCTCTATTACTATTGTTGTTTTAGTCCATAATAGTCCATCAGTTTAAAATAGAACTTCAATAACTACTAACTCAATGATGATGTTACAGGTTTCGATGAGCCGACCGGAGCTCAAGTGCCGTCAATGTTTCTGAACTTCATCGGCTCCAGCATAGACTGGGGCTACCAGACCGAGTCGGAGCCTGCCGCATGTCTGGGGGAGACAGACCGGAAATGCTACTGGCCTAGAGGAAAGGTGAGCTAACACAAAACTAATTAAACCAGGTACACAGTTCTTGGCAACCGACCGTGATGATTCAAAAGTGCACGTCAAGAAGTCAGCCAGAAAGGAGAAGCTAGTTGACCTTTCCAAACCTGACACAGACCTGCAAAATGCTACTGGCATTTTCACCCTAACAACACAAAACCTAATCTCTAGGTCCTCGGGGGCACCTCAGTGATGAACGGCATGATGTACATCCGAGGCTCGCGCAAGGACTACGACAGCTGGGCGGCCGCCGGCAACGAGGGCTGGTCGTACGAGGACGTGCTACCGTACTTCCTCAAGTCCGAAGACAATAAGCAACTGAAGGACATGGACCAGGGCTACCACGCGACGGGCGGGCCGCTCACTGTGGCGCAGTTCCCCTACCATCCGCCGCTGAGCTACAGCTTGGTTAAGGCTGGAGAGGAGTTAGGTGAGGCTTTTTTTGTATATAGAAAAGATAGAAAAAAAAAACAAGTATTTAGGTACTGTTTCAGAACTGACCACCTAACTAGTTGTAAACGTAAGACATTCGGTTAAAACTCGAGCATTACAATAATCTAGTTTCAACGAATAGAATGGCTTCAAACAAGTTCCAAGTTATACTTGGAAGCATCAACAATCGCTGTATTTAACGTATGAAAGGTGAGAGACTTGGAGTCCTATCGATATAAACAACCCTTTATTCTTCCCGTCAAAAATAGAAGCTCCTAGTAGTCTTTGAATGTGCTGCCATCGCTAAGAGCAAGCTAAGAGGATTTATTTTAACATAGTTCTAGATTTCCAAGGCAAGATTTCCTTTAAAAGGTTTCGTAAAATAAAGTAGAGGCTTTCCAAGATTTGGCCTGTACTTATTTATTTATTTAGTACATGGAGGACTTACAGCTAATAAAACCAGACAAAAAAAGGAAACCATAATCACTAGAAAGCCAATTACAAGTCCTCACGTATAGACATTAGAATAAATTAAAAATGGTGTGAGCACAAAAACAAAAAAGCTTGGCTTTTTAGTTAAGTAGGATACAGCATAAATCCTTGGTTTGCACTTAAACAACTAATAAACAATCTATTAAACCTAATGCTACTTGAAGAATTTGAAGCCAGAAGGTGTTCACACCAAGGTGTTGCACCTTCTGGCTGAGTTCACACTAATTGTGAATGGATCCCAATCATATTCCTTGCATATGTCATTGAAATTACGGCTTGCACGCACGATATAACTGTTCCGCCTATAATTTGAAGACGTGTGAGGAACACGTATGGGTGGGCTTATACAATGTACCTCGTAGGTTTAGCACAAAACTAAAAATAATCTAGCTTCTAATTTGATTTCCGACTACTACCAAAACTTCTGCATATTCCAGGTTATAAACAACGAGACCTCAACGGTATCCACCACACCGGGTTCTCCATCGCTCAGACCACGAACCGCAACGGGTCCCGGCTGTCGGTCGCCCGCGCCTTCCTCCGCCCCGCCAAGAACCGCCCCAACCTGCACGTGATGCTCAACGCCACCGTCACCAGGATCCTTATCAACCAGACCACCAGGCAGGCGTATGCTGTGGAAGTCAGGAACAGCTTTGGTGGCACTGAAGTTATTTTTGCTAATAATGAGATTGTTTTGAGGTGAGCTTTTCTTGAAGATGTAGTTTTATTATTTACGCTGTGAAATATTTTCAGTGAGTACTTCATTATCCATTTTCACCATATCTTTTTTATTTATTTGTATGTATTGTTGTTTTTACTTCCTTTCTGTTTGTCTTCTATTATGTTGCACCTGCCATGAAATGTCTCTGCACCACCCTAAGTTCGACTGGTAGAAAATGCCTAAGGCATTAAGTCCGCCTTTGGACAATGTTCCATTAGTGCATAAAGTTTTAAATAAATAAATTTGAATCCGATACCGTAGCATTGATATTTCAGGTCCAGTCCTGAAAGTAGTCTAACATAATAACTGTTTGTTTTGTATCGAACATTTCAACTTTATTATTGGTGAATTCTAAGTTACCTAGCTTTTAATGTGGCATGAAATGATTCAACCATGACTCATAAATTGCCGTATATACAACTAAGAAATATTTTTTGGGAAGCCTCGTGTATGCCCAGCAATGGGTATCTATCGGCTAAACAATGAGGACAAAACCGTCAAGCAGCCCCGAAATAACCCCTATACTTGTGGTCCTCAGCGCCGGCGCAGTAGCGTCTCCTCAGATCCTGCAGCTGAGCGGCGTGGGCGACCCGCAGGTGCTGTCCAGGGCGGGCGTGAAGCTGGTGCACAGCCTGCCGGCAGTCGGCCGCAACCTGCACAACCACGTCGCGCACTTCCTTAACTTCCAGGTATGACATCTTTTTACAGCATAAATAAAATCCCATATACTTACCTATCGCCTCATTTTTAGGGTTCCGTACCTCAAAAGGAAAAAACGGAACCCTTATAGGATCACTTTTTTGTCGGTCCGTCAGTAAAGACCTTTTATCTCGGGAACGCGTGGAGGTATCGAGTTGAAATTAAAACCATATACACAGCTCTGCGGTCCTTTCAAGCTGTAGAGAAAATCAAACTTCTAAGTTAACGAAAAAAGAAGATAAGGTCGCCATTTTGAAGGGAATCGAATATGATCCAACACACGCACCACAATTAGCGAGACATTTGAGTGAGCATGACAAACTCTCAACTGCCATGCTCGTTTATGTTAAACAAGTCCAATAGTAACCTAACGCCATTCGCTTTATAGATACTAACTTTATTTTCCAGGTCAATGACAACAACACGACTCCCCTCAACTGGGCGACGGCGATGGAGTACCTGCTGTTCAGAGATGGACTTATGTCTGGAACCGGTGAGTCTTATTTTTATATTCTTTGTTTAACGATTTATCAAATCTTTCGATACCCAGGTAGGTACTGAGCAGAACGAATCGGTTGCCGTAAAATTGTATAAAATTAATTATGACGTGGTCACGAAAAGTTTATGAGCCTATCATTTAGTTTAGATTCTAATGTTATAGTGCTGCACACGCTCGAACTTGGTACGACGGATTTGGTCCATCCGTACAAAGGTCGAGTGAGCGTGGTACAGCGTAAATTAATACCTACTAATTAGTACATATAAACACACGCCCGAACTGCTGCGGTCTTCCCGTCCGATTTTATTTAGGTGTCTTCAAGGCTAGAGTGAATAGGCTCTTAATAAACTAGTGCAATTCGCCATCAACAAAAGCGTCACTACTTACCATCAGGTGGAATCGCAGTCAAGTACTAGTTTATATAGTTCGCTTGACCTTGGAACGGACGGATCATGTGATAATACGTCTTTTAATAATAAAAAATACGTATAATGACGTAGAGACGAAGCAACACGGATGATCTTTTTTTCCAAACTGGATAGAAATGTGTGCATTACGTTGTGGAGATAGGAGATAAATTCGCCTCAAATTGAATTCCTTATCCACTACTTTCGATATCCAGTTTGGTAGTCAAGAGACGTCTACAGTTGTACTTTCTTGATTTCGTATCTAGAATTATTTCTTACTGAGAATAAAAGTAGAACGGTTTAATTATCATCACAACGGACTGGTTCTACTCGCGCGGGCAAAAAACTAAACTATGAGTACTTACATTTCATCATCATTTTCACGTCGGGGTCACCAGTTTAGAGATGTACGGAACAGAGTGTAAAGTCCCACATACGAGTACCTCCGTTAAAAAGGGAGGATCCTCAGGCCAGCAGTTGTTTTTTTCTGATCTGGACAACTGACCAATAGATGATTTCGGGATTTTGTATACGTTCATATCGAAGAACTATAATTGCGCGATTCGGGTTTCGTAGTTTAGTTCTTCTGCGACGCCATAGATATCGCTGCAAACTAAACATATCAATTTCCTTCCCCAGGCATATCTGAAGTTACCGCCTTCATAAACACCAAGTACTCGAACCCCCTGGAAGACAACCCCGACATCCAGCTGTTCTTCGGCGGCTTCCTGGCCGACTGCGCCAAGACGGGCATGGTGGGCGAGCGGCTGGACAACGGCTCGCGCAGTATACAGATCATCCCCACCGTGCTGCACCCCAAGAGCCGCGGCCGGCTCGAGATCGCCTCCGCTGACCCCTTTGCCTACCCCAAGATTTATGCTAAGTGAGTTTTTTTGTTGATGATGTGCATGACTTCGGTCTCGCTTGATGGAAAGCGATGTTTGAGGCCCAAGGACGGAAAGAGTCACTCTTTCCGTCCTTGGACCTCAAACATCGCATTCGCCTTAGAAGATTAAAACCTTGCTTTGCAAGCTGAATGAATGTCACAAAGACGCATCCACCTTCTCAACATATTTTTTTAAGAGTAACTTATACAATATGTCCTGGTCAAAATCGCAACAATCTGCTCGATGTCTTTCCATTGATAACTTTGAACTAACTACTGAAGTACATGCAATACATGGCGATGATTGTGGTCATTCTACATTCATTTAACGTGATACACCTCTTTATGTCTGTAAACCATAAAGATAAACAAAAGATAAACAATCCAGTCAAAAGAGAACTAGAACTAAAGATCTTATTAATCTATCTAATATATGATATTCTTAAAGTAGCGTTGGTTGCATATAAATATCGAAATAGATAACAAAAGGGAAGGGTGCCCTTGATTAACTCGTTTTGGATCACAATGTTATGTTATCGCATTAAAAGTACCTACCTACTGCCAAAACCGTTTACGACGACATCGTTTAAAACAACATACAGGTTATATTGACCAAAATCATAGCTCCATGGATGCTATATTTTCTCGCATTCACATTCGCGAATGTGAGAAATTTAACACTTGTTACATCACTAATACATACACATACAAACTTTCCCCTTTATAATATTAGTGTGATGTATGTACCATGCGTTCTAAACCATCTAAAGATGTCCAGAAGGAAGAGCCTCTACAGTACCTACCAAGCAAGAAATACATAAAATAATAAGGACTTAAACAAACTTTATCCAAATTTCAGCTACCTAACCCACCCCGACGACGTGAAGACCTTAGTTGAAGGCATCAAGTTCGCTCTCAAGTTATCTGAGACCAAAGCTCTGAAGCGATACGGAGTCAAGCTGGACAAGACACCAGTGAAGGGCTGTGAGAAAATCAAGTTCGGCTGCGACGCGTACTGGGAGTGCGCCGTCAGGATGCAGACAGCACCGGAGAACCATCAGGCAGGGTCCTGCAAGATGGGGCCGCGGGGAGACGATAGTGCTGTTGTTGATAACTTGCTGCAGGTACCTAAGTCCTATCATCTGTCTAGAGCGTTTATTTAGTTATTATATACTACGATACTAGCTGTTCCTCACGGTTTCACCCGTGTCTTTGGTTACTGTTGCGCTTCCGTGGACCGTAATGCAATGTAATATAGCCCATATGTACTATTGGTACAGGTTCAGGAATCTGACTGTCCATACAGAAACATTTTTTTTCGATCATACTGGTAGTTTTTAAAAAGAATCTGCTTTATCTTCATATATATTAAAAATCACAGTGTTTGTTATTAAACTCCCCTGAAGAGGCTTCATTGATTTTTAAAGTTCTGTTTTCTTTAAAGTACCAAATATCCCTACACAAAAAAAAAACTGGTAAGATCTCAAGACTCCCCAATTTTTTCTTTGTTAGTTTATATGGCAGAACAAGTAGACCTAATGTAAAAACTAATGCTTTCGGTAACAAAAGTTCGTGGCGTACTGGCCAGAGATTTCCGCGCAACTGCGAAACGCATTCCGAATAGACGTTAGCGACGGGTCGGCCATTGCCTGTGAGAGCGAAAGAGACCCACTATTTATATATCGTGGCGACAGATAACCGCGGGACGCTCTTTTTGGGCGTGTAAATTCAAGAAAAAAAGAAAGAAAGAAAAATATTTTATTGGCACACATAGATACACACACATAAGTAAGATTAAAAAAAAAAAAAGAAAACTGAAACTTGAATTTTGAATTAAAACTTGTACCATGTACAGACCAGAGTCCAGTGATGATCTTACAAAGACCTAGTTTAAACTGTTCTGATATTCCTGTGTCTATCTTGTGTCCAGGTTCAAGGTGTAGACCGGCTGCGCGTGGCGGACGCGAGTGTGATGCCGGCGGTGACGTCGGGCAATACCAACGCGCCCGTCATCATGATCGGGGAGAGAGTGGCCGACTTCATCAAGCAACGCTGGCTGGGGACCGTTCATGTGAGTTATGGAAGTTAAGATTAGGAGCGGGCTCGAAACTGAGGACGGGTCAGGGTCGGGAAGCGAAGGCAGGTGCGTTGTATAGTGTAGACCCATGAATGGAGTGCACTGCTGTTTGCCGCCCCAGAACGGGGAGCAGGCACTGAGAGACAGGACGAAGTTTGTAAAGGAGTCAAGAAGCGACTGCGGTGATAGCCCATATTCATCTCCTTGAGATTCGGCCCACATGACATGATGTAGGTGGGGCCATGGGTGGTTGGTGACATTGTTCATGTGAGTTGATATCCACTTCCATATGCGAACATTTCGATGACAAGGGGTGTAGTGACATGGCAGTCTCTTATTCACTGTTGAGCGTGTCAGAAACGGTCGTGTTTAAGCGGTTGCGCACCCAGGTGGGCCGCTGCCCACACAATTGTGCGCCATTGGATATTTCCAACGACCATACAGCCCATATTTGCCTCATGCTTGATCTAGCGCACCGAAACAATTCTTTCAACTAGCTGAGGTACGGGGAAGCGGGGTACTGCGTTCTGATTGGCCCGACCAAGGTCATTACGGCACACTAGGGATGATATAGGTTTAAATAATTCACGAAAGTATCGATTCTTGAAATTATTTTAACATAAAATTTACATCTTTATGTAATTAATAAATAAGTTGTAAAGATAAATTTAAAAAAAAAACCCTCTCTATTCATAAAAACATAACATAGGTACTTATAATAAACCTACCTACTTATAATGATTATAATATAGTATCAAAGGAAATATTTTTCTCGCTTTGTTGCAATTATCCATTTATTTTTTAAATCTGGTTCTTTCGGGTACCTACCTACCTATAATTAATAACTGATTCACAATTAAATTCCGTCTTAATACGTAGTCTTTATCGTAGTTAGTAAAAAGATTTTATAAATAGTAAATAGGTTTTTTGCTTTATCGTTATCAGAGGTTTTGTTATGACCAGTATTTATTTGAACTCCGATAAATAATATCAGAAAAACGATATAATTGTAATTAAGTTACCGATGAAATTTTATGCCATGTTTTCGAATACTCGAAATCCGACTGTTGTTACTACACCAAAGTATTTGTCATGGCCATTGTTATATTTATTTTCAATTTGTTTTATTAACCTTCGCGGACGTGTTTACGGCTTACAGAAGTGGTCGAGACCATTTAGAAAATGTTCTGTGGCCACCTGCATCAGATCTATGAGTCATATGTGTTGACAGACATGCTTCGCCTGTTATTAGAAGTCTATGGGCTGTATGGTTGTTGGATATTTCCAGCGGGTCTATATAACCTCATGTCGTTGGGGGATGATTTCGCGAAAAGAATTCGCGTATGGCACTATTACAGGGTATCATCCGCCTTGGATCCTATCCCAATGAGTGCCACCGATGCTGCAGTTAACATAGCCACCTACTGAGCCCAAACAGCTTAACGAGTTTACCATCGATTTGAAAAGAAGAAGAAGCGGTTGGTGTACAGATGCTATAGCGGCAGACTATAGTTTTTAACTGGGTTGACAACGCGCAAATCTGTCCTCAGTTGATGAAGTTTACTACGTGGAAAAGTGCTCCTGCGCGCTTTATGGATCTTACAAACCTGTTATTTCTGTAGTTCCCCTAAACCGACGATCTCATAATGTTATCCTCATTTTTCCAGGCTCCCTATCCAGCGCCGCACGGTGGTCTGTCCAACGTGCTGCAGGCGAGCGACTCCACGCAGCAGGCCACGTGGCAGCGGTGGCTGTGATGCCAGCGCCACGCCTAAGCCAAACCTAAGTTATACATAGTGTAAATATTTAGCTTTATTCTTACATGATGTCACGGGATGAAGAGGATTTTCGAAGGATTTAGAAAATATCTTTATGGTGCCCGCGTACATAACTGGGCGGAGTAGATAAGAGCGGACTGTGAATTGACCAATCGCAGTGCTTCAAATCTCCATTCCGCATCAGTGGAAAAATTTAAAGTGGAGCTGAGCGGACTTTCAAATAAAACTAATGAACGCGCGACTCAGAGCCGGACAGAACAGAGTCGGGCACCAAGCGGAGGGTAGCTCAAATACACTCTGCTCTGCTCCGTTTCAATGGAACACTCATTACTTTTTACTGCTCTACTCCGCTCCACTCTGCCAAGCTGCGCTTCAGTGGAAACGCACCCTTAAGTATTGCTTCTCCTCTTCCTAAGTTTGAAGTGTAATTTGAAAAATGTAAAACACAGGCCAAAATAAATATAGCCTATTTAGCTGGCTTTACTTTTTGTCAAAATCATTTTCAACCTGTATTTTTTTTTTTAAAATCGTTAGTTAACTTAAGAACTTGGTCTGTAAACCAAGTGATAATTTACAGGAAATGACGACAAATAACAAAATGTTTGGGATGACCACGTAATGCATAACAATCTCATACTTTTTTCGTTTATCAACGTTAGAGTGTCACTTTTTCCAGCTTGAGGCTCCTAGTATTAATTTTAGGCTTTATGATTTTATTTAGCTTTAATAAAATTTGGTATGTTTTTGCTGTTTACTTTTAAAAAAATTGGTATTATCTTAAAAACGAAACTTCTGTGGCATCACTTAAGTATTACTACTTTACTGTAACTAGTAAACGCATTGCGTTGTTGTACAAATTAGTACCTATTTATTTGTATTTTAATTCCATCCAATTCGTGTAAGTCTCAACTTGAAGACAAAATAATTGCACCAGCGAGATCAATGAGTAATATTATTTGCCACCGGGTGCAATATTTTTGAAACCAAGTGTATATTATTTATGATAGCTATTAGATAAGTTAAATTTTATATAATAAATGTTTTTATACGAGTTTAATTTGTTTTTCTTTTCTTAAATCATCATCTTCCTGCCCTTGTCCCGTGTTAGGGCCAACGCTGCGTCTGCGCGGGCGCCCGCGCGGTCCCGTACTGCAGTGCTCTGTCGCGGGCAGCCACGCCCCGCGCCCGTTCTGCTACGTACATTAAAGTTCTCCATCGACACGACTACACGCACACCGTTAAAGTTGAACTAGCGACACTGCGCAGGTAATAATCTGGTTCCCGCCACAGGGCCCGCCGCACACAACACACGCCCATAGTCACGCGACGGGTGCCCACTTAACGCAGCATTGGCCCTTATTTGGGGTCGCCGCAACATGTATTTTTCTTCCATTCCGTCCCGTCACCCGTCATACCATCACTAGTTCCTTTTTCTCTCACATCACTTCTCTCTTCTCCTTTTCTTTCATATTTTCTTTGGCCCCCCTCTCCCTCTCCACCCATCTACATGTATACTCATAACTCTTTTAGTAACATAGGCGCGAGGGCCATCGCAATGCTTTGTTTTAGACAGTCGGATTCCCCTTGTCCGTGCCAGTTCTGAGCTGATCGTTGAACGGCGGTCGTAGAAAACCGCACCGATCGCGCACGAGACGAAACCGACACGGCCTTACGGTTAAGAAGACCCGCTACATTGCATCCCTCCTCTTCACATGACCATACCGAAATAAACGATTCCCCTTCAACTTTTCAGTCACAGGCGCCACTTTAAAACTTCTTCTAATGTCCTCATTTCTCACTTTATCCGTTCTCGTCACACCACACAACCATTTCAACATTCTCATATCCGCTACATAATATAATAATAATATAATATTCCTCAACTATCACACAACGCCGTCTAGTCCCAAGCTAAGCAGAGCTTGTGTTATGGGTACTAGATAACTGATAAACATACTTATATATTTCTAAATACATACATATATAGATAAAATACACCCAGATACAGAACAAATGATCGTACTCATCACACAAACATTTACTACGCTACATGCAATCTTTTTCCATCCATCTTTTTTACAGTCCAAAATTCTGATCCATACCCTTCAACTTTGGTTGGAAATAGTGGTGAAATAAAACGCAGGAATACATACAAAAGAAATTCTTTATTGCACAGGGATATTCAAAATACTTAATTGGATAACAATTTCATATTACACTCAACGCAACCGTGTTATTGGTACAGTAATACCAGTCGAACTGAGCGCAATGCAATACTACAAGCGAACCATCAGAATGTATCGCACACGGCAGCTCGTGTGAAATCGTTGTAAGTTTGTAAAGCTTGAACAAATTGAGAAAGAAGAGTGCTTTGGTATAGAAGTGGAAAGCGAATCGATGGCACGGTACACGCGCGGTGGCTTCAACGACACGTCAACAATATACACAGTATGTAACCTCCCTGCGAGAACACCTCCTAGGGTCAACTAGTGCCATTGTACTCACAGATACATCTTATGGCTACTCCGCCATAATATCATAAGACGAAGTAACTGTGACTACAATAGTACCTACATGTTTACCAAAATAACGAATAATATGGTGCACACGATCGAATAAATAAAAATATCGACTAAATCAGCCAAGACCACACTACTAGTCCTCAGCTTACATCACGTTGAGCTACCCTCACGGCAGCTAACATCGCTAACTTATAATGTCGCGTTACAAAAGCTACGTTCATTAAATTATTTCGAATAAAAGATATACAAATAACATTAACTAGGATCGTGTACACCGGCTCATAATATCAATAATAATAATAATATATTACTTAATCGTATGTGTCTAATACTTATATATCGTATCTCACTAGAATTTATTAAGCATCACGACATTGTGCCCTAAGCCGTATGATAATAATAATTATAAAAAGATAATTATAGTGAGCTGTTGGGATGCTAAAGCTCGCGTTACCCCGCAACATACACATATGAACAAAGATTTTAAACCTTCACTAAGTGACTTCCGAAAGGGAAACCTGTGGTCCTGGGTGTGGTTTTATTCAGAACAAGTCTGACACACCCTCGCGCTCCGTCCTAGTGCGCGAGAAGTCATTGGATGATTTCTCACCTTAAAAAAACAAGTTGTCTAAAGTACGCATTCTCAATCTCTACACTGGCAACATTTGTGCATATGTGAATGCTCAGGGCCCTATCGATCGTTTCTAGTTAATAACTAATCGCTGTTAACATAAAACGCCAATAACACGTTATATAACACTAAATAGTTTCCGCGCTAGAAGAATATATTATTTTATTATAACGTTCCTTGTGTTTTGTACCAACCTGACAATGAATAGTAGGCTGAAAATTAAAAAAAAAACCGACAAGATTTCTTTTAGGAAGTCATGTTCCTCAAAAGCAGCGTTTTTGCCTTATGGTCTATGGACAGAAATGTAATAGTACCTATTTCATGCATGAGGCATGACTCTGAAATACTCAAGGACAGAAATTCTTTCAATGTCGTCTTCTCAACCGAACATTCAAAGTTATGAATCATCATCTAAACGTCATCTGGTACAAAACACAAAGACCGCAGACTATCTAGACAATAATTATTAATTAAATACAAAATATTCCAATGAGTAAAATATAGCACTTCACGTATATATTACATCACTTCAGTCTCCATATAACGCAACGGGCGACTCACTTTGTTCGCCGGCAACTACTGCGGCGCTACTCGCCGCGACACTGCGCCTGCAGGCAGCGGCCGCTGGGAACATCATCCCTATGATCTTGTATGAGATCTATAGGGCTATCTTTAACTTTTGTCAAGTTAGATGCGAAAATGAATCTTATTTTCACAAAATTAATGTTGATATTCGTATAAAATACTTGATTGCCGTTATCAGCTATACGAATACATAAAATATGCTCATTAAAATAAGTTTCATTTTTGTATGACATTTGAGTAAAGTCTAAGTTCGCTCTATACATCTCAGAGAAATATTTAAACGTCATTCAGCTTATTTAAATGGTGCGATCACCTGTGAAACAACGTTAAATCATAAGACTTACAAGGTACGGAGCTATGGTCTCTTCTAGGCAATAGAAAGTCCATAATACCGACACTTTTCAAATCACCAGATCATAAGGAATAATATTTCCATTATGTGCTACAATGCACCCATAAACATTTATTAGGCAAAGACACCAATAATAAAACTAATAAATTTTAATAACAGAAAACAATATCACACGTTGCCCTGACTTACAGATTAAACACTACATTCGTTCATGAAATGTCAGCACTGGTTTATCTCACCAACGAATTTTATTCACAGACGCATTGCCAACCTTATTATAATAAAAACATATTTTATAATGATGGAAGAAGACTTATCAGCGTTAATAATTCAACTAGAATAACTCAAAAAATACTCGTTCTATTAATTTAAATCAACCTATCTTACAATTTGAAAATAACTGTTCAGAGATATGATCAAGTTTTTGTTTTAAATGTAGAAAAATACCATCGAATATTCAGTCACTAGATGCAGCATAACTGGGAATTTCTGTCAATATATTTGACTACAAAACTGAAAGAACACGGGTGGGAGATAGTAAGTCTTACACTCCCAACAATCATCATCTCCAAAGTCTTGACTGAACAGTCGATGGAAAAATCTACTCAATACTATTTCATATATACTTTATTGTACACCAAGACAATAATGCTAGAACGCCACTGCGCACACGTGTGCCACACACGCTGATCTGGGCGCGTCGCTCTCCATACATTTTATATGGAAACTAGACTTGTAGAGCTACACTAGATCCACGCCACGCGACGTCGTTTTACGTACAAATCAGGCGTGTCACACGTGTGCGTCGGTCTAATGCAGTTCCAGCTTAAATGTTACAATTTGAGGCTTCAATTTAGAAACATACAATTGGCGGCCTTATTTCATTCCGCGAACTCTTCCAGGCAACCTACAATTATAATTTTTGAGTACTTTAAAAATAAACCATTATTTTTTGTTAAAGTATAAATGCTGATAAGTCCCCCTCCACAGCAGCTCCACAGCTCGGCACCCCACACAGTCCGCGTGTTGCTCGCGCCTCTATCGAGCCAACAATAGGAATGCATTACAACGACGCGATCGCAACAATAACTAACAAAACACTGTAACATTACCCTGGCCTGGGAACACAGATTATACAAGGTGCCGTTTTGAATCTGCACAAAATTTCAGGAGTTTTTATATAACTCGTAAATAATCGTATATAAAAATACGATACCTGGTCAATAATCAATAATATTTGTGTTATTTTAGTTATTTTTTTTAATTTTGAGTGTTATTCAGAATAAACCTCTTCAAAAAAAAAATAGAACGTTGTTACTTATCGCGCATCATGTCACCGTGCGCGTGAGTGCGACAGCCCGTACGAGGCTCCGCCCATTTACTCTACACAACATTTTTACCGATTTCCGTAAATAAGAATAAAATTTAAAAACAATACCTATCCATTTTATTGTTGATTCGGGTCGAGAATCACTAACATAATTGCCTCCTGAATTTTTTTTCCAGATTCAAAACTGTACATTGTATATTAATACATACACTTCACTACCTACATTGTTTTTAACACTCCAAAGCCACATATATAGCAGTGGAATAGTAACCCGAGTTGGAACCGACCGAGTTTGAACCCAGAGAAGAATGAAGATGTTGTAGACAGGCGGACTTACTGCAACGAGGCATACTTTGTCCGTTTATTTATTTATTAGCTTTACTTTGTGAATAATGACTACTGCTTTAAAAATTGTGAAAAAAAAACATACCAGTTAGGAAACGGCCATCTCATAGTACAAAAAAAAATCTAAGAACATCTACCAACCCTTACTGGGCCCGCGTAATAGATTAAAACCCACTCCCTCTAGCAGAGGACGCGTGGCAGCAGTAGAAATATTATAGGCAATGAAGTATATATAACTATAAGGCTTATTGTCCATAGACGCGTAGCTTCATACACGCGTATCCGTCATTGTACGACAGCTTGTACATAGCGTATAATGTCGAATACGCGTCTATGAAGCTACGCGTCCGAGGACAGTAGGCCTAATCTATCTTTCCAACGAACATTCCCGCGATATCACGGCTAACACTCCAAATAACAAAACCATATAATTTATATAAATTATTACAAAAAGAAATTCATTGTTTTGTTCTCAATTATTTTCAACATATAATTACAATGTTATTATCATTTTAATTTGTATTCAGAAGATTTGGTATTAAGTTAAGAGCTGTCTATGATAAGATGTATGAATAAATATTTATTGTCGATGACACCGAGTGACTTGCTCTGTCTAACGCAATGCTGTCACATAGCGCTCTTTCCTTCATTCCTAAATTGAGTGCCATCTTTGTATTTTTCATTTAAAGAATGCTTTTTACATTTGAAACAACCTTTTATTATTGTAACCAATTAATTATATGAATGAAGAATTTATAAATGAATGATTTCTGAGTAATTCGTACTCAATCGGAGATAATAAAACAGTGAAATTAATAAAAATTTGAGCGTTTCTGTGGTCCCATCGCAGTTGTATTGTCTGTAATACATATAAGAGACAGACCACATATTTCATAATAATTTATTGTATTATTTTTTCTCATCATAATATTTAAGATTTGCAAAACTATACACCATACCTTCGGGCCATAATATTCATATCTGCATTTAAACACACCTACTTATAATCGAAACTAATTGGTGACGCGAACAATCGAGTAAAACTTACTCATATTTAGGTACCCACATAATATTCTCTTTATCGAAAGCGAACAATTGAAAATAGACCCTAACTACTTTTGTTTAGGTACATATTCTTCCGAGCAAAAACTCAACGAAACTAAGTAGTTTCAAGCTCACATAAATAGTTTTTATTTTAAATGCAAGCTCATCAACACTGGACGTTACATCGAAATACTGTCAACCGAGCGTCCTTGGTAACATTGTGACTATGACAGCGCATTTATTGCATCAATACACCCGCATTAGGCCAGACGTGTTCAATGAACAGCGGGTTAGTCAGGCACGTTTTTAGGTAGGAACTAAAATCAGAACCTTATGCTTAGCGGTAACCCTTTCAACGCCACAGTCTGATGTATAAGACAAATCAATTTCGTGCCCGCGCCGCCATAGTCACATGAAACAAATAAATGGGTTAAAACAAATTTCAATGTAAGTCAACATAATGCAGTTAACAATATAAGAGTTGGTTTTTCGGAACCCTTTGAAATTTTTTTGTGTTGTGACTTTTGGTGAGCATTTATAATGAAAATCCGTGGCAATGAAAGGGTAAAAAACAATTCTAGTAGTCGTAAAATGTTACCACAGACAAACGGTTGTCAAAACTCGCCAATTCATGTACAGTCGCGTCACCAACTCGCCGCTATCTCGCCGTCGCCGAGTAACACACAACTGGCCGCTCCGCCACAGTCGGGTAGCAGTGTTGCCTGATGCAAGCCTCCTGAGTTTATCACAGTGTGTCACTACATGATGGAGCACATCTTTTTGAGGTCGTTTTCGTCTGGGTCTAACACTTCAGCATCTCGCACTATAGGTTCTTTGCCCGCTATGTCGGGGAGATACCTGCAATGAGAAACAATACAGTTATAATAGACTATTATTATCTTTAAGTATGTTTTTGATATGAGATAAATTGATACACTAAAGGCCAATTCCTGCAATTAAAACCGTTCAAAATTTTGTCGCAATTTAATCACTGCGACAATCAAATAATAAATCAATGTAAAAAAAAACTTTTTTTTAATAGTGTGTGGTTGCTGTACTCAATCAAGTACAGCAACTTTTAGAGGGCTAAGAGTTGCCGTACTTGTTTGAGTACAGCCACCTGTAATAGCTATATTTCAGATGGAATTTATTATAATTATGAAACTTTCGAGTACCCTTTCCATTGTACACAGGGATTCAGTCTGTAACAATACATACGATAAATAAAATTTCGAACTTCAAAAATTATACGCTGATGGACGTACTTTTTACTGTAGAAATGTCCAATTGCTTAAAAAAATGTTACCACCCTCAACAGATTTGCCGTACGCAATTGAGTATAGCGGCGCCAAATGGGTTTATAAATTGTTACCTTTCATAGTCGAGCCCCTGCCTCTCGTAGAACAGCAGGTAGGCGGCAGCGGGGTCTATGGGCGGCAGGGGCGAGGGGCTGAGCTCGCGGCACGAGCTGTCGTTGTAGCACAGCCACGCGCCCGACGGGTTGCGGCAGTACGCCACATAATGCCCGCCAGACATTTGACCCGAATGAGACTGGGAAAAACACACATTTTATTAAATTTAATAAAAATATGAAGGCGAAATAAGGTTGCAGTCGATGAACTCATTAACGACAAATTAAACGGCGTTATTTTTATGAAATACTTATTTTTCTTTGATATTTAACTAAATAAAATAACAGTAAGAAATAAACCAGTACCTCTTTAAAAGTGCTGTACCCATTTGAGTACAGCAGTATTTTCGTCGGAGTCGGAATTTAGTAAATTATAAAACTATCGATTACTCTTTAGATTATACGCGTAATAATACACTTTATAAACTCATAAATCGTACAAAAAATAAATTAATCTGACGAGTGTATTTCTAGTTACTGCTAAATTAAAATGACCTTCGATTTAGAAATTATCCATACTTTGATTGTTACTATTTTAATACTATTAACCCCATGATAATACAAGTGGGAAATAAGAAACAAATCCTATAAAAAATATAATAATTTTCAATAGGATAATGGGGGGTGTATACGGGGTCCCAATCAACACCTATCGGGACCCAAGCCAACCTCACCTGCACGTGGTGCACCCTGCTGATAAACGAACGAGGCTATGGCGACCCGCCAACACGCACTGGGCCAGCGTGGCGGGTTATGGTCCAAACCCCCTCAAATGCATAATGCAACAAAAAACAGGCCCCACGTGCCCGGTGACTCCAGCGGTTGTGCTAGCGTGGACGGGCGTGGGCGCAGCCCTGGGGTCTGGGGTGCTAAGAATCTCCGGGCGGGATCGATCAACCGTCGACGACTGGACCTGGCGACGTACAACACGCGTACACTCCGGTCCGATGAGAAGATTGCCGAGCTTGAGGAGGAGTTGAGCGGGTTACGATGGAGTATTGTGGGATTATCCGAAGTCCGAAGACAGGGGGAGGACACGATAATCCTAAAATCTGGTAACCTGCTCTATTTTCGGGAGGGGGACCAGCAGTCCCAAGGTGGTGTCGGGTTTATCGTCCACAGGTCCCTTGTGAACAATGTGGTGAAGATCGAGAGCGTGTCGACCAGGGTGGCGTACCTTATACTCAGAATATCATCAAGATATTCGCTGAAGGTCATACAGGTTTACGCTCCGACCTCGACACGCCCCGATGACGAAGTAGAGACCATGTATGAGGATGTATCCAGAGCCATACATGGTTATAAGACTCACTTCACCGTGGTCATGGGGGACTTTAATGCGAAACTGGGCAAACGAGACGGTGACGAGCTGCGAGTGGGGCAATTTGGATTTGGACGTAGGAACCACCGGGGACACCTACTGGCCAGCTTTATGGAGAGGGAAGGCCTCTACATGATGAACTCCTTCTTCAGAAAGCGTGAGCATAGGAAGTGGACCTGGCAAAGCCCTGATGGTGTAACAAAAAATGAGATTGACTTCATCATGTCGACGAAGAAGCAAATATTCAATGATGTCTCAGTGATCAATGCGGTGAAAACCGGAAGTGATCATCGCATGGTAAGAGGCACATTGAATATCAATGTCAAGCTTGAAAGATCTCGACTGATGAAGTCTACGCTCCGTCCTGCACAGATCCAGATCCAAAACTCCGAGAGCTTTCAGCTCGAACTTCAAAATCCATTCGAATGCCTAGGAAGCTCTGTGGACGAATACAACGATGGGTTCGTGGAAACTGTCCATACGGTCGGGTCTAAATTCTATAAGACTCGTACAAATAAGAGCAAGAGGCTCACAGATCGAACTCTCCAGCTTATGAAGGAAAGGCGTGAGATGATTCTGCAGTCTTCAGACGATGCGTGCACATATCGGCTGCTCAATAAACGGATCTCTAAGTCCTTGAAACGCGATATCCGTCACTTTAATACTGGAAAAATTAAAGACGCGATTGAGCGAAATAAGGGCTCCAAGGTGTTTGCAAGAGATCTGTCTATTGGGCAGAGCCAGCTCACGAAACTGAAGACCGAAGATGGCAGAGTCATATCCGCCAAATCGGAGCTTCTGGGAGAGATCGAGGCTTTTTATGGACAGTTATACACGTCAATCACAAAACCCACTACGAATCTAGCAAACGACCCAAGAGCTAGGTTGACCCGACACTATACCGAAGATATCCCGGACGTCAGCCTGTACGAGATTAGGATGGCTCTGAAGCAGCTTAATAACAACAAGGCACCGGGTGATGACGGAATTACAGCCGAACTCCTGAAGGCGGGTGGTAAACCGATCCTTAAGGCCCTTCAGAAGCTGTTTGATTCCGTCATATTCGAGGGAAAAACACCACAGGCATGGAGCGGAGGTGTGGTGGTACTCTTCTTTAAGAAGGGCGACAAGGCCCTGCTTAAGAATTATAGGCCCATCTCACTTCTGAGCCATGTCTACAAGCTGTTTTCCAGAGTCATCACGAACCGTCTCGCGCGCAGGTTCGACGACTTCCAGCCTCCCGAACAAGCCGGATTCCGAAAAGGCTTTAGCACCATAGACCACATACACACGCTACGGCAGGTTATACAGAAGACCGAGGAATATAATCTGCCTCTCTGCTTAGCGTTTGTGGATTACGAGAAAGCCTTTGATTCGATCGAGACTTGGGCTGTGCTGCAGTCTCTCCAACGGTGCCAGATTGACTATCGGTACATCGAGGTGCTGAAGTGTTTGTACGAAAACGCCACTATGTCAGTCAGACTGCAGGACCAGACCTCGAAACCTATCCTCCTGCAGCGGGGTGTGAGGCAGGGAGACGTCATTTCTCCGAAACTGTTCACGGCCGCAATGGAGGATGTCTTCAAGGTTCTGGACTGGAGTGGATTGGGCATTAATGTCAATGGCGAGTACATCACTCATCTTCGGTTTGCCGACGACATAGTAGTCATGGCTGAAACTACGGAAGAGCTCAGCACAATGCTCAATGACCTCAGTAGAGCTTCCGAAAGAGTGGGTCTTAAAATGAACATGGACAAAACCAAAGTCATGGTAAATAACCATGTAGCACCCACTCCAATCAAGATCGGAGACTCTGCACTCGAAGTTGTAGACGATTACGTCTACCTTGGACAGACAGTCCAGTTGGGTAGATCTAATTTCGAGAAAGAGGTCAACCGTCGAATCCAACTCGGCTGGGCAGCGTTCGGGAAGCTGCGCGGTATCTTCTCATCCAATATACCACAGTGTCTCAAGACGAAAGTCTATGACCAGTGCGTGTTGCCAGTGATGACATATGGTTCCGAAACGTGGACGCTCACAATGGGCCTCATCAGAAGGCTCAAAGTCACCCAAAGGGCAATGGAAAGGGCTATGCTCGGAGTTTCCTTGCGTGATCGAATCAGAAATGAAGATATCCGCAGGAGAACCAAGGTTGCCGACATAGCGCGAAGAATCGCCAAACTAAAGTGGCAATGGGCAGGGCACATTGCTCGCAGAACGGATGGCCGTTGGGGCCGAAAGGTTCTGGAGTGGCGACCGCGTACCGGAAGACGCAGTGTCGGAAGGCCCCCTACAAGGTGGACCGATGACCTGGTGAAGGTTGCGGGAATCCGATGGATGCGAGACGCACAGGATCGTTCGCTGTGGCGACGTTTGGGGGAGGCCTATGTCCAGCAGTGGACGTCTATCGGCTGAAATGATGAATAGGATAATACTTATGTACTTTTAGAAATTACCTTCTACAAACAAACTATAAATCTTTATAATATTGGTATAGAAAATATATTAGTGTCTCAGTTCACAGTTTACAAGAGCTGGTGACGTAATATTATGGTGGTGTGTACTGTTTCGTTTATTAAAAAATAGACTAAAAAAAAGAAAAGAAAATTTTGAAATGATTTTAAAATAAATTTTGTTATTTTATGAACTAAAATGAATATTTACTAACTATCTCAATTGTATACTGTGGGGACGGGGCTCGAATCACACGTTCCATACGCTTAGTTTGTTTTACTTCATTGGCAACTTAAAAACAATCTACCATCCCAATATCAACACTTATAATTTTATTTAAACCATAAACCTTAAAAAGTAATATTAGCTTGACAGTTTGCATGCTACCAGCGTGTGACCTTCTTAGACGCCAAACTACTTTTCGATTTTTTCTTATACACAATAAAATATAGTATTTTGCAGCCGTACACGATTGAGTACAGCGGCGCTAAGTGGGTTAACGTTGACAAGATATTATTGTTGGTCAATGTAATGAGGCTGGCGGCGCGCGCGGCAGCTGCCTACAACATGCGAGTTTCCATTGAACTACGAGCTAGAAACATTCGTTCAACACTAGTGCTATAAAAACATACTATATATTTCATTTTGGGGGTACGCGGATTAGGATCCGTTGAAAAGGGAGGATCCTCCAACTAGACCGGTATTATATTTGGTGTGGACAACTGCCCCATAGATAATTTCGGGCTGTTATATGTTCTAGTTTTACGGAAAACTCTAATTACGCGATATAGGATTTCATAGTTCATATATAGCGCCATAAATGTCGCTACAACATAATAATATCTCGTCGCAGTCCACCACCATCTGGAGACTGAGAAACCTGCTCTTTTTTTTTCTTTCGGAGACGCAGATCAGTAGTCCGTCAGACGTGTCGTACTTATCTTACCCAGGGTTTACCCTGGAGCACCATTTAGAGGTTTTGCTGCTTGGGTTATGGAGAAATTAAAGGCGAATGGTATATGATCAAAATGGCATGATTTATTGGACAAACATCGCTTTTATATTTCCGCAGAGTATCGCACAAATAGTGGTGGTATTGAAGAATTATACTCGATCATACGCCATCCAAGTTCGGAGCCGTCCGAAGATGACGTAGGCACGGCGCGCGCGCAGCTACACATTAATACAGGCTGCGCGGCCTTTCACCGTCAGTGTCCGAACGTCCTCGACGCGGAGATGTCGTCGCTTCATATTAGTTACGGTCGCCGCCGCGCCGCCAGAGCGGGCGCGGGCCGCTAGCGGAGGCGCACATGATTCATGGCAGTGTCGCCGCGCGCCGCGCGCCCTAGCGGCCGGCCAGTGCACTGCGCGCTGTGGCGGCGGCCGGACATGTCATGTGCTTGGATGATTGTTTGTAGGGTCACTACAACCATTTTAAACCAAGCGCGGGTGTATGTATGTATGCCCGGGACGACATCTGCTATCGGCGTCTCCGCAATCTTGAGGACTCCAGGTACTCCACGCTTTAGGCTTTGGTGGACACTGGCATAGATCAAATTGTCTATGCTTGTGTCTACCGTTCGCACAGTGGTGATAAGGAGACAACCAGGCTCACACAGCACCTTAGTGAGGCGGCCCAAGAGGCACCCGGCGGGTTTGGCGATACAAGTCAGCAGATTGGGATGGTATGCGTTCTTTCTTCGCATGCTTGGCTGCCTACTTGCTTCTCTTCCGCTGATCCTTCGTTGTGCGCGGACGCAGTGTCGGATGTGTTGCGTCGGGGGATGGAATATTACATTCCATTCTCTGATGTAACAATGACTGAAAAAGTTCGACCTTGGTTTGGCGCCGAATGTACTCGCGCTGAAGCGCTAAAACATGCGGCATACCAAGAATGGGTCGACGCGTGACTCAAAAGAAGAGAGCCTATAATAGGGCTGCCAAATCCTGCAAGAAGGTGATCCCAGCAGGTAGTAAAGCGTTTTGGTCCCTCGCTAAATCTGTTGAATCGAACTTCTGCCGTCCCTCACTACCACCACTGCTTAAACCCGATGGGTCGCTGGCCCACACGGCTAAAAAAAAAAGAAAAAAAAAAAAACATTCCGGTAACGCGCGGCCCCCTGCCTTTCTTGAGCGATGCGAGACGACTATGGCTGACATGCGCATCCATCAGAAGGACGTCCGTAGGGTGCTACGTAACCTTGACGTGAACAAAGCCAGCGGTCCCGATAGGATACCAGCAATTGTTTTAAAAACTTGTGCGCCTGAACTGTCTCCGATCTTGACACGCCTATTTCGTCTTTCGTTTGAGGCTGGAAAAGTACCGATGGCTTGGAAGCAAGCTAACGTGCAACCCGTGCCCAAGAAGGGTAGTCGGGCTGACCCTGCTAATTACAGACCTATCTCGGTAACGTCCATTCTCTGCAAGAGTATGGAACGAGTGATCAATAATAAGCTGCTGGCATACCTAGAAGCTAATGACATCCTCAGTGATCGTCAATACGGCTTTCGCCGAAATCGGTCAACTGATCCCCAGTTGACCGATTTCGTACCTTCTAGCGTATGCCATTCACATCTGGAGCGAGGCCATCGAGAAGCATGGGGAAGCACTTGCAGTCTCCCTTGATATCTCGAAGGCCTTTGACAGGGTCTGGCATGATAGCCTTAATTATTACTAAGCTTCCTTCCTTCGGTCTGCCCACTGGTCTGTGTGACTGGAGCGCAGACTTCTTGAGGGGGCGATCCATCCGAGTGGTTGTTGATGGCTGCTCGTCAGGTCAAATGGAAATTAACATCTCGGGGTCCCTCAGGGGTCGGTACTCTCGGCAACACTGTTCTTGCTGCACATAAACGACCTTCTTAAACCCGGTACCTTTGGGTATGCAGACGATAGCACTGTTGCTGAGAGATACGTGTCCGATGCACGTGCTTGTGGGTCACAGATCCAGTCTTTCCGAGAGGCTATGGTTGAACGCTTGAACTTCTCCTTGAAGGCAGTATCCGATTGGGGCGATGCCAATCTGGTCAAGTTCAATGCTGCTAAAACCCAGGCGTGTCTTTTTTCCGCCAAACGGAGCCAATTCCACCCGGCTCCATCATTCCGGGGTGTAACCGTGCCGATAACCGGCGACCTTGAGCTTCTTGGGGTAACGTTGTCGTCTACCCTCAATTTCAGCTCTTACATCGAGGCTAAAGCTCAACAGGCTGCCAAAAATTGGTGATCTTAACCAAGGTGAGACAGTACTTTACGCCGGAACAGCTGCTCAAACTTTATCAAGCGCAAGTTCGATCGTGTATGGAATACTGCTCTCATCTTTGGGATGGGTCTGCCAAATATCAGCTTGATGCTCTGGAGTCGATTGAGAAGCGAGCCAAGAGGATCATCGGTGATGATGCACTTGTCGAATCAAAACTCCAAAGCCTTGAGCATCGACGCCGAGTTGCTAGCCTGTCGGTTTTCTATCGATTACACTTCGGGGAGTGTACGTTGGAATTGCACAATTTAATTCCACCAAGTCCGATCCATCATCGGACCACTAGACGTACGGCGTTGCGCCATCGGTACATGGTGGACATCCCACCCATACGTACAAAGCGTTTTGGGAACACATTCATAATGCGTACAGCTAAGAAGTGGAATTCCCTGCCGGAGTCTGCGTTCCCTGATAGCTACAATCTAGGGGTCTTTAAGTCAAGAGTGAATAGGTTACTTCTAGGCAGGCGTGCTCCATCGTCGGCCACATCATCGCTAAACGCGAAGGCTCGCGTTTGACCACCATCGATCGCGTCATCGCGTTTGATAGGCATCAATAATAAAAAATAAAAATATAAATATTAACTAACTACGTACTTATTTATGCAAAATGAAAAAATATTACTATGTGGGGTGTACCTACTCAAATTTTATTAAAATCATTACTATTCAAAGACAGCTTAAAAACTAATATAATATCTATACCAATATAATAAAACAAAAGAAATTTTATTTCTTTAAACGCACTTATTTAAAACTACCAATGTAATTTTGACAAATAGTCTGTATTATTTGTCAAAATTATAACGCTACGACCCACAGAAAACAGCAAATTAAATGCTAATTTGAAATATACGTCTCACCCTTATTCATCATGCAGAACTATCAATATACACCTACATTTCAACAATTATGTTTAAGTTTCATATACTTAAAAATAAATCTATTAAGAGACGAGAATCACGACTATAAAATGCCATGTAAAAAAAGCCTAAAAACGCTTCGCCCGATCCGGGAATCGAAACCAGAACTTTATGCCCAACAGTATCGCGAGCGACTAACTACACCAACGTTTTAGTTTTAAAAAACAAACAAATGTAATGACTCACCACAACAGCATACAATCTGTACTTCAAGTCGAAGGGGTCCTGGTCTTTGAGTAGATGATGCTGGTGATAGTCTATGAGGTTGTCGTCCGTCACCGGCGTCGTCACCAGACTCGTGGACTCTAGCCTCTCCCTCCCTCGCACCTGTGAGGTACGAAAGACATTTATTAAGGCGTAGAAGTGAAACATTAACTAATTAATAAAAATTTGGAAAGATTCTAAATTATAGCGTGGCAACCCGAGAGCTTCTTTTGTATGCCGTCCGCTAGAGCGCGCTTAAGTAGTTGCCTGTGACAAGTTCGAGCGGTAACAGCTCGCGCTCAAAATAAAATCTAGAAATAAGTGAGTTTGTCAAGACTGTTCTTTGTGCTAAAGCTGTTTTCCTGAACAATAAACTGTTATCGTAACACTTATAACAGTCTTAATTCGCTCCCCACCGACGATATTATGTTCCAATCATAAGCAAATTCAAGAAAAAAGTGATACTGAGAAATATCCATTAAATGATTTTTTTTTCCATTGTTACAAAGTTACATTTCTATATGGATTTCTTTCACTCATTCATTTAAATATACATATAAAATATTTCAGTTTAAAAAAATATATCTTGCCGATATCGGAAACAGGGCCCAATTCTACCAGCCGTCACCTCTTAACTATACGAGCCGTAGCCACCGCTTTCAAAATCAAGCCCTTGATCCAGCCGCCGAACGAGAGCCTCCGGAGATGTTGGTCGAGGTTCGTAGCTATAAGTCATTGGCCGACACGACTATCGGTACAATGATCTCAGAGTCAACATCCCACAAGTCGACAACTTTGCTAACCAAGTCATGATACTCGATTTGCTCCATAAGGATTATTGTTATTGTACGGTGAACCCGCACATTCGTATAATTAAGTAGGTTATGCAACTGCAGCGTTTGCACACGCGCGACCATTTAGTATAATAGTTACTAAGTAAAATAAATCAGTGATTTTTCTACACTCAACACGGGCGGTTTTATTATCATCCCCGGTTTCTATCATTTTACCATAAGTGTGCAGACTATCGTCGTACAGTTATGGAAGCGAACTCTAAAGTTCATGTGAGAATCTTTGAGGAGATAAAAACTGCAGCTAAGTCTTAACCTAAACTTATGTTTCAGAGAGATTTTTTTTTAACCTCCTCTGGGAGTGCAAATTTGGTTATAAAAATACTTTCTGTAGTAGAAACCTATATCTTTGCACCCTTTTCTTTATCCAGGACAGTTCCTGCATAATCCTATAAAAATCCATCCACATGAGAAAAAACTTGTAAGTAATAACAAGACATAAGAAAATGAAACTAACCTCAACGGAACCCTTTCTTTTTCTCTCAACCTTCGGCCTCGTCGGTACCTTCGGCTGCTTCTCTTCATCTTCGCTCTCCGACTCCGATATGGTGTCGTCGACGAACACAGAAGACCTTCTCTTGAAGTTGAGTATCTCCGTATGTCGTAGGATGGTCTCCTGTGGTACTGAGGCTAGGTAGGCGGTGGGGTCGAAATCTTGGAACGGGAAGTTTACCACTTTCTGGGATTTGATCCATTTGTTGTTCACGTATTGGAAACGTTTTAGGTGGACTATCTGTGGAACAAAACATATGGTTGTAATCAGACAGCGTTAACCATTTTACGACACGGAAAAAGTGAAACCTAGTTGTATTTTTCAGTAGTATACTTCAAAAAACGTTTTAAAGAGGTACATTTAACATGTTTCGAAATCGAATAAAAGTAGGCAATAGGGAATCTGCATGTAAACATATTTGTTATTTAACCAGTATATCAATAAATATATAAAAATAAAATAGAATACTAACTGTGAAAACAATATCAAAATTAGAAAGCAAACGAGATACAACAATTTTAAACCAATATACTCTCGCCAAGACGCCGTTCTCTACAGCGGCAGTACGCGTGTCATGGCCTCTGACGTCAAAGACCATGTCAACCAAGCCACCGAATTTACCATGTCCGGTGAGGCCTTGCGTCATGCGGAAGGTAAGGACACCGTTACGTGTTTCCCACCACTCCTCAGAGACAGCACTTACCACCGAATGATTATGGCGTGCCCAGCACTGGGTTGTCGCCATATCGCCACGAGATACCGCCGGAACTCTGTCCGCCATGCCTTCGCCCCGATGTTGCATCTCCATGCACAGATCGTCCATGCGTGGAAAGACTGTTATCTCTAAATCCCATGGCGGCAGGCCAGCAAGGAATCTCGCCGCCTCGCGGTAGACCGTGGGATATACCCACGCCATCGGGATGACCATTAACCCTCTGGGATGCGTTCAGCTTGCCCTTCGGTCACTTTCGCAGCGACAACGCCCACACCGGCGCTCCGTAAAGGGCTATGGAGGCGCTCGCAGCTGGTGAAGGCTCGGAGGCAGCTGGCAGGCGCTATACATACCAGTATCGGCGGCAGCCTCCATATCTGCAGCTTCTTGGTGGCGGGCTGTGCACTGCGGCAGTGCGCGCAGTGGTAGCGCTGCTCCAGGCGCTCGCAGCTGGTGAAGGCTCGGAGGCAGCTGGCAGGCGCTATACATACCAGTATCGGCGGCAGCCTCCATATCTGCAGCTTCTTGGTGGCGGGCTGTGCACTGCGGCAGTGCGCGCAGTGGTAGCGCTGCTCCAGGCGCTCGCAGCTGGTGAAGGCTCGGAGGCAGCTGGCAGGCGCTATACATACCAGTATCGGCGGCAGCCTCCATATCTGCAGCTTCTTGGTGGCGGGCTGTGCACTGCGGCAGTGCGCGCAGTGGTAGCGCTGCTCCAGGCGCTCGCAGCTGGTGAAGGCTCGGAGGCAGCTGGCAGGCGCTATACATACCAGTATCGGCGGCAGCCTCCATATCTGCAGCTTCTTGGTGGCGGGCTGTGCACTGCGGCAGTGCGCGCAGTGGTAGCGCTGCTCCAGGCGCTCGCAGCTGGTGAAGGCTCGGAGGCAGCTGGCAGGCGCTATACATACCAGTATCGGCGGCAGCCTCCATATCTGCAGCTTCTTGGTGGCGGGCTGTGCACTGCGGCAGTGCGCGCAGTGGTAGCGCTGCTCCAGGCGCTCGCAGCTGGTGAAGGCTCGGAGGCAGCTGGCAGGCGCTATACATACCAGTATCGGCGGCAGCCTCCATATCTGCAGCTTCTTGGTGGCGGGCTGTGCACTGCGGCAGTGCGCGCAGTGGTAGCGCTGCTCCAGGCGCTCGCAGCTGGTGAAGGCTCGGAGGCAGCTGGCAGGCGCTATACATACCAGTATCGGCGGCAGCCTCCATATCTGCAGCTTCTTGGTGGCGGGCTGTGCACTGCGGCAGTGCGCGCAGTGGTAGCGCTGCTCCAGGCGCTCGCAGCTGGTGAAGGCTCGGAGGCAGCTGGCAGGCGCTATACATACCAGTATCGGCGGCAGCCTCCATATCTGCAGCTTCTTGGTGGCGGGCTGTGCACTGCGGCAGTGCGCGCAGTGGTAGCGCTGCTCCAGGCGCTCGCAGCTGGTGAAGGCTCGGAGGCAGCTGGCCAGGTCGATGGCTCGCGCGGCTTCTTGCCGACACGCAGCTACCGACCAGTGTTCTACCCACGCCTGACAAAGACAACAATGAAATTGAAATGAAAAATGTATAGAAAAAAGATCAAATCCGTAAATGTCAGATTGACGATTTGTCAACTTGACGTTTAACGTTAAAATAAACTATGCTCGCGTTCCGAGTCACAATAACGTCGTTGTTAGCGTGTTAACAAAGCGGTCACTCGGAAGGAACGATTGTTGGCGCATTAACATCAATGTTATCGTGAATCGGAACGCGGGGCATAGAATACACAGATATTGTTAGGTCAATTGCCACAAGCTTGCCGATTGCGATAAAGTGAAATAATAAAAAAAAAAAAAAACAAAAGCGTGAAAAATACAAGCTTATATTTTTTCCACTGCAACTATAAATGTAGTATAATGTAGTACCTTCTCCCGGGTAGACTGGTAGCGCAGATGCAGCGCGGTGGGGTCCCAGTCGATGGCCAGCATGACGCCGGCGCGTCGCGCGCCCGCCAGCAGCGCGCCCAGCTCGCAAGCTTCCACCGCACCACACTCCGTCTCACCCTGGAAATTATCACCGACTTGTTACTCCGCTTACTACCCGAAAACAAATCGCGGAAAAGCACCTTAACCTTTAACCCTCAACACCCCTCATGATACTCGGGTCATTAAATGTGCCCGTGACAGAAGACACTGCTTCATCAACTTGGTCAATAACCGACTAATTATTCACGCCAGTCTTTGCGACATTGTATCAGAGGTGTCATAAAAAAACATAAACGCGACCATTTTTGGATACCGATAGGCCTAATATAAATCACACTGACCAGCGGCAGCGGCTTGTTTACCGTATAGAGCCTTGCGAGTAGCGAATGGCAACAAACCAAAATATTCGTTACTGGCAGCATCGATACTCGCTATAGGATACGGGATAGCGTACGTAAGCCGCCTATCAGTGCATACGTGGTACGTGGGGTACTCACAGAGATATCAGTAGAGAGGCGCGCGGAGGCGTGGCGGTTGAGTTTGTTCTTGGCGATGGGAGAGTTAGTGTTGGGCACGTCGCTGTCCAGAGACGTCGGCGCTACGCTGAAGCGCTTACTGCGGCGGCGACGTTTACCTGAAAAAGAAAATAATTGAAACAATGGAATTCATTTCGTAACGCCTGACTTTACGCACCGATGCTTCGATAGTAGACTACTAAGCCCCTGCTGCACCTTGCGAATTAAAATACGCACCTCGACTTTACGATGCGTTACGTGGTGTCGCAAAGCATTTCGAGAAACAACTGACCTCTTCAAACCTCGTCGCGTTGCATCGTGTCTCTGTGGGAACTGACCTTTACAGACTTCACGCACTACCGCAGATATTTCAATAAAGTAAGTTTTCTAGGGGAGGTGTGAAGGGCAGTGGCGTGCCAGATACCGTTATAGGGGGTAAGCCAAGGAACCTTGACTTATCTACAGTACTACTCACTTACCTAATAATAGGGGTTAAAGTATGAAATTGCCGTTTTTTGAAACGGGTTGCTTTGAAGTGTTACAGAAAATACAAAACACAAAGAAACCAATAAATACCTAATTTTGAAAAAAGCATAACGTACGTTTAATATAAAGTTTATTTGAACTTATAATTCCAAGTCAATCCAAAAATATAACACTTCAAAGCAACCCGTTTTATAAAACGGCATTTTCATACTTTAACCCCTAATATTTAATTATAAAAAAAAACTCGCGCTGCCCACCGTCACGTATCATCAGTGCAAAATTTCTTGCTGTAATGCTGATTTTAATTGCTACATTTTCATTTGTTAATAATTAGATAGAAATGATGTAAACTTCATACTGTATCATAAATGAGGTTAACTATATAAGAGCCATCTATTGATATTTTTTGGCAGCTCTTGCTCGCTCACAACATTCTATTATATAATACGGCCGTTATATTTTGGCGAGCCCGAACTTTGCGCAGAAGGCTGCGCACGAACGTTTTTTAGGAACAAAATGGTGGCATGAGGCGACGTGCGCGGGGCGGAGGTCTAGGCGACGAGATTGACTCTATGTAAACACAATCGACCCTTTATTCAATCAAATATCGCAATCGATTTTTATCGATTTGGAATTTATTAATTTTTGTTTCTATGAGATATTGAACGGAACAGATTTACAAACATAGTGAATGTTGTCGTTAGTAAACGAGATTTCGACTTTAATGAAAAAAAAACTAATAAAATATTATTTTCTTGGTTGAAAGACATGATTTAGTTAAATATCAGTTATTTATAAACAACTACTAGAATAACGATTGTTTGAGAATATTTTAAACCTCCATAGAAAATTGAATATAAATATATTTTTATAACTTAATTTAAATCGATTTGAAAAAAAATCGATTAAACAAAACCATCAGACACGCGTATTGGACATCTCTCTTCGGTAACTTCGTAAAGTTTCGTACTCATTCGGCAATGTTCGGGACGCAGTAATACTTCTCACTCACACGTTAGCATTGGTGTTATTTTCGTGTCGCTGTCTCTGTCTTGAGCACAGGCGGTGACAAAAGTTTTCGTTGGTTGTTATTATTATATTGTTAAGTTTTTTGTGTAGTGTTAGGTTTGTTTCTTTAATTCATAAGTTATTTTTGTAGCTTTCTGTCTCAAAGTGTTTTAATATTTATTTTATTTGTACTTGGTCCCTATAGTAGTAGATTTTTATTCGTAATTTGGTTTAAAAAAATTAATGTCAATAACAGTTTTTTTACGAGTGTAAAGTCTGCTGCAAAAGTGCATAGGAAGTACAGAAATAAAATCGTGTGAAGCGAGAAATGACGCCATCTAGCGTAAAACCTGATTGAAATGTTGCTATCGACAACATTACATTATACTGTTAATAGATGGCGCCGCTGTGCTTCAAATGATTAATGCTTAATTAATGCTTATTTTTGTACTTTCTTTTTGTTTCTTCAAACATTGAAATAATTTATAATTTCTTTTAAAGAGATGAAGATATTAAAATTGAATAAGTATCAATTTATAAATATTTGATTATCTGTGTGTTAGTTTTCAAACTTGAGAGGGTAGGTTGAATATGGATTTACTTATAAAAAATAACTAGTAGGTAGTATAAATAATACTTAGACCAAAGAGTTATGACTAAGCTCAATTGGTTGTTTGCTAAGTTAATTTCGATTATATCGTTCCAGCGCCTTTCGTTCAATTTTATTTTTAACCAGGTGTATTGTCTACTTATTTTACTAAAATGAGTAAATATGCATTGTTATATAGATTTAGTAAAAAGAACTCAAATAATTGCTATGCATAATCAAGGCAAAAACTTGTCAGAAGTAACCAGAGAGACCGGTGTAAACGTAAGTAGTTTTTTTTAAAGCTTTTAAACAAAAAACTCCTATATAATAATCATTATTGGATATTATATATTTCTGTTTTATTGTTGCAAAGAAAAACAGTTGTTCTATGGATATGATGATTTGAAGAAGAGGGTTCTTTGAAACACCATCAAAGAGCTGGCAGACTAAAACTAATAAACATGTTGCAGCATCAAACCATGATAAGGGAGTACGAAGAAAACGGACGTCGGTCGACGAACCACTATGCTATATACATACTTATTTTCTGTATTAACTGGAGACCTTGTTATGTGTGTTTAACTTAATATCCGTATTTAAAACAACTTAAAAAAGTTATGAACACTTGATGTGTTGTTGTGCAATTTTATAGTTTTTAGCCTACATTTTTAATCCTTTTGACCTTTGTGATAAAATTATCTGGTATTTTGTTTGTTTTTGTTAAGGTTACATAAGCTTCAAACCTCTTTCCAATTTTGGAAACGCATACATAAGCTATGGCCTCAATAAGAAATTATATTTTTTTTTTTTTTTTTTAATGGTTTATTCAAGAAAATTTACACAAATAGTTTCACATTATCTTCTGCCAAACTGCAGTACAGTTTGTCGGCAGTGTTCTCGTGGATAGTCTTCTTGATTAACTAACAAATATCAATAGAAAGCCAAAAAAACAATGACAGCAAAAACATTATAAGTACCTACTTATACTCCATCCGCTCAGTCAATCAACCAAACGCAAACAATCCCGACATGTCCCCCATCCAAAAGTTTTCTAAAAATGTTTACAATTTGTTATTTACCTATACCGATGTTTGGTAATTAACTAAATTTAAATAATCTTTATATTTTATAATCTTATTCGGTGATTAATAAACGGTGATTGTTAAATTTGATTAAGAAATTGTAAGAAATAAACATATTATTTTTTAATAGTGCCTTTTGTCAACTGTTTACCTGCATTTTTTTCATTTTGCTGAGTAACTACCCACTTGAATATTATATTACAAATAAATATCCACAGCTTTGATTTAATATTCCTTCCAAATTCTTTTGTTACTTACAAAAAGACTTACAAAAAAACTTACAAAAAGTGTGAGTACTACGTGAGATTTGAACTCATGGCTCATTGATTTACGCATCTATCTGCACATGCTAAACCGCTAGGTCAACATGACTCTAATTTGAACGATGAAATTATGAACTACAATCAGTAGTTGACGACAATGATGACGCATGTGTCTATTATTTGTTAAACTAAAAGTCAAGTTTATACTTTGTGAGATTGCCTTTGCTCGCCACTTAGCTGTGAAGAAACCAACGCCATCTAGTTTAATTTTCGAAAACTTGAACTCTAACGTGCAAGGGAAAATAGGCGTTAAGGTATCTAAGCACTTTTAATGGGTGACTGTACATGCGCGAAAGTTCGCAGAGCCTATGTTCAGGGCCGTCAAGTTACATCGGCCGTACTGTAGCTGGCTACTTCTGAACCCAATAGATGGCGCATAAAAGGTTGTAATAATCAATAATTTGTTTACGATATTGATATGTAATAAAATTAGCAAATACTCACAATTTAAACAGCCATAGCTTTTCGTTCTTCGCTTCTTTATCACACAAAATTCTGATCAACTTAAGAATGTACCTACTTAGAAATTTCTATTTCTATTCGCGGTTTACCAAAACTACAGAATGAAATAACAGCATTCAAGTACTTTTGAGAATTATGATGTCTTTTCATAGCACCAGCGAAGTTATTTATGTCATTATAACCTGATGTATTCCAAGCATTCTTATCGTTTGAGAAAAATAAAAACTGCCTATTATGTGATTTACTTTTCTGAAAAATATTCTAATCAGGGGTAGATAAACCTAACCTTGATTAGAATATTTGTAAAGTTACGAGATCTTATTTATCTTTAAAACTCAGTCTTTACCTGGTGAATTATCGATTCCACACATACACCACAACCATAAGTATCGTTTCCGAATTCATTTCAAAGAAACTTAACTAAACCTTTATCAATTCAAAACCAAGTAAGTTACAGCAATAACCAATCATAAAACTTTAACATTAAATGACAGAAAACAAAAAAAAATCTATCAAAACAATTACGTACACCACGATAACCGCTCAAAGCAAATTTGAACTAATTTGTAGTTTGCACAACTCTTTTACGCGTCATAGAGGGCGCCTCGTAATTTCATTGATGGGACCTCGAAAGCCCAGCTTATTTTATTAGAAAAATTTTCGATGAATACTTGCACACAGTATCAAGTTTTACTCACACAGACTCACATTTTTATGTTTTTAAAGGGAAAAATTAGATGGCAGATTAAGCCAAATACAGAGCATTTCGGTTAGAGCGAGATGGGAAATCGCGTATCATTTTTACGTATTACGTGCAGAGTGGCAACGTTGCATTAAGTTGCATAGTGGCATCAGCGTGTCATATCAGCTATGAAGGAATCTTCAATTACGCGCGAAGTATAAAGTTTACATTTTTATTTTTTTAATTCGTTTGTTATATTCCATGATTTAAATGTTAGGTGTTATGTATTTTCACATAAAAGCAAGCCAGGCTTATTTAATTGTATTGCTCGCACGTCCCTGACTGGTTAGGTCGTGTGTGAGAATTTCATTTTGGAAAAGACAGGAACAGTGTTTTTGTGTAGGAACTTCTGCATAAAGCGTCGTTTTTTTTCCATAACTTTCGCAGAGTACTAACTACTGGCATATTTCGGTGTGCACCGTCTATAATTAAGCAAGACTTTGTCCCATAACTCTTATTACGTACCCGTATCGAACAGTAAGGGCGTGTCGTCCGAGGGCAGCGCGCAGCCCCGGCACAGCGCCGGCCACGCGCACCAGGCGCCGCCCGCTGCACCATAGCTCCCCAATACGTACCCGTATCGAACAGTAAGGGCGTGTCGTCCGAGGGCAGCGCGCAGCCCCGGCACAGCGCCGGCCACGCGCACCAGGCGCCGCCCGCTGCACCATAGCTCCCCAATACGTACCCGTATCGAACAGTAAGGGCGTGTCGTCCGAGGGCAGCGCGCAGCCCCGGCACAGCGCCGGCCACGCGCACCAGGCGCCGCCCGCTGCACCATAGCTCCCCAATACGTACCCGTATCGAACAGTAAGGGCGTGTCGTCCGAGGGCAGCGCGCAGCCCCGGCACAGCGCCGGCCACGCGCACCAGGCGCCGCCCGCTGCACCATAGCTCCCCAATACGTACCCGTATCGAACAGTAAGGGCGTGTCGTCCGAGGGCAGCGCGCAGCCCCGGCACAGCGCCGGCCACGCGCACCAGGCGCCGCCCGCTGCACCATAGCTCCCCAATACGTACCCGTATCGAACAGTAAGGGCGTGTCGTCCGAGGGCAGCGCGCAGCCCCGGCACAGCGCCGGCCACGCGCACCAGGCGCCGCCCGCTGCACCATAGCTCCCCAATACGTACCCGTATCGAACAGTAAGGGCGTGTCGTCCGAGGGCAGCGCGCAGCCCCGGCACAGCGCCGGCCACGCGCACCAGGCGCCGCCCGCTGCACCATAGCTCCCCAATACGTACCCGTATCGAACAGTAAGGGCGTGTCGTCCGAGGGCAGCGCGCAGCCCCGGCACAGCGCCGGCCACGCGCACCAGGCGCCGCCCGCTGCACCATAGCTCCCCAATACGTACCCGTATCGAACAGTAAGGGCGTGTCGTCCGAGGGCAGCGCGCAGCCCCGGCACAGCGCCGGCCACGCGCACCAGGCGCCGCCCGCTGCACCATAGCTCCCCAATACGTACCCGTATCGAACAGTAAGGGCGTGTCGTCCGAGGGCAGCGCGCAGCCCCGGCACAGCGCCGGCCACGCGCACCAGGCGCCGCCCGCTGCACCATAGCTCCCCAATACGTACCCGTATCGAACAGTAAGGGCGTGTCGTCCGAGGGCAGCGCGCAGCCCCGGCACAGCGCCGGCCACGCGCACCAGGCGCCGCCCGCTGCACCATAGCTCCCCAATACGTACCCGTATCGAACAGTAAGGGCGTGTCGTCCGAGGGCAGCGCGCAGCCCCGGCACAGCGCCGGCCACGCGCACCAGGCGCCGCCCGCTGCACCATAGCTCCCCAATACGTACCCGTATCGAACAGTAAGGGCGTGTCGTCCGAGGGCAGCGCGCAGCCCCGGCACAGCGCCGGCCACGCGCACCAGGCGCCGCCCGCTGCACCATAGCTCCCCAATACGTACCCGTATCGAACAGTAAGGGCGTGTCGTCCGAGGGCAGCGCGCAGCCCCGGCACAGCGCCGGCCACGCGCACCAGGCGCCGCCCGCTGCACCATAGCTCCCCAATACGTACCCGTATCGAACAGTAAGGGCGTGTCGTCCGAGGGCAGCGCGCAGCCCCGGCACAGCGCCGGCCACGCGCACCAGGCGCCGCCCGCTGCACCATAGCTCCCCAATACGTACCCGTATCGAACAGTAAGGGCGTGTCGTCCGAGGGCAGCGCGCAGCCCCGGCACAGCGCCGGCCACGCGCACCAGGCGCCGCCCGCTGCACCATAGCTCCCCAATACGTACCCGTATCGAACAGTAAGGGCGTGTCGTCCGAGGGCAGCGCGCAGCCCCGGCACAGCGCCGGCCACGCGCAGCGCGCGCACCAGGCGCCGCCCGCGCGCACCACGCGCACTCGGAATGGGAACTCGTAGCCTAAGCTGTCATCACTGAAACAATGGATACGTATATCTGATTACAAGTTATTTATTCAACAAAAATTAAGACAATAACGAATACAGTACTTCTTCTTCATTAATTTTACATTGACACATTTATTCTTTTCTTTCTTAGCGCGCTAACATCGACATTGCATACTTTACTCTTAGAAAAATTGAGGTGTCCTGGGGGACACCTCAATTTTGGGCACAATACTCGGCCTTAAGTACTCACCAGTCGGTAGCATGGTTGTGCTGGTCGTGCTGCGGCGGCCGCGCACTGAGCAGGCGCGCCACCTGCTGCCACACGCGCGCGTACAGCTGCCGCCCCGACAGCGCGTCGCGCACGCCCACGAGCACGGGCACGCCGAACACTGACGATCTGCTGCGCTGCCAAGGCAGGAAGTACGCGTCGGAGCGACACTGTTTTCTAGGAATAAACAATATTGAGACGGGAATCAGTATTTTTAAACCTTCAGTGTATCTGTGCAGCTTTCAACATTCTCTAATAACTCTGAAACTATTGAACCACTTGGAAATATTTTCTAGAAGGCAATTTTTTTCTTTTTTGTTTTTACTGGCTTCTTATATTTATTTATAATTATGGTATTAGTCCTAGGTGACGGCTAATTGCCAGGCCGGTGCAGCGGTGTCTCGATTATGCGCCATGGCGTTGATCATCGCGCCGCGCGTCGGTTCATGTTTTTTATTGGAGTATTATGGGTACCAAGTAATTTTATAGTTTTATCCAATGTGGTACAAATTTTAAGCTATTGCATAGCTTCTATCGAGGGCCTTGAGCGCGGGGACCGAATCCAGAAATTCCGTAACGAAAAAAACCTCGCGCTCCCCACTCCGACGGGCACGGAGGTGTGGCTTGAAGGAGGTGTGGCTTGAAGGCCGTGCATTGTCTAACGTCGTTTCTTTTCGGCAGTCTTCGACACGGTGTTTGTGTGCGTGCAACTAGCCGTATTGTACGACTCTACATGCTATGCAATAGCTTTACCGCGGCAGTCCCCGAGTGCCACACGTATTTTTTTTATTTTATAATATGGTGTTGTTATTTATCAAATAGTTATTTATGTATTTTATTTCAATAAAATTATTAATTTCAATTACTTATGAGTATTATATATATGTTTACCCGTCCATGCGTCACTGCGGGGTGCCAACTGAAAACCAGCGCTGGATGTCTGACGCCCAGCTAATGCTGAGGTGGGCACCCGCGCGGTGCGGCCACGCGACGCACACACACTACTTTTGTTCTTTTTTACTTTGTGTTTATAACCGATGTGCTGTGTCTGTCCCGAATAAAAGTATTTCTATTCTATTCTATTCTAACCAATTCTAAAAATTATTTTACTAATATAAATCTTGCGGGCAAATCCGTTGATAGAAGCTAGTAGCAAATTATGATAAAGCAAGCGAACATTAGACTTAATGTAAGTGATTACCACCACTGTGTATATTGTGAACGTTATATTTACATTCAGTAAATAAACTTTGGAACCGTAACCCCGTAGAAGCTGTCACCTTAAGTATTACTCAATATCACTGATATTGAGTAATACTTATACATACTGATGTATAGTGTATTCGTGTTAAGAAAATCATGACTCATCGTTGTCACCCAGCTTAGCCACGCCCATTGACCAATTAGACCACAGCCAATTTGAAAGCCGTGTTCACATTGACTGGTTATAGCCTTTCAGACATACAAGCGTATTTCTTGACAATTTTAAAAATAAATACCTCAAATATTCGTAAAAATAAAAGAGAAAAAAATTTGACGATTACAATTAAATTGAAAATACTGTCTACTCAAAAGTATGCTTAAATAATAATGGTTTAATTTTTACCCTAGTATATTTTTTTCTTTATTTATTTATAGAGGCTTTTACCCCAGTATTAAGGTATACTGGGGTAAACCCCAGTATTAAGGCCTAGCGCGCACTGCCTTGCGTTTTTTAAACGCATAATCTGTGAAGTATAGAGTGTCATAGAAGTGCGCGCATTGCGGTGAAATAAACGCATGTGGTAAAATCATCGTTGGCCTTTCTCTGCAAATTTGTGGTGAATCTACCGCACATATTTTTGTATCGCATAGAAATCTAGGAAGCGCCGCGCACTGCGGTGAAAAAAACCCACTGAGACACTCAGTTGCTGTTGGGACGCGATACAGATATGTCTCTGGTGTTTCTGCGCTGATGGCGGCGCGAGCGTCGATCGCTTTAGACTCGAAAAAATTGCAAACCGGTTCATAAACGACGAAGTTCTGAGGTAACAAACCTTAAAAAATGATGATAAAAAAAATACAACCGAATTGATAACCTCCTCCTTTTTTTTAAGTCGGTTAAAAGCGTGCATTTTTTCGCCGCAGTGCGCGGCCCTGTGAGTGCGTTTACTCTACCGCACGGTAGAATAAACGCACCGCGATCAACCGCAAGGCAATGCGCGCTAGGCCTTATAGGCCTTACTTTGCAGTTGCAGTGATGGCTCACTATTTTCCTAACGTGAATAAACTATAGTGTGAAACTATAGTTATAAGTTTTACGAATACTTAGCGACACCCAGGGAAGAAAGGGAGGGGAGGAAGCAAGAGGGATGGTATCTAAAATATTCACAATCGCGTTTTTAATATCCAATAGAGTAGTAAAACAAACTCACCTATGAACCGCCACCAAGTACTGTATCTTGCCGACGGGCACGTCTTTAGTATCTTCCATGTGGCACATGTCTCCCGGCGAGGAGCCGAACTTGACCTTGTGCAGGCGCGGGCTGGGCGGCTTGAGGCCCAGCGAGCGCACGCTCAGCGTGGGCGAGCGTGCAGCGGGCAGCGTGCTGCTGCGGTACTGTCCGTCCGTGAACACGGCGTGCTTGTACATCGTGCTCGGTGGACTCTGGGACATAAGAATTTCCGATCTCGATCGCTGAAACCGTAGTTCGATTATAATGTAGATTTTTCGGTGTGTTTTCTTAGCCTTGGGAGCGCCTGAACTAACCTTCATAGGCGACTATAGAAAGGTTTACCAATTGTATGTCAAATCCTTTGGCATAAAGAAATTTTGACTTGAAAACGTATTTTATTGAAATGAAATAAGTACTTTGTGGTTTAAAATATACAAAAGACGTTTCGTGAAAATTGATAAACCATTTTGAAGTTCACCGATATTTATTCTGGATCTCAAGATGTTTTTCGAACATTGTTCGATCTGAAATTTTAAAATCTGCACTTTGAACTAAAAGCCAATTATACAGACAGGGAAGCTGCCAGCAGAAACTAAATAATAATTATAAAAAATTTGGAAAATAAAATAGAAGCAAATTTGTACAAAAGTGACCTCTACCAAACACTTTATATACATGTAGACATTCTACGAACACAGAGCATTTAGCTAATGCTAACCTAACTTACAAACGGATTCTGAAAGTCAATAATCAAGTTGTCGAGAGATTTCGTTAGTTTGAATTAATTCTGTCGACTATGTCATACAATTTAGTATCAATATATAAACACTTTCAGAAACCGGGGATGAATCGTCTAGGTAACAATACAAACATTAAATATTGATCACAAACATGATGGGTGAATCCTAATGTCATTTGGTTTTATGAAAATAAAGTTTATTTAAATGACAAAAAAGGTTAACGCTAGTCAAGTAAGTCGTGTAACCTTTTAAAACGTTTTTATCTATGTAAAGTTACAAAAAACGCTATAATGTTTGTGAAATAAACTACTATTTTCGATATAGCGTCAAAAAATGCAGAAAAATGTCAACAGATTTACGAGACTGTAAATAATCATAAAAAACTCTGAAACAACTATGGTAAAACATCACTTTCTACGTAAAACCAAAACTAAAAATGATGATAACGAAAAACGAAATGGCGGTATAGTGCAGGATCTAGTGTCATCTGTTACCTGTTACGTCAACACTCCATCACGACTCGGTTCTCTCAACACAGACAAACGCACATCGGCCGCATTCTATCGGGCACCAACTGTAGACTATTGCTATCTCTTACAGATAGAGATGGAACTACTCAGATACAATGTAGTTTTTTTTTGTAATGTTTTTGGCTTGGATACTAAGTCCTTCAAGCCACATGAATAGTTGATTTGTTCACCATTAGAATATGGATGTACACATTCTAATGTTTTTGTAGTATTTGGCAGCAAATGTATCAAGTCAACCTTTTCGGCAAGTTTCGCTGAGGTAGTCAACCTAACAATAAAATTATCAGCTCCATTTTAAGGTAAAAAAATATATTCAAATACCCAATTCTAATTACGGCCCCCAGAACTTGGGCTCAGCGCAAATTGCGTGGGCACAAATAATATTATTGCCTAATGGTGTGTCTACAATACATATACGCGTCTAGATTCTAGATGCTTGCCGGCGCATCAATTGCCTGTTCTTTATACGACAGTCCTCCATAAACATAACTTAGACTCTGTTCTATTCACAGTTTCAGTTACTTCTCTATGATATAAATTTGTTTGACAGCTCCTAACTGTCGCCATCCCTTTCTCGTTACCGTTAGTAAGGGATAGCAATACTCCATTATCAGTTTAGTTGGTACACAAAAGAATCAGCTCCAAAATATGTACACAGTTAAGTTAGTCAGCACTTTAGACTATGACGCCATAATTCGCGAGATATACAGTATGTTCTTATTTACATTATGTATTATATGTTATGTAAGGTACTTGAATATTTCACTTACACTTACATGCCATCACCAAACGGGGAAATAAAAACGTTTTCACTGCCTGAATTATTATGAATGCTTGAAAATCTCTCAACTTTTTCGTTCTCATTTTGTAAAAACTTATTAGAAATTACTTCTGTATCGTGGGTACTTTTAGAAAAATGTGAACTATCTGTAGTCCATACATATATTTGTTCAAAGCGAAAATCGAATGGACACGCGACACGTAGCGCAACATCCAATCGACAACTGTGTGCCGTCACACACACAGACAGAACACTAATGTACAGAAGTCAATCTACATAGAAAACGCGCTCGAGCAACGCAGCATAAACATTGCTCATGGACACGATATCTCGGAGCGCTCGGAACAGTGCGAGCGCGAGTGCATCCGCTTGAGACACGCGTCTGTGAACTTTTTTGTGCAAAAAAATAAATTATTTTTAAATAACTGTTTACTGGACAGTTGTTTAAATTCAACATTAAATGGTGAATTATCGTTTTTTATTTAAGCTACCAGTTGTTTCAGAGAGGTAAGTAGGTATTTACTTGTATTTCGATGGTTCGTTTTAATGTAACACAGAACAGTTAGGTAGGTACGTAAGCGCCCGTAGGTAATCAGTTATGATAGGAACTATTCGGCGAGCCCGCCGCCGCCGCACTCGGGCGCGCGCGAATCTCGCTGTCGGTCGGCAACCCTAGCGCGACCGCCGAGCGTACGTATGATAAGAAAAGTACATACAATGCGTTCCAAATAAGAATAGGATCGACGCCATGTTGTGACGTCACGTCATACTGTCAAATCGCAAGAAATCGGGAAAAATTTAAGAACTCAGAGATGAGCAAAATTGAAGAACTGGATTCTGATTAAACTATTTTCGTTCACAGTTCGTAAATATATTGAATTTTAAAATTTTCTTGTTTTGCTCACCATAATAATTCTTCGATTTGACAGTATGACGTGACGTCATACCTGTCAATCGATCCTATTCTTATTTGGAACGCATTATACATGAGATTGACTTCTGTACCTATATATTTTGTGATATAACAACCGTGTCGTCGTGTATTTTACAATTGGTTTTAGCAACCTCTTCTTCTTTTCGAATCGATAGTATACTCGTTAAACTGTTTGGGCCCAGTAGCTGGCTACGTTAACTGCAGCATCGGTGCCACCCATTAAGTCCTCCAAAGTGATCAACCTATAGTAGACGCTTTCATCATAATGAAAATATACTAAGGAAATGGTATCCCAACAATAAGAAAAAGTAATTTACTTAAAATATCCCCTCGAGCACCGATTGTACATACGTCTGAACAACTTGAATGACCTTGAAAAATGCTTAATTGTCGTACTGTACACACGTTTGTACGAAATTTATTTGGCCGAAATTTTTGGTTTCTATGTCTTTGTTTTTCCTAGAAAAATCCAGATTTTTTTTATTTTTATTTAGTTTTTGATGATTTTACTCAAAAACGCGCAATTACGTAATAAAAATACCCCAACGTGCGAGGGGATATAAAGATTATCAAAATAAAGATTCTAAATATTTTAAAAAGCCCTATGAACAGATAACAGCCTTCCAAATAACATAACTTCTTTTTGAACAATTTCTACTTCTTTTTTTTCTATCTGCTATCAAGATTTTTTTATTTATATCCCACATAAAATGCATTTGAAAACGTTTTTATATAAAGACAATTTCAATGAATCGCTACGGCAGTGTAATATTTGTTTCTGTACATTTACGGCTTTCTGATGCTCACGTCAATTTTATTAAAGTTCATATTGATAAACAAATCTGAAATAGTTCTTACTACATTTTTCAGCCATGTTTAAGAAATTTTACTTAAAATGTTTTTTTTTAATTAATTCTCATTCAATGACCGCTTTTAGGACCTAAATAAAATCGTAGCACTTTCTGTCACACCACCTTCGCCGCGAAAAAATTAATAAACAAATCTTACGTGCTCCTTTGACTGCCATTTTGAATTCGTTTCTTAGTGGCGGGGCGATACTGTGTTTTTTTTGTGTTGAAGTGTGATTTTTAATAACCCACCTATGTTCATTCAGTTGCCCTTTGCGTTCTAGGACCACAGGTTTCGTTTTCAGAAAGTCCTCGTGACCCTAGCGGGCATCGGTCCCGCTGGGCCCCTACGATTTTGGAACACTACGCACCGTCAACGGTTGAGGCTCGGTCTTTGGCGGACGGCCGGACGGCGAGCTACCTATTGCTCGTAGTCCGCAAACCCGCACTTACGGTGGCCGGTAGTCGTCCTGCGACTCCTGACGACGAGGAGGCGTGTACTGTTGGACGCTGCATCAGAAAGCCTACCGCTTGTTTGTGTGTGGGTGTGTGGGTGTGTGGGTGTGCGTGTGTCTGGTGCGCGCGTAGCTAACCTTGAAGCAGAAGAGTGCTGGCATGCAGAGTGAGGAAGTATTGCCGCCGCCCACACTCACCTCCGCCCACTGCTGCGTCGCCTCCGTGCACCAGCCTGCGGGTATGGGTGGCTTCATCAAAACTGAACGGATACACTAATATAGATTATACACCATACGAAAATGATAACAAGGTATTCTTTTGAAATTATTTTTTTGGAACGTTGTATACCAAACGACAAATAACACTAAAAAAAATCTTCATCTGAAAACAGTATCAAAATCTATATTTATAAAAGAAAGTCGTGTTAGTTACACTATTTATAACTCGAGAACGGCTGAACCGATATGGCTGAAAGTTGGTGGGGAGGTAGCTTAGAACCAGGAGACGGACATAGGATACTTTTTTTTTTGAGTAGGGTAGAGTAGGGTAGAGTAAGGTAGAGTAGGATAGAGTTGGGTAGAGTAGGATATAGTAGTCAGTTGACGGGAGCGAAGCCGCGGGCAAAAGCTAGTTGATTAATAAGTGAAGCAGCCGGTTAGCATTTGAAATATTGATATGAACAAGAGGGATCTCATCATCTCCCCATCATCGTAATTAGTAGTGGCCAAAATAGTAACATAACTATCTTCTTGTTACTGACATGTGACGTCATCGCCATTAGGTAGTGACACCACATGTAAGCGTGTGCAATCCTTTTATAGTGATAGTACTTGACACTTCCACCAGATTTGAAAAGATTTTGATTTACAGGACTTTAAACGGATTGTCTGAACGAGTTCACTCCCGCAACTTTTAATTTCGCGAATCAATCTACCAGAGATCGATTCCCGTGGCCAAGATTTTATGATTATTATTTATGAAAACAAAATCCTGTTTTATTATATGTGTAGTTAGGTAGCAGAATTATTTTTTCCTGTCTAACACCCCGCCTCTCGGCAGTATAAAGCCACACCGAAAGGGCTCTGCACAGCTGGCGGTAGACCAGTAGCAGGCCGCGTATACAGTTCGCGGACGCATACCGGCGCTCCGTGCGCCGTGAGATTGTGGAGGCGCGCCTCAACACCACAATCAACGGTGCGGACCACGGGCAAGATGTGGCTACTCCTGCATACGTACGTTCTGAGTACATAGCCCATTCGCCTCAAGAAAATAGTGACTCATCGTTGTCCACTCAGCTTAACTACACCCCTTAATTAATCAATTCATCATCATCATCTTTCGGCCCTTGTCCCGTGTTATTTGGGGTCAGCGCAACATGTTTTTAGGATTCCGTACCTCAAAAGGAAAAAACGAAACCCTTATAGGATCACTTTGTTGTCCGTCCGTCTGTCTGTCATTAAGTTTTTTTTTTCTTTTATTCCAACATGTCACCCGTCATTCGCTATCACTAACTCCTTTTTCCCTTCCCTTTCCCTCTCAATTCATCCACATGTATACTCATAACTCTTTTAGTAACATAACACCCCCTGACACATTAGATTATAGCAAATTAGAAAGTCGTGTTCACATTGTCCAAATAATAACATAAGCCCTTCAGACAATACGAACGCATATTTTGTCAATATTAAAATTAATACCTTATAACTTAATAATAAAATTTCACATACTTTGTATTAAGAAGTTTGGTTTAATTTTTATCCCAGTATGAATATGCCTTTACCTAGAGTTCACGTTAAGAAAATAGTGACGCAACAGTGTTTTTTGTGTCACTATTTTCTTAACGTGAATAAAACAGTTCCCAAGTTACCGTTAGTTTCGTGTGGGTACTCTTCGCAGTCGCTGGTGTCGGTGTCGGCGTCGTCGTGCGGGAGCTCGTAGGCGTACAGTTCGGTCGCGCTCGCGGCCGAGATCTTCGCGTTGTCTTCGAACACTCGCCCGATTGTCGCGCCCGATAACTCGACAATCAACATTCTGAAAGAAACAAGAAATTTACACATTCATATTTCATACATTTTTGTTGTATACCGTATGTGATTACTTCTTACAATTAGATCCTTATTCGCAAATTGAATAATTTACACTTATCTAACTCTATTCGAGTGTGAGTTTGTTTTTTTTTTTTCTTCAAAATCCACAGGTTTGGTTCTTAACTAGGAATGTTGATTTTTGAAAGTTCTAAAATGCAGTTCGGGCCCAAATTTAATCACTCGTGGAAATGTAAAATTCACCTCAAATCATATCTTGCCAAAACATTTTAACACGACATCGCCATTACTGTTCACCTAAGCTCCTTCGCATTTAAATACTAAATGATGATACTCACGACTCGGGCGCCAGTCCGCACAGCTCGGACAACTTCTTCTTGAGATCTAGGTAAGTTCCTTCTGAGTTCACTCTCACTCCATACTTGATAGGCACTGAACCGTCGAGCAGCATCACTGGAAGAACGTCAACATTATAATATTTATAAGCTTATTTGTACAGTGAACCTGAACATTCATATAATTATGTAGGCTGACCCGGCTAACATAATTTTTGCCACATAAATTATCAAAAAACAAAAGGTCCATTCCCCGGTAGGGGGGTAAAAATAGCCTACGACCTAATCTCAGACCTACCAAATATACAGAACTAGCTTCTGCCAGCGGCTTCGCCCGCGTAATAGTCGATTTCTCTATACAAACTTCCAAACTCCGTTTTACCCTCTTAGGGGGAGTTTCGTAAAATCCGTTCTTAGCGGATGTCTGCCAAATTTTAAGTTTGTAGGTGTTATAAGTTTCTGAGATTTCGTGATTAATCAGTGAGTGGTATTTCGCTTTTATACGAGTATATCGATGTACCGAATTCATACTTCAATTTCTTAACTTGGCAATATCAAATCAAAATGCAACGTGCCGACATTCGCTTCTAGTGCAGAGTCTCTAAGCCAATAGCAGAACGTCAACCAAACGTTTATATTATTATATTACTATTTCCTACCGCACGGGTGCCATCTTCGAAGGCACGCATTCTTACCTGTGTTGAACCTCCTTTCGCGCGCGACACATTATCGAACTACGCGCTCATCAAAAATGCAATAATTACAATCCAGGAACTTTTTATCTTTCACCGAACTCATTATAGGAACTGAACTTATGTGTGTTAAAATAAAGTGAAGTTGTGGTCTGATCTTCAGCGAAAACAGCCAGACACGGGAGCTCCTTCGACCTTTGGACCCAGGATGTACGTGGCTAGCAGGTAAAGGGGGGCCTTCTGCATTTAGTTACGTCTGTTCTGGAGCGTTGCAGTTCGAATCTATACCTATTTCACCAGCAGCTGCCCCTAAATGAACCGTGGTAAACTCTCCACGGTACATACAAAAAAATCATAAAAGCCGTTTATATCAAGCTGTTTCGGAGGAGTTCGAATAATGCTTCTATACACCAAAACAAAATAAACTAATTTGTTGATCTCAACACCATTTAGAGAGAATACGATCATGCTTGAGCCTGTAGCTTTCACGTTAAGCAACATCAGCGCTTGCACACGTGCGATCATTTAGTATAGTGACAAAATAAAATAAATCAGTGATATTTCTACACTCAACTCGAGCGGTTTTATTATCAACCTCGGTTTCTGTCTTTTTAAGCATAAGTATACAAACTATCGTCGTAATTTTTTTGGTCCTTCGAGCCGGATTTTGAAGGATTTTAAACAAACATTTAATTCATTTTATTAATGGTTGTTATGATCGAAAACAATTTTATAAATCACTGTGAAAATGTTTTTCGATGGAGCATGAACCAAGAGAGGTCTTGCCCAGCATTGGGCGAGGTTGACCTGTAGATTGATGACGTCTAGCATGAAGCTTGCATTAGAGACAGGATCCGCCGTTTGACGATGTTTAGTAGAAGTTTATATCACGAAATAATCCGCTGTGTAGCAGTAGGCCACTTACCCCTGAGCTCGCAGCACACATAGGACTCCATGGGCAGCGGCAGGCTGAGCATGTTGAAGGCGTCGAAGCGCACCGACTCCCGCGCGCACGTGTCGCACACGACGTTGTGTAGCAGTAGGCCACTTACCCCTGAGCTCACAGCACACATAGGACTCCATGGGCAGCGGCAGGCTGAGCATGTTGAAGGCGTCGAAGCGCACCGACTCCCGCGCGCACGTGTCGCACACGACGTTGTGTAGCAGTAGGCCACTTACCCCTGAGCTCACAGCACACATAGGACTCCATGGGCAGCGGCAGGCTGAGCATGTTGAAGGCGTCGAAGCGCACCGACTCCCGCGCGCACGTGTCGCACACGACGTTGTGTAGCAGTAGGCCACTTACCCCTGAGCTCACAGCACACATAGGACTCCATGGGCAGCGGCAGGCTGAGCATGTTGAAGGCGTCGAAGCGCACCGACTCCCGCGCGCACGTGTCGCACACGACGTTGTGTAGCAGTAGGCCACTTACCCCTGAGCTCACAGCACACATAGGACTCCATGGGCAGCGGCAGGCTGAGCATGTTGAAGGCGTCGAAGCGCACCGACTCCCGCGCGCACGTGTCGCACACGACGTTGTGTAGCAGTAGGCCACTTACCCCTGAGCTCGCAGCACACATAGGACTCCATGGGCAGCGGCAGGCTGAGCATGTTGAAGGCGTCGAAGCGCACCGACTCCCGCGCGCACGTGTCGCACACGACTTTGGACTTCAGCTGACCATAGAACAGCTCCGTCATTATGGACGCATTGCGGGACGTGTGCTGCTCCCAGGCTTCTGCTGCTACCACCTGAAGGGTGAAGATAGTGATTTCAATTTCAAATAGACAAACATAAATTATTAAAAGGGTAACAAAGATCACAAAGATTCAGTTATGGAAAGTGTCGAACTATTTATTAGTCATGCAACTACACATCACTATAGCGCCACCTTTATGAGCGAGTGAGTCGCTGAATTAATTAATTAAAGAATGTACCTAATATTGCAACGAGAAACTTACTCGTGGTCTTTTTGCGATTGTCTCTATTTACATGCTCATATTTAACTTCACATGTATGTTTCTGTGTAGGCGTGAAATGAATACATTTACCGAAAAATAACCCTCAAGTTATTATATAAAATATACTAAAGTTGTAAATAAAACATTTTTTTAATACGACCTAACATTTTTTTTTTTTAATTAATTTGATATTTTTGTAAGAGCAGATACAGCTTATGGGCACAATAGGCAAGCTTACTACCTTATTTGAGGTCGATGGGCCAATGCCTTAATAAAATCAACAGCAAATTGGGTGACTCATCTCATTGAAACACGTGACTAAAATTACACCCGTAGCTCCTGCGTGTTTAACTGTCCTGTTTCCCGTGGTGATACCCACCAACGTACGCAGACGAGCTGAGCATGACCAGAGTTGGCCGATCACAACAGTTTTGTAGACACTGACCTGGTCGGGCCGTCCGTCAGAGTCGTCGGTGTGCGTGATAGCGGGCGCGGCGTGCGGCTTGGCTCGGTTGAGGTCCTCGTGCAAGGCGTCCAGCAGCCACGCCAGCAGCTCCTGCGCGTCGTGCTGGCCGCCGCCCGCCAGCGCGCGCGCCCAGCGCGACACGCACCAGCGCACGCGCAGCGGCGCTACGGAGCGCGCGGAGCACGACCATACCTGACATCAATAAAACTATTTTATAAAGGCCTGTGTATTAGCCCTTACCGTAATCTTATCGAGCCCTTATCAAGCATCTATTTTTCTACCGAAATTCGACCTGCCGAAATGAAGAACTGTAAAAACGAAGCTATCTTCCTTTTTATGCTATGGCATAAAAATAATATAAAGTACAAACGCCTTTAAGCTGTTGATCCCCGCATTAACGCCGGCGTTCACGCGCCATTGTCTTACTATAGCACGGCCTATATTGACTGGCCTGTTGGTCTAGTGGTTAGTGGCCCTGACTGCTATGCCGGAGGTCGTGGGTTCAATTCCCACCCAGGACAAATGTTTTTTGTGATGAGCATGATCATTTGTTCTGTGTCTGGGTGTAATTTATCTATATATGTATGTATTTAGAAATATATAAGTATGTTTATCAGTTGTCTAGTACCCATAACACAAGCTCTGCTTAGCTTGGGACTAGACGGCGTTGTGTGATAGTTGTGAAATATGATTATATTATTATTATTATTACTATTGTGTCTCTAATTACGCACTCAAAAGGTTAAAGCTAATTTTAGACAGCTTGGGTAGAGTTTACGGAGGAACCCCGCATTTCTATCTATGAGGCATGAAGTCATAATTATTCCCTTCTATTAACCTAACCTGTCCGTCTTGGGGTGCATTAAAATTCCGAGCTCGCATCGCTCGCTCTAGGATATATTCGGCGATCATCTATCCATTTTGATAAACAAAAATTTAAATACAAAACGTACAATTATTATTCTGACGAGTGTATATTTATTTTGGTACTTCGGTATAGAGTGGGTATATTTTATATAAAGTTAATATATTTTACTAAAAACTTAGTCTTCGAGACAAAAAACATTTTGGTGAGCATTTCAATTACACCCTTTTAAAAAGGTTGCGTATATTAAAAAGCCCTATCTCTGTTAGCGCGGCTTGGACAGTGAACCCCGCTCATATTGGAGTCGACTCAAGTGCACCCTCAACGCGGTCACAATACTGTCACATCAATTACTAAAGGGTTGTTAACCCTACAAAATAATGTTTACAGTTATAAAAGCTTATAATTTATCCACTTCACTTAAAAAACGGAGGTCTGTAAAATGTTATTAATGCTTTAAAAAAATCAAGATAAAAAGTCAGGTTGCTGTTCAATTTTTTTATTATTTTTTAGCCCAAGCTCGATACAGTTACTGAACATCCGATTATTCCCGATGTCCACCACTTGTCTGGCCACCACTGGGGGACAGCGAGACAACTTTAAAACATTATTCTCGTTGTCCACCACTGGGGGACAGCGTCACAACTTTGTAAATTATTTCCATTCGCCACCACTGGTGGACAGCGACACGGATTTTTTAACATTCCCTATGGCCGCCGTTGGGGGACAATGGCACAACTCTTTTGATCCGATTCCCACTGGCCATCAATTTAAATTGTTTAATCTAGAGACCGGTAAAGGATAGCTTAATATACTTACGGATTTGATTTTTAGCAGGGCTAAGGGTAAGACTAATTTAAATATTTATAAATTATATGGTAGGTAAATAATAGTCATATTCTTGAATCAACTTTTATTAAATGTTTCACTCAAGTATTAAAAAATGATCCTACTACTTAGTATTATATAATATAGCTTTGATTGGTTATTTTTTATTGAAGTGGGTAATTAACCGACTTAATTTCCACAGCTGGTTGACAGGCTACAATTTTTAAAATCGACTAGAACATTACAATCATAATCACAGTTTTATTATCCTATTCCTCGACGGAGGAATAAAAATTAAATATTATAAATTAATCAACAGTTTTAAAAATCACGTAGTTAAACAAAAAGACAATAATAATTTATCACAGTATCTAGAAATTGGCCTACAGATATGTACTAATCAACAGTTTTAAAAATCACATATGTAGTTAAACAAAAAGGCAATAATAATTTCTCACAATATCTAGAAATTGGCCTTTACAAGACCCATTTGGGTTTCTTGAATTAAACATAATGTAGGTACTACTCAAAAGTCTTAAACACCACATAGGTAGTTAAACAAAATACAATAAGTACTTATTAGTTTCTCATAATTTCTAAAAATTGACCTACAGATATTTGGCCGTTTACAAGTTCCATTTGGGAAATTATTATTGCCTTTTTGTTTAACTACATATGTGATTTTTAAAACTGTTGATTAGTACATATCTGTAGACCAATTTCTAGATATTGTGATAAATTATTATTGTCTTTTTGTTTAACTACATATGTGATTTTTAAAACTGTTGATTAATTTATAATATTTAATTTTTATTCCTCCGTCGAGGAATAGGAGCCTGTTCACCTTGGCTCCTGTTTTTCAGAATGTATCCCTGGAGTACACTGACTGCCTTCAGCTCTTGGGAGTTGAAATTTCCTCAGATCTTAACTTTGGGCGGTTCATTGAGTCCAAAGCCAAGGTAGCTGCTAGGAAACTCGGCGTACTTGCAAAGGTCCGGCGGTACTTCACACCAGGACAGCTTCTAATGTTATACAAAGCACAGGTCCGTTCGTGTGTGGAGTACTGCAGCCACATATGGGCTGGTGCTGCAAAATGCCACCTGGCAGCTTTGGACTCGGTGGAAAGGCGTGCAAAGAGGCTAATTGGTGATCCAGATCTGGTTAATTCCAATCTACAAAGTCTTGAGCACAGGCGTAGGGTAACCAGCCTTTCGGTGTTTTACAGGATGCATTTTGGAGAGTGTGCGCAGGAATTGCATGACTTGATTCCACCATCTCATTTCTACCATCGGACAAGCCGACGAACGGCGAGTATCCACCCTTACGTTGTTGAAACCTCTACGGTCCGGACCAAGCGCTTCGCCTCGTCGTTTATACCGCGTACATCGAGGGACTGGAATAATTTGCCTGCTGCGGTTTTCCCGTCCGATTATAATTTGGGTCTCTTCAAGGCTAGAGTGAATAGGCTCTTAATAAATTAGTGCGCCTCACCATCTACGATTGCATTACTACTTACCATCAGGTGGGATCGCAGTCAAGCACTAGTTTATATCAATTAAAAAAAAAAAAAAAAATAGGATAATAAAACTGTGATTATGATTGTAATGTTCTAGTCGATTTTAAAAATTGTAGCCTGTCAACCAGCTGTGGAAATTAAGTCGGTTAATTACCCACTTCAATAAAAAATAACCAATCAAAGCTATATTATATAATATTAAGTAGTAGGATCATTTTTTAATACTTGAGTGAAACATTTAATAAAAGTTGATTCAAGAATATGACTATTATTTACCTACCATATAATTTATAAATATTTAAATTAGTCTTACCCTTAGCCCTGCTAAAAATCAAATCCGTAAGTATATTAAGCTATCCTTTACCGGTCTCTAGATTAAACAATTTAAATTGATGGCCAGTGGGAATCGGATCAAAAGAGTTGTGCCATTGTCCCCCAACGGCGGCCATAGGGAATGTTAAAAAATCCGTGTCGCTGTCCACCAGTGGTGGCGAATGGAAATAATTTACAAAGTTGTGACGCTGTCCTCCAGTGGTGGACAACGAGAATAATGTTTTAAAGTTGTCTCGCTGTCCCCCAGTGGTGGCCAGACAAGTGGTGGACATCGGGAATAATCGCTGAACATCTCTTTTACTAAGAAAAAAAAACATCTTTTTTTTTATCGTACCAAGTTTTACTAAAAATGCTCCTGTATTAATTTAATATATATATACATCTTAAATATTAAATATTACAACTTAATAGGTATTTTTAAACCAACTGAAAATAATAATATGTACAAACGGCTAGAAAAAGATATATAATATATATATATAGGGCATCAAAAAATTCGTCCACATCGATGTCAATGAGTAAAGTGCCCAGTACGCTGGCAGCATTGCCACGCTGGATAGCAATGCTGATTCGTTGACCGAAGAAAAGCCCAGCACTCTGGTCACATACAAGTTAGAATACATACCTCCTTACAAAGTTCTCCATATCTTAACGCTAAAACTCCTTTGGTACCGAGCGGGTTGGTTGTGTTCACCTCGTACAGATGCATGCCCGAGTTGAAATATCGCGTCAGAGGCCCGGTGTTCCATACCTACAACATACAAAATCTTTGAATATGCTGTTTTCCTGGAAACCTTAGATTATTTAGTGTCTTGTATTCAATTTGACAATCCAACACATTCCAGTATTTATAAATACACTATGGATGTTGTCATACCATACTTGATTTTTTTTTTGAAGTGAAACTTCTTTAACGGGGTTGGAAAAAAATTTAGTGTAACATTTTTTCGTTACGCGTCACATTTTTCCGTTACGCGCCATCTTTTTCTTATCCCTACCACGCGTTATTCGAAGTATACTTTCTCCAGCGGAGTAGGGATTGGTAAATGTCTTAACCTTTGTCATATATATAAATACATATATATATATATTTATATACGTCATAAAGAAGTTTCACTTCTTACGAGTGTACGCTAGTACACGCACACATTTTGACGTGACAACGTCTTATAAATTGGTTTGCCGGGTGACACTTCAAGAAACTGCGTTACGCTCCGCTCACGTTATGCGCTCACAATGAGAGCGAGTGAGAGGCACGCGTCCCTTCCACTCGGGCATGGTTAGCCCGCCTAAGAGCGAGAGAGACAGACATAAAAAGTGAAAGGCACGCGTCCCTTCCACTCGAGCACAGTTAGCCCGCCTAAGAGCGAGAGAGACAGAGCGAGAGAGAGAGAGTGAGAGAGATAGGCATACACACCGGTTCATGTCTTGCGCTTCTATTTCGCTTAGGCGCCTGCATACAAGTTTACACGTTGCCAGTTAATTGTAAAACGATTGTGTAGTGATAATGTGAAGGTAGTTTCGTCCATCGCAACAATTCAAACAGCAAAGGTAAATAATTTCAGACTGATAATATAACATGATGAAATAAATGACTAAGACATGGTTATGTTGTAGTAATCACAATGTTGTGGTAGTTTTCAATCAAAAAAGTAGTATAAATCGTTTCTCAACCAATAATAATTTGTTTAACTTGAAAAAATGAGTCACTCAGATAGGAACAAGTTAAGTTGTAGTAAACGCTGTTTCATTGTACGCAAATGTATTGCAAGTTATTGTATGTATATTTGTATATAAATACGTATGTATGTGTAAAGGTAAAAATAAAATTTTGTTAATATGAAATTCAGTGCGAGATTCTTTGTATAAATTAATGTTTTAAATATAATTCTTTGTATAAATAAATGTTTTAAATTGTTACTATTATTTCATCCTTCTTCCTACTATACGAATGAATATTCACATTAAAATTATTTTACCACTCAAAGTCGTTGTCACGTAAAACTTTCGCCCGTATACCGACTTTACAGGCAACCAATTTTTTTTATTTTCTTAATGATTGGGTTCGTTTCCTGGGAACATCAGAATGGCCGGTCAACAGTCGTATTTAGCTTTGAAATTGGAACTAAAAATGACTTATCAATTGCTTCTATTTGCTTACCATGATGAGAGAATTACTTATTTCATAAGTTAAATATTTTAATGTTGACCGTCCATTCTGATCTAGAATGGCTGGATAATCGCTGTAGAGTTGTAACTATGTGGAATTACTGAAATATTCATGGGCCAAAAATTGCTTATCAATTACTTACTTCAGTATTTATAAGTCTAGACCCTCTTTATTCTAGAACAGTCCAACCTCAGCAAACTTAGCGTGCAGCTGATGCATGTAGCGGCAAGCTCCTCGCAGTACAATCATTACTAATGTCAAAAGCGACTCACAGACTGCAAGGCCGCATTCATGAAGCATGTATTCCCCAAGTTGTGCAGGCCGGTGGCGCCGGGCAGGTTGGGCACTATCAACGTCTCGCGACGCTCCGTGGCTCTGCTTGACCCACTGCTCATACTGGAAGTAAAAATATGTAACATAAAGAATTCGAGATGATTATCAAATTATAGAGTACAATATACAATAGATAAAAAGTTCAAATTCCATTGCAACCCATAATTATTTCGGGCGTCCGGGCAGAAATGGTCAATTAAAAATCAATACTTAAGTTGGTGGCGATGGGTTCAAATTATGTCGAATTATAAATTCAAGTGGAAGGGTCGACGAAGTCGACCGCGGCGGAAGTGTGTGGCGATCTGATCATGTTGGCGGAGCAATCTTTGCCAGAGATCGCCCTAGATAGAAGTTTGGAAGGAGAAAGGCAAGGTCGTATTGCTGGGCAAAGATCTCCTTGCCCAGCAGTGCGACACACAATAGCCTATTAAAAAAAAAACAAGTCGATCTGTAAAAAAATCTTCATGTCACAAGCCATGTTTGATTGGTTGACCAAAAAAACTCACAAAAGTACAGTCTTTTTTACCCGACTGCCAAGAAGGGTTATGTTTTTTTCAGTTGGTACAGAACACCTGTAACCCGTGGACTTTCAGGCTCATCACGAAATAAAAGAACATTAACGGGGTATAAAATTTATAATTTCAATATTCCAGAATATCCAAGAATTTTATTCATTAAAGTGACCAAAAAATGTTTTACTAGGCTAAAAATAGGTCCTTCCTTATTCATTAATCCTTCGTTTTGCACATAAAAGTTTATAAGACGAAAAGTTTGAGGCGGACTTAAATCAGCCCCCCTAGCCAAGTTACGATCGTTTCGTTTGCGTCGAACGCCTCGATTAGGCCACACTTCCTATTCCTTCCTTTCTGACCACGTGACTGAGCGTTGAGATGACGTCACTCTCTCGCTCACACACGACACTCGTACTCGAGGCATTCGACGCAAACGAAACGATCGTAACTTGGCTAGGGGGACAGGATGGTGGAGAGACAAACTAGTCGTCTAGCGTCAAACAAAAACCAATTCATTGACATAACGTATTTATGCGCCCGAAAAAAACACGTGATCAAACAATTACACAGCGTAAACATTGTTATCACGCATTATCCTCTAAATATATATCATAATTATATTATTGTTTAACAGAAATATAAAGTACACAATACCACAATGAACTAAATAACATTTCACTGAAGAAAAACTTTCACGAACTTCCATGACCACATTGCAGTTATATTTGAACCTGACAAACTTGAATTAAATCACATTTATTTATAATCTTAAGGGCCTAACCTATGTATATAGGAAAACGTATGTTTTTCCTATTGATAAGCATGTCATTGTTATATTGGCATTTATTATCAGCTGACTAGGTATGTTACATTGAAGTGGATCGGTAGCATGTAGTGTTCTGTAATTTCTGCCTACTCTCATGAGGAAAAAGGCCTGAGTTCATATTGTTCACAATGTTCACGTATCAAACGCGTGAGCATATCGACTGAAGTCACCGGCGGTTGAGACGGCGGCGGGAACGCGCGCAGCGGACGGCGAGCGGCGCCGCACTTCACGATCAGACGGCTTCAGAGGCACACACGTCCCTCTATCGACACCTCACTGTAGCGCTACTTATTTGTCGCATTTATTCGAATATAATCTTCGAATAGTATACAGTCCACTTATTTATTCATCTCCCTAAGATCCTGAACATATTATTATGTATATATTTATCGAATCATGGAAGTTCGCAAACGCATCATGGGACTCTTTAGCCGGATCGCGGGGCCTTGCAAGTGCACCTTCCAGGCCTGAGGGATTGTTTAAGAGTCACCGTGGCCCTTGTATACTGTTCTAAAGTGCGGTATCGCGGGGGGCTGCGCGTAACCATAGCAACGACCGCCATTTTAGTTCAACTTATGTCACGCGTACAATACTTTACGCTACTAGTTTATTCTCTTAGTTATAATAAGTTAGGTGACCAATAGCTGCCGTAGCGCTTTAACCGCGGATTAGCATCCAAACGAACTTTTGAGTAACTTTTACGAATAAATTACACTATCGCGAAGTCTGTGGTTCTCGTCAACTCACATCCAATGACTGTAAGTAACCAGTACAGTAACCTCTGAGCCATACAGCCCTAGAATGTAAAGAGCAACTAAAGGAACATGGTCAGTAAGCGTCTGAAGCTCATTTCACCCAGAATAAAAGAAGTTATTTGACGATTTCCCAAACAAAACCGTGCATCTCGTCTTGAGATTCGACAATCGAACAATGTGACTTCTGCAATTAGATTATGCTTATCCGCAAATGGATCGATAGACTTGGTTTCTTTAGGAATTCTGCAAAAGATTTTTTGGTATTTACTAGCGATGGGCGATTCCGAAATGTTTTAACAATCGAAAGAACAATTGGAGTCTTTAAAATAAACCATCGACTCGCCGTTCTACAAAATAATCGAGATATTTTTCGATTGTTTCGAATCAACGGATTCGACCGCTAGTTTTCGATTGTTCGAATCAGTCACTCTCACTCACCGAGTCTCGTTCGGTCACCGGGGTGAGGGGTCAGTCAGTCGCAATAACAGATTGAGTCGGATTTGAGTCAAAGTCGAAACAATCGAGAACTATCAAGATGTCTCGAACAAGCTAATAAAACCTCTCGCCATCGCGCATCGCTAGTATTTACTTTTTACAACTTTTCTCTTACGACCATTGAGTTCTCGCCAAGGACGGTCTAAGCTATTATAAATTAAATTCATTTATTTCAGGTACCATTATAAACCATATAAAATATACTTGAGGGTTGTAAGACATACCTGAGGGCTCCTATCTCTTCCGGCCACGTGAGGTCACAGTTCCGCACTTCCAGCAACAGCCTGGCTCGCTCGTCCAGCCCCAGCTCGTGCAGTGTTGGTCGGTCATCATCCAGCAGTACTGCTGTGTTCCCTACTGACCAGACCCGCATGTCTTCGCGAGCTAGGCCTAAGGCTGCGCAGAGGAATTCGCACACCTGGGGAAACAAAGAAAAGGATTCAGTGAAGTATTGTTGGACGGCACCACGGCATGCAAGCCCGCCTTGCTATCGTTGGGAGTGTGGAAACACGTTCATAGAGAATGGAGTGGCAGAATGATAATATCGCCATGGGGAGACACGTTCACTGTTATAGAATGAAGCGACAGAACGATAATATCGCCGTGGGGAGACATGTTCACTGTTATAGAATGAAGCGACAGGACGATAATATCGCCGTGGCGAGACTCGTTCACTGTTATAGAATGAAGCGACAGGACGATAATATCGCCGTGGGGAGACATGTTCACTGTTATAGAATGAAGCGACAGGACGATAATATCGCCGTGGCGAGACTCGTTCACTGTTATAGAATGAAGCGACAGGACGATAATATCGCCGTGGCGAGACACGTTCACTGTTATAGAATGTAGCGACAGGATGATAATATCGGCGACACGATTCCTTCAACGCATCAACGCACCACAATCACGTAGATTAATATGTAAGTACTTGCTGAGACATACCTGCCTGACGGTGGCTAGGCGGGAAAAGGCTGCGGTGTAGGCGAGCTGCCGGTCGGGAGGCGCGGGCGCCAGCGGCACGCTGCTGTACAGCGACGCGCCCGCGCCGCCGCCTCCGCCTGACAGAGGGGCGATTCCTGCCAACACAATTACTTTATTAGAATAAATACACGTTAACAACGTATTAGTAACGTTAAGGAACTTGATACCAAACGAAGTAATATAAAACAGTACCATTTAAAAAGTTTATCGTCATGAATCTAGACATATATGGTTCTAAACGTTGGAATCAAAAAGCAGAACTCATAATATCACTCGAGGGCCTGTTTGTCTGTCCGCTTATTATTATTATTTTTATACATTTATTTATCTCGGCACCCTAAGGTCCTGGACTTTTGGAAGGCGTACGAGGAGCCGAAACCAACTCGCAGAGGCCCTTTTAGACGCTTTTAATGGAAAGTGGTACGAACCGGTGATTATCCCTGTACGCACTATGCTAGTACATCCAAGGACAACCCCCGGTTGGTAAGAAACTATTGCGACATATGGAAAACTAAGATATAAGGCTATGGTTTTTGGAGTCTTAAGTGGACTGGTTACCAGGAACTATGTTAAGACTATGGCCCCTGCCTAAACAATGTTATTAATATCCATCGACAAAAGGCAGGGGGTGACTTGCACACTCAATAAATGGGCCCCCATAAACGGTCGCTAGCACGAAGTGACGTAGCAACAAGAGGGCAACATATCCTGAGGTGCTTAAGGAGTGGAGAGGTATACCACGGCTATCAGGACAATCCCGGAAGTATGGTCAAGATCCCTACCAGCACTTTACTGGATTATACATCCTTCTCCCGAGCACGTTTGCTCTTGCGAATCTCCACTCAATAAAGGCAAGAGAGAGGTGGGAGCTCAGTTCCTCGTCAGTGTTCACTACGGCCGGCCAATAAAGGCAAGCCGGAGATGAAGAACAAGAATTCTCCCGAGAGATCGGGTCCGTGGGGTCGCTAATGCCCAACAGTTCGCCACAAAACTGCCCTGCGGATTTATTATTATTATTATTAAACTTTTCTTATTGCGTTCCCGCCAAACGCTAAGTACAAAATGTATGGGAAGTCATTTGTCTAAACCTGCTGGGAGCAGGCCGCTAACGCAGTCTCCACCCTTCGGTACTCACGCAGGTGTAGATGAAGCTAAAAAGCGCGAACAAAGCTATACTAAAGTGCACGGCAAACGCGTTAAAAGCTCGTTTGTATCGCGTTTGTTTATGAATTGTCGAAGAAAGGAGCGTGGGGAAGGGGCACAACTCGGCTCCACGCGCATTTGTGAACGCAGAGCAGGAGCGTACCTACCGCCGTATCAACCGTATCAATAATACAGGGCCCCCGAGCTACAGGGAGAGCTACATGTCCCATAACTCGTAATATGTCCATTCATCCACTATCTTAAATTCCCTTATTGATAGGCAGCCAGAAGTTAATGAATAATATCTATATTAGGCTGTTCTAATAGTTTTTAGCTCACTCCGCTCGTTCTAGCTTTTTCTGCGTGAGACTACAATAAAAACTCAACCTATTCAAGTAAGTTCAGAATGATTTTCGAGACCTTTCAGGACACTAATTCTATGCTAGTAGGACCTATTTTGTACAAAAAAAAAATGCTAAATATTTGATATGGGGCCCCATTAGGTCTTAGGTCAAAATAGGTTCTTATTTTGTACAAAAAAAAAACTGCAAAAATATTTGATATGGGGCCCCATCAGGTCTAGCAACGCCACTGACGCAGAGATTCCTGCACTACAATACATACGCGCAACTTCTGCGCGTCTATATCGCCGTATCTGCGTGTTAGTATCGATACAAATGCTCATTCTCACTCGCTTACGGCGCCACTAAATTTTTCAACATGTACAGATGTTTACTGTCTGCGTCTGAATTTCGATTAAAGCGCATTTTTCGATAAAATCAAAACGTAGCAAAGAGCTTCTGAAAAAATTTCAATGAAGTAAAACCTACATTTTCTTTACTAGACGTGCAACTCTAGTTTTAAATATGATAGAAATATGGTTGTTTTAAAATATGATAGAAATATAATTGTTTTTGAATACGGTTGTTTTTAAATATGATAGAAATATGGTTGTTTTTAAATATGATAGAAATATGGTTGTTTTTGCATTGGATACAACAGAATTTTTGGTATAGACTAGTTTAAAAATAAGATTTTACCAAAAATTTCTAGGTTTTGATTTTGAACAGCCGCTTGAACCCTGTTCCTAATACCAGTGGGATACTAGTTTATTTTTTTCATTGAAATAACAATGAAATGTCTATACCAAATTAATTATTTACAGAATATAAATAAATTAAACATTTATAGCAAAAGATATACCACGCTGTATGTGTCAGATTAAAACAAACATGACAATATTAATTAATATAGTTAATAAAATTAGTCATACGTACTCTGTGGGCTCTGAACGTGTCGTAATAGCTTCAAGTGTAGAGGATATAACTCCAACTCGACGTCAGAATTCGGGGGACGAATCACCTGCAACATAAACAATGGATGGTTAAAAATGATACTATTACATTAAACATTGGACTCGGTTGATTGATTGAAACCAGGGACTTTATGGAGCTCCGTAGCAGTAACCGAAACTATTGGATAATAATATTCGAAATAGACAAAATATCCGTAACCGTTACAGAAACTGATATTAAGGTTTCGTATTGGATAAAGACAGAGTCCTGCCTGGCCAAATGTATTTTATTTACTTTAATAATTTAAAAATCTAATATCCTTAACCGAAACTAGCGAATAACCCGAAACACGTTTCAGATCATTAAAGCGCTATAGATTGATGAAAAGTCCGGATAAGGTGAATTTTGAAACCTTATTTTGTCTAAGTTCAATAAAGTGGAATGTCCTATTACCGCAAATACCATATACTTGACCTAATAATATACCATACACTAAAACGTTGAATTCAGCGCCATCTAGCGAGAACATGGCCACACTCGGGCCCGTAGCTTTCACCAGGAACTGTTACGGGAGATTTTCTTTTTTATTTGATGATTAACCATGCCTAGTTTTAAAATAACTGTTGAGAACACTCTCGGCAACATGGCGCGCGCTGGCGGCAGTGCGCCGCACGTGCGGGGGCGGCGGCCACACGCCGCTGCAGCACGCCTCCACGCGCGGCTTTGCGATGCGCGTTCTTTTAGCGTCTTATTTTCTTGTTTAACTTTTTCAACCAACCGTTGTAATTTTTTGTTATTATACATGTTACACAGTCCACTACAACTTTTATTTGCTCCACCACGACCTATCGTCGCTAATAATGACTCACATGTCAAAGTGAAGGAGTAGTAAACTCCGGTAGGTTTGGTGGGGCACCTAGACTATAGCCTACTCGCGTTAAGAAATTGTTGTCACTAAATTAGAAATCCATGTTCACATTGACCAGCTGAAGTAAAAACGAATATCTCACCTCAACTCGACATTTAAACTTTAAGATGTAGAAAAAGTGGGGCGAAACCAATCTGGTAGAATTCAACGCCACCAAAACACAAGCGTGTCTGTTCACCGCCAAAAGGAGCCCGTTCACCTTGGCTCCTGCTTTTCGGAATGTATCCCTGGAGTGCACCGACCGCCTTCAGCTCTTGGGAGTTGAAATTTCCTCAGACCTAAATTTTGGGCAGTTCATTGAGTCCAAAGCCAAGGTAGCTGCTAGAAAACTAGGCGTTCTTGCAAAGGTCCGACGGTACTTCACACCGGGACAGCTTCTAATGTTATACAAAGCACAGGTCCGATCGTGTGTGGAGTACTGCAGTCACATATGGGCTGGTGCTGCAAAATGCCATCTAGCAGCTTTGGACTCAGTGGAAAGGCGTGCGAAGAGGCTAATTGGGGATCCAGATTTGGTTAAGTCCAATCTACAAAGCCTCGAGCATAGGCGCAGGGTAGCCAGCCTATCGGTATTCTACAGGTTGCATTTTGGAGAGTGTGCGCGGGAATTGCATGACTTGATTCCGCCATCTCATTTCTACCATCGGACAACCCGACGTACGGCGAGTATCCACCCTTACGTTGTTGAAACTTCAACGGTCCGGACTAAGCGTTTCGCTTCGTCGTTTATACCGCGTACATCGAAGGACTGGAACAATTTGCCTGCTGCGGTCTTCCCGTCTAACTATAATTTAGGTGCCTTCAAGGCTAGAGTGAATAGGCTCTTAATAAACTAGTGCGCCTCACCATCAATGATTGCATCACTGCTTACCATCTGGTGGGATCGCAGTCAAGCACTGGTTTATATCAATTAAAAAAAAAAAAAAAAAAAAAGCTGCTTTATAACCAACACTGCGTTAAGCGGGCACCCACCGCGTGACTATGCGCGTGTGTCGTGAGCGACGGTCCCCGTAGCGGAAACCAGATTATTACCTGCGCAGTGTCGCTAGTTCAACTTTAACGGTGTGCATGTAGTCGTGTCGATGGAGAACTTTAATTTTTTATTAGCGACTGCCCGCGATAGGTGCCCGCGCCGCGAGCCGCGACAGTACACTTTTGTATGGGACCGCACGGGCAACTGCGTAACGCAGCGTCGGCCCATACGACGCCATAACAACAATAGATTCAAACAAATTGAAGTAATGCTGTGACCACGTAGTGATGAAAAAAAAACACTTAATATTAATATTTGACATTTCATAACATTTGAAAATAAAACCACTTTGCAGTGTTTTTTGATAAAATGATCGTTCGATTATAACGTATTTGCGTTAAGAAAATAGTGAATCATCGTTAAAGAGTTTACTATACCTAATCATATATTTAATGGTTTAATTTTTACTCTAGTATGAATACGTTTTTACTTTGCAGTAGCACTGATGACTCACTATTTTTAACGCGAATAGACTATAGTATCTGTACTCCATTCAAAATAAGATTAGACATTGACGTTTATTGCGTTGGCGGCATGATAAATGACGGCTGCAGTGAATAGTTGGTACGTAAACACTTTTTTGCTTTTAATGCCATCCTTATGCCTCGGGAATAGAAGCCAAAATCGGTTGAACAGCAAAAAAAGGTTTATTTAAGTGTCTAATCTTATTTCGAATAAAGTATAGGTTCACGAGTAGTATCTGGTGCAGGTAATAGTTGAGGTTCCGGTGTAGGTGAGGCAGTACACTCACCTGCCTAGGCAAGGGGTCCGGGCCGCCGTACCACAGCGCGAGCGCCCTCCACAGCGCGTCGGGCACGAGCTCGAAGTCGCGGTGCTGCGCTAGTGTTACGTCGCGACGTAAGTGTAGGTGAGGCAGTACACTCACCTGCCTAGGCAAGGGGTCCGGGCCGCCGTACCACAGCGCGAGCGCCCTCCACAGCGCGTCGGGCACGAGCTCGAAGTCGCGGTGCTGCGCTAGTGTTACGTCGCGACGTAAGTGTAGGTGAGGCAGTACACTCACCTGCCTAGGCAAGGGGTCCGGGCCGCCGTACCACAGCGCGAGCGCCCTCCACAGCGCGTCGGGCACGAGCTCGAAGTCGCGGTGCTGCGCTAGTGTTACGTCGCGACGTAAGTGTAGGTGAGGCAGTACACTCACCTGCCTAGGCAAGGGGTCCGGGCCGCCGTACCACAGCGCGAGCGCCCTCCACAGCGCGTCGGGCACGAGCTCGAAGTCGCGGTGCTGCGCTAGTGTTACGTCGCGACGTAAGTGTAGGTGAGGCAGTACACTCACCTGCCTAGGCAAGGGGTCCGGGCCGCCGTACCACAGCGCGAGCGCCCTCCACAGCGCGTCGGGCACGAGCTCGAAGTCGCGGTGCTGCGCTAGTGTTACGTCGCGACGTAAGTGTAGGTGAGGCAGTACACTCACCTGCCTAGGCAAGGGGTCCGGGCCGCCGTACCACAGCGCGAGCGCCCTCCACAGCGCGTCGGGCACGAGCTCGAAGTCGCGGTGCTGCGCTAGTGTTACGTCGCGACGTAAGTGTAGGTGAGGCAGTACACTCACCTGCCTAGGCAAGGGGTCCGGGCCGCCGTACCACAGCGCGAGCGCCCTCCACAGCGCGTCGGGCACGAGCTCGAAGTCGCGGTGCTGCGCTAGTGTTACGTCGCGACGTAAGTGTAGGTGAGGCAGTACACTCACCTGCCTAGGCAAGGGGTCCGGGCCGCCGTACCACAGCGCGAGCGCCCTCCACAGCGCGTCGGGCACGAGCTCGAAGTCGCGGTGCTGCGCTAGTGTTACGTCGCGACGTAAGTGTAGGTGAGGCAGTACACTCACCTGCCTAGGCAAGGGGTCCGGGCCGCCGTACCACAGCGCGAGCGCCCTCCACAGCGCGTCGGGCACGAGCTCGAAGTCGCGGTGCTGCGCTAGTGTTACGTCGCGACGTAAGTGTAGGTGAGGCAGTACACTCACCTGCCTAGGCAAGGGGTCCGGGCCGCCGTACCACAGCGCGAGCGCCCTCCACAGCGCGTCGGGCACGAGCTCGAAGTCGCGGTGCTGCGCTAGTGTTACGTCGCGACGTAAATGCCCGCCCTCGCCTGTTAGTGTTCGGACCTAGAAAGAAAAGACAAACAGTTAAAAACTATGGGGTGGGGTCGCGTTCAAGCACTAATCTATATACCATTAAAAAAAAAATGTAAGCTAAAATCTCTCAGTCCATACATACCTTCAACAAGTTAGGTGCCAACAGTCTCTTGTTATCAACAGGCCCCGGGTGTCGGTGCCCTCTCGCAGCGGCCGCGCTGCTGACCCCGCTACTGCTGCCCGCACTGCCCACTGAGGCGGTCTCTGCGCGCCATAGGAGAGAACCCATGGATTCTGGAACCAAGGGAGAGATGATAACTAGAAGTCGATACGAAACATTGATTGCATATTCGTAGTTTTATTACTATTATTTGGTAAGACACACTAGCAGCTTTTAGTTGATGCATATGTTTCATATAGTTTGAAGATGTTTAGTCTGTCCAACTTTTCACACTTTCCGGGAGTCTGTTCCATGCCGTTACAACTAAGTTAGGTAGAAATTGCTTCAAAGGCTTCTTTTTGGATGCATTTCCCCATAACTTGAAGGAATGACCTCGTAAATGTTTGTTGGCATTCAGTGTGTAAAGGTCTTGAAGGCTGGGCAAGCTGGGCTTGTATGTGATCCCGTTCTATAGGTTGTCATGTGAATGAAAAGTCTCGCGTTTGACCACTATCTCACCTAATAGTAAGCGATGATGTAGTCGACGATGGAGCATGCTTGCCTAGAAGTAGCCAATTCACTATTGACTTAAAGACCCCTAGGTTGTAGCTATAACCTAGGGTACTTGGACTTCAGATTTATGTACTGTATGTTATTTTTAACTGTGCTGATTGTCTTAATCTGTATTCTGTCACTGTACTTATTAAAATAAAATAAAATAAAAATAAAATATGTGCCGGGAATTCCATTCCTTAGCTGTACGCACAATAAATGAGACATGACGTTTATGAGTATACATATGTATATCAGCACCACTCAACTCAATCTATTTATATAAAAGGAGAAACTGACTGACTGACATATCAACGCACAGCCGAAACTACTGGGACTATGAGCGTGAAATTTTGCACAAGCGTTCCTTTTATGACGTAGGCGAGCACTAAGAGAGGATTTTTCAAAATTCACCCCCTAAGGGGATGAAATGGTGGTCCAAAGTTTGCATGGAAAAATTAAATTTTACGCGGGCGAAGCCGCTGGCAGAAGCTAGTCATACAATACATCGATTGCATGTTAGGGGTTGTAAGTGATCCTTTCCTATGGGTTGTCATATGAATGAGAATAGTAAATATTTCGAGGTTCAAAGATCACCTCTTGTGAACATAAAGTATCTAGCGATTACTCACCTGTAGAGTTACTAGTGAAGCTCTCGTCACACACGATCGCCTCGTCGATTTGCCTCTGCGGCGCGCGGCAGCAGTTGTCCGTGCTCGCTCCCGACGTGTAGGCCAGCCAGTTGCCCCACCATTCAGCCGCTACCAGGTACCAGAACTGACCCACTGAGTACCCGCGCTGGACTGAGCGCCGGAGCCAACCCAGGACTGGAAGAAACAAATACAGAACAAGATTATTACTATCGGTAATAATTTGTGAGATCAGCCGATATTTCTGACTCCATTTGGCTGCAGGTGCAGTAGAAAAATCTACTACCTTTGGCGTTCAAACAATAAAATAATCAAATATGTATAAAATTATGACTTTTTCATTATTGATAGGCTTGTATTTAACCACTATATATAGTAACCACTATATAATAGGTAAGCGATGTTGTGGTCGTTTTTTTTTTGGTGGGAAGTCATCCAATGAGTTCTCCCTCTCTAGGGCGGGGCGAGAGGGCGTATGTTACTTATTTGCTTTGCGTTCAAGGACCTCGGGTGGTCGAAGATGGAGTACGCTTGTCTAGAAGTTACTCTATTCACTTTTGACTTAAAGACACCTATTTTGTAGCTATCAGGGAACACAGACTCTATTATTTACTTAGTGTACACACCTACCACAGTGTGGTCTTTTTTTTTTTTGACCCAAAGCTTGACTGGTAGAGAGTGCCTTATTGCATTAAGTCCGCCTATGTACCACTATTGCAAATGAAGTTTAAATAAATAAAATAAAAACATTTTGTACATCAGTTTCATAAGGTAAGCTATCGCTATAATATAGAGGTGCATCAACCGATTCATTATCGACATAAACTGGCGCCAGTAATCGAACAAGTATGTAGGTACTACGGAAATTGACCGTGTATTGTGTTCGCGATAAAAGGCGCTAATTGATTGTGGGAAATATATCAAGGTACAGTTTATTTAACGCAGTTTTTATTAAAGCTAACTTTATTGCACTTCTCTAGAATGTTGATTGTTCCTAGTCTGAGCTGAATAGGTGTTGTTTTTAGTTGTGAAATCATTCAACGGCTTCTAAGGCGGAGCGAGAGGGCGTATCAGACTTTTACTGACTAAAACCCACTCATATATTCCTTCCTCGCCTTACGTCCCGGGGTTCCCCTTCGGACAACCCATAGCCTCAGTAGGCTTAGGCCCTACTGGGCCATAGATGTTTACAAAGGGTGGGGTCGTGTCAAATCTGTCAACGAACAAGAATCGAATCCATGATGACTTTAAAGATAAAGATAAAGATAATTTTATTTTGCAAATATGGGTAACAGTAAAAGATGACAGAAAAATATTGGTAGCAAGTTCAGCCATATTTTACCATGTAGGCATGCAAAAGACATACTATAACTACGTACAATTTTAAAATAATACACAATGATGTACAAACAAGTAGATACAAAGAAAAAAATTAAACTAACTTATAAAAACTTTTTAGAAAAAAAAATAACCGACTTCACTAAAAAAAACACTAAAAGGATCAAAATAACTTTAATTTCGGATGTCGGTGTTTCTCGGTATTGTTTGTTTCTTATTTAACACCGACTTCCGAAATTAAAGTTATTTTGATCCTTTTAGTGTTTTTTTTAGTGAAGTCGGTTATTTTTTTTTCTAAAAAGTTTTTATTTCACACTTTTTAGTTGCGATACACTTATAAACAGAGTGCCTATTTCTAATGACAATTCCAATTAACCCAAATACTGCTAGGTTACATTGTTTTATTATAAAGTTGCTGTGCCTACCTTCCTCCTTCCGGCTGCATCATCAGATCAGTTCGATAGTACCTTATAGCCAAAGAGCATCTCACGACAATTCTAATAAGCCCAAACACGGCTAGGATACATTGATTAATTACGGAGTTCCTGTGCCTACCTTCCGGCTCCATCATCAGATCAGTTCGATAGTACCTTATAGCCAAAGTGCATCTCATGACAATTCTAATGAGTCCAAACACGGCTAGGTTACATTGATTAATTACGGAGTTCCAGTGCCTACCTTCCGGCTCCATCATCATCATCAGATCACTTCGATGATACCATTTTCAACGTAACTATTCAGAATCATTCATTTATTTGTATTGTCATAGTCGCTTAACTATATCTTCAATGTGATATCTATTTGAGTATGAAGTTCCGTTGACCATTTCTGGTCTTCTTCATCAGTTCCACTTCATCAAATGTTACTTTTTGACTGTAAATGCTTAAGTTCTTGATGAAAATACTAAAATTACCATAGGGTTGCCTATAATTTTTGAGGAGTTCCCTCGATTCCTCATGGATTCCATCATCAGAACTGGATTTTGAAAAAAATGGGACCAATCTGGAAGCATATCCTATAAAGGGAAAAAAAAATTTTGCAAATCGGTCCATAAACGACGGAGTTCTGAGGTAACAAACATAAAAAAAAAAAATAATGATAAAAAAAAAAAAAAAAAAAAAAAAAAAAAAAAATACAACCGAATTGAGAACCTCCTCCTTTTTTTGAAGTCGGTTAAAAATATATAAACTAACTTAAAAAAAAAATCTTTCTCATTTAGGTACTCACTTAAGTTATAATAAGATTTCACCACTAAAAAGCTTCGGAGTTTTTTTTTAAATAGTGATAATGGAAGCTCTTTCCAACTCTTAGGCATCTTATTATAAATGACCGGAGCCATGCAGTAGACACTTTTGCGCATAAGTGCCGTCTTGGCTGGCTCCTGACATAACAGGGTATTGCGTCTGTTGCGGGGAAATACATCGGCTATGCGTTTAAAACGACTAGGGTTTGTCTTCACAAACACAGCTACTTCTACCAACTAATACTTTTTCTACTTTTACTTTACCAGACTATTTCGATGATAAGCATTCTATTTTTAAAATATCGGATATTTGTTAAACTAAGAACCCTAATCTCTAAAATAAACATTGAAATAGAAAAATATAGAAGGTCAATTGAAAAGTTTACATATACTTTTCAATTGACCTTCTTTATTTATTTTTTTGCAAAGGGTGATAATTATGAGGAAGCTGAACGAGATCCTGTAAAGAAATAAAGAGAGATGCGGATACGGACACTTCAACGTAATTATTTATCGGTTAATTAGAGCTTGGACCACATTTATTACCGGTGAGTATATCTCAAAACGAATTCTATATTAAGCTGTTATTTTAATACAGCTTTCTTTCTGCCTATATCCGATGTTACTTAGAGTCGACACAACACATATTCTTCCCCAATCTCTCCCGTCAACAGTCAAGCTAACATCCACTACCTCAATTCAGCATTCGTTATAAATCGGTAACATTTTCGGAGCACAAGGTCCCATAAATGAGCGAAGCATGTGGCCGTCTAGATAGAGAATATTAACTGATCAATCAGCTCCATAAAATAACGGGGCCAAATATTTGCACGGTCCTCTATCTTAATTTGCTACGCGTGCTTTATTTGCGTTCGTTATGGGGCAATAGAACAATTTGCAATACTACACTGTGGATTGATTCTTTGTACTCCGCGTCTCCGCCAGAAGACATTAACTTTATCTAGTGCTATATTTTTCTGGCATAAAGAACTATAAAAAGTCGGAAGTTAATAAGATCAATCAAGGTTTAAACTTGAATACCTAACTCGAAATTCCTGAAACTTCAAATTTTGCAATTAACTGAAATGTAAAAGTCTACTCTGAAACTCATTGGTGAAAAGAAACAGAATGATCTGATATTTTTAATCGTGCGGGGAATCTCTGATACCGCGATGTATCCACGGGCGGTGTGAAAACGAAACCAGGGGCCCTGGGACTAAGGCAAAGAAGGAACAGGAGTGGGTTTTTAGTCAGTAAAAGTCTGACACTATCTGTCGCTCCGCCTAAGAGCGGGACTTGTCATTAGATGATTTTCCCACCTTAAAAAAAATACCACGATGTAGATTGTCGTATTTTAGTTCCTATATTGTGGCGGCACTAAAGTTCCACGCTTCTTTGACTGAAAAATTGTGTGGAAACCGTTTGTCATGGCATAGGCAATCGGCCATGTGATGCGGAGCAATGAGGAATATTGAGTATGAATGTGGTTGGCTTAAGAGTGCAGGAAGACCAAAGAAACGATAGATTGTCTAAGTCGAGGTCAAAGATTGAGATGACGGCATATAAAGAAGTATGAGAGCTAAAGACAGGACGCTCCAACACAAAATACATTGAGATCAGGGCATGTGGCACAAGAAAAGATGACGTGGCGAAGTCGGTTTATCGATGATGATTAAGGGCCGAAGAGCCAGATAATGACGATGTTTTGAACAGTTACTAAAATAGTAACAGCAATGAATTCTCTTTCAATGACTAGAGCCAATGGTAACCGAAGCAATAACTAACGAGTTGTATGTCCCGGGTTCATTGCTTTGTGTATTTTATTTCATCACCACAGCTCTCAAAATGATGCAAGGAAAACATCGTGAAGAAACCAGCAAGTCCTAGAACCAAAACTTCGAAGACACGTCACATCCACCAACCCGCACTGGGCACGCGTAGCAGATTACGGGCATTACGGCCCATTCCCTCTCTTAGAGAGGAGGCCCTGAGTCCCGGCAGTGAGAACATTCTAAAGCTGATTATACTAAATGACGTTGCTATTACATCTGCAGAGATGAGATGACGACAACCGAAGTTAATTGAAGTTAAATCACAATAGAAACAGCGCAATGTCATCCATCACAGATGAAAACAAACGAGCGCGTCACAACTGTGCGGCGCGTCGCTAGCAGCCGACCCACTTACGCACCTATCTCGATCATTAATGTAATTACATTCCAACAACATGTGGTATCTGTTAAGGAAGGGTCCTGACATGCGGGTTGTTATGAGATGAAGATGGAAATGCTTTTTTATGAGGGTGGAACGAATCGGAGCGTCAGACTTTTACTGACTAAAACCCAATTAAGTTCCTTCAATTGCCCATTGTGTTCTAGGACCGCGGTGACTCCTTCGTACCCCTAAGATGGAAATTGATGAAGTAGATGACAGTTAACACATGCAATAAATAAGATCTCAGTTTTCTTTAAAAGAAATAAAAAAGAACATATTGTTTGACAATACTGCTTTCTTCAAAACTACTCGTATTATTTGTATAATTTAATTTGTGCCATACACTTGTAGAGGAAAGATTTTTTCCTGTGTAAATTCTCTCTTGAATGAATCCTGACGTTATAGAATAGTCTCGCGTTTGGCCACAATCTCACCTGATGTTAAGCAATGATGTGGTCGACGATGGAGAACGCTTGCCCAGAAGTAACCTATCTTCTTTTAAATTAAAGAGCCTATAGTCCTTTGTGCCGGCCCCAAATAATGTGGACAAAGGTAGGTAAAAGAAAGATATGATAATGTAATCAACTCTGCAGACAATTTGTTATGCTGCGAGACTGTTCGAAAGAATCACCGCGACCCTGCAACGCAACGGGCAAGTGAAGGAAAACGGGCAAGTTTTAGTCAATAAAAGTCTGACATTCCCTCTCGCTCCCGCTAGCGAGGACTCCGCTCCACTTAGAAAAGAAGAATTTTTTGGATAAGCACAATCAGCCTTATAATTTTCCCACTACTGGGACTCAGGCCTCCTCTCTAGGAGAGGGAGTGGGTCATACATAATCCACCACACAGGCCTAGTACGAGTTGGTGGATGTCACATGTCTTCGAATTTATGTTTCTAGTACAGGCCGGTTTCCTCACGATGGTTTCCTTCACCGTTTAGAGAGCAGTGGTGATAAAATAAGTTAGATAAAGTAATGCGCCTGACTGGCCTCGAGCCCGCGACCTAAGTCACCTAAGTTACTGAAGTCGAGGCCGTTACCACTGGACCTGGGCATTTGATATCATCATAATTATAGTAGCTAGTAAACTAATAATTCAAACAAATACAGGTGTTAAACAAAACACAATCAATGCGAACCGCCAGTACTTCGGTAGCATATTGCACTAGGCATAATCAACAATGTACTCATGTACAAATACTTATGTTTTAGTACCTAACACTTGGTAGGTACATGCTGTTATCACAAATAACATACTGTTAAGAGTATTTAACACTAAAACATGAGTACTTTGTAAGCGATTCACGTGAATTGGTGGAAAGAGTTACTTAGTATTTTTGAAACGGTATGTGATTTGAGTAAGAAAAGATAAGACTGTCCTTTACAAGGACACAAATATTTCACTTCCTTCCCTTATCAAGCAACAGACAGAATGAAGTAGGCCAATAGGATAAAAAGGACATCAGAATTTCGGGGCGTTGAAAAAAACGGTTGAAAAAAGATTGCATGTAACGGATATGAGAATGTTGAGATGGATGTGTGGTGTGACGAAAATGGATAAAGTAAGAAATGAACACATTAAAGGAAGTTTGAAAGTGGCGCCAGTGACTGAAAAGTTGAAAGGGATTCGTTTATCTTGGTTTGGTCATGTGAAGACGCGGGATGAGACGCATATAATTAAAAGACTTGAATATACATGTGGATAGATGGAGAGGGGGGGGCCAAAGAAAAGATGGATGGATTATGTGAAGAGTGATATGAGAGAAAAGAGAGTCAGTGATAGCGTCACTGCTGACAGGATAGAATGGAAGAAAAATACGTGTAATATGGGACACGTACTAATATGGGACGAGGGCAGGAAGATAATGAATAAGATCAAAGGGACGTTTCACAACTGGGGTAAGCCCAGTTGCCAAGCAGCATGAATTAAAATAATCACTAACAATAATAAATAGGTCCTGAATCATGAGCTTGTTACATTTGACGGGCGCAAATCTGACAAATAACTCACTAAATAATAACCTTTATTGCTCTTCCTAATATAATGATTATTTTCTTATCTTAAAACTAGTTTAAGAACGTCCTTTTCAGGGTACATTTTCATTCAACCGCTCTTACGTGATGATGATGTTATTACATATCGTATTCGTATCATATCGTGGTGGCTTGGGCGTGAGGATGTCCATTCCCTGACGCGTGTGGTCGGCTCCTTCGCTAGCATTACTGCTTCGCTGAAGGAGGCGACCGCCTGCCATTCCTACAGCTGTCTGTATAAGTTCTTCTTTACTTAAATTCCAGCACAGATTATCCTGAGGCACAGTATTATTAGCTAACCCTTAAGGGAACGTTTCTAAATTGAGAATTTTGAGTTGAGAACGTATCAAAGTGTAAATTTTGAGAAGTTTTCAAGCTAAAGTAGAGTTTGAGAAATACTCAACTTCAAATGCTGAAATATTTTAGTTGTAATTTTTAATTGTCAGTTTTCTTTAATTTATTTACCTTTACGGATTTCGTTAGGGCGTAAACATACAGTCACATATTGGTCAAAGATCAACAGCTATAAAAAATTAGATTGATAAATTTAAAAAAACTTGGTAGATAAACTTGCGTCACAATGTGAATCTAACGCCTAATCGGCGCGTACTGTTCCACGCGCGCCTCATGGAGATGTCAGCAAACCGCGGGACCCAGCAGGGTCGAAGCCTACTGGGGCCAAGAGTCTGCTTCTGAAAGGAAGACTCGGCCCTGGTATGAAAGGCAACGAAGGAACGGAGTGGGTTTTCAGTTAGTAAAAGTCTGACACAAAAGAGATGTCATTGGATGATTTTCCCACAGAAAAAAGGGCCTAATCGTATTTGAATAGTATGAAAATTGCGAATGACATGTCCGATATCGGTTGATAAGTGTGATCGTCTCCCGCCAAGTCAGGAGTATCGCGTGCCTAATATACATAGATAATATTCCTTACAAGCACCTTATGATATGCAGTAGCGACTACGCAATGGATGAGGGCCGATTTAAAAAGTATTTTGTCCTATCCCTTAAAATGGCTTTGGATTTAGAACCCTAAACTTATTAATTAAGGTTCAAAATCTGTTGCAACTGTGAGAAATATTTATTTTTTCGTCTTTCGTCCGCTGTTCTATGTATAGTGAAGAGTATCGCGACATTGATATACATAGATAACAATGTTTACAAGCATTTTGATACGCAACGTAATAAATGAGGGCCAATTTAAATTCAAAGTAGAAAAATTACTGGATTTTAAAACTAAACTTTAGTAAGATAAAGTTCAATTTGTATTGCAATTGTTTCAAATTCCATGTGATAATTTCTGTTACTCAAAACTGAGCTTTGCTTTAATAACTTTATAGTCTAAATTTGTGTAAATTCACGTTTTAGTTATTTGCTTAACTATTGTATAAAAATATTTACTGCAAGTTTATTTGTATAAGAAACAACACCGCGATGTATAAAGTGCTACCTAATTATAGCACATTGTGATAATGAGCACTTGAATGAAGATGGAATTAATTATAGTTCTGTTATGTAACTCTTTAATTATTTGCTAACGATTTATTGTTTTCGCAGCCATTTGCAGATTAGGAATAAGAAACATTGTAGTGAAAGTAAAATTAATAGTTTCTAGAATGTACAGTTGTGTTGCATATGACGCATATTGTAATGAATTTACTGCCTATCTTTAGATTACATGATTAGAAATCGTAAAACGTAGTTGAGTTTTAAAGCACACTTAATAGTATAAGTTTCACGAGATACTGGAGAAAGAACTGGATGACACCGGAATTTGCTCTACAACATAAAATTTTATTCTATAACAACTTCACGTAAGTTCGTTCAATTCCGGTTGTTATTCGAGCTCTGATACGAGTAGATGTTACCGGGTAGCCTTTTTGGGGTTGGGGGGGGGAGATTTATCAAATAACTTCTCCCGCTATGCGTAGAGCGAGAGAGAGTGTCAGACTTTTGTTGACTAAAATTCACCCATGTTTCGAATAATCGACAATTGTGACTGGCCTGTTGGTCTAGTGGCTAGGACAAATGTTTGTGTGATGAGCACGATCATTTGTTCTGCGTCTGGGTGTAATTTATCTATAATATGCATGTATTTAGAAATATAAGTATGTTTATCAGTTATCTAGTACTCATAACACAAGCTCTGCTTAGCTTGGGGCTAGACGGCGTTGTGTGATAGTTGTGGAATATTATTATATTATAATCCTGCAGGCCTTCCAGGCATTGGCTCGACCCCAGCGGGCCCCGTCACTCATTTCGGGCGGCTTATAGTACCGTGTTACCCAGCGCCTAGTTTGTAGACCTCAGGTACGCTTAGGCTCCATGTGAAATGCGGAATCGTTTCTCCGGGACTTCAGTGGTATTATCTATTTTCTGGTGGTCGGGACCAGAGATATTACGGAGGTTCGATTCCGATTGCATGTTGTATTCGCTCTTCATTATCTATCCGAGTATTTGATTAGCTTTAGTAGTGTTTCATTAGACGCTTCTACCTCCGCATCCAATTTCGATTCGGATATAACCACTTCCGTTATATTCTTAGTCAAGATCATTGATTCTGAAGTTCCAGTGGAATAGTAGGTACCTATATCTTGGTAAAAAGTCAAAACCTTCACATTTTCCACTTACCAATATCCCTCTCCTGATGCTTGCACTGCGGCCGCAGCCCCAGCACGATGTGGCACACCTCGAACACCAGCTCCAGGAAGGGTGTCACCAACGCCTCTGCGCTCTCCACGCTCCAGATCAAGAAGTCTTCCAGCGTGAGCGCCATGTCATTGGCTATTAGGCCCTCGTTCTCTTTCTGTTGCTGTTCTTCTTGTTCTTGCTGCTGCTGTTCTTGCTGTTGTTGTTGCTAGAAAGAGAAAAATAAAGGCTGTTGTTTACCTGCATCGAAATCTTTAATTCTAAAGGCCTACGCAGACCGGGACGGCACGGCAAAGGATTTTGCCGGCAGTTAGCGCATATTAAATTTAGATACCGTGCGACTATATCCCTTTCGATGCCACAGGACCATTTTAAAGCATAAGAATTTAAATCGTATTTCTATTTTGATATGTTTGAATGTCCATTGCTAAAAATTTAAATCCTTTACCATGTCATCCCGGTCCGCGTAGTTCTTTAATGTGTCCTACGTAACCTGAGAATTCAGCGTCGCTACTACTTCTTATCTTTTGGAGTATCTTTTCACCTTAGTAAAAATGTTGATACAAAGGAGAGTAAGCAGAATAAACGTGCCTACACTACATTCTGTACTCAAACCCGAACTTTATTCTCCCTTCAGTACGTAATCACTAAATCTAAAGTACTTGTTTTTTATTTTTTTTTTCATTTTTTTTTAATAAAACATTAAGAATAATCACACTAAGAATAATCGGAACCATGACGTCATCAGTTTTATAGAAAGGCCAAATTGTTTGTTTGTTTGTAGGTGTACTCTGTAACTATTGGTCCAATTAAAAATATCATAGTGTAAGACTTTTTAACCAGGAAACATTCTCGGGCCGAATGTAGCCCACGGGAGCAAAGCTGCGAGAAGAACCTAGTGAAGCATATGAGCTAGCTCTATATCTTACTGTAGCGACAGCTATGACGGCAATGGAGTTGTCCGCAGAATTAGAACATATACAACAGCCCGCAATCAACTATCGGGCAGTTGCCCCCGGACCAGATATAACACCGGTCTCGTCGGATGATCCTCTTTTTTTCAACGGAGGTTTGCGGGAATTTACACCCTAGTTCGCATACCAAACATAACAATCCCAAACATAAACAATGTGACGACGGTGAAAAGCCAACACCTTCTGTCATTTTTGCCATTGCTTTTAATTTAAATGTGTGTTTCCGAATGTCCGAAGCGGATATTTAGTTGTAACTGCATCAAAGTTGTGGAAACACTTACTAACTAAACTAACGTTTCAATTTATAGTATTACCTCCTAACGTTTTTGGGAGAGAAAATTTTAAATCCGACAGTTAAGGGCTATATTTCACTGGGACACCATGTGTCTGTAAGCTACCAAACTAGACACCATACAGACACCAGAGTCGCTACACCACAATGAGACAGTATCAAAATGGACCTTAAGTGTTCGCGTCCGAGTTGGTCGCGCCGCCAAATTGGTTGCGCAACCAAACGGACACCAGGTGAGTAACTCTCTATAGAGCTGTATACATTTTGTTGGTAGAGGCGACTGGTCGCGCCGCCATGGTGTCCCGATGAAATATAGCTCTAAGAGTTATTGGCACTTTGCCGTCGATGATTATGTTAAAATATTTCAACATTATATTGTTAAATATATTTTACATCTAAAACTCACCTCCTTGAGCACACTGATCTCCTCCTTATTATCCCCATTAGGTCCCAGTTGAAACTCAGGTTTCCTTCCATTCTTAGGCACAGTCACGAGCTTATCCCTCAAGTTCACCAGGATCACCTCAGGATCGAACCCTTTCTCTAACCCTTCAGAGTCGTTACTGTCCGAAGGTGTGGATGCTCGGGAGCTCTGGTTCTTCAGGCTCTCGTTGGCAACTGTGCAGAGGATGCCCACCATATCGATGAGTTCCTTCTTGTTGAGGACTCCATCGCTGTCGAGGTCGAAGATCTTGAAACAGACTGTGGAAGAGGATTGTGGAGTTAGTATAAAAGTACTTCTGATTATTCGAGTAGGCAGCCGTAATTTCAACCCAAGTTACTGGGAACACCTGGGTGAGGGACGCACAGAACTGGCAAGCATGGCAGAAAGGAAAGGCTTGAAATGTGTGTGTTCTAGTGCGCCTCACCATCAATGATTGCATCTCTGCTTACCATCAGGTGGGATCGCAGTCAAGCACTGGTTTATATCAATTTAAAAAAAAAACCAGGGAGATTTGATGAGCCGATTTCAAGGGATTAAATAGAAGTACGAGGGTCATTCAATAAATACTTAGCCTACAAAAAGTAAACGAAAATCTTGGAAAAGTGGCAATTTATTTTTCAACATAGTCTGCTTTTAGTTCGATACACTTAGCCCAGCGATGCTCCAACTTTTTTAACCCGTCGGAAAAATAATTTTTGTCAAACTCTGCAAAATAGGCCTCCGTGGCGGCGATGACCTCCTCATTCGATCCATATCTATTCCCGGCGAGTGATTTTTTCAGATTAGGAAACAGAAAGAAGTCACAAGGGGCCAAATCTGGAGAATACGGTGGATGGGGCAGCAATTCGTAGCGTAATTCGACCAATTTGGCCATGGCAGCGGCAGACGTGTGAACCGGTGCGTTGTCGTGGTGAAACAGCACTTTTTTCTTAGCCAGATGGGGTCGTTTTTTCTTTAATTCGGCGTCGAATCGGCCCAATAAATCGGCATAGTAAAGCCCTGTAATTGTTTTACCCTTCTCGAGGTAATCGATGTAGATCACACCTTGTGAATCCCAGAAAACGGTGGCCATAACTTTTCCGGCCGATTTTACAGTTTTCGCCTTCTTTGGAGCACGTTCCCCGGTCTGGATCCATTGTTTTGATTGCTCCTTGGACTCTGGTATGTACCAGTGGATCCAGGTTTCATCGACGGTCACAAAACGACGCAAAAACTCCGCTGGATTCCGCTGATTTCCGGAAACAGCGCCAAACACGTCTCCGATGTGGTCTCACGGTTGCGCTTGTTTTCTGGTGTGAGTAAACGCGGCACCCATCGCGCCGACAGCTTTCTCATGCCGAGTTCCTCGTGAAGAATATGATGCACTGTTCCTTCTGAAATGCCTACAGTCTCAGCTAGCTCCCGAACCTTCAATCGGTGATCTGCCAATACGAAATCATGGATTTTTTTAATGTTTTCCTCCGTAGCAGCTGTTTTCAGTGCACCTGGACGTGGTTCATCAAAAACCGACGTACGGCCACGTGCAAACTCGTTGAACCAATTCTTGACGGTGGCCATCGATGGAGAAGAGTCACCGTACACAGCATCCAAGCGCTCTTTGATTTCGATGCGCGTTCTCCCTTCCAAAAATAGGAATCGAATCACCGAACGATATTGCTCTTTTTCCATTTTTGTAAAACCGATCGACACGTTCGCTTCCATAAGTTGTCAAATTAAAACAAATGAAGGGATTGGAATGAAAATTTGAAAAAAGAATGAAAAAAGAATGTGCTACACTGTGGTAAAACTCTTTTGAAACTACAGCGCCCTCTGGCGATGAGGCTAGGTACTTATTGAATGCACCTCGTAGGTAAATTTATGACTAAGCCTTGACTTCGGCTTGATGCGAGACGCACAGGACCCGTCAATGTGGTGACACTTGGAGGAGCCCTATGCGATTGGTGGTCTTTCGGCCAAAATAATGAACGCCGTTGTTTATGGTGTTTATGGACGTTACCAGTAGTTTACCGTAGCGCCCAAGACAATCCATGTTCAGTAAAAAGACAACAGAAATTTACTTAGAAAGAAAGCGAAGTAATTCAAAACTTTATTCTAGTCGCGTTAAGAAAATAGTGACACATCTGTGCAACTGCAAAGTAAAGATGAATTCATACTGGGTTAAAAATTAAATTATTAATATTTGCAAACTTTTTATTACACAGTATTATTAATATTAAGCCGAATGACAACGATGAGTCACTTTGTATTTTTAACGCGATTACGTTATAGTTCAAAACCATCTTATCACGAAACACTTCAATGAAATTTTATTTTCATATTCCAGTTTTGAAAGCCTTTTAATAGTTTGATGAAGAAGCCAAGTGGTTGTTATAAATTACATAGCAAGATAATGAGTGAGTCAATCCATCACTATTAATTTAATCGCTACTAATCAACAGCTCATTGCTTTTCTCGAGTGGATCACGTTATCATAGTGAACAGGTTGCTTCTTGCTAAACTTATAATTATTCATTACAGGATATAAGCCGGCTCTTTTATTAATTAAATATTTTAGATGATACATACACAAATAAATACAACAAAACTAATCTGAAACTGAAAGTTTCATCATAACTTTTTTATACACGCTATTTTATTTGCTCGCGACATTTTTAGGAGAACGATGGAATGGATAAAGCGAAAAATTAGTATATAAGAGGAAGTTTGAAAGTGGTGCCAGTGACTGAAAAGTTGAAAGGGAATCGTTTGTCTTGGTATGGCCATGTGAAGAGGAGGGATGAAATGCATGTTACTAAAAGAGTTAAGAGGATGAATGGAGAGGGAGGCCAAAGAAAAGATGGATGGATTGTGTGAGGAATGGATATGAAAGAAAATGGAGTTAGTGATATCGTGACAGGTGATAGCACAGAATGGAAGGAAAAAAACGTGTTGCGTTAAAATAGCGACCAATGATGACCGAATAGTTATGTGGTTTATAAGTGTTCAGCGACAGATCGTCGCTTTGTTCTTATGTGTATATGGGTGTTCGTAAGAACAAGCTGCAGGTTAAAGCCTCAGATACACTAGCGGACAAAATGTCCACCAACTTGAGGCGCAACGCTATTAAATTGTCCAACAAGATGTCCCGGTCACGAGAAATCATCTTAAAAAATTGGGGGTCAAATTGCGGGACACTGGGCACTGTTGCAGCGTCACGTCCATGGAGCGTTGTGCATCATGTTGGGGGACATTTTGTCCCCTAGCGACCTGAGGCTTAATTCTAATTATAATATAGTATAGTCCGCCTTATAATGTTCCCACTGTTGGGACTCAGGCCTCCTCTCTAGGAGAGGGAACGGGCCGTAATCCACCACGCGGGCCCAGTGCGGATTGGTGGATGTCACATGTCTTCGAATTTTTGGTTCTAGGACATGCCGGTTTCCTCACGATGTTTTTCTTCACCGTTTTGAGAGCAGCGGTGATGAAATAAATTAGGTACACAAAGTAATGCGCCTGGCTGGGTTTGAACCCGCGACCTACAACTCGTAAGTCAGGACCGTTACCACTGGGCCACCACTGCTTTAATCTGCTCTAATTCTAATTGCGATAAAACAGAACACTACCTCATCACACAAACATAGGTAATGGATTTTTTGAAGATTCCTTTTGGCTTTACAGCAATCGCAAAACAAGTCAAAACAAGATGACACAGATACCATATGAGACATGACGGAATTATCCCTTTGATTCGGCTCTTCACTGTAATCTTCGTTTTCTAGATAAGCTTATTTTAGTACTTCCTTATCTATAAATAGTATCAAGAGATAAAAGCGATAAAGGCGCTAGGCGCACATGTAGATAAACATGTAGTGCGTCTTTAAAGGGCGCAAGGAATGCAAATTAAGTGTAACTAGAACTTTCTATGAAATGATAAATGATATTTATTTTGTAAATAGGTTTAAAAAAAAACACTTTTACACGTCAATTTTTTTTTCCTCATTTTTAAACTAGATGAGGCCGGTGTTTCCTAGCTGACTACCCTGAGAAGAAACACCGAAACAAACTCAGGGGTCAAAGTCTCTTTTAAAGTCCATACAGTAAATATGTAATGGTCAAATCACATGAGAACCATGCAGATTTGTCTGAAATGGTCTTTTGAAGAAAGAACCATACAAATTTGAGTGGACCTGTCCAGTCGGTGCAAGCATTTGTCAGTATTCGTAAAGCTTAACTCAGGACTACTAAAGCAGCTCAACGACTTAACGAACAATACCAAGGAAAGGACATTTGGGTAGGCCGCAGAAAATACTCAAATTGCCAGACATACGTTAAAATTACTGAAAAGGAAAAAAAAAAGCAATCAACATAGTCAATAAGGAAATACATAGGAATAGGAAAAACATAACATTGTCAGTAATATCCTTTCTAAATAAAGCTGAGGTCCTACCGCGAGCTCTCAACTCGACTCATTTGACGACGTAAACTGAACTGTTAAAGGGATAAAGCTTTATAGGGTTTTTTTTTGGTTGGGAAAATCATCTAATGACATCCCCCGCTCTTGGGCGCAGCGAGAGGGCATGTCAGACTTAACAAAAAAAAACCCACTCCTGTTCCTTGTTCCAGGGCCCCGGGGATCTCTTTCGCATCACCCATGAACCCAGTAGGCTTCGAACCTGCTGAACCTCTACGGTTGCTGACATCTCCTTGAGACGCGCGTGGATCACTACGCGCCGTCGACGACTTGGGCTCGGTCCGGACGGTTACCGGACGGTCGGACGGCGAGCTACCCATTGCTCGCCGTCCGCAAAAACCCGCGCCCACGGTTTGAGCTTTATAGGGTGTGTCCAACTCTCTTTCACTTCTCGCTCGCACATTTGACATTTTAGCAAGTTATTCGATAATCCCCCCCCCTTCCTTCCTCAAATACTTTGTCTAATGATATTGACGTCCTGGATTTGTAATAACTTCATGGCACTCTCACGCAGGTAGTCACAGATTAAGTGCACCTGCACAGACTTACATTTAATCAGTTTATGAGTTATAATCATGCTTACATTGGAAATGCCAGTAGTTACGAAACCGAAAAGAATTTCCATAAATTAAATAAAAATTCAGTCACGGAAACTCACACTGAAGTACGAGATTTTCTTATGACACGAATGGATGCGCGATGCACAGAAGCGATCATCGTTCAGTTATTTGAATAAGAATAATTTATCATCTAAAAACTAAATTTAAATAGGTTGATTGACTGGAACTCGCACTAGGACTCCAAATCGTGAGAATTTGAAGAAGGTCTATGACCAACAGTGAACGCTTTTTAGCTAGTAGTAGCCCTTCCCGAAATCACCTTTGTACTAGGTATGTGACGTATTGTGTGGGGTTTTTTAAGATGTGAAATCATCCAGTGACTTCTCCCGCTTTAGAGCGGAGCAGGAGGGCGTGTCAGAGTTTCACCGACTAAAATCACACCACGTTCCTTCTTTGCCTTGTTTCCAGGACCCCGGGGTTCTTTTTCGGAAGTCAACTCATGGGTTGGCCGGGGGGTTGTGCATCATCATATAACACACAACGCGAGAGGGAGTTCAGATTGACTCTCGTAAAACCCGGAGTGACTCTACCGAAAAATCCCACAGTCCTAGCAGGCAAAAAGTGACGTCTTCAACGGATTCACGATAATTTGAATGATACTAAAATCTATTAACACCAACAAGCGCCAGATGACGCTTACATAACATAAAGATGTCCATATAAGTATCTCATAGCTGTTCTAATAACCTTTCAACAGATTCAAAACCAAGGTTCATGGAATATATTAAAGGCGATAAATTCGCAACAGCACCGGCTCGATCCAGATAGTACTGCTTATCATTATCTGTGCTGAATTACATTAACATAAATTACCTATTTTGTTAAATAGCGAGGGAATTTTGTCAGCATCTGGTAGATATTAGATTTTATCTTCAGTAATTTATGATTGTCTACATAATGTGTGATTTTTTGTAATAGAATAGACAATGTAACTTCCTCTATACATGCCTACGTATTTTTTAGTCCTTGAAGTAGCAGCATCGAAGGTTTCTGTTATAGTGAGGTCGAGCCGAGGTCGAGGACGGTTTCAAGAATAACTAATAATATATGGGGGTAAAACTTCGTTGTGAGGAAGGGCAACAATGATCTCCTGTTCAAAGGCTAGACCAAACATCACATTAATATAATAAGTGCGAAAGTTTGTATGTACGTAAATATGTATGTATGTTTTTACTTCTTCACGCTCAAGTCACGGTAATATTATCTATACAGTATTGTAACTCGGCCGTATCTTTGAAATAAATGCCTACAGCCGCGCGGTACGTAAACATGCGATAGGGCTGCCCGCACTATGGCTGCCCGCCTCCAGCATTTTGATTACATTTGCCTACTTTATGTTTCCATTTAGTTTTGTGATTGTAAATATACTTTTTTTTATATAAACAAATAAAATACTTTGTGAATTGAATAGGAAGTGTTGTTCAATAATTGCGACCGAAAAATATTTGCGCCTCGACTGAGACGTACCTACGAAATGCTTTATTATTAAATTTTAACCTTTTGAGTGCGTAATTAGAGACACAATAGTAAGACAATGGCGCGTGAACGCCGGCGTTAATGCGGGGATCAACAGCTTAGTACAAAAATCCGCATTTTAAAGCTTAATTAAAAATTGTTTTGGGAAACATGGACAAGGTGGAGAAAAAGGAATATCTTTTACTTGGTTATAGATACCTGCAGCTACTTTACAATTTATATGTTTGGTTTTAAATGAAGAATTCATGCAACCAAAAACAGCACAATATATCCTACTCGTCATATTAAATATATAAATATGTACTTGAACTTATTACAGACGCGACTGTCTGCATCCCGAGTGCACCTCGAGATCGAGCCGCGTAGGTATAGCTCGCGTTTCGTCCGTTTGTATGAAGTTGGAATACTGTTTAAATAATATTACCGTGCTCAAGTGGCTGAACATATTTGAATGGAATTTGGAACACGGGCAGACCATGTCCTGGAATAGGATACTTTTTATCCCGTGAGTATGTTTCCTTAGGATTAATTATTTACTACTTTCAAGCGGGCAAAACCGCTAACGGAATCTAGTATGTCTTAAATGTTGAAATCTATATATGAATATAAAAGCGAAATACCACTCACTGATTAATCACGAAATCTCAGAAACTATAACACCCACAAACTTAAAATTTGGCAGGTAGGTTCCTTATAGGGTGACACGAAAACGAAACTCCCCCCTTAGGGGGGTAAAACGGGGGTTGGAAGTTTGTATGGAGAAACCTACTTTTACGCGGGCGAAGCCGCTGGCAGATGCTAGTACTCATATAATTACAGCCTAAGGTATCGAGAGCGTGATGTCGACTGCATCGTCGATAGCGCCGCGTGCAATCGCATCCCCGCTTTCTTTCTCGCTTTAGTAAACGACGGTTCTAAGTGGCAGAAAAAGATAGAAACATAAGAAAGTGCGAATCGGTGTTGACAGATGTAGCTCAACCCTTAACCAGCCTGGATGACGACGGCAGAATTATGTCCAGTTCTAACAAATCTTCCTGTGAGCTGAGTGCGAGTTGTATTTACGTTTTAGCCCAGTCACGTGCCTTCGTCCTTAGTGACAACTATTATAATCATCACGGATTATCGTGACGGGACTTCCACGTCCTTTTCACTGTCACCACACGCAACCAAGTATTTCCCCTTCGACAACCTCTGGGCCCGACGTCAGCCCTATACTACGTCATAAACGTGTCGTGGCCCTCTGAACTAAGTCATCACTCATTTCCCCAATGCTATGACGTTAATGACGACAATAAGAACACCTTTCCTCTTTGTATGACACACGTATTGTAGTGCACAACCGAAGTATAAATATTTATGCTAACGACAGCAACACGTTATATCACCAGCACGACATATTATGTTAATGTGTAATTAGGTACTAGGTACTAATGGAGGCGCAATGTGTATTCAAATTCCAACACTCCAACAGTTCAATTAAGTACCCTAATTGCTTATAAGGGAAGAATGTGGGCGAAGATTCCAGAAGAAGTCGTTTTATTTCAACATCATGACTCTTTAAAACGTTGATAAATCATCGTGAGATAACAGGCAAATATTCAAATCTAGAACCGAAACTTAAGTAGCAGTGGGCAGGGCACATTGCTCGCAGAACAGATGGTCGATGGGGTAGAAAGATTCTAGAATAGTGCCCGCGTACCGAAAAACGTAGCGTTGGAAAGCCTCCCATAAGGTGGAACGACCACTTGTTGAAGATCGCGGGAATCCGATGGATGCGGCACGCATAGTACTGGTCGTTGTGGCGATACTTGGGGGACGCCTAATGTCCAACAGTGGACGTATTTCGGCTTCATCGACGTAATCACTTTCTGGTCACTATTTTTGGATAACGGCCAGACCATTCTCACAGAAGAGACCTGTGTCTCAGCAGAAGTCTTTTGGTGAAAATAAAATGATGAAGATTCTAAAACGGGAGCAGTAAAATAGGACCCACAAACTTATTGATGCCACTCAAATATGTATAAGTCCGAAATATAGTCAAAGAACAAAACAAGAGTATAAACAGCATCATTATGTGTGGATCGAAATCGGACAAGGATCTAACTTATGACGTCATATGAATGAAAATCAGATAACAGTCTGGAATTTCTAATGAAATCATTCTGAATACGTATTCGGCTCAACTTAATAACATATTTGTTGAAGTCTTGACATACAAATAACTGTCTGTTCCGTTTCTTCGGGGACTTTAAATTTTACTATTTTAGAAGGGAGTTCATTTATTTGTGGTTTTTAACATTTTGACCGAAACGTCCAAAAAGTTAAATCATACTATCGGCGCCAAGGGAAAACTCGTCTATTTCATCCTTGAACTACACAAATAAGAAAAACAATACTTTCTTATAAAATTTATTAGCGTTTAAGTCTGTCATGTAGTCGTGACCGCGGCGTATTGGACACATTTTTCTTTATCATGCACCTATACATGACTGTGGTGGTTAAGTGGAAGGGAAGATCAAAGACTATTATTTGCAATTATTAGGTTAAACCTTTAACTTTTTAATCTAGATAATAAAATCCATTTGTAATCCGATTGCGAAAGTCTACGTTCGAATAGTTGATATTTCTCAGTAATTGATTCGCAACTTCATATCGAATAAATACGTATGTATGTATGTAGATTGAAAGCTTTATAGCACTCTTTTGTAAAATCCTCCAAACTGATTGGGATAAGGACAAGGAAAATATGAAGAGGGTTATTTCTGTTAAACAATTAGGTACTTATACTAAGGTTTATTTACATAGCATGGGTAGGATGACAGCAGGACGAAAATATGCATCTTTATGATGAGAGAAAAGGATAGGTGGCTACATTGTATGAATTCGACAGCTGTCACCCGCGCCATTCCATAGTTTGGAAATACCAGGAAACCAGAAATACCGAGCAAGTTATTTGGTGTCTCATATGACTAAAATGTCGGTGGCAAAAATAATTTTTTTGCCTGTTTAAGTTCTTCCCCCAGCGAATTCGTTCACAAAGAGCTATAATATCATGCTTCGTTAATTCATCACTTAAATAAATAAACCTGTCGCCACGACCCGCACAAAGACGAATCCAGTAATAAACAAGTCGGAAGTGAAGGCTTGAATGACTGACTACCTTCTATTTACACGACACCTTTATCCCGTAGCAATAAGATCGAATTTAAAATCCTAGTGCAACTAGCGGTTGGTAGAAGGTACAGTCGCGTGGCACGTGCTTCGCGAACGACTCATTTGAAACGCAATTAGTCGCGGCGTAAGAGATGAACAATGCTGAGACGACCTTCGTTCCATCGTCCGGACTTTTCACTTCAATTGTGTGCACAATAGTACTGTGTCTCTTATGACGTAGGAATTTTATGTGAGAACTAAGAGGAGGTTTATTGTTAACTTTTATGAGGCTGCGTATACGCTGCGTTAGCGTCACGTTTGTGCAGCGTGTACGTTCGACAAGATGATCTTCCAAGGCTGCAGGTTTGTTCGAAGGAGTCACCTTATTCCTCGCAAATGGTAACTGTAGGAGTACAGGTTTTTTTTTTTTTTTTAGGTGGGAAAATCATCTTATGACAAATCTCGCTCTTGGGCGGAGCGAGAGATAGTGTCAGACTTTTACTGACTAAAAACCCACTCCTGTTCCTTCGTTGCCTTCGTCCCAGGGCCCCGGTTTCGTTTTCACACTACCCATGGCCCCAGTAGGCTTCGACCCTGCTGGGCCCCTACGATTTGCTGACATCTCCCTGAGGCGCGCGCGGAACAATACGCGCCGTCGACGACTTGGGCTCGGTCCCGATGGTTACCGGACGGTCGGACGGCGGGCCACCCATTGCCCGCCTTCCGCAAGCCCGCGTCTACGGTGGCCGGAAATCAGGATCGGAATCCCGGCGGCGGCTGGGGCGTGAGGACCGTTGCCGTTGCCTCACGCGATCGGCCGCCTCCTTTGCCAGCATTACTGCTTCGCAGTAGGAGTACAGGTGGGTTTTCCCTCTTGCTCTACCCAGAGTATGATTAGTCATTAAAATTTCATTAATTCTCACGTAAAACCGGCCAAGTGCGAGTCGGATTCGCGCATGAAGTGTTTCGTACTAAACATATGTGTTGTATGGGAGCCCCACTTTAATATATATTTTTTTTATTCTGTTTTTAGTAATTGTTGATAAAGCGGCAACACAAAATACATCATCTATGAAAAAATCTACTGTCTGGCTATCACGGTTCTTGATATACAGCCTGGTGACAAAAAGACGGACAGTGGAGTGGTAGCAATAGGATCTCGTTTTTACCCTTTGGGTATTGAACCCTAAAAATCGACACTTTTTTGCCTGTTACGCACAACTACCTGGCTTGGGTTTAATGAAAGGTTGCCTAGCCCTAAAATATAGTCTTCCGAGCCTAAACTAAGTTGTACAATTTGCCAAAACAGTGATAAGACTTTGGCATTGACCGCTAACCTTGACAAAGAAGGAAACGACTCATCAAAGTGAATTCTGAGACCAATCTTAATTAATTTGGCCTCGAATTCGGGTTAAATTATCTCCACGTTAATATCTGTGTCTGGCCAAATCACGCCGGAATTCTTTCCCTAATCCCATAAGACAGAATGTCGTTGACCGATTTCTTAATCAAAATACAAGAATATAATATTGGAACTGTAATAAGAAAGATAGTGATACTAAACATGTGGTATCGTAATTGGATTCCATCGACTGACCGGGAAAGGATTATTAAGTTATTCTCTGTGAATTATTGAACACAATTAGTGTAGTGTAGATAGGAAAGAATACGGTTTTAAGACATTTATTTATCAAAAAGAATACAAAAAAAGTACATATTTGTTGTGTTAGTGAACTCATTAAGTATCGTTTCTTAAAGGCAAGTATCGACTTGCCTTATAGATCGCTAGAGTGTGTAATTGCTATCGAGCAATTACAAATTTTTATTGTACCTAACTTTTTTATCTATGATTTGTTAATTTGAGCTGGGGTTATATAATTTTACACAAGTGTTTTTTTTATATTCGTTTTTTTTTTATTATTATTGATAGGCTCGCGTTTGACCACTATCTCACCTGATGGTAAGCGATCATGTGGCCGACGATGGAGCACGCTTGCCTAGATGCCTAGAAGTAACCTATTCACTCTTGACTTAAAGACTCCAAGGTCATAGCTATCAGACAGACTCCGGCAGGGAATTCCAATCCTTAGCTGTACGCATAATGAATGTGTTCCCAAAACGCTTTGTAAGTACGTATGGGTGGGATGTCTACCATGTACTGATGGCGCAACGCCGTACGTCTAGTGGTCCGATGATGGAACGGACTTGGTGGAATTAAATTGTGCAATTCCAACGCACTCCTAAAAATGTAATCGATAGAAAACCGACAGGCCAGCAACTCGGCGTCGATGCTCAAGGCTTTGGAATTTTTACTCGACAAGCGCATCAACACCGATGATCCTCTTGGCTAGCTTCTCAATCGACTCTAGTGCATCAAGCTGGTCTTTGGCAGACCTATCCCAAAGATAAGAGCAGTACTCAATACACGATAGAACTTGCATTTGATAAAGGCAGCTGTTCCGCCGTGAAGTACCGTCTCACCTTGGCTAAGATCCCCAATTTTGGTAGCCTGTTGAGCTTTTGCCTCGATGTAAGAGCCGAAATTGATGGTAGACGACAACGTTACCCCAAGAAGCTCAAGGTTGTTGGTTAGTTTTCTTTGAATGCTCTTGCTTTCCTTAGTAGAATAGACTATAGTATAGGTTTGTCGCAGTATCATATTACGTCAAAATCATTATAATTATCTTCCTTATATCATCGCCCTAGCCTTTTCCTAACTAGCCGACCCCAACGGCTTCCAGTCTAACAGGGTGCTGCTGAATACCCGTGTTTTACATGGAGCGACTCCCTATCAGACCTCCGCACCCCAGTTACTGGGCAACATGATACTCTTTGCATAGACTGATGGTCAGACTTTCTGGCGTATGACTGCCTGCAACGACTGTCAAAGATCTATGAATGACAACCGGGACCAACGTTTTACGTGCTTTCCAAGGCTCGGGGTGTCAGTAATGTCCAAGATAAACTCAAAAGCTGCTGAACGGATTTTAGTACAGTTTTCACCACCGCCTTTATGTGCTTTCCGAAGCACGGGGTGTCTGTAGTTTCCTAGTTAAACTCAATAACTGCTGAACGGATTTTCGTACAATTTTGCACCAATAGACACAGTGATTGACCTTCCATATCAATCACTGTGTCTAAGTACATGCATTTATAGTAGCGAAAAGTAGAAAATTTCAAAGATTTGTAACACTCGCTCGAAGCTGGGCCGGTTATAAAGTCGGAGAAAAAAAAGCTTTGACGTTGCTACATTATAAAATTCATTTCATTTCCATCTAAATTGATATCCCAAAAACCTAGCTTTCTTGAAAGAAACATCCATCAAAGGCCCCAGACTTTTGGGCACATTACCACTCGACAGCGATGCGGAGGAGTTTTTCGACGCCATATTTTAGATCGTTTTTAGGTTGTTGTTTTTTTGTTTTAATATACATAATATATATAATTACAGGTTCTTAAACTATTTAGCAAGTTTTATAAGTATACTAGCGTCTGCCAGCGGCTTCGCCCGCGTGATAATAGTTTGTTTTTTTTTTTTTTTTGAGATTTAAACTATCCTATCTCTCAAGTTGGATCGAACTGCACATGGTGTGCGAATTTTATTATAATCGGTTAAGTGGTTTAGGAGTCCATTGAGGACAAACATTGTGACACGAGATTTATATATATATATGTATAGCAATTGATACATTCACTAATTAATCACATTCTTTCTATAACATTATGTAAGCGAAAAAAAAAATAAATAAAGGAGTCCATGAAGGCTCTGCCAACACGGAAGTATGTCATTTGAGCCAACAGCCAACGATGACGGGGACAGCCGGGAAGTCCGGTGACAACCCTGCGTCAACTGTTTTTAGTTAGACTGTTGACACAATCATCCTGCGAGGAAGTCGGAAGTCGATTTGTATGCCTGTGGTGTTAGGGATATTTATTTATTACGTGGTCTAACTTATACATGCAACGCTATAGATAGAGAGAGATTCGAATGGAGTTCTTCGTGTTCTTTAATAACGCGTTCAGAAAACTGATGCGGCTGCCAAGGCGTTGCAGTGCATTAGATATTTGCGGCTGCGCAGGTAGACTGATTTTTTGCTACCATGCTCAAGCGCCGACTTTGACGTCAAAGTCCATGTCGGACTTCTCTTTTTTACTAGCAGCTTTGAAGTATTGCAACTTCGTTTTTGATGAAGATATTTTAAAACTTCTTGCTTGCTAAGTTAAAACTGATTTAATTTAGCAAAACAGAGCAAGTGCGAATCGGCCTCGCGCTCTGATGGTTCCGTACAAACTTACCTATGAAAACAGTTCGATTCCCGAATTGTGTTACGAAGATTTTTCCGAATCGCAAAAATGTTTCTTATTTGTGACGTAACTACATATTTTTTTCCTATACTTGTGCTATGAGACCTTGCTTCATGCTAAATTTCATGATTCTAGGTCAACGGGAAGTACGCTATGAAATTTGATTCCCTTGGGAGTGTCGTTATACACGTTTTTTGCGACATAAACGGCCGTATCTTTATTTTTTGGTAACTCAGAAATTTGATTTTTTCACATCTTCAAGGGACCGCAAACCTTAGTACCTATATGGTTTTAATTTCAACTTGATACCTCCACGCGTTCCCGAGATAAAGGGTCTAGACAGAAAGGCAGACCGACAGACAGATAGACAGACAACAAAGTGATCCTATAAGGGTTCCGTTTTTCCTTTTGAGGTACAAAACCCTTAAAAAAAATGCATGCATATTCCCTATTGGCAGCATTATCGACCGTGGTTACCACGACATTCTCCGTGGAAGTAATAAGTAAAGACAGAGTCTAGGCCTAGCAGCCTTCTTCTAACTACTGCGCCGTATTCGGAATCATTAATAATTATTCATTATTGAACGGTAACTTGCACAAGACGCCTAAAGGGGTGACCAGACGGTAACAAACCAACGTCCCAACCAAGGTGACCTTGCTAGTGTCAATCCGTGTCAGCAGCTGTAATGCATGACAGCAGTTGTAATCTTAACCTTCAACGCCCTTGATTGGGAGGCGCGTGGTTTACATCCATGTAGCCGCAACACAAACCAAACACATAAACCAATGTCACCTTGGTTGGGACGTTGGTTTGCAACTGTCTGGTCACCCCTTAAGGAGCAGTTTAGGGGCCTTACTTATTAAAATATCAGTCGTGCGAGAGAGGAAGAGGGACGAAACTATACACCCTGTATTGCTCCATCCCTTTAACAGTTCAGTATAGGTCGTCGAATGGATCGCGTTCAGACCTCGTGACATGACAGGGCCTCAGTTTGCCGCAAGTTGACTCCAAGACCATTACAGACGTCAACATGCAAATCATAATAACTTTTAATTGGACATTTAGCATATGCAAAACTTTTGTAGAACCTCAGCACCGACTGTTATACCTAGTGACGTATGCCATCACCTTGATCTAATGACCTGAGGTGGCAGGCCGTTACGAAGTAGACTTCGTTTTTTACGGTCCTTTGTTTATTTTGTCAGCTGTGTCAAGGACCTTACCTGTTTCAAACCTTACTTCCGTGCTGATTTAGAATAGAATTAATATGTTTGAATATAATTAACGTTTTTTTTTTGTTTGTTTCAGAAGAAGAATTTCTTTTCTATTTCACTTTATAATTGCTGCTATTGTCCATCCCTACTAATATTATAAATGCGAAAGGAACTCTAGTCTAATATCTATGGTTTTTTTTAAGGTGGGATATCGTCGTTTATTAATTTGAGTATGTATTGCATAATTGTGTTATATATAATTATGGTTTATTAGTACTTATATCCATTCTCGTATTCGTCTTCTCTCTCTCGTTTATTGCACCTACCACTATTTTTCTCTGCATCACTCAAAGGTTGACTGGTAGAAAATGCCTAAGGCATTAAGTCCACCTCTGTACTTTTAGGTGTATAAAGCATTTAATAAATAAATCATCCAATGACTCCTCCCGCTTTGGTTGGAGCAAAGGGCGTGTCGGAGTTTTACTGACTAAAATCACACCTATGTTCGTTTTTTGCTTTACGTTCCAGGACCCCGAGTTTCCGGGGAAGTCAACCCATGGCCCCAGTAGGCTTCGGCCCTGCTGGGCCCCAACGATTTTGCTGACATCTCTTTGAAGCGCGCGTGGAACACTATGCGCCGTCGACGACTCGGACTCGGTCCGGACAGTTACCAGACTTCCGAAAGGCGAGCTACCCATTGCTCGTCGTCCGGAATTCCACGCCTACGTTGACTGGAAATCTGGGCCGGGATCCGCGGTTGATTTTATACCATGTCAAGATTATTCAATACAACGTCATTGTTACGTAGGTATAAACCTATTACGGATAAGTTTGTGGAATTAACTCTTACATTCATTTACCTTAACATTTACGCCGGTGTGTCTTCCTTCCTCGTTACCGTGAGATGTTTAGGCACAACTTAGCCCCAAAGCATGACATGACAGAATCGTTAACATTTTCTAAACAATTATTCGTGACTTTTCCTCATTGCAAAATAAAATATGTAGTTTTTAAGTAAGTATGTACCTTTATATATTTTTATTTCCCGTCGTCCGTGCGTCACTGCGGGTGTTAACTGAAAACCAGTGCTGTGTGACGCCCAGCAATTGCTGAGATAGCAACCCCTTAGCACAGTATAGATATATGGAACGGTACGGAAACTACCTACAATTGTTCGAAACGGCTCACTCACACAAACATACGCATCGACGAGACTCCTAAGCGGCATTCGCTACTGACAGGACCGCGAGAAACGCTTAGGAGTCTCGTCGATGCGTATGTTTGTGTGAGTGTGCCGTTTCGAATATTTGTAGGTAGTTTCCGTACTGTTACATATATATATACTGTGCCCTTAGGTTCGGACGCGCTCAGCGCAATAGGTTTTTTTTTTTATTAGCCTGTTCTGCCCCACTCCTGGGCAAAGGCCTCCCTCCACTCCTTCCACCTTTCAATAGGAAATATTCATGGTTTTTTTTTTTATTTGCTAATTAAAATATTTTTTGGCTCTAATAAACAAATACGAAAGAATTTTTAAAATATCTTCATCAACAACAAAGTTATGAAGCTTCCAAATCTAGCTAATAAGAAAGAGAAGTCTGATATGAACTTTGACGTCAAAGTCCATCACGCCCGTACGGCCGCCGGCATTGATAACGGCGTGTTGGTGAGAGAGACGGATACCATTATTTGTTTAAAATTGTTATATCTCGTTGCTTTTCTATCAATTTTGATATGTTTTCACAGTTAGTATTCTTTTTTCAGTTCATCATCATCATTTCAGCCGAAAGACGTCCACTGTTGGACATATGCCTCCCTCAAGTGTCGCCATAATGACCGGTCCTTTTTAGGTTAAATAGCAATTTTTTTTTTCAGAAATTTTCCCTATTGTATTGTAAAATTCTGTATTTTGCTTTTTTCTTTTTTCTTTTCTGTTGTGGTCGTTGCCGAATAAAATATTATTCTATTCTATGCTATCTCAAAAATGCCCGTGTCAATTTTGGTAAGAACAATATTGATGGCACGGTTGGCGCAGTGGTTGATCGATTGGCTGCAGAGCTACGTGTCGCGAGTTCGACTCCTGTACGGAACAATTATCTGCCCCCCTAGCCAAGTTACAATCCTTTCGTTCGCGCCGAACGTCTCGAGTAGGCCACGCCTCCGATTCCTTTGTTCTGACGTCATCCCAACGCTCAGTCACGTGGTCAGAAGAAAGGAATCGGAGGCGTGGCCTACTCGAGGCGTTCTACGCGAACGAAACGATTGTAACTTGGCTAGGGGGGCTGTATGGCTTACCGATACGTGTTCCGGGTCTGGGTGTCTTGTGTATGTGAATTTACGTGTCTGTGACCGCACCCACGATACAGGAGTTGCACATTGTAAAGACTAAGTTTTTTGTGCAAATTTTTCCATTAGGTATAAAAAAAACTACATCTGTTCGATTTTACAAGAAGCTGTGCATTTGTGGTTTGTTAACAGTTTCATTAACACCATATATTTAGCGCTATGCTATTAGCGATTCGTCATGTCACTATCCTAGTCAAATAACATTTCATAGATTTCGCCCGCGTCAATGTAGAAAATTATTCCAAGAAAACATAATCCCAGAACAAAAAGTATCTTACGTCATATTCCAGGACATGGTCTACCAATGTGCATAAATTTCATTCAAATACGTACAGCCGTGAAAGAGTAACAAACACACATGTACATAGACACAAACTTTTACCTTTATAATATTAGTGGTTTTTTTTTTTTGTTTTTAGGTGGGAAAATCATCTAATGACAAATCACGCTCTTGGGCGGAGCGAGAGATAGTGTCAGACTTTTACTGACTAAAAACCCACTCCTGTTCCTTCGTTGCCTTCGTCCCAGGGCCCCGGGTTTCGTTTTCACACTACCCACGGATTAGTGGTGAAGTGTGATTGATATCTATAATAGCATAGATATTACATTTCATACTATAATAATAATATCTCTAAAACTACTAAACCGATTTTAATGAGATTTGGTGCGGAGTAAGCTTGATTCCTAAGAAAGGACATAGGCTACATTTATCTCGATTATGCGTCCGCAATAACCGACATTCACGCGGCCGAAGTCATAGGAAAAAGGTATAAATTATTGTCAACTCATGAGTTTTGCAGGCGAACACGCTGACTGAAGCTAGTAAAAAAAATATGATCATCACAAAGTACACTAATCCATAACCAAGCGACATTTACGAATGACATCATATTATATCGTGACCTGGGAATCCGTTGTACCAATAAATATTTAATACAGCTCAAACTATAACGTCCTATTGATTTTAAATCGAATGAATAAATCATTACTCAGAGTAGCTCGCGTGGGTCACGCACGCATCTTCAATGGTAGCAGCGCTTGCCGTGATCGGCCCGTGGATGGGTGACCATAAATCATAATAATAATTTATTGATCAGGAAAAATACACTTTTACATCAAATACTTCACTGGTCTCCATACTAGAATTCTCTGTGACGTGGAAACCAGTCTCTTTCGTCATGATTCAAAAAGAAAAAAAAAAGAAATTGTATTTCTTTTTTTTTTAACACATAGACTATGTAGAACATAGGATAAGTTAAACAAATAAATCAATAATTATAAGAGGTATGCAATGCATGGACCATATCTTTATAGAAACCAGTGGTTCCTAACCTTTTCGATCTTGTCACCCCTATGATTTAGCCTGGGAAACTGATGAATATGATGACTACCAAAGAATACAGTGCGTCATATAAATACAAATCGACAGTAGACATATAAAAATTGCGAGTCTTGCAATCACATTACCTTACCTCTTTACAGTTATATCTTAATCTTTATAGACTTTACAAAAACTAAAAAAAAATATTTTAAGTGTGTGGTGATAGGTTGGTTTAAAGCGAGGCTCCGACTTGTCATTTATTACAATGTTGAGTTATATTTAATTAAATTAATTGACGAACGATGAAACGAGTTACTATGGACATCTCACTCGCTCTGAAACGCATGCGTAGTGCTCTCGCGCTCATACTCTCGGCTGAATATTTTTTGTGTTAGTCGCTACAAATTTGTCTGAATAATGAAATTTATAACATTGTAATAGTTACCTTAATAACATATTTAAAAATCAGACATACAAAAATAAGTAAAGTTCATTTATTTTTGTGGAGCTTTAAAGCGTCTGAAAAAGATTTTGGTCCATGGAAAGTGTCTGACACTTATGATACTACTTTAGAATAATATTCTACAAAACATATAAAAGTCAGTCATACAAATTTAAGTTAAGTAACTCTTATTTTTAGTTACCTTTCTCCCCTGGTACCTGCCCAGGGGTCACAAGGAGAACTCCACAAGCACACAGGTATTCAAAGCACATGAGACGCTACTGAGAACCTAAGGTTTCATCCATTTGAAAATAAGTTATGTCAGATCGCTCTGGGATCTTGGACTATCTTGTTTTCTAAATAACATCTTCTTTTTTATGCACCTACCATATTGTCTCTTCACCACCCTTACCGTTGACTGGTAGAGAATGCCTAAGGCATTAAGTCCGCCTTTGTACTTTGTGTTGCATGAAGGTTAAATAAACATCATCAATCAAGGTTAATTAAACATGATTAGTTATGTAGGAACGATTTGATTGTGACTACGATCAAAGTAAACAACACACCTACTGGCTTTCATAATGTCCATATCTTTTGAAGTTCAATGTTAATGACGATAATATTTAATTAACACTCTAAATGACTAACTCTTGTTTATGTTGTGATGTCACGAGTTGAAATACAAGCGTCTGTTCTTGCTAGGACTGCGAGATTGAAACGAAATGGGAACTGAAGAAACATAGGTGGGATTTTTGTTCTCCCTCTCGCTCCAACCAGAGCGAAAAAAGAAAGAAAGAAGCAACCGGCGTCGCCATACCCGAGATCAAGCTGTAATGTTTGATGCGTCTGTTAATCACACCGGCATCCTTACCCTACGAAGTACAAACTTCTAATTTGTAGTCACAGCAACGGCATGGTGATAGTACAAACTTCTTCACAAACAGTTTTACATATTATGTACTCCCTTGAATATCGCCAACATGGTACATGACACCATGCTGGTCGCATTTAAGGGATCACAGGAAGAACTTGACTCCGAACAGTAAAGAAAAATGCAAATGATAATGATCTTCCAGACAAGATAGACAGTAATAAGTGATTATTTGGATTTTCTAGACTAGCTCGAACTTTGATAGTTCAATCCCAAAACACACACTCAGGGATTCACCTGCACTTTGGAGGATTTTATGAGTGCTACCGATGGGGCCCAAACAGTTTGACGAGTTTACTATCGAATCAAAAAGAAGAAGAAGGGATTCACTGCATTCTAGGTATTACACATGTATTTGAAGAAATACCCCGCGTTTTATTCAAACTATAAGGTAATAGACCGAATACTGTTACGAATAGCATTATTAACACATCTTCGTTTACTAAAATTGTGTATTTACCTATGTTTATTTTGATACAAAATTGTATACTAAACAACAAATAAATCCATATCTAACGAACAATTGTACGACGGTGATGTCACATTGCAGTTCGTGTATCCTTTTTCTGTTACTTGATAATTTCCACTTCCCACAGATTTGAAAGGTTTCTCTAACTTACAAAATTTTAAACGGATTTAAATTAAATGGCTAGTAAACAGAAATTCAGTCTACTAGCCTATTTATTTTTGTATGTATGTACCACATATATCATACGTATTTACTTTAACGTTTCTTTTTTATCGTAAACCGGCGGCGGCGCGGGCGCTCACATTTCATACCGCGAGATAAGGAAAGAACCACGCGAACATACGTACAAACAGGTTTCTTACCGATATTATGCATTCGCTTGTTTTTGGCAAAAGGTCGTTAACACTCGTTGTGTAACCATAAGAGTTATGTGTGGTAATGAGAACCTAAAGGGCTGGTTGAAGGGAATTTCGAGCTAAAAAGTTGTATCGAACATTTTTAGTGAACTGAAATGATTTAGGGAATTAAAATGAGTTGCTTTGACAAAAGGCTGCCCAACTTAATTAGGACTGGGCAAGACATGTCTAACGTTGCTGTGGCTGTGGGCTCGTAACGGCCCGTTCACGACCTTGCCGCTGTGAGCGGTAGCTAAGCGCGGGGCGGCGAGCGTATGCAAATGAAGCACGCTACGAAACGCCGCTCATAGCGCCCCGCGCCCGCGTACCGATGCCGGCCCGCTCGCCGCTAAGACCGAAGTCGTGAACAGGCCGTAAGACACAGGATTGGTGCCCGGACACAGCGACGCACAGCGGGATCGTGGCAGAGTACGAAGGAGATGGCGGGACGACCTGGATGTCTTCGAGAAAACCAGGAACCGTGATCGTTGGAAGAATGGAGGGAGGCCTTTTCCCAGCAGGGGGACAATACAGGCTAGCTTCCAATGATGTGTCAAATCATTATCCCAGCCGGCCCCGTAGGTCCGGTGCCTGCTAGGGCCACGAGGAAAAGTTTTGAAAAGGAAACCCGTGGTCCTGACCGCAAAGGGCAACTGAAAGAATATAAGTGGATACCGATATAACCACTTCTGGTACATCTGGAGTTTTTTTATACAACATAATTTTTATGCGAAACCTGAATATAGTTTGTTCAGAAACAGTACTTAACTGAATCGATTCCAATCATTTTTACACCATGTTATATTTTTTCCCAAAAATATTTAAAAAAGGTCACAAGCTGGACACCAGCGACACTAAGTACAACACAGGTCACGGCAGGTTATAGGGGACATTAGACACTAACGCACAGCTGGATGCAGGAGTAAAACAACCCCTCAGTCGGCCGGGTGGCCTGGTGATCATGTATTTGTGCGGCCAACCAGGTAACATAACAAGCATAAAACTTCGTGATTTTACATCTTACAGTTATGAAATTTTGTACACAGATTCTTTACATATAAATAGTAGACACGTGTTTCGGGTTTCGCATAGGTATACTAAAATTTATGTTGTATAAGTTGCACCCGTACGAAGCCAGAGCGGTTCACTAGTCTATGTACAAAAGTATTCTAATTTTGTCTTTGGTAGAAACAAGTAATGACACAAACGGCGTGAACGTAAGCTACGAACTATTGCTGTTATATTATTCAGAGGTCGTCGTTTAATATAAGACCAGACATCTACCAGTTCTGAATTGTAAATATCTTTTCAACAATCCAAGCACGAAAGCTCTATCTCTCCGACTTAAAACCAAAGCCATCGGTCGTAAAGGTCACCTCCATTACCCGTAAAGTAAGCTATTTGCAAAGGGCGCGAGAAGCATTAACGCTTCAGTCCCTTGAGCCCATCAATCCCAATGCATTCATATCCATAGTTATTTATATGGCTTCTGCCAGCAGCTTCGTTCGTGTGATCGTATAGGATATATTTTAGTATTGAATAGCCCGTTTATCGAGGAAGGCTATAGACTATAATAACATCACACTACAAGACACAGGAGCGGTCCGTAGGCGCGGGCTTGCGGACGGCGAGCAATGGGTGGCTCGTCGTCCGATCGTCCGGTAACTGTCCGGACCGAGCCCAAGTTGTCGACGGCGCGTAGTGTTCCACGCGCGCCTCAGGGAGATGTCAGCAACCGTAGGGGCCCAGCAGGGTCGAGTCCTACTGGGGCCATGGGTGACGAAAGTGATCCCCGGGGCCCTGGAAAAATGGCAAAGAAGGAACAGGAGTGGGTTTTTAGTCAGTAAAAGTCTGACACTCTCTCTCTCTCGCTCCGCCCAAGAGCGGGGGATGTCATTAGATGATTTTCCCATCCGAAAAAAAAAAAAAAAAGACAGGAGCGGAGCACTAACCAAAGACGCGGGTGAAATCGCGGTGAAAAGCTAGTTTATAATAATTATTATTATCCACTCAACAATGCGAATACTTAATATTAGTACGGACAAGTGGAAAAATGTGGTAAGACAATTAGTTTAAATTTTCACCACCATTTTCGTTCCCGAGAGTACGTCCGCGCGTCCCCTTGGTATAACTTCCGTAACGCAAGCGAAGCCGGTGGGAGAACCTATAGTCACACTAATATTATAAAGGCAAAAGTGTGTGTGTGTGTGTGAATAGTGAGCAAGTCCTGAAATAGCACATAGGATGCTTTTTATCCCGGGAGTATGTTACCTTGGGACAATTTTCTAGATTCACGCGTGCGAAGCCGCACAGCAGCTAGTATTAGATACTAGCTTTAGCCCGCAGGTTCGCCCGCGTACATAAAATATAGCCTATGTCACTCAGGAATAAAGCAGCTTTCTAACGGTGAAAAAATTTTAGCAATCGGACCAGTACTTTCAAACTTTACCTCTTTATAATATTAGTGTAGATAAACATCGACGAATTCGCTAAATTTGGACGTTTTTGTTGTTCCTACTCTGTCTCGATGACAATAGCGGGAAGGCAATGCGGACAAATTGACCGCACTCAAGTTACGATTGTACACAATGGAACAATTCAATGCAAAGGCTCTAAAAGGCTCAAATAATTGTAAATGTATTGCCACTAGCGTATAGTTAAGTCCGATTGGAATTTCCTACAAAAGAGTTTATTTTAGACAATTTGATAGGAATTGTAAAGTGTGTCGTGATGGTCCAGGCACCCGCCTCTCATGCACGAAGGTGCGGGTTCGAAACCGGGACAAGTACCAATGTGAATTTTTCAATTCATATGTACATTTCTGAGTTAATCTAGGACATTACTGACACTCAGTGCCTCGGAAAGTACGCACAGTTGTTAGTCCCGATTGTCATTTATAGATCTTTGATAGTCGTTACAGGTAGTTAGACGACAGAAAGTTTGACCATCAGTCTATCTAAGGAGTATAGTGTTACCAGGTAACTGGGTTGAGGAGGTCTAAAAAGAAAAGAAAGAAAGAAAGAAAAATATTTTATTTGGCACACGTACACAGATACACACAATGTAGAAACAACATGTAAACACTTAAGGTAATAAAAAAATAAGAAAATAAAATAACTAACATTGTGTGTCTCGCGCCTGCACCAAATAGTTCAGTTCAGTTCAGCAAAAATGCCAGACAACTTCGTGGTAGTTGCCTGACGCTGGTTTTCAACTGAACCTTATTTAGAGTGTACGGTAGAAAAGTTAGATTATTTATAGTTGTTAGTGTTAGGTTAGGTCTGATATGCATTTGCTCCATATGAATACACATTATTCAGCCGCATCCGGTTAGGCCCAGAAGCCGACCCCAAGCAGAAATCAGAAATCAGAAACGTTTATTTCAAATAGACCAATTACAGGCACTTTTGAATTGTCAAAATGTCGGTCAGTCAAAAAAAAAAAAATACAAGTGAAGCTAAATTGCACGTTCCAAATCGTAGATCTCTATGGAGAAGAACGTGCAAGAAACTCCATAGACACTCTTTTAAATCATATTATGAGCTAAGCCATAAGCTAGTTGGGAAAGGGCTAGGGAGAAGAAAATTATAGGAATTGTAAAGAGTTTGCAACTATGTAGAATACTGCTATCCAGTACTGGACAAGGATTATCTTAGGAATTATAAACCACCATGAAACATGGAAAAAACAGTTGTTAACTTCCTCTGGTCGTGCTATCAATAAGCACGTTTCTCGACCCTATATTAAAATCCGTCCAAAATGATTAAGGAGTTTTTATCACCGTTAAATAAACAGTATTAAAATCTAGGTACTCACACTTCAGCCTCTCAGTCCTAGGTCCCCTGCAAGCCGCACTGAGTCCACAGCACAGCTCTTTGAAGTCCACATGGCCGTCTCTGTTCTCGTCAAAAGCTAGAAAAGCCCCAGCTACCGCGGCAGCTGGAAGTGGTGGTGACAGTAGTGGTGACAGGCTCTCGGCGTCTAGTTGGCCGGTGGGGGCAGCGTTGCGGAGGGTCCAGAAACATTTTTCTAGCTCTATTATGTCCTGGAAAAGGGGAGAAAGTTAGTTCTCAGGTTCAATGGAGACAAAACAGAGGCTTGAACAATTTGAGAGCGAAAAACGGTGCAGTGTTTTCATCAAGTTTTTAAAGACATCATTTTTATATTCCACCAGCTTCTGTCAGCCACTTCACCGGCGTGAAAGTAGGTTTCTCCGTAAAAACTTTGTAGCCCTGTTTCATCCCCTTTGGGGTTTTTTTTTAGGTGGGAAATCATCCAATGGTATCTTCCGCCCTTAGGCGGGGCGGCAGGCCTATAACTTTTATTGACTAAAACCATACCAGTGTCCTTCAATTGCCCTTTTCATTCTAGGACCGCGAGTTTCCTTTCCAGAATTTCCCCGCTGCTCTAGTGGACCCACTACTACATAAGTACTACGTAAACAAAGTGCATTCAACTAGCGGCCTGAATGATAATCAGCCGATGAGTCTAATACAAGATTGAATGAACTCGATTAGCCAGCCAGTTCATTCAATGTTGTATTAGACTTAGGTCATTCATACAATAGGGTGGCCATGTGACGAAAAAAAAAAATAAGGCTCCCTGACATAGACAGTAACCTGTCTGGATCGAAGGAGATAACGGAGGTTAGAATGACCGAGCAAAGCGAGTGAACGAAGCCCCGTCATCTCCCGAATATAAACCGCTGTCATTCGGGCGACTTGTAGAACGGCGCCGTTTACTTATCAGGTTAGGTTAATAGACCTCTTTTGAGGTGGGAAAACATCACAAAACTTGTTCTGCTCTGGGTGGAGCGAGAGGGCGTGTCAGACTTTTACTAACTAAAGCCCCCCTATGTTCCTTCCGTTGCCCTTTGCGTTCCAGGGCCACGGTAACTCTTTCTCACATTCCCGCAACACAAGTTAATCGATTTTACCAAATTATTCTCAGTTTTCTCCTACCATCATTTAACGAGTTAAGTTTTCCTTTGACATGCAAATAGTTGAGGAAAATTCGTTGTCTTTTATGTAATAAGTAAACTGAACCTCTAAAGTTTCCTTATTCCGACCGCCCTGTCACAGAAAATTATACTTTCCACTTGGTTAAGCCGGGTGCGACTGCTGTAACGTAACATGCAATGTAACACGCAGTGAAAGTATTTGCCGTCCACATTGTCACAATGTATCATGCAATGTAACAAAATTGCCATAGTGTGGACGCCTTGCGCGCGCGAACCGTGCACACTACGCGCGCGAACAGAGCATTTCAACTATGTGAATAGGTACAGTCAGGGATCAAAAGTGCAGTTGCACTCTAAGCTAAAGTGTCTAAAATTATTCTTTCCACTTGGTTAAGCCGGGTGCGACTGCTGTAACGTAACATGCAATGTAACACGCAGTAAAAGTATTTGCCGTCCACATTGTCGCAATGTATCATGCAATGTAACAAAATTCCCATAGTGTGGACGCCTTGCGCGCGCGAACCGTGCACACTATGCGCGCGAACCGAGCATTTCAACTAAAGGCCCTATTACACTATTCGATATTCAGACAGTTTTAGTCTATGATTCGACATATCGCGTAGTGTAATAAGAGTTAGACCGGTCTTACTCGGAACAAAAAATAAGACAGTCTGAATATCGTGTGCTGAATATCGCGTAGTGTAATAGGCCCTTAAGTGAGTAGGTACATGCTCGGTTCGCGCGCGCGCTGCTGCCACACCACAGCCCTAGCCAAGTTACAACAGTTTCGTTTCGATTCTCTTTTCGTTGATCGCCTCGAGTAGGCCACGCCTCCGATTCCTTTATTCTGACGTCATCTCAACGCTCAGTCACATGCTCAGAACAAAGGAATAGGAGGCGTGGCCGACTCGAGGCGATCAACGAAAAGAGAATCGAAACGAAACGGTTGTAGCTTGGTTAGGGGGGCAGTTTATGAAATGCTCGTTTCATGTTACCTTGCATGCTACGTTACAGCAGTCTGTACCCGGCCTTTGATGTATTCATGATGTAGGTTGGAAAAGAAAGATTACCTATCTTTCTTTTCCAACCTACATCACGTTACGTTACGAGGCAAATTTGAAAGAAGAACACTGGAATTGTAATCCTGCGACATATTTATAAACCACTAGCTTTTGACTGCGACTTCGTCCATACGAATGTCGGTTATTGCGGACGCGAAGTCGAAATCGAAACCAGATAATCTTCTTTGGGGTTCAAGCTTACTCCGTTCTAAATTTCATCAAAATCGGCTCGGTAGTCTAACGGTCAAAGCGTGACAGATTGACAGAGTTACTTTCACATTTATAATATTAGTAAAATGGCTGACTTTTACTTTGGATAGAGGATAAGCATTGCCATATAATGTGACAATGTCGCCAAAGGCCGGTCGACACGGATCCAGAGGAATTAAGATTATTTTTAGTGGGTTTTTATTTTATTTTTTTGTTTTAGTGTGTTGTGTTCGATCGAACTTTCGGATTCAACTGCCATCCAGAAACCAGAGAACATGTTCTGGAATAGGATAGTTTTTATCCCGGGCGTATGATGTTCCCTTGGGATAAATTTCTACTTAACACGCGGGCGAAGTCGCTGGCAGCAGCTAGTTATGAATATTTTTTGCTGTAGTTATTTGGTTTTTTGGATTAGCAGAAGGGTTCTTGGGAGACCCAACCAAGATACGAACGGGTCTCTCAAGAACATTTTTGCTAATAAAACACCGAACATGACACCACAACTTAATGGCTTATTGTGTCCAACACAGATCGCTAACTTTTTTTTTTAAGGTGGGAAAATCATCTAATGACAAATCTCGCTCTTGGGCGGAGCGGGAGATAGTGTCAGACTTTCACTGACTAAAAACCCACTCCTGTTCCTTCGTTGCCTTCGTCCCAGGGCCCCGGGTTTCGTTTTCACACTACCCATGGCCCCAGTAGGCTTCGACCCTGCTGGGCCCCTACGATTTGCTGACATCACCCTGAGGCGCGCGTGGAACAATACGGCCGTCGACGACTTGGGCTCGGTCCGGACGGTTACCGGACGGTCGGACGGCGAGCCACCCATTGCTCGCCGTCCGCAAGCCTGCGCCTACGGTGGCCGGAAATCGGGATCGGAATCCCGGCGGCGACTAGGGCGTGAGGACCGTTGCCTCACGCGATCGCCCGCCTCCTTTGCTAGCATTACTGCTTCGCAGAAGGAGGCGACCGCCTGCCACTCCTCCTCGCTCCGGACCATGGCCTGTACCAAGGCCCGGCGCGAGAGATCGCCGCCGCCGATCGCCCTCACGAGGACACGGCGTTACTCTGCCCAAGCGGGGCACACCTCCACCGTGTGCTCCACCGTGTCCTCCGGGCGTTCCACACAGTGGCAACACCCGGGCGTCTCTTCTGCACGAATCCGATGCAGGAACTTTCCGAACTTACCATGTTCGGTGAGAACCTGCGTCATGCGGAAGGTGAGGACGCCGTGAGGTCTTTCCAACCACGCCTCAAAGAGGGGACTTACCGCCATAATTGTGGCGTGCCCACAGATCGCTAACTTAGAGAATACATACAAAAATAGTTATTTGGTTAACAGCAAGTTTAACTTTTAACGAGTCAAAATGTAAACATCTTAAAATAACCGCCTAATCTTGAAAGTAAAATCCATTTCAATTGTAATTAGACAGTTTTCTTTTCTAGGTTGAAAGACCGACAATGAACGCTAAGCGCGCCAGATAACGTACCACAAATAAATTGTGTAACATACAATTAGACTAGTGTCGAATTGACACCCGCTTTCAAGAGCGCAAATATTTTTTATCAGTCATCACTCCAACGACCATACAATGACATGGTTTTGAGCACTACTATTCTACCTTGAAATTGATAACATTCTTGGGTTTTTAGAATGAATTATCCGTATAGTGATGGGAAAAATTTTACCTAATTGAGTGGTATTCAAGGATTCCATTGTGAGGTTATAAAATCCTACAATGTTATTAAGGTGGGTTTACGCTAGAGGTGATTTGTTGGTGGTGTGTGGTTCTTTCCTCAAAAGACCATCTCAGAGTCATGGTCACTGGGGTCATGGGTGATGCGAAAGAGAACCCCGGGGCCCTGGAACGAGGGCAAAGAAGGAACAGGAGTGGGTTTTAGTCAGTAAAAATCTGACACGCCCTTCCGCACCGCCCAAGGGCGGGAGATATCATTGGATGATTTCTCAGCTTAAAAAAAAAAGTGTCATGGTTCTCATATGATGATTGACCATTACATGTTTACTTTATATCGACTTTAGAAAGACTTTTTAGCCTCTCGAGTTTTTTCGGTATTTCTTCTCAGGGTACTTTAGTTAGGAAACACCGGTCTCATCAAATTAAATTTGATTCAAAATCATAATCAAATTGTGTAACAAGTGAAAACTGTTATAGTTCAAAATTAAGTTTCTGATAGCTATTAAAAAACTAACAATATATGGACTAGGGTCTGAATTAAAGAAATTTTAACTTTAATTAAATTAATTTTGGAGTATTTTTTTCTGAATTACGTACGAACTTGTGATGTTTGAAACTACATAGTAGTATCAAAACTGTTTCTTTCTTGAACTCTATTTTAAGTCCCAATACTGATTGCATAACATGTTATTCAAATAATCAAGTTGGATGTAATAGCAGCTATAATTTCGATTCGGCCATATAATTTGCTAGTTACATTTGCGATTACAAAATATTGCTAATGAAAGGGAAGTGGAGGCCCAAATACGGATAAATGTCATTGAAAGATCGGTACTGTGGCTTTGAACCTTTTTTTTATTTAAACAGTAACTTATTAGTAAAAAAAAGAGTGTGTGTACTTATGTACACGCGTTAGAAGTTATACGTCTTTGGCGTATGGAAAAAAAATAACTAAAATGCAGAAGTGATTAACGATAAATATTAAAATTAATCAATAAAAACACCAAAATAACATTTATTTATTCACACTGTTTATTTGTACTCTTACGAAACACGTGTTCTAAATATAAAAATACTAGAAATATACAACTTGAACATAGTTATCAATTTTCATGCATGCCACCTAGAACTAACTTCACGATGTAGAATTTAGGTGTCGGTGTGCGCGCGCATCGTAAAAATTCACTCTCATCATTTTTCTCTATCGCGCCAAAAGAAGTATAACTTCAAAAAATCTTACAATATATATACACTAGCTTCTGCCAGCGGCTTCGCCCGCGTGAATGTAGGTTACTCTATACAAACTTTGGACCCCAGTTTCATCCCCTAAGGGGGTGAATTTTGGAAAATCCTCTCTTAGTGCTCGCCTACGCCATAAAAGGAAGCTTTGTGCAAAATTTCACGCTCGTAGTCCTAGTAGTTTCGGATGTGCGTTGATATGTCAGTCAGCCAGTTTCTCCTTTTATATGTATAGATAAGAAATCTAAGTATTTATATTAAACCTATGTACACACATATTTACAAAAACACGAAGTATACTCATACGTAGAATAGACTACGTACTCCTCCACATCGCCGTTAACCGGAAATGTGCCCAGAAGACTGGCAGCATTGCTTTGGGTTTGAATAGTTAGACATGGACGTGTTCTTACCCTGCCTAAAAATAAAAGGTCTCACAGCAGATAGGACTTTTGTTACATAGCATAAAATCAAGCCTATATTACCACCATACGCGCAAAACGTTATGGGAACACATTCGTTATGCGTAAAGCTAAACAATGAAAGTCATTACCGGAGTCTGTGTTTCTTGATAGCTTCAACCTGGTGAATAGGCTACTTCTAGGCAAGCGTACTCCATCATCGACAACCCAACCCAAAAAGTTCAGTCTAGATATAGGTAGTATCCTTTCGCCAGCTATATTTAAATCAACATATAATTACATTATATACCGAGCACAAAATCTAGACTCCAGACTGTTCCTGAGAAATTATTATAGCTAAGGCAAACCCGATAACACTTTCCTCGACTCGAGCTGATACTCAGCCATAGTACTTGCGACCACTGCTCCAAGAAAACGCGTTTACTTCCAAACTGAACAAGGATATACGAAATGTACATCGTGAAGGGTTCGGTTCACATTCAATAAGATCAAACACTTTTCCTCGTATTATCCCAACCGTTCAAAGTCCCTTACAGCTCGTAAAACAAATTGTACAAGTAATTGAATTTCCGTACGTGACTACACTACAGATCGGTATTGGATCGAATTCCACTCAGAGCACTGTAAAACTATTTTCAGCAGTTACAAAAACACGCAACATCATCCGCAGCGGGGGAAAATCGCTTAAAAAGATTTTCAGTGCCGCTAAAAGCCTCAAATGAAAAAAAAAATGCTCAACTTTCCCGTCATACGCTGTTGAACTCGCTTTGAAAACACTAAAAGCTAAATGGTGGCATGTTGAACTAAAACCTCGGTACAAACGATACTATAGCCACAAACTGTCTACTATAAAGCGGGTCACGTAAATGTTGAAAGGTTGAAACTATCTTTCATAAAATTTCATGATTATAATCGAATTATATCTGGTAAATCCGCTAAAGGTCTAAACGATTATATTGCCCCCTGATTTCTATCACCTGGTTCTCAATACTGCTATTGATAGTATAATTAATTTGGGTGCAATTACAGTGGCGCCAAGTTTTGAAATTATTCTGATTTATTAGAAGTTTGAAGGGTGTAGGGATTTTAATTTTTGCTCAGGCTGAGTAGGCAGGAGTTAACTTGAAATTCAGCTTCACTACGTTAAACAGAATCAAAGCCACCACCAGGCCTACCATATTGTCTCTTCACCACCCTAGGTTGACTGGTAGAGAATGCCTAAGGCATTAAGTCCGCCTTTGTACTTTATGTTGCATGAAGATTAAATAAATAAATAAATAAAGCCTCCCACATACTTGGGAACGCTTTAGCGTAATCTTGTTACGGTTTCGAAGGCAAAAAAGTATAGTTTTCTAAAAAATCCTTGCCTGGCCTAGTATTCGGCAACAGTATTGCCGTTCATTGACGCTATCATTAAATCTTTATGCGAATAGGTAACCGTGCACGTGACGCAACATAGAAGACGGGACATGGTCTGCGTATAGACGCCGCACAAACGCTGAAGATCGGAACCGTCTGAGAACCCCGTAATCGTAGCGCGCGTAGTCTGAGGGACAACAGCCGAACAAAATCAAAGCTTTTAATTTTTTATTTATTACACATATACCTACTTTATTGTACACCTCATAATTATTATTGTTAATAGGGAAAGAAATCATGAGGAAATATTGCACCATACTGTGTGAAAGACGACTACGTACTTATGGAAATGTTCTGAGTGCGTTCCTTTGATTACCTCGTGGACTCTCTACCGGGTCCAAAGTACGACTCATAAGTAGCAACAGATCCCAATCCCGTTGTCCGTCAACACGGTAATGGTCCACTTCCTTTAGTTGGTCCTTTTACTGCATAGATAGGTAAGCTTCATTAGTATAAACTATTTCTTATTGTTTAATAGCCTAAGTTTCTTGTTCAGCCAGACTTCGCTGATCGTCTTGAACGCATGGGATTTCGGCCAAAAGACATCCACGGCTGGACATAGGCTTCCCCTTATCATCATCACAACGACCGGTCCTGCGTGTCTCGCCTCCATCAGAGTCCCGTGACCTTGACCAGGTCATAGGTTCACCTTGTAAGAGACCTTACAACCCAGCGTCTTCCAGTACGCGGTCGCCACTCCAGAATCAAACTTACGGCAGAAATGAATTCGTATTGTTGCCATTGTAGGAAGAACCTGGTTAAGGTTGGTACAGACCGGTCCACACTGTCCTCTCATAGGGAGAAGTTTCTGTGTTTGTGTGTGAGAGGAATTTTTGTGTAGAGGGGAGTTTCTTGCTGGACCTTTTCCTTAGGAAACGACCAATTGGAACCGTGCACTAACTTCTGACGTTTTATTAGTGGCCATGTAGGCCTGTGTGAAATAAAATGATTTTGGGTTTACAGGAGCGTGAGGATAGGCACCAGAATAGAGAAGCCTATGCGCAGCAGTGAGCGAATTCCGGGGCGTGGATGATGATGAATCTGTACCGATCTTACTGACAATTTCCAAAGAAGAAAACTTGATAGTGACACGGTGTTAAGTTTGTTTGCATCATTTACTACCAAATCATTATCTCATATTATCATTTATTGGAGGTTATCAAGATTACACTATCTTTCCATTTATTAACTTCGAAATACTTTAAATTCCATCAACACTACCGCTGTGTTTAGATCGTAATCGATGTACAAATAATCGCTTGACCTGAATGAAAACAAACAAAGCATAAATTAGTTTATTATTGTTTGTGCAACCGCTACAGATAATATATAGACATTATACAAATATTATCCAACTTGGTTCTTGTATACAGAAGCGTAGCGTGGACTAGTTTAGACGTGGGCGAAGGCGCTTCAGCGAAGCCTTTTATTTTTCACAAATTCGAAAACGAGACAGCAACTATAGCAACCCAGTGTTAGACCACATCGCAACTTACCATCAGGTAAAATACCAGTAGTCAAACGCGAACCTATCAATCATAAAAAGGCTCCTTTGGGTGCGAGGCAGTGGGCGAGGGGCTGCTTCGCCCATGCCTAGCTACGCAACTGCCTGTACAGTCGATTTTAATTGTATTTACCAACAAAGAAGCTCTATGGAATTGTTCAATAAATATTTTATGTTATCTTTAGGAAAGTGATCAAATACGATCCAGTTTGAATGGTATTTACATTCATTATATTAACTGGATCACACCGGGTCGTGAATATCTAGCATTTTAAGTGCTTAGCTCTGTTTATATTATTGGAAAGAGATATACGCATAAAATAGAAGAAGTGACTCCGACGACTGAAAAGTCTGTAGATAGCGGATGTCATAATATGGACATGTGATTGTGATGCGGAGGAATGAGGAAATCTAAGTGTCGTGAAGAAAATAGAAGTCCTTGCTTGGGATGATTAGAGAAACGATATCCATCGTTTGAACTATGTGAAAAATATTGAAATGACGATAAAAACGGTAGTATGGAAGGAGAAATAAAAAAATAAAACAGACATGTAGTGCCGACCCTACATCAAATGGAATAAAAAGAAAATTATGATGGACGAATCAGAATCAGATTGTATGCTTTAAAATAATAGATTGTCTTTATCATTTGAATGCCACAAGTAACGACAAACACAGCGTGGTACGAGCTAAGGGCCATAAGTAGTGACCTTGGCAAGGTAGCGGGGATCCGCTTCAGCCGTTGTATACAAACGACCTAGAGCTAATCGATACGACCACCCGCTGGAGAACTGAGCATAGCATTACTGGTAACATAGTAATAGAAATAAAGAAAACAGGTTTATGTGGCACACAACTCATACGAATTAAATTAAACATTAAAAATAATAATAAACTTTTTTATCAGACCAGAGATCCATAGTTGCAGTAAAACATTAAATTGATACTAACTAAAAACATAAAGAGATAAAATACGCCTACATCACATACCTGAATGACGGTCTGTGTACCGCCATCCAGTGAGACACCATTAGGCCATCCACCCTGCCGGCTACAGTAGCCACGAGGCTATTGGGGCTGTCGCGCTTCCGACGCATCAGTGATGCGATTCGCAGCCACAGTAGTGAGCCGAAATCCGGAACAAAGCCGAAACGCGGCAACCCCAGCAGTACCCGGAACGCGTTATTAAATTGGACTCGTAGAGCATTGTACGAGGTTATCACCACGGGTATTAAAAAGGGGTCTTTCCAGACGGACAGTCAACGATCATATACGGGTTTCTTTTTTCTTTTGAGGAGACGGCAATAAAAATGCCAATAAAAGGCCATCCCACTTTAATTTTGATCAGCTGATGACAACTTTATACGGACACTATTATTTTGCGGGAATTGTCTATAACTTCCTTTAAGAAAGTTATTCATTTCCATGACCAGAAACAGCATCTAAATAAAATATGACCACTAATTTCCGTTACACTCTGCGTGGTATACACACACTGAATGTAGACCAACTCAAGTGGTATCGTCGTGAGCAGTCCCGATCCGTCCCAGGGAACGATTAGACGTCTTTCTTGAGTTGCTTACTGATTAATTTGGTTTTTTAATTTGTAGCGAAATCTATGACGTCACTAAACTACGAAATCCTGCGTCACGCAATTCTCCGCGCGATTTGAGCATATACAACAGCACGAAATCATCTATCGGGCAGTTGCCCACACTATCGTCCCGTTTGGTCGGAGGATCCTCCCTTTTCAATGGAAGTTTTGCGGTACTTTACACTCTGTTCCGCATACGTCTAAAAATTTATAAACCTAACCCTTAACTAGTGATTCTAGTGAACACTACACCTTGTATTATGTATTTGAGGAAACATTTTTAAAACAGTATCTACCGCGGTTTCACAACTACGTCGCAAACCGAACACATGCGAACAAAATGCACGTATTTAAGTACAATATTTACATGCAAGATACCAAGTCAAATGAGCTAGTACAGTGGAGATAAGGCACTCAAACTTATAGTAGATGAGTGACAGACTTTGGATAAACATTGTATTGTAAACAGCGAATATTTTGATAGCAGGTACTGATGCTGCTATCGCGAATAAACACTTTTTAACGGATGTCTACACAGTTAAATTTCTTTTGCAAATTGGTTAAAAAAAAAAAAAACATTTTTACACATCAATTTTTTTCGTCAATTTAAACTAGATGAGGCCGGTGTCCTAGCTGACTACCTTAAGAAGAAATACCGAAATAAACTCAGGGGGCTCTTTTAGAGACCCCGCAAACTGCAGACTTTCGATCGGCCGATAGTTTGGTCGGTTGCTTAATCAGTATGGCGTAATATCACCATGGCGTCCGTTGAAAAATATAATGCACCTACAATAAAAATAGAAAACTAACAATGTATATTCTCAGTTACAACAATGGGTGCACATAAGGATATTATTATATTATTATCAATAGTAGGGCACTGTAATACAGTTTACAAAATAATAACGCAAGTTTAAAGTGTGTCGCAAGTAATCTTTGCGGTTACGCATTACATCTGACTAGTTTCGATACTGAAGCTAACATTTCTGCACTCGGGGTTTCCCTACAAGACATTGAGGAGATAGTTTCCTCAAGCAACGTACGTAATGAGGGAAATTGACCACCCATATTAAGATAACTCACATTCGTGGATTTAAGGTGATTAAGGAATATATCACTATCTGCTGCGATCACCTTTCTACCATCGGACAACCCGACGTACGGCGAGTGTCTACCCTTACGTTGTTAACACCTCTACGGTTGGGCACGCCACAATTATGGCGGTAAGTCCCCTCTTTGAGGCGTGGTTGGAAAGACCTCACGGCGTCCTCACCTTCCGCATGACGCAGGTTCTCACCGAACACGGTAAGTTCGGGAAGTTCCTGCACCGGATTCGTGCGGAAGCGACGCCTGGGTGTCGCTATTGTGTTGACCGCCCTGAGGACACGGTGGAGCACACGGTGGAGGTGTGCCCCGCTTGTACAGAGCAACGCCGTGTCCTCGTGGGGGCAATCGGCGGCGGCGATCTCTCGCGTCGGGCCTTGGTACAGGCCATGGTCCGGAGCGAGGAGAAGTGGTAGACGGTCGCCTCCTTCTGCGAAGCAGTAATGCTAGCAAAGGAGGCGGCCGATCGCGTGTTGCAACGGTCCTCACGCCCCAACCGCCGGCGGGATTCCGATCCCGATTTCCGGCCACCGTAGGCGCGGGCTTGCGGACGGCGAGCAATGGGTAGCCCGCCGTCCGACCGTGCGGTAACCGTCCGGACCGAGCCCAAGTCGTCGACGGCGCGTATTGTTCCACGCGCGTCCCAGGGAGATGTCAGTAAATCGTAGGGGCCCAGCAGGGTCAAAGCCTACTGGGACCACGGGTAGTAGGAAAGTCAAACCCGGGGCCCTGGGACGAAGGCAAAGAAGGAACAGGAGTGGGTTTTTTGTCAGTAAAAGTCTGACACTATCTCCCGCTCTGCCCAAGGCGAGATTTGTCATTAGATGATTTTCCAACCATAAAAAAAACGCCTCTACGGTTCGGAATAAGCTTTTCGCCTCGTCGTTTATACCGCGTACATCGAAGGACTGGAACAATTTGCCTGCAGCGGTCTTCCCGTCCGATTATAATTTAGGTGTCTTTAAAGCTAGAGTGAATAGGCTCTTAGTAAACTAGTGCGCCTCACCATCAATTAATGCATCACTGCTTACTATCAGATGCGATCACAGTCAAGCACTAAAGAAAGAAAGAAAGAAAAACTGTTTATTCGCGCGAAATGACGCAATCTTAAAACTAGCAAACAAACATGATCAATTGATAGGGAAGATATGCGTCACATCCGCGCAAAATGGCCGAACGGCCGCCACTAGTATATATCAATTAAAAAATATATATTGTATTGGGAGATTTGGGATGGCATTTGTCTTCTAATAGAATTTAACGATCACCAAACCGAGTTTTCACTATGGTAAAGCAATAACCCCTTTTCTAAGATGACTTAAGTTGCGTTAGTTCCTACAAGAAATTGGTATTCTGCAAATCTATATATATAAAAGCGAAATACCACTCACTGATTAATCACAAAATCTCAGAAACTATAACACCTACAAACATAAAATTTAGCAGGTAGGTTCCAGGATGTAGACATCCGCTAAGAAAGGATTTTCCGAAATTCACCCCTTAAGGGGGATGAAACGAGGGTCCAAAGTTTGTATGGAGAAACCAACTTTCACGCGGGCGAGGCCACTGGCAGAAGCTCGTGCTTTTATGAATTCTTTTAATATGACTGACTGACTGACTGATATTGTAATTATAATCCAATGCAATTTAATTTAATTTTAATAATTTCAATTTTGTGTAAATTTAATTTACTTGTGATATGTAATTTAATTTATCTGACATAATTTTGTTTTAATTAGAATAGTAGGTATGTTTGTGATGAATGTACCTAAAATGAGTCGATTGTTACTTGAAATAAATAAATTAATGCGAAGTAAATGATTGTATATGATGCATGATTTAAAAAAAGCCAATACTGATTAAGTAATGGAGACTAGAGACACATAATTTATTTTTTAGTGCGCGTAATTTGATCCATTGCCTTGATGATGTTGAAATAGATACATCATACAATAAGCTGTCGCCAAACGATCCTACGCTATGTTTTTACAATCTTAAACATAAATTCCAAGAACATGTCTCATTAACATGGACAGGTGCACTCAAACAATCACTTATTGAGATAATATGACTCAGTGTTAAGTGCGCAAAATGCATTTTATTGTTACATAGTTAGTCAGAATCTTTCTTACACCTAGGAACGTGACCTAGGTGTGATAGAACTATTGTGACTTTGGGAGGTATTTATCTGACGGTAGAATTCGTGATTCAAAGAATGATAAGACTAAATCATATTGCTGCTAGATTCTAGCACATATGTAGATTCCGTATCAATAAAAGATTTCGTCCACATATTTCATAGAATAATAGCCTGTATCCCTTACACCCCGAAGAAAGCAAATAGCATAATTATCCTGTGTAAAATAATGTTCTGTACAATATTAATATATAAATTTTAAGTGCCTACTAAAAAATATGGATCTTGTATCGGAAACAAATAAATAAATATAAATATTAACTGACTAAAATCTACTACCTGTAAAAAGACTGTTCGCTCGTACCTACGGAATCTTAACTTTGACGAAACAGAAGAATTCCTGAAGAAGTAAACAGCAACACAAACATGCATCACACATAACATGAAAAAAAAAAAACCTAACACGCATCACACTATTAACAAATACACTCTACACACTAACTGTTATACTGAACAACTTTTTTTTTTTAAATTATTTTTTCTCATGTCATCTTTCTTTAATTTTAGTTTATAATTATTTTGATTTAGTGTTTTTATTTTATTTTATTATGTTATTAATTGTCTTTATTTTTCAAATAGTGTTTATATACTTGTGACTAAACACACGTGCTAGATACCCGTACAAGTCAACCAACAACCTATGACAGGGGATCGCAACTGACTCTTTTAAACACAGGTTACCTCGTAACCTATCTAGAAGAGCAGCACTGCACCCACTAACTAGTTTATGTAAACATGTGCTGTGTAACACAAAAATGTACCTCAGCTAGTTCTAAATTTATCAATAAATTTATTATTATTATTATTATTATTATAATATTTAATATGAAACGACAAATAACACTAAACATAAAACTATTACTGAAAACAACATCTTGTCTTTGTTATTTAATGAAGCAGCAGTCAGCATTTCAAATATTGGTATTATCTCTTTTGTACTCGTGTAACCTAAAAAACCTAAATTTGAATGGATATAAATAAAAAAAGGAGTCAGTCTAACCATTAAAATTTTAATTCTCACTAAAATAAAACATTGGGCTATCAGTTCAAAGACAGAAAATCGTGTTACAAAACTAAAACTTTTGTTCTTATAGGGTTCAGGAATTCCGAACAGTAATCATTAGTAGAATCGTTTCATGCGTGCAAATAATCTAAAGGTCGATTAAACAAATTAAATTGTGCACATTCATTTACTTAACTTCTTGAGTAGCGTAATTAGAGACACAATAGTAAGACAATGGCGCACGACCGCCGGCGTTCGTGCGGGGATCAACAGCTTAATCAGAGCGTAAAATAAGATAAAACTACTGCTAATTCTACATAAAACAGATTATTTGTTGTATATTCATAAATAAAATTACAATATTGTTTTTCCTGCGTTGCAACTGCAAGACAATCTGTCACAAAAAATCCTTATACGGAAACTTCGAAGCATTTTAAAAAAACCTTAATGTCCTCTTGGATCAAGAGAAAGATTGCTATGCAGCATTATCAATTTCTTTATTTAAATATCAGTGTGTACTTTACGAAACTTTAGACAGATTTTTATCTAGTTCTCTGTAACATCTAAAAACATCGGCATCGTGAGAAAAACTGCATGTCCTAGAATAAAAAAATCAAAGACATGTCACATCCAACAACCAGCACTGGGCCCCCATTCTCTGTCCTAAGAGAAGGGACCAGAGTCCCAGCAGTGGGAACATTATAATAAACTTCTCTGTTCATCAGGCGAATTAAACTTCATCATAATATTTATTATGTCGACCGGCACAACATGACACATGTGTTGTTCCATACCTATCGAGTAGTCGTGGTGGCGATCGGCAGCAGCGACCTCTTGCATCCGGGCTTGGTCCGTGATCAGGACCGATCCGGAGCGAGAGGGAATTGGAAACGGTGGCCTCCTACAGCGAAGCAGTAATGCAAACGAAGAAGAAGGCCACAACCATGACGGAACGGACATCTTCACACCCCAGTCGCTGCCGCAGGTGCAAGGCCGTAGGCGCGGGCTTGCGGACGATGAGCAAAGGGTAGCTCACCGTCCGACCAACCGATAAGGACCAAGCCCAAGTCGACGGCGCGTAGTGTTCCAAGCGCGCCTCAAAGAGATATCAGCAGAACTGAAGGAGACCAGCACGGCAGATGCCTGGCTGCGAGAACGTTTGAAAGAATGACCGTGGCCATAGAACGCAAAGACAAATGAAGGAACATAGGTTTGTTAGTAAAAATCTGACCCGCCTTCTCGCTCCACCCTAGAGCGTGAGAAGACATTTGATGATTTCCAACATAAAAAATGCCAATCTATCTTAGTATCACTGCAACAAAGTTCCAATCATCTCTTTATCAATATCGCCCATTTCTCAAAGACATATCCAGTTCATTTGACGTCACAACATGTTGTCTAGCGATTCGATTGATACCGTATCAACACACAATCAATGAACTCGACAAATTGTTCCGCGTTATCGATAGGTAACAATTGAGTTGAGAATTGATCCTGGTACCAAGTAGGTACCTGGTATCTATCATGCGATTTAGGACGAATCGTTATCTTGGGAGAAGATTATGACAGTAAAAGATTTTTTTGATGAGGAACTGACACTATTTTGATGAGATGGTGATGCTGTATTAAGTGTTAATCATCATCATCATCATCATTTCAGCCGAAGGAAGTCCACTGTTGGACATAGGCCTCCCACAACGACCGATCCTGTGCGTCTCGCATCCACCGCATTCCTGCGACTCACACCAGGTCGTCGATCGACTTTGAGGAAGGCCTTCCAACGCTACGTTTACCGGTGCGCGGTCGCCACTCTAGAACCTTTCGGCCCCATCGACCATCCGTTCTACGAACAATGTGCCCTGCCCACTGCAACTTTAGTTTGGCGATTCTTCGGGCTATGTCGGCGACCTTGAGTGTTAATATTTGAGCTAAATGCCTGCTAGGGCTACGGGATTGTTCGAAAGAGTTTAAGCCCAGAAAAGGAATAGGCAACTGGAGGAACACAGGTGGGCTTTAGTCAGTAAAAGTCTAACTCTTCCTCTCGCTTCACCCAAAGCAGAAGAAGTTATTTGATGATCTCCCAACAAAGGTGAAGTGAAGAGAAGAACGGTGAAGGAAAACATCGTGAGGAATCCGTCATGTCCTAGAACCAAAAATTCGAAGATATGTGACACCCGCACTGGGCCCACGTGGTGGATTACGGCCCGTTCCCTCTCCCAGAGAGGAGGCCTGTGTCCCAGTAGTGGGAACATTATAAGGCTGATTATGCCGCTATTATTAGTATGCTCCCAACAAAAAAAAGTTATTATATTTGAGTTAAAGCTTTGGTTTGGTTTACAATCAAATACCCCTAAAAAATACAACACGTCTGCACTGGTTCATTGATATGAAACCTTCAATACCGCACAGCTCAAATGTGTTGATTATAGTTATAAAGCACATTTTCCACTCACCCGCTCCTCTAAATGCGTAACTCCAGCCAAACTTTGATAAAAAGTTGGCGTCTCCAAATCCTGGGCCACGTTCACTTCAGACAGCAGCCATTTTGATAGCACCGTCGCATCTTTATGTATCAGCAGCCAGGATCTGAACTGGTCGAAGGTGACCTTTTCTGCCGGTCCGAAGAGGCTGAGGAGGATCTCGGCGTTCCTCTGTGACCCAGTGAGAGGGAGGGATGTGTACTCCAAATGGAGATTCCGTGCGAAGTCACGCTTATATATGTACGTGCCATTGTCGCCTTGGTTGTTCACGTAGAGCGTCCAGAGGAACCTAAAATCAAAGATTTAGTTAACATCTTTTATTATAATTAACTACCTACTATGTTGACAGTACACTTGGCGCGCTGTGGTTGAGCGTTGGTAGCTGCGCTGCATGGCGCAGGTTCGATTCCCGCAAGGAACATTTTGTATTATATGTTAATTTACATGCTTGTGAACTCACCCACAGTACAAGAGTAATTCGTATAGTGGGTTAATTTATAAAAAAAAATACAATAACATTAAGTACTCAATTGTCTTTTTTCATTTAGATATTGAAAGATGCAGACACATTGTGGCATTTAAATACTATTGACTGGATAGAAAATATAGTTTAAACGCGATATCTTTTAAAACCTAAGTTGAATGGTCCTGATTCAGGAATCCAATCCCGCAAGCCCGCGGAATAGATGACACTACTAGATTTGCGGTATAGGAATTTATAAAATATTTCTTTTTTGTTTTAAGTAGTAATATACAAAAAACTGATCCGGGCCCTGGTTCAGGCCATGGTCCGGGAGCTAGGGATAATGGAAGGCGGTCACCTCCTTCTGGCAGAAACCCATCAGTGTTCCTTTAGTTCGTTTCAGAGCCGCGGTGACTCTTTAGTTGGTCGTTTCAGAGCCGCGATGACTCTTTAGTTGGTCGTTTCAGAGCCGCGGTGACTCTTTAGTTGCTCGTTTCAGAGCCGCGGTGACTCTTTAGTTGCTCGTTTCAGAGCCGCGGTGACTCTTTAGTTGCTCGTTTCAGAGCCGCGGTGACTCTTTAGTTGCTCGTTTCAGAGCCGCGATCACTCTTTAGTTGGTCGTTTCAGAGCTGCGGTGACTCATTAGTTGCTCGTTTCAGAGCCGCGGTGACTCTTTAGTTGCTCGTTTCAGAGCCGCGGTGACTCTTTAGTTGGTCGTTTCAGAGCCGCGATGACTCTTTAGTTGGTCGTTTCAGAGCCGCGATGACTCTTTAGTTGCTCGTTTCAGAGCCGCGGTGACTCTTTAGTTGCTCGTTTCAGAGCCGCGGTGACTCTTTAGTTGGTCGTTTCAGAGCCGCGATGACTCTTTAGTTGCTCGTTTCAGAGCCGCGGTGACTCTTTAGTTGGTCGTTTCAGAGCCGCGATGACTCTTTAGTTGGTCGTTTCATAGCCGCGATGACTCTTTAGTTGCTCGTTTCAGAGCCGCGGTGACTCTTTAGTTGCTCGTTTCAGAGCCGCGGTGACTCTTTAGTTGGTCGTTTCAGAGCCGCGGTGACTCTTTAGTTGCTCGTTTCAGAGCCGGGGTGACACTTTTAACCTCTCTCTCTACAAGGGCCGCGGGGATTTTTTGAAAAAGAAAATTGCGGTCCTAGAACGCAAAGGGCAACTGAAGGACACAGTTGAGGTTTTAGTTGGTAAAAGTCTGACACGCCTTTCCGCTCGAACCTAGATGGGAGAAGTCATTGGATGATTTACCTACCTCAAAAAAATAAAACGTAAACTGATATAATTCATTAAGTTCCGTTCAACTCACGAAATTTAAAAATTAAACTGTAAGGTAAAAAATGAAAACGATATATTTTTTTAATTTTCTATTGAAAAGTCACAAGTTCCATGTAAAATATTTACATCACATCATCATTTTCCTGCCCTTGTCCCGTTTTATTTGGGGTCGGCGCAACACGTTTTTTTCTTCCATTCTGTCCTATCACTCGTCACGCTATCACTAACTCCCTTTTCTTTCATATCACTTCTCACACAATCCATCCATCTTTTCTTTGGCCTCCCTCTCCCTCTCCATCCATCCACATGTAAATTCACAACTCTTTTAGCAACATGCGCTTCATCCCTCCTCTTCACATGACCATACCAAGATAAACGATTCCCTTTCAACTTTTCAGTCATTTCTCACTTTATCCATTCTTGTTACACCACACATCCATCTTAACATTCTCATCTCCGCTACGTGCAATCTTTTTTCATCCGTCTTCTTCATAGCCCAACATTCTGATCCATACAGTATGACAGGCCTTATCACGGACTTGTAGATTTTACCCTTCAACTTGAGGGGCATCCGTGGGTCACAACTTGTTCCCGTGACCTGTCGCCATTTCATCCATCCTGCGTTGATCCGATGTGTTACGTATTTTTACATCACATACTTATTAATCATTATGGCTTTGCTGAGTCTAATAAATACATAGACAGCGCGTGGCGTCCGCGTCGTCTGAAACCAATAAAAAAAAAACAATCTCGCAGACGTGCGGGATCCCGCATGAAGGTACAATTCCGAGATGGACTGCAGATCACAAACTGCAAGCGACACTACTAGTTTCTATTGAATCTCTTGAAATTGATCCCAAACACGGCACCACTGCGGCCTGCAGCCGCGGCGCGCAGTCTGCAGCTGCGGAACGAAACGACCGCAAACTGCAGCACCAGTGATGTCGCGAACCGCAGAGTTCAAAAATGACAACTTTTTTGGAAGATGATGAAGAAGAGAAATGAATTAACTTTGTTGCTGGTCATCCACACAAGTCGTCATCATCTTCCTCTTCTAACAAAAGTAAAGTATCGATAGCGTTGTTGGATATTCTGTCTCGCACGAAGGTACTGGAGTGACTGAAGCATGTTTCTCTACATAGTGCAGCCGCGACATGCTGTCGCGCTTGGGATAAAAGCAACTGCTCGAGCAGGCAGCACTGCGGTCAACCGCAGCCGATAGCCGCAGTGCTGCCTGCGGTTGCAGTCTGCAGCCCTTCTCAGAATTGTACCTTAAAAAACCATTTCTGATCCCGCAAAAAAAGGTGCGGGATCCCGTATCTGCGGGATTGGATTCCGTAGTCCTGAAAACAGAATTACTTATTGGCTCAGTAGATGCTTTAAGCTAATAAGCTGTAATGATAGCTGTATGTATGTCTAAAAAAAAAAAAAAAAAAATAACAGCCAGATGTCCTAGTGGACCATGCAGATGGCGGGTTGACGTAAACAAAACAAGTAACCAATGTTCTGCACTAGCCCAAACAACTGCCAGTCATGAAGGGAGGTCTTTGTCCAGCAGTCAGATGATACAGGCTTATAGAAACCCATTAACCCCATTAATAAAATTTGTTTTTGTTCTTATCCAATTCTTTGTGTAAGGATAACTTCTAATGTTTTCCTTGGCTGCATAGTGTAAACACTGTAATAATTTAAGCTGCTGCCTACGGCCCTATTAGTGAGAAATTGGTACTTCCTACCTTTATAAACTATAGCCTAAGAATCCAAGTTAAAAGATATCCTGGTACCAAATTCCACCCAAATCCTTTCAGACATTACAGTGTTAAGGACTAACAGACAAATACATACACAAACTTTTGTTTTTATAATATTAGTGTGATGAAAACCACACCTTTTCTAGATCTATAAGAACACAAGCAGTAACTGATACTCAATATCTTGCATAATCATGTTCAAGTTCAATTAATCACTATCTCATTACTTGTCAAAACATCATAATATTTACATTTAAACTCTACTTGAAACAGGCAAAACTAAAGAAATCAACAATGCTAGAAGTAGAAAGTAATTCTAACTAAACAATGCTCAACAAAATAAGACTATGATTTAACAATAGTATGAGAAAATTATGAGTGATGTCATGCAAATACGTAATCAAAAGATATGCAAAATTCAGTGATTAAACAGTCTAACAGGAAGTCCAAGACAGATTAACAATAAAACCTCACAATAGGTCCACAATATGCTGCTTTGCCAATAAATTGAGGAAAATAACACTTAATAATTTAATTCTGTCATAACAATTTTTTGGTTGTTATTTTTGCAGATTTTGTAGGTTAAATGTTTTCCTCTGTGTTTTATTTTTGACTTGTGATAATTTATGAGTGGGTCAAGCAAGACATCTGCTAGGATGATTAATATAGTAATGTAAGAAACAAGTTACTCTTTGGTGATGTAAATAAAGTATTCATAACAAAATTTTTATCCCAATGTTCATAATGATAAATCTTATTTACTTAAATATAAAAATGAATAGCTATTTGTTGGTCTCACTAAAACTTGAGAACGGCTGGACCGATTAGCCTAATTTGATATTGAAATATTCGTGGTATTCCAGGGAAAGTTTAACCTTTTGAGTACCGTAATTAGAGACACAATTGAAAGACAATGAGCGAATGGTTTAATGAATTAAAGGGTGAGAAAATATGAAAAAATTTAGAAACTGATTGCAGGACCTCCTACTGGGTCCAATTTTATTTTCAAACTGTCCAGGGACCCACTCAAATATACACACAGAGTTTCAGACATATTGGTCAAGCCATTTGGGAGGAGATAGGTGACAAACACGTGTACAGAAGAATTATATAAATAAAGATTCTACTCTATGTATTATTGACTAAAAAATATTTGTGTGCATGTTAGAAAATAGTCTGTATAAAAAAGATATTTGTCTGGAATATAATGGCACAATTGTATTATTAATTCATACAGTATTTTAAATGCCATTATTCCACTATTGAGAGTACAAGTACAAAGAATACAAATATCTAAATTGCAGTATATTTTATAAAAATGAAGTTTTAGTAAAATGACAATAAGTAAACAGTTTCTTTAGTCTGAATACTTAGAGATTTACTGGTTTTAAAAATTAAAGCTTACTGAGTTTGTGAATATTATGGTGGCAACTTGGCAAGTATATAATAATAATAATAATCCCCATCGCCGTATCTCTACGTTGACGTCGTGGTGGGGCTTGCGTGCTCCAATATACCCTAGGTCTGTATCGGTAAAGTTTGCTTTGCCGTAATATGCCTAGGGTGAGGGGCCAGACTAAGAGAGATACAATCCGCAGTGCAGTTTTGTGGCGAACTGTTGGGCATTAGCGACCCCACGGACCCGATCTCCCGGGAGAATTCTTGTTCTTCATCTCCGGCTTGCCTTTATTGGCCGGCCGTAGTGAACACTGACGAGGAACTGAGCTCCCACCTCTCTCTTGCCTTTATTGGCTGGCTTGAGTGGAGATTCGCAAGAGCAAACGTGCTCGGGAGAAGGATGTATAATCCAGTAAGGTGCTGGTAGGGATCTTGACCGTACTTCCGGGATTGTCCTGATAGCCGTGGTATACCTCTCCACTCCTCAAGCACCTCAGGATATGTTGCCCTCTTGTTGCTACGTCACTTCGTGCTAGCGGCCGTTTTTGGGGGCCCATTTATTGAGTGTGCAAGTCACCCCCTGCCTTTTTTCGATGCATATTAATAACGTTGTTCAGGCAGGGGCCATAGTCTTGACATAGTTCCATGTTACCAGTCCACTTAAGACTCCAAAAACCATAGCCCTATTATCTTTGTTCTCCATATGTCGCAACAGTTTTTCAATAACCGGGGGTTGTCCTTGGGTGCACTAGCATAGCGCGTACAGGGATAATCGTCGGTTGATATCATGTTCCTTTATAATTATCTAAAGGGCCTCTGCGAGTTGGCTTCGGCTCCTCGTACGCCTCCCAAAGGTCCAGGACCTCAGGGTCCTGAGATAAATAAAATATAAAAAAAAAATATAATAATAATAATAATCTTTATTTGTTTAAAACGTTAGTACAAGATACACAAAATAAGTACATCAGTTGACTTATAAACTAAAATAAACAATATATCTCTGGCCCCCACACTAGGATAACCTGTGTCGTGAGGTCCAGTCCCTTCCGTAAATTTACAAATTAATTAATAAATGCAGGTTTTGTGTATATTTTGCTATTATTATTCTTTGAATTTAAAAGGTAAAAAATAAACAAAAGAAAAAAAAGTTAGCTAATTTAAAAAAAATAAAAATTGAAGATGCGTTTATGTGTATGTGTGTGTATGTGTGTGTGTGTGTGGTGGTGTGATCGTGTGATTGTGTGTGATGGTGTATGTGTGTGATTGTTTTTTTTTTTCTTTTTTATTAAGTTTTTATACCTACGCGTGATATCAAACAATACTATTTAAAAGTTTCTCGGTATGGGCATAGTCTTTGGGTATTAACCATTTGTGAATTGAGATTTTAAGGTGAAATAAAGTCAGGTTTATTATAGTTTTATTAGTCTTAAAGAATTTGTAATATAAATATGGACCCATAAAAGTAAAAGATTGACGAGCAAAAGCTGAGCGAGCTCTTGGTGTGTCCCATTTAAGAGTTCTGTAAGAGGTTCGAGCTGTGAATAATATAAATGATGAATGATATTTATTTTGCAAGTAGGTTACTGTAACAATTTAACATGGCGATTTTTTGTCAATTCAAACTAGATGATGCTGATAGGTAGATGATAGGTGGTACAGCTTTAATAATTTATAAGTGTACACTGTTGTAAAAATATTGTTTAGGCTGATTTATTTATTATATGGACTTCAATGTGCCAAATAAAAATTGTGTAAAAAAGCAATTCTTGTATTGCATCACACATTAATGTGTCATTTAAATTAAAACATACTGGGAAAAATAAATATAAGTAACTTAACATCCGCTGAATAAGTAAATAATCTATTGATCTTATAAGACTAACAACCAAAACCACAAAAGTATACCTACTGTGGTCAGTTCTAAGTACCAATTCAATTGTATCAAGATGAAAGAAGAATGCAAACTCGGAAAATTACTGCAACAAACTGACAACTCATTGTATTTATTTAAATCTTAACTCAACCATATCATTTTCATAAATAGCAGCCACTAAACACCATAAATTAAACTCAGTATTTACCTTATTAGTAATAAAAAATACAACTAAGTACCTGTTATCTCCACTAATGATGTAAATTCTTACGTTCCGCAATAATTAGTGAGCGAATATTTTGGCGCTAACAACATAATAGGTCCTAATATATCATCTGATTACTGCCGTGATGTAATTTGTTTACAACTGACAATGAACACATAGGACACTACTCACTTTATTTTCTCCTCGACGTTGCCCTTGGTGAGCACCACGATCCCGCACAGCAGCTCCCGGAAGGCGATGCCTCGCTTGGTGCCCCCGCACGCCTGGTACAGCCACTCCGCCACCTCGTAGGGCACTCCATCACACAGCACTTCGTGGACGAACGCCTCCAAGCTCAAGGCCGTCCCGTTTGCACCGGCACATCTCTTGAACGCTTCGCGTATACGTCTCAATTCACTATCAGACACTGCAAATAAAATAAACCGATATTCATCACATTCCTACAACGCACTTAGATCAACTTTATGCACTCGTCGTACCTCGTTTCACTGCATCCTCGTAAGATATAAACGATGGTTTTGAGTCTTTCGCACCCATATTCGCGAGTACGTAGCGATCATAACATTTTTAAAGGCGTAATAAACACAAAGAAACAAAAATTATTACAGCTGACAGCTCACGTCGTATGATCTGTAGCCATATTGAATATTTTTTTCTTTTACTTCAACTGCTCATCCAATAAAAACGACTTTTGTAATTTTTTAAATAGATTGCGCTTTTCGTTACATTTAACGTGCCTTTACTCCCTTTTAAATACGCAATGTACAATGAAAATAGGAAACTACATTCTTTTTTTTTTCTCGTGGATTTTGTATTCGGATACACGTTCAGAAAACTATCTGTTTGACATTTGTCAGCAGTACCAAAAAAAATTAGAACTTTTAGGTGACCGCTGAAAATAAACGAGATAAAAGTAAACAAACACAATAAAGAAGACAACTTCTGTTTTATTTTAGTATTGTTTTGATAAATATTAGAGGTCAGTGATTGTTTGTAATAATTTCTCTAACGCACAGAGTACCTTTTCTCCAACGTTAGCGTTATATTAACTGTGGCAAATAAATGTCATTGTCATGTAGCCCAGTCATGTCAAAAGAGGTATTGTAGCTTTTGCTTATTATACTGACATATTGAAATGTCATGTTCTTTAACAAATTTGTGTTTACATCTCACTCTCTCATACGATTCTTTGCATCTTGTATCTCACCTTTGATTTTCCCCAAATCATCTAAATTTATTATTTTTATTTGTCCAAGCAATAGCCATCTGATTGTGCTGTACTTCTAAAAAATTATCGAGTTTGTTGCTTTGTTTGCATTATCATGCTAATTTCGCAATAGATAGAGTATTTTGATAAAAACAAGTGATGTGTAAAGGCTGTATGGAGCCGTTTCTTCCTTTTTGTTTTGAATAAATAATTGGATTGTAAATGTCCGTGTCTTTGTGTGTCTTACGTATTGAAATCGACGAAGATCTGCCTGAAATGGGTGATAATCCTTCAGAAATGGGTAAGAAATATTCAAGTGACCTCTTTACCTACCTAATAGTTGATTGACCCCATTTGTTGCCAAAACTCGGGACAAACAAAGCAACAGCTGTATAGATCAATATAAAAGAATCCAGAAATAATGGAGGCTCGACGTGATGTTTACTACGTACGGACATCTTTTCATGATGATCAATACGATGCAGTCAAAATTTACTTAATTTAATTATTATTAATTACATTTTTAATTTATTAAAGTTCCGAATCCAGTATATAATTAGAGACACTAATGAGATTAATCAGTTGGTCAAAGCACAATAATTACAAACTATCGTTGAGGTTGTTCACCTTTTTAATTAAACAACAGATCATACCCTTTTCATAATTAGAACAGTACTTAGTATATCTCGGTTTAAACTCATAATTCTAGTCATATCTTTTTCTTAGAAGCCGCTAAAGAACAGAAAAGAAAAGACCGTGGAGCCCGCGAGTCCAAGATAATAACAGTGGAGACCTATGCCAGTGTCCTCACAGGCCCTAACACAGACACTGGGATCCTGCCAACAAGCTCCAGGCGTTCTCCTCCAGACAACAGTGTCTCTGAAGATGATGATGCCATCAGCTTTTTCTGTGGAAACCCTCTTGTTGAAGTTACTAAAGGAGTGCTCCATCTTTATAAGGAGAAGTAAGTTTCCAATGTGTATTAGTTTGATGGCTGACAGCTGTGTGTGCTATGCAGCATCTGCAGCAATTGAAATTAATTTTATGTGAAGATACCACAAAACATCCAATGTCAGAATTTACTAAACACATAGATTGTTTAAATTGCTTTTTATTATACTTTAATCAAGAATTTTAATCAAGAATTAAGTAAGTCATAATATGATTTAAAAGAGTGTCCATGGAGTTTCTTGCACATTCTTCTCCATAGAGATCTACGATTTGGAAAATGCAATTTAGCTTCCCTTTTTTTTTGACTGACCCAACATTTTGACAATTCAAAAGTGCCTGTAATTGGTCTACACTTGTTGAAGGTGAAGTGCATATTAATATACTATTCAGTCTAACCTTAACACCTAATTTCTTTATAATAATATTATAAAGAGTAAAGATTTGTATTTTACTCAAAAACAGCAACTATGATTTTAAAAATTCTTCTCCATAAACAATTCTACTTTATTACTGAGTAACATAGGCATATATTTTCTACTTACACATAGGCAAAGCTACAGACAAAAGTTAGTGTGTACATAAGTAAATTCAATTTTGACTATGTATCAGATTACTCAATGTGCGCTGATTGCAACATATTTTTTCGTATTAGTGTAACTTGCACAACTACAATTATTGGTTGTAAAAATCTTCCACTGATTCTCTAAATCATATTTCAGTGAAATGAAAGAAGCAGAGGAAGCCAAGACATTGTGTTTGCTCTCTGTCCCTGGGGCACTCGGAGCTACAGATCTTTTAGCATTTGCAGCGGCTTGCCAACAGGATATCGCACATGTAAGAGTACTGCGGGATGGCTCACCGGATCATTACATGGCTTTGATTACGTAAGTTGATCTTAAATAAAAATGTTTTCTGCTAAGAGATAGCTGGAGTTTGAACTTGTTTTATTGTAAACTAGCTGATCCGGCGATATTTTTTGCACCGTTTAAACCTTCCCTGGATTATCACGAATATTTCAAGACTTAAATTAGCCAAATCAGTCCAGCCGTTCTCAAGTTTTAGCGAGACTAAAGAACAAAGATAAAAAATAACGTAAAATATTCTCCTTGAGATTTAACTAGATACTTGTATTACAGAAGTAAGTGTGTGTTGGGGTATGCGGAACAGAGAGTAAAGTCCCGCAAACCTCCGTTGAAAAGGGAGGATCCTCCAACCAGATGGGTGTTATGTCTGGCGGGCTACTGCCCGATAGATGATTTCGGGCTGTTCTATATGTTCCAATCGCGCGGAGAACTTTGATTGCGCGATGCAGGATTAGTTCTTATGTGACGCCATAGATGGTCGCTACATCACTCCCCTCCGGAGATCGGAGATCGATGGTTCTTGATGCTTCTTGATGCGTGCCAGACCAGTGTGACCAGTAGGTTGGTTCCAGTGGGTCGGAACCGAATGCCGCATAGTTCTCGGTGAGTCGGAACTGTCTGCGGTGATGCCCCAGTGAGTCGGGGTGCTGCTGTCCCAGTGAGTCGGGATGATGCCCTAGTGAGTCGGGGTGATGATGTCCCAGTGAGTCGGGATGATGCCCCAGTGAGTCGGGGTGATGATGTCCCAGTGAGCCGGGATGATGCTGCAGGCTCCAGTGAGTCGGAGTAGTGCTGCTGGCTCCAGTGAGTCGGAGCGGTGCTGTGCGACGTAGTGGCTTGACTGCTGGCGTCGACCAGGAGAGGTTCTTCTTGGCTCTTCATGTGTCTCGTTCTTTGTCGAGGGTCACCAGTGTGGGGGTATGCGGAACAGAGAGTAAAGTCCAGCAAACCTCCGTTGAAAAGGGAGGATCCTCCAACCAGACGGGTGTTATGTCTGGCGGGCTACTGCCCGATAGATGATTTCGGGCTGTTCTATTTGTTCCAATCGCGCGGAGAACTTTGATTGCGCGATGCAGGATTAGTTCTTATGTGACGCTATAGATGTCGCTACATGTGTTCTCCCACGATTGTTGCTTAGATACAATAGAATTGACTATTCTTTAAATATAAAAAGGCATGCAAAAAACAACCTTACAAGTATACTGGTGTGTATCAATGTATCAACACACCATCTTTTTTTCACTTTTGACTGTGTTTAAGTAAAGTCACTGTTCCCAACCCAGGCTAGTATTTTTGATAAATAAAATTATCACTTACTTACTTTGAGCCAGCAGTTTCAAATTCTAAACTATTAAATTTTAAATTTTATGCTTTGCAATTAAGTAGCTAAAATTTATATAAAAATCTTAATCCTCCACTTTGTTAATTTTTTGGAGACACATTTAACTAGGAAAAACTGATCTACTTTCATATCTTACGTGACTATCACAGTAGCACAGGATTGCTTGAGCTTGAGTCCTGGAAAAGTGACACATCAAGATGTGTGAGTGAAGTAAAAGCAAAGTGAGATTCAAGAAAACACAAAAAAACAATATTTCCTATTTGCTGCTTACCAGATTCCGCAATAGTCACGCTGCGCGGGAGTTCCACGAGACCTTCGATGGGGTTCCGTACAGCAGCCTAGAACCTAATGCTCTGTGCCACATGGCGTGGGTGTCTCGAGTGGAATGGGCAAGAGATGGCACCCCCCCACCTTCGCATACTGAGCTGCCCACCTGCCCCGTCTGTCTAGGTGAGTAACTACTAGGTGTAGAACTGTCTATAGTCCAATAGGCTAAATACCAGCACCTTGTATTGATGTAAAATGGCAAGAATTAATAAATTAACACTCAAATTGGTATCTTTACTCAATAAATGTCGAATTCCCGATGATATGGGAAAATCATCAAAATAGATGAAAATGTCCTCATTGTTTATGTGACAACCAGACATTGGTTGATGTCAATATTTCATCAGAATATCTTTATTTGTTCAAAAAATGACAATGCCTTTTGTTCTCCCAAAATTATAGACTCACTACTAAAGCAGACTTCTACATAAGATTGTCGTGAAGAGATTTTCAATGACGAATTTATCTATCTTAATAAACTAGTGCGCCTCACCATCAATGATTGCATCACTGCTTACCATCAGGTGGGATCGCAGTCAAGCACTGGTTTATATAAATTAAAAAAGAAAAAAAAAATAGTGGTATTAGATCAAGCCTCCATCAAGGTGGAATGATAACCTGGTGGGTGAGAGCTCCAGAAATTCGATGAATACGAGACGCACAGGACCGGCCGTGGTGACGACAACTGGACAGAGAGAGCTGAAATGATGATAGATCTTATATTTTTTTGTTTTATCGCTTTTCTACAATTCATTGTATCCTAGTTAGTTCGTAGTGACGTGGGAAAAGAGTTTCTGGAAGTATTCGTTAAGTAAGTTCCGAGAGTAGTTGTAAAAATTGTATTCTAAATCGTGTTGTTGTCCCCAGAGCGCATGGACGAGAGCGTGGCGGGCGTGCTGAGCGTGCAGTGCGCGCACGCCTTCCACGCGGAGTGCCTCGTGCGCTGGCGCGACGCTCGCTGTCCCGTGTGCCGCTGTGCGCAGACGCCCGAGCCCAGGGGACAGGCGACGTGCTTCCAGTGTGAGAGGGCTGCTCTAGAAGGTAACAACTTAACAAGATGTTTTTTATAGAAAAAAAGAAAGAATTAAAAAATATTATTTTTATTTATATTTATTTATAATAATAGCAGCAAAATAAACCAAGTATTAGGTTCAAATTTAAACCACAACAACACGCTTGGTCCACTCCACTCCATAACCAAGAACGTTTAAAAATATTACTGTAGACATCTGTGATCTGTCTAAAGAATTTGACTTGGTTACACATGTGATTATGATTTGTAAGCTAATTATTACAGAGTGAAAATCACGCCGCTGCTTATTTTTCTTGTATACTAAGCAGCACAACATTTCGTGTAGTTGGCAAAGCATATAATTTCAACTATACTAAACATTTTCAACGGTGTTCCTAAAGGCTCAATTTTAGGAACTGTTCTATTTAAAATTTTCTGTAATAAGATTTTTGGTTTAATAATGCTGGGATTGGTTCTTAATGACTATTCTACTTTTAATAGCCTTCATTGAAGAGACATAATCGCTTTTTAGGATTCCGTACCTCAAAAGGAAAAACCTTAAAGGATTACTTTTTTGTCCGTCTGTCTGTCTGTCAAAACCCTTTATCTCGGGAACGCGTGAAGGTATCGAGTTGAAATTAAAACCATATACTCTAGTCTGTAGTCCCTTGAAGCTGTGAAAATCAAACTTCTAAGTTAACGAACGAAAAAGATACTGCCGTTTATGTCGCAAAAAACGTACATTTCGACACTCAAACGAATCAAAATTCATAGGGTACTTCCCGTTGACCCAGAATCCTGAAATTTGGCATGAAGCAAGGTTTTACAGCACAGGTATAGGAATAAATCTGAACACAGTAAAGAAGAATGCGTACCATACCCCGTACCATATTGCGTCACAAGTATATTAATACCAAAAATAATGTTTTATTTATATGTACAATGTACTGATTTTTCACCACTTTTTTTAACCACATTAAAAAATATCGTAAAAATGATATTAAATGATTAACAATTCCTACTTCCGAAAAAAATAACGTCATTTCAGAAATCTTTACGTTCCGATTACAGTTGTCAGTTATTTTCGTAATCTGACCAAAGAGTATGTAAAGCTAACGCTTTTAATCTGACAATTCTCATAAATAAATGGTTCGCCTAATTAATTTTATCTGCTATCTAAGTAAATAATATCTTATAGTAGAAAATAATTAAACTGCTAAAAATGAATTCTGTTAAATTATTTTATTTTAGCTCACCATTTTATAAAGTAAACATTGCGTATATTAGAACTGAAAACTTGACACTGTCAATTTGGTTATAACATTTTGGTATTTTGTTGTTATACTAACGTTTATATCGTTTGATGTTTTTGTACTGCATTTGAGTAGTTCTGGTAGTTTTATTGAATAATAATTAATTCAATACGTCTATAATAACTATTGACAGTATTGAGATAGTGACTCATAGTGTTGCAAGTGGCAAGGTTTGTAAGATGGGCGCGCGCAGCGCACGTTAGGGGCGCGCAATTCGCGCGCATGCATTTCCATTTGCTTTCTGCGGGCGCGAGGAGAAGCGCGCGGGCCGCTTGCGCGCGGTTTGGCACCGTTCGCGCATGGCGCAATTTGGCGTGCGAAGGGCACGATGATGGCATGGGAACGGCGCGTTAACTTGAAATGCACGCACGCAGCTCGCTAGCGGCGTATTCGCCACAAGGGCGGATCCAGGGGGGGGGTCATGGGGGTCATGACCCCCCCCTGGGCTGGGTCCAGGACCTAGGTGGACCACTGATTAAAATTGTTAAACATAATGTTTTTATTTAATTTTTTGTCACAATATAGACTTTATGTAAGCACTTTCAATATTTAATTAATTTAAGAGCGGCCAACCCGAGGTACTTTTCTTTCTCCAGATATTTTGGATACACTGTTATCTTGTGGATATTATCTAGGCTTCTATAAAAATCAAAATATAAACTTGTGTAAAACTAATCTAGTAAAGATCTCTGAAAATCTGCTATTTTACGTGAATTTTGGCCCTCCATAATGTACGCTTTTTAATATATAAAAATATAATAAAAAAGTACATCTATAGAAGCCATTTTCGTGCTATGATTTTCTATGATTTTAAATGTGGCCTAAAACCTGATGAGTCATTTGATCGACTTTAAATTGCTTTTATGGATGAAAGACCTTCAAAAGTTTCAAAAATCTACCGCTGGTATAGTGAGTTCAAGCGCGGTCGCCTTACTTTGGGGGATGAACAAAGAAGTGGTCGTCCTACGACGGCTGTCACAGAAGAAAGTGTGCTGGCAGTAAAAAAAATAATTCAAGAAAACAGGCGAATTATATACGAAGAGATTCAGCATACACTGCAGATTGGTTCGAAAAGCGTTCACAAGATTCTACACGAGCACCTTCGTGTGAGGAGGATAGTTTGCCACTGGGTTTCTTTTATTCGGTGGGAAAATCATCTTATGACATCCCGCGCTCTTGGGCGGAGCGGAAGATAGTGTCAGATTTTTACTGACTAAAAACCCACTCTTGTTCCTTCGTTGCCTTTCGTACCAGGGCCAAGTCCTCCATTCAGAATCAGACCCTTGGCCCCAGTAGGCTTCGACCCTGCTGGGCCCCTACAGTTGCTGACATCTCCTTGAGGCGCGCGTGGAACAGTACACGCCGTCGACGACTTGGGCTCGATCCGGACGGTTACCGGACGGTCAGACGGCGAGCTACCCATTGCTCGTCGTCCGCAAGCCCGCGCCTACGGTGGCCGGAAATCGGGATCGGAATCCCGGCGGCGGTTGGGGCGTGAGGACCGTTGCCTCACGCGATCTCCGTTGCCTGCCACTCCTCCTCGCTTCGGACCATGGCCTGCACAACCTCACCGAAGCTCAGAAGCAGGCCCGTGTGGAGTGGTGTCGTGATATGATTTAAAAATTTGAAGCAGTCTCGTCTCGGCGCGTTTACGTCATTGTGACAGGTGACGAATCCTGGACTTATCAATACGATCCAGAAACAAAGCGTCAGTTGACAGTTTGGCTGTTTCAAAACGAAACAACGCCTACGAAAGTGAAGCGATCGAGAAGTGCAGGGAAAATTTTGATCACTAGTTTCTTCACTTTGACGGGGTATCTGATTTCAATCATTACGAGACCAAAGCTGCATCAACGCCGAATGGTATACCACAAAATGCCTGCCAGAAGTTTTGTCTGCAATGAGCAACCAGGGACCGAACACCGGGCTCCGCGGGTTACTGCTTCACCGTGACAACGCGCCCGCGCACTTAGCGCTCAAAACGAGGGACTTCCTGGACACCACACCGGTCAGAGTCTTAGGGCACCCTCCTTACAGTCCTGATCTGGCACCAAGTGACTTCTTTTTATTCCCTTCTTTTTAGTTTTTTATCGCCGGAAGACGCGCTAGCAGCGTTCAAGAAGGCCGTGTAAGAGGTGTCTGCAGCGGACTGGAAAAAATGTTTCGAAAATTGTTCCAGACGCATAAAACTTTGTATGGAGTTTGGTGCAGAGTTCTTTGAAAAGATTTAATAAAAATATTTTATCAATAGAAGTTTTCTGACCTTATTTTAAATTGTGATTTTGAGACGTATCCTAATTTAAGATTTTTTTAAATGTATTATCGCTACACTAAATGTTAGTGTAGCGACAGCGGGAAGATCTCTCGTTACGAAAAATCAAATTATGGCTAGAAGCTTCAATGGTCGAATGTCTAACCGGACTGGCACTTCTCCATGTCCATAAAAACGTAGCGTGGCGTACGTTCTTAGCGTGTCGATGGTAAAACTAATTAAATTCCTTGCCTGGCCCAGTATTCGGCCACGGCAATGCCGTCCACTGATACTGTCATAAGATCCCTACATGAACAGGTAACAGGGCACGTCATGCAGGATGGAAGGTAGGACTTGGTTTGTGGAGAGACACTGCACAGACACTGAAGGTCAGAACCGTTCAGGAACCCCCATCTGTGGAGATTGTCTTTGCTGCGCCCAACCTGTGTGCGGAGTCTGTTTAGAGTTTTCCAAATTGGCCATGGCAACTCGTGTCCAGGAGAGAGCATCACTTCCATCTCTAAATAAAGCCATATGGTTTTACTTTGAGATGGGCTTACGCTTACAACAAAACTTTTACGACTTTTCAAGTCTCAGGGGCACCGAGCTGTAATAGTGCATTGAATGGCGAGGGTCGTTTTGTTGTTTCGTCCTTTCTATGCGGCTAGCCACAGTCCTGCGAATTTCTGGGGATGCAATGCCGATTAGTGGATACAGCATTCGTACCGGAGTCGGCATAAGGAAACCAGTGGCAATTTGGCACGTCTCATTAAGTGCTAAATCCACTATGTTAGAGTGGGCGGCGGCGGAGCAGCTCCATACTGGACTGGACAGGCATATTGACCAGCGGAGAAGCGGAGCGCCATTCCAGTTGTTCGCAGAACTTGGGAAGACGCCCCCTATCTAGTGGATGTTAGGCGACGTAGCAGGTTGTTTCTCGTATGCACCTTCCCCTTAACGTTCTCACAATTCTTTCTGTAGTCGAGAGACCTATCCAGAGTGATGAAGAGATATCTTGGATGGGGGTTATGAATGATTGGCACCTCCTGCCATGAGATATTGAGCATTCAACCCGCTTGTCTGTTACTGTAGATCTGAGAAAGCTGTGGTAAAGTTGGCCTCAATCTCCTCAAAATCAGTGGCTTAGCAAGTTAATGCCAGTTCGTTTATATACAGAAAGCGGGTTGTGTTAGGGCTCACCGGTTGGTCATTGGGAACGTTAAACGTTAAACAGCAAGGGGGCTAGAGCACTACCTTGTGGCAGTCCATTTTTTTGAGTTCGCCACTTGCTTTTCTCGGTGAAGTAGATGGAGTGATAACGTGTTTCGGGAGAAGACGTAAAAGAAAAATTGATTTTGTTACGAGTATTTAAATATAGGTATTTTTAAGTACAGTACATACATCGATAAAATAGTAGGTATTTAATTGATGTATGTATTTTTAACTGTATCAATTATTATCAAAATTAAATCATTTACTTCTTATGACTTGACCATGACTATGTGACCCCCCCCTGGCGCCAAAGCTGGATCCGCCCTTGGTGTCCAGGAGAGAGCATCACTTCCATCTCTAAATAAAGCCATATGGTTTTACTTTGAGATGGGCTTACGCTTACAACAAAACTTTTACGACTTTTCAAGTCTCCGGGGCACCGAGCTGTAATAGTGCATTGAATGGCGAGGGTCGTTTTGTTGTTTCGTCCTTTCTATGCGGCTAGCCACAGTCCTGCGAATTTCTGGGGGTGCAATGCCGATTAGTGGATACAGCATTCGTACCGGAGTCGGCATAAGGAAACCAGTGGCAATTTGGCACGTCTCATTAAGTGCTAAATCCACTATGTTAGAGTGGGCGGCGGCGGAGCAGCTCCATACTGGACTGGACAGGCATATTGACCAGCGGAGAAGCGGAGCGCCATTCCAGTTGTTCGCAGAACTTGGGAAGACGCATCCTATCTAGTGGATGTTAGGCGACGTAGCAGGTTGTTTCTCGTATGCACCTTCCCCTTAACGTTCTCACAATTCTTTCTGTAGTCGAGAGACCTATCCAGAGTGATGAAGAGATATCTTGGATGGGGGTTATGAATGATTGGCACCTCCTGCCATGAGATATTGAGCATTCAACCCGCTTGTCTGTTACTGTAGATCTGAGAAAGCTGTGGTAAGGTTGGCCTCAATCTCCTCAAAATCAGTGGCTTAGCAAGTTAATGCCAGTTCGTTTATATACAGAAAGCGGGTTGTGTTAGGGCTCACCGGTTGGTCATTGGTAACGTCAAACGTTAAACAGCAAGGGGGCTAGAGCACTACCTTGTGGCAGTCCATTTTTTTGAGTTCGCCACTTGCTTTTCTCGGTGAAGTAGATGGAGTGATAACGTGTTTCGGGAGAAGACGTAAAAGAAAAATTGATTTTGTTACGAGTATTTAAATATAGGTATTTTTAAGTACAGTACATACATCGATAAAATAGTAGGTATTTAATTGATGTATGTATTTTTAACTGTATCAATTATTATCAAAATTAAATCATTTACTTCTTATGACTTGACCATGACTATGTGACCCCCCCCCCCCTGGCGCCAAAGCTGGATCCGCCCTTGATTCGCCAGATGTGAACACGCCCAAAGAGTTATACATATAATATACCCAAAGAATAAACACGTGAATAGATGGAAAGGAAGGCTAAAGAAAAGTCTGATAAATCTATCACAATCGTGTGAAGTAAACGGAGTCAGTGATTACGTGACGGTTGTCAGGATACAATGGAAGAAAAAAATTTTTTGGGCGTACCTCAAGTAACATGGGCCAAGGGCAGGAAGATCACGATGATTTGATACTATGTACCCTAAAAGTAAATGTTTTATCTGACTAACACTTACAAATTCTTTATTTGTGTTACCTTGTTAAGTACCTACGAGTATGTTCACGCGAGAAAGTGGCAGTGAAGCCGGATTGACGTCAATATTAGTTATTAATTGTCACTAAAATAATTCGACTAGGTACATCAGTTTTTTCACACAAATGCATTAATAACTAATGTAAATAGATTAATATAAATACTATGTAAATATGTAATAAAGTACGCTACGAGCAACGGCAACGCTGTTTCATTACGACGAGACCACCGACTCCTCTCACTGTTACTGCGCCTATAAATGGTTGCCAATAGCCTTATCCGGCCTTAGTTATTGGTCGGTCCGTGAGATTGCGGATCGGCAATGATAAAATCCCGTCCTATACACCCTTCATTCTTCCCACCTTCCGCCTGTTGCCTTAGGTCTCAGGCAACAGGCTTCCCGCACTATTATTTATATACGTATATATTGTGGCTATATGGTTAGGGTTAGGTTGTTAGGTGCAGCCTATCATCACCCTTAGTGATGATAGGCTATTACAGTCAACCCCTTTACTGTACATTCCGGTAGCTGAATGTAGAACCCACATCCTGTAAGGGAAGTATTGCGTTTTTTGATTTGAGAAATCAAACTAAAACACGTAGTAAGTTTGTTTAGGTCTTGATAACTTTATAAATAAATAAGTAATTATAAGACTAAACCATTACGACTTTTAACAGTCTTAGGCCTAGGTATAGCGTAAAGATATTTCCCATGCGCGACAAAAGCCTGAGCGTAGGTAAATAACACCATAACGCCAGGAGCGAAGGAATCCGGGCCCTAACTTATCGCATATATATCAATAATAATGCAATACACTACACAGCAATTTGGCCTCTAAAACGCATACCTATAGTATAGAATGCAAATGATAATAATCACTACGGTTAAAAATTGCTATGAAATATGATCAGGCGTTTTCGAACTATTTTTAATATCTCAAAAATGTGGTTAAATATTAACAAAAAAAATTTAGATAGTGAAAATTTAAATAATAACTATACTCTTGAGAGTAAATTTGGTTTGACGCAAGTTGGTACGGATCCACATACTTTGGGCAATCTCTTTTGTTGTTACGTCACAAAAAAAAGTTTTTCAATTTGGAAAAATCTTCGAGACTCCATTCGGAAATTGAACTATTTACGTGGGTAAGTTTGTACGGAACCCTCAGGGCGCGAATCCGTCACGCACTTGCCCAGCTAAAAATGAGACTTCTTTTTTCGCAAACAGATGAAGATGGCGACGATACGCGGGAGAACATAAGTGGTGTAGCTGAAGGATTGATGGAAGGTTTGGAAGCTGGTACGCTGTGGATATGTCTCATCTGTGGCAATGTGGGATGTGGCAGGTCAGTTTATACCTTTCTCTTTTACAAACGATGACACATTTAGATGATTGAGAAGATTCATTTGACCCAGAATATACGAGTATAGCCTGGCTTTGGAAAGACCTCTTTTCTTTTAAATCGTAACACTGATTGTGACTGTTGTTGTGCTGGATGCTCTCTTAAGCTTGTTATGTTTCTTCATGAAAACTATTTATACCTACACTTGACATAATATTAATATTGTTGTAAGCTCTTCTTTGCTATGTTTACCTTTATTTCCAGTTGTTGTATACTAAGATATTGTTGAATTCTAACTCTAGATACGAGGGTGGTCATGCAGCGAAACATTTCTTACAATCGAATCATACATACGCCCTGCAGTTGGGATCCAACAGGGTCTGGGATTATGCTGGTAAGTCTTCTCATAAACCTTTATTTGGATATCATGGAAACTCATAATATCGTACCCTTATTGCAAAAACCAACAATGTGCAATTTTTACCCAAATTAAGTTAAATTCTCATTAAGACGAATCTACAGGTAACCGTAACCGGTTATTAGCTACGACACTTCGGCAAAAAGTAAATAACCGACATATTTGATAGAATATAATAATAATAATAATATAGAATAGAGCAGTGGTTATTATTATTATCACCACTGCTCTCAAAACGGTGAAGAAAAACATCGTGAGGAAACCGGCATGTCCTAGAACCAAAAATTCGAAGACATGTGACATCCACCAACCCGCACTGGGCCCCCGTGGTGGATTACGGCCCATTCCCTCTCCTAGAGAGGAGGCCTGAGTCCCAACAGTGGGAACATTATAAGGCCGACTATACTATACTAATAATAATAATATAAAGTAATATTACAAAAATGTTGGTGCATTTTTTTGCATTAAGAGTACGATATCGTCTTCATTTTCAGTGGCTTGAATACTTCCTTATGTCTAAGAGACGTGACTTCAGTTGGTTGTAGTGTTCTGCTGAAACCATCACAGCCTTCTCCCACAACATATTTATTAACACTTTAACACACAAACATAATATGTCTTTCCCGAGCTCTTGTACTAGCAGATACTGTGGCTCAAGAGCTAGCCATAATATGTTCTATCACTAGCTTCTGCCTGTGGCTTCGATCCCGGGTTAAAAAAGTATTCTATGTCTTATTCAGAGTATCCTATGATATCCTATGATATAGAGAGTATCCTATGTCTTATTCCAGGACATTGTCTACCCGTGTAATAAATTTCATCGAAATCATTTCAGCCGTTTGAGCATTAAGAAGTAACAAATATATAAAAGCCTTTTTAATGTTGTGTGGTTTTTTTTTCAGGTGACAACTTCGTCCACCGTCTAGTCCAGAACAAAGCAGACGGCAAGCTAGTGGCTGCAGAGGGAGGCTTCACTTCAGAAGACTCGGCCTGCGGCGGCGAGAAGCTGGACTCGGCGCAGCTGGAGTTCACGTACATCCTCACGCAGCAGCTCGACAGCCAGCGCATGTTCTACGAGGAGAGGATGAACAAGTAGGCATATATAAACTCAGATAGGCTTAGGCAATAACTACATACAGAGCGTCACCTGCTAGAATCCTTACAATTTTTTTTTTTTTTTTTGGTAGGCCATGTTACGATATCGTCGGTGTCAACAGTCGTTCCTTCCGAGTGACCAATTTGTTAACGCGTTTTTATATTGCGTTATCATGATAATAAATATGTTTTGTCTTAATTGCACAAAGCTGGAGCTAAAATTATAAAAATAACTTAAGATATTTATTTTACAAACACGGCAATTTTAGCAACATTTTAAATAATTCTATTGCGTAGAAACGAATAAATAAAAGAAACGTGCGTTTCGTTTTTACAGTTTTTTTTTTTTGCTTTTTGGCCTAAAAAATTCTTGGCGTCTAAAAAATACATATTTGATTATGATTAATTGGCGTAATAAATGAGCTTCCTTATAAAGTATATCACATTGGTGTTCAAATCTCTTCGGAAATAAATCCTATTTAGGTATTTAGGTTCAAAATAAAAAAAAACCTCCTGTTAAACAGACTAGAAGCAGAACACATAAACGAGGTGGAGAAGCTTCGGTTCCGCGCGACAGAAGCGGAGGCCAGCTCGTCCAAGCTCAGCGAGCAGGTCGCCGCGCTCACCAAGGAGAACAAGACCCTCGAGAGGAAACTGCATCACGTTACCAACAAGTTACTATCACTATTTTTTTCCTACCTAGCTTATGTGGCATGCCTGATTCAAAATGAAAGAAGGTACAAAGAGGCTTCGACCCGCAATAGGACATAATATAAAGACACATCTTTGATTATTATCATTCTTAGCGTATCCGAGGCGAGGTCCTAAAATTATCGAGCTTATTTCTCTCGCTCTTACATCCTTTTTTTATTTAACAAGTTAGACTTTGTGATTAAAGTAGTCAATATTTTCCGCAGGGTCAAATAATGTCAATAAGTTTACCAAGTTATGACAGAAAAATTTATTTGCATACAAAATGTGTACAAGTAGAGTGAGGCCTCGACTCCTGTGCTTGGTGGGAACACTTATGTTGCAGTACAGGAATCAGTATCTTCTCCTAAACGTTCGGAGAATTTATACAATATAACCATTGTTGATTTAAATACAACACTTAATTAAAGTACCTATAGTGTATTCACGTTAAGAAAATAGTGACTCATCGTTGTCACTCAGCTTTACGCCCCTTGACGAATTAAATCACAGTAAATTAGAAAGTCGGGTTCACATATTAACCAGTTGAGTTAAGCCCTTACGACAGTACAGACGCGACTTTTGTAAATTTTAAAAATTAATACCTCACCTATTCGTAAAAATAAAAATGAAATTTTGATGATTCTGGTTTAATTACATATAAAGTTTGCTTTAATATTAATGGTTTAATTTTTACACCAGTATGAATACGCCTTTACTTTACAGTTGCACTGATGACTCACTATTTTCTTAACGTGAATAGACTATCATAATATTATATTTGAAAACATAAATTAAATTGTTATTATAAAAACCGACTAATTTAAAAAAAAATTGCTAATGGTTTAATCTAATATGGTTTTTATTCTATTAAATATCTTGTTTTTCAGAATTTCAATACTACAGAACGAACTATCAGAAGAAAGGGGTTTGGCCGCGGCTCTAGCGAACAGCCAAGCTGAATGGCAGGCCAGGGCTAAGATCCGGGAAGAGAATTTCGTCAAAGAGGTACGATAAATTTAACATTAGTCTAATTTCACTTGTCCAAAGTTTTACTGTCATACTAAAAGAGAACATTATGCGAAATAAAAAAAATCCCACACAACTGTAGTGACATGTATGTCGCATCATAGGAACTATCCTGCATCGGAGTATCAGAGTTCTCCGCGCGAAGAACATATTCAACAGTCTGAAGTCAACTATCGCTCAGTTGCCCGAGCCCAGACACAACACTCGTCTGGTCAGAGGATTTTCCGTTTGCAAGGAAGGTTAGCGGAACTTTACACTCTGCTCCGCATACCTCTTAACAACTAATCACATAAAACGAAGAAGAATTTTCTTACTAGACTCATCATCTTCCTGCCCTTGTCCTGTTTTATTTGGGGTCGGCACAACACATTCTTTTCTTCCATTCTGTCCTGTCACTCGTCACGCTATCGCTAACTCCCCTTTCTTTCAAATCACTTCTTACACAATCCATTCATCTTTTCTTTCCCCTCCTTTTCCCTCTCCATCAATTCACATGTAAACTCATAACTCTTTTAGCAACATGCGTTTAATCCCTCCTCTTCACATGACCATACCAAGACAAACGATTCCCTTTCAACTTTTCAGTCACTGGCGCCACTTTCAAACTTTCTCTAATATACGCATTTCTCACTTCATCCATTCTCGTCACACCACACATTCATCTTAACATTCTCATCTCCGCTACGTGCAATCTTTCTTAGTAGACTGCTGTCATTTATTAGATGAGACCGCTTCAAATTAGACGTCTTTGTAGTAAAACTAAATAAGAGCCGTTAAATCAAGCAAAGCATTGCAAAGTAGCCAGCGGCTTCACCCGTGATATAGTAGAAAATTATCCAAAGGAAACATACTGCCGGGATAAAAATATCCTGTGTGCTATTCCAACACATGGTCTACCCGCGTACCAAGTTTTATAGAAATCCGTTTAGCCGTTCGAATGTGAAAAAGTAACAAACGTACACACACAAACTTTCATCTTTATGAAAAATTGTGTGATGTGATGTAGGTAACTAGTGTGATAAACCATTTACATCAAGAAGTCATAAAAATGACGTTCATTGCACATTCCAAAGTGTAGATCTCTATGGAGAAGAAATTAAGAATAGAATGTAAGAAACACCCTGGACACTCTTTCAAATCATGTTATACATTCCAAATATATCGGTTTCATCACTTATGTATCGCTCTTTTTTCGCAGTCGCAAACTGACTCACTTCCCGTTGGGAGCTCCAGCCAGGAAAATTCTAGATACAGACGTTTCAAGGCCATTCCAGAAAAATACAGTCGCATCGCAGGGCCAAAAATCATTTTTATTGCAAACATGTACCTCCCTCCTTTCACGCGAGTTTCGACTCTATTATTAATTACTGAAGGAATGAATTCCCTTATCAACTACCTACTAAACCCTATGTAATAATAATAGTGGTAGGTACTTTATAGCAGACTTTTCTAGAATTTGCCAGGCCTGGGTACGTAATTCCATTCTAGAAGTTTCGCACAGCAATGCGTTTTAATTATTTGCACGTGTTCAAGTTTCAAGCGTAACAATATTATAATTTATAAACAGCCAATGACTGTCCTGCATTAAACGTTTTTTATTATTTTATGGCACTACTGGACACGCAGTCGTTTCTGGTGCTCCGTTAAGTCATGTGGTATCCACCGAGTGCAAAGCTTCCGAACCTTCAGATGCACATGTAAAATATTTTGCACTTGACTCATTCTAATGCCTAACAAAGCAAGAATTTGCTGGCAAGTACTTTTTTTGTCAGTTTCAATAAGTTGTCGTACGGTGTCAATATTCGAGTCTGTAACGGCAGTCTCGTTATAGAGATGATCACGTCCACATCTAAATTCTCCAAACCACGAATACACAGAGCTGTGACATGGTGCTTCATCACCAATTGGAGTTTCTGGCAACTCTCTTAGTGACTTAATAAGCCACAAAGAAAATCATAAAAATTCATTGAACGAAAATGTTCACGAGTTAAATTCATATTGATAATGACACACAATCTTCGAAAAGACGCCACAATGAAAACACAACTGACAGTCTTGCAAATTACAAAGTAACATGCTCGCATTCATTCTTTTATTGTAAGTGGCCAAATCCAGAGACTTTCAGTATGCCCCAAAATGCGGCCAGATCTGGCGAATGCGCCACTCGCGAGCCGCTTGCGAACTGCGCGCGTGCATTTTATGTTCGTACGAAGCGCGCGCAGCGCAGGGGCCGAGTACGACCGAGTTTTGCGCGAAATGCTTGCGACCCGCGAGCGGCGCACTCGCCAGGTCTGGACACACCATCATGTATCAACCACCACTACATGCCGTCGACTCGGGTTCGGTCCTCCCTCCGTCCGTCCCTCCCTGCGGGTCCGCATACCCGCGCTTACGATAGCCGGGTATCGCCTTGCGACTCCCAATTCCCGGGGCGTCTCGAGACTCCCAACCCCCTAGTGAGGATGTCTTTTCCATCACGGTTTCGCCCATCTCCTCCGGTTGTATTACTGCTTTGTAGAACGAGGCTACCGCTTCTCATTCCCTCTCGTTCCGAACCAAGGCCGGACGCGAGAGGTCGCCGCTGCTAACTCGTTGATGTCGAATAAAAAGTTTTGGAATGTTGCAACTATATCTATTATTCTATGATAATAAATGGCGGGCGTCGAAAGCGGGTGCAGGGACTTTTGAACCTTTGACCTTGTAGCTTAAAAAAGTGTGTTAAAACGCTTCCTTCTTATTTCCTAGGTAGCGGAACTAAAGGAACAGCTCCGAGACGTGATGTTCTTCGTAGAAGCTCGCGGCCAGCTGCAGCAGGGCGGCGCCGCGTCGCGCGAGGAGCTGGACGGTGCGCGCGTGTCCGTGGCGCCGCCGCCCAAGCCGCGCCGCCGCCGCCGCTAGAAGCTCGCGGCCAGCTGCAGCAGGGCGGCGCCGCGTCGCGCGAGGAGCTGGACGGTGCGCGCGTGTCCGTGGCGCCGCCGCCCAAGCCGCGCCGCCGCCGCCGCTAGAAGCTCGCGGCCAGCTGCAGCAGGGCGGCGCCGCGTCGCGCGAGGAGCTGGACGGTGCGCGCGTGTCCGTGGCGCCGCCGCCCAAGCCGCGCCGCCGCCGCCGCTAGAAGCTCGCGGCCAGCTGCAGCAGGGCGGCGCCGCGTCGCGCGAGGAGCTGGACGGTGCGCGCGTGTCCGTGGCGCCGCCGCCCAAGCCGCGCCGCCGCCGCCGCTAGGCTGCAGGCCTACGCTTATGTGATGGCTTTTCACGGTGGAATAGAATAACGGGGGTTTAGCGAAATCCTGCATCGCGCAATTAGAGTTCTTCGCGCGATTTGAACATATCACAGCCCGAACTCATCTCTTAGGTAGATCAGATAAAACATCCGTCTGGTCGGAGGATTTTCTCTTTTCAACGGCGCGCGGAGGTTTGCGGGACTTTACACTCTGTTCCACATGCTTCCAAACTGGCCAACTGCCCGAGAGATGATTTCGGGCTGTTGTATATGTTCAAATCGCGCGGAGAACTCTAATTGCGCGATGCAGAATTTCGTAGTTTAATTCATATGTCGCGTAATAGCTGTCGCTACAGGGACACTGATTGCAATAGTAAAAATAAGCCTGTCGAACGTTTGCTTCAAGAAACTAGATATTTTTAGGCGCCTCTACAAGCAAGTTAATGACCGAAAATACCACGATAGTATCGTCTTGTGGAGACACGTTCATAGTGCTCTTGTACAATGAATTGATCGAGATCGAGACACTCGCTCGTGAAGGTCGTGACTCAATGCTTCGCTTCGACACATGACCGCTCTCGAAGATAGGCAAACGCGTAGTGAAATGTGAATTCACTTCAATCTAGTCGAGCCAAATTGTAGCGTCAGAGAAATGCGCGGTCCGCTCTATACTTGCTATATAAGTCAATGATTGGTAGTCTGGCTTCCCTGGTAACTAAAACCCGGGGTTCATTCGGTTACCTTAACAAAACGAGGTACTTGTAGCTCGCAGACGGGTGCATAGGGCTTAAGAAAGAGACGGTCATATAAGTATACAAGTATGACCGACAGAGATGAAGCTCTACATAAACAAACTTTTTGTTGCAAGTTTGTTTGTGTTTGTTGTTGTAGGTATTTACCTATAGATGTAGCCACCTCGTGGCCGCACATGAGACAGCACTATAAAACTTCAATGTGGTTATTACGTAAACTTTTCCTTAAATATGGCCACTGAAATACACTAAAAACTTAACTATTGGAGTCTATTTCTCATACATACACTAAAACTATTACTTTAATTTCCGAAATATTCTAAAAACATAAAAATTGACTCGAGTCGACCTCTCAGTGACAGTGACATGCCTTTATTTGGATAACTTTTTAAAGTTCGCCAAACAAAAAACCAGCACGTCGAATGAGACAGAGCATGTTATGTTTTGTCTCAATTTTCTTACTTATTTCGTATATATGCTTCTCACTTCCGCACTTCCCTACTGTCTCATGGCTACATCTAGGAGTATATAATCTAAGTAAAACTCTGTGTTATATTTGCGGGCGAATACTATACGACAGATGAGCTTTATTTAAAAGGGGTCATTGTAATCATCGTTATGAACATCTTTTGAGTGAGACCAATCACAATAACGCGAAAATAATCAGTTGCTCTTTATAGTGTGTGAATATAAATATAACAGATTTTATTTTTCGTAATTTTCTGTTTGGTCGCATAGTAAATAGTTGTTCATATTGATGAGTAAAATGATCCCTTTTATTGAAAGCCCATTTGTCGTTTCAACGTTGTATGAAGTATTTTGATCTCATACTGAACCGATAAAAAAAAGATTTTTAAATGACGTAACTACACTTTACCGCGGTTCACATTTTTATGAAAACATAGTTTTCTTGTACCTCAAATGTCTTACCTAGCTAGTGCGTTTCGTTGACAATGGTGAATAAGATCTAGCGAGTTGCTTCTTACACTGCTCTTAACTGTGCATAGGCCCGAGCACGAGCTCTCAACGAACATTTTATTTATTTATTTATTTAAACTTCATGTACAGTAGTGGTACATAGGCGGACTTAATGCAACAAGGCATTCTCTACCAGTCAACCTTTGGGTTAACCTTTTGACGTGCGTAATTAGAGACACAATAGTAAGACAATGGCTTCCGGGCGCCGGCTACCGCCTGAGCGTTAATGAATTAAAAAGACAATACTGTGGTAGGTTTGCACAATAAATACATAAATAAATAAATTTTACGAGCTAAACCGAACTGTTAAAGGGATAGAGCTATATAGGATGTATAGCCATCCCTCTTTCTCGCTCGCGTGGCTGACATTTTTACACATCATGGGACCTTACCCTGGTACTCAACAAGAAATGAATGTTCTAATAATTGATCTCTCTTAGGTCAACTCAAGTGACCATTGTAAAATATGTAAATACCTAATTAAACTCAATGGTTAATCATTTAAGCAACATAGTTATTTGTGTTAAATATTTTAATTCCTAATTGTGTAGCATGTTCGCTCTCCGACAAAAGCACTGAATGTTTCAATTCACTGTGTAGCCTTCATATAAGCGTAGCGTTTCATTTATAAAATAAAAATGTGATTATAATCTTGATGTCAAACTGTATGTTAATAAATGTCTGTAAATAAAGACTTAAATTAAAAAAAAAACTGTACCACGGAGTATTGAAAAAATGGAGTACCTACCCTATGTTAAAATCTTGGGCGCGAAACATACTGTATTCTATTAACTTCAACTATCGTGGTGTCCTACGCGGAGGATCCAACGCGATCGCCAAGCTACGCGGCACGAATGTAATAAACAATTGATGCTCTATTGCAGTGTTCTAAGTGACCTATCGCACGTGGGTGCGGTCCAGCGATAAACGAAGTGAAGCGGACGCGATTAGTTGGTTTGATATTTTCACGTGAACTCTTGTGGGGCGGTGGCTTGTTTTAAATAAATTGTGGCAATTCACGCTCACGTAGGACAGTACCGTTGCGTCGCGTTGAATTAACTGCATCGGAACGCTTCATCGATGACGATTACGAATTTAAAACGAAACCTGTTTGTTTGAAATTATAAACAATAATAGATCAGGTAGATTACAGTTCTATTGAAAACATATATAAAAATGTAGTGTGTGTATACGAATATTTGGGAAATTAACTATGTATATCTGGCCTCCATTTGCTCACTACTCTGTGCTCATCGTTTACTGTCTCGTGTTATTTTAAGAAAATAAAGATTGTCACATTTCTAAATATGAGGGTAAAATAAATGCAGCTTTCCTCGAATGTCTCGACTGCTGCAAAACACTGTGATAATGTTCATAGATTGTAAGAGAAAATATTATTTCGATGTATTTTGTTTGTGTCTAAATCTCTTTGCTTACAGGTAATAACAAATCTAAGAACTTAATAATATGTGGTAGTACTTGGTAAATTGTAGATTTAAAACATTTTACTTACTCTGTGGATGATAAAAATAAAGATGATACATAAATTAAGAGATATGGCAATTTTATTTTTGGGGCTCTTGACTCTTCGTTTTCATCCAATACACCATAGAGAATTACCGTCTCCGTAGTATGTTCCTTTTGCGACTGGGCTCTTCCGCTTAGGGTAGGGCTGCTATCCGTACTCTAATATAGAGTAGCTATTGTACTCTATTTTGCTTACTTTATAATTTACAAACGCAATGGAGTATGCTTCAATACTCTACTTACCTAGACTCACCCCCGATTTCTGAATTAAGCATTTGAAGTTGAGTATTTCTCAAACTCTACTTTAGCTTGAAAACCTGTCAAAATTTGGCGTTAAGTACGGTTTGAGACATACTTAACTCGAAATACTCAATTCAGAAATCCGCCCTTAGATGTTGAATTAAACTGAATAAAATCCTGTCATATTAAAACAACGAAGTTTGTGTAATACAATTAAGGTCTTTTTGACATAGCATAGGTAGGATGTCTGCAGGTCGAAAATATGCATCTTTAAGATGAGAGAAAAGGATAGGTGGCTACATTGTATGAATCTGACAGCTGTCACCCGCGCCATCCTGTAGTGTAAGGGTGCTCCTTTTTCTAATTGTGCACTTTTAGCGCTTTTTTTGACTGCACGGTTGGCGCAGTGGTTGAGCGATCGGCTGCTGCACTGCGGTTCGCGAGTTCGATTGCCGTAGGGACCAAAAATTTGTATGGCCCACAGATAGGTGTTCCGGGTCTGAGTGTCTTGTGTATGTGAGTTTACATGTTTGTGAACGAACCCAAGATACTGGAATAATTCCTAGCGTGAGGCAAAGTTTTCTAAAAAAAAAACTCCGTTCTAAAATCAGATTGACTTCTTCTAAAAAAAGTTAGCAACCCGAGTTCAGGGGCAATTTATTTGAAGTCTATAATGGCTTACAGACTGCAATTTTCTTTCTTTCTTTCGAGTTCCCTTTACGTCCTAACGTTTTCTTTAGTTCGTAATAAACTTTCCTACAGAATAGTTAGGCAAAGTAACGCTTATTTCTTTTTTATCGTTAAAATAAAATCGAATCTACCTCGAAAAGGGTGCAGAAATATCTACTGCAATAGGTAATAATTAGTACCCAAATACTTACAATACAACACTACAACAATAACAACACTTGTACAATACTTTTATTTTGGTTTACTTACTTTAGTAGTTTTCAAGAAAATCAACTTCAGAAGTTAGTTATAAATAAATAAGATATCTCTATCTACATTTGTAAACACCACAAATATTACAAGAATCAGACTTGCACTGACTAAAACCCACAGTGTTCTTGTAGTTGCCCTTTTTTGCGAGGCCTACGGTAGCTCCTTCGAACCAAGGCCGGATGCGAGAGGGAGGACCCCCTCACATCCGCCTGTTGCATTTTACCTATCGAATGATATCTAACTTGTTGGGAGAGGACTGTGAGACAGCATCAACTACCTTTTGTCAAAAACAAAACACTTTTACGTAAGCCTAACCTACTACCTTAGGTCTTTTTACATAGCATGGGTAAGATGACAGCAGGACTAAAATATTCATCTTTAAGATGAGAGCGATAGGTTAAGGGTCGCCCGCCGCACATGGGCCACATGCCACAGCCACAAACGCCACCACGAGAAGCTAGAAGCGGCCACAAAGGAAGCTGAAGCGCGCAACAGCCACTTGTCGCTGTTACTTTTTTTAATGCGCACAGTATCATAATGAACTCTTACAGAGTAGACAGACTGTTACTCTTACGAACAAGGTTTAAATGCGCGAGTGGCATGTGATGGCGTTTTATATCGGTGTTTAGTAGCCATTGCGAGCCACAAGAAGCGAGCAGCGGCGATTTATAACATGTGGCGAACACTGGCGTCAACCGTGTGCGGCGATTTCATATAAAATGTATGAGAACTATAGGAAATATGCCGGTGGCGGCGTTTTGTGGTTGTGGCCGGTGGCACGTGTGCGGCGACCCTTACATTTTAGGAATCCGACAGCTGTCACCCGCACCATCCTATAGAAATTGTAGTTTAGATAACAATCATCCTAGTTAGAGGGAGACTGGAGAGCCAAGTCAAAAAAATCTCTGAATGCACTACAGCTTATCATTTGACAGTATGGTTATTGGTAATAGTTGCGTACACACTCTACACACATGTACTGCGGCCATCAAAGAGTATGTAAAGCGGCCATTCACATAATATGTGACGCCTGTTCTACCGTTCTGAGCATATATTATATGCTATCAAACGAGTTAGACCCCTGCCCTATATTTACTTTACTCTTTGACCCGGCCTGCCCCTGCCACCTCCTAAGGCCGCCACTGAGTCTACTACAGCCATTTCAATCAATAAGCAGGTGGGGTATATGTAGACAGGTTGATCTGAATTGCAAGCGTGGAGGCGTGGTTCCAAATTGCGTAAGATTACGTACCTATAATATTATAGTATAATTATATAATAATATGTAGTTGGAGTCTATACGTCATAACAGGTAATTATAATCTTTGAATCTCATCACCCCTCTCTCCCTTCATTCTCTGCCAGCCACCATAGATACCCGTTACGTTATTGATTGGTTCGGGACTCCAATCATGACGTCAGTCCTCCTAGTGTTTCAAGCCTCTATCGAGTTTCACCCTATTTTTAACCGACTTCAAAAAGGAGGAGGTTATATGTTCGGTTGAATGTATGTTTTTTTTTTTTTATGTATGTTCACCGATTTCTCGGTTTTTTGGATGGAAGGTTATACTTCCGAGTTGGTCCCATAGAAATATTGTTATGATCTGATCATGAACTTCGAAGATATAGAACAGAACTCCTCATAGGATCACAGCAGAACCGTCGTAACAAGAAAAATTGCTTTGTTTATACGTTTTTTTTTTTTTTTTTTTTTTTTATTCTTGATAGGTTCGCGCTTGACCGCTAACTCACCTGATGGAAAGCGACGATGCGGTCGACGATGGAACGCGCTTACCTAGAAGTAACCTATTCACTCTTGACTTTAAGATTCCCGGGTTGTAGCCATCAGGAAAAACAGATTCCGGCAAGGAATTCCACTCCTTAGCTGTACGCACTATGAATGTGTTCGCAAAACGTTACGTGTAGTCGATGACTGACTGAAAGTAGAGGGGGAATATATCGAGCTGATCTGATGATGAAGCCTGAAGTTAGGCACCGGAACTCTGTAATAAATTAATGTAATCTAACCGCGTTTGGGATTATTAGAATTGTCATGAGATGCACTCTGGCTATAAGGTATTTAAGTTTGGCTGAGGGGTACTTTTTAGTGGTGGTGCCATAACTAAAAAGTGTAGAATAAAAAAAAATAAGTGTGGCACTCGGGGACTGCCGCGGTAAAGCTATTGCATAGCATTTTGTATCAACTTATGCAATTATAATTATTTATTTATTTTATTTATGCAGTATTTCTTTTTCTTTGTAAAGAGGAGAGATGAAACGCATGTTACTAAAAGAGTTATGAGTATACATGTGGATGGGTGGAGAGGGAGAGGGAGGCCAAAGAAAAGATGGATGGATTGTGTGAACAGTGATATGAAAGAAAAGGAAGTTAGTGATAGCATGACGGTTGACAGGATAGAATGGAAGAAAAAAACATGTTGTGCCGACCCCAAATAAGATGGGACAAGGGCAGGAAGATGATGAGTATTTCTTTTTCTTTGATATTAATTCAAGTTACACTTTTTGAGCGTGGTGACCGATAAGAAAACAATTTTTTTTCTTTCTTGTTTACTTCATAAATTGCTACAAGTATGTTCAGTTGTTATCAAAGAAAATTACTATAATATATTATAATACAAAAAGACTGTTTTGTTTGACCGAGATTTGAACTCGAGGCACGATGATAACATTGGTAGAACGCTGTACCAATGCGCCACACAGGTCGTTAACGACTTTTCTAAAATAGGTGTTCGGTCTCTGTCGGCCTTCAAACCACACCTCCGTGCCCGTCGGAGTGGGGAGCGTGAGGTATATTTTTCGTTACGGAATTTCTGGATTCGGTCCCCGCGCTCAAGGCCCGCGATAGAAGCTATGCAATAGCTTAAAGGTGTAGAATAAAAAACTTAAAAAAAAAATACAACCGACTTCAAAGTAAAAAAACACTGAAAAGTGCAAAATAACTTTAATTTCGGAAGTCGGTGTTAAATAACGAAGAGAAAAAACTATTATAGAAACACTGACTTCCGAAATTAAAGTTATTTTGCACTTTTCAGTGTTTTTTTACTTAAATGATAGGATTGTTTCCCTCTCCTAGAGAGGTCTGCGTCCCAGCAGTAGGAACATTATAAGGCTGATTATGCTTATATTTTATGCTATGATAGGATTCTTGAAAGTTGAACGGTAAAATCTACAAGTCCGTGATAAGACCAGAGGCTCTACCTACGATCTCATAAACTCGTTAAAAAATAATAGGCCCGTTTTGACATTTGAGAAAAACCCTAGAATGTAACTTAGAACGAAACTGAAAGAAACAATAAAATAATAGTTAATTACAAAATGTGTTTTAAAAAAATACATAGTACATTATGTTGGCCCGTTAAATATTATGATGCAATATATTGCGAGAATACTCGCGATATTCAGACAGTTTTAGTCCATGTTAATCTATCTATTTATCCCATCGTTCTGTTTCATTCCTTTACACGACATTGGCGTAAGTTGCTTTTTTTCTTGTGTGACGCTACATAGACTAAGACTGTCTGAAAATCGAGTGGTCTAATAGGCGCTTAAGGCATTAAGTCCGTCTTTGTACAGTGTTTATAAAATATTAATATTAAACTTTATGCACTATTAAATAAATAAAATAAACAACGTCACCATCGAGCGAGGAGGGATTCAAAAAATTACCTCGAAATTTTCATTGCGTGCCCAAAAATGATTAATTATACAATTGTACATATCGTATATATGCCGACTATATTTGTGCGATAAATCGCATAAAAAATAAAATTTATAATTTTTCTTACACCTAAATATCCACAAGACTTGACAAGACTTGTCTTGTGGATATTTAAGTGTAAGAAGGAAGACATTTTCTCGTGCATTAAAATTTATTACTGTAGTTTATAGATTTTTTACCATACAAAATTGTAGATTTTTGATGTAGAAGCACTATCTATTTTCAAATTTGGACAACTTAACGTTTCATTTCACGAGGCTACTTGTCATTAAACATTGTTAGAAAGGTTTTGATTCGCCTCCAAGCTACAGCACATAATTTATTTCAGAAGATTATTTTAATCCTTTTGTATATTTAACAACAACTATATTTGACGCAATCAGACATAATTATATTGTTATATTAATAAGCGAGTACTTACCAATTGATTGATAAAGAAACACCACAAGCGCCAACGGAACGTAGTTAACATTTAACTAGGCATGTGCAAAGTGTGTCGTCTTTGCGATTGGAACATTTGCATCTGAATCACTGAAATGTTCCGGAACACTGATATGTATCATTTGGAACATCGGCTCAATAAAATATAAACATAGACACTGACTCTTATGAATCGTGATCTGTTACGTCGCGTCATATATCATTTGAAACATTTGTAATAGCGGCGCAACGAAACATTTGAAACAACGGCTCAACGAAACATTTAGAACAGCGACTCAACGAAGCATTTGGAACAGCGGCTCAACGAAACTTTTGGAATAGCGGCTCAACGGAACAATTAGAACAGCGGCTCAATGAAACATTTGGAATAGTGGCTCAACAGAACATTTGGAACACCGGCTAAACGAAAATTTTGAAACAGCGGCTCAACGGAACATTTGGAACACCGGCTAAACGAAACATTTGGAACAGCGCGCGGGCTCAACGAAACATTTGGAACAGCGGCTAAACGGAACATTTGGAACGCGGGTGTAATCTGTTAGAATACAAGTACGACCGACGTATCTTGGCGAGCCCGAACTTTGCGCAGAAGGCTGCGCATGAACGTTTTTTAGGAACCAAATCGTGGCATGAGGCCCCCATTTAATTGCGAAATATTGGTTTTAGTGACTAGTGGATTTTTCTAGTGCTTTAGTAAAATTCAATTTCTTACTAAAAATGCGATCACTCGGGTGTAAATCAGCACCATAGAATCCATAATTATCAATCTGATACCGTTACAGTCTTATTTATACAGTCTTAAACGACCGACAATTCTGTCTAAGACAGTCTTGTCTCAAGTGTGCGCAGGTCCTAAAATGTTTCGGAACAGTGAGTCAGTTCAGTAATAAAGATAGGTTTATACGGATATTTAGTAGTATTAGCTAAATGAACATATTCGTTAAGTAATATTATAATATTTTAACTAATATTTGAGTACTAGCGATATCTGAATATGATGGAATACGTAGATATCAGTGCCGTACTATTCGTATTCAATAGATATATAATATAAGTATCTAATATTGCTAAGTAGATAATGAATGTCAATGCTGTTTCTTATGAGTGAATCAACATTCATTGTAATATTGTGCCTGGGACTGGAATGGAAATAAATTATAATTATGAAAAAAAAAAAAAACATCATCATTTTTTACTTTATAGATAGTCGAACGTGTCGATCTGAAATTAGCCACCCAAATCTCTCAAAAATTCACTCTCACCTCTATTATTAGGTATTTAATCTGAGGTTTTTCTTGTGCGAGGAATACCGTCTCATTCGTACGTAGGCACTTATACGTACATGAGAATGAGATGGAAATACACACACAGTAAGTACATTTGTTGCCATATCATAGTCAATATGATCCGCGTCAATCGAATGAAACACGAGTGATATTTATTATTCGACCTGTGTTGAATGGTCTTTACATATTACGTGAATATCAAATATTAGCATATCAGAGTTAGTCGGATTACTAATACATGAATCCATTGAATATCACTAATATCTCAGCGAGTACTAATATATCGCAACACTATTCAGTAAAGATCACTGGACAAAACGTCAAACAATGCTGTGGACTGAATTAGTTAATTTCAATAATGTATTAATATTTTGCTGTACAATACACTGTTAATTGTTATACTCATTTTAAGTTAAACACACGCAGAATTGGTGAATTCAATTACGTAGACGAAATTATTTTTATGCTATTATTTTGAGTGCATGACTGGTCACGTAAGTAAAACAGTTTATTGCATCCTTGCAAAACGGTCAGGTTTCAATGACCTATTTTTTAACTTGCCTCTTTAACTTATCATGTATTTGGTTGGCTTGCTGAGCTGAGGTCTTGAATGTGATACGGGATTTAATTTTGACCGTTTTGCAAGTTCCGAAGTCTCAAGTTGTCTTTGCAGAGAACAGAGGAATACATTTGCAGCGCCGCCCGAGGTGGTATCCTGCGGGTGTTTAAAGCGGTTTTGCTGCAGACTAGACTCTGTATATAAGTTGTCGGAGCCCCTAGTCTGCGGCAACTCTGCCACATCTTCGGTCGTAGCGCGCGCCTTACACGCGGTCACAGATTTACGAAAGTTTACATCGAGCGATGGTTGGAATCCAACTGTTGTTGCACATTGGATTTTCAATGCCATCGCTAGTTGTGGACGATCTTTCAACAACTTTTGGGCTTAATTTATGTGAATAACCTCAAAGGTAAAAGCCTTCCGGTGATTGTTGATATTATTATTGCTGAAATACTGTTAAGGATATTAGTATCCTTTGGCATAATAATCTATGTAACTCGTTTTTAGTATTCAACCATTCAATGAACCCAATCCATAATAAAGTTGTGTCCTCATTTTCAGAAGTAGAGTAATATTTAATCAATACTTTGTGACATGAAGGGTAATAAATTTACATAAGCAGTTCTTGCTTTGTTAACATTGTATGCTGTCAGTCTTCCACAGTATTTGTAGCAAGAACTAGTTGGAAATGTTAGATATTATCACATACTGAGTATTTACATTGAATACTTACTGGTGTAATTATATTTATGTTATAATATTTGTTGTTGTGTATGTAATGAGTAAAGCCAGGATACTGCCGATAAGCCAGTTACTGAAATCGGATTTAAAATGTCTTAACAGTTTCAGCGCCAATGACCTAGTTCATATAATAACACTAATCTTAAATTTTTTTTTAAATGCAACAGATATGACTGTAGGCATTTCTATTTATATTTGAAGGCTCCTTTGAGTTTGATAGTAGAAAAAATACATCACATCTAGATTTTCAGCTGTATCTTAGTATAGTTTCTAGAAAATTGTTTGAAAAATACCCCTAAATGGCACTGATAATATTAAAATTTTAAATTGATCGTGTTTATCTTATTTTTAATGTTCATGTGTAGGTAACTATTTTAACTTTGTTGTAAACTTTTTTTAATATTAGTATTCTAGAGTTCTGATCTTGATTCAAGCCAAAAACATTTCAAACTTTCTAAATACAGAATCATATTTGGTATGTATTAATTAATATATTCCCCAATAACGACTCTGCCTAGCTTAATTCATTAACGCTCAGGCGGTAGCCGGCGCCCGCAAGCCATTGTCTTACTATTGTGTCTCTAATTACGCACGTCAAAAGGTTAATTGATAAATCTAAAAATATCACCAATTATGGAGTCCAAAATCTAAGTATGCTAAACATACTTAGATTTTGGACTCTCTAGTTGGTTCTTGGTCATAAACAAAATTCGACAATAGCTACATATAATAACTAGGTGTGTTGTGGACACATGAATTATTGACTTTCTTGTCGCTGAAAGTGTTAAAAAAAAGATTTATATTATTTCTTCATTACTTTATAATAAAATTGATGGAATTATTGAAAAATTGATTAGAAAGTTACAACTTTTACTTATGTTAAAAATAATATCAGTCCTAGGTTATTCAATGAACCTTACAAAATGTCCTGGCTTCACTCATCTATGCCGTATAAGAATTTTAAACTAATAAATATTTTTAGACAGAATAACATGAGTGAAGAATCCCAATCGGAGATGCCAGCTGCTAAAAAGCTAAGGCTTAACAATGGTGAAGCATCATTTAGTTCTGCCATAAGCAATGGCGAAGTTTTGAATAGTCCTGCAATGAGCCATGATGCCACATCTAGTTCTACCCTGAACAATGGTGAAGCCTCACATAGTCCCACAACAGAAATAGATAATGATATTGACAATGGGGATGACAAGTTTGGTAGCGAAGATAGCTATGGTAACTTCGTGAGACCAGAAGACCTAGAGCGGCTAAAGGAATTTAAGGTGCTGGACGAAGTAAAGTCTAATGATGAAGATAGCAACGATGAAGAATCGGACAGCTCTGACGGTAGTTGTGTCTTTGAGTTTATTCCTTCTTGCATGGTATGACTACCTTATTGTGCTTATTTAATTGTTCTTATATCTATGTATGTTAGTAATTCGTGCAGTTAAAGAATGGGATAAGGATATTATATATTGGTTGACTTTTTGATAGGTGTCATTGTTTTAATTTGTAACAAACATGGACTGATGTTTTTTAAACTGGCAGGACGTGGACTAATGTATGGTCTTAAGGCGCCTTTTTGAATTAAGAGTTAAGAACATTTGAAACCCTACTTTAATGCAAAAGTAGAGTTACACAAATACTTAACTATACATTCTCAGTCCAGCGATTGGGATGTAGGGTAACTCATAGAAGTAGATGCAGAAGTATAACAAATTGACAATATAATAAAGGAATGCCACGGCCACGGTTGTCCTTTAAAAAAAATCCCGTGGCCCTAACGGGCGTCGGCCCTCCTGGGACCCTACGGTTTGCTGACAACTCTTTGAGGCGCGCGTGTAATACTACGCATCGTCAATGACTCGGGCTCGGTCCGGATGGCTCACCCACTTACTCACCTCCCACCCATTGTTCGTCGTCCGCAAGCCCGCGCTTACGGTGGCCGGGAATCGCCCTGCGAATCCCGACGCCTGGTGCGTCTCTTATAGCGGCGGCTGGAACGTGAGGATGTCCGTTCCCTCACGTTTGCGGCCATCTCCTCCGTTATAATTACTGCTTCGCTGATCGCAAAAGGAGGTTACCGCATCTCCCAAGAGGTGACCACCCCCACCGTGTCCTCCAGGTGGTCCGCACAATGGTAACACTCGCGTGTTTCTTCCGCCTGAATCCGAAACAAGAACCTCCAGAACTTGCCATGTAAGGTGGGGACTTGCGCCATGCTGAAAGTGAGGAAACCGTGGCGCCTCCTTAGCCACTCCTCAAAGAGTCTGAAAGGCCGTGGATGGCCCAATCCGAAAAATCATTATTCCTAACCGGTAATCGAACCCGTTGATTTTGGAAACAAAACACACGCTGTCGGACTTTTGAACTTTCTATAAAGCCTAATAAATAATGTGTTTGTTTTTTTATTTCAAAAACTCAATGATGTTTTAGCTTTCATTAAAATCGAGTCTGAGAATCTTTTTAGTATTCGCTATTCGTCGTAGATTCGGATTTGGCAATTTAAACCATATCATATGAATCAATACACTCTTGCTATTTTAAATTTTAAAAAACCGGGCAAGTGCGAGTCGGACTCGCGCACTGAGGGTTCCGTACAAACTTACCTATGAAAACAGTTAATTCGAATCGCAAAAACAGTTGTTTTTTGTGACGTAACTACAAATTTTCAGTTTTCAGATTTTTTCCTATACTTGTGCTATGAGACCTTGCTTCATGCCAAATTTCAGGACTAGATTCCTGTCAACGGGAAGTCATCATCTTCCTGCCCTTGTCCCGTTTTATTTGGGGTCGGCACAACACGTTTTTTTCTTCCATTCTGTCCTGTCACTCGTCACGCTATCACTAACTCCCTTTTCTTTCATAACACTTCTCACACAATCCATCCATCTTTTCTTTGGCCCCCTCTCCCTCTCCATCCATCCACATGTAAATTCATAACTCTTTTAGCAACATGCGCTTCATCCCTCCTCTTCACATGACCATACCAAGATAAACGATTCCCTTTCAACTTTTCAGTCACTGGCGCCACTTTCAAACTTCCCCTAATATACTCATTTCTCACTTTATCCATTCTTGTCACACCACACATCCATCTTAACATTTTCATCTCCGCTACGTGCAATCTTTTTTCATCCGTCTTTTTCACAGCCCAACATTCTGATCCATTGATCCATACAGTATGACAGGCCTTATCACGGACTTGTAGATTTTAACCTTTAACTTGAGGGGCATCCGTGGGTCACAAGTTGTTCCCGTGACCTGTCGCCATTTCATCCATCCTGCGTTGATCCGATGTGTTACGTCCCGGTCTACCTCACCATCCCCTTGGACGAGCGAACCGAGGTACCGAAAGTCGGAACAGATCGGTATGGGCGTTCCGGCGAGTGGTAAAGGCACTAGATTGGAGAGACCGTCGAAATCGCAGAACAAGTACTCCGTTTTGGTTCTACTCAATTTCAGGCCAACACTCTCCAGTCTGTGCCACCACACCTCCAATCTGTTCTGGACCTCTAGGCCTCGGGAAGTACCCTATGAATTTTGATTCTTTTGAGAATGTCGAAATTCCGTTTTTTGCGACATAAACGGCCATATCTTTTTTTCCTGTTAACTTAGAAGTTTGACTTTTTCACAGTTTCAAGGGACCTCAGACCTGAGAATATGGTTATAATTAATTTCAACTTGATACATCCACTCGTTTTTGAGATAAAGGGTCTTGACAGACTGACAGACAGAGGGATAAGTAAAGTGATCCTATAAGGGTTCCGATTTTTCGTTTTGAGGTACGGAAAAAGTGAGTAGTTGGATTTTTTGTTATTTTTCAGGGACATCTATTTTATTTACTAAAGTATCCTTGTTACTTTGAAATAATACAAAGAACTGAAAACGCAACTGTCATTTACCATTGGGCACGCCATAGTTATGGCGATGAGTCCCCTCTTTGAGGAGTGGCTGGAAAGACCTCACGGCGTCCTTACCTACCGCATGACGCAGGTCCTCACCGGACATGGCAAGTTTGGAAGGTTCCTGCACCAGATTCGTGCAGAAGAGACGCCCGGGTGCCAACATTGTGTGGACAGCCCGGAGGACACGGTGGAGCATACGGTAGAGGTGTGCCCCGCTTGGGCAGAGCACCGCCGTGTCCTCGTAGGGGCGATCGGTGGCAGCGATCTCTCGCGCCGGGCCTTGGTACAGGCCGGTCCGGAGCGAGGAGGAGTGGCAGGCAGTTGCCTCCTCCTGCGAAGCAGTAATGCTAGCAAAGGAGGCGGCCGATCGCGTGAGGCAACGGTCTTCACGCCCCAACCGACGCCGGGATTCCGATCCCGATTTCCGGCCACCGTAGGCCAGGGCTTGCGGACGGTGAGCAATGGGTGGCTCGCCGTCCGATAGTCCGGTAACCGTCCGGACCGAGCCCAAGTCGTCGACGGCGCGTAGTGTTCCACGCGCGCCTCAAGGAGATGTCAGCAACCGTAGGGGCCCAGCAGGGTCGAAGCCTACTGGGGCCATGGGTGATGCGAAAGAGATCCCCGGGGCCCTGGAAAAAAAAATGGCAAAGAAGGAACAGGAGTGGGTTTTTAGTCAGTAAAAGTCTGACACTATCTCACGCCCGCCCAAGAGCGGGGGATGTCATTAGATGATTTACCCACCCGAAAAAAAAAAAACTGTCATTTACCATTCCATTCTTTAGCTATAGGATATTAGATAGATTGCAAGCAATGTAAGAGCCTAGTCACATGTCTATGGTGCGGCGTCGAAAATACACGACAAGGCAACGTCGCCAAACCCTTTGGTTGAAGACTACTCGCGAAATTTTTGAGGAAGTAGCTCCTGAACAACACAGTATCGCGGTATGACGCGGCACCCTACCACAAAATAGAAGTCGATCTCATGTACCTATGTACTTCACTTTTCATACCTACACTTGGCAATCGTGCTAGTAGGATCAGCGCGTGGCAAATATCGTTATTTTCACTGGCTTTAATCCGTATTCGAGAATGAAACTGAAGCCTTAGTCTGGGATGCAGATCTGAGAAATGTTTCAACTCTTCAAATGCCGCATGGACGGCTTAGGTTCATAAGAGACAACGCTTAAAATCTCAACCGTACACCGTAGGTTCATAAGCAGTAGCGGCTCACAATACCTTTCTTTTTTGCATTTTGTACTAGGAGACAGGCGCTAAAAAGAAATTCATGCTTTACTGAAGAGGTTACAACGTAGGACCACAAAATAGATAGGTACAGAAGTCAATCTCATGTATGTACTTCACTTTTCATATCTACGCTCGGCGATCGCACTAGGGTCAGCGCGTGGCGCCGAACTGTCCGAGTGCGTGCGGGCGCGGTGATAAATGCTTACCTAATCTGAATTGTAAAAATATTAATGGCCACAAAATCATCTTCTCTTTCTCGGCGCGGTTCCTGTTTAGTGTTACGTTAAAACAAACCATCAAAATATAAGCAAATATCTACTTACCTACCTCTCGGAAACAACTGGTAGCCTAAAAAACGTCAATTCACTGTTTAATGTTGAATTTAAACAACCGTCCACTGAACAGTTAGAATAAGGTTTTTTTTTGTTAGTCCATTTTTCCACTAAAAAGTTCACAGACGCGTGTCTCAAACGGATAGCACTCGAGCTAGCATTGATCTGAATTGAGCCGAGATATCGTGTCCGTGAGCGGTGTCTATGTGTGCGTTGCTCGAGCACGCTTTGTATAAAGATTGACTTCTGTACCTATCTAATTTTTTGTGACCGTACCGTGTGCAGCACAGTCAGGTGTTTCACGTTAACGAAACACACATTTGTGATCAGGCTCTTAATCTCGGCTTCTTTTATAAAGTTATGGGCAATTCTGTACTTGATGTCAGGGAGTATTATACTTTCTCATGTATTTTTTTTCTATCAAACTTTCAGTATTAGGCCATACACTATGTTTGTCAAACATCAATTCAATTAATAAAATATATGACCGTATTGTGTGGGTCCCCTCCATAATTCAATTTGAAGCTTCACCCATCCTAAATTTGGATAGACTATACTAGGAGTTCCTAAATTGTGCGTCTCACCCCGGGACGACGCCAACGCGTTCGCTCAGCTATATCAACGACCTTGTGATATGAGCCTAAAACTTAAAGTAATACTTTGAAGATTGTATTAACGATTGCAGCGATGTTATACAAGTACTATCAGAACTATTTTTTCTGCAGTTGTCACACAAATCATAAATCAATTTAAAAAAAAAATTAGATAATAGCAATATCATAACATCAGCCCCGACTCCCCTTCCCCGAGAAGTCTGACTTAGAAAAACAAACTCATCTACCTTATTTGTTGTACCCACTGTTTTTCCTAATTAATACTTAATAATATTGATATTCTATACTCTTTGGAGTTATCTTTGTATAACATATTCTAGAGCTACATGCAAGTATCTTATTCGAAAAGGGCATCGCAAAAAAATAACATTTAAAGGATGCGCCTTCCTTTAAATGTTATTTTTTGTGTAAAAAGGAACCCCTGTGTTAGGAACCCCTGGATACAATGAACATATTATAGGCAATTATATTACTATAAAAGTGTTTTTGTGAGACTTATCAATATTATGTGAGGCGAGTACAAATCATAGGTGTATTCAAAGGTCTCCCAGAAGATGAAATCGAGAGGATGCTTGACGAAGATCTCCCGGACGGCTTCAAAGGAGCGCCCAAGCAGAAGGAGAAAGCTTACATCACTAGGCAGAAGATCGTTCTAGAAGGTAAGCATCTGCTTATTTAAAGAGGTTTTAGAAAAACCAAACTACGTTAAACTATGATTTGGGGCAGAACTGAAAGTTACAATCCGTGCTATGTATGCCGAAGTAAAAGCGTGCACAACTCACAAGCTCATGGCCCCGCGTAGAAGGGGGTCGCGCCGGGATTTACCTCGTCGCGTCGCAAAGTCCCGCATATTCCTAAAATATGTTTTATGTGCATCGAAACGTATGTTCCGAGCCGCCTTTAACTTTCAATTCTACTGTACCAGTACACATAAACAACGGTATTATCATCGCACTCCACAGAGAAGGGTGTGAACCACTTCGAGGTGCTGCCCCTGGACTGGATCATGGTGCGCCACATCAGCGGCATGCCCATCTACATGCACCGCGCGTCAAGAGTCTGCACTCTCTCCAAGCCGTACTTTCTCGGTATGGGGAATACCAGGGTAAGATCGTATAAAAATATTTGAAGTTCTGTTCAATTTTACGTCATTTGCTCAAATGGATGATGTTGGTACAGGAGCGTGGAGATTGCACGAGAAAAATGAGGCCTATGGCCATGTGTAGGCGAAACCGAGCTGCGGATGATGATGATGAGGTAGATCCGTAGCTAACGTGTATGTAATGTTTCGTAAACTGTCAAATAAAAATGATTCGGTGCTCGAAGGACCAAAAATAGTAGCCGCATGTACGTGTATGTTTTTATGTGCCAAAGCCCTTGCTAAAGCTTGCAGTCTCAACCTCGACACATTGTCCATTCCCACTTTTGAGATGCTTTGAAAGTTTGTGCAAATCGTCCTAAAAACCAAACGATTAGTTTTTAGGACGATTTATACAACTTTGAACGTGATTTGGTGGATACAAAATCAAATTTTCGGATAATAAGACAACTGACACGACCATTCTTTGCAGCGCCACGAAATACCAATAAGCGCTATCCCATGCTTCGCTTACCGCCGGGCACTAGAAGAAGAGAACAAACAAAAAGAGATTGACAAACGAATCGCTGAACAGATTCGCAGCGGCAACTGGGTCATCAACTCAGACATGAAACAAAACGATAACAGCCAGGACAGCAGCACCAATCATAGTGACGTGATTACTAATACCACAGAGTCCAACTCTGAAGAATTGTCGCTTAAAGAAGAAGTTATTGGGGATAAAGAAAGTAGGTGTCCATTCTTTAATGGAAGAAAGGCTGTAGAAACTGTAGTGAATAGTGATGAAGACGCTGTAGAAGTAAGCGTTGATAGGCGAGAAAAGATAACAGACAGACCGGAAGAATCTAAAGATGAAAAAACAATTAGCACGAATGACGAAATAAAAAATGAAGGAACATCATCTAATGGAGATGGGGACGTCCCGGTGAACCATCAGCCGGTCGTCCTGCCCGGAGGCATAGTGATGCCGCCGCCGAGGGTCGAGACCATCAACACCAGTTGGAAGACGCAGCACCTGACCGCTGAACAGATCAACGAATACTGCAGGAGGCTGTTCAAATTCAAGACTGTCAATATCATGCATTTCAAGTAAGTATTAGGGGTTAAAGTATGAAATTGCCGATTTGTACTGAAAAATTGAAATTCGTTTTTTTTTTAACCCCCGACGGAAAAGAGGGATGTGTTATAATAAGTTTGACGTGTCTGTGTATCTGTGTGTCTGTCCGTGGCTTAGTAGCTCTTAAACGAATGGACCGATTTTGATGCGGTTTTCTTTGTTTGAAAGGTGACGTAATCGAAGTGGTTTTTAGGTACAATTTATACAGATCTGTCCAGGTGTTCAAGGTCATCAACTCGTTTGTTAGCTGCGATAGGGATTTTGAACACTTAATGGGTATTTACTTTACTTTCAAACATATGTCTGACTTAATAAAAATTTAATATAATAAAATACTCATGAATATGCTAGTGCTATTGAGCTGGTCTGATGATGGAGCTCGAAGGTAAAAGACGTAACCTTGGATTGCATATTGGTAAACCCATCAAGTTTTGGCTCATTTAGATTCGTCTTAACTATTTCTGTTTATTTCTCATAATGACGAGAACCTGATGACGAGGATCGGTCGAGGGGTGATCGGCAGTAACAACTCCTCGCACCGGACCGAGTTTATAATCTCAGGTTAAAATTAAACATAAATAGTAAGTACCTAATGCTGATAAAATATTTTAATGATGACTTTTAACTATGATGATAACCTATTTCTTCCTAATAGAGAATGTATGTTGCGCTGTAAGGAGTGTATCACTATCAATGTATGCGTTTTAAACTAAATTGTATTAATTTCTACATCATAAGAAAAAAAGTTTTGATTTAAATCAACGATTTTTTAAAAATCATTTGATTTTAATCGATATTTAAATCATCTCATCCCTACAAAAAGTAACAACTTATTAAAGTCCTCTAATTAAATTAAATTCAAGAACGGAACCCACTGGGAGTTTATTTGTACTAGGAAAGACATAAGTTGCTTAGAAATGATAGTTTGGGTTCAAATATTATGATATGAAATCCTTTTTCGTGCCGTCTTTCGCACGTTCAACTTGTACTATTTCTTATTCTGTGATACAAGTAATTAATTTCTCGCAAACTATGTACCTACCTATGTATGGCAACCGACATAAAAAGAATTAGGTACGTAAGAAAATTTATAGGAATGCAGTTACTAAATCAGATATTATTTACTGTGTTGTAGGTACTCGATTTTATGGTAGATTAATTTGTCGATAATTGTTACGTTCACTCATTTGTTTGTTGCTATCCTATCTACGTAAAACAATAAAAAAGTTTTTACCTATTTCTTATTGTTTTACGTAGATACCAGATAGGTACCTAATTATTCCATATCCTTACGAATAACCTATATCTACTTAGTCTCCTCTAAAAGCTAAACTAAATTGTATTAATTTCTATGTTCTATGAAAAAAAGTTTTGATTCAAATCATCTCAACCCTGCAAAAAAGTAACAACTTATTAAAGTCCTATAATTAAATTAAATTCAAGAACGGAACCCACTGGGAGTTTATTTGTACTAGGAGAGATATAAGTTGCTTAGAAATTATATTTTGGGTTCAAATATTATGATATGAAATCCTTTTTCGTAGCGTCTTTCGCACGTTCATCAAGTAATTAATTTCTCGCAAACTATGTACCTACGTATGTATGGCAACCGACATAAAAAGAATTAGGTACGTAAGAAAATTTATAGGAATGTTGTTACTAAATTAGATATTAACACATTACACGTATTAACATAATTTCACGCTTTTTACCTTTTATTTTATGTATTTATTATTTTTTCAACGTTTGTTTTATCAATGTTTGTATTTATTATTTTGTTTCGATACCTACCTACATAGTTTATTTAACCTCCGTGAGTGTGACCGTGGCATCACCGTGGGCCCTAGCAGAATACCAGCGCTGCGTTATTTATCGTTTAAAATCGTTTTAAATATCGCAGCATATGCTGAGTTAGGCGCCTTTTTGGCCTTGCACAGATTTTATGTTATTCTTTTTATACTTTCATACTTTTTTTGTAATTCTACTGTATGTGTGAGGTACGAATAAAAGTTTTTTCTTCTTTCTTCTTTCTATTATTTACTGTGTTGTAGGTACTCGATTCTATGGTAGATTACTTTGTCGATAATTGTTACGTTCACTGATTTGTTTGTTGCTATCATGATCTACGTAAAACAATAAAAAAGTAGGTATTTCTTATTTTTTCACGTAGATACCAGATATGTACTTATTCCATATCCTTATGAATACCCTTATCTACTTAGTCTCCTCTAAAAGCGGCGCGGGTCGCACGCTTGCGTGTCTAATATTTTGAAAAATTGAATGAGCTGCGCGCTAACGAACACATCTCTACGCGGCTGGCGGGTTTTCCTTCACAGATGTCCGGCGCCACGCACTCGCTCTAATTCTAGTTCATAATCTTAGTTTTTTGTAGAAAAAACTTCTTTCTTTTCAAAACCATTTTCCTTTAAAAAAATTTGTTAAGAAAAATAAACATCCGGAACCCTTTATCCACTGTTTGAAGAAATACCAGGAGTAAGAGGTTTGTTTTTATTCCTGAACAGTTCACTGACACCGATCAGCTGACTTTTTGCTAGTGATGTATTGATTTCAGTTTGAAATGTTCGGTTTCTGGTATCATGTGTATTGGAATAATTCATAACTTCCTACCATGTAAACATAATGTTAGAAAACCCTTCCCGTATCGTTTGTTATCTTATCAAGAAGCCGAGCACTTGGTATGTATATACTTGGTATGTATATACCCTTTTTGTTACACGCTGTATATGCATAAAATAAATAAATTTTGGTTCATAATCTCAATACCACAACACTCAAAGATATTGTCAATACAGTGGTGATTTAAGAATGATATTTCTTTGAATGATGTACCCTTTTTACGAGGATAGAAACTCGAAACTCCACAACGCTTTTGAGCTCATGTGTAGGACGGCTCCATTCCCTCTGATAGAAAGCAGGCTTGAGTCCCAGCAGTGGGATTATTATGGGGCTGATTATGCTTAATATGATTATGAAAAGACAGTATAGCTATGTAGACCAGACAACATAGTATTATATAAAAAGTGGATCGAAATAGAAAATAATCTATGTTTGCAGTGATCTCACATTCACATTATAAAAAAAGCTATACAAAATGAAACCTATTAGTTAAAGAATATTACTTATATTTTTTGGGGTAACAGTGTAAAAAAAATTATCCATTTCGATGTCCAAAAAATTTTGGCCCCAAATAAGTCCCAATCTAAAATTGTTATATTTTCTGAATGCTTTCCTAGGCGCTGGGCTGACCGCCGTAAGTACACAAAGGCGAGGAAGACCCTGCAGTACCCCACGTTACCAGAAGGCACCAAACTGATTACCATTCCTGCACAGCCGGCTGCTCCGGGAGATGAGAATGCTGGTAAGTAGTCCGTACATCACTGGATAGTTTTGCAGACGGTGTAGTCGCATCTCTTTTGTTATACCAATGTCAACTGCCACTGTCATTGATTGGCTGGAGAGGTATGTATTATTGTAATTATTTATTTTCTGTTTGTCTATTTATTCAGTTGCACCTGCTATGATATGTTTCTGCACCAAAAATGTCTAAGGCATTAAGTCCGCCTTTGTACAGTGTTATTTACTAGTGCATACTGTTCTGTTATTTAAACTTACATGGATACTGTATGTAGTGGTACATTAGTAGCGTTATGGCAACAAAGTATTTAAAAATTAACATTAGGTCCTGACATTAAGAAATTGATGTCTTTTAAAACGAGTTACTTTGAACGGTGATATCTTCAGATTGTTTCAATTAACTTAGTACAATGCGTTTCAAATAAGAATAGGATCGATTGACAAGTAGTGACGTCACGTCATACTGTCAAATCGAAGAATTATTATGGTGAGCAAAACAAGAAAATTTTAAAATTTAATTTATTTACGAACTGTGAACGAAAATAGTTTAACCAGAATCCAGTTCTTCAATTTTGCTCATCTCTGAGTTCTTCAATTTTGCCCAATTTCTTGCGATTTGACAGTATGACGTGACGTTACAACATGGCGTCGATCCTATTCTTATTTGGAACGCATTGTATTTAAAGGTATATAAGTCATTCTTTTTTCGTAATTAATCTTATTTACTGGTTTATTGGTATTTTGTATTTTCTGTAAAATCGCTGTATTTATAAAGGTGCGTCCAGATTTGGCGAATGCGCCGCTCGCGTGCCGTTCCGTTCGCGAGCCGGTTGCGAACTGCGCGCCTGCATTTCATGTTCGTATGAGGCGTGCAGCGCAGGGGCTTTGTACGAACGAGCCGCACGTGAAATGCACGCGCGCCATTTGCAAGCGGCTCGCGAGCGGCGCATTCGCCAGGTCTGGACACACCATTACACTGCACTCCATTCACGATGGCATTAGACAAAAGAGGTTCATAGAAGCAGGCGTGCACAACATTTATTTTTCGAGATAAATTTAAACAATTTTAATAAATTATGGGTTCAAAATTTTAACATTATCTACTCAGATAAATTTGATTATTGTAAGGTAAGTACTAAACACTTAGGTAAATCCAATGGTTGTTTTAATATAAACATAACTTTATTTCAAACAATTTTATTTTTTTAGTAAAATGGCGTATCAACAAATTTCCTCCTTACAAATCATATGAATTGTACACAATACAAGGCAACAAGATAATTATTTAACATTTATAAAAATATAAATAACTAATATTATATAGTATAATGAAAAACGTTCCAGGTTCTGATAACCCCTGCTTCTTTTAGGATTTTAACATGGTAGTACAAGTAAGAACTAAACAATTTATTTAATTGAAAGCCTCATAAATTCAGAAGATGGATAGTTCAAATGAATTAATTTAAGTATAACAGTTGGTATAGTAAAGTTGATTATAATAAATTCAGCATAGCATCAATCTTAAACGTAATAAAGCACAATATACATGTACAACACTAGTTATAGTATATGCGAAACCCGAAACACGTGTCTATTATTTTTATGTAAAGAATCTATGTACAACATAACTGTACCATGGAAAATCACAAAGTTATAAGCTTTTTATGTCACCTGGTTGTCCGCACAAATACATGGTCACTGGGCTATCCGGGCGATGAAGGGGTTGTTTTGCTCCCGCACCCAGCTGTGCGCTGGCACCTAATGCCCGCTATGAACTGCCGTGACCTGTGTTGTACTTAGTGTCGGTAGTGTCCAATTTGTGACCTTCTCTAAATATGTTTGGAAAAAAATCTAACATGGTGTAAAAATTATTGGAATTGTTTCAGTTACTGAATCTGAACAAACTAAATTCAGATTTCGTATATACTAAAAATAAGGTTGTATTGTACTTTTATTACAAAGTGTACCCTATAACAACCTTTTTTAACTTTTGTCTAATGTTATCGCGAATAGAGTATAGGGAGAGGCATTATTTATAGGAAATCATCGTACCTATATACCGGGGCGAGAGGGAGTTTCAAACTTTAACTGACTTAAACCCACTTATGTTACTTTAGTTATCCGGGCTATATCAGGGCTGCGGTAACTCCCTTGAACAATTCCGCAGCCAATTTAGACAGCATAATCTTAATCTATATATATAAAAGGGGAAATTGACTGACTGACATATCAATTATCAATACACAGCCGAAATTACTGCGACTAGTAGCGTGAAATACACAAGGCTTTCTTTTATGACGTATGCGAGCACTAAGAAAGGATTTATTAATATTCAGCCCCGAAGGGGATGAAAGGGGGGTCCAAACTTTATATTATATTATTTTGTTGTAGCAGGCAAGACGAACAAGCGCGACTGGGTGATGAATATGAATGGACGCAGCTACCTGTCCGTGTTCCACGAGTACGTCCGTAGGGCGCTGCAGAAGCAGCCCGTTTACGAGTTCCGACAGTTAGGTGAGTACTGCTGTGTTACCCCTTGTTTTTATAATGTTCAAATCCAATCTACAGAGCCAGTGTGCTCCAGCACAGGCTTAGGCTAGCCAGTCTTTCGGTATTTTACAGGATGCATTTTAGAGTGTGTGCGCAGGAATTATATGGCTTAATTCCGCCATCACCTTTCTACTATCTGACAACCCGACGTACGGCGAGTGTCTACTCTTGTTGACACATCTACGATCCGGACTAAGCGTTTCGCTTCGTTGTTTACACCGAGTACATCGAGTACATCGAAGGATTGGACCAATTTGTTTGCAGCGGTGTTCCCGTCCGATTATAATTTAGGTGCCTTCAAGGCTAGAGTAAATAGGCTCTTAATAAACTAGTGCGATTCTCCATTCACGATTGCATCACTGCTTACCTTGAGGTGGGATCGCAGTCAAGCACTAGTTTATGTCATTAAAAAAAAATCGTATTTTTACTAAAATCTAGTTTTGAAGATGGAATCCGCGATTTTGGTATTCATCAAGAAATCGAGCATTTGCATTCAGAAAGTACCACTTTACGAAGTGGAAAGATAGCAAAAGGGATTCACAAACACACAGGTATCTATTAAGATATTTAAGCGACCATAACAAAACAAATTCTGCCGATGTAAATGGTACTATGAAACTGATCTGATTATGAATCTGGAAGGCGGGCACCACCACAATAATAAATCAATGTATCCTAGCCGTGTTTGGGCCCACTGGAATTGTCATGAGATGCTCTGGCTATAAGTTGCCATTCAACTGATCTGATGATGAAGCAAGACGGTAGGCACGGGAACTCCGTCAAAAAACAATGTATTCTAGCTGTGTTTTGGCTTAACCTACTACCCCTTCGCTCGCGAGTCCGACTCGCACTTGACTGGTTTTTCCTTGTAACAAACAGTACACTAGCCATAAACCATTTTCCAGGTATATACGTAAAATGGTATTTGATCGTGGCTTTCATTAAATTTAAAATTTCAAACAAGAACTAGTAACAAAAACATAGGGTATACTTTAGTGCACGCGAGAGTTCTCGGCAGCGAAAGCAACGTGGACAAGGATCTACTGAACAACCAATCACGCGCTCGGAACGATGTTACCTTGTTCTTCACGTCTCGCTTGATAACCAAACAGACCTAAAAATCGACTTCTGCGCATTAACGACTCTTGCCAAGTTACGTGCCCAGCGACTGGACAATAAAGTATAGTCTATCTATAGCGCCCGACTTACCTTTTGTCAGCGTTTACTAACATTCCTTCTGAATGCGGTTCTAACATGATGCAGAACACAAAACAAGAAGATAACACTATTCAAATGCCACCACACAGAGAACGCATCGACGCCGTACCAAGCGACAGTGTTCATCGGCGGCATGCAGTACGGCGTGGGCCACGGCTCCAGCAAGCGCCAGGCTAAGTCCGCGGCCGCGCGCAACTCCATCCACATCCTCATCCCCGAGATGAAGGAGGAGCTGGACGCGCACGCGCCGCACCACGCACCTGCCAACGATCAGAACGAGCCCGACTTTACTGTGAGTACCAAGCCAAGTCCGCAACTCCATCCACATCCTCATCCCCGAGATGAAGGACGAACTGGACGCGCACGCGCCGCACCACGCACCTGCCAACGATCAGAACGAGCCCGACTTTACTGTGAGTACCAGGCCAAGTCCGCAACTCCATCCACATCCTCATCCCCGAGATGAAGGACGAACTGGACGCGCACGCGCCGCACCACGCACCTGCCAACGATCAGAACGAGCCCGACTTTACTGTGAGTACCAGGCCAAGTCCGCAACTCCATCCACATCCTCATCCCCGAGATGAAGGACGAACTGGACGCGCACGCGCCGCACCACGCACCTGCCAACGATCAGAACGAGCCCGACCTTACTGTGAGTACCAGGCCAAGTCCGCAACTCCATCCACATCCTCATCCCCGAGATGAAGGACGAACTGGACGCGCACGCGCCGCACCACGCACCTGCCAACGATCAGAACGAGCCCGACTTTACTGTGAGTACCAGGCCAAGTCCGCAACTCCATCTACATCCTCATCTCCGAGATGAAGGACGAGCTGGACGCGCACGCGCCGCACCACACACCTGCCAACGATCAGAACGAGCCCGACTTTACTGTGAGTACCAGGCCAAGTCCGCAACTCCATCCACATCCTCATCCCCGAGATGAAGGACGAGCTGGACGCGCACGCGCCGCACCACGCACCTGCCAACGATAAGAACGAGCCCGACTTTACTGTGAGTACCAGGCCAAGTCCGCTACTCCATCCACATCCTCATCCCCGAGACGAAGAACGAGCTGGACGCACACGCGCCGCACCACGCACCTGCCAACGATCAGAACGAGCCCGACTTTACTGTGAGTACCAGGCCAAGTCCGCAACTCCATCCACATCCTCATCCCCGAGATGAAGGACGAGCTGGACGCGTACGCGCCGCACCACGCACCTGCCAACGATCAGAACGAGCCCGACTTTACTGTGAGTACCAGGCCAAGTCCGCAACTCCATCCACATCCTCATCCCCGAGATGAAGGACGAGCTGGACGCGCACGCGCCGCACCACGCACCTGCCAACGATCAGAACGAGCCCGACTTTACTGTGAGTACCAGGCCAAGTCCGCAACTCCATCCACCTCCTCATCCCCGAGATGAAGGACGAGCTGGACGCGCACGCGCCGCACCACGCACCTGCCAACGATAAGAACGAGCCCGACTTTACTGTGAGTACCAGGCCAAGTCCGCAACTCCATCCACATCCTCATCCCCGAGATGAAGGACGAACTGGACGCGCACGCGCCGCACCACGCACCTGCCAACGATCAGAACGAGCCCGACTTTACTGTGAGTACCAGGCCAAGTCCGCAACTCCATCCACATCCTCATCCCCGAGATGAAGGACGAACTGGACGCGCACGCGCCGCACCACGCACCTGCCAACGATCAGAACGAGCCCGACTTTACTGTGAGTACCAGGCCAAGTCCGCAACTCCATCCACATCCTCATCCCCGAGATGAAAGACGAGCTGGACGCGCACGCGCCGCACCACGCACCTGCCAACGATAAGAACGAGCCCGACTTTACTGTGAGTACCAGGCCAAGTCCGCTACTCCATCCACATCCTCATCCCCGAGACGAAGGACGAGCTGGACGCGCACGCGCCGCACCACGCACCTGCCAACGATCAGAACGAGCCCGACTTTACTGTGAGTACCAGGCCAAGTCCGCAACTCCATCCACATCCTCATCCCCGAGATGAAGGACGAGCTGGACGCGCACGCGCCGCACCACGCACCTGCCAACGATAAGAACGAGCCCGACTTTACTGTGAGTACCAGGCCAAGTCCGCTACTCCATCCACATCCTCATCCCCGAGACGAAGAACGAGCTGGACGCACACGCGCCGCACCACGCACCTGCCAACGATCAGAACGAGCCCGACTTTACTGTGAGTACCAGGCCAAGTCCGCAACTCCATCCTCATCCTCATCCCCGAGATGAAGGACGAGCTGGACGCGTACGCGCCGCACCACGCACCTGCCAACGATCAGAACGAGCCCGACTTTACTGTGAGTACCAGGCCAAGTCCGCAACTCCATCCACATCCTCATCCTCGAGATGAAGGACGAGCTGGACGCGCACGCGCCGCACCACGCACCTGCCAACGATCAGAACGAGCCCGACTTTACTGTGAGTACCAGGCCAAGTCCGCAACTCCATCCACCTCCTCATCCCCGAGATGAAGGACGAGCTGGACGCGCACGCGCCGCACCACGCACCTGCCAACGATAAGAACGAGCCCGACTTTACTGTGAGTACCAGGCCAAGTCCGCTACTCCATCCACATCCTCATCCCCGAGATGAAGGACGAACTGGACGCGCACGCGCCGCACCACGCACCTGCCAACGATCAGAACGAGCCCGACTTTACTGTGAGTACCAGGCCAAGTCCGCAACTCCATCCACATCCTCATCCCCGAGATGAAGGACGAACTGGACGCGCACGCGCCGCACCACGCACCTGCCAACGATCAGAACGAGCCCGACTTTACTGTGAGTACCAGGCCAAGTCCGCAACTCCATCCACATCCTCATCCCCGAGATGAAGGACGAGCTGGACGCGCACGCGCCGCACCACGCACCTGCCAACGATCAGAACGAGCCCGACTTTACTGTGAGTACCAGGCCAAGTCCGCTACTCCATCCACATCCTCATCCCCGAGACGAAGAACGAGCTGGACGCACACGCGCCGCACCACGCACCTGCCAACGATCAGAACGAGCCCGACTTTACTGTGAGTACCAGGCCAAGTCCGCAACTCCATCCTCATCCTCATCCCCGAGATGAAGGACGAGCTGGACGCGTACGCGCCGCACCACGCACCTGCCAACGATCAGAACGAGCCCGACTTTACTGTGAGTACCAGGCCAAGTCCGCAACTCCATCCACATCCTCATCCTCGAGATGAAGGACGAGCTGGACGCGCACGCGCCGCACCACGCACCTGCCAACGATCAGAACGAGCCCGACTTTACTGTGAGTACCAGGCCAAGTCCGCAACTCCATCCACCTCCTCATCCCCGAGATGAAGGACGAGCTGGACGCGCACGCGCCGCACCACGCACCTGCCAACGATAAGAACGAGCCCGACTTTACTGTGAGTACCAGGCCAAGTCCGCTACTCCATCCACATCCTCATCCCCGAGATGAAGGACGAGCTGGACGCGCACGCGCCGCACCACGCACCTGCCAACGATCAGAACGAGCCCGACTTTACTGTGAGTACCAGGCCAAGTCCGCAACTCCATCCACATCCTCATCCCCGAGATGAAGGACGAACTGGACGCGCACGCGCCGCACCACGCACCTGCCAACGATCAGAACGAGCCCGACTTTACTGTGAGTACCAGGCCAAGTCCGCAACTCCATCCACATCCTCATCCCCGAGATGAAAGACGAGCTGGACGCGCACGCGCCGCACCACGCACCTGCCAACGATAAGAACGAGCCCGACTTTACTGTGAGTACCAGGCCAAGTCCGCTACTCCATCCACATCCTCATCCCCGAGATGAAAGACGAGCTGGACGCGCACGCGCCGCACCACGCACCTGCCAACGATAAGAACGAGCCCGACTTTACTGTGAGTACCAGGCCAAGTCCGCTACTCCATCCACATCCTCATCCCCGAGACGAAGGACGAGCTGGACGCGCACGCGCCGCACCACGCACCTGCCAACGATAAGAACGAGCCCGACTTTACTGTGAGTACCAGGCCAAGTCCGCTACTCCATCCACATCCTCATCCCCGAGACGAAGGACGAGCTGGACGCGCACGCGCCGCACCACGCACCTGCCAACGATCAGAACGAGCCCGACTTTACTGTGAGTACCAGGCCAAGTCCGCAACTCCATCCACATCCTCATCCCCGAGATGAAGGACGAGCTGGACGCGCACGCGCCGCACCACGCACCTGCCAACGATAAGAACGAGCCCGACTTTACTGTGAGTACCAGGCCAAGTCCGCTACTCCATCCACATCCTCATCCCCGAGACGAAGAACGAGCTGGACGCACACGCGCCGCACCACGCACCTGCCAACGATCAGAACGAGCCCGACTTTACTGTGAGTACCAGGCCAAGTCCGCAACTCCATCCTCATCCTCATCCCCGAGATGAAGGACGAGCTGGACGCGTACGCGCCGCACCACGCACCTGCCAACGATCAGAACGAGCCCGACTTTACTGTGAGTACCAGGCCAAGTCCGCAACTCCATCCACATCCTCATCCTCGAGATGAAGGACGAGCTGGACGCGCACGCGCCGCACCACGCACCTGCCAACGATCAGAACGAGCCCGACTTTACTGTGAGTACCAGGCCAAGTCCGCAACTCCATCCACCTCCTCATCCCCGAGATGAAGGACGAGCTGGACGCGCACGCGCCGCACCACGCACCTGCCAACGATCAGAACGAGCCCGACTTTACTGTGAGTACCAGGCCAAGTCCGCTACTCCATCCACATCCTCATCCCCGAGATGAAGGACGAGCTGGACGCGCACGCGCCGCACCACGCACCTGCCAACGATCAGAACGAGCCCGACTTTACTGTGAGTACCAGGCCAAGTCCGCAACTCCATCCACATCCTCATCCCCGAGATGAAGGACGAACTGGACGCGCACGCGCCGCACCACGCACCTGCCAACGATCAGAACGAGCCCGACTTTACTGTGAGTACCAGGCCAAGTCCGCAACTCCATCCACATCCTCATCCCCGAGATGAAAGACGAGCTGGACGCGCACGCGCCGCACCACGCACCTGCCAACGATAAGAACGAGCCCGACTTTACTGTGAGTACCAGGCCAAGTCCGCTACTCCATCCACATCCTCATCCCCGAGACGAAGGACGAGCTGGACGCGCACGCGCCGCACCACGCACCTGCCAACGATCAGAACGAGCCCGACTTTACTGTGAGTACCAGGCCAAGTCCGCAACTCCATCCACATCCTCATCCCCGAGATGAAGGACGAGCTGGACGCGCACACGCCGTACCACGCGCCCTCCAACATATCCTATATAGGGTGACTGGTAATTAGTGTACGATACTTAAACACGTGATTGTGCTCATAATAACCAACAACTTGTACTATGGGAACAAACATAAAATCGTGAAAAAAAATCAGCTGTTCAGTACATTTATGTTTGCCTAATGTACTGAACAGCTCATATTTTTTTCGCGATTTCGGCTTTGCTCCCATAATAAAAATTGTTTGCTATCATGAGTACAATTACGTGTTTAAGTATCGTACACTAATTGCCAGTCACCCTATATATATTTTTTAATTTGTACCTACCACTTCAATTTCTAAAACGGAATCTTTGAATGACACCTAATTCTTAAAAAAAAATTGGATGGTGATAAAAATAACGACACATTCACAGGTTTAAAATAATAAAAAAGGAAATTTGCAAATACTATTATGGTGAATTTGTCATTTACAGGCGTGCACAGCACTTGTACAATAAATTATATAAAAAACAATTAAAATAAAATTACATTAAAACTAATTAAAAAACTGCATTGAAATAAATTAAAATAAATCAAATTGAGAATTGCATTGAATAAAATTAAATTGAAAATTGACATCGAAATGTTAGTGAGATAAATTAAATTTTGATGAGGTACTTCCGGTACCCACCATCTTCCTTTTCTGGAAACCCGTTGACAAGACGTTTCAGTTGTGTTGCCAGTTCTTCGATTTCGTTGGCATTGAGGACCCTCGCATCACGGAGTTCTGCGCGGCTACCTGCGAGCCTTCCCCGCACGCTATACTGAGGACCTGTCTGCTCAGGAACTTCGGAGCCGGTGATCGGCATATACATACTGAGGTGAGAAACACTACATTCTTATAAGAAATCGTCTTAGATTTTTAGTGTCAGTGAATGCGCAAGCTTACAAAAGCTTGCGTGCGCATGGAAAAAGGGGAGCATAATGCGAAAAACTTGTTCAATAGTTTATTATGCTTCAAAAGACACTGGTACCCTCACATATCGGGTGCAAAATCACCGCCGTCACGACGGTTTTTCTCAAATTGGATAGCCTACGTTTTATCAGTATAAAACGTCGGTGGATAGCCTACGTTTTATCAGTATAAAACGTCGGCTATCCAAATAAAATCGTACCTACTGAAAAAGTGTAAATTTTTTCCTGGATTTTTTTTTATTTTTTATTAGCCTATACTGTCCCACTGCTGGGCAAAGGCCTCCCCCAACTTCTTCCAGGTATTCTTTTCTTGAGCCACCTCGAACCAGTCCTTGCGGTAGGCATCTAGGTCGTCTCGCCACCTCTTCCCAGCATACGAAATACGATGCCGTCATAAAATGGCCCTTATTTCAGGATTTATTTTTTCTGAGCCATGTCTTCAGTTTTTGTTTGCTCAACAATGCTTTTGAGCTTTGGATGTCTATTATTTTGGTAACGCGTCATATTCAAGCACCATTTAAATATAATGAATGTGCAGATGAAGAAGCTGGAGTACCAGAAGATCGAGCTGACGATGAAGGTGGGCAAGCACACCGCCACCGTCGTCAGCAAGAACAAGAAGACCGCCAAGCAGCGCGCCTCGCAGGCTATATTACAGGTAAAGTGCTGTAACAATGTCTTCTCCTACTCCTCCACTGTTTATTTTTTGATTAATGTGAACGCGGCATCGTTTCACCGGAACTCGATGAGCGTCCATGTCTGGGCGCTTTTCTAGTGGTTTCCATTGATAATACTGACTTTCAACAGTTGTAGTGATGCGCGCTTGTAGCAAACTCTAAGGCCCTTCGTACACAAGGCTATGGTAAATCTTTGATACCTGATGATTTTGATCTTTAAGCGACTAACGCAATACAAATTCATAGAGGTTCATACACAGACACGCGTCGCCGACATTTTATCCATTTGTCGCTGACACCAGTCGCGTGCTACCTGCCGCCCGACATCGTCGTGACAAACATCGCTGCGATTTTCAATATGGCGAAGCAGTTATTATTATTGATGTGGAACAAGTAAATCCACAAAATATCTACAACACAAAGAGTCTGCACTTTATATTTCTTTCTATAAATGGATGAACCCAGTATATCCTATTACGACGATTTCTTCGCTTTTGGTAAAGATAGTAAGCCAAAATTATAGTTTTATCGACACTTTTGTCAGACATTCGATTCAGCCATGTAACCCTACGTCTATAGTGGCAGAAAAGACAGACGACTCGCGTCTAGCGATTCCATGTCGTTTGTAACACCATGCGCCATAAGATATTCGCGACATAAGTTTACAACATTAGTATCGAGTTTTGCATAGTCTAGACCTAAGAATTCTAAAGGCGAGAAACGATACTCGCACTTTTAAACAAGAGAGTGAATTCATACACTATTTTTGATCAATATGAACCTTTTATTATAAAAGAATCGTAAGGAAAGACTATCATAACCGTTCCTTCTCCTCAGGCCTTACATCCCCACGTACGTTCCTGGGGCTCTCTCCTCCGTCTATACGGCTCCCGATCCGTCAAGAGCTGCAAAGAGAAGAAGCTGGAAGAACAACAGATCACGTTACTACAAGACCAGGCGCGGCACAACGAGCCCAACTATGCTGTGCTGGACAAACTGCGCAACGAGATGAGGAAGCTTCGCGAAATGGATGACGCTGTGGTGCCTATTGGAACACTGCTGGTACACGACGATCTTCCCACGCACTCAGGGTCTAATCTGAACAATGTTGATCTGTAATGAGGTAGGTTTTGTTGATAGAATGGCAATACCGACTCAATAGAAAGGGACAAAGCGAGTAGAGTCACTACCTGTCTTTTTCTGATCTTACACTACAAGCTCTTGACGTGGACTAATGAAAATGCTGGAAAAAGACAAGTATTGACCGCGCGATCGATTTGTCTTTCTTCTCTCATACTTTATTGACAAGGTTTCTTATTGCTAATCCTATGTAATATACTAGCTTCTGCCAGCGGCTTCACCCGCGTAAAAATAGGTGTCTCCATACTTTGGACCCCCCTTCATCCCCTTAGGGGGTGAATTTTGAAAAATCCTCTCTTAGTGCTCGCCTACGTCGTAAAAGGAAACCTTGTGCAAAATTTCACGCTCCTAGTCCCAGTAGTTTCGGCTGTGCGTTGATATGTCAGTCAGTCGATTTCTCCTTTTATATGTATAGATATATATTACACAGATCGTTGCCTTATATGAAAAGCTCAGAAATATAATTTTAGTCGTTTTTGTTTTGTCACAAACATAGAAGGAAAATTTCACACTCTAAAACGAGTTACTTTGAACAGTGATATCTTTGGATTGACTCGGAATTATAAGTTCAGAAATAACTTTTTAGTAAAAGTACGTTATTATTTTTTCGTAATTAATTATTTATTGGTTTCTTTGTGTTTTGTATTTTCTGTAATATCGCTGTATGTCTCTTCGCATTTGTGAGGTTTTCACTCAAGACAAATATGTGAAAAATACCGGGTCGGGGAGAAAAAATATTTAGAAACGTATATTTCTAATATGAAGCCTAGTTGTAGCATTGTATGTCGTCAAGCCGTAAATTGATATAGGAAAAAAAAAACTTGTGTTAATGTAAAAAAACAGGGTAGGGTTAGGACCATGTTTAAGTTGCCCCCTCTCCTCATGGGGGAGGCGGAAGTACGTAAGTACTCGGAAAAGCCGGAGGTTGTGCTAACGTAAAGGTACCATGTTGATCTAATGTAGTAGTTGTAGTTTTAGTTGTAATATAACCTCTTACTAATGTATTTTATTATTATAACAATATCAGCCTACATTGTTCTCGCTGTTGGCAACACAGACATCGCTACAATAGGAAATATGTATGTTTTTTTTTTTTTCCTAAACTGAAATCATTTTTAGCCTTAATCTAGAGAAAGAGTTTTTGAAATATCTTCATCAACAATGAAATTATAAAGCTTCAAAGCTGCTAATAAGAAAGAGAAGTCCGACGTGGTCTATGACGTCAAAGTTCATGGCGCCAATAGTACCGCCATAAAAGATAGCGTATGACGAGAGAGACAGATCTATTTATTTAAAATTGTTATATCTCGTTTGCTTTTCTACCAACTTTGATATTGTTTTCACTGTTAATATTCTATTGTGTATTTATTGATGAACTGGTTAAATAATAGTTCTTTTTTTTTTCATATAAATATGGGATATGCAAAAAAAAAACCCCTATTGGAATAGATCCGTGATGCAAATGCAATACGCGGGGACAGTGTGGGTTGATAATTATTACACGTAGTGTTTAATCCAATCATTGAGGGTTCCCCAAATTAACAAATTATTAATTGGGTGTCCCAAAATTAACGCAAGATGTTAATTTGCCGCCATTTGTGCAGTAAAGTGTTGGCAACCTAAAAAAAAAACTGTTTTCTATTTAATTCAAATCTTGCGTTAATTTTGGGACACCCATAGTTTATGATTAATAATATAAATACATAAAACGACCCACTTTCACCAAATGCTTTAGGCATTATATTGGCCGTTTCCACATGAGGCGGCAACGAACACAACACGATGGCATCATCTCATAATGTCCACTTCTCACAATGTCAACCGGTCGCAAAATGTCCACTTTTCACAATGTCAATTTCTTAAAATGACAAATTCGCTTAATGATAACTCCACGTAGTTTCTACTTTACAACCAAATAAAAAAAATATATAAGGTTAATCAGGTTACTTTAGTTGTTTTGGTTAGTTTATGTTACTTGTTTCCATAAATAATTAACTCTCAGCGCCATCTATCCACAACGCGGTGATACGTTCCAAAACTTGTCTATAGAGGGATTTAACACAAATACTAGCTAACTTGATATCCTTTAACCCCGGAAGACCCCAGGTTTTCCTTTCGGAATTCAACCCATGGCCCCAGTAGGCTTCGGCCCTGCTTGGCCCGAACGATTTAGCTGAAATCTACGCGCCGTCGACGTCTCGGGCTCAGTCCATACGGCCGTACGGTGAGCTCCCCATTGCTCGCCTTCCGCAAGCCCACGCCTACGGTCGTGAGGATGTCCGTTCCCCCACGCGTGGAGGAGGCGGCCCCTCCTTCGCTAGCATTACTGCTTCGCACGCGGAGGTGACCGTCTGCCATACCTGCTCGCTCCGGACCATGGCCTGTACCAGGCGCCAACGCTAGAGGTCGCCGCCACCAATCGCCCCCACGTGGACATGGCGGTGCTTCGCCCAAGCGCAACACACCTCCACTGTATACTCCACCGTGTCCTCCGACAGTAGAAACTAAGTGGAGTTGTCATTAAGCGAATTTGTCATTTTGAGAAATTGACATTATGAGAAGTTGACATTGTGAGAAGTGAACATTTTGCGACCGGTTGACATTTTGAGAAGTGAATATTATGAGATGATACGGACACGATATCGTGCGCCTGGTGGTTTCATTTACCTGACGATGTCGAGACGACATTAATCAACAGCGTATATGCGTTATGCCATCAAGCAGTCTCAAATAGCAATAGATTAACTCGCATTTTCTAAAACTCGAGTTACTCGAGTTACAATTCGAGCCAACTCGATTCGGTGGGCAAAAGCCCAGTAACGAGTTAAGTAAGGATTTATAAGAGTTGATGTGTTGCCGATATATTTCTAACTTGTACAACATAGTTTACAAGAAACTGCCTAATGTGAAAACGACATATATAAAAGGGAGTTAGATATTCCACATCCACACTAATAGCAAAGTAAATGCAAAAGTAGCTGTTGGGTCTATTTGTCATCGCGATTAAACTTCTGCACCGGTATTTATAAAAAGGTACACTTTACAAACACACCCGTTTTTATGAAATCTAGGAGAGTTTAAAATTTCATTCGTACTTAAATATTTAATAATAAAAGATTATCGATGATAGTGAAAAATGATGCATATAATATTTGATATACTATACCAATAGACTAGTTTGTAACCGCGGCTTCGTCCGCCTGTTTTAACATAAGACATATCGATGGCTGACTCTATTGCGTAGCTTTCTATCGGTGAAAGATTTTTTCAACGTATTTGTATTTTCAGAGATTGAATTTCATATTTAATTAGACAGTTCTCAAATCGTTTTATTATAGTAAATAATATTTTTATAGAGTACGAATATCTTAATATCGATTAAATATGATAATAAAAAAATAATGAGATGAATTCTTTTTACAAGTGTCTAATGTAATAAACATATTTACCTCTGTATCTATATTACTTTAGATTTGTAATGAAATTGTACAATGTCCTTTTGTTGTTACAGTCAATACTGTTAACTAGTCAAAACTAATTTTGATTGAATTCGATCATAATTATTATTAAGTTAAAACACGTTTGTTATTATTTAAAAAAAATACGAAATATAAGTAGGTACCTATGATCACTATGAAAAATGTTTGTTCACAAAAAAAAAAAAACTTAGGTGCTAACCTAGCAAGTTTTTGAGTAAAGTAATTTTTAAGTAATTTTAACTGGTCGAATAAACGATCTAGATCCTATTACAAAATGGGGTACTTTTAACCATAAATGAAATAAAGGTCGAATTAGGTAAAAATAAGTAAAAAATGATGCAGAGTTAAGTTCCACCCCCCAGCGAACGTAAGCACGAGCGAGTGTATCGCGACGGAAAAATAATAGTCTTGTGGAGCCTGACGATGTGTGGCGTGTGTGTGGACTCCGCAGCGATAGGCTCGCTCGTGGCGCTGGCGCCTTTAACTTACACCTCGTTTCATAATGGTGGCTCCTCTAGCGTAGACCCACCTTAAGAAAGCAATACTCCCCTTAATATTAAAATTAGTAGACATTATTGAGGTTCATTAACAAGGAGACAAGTCACAGGGTACATTGGAATCAAACAAGCCACGCGGTATATTGGAATGCAGTTATTAGAATCGTAGCTTATTTAGTCCCTAATTATCATGTATTTTACTAAAGTGCAAGAGTCTATATATTAGCTAAGGATTTTAATCGGTATTTTAAGTGTATTTATGTGTGGTATATTCATCCTTTTTTTTTTTTTTTTTTTTTGTTGCCGGGGTGGAAAATCCTCATGGATGTCCTTCGCCTGGGGCAGGCGAAGGGGTCTGTCAGACTCTTACTGACTAAAAACCACCTCGGTGTTCCCTCCCACACTTGGACCGGGGATCGTGGGAGCTGATACGCCATCCATGATCCCTGGCTAGTGCCGGCCCGCCTACGCGGGCCACCTCAGGCTGGTATATTCATCCTAGTCTAACTAATCAATTTGGTGCAAATATCCTCTTACGAATACCAAACTTGTACAGTTTTGGTACCGAACTACTAGCTAAACTAGATAGTTTCATTAATTGGGAATAAATGTGTACCTATACACCCCTATTTTTTAATTAGTACAAAAAAAATGGGGCTCTGCCCGCACCCGTTACTGATCATATTTGTGCAGTTAAAAAAAAAAAAAAATCCCTAAATTGTCCACGAAAATTTGTCATAATTGGTAAATTCATAATTGAATCAATCATTCATAACAATAGCTACTAGAAAATACTACGCGCAGTGTTTTTTTTCCATTTTTATCGCCATTCATTCATTCTAATCAATAGCCTGTACAATATTTTCATAATTTAAGTGACATTTTGGGATATAAACAAACGTAACTTTGCTGTTTATGAATATTATTTAATGAGACTTTACTTAAATAATAACAAGACCTTTATAACAAGCCCTTTAAGTATTTGTACTAATTAAAAATTAGTGGTGTTTAAGATTCTGAATTGAAATACATTCGCTCGTTTGTACCACTATTAATGTGTTATATGTGGAAAATGCCGTTGTCTGTTCATTTGTCTCGCTTTTTGTGTCAAATTGTGCAACTGTTTATTTTACCAAATAAATAGATTAAATAACAATATGACCTTGTTTAGCACTAAAGATATCGTAGAACAGGTTTCACACAATATTTTTGCTTCTGTGGACTTCAGATAATAGACAGAAATAGAAAGATCTGTTTTAAATTCGTAACGCGCTGAATGCATTTTGTTATTTGTAGTACAAGTAGACTGCCTTATAGTATAATTTTATTTATTTGTCAATTTGTGCCTTATTTTGCTTCTTGAGATAATCGTATACGAACGGCTGAACATGGAAATGAGTCACTCAAGTCGTTACGAAGTGTTTTATCGATATCGATAAATAAAATGAGACTTTCGAGGCGTTCATGTATTTTCTAACGTATGTACCTACCTTTTTTTGGCGAGTCATTGTTTAAATATAAATATCTGAAGTTTATAACACACTAGTTTAATTAAATTTTTACGCTTTGAATTATTTGCAATAATTACATTTTAGTTAGGTACGGTCATTTGACAGTTAAGGATAAGTATTTTTTTTATAAACCTTGTGAATAGCATTTATGCATCTAACAATTTTAAGATTAGCATTTAAGTAATCTTTTATGTGTGTTGTATATATGTTTACATTAGCTTATATTAATCAATTATGCCTAATTTTCCTAAGATACCTTGATTACTTGGAATATATGAACTAGAATTTTATTTATATTAACCGTATGGGTTCGATTTGCGTGAAATGTAGAGCGCTGTGCAATGTTTAACCCACTATGTGAGTTTTTAATTATCTAAATGGATTGTACCTATAATGTAATATTATATAAACTAGCTTATAAAAATATATATTAAAAAATTCAACAAAAAAAATATTAAGAGATGATAATAGATTATTCGATGTCGGTCTAATGAATTAAATGTAAAAACAATGATGCTCGTCAAATAATCTTCCAACACTACTAGTATTTAAGTTTATATTAGAAATAGTTTTAAGGATTTAAAACCTAGATATTGAATGTTTTTGTCTACCTATGTTAAACTTGCTCAAATATCGTTATTTTCACTGGCTTTAATCCGTACAGTCAAATGGGGTGAATAGAAACTCAGGGGTGAATAGAAACAAAACTTCAAAGGGTATTTTCACGATACCTATATCAATTTATTAATGAATTGTTATTCTAAAAAGTCGATGCTTTGTTAGAAGCCAAAATAAAAGCCAATTAAGCCAAGCCAAGCCTCTTATATGGTATCAAAATGAAAAACCAAACCAAAGTTTTGTTCCTATTCGCCCCTGCGTTTCTATTCACCCCGTTTTACGGTATTCGAGAATGAAACTGAAGCCTCAGTCTGGGATGCAGATCTGAGAAATGTTTCAACTCTTCAAATGCCGCATGGACGGCTTAGGTTCATAAGAGACAACGCTTAAAATCTCAACCGTACACTGTAGGTTCATAAGCAGTAGCGGTTCACAATACCTTTCTTTTTTGCATTTTGTACAAGGAGACAGGCGCTAAAAAGAAATTCATGCTTTACTGAAGAGGTTACAACGTAGGACCACAAAATAGATAGGTACAGAAGTCAATCTCATGTATGTACTTCACTTTTCATATCTACGCTCGGCGATCGCGCTAGGGTCAGCGCGTGGCGCCGAACTGTCCGAGTGCGACCGGGCGCGGTGATAAATGCCTACCTACCTAATCTGAATTCCGTAAGTCCCCTCTTTGAGGAGTGGCTGGAAAGACCACATGGCGTCCTTACCTACCGCATGACGCAGGTCCTCACCGGACATGGTAAGTTCGGGAGGTTCCTGCACCGAATTCGTGCGGAAGAAACGCTTGGGTGCCGCCATTGTGTGGACCGTCCGGAGGACACGGTGGAGCATACGGTAGAGGTGTGCCCCGCCTGGGCAGAGCAACGCCGTGTCCTCGTGGGGGCGATCGGCGGTAGTGATCTCTCACGCCGGGCATTGGTACAGGCCATGATCCGGAGTGAGGAGGAGTGGCAGGCGGTCGCCTCCTTCTGCGAAGCAGTAATGCTAGCAAAGGAGGCGGCCGATCGCGTGAGGCAACGGTCCTCACGCCCTAACCGCCGCCGGGATTCCGATCCCGATTTCCGGCCACCGTAGGCGCGGGCTTGCGGACGGCGAGTAATGGGTGGCTCGCCGTCCGACCGTCCGGTAACTGTCCGGACCGAGCCCAAGTCGTCGACGGCGCGTATTGTTCCACGCGCGCCTCAGGGAGATGTCAGCAAATCGTAGGGGCCCAGCAGGGCCGAAGCCTACTGTGGCCACGGGTAGTGTGAAAGCGAAGCCCGGGGCCCCGGGATGAAGGCAAAGAAGGAACAGGAGTGGGTTTTTAGTCAGTAAAAGTCTGACACTATCTCTCGCTCCGCCCAAGAGCGGGATTTGTCATTAGATGATTTTCCCACCTAAAAAAAATAAAAAATAATCTGAATTGTAAAAATATTAATGGCCACAAAATCATCTCTTTCTCGGTGCGGGGCCTGTTCAGTGTTACGTTAAAACAAACCATCAAAATACAAGCAAATATCTACTTACCTCTCTGAAACAACTGGTAGCCTAAAAAACGTCAATTCACAGTTTAATGTTGAATTTAAACAACCGTCCACTGAACAGTTAGAATAAGGTTTTTTTTGTTAGTCCATTTTTCCACTAAAAAGTTCACAGACGCGTTTCTCAAACGGATAGCACTCGAGCTGGCATTGATCTGAATTGAGCCGAGATATCGTGTCAGTGAGCGGTGTCTATGTGTGCGTTGCTCGAGCACGCTTTGTATGTAGATTGACTTCTGTACCTATCTATTTTGTGGTAGGACTCCTGTGCGCACATTAGAAAGAAAATAAATCAGTAAAAACTGCAAGCAGTATTGACTATCAGGGCGCCAAATAAACGTGGAATTCCTAATACATCTGCGTAGGTACCCGAAAAACAAACCATGAACTGATTTCCATTACTAGAATATGTAAAAAATCGCGATAGATGTCGATTGAAGACAGCTTTATGTCTTACCTCAAACGGAAAAAACAGGACCTTTATAAGATCACTTTGTTGTCCGTCTCTTGCGAACGCGTGGAGGTATCGAGTTGAATTTTTTTTTAAATTATTATTGATAGGCTCGCGTTTGACCACTATATCACCTGATGGTAAGCGATGATGTGAATTAAAACCATATACTCAATATGTCTGCGGTCCCTTGAAACTGTGAAAAAATCAAACATCTAAATTAACGGAAAAAAAAAGATATGGCCGTTTATGTCGCAAAAAACGTATATTTCGACACTCTCAAGGGAATCAAAATTCATATAGTACTTCCCGTTGACCTAGAATCCTGAATTTGGCATGGAGCAAGATCTTATAGCGCAAGTATAGGAAAAAATCTAAAAACTAAATTTGTAGTTACGTACCTACCAAAAAAAAACTTTGCGATTCGGAAAAATTTTCGTAACTCAATTCAGGAATTGAACTGTTTTCATAGGTAACTTTGTACGGGACCCTTAGTGCTTGAGTGCGACTCGCACTTGCCCGGTTTTTTTTTAATTTAGAATATGAACAAATGTAGGAGGGTCAATGACCGTTATTCCAAGTTTATCTGGCGCCTACCTTAGTCCAAAAAGCGACTGCAGGGCTGAGATCAAAATCAATGCGACATGTGTCCTAAAGACAATGATTCTTGTGATTGAAGAACATGAGTAGCAGTGGGGCAATGCCTTCTATTATGGCTATTCAACAACGTGTAGGAAGTTTTCAAATATAATTATGATGTTAATAGATTAGGTGTCATGAAATAAGCTCTACATAGGAAGTATTCTTAACAGTTTGAGAAACTAAGCAATTAACTAATGGACACAATAAATGCAGCTAAATAAACACCAGTTGTGGTGAATTTTATTCTTTTAATTGTTTATTTATTTTGATAAACAGGTGATAATAAAAATGATACCGTTTTGTTAAAACGCTTAGGACTTAGCCGCTAAAACGTTATCTATATAGCAACTAAGTCAAACCTATTTTCCATCGTACTTACGAAGCATTTTTGTGATGATAGCAGACTCTATATTTAATTAATGAGTGTAAATGGCTAATAGTAATTTTATCGTAGTGTATTGTGTAAAAATGTTACCTTGTATATTTTTAGATATCGTGGTAGGATTTTAAACCTGTTGTCACCCACCGTCAACCTCGATGACCGTGTACCTTATGTAAACCTGCGCGGGTGCAGACGTGTGTTATGTATACGTTACCGGCAATCTGTATAATCCGGTATTCTATAAAATTCCTGGGCAATGTATATAATATCTAAAACGTGTACTTGTAGGTAATGTATGAAATATTATTTATTTTATACTTTGTCGAGGTAATAAATAAAATACCGAATGCGCAGCCGGTAATGTGTGAAAAAGACGAGAGCAGGGAGGTGACGTAATTATAGGGCACCCCAACTCGGGCAAGTTAAATCAGAAGGCTAAGGCGGGGGCGGATCGGAGCTCCTACCTTTGCCTTCATGGTCATTTTTTTTATAACCACCCGGAAATAGCGTATAAGCGTTGGTATACACGTGTCTGGACCCGGCTTTATAGTTTTAAAGTTTTGAACGACAGCTCTGAATGAAACGTAACTTGCAATCAATATGTTAGTGAAACTTATGGACGAGGATTATCGTTCATCAGGAAATGGTGTTATTTCATGTCTATTTAATTGCTTCCTGATAATAAATGTATTTAACTTGCAATGGTTTTTGTTTTATTATCAACGCGACCCGCCCCGGCATGGGTGCAATGTTACCACCGCAACCACTATATTCCTCTGCATTTTAAATCTATAATATCTTCAAAAATATTCATATAAATTATATGCTGTAAAGGGCCATATTGATCTTCATATGCATATTCAATGCACAATGTATTTTAGGTACATAATTGGATAAGAATTAATGCTGTATTGCTTAAAATCGCTTCGTAAATAAGCCAATATTTCTCGTAAAAAGTAAAGGATAAAAAATGGTTATTGTGTTTTATCCCTAAGAGATAGACATAAACCGTCGCGGACTTTTTGTAGACCTTTTTAAGGTGTACAATACTCTAGAAGATACATTATTTTGATTTATCTATCTCATAAGGTTCAGCCAGCGCTTGCAATGTAAGCTCAAAAAGTGTGTTTACTTACGACATCACATTAGAAACCTTAAAAATTACTGGTGTTTCTCTATTATATTATGCATGTATACATATAAACCTTCCTCTTGAATCACTCTATTAAAAAAGATCTAAGCATACATAGGGACAGAGCGGGTAGCGACTTTGTTTGACATGTAGATAATTTAAACCCAAGGCAGAACAACCAACCATCTGACAATTTCCAATGCATTGATGACACTGACAATTATCAATATTAAAATGTCTGTTGGTCATCGAGATATAAGTACCTGTTGGTGGATTTTAACGATAAGAGGACTGCAACTGCCCAACCTGATGATCTGCTCCAACTTTCCGGGTTGTAGGGGTGCCGATCATCTTGATCTTTTTGGTGTTACGTTACCTAACATCCACTCCCAATTCTGGGCCATACATTGAGGTAAAGGTTCAGCTGGCTGCGAATAAGTTAGGAATCCTAGCAAAGGTGAGACGAATACTTCACGCCAGATCAGATGCTCAAACTTTATCAAGCGCAAGTTCGATCATGTGTGAAGTAGGTACTGCTATCGTCTTTGGGGCTTATCCGCTAGATACCAGCTTGATGCGCTTGAGCCATAAGGCTTGAAGCCATGAGGATCATCATTGGCAATGATGATGCATTCGTAGTCGTCTTGCGAGACGCCGAGTTGCGAGCCTGTCGATTTTCTACGGATTGCATTTCGGGGGGTGTGCTTCGGAATTGCATAAATTCCGCCCGCACCTGTTCCATCATCGTTGCGCTACCTGTACATGGTGGACATTCCACCCATACGCACAAAACGTTTTGGGAACACGGAGTGGAATTCTCTGCTCGAGTCGTTTCCTGATAACTACAACCTGAGGGTCTTGTCAAGAGTAAATTAGGTACTTCTAGGCAAGGTGTGCTCCATCGTCGCTTTCTATCAGATTAGATAATGGTCAAGCGCAAGCCTCCATCAATAATAAAAAAACTTACTTATAGTCCTTTAGGACATTCTCAATTATGATATTTGTCTGACAATGACAACCACCAGCGTTTGATCATGTCTGGTTCTTAGGGCAGAGTCACACCGGATTGGCAGTGGCTGGCTTGGCTAGAACTACGACCAGACGCCGCGGCCGCCCGAGCGACCTTTTCTTGTTTTTCAAGCGATACTGGTCTAGATAAAGTTTAAAATTAGTGCTCGCCGCGCATCGCTGCCATTCCGGTGTGACTGTCCTTACTTCTTGATTAGGTAAAAGTTACGTCACTGAGTTGACAAATCTCAAGTAACAGTTCACTTAAAACAATAGAGGTCCCATGGGCAACGGACAGGTCTTCTCGGCCTGGCCTTGAAACGCCTTTTCAAGCTCACTGCTGGGATTGGGGAAGGATCAAGTAAAATAAATAAAAGCAAAATGTGGACTTTTGAATTTTTATTATTAGATTTACACTGTCATTTACAATAAATTTCCATGTAGTTGAAGGACATAAATCAATATTGCATAACACTAAGGCTAATTGCATTAGTATTTTTGTGGATAAATTAACAAAATATATGCAATATTACAAATTCAAATAAAAATAACGCTAATATCTTACTCGGGCACGCACTTGCTCCACGCCGCTATGCCACACTACAATTTGGAGTTCAGCGAACATCGGCCAGATATTTAGTTAACAGGTATCGTGAAGATGGAATGTCTTCGAGTAGGCATTACTGGCGCCCGCGGACGTCCGCGACGCGCATCAAATAAATAATTTCCCCAAGTGCATTACCTTAACCTAGCACAACTTTTAGAACTACGGTTTGTCCTGTAAAAATCGTAAGAGATGTAGCGCTACAGCAATTTTCGAGAACTTGCGAAATTAAAAAAAATAAATTAAAATATACAAAATCTCTATCACAATACTCGTAAGTAATTAAAGCAATTCAAATGTGAATACTCCAAATGTTGTAATACGAACGAAGCGCGGGTACATCGACATGTCTTTAATCTATTTAAGCTCAGCCGTCTCCCGCGGCGCGAGCGTGTAGTGAGACTCGCGAGCGCACTACACAGTAGTCACGGGTACACCAACTTATCCGTTTGCAATAAATACATGTACGATACATACGAGATAGATACACAAAGACCAACAGGGTGACGCCGCTATCACTTAGCTAAATATTGCAAGTACTACATCATTACCACCCTAATAATGTTACGTTTATCGTTTAAAATATATCAATAAATGATTCAAATGTATACAAATGCGGCGAGGGCGCGGAAGACGTCCACAGCCGGGCCGCCCCGGCCGCTACAGCGACAGTCTCAACACAACAACCTAGCCACGAGATTAAACGTCCATTGTATAAAACTACTATTTGTGCAGACCGAATCAACACGGAGATGCGATTACAAAGTAAACACTATATCGACATACGTGGCGATACGCAACTCGCTAATGTATCCAACTATTATATCGTTATCATATTTGTTTGTATATCTCATTAAACATCCTCGACGCTACGGTGCTTGTTTCAAGTATCAACAGAGTTTTTAAATACATTAATTTTACACACGGTATAAAATACTTAGAAAATTTACAATTCCCACGTTAAGAAGTAGCCGCACGGAAGTCGGAAGTGTGAGTGATGCGACATCGTGCGCAGCGGAGCGCAAGGCGACGGCGGGACAGTATGGAAATACATCATACGACATACAGTTAAAATGCAATACCAAAGTACGTTTTTCTTAAACATTATTTTTTTTTCGTAAGTGAAAACAAATATATCAAAAGAAGTACATATGAATGTATATAACTCGTAGATAATTTGACACGATACATAAACGAAACGTTACCATGTATACATAAGCGTGTTGTGTCACACGGGGCTGGGACTGACAATTTACGTCGGGGGCGAGCTGTGTGGAGGAGTACCATACAACCGGTTGTCATTGGGGGCTGGGTCTTACGTGATACTATAGTTATTTTTTTTATTATATTTAAATAGAATGTTAAAAAGTATTACGACACGTCCTGATCTTCCACGTCCTGCGGTTGTTCTTTTTGTTCCGTCTCACCTGAAATACGACAAAAACATAAGTTAGATCCACATCATAATCTGCCTGCAAAGAGTTCAAAATAGCATCGTAAGAGCAATAGTCAATGCGCCTTGATTTGCTAGGAACGACGAAATCCACGACTATCTAAATATGCCGTCATTGACCTCTGAAATACAAGAAACGTCTGACCTTGCAACCAAACCCACTAGTTGCTGGACAGTTGAACTCGACTGCGGTGGTAAAAAGTTTGAAGAGAAACCACCTTCTATAACTGGGAGCAGCAGCACTAGCCCCGCTCCATACTATGGTGTGACGACCGATTGGAAATGGAGAGTTCACATCAACACTACACTTTCGATTTGTGTTGAATAAAGACACAAATAGGCCTCCCATTTACGAGTGGGATATCAGAAATGTTAGATGACTAAATTATCACCTAAGATACGGCAACTCGCGTACATAGAATGTGATCAGATATCGCTACACTATCATCTAAGAGTGATAAGATCTCTATCTAGTGGGAGCCATTAAACGACAAGTGAAATAAATCATTTCATGGTAAAAACAAGCATAAATTCAATTTGTTAAAGCACGCAGTAAGTCTTATTGCGTTTTATCGTTATATTTTTGTACAATCTTAGTAGAACTTTGTGTTTCCAAAGAGAGTACATGCATTGTCTGATCTGATCTTCATTTATAAAACAAAAAACATTCTCCTCAATAGGAATTACAGCTATATTGTGGGTGCTTTCCAAAACATTTGGAGCAACTGTCTGTAGGCCATACAAGACTAAGAAATGGCATCTGTGGAGCTAGCAGAGACATTAAAGCATGTCTTTTGGTAAAATAAAAGAACAAACAAATGGAGGTTTGGGACCCTTACTATCTACAAAGGTGCGTAATTGGGTTGAAGAGATAATAGTATTCAGAGGGACAGGCAAGGTGGAACCAGTACTATCATGACACTGATTAATATCATACAACTGGTATTATCATGACACTGATTAGGAATAATTATGATAATCATGCAGCAGACGGATGGAGGATGAGAATAGGTAAGGCGTGCGGTGATAACTTGAGACAACTTTGACCTTTGACATTTAGTCTGCTCGCTACATGCAAACAAAGGGAATGATGGCATGGAAAGAGTTATAAAGAAACAGGTGGAACAGGATAATGATCTTCTTTTCGTGTTGATATACTCAAAGTTTATTCTGATCAGTATTTAGCAACCTGCTTAGCGCTGGTATTGTCCTTGCAAAGATCCTGAAAAGTGCAGGTGGTTGTGCAGGTTGCTGCCCAGCATAGCTAGTGACGCATGTCCTGCGCAGTGGTTCCGCTCTGGCTCTGAGTTAGAGATGGGTCCAGGAAGCCCCATTTGGCCAGATTGTTTTTATAGCTGCCAACTTGGGTCTGCAGTCGGTTGAGAGATTTCCAGATTGGCCACTATAGTTGGCGTCCAGGGGGAGATGTTCTGATGAGGGTGAAAGTGTGGAGGATAGGCAAGGCATGCGGTGCTGACTTGCTACTGACCGGACTCTCCGTCGCCCTGCATGTCGGAGGTCCACAGCGTGAGGTTGTCCCGCAGCAGCTGCATGATGAGCGTCGAGTCCTTGTAGCTCTCCTCGGACAGCGTGTCCAGCTCGGCGATCGCGTCGTCGAACGCGGCTTTCGCGAGCCGACACGCGCGGTCCGGACTGTTCAGGATTTCGTAATAGAATACCTGCGCAAAAACATGTTCGCATTAGGATACTACATACAAGCTAACAATAGTTATATTGCAGTAAACTATTCATTAATTGATTGATGTTGTTGCCAAGTTTCGAAATGCTAATACTAAGTAATTATTCTAGAAACTATGAATGCTCTATATGTAGGTAGGTAGGTTATATATTGTATAGGTTATTATTATTACGAGCCTGTTGTATCCCACTGCACGGCAAATGCCTGTAGTTCTTCAATTCTTCTCTGTCCTTAGCTACTTCTGGCCAAGTATAGGTTAATTAAAACAATATTATCTTTGGATAAAAGGGCACTCCTATTAAAATGATCGACTTCCAAAGTAATAGATAGATGCGACATTTATTTAAAAAACAAACGAAAATCACAACTAACAAAATCTAAATATAAATGTGATAATGATATTATTGAAACCGTCCAATCTCGATTCGCTCCAAAGTGACGTTATCGAAAATCACGTATTGATTGTAAGCAGAATCGAATCTCCCGGACAAAAAAAAAAACTAATTTCCTATTCTAAAAAAACTAGGAATGTCCGACGACCTTGAACTCGAGCGAGCGGTTGGCTAGATAAATACGTGGAGATAAGTTATCACATGACGCGCTACGGATTATTGTTATCACCAGCGACGCCGGCTACATCGCACAATTTACTAAATTCTTTATTATAAAGTGGTTAATTTTAAACTTGTCCAGTTCTATTATTAGATGGCTCCTGGTTTTGGTCAAATCGATAACTTTACTGGAGTACAACGCCTGTATGACGCACTGCTCCAAATAGAGCTTAGGGTACGACAAAATTGATTTAGCACTCACACTACATATCTATGAACTTTATTTTTTTGCCCCACACTTGGAATTATTCCGGTATCATGGGCGCATTCACAGACATGTAAACTCACACACAAAAGACACCCAGACCCGGAGCACCTAACTGTAGGTCATAAAAATATTTGTTCCGAGCGGGAATTGAACCCACGACACGCAGCACAGCAGTCAATCGCTCAACCACTGCACATCAAGTGTGCCGGCAAAATTAGGTATTATATCTAGTTTTTTTGCTTGCTATTCTCATTATAAAGCATGTTTTGTTATGCGAATAGCTTTTTAAACATATACTGCGTTCAATTTATAGGAAAACACGTTATAATCAGATCCTAAAATAATCAGAATATCCTTTATCTCGCGTTATTACAATTCAATTACGTCAGCGTGCACGAAGCGGCGAGTTGATAGCTTAGTTTCACAGTTCGGAGAAAACCGCGTTTGATACATAAATACATACATTATTTGAAGGTCGTCAATATATTCAGAGGCTCATTAATTCAGCCGCGCGTTACATTACCATATAGTATACTAATGTTAAAATTGTCGCGTCCCTAGCCTTAGACCTTGAGAAGGACTCCGCGATAGTGGAGGACAAGAAGAAATTGATAACGACACACGACACTTGGCAATGCAAGACGTCTGCAGCTCACTGGCGCGTGCGCGCTCGTGTCCTTGCAAGGCCCGTTATTGAGCTGCATTTTGAACGCTACCGGTAGCAGCTTCCAACATCTAATCGTGAGATAACGCGGAATCGGGCGCAAACAATCAGTCGTTAACTGTCAAATCTAACTACCGCATAAATTAGTCAAACGACGGCACTAACGTTGTTATAGTGAATAAATTACAGGACATTAAACACAGATGGCACAACTCGGCATGTCCTCTACATTTATATTTCATTATTTCTTATAATTACATATTCATGTATGCATACTCACTTAATATTTTATGTACACATGCAGCCCCGCACGCATTTAGGTTAGAATTTTACTAAAACATTGTATAAGTAATGCGCGGAGATGGTAAAATGATCCATGTCTCCAAATCAATATAATGAATATTTGAAAAGCAAGTAGACACACCGCCATAATAATATCCCAAGTTGTGGTCGTTGCGTCTTTATTACGTATTTACGAGCAATTCTAACTCAGGCAATACGATTTGTTTTAACGGCAAATAATTGTGGAAGATTTACGACAGACATGCAAATTTTATTAAATTTTTTGAACATGTCTACATATTTGATGGATTCATTTGGATCAATGTAGGTTAGGCAGCCATTTATCTTGTGAATAATATTATGCCGGGACTGACGGCGGATAAGCCGGGTCGAGCCAGGGTGTTTCGGAGTAGTAAAGCTAAAAACATCCTTTCTTTGTCTACTTTACTACTAATACCGGTTTAGATTTCAGCTCTAACCTTCCGTGATTGAAAAACCCAGTCTACGCGTCAGAGTTCAATTAGGAAGCTCTAAGCACGGTCGGCTTGTTTTTTTAGGCAATAAAAAACCGTATCGAACGTTGCAGGAAGTCTGTGACGCCTAAAACCGGTTTAGTGGAGTTTTCTAAGTCCACATTCAGCACAGTTAGATCTTATCCGCATAAAATATGACCAATTTCTTCTGAGCCTAGAACTTTCAACACGTAATGTGTGTTAATCATAAATTTCTTTGTAAATCTATTCATATACCCCCACTTAGTCTGTCGTCAAGTTGTGTACAGCGTGACATCACGATGACGAGTCGCCGTGATTAACTCAGTAAATATGTTTATGCACACGAATAGCGCGTCACTCGAGAGCTATGCGTCGTAACTCCTTACAAATGTCGTACAATGTGTTGCCTTGGTCAGGATCGGCAATGTTACTGCTATTTTCTCATGGTTACGTGCATGTTTTACTATTCAAAAGGGCCAGTATTTCTTGTAAAATTGATAAGATATAAATTATATTTATTGAGTACTTTACAATAACAGTTACGCGTAATACATGATGTTATCAAATCGTTTATAATTTTAATTACTACTGCACCTGGAGTGCCCAAAGAAAGTCATCAGTAATGTAATTTTATTTTAGGCTCGCGTTTGACTACTGTCTCACCTGATGGTAAACGATGATGTGGTCGACGATGGAGCACGCTTACCTAGATGTAACCTATTCACAAAATCCGAGCATTCTTGGCAACAGCATCTCATTTTAGTCACAAACTACCTTGTCAACACCAGGGGCCCCACCATGACGTATGTATTATAATGTCAAGCGTGCGAGCAAGAAACAGGGATGGAGCTGTACATATATATGGCTCCATCTCTTTAGCAAATGGATCGTGTTAGGGCCCTAGGTCCTTATAAACTAGTGTACTTACTGAGAAGTTAAGCGCGAGGCCGAGACGTATGGGGTGGGTGGGGGGCAGTTCCGTCATGGCGATGTCGGAGGCGGCCTTGTACGCGACCAGCGAGTTTTCGGCCGCCTCCTTGCGGTCGTTGCCGGTCGCGAACTCGGCCAGGTACCGGTGGTAGTCGCCCTGGAGTGCACAACACAAACATCAGATAACCAACACTTGTAATAACCTGGAACATGGCACATACAGCTTTAGAAATAGAATGTCGTACAGATATGAGAAACAGTCAATAAGAAAATTGCATCTGGTCCGAAAAAAATCGGTCCCAAATAGTCTAAACAATATTTGTACGTAGGGTTGCACACTCGTGGGTATGCACCAAGATGTGGTAGCGGTGGACAAGGGCCTCACTCCGCTCTCCTTGGCTAACGAGAACTGGCGATCCTTACACTGCAATTGCTGTGGGCTGGCGCGGGTGACAGCTATCAGATTCATACAATGTAGCTAGCTACCTATCCTTTTCTCTCATCTTAAAGATGCATATTTTCGACATGCTGTCATCCTACCCATGCTAGTAAAAAAGACCTCAATACGAATTCAGAACATTTTCAATTAGTATACTACTAAGCCAAAAAGCGGTCAACTCAATGGAAGTGAGTTTCGATAAAAAAAAAAAAGGATTTGGTAATGAACGATTGCCGTCAACCTTTGTGACGTATACATTATACGTATACTAAATAAAAGCTATCTTCATAGCATAGAACAGTCGGCCTTATAATGTTCCCACTGTTGGGACTTAGACCTCCTCTATAGGAGAGGGAATAGGCGATAATCCACCACGCGGGTCCAGTGCGGGTTGCTATCTGATCTGATAAAAAGTATCTGAAGTCCTTTTCTATATACCAGACTACCGCGTCCCAAGTCAAATTTCACTAAGATTAATGTTCCCACTGTTGGGACTTAGACCTCCTCTATAGGAGAGGGAATAGGCGATAATCCACCACGCGGGTCCAGTGCGGGTTGCTATCTGATCTGATAAAAAGTATCTGAAGTCCTTTTCTATATACCAGACTACCGCGTCCCAAGTCAAATTTCACTAAGATTAATGTTCCCACTGTTGGGACTTAGACCTCCTCTATAGGAGAGGGAATAGGCGATAATCCACCACGCGGGTCCAGTGCGGGTTGCTATCTGATCTGATAAAAAGTATCTGAAGTCCTTTTCTATATACCAGACTACCGCGTCCCAAGTCAAATTTCACTAAGATTAATGTTCCCACTGTTGGGACTTAGACCTCCTCTATAGGAGAGGGAATAGGCGATAATCCACCACGCGGGTCCAGTGCGGGTTGCTATCTGATCTGATAAAAAGTATCTGAAGTCCTTTTCTATATACCAGACTACCGCGTCCCAAGTCAAATTTCACTAAGATTGGTTTAGCAGGTTTAGGCGTGAAGATGTAACAGACAGAGATACTTTTTTTTTTTTTTCAATATTCCTATTAAGATATGGGGTTTTCGAGATGCCCTTGTGATGCGAAGCGATTAAGGAATTTCGATGAAAAAGAGAGCGAACACTTTTTAAATCATTTCGAGTTACCGCTTTTTGGCTTAGTACAGCAGTATAGAACTTAAAACTCAAATAGGATGCAGTGCAAGACAGCCTTTATTCTTATACACGATCGGTCACTTACTTTCTAGTACCTAATAAATGCAGTGGACGTCACAATCATCGTAATAGGCCTCTTCACAGAGCGCTGCAATGACCTATCGTAATATCAAATTGCACTTGGTGATCGTACCATGTTGTTTATTCTATTCATACTAATATTAAAAATGTGGTAATTCTGTCTGTTAAGACTTTCATGGATAAACTGCTGAACCGATTTTGATGAAATTTGGTACAGAGTAAGCTTGAACCCCAAGGAAGGACATAGGCATACTTATAAGCTAGCTTCGACTTTGTGATAACCAACATTCACGCGGACGAAGCCGCACGCAGAAGCTAGTTTGATATATTTCCGAATATTTTTTCTAAGAACTTTTTCATAATAATGCTTACAATAAGAAGTACATTCCTGCCCACACTTCCACTAAACATTTCAACACAAACAGGACAATAGTCACGTTTAATCGCGTCTGAAACCGCGCAATTCCCCTTTCTTTACCTTAACGTGTTTCTGCGTCATTGCTGGATTCTCAATTGTTCAGAGTTATTACGAAAATTGTCGCATTTACGTCATCGGGACACAAATAAGTGCAAAGACGTAAGGAAGTTAATCTGAAGTGTTGGTACTTGGTCAGTAACACTTTAGGCCTTTAATACTCTGCAATTACCAACGACTATCTAGTAAAACTAATAAACTGGCATAAATGCCTCGGGGTTAGTTAGTAAGTCATGATTTATCTACTATTATTTAACCCATTATTTATCATCAAAGAGATTTAAATCCATGCTATAATGGCTTAATTAAGCGGTAGACAAGAAAGTTTTCCTAATGTAAGTAATGTTGCTATTCTAATACAATTGGTGTCATGTGAAAGATCAGTGAAATTATAATTACTATGTACTGGAATGAGGAGCCTACACAAGGTCAGATGATGTATGAGTGATCTTATCTTTTTTGAGAATTGCATATCTTTAGACCCTTTACTAGTAGATAGAGATTATAAACACATACAAATATAATTATGTAATTTATTATTAGCAATGTTTAAGGTTCAATAGTCATATAGTAAGGCATAAACAGTGTTCTTTTCTCATACCTTCATTTTGTAATAGAAGACTTTGGACTCTCCGGTTTGTGAGCTGGGTATGAGGTGTTTGTCCAGGACGCTGAGGATGTCTGAGCAGATGTCACGGAGCTCCTTCTCAACCTGGCTGCGGTACGCCCTAATCATGTTAAGTTTATCTTCCGCACCCTGAAACAAAAATCATCACATTGTAAAAATACTGTTACAATGGCGCAGAGAAGACTAATTAATAATGTTGAGTCTTCATTGTGAAAAAATATGATGGCAGATCCGAACCTGTAAAATTATTCCTTATGTAATCATAACAAAAAATAATTAAGTGGACCAAGGTGTTAACTAGCAAAATAATTCCGTTCAAAACGAGTAACAAGTGTTTGAAAATAATAAATACATACTTGATAGACAATTAACACCTTTGCTAGTGTAACTATCATTTAACTTTATAAAGAATTAGAATTGGCGTGTTTCAAGTTCATGAATCGATTTATCATCAGTTAAAAACTCAAAACCTATAATCATGATTAGATTTTTAATGATATAAACCAGTGCTTGACTGCGATCCGACCTGATTGATGGTCATGCAATCGTTGATAGTGAATCACACTAGTTCATTAAGAGCATTCTATTCACTCTAGCCTTCCGTCTTCATCTTTAACCTTGTTTTTTCAGATAACGCCTTTGTCCATTTAGCCCTTTATAATATTCTTGAAAATACCAAGAACCTTGCCCCAAGTTACTATTTGCAACTGTTCTCATCAGAAACATGACCGCGACCGTTATAATCTCTCGATGCTTGGGATGACGAATGAGACCGAACCCACTGATTAATCAATAAGCACGTTTACGTAGCCTCACGTGTTTTAAACGTGCGGACGTAAATCTCTGCATGCTCCCACCTGGAGATTATCGTGAACTACGTGTAACATATATCCACGAAGATTCGTATAGGATTTAGATTGATAAGCGTCTACTACGTCACTATTATCAAGATATCGACTGATTTCGAATGCAGCATGCATTTTAATTGGTAACACGTTTGATGATCGTGATTTCAATACATAGTCCGGGAAAGTCATTATAGGTGATAGAAGCCTTTTTTTTTAAAGGTACGAGGGCGTGTCAGAATTTTACTGATTAAAAGCACACCCATGTCCCTTGTTTGCCCTTTGTGTTCTAGGACCACGGGTTTCCCTTCGGAAGTCATCCCATGGCCCCAGTATGCTTCGGCCCTGCTGGGCCCCACGGTGATAGAAGCCTACGATTATTTTTCTGAAACCAGTTTCTTAATGAGTTTTGGTGATAAACCTGTGAATTATTTATGTCCGACAAGTGGATTCACCTAAAGAAACATGAATATACATCTCGTTGTGTTATTCCTTTGTGCCTCAAGTCCATAGATTTAAATTGGCGAGTGCACGAACGAGTGTAACTCCGAAAGCAAAACTGAATCGATTACATTTGACGCTTTTACGTCACGTCAAATGATATCGTTTTCGATTAACTTGATTAGTGTATCGACCTACTGTTATATAGTTCATGTGCCTGATCGATTAATGCTTTAACTTTACTATTTTTCGTATTAATTTGGTAAACACGATTAGTTTTTGATAGGCTTGGTCTATCTCACTTGGGAACAAACATAGTTATGAAAAGTGTGGGTGTATGTATGCCCCGACATTGTCCTAAAGGGATAGCCAGACATGACGCATGTTTTGTACTGTCTGTGCATAATTATTTCGTTAACTTTAATTACTTTTAATCACCTCCTTTTTAGTCCATATTACACAAACGAGACCTGTTGTTTTGACGCCGGTAAGACAAAAAAGCGGTTGTTTAGACGCACGTGTCGAGCCAGGCCTATTCGTTACACAATAAATCTTTTCATTCGAGTTTACCCAACCTACACCCACAAGTAACGCTGACATGACACGATTTAGGAAAACACTGGCTGATGCAACCTTAGTACATTAAACTAAAAAACAAAACCTTGACGAATGATCCAATTTCACTTGCGGAATCCTATACCGTTACTGAAAGCTGCGCTTAGTCTACGACATGCTACGGTAAATCTGTCTGTAGTCTAACTAAACTGTAAAAGCTAACGAGTTCACCACAGACACTAAGGTGTAGTTCTGTACACACATCTATTAATTTTCACATTAATTTGTTGCAACGACGTACTAAAAATCAAGATTACCTAATAAATATCTTTTAAAAGCAATTCAATTTTATTTCATTCAAGTTATTGCGAGTGTCAAAGAGAAAGTTTTCTAAGACGCGAATGATGCATCTTTCTCAAAGACGCTGCGCTGCAATTGACGTATTTGATCAATAAGTTTGAAAAATCGCGGCGTATATGAAACTTGTTATGTAAGCAACTGAATCGAGCCACCTTGGAAGCAGGTGCTCTCAAGGAATGATCAAACTTATAAGTTTAAGCAGGATTCTTTCCGCCTTGTCAATTTTGTAACATTACAATTTAGTAGGGAGTTGTGTGTCAAAAGGACATTTTATTGCGGTTATTAGCATTTCAATGATGTAATTTGTGCACAAATGGGCAGCAATCGATCTAATATGACGTTGACTTTCAAACGCATGCCCACTTTGTACCCCGTTGTATTGTATGCAGGTTACGCGATTCCGTGTCAGTATATAATAATGGAAAGTTTATAGTAGAGATATGAATACAGAATGACGATTTACTATACATTGCTACGATTTTACAGTTTCGGTCGTATTTGGTATAATAGCTGTTAGTTCGCTAAAGGAATGCAACCTGTTTCTTGTTTGTCTGACCAAAAAATTTAAATATGCAGTTTTCGATGTCTTTTTGCCAGTCCAGATTTCTCATTATATTCAAGACGGCAAACCAAGAAAAAACTTTATTGTGGAAAGCTGTTAGATTTCTTTCAGTCTGCTTCGATGCAATAAAAAGTTTAATGAAGTATTTAGCATGACATAAACAGCATTCAATAAAGACTCCCACAACTTTTACGGCTCGATCGATTCGTAAGAGAACTAGCATGACCTTATTGGCGACCTATTTTGACGTCATAAGAACCGAAAACACAATCATCCAATGACTTCTCTCGCTCTAAGGCGGTGTCAGAATTTTACTGACTAAAACCTACTTCTATAATAATAATAATAAATTATATGTATGCAAAAATAAATAAATGGAATAATAAATGATAAATGATATTTATTTTGTAAATAGGTTTAAAAAAACACTTTTACACGTCAATTTTTTTTTTCGTCATTTTTAAACTAGATGAGGCCGGTGTTTCCTAGCTGACTACCCTGAGAAGAAACACCGAAACAAACTCAGGGGAATAATATAATAATATTCCACAACTATCACACAACACCGTCTAGTCCCAAGCTAAGCAGGTGTTATGAGTACTAGACAACTGATAAACATACTTATATATTTCTAAATACACACATAGATAGATTACACCCAGACACAGAACAAATGATCATGCTCATCACACAAACATTTGTCCTGGGTGGGAATCGAGCCCACGACCTCCGGCATATCAGTCAGGGCCACTAACAACTAGACTAACAGGCCAGTCAAAATGTATCATGTTCCTTTTTTGATTTGCATTCCAGGACCCCGAGTTTTCCTTTCACAAGCGAACCCATGGTGCCAGTAGCCAAACCACTGGCCCTGTGGGCCCCAGCCGGGTCGAACCCAGCACCACATACGACATGGGTACGATAATTCCGCGTTCGTGACAGTTAGCAGTTCCGACCTTCTGCGCCGCTATTGACTGTGTAAAATGACAAATGTATTGCAACAATTAGCTTGGAGGTCATAGCTGTTTGACTGACTTGTGTTCGACACTTATATATGTTTAAATCATGGTAATGACCTCTGCATATGCAGGAAAATGGTCTGATACTTTTAGAATAATTAACATTAGTGTCTTTAATAAGCAGAGATTGGAATTAGATAGTCATTCATGTACTTATACTGATTTCATACAGCGAAAGAATAAAGTGGATATGCCTCAAATCCCGAGATTAAGTTTAAAGAGCAGAATTTTTTTTATAAAACTAAAAATTTCTTCCTGCAGTAATGACGAGGAGGAGTGTATAAATTTGTTAACCTAACCTCAGTTGACGTAGAGAGATCTTTTTCAATGAAAAATACTAATAAAAATTGTACAATGCGTTCCAAATAAGAATAGGATCGATTGCCAGGTAGTGATGTCACGTCATACTGTCAAGTCAAAGAATTATTATGGTGAGCAAAACAAGAAATTTTTAAAATTAAATTTATTTACGAACTGTGAACGAAAATAGTTTAATCAGAATCCAGTTCTTCAATTTTGCTCATCTCTGAGTTCTTCAATTTTGCTCAATTTCTTGCGATTTGACAGTATGACGTGACGTCACAACATGGCAATCGATCCTATTCTTATTTGGAACGCATTGTATGTTAATTATCTTTGTTTTATTTGTCTTATTTAACTCTGAGGTTTTTAATATTTATTTGTAATATTGTTTGTTGGCCACACGGGATTTTTCATTAGAAATCCCGGGAAGATCCACATTAAGATCAACATTTCGTTTCAGAAACGAAATGTTGATGTTAATGTGGATCTTCCGTATCTCGATGATCTTCGTACATGAAAAACTCTACCTAATTCCGACCCCTGGGTAATAAGTCCCGAAGTGCATTCATCCGCTATCAGAATGCTTACTTAAGTATACTACTTGTTGACGCTTCTAAATAAAATCTAGGTAGGTTAGGCTAGGCTAGATATATTCACGATATCTATCTCAATTGAATTTCGTTTAGGTAGATACTAAGTTCTGATAACTGCTTTTCAAATAATCCAGTAAGCGTGAGTCAATATTTCCAGAGGTAGAAAATTTGCATCCTAGTCCGTTAACGATCCTTGGAACCGTATCAAAAAAAACCGAAGTGCATTCTGACTCGCGCACGAAGGGTTCCGTACCGTCAGTAGCAATAACGGCAAAAAAGGCTCACTTTTTTGTCCGTCTGTCTGTCCCTTTATCTTGGGAACGCGTGGAGGTATCGAGTTGAAATAACCATACACTGAGGTCTGCGGTCCCTTGAAGCTGTGAAAAAATCAAACTTCCGAGTTAACGAAAAAGAAAAAATACGTCCGTTTATGTCGCAAAAAAATGTATATGTATTTCGACACTCTCAAGGGAATTAAAATTCATAGGTTACTTCCCGTTGACCTAGAATCCTGAAATTTGACATGAAGCAAAGTCTTACAGCACAAGTATAGGAAAAAATCTGAAAACTAAATTTGTAGTATCGTCACATTTTTTTTTGCGATTAGGAAAAATCTTCGTAACTCAATTCGGGAATTGAACTGTTTTCATAGGTAAGTTCGTACGGAACCCTCAGTGCGCGAGTCCGACTCGCACTTGCCGGTTTTTTTTATTATAGCGGCAACAGAAATACATCTGTGAAAATTTCAACTGTCTAACAATCGGTTCATGGTGACAGACTGACTGACTGACATGCTTTAGGGCCCGTTTTACCCTTTGGGTACGAAACCCTAATAATTGTAATGTTCATTCAACTGCTATTTGTGTAAGCTAGCCACGGGAAAGCCCTTTAACATTATTTAAGTACACAGTGCTTCGTTTGTACCTATTTAAGTTTCAACACCGACACAAAAACGGAATTGAGATGACACCGAAATACGGCGTAATGAGGAAAATGAGTCACTCGTCCCGACTTTAGTGCTGTTTTCTCTAGATAACACGTCATACCGGTGACCTTTTTGCTAACTATTCGTATGCTGCCTTGAATTCATGTTTTGAAATCAATACATGGCGACCGCATAAAGAAAAAATTAGAACACGAGGGCTGGGCTATTGAATGCCAAGTTTTCCGCAACAATAGGGCAGACAGACAGTCCGTTATCCTATTATCTCATTATCGCAGACCTGGACGATTTTGGTCGAGCTCCAACAAGGTTACTATGAAAGTTATCATTGGTCGTTGAACCTTTAATTGCATGAGTAAGACATCGTAAATTGCGTCATTCAAAAAATGGTGACTACACACGTGAAAAGGCACAAAGAGCCATAATTTATTAATACAAATATTTGTTCCAGTGTGGGAGGCGGGTTGCTAATTTTAATCGATAAAAATATTCATACATGGGTATGTAACCCGTCCTAGCTTCGCTTGCGTACTACATATCTAAATTCTCGGCTTTTTTCTACCATAATAGGCATGTATTATGCAACAAACGTACCTTATGAGTCACTCTGTGTATTGATGGAAATTGCATGAAAATCCGTTCAGTAGTTTTTGAGTCTATCGCGAACAGACAGACGTGGTGGGGGATTTTGTATTTTAATATGTATGTAAGGATATCGATTGGTCATTGGTGCAGTACTAAAAGTGAGAGTGCGGCAGCTTCGATAGCAACCAGTCATTTATGCAGGTACAGGTACGTCCTCACCGTTTCGGTGGAAAATGTAGGTGGAAAGTGGCCATAAAGTTGGCCATGACAGAGAAACGTGGCGTGTGACTGTACATTAGTTTTACGACCTGCTATTTCTATACATACCTAGTTGGCATAGTTTGAGAGTAACAACTACGTCTAGCTTGGCACATGGGACACAAATCATCAAATAGGTACCCGATCTTGTTGCTGCGTAAAGTCTTTTTCGATCTTGTATCTGCGTAAAGTCCTTTTCGCAAAAGCTGTCGATATCTCGTCAGGCATCAACGCTCTGCCATCAAAAGCATGAGTCCAAAAGCTTCTCGTGCTCAGTAAACAGCCATCAAACTTTTTGAACAGACTTCAGTCTTTACGTAAAAGTTCCTTTGTACAAACTCTTATCCGACCGTAATTTATTATACTACTATAACATACCTACCTATAGTATTTTGGAACAACAACTTACGAGCTATTCAAATACTTTTCACAGTGTCCCTAAGCGCTCAGTTCTTGCCCAGTTCGCTAAATGGGGTCGCCGGTAGCCCGCTGGGCGCTGGCTAGACTATAACCCCTAAGTATGTCGGCTGAGCACAATAGAAGCTCGTGCTTCACAAAAAAGAACCGGTGAATCAAGCTAGCGGCTCGTGCGGAACTAGCCAACTGCACCGTGTATCCCTATTATTGATTGCACCCAAGTGAACGTATATTACGGTTAGCAATTTTATAGCTGCAAAACATAAAAGCTTCCTTTATGCTATAATGTCATCAATCACCCGGGACCTTCGCGTAGAGGCTGAATCACTAACACCTAATGAAAGCACACAGGGTTGGTATTGATTTAGTTAGCAGTACTTTATTACAGAGCTGTGAGCGCTTCTGTGTCGCAATATTGTGCTATAGATACCATTATTTTATTAAAAAACGTAAAGTGAAGAATATCTATTCTATTGAACGAGAGATAAATCAATTCTCTCTCTATACACCGTAGAAATGGGGACAATTTACAAGAGCTAGTCATAATAATGGGTGCCTATTCATTAGAAAAACTAAGTCACGTCCCATCCCGGCCACAGACTAGTAATACACGCGCGTCACTCAAACCAATCGATAGACTCCAGACGTTGTAAAGGGACGGTCACATTGACGCGTAAATACGCTCAAATACACGATCGTTACTTTACGGTTGCGTAAACGGCTGAGGTTTACGTTAAAAGCCTTTTAAACTTATCTGAGCATGTGTTGGAAAAGGAGAATGGCTTATCATTAAGATTGGTAGGAAAAACTGCGTAGATCGTGATTTTGGTGTGGTTTTTTCGTGATGTTTAGCGCAGCAATATCTTCGTCCTACAGAAAAGAAGTCCTAGATGCAATGTTGTGTCTTACCTTCGTTTCCTCCTTCTGTTCAATGGAGGATATGATCCGCCACGAGGCGCGGCGGGCACCTATCACGTTTTTGTAGGCGACGGAGAGCAGGTTCCTCTCCTCCACTGTAAGTTCATTGTCGGACACGTTTCGTGAGGCTACATTCTTCATCGCCTCAACCATTTCTGGAATATAGAACGAAATTATGTCAGTATTGATTTGGTTGGCGAACAGCGGCAGCGATGTCACTGGATTGTAAGGATAAACGTAAAGGTAAACTTTACGTGTTTTTCAGTAAATGCTTCAAAATAAACGTATATAGGTAAGTGCCACGGTCCGTTTACAAAACTTGTTGACTGTCGAGTAAGATCAATTAGGGATTGGTACCGGAAAGCTATTAACATTTTTGAGAGGTGAATAACGATTACGTGCTTGGTGATTCTAACAATGGTAGCTTCTTTGTAACAAGCATGAACGATACGATTCTAATGAATCCGTTATCTTTTTTTAGTAACAAATGAGGATAATAATGATGTAACGTTATCAAGGCTTCTAATGAGGGTTTCCATCATTATTCAAATGCGAATACATATACGAGATTTGTATAGCAAAAGAATGAAAGGTGAAAGTATTTCTCTAAGAAAATCGTCCCCAAGAACGTAGATTGCAAAAAATATCCGCGACGAAAGGTTATTCTTAACGGGATCGATAAAGTATTAGCGCAAGTACGCCTCATTTAGAAGTTTCAAACTGTCGAGCCATTAGGAAGAAATAAGTTAATGGTACGACGACACTGAGTCTAAATACTTAAATGTCGATTCTTTGCAAACTTCAGCGCTATCTCGGAATGTCGGACGACTTAGATAAAAATTATTCTTTTATCGATGGGAACTTATTCTCTGCTTTAGTGAAGGGGAGGGGAAACGGGCGTCGCACAGACGGAGTCACGAGCCAAACTCGTCGTTTCAGCATGTACTTTAATTTTGACGTTTACGATCGTCCTGCAATATAACTGGCGCATTAGAACATGCAATGCAGACGTAATCCCGGAAATGTACGCATAGCGCTCATTTTTCATTCAGGATGGAAAATCCTGAAAGAAAGATGAAGCATAACGTGTTTTAGAGCTAACAACGCTACAGAGTTCATTGTAATCGATTTTAGCGATCGCGGCCTGCGATGTAACAGGTGCTAAAGCGTCGCCTCCCGACCCATGCGGTTTTCCTCAACTCGACACAGCTGATACGTTGTGTTTCCCTTTCACTACCAGAATAACTTTGAATTATAAAACAGGGTTACTGAAATAAAATAACGCCCTAGATCTCGTAGAGGTCTATTCAAACAAAAACCTTGGGACACTGCTGTATTATTCAAGCGGCACTGAGTGATCGTAAAACAAAAGGAGGTCCCAAGTTATGAAATTATTTAGGGATATGTTTGCGGCCGTACAGACGCCATCTTAAGAATCTAGCAAAGCCAGCTGCGCCCCGTCCATTTGGCATCCCTATTTAGGACAATATCCTTTAATTCGTTACGTTTTCCCACCTATATGCGCATTGGTGTACTCTACGCGAAAATTGCAATTAGTATCCGTGTGCTAAAAATGTTGACACTGAGTAAATACACGCCACGGAACTTGAACATTTCCATTTTGTAGATGAGGTTTTCTATAAAAAAAGAGGTGACCTAGGTCAAAGTGACTGCCCCTTGCGTAAGCCTTAAAGGCCTTCACGTGTTACTTATCTGCAAATGCGCTCGGCATGTGCGATTGTGCGACTATCCGGATTACAGCGAATCCAACAGGAAGTAGTGATAAAAACTCACTTGACAGTGGTCAAACACTGCACAGGGCCTTTTCAACAAACAATTTCATAGGAACTGGTTTATAACATTTAAGAATACAGAACCCTTGCACATCTACTTCCCCTGCTTTAAATAAAATGAGTGTGCATACAATTAAAGGCAGGTGCAAAACTTGCCAGGATGAGTTTTACACCACTTATCTATATAGCAATTATTTTAAGTGTAATTGAGTATTTAGCAAAATTGTGTGAGATGCGATATGAAAAAAGGGAGTCAATGATAGCATGACTGCTTATATGTTGGAATGGAAGAAAAGAAAAAGTTTTGCAGCAACCCCAAGTAATATTGGACCAGGGTAGAAAGATGAGGGCTATTTTGCCTATATTATCCAATTATAGGAAGATAATTACTGAGTGTAAAGTGTGGTACAAATAACAATTTGAATAACTCCGATATGTACCATACTTTGTATTTTATAGGCCACCACAAGCCTTATTTTCATCAAGCTCGATTCACAATTTAATACCACTAAGAATAATAGAAAGTGGTAATTAAAACCCAAGCTTGCTTAGCAACATTATGAAAATGTGCTGAGAATGAGAGCCACTAATTATTATAACAGTTCACCAAGAGCATAAAATTATAATTTTTAATTATCTTGCAACCAAATAGACAAGGCTTCAGTTAGTTCGTCTTCATTTAAAAAACAAATACCTTTAGTAAATCCAGTTAGATTTCCTTGTATGAAAATGTACAGAGAAAGAAAATTCCTGTTCTATAGCATAATTATGACTTGTGTGTGCATGGCAGATAATCAATATTTGCTTTTCATGACTACACTGAATGAGTAACCTTTTCCTAAGTGGGCTGCTGGCTCAGTATTAATTATTCAACATTATAGCAGCTACATTTTTCATGTTCAGAATAAAAATGTGTCAATTGTGTCTGAAAACTTAATTACTCACTGCATTAGGTGATATTTTAAAATATTTTTTACTCCACCTGACAGAAGGGTGTGGTCTGTTAACCTTTAAGTTAATTGTACTTCTTAATATTACATTTTTATGTCACGAAAGCACAGATCTAAGCTACAGAAGACTCTGGAACAGACAAAAATGCAAGTCAATCAATCCTTTGAGCATAATTTTATTCAATTTAATCATGACAGCATGTGTCTGCCATCTGACTCATTGGACAGCTTATTTATGAATGACACTCATCTATTGATGAATAATTAAAAAAAGGTAAAGAAAAAGGTGAATTAAAGATATTTCAAAATATTTTTTTATTTAATTTTATTCAATAATTGGGTCAAATAACCTTCCTGAATGCAGTAGCAGTAATGATAAGATAGCACTTGGTATATTTCAATGATAATTCTAATAAAGGTCATTGAACTGCACATCTCTGATAAAATAGGTAAAAGGTGTAAAATAATGAGTAGGGAGTCAAAGAAACCATTGATAACCTTTACAATGACCGCTTCGATTCAAAAAAGATGAACGCGATAGCGTAAAGAGCTCAGGTAAGATTCCCGTGCAACAAAATCGTGAACAATAGGTGAAATCGGAGGCGACATAAAATTACGACGCCTAATAAACCCAGAACATTCCGCTAGGTCTAATCAAGAGATTTGCCCAAGGCACGACATGCATGACCGAATCCAATGACATCGATCGCATTTTACTTCCCCTGGACGGGAAAATTAGGAGACAATTTTTTCCTCGCACATCTACAAGTATCGATTGTTACTCCCAATGACATCAGTTTTCACGAATGAAAAATGGGATATTACACTACATCGAAGGCTTCTACGGTGGTTCCTTAGTTTTTCATGGGTTTTATCAGCTTAAAAAGACCTAAGGACATCCCACCGGCGGATGACGCATCGATCGCTGACCAAGCCTAACGAATGCCATTGATTTGTTAGTACGCCGATATAATAATATAATTGAATGTGTTATGCGGGTTTCCGCTCGAAAATATACGAAACAAAGGCTTATCGGCTGCTTGGATCTAGAAATTTCCTCAACTATCACCAAATCGTCTTTCAACTGTCGGCGAAAATACGATAGATTTTTCATCCTATTACAGAAGATACAACGAAAATATGTACTCACCGTCATAGCGCTCAGCCTGCTCGGCTAACTTAGCTTTATACACATTATCTTCCCTTTCCGACATTGTGGATGACAAATGATTTTTCACTAACTAAAACCGAATCGCCAGGTCACTAATTCACCAAGATGGCCGCGCCCGCCAACCGAATCCGAATTCGATCTTCAACTAAACTCCGCCCATGACGTCATGGAAATGGCAACTTCCGTTGGATGGTTATTGCCAGATATGTAAGATGAGTTTCTCCCATTTCCATAATGATTGAAAGCAATTCTAATTTACAAGACGATTTGAATGTATCGTCAATACAAATAAAAAAAATATTTTATTTAAATTTCTCTAATAAAATCATTCCATTTGAACTAAGAATTTCAATTTATATAATAAAAACTAAAACTTTAAAAAACACCTTATAATAATTGATTTATTGATTTATAATTGTTATGCTAAATAATATTTAAAACGACAACTTCCTGTTCTTCTAAATGAAATTTATTTAAGAAAAACTACTATTATACCAATTTAGTAGTTAGTTTAGAAAACTTGTCAAATGTCAAAAATAGTATCAAAAAAGAAAAAAACCGGTGCGCGACGGAGATCTCCGACGGTGCGAGTCGGTTTTTAGTTTCACACGGGTGAAGACAATATTCCGAACGAATACATAATATTTGTTCAAGATTTAATGTATACAATGGCAATATTAATATTTTTAACAATTATGTATCGTTTTTATTTAAAATTGGATTTTTGTAAGATTGATGTAGGTATTTTTTTTTTACTGAAATTATTCGAAATATACGACATAAAAGAGTTGAAAGTAAATGAGGGCGCCACCTTCGTACATGTAGCAACCCAACTAGTACGTCTTAATTCGTCTTGATACTTATAATTTTATTAAAACGCTTATAATATTTCATGGTGACGAATGCAAGTGTTTATCATATCCTAATTCCTACTAATTAAAAATTCGAAAAATGAGAATGTTTGTTATGGATGTTTGTTACTAATTCACGCAAATACTACGGACCGAAGCGAAGCGAGGCACACGAGCCACTGGCAGAAGCTAGTTACAATTTGCAACCAGCTTCTGCCAGCGGCTTCACCCGCGTTAAGTTTAAAATTTAATCCACGGAAAATTACTACCAGACCGAAACTTTAAAAAAAAAAATACTAACTGACTTCAATGTCAAAAAAAAAAACACTAAAAAGTGCAAACTACCTTTAATTTTGGAAGTCGTTATTACGTTACGAAAAGACATAACTATTATAGAATCACTAAACAAAGATTGTGACAATTAAAAAAAGGTAAAGAAAAAGGTGAATTAAAGATATAAGTTTATTCTATTCTATTCTATTCTATTGTGATTTTTTTTGTAAAAAGTTTTTATTCTTTGTTAAGCTAAAGGAATACAGTAACTATAACAAAACTAGGGATTTCAGTCGAGTGGTGATAAGGAACTTGGATTATTATACACAACTAGATTTTAGCCGCAGCTTCACTCCCTTCAAGAGACTACCTAACTTACCCACGCTACCTGATCGGCGGCCCCTCGCGTCGGGCTCTGTTACAGGCCATAGTCCAAAGCGAGGGGGAAAGGGTAGCTATCGCCTGCTTCTGCAAAGCAGTAATGTTCGCGAAGGAGAAACCTTACTCTACAATTCTATATACCGTGAGAGGTGACGATCAAAGAAACATAATGAAAGACTTTTGTACTCTAAATTATTACATAATTGTTAGAAGTAGAAGCACTACATGTTATTCTTATATAAAAATATTATTTCCGGCTAGCGGCTTGACAGCCATTCAAATTTTTTGACATTCCGAAACAATACCCTTTTCTTCGTGTCGTTATTTGCTGATGTTGAAGCTTTTCATTTGACATTTCGCGTAACCCAAGGGCTGACTTTTACCTTAGACAGAGGATAGGTATTGCCATACAGCGTGGTAATGCCATCAGTCTTTAGGTTTAACGAATTTATTACTCATTAAGAACAATACATAGTCTTTTGGGCACATTACCAGTCGACAGCCAGTCCAAAGCAGCATGGAGAAGTACCGTATGGTGTCTGGACGTAAAGAATAGCACCATGCCATTACTTCCCGTGGGTGTCGTAAGGCATCTAAGGGACATTTTGAGACCGTGCATACTATAAAGCACCGAAAGTCACTGCATGGTGGTGTGTAAACCACCAACAAAAGCATTCCCATGGAGGGTTGGTGTCAGGCTGGCGGCCGACTATAAAACAGTTGCCAAATCCCCTAGCAACATATTTGGTACTAATAGAATGCGCGATAGCGTTAGGGCGTACACCACAGGCGACGCTCAGGGGCAGCATCCGGCTCCTGTGGGAAATGGACCAGGGTTGTTGCACCATCCCGGGCGGAGGCAACGTAAGAAGCTAACTCGGGAAATGAGATCAAGTTGGAATGTCGGGATCACGACTGGAAAGGTGAGAGAGTTAGCGGATGTATTGAAAAGACGACGGATAAATATAGCATGTTTGCAGGAGATTAAATGGAGAGGAACAAAAGTGAGGGAAATTGGTGAGTTATATAAGTTTTATTATTGTGGATGTGATGGAAAAAGAAATGGTGTAGGAATAGTGCTAGATAGTAAATTGAAAGAAAGCGTGATGGAAGTACAAAGGATTAATGATAGATTTATAATCGTGAAAGTTATGTTAGAAAATGTGATGTTGAATGTAATGAGTGTGTATGCACCACAAGTAGGATGTGATGAAATGGTGAAAGATAAGTTTTGGGAGGATTTTGACACTGCTCTAATGACCATGCCTGTACATGAGGAATTAATAGTTGCAGGCGATTTTAATGGACATGTGGGAAGAATGAGAGGTATTTATGAAAGAGTATATGGAGGATGCAAGTTTCGCAATTCCGAATAATGAAGAAGAGACGCTGCTGCAATCTGCTACCGCCTTTGATATGACAGTAGCCAATACGGTTTCAAAAAAGTGAGGAACACCTGATCACGCACAAAAGCGGTCCCCACAAGACGCAAATTGACTACTTTTTAGTTAGTCGCAACATAAAGCATGCCTAGACTGCAAAGTGCTGCCAGGAGAAGATCTAGTCTTACAGCACCGACTTCTGGTTATGGAATCAGTAAATATATATAAAATGTATAAATAAAATGTAAAAAAGCAAAGAGCGTCCTCCCCCCAAAATAAAATGGCATATATTAGAGAAGAATGATTGTGCGAAGAAGTTTAGAGAGCGAGTGGTGGACAAAATGATAGAGATGGAAGACAAGAATGATCGAAGTATAAATGAAAGCTGGAATGAAATGGCGGAGTCTATTAGGCATGCGGTGAAAGATATAAGGATACATGGTTGTGGTCGACAAAAATTCAAAATGTTTTGAAAGAAAAGAAAAGAAAATTCATGGAATGGCAACGTGTAGAAGCGTAAAACGGTAGTTTGAAAGCTGCAAAAAAAAAAGAGTGAGTATGATGTTTTGAAGAAAAAAGCTAAGAAAGCCGTGGCAGTAGCAAAAGAAAAAGCCCTGGATAAATTGTACGACACACTGGACAATCCTGCAGGCCAAAAAGAGTATCGACTTGCTAGAACAAGAGAGAAAAAAGCGAGGGATGTTTGTCAGGTAAGATGTGTAAGGAATAAAGCTGGAATGGTCCTATTGGATGATGAAGAACCACAAGAACCACAAAACATATTTTAATATTTGCATGCCAACTCATGGCAAAATGTGTCTTTGCGCTAATAAATTATAAGTTACCATCTCTTGTACCGCATTTAATGCAAATAAATGGCTTTGACTTTGACTTTGAGAAATCAAAGAGAGGTGGAAGGATTATTTTGAAAGACTAATGAATGAGGAATATAATTGGAGTGGGATTCTAGAGAGTATACCGGTGAATGTAGAGTTAGTAAGAATGGTCAGTATGGATGAAGTCGGAATAGCAGTAACTAGAATGAAGAATGGTAAGGCCGTTGGTCCAGATGGAATACCAGTTGAAGTGTGCAGTTATTGCGGGTGGATGGATGGACGTAGTTAGCTTTGTTCTTCAATAATTTGTTACGGGAAGAAGCCATACCTGATGATTGGTGCAACAGTTCTTTGATGCCCATCTTTAAAAACAAAGGTATAATGTTATATAATGATCTTGAATGCAACAACTATAGAGGATTTATTCCTCTATAGTTGTTGCATTCAAGATCATTATGCAAATGTCACATACAATGAAAGCCTGGGAGAAAGTTATTGAGAGGCGGTTGAGAAAAAAGAGTGAAATTTCACAGAACCAATTCGGTTTTATGCCTGGTCGCGGTACAACGGATGCCATTTTCGCTATACGCCAGCTGTGCGAGAATTACAGAAGAGCACATAAAAACTTGCACTTGGTATTCATTGACCTCGAAAAGGCATACGACCGGATACCTCGTGAGGTTCTGTGGTGGGTCCTTAAGGAGAAAGGTGAGCCTGGGAAGTATGTGCAGATGATCCGAGCGCTGTACAGTCGATGCAGTACCCAAGTCAGGTCTACAGTGGGCACCACTGGTAGCTTCAATGTGGCTGTCGGCTTACATCGAGGGTCGGCTCTCAGCCCTTACCCCTTCCTGATGATAATGGATGCTCTGACTTCGGACATTCAGGAAGAGGCTTCCTGGTGTATTTTGTTTGCCGATGACATTGTGCTAGTTGCTGAAAGTGGCCTAGAGGTCCAAAACAGATTGGAGGTGCGGTGGCACCGACTGGAGAGTGTTGGCCTGAAATTGAGTAGAACCAAAACGGAGTACTTGTTCTGCGATTTCGGCTGTCTCTCCAATCCAGGGCTTTTAACTCTCGCTAGAACGCCCATACCAATCTGCTCCGACTTTCGGTACCTCATTTCGCTCGTCCAAGGGGATGGTGAGGTAGACCGAGATGTAACACATCGGATCAACGCAGGATGGATGAAATGGCGACTGGTCACGGGAACAACTTGTGACCCACGGATGCCCCTCAAGTTGAAGGGTAAAATTTCATCATTGATAAGTCCGTGATACGTCCTGTCATACTGTATGGATCAGAATGTTGGGCTGTGAAAAACATGGATGAAAAATAGATTGCATGAAGTGGAGATGAGAATGTTGAGATGGATGTGTTGTGTGACGAGAATAGATAAAGTGAGAAATGAGTATATTAGGGGAAGTTTGAAAGTGGCGCCAGTGACTTAAAAGTTGAAAGGCAATCATTTGTCTTGGTATAGTCATGTGAAGAGGAGGGATGAAACGCATGTTACTAAGAAAGTTCTGAGTATATATATAGATGTATGGAGAGGGAGAGGGAGGCCAAAGAAAAGATGGATGGATTGTGTGAGGAGTGATATGAAAGAAAAGGGAGTTAGTGATAGTGTGACGGGTGACAGGACAGAATGGAAAAAAGATCGTGTTACGCCAACCCCAAGTAATATGGGATAAGAGCAGGAAGAAGAAGAAGCAATGCGGAGAAGTTTTTTCACGCCATATTTAATTTTTTTACTACAGTTTGGAGGACTTACAGCTAACTAAACATAAAAACAAACTTAGACGACAGTAAGCCAATTACAAGTCCTCACGTATAGTGTCAGACTTAAAATTGAGGAGTGAGCATAACATTTTCGTCGAACTATTTGCTGTTTTCTGCGTTTTATAACAAAATAAACGAAAATAAGATGAAGAAATGCATGAAGTTTATGATACGTCAATGACACAATTTTGACAATCCTTGCCATATATGAACTTGAATAAATAATTCGCTGCAATCTTTCGCTGGCCAGACTATAACACCCTTTACACAATGATTTAAGATTTTTTTTTTGATAATTGATTTTTTTTTAGTTTTAATTACTTTAGAATTTTAGTAATAATTTTTCGTTTTTACAGTGAATTGTCAATTATGAGGCCTGAGTCCCAGCAGTGGGAACATTAAAAGGCTGATTATGCTATGCTATTGTGCAATTATAAAGAAAATAAATATCCCATTAGGAACAAGAGTTGACTTGAACGTATTTCAACTCGTTTGTTGCGTCTAGTTACTTACTAACAAACCGTACTTTTCCAAAATGCTATTTCACCGCTCGGCTCCCGGCTCCAGTGTCAATTGTCAAAACGCACGCTTGAGTCATTGCGTTCCAATATTCCAAATGTTATATTGTTCTCATTAATTTTACGCCATTTCTTTCCCACCCCTTTAAAAGTCCCCAAATTAAAAATTAAGCATGCTAAAGATACGTATTTAGCCTGTCATGAAAATCGTCTATCGGCCATTTTTGTAGTCGGACGTCGGTGTTCTTTGCTTTCTGAATATCGTATTTCTTTAGAAATTCAAATCTTGTTTTCTTTATTTATTCTCCAAATTGATATATTTTCTGCATATAGAATAGTTTTAATGAAAATGCATCCCTAAAACCCAACTTTGTGTGGTTAAGCCATTCAATTTCAGTGTACTCTTTTGCAAATACATATTTTGTCTATTTTGTTAATTATAAATAACAATTGAAGATACTGTGAGGTGTAACAATGTCTAACGTTGGCTACGACCTCGATACTTCGGGCGGGCTTATGCCGGTTTGTTGTTTAAAATTGTTCTGTAAAAAGTTTGAATGCTACTTGATCATAATAACTGGCGCCATTTTAAGCTTGCTGAGTTTGTATCAACCAGCCTTGTTATAGATAAGAGGATATTTACGAAGGTTTTGGGATGTCTTTTAGCTCATTCGCGCGCTGATAAAGCCGCCCGACGAGGATTTGAACGTGCAGAAGCCGAAGAAACCTCAGCATCCATACTATAAGAGGCCTGGTAAAGGTCACAACCATGACTCTTGCGACGCGTGTGGGGAAGGCGGCGATCTCATTTGCTGTGATCGCTGCCCGGCTAGCTTCCACCTCGGGTGCTAGTAAGTAACTTGGTGGATGCATGAATACTAAGTCTGTAAAGAAAATGCCTGTTGTACATAAAAAATAATCTATGTATTGCATAAGAAAGGTATGAGTATGAGTATTAATAAAAAAACAATGATGACAACATTACAAAATTTACAGTTTAAAATGACTAAAGGCAAATAATATAATTATTGTTTCAATACAAGTTATAATTATATGAATACTAAGTAATTAAAATAAAGTATTGACTTTTAACCTTTTGAGTGCGTAATTAGAGACACAATAGTAAGACAATGGCGCGTGAACGCTGGCGTTAATGCGGGGATCAACAGCTTAAACAGCTAGTAAAAGATAATCAAGCAGACGTGAACTGATTTATGTAACAGTTATATAAAGTATACTCACAACTGTAAAGTTTAACCTTTCAAATACCGTAGTTAGAGACACAATAGAAAGACAATGAGAGAGTGGATGCGCGTTCGCTTGGGGTTTAATGAATTGATAAGCCTGAAAATTATAAATCATGTAAATTGTTTGTAAGGTTAATAATATTTACAAAGAAAAAATAAAATAACCATGGCTTGGTAATGTAAATAACACCAAGACACCTTTTTGTGAGCTGGGACATCAAATGACTTCTCCGAATGTAGGGTGAAGTGAGAAATCAGACTTTTCCTGACTAAAACCCAGCTATGTCCTTTAGTCGCCCTTTATGTTCCAGGGCCAGAGTAATTCTTTCAAAAATTCCTGCAACCAACAACAAGATAACTGGCTGATATCTGTATGGCCATGGTGAATTATATAACAATTTTTTAAAAGCTTATTTGATCAACATTTGGAAGTAAAAATATAGGAAGGTGTCGTACAGTTGGCAATACAAGACCCATTAGCAACTGAAAACACTAAATGCATATACCCGCTACACATATATATAACATTCTGTCTGTGAAACAGAATCTTTAATTTATTAAACCCCAAACAAATGTAGCATTTGCTCGCTCATTGTCTTTCTATTGTGTCTCTAATTACGGTACTCAAAAGGTTAAATGATTGACAGAAATAGATCAATTATATGTACCTATACTAGTGGACCCAACAGATGTTGTCCTGCCCAAAAGTTAGCTATAAATCAGAAAAAAAAATTAAGGACCCAATTGAATAGGTTTAATTGTATTTTCAAAACATTTAGGTACCCACTCAAATATACACAAAATTTCATCCAAATCGGTCAAGCTGTTTCGGAGGAGTTGGGTGACACACATACAGAAGAATCTATCTATATATATAAAAGCGAAATACCACTCGCTGATTAATCATGAAATCTCAGAAACTATAACATCTACAAACTTAAAATTTGGCAGGTAGGTTCCTAGGGTGTAGATATCCGCTAAGAACGGATTTTACGAAACTCCACCCCTAAGGGGGTAAAATGGGGGTTGGAAGTTTGTATGGAGAAACCTACCTCTATGGTTATGGGTCTGGTAGGCAGAAGCTACTATTTTGGATGCCTTTCGGTGGAACATAGGATGGACCGAACATTATATTTATGGTCATTTCTACCCTGTGTTTACAAAATTAATTTGAAACTTGAAGTAGTTGCACTGATGTGTAAAGTTTAAGGCTGCGAGCTGATTTTTTAATAGTCACTGTGGCCCTGGACCGCAAAGGGCGACTGCAGGAATAGAGGTGGGTTTTAGTTGGTAAAAGTCTGACACTCCTTGCTCCACCCTAATTGGGAAAAGTTATAGTTAAGTTATTTATACAGACGTGAACTTTCGTGCTTTGTGTTGAACAGAAAGCCATCACCTATACGGCATGTAGAAGTTGAGTAGTTGATGGTTAGATCACCAGGAATATTTTGTATTTTCTGTAAATTGTTCAAAAATATGTTATTACCTAATAAAGAAAGAGAGAAAACATGTTTATTTGGCACACAATGAACAAACAAGTATTGAAAACTTAAATTAAAAGTAAAAAAAAAAATAAGGGTCAGTACACACCGAGACGCGACGCGACGCGACACTGCGCGAAGTGCGATTCAAAATATAACTTTATTTACTACACGAAAACTTTCCAAGACCAGAGGACTACAGGCTCAGCCCTATCAACGCCATACTGGGACTCATGAAGAAGGTGCACGGAGGGCTGGGGGTTGAGTAGAAGGGAGGGGGATTAGCACAAAAGATCCAGAAGGGTCGAAGTGCTCTGGTTTAGGGCCAGCCCCACTATAAGATAAGATACTACACGAAATGACGCACATTTAATTGTGAGAATTCAGAATACGTGACACCACGAAGCGCTGCGCCGCGAGGCATCTCGATCTGAAATGTGTATCTTTTCGTGTAGTAAATAAAGTTATATATTTGAGTCGCTCTTCGCACAATGTCGCGTCGCGTCGCGTCTCGGTGTGAACTGACCCTAAAAGAACAACAACAACAATGTGTCTCAAAGCTGAACCAAACAGGTTCAGTTCAACATAATGCCAGACAGAATAGTTACTTTGCAATTGGATATTGTCCTGGGTTCATTCTTGTACAATACAAATAACACTAAAAATCAATCTTTTTCTGAAAACTGCATCCTTATTGGTTAGGCCATTTGCGTGGTGGGAACATCTCGCTATCTCTTGTACGCACGTAACCTAATGGCGGTGACGTCACATTTCAGTTTGAGCATCCTTTTTCTATTATTTGACAGTTTCCCCTTCCACCAGATTGAAATGTTTCTAACTTACTCAAATAGAATATTAAAACAATAATAAATATGTAGGTATTATAAAAATACATGCAAATAACCAAAATTATTATAAGAAACTAATCCAAAAAATCAATGCTGTGATGATTCTACCAACTTCTTCTGAAAGTTCACCTGCCAAAGTTGCGTAAAAAAAAAATTTTTTTGTCGACTACCCCATTGCAAATATTGTCCGTAAAAGATCGATAGCGATAAGACCACATACTTGTGCATCCTTTTCATTCTAAATCTAATTTTGTTGTGTATCCATCAGTAAAAAGTGATTGCACACTACAATAAGAATGTCAAATCTTGTTAATAAATATGTATATTCTACAAAATAAATAAATCACGCAATGTCTTCACCTTACAGTGACCCTCCCCTGGATGAAAATGACATCCCGGCTGGATTATGGCTGTGCAAGGAATGCAAGGCCTCTGATGAGAACAAGCCCGCCAGTTCTCGGAGCAGTCGAGCTCAGTCACCTGCTGACAACAAATCTGATACTGAGAAAAAGTCAAGGTAAATCAAATTCACTCTTGTTACTATGCACTATAATATGAGAGTAGTTCTTCTACGGTGGTGTAGCAGCATCTATGACATCATGTCAAAAAAAAAACTAAATTCTTCAAGCTAAATTTACGAAGCCCACTGCACTGCCAAAGCACTCCCACACACAGTTCCGCTTCGCCAAAAACTATGCGGTTTCTGGTTCCGACGCACTGGTGCCAACCTTTCACTAAAACCCGGTTCGTATCACGACGCATGATTTCTGATCTCCGGAAGGGAATATAAGGAACATAGGAACTATCATGCAAATCGGTATCAGTGTTCTCTGCAAGATAAGTATGTATACAACAGTCCGAAATCAACTATCGGGCAGTTGACAGACAGACATCACATCTGTTTGGCCGGAGTCATCTGTTTGCGAGTTTGACTTAATACCCTTTTCCGCATACCCCCTATAAATGTACCATCCTTTTGCCCAAAGCTCACACACGACATTTGTTAACAAGCGAAACAAGATCAGAGTAAGTGAGTTACTTTCAACATCTAGCAGTTAGACGCGACGTGAATAGACGACGATGTGATGAACATTTGCTCTAGAAGTAGTTCTATGGGTATATAAACAACTTGCACGAAAAATTGTTTTTGCCCTGCATTTCAACCATGACCAATTTACCCTTCCAGCCTGCGCAACAACCGCGCAAACTCTGCCAAAAAGAAGAGCAAAGAAGAAGAAGATGAGATCAAGGAGGTCGAGAAGGAGTTGACGCCCATGGAGATCCTTGTGAAGGCTGCCAAGATTATGAACCCCAAGCAGTTTGAGCTGCCTCGAGAGATGAGGATACCTTGCATTTTCCCAGGAACTGATAAAGGTGAGGTTTTTCATATCTACAAAATATTTTTATTGAGACCGACCGAATATTCTGTTTCCTCCAGTTTTAACCAAAAATACTAGTTTCGACCAGTTTGAACAATAAGACTAGTTTCGGCTAGTTTTGACGAAAAAGACTAGTTTCGGCAAGTTTGTCGAAAAAGACTAGTTTAGGCCAGTTTTGACCAAAAAGAATGGCTTCGGCCAGTTCTGAACAATAAGACTAGTTTCGGCCAGTTCTGAACAATAAGACTAGTTTCGGCCAGTTTTGACCAATAAGACTAGTTTCGGCCAGTTTGAACAATAAGACTAGTTTCGGCCAGTTCTGAACAATAAGACTAGTTTCGGCCAGTTTTGACCAATAAGACTAGTTTCGGCCAGTTTGAACAATAAGACTAGTTTCGGCCAGTTCTGAACAATAAGACTAGTTTCGGCCAGTTTTGACCAATAAGACTAGTTTCGGCCAGTTTGAACAATAAGACTAGTTTCGGCCAGTTCTGAACAATAAGACTAGTTTCGGCCAGTTCTGAACAATAAGACTAGTTTCGGCCAGTTTTGACCATTAAGACTAGTTTCGGCCAGTTCTGAACAATAAGACTAGTTTCGGCCAGTTTTGACCAATAAGACTAGTTTCGGCCAGTTTGAACAATAAGACTAGTTTCGGCCAGTTTGAACAATAAGACTAGTTTCGGCCAGTTTGAACAATAAGACTAGTTTCGGCCAGTTTGAACAATAAGACTAGTTTCGGCCAGTTTTGACCATTAAGACTAGTTTCGGTCAGTTTGAACAATAAGACTAGTTTCGGTCAGTTTGAACAATAAGACTAGTTTCGGTCAGTTTGAACAATAAGACTAGTTTCGGCCAGTTTTGACCATTAAGACTAGTTTCGGTCAGTTTGAACAATAAGACTAGTTTCGGTCAGTTTGAACAATAAGACTAGTTTCGGTCAGTTTGAACAATAAGACTAGTTTCGGTCAGTTTGAACAATAAGACTAGTTTCGGCCAGTTTTGACGAAAAAGACTAGTTTCGTCCAGTTTTGTCGAAAAAGACTAGTTTAGGCTAGATTTGAACATGGCGTGATTTTCGTGCTGCGTTCTAGTGTGCGAGTTTGCTTGCCTATATTTCTGTTACGACATCTGTTTCGGTTTCGTTTACGGCCGAAACTGGAAGAGGAGAGACATTCGGTTGAGAGACATACGGTTTCGGTTGCAAATCGTTCTTCGGTCTGACATTAATTTTGTAGTGGACGACCAATAAAACTAAATAGAAATCTTTTCTGAAAACAGCTGATTATAATTTAGGTGTCTTCAAGGCTAGAGTGATTGGGCTCTTAATAAACTTGTGCGCCTCACCGTCAACGATTGCATCACTGCTTACTATCAGGTGGGATTGCAGTCAAGCACTAGTTTATTTCAATTAAAAAAAAAAACATTAAAAATGCAACAATTAGCATTTCAAATATTGATACGAGAAATAGTGGGGGTGTGGCGAGAACATCTCGCGATCTCTTGTACGCGCGTAATTTAATTGCGGTGACATCACATTGTAGTTTGTGGATCCTTTTTCTGTTACTTGACAGAAAAAGTCAAAAAAAAAAAGTTGAAAAAAAAAACGTTGTTTTGCTTGGAATTCTATCAACATTAAAATTCATTAACCCAGTTCCCGTCCTCAGATCCTAGTAAGAACGGCAACAGTTCGCTGGTGACTGTGGACGCGTGGGGCTGCGTGCCGCTGCCTGCCAAGTCCTGCTTCGTGTGCCAGGGCACCTGCAAGCAGGCCCCACTGCTGCAGTGCGACTACTGTCCTCTGCTGTTCCATCAGGTAACAGGATCAAAATATCATTTATTTATTGGTTAGGGACAAGAAACTTTAATACTATTAACATATCTACACTATTAGTGGTCCCGGCAGACGATGTCTTGCCCGAAAGCATTTTCTCAGAAAAAAATTATTGAGAACCCGATTGGAGCGCCACTGGCCGGTAGGGTCCAATTTTATTTTCAAACCATCCAGAGACCCACTCAAATATGTTATACACATAAAATTACATCATAATCGATCAAGTCTTTTAGGAGTTAGGTGACAAACACATGTATTGAAGAATTATATATATAAAGACTAGCAGCGGTCCTGGCAGACGTTGTCCTACCTTTTTGTCAGAAAAAATATTTAACATCCGATTGCAGCGCCATCTACCAGTGTTTCAGTAAGAAAGCCTACTCAGGGTTTTGTATTTTTCTGTATGGGTCACCCACATATTGTTTTAATCAATATACATCTTTACATTCACTGGAGCAAGTTGTTTTCTTTTTCAATCTTCTCCCTAAAATAATACCTGGATCGATCCGCAACAACCGGGTTCAATTTTATTTTCAAACCATCTAGGGAGCCTCTCAAATACACAAAATTTCATCCAAATTGGTCCAGCCGCTTAGGAAGAGTTAGGTGACAAATACACGTACAGAAGAATTTTATATATAAAGATACTGAAACTTCGTCATAGAAGGCTATGTTGAAATGGGATTGGGCTGTCACGTGAACCACGTGCAGACAGTTGAGTTAAACTCTCCATTCGGTAACTGCCAGGAGACTGACTGCGCCGCCGAAGCCTTAGGGACAGGTGACGAGACGACCTGGGCAAATACCATGAGGGCTGGTACGATGTGGCGCGGAAGAAGAAATTCTGGAAGGATTTGGACAAATAATAATAATAATAATAATAATAATTTATTTTTAAAAGACTACATGGGTCCAATGGTTAGTAAAAAACTTATCAACTAAAAGGGTTAGTAAAAAACTAATGCCGCACTAACAATTGCAACCAGTGCTTGATCACTGGCGCATCATGTTTGTCGGCTAAGGTTCGAAGAATGCCATTGGAGCTGGTCCTAGATCTACTTAGCAACGAGGCAGCCTTCTTCCTTAATATAGCGTGGAAATCATCCACACGCGCTAAAGCGAACATACCTGATGCACTGCAGTATCTAGGCAGCCCCAACAGCACCCTGAAACCATTATTATATTGGATCCGCAGGGCATCTAGAGCCTTCCGCGTATAATTGACCCACAGGCCGCCCGTGTAAAATGATTGGCAAAAAGCTTTAAATAAAGTAATTTTGACTTCATTACTACAACGAGCAAACCTGTGAGCCAACATATTGCATCTAACTGCTAGCGCCCTGCCTTCCCGTTCAATATCAACCTGATCCCTGAGGTCCCCGGTGAGATAGTGGCCTAAGTACTTAAACTGGCTAACCCTCTTAAGTGGCCTCCCATTGAGACAAACAACAGGTTCGTAATGTACATATCTACCAGGGGCCTCAAAGATCAGATACTCACTCTTGCTAACATTATATTGCAGGCCGTGGTTCGCCGCATACCTCTCACAAACAAGCAGCATCTCTCTGATTGAGCCAGCCGTTGGACCCAGCAGCACCATGTCATCCGCATAGCTTAAATTATTGACACATGTGCCATCCATTTTGCATCCGACTGGTTTGCCACTAAGCTCAACGATCAACTCATTCACATACAGGTTAAAGAGCTTAGGTGAGGTTAACCCCCCCTGCCTCACCCCACACTCCAACCTGTACGGCTCCGAGAGAGTACTACCCCAACGCACTTGATTACGCTGATTCGAGTACCAGTACTGAAACAAGCCCGTCAGCTCCGGTGGTACACCCGCTTCCCTGAGCTTCTTCCAAAGGACATCATACGACACTAGGTCAAAAGCCCTTGAAAGATCAAGGAAGCAGGCATACACCGGAGTACCCCTATCCTTATAATACTGGACGGTCTGCTTTAGACAAAGAATAGCACTCTCAGTGGAAAGTCCAGGCCGAAACCCAAACTGTGCGTCGTGCAACATGACCCAATTGTCCAGCTGTCTGTCAAGCAAACCGTCCAATACCTTAGCAATTACAGTGGCCAAGGAAATTGGTCTGTAGTTCGCCTTGTCCGATATATCCCCCGTCTTATTTTTAACTATTGGTACCACCACCGTTCTCAACATATCCGATGGCAAGTACGAGTGACTAACACAAAGCGTGAAGAACGTCGCTAACACTCTAGGCAGATGAAACCCCGCATACCTGAGGTGCTCGATGCTGAGACCGTCGTGACCAGGAGACTTTCCCCCAGCCATACCCAGAATTTGCCTCTTTACCTCTTTGGCCGAGAAACGTAATGGCTCATAATCACGACTGATCTCATCACCGACCCCCCCACAAAGTGAAAGCCTTGAGCCAAATCAGCAATATTGATTGGATTGAATAGACATTCGTTACAAATCAATTCACTTAATTTTAGTACTTCTCTGTAATCTTAGTTTTAGTTCGCATAAAATAATCACTATAGATAATTATTATAACAAAATAGACAACAGGATGAAGACAATGAACGCGTAGCGTTCACATGCGATTGCGACTGAGGCTCCGGCTCCGATCATACTGCCCGTCCGTCGTCGCCTTATATCGAATTAGCGCTCGGTGTTGCGTCAGAGTGTTGTGTGCCAGTCACGTGACATACGTCATCGACACTAAACAACTAGCACCATTTCTAATATCTTTTGAAAACTAATTTAAATACGAAAGAAATAAACACAATAAATTAAAAAATATGATGAAATTGTTTATCTTTGTTGCAGGATTGCCTGGACCCACCGCTGACTGCTCTGCCGACAGGACGCTGGATGTGTCCTAATCATGTGGAGCAATACATTGTGAGTGTAATATCAGCCTCTTTAATGTTCTTCAAAAACAATAATAGTCAGTCTTATAATGTTCCTACTGCTGGGACTTAGTTCTTCGTTCTAGGAGAGAAAGTGGGACGTAATCCACTACTCGGGCCTTGTGCGGGTTGGTGGACCTCTCTGCTCTTCTCCTTTTTAGTTCTAGGATGTTTTCTCACAATGTTTTCTATCATCATTTTGAACAACAACTAGCATTTGTTTGACCTTTAATTTTAGAGTCAGTACTAAATACACATCACCCTTTTGATGTGGTTCAGATAAAAAAAAAAACAAATTATTTCTTGTGAACCAAAACCGAAAAAAATAATGTTCCAAGGTGTACCAACGTCACGTTTTACGTCATGTCTATGGACGAAAAGCGTGCAAAAAAAAAGTGTCAAGTATTTCGACCGAATCCTTAATTATAAGTCTGAAGCCCGTTCTAGGGCGGAGACAGATCTTACCGCCATGATTATGGCGTGCCCAAGCGGTGACTACTTGCCATACATATAAGGTGTAAAAAATATGGTATAAAAAAGCATAAAATATCAATATGGTATAAATATGTTTTGTAGCGATAGAACCTTTGTGTATTTCTCTTTAACTCTTAACCAAGCCGTGGATATAAGCGTCACACATAGATTTCACATCGTCACATCGATGATTCTTATCCATTCCTAATGTTCTTAATCAGGACTGGAAGCTAGTGAACTCAATATCAGCAACTGAGCGCGTGGCGCTGTGGGAGAAGTTCTCGGGCCCCGTGGACCAGCAAGAAGTCAAGGAGAACTTCATCAGGCGCGCTCGGAAGGCGCGGCCTGCCTTCCGGTGAGTTCCTTATTGTTAGTAGCAGCAGTCATTCCTCTGGTTATGGAGGTAACAATTAGTTGCTTCGTTGCTTGTTTTCCGTCACGATGGATGACGATCAAGGAACATTACTTTCTCGGCTTCTTCATTTCTGGATACAATATAGTATCCAGTGTCGCACTCAAGACACGGACACTGATCGCAACTCGTCCGTTGGCGCAATGCCCATGCAATTGTTTTAAAATTAGTTAATGTTGCATGTATCTTCAACTGCCAAATTTTGTTATCGACACCAAATACTGTTTGATTCTCAATCCGTAAGTGTGCAGTTGAAGGAACTGCACGCAAATAGTGTCAACGTTTAGTTTAATTTTTGCCCCAGTGTAGGGACAATGGTAATGTGTGTGAGTAGAGATCCATGTGAGTGTCCATGGAGTTTCTTGCACATTCTTCTCCATAGAGATCTACGCTTTGGAATGTGCAATTAGCAACATTTTTTTCTGACTGACTGACTTCTTGACATTTCGATCCGTTAAATCTCAGGAAACAGATGTTATCGCTGCGCGTCTCAAGGCAGCTTCTACTCCAAAGAGGATCAGGCCATATTCCGCCTATTATTTTACAAATAAAATCTGAATGGACACATAATAATATCAAGAAACTCGTCTTGAAGCATACCAAAAACTTCGACCAACAATACAGAGGTTACAACAAAATTGTAATTTCTTGCTATAGCCCAGAAAGCCACCAAGCAGTGAAAGAAGGTTTCCAAGCGGATAATCTTGCATTCCATACATTCCCAAGGAAGGACGAGAAAACATACAAAGCGGTAATCTTTGGCCTACCTGCCTACACTGAAGATAGCTTAACAGAAGAACTCGAGATTCTAGGCTTTAAAGATGTGAAGGTTCGTAGGATGAAACTGCCTGCCGATAACAATAAAGGCAATGATTTTTGTCCACCAATCCTTGTGCAGCTCCCAGCTGGCAGTGATTTTTCTAAATTCCTGAAAATCAGATACATCAGCAACTGTGTTGTTCAAATACAGAAGTATCAAGCAAGGAACCCGTTTGGTACACAATGTTTTAGATGCCAAGGCTTTGGCCATTCTTCAAGGAACTGCAATTTATCTCCACGCTGTGTGAAGTGTACAGAATCGCACCCAACATCTGACTGTCCCAAGAAAGACAGAACCAGCCCAGCACAATGCTGTAACTGCAAAGGTAACCATCCTGCCAACTTTCGGCAATGTATCGAGAGACAGAAATACCTGAAACTTGTACAAACTCGCCAAGATCAAATAAAAGCAACTCGAGATGCTAAAATTAACCCAAGATTTAGAAATGTTGACGGGCGAAGCTGGAACTCTGTCGCTGCAAACAAAACGGAATCAAGCACCACTGGAGGTCAGCCACAAACTGGCACTCAAGATCAGGCTACAGCTGACATGTTAGCAATTCTTATGACTATAAAATCCATCAAAAATCAGTTTGTTACTTGCAACAGCATGATGGATAAGGTAATATTAATCCTGACCCACCTTGTCAAGTATGTTTAATGGCAACAATTTAAGTATTATGTACTGGAATGCCGATGGCATTCGCACCAAACTTACGGAATTGTTAGATTTGTTAGGCGATATGTCTATAGATATTGTGGCGTTGTGTGAAACTAGGATTTCCTTTCGTCATAAGCTTGAAACACCTGGCTACAATTGTTATCGGCTTGATAAAAAGGCTGACGGCCGTGGGCAGGGGGTGGCACTGTTGGTCCGTAGTGATATATTGCATACTCTGGTTTCTATTCCCAGCACATATAATTTAGAATGTATAGGCATTCAGGTAGTCACTCCAGATCAAAATTTAACTATTTACTCCGCTTACCAATCACCAAATTTACCTTTACTAAAAAGTGATCTAGATTCTCTAGTTAAAAGCGCAAATCACAAGACTCTTATAATGGGCGACCTTAACGCCAAGCATCCTTACTGGAACTGCACCATGTCTAACTCACATGGCAAAATTCTCTTCGATCATATGCTGACTAACGATTATGAGATACTAGCACCTTCTTCTCCTACCTTAGTTCATTACCATAGCTCTCATGAACCCTCAACTCCAGACGTTGTAATAGCCATAAATATTCATCAAGTAATCGCTCCACAGGTTCTAACCAGCCTTTCATCAAATCACCTGCCATTGCACTTTACTGTAGGTGGTAAGTATAGCATAAAATCTCAGACAGCATTCAACTTTGCTAAAGCTGACTGGAGACGTTACAGATCCCATCTAGATCAAAATATCACGCTATCTAATAAAATACTTGATGCAATACCTACTGTTGATGCTGCTGTAAATCATTTTACTGATAGTGTAGTAAATGCACGTAAGGCGAGTGTTCCTACCGTCGAAATAAATAGGGGCCGCTTAAGACTACCTAGACGCATTAAGAACCAAATCAAGCGCAAAAATTATACCCGTAGAAAGGCATTGAATGAGCACAACCCCTGCCTCAGACGGCAACTATTCTCTACTGCTAATCAGCTAGTTCATTCAATTAAAGACATTGAATGATAATATATGAAATGACAAGCTAACAAAAGTCGACAACCCTAGTAACGATGTCTGGCGTTTAGCTCGATCAATCAACCAAAACCCCAGCACGATCCCTCCCCTAAAAATCCAAGGTGATCATATGACCTCCACAGTCTCGGAACAGTGTGAAGCTCTTGCCAATGCATTTGCCGATAATATGAGTCTTACTAATCAATGGACAAGCGATCTTGAAACTAAAGCCGCGGTCAAAGAATCCATGGTAGCATTAAACTCCGCAGATACAAGCAGTTACCCTTCTCTTACCAGACCCAAGGAAATTATGAAACTCATACGCAAATTAAAACCTCGCAAGGCTCCTGGTTTGGATGGCCTTAATAAACAGTTACTTAAAAACCTATCTCAAAAGGCCTTGGTCTATCTTACACAAATATTTAATGGTTGTCTGAGAATAGGCTACTTTCCAACATGCTGGAAAACTGCTAAAATTATTGCGCTTAAAAAACCTGGTAAGGATGGAAGCATCCCAACAAACTATCGTCCCATAAGCTTACTCCCATGCCTAGGTAAGTTATTTGAGGCCCTCATACTTACCCGTCTTCTAAAAGCCACCGAAAAGTTCTTGCTACCGGAGCAATTTGGATTTCGTAAGGCACACTCCACCACCCAACAGTTAGCTAGGGTGTCTGAACACATAGCACACAACCTGAATGAAGGCAAATCAACAGGAATGGTGATGTTAGATGTCGAAAAAGCTTTTGACACTGTCTGGCATGAAGGTCTGCTTCACAAGCTTATTGTTAATAACGTACATCTCTCACTCGTTAAGATTGTTCAGAACTACCTAGTCAATCGCCATTTCAAGGTTTTTATAGGTGATCACTGCTCCGACGCCAAAACCGTGCCAGCTGGTATACCACAAGGCTCAAATTTGGGACCATTCCTTTTCATATTGTACCTTAATGACATCCCGAAACAACCTAGAACTCATCTCGCAATATATGCTGACGACACTGCGTCGTATACTTCCTCTGAAGATATCGACCTAATAATTGAACGGCTTCAACTGGCACTAAGTCTTCTTGACACGTTTTTCACTAGATGGAAACTAAAATTAAACTCAAATAAAACAGAAGCCATTCTTTTCACGCGAAAACGATGTTTACCTTCTAGGCTTATTCATTTTAAAACAATTTCCATACCATGGAGTCGTTCGGTAAAATATCTGGGTGTAGTTCTAGATAGTAAAATGACCTGGAATGAAAACACTGACGCACTTCGCGAAAAGGGCCTGAAGGCTGTAAATGCTTTAAAACCTATTTTAAATAGAAAGTCAAAGTTGAGCGCTACTACAAAATTACGTATTTATACCACCCTCGTTAGACCATGTTTGACATATGCTGCGCCAGTCTGGAGTTGCCTGACTGACAAAAAAATACAACAAATTGCAAATTGTTCAGAATAAGGCAATTAAAACTTCATACAACACTGCTTTCCGAACCAACCTAAAACGACTGCATGAACAAATTAAATTTCCCTTTAATAAAAATTTCATTTTAAAATCAGCTAGTAAATTCTATTTATTTAAAAATCCCAAACACTACAACCCGCTAGTTTCATCCATAGGTAAAAGTAGATCAAATAATTTGCCGTATTTAAAAACATATAATCGATATCGTTTACCACATCACTATTTCCTAGGTGAATAACAATTATGAAGTTATCACCGGACCGGCCGGGCTACCCTCACCTGGCCACCGTAATTATCACAATAACAAATTACCCACAATTTCGATAGACTAATAAAATTATATATAATAAAACCTGTTAGTAACATATTTAGCCTGCGATCGAGTCGCATTACTTTGTGTAATTAAATAGTGCAGTTATAGTATAAATAAGTCAGTACTAAGACTTCTTTGTGCCTCATTTAATACTGTTCTTTATAATATAATAATAATAATAATAATCATTTAATCGCCAGAGATATGGTACAGAGGTTGTTAAAAAGAAAAGGTAGTGCTTTACACATCTCACCTATTGGAGGCATGCGAAAATTAACTTTTAGGTGCAAATACAGTGAAATAGTTAACAAATACAAAAAATAAAAAGCACATAAATACAATAGAATAAGTTAAAAAACAGAACAATACAATTAAAAAACACAATATTATGGAAAGTTTTTTTTTTGTGAAATTTTTAACTCTTATAGTTAAAAAATTCACCTAAGGTATAAAAACAGTTCTCTATTAGCCATAATTTTATTTCCTTTTGAAATTTATATAAGGGAAGTTCTCTCAACCGACGTGGTATATGATTGTAGACTTTGATTGACATCCTATAGCTGTTCTTTTTATGCAATGCGCTCCTACAAAAGGCATGAGTTTCCAATTTAGTGGGGTCTCTTGACTTATATTTACGTTTATCATTACTGTCTACAAACAAATGTAATTGGTTCCTTACAAACATCCCAATTTCCATTATGTACATAGATACAAGAGTAAGTATTCCTAGTTTTTTGAAAAGTGGCCTGCATGTTTCAAAAGGCCCGACGTTACTTATTGCTCGGATACACTTTTTCTGTATAATGAAGGCTCTGCTAATGTGTGGTGAGTTGCCCCATAACAATAAACCATACCTTAAGATGGAGCTTACATGGCCGTGATAAGCAGTAAGAGCTGCTGTCTCACTTACTGTTTTTCTTAACTGTCTTAAAGCGTAAACAAATCTATTGAGTCTCTTGCATACTGTTTCTATGTGTAATTTCCAATTGCAATGCTCATCTATGGTAATGCCAAGAAATTTAATATTGTCGTCTCTAATTATTTTTTCTTCATTAAATATAATGTTGAAATTTTGCTTTTTAATTTGATTATAATTGCTAAAATGTACATATTTCGTTTTGGATAAATTCACCTTAAGATCATTTATTGTTAACCAACCAACTATGTCATGTAATGTCTTGTGAACTTCTTTTTCGTGGTTTTCAATGTTATCATTGCTAGGTATAATTACTGAGACATCATCAGCAAACAGCACGCATTTGTGATTTGTGGTATGAGGCAAATCGTTAATATACAAGAGGAATAGAGGAGGTCCCAAAATACTACCTTGCGGCACACCCGACCGATTGCCCTTAAAGCTAGATCTGTAGGCTGTTGATATGAAGTTTTTGTTAATGCGAGTCACTTCTACACACTGTTTCCGTCCGCTGAGATAGCTTCGGAGCCAATCTAGTGCTGGACCGCGGATGCCATAGCGCTCACATTTATCTAATAGCTTATCGTAATTTACCAAATCAAACGCTTTACTCATATCGAGGAAAACAACAGTTACTGTTTGTTTTTTATCAATGTTTTCTGTAATAGATTTAACAAGACAAAAAGCTGCAAGTGTTGTTGACTTACCTTTTTGAAAACCGTTTTGTTCTTCTTTTATTATTTTATTCCTGATGAACTTATGATACAACACAATAGTTAACAATAATGTCAATGTGAAATGTTTGTAAAGGTAAGTTAACCTATAAACTAGTTACATTTAAGGTTGTAAACAATTAGAATAAGATCTTATTGTATGCAATTCACATAATATTATGAAAATAAAGACCTTCAGAAATCAATCAAATCAGTTAATGTTGCATGTATCTTCAACTGCCAAATTGTGTTACTGACGCCAAATACTGTTTGATTCTCAATCCGTATGTGTGCAGTTGAAGGAACTGCACGCAAATAGTGTCAACGTTTAGTTAAATTTTTGCCCCAGTGTAGGGACAATGGTAATGTGTGTGAGTAGATATCCATGTGAGTGTCCATGGAGTTTCTTGCACATTCTTCTCCATAGAGATCTACGCTTTGGAATGTGCAATTAGCAACATTTTTTTCTGACTGACTGACTTCTTGACATTTCAAAAGTGCCTGTAAATGGTTTATTTGAAATAAAATGCTTTGCATCTTTGAATCTTTGTTACATTGATAATTCACTATTTTCTTAACGCGAATAGACTAGTATAGTATAGTTGATATAAAAGTGTATACTATGCGATTCAAATAAGAATAGGATCGACTTAACGCCATGTTGTGATGTCATAGTTGTCAAACCGAATCAGTTAGGTAGAGTGAGCAAAACAAGATATTTTTCAATTTAATTTATTTACAAATCATGGATGAAAAAAGTTTGGTCAGAATTTAGCTCTTAAATTTTGCTCATCTCTGCATCTTTGCGGAGTGTCGGAGTAGTAGTAAATATAAGAAGGTGAATTGTATAGCCAACAATGAAAATAAGAAAGAAAACATTTTTTTTTTAAACTAATTACTTAATTAATTTCGATGAGGCAATAAGGTTTGCTTTTCACTTAGATTTAACTAACATTTGGTTAAACAAAATAAATAAAAAAAGCTTTATTGATATGCAAATAAGTTTTCTTTGTAAACCATACTTCTTAAGTAACATTTGACAGATAGAGACATCATAGATGTTCCTATTCCTTATTTGAAACGCATTGTATGTTTGCGCAGCGTCCAAAACTCCTCACATAAGCACATTATAATATTCCTCAGAAATCAGAAACGTTTATTTCAAATAGTCCATTTACAGTCACTTTTGAATTGTCAGAATGTTGGTCAGTCAAAAAAAAGTGAAACTAAATTGCACATTCCAAAGCTTAGATCTCTATGGAGAAGAATGTGTAAGAAACTCCAAGGACACTCTTTTAAATGATATTATGAGTTATATTTAATTAACTTTATATATATGTTAGTCTATAAAGTATTTATCTATGGGCCAATATGTCTGAAAATAAATGATTTATTATTATATTATTATTATTAATCTTGGTGACAATTTTTTTTTTCGCTTCTATTATATGAGCAATGTACTTATAAAAAATGTAATTAAAAAATATAAATTGAAATAAGTCAATGGCAACTAAGAGGTGATGAGTCAGTTTTGATTGTAACATCTTTCATGAATAGTTTGTTTGTTCCAGCATCAAAGTGCCGGTAGCAGTGCGCGGGCGCGTGGCGGTGCCGGCCATGGTGCGGCAGCACTACGCGCGGCCGCCGCCGCTGCTGCCCAGCCGCCGGGAGTACGTGCGCTGCCGAAATGGTGACATTATTATCATACAACTGCCCTGTCGTAATAATATGCCTGTGGAAGTCAGCGACAGTATCGCTTCCTATCGGGCAAATACTTTTTTAGGGTTCCGTACCTCAAAAGGAAAAAACGGAACCCTTATAGGATCACTTTGTTGTTTGTCTGTCTGTCAAGACTCTTTATCTCGAAAGCGCGTGGAGGTATCGAGTTGAAATTAAAATCATGTACTCAGGTCTGCGGTTTCTTGAAGCTGTGAAAAAATCAAACTTCTGAGTTAACGAAAAAAAAAATACGGCCGTTTATGTCGCCAAAAACGTATATTTCGACACTCTTAAAGGAATCAAAATTCATAGGGTACTTCCCGTTGACCTAGAATCCTGAAATTTGGCATGAAGCAAGGCCACATGGCATATTGTATAGGAAAAAATCTGAAAACTATAATTTTTTTTATTCTCAATTTGGAAATTGAACTGTTTTCTTAGGTAAGTTTGTACGGAACCATCAGTGCGCGAGTCCGACTAGCACTTGCCTGGTTTTTTTTTTTAATATCTCACATATTCGTAAAAATAAAAGTGAAAACTTAGACGTGGCCGCGGCAGACCACGAAAGAGATGGCGGAACGACCTGGATGGCTTCCTTAAGAATTGAATTAGAAAGCGAGGAATCGTGATCGTTGGAAAGAATGGGAGGAGGCCTGTGCCCAACAGTGGGACAATACGGGCTAGCTAAAAGTAAACAGTTTGCTTTAATATTAATGGTTTAATTTTTACCCCGCTATAAATACGCCCCTAAAAAAAAGTCATTTATTTCAGGTAAAACCCCCTTTTCCAAGTCATCCATATAAAATAATTAGCTTAAAATAAAATTATAAGCATTAAAAAAATTAAAATCCCAATATTCAATAAATAATAATTCCAAGAAATACAATAAAAATCCAATAAATAAAATTCAATAAATCAAAATTCAATAAACTAAAATGCAATAAATTAAAGTTCAAAAAAACCACATTAACCCAAAAAAAAAAACACCAAAAATTCAAAACATTTTAATTTGTAATAGTTAATAGTTTTACTTTGCAATTTCACTGATGAGGTCACTATTTTCTTAATGCGAATAGACTATAGTGAGCACTAGCAAATAAACTACATCCATAAAATCCAGCCCACTGGGCACATTAACCGCGCTTCAATCTCTTGCAGTGTAGGTCGACGTAAACAGCATCGAAGACTTTCTGAAAGTCATCAACAAAACACAGAAACGATTAGTCAGATACTTAGTTTTTTTTTTAAATAGCATACTGTATGTCTCACTGCTGTGCAAAGGCCTCCCAATTCTCCTTCCAAACGTCTCTGTCTAGGGCGATCTCTGGCCAAGTTTACCCCGCGAACATGATCAGATGGCCACCTTCGCCGCGGTGGACCGTCCTCAGGCATCCCGTGGGTCACAATCCTCGCTCACCTGTCCGGGTACATTCGTGCGACTGGGCCAGCCCACTTCCACTTCAGCCTGGCTATTTTTTTCCCCGACATCTGCTATTACACAGTTTAAAAGAAAATAAACTTGTGTTCCTGACAGTAATCAACAAGCAGAAAGCCAGCGGCTGCTACGACGGCAGCGACGACGAGGACGCTCCCAAGCACAAGATCTGCATGAACCTCACCTGTCCGCAGTACAGCAGCGGCCACTGCGACGAAGCCCTGCGAGGCGTCACCGAGGAAGACGCCGCCGACGATCTGCACGCCATCAGCTCCGAGCCCAGTCTTAAGGTAACTGTTTCACGGCAACTTAGGTCCAAATAAAAAAGCTTTCGTCTTAGCACACAGGCCATCCTTGACCCACCACCTAAAGAAAGAATAAAGCTTAGGCAAGAATATCACCTACCACCATCCGACTTCTTGAAACCCCAAGAACTTCTTCAGCCTGGACGTGATTTACAGTGGTCTATATGGAAAGCACTAAATATGCACACAACGCCCGTCTAGTCCCAAGCTAAGCAGAGCTTGTGTTATGAGTACTAGACAACTGATAAACATACTTATATATTTCTAAATACATACATATTATAGATAAATTACACCTAGATACAGAACAAATGATTGTGCTCATCACACAAACATTTGTCTTGGGTGGGAATCGAATCCACGACCTCCAACATAGCAGTCAGGGCCACTAACCATTAGACCAACAGGCCAGTTAAAAATCGGTAAATTGATGATCGGCTGCGCACCCAGTTAGGCTGCTGCAAACAGAATTTGGCTTGGGGGTTTTATAAACCCGTCGGATACTCAATGAGCCACACGTTAGAATGCTCCAAGTGCCCATATTCCTGCACTTTGGAGGATTTGTGAGTTTTAGTCAGTAATAGTCTCACATTTCCTCTTAATTCACCTAGAGTGGAAGAAGTTATTTAGTTATTACCTACCTAAAAAACTGGGCAAGTGCGAGTCTGACTTGAACACTGAGGGTTTCGTACAAACTAACTTACGTAAATAGTTAAATTCCTGAATCGAGTCTCGAAGATTTTTCCGAATAGAAAAGTTGTTTTTTTGTGACGTAACTATAAATTTTCAGTTTTCAGATTTATTCCTATACTTGTGCTATATGACCTTGCTCATGCCAAATTTCAGGAATCTAGGTCAACGGGAAGTACCCTATGAATTTTGATTCCCTTGAGAGTGTCGAAATATACGTTTTTTGCGACATAAATAGCCGTATCTTTTTTTCGTTAACTTAGAAGTTTGAATTTTTCACAGCTCCAAGGGACCGCAGACTTCAGTATAGTTATGGTTTTAATTTCAACTCGATACCTCTACGCATTCTTGAGATAGGGTCTTTACAGACCGTATAAGGGTTCCGTTTATTCCTTTTGAGGTACGGAACCCTAAAAAAAGTGTCTTGGTTAAACCAAAATTGGTTTTAGGTTTATCTATCCAGTTCGTAACAAAGTTGTCGATATACATCACAAAATTAGCATGCCCAAGCCGTAGAACTGATGATCGTTGAGGGAGAAGACAAGATGTTCTGATTGGCGACCGTAAATTGGTAATCGAAAGAGTTCTGGTATGCAAAGGGCAATTGAAAGAACCGGTATATAATACTGCACAAATTGCATAATGCATTAATCATGATCAAAAGTAGCGCAACAAATTGTTGCTGTAACAGTGTTTAGATTAATTATTGCTTGCAACACTTCATAGATTATTTGGGTATGAAATAAACACAGCAACACTCATAAAACTAACATTAATAAACCCACTTGGCCATTTGTTCATTTCCACTTCCATCCCCCATATTTGGTGCCCCGCTTGGGCGGACCACCGCCGTGTGCGTGGAGGCAATCGGCGGCAGCGACCTTTCACGTCAGGCCCTGGTTCTGGCTATTTTTCGGAGCGAGGAGGAATAGCAGGCGGTCGCCTCTTCCTGCGAAGCAGTAATGCTAGCGAAGGAGGAGGCAGGCCGCACGCGTGAGGGAACGAAGGTCTTCACGCCCCAGCCGCCGTAATTCCAACCCCGACTACCAGCCACGGTAGACGTGGGCTTGCGGACGTCGAGCAATGGTAGCTCGCCGTTCGGCCGTTCGGTAATTAACTGGACCGAGCCCAGTCGTCAACAGCGCGTAGTGATCCACGCACTCCTCAAAGAGATGTCAGCAAACCGTAGTGGCCCAGCAGGGCCGATGCCCGCTAGCTAGGACCGCGGGGAATGAAACCCGTAGTCCTAGAACGCAAAGGGTAATTGAAGGACACAGGTGTGGTTTTAGTCAGTAAAAGTCTAACACGCCCCCTTGCTCCACCCAGAGCGCGAGAAGCCATTGGATGAATTCCACCCCTAAAAAAACCCCTATATTTTTTACGCCGAATCTTTTTCCAACCCCATGTCTTGTAACCGATTTAGATCAAACTTCTCTAAGAACCTTCGCTAGAAAACCTGCTCTCAAATTAAAAAAAAACCACATCCAAATCGGTTCACCCGTTAAAGAACTACCACACACACGCATACACACAAATAGCGGTTAAACTTATAACACCCCTCTTTTTGCTTCGGTAGTTAAAAATGATGTTGCTACAAGTATTTTGTGGCCACTTATACACACTACCATTCAATCAATCAAAAACATGTGTTTCTTGTAAACCATATACAGGCACTTTTGAATTTTCAAAATGTCGGCCAGTCAGAAAAGTGAAGCTAAATTGCATGTTCCAAAGTGTAGATATCTGTTGAAAAGAACATACAAGAAACTCAGTGGACACTCTTAAATCAAAACAGGATCAGACTATAAAACTATTATTGTGCCCCACTATTAATGGTGCAGACCTCCCTTTTCTCCATCCAGACAAGAAATATCGACACCAGAACTGCCTATAGTCCATCTCACAAATAACCTCATATCTCCCACAGCCCGACCGTCACACAGACTCGTCGAGCGACCTGTCGGACTCCGACTTCGAATATCTGACTGCTACGGTGAAGAAACGCAAGGTGTCCGCGTCGGAAGACAAGAGCCCCAGCAAGCGCGGCAAGAGTGAGCGGCTGGAGCTGCGGCCCGAGGGGAACGTGGAGGAACTGCTGGCCGTCGTGGATGAGCAGCTCAAGAAGCTGGACGAGAGGCTCGTCAAGCTGCTAGCGTGGCAGAGGCTGCAGCAGGTAATTAAGGACTTAGTTTTTCTTTGTGTCCCTTCAGATGCAAAGGAATTTTTATGTTACGAGGTTGGTGATAAGAGTTATTCGAGTTCAAAAAAGGAGGTCATCAGCTCAACACGTTTGTATGTTAAAAACGACCTATCGCTACCGGCTGTAGTTCGTCCCGGTGAAAGGCGCGGATAACGCCCCCTTTCACCTCGGTCGACGGATTAGGGGACATCGGATCCGTCGCTCCATTAATTTGGACCTCGGATGGTGGCTTTAGTATTTCACGCCTCTTTTAAACGTAGAAGAGAGTGAACACCTCGTTCTCCACTACGGGATGGGGCTTGTGGGCCGCGGGTCAGTACTACTACTAGTACGAGGGAACACTGGAGTGGTTTTAGTCAGTACGATTTATACACAACGTTTTTCTTTCAAAAAAAGGGTGGCGATGTGTTTTAGCAGATACTTATCTATGATGTAGTTTCCGCGAGAGAGCGCTATGCTTAGCGCGCAGTGCGGAAGGTTACGAACATTCCATATCAAGCGAGTAGTAGAATCAATATTTTAGTTACTTGTTAGTGCGTTTTTGGTTTGAAATAATGTTTAAAGTTGATTTGTTTTGGTTATACATCACTTAATTTAGACTAAATCTCAATAAAATATACATGTAAAGTAAAAATCGTACAAGATTCCTTTTAGTAGTTTTGAGTTTACTGCTGAATTGATTTCGAAATGAATGTGGGATTTAGCCAAGTATGTCAGGTAGCAAAATATTGTTGTTGAATTTATTTACTAGTTATAGACACAAGATGTATGGATCGAAGGGTGTCTCGCTTGTCATATTATGAATAAATGTGGGTTTCGTCCAATGAGATTCAAGAAGTGGAGGTGTGGACACAGGTGCTGGCGGGCGAGCAGGCGTGGGGCTTGTGGCGCGGCGCGGGCGTGTCGGGCGCGCTGCGGGCGGCCGTGCGGCGCGGCGTGGACCGCGCGCGTCTCGCGCGGCTGGGGCTCGTGCGCCGCGCGCTGCCCTCCGAGCTGCTCAGCGGCGCCGACCGCGCGCGCATCGCGCGGGTCGTGTGGGGCGCGCCGCCGCCTCCCGCCCCTCCTGCGCCGCCGCGCTCGCCCGGACACTCGCTCAGTGACGCCACTGTCAGAGCCACGCTGTGCGCCATCACGAGACCTGACAGGTAACTTCTACTATTATCGTGCGCCGCGCGCTGCCCTCCGAGCTGCTCAGCGGCGCCGACCGCGCGCGCATCGCGCGGGTCGTGTGGGGCGCGCCGCCGCCTCCCGCCCCTCCTGCGCCGCCGCGCTCGCCCGGACACTCGCTCAGTGACGCCACTGTCAGAGCCACGCTGTGCGCCATCACGAGACCTGACAGGTAACTTCTACTATTATCGTGCGCCGCGCGCTGCCCTCCGAGCTGCTCAGCGGCGCCGACCGCGCGCGCATCGCGCGGGTCGTGTGGGGCGCGCCGCCGCCTCCCGCCCCTCCTGCGCCGCCGCGCTCGCCCGGACACTCGCTCAGTGACGCCACTGTCAGAGCCACGCTGTGCGCCATCACGAGACCTGACAGGTAACTTCTACTATTATCGTGCGCCGCGCGCTGCCCTCCGAGCTGCTCAGCGGCGCCGACCGCGCGCGCATCGCGCGGGTCGTGTGGGGCGCGCCGCCGCCTCCCGCCCCTCCTGCGCCGCCGCGCTCGCCCGGACATGAGCTCAGTGACGCCACTGTCAGAGCCACGCTGTGCGCCATCACGAGACCTGACAGGTAACTTCTACTATTATCGTGCGCCGCGCGCTGCCCTCCGAGCTGCTCAGCGGCGCCGACCGCGCGCGCATCGCGCGGGTCGTGTGGGGCGCGCCGCCGCCTCCCGCCCCTCCTGCGCCGCCGCGCTCGCCCGGACACTCGCTCAGTGACGCCACTGTCAGAGCCACGCTGTGCGCCATCACGAGACCTGACAGGTAACTTCTACTATTATCGTGCGCCGCGCGCTGCCCTCCGAGCTGCTCAGCGGCGCCGACCGCGCGCGCATCGCGCGGGTCGTGTGGGGCGCGCCGCCGCCTCCCGCCCCTCCTGCGCCGCCGCGCTCGCCCGGACACTCGCTCAGTGACGCCACTGTCAGAGCCACGCTGTGCGCCATCACGAGACCTGACAGGTAACTTCTACTATTATCGTGCGCCGCGCGCTGCCCTCCGAGCTGCTCAGCGGCGCCGACCGCGCGCGCATCGCGCGGGTCGTGTGGGGCGCGCCGCCGCCTCCCGCCCCTCCTGCGCCGCCGCGCTCGCCCGGACACTCGCTCAGTGACGCCACTGTCAGAGCCACGCTGTGCGCCATCACGAGACCTGACAGGTAACTTCTACTATTATCGTGCGCCGCGCGCTGCCCTCCGAGCTGCTCAGCGGCGCCGACCGCGCGCGCATCGCGCGGGTCGTGTGGGGCGCGCCGCCGCCTCCCGCCCCTCCTGCGCCGCCGCGCTCGCCCGGACACTCGCTCAGTGACGCCACTGTCAGAGCCACGCTGTGCGCCATCACGAGACCTGACAGGTAACTTCTACTATTATCGTGCGCCGCGCGCTGCCCTCCGAGCTGCTCAGCGGCGCCGACCGCGCGCGCATCGCGCGGGTCGTGTGGGGCGCGCCGCCGCCTCCCGCCCCTCCTGCGCCGCCGCGCTCGCCCGGACACTCGCTCAGTGACGCCACTGTCAGAGCCACGCTGTGCGCCATCACGAGACCTGACAGGTAACTTCTACTATTATCGTGCGCCGCGCGCTGCCCTCCGAGCTGCTCAGCGGCGCCGACCGCGCGCGCATCGCGCGGGTCGTGTGGGGCGCGCCGCCGCCTCCCGCCCCTCCTGCGCCGCCGCGCTCGCCCGGACACTCGCTCAGTGACGCCACTGTCAGAGCCACGCTGTGCGCCATCACGAGACCTGACAGGTAACTTCTACTATTATCGTGCGCCGCGCGCTGCCCTCCGAGCTGCTCAGCGGCGCCGACCGCGCGCGCATCGCGCGGGTCGTGTGGGGCGCGCCGCCGCCTCCCGCCCCTCCTGCGCCGCCGCGCTCGCCCGGACACTCGCTCAGTGACGCCACTGTCAGAGCCACGCTGTGCGCCATCACGAGACCTGACAGGTAACTTCTACTATTATCGTGCGCCGCGCGCTGCCCTCCGAGCTGCTCAGCGGCGCCGACCGCGCGCGCATCGCGCGGGTCGTGTGGGGCGCGCCGCCGCCTCCCGCCCCTCCTGCGCCGCCGCGCTCGCCCGGACACTCGCTCAGTGACGCCACTGTCAGAGCCACGCTGTGCGCCATCACGAGACCTGACAGGTAACTTCTACTATTATCGTGCGCCGCGCGCTGCCCTCCGAGCTGCTCAGCGGCGCCGACCGCGCGCGCATCGCGCGGGTCGTGTGGGGCGCGCCGCCGCCTCCCGCCCCTCCTGCGCCGCCGCGCTCGCCCGGACACTCGCTCAGTGACGCCACTGTCAGAGCCACGCTGTGCGCCATCACGAGACCTGACAGGTAACTTCTACTATTATCGTGCGCCGCGCGCTGCCCTCCGAGCTGCTCAGCGGCGCCGACCGCGCGCGCATCGCGCGGGTCGTGTGGGGCGCGCCGCCGCCTCCCGCCCCTCCTGCGCCGCCGCGCTCGCCCGGACACTCGCTCAGTGACGCCACTGTCAGAGCCACGCTGTGCGCCATCACGAGACCTGACAGGTAACTTCTACTATTATCGTGCGCCGCGCGCTGCCCTCCGAGCTGCTCAGCGGCGCCGACCGCGCGCGCATCGCGCGGGTCGTGTGGGGCGCGCCGCCGCCTCCCGCCCCTCCTGCGCCGCCGCGCTCGCCCGGACATGAGCTCAGTGACGCCACTGTCAGAGCCACGCTGTGCGCCATCACGAGACCTGACAGGTAACTTCTACTATTATCGTGCGCCGCGCGCTGCCCTCCGAGCTGCTCAGCGGCGCCGACCGCGCGCGCATCGCGCGGGTCGTGTGGGGCGCGCCGCCGCCTCCCGCCCCTCCTGCGCCGCCGCGCTCGCCCGGACATGAGCTCAGTGACGCCACTGTCAGAGCCACGCTGTGCGCCATCACGAGACCTGACAGGTAACTTCTACTATTATCGTGCGCCGCGCGCTGCCCTCCGAGCTGCTCAGCGGCGCCGACCGCGCGCGCATCGCGCGGGTCGTGTGGGGCGCGCCGCCGCCTCCCGCCCCTCCTGCGCCGCCGCGCTCGCCCGGACATGAGCTCAGTGACGCCACTGTCAGAGCCACGCTGTGCGCCATCACGAGACCTGACAGGTAACTTCTACTATTATCGTGCGCCGCGCGCTGCCCTCCGAGCTGCTCAGCGGCGCCGACCGCGCGCGCATCGCGCGGGTCGTGTGGGGCGCGCCGCCGCCTCCCGCCCCTCCTGCGCCGCCGCGCTCGCCCGGACACTCGCTCAGTGACGCCACTGTCAGAGCCACGCTGTGCGCCATCACGAGACCTGACAGGTAACTTCTACTATTATCGTGCGCCGCGCGCTGCCCTCCGAGCTGCTCAGCGGCGCCGACCGCGCGCGCATCGCGCGGGTCGTGTGGGGCGCGCCGCCGCCTCCCGCCCCTCCTGCGCCGCCGCGCTCGCCCGGACACTCGCTCAGTGACGCCACTGTCAGAGCCACGCTGTGCGCCATCACGAGACCTGACAGGTAACTTCTACTATTATCGTGCGCCGCGCGCTGCCCTCCGAGCTGCTCAGCGGCGCCGACCGCGCGCGCATCGCGCGGGTCGTGTGGGGCGCGCCGCCGCCTCCCGCCCCTCCTGCGCCGCCGCGCTCGCCCGGACACTCGCTCAGTGACGCCACTGTCAGAGCCACGCTGTGCGCCATCACGAGACCTGACAGGTAACTTCTACTATTATCGTGCGCCGCGCGCTGCCCTCCGAGCTGCTCAGCGGCGCCGACCGCGCGCGCATCGCGCGGGTCGTGTGGGGCGCGCCGCCGCCTCCCGCCCCTCCTGCGCCGCCGCGCTAGCCCGGACATGAGCTCAGTGACGCCACTGTCAGAGCCACGCTGTGCGTGCTGTGCTCCGCGGCGCCTATTTGTTTCTTAATTATAAATTAAATTATTATTGCATGCATTATTATATTTAGAAATATATTATTACATTTTTAATGTCATCATTTCATTATTAATTAATTTATTATTGGATGTCTTTATTCAATTTCTACATTATTACATTGCGTCAATCTTCAAATAATCTAAAATATTGATTTTACAGAATGTCAATTTGTTAAAAACTCATTTAAGCTATAATAACACTTTTGTATTAGGTGCATTTTAAGTGCGTTTATAAATTTATTGTCAAATTCAATGTCTTTAATCTCATTGGGTAATTTATTATAAATTTTTATGCACATTACAAGAGGTCCTGAGTGAAACATAGCTAGTTTTGAACTCGGCATTGCTAATTCATTTTTTACTCTTAAGGAGCGTTGCAGCGGTCTTTGATTCTTAGCTACAGGGAATAACGACGCATGTTTTCTAACAAACTTGCTTACTTCCATAATGTAAATGCTTGTTAAGGTGAGCATTTTATATTTAATAAAATAAGGTTTACAGCTTTGCATTTGATCTATATTCGCTAGAATTCTCACACATCTTTTTTGTAAAATAAACAGTTTTTCTACGTCAACGCAATTCATCGTTGTCACTCAGCTTAACCCACACCCCTTAACCAATTTGATCATAGTAAACTAAAAAGCAGTGTCCACATTGCTACGTCATTCATTAATTTAAAAAAAATAAACCTCTCCTGTTCGTAAAAATAAAAGTGAAAATTGTGTTGATTATAAATAATATTTGAAAATACTATGTAATAAAACGTTTGTCTTAATTTTAACACACACACTGATGAGTCACTATTTTCTTAACGCGAATAGGCTTTAGATTTACATATTTATTTGTGTGGCTGCGTTATTCTTCTAAATCTTTTATCACTTTTTGAAACAATTATCAACGTTTGAAAAGGTTTACATCTGATAATCAATTGTACATGTGATTATGTATAACACAAAACACTACGCATCCACCGCTTAAAGCATAAACAAATCGCCAACATTTATAAACAAAACTATAATAAAAAGGTACAGTTTTATAGCGCTATACTTAAGTACTATAGCAATATTATAAGAACAGTCAAAATTTTTGTGGATTTTAGACATTAATTTAATTAAGCTCAATAAAATAGAACATCCGATTTTAGCAAATACGATTTCCATTAGTTAATAAGACTGGAAGCTTTATTATATTCACTAAAAACAAAAATAAACTAAAAATATTGAGTTCAAGCGCCATTTAAGCGTCTTCATTTTCATGTTTTTGAATAAAACAAATGTTGAACTTGCGGTTACGCGGCCAAGTCGCGAAGACACACTAGCGTAAGAATATTCGTATCGTGGCTGTAGTGTATGTGAATTGACACGATACATACACTGTCTCGTGTGCTCATGTACAAGTGCCTACGGGGAGAGTCACCAGAGCCGCGGGCGAGTGTGGACGTAGTGTACTGTGTACGCGTGCATTGTCGAGCCAGTGATCCTAACGGGTAGGAGAGGAATAAACCAGACACAACAGTGGCGATTGTCCAACGATAGCAGGGCGAACTTGCGGCAATCACTCGCGAGGCGGCGCTTTTGGAGGCCGGTCTTCCAACAATAGAGGCAATGCGAAACTAATCTTTATTTGTTTTGTAGGAACGGAGTAGGCGATGGCTTAGGCAGACCTATCCCAATGCGGCTCTCATCCCTGACAATCGGCACGGACAGCGGCTGCGACGTGCGGCTGGACGCCAGCGCCTGCAGCCACACGTCGCGCAACCACGCCGTCATATTCATGGACGAGGTGAGCTACAGCACAGAAAGGTTTACGCAGTTTATGAGTCCTGTATTGTACATAACATGCGCGCGTTGCAGATCAGCACTTTTCCGCCATCATCATCATTTCAGCCGATAGACGTCCACTGTTGGACACAGGGCTCCCCAAGTGTCGCTATAATGATCGGTCCTATGCGTCTCTCATTATCGGATTCCCGCAAACCTCACCAGGTATCGGTCCACCATCCAACCCTACTTCTTCGTGTGGTCGTCACTAGAACCTTTAGTCCCCATGGACCATCTGTTCTGCGAGCAATGTGCCCGGCCCACTGCGACTTAATTTTGGCGATTCTTCGGGCTATGTCGATAACCTTGGTTCTTCTGAGGATATCTTTATTTTAGATGCGATCACGCAAGAAAACAACCCTTTCCATCACCTTTCACGATTTATATTGCAAAGCGGCAGTACAAAATTATTATATGTACATAGACTACTATCGTGCTCAATTGACCCATCATTCATGCTACGTATAGCATTAGTAACGTGGTACTTTACCGAGCGATGCCATCTTTTAACTAGCTGTGACGTCAGCAGTTTACGCATCGCTCCGGCCCGCAACACTTGCCCTCTATTGATACTCAAAAGAACTCTTTTATAATATGTTTGAGTGAAAAAAAAAAATATAATTGAATGTATTGGCGTTAAGAAAATAGTGACACATCGTTGTCACTCAGCTTAGTCACACCCCTTGACAATTTTCTTCTGAACATTGCCTCACACTACGAATTATTCCTGTATTGTGTGTGAGTTCACAAACATGTAAAATCACATACACAATAATTATAGTAAATTAGTAAGCCATTTTCACATTGACCAGTTGATGTAAACCCTTCAGACAGTACGGACGCGACTTTTGTCAATTTAAAAAATGACGTCACTTAAATAAATTAAACAGTAAAAAACAATAAAACAAAAGTGAAAATTCTGACAATTATGGTAAAATTTTAAAATAATTACTGATTTTATTAATATTATGATATTGTGTACTAAAAAAATATTTTAGTGTTGATGGTTTTATTTTTACCAGTATGAATACGCCTTTATTTTGCAGTAGCACTGACCAGTCACTCACTATTCTTACAGCGAATAGACTATAATTTTATATTTTTTTAAAGATTTATATTTAAGAATGTATTAATTTATCCTGTAAAGAATTTTGAATAAATACTTTTACCATTATTATTATTAATTTATTCTTACCCTCCTTCTCAGGTGAGCCGGCACTTCGAGCTGATCAACTATTCAGAATGGGGCAGTTGCGTGAACGGCGTACTATACGCCTGTGACGTGCAGCAACGTGACGCTCCCTCCGACGAGGCGCCACAGGCTGACGTCAGGGCTGCCGCGCTGCGAGACATCGTGAGGCCGAGGATGAGGGAGCCGCTCAGGTGAGGGTACACTATACGCCTGTGACGTGCAGCAACGTGACGCTCCCTCCGACGAGGCGCCACAGGCTGACGTCAGGGCTGCCGCGCTGCGAGACATCGTGAGGCCGAGGATGAGGGAGCCGCTCAGGTGAGGGTACACTATACGCCTGTGACGTGCAGCAACGTGACGCTCCCTCCGACGAGGCGCCACAGGCTGACGTCAGGGCTGCCGCGCTGCGAGACATCGTGAGGCCGAGGATGAGGGAGCCGCTCAGGTGAGGGTACACTATACGCCTGTGACGTGCAGCAACGTGACGCTCCCTCCGACGAGGCGCCACAGGCTGACGTCAGGGCTGCCGCGCTGCGAGACATCGTGAGGCCGAGGATGAGGGAGCCGCTCAGGTGAGGGCACACTCAGAAAATTTAGACTTGAGGCAAAAAACAAAATACAAGCAGAGGGTGATGACGGGATACCTGAAACGAGGAGGTTTGTCTTTATTGGATGTTACAGGAACTGTCAAACCCGCTTCGGATGATGGTATTGACGTCAATAATATGAACAATAGCGTGTGATCAAAGAGTTACTCTAGTAGATCTAATGAAATATAGTAAAGTGACACCACTTTTCCGGAGACAGTAAAGGCAAATAATTTTAGACCAGTATTCGTGTTGACAGATTTTAGGTAATGTTAAATCAAATGCTTTATCATTTAAACATTTTAAAAACAAATAACATTATGCACAATAAACAGTAAGATGAAAATCTTTTGGTGAAAATCAGAACACGGTGTACAATTGACGCAGGTGTCTCCTTATTAAAAACATTTTTTTTCGTAGGTAGAGGAACAAGATGTTATAGACATTTTATGCGACTTATCTAAGGCGTTTGATTGCGTAAATCATGAAAAATAACTCTTGATACTTCAGCACTACGAACTAGGGAAAATAGCGTTAAGCTTAGTAAAATTTTATTTGAATGATAGGCAGCAGTTAGATTAGATAAATGGTGTGAGTTCGTCGGGATTTAATGTGAAAATCGGGGTACCTCAAGGCTCAATTTTAGGTCCTTTTTTATTTTCAGTTTATATAAATGATTTCACTCTATTTGTTGCAAAACAAAATGGGCTTGCTGGCCTTATGAACTTTTATTAAAGTTATCTAACAAATTGATCTGATTACCCACAGAATAAACGGCAACCTAACCAGTCCGCTGGCCGCCGAGCCGCAGTGCCGCTGCTCGGCGGCGCCGCCGGGCAGCGCGGGCGCGTGGGAGGGCTCGGCGCTGGTGGCGCACGGCGCGCTGCTGCAGTTCGGCTGCCAGGCCTTTGTGTTCAGCATCACGGACGCTCTGGCCTTCCCCTACGACGTCTCGGAGGAGGACGCACTATAGCCCTCCGACCTCACGGTGCCAGGGCTCTGTTGGGATGTCTGATCTGACATTGGGGTGACTGTAGACCCGTTTCTGCTACCTGCCCATTGCAGATTCTTTGTGCTTTGTGTGAAACTGATTCATACATAAAGTATCCGCACTGAAATTAGCGCATGACTTCACATTTTGTTCCGGCATGAGTGAGCTGTATAACCAGTAAACACAACTATATCTGAAAATTGACAAAAACGTTTAAAAAAATAAATTCCTGACATGAAATACTGTAAATTAATATTAGTTTAAATGAAATATAAATGTAGCAGTGTTACTCGACTAAAGTAACCAATCATACATAGGTACAGTCATTTTACCATAACAAGATTTGCAATAGCGTAATGCGCAACTCGGCATATTTTCTCAGAAAATGATTTTCTTTTAGTGCATGAAGCGGATACAAACACGACTTGACATGTAGGGGCGTCATACTAAACTGAGCAACTTATGACCAAGATTTTTTTCACTATGTCCTGTCTATTGGTAGTATATGTTTAATGTCTTTGGTTGTGGCCGTTACCACTCGGCCACTACTGCTTGGATATTGCTTACCTACGCGTGTAAATCCTGGCAGCAGAATTGACGGTCTACTCTCACCATAGCCCATATGCATTGGTTTTATCAATGGATTAAGTTAATTCTTAATATACTATTATGTTTACTTGTTAGTGTAATTGTACTATGGTTATAATGCAATGTTCTAAGTATACAAGCGACATTTATGTTATTATGTTGTATTTTCTACTAATGTTCATTCAGTTGAACTTTTTAACTACTTAATTTTGCACTAGTTTTGCAGATTTAATGCCAATTGTATTAATTTATTTATTATTAAAATATGATCAGTTCTTGAAGTTGGATACAGTATTTTTAATTATCAATTTTTGACTGTCTGATTACTGATCAAGGATCTATTTTTGTAATGAAAATTATTTATTTTATCATTTTTGTACACACATATTAACACACAAACACACACACACACACACACATTATCTTAAAGTGTATGAGACAAATTATTAAATGTTTACTAACAGCAGTAATAATAATAATATTTATTAAAAAATACATATTTGACATAAAATGTAATGTACTAAAAAAAAAACAAGTAATACAACAGTCAATCTAATTTGAATAGGAAGATCCTGTATCTTAGGAGGCAGTGTCTTCGCATAGATAGTAGACGAACAGAATTATGAGCGTACAGCGTAGATATTATTGACAAAATGTGGACTAATGAGGAAAGAAATATATAATTATATAGATATATATATTTTTTTTTTGCAGTGACTGGTTAGTTTAATGAATTGTCTACAGCCAATCGCATAGACGCCACTTTCAGTTTTACGTGCAGTGCACGAGCACTTTAATTCACATTCCGTCCACTGTTGGACATAGGCCTCCTCCAAGTGTCGCCACAAGCCTGGTCCTGTGCGTCTCGCACCCATGGGGTCCCCTTGCCCCCCCGCAGCTGCACACTCCAGGTTGTGGGAGGCGCTACACGGCTGCGTCTTCCGGTACGCGGTCGTCACTCCATAACCTTTCTGTTCTGCGAGCAATGTGCCCTGCCCACTGCTATTTAAGTTGGCCGTTTCTTCGATTTATAATTAAATGCAAGAAACATTTTTGTTTTTTTGACTGACTAACTTCTTGACAATTATAAAGTGCCTGTAAATGATTGATTTGAAATAAATGCTTTGATTATTTTATTCTTCTTTAATTCTTCGGGCTATGTCGGTAACCTTGGTTCTCCTGTGTCGATACGTTTTTTGCAGTAGCCGGACGCTAATATCTGAATATTCAACTTCAGTTAATTCATCTATCTTGAGAACTCTTTAGTTGTCAAGTGTGAAACTCCGTCAAGAAATCACTGTACGTTTTGAAACCAAAACCTGATGAATGTTTGTATTGTCCGTTATAACATAGTCACTCTTTTTTCGCTACTTCAGGAACTGATCTACTAATATTTTTTATATTAAAATGTGATTTCATTACCGAAAGGTATTGAAATCTTTCGGATCGCAAGCGTCGCAAGTTTTGTCTCGTTCCTTGTTAGCTTTCTGTCTTGTTCTGATAAAACTTGTGAGGTTTGCGCGCTATACGCCTTGCCTTATGTATTCAATGACAATATACTCCATTCACGTTAAGAATAAAGATTTAATTTTTTTTTTCTTTACTGTCCGTTCAACCGGTTTTGAATTTTATTCCGTAGGCATAAGGATTGCATTGAGAGCAAAAAGTTTACTGCAGCCGCCGTTTATCGTGCCACCAAAGCAATAAAATTCAAAATCGGTTGAACGGGCAGTAAAGTAAGTTTTAAATGTCTCAACGCGAATGGAGTATAGTGAGATACGAAACTTGTAGATGTTTTGTGACATTTCAAATTCGATACCTAAGTATTCCTAATCTTGTTTCATACTTGGGGTCGGCGAAACACTTTGCTTTTTCTTCTATTCTATCAATTCAATAGGTATTAATTTTATTTTTATTATGTTTATACTGAATTCCTTCCATTATTCTCGGTTCTTCGCCTCTCTCATCTGCTTCGTGGTGTGCCACGGGGCTAGGATACTGGTACCTATCCAGCTAGACTGAAAACTAACCCCCACATAGGTGGGGAAAGGTTTGGTATATTGATTGGTAAACCAAGTCTTACATAGCACTCGTCACAAAAATACCTGTAGAATATATAAATCAACATACTAGTAAATCTGTTAATGTTATGTTCTGTCATACAATGTTATTCTAATATTAGCTTTGCATGTTGGTCAAGCGTGAGCGGTGATTGTAAATATTTAGATAATTAATTAATTAATGGGCGCTTTTCATTGTGGATTGGATTCTATGTATGATTATAAAGTTTTGAAATTTTAATTTTAATGGTTTTAAGGCTCCCACACAAAATTGCGATGCGATGCGACGCCGCGTCCAACAGAAAATATGCATGTAAAAAAAAAATATTGTCTATCCATGGAGTTCAAGCTTCCTTCGTACCAAAATTCATCAAAAGCAGTTCAGTAGTTTAACCGTGAAAGCGTAACAGACAGACAGACAGAGTTACTTTCACATTTATAATAATAATAGTATGGATTAGAGCCGAAAATCATCGGGTCAGGGTGACCATAAAATGCGAATCAATTCGCGAGCTCTTGCGATGCGTCGTGCAAGTTCGGAGATTTTTACGATGCGACCTCGCATAGCAGTTTTGTGTTTGGGCCCTTATAGGGATTGCTAATCATCTATATAATATAGTCACAAAATCTTTCAAGTCTTCTTAAAAAAGAGGCGTTAACTAAAACCCTTATGTTCGAGTGACTCGAGCCGTGTAAACGTCTTTTCGATGTACTACTGCGTATGGTTTACACGACTCGTATTCACTAAATAAGTTTTGAGTTAATGCCATCTAGCGATTGGTTGTGATTTCAAATTTTTAATCAATTTACCTATTTAAAAAGAAAATGCTTTTTTAGCAATACTAATAAAATTATATGCCCACGTAATTTATAGTAATGCTGTTATGACTTAAAAGTCCATGTGACACCTAATTTTTAATTAAAAAAATGAATGCCCATGTAATATTAAAATAAAATAATTTTGGAAATAACCGCAATTGGTTCGATGTCTTCATGATTTGTTTCGTTTATGTAATATTGTGTGAAACATAAACTATTGTAATTAATTATTAAGAATATTCGGCCGAAATGGACCACGTAAAGATTTTGGCCGGTTGTTGTAACCACACGTTATTGTAGCATATTATGTGTATACTTACGGTACCTATTGTTAAGGTATATGGTTGATTTGCAGTAAAAATAAAACATTAAACAAGTTTTTAGTATTATCTTTTTTTTGGAAAGATTCCTTTATCGTGGTTGCGTTCACAATCGTGTAAACTCTACAACGTAAACGTCTGTAAACGTACAACTATCTGTAGGTTATACAAATCTTTGTTCCGTGCGGGAATTGAACACACAACACGCAGTGCAGCAGCCAATAGCTCAACCACTGCGCCAACCGCCCTCACAAAAATTAACAAAATAAATAAATTAAAAAAAAACCGGGCAAGTGCGAATCGGATTCGCGCACTGAGGCTTCTTTACAAACTTACCTATGAAAACAGTTCAATTCCCGAGTTGAGTTACGAAGATTTTTCCGAAACGCATTTTTTCTTTATTTTGTGACGTAACTTCAGTTTTATAGTTTTTAGATTTTTTCCTATACTTGTGCTATAAGACCTTGCTTCATGCCAAATTGGAGCCTATCAATAATAATAATAATAATAATAATAAAACAATTCAAAATTTCATAGGTACAAAAAAATTCATAGGGTACTTCCCTTTGACCTAGTTAACGGGAAGTACCCTATGAATTTTTATTCCCTTGAGAGTGTCGAAATACACGTTTTTTTGCGACATAAACGGCCGTATCTTTTTTTGATTTTTTCACAGCTTCAAGGGACCTGACTCTATGGTTTTATTTCAACTCGATACCTCTATGCGTTTCTGAGATAAAGGGTCTTGACAGATAGACAGACGGATGGACAACAAAGTGATCCTATAAGGGTTCCGTTTTTTCCTCTTGAGGTACGAAACCCTAAAAACAAGTTTATAAAGAGAACAACATACAGAATAAGGATTGGAAAAAAAATTATAAGCTTTATTTTATAAGCAAAATTAAATTTACTTTGATGACTATCAAAATGTGGATAGGAAATATTTAGGAAAGGTGATGTAATTTTTATTGTAAATCAGCCATATATCACTCAACTTTTGTGTTCTGGTTTGATAATTAGCCGTCATTTAAAATCCAATAAATGATAAACAAATGGTAAGGGTGGTTGGTTTTTAGTGTACCCTTACATCTCACCTAGCGTCGTTTCTGCATAGGCTTAAGCCGGGTACAGACTGTTGTAATGTAACATGCAAGGTAACATGAAAGGAGCGTTTCACGTTTTTTTTCACGTTTGCGCGCGCACTCACCTCGCAAGTACCTAATCACAGATGAAATCTTTCATGGCAAATTCTTTCATTGCATGTTATGGTGCAGCAGTCTGTACCCGGCTTTATGTCGAATGTGTACGAACGCAGCGTTGACGTCACAGGTCATTGACACACATACTTGTGACCTCTTATTTATGGTCTACTTTGCTGTACCTAAATTATTTTAATCGACTCTAGTTTTTTTTGGGCATCCTCCTTTGATACTAAAAAAAAGGCAAAACCAAACAGGCGTTTTCATTAGTTTCACTGTTTATTAAATATAGAGCAACTTACGGCTATTAGAAGCCGAAACTTATGCACGAATATTATCTATTATCAGGTCTGCAACAAAAATGCTGTCTGGATGTTTTCAACTGATATCTATGTATTTAGGTGTTCTGAAAACGAAAAAAATAGTCAAAAAATTCCAGAACGTCAGGTTGTTTCGCAAAACGGAAAATTTTATTATAAAAAGGAATTTTTTGGCCTAACTTGAAGTCAAATAAGTAGGTACCATTTTATTTTGATTATTTGCTTTTTGTGTCTATGGGATAGTAGAGACCGAATAAAGGACCAAACAAATCACTGGACCAAAAAGTGTTGGCTTCCGAGGGAGCTTAACGTCAAAAAGAACGTCCTGCATGAAACTTTGGTGACCCTCATAAAGTTCTTCCACCACATAAAGCTGGGATTGATGAAGCAATTTGCAGTCACTTTCAAAAGATGGAAATTGCTTCAAATATCTTTTTAATGTCAAAGTTTCCTGGCCTCTCTAAGGCAAAGTTGAAGGAAGGTGTTTTCGTTGGACCAGATATTAGTCGGCTTATGGCTGATCCACATTTCATCACAACCAGGACGGATCCTCAAAGACAAGGGATTGCTTGAGGTCATAGAGAAATTTTTAGGCAATAAGCGCGAACCTATCAAGAATAATAAAAAAAAAAGTAACAAAAAACTAACTACAAAACAATCGTCTAGAGAATGTTAAAAGCATTTCAAGCAATTCTTTTATCTATTATTTTAAGATGATAACTTATTAACATAGATACCTACCTACCTACATTGTCTGAAAACGTGACCTGTTATAACAAAATGTATGTCATTTTTGGATTCAGTACACCCAAAAACATAGGAATTACTCAAAACAAAAGAGTAGACTTCACACAACGTATTTTCAATACGGTCACATCTACGCGACGTTAACGCGGCGTATAACTGCCTACCACGCCTAAGCTGGACATTCGCTCAGGGGTGATGGTAGAGTTCATACATACGGCAATTTGACAGTCAACAGACGAGCATTTAGAACCGTGCACTAGCTTCTGACGTTTTATAAGTACCCATGTAGGCCTATGTGAAATTAAAATATTTTGAATTTTCATGTTTTTAAGCTATTGCATAGCTTCTATCGAGATCCGTGAGCGCGGGGACCGAATCCAGAAATTCCGTAACGAAAAAAACCTCACGCTCCCCACTCCGACGGGCACGGAGGTGTGGCTTGAAGGCCGTGCATTGTCTAACGTCGTTTCTTTTCGGCAGTCTTCGACACGGTGTTTGTGTGCGTGCAACTAGCCGTATTGTTACTGCATAAGTTGATACAAAATGCTATATATGCAATAGCTTTACCGCGGCAGTCCCCGAGTGCCACACGTCTTTTTTTTTTTAAAGTACGAATTTTAGCGACATCCTCAATAGTCGTGTAAGAAACCAGAATGCAGAAGCACAGAACTATTTTTTGGCAGAAGTGTTCCACTGCCACAGAATGAACGAGCATACCTACTGTATTTTTAAGTTTAACCCTTGTTACCCGACTGCGCGACGCAAAGGAGGGTAATGTGTTTATCAGTCTATGTATGTATGTATGTATGTATGTATGTTTGTTTCTATGTGGCGTTCTAGAGACCAAATGCGTAGGCCGATTTTGATAATTCTTACGTCAATCGATTCGTCTTAACCTTGCGAGTGTCACTAAAGACATGACAGTAATCAAAATTCACCACAGCTACAACCAGACGCCATATTGTCAAAATGAAAAAAAAAAAGTCGATGAACTATATCAAGTGGGGTGTCGTTGAATAGGTATTTTAAAATCATCTTTAGGTTCCTTTTATCATTTTTCATTTTAAACAATAGTTTAGGAAATATAACGATTTAAAGTTGTTTAACAAAACAATCATTCTCGCTAATTTTCTTACTTATTGATTTAAGTTTTCATTTCAAGTATAAACGATACACAAATAAAAAAACAGTGAAAAAGCATGAAGAACAAATATTTTTGGTAAAAAAAGCCACCACCAAACTCGATAGATGGCGCTGTTCATTTGATGCACGTTTGTAAATCAAATCATTCGAGTTTTTCCATCTACTAGACAGGTCGATGAACATAAGCAAAAGATGACAACTATATTGGCAAAAACTACTAGGTTGTATAAATTACATGCAGTTGATATATCAGTAGAATCGAAAACATATGGTCAAAAACCGAAAGATGTAGGTATATGTTTCTGATGATCCTAACAAAACTGGAGGAATCGTTAAATATTTAACAATCGGTTTAGGATCACGAGTTATGTTACGAAGAAATTTGAATGTTACCCATGGTCTTATTAACGGAGCAATGGGTGTTATAAGGACAATTGAGTGGCCAGCTCTTCGGAGGGACCAATTGGAACCCGTAGAATTGCCACAAGCTGTTTATATAGAATTTGACGACAAAGCAATTAAAAACAATGTTGCTGGAGTAGGAGCCAGAATCGAACCATCGACGACAGAATTCGATGCACTTTGCGGACAGGGTAAAATAGAGCGAAAAATGTTGCCATTGATATTGTGCTGGGGTGTAACTGTACACAAGCTCCAAGGAACTACTTTGGACTTTTGGACCGAGCTGTGGTTGACTTAAGTTCACGCATATTTGCTAAAGGTCAAGCATATGTAGCTTTGAGCCGAGTTAGGTCTCTAGAGGGACTAATCATCAGTAGTTTAGACCACCGCAAGTTACTTAATAATCCCCACGATATTAACTCCCTCAATGAAATGACTAGATTGCGAAATTTACCATCTTATAACGCAGTCAATGAATCGTAACTAAAAAGTATAAAATAAAATAAAAATATTTAAAGAAAAACAAAAAACCCGACTGCGTCGAAACTAATTTTAAAAAATACGTAAAAAAAATAACTTAAATAAAAACTAAAAAGAAACAAACAAGCCCAGTAGTTTAGAATTCTGTTATGTAATACTAAATAACTACACAATTTAAATAGTTTTATAATCGATACACGCATAAAACAAATCATACATTCTAATGCAGAACAGACCGACTCACAGTCGGGGCCCATTCAAATTTTACCAATCAAATCTTCCCAAGGGGCCCCGACTGTGAGTCGTTCTGTTCTGCATTAGAATGTATGATTTGTTTTATGCGTGTATCGATTATAAAACTATTTAAATTGTGTAGTTATTTAGTATTACATAACAGAATTCTAAACTACTGGGCTTGTTTGTTTCTTTTTAGTTTTTATTTAAGTTATTTTTTTTACGTATTTTTTAAAATTAGTTTCGACGCAGTCGGGTTTTTTGTTTTTCTTTAAATATTTTTTTTTTTTGCAACTTTTTACTGTAGTATGTTGTCAATATAGGTACCGTCAGATAAATAGTTATCAAACATATTAGATGGCATTTTCCAATTTTGTAAAACTAGACGGTTCAATAATTCATTCCTCTCTTTCTATTCTTGTAAATCATTTACGACTGGCTTTCCTCAGCGCCAACATTCGCATGAAAGTAGACAATTTTCTACTTTGGAGCTCAACGGCTCCTTGGTAGTCCTGAGTTGAACTACACGAATACTGACGAATGTTTGCACTTACTAGACAGGTCTACTCAAATCTGTGTGGTTCTTTCCTCAAAAGACCATCTCAGACACTAATCTGCAAGGTAATATTACCATTAGGTACATGTTTGCTGTATGGACTTTAAAAGAGACTTTGACCCTGAGTTTGTTTCGGTGTTTCTCCTTAGGGTAGTCGGCTAGGAAACACCCTCCTCATTTAGTTTAAACTGACGAAAAAATTGATGTGTAAGTGTGTTTTAAAACCTATTTGAAAAATAGCAGCGTTTTACCTTCAAATAAAACGCATGTTGTGTCCGGAGACTCATTCGGGGTCATATAAACAATATTTGAGTCTAGCATCTTCCGTTTCCGTGTCACATCTATGTGGGTATATGCTACAATCTCCCACCATCATGACGTATTTCCGCTTTCGTTCACCAGGTGGCTGCAGCGCGCCAACTCGTTCATTGTGGCCTCAAAATCCTACAACTTAAGAAGTAATCAAACCAGGCAGTCTTTAAAAGTATGACCCCGAATGAGTCTCCGGACACAACATGCGTTTTATTTGAAGGTAAAACGCTGCTATTGTGTCCTTCGGCCTCATTCGGGGTCATATAAACAATATTTGAGGCTTTGTTTGTTATCGCCTGGTGAACGGGACGCCAATGTGTTGCAAAGGATAAAAGTTAAATTAGATCAATAAACCGTTATAGAATAAGTAGAAAAACATCCAATAGATTATAACACTTATATTTTAAAGCAAAATAATAATTATAAGATAATTACAATCTTAACCCTTGATTACAAAATAAACAAAAACATTCATACATACCACATAAAATATCCTCAATTATTGTAATTGTATGTGAATTAACTTACCATATCCATCATATTTTATATCTATTTTAATTAATCTTAAGTAATTAATTAATTGGCTGAAAAAGATGAATCAAGGAGCTACCTTGTGGTGGGATCACTTCTCTCCTATAATGTTTTTTAAAAGTATTACCAGATTTCCAATTAGCCCGTCCCATTATCTCATCAAGAGGCTCATTATCCAACCAGCTCCGTGAAGCTACTGCTGAACGGAAACTACCTGGAGTAGCTTCAATTCCTGCTTTCTTCAAAATAGATTTAACCCAACCTGCCAAAATAGTTCTAGTAGCTGGTTTAGCTTTTCCACATGCTGTAATAAATAATCTATCCCCAGAACAAAGTAACCGACGTTTCCAGGTGTCTATTAGAAGCCAGAACACTGGATCAAGCGCCACACTTTCAAGATTACCTAACAACTTCCAACCTGACTGTCCATGTGTTTCAGAATCCGTCTTCGAACCAAAATGCGGCCAAAACATAATGCTATTATCGCTTACTATACATCTGTCTGGGGACACGCTAAGTAATGTTAAGTCGTGTATCCTTCGCCCTGAACACAACAACAGTAGCACTGCACAAAACCTTGCAATTTCGAATAGACCTTGACTTTGAAGAGACCTACTGCCCAAGCAACCTATCAACGATTGAGGGTCCCAGACCGGGGGTGGACACTTCTTAGGCTGATGCAATGCTATAGCTTTAATCATTTGTTTTACCAAAATATTTGAACTTAAACGGGCCTCGCTTTTAGTATTGCATAAAGTAGACACAACAGATCTATGAAGAAGAATAGTACGAAAAGACAATTTTTCTTCTGCCAAATATCGAGCCAATTCACTACCTGTAGGATCTGAAAAATTTACACTAAACCTGGAACACCAATTTAACCGTCTCTGCCATGCTGGTCTATATGTATTCAAAGTAGACGATCTCCAACCTTCTTTGAGTAAACACTTTTGTTCTTCAGACCAGTCTCCTAAGGATTCAAACCACCCCCACATTTCCATACTTCTAGATACAGCTCCCTCGCCCGTGGTGGTGGTTGCCCGGTCCTCGTGTCTACGAGTACCTTCGATAACCTGTGGATCGTGAATGGAGGCGCTATCGCTCTTGTCTTCAAGACTGCTCTCCAGAATGCTCGAGACCACCTCGGTGCGACTATTAGAAATACACCTCGAGCCTGATTTAGATGCATCAGCACACGAGGTATTAAACTCGGAGGAGGAAAGACCCAAGCTAGATGAAAATCCCATTTGAATGCAAACGCGTTGTGCCTCCATGCTCGCTGATCCCTTTGATCTAGAGTTACGTAACAAGGTACTACGTGAGCTGTGCTGGATGCACACAGATCTATCTGGGGAACACCCCACTTCGCAAAGACAATGCTGGTGAACTCGGGGAGCAGATGCCATTCCTGTAACTTCGAGTGACGTGACAGACCGTCCGCCACGTTGTTGTACCTGCCTGGAATGTGATAGGGAACTACATGAATATCGTACTCTTGAAGAATTTAAAAAATCTGATAAATTAACTTCATCAAGGTCTGCGACTTGTTTCCCCCTTCCTTTCTTAAGTACGCTACTACCGCCTTGTTGTCGCACTGCAACAGAAGAGAGGTGTGACTCAGAGACGGAGCGAATTCTAACAAACATTTCAGAATAGTTAACATCTCTTTGTGATTCGAGTGAAGTCGCTCTTCTTCTTCTGTCCAGGTGCCCGAAATGTGAAGACTGTTCAACTCCGCCCCCCCAACCTGTGTCTGCTGCGTGTGTAGTTAAAAAGTTTTTTGCTTGTAGAGGATGAAGCCTGGATTTCTCCACACAGTGAACCTTCCACCATTTCAGTTCTGTTAGCACCTCCCCAGGCAAGGGATAAGTCGACTGATATGGCATTTTCAGGACTAGGTTGCAATAAGCTAGGAGATGACGAAAATTTAAGCGACCCATTGGAACTACCAGTCGAGCAAAATTCAGAACGCCTATGATACTTTGCATTTCTCGAAGAGACGCCTTCTGTCGTCGAAGCAACTTCGCCAACATTATTTGTATACTCCGAATCTTGTTTTCTGGTAAACCTTTTTGATTTGTCCAGGGACTCCATATCAAACACAAATACTCTATTATCTTTTGCGGGACTAGAATCGACTTCTCCCTGTTTACCTGCCAACCCAACCGGCTCAGAATTTGGAGAACGATTTTGACGTGTTTTATTAGTGTCGCTCTGTCCTGTGCTACTAAAAGATAATCGTCGAGAAAAACCACTACACGAATGCCTAGATTCCTGAAAATCTCGGCTGTCCAGTTGGTCAGCGATGCAAATACTTTGGGCGCGGTCGCCAGGCCAAATGGCAAACAAGTCATTTGCAGTAATCGGCTTCGATATATTAGACTTAGAAAACAACGGTGAGCAGGTGCTACACTTACATGGTTGTAAGCTTGCCGAAGGTCTATTTTGACCATCCAATCCCTTTCCTGAATGAAATCTGGAATCCGATTTACCGAAATCAAACGAAATTTGCTTATTATCAGATAATTGTTTAAACTTTTTAAATTGAAAATAGGACGGTAGGTTCCGTCGTTTTTGCGAATCAGAAAGAAATTTGATACAAAACTCGGAGTTATGAGGGCATGTTCTAAAATTTTCTGTTGTAACAAATTTTGAATTACTATGTCCATCTCTGGAGATGGTACAGTGAGATTGCAACGTTTCACCTGCCTTGGTGGGACCAGAGGCGGTTTCTTTCGAAATGGAATTCGATACCCCTTCACTATTTTTATGAATGGTTCTGGTGCTCTCCAATGTATCCATTCCGTAACATGATTTTGTATGCAACCCCCCCAAAAAACCTGATCCGAGTCAGAACTTTCTATTAAATTTACTCGAACCCCTACCTCGTACGTTGTTTTGCGGTTCATTTCTCCGAAAACTAGAGGGCTGGTAAGGGCGTTGACCAGCCAGCTGTCCCCTTGGTTGAGGACGAAAAAAAAAAAAATTATTTTGGATTCATCGCGTGATAATTATAAAAAGATTCTACACTCTGTGGAAAAGGAAATCTATAATTCATCGTCAGTGCCGACGGGCGACTGGACGATCTATATCCGCTAGGTCCAGGGTACGCCGCCTGGGGTCTAGGGGTTTTCTTTTCTTGCCCAGAAAAATTTACTTTACTTGTATAAAAAATTTTGTTGACATCGCCAATATTCTTAACAAGGAAATCTATAATTCATCGTCAGTGCCGACGGGCGACTGGACGATCTATATCCGCTAGGTCCAGGGTACGCCGCCTGGGGTCTAGGGGTTTTCTTTTCTTGCCCAGAAAAAATTACTTTAGGTACCTACTTGTATAAAAAATTTTGTTGACACCGCCAATATTCTTAACAAAGAAATCTATAATTCATCGTCAGTGCCGACGGGCGACTGGACGATCTATATCCGCTAGGTCCAGGGTACGCCGCCTGGGGTCTAGGGGTTTTCTTTTCTTGCCCAGAAAATTTTACTTTATTTGTACTTATAAAAAAAAAAAAAAATTGTTGACACCGCCATTATTCTTAACAAATTCACTAAAAGGTACTTTATCAAACAAAAATTCACTAGACGGCGGTATCTTCTTCAAACATGGCTTAAATGATTTTTCTCTTAATTGTTTAATGAACACTTCGCGCCTTTGTTCTACTATATCGGCTCTACGGCCGCAAACCAATTGTAAACAATCACGTGAAATCTTATGATAATCACCAGAAAAAACTTCTTTAAATTTTAATGCCAACTGATCTGGTTCCACGTTGCCGGAAACCTTGACTAGTTAACATCTCTTTGTGCTGCATAGCATCGCTTTGCATTACAAGTGCGCGAGTTACAGCGCCTAGAAATCTATCTGCCGACGGTAGATGACAAACTTTTTCTAAAGACTTGATTTCATCGTGGATATTGAGGGTAGTAATATAAACTTTTCAAATCACTAACCTGTTTTGCAAGCTTTTTGATTACCTTGCTTTGTCCTCGGCTACGCTTACTTTTCTTCTTCTTACTTACCTTCTTCCTCTTACGGGATCTTTCCACCTGTTCAGTCTCCAACTCCGACTGTGATGACTCCGAGGAACTTGAACTTGACGAATCCAATGAAGAATCGGATTCGTTGCAGTTACGTACACTATCCGCCATTGTAATAAAAAATTAACACTTTTCAAAATTATTTTATATACTTTATATTTTTAAGCATATACCGAATTTTATTTAGTAAAGTATCGAACGTTAAAAACGTTAACTTTAAAAGATGTGAACCGTCCGAAAAACAGGACGCCAATGAACGAGTTGGCGCGCTGCAGCCACCTGGTGAACGAAAGCGGAAATACGTCATGATGGTGGGAGATTGTAGCATATACCCACATAGATGTGACACGGAAACGGAAGATGCTAGACTCAAATATTGTTTATATGACCCCGAATGAGGCCGAAGGACACAATAAATATTATCATTTAGGTACCGTAAAACGGGGTGAATAGAAACAAAACATTGGTTTGGTTTTTCATTTTGATACCAAATTATCGGCTTCTAACAAAGCATAGACTTTTTAGAATAACAATTCATTAATACATTAATATAATTAAATGCTGCAAAAAATATTCAAATATCGTGAAAATACCCTTTGAAGTTTTGTTTCTATTCACCCCATTTGACTGTACAACCTTCTTAGTCTGTAGCAGCCCGGAGTCTGAACCTGTGTCCGGTTGATGGCAATAGAGTTGCCCCTCTTTTTCTATAACTGGCGAAATACGAGTTTATTTATGGTATGCCTCTGCTTATCTGTTTGAACCCCCTGGGGTGTATATAAACGAGATTTGGTGTCAATATATTTTGTTATACTAAGGGGTTGAAGGATGGTCTAGACTAATCTCGCTCAAGTTCAGGTAGGGATTATGAATTTTGAATAATCACGTGAGATGAGGTGAAGAGGTTCGAGTCAATTCTCTCTGGGGTCAGGAGGGAGTCATTAAATCGCCAAAATCATCATGATTATTATATCACCTGAAAGACATCCACTGCTAGACATGAACTTTCCCAAGCGTCGGTCCCATCGACCATTTGTTCTGCGAGCAATGTGCACCCTGACTCTTAACTTTTCCAAAATCGCCTCACGTTATTAATGGTACATTTCACTCATTTACACAACATTTAATTTTATTTAAACGCGTTTACTTATTGGTGGTGGAAGTGGGCCTTAGGCCTTATTAAAAGCATTATTTTGAATTCAGTCATATCTTCCATCCTCACTAGCTAGCCACGAGTCCCTTAATATTATTATGTAGATACCTACTAAGTATTTAGGATAATTGATATTTACATGAAACCTTACCTGTTATATTGGTAGGTTAATTAAAATATTATTATTAGATAAATATGGTAAGAAAAGGGATGCTCGTTCGTTCCCAGACCTCTTATAGAGGCGCGTAGATAATGTTATAAACTAATAATGCATATTACATTACTGACCTTTTGATAACAGCCTTGTTGGACTGTTTGAGAACTTGAGCAGTCATCGTTGGTGTTGCCCAACTGTAGTATTATGCGTGTATTACAATAATAGCGTAATCTAGGATAATAATGTTTATGTTTGTCAAATAAAGGTTAATTAAGAAATAGTTTTGTTTATTTTTGAGCACAAATTCTAATCTACAAGATTTACCCTCGATTTCTGATTTCAGCATTTGAAGTTGAGTATTGCTCAAATTATACTTTAGCATGACAATTTGTCATAGTTTGGCATTTATGTAGGGTTTGAGATGTGCTTAACTCGAATTACTCAACTCAGAAACCCGCCGTTATTCTACTTTATTTAAATCAACGAATACTTAACACTAAAATTAAATCTTTTCCTTGAAAACAACATAAAAATTGGTTATGACATGGCAGCTGTAATCTCTACAAAAAAAAGGTGTCAAGAAATGCTCCCAACCATAAAACCAATGTACTACAATGTGCCTTGGCGTCAGTAGCAAAGGCACATTGGTTTTCACAATTTTTTTTTAGTTGGCACAAATCAATTAGTAGCCAAGGCGATGCGCCACCACGGTTAGCGCAGTGGTTGAGAGGTTGGCTCCAGTGGTGCGTGTCGCGGTTTCGATTCTTGCTTTTTTTTTATTTAGCCTATACTGTCCCACTGCTGGGCAAAGGCCTCCCCCAACTTCTTCCAGGTATTCCTTTCCTGAGCCATCTCAAACCAGTCCTTGCGGTCGGCATCTAGGTCGTCTCGCCACCTCTTCCCAGGTGGACCTCGGCGGCGTCGTCCATCTTCAGGTACCCACCTTGTGGAGACCCTTGCCCACCGGTCAGAGTGCATGCGGCTGATGTGACCCGCCCAATCCCATTCTTGCACGGAATAAATATTTGTAGGTATGACCTACAGATAATAGTTCCGGATCTTGTGTATGTGACTTTACATATTTGTAAACATATCTACGACACAGGGTGTGGGGCAGGTATTTTATAAGGTATTTTTAAATTCAAGAAACATGATAAAAAGCAAACACCAAAATAAAAATAAAGTCATTTAATCACCATTCTCATCATCAGGTTCCTCTTCATCAAAGTCCCTGATCTTGACATCAGCATCCTCTCCATACTGTATAATGTTATCTATTGTTATGATAATATTCTCCACACTCTCCTCGTCCTTTATATTAAGCGGATAGAACCGAACTAGGCTGAAGTTCTCAATGATCTCTCCAATAGCTTCGGTCAGTTTCGCGTACTTTTCATGCCATTTTGATTTCGCGTTCCTCATGTCTGCCAGTAAGATGTGTGGATCAGGATCGAGGTAACTGGGGAATAATGAAAGTGGTGTTAAAACGTGTTTGATGAAATTGGTATAAAGAAAAGATTTTCTTTCTTACAGCCAACATAATAGCCTAAAATATTGGGTTTAAGAGGGCCCTTTTCCACTCGCCTATCGTCAACGTCGAGCATGGTTTAAAAGCTTGTTGCTTCATCTAACACGAAAAAGACAGATAATAACGCCTGAAAACTCTGCTGGCATTCGGTAATTCCGTGATTTACTCGAATATTTCACAAAACTTGTTCCAGGAAATACGTGTTTTATTAAACCCTTAAAAGTTTTTCAGTAAAATTGTCATCATTCAGAATGTCGATTAAATATGCAAGGCTTCCATGGATGTACTTTTTTATATTTTTAATACTAGCTTTTGCCCGCGGCTTCGCTCCCGTCAACTGACTACTATATTCTACTCTACCTCACTCTACCCTACTCTACGGGATAAAAATATCCTATGTCCGTCTCCTGGTTCTAAGCTACCTCCCCACCAACTTTCAGCCATATCGGTTCAGCTGTTCTTAAGTTATAAATAGTGTAACTAACACGACCTTCTTTTATATATATAAGATATGAGTACATTATGGAGGGCCAAGGTTCACGTAAAATAGCAGATTTTCAGAGGTCTTTACTAGATTATTTACACAAATTTATGTTTTGATTTCTATAGAAGCCTAGATAATATCCACAAGATAGCTATATCTAGAGAAAGATGTATAATAAAATCATAATCACGTAAGAACGGTTGTATGGAAATGTACCTCGAGTTGGCTGCTCTTAAGGGAGAAGTTTCAGGGTAGCGAATTTCCGTTCGAGCGTGAAGAAGTAACAAACATACACACTCACAATCTACCTACCTTTGAGATAAGTGTTACCTATATTGAATAATTATATGGTATTGTAAACTTACTCATCAATCTGTCTTCTTGCACTTTTACTGAGCAGATCCATTTTTGTGAGAATATTCACATGTGGAAGTTCCAAGTTCACCATCACGCTTAGTGCTGCCATTGTGCCTGGAAAAATTAAGTAAAACGAACTAGGTATTAGAATCAATTTTTATTGTTTGTATCTAAAAGGAACTTTATCCAAAAATCGCAGAGAAATTTTCAAATTCGTTCAATATTAATCAAGTTAGAAACGTTTCAAATCTAGTGGAAGAGGAACTGTCAAAGAACAGTATAAGGACGCACTGAAATATGACGTCACCGCCTTTAGGTTACGTGTGCTCAAAAGAGATAGCAACATATTTCCACCACGCCCCCACTCTTTCTCAAAATTTTGAATGTTAATTGCTGTTTCATTTAATAACGAATTTTGATGCTATATTCAGAAAAAGATTTCTTTTTGTGTTATTTGTTGTTTAGTATAAAATATTGTGCAAAAATAAGCACAGGCAAAAACCCAATTGACTCACACTGACACACTCTTTAACATTCCCACACGTACGCACGTTTATCATTTCTTCTAACATTTTAATAACCATATTATTTTGATTTATAATAATTTCATTTTATTTCAATTCAATTTCTTCTATAACGAAGCCGAACTGTAATGCCATCAATTATTATTGTGTACGATCGTCGATCATCTGAAGACGCATTGAGCAGCGACACGTACAACACACATCCGTGTCCATGACACAGCGACACCCCATTTTTGCCACAAATGTGGCAACTAAATATTTATTTATTAGCCAATCAACATAGTCCACATAGAACAATATACATCAAAACTATTTATTTATTTTATAGTTTTTTACACACATACATAGAAGAAGATACATTAGGTATTATAAGAAATTGTAAAAAGGTACTGCTTATTTCAAAAAGAAATTTCTGCTAGCAGACCTGCGAAAGGAGAGATTAGAAGAAATGAAGACAGACGACAATAGTGTGTAGAAATAAGAGTTTGTGAAATCTTAAAGTAAAAAAATAATAATATAAGTAAACACAAATAATTTAAAGTAAGTTGCTATTTTACTAGCAAAGTCAAGTCAAAGTCAAAGTCAAAGATTTATTTGCAGATAAATATGGTTATAAAAGTTCTTACAATGGTTATATATAATAGTTGCTTAACATATTTAATCATAACATAATGACATGCAAATTTTTTACAGGTAAAATTAATTAATTATTATTCCAATTGTAGTACAAATAAACAAATTATTATTAATTAAATTTGAACTGAAGGAATTCTTTTATAGTATAAAAGGGATTCTCAATTAACCACCTGCGTAAGGCCCTTTTGAAGCGGACCATTGGAAGTTTCTTAAATCGGTCTGGAATCTTATTATAAACTTTAATGCACATGGGGTAACAACTTCGCCTATATAGATCCGTTCTCATTTTAGGATTAATCAATCTATTAGGAAATCTAGTTCTGAACGAGCATTTATCTCCCAGTTTTTCAAACATCTCTGGATGAGATTTGGTAAATTTACATATTTCCTCAATATAGATACCTGTTAATGTCAGTATTCTTAGTTTCTTGAACAGTGGTTTACAGGATGTGAGTGGGTCTACATTACAAATCGCACGTATACACCTCTTTTGTGCGATGAAGGCTCTTCCGAGATGCACCGAGTTTCCCCATACCAGTATACCATAACGCAGTATTGAACCAACATAAGCATGATAAGCCTGTAATGTGGCTTGTCTACTTGTTAGGTTAGATAAACGCCATAAAACATAAGCAAACTTACTGAGTTTTCCACATATCATATCAATATGACCAATCCAGGAGCACCTCTCATCTAGAACTATCCCAAGAAAAGTCATACTATCGGATTGTTGTATTTGTTTATCATTATAAGTGATGTTTAAATTAATTTTATTCCAGTTTTTGTTAAGCAATTGTACATATTTTGTTTTATCTATGTTAGGTTTAAGGTTATTCTTTTCCATCCAAGATATTATTTTTCTTACGGTGTTATTTATTTCTTCATTATAGTTTTCTTTAGTTTTAGGGATAATTACGGACACATCGTCTGCAAAGAGTATGCAAGGATAGTCAGTTACTTCTGTCAGGTCATTAATATATAACAGAAAGAGTGGGGGACCTAAAATACTGCCCTGTGGAACGCCTGTACAATTGTAACCCAATTCGGATTTAAATTTCATTTCACCGTTTTGGTTTGGTTTATCCACAGTAATTTCTACAAATTGCGATCTGTTTGTAAGGTAACTTTGTAACCATGCATTTGCTTTACCGCGTATTCCATATTTGTCACATTTTTTTAGTAGTAGCTCATGCGATACAAAGTCAAAGGCTTTTGACATGTCAAAAAATACAACAGTGGTCGGGATTTTCTGGTCAATATTTTTAGTAACTAGGTTAGTTAAATTAAATGCCGCTGTGGTTGTCGATTTCTTTTTTTGGAATCCATGTTGTTCATGTTTCAAAATTCGGAACTTATCGATAAAATTTATTAATCTCGTATGCATGACCTTTTCGTAAATTTTCGCTAAAATAGGCAATAAAGCTATCGGTCTGTAATTATCAACAAGTTTTTTGTTACCTTTTTTATATATTGGTTTAATAACTGTCATTTTTAATTTCTCAGGAAACACTCCCGTAAATAAGGACAAGTTTATTAAATGTACTAATACCGGACTAATAATAAGGCTTATATATTTTATAATGTTTGTAGGTACTTCATCATAACCTGTTGAGTTTGTATCCCGGAGTGATTTTATTACTTTTTGTATTTCGTCATCATTGGTGGGCATTAAAAATATACTAGAATTAATGGGATCAATGTCATAATTATTAGTATTAATGTCAAAATCGTTATTCGTCATATTGATATAATAATCATTTACATAATTGGCAATGTCTATGGGGTTTGTTAGTGATCCGGTATCAGTTTCTATCTCCTTAATATTTGACTCCTGAATTTGATTATTATTGGAATAATGTTTTATTAAATCCCATGACGCCTTGCATTTATTTTTAGCCCTAGTTATGTAATTAGAATTATGAAGTTTTTGTGCTTTTTGTATACATTTTTTAAGTAATTTATTATAATTTAAGTATTTTATTTTATTATCTTTATCTGATGAGAAGTAGTATTTAAAACGCAAGTTCCTTTTGGTTTTAGTTGATTTTTTAATACCTTTGGAAATCCATTTTGCATATTTTTTTACTTGATTGACTTTGATCTTGACTTTAGGGAAGCACAAATCAAAGAACAAGATAAGTGTATCATGAAACTGATTAAACGCACTGTTGGCTTCCTGATCAGAAAAAACTTCTGCCCATTTTAACTTTGACATACAGTTAAAGAACTTTTCTTTATTTTCGGCGCTAAAATCACGCTTATGAATTATACGAAAGCGTAAAGGCGGAACTTTACTGTTTACTTGTATGGAAATCATCTGAGCTGTTTCGTGATCTGACAGTCCCAGCGGTATAACCTCACATATTGCATCCTTACAGTTACTTATTATTTGATCTAGACATGAATTTCTTCTTGTTGGTTGTTTTATATGTAATGTTAAGTCAAAATTATTTACAATCCTAGTTAATTCGTCTATACATTTCTTATTTCTATCGATTTTTTTGCTCAAAATATCAATGTTAAGATCACCTACTATCACTAGTTGTTTTTTTGATTTATTTCGAAGGTTGCACAATATTATTTCTAAATTACGTAGGAAAATAAAAGGGTTTGAGCTTGGTGTACGATATAAGGCTATTATTATAATGTTATATTGTAAGAGTTCAATACCACAACACTCAAACTCATTTTCAGACGCATATTTTTTCAATTGCGTCAGTACTTTGTACTCAATGTGATTTAGGCAGAATATACAAACACCACCTCGCTTTTTATTCTTTCTTGAGTACCAGTCTCCTAATTTGTAGTCATTTAAGGCACAACTTGCTATCCTGCAAAAATTGCCCCAGTAATTCTAGCATATCTCTGTGGTGGTTTCTTTTTTAACCGACTTCAAAAAGGAGGAGGTTCTATGTTCGGTTGAATGTATTATTATTATATTTTTTTAATGTATTTTCACCGATTTCTCGGTCAATTGCGGACCGACTTTGAAAATTTTTTTTTTATTGTAAGTTTATGCTTCCGAGTTGGTCCCATAGAAATATTGTTATGATTGTTATGATTTGATCATGAACTTCGAAGATATGGAACAGAACTCCTCATAGGACCACAGCAGAACCGTCGTAACAAGTAAAATTGATTTGTTTATACGTGTAGTCGATGACTAACTGAAAGTAGAGGGGGAATATATCGAACTGAGATAATGAAGTCTGAAGTTAGGCACCGCGCGGAACTCTTTAATAAATTAATGTAATCTAACCGTGTTTGGGATTATTAGAATTGTCATGAGATGCACTCTGGCTATAAGGTATTTAAGTTTGGCTGAGGGGTACTTTTTAGTGGTGGTACCATAACTAAAAAGTGTAAAATAAAAAACTTTTTACAAAAAAAAAATACAACTGACTTCAAAGTAAAAAAAAAACACTGAAAATAAATAACGAAGAGACAAAACTATTATAGAAACACCGACTCCCGAAATTAAAGTTATTTTGCACTTTTTAGTGTTTTTTTATTTTACTTTGAAGTCGGTTGTATTTTTTTTTGTAAAAAGTTTTTTATTAATTAGCAAGTAAATGATAACATGGAATTATTTTTTTACATACTAACCAGTGGCTTCGCCATGTGATAGTAGAAAATTATCCCAAGGGAACGTATTCCCGGGATAAAAACTATCCTAAGTACTATTCCAGGACATATTCAAATTTTTGTTACAAGTTTCATGGAAATCCGTTCGAGTATGAAGAAGTAATAAACAAACATAGACACACACAAACTTTCTACTTTATAATCTATTCTAATATTATAAATGTGAAAGTAACTCTGTCTGTCTGTCTCCTACGCTTTCACGGATAAACTACAACGATTTTGATGAAATTTGGTATGGAGTAAGTTAGAACTCCAAGGAAGGACATAGGCTACTTTTTATCTGGCTTCGTTATAGATGCTTTGTAATGAAATATACGCTGGTTTTTTATATAACTTTTGTTTTATATGGAGCAATCTTACAAGCAACATCCATTACAGTACAGCAAGACAACCATGAGTGTGAGAGAGACAGCAAAACGTCACAAATCTTTTGTCTCTTTTATTACATTGCAAATATGTTCTGTTCTACAGTAATGGCATGTAATATTTATATAATAGGTCTCTTATACATATCTAAATTAGGTTTTTATTGGTTTCTTTGTGTTTTGTATTTTCTGTAATATCGAAAAAAGAATAACGTACCTTTAATATAAAGTTTATTTGAACTTATAATTCCAAGTCAATCCAATGATATAATAATAATAATATGCACACAACTATCACACAACGCCGTCTAGTCCCAAGCTAAGCAGAGCTTGTGTTATGAGTACTAGACAACTGATAAACATACTTATATATTTCTAAATACATACATATTATAGATACATTACACTCAGACACAGAACAAATGATTGGGCTCATCACACAAACATTTGTCCTGAGTGGGAATCGAACCCACGACCTCCGGTATAGCAGTCAGGGCCACTAACCACTAGACCAACAGGCCAATCAAACTATTAGATATAACTCTTCAAAGCAACCCATTTTAAGAGATGGCAATTTCAAAGGTATCTATCTCTATCAATATTATTAGTATGATTTTGACCCTTTCAACATTTTATCACTTACCTGATAAAAACTTAGCTCCGTCAATCATGAACTGCGAGTCCACCATGAAGACAACACATATCCTGAAGTTCCACTTCTGTAGCAGGTCGACCAGCTTCCTCATGACGGGCAGGTGCGTGTACAACTCGATCTGGCCGGGGCAGTCGAAGAGGAGGTAGTCATCATCGACGTCACCTAGCTGTTCTTCTAGCCAGTCACAGTTTTCAAGAAGGGTTCTGAAAAAGTTAGTTGTGGAATAAATTAGTACTCCAGTTTTTGGGTTCCGTACCTAAGTCGGCAAAAATGGAACCCATGTACGATCACTTTGTTGTCTGTCTGTCTGACCGTCTCTCTGTCTACCAAGTCCCTTTTTCTCAAGAAAGCATGAAGGTATGAAGCTGTAATTAATAACAAATACTCAAGTTTACTACAAGCAGCAGTGAAAGATTCAACTTCAAAGGTTCTTTTTTTTTCTGCAGGGGGGGGGGGAATCTTCATGGACGCCCAGGGTACTTACCTCACAGATGAGCCAGTCTGGGCAGTGTCGGACTCCTACTGACTAAAATCACACTCCTGCCTTACATTTAAACCACGGACATAACGTCCGTGCCCTTGTTTGATTTATACATCTAAGTTACAATTTCTAAGTTATCACAATCTAAAGATAAGGCCTTTTGTGCTCCATTTAGGCGCATATTTTGACACTCGCTAGGAAATCAAAACCTAAGGTAAGGTATTTCCCGTTAACCGTTGATAAAATTTGGCATGGAGCAAGGATTATATAGGAAAAAATCTGAAAACTGTAAATTAGTAGAAACGTCACAAAAAAAAATGCGTTTCGGAAAGATCTTGGAGACTCAATTCGAGAATCAGTCCTTAGACTATGAGCAAATCAGTAGCTTCCCAATGGAAGCATACTACTCATCTGCTGCCCAGAGTTGCCAGTCTTCTAGGTCTAGGATACGAAGACGTTTTAGTCGTCTCAATACTGGTCTACGGTGAGTTAGCAAGCGAGTTTGTTAGGGTGACGGGTTAGCCGCTCTTTTTATTTAGCTGCCAAACTTCCAACAAAGTAATATTATATAGAAGTCATAATTATTGCGTGTGGCTAAAATAATAACAGCCGCTTGCATCTTTAAGGTCTGTGAATGAGTGACCATCACACACAAATGAATTGAAATAAGGGCAGGAAGATAATGATGAAGTAAGGGGCCATTAGTTTATTACGTAAGACGATTTTTACTAGTTTTTGACGCCCTCCCCCTAAATAAGAAAAAATAAGAATAGGCCGCCCTGTTTAATATTTGTTGCGTAAAAATCTAAAGAAAAAAATAATTAATATATAAGTAATAAGGATAGTAGTAATAATGTAGCAGTAGAAATGATGATGGTAGTAATAATTTAGTAGCAGTAGCGATAGTAATGATAGTAATAATGTAGTAGTAGTCATGATAGTAGTAATAATGCAGTGGTAGTAGTAATGATAGTAGTAATAATGTAGTAATAGTAATAATTTAGTAGCAGTAGTAATGACAATAATAATGATAATAGTAATAATGTAGTAATAGTAATAATTTAGTAGCAGTAGTAATGACAATAATAATGATAATAGTAATAATGTAGTAATAGTAATAATTTAGTAGCAGTAGTAATGACAGTAATAATGATAGTAGTAATAATGTAGCAATAGTAATAATTTAGTAGAAGTAGTAAGGACAGTAGTAATAATGATGAGGTAGAGTGTCTTAGCAACAAATATCAATATAAAATAACATACTCTATACAGAACACAAGTCCTCCATTGGGTCCAAACTGCAACTCCTCATCCTCCATAGCATCGTCCAGATGTATTAGCTCCCGAATGTCCACGAGAGGCTCATACTCGAAGTGTTCTGCTGCCGGGTCTAAGTTCACCACCTCTACAATACGTTTTGCGTCACTTGCATGTTTCACTACGGTTGAGCAGTATGTGGACTGGAATGTAATTGTTGTTGTTTTTATTAACACATTCTGTGCTCTGGACCCAGCATGTAGGTCATAAAATAATTGAAGTATCTAAGTATTCTTAACATACTCAGTGTCAGCGCTCCACACATGTTGAATTCGCTATTCGGGTCCCATGACGTGTTAAAATGTCAGTTGTGCGAGCGAGTAAGAGGGATAGAGCTATACTCTCTACATAGCTCCCTTTAACATTTCAGTTTAGGTTGTAAAATGGATTGCGTTAAGAGCTCGTGGTAGGGCCACTGTAGGTTTATACAAATGACTTTTCTGTTAGCATTCCTGCTAAACACTAAGTAATAGTAATATGTAGCATAGAATAATCAGCCTTTTTAACGTTCCCACAGCTGGGACTCAGGCCTAAATATCTTAATGAAACAAAAGTTTTATAGTTCAACCCATACACTGGGTCTATCATGCTCTACATGGACTGAGTGCGGAAATAATAAATAATAATAACAAAGTCCTAAGAAAGATGTTGTTGTTGGCACCAAAAGTTTTAACCTCCACTGACTTATTTCAATCTTTATAATGATTTATGTTGAATAGAGAGACTTTTATTTACATTGATCTTGAATAAAAGTAGCAACAAAATATATATAACCAGGTTGTGTTTCAAATTCAAATTAATTTATTGTTTGGTTTAAGTAAAAAAGCGTTTATGCACATTCTTCGGCTAAACTGTACTATACTGGACAGCGAGTTTTACGCTCATAATTTTTTATTGAAAAGGTTTATGTCTAAAAAGTAATTCTGCAAAGTTTCAATGTTAGGAAACATATAGTTATTGAGAAAAAAAAAATGAAAATCGTAAATTTTTCGTCATATTTGACGCAATTTTGACAGGTTTCGTTCACTTTTTACCTTGTTTGTAGTACACAAAGTTCCTTGTTTGTTTTACCTACTTCATACAGCCACAATGAATATTTAACAAAACTCAAATTTACTTTAATTTACATTAAAAATGACAAATAATGTAGCCAATGACATATTATACATAATTAACTGAATTTAGCTTGTCCAATGCTGAAATAGTAAAATCAGAAAAACATGAAAGTATACAATTGCTACTGTGGAGGCTTAGGTTAGGGTTATTTTTTTTTAAATCACCAAAAAAACTATATTTCAGTGCACAAATATTTTTATACAATGGTAGAGTGCTCCCCGACACAACAAATATTTTTTTTTTCATTTTTAAATACATGAAAGTATACAATTTCTACTGTGGGGGGGTTAGGTAAGGGTTTTTTTTAAACTACCCAGAACACTATATTTCAGTGCACAAATATTTTTATACAATGGTAGAGTGCTCCCCGACAATAACATTTTTAATTTTTAAATACATGAAAGTATACAATTGCTAGTGTGGGGGGATGTTCCGAGGGGTTGAGGGTGACGCTCCTCCCTAAAAACCTCAAATCTGTCCCAAAAATGCATAAAATATACGATTTTTTGATTCCTAACCTCAAAATTTCAATCTTGAATATCTCCAAGTGTGAGTTTTCTAGATTCGGGAGGGAGTTTGGGGGGCAGGGGACACTCCCCCTTCCCCCCCCCCAAAATCCCATTATTTGGCTGTCCAGTATAGTACAGTTTTAGCCATTCAAACGTAAATGCAAATGGTTTATATGAAATAAATTCTTTGAGTTCGAGTAAGAGAATTCACAAGTTACAACTTGTAAACTACTGTTACGGACAAATGCAATATTGACCTTAATATCACAGACCAAAGGGTTCTTTACGAAACCAAAGTATTTATCAATTCCTTACCTTTCCACTGCCAGCTGGACCCACTACTAATTGTGCGTAACGCATTTTGTATTATAAAAATATACATAAACAATTCAGTTTAGAGGTTAAGTGACTTTTATTAACACGCAATACTTATTCTTAGTTTGTACTATTGAGGTGGCCGGTAGTGCTTGCATCAAACTTAGGTAAAACAAAGCATTGAAAAATTATAAATCGTACACGTTACTTGGAAAATAAAAAATGTTTCAATTAACTTGCTTGTTTTGCTGTTTTCTTTGATTGATAAATGATAACTGATGATAACATAACTCGATTTGACATTGACAATTAGGTACCAAGTTTGACATTGACACTCTTTTGGGTGCGTTCCTAATTAAATGCCCATCTAGTAAAACTATTTAAAGGAAAAAATACTGACTGGAATTACATAATTAAATCTTGACAACAATAAGTTCGAATTTTGTAAACTGACATCATAATGTTGAATTGTCAAAATATCTAAACTTTAAACTACAAAAAGGGTACGGAATCTAAAATAAATAAAATTTTACAATGGCTGCAGTCGGAATTGATTTGGGAACTACCTATTCATGCGTTGGCGTCTGGCAGCACGGTAATGTGGATATCATCGCTAATGACCAAGGGAATCGTACAACTCCCTCATATGTCGCTTTTACAGACACCGAGCGACTCATAGGAGACGGTGCAAAAAATCAAGTAGCTCTGAACCCAAGTAATACAATTTTCGACGCCAAACGTCTCATAGGACGAAAATATGACGATCCTAAGATACAACAAGATCTCAAACATTGGCCATTTAAAGTTATCAATGATAACGGAAAACCAAAAATACAGGTTGAATATAAAGGTAAGAATAAACGTTTTGCTCCCGAAGAAATCAGTAGCATGGTACTAATCAAGATGAAGGATATCGCTGAAGCCTACTTAGGGAAACCAGTAAAGAAAGCAGTTATAACCGTGCCGGCTTACTTTAATGATTCTCAAAGACAAGCCACTAAAGACGCTGGTGCCATTGCTGGGCTCAATGTCCTTCGGATTATAAATGAGCCAACGGCTGCTGCATTAGCTTATGGGTTGGATAAAGACCTTAAGGGCGAGCGAAACGTATTAATCTTTGACCTTGGTGGAGGAACATTCGATGTTTCAATACTGACGATTGATGAAGGCTCCCTCTTTGAAGTCAAAGCAACTGCTGGAGACACACATCTTGGTGGAGAAGATTTTGACAGTAGACTTGTCAATTTTCTAGCTGATGAGTTCAAGAGGAAGCACAAGAAAGATTTGAAGTCCAATCCAAAATCTCTTCGACGTCTGCGAACAGCGGCCGAGAGAGCAAAAAGAACGTTGTCCTCTAGTACAGAGGCAAGCATTGAGATTGATGCTCTTTATGAAGGCATAGATTTCTTCTCAAGAGTTTCTAGGGCACGATTCGAAGAGTTAAACTCTGATTTGTTCCGCACTACTTTAGAGCCCGTCGAGAAGGCTTTGACTGATGCCAAGCTAGATAAAAGCTCCATACACGACATCGTTTTAGTCGGAGGATCTACTCGTATTCCTAAAATACAAAGTTTACTGCAGAATTTCTTTAACGGAAAGAAATTAAATTTATCTATTAATCCTGATGAGGCAGTTGCTTATGGAGCAGCTGTCCAAGCTGCTATACTGAGTGGTGATCGCCATTCTAAGATTCAAGATGTTCTATTAGTGGACGTTGCTCCTTTATCATTAGGTATCGAAACAGCCGGTGGAGTCATGACGGCTATAGTTGAACGCAATGCTAAGATACCTTGCAAACATTCTCAAACATTTACTACGTATTCAGACAACCAGCAAGCGGTCACTATTCAAGTTTACGAAGGCGAAAGAGCCATGACAAAGGACAACAACTTGTTGGGAACATTCGATCTGACGGGCATTCCTCCAGCACCACGAGGTGTGCCACAAATAGACGTAGCATTTGATTTAGACGCTAATGGTATTCTTAACGTTTCTGCTAAAGAAAACAGTACCGGGAAAAGCAAGAACATAGTCATAAAGAATGACAAAGGACGTTTGTCTCAAGCAGAGATCGATAGAATGTTGTCTGATGCTGATAAATATAAGGGTGATGATAATAAGCAGAGGAACCGTGTAGCATCCAGGAATAAGTTAGAGTCTTACGTGTTTAGTGTGAAGCAGGCGGCTGAAGAAGCTGGAGGCAAGTTGGGAGAGGTGGAATGTGCGAAAATTCGTCGTAAGTGCGACGATACTCTGCGCTGGTTGGAAAGCAACTCTTTAGCCGAAAAGGAGGAGTACGATAGTAAACTTAAACAGCTGAGTAAAGAGTTTGCACCTCTTATGAAGAAGATTCATGCAACTGGCTCTAAGAGCGGACAGGGTGGGAGCGATGGACCAGTCATTGAAGAAGTTGATTAGATGTTTTGAGGAACAATATTTAGTTTGTTTGTTATTAATAAAGAAATTTACCATGATGTTGTTGTCCTTACTAAATACTAGTTCTTTCTCACGACTTAATTACGCTGGCTCATACTACTGGAATATTGCATTTTTGGGAATATTAAAAGAATAGAGTATTAATTTATTTTGAACATAGAACAAGAAAAATAAAAACACAACTAATTAAAATTACATATACACAATAACTCCTACCTAAAATATGGCGTCAAAAAATTCTCGACTGGAAGTGTGCCCAAAAGACTGGCGGTATTGCCACGTTATATGGCAATGCTTAATCTCTGGCCGAGGTAAAAGCCAGCCCTCGGGTCACGCGAAGTGTCAACTAACCGTTTGGATAATTCTTTAAAAAGCGTATGAGCACTCGGACCCCACGGCCCATGAGTCTCAATCCCAAACGGCTCAAAAATATAACTGCCGACGAGGTTGTCATATTTTCGCTTGAGGTTCTCTGCAGCCGCAGCGACAGCACCAGCACAGCACGACGAGCTAGGAAGATGGGATGACGCAAAAGTGTCGACACAGGTAGCGTCCCGGGAACACTAAAGGCCTATCTATCTTCCATGGAAATAAAGAAAATAAAGACATGCCGTCCGGTCTCTTACCATATAAAAATATGAAATATAAAAGAATATTAAAAGTAACATTTAGTGGCACCCGGCGATGTAGATTGTGTAGTTTTCTATCATTCTACGGTTCACAATCGTACGATTTCTTCTTTATAGTCTAGGTACTCCACAAATGACAAATTCATTTCCTACTTGGAAGATACACCGGTCGATCTGTGGACTGCTATCTGTGTATTGCTAGAGCGACGTCTGTCCGATCCCTAAGTTGAGTATGTAATGTGTTAAGATGTGTTTTAACACCCCGGGTCCACTTTTTTTTAAATGATATAAACTAAGTGCTTGACTGCGATCTCACCTGATAGTAATCAGTGATGCAATTGCTGATGGTGAAGCGCACTATACTTTATTAAGAGCCTATTTTTTTTTTACTATCATACAACGCCATCTAGTCCCAAGCTAAGCAGAGCTTGTGCTATGAGTACTAGATAACTGATAAACATACTTATATATTTCTAAATACATACATAATATTGATAAATTACACCCAGACACAGAACAAATTATTGTCCTCATCACACAAACATTTGTCCTGGGTGGGAATCGAACCCACAACCTCCGTCTACTCACCGTATATTCACTATAGCGGCTATAGTGAATAGACACCTAAATTATAATCGGTTCTGGGCTGCTACTAAGCCTGGATGTTGAGATGTGCAGAGTAGAATATCACTTTCCTTCGATTTCTGAACTAAGATTAAGACATTGAATGAGTACTCTTTTTTTTAACTCTACCTTAACCTGGAAAACCTCAAAAGTCAATCTTTGTCATTAAAGTAGGGTTTGGCAAAAATACTCAATTTAAAAACCAGTCCTTTATGTGGTATGTTCCACTAAGTAGGGATTATTGTAGGACTGATTTCCTCAGTACCGATACGAATCACAATAAAACAAAATGTGATTAGCAATTTCTTTATTTTTAATTTTAATAACTTTAGAAATTGTTCGGAAAGAAGACAATGGTTTTCAGCATCATTATTAATTAATATTATGATATGAACAATAATAATTATCGCTATAATTTTTAATACTATTCATTATTATAATGGATATAACGCATAATAATAATCTATTCACTACCGGATTACTATTTACATTCTAACCTGGCAACACTCAACGTAACAATATAAAATACAAGATGGCGTATCTTAATTATAGGTGCTTCTAATATTTTGATACTGGCAGTATCATCTGCAGCCTCTATTGTTCACAGCTGTGTATAAAGACATAGGCTAGCTTTTGACGCAGCCTATGTCCAGCCGGAGTATAGCGTGGGCCTCCAATCAACTATCGTTATTAAAACAGACGATAGGTTTACAGACCATCCATTTCAAATACGTATTATGTAATTGTGGTTATATACCTAATATAAAATCCTGGCGAATAAGATATAGAGCATAAGTGTCTCTGTTCCCAATACGGAATGATGCATTCAATTCAGCAGTTTCTATCTACCCACTTAAGAAAAAAGACTAGCTTCAAAAAGTGAAACGATCTCTAAGTTGGTATTTACCTAAATAAAAGGATATCAAATTAAAATAAATAATTAATTCTGTTAACTCTCGTGGACCTAACATTTCGAATGTATAAAATTATACTGAACAAAATTTTTTTTTTTTTTTTTCAAACGCATCCTACAAAAGACTACCAACTTTGTAACGATAACTATGTATAGGTAGTATTTTTTATACCAAACTGATATTTATTTTTCTGGTGTGGTAATCTCTACGTGACTTCACTATTTAAATCAGTATGGCCAACTTCAAAACGTTATAAACGCGCGGAGGCATTTGGATAAGCTACTGTCATATCAAATATATTCGAAGCATCTATATCGAATAACAATAATATTCATAATATACGTATATTATTCTTTTAAAAGCAAAAAGCTATGAAATGATTCTAAAAATCAATATTTAATAAGTTAAAAAATTTCCTTCACTTCTTACAACGGAGTTGGAGAGTTAAAATAACTGTTTTTTTGTAACTGTTAAACAGCCTAAGATTTTTCTTTAATATTGACTATTACACGCTATTTATTATCTAACTTACTGTTTATATATAACATCGATATGTATGTTGGTATTTCTAAAAATGGATGTATTTTTTATAAAGAATTAATATTCTCCATGTAAAATTGAAGTATTCCAAACTGTTCATTTTTTATTGAAACCTGGAGGCCTAAATCTATTCTGACATATTTAATTTCGTTACAATTTTGATACACTTTTAGAATGACAATAATTTCGATTATTTATGATTTACCCTTTTACGAAGTTAAATTTTTTGGGTTAAACTATTTTCCTACTTAACTATTTTTATTCTAACGTGGCATTTCAATTAGATATTTACATTTAACTGAACATAACTATGTACATCGTGATGCAAGGAGTATGGTTCCTTTAAAATTTACATTTTCTTTTACTTATTCCTAAGAAAAAAAAAGGAAAAAATAAGGAGGTAAAATAAAATAAAGAAAATAAGATTAAAAGCAAATTTATTGCTAAAATAAAATAAAACTATAAACCATAAGCAGTACATTACTTGCTTTATCGTATTATTTTGTGTCTTGATTTGTACATTTTCTAAAAAATATATAAAAATGAAAAGAAACAAACAATATAGCTATTGTACGGAATTAGAATTGACAGTTAATGATAACTAAACGTTATACAATGACAGCTAAAATCACAAAGTTGAGCGGTCCCGCGGCGTTTTATAAAATAATGCAATAGAAAAACATACAATAGTATAAAATAAACATTAATAATTTAAATGTTAAACTTATATAACCCGATTATAATATTTTAAACCTCGCCGGTTCTAATAAACATAATAATACTTTTCAACTGGGGCTCGTTAAACCATAGCTTAAATTTACATCTGATTGCACTTTATAATTTTTCATTAACAATTAAATGAACCTTCCCTATCCCTAAATTTATCAGCATCTGAGTTTATCTTACACGAATAGTTTCTATCCTACTTATATACAGGGTCTGGTTCACAGGCAATATTCGACACATATTTGGTATATTTATTTACAATCGAATTAAAAAGCCGTAACTTAAAAATACTCAGATATTTGTACCTAATCAGGGTACGTGTATATTAAAAAATTAAAGCAAAAATGCATCTTTTTGTATCGCAAGTTTACCTCGTCCCGGTCGGGGACGCGCCTGGCGTATCACGAGAAGCTACGAGGGTATTATTTACAAAGTCTTTGGCCTTACAATCGAAATACAACGAACACTAGCTACACAGTAACATTTGCACTGAACGTCGCACCGGCGCGACGGCGGCGCCCCGACCACACGACTCACACAATAAATAATCGTTCGAACGTGATATGGTACAGTCAACACCTCACAGTTCGGGACCCGTTTTATCACACTCGGCATGAGTACGAGCAAGTAAAGTCTTAGTACTCCCAGCCGTCATCGGTCTCGGATTTGATCTTGTCTTCGGGGATCACGTCGTCAGGCGTGTGAGGCGGGCGCGGCGTGTGCGGCGTGTGAGGCGTGTGCGGCGTGTGAGGCGTGTGCGGCGTGCGCGGCGCGGGCGACGCCGCCGGCGAGCCCTCGCGCGCCACCGGCGACGGCTCCACACGCACCGTCTCCTCCGCCTCTCTCCGGAAGTCATCACTTCGCATCACACAAACTCCATTAATTATCACTTCATCAGGGTTACGCGGTTTCTCATCTTGCCAGTCAGGGTTGACCCACTGCGGCGCTGCAGGCTTTCGTCTGCTGGATCGCCCTGTAGCGTGCGGCGTCGACGCTGCCTTCGGCTCAGTCTTAGATTCCTCGTCCAACGAGTCCTCGGAGCCGAGGTTGCTCTCGACGTCATCGTCCTCGAAGTCATCACCATCGGGTTCTCGTTTCAGCGGCATCGAGAGGTCGAGGCCGCCAGACTGGTCCTTCACCTGGTCTTCGGGGGGTATTAGGCCGCGACCAATTAATGCCGCTAAGTTGGAGTTGGCCGCGAAGTACGGCGGGTAAGGTAGGGGTACGCCTGCAAGACCCATCCTCTCTTTCTGAAGCTCCAGTAATCTCTGATTGAGGAGAAGACGGAACTGGACTGGGTCGAAAGGCGCCGAAGATTGATCCCGCGCGGGAGGTTCCGCGGGTAAGCCATGAGGCGCTTGTTGTTTTAGCCGCATACGATGGTTGTGGAACCAGTTGGTGATGGTTCGCGAAGATAGACCCAATTCTGCGGCGAGGAATTCGATCGTTGGCATGTTTGGGTAGGGGTCGAGTGCGAATGCTAGTCTGAGTGCCTCCTTCTGTTCTTCGGAGAACAGTACTCGTTGTTTCTTGGCACACGGCGCTCCCGCGGTGGGGCCCGGCGAGCTCGAGTGGTAGAACTCTGACGTATCATTAGACGATGTGTCAGACGAGTTATCTTGTCCGGGGCCGCTTGATCGTCGTCGTTTACTCGCTTCTCGTCGCTCATTTTTCAAAGCCTGAAGGCGGTCAATATTGTGGGCGTCACTTAACCACAGCTGCATGCGTATGAATGGTTCTCTACCCTTGATGCTAAGCATATGCCAGGGTTTCGGTTTCGATAGCAATTCACTGACAGAACCCTGTGATAGACCTAGAACAGCTTCGCCGAAGATTTTTTGACCGATGTTGTTTGCTAGAAGCGCTTCTTTAATTTTGGTAGTAATGGTTTGTGTATCTAAGTCTTGTGTGAGCGCAGCCATCTCATAGACGCTCGGCGATATGTGCTGGTGCAGGTTCCGCATGACGGGGGGCTGGTGGTGCGGCTGCGGCGGCGGCGGCGGCTTGCGCTCCTTGTTGTTGTTGTCGTGGTGCTGCGGCGGCAGCGTGACGGCGTGGTGCGGCGGGAAGCCAGGCGGCGTCAGCAGCAGCGGCGTGGGCTGTCCCAGGTGACCCAGGTGTCCCGCACCCAGGAGTTGCTCCTGCTGCATCTTGCTCAGCAAGGAGGTCGCGTCGGAAATCATTTTCTGTGTTGGCGGCATGGGTTTGTTCATATTTGGCGGACATGCTGTAAGAACAGAAGAAGAAAATACAATTAATCTACTTTTCTCACCTCACTGGATATTTAATGCAGAAATGTTTTCAAATAGAGGTGATACTTACGAGGTGCTCCGCTGTAGTTTCCAGTCCTCATTAGCTTTTCCGGTGCGATTTTGTACTGTGATGCAACCAACTTGTGGACTGCATTGTCATCCTCTAAGAACATCTTCATGCGGATGAAAGGCTCTCGTCCTTTTTGTGTGAGCATATGCCAGGGCTTCGGCCTCGCAAGCAAGTCACTAACGGATCCTTGTGATAGACCAAGGACGGATTCTCCGAACAGTCTTTGGCTAATGGAGTACTGGCTCAGAGCCTCTTTCACTCTCCTCACTATATCTTCTGTGTTCAAATTGTTAAAGAGATCAAATTGTTGCTGTGTGATTGGTGGAAGAACTGCTTTCATCGATCGCTGTACAGGAGGATGATGAGGAGGGTTTGACGGTTGGGAGATGAGGCTGTTCGTGATCGATGCCATCCTCTGTAGTGGGCTTGCTGCCGCTGAATTACTGAAGTCCTCATTTGGAGTGATTGCCGGAGGTAGTATCGCGTTCCCCAGTGGACTGGACGCGGACGATCCTGTCGATTGCTGTCCCGGCTCTAGTTTTGGTCTTACTAACGAGAAGGCGCTCCCCGCGTGCCTAATAGCCTCTTCGGCATCCATTGACCTATCCTTATCACTATCAGTCATTCCATTCATTTTGGCGTTTTTATCTTTAGGCAAAGAGAGATCTTGGACCGCTCCTGAGCCGTTCATCTGCTGGTTCTGAGCTTGTTGCATCGCTTGCTGTTGCAACGCGAGGAGGTTCGGAAAGGGCGGCATGGGTGGCAAGTTATGGAGGTTGGGAATGTTGCCAGTCGGCTGGATCTTGGCAAGTTCTCTGTGGTACGCTTCCAAGGCCATGCGGATGTCTTCCGGTGGCCTCTCCATGTGTGGTGGCATGCCGCCGCTGAAAAAAGGAGGAAACATGCTATTCGTTAGTTTTAGATATGCTGTTCTCGTTACATTTTTTAGCAACTCAAAGGTTTCAGAACATTAAAGACTTGTTTTATGGGAATAAAATGAACACATACCCAGGGAAACCTTCGCGGCGGATGTCTTCTACTCTCCTGGTCATGATTTTGGCAAGCTCCTCCTGGTATATGCGCGCCACTTTCTCTTGAGGAATGTCGTCGTTTTCGTACTTCTTGAGTCTTCTGTTTTGACTGCCGTCCTGAAGAGGTAACAAAAAAGGAATTAGTAATTATCGTTGTTATTCGTTTTGCTAAATTTAAAGTTATGGTGTGTGTATGGATGTGTTTTGTTCTGTTAGTTTTGTAACTAAGGTTTTACCTTATTGGAGAAAGGTGATGGACACTGAGTCCTCGGCGAGCTAGAGTCCTCATTGCTTCTGGAGTCATCGTTGTGAGGAGGTCCGCTGGGCGTCTTCATCAGATGCGCTTCACTCAGGATCGCGTGCGTAAGCCTGTCGTCACCCTCTCCCTCCGGCCGGCCAAACACAGCGCCGGTGCCATCCTTCGTCCCAACTAGAAATAAAATCAAAAACAATGTTACCCTCAAATCAATTAGCGTTCGGCCTAACTATTTAAACTAAAATTAGGTTGAGTAAATATTCATGATTGCTCGAGTCGTGCGAGATTTCCACGAATTTTTCACGACTAAACGAATTATAAAATTAGTTTTATTGGTTTTTACGTTATGATAGCTTGTTTGTGAGCCGTGAAATCGGAGCAGAAACAATAGCGTGGCGCATATGGTACAAAAGTGATGTTGTTAATAATACAATGTAAACAGCTATATTTCTACAAAATGTATTGCAATCGTTTTGCATTCGAATCCGCACACGAACAATTTTAATTGCCGCTAAATTGTTCGCGCACACATACGTAGGGCTGTGTACATCCGTGTTAGTAGCATTAACTGTTGCCAAGTAATAAATACGCGAGTTATATTTGGTACAATTGAAATTAGGCGCTTCATTTAAACTCTACCGCGATGCATAGCGCTTTAGAGATAATCGTTGAATGGGAACGAGCACTCATCGCCTAAGCCCAGTAATCCTAAAACTGCGCCCGCGCACTCATAAACAAGTGAAGTTACGCGTGAATCCCGCCCGCCATACTGTGGTCATTCATCCTGTCAACATATTGTCTCCGCTCTCACAATGAAACGACACTATTTAGATGGTGATGTACGCACAGAATTAGTTTAATTAAGTCGCGTAATTAGTTTTAGACGTTCGCCGAGATGATTATAGAATTAAAGTGCGCTCATAATGTTCGGATACTCGGATCTCTTGCGGGTAATATTTGTTACAGTATATTTCGAGTTCAAAGAATTTTTGGTGTTAAATCCGAGCAGTGTTAGCGCGGCGCCCTCATTTATTTTATCTTATGAACATGATAATAATTGGACGGCATCTCTTTAGATAACTATAGGTACTCTTATTGTGTCTGTAAGTAGGTACATATTGTATGCCAATGTACGTTAAAAATCGGCCACATCCGTCAAGTGTTTAAAGAAAAACGATAATGTTATTTGCTTTGCGGTATTTTAACGACTCCGAAAACGGATCGTTTGTGAGTTGACGTATTAATTTTCAAGGATCACAAAGACTTAATTGCATCCTTAAATTTTATTTTAAAACCGACAATATGTACGCTAATTTCCTCACAAGTATTTCCACTTGGTTTATTTTAGATTTGACTGTTGTTGCGCCGAGTTGATCTCTAATTATTTGACAATAAAAAGCATAATGATGTGCATTACAATTGTTTTTCTTCGAAAACTCACAACGGGCTTTTATTGGAACGTAAAATGCATTTTATTTATTGAAAGTTAAAAATGAATTAAGATAAAGCGCAGTGACATTGTTTATACGTTTTGTTGAAATGCATTAACTGATGTTTTCCTAAGTTGCTTTATCCTTCACACATTAACAAAAAATAGTAAAATATCACAGTTACATACCATGAGACTACCAAATTAACCCTTTCTAAACTAGGTAAAAATCAGTGTAAAATTTCTAAATGCTAGATATCAAGATTATAATAGAGCAATATCTCAGTGTTTTGGCAGTCGAAATGCCTTTTTCAACTTTCACCGGATTTATGTGGCTTTTTGTCTCTCAAGTCAAACTTTATTGTTTTCACTTTCAAAAATTTCATTGGCAATGTTGTCACTTTCTGCCGATTCTCACGTTCTAAATCATACAATAAACGCGTTGATGTCCTTCTATACACAATATTTTTTTGTGAAACCAACCGTTCACGAACTTAACGACGAACGTGATACAAATATTTTAAAACATATCCCAGATTATGATCTTGTGTGACCATAATTTTAGACAATAACTCTAAATACGTGATTCGTTTGTAAATTAATTACATTTCTAATGTTTGCGTCAATTGCCACTTAAACTTAATGGTCTGCAAATACAAAATCCGCTGGCTTTTCCAGCTCTTTCGTGAAACGGAAAAAATATTGAATCACGGTGACGTTCCAGTTTTAAAACGAAACGCATGATCTGTCACTTTTTATTTTGTAGGTACAAATGAGCAGTGACAACTTTTCAAACAGCGATATAAATGTATTTAGTCATCTGTAGTCGCTGAGGACCGTATAAAACTGCGAATGAGGTAATTTCTGTATTTTCCCGTCGCTGACGGAATAGGCCTCCTTCAAAATTCAATTTTAGTATCAAAAAGACACCCGTTATGTCAATAAGTACCGATCAAAACATAATTAGAATGTCAGCTGCGTCTCGTCCGCCGTCGACTAGCTGATTATTTAGTTTATTTCCAAGTCGCGGCTCGCCTCGGGGCGGTCTTCGCGGTTTTTCTTTTATAACATCAAAACCGCTTGACATATCGTAGCGAATCAAAATGTGAAGCACGCAGTTATCTCTTATGAACCGAGTAATTTAATGTTCAGTGTAAACGGACGGACGTAACGTAAGTACAAAACTATAAAAGTACTCTATAAATAAACGTCTCGCAAATATAGTAGATAATTTTAAAATCACAGACAAACGGCTCGACGCGATTTGTATGTATATATTCATCCTTCGACATACGGGCCGTCGATAAATTTCAACACACGTCTATTAATGCCTTTGATCTTGTTGCAGACATTTTGTTATTCTGTAAACGGCACGCGGGCAATTACTGCGACGTGCTTCGAAATATTGTCAAAAAACTGAGGTTATTTCCACAGATGTGTGACGCAAGACAGGTCGCGCCATTTTGTGCCTACGTCAAACTCGTCAACATGGCCGGCCCGCGAGCCCACGGGCCCACGGGACGAGGCTACTCTAAATATTACATTTTATTGATCTAGTTTCATTCGCATTTCTTATCTGGTAGACTATAAAGTATGTAACGATATCAGTTTTTATTGTAGGCCATTAAGATGTGCATTTTTGATGGATATTTTTAAAAAACGCGCTCAATTAACGTCGTCCAGTCACGGAAGTTTAAAATTTATCGGACGCCGTTTGATCGCTTCTGACCGATGGCGGGAAAGGGGCCGTGTAAATTCGAGTGGCAATAACATAATTCAAGGATAACAATAAAAACGAAGAAATTATTTGTTTATGCGACATTATATCGCGTGCGTGCACGCGAAAACTATTTTCTTTGTGGCCGTTATTGATTGCTATAGTCGTATGAATATTCAAAGGCTTTGGAAAGTAAAGGGGCGGTGCCCTAAATTATAGTGTCACTGTGACATAGTGAAAAAAGTAACGTTCGTAATTTAACCGTATAGGTTGGATTCGAACGGGGAACTCGTATCCGGGATTGTAAATCAAGTTGGCGGGTAGTCGCAAGAAAGGGGTGAGAAGTGCGCGCTCTATACGTCACACAGGCGATCGATGCTCATTTGCATTCGAGTCGTCGGCAGCAGCGGACGTCAGGGCCGCTCGAAAGTGTTGCAGAGCACAGAAAAAATACCGCATTTGAATTGTTAATTATATGCAAAAGAAATAGTTGCATAAACGGGCATCTGAGTTAAAATTAGGTGCTAAGTGTTGCAACAATGAAATGGTACAAATAGCATGTGTCGGAAGCATTTCAATGAGGAGCCCCTAAACTTCCAAATACTGTTCGATAACGACACGACATAAATCTTTCGTTGCGTTGAACACGATAACGTCGAAAATGAAGAGGTAAAGTCTGGAATGATATAATTTTCGATTGGTAAGTTTCTTTTGTTCGACGTCGCGTGCGTAGGGTCGGGTGATCGGGATCGCGTGCTAGATGGCAATCTGCGGCGACGGGGGCACCGACCACAATTGATTCCACGAGAGAGAAACAGAATGGTCCTGTGCATGTGACGAGAGCCACATACATCCACACGAGTACGTGCGCCGGAGGAAGCGAGCTCATGAAATTAAGATAAGGACGAGTAAGACAATTCTAGGAATGATTTGTTTGTGCGCTCCGCACACCGGAGAAATCTAACAGTAGATATTTAAGTGGCTCTGGGAGGTACCTTCGCCGAATCTATGTTATGTAAACATGCGATCCGCTTGGATTCCGGTGATCACGCAGTTACACATAATGGACAATCACGTTCGTTGATTGAGCCGAAAATTACCGAATTTCAAATTGCGTGCATTTGATTGGCTGGTGGCTAAACTGTCGAGACGTCACGAGCGCGAAAATCACACGATTTCGTTAAACTACAATATTGAGGGTGAGGTTTTTTATTATTCAGTAGTAAAACCGTATTAAAATCTGTCGCTTTATAATAGTGAAATAATTTTAAAGATTTACGGCGGAGTTGTAAAGTTTAGATTATTATTAGTTTAGGAAGAGATTACATCGTAGGTTGAGTTTGGTATTTAAATCATTTTTATAGATCAATTTATTTGAATGATCCCTGTGTTTTGTCAACAGACTAATAATTTCGGCGACTTAATATCTACCTACATCATTTCGAGCTTGTGTGTATAAAGCTTGGTTCTGGCAATTTTCTTTGTCTCCGATATGATTAATCTATGAAACAATCTTCGCGTCATAATATAAATTCCACAGTTTATTTATTACATATTCCTATCACATTCTGCTAAGGCCAGACGTCGAATATTATCTTCATCACGTAATTGCGAAATATTTACAATGTACGTGGGATAAAATAAAAAGTCTTTGCTACTCCCCCGGAGAGTTAAAATCTCGGTACCCGCTAGTTTGTAACTAGATTCAATAATCAATTTTGCTAGCTCCGCTCAGGGGCTCGTCCATATAGATTAAACTGAGTGAGTGCTATCACTACGACGTGGAATAGAGATGAAATTCATCAACTACCTACCCACTAGAAACTTGAGTTTTGACAGTAAATGGGTCATGGTGCTTCCTTCATTAGTTGTGCCATATCGTAATTAATGGTAAAGACATGGTGATACAGGTTACTTTTAGTAATTCACCACTTAACTTTAGCAGTAAACACAACAGTCTTCTTTTTTAATCTTCCATTACAATTCAGTAGTTTTCAGCCCAAGGTAGACAGACGTTCGTACCTATTCCATCGTATTTGCTGTGTAGGTGCAGTGAGATGACAGTACAAAAACTGCAGACTACACCCTGGCGTCTCCCCGGAGCTTATCTGTATAACTTTTAACGATAGCGCAGCGAAGTTTTTTAACGAAATAACCGAATTTCCGTTAACTACAGGCGGAGTAACGCGGTTAGTGCCGATCGCGTCTGCCGCTTCATGTGCCATTTTTAATTGATTTTAAGGTCTGTGCCATGCCTTTGTTTACAGTTAATACTTCCAAACTTTTTTTCATTGAATTTTGTCTCCATATTTAAAGTTCCACACAAACATCGTTTACTTGTTACCGGTAGTTTAACTGTTGAATTTATAAAGTTTTCGTTCAATCGTCAAACGCATAATTGATGACTAAACAATGGCGTCGAATTTAAATACTTTGTCGCCATCTTCTAAACGTCAAACAGGTTTTTCTACAGATAAAAAAAAAACAAAACGTGCCGTGACAATGTAGCGATTTTTCACGTGTACCGCATTAATAGTAGGTATTAATGCATTGATTTCGCACAGTTGCTTTATTGATTGTGGCGGCGATTGATTGCGGCGCGGCACGCGAGCACGCGCTAACGCGAGAGGGCTTTTGTTGCGTGAAAATTGAAAAAAGAAAGATCGATGGCAAGTCTATAGGTTCCCCGTACCTAACTGTCGAAAGATTAGTGGGCTCTACTATGAAGCGTGAGTTACATCACTTTCCACAAATACCGAGTAGTGGCTAAGAATAAAATTGATGATTAAACAGAATATTCATGTCAAAATCATTGTCAAACATTCTCAAGATCAAAGAATTAGACCGAATTGATTGCTTCATTGATATCGTGTTGAAAAAACAAAGCACGTTTAAGAAATAAAATTGAGATGTATCAACATCTGACATGAACGACCTTAGTCGTAAAAATTTCCAGGAATAAGTATACCTCAAAGAAAATCACAGTTTTCGCTGTGTAAACGTTCTTTTGGCATCGTAAGTGCGGAAACGTGGTGCATTAAAAATAGGTGACAAAAGGTCAAAATGTGATCTTGGCAGTCGTTATAAAAATTTTTCGCTACTAGAGCGCGTTGCTTTGACATGGAGTATCTGTCAAAAAGCCATTTTGAAATTGCGGTCGCATTTTTTAATAACTGGAAATATTTCCAACATGCTGCACAATTCGCAGTCATAAATTCTGCGACTTTTATAGATAAATCTAGAGCTTGATTTAATTTGCGAGTGTGTTGGATTAAAACTATTTCGCGGCACAATGACGAGTCATTCATAGCTACACATTAATCCTTACTAATTATGCAAGACGGGGAGCAAAGATGTAAAATGGTCGGTCACAAATCGCGTCCAAACTGACAGTTTAAACAACCCATCTTGTGAGACAGATCCCTGATATATAACTCTGGGTTTGCTAAGGAAACGTGTGTAATTAATTACGACGAATAATACGTCAGGATGCACTTAATTTCCTATTAAACTGTTGTGAAAACGGTTTGCAAAATGGCGACCGCGATTTGGCGCGAGACAATTTTGATCTTTTCTCTGAAATGCTTGTATAGTTTCTGTTGAAGCTTGGTCAGAATTGTTTTTATAGCAGCTAAGCCTAGCAGCAAGAAATAGCTTTTGCTTAAGTCTTGACTAAATTGTTATGCGGAAGAGATATGAGCAAGGCGCCACTAAAACTCGAAGATAACTAAAAGCTAAGTGCTAAACTATTCTAAACATAGATGCCAATTAAGGATCGCAACGCGCAATTAATAGCAGCCAACATTCTGCGGATCAATCAAACATTCAACAAAGACGCAGGCGCTGAACGTCTCGCTTCGCGCTTCATCATCAATCCAGACAAACCACATCATTATTTTGGCCGGAACAGCGACAGTGCGGGTGCATTCTCGATCACATTTGCGCGAAAATCGAAACGTTTGAAAGTGAAGGGTGGGCGTTGACGTAGCGACCGACGGTCGCGCGACGTGTTTACGACCGTCGGTGCAACTGCGGCTTTATTAAAATAATTACCCGCGTTTCGGTCGCGCGCTTGACGAACGAGAATGCCCTTCTTTTATTATTTTTTTCTACGTATTGTCGACGAATTAAGAACCTTTTTTGGATAATCTGTGCGGATTTTGAACGCGTTCGATTTTTGATTTCGTTTTCAATATTCACAAATCATACGATTGAGTTAATCTAACTTACATGGTTCAATGTTTCAACTACAAAATTTGGAACTTCGATAGTTAGTTATGTGAAGTCGGGATTAGAATGTTTTCAATGAGCTTAGAAGTCTTATCATAAATGAACATTAATATAGCCACAAGTTGGAATGAAACCTATCAATTAACTTTCCTAAGATAAGATGACGAGCAATATAATAAGCAAGGTCGTAAAATGTCTGTGTACCACCGTAGATGAAAATAGTTAACCCCAATATTTCTCTGAAGTTAATTCCCGTGTGTCAACTGATATACATTAAAATATATTTGTCTGTTCAAATGTAAAACGCAACAAAATTATTGCAACGGAACGCTTTACAACAAGAGCTCTTGATTGCGATAATTTAACGCCATCTTATTTTAGTTTGGCTATTAAAAGCTAATTGTGTTAAGGACTATGAAGTGAGTCCACATTATATGAATAAATTAAGTGCTGTTGAATGTAATGCCATCACCCTGGAGTTTAATAGCTTTGATGACACTTTCTCCAATATGGCGGAAAAAATGACAACCATTTGACATTTAAAGGTACTGGCTCAATAACAATTCCGTAGTCAGATTTTTAATTTACAATATTTTCCTTACCAAAAACAAAACTTAGACTTTTTGGAAAAAAAAAAAACAATTGAATTATACAAGTCTGAATATTAAAAGATCGTTCTCCTATTAAGATTTCAAGAATGTTTATTTGGTAATTAAAATTTCTTATTATCACAATTACGAAGGCATAATTAAACAATTAACTAACGAAATAATATTTGCTTGCTTGTAAAAAACCAATTGTGGTTCTATTATTATGTTATTAATTACGATAAAAGAACATCCCAACTATAAGCTATTAGTCACTAAGAGCAGTCCACTCTGTCATGAAAATTTTCTACAATTTTATTGGCTTGGATTATTTAAACAAGGACAGAAGATGGTTGTCTCGCTTGTCAAGTCGTTTACGCGTGCAGCCGTAACAATTACTTAGGTATTATTATCTTGGACAGTCGTTTAGGTATAAAATCATAAAGTATATAATGAGACACGGTATTATAATCATAAATATGCCCGTAAAGAGGTCTGATTGCTTCGTCGGAAGCCATCAAAGCAGCCGCGGGACGACGAACATTCTTCGCAAAATAATTTCTTGACCTCTGCTAGCTTTACGCTACTCGGCAACAGATGGCGTTACGTACACATTGTTGCGTGCATACCACACTTTTTTCCAAGTTATTTCTGCTTAAACGTTCTTAAACGAGCATTTAGTTTTTCAAAGGTGCTTTCTAAGTGGCCGTCGCGAAACTTTTTGCTGGAAATGTCTTTTGTAATAATACTTTAGCGATAATTGCGTCGTAAATTAAATGTTTGTCTCAGTCATCGTAATTTCATAAGTGTTTGTAAGATGCATCCAGTTGAAGTCACAGCTAAAGCCTGTCGTTTTCTAGTAATCATTTTTTTTTAGTTTTTGCTACTTGCCACAAGATGGCGCTAGGTGCAATGTCTCTCAAAAGTTCTTTGTTCGGATGCACGTCAATGAACCGATTTATCAAAAACTTTGTTCGTTTAAATTATAATATAGGTATCAATGAACAAATATGTTGCCAATTTTATTCTCATTACGAGCTGATCCCTTCGATCCCGGCGGGTTTTATCGGGTTGGTAATTATTATGTAATTATCAACACGAATTTTCGTGTTTCAAAGTTTATGATTTATGTGTTATGGTCTCGTTTGTTCGCTACTTTTAGCTGATGATACACCCTCGTTTGGGTATTTATATTATAGAGGAATCGATTTACCCTCCCCGATAGTTTTGTAAAGTAGATTAACGAGATTTATATATAGTTTGCAGTTAACAAAAAAGCAATTTGCCTAATTGTCCAGAGGAATGTCTGAAAACATATTTACTGTTTTACAGCGATTCCAGTCACATTAATTCTATAGATTTATTCTTCCTTACAGGAAATCACTTATTATTGTGACATTTTGACTAATGTATTTAGTTATTTGTGGATAAATGTAAAAATTACCATCGCATCAAACTTTGAATAAATATTATAGAATTCCAAATAAAACTTGGCATGATGACAAGCAGCGGTATGGACCATTAAAGTTTTCAATTTCTTATAAAAACTTATTGTAAAATTGCATTCCAAAAAGTCTTTATCTCAACTTTAACACTAATAAAAAACATAGACAATCGAATTGAATCGAAAATATAGAACACACTCAAATAAATCGTGAAGAAGACTGTTCGGTTTCAAGTCTGTGAGTTAAGACGGTGAGTCGTGTCCGCGCGCGCTCGATGCGCTGTCCACGCGCATTAGTCGGCCCGCTAATACACTTGCCAAGTTCCCAACTCCGCTCAGTTCTAAACGCCTTTGACAGTCCCCGGTGCGGGCTGCCCGCTGCCTTACGTGACCGAATCGATCACTTATTAGCGAAGCGAACTTTACATTCAAACTTTAATGGTTATTAGAAGATGTGTGGCGACTTTAATTGTGAATAATTGGCTTTAAAACAAACAGGACGGGTTAGACAAGAATATTATCGAGAGATAATAATTGGCTCATTAAAGATAATTATGCATAATTGCATATGGTGTTATGGCAAACAATAAATTAACTGCGCTACATGCTTGATATGAACTGTAACTTAAAGCTAAATCAGAAAATATCGACAATTTAGTAACCACTAGTTTCTAAACTTCAATTATGGAGTAGGTACTATAGTAAAACAAATCCCAAACATGCAAAAGCACAATTGAATATTAAAATTTGCTTAGCGTTAAACTAAGAGGTCTGTAAGGGGAGTTTACAGTATAGGAGCATCGAGGACGCTTAACTTCGAGCATAAAGCCTTTGGCGGGTGTCCTGTGCCGGCCGATAGTGGCCCATTGAAAATAGATTTTCACGCTACGCTTGAAATGGTTTTGAGAGCCGAACTTCGTCCAAATATTGGGTTCTCCAATTCCTGCGTGTATCCGAACATTAACTCGAGCTCTATTTACAAACGACTTTTTGGAATGTTGGTGCGGTTGGTGCCATTGATTTTGACATTTAGATTTAGAGCAGGTCTTGTTCAGATAACAATATCGGTTTTTTTATTTCAGTATTTATTCGACGCCAAAGATAAGATTAGACGCGATTACTTGGAAACTTTGCATATCTTGAACTTTTGAAGTCTTTCAAAACATTAATTTAAAAACTGTTGAAATTTGAAGTTTTTGAGATAATATAAACAAAAAAATTAAATAGATTGCTTTGATTTAATTACGTGAAAAAGAGCGCGTTGAAGATTTACTGGCTCACATACGAAACACGATAGTTATCTCTACCAATAAGCTTTTAAATCGATTTTAGTGATCATAAACAACGAGACGTCTACGTTATAGCATTTCGTCACTGAACCGTACAAGTAATAAGAGCAATAATTACGACCACCATTATTAAACTTAATTGGAATGAAGGATTATACGAATAAAGAACGTAGCTAACTTACATCGCGGTTTAGTGCCCGTGAAAAATAATATAATATTATTGTCTTGTGTAGATCCGATGTACGACGATAGTTTACCAATTTATTTGTTGTGAGCCCGTTTGGAAATTGAATTTAGTCACGACAGCCACAGGTATCGGTTTCATACCGTAAAATTTGTACATCACTATTTACCTGCAATTAGACCGTGTAATCGTGAGCTTGGAACATAGAATAACAAAAGTTTTGCTGTAAATAAGTTTGTTTTTATTTGATTAGGAGAAATGTTGTTGGTCTAACAAGCAATTATCGGATATAAAACTATAAATATGGACGTTTGATTTACGCTGTGTATAAAATATGCATTTATACAGAATTTATGACTAAAATAAAAAAAGAAAGTAAAAAATAAATAGTAATTACGGTAAAACTTACCTATATGTAAACGAACAATAACACTATGAATCGTTATTATTAGAACTCGCATAATTATAATGTTATAATATATGACGTCATAAACCATAGACAAGAGGCAAAAACTATCGATGATAGATCTTAGAGTGCGGCATTAATAAATACTCTTTATGGTTTTTACACGCTGTATTTTGAAGGGCGGGAAGTTAGTGCAGCTAATTTTAATTGATCCGCTATTGTTGCGGCGCGTGCGACGTTTATCCAATTATGTTTATGTTGTGTCGACTTGGGAAGACGTCGATGTAAAGCAAAGTTTACTTAGCAAGATAAACAATAGATAACTAATTAATAGATACCATTTTTAGAACGGGTGTTGTAGAAAATCATGAAGTAAATTAAAAATTAAATCTGCTTAACTTTGATTCCTATTATGGAACCAATTGCTATAAGATGTTTCGGGTGAAAGATGACGGATTCATACAATGTAGCTTCCTATCATTTTCTCTCATCTTAAAGATGTATACCTATTTTCATCCTGCTGTCGTACTGGGTAGGAACCCATGCTATGAAAAAGACTGTAGTTGTACTAAACACATTGCAAATCTTGCCCAACGCGACACAACTGACGTTTGACAGCTAAACGTCACAAAATGGCGGTAAGGTTCTATTCTTATTTTGAACGCAAACCACAGCCTACCAGCCAGCATTGCCACAACGCTGTCGCGTGTGAACGTCGAACAACAATTGTTTCGCAACGGACGGACGAACGGACATTATGCATATGTAGCGTGGGAACTGGGAAATAGCCGACACCCATAACGTTACAGCGAAATGATACGTTGCAGTGGCTGCTTAGTGGTTATGTAACAGTATCGACGTTATTGTACGTTATTTGGTGCTGTGTCTATACCGGGAGAAAGCAACAGCTGGAATTAAAAAGGACCCTAAGCATCAACCTTCTTTCTAAACTTAAATAGAAGCGACAAGAAATATGTAACAAAGATTTTATGTAACTCTGATTTAAAAGAGTGTCCATGGAGTTTCGTGCACGTTCTTCTCCATAGAGATATACGCTTTGGAACATGCAATTTAGCTTCACTTTTTTGACTGACTGCAACATTTTCACAATTTTAAAGTGTCTGTAAATTATCTATTTGAAATAAACGTTTCTAATTTTGAAATGTTCTTTAGGATTTCAATTTGTTACCGTAGCCCTGAAATGCAAAGGGCAATTGAAGGAACACAGGTGGGTTTTAGTCAGTAAAAGTCTGACACTCCCTTTCGCTCCACCAAGAGCAGGATGGGGATTATTTGATGGTTCTTTACCGAATAATGCCGGATATCAGTTTTGTTGCACTGAACGCATTTGAAATTATCTTATTAAAGAGTCAGGTAGAAGAAGTTCTTCTGAAACTTGGCAGTAATCAAAAGGTCAAGTATAAAGGCAGCCTTTACTCGATAAGATTAAAAATAGAAATATCCCAAGACACAAACTACAAGTTAATCATGTGCAATTGTCTCTGTACTGATTGAAACTTGAAAAAGTATCTCCAATCGGAAGAAATTGCTTCTCACGACTTGCTAGATTGATTACGTATGTAGCGTGACGGATGAGCCATCATTACTACCTATTACCAACCTCGGATGTACCCAATGCCTCATAAAATATAATCCATCGATAAAAATACAGGCGCAGAAAGAAATGAAAGAATACACAAAGCTGTTGTTTTTATTCCGACGAATTACAGCGATTAACATTTTCGCAGACAAACAAAATCCGCTAAAAATGGAAAATGCATCCATCTTCCCTGCATAATAACCCCATAAACGTGGCCAAAACACCAATCAGCAATAACCAGAATAGAAAAACGAAAACCGCATAACATCGCAGCGAAATAAGAAAACCGTAACCCTTCCGGGAATTATCTGAAATTCAATCTATTTGAGCTCATCCCTATCGATGGGGACAAAGGCTAATACACAAGAGTCCATTGTATTCGCAGATTTATACTTTGTCGTGCATTGTCGGTAATGTGTACACAGCCTTACAATGAGTACGTTCTTTTTAATTCAACTGAATTTCTGTTCCTATTGTGGTCACATTACGTGTCGGTTTTTTAATTTTCAAGTTTTTATTGAAAGCAATTGATAGGAATAGCGATTGTCAATGGAAAGGTAAAGTTCAATGAACTTATTCATTAAAATCAGTCTACTCTATAATATTAGGTATACAAATAGGTTTAAAATAAGTAAAATATATTGAATGCTCACCATCATATATGTAACTAAGCAAAGTTCTATAGTCCGTATATGTTAAACTTCAGCTTTAGTGTACATATACTTGTTAAAGTTGTGCCATGCACTATACAAAGCAGCTCGAGTGACAGTAGCAGTTGCTATGCTATGTAACTGAACGTGAACGCTATCGCTTTGCGGCGAGTTCGTAGTTAGCACCGAGTGCGTGTCCGCTCCGCTTTTCATTCATGTAACAAATGGACTCGTATTTTCAGATAAGTTGCTTCGAATTATTTGCGTAAATCTTATAATGTGAAATCTGAATGCAATTACAATGATAAAATTTGGAAAAAATGTCTCCATAATGAATAAAGATCGCGAGCTTAAATAGACCCTGTATGAAATTACAAAGAAAATCACGATCAAATTTGGAATTGAAGAGACAGTAGACAAGATTGTCAATTAGGAAATAAAATCGTAAATAATAATTTGTGTGGGGGATGTTTACTTGCCCTCGCTTCCTCTAGGGCAGTTCCTGATATTTCCGCACGCCAGGATACATGGACAAAGGAAAAGGATTGAGGGACAGGTCTAAAAGGAACAAAACAAAAATAAAATAATAGAATTAAAAAAAAAAAACAAAAAAAGACGAGTGCGGAACTATAAGAAGCTTCGAGTGCGTAACTATAAGAAGCTTCGAGTGCGTTCTAAACCGTTATTTATAAATTTAAATTACGAATTTTCCTAACTGACGAGTTGATTGACCATAAACGTGATGATTGATCAATATTCGCGTATCAAGTAATTGACGCGGAAAATGTAAACATCTTTTGTATTCGTAGCGAGTGGAGCCGTGATTGATGACTTGTATTGTCAGGTAAACTTGACAAGCTAAGATAACCGACGCGTCAAACGGTTCAGATGATTCGTGTAAAAGGAATTGATGATCATGGCCCGACGTACCAAACATGATTAGATAGTTTTCTCACAACGGCGTAATAAGTATCTTGAACGGTTCATATCACTTTGGTACGTTGAGAGCTAGAACATGCGAAATTGCGAATACCATTGAATCTGTTATTACAATTAAGTGGCTAAATGAGATCTGTTTTATGCCCACTAAGTTTCAAAGCTTAATTAGCTTACTAGTCGATGCAGTGGTATTCGGATCAAGCCAGACCAGGGAAATTCGCACGACGATATTTACTCAACGCGCAACGTTGGACGTAAATCCCGCAGTAAAATCTTAAGTGTTAAGAAAGGTACCTTTTTTAGGGATCAGTGACTTGAGCAGCATGATGGCGGCCTCGTCGCAGGCCCACGCGTGCATCTTGCGGTATGAGTCGCGCCCCTTCTCCGTCAGCTTGTCCCAGGGCTTCGGTTTCGACAGTAGCTCGGACACCGTTCCTTGCGACAGACCCAGCACGTATTTAGCGAACAGCCTCTGTCCGATGTTGTGGACCGACAGCAACTCCCGAACTCTCCGGCTTATATGCAGCGTGTCCAGGTTCGTGTTCGCATATTTGTCGATGTTGTATCTTAGCATCTCTTGCAGTCGCGCCTCCATCGGGTCGCCTTTCGGGATTAGGGAGTCGCCGAGGCGTCCGACCAGCGCGCCGGGCGGTAACGGCCCCATGTCTTCCGCGAACCTGTAGGTGCGATGCTCCTCGAAGCGGAACGGGCTCGGCGGCGGCAGCGGCAGCGGCGTGGGCCCGTTGTTGTTGTGGTGCGTGGTGTTGTTGTTGAGCGGCGGCGGCGTGCTCGGCCACTCCTCCACACCTGCGGCGAGAGCACGGTTACGCGGGAACACGAGGAGGGGACGGCGGGTGCAGGTGTCGGGGGGGCTGGGCGGGAGGGGCAGGGCTAGCTCGCACGCTCGTAAGCGTCGCAACCATTCGGCAACGGCGTACGAATGTCTAATGCGCGCGCGGCGTCTCTCATGTCGGCATCATGGCATGCTCCGAATTCTAAAGCCTAAGTTTGAAACGATTACGCGCGTCCGTGAGCGGCATGGCTGAGGTGGTGGGAACTGGATATTCCTCGTACTCCGCGCGTTTTTTTGCGAATTGTTGTTTTTTGCGGACAGAAAAGTGAAGCGAACACGAACTAGCTACGGACATACACAGGGTTTGAACATCGAACGTGCATAGCTGATGGCCGCGGTCGATTCCCAATGTTCACTTGACGACGATGGTGCCGAGCATCTGGCTCGAAGGGACGTTACTAGAGACTCAGTTACTTTTTGGAACATGACGTCATCATTCGTGCCGAATGCAAGGAGTCTACAACGAACACGACTAAACTGATTGGAACTCAACCATAATCTTTCCTTTGGTCAGGTTGGCCGTCCATTCAAGATACTCGTGGCTCCACACTAGTGACGTACCTGTATCCCGGCGCTCGGCACTTCGCTCTCGCTCAGCCGAATGGTCTCGGAGCGAAGGTGCGGTGCTTGGTGAACGAATCTCAGGTTTTCGCTCTAAAGATCGCTCTCCACCGCCCAGGTCGAGGGCTCGGAGCATGCTGGAACAAAAGGAAAATGCGCTGTTAGAATTGGCGGAGAAAAACATAGTGAGAACTGCTTATGACAGTTTATGGCAGTTGATAAGGATTGAATTATTGGAAAAAAAAAAGAAATTGATGTGGGATATAAAGCAAAGTTGGAAAAAATACTTCTAGTATTTTTTAACGTTGATATCTAGTAAAGAAACTTAAGATCTTATGGCGGAAAACCCAAGAGAGTTACAGTAAAATACAAAAATTCTACGTATTGTTATGCAAAGGCCTGTACGAAAAGAGGGCACCGGAAAAACGTTTAAATAAGAGGTCTATATGAGTGCCCCTTTACACCTAAATCCCTTTACACCGTAATCATAATTAAAACACAATTCTATAGATTACCTGATTGTAATATTAAGCTTTTAATTATCGCAAGGCGGGTCACAGACTCAGTTCGATTTACCCCAATAAATTGGGTCAAAAGTGAATTGATTAAACAATTTCCAGGTGAATTAATTAAGTATTTTAATTAATAGGATGTGCTGGGTCTCTATTGGCAATATTCCTTTAATAAATTTATTGAGATTGGGCTCCTTTGAACGCTATCTTATGGCTATTAGAGAGATAAGACCCTCCGTACCTGTGCCGCTCATTTATTGGTATTATTTTATGTGTATTTAAGGTAGCCGACGGTTGCTGCCTTAAGGGGTAGTTAATGGGTCGCTAGGATTAGATATTATTAATAATACATTGGCTGAATATAAAATATTACTGTCACAACCAATGGCAGACAGATTAGTGACAAGATATTGCAAAGATCCATCATTGAATCAATTTTTCACGTCTTGATCTTTTATCACCTTTTTCAAAAATAATTAATCAATTTTTTTTTTATAATTTGACGTGCGCAGTTTTTGAATACTAAATATACGTACCATGACGTCAATTCCTAATTGTTTAACTATTTATTGTACAATAGTATAAACAATAGATTTAATTACGATCATTACGATACATTAATTGACGGTTGGTATTAAATTATCTTCTATAATGATCGTTTTTAAACATACACTTGCGTAATTAATTACTTTCGAAGGATTATGAGCCGGACAGACGGAAATAGCTAAGTAAATAAAACATTGTGGATTGTAGATGCTAATTTTTAGGCATTTTTGACCTCGATTCTTGCACGTGTAAACGTTTATTTGCTAAATTCTCAATTTGACATTTTCTCAATGTCAAGTCTCAATAATGAGAAAATGCTTTGAGTATTAGAATTTATCAGACCAAAGCCTTCTTTCTTATGTCCACAAGGGACCGAAGCTGAGGTACCAATAAAACTATCAACAACATATTGTTAAGGTAACTTACGACACACGACTTAACTTTCGACGAATCGTTCGACTACTCGAAACTTTTGGTCAGACCCTTCCGACTCATCGTCCAACTTTGCCTTAAGATCTCGAATTTTCGTTCAGTTGGTAGACTAGTGGTGCGACATATCGGTATTACCTCCGGCACAATAGGGTTGCACCTTAATTACAATTTAATATATCGCCAGTTAAATCGTTGATCGGTAGTGCCGAATCTCGGAGGTGTTGCCAACTTCATTCTCTAATTGGAAGGTGTATTATACGACTTTGGTTGGAAATTATTTTGGCGGTGTCTGAAATTACTGTGATATTTTCTACTTTTATTACAAGTTTCTTTTACTAAGATGTGTTTCAAAGCGTGACTGCTATGCACCTGCAAGTAATCGAAGCTTCGAAGTTTTTTTTTTTCAAGATGGCGTCATAAGCTGTAATGATACAGTTTTTGCGGCAATAAACACTGAATTTAAGGGATCCTAGCATGCATAGGTAATAAGTGAAAGGGGCCATTATTTACTTTTATTATTGGTACATTTCTTTCCTTGTAGTTTTTACTGTTTGTGAAGTGAAATACGCTGACAGCTTTTTGTACTTTCAATAAAAATTGTTATTCAGATCCAATTAGGTATTTTACTGAGTTTTTGTGGCAGTAGACGTCTTCAATTGCATGCTACCTACAGCACCTATTTCCAGTTTTTTTTTATAACATTTTAAAATTCCTTATAAATTATAACATGATGATGAATTTATCAGTCGTCTGTCTTTGCGAAACTGTGTAGAAATAAAAATACTAGTTAAAATTCTAGTAAATACTCCATATCCCATCATACTAAAATAATTTAAGCACTAGTATTAAAATGGTTCATATAATCGCACGTACTGGCATTGTTCGAAGCTTAGTCGCGTTCGTTGAAGCGACCGCCTCACAGGGAATACAGATAACTAGTGTTGACTCCTTTCGCCGTTCAGCGATGTTTAAACGATTTAATGCCATTTGAAATGAAACGAGACTATAATAAGAGAATCTATAGATTTCGACGACGATTTTTGCCTTCCATTTATCGAAAATGGGAAATGAGAATGCATTTTACGGTAATTATAATACCTATAAAAGTTCTGTTTCATGCATGTTTGACAGTTAAGGCTGTATGGTTTTGTACCCTTGCCCACATTTTCTTTTTTCACTCTAAATCGGATAGCTTAAAAACAAAAGCTCGTAGAGAGGTAAGTGAGCAAAATATACGTGAAAAGTTCAGAAACTCCCACAAAATGTAACTACCACACAAGGAAGACCGTCGGCTAATGTTTACGAGGGTTTTAAAACTGATACATTATAAACAGCGATGACACAGTTGGGAAGTGACGACATCCCACGAGTAGCTTAGTTTAGTGGCGTGGAGTGGCGTCGGGTGCGAAGGTTTTTGTCTTTTTTATGTCTATGGTTTTATACGGCAGCTCTAGTTTGAATATGGAAGACATTAATCCATAGATATACGTACAACCCGTGCGTCAGTCAACTGCATTTTGTAATTGGAATAGAGAATTGAATTTGCATTTTTTGTAAGGCTAATTTTACATAGTTGAAAATATTGATAATTGTACCGATTATAATTTCTAATAAGGAAAATATGAACACTATTCAAAGATGAATTGTTTGTGTTTGAATTTATTTAAGTTTAAGCTACTCAACACCTTCCCTTAGTCCTAAACGAAAGCTTAAAAGCATCTTTGTCTTCGGCCAAAAGCCTTTAGTATAAGGCGTGTACACACTGAATATTTGATGCGCCGAATGAAACCGATGCGCGCTTACCTAACTTTGAATTAATTAGTGGGTTAACTTTTAAAACATTCGTGTGTTCAGGATTTAAATATTCTGCTATCGGTATAGTTAGGGTTGACTTTGATTTTGGAGTTAGTTTTGTTTATTTAGTAAGAAACTTTCAACTATCTTGTCGTTTATGGTACGTTGAAGATTTCTTTTACAGGATTTTAATATAAATAAAAGAGGTATTATAATTAGTAATTTTATTTTACAGTTTTAATTTTTTATTTTAGAAGTATTATAATTTTTGTGCAAACTGTCTTCTTCGAGTTTTCTTGTCTGAGTTGACTTTACTAAAGCACACCCATAAAAAATGGCGGCATTAAAACAGTCATAGACTAGAACTGTAATCAAAACTTCCCAAAGGAAAATCCATAGACAAATTCTTCAAGAAAATTTTCAGCTTTTCCACAGACAAATAGCCCGCGAATGACGATCATATTTCAAAATCTGTGACAAAATGTCGATTGATCGTCCCTACACTGTTCAACCCTTTAAAGGGAATATTTCAAAGACATATTTCCAAAGGGGTTGTTCAGTAAAGGGATGTTTCAATATTGATTAGCGAATTAGGAATTCCTGTCGAGTTCTTTACCTTGTTTTATTGTACTGTGTTATTGGGGAGCTTAGCGGTTTGATTACCAATAGACTTTAAGAGATCGTCTTGTAGCATAATCAGCCTGGAGAGTAGTGGTGGTTCAGTGGTAGCGATCCCGATTTACGCGTAGATAGTAGGTCGCGGGTTCGAACCCAGCCAGGTGCATTACTTTGTGTAATTTATTTCATCACCACTGTTCTCAAAAACGGTAAAAAAAACATCGTGAGGAAACCGGCGTTTCCTAGAACCAAAAATTTGAAGACATGTGACATCCACCAACACTCACGGGACCCGCCTGTTGGATCAAGGCTCATTCCCTCTCCTAGAGAGGGGGCCTGTATCCCAGAAGTGGGAACATTATCATCTTGTAGTTAACAAGATTTGGCTATAGTAGCAGTTTTGTCAATTTATATTTCATAAAAAAATCTATTGTCATTGGTGTGAATTTGATCAAGGTTCTTATTAATAATAACTTCCATAAAATGGCGACATTGAAGGTTTTGATTCACATCAGTATCCACGTGTAACGAATTCAATTGTATTCAAATATCGAACTCGCACATTGCTCCCATCAATGGTCTGACAATAACGTGACGTCACAGCTCAGTATCAACTCGATCGCCGATAACGTGGCCCCGCCCCCGTCGCGCTGACCAATCACTGATCGATCGGCCACTAACGCCTTTACTCACCGATGGAATACTTGAAAATCTCAGAAACGTCCATTGGCTATGTCTAAACAAACTCCTATTGACTCAAGCTTTCTCGCTCTCAGACTGAGCTACAAACGTATGCTCGACAAACACAGTAAAAAGCTTAGGACCCGTCGGGCATTCTTTATGGCATCAAAAATCGTCGAGCAACGTAAATTAGTTGATAATTTGTGTGCGACAGTGTTAGACTAAACTTGCGTTAAATGGAAGACAAACATCGCCTAAGCAAATGAGAACAGGTGTCTGCGATAGCCTCTCATATTGATATATAGGCACAAACACACCACACATAGTATAAGAGAATGTTTCTTTGAAATTATGTAAATCTTGTGTGCTTAGATGTTAATTAAACACGAGATAACTAGCTACACTCTTTATTTGACTTTCTTTAAATTTCATCTTTGACGTGTCAACACTGTGCCCGTCGTATTTGGGCTTTAGTGAATTTTAATTATAAAGAAACCTCAAAAAGCTCACGATCTTGTGTGATCATGATTAGAATTTATAAGTTTTTTGAAAAAAATAATAATTGTCTAGCATTCCAAAACACTGTTTATCATAAACCGCGTTCTATTTTCGAATAACTAAGAATTCATTTTTTTATATTAAAAATATGGCTTGGATACTAAGTCCTTTAAACCGTGTATTGGTAGTCACTTTGTTTTCCATTAGCATGCGGATATAACACGTTCTAATGCTTTTGGGGTATTTGGCAGTAAATGTCTTGAGTCAGCCTTCTCAGCAAACTTCGTTGAGGTAGTCAACACTACAATAAAATTCTCAGCTCCATTTTACCAAGATCGCACCTGTTTCAATGATTCCACATATTGTTCAGTTGGTTCGGACATTTGAGATAGACAACTATACCGATTATCATATACACATCGTCATCATCAAAATATCCACCAGGAATTAATTTGCGAATAATTAAAACAGACACTGAACTTCACTCGAAGAAATCCCGCCAAAAACTTCCCAATATCATGTAGTATATGACTATAGACTGGTTGACTGGTTGCATTTCATAGTTGCAATAGTTTTATCAATATCATAACATTATCTTTTCTTACTTGTTATGAATTACAACTCCAATAAAAGCCTGTTTTATTTATTTTTAATCAAATCAAACAAGAAAATGCAACAAAGAAAAATTCCACTAAAAATTCAATTTGAAATAAACCACAGATTAACCAAAAACCCTCAAAGAAGCATAGACAACAAATAAATCGAACGTAATGACGCCCGAGCCAAGTTAAGCGGAGATTTGGCGGGAACCGCGTTCAGAAATCAATCCATTGCTCCCTCCATTAAGCTTTAATCTTCGGGGGCTGGCTATAACTTAATCCTTACTTGAGAACCGGAATAAATAAGCAATAAACCAGTGCAGGTGCCTTCTATGTTTATATCGGGAATTATAGATCTTATAGGATTAGAACTTATCTTTTGTTGGCGAAGGAAAGCGATCATGGGAAAGATACCAAATGGCAGCCATTCGCGTGTTGCCAGCAATAATTGAAATGGGTGTTTTCCGTTTATTTTTCTATCATATTGTGTCGTGTGGACAGATAATGTGTCAGTTATGTGTGCTTTGTTATTGGGATGTGGACGGATTTTTGTTTCTTGCTGTTGGGGTTCGATTGTCTGTCAAGAATCTTTTTTATCTTGCCCACTTCATTTTTCTTTACAAAATAATGGAAGCCTATAAGTATTAACGGATCTTCTTCAACCTACTTCATATTCGCAATCAAACTAGCTTCATTTAAAGTTATTATTTAACTTGTTTGCTCATCTATGACCTTTAGCTAAAATAAACCAGCTATAAATACTTTTTCATCATGATTTACAAAAAAAAAGCCAGCAAATCACGTGGATTGCAGTCAGCTGATATAAACTTTTATATATAACTCGTTCCAATTTCCGATTTCCTGTCGTAAACCGTAATCGATCGACATTTTATTAAAGTTAAAAAACCGTTTTTATCGTGTTTGCACAGTCTTGATTTTATGTCGCGATGTCGGCGCCTGTGATCTGATCTTTGACGGTGGATCAAAGGCGCCGCCGGTATGACACCGTATTGGTGGAACAACACATTAAACAGCTCAAAACATCGGTTTTGGGAAGTTGTTGCGAGATATTTATAGACTGAGTGGGCTTTGTGATGTGGCCTGCCATTGTATTGGACGAGATGCATCTATATCTTGCTGTAAAAGTTTGTTACAGTTAGGGACTCTGTAAAAGAGATCATATGAAAATTCGCTATCATCTGTTTCTTGCGCGATACATAGAGATTTGATTGAACAGCAAGGCTACATATATATTTGTTCTTTTACTGCTGACTTTTGTTGTCTTGTGTATGTAAGTTGACAAGTTTGTGAATGCACCCACGATGTAGGAGTAATTCCTAGTGTGGGGCAAAGATTTCCTTTTTAAATAAAGAAAGAAAAGAATCTTCTGATAGAATTGGCAACCAACTCTATATTTTTTTAGAAATTTTTATTTGTAATTCTTGAGCTAGATGCGTCTCGCATCCATCAGATGCACAGGACCGTTCGTTGTAGCGACATTTGGGGGAGGCCTATGTCCAGCAGTGGACGTCTATCGGCTGAAATGATGATGATGAGCTAGATGCACACCACATTTGTACGTGTCCTTGCATAACATAGCGCTCTGTTCATCGAATATAAGATCTGTATTTTTGTACCTGTGATAACAAATAAAAGTGATTTCATTTGATTTGATTTAATGCGTCATTTATCCTTGACTCATTTTACACCATTTTTTTAACTTTAATATCCCTTAACATCTCAAAATCACTTTTCAGTTAATTCTCATCACCTACCAACACCAATTGATGCCAAAACTAAATCCAATACCAACCACTAAGTGCTAACGTCAATCTTCCACATCCTGTGCCTCATAAGTGACGAAAGCACCTGATGTGAAACTTTGTAGATAGTGCTAATTAACGTTATCAGTTATCAGTGGAGCAGGTGATAGATTGTTCTCGAGGATGTTGACTGATCGCCTGATTACTTCCCTACGTGGGAACAGAGCCATCGATGGTACCAGATATTATGGATTGAGGAAGAAAGGAGGAAGGATGCTGTGTATTTTTCTGGAGAGATAATTATGAGTGGAATATAAAAAGGGCTTTTACGATGTGTAATACATATTTAAGTAAAGAAGTGGTTTGACGTCGCAACGAGATACCACCGATTCTAGATAATATTGTAGCGACATAGAACTAAACACCAAAATCTCGCAGTATTAGAGTTCTCCTCGCGATTAGAAAATATACAATAGCCCAAAATCAACTATCGAACAGTCGTCCGATTCAGAAATAATCACCCGTCTGGTCGGAAGATCCTACCTTTTCAATGGAGGTTTGCGGGACTTTACACTCTGTTCCTCTTATCTCTAAAATAATATAAATACCTAATGCTGATCAATATCTAGATGGATGGTTGTTTTCAAATATATGGATTATGAAAAACAAATCAATGGGATTACAGAGGCGATTAGAAACTATACGAAAATTCAGAATTAATGAAAAGAAAACACGACGACGTTTGATGATATACGAAATGAAAAGAAATTGCTGGAATTAACACCCTAATATAATTTCCGCCTACGACTATTGTCTCCAAACCGAAATAAGTTCCCATTCATCCCACTATCGCGTCAAAATATTAACATCCCTCGATAATTCTATTTATATTTCCCACTGATGGCACAGGAAAAATAAAAAAGTCACCTTTTAAAGTTCTCAGGGAGCGATTTTTGTATCAATATATAGTGTAAACTTAGGGGAGGCCGCTAAATTCCTTATCTTGAACGTTTAGCGTAGGAGTGCGAGGTAGGACACAACTTCGGGACAAGTGGTTTTCGATTTGTGGTAGAAGAAAAAAAAATGTGTTCGGACCTCCTCGGTGACTCTATGGGAGCCGATGGGTGTATACTGTTTACTGTCGAACCTGTCGTTTACCAATGTATACTTGTCGGTTTATTTGGTCTAGAAATATGTTTACTTTAAAAATATGTTTGTTAGTTGTGCATTTATGTGTCCAGAAGTGCTCAAATACTTTAGGGCTGTAAAGCACAACTAAAAGCTGAAGACTTTTTAGACTCAAAACGTAAATTTTAAGAGACATGACAATGACATAAGTGGTGCATGTTTACGTAAACTTACAACATAAGTACCGAAGGAGGAAGTATCTCAAATATCACAAACAATACGAAAACCACGGGCGTCAGATCTCAAAGTGACGACTCAATCCTTGTTTGAAAAACAACATTAAATACTTGGAACTCCATAAAAGATCCTTTAGGATGGAGGATGGTAATTAACTGGTACTTGGGGAGCAGGCTGTCTAAACATCAGGGTGACGGCAGTTATAGGGTTTGTCGTGATGTGTGGCAAGTTCTATTAGAAGAAGATTTGGGACTCATTGGTCAAGATTGATGTAGTTCTTGCTACGTGAGACCAAACGGTACGGTTTATTTAAACTTCATGTACAGCTACTGTTCATGAAGTTTAAATAAATAAATAAATAAAACTATGTCAAGAAGGACATAAACAATAGTAACAATTATTGTACCAATCAATTTGAAAACGAAAAGTTCTGTTGAATAACGACTTTTAGTCAAGGTTTTTGAAGTTTAAAAAGTTTTCAAAATTTTCAGTTACAACATTAATCTACTGTTCTCTCTAATCGGCCTTATAGTTTGTATCTTAACTACTATGAGAGTTGGTCAACCCAGTAACTGTGTAATTTTTATGGTGTACAATAAAGATATAATCTAACTATGTAAAATAACTTACTTCATTTCCTCTTTATGTATCTACAACTTGTAAAAGCTATATATCGAGCAACATCATAATCGACTAAAGAACTAAACAAACAAAGACAGGGTGTGCTGGAAGGCGCCTGCTTATCAGTCAAAGGTACGTTCAACAAACAAGTGCGCTCAAAGCACACAATGATACATTGAACGTATGTACTCAAGTGACATTAAGTTAACTTGGATTATCATGCCGTTTCTAGCTTTAGTGTTTATTCTATGGCGAAAGAGTTAATCTCTGCTGTCTTGATAAGACAACGAACTTTCGTTTTATGCCTTTGGACCTGTAAAGTGTCTGCCTATAAGATAGATATAACGTTACTAATACGATTTACCTGCTAACAGCAGCATTTTATTTACCAGTTTGATTTGATTAAATCAAAATGTACTATATTTTGATTTAATTGGAAAAAGTTTGTCATTGCGAGCGAGGCAGAATTCACCCGCAGTGACAAATTTCCACGTGTATCAAACAACGTTTTTCAATACACTTGCAAAAATATATGTAAACGCGCGACTCGTGGGGGTCGCTTAGCGCTCAGCCTGATACGATAAATGTAATAAAAAGTGGCGAGGGCGAGTTCGTGTACTTTTCCGCCCTAGTGTGAAAAACAGTAAATTGCGTGCCTAAAAATGGTAGGGATAAGAGCGGATTTTTGAGTAAGTGTAATGAAAAATAATTGACGTTAAATAACCATTCATACTTATCACTGCAATAATGCTGAAGACTCCAATAGGTGTTAGGGTGTCAATTGTTTCGTCCGGAATGATGTTTATGAAAAAAATCTAAGAGCGGAAAACAAGTATGAGCTGTCACTTTTGACGTTTCATGTGTCAAATAAAATGTCATGTAACATTGACATGTGACTATAGACTAAATTATTGTATTTTATAGTTACAATAGTATTAATTTTCTTACTCGTACTGAATTACAACTTTAATAAACCTGTTTTATTTCATCTAAACCAAATCAAACAAGGAAATGCAACGAAGTTCCCAACGCCGCGCCAAGATCATGCTTGCCAGTACCTCGACCACATTCAAGGCTTGTTCTGCAAACACTATATAATCTGTGCGCAGGTGAATGACCGAGATACGCGCCTTATCAAGTTTATTAACACGTGCTCTGTAGTAGCCTTTTATTTTTTTTATGTAGATTGTAATTTAAAGGGATGCAGGCGTGGTTGTAAGAAAAAAGAAATTGGTAGGTTTTTTTCCGTTTTGATTTTTGTTACATTTTTGTCAACTGTAATCTAATTTATAGGTACTGACCGAGGTTTGATTGCTAGGTTTTTTATTAGTATCATTTTCTCAATAATCATAGATAGGTACTATCGCTATTTCGATCACAGATTTGTAGCTGATCATGTCGTTTTTGATGCAAATATGATTTTAAATGCCTACCAATTAGATCTACAACCATTTAGTCTATTATAAACTAGATCCCACCTAAATTGCCTATTACACTACGCGATATTCAGCACACGATATTCAGACTGTCTTATTTTTTGTTCCGAGTAAGACCAGTCTAACCCTCATTACACTACGCGACATCGACTAAGACTGTCTGAATATCGAGTAGTGTAATAGGCCCTTTACAAGCAGCTGCAAGTAAGCAGGTATATTTCAAATTATATTATACCTACTGTTTGCCTAAAAGTATGTTTTGGCGCCAAGTTTGTCGCTTCTGACATACCGCTGTTATACTCGCGATGGTTTGCGCTGGTATGTAAATACGTTAAAATGAATGTAACTTAATGTTGTTGTTTAATAAACGTAAAAAAACAGCCTAGATGCAGACGCGTCCAAGGCGTTGTTATAATTAACATTTAAAGTAGGTATATAATTAATAGTACAAAAGATCCAGAAGGGTCGAAGTGCTCTGGCCTAGGGCCAGCCCTACAACAAGGTATATAATTATAATATTATTGAATTAATTATTAGCATAGTCATAGTCGGCCTTATAATGTTCCCACTGTTGGGACTCAGACTTCCTCTCTAAGAGAGGGAAAGGGCCGTAATCCAACACGCGGGCCCAGTGCCGGTTGGTGGATGTCACATGTCATCGAATTTTTGGTTCTGGGTCATGCCGGTTTCCTCACGATGTTTTCCTTCACCGTTTAGAGAGCAGTGGTGATGAAATAAATTACACAAAGTAATGCGCCTGGCTGGGTTTGAACCCGCCACCTTCAACTCGTAAGCCGGGGCTGTTACCACTCAGCCACCACTGCTCTCACTGAATTAACTATTACACACACCCAATTAACATTAGCTCTAAGTTAAAAATAAAATGTTTTTTTTTTTAACTTTATTTGTTATCTTTTATAGCTATTATTTTCATGGCGTCCATAGCCTGTAAATCCTATAATTAAATCTAAAACTATAAACTTAACTTCTAAATAACCAAAGTCGTCCCAATAGCTAATCAGAACGGATACTCACCTGATTTCTCTTTTGATATCATCATAGTCCCTCTGGCCGTCGAGCCTCGCCTCCAGCCTGGCGATGTGCTGTTTCTTCTCATCCAGCCGCTCTTCTAACCGCTGCAGCTGCTGCGCGTGCGCCTCCTGCAGCGCTGTCAGCGAAGCTTGGAGACGGCGCACGTCTTCAACTAGTTGGGCGATCTGGGGAGGAGAAGAACAAGTTATTAAGGATATTTTATTTAAAAAGGTACATTAAATGTAACCTTATAATGAACACAGGACAAACAAATTTCGTTTGTCCTGGTTTCATTATGAGGTGAACAGTAAAGTATAATAAAATAAATAGTTAACAGTAATATAATATGAGACGATTATATGTTCTAAAGCGTTACTGTTTATGATAGTTTGACTAAACTAATTTTCTTGAATCAGTTACGTCACTACTTTAAGTTGCGTTCGAAATACAAAGCAAGAATCAGAACACGTAACAAGACAAATACGTTATTCCTGAGACGGAACTACCAACATTAAAATAATAACATTATGACATTAAAAATGTCGCCAGTAAAATATTTTCTAAAGAATTTAATTGCCACATAATTATCTTATGTTATCTGTGTGCACAATAAAAGCATCTAACTCCGTAATTATGTAGATCAATCTTTAACGATAAAGATGGGTGACGCTTACGGACATTTTAAAATAAAATAAATATGTAAAATGCTGTCACGTTCTTGTGATAATATGGGTAAGGGGTATCAATGCCCTTTACATGTAATTAACAAATAAATAATATGTTTATTTCTCATCACAATTGTTATGGTGAACACAAAGTACTTAATTTAACATTTGTGAGAGACTGGTGCCCGAAATAGGGCAAGAATACCTGTGTTACGGGTCACCAGGTCCCCCGAGACTTACAGGTATACAATTTAAATTAATAAATACTTAACAACTGACAGGTACAGAATGTTTTTTTTTTTAATAAAAAATAAGAATACATAATTACTCTAGCAGGACATACATGTATGATTTGTGTTTGTCAGAGATTATAAGTAATTGGTTAACTATTATCAGTTTTCATATACCTAATAATACTCCATGATTGTTAAGATCTAAAACATACTTATTATTGTTATTTTTCTAAGCTATGAAAAACGTGTACATCTCATGGCTTTACACAACATTCGCTTAGCAACACACCAAAATAATTACGTAAAAAAAAAATTATTGCTTAACAATTATTTCGTGTTTCCCAGCGGTTATCAACTATAATAACAGACCTAAAAACAAAAATAATCAACAATTAAACTGTAGCATAAAACAAGAGAAGTCCCAATCGTTTTATTTAGAAACATAGAACTCTAAAAACTAATTTTAGTTCGCGTTTCCGTTCGACAATTGACGATCTATTCATAAAATCAGCACCGACATGACAAGGCTATATTAGATCCCACCCGACGCCACAATTTTTCAATTTTATGTCTTATCACTTTGTAATAAGAGTTAGTCAAGCTTTATATGTGTGTTGGAGTGCGTTGGTCGGATAACTCTCAGCATGTTATTATCCGACCTTCGGAAGATATCAATTGTTGGCGCAGCGTCAGGTGGGGTGTCGCCGGCGCTCAGGCGTGAAGATGCGTATCGTCTAGATGGATGCGACGGATATCACGGACGGCACATGACCCTGACTGGATAGTACCTCTTGAGACGTCCGTTTTACCAACTGTTTTGAGTTTTTGGCGGGATTTCGTCGAGTGAAGTTCAATGGCTGTTTTAATTATCCGAAAATTGATTCCTAGTGGGATCTCAAGTGTCTACGCAACTGGATAACAATATGTGGAATCATTGAAACAGGCGCGATTTCGGTATAATAGAAGGCTGACCCGACACTTGCTGCCAAATACTGCAAAAACAGAATATGTTACATCCGCGTTCTAATGGAGTGACTGAAAACTTAATACTTTGTAATATCATCATCATCATCATCATCATCATTTCAGTCGAAAGACGTCTACTTTTGGACATAGGCCTCCCCCAAGTGTCGCCACAATGAACGGGCCTATGCGTCTCGCATCCATCGGATTCCCGCATCCCTCACCAGGTCATCGATCCACCTTGCAGGAGGCCTTCCAACGCTACGTCTTCCGGTACGTGGTCGCCATTCCAGAACCTACCTACCTACCTATATCTTTGTAATATTGACACTGGTTAAATGCACAAACCGTGCGAAGCCAAAATAAAAATAAATAAATAAATTGCAAGTTTTATAGAGCCGTTTTCTGATTGTTATTGGAGATGATTGCGTTTTGCTTGTTCTTACTGATTTAGTTTACGAGGAAAGGGTAACACTCTAGGCACAGCGTTATAGCCTTTTGGTTATAATTATGTTAATAAAATATTTTCCAATGTCCACAGGCTATTCCAAATTAAAAGCTTGGACCTGTACCATGACTTTTAAAGTAAGATTGTTTCATTCTTATTTCCAGTGTGGGTAAGAGATGGCGCTAGACAACCTGTATAGCTCTGTCTCTTACCCACACTGAAATAAGAATGAAACAATCTTACTTTGAACGTCATGATAACCCAGTCTTGTGATGTTACGGAGTTTCAACTCCGATTCATTGATTGGTTTTGATAATTCTACCTGCACAATTGTACGAATTGTTAATTTATTGTTTTCTTTCAGTTCACAATCTGATTAATTTTAACATTAGGTACTTCTAGTAAGATCAATTCATCCGTGTCTATTTTTGTCTAAGAATTAATAAGTAGAATTTTCTCGTAAATATAGTTTCACGAGAATTTTCCACCGCCATTTTCCGTGTTGTTTATTTATTTTATTGTTTTATGATAGTCATAATAATACCTCGTGATGATTGTAGATAAGCAGGCAAGAAATAATGATATTTTAAAATGAATCTTTAACGTAAACAAATACTTTTATAATAATTTAGTATGTAATTATATAATTACCTAAATTTTACGAACCGTTTTTTTTCACGTCTAGACTAAGTAGTAATTTAGTTTGAATAGAAGATATATACCTAATATATCAGTTTCCCTAATACAAACAAAAAAACAAGTAAACGCTCATAAAATTATTAAAAAATATTTAGTAAACTGATAGACTTGCTTGCTCAATAAATAATATTTCTTATCATCTCCAAAATACGGTTAAAAATCACTTTAATTAATATCACACCTTGACATCGATATCTATATACATATCAGTGTTATAATACTTCAGTAAATATTGTCAGTTTTGTTTGACGCAGCCTTGAAGAGCTGTCGTAAATAATCTTTCATTACAACCGGCCTCTTTATAGAATGTTGTAAAAAACTGAAAAATAACCTTCAGACATCATTATGATTGTAGTACTTATAATAATATGGAATAACTAATGAGAACAAATGAAATATTTTGACGTTGAGAACGCGCTTATAAAAGATGGCCGCCACTATACGTCAACTCGATTTTTTGCGACATTTTTTCGCTACTTTATTGACATTGGTGTTTTTATTTAACAATTAAGTAATATATTTTATTACTGAAAATGTTTTTGTTATATTACTAAATCTTTTTGCTAGAAAATATCATAAGTTTACCTCAATATTTTTAAAACATTGGAAAATTTTCGCTGCCAATTTCTAGTAGGTAATCTTTCCACTTGTCATAAAGGCTATGTAAACACGCATCCCGCCATTCAGAATAGTACAGTCACCATAAAAAGTATTAGCCGAAACGAAAATTTGGGCGGACGGCACCGCGAGTAATTATTGTCTTAATTCGGACCTGCACTGACCGCTATTAACTTAGTTATATGTCATAAGCGGTAGCGGGGAAGAAAGGAAGATGCCATGGGCCCTACCACGAGCTCTTGACGTGAACCATTCGACAACCTAAACTGAACTGTTAAAGGGATGAATGGAGCTATATCTTTATATATAAAACGAGAAAATGACTGACTCGACATATCAACTCACAGTTAAAACTACTGGGACTAGGAACCTGAAATTTCGCACAATGTTTCCTCTTATGACGTAGTCGAGCACTAAGAGAGGGTTTTCCAAAATTCACCCCCTAAAGGGATGAAACGGGGGTCCAAAATTTGTATGGAGAAACCTACTTTTACGCGGGCGAAGCCGCTGGCAGAAGTTAGTTTTCAGTAAAATTATGTATTGTTATAAAGATAAATGGAAAATCAATGTTATTGTTATGTTATCACGTAAAATTTATGAAAAACAGGTTTATATGGTTTTGTGGTCACATTCACGTTCTGATTTTTTCGTAACCCTGGTTGTGGGTAACTCGCTCGCTGTCCGCCCGCATCTTACAGCATCCAAGGGTTGTTCCTTCAGTGAAGGGTTAAGGGTAACCCTCGCACAATTACCTACAATCATTACTATAGACAATTATGTTTTCGACCGCCGCCCGTCACAGTTTCAGCTTTTTATTGAAGTCTACCACATTTTTAGTATAATTACAGCGTGGCCGCTGGGGTCTGTGATCACCCCACTGTGACGCCGATTAACTCGAATACCTCTCTCGTGCGGATCGTTTAAAAAAGACCTTTTGCACAATTTGGTGAGATTTACATGTGTTAGCAAGTTTGTTTCGAGTTCTAGATGGGATTTTTTGGGACTTCATTTGAAGTTGGTAGTTTATTCGGTGATGTTAAGTCGTCAGTTGTTAATTTGGCTGACTGTACTTTTGACGACAGGGAAATGAGACAATTTATTTTAGCTATTACTACAGACTATTATTCTACCTTTAACGTTACACCTAGCAATATAGTTATTCACGCATTTACACTTAAAAGAAAAACGCCGAGAAGGCAATTCATTTTTCAGGCTAGAGTTGTCAAGCCACACACAGTCCCGCGGCCTGCGTGCGTCGCCTCGCATTCCTGCCGTGTTCCTTCCGATGCAAATGGTCGAGTCTTGGGCCATAAATCCGCCAGCGTCCCCGGCGGTTTATCAGACGTGCTCGATTCTACCTTACACCAACTTTTATATGGTGATAATATGCTTAAGACACTTATTTATGGCGTTGATGATACATTGAGAGTGTTAGAATAAGGAGTAAAATAGTAGCTAGACGAAGTTATTCGTGAATAATAAAATATGTGTACTTTTAATATTTCTGGTATGAAAGTTTCGCATCAATACACAAAGGAACCAAAGAAGCACGAAATGAGAATAGCAAGTCAAAAGCCAATCTATAAAATTGAGTTACAAAGGACGATTGCTTTTTATTCTCTTTCTCAAAACCATAACCTCTTTTATCTGTCCAAGATCGATGGAAAAGCAACAAAGTCGGAGACCACGTCGATTGTCTAAAGCCCAATAAAGTAACAAAACTGAATCAATTTGGAGCACAATGCGTCAATGCAGCTCAATCACAAAGGAAGTGATGACAGAAAACTGAGTAAAAAAACCTAATACGCCATTTTGACGTCGGAAAGAGTTCATGTTGGCGATCTGTCAAAGTGGTCTAACAGTTTAAGGGAAATATCTGTCGCGAGTTTCGTGGGAATCGTCCCGGTTTTAGGAAGTGGTCTTTAGGAGAATACATGCAATTTACCTGTGTCATTTGACTTACCACTAGCCTGTTCTTCGTGCTAAACTGTCTATTGCTTTTAACTATTAGCTTAACCAGGTCAGATTATAGCAATCTAATTAAAAAAAGGCCTTTATGCCTTTCAGGCCAATAAAGCATCCGTTTTTCTTCTTTATTTACCTGCAGTGCCCTTCAATGCCAGTCATTTTGTTACAGTACACCGCACTGAACTTCCACAATAGACTACAAAGACTGAAACGATAAATTAAACCTATTAATGCATTAATTAAACGTTTAAATCATGTCCTAAGTCTTTGGTCGTAGGTGGTGACCCTACGAAAATCGCGAATCGTCGGGAAACATTTATTAGGCCGACGTTTAAGCGGGAAAATTCAAATTTCGTATTCGAACGCGCGAGCAATACCAACTGAACGAACAAAAAGACGTTCGGAAAGCTTCTACGGCGGGACGGCGGTTTTTCTTTTTACGTCATCTATAGTCTGTCTAGTTTGACGCGACGAGTTTCGTTTCGTTTCGAAAAAAGATGATAAATGACGCGAATGATTGAACAGTTGGACGCGAGTTTCAAAAAAGATTTCTACTATCCGTTTATTACGTGCTCTTCAACTGTCATCGCATCTATCGGAATTAAAACGGCCAGATGAAAATTATTACTTTAACGTATTGCACGGGACAAACATTTGTGATTCATAAATATTCACATTTCGGCAAATGCTTTTACAGTAACAGTTTGATTGACAATGGACGTCGCGATCATCAATCACGTGTCATATCGAACGTGCGGCGTGAAAATGGTAAAAATTAATAAGCATGGACAAGCGCGGATTGTAGCACGTTATTATTTCTATTATTGTGTAGATGATAGGGTTGAGTTTGGCTTGGTAATTTGTTTTTGGAGTATATTTTACCGGCAAACACTGACATGGAACTTGTCCATGCACTTTTGACATGATACGTCGGTGGCGTTCGGATAAACATAGCGATGAATCGTGATCATTTCGATTATTACTTTTTCGACGCTGTCAGTTCGTGTTTGGGAACTTTACGCGCGGAGATTCTGTCAGTATTAAAGAGTAGATAGTTTTTAATGAACCGTGTAACAGACGTGATTAACGTTGAATGAAGGATATTTGTGGAACGCTGGGCGAATTTATAACTTGGGATTGACGGTGCTGTATCAGTTTTTTGTTCCCTTTTAATTTCAAGACCAGGATTAATGAAAAGCTTAGAGATTTTTCTTTTCCAGATAAAAAAGACACGAGACTAATTAGGTTTCCAATTCTTTACGTCAACATCAATGTCTAGAGATTTTGATATTACGATCTCTGAAAGATTAAAGCTTCAACTAAATCATACTTGGTTACCTGTCATGTGATTCCAGGTGATTTTTATTGACAAATCCAATTATCGTTTGGAAACACGACACAGACAAGCCGAATGCAAACTGCATAGTTCTCGGTGTGAGTCGACAACGAAATGAAGCAATTATAAGTTGTGGGAGCTCATTTATTGCCTGTCTATCGTTCGCGTTATAAAACCGAATGGAAAACTAAGTTTCGCCTGTTGTGGTTTCGACTCCGTGTTATTGGGGTGTCGCTGTTTTGATTTCGATGATAAGTTCGGTCTGTACGTGGGGCTGGGAAGGTATTGGATACCGATTGTTGAAGGTTGATTGGGTTTGTGTATTCCGCGTGGAAGTTTACTCAGCCGGGATGTTTGATTGTTGTTTCGTGTCAGTTGTGTCGTTTAGAAGTTTGCATTTATGATTAATTACATCTTAATTATTTGAAAATAGAAAAGTATTTGTGTGATGTCGTACGACAAGATGTACATGGAAAATAACCAAAAAAAAATGCGCTAATAATTTTGTCAGTCAATTTTTGCCACACATTTAAATTCACACGGAGCTACCAACATAACATCGCATGCTACCAACCACACGCGACTTGAAAATAACCCTCCAATTACGTAAAGACGTCATTCGGGATTAAAAGAAAAATATCAAGTGAAACGTGTTTCTTCCGTGGCAGAGGCAGTAGATCACATGGGGTGTGCGATATCTAGCCTAGATTATTTTGAGTAACGGCCCGCCGTCGGGGTGGTCGGAAAAAATGCATACCATGGATAAAATATCGCTTCGTGTTGCAATTAAAATTGCTGTTTCAAGAACGGTGCTAGGGAGCGTTTTCTTTTTATATGTCTGCATTGAAACTATTTTTGGGTGTGAATAGGTATCCACTATTTGACATTATTTATAGTATTCGAATTAAATGTTTTTCTTTTACACAATGATATGGCGGGCGTAAGAAATTTATTATAAAGCTCAATTTAAACTATTACGAGATACAGTTACTATTACAACTAATTACTATATTCCAGGTCTTGTTAATATGCATTTCTAGTTAGTTTTACATCAGCCTGAAAATACTAGGTTTTTCTAGACCAAAAAAGAAGAACTAAGAAACAAATCACTATAATCAGTAGAAAACAAAATATATCGCCTTCGTGCAGTTTGCGGTGAACAGCTGATCGCGAAGGCTTTGCATTCTACCCCCGAAAAGAGGCGATAATTATTTTAATTTATAGTTACGTATCGCTCGCTTCTATCACATATATTTTTCAAGAATTTCTACCTTTTCGTGCGATAAGGTGTTGGCTTTAAATTGGGGGTAGAAATAAATAGAAATGCTAACTCATCGCGGATAAATTTTCAACCCCATTCGTGTGTTGACTTTTAACGTTAAATCGTTTATTGAATTTATTTAAGTTCCTAATTAGTTCGTAGTAGAAATCAAACAAAACATTATACAGGAAATCTCAAGATAAACAGTTTCCCTAACAAGGCTTTTCTTTACGAATCCATTCTAGTTTTAATCGAACGATGTCGGAAGCCGGTTCAATTCAAGCATATTCCGATGTCTTCCTAAAGTGTTCCGTCCCTGAATCACGTCTTACTTAATCGGGACACGTTCCGATTCGCCGGAACGGGCCGGAGATTGACGAAATTGTGCCTGTCTCAATGATACTATGATACTTCGATACGTCAAACTGTTAGAACTGACAGCTCTGGAAAAATTGAAAGCTCTCTATTTGACATATTTTTTTTTATAATGTTGGCAGTTCTTACTTTTTAAACTGTCATTTTAGTACCATAGATTTATTTGAAGGTGAATAAGTAAAAAGGACGTAACTGAAAATCGACGTGAATTACCAAAAGCTCCTTTTTAATTGACTTCGCAGTATGAGCTCGTATGGGCTGTCTAAAGAACATAATTTGATAATACGAAGACGTAGAAAAACAAAAAGGAGCTAAAATTCGATATTAGCCATTAGTAGATTCGGAGTTTTCTAATTAGACTAAGCACACAAACGAAATAAAGCATTAAGGACTTGTGCAAATAGAATGGAAGAAGGGGGAATGAGTGCAGATGTAATGTTACTGGAAATGGGCTCTGTATGGCGATAAAACTTAATGCAAAAGTTTGATAATAGAGGTTTTAAATTTTTCCTTATGTTGTAAGATTATATTCTGATATTAGGCAAAACAAAATTAGACGATGTACTTTAAAATGACTGTCGACTTTGACAGTAAAATCCATATTCAAATATCAAACGCCATTTAATCCTATTTAAAAACCCTGATATATCTACAAAGAAAATCTTTCACCACACTATTTTCCACAAAAATTTTAATTCTGAAAGTCGAACAATGCGATTCGAAATTCAAACTGCGCTCCCTCTCTATTTTAAAACGCGCTTACAATGAGCCCCGAACATCCAGTGTTGCCATACTTCGGTGTCTGCCCGTATGCAGGCTCCGTAAGCAAATAATATGACAAGATAAAGGAATGGAAAACGATATTTTGTTTTGTACTTAACAAATATCGTTAATTCTCTTGTCTATTACGGACAGACTGTAAACTATACTGAATTAGTAGTCTATAAAAATATAAATAAATGTGAAAACATCTGTAAGCTTAATTATTATCGGAGAATATATGTTTAGATGACTGAATAGTCTTTTTTTGTGGCGAAAATATTCTCGACAGATACGTAAGGTAGGTTCTATTTTCATCATATTTGTTTATTTAATCTTTGTGCAACACAAAGTACAAATACGGTCTTCTCTACTAGTCAACCTCGACTATAGACCATATTTATGACTAGCTTCTACCAACGGTTTTGTCCGCGTAAAAGTATTGAAAAAGGTCCTATTAGAAAAGGTCTTGTTATTAAGTCACAATAAATAATATTCATAAACAGCAAAGTTATGAGCGTTTGCTTGTATCCCAAAATGTCACTCAATTTATGAAAATATTGTACAGGCTATTTATTATGAATGAATGAATGGCGGTTAAAATGGAAAAACATTGCGCGTAGTATTTTCTAGTAGCAACTGTAATAAATGATTGATTCAATTATGAATCTACTAATTATGACAAATTTTCGTGGACAATTTTGGGATTTCGTTTTTTTTTACTTTTGACTACAGAAATATGATCAGTAACGGGTAAGGATAGAGCCCCATATTTTTTTGTACTAATTAAAAAATAGGAGTGTATATAGATTTATTATTTAAACGTAAGCAAATATCTTTCTCGTTGCTATTAATTTCAAAGCAGTAACCGAGAATTTTATTGAAAAGGGAAGACCTAACCATTTCAGACGAAACCATTACATGTAATTACGGTTCGCAAGTGATACAAGACAATATAAACCTTGCCAGTCAACCTGCGGCCATTAAAGTAATCAAGGAAGCTAACATAACCTATTTATATCGTAAGATCGTCACCTGCACTATTGTGCGCACAAGGACGGCCCACAATGCAAGAATCGTTACCATTGTTGTAATAATGCAGCTAATTGTACTGAATTGTGGCTCATATCACTCCGTACGACAGTTAGACACTGATGCCAAGAAATTACAGTCTTAAAACGACGTATTGATTGTTTACTGTGATGGCACTTACGACCTTTTGCATCAGAAGCGCGATATGACGTTTGTAGTCCAAGACCACCAACTAAAATTAAAAAAATGTGGTGTAATATTTATGATGGCATGGCAATATAAAGTTCGCACTTCTATTAACAGATGCATAAGGCAAATTATTCCTTATTAGTATAAAAAAATGTGGCCGAAGAATGCGGTCATAGATTAAAATAATAAAATTGTAGCACAGATACTAAAGTCTAATATTGTAAGAAATATTTATATTATCGCATAGCTCATGGGCCGGTCTCGTTTTTACGCAAATACCGCCATCTGGCGGCGCTCGCGACGTAATTATAAATAAAATTGACATTAATTACAAGTCTCCATGTTTTTTCAAAGTGGGTTAGCAATTTCTAGAAAATAATTCCTTTTAATACGAGAAAAGGTAAATGCGTGTAATGAAACGCAGTTATTAAATGTTGATGCAATTATTATAATTTAACAAGATAGAGATTAATTCCGCAGAGTAGCCAGCTATGCAGTGCAGACACTTGGGACATTAAACATGGATAGCTTAAGTAAAGTTAAGGAAAAATTTAGTGGTTTTTTATGGTTTCGTACCCGAAGGTTAAAAACGTAACCCTATTGCTAAGACTTCGGTGTCTGTCTGTCTGCTACCAGGCTGTATCTCAAGAACCGTGATAGCTAGACAGATGAAATTCACAGGTGATGTATTTCTGTTGCTGCTATAACAACAAATACTAAAAATAGAATAAAATAAATATTTAAGTGGACCTCCCATATAACAAACGTGATTTTTTTTGCCGTTTTTTGCTACGGACGGTAGAACCTGAATCGCATTTGGCCGGTTTTTTCGTATTGAATAACAAAATTATTGACTTACGGGGAAAACTTTTTTATTATGTAATCATAATAATCACGTCTATAATTAGAGGAAATGCCCTATTAAGGATTAAAATAAGAAAAAAAAATAAAGTCATGCAACCACTCAAATACATTGACAACAAAAACATAAATCACAAAAGACATGAATTTAATTTGTTTCGCGCGTTTTATTTTTAGTTCCAAGTTTAAATGCCAGTCTACATCTTAGTCTATGGTCGAGAAGGAATTATAGACAGGTTTGCTAAAGAGCGGTCTCTTTGGTACTATTTTGTGCCATAATTATATACTTCGAGTGTTTTAACGAACTACCAATGAGCGTGTTTTGTTTAATCTTTGTTTATATGAATTACACTTTTTTAACATAATTGTTAAAGTCTGAGGTGTAGTTTAACCAATTAGTGTAATAACTTCGGTGGTTTAGGTCTTATGAATGACTAGCTGTCCGGCGCGGTTTTGCCCGAGTCTTTGGTTACTGTTCTGTTTTCGTGGGTCATAGGGTGATGTTATGTAAGCCTATAGCCTTCTTAAATATTTTTTTTTTCACAACTATCACACAATGCCGTCCAGCCCCAAGCTAAGCAGAGCTTGTGTTATGAGTACTAGACAACTGATAATCAAACTTATATATTTCTAAATACATACATATTATAAATAAATTACACCCAGACACAGAACAAATGATCGTGCTCATCGCACAAAAATTTGTCCTGGGTGGGAATCGAACCCACGACCTCTGGCATAGCAGTCAGGGTCACTTACTACTAGACCAACAGGCCAGTCAATGAGCTAAACAACACTAAAAAAAAAACAATTCGAATCAGTAGAGTCTGAGATTATTGTGTTCAAAAAAACTTCAGCTCTACATTTATGTGTATAGTACTTCTGCCGGCAGCTTCGTACGCGTGAATATCGGTCGTAGTGGACGCGAAGTCGAAGCCAAATACCTTGTACCAAATTTCATCAAAATCGGTTCAGCAGTTTATTCGTGAAAACGTAACAGACAGACAGACCGGCAGAGTTACTTTCACATTTATATAATTGGTATTTATAGATAGATATAAATAAAAAAACACCTTCGAAATTCGAATGTTTACTTCTCATTTAAAAACCGTAACAAATATCAAACACTCATACATTCCCTCTGTCCCCCGAACAATACAACCATAGTCTATAACTAAATGAATGTACGAAACATACTTAGCAGACCCCCATCCCATCATACATAGAGACACATTAAAAAATCAATAGCAAAACTGCACGCTCACAATTAAGAAGTCCTCTGAGTCGAAACATCCCTCAAACGTCATGACACCCTTACACTACAAACAAAACATTAGCACACATGCGAAAACAACGATACACTCGTATTACCAGGGTATACGGCTGAAAGTTCAGTAACACTCGGTAAAAAAACCGGTAAACTAAAGAGTTATCCGGCCAGCAAAAATGTACGCTTAGCGGCGAGGCTAAGGGAGGTAGGGGCAATTTGGGCAATATGCAAAAGATGGGCGGTGGGGGGAGGGGAGTGTCGTGATTAGGCCGTGTGTGCCGATGCGCATCTTATGCCCGCATTACCCTTTCGTTTTCCTTCCGATATCTGCCTTTGTGGGCCCCTTTAGCTATCTGTGCAGCCGAGATCATACGATACCAATTTTCTTTTGACGATTTTTTTCGAGAGCCATCGATTAAGACCGGATTTTTTGAAGAGTTTGTGATATTGAATTTTTGATTTATTTTAATGGATTGGCAGCGGTGGTTTCCTTGTTAAGATGGGTGGATGGAGGTGGAGCACTGTGGTTTCAGTCAAGGGTCACATATTACATATTCCGAGTTCTGTGATTTTTCAAGATTGATTGAAGTTTATGATTAATTTGGTGAAACTATTACATATCCTTTTACATGTATGCCATGGGTTGGCTTCCGAGAAGGAAAACCTGGGGTCCTGGAACGCAAGGCAACGAAGGAACATAAGAGTGGGTTTTAGTCAGTAAAAGTCTGACACGCCGAAGTCATTGGAACATTTCCCACTTCAAAAAAAATCCTTATGTGCATGTGTCAGAGAATGGCTATCTTTAGCTGTTAACACTTAATCAATGCCATACAAATGGTTGAAATTGTCTCTTATAACATGTTAGTGAATGTAACCGATCTGTAGCGACAAATACTCGCAGCATCCTTTCGATACCCGAATCAAGCCATTAGTGCAGTCAGCCGTCACCACTACTTACTTAACTTACATCAAAAGTTAGTTGAGAACTGACACAATCGACTAAAATGTTATACCCATTAGGAAAATCGACTACACTCGCTGGGGTGAACTCGTTAACACACTTTCCAAGTTTCCATCGAAAACTACCCCCGTTTAGACTACCAAATACGTTGAGGACAAACTAATAAACGTGAATGTTTAATATTCGGAATCTTCTCCCCGCCCGTTTCAATACGAGCTTAAGTAATATCGAATTCTGGCATCACGTTTTCTCGTACAACGCAGTAAAGGGATCCGCCATTCTTCGCGGCGATGCCAACAGACGTTATGGACTGTTCCAAAGAGTGATTTCCCTTGAAACCAATGTAGCATATAAATACCATTATTCTGAAACAATTCACGCTTTGGACCCGTTCCGTTGTTCTGGATTGAACGAGGGTATTCAATAAGACGTTTGTGTACAGACAACTTTTGAGATTTCGTATATTTTGAAGTGAAACTAAGTTTGGGTGATGTATTCAGAAAGTTGAGGGCGTTTAGATTTTTGGTTTATTGTCGATGTTATGTGTGTTCCACGTGTGGAAAATCTCTTACACGTGCCTGCTCTCATTTCAATTTTAATTTACCCTACAATGACGATTAAAAATATCATTCCATTTAACCCTTCAACAAAAATCAAACAGGCTAAAATAAAAAAATCGCAACACAAACCGTACCACGAAACCAATATCGCCAAAAATTTGGCTGCAAAACTTTCAAGAGCATCCATCAGTTCAGATACTTACTCCCCCCCCCCATGCCCCCTCACACACACAACCGTCTAATGAAATCAGACATGGCAACGCAATTGTAGATTCAATTAGTACAGAGCAGTTACCATTCTTATCGGGACGAGACGATTTCACGAACGAATTAATCCGAAAACATACGATTTCTATCTTCCCCAGTCTCCCCCGTCTTCGGTACCTATCTGTCTATCTATCGATGTGACGTTATTGTATTTGCCAAGAGTAATTAAGTACATGCGGAGAGTGATAAGTAATGGAGTTTAAAATGTACCAAGTTTTGCCAAGATGTGTATTTATTGAACATTTTCAAGTTACGACTGTTTTTGAGCTTTTGAAGCGACTGTGTGAGACTCCATTTGATCATAGAATAAGATTAAAGAGAGTTTGCCGTATTGAAGTTATTCCAATATTGTTTTGTAAAAGTTCAGCCTTTGATTGATTAGATCTGTTGTTGAAACTAAAAGAAATACGAAGATATTCGTTATAAGCTAAAACCCAGTATGCCTAATTCAATAGAACCATAGACATCTAATCAATTCGCTACGTCAAATTCAATTGATTAAAACTAAAGTGACAACCCATTGACAATTGTAGAGACACCCAGACACATTCGATTATCAAAAATTAAGCTATAACCGTAAACAATTACTGAAATCGAATTATTCAATCGGAATAAATTAAACTGAATCGGAATAAATCACATTGAGGAATTAAAATGCGATACTCGATAATTCAATAGACAACACTGTGGAGGGTCTAATCACAACAGACGATACGAATCATCGATAAAATAGTAATAGAGAGGGGACGAAAAAAATAGGGTATTTTTTATTATCGTTTATTGATCACTCACGCCTCTGTATTGAGAGCTATTGATAGATTGATATTAATGTCGGGTTCCGTGGGGTGGCGGTTTTTTTATTACAGACCTCGTTGACGGAACCACAATTGGATATTGTGTGTAATTCTTTTGCACACAATGGTTTTATTTTTTTATCGTTTTGTGTTGGTTGATTATTGGCGTTTTTATTTTCATGTTTGCGTTTTTTTTCATTGATTGTTTGTTTACAAATATTTTTAACGGGCGGATATTGTGTTTGAACAGATTTGTGTGGCGAGTGATCTAATTGGGTCAGGTTGTGTTTACTACAAACATAACATCCTCTTTGAAAACTGCCGTTACCATCCACTTCATACTTCAATAAAGAAAATGTCTTGCATTTTAAAATACTCTTCAAGCTTTTCAATTTCAACGAAGCCTCAGGATCCAATTTACCAGATCAGAGACAAGCAAGTTCATAGACAATATAGATTCAAACAATGGCGTTCCATATTCGTGCTCACACTTCAATATGCGAAATTGACACCGCAATATTACAAACAGAAATAAGATTGCCTGAAGGCACCCCCGCGTGGGGGGACACTTTATTATACGAAATGTCTTCGCGATTGAAACCAATTGTTAATTGAGCTATATCTATGAAAATTGCGTCTGTGCGTCGCCGATTCTTATCGGAATTTGTCGTTAAATTTATTATACAACGGCTTTTCGGTTTTCGATGTGAAATGGAACGTTTATTGAGGATTCGGATTTAAGTATTAATAAGACGTCGATTTTACGGCTGAGGAATTAATTACAAGTAATATTTAATTGAAAAGAGACAGACTTAGGTCGAGGAAATACAAATCATTGTCAGACTAATATTAAAAGTTACGTAATGATCTACTAAACTCTATGGCTAACCCGATATGGCACAAAACACATACGCAAATTCACGAATTTGAATTTAGAACATCGAAATGTTGGCGGCAAAACAATTATTTTAATATACAAAATAGGAAAGCCCGACAATAGTTAGACAAATGAATAAATCCAAATGGAAATTTCCCTATTCGTGAACAATAGTTAGATTTGGAGGCTGTATCTCGTACAGACAGATTGATTGGGCCCTTCCTACAGATGCGGAGGTGAGGATGTGGCTATATTGTTTATGATATATAAAATATTAAGTTTTGAGACGTTCTTTGTTATAGTCGGGCGCGTGACGTTTTGTCTCGAGCGATATTTTCAGTAAGGGCTGCTACAATTCTTTCTTTTCTGTCTATAATATGGGAGCAAAATAATCGTAGAAGATAGCTATTATTATATCTATTGTTATGGTATTATTGTGTTAATTGTTTCGTGTTATCTAAATATTGTGTTTGTGCCTTGTGCTGTAACAAATAAATTCTTTTTCTTTCTTTTCTTTCATTGTCTAATACAACGATAGCACGAAGCAGCCGAACACAGACCGATATATCATCGAAATCTCGCGTCCGTCATCCAGGCGGCCATGCTTCCACCTTGCCGACAATATCTCGAGCAAAATCTCAAGTTTCGACATAAATAATCACATTGCGTTCACATAAATTTTGGATCTCTCTCCATATTTTGTTACCTGCGCCGTTTGTTACGATTTTATTATGAAAATGAATGGCAGGCGAGAGCGGGCGCTAGCGACCGTGGTGGAGGGTGGGACGATCAAAAGGGTTCCTAATTCGTACATTCGGCAACGGTTGCACACTATAGCAACTATGAGTTTTATGGCCCGAATCTTTTATAGGATAATCAAATTTTGTATTATTAATGCTTTTAATTCGCAGACGGGAATTGATTCTGTGCCGTTTAGTTTCTGTGGCTGCTTTCGTTTTCAATTCAAATGATTGCTTGTTGTGATCTGTCGGGTTCGTATGCACATCCAATCAAGTACCTACTTCAGTTTTGAGATTTTACGTGAACACTTGAAGTTTTTTGGGGCAAATTCAATTTCACGGTGCAGAATGCAAAACAAACTTAATTTTCATACAGACTAAACATTTATGCATATCAATCTCATATTCGTTGTATTTAGTTAGTTCAGAATTCTCATGTAAGTTGAACAAAGTTTGGGCTTCTTCAAACATCGTTTAAGTGAAGAATAACACGCGAATAAAATACTTAGGTACGGAGGAAGGTGTTTCTCTAACACAAGACGTTTCCTTTTCCTCCAAAAATAAGCAAACCAACACACAAACCGACATCATTATTTATGTAACAAACACATCCCTATCATTATTTTAATTGAATATGCTTTGACGTTAACTTATTTTTGACGTTCCTCCTTTCTTTGGAATTAATTTGCGTGTTCTATGGTCCTCCGTACAGACGTCATACGTTTAAACCTTTGTTTTCATTATTTAGTATTCGCAAGAATTAATTGGAATTTACATTGTATAAAATACACGTGTAATTAGAAAACACGTTAAATTTGACAAAGAAAATTCATCGCGGAGCGAAGCACGTGCCAATGTTTTTTTTGTTTATGGTTTTTGTGCGGTTCTCACTTCGAGCGTTCTATTATTTGAATTTCGTAAGTTGAACTTTTGAATTTGAAATACGCGAACTGTCAAATATAATTTTAATATCCTCCATCATATAAAGTAGGCGAAGGAAACTATCCCAACAGCCAGGCAATCTAACAGCATGTGAGCTCGAAAACAGGAAAGTATCTTTAACGTTCACGGTTCCGCATACATATCTAACATTAAATGTAATCGTGGAAACCTGTGAAAATATGTAAATTGATCCTTGGAGATGCCGGACCGACGGACTGAGTGAAATTTGAATATAAACTTTCCACCAGTACCGTATAAGCGTCATTTATTTTGGCCGCCCATAAAATATAATGATTTTTGACGTAGCTCTCGGCTATATTAATTTTGTGGGTTTATAGGGGTGGGTCTGATATATCGACAGGTATTTGTGTGTGTGTGGGGGCGCCTTAATTACGTCATTGACCTCTTCATTAGAATATAAGATACTATGTCTATTTCTATAGAAATAGATTCATTTTTAGATTCGTTATTTTGAGTAAGTATTAGGTTTTTCATAACGTGCATAAGTACTAACCTTACCTAATCTTACTCTCTCCCTTTCCTTATCTACTCTTTTTCTCTTCTGGAAACCTCTGAACCGACTGCGGGCTCAGGTTGGCCGATGCAGAGATAATCTGGCCAAATGGAGTATCCTTGACCCATCGCAAATACAGTGCCAGTATGGAGCCCCTTCACAGGATATTCCACGACTTAAGCGAGGCCAACGACAGAGCTGTCCAGGTGGCTAAATATTGGTCGGACCAGATTTAAGTCAGATCCACGAAAGAAGAAGAAAACTTAATCTAACTGATTAAAAGAGTTTCAATTAGTTCTGAAAAATTGCAAAGAATCTTTCAATGGTGGTAACCTTTTTGGTTTCTGTGCACCTCTCTTAAATCAGGGGTGAAAAGTCAATGACAAAGCTCATGACAACACAATAATAGATATGACGAATTAGAATTTTCCAAATAAGTTATACCAATATGCAAACACAAAACCCATTATATTAAAATATTCCAGTGTCTAAATATGTGAAAAGGGAAAAAATCCGCAAAATGGACGCCACTCGTCTGAATAAGAGATCGAGAATATTTACATAAAAAATAAATAATACACGCCGAGACGGGATGCGCGCATAAAATTAAAATCGATGAGAAATTCTACCCTTCGAATTAAATATCATTGCCCTGTCTCACACACACAATACACACACACACCCGCACGTTAAGATCTAGATTAATGTTGAAGGGGCTGTGAAGCGCCATCATTTAAAACCATAGTTGAATTTGAATTTAGAATCACTATTCTAAATTCAGAATTACTTTGGAATTCTAAACTTAACAAGCCAGTACTTGCACTAGAACTATTTACGATTCCAATTTCAAATGTTAAAAACAAGCACATTCTTCCGTACCATAAACAACAGATATTTATAAAAATGCGCTATTTCAATGGGGTGTAGGTTAAAATATCGGTCCGCGCTTATTTGCATACTAACTAAAATAATTTATTATTTTTTCTCGGAGGGTCGCGGTCGACGTGGGGTGAGATTGTATACAATGAGAATAACTAGAAACTGAGTGTTATTGGCCCGATCACAGAGCACCGGAATATTTTAAATAACGTTCATCGGAATCGCCGTTTGAAGTTGAATTTCAAATGTAGATGATATACGGGCGGTGTAGTTCCAAACAAATATCAAATTAAACACACACGGAAATGCAATATTCGACGTCAAAACACGAATGCTTAAAAGTTTGAATCAAAGCGGTTCGGAAATCAAAGTACTGTTGGCAAAAGGATGAGTGGAGATCGCGGTTCGCGACGCATCCTTACAACAACGTGGCGTATGATTGCGCGGAACAAAGCCCGAGCAACTTTCAGAGCGAACTCGTTGCGTCGGGAAAAAGTTTGCCGACTGTACTGAGTGTCACGTGCCGAATGGCCGTACTATCGAACCGTTTGATTTTGGAATGTTTGTTTCGAAATTCAAATCCTTAATGATGGCTACTTTCAGTTTTGATATTGGGGTTTAGAATCTAAACTTTTATTAAATCCTCTTTATCTTTGAATTATTTGTGTCCTAGATGAAAACTTTGGATTTGAAAATAAAATGTTAGCGAATAACATAAATAAATTTACTAGTTGGAGCATAGTTTAAATAAACAACTTGTAGAGCCTCCTGCTTTAATGTATAAAACTTGATTTTTTCCCAGAAGTCTAATCTGAGAACGAAAACTGAAGCTGCTACAAAAGTTTTCTAGCTGAGTTTATATTTTGTAAGTTTTCTTCAATCAAGTCTGCCTAACTACGAATAAAATCGAATAAGTTTATATAAGGAACATTCTAATGTTTCTGTTGACGCTGCAAGTCTGCGAATGAAATTATCTTCCGTATCAAAGGGAATAATTTTAAATATCTACACACGGCTATGGCTAGTCTGCCAGACGGCCACCCCGAAAGATTTATACATTTTACACACCCCGTTCCACGATACTGTTCAAATTCTAAAATTCACTGATGCATTATATGTTTCCCGTTTTTTTGGCGTCTACCCACGCTTTTGTTTTGGACGACGTTATTAATTGTATATTTCTGATACGCAATTGGTGTTTCAAATATCTTATTGGGATGGAGAATTTTTCTTGCGTGAAGCGATCGAGTTTTGCTCCTGTTTCATTGAAATGGACATTACTTTTAAGGCAAGGGGACTTTTTGCATGAAAACACGAAGGTGTTTGAGAAAAATGAGTAAATCATCGAGGTAAAATAAATTGTTCTTTTTAAAGACACCATGTTACTGTAACTTTTTCGAAATCAGAAATTAGGGGAGTTAGTATGTGATCCTTGATTAGTTATCGCAATTTTTTTTTCTTCGTTTTAGTTGCGTGACAAAAGGTTCAGGTATTCATATGCAAATGTTATTGAAATCTGGTGGAAACCCGACGTTAGATCGACAGGAATCTTTACAAATATTAATGACAGGGAAGTTTTTAAATTACACGGTGCGTAGTTTTTACTTTAATGGGTACTGTATTGTGTTTCTTTAATCACTGTGATACTAAGAAACACTATTGAGACACCATGGCCTGGGAAAAGAGGGATATATGGAACTGTTTCGTAGGAGATAATGAGTGATTTTTAAGAAGAGATTATTTTGGCTTTGAGATCATGAATGTTCCAAGCTTCTTTGGGAGGTCTTTTTGACCTTTGCAATATTAATATGATGAACAACATTACCAATTGTCAACATAAGCATACATACTCTTACCAAAACAAAACCGACAAGGGGAGATGCAGTGAGCAAAGATATCGGACAGGAAAAGGGGTTGATTTTGATTGAATATCTGTTATTAAGACCCTCCGTACCCACACAGGCGCAGATATAAAATAATATACACATTAACTTTATAAATATGCATGAGTTTCGTTAAAACTTGTATGTGTGCGTCGAATTTATAACTGTCTATGTGTGAGTGTCTATTGATTATAATAAATTGTGCTCATTGTATGAATGCTAAGCCTGCAACGAAGTTTTTAGAATATAGAATGAGAGATGGATATAGACAATTTTGGAGTGTTCTATTTTTGAAATTGGTTTTGGAAGAAAACGTTATTCTATTATTTTTTTAATAAGTACAGTTTTCTTTTCTTTAGTTGTCGGTATTGATTAAGCAGTTTAACAATACATTGCTTAAGAAAATTTTCCACGAATATTCCAAGTATTTCTTACATATATAATATACAAAATACGAGTTTATTATAAGCGTTGATATCCGTCGTTGGATGATGACACGGAATAATTAATGGCGGTCGAATTGTGCGGTTTCCTCCGAAGTCTTATTGTTTTGCAGTTTTTTTGTTCCACTTCCAGAATTAATTTACTTTTCAGTTGCCAGCGATCGTACGCAGATATTTAATGATGTACGTTTTGTTTTGATTACACCGAGTTTGTAAGGTTTTGGGCCACGGTGCCGAGATTTTGGCACTGATCGGCTGCAGATGTTATCGTAATGATTATAATTATTTCTGCAAAAATCTGATATTTGAATTTTATTTTTATCATTATCTCACATTTCTTGGTTAATTAACATCCCTAAAGACAATTCTTTGAATTCCATTTCAGCATATTTTCCTACCTAACAACTGATGTACAGATAATTAAACATATTTTAATATATCAAGTTGACATCGAGACGTGTTCAAGAACGTACAACAAAATTGGCAAGATGGCCGTCAGAGGGCGCCTCTTGTCAGCCATCATTAACGAGCTGTCAATGTCAACTGTCAGTTGAAGCGAAATGTCGAGGCGATCGGACGTCTAATGACAAGAATTATATTAATTCTTGGTGATGCATCGACTTGGGGTGCGGTATTTTTAGTTCTGTTCTATCTTGAGATGATTTGTTTGAGATTTTCGTCTCTCAACCTCTTGGGCAGTGATTTAACCTAGATGTTTTATATACTGGGTTTTATTCCTTAAATTCCTTTTTTGTACACTTATAAAAAAGGTTATAATACAACATCCACATATCAATATTACTACAATTGAAATAAAAGCTTTTGATCTAGAAATTAATAACGAAGCGGACATTTTGGACGCGTTCCAGATTATTTTTAAATGAACGATCCTTTTTTTAAGTTCAATATGAATATTCGTTTGCATGCGTGTCGCCCTGCGGATAAAATACGAGAACTGCGGACAAGTTAAGAGAGATAGCGGGTTTCATTGATAGATGAATAATAGGTGTCAATAATTTACATTATTTTGTTAGACAGGTTTTTGTTATTTTGTTTGGATTTGAAACTAGGATATTTTTAAAATGATACATGTAAAGCTTGTTTTTTTAGCCTATTATGTCGTGTAAGATATGGAAGAGGCAAAAGCCCAACAATAAAGTAAATTAAAGAAGTGGTGGAAATAAAAAACATTTTACAAAAAAATAAATAAAAATAACCGACTTCACTAAAAAAACAACACTAAAACGATCAAAATAAGCAAGTGCGAGTCGGACTCGCGCCCTGAGGGTTCCGTACAAACTTACCTACGTAAACAGTTCAATTCCCGAATGGAGTCTCGAAGATTTTTCCGAATCGCAATTTTTTTTTATTGTGACGTAACAACATATTTACAGTTTTCAGATTTTTTCTTATACTATGCTATGAGACCTTGCTTTATACCAAATTTCAGGATTCTAGGACAACGGGAAGTATCCTATGAATTTTGATTCCCTTGAGAGTGTCAAAATATACGTTTTTTGCAACATAAAAGGTCGTATCTTTTTTTTCGTTAACTTACAAGTTTGATTTTTTCACTGCTTCAAGGACCTGAGACCTGAGTATATGGTTTTAATTTCAACTCGATACCTCCACGAGTTCCCGAGATAATGGGTCTTGACAGACAGACAGACAGACAGACGGACGGACAACAAAGTGATCCTATAAGGGTTCCGATTTTTCCTTTTCAGGTACGAAACCCTAAAAAGAACTAAGAATATACTTTTCTATGTAGTTGTGCAAAAACAACTAACCATTCGTTCATAGACAACTGTTAGTACAGTCGCCAAAATCGCCTATCGCCCATCACTCAACACGGCACAAGAAAGTCCCGTTTTTAACTGGGTTGTTCACCTTTCTGTATCGAAAGGGTTAATTCTATGCGAGAGGGTTCCGCATGTCCGTCTGAGGTGCGTACTATATGTTTTTATTGTTTTTGAGGGTTGGATGCTACTGTCGTCTGCTTTTGTTTTTATTTGCAATATTATGAATCATTTTGGGATATTTTGTTGATCGTTTCGGGTTTTTGTGGTAAGTGGGGTAGTAAGGTTGGAGAAAAGGGAATTTTAGAGTTGTGTGAAAGGCTTTTTTGACATGTTATTGTTGATTCTGTGACTTATGTTACTTGGATTAAAAAAAAAGTTTGGTTTTGAATAAAATTTTCTTAATGTGCTGTCAACATTCCGACGCCATCTTTGACATTTACGCGCCAAAAATTACCATCAAAATGTCTTCGAAGCGTATTGCGACTTATAGTCAAATAGGACTGCCCCTAAAGTAACACCCAAGGGCGCAGTTTTAATTTGTATGTATGCAACTATAATGTATAATTCTTGTATATAGTAGGATCGAAAAGGGTGGGTTCTCTCGGGACCAAATTTGAGATGGGGATCAAAAATCGCGATTGAACCCTATCGAAAACTTACGTGTCTTAGTGTGTACGGGTTTGTGTGTGTGTGTAAGGGGTGACAGATTAGGGGCTGATTTTTTGGACATCGTTGTGATGGCATTGGATATTGATCGGTTATCGTATATGTACTTTTGATAATATATTCTTAGTACTAAGTTTCATCTTCTGTAACATTATTTGAGGGTTGTATAAAAGTATCAAGGCGCGTGGAAGAGCTTTTTCCTTATATATATATATATAATTAAAATGGTTGTTTCCCCATAACGATAACTTTACACGTGTTAATTCATTTAAAAGTCTCCATCGTACACGTGTAAAGACTTAAGAAATGTATTTCTGAGCATTGAACCAAGAGATACATGAAAAAAGATAAATACAGCCTCCATTTGATTTCATATATGTATGTAGGCATAGCGTGACGTTATGTGCCAACGCAAATTATTAACCAAAGAAATATACTTTTCTTAGGAGTATTATCTAAATTGATGCAGCAATTTCTGAGATTATCTATCTCAAACGTATTAAAATTTTGCAATTTTTGTATACAGTGGCGTAACTAAAGGGTTTTTTTTTGTGGGGCTGTCATCTCTTATACCTAATTTTGATCAGATATTATATATAAGTAGTGTAGTTTTATATAGTAAAGCTATCGGTAAATAATAAGGGGTGGTCAGGTCCAATCGATTGATCGCAAAGTCGCAATCAAAGGGTTAAAACGTAGGGGTAGTTTAAAATATTGCCGGGGGTTGGACTGATACTGTATGTTCGTAGAATACTTGTTTGTCCTTATTTGTGTAGAGATTTGGATTTAGAGAACGAAATTAAAAATTCGTATTTGTTTTAGAGATAAAGTTCGTTGATGGTAGTGTTGTTTTAGATAGGGCGATGAGTTTATTGTAAAGTATTGAGTCAAACGATATATCAGAATCGAGAATCCGTTAGCTGACTTTGAGCTATGGAAGATTGTTTTTTAATTTTTTATAGCCGCACTGTAGGAATTACAGATACCGGCATGGATCTTGAGCGCTGACTTCCATTTGCGCAGAAGTAAAATATCGGGTCTCTTTAGTGGTATGAAGTGAGACGCGTTGGCGGGAAGTGCAATCCTTGTACAGTGATTGGCTCGCCGATGTGTACGATACGCAAAGCGATCCCCACTCTTTCGCCGAGCGCTCAAGATTCGTGCCGGTATCTGTACTCCTGTATTGTTTGTGCGTTTACAAACATGTAAACTCACATATACAAGACACCCAGACCCGGAGCACCTATCTGTAGACCATACAAATATTTGTTCCGAGCGGGAATCGAACTCGCGATACGCAGCTTAGCAGTCAATCGCTCAACCACCGCGCCAGTTTTTTCTTCATATCCTGTACTGTGATGACAGTACGAATGGGCAGGTTCGGTCATAGCTGCAGTGCAGCCTTGAGCGATGTCAAGGCTGTTTTCTTACGGCCCGTTCTCGACTTTGTCGTTGTGAGCGGTAGCTAAGCGCGGGGCGGCAAGCAGTAAGATCAAAAGTATGAAAACTGTTTGAAGGACGCCACGAGACGCCGCTCATAGCACCGTGCGCCCGCGTACCGATGCTGCCCCGCTCGCCGCGCCGCTCGCCGCTTTGACCGAAGTCGTGAACAGGCCGCTAGAGAATAGCACAGCTGAAAGGAAGACGCGTGGGTTTAGAACTGCGGGATTGTTCAAAAGAGTCACTGCAGCAAAGAACAACTGAAGGATTATTTAGTCTGTAAAAGTCCAAAACTTCTTCTCGCTCCACCTAGGGAGGGCGAAGTTATTAGACGATATCCCACCCAAAAAAAGATGCGTGGGTTTGCGAAAGATGGAAAAAGTGGTGTGAGGCCTTTGCCCAAGAGTGGGTCAGGGCAAATTAGGCTAGCATTCCATATGTCTTCCCTTTGACTTGAAATTGGTCGATAATGAAAGAAACTAACCTAGAAGAAACACAATGCTCTGTTTCAGTCGATCTCTAGTTTCTGAATAAGTTTCCGACGTACGGCGAGTGTACACCCTTACGTTGTTGAAACTTCAACGGTCCGGACTAAGCGTTTCGCTTCGTCGTTTATACCGCGTACATTGAAGGACTGGAACAATTTGCCTGCTGCGGTCTTCCCGTCCAACTATAATTTAGGTGTCTTCAAGGCTAGAGTGAATAGGCATAGATAGGAATAGATTGCATCTCTGCTTACCATCAGGTGGGATTTTTTTTTTATCGATAACCTTTATTAGAAAACCAAATATCTATCTATCACAACAATGAGTGCTAATTTCGCATTATTACGTAGTTAAGCGTATTTGTGCAAAAACTTTTATATAATGTTTTGCCAAATGCACTTTTATTGTGCGGGGACATGCGATACTTAGGATACAGGCAAACTATGATAACATTTTGAGCTCACTCCGCTTGCACACAGCAGGGACACTGTGTAGCAACTGCTAGAGTGGATGTTCTCGTTTTCGACACAGTGTCGGGTAGTTGGGATACGGTTAGCTATCGTCGCGTGACTACCCCCATAGTATTTGACACGGCATCGTCCGTACTTTTCACACTCAAATTTTCGCGTTTAAAGGCTTGCTTTTTGGTGTGCAATTAGTGATGGTTATCTTGTTTTGTATTGTTACTTTTGTTCGTAACTAGGCACCGAGGTTTTAAGTGGCAATTTTTAAATATATTACTGAAGTAATTGTGGCGTTGTAAGTAGGTAAGCGATTTAGGTGTCTGTCTCGAGTAGTGTCTGTTCGATTTCTGGTTAAACAATTAGAGTACTTGTTCCTTTTTAGGGTTCCGTACCCAAAGGGTAAAACGGGACCCCATTACTAAGACTCCGCTGTCCGTCTGTCACCAGGTTGTATCTCATGAACCGTGATAGTTAGATAATTGAAATGTTCACACATGATGTATTTTTATTACCGCTATAACAACAAACACTAAAAAAAAAAACAGAAAAAAAAATATTTAAGGGGGCTCCCATACAAAAAACGTGTTTTTTTTTTACCGTTTTTTGCTAAGGACGGTACGGAACCATTCATGCGCGAGTCCGACTCGCACTTGGCCGGTTTTTTAATAAAACTAGCTTATTGTGATGAATCATAAACTTCAAGCTTCAGTTATATAAATATTTTATTCACTTTGATCAACACAATTTCATATCTATCATTCTATTAACAATCATTTCCAAATACACGGATTGGTAGGACATGTTCACTGTTCAACAGCTCAAAACAGACTGACTGTCCAGAATGACAGTTACAAACTCAATGTTTCCCCACCACAAACTTTCACAAACACTCGGTCCGACCAATCAGAGCAAAGTAAACAGTACGTAATATCAATTGACTAACTAATATACATTAGGGTTTATCAATAATTAACTGCAAGTAAATATTTCATTTTAACAATTATAATATATTTATACAAAACTAATACATAAACTCTAATACCATAAATCATTACTTAATGTCTACAAAAAGTGCCTTATGTTCATGTAACTACTAGCGCCATCTATCGCTTATAGATGGAAGTTGAACGATTTATGAATATTTTCTTTAAAAATCATTACATTCGGCCATCCGACATCGTGCGATCTCCTGACGCACGATTACAATTTCAATGATAGACTACATTCATATAAATTATGATACTTCATTCAGTTCGACAAGAAAATGAGTTTTACATTCAAATTCATTACATTCGGCTTAGTATTGATTTTAATTTAGGTTTGCTTCCGGATAATTAGTTTGTCGTGACGTCATATGTTTAGAACATTCATCACTAGAAGAATAGTGTTGTAAGGTTTTTTTGTCAAAAGCTTTTCTACATGTCTGGGATCATAAAACTTACCATATAATATATTCCAGTAATTTTATACTTAAAACTTTTGTTTTTGAATGGAACTATAGATTTTAAAATGAGGTTAATGTCATTTTACCTTCTTATTTGCAATCAGGTCTACTAATCTTAATCAGATCACTTATGCTGTAGGTAGTAGCAGGGATTTTACTGGTAACGTAAGTATTCTTTTGCTTGTCTAACTTGGATATTGGAGCTCACCTCATCTCTTAAGCTTTGTAACGTGTTTCGTACTTCGTAATATCGTAGTCTATCGTTTAAAGTATCTCTGATCCTAGCTTTGTGGCAGTCTTTCTAGTGAATGAATTACCAGAATTAACAAGACTCCATTGAATTTTCCAAGATAGGCATATGTTTCATTGGTGTTCGTTATAAACGTTGAAGTAATTTTATTTTGCTAGGGCATTTAAAATAGTGGTAGTCATTTTTACAGCGTTAAGAACAAGGTCAATACCATGACTATCGTAAAAGCTCTTTAGAGTAGATAAAGTATCTAAAAGAAAGCGACGATTGCACTATTATTCGAGATAGTAAACCAATGTTAAATATATTTTATAACCAACACTATCAGTCGAAACAATTGGTCAACTTTCTGTAAGTATAAGGTAAAATTGACCAGCTTTTTGTCCGAGAGTATAGTCTTCGTTATTTACGCACACTGAATTCACGACTTAACATAATTATACATACTTTGTCATTAGGTTTTTCATCTGGTTCAGCCTTAAGAACTTTGAATCTAGGTCTAATATTTATAATGTTGATAATCAATTCTCAGTCTCAATACTATAAACAGAAACAGAGGATTCGTCTTAGTGTCTGTAGACAGCATGGTATTACGCCTTAAGGTATCGACATACGCGTCCCAGATCTTACACTCTCAATGGTTAACTAAACTCATGAATGTATAGCCACCATATTGCTATACGTTGTGTGGCGTCTTATTTAGTCAGGGTTCATTACATTCACTATTTGAAACCATAATATAAAACAAAACTTAAGCGTTTAGAATAAAAGCGACTCTTCAGCTGGAGAGCCCATGGGCTTAATTGTACTAATATTTCCCCTAAATCTAAGGCCCCAGCATCTGTGTGCAAATTCGTATCAAGTTAAGGTTATAATAATGATGCTTGAATCGCACTGTTTATCAAACTTTATTTTAATTTGGAACATTTAAATTGACCCGCCACTCTAGTGTATGCATTTTAAATCTATTTTCCTCTTAACCGAATTATAACAATATAATATCTAGCTCAAATTAAATCTTTTAATATTATTATATATAACCTACTTGTAAAATAAATATCATTTAATTGATGTATATCTTTTGCAGTGATGTCTGTGCATAGATTTGTTGATGATATAGTCAGAAAGATTTGACACGATAAATACTCTGATATAAGATCCGTCTATACAAATATTTCCAGAATGATGTGAATCTATAGCTGGATTTGGTTGCGCAAGGTAAGTTTTAGAAAATTAAATCAATTTTACAAGGTTCTTGTGAAAGGATAACGTACCTTTACAAATTGCAATGGATGGTAACTCTGCATAAACTTTTGACTGACAACTAATACTTCTATATCGGATTCACGCAAAAGACTACATCGCTGTTAAAATCTATATAATACCCAATAAAATTGATCATTTATTTCTACTTGTTTGTAAAGCGTTTGATTGTCATCAATATCCGTATATAAGCACTGATTTGTCATAAAAATATTCACATAAGTTTCACCTTAAGTCGTACCAGCTAACATTTCTGCTTGAAACTGACCATAATTCTGCTCATTAGAAAAACTATTGTTAGTTTAGTTTACCACTTCGTAACTAAATACTACACTTTGGTAGGGTTTCGTAACATTTCTACTTTCTTTTGGTAAGCCTAGCAAGTTTTTGAGACAAAATGTATAGTCAGTTTCTGATCCTATTTGCATACAAATCAATTACAAATACTCTTTCTAATCCAACTTAAATACTCTCAAAATTTACTGGAGTGATCGAACTCCCGTATCACATTATTCTAATGTTTTATGTTCAAACTTCGATACTTGTAACGTTTTTCTCTTTGGAAAATCATTTAACCAACATGAGGTACCTCATTGCTTCTTGCGTCGTGGTGGTGTAGTCGACGAAGAGGTTGAATTATAACTTCTGCACTTCCTTCCAGATCGTCTCTTTGCATCATTCCTCTTCGAGTCTGTTTTGTTCGAAACAGGAACTATCCGTTTGCTCAATAAGACTGATGGTTTTTCTTCTGTAGTCCTGACGCAATCGGACTCCAAGGCCTCAAAAATAAAAGAAATCAGTGGTTTTAAAAACATTTACATGAATTATGACTTGTACCATTCATTTAGAACTCGATTTTTTTCAAAAATAAAATCTCAATATAAAAATCTTCTTTCAATTCATTTTATCTATACTTATAATATCTTCATAAGCTATAACAGAATGTTCAATTAAAAGAAACTTATCCAATAAACAGGTCAAAATGATATGAAGCAATAATAAAGAAATGAATATGGAAATAAACTTAATAAATTATTCAATTCATTAACATCATTATTAAGCCAACATAGTCACACTAAAATCACTTAAGTAGGTAAATTCATACGTTACTTACGCTCTTGATGATAATTTCGGCTGCATTGGGCACACTTAACCCGAATCTTTATTGGCTCACTTGGCCTAGTCCAATGTTACATGTGGCCAACTCAAATGGCGCACTTGGCCTCAAATGGCGCACTTGGCCTCAAATGGCGCATTTGGCCTCAAATGGTACACTTGGCCTCAAATGGTACACTTGGCCTCAAATGGAACACTTGGCCTGAAATGGCACACTTGGCCTGAAATGGCACACTTGGCCTCAAATGGCACACTTGGCCTCAAATGGCACACTTGGCCTCAAATGGCACACTTGGCCTCAAATGGCACACTTGGCCTCAAATGGCACACTTGGCCTCAAATGGCACACTTGGCCTCAAATGGCACACTTGGCCTCAAATGGCACATAGCATAACAGCATAATCAGCCTTTTAATGTTCCCACTGCTGGGACTCAGGCCTCCTCTATCTAGGAGAGGGAATGGGCCGTAATCCACCACGCGGGCCCAGTGCGGATTGGTGAATGTCACATGTCTTCGAATTTTTGGTTCTAGGACATGCCGGTTTCCTCACGATGTTTTCCTTCACAGTTTTGAGAGCAGTGGTGATGAAATAAATTACACAAAGTAATGCGCCTGGCTGGGTTTGAACCCGCGACCTACAACTCGTAAGTCGGGGCCGTTACCGCCCGGCCACCACTGCTCCTCAAATGGCACACATGGCCTCAAATGGCACACATGGCCTCAAATGGCACACATGGACTTATCTAACGGCACACTTGACCTCATTAAGGCTCGCTTGTCTTCTTCAAAGGCACGTTTTGGCCTCATCAAGGCACGGTCGGCCTCATCAAGGCACGGTCGGCCTCATCAAGGCACGGTCGGCCTCATCAAGGCACGGTCGACCTCATCAAGGCACGGTCGGCCTCATCAAGGCACGGTCGGCCTCATCAAGGCACGGTCGGCCTCATCAAGGCACGGTCGGCCTCATCAAGGCACGGTCGGCCTCATCAAGGCACGGTCGGCCTCATCAAGGCACGGTCGGCCTCATCAAGGCACGCTCAGCCTCATCAAGGCACGTTCGTATTTTCAAATAAAACATTTACACACTCCAGACACTCTTGAATTGCCAAGGCAGTCAGTCAGTCAGCAAATTGACGGTAATTGCATATTCCAAAGTGTAGATCTCTATGTGCAAGGAAATCCATTTACACCCTAAATCCACAAACACGGTTTCGTATTTTTTTTTCGCCTCTAAATTCAAATTCATTTATTGTTTTTGTGGTGGAAATTCAATTCATAAAATTATTATTGTAACATACCTTTATGGGTATGTTATAACATTTAAATTTACAATTTATTATAAGTCGAAATGAAAAGAAAATCATTGTAGCACACAAAGTAATAATGACAATTACCGCTATGGAAAATAGGTTAATTATACATAGCAATTGTCTTTTGTCATAATTTAGCATTATGCATGATCATTTAAAACAAATAAAGAAAAAACAACCCAATTTAAAATATAGGAACTAAAATGAACCACTAGTAGTTAAAGTGATGTCCAGTTTTAACTGTTAGCGTTCGTTTATGAACATATCAGTACCACTCAGTTCACACATTTGAAGGGAACCGAATGATTCAACACACGCGCCACCATCAGTAAGAAAGGAGATTGGGCACTTATAGATTCACTTTTTGACGCGTATGGCCATTTGAGTCAATTTATAATTCATAACTATTATTTTTAATGATTTTTTTTCTTAAATTCATTAAAATCATTTGTGGGGTTTCTATTTTCATTTTAATTAGTATTTAATACAATAAATACGTCACTTGTTCCATTATAGTGAAGTGACTTATATTTCTCAAATATAATCGATCGATTTAACTTTAACATAAATCGTGGAACAACAAAACCATCTACATTCGCAACTAAAAAGTTTCTTTCGTTAAAAAGCTATTTCTAGGCAAAAATAAAACAATTCAGATATAATCGATAATGTTATAACGCCGTAGTCAATTGATGTGTCACAACACTATTCGATGAAATGTCAAATAAAATCGTGTTTTCTGTTTACTGTTGTTACTGTTTATTGTTTTTAGCTTTTCTCTACTAACAAATATATACATATGTGTCGGGTGGTGTTTTAGGATTCTTCCACGTTCATTTAGTACATCGAGCGATTTGACTCCTTTTGTGTGCGCGCAGTGAAGTGAATTGTTAGAATGTTTTTACGTCCACGGTGATTTGATCTAGACTTAAAACAATATGTCACGCTATGTAACTGTTCTCTTTTATTAGCATATCTACTGCCTAGTCGCCAAATCAGAGACGCAACTGATTCCATGGCCCGGAGGCAGGATTTCAAAACGAATTGTTTTGAGATGTAACATAACCTCAATACTCAACTTATTTTTTTTTTTTATAAATCCCATAATAAATCACTTTGAATTTAACCTTGTTTTAAAGCATGACATTACCCCTTTCCTGTGTCTAATTTTCGCTACCTATACTGTGTAAAAAGTTGCGCAACCAAGTTTCATAGTAACTTGCACAATCTCCTTTGAGTGAGTATGACACTTTTATAAAATAACATTAGCACACTTGGAAAAAGTATCTCGATCTTATTTAGCTTTAATTTAGGCACACATAACCTAACATTCCTGTTATCACTGCACTTATTTGTAGGCTTTTTGTAGGCATATCCCACTTCTGAAATGTGATGAATCATAAACTTCAAGCTTCAGTTATATAAATATTTTATTCACTTTGATCAACACAATTTCATATCTATCATTCTATTAACAATCATTTCCAAATACACGGATTGGTAGGACATGTTCACTGTTCAACAGCTCAAAACAGACTGACTGTCCAGAATGACAGTTACAAACTCAATGTTTCCCCACCACAAACTTTCACAAACACTCGGTCCGACCAATCAGAGCAAAGTAAACAGTACGTAATATCAATTGACTAACTAATATACATTAGGGTTTATCAATAATTAACTGCAAGTAAATATTTCATTTTAACAATTATAATATATTTATACAAAACTAATACATAAACTCTAATACCATAAATCATTACTTAATGTCTACAAAAAGTGCCTTATGTTCATGTAACTACTAGCGCCATCTATCGCTTATAGATGGAAGTTGAACGATTTATGAATATTTTCTTTAAAAATCATTACATTATGTTCTTTTTAAATCAACATCACTTACAATAATAACTATTACCTACAGTAAACCAAGTCATTAATAAAAAAAAACCACGAACAAAAAAGTATGAATCATTTTACCAACCGAATCAATCAAAATGGCGAATTCTCGGCGCTTAGCAATCAATCCTTGGTATAACTTATGCATACGAAATAAATATTAATAGCACACAACCCTTTCTTACACCCCCCTACACCATAGGACGACTACCCTCACTTTTGCTAATAAATGTGTATAATTAATCATGTAAATATGGGTTGATGTGTGTTGTAAAAACTGTGAATAGAAAATTATAAGTAGTAATACAAATTAAACAATGTTATTTCTAGAAAAGTAATGTTTCATAAATTTGATAGGACTAAGCTGAATGTAGACCGATCCTGGGTTATAAAAAAATCGTCACCGTAATCGACAGCGAAATACTTTAAAAAATTAATATTTTATGTGAGTTAAATATTTTACAACAGTAGCTTTAAACACTTTCAGACCCAGACTACGAAGAAAAAGCTCTTTTCTCAAGTTGACCTACAACTGACAACCCGATAAAAAAAAAATTTGACAGTTGAATGACAATGACAGGCAGCTTTACTTTTCATATCGTTCGTTTTTCGAACAATTTGGCGGGAGCTTAACCCGTTCGCCGCATACTTAATTCCCTCATAATTGTAACTCGAGAATATTGATTATCCATTATTATGCGCTGTCATTAATAATTTTAATTAATTACGTGTGTGTGGGAGGAGGGTGGCTTCTGGGGGGAGGGGGTGTGTTTATAGATTCTGTCCATTGTCGTAACATCGTGTGAGATGATTAATGCGCTCATCTTTTAGAGAGAAGACGCCTCATTGATTTTTGATGACTTTGTATATTTCAAACCGTTGAAGGGTTAAAACTTGCACGTACGAAAATATGGTTTGAATAATGAATTGTTTACCATGCTATTACGAATGGTTGGTACTGAACAAAAAGAAATAAAAATCATTATTCAATTCTCAAGGAGGTTGTAACTCATTCTCTGACGTTCCATTTTCCAAAATGGCGTTTCGCGTGCAGTCGTTAAACGTCCGAGCATCGGATCATATCTAAGTCATTTTCAGTTTCCGAACCATAAACTGTCAATAAAAATAATCGTTAAAAGGCCCATTTGAATATTTGCGCAGTTAAAAAAATTAAATACGAAAGAAAAATTAATAACCCGTTCTAAGCTATTTATACTTGTTCCGTTTGTTCCACTCGAGATTATCGATTTTACGTTATTTTGTGACTTTATTACTCGCCTGTAGTTTTATTACGTAATTACTTTAAAAAGGGCAAACGTTTTTTTATATATAAAATTCTACCTGGTCGTAAATTGGTGTTATACACACCTACACTTTCTAGTGTTTGTTTAGCCCTTTTTATTAGCTACTATCCAGCTTGACATTTGATGGACTTGTACATATTTCCACGTCCAATGGTTTACTAAAGTATGACTTGTTAATTGTGGTACACACGTTACATTTGCTTAAGTTATTTGTAAAAGTAATTAGCAACAGCTACTGTGAAGTTACCTCGAAAACGCATGACCGTTCATGTCACAATATAATTACTTTTCGAATTTCGAATCAAAACGATAACGTCTCAAGACAACTATCTATACAGCCAATAAGGACTGTCTACAATACGACCACGCGATTAGGATTTATATAAATCTGTGGCAACTAAATGCGACGCGATACGGCTCGCTCCTTCGTTCGCTGTGGAAAGCTCTTTACCAACGGCTACTCAAACGTGTTATCGTTAACAAGTGACAGTCGATAAGTCGTGTTTAAAAATGGTGGCTTTTTATAGTCACGCGACTTTTTAATCGTTTGACGTTCAAAGATTAACGCTATTAATGGCTCCTCGGTTCGAATATTGACAAATTTCTACGGGTAATCGAGTGGGTTTAATGGCAATTGTTTTGGTATCTGTTGAATTGTTTCACTTTGATGTGTAACTGACAGTTGGCGCCAACGGATGACGTTCGCTTTTTAAATGCCAATAGGCAAAAGAAAAAGTATTTGAAGTTACTTCTGTTGTCTTTTGTTTCACGTTTTGAATGTTTGTAGTTTTGTTTCGACTTACCCGTGATAATCAGGAGTTTTCTAGATTTAATATTGTGTCTATAGACAGTCGCTTTGATCTTACCTGAAATAAAAAAGGAGATTATTAGTATACAAGTTCAACAACCTGGCAACACATTAGGTTTATTAAGCTATCAATCAGTCTCTACGATGATAACTTAAATACCTACAAAAAGTAACTTATTATTAATGCCTGCCTATCAAAAAGTTAAAGAAATTCTGTTTCTCTCATTATCTTCAAAACAAAGTAATAAAATATCATCTATATCTGTATTTGAATATTAAGGCGCCATATTTAAATGTTCAGAGTCGCGCCGGCCAAATCGGCAAACCATCTGGAAAGGGGGAGGGAGGGGAGAATCGCACAATTTGTTACTAAATCATCGATAGTAGTTGAAAGGTTTCAAAATGAGTCATGTTTTTAGAAAATTTATATGCTTTTCGTGTAGTTATGAAGTTACTATCTGAATTTTTTTTTATAGGTATTGTATAAACTAGTGCTTGACTGCGATCCCACCTGATGGTAAGCAATAGTTGATGGTGAGATGCACTAGTTTATAGAAAATATGTTTTGACAAATATCTAAAAATCGAGTTGGTAGGTATATTTATAACGATAAACAGAATCCTTTTTTCCAAATCAATTGCATTATTATTAGCTTTATCAGCGTGAGTCAGAGTTATTTATTCAGTTAGATAATGTTAGTGATTCGTAAGGTCATCGGGGCAGGATATAGGTCACCCGTTCCAAATTTAATGGCTGTTAAAATTTGCAAAATATGTAGTAATGCCTTTATGTTGGCATAAAAAAGGACGCAGTTTGAAAATGGAACTTTTAAATTGATACCAAAGACAACATAAAGGCATTGACAAAGTAACGTTATATTTGCCAAAAAGTCTAAAATGCATTGACAAAGTAACGTTATATTTGCCAAAAAGTCTAAAATGCATTGACATGCGTTACCAAATGTCATGCTGTAGACTTTGTCTATAGCACAAGGCATAACCAAATTACAAGAAAACAAAAGATCCTCCTATTACAGCTACTTAAGCCAAAATCACTTCAGAAAGGGGTAAAACCAACCCAATACACGCAGAGGAACGCGTCAAATAACTAAATAACGAATACATCGCGGTATTATGAATATGTTTTTGTGTTGTGTTGTAGCGGATCACAAAAGATGCGCCCACTGGATCAGGGAAGCAATTACTGCGGAGTCTCCGGTGTCTGAAGTGAAGGGTGAACATGACACATACAGGACTCGACTAAGGAGGTTCTACACTGACGGGAGCTTTGGAATCAGCAAGATCGAGTTAGAAGAAGGGAAAATTTGGTCGAGTTTTCAAATGGTCGTTAAATCTACGGTTTATATATCATTTATTTCTCAAGATTAAATACATAATCGTTTGACGAAAAAGTTAACGTTATATAAAACGTTATAAAAGTTTTAAAAATAGTAATAGATAGTGCCGAGTGGTTGCGCTTCAAATCTAATTAGTATCCAATGAGTGCAAAAAATAATTCAAATGCGCTGTCGTCGTACACATCCAACATGAAGCCTTTTTACCTTGAGACTCATAGAGAGAGGAATACTAAAGCGAATATGCAGTTTGGCGATTCTGGATTATTTTTTAACTATATAGCTTTCAAGTGCCTAAGGTAAATTAAAAAAAAAAACTAACATATAATATGATCACATCATCACTGACAATAAGGTGAGATAGTAATCACGCACGAGCCTATCAATAATATAAAAAAAAATACTTTAAAATATAAGAATTGAATAAAAGAATACTGGCAGTTTACAAAATAAAAGCAGATTTGAAAATATAAATTAATTACTCAGTCATTTAAAGCGATTTTTTTTTACACACATTTATTTTAAGAACTTTCGATACATGTTGAGACACTTTAAATATTCATTTAGATACAATATATCAAGAATATGAAAAACTAGAAGATCATCCAAATCCAGTGTAAACGGTCCCCAATAAGGGTTGCGCGTAAGAAATTTATAAGTAGGTCTCGGCATAAGGGAATTAATTGTATTATTGTAGGAGCCCCGATGAGGGATCGCGCAAGAATTATCAATTAAAGAAAGAAAACGCCGAATTCGGGGAACGTAGGGCTGTGCTTTTGGCGAAAACGATCTTTTGTATATTTGACATACAAGAAATTGTTTTTCGCGGCAAAGGTACAAATGTGACTGACAAATAGGGTATTGAACCGAACCCTACATATCTTGGACAAGGTTTGGTAGCTGATGATAAACATTTTGACTAGAACTTAATGTAAAGCATTACTAAAGACGTGGATAGAGGCGAGACGCACAGAACCGTTCGTTATGGCGACACTTGGGGAGGCCTATGTCCAACAGCTGATGTCTTTCGACTGAAAATGATGGTGATGATTAAAGACAATATTTAATTACACATGAAATAGTAAAATTTAAATTCAAGTTTTTTTTTAATATCAATTAAAAACAGCTGTTATTAATTAGATTTAAAAAATAATACGGTATTACAAAATATTACTTTTAATTAGTACATTAATTGCGTATGAAAATCTAACAATACAATTAGATATACAAAAAAAAAATTTAGAAGGTTAAGATTTCCCAAGCCGGTCTTTTCAGACATTAAACCGCGCGACATAACAATCTTGAATATTTATAAAAATTACAAAATAACAAAACCTCATTCTCCTCTAGATATCGTAAATCAGGCGTCCCTGCGGCCGTGGGGAGGCTGGGGGTAGGGGAGACGCGTCGATTTTACGCAACATTCGTCTTAGCATTAGTACTTACAAGTATTCTTGTTTTCCTCTTTAATTGTGTATCGGTTTGGCCCAACCACCTCTTTGTATATAACATCACGTAATATATTGATATACTTATGTATGTCTTTTGAGTTGTGATTTGGATTACAAATACGTAAGTACTCGGAGATACTTGTAATGTCTTTGTTATATATTTGTGGCTCAACATAGTAAATGAGGTTGTTAAAATAAATCTCTCTTCTCGAAAAGAATTGTATTTCAAGCAGTAAAACAGTAAATATGTTAAACAAAGTGCATCAAAAGGTTTGCCTAAAAATCTTTAATTGCAAACGAAGTTACAGAGAAAAATAATATAAGCCACAGCTTACTCCCCGATTCAAATCCTTTACAGGAAACACCACCTCCTACAAACAATTCTGAACCTAACCAAGATCACAATAAAGCTGGAATTGAATTTTAAATTGCAGGAAATATAAAATAATTAGTAGGAGTTTTTTTGTCGGTAGCCAAAGCCTCAGGTGGCGAAACTCTTAAATAAATAATCGAAGGTTATTAAGAGCCCCTCTCAATTATCGAGAGCCCCCTTGCGCACCAATAGCTATTGTCTTTGGAGACAAATACCCTCTTTTGTAAAATAAATAAACAGTGGCTGACGCTAAACAATTTGTCGATCGTTTTGGTAAAACTTTTGGAGTGTTCCAGACTAACGTTGACCTTTATAAAGGGTTTAAAGAAACTTTAGTGATAAGAAAACTGGTGTCGATTTTTGACAAAAATTTTATGCAGAATTTGTATCTGTAAGTTTTTGGAACAAATAAATCACAAAATTGTTTAATGATAAACAAACAAAACCTAAATGACATCAGTGACATATATGTAAGTGAAATAGAAGAGAAATTCAAAATTATGACAATAGATAAATATTATATTATTCATGTGAAAGACGAAGGCGCTTCAGATATAAATTAACAATCAACTGCGAAATTTTGTACAAACCAGCGCAAACATTCATATGAACTTGCCAATATGTTATTCAAACAACATCTTTATGATAACAAAATCATTATATATACAGAAACAATTAGCTAGAATCAAATATTTGATACATGGAAGAATTTTGATCCAACGTTTGACAAACATCATTTATATCAACTACGGTTTCGTACAGCATTGTCAATTGTCAACAGTAGTCTCACAAGTCATTGTTCCGAGACGATCATAAAATAAAAATCGGCGTATTATAGAAGAAAATTGCTTCCCGCGGAATCGAACCTCATTATCCACGGCAGGCTGTTACTGCATGGTGGATTTGCTCAACCGTGCCGCGCTTCTGAAAATTATTGCAAATTGAGTAACTCGAATCGTTGACATTTTTATATTAGCCTGTGATGGATCGGTGCGGCGACAAGCTATGGGCATTGGTCATGGGAGCCTAGTTGTTGCCATTTATGATAAGATGCTCTACTGTATGAGATTTATTTTGCTTCTTGGATTTATAAGTCTGAGATTTGCAATCATTCTCAGCGCCAAACAAAATCTTGACTACTTGAAGAGTTTCATATTCAATATGCGCCTCCTTATTCTGACAGATTACAAAATTATTCGCAAGTCCATCAACATTATAAATGGCAATCAAACAATTTTCTACAATAACCAAAACGCACACTATTCTCAAATCAGTAAACACCAGAATCGCTCGTACATCACTCGCAGCGGATAATGTCACAGTTATTTGTATTCAAATACATTCATCAATAAAACTAAACAGTGATCCATTGCTGGCCCTCGTTTGGGGCTAATTCCGACTGTCATAAATCGTGGCATTAATTTAACGACAATACATTAGACCTCCATCCTAAGAGAACTATTCCGATAGATTGGTAACAATCCTCTTCGGAGTGACGTAACTAAGAAGATGGAATCGACTCACTGTCGACCGAGCCGTGTCGATTTAGAGTTGATTGTACTTTGAGAATAGTATCCTTCGCGTACCGCGTTTAGATCGGATGTTTTCAAGGACGGTTGGATACCCAATCGAATGTCAATCTTATTGATTGTTACTTTAAGTTTGTTATTGATTGCCGGTGATAAGACATTAAGTAAATCGCTTAATGTGTTCTAAACGGATGGTGGAAACGTTTTGTTTCTCCGTAACTATTGCCGTGTTTGTTGTTGCTTGTGTTTGTATATTATTAAGCCGTCTATTGAGGCAGTGATGGAAATTGTCTGCGTCTCGGTAGGCTTCTAAGATATTTTCCTATTTACAAGACACGATTCTTCGTACTGTTTGTTTGATACTTTCTGAAATTCTAATTTACTTGTTAGAATTAATTGTCATTTAAGCTTGATTTCAGATATAGTAGAATTAAGTTAATATCCTTACCTATAGTAAAACAGTTTTTCTATGAGCACATTCTTATTCAACACAGTCAACTAATAAAAGTAATCAATTTTAATAATTAATTTGTCTCTACCAAAGACACCAAAGCTATAGTAAAAGATAAAATATCAATACACGAATATATAAAACCGACCTCATCACCAAATATTCCTGATAGACATCAGAAGTGTCAGCGACCACTATCACACACTAACGGATGCAAGTCTCTGCTACACCACCAGCTAACTAAACTGATATGTGTAAAACAAAATTATATTATATAAACACCGCTTTATCAAACTAGTATCGGGAACATTGTTTTTGTCAAAATGCGAGTATCGATCTGTTAAGTGTTTGTCAAAGTTTTGGATGTTCATCTTCTTTGGTTTAAAAGTTTTCTTTCAAAGTCTGTCTTGAATAGCGGTAAGATTTCTTTAAGTAAGTAATATTGTTTGGCTTTTGTAATAAAAATCATATCAGTATCCTAAAGTTCATAACATCCGTAGTCGTTATCGTAGTTAATTCTTCAATTTCTTATAAGAAATCACTTTTATCATAAATGGAAATATTCCTAACTGGATTACTCAACATTCGTGTTAGAATCATCTGAATTCGAATTCATACTTAATAATTACATAGATGTCTGAAAAAACTTTGACATACGCAACTCTGCGCAAGAGTTCAGATAATCTTGAGTTCGCTCAACTAAACTATACCGAATTATTGACCCACGATAAGCAGGCCGTTGACTTACCGTCTAAATCGTCGCCACTATCGATTGTTTTACAATCAATTTTTGCTTACACGTGCTTCGTATTGCGTCAGTATAAGTCTTATCCATCGGAAGCTGTCTCTTTTACTCTTTATTTATCGGCTTTTAAATATAATATAAATACTGACTACCTATAATGCAGTGAAGTTTATATATTATTATATAAACTTCACTGCAGTATACGTAGTCTGTATTTATGGCCTTATCTTTGCTTTCATTTCTATTGCGTTCAGCCTTGCCTTGGTCTTTCATGGCATTTATCTATGTAATATTGTCTATTGAATCCTTCGAAGAAGAACCTATTTTATACAAAGCTCTATAGTCATTTGTTTTAATTATTTGTTAAAACAGAATCCCAACCCCAAATCGTCCGATGAATTGCAATGAAAGCAAATAGAAAAGTTCTTTGACGAAGCTATAGATAGCAATGGGAATATCGGCAACCATTAAAATAACAAAGGGCTGTATCACGAATATTAAGGCCTGGTGTTTCCGTGTCAAAAAATTAATATTAACGATATCTTCACAATGAAGTGTTGAAAAAAGAGAAAAAATAATTTATGCGAAATATTCCTTTTGACGCCTTTGTTTCGATGGGAGCTGAAAACGTTCAATTAAAGTGTCCCTTGAAGATAGGGATGACATGCTAATCATTTTAGTGTTTGTTGAGCGAAAAAACTGAGTTTTTTTATGTAGATATCTCGTGAGGCACATTCGTGTTTATATTCCATTATATTTTTATTAACACATTCTGGGATTTCCCACCTAGTATTGGGATCTATTTTGTTTGTCAACGCAAGATTAGATTGTGATATGGAAATCAAATATTTAGGATTTTTCTAAATATATTCCTATGTAAGTAAATAATCAAATACGGAAAACAGTTCTGAAGAAGTCTAAATATAGACTGAACTTTCTGAAGATATCCTTAAATAAACCAAAATTTGAATGAATTTGCATACTAGTTACAGGTCGGAATATCGTTTGCAATGTTCAAATATACGAAGCACTTAACCTGACATTTTAGAAATCACGATTTCGTGACGATAGATTACGAAGGTTTGTTCAAAGTGTCTGAAATAAACACAGTAATAGAATAGAGTCTTCCATAGCAAACGCTCAGGGCTCTGAAGCTCCGAATTATATTGAAATCGTCATGCGATGCTTTATACATACTTGACCATTAATATAACAATAAAAAACCGTATCAATAGATCTCGTTCGATTAAATGTGACCAGCTGGACATCTGCGTAGATTCAAATCTGGCGAATGAATAGGCGATCAAAATGTACCAATCGCTACCCTGGTCCAACTTGATTTTATCACAAAATTGTCGCCCTTATTTTGCATGAATAGAGGTCAGAATAGCGTGACCTGTTATTGTAGAGTTTCTTTACATTAGTGGTGGATTGTACGAAATTCGATTGAATGGGTTTTTATTAAGAACCGGTTGCGACCGGTTTTGACCCCCGCCACGTGGTCATACGTTTTGTCATTCAAAGTATTATTAAAATTATCGGCTGTTTTGTGTTCTATTGTGTTATGTTAAAATCTGTGATTTATAGCCTAAAATTTATGTTTATTATTAATAATACTTTTGCAAATGGGTGGACGATTTCTTTTTAAACTATTGGTTTTTCATCGAATCCCAAGTTAATAGACAAGCTTGTAATATAAAACTCATAATTCTTCAGCACCCACAATTCGACTCACACCAACTGATATAAAATTTAATTTCAATTTGTACCAAAACCGAATGTATCAAAGGAAGCCAATATCATTGTGAATCTGCCACCCTTCTTCCACGAGGCGGGCACACCCCATGAATCCTTAATGAGTAAATTAACAACACCTATTGTTTAGCACCACTGTTTTTTTACAAGGAATATTAATAACCATTTTCTATTGTCTCTGAGAGGGGGGATGAGAAAAATGGTCCGAACAACAGGGGACGACAAGAAAGTTCTGAATTGATTGATTTTCAGAATTAATTTTAATAAAAACAATAGTCGAATGTTTTCGACGGGCTGTAATTGCATTTGGACGAAGTTGCAGGTAGGGAGGTCGAAAAACTTTTATAAATTTTGATGAGCCCGAAATCAACAGAACAAGGTAGCTTTTTTCGTTTCTTGAATTATGTTTTGATTAGAACGATGAATATTAGACTATGTTGTGTCAATATGTAGCTGATAAATACAAATGTATTTAGACAAATGACCCTCTCAACTCACTAAACTTCTAAGCATTGAATGATTCACACAAATCTTCCCATTCATCCCAAACCGAAACTTTCGACGATAACGTAACTAGAATCGATAATACGAACAATAAACAGACAGAAACTAATTAAACACATAATGACAGGCACACACTGACAAATTTCGTCAATTACTCAGAATTTGGTGGTATCTACACACGAAACAATAAGTCCTTAATGGATGCATGTACCAACAGATACCGCATTATTCTATAATATGTCACAAATCATCTTCTATACGACACAAAGTTTATAATGAATTGACATATTCTGCACACGTGTTCGCTCCGAACTAACACGTCCCTACATATGGAGGCACACCACCTGCAAACCATATTAGTCTCTACAAGGCTCTGCTTTAGGTCTAATTTCGAATTTCGACAAATTACGGTAGCCGCGGAACAAATTGGTTCTTATTGAAACCCAATAAGGTTTTAGTTAAGGTAATATGGCAGTAGTTCCGATAGTTCAAATATTCCTTGATCGTTAGTTGCGACGATAATTGCCTATGTATTAGTATTGGAGCCATTTTCATTTATAATTACTGGTTTTTATTAAACACGATTGAGTTTAGATGATTGGTTTTTTATTGGGACTGTGGATTAATGTAACACGTGATTATCTTTTTCTTTGTTTCTTTCACGTTCGATCATATCGTGTGCGGTGTGGTCATCAATATGGTCTGCTTTGTTGTTGTTTCTTGTCCATTCAAGTGTAGATGTATTAGTGTCTAACATGCCATTAAAGTATAATAATTTAACATCACTAGACCAGAAATGACTGCCATATCCGCGGCTTAATCAAATAATTAAGATTAATTATCACCAGACGTCCATAAACCATAATTTATTAACAAGAGCAAAAAATTTAATCCCCCATAAAAATGGTCTCCTTATAAAAAGTTGAATGATCAAACGTTCAATATTGAACAAAAACATAGCTAGTAAATCATGAATAAACAAAACGAATTAAAGTTTAATGAAACTGGAATGAACCTAATCATGTACAGAGGCGTGATATTGTAATTGCAAATTAATATTGATGATCAGAAGATCGAACTAATTACGACGACATACATAAAACATTAGGTGATCAAACGAATAGTGAAGTGATATGTAGTGTTGAGGAACAGTGGGAATCTCTTTGCAAAGTGATGCTGGGTAATCTATATTTGGTTAAATGTATTCGACAAGATGTTATAGTGTTTAGTTAGGTGTGGACTGTGGGTTTAGGTTTTTATCATAACATCTACACTAATATTATAAAGAGGTAAAGTTTGTTTTTTTTGTTTTTAGGAGGTAATCTTTGAAAGTACTAGACCGATTGCTAAAATTTTTTCACCGATAGAAAGCTGCTCTATTTCTGAGTGACATAAGCTATATTTTACGCGGGCGAAGCTGCGGGCAAAAGCTAGTTATTAATATAATTTAAATCCAAGGTTACCATAAACTTTGTTTTCAGTAACAGAAGTCAACGCTCTAATTTCGAAACAAATCCACAAAACGATTCCGTGAGACACATTATGAATAAGCCGTTAAAAATATTGATATCTCTTCCCGTTGATTTACTCATCTCACCGTGTCTCAATGAGCCATCGAAAATTCTCAGCTTCCACAAAAAGAAATCGAAATACATCAAAGGTGTAAATCTGTAAATATGTCTTGAAACCACAATCCTTAACACAAGGGTGTAAGGTTTATAATTGGCGGAAAAAAGCTCCTGTAACCGAATATCTACGCTGTTCACTATATGACGTTTCAAGACGATGTCCCCAAAATATAGTAGTAACAGATGTATCTTATTAAACGTGAGACACTCGGAGACAAAGAGAGCTTTTAAATATAAAAAAAATCAACGGAGAGTTGTATAGCAAACAGATTCCTTGGCCTTGTTGTAAAATCGAGGGCTGAATCATAACATGAAAGGCTAAACAAAGGTAACGATGTCAGTACCATTTGACTTGGTCACGAAATCGGAAGAACTGAGAACCATAATCTAATTGGAGGTGACGATTTTTATGTGTCAGTTTCAGCCAATTGTAAACTCTGTCATAGCCTTTGGTCTTTGAATCATCCCTGTTAACTAGATCATAATGTGACTATAGTCATGTAATGTTTTAATTCAAAATCATTGTTAAGAATTTATGAGAGTGCGTCAGTTTCACAGACTTTCAGAATGAGTCAATTTGTCAACTACTGACTAATACACATCCACATATTTATGTACACAGTGACATCATGACACGACCCATCCTCTTCGAGTCCTGCCAAATTGTTATCATACCAAACGATGTCTTTGAATTTATGATCCGTTCTTAATACATCAAGTCTATGATAAAAGAATACTGGCGTTTACTTAATAATGCCAGTGACGTCTGTTGTAACGCCAGGAATTACCGTGCTAAAGAAACAAAAGTTTCAAAATAAGCAAGTCTTTGATGATAAATAATTTATCGCTCCACTAAAACCTGCATAAGAAAGAAATGTTGATAAACATCGAACATTAAATATGTAACTGTTGACGATCGTAAAAGATGGAAGCCAGACGTAGTACATATATAAATATCACTTCGTAGGAAGTATAACTTTTATTAGTTTGGCGCAGTTGAGGCGTACTTACACCGGCTGTCATTTAAAAAACGAAACGAAACGCACGATTTGAGCTGAGAGCCATTGCGCGGTGTCATCGACGTCGGTGCTCCCACAGATGTGAGCGACGCTGATTTTTCTCAACGCATCGCGTATTATGATGTACGACAGTGCGACACATCAGCCCAGTGCCGACGTGTTCGATAGTATCTGGTGCGGGCCGCGCACACGTTAATAGATTCAACAGGTGTACCGCAGGGTGGTCCGATCGGCCCGCCACACTTTTTTATTTACGTTTTCACGAATTTATTGCACATAGTCGACGTCTCGAGGCGCACGTTTGATTCATATGCTTACGTTGTCGCTTTTTAATACTGATTTACAATAAAAACAGAAATGTTTCACCGGCGATTGATGTGAGTTATGATTAATGTACGCTCTTTGATGTTCGCTGCTATGAATCTATCAAGTTGGCTTCTGAATATCGACGCGGGACCGTGTATAAATAAACCGGGACGAATTCGACGAGCCGTCTTCGTTTTAGTTAATTACGAGGTTATTAAAGTAACATTGCTGACTGACTAACAAAGTTTCCACTCGGTTGAGATGTACCGAACACTTTCCGGTCATTATTGAGCCCGAGTCACGCCAGGCGTTGTCACGGTACACACAAATTACATATTTGTGATGTTTTTTTGTCGGATAAAATTAGACTAATCAGCATCGAGTACAAAGAAGCAGATCGCTTTCATCATCGACACGATGATGTTTACATCGGATCTTCCGAGAAGCGAGCGCAGCATTCAATACTAAGAAATAAATATGTGAGTTTGACATTTGCTTTCAAGTTGCGCTCGCGTGTTTGGAGCGTAATTACGGGCGTCGCCGACGAGAGCGAGAGAACCCGCGCGCACACTACTTACCATTTATTTTTGTCCTTTTTTCTAATGTAACTCTAGGCTTTTTTTGTTATTAAATTAACGTGCGTGCCGATTTCTGACAAGATGATAGGTTGCGTTTGATGGGGCATCTGATTGCTTCTCTTGTCGACATCCCTCGATGCTTTCTCTCTGATTTGCTTGGAAATCAGAACGTAAAGGTCACGTGTGTTTGTATGTGCGCATATATCTATAATCAAACATGGATTTACATTTGCGAAAACATTATTTTCTTTAGTGTTGTTAGAGTCGATTCTGTTGCGATTGAGAGCTCAATGTTGAATGTCAAGCAAATGCTTGTTTATGTTGATGATCTTTTGAAAGTGTATTGCGTGTGTAATTTCTATTTCAAATATGTTATTTTAACAAGCTTGAGGTTAGTCATGTTTATCGGGTCTCGTATATCTATCGATACGAATCTATTGGTCAATATATTGTCATTCCTCAGGGTGTCAGACGGTCGCGTTTTGGCATCGGCTTCGTTACATAAATTATCAGCGAATAGACCACTGCAAATTAATGTCGATAGATAGCTTCAGTTGTTAACAAAATTTATCATTAGCTTTATTGTGCAATGGATAACAATAAATTAGACCAAGACGTGAACGACAACACTGTTATTGTGCAGTCAAAAATGAACGTAGTGAGTGAGACGGAATTATTTAGAGGCAGGAATGTTAAAAACTTTGATGAATAAGATCTTGATGAAGATGATTTGAATGAAATATCAAATAATTAGTAAATCGCTAATGTTGTAGACAGAGATGAAGGAAAGCATGACATTTATCAAAACTAAATGAGTCTTGCTAATATAAGAACGTTACTCCAAGCTAAATATAATTTGGAATTAGAAAACAAAAAAAGTGTGAGAGTACGGAATGCGTTTTATCAAACTTAGTAGTCAGGTTTCCGGCGCAAGAGTGGCCGATCATCGATAAATGTCAATAAAGTCTAAATTAGATATGCTGCCGCCATCATTAGTCAAGTCAGGCGGGAGATAATTCAGTGTCGAACTACAGCAGTTTACGACAAGCGACACATAATAAGAGCACGGTCCCCGAAAATAACAAAATTAAAATAAATCGAACTACAGACAAACGTCATAAACTAATTTCGAGTGTTTTCGTTTTGGTATGTACAAAAATAGCATCGTCACTCTTTCATGTCTCGCCGTGAAGTGACATTAAACTATAATTTACAGTTGGATTTTAGTACAGCGCCATCTATGAGCCCGAAGATGAAAGTAACGTTTTTACTGCCTAAAAAGAGAGGTGTTTATGATTTATATACGACTAATATTGCTTTCTGAAATTAAATAGTAGCATCGTATAAATGTGTATGTATTGTAATGTTTACCTAGTTTTGAAGCCAGGTGTCTGGCTGTATACGTTTAATGACAGGTGCCTGTTATGTACGCATTAGATTTAAAAAGGTATTTCAAAAATAAGTTTTTATTAGAAAAGGGTGGTATCTGTCGGCGTAATTATGTTACTAACTGCTTGTTTATGCTTCAATAAAGAATAAAGCAAGCTGTATGATGATTTGATTGTGAAAGAAAAACATGTCAGGACGTTACGACGTTATCTTTTGTCGCAATGTTTAAGTCAATAGTGTTGAGCCGTTGATACTTATGTTGCCGATGAGTAATCCGCTGCGGTGGACAAAGATAATTATAATTCATTATATCAAATAGGAGTAGCTATTCTTGTTATATTATTTATTTATCTCCTCTCGTCATCAGTTGTCTTGATACTTAATTTGTGATTATGAATATCAATGTCAACTACAGAGTTAGGTAATAATGTCAAAAAAATTTACACCATTATTTTTAATTAGTACAAATCGATCGGTGAGATCGCAGTCAAGCACTGGTTTGTTTATATCAATTAAAAAAATAATACTTAAAAGCCTTATTAGAAAAGGTCTTGTTATTATTTATGTAAAGTCTCAATAAAAAATATTCATAAACAGTAAAGTTATTAGCGTTTGTTTATATCTCAAAATGTCACTCAATTTATGGTAATATTGTACAGGCTATTGATTATGAATGAATAAATGGCGATCAAAACGGAAAAACAACTGCACGTAGTATTTTTTAGTAGCAATTGTTATGAATGATTGATTCTATTATGAATTTACCAATTATGACAAATTTTCGTAGACAATTTTGGAATATCGTTTTTTTTTTTACTTTGGACTACAAAAATGTGATAAGTAACGGGTATGGATAGAGCCCCATTTTTTAACAAAAGGACTTCTAAAAAAGGAGGAGGTTATCAATTCGGTTGTACGTTTTTTCTGTTATGTGTGTTACCTCAGAACTCCGTTGTTTAAGGACCGATTTGCTAAATTTTTTCTTCTTCTTAAAGAAGATGCTTCCAAATTGGTCCCATTTTTTTCAGAATCCAGTTCTGATAATTGGATCCATGAGGAATCGAGGAAACTCCTCAAATATTATAGGCAACCATATAGTGATTTTATAATGTTCATCGATAACTTAAGCATTTACAGTCAAAAAGTAACATTTGATGAAATAGAACTGATGAAGAAGACCAGAAATGGCCAACGGAACTTCATATTCACATAGATATCACAATGAAGATAGCTAAGCGACTATGTCAATACAAATAAATAAATGGTTCTGAATAGTTATGTTGAAAATGGTATCATCGAAGTGACCTGATGATGATAATGGAGCCAGAAGTTAGGCACCGGAACTCTGTAAATCAATGTATCCTAGCCGTGTTAGGGCTTATTAGAATTGTTATGTGATGCACTTTGGTTATAAGGTACTATCAAACTGCTCTGATGATGGAGCCAAAAGGTGGAAGAAACTTTATAATAAACCAATGTAACCTAGCAGTGTTTGGGTTAATTGGAATTGTCATAAGAACGGCACTCTGGTTATAAGTGTATCGTAACTAAAAGGAGTGAAATATAAAACTATTTACAAAAAAAAAAATAACCGACCTCACTAAAAATAACACAAAAAGGATCAAAATAACTTCAATTTCGGTGTTAAATAAGAAACAAACAATACCGAGAAACACTGACTTCCGAAATTAAACTTATTTTGATCCTTTTAGTGTTTTTTTAGTGTAGTCGGTTATTATTTTTTTGTATAAAGTTTTTATTGTTGTACTAATTAAGAAATAGGGGTGTATTATAAAGGCGAAAGTTTGTGAGTTGTATGTTTGTTACTTCTTTACGCTCGAACGGCTGTACGATGACACTTGGTAGATGACACTTGGTACACGGCTAGGCCATGTCTTGGAATAGCACAATATGGTACTTTTAATCCCGGGAGTATGTTTCCTTGGGTATAATTTTCTATAATCACGCAGGTAAAGTTGCTGCCAGCAGCTAGACTCGTATAGATAAAAAAAAACCGGGCAAGTGCGAGTCGGACTCGCGCACTGAGGGTTCCGTACAAACTTACATATAAAAACAGTTCTAATTCCCGAATTCAGAGTAACCGCAAGAAATTTTTTTTTATGTGACGTAACTATAAATTTACAGTTTTCAGATTGTTTCCTATACTTGTGCTATGAGACCTTGCTTCATGCCAAATTTCAGGATTCTAGGTCAACGGGAAGTACCCTATGAATTTTTATTCCCTTGAGAACACTTTTGAAATACACGTTTTTTGCGACATAAACGGCCGCATCTTTTTTTTTCGTTAACTCTGAAGCTTGATTTTTTCACAGCTTCAAGGGACCGCAGACCTGAGTATATGGTTTTAATATCAACTCGATACCTCCACGCGTTCCCGAGATAAAGGGTCTTGACAGACAGACAGACAAACAGACGGATGGACAACAAAGTGATCTTGACTGGCCTGTTGGTCTAGTGGTTAGTGGCCCTGACTGCTATGCCAAAGGTTGTGTGTTCGATTCCCACCCAGGACAAATGTTTGTGTGATGAGCACCATCATTTGTTCTGTGTCTGGGTGTAATTTATCTATAATATGTATGTATTTAGAAATATATAAGTATCTTTATCAGTTGTCTAGTACTCATAACACAAGCTCTGCTTAGCTTGGGACTAGACGGCGTTGTGTGAAATTTGTGGAATATATATTATTATAAGGGTTTTGATTTTTTCACAGCTTCAAGGGACCGCAGACCTGAGTATATGGTTTTAATATCAACTCGATACCTCCACGCGTTCCCGAGATAAAGGGTCTTGACAGACAGACAGACAAACAGACGGATGGACAACAAAGTGATCTTGACTGGCCTGTTGGTCTAGTGGTTAGTGGCCCTGACTGCTATGCCAAAGGTTGTGTGTTCGATTCCCACCCAGGACAAATGTTTGTGTGATGAGCACCATCATTTGTTCTGTGTCTGGGTGTAATTTATCTATAATATGTATGTATTTAGAAATATATAAGTATCTTTATCAGTTGTCTAGTACTCATAACACAAGCTCTGCTTAGCTTGGGACTAGACGGCGTTGTGTGAAATTTGTGGAATATATATTATTATAAGGGTTCTGATTTTTCCTTTTGAGGTACAGAGCCTTAAAACCCCAAGAACCTGTCAAAATCATCTCAAATAACATCAAAAATCTTATTACAATCCATTTGGATCGACGGAAGTATGGGATATTGTAATAAATAGACAATTTATAAAAAAATCAATATCATCGTGCATCATTTATCGTAATAATGGAGCGGTGACACATGTTAAATTTTATTTCGTTAATTCTAATAAGCCAATTGATAGGTATGACCAACTGGGAAATGATATTTATTTCGATAACAATATTGTTGAAGGTAGAAACCTAACATGGCTGAGGCGAAATTATTAAAGAAGCTATAAAATAATATATAATTTTGTGACGACGAGGAAAACGAGGACCAAATTTTTAAGAAACTGGCATATTTCATTCTATAAACAAGACTACTTCCCTAAAGGTTTTCTTGGCTATCAAAACAATGAAAATTTTTCTTAGCACGTCATAAAATTATTCTTTACACAAACAAAAAAATGCTTGTAATTAAGTATGTCAGCAAAAAAAACACCACAAAAGGGTTCAAAGTCAAGATATCGCTACAATGAACCCCTAGGCATGTATTCTTTGATACTCTTTGATTGTTCGACAAATTCGTGGAAATGAAACAATTTTTCAGTCTTCAGAGCCACAGTTTGGAACTTATTAGCTTTATCGAAGGGTCAAAAGAGTTCCTTCGGGGATTTTTTTGCGAAGATTTTAATTAAGTTGCCGAAAGGGTGACGCTATGTTATTCCTTTTTGATGACATTCCGATTATAGGTCCTCTTTTCGTTTGATAACTTTGCTCTGAATTTGATTGCACGAGTTTTTGATTTAGGAAAGTTATAAAGAAGTTATTGATTGGTCTGCGGTTTGAGTTTTCTTTATAAAACACTGGCATAATTCAAGACAGTACAGTTATCAAAGAAAGTAAATCTACCTCGAACCACCAACTACAATAGAAGAAATTGAAAACTGAACAACATGAATAAATCCGGAAGACAACGCTGAAACTCGCTGAACACATCGATATTTCGCAACGCCATACGAATTTGCATAAAAAGCGGCGTACTATCAAAAGTTGTTCGTTCGGTACCTTTATCAGATTGTTTATGGCTAGTTTGTGCGCGAAACTATGGCTGGGGATTGTTTGCATTGCGGCGTCGCAGTACTTTGTACCCGTAGCAGCCCGAGCTCGCGCAGCGTTGTACGGCAATCCGTCTTTAAGATAGTGCTCGTAAAGGCATTCCTCTGCACAAAGGCGTTCGTTACGGCAAATAACAGCTTTTATATCGCGAACTCATTGAGTTTCGACACTGTGCAAGTATTCTGGAGGGCTGCGTTCAACACTATTAATATTTTCGTGTTCTGCATTTTTTCGCTGTCCATTTTTGTCACTTTTATTGATGTTGCAGTAAAATTGTTATTGATATGTTGTCTTCTTTATATTCCAACTTGTTAAAATAAATATTCTTTTAACATCGTACATCTAAATTCTCATCCCCATTAAATTTAGGCTTTACAGCGTATATTTTTCACCAATAAACCCAAACATACTTGTAATTATATAGAGCTATTGAATCTCCAACAAAGAGATGAAAATTCGTTTCAAATCCGCGTTTTCGCTTGCTTTAAATTCGGTGATTCAATGGACTAATGATTCTGAAGCATGAATGGGTGCATTCTGAAAGGCTCGCTTGCAACTAGGCTTCTTTGAAATTCGGCCGCATTGGCGATGAGCACCACTTCAAATGGATGGGGGTCTGTTTTTGACTCATGAATTGTTTGTGTAGTTTCTTTCATGTAAATGTTGTTTGTGTTGATACTGTGTCTATAGAAGAAATCTTCAGTAGGCTTCGTTTGTATAACTTTGCCAGCATAATAACTCTGCATGAGTTATCCTATGTATAGTTAGCTTCCAAAAAATTCTACTTATTCATCTACAATTCTTGTTACACGTATCTAAATCTGAACTTAACAAAAAATACAGCTTCATATATTATCTATTGCTATCTGCAGGTCAATCAAACCCAAGACTTCAATTTAAATGCTTTTTACAAGTTTTATGAACAGCCATCAATAATATCTAAGATAGAATACTTTCTACACACATAGTAACGACAGCTAACTATCTCGCCATCAGCAGACATTGTAATATGTTTCTCACCACGCGAAGATGCGTGACTGCTATAACTGCAACCTTCAACACATTTACTATTACACATTTTTCCATATTTATGTCAATAACTACTTCTGAAAGTTCACACACGGCTACCTTATTAACATAATAAACAATGTCGTGGTCTACAAGACCTTGAACATTATTCCTGAATCAAAAGAATTGAAACTCATAGGAAGAAAGCCTTTGCCCAGCAGTCTCCAGTGGAATGATGAAGGCCTGCAGTAACCAGCAAGATCTTAATCACTAATTTGAAGGGATAAAAACTGGTTACAGTGCTATTGGTCTTATTTAAGATTCAGACTACTATGAACATATTTTCATGTCATCATCATTTCAGCCGATAGACGTCCACTGCTGGACATAGGCCTTCCCCAAATGTCGCTACAATGAACCGTCCTGTACGTCTCGCATCCATCGGTTTTCTGCAACCTTCACCAGGTCATCGGTCCACCTTGTAGGGGGCCTTCCAACACTGCGTCCTTCGGTACGCAGTCACCACTCCAGAACCTTTCGGCCCCAACATAGCATTTTTTGCGTGACCCATTTATTGAAAGATTTAAATGATGATGCTACAGATAACACCTGTGAGACTTTCTTAGTCTTTCCATATCATCGACTGGCTTCTTCTTTCTGCCTCTCTTATAATCCAAATGGCCTTAAAACCCAATAGTCGATAGCGACCGTCCCCTAGCATCCACATGACTTATGCGATCGAGGTCAGCCGGTCAACTGGTTAGAAATTGTGAGTAAAGGACGCAGCACAAGCGCAGCTCATCTTGTATCGAATGTAACGTACGATCAATAAATCAATTACGTGTGCGGGGGCAATGCTGAATTGGGTTTGACAGTCGGTTAGATCTAGGGATGTGTGTTCTATCTGTGGGTGGGATTTTATCGATAAAATGTGGAAATAACTATCAATAATTTTGATGTAAATTGTTAAAGAATAAAATTGTAGATTTAATAAATTAATAAGAACAGTAATGAGTAAAACACAGCGGAAGCCGCCAAAGACTAAGGTTGAATAGTATAGAAGTAACCACTGAGGTTACTTAGCACAATAATAATGAGGAAGTTATTACATTAACTAAAACAGGAAGCTCGTAACTAGACATTAGGATCGTCGTCGTCCATTCATGGTTATAATTATAGAGGTTATGACGAAATAAAATAGTCCGTGAAGGTTTTATTAAACGTAACTATTTCATTTTAGATAATAAACTTTATATTTTATCGATATCGATGATGACGATGAACTATCGATGCTCAATCGGCTTGTACATCTCTAGGCAAAGGAAACAGGATACATTCAATGGGATGATTGATCGGCACCGAACGAACGTAATCCTTGCACTGAATAAATATCACCGTTTATGAACCATCTCTAAGACACGCGACACAAACGATATTTATAGTGCGCCACCTAATTGGAGCGACATTGATATGATTGGGATTTAGGAAAATGTTATATGGAAAGTAATGAATGACGGAAAAGTGTTGCACTGACCCCCAACTTCAGTGGACTGTATACATAGATAGGTAGATAAATATATTTTTTATTGTACACATCTGAAAATTGCAGTAGGAGCTAAATAATTTGTAGGGTGTAACAATGGGTGGTCGTTAAAAGAGATTTTTACAGTACGTTTAGATGGATTTCATCTTCACTCATTCATATTAGATTCTTTTATTGTCGTTCCATTTCTAAGATTAACAGAAGCAAACTAATAATTTCATTCTTATTTCAGACAAAAGTCCATTGATTTGACAGTCAAGTAGAGAAGATGTAGCTGAAGTAATATCATTTTTCTTAGTTTCCTGTGTATCTCTGATTTGGTAAGAAGTACTTCATTGCTTAGTATTTCCTTTTGTTTTATAGTGTCTGGTCTATTTTTGTTTTTAATTTGGGTTTACTTGAGTGGAATCATTAAGTAATTTCATGTATTATTACTCTTGCTTGATCCTTGAAGCATGAACTTCTTTCGATGAATAGAGCGATGAGGTTATTGTTCAGGAAAATAATTACATCGTTTTACATGTTATATTTGGAATCAATATTATTAGACTCTGTACTCATTAACCCATTTCGCAACTAGATTATCAACTGATATGAATTTCTTTTCACACGCCAGAAATTCCAGAGTTAGATCTAAATCTACCATTGAACATATGCCACAGAGAGCTATAGTTATCTAATACGACATTATCTTTTCTGTCTTAATTGGCATTGGCAAGCGATCAGAGCGCGCTGCTAATTTCAATTAGTGTTGTGCCAACAACGATGTCGAAATGTCGACAAGACATGATAAGTTTTTTCCGCACCTCTTAAGAGCGCTTGTTTCATTTCGTGATGCCACTTCTAAATTGAGTTTCCATGTCCAACACGTGATTGTCTTCGCAAATTTTTGTGAAATCGATTTTTCTTAGACATTTAACTGGGCCAGTTGCGTTCCTAACTGTTTTATTTTATTGTTGTGTAACCGTAAACAAGCTCTTTTAAAAGCTTTTGTTAAGAAAGTTCTAAGAAAAAGTTACGTACCTACCATCTACTTACGTTGGCATCACGTTTCTTTGGATAACTGTGACATTGAGAGAAATTATTATTAAAAGAAAAATGGTTACTTATTGTAACTGAAGAGCCCCTATTTTTCTGAAATTACCGAGTCATTCAACTTCCAAAAATGTACACAATCACCTATTAATTTAGGCGTCGATAACAAATGTTGGCCGCCCACCAATCGATCAATCAATATTATCGATACAGTCAATTAACGCAACTTGGCTGGGCGCAACTCTAATTGAGAGCAATAGAGCGGTGATACAGCGTTTGAGTCAATCGGCTGTGTTGTCATAACTGGTGGATGGCCGCCCACATGCTCCTATGATCGTGGATAATGGCAGTGATATATGGAAAGATTCATGTACATTAATAGGACGTGTAATGTGTCTGTACTACATAGGTATATGACATAATTTCATTAGAATTTATAGGATGAATGATAGATATAGCCGTATGGTGTCTAAGGCCATTATCAACTAACGTGGAATCTAACGATTTATCAATATTAGTTTCTGCTATTACATTTAGGTACACTATGTCTATATGTAATATATCATCTAATAGTTAATCTCAAGGAGAGCAGGCCTGCATCTAAGCAATAGGAACATTGAAGTTGATTTATTTATCAAAAAGTTCACATACCTCTTTCTCCTTTGCAGCAAGCTCGCCCTCAAGATTGGGCTGGTGCACAACGGGACTACTCCTTGAAGAGTTGCTATTACTTCTCCCGGTGGCTGCCATCTCCATCTTCTGTTCTACGTCGTCATCAACGTCGTGCTTCTCTTCCTTGATGTCAGGACTGAACCTGTCGATCCTCGTCTCTGTGGCTTGGTCCCTGGTGGGTTCTATGTGGGAGCCATTGGTCTTAGGGACTGTTGCCTGGGGAGGGGTCGGGCTGGTTGTGGCCAGTTGTTCTTTCAACGTGGTCACTTCTTTTTCGGCCAATGTGGCTCGCTGGAACAAGGGAGAAATGGTTTTGAGAATTATGTACTAACTTATTGCAACATTTGCAACTTCGAATATTCACTTTCGTAAATGATTGGAATACTTTTAAAAAGTGGAAATTAAGTTGTTTTCCTCACGATGAATATATTAAAAAAAGAGTTTAAAGTTTCTGTACATTTTTAATTTTTGTTCCCTAACAGGTAAATAGAGATAATGCTTTTAGGGTTAATAAATGCTCGAGATCAGCTTTCATGACATTAGTATGAAGGCTGATCCAAGAGAGATAAAAGGACACAATAGAACTAATATTAGATACAAAAAACAATTTGAATCCATCAATATCCTCAATTAAAAACCACAACAATAACATTCTAGAGGAAGTAAATTTTTCACAAGCGCGAGCGCAAATGAATTAATGTAATCTAATTACCAGTTCCCATAGTGACGTACTTCCGGTAACATCATCATTGGGCTATCAGCGATCGCCGGAAGTACGCAGCTATTGGCGGTTGGATCGGTGAAATAATGAAAAGGTGTTGTTTGCTTTTATTGTTTATAAAAGGCCATCAATGTGTTGTGGAATATACAAATCATTTGACGATTTTGTTTTTTTTTCTGTATCTACCTATCTTTGATGACCTGGTATTTCGGTCGTTACATTACAAGTAAATATATATTATTTTCAATTTTGAATCCAAGCATAAATTTAAAAAAAATAGGCTTTTTTTTCTTAGGCGACTTTAAAAAGCTTATGTACCAACAAAATAGAAAAACAAAAATGAATACTAGAATAAATTACAATTTCAATCTCACCTAAAACGGTACCACCAAAAATATATATTTTCGAAACGGCTAAAACTTAAATAATGAGTCATTAGTTAAAGAAAGCTAAAGTATAAAACTGAGTGAACACACGCGTGACTGCACGGCCCCTGCACAGATGGTATCAGCGTGATGATATGGACTCCGATTAGAAGGGTGGTGCCAGACCAACGGCGGTTTCGCTGCGGATTTCGGTTATTCAGACACACCTTTCGAAGACTAGCACATAGCCAAGCAAGCAATTTTTGAAGAAAAATCTAATAATGTTGGCAGAAACATTAGACACATGTAATATCATTTGCAGTAACGAGGCAGAATAAATCTAGTAAAGCTATTGATGACTGCGAAAGTCGATTCATTTTTGCGTGCTGCAGATATATGAATAATTATAAGTTTTGATGAGTAGATACGGCGTTAACGCAGCGTATATATCTAATCTGAAACGTCTCACAAACACGCACAGTTTACGCACAAGACGCGTGTTTCAGATGAAACCAAAGATCACTGGATTATACGCCATACATGTCTAATTATATTAGTTAGTCAACTTTCTTTTGTATCAGCTTAGTCTTAACTTGTATTTGAAAGTCATTGTACACTCTCGTTGTTTTCATTAATAAATTTAATTTTAAGTTCGTTAATTAGTAATATAAAATGTACACTTAAAATGTTTGAGTGTTTATTATAGACTACATTAGATCTTAAGCCATATATGCAAAAAAATCATAGTAAGTATGAAGACAAAATGTTATGTCAGAATGTTATTTTTTGTAGACATAATCACAAAATTAATAATCTCTGATTTCAAGAGACCCTTATACCAATCAGTATTTAGGCTAGGAACATATCTAGACATGCTATAAGAAACATAAACAGGAGATACTAATGGCGTAGTAACTGGAACATGCCACGACATCTCATAACGATCAGGCTTCCAGGAAAGTCTTCCAATACAGCGATAGCTAAATATTTACATGCTTCTCTGTATCTTAACGTTTTGCTACAAAATTAGTTATTACTTTAAATATTATTTTAAATCCAAAACATATTATGGTAACTCGCGTAGGTTACTTGGGATCATATTGATAATTCAGGAGATAAATTACATATTTGGTAATCAGTTTTAGATTTCTATAACTAAATTATATATGCTTTTACTTTATTGAGAACTTCTAAAGTGTAATTAAAAAGTAATTCTGATTTATTGTCTTAATATAGACTATATTTGGATTAATTTCTTTGTCCCAGATTTACTTGTAACCAAATATCCGATAATTTCTATCACCTAGTACCAAATTGACGGTGTCCCGATTACGTAACGTCGCTCAATTGAACAAGATTGATCACTCAGCCTCGTCGCCTGACTCAGTGCAGTGTTTTAAGAATAAACGCCCTTGGAGCCTGTCGTCATCGAGACCTTAGAGCAGTGACATTGTACAGGAGGTGAAGGATGAAGGTCCAGTAGATAGAAACAGTGAAGTAGGGGCAGATGCAAGTACAAGAGTGGAAACCGTTAATCGTAATAAACAATAAATAAACAATATATGAATTATTATTATTATTATTATAAAAAAATACACTTGGGATCCATGATCGACTAAAAGTCTTTCAAAGAAGCGTAAAAGTTTATGTTATAGAAAGCATAACCTCGGACAAATAAATCTTATACGATAATTTCAAATGTATCTATTTTCCAACAATATATCAGTCCCGAAACATAGTTGCAGGCGTAATATGTACATTTATCGTGTCATCTCTGTGCAGCCAGCCACGAAGCCGACCATTACTAGCTATCTATTCAGACTATAGAAAACCGCCATCGTAAAGTGCGTAATTCAAATTAAACTTTAAACAGAAACGATGTACTTCGACCGAATAATTTTATGTTTACAACTAGAAAGTCGAAACACACGAAAGTATGAAAGTAGTCATTAAAGAGGAAGTAGCACATTCAATTAAAATAGAAGAAGAATTATCAGCATTGTGTGAAGTGTAATGAGAATGTAATAATTCTGAATAATTAAAAACAGTCGATGTCGTCAAAAATGTTTTTATAATAGCCCAAGAGACATTTCAGATGCGTATAATGTGAGAAAGTAGATTTTTTTCGATTGTGTGGACAAGAAAGGTGAGTCGCAGTCGACATTGATGAATTATAGCTTTGAACATGAAAGAGATGGGAACTTTGATGACTGTGAAACTGGGGCGAATTGACGCGACGAATTATAGATATCATTGTTCTAAAAATATTCGCGAAAATGTAAAAGAAGTTGATAATATTTCGAATGTCAGCCTCAAGAACTTTTTGAAGATACTTTATTTTGGCATTGATCTTAAAATTTTGTATTGAAGAAAAACGTGTAGCTGGAAATTAACATATTGGTTCTGAACAAAAGGTAATTAATTCCGAAGATTAAATCGTAAAGCTGTCTACGAAATTACATTACCAAAGATAGCAATCAATGACGATCCGTTATTCAAAAAGAACCTAGCCGAAGTGCACGATTCTTAACCAACAATTAAAGCGATGGCGACTTACCAACAAAGAATACTTATCTATTCAAGTCATCTGATTCTAAATTTTAGTATGTTTGTGCAATAGATTAAGTCGGAGTAATTTCAGTAATTGAACTCTCACGGCTAACAATTACAGTAACGGTTGTAAGCTTAATGATTCAATGAGTTATTGCACTGTTAGATTCGGAAAATAACGTGGTTCAATCAGATCTTGTTGATCAATGTGGTTAATTGCTGGAAATTCTGGCGATGGGTTAGTCACCTGTTAATGTTAAGTCATCATTGTTTTAACTGTTTGTTTTAAAACGGTAGTTTTCATTATTTTTATTTTTCCTGTTTTCACAAAAAAATTCGCATAATTTAACTGTAAATCGACCGTTTTGTTCTCCAGATACGAAACAACAGCTGTGGTTACGTCTTTTGTCAATACTTTAAAAATGTTTTCTTCAAAACAGTGAAATCAATCAAAGTTATTCATTTTAGCGGCGTAACTAATCAATAAAATAGAAAGGCCAGAAATTCGCGAATTGTATTGAAAGCTCATTGTGATGAAACTCTTTTGTTCCCAATCGAATGATATTTTGTTTATTATTTCGAATTTGATTTGTAAAGCGGTTACGGTCGTTGTTATTGTTGTGAGTTTCAAGGGTTGCGAGATTTTCTCTTCTTTGGAAAAGTTTCACAATATTTGTAGCTTCAATTTTTTCGCCAACATCATTAAAGGGAAAATTCTTACAAATAACGTGAAAGAGCAAATGGCAGATAGTCTTGACACGTTAAAAGAAATTATATTAAGAGTACCTACGTCTGAAACTGTAGCAATGAAAAGTATCGTAATCACAAGACGCTGACTACGAGTGCCGGATGGTGAAAGATATTAGACGATCTTTAAAATTCTTTATAATGTTAGTTATTAGTGGTATGTTTTACGAATTGTATAATAAATAGTCTTTGCGTTAAAAAGTGTCCTTTAAAGAAGGAACAGGAGTGGGTTTTTAGTCAGTAAGGAGGGCGAGGGATGTCCTAAGATGATTTTCCCACCGAAAAAAAGAAATAATTTTGATTTCGCTATGACTACGATTTCACATGACTACGACCTTCAGCATCCTTCAGCAATCATAAAACATCAAATATATTCACTAGGTACTTGAGTCATAGCACGTGGCTATATCCAATAATCAAAAACCCAAAAATACAGAAAACGATTTAAAAAAGCATAATTTACATTTCAACGAGACTGTCAGTGTCATATTTATAATTTAGAAGAAGATTTGTGCAATATTATTAAGACAAGTAGACAACGATGTATATTGGCACAGTCTTGTATATGAGTCAAAGTACACAAGTCTGTCCGCTTATGACTACATCGGCATTTCGTGTATCCTAATGACTGATAATGACTACAAAAGAAAAGAAATAATGACTAAAAGTATGACAATTCGTATGTTTACGACAGCGGAATTGCTAAACTGACTTTTATAGCTGTTCTTCGTATAGATATGTCGACAGTTAATATTCTTTACAAAGGTTGGAATACACTAGACGAGGATCAGTGTAAAGAAGTTATAAAAATATAGACTACGAATTATCTTAGTGTTATTTTGAAATCAGTTGAAGACGTTTGGATTAATATAAAAGTATTTGAAGAAATAAAAGGAAATGTAATTCCAATTCAGTTGAAAGAAACAAAATCAGTCCAAACTTTCTAGATACAGTTTTCTGATAAGAGACAAACAGAACACAAGATAACAAAGAACGTTGGCACCAATCGTATCCACGTGTAAGCGAACCAGCTAAAACAATAAAATTATAAAACCTAACAGTAAAAACGTATTAACAAAAAACATGGAGCCGAAAAATTAAGATTTAATTACAATGAACATGAAACGACCAATTAATATGATACATGGTACGTTAGATCTGATAACAGAAAGGTGAATCTCAATGAGTAACGCATCCGTTTTCTAGAAAATTATAAAATGTGAAGATAATGAAGGAAAACATATATGTTTCGGTGAGAGCGGTTACAGTCCAGCGGGTGTATTAAAATGCTTATGAATTTGTTAATGTTATGAAAGTATGAGAGACTGGTCATCCATTAGTATCTAGTAAGTGGGGAAGTAGATGATTATAATGTTCAATTATGGCTTAGGAGTTAATAACAGCTATTAATTATTTATTTTTATTGTTATATTTGTTTGACTTGAAGTTGGTTGACTACATAAATTACATACCTATAAAATGTAGACCTTTCATCAATTTTGATTTTAAAATATTGTTTTAACCTTTCATGAAAAATAAAAGACAAGAAGAAAAATAGGTACAAAGGTGATGCTTATTTCTAAAGAATTCTCTTCCAGCATACTGCGAAAGGAGAGTTGGAACAAATAGAGATGTAGACACCGTGTCTATGAGGAATAGGAAAATAAATACACACACAACAGTTATCATTGATATCATTGTTTATGATTTCACAAAAATTTCGGTTCGCTTATGACTTACTCTACACCCCAACCCTGCGGCTGCCGCCAAGAAAAATTAACGCATCCTCGCGAGGGGTCGCTCAGACCCCGCATTATACGGGGAGCGGTCACTAATTAATGGAAAAGGATTAAATTCGGACCGAATTGAAATAAAATAAATATGACGAAGGACGCCCTTTCTTGCCTCGGTCGAAGGGCTTCGGGTTTCTGTTTTTTTTTGTACCCAGTAGCAGAAGGATTAGGACGTCAATATGAACCAGACAATTGTTTATTTTGGCTCATATATTGATAATTTATAATGAGAGAACTCAATTACAATTAAACTGTATGATTGATTACACATGTCTTATGCGAACAAAACATACGATCTTATACGATAATTGTGTAAAATCATATTATTTCACACAATTATCGTATAAGATCGTACGATTATTGTCTTGTGACATGTCTCATATGAATAATATTCGAATAATATCTTCCAATAAAAAAAGACATAAAATTGATTGTTACTATTTTAAGTATAGTTAATAGATTAAAGGCATTAATGATTTTTACTTCGGTTGGTCAAAAATGTTAATGGTTTAGTGTTAAATGTAAAAATCAATTGGTTGGCTTAAAGTACCTGCTAATTTGGTGTTGGTAAGTTTAACATCTTATTAATTCTAATTTTAGTTTTATTTAGTGTAGTTTCAGAAGTCTAAGAAATTATATTTGAAATCCAATTCGTGAAAAAAAGCGTCTGTTTTTATTTTGTCATTTTATACAAACCTCATCAATTTGAGAATTCAAACTATTGAAATATATGATTACTCTAAAAATTACTCAAATATAATGTCGGATCTACAATGCATATGTTCTGTGTTTTCAGACTTTATTAACCCTCGTTGGCTCTCACAACCCTCCGTCTTCGGTCGCCTGACCATTGTCAGATAATTTGCCTATTAATTTGTACATGTCAACCGAGGTATTGAGGCTTTTTCTGACACTTAGGCATACATATTTTTGAGACTTATATTTGAAAAATCTATATACTAGATTTAAAAAAAAAATTAAAATAAGAACAATGGATGACATAAAGCAAAAATAAATCAACAAAATCGAAAAATTTAAGAAAAAAAACACATTCGATTTTTCATTTCATCGCGCGATCAACATATTTATTTTCCACTCAAGCTGTCGAAACGCGTTTCCTTGTCTTAACTTCTGAAAATAAAACTGTTGGGAGGTAACATGAAGCTGGCAAATTAAAACCGACATTGAGATATTAAGCGCTGTTCAATAGATTTAAACGAAAAAAAAAAACCGTGTTTTTAATAACGTCTACGTAGTAATTTGATTAGGCTCTTAGATTTCCAATTTTGTTTTGCTGATTTTTTAAGGAGATGATATTTCTGGATTGATGGTTGGTAGTTTGTAATAGGTATAGCAGGGGAGGGTTGATTGAGAGTACACGAACGCAAATTTGATTACCACAGGGTAAAAAAAAAATATATATAGATTTTGCATCAGATTTTCTACAAAGATTCGTGAATTTCTCGTCAATATTCAAGTAATTAATTAATTGGAGTCAACTTCTGAACAAATTGACATGACCGACCTATTTTTCCACATCCCAAAAGGTCGTTATTGATGAAATCATTCGACAAAACAAAACCCTCAGAGCATGCACACCTCAGATAGACAAACACAAAACCCAAACAGACTCGAATGAATCGAAAACTAAATAATTCAATTCTCAACAAAGTCGGATTGACAAATTCAAACAGAAATGTTCGAAAGGCGAAATTTTCGTCCAAACACCCTTCTATCGGCTATAGGCAGGTAAGAGTTGATCATTATTAGATATTGAATTTTCGTAACTTTGGACTCATCCGCTTTCTAATTTACTAATGAATCCGAGTGGTACTGCCATTAGCTACACCCTGGGCCCCGTTCCCTCTCTCCCCCTCGCGTCCTCGTGGGGTGTCGGGCAAAGGGGTAAGACTGGGAATTTTCGTCTTTTATACATGTAGAACGATAATCCGATTGGTGATTCCGGCGTTCCACATTTGAATTTTCGTGTGTTCCCGTTAATTCTGAACGCGATTACAATTTGTGTAGTATCATGTTGTTTTGGTAATAAGTGTCTTTTGTGATTGTGTCTTTATGTATTCCTGTGTATATTGATGGATTACTGTTTAGGAATAAAGCTATTGTTGGTGGCGATAGACTGTGTATATTGAACCCAGTAAACATACAGGTTACACATATTTATTATTGACAGGCTCTCCTTTGACTACAACCTCGTCTGATAGTAAGCGGTGATGTGGTCGGCGTTGGAGCACATTTGATGCTTTGACCACTGTTTCAAGAAATCTATTTATTATTTTATCTTCATGCAAAAGGTACAAAGGCGGACTTAATGCCTTATGCATTCTCTACCTAGGATGGTGGAGAGACAATATGGTAGGTGCATAAAAAAATAAAATATTATTTAGAAAACAAGAATTACAAAAGTTGTTGTGATTATATAAATTGCCAGCACCATACAAACTTAATATCAGCCTAAGGAATAGACTCAAGAATGCAGTCACAATTACTTTAAAAATACAAAAATACATATTTCGACGATTGCAGACATATCCACGGTGTTCGGACAACCATATTACTAGATTGGAAGCGACAACTTGGCACTGAGACTGAGTATGATATATCTTCAATTAACTAATGTTTTTTAAGAAAACTGATTACTTTTTGATTTAGAATGTCGTAATTCTTGATGTTAGGAATTCTAGACTGATTGGTTAGAGTTGGTGTAATCTGTAGAGCATTTGGCACTGGCTTAGATTTATCATCATCAGCAACTAGAACTTCATCAACGGCTTGTATATCATTAGTGATATTATTAATATTCTTTATTGTACTACATAAAAAATTAGAAAAAAAAATCGTCAAGGCAGCTGATGTATACAGGCGAGCTTTACTCATAAATTGGGTTTTCTTACTGTAAACATTAATGCGACAGAGATTTTGTTCAGGAGGATAACAATACATGCACAACGAACTCAATTTGACATTCTTTAAATCCTATTTAAAAATAATAATCAATTGGAGTTCTTTTTCTTCATCTCTATCATCATTCTAAGATTTGATCCTTGCTATTGATAGAAAGATATTGAAAACTACTAGTAAATGCTTAATAGTAGCATTTAATAGTAGTTCTCAATATTAGCTGTATATGTTAAGAGTGAATATACCATGTCTGCAGTCCATCTATAGTCCTCTAAACACTCAAAAACCAATTAAAATATCACCAAAAGCATATAATTCTGCTTTATAAGGGACTATATTGGAAATATATTTACTTTTTGATGTAGTTGTTAGTAAACTAAATCAAAAACTTGTGCTCACCTACTCGGTCGGGCGGGGCGCCAATAAAACTCAATATTCGCACCTGTAACTTTGATCATGAGCAGTTATTGGAGATAGAAGGGTCATTGCTGAAGGTATATTGTGCCTAACTTTATTGATCTTCTGTGAGGCAGGTTTTTGTTTATTCAGCGTGCTTCTTTTGTTTCTTTTTTTAACATTATCTTTATCTCTTGCTTACACCTTTTTTCCATTTCCCCATACCAAACTTCACGTTTTCTCTCACTCCCTTTTCATAAATGTTAATCTTTACAAGTTTTTTTACAATGTATCATTAAATCAGTTGTGCTATCATGATCATCTCCTATTGTATCATCATTTTTATTTTGTTTTCTTATTCAATCATCGCTAACTGTTCTATTATTTTTTTCTTTGGAACTTCTTTTTGACGTTGCTTTTTCTCCATGTAGGCATGAAACCTTCCCTTATTTGACTTCTATTCTCTATACAATGTTCGAAGTTCACAAATCAAGTACGGGTGTATACCATTGCGCACAAGTTGTGCCGTAGCGGGACATTTATTCGCTTGTTGTAGAACTTTCAGTACGGACGCTCTTGTGGGGCGCATTGTACGCTTATTGACTGTTTGTTTAGTTACACGCGAATTCTAACGTGAATCCTTTGTAATTTGTATTTTGAAGTTGCTTATTAGGAGTTCTTAACTGGTTTTTTATTTTCGATGCAGATAATTCATCTTCATGTGTTCTTAGAGCTGTATTAGGTTTTTTTGTCAGTAGAAGGCGCCTTTTGGATTTATAACAATGTCTTCTTAACTTATCAAATATTTAGAGTTCTAACACTTTGAGAATATGAAAAGTATCGCTAAGTATCGCTTGTAGTGAGCAAAATTCTGTCACGCTTCCGTTCCTAAGTTGCGTACGGACGTAACCGCAATTACAATGATCAAGGAAGCTCCGTTCCATACAAAGTCAACGTTCTCACCTATCTTAGATCACTTGCTACCCACTCGAGCCTATGATTAAGCCAAAAGAGCGCATTTAAACAATATTTAACTCGGCTCATTTAGATCTGTATCGTCGGCATTGTTCGTAGCCGTTCGGAAGCGTTCGGGCGAGATCGTACGCTGCAATGATTCACATTGTCTTGTTATTGGTCCGGTCAACTGAGAATGGTGTTAATGGCGAAATTAACTGTAACAGGTTGGTGCTTGTTAAATGTGTATTAAGGTTTGATTTTGATTCCGTTGAGTCAATAAAGAAACTGAAAGGATTTATTTAGTTTTCATGTACCTTTTAAAGAAACTTTTGCATTTTCGTCATAAAACATCAAATAAATCAGTAAGTAATATCGTCTAATCAAATGTTTCAATTAATTACTCCGTACACGGGCTCCCCCCACGAAAGTACATTAAAAACTGAACGTACGTTATTAAATTCGGCTCCGTTCGGCTAACATCGGTAATTTCCGTCGCCTCTTAATTCTGTTCGGCTCAATAAAGGCTTTATTGGCGCGTTATTAGCTAGGCTTTTATCTTCAATCGTGTTCACAATGAGGTACTTGTTAGGGATGCTGCATATTCAATGATTATATCAGATACGACACATCAAATGTGTCGTATCTGTGCATGTGTGCATGTGTGCAAGCTCAGTCTACAAAAACGAACAAAGCATATGACCAAGTAAAAAAGTCATAAAACACAATGATTATAATAATTAGTTAATACTTATAAACAAATGAATGTTTTTATCACCCAGTAGCTTCTACCAGCGGATTCACCTGCGCGAAAGTAGAAAATATATAGCTTATGTCACTCAATGATAGAGCTGCGATCATGTACTGGAAAACGCAGCGTTGGAAGGACCGATGACCTGGTGAGAGTCGCGGGAATCCGATGGATGCGAGACGCACAGGACTGGTCATTATGGTGACGCTTGGAGGAGGCCTATGTCCAACAGTGGACGTCTTTCAGCTGAAATGATGATGACGATGACTTAAATATAAAACGATGAGAGAACGATGTAAAATTAAGTGTGTGTCCAAGAGTGTCCTATCTTCTCACATTGGAAATTAATCTTTGTCTATCACCTCAAAAGGGAGACGTTTATTGGCGACTACCGATGCTCGGAGGCGTGAAACAAACCGTCGCACAATATTACACCTCACATGTACTAAACATCACGTTATGAAGAAATCTTTTGAAAAGTTTGCTAGGCGAAAAGCTATTGGGGAAATCTTGGCTCGTTTTTCCTCAATAATATGATAAAATATTGAATTTTCTTGGGAAAGACGGGAAAAGATATTAATAGCGATGGATTCTGGACTGAAATTATAATCTGCTAGAAGAATGATGAGTTAGTAATACTGAATTTTGATGATGTGAAAGAAAAGGGAGTCAGTGATAGTGTAATGGACGACAAGATGGGAGTGAAGAAGAAAATATTTGTTTGTTTTTGTTTTAAATCATATAAACCAGTGCTTGACTGCGATCCCACCTGATGGTAAGCAGTGATGCAATCGTTGATGGTGAGGGGCACTAGTATATTAAGAGCCTATTATAAACGGACGGGAAGACCGCAGCTGGCAAATTGTTCCAATCCTTCGATGTACGCGGTATAATATAAACGATGAGGCCAAACGCTTAGTCTGGACCGTAGAGGTGTTAACAACGTAAGGGTGGACACTCGCCGTATGTCGGGTTGTCCGATGGTAGAAAGCTGAATTAGTAGTACTGAATTTTGATAATGTGAAAGAAAAGGGAGTCAGTGATAGTGTAACGGATGACAAGATGGGAGTGGAGAAGAAAATTGATGCGTCAATTGAAAGTAGTATTGCGCAAAGGTAGGAAGATGATGACGAGGAAGATGCTGGGAACTTTGATAAGAACTTTTTACGCGAGCTAATTCGTAAGAAGTTGCACATGGCATTAGTATCATCACAGCGTTAATTTTTTCCAATTGTCGATTTGGACCAATTGTTTGACTATATTCGTGTAGTTTATTAATTTGAGTATATATTGTATATCATAGCATAGCATAGTCGGCGTTATAATGTTCCCATTGTTAGGACTCAGGCCTCCTCTCTAGGAGAGGGAATGGGCCGTAATCCACCACGCGGGCCCAGTGCGGGTTGATGGATGTCACATGTCTTCGAATTTTTGGTTCTAGGACATGCCGGTTTCCTCACGATGTTTTCCTTCACCGGTTTGAGAGCAGTGGCTGGGTTTGAACCCGCAACCTACAACTCGTAAGTCGGAGCCGTTACTACTCGGCCACCACTGCTCTCATTATATATTGTATAATTGCATTATATCTATAGTTTTTATATATTTTTTATTGTTTTTGTATTCGAGTTTATCTCTCTCTTTTATTGCATCACCCAAAGGTTGACTGGTAGAAAATGGCAAAGGCATTAAGTCCACCTCTGTATTTTTGTGTGCATAAAGCATTTAATAAATAAATAAATGACCACCAAAGAACTATTCTCTTGATTAAAGTAAGGACAATGATGTTCTGTTAAACCAGAGGTACCTAACCGTTTAGGTATAGACACTTTAAGGATCCAACTACTTAAGCTCGCATTACTCATAATTGTGTGAACTTTCAAAAACAATTCTTTGATGAAATAAGAACCTAACAGCATCCTTTTTAAGTCAATAAACATGACAAATGTGCACCATTTAATCGACATATTTTCTTAAGGACCTATTTCTGACATTAATTACAGAAAAACGAAAAAAAAAGTCTCTTCCGCGATCAAACGACTATATTAAGTGCAGACGTAAAAATAAAACATCATACTATCTTGATTTATGCGCAGTCGGGTAAGATGGCGTAGATCTATAGATCGGAGAGAGATCCACGTAATGATCCATGCGCGCTGATTGATCGCTGACGAGTGAATGGAGGGGGAAGGGATCCATTGAATCGGCGCGGGCGCATCTTTTGGAACTCTGCCATTTTATAGAGGATGGATTTTTGATTGGTGTGTAAAGTATTTTAATTAGTCTAATTAGGAAATGTTTCGGTTTGTTGATTGGAAATGCCTTTCTTTTTAAGGTTCTGTACCAAAGGGTAAAACCGTTACCCTATTGCTAAGACTCGGCTGTCAGTCTGTCTGTCACCAGACTGTATCAAATGAACCGTGATAGCTAGACAGTTGAATATTTTACAGATGATGTATTTCTGTTGCCGCTATAATAAAAAATACTAAAAACAGAATAAAATAAATATTTATACAACAAACGTGTTTTTTTCTTTTGCTACAGACGCGTCCGTAGCAAAAGAAAAAAACACGTTACGGACGGTACGAAACCCTTCATGCGCGAGTCCGACTCGCACTTACCCGGTTTTTTTTTTAATTTTTCCTGTCAACATTATCACTTTTAACTTAATTATACAACAATCAGACACCTTTGCCCAAAAGTTAAAAACTCCAACCCTTCTGAGGTTTATTTTAAAAAAAAAACGTCATTTTTAAAACAAATTCTGAGGAAAAGTCAGCGTGCAAACGTAATTACAATTTATAAGTGCCTATCAGTAAATTCGGGAGAAAATCAAGAGGCTGGAAGGGGCCGATCAAAGTACCTGAAGGGGTACCAAGAAATAATTAAAAGGCGTACAGAAAACCGACAGAAACTTAATTCCGATGCCTATTTGTAGCTCATCGAGTTCCAAGTTCTTCAAGTTGGGCCAAGTTGGACCAAGTTGCGTCAAGTTCTGCCAAGTTTGCGACACCCAACGTCTGTCGCTTCGGTAATATTTGCAATCCACGACTTTTATGGTCTTCGTTACGTAAATTTATAATAACTGTTAATTGGTTACTGCGTACGGTTTACATATGTTTTAGTACTTATTTATTATTTATTTAACAATTTATAAACACACAATAATAAAAGAAAAGAAGAAGGAAACAGAAACAGAAGACTTAGTACAAGGGTGATGCTTATTTCTAAAGAAATCTCTTCCAGCATATTTCTTGGTCACAGATGACAACGATGTGAAGTACTTCGACCTTCGACAGCTATATTTGATTTTGTATATGCCACCGGAAAATTACAAATGAGAGATAAACTATTTTTCCTAAATAAAATACGGTTATATTGGAGACTAGTCAATTTTTTTTTTCTATATCGAAAATTATAATCTACTTAAATTATAAGGAACCTCTGTGCAAAATTTCAGTGTTCTAGGTCTAAAGGTGTGTCCAGACTTGGTGAATGCGTCGCTGAGCCTTGCTGGAGCTGCACTAGAGTGGCGCACCAAACTTAGGCTGTAACCACACGCCAGCAGCACGCGCGCAGCTCGTAAGCGGTTAGCGAGCGGCTCGCGAACATCGCATTCGCCAGGTCTGGACACACCATTACGGCTTGGGCTGGACGTTGATGAGTCAGTGAGTGAGTCTCTTTGCCTTTTATACTTATACTAGCTTCTGCCAGCGGCTTCGCCCGCGTGAAAGTAGTTTTTGTCATACTAACTTTGGACCCTCGTTTCATCCCTTTAGGGGGTGAACTTTGGAAGATCCTCTCTTGGTGCTCGCCTCCGTCATAAAAGGAAACCTTGTGCAAAATTTCACCCTCATAATCCCAGTAGTTTAGGCTGTGGATTAATATGTCAGTCAGTCCTTTTATATATATAGATTTTTGTCTAAAAACTATACAAGACCAACTTACCTAATACTAAATTCATCTATGCAGACTTAAAAGTCAAAGTAGAACTTCCTTAGTCCATCAAAGTCCTAATTGAATGACTTCACTGTAACATTACCCCTCAATGAATCAGAAACGAATCTTCGAATTGATTCCTATTAGAATAATTGCTTCATCTATCATTTGATCAGAACGAATTAGTCGCGTCGTTTAAGTTCGAGGCAACACTAGTAATCGATTAGCACATCACTAGCGCTTCATTAATCGATTCAAATCGATTGCAATATTTATCGAGTGCTGTGAGTCGTGACGCAAGAGTGAGTGATGTCTATGTGTCTGTATTAGTTCTTTTTTTAGTGTTGGATTTCTTAGTAAGTGAAGTCATCCATTAAGTTTCGAGATTTTCAGGTAATATCCTAGTACATGCACATAACATAGCCATAACTTTGTAATTATTGCAGATTTTATGTAAATATTTTAGCAAATTTTAAGTCTGAATAAAATACTCTGAAAATATGTTATTATTATCTCGTTTATTTAATTTTTTCAACATATAAATTATATTTTTAAATATTTCTTAAAATAACTTAAAAGAGAAACATTTCAAAATATAAAAAATAGTAGTCCATCGGTGTCGGGAACAGGGTCCAAGCTACCGGTGGTTAGGCTGTAAAGACAGGAACCTCCTCACAATGCGAGCCGTATCGAGAGGTATTGCCTTCTGTATCTTATTATTATTATTATCCTTAAGCTTGAAAAAGCGGACGGCGAGCAATGGGTGGCTCGTCGTCCGACCGTCCGGTAACCGCCCGGACCGAGCCCAAGTCGTCGACGGCGCGTACTGTTCCACGCGCGCCTCATGGAGATGTCAGCAAATCTTAGGGGCCCAGCAGGGTCGAAGCCTACTGGGGCCACGGGTAGTGTGAAAGTGAAACCCAGGGCCCTGGGACGAAGGCAAAGAAGGAACAGGAGTCGGTTTTTAGTCAGTAAAAGTCTGACGTATCTCTCGCTCCGCCCAAGAGCGAGATTGTCATAACATGATTTTCCCACCAAAAAAAGCTTGATAATAAATATTGTTTGGTTCCCTCCACAGACCTTCATAGAAGTAACTAAACATCGAATCAGTACAATGTGCTCGTATTGAGTAATTAATTGATTAAAAAGGGTTCCGTAGGCATTCGTTAGAAGTTTTTCTAAGCCCCTCTGGCCCTCACACGATTTTAAAACAGCCCTTTAATTGATTTAACTCGAAGGGATGTAGGAGTGTGTAACTTTTACTTTGCCGATGGTTGCCGAAAATGGAAAATTTTTGAGCAACACTTGTGGTTTATTTTTTTTTTCGGGAAAAAGTTGTACATGATGTTTCTGGAGCTTGTGGAATGGAAATTAAATTGCTTTAGCTTTTTAAATATTGGTAGTTTAAATGTTAATCATTTTCACCTAAAATATTTTTTTTTGTTTTCACATGTTTGTTCGCTAACTCCTCCTAAACCAAACAACTGAGTTTGATGCGGTTTTCACTAATAGAAACAGCAATAAACGAGGGAGGTTTGTGTATATAATTTGCACCCGTACGTAACTAGGGCGATCACTAATCTTTATATTTATATATGATTCTCCTGTACGTGTGTTTGTTACCTAACCCCTCCTAAACGGCTTGACCGATTTGGGTAAAATTTTGTAGGGATATTTGAGTGGGTCTCTTAATGGTTAGAAAACACTTATTAATTGGGTTCTCTTTTTATCTGGTTATGTCTGTTGGGACTGCAAGTCAAGTATAAAAATTAACATGAGCATATTCTTTTATCATATAAAAGAAATACCAGTTGGAATTGGAATTTCAGTAAATTCCTTCCCATTCATACCTGGGCGAAATGTTTTTGAGATTTTTTTCTTAAAATAGCCAGATACGACCAACTATTGCAAATTTATTTATTTATTTAAACTTGATGTACAGTAGTGGTACATAGGCGGACTTAATGCAACTTGGCATTCTCTACCAGTCAACCTTTGGGTTAAAAAAGGCAACTCTGGTAGGTTTGCACAATAAACTAATAACAGATACTTCAAACAGAAAAATAAAATTATTTATAATAATAAAATACATATATATGCTAAAATTATAAACTAATAAATACTATGAAAAATATCAAATATGTACTATTAACCGATACTAACGAATAGGTAGAGAATTCCTAAGGCATAAAGTCCGCCTTTGTACCTTTGTGTTGCATGAAGTTTTAAATAAATAAATAAATATAAAAAAATAGTTAATAAAATTAATATGCCAAACAACCCTTTCGCCCCCAACTACCCCACAAAACTCTATTTACCGTCAATAATTATTTAGAGCCCAAATCCTTTCAAACGAGACCAATACCTTATAACTGAATTATCATTTGTTTACACCCCCAACGAACTCAAAGGGATCGATAAGATTAAAAGTGAACTTTTTAATAGAATACAATTAATACCTGAACGGATTTCAGCGCCCGACGTCTGTCGATACTCCAACTTTGCCCAACTTCTAAAGGGTTTAAAAGTTTAAATGTATTTTATAAATAGATGCTGTAATTAGGTTAAAGATGGGACGTGTGTATGGAGGTAATGTTACTTAGAAGGAGGCTCCCTCTAAAATAGTCTCTAACTATGTGTATCTTTTTTTATCGAGGTTGAAAATCATCATATAACTCATCTAGTTCTGGGTGAAATGAGAGGGAGTATCAGCCTTTTACTGACAAATATCCACCTATATTTCTTTAGTTGCCCTTTGCGTTTTAGGGTTTCGAACCAGTGGCGTAACTATAATATTGGACAAGGCTTCAAAAAAATCGTCACGTTGGTATTTAATTTTAATTTTTGTAAAATAGATTGGGGTTACTTCTTTTTCATCCCAGGATTTAATCGTCATGTTTAAGATTCTGGGATTTTAGATGAGGTATTATCAACTCAATGTTACTTACAATGCGTTCCAAATAAGAATAGGATCGCAAGAAATTGGGCAATATTGAAGAACTCGAGAGATGAGCAATATTGAAGAACTGGATTCTGATTAAACTGTTTTCGTTCACAGTTCGTAAATAAATTAAATTTTAAAAAATTCTTGTTTTGCTCACCATAATAATTCTTCGATTTGACAGTATGACGTGACGTCACAACATGCCAATCGATCCTATTCTTAGTTGGAACGCATTGTACTTCAAAGTACTTTAAGTGAATATAAGCTCTACCTATACTAACTTTTGTCCACGATAAATCCAACAGAAATAAAAAACAACCTTCTATAAATCTGACAAGACCATCGCCTAAAGGTACGAGCTTGAACTTTGCCAGAAAAATCAAAAACAAATTCCGACTTCCACGTGTAAGCTATCTAACATCTCCCCAACAAGAACATATTAACAAAATCACCTTTTAAAAAGTTAATTAATATCACAGCCTTTGATGGTAATTTTTTAAACTGTATCGTCAGACATCGGGCTTTTTGCGGACCGTACAAAGAGGAAAGGTTCCGTACATAAAAACCCTTTAACTTATGATGAATTAGCGATCTCCTACGCTTTATGTCTCCCGTTATCTACCCTTGCCTCCCAGCATCCCTCCCTTCGATATTAAGGAATTAATATGAGTGGAAAAATTATAAAGGCCTGAGTGTCCGATGGGTCAGTACGAAAGGATAATTTAGGCTTAGAAGGTGATGGCCGGGTCGTTTGTTTAGAGATGTCTATGTGTTGTGATGTGGGGGTGTTCCGGCTTGATTATTACCTTTTAAAAGGGTTGTGCTAATCGATGATCTGCATTAGATTTGGTGGCACAGAATGTGTTTAGTTTTGTTTGTGTCAAGATTAAGAATGCCTGGAAAACTTCATTAGTTTGTGGTTAGGTTAAGGTTGTCTAGCTCGCCGTCCGACCGTCCGGTAACCCTCCGGACCGAGCTCAAGTCGTCGACGGCGCGTATTGTTCCACGCGCGCCTTAAGGAGATGTCAGCAACCGTAGGGGCCAGCAGGGTCAAAGCCTACTGGGGCCATGGGTGATGCGAAAGAGAACTCCGGAGCCGTGGAACGAGGGCAAAGAAGGAACAGGAGTGGGCTTTAGTCAGTGAAAGTCTGACACAAAAGGGTGGGAGATGTCTTGCTCGGTCCGGACGGTTACTGGACGGTCGGACGGCGAGCTACCCATTGTTCGCCGTCCACAAGACAACGGCACCACAATACTTCAGCTTTCTTTCTTGATTAGTACCCACACTTATGACATAGGTAATCTTCTAATACTTAACGACACGTTCATCTAAACACAATCGCTCCAAAACGTCAAGTCACGCAAAATTGATCCCGCCATCAGGATTAAAACCTTCTCGTCATGTATTACCTAATCCTTTTCCCTAAAAACTGTACCCTTGGTCCTTCTGATAAGGGAGATGTTTTGATAGCCCCCATCAGTCACTTATTCGTATACTTATACCGTCCCTCCGTGTTTCTATAGAAAAACATTGACGTAAAAAGTGGGTTTAAATGGGGAAAAAGGGGGCGAAAGGGGCGAAAGAGGGGGTGTTGGGGCAAGGTTGGCCGCTGTCGAAGTGACCGCTGAGTCGGGTCGTATTATATGGATAACGTCGTTATGTGTTGATCAATTTTAATGTGTAGCGTCAGCGTGGGCAAAGATGAATAAGATGGATGCTTTTTTTTTTTTGAAAAAATTTTAAACATGTTCAGTTACATTGTCAATTGGGCACGAGTACCTTTTATTTTATTTATTAGCGACAAAAAAAAACAATTATATGTTAAGGTGATCATCATCATCATCATTTAAAAAAAAAGCCGAAAGACGTTTACTGTTGGACATAGGCCTCCCCCAAGCGTCGCCACAACGACCGATCCTCTGCGTCTCGTATCCACCGCATTCCCGCGACTCTAATTAGGGGGTTACCATGATGTTCAAAGTAAGATTGTTTCATTCTTATTTCAGTGTGGGTAAGAGACAGAGCTACACAGGTTGTCTAGCGCCATCTCTTACCCACACTGGAAATAAGAATGAAACAATCTTACTTTAAATGTCATGGTACAGGTCCAGATCGTCGGTCCACCTTGTGGGAGGCCTTCCAACGCAGCGTCTTCCGATGCGAGGTTGCCACTCCTGAATCTTTCGGCCGCATCGACCATCTGTGCTACGAACAATGTGCCCTGCCTACGCCACTTAAGATTGGTGCTTCTGCAGGCTATGCCACCGACCTTGATTCTCCTGTGGATATCGTTATTCTTGATGCGATCACGCAAGGAAACTCCGAGCATAGCCCTTTCCATTGCCCTTTGGGTGACTGTAAGCCTACTGATGAGGTCCATTGTAAGCGACCATGATTCAGTGGCATAATTATTTTTTTTCGTCTTGAGACACTGCGGTATGTTGGACGAGAAGATACCGCGCAGCTTCCCGAACGCTGCCCAGCCGAGTCGGATTCGACGATTGACCTCTCCTTCAGAACCAAATGGTATCTTAGCAGAAACTGTCAGAGTTAGCTAGAGCTGTTCTCAATACGGTTCGCTATAGCCTGACATTTGAGTGAGTAGATATAGCACATAATAAATGTTTGCGATATCATGTTTAGATTTAATCACAGAATTGAGTGAAAACATGCAACACTTGGAAACGCAGCTGTTGAGCCACCATATTTATTTCTGCGAAAGTTTACTTAAAGTAAACATTGTTATGAACTAGTTGTTTCCCTCCGTTTCACTCCCTTAGCCGAACCCACAGGAACTGTGCATTTTTCAAGTGTTCTCAATTTGTACGAATCTTTTATGTTTGATCCTCGATTACTCGAAGATGTTTGGACCGATTGGTATTTCTTTTGGTTTAAAAAGGTATATTTCCTTTTCCTTTTTTGTTTTTTTCCTTTTTTTTGTGTTTTCCTTATTTTTTTTTTAACCTTTCGTCCCCATCGACCATCTATTCTGCGAGCAATGTGTCCTGCCCACTGCCACTTAAGAGGGTCCTTTTCCATTCGCCTATCGTCAACATCGAGCATGGTTTAAAAGCTTGTTGCTTCATCTAACGCAATCTAACGCGATGTTTGATGAAGAGGCAATGCAAAAAAAGAGAGATAACGCCTGAAAACTCTGTTGGCATTCAGTAATTTTGTGATTTACTCGAATGTTTCACAAAACTTGTTCCAGGAAATACGTGCTTTTTTTTTAAACCCTTAAAAGTTTTTCAGAAAAATTGTCGTCATTCATAATCTTGATTAAATGTGCAAGGCTTCTATTGATGTACTTTTTTAAATTTTTAATATATGAGTACATTATTGAGGGCCAAAGTTAACGTAAAATAGCAGATTTACAGAGGTCTTTACTAGATTAGTTTTACACAAATTTATGTTTTGATTTCTATAGAAGCCTAGATAATATCCACAAGATAGTTGTGTATCCAAAATGTCTAGAGAAAGATGTGTAATAACATAATAATCACGTAAGAGCGGTTGTATGGAAATGTAACTCGAAAAGGACGCTCTTAAATATGGCGATTCTTCGGGGCTATATCGGTAACCTTGGTTCTCTTGCGGATATCTTCATTTCTGATGCGATCACGTAAGGAAAAATATCAACACACAAGTATTGTTATCTTTGTACAATATTTTTTTAGTCTAACAATAACATATGCCATTATCATTGATACACAGGAAACCGCAACTTTTATCAACAAATCCAATTAAAATAACACAGCAAGACTTAATCAAAAAGACCAGAAAAAAAGGTTACAATTATTATCGTCTTCCACCAAAACCGTTGGAAAAGAGACGTAAAGGCGAGTACAGACTGCTGTAATGTAACATGCACAGAATACCCATAGTGTGGACCCCTTGCGCGCGAACCATGCACACTACGCGCGCGAACCGAGCATTCAACTATGTGAGTAGGTACATGTTCGGTTCGGGCGCGCGCTGAGTCTACACTTATGAAATGCTTTTTTCATGTTACCTTGCATGTTACGTTATAGCAGTCTGTACCCGGCTTAAGGCTGGCTACAAACGCGTCGTGTGGAACTGTGAAACCTCAGCCCACGTAGGATGGTCGCATACGGGCGGATAAAAGAAAAATACTCGTCTTTCGCTCGTGTAGCTAATTTTCGCCTCTTAATTACTAGAGTTGGGACGCGTGGCGCTAGGAGCACACCGTTTGATGTGGTATTCCACATTTGAATTTGAGTTTTTTTTTTTTGTTTTATTTAGTAATCAGGTTTTACTTTTTGTGTTTGCCATTATTTTTTTATTCGAATGTGTTTCGAATAGTTTTTTGTTAACAAATTATAATTATTCGAAAATCTATTACTTTAAATAGTAAATGATATTTATTTGGCTAATAGGTTTTTAAGGAACACTATACGTAATTTTTTTCTTCAATTTTAACTGGCCAGTGGTTCCTAGCTGACTACCCTGAGAAGAAACGCCGAAATAAACTCAGGGGTCAACGTCTCTTTTAAAAGTCCATACAGCAAACATTGTAATGATCAAATCATATAACTTTAACTTTTTATTTGTCCTTTTTATGTTTGTTTACGATTATTTTAGCTCACCTTTTGAGTGCGTAATTAGAGACACAATAGTAAGACAATGGCGCGTGAACGCCGGCGTTAATGCGGGAATTAACAGCTTAATCGTTATGATGTTGAATTGAACATACAAATAGGAAAGCTGACATTCTAATAAACTAGTCATTATCCTTTACTACATTTTAATTGAGAACACACATAATGATCTTCAAGCAATGAATATAACATCTTGTGATAATGACTCAATTTTATCTCGTGACAACCGATATCAATTATAAATGCTGGGATTCTAGATCAGCATGACATCATATGGAAAACAATGTGATAAGTTCTACAGAGGATGTCTGCGTCATTTGAGAAACCAAATTATAGTCTATTATCAACAAGCGAATGATCAAATTCATGATTCAATTTGGAGGTTAATTTGTTTTTGCTTTTTTGGTACAAAAAATTAAGGTTTTTAACTTGTTTTATAGTTCTCAGCGTATAATTTTAATTACATTACGTAAGTTTAATTAAATAAGAATAATCAAAACATATTTCAATAGGCAATAATTCTCAAAGCACTAAGATTTTTTTTTTGTAAAAAATTAAAATATTTTGTAATAACGCTCAGTGCTGCTTAATCTTCTCATTACATATAAGAAGAGGCAGTGGGATGATTATAGATCGAACCCAATCTAATCAGCTCGTTAGGTGTCACTGCTGGGCAAAACTTCCTATTTCCCACACGCTTATCAATGAATACCTATATTTTTTAATCATGGATTTAATAAAACCAATTTAATTCCTAATGATATGCCGCATCCTTCATCGCCTAGGTCCGTGATGAAGGTTGACCTCTTCAATTAGGTATAGATTCTCTTTTCATACGGTCCTGAACAAGTTAGAACCGGGATACAAAAGTACTAACTACTGATCGGTCGCTATTTGGTTTGTTTTATTTGTCGTGCTAACTAGAAGGGTATTAGGGTTAAACTGTTAATTAGCAATTGCTGTTTGGATTGTAGTTTTTTTTTGCTGTTTTGTAGCAAATTAAGACTGCTTTTTCTATTATTTTTTTTGGAGTTAACATATTTTTAAAGCACTGTTAGGTATAAAGAGGGCGTTAAATGAAATAATAATCCCAATAAAATCAAACATATACATTTCAAACATATTTCAAAATAATTAAAAGAAAAATAAGAAAATTAACTCGCTTACCTCATGATAATAATTCCGAATTTTCATAATTTCGAAAAATGTTATCTTGAGCCTGTCACAGTAGATTTCATTCATGTGCACTGTTTTTATTTATAACAATTCTTGGAAAAGTTCTAATTTCAATCATTGATTTGGTTTCACTTTAACTCAATCCCTGAAAATATTAAAAATTGATGACATTCTGTTTGAAAAAAACTTATAATTATTGTTCGATTAATTAAAAAAAATCTTATTAAAAAAATATAAAACTGAATAGAACGAAATATAAAGTAAAAATCGAATAGGTTTTTTCCAAATCGAACAATAATTATAAGTAAAAAATCTTTCAAACATCGAACGCTTCGTTTACACTTGAATTTCGAACACAGCGATTTTGCCGCGCGTGACGTTTACAGAACCAAAGCGCGCGACCAACTAACTGAGTAAGTTAGATAAAGCCCCATCTCGCCGCGTTATCGCCTCATTTACATACGCACCCGAACCTCACAGTTTCCCATACTATCGGCTCCTTGTAAAAATCGTATCAAATCATTTGCATATACAAAGAAGATGTATGCAAATCGATGCGAGCATGCATCTTATGCTATTGTTGTTCAACATTTTATATCGGAATCGAGCTATCAATCGGTAAAACAGGTTTAAATATATCGAGCCTTTTCAGGAAGAACATCGTAAGCGACAATTTGCGTTTTTTGCAGAAATGGACTTTCTCTTTCGTAATTAAAAAGTATTTATAAAATATATTATGTTAATAGTGACTATTCTATTAGATCAGATATAAACAATAAGTTAAGTATATTTTTTTAGAATGACATTATCATAAATATTTTTTAATTACGAAAGAGAAAGTCCATTTCTGCAAAAAACGCAAATTGTCGCTTACGATGTTCTTCCTGAAAAGGCTCGATATGTGATGGGCCTTTGTTCGTCCTGAGATAGGATTAGGGTTAAGACTTTTTAACCCTTCGGACCAGATGTCAGTGTCGCATTCGAAGTATTGATATTTAGTTCATTGTTCGGTCTAAGAAATTCGGAAATGGGTTTTTTATAATGCGATGCGATCGCTTGTGTGCATTAATGTCTCAGTATTCAGCATTGACGATTTATGTCGTTGACAATAATCAGTGTGGAGAAAAATGATGTTTTGAATACAAACTTTCTTTTTTTGATCTGTTAAGTCGTGAGATAGGTGCGCGGAAATGCTTTGGGTCTGATTTTTTTATTGGCAATCTTTGCCAATAGAGTTTGTGAGTAGATTTTATGAAAGAGAAATATTATAAGAATCCTAGTCGTGATAATAAAATTGTAAAATTAATATTGTGGTCGAATAATTTATAATTTCTTCCAAGTCTTATTTTGATTGTTCGAAAGTATCAAGTAGCCACATTAATTATTCCAAAAACAGGACAGATTTAAATAAAACGGCCACCCCGATAACAAAATACGAGTATCCGATCAATCAACCCCATTCGTGAGAAAGTGACTCAAGAAAAATAAGGAAACACTAATTGTTATTCGCATATTAAGTAGTTTCGACCTCCGTAATAATTATTCGAATTACCATATGCAGATCGATCGGTATAAATCATAGAACAATTGAGGGGGTTACGATCGGTAAGAACCGGTTTAGTGAATTATTTTTAATTTTATTTTTTTTAATTTATTGACCTACATGTGTCGGGTTAAGGGTTGAGCGATACTCTGGTTAATTATTTGCATATTAAGAATCCCCGAATGTCTTCAACTGGTTTTTTTATTTTGTGAGAATCTTTGACTCTCACCGTGGGTTCGATCTTGATTTATTATTTTTACGCATGATCGAATTTCTTGATGTATTTTTTAATTCTTAATTTGAATTTGTTGGTTGATGTTTAGATTATTTTTATTATTGACGAATTTAAGATTGCTAACAGATTTCATACGTTTTCTTTTAAACAATTTGGTTATAATTATTTTAAAATGAGCTTTGCATTTACTTATTTTTTAAATTAATTTATTTTAAACCCCTTATATTTTGTCTTATTTTATAGAGAATACAGACTATTACGCCCATAAAACTAGACCCTATTTATTTATACTTCATGAAAAGTAGTACTTTTTAATTACTCACGATCCCTATTTCCGTAATTTCTAATAAACGTATATACAGGAAGAGCATATTTAGCGATTTCCGTTGGGAAAAAAAGAGTAAAATTAAAAACAAATTAGCCGATGATTCAGTCGCTCTAATTGTAATAACTTTTGACACGTTTCAATGGAGGACATTGTAATTAAAGCGCTTGTCCTAGTTAGTGAGATATTATTGGCAAATATTATGTTTTAGATGTCTGAATTGTTTTGTTATGACTCTACAGCTACCAATATGAAATATAAGGAGTAAACACTGTTTTCTTCAGTTTTCTTCTTGTCTAAGTTAAGCTGCGTTATAGCAGGTCCCCTAGGTTTATACTTAATAAGTACTAAAAAATGGTAATTAAAATCTCGAATAAAAGTTGTTATGTAGGTAATTATTCGGATGGAAAATAAATCATAATTATTCGAAATTAAAACACAAAATTCGAATACCGAAACTTAAGTAGCTTTAACGGTCATCAATAAAAAGCTAATTGTAAAAGTATATCGTGGTAACGGTCCGAATAATAAAATTAAACAATAGCTGTAAGTGCCGGTCTCACGTCCAACGATCCGTTGACTCCGAAAGAATTTGGAAATGTTTTAGTAGATATATAATCTTTTTAATTAATTATCACTATTAAAACATAAACTGCTAAAGGAATATCACCTTTATCAAGAAAGTTGTAAGGTTTAAAAATTTTGACGGTATGATCTACTTTGTATGAGAAAATATTATTGTTTTGTCCAATGAATGAGCGTTGGATTAGTGCAATTTGAATTTATTTAGTAATTGTGCGCCGTAAACAATAATTCATATTAATTCGTTCGAATTATTATTTTCGGTACCGCAATTGACCTCTTTGCTAGTTTAGATTGTTTACCGGTTTTGATAAGTTTAAAATTAATGAAGTTTAATTAAGAAAAACTTAGTTACTTACGCACATTTTATTACTGAAGCATAAGGTTGTTAAACTTAGATTACATTGAGGATAACTGAATAGAATAGAAAGATTTGTACGATCAGATAAAAAAAAACATTAGACAGGTAATATTGTTTCTTTTTATTTGGTCAAAATAAAATCCGTAACCTGGATTATTCGAATACCATTATTCGAGATTCAAATAATTTGACAGCTTGCGAAATCCGTAATACAGAATAGACATTTTTTTACTGGAAAATAACAAATAATTAAAGGCTAATTACTTCCTACCTTACCATATGGGTAGGTTTACAATTTGTCAAGTAGTGACGTCGTGGGCATTCTTGATCCGTCCCAAAGATACTGATAATTTGGTTGTTTAATTTATAAACCCGATTCCTTAACTAGTGATTCTAGTGAGGCATTGAGACATTGCCTAAGTTAGGTAGGTACTATTTCGATATCGAATGAACCAGTCTCTCCGAAAACGTGCGTTAACCCCGTCACAGTACACTTGGCGTATGTTTAATTAATATAAATAAAAATTATGAATAAAAGAGTTTTTATGAAGCGCTCTCATTATCAGATTTCAAATGTAGCGGCAGTTGCTGAATTTTTTAATTTATCTACCGTGTCCGCTGTATTTGAACACGTAAATGGTGTATTACGCTCCGTTTGGCGAACGTTAGCTTTTGGATTTGTGCTTTTTGGTTTATCAATTAATCGAGTTTTTTTTGGGGATTTGATGGAGTTTTTTAATTACTGAAGACATTTTTATGTTTTGTTTTTTCTTTTAAAGTTTATATTGTGTTGTGTGATGGACAACTTCTTTTTATTAACGTTTGAAATTAATATTGCACAGTCGACAGCGATGCGGAGGATTTTTTCGACGACATGTTTTAGCTAGCAGTTATTAGTCTTTCGTTTTAGTTAGTTAAGTGTTTTTATGTTTCTCGTTTTATTATAAATACAAAAATTTTCATTACTAAAAAAAAAAATATTGAGTTTAATTCACTTTCATTTTTGGTATAAACATTAATTCCTATTTTCAGCTCTTAATCTTTTCCACCAATTTTCTCAATTTTCCGCGGATAATTTACGCGTTTTACGCACTTCTTTGAAAGCCACAATTTGATCGGGGCACGCGTGATCGCTCGCGAGTTACTTGCGAAGGGAAAGCGACCGATGCACCCCCTAACGACTCAATCTACGCACATTTAAATTGCCCTTTCCGAACGAAACCTCATTACTTCCCGAAATATAACCTCTATGGAGCCCATAAATAACCTAACGGCGTACATATTTCAAAACAAGAAAAAAAATAACACATAAAAATTTCTTTGCCCCGCGCGTCTAATGTTTGTGTGTTTTTGCATTGTCTCAGGACGATCTCGTGACGGGAGATCTTCATCGCTGTCATAATCGTTCGACTTGCTACCATACTGAATCGAACTGTAATATTTGGAAACGTTTCGAGAATCAGGTGCTCATATTTGTGGATTTTTCTTGGTACTGATTGTTAATGAAATGAGACTGCGAGAATTTAAGAAAAAAAAAAATTTAAACTTCTTGATTCTGATTTTTTTTTCTTAAATGATTCTTTGAAGTACACAAAACTCAATATGATAACACAGTGATTTTTTGACAATTCATGTACCTACAAACGTACAGTTTTTATTAAAGGTTATAAGACTAAGAAGTTAAGAGGTTACACATAATCTTTTAAGAGTCTGAAGAATCTGCCTTAATGTTTCAGAACAAATAGTGCGAAGTTACCAGTTAAATTGGAATAACTATATAATAATAGTAATAATATTCAGAATAAATGCAATGATTAGGTATTTACTTACCTGATTTTCGTGTTAAATCATAGTCATGCTTTCACGTCCACTATGTATCAACCAAATCTAACAAGATTTTTCATTAAGAAATTCGAAAAACTTTACAATCAATTCACGGTTGAAACTCTGCTCATAATAGACGATACGACATAAAATTCTCGTGTGCAAACGCGAACGCGCCCCAAGTGCGTTCCGCGCATAGATTTTTGCATTATTTTAGTATGCAAATGTTCGGAGCGATAGCGAGTCACTGTAAGAGCAATTTAAATTATTTTTTATAGCGCCCGTGTGTATTGAGAGTTCGCCAACTGACGGCATCGAGGAATTGCCTCCGTTCTTCGTAAATTTTATATGAACCGACATATTTGATATGAAAGACGACTTATCCGAATAGATTTTGTCTCCACTCGTGGGTATAGAATAGAGACGCGTTCTAAATTCAAATTCCATGTGTGATAGATTTAATGCGTGTGTTCGAGATTATGGCTTGAATAAAAAAGTAATGCAAAATATGGTTCCTAGTGGAATGTGCGGGGATGATCTTATTTGAATATTGTATCATTCTATCTTAGAATAGGTGAGCTTAGAAGACTTGTGCTTATTAGAATAGGTAGGTGCTGTAAACGCAGACATATTCGCAAAGCACTTCCAATAGATTCAAACTCACTGGGGTGTGTAAAAAGATAAATGTTGGATCCAGCAAAAACACAATAAGTATTCGCATAAAAATGAAATCTTGCAACGAAACTACTAAATTATCCTCGTCTCAACGTACCCTATTTAATCCCCGAAACATTTTACCAAATGTACGGAGCAAGGAAAAAATCTGATTAGCTTCGATGATATATCGCTGAGAATTCCTCGCCTTAGTGCCTCTAATTTGAATATTAGACGCGTTATTGAAAAGAAAACTTTCGGAACGGCCCTCCGCAAGCTTTTAATGGTTATTGCCTTCCCTTGCTATCTGTTACCGAACGAAATATTCAGAACGGTTCAGGTGTCTCGAAAAAATTAAATTCTTCAAATCGTTCCCAATTCAAACAATCGCATTCTCTATTCGAATGATATCGACAGTTGTCATTTATTTAGAACGGCGTTCTTAATTCAAACGCGCGAGTTCAAATATCGAACGGAAGCGGAAACGGTACTGATTCTAATTTCAAACGAAATATCGCAACGTTTCTATTGATAAAATGTTGTTGCGCGACACAACGCATGTTATTATATTGAACGGAAATTTACGATAATGACTTATAATAGGCCGTTCTATGCAAATGTAGGTGGAAGTACGATGGACGGGTTCCAGTTAAAGAGTAACATGTTATTTCGATAATTTCATCGTTTATTGTGATGAATGCCAATATGTAATGAGTACTCTCGCAATATCACGCAATTTTAACTTTTTACAAGTGTACGTGTCACCTTAGGGGGCGGCATATTGTGCGTCTATTTCGACGGGAAACTCATAAAACATGATTACCGGTAATGTCGCGAGGATTCGTTCATTTTTGACGTTATTCCTTTTCATATTTGGGGGTACCGTTACTGCCAAATGCCATTTGAACCGGCGCCTAATAAAAAGAGCATACCCCTGATTTGTTGACAGAAAAACTTTGTTTACGACGCGACGGAATACTCGTTTCGATATTCAAATATTCAAAAGTAGATACGGTACAGACGTTTGGTGTTCGAAGTTTGAAACTGTAGGCGCGTCAAGTTCGAGTGACGCGACATCTCAAAACTATAATCGAGAATCATTGCCCGCATTCATAATCGATCGATTATACCGCGAGACTGACGCGGCGCAGGGAGGTCCGACGGAAGGATTACAAGACACATTAGCATACGTAATTTGTGAGCACATCTGTCCCAAGCCACACGTGGGCGACTCTCGCTTTCTTATTGTTCAAATATATCATTTCGCTCCTTTGTATACGTTCGAATCGCATTCTGATTCGAGATAACACGCGCGAGTAATACGGAAGTTGTAACTGTCAATTTGACAGTTTGAGATTTTTTATTTAGATAACGTTTTGTCGTTGGAATTGAAATAATGAGTTGTTGCCAACAAAGAGCAGTTTAATTTGGATTTTAACATTAATCTTTCTGCGATAAATGTAATTGCATTGAAGGATTATTCTAAAAAAATTGTATCCGACCCACAAATCAATTACGTTCGATTCGAAAATCAAAAATTCAAATCGTTCAAGACAAAGCGACACATTGCCTAATGAGCCAATAACTTGCGAGACAATGGGACAGCGTGGGCGTGCCGAACTCAAAATTATCACAAAAGAATATTAATGTAACACTTATTCAAATATACCGCGATACATATTCAAAAATTATCTCGTCGTTTAATTTGAATGGTGACGGTGACACAGATTTTTTTAATATCGTATGCATTGTGATCGATTTTTTTTTTCGGAACTATGAAAGAGTCCCCCTGTGCGTCTGTCGAGTCGCATTCAAATATGGATGCTTTATTTAAATTATTTATTCTTGTTTATGATTTTTGTGCGGCGTACACGCTTTATTACTATTTCCTGTGCTGTCAACACTAATGAATGTGACGCCGATGACGTATGACATGTGCACGCGTACATACAGACGAACGTTACGTCTCTCCGTACGTCACGTCACATCTGATACAAGGACATTACCAACCAGTGATACTAAAACATCAAATATTAAGGATGATCGTATTAAAATTCTTTGATGGCATTTAATAACACAAAAAAGGGGAACGGTAATCACGACTGAAATTCGTCTCGATCGAGAAACTCAAATTAGACGAATGGCGGTCGGAAGATTTCTTTGTCTTCGGCCTAATGAGTTTTTAAGTCGATTATAGCAATTTTTCATAGAAAAACGCGTTTAGTGATGTATCGGTGGTATCAATCAGTGTTGGGGCTAAATTGTTGTTTGTGGCGAGACTGGCGAGTTGGTATCGGATCGTAGGCGACGGACAAATGGCCCGATAGCGCTTCACAAGAAAGGTGGCCCCTTTGATTATAGCTTTTTGTTTGCTCTGATGTCGGCTAACAGATGTCTGTTGTGTACAAATAGCTTGGATTATTTAGAACAATGTGGATTACCCAATCGCTTTTTTGATATTATTTTTTACCTGCTAATGGACGAAACTTTGTTAGGGTTCTGAATTGAGGCCGAAACTATAAACCCTGTTACAATAAGACTTAATAAAGCCGTATTAAACTATTCCAACCAATTATGCTGTCAAAAAAAGCAAACACAATCGCAACGGTATCGAATTCGAAATTAGAATTAAACAGAATCCATCAGAATACAGCGGCATCACTTAAAACGTCATATTGATAGACATTTTACCGGCGATCCGTGTCAATCAATTCGTAAAAAATAATGAAATCCTTGACACAGGTTGCGAATTGAAATAAACAGTTAAAAGGAGCCTGTTGGGTCTGTGGGTCTGTCCGTCACGTTATATATAATATACAAACAGGGCACAAAATGAATGGCCGTATTGTTTTAAATCCTAACGCATAATGAACGCGTTCGTTTTTCAAAATCGTTAATCGAGTTCTTTCACTTCATTTGTTTCGATCGCTTTTTAATCGCATTGTGACTGCGGCGTATCGCGTTCAGCCTCATTCGATGTGTACACCTCTAGCAGTCTGATTGTTCTTCAAATTGGGATTGTTCTAGAACACTGGTTTGAAACTCAATACGAATTAACGGTAAGCGATTTGAAACTACAATTCGAATTGCGTTCCATATTTAAATTCGCATATACTCTTGTGTGTTCTAATTATGACCGTTATCTTTCCGATTTGAATGGTATTCTTACTAATTCATTTATTTAGGTATAGTGGTGGTACATAGGTGAACTAAGGCAATAGGGCATTTCTACCAGTCAACCCTTACGTTAAAAATAATATACTATAGCAAGTGTGCATTAATAAATAAATCCAGCAATCACAATCGTCTTCATTCTTTTTAAACGCTACAAAATAATCTCGACCATACCCAAACAAAGAGATTAAATACTCTTTTTTATTGACATTGCTAATACATCTAGGTTATCTGTATTTACCTGATAGAGACACAGCATCTTAACGTACCTGGAAAAATCAAAGCAGAATGAGATAAAGAAAACATTATCAACAATGAAATAAAATAATATACGTCTTATCTCGATATATTGTGGGTACGATCGAGGGAAATAAAAAAAGTCACTCCTCATTTTTCCATATAAGACTTGGGCGTGTCCCTCTACGGGAACGCCTTGTCGACTAAAACCTTTACGCTTGCTCTATAGAGGTGTTTTTCCAATAACGTTATATCGGCGTTCGATCGGTTCCGAACGCCCAGACTATCTTACAAGATATCGAGTACGCCTTCCAAGAAAACCACGAAAACTCCAAACTCAACCTTATTCGTGCCCTACTAAAATATGGATTCGGTTGCAGAATGGCGCAGTAAAACATATTGATGTCGTATCGGTTTTCCATTAACTCAAAAACACGATATTCGACTCTATTCCGTGGGGCTAGGGACGGTTCTCGTGTGTGGGCGCTGTAAGGAATGTATTGACGTGTTATCGGAGGTGTTGGTGTCTCTTTCGCTCCCGAGTTTTTTTCATATATGCGTCCTTTTCAGCGGCGCAGGTCGTCCTGAGATGAGGACCGGCTTTTTCTCTGCGCATTCTTTCTTATGAAGCAAGCAATAATGGGCAAATAAAATGTATTAAAACGCTAACCGTTTATGAATGCCTGGTACTTTGTTTAATTGAAATATGCTTGTTTGTTTTACATTTTATGTAAATTAAGTGTTGTGGGAGTTCAGAGGTTTAAAATACGTTTAAGTTCAACTAAACAGTCTACTAAATTGTGTTTTATGAAAAACTGGACTGTTTGCGGGACGTTAGACAAGTTTTAGTGTTGTCAAACTGTCTTAGTGCTGTCAAAATGTTTGTAATATCCGTCTGTGAGCCTGGTCGACAATTTTCAAGGCTTTTGTCCCCATTTATAGGCAGAACGACACAATATCCCTTATTTGGCGGGAGTCTATAAATACAGCGGGTGGGATAGCCTCGCTTATTGTTGGATCTGCGAGTTTATTATTAGAAGTGTTTTTTTTTAAACGCTTTTCGGAGTATGGTATAATTATTGTCGCTGGTATCTACACATTTATTGTGCATGTTTTTTTCCAGCCAGAAATAGAACACGCTCTAAGAAAACTCTGAAAGTATTAATATTTTCATTAAGTACCTACCTATACCTACTAATAGTTCTCATATGTTACCTTTTCTAAAATACTTTTTTGTATTTTTTTACTGCCATGTGTTTCAGCTATGTTAATAATTGGTAGGATTTAAAGATGTTAGGAATTTACATAAAAAAGCTGCCATTGCTTGGGAGATGACATCAATCATTCATAAAAGTTTAAAGAATCAAAATCTTGATTTAGAATAATTTTGAACGAAATCAAAGAGTCGTCTATAAAACCCTCAAAAGCCAATGTCCCAAATATGACATTTTAAACTATTCGAAGTTTAAATCACAGAACTGTCAACCGACTACCAACCTGCACCTAAGTCAAAAATCACAGAAAAATAAAACATAAATAATACCAACCGTCAAATGTTTAGAATAATTTTTATTATGTTGTCTTAGTTTAGTAAGGATATTTGTATAAGCCAGTTAACGTGTTATTTAGATTCATCTAGAAATAACTTTTCAAAACATAAATATGATACATGTGGCGTCTCAATCGTATGGAGTTTTGTTTGATTTTGTTCATAGAGATGTATTTATGTTATGATTATTTATGTATATCTATAATCCTGCTGTTTTCTCATGTCAGTAATTAGTTAGTAAAAGATATTAATGGGACTTTGTTTATTTAGAAAATATATTTAGTATCTGTGTGTCGTTAAAAACATTGTTTTTAATGTTTTTGTCATATTTTATGACGGTTATAAATTACAAATATAGATTTTTTTGGTGTGGCATTGAAAATCTGAGTTCAATCACATCAAATGGCGTGTGTTTGATTATGTGTGAGTCAGAACAATGAACTAACTGTGTGTATACGTACTCATAATATTTATTTGGATGTCTGATGTTCAAAGCTGCGAAAAACCTAAACAGATTCTAGTAATTGTTTGAAGAATAACTACTTCAGTGATCTTGAATCATTTCTAGGCGAGACTATAATTTCTTGAGTACAAATTGCTTATGCAATCTTACTTTACGTTGTTTATCTAAAGTGTGTTTAACAAATCCATAGCATAGTAACATGTGAGTATCATAACAATAACAATTCCTACGCAGCCGTACCTTTAGCCGACTCAATCATCTTTATTGCCAATAGTCTGATTCAGTCATAACATTAATAAGCAATATCCGCTAACCTTTCGTAAACAGATTGCACGTGTTGAGAAAAGCACATTCAAATATGAACACTACCTCTTCTACAGTAGAGTTCTTTTTCGGGTGCGAGTTCTGTTGTTTTTTATCGTTTTAGAATTGGTGGTTCTTTGTATCTCGATCGATCAATAGATGAAAGAGATCAATGGTAGGAATTCGTCACAGGGATTAGGTTTTTTGTTCGTCTGTCCTGACTTAAGCAGGTGATGTCAAGGTGATCAAATTCATAATGACATAATCTCCTTTATTAGTTATTGCATTAGTCTATTGAGCACTATACAATACTCTTCAATTTCAATGTCTTATTTTAATTTAATAGGATTATACTAAGTAGCTGTTCAAAACTAAAAAGTAAAACTGTTATGTCACACCCATATCTTAACAGTAGCCAACGAAACACCAGCTAATACAATTTACGGTAATAGTAAAGTCAAAACTTTCAATACTGGTTCAATCAATGGGTTGTTTATGTCTGCTCCTAACTCAATAAACTATTCGATAACAAATAAACCAATAGGGGTGTTAGTTAAAGTAACCGACAGTTTACACTGAACTCGGAACTATTGACCCTAATTAAGGCGATGGCCCGTGACAGGATACAATGGTAATCCGGGATTATCCCAATAAAACACCTCTTGACCGAGTCCACTAACATCTTTGCTGTTAACTTCTTTAGGATGACCCCTGTCAAATTTGTAATAAGATGGTAAAAACAACACCAAATTGAAATTAATTAGCACAACAAAAATGATAGTTTAATGTTTGTTAGTTGGATTCAATCCAGCCATAAATATGGGGAAAATATCAATAAAGATGTCAAGAAAATTAACAAAAGAAAGTTAACAGAGCTCAAGTTATATTGGCAAATAACTGGATCAAACTGCTTCGCGTCGGTTTTGACCGGACTTTTCTCGCCGACGGAACCCTTCTCTTCTATTATTTAAAGCGACCTTTGCCCTCTAGTCCTGAATTATGTGATGTTACATGGTGATATTTTAACTTTGGATTTTGCAAGTTAATTTAAATTAATTTTGTTAAACAAATGGATTTTGGTTTTAATTTGAATAAATAGAAGTGGTACGAAAGATTTTTGGATTTTAGGGTAACTTACTAAAAAAAAGATGTGTTCAAACAATTTCATCTATGTCTATACTGTACGTTCACTCGAATCAGTCTATAATGAAACACAGTATTCGAAAAATATTGTTTATCAAATCTAATAAACAAACAAACGAATAGCTATTTCAGCCAAGGCACCCAAATTAACTAACATTTATAAACCAAAAGCCGCATTAAATGCCTTCGCCATAAAATTTCCCACTACAAATAACTAAAATACATTCAAAGCATGTAAACCCTTACCCTCTTACCCTCCCGGAGGGCAAAAGATCGAAGGCCGGACATCCGGTCAAGTCGCCCTCAAACCGATACTATGAAGTATTTATTGAGTTGCGGCTCACCAAAAGTATTTTATTGTTGAGATATACCCTTTTGCTCAGCACCCTTTGTGTCTTGGTTCTGACACACGCAATTTTCAACTGTATTTGTATCATGTTATACTATAATTTCAATTGTGTTAGTAAGGGTCAGAGCATCAGTTGCAAGGTGTTATATTTGTATTAATTGGACTTTGAAATGTTTTCGTTTGTTAGTTTGTGTTAATCGTCGTATTGTTGTTATAATTTTTTGTTGTATTGTAATTTTCTTATGGTGATTAGTTAATGACTTGAGGGGTCTGCGTGAAGGGCTGCGGGAAATATTTGAAAGAGTTACCGCAACAAGGAACACAGGTGGATAGTACTCAGTAAAAGTCTGACACAAAAGAAATGGTGTCGGCGAGAAGTTCACCTTCTACGCCGTCTCGGAAAGGAAAGGGACGAACGGTGAAAGAAGAATCGATAAGTATGGAAAAAGAGCTTTTTATAAACACTATTTTTGGAACTTAAAAGCTCTTTATATACGTAGGAATTATTATGAAAAATCTTCATAATAAAAAATATCATTTATTATTTACACAACCTCGTCTTCATATATATTTTTTCTGACACAAAAATAGGTCGTCAGATAAGTGAGATGTACGATCTGTAAATAAAGCAAATGTAAAACATTTTCCCCGGAATATATTAAAAAAGAAATTAGTGGATTATATTTAGCCAAATCCCGCTGGAGTTATCCCGATAGTTGAGCAGATGCTTGTCGTAACTGTCAGTCGGTTTGATTCCCGGCACCTGTTGTTTTCAAACTCTTCGATTACGACCCATTAGCGAGGACGGACTCGATATTTAATACTATTGGGTTTTATGTTCTGTACTCCGAATAGTTAGTTAAGGTCGATGACTTGGTGTAAGTGGGTGAGACTGTACTAACTCAAATTCGACTGTCTAGAACAATGGTCCTCAAACTTTTTTGATCGGGGACCACTTTGGGTGCTTTGTTGATAATAGGGACCTAAAGTTCAGAAGAAAACTAAACAATTATCATTAAAAAAATAAAAACGTGGAAAACAAAAATTTTTGATAGAAACTTAAAATCAGTTGGTTAGTAATTTTCAGACCTTTCGCGGACCAAGAGCCAAAATATTTCGCTCTTATGGACCACCAGTCGTCCGTGAACCGCAGCTTGAGAACCATTGGTCCAGAAACGAAAAGGTTACACGTTAGGCTGTCTTGGCTTGACCCACCGTGGACCTCATCCATCGATTTCCATCACGTGAAATTGAGGCCACAAGCATCATTGACAGGTTATCAAATGCCAATAACGACAGGTTCAAGTTTCAAGCTAATAAAGCAATGGAAAACATACTTTGGAGCTCTAATAAAAAGATTGTCTTATATCCAAACATCCTGTCAATATTTCATGTCACGTCCAACGCCATTGGTTAATAAAAAAATCTTGTCAAACTTGTATTGGTTGAAGTCTTTAGTTATTTATTTAGTATTTCAGATAGTGTCCTTATCACCAACGTATATGAGACAGTTACAGCGTATTTTTTCATATTTTATAACACCTATTGAGTCTAATCATGCTGCAGTATTTTAATTACTGATAAATGGTATCTGTGTGCCTGCAAACAAGACTTAGTTCCTAAGTATTGATATGGCATGAAGTTCTTTATTATTAACTAGGTTTTTCTTTCGGCCTTCACTCTTGCGACCTATTTCACAAGTGAGAAAGGCTACTTTTTTCTCTCAGTGAAAAGAATATTATCATAATCAAACCGTAGTGGTTCTAAATATAACATTCTAAAACGTCAAAACTAATATTATTTGGACGGAGACGTATTTCGTCCACTGTGTCAAGCAAATTTAAAAAATTGAGAATAATATAATCCAATAAGGAGTGAAACAAATAAAATAGATTTAGAAGTAAATTCAAAATATATCTATTATTTAGAAACTTGTCAAGTGTAAGTTATATAATTACAATATTTATTTTAAATACAAAGTATGAGTGTCTAGAGACTTACCGACCCCACAGTCAAACCATTGCAACTTTTTGTGGGACTTAGTTTATAATTTTACTCACCATTTTGGAATAAAATAAATAAATAAAAATTTCAAGTCCTTGAATAATATTACTTAATATTAACTTAAAATAAAAAAAAATAAGAAACTTAAAAAGTTCAGCGTAGATTATTTTTTAAGGACAAGCGGTTGTCGATTAAAAAAACCGGGCAAGTGCGAGTCGGACTCGCGCACAAACTTATTCCGTACAAACTTACCTATGAAAACAGTTCAATTCCCGAATTGAGTTACGAAGATTTTTCCGAATTTCAAAAAAAAAAGTTTTTTTTTGTGACGTAACTACAAATTTACAGTTTTCAGTTTTTTTTCTATACTTGTGCTATGAGACCTTAATTCATGCCAAATTTCAGGATTCTAGGTTAACGGGAAGTACCCTATGAATTTTGATTCCCTTGAGATTGTCATAAACGGCCGTATCTTTTTTTCTTCTTTAACTTGGAAGTTTGATTTTTTCACAGCTTCAAGGGATCGCAGACTTGAGTATTACGGTTTTAATTTCAACTCGATACCTCTACTCGTTCCAGAGATAAAGGGTCTTGATAGACAGACAGACAGACAACAAAGTGATCCTATATGGGTTCCGTTTTTTCCTTTTGAGGTACGGAACCCTAAAAAAAGAACGTACCTATTATTAATTTTGACAAATACAGAATAATACTGCTTAAATATCAAAACAAATATACTTATTGATATCATGGAACCTCTATTAGAAGCTCCAATCACAGTATAGGTCCCCCATTAAATTCTATTACAATATCATCAGAGCGGTATCGTTTGCTCAGCCATCGATGGTGGCTGACAATCGTCGTCCGATTTGCGGTCACCGATACCCGACCCACGGGACCGCAGATAAGGATCACCGGTTATGTGGTCTCAACTGAACACCATCGGCCGTTTCACTTTATAGACGATAGGAAGCCAATTGGCGGCGATTGTTAAACTTAATTAGGGGTTTCAACTAATGAACAGGAGGTTTAGCTGCTTTTAAAACATACAGTACTTTTATTTTTTTTTTTAGGTGGGAAAATCATCTAATGACAAATCCCGCTCTTGGGCGGAGCAAGAGATAGTTTCAGACTTTTACTGACTAAAAACCCACTCCTGTTCCTTCGTTGCCTTCGTCCCAGGGCCTCGGGTTTCGTTTTCACACTACCCATGGCCCCAGTAGGCTTCGACCCTGCTGGGCCCCTACGATTTGCTGACATCTCCCTGAGGCGCGCGTGGAACAATACGCGCCGTCGACGACTTGGCCTCGGTCCGGACGGTTACCGGACGGACTGAAAATTCGGTTTGGAAATAGAGGGAAATTGGAGTTTACCCCATAAAAAAGTGTTTCCAATTTCGAAAGTCGTGAATTCCGGCACAATAGAATCATTGAAAGCCAATAAAAAATATGAAATAGAAAATATGACCACTTTACACAGAATCAATGGGGCGAGGGTTGAGAATAGACGTATCTTTGTCGGTGAAACTCCTCCGATTTCCGAACGTGCACCGATAGCGGAAGCGGCGCCCCCTGCCGGATGTGCGTTGAGCGGGAAAATAGGCGGAAGTTTCTCGCCGGGGAGAAAAAATTCGGAAAAGAATCCCTCAGACAAATTTGCATTCGAAAAGGGCACTTTTGTGTGTTTTGCTCAGCGATCGGTTGTAAATTTGTCAGATTGTCAATTCACAACAAACGCTCCTCTTCGTCACTTTTGTTATGTTAATCATTGTTTTCTTACACCGTTTTTTATTTTTTCGCGGTTGCACCACTTTCGTTATCGGATTGAAAATTCAAATTTTATCAGTCGTCGAGAGAGGGAAATAAAGAATTCGAATCGAAATTCAAAGTTTGGATTTGCGCGTAATTAGACAGGTGACTCGCTAATTCGTAAAAAGAATTCGTCTTAATTCCACCGCGGGGCCTATTCCGGCGATCGCTCGACTCGGGAGCGCTGTGGGAACGTCACGTCGAATAATCGGTATCCGCGCAAAAACCGGCCCGCAAATGTTTTGAGATCAACCTTTTTATAATTGCGGACGTCTAAATTGATTGACAGTTAATTTTGAGCTTTCTTCCTTTGCGAGAAGCGTCACATTTCAACCCTTTCTTTCTTAATAGTGTATTTAAAATCGGAACATTTCCAATGTGTTTTTCCTGTTCTTATTTCTCTGACAGAGACTTGTGATAGTAATGTACGCGAGTCCTATTACGTTATTATAATAATAATAACAGTCATCATCATCATCATTTCAGCCGAAAGACGTCCACTGTTGGACATAGGCCTCCCCCAAATGTTGCCACAATGACCGGTTCTGTGCGTCTCGCATTCATCGGATTCCCGCGACCCTCACCAGGTCATCGGTCCACCTTGTGGGAGGCCTTCCAACGCTGCGTCTTCCGGTACGTGGTCGCCATTCCAGAACCTTTCGTCCCCATCGACCATCTGTTCTGCGAGCAATATAAGTATAGTATAGTATAATAATAGTATTCTACAACTATCACACAACGCCATCTAGTCCCAAACTAAGCAGAGCTTGTGTTATGAGTACTAGACAACTGATAAACATACTTATATATTTCTAAATACATACATACTGTAGATAAATTACAACCAGACACAGAACAAATGATCGTGCTCATCACACAATCATTTGTCCTGGGTGGGAATTGAACCCACGGCCTCCGGCATAGCAGTCAGGGCCACTAACCACTAGACCAACAGGCCAGTCAAATATTACGACCGTAGTATGTTAATACTACTAGACGTTACCTTTAACCGCTTTCGTTGGATTAGTCCGACGTCTGTTTTCGTGTCTTATTCGCCAGGGTCGTGTGTTTGCGACTGGGCATTCCATCTCGTTTAGGGGACTGAAGAGCAATCCCCACAGGTGACAGAAGAGCTGACGAGATGGAGTATTTGGTCGTGGATGTGCGACCCTGCCAGGTTAACCGCGAAAGTATTTGTCGTATATATCCGACATAGGCTAAAAGGTTAATTAAGTTTCAGGTGAATTTCAGTAACTCCTTGAAATGCATTTCATTGTCTATCCTGTATAAATGGGTCACGGATCTTGTGGAGATTCATAATGAATTTTACAGTTTGATTGCGTCATCGCTTTAGTATGGCTACAGCTTATAACAGCAGAAAATACTTGTTCGTTTTACAGGGTCTGTCTGCATATCCACGCCAGGCTATGTTGAATATTGTTTAAGAATTTTATTACATCGTATTAATAGGATTTTACATAACTGATACTTTATAATGTAAGTAATCTTCTTCTCTTTTTAAACATCAAAAGCTGAACGTCCCAGCATTCTTTACGCGTAAGGTCATAAGTCAAAAAGTGCGTTTTTTCAGGAAAAGTGTTTTTGTAATTTTTAATTATGTAAAAAATCCTTTTAACCGATGTATTTGCATTATATAATCAAGAAATAAGTTTAAAATCACATTACCAGACGCTGTGTGTAATATGAAACTTATTTTTCGTTTTTATAATACAGTGTACACTTGGTACATTGCAAATTGTACACTACATGCTACCCCAAGAAAACTCAACTTTGTGTTAAGCTCGCCTATGTACTACATGAACTCTGTCATCCACTTATATAAGAAGAAGGTGTACTCAAAAAATGTTACAACTTTATGCATTGGAGGTATCGAGCAGTTTCGCTGCACAAGTGCGTTTGCGCATCGTATCGTCTCCCCTCGCGCTCGGTTCCCGTCGGCGATCGCCGAGGTCAGGGTCGAGCGCCTCATGCGTTGAGTAACAACATCGCGTTTGTGAGGTTTTGGTGTTAACGGTCGAAGTGTGTAAGCAAAATTAAAATCAAAATATATTTATAGATTTTGGGCCGAAAGCTTTTGAATTTTACATAAAGACAATCTTCCAAAAAGAAAAGAAAGAATGAAATGAAAGAAAGAAAAGACAGAAAGAAACAAAAAATAAATTTATTTGTGACTCGCACAAGACAAACAATAATAAAATAAAAAGTAACTAATCTATAAATACTTAACTTAAAAAGAACCAAAAAACGCTCGCTCGTCATCACTTCCTAGGTTATGCTAGTTTTGAGGTTTTCTTCTTTATTAATTAAAAGAGAGTTTAATCTAGACAGCTTGTCGTCGGTCATTGTGGCGTCAATTTGTATAATTATGTTTTTTAGGTATCTAATACTATTAAGATTATAAAACAGTCAATTTTATTAGTAATATTTGATGTCCATCTTTGGCCTGGGACACCATAGAGGCTGGGCAATCCCCTTTGAAAAGTTACTTGTTTTTTTATTCAGTGAGAAATCATATTATTGAAGAGAAAGAACAACATACTGCAATATTACAGAAAATACAAAACGCAAAGAAACCAATAAATACCGAATTTCGAAAAAAGAACAACGTACCTTTAATATAAAGTTTATTTGAACTTATAATTCCAATTCAATCCAAAGATATAACACTTCAAAGCAACCCTTTTTTAAAAATGGCAATTTCGTAGGTACCTATTATTATTTACCTAATATTATACCTATTATTTATGAACGTATCTAGGTACGATACAGAAGTACCTAATTTCTACAAAAAAAAAAAAATAGAGCTACACAGAAGCCCATCTGCACTTCATTAGTAAATATGACTCCTCGATAATTGCTCATGCGTTTCGGAATCCGTAAGTCTCACAGCGGGGTTCGTCGGCGACATCAAAAGCGACGCGAGCGCAATTTTGACAATTAAAGCGCTGAGCATCGTGCGCATGCGCATCGCCCGCTACCCGTCGCGTGGCCTTGCCAGGAATCTGAGAAGCGAAGACAACTTTTTTACCAGAATAGGGAACCGAAACCGGTCTCATTTGTACGTATTTACAACCTTTTATATTATACTATAGCTTCTGTCAGTGGCTTTGTCCGTCTGAAAGTGGAAATTATCCCGAGGGAACTCAACTCGAAGCATTTACTTTAAATAATAATTTATTTAACACTAGCTTTTGCCCGCGGCTCCGCCCGCATACATGAAATATAGCCTATGTCACTCAGGAATAAAACAGCTTTCTATCGGTAAAAAAAATTCCCAATAGGACCAGTACTTTCAGAGATTACATCAACAAAAAAAAATACATAAAAAAACTTTACCTCTTATAAATTAGTGTAGATTTGAACCTGCTTCGGCTATATTCCCGCAGCCTACTGGGTCCCTCCAATTTTGCTGACATCTCTTTGAGACTCGTGTGGAACACTACGCGCCTTTTCATCTGTGGCTTTAGACTGAGATTTTGAACGTATTCGATTACGTTAGCGTAAACGTAAATGAACACGACCACGTACCGGAAGACGCAGTGTTGGAAAGCCCCCAACAAGGTGGACCGATGACCTGGTGAAGGTTGCGGGAATCCGATGGATGCGAGACGCAAAGCACCGTTCATTGTGGTGACATTTGAGGAGGCCTATGTCCAGTGGACGTCTATCGGCTGAAATGATGATGATGATGATGAAACGTAAATGTGTACTGAAACTGTAAACCTTTTTGACATAACCGAACGTTTACGTGAACGCGATCGACAACGTTAGAATACTCGCGCCAGACCCTCTAGTCATACACGCATGACGGATGTGAGTGCTACGCATATTACTTTACAACCTATTGACTCTTTTATTTTACATATAAAATGAAATGTGTAACATTGAAGAGAAGAGGAGCGTTATCTAGACCTAAAACATGATTTTTTGGAGTTCTGTACCTCAGTTATAAAAAACGGAACCCTTATAGGATCAATTTGTTGTCCGTCTGTCCGTATGTCAGTTTGTACGTCTGTCAAGAGCCTAATTTTCGGGAATGCGTGGAGGTGTTAAGCTGAAAATGTCCCTTGGAGCAGTGAAAAAAATAAATTTCTAAGTGAACGCTGCAATCTAAAGATAAGGCCGTTTATGCCGATCACCATCTCATCTGATGATGAGGTCGACGATGGAGCACACTTAACTAGGAATAACCTATTCACGTTTCGGTCAATAATTCACATTAAAAAATGTCATTTAACGATCATCTGATTCTGAATTACGTGCCGCAATCAACGTGGTATAACGATACTGTAAAATTTTACGACTCTTTTTTCATCAAATCGTATATACGTAATAAAAATCATCAATTTGTTGTGTATCTATATATTAGTTTGAAAAAGCCCTATCGTTTAGTTTTAAACCGCCGTAAATTAGAACTTTTGGTCGTAATATCGAATTTTTAATGTTTAGAATTTTTTAGTGGACGTACGTGGCGACTGAGGTCTCAAATAAGTCAAGTTTTTATTGCTCGTAAAAATTTAGGAGGTCCGGTAGGTGACTCTATTCTTCAAATCGATTTTCCGAATCGAATATTGGATGATAATGGCCCAAAAATCTTTTTTAATTAACAGATTATAATCTTCTTAAATCGTAAATTGAGTGAGCGAGACACTATAAATATTTGTCAAAAACTCATTTGGGTTTTGTAATAAATATTTGATTTGTTATTTCGTCGAAGTTTATGTTCTAATGAAAATAAAAAATGAACACTGTTTTCTCACGATTTTTATGTTGACTAGGTTATTATGCAATAGCAGGTCAATATCATTGAGAAAAACTATAATAAAAAATTTAATAGCAATAACATACGATACAATTCAATTCAACACTTCTCGAAATCCGCCATTACGTCTTCAATTTACAACATTTTCAATCACCACCCAAAGACAAGTCACTTCTAGTCCTCGGCGAATCTATGCCACGCTCACAACAGAACATCTCGAACGCTCTAAATCGAGTTCAATTGGCTAACGATTGATTATTCAATCAAAGCAGATTGATCGGCATTATCGGATAATAGGCGCACAATTGTCGACCGGTGCAGTTGAGCGGTCACGATGGAGCAACGTGCGCAGAAACTAAACGTGGCTAAGGCATGTTTTTATCTTTATATTAATACAAGAATTTGATTTAATAGTCTAACACTATTAGTGCTGTTTTGAGGTTAGACGTTGGTCTAAGCACTTCAAACTGGCTGGAAATATAGTTTCTGTGGAAGGATCTCCGTCCTACTCAACCGCCATGACATCAAATAAAAAAAAAACTGGGCAAGTGCGAGTCGGACTCGCGCACTGAGGGTTCCGTACAAACTTGAAAGGTAAATTGCGGTTTACGATTTATGACGTACTAAAAAAAAACTACTGACCAGATCTCGTTCAAACCAATTTTCGTTGGCAGTTTTTATAGTAATGTACATCATATATTTTTTTTAGTTTTATCATTCTCTTATTTTAGAAGTTAGAGGGGGGGGGGACACACATTTTACCACTTTGGAAGTGTCTCTCGCGCAAACTATTCAGTTTAGAAAAAAATGATATTAGAAACCTCAGTATCATTTTTGAAGACCTATCCATAGATACCCCACACGCATGGGTTTGATGAAAAAAAAAATTTTGAGTTTCAGTTCTAAGTATGGGGACCCCCAAAATTTATTGCTTTTTTTCTATTTTTGTATGAAAATCTTAATGCGGTTCACAGAATACATCTACTTACAAAGTTTCAACAGTATAGCTCTTATAGTTTCGGAAAAAAGTGGCTGTGACATACGGACGGACAGACGGACAGACAGACAGACAGACAGACAGACAGACAGATAGACAGACATGACGAATCTATAAGGGTTCCGTTTTTTGCCATTTGGCTACGGAACCCTAAAAACAAGCAATTAGTGTCAATAAGTAACAATGCTTTAACTATCAATGTGATGAATTGAGGTAGAGTTTATTGAACTTACCTAATATTATTATAAACAAGACACTTCTACTTATATAATTTTAAGGTAACTATAGCTACTTAACTTTGCTCGAGTAAGTTATGAATTCTCAAAACTAAAAGTCGCGCCAATTTTAAATAACGAATCAAATATCACGCTAATAACCCCCGTGCCCAAATCTTTTACCCAAATTAAAAAATCAAACAAACTTTTAAACTTGGAACTCTCCGCGCGGGAATCAATAAAGCGCGTTCGATTTAGAGTTGCACGTTCATCGTTGCGGAGGGGAAACAAAGATGTCTCACTTAAGGACATCGAACGTGATCTGTTTGCAAAAAAATACCTTTAAGCACCTCTTTACCTGTGTCCCGGTCTCCGGGACCCTTCGAGGGGAACGCCGGAGTTTTCTTTTGAACTTGTAAACATCGACTGAAAGATGTCGGGAAATCTTTGCGGTTAAACTTCGATTGCCTTTATTTGTTTCACTTTGTTACTTTTCCTGTTTGTAAGAAATCGAACGCGCTTTGTTTGTTTTTTAAATTACAGATAGGGTTACGAGCGATGTTGCTGGAAGGGAAAAAAGGGTTAGTGGAATTTTGATTAAAATTTCAGTTGCAATAAAAATGATTAAATTAAACATAAAGGCTTAAGTTTTAAGACACTGAAAGTGCTGAGCAGGTTTCATTTTTATTGTTATCTTTCTCCAAAACCATCAAAGACAACCAAGATTTTGCTTGCAAACTGCTCAAGTGTCCAAAAACATAAATTCGCGAAAGCTCCGCGTCGTTTATGGTCCTAAAGTAATTCTTTAATTTCATAATACGCAGAGACATAGCAAGATCATTGTCTTGAAGTTTTTGCGGATCATTTTCAAAACTACCTTTCCTTATATTTACACGCAACTTACAAAATTACTCGTTTTTAGTTCTTATTTCAAACAATACATGGTTGACATTATCATAAATGTATAATGCATTTACTGAATTTTGTCACGGACAAAGAAAAGTCGCGTTATGTGCAGAATTTTATCCGCCATTTTGAATTATAATTCGCAGCGGCTCACGCGCAATTGTTAAAAATTTCGCCGCGAAAGGGATAATACATTTGGAAAAAACCCGTCATAATATACAATTTATGTGTAATAAATAATTGTACTGTGAATTAAAAACAAGTTTACCATTTCAATGAATTTTTATATTGTTGCTTTTGAACTAGAAAGTTATTAATTAGTGCCGCTGTTCTAATAATGCTAATAATGTAATTTATGAGGTTTCTTGTAGTGTACGTAAGAACTCTGATAAGATCGAGGTTATGGAAAATTACAACTATAAGTATTATTTTTAATGATAATTATAAAATAACAATGTAAGTAAACCTAACAGCTTGCGAAAATTATTTTCGATTTAATGTTTTTAGTAAAAACTATTTTCGACGAAACATTATTCGAGATAAATAACTATTTTCGGTGAAACATTTTTTGCAAAAACTATTTTCGAGTAAACATCATCTATCTCTGTCGTCTACCAAAAAATATCATTAAAAACTCAAACCAATCGATATTTCGGTTTCCAACACATTTTTTCTCGTCTACCCTCAAATTCTTGTTAAGTGCTATATTGGTGCATCAGTTTACGACACGAGGGTGTTACCTACGTGTTCCAACTTTCAAATGTCGATGCTAATCAATTTTATAGCTTCATCTACCCCTGTGTGACGGGGCTGACTGATGGACTGATGGCATTCAGAGACAATTGATTTTAAGATTTGTTTACAGATTTTAGTAGCTCTTGCTCTTTTGACGCATTTGTTTTTTTGAAATATAAGAAAAACTGCTCCTCACCCTAGGAGCAGTTTTTCTGGACCGAAATAGTGTTGTGAAAAGGCTAGTTTTCATAGAACTTTTTTCGATTACGAATCGATTTAAAAAAATTCGAGTGATGTCTTAATAGGTACTACCCCCTGTTCGTCATTCGATTTTATCGAAACACAATGTCGGTCGCTCCTGTATTAATTTCAGCTTACAATTCTTCTTAATTCACCGTTTTATAATGTCTGCAGTACGTCGTTTGTAATCGAGTGAACTTCACACTCAAATACAACGCACTGTCAATTTTATATCAAATTTGTCAGTTGGTGAGATTCACCCTTTTATTGGCATGTTTTCAAATATAATGGCGTTTGTTTTCTTGCAAAGTTGTTTTCTTTTGTTCGATTGTAAAGTATACATTTTCTATCAAGATTCTTTTTCTTTGTTCCGTCTCTTCATAGTTATTTTTATAGTCTTGGCTACATTTCAAAGTGACGTATTGATGCATTTATTTGCAATATGTTTTGCCACTACTACTTACTCTATGGACAGTAATATGTCTATGGACGTCTATTTGTGATCTTTATAACTTTGATTTTACATATTGTAATTTGTTTCCTATTTAAATTTACTAGAATTTATAAATACTTAATAAGATGATTCATAATCTAATTTTTGATTTTCTTCTTTTATAATATTTCCCAAGTCAATTATTAACACAACATTATCGATTATTATTTAATTTCTTGTTGAAAGAGAATGCCTTCTTCATTTATTTTGAAAAAGTATTTATTACATTTGAAACCATTTGAAACTTCTGCAATCATCGAGGCTTTTAACAAACAAAAATAAGACAAATGCATAAACCAGAACGCAAGGAGAGATCGGGTTCTGTATTTAAATTTTTTGTAGAAAATGTACCCATTATGAAGGACGATAATTATTTATTTTAACAAGTCATGTACATACATAATATAATGAAAAGACAAAAAGAATTTCTACAGAAATCTCTTCAGATCTTTCGAGGAGAATTGCAAAGGAAAGAGAATAATGTAGAGACGGTGTACGTGTGTGTAAGAGAACTATTTTGAGAACTAACTAATGAAAATTATAGTTTTTTTTTAATCTGTCACAAACAAAAATTACATGATAATTATACTAGTTCTGCCTATTCAGTATTCTGTGTGCCTAATATAAACTGCAACACGTTTAGACATAGATCTCCGACTAATCACAACAGTGTACAAACACTGTTTCAAGCCAGACACTACACATAATACCTATTAAGGCTCTTGTTCGCAATGACACATGTTATCCACATATCACTGTCCATCGCTGCATTTGTACGCGCAATGTTCGTCAAAGTAGTTAGTAATCTAACAGTGTACGTCAAAATTGTGCCATACAAGCACAATAATTTACGGAACCCTAAAATGCACACGTAACGGTTGGCAATGGTAACAAATTAATAATTAATTTGCAGTAGGGGGCGCTTTTTTGTTCCAAATACAAAATTCATTGGTGTTCTAAATTTGGAAAACGTGTTCGTATTTTCGAAATCAATTGTTTGTGTGCCTTTATAAATTGATTCTGATATTGTTTTCGAATGTCGAATTTTATTTGACGTTTATTATCTTGACTTTAATTTTGTTGTTATTCAAAAAAAGATTGAAAATGTATTATGGAAATCATAAAAGAATTTGTAGGTACTCACTGTAGCTTTTCATACAGGAACTTAATTTACCTGAAAAGATGAACGACCTTATTAGAAAAAATCATTAGGTTTTAAAATAAGTTTACATTCATTGTGCGTGTGCGCCCAATGAATGTAACTGTGCTGTGTAAAGCTGTGGCTAAAGAGTGTAATTCCCTGCCGGAGTCTGAGTTTTTTTTTATTCGCTCGTGTTTCTTGATAGCTACATACTTACAACCTAATTGTGTATTTAAGTCATAGTGAATAGAAATAGGTCTACCTCTAGGCAAGCGTGCTCCATTGCCGATCGGTGAGATACTGATCAAACGCAACCATAAAAAAAGTTCCATTTATCAAATGACTGTCAATGAAAATTGGATCATAGCATCATCTTCCTTCATCAAAGAGTGGGGTTAATGTATTATTTTAAATAAAGGATTATTAGCATCAAGTAGTGATGCGGGCATCGTCATAAAATTACAACAAACACATTATACTACATATCTTTACGAGTCCGTAATCATTTTTACAGCCAACATTAAAACTTGTATTGAATTATAATAATAGGAACATTAGATTGCTTTTGATTTTTCGATACTAAAATGTAAAAAATTATATCTATTCAAATGTTAATCTCGAATTGTGATGGAACGCGAAATCATTTTCCGTAACTATCTATAAAGAATATGTCGTGAGGGAGTACCAATACTTAGTATTTTAGAGAAAGATTCCAGAGCTTCATGAATAGGGATATTTTCTTTTTGTATTGATAAGGTTACAGGTTACAGCTAAGGAGTGGAATTCCTTGCCGGAATCTGTGTTTCCTGATGGCTACAACCCGGGAATCTTTAAGTCAAGAGTGAATAGGTTACTTCTAGGTAAGCGCGCTCCATCGTCGACCGCATCAGGTGAGATAGCGGTCAAGCGCGAACCTATCAAGAATAAAAAAAAAGGTTTTTATTCCACATCGTTGATACTGGAGAGTATTTTAGGATTTATATTAATATATTTAGTAACCAGTTATATAAAAATCATGATTGCCAACTCGATATAGAGATTGCTAAATGTCTATCGCGATTCGCGATTGCAGACCATAGATAAGTAAGTGCACTGCGCTGTCCCTGACCAAGGAAATGTCGTTTGACTTCTAGAATTGGATACCATAGATTAAGAATTATGATGTTCTTTTCAGATTTGAATTCTAGACTTGACTTTAAATTAGTGAAGAGACAGAAATTTTATGGACTATTTCTTCATATTGAAAAGTTATTGTTCAAGTTATTTTCTATTTGCTTATAGGTACTGTATTGGTGGAAAATCATCAAATGACTTGTCCCACTGAACAGTGGAGCTGGAAGGCATATCAGATTTTTTCTGACTAAGTGTCCAGTGTCCTTCATATGCCCTTTGCGTTCATGCGCTACAATGACTCTTTTGAACAATCCCGCGCCTCTGATAGCTATATTTATAACCACTTAAAATATAAATTTATAAGTAGGTAGTCTCTTTAAAATGAACAAGGCTTTGAAGTTGGAATCAGAAACATTTTTCGGAGATCGAAATAACATTTTTAACATCCGACCCGCTGGCCTCTAAAGTCCATCTCTGAAAGGACCTACCTGCTCGTAACCAAATAAACCTTTAATTATCGATACATTAATAGTTCCACCGCCCTCAGGAACCGATGACATTCATAAAACGATTTTATATCACTATAAATAACTATAAAAACAACATAAAATAGTTTACTCGGTCGCGATCAATACTAACAATTTTACTACCATTTTTATAACCCAATGGGAAGCCAAAAATGCCTAATTTGACTTCATTAAGTGCTCGAAAAACAATAAAATTATATTTAACAGGTTAAAAAAATATCCACCCTGGATATAGTCTGTGTAATGAATCGATATATTTACATATAAAACGCTTATTTTCTGGTTCAAGTTTTACCGCGAAGTGTCTACATATCGGTGTTTACTAATAAAGCCACAATTGTGATAAGTGAATATCAATGTGTGAATTAAAATAAAACTCTTAATGATTTTACTGCATTCTTGAAAATCTCATATTTGTGCGTAAGTAAAGATGTGAAAAATGCTAGCGCAATTTAAAACAAAAGTCGTCGAAACCCGAGTAATTTATGCGCGTTTACGAAACGCAAATGTCAGACCTTAAGACAATGGCTTTTTTTCAAAAAAACAACACGCAACATGTCAATAAGAGCTGGCTGGAAAAAATAACCCCTTTTTAAATTTCGAATCGATCCTTTCACACTTGGAACAAGCGGCCGCGACGGTTGATTTCCGTTCTTAATTCAAACAGAAGCTTCTTTTAAATAGGTTTTTATTTCTTTTCGAATTCTGAATGAGCATAGAGTGCGGAACTCAATCGGTAATTTGAATACCGAATGAGATTCGAATTTCGATTATAGATTCATTCGATAAGTGACCTCGTTTAAAGAATATTGCTTATTTTATCGATACGACTATTGAATGATCCAATCAAAGGGACTTTTTATTTAAATTAAACTAATTTTAAACCGGAGTCTTGGTAAATTTTATAACATAATAACCACGGTTCGTCTGCTTTGCATATCACTGTTTAAATATCTTAGATCTGTCGATATCTTCGCGTATTTATTGCAAAACATGCGGTCAGGGGGGTTTAGGATATTAATACCGTGTGTACTGGCAATAACGTTAAATACTTTAATTGGCTGTTTGCTCTTATATAAATATTAACGACCATTTCTTGTAAGTAGTTATCGAGCATTAGTTTTCGAGTTTCAATACTCAGAAAAAGTGTCATTCGTTAAACTCTTCAATAAATAACGTGCGAACAGGTCTACGTCGTAAATTTCCTGATGTTCCGAATGTATCCGATCACGAACCCGGTGTGACTTTCATTGGATTAGAAAAATAAAATCTATAAAAACTCATAAAGTGCTCATAAACACGAAGGAGGTAATAAAAAGCAGTCCGATGTCGTCTCTCAGCTGTCGCGCGCTATTTCCGAACGAACGGCATTCAAAAATCGAACGCCATCGAACCGCGAGGGGGATATCGTTACGATTTTAAAATTAGAACTTTTTTTTCTTTTAACGTTTTCATTTCGTGTTATTACTGATGTCCTGTTCGTATTAAAAAGTGTCTCTGTGATCTGTGATGTCATTCGACGTGCTCTTCACATTCGAAATTTGAAAAAATAATAAAGAGCAAAGACCGATATTGCACGAGACTGTTTGCTTCGTTATTTGATGGATAATTTCCAGTGATAATTAAGTATGAATTATTTTTAATGTTTATTAGTTGAGTAAATATGGCAATTAATTGGAATAGCTCCGAGGGAGTTGTTATTAGCAATTAACAAAGTGCGGTAAAATACGTTTGTTAATTATTATTGAATAAATAAAATTGATACATAAGTTAGTCTTCGTGTTTAGTTGATAATGCCAGTTTATGTACTGTATTTATTTATCTTTTGCTGATTGATTGTAATGCTATAAGAAAAGCGCCTGATTTTCCAAATGTCAGTCTTTCATTGCGACCAAGAAAATCTGCATCTTGATTTAAACAATGAGCCACGTTAACAATTAAATACGATCACTAAATAAATACATCAGCGAAAATATGAAAAACTCCAATGTTTTCGTAAGTAAAAGCGTCATTATCCCGAATACACGAGCCAAGTGGGTGAGTGTCAATGGAACAAAAACACAATGTTTTATATTTTTAGACCATTTTTATTTAAATATTACTTTGTTATAGAAATTAATGTCATAAAAAAGATTTTATTTTTGTGATCGTTACAAAATCGGTTACAACACCGCTCCATTTTACGGAATGTTGGAGATTATTTTTTTATAGCGTTACACGTGTTCACACTATCGCGGAGACATTGTTGTCGCGGTGAGAGATGAGTGAAATGAAGTGTTTCGTCGGAAATTCTTGGTATTACTAGATGAATGACGGTGAGTCAGAACAACAAAGGGAATTCAAATAATAGTTCGGAATTTCATAGTAGTTTAATTATTATATTACGGTTTTTTTGGGTTTAGTTTTTAAATTAATTCTTTGGCAAGGGTTATCGCGTTACCAGTTACTGGATTGTCAAATGGGCTATCGCTCCATGAAAAGTAGCCTAGCCTTACATAGATAGAAAAACCAGTTTTTTTTATATATAATAATTTCTGAACCAATAAGAATTCGATAATTTCGTAACACCAGTTTTACGCATCAACCATTAAATAACATATTTTGAATAATTAATAAAGCTATAAAAATATGAAACTCACTATTAATCTGTGACAAAACCGGATTTAGACATGATTAATAAAATATATTTGATCGATTTTTATGGCTTTATAAATATAAATTAAAAAAATACATAAAGAAATAAATATTAGTATTATTATAGGCTACTTTAATATGGAATGTTAAATATTGAATAATAATGAGATATTTTTCGATACTTGTTCAATAATATCAATAAATTGAGGAAAGAAGGCTAAGAAATGAAGGTGTTCGTAACAATAAAATTTAACGGCATTTTTTTAAAGTAATTTACATCACAAGTCATGATAATGATCGTGATGTCTTGTTTCGTGTTCGTAGTGAAAAGGGCCATGTTTTGGTTCAATTAGTTTTAGATAAAAAGTAGAAAACGCATTTCAGTAGGGTCTGCACTTAGTAAAGATAATTTAGGTGTCTTCAAGGCTAGACTGAATAGGCTCTTAATAAACTAGTGCGTTTTACCATCAACGATTGCATCACTGCTAACCATCAGGTGAGATTGCAATCAAGCACTAGTTTATATCAAAATTTTCCTTATTTTTCAATTTAAATCATTTTTTTTTGTAAAAACTCATCGAAAGAGCTTTGACATTTAAAAATATGTTCGATATGGGATTTGATACATGTGGAATCCTGGAGGAGCGATGGCCTGATGCTGCGTAAGCGAGCGGCGTGAGCCTCCACCGCGCCACTCCTTTGATGATTACCATTCCACTGCGCTCACGATGTTGGAAAAAAGCAGATTCTGGACTAATTGTGCTCTATAGGTGTAATTGCTGCAAGGCGTTCCGATGTGAGGATAAAACAAAAAATAAATAAATAAATCATTAAAAAAAAGTAAGAATACTCTGGTTGAGTTTCAATAAAATTGTTTCAATACCTCATTGTCATCATGTCAGCCAAAAAACATCAACTGCTGGACTTAGGTCCTGACCTGGAAGCTGTGAATATCTGTGGCCCAGGTGGGCCGATGACTTAGTGAGGGTCGCGGGAATCCGATGGATATGAGAGGACCGGTCGTTGTGGCGGCACTTGGGGTATTCAATACCTTACTATTATATTATAGTATTAGGAATTTAAGTTCATGATCAATAACAACTGCAAACTAATTTTTTATTACTTTTTTTTGTGGGAATCTATCAAATAACTTCTCTCATTCTAAAGGTAAAGTTAAATAAAGATAAATTTATTGCCATAAAACATAATATGTACAAATAGAGTGAGGCCCTTTCACCTGTGCTAAGTACCTGCATTACAGGAATCAGTGTCTTCTCATAAATATTCAATGAATACAACTAAAATTGCATTAAATATTGATTAAATATCACATTTTTACTGACAAAAAGTCCTCCAGTTGTTCTTTGCGTTCCAGGGCTTTGGTAACTCTTTTGAACAATCCCGCAGCCCACGTTTAGCAATCCTGATATACCTTTGACAGAAATGCTAAAGGGCTTTGTGGCCGTACTGAAAACCCGACTATACGTGACATTTAGCTAAAAAAAAGTTCCCAACCTTTAACAAACGAAAGCCTACACGTGTACAATATTGGTTTGGCACGTGTACCATCCTACCAAACCATAAATAAACGTCTAATACAAATAATAATATTAATTAATTTCCCTATTCTAATATCCTTTACGGTCCAATCGTCCCTAGGGCTGTGATCACAGACGAAGCCAGTTGCAAATCCTAGCGTCCGAGCTGTCAAAGTGACGTCTACGGATGACAGACGGACTCGGGTTTATAAGGGACTCCTCATTGATTAGACCCTGTTTTGGTAAATTGGAGATGGAATGATGGAGATGAATACATTTTTGGGGCTTGGTATTATGGGGGATGCTTTAGAAAATGGTGATTTAGCAGTAGTGTGAATTTGCTGAGATAGGAGCCTTATAATTAATCTCACACAGGTATTTTATAAGTATTACTTAATTGATTGTTTTGATGATTTCTCTATTTGTAGGTAGTACCTGCACAAATCTCAAGATCATTTTTACTTGTTTATTTCTTATATAGGGGAGAGTCGGATATATTGTACTGCTTGATAAATTGTACTACCTCAAAATTTCCTACTAAATATCACTATTTTTCATTTCTGGTAACACAGAACTAAGCACTGACGGCGCCGTCAACTACTTTTCTTTCCGTAATGGCGTCCGGCAAGAGCATTCATGCTGAGAAAATAAAAACGTTTTTGTTAGTGTTTGATGAAAGTTTTGAAGCGTGTACCTAAGGACATTACTCAGTGAAAAGGTAATTTAGAGTTTTACTGTATTTTTTTATTGAACAGGTCTTTAATCACCTCTCAAACTATAAAGTAATTATCGTATTAGGTTTTAAGGTTATTTTGTGGTAAATATATATTTTTCAAATCTCCTAGTTCGATAAAACGTACCACCAACAGTTGCCTTAATTGTACTGGTACAATCTACCTAACCAGATGCTTTTTTTTTCTAGATGAATGGTAATCGAAGAAAATAATTTAGATGGAATAAGGAGGACTTGGAAAGGGCTTTATTATCGTGTCGTAGGTGGGTCCACGATACCTGTACATCGAATCCGGATATTTGCGACAATTGTTTAAATTAAAATAGGATAAAAGAGAATTCCTAATTTGATCTCAGTAAAAACAAATTACATTTATTAGATAAGTAAGATTGATTAACCAAAATAATAATGTTAAGTAAAAGAAATCGTACAATTTTAAGTTTGTTAAATGTTTAATTCTTTTAGTTTTTAATAGATACTTTTGTTAATTTTTTTCATACACGAATGTTACTTATTGAAGAAATATTGATTTAATTTTTGTTAGCCTTTTTTCTATAGTACTTTATTAAAATATTATCATCATGAATAATATTGTGTATTATTAAATTTAAACCATTTTATTAAGTAATTATACATTTATTATGATTTAACTTTTCTTGGTACAATTTACCAGACCTGTGGTACAATTAAACCAACTAGTCGGGTAAATTGTTCCAACGAAAAGGTTTTAGAAAAACGCGTATTTTGAGAAAATGGTGAAAAGTATGGTGTTGACTTTGCAGTACAAGATAAACGAGATTCTAACCTATGTGGTATTATATAAATAGTTTGTTTTAGTTAATATAACAACGAGATATTTTGACAAAACTAAAAAATGGTACAATATATCCGACTCTCCCCTATAGAGTTTGGTTTAGTTTAAAATTTATACTGTTGTCAAGTTGAATGTGAAAGTATTTCCCAAGTTAATTGTGAAAAACATAAAATGTAGTGAGCTCTGCCCGATCATTAAAAGCTTTATTATTATGACATAACATCTTAGTTACGATAATCACCCATCAGTAGCGTTGAATATTTGAAAATAAACCCCACCCACGTACATAAAAAACAAAAAGAAAAATTGTTAAAAGCGCAAATAAATTTAATATTACCAATCTCGAAATGTTTCGTAACGAAAATCATTAAACTGACAAACATCGTAAAGTGGCGACGAAATAGAACGCGTTCGTCGGTTTATATTTTTAAATTAAGAATACGACATATTTTTAAAGTTCGAACGGCGACATTTAAAACTAATCGCTGTTTTCGATTCCCGCGTATTTTGAAAGAGTTCGAACTTCGAACACGGGCGGGGGTGTTCTAAATTTGAAATGTTTTCGATTTTCGAACGGCTGCCGGGACGCGTCAATGGCGGCGCCGTGAAAAATTGCGCGTGAGTTATGAAATGCGTTTGTTTCTTATTTTTATTGTTTGCGGTGACGTGTTGGTTGATTTTCCTCGTTTTTCGTTCAGGATGCATGTTTCTGTTACAATGAAATGGGGCACGTCATGTAAGAATGCCAAGCTTGCGTAAGATTGCTTGATTAAGAGGGTAATTAAAATAATGAAAAATTCTCTCAGAGTGCTTCCAAGACATCTGAAAAACTGTGGCTCATTTCCATAACATCATATAAACAAACACTTCTTTTCCCATTGTACCCAAATCTTTCTTCAAACAATATATTTTTTGTCATCGCATTAATCATCAGAGCTCATCAAATCTTGGTATCCGGGAAAACCCCAACGACACAAACTCAATATTATTATTGCAAAATAAAACCATTCTCAGTTACGTGTCTCGACTACAAGTTATTTGCTATTTAGGTAATTTTACGGGAAAACGTGAGATGTCATCTGTCTAATAATATGACTTTCTGCTTATCTTTTGATTGTAATATTCATAATTCTTTGTTTAAATTGTATCTCCTGTGCTTGATCTACACCTGGGTTTTTGCCAAGTGCCCCTTTATTTGAAAAGTACATTATAGTTCGATGATTTCATTTGTTAGTATATTTATTTAGTTACTTCTTTAGCGTTTAGTTTAGATGTTCTTTGATTGTTTCGTTTGCTTTCTATAATACGTTGCTTACATAGATGACATGATCAGTTGATCCGACATAGTTTAATGTCTTCAGCGCTTGATAACCTTTTTTCCCTTCCTAGTTTTTTTTGTTATTTCTAAACTATAATTTACCTAAAGGTTTTCCTAAAGATGTTTTTCAAAGCATTAGGTCAACTTTATGAAGTCATTTCTCACAACCAGCGCGTGGGCAATTCTAACTGCGATGCGTATCGCTTCAAACAATGGGCAGCTTTACTTGTAGCGTCAGAAAATGAGGAAAGTTTGACAAAAAACCGAACATTTTGTGGTTTTATTGGCGTGCTGCTGATGAGTATCGATTTGGGTTGCGTAAGAATGGTAAAGGGACTTTTGAAGATGAACGAGTGAAGAATTTTAAGCTTCTATTGCTGGATTCGGTAAGTCTGAAAGCCGACTGGGGCATAGATAGGGGAAAACCAGATAGGTGATGATGATTGTTAGATAGTTAGTGAGAAACCTCTATGTGTATTATTATGTTACTGGTACTGAGCACAATAGGTAAGAAAGAAAAACAGCATGTGCACGTGCGCATGCAGCGTACAGATAAAACTGGAAACAATGTTTTTCATGACTGTACCAAACTGCTATATCTATTGGCCAGCTAATCTTGATAATACACTGGCACTCACAATTGAAACATCTATCTCCCAAAGCGTGCTTAGAAATCTGGCAACCATTCAAATCGTTACTTTAATTTTGAAAATCGATCTCACTGTTTCAAATTTTATGTACCGACGGTGCACGAGCTGGTTGCCTCTATTTATTGGCATTACTGTGTAATAAACTGTATTACAAGTTTTACAAGAAACGTTTCCTATCTCTTGGTTGAATCTCTATTCAAACAATAAACCTTTGTTGCAGTCATGCGATTTTTTTGCTATCCGTACACGGCAACATTTTGCAGTTCGATAGCAATCAGTCAAACATGAATGACATTTCAGTTGGACTTTTACAAATTCTTCTTTTTCACACTCTTAGCATATTTTTGCGTCTTGTTCTTATGTCGGTAAGCTTGAAATCGCTTGGCAGGTTGATCTGAAACTACGTTTTTAAGTTTGCACGTTTTGCTCAACGACGTATAAATTGTTCTCGCTTAGGTAACTAGGAGATATTTGATAAATGCTAGGATTTCTAATGGAAAGGTTTTAGGTACTTGTTTTATGTAAAACTCTTCCTTCACGTCATGATCTTCTTTGTTTCCATTTTTATCGTCTATCGTTCCCAAATCGAGATCCATAGTCATCATTTCCTGCCCGTGATATATGTTCCGACGTTAATACGATTTCTAATGAAATCCTCTAAATTATAATGCATTAGCTTCATATTTATCACCGCTCGATATCTGGGCACTCTACATAAAGTTTTACGATTGGTTATTTTAGGCGTAAAGAGTACCCAATTAACCTTTTAAGTTTGTGCGACATCGCTTAACTGTCGCTTACTATAATGGTATCGTAAATCACTAACACAAGCTATTTGTATCTGTAACTCGATTCTCGATGCGTTATCGATACATAATTAATCGGTAAAACCATCGACTTAACGTTATCGATTAATTAAGTGCCGATACAACACTAGTTAACGGTTAAGAATTCTAAATTCAAATGTACTTACGTCAAACTAAATCTTCGATTCGTGTCGTGTTTGTTTTGAATTTGGAATGCAGACGCATTCTATATTCAAATTTTTGAGTTCCACGTTTGAATGTGGTAATGATGATAGTGGTTGTCATTGACAGTGTAATATTGTTTTTTTTTTTTTTAAATTGTTAACACATTATTAATTTAAATTACGAATAAAAATAATCTATTAAGGGAAGGTCATCCCTGTGTAGTAATATTTTTCATTCAAAACTTTTTGTTTGTCAATACTAATAAGAAAAGTCATCGTTTTTATTTTCAAAGGTTCACAAAAGAGCTGGCATATGGTTCAAGGTTGCAAGCCCACTTATTACCTCGTTCAATAGGCCACGCTCATTACCAGCTGTTACTCTGTTAGTGGAGTATTAATGTTAGTACTGACACTAACATACACTGATATTAGGTATGTATACGTTTTAGAGCAGTTATCGACTGCTAACTGCTTTATGAGCTGTTTTAAACCTATAGTTCATGGTTTAATCAATTTTGTTTAAGGTTTTAACGACTGGTTTGTTGATATATTTAGTATTATTAATCTTTATAATTTTTAAGCGTTTCCTAGCCTTCAGTAGATTTGTTTCCTTTTAACGAAATTTGAGTGCTTTTTTTTATTTAAATTGTACTACAGTTACATATTTTCAAGCAATTTCAAAGTTATGCATTCGGTGATTTTTATTGCGAGTTTTTTTAGTTACGATTACATCTTGCAGACAATGAAGAAGATGGTAGGAAGTATTGGACAGATTTTGTCAGAACTAGAAGGAGTAAGCGGGCCCGCGAAAGATGGAAGGAGTGCAGAGGAATGGGACAGAACATCCTAGCAAAAAAAAAGTCCTTCTTATCTAAGCTTGTAAGCCAAACTTAGGTGGGGACTAGTTTAAGATTATTTATATATTAGTTTGGTAACAAACAGTCAAACTCCAAAAAATAACTGTTCGATAACCTCCTGATTAGAATTCAACGACAATTATGTATTCGTCCATAACACTATAGCGATTAAATCATAATTCTCGTTTTATATTCTTTACAGGTGTCATGGCGTCATTGAATTCAAAACATCTGCTCTATTAATGACGTTAGAAAGAAAGTTGTTTTAAGTGCAAAGTAATTGTGGTCATATAATTTGAATATTAAAAGAAGTAGGTACTAAGTAATCATTTCACCGGAAATAGGTTTTATTTTATTATGTCTAGTGCAATGTAAAATAGACACTATATTGACTATTAAAAAATGAAGTTTTTGAAAGAAGATAAAAATTACTTATTTACTCGTCGTCGCTATAATTGCATCTGTCCATATTCTAAATTCAAATCCTTTCCAAATTAACTGCTCATTCATCAAACATTCACTCACGCGCTGTAATAGTGATGCTCACACCAATCAAATATCGATACATTCACCGAACCATCGATACACTCATTCATAAAGGTATGTTTACAAACATTAGGTGAGGTGCATTAGTGAACTAAACACGCGAGCGGCGAGTTCGAGCGGGAAATTAGTCGAAACCAGTTGAAAGCGGTTAAGATTATGATAATGAGCACTCGACTCCCGGCGCCCGGTGGGATGCTACCCGCGTTCGCTATTGTTCGCTAGTTTAGACGAAAACGATGTATCGATATTAGGTCCGAGAAAAGTAGCCAGGAAATAAATCATAACAGCCGCTTTAGTTGATCAACGCGGTAAAGCAATGCTTGCTGAGGCCAGTCCGAGAATAGGTGAGCATTCAGTATATACCAAGACTCTCCCCGACCCGGAAAGCATGTTAAGATGACTACAGTAGAGTTTTATAATGCGTAAAAATATATAATCTACTGCAGTAAACATAATCAGAAAAATATATGTTATTCTTCAGTATAAATGCTAGATAGAGTGTATTCAAAACATAATATACTTGGCTAATTTATTACGATAAAAAAAATCACGAAGATGCCTTTTAAAATTACTTTAATCGTTTGAAAATCGAACTAATATACACGTTTGTTAGATTATTCTACAAGTTGTGTTTTAATTTTATAATTAAATCTGTGATCCATGTGTAATGCTTCACATCTTGCAAGCATTGTATCTTTGTGCGTCTCTTTCCTTTGTATTCAGTCCGAGTGACACCGTGCTTTAGGTCTTGTAGTCCTCTTAAGCTGTTCATCCAAGCTGTCATTTGAAGATGTTTGACAGTCATTATCTGACAGCTGTCTTGTCAAGCGGTATTGTTTTGATACTGGTACTTAACTGCTCCATAGACCTATCCCACCCGATAGTTCAGCTTAGTGAGAAATGAGATGTTAAGGTTGAGTTGAGTTAGAAATGTTGTCACGAAAAAATAAATACTGAATTGATTCGGACGTTTTATTGACCTGAATCATATACCAAGAATTCGGCGTGGATTTACAAAAAAAACAAATGGCTGAATGATATTGTTTAGAGTTTAGAATCTCTATAAATATTACAGTTGTCTAGCTGCACTAAAGCGTTGATTTTTATTTCCATCCAATGTAAAAACGAAAGACAAACAACTTACGACAGGTCACGCTATAAGTTTTCTATTTTGTACAACATTAACAATTCTTATAATCTTTGTATGACGCATCATGGAGATGTTCCCACCACAGCTGGACTATACGACCACATGGAAATACCACTAACAGCTGATGATAATACAGGATTTTGCCCTTTACCTAGTGGCGTTAAAGATCAGATTAGCGTAAGTGAGATTCGTAAGGCGGTGTTAACTGTGTCGAAGTCTTAACATTCATGTCTCCGGGCACTCGCCTATACCTAATAACCATCAATGATCGGGCCGATTGTGAAAAATATCATTAAAAAACCATCAGCGCTTGATGATTTGAATGTTCCACAGATGATTCGTGCGGCCGGCCATCAACCACAATCGATTCTTTTTTTTTTTCTTAGTATTTTTTATTAAATTATTGAGCTACGTCGTGAGCAGCGCTCGTTTATAGTTCGCGGTATTTAACTTAATTCTGCGCTACCGAAAATTATCTCTATCATTGATGAGAAATAAACTTTAGACATTGAAAAAATGTAAAGTCTTAGATCGTGGGATTGCAGTTCGAAGAAGTTGATGAGTCTATGTCTATGGTAATGATCGAGCTAGAGGATCGATAGGGTACGCCCACTTATAGATGCAGGGGGAGGGGCACAAATCGAATTAGTGAGCTCGATGCATCGATTAGCTTCGAACGTTTCAGCAAAAAACACGATTAGCCCCGAAAATCATTGACAGCCGAAAAAAGGTAACAACCGTCGGTTAATGGCGGTTTTTGTTCGAAATTCGAAGATTTGAATTCGTAATTTCAACCACAAGGCGTTCGAATCATTTGTCAGTGACAATTTTTTAGTTGCAATCGATTTTTAAATACAGGTTACAGTTTTTATTCGGGCTGCATTCGCGCCACAAGATTCCACGTTTTTGGGAATTGAAGCTTTTCTGCCCGATAATAAGATAATTGGGGTAAAAAAGTTACTAAAAATAAAATTCGGATACTTAGTGCTCATTTGCTTAAAAGACGCGGAGGCAGCATCCCGTTTTGTTTTAGAGTGTTACCATCTTTGCCGGCGTCACTATTCGACTGCGCGCTGACGTAGGCATGGGAAAGCACGCGATTTTTTGCTCTAAACGGGACACAGGACAAATTCTTCGGGGCATCAAGGCTGTGGGAACCGATTGCATTCCGCTTGCGACTCGTAGGGAAATGCTCTTTTTACGATCCAAACCGATACGATCGGCCGATGAATCGAGTCGATTAATTACGGCGTCGAAATTCGAATGTTTGCGGAGAGTCGGTGACGTTCCTCGGTCAACACTAATTAACGTTCAGGACGACGTTCGGAGTTTAATTTTTAAATATAAATTTATTTTGGAAACTTGGAACGTGCTTCCCTACCGTGAATAGTTTTTGCGTCCTAACGTATTATTCCCACTAATGAGTTAGGTACTGAGCATTCATGATCAGCGATTGAAACAAAAAATAAATCAAATAAAGACAGCATTGTAAATAATTATTGTAATGATGAAGAATTTTGATGACTTAACTAATGGTCGTTTGTGCCACAACTCAACGAACCGTTACTATTTAGTCCTACGACGTGTAACAGCAAATTATCTTTGTCAATGCATCTTTTTGTAACCTGAAGTCTCATCAGACAATACGGTCCAGACTACACAAGGTTTTTTGCAAGGACTGGCTGTCCTCAACATCCTTATTTTTTGCCACTCACGTCGCTAAATGATATAAAAACGATTGAATCGAAGCTCTCTCGACCTTATTCAATTATAGTGTCAATAAAATGATGCGAAGCTATAGGCCACCACGATTTTATTGATGTTAATTGTTAGTTTTATTTACAACCTCCTTTGAGTACCTGGCCGTCGAAACTTTAAAACAGGTAAGGCATAAAAAAAAGTTGCAGTTGCCGCGAAAAATGACAGTTGACAGCTGACATGACTGAATCTGTGGTCAGCCCCTTCTTTCGGTCTGTCGTTCAATCAAGATGGGAGGCTAATCTTCCATTTATTACTATTGGTTTTGATAGCGATTATACGAGTTTTATGACTGCAAATGACGTCTTTGCGATTGAATAGTGATGTGATAGAAACTTTAATTGAAAATTTAATTGACTCGTGCACTTGATTACTTCTTGTGGTATTATATTTGATTAGTGATGTAGAAAACGAGACTAGTTTTATTGTAAAGTCAATCTGAATACCGTCTCAATTATTATTAAAGCTGCAGAAGAAATTGCTGTTGTTGAACTGAAATATACTCTATTGTAAATTTTTAAAGTAATTTTTCAGTTGTAATGTGTTTTTGCAAAAAGCTACGAACTTACTTTTCTAGTAATAAAAACGATTACAAGAAATGCAGTTTATGGTTACATTAATTACCATTTTAATTAGAAATCTATTTACTTTCGCTACTTTACGATTTCTTTAATACAACTTTACGGAAATATTGGCAGCTTTGTTTATGGAAGAGACTAATGTAATTTGGTGTTTTTTTTCTTATTATTAAGTAAGTATTATATTTACTACTAGGTTCTTAGGTAGCTTCACCCACCTGGAATAAGTACTTACCTTCATTATATATTAAAATTCATGATATAAAAATAATTCGTTCAGTTCTTTTACAAATTATTTTCGAATATTTTTTTAATTATTTTATCAGTCATTAAATACGTAGCACTGTATGTATCATAAAAAGGAACAGTTTTAATGAATGATGATTAACTTTAAATAACCGTATAACGTTAACTTTAAGGTCAGCTGACAATTTCGTCCTTCACTTTCGAACGCAGCTTGTAATTCCTTCAAGTACACACAAATCCATATTAATGAAGTCCAAAGTCCCGCAATATACACTGACATATTAACGAACACGCGAACACAGCTTTAAAATGCATATTTATATGCAAAATAGTAGAGAAACATCATAAAATTAACTACGAAATTAAAACAAAGCGTCCTTGCAAACTTCTAATCGATAAGTGCAATTCGAGGCACGGACTATGCAAATTTTGTATGTAAATATGCTTTTTAATCAATGTTAAGGCTTAGTGTACTAACAATACTATCGGAAGGCAGCATTCAAATGTGTTCAGTATCAGCGGGACGAATCGGTAGCCCGTTCCTTGAACGCGAATGAATATTTATTTCGCATAGCAGTTTATATGATACTATTGTTCGTAATTTGTCGTTTATTGTCGTATCGGAATCTAGAATAGGGATGCGGAATTGAACTTACAATCGTTTTTATTGGTCTGGATTTTAAAATTCGAATGCTTTCAGTTTTAAAGTTACTTCGTTTGAAAATAGAATTTGCTTTACTACCTATTCGTTTTGATCACGTTTGAATTTGTAATTTTTTTTTGTCCCTATTTGAATTTAGAATTTCATTTTCTTTTTGTTCTGGAAAAATAATAAGTTCAAAAAAATACTTGTGGATGTCACTGTCTATAAGACAGAAATACACATTTCACAATAGTATCAATTGCAGTTTTTTAAATATAAGTAGACAAAACCAACTACGAAAGAATTAACTAACAAACCACAAAATATCCACCCAGCGAATCATTTAGCATTCTTCAAGGAGCCATTTTGACCCTCTGTAGCGGCCATTTTACATGTTAATTTATACGTGTCTGCCATCCAGGATCGATGTTATTATTCAATATTACACACATTAGACGATAATGCGACGCGTAATCATTGAATGGCGTTTGACATAGCCAATGCCGTGTCATAGATCAGAACTCATTATCTATGATATTCACTTGAAGATTTATGGTGTTATTTCTGTTTAAATTTAGAATTTAGATTTGAATTTTGTTAATTTGAGAATGGAATATAGCGAAATAAAGGTCGCTTTGAGCTAACCCTCAAAAGAGTAAATGATAAATGTAATATTATTTATTGTTATTGATTAAAAAAACACAGTTTAATCTGTTTTTACAATTTAAATACGATATAACCGGAGTTTCCTTATCGACTACTCTGAGAAAAAAAACGCCAAAACTGAGAAGTTTTGAAAAAAAAATTACTAAAGATTTTATTTTCCCAAATCAATTAATTGCTACACTAATTAAACGATTCCTATGAGCATTAAATCTTTAAAATTCAGAACTAAAGAGCACATTTACATAAACCATAATTAGTGGATATTACAGACTATTAATCTTTCAATACATAAGTTTTTATAGCGATTCCTACATAATGATTCGGACTCATCAACTGTTTCCTTTGTGTGGTAACATCCTGTGACCTTACTATTGACGATACAGATCTCAGTATCGCAATAGATCAGATGAGTTAAAACTATTGTATTGTTTTGTAATAATTACTGTTGAGTCTTTAGGGGTTGTTGGTAAGTTTTTTAGTAGCATATTTTCTGTCAAATAATTTTTTAAATAAAAATACTCACTAGAAATTAGTGTTTAATTCATTTTTATGGGTTGTGTGAATGTGAACCCCGGAGCCCTGGAACGAAGGCAAAGTATATATATATACGATAAATAGGAGTGGGTTTTAGTCAGTAAAAGTCTGACACGCCTTCTCGCTCCGCCCAAGGGTGGGAGATGTCATTGGATGATTTTGCACCTAAAAAATAAAATAAAAATTAAAAAAAGGGTTCCGGACGTTTGGGTTCAGAGATTGTTTGAAAGAGTTACCGCGGCTCTAGAACGCAATAGTCAACTGAAGTAGCACGGGTGGATTTTAGTCAGTAAAAGTCTGACACTCCCTCTCGCTTCACCCAGAACGGGAGGAGTTCTTTGATGATTTCTCATTATAAAATGGGGTTACATGTATCCAAATGAGAAAACACAACTCTATCTAGTACAGCTTCTGATCTGCAATCTACTTGACTGATTTTATATTTATGCTGTTCTAATAAAACGGACTCGTCATTAAAAACACCTATCTTTGAATCACAGCTTGTTTTACAAGCTATATCCACAGTTCACTAGTAAAATAAATCCTTTAAGAATAGCCCTCTATCTATAAGGTACGCTAACCTCGGCGTCTACGCAGTTATTGCTAATTCACCAATGACAATTAGCATACGAGACAATACAATAATCACGTCTCGATGGCCGCCCGACCCGCGAGTTCTGCAGGTTAATTGTGTCTCTAATGTTCCTCTATTAATTGATTTTGGTTCTGGGCTATTCTAAATATCGACGAATTGTGAATCGTTTTTTTTTTGCTTTAAAATCGCCTACCAAAATTTATTTCAGGTTGACAAGAAGGAAATGTCAAAGGCATTAAGTCCGTCTCTGTACTTTAGTGTGAAAAAGTATCGCTACAATGATGTTTATTTTGTAAATAGGCTAAAAACAACAAGTCACGTCACGTTTTAATGCTTTTTTGGTATTTTTAACTAATTTATAACAATGTTTTCTAGTTGACTTTGAGAAGCAACACCGAAACAAATACTAAATGTCAGTCTCTTTTAAAGTTCATTACAGTGGAACAGTTACAATTTACATTTGTTTTTTCTTTTCAAACTGAACATATAGCGTAATACTTTAAATAATTTTTATTTAATTAACAAATACGAACTAAACAATTATTAAATAAATAGCTAGGTACTTATAACAAAGTTGTTCTTCTTTGGTAACGCGCAAATAATTATTCAATACTAATTGATTGTACCTCAAAAACTAGAATGGCCCTGCTACGTTGTCTCCTACTTATAAACTATCGGTATTCAATTGTTTCAAATAGTTCGAATAATAGGGGTGTAGTAGACCCCTGTCGCATTTGCAGGGTTAGGTACAATTGTTATCGTGTTGGCCATTTGAAAAGATGTTGTTTTGTTCGGTTGGTAGTGTGTGTGTTTTGATTGGTAGTTTAGTAATTATTGCCTGTTTTTCTTGCAAGGACGTTTTTTTTAGCGTTCTACTATGATCCGTTTTTTTTTTCGGTTTGGGTGAGGTTTTTCTTTTCTGGCTGCGAGATACAGGACCGGTCAATGTGGCGACACGTGAGGGAGGCCAATGTCTAGCAGTGGACGTCTTTCGGCTAAAATGGTTACGATGAAAATTCTTAGTCTGTAATCTTACCTGTTGCCAGAACTGCGCGAGTAGATATATTCTCTCTTTCTTGAAGAGCCAGTCCATCGAGTGCATAGCTTGCACCTCCGCCTCAGGTGCGGCGGGCAGGCTGGCCGCGCCCGTGGGGTGCATCCGTCCTGGTCTCAGGCCCGGCTCATACTGACCACGTCAACGTTCGCCACACACAGTTGAACATCAACCGTTGACATTCTATTTTCAAAAATGACAGAACTTCACCATCGATTGTTCTTTCCTTTGCCTCGCGTGTCAAATGTTTTTTTTTTCTTTTACTTTCTTGTTCAGCCTGTAACAAAAAAAAAAGACGATTGAAAGGGGAAGGTTTCGTTTTTCATCGATTCTATTGTCTGTAGACAATCGGCCACTCGGTTTTCGTGTCGAAACTAATTTGCTTGCCAAGTTTGATCAAAGCGATAGCTTACGAAAAAGTAAATTGACAGGTCGAATCGAAAAGAACAATCGGGAGGTAGACGATTGTGAAATACAAAGGAAAAGAATGAAAAATGGGTGCGGGTTTGTCAATGACGTAAGTCGTTAGTATTGGTCAAAGGACAAAGATTACTGGCGGTCGAGTTTTGACGATAATTATAGTCTGTATTAACTGTTTGCTATTCTACTTAAGTTGTAATTTGTCGAACAGGAAAATAGGTTAAAGTGCGTAGGCGAGTGTCTAGTAACTTGTCGCTGCCATTGTGAAACATAAATTAAGCCAAACATTTTACTTTCATAGTCACACTTCTGAAAAATTTTACTCGAAACAAAAAAAAAAGCTAAAGATAGCACGTACTATTTAAATGTTAATATTTGAAAATCAAACACTTTATTCGAATATTGAAAATACATCCTCCCAACGTGACACTGGCAGAATAGTCGCAACCGGGTTAATTGTCGTAACAAAAAAAAAAAAAATACATCCTGGAATTGCATTCCACATTCAAGTAAAGAAAGTCTTTGTTTTACCGGGAAAAAGGTTCTTAGCTCCTTACACGAAGTCGTTTGTTTCTTTATTTATTTCATGTTATAGTAAATACTAAATAGTATAATAAAACATGTAAAAACTTATCGCCACCCAAACAAAGAGCCGTAAACTGCTACCTGTGAATTTGTGAGGCCGGCCCAAGGTATGGACTTTGGCGACATAGAGAAACAGTTTTTTTTTCTGAATACTGAGACTTTTTGCGGAATTTATCGGATTTAATTAAATTATTTGGTATATAAAATTAAAGACAATTAATTTTTTTCAATTGGGCCAATAAAAATATCTTTTGAATGTCATAACTCTAGTTATTTCAATCATCATCATCATCATCATTTCAGCCGAAAGACGTCCACTGCTGGACATAGGCCTCCCCCAAGCGTCGCCACAACGAACGGTCCTGTGCGTCTCGCATCCATCGGACTCCCGCAATCGTTACCAAGTCATCGGTCCACCTTGTAGGAGGCCTTCCAACGCTACGTCTTCCGGTACGTGGTCGCCATTCCAGAACCTTTCGGCCCCAACGGCCATCTGTTCTGCGAGCAATGTGCCCTGCCCATTGCCACTTTAGTTTGGCGATTCTTCGTGCTATGTCGGCAACCTTGGTTCTCCTGCGGATATCCTCATTCCTGATTCGATCACGCAAGGAAACTCCGAGCATAGCCCTCTCCATTGCCCTTTGGGTGACTTTAAGCCTTCTAATGAGGCCCATTGTAAGCGACCACGTTTCGGAGCCATATGTCATCACTGGCAACACGCACTGGTCATAGACTTTCGTCTTGAGACACTGTGGTATATTGGACGAGAAGACACCGCGCAGCTTCCCGAACGCTGCCCAGCCGAGTCGGATTCGACGATTGATCTCTTTCTCGAAGTTAGACCTTCCCAACTGGACCGTCTGTCCCAGGTAAACGTATTCGTCTACAACTTCGAGTGTAGAGTCCCCGACCTTGATAGGAGTGGGTGCTACATGGCTGTTTACCATGACTTTGGTTTTGTCCATGTTCATTTTAAGTCCCACTCTTTCGGAAGCTCTACTGAGGTCACCAAGCATTATACTGAGCTCCTCCGTAGTCTCAGCCATGACTACTATGTCGTCGGCAAACCGAAGGTGAGTGATGTACTCGCCATTGACATTAATGCCTAGCCCTCTCCATTCCAAAACCTTGAAGACATCCTCCATTGCTGCCGTGAACAGTTTCGGAGAAATAACGTCTCCCTGCCTCACACCCCGCTGCAAGAGGATAGGTTTCGAGGTCTGGTCTTGTAGTCGGACTGACATAGTGGCGTTTTTGTACAAACACTTCAGCACTTCGATATACCGATAGTCAATTTGGCACCGTTGGAGAGACTGCAGTACAGCCCAAGTTTCAATCGAATCAAAGGCTTTCTCGTAGTCCACAAACGCTAAGCAGAGAGGCTGATTATACTCCTCAGTCTTCTGTATAACCTGCCGCAGCGTATGTATGTGGTCCACGGTGCTGAAGCCTTTACGAAATCCGGCTTGTTCGGGAGGCTGGAAGTCGTCGAACCTGCGCGCGAGACGATTCGTGATGACTCTGGAAAACAGCTTGTAGACATGACTCAGAAGCGAGATGGGCCTATAATTCTTAAGCAGGGCATTATCGCCCTTCTTAAAGAAGAGTACCACCACGCCTCTGCTCCACGCCTGTGGCGTTTTTCCCTCGAGTATGACGGAATCAAATAGCTTCTGAAGGGCCTTAAGGACCGGTTTTCCACCCGCCTTCAGGAGTTCGGCCGTAATTCCGTCCTCACCCGACGCCTTGTTGTTTTTCAGCTGCTTCAGAGCCATCCTAATCTCGTACAGGCTGACGTCCGGGATATCTTCGGTATAGTGTCGAGTCAATCTAGCTCTTGGGTCGTTCACTAGATTTACAGCGGGTTTAGCGATAGACGTGTATAACTGTCCATAAAAAGCCTCGATCTCTCCCAGAAGCTCCGATTTGGCGGATATGACTCTGCCATCGTCGGTCTTCAGTTTCGTGAGCTGGCTTTGCCCAATAGACAGATCTCGTGCAAATACTTTAGAGCCCTTATTCCGCTCAATCGCATCCTTAATCCTTGCGGTATTAAAGCGGCGAAGGTCACGTTTCAGGGACTTCGAGATTTGTCTATTGAGCTGCCGGTATATGCACGCATCGTCTGAAGACTGCAGAATCATCTCACGCCTCTTCTTCATTAGCTCGAGGGTCGGATCGGAGAGCTTCTTGTTTTTATTTGTACGGTGAGTCTTGAAAAACTTAGACCCGACCGTATGGACAGTTTCCACGAACCCATCGTTATATTCATCCACGGAGCTTCCTAGGCACTCGAAACGATTGTGGAGTTCGAGCTGAAAGCTCTCGGGGTTTTGGATCTGGATCTGTGCTGGACGGAGCGTAGACCTCATCAGTCGAGACCTTTCGAGCTTAATGTTAATATTCAATGTGCCTCTTACGACGCGGTGATCACTTCCAGTTTTCACCGCGTTGATCACAGAGACATCATTGAATATTTGCTTTTTCGTCGACAGGATGAAGTCAATCTCATTTCTAGTTGCACCGTCAGGACTTTGCCAGGTCCACCTTCTATGGTCACGCTTTTTGAAGAAGGAATTCATCATATAGAGGTCCTCCTTCTCCATAAAGCTAGCCAGTAGGTGTCCCCGGTGATTCCGACGTCCAAATCCAAATTGCCCCACTCGCAGCTCGTCACCGTCTCGTTTGCCCAGTTTCGCGTTAAAGTCCCCCATGACCACGGTGAAGTGAGTCTTAGAACCATGCATGGCTCTTGATATATCCTCATACATGGATTCTACTTCGTCGTCGGGATGTGTCGAGGTCACAGGTCACAGGTTATTTCAATAAATGAAGAAAAGTATGGATTTACCTTCAAAAAAATATTTATCTTAGAAATAGGTAAGCTTTATATTTTAGTAAATTTTTTTTTAATAATATTTTGATATGTTTACAGTTCAAAATTGTCTTAGTAAAAACTAATGTTTTTGTTTACCTATTTTGTGTCAAGTTTTTTTTTAAGATTTTTTCCGCCACCTTCTCCCAAATTACACAGCGCCCGCAAGTCAGCCGCTAGGGTTGGTACGTTGAATTACTGCCATGTCAATCAATAAACATGATAAGTGCGGGACTTTCGTGCTACCCGATATGCAAACAGGATTGCTCGCCTCACGAACATTACACGCGTTGAATCGATTAGCCGATTGTACGAATCGATTGGTGATGTTAATTAGTTGAAACTGAATGTGACAATACAGGCTGTGTGATTAGATGTCTGTGCGTATAGGAAAGCAGAGACAATGATGTAACTAATGTCATTTGTATTGAATTATGGAGTTAGTTTGTTGAGTCACGTCAATTTGCATGAAGTATGGACTTCTAACATGCTCGACAGATAAACAGGTGCCATTTTTTTTTGGGATTTTAAATCCTGCCTTTAAGTCTTTATAAGTCACTAATCTTTAAGTAAAACACAGGAAAACTATTGTAGAAGTAAATAATTGTATTTTAAGTTATGTGCTTAAGTATTTGTTAGTCACTAATCTGTAAGAAAAATACAGGAAAACTGTTTTGAAGTACTAAAAAAAAAACATAAAAATAAAATTAAACTGATTTCCCTATTTTAAAGTGAGTCACCGAGTCTGACAAAATATATGGCTGTAAGCATCCACTTTGCAGCAGTTCGTATTAGTTAATATTCATTAGCGAGGGAGGTCAGATGCTACAGATAAGCTGCAGTCGTTATTAGTAACGCTTTACCCCACGTATTGTTAAATTTGTGTTACATATTACATAAAACAAATTAATATTAAACTACCTTATGACAACAATAGTGCAGGAAAATTGGCTTAACATTTATTTTTCCTAAAAATAATTTTGACAGCTCGCGTAATTGACATAATTTTGACAGTCAAATGTCACTCTAAACAACACTGACAATTTTATTCTAAATGTTAATAGTGGAGTATGTTATTTTTAATTGGCAGTAAAAAAAGTTAGTAGAGACTATATTTTTTCTTGGAAACTATCATAAAAACGGAAGCAAGGTTCGAATTCTACTGTCATCTTAATAAAAAAAGCAATTGGCCCTTTGAATTAATTAACAGAGCATACAAAAAAAAATTGAAACGTCAATTTAAAAAATCGAACGTCTACTTTGGTGTTTTTGTGTTTTGACAGCTGAACTTTTTTTTTTGATGGAACTAAAGTCAATGGTATAAGGATTACTTTATAAGAATTTTCGTTTATTCGATAGATATTGGTAAGTTGGTTAAGTTTGTCATCGATAGTAATCTCTAGTCGCGTGCTGGTCGCTCGTTCGTTGGGTCCCCTACTACAATGGCTTCTAACAACTTTATTTTTCGACAAAATCTTAAAATATGTCTTGGAATATAATATAAATTAACTGTGAATTAGAATTGTAAATTATTTTGTCGTGTCGCTAAGTGGCTTGTGTTGTGTACTTGTTCGGTCGAAATTGGCGGGTAATTGAAAACTGTTGAAGGAATCGTTGGCTAGTGATGTGGTGAACGAAAAGATGGCTTCTTTTAGAGGTGTCCACAGACAATTTGTATTCCTCGTAGATAAAAAAAAAATGTCAAATTGTTAGTAAGCATTTCTGTTTATGTACGTACCGACTTTCTTTTTGGCAAGAAAATAAAGTGTTTTTCAATGGACTTTTCCGTTCAACGCATTTTTTAAATTTTACGATCGCCACGAAACACGGAAAGTGAACTGTCTCAATGATAAACAACTAACATATAAGTTTTTAATATCTATTAAAGAAATCGCTCCTATAATACTTTCTTCCTTCATACCGAACCTTAGGCGCATCATTATAATGATTTAGTAAAGCATTAAAAACTATTTTACGACTATCCAAAGACTACTCAACAAAAACGAACGAATACACGGCCGCAAACATTTTTATCACTGTTGTAAATAAAAAATACCCTCAAATTCTAAAATACATCGAAGAAATCTAATACAATGCACACAAATCATTCCTTTGAAAACTTTAATGACGTTTATCTTCAGCGGGTAAGGTGTATTTTTGTGTGTTCTTCTGTTTTTGAGGGGTAAATAAAATTTTGGCGCGCAAACGACCGATACAGAACCTTGCTATATAGTAAAATCTATCGTGCATCGAAATCGTTGTGTTCGTGACGGAAAAGTTCGCTAGTACCATTCAATCGATGCCTTTTAGTTCGGCGTTTTTTCACTAACTTTCTAACCTAATTATTTATTCACATGCAACGGGTTTGGAGAAAAAAAAAGTAAGGGATGAATTCCAGTAGCGTTTTTATCCTTTTTTTTTCGGAGTCATCGTAGAGTTTTGTGATTATTTGTAAAATGGAAACAGATTTAGGTACAAACCATCAAAGAGATCAATCAGACTATAAAAAGTTTTACAAAACTCGCTCAGATGCAATTGAAATGAGGATTTCAATAAAACGGTTGTCATTTCATAAAAAAGCTAGACCAAACAATCAAATCCGGCGAAATGACTTCGAATTTCAAAAAGAATCAATTCCCAGCTCTCTGAACGTTCCATTTCTAAATACCTTCCCCTTCCGTTTCCTTTTGTTCATATCGACACCGAACTTTGTACCAGATATTAGTCATGTTCGGCCATTTTGTTTCTATGTTCTTTTTTTTTTAAATCTGTTGCGGTCTTCGCTTGTGCTCTTTGAACTACGCTCGACGTTCTGAAATTCGATTATTTCATTTCTGTTCTTTGATTGATGCGTTTTTGTTTTCTCTTTTGGGAGCGGAGCGGTTTTCGAACGTGTGCTAAGTGCCCTTTTGTCGTATTGGTTTAAAACGAGTGTACTTTTATTGAATGGAGTTACGTTTTTTAGGATTTTGTTCGATTCGGTGCAGTGAGCTGTGTGTATAGTTTTTAGTAAAGAGAACGTACTGATATAGAGGTAGCAACATGAGAACTAGTATCTAGTATCTACCTATAACGCTTAGGTAACTAATTATTGCAATATTGAGTTGCTGACGAATCAGACAGAATATATTCGAACACAGTGTTCGGATCGAGATATTTTATTTTAAATATTTTTTCACTGATGATTCGGACACCACCAAATTTATTGAATAAACAGCTTCAATAAATTTGGTACAGTCAGATAAAAAATCCACTCTAAAATAGTTTTGGTAACGCTTTTTTCCCTATATATTACATTATTTTTTTTTTATCTGACTACTAAACAGTGAGTGTCCAAATGGTTACTGAAAAAATATTGAAATAAAAATGTGCTAATTTGGACACTGTGTCCGAATCATCAGCAACTCAAACAGAGGTAGCATCATGAGATCTAGTACCTTTTACGCATAGATACCTAATTACTGCACTATCAAAGTCTCAAGTTAGACACTTAACGACGTCTTCGTGTTTATAACCACTCAAACCTTTCTTTAGCCCATAATGTTAATCAATAAACTCATTAAAAATATTAATTTACCTCTAGTATAAACAGACATAAAACGGCGCCTCAACACTAAACATGTATAAGAAAAAATATTTTAAACCAATTACTTGACCATACGACAAATAACGGTTATCATTCCAATAAACATTAATTCTACGAAATTATCAATTTCAATTTCACTTGCGATAAGGTACATCACTTTTTAACGTCCCCCTATCACGATAGTGACGCGCCATTCGATTATTAAATGGTCGATTATCGATACAGTTGTATCGAGTCGCGTGTCTGTTTATCACTGGCAGGTGCGGTGGTCAATTTCTTTTTTTTTTTGATCGCCATTATGTTATTGTCATAGTTTTCTTTATTAAAATGTGTAACAGTATAAAATGTTGTGTGTCACTTGGCAAAGGTCTTGTGTGTGACCGTAATATGTCGAACGTTTTGTTGTTGCGGTTAGTTTTTATAGGTTAGAAAGTGTTGCGTGTATGCCAACGTGTGTTTTAACAATTTAAAGCAATACTTAATAATAATAATAATCCACAACTTTTCATACAACGCCATCTAGTCTTAAACTAAGCAGATCTTGTGGTGTGAGTACTATACAACTGATAAACATACTTAAATATGTGTTTACACATACATTATTATAGATAAATAACACCCAGACACAGAACAAATGATCGTGCTCATCACACAAACATTTGTCCTAGGTGGGAATCGAACCCACGACCTCCGGCATAGCAGTTAGGGATACTGACCACTAGATCAAGTAACTAAGATGTATTTTTATGAAACAATGCCCAAAAAGAAATTGAAAAAGTTGACGCAGCTTTATTCATAGAATATAGAATTTTCCTAAGTGTTCCAGACTCTATTCGAAAGATAAAACATATCTATTGTGATGTTATAAAGTGGGTAATGTTTCAGATGACTTAGTAAGTTCTTAAAAATGTAAAATCAAGGTCACAGTGGGGCCGACGCCTAGGGCTGCGAGATTATTTCAAAGAGTTACCTAGGCCCTCGCAAAAGGCATGTGAAAGGACACTGTGGGTTTTAGTCTGTAAAAGTCTGATCCAACAAGAGTAGGAAAAATCATATTTTAATTATATCCCACGTAAAAAAACAAAATATACTGAACATTAAACACGTTTATTTTAACGTTATAAAGTAACGCTTCATCTAAATATGCTAAATCAAGGTCATATAGGAAAATGTTTCAGACAATACAGACGACATGCACTAATAGGTGTAATCTATTGGAATTAATAATTAGCAACAATAACTGGGGCCTGTTGAATGGACGAGAAAAAAATAGCATTGTCATCAATGAGTCAAGTACAAAAAATGTATCGTTCAGTGCACAAGTGGCTACATAAAAAATACATATACAAAATAATTTGATTGTTAGGAATTTGTTTTTAGATTTTCAGTTTATTTTTTTGCGCAAATTGAGGTTTTTCAAATTGGTCAATTGATTTTTTCAAGTTAATTTTAGTCAGTTTCTATATTCATTTACAAGTCAGTGGCGTAGCTAGTCCCAAAGGGGCCCCATATCAAAAGTTATCGAGATTTTTTTTTCCAAGTAGGCCCTACTAGCACAGAGACATGAGGCAGAGTCACGATAGGCCTCGAAAGATATGAACAGACTAATTGGATAGATTTAGTCTATGTCATGTAAGACCAAGACCGATGAACTCGTGTATTCTGGAATAGACGAGAGATTAAGTTTTTGTTGTGATCTTATGTAGAGAATGCTAGAACGAACGGAGCGAGCTATAAAAATGGAACATCAGTAATTCATTAACTACGTATCTCTCATCAATAAGAGAATTGAAGGTTGGGGATAACATGTTATGATATTTTACAAATTTCGGGGCCCCTGTAACTTGGGGGCTCCGTATCATTGATACGACTGATACAGCGGTAGTGATGCCCCTGATACAAGCTAAAGATTTTGTTTGAACGCGCTAATCTTAGCAACTACAAATTAAAATTGAAAAAAACTTTTAGAGTTGGATTTTCTATTTATCGAGGAAGCTTATAGGCTATACTTATAATATCATGCTACGGCCAAAAGTTGTGGAGCAGTAACTAAAGACGCGGGTGAAACTTCGGCGGTCAGTATCGAAACTATAAAATAGGCAGTTTAAAATCAACATGTCAGCCGAAAGACTTCCATTGCTGGAATTAGCCCCCCTCCCCCCCCAAGTGTCACCACAACGAACAGTCCTTTCGTCTCGCATCCAACGCGTTGTACAAAACATTATTTTCAAGCAAAGAAGGATAGAAAATATTAGCTAGACCCTCAAAAAAATTTTTGTAAACATTATCACAGATTCAAAACACATTCCTTTCGCCTCGTCGTTAACACTGCATACATCGAAGGATTGGAACAATTTGCCTGCTGCGGTCTTCTCGTCTTATTATAATTTATTTAGGTGTCTTCAAGGCTAGAGTGAATAGGTTTTTAATAAACTAGTGCGATTCACCATCAACGATTGCATCACTGTTTACCATCAGGTCGCAGTCAAGTGCTGGTTTATATAATTAAAAAAAAACAACATTGAACATATAAAAAACTATAATGTAATTATGTCTATGTAGCAAGAAGCTGTCATCAAGTAACATTAATTACAAAAAGTATCGCGTATTTGAACAGGTAATTAATTAAATATGAGTAATGTTCAGTGCATTATTGCATTTCCAATGGCTGTTTATGAACACATTTGTATGCAAAACGACCACTGGTAGGCGAGTGTTAAAATTTAATATGGCCGCTGGTAAATCGGAAATATTCAACTTTTTTTACTTTCGATAACTAAAAGTTCGATAAATAATCTAGTGCACCTCACCATCAACGATTGCATCACTGCTTACCGTTAGGTGGGATAACAGTCAAGCACAAGTTTATAAATCAATTTAAAAAAAAGGTTTTGCATCCAAAAAGCATTGCTTTCAAGTTAAAACGTAATAAATAGACAATGTTAAAATCTGCATAGTAGATACAATTTATTGGTTTGCAAAACTTCTGCTTTGCAAATCTATTTTGTGTAATAAATCCTTCAAGCCGACATTGAAGCATGTCAAACTGTGGTTGAAACATTGCAGTGTACTGCTTAACATAATTCATTCGAGATACCTAATAAACCTAGCTAGAAATTAAACAAAAAGTCAAAGAAAGAAAAATTTACAATTTTTTTTATATTTTATTTTCACACTGAAAAAATAAAGTTTTTTTTCTTTTGTTTTAATGCCACTTTTCTCCACGACTGCACCAATAGGCTTCACACGCGACTCGCGAGCGACTATGGCATTACTTATGCCGTCGCTCAAACGTTCACTATGATCGATTGAGCGTTATCTAAGCGATAGAAACTATGACCTACCATATTAGGGCTTGAGGCTTTTTGTACTAGTTTTTTTGTTTAATACTTTTTATATACCTAGGTAATATGTCTTTTTGTATTATAGTTTTCTTGCTTTCTTAACAAATACCTTGTTTGTACTTTCTTTGTTTCGACTATTTTTTATCTATGTGTGTGTCTCTTTAAATCATGGTTTGTTAGTCTTCTAAAAAATAAAATGAACAATTAAGTAATGATTACACGTTGCTTTTATAGATAGAATAACAATTGATCGAAAATTAACTTTCCCCTTCCCTAAGCTTCATGATGATTAATAGATACGGGATGATAAAGTTACAATTTTGTTACTTGCACCATTTTTTTAAGTTCCTAAAGACTTCCTTCTATTCCACTTAGTGTTACGTGTGTAGCAACACTGCCCATATTCAATATCACAATGTTGCCCCACAAAATAAATGACACTTCCCTAAATTAACAAAAAAGTAAAATAATGGTAATACTAAATATACTCAGGGGTATAGTTATTGGTTAATTTAAAATTCAGGGGTATAGTTATTGGTTAATTTAAAATTCATTTGGGATTTAACGTTGTGTGAGTTGACATAATAGTGTGCTTAAAAAGCTCAATCGAAGGGGAAGATGGCTATAAAAAATTAGTTTATGACTGAAACAAAATATGTTCATGTGTTAATGAACTTTCAATGAGGAGAGGATGAGAAAAAATGAAGGAGGGCTTCTTAAGTAATATTTAGTATGATTTAGCGTGTGATTGACGAAGAGATGAAAAAAGCACTAACTGTTGTAGACCCGCAGTTTTCAATATCAATGTGACAAATAAATGAGTAAAACCGCAGGATAATTAAAAGTTTTCTGCTACCAAAGTCTTAGAACACACGAGATAATAATACCATAAATATAGAGTATTAAACAGAGATAAGATGTACTGACATAACTGAAAAAAGATATGGACCAAGTGTATTGCCCTGAAGAAGAACACAATATTGGCCTGAACTGCAGTACGCTCTGGTATTTCTTTTGGTTTGATAGCCTTTGCCGTTTCACTCTTGGAAAAAAAAACCTCGTTTCACTCTTTTCATTCATGATAATGGAACCAGGATATAAAGCGTTGATGAAGTATTGCAATAACATTTACCCAAGTGTTACTAATGTACTCATTTTTCTTTAAACAGTGAGTCATGTTTCAAGTTCAGTCACGGTAGACCAGATCAATTTCTTCCCAATAGATGGACACAATACACGATTGACTGAGATAATAGTATGTTCAATTATCTGTACACGCATCTCACATAACATCACGCTATCTCCTATAGATGAGGAGGCAAAAAATGACATCCGAATATGTAATATTGTACTACTGTTTTTTTGTTATACGTGTTTGTAGGGTGACTCTGAACTCTGCATTGTAGGAAAAGATATACTCGGTAAATAATTGGTTTCCTCACTGGGTTGTTTAAATTGCTAAAAACCAAGGACTTGGGCAACATCTCAAGATGCCAGTTTCTTCTTGTCTTGAAGGCTTACTTATAGATTATTTTTCTTTTTTGCCTGTACATATTACAGTGTGTATGTCTTTTCTTCTCGTAATAAAGTGCAATCGTTTGACAGCAGATGATGAACTATGAACATTAATTGTTTAGTTATTCTTCAGCCCTTGTCATACAGCATGATGACCTCTTGATAACTAGAACTTGATCAAGCCCAATCAACTTTCACTCAACAATATTAATGCTAAATATCGTTTTTATGCAAATTGTGATTTATTACAAAGTATTTACTTGAACGCTAATTGGTTATTTGCATATTAACCTGTTTAAGGTCATAAGGGTAAGTTGATATAGGTCTTTCTAGAAAGTTTGTGGCAACATTACAATTTATGCTGGACGATGAGGTAGAAAACAAACTCATAAATTGACTTGATCAATTGCAGGACACAAAAGTTAAGTACTTGATTGAAAACGATCATAATGAATATGGGACGGGTTGCTGTTTTATCTTTGTGTGTAGGATCGGTAGGTTAGGACCGGTCGCTGTGGTGATACTTCGGGGAGGCCTATGTCCAATAGTGAACGTCTTTCGGCTGAAATGATGAAGGTCATGTTTGACTTAGTAGTCGTAGTGCTCATCGTGAAGGTGAGCGATGATGTAATTGAAGATGGAGCACGGTTTCCTGTAAGTAACCTTTTCATTCTTAACTTACAGACCCTAGAATAGCGATTAGAATAGTATAGTCTTCTAGTCCACAGAGCATTTCTCTTCTTAGGTCTAAGCACAATATAAGTGACTTTTGATGATTTTTTCAGTTTTCATGCATATCAATGTGAGAATTTGAACGTAGCTTAAAGAATTAAAAGGTGCTTGAAAGAGAAGAAGAAAGACGCGAAAAAGACTTAACACATCTCAAAACCTTCGTTGGTACCGTGAACGTGGGCTCTAAAGAAGTAATGTAAGACATTGGTAAAAGGCTTTATTTTCCCTATCCCTAAACTCCACACCAATAACACTGAATAGGTAGACGTTAGTAAACTAATAGAGAAAGCCTAATTGCATTAAGCTCACCTATGTACCACTATTATACGTGAAGTTAAAATAAATAAAAGCTTAGTAGAGATTTAAAAAACTCCCAAATCTTTTAAAGAAAATATCCCAGTATCTTCCATGACGTGTCCACCCTATAAATCCAAGGCACTATGTCATTACACCCTCGCGTGGGATGTATATTTCGGGAGAGCTGTCGATTCCGTGTGTTACGGCTACATCAATAGCATGGGAGAGGATATTGATGGCACTAGTCTTTTAAACCTTATTGAGTTCAAGATTGATGTTAATGGGAGCATGGTGTCTTTTTGAGAAAGGAAAGACACGTAGAATTTCTTCAGATTCAAATGCACTATCACGAGTTTTTATATATATAGTCTTAATGAGTAAGTATTTTTAAATCTTAGTATTAAAGCCTAGATTCTTTTGAGTGATGGTAAATATCAGGTAACAATCATCATCATCAAAGAACTAGTAACAATCTTAATTATAATTTCTTATCAAGTAAATTCTAATCATGAATCCAACCAATCAAACTCCACTCACATAATCTACGCAGATAGTCTTCATAACTCCAATGACATTAATATCGACAATGCTGGCGAGGCGCTCGACAATGACAAACTGACTTCGTACCATACATAAATACATACAAACATAGAAACATACACACAAGATGATGTAATGAAGAGCAGGTGACCGAAGTGGGTATATTTAGGCCTGATTTAGGGATGTACGTTTTAATATATGAGGTTGATGCTGAATCAATTTATGATTCGATTGTAGTAGTTCAAAGCGTTTCTTCGAAGGTGTTTGATTGGTTTTTAGCTTTTATTTCTTGCATTGTATTAATCGGATTTAGATATATGATTTACTTGAGTGTTCTCGGTTAAATAATTTGAGTATATTTACCAATAAAGCTTAGTTTGAAATTTTAAACTATTCATTCTTAATGAAGAAACGTTTAAATGGTTTTCATTGGACAATCAGTATCTTAATTTAGTTTAAACTTTTAAAAATCCTTTATCAGCTCGAAACATCACATGTCCCATTCATTAAACAAATTTAAAAAATATGAGCAGTTTTGAATTAGAACAGATTTAGAACCAGCCCCCCTAGCCAAGTCACAAACGATAAACGTAAACTCTCAGTAGTCTTTAATAGATTTTCAACTTTATGTTATTGGATATAATGTTGAAAATCTATTGAAGATTACATAGTGTTTTCGTTCGTTCCGGTCGCTAACGCTCAGTAGTCTTTAATAGATTTTCAACTTTATGATCTTAGGTATAAAGTTGAAAATCTATTGGAGATTACTAAGCGTTCACGTTTATCGTTTGCAACTTGGCTAGGCGGGCAGACACACAGTCAGATCTTGGTAACCATTATATTGTGTTACTCTCTTTACCTAGCCATCAATATCTTTTATGTCTACAATAATCATATTTAATATCTCTGCCTGACATTTTGTCATCTGGCAAGGGTTCAAAACTATTGGATATTGGCAGGTCACTGAGAATTGCACAACTGTTATTATGACTAACTTGTATAGTTAGATTAGAATGGCAAGTTATTTTAACCACAGTTACATTGTCGTTGTCAAAGGCATGGTTAAATAATTGGGTTATTTTTGACGGTGAATTATTAGTAATGTCTATGATATTGATTTAGATTCAATGATTTTATCTACCGTGGGAGTGGGGTATGCAGTTAGCGGTTGAATTATTGATGACACCTACAACTGCTATACCTATAGACAGCCGCGACGACTTATAATGGCATAGATAAGCGTCAGAAAGATTGATAAAGCATTAGCTTTCTTTACCAGAAAAAAAAACTATTGTCTGAACAAATAAAAATATTCAAAAACTGCAAAAAAAGAAGAACATGAAGTTCCAAACAAGTCGCTTTTCAAGCAGTCCGATGCGGTTGGTGGTATTTCCGTTGAATAGTGAGCATTAAAGTATTTAACAAGAAAGATTACTCCCTCAAATCGATCGTAAGTTCAAAAAGTTTTCAAAAAGCAGAAAAATCCCGTCCAAAACCTCGAACACTATAAATTAATCGAGGACAGAAGATAACAAACCTTCTGGTGTAAAAATTGTCACCCAAACTTCATCACAGTCGCTTTAGAGTCCATCCAAAACCGATGTTACTTCAATCCTTTATTTGTACAAAGCTCAACTAACCAATTTTATTACCATCGAAGCTTCGAGCATATGGCGAAATCGGTGCCTCCGATGACTGAAAAAAAAGAAAAATTTGTACTCTATCCCTCTTTGGCGTATAGCGCTGTCCTTCTCTTCCTCCACATGTGTTTCCAGTCTGGGATCAATGGATATTGTCCTTTTTTTCAAATAGTTTTATTAACGGGTTGATACAAAGAAGTTATTGGAGTGATTATTATTTGTTTATCTTGAGTTGGTCTGATATTGTTATAAAGATTTGAAAGATATGAGACCTAGGTCAGCTCTGGACTAAGATTCATTACAAGAAAATTTATAGAGCCTTGTAGCATAATCAAGCTTAAGCTAATCAGCCTAATAATGTTCCCACTGCTCGGACTCAGGCCTCCTCTCTAGGACCACACCACATTTCTGGTGGAAAATCAACAAAAGACTTTTCAAGCAAGAGTGGAACGAGAGGGCATCTCAGATTTTTACAGACCAAAACTACTTACCTATGTTCCTTCATTTGCCATTTGCCTTCAAGGGCCACGGTAATTCTTATAATTGTGTACAGACACAACTTTAGTAGGTATTGGCCTTATTAGGCTCCTTTAGTTTTACTGATAATATCTTTGAGGCGCGCGTGGAAAATGTTTTATAACTGTGATAAACCAATATAACGTCAGTTTGTATCCTCTTGTCATTGACAAAAACCGTTGATTCGTGTCATATCGTATGTTTCGAGACGACCGATAGTCATTCATGAGGCGGTTACGGTAATAATACACCATTAATTGATCCATATGCCCCGTGACTGTTTGTTAGTGATATGTTACACCGCGCGGTGTGAAGGAAAGGCGGAGGCGGGAGCGGGTTGGTTGTAGCGATTTGACCGAATGTTATAGGTGAGTTAATTTGGGTGAATTCCAAAAGGTTGAATTCAGTTTAGAGTTCGAGAGAATTGCATGGACATTTTGATTTGGTCATATTATGATTTAGTCATAAACTAGTATATGTAAATCTCCCTAATACTTACAAATAGAGTGTTTATGCATCCTTACAAATTATAAAACAAAGTCTCCTGCCACGTCTGTCTTTAAGAGCGCGATAAATTCAAAACTACTGAACAGATTTTCATGCAGTTTTTACCAATAGACAGAGTGATCTATGAAAAAGCTTTATTACAGTAGAAAAAAGCTGAAAATTTCAAAGATTTCTAACAGCCGTGTGAAGCTAGGGCGGGGCACTATTTGCTTGTTTATTTTTTTAATCTACATGCAACTAAATTTAGGTACTTACAAAAGCGGACTACAATCCAACAAAAAATACAAAAAAAAAGTTTGATTAATATACCTACTAGCAATACACTGCAGATTGCGTTTTTTTTTGTAATTTCTTTCCGTCCTTCCAAAGGTTGTCTGATAGATATCGCTGTCAGCGATACGACTGTCATTGTAAGTACTACATATATGTATTTAAGTTCGTAAGGAAGGTCAAAAGGGTTTTGTAACTTTAATGGTGTCTAATAAAGTTTATTATATTCTATGATCTCTTGTGATCGCATTACTTTACGTAAAATTTAAAACTAGGTTACTAAATATTAGTTTGGATTTAAATAACTATATTATTGTTTTTTATTTAATTTTGATAAACAACTAAACTGCTGAGACTCAGGCCTTTTCTCTAGGAGAGGGAATGTGCCGTAATCCACCACGCGGGCCCAGTGCGGGTTGGTAGATGTCACAAATGTCTTCGAATTTTTTGGTTCTAAGACATGCCGGTTTCCTCACGATGTTTTCCTTCACCGTTTTGAGAGCAGTGATGATGAAATAAATTACACAAAGTAATGCGCCTGGCTGGGTTTGAACCCGCGACCTACAACTCGGTAAGTCGAGGCCGTTACCACCGGACCACCACTGCTCATCAGGTACAACTAAAGTATAAATAAATAAATAAAGAGATTTCTTGTAAAACCGCACACGCTCTTGACCAATAAATTTTTAAATCGCTTCCTCTTTTACCATACACCAAACTTACTTCCTCAAACGAAACACTCAATCGATAACCCACTCTGTATCTAGACAATAAAGCTCAAATTCCCTTATCACAGCCGTGAGAAAATATGTCAATACATCAACATGATAAGAAGGTGATGATTTGTGGAATGTGATACTAAAGAGTTTTTAATTCGTAAACATTTTAGTTTCCTTAAGACTAGTTTGTTATTTTTATATAACTGTTATTGATACTTTGTTTTTACTAGAACAATTCCAATAACTGTGAATTTGCAATAATTTTTATTGTTTACGTGGCTATGCTTCGTGCGTTTTTTCATATTTTTGGTAGGTACCTATGTATCCAAATTCATTATACTCATTCTTGATTCCGCCATCTCTGTTCTACCATCGGACAATCCGACGTACGGCGCGTATCCACCCTTACGTTATTGAAACTTCTACGGTCCGTACCTACTAAGCGTTTTGCTTCGTCGTACCTATATACATACCGAGTACATCGAAGGACTGGAACAAATTGCCTGCTGCGGTCTTTCCCACTGATTATAATTTAGGTGTGTTCAAGGCTAGAGTGACTATATAGGCTTTTAATAAACTAGTGCGCCTCACCATCAACGATTGCATCACTGCTTACCATCAGGTGGGATCGCAGTCAAGCACTGGTTTCTAATCTAAAATCTTTTAATCTTTCCTCTTAATAATATTATGTAATTTAGATCAGCTGGTAGGTTTAGTACCATTGCAAGATTTTGCAAAGCTGTATTTCTCGTACGGATTCATAAATTAGGACAATTTGAACAGGTATCAAGTGTAAATATTGTAAGAAATGTATTTTTTTTTTTATAAACATATCTTCGAATTTTTGGTTCTAGGATACATCGGTTTCCTTACAATGTTTTCCTTCACCGTTTTGAGAGCAGTGGTGACGAAATAAATAATTCTAGAACCAAAAATTCGAAGATATGTGACATCCACCAACCCGCACTGGGCCCGCGTGGTGGATTATAGTCCTTTCCCTCTACTAGAGAGGAGGCCTGGGTCCCAACAGTGGGAACATTATAAGGCCGACTATGATATACTGTGTAAGTGTTCAAATAAACTAAAATACAGATTGTAATAAATTACAAGTATAAAACTAACTCAACACTGCTAATTCTCCTCTCAACACTACATATTTTTTATTAATAAAATAACTCAAGAACAATAGCCGATTAAACGGACCAATAAAAATGTCGATCTCCAGTTTCTTCCCACAGACATCCTGTTCTAGATCTATAGATCTCATGTATTTATTGATCTGAAGGGTCGAGTGGCTGGGCGACTCGGTTTACCGACTTGCAGATAAAGATAAAGTAAACAATATCGGACGCTGGATTACATACAGGCTGATCATAAAAAATATGCAAAAAATTTTTGGGACAAATTATAATAATAAAAAAAAAACTGGGCAAGTGCAAATTGGACTCGCGCATTGAGGGTTCCGTGCAAACTACTTATGTAATAGTTCAATTCCCGAATAGAGTCTCGATATTTTTTTCCGAATCGTATAAGTTTTTATGACGTAACAACAAATTTACAGTTTTCAGATTTATTTCTATACCTGTACTATAAGATCTTGTTTTATGCCAAATTTCAGGTTTCTGGGTCAACGGGAAGTACCCTATGAATTTTGATTCCCTTGAGATTGTATCGACATAAACGACCGTATCTTTTTTTTGTTAACTTAGAAGTTTGATTTTTTTACAGCTTCAAGGGGTTGCAGAGCTGAGTATATGGTTTTAATTTCAACTAGATACCTCTACGCGTTTCCGAGATAACGGGTCTTGACTGAAAGTCATCCTATAAGGGTTCCGTTTTTCCTTTTGAGATACGGAACCCTAATTAACCATTATAATACATTAATTCTTGGACAGACCTATACTGAAAAACAAGACAGTCGATTAACGATTATTAAAAAAAAATACCTGTTTCAATACAGTACAAAGAAATTTTATTTTGCTTTATTTTCATAGTCATGTTGTATTGGACACAAGAGTACTGTGTTTAAAAACTTTATTATTATTATTAATTCTTACTTAAATATTTTAAAACTTAATAAAAAAATAGTTTTGTATTAGCTGCATTAATTCCGGGATCAATATAAAAACGGTATATAAAATTTAACGACTATATTTTAATAAAATATTTACTTAAATATATGCGTATCGGAATAAGTAATAATTGCGCATCTCCGTATTAAACGTATTTGATTGCGCATTTACGTTCAGAAGCCGACTAAACATTCCAATATTTGTTTATTTAAACGATTTCGTATTTCATGGGGATAATTTTGATAGTTTTATTACTTGGAATTCCTGTAATACGTGTGTATGTTTAAGTAATTGATGGGTTATATTTTCGTGGCGATTTTGATGGTCGCATCATTTTATTTTGGTAGCAACATTAGAAAGTTTCATTCAGATTAACCGTGAAGTTTTTATTTTAGTTGTGATGTTGGTAACAGTCGTTGTTGCTGAGTATAGTATCCGTTATCTTTTGGCACGTAATGAACAAGGAACTAATTATAAATGTAATAATTTTGACGTATTGTTGACATTTGTCTATTTTAAGCAGCTCACTATAAAATGCTATAATGTTATTCATTCATGTCCATTGACACACAATACTGTTTATTCTGTTAAAATTATAGCTCCAACACAAGTGTATTTTATAAATTATTGGGGTTACTTCTTAGTAATGCAGAAACAATAAAAAGATTTTGTTGTTTTTATATTTTGATTTTTTGAATACACTGATCATTTAACTGTAGTGCAAGTCTTTTAGTATTTATAACACATATAGGACTTCCAAAGGTGACTGATTCTCCTAATTAAAGTTACATTAATTAATAGCGAAGCACAAATCCATTTTCTTTCCATAACAAATGACTAGTTACGCCCCCTGTCTCATTACTTATAATCTATACTCATTAGTTTATACTCTAACACATTGAATATAACTATCATTATGATTATTGGTAGTAAACATATCAAAATGACATGACAAAAACAACCCTATTTTTCTCTCTCTCTTTTATTTCTTTGTATTAAAAACCAAATTAACTTATCGTCTTGTAAATTAATACTATTACCTATCATTCTTACTACTGAAATATCAACTTAATATTTATTTCTGACCAATTTTTTTTTTTTATATTAATGCAATTAGCCGTAAATTCAAAGCTGCTGTTATTGTTTAGCAAGAAACACCTGAATCAATATCGATGTCTATAAACATTTGTGCAATAATGAACATGTAAATCGGTCACACCCTGTATAACACTAATAATTACGTCACTAATCGAACGATATGGGAGCACCTCGCCGGACTGCGTCCCACGCGTGTAGCAGTACCCGCTATTTTGCTATCTGTACCTATGATCAGCAAATAAGCAGTACTAAGAAACTATTTGATTGGCATTTGGAAATAAATTGATGACCTGCCTTTGTTTTAAACAATGATACTCTGTGATTAATAAAACGCGTGTTATTAAAAAAGTTATGAGTATGTAGAGCGAGTGCGAGTATAGCAGTGGTGGCCGAATGGTAACTTACGTTGTAGGTAGTTGTAGGTCGTGGGTTCGAACCCAACCAGGTGCATTACTTTGCGTAATTTAATAAGTACATCACCACTGTTCTCAAAACGGTGAAGGAAAACGTCGTGAGGAAACCAGACAGGCTTAGAACTAAAAATTCGAAGACATGTGACAACCACTAATCCGCACTGGGCTCGCGTGGTGGATTACGGCCCATTCCCTCTCCTAGAGAAGAGGCTTGAGTCCCAACAGTGGGAATATTATAAGGCTGATTATGCTTATGCAACACAGCATATGCTGCATATGCTTATGCTTGTACATGTGGATAAATGGAGAGGGAGAGGGAGGTCAAAGAAAATATAGATGGATTGTGTGAGGAGTGATATGAAAAAAGGAAGTTAGTGACAGGACAGAATGGAAGAAAATAAAGTGTTGCGTTGACCCCAAACAACACGAGTCTATGGCAAGAATATGATGAAGAAGAAGACGAAGAAACGATAAGAAAAAAAAGAAAGAAACGAAATTCAAATAGAAACTTCTATTAGCGCTCTTCTTCTTTGCTACCATTTGTAATGTTGCTGTGCCCGACAGGGTCCATAATTGTTTCCATTTTTTATTATTTATCACCTGACATGTACAATAGAGATTCATCTTCTGTCTCTCGTTTCTTTTTGTTTTTCTCTGCATCACCCAATGATTGACTGGTAGAAAATGGCTCAGGCATTAAGTCCGCCTGTGTACTTTTGTGTGCATAAAGTATTTAATAGGTAAATAAATAAATAAATTTTAGTATTTAAGTAGAGTTTGACAAGTTTCCAACTTCAAAATCTTAATAGGCAATAAAAATGCTTGCAATTATTTTACTTACTAAATTGAATCAATTTTAACTCTAGTCAACTACAAAAGAATTTTTAATAATATCTTCATAAACAACGAATTTATAAAGGTTCAAACTTGCTAATAACAAAGAGAAGTCCGATATGGGCTTTGACGTCAAAGTCTATCATCACGCCCGTACGGCAGCCATAGAGAACAGAGTCTTGGTGAGAGAGACGGATATATTTGTCGTACCTCATTTGCTTTTCTACCAATTTTAATATTGTATTCACAGTTACCATTCTATTTTTGTATATTTATTGATTAACTGGTTAGTTAGCAAAAATTTTGTTCCTGCATTTTCCCTATTCTTTTTTTTTTAATTAATATAAACTAGTGCTTGACTGCGATCCCACCTGATGGTAAGCATTGATGCAATCGTTGATGGTGAGGTGCACTAGTTTATTAAGAGCCTATTCACTCTAGCCTTGAAGATATAACCGAAAGGGAAGACCGCAATCGAATCTTGCTGTTGTATAAACGTCAATGAAGTCATAAATTTTATGACGGTTAATAATCCTAAGACAGTCAGCCCATTGAAAATATAACTGAAGCATAGAAATATCAATAACAGCTTGTTAATACAATATACAATGTAGCACAAAGTAACGTAAACTTTGATCTGAATAACGATGATATACCAACCATATGTTATAATCGTTTAAACACTGCTTCAAACGTTGTGAAGAAAATTATTGGTGTAGGGGACATACACACAGATATCTATCTATCAGTCTTATAATGTTCCTACTGCTGGAACTCAGGCCTCCTCTCTAGGAGAGGGAGTGGGCCGTAATCCACCACATGGACCTAGCGCGGGATGGTGGATCTCACATGTCTTCGAATTTTGGTTCTAGAACATGCCGGATTCCTCAAGATGTTTTCCTTCACCGTTTTGAGAGCAGTGGTGATTAAATAAATTACACAAAGTAATGCGCCTGGCCGGGTTTGAACTCGCAACCTACAACTTCTAAGTTGGAGCCGTTACCACTCGGCCACCACTACTCTTCAATAAAAATAAAAATTAATAGTTAAATATTTCATCATCGGACGACTAGACAGACGTACGGCGTTTCGCCACCGGTAATGGCAGACATCCCACCCATACGTACAAAACGTTTAGGGATCACGTTCATTCTGCGTACAGCTAAGGAGTGGAATTCCTTGCCGGACTCGTGAGTTTCCTGATAGCTACAATCTAGGGGTTTTTAAGTCAAGAGTGAATAGATTACTTCTAGGCAAGCGTGGGCATCATTGCTTACCATCAGATGTGATAATGGTCAGGCGCGAGCCTATTATTAATAAAAAAAAATGTTAAGTTCAAAACTCCAGAATTACGGGACCAATTTGGATATACTGTTTTTAAAACTAATTGTTAGTCTCAGGTAAGTTCTTATAAAGAGAAAGACTTGTAAAAACAATATATATTACTTTATTGTGTTCAAACTGTGCCTACCTGACAATATTAGGATTAACTGTCAATCCTTACTTTATGCTACTTTTATTTATCCATAGATTTGACACTGTTTTTTTTTTTACGATTTAGGTACCTGACGTTTGAGTTTGACAGTTAGTCAGTCCAATAGCTTTTGACAGAATGACGTCTGTCAGAACAACTATTATTATAATAAAGAATAGTCTGTTTGTCTTAGTTCAATACTGACCTACTAATTTTGCTTTTGTTAATAACTAAAACTTTCTTAAGATTTGAATTGAATTTTTGGTACATCACGTAACTTTAAGTTTCGGAAGAGCGAAGTGCCCTAACACAGGCAATTTTTGTCTAAAAGGTCACTCCAACAACCAGACGAAGTAGTTAATTTGTGAAAGAAAATAATTTATTTGTATTTGACCCATTAAGTTCAACTGTATCAATCGTAGAATTTTATGTCTACAGTTACTGTCCCTATTAATTTTCGTTATTAATAATATACACACTTGCTTTTCCAATTTACTTTAGACATGTGCAGAATAGTCGACATCGGCTCTACTTGCAGTATCAGAAAAATTGAATAGAATAAAAAATAGCCATTGACCGCTAGTTTTCTCGCAAAGAAAGTCCTAACCCAGGTTTGACCTTGTTGAGAGCTAAATTTTGCAAAATAATTTTCCCGTGGATGCGAGACGCACAGGACCGGTCATTATGGCGACACTTTGGGGAGGCCTATGTCCAACAGTGGACGTCTTTCGGCTGAAATGATGATGATGATGATGATTTTCCAATTACCGACTTCTTTGTAGAAATCGATCGTCATGGCTAGATCATGTTGCGGGGTTTATTGAAAGAGTTACTGGTTATTAGGGAGAGAAGGACTACACGATAGCACCTACAAGTTAATGACAACAAAATCCTATAGAATAATAAAATAATCACAAGGATTGTTTAGAATAACCGACCATGTAACTACAGAGTACTTAAACTTAGTTTTATTACAATACAATATCTAAATTTAGGTTTACAGTAGGTAAAGTACTTATATTAAGTCAGTTAGGGGCAGGGAAGTGTGATTTTTGTCAGCTATTATTGCAAAACTATTATTTAATTATTAACATCTTAAATATCATAACTTAATAGGTATTTAAACAAACTGAAAATAATAATGCTATTATTGTAGATTAATTCATTTTAATTATTTTTTTATTTTTGAAACTATGCAATTCATTCATTTTTACGGACCGGCTTTATGTCCTATTTAGAAATTAGTTTGTGCCTAATGGTTATTAAAATTAAAATGAATGCTCTCCTTAAAACTCTTGTAAGTAGATAGATACTAAATAACTAGATTTAATTAAAACCGTATAAATGATAATTTATACGGTTTTAATTTACATTGCTATCTCGGGTAAATTTACCTGTTATCTCCATATGTAGGTAAATGCATAAATTTTATATTGTTAACCCCGTGTAGATATTTATTCTATTAGTAGCTAAATAAAAAAAACCCACAACGCATATAAAAAATTAAAATGGTATCTTTTTGTAGAAAAACCATTAAAATGTAACGTCGTCTCATCGAAAATTATTTCTGATTATTATTTTTATGTTTCAATAATTCGACATTTTATTACCAAAATCATTTCATCAAATTAACACCTAAACAACTATCGTAGTATCAAATTTATAATCAAACTATAAAATTTTATACATAAAAATATATCAAACAAAATCATTTAAATCGTTAATTAAAAATGTCTTGCTAATAATAATTGAAATAGCACTGAGTTCGCAATACATTCAAACGCGTGCAATAAAAATAATTCTCTCACAAAGAAAAAAGAACATATTACACGAAAACAATGGAATAATCCCACAATAACACGTATTCGCGTTATTCGATTCACTGTTAATCGATACTGTTTAGAATCGATTAGGTTTTTGTCGACATTCTAATTAGTATTAACTGTAATTGATACAGTTGGAAAAACACTTGCATGGGACTTTACTCAATATTCATTATTCGTTTATTATACGAAGGGTTATTTGAATATTGCATTTTTTGCATGTATAATGTTTCCTGATGTAATCGAAATAGAAAAGATAGGTAGCTATTTTTTTATCTTCATATTCAAGGCAAATATTTTTTATACTTAACTTTTTTTACGCTCTGTATAAAATGTGGCAAAGTTATAACTTGTCACAAAAATATTATTTTAAAATATTAATTAATTATTATGACTACGTTGTTATAATAATATAATAATTAAAGCCCGGAAACAGATCTGTTGAACAGTAGACGAAGTTAACTCTTGGGGTCAACGACCCGGGGGCGCCATCTGTGCCAGAATCATTTAACTTTACCTGGTTACTTAATTTGTACAATCTCTATTTTAAATGTTTTTATTAATTAAAACACAATGGAAGTTTTTGTACGTTTTTGAATATCATCAATACCTACATGAATTACTTTTAATATAATAATCATAATATTATTTTTCTGAAGAAAACAATGAATACGTAAGGTAATTTGGCATTTTTTTCTCTCTACTTAGCTTTAGTTAATTTTGAATTCACGTCACTAACTTAATTAGTTTTTTATAAACCAAAAGTATTTCTTTACAATGAGTTGCTTATGTACCTAACTAACCATTTAATTATAAAACTGTTTAAACCAACAGTAAAGAGAGTAATAGCACAGCAAATAGTTTTATTTATCACTTTTAATTTTAGATATTTTGATATCTTTAAATTCGCCATAGGAATTTATTATTTTACTAAGTCTATCATAACAAACATAATTCATTTTTGTTTTCAACAGCATTCTCATCGCAACACCCCAAAAAGATTATTTTTATTTCGTCCATGTGTCAAAAACACAAATACAAAAATAGATGAACTATATTTAGAAATTATTCATTTATTTCAGTTCAGTTCTATGTCAGTAACAAAACCAGTACTTATCTACTTAAAAAACCAGAATTTCGAAACCATTTCTAAACTTGACCACTCAATTAAAAATTAACTTTACCCAACAGAGGAGTACAATTTAAGTCTTTAAGCCTATTCATATTGAACCCACAAATTGTACGAAAGAAGATTGTGAGGTGAGAGAACCAACTATCGTCCAATCAATCACAGAATCATCCGTAGTCCGTGTTTCCGAATCGTCGCTCGCCGGCAAGGCACCGTCGCGACGCGCCACAGATTAATAAACTTTCGATAGCAATTGATCATTTGATTTACCGATCGACTCCACTCTCTGCTCTATTTCCAACTTTTTATTTTTTAATGAGAAATGCATTCTTCGACGATGTGTTGAGCAATTTTTATTATTCGTTTTAGTTTTAATTTAATGTGCTGCATGATCATAAAGTTTTGCCAGGTCTGGATAAATTGTATTTTTTTCTACCGAGCTGCGATTTGATCGGCTTCTTTTATATTTTTGTACGTTTTGTCATAAATTTTTGTGGTGTCCAGTTGGCCTAAATCTTGTTGGAACTTAGAAACAATGCTCTATGAATGAAACAACTTTGCAAGTCTTATAAGATTTTTATCTAATTGACACTTGAAAATTATTCTGATTACCATTCCAAGTCACTAAAAAAATCACATTTCCCCTGAATAAAACAATTAAAAACACTTAATTATCTAACACTTACGTGTGTTCTCAGACGAGACTTGTAAAATCACAATTATTTTCAATGTATGTCCACATAACACTTCTAAGTCCAAATTATTTCACAAGAACTGTTTTCAAAAATTGTTGTCCAGTATCACACGCACTAGTAACAATACTGTTACTAAATTATAAAAGCGAAACACAGTCAGCTACGCCCAAAAATAATCTTAAGTCCGAGCGAAAACAAAACAAAAACATGACACAGTGTACACAAAACTCAAGTTCACAAACAGCCGGTACGGAAGAAAAAAAAAAAGATCAAATTAATAAAAAATCAGTGTGAGATTATCGACAGTTTACAATCACAATCGATTATCGGACAAACGGTTTCGATCCGATTAGTTATTATTACGTAAGGTGATCCTGATCGCGGAGCGCGGCGTGGCGGCGGGCGCGCGTCGTTGGCGCGACACACGACTGCAGTGCGATCCTTCGGACGAAGCCCCACCAACTCTACGCGCATCTGAGGCTCACTCCTTGGCGCGGCCCCGCCCAGTGGGACGCCACTCGGTAGCTAAGATGACCGTCTCCCTCTTTATCACTCGCGCTCTGTTCCACGCTTCTCGTCCCTTTCCCCCGCGGCGACAGTGGGGCGCGCCAATAGGATCGGTTCGGCGGATCGAGTCGAGACGATGAATCGAGATGTGTACTTAGGTATCACTGCACAAGTCCTTTTGTTGTAGTCGATAATAGGATGCGCTTTTTTGCGGCGCGATCGACTGCCCGCTTCTTGGACCGCTCGGCGGCTGTTTGTGTTGCCGTTCATTTGTTTACGTTTACTCTGCTGCTTCTACTTGTGACCACAACAAACACGCCTACCTGATTTTTTCTGTCTGTTTAAAATGTATTGATCAAAGCTCCACGCCTTGGGTGCTACTACATTATCATACATACTTTTGACAGTACATCTATATTTTTCTGCAGTTTTTAGGTAGTCTTTAGCGATTAAAAAACAATGACACTTGATTTTTATTGCATTGTCAATATTGGCGGTTGAAAAGAATAAAAAAGGGGAATCCGTTCTTAGGCATCACCTTGAAATAATCGAAAGTGCATGAACACAACTGTAAGGGCAAGACGCGTAGGGTGATCGTCTCATCGTCGGCAGGGGTGGGTGAACTCCGTAGGGCGCCGATGTAGGTCAGTTTTTGTTTCGCGCCACCCGAAATTCGGTTACTAGGTTCATTCGTGTTTCGTTCGGGTATTAATCTTTAACGGGGCCGATAATTGGCACTTTTACCTCGTTTTTTGGTGATGTCAGAATATGTTAGGTTATGATTTCAAGTAGGTAATTAAAGAATTACTGCGTAATGCAAGTTGAAGTTAATTACATTCATACGTCCTACAAGCTAACATTACTTAAACATTTAAGAAAAATAAATATTTTCAATCTTAAAAAAAGTCTTTTGCGAATATTACTAAACACAAAGGATTTTCACTAGCTACCAAAGAAAAACAGATCTACTGTATTTTAAAAGACAAGAATTAATGAAACATTTATTAAAGTAAAAAATAAACAGGCCTATATATTTAAAAAAAAAAATCCACAACCTCACATTTCCGTGCGAAGAAAATTACACTAAGTCAGTTGCATTCCTCTCGCCGCTAGATGGCGGTAGGCGGCGCTTTCCCTCATTTTCCGTACATTTTCCGACCGCTATGTATAAAAAATTTAGTAAAATTCATTTGATTGTTAAAGATGGTAAATATACTTAAAAAATATGAGTTTATGAGCTGAAAAAAAATTAAGATTTGTTCCTACTGTTTGGGTGAATGAAACTCGTAAAAGCAGTGATTTCTGTGTTTTTTTTTTTTTGTAAAGAAAGTGCTTTTGTGATTGATATTGCTTAGCAAGCCAACTGTATGTTAATTAATATTAATTTTCTGATACCTAACTGAAATATGGATTTTACAAAACTTGATTTGCTTTTTTTTTACTTTTGGTAAGCTCGCGTTTGACCACTATCTCGCCTGATGGAAAGCGACGATGTGGTTGATGATGGAGCACGCTTGCCTAGAAGCAACCTATTCACTCCTGACTTGAAAAGGTTGATTTGATTTTGATTTTACCATGAACCCGCTCTTGACTTCAATCACACCTGATGGTAAGCGATAAATGGGGAAAAGGATGGAGCGAGCGTGCACCGAAAATACCTTTTCTTTCTTGCTTTAAAGGGAAAGTAGGGAACATAGAAAAGTTGGCGTAGTATCATCACAGCGTTAATGTTTTCCCATTGTCGATTTGGACCAATTGTTTAAGTATTTTAGTGTATTTATGTAGTGTATTAATTTGAGTATATATTGTATAATTATATTATATTTATTCTATGGTTTATTAGTATATCTATTCTATGGTCTATAAGTAAATCTATTCCTGTATTCGTCTTTTTCTCTCTCTTTTATTGCACCTACCACTACTTTTATCTGCATCACCCAAAGGTTGACTGGTAGAAAATGCCTAAGGCATTAAGTCCGCCTCTGTACATTTGTGTGCATAAAGCATTAAAAAAATAAATAATAAATAGACACTGCTTTTCACTGTAGAAGAAATTTTTTGATAGGAAAATAAATTTGCACCTTTAGTAGATACATATAATCAGCCATATAATGTCCATATTGCTGTAGGTAACTCACGTCTCCTTTCTAGGATAGGGAATGGGCCGTAATCCACCACGCGGGCCCACCCGGGTGCGTGTTGGTGGATATCACATGGCCTCGAATTGTTGGTTATAGGACATGCCGGTTTCCTCACGATGTTATTTTAGTATATTTACGATTTATGTCAAAGTAATCTAGGTATGTCTATACTTCTATAAAATTATATTAGTTAGTAGTTAAGTAGCAGTACGCTGACCTTATATTGTTTGCGAAACTGGTGGAAGATGGAGCGAAAAGGTTCCAGAGTAGCGATCGTGAATCGATAGACGCAGGTTTTGGAAGTATACTTGGTGAATCGATGACCTGGTGAAGGCCGCGAGAGTCTGCTGGATGCAAGAACAAAAATAGTCTATGGAGCGACGCTTTTGGGAGAGCAATGTGTAGCGGTGTACTATGAAATGATGATGATGATCCACTGATTATAGTTTTGTCTCACTCATACATTTTTTGTGTGTAAGGAGTAGAATACCCTGCCGGAGTCTGTGTTTCCTAGCTAAAACCCTAGGGGTCTTTAAGTCAAGAGTGAATAGGTTACTTCTAGGCAAGCGTGCTCTATCGTCGGCCACATCATCGCTTACCATCAGGTGAGATAGTGGTCAAGTGCGAGCCTATAGCCCGGGGATTCATTAGGCAACATTTGTTGATAAACTGTTTACGACGTGCTTATCACCAAGTTTACCGTAAACACTGTTTCTGAAACTTGGCCGTCCACACTTGTCAGCTGTTGCTAGGATATCGCCCGAGGAAGTAGTGATGCTTTGTGCTGCTTAAATAATAATTTATAAGAGAGCTACTAGACAAAAAAAGACGAAAAAGTGGTGGATTCGAAACTATCTCTTAAATAGAAGTTACACACACACACACATGACATATTCAATTCTGCAGCAATGTCGGCTCAAGCATATTTTTTCTTAAATTTATTTTTATAATCGTTATTTAAAGAATCCCAAAGTACATGATGCTGTTGATAAAGCTCTATGAGCATCGAAACCTGGTTTTTGGACCACACTGCTTCCATGTTTACTAGATGTTTCATCTTGCTCTCCATTCGAAGTGGGGAGCACGACAACATATTTTTTATACAATGTTTCATCATCTTTGTTTATTAACTGTTTCTAGAGATGGTGAAACATTGTAAAACACTGTTTATAAACTGTTTAGAAATAGTGTTTATTAACAAACGTTCCCTAAATTTATTAGCCAGCTTATCAATAATAGTAAAAAATAGTGTGTTGTTACCAATTTTTTTTTTACAACCTTAAAAAAAAAAAATGAACGGATTCAAATAACTTTTCCCGCTCCGGGTGAGTGAGGCGAAGCGTTTGACTTTAACTGTCCAAAACCCACTCATGTTCCTGACCTTTGCGTTTCGAAAAATTCCGCCACCCAGTTAGGTGTTACCTAATTTGTCAAGAACAGCTTTCAAAAATCATCAAAATTACATAAACAAATCTTTTCATCTCAATCTATTCAAAATTACATCGACAAACAAAAGAAGAAATTAAGATTCATGAAAATTGTGACAAAATAATTGCGCCGGAGTCGATCGTGCGAACGCAATTATTATAGCTCGGCGCTCACGCAAGCACAGTGGCGACATCCGAATAGCGTGGATAGAGCGGACAGCGGGAATCACGTGTAAAACTGGATTTTGGAAAATATATTGGAATTGGACGTAGGAGTGGGTTTGCGAGATTTCTTAAAAGAGCTACTGCGATCGTTATTAGGGTTCCGTACACAAAGGGTAAGAACGGGCCCCTATTGCCAGACTCCGCAGGCCTGTTACCAGGCTGTATCTCATCAACCGTGAAACCTAGACAGTTGAAATTTTCACAGATGATGTACTTCTGTCACTGCTATAACAACAAATACTAAAAACAGAAAAAAAAATTGAAGTGGGGCTCCCATACAACTAACGTGTTTTTTTTTTTTTGCCGTTTTTTTCTCTACGGACCGTACGGAACCCTACGTGCGCGAGTCCGACTCGCACTTATCGGATTTTTCTCTAAGTCTAGATTTAGAACTTTTACTGACTAATATCACACCTATGTTCCATCAGCTGTTGAATTTTGCGTTCTAGGATCACGAGTATCATTTTCATACGTTTTCCCATGACCCTAACTGGGATCCTCTGTTGGGCCCCTACGGTTTTGCTGACATCTCTTTGAGGAGCACTTGGAAGACTATGCGCTCTCGATAACTCGAACTCGGACTTTATAGGACGAGCGGACGGCGAACTGGTCATTTTTCGTTGTCCGCAAGCTCTCGTCTACGGTGACCGGAGATCGCTCTGCGATCGGAAATCTCAGAGCGATCTCCGGTCATCCCGGCTCCGGCCCCGGGGCGTCTTCTGGGTACGCAAAGGGTAATTGAAAGAACACGGATTAGTTTTTCTCCCCCTAGTTTGACAAGCCAACCCCAGTGGTCACTGGGCAAATCCCAGTGGTCACTGTGCATACGACTGACGTGACCCGCCTAACCTGTTTGAGCCTAGCAGCCTTTCTGCCCAGCTCCCCTAGCCAAGTTACAACCGTTTCGTTTAGATTCTCTTTTCGTTGATCGTCTCGAGTCGGCCACGCCTCCAATTCCTTTGTTCTGAAGTCATCTCAACGCGGTCAGACGCCCGTTTTGGAGCGCAGCATATTATTCCGTATACGGTCTCTTCTCCTTACACCCAGAGTTCTGCGCTTCATAGCTTTCTGGTAAACCCCAAGGCGAAGCTTTTGCAATTCGGTGAGTGACTAGGTCTGAGCACCGTAGGATGGGATAGGCAAGATACATATGTCGATGAGTTTCCGCTTCAAGGAGGTCGGTAGGTTTTAGTCTATAAAAATCTGACATTCCCTCTCACTCCACCCAGAGCCGGAGAAGTTACGCAGTACGTTAGAATGAAGAACTGATATTGTTTAGCAGAATAATTTTTATTTAGTTTTTTGTCGGTTTATAAAAAGCATTTTATCTTTCAGAACACAAGATTGAGTTTATATCCCGATCAGCTTCCATTTCGTGTTAGTTAATATACGAATGGTCAAACGCGAAACACCTGGTGGTAAGTGATGATGAGGTCGATAATGGAGCGCACTTGCCTTGAACTAAACTATTTACTCTTGACTCAAAGGCACCTGGGTAAATGGGTTGCAGCTATCAGGAAACACGGACTCCGGCAGGGAATTCCGCTCTTTAGCTGTGGGCACAATTAATGTGTTCTCAAAACGTTTTGTGTGTATGCGTGTTATGTCCTGTCCACCATGTACCGATGGCGCATCGCCGTACGTCTAGTGGTTTGATGATACAACGGGCTTGGTGGAATTATAATACGCAATTCTGACGCACACTCCCCGAAATGGACCTAAAAAAAGGTTAATTGAACCGCTATGGTTTCAACAACTTTTCACAAAACATGACGGCATACTATAATTTTTATTAGCAAAATAACACCGAATAACACGCGGGCGTCATTCGAAGCGTAATGGCCGACGGCAGACTGACTATGGTGTGAATGTGTGCGTGCTGGCTTGTCTACATTAGCGCATTGACTTACTATTGGTGCTTCAGCTATTGTTAAAAAAAAAACGGCGTTCGCCTTTTTTTTAGGTCGTTGCTCCCCGAGATGCAACCGGTAGAAAACCGACAGGCTAGCCAATCGGCGTCGATGCTCAAGCCTTTGGAGCCTCGACTTGACGAGTGCATCATTGCCAAGATAATCATCTAGATCTTCTTCATAGCGTATCGATGGCAAAACTAGTTAAATTTCTTGCCTGGCCCAGTATTCGGCCACGGCAGTGCCGTCCGCTGATGCTGTCATTAGGTTCCTACGTGAACAGGTTTAAGGATGCGATTGAGCGGAATAAGGGCTCTAAAGTATTTGCACGAGATCTGTCTATTGGGCAAAGCCAGCTCACGAAACTGAAGACCGACGATGGCAGAGTCATATCCGCCAAATCGGAGCTTCTGGGAGAGATCGAGGCTTTTTATGGACAGTTATACACGTCTACCGCTAAACCCGCTGTAAATCTAGTAAACGACCCAAGAGCTAGATTGACTCGACACTATACCGAAGATATCCCGGACGTCAGCCTGTACGAGATTAGGATGGCTCTGAAGCAGCTGAAAAACAACAAGGCGTCGGGTGAGGACGGAATTACGGCCGAACTCCTGAAGGCGGGTGGAAAACCGGTCCTTAAGGCCCTTCAGAAGCTATTTGATTCCGTCATACTCGAGGGGAAAACGCCACAGGCGTGGAGCAGAGGCGTGGTGGTACTCTTCTTTAAGAAGGGCGATAATGCCCTGCTTAAGAATTATAGGCCCATCTCGCTTCTGAGCCATGTCTACAAGCTGTTTTCCAGAGTCATCACGAATCGTCTCGCGCGCAGGTTCGACGACTTCCAGCCTCCCGAACAAGCCGGATTTCGAAAAGGCTTCAGCACCGTGGACCACATACATACGCTGCGGCAGGTTATACAGAAGACTGAGGAGTATAACCAGCCTCTCTGCTTAGCGTTTGTGGACTACGAGAAAGCCTTTGATTCGATTGAAACTTGGGCTGTACTGCAGTCTCTCCAACGGTGCCAAATTGACTATCGGTATATCGAAGTGCTGAAGTGTTTGTACAAAAACGCCACTATGTCAGTCCGACTACAAGACCAGACCTCGAAACCTATCCTCTTGCAGCGGGGTGTGAGGCAGGGAGACGTTATTTCTCCGAAACTGTTCACGGCAGCAATGGAGGATGTCTTCAAGGTTTTGGAATGGAGAGGGCTAGGCATTAATGTCAATGGCGAGTACATCACTCACCTTCGGTTTGCCGACGACATAGTAGTCATGGCTGAGACTACGGAGGAGCTCAGTACAATGCTTGGTGACCTCAGTAGAGCTTCCGAAAGAGTGGGACTTAAAATGAACATGGACAAAACCAAAGTCATGGTAAACAGCCATGTAGCACCCACTCCTATCAAGGTCGGGGACTCTACACTCGAAGTTGTAGACGACTACGTTTACCTGGGACAGACGGTCCAGTTGGGAAGGTCTAACTTCGAGAAAGAGATCAATCGTCGAATCCGACTCGGCTGGGCAGCGTTCGGGAAGCTGCGCGGTGTCTTCTCGTCCAATATACCACAGTGTCTCAAGACGAAAGTCTATGACCAGTGCGTGTTGCCAGTGATGACATATGGCTCCGAAACGTGGTCGCTTACAATGGGCCTCATTAGAAGGCTTAAAGTCACCCAAAGGGCAATGGAGAGGGCTATGCTCGGAGTTTCCTTGCGTGATCGAATCAGCAATGAGGATATCCGCAGGAGAACCAAGGTTGCCGACATAGCACGAAGAATCGCCAAACTAAAGTGGCAATGGGCAGGGCACATTGCTCGCAGAACAGATGGCCGTCGGGGCCGAAAGGTTCTGGAATGGCGACCACGTACCGGAAGACGTAGCGTTGGAAGGCCTCCTACAAGGTGGACCGATGACTTGGTAACGGTTGCGGGGGTCCGATGGATGCGAGACGCACAGGACCGTTCGCTGTGGCGACGCTTGGGGGAGGCCTATGTCCAGCAGTGGACGTCTTTCGGCTGAAATGATGAATGATGAATGATGTGAACAGGTAACAGGGCACGTGATGCAGGATCGAAGGTGGGACATGGTCTGCGGAGAGACGACGCACAAACCCTGAAGATCGGAACCGTCCGAGAACCCCCATCTGTGGAGATTGGCTTTGCTGAGCCCAGCTTGGGTGCGGAGTCTGTTTAGAGTTTTCCAGGTGGGCCATGGCAACTCGTGTCCAGGAGAGAGGCTCTCCAACGGCTCGACAAAATCACCAGGAGGTTTAAACTTCTCCCGCCAGAGGTCGCATCTTTCCGAGGTGGTGTTACTTTGAGATGGGCTCACGGTTGCAACAAAACATTTACGACTTTTAAGTCTCAGGGGCACCGAACTGTAATTGTGCATCATCCAGATGTACGGTGATGTTTATGTAATATCAGATGTATAGATAGGCTCGTGCTAGACCACTATCTCACCTGATGGTTAGCGATGATGTGGTCGACGATGGAGTACGCTTCCCTAGAACTAAAACCATGGACGCGTAGCTTCGTAGACGCGTATTCGTCATCATACGCTTGGTCACTGCTCACAGCTTACATGATAATGATGTATCATCATTTCAGCCGAAAGACGTCCACTGTTGGACATAGGCCTCCCCCAAGCGTCGCCACAACGACCGGTCCTGTGCGTCTCGCATCCATCGGATTCCCGCGACCCTGACCAGGTCATCGGTCCACCTTGTGGGAAGCCTTCCAACGGTGCGTCTTTCGGTACGCGGTCGCTACTCCAGAATCTTTCGTCCCCATCGACCATCTGTTCTGCATGCAATTGCTACTTAATTTTGGCGATTCTTCGAGCTAAGTCGGTAACCTTGGTTCTCCAGCGGATATCTTCATTTCTGATGTGATCACGCAAGGAAACTCCGAGCATAGCCCTTACCATTGTCCTTTGGGTGACTTTAAGTCTTCTTATGAGGCCCATTGTAAGCGACCACGTTTCGGAGCCATATGTCATTACTGGCAACACGCACTGATGGTCAAAGACTTTCGTCTTGAGACACTGCTTGAGCTTACATACAAATCTATTTAACTGTGCCGACGAAGCAGCAATGACATGACGCTTGTTGTTTGTTTTATTTTGACGAATACGCGTCTAAGAAGCGACGCGTCCGAGAACAGTAGGCCTAACATATCATATACGCACGTACACGTATATGCATCTAAATAGTCAACAAGTCGATTTTACGTGCTGTTTTTTTTTTTTCATAATCGCTCCTGTTTCCTCTCATGACTTGCACCATTTCGTATAATTGCAGGTCGGTTAGCAAATTGTATTATTTTAGCGTCATTGTTATTGTCATTGGGCAAGTCCTAGATTAATGTAGTTTTCTTCATTTCGTTATTCTAATTTACTTTTAATAATAACTGGTAACATGTAAAATTTTTTTGAAAGAGTTACCGTCGCCCGGGAACGTAAAGGGCTACTGAAGGAACACGAGTGGGTTTTAGAAACTAAAAATCTATCATTCCATCTCGTTTCGATGAAGATATCCTACCAAAAAAGGTTTTAAATTGCTTGTTGCGAATTGTTACTGCAAACAAATGTTGCCTTTATCTGTGATTCTCGGAGGACGTAGCTACTGGTCAACATTTGATCCTCGGAGGACGTAGCTACTGGTCAACATTTGATCCTCGGAGGACGTAGCTACTGGTCAACATTTGATTCTCGGAGGACATAGCTACTGGTCAACATTTGATTCTCGGAGGACGTAGTTACTGGTCAACATTTGATTCTCGGAGGACGTAGCTACTGGTCAACATTTGATTCTCGGAGGACGTAGCTACTGTTCAACATTTGATTCTCGGAGGACGTAGCTACTGGTCAACATTTGATTCTCGGAGGACGTAGCTACTGGTCAACATTTGATTCTCGGAGGACGTAGCTACTGTTCAACGTTTGATTCTCGGAGGACGTAGCTACTGACCAACATTTGATTCTCGAAGGATGTAGCTACTGGTCAACATTTGATTTTTGGAGGACGTAGCTACGGGTCAACATTTGATTCTCGGAGGACATAGCTACTGGTCAACATTTGATTCTCGGAGGACATAGCTACTGGTCAACATTTGATTTTTGTTTTTGAGGTGAGCAACTTCTTCCGCTGTAGGGTGAAGCGAGCCAGACTTTTAATGACTTTTAGTCAGTACCACACCAGTATCCTTCAGTTACCCTTTACGTTCTAAGCTTTCAAACGTTCCCGCAGCCAGGTTAATATTTGATGTCTTTGCTATAAAGCCATATCCTTATTGCTCTGTTCTATTGACTACCATAGTCAGCATCTCCCAAAGCACCTGGATCAACTGAGTACCTGACACATCACAAACATTTCTTAAACAAACGCTTGTTTAAATAATAAGAACCCTTGAATATCGCAAGTTAAGACGGAGTACAATGGCTGAATGTAAACACTGGCCGGGGGTGTCTCTCCGATATTAAAAACATCTGTTCCAATCCCTCCGATACCTACCCTCACTGTGAAGGGTTAAGGCGAATTGTTGTGGACATTCTTTTGTTTTTTTAAAGCATTGACGTATTTTGTTAAGTCGTTATCATCATTTCTGGGCTTGCGGACGGCGAACAATTGGTAGCTCGCCGTTCGGACTGACTCCGAGTCGTCGACGTCGCGTAGAGTTCCACGCGCGCCTCAAAGAGATACCAGCAAATCGTAGGGGCTCAGCAGTGCCGAAACCTACCGGAGCCATGGTTTGTCTGAAAGCGAACCCCGGGGTCCTGGGTCGCAAGGCAAAGAAGGAACATAAGAGAGGGTTTTAGTTAGTAAAAGTCTGACACGCCACTCCTCCCTAAAGCGAGAGAAGTCATTGGATGATACCTACTTACAAAAAAAAAATCATCAACTGCTGCAGAAATAATCTGGCCAAATGGGGCCTAGACTCATCGCAAACACAGTGCCAATGTGGAGCTCCTTCACAGAATATCTGCCACCTCTATTCCTGCCCAGCATGCACAACCACCTGCACCTTTCACGACTTATACGAGGCTAATGACAGAGCTATCCTGGTGGTTAAATATTGGTCAGACATTTGAGTCAAGAAGAAGAGATTATCATTTCAGCCGAATGACGTTCACTGCTGGACATAGACCTGGCCCAAGTGTCGCCACAATGACCGGTCCTGTGCGTTTCGCATCCATCAGTTTCCAGGGACGGTCGGTTTACCTTGTGGGAGGCCTTCTGCGAAGTATTTGCTCCAAAACGCCTATCGTTGATGTGCTCTGTAGGGGTAAGTGGAACAGAGAGTAAAGTCCCGCAAACCTCCTTTGAAAAGGGAGGATCCTCCAACCAGACGGGTGTTATGTCTGGTGGGCTACTGCCCGATAGATGATTTCGGGCTGTTCTATATGTTCCAATCGCACGGAGAACTTTGATTGCGCGATGCAGGATTAGTTCTTATGTGACGCCAAAGATGTCGCTACATCACTCCCCTCCGGAGATCGGAGATCGAAGGTTCTTGATGCTTCTTGATGCGTGCCGGGCCAGTGGTAGGTTGGTTCCAGTGGGTCGGAACCGAATGCCGCATAGTTCTCGGTGAGTCGGAACTGTCTGCGGTGATGCCCCAGTGAGTCGGGGTGGTGCTATCCCAGTGAGTCGGGATGATGCCCCAGTGAGTCGGGGTGATGATGTCCCAGTGAGTCGGGATGATGCTGCAGGCGCCAGTGAGTCGGAGTAGTGCTGCTGGCTCCAGTGAGTCGGAGCGGTGCTGTGCGACGTAGGGCTTGACTGCTGGCGTCGACCAGGAGAGGTTCTTCGTAGCTCTTCATGTGACTGGCCGAAGGTGCAGTGTGCTTCGCCAAGGTCGCTGATGAGGCTGAGGGTGATGACCAGGTATGACCAGGTAGGCATACTGGTGGTCAGGATACCCTTTAAAGCCGTGGGTGCTGGCTGTATGGCTCGCTGCTCGAAAGCTTGAGGAAGTGATGATGACGTCACAAAGTAGTAGCTGCACGAAGGCTGCGCTGACGTTCATTGTCGAGGGTCACCATTTTAGGGGTATGTGGAACAGAGAGTAAAGTCCCGCAAACCTCCTTTGAAAAGGGAGGATCCTCCAACCAGACGGGTGTTATGTCTGGTGGGCTACTGCCCGATAGATGATTTCGGGCTGTTCTATATGTTCCAATCGCGCGGAGAACTTTGATTGCGCGATGCAGGATTAGTTCTTATGTGACGCCATAGATGTCGCTACAGCTCAAATGGCTGTTCAGTTTAGATGGGACTGGACAGGACATGTCTCGTCGTATCGTGATCGTTGGAAAGAATGGAGAGAGGCCTTTGCCCAGCATTGGGACAATGCTGGCTAGTAATAATAATAAAAGTTTGGTTTTTGTTGGGTTAGCAGTATGAATTACTTTTCTTGTCTTACTTCGTGTAAGGTTGAGTTAAGGGGTGACCAGATGGTTGCAAACCAACATCCCGACTAAGGTGACATTGCTAGTTTCAATCCGTGTAGACTGCAGTTGTAATCCATGACCTTCAACGCCCTTGGTTGGGAGGCGCGTTTTCCCAACCACCGAACGTGTTGGCGGGTGGTTTACATCCATGTAGCCGCAACACAAACCAAACACATAAACCAAGTTCCAACCAAGGTGACCTTGGTTGGAACGCTAGTTTTCAACCGTCTGGTCGACCCTTTAGTCAACTTTTGTTATGAACATACCGTTCAAGGTGTGGCGATTGTATGTAGATACCACATACGCCATGAAATTCTAAGAACTTAGTCCAAATACCAGCATTCGGCTTAAAATTGCTATTAAATACTTCTACTAATCTACTTTCATGAATTAACACAACTTTTCAAAACTCACCTCAACCACATCCCCTCTAATCGTACTCCGGGAATCGGAAAGTGAGCGCTAAAAAGCAGAAAAAAATGGTTACGGAAAAAAATCCCTTCTTATGCAAATAACTCCTTAGAATTTACGTTTGATTTTAGCGGCCCGTCGCGTCCGAGTGTTGCTATATTAATTATTAATTTCCAAGTGATTTATTAGCATTTTTTTTTGTTCGGAACGATTTATGAAAAAATAATTTGGAAAAATTCCGAATTCCGAATGGCACCCACTTTTTCTGACGGGCCTTTCAAAGGGTTATGAATGTTTCTCGACTTTTTCGTTCAATAGAATTAATTAACGCGAAAGAAAATCGAGGTTTTTTGAAGTGTAAATTGTCCTTTTGTTTTTTTATATTTATGTAATCAGAATTCCGGATTGTGTTCGTTTGGATTTTTGAATTTTTACTTGTGTTATTGTAGAGGTTATTATTATTTAAATGTAGATTATTAGCACAATTTTCCATGGTAACATAAAAGAAATTAACTACGCTTAGTTTTGTCTCACAATATTCCACAGTTTATTTATAGTTTAGGTTACCCTTCTAGGAGAGGGAATGGGCCGTAATCCTACACGCGGGCTAAGTCTCTCACGTTTTCGAATTTGTTTCTCTAGAACATGACGACTTCCATTTGATGTTTCCTTCACCGTTTTGAGAGAAGTGGTGATGAAGTAAATTACACGAAATAGAGCACCTGCCTGAGTTTGAACGCACGACTTACTACTCGAAAGTCAAGGTTGTAACCACTGACCCACCAGAGCTCTCATCACTAACCATTTTATTTCGAAAAAAATGCAAGGCTCCTATATGAGAAACCACGTGATTAAGCTAGCTCGTTGCTTTACAGTGTTCTGTTTAATCCTACAAACCCCTCTTATCTCAAAGAACGTTTTAAGTTCGTTCATGACACTCATTCTAGACACTTGAGATCATCGGAGAATATGACCCTTTTGATGCCCTCACATTCTACTAAGTTTTGTGACAAGTCGTTTGCGATCCAGGCAGTTTGTGGAACGCGTTGCCGTTACCAATTAGGCAAGCCCAGTCACTAGTCAGTTTCAAAAATCTAGTTAAAAATCATTTCCTTTCTCTCTAACACTATCCTGGTTCTACGAAATCTAATTTCTTCCACCAACCCTACTTTATTCTTTCTTTTTCTCCTTTTCTTCTTTTTTTTTCGTCTATTTCTTAATGAAATTGTGTAACATATTTTAATATGTATGTATATATTTATATATTTGTAGTTATGTATTGTGTTTTATATATTATAGAGATTGATCAATTTGTTAACAGTACACCGTGGACTACCCACTGTATTATGTCAAGTTCTTACGATCCATCCTAAGGTTGTCTGGTAGATATCGCTGTTAGCGATAAGACCGCCATTGTACCCATAGATTTAAGTTTATGTATAAGTTGTGTTACTTTTTTGGTGTACAATAAAGTTTATTCTATTCTATTCTAGTGCCTATAAAGCAGCTGGAGTATTTTTAACTTTGCCCCACATTTGGAACTACTCCTGTATCGTGGGTGGGTTCATAAACATGTAAATTCATATACAAAACACACGCAGACCCGTAACAATACTATATGTAGGCCATAAAAAGGTTATTTATAAGTTTTGTGGTGATCTATATAAGTTGTGATTTAAAACTCTTCAATGCCCAACAAACAACAACAACAAAAATCTCCTACTGCTCTGTCCTTCTCATATTTCTGATTTTGTTCATTCATCCTTTTATACAGTCCATACTTCTGTGGAATGCGCTGCCTCTTGACTTCAGGACGGCCACCAGTCAGTATGCATTTAAGCGAAAGTTGCGGAATTACTTTCAAAACAAATAGTGGAGTCGTTTTAAAAACCCTTCTTTTACTTAATATAAATGTATATATATATACATTTGTACTTTTGTTTTTCTTAATAATCTATTTTTTTTTTTGTTTTTTATGCACCTGCCATGTTTTGTCTTCACCACCCTTGGTTGACTGGTCCGCCTTTGTACCTTTGTGTTGCATGAAGTTTTAATAAATAAATGCCTTAATTGACTTCATTGTTTTAGATTCAACCTACAAATTTTGCATGCCTATTGATAAAATATGGCTGAAACTACCTGTTATCAATTTATCACCACGTACTGAACCCATATTTGCAAAATGAATGATTTACTTCCAGAGGCGCTAACTTTTAGAAAACCTCATGGGTGCTCATGCTCCTTTGATGGACTTGAAAAAGTGGCGAAGTGTGAGAAGAGAAATGCACAATGACCGACCGACAAATAAATAAATGTCCTACTTACATACTGCGAACTTAATTACTAATTATGTTTGATAAAAATATAAAATGAAATAATTATGTAAAAATTAAACTAGTTTTTATTATCAAGAAATATTGTAATTTATACGTAACTTAAAAGGCGGTTACTGATCTGTTTCTTGATATCTATTCTCAGGGGTGCTCATTTATTTCTCATGAGTGCTCGAGCCCCCAAACACCCACGGAGTCGGCGCCTCTGCTTACTACCGTTCGGGAATCGAATCCACGACACGTAGGGCAGTATACAATCACTCAACCACTACGCCATCCGTGCCATCATATCAATTAATAAATGTTTATAAATATCGGAGAGAAAGATGAGTCACATTATTTCCAATTCAAATTATCATCTAGAATCGACACGCTACTCTCAGTGAGTACATACAAACTTTTTCCTTATTTCCAACAAAGCCCACCACACAATGCCAGGATCATTCAATCCAAACCAGCTCGGTTTGTAACCAGTTCTGATACATCATCGCTCTTGTTCCTTAGACAATGTTGGCCACGTGTTGGGTGACAATTGTCACCCACTACTGACTGCACAGTGGTGCTCATAATGGGATAGGCGATGAGAGACAAGCGGGTATGTGGTCCTTAGATTGTCTTTTGTTTTTATTCGGAATTCTTTTTTTGTTTGCGCACGGCTTGTGCAAGTAGCCAGTGTGTTTGTCTTTTGCGTTTCTAGACCCGCAGGTTTCCTTTTCGGAAATTTGGGCCCCTACCACAGTATAGATATATGGAACAGTACGGAAACTACCTACAAATATTCGAAACGGCACACTCACACAAACATACGCATCGACGAGACTCCTAAGCGTTTCTCGCGGTCCTGTCAGTAGCGAATGCCGCTTAGGAGTCTTGTCGATGCGTATGTTTGTGTGAGTGAGCCGTTTCAAACATTTGTAGGTAGTTTCCGTACTGTTCCATATATCTATACTGTGCCCCTACGTTTTGCTGACATCTCTTCGAGGCGCGCGTGGAACACTACGCGATGTCGACGACTGGGGCTCGGTACGGATGGTCACTGGGCGACAGGACGACGAGCTACTCATTGCTCGTCGTCCACGAGCTAGTCTATCGTAGCTGGTAGTAGGGGTGTGAGTATGTCCGTTCCCTCACGCGTGCATCCGTCTCCTTCGCTAGCATCCGAAATCCCGCGCCTACTGTGGTTTAGTCTATCTAAGGAGCATCGTGTTGCCCAGGATTGTGGAGGTCTGATAGGCATTCAGCCACATCTGGTTATACTAGAAGCCAACCCCAAGTTTGTTGGGAAAAAGGCTATGAAGATGACGTTTATACCGCGTACATCGAAGGACTGGAACAATTTGCCTGCTACGATCTTCCCGTCCAACTATAATTTAGGTGTCTTCAAGGCTAGAGTGAATAGGCTCTTGATAAACTAGTGCGCCTCACCATCAATGATTGCATCACTGCTTACCATCAGGTGGGATCGCAGTCAAGCGCTGGTTTATATCAATTAATAAAAAAAAAAAAAAAAAAAAAAAAAAAAAAAAAAAAAAAAAAACAAAACGATGAGTAAAAAGCCTTGGGCCATAATCTGTTTGCTTTAAAACCAATCAAAGATGTGTAAATAACATAAAGGGTTTCTCCTTCAATTGATATTCCCAGTTTATAGTCCATACTTGGAAGGGCGCCATGGATTAGATTACTGTCAGTGCTGAGCTACCAGCTTCTATTAATTCGAGGAATTGAAGGCGTCATGGATATCAATGACGATCGCCAAAGCCAGAGAGAAATATATGTAAGGTCAGTTCTTGAGTTAGTGCTATAACGGAACCCTTATAGGATCACTTTGTTGGCCGTCTGTCTTTATGTATGTCAAGATCCTTTATCTCGAGAACGCGTGGAGGTATCGAGTTGAAATTAAAACCATATACTCAAGTCTGCGGTCCCTTGAAGCTGTGAAAAAATCAAACTTCTGAGTTAACGAAAAAAAAGATACAGCCGTTTATGTCTCAAAAAACGTATATTTCGACACTCTCAAGAAAATCAAAATTCATAGGGTACTTTCTGTTGACCTAGAATCCTGAAATTTAGTATGACGTAAGGTCTTATAGCACAAGTATATGAAAAAATCTGAAAACTGTAAATTTGTAGTTACGTCACAAAAAAAAAAACATTTTATGCGATTCAGAAAAATCTTCGTAACTAAATAATTCGGGAATTGAACTGTTTTCATAGGTAAGTTTGTACAGAACCCTCAGTGCGCGAGTCCGACTCGCACTTCCCCACGTTTAGCCGCTATCTAACCTGATGGTCGACGATGGAACACGGTTTCTACGGTAAGTAACCTTTTCATTATTAACTTGTAGAACTAGGATAGCGATTGGAGTACGTAGGTTTCTGAAGGGAATTTCTCTCCTTAGTACGCACAATTTAGGTGACTTATCTTGCATATCAATTTATGAATTTGAACTCAGCTATATGAATAAGCAGCAGTGGTGGCCGAATGGTAACGGCCCCGACTTACGAGTTGTAGGTCGCCGGTTCAAACCCAGCCAGGCGCATTACTTTGTGTAATTTATTTCATCACCTCTGCTCTCAAAACGGTGAAGGAAAACATCGTGAGGAAACCGACATGTCCTAGAACCAAAAATTCGAAGACATGTGACATTCACCAATCCGCACATGGCCCGCGTGGTGGATTACGGCCCATTCCCTCTTCTAAAGAGAGGAGGCCTGAGTCCCAGCAGTGGGAACATTATGCTATGCTATATGAATAAGAAGGTGCTTGGAAGAGAGCAAGTAGGACGCGGAAAAGACAATACATTTCGACGTCTACTGTATAATATATATAGGTATATATATATATGTACGGTACCAATACCGTGAACGTGGGCTCTGAAGAAGTAATGTAAGACGTTGGTAAAAGGGCACGGTTTTGTTTTCCCTATTCCTAAACCCAACATCAATGACCCTGGTAAAAGGTAGATTAGTAGAGAAAGCCTAGTTGCTTACACGCTTGTCTAGAAATAACCTATTTACTCTTGACTCAGACTCCCAAGCTATAGCTATTAGGAAATATGGACTTTGGCAGGGAGTTCTACTCCTTAACTATACAAACAATGAGTGTATTGCTAAAACGTTTTGTGTATGTGGGTGGGATGTCTACTATGTACCGGTGGCGCATCGCTGTACGTCTATTGGTCCGAACCACTTATGTTTTACTCAAAAAGCAGATAGATCTTTTTCAATTAACACTTTTGCCTAGTCGAATATTGACATAACATTATGAGTATTTTTAATTGCTATCACAGAGCGACGAAGCGAGATGAGCTTACAAAATCGCTTCACCTTATCCCTCGCCCCACAGCCTAACATCAAAGCAGCTACCGTCTTCTGTTATAAGAATTCTGTTCTTACATTAATTATTTATGAGTCGTGAAGTCTTTATAGCTGACGTCTATCGTCGTATGCTAATACAGGCTGTTAGATCAAAATTATTGTGTTACTGTATCGGGTGCTCTATGATTTTTCTAATAAACTTACTGTATATAGTTTTGGATAGATAATCTGGCCTTGTATTTGTGTTGGGATGGATGGATGGTTAAGGCTCTTATGTATGAGGTTGCGAACTCGAAACCTGGCAGATACCAATGTGATTTTTTCATATGTACTTTTTTACGTTAGGGGAAGTTTGAAAGTGGCACCAGTGACTGTAAAGTTGAAAGGAAATCGTTTGTCTTGGTATGGTCATGTGAAAAGAAGGGATGAAACGCATATTACTAAAGGAGTTCTGAGTATTCATGTAGATTGATGGAAAGGGAGAGGGAGGCCAAAGAAAAGATGGATTGTGTGACGAGTGATATGAAAAATAGGGAGTTAGTGATAATGTGACAGGTGACAAGACAGAATGGAAGAAAAAAATGTGTTGCGCCGACCCCAAGTAATATGGGCAACGGCAGGAAGAAGAAGAAGAAGAAGATGTACTTTTCTAAGTTTATCTAAGACATGTTATTACTGACTACCCGTACCTCGGAAGGCACGTAAAGCAAATTGGTTAACATTCAAAACCAAAGTTCGCGGGTTAATTCGTAAGAAGTTGGCAGTTGTGTCATCACAGCTTTAATGTTTTCAAATTGTCGATTTGAACCAACTGTTTGACTTTATTAGTGTAGATATATACATATATATGTAGGTAGTTTTATAATTTATGGTTTATTATCTATTCTTGTACCTATTCGCCTTTTCTCTCTCTTTTAATGCACCTACCACTTTCTTTATCTTTGCGTCACCCTAAAGTTGACTGGTTGAAAATGCCTAAGGCATTAAGTCCGCCGCCGTATTTTTGGGCATGAAGTGTTTAATAAATAAATAAATAAAGCAGTTGGTCTTGGCTGTCATTTGTAGATCTTTGACAGTCATTGCAGGTAGTCAGGTGCCACAATGTTCCACCATCAGTCTATCCAAAGAGTATCTTGTTGCTCATTAACTGGGTTGTGGAGGACGTGGAGGTCTGATAAGCAGGCGCTTGATGTAGAACACGGGTATTCAGCCGCATCTAGTTAGATTGGAGGCCGGTCCCAAGTTATGGGAAAACGGCTATGAAAATGATGATGAGAAGAAAGCCTTTGCCATAATCTGTTTGCTTTCAAATCAACCAAAGATGTGTAAATAACATATCGGGTTTCTCCTTCAATTGATATTCCCAGTTTATAGTCCATACTTGGAAGGGCGCCATGGATTAGATTACTGTCAGAGCTGAGCTACCAGCTTCTATTAATTCGAGGAATTGAAGGCGTTATGGATATCAATGACGATCGCCAAAGTCAGAGAGAAATATGTACGGTCAGTTCTTGAGTTATTGCTATGTGTTTGCTGCATTTTAGTAGACGAGTGATGTAAGTGTTCGACGTTGATAGATGGAAGGTAATGATGAATCTGGCCCTGTATTTGAGATGTTGATTTGCTGATTGTGAAAAGATGATCATAGCTGAAGGATTAGAAAATTTACGGGACCTGATAGATTCGAAGGCCTTCCACAAGGTGGACCGACGACTTGGTGAGAGTCGCGGGTATGCGTTGGATGCGAGTCGCACAGGATCGGTCGTTGTGGTGACACTTTGGGGAGGCCTATGTCCAACAGTGGACGTCTTTTGGCTGAAATGATGACGATGATAGGTTCGATGCATGCCAGAGGTGCGAGATAGCTCGACAGAGTTATTGTGGTCTTGGAACTTAAAGGGCAACTGAAGGAAGACGGGTGGGTAATAGTCAGTATAAGTCTGACACCCTCTCTCTCGCTTCACCCAGAGTGGGGGAAGTTACTTAATGTTTTCCCATCCAAATAATTTAGATTCGAAGATTTTTATAAATTGAAAGTTAACTATTAGTACATTTTGATACAAGTGCAGCCCTCGGCTCCTAAACACACTCGCCTTCGACTCGTGCGAATTTCGCCTCGGTCGCAATGACAAATTTGCACGTGTATCAAACGACTTGTTCAATACACTTATGAAGAAATGAATAAACAGGGGTTGACCGGCGACTCGCGGGGGACGACGCGCGCCCAGCTTGATACGATAAATGTAATAAAATTGTGGCAGGAGAGAGCACGCGCACTTTTCTGCACTAGTGCGGAAAACAGTCAATTTCGTGCCTAAAAGCGGTGAGATAAGAGCGGGTTTTCAAGTAAGTGTATTGAAAAATGAATTACCTTTAATAGTGTAGGTGCTACCTACGCCATTTTTACCCGACTACGGAGGGTTATGATTTTGACAGGCTATGTATGTATGTGAGTATGTTCATCTGTTCCTTCATAGCTCCTAATCTACCAATCGGAACTCGACATATGAGGTATCGTTAGAACCGTCTTCATTGTCCGCTGAACATAGGCTACTTGACGTGTCACAAAAGTCAACATGGCGCCCTCTAGCGGACAAAAAGTATGTTAAAAAATAAAAATGGAGATAAATACGCCGTGTTTGGTATCATTTGAAAGGGCTACATTTGTAAATTTCGAAAATATTGCTCAAATTTAAAGTGACGTCCTCTAGCGGACAAAAAGTCATGTGTTAAGTTTAGCTCTGTCACCACGTGTCGTCGACTGGCGCGTCATGGAGGGGGTGGAGACGTACTCAGACCACCAGTACATTCGGTTTGACGTCTCCACCCAGACCTCGATCGCGCCGGTCCAACAGACCCCGTGTGGTCCGCGTTGGGCGCTGAAGCAGCTGGACCGGGAGCTCCTCCTGGAAGCCGCGATGGTACAGGCCTGGGTGCAAGCACCGGACAGGCCTGTTGACATCGACGTCGAGGCAGAGTGGTTCCGGGAGGCCATGTCGCAAATCTGCGACGCGGCAATGCCCCGAGTCCGGCCAGGACGTGCCCGGCGCCAGGTGTACTGGTGGTCGCCGGAGATTGCGGCACTGCGCAATGCGTGCAATGCTGCGCGGCGCCGGTACGCCAGACACTGCAGTCGCCGCATCCGCCCACCGGATGCGGAGGCCAGAAAGGCGGAGCTGTATGAGGGATACAGAGAAGCGAAGCGCACCCTCAGAGCGGAAATAAAGCGGGCCAAGTTGGAGGCCCGCAACGTGTGGCTGGGGACTCTGAACCGAGACCCGTGGGGACGCCCCTACAAGGTGGTGCGGGAAAAACTCCGCCCCTGGGCTCCCCCACTCACGCAGAGTCTCCGGCCCCAGATTGTGGAGGGTGTGGTGAGCAATCTGTTCCCTGCGCGAGGGGAACACTCCCCCCCGCTCATGGCTCCGCCACCAGCGGTGTCTAACGCGGATCACGATGGCGACGACGACGGCAATGCTCCAGAGGTGACCGAGGTAGAGATGAGTGTGGCGGTACGAAGGCTGAGTGCCAAGAATACCGCCCCAGGACCCGACGGCTTGCCTGGTAAAGCCTGGGTCCTGGCCATGGAGGCTCTCGGGTCTCGATTAAGAGGGCTCTTCAGCGCATGCATGGAGAGGGGCCAGTTCCCACTTCGCTGGAAGACGGGGAAACTGGTCCTTATCGCGAAGCCAGGGCGCCCTGCGGACTCTCCGTCCGCGTATCGGCCCATTGTGCTGCTCGACGAGGTGGGCAAGCTCTTTGAAAGAGTAATTGCAGACCGCCTCGTCGCGCACCTAACACGGGTGGGGCCAGATCTGGCGGACGGCCAGTTCGGCTTTCGCAGGAGGCGCTGGAGGTTCCTGCACCGGATTCGTGCGGAAGAAACGCCCGGGTGTCACCATTGTGTGGACCGCCCGGAGGACACGGTGGAGCACACGTTGGAGGTGTGCCCCGCTTGGGTAGAGCAACGCCGTGTCCTCGTGGGGGCGATCGGCGGCGGCGATCTCTCGCGCCGGGCTTTGGTACAGGCCATGGTCCGGAGCGAGGAGGAGTGGCAGGCGGTTGCCTCCTTCTGCGAAGCAGTAATGCTAGCAAAGGAGGCGGCCGATCGCGTGAGGCAACGGTCCTCACGCCCCAATCGCCGCCGGGATTCCGATCCCGATTTCCGGCCATCGTAGGCGCAGGCTTGCGGACGACGAGCAATGGGTGGCTCGCCGTCCGACCGTCCGGTAACCGTCCGGACCGAGCCCAAGTCGTCGACGGCGCGTGCTGTTCCACGCGCGCCTCAAGGAGATGTCAGCAACTGTAGGGGCCTAGCAGGGTCGAAGCCTACTGGGGCCAAGGGTCTGATTCTGAAAGGAAGACTCGGCCCTGGTACGAAAGGCAACGAAGGAACAGGAGTGGGTTTTTAGTCAGTAAAAGTCTGACACTATCTCCCGCCCCGCCCAAGAGCGGGAGATGTCATAAGATGATTTTCCCACCGAAAAAAAAAAAAAAAAAAAAAAAAAAAAAAATGTGTTAAGTTTAACAACAAAATTGTTAAAATAAAAATAAAGTAAAAAACTAAAACCCGACTACGACAAAAAAAAAACGACGCTGAAAAAGTATGAAACAAGATTTTCATACTTCGAACAGAACAAAAATAAAAACCGTAGTCACACGTTATTAAAGTGTTTCGGTTGGTACCTATAACGTGTGACTGCGGATTTTCTTTTTGTTCTGTTCGAAGTATGAAAATCTTGTTTCATACTTTTTCAGCGTCGTTTTTTTTTTGTCGTAGTCGGGTTTTAGTTTTTTACTTTATTTTTATGATAAGTAAGTTGTGGTTTGATCTAGCAGACTAGATACGAAAGTGCCGATGAAAAGATCCCTATGTTGTTTGATAGCATGGATTGCGTAGTGGTTGAGTAGTTAGTTGATGAACTGCGTGTCTCGAGTTCGATTTCCCCATGAAACAAATATTTTTATGGCCCACAGGTCTTGCGTACGTGAGTTTACGTGGTTGTAAAAGCACTTTGTGTAATTTATTTCATCACCACTGCTCTTAAAACGGTGAAGGAAAACATCGTGAGGAAACTAAATGTCCTAGAACCAAAAAATCGAAGACATGTGACATTCACCAACTCGCACTGGGCCCGCGTTGTTATTACGGCCCATTCCCTCTCCTAGAGAGAAGAGGCCTGAGTCCCAGCAGTGGGAACATTAAAAGGCTGATTATGCTTATGCTATGCTATAAATGCACCAACTATACAGCGGACCCAGGTTGGCCACTGTAAAAACAATTTGGCCAAATGGGGCTTCCTCGGCCCATCTCTAACACAGTGCCAGTGTGGAGTCGCTGCACAGGACATGCGTCATTTGCTATGCTGTCCATCCTGCACAACCACCTGCAGTTTTCAGGATCTATACGAGGCCAATAACAGAGCCGTAGAGGTTGCCAAATACTGGTCAGATAAAATTTAGTTAGAGTACATCGACACGAAAAGAAGAAGACCAACTATACAGGAGTAGATCCTAGGGTAGTTGAACGCGGTTTTTTTTTTTAAACCATTAGGGTCCTTGAAATTTGAAACAATCTTTAAGATTGCTTGCGTGCTCGTGCTACTAAAGACTCTGTTTCATTTTGTTATTTTTTGTTTATTCTGTTTTAAATCTTTGTTCAAAAAGAATTTTATTTCGCTTTTATGTTTTTTCATTTATAAATATCCAACGCTCAACGATATCAACTTATGTTGATCATAACCTCAAAAATAATGTCAACAACAAAATCCAAGAAACACAATTCAATAATCCATGTCTCTGAATCTTTGATAGCCGCCATGCTTGTCACAGAGTAGTGCCAGATCTAGAGGCTACATGTAATGTTTCGTGCACTATGGTCGGACCATTGTGTGCTGTTGCTGGACCATTGTGTGACCAGTCAGACCACACAGGTGGTCAAATGTTAGTGTTTACTTTTATATGGGCGTTACTTGTGAAGTGATGATTGCAGGAATTAAGTCGTTTTGTGACAGGTGTTAGGAGGAAATTTTGTGGTTAGAAATGAGAATGTGGAATTAACGACGTAAATGTAAGTATAACTATTTATGTATGTACTTGTTTTGATGACGGATACCTTGAGTAAACAAAAAAAAAAACTTTTTAGAAAAAAAAAATAACCGACTTCACTAAAAAAAACACTAAAAGGATCAAAATAACTTTAATTTCGGATGTCGGTGTTTCTCGGTATTGTTTGTTTCTTATTTAACACCGACTTCCGAAATTAAAGTTATTTTGATCCTTTTAGTGTTTTTTTTAGTGAAGTCGGTTATTTTTTTTTTTAAAGTTTTTATTTCACACTTTTTAGTTGCGATACACTTATAAACAGAGTGCCTATTTCTAATGACAATTCCAATTAACCCAAATACTGCTAGGTTACATTGTTTTATTATAAAGTTGCTGTGCCTACCTTCCTCCTTCCGGCTCCATCATCAGATCAGTTCGATAGTACCTTATAGCCAAAGAGCATCTCACGACAATTCTAATAAGCCCAAACACGGCTAGGATACATTGATTAATTACGGAGTTCCTGTGCCTACCTTCCGGCTCCATCATCAGATCAGTTCGATAGTACCTTATAGCCAAAGTGCATCTCATGACAATTCTAATGAGTCCAAACACGGCTAGGTTACATTGATTAATTACGGAGTTCCAGTGCCTACCTTCCGGCTCCATCATCATCATCAGATCACTTCGATGATACCATTTTCAACGTAACTATTCAGAATCATTCATTTATTTGTATTGTCATAGTCGCATATCTTCAATGTGATATCTATTTGAGTATGAAGTTCCGTTGACCATTTCTGGTCTTCTTCATCAGTTCCACTTCATCAAATGTTACTTTTTGACTGTAAATGCTTAAGTTCTTGATGAAAATACTAAAATTACCATAGGGTTGCCTATAATTTTTGAGGAGTTCCCTCGATTCCTCATGGATTCCATCATCAGAACTGGATTTTGAAAAAAATGGGACCAATCTGGAAGCATATCCTATAAAGGGAAAAAAAAATTTTGCAAATCGGTCCATAAACGACGGAGTTCTGAGGTAACACACATAAAAAAAAAAAAAAAATGATGATAAAAAAAAAAAAAAAAATACAACCGAATTGATAACCTCCTCCTTTTTTTTTAAGTCGGTTAAAAAATGAAATGAATGGTTTTAGTTTCAATGTTTTGACAATATTCCTTGTTTGACACTTCTACATAATACTTATAAGCTGCTACCCGCGTGAAACTTCTTTCAACATTTATAAATTGTGGGCTGTGTGTTCATTCAGGATAGAAGCTATTCTGGTCCCTAATGTTATAAAGATGAAAGTTTGTGTTTTTAATTCTACACGCTCGAACCGTTGAACGAATTTATTTATTTTATTTTTGGCTCTTCAACAATGAGTACACTATCAAATATAAAGGAAAACAATTTAAATTTTGATTTGGATGGCACACAGGTTGGAAAGGCACACAGGTTGGTAGACCAGATCATGTCCTGGAATAGAACATGGGATACTTTTATCCCGAGAGTATGTTCCCTTGCAGCAGTGGCCTTGAGAGCAGTGGTGGCCGAGTGGTAACGGCCCCGACTTACGAGTTGTAGGTTGCGGTTTCAAATCCAGTCAGGCGCATTACTTTGTGTAATTTATTTCATCACCACTGCTCTCAAAACGGTGAAGGAAAACATCGTGAGGAAACCGGCATGTCCTAGAACCAAAAATTCGAAGACATGTGACATCCACCAACCCGCACTGGGCCCGCGTGGTGGATTATGGCCCATACTCTCTCCTAGAGAGGAGGCCTGAGTCCCAGCAGTGAGAACATTATAAGGCCAACTATGTTATGTTCCCTTGGGATAATATTCTACTTTTACGAGAGCGAAGGCAGCATCTAGTAACAATAAAAATTCTACGTAATCAGCTTAAATTAGCTTATCGTCGTTTAAGACGAGGTTGTACTCATTTTAAACATTTTTGAACCTCTGGAAATCCACAAATATAAAAAAGAACACCATGGAAAATTATTTTATTAAAATTGACCATATGACCAACCGCTGGGTAAAAATCAAAACATGATATAAATTACTTGGCTTGATAAAAAAAAAAATCGCGAATCTGACCCTAACTTACAATTTCAAACTTGTATATCTACAAGATTACGTCACGGCAATATTTGAAAGTTACGTAAAATAATAAAGCTTGATTTTTAAAAGGTCTGGCAAAAACCAAAATCTTTAATAGTGACTATATTTAAAAAAAAAAAAAAACGCTGTTACCGGTTTGCGAAGTCGACATAGACTCGAGCGGAGTTCATACAGAATACTCTGTGATTAGAACCGGCTCTTAAGTTCTAACATCAGATGAAAAAATACGTTACGTAAGTCATTCGATTTTTTTTTTTTTTTTTTTTTTTCGGTGGGAAAATCATCTAATGACAAATCTCGCTCTTGGGCGGAGCGAGAGATAGTGTCAGACTTTTACTGACTAAAAACCCACTCCTGTTCCTTCGTTGCCTTCGTCCCAGGGCCCCGGGTTTCGTTTTCACACTACCCATGGCCCCAGTAGGCTTCGACCCTGCTGGGCCCCTACGATTTGCTGACATCTCCCTGAGGCGCGCGTGGAACAATACGCGCCGTCGACGACTTGGCTCGGTCCGGACGGTTACCGGACGGTCCGACGGCGAGCCACCCATTGCTCGCCGTCCGCAAGCCCGCGCCTACGGTGGCCGGAAATCGGGATCGGAATCCCGGCGGCGGTAAGGGCGTGAGGACCGTTACCTCACGCGATCGGCCGCCTCCTTTGCTAGCATTACTGCTTCGCAGAAGGAGGCGACCGCCTGCCACTCTTCCTCGCTCCGGACCATGGCCTGTACCAGGGCCCGGCGCGAGAGATCGCCGCCGCCGATCGCCCCCACTAGGAAATCGAACAACGCAGTGTTTGGGAAATCAAACACGATTTGATACAATGGTGACGCATAATTTAACATCAAAAACAAAACGTATGTCAGTGTTGAACAGAAAAGTTACAACAAAATCGCTTAACTCAATTGTACTCCCATAGCAACAGTGCGTAAGTCAGGTTTTTCTCAAAGCCGAGTTACGTGCTACTAAACAGTTTATTTGCTCTCCTGAAATGTTTCCGATTTTGACTCAGAAATCAGAAACGTTTATTTCAAATAGACCATAAATCTTGGTTACATATTTCTGACTTATTAGGGCGGAATTCACCAATAAAACTAATCGCGTTTTAACGTTTGGCTCGCATAATCGCGTTTAGCCGCTGTCACTAGTGTCACTTGTCTGTATTTTTATTTTGTTGTATTTTTACAAGTGACACTAGTGACAGCAGCTAAACGCGATTATGCGAGCCAAACGTTAAAACGCGATTAGTTTTATTGGTGAATTCCGCCCTTATACGGTGTCAGAGCTTAAGCAACGTTCAAGAAGTTCGTGTTTCTTTACAATACTCTGTTTGCAGTCTCTGTATCGACACTACCCTGTTACCTATTATCGAAATGCACATCGCGGTTTCGTAAGGGTTGAATATTTCTGTGCCACACTTACAATCATAACCCTACACATGACTTGCGTCTTAACCTTAAGCCATAAAGGCCATTATTGTTTACCGCAACTGTATATCTATGTTTGTTGTTCAATATTTACTGTCAGACAAAGTACTTACCGAAATTGTACTCTTTCACAATAGCTCGATATCTTTGGAGTGTGTTAGTATTGAGTGTTCATGCGACATCTGTTTTTATGTGTTTTTAGCTTAAGATTTTTAAGCGAGCGAAGCTGCGGGCAGAAGCTAGCTTTATATATTAATATGACAGATATTAGAAGTTTCTTGTGCTTGTGAACAAAACTTTTGCACTCGATAAAATTATATTAATTTATTGATCAAATAATGTATTAGTAGACTTACGAGTCGTAGGTCGCGGGTTCAAACAAAACCAGGCGCATTACTTTGTGTAATTTATTTCATCACCACTGCTCTCAAAACGGTGAAGGAAAACATCGTGAGGAAACTGGCATGTCCTAGAAACAAAAATTCGAAGACATGTGACATTCACCAACCCGCACTAGGCCCGCGTGGTGGATTACAGCCCATTCCCTCTCCTAGAGAGGAGGCCTGAGTCCCAGAGTGGGAATATTAAAAGGCTGATTATGCAATCTATATCTCTACTAATATTAAAAAGAGAAATGATTTGTTTTTTGATTTTTGTTATTTCCTGTGAATTGCTATTTTATCACTGGGTGACATAATACGCGAAACGCATAATACGCATAATTGACACGGGTGAAGCCACTGGCAGAAAATAGTGATTCATCTATGAAAAAGTAAATTTATTAATAACAGTCAAACCTCTTCTTAACCGAGGAGTTTTTGTCTATGGTTATTTTGAATAATTGAATTTATTTTTAATTATTAAATAATTCAATTCAAATTCATTAAAATTTATTTCAAGGCGCAGCGTAGCCAGCCTATCGGTATTTTACAGGTTGCATTTTGGAGAGTGTGCGCGGGAATTGCATGACTTGATTCCGCCATCTCCTTACTACCATCGGACAACCCGATGTACGGCGAGAATACAACCTTACGTTGTTGAAAATTCAACGGTCCGGACTAAGCGTTTTGCTTCGTCGTTTATACCGCGTACATCGAAGGACTCGAACAATTTGCCTGCTGCGGTCTTTTCGTCCAACTATAATTTAGGTGTCTTCAAGGCTCACCATCAATGATTGCATCACTGCTTACCATCAGGTGGGATCGCGTTCAAGCACTGGTTTATATATATATAAAAAAAATATATATATATATATAAATAGACTCATTTTTCGGTACTTACTACACAATTAGTATGTTTTCCAATAACAATATCAATAACATAAATTAAATAATATCACAAAAAAAAAACTTAAAAAAACAAAAAAAAAGAACTCAACAATAAACAAAAGATTTCATAAAACAGTAAGCTGTAATGATACAATTGTAGATATCGGACCGTACCAATAAACATTGTGTAGTCAATAACCATCAATGGTCTTAAACACCATCGGCGCAGTTCCCCTGCCCAGCCCCCATGGCTCACAGGAGTCGTTCACCGCTGACGCATTGTTTTACCGCAATCACCATAATTAATTAATCAACATTATTATATTCTTCAAAAAATTGCCCTCGCATTGACGGATACATGTGAAATGAACGTGTTATAGACTTAATGGGTAGATAGAGGTCTCACCAGAAACATTTTTTTTTTGAGTTGAAAAATAATCCAATGACTTCGCTCCTTCTAAGGTGGAGCGAGAGGACGTGTTAGACATTTACTAACTAAAGCTACACTTATGTCCTTCAGTTGCACTTTGCGTCTTAGATTACGGTTTCCTCTGCTGGGCCCCTGCAGTTTGCAGACAATTCTTTGTAGCGCGAGTAGCTACTAGTACACGCTGTTGACGATTCACGTTTGGTCTTTACTGTACGGCCGGACGGCGAGCTACCCATTGTTCGTCGCATCGTCGCAAGCTCCCGACAACTCAATGACCACAGTGCGAGACTTTTAACGTACCTAAACGATCACGTTAACGTAAATGTCAATTTGTGCTAAAACTGAATAAGCGCCGTCTGGTGAGAATATGGGAAAACCTTTTTTCCATATGATTTGCTAAAAGCAAACGTTGCGTTAACGCAAACGAGTAAAAAACTAGCACTAGACCCTCTGCACATATTATGATAATTTGTTTTTTTTAGTGGATCATTATTTTTAACTTGGTAACACTTATTTTTGTACGATTTTTCGTCAAGTTAGTTGAAACAAAAATCATTCTTAATTATTTATTGTAAAAAAATAACCTATTTAAAAATTAGCTGAAATCGATTCTACATGTGCGTTTACTATGTCTACTCGTAATATTAGACATTTAAACCTTTTTTAATGCCTGTTTAACCGATTTTGCCTTTTATTCCGTAAGCATAAGGATAGCAATAAAAGCAAAAAAGTGGTAACAATACCAACTATTTACTGCAGCCGCCATTTATCAAGCCACCAACGCAATAGAAGTCAAAATCACAGAAAAAAAAGGTTGGTTTAAATGCCTAATGGTACACCATTCGGCATGTAATGTGACAACTGGGTATCCATATAGTACTCTATATAGATACCCAGTTGTCACATTACATTTTTGAAATCAGAACAATACAAAAACACTGGCCACCTCTATTCACTCCTAACTCTATAAAAGTAATGGCGTCACTGTAACAATTAAAATTTGATGATGCGGGCTCTCTGTTCTCTCGAATATGACTGCACCCGCCCCGAGACATCGCCTGCATTACGCAGTATAGTATACTGACCTGTTGCCACTTGTACTTTCTCTTTTAAAGAGCTTAAAGTACTTATTTGGTGCTGGTGAAATTTTGGAAAAGGGTAATGGTGAGAGAGTAATGGTGGCTCTGTGGTAACAACCCCGACCTACACGTTGTAGGTCGTGGGTTCATCCAGACAAGCGCTTTACTTTGTGTAATTTATTTTAAGAAAAGGTGAAGGAAAACATCGTGAGGAAACCGGCATGTCATAGATTAGATCCAAAACCGGGCAAGTGCAAGTCAGATTCGCGCACTGAGGGTTACAAACTTACCTATGAAAACAGTTAAATTCCCGAATTGAGTAACGAAGATTTTTCCGAATCGGAATTTACAGTTTTATGATTTTTTCCCATGCGCTATAAGACCTTGCTTCATGCAAAATTTCAGGATTCTAGGTCAACGGGAAGTACCCTATGAATTTTGATTCCTTTGTGAGTGTCTTAATACACATTTTTTGCGACATAAACGGCCGTATCTTTTTTTTTCGTTAACTTAGAAGTTTGATTTTTTCACAGCAGCAAGGGACCGTAGATCTTAGTATATGGTTTTAATTTCAACTCGATATCTCCACGCGTTCCCGAGATAAAGGGTCTTAATAGAGAGACAGACGAACAACAAAGTGATCCTATAAGGGTTCCGTTTTTTCCTTTTGAGGTACGGAATCCTAAAAATGGGGCCACTTCGTGGATTACGACCCATTCCTTCTCCTAGAGATGAGGCCTCAGTCCCAGCAGTGGGAACATTATAAGGTTGATATGTTATGCCTATGCATATGTACCGGTGGGATTGTGTTAGGATTGAAGAAGAAATAGGAAGAGTGAAATTTTCTCAAGGTGTGTATTTCAAACAACTTTAAAACAAAAGTCTATAATTATGTGAGTCAAACACGATTTTTCTTACATTTGACATTTTCCTTTCGATTTTGGTCAAATGTGGACCGGATATATCCTTTTTTTGTCATTAAACAAGTTCTCACTCTTTAGGTGGAGCGGGAGGGGGTGTCAGACTTAGACCTTCAGTAGCCCTTTGTACTCCAGGGCGAAATTTACTCTGTTAAATAATCTTGTAGGGGACTAGTTCTGTCTGTAGGTATCGAGCACCAGCATAATTTCTGATAGTGACTATCTTTTCAATGACTTATTCAATTCATTTATCAATTCAACGCCTCAAGACGGTGGCATACGAAACAGTTCCTTCTCCATTGTGTTAATAAAAAAAGGGTTGATCTAAATATAATAACACAAAGATTTGTATATGAATGAGTGACATCTGTCGCGGAGGAAGTGACGATGGTGTAACAAAAAATATAAGCAAGGGTGTTTGATTTATCATTCCAATGTTAATTAATGTATATTGGGAGGTTTGAGTGTATTTTATTATGGTTTTAATAACTTAACGTAATATTTCGCTTGTAGCCTCTGGGTTAGGTTGAAATGCACCCATGGTCGACGGGAGCAAAGTGAAAAAAGAAATAAAGGATACAAAAATACTATTAATTGAATGGCCAGTTGTTCTAGCTAGTGGTTAGTTGCCCTGACTGCTATGCCAGAGGTCATGGTTTCGATTCCCTTCCAGGACAAATGTTTGTGTGATGAGCACGATCGTTTGTTCTATGTCTGGGTGTAATTTATCTATAGTATGGATGTATTTAAAAATATTTATGTATATTTATCAGTTGTCTAGTAATCATATCACAAGCTCTGCTTAGTTTGGGACTAGATGACGTTGTGTGAAAGTTGTGGAATATTATTATAATTACTGTTTATTAAAAAGTAAAAAAGTAAAACCCGTCTACGACAAAAAAAAACGACGCTGAAAAAGTATGAAACAAGATTTTCATACTTCGAACAGAACAAAAAGAAAAGCCACAGTCACACGTTATAGGTACCAACCGAAACACTTTAATAACGTGTGACTATGGTTTTTCTTTTTGTTCTGTTCGAAATATGAAAATCTTGTTTCATACTTTTTCAGCGTCGTTTTTTTTTGTGGTAGTCGGGTTTTAGTTTTTTACTTTAGTTTTATTTAAACAATTTTGGTTTTAAACTTAACACATGACTTTTTGTCCGCTAGAGGGCGTCACTTTAAATTTGAGCAATATTTTCGAAATTTACAAATGTAGCCCTTTCAAATGATACCAAACACGCCGTATTTATCTCCATTTTTATTTTTTAACACATACTTTTTGTCCGCTAGAGGGCGCCATGTCGAGTTTTGTGACACGTCATGTAGCCTATGTTCAGCGGACAATGAAGACGGTTCTAACGATACCTCATATGTCGAGTTCCGATTGGTAGATTAGGAGCTATGAGGGAACAGATGAACATACTCACATACATACATAGCCTGTTAAAATCATAACCCTCCGTAGTCGGGTAAAAACACAACAGTGCAAACGACAATGACAATATTTCAGTACATTTTTTTTTAAATTATATAAACTAGTACTTGACTGCGATCCTACCTGATGTTTACCTGATGGTAAACAGTGATGCAATCGTTGATGGTGAATTGTACTAGTTTATTAAGAGCCTATTCACTCTAGAATTGAAGACACCCAAATTATAATCGGACGAGAAGACCGCTGCAGGCAAATTATTCCAGTCCTTCGATGTACGAAACGCTTAGTCCGGACCGTAGAGGTGTCAACAATGTAAGGGTGGACACACGCCAGACGTCGGGTTATCCGATGGTAGAAAGGAGATGACGGAATCAGGTCATGTAATTCTTGCGCACACTCTCCAAAATGCATCCTAGATAATACTGAAAGGCTGGTTAACCGGTGTCCTATGCCAGGCTTTGTAGTATATAAATAAATAATAAACCTCAAAAATACGCACGTCTCTAAGCGACCAAGTAAAGAAAATACAGACTTATAAAAACGTCTCCCCCTCGTATAGTTGCGTCACATCCGACATTTATCGATACTGTAGATCGGATGACATATTCAAATATATCCTGCCGTCAAGGTGCACTGTTTTTGTGACAGTTCACTTTCTATAGGGTGAAAATGAAAGTTTGATTGTTTTTTTAAAAAGGGAATAAAGTTTATTTGCAGTTTTTATGTTGATACGTCTTGTCTGATCATTGTTCTAGAATTCTGTTGAACTTTTTAAAAACAAACACCCATCCGTCGCACTTCCACGACCTAATACTCCATCTGTCACCTATGAGGATTGAAGAGCTAAACGAGATGCGAGTGCCAGGTAGTCACAAACACACGACCCTGGCGAATAGGACATGAAAACACTCGTCGGACAAACCCGACGTGAGCAGTTTAAGGGTTAATAAATAATAAACAGTGAAACTGTTGGGAGTTTTAAGTTTATCTAAGACATTACTGACACCCCGTATCTCGGAAAGCACGTAAAACAGTTGGTCCCGGTTGTCATTCGTAAATCTTTGACAGAAGTTACAGGAAGTCAGACGCCAGAAAATCTTTTATTTATTTATTAAATAAACACACTATCTTTACAGGCTGAACCTAATACAATAGTGGTTCCCAAACACAAAAAGATAATTGAAAAAAAATCATCAGCTTACGGCTAACATTTACCTAAAAATCTAAAACAACACTAAACTCTATTACAATATATACTACAAACTATAGAAATAAAAAAATAAAATAAAAAATAAAATAAAATACATATGAGAACCATGCAGATTAGTGTTTCAGATGGTCTTCTGAGGAAAGAACCCCACAGATTTGAGTGGACCTGTCCAGTCAGTGCAAGCATTTGTCATCAGTTATCGTATAGCTCAAACTCAGGACTAAGTACTAAGGAGCTCAAGAACTTGACGAACAATACTTTGGCCCGCACATCATTATAAAAAAAAAATGCAAATACAAAATGGCGATCCATTTTCGAACATCATAACACCCCAACAGACAAGTCGATGTCAAAAATAATTTATTATCTATCAAAAAATAATTGTTCTAATTACTTATGCAAGGCTGAGTTTCTCCCCTTTGCTCCATCCAAACTTTTTTTTATTATTCAAATATAGTAATGACTGTGGCTTTTGTTAGAGGATGTTTGATCGGATACCTTTGCCATTATTTAAAAAAAAAAAATAGAGCACAGATAATAGATTTGGTATGATGTTTTTAAGGAATAAAATCAGTGTTTGCTTTTTTTATTGTTATCTGGAACTTTGTCTATTAGACCCATAGGCTGTATGTTTCCCGTTTTTGATCTGATTACAATCTTTTTTTATTTATAACATTACTATATTATTATTATAGATTTGCAACAGTTGCTAAATCCACATAAATATATAATAAACCTTACTATGTACTTAAAATCCGTCGTTTATACCGCGTACATCGAAGGACTGGAACAGTTTGCCTGCTGCGGTCTTCCCGTCCAACCATATTTTAGGTGTTTTCAAGGCTATAGTGAATAGACTCTTAATAAACTAGTGCGCCTCACCATCAATGATTGCATCTCTGATTACCATCAGGTGGGATCGTAGTCAAGTACTGGTTTATATGAATAAAAAAATAAATACAGAAACACAAAATACACTAAGCCTTCGAAGTACTCCTTCCACATCGCTGTCATCCGGAAATGTGACCAGAAGACTGGCATTGTCACGTTGAATGGCAATGCTATTTCTTTGGAAGAAAAATGAGCCAGCTCTCTCAAATTTCTCACCGACTGATGTCGATCAGAAATTTCCTTGAAAAGGAGACGCGCACTCGGACCCCATGATCCAAGCGTTACGACCCCAAACGGCTCAAAACTGTAATTACCAATATGGTTAAAGTATTTGCGCCGTTTGAGGGTCTTAGCTTTATCTACTTTCCAAGTTAATCACATCAGAAATGAAGATATCCGCAGGAGAACCAAGGTTACAGACATAACCCAAAGAATCGCCAAACTTAAGTGGCAGTGGGCAGGGCACATTGCTCGCAGGACAAATGGTCGATGGGGACGAAAGCTTCTGGAATGGCGACTACATACCGGACGACACAGCGTTGGAAGGCATCCCACAAGGTGGACCGATTACCTGATAAGGGTCGCGGGAATCCGATGGATGCGAGACGCACAGGACCGGTCATTGTGGTGACACTTGGGGGAGGCCTATGTCCAACAGTGGACGTCTTTCGGCTGAAATGATGATGATGAAGTTTATCTTGTACATAGGTAAAAGAAAACGGCTAGACTGATTTTTATGTTTTTTTTTGTACATACATATTTGATAGGTTTTTGAATAGGTAGTAGGATATTTTTACTCTGTCTGTCTGTTACCTCATCAAGTCTTAACGGATTTGGATGAAATGTGGTAATCTATAAATATAAAAGCGAAATACCACTCACTGATTAATCACGAAATCTCAGAAACTATAACACTTACAAACTTAAAATTTGGCAGGTAGGTTCTTTATAGGGTGTAGACATCCGCTAAGAACGGATTTTACGAAACTCCACCCCTAAAGGGGTAAAACGGGGGTTGAATGTTTGTATGGAGAAACCTAGTTTTACGCAGGCGAAGCCGCTGCCAGAAGCTAGTTAAATATAAAAACTTGACAATCAAATTGATATCATTTAAACTACACAAAAATATATCACCATTTGACTGGCTTGTTGGTCTAGTGGTTAGTGGCCCTGACTGCTATGCCGGAGGTTGTGTATCCAATTCCCAGGACCCAGGACAAATGCTTGTGTGATGAGCACAATCATTTGTTCTGTGTCTGGGTGTAATTTATCTATAATTATGTATGTATTTAGATATATATATATAAGTATGTTTATCAGTTGTCTAGTACTCATAACACAAGCTCTGCTTAGCTTAGGACTAGACGGCGTTGTGTGATAGTTGTGGAATATTATTATTATTATTTTAAGAGTTTTACTTCCCAAAGGTTTATTCACAATATAATGTCACTACTGAACCAAAACCTCTAGTTTTGAAATCCTCACAAGATAGGCGTAAAACGTTTAGTGACAGTTTGTCAGTACCGCTGTCTGTTTCGATTTCTTGTAATAATGACAGAAAAAAGTTGTGTGAGCGTAGCTTATTGACTGGGTTCCGTAGCTAGATGTGTTGTCAGGATTTTGGCGTTACTACGGGACTTACCATGTCGTGTAAAAATTTTAGTCGTGCGAGCGTGAAAGAAGGATGGAGCAATAAACCCTATATAGCTCCATCTTTTCAACAATTCAGATTAGGTCGTAAAATGGATCGCGTTAGAGCTCGTGATAGCATTACAGGCATTGGATTGGTAGGTAAGAACTTTAAGAAGTAATGAAGTGTAGAATATAATAGGTATGCTCTCTTATTTTAGTAAGTAAGTACACTCCTTTATATGTATGCTGAGTTAGCAATATACCTCATACGCGACGATTCGATGTATCATGCATTGCACTCAATAAATAGTACTTAACGCATGTGGTTGTTTCCTTGAGACCACCTTTAGGGACCCCAACATTACATGGCGACCCTGCCTTGGGACTCTGCCAAGGGGATTTTTAGTACCAAGTTTAAGTAGAAGGCTACAAATATAATGTGTCGGTCAACCGTGGAAAAGGAAGAGGTTTTCCTAAGTCAAAACGCGGCTGGAGGCAATAATGACGCCACGTTGAAGGAAATCGGAGGACACGTGGAACGTCTTAGCATCGTGACCTACATTGTTCTGGCTATCATTGGAGTCATAGCAGTATATGTTGGCTTGCGAATGTACAAAAGCTGTCATCGCACATGGATCCAGCATGAAATTGGGATGAGTACCATGCAGAGGATAAGGTCATCCATCAGAGGGCGCAGTGAAGGTACCCAAAATCAATTATAATTCAGTGAATAGTGGTTTAGTGTTGTGTAATTTATTTTAAATCAATTTGAAGAACTATCATATTTCATAACGCAAAAATAAAAAGGCGCAAGAATCATGCACGGACAACTTGTCATAAGACACCAAACGGAAACAAACTGCTACGTCGGACTTTACTTCTTTTTTTAGTTTCTTCGCATTTATGTAGAATGTGTTTATGTATGCGATTCTATTATTAGATTAAGAAATCTGTATGCTATGATTGATATTCTAGAACAAAATTATAACTATTTAGTAGAGATACGAAATTATTTTGTAAAAAAAGGACAATCTAGATTTAAAGGTAATGTTATTCCAACAAAGTTGGAACAAGCAAAAAGTGCTTATGAAAACTGCTGTAAAATATTTTTAAAAATTGAAAAAAGCAAAGATACTCATCTATCATCGGCGATAGAACTATATGAGAAAATAAAACAAAAATACGAGGAAATAGAAAAATTGTGTATTTTACCCGTAGCAAAAGAATTAGATAAAATGGATTTCGACTTAAAGGTGGCGTGTAGTTTGATTCCAGTAATGGACGGTGTTGAGGGCACCACCAAGCGGTTGATAGACTCCGTGGAGTTGTATGCTGGCATGCTGGACGATCCAGGTAAGGCATTATTAATTTCTTTCGTTCTAAAAAGTAGGCTGGATGAGAACGCAAAGCTAAGAATCTCAGGCTCACACAAAAGTGTACAAGATTTAATTGATGACTTGAGGAAATATCTTTTACCCAAGAAATCATTTATAGCCATTCAGACGCAGCTTCAAAACATTCAACAAGGTTCGAGATCCATTGAAGAATATGGATCAGAGGTGGAAAAATTATTTACGGAGCTGACGATTACACAGGCGGATGGAAAACCTGAGGCATTTTCTATTTTAAAACCGATCAATGAAAGTTTTGCTATAAAACGGTTTTCAGATGGCCTGCGTAGCTCGAAGCTGAGCACCATCGTCTCGGCACGTGGCTTCAGCAGCTTAAAAGATGCCATACAAGCAGCGAAAGACGAAGAGTGCACGTCTTTCCAACCATCAGGTAATATTTTGCATGTATCTAGAAATGGGCGAGTTTCACAATATAATAGGCGATCACAAAGTTATTATAGGGGTACTTTCCGTGGTCAATATGCTAACAAATACCCTCGTGGACACCAATCTCATAACAGTTACAACCGAGGACAAGGTTCTCGTGGAAATAATAGAGCAAATTATCACTCATCATTTAATAATAACCGGGGTAATAGAGGTTCCAGATATGCTAGGAACCGGGGACGAGGACAAAATACGTTCCCAGCAGAGCAAGTAGCAGACACGCGTCAAGGCAATAAAGACGAAAATACTGATACACCGCACCAGTTTTTTCGATCCTAAACATTTTGTGTTATCATACCAAGGAAATGCGAAGTACATAACCTTTTATATTAAAAATACTAAATATTATTGGCTTATTGATACGGGAGCAACATTGTCCATTATTAGAAATGAAGTGTTACCAAGTGACATTGTTGTTCATAGAGATAATACCCTAATAAATGGAATAGGTGGTCAGCGACGATCTCAAGGGTCTGTAAATTTATTATTAAAATACGATAATTTAGCGTTCCGGCATAACTTTCTAGTGTTTAATTCAATACCACTAAGGGCTGACGGTATCATAGGTTTAGATTTTTTAGAAAAATTTCAAGCAAAAATTGATATAGTTTCAAATAAGTTAACACTCTTTAACAATAATAAACAACATTATCTACATTTTGTTGATGAACTTGATAGGATAAAAAATGCAATAATAATTCCGGCGCGATCGGAATCAATTCATTTTATTATTGTGAATGATAATGTAAATGGAGAAGTTGTAGTTTGTAGTAGAGAGATAGCGAAAGATGTGTTTATAGCAAACGCAATAGCAAAGGTTAGTAATAATAGAATTCCAGTCAGGATACTTAATGTTAGTGATAAAGAAGTGCGCTTGCCATCTTTAACACCAGATTTAAGAAATTTGGGTGACTATAATATTTGTCAATTTAATAAGACCAATATCGACGTTACTAGAGTTAAAACTTTGTTGTCTGAATTAAATCTAAATTATTTAGACGGAGAAGAGAAGCAATCAATAGAAGCAATATGTACAAAGTATTCAGACGTTTTCCATTTAAAGGGAGATAAGTTAAAAACAACGAATATTTATGAGCAATCTATAGTTGTGAAACAAAACTCTACTCCAGTTTACGTCAAGCCATATAGGTTACCACAGGCACTAAAGCCAGAAATAGCTAAGCAAGTTGATAATATGTTAGAAAATGATATTATAGAAGAGACAAATAGCGAATGGTCCAGTCCAATTTTATTAGTACCTAAGAAAGGTAGCGAGGGTCAAGAGAAAAAATGGCGTTTAGTTATAGATTATAGAAAAGTAAACCAAGTTATTTGTGACGATAAATTCCCATTGCCAAATATTAATGAAATTTTAGATACGCTAACTGGAGCCATTTATTTTACTCACCTTGACCTTCACCAAGGTTATTACCAAGTAAGTTTGGAACCTAATAGTCGTAAATTAACAGCATTCACTACAAACACAGGCCAATATTGCATGAAACGGCTACCGATGGGCTTAAAGATAAGTCCTAGTGCTTTTAGTCGTATGATGTCAGTAGCAATGAGTGGTTTAACTTTTGATAAATGTCTAGTATATCAGGACGATCTCATTGTATTCGGAAGAAATCTTTCTAGCCATAATCAAAATTTAATAAGTGTAATGGAAAGGTTGAGAAAAGTAAATTTAAAATTAAATCCTAAGAAATGTGAATTTTTAAAGAAAGAAATTCTTTATTTGGGACATTTGGTTACAGATAAAGGTGTATTACCAGATCCGGAAAAAACTAGAGTATTAAAAAATTACCCTACTCCCAAAAATGCAGATGAAGTAAAACGTTTCGTAGCTTTCTGTAATTATTACCGTAAATTTATAAGACATTTCTCGGAAATTGCGATGCCCTTGAATAAGTTAAGTAGGAAAAATGAACCATTTATATGGTCTAATGAATGCCAGTACGCTTTTGATTTCCTTAAAAATGCTCTAGTGTCGTCACCCATTCTGCAGTATCCCGATTTTTCAGAGAATCATGAATTTATTTTACAAACAGATGCTTCGGATACTGCTATTGGTTCAGTATTATGTAATAAAGATCTTAGACCAGTTGCATATGCCAGTAGACCTTTGAATAAAGCGGAAAAGAACTATCCGACTATACAAAAAGAACTTTTGGCAATAGTGTGGTCTGTTAAATATTTTAGACCATATTTGTATGGAAACAAATTTACCATAATGACAGATCACAAACCTTTGATATATCTATTTGGCATGAAAGATCCATCAAGTAGATTACTTAAATTTCGGTTAACTCTAGAAGAATATAACTTTAAAATACTCTATGTGAAAGGAAAAGACAATGTTGTGGCAGATGCTTTATCTAGAGTACATATAACGTCTGATGAACTTAAAAGTATGAATGAGCAAGTAATGGCTGTAACAACTAGGATGCAAAAGAGAAAGATGAATGAATTAAATAAGAGTAAAGAAAAAGATGAAAAGAAGGTTCTTAATAAATCCATTAACAACTGGACTGATCAACCAAGAGTTGTGGATATATTAAGAAAACCGCGTGAGTCAGTGGAAATGTGTTTGATTGAAGGTAACAAATTAAAAAGATATAAGGATGATGACATGATAACTGAAGAAATTGAATGTTTTGCATTTGTAGAGATTAAAAAGACATTATACATTAATCTTGATTTCAAGGCGCAATTCTCGCGAGCCGAATTTGTGCAGAAATTAAGTTATTTTTGCAAAAAGATACGTATCAACGAAGTATGTATAATTAAAAACAATGATAATATAGAATTTATTAAAAGTATTTGTGAAGAGATAACAAAACTTCCTAATTGGTACGGACCACGAATATGTATATTACGAGGCGTAAAAAGAATAATCGATGATAATGAAAAGACAATAATTATGAATGACTTTCATTTATTGCCATCCAGTGGACATGCTGGAGTGCGTAGAATGGTCAATACCATCAAAAGACGATACTATTGGCCAAGTATTGACAAGGATGTTCAAGAATATGTAAAAAAATGTACGAAATGTCAAAAATCTAAACATTTTCGTTACATTAAAGAACCGATGGAAATTACCACAACGGCTTCCTCGGCATTCGAAAAGATTTATTTAGATGTTGTGGGTCCTTTAGACAGAGACGAAAGTGGTAATTGTTACATATTGACTATGCAGTGCGAATTAACAAAATTTGTACAAGCTATTCCATTACAAAACAAAGAAACGGTGTCCATTGCAGATGCATTTGTTAGACAGTTCATATTAAGATTTGGTATTCCGGAAACAATAGCTACGGATCGAGGCACAGAATTTATTTCTGCAACTATGGAACAGGTTTGTAAAATCCTTAATATTGAAAAATTATCTTCTACAGCCTATCACCATCAGTCCATTGGAGCACTTGAAAATGCTCACAAAACTTTGGGTGCATTTTTAAGGATCCAGTGTGGAAAGCATACGAATACATGGAGCCATTGGTTACCATTTTGGTGCTTTAGCTTTAACAACACAGTCCATTCAGAAACCAAATATACGCCATACGAACTTGTTTTTGGAAAACTTTGTCAGATACCTGATAGCATTAGCGATACCGTAGACCCATTATACAATATAGATAACTATCCATTACAATTAAAATACAGATTACAGTTAGCACATGCCGACGCAAAGAACAATTTGTTGTCAAATAAGCATAAACGTAAGGAAATACATGATAGATCAGTTAATTCAACAACGTATGAGAAAGACGATTTGATTTTATTAAAAAATGAAACAGGTAGTAAACTAGATAACCTATTTGAAGGTCCCTATACAGTAGTGGAAGATATGGGTTGTAATGTAAAAATAGTTAAAAATAATAAAATTGAATTAGTACATAAGAATAGAACTAGGCCTTACTGTCAATAGATTAGATATAATATAAGATTTGATTTTAGATAACATTGCAATGTATAACGATAAGAATAAATAGGTACCCATTTATTTCGTATAATATCTATAATAAGCTAACAACTAGTATAATTATATTTTTTTTTTTAAAAGGTAACAAAATTAAAAGTAAGTTAAATTTAAAAGTAATTATTAATTAAAATAATTATGGTAAAAAAAAATGTTGTAAAATCATTTTTTTTTTTTGCTGCCCCTGGGAGGTGAAGTGTAGAATATAATAGGTATGCTCTCTTATTTTAGTAAGTAAGTACACTCCTTTATATGTATGCTGAGTTAGCAATATACCTCATACGCGACGATTCGATGTATCATGCATTGCACTCAATAAATAGTACTTAACGCATGTGGTTGTTTCCTTGAGACCACCTTTAGGGACCCCAACATTACAGTAAGTTATTTATTTTTTATCCAACCAAATTTCTTTCATTTTTATTATATTCTAAATTTAAAAAAAGCATAACCTGCAATAGGAAAATACAAGTTAAATATAAAATTTTATGTTCAAAATTTGTCTATACAGACTAACATAGTAGTAAATATTAAAGATGTCTAATTAATTTAATAATTAACGAATATACATAACTAACAATAGATAGGCTAGAAAGAATTTAAACCAATGTTATAAACAGATGAAAGAGTTTTTAAAATTGCACTACAGCACCCTAATATCCTAAAAACCAAACCAACAATGCAGGCCAAAAATCCTCTTGATATGCAAAACAGGGTTTATATTTTTGACATATCCATAAAAGATGGATCGTGTTATAACAGAGGTCTATTGAAATCATAGACAAAGAACTATCTTTGGTGCTGGTATCATTGAACTGTTTGATAATGCTCTGGGTATTATTATTTTATATTGAAATAGCTGGCGGATAGTTTGTTCTGAAATATAAGTGACAATACATATGGATAACATAATTTTTTAATGCATTTCCATTTCATATGCCATAAAGAGAATCGTAATTCTTCTTAGATCGTGAATTTCTGTCTTTTATCAAGTAACGCATAATTTAATTTTGAGAAACATAAAGCATACAACGATTGGTAAAAAACTGTTACTAAGACAAACAACAAAAAATGAAAAAAAAAATTTAAACTCGCACAGGAGCACAGGATAATCTTTAGAACATTATTCATAAAGACACTCAAAACGTAGCAGCTATCGATGTACTCGAAGAACCAAAACATCTTGCTACCAAAAAACAAACCCTCGAACAAGAAACTACTAACTCCTCACCAGATGACAAGATATCCAAAGGCAACACGTACTCAGAATCAGAAATTAACTCGCCAAATCGAAAAATTACGCACAAAGGGGAATATGTTATAAAAAACACACAATACAAATCACAGTATCGCCTGTTAATGATCTTGATGTCTCGCGATGATTGCAGAAAGAGACAGAAGATATAAAGTACTCTAAACTAAAAGAGATGCAAGATGTGATATCTCTCCGGAAACGGCGTAATATATGGTGCATTGTTAGTAACGAGATCGGTTTGTGTGTCTGTTCGTCCGTGGGCGGACTTGCGCACGCGTTCTTTCAATAGTGTACGTGAATTAATTTATTTTTTGATATGAAATTCTACGGCTCTTGGTGTGTTTAAATTTAGATTTGATATTTTGTACCAAGGTTTCTTAAATTTTAAGTGTCTGGGATGTGAGTAAATTTAGTTTGGATAAAACGATTCCGTTTGTATCTAGCAATCTTCAGAATTTAGATTTCTTTCCATAAATGCAATAGAACATAGATGTAGAAAGGTCAAAAATTGATATATGAAGCTGCGTTCTATTAACCACATTTGATATACTTTGAAATCCCATTTTTAAAAATCCCAAAGATTAACCAAGTAATTTTAATTTACTGAGCCTAAGCAATTAATGTTAGTAAAGCAACCGAAACTTCTAAAATATAATATACATTGCATCATTTCTTAAGACTTCTGATGGCCCGTCAGCAGGCTCTTTTTATAATATTTGACTTGTCCCATTCTCACCTTATGGTAAGCAATTATGTGGTCGACATAGGAGCACGCTCATCTAGAAGTAACCTATTCACTCATGATTTATAATATCCCCAGGTTGCAGCTATCAGGAAACACAGACTCCGGTATTCTTTCTTCAGATATCACATTTACGGAAAGCTTCAAAACACTTTATGCTACAAAATCAAACACGACCACCTTGGTCTACCTTCCCCTAAACATTCGAAAGGGGTGTTTCACGCATCTCAAAATGCTACCAAATCATTAGTGGGTGACAAATGATTCGCAGACGCGTGTCGAATACGCACATTTATCTGGTTGCAGAGATTTGGTTAACGCAAGCGGAGAGGATGTAGTTGTTAAGTATACGATTGTTATCAGGGTTATAAATGGTAGAAATCGAAGTTAGATGCAGAAAGTTTGGATGATTGGAAGCTTCTTTGAGTGATTTTGATGTGAAAAATCAAACTTTTCTTTAAAAAAAAAAAACTTTGTCCCGCACTACAAATTAGATACTCTTGTATCGTTTCACATACATCGGATTTCCGCGACAATCAAAAGGCCATCGGTCTCCCTTGTAGGAGGCCTTTAAACACTAATTCTCTATTTCAAATTCTGAATTCAGAAATCAGGGGATAGTCATACCCCCTACCAGAGCTGTGGATTGTTCGAAAGGGTCACCGTAGCCCTCGCAAAGTGCCTGTGTCAAGTGGGTTGTAAATTTTGACAACTGGGCATTCTTGACGTCCCTCTCTATATTTGACCACCAGGTCGACGGCAGGCGGCCTCTTCAGCCTCTTTTTTGTTCTGATAGGCGTAGAGCGATCTGAACTACGTGGTCCTCACTATGACTTTGGACATTTCGATACCAACGAAGGGGATTTTCTGTCAGCTTATCGGAGATTGGTGCTACTTTAAAACGCTCCCTGGCTCCGGCGCCAGGGCCGGGCTAATGGCTGTGTATGATGACACAGTCAAGGGCATTCAATACTCACAAAATAAGGTGCTCAGCGCAGCTAAAGAAGTATTCACTTCAAACAATTGAAAATTAAAGAGACGAGATTTTTTTAATAATCACCGATCAGTAACCAGCACTCATCGCAGGCGTCAAGCATTAAGCCTTCGTCATAACATCCTCATTAATTAATCAACATCGTGTAATATCGCCAATTATGACTATAGTCGTAAGTGGACATTATAGGCGACGCAAAAAGTGCGGCCGTCACAGAGACTGGTCAAAGTCATACTGACAGTGTCGGCGTATTATGGGCTATCGATATGGTATAATTTTTGAATTAGGAACGTTGCTTTTTTTTAAAAAAAAAGAATGCATAGATTGTTGCCGATAATGGAGCCGATTCTCTTGTGCACTAGTAACGTATCAAAAAAGATACCAAGTGTTCCTATTAAATTAGTCAGAATTTTGTTTGCCATACAATTTTAAACGTGATTTCAGGACGTGTAGATTAACAGTTGGGTAAAAATACAAATTATTGCTATCTCTTTCTAGTTTTAACGATTAATAAAATAGAAGGATAGTTTAAAATAAGTTTTGTTGGTGCACAAGAAAATCGGTACTTATTGTCTTTATCAATAAATCTATGATTACATTCAAATATATGTATGTATGTTCTCCTAAACAATTGGTATTGACAATAATGTTCAAAGCTTGGTGTACCTACAAATTAAAGTTGTCGAATTGTGTTCCCGGACAAATAACGTTGATGCTTGTATTTTTTCTTACTATTTCAATTTTGTGTTAGGTAACACCTAAACATGTTAATTTTGGTTCAACACGTTAGTCCATTATCAAGCTACAAAGGCCTTATTATGGTTAACATAACATTCTATGCCATTCTCATCCCATTTAAATTTTATACAATCTGCCAATATCGACTTCAAAAATATGATTGATTCATATTTTGAAAACACGACCAATAGTTCGTTAGGCCGATACAGAATCACCCGAGGACGCTCGACTGATCCTTCCAATCCCATTCGTATTTGAAATTCAAATTTGGAAATCCATTAGTGCGACTCGTCATTTTAATGTGACAGAGTATTGAGTTACTCTAATTGATCGGTGCTCTCCGTTCGTTTTTTTTTTGGTTCGGTTCGTTCGAATTTCAAATTTGAATATGAAAGTTCGTTGTGAAGTTCTTTTTTTGAATGTAATATGTTCGATATTATTGTTTGTGCTTCCGGATTTTGGTTGGGGTTGTCATTGTACCGGTAGTAGGCCGGAAGGAGTTAGTTTTATCAGTAGTACTTAATTATATTAGTGGTATAAATTATAAGTTGGCGTTCAATGGTCAAAATAATTTACATTTTGATATAGCATACGATAAGATAAAAGGTGTGGAATTTTCATTAATCAGAACAATATTTTTTTTAGTGTTTAGAAACAGACGTAGTTCTGTCTGCTTTTTTACTTAATGTTTCTTTTTTATGGATCTTTAAAGTCTGAAATTAAGATTTGTTATTAGTATTATTATTATTTTACAATTTCTTTGAATGTAGCTTCTATTAACTCTTCTGCAGATGTTCCACATCTTTAGTATGCTTAAAATTACTTCCACGGTTGCGTATCTCAGCAATCGTACCGTATAATTCATATTGATGATCAAATCGATTCATAAATATATCGATTTGCTTGTCAAACCTAATGTGCGGACGATCATTAATCTATATTTTTCGGAACCCGTTCTTATAAAAATGTGACAACGGCAGTTGTTGGTAATTGATGCAAAAATAATTGATGTTTTACGATTCGTACGAATACTCGTATGATTGTATTATTTTTATATTGTAAATATTTTGGAGTTATATTTGGAAAGTGACATTATTATTAGGATATCTGCTAGGACTAACTAACCTCCTAAAGTTTGCTCCTTTATCACGAGCCATACATGTAATTAATGGTATAGAGCTATCAGAGGATGTATTTGGTCAAAACTTACCGATTTTTTTAGTGTCACAAATAATAAAGGATTTTTTTTTTAGTTGGGAAATCATCTACTGACATCTATTGCCCTTGGGTGGAGCCAGAGGACGTGTCAAACTTTTACTGACTAAAACCCACTCCTGTTCCTTCTTTGCCTTCGTTCCAGGGCCCCGGGGTTCTTTTTAGCATCACCCATGGCCCCCTACTGGGCCCCTACGGTTTTGCTGACATCTCCTTGAGGCGCGCGTGGAACAATACGCGCTGTCGACGGCTTTGGCTCGGTAAGGACGGTTACCGGACGGTCGGACGGCAAGCTAGCAATTCCTCGTTGTCCGCAAGCTCGCACCTACGGTGGCCGGAAATCAGGATCGGGATCCCTTGCGTGTGCGGCCGCCTCCTTTGCTAGCATTACTGCCATGACCATGACTATGGCTTGTACCAAGGCTCGGCGCGAGAGATCGCTGCCGCCGATCACCCCAACGAGGACACGGCGGTGCTCTGCCCACGCGGGGCACACCTCTACCGTATGTTCCACCGTGTCCTCCGAGCGGTCCACACAGTGGTGACACCCGGGCGTTTCTTCCGCACGAATCTTGAGCACGAACCTCCCGAACTGACCATGTCCGGTGAGGACTTGCGTCATGCGGAAGGTAAGGATGACGTATTGTCTTTCCAGTCACTCCTCAAAGAGGGGACTTACCGCCATAATTGTGTCATGCCACGACTTGGTGCGTCAGCGGAGTTTCGCCCTGGCGTTGCACCTCCACGAGCAGATCGTGCATGCGTGCAAGGACTAATTGAAAAAGGTTTGGACTTATAATTTATATTCATTGCTGTAATAGTTAATTTAATAGTAATTATTAACTGACGCATTTGAAGTTTCAATTATAACATCGTTTTATCTTAGTGTTATTTTTAGTTTAAGTTCTTACAGTCTATCCTAAGGTTGTCTGGTAGATATCGCTGTCAGCCATGAGACCGCCATAGTACCCATAGAAAGTTTGTGTAAAGGTTTTGTTACTATTTTGGTGCAATGTACAATAAAGTTTAAGTATTCTATTCTTTGCACCTTGAAAGCATCTATACGGGTGTTATAACATAATTAAATAAATAAATGTAAGTGTTATTAGTTATTCTAACTAATTCTTGCAATTTTGTTCATCTACCTATATATTTTCAATCACTATATCATCACTTTAGTCGAAGAAGTGTTGGACATACCTATATCTTCTGTTAACCACACCGGCTGGTCGGTACCAGTCGGTAATAACTTCGCTGAATGCAAGAAGCTCGGTAGCTTCTTGCATTCAGCGAAGTTATTCTCAATACATATATTAATTATAGCGTCAAAGACTTCAATAAATAAAGTAGCCCTGATATTAAGTGCATTGGACGACTCATTCAACTCACCAACCTATCCGCATTCTACACCCAGATTCGCGTGTTCGATTCTTACCTGTTATGGTACACCGAATAAATATAATAACACAAATAAATCAGACCTTAATGAAGATCCACACATAGCAGCAAAAACCGATGATATTGACAAGGAAGCCGTACAAAAGGAAGTAGGTAGACTTATTAATAATGCATTCAATCAAAATCGATATACATGAGAAAAAAGTTGAATATTTCGAAAGCAAAACAGTGGTAAGTAAGTTTTTGTCAATTAAAACAGCAAATAGGGTATAAAGTGCTGTCGGCGATGGACATAGAAGCTTTTATCTTGTGCCGTCGTGCGTGGTGGGCGATGAAGCGTGGCCACACCTGCGAACATCTCGCGATACCTGGCTTCGCTGGAGACGGCTTCGGTTGGGATGGAGTATGATGTGAAAGGTTTAGGTTTGATATGTCTATAATAGAAAATTTTGGGATGTCAGTTTTTAGCCTTGGTGTTTGCAGCATTATTTTGAAATCGAAAGTGTTCTTTTCTTCGCTGAGTCACTTTATTGAGAACGAAAATCTGCTTTGTTATTAACAAGCCAAGTTACGATAATGTTAACTTAAATGGACAGTAAGGTCGTCTATATCATTGATATTGCTTTCTCATTGATTCAATATTCAATTGTTGGATATAGTGTAATCACTATATCCAACAATATAATTATTTTTAATAAGTTATGTGATATTTTAAATAACTTAGAAACACAATCTACTGTAGTCAGTTATGTTTACGAGAGCTTTTTCCACACTAACCCACCCCACAAAACGAAGAAAGTAAAACGTCGGTTAATAATTACAGTGTAATAACTCGATTACTCCCCGCTCGTTTAGATCAGCACTATCGATATTATTACTTATCGATTGTCTGTCAGTCCATCCGTCTGTAGTAACCGCAACTTTTTTGCGTTCAAGCGAATCCAACGTGGAAGTGTTCAAAGACGTTTTTATATCAATTTGTGTACAGAATTGTGAGAACTCGGACATATATTTAGAGAAAAATTCGATATATTTAATCTTTATGAAACTATTTTTAGTTTTTCTGAAGACTTTTAAGATAAATCCAGGTTTATCAAAGATCTTGACTTTTACAATAAGAAATCTACCAACGGTTTGAATTCTGATGAAATAGGAACAGCTCAAACGATGCGTGAAGATGACGAATGATAGCAAAATGGTTTGGATTTAAAAATCGTGATAGAGCATAAATGTGATATTGAAGATAGTCATAGACCAGAACTGGGCGTCTATGAAAATTGAAGATTCTTTTAATGGATCTGATTTGGTTGGATGAACACTACTTAATGATTTTGATGTCGATTATCTATTCTATGTTCAAGTGCAGAAAGTATCGAAAGATACTTTGATGACATTGTTGCTGAGGCGGTCAGTATCTATCTGATGATTATACCTTTAGATCATATTAACGGGTTTCAGCCTGTATCATCTTACTGGTGGGCAAAGGTCTCCATGAGTATCAGTTATTTCAGTTCAGAGCTGGTATGAACCATGATTGATTTTTAATTTTATCTAACTCGTCCAACCATCTTCTGTGACATAACACTGCAATTAATAATAAACGTAAGATATTATAAAATTTATTGACAATCAATTAGGATTATTGGTATAAAGGCGTGAGAAATTGAAGCCATTTTAATAATATTTGCAACCAATGACATAAGGAAAGGACCATCGAAAATACAATCACAGATTCGCTCTGCTCCTCAAAAATGAAGTAACTCGATACTATGTTTATATCCCGACTTCGCATCTGTCATCGCATATTGAGTCGACCCCCAAACGCTTCTCAAACCTTGCATACGCATCCGATTGACAATGCGGAAATTTGCATACGCCATTTAAGGGTTAGAAAAAATTATCATATGATTACTTTGATAGCCCATTTTATTTGATTCTGATCTCTATTTGTGTAGTGTTATAGTCGAATTTATTTGAAAGGGTGATGCGTAAGATTCGAATGCTCTTTTGAAAGATTTTTCTTTCATAAGCTATAACATTTTGTGCTCTATGTATGTTTTGATAAGGTACACTTTAGTCTGTACTTTCAGTCCATGGGAATACTCAACCCTCAAATGGCTTATGATAATTTTTCCTTGAATTATTTTTGCTATCATTTTTCAATAGCTCATTAGTGTGTAGCTATCGGCCCGTAAGTGGCATTGGGCCAAGCCGATATTGTTCGGGATCCCTGGATCTCCTCTGCATATTGTGTCACGACCGATTTTATGGGCATCATTTAAATTTTTGAACCTTATTTGCATGATTGTGATTTAGTGTTTATTTTTGTATGAGATATGATGTGGATTTATGGTTTACGTTCAAATGCACTTAATCTATGAATGGGTCGTTTCAGTTCACATAATGTGGTAAGAGGTTAAAATGGTATGGAAATTGGTGATGATAATGCTAAACGTACGTGACGGGTCTACTTAGAATCCATTTTGTTTGCAATACCAATTCTAAAGTGTATTAGGCTTGCCGATGATGTGTGTTAGATAGTGGATACTACTAAGTACTGAGCTAATCGGTTAAGTGGAGTACTTAAAGTTATCGTACTCAAAATAGTTAAACTGTTTAAGGATCTTAACCAGGTTATTTATTTGCTAGAAATTCATTAAATACATCTTTTGCTCTGGGTGGAGTTTTTTCAGATACCCTTTACGTTCCAGGGCCACGGTAATTCTTTCGACAAAGGCAAGACAGGCAAGACCAGGGTGCCAGCACTAAAGGGTCTTCCGAAACATCGTGAAGCGTATCCAAGTTTACGATCATGATAGATCAATCAGTATCTAATGATGAGTCGACTTTTTACTATTATCGAGGCTTTAACACCTATAAATTAACGGGCTGATTGAATGATGACAGAAAAAACGAAGAAAAGAACTAGAGTTACTGATATAGCTCGTAGAAATAGAAAACTGGAGTGGCAAGAACCCATGGCCATTGGTGCAGAAAACTTGGTCATGGGTAAATAAGACGAAGATGGGGATCCGTAGATAGATTAACGATATAAAGAAAATCATGGCAATATGTGTAAGCATTTTAAAACAATAGTAGAAGAAATAGAAAAAAAAAATGAAAATCGATTCGAGTTAGTTCTTTGCCCTTTATCATTACAGCCAATGAAACAACACTCATATTTCTGTCTAGGTTATTCAAACCGTGCTCTATTATTAGCCAAAACAATAAAAACAATTCCTCACACAGTTCTACGAGTATTTACCTTTTTAATTCAATCCTCGACATTCCACAAAAAAACTAACAATGGTAGTCCGATCACTGACCACTGAACATTTTCATTACGATCAACGCTCACGCACATAACCTCAAAAACACAAAAGCTAAATAAATCGACCGGGATACCATTTATCAAACTGCCGCCTGCATTTTTAATTAGTAAAAAACATATTCGGACAGTGCGCAGTGGTGCGTTCCAATCTGCTTCCGATCTTGGCCTTTCTGACCTTTCGCTCCCACTTATTGACTATATATTTCTCTGTCTCTTTCATCCTCGCTTTAGTAATTAGTTTCTCATGTATAGAGCTTTTGTTTAGAATGACATGTGGCGTCTGTTACCAACAGTTAATTATAGGCTTTTTTTAACGATTCGATGGTATTGATACGGTATCGATGTATCGCAATCGTAATGACTACATCCCTTGTACCGACTTTATTAATTAATGGTGGTTTGTTACTTGGAATAACGTAGAAAGTGTTAGCAATAATGGCACTGTTTGACATAGATTTGTTAGCGTCAACGGTTTTTCTATTTGCGTTGGAAATGTCATTGTGAAAAGTATCGCTATTTTATACTATTGCATTTATTTTAAAAATGATATAGCTTTTAGAGTTGTTATTTTTAATGGGTGTTAAATCATTTGGAATTATTCTACTAAAATTGTTTTGTTTAGTGTTGGCAGACATTTTATTCTATTTATGGCCTTCAATGAACAAATAAGGTTTTATATCTTTACATATATTATTTGTATATTGTACGTACATATAATTTCTGTCAGTAGAGTTAACATTGAGCATAATGAAGAACCAGAATGCTTTCCAATGTGCAATTCCATATTACTTCTACATAATATGTCCCTAGATGGCTAAAACTATTAGACGAAGGATTAACTTTAATTTTACAAGACAATCGAGCCTGGAAAAACGCAACAGTTTTACAACATTGTCCAATAACTTTTACTTTCGTTTATATATCCCTTATAAGACCTAACGGCCTACAGCGAACAGTTATAAATAACTCCATTGTAAGTATGGATACAATGACAGATTATGTTAAATTCAACTTTGACACGCGAAGTTCACCAAGGAGCATTCTTAGGACCAATAGTATTCCTATTAGAAAGCGGTCATTTATACTTAAGTAGTGACGTTTTTATGGCCACCATGACCGTTGGCAGTATTCTATATTCATACTTTTTACATAATTGTGAGTAGCAAAAACAAAAAAAAAAACAATGATAGATGTATTGGAAGTAAGAGTTAACTTTTTCCATACGGTGTATAGCTAAGTGAAATTCTTTTTCCTGGTCTATATGCTGAGTTCGATAGAATGTTGTGGGCTTGTTGAGTAGTTGAAGTGTAACATATTAGACTTTTTTGAAATGATTCATGCTGATCTAGAAAGGGTAGAAAAAATAGGACATGTTTATAAGCTAGTTGGCATCTCGTGCGAGTAGTAAAAGTCAAATGAACGATTTATGATTCTACTTCTTGTAATTGAATACTAGAGCTACAATGTTGTTTTACAACATAACAGTTCGTTCAAACTTACCATAATTTGCTACATATATGACGTTTGACACGAACATAAATGGACCTTGAAACGCAGTAATTTACTGTCACAAAAACTGTTGTGGTCAAGGAAACCATAAAACTTTCGAACATGTTGTAAGTAATCAAAAGATGTGCCAACGGTAATGTATAAGTAAAAGAGTCGATAATCTAACTCTCTATTGATCCTGTAAATTCTAACCATTCATCCACCAATGTCCTAGTATATATAGACATAAAGCTGCCAAAACCAATGTAAAAATCAATTTACCTGTTTTTCATGGAATTAAACATCTTATCAATGGTAATGCTTTAACCTATATTACAAAAACTAATTATTCAAAATTTATAATAGGAGCACCTAATCCAAAAATTGTAAATTATGGTACACCAAGTTCCAGTCGGATGCGCTATCGGAACCATCGACCACTTCCCCGTCCATCAAATTCAAATTACGATCGACAACCACCTTTTACTAATAAAAAATCATTCGACCATCGGTCAGTAATTAACGATGCCGAATTCGACCATGCTATTGACCTTACGCAAAGCCAGTATCATTGTTACCGAATATATTTCAGCATTCGATAATGGCCTCTATTACTTTCTTAATACGAATCATACATCGATCTTCAATCGTGTCTTCATCCTTGAAATTACTTCAATCTACTTTAAACTCAATTTGTTCTTTATCACGGTCGTCTTTAGCTTGTTGATCCGCTTGACTGATGCCCGTTACGCCTGGCTGTGCACCTGCAAGATGGTCACCAATATGAATGTAATTAGGGGCACCGCACATGTAAAAGTGTGTGGTTGCGTTAAGGAAGTCCCTTTGTAACGATGCGGAACCTTGGCCTAAGAATTGAATGGGTAAAATAACTGGTCTTTTGTTGTTACGTTCAATCAAATGATTGAGAATCAGATGGTGTTTCTATGAATTCAATTTTTTTTATGTGTATTGAGACAGAACATCACCTTGCATAAAGACACAAAGGTGCTTCAAATCAAGTATTCTTCATAAGTAGGTACTTTAGGTGCTTATTTAATCCTAAAAGATTGAATTCTGTCTTTGTACTTTCATTCTTAATAAACTATATGTATCATTAATAAACTATATGTATCATTAATAAACTATATGTATGTATCATTCTTAGGATTTTTTTAATTTGACAGTTTCATGCTTAACAACTTTCTCACCTGATTACTCTTGCCATAAAGTACCCATGTTATGTATATCAGGAAATACAGACTCGGGCAGAAAATTTAAATGGCACGACATTTTTATAACTTTAACTCACTTTGTGTTCGCTAGTTATTTCAAAACTATTCCAAAGGGCGTGGATATTTCGATAGTGCGCTTTAATTTCATACATTTCATATAAATTTTATAACGTAAATATTGCAAACGATTGCGATCATTGTTTGTTAGAGCTTTAGGTAAATAAAATAATGGTAATAAAACCTAAGGGTGGAGACCTGGTGTCCTGAAATATAGGCCCCAAGCCTAGTTTAACCACCAGTCTCCCACAATATGCTTACTGTATCTACTCTGAGTTGAGCTTTACGAATGCTGACAAATGCTTGCACTGACTGGACAGGTTCACTCAAATATGTATGGTTCTTTCCTAAAAGACCATCTCCATGGTTTTTATGTGATTTGACCATTATATAATTTGCAGTATGGACTTTAAAAGAGACTTTGACCCCTGAGTTTGTTTCGGTGTTTCTTTCCAGAGTAGTTAGCTAGAAAACCCCGGCCTCATCTAGTTTAAAATGACAAAAAATTACGTGTAAAAGTGTTTTTTAAAACCTATTTGCAAAATAAATATCATTTATCACCGATCACTTTGTCCAGAGCCATATCATCTTCATCAGCTTCATTACCGAGTCGATAGTCCCCCTTATGATCAGCAATGAATCAATTACCGAGTACTTAATTTATTTCAATCTGATTATGATGAGTTGTAGTCTTTCAGGGGTGGTTTGCGATATGGTGTCTGTCTTATAGTTCGTGTATTGATAGATAATGGAGTGCTGGAGGGTGTGTAGACTGATTATATTAGCTATGGGGTTGGAAAAGTGACTCATATGAGTTTTATGCTACTACTTGTGTTATGGATCGGGTGTTACATTGTTTTATACAAATGGATAATGTAATTTTGTTAAGGAATGATCGTAAATACCTTCTTGTGCTTAAGCAAAAATATCTGTATTTAATATCCAGCTTTTGCTAACGGCTTTATTTATATTTTTTTTCCTAAACGGTCTTAAGAGAACATGCTCTTAGGATACTCTTGGTATGGACATGGTAGACCATGTCCTGGAGTAGCACACAATATGATTAAACGGGGGAAAGTCTGTAACTGTTCTGGCCTGTTTTCTTTTACAAATAAACTATAATTGTAAAAAGTAGTGCTTGGCGCTATGGTGACCTAACACTCCTTTCGCGTATTGATGGTAGGATATGGTTTGTATGGTAAGTTAAAGTCTCAAATTGTAATGAAAATAACTGTATTACACTAAATCACTACAACACTTAGTTACTAGACAGATAAAATGGTAAAATGGTAACGGTAATGGTAAAATGGTACTGGTTTTGAGTGCGTGTAGCTCTAACGAGATCCGAACGTGAACTGGTCCACATTTTGGTGAACGAGCGAATGTGCATACTTGCAATCGTGCAATTATGCATTTTCGCTTAGTGTTCGATTAAAACTCGAACAATAATCGTTCCATTAAAATTATCTAAAGGGCCTCTGCGAGTTAGCTTCGACCCTTCGTAGGCCTGCTAAAGGTCCAGGTCCTCAGGGTCATAATAATAATAATAATTTAATAATCACCGGTTTGTACCACTTCCCATTAAAAGCGTCTAAAAGGGCCTCTGCGAGTTGGTTTCGGCTCCTCGTACGCCTTCCAAAGGTCCAGGACCTTAGGGTGCTGAGATAAATAAATGTATAAAAATAATAATTTTTATTTTTATGACTATATGGGTAAAATGGTTAGTAAAAAACTTATCAACTAAAGGGTTAGTTAAAAACTTAACCTATTGCCGCACTAGCAATCGCAACCAGTGCTTGATCACTGGCGCAACATGCTTATCGGCTAAGGTTCCAAGAATGCCATTGGAGCTGTTCCTAGATCTGCTTAGCAACGAGGCAGTCTTCTTTCTCACTATAGCGTGGAAATCATCCACACGCGCTAAAGCGAACATGCCTGATGCACTGCAGTATCTAGGCAGCTCCAGCAGCACCCTGAAACTATTATTATAATGGATCTGCAGGGCATCTAGAGCCTTCCGCGTATAGTTAACCCACAGACCGCCCGTGTAGAATGATTGGCAAAAAGCTTTGAATAAATTAATATTGACCTCATTACTACAACGAGCAAACCTGTGAGCCAACATTTTGCATGTTACTGCTAGCGCCCTACGTTCCCGTTCAATATCAACATGATCTCTGAGAAAATGAAACTATGTTCATTGCTATTAGCTATTGGTATCGTCAGATCTTTACTACTATACTTAGTTGTAATATCTATATTTTTATAATGTATTTGGCTCACCCACGCATCATCACCTCTGGTTCGTGGGCTGACGTTTCTCTCTGGTTAGACCACAGACTATATCATAATGTCATCTGTGGCCCACAGACTGCCCATACCTCGTCAGTGCAGTGACGTATGCACTCAAGACAAATAATAGTATAGGTACCTTCATACACTACAGTCTTCTTAACTGTCTACGAGTCTATGATATCCCCTCAACCCTCAACTAAGTGTCCAAGTCCAACCAATTTCACAGCAAAGAAGTTCTAAAACAAAAGTTGACAACAAAATTCACCAGAAAAAAGGCATAATTATCGTTGAAAAGGGACCCTTTTACACTCATTTAACTAACGCAGTGTATCGGACGGTGGGAGTGTAATCGGTTCCTATCGGCCGACCGATCGGGGTTCGATTCCCGCGGGTTGTAATTAGATTGTTAGTCGCATGCGATATTAACGTGTTATGTTGTTAGGTGAGTGGTCTTGGTACTTGGTCGGTAGACAGATGTTTTATGCTGTCCTTAAAATCCTTAAAAAAAAAAAATATTATTTAACGAACATAGTTTACAAATTATAGCATACTATAGTAGTAGTCTACTACTACTAGTATTGTCTAGTGTTGACTGGCCTGTTGGTGTAGTGGTTAGTGGCCCTGATTGCTATGCCGGAGGTCATGGGTTCGATTCCCACCCAGGACAAATGTTTGTGTGATGAGCACGATCATTTGTTCTGTGTCTGGGTGTGTATAATGTGTATGTATTTTGAAATATGTAAGTATGTTTATCCGTTGTCTAGTACTCATAACACAAGCTCTACTTAGCTTGAGACTAGATGGCATTGTATGATAGTTGTGGAATATTATTATCTTTATTCATTGTAAACACCATATAAATTACGTTTATAAATATTTTTTTTAAACAAAATCATAAACAAATCAAGTATATACTTGGCTCGCGAGGTTGTCGACATGTGGGATGTGGACTCGGCGATCATTGTACCGATAGTCGTGTCGGGCAATGGCTTAATAGCCAAGAGCAACCAACACCTTAGGAGGCTCGCGTTAGGCGGCTGGATCAAGGGCTTGATTCAGAAAGCGGTACTCCTGGACACGGCTCGCATTGTTAGGAGGTTCCTTTCTCTGGAGCCCTGACCGCCGGTAGCTTGGACCCTGTTCCCGATACCGGTGGGGTACTATTTTTATTATTATTAGTAACCAATCAAAAAACTAGGCGCAGCCTGTATCTTGATGACCCAAACATTACACATAGTTCACAATTTGACGTGACCTGCTAGTGCTATGTGTCACGTTAAAATACAGATATACAAAAAATTAAATGAAGAAGAATCAAACATTTTGTGTGAAGGAATAATGTAAAATAAATACTATTAAAATGTAAGAAATTAATTTGAAAATACTAGTTAATTAATTTGAAAAAAACTATAATTTCAAAGTCCATTGAAATTTAAAACCAGGCTATTTTGTGATTAACTAGCTTCTGCCAGCGGTTTCACCCGCGTAAAACTAGGTTTCTCCATACAAACTTCCAACCCCCGTTTTACCCACTTAGGGGTGGAGTTTCATAAAATTCGTTATTAGCAGCTGTTTACACCATATAAAAAACCTACCTACTAAATTTAAAGTTTGTAGGTGTTCCTGAGATTTCGTGATTAATCCGTGAGTGGTATCTCGCTTTTTTATATATAGATTATTATTATTGCTGCGCTCACGTTAGATGACTATCTTACCAGCTGGTAACTTATTCACTCTTAACGTAAAAACCCCTAGTTTGTAGCTATCTGGAAACACAGACTCCGGCAGGCTTAGCTGTATATTTTGTGCGTATGAGCGGATGTCTACCATACGGACAAACATTTTGGCGATTTGTCAGACCATTATTTTTTAATAATTGCCAATTACATCACACCTCCTACAGCCTTATACGAAGTTAAATATCACAAAACTACTACGCAGAGAATTTACAGTATAAAAAAATTACCTGTCAAGTATCAAGACTGCTATCTCCCCTCAGTCGATACATTTTGATGTCGATAATGAATTCAGTTGAGAATTTAATATACATAATTTCTTTTAACGTATGGTCACTATTTCTATGGCCACCACATTTTACTGCAAACATCGATTGGAGTTGTTTTTGTTTTTTGAGGAAGGTAGATCATAGGTTTAGGAATAGAGAAATTATACATTTTGATACAAACGGAGAAAGTTTGTCATCGCGACCGAGGCGGAATTCGTGCAGACTTCGTGGGAAGTGCTGTAGTGACAAATTTCTACGTGTATCAAACGATGTTCTTCCATACACTTACGAGGAATAGATAAAGGGAAGTTTACCGGTGACTCGCGTATTTTTCCGTACTAGTGCGGAAAACAGTAAATTTCGTGCCTAAAAGCAGTGAGGATAAGAGTAGGTTTTCGAGTTCCTAAGTGTATAGAAAAAATATTTATACGACACATAACAACGCAACGGCAATAGATACAAAGTGAAAGAGTAGAATGATACAATAACATTGCGCTGAGCGTGCCCGTACCGAAAGGCATCTCATCATTTGGTGGACGTCAGATACCCAGCGCTGATTTTCTGCTGATACCCCGCAGTGTCGCAAGGACGAGGTGTATTATATACTTATCATTTTATTTATAGTAAAATATATACTTAAACTGAATATTAATTAATATATAATTAAAACTGAAAATTAGTGTACTCAGGTAATCATTTTAGTAAAAATACTTTTAAGTAAAAAAAGTTACTTTAATAGACGGTATAAAAGACTATGTGGACCCATTTTACGAATAAATAGATTCTACCAGTGGCTTCGCCCGTTTAAAAGTAAGAAATATAATGTATAGACTAAGTAGTATAAAGTAAGTAGTGATAATGTAGCATTCAACTGTACACCAGTTGACTTTTTAAAATAGCTCCAGTATGTTTTTAAGTCATTAAAAACAAAAAACAAATCTTTTCTATCTATAAAATTAGCATAGATAACGGACTATGATATAATGAGTAATAATATTAATGATAATATATTTTAAATGACAAAAATATTGAACAACACCTTTGTACTATTATTCTGTTTCCTTCTTCTTTTCTTTTATTATTGTGTGTACATAAATTGTTAAATAAATAAATACACAACTTTTTTTTAAATTTTGTGAGAAATTAAATTATAAGCCTAAGAGCAAGAGCAATGGCCCCTAGGACTTAAGGTATAAATTAAAATTGAAACCTAATATAAAAATAAATATCGTTGCTTCGAATGTATGTAATTAATTAATAGGTAATTTACAAATAAAATAGGTATCATAGTCGCGGATATAAAAATAGAAAAAGCAGGTGAAGTTAACTAGTATTAAAAAGATAAAAAAAAAATTAGTTCTAGGTATAGTTATAAAATTATTTATTAGAAGAATTGAGTTCCCGCCTTCAACAAACAATAAATAAATTTCAATTGAATTGATACTGAAATGAAAACTAAACGCCTTTTCCAAAAAGTGTATGCAAATATTTCTATACAGCCCAGACTATTTGCAGACATCATAAACTTACATCTTGCAAGAAATTTTTGGGATCAAAAATAAAGGAAATGATTTTTTCTTTAAACCTTGAGACAATCTTATAATTAACCTTATAATATTCTCCTTTCTTGGAGAGGACCCACCACGCGGGTCCAGTGCCCGGTGGTGAGACTGTCACATATTTTGAACCATTTGTTATCGGTATTGGTGACAAAGGGATATTTGATCTAAGTTTGTATGACCTATTTTCAAACCTACTTTAAAGTTGTTAATATTTTATTAAGTTTTAAAAAGAGAATTTTTATCTTCTAATAAATCTGGCCGCTGTACTCAAAGTGGTACAAAGCTCTGCTCCATCGGTGGGGGCAGAGACATCGGGCTGCACTGTACGATTTACAGCTTTTACGCTATTTTCAATTAAAGTCCTAATGGCTCATGGGCCACCGATGCGCCGATTGTCTAATTGTTGAAGTTTATAGAGTGGTACGACTGTGATTTTGTAGGGTTTTGGTGTGATAGAGTTGGCTTTTACAACGTATACAGAGTATACTGGGGCCCGCAGTCAAATTCGAAAGAGTGACCGTGGCTCTAGAAAGCAAAGGCCAACAGAAGAACGAAGGCGGGTTTCGGTTAGTAATACTACACGCTTGTTGATTTCCTACCTAAGAATATACATATATACAGGGTATAATAGAAAGTTGTAGCAAAATATTAAAAACTGCATAAGCCCATGAAATACTCCAAGGAAGTCATAGTAAATTCCAAAAAAATGGACCTTGCATACTTTAACATTGGAATTATCGGCACCTGATCAAAATTAATATGGAAGACACATTTTTTTTGGGAATTGAGTATGACTTCCTTGTATAAAGTTGTTCATTTTGATACGAATAAACAGTTTTTGCCGTTACCACTCAGCCACAACTGCTCTGAAAACATCGTGAGGAAACCGGCATGTCCTAGAACCAAAAATTCGACGACATGTGACATTCACCAATCCGCACTGGGCCTGCGTGGTGGATTATGGCCCATTCCCTCTACTAGAGAGAGGAGGCCTAAGTCCTAGCAGTGGGAACATTAAAAGGCAATTATGCTTATTATTATGCTAAAAGGTTTTTAACATGTGACTATACTTTTGCGTTACAACCTATACGGTGGTGCGATGTCATGTATAAGAAAATATGTGCAAGGTAAATATTTATAGGAGACATAAAAATCCAAAACCCAAACCAGATAAAGTTTAGTAAGATTTTCAACGAGTTTATTCATAGATGTGCATATAACTTGATGTTCGTTTTTGAAAGCGTTTTTACTTCGAACAAATACTGTTAAATTGTTTTAAAAAGCATGAGCGGTTTTTTGTCGTTATTTCCGTATTTTATGGGCATATCGTGTTGAACTGGAACTTAAACGCAAAAGGCAACTTTTAGTCAGTAAAAGTCTGACATTCTCTCTCGCTCCAGAGTGGAAGAAGGTTTTTCTTGATTTCCCACCTTAAAAAGAGTCATTTTTCAACCATATTGGACCCTGATTCAGTGTTACTTTTTTCTGTAAAATACTGCAATAAATACACACATTTAACTTCTATTTGATACAAACCAACATTTACTAACAAAGTACTAACAGCTCTATAAACTCCCTCCCCGACTCCACGCTCACTCCCTTTTGTAAAAACTTTCCTGTTAATCGCTGGCGTTACAATCATAATGTTCTAAGTTTTCCTCCGCACTGGACCAGATCGAACGGCAGAATATTGGACTTACCCTAAAGATTATTGGACTTACCCCTTCAAGAATATCGGAGTTACCCCTTACCTAATATTGCAGCTAATTGTGATCGTAAATGTGTTTTGTTTTGAAGTATTTTGGAGCTGTTTTCTTATGTTAAGTTTTGAGAAACATTATGTTTAGAATGGTGATTTGTTAAGTTCATGGCTTTTATTTGTGGTGCTACGATGATTGATAAAATTAGGGATAAAAATTGACATTTTCACTATGCTATAATTACGATTCAGATATTGGGCCTAATTTAGCTAGGCTTCATTTAGCATGCAGACAGATTGACCCAAGACCTATGATGTGTCCCCTTTGATTTATGTATTTTTTTATTTTTATTTCACATTATTTATTAGATTTTTTTTTTGTCTTATTTGTTTTTTATTTTATCTATCTATCTCCTAGTTTTATGTGCACGCTGAGGTCTCTTGTAACTGAAGGAGCATAGGTACGTCAAAGGACCCCATTTGTAGTTGTGATTCGTATTGTAACTGTGTGTCTTTTGTTGAAGATCGAAATAAATATATCTAATGATAGGAAAACCTATGTGACAAATTGTTTGACGCGCGTGTTTGCGTCACATGAATTGAAAGAAAAAAAGAAAGAAACAATTTGACGTTTAATTTGTGAAGAGTCGTTAATTTATTTATCTGCAGTAACTGAAGGTTAGTGGTTGAAGATTGCACGGACACTGATGCTTATGCCCTTCAACCATCAGTCAATAAGAAGGTCTATGGTGGACTACTTTTTAAGTTAAGAAAGACAACGCAGAATTAAAATTAAACCTTACCAGCGACCCGCGCCCTCACCCGCGCCAGCTTCATACGGATGTTAGAAACCTTTGAAATTTTCAGTTTTTCACTACTGTGGGGTGTAGGTGTATATATTCATGTATTATACACCTAAAATTTTCTTATAAATCACTCTGTTTATTGGTGAAAACTGCACGAAAGTCTGTTCTGTAGTTTTTGAGTTTATTGTTTTCATACGAAAACAATTATCAACAAAAATAAAATACCCAACCGCGTTTGTCGGTCAGTATAGACAGACAAACGCGGTTGGGTATTTTTGTTTTTTAATATGTAACGATGTTTTTTAATGAGTTTTTTCTTCAAGCATAAGTTGTAGCACCTTCTGACAATTAGACAAAGAGCATTAGAGCTGAGATCGGCGAGACATTCCGTCGCCTACTTACGTTTGACATATTTTACACAAATCCTACCGGCACGCTATAATGAGTGTCATATTCTTGGTACGGTCAGCAATACACGGAAAATGTTATATGTAGAAAAATAAATTGAACATATAGGAATCGTTTGTATGTTCTGTATCCTTTCAAATTTCGAAGATATCTACGATTTTACTTACTCACTAATAATCCTCCCGCACGTGTTTCGATCACGGTGGCCATTTTGAACCCAGCCCTCCTAGCCAAGTTACGATCGTTTCGTTTGCGTCGAACGCCTCGAGTAGGCCACGCCTCCTATTCCTTTGTTCTGACGTCATCTCAACGCTCAGTCACGTGGTCAGAACAAAGGAATCGGAGGCGTGGCCTACTCGAGACGTTCGACGCAAATGAAACGATCGTAACTTGGCTAGGGGGGCAGATCTAACCAGAGATTAGCCAAGTACGCAGGTGATATTATAGAGCACAAGTGCGTGTGCAAACAAAAGTGCACTCTATCCCTTTATTCTCATAGTCCGATGGGATGGCAATCCAACACGACCGGAGAGAGATCAGGCACAGAACCAACGGCTTTTCGTGCTTTCTGAGGCACGTGGTGTCACATCACCAAGGTCCAAACTCCGGGCTGAGTAATTCGTAATGAAAAACCCAACAGCACTTTTTGCCCGAACTCAAGTCCCCACGCTCAGCAGTCGTGCTTGCGACCACGAGACCAATGAGGCAGTTAAAAAGTTCGTCTTTTGACTGTTATTTGGCAAATAGATACATTCTTATAATAAATAAACTTATTAGTGTATTGGTAAAACAAGTTTAAGTTTTTAAAATATCTAAGAAAGCTCGTAAAACTGATGGTACTGCGCCTGCCCCCCTAGCCAAGTTACAACCATTTCGTTTCGATTCTCTTTTAGTTGATCGCCTCGAGTCGGCCACGCCTCCTATTTCCTACTCGAGGCGATCGACGAAAAGAGAATCGAAACGAAACGGTTGTAACTTGGCTAGGGGGCTGATCTCTACCCGGTTGTGTCGGAGTGGCGTCCATTCGACTATGACCCCGACCCTTTCGGTTCGGGCACGCTCAGCGCTACTATATTGTAAATCTGTACTTTTTTTGTGATGTTGTTGCCTATTGTATTGCCTGCATCGAATAAATAATATTCTATTCTATTCAATTCTATGACTATAATATCTCTTGCGTACTTGGCTGTTACACGTTTTGATTGACCACCGCAATGGGAATACGGTAGCACTCGGAGGATAATAATCAGTTAAGCATCATTATTTACCTTCAATACAAGCAACGGATCTTGTCAATAAATAATATGTTTCTTTGATATAAAAGACAAAAGCCGTCTTCGCGTGTTACCATCCACACTACCGTAGTTGACTTTATAATAATCTAATATGAGTATCTAGTTTTTATTACAGTTCCTTTTAATGCAACGTCTCATAAATCCAACGCAACGCGGTGTATTGTATAAAAATGTGCTTCTAGATACATATCTGTCACGCTACGTCTACCTGAATTATATGTTGCAATGTCTTGTCATATAATAGACAAGAAATTGTCTTTGGATATTGTTGTACAAACAATGTTTGTGAAGGAAATAATAATCAATAAATATTATTTATATGCAAAAATGAAAACGCTGAAATGCTGAAATGATGATGATGATGATTATTTATATATAGAGAGCAGTGATGGCCGAGTGGTAACGGCCTCGACTTACGAGTTCAAACCCAGCCAGGCGAATTACTTTGTGTAATTTATTTCATCACCACTGCTCTCAAAACGGCGAAGGAAGACATCGTGAGGAAACCGGCATGTCCTAGAACTAAAAATTCGAAGACATGTGATATTCACCAACCTGTACTGGGCCTGCGTGGTGGATTACGGCCCATTCCCTCTCCTAGAGAGAGGAGGCCTGAGTCCCAGCAGTGGGAACATTAAAAGGCTGATTATGCTTATACTTATGCTATATAGATGTCTTGGCCAGATCTTAGAATTGATCACTTCATGATGTGGCCAACTAAAACTGGCCAGCCCCCCTAGCCAAGTTGCAAACGATAAACGTGAACGCTTAGTAATCTCCAATAGATTTTCAACTTTATACCTAAGCGCATAAAGTTGAAAATCTATTAAAGACTACTGAGCGTTAGCGACCGGAACGCGAAAACACTATGTAATCTTCAATAGATTTTCAACTTTATATCCAATAACATAAAGTTGAAAATCTATTAAAGACTACTGAGAGTTTACGTTTATCGTTTGTGACTTGGCTAGGGGGGCAGGTCGTTTAACGTTAACGATTGATGATATGTCAATCCTCGTTTGACCATATCATTGATGTAGGATTTCTATTATAATAAAAGGTCTAAAGAAAGTAGGCCAAACGAGTATTGACTTCATATAATAATAATAATAAATCATTTATTTTCAGGCATCTTGGCCCATAGATACCTTACATACTAACATATATAAAATAAATTAAATACAATTTATTGTTAATAAATACGACTTATGACTATGTTAGTAACACTTCACACTGCACTTGTTCACTTTGTGCTGTTCTGTGGCACTTGGCATATCATTAAACTTTAACGTTTAAAACGATCTCAGTTTTACTTGGCCATATCATGAAGTGATCAATTTCTAAGATCTGTGCATGACATAGATATAAATATAGGTTCTATAATTATAGAAAACGAATGCGATGGTGTAGATATTTTTTTATATAAATTATAAGAAATAATAATAAATATCCATGAAAACAATTAATACGAGTAGGTTAGTTTGGCTGAATATTTGAGGGGTTCACTTCCAACCGAGGAGGAGCAGCGGTGGCCGAGTGGTAACGGCCCCAAATTACGAGTTGTAGGTCGCGGGTTCAAATCCAGCCAGGCGCATTACTTTGTGTAATTTATTTCATCACCACTGCTTTTAAAACGGTAAAGCAAAACATCGTGAGGAAACCGGCATGTCCTAAAACCAAAAATTCGAAGACATGTGATATTCACCAACTCGCACTGGGCCTGCGTGCTGGATTACGGCCCATTCCCTCTCCTAGAGAGGAGGCCTGAGTCCCAGCAGTGGGAACATTGAAAGGCTGCTTATGATAGGTCTGCTATGTCACTTTTAATGTAGTCATGAGCATTGTTTTGACTTGTTCATTTTCTTAATTTTCTTTCTTTCAATGACTATTGCCGCTCTAGGGTTAATGAGAGGGTGTGTCAGACTTTTACTGACTAAAAACCATCTGTATCCTTCAGTTGCCCTTTGCGTTCTAGGACCACAGTTTCCCTTTCAGAAATTCTCCGTAGCCCTAGCAGGCATCGGTCCGGCTGGGCCTCTACGGTTTTAAATGACTCTATCATAAATTGTAATTGATTCTCAGTTTCAGATAGTAATAAAACTATTACTTATACCACGGCAAGGACATAAATTATCTTCGACCGAAGAAGCAACAAGCGGGAAATAAAGTTTTGGGAACACTTTTATCTACACTAATACTCGTATAAAGAGGCAAATTTTGTTTTCATGTTTGTAGGAGGTAATCTCTGAAAGTTCTGGTCTGAATGGTAAAATTTTTACACCGATAGAAAGCTGCTTTGTTCCTGAGTGGCATAGGCTATATTTTATGTACGCGGGTGAAGCTGCGGGCAAAACCTCGTCTTACATACAGCTAAGGAGTGGAATTTCCTGTCGCAGTCTGTTTCTTGGTAGCTACGGATCTTTAAGTTGGGAGAATGCCGCGAGAGCCCGATCGATCGCTAGATCTAGCATCGGATGTGGAAATGGATTGGATCCAGAATTCAAGTAAGCGTTGGACTGGAACCCTCAAGACAAAAGAAAAGGTGGCAGTCCGCGTCAACTCTAACGTGGAGCCGTGTTGGCAGAAGGAACGAACAATAGAATAACGTGGAGCGAGGTAAAGCAGGGAGGATGGAGGACTACTGTGGACTCTGTAAAGACGTGCAAAAGCAACAAGCAGACAGACAGACAGAGTTCCTTTCGAATTTATAATATTAATTAGCTGTTCTCCACGGTTTTACCCGCGTCTTTAGTTGCTACACTGCTCCCGTGAGTCGTTACGTAATGTTATATAGCTTAAAATCTTCCTTAATAAATAAGCTATCATCATCATCATCATCTCATCTTCCTGCCCTTGTCCCGTGTTATTTGGGGTCGGCGCAACACGTTTTTTTCTTCCATTCTGCCCTGTCACTCGTCATACTATCACTAACTTCTTTTTCTTTCATATCACTCTTCACACAATCCATCCATCTTTTCTTTGGTCTCTTTGGTGTCTTTGGTTTTCTTTGGTATCGTGTTTGGTCTTAATAAATAAGCTATGCAACACTAAAATATTTTTTCAATACTTCATGAGATAAGTGCTTTCAAACAAACCCTTCAGCTTTATAATCTAACAATTTAGCTTTATAATCTAAAAATACAAAAAATATTATGTCACAATGTCTGTTACCGAACTTCTCCGAAACGGCTCGACTGATTTTTATGAATTTTTGTTGTGTATATTTGGTAGATCTGAGAATAGGTCGTAGACTATTTTATACCCTCCTGTGCCTCCTGACCTCTATTTTATGTTATGTCTGAGTAAGGTTTCCGCACTTAGTCCTATGCGGACCATGGACGTGGGCCATGGCGGCCATAACTTTAGGTGGGCTTATTCCAACCAGCCTAACTCTCTCCAAAAACAGATTAGACCTCTCAGGTTTTTCAGGGCATCACTAAGTAAATTCGGGGATCCTAAGGTTCGTGTGCGTATTTCATTGACACCTGTGCAGTCTAGGAACACATGTGCAACTGTTTCCTCCCCCTCCAAGCATGCTCTGCACAGGGGACTATCTGTGATGCCTATTGTGTGGAGGTGCTGGTTCAGTGTGCTGTGTCCGGTGATGGTCCCTTGTGGGGCGCAGGCTGCCTCTGTCCAGTCTCATGAGTTTTTTGGTGAGACCTCTATCTTGTTCACAACATTTGTCGGGTTAGATAGGATCCAAAAGTGTCTTAAAAGATTTGCTGCAATATTTTAGAAAAAATACAAAAACTCCTTATTAATATTCCAAAAAACGTTTCCCATCCGCACCACATTTGCTAACTGTACGCAACAGTCTACGCGATACATCCGACACACCCGAAGAGTAGCGACGTGTAAAATCTGCATTTCTTTGAGATGCACTTGTCCTCCCCCTCCCACCACCCCCTAGACGGCTCTTAGATAAAGAGGGCTCTACTTTCGCGCGCTTTGAGCAGAGTCCCTGGGTTTTGTTAAGAGTGCTGGCTCCTAGGTATAGCAGAGTTAGTTGTTATGTGTTGTTTTGTACACCGTACGTTAGAACGGAGCCAGGTTAGGATTTCTATTGTCTTCGAAAGTATGAGGATATAAATCTGTGTTGAGTTTGGATTTGTGTGTGCTGGAGGTGTTGGAGTTTGGGGGTCTTTATTTTTTGGTTCTGTTGTTGGCGGTGTCTTTCGATGGCAGTTGGTTTTTGTGTTTGTCAATGTTAAACAGAGAGCAGTGGTTCGCGGGTTCAAACCCAGTCAGGTGCATTACTTTGTGTAATTTATTTCATAACCACTGCTTTTAAATGGGCGAGGAAACGGAATCGTGAGGAAACTGGTTTGTTCTAGAACTATCTATCTATCTATTTAGGTATGGTTTCCGTATTTAGTCCTATGTGGACCATTGTACGTGGAATTTATTCTATTTTCTACAACTAATTATTCGAAGACTAGTGTCATCCACCAACTCGCACTGAGCCCGCGTGGTGGGTTTTGGCCCATTCCCTCTCTAAGAGACGAGGTATGTGTCCCAGCAGTGGGAACATTTTTTTTTTAAAGCGTATACTGTCCCACTGCTGGGCAAAGACCTCCCCAACTTCTTCCAGGTATTCTTTTCTTGGGCCACCTCAAACCAGTTTTTGCGGTAGGCATCTAGGTCGTCTCGCCACCTCTTCCCAGGTCGACCTCGGCGGCGTCGTCCATCTTGAGGTACCCACTTTGTGGAGACTCTTGCCCACCGGTCAGAGTGCATGCGGCTGATGTAACCCGCCCAATCCCATTGGGATTCCAGATTGGAATGTTCCCAGTGGGAATATTATGAGGCTGAATATGCTTTATGCTAGTGTAACGTTACTTCGTGTAACCTGATAACAACTGCTTAATTTGCTGACATATTTACCACTTTTAGGGTTCTGTACCTTAAAAGGAAAAACGGAACCCTTACAGGATCATTTTGTTGTCCGTCTGTCTGTCTGTCTGTCTGTCAAGGGTCTTTATCTCGGTCCCTTGAAGCTGTGAAAAAATCACACTTCTGATTAAAAATAACCGACTTCACTAAGAAAAAAAAAACATTAAAAGGAACAAAATAACTTTAATTTCGGAAGTCGGTGTTAAATAAAAAACAAACAATACCGAGAAACACCGACTTGCTTTTGTGTTTTTTTTAGTGAAGTCAGTTTTTTTTTTTTTTTGTTAAAAGGAGTGCCTATTTCTCATGACAATTCCAATTAACTCAAACACTGCTAGGTTACATTGTTTTATTTTGATGTTCCTGTGTCTACCTCCCACCTTCCGGCTCCATTATCATAATATCGATAACTCAGAAGTTGAATTTTTCACAGCTTCAAGGGACCTCAGACCTGAGTAAGTATCTGGTTTTAATTTCAACTCGATACCTCCATGCGTTCTTGAGATAAGGGTTCTTGACAGACAGACAAACAGCCATTTTTCCTTTTCAGGTACGGAACCCTAAAAAAACAACTTGATATTGAATGACAGTAACAATTTAGCTTCCTTGTTCTCTATCCTAATCTTAACATTTTTTTCCCTAGTCATTACCATTCCATTGCAGGGCAACAGCCTCCCCCAATCCCAATCTACATGCGAGGATGTCCGTTTTCTCACGCCCGCGGCCATTTAGCATCATCAGCAAGGAGGCAACCGCATCCCATTCGCTCTCACTCTGGGTCATGGCCTGAACTAGAGCCCGGCGCGACAGGTCGTCGATCACTATGTTCATCATCATCATCATTTCAGCCGAAAGACGTCCACTGTTGGACATAGGCCTCCCCCAAATGTCGCCACAATGACCGGTCCTGTGCGTTTCGCATCCATTGGATTCCCGCGACCCTCACCAGGTCATCGGTCCACCTTGTGGGAGGCCTTCCAACGCTGCATCTTCCGGTACGTGGTCGCCATTCCAGAACTTTTCGTCCCCATCGACCATCTGTTCTGCGAGCAATGTGCCCTGCCCACTGCCACTTAAGTCACCACTAGTGATCACTATGTTGGATGCAAATAAATAAATATTTTACATGGAGCTACTATCTTTCTGAACCCTAACTAGCCGGTAACAGTAAAACACCTTGTACTACTTGATTTACAAAAAGGTTGCATATAAAATTTCCCATACGTACATGTAAGAAATGGCTGCATTACGCAAACGACACACAACTGAAATAAGCAGTCTCGATGTGTCGCAGCACGATTGTTACGGACATAACAATAGAAATATTAATTGTGCAAGATGTTATGTAAAATATGTACACTATTTGACAGAACATAGCTCGAAAATTACTCTATCACATGTTGGTTGTATTTACAGTTGGGTAGGTCTAACTTTGAAAAGAGGTCAATCGTCGAATCCGACTCGGCTGGGTAGCGTTCGGGAGTGTTTTAAGACGAAAGGCTATGACCAGTGCGTGTTGCCAATGATGACATATAGCTCTGAAACGCGTTTGCCCACAATAGTTCTCATCAGAAATTTTAAAGTCACCCAAAGGGCAAGGGAATGGGCTATGCTCGAAGTTTCCTTGCGTGATCGTATCAGAAATAAAGATATCCGCAGGAGAACCAAAGTTACCGACATAGCCCGAAAAATCGCCAAACTTAAGTGGCGGTGAGCAGATGATCGATGGGGACGAAAGGTTCTGGAGTAGCGACCACGTACCGAATTACACTTGAACACACTTTTCCGATCAAAAACCGCAACAGATCCCCAAGAAAAATGCAAGAAGCATCACCGTACACACATGAAATGGAGTGTCTGTCACAAGAGCCATCGAGCTCTACGCCACCACGGCACGGCGAGGCCCTTGAACGGCGCTGTACGGCACGGAATAGCAAGGAACGGCAAGAAACGGCCCTTGAACAGCACAGATGTAGATATTGCTGTTTTTGTCACCACTTGGTTGCGTTTAAAAAAGGTGGTTTGTTGGCTCATTTGGATTTTTATAATGAGGATTAAAAGGACACTCGCCTTTTTTAAAGCGAGGTGTATTTTTTTTTGTTCTGTAACAAAGTAATCCACTTTGTTGTCCGTCTGCCTAGGAGTGGAATTCCCTGCCGGTGTCTGTGTTTCCTGATAGCTACAACCTAGAGGTCTTTAAGTCAAGAGTGAATAGGTTACTTCTAGGCAAGCGTGCTCCATCGTCGGCCGCATCATCGCTTACCATCAGGTGAGATAGTGGTCAAACGCAAGCCTATCAATAATAATAGAAAAAACCCTTTTTCTCAAGAACACGGGAGATATTAAGCTGAAAATAATAGTGAAAAAAATAATTAATCATGTAAGTCAACGCCATCTAAAGAGAAGGCCGTATATTAGGTACTTCGTTTATGTCATATATTTTGACTTCCTGTATTTAGAATCTTAGTAAGGTAATCTTAGTTAGGTCTCATAGTAAAAGAAAAAGTCTGAAAACTTTGAATTTGTCGTTAAATCACGAAATAGTTGCTATTTGCTTCAAAAAGCTTTAAAAAGCTTCGAGACTCGATTCCTGAATCAAACTACTTCACAGGTAAGTTAGTACCGAGCCCTGGGTGCGCGAGTCTGACTCACATTTGATCGCTTGTTTTATATTTTAACTAGCTTTTGCCCGCGACTTCGTCCGCGTGGAATAGTTACTTTAGACATTTTTTTTTTAGGATTCTTATTTTACAAATAATACACACTCTGCTGTAGTTTACTGCATATAATGACTTAAAATTTTTTAGTGTTCCGTACCTCAAAAGGAAAAAAACGGAACCCTTATAGAATCACTTTATTGTCCGTCTGTCTGTTTTTTTGTCTGTCTGTATAGAAAAAATAATATGTAAGTATATAGTATAAGTAAAAATCTAAAAACTGTAAATTCGTTACATATAATTACGTCACAAAACATTTTTTTTACGATTTGGAAAAATCATCGTAACTCAATTCGGGAATTGAACTGTGTGCATAGGTAAGTTTGTACGGAACCCTCAGTGCGCGAATCCGACTCGACCAGGCCCGGTTTTTTTTATTTTTGTGAGAACTTCAGTTGGAGTTATTTTTAATTTAATATAACATTTTTATAAACTATGTTTTTTGTTTTACCATCTTTGGTTAACACGTAAAGATTTTGCGGGTTTGATACTCGTGAGCATGCGACATAGAGTTGCCCATGAGAAAAACAGTTTTTTTCCAAATGTACACCTGCAACTTTAAGCGTCTGTCCTTGGGCTTTATTAATTGTTATTGCGAATGCTGCTTTGAGCGGAAACTGTACTCTTTTAAACTGAAATGGCAAATCTGTCGGAATAATTGGAATACGCGGAATTAAAACATTTTCTCCTCTTGCCATTCCAGTCATGATTGTAGCTTTTATAACGTTGCGTCCCAGATGAGTGATTTGTAGTCGTGTACCATTACATAGCCTTGGTGCGTCAAGGTTTCTCATTAATAGGACTGGAACACCAATTTTCAGTCTCAACTTGTGGGAAGGCACTCCTGGTATTTCTAAAGAGTTGAGAAACTCTATAGGGTACGACGTCACTTGTTCAGTGTCTAAAACATTATCTACTGAGAGGTACTCAACAACATCCCCTTCCACGTCTGACATAATAAGTTCGTTTATCTGGCCTACTGTCTCATTTGTCGGTGCCAAAATTGCCCTTGCACACAACCATTCTCGATTGGCCATATTTATGTCAAGATCAGGATAGACTTTTTTTTTTAAATCATCTGTGTTTTCGACAGTTTGACAGAATTCACTTCCCAGTGTAATCATGCCGTTACTGTCTGTTGGCATACTACCGTCTCCGATGTTTAGAAGAGCAGCCGCATATTGTCCTGCTTGATAATCATTATGTAGTTGTACACGCATATTTGTAATCAGACGAACCTTTTTTACGTGTACCCATAATACGGACGCCTTCAAACAGGCATTTATTTCATCTGCCGGTGTACCCCTAGTAATAACCGGTAGGGTCTGTCTGAAGTCACCAGCTAAAAGTACCACCATCCCTCCCATGATAATCTGGTTACTTTTTACATCCTTCATTGTGCGATTTAGTGCTTCAATTGCTCTTTTGTGAGACATCGTACACTCATCCCAAACCAACAGCTTACACTGTTGGAACATTCTTCCGCGCTCACCGCTTTTGCTTATATTACAAACAGGCATTTCCTCATGAGCTAAGTTCAATGGCAGTTTAAGAACTGAGTGCGCTGTTCGTCCCCCACTAAGAAGTGTAGCAGCAATTCCAGAGGAAGCTACTGCAACAGCAACTCCTTTATCTTTCCGGATTTGAGCTAAAAGTAAGTTTAAAAGAAAGGTTTTGCCAGTACCTCCTGGAGCATCTAAAAAGAACAAACCACCTTCGCCACTGGTAACTTTTTGCATAACTGTGTCAAAGACTAATTTTTGTTCGGTATTCAAAAGTGGAAGAGCCTCCGTTATTTGTCGCTCTAGAGAAACAGTATCATAATCTAGTTCTCGCATTAAATCACTACTAACTTCCCCAATTCTTTGTGGTCTGCTCATCCCAAAGTCAGATAAATTTTTTCCAGTAATAGTTATTAATTGGTCTTCAATCTTTGTTAGCGCGTCATTGTAAATTAAATCATTGTATGAAATATTCGGATTATTGCCTTGTAGTCTGTGTAAAATATCATCCGACATATCATTTTTATACTTTTCCCATAATTGTTGAGGGTTTGAAATTCCACATGTTGCTAGTAATATAGCGAAAAGCTCTCTCACCTTAGGCGCAGATCTGCACTGTGCAGCCTCTTCCATAGTTATATCCCACTGATTGTCATTCTCTAATAATCCTCTTGCCTCACATGCCTCTCGGAATGTCGAAAATTCCTGATCATTGTGCTTTTTGAGATCTTTGAAAGAGGTTGGCCCGCGCACTTGGTGTAAAAGTATTCTCAAACAAAAACATTCCATATTACTAATGTGGACCGTGTAAACTCGACCTAAGGCATCTCCTGATTTGACACCAGGCCAATTCTGAACAGGTGCTCCTTGAATACGGCGTTTCCATTCTCTCCTTGTTGTGTTCCAAGTAAAATATCTCGGTACCTCAACATAGAGAAGCGTTCTTGCAAATTCATCTCTTGTACAGAGATCAAAAAAAGCGGTGAGTGTAGTTTTCGGAGGAGAAGACAGTCTCTCTTGGAAATTGTTTTCACTAAAATAGACACGTTCGCCATTTTCTAGATGCACACTGAGATGTGTGACAGTGGGGTGCCTTTCGTGTAACGGGAACGCTAAGAGACGCCACACGGCTTCGTTACTACTGACATAACGACCAGACTGATATGTTTGAACTTCATCTACGGGGTTAGCGACCTCTGTGTTCCTAAAATTAAATATAGCTTGGTCGCTACCTTTGTTAATATATTTGCAGATATATTTGATAGCGTGTACTGAACTGCAAACCTCGACATTTATATGGGCGTTAAACATTTTTGACAAAATAGGCGAATAAGGGACCACCCAACTATTATCTATAGAAACGTAACTACCATATCTGAGTTTTACAGATGCCGTTTGACCTCCGTCTACTGGTGCTCTTCTACGGTACAGCGGATATCCGTTGTCATTGTGGATAGTCTCTTTAATAAGCTTGCGAGGATATTTTTTTGTGCATTTCCCATCCTTCATGCAAGGACATTGGGGATTTTCAGGACCGCATGGACCATGAATCATATTTTTAACAATAATTTCATGGAGTGTCTTATCACTATTTGGATCCGGTATTTCAGCGCTGATGATTTTATCTATTTGATCGGGTCTCAACTTATCTTTTAACCATACTAAAATATGCACGTGTGGTAGGCCACGCTTTTGCCATTCTATCGAATACATGAAGCACAATACTTCTCCAAATATTTTTCCCTTGGTAATGACAGTGATTAGCTTTTTAACTTTCAATCTAAAAACTCTCGCAACTATATCATGTCTATCAATAGCCTTTTGTCCCTGTAGCAACTCATCAACAATTTCAGCCCAACTTGGGTTACACGTGAAAGTAATAAATAAATCAGGACGACCATATGTACGTACATAAGCAAACGCGTCCTGTGTGTATTCATGTAAATACCGGGGGCTATTTACAAATGAAGACGGTAAAATAACCATTTTACCTAAATTATTAGGATTAGTATTACCGTCACTTGTTACAGCGTCTTGAAGATGGATGTAGTTCTCCGCTCTTAATTTGTTTTGATTTAATGATATGTATCGTAACCGTTCGCTTTCCACTTTTACGTACATGTCAACATAAAACTGATTGGCCAGTTGTCTGCATCGTGATATTATATTAAAATCATTTTCTCGAATCATGATACGGTATGCATAAAAATCCATACACGATACTTTTTTATTGGGTAAAGGCAAACCTGTCACAGGATTTATTTGCGGTATTTGAAAGTAATACCCCTCTTGTCCTTTGCTGAATATTAATGGATATTGCAATGCGTCGTAAAATTTGTGTGTGTCTGGTACCCTGGTTAATGTGTCATTACGGGCGTGTAAAATAATGTCACGGGTAACAAACTGTTCACCAGAGACTACGGCTGCGACTTCATTGATCAATGGTGCATTATACCGTCTTTCATGTTCCCCACTTGGCGTACGGTCAGGGTGTATAACCAACTTGTAATCTTCTCCCGGCATTCTTTCTAATGCTGTTTTGAAAGTGTTAATCAGGTTGTTATGATCATGTAACATTCTTTGAATTTTTAAAACGGTATCCCTTTCAACTCCCATAATATTTTGACATCTGCGATCAACTTCGCTATTTTCGTCTCCCATGAAGTAAATCTGTAAAAATTTTGGCTGATCATTTGTAGGCCGTAAAGAGCCAATCCTATGATAAATCTGACCTTGGATTGTAAACGTAGCGGAAAATCCAGGCATAACAACCTCATTGTCTACTCCAAACGACGTCATTTGGAAACAACAATTATATTTCCTTATTCTGTTCAAAAAACGCCGTGATTCATTACTATCGTACAGAAATAAGGATTTTAGGGGTTCCTCAGGCTCACAAAGTGATGGAAGTGAAACTTTACCACCAGAACAACACATACACGGAGTTTCCTCTTTTCATTTTAGTGCTCCACAATATGTACACTTCTTATCCATCCGTCCTATGAGAACTAATCGATGATTAATATAATCGATCAAAGGGTCATAATCAAAAGCAGCGTCTAGAAATGCCTCCCATGTACTACGTGTAAATGCATTTCTCCTTTGTAACTGTCGTTCAGCATTTAAAACATGTCGTCTTTGTGATTCTTCATGGGAATCTGCAGCGATCAGGGACGCATGACGTTCGGCATCTAAAAGCCGACGTGTCAGAGTTTGCTCTGATGTTTCAGTAGCTCTTTGAGATGCGTGGCGCACGGCATCTAATCTTTGCCGTGCCTGAATTTGGTCTAAGGTCTCAGCGGCTCTTTGGGATGCGTGTCGCTCGGCATCTAATCTTTGCCGTGCCTGACTTTGGTCTAAGGTCTCAGCGGCTCTTTGGGACGCGTGTCGCTCGGCATCTAATCGTTGTCGTGACTGAGTTTGCTTCAAGGTCGCAGCAGCTCTTTGAGCTGCGTGACGTTCGGCATCTAAAATGTTTCGGGTCTGAGTCTCTTGTAATGACTCCGCAACTCTTAATGAAGCGTGACGTTCGGCATCTAAAATTTGGCGGGTCTGAGTCTCTTCTAATGACTCTGCAGCTCTTAACGAAGCGTGACGTTCGGCATCTAAAATTTGGCGGGTCTGAGTCTCTTCTAATGATTCTGAAGCTCTGAATGAAGCGTGACGTTCGGCATCTAAAAGCCGTCGCGCTTGACTTTGTTCTTCAGTTTCAGCAGCTCTTTGAGATGCGTGACGCTCGGCGTCTAAAGCCAAACGTGTTTGAGTCTGCTCTTCAAACTCTTGGCTTCTTACAGCTTTCGCAGAGCGAGCTCTGCTAGAACTACGTGCTAGATTTGATTTGCGTTTTCTAGGCATATTATAATTTAAAAAGCACGTAATTAAACAAAAGATCTTTTGACTTACAGGAACTAAAACTGTACCCAAAATCCGTTCTTACACTTTAACTTCAACTCTTCATTAATGGCATTTGTGGAAAAGACACCACAATTTTGCCAATAACACGTGCGAACTATTAAAAGACCATCAAACGCTGGAGATAATTCGTTATCACGATTTGATAGCTTTGACAATTGCGTTGACATCTTTTTGATTATAGTGATGTCTCCGAGTTCGATTTTGTAAAACCGGCAATTTAAATAATATAAAATTTTAGAAGAGTCGAACCAAGTTACCGATAGTATGCTTTATAATGCAGTCTCATACGAATTTTAATGGATATAGCACCTTCTAATATGTGCCGAATTTCAACTGATTGCTTTGAACCGACACCGGTACGAATGCTATATCCACTAATCGGTGTTGGTTGCATACCCAGAAAAGCGCTGGGCTATGGTTAGCCACATAGAAAGGACGAAACAAACAGAATAACCCTCGCCATCCAATGCACAATTACAGTTCGGTGCCCCAGAGACTTAAAAGACTTATCGTTTATATTAAGTCTATCAATCGGTTTATTTGAACTTTACTGTGTGCAAAACTATTCGCTAGAGTACCTAATTCTATATTGTCGTCTGAATTATCATAAAATTTTGGCCAAATTAATAAAATAACCCTGCTTTTGCTAGACTTCAAATCTAAGATTTGAAGTCGTAAGTTTGTAAGTTTAAATTTTAATATGAATATATGAATATGAGTTAGATGTTTGCATTTGTCAAATTGCCCTCGGGAAATATTTTGTATTGCTGAGCATAATTATATTTGAAATAAAAAGACTATTTTTACGGATATTTTACAGTCTTTTGGTCAATATCGGTTGCGGCACCTCTCTATAAAAAAAATATACAAATATCATATTTTTCGTAAAACTATCAGTAAAGAATCAATGAAAAAAAAAAGTAGTAAGAACGCATAAATATATAAGAATTTCTTGAAAAAAAATACAGCAAAATAAAATAAAATAAAGTAATCACTAAAAAAAAATATCTGAGATTCGAAACACTACCCCCCTACACGCCGGTCTAACACTGAGACCTCTGTGCTACGGTGATCGTTGGTTTTTGGCTAAAATAGGTGTTCTTATAATAAAAGTCATCATTGTCTGCTTAACCCTTTGTCGATGATAGCGTGATGATTTTCATCTAAGATATTAAAATAGTAGCTAAATTAAAAAAAAAATATTATTTTCGTTTCACCGCTTCGATTTTATTACGTGTTTTGATTACTTTTTACAAAAATATGAAGTAAAAATGTCTATGATGTGTTAAAAATATGCTAAAAGGCCTTTTATTATTATAATCGAAGTACCATCGTATATTATACACAAAAAAGACGACAAAATACTCACAAAAATTATTACTATAACTGGGGATCGAAGTCACGGCAAAAGTCGTTCAATGCCGACATTTTGGAATATTGCTCACCCCCCATAGCAAATAGCGTGATAATTTATAGCCTATGTCCTTTCTCAAGCTCTATTCTATCTTTGTACCAAATTTCATTAAAATCGGTTCAGCGGTATAAGCGTGAAAGCGTAACAGACAGACAGACAGACAGACAGACAGACAGACAGAGTTACTTTCGCATTTATACGAAAATGCGGAAGAAACACCCGGGTCTCACCATTGTGTGGACCGCCCAGAGGACACGGTGGAGGTGTGCCCCGCTTGGGCAGAGCAAGGCCGTGTCCTCGTGGGGGCAGGCGGTCGCCTCCTTCTGCGAAGCAGTAATGCTAGCAAAGGAGGCGGCTGATCGCGTGAGGCAACGGTCCTCACGCCCCAACCGCCGCCGGGATTCTGATCCCGATAGCCGGTCACCGTAGGCGCGGGTTGGCGGACGGCGAGTAATGGGTAGCTCGCCGTCCGACCGTCGGGTAACCGTCCGGACCGAGCCCAGGTCGTCGACGGTGCTTACTGTTTTGCCCAGCAGGTTCGAGGCCTACTGAAGCCAAGGGTCTGATTCTGAAAGGGAGACTCGGCACTGGTACGAAAGGCAACGAAGAAACAGGAGTGGGTTTTTAGTCAGTTAAAATCTGACTCTATCTCCCGCCCCGCCCAAGGGCGGGGGATGTCATAAGATGATTTTCCCACCGGAAAAAAAAACTGGCATTACCATATACTTGCTAAATAGACAATGATCTTGAATGACTTTGGAATTAGAGTGAAAATTATTCACATTAGATAATATCTTAGACTTAAAGTTGGGAACTTACAAACGAAATACTTTAGAATTACAACTTTGACATTCTAAAGTTAAGATAGATTTTGCCTTGATTCCAATATACCTTTTTTGAGATAGGAAATCATCCAATAACACCTACCTAGAGAGGGAGGTGTGTGAGGCTGGAACACAGGTGGAGTTTTCTACACTAATATTATAAAGAGGTCAAGTTTGTTTTTTGTTTGTAGGAGGTAATCTCTGAAAGTACTGGTCCGATTGCGAAAATTTTTCGCCAATAGAAAGCTACTTTATTCCTGAGTGACATAGGCTATATTTTATGTATGCGGTCGAAGCAGCGGGCAAAAGCTAGTAGTCAATAAAAGTCTGACACTATCTCCCGCTCAGCCCAAGAGCGGGGGATGTCATTGGATGATTTTCCCAACGAAAAAAAAAAGGTCTAGCAGGCATATTCCAATATATCCTAAATCTGTTTAGTAGTACCTAAAATTTCGCGGTCCTTAACAACATTTAACCCTGCTTGCATAATGTTGTTAAGGACCACGACATTTTTTGAAAGGTACCATGGTCATGGAACGCAAAGGTAATCAGTAAAAACCTGATACACCCTCTCGCTCCACCTTAGAGTGGGAGATCATTTGATGATTTTCTATTTCGAAAAATGGTTGCTTGTAATGTGGTTTCTATATAAAATACGAAACGTCGATTTTCTAAGCTAACCTTTACGACATCCACAAGTAGCAGGAAGGACCATTTGTTCGCAGAACCACAAAGTAATGCCGTCCTACTTACATTGAACGGAAAAATCACAAATCCTACCCATCCCCCTTTTCTCTCCCTTAGACACCCATCACTCATACCCTACAAACTAGGAAATCAATAAGATTTTTACAATTTAATAAATGCTTCTCCACCATTACTATATTACAGGGATAAGTGGGTCGCGTTCCCCATTCCTCCCCTTTCGGGGGGAGAAGGGGGAGGTCACGTCATACATCTCGATTCCAGAACTTTGTACCCGGTTCACGATAATTGAGGGATTCATATGCTCTTTACATTTTAGTTTGACGAAGATTCCTTTATGAACTGGTTTTAAGCAGGTTTCCAGGGAGTGATGCGTTGCTTTTGACGAGAACCGACCTAGAACACACGTCTGATATAGTCTCTGCAAAATAATAAGAAGCTCTCGACAGAGTTTTTTTGCGAGATTTGATCGAGTAAAGTTCCAAGATTCCAAGTGGGTATTGTACTTTGAAAGAAAAAAAAAAGAAAGAAAACATGTTTATTCTGCCCAAATAGACGCACAATAAAATATAGCAATCGGTCCGGAAACACAGTTGACTGATGTCTACATAGTCTGTGGTTGTCTACACAAAACACAGTCTGATCTTACAGCTTAGTCTAGTTAGTCTGTGGTTGTCCATTGTCATCCATTGTCTATTGCACCGACCGACAGAGACTGACATATTGACATAACCTAATATAAATAAAAACAATAATCTAAGAAAAACAGATAACAATATATAAATCTAAGTTGTGCGTCGCATCTAGGCAAAAATAGGTTGTTGCTCAGCTTATACCGTGACGCTGGGCAAATCCAGCAATCTACGATGCTGATTTTCAGCAACCACCGTTCTAGTGACACTTTGGCGCGCTTTATACACTGACTAGCTTTTGCAGCGGCTTGGCCCGCGTGAAAATAGAAAATTTAGGCCCATATTACTCAGTGATAAAGTAGCTTTCTACTGGTGAAAGAATTTTGGAAATCGGTCCGGTAGTTTTTGAGATAAATCGTAACTTACAAACTAACAAAAAAATCAAATGTTTCCTCTTATGATATTAGTTTAGATTGTTAACATAACGTTAAAAACCCTACCTATATTTTGATCTTTTCGATCGAATTTTTATTGACTAGAACTTCAATGTTTTCTAGATCCTTTTTTTATGATGGGAAATCATCAAATATTTCTAGGTGGAACGAGCGGGAGTGTTACGGCCTGTTCACGATTTCGGTCTTAGCGGCGTGCGGCGCGGCGAGCGGGGCGGCATCGGAAAGCAGATGCGCGGCGCTGTGAGCGGCGACTCGTGGCGTGCTTCAAAAATTTTCACACTTTTGATCTTACCGCTTGCCGCCACGCGCTTAGCTACCGCTCACAGCAGCAAGGTCGTGAACGGGCCGTTAGACTTTTACTGACTAAAACGCATCGAATTCCTTTAGTTTCTCTTTGCGTTCCAGGGTTGTGATCAAGATTTTAAACTATACCGCAACCCTGGCAGGCATCGGCCCTAACGGACTCTGTCAATTTTGCTGATAGCTCTTTGAGGTGCAATTACAAGGCACTGTTGAACCAGGTTTGATCCTTAACGGACAGCGAACTACCCATTGCTCTCCGTTCGCAAGCACGCACCTACGGTGGCCAGGAATCGCTCTGCGACTCCCAACATCCGAGGCGGCTCCTGCATCAGAGAATGTTCTATTCCTCATGCTTCCCGCCGTTCTTTTCTACTAGGACAAACAGCTTAGCTTGCTTTCCGAGGCATGGAGAAATACCAGAAATAACAGTGTGTTAAGATAGTCACCCATATACAGACAGACCTTGACTTGCGATGCTTAACCTTAGATATTAACTGGAACGACTGTTATTAAAACGTGTAGCGACGAGCTCTTACACTCCTATTACATAGCAAAATCAGCCTTATAATGTTCCCACTGCTGGGACTCAGGCCTCCTCTCTAGGAGAGGGAATGGGCCGTAATCCACCACGCGGCCCTATGCGGGTTAACTAACATCACATGTCTTCGAATTTTTGGGTCTAGGACATGCTGGTTACTCACGATGTTTTCCTTCACCGTTTTGAGAGCAGTAGTGATGAAATAAATTACACAAAGTAATGCGCCTAGCTGCTGGGTTTGAACCTGCAAACAGTAACTCGTAAAGTCGGGGCCGATACCACTCGGCCACCTTTGCTTTCACAACTATTAGATACTCTATAACTAATCAATATTACTTGTCAAAACTTATTTTTGCACCAGAAACGATTCAACATCAAATGCATTCTTAGCGATGAAAACGTTTAGTTGAACTAGCAGACATATTACTTCGTCTATGAATGAAGAAACTATGCCTAAGTAATTATTCCATGTAGTATATAATTATTTGCTAATTATTCAGTAAACACACCTCCTGACAACGTGATGACAGACAAGCTCATTGCTTACTCAATATCTAGCTCTTCATTATCATCGGCCCCTAGTACAACGGCTTCATAATCAGCTGTTACTAGTTTTTATCCAATATGCTAATTACACTTTTTATCCTAATTAATTCTTAGTACATTATGATCTCCTATAAAAATGGGGACGTTTTTTTTTATGTACACTTCTTACCATAGTACCAAGTGTAGCCTATATACAGTTGGATCTAACTTAAGACGTGTGAAATAAGGTCGGTTTTCGCGTGTTTTGTATGGAAATAAGATAATAATTTGTATGCTAATGTTCTGTCATTACTTAGGGGATGTAAGTATGAATAATTTTCTGCACAATTCATTTGTAGTTGTTATTGTGGAGCAGAAAAACTTCGCGATAGTGATCATCGATGAATTGTTGTGTCTTCATTGATTGTTAGCGCCACTTTGCATTTTTGAATAGTTTTTTTTTAATCGTATAGTTATTGGATAAGGCTCAATGGGTTTCTGAAGAACATTTGTTGTGATGAATAATAGTTTTATTGAAATTAGGTTTTTCTGTAATGTTATTACTGATGAGGGGAAAAAATAGAACCTGTGGATGATTAATGTGTAATTTTATGACACTTTTGATGAAGTATGTGATTTTTTAAACAGTCAATTTAAAAATATAACTGCCACTGTGTTGGTTGATGGGTCCAAAGGTTCTGGAGTGGCGATCGCATTCTGGTAGACGCAGCTTTGTTAGCTCTCCTACAAGGTAGATCGATGACCTGGTGAGGGTTGCGGGAATTCGATGGATGAGACGCATAGGACCGATCATTGTGGCATGATTGGGGCGGCATGATTTCAGTCAAAAGCAGCGTCCAACAGTGGACATCTTTCGACTGAAATTATGATGATCATGAAAAGGAAGTTAGTGATAGTATGACGAGTGACAGGGCAGAATGGAAGAAAAAAACGTGTTGCGCCGACCCCAAATAACACGGGACAAGGGCAGGAAGATGAACTGGCGCCAACTTTATTACCAATTGATAGGCTCTTTACTATCTTACGCGATTGTAAGCGACGATGTGGCCAACGTTGAAGGACGCTGGCCTAGAAGTAACCTGTTCACTCTTGACCTAAATACTAGGTTGTAACTATCAGGAAAAAAACTCCGGCAGGGAATTCCACTCCTTATCAGTACGCATAATAATTGTGTTCCCAAAATGTTTGGCGCGTATGGATGGCATATACCGGTGGTGCATCGCCATACTTCTGGTGGACCAATGATGGAACGGGCTTGGCGGAATTAGAATATGCAATTCCGATGCACACTCCCCGAAATGAAATCTCTCAATTAATTTCAATAATTTGTAATTCTAATGATAAATAATAATGTATTGACCCATTATTTTACAAACCATATTTGTACGCCGGAAACGGTAGAATATTATGATCATAATATATAAGCACATAACAACTTTGTACAATATTCTGACAAATAAATACATTCTAAATCTATAGAAAATATACAGGCTAGCAACTCGGCGTCAACGCTCAAGGTTTTCGACTCAAATAAAAATCTAAAATTTTTTATTATGAATAAAATCAAATTATTATCAGTAACCTACACTAATATTTTTTTTCCGTACGGGAATCGAACTCGCCACAAGCATCGCAGTTGGCAATCGTTCAACCACAGCTCTGACATGTCCATCAAACCTGCATCGTGACATGCTCTTGCGACTTCATTTACGTTCATATAATTGGTCATAAGCGTATGCTGGTTGAGAGTACTACGCACCTGGCTTTAAGAACAGCACAAGTCATCATCATTATTTCAGAGAGAGAAAGACGTCCACGTTGACGAGCCCTTGTGGTAGGCCTTCCAACGCTGCATCTTCCGGGAGAGGGTGGAGGGAATGTACCTCTTTATATCTGCTTTTTTTCTCTCTTAATATTGCATCTACTACTATTTATTTCTGAATCACCCAAACTTGTAGGTTGACTAGTAAGTAGATAACGTCTAAGTAGTCCGCCTCTGAACTTTTGTTTCTGCACGTTTCTATCCATACGATTTCTCATGTAATTCATAAATCGATTCCATCGTTTCATTGATTTGACTGGCCTGTAGGTCTAGTGGTTAGTAGACTGCTATGCCGGAGGTCGTGGGTTCGATTCCCACACAGGACAAATGAATGTGTGATGAGCATGATCATTTGTTCTGTCTGGGTGTAAATATTTAAGTATGTCTATCAGTTGTCTAGAACTCATAACACAAGCTCTGCTTAGCTTGGGACTAGACGGCGTTGTGTGATAGTTGTGGAATATTATTATTACTATTAATATTTTTATTTATTAGTCATTTCATTTTATTTATTTATTAGTCCTTGTCTAGAATTATAACCATCTACGAGTATACTCTCATACAATCCTTTCAGAAACTTCATCAAACATCGCAACATCCCTATTCCACATACAACTATCCAATAACACGACGCTAATTCACAACAAAATACGTCATTGTCGCCAGAAAACAGGTCAAGAAGAGCAACAGAATGGAACAAAGTCGTAATTTTCTAGTCGCACGACTTTCAAAGATAGTACATAGACTCCTGACGGGCTGCATGGCAAGGAAATAAAAATATAAGACACACACGTACCTTGGGGATGCAAGCGGATGGTGGGATATACATTGTAAATATGTGATAGCTGTGTGGTATTTGGTATCGTCTCGTAGTGGTGTAGACTGTAGAAGTAGTGTTATGAAAACCTTGAACATGTTTAAAACCTTGTCGTGTGCTGGTCCCTATTTTGTTACTTAATTTAATAAAAGCATAAGATTTTAATTGTTTTTATTAAATTAAGTAATAAAATATTTCGGACAGATGGTTATTAAACACGTCAATAATGGTGTTACTGTTTACATAACTTTTTTGTGTGAAATTAATAAAATAACACTCCTTTTTTTGGGCAGTCGTGTAATAAAAACTACTTTTTTATTTGATATAAACTAGTGCTTGACTGCGATCCCACCTGATGGTAAGCAGTGATGCAATCATTGATGGTGAGGCGCACTAGTTTATTAAGAGCCTGTTCACTCTAGCCTTGAAGATTCAATTTCAATAGCCCTTGTATCCTGAAGACTCTTTTGTTATTTGACTTTTTGATGTTGATTTCTATATTTATATTTCTTGATATCATTTGGGTTATAAAATGTCCCGGAGTTCAGTGTGCCTTTTGGGAAAGGCCTCCTCTAACTTCTTCCACTGTACTCTGTCCTTTGCAACTCTTCGCCAGTTTGGACCTGCTGTAAGTTTAAGTTCGTCCTCCCATCTTTTGCGTAGCCTTGAAGATACCCAAACTATAATCGGATGGGAAGACCGCAGCAGGCAAATTGTTCTAGTCCTTCGATGTACGCGGTATAAACGACGAGGCTAAACGCTTAGTCCGGACCGTAGAGGTTTCAATAACGTAAGGGTGGATACTCGCCGTACGTCGGGTTGTCCGATGGTAGAAATGAGATGCAGGAATCAAGTCATGCAATCTACTAAAATTATATTCCCAAGCTTTTTATTCTAAGGTACCATATAATATGACAACCCCTAAAAACATTAAATGATAATTTCTTACAGCAAGGAACCAGTTTCTCTTTTTATCACGATCATCATCATTTCAGCCGAAATATGTCTACTGTTGGACATAGGCCTTCTCCAACTGTCGCCACAACGAACGGTTCTGTGCTTCTCACATCTACAGGTTTATCATACAGCTGTGTTGCCATAGACACACAAATGCAACACTATTATAGACTAATCCAAATAAAATACAAAATTGATAAAAAGGTCTAAACACAAAAAAAAAGACGTTAATTTATGTTAATATGTATCTGTTTAAATATCAAAAGATATTTAAAAATAGCGTGTATAGTATAGATGGTTAATTTTTTTAACAACGTTTAGTTTTTTGTGATTTAATGGTCAAGTGGAATTCCCTGCCGGAGTCTGTGTTTCCTGATAGCTACAACCTAGGGGTCTTTAAGTCAAGAGTGAATAGGTTACTTCTAGGCAAGCGTGCTCCATCGTCGGCCACATCATCGCTTACCATCAGGTGAGATAGTGGTCAAACGCGAGCCTATCAATAATAAAAAAAGTTTAAAAGTAATTAAAAATCTTCAAATAATAATAAATAATGAACCAATTTAGATAAAGTTCACTTCCAGGTTCTAAATAACTGGCAAATCAGAACTTATTCTCTTTAAAATATAACAGTTCGCCATTCGCTACACATGGGTGGAAAAATGGGGTGAGAATTTCTGCACCGAGTCAAGATAACGAGAGCCCATACAAAATATTCCATACTCAATTAGCTATTCTCTATATTTTTGAAGTCCATTTTAATACGGCAGAGGAAATTATCCATGTGTGTGTAAGATCCTCTGTCTGTAAACGGTGGTATGTCTGTGTGGGTGTAGATTCGTATTAACTATGTAAATTTTGGCCGGGCGAACCAGGATTGCTTTTTTGGTTAGTTTGCGTATTTTTTCGGCTGGCATCATTTTGTGGTGGTCACTTTTGATGTTGTTTTAAGAAGGTGGGCGGGAATAAAGAGTTTTGTGGTCTGTTAAATTTTAATTAGAATCTTGTATCGCTTTGAAGTAGCTGAAATACAGTATAAGATGCAAGAAAGCTGCTTGCGATGGTGTGGCTACGAAATACGAAGAATTGAAGACCAAATGACCATAGATGAAGGCAAAAGAAGAGGTCGACCACCGCCTACCTGTAGGCGAACCATTGAACGACCTACTGACAATGGGCCTAAAGCCAGAAATGATACGAAATCGCCTGGAATAGCGTAATAGTATCAGAAAAGTTGGACTGAAGCTGAATAGGGAACAAGCCAGGGGATTTGAAAGTTTTATATCGTCCATGTTTGTTCAAAATACAGATTTATTTTTTAATATAGATTGTTTCTGACTCTAAGGTATATTAATTTGTAAGTAATAGTAAGTTAACAGCTCTTCTTTTTTTAATTTGATATAAACTAGTGCTTGACTGCAATCCCAGCTAATGGTAAGCAGTGATGCAATCATTGATGGTGAGGCGCACTAGTTTATTAAGAGCCTATTCACTCTAGCCTTGAAGACTCCCAAATCATAATCGGATGGGAAGACCTCAGTAGGCAAATTGTTCCAGACTTTCGATGTACACGGTATAAACGACGAGACGAAACGCTTAGTCCGGACCGTAGAGCTCAATCAAATCAATTCAAAGTTTATTTGTGTACAATTTAGATGTTACAAAAAATATGTCTCCGTATTCTGCCACAGTAAGTGACATACAAATATTAGTAAAATATAAGTATATTACGTATTACAGCCTACTGAGCAATATTGGGTCGGTAACTTAGAAATTAGTCTCATGATTTTGGTTACCTAGGGAATCGAACTGGGTTCACTCAAGCCTTCTGGGCTGGTAGCTTTTAAACTAGTAAAGCAGAGAGCAAAAAAACTTGGTGTCCCTCTAGGGAGACCGGCGGAAATTCATTCTTGAAGCATTAAATATGCAGAAAATGGTACATTCAAAAATTATGCTCACATTACAAAACTATCGTAAAACGTTTTCATTTCATTGCAACATTAAAAACAAATTGAAAAGTTGCAAACATGTCGCAGTATCAGCTCAGAAAACAAAGCGAACGACACAGCAATTCCACTACAGCCTGCCACGAGCCCAGATTTATTAAACACAAAGTATTTCTCGAAATCAAATCCCCTGTGAGCAACAAATAGTGCAGACCGTCGAACGAAATCCTCCGGTTTCAGCAAACCCTGAATATTCCTCACGGAAAGCAACCCAAACAGTTTCATCTGAAACGAATTAATTACACCCATTCAGTATTCCACGAACATCGAAGCGACCGCAAATAATTCACACACACACATCCAGCACACAAGCTTATATACAAAAACATCTAAATCGCGCACATAAAATTTCATGTATAAAAATGTCAATAAAACACACACACTCGTGCACGGTAATACGAAACAGCGTTGACACAGAACGCACACAGATGGAAAACCTTTCGCTCGACGAATATGTATTGCTACTACATAGGAGTAATCTTTCATTGACGCACACAGCCGTCTTTTCCGTACATTGGTGAGGTTTTTTCTGTGTCGCTGTGTGTGTTTTTGCTTGAACGTGGGGGTGGGGGGGTAGCATACATTTTCAGGAAGGCTTCGGCGTCACAGGGCGTCTTTCAGCGTTCCGATGCCGCACACATCGCAGGCTATCGGCGAGACGAAGAAGCAAAGAGTGCCTGTAGGTTAGTCTGAGTTTCAGAGGGTACGTTTTTCAGGAGAATTTTTGTAAAACTGTTTTAGTACAGCATCATTTAAAGATAGGATGATGACTGCATTTTCATATTGTTGAACTGGGATAGATTAGATTTAAGAATACATACTTTTTGGTTGTATTTGTGAGTCTACTACGGATAAATATACTTTCTAATAAAACTTAAGAATTGGCGAGAGAATTGTAGTCAATACGCTTTTACATTTGTCTTAACATCCAGGAAATACAATTTGTTGATTCATTGATAATTAATTTACTATTATTAACATTTATTTATTAAATTAAGTGCCAACTAAGTGTATAATTATCTCAACAATTTTTTTAACAGGTACGGCAGTTAACACAGACCTCAAAATTGACAAACCAAAATTTTCAGCAAACTTTCATTAACCTATTTCAGCTAGAAAAAAATATCATTTTTAAAAACTCAACTAAGTCTTACTTCAGTAGTCTCTGCAGAAAATTCTCAGGCTACTCTACGGTATCGGGCGCAGATCACCGGGGGTTTGGGGGGAGCTAGAGGGAGGGGGTAGTGGTTCGTGTATGTTCGGAAAAATGCCTTATGATCCCGCCCGCCCGATGTAAGCTCGAAGTTTTTTATCCTCTCCTACAATGTCGGCCTTAGGGACAAATAGATTATTGTCCGCATATTGTATTTGTTATTTTTGGAGGCTGGGTTTAAATAAAGATTATTTGTATCTTAGTTTCGTCTAGATCATCTATATATCTTGGTTATATTGGTCACTATTACCCCCTAAGACGGTCTACATTGAGCAATACAATTGGACCTTTTTTTGTCGTGATCACCATTCAATTAGCCAAGTCTGGTGATTATAGTTTTGTCTAAGTCATATAGCTTGGTTGTATGGGTCACTATTACCCACTAAGACGTTCTATATGAAGCAAGAGAATGGACCTTTTCTTTTCGTGATCACCATTCAATTGGCCAAGTCCGGTGATTATAGTTTTGTCTAAGTCTTATAGCTTGGTTGTATGGGTTACTATTACCCACTATGACGTTCTATATTGAGCAAGAGAATGTACCTTTTATTTTCATGATCACCATTCAATTAGCCAAGTCTGGTGATTATAATTTTGTCTAAGTAATATAGCTTGTTGTATGGGTCACTATTACCCACTAAGACGTTCTACATTGCAAGAGAATGGACCTTTTCTTTTCGTGATCACCATTCAATTGGCTAAGTCTGGTGATTATGGTTCTAGTTCATTAGTGGTTATTGAGAAACATGGAGTGGATCTTAAGGGTAATTTAGAGGTACTTTGAGACCATCAGAACCAGAGTACATAAAGAAAGACATGACTGCCTCGATCTCAGGTGGCTCTTGGATTACTTCTAGGAAAGCGTACTCCATCGTCGGTCATATCATCGCTTACCATCAGGTTAGATTGTGGTCAAATGCGATTCTATCCATAATAAAAAAAATACTAAAATCTCTTTTAAGTTAGAAAGTTTACAGAACTTTGGGCACTTGTACCAAGCCAGGTTCTTTTTCACGTGGATGCAGGAACTCGGTTTAAGAAAGATCAGGTGTAGGTCAGAGTATATGTCCTTTTGAGAAGGACTTGTTCAGGAGACACGTGGAGAACCTCTATGAGGTATGTGCTTAAACACATTCGGTGCATCGTAGGTCATCATCATCATCATCATTTCAGCCGAAAGACGTCCACTGCTGGACATAGGCCTCCCCCAAGCGCAACGAACGGTCCTGTGCATCTCGCATCCATCGGACTCCCGCAACCGTTACCAAGTCATCGGTCCACCTTGTAGGAGGCCTTCCAACGCTACGTCTTCCGGTACGTGGTCGCCATTCCAGAACCTTTCGGCCCCAACGGCCATCTGTTCTGCGAGCAATGTGCCCTGCCCATTGCCACTTTAGTTTGGCGATTCTTCGTGCTATGTCGGTAACCTTGGTTCTCCTGCGGATATCCTCATTCCTGATTAGCATCGTAGGTAGTCAGCCTAAATTACTGCCTGGCTTTAACATGATAGAGGGACAATGGACTGTGGTGGTTATACCTAGTTTTCCAGCCAAGAACTTACCCAGAGCTGGACATAAATGCACTACATCATCCCCGTTAACCAAGACACTACAAACACATAAAATTCTCAATACCCCCCACAGTTTCCACAGTTCAATATAATATAATACATATAAAAAAACCGGTTTCACACGTACAGCGGTCTCCCTCCCCCTTTCGGGGAGGTTAGGGGGTGGCGCGCCCCTGGGGTGACAAGAGCCCAGTGCTACTACGGGCAGGTGCAATGTATTGGTGCAATCTGGTCCTCTGCTGCATTATTAGTTATAACGTTTCTGTGTCGGGTTACTTATTAATTTTAGGGTTAAATTCTCTGATATTTGGGCTTATGGTGAGGATCTGGAGAGACGATGGCTTTATTTGTGGTGGTTTGATATAATAGTAGATTTTGATTCAAGTAGAGAAAGTCTCTCATTGCGATCGAGGCGGAATTCTGGTGTTATGGAGCCGAGTGCAGCAATGATAAACCACTTGTATGAAACGACGTTTTTAAATACACTTACGAAGAAATAAATAAACGGAGGTTAACGCGCAACTCGTGGAGGTCGCTTAGCGCCCAGTCTGATACGATAAATGCTATAAATTGTGGCGGGGGCGAGCTAGCACACTTTTCCGTACTAGTGCTCAAAATGGTCAATTGCGTGTCTAAAAGCGGTAAGGACAGGAGCGGGTTTTTCGGTAAGGACCAAGTCTGAGTCGACGGCGCGTAGTGTTCTACACGCGCCTCAAATAGATGTCAGCAAAACTAAAGGGGTTCAGCAGGACCGATGCCTGCTAGAGTTGCGGGAACGTTAGAAAGATTGACTGTGGTACTAGAACGCAAAGTGCAACACAGGACACAGGTGGGTTTGGACGGCGAGCAATGGCTAGCTCGCCGTCCGACTGTCTGGTAACCGTCTAGACCGAGCTCAAGTCATCGACGGCGCGTAGTGTTCCACGGACGCCTCATGGAGATGTCAGCAACAAAAAGGGGTCTTGACAGATAGACGGACAACAAAATGATCCTAATAGGGTACCGTTTTTTCTTCTTCTGAGGTACGGAACCCTAAAAAGGTACTAAGACAGAAATGAATCATAATGCTGATTAGTCCACAATGAAGTTATTTAGTCTCAACGATAATGGACCGCGTTCCCTCTCTTACGAGCGGTGATAAGGGACGTCGTTAGAGCCATTTATTGGAACAGTTTGGGCACTATTCCAAATCTCTTGGAAACATCGATTTCTTGGATTCTTTTTCCATTTTTTTTGCATCAAGTCCAAACTATGTTTTGTGTGTAGAAGCCAGACCGGTCTAGTAAAAATAATTAAATAGGTAATAATAGTAATAATTGATGAAATGAAATGGATAAAGTGAGAAATGAGTATATTAGAGGAAGTTTGAAAGTGGCACCAGTAACTGAAAAGTTAAAAGGAAATCGTTTGTCTAGGTCTGGTCATGTGAAGAGGAGGGATGAAGCGCATATTACTAAAAGAGTTCATAACATGTAGATGGATGGAGAGGGAGAGGGAGGCCAAAGAAAAGATGGATGGATTGTGTGAGGAGTGATATGAAAGAAAAGGGAGTTAGTGATAGTTTAACAGGCGACGGGACAAAATGGAAGAAAAAAACGTGTTGCGCCGACCACAAGTAATATGGAATAAGGGCAGGAAGAAGAAGAAAGAATAGTAAAAATTTATTTCAAGTATCATCGACTTATATATAAAAAAAAAAAACAAAACACAATAGCCACATTTAAAATGAATAGGTAATAATTAAAATCACAGTTTGTAAAATTAATTTAAATTGAAATTACTTAGTGTACAATTAATTCAATTGAAGTTAAAGTAACCAGATTCATTAATCTGGTTACTTTAACTTCAATTAACTTCTCTTTTCTTTTTAACTTTTTGTAAAATGTTAAAAGAAAGGCGGATGGTGCGTCTTATCTATCCTGATAAAAATATAATGTCTTCACTGGTATGACAGACATCGGCAACTTTATCTAAATAAACAAAAAATTTGATTCTGATATAATTGTGTAATATCATTTTTAGGGTTCCGTAGCCAAAGGGTAATAAAGGATCCCGATCCTATTACTAAGACTCCGTTAACCGTCCGTCTGTCACCAGGCCGTATCTCATGAACCCTGATAGCTAGACAGTTGAAATTTTCACAGATGATGTATTTCTGTTGCTGCTTTAATAACAGATACTAAAAACAGAATAAAATAATAATTGGGGCTCCCATACAACTAACGTGTTTTTTTATTTTTGCAGTTTTTTTGCCACGAACGGTAAGGAACCCTTCCAGGGTGAGTCCGACTCGTACTTGACCGATTTTTTTTTATTGACTAAACCAGTACAAATTTTTCCTGATTTTGATTTATAAACCAAAAACTATACAAGTTCTCACAATGGACAGATATAATTTCCTGCGAAAATACAAATACTGAAGAATTTTCTAATTCCAAAAATTCACACGAGATGAAATTCAAACGAAAACAAAAGCAAACGTTATCCCAAAATGAAATCATATTTTCTATAACATATTCTTCGGTAAGGAAGCTGTAACATCCGCTCCGTTGCTCCCAAACTACAGATGTTGCTCTCTAGATTCCGTACGAATACGAATATTGCTCTCAAAAATTCGAACAAAGATCATGACTTATGATTTAATTTTACGACTGGTTGGAAATTGTTGTCCTTTATAAATGATATTTATTTTACAAATAGGTTTTTAAAAACACGTCAATTTTTTTGTCAATTTAAACTAGATGAGGCCGGTGTTTCCTAGCTGACTACTCTGAGAAAAAACACCGAAACAAACTCAGGGGTCAATGTCTCTTTAGTCCATACAGCAAACATGTAATGGTCAAATCATATGAGAACCTGCATGGTTCTCATATGATTGGAGTTGGAGTCTGAGATGGTCTTTTGAAAAAAGAACCATACAGTTCTGAGCGGACCTGTCCAGTCAGTGCAAGCATTTGTCAGTATTCGTGTAGCTCAACTCAGAACTACTAAGGAGCTCAACGACTTGACGAACAATACCAAAGAAAGGACATTTGGGTAGGCCGCAAAAAGTATTCAAAACTACCAGACATTATGATAAAATTAAAGAAAAAAAAATGAGTAATCGAAATACTCCCCATTCACAATAATAAAATTTACAAAAAATGTAAATATTGCAAATTGTAAAATAAATAAATACATATAAACAAGAATACATCGAGTTATAGAGAATGAAGTCCTTTTTATCACATTTGACACTCGCCTATTTATCACATTTAACCCTTAAAACTTTAGTTTAATGTATTATTTAAGAACGCATCACCGTTATATACCTATACACCGTTATCCGGTTCGGGTCGGCAGGGGGTTTGTTAGGCGGTCAGGTCGTTTAGGCGAAAATTTGATGATGTGTGTTTGTGTTAGTATATTACTTCTACACGTTCAAAGGGCTGTACGGATTTGGATGAAATTTGGCACACTAGTAGCCCATGTCCTGGAATAGCATACAGGATAGCTACTTTTTATCCCGGGAGTATGATCCCTTCTGATCATCTTCTTGGCAGTTAGTTACACTATAAAACTGATTTACGTCCTTTACGTCACAACCTCAGGTACTGTTGAAAACCAGCGTCAGGCACTTGTTGTCTGGCATTTATGCTGAACTGAACCTATGCCGCAGCCATGAGGCACACCATTTTAATTTTGTTTTTTTTTTGGTTTAGTTAATACCCAACTACTGCTTGTGTGGCTTTTGTTGTGCCAAATAAATCTTCTTTTTAACTTAACAGTGCTGGCAAAATTGATATTTAAAAAATTTGCGGCGCCCTCGACACAAAAATTTCTAAAAATTTTGTAGTCCCGAATGTAGTATTCACTGCTAACCTGTAACCCATACAAATATTTGTTCAAGGCGGGAATTGAACACGCGACACATTTTTTTTTTTTTTTTTTTTATATTCCACAACTATCACACAACGCCGTCTAGTCTCAAGCTAAGCAGAGCTTGTGTTATGAGTTCTAGACAACTGATAAACATACTTAAATATTTCTAAATACATACATATTATAGATAAATTACACCCAGACACAGAACAAATGATCGTGCTCATCACACAAACATTTATCCTGGGTGGGAATCGAGCCGATGACCTCCGGCATAGCAGTCAGGGCCACTAACCACTAGACCAACAGGCCAGACATGGTGCCGCAGCCAATCGCTCGACCACTGCGCCAGTAGAACAGTCAAATAAAAACCAAGCTTCAACTTTTTTCCAAAAAAACTTGACGGTTGCCATAAATTATTAGCAAATATTTTACCTTTCAATTTCGCCCTGTCACACACAGAAGCAACTGCTACAGCAACCAGTTGCGAACTACACAATATAGTCGCCGAACATTTAAGTTCCGTGTGTCCGTTATAAATTCCGAGCGGGCGTTCTATATTCAAATTGGCCGTCGCTATTGGCTGCCGCTGGGTGGTATTTTACATCCGAGAAACTATGAAATACTGGATATGGTTCAGTTGAGCTTCTTGTCTTTGGCATACTTTGTTTTCTTTTTTTTTTTTAATTGGTATAGACTAGTGTTTGCCTGCGATCCTATCAGATGGTAAGGAGTCATGAAAGAAAGACACCTTAATTATAATTTTTTGAAGTAGAAGCATGAAATATGAAGGAAAGATAGAATGTAGATATTTTTTGTAAGATATAGATTTATACTGCCGACGCCAGCCTAGGAGTAGATGGTAAAACGACCTAGACGTCTACCACAAGGGCTGGTTCGAATTTCTTCAAGATTTTTTAGATAAAATTAATAATGAATTAGTTTTTTGGATAAAGCTACATTGCTGTTCATTTCTTTATATTCATCCATCAAGTTTATCAAGTTCAGTGTCGTGAAAAATGGCAGAACTATATCTGCCATTTTTCACTATACTGATCATTATGAACTTAATGTTGGGCCCGCATCCAGACAGAAAACTACTATTCTGACAAATGGGTGTCTTATTCCTTATATCTCTTTGAATAAGCCCTTTAAACTGACTAACTAACCTCAGGGTCTGGGTAGGGGTAATACCCCTACCCAGACCCTGAGGTAAGGGAATGGTCGAAAGTGTTACCGTAGCCCTGGAACGAAAAGGGTAACTGAAGGAACACATGTGGGTTTTAGTCAGTAAAATTTTGGCCCACTCACTCCAGATAGAGGGTGGGAAGTTATTTTTCACCTCAAAAAAAACCTAGTCCTCAAAGGCAATTTACTTTATAGACAAAGGCAATAGACTGGCCTGGTGGTCTAGTGATTAGTGGCCCTGATTGCTATGCCGGAGGTCGTGGGTTCGATTCCAACCCAAAACAAATATTTTAGTGATTAGCACGATCATTTGTACTGTGTCTGTGTGTAATCTATATATATATATAAGCGAAATACCACTCACTGATTAATCACGAAATCTCAGAAACTATAACACCTACAAACTTAAAATTTGACAGGTAGGTTCCTTATACTTTACCCCTAAGGGGGTAAAACGGGGGTTGGAAGTTTGTATGGAGAAACCAATGACAGAAGCTAGTTTATCTATATTATGTATGTATTTAGAAATATATAAGTATTTTTATCAGTTGTCTAGTACTCATAGCACAAGCGTTGCTTAGTTTGGGACTAGAAGGCGTTTTTTTTTTTTTTTTTTTTATTAATGATAGGCTCGCGTTTGACCACCATCTCACCTGATGGTAAGCGATGATGTGGTCGACGATGGAACACGCTTGCCTAGAGGTAGCCTATTCACTCTTGACTTAAAGATCCCTAAGTTGTAGCTATCTGGAAACACAGACTCCGGCAAGGAATTCCACTCCTTGGCTGTACGCATAATAAATGTGTTCTTAAAACGTTTTGTGCGTATGGGTGGGATGTCTACCATGTACCGGTGGCGCAACGCCGTACGTCTAGTGGTCCGATGATGGAACGGACTTGGCGGAATTAGATTGTGCAATTCCAGTGCACACTCCCCGAAATGTAAACGATAGAAAACCGACAGGCTAGCAACTCGGCGGCGATGCCCAAGGCTTTGTAGCTTCGACTCAACAAGTGCATCATTGCCGATGATCCTCTTGGCTCGCCTCTCAATCGACTCTAGCGCATCAAGCTGGTATTTGGCAGACCCGTCCCAAAGATGAGAGCAGTACTCCATACACGATCGTACTTACGCTTGATAAAGGTTGAGCAGCTGTTCCGGCGTGAAGTACCGTCTCACCTTTGCTAAGATCCCCAATTTTTTGGCAGCCAGTTGAGCCTTTGCCTCAATGTATGAGCCGAAATTTAGAGTAGACGACAGCGTTACCCCAAGAAGCTCAAGGTGGTCGGTTATTGGCACGGTCACACCTCGCGTTGTGCGAAAGTTACAGAATATTTTATATTTTATTACTAATAAAACTCAATACTCCTCCACATTTCCTTATCCACGTCCGCAGTTCCTCGAGCATCGGATGAAATTTCTCCAGCACAGAAAGCTGGCCGTAATGTCTATGCATAAAGTATTTTAAACTGGTTAAAATGCAACGTTCTGAACGCGGTGAGGTATCAAAGGGTGTTACTTGCTTACCTTTGAAGAACTTTCTAAGTTTTGAATTTTGGGGGAGGCGGAGTAGAAGATGTTGTTCAAAGAATGATGTGTTGAGTACATTTTCGAGATGAAGTAATCATGGTTCTATAGTTTAATACTTCTCTGTTTTTTTTTCGGTGTGAAAATCATCCAATGAAATCCCGCGGTCTTGGGCGGGGCGAGAGGGTGTGTCAGACTTTTACTGAATAAAAACCCACCCCTGTTCCTATGTTGCCTTTCACACCAGGGCCAAGTCTTCCTTTCAAAAGCAGACCCTTGGCCCCAGTAGGCTTCGACCCTGCTGGGTCGCTACGGTTTGCTGACATCTCGTGGAACAGTACGTGCCGTCGACGACTTGGGCTCGGACCGGACGGTTACCGGACGGTCGGACGGCGAGCTACACGTGCGGCCTCCTCCTTTGCTGCCAACATTACTGCTTCGCAGAAGAAGGCGACCGCCTGCCACTCCTCCTCGCTTCGGACCATGGCCTGTACCAAGGCCCGGCGCGAGAGATCGTTGCCACCGATTTCCCCCACGAGGACACGGCGGTACTCTGCCCAAGCAGGGCACACCTCTACCGTGTGCTCCACCGTGTCCTCCGGGCGGTCCACACAGTGGTGACATGGGCGTTACTTCCGCACAAATCCGGTGCAGGAACTTCCCGAACTGACCATGTTCGGTGAGAGCCTCCGTCATGCGGCTGAAGTGATGATGATGAATAATATTAGGGCGCTTTCAATTTAGACGTTTCATGTCGGACCGCTGCCGCACGTTTACCGTGCCGCAGCTGGCCGGTTGCAGTACGTAAGCAGTTTGACAACAAGCTCTTAAATTGAAAACGTATCTGGCTGCCGTGCGTTTGTATGTCAGTGATGCGCTATTCAACACCGAATGAACCCGTGATGCTTGTGACGTTGCCGTTCTGTTGTCGACCGTTTGCGGTATGGTTGCCTCACCACGCGCTTTGTATGAAAAATATGATCATCCGTGCGCAGTACGACTAACGCACCGCATCGGCACCGCAGCAGGCCGTCAAAAAACGCATAAAATGAAAGCACCCTAAACTCGTGCTTAAGTGCAAATATTTCTTTTAACTCTTTCAAGATCGGTGGTTAGAATACATACACAAAATATTCCTTTGAACAATTTGAAACTTATAGCAATATTCATAGCACTATATTTTGTATGAAAATAAACTTACTTCTTTATGAAATGTTACCAGGAATATATTTTCAGTTCAGGGTTAAAATAGAGTACTATACATTATCTAGCTGCTGAATTCATCACGCGTGTGATGTGTAGAAAGAATGACAAGGTTGAAATAGCATTTATACTGAACTATGTTCAAGAATAGTAAAGATCCTTTTATGTACGAGGCCTATACCCAAACCGGGGTTCCTGTTAATTTATAAATATTTAAAACATAACTTCTTAATTTACTAACTTAATCTAAGCTAACTTACTAAGCAAACCTATATATGTTTTACCGTAATATTGTAACTAACAACAATGTAAAAACAAGAAATAAAAAGGCTTATTATTATTATACATTCATTTATCTCAGGACCCTGAGGTCCTGGACCTTTGGAAGGCGTACGAGGACCCGAAACCAACTCGCAGAGGCCCTTTTAGACGCTTTAATGGAAAGTGGTACAAACCGGTGATTATCCCTGTACGTACTATGCCAGTTGCATCCAAGGACAACCCCCGGTTGGTGGGAAACTATTGCGACATTTGGAAAACTAAGATATAAGGCTATGGTTTATGGAGTCTTAAGTGGACTGGTTTACCAGGAACTATGTTAAGACTATGGCCCCTGCTTAAACAATGTTATTAATATCCATCGACAAAAGGCAGGGGGTGACTTGCACACTCAATAAATGGGCCCCCATAAACGGTCGCTAGCACGAAGTGACGTAGCAACAAGAGGGCAACATATCCTGAGGTGCTTAAGGAGTGGAGAGGTATACCACGGCTATCAGGACAATCCCGGAAGTACGGTCAAGATCCCTACCAGCACCTTACTGGATTATACATCCTGCTCCCGAGCACGTTTGCTCTTGCGAATCTCCACTCAAGCCAGCCAATAAAGGCAAGAGAGAGGTGGGAGCTCAGTTCCTCGTCAGTGTTCACTACGGCCGGCCAATGAAGGCAAGCCGGAGATGAAGAACAAGAATTCTCCCGGGAGATCGGGTCCGTGGGGTCGCTAATGCCCAACAGTTCGCCACAAAACTGCACTGCGGATTTATTATTTTATTATTATTATTATTATTATTATTATTATGTACGGATCCTTTATAGAATAGTGGAGGCCTAGTGGTAACGGTCCCGATTTACAAGTAGTTGGTCACGGCTTCAAACCTAGCCAGGTGCATTAGTTTCTGTAATATATTTCAGCATCACTGTTCTTAAAATTGGAATATCTTATTTTTTAAACGTATTTTTGATAGGCTCGCGTTTGACTACTATTTCACCTGATGGTAAGAATGTGGCCGACGATGGAGCACGCTTGCCTAGAAGTAACCTATTCACTCTTGAATAAAGACTCCTAGGTTTTAGCTAACAGGAAACACTGACGCCGGCAGAGAATTCCACTCCTTAGTGGTACGGGCACGCCATAATTATGGTGGTAAGTCCCCTCTTTGAGGAGTGGCTGGAAAGGCAACACGGCGTCCTCACCGGACATGGTAAGTTCGGGAGGTTCCTGCACCGGATTCATGCGGAAGAAACGCACGGGTGGCACCGTTGTGTGAACCGCCTGGAGGACACGGTGGAGCATACGGTGGAGGTGTGCCCCGCCTGGGCAGAGTACCGCCGTATCCTCGTGGGGCCATGGTCCGGAGCAGAGTGGCAGGCGGTCGCCTCCTTTTGCGAAGCAGTAATGCTAGCAAAGGAGGTGGCCGCACGCGCGAGGTAATGGCCCTCGCGCCCCAGCTGCCGGGATTCCGATCCCGATTTCCGGCCACCGTAGGCACGGGCTTGCGGACGGCGAGCAATGGGTAGCTCGCCGTCCGATTGTCTGGTAACCGTCCGGACCGAGCCCAAGTCGTCGATGGCGCGTAGTGTTCCACGCGCGCCTGAATATGACGTCGGAGTTGGTTATGTATCAGCCGGACTTGTTCCCAAACTTGACAATAAGAACATATTTAGTTCACTTTTGGCATATTATCTTATTTTATAATCAACTTCATCATGACCATTTAAAAATTAATAAGCCAGGGTTTGTTGTTCAATATTTCACACATAAATTCTCACTATTTTTTCACCTACAAAATATTAGCAAGACATCATATTGAAGTGAACTCAGATGCTAAGAAGTCTTTGCTTATCCATCATGAAAAGATTCTTAAGATAGTTGCTTCGTTGATCTCATGGTGATGGCTGAGCGTGGTGATCTAGGATTCGGCACCAAGAGCGGGTAAAACCTCAGGCGCAGGCTTGCGGACCGTCCGGTAACCGTCCGGACCGAGCCCAAGTTATCGACGGCGCGTACTGTTCCACGTGCGCCTCAAGGAGATGTCAGCAAACCGTAGGGGCCCACCAGGGTCTACTACTCATAACACAAGCTCTGCTTAGCTTGGGACTCGACGGCGTTGTGTGATAGTTATGGGAATATTATTATTATTTGTTCATCGAATACTAGAGACTTATTGCATCACTGACACGATGCTAGCAACACCAATATTTTTTGAATTTTCTTTTTCCGTTACTATCGTTTTTTATCATAACCAGATTCTGATTCGAGTGCTCCTGGTAGGGGCTCCGTTCTTCGCTAGTAAATACGACCATTTTTATGAAGTTCATAAAGAACAAGCCGGGAACTTGCAGCCAACGTACACTTTGATTTTATTTAAAAACAAGGTGAGTATAAGTTTCAGTTAGTCTACCTTAGGGGAATATTGAAAAATTTTCAAAATTCTTGAATAGTTAAATACTCGTATATTTTTGCTGTATTTTCGAACACAGTTTTAGAGTTTGAGGTAAAGGATGTATCTGGCTATAGACTATGAAAAATGGGTTTTAGTATTCTGTCGGAACTCTGTCCGCCATGCCGCGTTTTGGTGCGGCAGCGGAGTTTCACCCCGGCGTTGCATCTCCAAACGTGCAAATATATGTATATGCGTCTGTGAATTCAATATAATCGTATGCGCAATAATATCCAATTTATAATATAAGCCGAGAGTCATCTGCGAAGGATTTTTCGTGGTGCATCACTATTAAATATGAAATATTATATCGGAAGTGCTGTTAGAGATGGGGGCATTCGTTGTCGATAGTTCGGTAAAGGTTTTTTCTTTCTCTAGAACAACTTAATGCAGTAGAATGGATTGAATTTCACAGAGATTACTGGTTCTAATAGGTAGAAGCAGTGTCTGTATTTAACTATGTACAGTCAGGGATCAAAAGTGCAGTTGCACTCTATCAATGCTAAAGTGTCTAGAATTTCTTTGTTTTTTTTTTTTAATTCATATAAACCAGTGCTTGACTGCGATCCTACCTGATGGTAAGCAGCCATGCAATCATTGATGGTGAGGCGCACTAGTTTATTAAGAGCCTATTCACTCTAGCCTTGAAGACACCTAAATTATAGTTGGACGGGAAGACCGCAGCAGGCAAATTGTTCCAGTCCTTCAATGTACGCGGTATAAACGACGGAGCGAAACGCTTAGTCCGGACCGTTGGTGGAGCACACGGTGGAGCACACGGTGGAGGTGTGCCCCGCTTGGGCAGAGCAACGCCGTGTCCTCGTGGGGGCGATCGGCGGCGGCGATCTCTCGCGCCGGGCTTTGGTACAGGCCATGGGTCGGAGCGAGGAGGAGTGGCAGGCGGTCGCCTCCTTCTGCGAAGCAGTAATGCTAGCAAAGGAGGCGGCCGATCGCGTGAGGCAACGGTCCTCACGCCCCAACCGCCGCCGGGATTCCGATCCCGATTTCCGGCCACCGTAGGCGCGGGCTTGCGGACGGCGAGCAATGGGTGGCTCGCTGTCCGACCGTCCGGTAACCGTCCGGACCGAGCCCAAGTCGTCGACGGCGCGTATTGTTCCACGCGCGCCTCAGGGAGATGTCAGCAAATCGTAGGGGCCCAGTAGGGTCGAAGCCTACTGGGGCCATGGGTAGTGTGAAAACGAAACCCGGGGCCCTGGGACGAAGGCAACGAATGAACAGGAGTGGGTTTTTAGTCAGTAAAAGTCTGACACTATCTCCCGCCTCGCCCAAGAGCGGGGGATGTCATAAGATGATTTTCCCAACGAAAAAAAAAAGTCCGGACCGTTGAAGTTTCAACAACGTAAGGGTGGATACTCGCCGTACGTCGGGTAGAAGTTCAATAGTCCACAACTAGTTTATTCAATACTTTAGATCCTATGCTACCAATTAAATTGGTCATGAAACATTGACCCTCTTCTACAAAGAAATTTTACACATTTTAGCATTGGTAAGGTTCTTTGCTTCAATAGATGATTCTAAGAGATCTACTTCAAGCATCATATAATTTTTAACCAATATTTCACCAGGATTAAGTGGAGGTGACGTGTTCTATATTGTGCATATTTCGAATATATAAACAGTTCCATTTCTATCGATATACCCTCATACATTACAAATCTATCAGAGCCATGTTTCACCGGAGTGTGTTACATAATTCTGAAAAGTGTAACATCGAATAACACGTTCCCGTAAGTTTACTAATCCGAAACACTTAACAACAAATGCACGTTATAACGAAAAACTTAACGCCGTAGCCATGCGATCTCGAATTATGTGATTCAGAAAACTGTAATATCGAATAACACGTTCCCGTAAGTTTACTAATAGGAAACTCTTCACAATGAATGCACGCTGCTAAGAAAAACCTAACGCCATAATCATGGAATCTCGAATAACCAAATCTCTAATTCACCAATTCGATAATAATAATTTAAATAGATAGATTAAAAATTTGGAGTGAATTAGAGATTTGGTTATTCGAGATTCCATGACTGTGGCGTTAGGTTTTTCGTAGCAGCGTGCATTCATTGTGAAGAGTTTCCTATTAGTAAAAATACGGGGACGTGTTATTCGATATTACAGTTTTCTGAATCACGTAATTCGAGATTGCATGGCTACGGCGTTAAGTTTTTCGTTATAACGTGCAATCGTTGTTAGGTGTTTCGGATTAGTAAACTTACGGGAACGTGTTATTCGATGTTACACTTTTCGAAATTATGTAACACACTCGTCCGAGATCACGTGGAGATCACTTGCTCTAATATTGAGCATATTCCAAGCACATAAACAGTTTTATTTTCATCGATAATTGGTTTGCAGGTACATCACTACTAGAGCAATGTGTCCCAAGATGGAGTGAAGGCAATGTGCTTTAAAATGGAGCATTTATTAACAGTTTTATTTCTATCGATATATTGGGTTGCAGTTCTTACTTCACTACTAGAGCAATGTTTCACCGGGATCGAGTGGAGGCGACGTGCTCTATATCGAGCATATTCCGAGCGCACTGCCACCAACTATGTACCGTATATGATAAACTTATTGCACACATGGAGCAGAACTTTGTATTATTTCACTTACAAAATAGTAATATTATTTTCAGATAGTTGGTCCGGGATATTGTTTAGGTGAGTTCACATGTTTGTGAATGATGTGGAAGTCTCCATACCAAATCAAACTAATATTATTTAAGGCGAGAGTCTTTGCGTGGTTTCTTTACGCTCGGATAGCTGAACGGATTTTGATGAAACTTGGTATACGGATAGACTATGTCCTTGACTAGCACATACCTATGATACTTGTTATCTCGATAGTATATTCTTTTGAGACCATTTTCTACTTTCGCGGCAGCAACTAGTTAGATACCTATAAATGCGAAATTAGCTCTGTTTATCTGTTTGCCGGTTTGGTTGTAACGATTTGAACAACGACCTTACAGGTACTAGACGTCTAATAACAGGCAACGCATGTCTGTCAACACATATGATTATAGATCTGATGTCTCGACCAATCAGAACGCAGTACCCCGCTCCCCTGTATCAACCAGAACCAATCAGAACTTGGTATCCCGCTCCCCGTACCTCGGCTAGTTGGCAGAATTGTTTTGGTGCGCTAGTTCAAGCATGAGGCGTCTAGTGGCTATAAGGTCGTTGGATTTGAAGTATAAAACGCTGAACCAATTTTCGTGAATTTTGATGTGGAAATGGATTACTATTTAGAGATGAACATAGAATAATACTTTGGCAGACTGTTACGCTCGTAGAAGCTTTTCTAAATAAATATTATTTCCTCTCAGTGTGTCCCGATACCAACGAACGTGCGACGCCTCCGCCGGCCGAATGGCGGATATCTCGCTGTGGCGATACTCGATTTTGTAGTAATTCTCCTTCTCTCGTGCGGCGCTACTGACAATTTTATATATCTCGACATAAGGAATATTTCAGTGATCATTTGCGAAGCTTTTGGGAAGGACTGGAGAGACGTAAAAAGTGATTGAAGCGAAATATGAAACTGATTTGTATTTTCTGTGTTTTTTGCTCATTGTGATGATGTTAGACTATTGTTCGTAATATATTATAAGAGCAGTGTTGGCTCAGTTGTAACGGCCCCGACTTAGGAGTCGTTCCTCGTTGGTTTGACTCCGGGCAGGCGCTTTACTTTGTGCGTATTTTTTCAACACCACTGCTTTTATAAGGTAGAAGGAAGACGCCATGTGCTAGAACTAAAAATTTGACAAGACATGTGACATCCTCCAACCTACACTGGGTCCGCGTGGTGGATTTCGGCCCATTACTTTTAAAGACGAAGCCTGAGTCTTAGCATTGGGAACATTATTGGCTGATTATGCTTATATGCTTCGTAATGCGTGGCTTTAGCGAAGGCAGGAGTTTCCATCTTAAGAACTCCGACCGTGGGTTATCAGTTTAATCATAATTTCAGCCGAAAGACGTCTACTGTTGGACATAGGCCTCCCCAAGTAACGATTGGTCCAGTGCGTCTCGCATCCATCGGATTCCCACGACCTTCATCAGGTCATCGATCTAACTTGTGGGGAAGGCTTTCCAACACTGCGTCTTCCGGTACGTGGTCGCCATTCCGAAACCTTTCGTCGCCAACGACCATCTGTTCTGCGAGCAATGTGCCCTGCCCACTGTTACTTATGTTTGGCTATTCTTCGGGCTATGTAGGTAACCTTGGTTCCCCTGCGGATATCTTTATTTCTGATGTGATCACGCAGTGAAACTATATACATAGTTTAGGATTACAATAAGATATCTACCTGGGTAGGTTCCAACAAGTTCTTGTATTCCACGCAGTCCTTGAGCACTTTCAAGCTTTGTAAATTGCTGGAATTTTGGGAATCTGTCTTGGCACAGCAAACCATGACTTCCTCCAACCTTATTCACCAGATATCCAATTAACTAGACTATAACTCACCCCATCCTTCGTATCGGTCTGCATAAGCTAGAAAAATAAAGGCCATCTATCTTTAACCACCCGCATTATAAAAAAGAAAAACATCAAACATAATGCAGTTACGGCTATCTGCAACGGAAGCGACGACGGGACGCAGGAAAAATATTTTTCCATTTTAAATAAGTACACGGGAAAGCATATATATTTGCTTTATCTAGAAGTTCGTTAAATATTTGTAGGTAGTAACCAGTAAAACCCCGGATTGCGCTCTTTTTCCCTATTAATAGCCCCAGTTGATGAGGATGTTCTGCCATTTTTTATCTGTGAAACTTTTTTTTTTGTATCCAGAAATGGAGTGGAACGTGCTTTTTTAATTTGTCGAAACGAGCCCGAGTTTTTTTGCACTGACTGACATTTGTGAAGATTCGCTATACTAGTAAATTATGGACTTATTTTGTTGCGTTTTAATTAACGGTAGGTGGTGATTTTTTCCTTTTTTTTCTGTACATGTTGTAGAACAGGAATGTGCGTTGATTTGGAAGGGAGGTCGGGAGGGACGTCTTACTTGGTTAATGGGAGTTATATAAAGTTAGCTGATAAGCTGAGTAATCGACACTTTAACTGATTTCGTATTTGACATCATTATACTATGGCAATGTTTAGTATCGTTTTTTTTTTCGTTTAGCAGTATTTTGTGTCTGGAACATTACTTCAGTTTATCTTCATACTGATATCAACAAAGTGCTAACAATGATACAACAAACATACAACAAATTACAATGAATTTTAATTACGACACTATCTATATTACTAGACAACTGCTTTCATCCAATCAGACAGCGTTACGTCACGGTAACGGTCAACGAATGCATACCGAATTCAAATATCACGTTCCAAATTTAAATCGACATTGACGCACGGCGATTGACCGATCGCCGAGCAGGCGTCACAAATCGAATCGATACCTACACCAACACATAGGCACTTGCCTATCGAAGGCGGTTTCATACACACACATACACGCAAACGTCGAACGTGGTAAATACGAAGTATCGGTTCGAGTGTGCGCCGTTGTGCCCAATCGCGCAGAACCGATCAACCAATCACAACGCTTGCTTCGTTCTCGATACTCACCGACTATTTTTGCTTGCGCTCCGCTGCTGGTTTACATTCCCCGTTGCGGTTTGAGTTCTGAGCGGTAAAGAGAGGGTGGGTAGGTCTTAGTGAGGTGGTCGTTAATCGTCGAAGGTTCGATACGCCATTGGCTATCGGTTCTATGTTACGTCACGTAGATTTTCCGAGGTTTTTTCTCTGGTAAATGGGAGTGCTCGCTACGGACATAGCCGGGCGCTGAAGCGTCTGATTGGTATGCCTTTCGTAAGTACTTCGTGACCACTTGTCATGTACTTCAGGTGCATTTTTAGGACTATTTTCTGGAGCGGTGCGTGCATAGTTGAGGGTCGTTTTGTGTTACGTTGTTTTATGAGTTCGTATTAGGTTTGTGTTGAATGTTTGCACATTCAACACAGTGCAGGATTGTATGTTTTTATTTAATGTCTGTAAGTAATTTATTGGAGAAGACTTATTGCTTCTACCTCAAATAAATAAGGGCAACGTCATATTGGTGATTCTTCATCTGATCTACGACATTTGAGACATTAACTTTAAAATGTGGACGGACGCATTTAGATTACTTGTTTTTTTTTTTTTGAAAAAAATAAATCTTTTACGTAGACAGCCCTGAGCCGCAGCTGCTTAATCACTGAGTAATTACCGTTTCTGCTTCTGTTTACAAAAAAAAAAACAACTTTTCAAATTAAATCTTCGTACATACAAATAAAATCACATATGACAAAAAAGCCACCTTGAAAACTCATAATTAATAATTAAAAGCAACATCAATTTTAAATCTAAAAACAAATAATAATTAATCTAAAACTGTATACACAATGTCGCACTGTGTCAGCACGATACACAAGAACATACAAGGTCAGGTGCACTGTGTCCATAATGGTTGCAGCTGGAAAACGTCCCCAAGACGTAAAGATCGGGGGGGAGTGCCACCCTGTATAGATTTTTCTTTTTCCTCGGGGCTCCGTTCTTGATATTAAATACTAGTGTCTTGCTCCCAACTTTGCTTATTGAATCAAATAACTCGTTTTTCTTTTGGATTTTTATTTTGTTCTGTTATAGCGGGAAACTATGCTGATATTGCTGGGTAGTTTTCAGATATTTCTTTGTTGGATTTGATGGTTATAGTAGTAGGAAACATTTATTTTGTTCTGATCGCCAAGTTGAACAAGATTTATGTAACTCATAATTATGATTTAAAAGAGTGTCCATGGAGTTTCTTCTCCATAGAGATCTACGCTTTGGAACGTGCAATTTAGCTTCACTTTTTTGACTGGCTGACCTTTTAACAATTCGTAAGTGCCTGTAAATGGTCAAATTAAATAAACGTTTCTGATTTTTGAGTTCTAAAACTCATAATTACATCCGAAACAGGAGTTATAACCGAACATCGTATAGAAACTCATTTAATTTGACTGTTTAATTCTAAGTATCCGTAACTAAACCAGACTTTCGTCAATTATGGAGTCTGATATATATTTTTGAAATTTAGGACGCTAAGGAAAATGCCGTAAAAATTTGCGTTTTTACTGTCGGGTGTTTTTTTTTTTAAGTTAGCTCGTGATACTTTTTTACCTATTACAATTAGACAAATAGATGGAAAAAGACCCAGGCAGGAGTCGGATATGTTGATCAGACCAAATCCATGCTACACTGGAGACCACAGTCTGCGACGCCATCCACATTGCCGAAGATAGGACAACATGGCGAAATAAAGTCTACAAGAAAGTAATTTGTCGAGATCACGACCCTCAGCATTGAGGATAAATGACGCAAGGAAGAGAAATTAGACATGATGACCATTAGTAGCCCAGTAGTAACGGCTTCGACTTACTTGTAGGTCGCAGGTTCAAATCCACCCAGGCGCATTACTTAGTGTAATATATTCATCATCACTGCTCTCAAAATGCAGAAGGAAAATATCGTGAGCCACACCAAGCCTCACTGGGCCCTCGTGGTAGATTACGACCCATTGCTGCTCGTAAAGAAAAGGCCTGAGTCCCGGCAGTGGGAACAATAAAAGGCTGATTATGCGTTTAGTTAGATATGCTTTTCAAAATCACCTATCAGCAGACGAGAGATGTGTTCTATTTTAAAACAGGGTGGCCAACTCGGATGTATACATGTTCGTACTGCAGCGTGCAATATACATTATTATGACACAGACAACTAGCTTAATTCGCTACAAATGCTGATCAAATTTAATTTTATGACTTGCCTAGCTGTTTGATTGAATGGCTGATTTCATTCGGGCGGCTAGTTGAATGACACCTTTTCATCATCATAATCATTTCAGCCGTAAGACGTCCACTGTTGGACATAGGCCCAAAGGTCGCCATAACGACCGGTCCTGTGCATCTCGCATCCATCAGATTCCCGCGACCGCACCAAGTCATCGGTCCACCTTGTTGGTATGTGGTCGCTACTCCAGAACCTTTCGTCCCCATCGACCTTCCGTTCTGCAGCTACTTAAGTTTGGCGATTCTTCGAGCTATGTTGGTACTTTTGGTTCTCCTGCGGATATTTTCATTTCTGATGTGATCATGCAAGGAAACTCCAAGCATAGAGCCCTTTCCGTTGCCCTTTGGATGACTTTAAGTCTTCTGATTAGATCCATCGGCCACGTTTCGGAGCCATACGTCATTACTGGCAACACGCACTGGTCATAGACTTTCGTCTTGAGACATTGTGGTATATTTTCACCTTTTATTAAAAAGTAAGAAACAAAAAACTGGGTGATATTTTTTCATATTTTAAATTTCCCTTTGGCAACTAACGTGTCAAAAAGTAGAATTTCCCCTTACATTAATATCGTGACTAACAGACAGACAAACGGACAGACTCCGTATAAAATGGTGGACATCTTCGCTAGGCTACAATATTGCAACCAGTTGGATTTTTAGTTAACTTTGCTGCGAAAATTGAAATTCCATTAAGGAGATTGCATTTTCACGTAGCCTAGATGGAGGGGGGGGGGGGGGATAGGTAAGTCTTAGTAGGGGAGGAATATTGCGCTATGTAGCTTGAGGGGTAAACAGAAGTGATGGTTACTGGTAAATACATCCTGTATAGTGTATTTTTTAAGTGATGAGCACGGCAGTTGAGAGTTTGTCATGCTCACTCAAATGTCTCAATGATGGTGGCGCGTGTGTTGGATCATTTGGTTCCCTTTAAAATGGTTGAACTGAGTGGTGCTAATTTTCACATCATGTCCGTGAACGGGTGCTGTCAGTTGAGACTGGTCATCTTTTAGCTGCTAGTTGCTATTTTAATATCCATATTTAGTTTTTTATTTTTACTTTATTGACATTGTTCTCACATGAAAGCGACAAGAAATATGTAACAGAGATATTTGTTATTACAGAACATGATTGAAAAGAGTGTCCATGCAGTTACTTGCACATTCTTCTCCATAGAGATCTCATCATCTTCCTGCCCTTGTCCCGTGTTATTTGGGGTCGGCGCAACACGTTTTTTTCTTCCATTCTGCCCTGTCACTCGTCATACTATCACTAACTTCCTTTTCTTTCATATCACTCTTAACACAATCCATCCATCTTTTCTTTTCAATCCATCCTTCTCCATAGAGATCTACGCTATGGAATGTGCAATTAGCATCATTTTTTCTGACTGACTGACTTCTTGACATTTCAAAAGTGCCTGTAAATGGTTTATTTGAAAAAAAAAATGCTTTGAATCTTGAATCTTGATGGGTCGTGAATTCATGATTCCTATTGGCATTGAGGTGTTTATTTATTTATTTATTATATTCTTTATTGTACACCACATAAACAAAAATAAGGACAAACATAATTAAAATTAAGTGTACAATGGGCGGTCTTATCGCACAGGGCAATTTCTTACAGACAACCTTTGGATGGACTGAAAGAGAGGTGTTGTGATGGCTCAGTAGTTAAGGCACTCGCTTCTCATGCACGAGTTTTGAGGGTTCGAAACCGGGCAAGTGCCAATGTGATTTTTTCTATTGTTATGTACTTTTCTAAGTTCACCTAGGACATTACTGACATTTCTCTCTCATCTTCTCAGTTGTTACAGGTACTCAGACCATTAGTCTATTCAAGGAGCATCTGCCGTGTTATTCTGTAAATGGTAAATCATTTCGAAAATCATTTCACAAATCATCTCGAATGTCACACTCAGCGAATTGTATTTCAAAATACCAAATCCTATAGACAAATTTGTAGACAAACGTCAAAATACTCAACCGTTTTAGTTCCTCTCACTTTGATCATCACTCGGTGGCGCCAGTGTCAAATTCACTCCATTTCAGAATACGAAACTTTGATTTCACTGCGGATTCAGAAGTGATTTCGCAAATAAACTTTTCAGAATAGCAATGCTGGTTTGTGGAGGTCTGGTAGACCGTCGCTCCATGTGAGACACGTGTATTCGGCTTCCAGTCTCACCTGATGTAGCTGAAGTATATAAAACTAGCTTCTGCCAGCGATTTTGCTCGCGTGAAAGTAGGTATCGCCATACAAACTTTGGACCCCCGTTTCAATTCCTTAGGGGGTGAATTTTGAAAAATCCTCTCCTAGTGCTGGCCTACGTCACAGTATAGATATGGAACAGTACGGAAACTACGTAAAAATGTTCGAAACGGCACACTCACACAAACATACGCATCGACGAGACTCCTAAGCGTTTCTTGCTACTGACAGCACTGCGAGAAACGCTTAGGAGTCTCGTCAATGCGTATGTTTGTGTGAGTGTGCCGTTTCGAACATTTGTACGTAGTTTACGTACTGTTCCATATTTATATTGTGCCTACGTTATAAAAGAAAACCTGGTGCAAAATTTCACACTCCTAATCCCAGTAGTATCGACTGTGCGTTGATATGTCAATCAGTCAGTTTCTCCTTTTATATATATTTTATTATTTCCTATACGTAACGACTGTCAAATTATCTATTAATGACAGGCGGGACCAAAGGCTTAACGTGTCGTTCAAGGCACGGAGAAATCTCGGTAAGTATGTTAAGATGATCACCCATCCGTAGGCCGACCTCGGCATGTGTTGCTTAACCTTGGAGATCTACTCATACAGCTGTTATTCTTCTTAAACAATCTCGCCTCGTCGTTTATACTGCGTACATCGAAGAACTGGAACAATTTGAGTGCAGTGAATATCTTCCCGTAAATAAAATGATTTAATTTTATTACAACTCGGCATATTTTTTTATAGATACAGTATATATATATATTGAACATAGATAGAACAATAAAAATAAAACCACTTAACTAATTAAAATTACATATACACAATAACTCCAACCTATAATATGGCGTCAAAAAATTCCTCCGCATCGCTTTCGACTTATCTTCCCGTCCGATTATAATTTAGGTGTCTTAAAGGCTAGAGTAAATAGGCTCTTAATAAACTAGTACGATTCACCATCACCGATTGCATTACTGCTCACCATCAGGTGGGATCGCAGTGTATATCATTAAAAAAAATACTTAAATGAAAAGAAAGGACATCCAAGAACCGAAGATCATAAACCCCTGAGTATCGCCAACAGACACGCGGAAATCCCAACAAACTATCGAAATTATTATATCGTGTACAAAGTAGCGTGCGCACTTGCGATTAATTTGTCGCACATTGATGCGCGTGTCGGCGGTGAGGCTATATTTAGCGAGTGCACTTCGATCTTATGGCAGTCGGTCGGGTTAGTTATTAACTGGGTGAGGGATTTAGGAAATTGGATATAATATGGGCAGGTACTAAAAGTCGTTTAGTTATTTTTATATCACTAACAGTTGGTCACACGATTTGCTGTTGACAGGCTGAAAAGCATCTGGTGCAAACGTAACATCACTAATGTCACGAAAGTCCGCCTTATGAGAAGTTTAGTCTTCCCAATATTTCTTTATGGCGCAGATAACGTGGATGGTTCGCCTCAAAGACCGATGCAAAATCGATGCACTCGATGTGGGTGGCGGATCCCTTGGACAGCACTTAGGACAAACGTATCGATCCCGGAGGAGCTAAAAATTAAACAGAGGTTATCGTCGACTGTGCAAGTACGAATCCTCAAATATTTCGGTCACGTTGTTCGAAACGAACACTCCATGGAGCGACTCGTTGTCCAGGGACAAGTGGAGGGGAAGCGGTCACGCGAGCGCTCACCTATGCGTTGACAGACTTCATCAGAGCTGCAACACAAACCTCCATAGTCCAGAGTTTCCGAGATGCCATAAACCGTGACAAGTGGAGACGCATCGCGGAAGCCTCAGTCGCCAACGAAAATGCAATATTGTCGAAGAGTGAACGACTAAGGAAAACAGTTAGCGCAGTGGTTAAAGGATTGGCTACTGCGCTGCTTGTAACGGGTTCGATTCTCGCACGGAACAAATATTTGTATGGTCTACAGATTGTTTTTCCGAGTCTGTCTTGTGTACGTGAGATTACATGTTTGTGTATGCATAACGGAAAAACTTTTCAAAGTCAAAGTCAAAATCAAAAGTTTTTATTTCACATAGGCCTACATGGGCACTTATAAAACGTTAGAAGCTAGTGCACGGTTCCAAATTGGTCGTTTCCTATGGAGAAGAACCGGCAAGAAACTCCATGATTACTCTTTTAAAAAAAGTGGTTGTTTACAATATTCAAATCTTGGTATCACTTGTTTGCCAAATATATATATTTTTATTTATTATTTTTGTACCCCTTTACGTATGAAAGTTTATTGTTATTTTATTCTTTAGTATCTACGTTTATTTAATGATTTAGGTAAATCAGTGTCTTACTGTCGACCACAGCTCTGTCTTGTACATGAGCCCCAGCATTTTGCTGAGCGCTAGCCGTTTTGCGCGCTTTGACGCATATCTTCTCAATATATTATAGTTGTTGTTATTGTTATTTTTTATTGTATGCGCCATGTTTGACGCAAATAAGCTCTTTTTCTTTCTTTCTTTCTTTCAATGTTATCGATTTGCCACTCTCATTCTCATCTTGATAGATCATCACCGGACGAACATTCACAAAGAGAGCTCTACTAGAGTTTTTTTTTTCGGTGGGAAAATCATCTAATGTCATCCCGCGCTCTTGGGCGGGGCGGGAAATAGTGTCAGACTTTTACTGACTAAAAACCCACTCCTGTTCCTTCGTTGCCTTTCATACCAGGGCTGAGTCTTCCTTTCACAATCAGACCCTTGGCCCCGACGATGAAGTCGACGAGTTGGGCTCGGTCCGGACGGTTACTGGACGGTCGGACGGTAAGCTACCCATTGCTCGCCGTCCGCAAGCCTGCGCCTACGGTGGCCGGAAATCGGGCTGGGGCGTGAAGGCCATTGCGTCGCGCGTGCACGTGCGGCCTCCTCCTTTGCTAGCATTACTGCTTCGCAGAAGGAGGCGACCGCCTGCCACTCCTCCTTGCTCCGGACCATGGCCTGTACCAAGGCCCGGAGCTCTACTAGAGTTAAAATAAAAATAAACCATTTGGTAAGTATAGAGTGCTAACTACTACCAGCGGTTTTGCCTTCGTGATAGTAGAAAATAATCCCAAGGGAACATAATCCTGGGATAAACAGTATTCTATATGCTATTCCAGAACATGGTCTACCCGTGTACCAAGTTTCATCGATATCCATTCAGTAGTTTTTGCGTGAAAGAGTAACAAATCATCCATACATATAAACTTTCACGTTTATAATATTAGTGGGTTGAATGTAGTTGGCTATAATAAGAGGAGAATCAAAGAGGATGAATAGTGTATAGATAGAAGATGATGCGAGCAGTGGTGGCCGAGTGGTAACGGCTCCGACTTACGAGTTGTAGGTCGCGGGTTCAAACCCAGCCAGGCGCATTACTTTGTGTAATTTATTTCATAACCACTGCTCTCAAAACGGTGAAGGAAAACATCGTGAGGAAACCGGCATGTCCTAGAACCAAAAATTCGAAGACATGTAACATTCACCAACCCGCACTGGGCCCGCGTGGTGGATTACTGCCCATTCCCTCTCCTAGAGAGGAGGCCTGAGTCCCAACAGTGGGAACATTATAAGGCTGATTATGATTATTATGCTTATGCTTAGAAGGTGACAAGGTCGACTGCAAAGCAAACTTTGTGTGCGGACGACGAGTAATGGGTAGGTCGCCGACCGATAAGGACCCCCGACACGTGCCATCAAAGTGTATTTTCCGTTTTATCGCAGACACTGTGGCCACTGCAGTACCTAAGGCACCTTCTGAAAATCGTTATTACAATATATACAACGCTGCGTCTTCCGGTACGTGGTTGCCACTCCAAGATCTTTCAGCTTCATCGACCATCTGTTCTGCGAGCAATGTGTCCTGCCCACTGTCACTTGAGTTCGGCGATTCTTCGGGCTATGTCGGCAACCTTGGTTATGCTGCGGATATGTTTTATCACCTGAAAAAATAGTTGCACCCGAAACCGATAACACACGTCGTAAAATACCAATTTGCTAAAAGCTCACATTCCGGCGACAATGTCTCCTGAGCGATTAATTCCTCTCAAATTGATGGCAGTTGGTGTTCGTGTATATTTAGATACTTACTTGCACTTCGATCTTAGCCGGTCGGTCGTTAGTTATGACTCGGTGAACGGATTCGGGTGATTTGGATTTGTGAATAATTTGTCGCAATTTCTGTCAATGTTTTCGAAAGATTTTAGGCATCTTAAATGTATAGAAATTCTATAATAGTTTTGAACCGTCTCGCTGATGGTGGCACGTGTTATTGCGTCATTCGGTTCCCTTCAAAATGGTTGTACTGAGTGGGACTGATACACGCGTCATGCTCGTGAGCGGGCGTCAGTTGAGACTGACGGCGCCATCTCTTAGCTGCCAGTGGCTTAATTCAATTTCTATTTTTTTTTTTATTCGTTTTTTTTATTACTTATCTACATTGTGCTAACATTATAGAAGCGACAAGAAATATATAACTAAGATTTATGTAACTCATAATATGATTTAAAAGAGTGTTCATGGAATTTCTTGCACGTTCTTCTTCATAGAGATCTACGCTTTGGAGCTTGCAATTTAGCTTCACTGTTTTTTTTTGACTGACCGACATTTTTACGATTCAACAGTGCCTGTAATTAGTCTATTTGAAATAAACGTTTCTGATTTCTGAACTTTTTGTTAATATTGGTTGTTAAGAAAATACCTCTTTTTCGAGATTTTACTTCGAGTTGTTATTCTATCATCTTCATCTTCCTGCCCTTATCGCGTTTTATTTGGGGTCGGCGCAACAAGTTTTTTTCATCCATTCTGTCCTGTCACCCGTCACGCTATCACTAACTCCTATCCTCCTTATTCTATCTACTATCATACCAACATATAATTGAACTTTTTTGAGTTTACATAAACAGCCTTATAATGTTCCCATTGCTGGGACTCATATCTTCTCTTCAGGTGAGGGAATGGGCTGCACTCGGGTCCAGTGCGGACTGGTGGTTGTCACATTGTCTAAATTTTTTTGTTCTAGGACATGCCGGTTTCCTCACAATGTTTTCTTCCACCGTTTTGAAAGCCGTGGTGATTCAATAAATTACACAAAGTAATGCGTTTGGCTCAGTTCTAACTCGTGATCTACAACTCGTATGTCAGGGCCGTTACCACTGTGCCACACTGTTTGCACTACTTGGGAACCGAGGACCTCACGCTCAGCAGTCGCTTGCTACCAAGCTAGTTGAAAACGTTCATATCGAAATAATAAGACGTGCAGTCCGCCCCTGGTTCGGTCAGATCATGAAAGCATTCCAGTGACATTAGGAGCACGTTCATTTTCATAGATTTATCGACGGACCGAACTTATTGCGGTGCGGTGCTCAAAGTTCCGCCTTTTAGTTTGTTTTACTGCTGTTTTATGGCGTGTTTACTGCTTTGGATTGACATTGAGGTGTTTCGGTTTGAAGACAGTAACTGTTTTGTCTTGGCGATGCTGAATCCTGAGTGATATATACTAATTTATGTACGCGGGCGAAACTGAAATCAGAAACGTTTATTTCAAATAGACCAATTACATGCACTTTTGAATTGTCAAAATGTCGGTCAGTCAAAAAAAAATACAAGTGAAGCTTTTTTTTTTCTAATTATTTATAGGCATCAGTATATGTGGATGCCGGGATCGTTTGTCATAATAACAGCAAATAGTGTTATTTACTAATATGACTGCAGTTTAGTTAAAACAGTGAAGTTTACTTAGTTACCAATGGTTGGTTGGTTGGTATGGTTGTGTTAAATGGTGTGTTTGTTGTAACAGCTATACCAAGCAAATTAATGATTGTCGATCAAGTAACTTTTCTTATCCATACTAATATATTTCTTGCCTCTTCACATCTTTGAAGTTGATCGGGTTTGAATTGAACCTTGTTCACGAGTAGACCACGTCCAGGGTTTAGATAGCTTACTGTTATCTCGGGAATATACTCCATTGGAATAGTTTCCTGTTGTCACGCTAGCAAAACCACAGGCTAAAGCTATTTCAATACTATATTTTTGTATTGAATATGTAGTCTCTCGTGACTTTGATGAGTCCTTAATAAGAGCAATCAGGAAACTCAGCAAGGAAGTGATCACTAGATGCCACACGATAAAATCAAACTAGTGCCCAGAATAAACTTCGACATCCATTAAGATTTATTTGACCTTTTGCTCGACACCCAAGCGTTAAGTGTTGAAGTGTGTCCAAAACAAACAGTAGTCTAACCTATACTGCCGCATGTCAAACGTCACATTACTGGTCTTAAATTATCGAGCAGCATGCCCATTGACACTGTTCTCAAAACTATGAAAGTTGATATTTTCCTAATATCGACTGGTCTGGTTTCTAAGTCGCACGTGTGCCATCCACCAACATACACTGGGCCCCGAGGTATCACGATCCTCTTTCTGGTTAAAATCCATCACGAAGGTCTAGTGCAGAGAATTAACAGAGAGGTTGCTTGTGTCACAACAGTTGTATTTTGGAAGTTGATCATGCCAAACCCGATAACAATAGCGCAATGGATAAAAATGGTCGATATCGCCAATTTTCAGACAGATAAAGTTAATTCCAATCAAAGCCACTAGACCAAATATACTTGCCCTATAAATGTAATTAATAAACTTTGAGTACCACGTCAAAATGCCAATTGAGATGGCGAAACCGAACCGGTTGCGATGTATTTGCGTCGAACACCTGTCTTCCCACAAATCATAGGAGTGCCCAACGATGCATCATCGAACCACTGAGAGATTTTTAACGGTATATTATTAGAAACAGAGATATGTGCTGCAATTGGAATGATATTGAAGAAATTTGTACGAGCGGTGTGAAATTTTGGAGAAGATTTTAATTTTAGATGATAGATCACGAACCATCCGATTACAAATTATTGGCTGATGTTGTTTTAGCATGAGAATATTCATTCCATGTGAGTGGTGTTGTCCTGTGTTAATCTACACTAATATTATAAAGATTTAGTTTTTTAGTTATCTTTGAAAGTACTGGTCCGATTGCCAAAATTTTTTCACCGGTAGAAAGCTGTTTTATTCCTGAGTGACATAGGCTATATTTTATGTACGTAGGCGAAGCTGCAGGCAAATGCTAGTTTTAAAATATACTAGATATTCCTAAATCCGAATTTTTGTTTTTGAGAAAATGAGAATGACAGTTTGTGTCAATATTTTCTTTTGCCCATTTTCGTTATTTTCAAATCTAAAACTTCCGTCAAGTACCGGAAGATGCAACGTTGGAAGGCCACTCACAAGGTGGACCAATCGCCTGGTGACAGTCATGGAAATCCTATGTATATGAGACGCACAGGACCGGTCGTTGTGGTGACACTTGGTGGAGCCCTAAGTCCAGCAGTGGACGTCTTTCGGCTGAAATTATGATGAAATCTTCAACAATCATCTTAAATTTCTGCGGCAGTACATCCCTTTCTACACCTTTCAATATTCTTTCGAGCTGTCTTTTCCATTCACCCCTTCAATCATTTCGATTTTTGCCATTCCGGATTCCCCTCAACACTAAATATTCCAACCTGATTGATGTCCACCACAGGTGTTGCAATCGATGTGGAAAAACATAGCAATTACAACTATGATCTATAATTTAAGAGCTTCTCCGAATGTCGAAGCATATCGTTCGTGAATTTATTGCGTACATATGACAGACAGATATTGATGGTAATATACCAGATGTCTTGGCACGAATCATTAATCGCAAACGCAATTTTGCATCACATAGTTGACGCATCATTGATACTCTATATTTATCACATTATGAGTTTCGACGTGTTATTTTATTATCGGATGGTTATTTAGGATGGCAACTTCAAAAGATTTGATGTCGTCAGATTTGTTTCTGTCGGTGTATGTTTGTTTAGGGTTTGTATTGATTACTACAGTGGTTGGTTTGTTTTGGTTGCATTATTTTTATAAATATTTCATATTCTCTTTAGGAATTGCATGTCTTCTTAGCATATATGAAAAAAAAAAGCTCATAATCTATTATATCATTATTTTGGTGCATTATATATCTGAATTAGTTTTTTGTTTGTGTAATTATAACCATTTTTTTTTCTCAAATACTGGCGAGTGAAATTCATCATCATCATAATTTCAGCCGAAAGACGTCCACTGTTGGACATAGGCCTCCCTCAAGTGTCGCCATAATGAACGGTCACATGCGTCTTGCATCCACCGGATTCTTGCAACCCTTACCAGGTCATCGGTCCACCTTGTAGGATGCCTTCCAACGCTACGTCTTCCGGTACGTGGTCGCCATTCCAGAAACTTTCGGCCCCAACAGCCATCCGTTCTGCGAGCAATGTTACCACTAAAGTTTGGCGATTCTTCGTACTATGTCGGTAACCTTGGTTCTCCTGAGGATATTCTCATTCCCGATTCGATCACGCATGGAAACTCCGAGCATAGCCCTTTCTATTGCCCTCGAGTTGTCTTGAGTAAAATTATTTACGTCCAATTACTGTTTGACAGAATTCCAAATTATAATTTTGATTCATAACGAAGCTACTAATGTTATACACCTATAATTTGTAATAAATTACCTCTGCATCGACCTCATTGGTGTTCAAATCAAAATAAATTTGAATATTCGAAGCTCGAAGGCGTGAATTATTATAACTGTTCCGTACATCTAGTAATGTCATTTTAATACGACAGAGGTTACCTAGCGTGACGTCATTATCACCAACCACTTTGAAACCATCATCAACATTCACTTCATAAACATTTCCTTGAATCTTTTTACCGTGTCCTAAAGTTTATTTTGCAATGTCGTTACTTTTCATAATGGTATATTTGTTTTTGAAAGTGTGAAGAATTGTCGTGGTGTTATAAGAAAAAATGGTCGTTTGTGTTAAGTAATAAAGATGAAATTTGCATAGCCGATGAAAATGATTCCGACAGTAATAGAATTACCGTTGTACAAACGCTGAACTTTCTGTATGCTCAAGACAATAAGGTAGATTTTGTAAGAACTGTACATATTGTAATGTTAAATAAAAGTAGGTGATCGCAGAAATCGCTCGATTGTTCCTGAATAGGTGACAATAAGTTTTTTGTTTTTATATCTAAACGATGCCGTTCATTTCAAGTAGCTTATGGTGAAACTAGGGTTTTAATGGTTTTTTAAACGATCCCCGATTTCTCTCTGTGATATTCCGTTCATTTATGTATTAACACATGCTGAGGTTTTGTTTTGATCGGTAGTAGCAAGATTGTCATAATATTTAGGCTAGTTCTATTTTAAGACAGATTCTAGTCTGCTATATTATTTATAGTTGCTCTATCAAATTATTTCAACACACTTATTTCAGTAGCCATTTGTATGATAGTCAGACACTATTTACAATTTATCAAAATATTTTACTTACTTATACGCATAAAACGTTTTGGAAACATATTAATTGTACGTACCGGAGTCTGTGTTTCCTGATAGCTACAACGAGGGGATTTTTAATACAAGAGTAAATAGTTTACTTCTAGGCACGCATGCTCCATCATCGCCACCACATCATCGGTTACCATCAAATGAGATAGTGCTCAAGCACGAGCCCATCAATAAATAAAAAACTCAAGAAAATGTGGTACATGTAACCGTAAAGGTGGGTCTATGCTAGAGGAGCCGAACACGAGCGGAGTACAAGCCGATCTCAAATTCATTTTAGTGTCGCTCGTGCTCGGCTCAATTTAGCTTCCCTTTTTTTGACTGACCGACATTTTGGCAATTCAAAAGTGCCTGTAATTGATCTATTTGAAATTAACGTTTCTGTTTCTTCTAGAGTCGGTCCACACTACATGAATTTGAGTTCGGCTCGTGCAGCTGAGCACGAGCCTCTAGCGTAGACCCACCTTAGAAGTTGATCTCAATTTTAGTCGGCATCATCTAGCTACTGAAGATGCTACAGTTAGAAAGAAGAAAAGAAAGAAAGAAAGAAAACATATTTATTCTGCCTGAATAGACGCACAATTCTTTACAAAATTATAAAAACCAAGTTCCCTGACAGGCCATGGGTGTATCGGGCATAACTGTGTTACACCACTAGGACCATAGACAACACAGTTGTCTTTGCATTTTGACGCCGGCCTCAACAGAGACAAACATAAACAAAAATAAACCCAAATATAAAAGAAAAAAACATAATTTTAACAATAAAAGCTAAGAAACAAAGTTGTGCGTCGCATCTTAACAAGGATTCGAAGTTAGCAAATATACATTTAGGTACTCTTCATTACTGTAAAGGGTAATTTGTGGTCCTTCCTGTTAATATTCATCTATGCACACTTCACTGGTCCAATGATCGTTTCTCAGCCCAAGATCAAAGTGTAACGTCGCTCGTTTTAAATAATGCGTACCTGCGCAAGCGTAGAGAACAATGTGCGGAAACTCACGCGCCGTTGCGCAGAAGACTATCGCTATTGGCGATTTACAAAGTATATTTTGATGATCTTTTGTTTTTTATGGTTGCTTGAGGTTTGATGGGTAATGTTGTCATAAATGTTGGTACGACTGAGGAAAATACTGATGATAATAAGTTGACAGTGAAGTTAAGTGTAGAGTATATTACCTATAGGTTTAATAATAATTATTATTATTTATTTATTTAAAGAAAACTTTTGGTTCATATTATATGTTAGTATCACTTATTTCTATGTTAGTTCAGAAGTTGGAAAATTTGGTATTATTACCATAAAACAAATTACATATTACTTAAATTAAATTTAAAGAATTTTATTGTTCATATTAAGAACAATTACGGTTCACTTAAAATGAGATAGGTACAAAGAGCTTAAAATATAAGTACAGTATAATATTCGCACCTGGTGTGTTGGTGATATCATATGGTATATAATAGGTACATGTATTTTTTTTTTAATTTAGATTTAAACATATTCATATTATCACACTTCTTTAATTCTTCCTGTAAATAATTAAACATTATCAAGACTTATATCAAACATGTAAGTATGTAGATGATAGATCGATAATTAAATAAGGTACATATTTTACGTTGATTTATGTAGTCAAAAATTGTGTAAATTTTATTGGTATTTCTAAATTAAAGTAGGTATCATCTGTGATCACCCATTTGAAGAATAAAGTCTTCTATATCAAGTCGTCCTTTTTTTAGAAGCCTTCTAGTTTTAGAAGACTTACAGAAGGTTAGATTCACCAGTGTTAAATTTATTGCTTGTGTTTGGCTTAAGTACCTGTGTCCCCTAAATGGGGCAGAGGTTGTCCACAGTGCGCCGCCATCCCACTCGATCTTGAGCTTCGCACTTTATTTTGCTCCAGGTCTTCCCTATGTTCTTCGCCTCTGCGATGACTGTTTATCGCTAGGTTTAGGGCGACCACGTTTACGCTTTCCTTGAGGATTCCAGTTTAGGGCTTGCCTTTGTAAATTTATTGCTTGTAAATTCTCCAAATAGGTTGTAACTTCAAAGATTCTACAAATTCACTGAAACACGAACATGGCTATATTTTTCAGTGACAGTACAAATCATAAACTATGCCAGGTATTCACTGCTATATCAAAAATGTGTCCAAACGGCTGATATATCTTCCGTACTCTACCGGCAGTCGAGATTTATAATCCGACTCGTTATTTTAATAAGACATATGTAGGCACAGATTGAGACATATTAAGGATTAGTGAGTGTTTGTTTTGCTGCTCCAATCGGTATTTAGGCAATGTTTGTTGTTTTTGAAGCTTTGGAAGCGGTTTTGCTAGTTTATGGCTGTGTTGATGAAGAGTTACTTGCATGTCTTCATCACGTGTAAATTAAGGAAAACATAATTCGTGTGTTAAGATTTGGGTCTACATAGATTAGACTGACAATCATTGTGTCTTTCTAAGTTCAGGTAGGTATGTGTCCTTGTTATATCAAGCTTATACTGTCCCACTGCTAGGCAAAGGCCTCCATCCATACCTTCCATTATTCCTGACTTCATGCCAATTCTTAAGAAAGACATCCATCCAAGTCATCTCGGCATCTCATTCTTGGTCTGCCGCGATCCCGTCGTGTGATTTCAGGGTACCTATTTTGTGTTTTAGTAGGCCACCACTCGATCGGCATGTAGTAGACATATCAAACCCAGTCCCACTTAAGCTGGGCAGGCTCCTGAGCCACGAGAACGATCTTATGTCTTGGTGCGCAGTGTAGTATTTTGAACGCTATCCGTTAGTTTAATACCTAGTAAACTGCACTCCATTGCACGTTGACCAACCTTAAGTTAGGAGTTTAGGATTTTATTTAAGTACGTTCTTACATTCAGCTTTATTTTATTGACTGATTCTTTAATCTGTAATGATATCTTATGGTATAAGATCTCAGGTTCGTCCTTTCTTGGAGGAAATCAAGTTAAAGAAGAAAATATCATAGACATAGAATGTTCTGTCTGGCACGGAATAATCACTCAGATAATTTCTTACAACGCTCACGGGAATATATTGAAGATTTGTTACCAGTCGAGATCACAAGACACAACCAGTGTGATAATAACAAACTATAATATCAACACATGCTTCAAAGACCACGCAATTACTCACACATTTGCCGTGTTACAATCTATTCTGATATACAACGGGTTATTAATAATATTTTCTTATAAATGTCGATGCATCTGGCTAGATTCCAGGATCTTCAGAGATAGACCAAGATGATCGATTGGCATCGTTTAAAGTGAACTTTGTTATGCAGCACCTGGCAAAGTCTATTGAAGGCGTGATGGCGAATCGAGAAGGCGTGTTTGATGCGGATGACGTAGAATGAGATAAACCGATGTAACATTGTAGTGGAAGCAACACTGTTGTATCTGCAGTCACTTACTCGTCAGTTGTGCCACGTCTTTTTCCCAGATAAAACACTAAATTGCGTTGACTGGACGTTGATCCTATTGCTTTTTTTAAAACTTTGATGTTTGAAATTCGCTTCTTTCCATTTTAATTTGAATAAATGATTTTTGATTACATGTTTTAGTAAAATTTGTCTTCCAGTCTGGCTTCGATAGACTCAGTGGATGGTTTGCTGAATTATCAGCAACAACTAAACTGACAAGTGTAAGTATGCAACCAGACAGTTTATTTTTACAGTTATATATCTGACATCTTTTCTTTTTATTCGTCATCTTAACTTGATTTATAACAACATTACTATCATCGTCTAATATTTTCTTTTAATCTTGTTTGTCAGTATGTACTATTTCTGTTTGCTGATTAAACGCCATCGTTTACTATACATATAGTGGAGAAATTGCTGTTGTTACAAATACCAGCCAATTTAACTTGTAGGTAACATAATCAACATCCCTCTCCACAAATCTCTTGGTTTCATGAATAAATAACACTTAGCAATTATGTCACAATGTGCTACCGTTTCCAAGATTCCGTCTTCCTCTCAACTAGTACCATCATTTACACCAGGAACATTATTCTTATGCACTGTTACTTCATATACTAGGAAAACGGCAATAATTCCTTAAGTTTTTGCACCACCTTAAATCATTCGACGCTATGCTCGACCGAGATACGCTCATCCGCATTTAATTAACCCTTTTAGGATTGTTGCATATTCTCAATTAGTCGCATGTCGTTGGTGGTCAAGACGTGTTGGTCAATGAGTGGATGTTTTCCTGCAGTAAAATAGTTATTTTTGTTTTAGGATTAAATACCTACTATAGTCCCAAGTGGATTGACAAGGGACCAGTTGAAAGGACTAGGAGCGTTTTTGCTACCAAACACTATAACTACATTGCTGCAAGACTATACAATAAATGCATCAGAATTGCATAGCCTAGATCCGACAGGCCCGTTCCATCATCGGACCACCAGGCGTACGGCGATGCGCCTCCGGTACATGGTGGATATTCCACCTATACGCACTAAACGTTTTGGGAACATATTCATTGTGCGTACAGCTAAGAAGTGGAATTACCTGCTGGAATCTGTTTCCTGATAGCTACAACTTGGGGATCTTTAAGTCAAGAGTGCATAGGTACTTCTAGGTAAGCGCGCTCCATCGTCGACCACATCGTCGCTTTCCATCAGGTGAGACAGTGATCAAGCGCGAGCCTATCAACAATAAAAAAAAGAAATATCTTAAACACATAACAACTTCCAATTTAAGAAAACAGTAACGCAGTGGCTGAACAGTATTAACTTTGAGGAAATAGGAAACCTAGTCCGATCAGTTACTAGATTCTTGGATACTCACTCACACCCACTCATCCCTCACACTCAAACCTCACACACCAGGATGAGTGGCACACTCTAATTGTCATGTTTTTTTATCTATTCTGAAAGCAGGGTCAATTCAAAATTATCTAGATTTTTTTTTTCTTTTCGTATTTTTGCTATTATTATGATTTTTTACATGCCGAGTAAGTATATTATTATTTTTATTGTTTGTCTATTATGAATCTAAGAATGTAAGAGGTCAGGCTCTTGTGATACAGGTTATCTTAGTACAAGAACCGGAGAACCACTGATTTTTGTGTCTTTAGTGTGTTAAATGTGTGTGTGTTATTCTTAATCCACTCGGGTGATGATGACAATCATACAAAATAGTTTTAGTTTCTAATCTATGAATGACTCATTGGATATCCACAAGCTACTTATTACAATAAAACCGACCAGACACTACAATTAATCCCAAGGCAAAAAAAAAAAACTAATCTAGACTTTATCTCCGAAATACTGACTCACAAATTCCATAACAGTCACTGATGGACTGTTTATTAGTCGCCAGCTTGTAGCCAGCCTATTCACAGATCACTCTGTCGTATCACGATTAACATGTCCTGGCAACTTGGCAAACATATCTCTACACTTCTAATGAACTTATTTACAAAGAGGTAAAGTTGATTATTGCATGACTTCGAGGTGAAGAAGTTTGGTAGAATAGTATCTCAATTTACTCGGTTTGTATCAGTAACTGTATGTTTATAGGATCGGAGATAGGTTAAAGACTGTTATTGGGATGTCCAGTTAGGAATGTTGGTTTTAATGTAGAAGCTGAGGAATTACTTGGTTTTATTTCTAAAGCAGAAAATGAGATCCACTTATATTTATGTTAGTTGCGTTTATTGCTGAAGTAAGGGCTTCCTTTTGTTAAATACAGGTGGAGAATTTTAATTTCAAAACCAAGTTTGCTTCTCTTGGCAAGGTCAGTTCAAAAATAATATTGATGGGCTTAAGCTTAACCACTATTACACTTAAAGACCCCAAAAAAATCTACTTTTTAACTTCGTATGCGTATTGAATGTGTTCCCAAAACGGGTAGGATGCTTTTAGCTGGTCGATTTGGGCAGCAGTAGCTAAATTATCGATGGAAATTACTGTATAATTTATCATTTCAGCCGATAGACGTCCACTGCTGGACATAGGCCTCCCCCAAATGTCGCCACAACGAACGGTCCTGTGCGTCTCGCATTCATCGGATTCCCGCAACCTTCACCAGGTCATCGGTTCACCTGTCCACTGTATAATTACTTCCACATTAACATACTTATTTATTTTGATTTTCATAATAATATCAGATGCTATTTTATATGAAGTGACTGACCCAGTAGCTGTATTAGGTATTCGGTTGGGTCTTAGGTACATAAACAATATACAATATGAAAATTATCTGGTAATGAAGTTCTGCAAAGTTTTTTTGAAATTTCTTCGTGACTTCTTGAAATCACGAAAGCTGAAGAGGCTCCTTTGTCACTCGTTTATCGTCAACATCGAGCATGGTTTAAAAGCTTGTTACTTCATCTAAAGCAATCCGACGCAATATTTGATGAAAAGCCAACGCGAAAAAGGAGAGATAATGCCTGAAAACTCTGTTACCATTTGGTAGTTCCGAAATTTACTCGAATATTTTGCAAAACTTGTTCTAGGAAATACGTGTTTTTTTTAATCCCTTAAAAGTTATTGAAAAAAATTGTTGTAATTCAGAATCTTGATTAAATTTGCAAGGCTTCTATTGTTATACTTTTTTGACTTTTTTAATTTTTGAGTAAATTATGAAGTGTATGCAAAATAGCAGATTTTCGGAGTTTTTACTGGATTAGTTTTACACAAATTTATAGATTGATTTCAATAGATGCCTAGATATTATCCACAAGATACTGTGTTACCAAAATATCTAATGAAAAATGTGTAATAAAGTCATAATCGCGTAAAAGCGGTTGTATGAAAAACAGTGAAAATGTATGTCGAGTTGCATCCCCTTAAAGACAAGACATACTAACAGGTAAAAGCATAGTCATAAAAATATAGGTAAATTTTCACCGACGCACCTCGATTAAAAAGTCGCAAACGTTACGTACATAATTGTGCATTAGAAAGTGCGCGTACGCACTCTCACGCACGTATTGTCTGATATCTCGACGAATATCTTACTGGCTTCACACGACTTGTGCCCACTAATTAAACGGATGTACCCGACAATGTAAGGCTTATCGAAATTGGTTCAGTGATTTTGTAGAGAGCATTAAAATACCTAGATAAGTACTATTATAATTACTGTAGTAAATTATTTTTATGCGTGTGGTCTGCTTTTGAGGGGACTTTCGACCATTTTCATTTTTGTGTGATATGTTCATGTCTACGATGATCGATGGCATATTTATTTATTCATTTATTTAAAGTTACAATAGACTCGTTATTAGGTACTTACATCTTAAACATTTTATTCCAATTATAACAAAATTATATAAGATAAATATCATAACATTTTTGTATGTTCTACATAATCTATGGGTTGCATTGTATTTTTTATTTCTTTTTGAACTATGATGAAAGAGACTGGTCTCCACGATACAAAGAATCTTAGTGTGGAGACCAGCGAAGTATGTGATGTAATCGTGTAGGTATTTTCCTGAACAATTAATCATTATTATCATAATTACATTACATTAAATTAATTAGGACTTGGTTCTAGTCAGAAAATATTTAAGAAATTGATAATGAAACTAGCTTATAAATTTTTGGGGGTACAATGCTAGATTTTCTTCGCATTTTGCTGACACTGGGTTCAAAAAGAATCTTAGATTGAGAGCTATAATTTAGGATAATAACATTTTTTCAAAATGTTATTTAAAAATATTTTGTCGCACACTTAGTCATGTATTTCAAAACCCCAGTCATTTCATTTTCATTTTCAAATATCTAACTTACAAAAATGTACGTGTGTGTAAAATATGTGTGTGTATTTATAAACACATTATTAAGTTAACGATTCGCCTTTCAAAATTTTTAAAAGATTGTCTATAACACATTTTGCTGATTACTTGTGGGTGCGACAAAAACTATTGTAATAATCATAAATAGATACTTCAATAAAGTAGAACTTCCTCCCATAGTAACACATACATCTTCCTAACTTCGATTAGACAGTGCAGTAACAATTTTCCACCACACCTAGGCTCGAACCTCAGAACAATCCGACACCTTAGGCCGCGGTTGCTGATAACATCTCTTCCTGATTAGACATGGCTTACCATTGTTGTGGCTAGGAAGACTCTGGTACTTATTAGTTAGTACGTCCACCGTACTAATGTTTCTCGATGATGTGACACTTGGACTGGAATTCACTTTAGAATTTTTTTGGAAACTTGTGTCTTGTGAAAACTAGTACTTGACTGCGATCCCGCCTGACAGTAAGCAGTGATGCAATCGTTGATGGTGAGGTGCACTAGTTTATTAGAAGCCTATTCTCTCTAGCCTTGAAGACTATTAAATTCTAATCAAACGGGAAGACCGCAGCAGACAAATTGTTTTTGGTCAAGGTGAGAATTAAATTATATATATGGGTAACAGTAGTTTAATTAACTTAGTAACTTAAACGATTTTAAGATATAAAAATGTAATTGATTTATTTTTTAAGGATGATATTAGTTATTTATTTAGGATCTCCAACAAAGGATGTACACAATATCTGTATCTTATAATTAGTGGTTCTGGTATCTTGTTGGTGTTCTCCTTCACTTATAGGAGACCACAGCATGCACAAAAATAATTTAAGCAACTAAGCTAATAAAAATAAAATCACAAATACATTACAAACATGATATAAATTAATAAAGATAATAATACTGAACATTGATTGAATAATATTATGATAAAATTGGAATTCTAATAACAATGAATAAAAATAATAAATAGTCTAATCTATTATACATTAAATTATTATTAATTAATGAGTGGCATGATGGCCAGAGGTCGGAATTAGGTAGAGTTATTTATGTACTTATACTGATTTCATACAGCGAAAGAATAAAGTGGATATGCCTCAAATACCGAGATCAATTTTTTAAGAGTGTAATTTTTTATGATACTATCAGAAATATAGCAGAAAAAAAATCTTCCTGCATTAATGACGAAGAGGAGAAAGTGTATAAAGTTAACCTCACCTCAGTTGACGTAGATAGATCTTTTTCAATGAAAAATACTAATAAAAATTGTATGTTAATTATCTTTGTTTTATTTGTCTTATCTATCTCTGAGGTTTTTATTGTTATTTGTTTGTAATATTGTTGACCACACAGGGTTTTTCATTAGAAATCCCGGAAAATTCCATGTTAATATCAACATTTCGATGCTAGTACATGAATAACTCTACCCAATTCCGACCTCTGATAATGGCCCAGTAGTTAAGGCATCCGCTTCTAATACCTAAGGTTTTGGAATTTTTCAATTCACATGTACCTTCCTAAGTTTATCTAGAATATTACTGACACCCCGTGCCTTAGAAAGCACGTAAAAGCCGTTGGTTCCACTTATCATTCGTAGATCTTTGACAATAGTTGCAGGTAGTCATACACCAGAATGTCTGACCATCAGTCTATCCAAGGAGTATCGTGTTGCTCAGTAACTGGGTTGTGAGGGTCTGATAGGCAGTCACTCCATGTAAAACAAAGGTATTCAGCTTCTGGTGGTTAGACTGCAAGCCGACCCCAGAAAAAAGCTAAGAAGATGACGATGATGACATTAATGAGTGATTTACTCGTCTGCCTTTATTCAATCTGACCACATCTTTTGTAAGTTTAATTAAATTAGTAGTTTTTCATATTAGTAGCTTCTCCAATGTAGTAAAAAGCATATATATCTTTTCTTGATAGCGCGAAATAATTGTAGGCTTAATTATATATTTTTCTAGCAATAAAATCTTTATATCTCTTTTAATTTTCTTCATAGTAGTGGTAACAAAGAATCTAGTCACCATCAAGATCTTAGCAGCCGCGCTCCGTTGGCCAGCGAACTAAAAAAACAACAATTTGTTTATTTACTATAGCACTCTTAATAGCTTGCAATTAATCTGCTTCAGACTATAAGTTGAAGATGTTACTGATTATGTTAGATTTTGTATCGCTGTCTGCCTTTTTTGCTTCGTCAGTGTTAATTTTTTCACAATTTGTGTTAGTAGTGTACCTACGAGTAGTTAAGACTCAACGAGTATGTTTAACTAGATTTGACTGATGTTGACTGTCATGTGATACAATGGTTTAGTAAATTTAATTCAAAGTTTAAAGTAACAAAAAGAGAATTGTTAATTACGGAAAATTCTATTCAGATGTAGATTCTAGCTATAAAAGTAATTCAATCATAGAAAATGAAAATAAAGGAAAACTTGAATGAAAACAACCGTCTTACACAAAACACAATACAATTCCTTGACATAAAAGTACAAAATCCAATTATAAAAACCATGGAGTCACAGTAATCATGCACAATTAAACGCACGGTAGATGACATACAGAAGCAACAAACAAATTACATGGATATGTGTTATTAGATAAACCATTGGCTGGAGACAGATCTAAAGATAACGTCCGCCTTATAGGTAGTAGCAAGCACGAATGAGGATGTCGTTATGTTATTAAATAGGCTAATAATGGTTAGGAAAAAAGATTTGATTGCCTCCAAGTACTTAGTAGAAATAATTTAGGAGATGATATACTATGTTGTTGTTATTTATAAGTATGCATTTAATCATTAGAATTGTTTTTAACATGGTGGTCTATACAGATGCGATAATAGATAATATAATTCTAAATCTTTTCTTAACCATGTCTAAATGTGATTTTTTTCTGACATTGTTGCCTTATGCATTTTCTATAGCGTTGAGTTTTCGTTCTAATTTGACTTTAGGCTTCTTCTGGTATTTTGTAAAGGAACACTAGATGATTTTATTACAATTCACAAGGTAGTGGTGGTCTATTTCTAGATAATTTATCAATCTGCCGAGCCTGCTTCTGTAGTTGGACTTGAACTATAGGGGTTGGATTCCATCCTAACTGGAACCAGTTGAGTACCAGAATTTTACGTGGAGGGATTACACACGGTGGAGGTGTGCCCCGCTTGGGCAGAGCAACGCCGTGTCCTCGTGGGGGCGATCGGCGGCGGTAATTTCTCGCGCTGGGCCTTGGTATAGGCCATGGTCCGGAGCGAGGAGGAGTGGCAGGCGGTCGCCTCCTTCTGCGAAGCAGTAATGCTAGCAAAGGAGGCGGCCGATCGTGTGAGGCAACGGTCCTCACGCCCCAACCGCCGCCGGGATTCCGATCCCGATTTCCGGCTACCGTAGGCGCGGGCTTGCGGAGGGCGAGCAATGGGTGGCTCGCCGTCCGACCGTCCTGTAACCGTCCGGACCGAGCCCAAGTCGCGTTCCACGCGAGCCTCAAGGAGATGTCAGCAACTGTAGGAACCCAGCAGAGTCGAAGCCTACTGGGGCCAAGGGTCTTATTCTGAAAGGAAGACTCGGCCCTGGTACGAAAGGCAACGAAGGAACAGGAGTGGGTTTTTAGTCAGTAAAAGTCTGACACTATCTCCCGTCTCACCCAAGAGCGGGGGATGTCATAAGATGATTTTCTCACCGAAAAAAAAAGAAAACTGGAACCAGCTGGTTCCAGTTTTTTTTTCTTGGAGTACCAGAATTTTACGTGGAGGGACTACCTATCCGACCTCTACAACCCAGTGACTGGGTAACACAATATTCGGTGGCAAGACTGGTGTTAGGTTGTATGGTTTCTGATTACCCATAACAGTTAAAGATCTACAAATGACAGGCGTCCAACAGCTTAACATACTTTTGAGACACGGAAAAATCTCGATATCCATTTGGATTGATTAAGCTTTACTTAGCCTTGAAGAACAGCCCGTTTCGCTATTATTATTTTAGCATAATACATTTATTATTTATTAATTACAAACCTACCACAGGGTTGTCTCTTTTATTTAACCAAAAGGTTGAGCGGTAAAGAATGCCTTGTTGTATTAAGGCCGCCTATGTACCACTACTGTTCATGAAGTTTAATAAATAATTATTATTACTATAATTAGCGAAATCGCTATAAAATAATACTCGTACATTCTTATAGATTGGGAAAGAAATTAAATATTAATAAGTCCAGAAGCACCAATCCATATCTTTTCTTCAATATATTCGTTGTACCCCATTTAACCCGTCACCTCGCGGTGGAAACAATGATGTTAAATTAAGCACGACCAGGCACGGGTCATTAGGTCCCAAACAAGCAGGTGGGGGGTTGATTGATTCAATACATGTCATTTAGGTGCGCAACCAACCGCGTGATTGACGTGTTAGGAGACAGGGACAATGGGTGGCACGGGTTTTTGGTGTGAATTTATGTGCTTTTTATGGATTATGATGACGGACTGTTATTCAGTTTCTCTAAAATATTCAAAATGTTTTTATTTCACATAGCCTACATGGGCACTTATAAAACGTCAGAAGCTAGTGCACGATACTATACGCAAGGTGTAGTATCCACGTGATAAGGCCTTTTGCATAAAAATCTGTAAGTGTCACCGCACACGGGCCACACGCGACCGCCACAAACGCCGCCACAACAAGCTAGAAGCGGCCACAAAGGTAGCTGAAGCGCACGACAGCCACTTGTGGCCGGTGGCTGCTACTTTTTTAACCCATTCGCGTAGTATCATAATGGACTCTAACGAAGAAGATTTAAATGCACAAGTGGTATGTGACGGCTAAAAATAGAACAAAATAGAATCAAGAAATTAGTTTAATAATAATAATATTCCGCAAGTTTCACACAGTGCCATCTAGTCCCAAACTAAGCAGAGCTTGTGCTATGAGTACTAGACAACATTTTTTTTTGTGTCCTGTGAAAGTTTGAAAGATCTCTGGTCGAGAGAATATACCTAATTTAGATAGAGCCGAAAAAGCATCGATCTATATTCATCATCATCATCATTTCAGCCGAAAAACGTCCACTGCGCTACGTCTTCCGGTACGTGGTCGCCATTCCAGAACCTTTCGGCCCCAACGGCCATCCGTTCTGCGAGCAATGTGCTTTGCCCATTGCCACTTAAGTTTGGCGACTCTTCGTGCTATGCCGGTAACCTTGGTTCTCCGGCGGATATCCTCATTCCTGATTCGATCAAGCAAGGAAACTCCGAGCATAGCCCTTTCCATTGCCTTTTGGGTGACTTTAAGTCTTCTGATGAGGCCCATTGTAAGCGAACACGTTTCGGAGCCATATGTCATCACTGGCAACACGATCTATATTTATACTACTTAAAAATTGTACTTAAATCAGGAGTAAAATATCTCTATGAATACATAAAATCAAATTGACACGACGCTAACCCATTAAAAATACCGACATCTAAACCCCATTAGCCAGAAGCACCATCTTACCATCAACATATTTCCGAGATGGCATCGCACAAAAGGATAGACAGGAAGGAAGAAAGACATTTCATTGGCGTCGCGACAATCACCATTATATCATCAGGCTTGTGCCAAAGTGGGCAGCCAGGCGTGACGCCCCCACTCAACCTATCGAATTGTGTGTTTTTAGCTGTTGAGTCCTTGGAGCGAATAGTTTTGATTTTTAAAGTTATATGTTTTTTAAAATATATTCTCAAACAATAGTTTGAGATTATCTTTCTTACATTATTTGATTTCGAATATTATAAATGTTTTGATTTTAGAAAATAGCATAAACATGATTATTGGTCTTGTAATGTTTCCACTGCTGGGACTCAGACCTCGTCTTTAGGAGGATGTAACGTGTCTTCGAATTTTTGGTTCTAGGACATGCCGGTTTCCTCACGATGTTTTCATTCACCGTTTTGAGAGCAGTGGTGATGAAATAAATTACAGAAATTATGCGCCTGGTTGGGTTTGGACTCGCGATCTACTACTTGCAAGTCAAAATAGTTAACACTGGGCCATCACTGCTCTTCAAAAAATAATCACAAATATCATAAACTACAGTCACGATGGAAATAGAGAATTTCTAGCATGAAGAACTTTTATAGTATCAACTAATATTTATGTATTTTATAATGAAGTCAGAGTAGAATATAAGAGTATAGTAATGTGTATGATATGAATGATTTCCTGTTTCTAAAATAATAACTTCATTAAACAAGCAATCGCTGTTACCTGCTAACAAGCATTTTGCTTGATTTAACATTAATGAGGACTTGTTATATCATAATACATTTTTTTCTGATATATAATTATTTAGATATAATTTTTAGGTGACACAGAAATAAAGAAATAAAAGAAAGAACAAAAAAACATAGTTACGTTTACTTGGCACAAACACAAAGGTACAAGTTAAATAATAATAATTTATTTGTCTCAGATACAGCAGATCCAGCATATTTTTGTTATTAATAATACTTAAAAATTATGTTTGTAACCTAAAATTAAATACGCACATTACTTCTTGACATGCATATATTAGCATATTCAGCCTTTTAATGTTCCCACTGCTGGGACTCAGGCTTCCTCTCTCTAGGAGAGGGAATGGAATCCACCACGCGGGCCCAGTGCGGGTTGGTGGATGTCACATGTCTTCGAATTTTTGGTTCTAGGACATGCCGGTTTCCTCACGATGTTTACCTTCACCGTTTTGAGAGCAGTGGTGATGAAATAAATTACACAAAGTAATGCGCCTGGCTGGGTTTGAACCCGCGACCTACAATTCGTAAGTCGGGGCGGTTACCACTCGACCACCACTGCTCTCAACTCTCTCTTGACATGCATCTGTATAAAATGCCACAATATTGGTCAGTTTGCTCGATCGGCTACAACGCACTACGCTAAGAATGCTGTTGCTACTGCTGCGGACATGACTTAGCAGCGATGTGGCCCAAACGAAAATAAAAAAATAAATAATTTATTAAAAACAGTAAAATAAATCGTTTAGTAAAATATTATTAGTAAAAGATAAACAGATTCAGTTCAGCATGCTACATAAAACAATCAACCACCAAAGCGTTACATCATCAAATTAGGACCACCACAAACAAACCCTGCCATTGATTTTGGAGTACCACAGGGAGTCCCTGACCTTAAGACTGGTGGTGATTGATCAGTGTGAAGCCTGTCGTCCGGTGCCTCGTTACCGGGTTCAACCGACCGGCAACGTTCACATACTTACCAAGGGAAACAGTGATTGGTCCAAATTGTTGGTATATTGAACTATGCAGGTATTGGGAGCGAGTTGAATGTAAAACGTGAGTTTTGATTTGGATTTATTATTATGTATTATGAAAGAAAGAAAAGGAAGAAATTTCATGTACGAGTAATTTCAGGTCTAAAGTAACAGTACACTAATATTACATCTCATTAATATTTGTAAAGATGCAAGTTTGCATGTACATACTTGGTTACTACCTCACGTTGAAACAGCTTAACGGATTTGGGTGAAATATAGTACGTTTGAAGATCAAGTCCTGGAATTACTTTTTTTGCCAGTAGTATGTTCACGTGGAATAATTTTTGAATTTCGAAAGGCGAAGTCACAGTGATAAAGTATGAGTGATGTAACAAATCTTAATTTTCTATGATTGTTTCTACATTCAGAAAGTTCTTTGTTGTTACTGTCTATGACTTCAATATTGCTATCAACTTTTTTTGCTAATTGTGTAATGTCAGCCTTTTACTATTTTTCTATCAGTCTGTAATGTTTCTACTGCTTCTTTGGATTTATGCAACAATCGATCAAATCTAAGTGAACGAAGAATTGTGATAAAGATTTACACAGAGCTTACATACAATAAACATGTGCTAAGCAATCATAGATGTGCTTGACTGATTAAAGCTGAACTAGTAGCATTATTATAAGTTTTGCAATATTCTTACAATTGTGTTTCATAAGTGGTTCAATAAACATTTGATTATCTTCAACAAGTTTCTATGCTAAATCAAGTTTCTCCTTCATTGCCAAATTTCAAATTCAGGTTTATATTTACCGTAGAACTTGGAGAAACCTAGATGGTCGCTGCTATTTTTTTTACATAAGTCAAGCCTAAAATCACCATCAGAATGGTGAAGGAATACACAGTTAAGAATTCGTATGTAGATCGAAGTCATGTCAATCTGCACTGGCCCTGCGTTGTGGCTGAACCCAAGAAAGACCTGTGACCTATCTGTTGGTAGATTACGCTATGCTATATATCATTGTTTTCTTGTATTGCAACTTCTTTTTTTTACACTGAACACTTTTAACAAATTGGTCTCGATAGTTATGATGTCTCTCAACATCTAACCCGCTTAATTATGCGACACCCTTCTTCTTTGACTGCTGTTTTACTTGTGCATTCATGTATGGTTGCTTGTAGCTTAGTTTTGATAAGTCCATTTCAGTAGAGATCTCACATGCGATCTAAGGCTCTCCTTTTCCTTGATTCAGTCGTTGTTGCAACGAGACATATGACCAAAGAAATTGAGATTTTATCAGTACCTATTGGTGCTTCTTTTTTCACGTTTGACCATTACCTCACCTGGTAAGCGATGAGGTGATCGACGATGAAGCACACTTGTCTAGAAGTAACTTAGTAAATTCTGCTGAGGCTGAAACTCCGTGGTCTGTGGTATTAACATACTGTAATGACAAACGTGTCTGATATCATCAGGCTCTAAATATGTCTATTGTGACAACATTGCAACACTCCATTTATCGACATTCGTTCGCACCGCCGAACAATTGACTTGTGTCCATGCGAACTTCCCGCCAGTATTTGCATATTTGTAAACATCGTGTAGAACAGTGTTTGCCACTCTTTTCAGTATGAAAATTCCATTTTATAGCTTAGTCATTGAAATTAAGGTTCGATTTCCAGAGACTGTTTTTCTGAAAGTGCAAAACTATTTTTGTATTTCTGTTTCGACAATTTTATATTTTGCTGTTCTGAAAATTTTATTTAAAGGATCGTATAAGTATGGCTAACAATAATAGGTTTCAAGTGACTATTTAGGTAACTGTAAGTGCAAGTTTGTCTATGACAGAAAAGACTTTGCTATTAGATCGGCATTTTCGATATTTGGATTATTTCTATTATCATGTCAGTGTTAATAGGTGTGAAAAAGAATAATTTCATTGAAAACTGTCTTATCAGAAATATTATCAGTTTTGCATATCGCCAACTTTTGTATAATAAAAGTCATCCATTTTTAGTATTCAAAGTAATTTCCTGATGAACCATGACTTTATTTGGATAGTATCCTTTAGGGTAATGACATCAATCGTCAAGTTCTTCCGTGACATGTCAACAGTATATTTAACTGAATTTATGTCACAAATCTTTGTAAACCTGATATCAGTTGCAGAATTATTACATTTCGGGTGACAAATTTGGACACATTGTGAAAGTTCAGTTACAAACCTATCATAGGCTGTTATTATCACCAGATTTTTGGCACTTTTATCAAATGTTGGATGAGAGAGGGCTGTGAATTTACAACTAAACCTTATTTTAGTTGGTAAAAATCTGATATTCCCTCTCGCCTCGCCCGATCCGGTTTTGGTATTAACCTAAAGCCGAAAAACTGACCTTATTTATATATTCACCACAATACAAGCCAGATCCTTATGAAATATCATACCTATAAAGATTAAGCAACGATTAATATCAATCACTTTTACAATCTTGCAATCCACACTTAAACTTGTAGTAATCCAAACAAGGACACCTGTCCTCCATCTTGTTACTTGTTGCCATATAGTCTACCGTCATATCCAATAATATTTCACACTCTGACTCACCGCGCTACATCTGAATAATTTATTGATAACATCTAGTATTTCCCTTGAACTTCACCGTATCTTTGTTTTAAAATCTCATGTGTTTAAAAAATAACTTGCGATTACCAAGTTTCATTCGCATCTCCAATACTTTTATCCTCTCCAAATGAAACCTTATCTTCTATATAATAAAGTTCGGGTTTATTTGATTGTTTTTTATGGTAGTAAATGTGTAGTGTCATGAATATCTGTGGTATATTAAGTGTCAACATTTAGCACCTCTTTTGAAGTCGTTAAAATTCATATTCGGTCGCGTTTCGAGTTCTCACGGTCAAAGTTTCATTTCCAAGTATCTGACGTTCGAGACACCTGGACAGGTTGCTGTCAATAGCTGGAGGCGGTCTTTGGATATGCTAATAACTCGGACAGTTTACTAAAAATAGTTGGAAATAGGCGTAGAAGTGTATAGGATATATAAATATAATATTTAAAAATCCTCCAGGCCGTGTTGGTAGTTCTTTGAACAAATGCAATTTTTTATTTATTTTGGGCTTTAACGTAGAAAGGTAGAGTAACTATGAAGTCTTACGGTGCTTTCCGAGTCCATTTTAATAAGGCGTTCAGGAAGCTGATGGACCTGCGGCGATTCTGTAGTGCATCAGGAATGTTTGCTGAACTTCACGTGGACTGCTTTTACACTACGATGCATAAAAGATGCGTTTCTCTGGTGCATAGAGTGCGGGGCAACGCCAACAGCATCCTTAGCATGATCGCTAGTCGGCTGGACTGTGGCTTTATTATTATATCGTTTATTTATTAGTATATTACATATAAATTTTATTTTTAAATATTTCAATAAAAAAAACATTTAAAAATATAAACAATAGTGTCCCACCGGTATCGGGAACAGGGTCCAAGCTACCGGCGGTCAGGGCTCCAGAGAAAGGACCTCCTAACAATACGAGCCGTGTCCAGGAGTACTGCTTTCTGAATCAAGCCCTTGATCCAGCCGCCTAACGCGAGCCTCCTAAGGTGTTGGTCGAGGCTCTTGGCTATGCTCCCACATGTCGACAACCTTGCGAGCCAAGTCAATATACTTGATTTGTTTATCTTTCTCGGCTTTCACGAGGTTCTCGTCATGCGGAACGGATATGTCAACAATCATTGCACGCCTCTCGCTTCGGTCCACCACCGTTATACCAGGCTTATTGGCTACAATAGTCCTGTGAGTGATGATGGACCGATCCCAGTACAACGTGATATCGCCATTATCGAGAACTGGGTCGGGCACATACCTGTAGTATGGCACCTCCGATTCCACAAGAGAGTACTTCAGAGCAAGTCGCTGATAGATAATCCTGGCTACAAGGTCGTGTCTAAGCAAATATTCCCCGATAGCTAGACGAGAACAACCAGAGATAATGTGACGAATTGATTCTCCTGGTCGGTGTTATTAATTAGTATGTTTTATTATAAGTATGATATTAATTATTATCAACTAATATTGTAAGTTAAGGTGGAAGTTTGCATATATGAGTGTGTATGTTTATTACTCCTTCATGCTCAAAATTTTCAACGGATTTGAATGAAATTGGACACGCAGGTAGACCATATCCTGGAGTAACACATAATATACTTTTTACCCCGGGAGTATGTTTTCTTGAAATTATATTTGCTGACAGAAACTTGTAGTTTGTAATATCAACAGATAATGAAAAATTTTCTTACTTCATTAACCAAATTACCGTGGTTCCTTCGAGGTTTTTTTCCGAGGACTTTCAATTTCTGTACATATATTTATCGCTGAAGAGCTTTTCAGCTAGGTCCTGGGATATAAAACATTATTCCAATATATATCTCTTATTTTATTATTGTTTAATCGAGATATAAATATATTTTTTACACTCAATGCTCTATAAACTGCTTTTTTAACCCTTTAAAACCTACGGATTTTAAGATGGTATTTTTAGATGTCTATATAGCATAATGAGCTAAAAAAAAAAAAAAAAATCTTAGGTCTATAATTAACTCACAAATTTACACTACTTGAGTGGTCAAGTTGTACCTGTTGTTGTATCGTGAGGGTACATTGTTTAAAGTAAAACTTACATTTTTTTCACCTCGGGTGTAAAGTGGTAACGAAACAATGAGTAATATGAAACATTGTGTCCTGAAAAATAAAAATTCCTGAAGATTAGTTGAAGACTGGCGATTTACTCGTGCGTGTATGTAAGGTAACACGCGGCGGCGTAAATTGCGCTAATTCACTCACAGTGCGGCTCAATTTGCACGTATCACCTTTATTTTTGAGATGGACATAAATACGAAGTAGCTTGGACGGTCCTTTGTCAGAGAAAAGGTCTGTATCATTTTATATATCTATTTATACTAGCTTTTGCCAGTAGCTTTGCCCGCGTGAAAGTAGGTTTCTCCATTCAAAAATTTGGACCCCCGTTTCATCCATTTAGGGGGTGAAATTTAAAAAACCCTCTCTTAGCGCTTGCCTACTTTATTCAAAGATTCAAAGCATTTTATTTCAAATAAACCATTTACAGGCACTTTTGAAATGACAAGAAGTCAGTCAATCAGAAAAATGATGCTAATTGTACATTATAAAGTGTAGATCTCTATGGAGAAGAATGTACAAGAAACTCCATGGACACTCTTTTCAATCATGTCATGTATTACAAATATCTCGGTTACATGTTTCTTGTCGCTACTATTATGTGAAAACAATGTAAATAAAGACTAAATATAGATATTAAAATAGCCACTGGCAGCTAAGAGATAACCAGTCTCAACTGACAACGGGTGTTCAAGGATATGACGCGAATATTAGCACCTATGAAAGAAACGTTGTGCAAATTTTCACTCTCTTAGTCCCAGTAGTTTTGGCTGTGCGTTGATATTTCAGTCAGTTTCTCTTTTTAAATTTATAGATTATTATCGCTTGGTCCCACTCTAGAAATTACTGCTGTATCGTGAGTGTGGTCATAACATATATACTCACTTAAACAATATACCCATATCTAAAACAACTAAATATCTGTAAACCATATACATAAATAATATTTGTTCCGTGTGGAAATTGAACATGCAACAGTGTAAAAGAAAATCGCTGAACCATTGAGCCAACTGAACCACCCTTTTGAATAAAAAAAAAAATTGATTGTCAGTTAATAAGAGTTAAATTAGTGTTGGATTCAGTCATCTATTGTATGTAATGAAATCTGTAAAATTATTCTCGGTTTGACCTTTACAATGAAACCAATCAATTTTATTGTTTGTCCATTAAACATGTGTGTCTTAATGAAAAGTACTTGTCTTCAATTAATCACAAAATTAATTTAGTCTAACACACTTCACTGGTAGACTTAGGCCTCTACTTCTACCAGTACGAGGAACTAGCGTGGTGGCAAAACTGCCTTCTGCTTTGGTTGATATTGTCTAAGATGTAACATCTATCTTGTATCCATCTTCACCTGTCTCAACCACTTCTTAAGAGTTGTGGTTTCAGTGACGAGTCGTGGGAACGGCGGCTGCGGATACAAATCCTAGATTAAAATTAGCGTTTGGCATACATACATATGTATGTGCCAGGATGAATGTATCATTTTCTGGAGAAATCAAATTTGGTGTTCCAACTGCATACATAATCATTACTAGTAGGAAATTCGTATTTTATTGTCCGTTCTCCGTATTTCGATATATGTGAGTGATATATCCCGATGACTAAATCAGACACAACAGTGTCTCAAGACGATAGACCAGTGCTGCCGGTGATGACATGTGGCTCTGAAACGTGGACGCTCACAATGGGCCTCATCACAAAGCATAAAGTCACCCAAAAGTCTATGCTAGCAGTTTCCTTTCGTAATCGCATCGCAATGAAGATATCCGCAGGAGAACCAAAGTTACTTAAGCGGCAGTAGGCAGGGCATATTGCTCGCAGACGGTGGATTTGATTAAGTGGTTCTGGAGTGGCGACCGCGTACCGGAAGACGCAGCGTTGAAAGACCTCCCACAAGGTGGTCCGATGCCCTGGTGAGATTAGCAGGATTCCGATGGATGCGAATCGCACAGGACCGTTTTTTGTGGTGACATCAAGGGTAGGCCTATGTCCAACAGTAGACGTCTTTCAGCTGAACTGATGATGAGAATTATATTTACCGATGGAAAATCACAAAGCAAATATAGAAAAATCTTCCTTTGCAGGATCTCTCTGCTAGATATAACTACAGCTCAAGATCTCCTTATCATTTCATCAATCTACATCAGTATATTGTATATGTGAATATAGTCCAGTAGTTTGTATGCCACATGTATTAATATGATGACTAACATACTAGTGTTAAACATCTTAATGTAAATTGGAGTCATTGAAAGCGGAACTGGCGACTTTAAGCTGTTGTGTCTAGGTCCTTCTGACTCACTATTCAAACAAAATAATCTCTACCATTTTCTTTTACGTCATGATCTTTAAATTAATTGTAATAAGGTTGAGAATAGTAAACGTTGTGTGCATATAAGAAGTTGTGGGGTAATTTTCAAGAGTTCCTTGATAAAAATTTGGGTTGAGTCAGCCAGATTTTGTCTGGCAGGTCAATCGGGTACAAGGTCATAATATTATACTAGTTCAAATAATTTTCTGACACCTGCTCGGCTCTTAGATTAGCAAGAAATTGATGACAACGAAGAACTGCTTGTATGTGTGTATAAAGTCCCGTAACCTCCATTGAAAAGAGAGGATCCTCCAATTAGATGGGTGTCGTTTCTGGTCCAGGCATCTGCCTGAAACTTGATTTGAGAGTTGTTGTAGGTTCAAATTGCGCAAAGAACGTTGATACCGTCATGTAGGATATATGTGACGTCAAGATTTTAGCTCGTATTGTAGGAATACATACTACATGATCGATTTACGATGAACCAGAAAGCTTTAAGTTTTTTCTTGGAAATCATCATCGTCATCATTTCAGCCGAAAGACGTCCATTGTTCGACATAGGCATTCATCGGAATCCCGAGACCCTCACCAGGTTATGGGTCTACCTAGTGGGAGGCCTATCACCGCTGCGTCTTTTGGTACGTGGTCGCCACTCTAGAACCTTTCGGTCCCATCGACCATTTGTTGTCTGCGAGCAATATGCCCTGCCCATTGCCACTTAAGTTTGGTGATTCTTCAGGTTACGTCGGTAACCTTGGTTCTCCTGCGGATATCTTCATTTCTGATGCAATATAAAAGTATAATGTGCAAGCCTTTGATAGAAGCTGAAACTATTCATCATCATTTCAGCCAAAAGACATCCACGGCCTCTTCCAAGTGTCGCCGTAACGACCGGTCCTTTGCGTCTCAGGTCCATCGGACAACTATTGTGGAATGTTAATATTTATAGGCACTAGACAAGAAAATGGTCTTGAACCCAAAAATATACATAGATACTGAATTCATTACAGTGCTGTCAAATAATTCAGCAAATATATGTAACAATACTAGCAAGAAAAATCAAAATAGATATTTTTCTTCATACGTTCAATACCCAACCACAATTTCTACATTATTTGTCTCTTCTACATGGGAACCTAAACTCGATGCCAGTCAATTTGCAACTCTATTCTTTGGATGATAAGAAAGAAGCATAATTAATGGTGTGTCAAACAATATCTTTGTCAAAGTATAATGGGTGGTGGAATTATGTCAAACGTCAAATTAGATGTCTGCCTTCCTGTCGTTTGCGTTTTGTGTTACAATAGAAACGCTATTAAACGACAATGGGTGGCTGTTACACCGTACTGTAACTACATTAATAAAAATAAAAAGACTTCAAAAACAAAAGCATACTCGAAATTTTTTAAACACAAAAATGTTGCTTTGGTCAAAGATACTAAATACGACGATATAGTTATGACAACCGAGAGATCTATGGAAGATAATGCATTTAATTATGGTAGACCAGATAATTTTTACGCTATTGTATGGCTGAAAAAAAATATATGAAAAAGTAATTCAATAGGGTCTATAAATAATTGTAGGGCCTATTGAATGTTTAAAGAAAATGACAGCAGGCTAATAGCACTGTCCATATACACAGTGACTATAAAATATTGTTAAAAGTGTGAAATATACACTAGCAAGTTTTCTATAAGATGTAAATTCTGATAAACCATCGTTTCAGCCACACTAAGGGCGGAATTCACCAATAAAACTAATCGCGTTTTAACGTTTGGCTCGCATAATCGCATTAAGGCTGCATAATCGCTGTCACTAGTGTCACTTGTAAAAATACAACAAAAGAAAAATACAGACAAGTGACAACGCGATTAGTTTTATTGGTGAACTCCGCCCTCAAAGACTGCACAGTTGACGGAGTGGTTGAACAATTGGCTGATGCATTGCGTGTTGTTCGTTTGATTCCCATTCGGAAGAAATATTTGTACAGCCTACAGATAGGTGTTCGGGGTCTGGATATCTTGTGTCTTCATATTTTGTGAACGCTCGTACAATACAGGAGTTAATCCTAGTGAAGAGCAACGCTACGGGAACGGTTGGAAAGAGTGACACAGATGGGTTTGAGCACGGTTTGAGCCAGTAAAAAACTGACACGCCCTCTCGTTCGACCCTAGAGCGAAAAAAGTCATTGGATGATCTCCTAACGCAAAAAAAGAAATGTAGGGCAACAATTAAAAAAAAAAACTTGTATTAAGTTTTCTTTTACTTATACTGATCTGAATAAGGCTAAAGCTCTGGACTCAAATTTAATAAATGACCTACATTCTTCAGTTCACTTCGGTGTAACCACTTCCTATATTTACTGGAAGGTTTTTATACGACAAAGGCGCCTTATTGAATTCTATTGAGAAAAAAATGTGACAGTGAAATGATTACAGAAACGTCAGTAGTACCGATATTATTGCTGTCACCTCGTATTGTGAGGCTTGATGTTATGAAAGACAGATACTAAGGCAAGGAGAGAAAGTGGTCATTTTTGGAATCAAGTGGATTGACTATTGAATGGCTTTTTTATGTGGGAAATTTTCTGTTCTGTCTTAATTTTACGGATTCTACAATATTTGAAAATTGATATCGTGTGTAAGTTGACTGTGATATAAGCACTAAAGAAGAACCTCTGATTGACAGCGACTTCCATAGCATAAGCATAGATTATACTATGCTGTGCTATCATAGCATAGTATAATCAACCTTTTAATGTTCCCACTGCTGGGACTCAAGCCTCGTCTCTAGAAGAGGGAATGGGTTGTAATCCACTACGCGGGCCCAGTTCGGGTTGGTGAATGTCACATGTCTTTGCATTTTTGGTTTTAGGACATACCGGTTTCCTCACGAATACGATGATGACGATAATGATCCATATAATTTATAAAAGATGGCTTCTTATAAATTCCATCTTATTAAAAGATTGATGATACTAGAATACCCTAATACTTATTCTGACATTTGGGACTTAGTTCACTTCAACAACCAATATCGTTTAATTATATTGTTAATACGTATACATCAATATGGTGTCATTAAAAAGAAATTTAATATTCTAAATAGCAAAGTACTCCTACCCCCCTAGCCAAGTTACGATCGTTTCGTTTGCGTCGAACGCCTCGAGTAGGCCACGCCCCCGATTCCTTTGTTCTGCCCACGTGACTGAGCATTGAGATGACGTCAGAACAAAGGAATCGGAGGCGTGGCCTACTCGAGGCGTTCGACGCAAACGCCTACCCCCCTAGCCAAGTTACGATAGTTTTATCGTAACTTGGCTAAGGGGGCTAATATTCTACTTTATTTCGAAGCCTTTATTTTTAGCCTTTTCTCAACTAGCTTAAGGTCGACTTCCATTCTAACCAAATGCGACTAAATATGTACCTGTGTTTTATATGAAGAGAATTAGAAAAATGCATACGAATTGAAAAAATCACATCGATACTTGCCCTGCTTCGGACTCGCAACCTCATGTATGAGAGACAGGTGCCTTTACCATTGGGCCATTAAGATACTATTACTCAGAAAAAGGTACTAAAACCATATAATTACCATAAAATCCATATTCAATGATGACAAAAACGCTAGCTTTATTTAAATTCCCATAAATCCGTAACTTCATGACCTCAAGGACTCTAACGGTAAATATAATGACAAACAGAGTAGATATACACACAAAATGTATTCTTGGGACGTGTATAAACAAGTATCGAATTAGTATTGTATTGTAAAATGAATACAAATGATGGTGGAGTAGGAATTTTAAATATGCTGTGGTTTCGGTCGAGCGGTTCACATGTGCTAAGGGCTGGCGACTGACGAATGGACATTGTGGCTGGCCGATTGGGAATCAAACTGAATCCATGTATTAATGAAGAGAAAGAATAAATTGGGTAAACAGTTTGTTTTTAATGTCAGTATAGCGACTATTGACCAAAACCTTGTAACCTTATTTAATATCAATACTATTCTGATTGAAAATGTATAAAGTAAATAATTAAGTATTGTTTGAAAGTGGCGCCAGTGACTGAAAATTTGAAAGGGAATCGTTTGTCTTGGTATGGTCATGTAAAGAGGAGAGATGAAACGCATGTTACTGAAAGAGTTATGAGTGAACAGTGGTATGAAAGAAAAGGAAGTTATTGATAGCATGACGGTTGACAAGATAGAGTGGAAGAAAAAAACGTATTGCGCCGACCCCAAATAAGACGAGACAAGGGCAGGAAGATGATTGGAAACTGTTAGTAGTAGCGTGGGAGGCAGGTGAGCTCGGTACAGGAATATTACAGCTGTAATACATACCAAGGTAATAAGTAGAACGCAGGACGACAACCGGCCGACGGCTAGCTACCCGTGGCTCGTCGGCCATTCAATAAGGACCAAGCCTGAGTTGACAGCGCGTTGTGTCCCATGCGCGCCTCAAATAGATGTCAGCAAAATTTACGGGGCCTGTTTAGCACGACACCTGTCAGGGCTGCGGATTGTTCGAAGGAGTAAGGGCGCCTTTAGCCGCAAAACGCCGCGCGATATTGTATGTATGGTCTCAATGAAAGCATAAATATAAAGTATATTAACAAATATGATAGGAAAAAGTTTCGTAAGAAAAAGAAACTGTTTTATATTAATATCAAAAGCAACATATAGTTAACAATAAAAAAAAAAACAAATACTGTCTTAACAGCAATCAATTCTAAATCACACTCGACTCATTCTATGCACATAATATGCAAATAGCCCAAAATCAGCAGCTACATACATGGTCTGTTCTCCATGACAATGCACATCGGTCCTGTCAATCAGATAGACAATTATCGGACTCCGGCGGACCGTGGCTAACCACTACCTCACTACTGAATTTGTACGACTTAGAATAACATGATTTGGTTGACTTGTTGCTACTATTGGCGGTGATTTTTTGGTGTTTGGAATGGTGTATGTTTTATATGGTTGCGAGTATAAGGAATTTATTGATTGTTTGTTGGTTTTAGAAGTTAAGTAGTTTCAGGCAGAATTAGAAGTAAAGACAAAAACACAAAGCTTGACAGCTCACAAAACAAAGACTTTGTCATTTTATCAACAATAATGTCTATTTTAGAATGGTAAGCGATGATGTGGTCGATGATGGAGCACGCTTAATTAGAAGTAACTTATTCACTTTAAGACCCAAGAGATTGTAGCTATCCTAAATTCCGGCAGGGAATTCTTCTCTTTAGCTTTACTTTCAATGAACATGTTCCCAAAACGTTTTGTGCGTGTAGATGGCACCATGGGATGTCCACCATGGATCGATCGAACGGTCTTATTGGAATTACATTATGCAATTTCGATGCTATAATTATATTAATCTCCTTTTCATTTGTATTTTTTTTTATAATAAACGAATAGTTAAACTACTTTCACATTTTGTCCTTACAAAACTAACTCCCCAACGTTTATTCAAATTTTCACGTGACTAACAGACATATCTGCATATCCAACGCACTCCTCGCCCGCTGGTCACAGTTCACAGCGCCCATTCATACCTGATGACTGGTTGGCGACGAATTGATTGATGTTCTCGTGTTTATTGAAATGTGTCGTATCCTCTACATCTATTGTGTGCGCTGCGGTTACTGTTCGAGTAGGTCAGTTGAATTGATGGTGTGTGGAGCTATGTTATGCATTTGTATTTTTTTATTAGGTATTGTTGATTTTATTGGAGTTGGTGGATATGATGGAATTTTTAAGAGTATAAGATACAGATATGTAGTTTAATAGAGTATACAATCATCAAAATTATGGTTTATTGCGTGATCGAATCAGGAATGAGGATATCCGCAGGAGAACCAAGGTTACCGACATAGCACGAAGAATCGCTAAACTAAAGTGGCAATGGGCAGGGCATATTGCTCGCAGAACAGATGGCCGTTGGGGCCGAAAGGTTCTGGAATGGCGACCACGTACCAGAAGACGTAGCATTGGAAGGCCTCCTACAAGGTGGACCGATGACTTGGTAACGGTTGCGGGAGTCCGATGGATGCGAGACGCACAGGACCGCTCATTGTGGCGACACTTGGGGGAGGCCTATGTCCAGCAGTGGACGTCTTTCGGCTGAAATGATGATGATGGTTTATTGTGCAATATAGAAGTCTTGATTATGTAGGCATTTGCATAACCACAGTTACTTTTAGGCAAGCCTGCTCCATTGCCGATACACATAGTCCTTAAGAAACACCAAAAAGGCACTTACAGTTTTCAAAATTTCCAAAAATACACTGCACTGAATTACACAAAAAATAAATAATGAAGAATCTAAATAGATGTGCCAATAATTTCACCGCGAGATATTTGCAAACCTATCCTTAATTTCGAGAAAAATAATAAAAAAGACGTTTAAAATTTAGTAAATCCTGCAAATAGAAAAGGTCGATTTAGATGTTTTTAGAGCTATGAACAATTTTTTTTTTATTTAGGATAGGTTTGTAAATATACAAAATTGAAACTGTTGGCACATCCATTAAGGTTCTTCAATTTTTTTTTGTGTAATTCAGTGCGGTGTATTTTTAGAAATTTTGAAAATTATAAGAGTAAGGTTTCTTCAGGACTCTATCTTTAAGTGAGATAGTGATCAAGCGCGTGCCTATCAATAATTATAATTTATTTATTTATTTATTTATTTTTTACTTATAATTCCGCAGCTCAAACCGTACTTTTTAATTTCAAGGTTTTGCCATTACTGTATCAGGGTTATCTATTGCCAGCACCATGAAAAAGCATGGTCACATGCTGTGTTCAACATCAGCCAGTTTTTTTTTGTTGCATACCAATTATTTCAGTTAACCAACTGAAACCAAGCCTTTTTCTGCAATTCTCCGATTTGCATAATACACATACATAGTGTACATATCCTAGGTAATAGTTTTCCATATACTCCACTTAAATTATTTCGTAAAATACATAATAATTGGTAAGTTTTGAACAGCGACAGTGCAATCCATTGTCAAAGTGAACGCACAATAAAATTGAACAACTTGCAAAACATCGCGACACGTCACGAAGGGGGTATTGTCTGAATAGCTCGTAGGTTGAGCAATTTTTTTGATTTGATTTGCTTTGAGCAATACTTTTGGCATTGGTTTGTAGATTAAGTAGCTTTACCTTGGATTTCTTTTAGAAGTAGGCGTATCTCACCTCACTGGGGCTTATTATTGACCTTAAGGCATCTACGACTTATTTGTAACATAAATTGCGTACACGCATGTTTTTAGAGGATAATAAAATAGGTGTCCTTGCTGGACAAGTGACAGCCGCAGCATATGTCAATCTCGTTGATACATTTTGGATTCTTTTTGAAAAATTGTAGAAAAAAGGGGGTTAGGGAGAAAGCTACACTTAGAAAAGGAAATTTGGATTCTGTCTAGGCCATTGGCTAAACAAAACCGAAGAATATGACCTCATCAAGAACTTTTGCCCACAAAATTTATAAATACATCTAAAGCTAACCTCGAATAAAAAAAAACTTCGATTCAAAAATTTAACGATATATAGCTAGTAAGATGGCCCCGATGCACGTCGATACCGCGGCGGTTTAGATCGAAATCTACCCTCGGTATAAATTTAGACCTGATGGAAGCGATGCGTGAACGGGCGTAATTGCCACCGTGATCGTCTGCTGTATGTGGCGCCATCTCTTGGTGAACGCTGGAAAGCTATTAGTGATTTATTGATGGATCGTAACTTTGTAGATGTAAGAATGATGTAATGAGAAATATTTGCAAGTAGGTCTCACTTTTTGCTATTAGTTACCGTCTGTGCGTAATATCTCAGTAAATAATAACCTGGGCTTATAATTAAGTACTATATGAATAGCACAAATCGATAAATGTCACAAAAGGAAAAATGAGTAGATAAGATAGTATATAAGCTAAGGCTATTGAGTATAGGATTGCGACAAATAGATTGAGTACAGAATTATCGTCATACTTAACTGTCAGTGGGCAGAGTACATTGCTCGAAGACCTCTCGGGAATTGTGACAGCATTGGAAGGCTCACTAGGAGAATCTGATGAATGCAAGATGCACAGGACTGGCCATTGTGATGACACTTGGAAAAGCATATGTTCGACGACCTTAGCCAGAAATCTCATGGTTATAGTCAGGAAGTAATACGGTTAGTAAAAAGTATATTGAGTAGCGATATCTTCCCTACTCTATTGAGTTTTTTTTTTTTCGATTGGTAAAATCATCTTATGACATCCTCCGCCCTTAAGTAGAGCGCGAGGGCGTAGTTTACTGACTAAAAACCCACTCCTGTTCCTTCTTTGCCATTGTTCCAGGGCCCCGGTGATCTCTTTCGCATCACCCACGGCCCCAGTAGGCTTCGACACTGCTGGGCGCCTACGGTTGCTGATATCTCCTTGAGGCGCGTTTGGAACACTAGGCACCGTCGAGGATTTGGGCTCAGTCCGGACGCTTACCGGACGGTCGGACGGCGAGATACCCATTGCTCGCCGTCCGCAAGCTCGCGCCTACGGTGGCCGAAAATCGGGATTGAAATCCCGGCGGCTGGGGCGCGAGGGCCATTGCCTCGCGCGTGCACGTGCCGCCTCATCCTTTACTAGCATTACTGCGTCGCAGAAGGAGGTGACCACCTGCCACTCTTCCTCGGTCCGGACCATGGCCTGTACCAGGGCCCGGCGCGAGAGATTGCTGCCGCCGATTGCCCCACGAGGACACGGCGGTGCTCTGCCCAGGCGGGGCATACCTCTACCGTATGCACTCTATTGAGACTTGAAGTCGAGCTGATCAATGAACCCAAAATAAAATCAATTGATTTATTTTTTCAGTTGGATTATAATGTCATCATTAAAAGCTTTGATAATTACAACAATAACAAACAAATAGCATTGCAAATCAGAGAGGCAAACGTCTAGTTCACACCAACAGAATATCAACTCCACATACCTACAACTTTTATTTTGTCAAACTAAAATTCTTGCTCTTTCCCCCTTATTTCAATCTGTACCTTGCTACCTGTAGTCAGAGTCTAAATTCTTCTAACCACGACTATAGTTGCACAAACATGAATGCGATGTTTAATATAATTTTTATTAAAGTACGAGTTCAGAGGAGCGGAGCTATCTTAGCTCTAATCGTCGCCTGTAATGATTACGGTTCGACGTAATTATTTCGAGCTGGCTGTCTTTGTAATGATTTAGAGAATATAGATGTGGAAGGCGGGTGTAGTTTTAAGAGAGGTGTGAGCGTGGTTGAGTTATGAATTTTTTGTTTAGCGATAGCCTTAGAACTTAAAAAAATGGTTTTTCTTTCAGCTATAGACTTCATAAATAAGAACAGCCCCCCTAGCTAAGTTACAATCGTTTCGTTCGGCGCGAACGCCTCAAGTAGGCCACGCCTCCGAATCCTTTGTTCTGACCACGTGACTGAGCGTTGAGATGACGTCAGAACAAAGGAATCGGTGGCGTGGCCTACTCGAGGCGTTCGCGCCGAACGATACGATTGTAACTTGGCTAAGGTCTATGACACTCGATGACATGGATGAAATGAAACGTGATAAAATTAAATAGACGCGGTAAAGTTGATGTTTATATATGTTTACTTGCTCTAAAATAGTACAGCACAAATTATATTAACAACATCTTCAAGACATTTTGAGGAAAGTGGCCAAACGCAAAGTCAATGTGACACACACATTCACAAATATGCACTAGGTCCGCCTTGCGATAAAAAAATTTGCTTCGACTTTTAGATATAAAGCCTGAATCCGATCAGTTTAAATATCACAGGTTTGCTATATTTTATATTTAACTTGCGACCCGCCTCAGATTCGTATAATATGCATGTAAAATAAAATAATTCTCATAAATCTCTATATTATTATCTATTGGTGAAAATCGCATAAACAATTCTTTCAGTACTTTTTTGTGTTTATTGCGAATTAACAGTCATCCTGGGGGCTTTCTTTTATAATATAGTAGGATAGGACATCATTTATGACACCCCAAAACTTTGCCACATCCAGTATTCCACCACGCACCACTATTTCATTACGGTAATCGTAATTTTTACGTAATGGCAGCCAACTCGTGATAGTATCGCTGTGATTGCAAACTGTTGGTTGATTACTAAATGCTGCGGCTTGCCTTACCCACGCTCCAAGCTATTGACGCTTGAAAATGTGATCGTGTTTCTTAAGATTGTGAAGGACTAAATTGAAGAGTTTAGCTCTAAGTATAGCTAAGGATATTTCATCTTTGCATCTTTAATTGAAGTTAGAAATGAAAGAAATTTAAATGTGTCTCGATTGTTGATTCCCTACTATCCTGATAGCTTACCTGATAGGTTACTTGTAAGCAAGCGTGCTACATCGTCGATCACATCATTATTTATCATCAGGTGAGATAGTACTCAAGCAATTGCCGTTCAAAAAGCTCCTTAAGCCACTAATGTTGCAAAGACAAAAGCTTGTATGTGTGTATGTTTGTTACTCCTTTCCAATTAAACTACTTGATGTAGCATAGCATAGCATAGTCGGCCTTATAATGTTCCCACTGTTGGGACTCAGGCCTCCTCTCTATAGGAGAGGTAATGGGCCGTAATCCACCACGCGGGCCCAGTGCGGGTTGGTGGATGTCACATGTCTTCGAATTTTTGGTTCTAGGACATGCCGGTTTCCTCACGATGTTTTCCTTCACCGTTTTGAGAGCAGTGGTGATGAAATAAATTACACAAAGTAATGCGCCTGGCTGGGTATGAACCCGCGACCTACAACTCCGTAAGTCAGGGCCATTACCACTCGGCCACCACTGCTCATTGGCCACCACTACTTGATGTATGGTACAAGAATTCTTTATATCCTGAATTAATATATAGGCTATAAATTATGGTAGGAAGTACTAATTCTACGCGGGCGAAGTCGCTGGCAGAAGCTTATACTTCATATCTTCATGGAGGTTACACCGAGTTTTAAACTTTTTTATACAGCACTTGAAACTTTGCATTATTCTCGCTTATCATTTTTTCTCTAACAACTTTCGTGCTTGACAATTTTCAAGATCACACTGATAGACCAATTCAGTGAAACCGTATAACCATAGTAACACTTAAAACTATAGTTACTAACTAAGCAAATACAGGAGTCTAAAACGACAGTTTAATTGAGTATCTCAGGCTAGTGATCATAATCTCTCGTGTAATTGCTCTAATAATAGCTGTTATAAGGTTATGGAACTGTTTCACACTCTGTGGCGTTGTATGTACAGGAGTGTCTTCTGGAGATCAGAATGTATTAAGCATTATAAATTAAATGTGGAATTTGAAAATGGTTGAGCTGAGTGGTGCTGATATATGCATCATATCAGTGAACGGGCGCTGTTAGTTGAGACTGGTCATGTCTTAGCTGCCAGTGGCTTATTTTATTTTCTGTTTTAGAATTAGTTTTTTTTTTTACTTTATCTATATTTTTCTCACATAATAGTAGGTATAACCACCATGTAACCGAGATATTTGTAATAAATAACATGATTGAAAAGAGTGCCTATTTCTTGCACATTCTACTCCATAGAAATCTACGCTTTGAAATGTGGAATTAGCATCATTTTTCCGACTGACTGACTGACGTCTTGACAGCTCGAAAGTACCTGTAAATGGTTTATTTGTAATAAATGCTTTGAATTTTTGTTATCAATATCCTTTGCTTTCCTTTATCCCAATTATTTTAGGAATGTGCAACACTTATGTTCTCTTCCGTTAAGCGTTACGTTATAACTGTCTCCTTTTTCAAATACTGGTTCAATTGCAAATATTCTAACAGAGCATATATATTTTTCATTTTAAAAGCAAGTTAAAAAAGTAAGCTAAAGTTGAAACTAAATAAAAGTAAGCATCCTCATAAATCCAGTTACTTCGCCTATTCTTTCTCTGTCCATGCAGTAAGGTCGTGGAACTCACTTCTGCCTAGCATTCGAGATTTAAAATCGATCTCACTCTTTAAAAATAGAGTAAAATGGCACTATCTCTCCTCTCAACTGTGATAGTTATATATAGTTATATATTTATATATTATGTATGATATTTATTTATAGTAGAAGGTATAATTAGTTACGTAAGTATTTTATTTTTATATTTAACTACATATATGTATTATTTGATAGCTTAGATTAAGATTTCACACATTCTTCTTCTCTTGCTTCCTATACACTATTGTCTACATTTCTTTTAATTTCTCCTTTTGCAAGTCAAGTGGAAGAAATTTCTTTGGAAATAAGCAGTACTTTCGTTCTCTTGTCTATTTTGTATTGTCTTTTTCTGTTTTTGTGTGTACATAAATAGTAAAATAAATAAATAAGCTAACAAGGCTCGATCGACGAAGAATCGACATTTGTAAATACAATAATTAAATATACATAAATAATAATAATGTTATGAAAATTGTAAATCAAACTAGATTTTAGAAATTTATTGAAATTGGGTAGATTTGAATATAGTTAAAATTGCATGATGAATTATTTATTTGATTTGCATTGTTGCATGGAATAAAAGGCATTTTTTAGTTTTTTATTTAACAAGGCTAAAGTGAATAGGCTCTTGATAGACTTGTGCGCCTCACCATCAACGATTGTATCACTACTTACCATCAGGTGGAATTGCAGTCAAGCACTAGTTTATATCAATTAAAAAAAAGCTACTCCGAATGATTACGTAATTTTTTTTGATCACACGTTACGCGTGGTATTTAAAACCATTCAATAATATTATACAACTTTTTATAGGTAAGAATTGATGATTTGCATATTGATGAAGCGAAACATAATTACCATGTAAGCATCTGCAGTTATTTGACTTTTATCGTTACCTTTGACTACAAAGTCACTATATTGTGGTTGCTTTTTAATTTACAAAGTCACTCACTGAACTAGCTTTTTCTTGCAGCTTTGCTTCAGTGCCCCCCTTCAGACCATAGATTGCTTTGACTACGGAATAATCCACGATATCATGTGTACTGATGATATCATGGATTATTCCGTAGTCAAAGCAATCTATGGTACTCAGTAATAGTGTGACTTCACAACCAAACTATCATTACTGTTCTGTAAACATTTCACTTCTTCACAGCTTTATGTGGAATGACAGGTGGTCGATTCTCAGAAAAAAACTCACAGTGAAAAGTTACGTGAAGTCAGCGGTCATTCTAATCGATGCAAGGGTTTAATAGTTTACGTCACCCAAGTTATGAAGGTAAGATTATTACAAAATAATATTACAATATTTGAAAAAGTAGAGTGAAGTGAGAGGGTTGCGACGATCCCAAGTACAACAAAGCAACAAGGCAACAAGCAAGTGCAACAAGGGCAGATATTTGATGGACCTGTACTCTCAAAGATTACGTCTACAAACATACAATCAAACAAGTTAACCTCTTCATCAAAATTTGTCTAAAAGACGAAGATAATGTTTCAAGTTTTGCTGGTTTATTCTGATCATTGTTAGCTAATACAATCTAGCAGAAATAACTTTTTATACCTTTCACACGTTTCTCAGGAGTTTCAAAGGGCATTATCCTAGGCCCCATATCGACTCGCACCTGATCTTCTCAGAAACTAAACAGATGCTTAAAACTACCATTTTTATGAGTAGATAAAATAAAAAGTAAGCAGAGCTATTATCTACTAGCTACCAGTGTGAGGCGTTTACCCGAACGGTTACAATTTTACAGTAACCGCTATAAGGCAATAAGACATGCGTATCGTACGGTCGTATGCTTCTATCAGGTTTCGGCATCTTGAAAGTACTGCACGCGCGGACGTGTTGAACTTGTGGGTAGATGACAACAGTGGTGGTTTGGTGGATTTTGGTTAACATTAATTTTTAGATAATTAAGTGATAACTAATCTTAAGCTGTGCCGTGTGGCGTTTTTAAAACTATTATTCTGTCTATCCATTCACTGTCGATATTACTTTATATTTTTTAAAACTATTCTTATTTCTAAATCGACGATATTAACACTTTGTTGAATCCAGTGCCACCAAAATCTAGAAATATAATTAGATAAATAGATAAAAAACGCTTTGTCTCTTAATTTAATGGCATAGTTTGTCACAGTTTTTGCAACTGCAGGGTAATTACAATTTTACACTACATCCATGGGCTGCATATTGTTATCGGGTTTAATATAATATAAATTAATAGACCTTAAAAAAAATCTCAAAGTCTATTTGGCGCAGCCGTGAGACACACATTGTGTCAGTGTTATTTTTTTTTTCTTAGTTGTCTTAAAGTTTCTTTTTACAGTGTGTGTATCCATGTGTGCCAATAAAATATTTTTCTTTCTTTCTTTCATAGATGCATCCCAATCACATCTGTACCCGCCAGTACAAACAGCGACACATCACAACTCAAGTATTCCGAGAAACGGCAATAATTCTGAACAAAATCCTCCACTCTTGTATTAAATATGAATATCTTACTGATTTATGTTTTGAAGCCGGTACAGATTAAAGAGAAAACAACTGACATTTGACAGTGGAGCTCATTATATCGATCGTTAAAGTTTATCCGTGTCATCGGATAGTCCAAATCGACACCTATTACGATGTCAGCTGTAAAATTGCAAAATATCTACTCCATCGCCATTTTGAGTTTCGTCTTTGATATTTCATATCTCGTATTTATTATTTTTTAATTGACTTAATTTGTGGTAATTATATGAAATTTATGCTAGTTTTATGGTATTTTTTTCGTTTGCTTTTTACATAATTTTGGGTTGAATACTTGATTCAAATGCTGGGGTCGTATCATCATTAGATTTCTCAACAAGACAACTCTTTGTATATTGATTACCTAATACTATAGTTTCTGCTAGCGACTTTGTCTGCGGTAAAGTAGAAAATATATGTTTGTCACTCGATGATAAAGTATCATTCTACTGATTTTTATTTTTTTTTATTCTTGATAGGTTCGCGCTTGACCGCTAACTCACCTGATGGAAAGCGACGATGCGGTCGACGATGGAGCGCGCTTACCTAGAAGTAACCTATTCACTCTTGACTTAAAGATTCCCGGGTTGTAGCTATCAGGAAAAACAGATTCCGGCAAGGAATTCCACTCCTTAGCTGTACGCACTATGAATGTGTTCCCAAAACGTTTTGTGCGTATAGGATGAAAGGATTTTAAAAATTGGTCCTAGTATTTAGGTAGGTATATAATAGCATAGCATAGTATAATCAGCCTTTTTTATTGTTCCTACTGCTGGGACCCAGGCCTCCTCTCTAGGAGAGGAAATGGGCCGTAATCCACCACGCGGCCCCAGTGTGGGTTGGTGAATGTCACATATCTTCGAATTTTTTGTTCTAGGACATAACTGTTTCCTCACGATGTTTTCCTTCGCCGTTTTGAGAGCAGTGGTGATGAAATAAATTACACAAAGTAATGCGCTAGGCTGAGTTTGAACCCGCGACCTACAACTCGTAAGTCGGGGTAACAGTTTTTTAATTTTTATTTTTTTTAATATTGCTAGTATCTATAAATATAGACTGAGACCAATTTTCGTCAACCATTACAGTCTCTATTATAGCTTATCAACTCCTATTATATTACAAAAATATATAACTCTAATCATATTGGTATGCATAAGCTCAAGTACTTGCTTAGGTTGATCACATAGCAGCTACGTGTGAAAACTTCCTCCTCACCTTAGCACCTTTAACATACATGCCTTTTTGTGTTGAGGAGCAATGGTGGCCCAATAGTAACGGCCTCAACTTACGACTTGTAGGTCGCGGGTTCAAAATCCAGCCAGGCGCATTACTTTGTGTAATTTATTTCATCACCACTGCTCTCAAAACGGTGAAGGAAAACATCGTGAGGAAACCGACATGTCCTAGAATCAAAAATTCAGAGACATGTGACATCCACCAACCCCCACTGAGCCTGCGTGATGGATTACGGCTCATTCCCTCTCATAGAGAGGAGGGCTGAGTCCCAACAGTGAGAAAATTATAAGGCTGATTATGCTACACTATGCTGTTTTGTGGGACGTCAAATATTCTAATGAACTTACACACATTCTAAGAAATATTAAATATACGATACAAGGAACGAATCATTACACAATCAGGGACTTCCACGATAAGACTTTATACCAATCAATATTAACCACAATTCAGTTAATTAAACCATAACAAACTATCAACAAATACTTGGGGCTACCAACAGTAACCACACATCAAAGTCATTTCCAACCCGAAACCTATCCGACCGATCAGCCATCAAAGATACAGACATAAAATTTTATAGCCTACAGAAACTTGGAACTTCGAACCAAAAAAAAAACCGATAAAAATTCGATAAAAATCGGTAAACAGCCGATGCACGTACACGAGACGGTTTTTCTCAGAAACCGTCGATATCTTGGAGTATAGAATATAAAGAAGAGGTTGGAAAGGTGTTAGGAGTTTTGTAATTGATTTGAAATGCAACGCGACTCGACCATGGGACCCGTAATGGGTTGATCGACAAGCCAAGATTATTAAATACTGTAGTTACTTCTGATTTCAAATGTATGGTTAAATGTTTTATAGCGTTACGTGACTATTTATTGTTGTTGAATTAGTAATTTACTACTGTTGTGTTTGGTGTAGTAATATTTGTTAGTTGGGTGAACAAATTACTTAAATTATCTTCATCGTTATGTTACTTTCGTTACGATGGGCTGTAAGAATGTTCAAAAGAGTTACCGTGGTCCTGGCACACAAAAAGCAAATTCAGGAACACAGGTAGGCTATAATCCGTTAAAGTTTGATACACCACATTCAGCAGGTGAAGCTATTTGATGATTTCCCGCCGAAAAAAAAAACTATTTGTGGTAGTGAATGGTTGTGTACTTATCTGTGCTTTTAAGAAATTGTGTGTACGTCGTGGCTAGATCTAAGAATTGATCACTTCATGTTATGGCCAACTAAAATTGACCAGCGGGGCTATTGCGTAACTCTGTTGACAGTTCAAGTGATGATCACTTGTTAACAATGTGCATCATTGAACTGTCAAACAGCTAGTATCGTATTGCCTATCTTCAGTGACCAACTGCAGGGACGTCATTAGCCACTGGTGCCTTTGATAGCCACCGTAACACGTTTTGACAGATGTTATTGTATCGATACTTTTAAAATTGCGATTGTGTAAGCTTTTGAATCTGTATAATAGTCGATAAAATTTTAGAGTGGTCACAATAGGCACCGTATTTTTTTATAATTCACCACATTTCCACCGTAGTTTGTTAGTCACTTGTGTGATACGTAATACCAATTTTATGAAATTGTCAGTTGACAACTAAGTTTAGTGTGCAACGAATGCTAGTTGTCAACTGTTATTGAAAAAGTTAGCCAATAGCCCTCCTGATCGTTTAAACGTTAACTTTTGATGATATGTCAATCCCCTTTTGGCCATATCATTGATGTAGGATTTCAATGATAATAAAAGTTTTAAAGAAAGTAGGCCAAACGAATATTGAAATATCATCAAACTTTAACGTTTAAACGATCTGGTCAACTGTCCAAGTAAAACTTTACTTGGCCATATCATGAAGTGATAAATTTTTAAGATCTGACCACGACATATAGATCATTACTGTTATAGAGATTGTCTCCTTTACTTCCTACATCTTAGAATCTATTTGTTATTGTTTGTTTTTAATTTGATAATGCTATTTCTGCTTAAAGATCTTCTTTGCTTTTGCCCACGCACTTAGGTTTACTTTGTTGGTATCAGTTAATTCGTGGCTTCGATTTCCTTGTCATACCAAAGTACATATTTCTATTCCAAATTTTGGGATTACCAGCCTGGAGTTTGGAAATTGGTGGTGTGATACCTCCGTACCTCAGAATGCATGAGCTCTGGTTGTGTTGGGGTTATCGTCCCATCGAACTATGGGAGTAAAGGAACGCACAGTACACCTGTGTTTGAGCACACGTTTGAGCACTATAATACCTCCATCGTACGTGGCTTATGTCTGTTGAGATCGACCACCATGATCGAAATTCTGTTGGGAGGATTATTTGTATCATCAGTATCTTTCAATACTTCAGTTCCTTATAAAGATTTTTCTTGATTCACATATTCTCCCAAACCCTTCCAATCGTACACGCCAAACCTCATAAAACGGTTCCAAAACTCAACCCTACCTACGATTTACACTTACAGTTAATAAAATCACCTAAACAAAAACGTAAGGAGCCATTGTACAAAGCGCACATTACCATAAGGACTTTGTGGGCCAAAACTTTGCTCCTCAGACACAATAATTTACCATTTCTTGACTGTTAATAGCCGATAGGATTTTCTGTCCTCGCTCTGCACTGCAGGGAGAATTCGGGAACTCATTAGGGGTATAATTTTCACAGCAATAAACACCCTGCGATAAATATCAGCCCCCTAAAAGGGGTGAGTGTTGACTACTGTTATTTTTGGAAGATGTTAGTTTGTGTTTAAGTTATAATAGTGAGTTGAAATTTGCGAGCGTTTTGATTGTTAAGGACCTCTTTTAAATATTGGAAATAAAAACTGTTAAAGTTTTCAAGGCTTTGTTAAACTTCGCCCACCTAATATTGCTCCGTGAAATATATATTTTTTGTTATTATAATGACAACTCAAAGACGTTCCCTGCTGCGGCAACAACACTTCAACTATCTGTCGCAAATTGAAGATTTATGAAATTATTAATTTTTATAATAAATATTAGAATGTATATAATATAACTCTCATTACGAGACTACGGTAGACAATGCAGCATCACCTAAGCTGTTTTCTAGCCGTCTTATAGTACAGAATAAAATATTACAATAGGTATGTTATGCAAGAAATCATCATCATCATCATCATTTCAGCTGAAAGACGTCCACTGCTGGACATAGGCCTCCTCCCCAATGCAAGAAATAGCATTTAAAAATCTAAGCTGGGTAGGTAAAATTTAATATAGGTGGCTTAGAAGGCTGCTTAACTGAAATGGGACTGCTTATGTCATGTCTGTTGCACAAAGTTGATGTCCTGTAACAGTGCGAGGGGGTCATAGCTGACCGGGAAGGAGATAGCGAGACGAACTAGACTGATTTTGCCATAACTGGCAAGCGGAAGCGCGAGCCTGCGAAAGATGGATGGAGTAAAGAGAGACCTTAGCCCAGGAGTGAGATAGAAAACGCTAACAAAAAAAACTGGACAAGTGCGAGTCAGTCTCGCGCACTGAGGGTTCCGTACAAACTTCAGGTAAATTGCGGTTTACGATTTATGACGTATTAAAAAAAAGCTACTTACTAGATCTCGTTCAAAACAATTTTCGGTGGAAGTTTGCATGGTAATGTAGGTACAACATATATTTTTTTTAGTTTTATCATTCTCTTATTTTAGAAGTTACAGTGGGGGACACACCTATCCATAGATCACACGCATTCGTGTGGGGTAATGAAAAAAATAAAATTTGAGTTTAATTTCTAAGTATGGGAAACCCCCAAAATTCATTGTTTTTTTTTTCTATTTTTGTGTGAAAATCTTAATGCGGTTTACAGAATACATCTACTTACCAAGTTTCAACAGTATCGTTCTTATAGTTTCGGAAAAAATGTGGCTGTGACATACGGACGGACAGACTATGGAGTACTGCTCTCATCTTTGGGACGGGTCTGCCAAATACCAGCTTGATACGCTAGAGTCGATTGAGAGGCGAGCCAAGAGGATCATTGGCAATGATGCACTTGTTGAGTCGAAGCTCCAAAGCCTTGGACATCGCCGCCGAGTTGCTAGCCTGTCGGTTTTCTATCGTTTACATTTCGGGGAGTGCGCACTGGAATTGCACAATCTAATTCCGCCAAGTCCGTTCCATCATCGGACCACTAGACGTACGGCGTTGCGCCACCGGTACATGGTGGACATCCCACCCATACGCACAAAACGTTTTAAGAACACATTTATTATGCGTACAGCCAAGGAGTGGAATTCCTTGCCGGAGTCTGTGTTTCCTGATAGCTACAACTTAGGGGTCTGTAAGTCAAGAGTGTGCTACTTCTAGGCAAGCGTGCTCCATCGTCGATCACATCATCGCTTACCATCAGGTGAGATGGTGGTCAAACGCGAGCCTATCATTAATAAAAAAAAAAAAGACAGACAGACATGACGAATCCATAAGGATTCCGTTTTTTTGCCATTTGGCTACGAAACCCTAAAAAGGTAGGTAACAGGCTCTCAATGAAAATGAAAGCGTATAAAATAATCTAAACAAAAAATAATAAGTATAAATAACAAAAAAAAAAAATATTTAAAAAACAAAAACAGTAGCATCCAGGAGCTGTACCACTACTACGCGATGAAGAGATGAATATCATCAACAAAGATATAAATACATACATAAAAAATATCGTATTAGTCGTTCAGTTCGGTGTCGGTTCCGAGTATATCGAGATAATATCGAATGAGGAGAACCCACTAATTAGTGACGATCGTTATTATTTGAAATATAACATATCGAAGATGTCAGAATTAAGATTAGATTATATGAAATATATCATTATATATTCGACCAATATATGAGAGTAACTAAATATTAAAATATTGTGAATTATATAAATTGATGAAAAGTATAAATTAGGTATCAAAATGTTTTTAATGGGAAAAAGCAATGATCTTTTATTATTAATGATAGGCTCGCGTTTGACCACCATCTCACAGAAATCATTTAATGATTTCCCACCTCATAAAAAAGTATTTATAAATGGCAAAATAATACCAAAATTTGTAAAAAAAAGTTGACCTTGATCTATCATGATAAAGTGGTTAATGAGTGGTATAATGAGTTGTATGCACGTCAACTTTTTTTACAAATATTGGTATTATTTTGCCATTTATAAATATATTTTTTTTGAGGTGGGAAATCATTAAATAATTTCTCCTGCTCTAAGGTGAAAAAAGAAGGCATGTCAGACTGTTACTAACTAAAATCCGCCTATATCCTTTAGTTGCCTTTTGATTTCTAGAGGCATGATCGCTCTTTCAAACGTTCCCGCAGCATCATCATCATCATCATCATCATTTCAGCCGATAGACGTCCACTGCTGGACATAGGCCTCCCCCAAAAGTCGCCACAATTAACGGTCCTTTGCGTCTTGCATCCATCGGATTCACGCAACCTTCACCAGGTCATCGGTCCACCTTGTACATTGGCCTTCCAACACTGCGTCTTCCGGTACGCGATCGCCACTCCAGAACCTTTCGGCCCCAACGGCCATCTGTTCTGCGAGCAATGTGCTCTGCCAATTGCCACTTAAGTTTGGCGATTCTTCGTGCTATGTCGGCAACCTTGGTTTAAAATATATATAATCCTAATTCGGAAATTGGTCACTGACTATTTGTGTAATAATTTCTTTGTCATACTCATCAGCCATGTCAAGAACTAAGGCATCTAATACTTCGACAACTGCAAACAAACTATCTCCTTCAAATTCTCGACCCCCACTCTTCAATATCTAGTCCATAACTCACAGCTGCCTCTCACAGGACTCTTCATTTTAATTCCAGTTCCTGATCGGGCCCGGAATGCTGCGGCGTAATTATATGAACCCTTTCGGCACTAAATTCGTGCCGTGGCGCAATTTAACTCAATGTTTGAACATGTCCCGTTTTATTGCCCTCTACAAATTAATAGCGTTAAGGTCAATTATTAAAATAATTAAAGGATTTTTGGAATTTCCTCGTTTAAAGAGCATTTGAGCAAAATTGCAGGCATGTTCAAATGTCTTGTCTAATAATGATGGTTGTCATTTTTAATCAGGTGCCGATTCACCTAAGTCGATGTGAAGGAAAACATCGTGATGAAACCATCTATCATCTAAACATCCATCAACCCGCACTGAGCCCGGTGGTGGATTACGGCAAATTTTCTCTCTTATAGAAGAGGCTTGAGTCCCAGCAGTGGGAACATTATAAGGTTGATTAATTATCATACTAGTCTGATCTCCGCCTTAGCTTATAGCATTATTTAAAAAAAAAACTAGAAAATCGCCTTTTTCAAAATTTATTTTTTCGGACAATGATATTCCTGGCCTGTTGGTTTAGTGGCCCTGACTGCTATGGTCGTGGGTTCGATTCCCACCCAAGACAAATGTTTGTGTGATGAGCACGATGATTTGTTTTTGCTCTGGGTGTAATTCATCTATAATAATGTATGTATTTAGAAATATATAAGTATGTTTATCAGTTGTCTAGTACTCATAGCATAAGCTTTGCTTAGTTTGGGACTAGATGGCGTTGTGTGAAAGTTGTGGAATATTATTATATTATTATCATTTCTCAGCCAAAACCGACAGATTCATGAGAACTGTTACTGTAAGCTTTAACAGAGAACCTTTTGTATTTTGTCAAAATGATCAGGAGGTCTTAGGATCTAAAAACCCTTGTAAAAATAAGCAAGTTACTGTAAAGAGAGGAAAGAAATAAACAATTCGAATCTAAATCAAAATTACAATATCAAAATATCATATTCTTTACTAGCTTCTGCCAGTGGCTCCGTTCGTGTGAATGTTGAAGCCAGATGAAAAGTAGCCTATGTCCTTCCTTGGTATTCAAGCTTACTCCGTACAAAATTTCTTCAAAATACGTTCAGTAGTTCACCCGTGGAGGTAAAACAGACAGAGTTACTTTCACATTTATAATATTGTTATGATTATCAAAAGTATATCTATAGTATATGAAGCTACTATCAAATCTATCTAACCTAAACAAGGGGGGTTACCATGACGTTCAAAGTAAGATTGTTTCATTCTTATTTCAGTGTGAGTAAGAGACAGAGCTATACAGCCCCCCTAGCCAAGTTACGACCGTTTCGTTTCGATTCTCTTGCGTCGAACGCTTCGAGTAGGCCACGCCTCCGATTCCTTTGTTCTGACCACGTGACTGAGCGTTGACATTGACTGGGGGTTGTCTAGCGCCATCTCTTACCCACACTGGAAATAAGAATGAAACAATCTTACTTTAAATGTCATGGTACAGGTCCTGTTTAGGGTCAATTTTCAATCCAACGACGATGCAACTGAATATCAGTATTTTACTTAATTACTTTACATTTTAACATAGTTACTGCCTGACCTTCATAACCTAGTAGGTTATGTTATGTTATGTCTGAGTATGGTTTCCGCACTTAGTCCTATGTACGTGGGTCATGGTGGTCATAACCTTAGGTGAGCTTATTCCAACCAGCCCACCTCTCTCCAAAAATAGATTAGGCCTCTCAGGTTTTTCAGGGCACCTAAGGTTCGTGTGCGAATTTCAGTGACACCTGTGCAGTCTAGGAGCACATGCGCAATTATCTCCTCCCCCTCCAAGCATGCTCTGCATAGGGGACTGTCTGTGATGCCTATTGTGTGGAGATGCTTGTTCAGTGTGCAGTGTCCGGTGATGGTCCCCGCTACCAGGCGCAGGCTGCCTCTGTCCAGTCTCATGAGTTTTTTGGTGAGGGCTTTATTGAGCTGTGGCATGGCCTCCTTGGCCTTCCTATGTCCTGGTGTCGAGGACCACCATCGTTCTGTTCGTATTTGTGTGTGTTCACGTAGCCAACTACGCAGCTGACCAAAGGGGACTAGCAAACAGTAGGTATTACTATACCTCTTGACGAGACTGGTGTCAGTTTTTCTGGATTCTGACTATCCATAACGACTGTTAAAGATCTACAAATGATAGCCGGGACCAGCGGCTTAACGTGCTATACTGTCGATAGTGATATTAATATAGTTGGTAATTGTAGAAGAATTAGACTGACCATGAAAAAAGTAATTTTAAGATATATTTTCATTTAAAATTTTGATAATATTATTGATCTCTGATTAAAAAATCATTTAGGTCACTAAAATGTGAGGGGAGCAGACTTAAACATGAATGTTGTAAAATAAAATAATGTTAATATTTCAAATACAGTTTATGAACTTAACGTTCTTTAAAATTTTTACATAAATGTTAATTAACATTACGAAAGAAAGTTCAAAAAAATGTTATTGCGAGAGTTCGGTGCCAAACGTACTAATGACGACATGTTTGTATACGTGACGATACAGTAAACCTTCTTTTACCCGATTTGCGGTAATTGCTAACAAGGTCTAACTCCAATATAGGCATGAACGCTAACCGCACAACTTCACCAAAGTTACTCATCCTCATTTCAACGGTTACTAATTCAGAATTGAGAACAGCTGTTGCACCTTATAGGTAATTTACCAATCCCTTAAAACCTTCTGCATAATCGAATCCTCCAATATAATATTCTGTCACATTTTTAATTTCATAAATACTCGTACATTTGTCTTCAGCTTAAACTTTATGGTCCATTATTTATATATTAATTCTTGAATCTTCAATACTTTACACTTTTGAATTAAATCGATTGGATTATATTAAAATTTTCGTATTCCATGCGTCTAAAGTGTCATTCGCATAAGTTTTTATTGTGTCATAAATTCTATATTGTTTTATTTCCATTTTTTTTTTGGTTTGGCCTTATTTTGCGTCGGATTGGAAAGGTTAAATCTGATTTGGGAAGGGTTTGCGTAATGTCGTGTTTAAAGCAGTCTTTAATCTGAATAACAGATTAAAGACTGCTTTGATAAATTTAAGAATTTCGTCACACCTTAGACAGTTAGTTTCGCTACCACACTTTTTGGGGTTCCATATCTAAAGGGTAAAAACGGGACCCTACAATGACTCCGCTGATCGTTTGTCTATCACCAGGCTGTGCTCAAAAACCGTGATAGCTAGACAGTTGAAATTTTCACAGATGATGTATTTTTTTGCTACTATAACCATAATAATAATAATACGTGGTATACCTCTCCACTCCTCAAGCACCTCAGAATATGTTGCCCTCTTGTTGCTACGTCACTTCGTGCTAGCGGCTGTTTTTTGGGGGCCCATTTATTGAGTGTGCAAGTCACTCCCTGCCTTTTTTCGATGTATATTAATAACGTTGTTCAGGCAGGGGCCATAGTCTTAACATAGTTCCATGTTACCAGTCCACTTAAGACTCCAAAAACCATAGCCCTATTATCTTTGTTCTCCATATGTCGCAATAGTTTTTCAACAACCGGGGGTTGTCCTTGGGTGCACTAGCATAGCGCGTACAGGGATAATCGTCGGTTGGTATCATGTTCCATTATAATTATCTAAAGGGCCTCTGCGAGTTGGCTTCGGCTCCTCGTACGCCTTCCAAAGGTCCAGGACCTCAGGGTCCTGAGATAAATATTGATAATAATAATAATAATAACTTTATTGAACCAATTAAAAACCTTATAAACAAAGTTAAGACTTACATACATAGGTACATTAAATTTGAAAGGTATCTTCTAATATTAGGACCCTGCCTCCCAAACTAGGTAAGACCTGTGACTTAGGAGTCAGTGTTCTGCAGTTACATCGGATACAGTTCTGGTACGTTTGTTGCAAGTCTAGCCTTAAATAATATAAGTTTTAATAAAATGAAAATGAATAGTAAATGAAAATAAAAACTGTGTAAAGTGTGATGGTGTGTGTGGATAAGTGTGCATGTATGTGTGTGTCGGTGAGTCTGTGTGTGTGTGTGTAATTGTGTTGTATGTTTAAGACTAGCGTTGGAACGTAAGCAAGTCTTCAGTCCGAGAATAGTCCTGATCGTACAGCCAGAGCTTCAATTTAGTCTTAAGTTCATGCTTATTCAGTTCATTTATTTTAATATTCTTGCAAATTTTTCTGTAGATAAGAGAACCCAGAACATAAAGCTGACGGCCAGCAAAAGCTGTTTTGTGGGGTATTGCTGGGCATGTGATTTTAGCTCTGCGTTTGGTAGGGTCTGGTGGGGGGATACAATTATGTGTACGAAGGGTGGCTTGGAGCACAAAGAGCTGCCGCACAGTGAGTACCCTACAGTCAGAGTATAATTCGGAAGTAGGGAATCTGTACGGTCTGCTCATCATTACCTTCAGCACAGCTCTCTGCGCTCGTGCCAACCCAAGCATCTTCGTTTTACCGCTGCCACCCCAGACAGGAATGCAGTAATTGAGGATGGACTCACAGAGAGCAAAGTACACCATTTTAAGGGTTTTTAAATCTGCGCATTGTCTTAATAACTTAAATATATATATGAGTTTCCTGACTTTTGACGCTAGACTATCAATGTGAGTGTGCCATCTTAGTCCATCATCAATTACGACACCCAGGTACCTCATGCTGGTGACTCGAGATATCATTGTACAAGTACATGTAGTGCATGAAGGATATTCTGAGCATACGTGTGCAGTTATTGTAAAGTCAGTGGGAGCTTTGGTTCTAGAGCTAATGCAGAAGGGTATGTAGTTCGTTTTGCCCAAATTAAGAGAGAGAAGGTTACATTGCAAACATTTCATAACTATTCTTAGAGCCAATTCAGCATAATGTTTCACACTAGCCCAGGTATCACCATAAACCACAATAGCAGTGTCGTCCGCGTATGTGAAGATTTTGGAGTTAGAGAGAGATAGCGTGCAAATTTCATTTATATATATTAAGAACAAAATTGGGCCAAGCACGCTACCTTGTGGAACTCCGTAGGTGACAATTTCCTCTTCACTGACGCATGCGCCGATCTTGACACTCAACTTCCTATTTTGAAGGTAACTTTTGAAAAATTCCAACGCTTTGCCGCGAATTCCTATATCTTCCATTTTTGAAAGAAGAGTGGGAACAGAGACCGTGTCGAACGCCTTTGTCAAGTCTAAAAATATTGTTAAGCATTTCATGTGTTGATCCATCTTCCTAGCGGCGAATTCGGTTAAATTGCGTGATTGCGTCTTCTGTCGAAACACCTTTTTTAAAACCATATTGGTTCTGCGCTATGATGTCGTGTTTAATAAATACTAAAAACTTTTTCTTTAATTTAATGTTTGATTCATTTACTAGAAATATACTGCAATCTACAAAAAAGGGGTGTAGACCCCTTTTTTTAAAGTTCTTACAGGCTATCCAAAGGATGTCAGGTAGATGTCGCTGTCAGCGATAAAACCGCTATTGTACCAATAGATCTAAATTTATATGTTACTATTTTGGTGTACAATAACGTTTATTCTATTCTAGTATACAAAATTTTTGGACTGAAGGCATGCCATTATTTCACTTTACCTATTTTACCTTTACCATTTTGTAATTATCATGGATGCGCAAAATTTTATTATAATTGTATTTTTTGTTTCTATTGGTCTCGTCGGATTATCTGCTATGGGTTTCTATATTACTTTATTTTATTTTTTTAAGGTGGGAAATCATCCAAATGACTTCTCGCGCTCTGGGTGGAGCGGGAGGGCGTGTCAGACTTTTACTGACTAAAACCACACCTGTATCCTTCAATTACCCTTTGCGTACTAGGACTACGGGTTTCCCTTTCAGAAATTCTCCGCGGTCCTAGCTAGCGGGCATCGGCCCCACTGGGCCCCTACGGTTTGCTGACATCTCTTTGAGGAGCGCGAGGATCACTACGCGCTGTTGATGACTGGGCTCGGTCCGGTTAATTACCGAATAGCCGGACGGCGAGCTACCCAGTGCTCGACGTCCGCAAGCCCGCGTCTACCGTGGCTGGTAGTCGGGGTCGGAATTACGACGGCTAGGGCGTGAGGACCTTCGTTCCCTCACGCGTGCAGCCTCCTCCCTCGCTAGCATTACTGCTTCGCAGAAGGAGGCGACCGCCTGCCACTCCTCCTCGATCCGGACCATAGCTTGAACCAGGGCCCGACGCGAAAGGTCGCTGCCGCCAATTGCCTCCACGAGGACACGGCGGTGCTCCGCCCAAGCGGGGCACGCCTCCACCGTATGCTCCACCGTATCCTCCGGGTGGTCCACACAATGATGACACCCAGGCGTTGCTTCCGCCTGAATTCGATGCAGGAACCTCCCGAACTTGCCATGTCCGGTGAGGACCTGCGTCATGCGGTAGGTGAGGATGCCGTGTTGCCGCTCCAGCCACTCCTCAAAGAGTTTCTATATTACTTACATTGGCTTTTTGTATAAAAACACTATGGAGGGTTTGTAAAGTATTTTTAGTTGTCCTAGCTATGTGCTGCTGTCTTTCCACAAACCTAGTGTAAGTGTCCGAACGGGACTCAACCAGTCGTTATCGGCGAATCGAGCATAGACGAGCACTGGCCTCATGTGCTGGTAACCTTGCTGACTATCTACAAGTAGCGACGATACAAAAAGGAAAAATAATGTGATTAGAGTTGAAGACAGAAAAGCACGACAATCACGACCGATCGCCTTTCGGAATACGTTTTCGTTGCTAACAGCAACCAACCAGTTGAAGGCACGTGAACATATTAGCCATCAGGAGTCATTACTTTTTGTGAAATAAATGAATAAAAATAAGTAAAAAATAAACATTCCATTATTTTGGCTTAACTAGCCTTCTGAGTTGCTGGGGAGTTTTGTTGCGCCAGCCCTTCTAGCCAAGTTACAACCGTTTCGTGTCGAATTCCGTTCTCCAATCGGTAAAGCCTCGGTGTCAGCAATTGTAGAAAACGATAAGTTCGGCCGCGAATTTTCTATTCGTTTCTTCTGGCCACGTGACTTAACGTTGTGATAATGTTATTCCCATACATTTCGACTAACGTTAACGATTGCAGATTATCAACTTGGCTAGGGGTGCAGTTCTTCTTTCCAGTTTCTATGACTAGGAAGTGCTGATGGACAGGCGTTTTGGTAGACTATCTTTTGTATTTTATGTCGCTTTTTAATTTTCGATGGCTGAAGCTGAGGCTGAGAGCCTTATTTGAAAAAATGACTGCTATTTTCAATTATGAGTATTTGTACAATGCGTTCCAAATAAGAATAGGATCGATTGCCATGTTGTGACGTCACGTCATACTGTCAAATTGCAGGAAATTTGGCAAAATTGAAGAACTCCGAGATGAGCAAAATTGAAGAACTGGATTCTGATTAAACTTTTTTCGATCACAGTTCGTAAATAAATTAATGTTTTGTTTACCATAATAATTCTTTGATTTGACAGTATGATGTGACGTCACAACATGGCAATCGATCCTATTCTTATTTGGAACGCATTGTATACAGTTTTGTAATGATAGCATTATTAGCGCAGTGGTTGAGCGATTAGTAGCAGGTGCTGTATGTTGTGGGTTCTTTTTTGTGGACGAGTCTGTCTGTCAGTCTGTGAGTTGCAGCAGTAATGCCAAGGGTGGGACAACGTCTATAAAAAAAAACTCTTATAGGATCTACGAAATATGTGAAAATGTAAATAAAAATACCAAAAATACGATTTCGGAGTTCAATAACAACCCAAAATTGGATGATTAATTTGTGCGACCAATCTGGTCCTCCAGCCCACAACCAGAGAACGAAACACCATCGCAGCCATTAACAGTAACCCATTAACACTTTTAAACCCACCCCGAATCAGAAGTATCTTAACCACTGCACATAAATCGAAGAAGGGTGGTACAACCCTTACAAACATAAATCTAGAGTCTCGTCCACCCCTAACGGGGCGTCTTTGTTACGTCTAGATGTGAGGGGCCCTTAATCGAACAAATGCAAATGTAGTATTATTGTAACTGTCTATTATGGGACAGATCTTTGTCTTTGGAATCTTTATGGCTGATTTTAGTGATGGGAAAAGGGTTATTTCTTCCTATGTGAAGGGTCTTGGCTGTTTGATTAAAAATGTGGTCCTTAAGTTGCGATAAAGAGTATAATAAAAGTCAAGAAAAAAAAAATATTTACTTCAAACATGGCGCATACCTTAAAAATAAAAACAAATAACAATAACGAATTATATTATAAGTGGTAGGATATGCGTCACATCTGCGCAAAACAGCCAGCGCTCAGCAAAATGCTGGGGCTCGTGTAAGACAGAGCCTCAGCGCTGATTTTCAGCACCAGCCGTCGTCGACGGTGAGATGTAAATTGGTATAAACCCAGAATTATAGAGTTATGCCGAGAAAATAGTACTCAACTAAAAGTGTAATAAATAATAATTAGAGCAGTGGCTGTGCAGTGAAAACGGCCCCAACTTACGAGTAGTTTCTTGCTTTTATGCATTACTTTGTGTAATTTGTGTCATCATCACAGCTCAAGAAACGCTGGGCACACCATAATCATGGCGGTAAGTCCCTTTCTTGACGGCGTCTTCACCTTCCGCATGACGCAAGTCCTTACCGGATATGATAAGTTCAAGAGGTTCCTGCGTCGAATTCAGGCGAAAGAAACGCCCGGGTGTGACCATTGTGTGAACCGCTAGGAGGACTCGGTGGAACATACGGTGAAGGTGTGCCCCGCTTGGACGGAGCACCGCCATGTCCTCATGGATGCGATGCACCCAGAGCAGAAGAAGCTAAAACGATGAAGGGAAACACCGTAAGGAAACTGGCTTATCCTGGAACCAAAAATTTGAAGACATATGACAATCCGCAATGCCGAGCCTTTCCCCAACCAAGTAAGCGTCGACTTTCAGTCAAACAGGATGCCTCTGAATGTCAGTACTTTACATATAGTGACTGTCTATCTGACCTCCACAACTCAGTGACTGCCTAACGCAAAAACCCTTAGTAAGATTGGTTTCAGATTTCCTGGCTTCTGAGATCTTCAAATAACAACCGGTACCAACGGCTAAACATGCTTTCCGAGACACGTGCTGAAGAATCTCGGTATCTTATTATGATCACCCATCCTTAGACTGACCTCACACTCTGTTACTTAGCCAGGACTCCAATAACAACAGACTAATACCAAAATATCTGAATATATGAAAGGCAAAGTTCTCTCATCAACATCCCAGTCCAAATCTTTAGTCTAGGTCTAAAATTTTGCATAAAATAATATTTCATGATGCGTGCAGAGAATAAGACAGGAATTTCAAAAATTCACCCCTAAGGGGTTGAACGGGGGTCCAAAGTTTGTATGGATTGGAGAAACCTACATTCACGGTTCTTTCTTCAAAAGACCATCTCAGACAAATCTGCATGGCTCTCATGTGATTTGACCATTACATATTTACTGTATGGACTTTAAAAGAGACTTTGACCCCTGAGTTTGTTTCGGTGTTTCTTCTCAAGGTAGGTTAGGAAAAACCGGCTTCATCTAGTTTAAAATGACAAAAAAAAAATTGACAAAATAAATATTATGTATTTATAATTTATCACGCGGGCGAAGCCGTTGCCAGAATTATTGTTATGACCCTGTTAAATCCCACACCAGGGCAAAGGCCTCTCTTACATTCTTCCACTCTTCTCTGTCCTTAGAATTTTTTTTTTTAGTTTTTTTTTTTTTTTTTTTTTTTTAGGTGGGAAAATCATCTTATGACAAATCCCGCTCTTGGGCGGAGCGAAAAATAGTGTCAGACTTTTACTGACTAAAAACCCACTCCTGTTCCTTCTTTGCCTTCGTCCCAGGGCCCCGGGTTTCACTTTCACACTACCCGTGGCCCCAGTAGGCTTCGACCCTGCTGGGCCCCTACGATTTGCTGACATCTCTCTGAGGCGCGCGTGGAACAATACTCGCCGTCGACGACTTGGGCTCGGTCCGGACGGTTACCGGACGGTCGGACAGTGAGCTACCCATTGCTCGCTGTCAGCAAGCCCGCGCCTACGGTGGCCAGTAATCGGGATCGGAATCCCGGCGGCTGGAACGAGAGGACCGTAGCCTCGCGCGGTCGGCCTCCTCCTTTGCTAGCATTACTGCTTCGCAGAAGGAGGCGGCCGCCTGCCACTCCTCCTCGCTTCGGACCATGGCCTGAACCAAGGCCATAATCTGTCCTTAGACACATCTGGCCAATCGTCAAGAGTCGTTCGGGATCCATTCAGTGGTTACCTTCGCCCAATTTCGTTGCGACATGCGGGAGAAACAAGTCTAAAATAGAAACACCTTTCTCACAAAGTTCCAAACTTCTTATTAAAATTATTGGTCCCCATTTCGATCAACGATAAGCTACCACCAATACTAACCTGATTAAGTAATAAATATTTTACCGACTAATCTATTAAATTCCCCGTTTCTAACAAACTCATCGTTTCGAAAACTCTAAAATACATTATGATACCAATAAACACATGAATAAATTCCGTTTTACGATCGTCGAGAAACGAAAACCGATTTTTTTTATCGATAAATATCGATTTTCGTTTCGGAAACGCCGCTTTTGGGGAGGTAAGTTATTATTTTGTACGACTATTGGTTTAGTTTACGGTTATCGCCGTATTAAGGTGAGGCACTAGTTTTTGCCGCAGCGTTGCTTGTTCTTTTTTGTTGAATGAATGTTTATTTTCACAGGTGTGTTTTTTGAATAACGTTTTAATTACCAGCTTTGGTAGGCGGTTCGGAGATTGTAATAATAATGATAATGTTTATTAGTTCATAGATTATTGTGGAATTTTTTTTTGATATTGTCATTTTAATAATTTAGGTACCTAATCAAAGCTTCTTAAATCAATTTGTGTACTACATTTTTTTTTGTTCGACTGATTTCTTGACAATTCAAAAGTGCCTGTAGGTAAATGGTTTATTTCAAATAAATGCTTTGATTCTTTGACAATTGTCTTAAAATATTAGTAATAGTTAATTATTTATTATGTAATATATGATTTAATTTAGATAATATAGTCTATTTAATTCTTCTCTATATTATTTATATACACTGCGTCTACATCTCTCATCCAACTCTCCTGTCGCAGATCTGCTGGAAGAAATTTCGTTAGAAATAAGCAGGACCTTTGTACTCTTTTATCTGTATTAATTATTCTTTTCGATTTTAAGTGTTTGTGTGTACATAAATAAATAAATGATTATTTAAAAAAAACAAGGTTTGGTGAGCTTAGAATTACTCCAGTATCGTGAGTTGGTTTACAAATATGTAAAGTCACATAGACAAGACACACAAACCCGGAACGACCTTTTGAAAGCCATACAAACATTTGTTCGGAACAACTAGATCTGAAATAGGCCATACAAAATGATTTGTTTCACACGGGAATCGAAAGGGTAAACACGCAACGTATCAGCCAATCGCTCAACCACTGCGTTAACCATATATTAATTTGGCGTGATTAATTTCTGTGATCACCTTGATAAAGGCGAAAGTTTGTGACTGTACGTGTGTGTAGGTTTGTTACTTCGTTACTCTCAAGCGGTTGGATGGATTTCGATGTAACTTTGTACAAGGGTAGATCATATCCTGAAATAGCATATAGTATACTTTTTATGCCGGGAGTATGTTTCCTTAGGATCATTTTCTATTATCACGAGAGCGAAGCCGCTTACAGCAGCTAGTTCATTGATAAATCGAAGAAGACACACATAAAGCTAAAACTACATTAGACCGAAGCACACGTGTAACACGCCTGATTTGTAAGTAGAACGACGTCGCGTGGCGTGGATCAAGTGTAGCTCTACAAGTCCAGTTTCCATATAAAATGTGTGGCGACCGACGCGTTCAGATCGGCGTGCGTGGCACACGTGTGCGCAATGTAGTTCTAGCTTAAACATCATGCACAATTATAATGATTGTACATAGAGTTATGGAATTTACTTCAAAGACATGAAAGAAAGAAAGAAAAACTGTTTATTCACGCGAAATGACGTAATCTTACATCCACCGATTGACACAGGGTCCTTGTGGTGGACTAAGGCCTATTCCCTCACCCAGAGAGGAGGCCTGAGTCCCAGTAGTGGAAACATTATAAGGCTGAATAACAATACTTAAAAAAAAAACAACTTATCAAAAAAAAAAACAAACCATTTTTATGAAGAAGTAAAATATCTATTGTTATAGAATCAGGATAGTTAACTTTAACTAAAGTACTTCTTATTTACAATAACTGCATTATTACTTACAGATTAGACTCAACCCGGACAAAATGCCTTCCAATACAAACAGACACACTAACAAATAAGAATAAACGATACACCGACGACACCATATCGTTATATTTATCGTTATCGTTATTATCGGTCGTTATAACGTTATTAATGATCGAAAGAACAGAAATATAATCGTTATTTGTATTTATATCGTTTTACCTGGGCGTCGCGTCCCTAAATTAGTCTTATACTGATATATTATGTAGTATTCAACGGTCAATAATAATAGTTTGGAAAGTGAACGTTGTGTGTTGGTTTGTGAAGATTATATTTTGGGATTGGTTACTGGCGAGCAGTGCAGTGGTAACTGGCAGGCTTGTTGGTCTAGTGGTTAGTGGCCCTGACTGCTATGCCGGAGGTCGTGGGTTCGATTCCCACCCAGGACAAATGGTTGTGTGATGAGCACGATCATTTGTTCTGTGTCTGGGTGTAATTTATCTATATAATATGTATGTATTTAAAAATATATTAGTATGTTTATCAGTTGTCTAGTACCCATAAAACAAGCTCTGCTTAGCTTGGGACTAGGCAGCGTTGTGTGTTAGTTGTGGAATATTATTTAAAAAAAAAAACTGCCCTGACTTACAAGTTGTAGGTCGCGGGTTCAAACTCAGCCAGGTGCCTTAATTAGTGTAATTTATTTCATCACCACTACTCTCAAAACGGTAAAGGAAAACATCATAAGGAAACCGGCATGTCCTAGAACCAAAAATTCGAAAACATGTGACCAACCCGCACTGGGCCCGCGTGTATTATGGCCCATTCCCTCTCCTAAAGAGGAGGCCTGAGTCCTAGCAGTGAAAAAAATATAAGGCTGTTTAGGCTTATGTTGTTGGTTACTGATACATAAAGCAATGTCTGACCGGTTACCATGCTCTCATTTGCCTGCTGCGGTCTTCCTGTCCAACTATAATTTAGGTGTCTTCAAGGCTAGAGTGAATAGGCTCTTAATAAACTAGTGCGCCTCACCATCAATGATTGCATCACTGCTTACCATCAGGTGGGATCGCATTCAAGCACTGGTTTATATCAATTACAAAAAAATAACCTATTAATATTGTCATCATCTTCTTCCTGCACTTGTCCCATATTACTTGGAGTCGGTGCAACACCTTTTTTTCTTTTAATCTGTCTTATCATTCGTCATTCTAACACTAACTCACTTTTGTTTCATATCACTCCTCACAAAATCCATCCATCTTTTCTTTGACCTCCCTTTCCCACTCCATCCATCCACATGTGAAGTCATAACACTTTAAGTAACATAAATATGTCCCATCCCTCCTCTTCACATGACCATACCAAGACAAACGATTCACTGGCGCCACTTTCAGCCTTCCTCTTCTTCCTTCCATGAATTATCGAAATACAAAATTTTTGAAATGCCTCATAGGCGTGGTCGCAAAAAGTACTAATATGTTTTCCATTACGTATTACTTTGTTGTTGCCTGGAGTTCGGAAATTAGTGATATGATACCCTCGTGCCTCGGAAACCATGTAAAGCCGTTCCAGCGCCTAATCTCTTCCTGATCGGGTCAGATTGCCGTCCCATCGCACTATGAGAGCAAAAGAAACAAAGAGAGTGCCTGGCATTCAGGCGGAAGGATTATTACAAACTCTGAAATAGTAAGAGTGAGTTTAGAGACAGCCAAAGCACGAAATGATTTGATGATACTAGCCAAGAACATTTATTTATCACTGGTAATTTCGTTCATATGAAAACTAAAAATGAAGATTTTCAGTCTAAATTTTATTTCCATTCTCTCTCGCACCGGAGCAAGGCTTACCAAGGGTGATTCTAAGATTTTCTACATTCATTATCAAAAAACATGTGTTATTTTAATAACCACAGATTCAACTTCAATTTCGTATCATCATATCAAAGACAACTATTTCAAATATTGCGCGATCGTTCGACCATCGACACAGCACATCTGGAATCCTCAAGGAAAGCGTAAACGTGGACACACTAAACAGACCTGGTGACGAATGATCATCGCAGAGGTGAAGAACATAGGGAAGACCTGGAGCAAATTGAAACGCGAAGCTCAAGACCGAACGGGATGACGGCGCACTATGGACGCTATCTGCCCCATCTAGGGGATACTGAAACTTAAGTCAAGCAAGTCACCGATCAACAACAAACCATCAGTAAACAAAGACAACACAACATATCAAAGTAAGTAGTCATAAGTTCAAACATGGTGCGATTGTCCGGCCATCGACACAGCACATCCTAATTATGTGCACCGTTCTAAGCGTGTTGATTATTAATTAAAAATAATTACGATTACGACCATATTCAATGACTCTGGTGTTACTGCTATTAACACTTTAGGGATGGGGAGAGAGTTTGGCGAGCGATGTCGATAGTTTTACTCGGGACTATCCTGACTGAAAACTGGAGTAGCTATGATGGTGTAAACTTTTTTTTTAATTGTTATAAACTAGTGCTTGACTGTGATCCCACCTAATGGCAAGCAATCGTTGATGGTGGGGCACACTAGTTTATTAAGAGCCTACTCATTCTAGCTTTGAAGACACCTAAATTATAAACGGACGGGAAGACCGCAGCAGGCAAGTTGTTCCGGTCCGGACCGTAGAGGTTTCAATAACGTAAGGGAGTATCTACCCTACATGTCGTTCGTCGGGTTGTCCGATGGTAGAAATGAGATGTCCACCATCTCATCAAGTCATGCAATTCCCGCGCACACTTTTCAAAATGCATCCTGTAAAACACCGAAAGGCTGGCTACCCTACATCTGTGCTCAAGGCTTTGTAGATTGGACTTAACCAGATCTGGATCACCAATTAGCCTCTTCGCCGAGTCCAAAGTTTAATAAGAATAATGGATAATCAGCCTTATAATGTTCTCATTGCTGGCACTCAGGTTTCCTCTCTAAGAGAAGAAATGGACCGTAATACACCACGCGGGCCCAGTGCGGTTTGGTGAATGTCACATTTTTGATTTTTTGGTTCTTAGACACATCGGTTTTCACACGTTGTATTGCTTCACTGTTTTGAGAGTAGTGGTGATGAAAAAAAATATACTAAGTAAAATGCTTGGCTGGAGATGAAACCACGACGAGCCGCTACCACTGGACTACCACTGCTCCTACTTGTACAACACACTCAGACCCGGATGAATAAATAATTAATGTACCTACACACATATTATAATAACATACAAGAAGAAAAACCAGAAAAAAGGGACAAACTCATTGCTGAGTTAAGCTCGCCTTTGTACATAAACTGTCTGTATGTCAATATATTATGTTATGTTTTTGTGTACAATAAAGAATAAAAAATAAAGTAAAGTAAAGACAAAGGATTAATGTAAAATTTCACTTAGGACAGTTCCGATTCATAATTTCAGTTGAAAGACGACCACTGTTCGGCATAGGCCTCCCCTAAGTGTCGCCACAATGAACGGTCCTGTGCGTCTCACATCCGTCGGATTCCCGCAACCTTTAACAGGTCAGGCAACGGCCATCTGTTCTGCAAGCAATGTGCCCTGCCCATTGCCACTTAAGTTTGGTGATTCTTCGTGCTATGACGTAGTTTCGATTAGTTAAGTTTTACTGTTTCCAGCTTCAGATCACTCAAAAAACATATTTTTAACTCTCTTCCCACCAAACAATACTTCTTCTAGCAGTTCGACAGCTTGTTATCGATATCTACAACCTATCGATAGATCACCATCCCAACCCTACCCCCAGTTCTAATTAAGGCATCGGCCGTGCACCGAATGTGTGTTTAATCAGGCATGTTGCCGCCACACTCGTTTGCTTTGTCGATGCGCAAGCGCATGTTATGGCGTTTTGAAAAACTTTCATTTATTGTTCGCTTCCGTATTAATTATGTTAGTAATATAGCTATTTTTAACCGTTCATACGATGCTAGTTGTTTTGTATTAATTCGGTTAGTAATATGGGCTATGTTTGGTTGTAGATCTGTTATTGTTTCTGTAAACATATCTTCAATGCTATTTGGATTTGTTACTTTCTTTTGATTAGCTACATTCTTTGAGGTGTTCGTTTATGATCTTTGTTTTGCATAGATGATTAGGTATGTCAATTTTGTTGAGAAAGAAGTCGAGAGTATTTTTTTCCAAATTCGGAATTACTTTTTTAAGTAGTGTAGTAGTAGAGCAGTGGTGGCCGAATGGTAGCGGCCCCGACTTACGAGTTGTAGGTCGTGGGTTCAAACCCAGCCAGGCGCATTACTTTGTGTAATTTATTTCATCACCATTGCTCACAAAACGGTGAAGGAAAACATCGTGAGGAAACCAGCATGTCCAAGAAGCAAAAATTCAAAGACGTGACATTCACCAACCCGCACTGGGCCCGCGTGGTGGATTACAGCCCATTCCCTCTTCTAGAAAGAGGAGGCCTGAGTCCCAGCAGTGGGAACATTAAAACATTTGAACAGAACTGATGTAGGCATGTTCCATAACATTTTATTCCAACCAAATAGTGACAATGCGAAAGATTTGATCGAATTCATGGCCCATGTCTTGTGATATACATACAATTGTTTAGGATACGATGGGACTGATATATACTATGCGTGAAAGCCCCTATAAATAAATAAAGAAAAAAAAAATTAGAAAGAAAGAAAGAAAAATATTTTATTTGGCACACATGGATACACGCACTGTAAAAACAAAATTTAAGACAACTAAGAAAAAAAAGAAAAAAAAACAATGTGTGTCTCACGACTGCGCCAAATAGGTCCAGTTCAGCAAACATGCCAGACAACTACATGGTAGTCAGTGGTAGTTGCCTGATGCTGGTTTTCAACTGAACCTTATTGAGAGTGAACGGCAGTTATTTACTTATTAGTGTTATGTGTAATGTATAAGTATTATGTGTAAGGTAATGAAATATATATAAATGTTAATGTGTGATAAATGATAAATAGTAAACCGGTGTTTAGCGTCAGATGTGTACGAAATAATAAAATAACAATAAAAAAATTAAAACAAAAAATGTCACCAAATTTAACAAGACTGCAAGTACATGTTCTGCAAGTTCTCTCAAACTTAATTTGTTCTTCATCATCGTTATAAAAGAAATAAATTAATTATCATATTTTTAGTTCTCTTAGGTAGTTATATTTGATATTTATCATAGCATTTATTGGTTAATTATTTTATCATTCATCGATATTTGTATTTTAGTATATATTTTTTTTTAGGTGGGAAAATCATCTTATGACAAATCGCGCTCTTGGGCGGAGCGAAAAATAGTGTCAGACTTTTACTGACTAAAAACCCACTCCTGTTCCTTCTTTGTCTTCGTCCCAGTGCCCCCGGGTTTCACTTTCACCCTACCCATGGCCTCAGTAGGCTTCGACCCTGCTGGGCCCCTACGATTTGCTGACATCTCCTTGAGGCGCGCGTCGAATAGTACGCGCCGTCGACGACTTGGGCTCGGTCCAGACGGTTACCGGACGGTCGGACGGCGAGCCACCCATAGCTCGCCGTCCGCAAGCCCGCGCCTACGGTGGCCGGAAATCGGGATCGGAATCCCGGCGGCTATTTTAGTACATAAGTATATCTACTAACCTAACCTGGGGATCTTTAAGTCAAGAGTGAATAGGTTACTTCTAGGCAAGCGTGTTCTATCGCCGACCACATCGTCGCTTACCATCAGGTGAGATAGAGGTCAAACGCGAGTTTATTAAAATCGAATTATTGTAAAAAGTGTGGCATTAAAATTGACTTGTTTTGCTTTCATAATAGAGATTTTTGACGAATATAATACCAAATACATATACCTAAAGGTTGACTGGTAGAAAATGCCTAAGGCATTAAGTCCGCCTCTGTATCTTTATGTGCATGAAGTATGTAATAAATAAATAAATATAATTAGAAGTGCCAATTTAGCAAAAGAAAAAGCTTCTGAACCTAATGAAGAAGTGCACCAACCATCTGTTAGTATACATATTCAGCCTTTTAATGTTCCCACTGCTGGGACTCAGGCCTCCTTTCTCTAGTAGAGGGAATGGGCCGTAATCCACCACGCGGGCCCAGTGCGGGTTGGTGGATAGTGCGGATTGGTGGATATGTTAGTATTATTATAAGATAAATTAGATAATTTTAATAGTTTACATTCGTCTTACAAGATTAATTATATCAATAAAGTAGAACTGCCATGCGATGACGATTCTTGGGTTCTATGATTTTATTATTTCACAAACGATAAGTAAAAAAATGTAGGTACCTAATCTTAATGATACTCAATTCTATTTTATTTAAATATTATTTTTCGTTACAGTAACTCGAAGATCCGTTCTTATCCCTATAGTTTTTAAGAAAAAAATCATCATTAGTAAAAAATCTAACACACTCTCTCGAGACCCAGAGAGAGAGAAGTTATTTTATGATTTCCAACCCTCGAAAGAGGTAGATACTTATCTAATACTGCATTATTATTATCTTAATTTTTTACAAACTTAAGAAAATATACTGTTAATACATAATTAACATAGAAAAGTCATTTCAGCCTCACATATTTGTATGTTACCTTAAAGGCACGCCATGGTCCGGAGCGAGGAGGAGTGGCAGGCGGTCGCTTCCTTCCGCGAAGCAGATGAGAATGCTAGCAACGGAGGCGCCCGCACGCGCGAGAGAATGGCCCTCACGCCCCATCCGCCAGGATCCCGATCCCGATTTTTAGCCACCGTAGGCACTGGCTTGCGGACGGCGAACAATGGATAGCTCGCCTACCGACCGTCCGGTAACCGTCCAGACCGAGCCCAAGTTGTCGACGGCGCGTAGTGTTCCACGCACGCCTCAAGGAGATGTCAGCAAAACCGTAGGGGCCCAGCAGGATCGAAGCCTACTGGGGCCATGGGTACACACTATCTCACGCTCCGCCCAAGAGCGGGGGATGTCATTGGATGATTTTCCCACCAAAAAAAACCTTAAAGGAATTTTTTTCGGTAACATCTCTCTTTAACAGAACGCTCGCATAATTAGATTACCATTCTTTCAAAAATAACAATTAAAAACCTCAATCAAGAATCTGTCACTGTACAATGCGGTTCAAAAAAACATACCACACCATTTAAACCCGCAAAACAAAAAAAATATATCTTACAAATAAGAGGAAGCACAAAACATCAAGGTGCTATAAATCTAAATAGTATCGGACATAATTTAATCGGGACCTCTCGATTTTGGTATCATAAATAACAGATTTTTACATTTTATAAAAACGAAAACAAAACATTTAATACGCCGTATCGGGTATAAATCACTCGAAAGTGGCGTATTCGTCTTTGGTGGTATGCCATCTTAAATCAACTCATCGCAAACCCAACCTTAACATCCAAATAACACAGTCCAGAATCCCTTAAACACATTTAACTTAAATTCCCTGACATCTGTCAAACAAATCCGAACCTAACCTCAAAGTCATAAAGTTTGAATTTATTTGGAGTTTTAAGATGATTTCTCATATAAATCAATGAGTTTCGGTGTCTCCCTGATCCCCGATAACCGAGTATTGATACGGGAACGGAGGTGTTTTGAGATCTCGTTCGTCATGCCGAATTATAAAATTAGTTGTATGTACAGAATTCTTGGCCTCACGCGTACGGGCAGATAGGAGAGGAACATAGAATTGATTGCGGCAGGTGGTACAAATTGTTAGTTCTAAGGTGAATTACTGCTTTATAGACGGATAGAGACATTAATGGTTATTGATTTCTTTGTTTTGTTCTTTAATGTGAGTTTTGTTTTAATATTTATTTTTGTTCCTAAGCTAAGATGAGACTTCCACATCTCATAATGTAAGCGGAAAAATCATTGTTTAATACATTTGTTTGTACTTAGTATACTCCCTGACGGAGTCTGTGTTTCCTGATAGCTAAAATCTAGGGGTCTTTAAATTAGGAGTGACTAGGTTACTTCTTGGCAAGCATGCTCTATTGTTGGCTACATCATTGCTTACCATCAGATGAGATAGTGGTCAAACGTGAGCCTATACATAATAAAAAACTGGGCAGATGAGAGTCGGACTCACGTACCGAGGGTTCCATACAAACTTACCTATGTAAATAGTTCAATTACCGAATGGAGTCTCAAAGATTTTTACGATTCGCATTTTTTTTTTGTTACGTAACAACAAATTTACTATTTTCAGATTTATTCCTATATTTGTGCTATAAAGCCTTGCTTTGTGCCAAATTTCAGGATTCTGGGTCAACGGGAAGTACCCTATGAATTTTGATTCCTTTGAGAGTGGAGAAATATACATTTTTTGCGACATAAATGGCCGTATCTTTTTTTTTCGTAACTTAGAAGTTTGATTTTTTTACACTTTCAAGGGACCACAGACGTGAGGGTTTTAATTTCAACTCGATACCTTTACGCATTCCCGAGATAAAGGGTCTTGACAGACAGACAGACAGATGGACAACAGAGTGATCCTATAAGGGTTCCGTTTTGTCCTTTTGAGGTACGGAACACTAAAAAATATTATTGATATAATATACTATATTTTATAAATAGCTTCTTTTTTATAATGTGAATGTGAGGACACTGTAGACACTGCAGATTTATAGATTATTTTCCATTTTGAATTACTTTTTTATGGCACTTATTTGGTACTACATTGACTGGTCTACAATGTCTTTTCATGCCTACCAATTAATATTGTAACATGGAAATATTATAAAAAATCAATCTTTTTCTTAAAGAGTAACCATTGAGTTTCTTACCAGTTCTTTTCCATAAAAAAGACTAATCGGAACCATGCACTGGCTTCTAGTATTTTACACTGGTAAAATCAAAATATTTTGAATCATGAATTTTCTGATTCAATTACGAAAATTATTAGTCTGATGAGAAGCAAAACTGTCGCAAAGTGCCATGAGCTATTTTCGCGGGAAAATGCAAGGTTCCTTTGAAAAACTTTGTTTTAAAAATATAAAATTCTTCCACTGCCCTAAAACCCAACTACCTTGTATATGTATAATAGATATCTGCATTTTTACTAAGAAGCACATGCATTACTTTAAGCAACGTAGTGAGGTTCTTCCGAGGCAAAAAAGGGCTAAATTCCATCATAACCTATTGTATAAACTACCCGGTCATAAAGATATTTATACGAAAAATGTGTATAATAAGTGTGTATTGATTGATAATAACATTCCAAATGAATTGAAATTGTTACTAATGTATTTAAAACAAAATTGACAGTGTGGCTACAAAAAAACTGTGATTAGGGAATTTATCGAATTTGGAAATAAAAGTGAATGATTTAATTACTTAGTAAATGAATGTTGACGATAAAATTGTATGTAATAATTACATTAATCGAATTTATGAAAACTGCTTAAGATAATAATAATTTAATTGCATGAATTAATAATAATTTAATGAAATAAATATAAATAATTTGCACGCTTGCTTGCAGGCAGAATACAGTGACTTTCAAGTTATAAGATCTTTCCTTATAAACAATGTTTTCTTGCAAATAAACATTTTGATTTTGAAAAGTTATTAAGGAATATATCATCATTTTTCAGAGCCTTGATAAGTAAATACATTGGCAAGTTTTATCCTATTATTTTGATTTGTAGGCACTTACACGTACATATGGCACTTTTCTGTCAATCATCAACTAGATAGGACCTGGGACCTCCATGACGTCATAAAATGTCAAGCGTGCGAGCGAAAAAGAGTGATGGGGCTATAAACCCTATACAACAATAGTTTTAGTATATGCGAAACCCGAAACACGTGTCGAGTATTTTTGTGTAAAGAATCTGTGTACAAAATGTCATAACTGTACGATGAAAAATCACGAAGTTATAAGCTTGTTATGTTACCTGGTTGGCCGCACAAATACACGATCACCGGGCCACCCGGCCGACTGAAGGGTTGTTTTACTCTAATGTCCGCAATAACCTGCCATGACCTGTGTTGTACTTAGTATCGGTGGTGTCCAATTTGCGACCTTTTTAAATATTTTTGGACAAAAATATAACATGGTGTAAAAATTATTGGAATCGATACAGTTACTGATTCTGAAAAAACTATATTCAGGTTTCGCATATATACTAAAAGATATGTTGCTTTAACAGTTCAGTTTAGGTTGTTAAATGGATGGCGTTAAGAGTCTCTACGCCTCAGAAGCTGCAAAGCACGACGTCCATTTTGTGAAAGTATTGCCAGATGCAGATCTCTTTCAGAAGACCCTGATGATAATTTGTCGAAACAATACTACAAAGTACTCTTGACAAATGAATGCGGTGACAAATAAGTGCATTACTGCATTACATGTATCACTTCTCAGTGAAGATAAATAAACTTAATGTTCGATTCCAATTACTGTGATTTATTTTCTTCCTTGCTTCCTTTTGCGGAGTGGTCATCAATTTCGTGGGTATGTAATGTGACTTGTAAGATGTGTACAAGATCTTAAACATGACGGATGGAGTTGTTGTTTTGTCAATGGTCACTTTTGTGGGCATTATCGGTATCTGGAAGGTGATGTAAGATTTTTCTTAATATTAATATCGTGGAATATAAAAATGTTTCCATCGCTGGGACTCGGGCATCCTTACTTAGAGAGGGAATGGGCCCATTGCGGATTGGTGGATGTCACAAAGTCTTCGATTTTTTATATAACAGTTAATATAGACCCCATATGGATTACTCTTTCTTTCTCTCTGTAATTTTAACGTAATGTCTGGCAGTTTTGAGCACTTAATGCGGCCTACCCATATGTCTTTTCTTTGGTATAGTTCGTCAAGTCGTTCTCCTTAGTAGTCCACAGTTGAGCTACACGACAAATGCTTGCATTAACTGAACAGGTCCACTTAAATCTGTGTGTTTCTTTCCTCAAAAGACCATCCCAGATACTAATCTTTACGGTTCTCATATTATTTGACCTTTACATGTTTGCTGTATGGACTGTAAAAGAGACTTTGACTTGTGATTTTGTTTAAACTGACACGAAAAAATTGAGACGTAAAAGTGTTTTTTAAAAACCTATTTGAAAAAATAAATATCATTTATCATTATCATTTAATATGCTCTAGGACATGCTGGTTTTCTTACAACGTTTTCCTTTAGCGTTATGAATATAAATAATCATAAATTGGTAATTTCAATAAAATATTATTTTCACTATTTTCTATATTTCCAATTCAATATTATCACATAACAACTCATTTAAATCTAACAATGACAAACTCTCCTCCCAAATCCGAAAAACAAATAGGACAATAAAATATGAATAAATTCATTGAATCGACAGTGTAGTGGGACGCTGCGTAGGCGCAGCTCGCAGGATGCCCAGTTAGTTCGCAATCAATTTTATAGCCGACTGGTATTTGCTGCTTATCTGTACACTGGCGGATCTTGTGCTGGCGAATTAATTGTTTGTTTAGATAAGATTCGTTTCTTATGTCGAAGTAAGACACTTTTTTACTTTAAAATTTAGGAACAACTTTCTATCTATGTATATAAAAGGAGAAACTGACTGGCGGACATATCAACGCACAGCTGAAACTAACGGGACTTAGACCTGTACCATGACGTTTAAAGTTAGATTGTTTCATTCTTATTTCCAGTGTGGGTAAGAGATGGCGCTAGACCACCTGTATGGCTCTATCTCTTACCCACACTGAAATAAGAATGAAACAATCTTACTTTGAACGTCATGGTAACCCCATTAGAGCGTGAAATTTTGTACAAGGTTTACTTTTACGATGTAGGCGAGCACTAAGAGAGGATTTTCCAAAATCCACCCCTTAAGGGGATGAAAACGGGGGTCCAAGTTTGTATGGAGGAACGTACTTTCAAGTGGGCAAAGCTGCTGGCAGAAGCTAGTAATATACAATTTAGAATAGCTTCAAGTAAAGCAATCAATTAGATGTAATTTCAAAATTACTTGAATTGGGCAAGTATTGCAAGAACTATTACTATACAATATTTAAATGTTATGGACCAAGTGATTATTAGGACGTTATGAAAATTTGCCGCACAGTTTGAAAAATGCCCAATATAAGAGGACAATCCACCGGTACATGGTAGACATCCCACCCATACGCACAAAACGTTTTAAGAACACATTTATTATGCGTACTGTCTGCGCGTCTGTGTTTCCAGATAGCTACAACTTAGGGGTATTTAAGTCAAGAGTGAATAGGCTACTTCTAGGCAAGCGTGCTCCATCGTCGACCACATCATCGCTTACCATCAGGTGAGATGGTGGTCAAACGCGAGCCTATCATTAATAAAAAATAAATAAATCGTCCGAGCATTATTTGTAAATTTTATCTCATGGGCCAGAGCAATTATAACAAATGGTTTTTCACTTTAATTTCGCATGAGTTACGAAAACATCACGGGAGAAGTGTAATCAACAATCACATTTTTGTATACGTATTTGCACCTTTAATAAATTATAATAATCCGAGACCGAGCGAAGCGAGCTCTGAATTTGAGGATAGTCCGACACGGATAGGTTAGGTTAGGAGGAATCTTTGAGGGTATAACAGGGGCTAGAGTGAGTAAGCAAAGCGACGACCAAACACACAACATTTTTCTAATGTTTGTACATTAAAAAAAAGTCATCATCATCATCATTTCAGTCAAATAGACGTCCACTGCTGCACAATGAACGGTACTGTGCGTCTCGCATCCATCAGATTCCCGCAACCCTTACCAGGTCATCGGTCCACATTGTAGGAGGCCTTCCAACGCTAAGTCTTCCGGTACGTGGTCGCCATTCCAGAGCCTTTCGGCCCCAACGGTCATCCGTTCTGCGAGCAATGTGCCCTGCCCATTGCCACTTAAGTTTGTCGAATCTTCGTGCTATGTCGGTAACCAATTCTCCTGTGGATATCCTCATTCCTGATTCGATCACGCAAGGAAACTCCGAGCATAGCCCTTTCCATTGCCCTTTGGATGACTTTAAGTCTTCTGATGAGGCCCATTGTAAGCGACCCCGTTTCGGAGCCATATATCATAAAAAAAAAGTATTTGTATTTTTCCCGTGGGTCACTAATTCTGCCCGCCACAACACACCGCTAGGTAACCTCCAAAATTAAGCGTAAACAAGTGATGATATGAATTGATAGAGGAAACCCGCCTGATGTCAAATTGTTGAATACGACACCGTCTAGCAGTAACGATGTAATCATGATCTTATGTATGACTAATGGCGGCTATACTGACCGGGATGAGCAGTGACATCGGAATTATTTGATGGGCATGATGATGATCGTTTTATTTTGCTATTTTGAGTGGGTTGTAGGTGTTTTCTTGAACGTTTGATGAGCTGCTGACCAGCCCCAGTTTATGGTTCGATTTCTAGGTCTTGCAAACTGTTGTTTACTTACTTTACTTTTTTTTGGTCTAGTTGGGTTGATGTATGGTCAGGGGTCAAAAGTGCAGTTCCACCCTACCAATTCTAAAATGTCTAAAATTTCTTTGTAGAAGAGGGTCAATGGTTCATGACTGATTTAATTGGTAGCATAGAATCTGAAGTATTGAATAAACTAGTTGTGGACAATTGAACTTGTACAAAAAATAAATTTTCGACACTTTAGCATTGGTGGAGTGCAACTGCACTTTTGATCCCTGACTGTACCTAGTGTGAGCTAGTGAGAATGATGGGCCTTGATAAAACTTTTTGAGTATTTAGGCAAGTAGCAACCTGCGGTGGAGTTTGGATTTGAAGCCCTTTAAAGGTCATCATCATCATCATCATTTCAGCCGAAAGACGTCCACTGCTGGACATAGGCCTCCCCCAAGCGTCTCCACAACGACCGATCCTGTGTGTCTCGCATCCACCGCACTCCCGCGACTCTCACCAGGTCGTCAGTCCACCTTATGGGAGGCCTTCCGACGCTGCGCCTTCCGATGCGCGGTGCGGCCTTTAAAGGTAAATATAAATATTTTGGTTCGATTGGAGCGATAGCAGCGTTGGCTAAATAGTAACGGGCCCGACATCTGAGTAGTATGTCGTGAGTTCAAACCCAGGCGGGCACTTTGTCTTTTGCCAGCATTCAGCAACATGCAAATCATCTATTACCATCAGTTGAAATAGTGGTCAAGTACGAGCTTTACAATAATAAAAAAAATCATAGCTTTCAAAACGGTGAAGGAAAACATCATGAGGAAACTGGCATATCCTAGAAACAAACTTTCTAAAACATATGACATCAATTAATCTGCTGGTTCATAATTCACCACGGATGGCCAGACCATTCCCTCTCTAAGAAAGAAGGCCTCAGTCCCAGTAGTGGCAACATTATGAAGGCTGATTATCATCATCATCATCATCGTTTCAGTCGAAAGACGTCCACTGCTGGACATAGGCCTCCCCCAAGCGTCTCCAAAACGACCGATCCTGTGCGTCTGGCATCCACCGCACTCCCGCGACTCTCATCAAGTCGTCGGTCCACCTTGTGGGAGCTGAAGGCTGATTATGCTGGGAGCCTATTGTTGTTGCTGTGTCCTAACAAAACTGGAGATAAATTAACCAAAAATACAGGCCTGAGAGAAAAAAAGGACAAAACTCAGAACTGCCATACAGTATAAACTTCCCATCGACGACTTTAGGCCAACGGAGCGAATTTACTTGAAACCCACAACACAATCCAAATTGCATCCGACCCACAAAATAAATCAGTCAGCTGTCAACTGACGATACCAGAAACGTGACGACAGCAGAGCAATATGTACAACATAACACTGTTTCCCTGACCCATACAAAAACGTAAAACAAGAGAACCCATAGTGCAAGATTAATTGCCGATAGTTCTTGAACAGCGGGCACGGGACAAACGAACAAACAGACATGCAAACAGCAAACCAACAGGCAAGACACGGGGACTCGATATGCGAGCTATAATTTTAGTTGGCCCTGTTACACCTACGGATGGTCGACGGGGGTATTCTGGAATTGTACTGAGTCAAGACGTAAGTGATTTTAAATTATTTGGAAATATTTTGGAGGGTAAAATTTATAAGTCTGTAATAAGACCTGCCATACTGTATGGAACAGAATGTTAGGCTGTGAAAAAGACGGATGAAAAATGATTGCATGTAGTGGATATGAGAGTGTTGAGATGGACGTGTGGTGTGACGAGAATGGATAAAGTGAGATATAAGTCTCAGAAAATCGTTTGTCTTGGTATGGTTGGATCATGTGAAGAGGAGAGATAAAACGCATGTTACACTCATTCTTCCTCCTAACGCTGCGTCTTCCAGTACCTACGCGGCCGTCACGTCAGAACCTTTCGGTCCCAACACCAACAGTTTCAATAGAACCATAATATAGGTTTTTATGGTTCTATTGAACCTGTTGGTATTTAAGTATTTAGTCATTTTTTAAAATTGTTTCTTATTATTCATATACTTACTTACCTAGATTTTTGTAATGACGCACACAAATATTTCTTAGAACAAGAAAACCATTTTAATAAATAAAAACATTAATTTATAATTATTTCATTACATAATTATGTAAATAAACGATCTATCTACAACACATTAATGTTTATGTCCAAAACCAAACAGGTATGTTGATATTATTAACAAGTTAATTATATCAGATACAGGCTATTAAAATACTTATATTATTGAACTATTTTAATAAAACGGATCAACATTTTTTCTGCTTGAATTAATTATTAAAATACCAATAGATATAGCGCAAAAAGCAAGCATTTATAATATGAGAATATTAATATAATTTAAATCACATTTCTAGTTTTATCTTTCTTTTTTTTAATCAACAATTATAACAACAACATTGTAATTAAGCTACATTAAAATGTATTAGCTGCCCAGATATGTTAATTGAGCATTTTTTACATATCTATTCTTTGGTGGCACTCGTTACGACCTTCTGAAAGCCCAAAAGGTAACAGATTTCTATTCAACTTTTAAAAATACTGATAAACAGTAAATGTTGAGAGTAGCAAAACATTTGTTTTAATGATTGTCAAAGTTAATCAGCCAAAAACAAAAAAAAAAAAAGAAGAAGCTATTAATTCTGTTAATTAATATTGATACTATACGATCAAACTGGCAACTGTTAAATGCAACAGCATTTGTTTCCTATACGTAAGCAGCTGGTGCTGAAGCTGAGCTCTATTACACTTCTGGCAGAGCGTTTTTCATCATCATGTAGCGACTTCTGTAGGGAACAAATATGATTAGTATCACGATCATTCGCCGTTTCTCTGTACTGCCCGACGTCTTGGTGCACTCCTGCAAGCCGCCGCTCACAGTAAACTTAATTTGATCAGCTCATCGAAAAGGTGACCGACGTAGCCCGAAGAATCCTAAAACTTAAGTAACAGTTGGCAGGCCACATTAAACAGACAGTCAATGAGGTTAATGATGCGGAAGATGTATCGGAAGACGCAGCGTTGGTAAGCCTCTTACAAGGTGGACAGATAACCTGGTGAAGGTTGCGGAAATTTGATGGATGCGAGATATATAGGAGCAGTGTCTATCAAGTGAAATGGTAACGATAACAGTGGCAGTTTACAAAAAACTGATGCTCACAACTACGTAATATGTTCAATAAAATTTTTCGACAAACATTTACGCTCCATTATAATATTGTCTCCTCACCAGAATACCGCCACCCGATCACGTCGCAGTGCATATCGACTTGAGGGATTGGCTTGCCAGCGAACCCTAAATCAAACACTCGATAAAAAGGCTAAATGTTCGATTGCAAGGCGAGAACTGTTGCGCATAAATTTATGCGGTACTGATAAATTAGGAGATGTTTTCTGTGAGTTATGGTGACTTAGGTGTGTGTAAGCGCTTTCTGTGTTTCGAGAATTCAATAGTTTGCGATATTGTTTACTCTATTGTAGTCTGTTAAAGAATTATTTGACATACTTGAGAGATATAGGTGCAATAATTCTGGTCTACATGAAGCTTTGGAACATATATATATATATACTTTCAATAATATTATCGTCAAGGTGATTCAGAGATATCGTCTAAATTCAAAACCCACTTTAAATGCACTAGTATTCCGATTTCTTTTGAAGTACGTAATATTACTTTCATGTTAGTCATCCATTAATTTTTCTTTGTAAATTGCTGCGCACTTATCAAAGTTGCGAAAAAAATGCCATCGGGATCGATCAATTTGCGACAAAAACAGATGCAAAACGGATTCCAGTGCAGCATAATAAATTGGACTATCAAACCAAATTAATCGTTTCTTCGATAGAAATTCAAGAAATTAGTGCGACTGAGCTGGATTTTAGTGTGAAAGATACAGATTGATACTAACGATCGTATTTACTTGAGCTCTGTTCACAAGGATGTTCTTTTTCGGATTATTTTTGTAACTTTTTGAAATAATCGCACCTGATGGTAAGCAGTAATGCAGTCATTGATCGTGAAGCGCACTAGTTTATTAGCCTATTCAGTCTAGCTTTGAAGATACCTAAATTATAATCGGACGGGCAGACCGCAGCAAGCAAATTGTTCCAGTCCTTTGAAATTGATCAAATAAAGAAGCTCAAGCTTTTGATCGTATAACGAAGTTATAAACTCATTAATTTGATACTAATTTTGTTTATGCCATAAGATGGTAGACAACCAGGGCTGCGGGACTGATAGTAAGAGTTACTATGACCCTGGAACCCCAAGGACCACTGAAGGAACACAGGTAGGTTTTAGCCAGTAAAAATCTGACACTTCCACTTACTCCACTCATTACGGTAGGAGTCATTTAATGATTTCCTGGGTGCATATGTATTGGTACAAGTTGTTAGGCATTGCTTAGTTCTTTTTAATCGAACATCTTGTTTGTCTACCTTTGGGAACAACTTGTGACCCACGGATGCCCCTCAAGTTGAAGGGTAAAATCTACAAGTCCGTGATAAGGCCTGTCATACTGTATGGATCAGAATGTTGGGCTGTGAAAAAGACGGATGAAAAAAGATTGCACGTAGCGGAGATGAGAATGTTAAGATGGATGTGTGGTGTGACGAGAATGGATAAAGTGAGAAATGAGTATATTAGGGGAAGTTTGAAAGTGGCGCCAGTGACTGAAAAGTTGAAAGGGAATCGTTTGTCTTGGTATGGTCATGTGAAGAGGAGAGATGAAACGCATGTTACTAAAAGAGTTATGAATTTACATGTGGATGGATGGAGAGGGAGAGGGAGACCAAAGAAAAGATGGATGGATTGTGTGAAGAGTGATATGAAAGAAAAGGAAGTTAGTGATAGTATGACGAGTGACAGGGCAGAATGGAAGAAAAAAACGTGTTGCGCCGACCCCAAATAACACGGGACAAGGGCAGGAAGATGATGATGATCTTGTTTGTCTACCTAAGTAGACCTACGAACTTTGAATACCAACCAACATTTGCGATCACATCACTAACCCTTTAGACGCCAACTTCAAAGCTCCAGAACTGTACTGCTGCATTTAATTTGTTTCAAGCGAGAGTGTTAAGCTTGTTCTGACAAAAACTTACCCATGTTCTTTCTGTCCCCTAAACGGTCCGTAACGGGAACTCTTTTGAACTGTCCTGCTGCCATGGTCACAAAACCGGAACCCTGGCAAGGTATAGAAAGAACAGAAAGAAAGAAAAATATTTTATTTGGCACACGTACACAGATACACACAATGTAGAAACAACATGTAAACACTTAAGATAAAAAAAAAAAAACTAACATTGTGTGTCTCGCGCCTGCATCAAATAGGTCCAGTTCAGCAAAAATGGCCAGATAACTTCGTATAGTGATGTGGTCACAAATATTGATTGGTCTTTACAGTTCTTTGGTCTACCTGAAGTGCATACAATAATCCATTAAAAATAACTAGACAATACCTAACAGTAAGTACCCGATATATATGCACCCTAATAGATGATATCTTGCGCAAAATACCGATCCGCTCGAATTTCCAAGTGTTCATACAGTTTTAATAAAATGCCGTGAAACGGTAGCGCTATATCGCCGTATGGCACCCAAGATTTGAGCGATACGTTGCTTGTAAGGTGACCATACTGCCATACCTGTTTAGGTACTCTGCACCAATTGTACCGGTTTTATAAGTGTCAATAGACTATTATCCTGTATTTATTTTTCTTCAATTTATACTAGAAAGAAAGAAAGAAAGAAAGAAAGAAAGAAAGAAAGAAAGAAAGAAAGAAAGAAAAAACATTTATTTGTACCTCACACATACAGTAAAATTTAATAAAAAAAAAACAAAATACTATATACTGGCCTGTTGGTTTAGTGGTTAGTGGCCCTGACTGCTATGCCTGAGGTCGTGGGTTCCCACCCAGGACAAATGTTTGTGTGATGAGCACGATCATTTGTTCTATGTCTGGGTGTAATTTATCTATAATTTGAATGTATTTAGAAATATATAAGTATGTTTATCAGTTGTCTAGTACTCATAACACAAGTTCTGCTTAGCTTGAGACTAGACGGCGTTGTGTGATACTTGTGGAATATATATTATCTATGCTAATATTGTAAAGAGAATTTCAATTTTTATTTGCAATGAGTAAACTCAAAAACTTCTAGACCAATTTTCAAATTTACGAGTTTTTTTTTTTTTTTTTTTTTTTTTTTTTTTTTTATTATATAGTATTTTAGCTATACAATGTGTTTTCTACTTACACGCAAGCGAAACGGCTGACAGAAGCAAAGTATTTAATATGAGGAAATATTTTTATTTGTATTTAATTAATAAACTCAAAAATTGCTTACTAGACATTGATCTTGCAAGCAATTTAAAAAAAAAAACATTCTTTCACCCGTAGAATGCTACTTTATTACTATCACTATAGTAATAAAATAATAATAATAATATTCTACAACTGTCACACAACGCCGTCTAGTCCCAAGCTAAGCAGAGCTTGTGTTATGAGCACTAGACAACTGATAAACATACTTATATATTTCTAAATACATACATATTATAGATAAATTACACCCAGACACAGAACAAATGATCGTGCTCATCACACAAACATTTGTCCTGGGTGGGAATCGAACCCACGACCTCCGGCATAGCAGTCAGGGCCACTAACCACTAACTAAAATCATATATAATTTTTTTTTTTTCGCCTGAGATTCGGTATAATGGGTGTTACAAGGTGCTTTATACATCTAACATATAGGAGGCATACAAAAATTTACTGTTTATTATACTGAATGACATATACATATATTCGTATAATTATTTTATACTTTCATGCAGGCGAGACCGTTGGCAATCAGGTGATTGGTAAGGTTATTAAGGATACAATCATGTCTGGCTATAGGCTCTAGTGTCTTTCTGATAAAACAGAAAATACAAGGTGGTTATCTTCTTAGCTTCTTAGCATTTATGTTTGACATTTCTTTCTTGTTAAACTTGTCGACTAGCCTCAGACGAAACTTAGTACCAGTATTTCCCCTCATTCTTCTCCTCACACTTTTTTGATAAATATGTCCTTCTTTTTCTTCTTCATCGTGGTTACCCTAAGAGTAATGCTCGTTACTCCATTTTGGGCACAAATTAATGCGCTTGCCGATACTGTTCACAATCGTAAGTGCATGAGTGTGACATTTGGTGTTCGGACCTTTTTATTTTTATTAATTTTCGTTGAACATTATTAAAGAGGTATTTAAAATCGTTAATATTCAGATCTCGGGTGATGGAGAAATTCTTACAATCTGTAACTGGTGGTAATTATTTCAATTTTAGTATACATTTATTACCAACCCGCACTGGGCCCGCGTGGTGGATTACGGCCCATTCCCTCTCCTAAAGAGGAGGCCTGAGTCCCAACAGTGGGAACATTATAAGGCCGACTATGCTATGCTATACATGTATTAGTATGACGGCTTTGTTTTCTTTAGTAGGAGACAACCCGACGTATGGGTAGTAGTACTCTTACGTTGTTGAAACCTCTACGGTCCGGACTAAGCGTTTCGCCTCGTCGTTTATACCGCGTACATCGAAGGACTGGAACAATTATAATTTGGGTTAATAGGCTGGCTGGCTCTCAAGGCTAGAGTGAATAGGCTCTTAATAAACTATAGTGCGCCTCACCATCAACGATTGCATCACTTCTTACCATCATCATCATCATTTCGGCCGGCATTTGGATATAAACCTTCCCCAAGTGTCACCACAATGACTGGTCTCATACGTCTCGCATTGATCAGATCCCCTCGACCCTCACCAAGTCATTGGTCCACCTTGTGGGAGGCTTACCAACGCTGCAACTTTTAGTACGCGATCGCCATTCCAGAACAAATCCTTTTTGCGAGCAACCACAGATTTCATCACCAAAAACATATGACAACTAGAAACCTACGCAACTACCGAGTGCTTTAGGCAGTGGTCCGACCGCCGGCGAGGAAACGACTATAACTATCAGCGATTTTCTCTCTCAAGAAACGCACAATAAATATATATTCCGTGTAAACAAAAGAGATGCATATATTAAAAGTTGCTCTCTGACTGTTTACACTGCCGGCGACGACTCGCTTTACTAGTTTTGTCGCTGTGCGATGAGCTTTCAAAAATAAACTCGCTCAGCGATACTCGTTCAGCGATGCTCGCTCGCTTTATCATTTCTAAATGGCGACAAATCGCTTACGTTGGCCACACTGTGAGCGACCGCGGGCGAGTGGCGCGAGTAATCGCTCGTCGCACTTGCACACTCGCTTATAGCCCGGCGACAAAACTATCGAAACTACACACTCACTTCACGCTGATCGCCAACTCGTTTATAGTTTCTAGTGTAGCGACATCTATGGCGTCACATAAGAACTAATCCTGCATCACGAAATCAAAGTTTTCTGCGCGATTTGAATATATACGACAGCCCGAAATCATCTCTCGGGCAGCTGCCCACCAGACATAACACACGTTTGGCCGGAGGATCCTCCCTTCGTTTCTCGTTCATCGTCGACGGTCGGACCATTGCCATAATGTCCTTTTCTTGATGTGAAAACAAACAGAAGCTAGCAAGCCACACAACAAATTATTTCGAAATCAATAAAGTTTCCACCAAGAACCCGTCTTCCGATTCCAATAAAACGGACCTTGAACTGAAAGTAGTCTGATTTAATAAATTATCAGAAATCTCGATAATGTCGCGATAACTGTGGACAAGACGACCGGTGTCGTTTACAAACTAGTATCGACTGTTTTAATTAATGATATAGTTATTAACATAATCGCATACACCTGCCGTTGATAAGGTGTCGATACAGAAGAGTTATTGTGGTTGATTAGACAAGGTTCCTACCTATCAGTACCGGAATCATAATAGGGATTTTTCTTAACTCAATCTCTATTAGTGACAACTTGCATCGACAGATGTAGCGTGGGATTCCATCCAGTTAGGTGGACTAATGACACGGCGTTGGATAAGCAAGTCTCGATGTTGTCGAGTCTGACAACAATGGACTGCAGCTGCTATAGGTTGAACTCTTTGAAAATTATTCGGGGAGTATGCGCCGGAATTGCATAACTTATTTCCGCCAAACCCGTTCCATCATCGGATCATAGTGGACATCTCACCAATACGGACCAAAAGTTTTGGGAACACATTCATTGTGCGTACAGTTACGGAGTAGAATACAAATTGTACCTACAACTTAGGAGTCCCTAAGTCCAGAGTGAACAGGTTACTTCTAGGCAAGCGTGTTCCATCATCGACCAATTATCATCGCTTACCATCAGGTGAGATAGTAGACAAATGCGAGCCTGTCAATAATAATAAAAGGAAGTTTTTTTTTCCATAACTATCACACAACGCCGTCTAGCCCCAAGCTAAGCAAAGCTTGTGTTATGAGTAATAGACAACTGATAAACATACTTATACATTTCTAAATACATATATATATTATGGATAAATTACACCCAGACACAGAACAAATGATCGTGCTTATCACACAAACATTTGTCCTGGGTGGGAAACGAACCCACGACCTCCAGCATAGCAGTCAGGGTCACTAACCACTAGACCAACAGGCCAGTAAGTTCGTGGTCTACTAAAGTGGACAAAAGACAGCGCAGAGAGCAAAGAGCGCTTACTACCTTGTTCTCATTTTTAGTTTCGCCCAATTCTCCTAGTTATCTAGCTTCTCACTTCCAATACATTTGCGCCAATCACAACAAAAATCTACGGTCATCTCATAACCGTCTACTTCATTGTCCCACTCACCGTACTGACTTCATTCACTATTCTTTTCATGTTCAAGCTATTTCTCTTTGGAATGCACTCCCCCAGGAAATCAGGATGGCAACCAACCGATTGACTTTCAAAGTGAAGGTTCGCGAGCACACCCGTAAGAAGTTGGCAGCAGTATCGTCATAGCGCTTATTGGGTTTCTTATTATTTGTCTGCACTAATTGTTTTACTAGATTCGTGTATTCTCTTTTTACCTTCTTTGTAGTTTGAGTACATATATATATATATATATATATATATATTATGTATATTGTATTTATAGTATTTAAGTAAGTATATATTTGTATAAAATATAATGTATTAATAACAATATGTACCTAATGCTTAATATTGCACCTACCACCAGTTGTCTCTGCATCACCCAAAGGTTGATTGATAGAAAATGCCATATGGCATTAAGTCCGCCTCTGTACTTTTGTGTGCATAAAGAATTAATAAATAAATAAATAAATAAAGTGGACAAAATATTCCACTAAACAGAACTAGACAATACCTAACAGTAAGTAATCATTACATATGCAACCAGGAATTCATCAAACTTCTCCGCCTTTGCATTCCAGTCCGCAGCCCTTTTACTCCTTGATATAGATGTGATTATAGTTTCATGGAGAATCTTTAAACATATAGCAGTGGGCAGGGCACATTGTTTGCAAAACAGATGGTTGTTGGGGCTGAAATGTTTTGTAGTGGCGACAGCGTATCGGGAGACGCAGAATTGGAAGTCCTCTCTCTCACAAGGTGGACCGATGACTTGGTGAGAGTTGTGAGAATCCGATGGGTGAATTCACAAGGAATGCATTATTTATAATTAGTAATAGATGTTAGTATTAATAAGTTAGGATAAGCGCATTTATCGCATTGGGGATAAAAAAACCTGTAAAAATAAATGTAAGATAAATAAATGTCAGATAAAGAAAATAAATAAATAAATGTCCACTGTGGACGTCTTTCGGTTGAAATGATGGTGATGATGATGTTGGTTTCATGCTGTGGTAGGTTTAAACCTCAGACATGAATCCAATCGTCTCATCTATCTATATTAGTCTACTCTACCAACATAAACACTTTATCTGCGATCGACTGGCCATTTGATCACATCGACTAATAAATTGTAACGGCTCCCCAATCACTCACATTGACAGACAAACAGCCGTATCAATTTATTATAGTTTGCTAATTAACATTCTATGATAATTACCTCATGGTTTATCACTTTTTTTATGGATATCGAATAGGTTTATATTGGATAAAGCTTGCTATCTCTCATCAGAATTGGTTTGTCCGGGAAGTACTTTTTTTTTCGGTGGGTAAATCATCTTATGACATCCCCCGCTCTTGGGCGGTGCGAGAGATAGTGTCAGACTTTTACTGACTATAAACCCACTCCTGTTCCTTCGTTGCCTTTCGTAACAGGGCCGAGTCTTCTTTTCAGAATTAGACCCTTAGCCCCAGTAGGCTTCGACCCTGCTGGGCCCTTACAGTTGCTGACATCTCCTTAAGGCGCCCGGAATCCCGGCGGCGGTTGGGGCGTGAGGACCGTTGCGTCACGCGATCGGCCGCCTCCTTTGCTAGCATTACTGCTTCGCAGAAGGAGCCGGCCGTCTGCCACTCCTCCTCGCTCCGGACCATGGCCTGTACCAAGGCCCGGCGGCGTTGCTATGCACAAGTGGGGATCCGGGAAGTACTAGTGCCATACTTATTTTGGACGCAAATTGACATTCTTGGGCCTTACCATGATGTGTTAAAATGTAAAGCAAGTGAGCGAGAAAGAGGGATGAATATAGAGATACCTACTCCATATATAACTCCATCACTTTAACAGTTCAGCTTAGGTCGTAAAATGGGTCGCGTTAATAGAGGGATTGTTTTCAAGTGAAGCTCAGTTGGTATTTTAGTTATTCGCAAATTGATTCCTAGCGGATATTGTGATGTAAATTGGTGTAGTTTTATATCTCAAGTGTTGACACAACTGGACAATATGTGGAATCATTGAAGCAGGAGAGCAGTGGTGGCCGAGTGAGAGCAGTGGTGGCCGAGTGGTAACGGCCCCGACTTACGAGTTGTAGGTTGCGGGTTTAAACCTAGCCAGGCGCATTACTTTCTGAAATTTATTTCATCACCACTGCTCTCAAAACGGTGAAGGAAAACATCGCGAGGAAACCGGCATATCCTAGAACGAAAAATTCAAAGACATGTGACATTCACCAATCTGCACTGGGCCCGCGTGGTGGATTACGGCCCATTCCCTCTCCTAGAGAGAGGAGGCCTGAGTCCCAGTGGTGGGAACATTAAAAGGCTGACTACGATTGAAACAGGCGCTATCTCGGTAAATGGAACTGAATTTTTTTATGTAGCATTGACAACCTCATTTGGGTTTCCATTTAGAAATTTTCTCCTTGCTAGCATCTGGTTATGTGCCTCGTTAATGTGAAATTGGAATGAAAGGCGTGCGAAGAGGCTAATTCGGGATCTAGATTTGGTTAAGTCCAATCTAAAAAGCCTGAAACACAGGCGCAGGGTAGCCAGCCTTTCGGTATTTAACAGGTTGTATTTTGGAGAGTGTGCGCGGGAATTGCATGACTTGATTCCGCCATCTCATTTCTACCATCGGATAACCCGACGTACGGCGAGTATCAACCTTTACGTTGCTGAAACTTCAACAGTCCGGACTAAGCGTTTCGCTTCGTCGTTTATACCGAGTACATCGAAGACGGGAACAATTTCTCTGTTGTGGTCTTCCTGTCCAACTATAATTTAGGTGTCTTCAAGGTTAGAGTGAATAGGCTCTTAATAAACTAGTTCGCCTCACCATCAATGATTGCATCACTGCTTGCCATCAGGTGGGATCGCAGTCAAGCACTGGTTTATATCAATTTAAAAAAAAAGGAACACGGGTAAGATTTAATAAAAGTCTGACATTTCCTCTCACTTCACCCAGAATGAGAGAAGTTATTGAATGATATCACACCCAAAGAAATTGCTTGTATGGGACTTAATATAACTTTTTTTATTATTATGGATAAGGATGCGTTTAACTACTATCCCACCTGATGGTAAGCGATGATGTAGTCGACGTTAGCACGCTTACCTAGAAGTAACATATTCACTCTTAACTTAAATACCCCTGTGTTGTAGCTATCAGGAAACACAGACTCCGGCAGGGAATATCACTCCTTGGCTCCATAACTGGTGAAATATGGGTGTTACTGCAAATCCTGAGGCACGGCGCGTAGTGTTCCACGCGCGCCTCAAGGAGATGTCAGCAACCTTAGGGGCCCAGCAGGGTCGAGGGCTACTGGGGCCATGGGTGATGCGAAAGTGACCCCCGGGGCCCTGGAAAAAATGGCAAAGAAGGAACAGGAGTGGGTTTTTAGTCAGTAAAAGTCTGACACTATCTCTCGCTCCGCCCAAGAGCGGGGGATGTCATTAGATGATTTTCCCACCCGAAAAAAAAAAGTGGTCGCTCATGCATGTCCAAAATAATAATATTTTTAAATTTTACTAACATAGTTATAAGTTTGTACTAACATAATATGGACTTGTCATTACTGTGTCTGAAATAAATATTTTCAAAAATTCAATTCAGTTGCTACCTAACTCCTCAGGGAATATGCATAATGTGTTCTTGTTATAAATTACAAGTATATGATTCATGTGACAAAGAATTTTCTTCCAATCTCTTCAATCCTTTAAAGGTACACGCTAAATCACAATATCGGAAATAAACCAATACAAAAATAAAGATTTATTACTTTAGAATCACAGTACTAACAGATCAAAACATAAAGGTGTACACCCACTTACACAAGTTCATAAATAAGCCGCCACAAAGGTGGGCCATAACTTATTATTCAATAAAGCATTATTTTTTAGCCGCATATTAATCAATGACCGATAGCCGGAGAATTGATTCAATTATTATTTAAAATGCTGTGCACAATAACTGAATGGATGTACCCTTATTTGTTACTTCGCTTTTAGTAATTCTATGTTAATGTTGCGGTTGAGGAGTGTGGAGTAGGTTTTTGTTTGATGACATGCTGCATCATGGCTGATACTTGAATCAGTCGAAGACTAGAAGACAGCATTCGCTTTTTGTGAAATATTTTTAATCAAACTTAAGTATTATTTGATTGTGGTAAAACTTAATTATTTATCAGAGTCTACATACGACTACACACTCCACAAACAAGAAGTGCCACCACAATAACCAACCACAATAATAATATATTAACATCTTACCGATGAAACAATGTCAATAACTTGCTAAAATGTAGGGAACCTAGAGATGTTTCGACAAAAAGCGACTTCGATGGGTATGCGAACGTTTCTAAAAATTGCTCACTTTTTTGGGTTTGGGAAATCATCAAATATTATATGTTATCTTCCTGTCTAGATGGAGCGAGAAGTGTCATACTTTTAGTGATTAAAACTCACCTGTGTCCCTTTAGTTACCTTTTGCATGACAGGGCCACGATAAAATTGTTTCTCTAATCTAGAAATGTAGACTGAGCTAGCTGAAAGTTTGGTTTTATCTTAAATTATATTTTCATTGTAGTTATCGTCAGGTTTTCAGCTTTCCACTACTCCATCATTAACTATTCATAATTATTTAGCAGCATCAAGCTGTCTATAAAACCTTATCATAAAGCCCTTTCCACCCAATCATCCATCTCCAACACGCGAGGCGGGCGGGCCGATCTAGCGGCCGATCGGTCGTGGGCCGCTACTGTGGGCGGTGTGCGCTCACCTTTACAATGCGTCGTGTGCGCGCGCCCTAAATCATCTGCCTGTACTTGTGTTGTGCATTCTGGTTCGAGTGACGCTGGCTTTATTTGTTTTTAGATGGAGTGTTGATGGATGGGGTTAGCGCCTTTTGTGGGCTGTTGATTGGAGATCGGAAATTGTCAATCAAATCATTTTTGGGAGTTATCGGCACACAATTGTATTTTTGCTTCTTTTTTGTTTCGTGTTTACCTAACTATTGTGTGTTTTGCCAAAGAAATTCATTTTCTTTTTTCTTTCTTTCTTTCTATTATTGGATTTGGTGAGGGAAGTGTATATACACGGTGTCTTTGACATCGACACACAAACGAATGCCACGGATCCAGTACATGATTCTGGACCCCCCAGTGGTGAAATTTTCGTCGGATTTTTATCAATTAAAAAAAAAAAAACTTTTTTAAATTTTAACTGTGGAAAGTCGTTATTCTAACCAACCCCGATGATATTTTTAATTTTAAAAGTAATTCATTCACTTTTTTCACTAAAACTGTTAAAATAACGATTTTATACACTTTAAATTAAAAAACGGAAAGATTAAAAAAAAAAATAGGAAAAAAACCGACGTAAAATTCCACCACTGGGGGGTCCAGAATCATGTACTGGATCCACTGGTCAACGGAACTTCATACTCACATAGATATTACAATGAAGATAGTTAAGCGACTATGAAAATACAAATAAATAAATGGTTCTGAATAGTTACGTTGAAAATGGTATCATCGAAGTGATCTGATGATGATGATGGAGCCGGAAGGTAGGCACAGGAACTCCGTAATTAATCAATGTAACTTAGCCGTATTTGGACTTTTTAGAATTGTCATGAGATGCACTTTGGATATAAGGTACTATCGAACTGATCTGATGATGGAGCCGGAAGGTAGGCACTGAAACTCCGTAATGAATCAATGTATCCTAGACGTGTTTGGGCTTATTAGAATTGTCATAAGATGCACTTTGGCTATAAGGTACTATCGAATTCATCTGATGATGGAGCCGGAGGGTGGAAGGTAAACACAGGAACTTCATAATAAAACAATGTAACCTAGCAGTGTTTGGGTTAATTGGAACTGTCATGAGAAATAGGCACTCTGTTTATAAGTGTATCGCAACTAAAAAGTGTGAAATAAAAAACTTTTTACAAACAAAAAATAACCGACTTCACTAAAAAAAAACACTAAAAAGATCAAAATAACTTTAATTTCGGAAGTCGGTGTTAAATAAGAAACAAACAATACCGAGAAACACCGTCTTCCGAAATTAAAGTTATTTTGATCCTTTTAGTGTTTTTTTTTAGTGAAGTTGGTTATTTTTTGTTTGTAAAAAGTTTTTTTGTATGTTATGTTCTGTCAAAGGCCATGTTTGACATCCGTATGTACAGTATAATTATTCTGAAACGAGAGCGTCCACATAAAACAAGCCCCGTGGTTTACTCTTAAAACCAATCAATTACTTCATAAATCAATAATATTAATCTCGTTAACTTCGAACACGGTCGAACGAACTCACATACCAGTTCTTATTAATGCCTGCGCAAGAGTTGACTAATAACATGTCTCTTGTAATTAACAATGGTGATTACAAAACATTTATGTGGCGATAGAGCCTTGTTTTTGAGTTATAGGGTGTGTTTTGTGTGGTGTGTTATTGTGTGAAGGAGCTTAGTAAGTTTAAGATATTGCAAGTTTTTGTAAATGTTTTATTTCTTAAGTGTTTAATATTTCTAAAGTGGTGGGACTGTTTGCAAAGGGCAACTAAAGGAATACGGTGGGTTTAGACAGTAAAAGTCGAACACTCCCTCTCACTTCATTCATTAATTTCAATTCTATACCTTCACGCATTCCCGAGATAAAGGGTCTTGACAGACCGACGGACAGACAACAAAGTGATCCTATAAGGGTTCCGTTTTTTCCTTTTGAGGTACGGAACCCTAAAAATGGCTTAGTCATAACAATGAGACAAACACTGAAATATTGAAACTAAACCAGCTGTTTTATACAAAATACGATAAAAATGTATGGAACAGCTGATTTTTCTTATAAGTTCTCGCAAATTTATTAAGTTATAGAGTTATTTAAGCAATAGTTATTAACTCACATTATAATAATTAACTGAATTTTATTATTAAAACTTGACTATTAATTAAAAAAAAAAGAAAGAGAAAATTATAGGCTATGTAATTGGAACACGGCTATGTCACATATTTATGGTACAGCCACATTATAGCAGGCGTATCCGGGAAGCGAGGCATTGGCAATACGTTTTAAGTGGTTTTTGTGGCCCAGTGACTAATTAGGAGTACAATTAGGCAAGTGAAGTCAATGTCGGACGACATGTTACTGAAACGTTTGGGCTTAAGAAGGTTTAGAGGGGGCAGATGGAGAACTTTGGTCTGCTTAGGGCGGAAATCACCAATAAAACTAATCGCGTTTTAACGTTTGGCTCGCATAATCGCGTTTAGCCGCTGTCACTAGTGTCACTTGTCTGTATTTTTCTTTTGTTGTATTTTTACAAGTGACACTAGTGACAGCGGCTAAACGCGATTATGCGAGCCAAACGTTAAAATGCTATTAGTTTTGGTGAATTCCGCCCTTAGTGTTAAGGAGGATGCTCAAAGATATCCCACGAGATTCAAATATTCTTAAGTTTTTTGCATTTTGCAGGCTAAATTTAAGTTGTACATGTGTTATACTTTTTCATGCTGCATAATGTGGAATATCAATTCATGCTGAAGTTATCATTCATGTACTAGACGCACTGACACAGGGGGTAAACATAATGGCTCGTTACATCACCAGCAGTTAGGTTCAACATGTCAGTCTTCGTCAACGGCTCGTATGAAAACTGACTGTCCCTGCCCGTGAACTCAAGACAAGTATATAAACACTAAAATTCAGATACCAACTCTTTTACAAAGAAGCGCAAAACGTTTTTGGGAACACGTCGTTGAGGTGCCTACTCAATAAATAAATAAATAAACACATTCATTGTACGTACAGCTAAGACAATTCCCTGCCAGAGTCGCCACTGAGCCGCTGGTCCCAGCTGTGATTTGTAGACCATAGAGAGTTGCTACAGTAGTCAGAGAAAGCAATAGTGGTCCAGTTGTAACGGCCCCGATTTATGAGAGTAGATTGAGGGTTCAAATATTTTCAATTCCAATTTTTAACCCAGCCAGGGGCATTAAACATAAGCATAATCGGCCTTTTAATGTTTCCACTGCTGGGACTCAGGCCTCCTCTCTCTAGGAAAGGGAATGGGCCGTAACCATGCGGGCCCAGTACGGGTTGGTGGATGTCACATGTCTTCGAATTTTTGGTTCTAGTACAGGCCGGTTTCCTCACGGTGTTTTCCTTTACCGTTTTGTGAGCAGTGGTTATGAAATAAATTATACAAAGTAATGCGCCTGGTTGGGTTTGAACCCGCGACCTACAACTCGTTAGTCGGGGTGATTACCACTCGGCCACCACTGCCAGGGGCATTACTTTGTGTAATTTATTTCATCATCACAGTTCTAGAAACGGTGAAGAAAAACACCGTGAGGAAACCGTCAGAACTAAATATTCAAGGTACATGTGATATCTACCAACCCGCAATCGACCGCAGTCGATTATGACCCAACCTTCTCATCGAAAGCAGGCTTGAGTCCCAGCAGTGAGAACTTTGTAAGGCTGATTATGCTTTGCTATATGCAGTCTTACATTGAAAAACTGACGGCTTTTAACACAATCATAATGGGAAGTAATAAAGTCTTTTATGTATTTTTTTCTTTATAAATCAATAAAAAGGTGCCAGTCTACACCTGCAACACCAAGAGCCTTATGAAATACCTTTGAGACATAAGTTATAATGTATTACACCTTCATATTCGGCACCTAGATAATTCAAACGGAAACACAACAATGCTGTTTGACAATACAAACTGTTTAACCGTAATTTCTTATCTTTTATCTCAATAATCACATCTTGCACCATCACTTTCATCAAAATATTTCAAGAGTTAAGTTCTTGAAGGGTTTCTTGTAAGACTTCATGCCATTGGAGTCGAGGGTCGCGTCTATACGATGCTAAGGTATTATCATACGAACAATTAGCGAATAAATTTACTACGGAGTCGCGTGCTTGCTGAACGGTTAACCAACGGATAATGTTGGGCATGCGTGGTGGCGATCACCTGCCTTCGATGCGTCTGCGATGCGTTGGAGTAGGGTGGATGTGAATTTGCGATTTTTCGTAATTTATTTTGCCATATCTCTGTCTGAGTAGTTACCAGTGTTCCACCACTGGTAACGGCCACGTTTTACGAATTGTATGCCAGGGGTTCCAACTCAAGCAGGCACTTGGCTTTGTGAAATTTATCTCATCACTATTGCTTTCAAGAAGATGAAGGAAAGCAATGTGAGGAAATCAAAATGTCCTAGAATTAAAAAAATAAAGACATTTTATATCTGTTATGGGTCTGCGTGGTAAATTCCTAGTAATGGAAACATACAAGGATTGTTACGCTATCAATTTATCTAGACTCTTTTCAATCATATTTATTTTTTATTTTGTTTATTCAACATTTAATTTCATTGTTAAACACTTTCTCATATTCTACAAAACTGTAAAACAATTTGTCGGCAGTTGTTCTAGTTTCATATATTACTAATTTTGTTAATGCCAATAAACTTATTCTAAGCTAACAACATAAAACAAACAGTCTTCTTTTTCTTTTTTATCTTTAATTTTAACATCCTGGTAGTTTTGAGTACTGTTTGCGGCCTATCCAAATGTCCTTTCTTTGGTATTGTTCGTCAAGTCGTTGAGCTCCTTAGTAGTTCTGAGTTGAGCTACACGAATACTGACAAATGCTTGCACTGACTGGACAGGTCCGCTCAGAACTGTGTGGTTCTTTCTTCAAAAGACCATATCAGAAGATCATCTGCATGGTTCTCATATGATTTAACCATTACATGTTTACTGTATGGACTTTAAAAGAGACTTTGACCCCTGAGTTTGTTTCGGTGTTTCTTCTCAGGGTAGTCAGCTAGGAAATACCGATTTCATCTAGTTTAAATTGACAAAATAATTGACTTGTGAAAGTGTTTTTAAAAATCTATTTGCAAAATAAATGTCATTTGTTATTTATCATTTAGAATACGAAATTAAACAATCTCACATTCTACATCCATTTAGACATTGGTGTTAGCGTTCAGTTGAATCGGTTGTAGATTAGTACTAGTAATTTAAATGAAGCAAATGTCTATGCATAATCTTATAACTTGGTAACACTGGCGGACCTGGTGATTAGACTTTTTTATTGTTGATAATCTTGCGCTTGCCCCTGTCTTAGACTTATAAGTCGTAAAAGTTTTGTTGCAAGCGTGAGCCCATCTCAAAGTAACACCACCTCGGAGAGATACGACCTCTGGCGGGAGAAGTTTAAACCTCCTGATAATTTTATCGAGCCGTCGGAGGTTCTCTCCCCAGAACACGAGTTACCACGGCCAACCTGGAAAATTCTAATCAGACTCCGCACTCAAGTTAAGCGCAGCAAAGACAATCTCCACAGACGGTACCAATCTTCAGTGTTTGTGCGGCGTCTCTCTGCAGACCATGTCTCACCTCCCATCCTGCATCACGTGCCCTGTTACTTGTTCACGTGAGGACCTAATGACAGCATCAGTGGACGGCATTGCCGTGGCCGAATACTGGGGCAGGCAAGGAATTTAAAGTTTTGCCATCGATACGCTAAGAAGAAGACCAACTGGTAAGCGATAAAGTTTATCAACAATGGAGCACGCTTGCCTAGAAGGAACTTTCAGGATTGGTTACTACAGTTCACGACTGTCACAGATTTTCAAAATGGCAGCCCCGACCAACGGCAAGCGTAACGTTCGATTTCATTCTTGCTGCTCATCATCTGCATCGACATGCAGTCATTATTTAGACATTGAAAAAAAGTCTAGGTCAAAATAAAATAATAATCATGTCCACTCAAATCCAACGCCAAATAAATTGTCCCAATAGGATACGGTTTTAAGTCAAAAGGATCGAAATCTGCCATACTTACTACCTACCATTGAGGACATGCCTCTGTAATTACTTCCCTCTGCATTTAATTAATATAACTACTCTTTAATCTCACCTTTTCTTTATATCTTTGTGATTTACGCGTTTAAGGTATTTTTGATCTTCGGAAAATGTCACCATTTGACACTAATCACGCGAGGCGCGATATTTGTCCTGTTTGAAAGGCTTTTCATCACCTGCCTTTAATTTTATGATAAGTAAGACTTTCTAAGTGCAAAAGAAAAATACCAAAATCGCTAAGTTTATACCTATAATATTTTAAGAGTTCTTTCATTTCTTCATAGATCCCATCATCAGAACAGAATAGAAAAGAATATACACCCACCTGGAAAAAAATCGATGATTCGATGGTTTTCCCTCATTCAAAGCAACGACCATACAGCCCCAAAGTATAAAGGCCCAGTAGCTACTGGGGCCAAATATTTGACCACGTTTATGGTGGCGTTTAAAGTCCTCCAATGTGCAAATGTGGACACCTTGGGCACTCTAGAAAGTAGTCCATTATCAAGTGGTCTTTGAAATTAAAAAAAAAACCAAACTGGTTTATAAATGACGGAGTTCTGACGAAATGAGAACCCCTTTCTTTTTTTTCGAAGTCGTTTAACAAAGTTCGAAAACGTCCAAAACGTTTTGAGAATAGGTACGTTCATTGTGCGTACAAGTCAGAGGAATCGAATGGGTACTGGGATCTGTTTCCTGATAGCTACAACCAAGGGGTATTTAAGTCAAGAATGAATTTGTTACTTCTAGGTGAGTGTGCTCTATCGTCGACCACATCGTCGCTTACTATCCCGCGAGATAGTCGGGAGCCTACCAACAAATTTAAAAAAAAACATACAGCCGAACACATAAACTCTTTCTTTTTGAAGTCGGTCAAAAATATTCGACACTATCGTTTAACAACGGGAACGGCCCTCACGCCCCAGCCACCGGGTTCCCGATCCCGATTTCCAGTCACCGTAGGCGCTGGCTTGCGGACGGCGAGCAATGGGTAGCTCGCCGTCCGACCGTCCGGTAACCATCCGGACCGAGCCCAAGTCGTCGACGGCTCGTAGTGTTCCACGCGCGCCTTAAGGAGATGTCAGCAAACCGTAGGATTGGGGCCATGGGTGATGCGAAAGAGGACCCCGGAGCCCTGGAACGAAGGCAAAGAAGGAATAGAAGTGGGTTTTAGTCAGTAAAAGTCTGACATGCCATCCCGCCCCACCCAAGGGCGGGAGATGTAGATGATATCCTACCTAAAAATAAAAAAATCGTTGAACAATCACCATAATTATCAAAAGTTTTGATTTAAAAAAATCCAATAATATCCAAGGACCATTTTATCCAAGACAAAGTTCCCCATCCCCGAACAAAAACCGCCATGTTTTATGCACAAACAATGCAATACAACAATAATAATTAATTAAAATTTCTCAAAGTATTCCAGGAAGTCGATAGTGGGGACATTGAGGACCACTCGAACTTGGGACAACGTCTGTACACTGAATGGTCCTTAACTGAAAGGGTTGTTACAGTCGCAGTAGACGGGTGCTTCTCGGGAATTTTCTAACAGTTGATTTGTAGAATTTTCCAATGAGAACTGAGTACTATTACGTGTCATAATGGAAATTGATTGCTATTATTTTGATAGGTATACGACACCGCTGCCCGTTTTAGAAATATGAGTGTGATGATTTTAAGTGTTTAGTTTTTTGGTGAGAAATCATTAAAAAACTTCTCCTGCTCTGGTGGAGACTCTTAGTGATTAAGGCCTCGTTAATGGCCCGTTCACGGCCTTGCCGCTGTGAGCGGTAGCTAAGCGTGGGGCGGCGAGCGGAAGGAACAAAAGTATGAAAAGTACGCGGGACAGGTGAAACTAAATAAAAGCTTGTAATATTTTGAGTGTTTAGTTTTTTGGTGAGATATCATGATCAAACAACTTCTGGTCTGGGTGGAGACTCTTAGTGATTAAGGCCTCGTTAACGGCCCGTTCACGACCTTGCCGCTGTGAGCGGTAGCTAAGCACGGGGCGGCGAGCGGAAAGGACAAAAGTATGAAAAGTACGCGGGACAGGTGAAACTAAATAAAAGCTTGTAATAAGTTACAAACATAATTGAGCAAAACCTGAGAAAAAATTCAAAACAAACTCAGAAGTCTAAGTCTGTAAAATTTTGGTTGATTAATATTTGCTATCAGTACACTGGATTTTCTCCTCTTTTTTTATGTTCTCACAGTCCATCTAAAGGTTATCTGGTAGATACTGCTGTCAGCGATAAGACCGCCAATGTACCTATAGATTTAAGTTTATGTTACAATTTTAATTTACGATGAAGCTTATTCTATTCCATCTTTTCGGAACGTGCAGGACTTGATCACGAATAAAGTAAAAGTCAGGAGACTCAAATCATTGAACAAAATATTGTCAAAGATAAAAGATATTTATTTTGCAAATAGGTTTGAAAAAACAATATTGCACGTCAATATTTTAGATGAGGCTCGTATTTTCTAGCTATTTTTACCTTGAGAAAAAACACCGAATAAACTCAGAGGAAGAAATGATTGCATCACTGCTTCCCATCAGGTGGGATCGCAGTCAAGCACTGGTTTATATCAATTAAAAAAAAGAGTCTCTATTTAACCAACTTCAAAAAAGGAGGAGTTTCTGAATCCAGTTGTATTTTTTATTATAAAGTCGCCTGAGAGATAGTGTCAGACTTTTACTGACTAAAAAGCCACTTCTGTTCCTTCTTTGCCTTCGTCCCAGGGCCCCGGGTTTCACTTTCATACTACCCGTGGCCCCAGTAGACTTCGACCCTGCTGGGCCCCTACGATTTGCTGACATCTCCCTGAGGCGCGCGTGGAACAATACGCGCTGTCGACGACTTGGACTCGGTCCGGACTGTTACCGGACGGTCGGACAGTGAGCTACCCATTGCTCGCTGTCCGCAAGCCGGTCGGCCTCCTCCTTTGCTAGCATTACTGCTTCGCAGAAGGAGGCGGCCGCCTGCTACTCCTCCTCGCTCCGGACCATGGCCTGTACCAAGGCCTGGCGCGAGAGATCACTGCCGCTGATCGCAAGTCACCTGGCGTTGTGTTGAACCTTGTCATCATTATCATAAAATCAATAGCAATAGCCTCTTCAATACGTAGTACTCAGTTCGATGGTGATTCGTGACAAAGGTTTGTTTTTCTCTCGTCATTTTCCGACAGATTGTCCCTAGAGCCCTACACTCGATGGCACTTGAACCGGAGTGCTTCGGGGCACTTCGGAGAGGTTCGGGAAATACTCGATCACTCTTCAGTCTTCAGCCATGTCTGTGACGAGATGTTTTTGTTCAAGGATTGATATCTTCGGATTGTGTTTTTATTGTCTCTGAGATTTTAGGGGAAAGTATTTCTACGGATCTCGTTAACGGAATTGTGTGTATTTCAAACAAGGGTCAAAATGCAGTCACATATTTTTAAACGCAGACATTTTAGACTTTGGACCTTTGTTTTTGTTGAGTTTTATTTAGGACAAATTGTGGATTTTACTACATTCCATTAACCAATTTAACCATTTTAATTTTATTTCTTAATCTGCTTTGCCTGATACGTTGTGGACGTGATGGTGAGTCCACTAGATAAGTCTACGCGCGCCTCAAGGAGATGTCAGCAACTGGGCCCCTACCCAGCAGGGTCGAAGCCTACTGGGGCCATGGGTGATGCGAAAGAGATCCCCGGGACCCTGGAACAATGGCAAAGAAGGAACAGGAGTGGGTTTTTAGTCAGTAGAAGTCTAACATGCCCCCTCGCTCCGCCCAAGAGCAGGGGATGTCATTAGATGATTTTCCCAACTAAAAAAATCTAGATAATTATGAATGAATATTATATACATCATTATAATATTCATTTCGCATACGATATAATACCAGCTTGATGCGCTAGAATCGATTGATAAATATGCCAAGATGATCATCGGCAATGATGCACTTGTCGAGTCAAAACTCCAAAATCTTGAGCATCGACGCCGAGTTGTTAGCCTGTCGGTTATTTACCAGTTACATTTCGAGGAGTGTGCGTCGGAATTGCACAGTTTAATTCCACCAAGTCCGTTTCATCATCGGACCATGAGACTTACAGCGTTATGCCACCGGTACATGATGGGCATCCTAAATCTCACCCATACGTACAAAACGTTTTGGAAACACATTCATTATGCGAACAGCTAAGGAGTGGAATTGCTAGGCTCTATGTTTTCTGATAGCTACAACCTAGGAGTCTTTAAGTCAAGATTGAATAGGTTATTTCTAGGCAAGTGTGCTCTAAAGGTTCTGGAATGGCGACCACGTACCGGAAGACTTAACTTTGGAAGGCCTCCTACAAGGTGGACCGATGACTTGGTAACGGTTGCGGGAGTCCGATGGATGCGAAACGCACAGGACCATTCATTGTGGCGATACTTGGGGGAGGCCTATGTCCAGCAGTGGACGTCTTTCGGCTGAAATGATGATGATGATGATGAAGTGCGCTCTATCGTCAACACATCGTTGCTTACAAGAAAGATTGTGGTTAAGCTTGAGCCTATCAATAATAGTTAACTTCCAGGTAAGCACTTTCCATCGTCGACAATATTGTCGCTTACCGTCAGGTGAGCTAGTGGTAGGGTTGCCAACTGTACTCTAAAATAGAGTATTGTACTCTATATCATGTAGGTGTACTCTATAATCTATAACACTAATAGAGGATGCTAAAATACTTCTTTTATACACAGTGTTTACTATACCTACTAGTGCCAGTCACCCATATGAGTATAATTATGATGCATACCTATTCCTACCCAAATAAAGTCAACTATTTTCATGATTGTGAAGTGGCGGGAAGAGAAGAACAGGTCTTCATTGAAATTGATTAAAAATGAGCTTTTGATCTATGTAAACTTAGAGTTATAATGTTTGGAGTCATACAATTCTTTTAAAAATAATGATAAATGGTTGTGCTGAAAAAAGTACCAAAAAATACCTTTTTAATTTTTTTTTTAATAAATGTTACTCTGTTTTATAGGTCCGTACTCATTATTTACCTCTTTTGAAATGAGATATACTCTATTTCTTCTATTAAAAGTTGGCAACCCTAGCTAGTAGTCTAGCACAAGTAAAGCCTATCAATACCTAATAAAAACATGTTCTTATAACAGTTTGTCCTCCCATAACCCATAAAACAGCAAAAAGACACAACAAGGACACAAAATATCCAAAAAACAATCAACATAAAACCTCATTCACAATCAATACCCCATCACAACTCAATCACACTCGCGAACTCAACATCTCTTATTCGGAAGCCGATAATTGGAAAACTGAATTTGTAATTTCAATCATTTGTATCCATTAAACAAAGGAACAAACAAACAAATCGAATCGGGCAATTTCGGCCGCTGCCGATAGCAGCCGAAATCAATTAGCTGTTTGTAATCTGCAAAACAAAGATATATCTACAACTTTCCAGCTCGAAAATCATCTTTAGCTCTCTAAAAATAAGTCTCAAACTCGATTTTTATTCTTCCAAATTAAACTTGCGAACATAATCGTAGGATGTACAAACCAGACATCTTGGATTACCGAAAATTGCTACCAAACGAAAATACCAACATACTATCATTATTCCTTTTTTCTTAGTTTTCGATATGAAAAAAAAAGTCCGCGAATAACTTATGCGATGCAATGACCGCGGGCGGCGACATCAAAAGGGTTACTGGCGAGATGTTTTGTCCTTGTCTGGCTTGTTTATCCATCAATATCTGAGTGAGATGGATGTATGATGTTGTTGATAAAAAAATGCCCTTTATGTTGGTATGAAGCTTCGCCGCCACATTTGTAAGTATGTTCTGCAGTGTCAAATGACCAAAGTATCGCGGACGGACTCACGGTTACTTGTGCGTATAAAATTACAAATGTCGTTGTTTGCTCAGTTTTTAAATAAAGGACTTATGGGTTTGTCAAGTGGCAAGTCTGACAAGTATATGGCAATTAGGTGTTTTGGCCGGTTTGTCAACTAGTGACAAAGTGTGAATTGGGCAGGGCCGTTTTAAACATGCCTCAAGCGACATGATAAGGGAAATTGGGCTACAGCTTTTTCAGAACATCATAAACAGTCAAAATAGCATTGCAGATTTATTTATTTATTTATTTAGTACAGCAAAATAGCCATTAATACTAAATTAATTTAATCCTTTCACTCTGTCTTCTCACAGAATCGCAAACTTTCTAATAATATTGTCTTCCATTCATCAGCAAACAAATCCAATCCAGGGTTGGTCTCCACGAGCGCGTTGAGCATCGTGCATCGTTAGCATACGCGGTATAGGGGAGGTGGATCGAGCTACAGTGCGACAAAATGGGACATTAAATAATTTATGCTTTCTAGAGCGATTGTAATTATTCGGAACAAATAATTGACACAACTCGACATGTAAGTCGGACGCATCAGTGTAACCAGCTGTTGATCCCCGCACGAACGCCGGCGTTCGTGCGCCATTGTCTTACTATTGTGTCTCTAATTACGCTACTCCAAAAGTTTTAAGAATTTTATAAGCTGTTGTAATTTGGTCAACAGCCCGCCTAACCTTTAGTGAATTGCAATTTAAGCATCCTAAAATAAACATAGTAGGATACATATATGGATAGTATCCAAATAATCGTTTATATAGGTACCTGACTGAGATAAGTTTTTTGTACTTTCTCCAGCATGAGTGTATATGTAACTTCATGAGGATTCCATACACAAGCACTGGTTTCAAGTTTGCACCGAACTAGATCATTATATAGAAGCTTTATAACTGCTTGGTTTTTAAAACCTTGAAACTGTCAAGGTTTAAGGCGTAAAATAAATCCTAAACGTCTAAATGATTCTTTAGCCAGATGCTATCATGAATGAAAAGAAACTGTATTAAGTAGTTAAGGCCATAGTAAGCCGTCATGGATAGTTATTTTTTGTTTTTAGGTGAAATTCCAACACTGCGTAAATTATTTTCGGCGGTGCAAACATTGATGTTATTGGTTATTTGAAGAAGGATGATATTGGAATAAGAAAGATCGTAAGCTTCGTTTCAACAAATCCGAAAGAAAAAATAACGGCCAAGTCAAAGTGGGACACGCGCTCGAAGGGTTCCGTACCGTTCCTTGCAAAAAACGGCAAAAAAAATCACGTTTGTTGTATGGGAGTTCCACTTAAATATTTATTTTATTCTGTTTTTAGTATTTGTTGTTATAGCGGCAAAAGAAATACATCATCTGTGAAAATTTCAATTGTCTAGCTATCACGGTTCATGAGATACAGCCTGGTGACAGACAGACAGACGGCTAGACGGACGGATGGACAGCGGGGTCTTAGTAACAGGGTTTTAACCTTTGGATACGGATCCCCCTAAATGATTTTTCCAATATATAACAATATTTAAGGCAAGACTAGGATTTTAGGTGTTACTGGTCAACTAAGAACACTTTCAAAAAAACACCTTTCCCCCTTACCAACCACGATCACCATTTCAAGTCCCTCCCTCCAATCCTTTTCCTCCAACGCGATCTATATTTTGTTTAATAAGGATGTTTCAAAGAAAACAAATTAAACTATTGTAAAAAGTGTTGTAAATCTGGCTACCAAAGAGCTGAACATCAATGATAAAGTAAAACGAATTCCTTCACGACTTATCCCTTTGAATATAAAAAGGTTTTACAGGAAAACTTTTAATCAGGGGCCATCGTTCCTACCAGGGGTTCACGAGTTCTGCTGAACTCGAAATCATACTAATATCTCTCTTTTACACCAAAAGTTGGCTGGTAGAGAATGCTATGATGCAAGAGAGTCCTTTTCCACTCGCCTATCGTCAACATCGAGCATGGTTTAATAGCTTGTTGCTTCATCTAACGCAATCCAGCGCGTTGTTTGACGAAAAAAGAGACATAACGCCTGAAAACTCTGTTAGCATTCGGTAATTCCGTGATTTACTCGAATATTTCACAAAACTTGTTCCAGGTAATACGTGTTTTTTTTAAACCATTAAAAGTTTTTTTTTTTTAAATTGGCGTCATTCAGAATCTCGATTAAATGTGCAAGCCATATTCTATAGATGTACTTTTTATATTTTTAATATAATATATGAGTAGATTATGGAGGGCCAAAGTTCACGTAAAATAGCAGATATTCAGAGGTATTTACTGGATTAGTTTTACACAAATTTATAAATTGATTTCAATACAAGCCAAGATAATATCCACCAGATATCTATATATCCAAAATATCTGGAGAAATATGTGTAATAACATCATAATCACGTAAGAGCGGTTGTATCATAACAGTCAGGGGTCAAAAGTCCAGTTCCACCTTACCAATGCTACAATGTCTACAATTTCTTTGTAAAAGAGGGTCAATGGTTCATGACAGATTTAATTGGTAGCATAGGATCTAAAGTATTGAATAAACTAGTTGTGGACTATTGAACTTCTACAACAAAGAAATTTTAGACACTAGCATTGGTAGAGTGCAACTGCACTTTTGATCCCTGACTGTACCTCGAGTTGGCCGCTCTTAAGTCTGCCTATGTACAACTACTGTACATAAAGTTTAAATAAATAAATAATATTGTAAAAGCGAAATCATGTTAGTGACCTTGTATGTTTTTTAATTATTCACACTTGAACGGGTGAATGGATTTGAATTAAATGTGGTATATGGGAGAACTATGTCCTAAATACTTTTACCCCGGGAGTATGATATCTTCACGAAACGATAAGTCCTGTTTGCATTTCGAGAATTCTTTTTTTGTTCTAGATTAGCCGCCAACTTCGATGAAAGTGCATGTCTCAAATCAATGTGATGTTAAGGTACTTCCACTCAAGGCTGGTTAACATACAGGATTGAGAGATTGTTCGAAAGATACACCGCAGCTCGAGAACGCAAAGAGAAACTGAAGGAACATAAGCGGTTTCAGTCAGTGAAATCTGATACTCGCTCTCGGTCTACCTAAAGTTGGCGAAATGATTTGATTTTCCACCCAAAAAATAGACTGATTTATCATTCCCAACAGCTATAACACCGGACAAGACAGATCATTGTGGCGACACTTAGGGAAGCCAAACCAGTACTGGACGGATAAACTCAAACTAAGGCGTCCATTACACGATAAGTTTTGCTGTCAGTTTTGCCACAGTCAATGTTTTGATTGACGAAAAACCTACCGTCTAATGCGATGATTGACGTTTGCATGACGAAAACCTAATGGCGATAAAATTCCCTCATTAAAACATCATTCATGATTGATGGAATTGATTGACGCCTGCATCACCGTGTACTGGACGCCTAAAATAGACTTTTGAGGATGCCAAATCCACACTTTCAACTATCAAAGGGCAACTTAATCATCTTCAATGTGAATACCATTCGAGAGTACCCTTAGTAACCCATCCGGGGACATCGAGCTTAAAAATGAAAGCATAAATCACGATCTTTGGCCCTAATTAATTCCTCCAGGCTTGCAGGGGACTGTGCTATGGGGTTGAATTATTTGAAAAACTTTCACCTCTTTTGTACTTTTCATTATCTTTTGGTCACCTGCGTTCAGGTTTATGGTCCAAAGTTATGGGTTCTGATTTGGGGCTGGTTTCTATGGATTCAGAAGGTGGGAGGTCTATGAAAATAATGACAGTATCCAATGTGGTAGAAATATCATTAGCAGTTTAGGATTTGCTAGTTTTTTAATAATACGTAAATATTATAAAACAAAGTCACCCACTTCGTCGAACTGTCTGTATGTTCGCAATAAACTGAAAATCTACTGATCGGATTATCATGCGGTTTTCATCAATAAACAGAGTGATTCATGAGGAAGATGTAAGCGTATTATAGTAGAGAGAAGTCGAAAATTTCAAAAATTTACAACACATATCCAGGGCTGGTATGTGCCAGGATTATTCGAGAGAGTTACCGCGGTTTTAGAACGCAAAGGGCAACTAAAGAATCATGGGTAGGTTTTAGTCAGTAAAAGTCGGACACGCCCTACCACTCACTCCCACTCACTACTCCAACAAAGGACCTTTTAGGGTTATATAATGTCTTGTCTGTAAATAAAAGCAGCTGAACGATTCCGAAACGTCAAAGAATAATTCTTGACGCAAAATTATTGCGTCCCATAATAATATATGGGACATTCCGTCACGACTATTATGGGCTATTAAGATAGTATCAGTAATATTTCTTTATATACTTCATATTTCAAGAAAATAAATAAAAACTTGTTCAAAGATACCTGTTTTTGTAAAAACTCTTTGATCGAGGCGCCTAGCTTTTTTACAAGTCGACTTTACTTCAATGCTCTCGTCACACTGATTTAATTTCTATAAATCGAATTCGGATCATCGCACTCCACAAAAACCTAATCCAAATCTCACAGTTCGAAGAATAATTTTATTTGAAGACATCTATGGGAACCACTCCGAAAAACTACGAATCATCTGGGCTTTTTGTGGTCATACTTTTAATAGAAAATCATCTGCAGATTGACAATGTTTCATTTGCTGATGACTAACTATAAATCAACCCGTATTCCAAAGACATAAGGATAATAATCTCTCTTATTTCAAATTGATTGACAGCGAATATAAAATTATAAAAGTCAAAACTCTGCATTCCAAATTGAACTTCACAGATCTTCAGATATGGTTTAGTTTTCGTTGTTTTGGGTTTGTTAGTAAGAAGTGATATTTTGGACAATAGATTAAGAATCGATGAGCACAGCTTTGGAATTGATTTCAATCAGTGCGACGGTAGGTGGCAACTGTGTTACGATATCCATTCGACTGGTAATTTATGAAGAGGAAGGTGCTCTACATCAGATTTGATTTTGGAGATATTAGTAGGTATATTGAGGTGCCTTTAAACAAAGGCGTTTAAATCCAGCTGTGGCATGCAATATGTTAAGTACTTTGAGGGCCAATTTTTCAGCAGTTAACATTTTTTTTTTGATGTGAAAAATAGTGATGTTTCAGCTTTCGCTATATAAATATTACATTCTTTGTAAAAATAAAAAAATATAAACGTAATATTATTTTTCCGATAAATAACTTAGAAGTGAACTGAACCCTGAGTTTGTTTCGGTGTTTATTCTCAGGCTCAGCTAGGAAACACTAGCCTCATCTAGTTTAAACTGACGAAAAAATTGACGTGAAAATGTTTTCAAAAACTTATTTGCAAAATAAATATCACTTAAACATCAAAATTCACTAATAAAAATTATAAGATAATTTTCACCACAATTTTTAATTATCACCAGTGCGGTCAAACGACGGCGATATACTGAAGAAGAGCATCTTACCAGCCGTCTCTGTGCTCTGACAGTCAATCAATAGTTCAATCTAATTATGAATGGATTTATTTTTTATTGCAATATGTAATAACATTGTATAATAAATGCCCTCAAGTTCATTCCCCGGAACATATAGTAATTGTGGTCACTTCGTTCACATCTTACTTGCGTGAAAGAGCTGAGAAACGTACCTACTTGGTTTTTTTTTTAGTTGAGTCACATAATGTCAAAAGCACACTAAAAGTCAAAGCAATTTTGATAGGTTTATTTTCGTACGGCCTCTCTTTAGAATGTGAGAAAACTGGTAGACTCCGCAGATATAGATTACTATTTTTATTGTACTTTTTGGTACAAAGTTGACCGGTCTACACGATCCTCTAATTAATACCTATTAATATTGTTTAATGGAAATAAAAACATTTTGAGTTTGATTATACCGTCAAAAGTTCCAATAATACGTCTAAATAGACTAAAATTTAATTTAATTTATTCAGTTTTAATCGGGAGAATAGTATTTTTTTTTTATAATTTTAAAAAAGAACACCTGACTGCAAAATGCAACTAAAAAGTGACTTTTTGAACTTTTTAGTTTATAATAATAATAATTTATTTCTAAACGGACAACAAAGATCTATTAGGTTAGGCTTGATGTGTCCTAACTTCTCTCGCTTTAAGGCAGAGTGGGAGGGGCGTGTCAGACTTTTACTGACTAAAACCACCTATGTTCCTTCTTTGCCCTTTGCGTTCCAGGACCACGGATTTCCCTTTTTTAAGTCAACCTATGGCCCCAGTAAGCTTCGGCCCTGCTGGGCCCCCACGTTTTTTTGATATTTCTTTGAGGCGCGCGTGGAACACTACGCGCAGTCAACGACTCGGGCTCAGTCCGAACGGTTACCGAACGTTCAGACAGCGAGCTACCCATTACTCGTCGTCCGCAAGCACACGCCTACGGTGGCTGGAAGTCCGGGTCAGGTATCGGTGGCTGGAGCGAGAGGACGTCTGTTCCCTCACACGTTCAGCCGCATCCTTGGCTAGCATAACTGCTTCACAGAAGGAGAGTGTAACATCACGATAAGAGCCATGGAAGTGAAGTAGTAACCAAAAACGTGGGTACAACCGCAGGAACAGATAGTGAATACTACTCTACTCTACTACTCTGGAATGAAGCACATTCCAGAGTAGTAATCCCTAGACATCAAAAAAGCCGAAAGTAAATTTTCCTTCAAGCGTAAAATTCGGAACTACTACTTGAAGTCCTCTAAACCTTAGTTCGGTCTTTGTCATAATTGTTATTTTTTAAGTTCTCCTAATTATAATGTATTTATTAGTTTATAATATTAGCTTAAACAAGTATTATATTCTTCTTCTTCTTCTTTTCGTGTCGATGTACTCTAACAAAATTTTATCTGACCAGTATTTGGCAACCTCTACGGTTCTGTTATTGGCCTCGTATAGATCCTGAAAACTGCAGGTGGTTGTGCAGGATGGACAGCATAGCAAATGACGCATGTCCTGTACAGCGGCTCCACACTGGCACTGTGTTAGAGATAAGTCGAGGAAGCCCCATTTGGCCAAATTATTTTTACAGCGGCCAACCTGAGTCCGCAGTCGGTTAAGAGATTTCCAGATTGGCCACTGCAATTCGCGTCCAGGGGGGAGATGCTCTGACGGGGTGATGAAATGTGTAGGAGTTGGGTGCTTCTATTTCCACAGCGCGCATCTCTCGTCCTCTGCACTGTCTTTTGAAGAGGTCGTAAATCGCATAAAGCTTTTACCACCATAATAACCATTTTATTATTGTAACTCAATTTAATGATACTAAATTCTACTTGATATAAATCTGTTATTTATTTATTGCGCACACCTACCACATTGTTGTCTCTTTTAACCCAAAGATTGACTGGTAGAGAACGCCTTGTTGCATTAAGTCCACCTATGTACCACTACTGTACATGAATTTTAAATAAATAGTGTTATATAAATAATGCCGCTATTCCTTTTCTTCTCCCAAATCAATCAGTGTTAAAACAAAACGTTAATTCTACTTAATCTCTATCTTAAGACTATTGGCTTATTCAGAAGGTAGACCTTCTTGAATTTAAATATAATCTTAATGGACTATTTCTGCTAATAGTAATTACCGAATAAAAAATTACGACATCTCGCGATTGGTTCTGATTTCTGTAGCGTCGGCAAAACAGTTGTTTGTTTTTCTTAAAGCGAAACATTTTATTTATTTATTTATTATAAACTTTATTGTACATCTCATAATGTGGTCAGGATAAAATTTTGCAAACACTAAGTGTACAATGGGCGGTCTTATTGTACAGGGCAATCTCTTACAGACAACTTTAGCATGGACTGAACGAAAGGAGATGATAGATTTGAGGCCGTCAGTATACAAATAAAAAAAATCTATTGAATAATAATTATAATCCTCCCAATCTAATTTTGATCACTGTGGCTAATTTTAGAAGAAATTAGCCCAAGTACACAGGAGATATTATAGTTCACAAGTGCATGCGTAAATATAGGTACAGTCTCTGTTAATTTACTCTTATAGTCCGATGGGATGGCACAATAGCCGGTGACACGATCGAGGAAAAATAGTACGTTAGACCAACGGCTTTAGGCGCTTTCCGAAATACGGGGGTATCACACCATCAAGTTCCAAACTCAGAGCAGCTACAGAGTAATTCTTCAGGTAAAACCACTAATGAGGATCAATCACATAATAGCAAATCCAATTTTTACTAACTACATAGTATTTAAGCATTTAATTTTTTTAATTATTAAAATCCGTCAAGAAATGGTGGATTTATTAAAGTATTTCTGAACGGCTACTTGGAAACGCGCGCTCTCGCTGGACTGTTTACGATGACGTCATCTGTCATGATCCGTGAGACGAACTGCTTGATCGTATTCAATCGCCGGTGGAGACCGATCATGACAGTTGACGTCACAGCGAGTCGCTTCATTCTCGGGCGCGTTTCTGGAACTAATACACTAAAAATGCTCTTCGTCATTTTTGATCCGATTTAAATAATTTCTTCACAATATTTACAGTTTTTTTTTTTTACGCTAAGGTCTCCGTACTCCACAAAAATCATTACTGATCCTCATTGTGTACAATAGTATGTAACAGATACCTATAAGTTATTTTAAGAATTGTTTAGTGAAATAAAATATTCATTAGTATTATTTTCTGCAGTAAAACAATAAATACGTTAAATAAATATTTCATGATATTACTTTTCATGAAAAACAGAAAAATTGCTTATTAATTTCTTCATAAACTATTATAAAACCACTACAGTTTTTATCATAAAAAGAAATACGTTTCATTATAACTTTAATTTCTCAGCGACACAAAAATTGTTTTTATTAATTCTCAACAAAAACAATAGCTTGTTTGTCTCACGGTACTAATTTAGATTAGCGTTCGCCATTTTGTTTTTCGCTTTTTTTTTTCCAAATGCCAAACGTTCGTCTCTAGGGAGCTACTTACCGTGCCCATCCCCGAACAATAATACCGTGAAATGGCTGCTTTCCAATCAGTATTAAGTTTTTTTCTTTCGACTTTCGGTTTTAAATGTTTGATATTTTAATTTTTTTTTATGTGTTTTTTTAGTTTTCTTTTTTAATACTGGTTAAATATTATTTAGAGAAAATATAAAAATATTTTAGGAGTACCTAGTCGTAGTCTATTTTTTTTTTCACCTTTTCTTTTTATATTTTTTTTTTTGCGTAGTAACATAGAAACTCGAATATTTAAAATTATTAGAATCTGTCTTGGGCGCTTTCAATTTATTCGTTTTGACGGCCTGCTGCGGTGCGGATGCGGTGCGTTAGTCGTACTGCGTACGGATGATCGTATTTTTCATGCAAAGCGTGCGGTGCGGCAACCGTGCGTCGAACGGTCGACAACCGGACGGCAACGTCACAAGCAAGTGTTCAATTCGGTGTTGAATAGCGCATTACTGGCATACAAACGCACGGCAGTGAGATACGTTTTCTATTTAGGCGCTTGTTATCGGACTACTAACGTACTGCAACCGGCCAGCTGCGGCACGGTAAACGTGCGGCAGCGGTCCGACAAGAAACCTCTAAATTGAAAGCGCCCACATCTCTCTTAATCTTAGTGAAATGAGGGTAATTTCATAACAATGAAAGTGTGTATGTTCGTATATTAATTTATTAATTAATCATGGGCAACAAATAATAGATTTTAATAACGGGAACGGGAAATAGTATAATTCTACCCCTATAGTACGAAGTTCTATTGAAGTATCTACATCAAGTATCTTTTCGACTATCACGCAGGCTAAACCGCTGATAAAAACTAATCATTATCATCATCATAATTTCAGCCGAAAGACGTCCACTGTTGATCATAGACCTCCCATAGGCGTTGCCACAACGACCAGTCCTGTGCGTCTTGCATCCGTCGGATTCCCATAACTCACACCAGGACATCGATCCACCTTGTGGGAGGCTTAGATCGACGCTGCATCTTCCGGAAGGTGGTCGCTTCTCCAGAATCTTTCGTTCCCATCGATCATCAGTTCTGCGAGCAATGTGCCCTGCCCACTGGCGATTTTCAATCCTGATTCGATCACGCAAGGATACTCTCTTTCCTCTGTCCTTTGCCTTCTAAATAAGGCCCATAGAGAGCGACCACGTTTAAAAAAAACAGTATAAGAATATTACTACGAAGTTCCTATATTACTGAAAAACTCAACTATAAAGGGTCACTTCGACTTCGATAATTAAGTGACACTAATGGGAGACGACACTGACTTCTGTAATACAGGTTTCTACCTAGCTCAAAAGTCAAAGCTTCAAATTTTACAATGTAAAACAGTTGTTTGTATCAATAAACTATTTATAAAATAACTAACTACCGCTGGCGGTTCCATCTGCGTGAAATGAGTACTTCCTAACTTTTCAAGTTATGACTTATCTCATCCTTTTTCGTTCAGCAGTTTGAGCGTGAAGGAATAATAAACATATACACACATATATTCACAGTTTCGATTTTATAAGGAAATAAAGAAGAAAGAAAGAAAAGAAAAATATTTTATTTGGCACACGTACACAGATACACACAATGTAGAAACAACATGTAAACACTTAAGATAAAAAAAAGAAAATAAAAAAGCTAACATTGTGTGTCTCGCGCCTGCACCAAATAGGGTGATGTTCCTATATCAGGCACAAGATTTAATGTACCTACGATTCTAAAAAGTTAAAAGGCAAAATATAATATTCACCTCTTTGTCTAAAAAGTGCGTAGGTATCGTAGGAAAACTTAATCAAAAAGAGAAAAAATATTTGATAAAAAAAAATTAAATAAAAAACGGAAAGAATGGCTGACCTCCCAAGTCCGTCCATCTCGATCAAAGGGAAACAATTATGAAACATTTTAAAAAACAAACAAATAAAAAAGTATTATAATGGGTAAAACAAAAAAATGTTCGCATTCTTCTTCCATTCCAGTTGAATTTTTTCTTAGGGTGGATTTCACAACCCTTTATGTTTAAAGGGAGAAATAAAGCCAAAACAATACATGAGGATTTTTTTCTCGAAGAACCATATTTTAGAACGGGAGTCGACGATGAAAAGGTTTAAGTAGCTTCATAAAAGAATTAGCCATTAGCATTTGTAATTTATAAGAAACATCGCCAAACTTAAGTGGCAGTGGGCAGGGCAGCTGGCTAGCAGAACAGATGGTCGATAGAGCCGAAAGGTTCTAGAGTGGCGACCACAAACCGGGTGATGCAGCGTTCGAAGGCTCCACAAGATGGACCGACGACCTGGTGAGGGTTGCGGGAATCCGACGGATGCGGGATGTACGTGGTCATTGTGCAGACACTTGGGGGAGGTCTATGTCCAGCAGAGGACGTCTTTTGGCTGAATTGATGATGATTACTTGTAGTTATTTATAAAAAGTGTAAGCCTCATATTTACGCGCAAATTTTAAATGATATAAACTAGAGCTTGACTGCGATCCCACCTGATAGTAAGCAGTGATGCAATCGTTGATGGTGAGGCGCACTAGTTTATTAAGAGCCGATTCACACTGGATTTTGAAAAAATGGGACCAATCTAGAAGCATATCCTTTAAAAAGTACAAAAAAATTTGCAAATCGGTCCATAAATGACGGAGTTCTGAGGTAAAAAACATAAAAAAAATACAACCGAATTGATAACATCCTCCTTTTTTTGAAGTAGGTTAAAATACATCCATATGTCAGTGAGATAACTTTAAAAGAATACATTGAGATTACAATTACTCACACAATCACATTTTAAATATAAATTACAACAACCTAAATTAAATTTAAAAACACTGGAACAATTTGCCTGCTGCGGTCTTTCCATCTAATTATAATTTGGGTATCTTCAAGGCTAGAGTGAATAGGCTCTTAATAAACTAGTGCGCCTCACCATCAACAATGTATCACTGCTTACCATCACCTGTACTGTTCAAGTGTGAAGAAGTAACAACCACAAACACACTCACAAATTTATCTATTTAAACTTCATGTACAGTAGTGGTACATAAGCAGAGTTAATGCAATAAGGCATTCTCTACCAGCCATCTTTTGGTTTATAAGAGAAATATTATTGTGATTTTTTATACTGTTATATTTTGTAAATTTATTAGAACTTATATATATATGTTCTCATTGATATGTGTATCCTGCTCGTCCTAACCTACGGTGCCCAGACATGATCAAAATGAGTGGGACAGTATAGGCTAAAATAAAAAATAAAAATTGTGAATGTGGGGACTATGTGGATTACTTTTTCCTTTTCTGTAATTTTAACATGATGTCTGGCAGTTTTGAGTATTTCATTTGTTTATCAATAAACATACATCAAAACCTAATTACAACTGTAGTAACAAGTACCTACCCTACTTACCATTTAAAGAATAAAAAAGCCCATAAGAAAAAGTCCAAGATAATTTTTCAACAGCAATCCACGCTCCCCGCCTATCTCCGTGGCCGGTGCCGCGGGTACGTCGTGTGTTAATTGTTTGTTCTTCATTATTTTCGACTTCAATTGCCCTTTTGTCTCAACCATTCTTTTCACAATTCCGCATTATTTCGAAGGCTTTCTTCCAGTAAACGATTCAGTTCATTTTTCAGCCTTTTCAGTGGCGAACCGTGCGTCATCATTAACTGAAAAACTGAAATTGTTTTTTTTTTATTATTTTTCCGTGTCTGCCTTTCTTTTGGCTGTCGATGTGGAAATTTGGCGCGCAGTGAGTTGTTTTTTTTTTTTTTTTACTTTTTTGTGATCATCAGCAATTATAATTGTTTTGCCGACTGTAGTTGATTGTACTTTGTTGTCGATATTCTAGGTGAGTCTAATTTTATTTTTCCTTGTTTTCTTATTCATCTAGTTTTTATCATATTGTATATAATATAATAGGTCTTTTACCTATGAAATTGCCGTTTTTTAAAACGGGTTGCTTTAAAGTGTTATATCTTTGGATTGACTTGGAATTATAAGTTCAAATAAACTTTACATTAAAAAGTACGTTATTCTTTTTTCGAAATTAGTTATTTATTGGTTTCTTTGTATATTGTATTTTCTGTAATATCGCAGTACTTCTAACCATGTTTGTATAAAATGTAAGAAAATCGCATTATTTTGTAATATAAGTTCTACCGTGAAAACAATGTGTCTCAAGCAGTATGCAATATTGATGATTGATACGGACTTAAAAGTGCTAATGAATGGGATGTCTATTTTTATTTCAATCACTTTCACGTAGGAAATTTTATCTCACAAATAACTTTTCTTCTCAGGGCGGCTGGCTACAAGACAAAATTTCCAAAACGAACACAGAGTTCTTTTGTTAGAAGAAAGTCGAAGGTCATTGATATCGCTTGCCCTTTGAAATGCATAGTTTCTACGTTGAAACTCTTAGTATGAAAAATCGTTTTTTTATTAATAGCTTTCATGGTTATAAGTATTACCTATAAAACATTCGATTTGTAAGCAAGCCCAGATAAACTAACCTCACTTCGTCACAGTACTAAAAAAACTATCGAAACCAAAATGGCGTGTCAAGTTTTAATATCACCTTGTAAACAGTAAAAGACACTGGCCATCGCCGTCGTGACTAACAATTTTAGTATATACCAACATAAATATCAACATTATAGAACTAAACTTACGAAGAATTTTGAACTGTATCTTAAGATGCATAAGAGCGATCGAGGTTACGTTTTCGGGAGTCAAAACTCCTCCAATATTTTTGTAAATTAAAAAGATACCATCTACCACGTAAGTATATTGTCTGATGGCAGATAAAAAACTTTATACATATAGAGGATTTTTGGAAACACCGCTCCCGTCCCATAATTGGCCCAAAAAGTTTATCTTTTCAAAGAAGTTATGGTCATTTATGGTACAATATTGTCTCAGTAGACTCGTAAGGAACGTTTTCGGGCAGTTTCCTTTAAGTTATGGGTTCGTGACGTTTGAAATAACATATTTGTGTTTATATTGCCATGAGAATGTTGTAATTAGTGACTCATGCTTGAATCGGTTTCTGTATTACGTCAGATTTTTAACAGTTTAGTAGTCAAATGCTATTAAGATTATGAGATATACATACAGTTTTTTTTTTTTCGGTGGGAAAATCATCTTATGACATCCCCCACTTTTGGGCGGAGCGTGAGATAGTGTCACACTTTTACTGACTAAAAACCCACTCCTGTTCCTTCGTTGCCCCCCGTAACAGGGCCGAGTCTTCCTTTCAGAATCAGACCCTTGGCCCCAGTAGGCTTCGACCCTGCTAGGCTCCTACAGTTGCCGACATGTCCTAGAGGCGATATTCCTACAGTAGAATACTCTCAGTTTGGTTACAGACTAGCCAAATATTTGTATCTATTTGGCTTGACTTGGATCTGCTGAAAGAACCAACATTCAGTGTGTTTGAAGTAAAACGAACATCCATTTTTGCCAACAGGCATGCTAAGATTATTTATTTTAACATTATTATAATTATTTCAGCCTTATTATTTTGTTTTGTTGTTAGTGATAGCGTGACGAGTGACAGGACAGAATGGAAGAAAAAACGTGTTGTGCCGACCCCAAATAAAACGGGACAAGGGCAGGAAGATGATGATGATCATTATTTCAGCCGAAAAACGGTTACTGTTGGACATAGGCCTCCTACATTTTCACTTCCTCCGACACTTTTTAAGACCCATAGAAGTTTTTAAGAAAAATTGTCTGCTTCTATAGATGTACATACATTATCGAGGGCCAAAGTTCACGTAAAATAGCAGATTTTCAGAGGTCTTTACTGGATTAGTTTTCCACAAATTATATTTTCTATAGCCTAGGTAATATTCACAAGATATCTGTGTACCCAAAGTATCTGGAGAAAGAGGATAATATCATCATCACGTAAGAGCTGTTGTATGAAAATATACCTCAAGTTTGCCGCTCTTAACGTGCTTTCTGAGCCATGGAGGAATCTCGATACGTTAAGATGGTCACTTATCCACAGATCTGAGCAAGCATAACTCAGGTTATGCTTCACTCGGGTCGTCTCGAAGGCTAACTGTCACTGTAAGTGACTGTCATTACTTACACGAGAGCCTCATCAACTACACTCGTTATTATCATTTCAGTCGTAAGACGTCCACTCAGTTGGGCATAGGCCTAGTACAGTGACCCGTTCTATGCGTCGGATCCCCGCGCCCCTCACCAGGTCATCATTCCACCTTGTGGAAGGCCTACCAACGCTGCGTCTTCCAGTACGTGGGCGCCACACCAGAACCTTAAGAAGTTGAAGTAGTAAGTAATTGAAGCTACCGACATTTCCCCAAGAATCGCCAAACTTAAGTGGCAGCGTGCAGTGCACATTGCAGAACAGATGGTCGATGGGGCGGACTCACACTAGTCTTAAAATGCCAAAAGACCGGACGGTATTTCTTTATTTCCATAGAAGATGGGTAGGCCTTTAGCGTGAGACGCTACTTGTGTCGATACCCTTGCGCCATCTCATCTTCCTAGTTCGTTGTGCTGTGCCGATGCTGCCGCAGCTTCTGCAGAGAACCTCAAGCGGCGGAAATATAATAACCTAGTTGGTAGTTATATTTACGAGCCGTTTGGGGTTGAACCTCTCAGATCGTGGAGTCCGAGTGCTCACAAATGATTGAAAGTACTTTCAAAACACCTTGTTGAAACTTTGCGTGACCCAAGGACTGGCTTTTACTTCAGACAAAAGATAAGCATTGCCATTCAGCGTGGCAATACCGCCAGTCTTTTGGGTACATTACCAGTCGACAGCAATGCGGAGGAGTTTTTCGACGCCGTACTTTAGAATGCTTTTTTAGTTCTTTAGGGCTTTTATTGTTAATTTTGTAAGTTATTTTTATTTGGGTTAAGTTAAGCATTTTAATCGAATTCAATCGTCGAATCCGACTCGGCTGGGCAGCGTTCGGGAAGCTGCGCGGTGTCTTCTCGTCCAATATACCACAGTGTCTCAAGACGAAAGTCTATGACCAGTGCGTGTTGCCAGTGATGACATATGGCTCCGAAACGTGGTCGCTCACAATGGGCCTCATTAGAAGGCTTAAAGTCACCCAAAGGGCAATGGAGAGGGCTATGCTCGGAGTTTCCTTGCGTGATCGAATCAGGAATGAGGATATCCGCAGGAGAACCAAGGTTGCCGACATAGCACGAAGAATCGCCAAACTAAAGTGGCAATGGGCAGGGCACATTGCTCGCAGAACAGATGGCCGTTGGGGCCGAAAGGTTCTGGAATGGCGACCACGTACCGGAAGACGTAGCGTTGGAAGGCCTCCTACAAGGTGGACCGATGACTTGGTAACGGTTGCGGGAGTCCGATGGATGCGAGACGCACAGGACCGTTCGCTGTGGCGACGCTTGGGGGAGGCCTATGTCCAGCAGTGGACGTCTTTCGGCTGAAATGATGATGATGAAGCATTTTAATGTATTAGTTATATGATAAATAAAATGCTGTCTTAAAATTATATCTAGCTGCATAGATATTTTAATTAAAAAGTACCTATACCTACTTACTTTATAGCAGCTTATATGACTTATAACAACTTCTTCAACAATTCAACAAGAAAATTCCGCAAAAATGACTGTAGATAGGTACATATCTTTATTCTGTCCGTTTGGATTACCCCATAACAGGAAAAAGTAATCGACGAATATGGCGTCTGCTGTTTTGAAAGTATCTTGTTTCCTTATTTATTTAGTATTCCAGATCTGTTTTGACCTTAGTACTACTTGATGACAAGTCTTGATGTCAAATGAGATGTAACTGATATTTTGGGCTTTGCGTACACATTCGTATTAGCTGCCAAAGCAAGGCAAGCTCTTTCCGTAGCCTTCTCCCAACTATCTTGGGGTTGACTTCAAGTCTAACTGGTTGCAGCTGAATACGCGTGTTTTACTTGGAGCGAATACCTTTTAGACCTTCTCAACCCAGTTACTGGGCTGTGGAATGCCCGGAGGACACGGTGGAGCATACGGTAGTGGTGTGCCCCGTCTGGACAGAGCACTGCCGTGTCCACGTGTGGGCGATCGGCGGCAGCGATCTCTCACGCCGGGCATTGGTACAGGCCATGGTCCGGAGTGAGGAGGAGTGGCAGGCGGTCGCCTCCTTCTGCGAAGCAGTAATGCTTGCAAAGGAGGCGGCCGATCGCGTGAGGCAACGGTCCTCACGCCCTAACCGCCGCCGGGATTCCGATCCCGATTTCCGGCCATCGTAGGCGCGGACTTGCGGACGGCGAGTAATGGGTGGCTCGCCGTCCGACCGTCCGGTAACCATCCGGACCGAGCCCGAGTCGTCGATGGCGCGTATTGTTCCGCGGGGGGCGCCACAGGGAGACGTCAGCAAATCGTAGGGGCCCAGCAGGGTTGAAGCCTACTCGGGCCACGGGTAGTGTGAAAGTTGTCATTAGATGATTTTCCCACCTAAAAAAAAACCTCATGTATGAGAGGCGGGTGCATTAACCACTGGCGAAGCAAGACAAACACTAGCAGACATCTTTACTTTCGGATTTTAGAGTACGAGTATTATAAAATAGGAGATTTAGTTTGCCAACGTAAATTACTAAGCTTATCAATTTATATTACACATTAATTTTAGCATAAAATATAAGCTCAATCAGCCTTATAATGTTCCCACTGCTGGGGCTCAGGCTTTCTCCCTAGGAGAGGGAATAGGCCGTAATCCACCACGCGTGTTCAGTGCGGGTTGATAGATGTCATGTCTTTGAATTTTTATTTCTAGGACATGCCGGTTTCTTTGCGATATTTTCCTTTACCGTTTGTGAGCTGTGGTGATGAAATAAATTACATATAGTAGTTTTACGTTGCCACGTTGAATGGCAATGCTAATTCTTTGGGCGAAGAACGAGCTAGCCCTCTGGTCACGCAAAGTTAATGGTTTTATCTTCCTTACATTCTCTTACAACGCTAGGAATTTTTTGAAGCGATCTTTAACGACAGCTTTTATCCATTACTGATACCATTTTCTCCTCTTCCTCCCTTCCAACTAAAAAAATCTGGACACTACGTCTGCAAAACAAAAAATATAAGTCAATAAAAAAATGTTAAAAACTCTTACAGCATTACCTTTTAAACATATCTTAAGCTTTGTGGAACCCTAAACCCAGAACCGATATATCAGAAAGAATCGAAGGTGCCACATAAACAAAGACTTTATGTAACCCAATCCGATTCGGGAGCCTTGGTTAAAGTAAGACATAAATAAAGAAGTTATGAGTTTGTAAGGCGAGGCGATACGGTGTCTCTGTTCACACTGTTGTAGTCAAGTGTGAGTCGGCTCTTGTAGATATGTCTTTGTTTTGTCAGGACTTGCAGTTGGTTCTTAGAATTTGATACGTGATTAATCATGACTTTCCTCTTCATTTCTTGTGTTTTTTATTTCGATTATATTCAGTGTACTGTTTGTCGGAAGGGCATGAATTGATTCAATGAGACTCTTTTGCGTTTTACTTTCTAATCCCTCACTGATGGAAATTGTCATTTTAGCTACAGTTATATTATCATTTGTTTTATCTTCTTGGTTGTTTCTAGTTCAATATTCATCTTCAGCTATGTTACCTGAGTCAACTTCTTCCTCATCTGCCTTTTCTGCATAAAGTTTTGTTTATTCAATTTCCGTACTAAAAGATTTTAAGACGTAGTTACATAAATTAAACGAGATGACAAAACAAATCTTAGCCATATACTTTCCAAGTCCGATCTTCCATTTCCCATATCTTCTTGTTTCATATGCACACACGCATCTGATGTCTATCAGCGAGATGAAAGGTGACCGAGCAGCGAATGAATGCCGTGAATGCTAAACACAGTACTCGTTTTGTCTATTAATATTACCCGACTGTTACAATGACCATATCTAGAAGGTTTTGGATGTCGCAATTTGGTTTCAGATTTAAAGTTTTGGGTGATTTTCGGTATCATTATGTAGGGAAGCCACGTTTGTTTCATTGTGAATAAAAACTGTAATATCATATTTTGTATTCATGAACTGATTTTTTATATTCCTCTAGATCAGATTGTCTTCATCAAAGCAATGGATTTCTAGGCTCATTGTTGGATAAATATCAACAGCTATTCTAAAGATACCTACCTGAGTTTATTTAAATTTAATATCCTTGATACAATGACAGTGACTTGTTACATCCTGATTTTAAGTGCAATGAAAGTCTCATCTGTCTTTTCTTCAACAGAGCTTTCTTCAAGTTACGTCATCATCGTTTCTTTTTCTTATACAGATGATTCATTTTAACTGTCTTACCGGTTTATTTCTTTACTTAGAATCAATTTTTTTAAATTATTTTTCAAATCTCTATATTCTTTACTCTCATCAGAGATAACAAAGAACAATTATGCATAAAATCTTAAAGCCACAATGACTAGCTTGTCCACAAATCTGTTGCAGTTATCTCCGGCATCTTATAGCGAAATATTAAATACGTCGCCGCGTGCGCAAGTTATTGATATTCTTTTGCGACCACTAATAAAATGGTGGCGAACCTGACTTGTTAATTCTGTACCGATTTAAGATGGATGTTGTTTGGTTTGTATTGTTTGTTGATTTCTTCGAAGGATTTTGCTTTTATCTCATAATGCTTTTCTTTCTTGTTATTTAGTAAAGTCATCATCATCATAATATTAGCCGAAAGACATCCACTGTTGGATATGTCCAAAAGTGGACGTCTTTCCTATGGCTAATAGAGGCCTATGGGCCTCCTCCAAGTGTCGCCATAATGACCGGTCATGTGCGTCTCGCATCCGTTGGATGCCCGTGACTACGTACCGACGTGGTCGCCACTCCAGAACTTTTCGTCCCCATTGATCATCATTTAGTAAAATAGATTACTTTATTTTTCTTAAATTGTTTTGATTGGTTTCACTGTTTTTTTTGTAAGCTGTCAAAGAAATATCGTTTTGTATACTGTAAATCTTAAAACCATACACCTAAATTATAGTAGTAATATTAACCCATCTTCACAATATGTCTAGGTATATCAATCAGAATGAATTTCCTTACAAATTTTATATCCGTAATAATTTCTAGAATCTCCATCATCACAGCATAATGTTGCCGATAACTTCCTTCAACCTTTCATTCTCATAATGAAGCATTTGCATCTAAAATTTTCGATACTGAGAACCAATATCATCGAACACAATACGAATCATGGTCACAGAGCCTTAGTTGTTAAGTTTTAAGGTGGTAATTCGCCTGGCAATGAGCACAGGTGAAACAGCACAGGTCCATGAGACATTAGCATGCAGGCGGCAATCGCAACCCGATATGACAAGCCCGTGTTAGTGCTTTATGATTTTAGATTTTTCTGTTAAACGTCAAACTCGCCGCTGCGTACGTTTGCATGGCTTTGGAAGAGATTAGACTAGCCAAGGTAATTTAGAAGTGTTTACAAAAAAAAACATCTATTTTGTCATAGTTGTTTTATTCCCAGTGCCGGACAAAAGAAAGTCTGAATGAGTACTAATGGGGTATAAGGTTCTATTTTTGGTAATTACTTCTCGGTATATTACAGTCACCTATCCTAACAATATAGTATAAACTGCTATTAACTAGTTATCTACACTAATATTATAAAGAGGTAAAGTTTGTTTTTTGTTTGTAGCAGGTAATCTCTGAAAGTACTGGTCCTATTGCTAAAAATTTTTTCGCCGATAGAAAGCTGCTTTATGTCTGAGTGACATAGGCTATATTTTATGTACGCGGGTGAAGCGGCGGGCAAAAGCTGGTTTTTAATAAAATAATCTCGTGATGAGCCTCAACTTAGGACTGATGCCTGCCAGGACTGCGAAATTGTATAAAAAATCACCTCAACCCTAGAAAACAAAGGGTAACTCAAGGAACACGGGTGGATCAGATATCCCCTTTACTCCACCCACATCCAAAAAACTTATTTGATGACATCCTACACCAAAAAAAGACACACCCTAACACCTACAACAAACCCTAACAATTCATGAAACATGGCGGGGACCATGTCATCTTTTAATCCACTCTCATCACCAGTATCAGTATCTTCTCTTTCACCATCTCCAATGATCCACCTCTTTCCATTTATAACTCTATGACCTCACGATCCCACATCGTTGTCAGTGTACGTATTCATTGTTTTTATATTATTTATACTGTTTTGGTCCCTCTGTACAAATTAAGACATGAGATAGGCACGGTGCGTGCTGTGCGCATTGCTTTATGATCGTCGATGGTACAACTTTATTGCATTCGTTTTGCGAGGCAGTGTCGCTGCGGTGTTGTGTTTCTTCAGGGTTCTCGTCTGATTGTTTTTTTTTGTTATTGTGTTTATTGATTCTTCTATTGCTGCTTTGATGTTAATTGTTTTTTTTCCAATGTATCGTTTCGATTGGTTTTTTTATATGGTTTTTTTATTACATCAAAATGTACATAAGTAACACACAAACTATGTATTCTTTACGTAAATTTGACGCCAGTCTTGTCAAAGGTAATCATGTTACCCAGTAACTGGGTTATGGAGATAAAATGCTTAGCTACATCTAGTTAGAATAGAAGTGAACTTTTACATAGTTGAAAAAATTGGACATGTGCGAGTCGGACTCGTGCACTGAGGGTTCCGTACAAACTTACTCATGCAAATACAGAAATCGAAGATTTTTTCGAATTGAAAAAAAAAGGTTTTTTTGTGACTTTATAAAATAATTACTGTTTTCAGATTTATTCCTGTATTTGTGCTATAAGACTTTACTTTAAGCTTAATTTCAGAATCCTGGGTCAACGGAAAGTATATGAATTTTGATTCCCTTGAAATATACGTTTTTTGCGACATAATCGGCCGTATTTTTTTTTTTTTAACTTAGAAGTTTGATATTTTCACAGCTTCAAGGGACCATAGACTTGAGTATATACGCGTAGAAGTATCAAGTTGATATTAAAATCATATGGTTTTAATGTCAACTTGATACTTCTACGCGTTCCCGAGATAAAGGGTCTTGACAGACAGACTGACAACGTGAACACACAACGTGATCCTATAAGGGTTCTGTTTTTTCCTTTTGAGGTACGGAACCCTAAAAAGGCTATATTATATTACGCGGTAGACTGATACAGGCAAATTTGAGGTAGACAACTTTTTATTTTGAATTATTTTACAATCGGAATGACATTTGAAATTCTGTGATACTATCTTTGATTTATAATTATAGACCAGACTTGATACAATCATTTTTTAATTACCATGAATGCTATAATCTGATAATAAATGCACTGCTACTGAGAACCAGATTGATCAGGAATCTGCAATTAATTACTGCAACTAATATTAATTACGTCAAGGTAGCTGAAGTATTAGCAACTTAAGGAAACTCTAAATCTATCAACTTGGTATTCAAAAACATTATTTTCATACGAAAGATGTATTTTACTTTCTAGGAAACATGAAATGATTAGCAAATAGACCATTTCTAGTTTATAATTTATATGTCAAAATTCTTGGTACAGTCTTGAAGTTTACTAATTAAAGACTAATTAAAATTTCATTGAGAAATTACGATGTGGGCGTTTGTATTTATAATTCATTTAAGAGCGGGATACACGCTGTAGTGCACAAACTGTTTGTGCAAAAGCATCTCTAAAGATAAGTTCTTTGTTTGTGTATTCAATGTGTTATTCCAAGACATGGTCTTGGGCGCGCCATAATTGTGGCGCTAAGTCCCCTCTTTGAGGCGTGGCTGGAAAGACTTCACAGCATTCTCACCTTCCGCATGACGCAGGTCCTCACCGGACATATTCGGGAGGTTCCTGCACCAGATTCGTGCGGAAGAAACGCCCATTGTGTGGACCGCCCGGAGGACACGGTGGAGCATACGGTAGAGGTGTCCCTCGCCAGAGCACCGCCGTGTCCTCGTGGGGGCGATCGGCGGCGGCGATCTCTCGCGTCGGGCCTTGGTACAGGCCAAGGGCTGGAGCGAGGAGGAGTGGCAGGCGGTCGCCTTCTTCTGCGAAGCAGTAATGCTAGCACAAAGAAGGCCGCACGTGCACGCGCGATGCAATGGTCCTCGCGCCCCAGCCGCCGAGATCCCGATCCCGATTTCTGGCCACTTCGGCTTGCGGACGGCGAGCAATGGGTAGCTCGCCTTCCGACCGTCCGGTAACCGTCCGGACCAAGCCCTAGCCGTCGACGGCGCGTTCCACGTGCGCCTCAAGGAGATGTCAGTACTGTAGGGGCCCAGCAGGGTCGAAGCCTACTAGGGCCGTGGGTGATGTGAAGAGATCCCCAGGGCCCTGGAACAATTGCAAACAAGGAAAAGGAGTGGGTTTTTATTCAGTAAAAGTCAGACACGCCCTCCTGCTCCGCCCAAGAGCGGGGGTTGTCATGAGATGATCTTACCCCCTAAAAAAAATACCATACAGGTTTTTTCATTGACAGTTTCTTCATAGAAGCAATCCAGCCCCCCTAGCCAAGTTGCAAACGATAAACGTGAACGCTTAGTAATCTCCAATAGATTTTCAACTTTATACCTAAGAGCATAAAGTTGAAAATCTATTAAAGACTACTGAGCGTTAGCGACCGGAACGAACGAAAACACTATGTAATCTTCAATAGATTTTCAACTTTATATCCAATAACATAAAGTTGAAAATCTATTAAAGACTACTGAGAGTTTACGTTTATCGTTTGTGACTTGGCTAGGGGGGCAGCTTCTCGATCACACGGGTAGCCTAAAAAGAACAAACCTGATTGGGTTAGTGTTTAGTGATAGTGAATAGTGTAACTTGGCTTATGTGCTATCTAATAAACACAAGAACGAAATGTGTTCACCATAATAGAGGCAGTAAGAAATGTGCTATTGGACACATTCTTAGTAAAGACAATTTATTAGTTTAGGATATAATTAAATTACTTATTAGTATAGAATAATAAGTAATTTAGTTATATAAAAGGCTAGATTGTAATAGAATTAAGGTTCGTCCTCTAGATATATTCTAAGATAAGGGAGAAAAGTAGAAGTTTGTTCATATTGCAAATTTTATGACTGAGGTTACAAAAGCATAATTGCTTATTAAAGCAAAAATTTTATTGCACAAAAATTTGCATCAACAAGCATATCGAAATAAAATTAGCCTTTTTTGCGTCAACTATAGTTTAAAAAATCATGTTGAAACTATAAAATTTTTGTGCAATCAAAATTTTGCATGTAACCAGGCCTTTATAAATAAATATCTTGGATATCAAGAGTGTTAATTGGACGCTCAAAACACAATTCAGTGGTTTATAATTAGAGTTCCCTTTAAGAATACCGCGTGGCCTTTTTGGAATGTGTCCAGGGACACTACTATGATTGTTGATTGTATTTGTAGAATATAATTTGGTGTTTATTTACTTTAGTATTGTTTGTTCATTTAGGGCAAGGGCAATTCAAGTTCATTGATTGCTTTTTAATGGTTGGAATTCAGTTTTTATAATATTTTTATAACAACACTGCATAAGGATCGCTTTGATATACCCATCAGGTAATGTTTGAGTAATTAAAAATCTATGATCATTCTATTTTTTGAGTCCAACTCTTAGAGCATAGCATAGCATAGTCGGCCTTATAATGTTCCCACTGTTGGGACTCAGGCCTCCTCTCTAGGAGAGGGAATGGGCCGTAATCCACCACGCGGGCCCAGTGCGGGTTGGTGGATATTAGAGTAGTAACCCAACCAGGCGCATTACTTTGTGTAATTTTTTTCATCACCACTGCTCTCAAAACGGTGAAGGAAAACATCGTGAGGAAACCGGCATGTCCTAAAACCAAAAATTCGAAGACATGTGACATTCACCAACCGGCACTGGGCCCGCTTGGTGGATTACGGCCCATTCCCTCTCTTAGAGAGGAGGCCTTAGTCCCAGCAGTGGGAACATTAAAAAAGGCTGATTATACTATTATTATTACGCTGCAGATAGGAGTTCTGGGTCTGTGTGTCTTATGTATGCGAGTTTAACCTTTTGACGTGCGTAATTAGAGACACAATAGTAAGACAATGGCTTGCGGGCGCCGGCTACCGCCTGAGCGTTAATGAATTAAATGTTTGTGAACGCACCCACAATACGAGTACAAGAGTAATTCTTAGTGTGAGTCAACTTTTGTTTTTTAATAATTCGCAAAATAGTTCGCAAACTTTCGCCTGAAACAACAATATATTTTCAGAAACCGTGTTTCTTTTTTAAATTGATTTAATCCAGTGCTTGACTGCGATACCATCTGGTGGTAAGAAACGATGCATTCATTGATCGTGAGGCGCACTAGTTTATTAAGAGCCTATTCACTCTAGCCTTGAAGACACCTAAATTATAGTCCCAGCAAAACCGAAAGACCGCAGCAGTCAAATTGTTCCAGTCCTTCGATGTACGCGGTATAAACGAAGAAGCGAAACGTTTAATCCGGACCGTCTCAACAACGTAAGGGTGGATTCTCGCCGTACGTCGGGTTTTCCGATGGCAGAAAAGAGATAGCGGAATCAAGTCATGTAATCCCGCGCACACTCTCCAAAATGCAACCTGTGTGTATAATAATTATTATCACATAAAAGTCGAGTTCGCAAACCATAGTAGCGTCCGCTCCATCATTACGACTATCATATTAGTTATTTATAATGATAGAGATCCGCTAATCCAACAGGACAGTTTCTTTGTCAACAGCTTTTGATCTTAAAATTACCACCCAAGATGGAAGTGTTTATTTGATTTGTATTTATCAAGGGTCTTCATTTAATTGGCTTCTAAATAAGGAGATGCATCATTGTTAATATTTGCTTAAGTATTTAATTTGTTCTTACAATGCGTTCCAAATAAGAATAGGATCGATTGCCATGTTGTGTCATACTGTCAAATCGAAAGAAATTGGGCAAAATTGAAAAACTGGATTCTGATTAAACTTTTTCGTTCACAATTCGTAAATAAATTAAATTTTAAAAATTTCTCGTTTTGCTCACCCTATTTATTAATCCTTCGATTTGACAGTATGACGTGACGTCACAACATGGCAATCGATCCTATTCTTATTTGGAACGCATTGTAAGTGACATTGATTTGCTTGTCTGTTAATAATAATAAATCCTCCTCCTCGGACATCAGAAGTCGCAGTGCGATTCCCGGCCAACGGTAGGCATGAGTATGCAGACGAGCAATGGATAGCTTGCCGTCTGGCCGTTCGTTAGGTAAGGATCAAGCTTACGTCTTCGATGGCGCGTAGTGTTCCACGCACCAATGTCTACTAGGGCTACAGGGAACGATTGAAAGTGTTAAAGAAATTAAGAAAAGACTCACTGGCTGAGTAGGGTCAATGCCCGCTAGGGCCATGGGATTTTTTTTTAAAGTTACCGTGATTCTGAAACGCAAAAGGATTTGACACGTCTTCTTGCGCCACTCTAGAGTGAGGAAAGTGATATGAAAATTTCCTGCAGCCAAAAAAAAAAAACAGTTCCCACATCCCTTTTAGCGACATCGATTGTGTTGGTTTTAAAACGTAGTGAAGCGGTTAGAATATTTCTGGGAGCGAAAATGAAGTGTTTGGTAGGAAGACCTAAAAATAATGAATGAAATTGAAACAAAATGATGCAGCAACCGACCGCAAGCGTAGTAGTAATGCAATTGCGTAAATTAGCAACTGTAGTGTACTGTGATAATTGTGTTGCACACATTAAAATTAACATCGGGATCACGAGCTTCGAATAGCTTGCAAATATTCTGTCCAACATTGCAATTTACATAGGAAAAATGGTTATAAACCATTGGAGGCGTAAATAAACGCCTTTTTCCTATGAAGACATAGTTATAAGGTGATTAGCTTTAGCCAGCTGATTCACCCTCATGAACAATTACATTATTCTAAACTAACCTAACCTAACCCACATGATCCCTTCGTTCGCTCGCCATCGCTTTCTAATGGTCACTATTCTAACCTAACCTAACCCACATGATCCCTTCGTTCGCTCGCCATCGCTTTCTAATGGTCACTATTCTAACCTAACCTAACCCACATGATCCCTTCGTTCGCTCGCCATCGCTTTCTAATGGTCACTATTCTAACCTAACCTAACCCACATGATCCCTTCGTTCGCTCGCCATCGCTTTCTAATGGTCACTATTCTAACCTAACCTAACCCACATGATCCCTTCGTTCGCTCGCCATCGCGTTCTAATGGTCACTATTCTAATCTGACCTTATCTAGGCGCCATTTTTAACTTATCCACCACGCCACTTTTACCTATCATACAGAAGGTAAATTGTTCCTGTCCATCGATGTACGCGGTATGAACGATGAGGCTAAACGCTAGTAAATGTATTTGAATTTCGCGGGCTACTCTAGCACTTCCACCTAGAGGCACTAAGCTATAATCACTCGTCATTTCTGTTGTACCTCACAAAATTAATTATCAAATAAATTAACGACATTTGCTAATAGTTTAACATCGTTTTATAAACATACTGTTCCTATTTGCGAGATCGCACGTAATAATAACTTACGATACGTCGCGGCAACATTGTGACTCATATCAAACTGACAAGGTTATTGGAACTGCTCCAACCGAGAGTTAGGGTTGTGGTGCGTTGATGTGTAACAAGCAAGCATTTTATTTTCGCGGTTAGATAGAAGAAAGGTACGTAAAAATTTGTCATTTTTTTTTTAAATTGATAAGTTCATCTTACCTGACCGTAAGCGATGATGTGGTGATGTGATGAAGATGCAGCAAGCTTGCCTAGAAGTAACCTATTCACTTTGAAGTCTCCAGGTTGTAACTTCCAGAAACATAGACTCCAGCAGGCAACTTTACCCCTTTACTTTTACTTGGCTTTTTTTTTTAAATAGATGAGCAGTAAAAGACTGACAATCCATTGCGTACCACCTAGAGTGGAAGAAGTTATTTGAAGATATACCACATAAAAAAAAATCATGAATATGCTGTCTGCAGCACTGCATGTAATTATAAATTTAAAGTGTGTTCAATAAAATAAAAATGAAGGAAGTTCTGCACATATTTCTAGCGCAAGCAATGCTTCTAACTTTTTGAAAGACCTAAACTTTTATTCGCCAAAAATCTCACTTGTACTTGCACAAAATCCGCTGCATCATCAGTGTGTTCAAGGTCTTATAATATAAGAATAATATTGTAATGAAGACGTGTCCGTACATATAATAGCCTAAGAATCCGAGATTTATAACCAAATTATTAGGTTTAAGTGAAAAATACAATTAAATACTTGCTGTTATTTTTTGTGATATCAGAAGAAGCTGCAAATAGGACATTCTCTTATTTTAAATGTTAGTGGTTCAAGAAAAAACAAATTATAATGCTGCAGAACTTATTTAAATAAGTTTTTCATTTGCTTTACGATTTAAAGTCGTGTCTTAATTATTTGCCTTGATAGCCTCATCAGACAGTTTTTTATTTATTTATGAAAAGTATCCAGATTTAATAGGCGTTGTGATTTGACCACGTCTTTAATAAGTTTATAAGTTGGCAGTTGGCAGTAGTATCATCACTGTGTTAATGTTTTTGAATTGTCTATCTGTACCAAATCAATTGTCAATTTGCACTAATTCAACTGTCTGTTTGTACCAATTCAATTTTATATTTGTACGTTGAGTATATTCGTGTACATAGTTTATTCATTTGATTAATGATTATTTATAAAATTGTATTTTATTTTTGGTTAATTCGTATTTTTTTTTGTTTTTTTTTTTTTTTTTTTATTTTTATTCTTGATAGGTTCGCGCTTGACCGCTAACTCACCTGATGGAAAGCGACGATGCGGTCGACGATGGATCGCGCTTACCTAGAAGTAACCTATTCACTCTTGACTTAAAGATTCCCGGGTTGTAGCCATCAGGAAAAACAGATTCCGGCAAGGAATTCTACTCCTTAGCTGTGTTTTCACCTTTTTTCTCTTTTATTGCACAACTTTTGGGTGTTGAATAAATAATAAATGATATTTATTTTGGCAGTAGGTTTTTTTTTAAACACTTTTACACGACAATTTTTTTTGTCAATTTAAACTAAATGAAGCCGGTGTTTCCTAGCTGACTACCCTGAGAACAAACACCGAAAGAAACTCAGGGGTCAGTCTCTTTTAAAGTCCATACAGCAAACATGTAATGGTCAAATCATATGAGAACCATGCAGATTGGAGTCTGAGATGATCTTTTGAAGAAAGAACCACAGTTCTGAGCGGACCTGTCCAGTCAGTGCAAGCATTTGTTAGTATTCGTGTAGCTTAACTCAGAACTACTAAGGAGCTCAACGACTTGACGAACTGCATCACCCAAAGATTGACTGGTAGAAAATGCCTAAGGTATTAAGTCCTTGTAATAATATAGAGAAGATTTTTAAAAAGCAGCAGCTGGCAATTTAAAGGTCTATTAAATAATAATCATAAGCATAATCAGCATACCTAATCATTCTTAGAATATTCCCAATGCTGGGACTCCGGCTTTCTCTCTAGGAGTCACAATTCACCACACAGGCCCAGTGCAAGTTCGTGCATGTCACGTGTCTTCGAATGTTTGGCTCTAGGACATATCTGTCACCTCACGATAATTTCTTTCACCGTTTTGATAGTAGTAGTGATAAAATAAATACATGATCTTCTATAACTCCAAAGTTGGGGTCGTCATCACTGGGCTACCACTACTCGCGAAATAAAATTATATTCTTCAAAATTCAGAGCATTCTCTAGAGGTATTCCTAAGAGGAATGTATGGATGTGTTTGACACTGAATATACGTATAATTGGCAACACTATAAAACAATTTGATGGCTAATAAATATACCTGATATTCAAGAAAACCCAGTTGCAAAACTAGTATAACGCAATGCACCCGTTTTATTATTATTGCGAATAAATTGTTTTCATCTCATTGTAGGTCAGCGAGCGTTTTATTTAATTAGCTGTAGGCTGCACACAAACGCTACGATTATTTTGTCGCAAGATCGTAAATGATTTTTATGGTGGCGAAAGATTTTGAATCACGACCTGTAGACACTCTTGCGATAGTTGTAGGGCTATAATTTGTGGTGGTGTTTTTTTGATAGTCTCACTCAGTAAAGCATTTGTACGTTTCTTGTAAATAGGGCAAGTATCCAGTTCCATCAATAGTCTGGAAGACTACTCCAATGAGGTTGCAAGTACCGTAGGCGTGAGCTTGCGGCCATCCGGCCATCCGGTAACCGTCCGAACCGAGTCCGAGTCGTTGACGGCGCGTAGTGTTCCACGCATGCCTCGAGGAGATGCCAGCAAAACCGTAGGGGCCCAGCAGGGTCGAAGCTGGGGCCATGGGTTGTGTGAAAGAGTCCTGGTGGTCTTGAAACGCAAAAGATTATTCGAAAGAGTTCCAGTAGCCCAAGAACGCAAAAGGTAACTGAAGGAACATAGGAGTGGGTTGTAGTCAGTAAAAGTCTGACACATCCTCGCGCGTCTCAGGCTCATACTGACTAAAAACTCTAATCTCCTTCAGTTGACTTTTGCGTTCCTGAGCCACGAGATTTTTCTCGAACATTTCCGCAGCACTGGCAGTTGGGGCATTTGAGTGGCCCCCTATAATAACTCTCTGAACAATTTTAAGTTTAGTGCTCCTTGAGTCATCATCATCATCCATTCGAAAACCGTCCACTACTGTACTCACCGCGTCTTCCGGTACGTGGTCGCCACTACAGAACCTTTCGGCCTCATCGACCATCTGTTCTGCGAGCAATATGCCCTGCCCGCTACCACTTCCACTCCTTCATCTTAGCATGTCGATGGCAAAACTAGTTTTTTTTTTGTAGTTAAATTCCTTGCCTTGCCCAGTTCTCGCCTTAAAAACTGTAAACAGACTCCGCACCCAGGTGAGGGCAGCAAAGACAATCTTCACAGATGGGGGCTCTCGGACGGTTCCGATCTTCAGTGTTTGTGCAGCGTCTCTCCGCAGACCATGTCCTAATTTCCATCCTGCATCACGTGCCCTGTTACCTGATCACGTAGGGAACTAATGACAGCGTTAATGGACGGCATTGCGGTAGCCGAGTACTACTCCCACTAAAAAGAGGCATATAAATATAGCATAATAATCGCAGCGTTTAGTCGTAAATACATCTCAATCCTAACGTGTTTACTTGGATTAAAGCGAATTCTTTATGGATTTATGTTGTGTTGAAACTGATTCCCTGTACTATGCACTAGATTTACATGTAGGTGAGCTGGTGTAGGTGGGATTAAATAATGTTCTACATAGTTATTTTGTATTATTTATTTAGGACGCACCTCTTCATTATTATGTACTATTCATGTTCCTCCTGCTCTTGTCCCGTTTTATTGCGGTTGGTTCAACACATTTTTTCTTCCATCCTGTCTTGTTGGCCGTCATGCTATCACTAACTCCCTTTTCTTTCATAATACTCCTCACACAATCCATTCTTCTTTTCTTTGGCCTCCCTCTCCCTCTCCATCCATCCTCATCTATTCGTATAGCTCTTTTAGTAACGCTTAAGCGTTTCATTCTTCCTCTTTACCTGGCCATACCAAGGCAAACGTTGCACGTTCAAGTTTTCAGTCACTGGCGCCACTTTCAAACTTCCTCTAGTACAAGTACTCACTTTATTCATTTTTGACATACCACACATGCATCTCAACATTCCATCACTATTAGATGCAATCTTTTTTCATCCCACAGCCCACATTATTATATACTATTTTAATTAATTATTTTGCAGAAGACATTGTGTAATAATTGTTTTGCTCAGCTGTCTAATTTTCTTTATAGGGTAGTAATTTTTATAGTAGGTTCATAATTATTAACATTCATTAGTAAAACGTTAAATAGGGTACTCCATCTAGAGCTGGGAGGACTTGTGTGATGATTATACACTTTAAAAAAAAAAAGGCAGAGGAGGAGGTGGGTGTAATTCTTTTTACTTTAAATTTGGCATCTCATTAAAAAAGTCCCTGATCTATTTGATTTCTAAAACCTGAAATGTAACACCACAATAAAAGCGATTCCTTCTTCTTTCTGAAGAAGGAATTATTTATATACTAATTTTGTAAATGGACATGATTATTTTGTTTGTTGTTGTACACGTAACGTTACGGGTGCGAAACGTGAAAGGTAATAAAGGAAATCTTACACCAAATCCAGGTCTTCGTCAACCGATCTCTTCGTCGCATCCTCGGAATTTTCTGGCTCTAGACCATCTCCAACGAAAGTTGCTAAGGAAATGCTAGGAAAGCCCAATCGACCGCCAAATTAAACGTCATAGATGGAGATGGATTGGTCATACGCATCGGAAGGATTACGATCACATAGCAGAACAGGCGATGGATTTGAAGAAAAGGAAGCTTGGCTGTTCACGGCAAAGCTGGCGACGCATCGTGTTAGCAGAAATTATGGATCGAAATGATGTGGAGTAGGATGAACCGTGAAGCTCAAGACTGGCAGGTTGGCTGGATGGGTGACTACTGTGGACGCTAGCTAGACCCTAGCGAGACCCTGTCCCTAAGACATAGGATCTTAAGTCAAGTCAAACAAATCAGTCTAGTTCTTTATATCCCATTTGCAACCGTTACCAAGTCATCGGTCCACCTTGTAGGCCTTCCGCTACGCTTTCCGGTACATGGTCGCCATTCCAGAACCTTTCGGCTCCAACGGCCATCCGTTCTGCGAGCCATGTGCCCTGCCCATTGCCACTTAAGTTTGGCGATTTTTCGTGCTATGTCGGTGACCTTGGATCTCCTGCGGATATCCTCATTCCTGATTCGATCACGCAAGGAAACTCCAAGCATAGCCCTTTCCATTGTAAGCGACCACGTTTCAAAGCCATATGTCATCACTGGCAACACGCACTGGTCATAGACTTTCGTCTTGAGACACTGTGGTATATTGGACGAGAAGATACCGCGCAGCTTCCGGAATGCTGCCCAGTCTTGTCGGATTCGACGATTGATCTCTTTCTCGAAGTTAGACCTTCCCAACTGGACCGTTTGTCCCTAAGCCCTTGGTTACTCAATGTCAAAGCATTAACCTAACAGGTACTATTAACATACGGTCGGATTTGGTTCGACGGACCAAATCCGCCGACCAAATCCTTTCTCGCAACAGACGACCAGATCAGACAGTTGCTTTGCGTACGACGTCAAGTGCACGCCATCCACTAGCGGATCTACACAGACTCCAATAATAATAATAATTATGGTCGCCGGACTATAGATGGACTAATTTAGTTCTCTATAGTTTGGAAGCGAACCAAATCATTCGATCAACGATCAAAAACAATATAACGAAGGTTTTATACAGATGGCCTCATTATTGATGGCTCATTAACTACAAAACTATGAGCGGTCAGGGATAACTAATAACGAACCAGTAAATGTATTTTTATAGTAATCCAATGATAGAGATGAGTTCCATGTATTTTGTTTGTGTATTTTTGTGGGTATATGTGTTTCAAATAGTCTGGTGTGTAGATCCTGGACAAACTCCTGCTTCAGTAAGTGGTAAAAGAAATTAATATCATGTTCAGTTCTTGATTATCTTGAGTCTCATCATACAGTTGAAAGATGTGTACGGTTGGTGATTTTATTAGCGGAGCCACGCCAGCGGGTCAGGCGCTTCCTGCATCCAGCAGATTTTCAAGCGATGGTTTCTGTAAAACAACAGCCATCTGTTCCCATCATCATCTTCCTGCCCTTGTCCCGTTTTATTTGGGGCGGCACAACACGTTCTTTTTTTCTATTCTGTCCTGTCACTTGTCACGCTATCACTAACTCCCCTTTCTTTCAGGTCACTTCTCACACAAACCATCCATCTTTTCTCTGGCCTCCCTCTCCCCCTCCATCCATCCACATGTAAACTCATAACTCTTCACATGACCATACCAAGACAAACGATTCCCTTTCAACTTTTCAGTCACTGGCGCCACTTTCAAACTTCTTCTAATATACTCATTTCTCACTTTATCCATTTTCGTCACACCACACATCTATCTTAACATTCTCCATGGATGAATAAACAGTAATTTATGTAGTTTGACAGTGATACCAGTGACTGAAAAGTTCAAAGGGAATCGTTTGTCTTGGTATGGTCTTGTGAAGAGGACGGATGAAATGCATGTTACTAAAACAGTTATGAGAATATATGTGGATGGATGGAGAGGAAGAGGGAAGCCAAAGAAAATATATATGGATTGTGCGAGGAGTGATATGAAAAGGGAGTGACGTGTAGCGTGACGGATGACAGGATAGAATGTAAGAAAAAAAGGGCAGGAAGATAATTATGCTGATGAACTTGTTTGATTTCAATGGAGAAAAAAAACCGTCACCACATTTTTACTATAGTACTTTTGTTTGGATAGATTATTCGATTGCTTGTCGCTAAGTAGAAGTTTAAAAACATATCGACAATGTTTTAGGGCCCTTTCAAAATTTCGATAGCCAGCATCAAAGACTGCAGTGACCCTACCAAGCCCTACATGAAGAATCCTCCGGTTGTCTTCCAATCAGTCACTCACAACGGTACCTTGAGTGGAAAAATTACATTCTTGAGAGATACAAGGTATATGAAGGTAAGTTCTATCACTATTGCCACTTGATACCTTTGTAGGATCTTCAGAAGAATTAAGGTAGGTTTTAGAGGATCTTTTTTCTGTTCCTTCTTTGCTATTTTTCCAGGGCCCCGGGGATCTCTTTCGTATCACCCATGGCCCCAGTAGGCTTCGACCCTGCTGGGCCCCTACGGTTGCTGACATCTCCTTGAGGCGCGCGTGGAACACTACGCGCCGTTGACGACTTGGGCTCGGTCCGGATGGTTACCGGACGATCGAACTGTGGGCTACCCATTGTTTGCCGTACGCAAGCCCGCGCCTACGGTGGCCGGAAATCGGGATCGGAATCTCTGCGGCTGGGGCGCGAGGGCCATTGCCTTGTGCGTGCACGTGCGGCCTCCTCCTTTGCTAGTATTACTAGGTTTTAGAGGATGTTATGTTGTTTTTGGGGTGGGAAGATCATCAAAGATAGCTTCTCTCATTCTGAGGGGAGGGAAAATGAGTGTCAGACTTTTACTGGTTAAAACCCACAATGTTCCTTCAGTTACCTTTTGCGAGGGTTACGATAACTCTTTCGAACATTCCGCAGCCTTGTAAATTTGTAATACCTGCGATTATTTGCAGATAAGACTCAGAGGTTTTATACTAAGCGATGGGAAATGGAAGTCAGCCTACCTGATCAATAACTTGGACTGCCACGGACTGGTGCTGCACTTCATGTGTGTCACAATGAATATCAAGTATGACAGGAAGGAGTGCCGTTACTTTAAGGTAAGACTGCTTACCATAGCATCATCATTTTAGCCGAAAGATGACCACCGCCAGGCGCCCCAAAGTGTCACCAAGACGACCAGTCCTATGCGTCTCGTATCCATCGGCTTCCCGTGACCCTCACCAGGTCATCAGCTTAAAACTACATAATATATTCAGCCTATAATGTTTCTACTAATGAGACATCAATGGGGCGTCGTAATCCACTATGCAGGTTCAGTGCGGGTTGGTGGATGTCCATATCATTTCGAATGATTGGTTCTAGGACATCCCAGTTTCCTCACGATGTTTTCATTCACTGTTTTAACAAAAGTAGTAAAATAAAGGTAGATAATATTAAAGCTTCTGCAAGCAGGTTTGCTCGCATGAAGGCAAAAAAGTTCCAAGGAACCATACTCATGGGATAAAATGTATCTTATGTCTTATAAGGGTATATTCTACCGGTCTGTCGAGATCGAATTCCTGTCCAATTCATTCAGCCATTTGAGCATGGAGGAATAACCAACATACACACATTCACACAACCTTTTGCTGTTATAGTGTTAGTGTTCTTCGTTGGTCTTCTATAAGACGGTTCGTTGAAGCAAAGTTAAGCTTCTATCGGGAAATAAAACTGAGATGTTTTGTTTCAGGGCTCTTACGCTTTCGAAAACTTGAACGTGGATCATCTACTGCATTTGTGGATTTCCAATGTGCAGTTCGGCCATATCTTGTGGCGATCAGAGACATATTCGCAAGGTGGAACGTTTGCCTGTAAGGAATTCGACACGATGACTGAACCGGCATAGGATATTTGACCAGAGTGCCTAGCGAGTTTATGTTAACACGATTCACACGTTTATGCCGTTCTATGCTCCCATTGGTCCGCTCCAAGCTCTTAACCAATCAGAGCCGAACGCGGTAAACTTTTCAATCGCGTTAACGTTAAAACAATTCGCACTCAACGCACAGAGAGGTTGACTAGTAGAGAATGTTCTGGAACATTAAATCTGCCCATGTACCTTTATATTTGTAGGTACATGAAGTTTTAATAAATAAATAATTTCTAGCTTTAATTGTAATTTGATTTGGGGCGATTTCGTATATTTTCTTTGGTTTAGGAATTATCTCACCGTACCATGTGCTTTTTCACCTTATCATTTAAGTCATACAAAATCAATCTACCAACCTTTTCTCAACTATGATGTGGTTAGTTTCCAGTCTAACCTGATGCAGCTGAATATCAGTCTAAAAAATAAAAAAGAACAAACTTTACCTCTTTATTTACTAGTGAAATAAAGAGGTAAAGTTCGTTTTTTTGTTCTTTTCTTTGTAGGAGGTAATCTCTGTAAGTACTGGTCCGATTGCAAAAATTTTTTAACCGATAGAAAGCTGCTTTATTCCTGAGTGACATAGGCTTTATATTTTATGTATGCAGGCGAAGCCGCGGGTGAAAGCTAGTATTTTATCAGGAGCTACTGCCTGTCTACACTGTAACTGAGTAACATGATATCCCATATTAAAAATGCTTTTTGATTTTCTGACTTCTGACCATCTGTAACGACTGTCAAATATTTATAAATGATAGTCAAGACTAAAGGAATCACGAAGGAATCTCGGTATTTGCTGGTCCTTGAATCTTAAACATGCAGTTGTTATTTTGTAGCCACAAGTTTCTCTTCATCATCATCATCATTTCATCCGAAAGACGTAGGTCTCCCCCAAAAGTCACCACAATGAACGGTCCTGTGCGTCTTGCATCCATTGCATTCCCGCGTCTCTCACCAGGCTCCTCCAAGATCCTCTTCTCTCATTTAATTTATACAATCTGATCTATCCATTTCTTCTATGTTCTTCCACTTCTAGGTGGTTCTCTCAGGGCCCCGGACCTCGGAGTTCTGGACCTTTAGAAAGCATACGAGGAGCGGAAGTCAACTTGCATGGCGTCGGTGAGCGTGCAAGACCGCGTAAGAGCAATTTGTAAATACCGCGTATCTGTGTTTTCACGATTTTACAGGAAGAAGAAAAAACTTAATATCTTGACCAATCAAATATATTTTTGCGACTGAACTTGTTTACTATTTCTTTGCAACTTATTTTATGGGAAAATAGTGTCAATTTGCCAATAGCTTGGTTAGGTTCCGTGTAAAGTCATTTACGCGGTATTGTGGTGATAAAAATCAGAAATTGTAGTCTACTTTTGGTAGGTACGCGGATTTTAAATGAAACACTTTGTTAAATTATTGAATTTATTATGAAAAAAATTACAAAAAAAGAACTTCTAAAAAGTCTATTTGGAAAAGATTATCACTTATTAATTACTTATACGTGATATCAAATATGAACGTTACAAAAATAATAAGTTTGATAGCATTTACTCTTCGAATTTCGTGGAGCACTTTCGACGTCTGACTCCCAAACTGGAACGGACCGGGGCTACCCTCAAGCGGCTTCTGCCCAACCTCGGGAGTCCAGACGCCTCCTGCCGGAGGCTCTACGCGGGAATGGTTTGGTCCCTTTACGGGGCGCCGGTGTTGGCGCCGTCACTGCAAAAGCGACCGGCTGAATGCCTGCCAGAGGGTCATGGCTATCCGGATGGTGCGGGGATACCGCACGGTCTCCCACGAAGCGGAGAGCCTCCTTGGGCCTGCCACCGTGGGATCTGGAGGCAACAGTCCTTGCACGCATGCACGATTTGCGCATGGAGATGCAACGCCGGGGTGAAACTCCGCTTCCGGCGGGATCTCAATAGCGACTGTCGCAACCCAGTGCTGGGCACGCCATAATCACGGCGGTAAACACCCTCTTTGAGTAGTGGCTGGAGCGGCAACACAGCGTCCTCACCTTCCACATAACGCAAGTTCTCATCGGACATGGTCAGTTCGGGAGATTCCTGCACCGGATTATTCGTGCGGAAGAAACACCCGGGTGTCACCATTGTGTGGACCTCCCGGAGAACACGGTGGAGCATACGGTGGAGGTGTGCTCGCTTGAGCGGGGCACCGCCGTGTCCTCGTGGAGGCAATCGGTGGCAACGACCTTTCGCTTTTTCGGGCTTGCGCTTGTTGGGCGCTGGTTCGGGCTGGTTATGGTCCGGAGCGAGGAGGAATGGCAGGCGGTCGCCTCCTTCTACGAAGCAGTAATGCTAGCGAAGGAGGAGGCTGCACGCGTGAGGGAACGAAGGTCCTCACACCCCAGCCACCGTAATTCCGACCCCGACTACCATCAGCCACGGTAGACGTGGGCTTGCGGACGTCGAGCAATGGGTAGCTCCGTTCGGTAATTAATCGGACCGAGCCCAGTCGTCAACAGCGCGTAGTCATCCACGCGCTCCTCAAAGAGATGTCAGCAAACAGTAGAGGCCCAGCAGGGCCGATGCCCGCTAGCCACGACCGCGGAAAATTCTGAAAAGGAAACCCGTAGCCCTAGAACGCAAAGGGTAATTGAAGGACACTGGTATGGTTGTAGTCAGTAAAAGTCTAACACGCCCTCACGCTCCACCCAGAGCGCGAGAAGTTATTGGATGAATTCACATGTTAAAAAAAAAAACGTGTTGCGGCTTCTTCGTTGAATTGGTAAATACGCGCAATTGCTGCCAATTTCAGACATGTTCCTAGTACGCGGTATTGTTTCGATGGCAAATTCGAGCTTTCCTATTGGCTAATTCAAATCGTGTGAGATCTACGATAAGCGAATTAGCCTATAGGATCTGCTGAGGCGATATGTCAATATTGCGACTTTTGCTGTTACGCGGTATCTACAAACTGCTCTTTCGCGGTTTTGCACGCTCAACGACGATGGGCCTTTCAGTCACTTTCATGGAGCGTGCTATCAACCGACGTTTATCCCTGCACGCGCTTTGCAAGCGCAATCTAGGACAACCGTTGGTTGGTGAGAAATTATTCCGATATAAGGAAAACAAAATATGTCGGCGTATTATACCGATCATCATTGAAGCTCTGTCCAGGTACTCTGTTTTGTGGGCGATGGCTGGGTATCGAGCAATATACAAACTCGGTTCGTGCAAACGTCAGCGCGGATTCTGTCAAAGTGACATGTGTCACTTTTCACTTAGCTTGTTCATTCGTTCTCAAGCTTCCATACTATTGACTTCACCGATAAATATATTATAGGGCTATGGTTTTAGGAGCCATAAGTAGAATAATTACTAAACATATTATTACAAATTTCTGCCAGCGGCTTCGTCATGAAAGTAGGTTTCTCTATAGAAGCTTTAGACCCCCGTTTTATCCCCGAAGGGGGTGAATTTTGGAGGATCCTCTCTTAGTGCTCGTCTACGCCATAAAATAAACTTTGTGGAAATTGTTTCGCTCCTAGTCTTAGTACTTTCGGCTATACGTTGATATAATAATAATAATAATATTCCACAACTTTCACACAACGCCATCTAGTCCCAAACTAAGCAGAGCTTGAGGTATGAGTACTAGAGAACTGATAAACATACTTACATATTTATAAATACATACATATTATAGATAAATTACACCCAGACACAGAACAAATGATCGTGCTCATCACAATAACATTTGTCCTGGGTGGGGATCGAATCCACGACCTCCAGCGTAGCAGCCAGGGCCGCTGACCATTAGACCAACAGGGCAGTCTGATAAGTCAGTCAATCAGTTTCTTCTTTTATATTACACTCGTAGATTAGCCATTTGAATCATTAATCAGAATCAAAGCATTCCTCACAATTTATAGTATTGTAAGGGATTTTTAGACTCGAAAAAAATATCTCTCGTTTTGGGAGGGGTGAGAGAAAGTTTTAGACTTTTATTAACTAAAACCTAGGGTGGTTTTGTGGGTAAGCTGCCCTTTACGTTCCAGGACCACTGTGACTTTCAAAGAATCCCATCATTATCAGGATCATTGGCAATGATGCACTCGTTGAGTCGAGGCTTCAAAGTCTTGAGCATCACGGCCGAGTTGCTAGCCTGTCGGTTTTATACCGGTTCGGGGAGTGTGCGTCGGAATTGCATAACATAATTCCGCCTAGCCCGTTCCATCATCGGACCACCAGGAGTGCACCGGTACATGGTGAACATCCCACCTATACGCACGAAACATTTTGGAAACACATTCATTGTGCGTACAGCTAAGGACTGGAATTCCTTGCCGGAATCTGTGTTTCCTGATGGCTACAACCCGGGAATCTTTAAGTCAAGAGTGAATCTAATATATAAAATTCTCGTGTCACGGTGTTCGAACTTGAACTCCTCCGAAACGGCTCGACCGATTCTCATGAAATTTTGTGAGCATATTGAGTAGGTCTGAGAATCGGCCAACATCTATTTTTTTTTTTTTTTTTTTTTTTTTTTTATTTATATGGCAGAACAACGTTTGCCGGCTCAGCTAGTAATAATATAATAATAATAATATTATAATATTCCACAACTATCACACAACGCAGTCTAGTCTCAAGCTAAGCAGAGCTTGTGTTATGAGTACTAGACAACTGATAAACATACTTATATATTTCTAAATACATACATATTATAGATAAATTACACCCAGACACAGAACAAATGATCGTGCTCATCACACAAACATTTGTCCTGGGTGGGAATCGAATCCACGACCTCCGGCATAGCAGTCAGGGCCACTAACCACTAGACCAAGGCCAGTCAATAGAAAATGGGATACTTCTAGATAAGCGCGCTCTTTCGTCAACCGCATCGTCGCTTTCCATCGGGTGAGATAGTGGTCAAGCGTACCTATCAAGAATAAAAAAATAAAAAAAATCTCGCAACTATATCATTCCATTCCTGAATTTAGATGTTATCAATAAAATGTAATTTACATGAAATAGATTATTACACTTTATATCTATTTGCAGGTTCATTATTTGCCTCATTAGCTACAGACACTGTCTAAATATCTGCTGCACAAATAATAAACCAAAGTTAATGTGATTTTAACTGACTAGATGTTATGTCGGACAGACATGATTATTCAATGTTTTATTTTTACATTTTCGTTTATGTTATATTTATTGCCAATGTGCTGTTCCAGATCTGAGCCGAATACGACTTCGGTAAGTTGGTTTGTTAGTTTAGATATCTGATCAATTTATGTTAATTCAAGGACATTCAAGAGGATGTCTTTAATAGGTAAGATGCATGAAAAAATCTTTATTATCTTACCAGGTTATCAATAAATATACAAAACCTTGATTTTTGGTTCTAGGACATGCCGGTTTTCTCACGATGTTTTCCTTCACCGTTTTAAGAGCAGTGGTGATGAAATAAATTACACAAAGTAATGCGCCTGGTTTGGTTTGAACCCGCGACTTACGACTCGTAAGGGTCGTTACCACTCGGCCACCACTGCTCTCGTTTGACATTCACCAACCCGCACTAGCCCACGTGGCCCATTCTCTCTCCTGGAGAGGAGGCCTGAGTCCCAGCAGTGGGGACATTAAAAGGCTGATTATGCTATGTTATGCTATATAAAACTAACTGTGAAAATAATATCGAATTTGGTAAAAAAGCAAACGAAATACGTAGAGAGACGTAGCGTTGAAAGGCATCCCACAAGGTGGACCGATGACCTGGTAAGGTTCGCGGGAATCCGATTGATGCGAGACGAACAGGACCGGTCATTGTGGCGACAGTTTACCTAGTGAAGCATGCGAGCATTAAAACATAAATTTTTGCTTTTTATGACAATCATCATTCATCATCATCATTTCAGCCGAAAGACGTCCACTGCTGGACATAGGCCTCCCCCAAGTGTCGCCACAATGAACGGTCCTGTGCGTCTCGCATCTTTCGGACTCCCGCAACCGTTACCAAGTCATCGGTCCACCTTGTAGGAGGTCTTCCAACGCTACGTCTTCCGGTACGTGGTCGCCATTCCAGAACTTTTCGGCCCCAACGGCCATCCGTTCTGCGAGCAATGTGGGCTGCCCATTGCCACTTAAGTTTGGCGATTCTTCGTGCTATGTCGGTGACCTTGGTTCTCCTGCGGATATCCTCATTCCTGATTCGATCACGCAAGGAAACTCCGAGCATAGCCCTTTCCATTGCCCTTTGGGTGACTTTAAGTCTTCAGATGAGGCCCATTGTAAGCGACCACGTTTCAGAGCCATATGTCATCACTGGCAACACGCACTGGTCATAGACTTTCGTCTTGAGACACTGTGGCACTGTCGTACGTGTGGACGAGAAGATACCGCTCAGCTTCCCGAACGCTGCCCAACCGAGTCGGATTCGATGATTGATCTCTTTCTCGAAGTTAGACCTTCTCAACTGGACCGTCTGTCTTAGGTAAACGTAATCGTCCACATCATCAAGTGTAGAGTCCCCGATCTTGATAGGAGTGGGTGCTACAAGGTTGTTTACCATGGCTTTTTGATTTATGACAGTAACACACATTCATTTATGACGATATTTATGGAAAAATCATAATGTCAATCTTTCAGGGCACTTTTAAAACTTCTATCGTCAGTGCGAAGGACTGCGCTACTCATGATAGACCATTCTTGAAGACTCTGCCAATGTTATTCTATCCATACATCGAAAATGTCCACGGAAAAAACACGCTGAGCGGCAACCTTACTGTTTTGAAAGATATAAAGGATGTTAGGGTACGTATTATGGAGATAGAAAACTTTTTGGTGGCAAGACAAACCACCAAAAAAGGCAGGATAGTGAGAATCATGTTTTTAGGGTTCAGTACCTCAAAAGGAAAAAACGGAACCCTTATAGGATCACTTTGTTGTCCGTCCGTCTGTCTGTCAAGACCCTTTATCTCAAGAATGCGTGGAGGTTTCGAGTTGAAATTAAAACCATATACTCAAGTCTGTGGACTATTGAAGCTGTAAAAAAATCAAACTTGTAAGTTAACGAGAAAAATAGATGCTTCGGTTTATGTGGCAAAAAACGTACATTTCGACACTCTGGCGGAAATCAAAATTTATAGGCTACTTCCCGTTGACCCAGAATCCTGAAATTTGGCATAAAGCAAGGTCTTATAGCACAAGTATAGGAATAAATCTAAAAACTGTTGTTACGTCACAATTTTTTTTTGCGATTCGGAAAAATTTTTCGAGTCTCCATTCCGGAATTGAATTATTTAAATAGGTAAGTAAGTTTGTACGGAACCCTCAGGGCGCGAGTCCGACTCGCACTTGTCCAGTTTTTTTTCTCATTACTCAAATGCTGAAATCAAAGACAGTTATAATTCGGGAACGTTTGAAAGAGTTACTGTGGCCTTAGAACGTAAATTGCAAAAAAAGGAACACACATAGGGTTATTTGCCCCTAAAAGTCTGACACGCCCTCTCGCTTCATCCTAGAGCGAGAGAAGTCGTTTGATGATATCAGCCCCCCTAGCCAAGTTACTCTGACATTATTCTGACGTCATCTCAACGCTCAGTCACGTGGTCAGAACAAAGGAATAGGAGGCGTGGCCTACTCGAGGCGATCAACGAAAAGAGAATCAAAACGAAACTGTTGTAACTTGGCTACGGGGTCTGATTTCAAAATAAAAATACAGTAATAGAATCATTTCTCCGGGACTCGTCAATATTCTTTACCTTGGTGGTTTTCTGATGGTCGTGACTAATAATGTTGACTTTCAGAAGATAGGATTTGAGTGATTCAGAATAATGATGCAGTCTTGTTTCATAAATCGAAATACAAATGCAAGTCAAACTCTGTCAGGTACTGATCTATATCTCAGACTGAGAGACTGTATGAGTTCAGACTGGCCTGTTGGTCTAAGTGGTCCTGACTGCTATGCCAGAGGTCGTGGGTTCGATTCCCACCCAGGACAAATGTTTTTGTGATGAGCACGATCATTTGTTCTGAGTCTGGGTGTAATTTATCTATAATACGTATGTATTTAGAAATATATAAGTATGTTTATCAGTTGTCTAGTACTCATAACACAAGCTCTGCTTAGCTTGGGACTAGACGGCGTTGTGTGATAGTTGTGGAATATTATTATTATATTTTGGAATATTAGTATTTAAAGCTTCTGCCAGTTTCTTCATCCACGTGAAAATAGAAAACTTGATTGTTCCACCCAAATTGTTGTCCCTCATTGACATCGGTCCAGCTTTTTGAGCGTGAGGGAGTAACAAACATATACATACTTTTTATACCGTTTTCAGATGAAGGTGAATAGCTACTCTTTGCGAAATGACAAATGGCGACAGTACCATAGTTTTAATAACCTGGATTGCCATGGTACATTACTTCATTTCACTTTTGGAGCCCTCAAGATCAAATATGACAAAAAGAAATGTATGTTCTTTAAGGTAAGGTTTTCTTTTTTAGGTGGGAAAATCATCTAATGACAAATCCGGCTCTTGGGCGGAGCGGAAGATAGTGTCAGACTTTTACTGACTAAAAACCTACTCCTGTTCCTTCTTTGTCTTCATCCCGGGGCCCCGGGTTTCGCTTTCACACTACCCGTGGCCTCAGTAGGCTTCGACCCTGCTGGGCCCCTACGATTTGCTGACATCTCCCTGAGGCGTGCGTGGAACAGTACGCGCCATCGACGACTTGGGCTCGGTCCGGAAGGTCACCGGACGGTCGGACGGCAAGCCACCCATTACTCGCCGTCCGCAAGCCCGCGCTTACGGTGGCCGGAAATCGGGATCGGAATCCCGGCGGCGGTTGGGGCGTTTAAGGTAAGGTTGGGTTCTAAAAATCCCTTTATCAAATTCAGCTGTTAAGACTTCTTGTCTTCTTAAGGACTATTTCATCATGATCGGCCTATAGTTGTCTATGGTTAAATATTATAGGTCACTTTTATTGTAGATACACTATTTGTCTCAATTCTTGGCTATTCTTTCTTATTTAGCTGCTACCAATAATTTAAGAACCCTATTATATGGTATACTGTATAATGTATGAATGTTTTCTTTAGTATGACTGCAGAGTGTTAGTCTAAAATTGAGCAGAACCAAAACAGAATACTTGTTATCGTATTTATCTGCAATTCAATTTTCGACTTTAATTTTGGTTATCAAAAAATATTAGCACTCAACCTAATTTGGTTAAATGATTTTAAATATAGTTGTATATCTAGTAAAGTAAAGCATTAATTTTGTTTTGTCTTCTCCAGGGTTTCTACACTTTCAGAAACATAGACGTAAATCAACTCCAGCACATCTGGGTTTCGGCGATGCCGTACGGAAGAGTGCTGTGGCGAACAGAGACTTACACCAATGGAGGACTGTTCCTCTGTAAAGAGTTTGACACTACCACAGAAATTGCTTACCCTTAGACAGTACCGTCAAGCGAAGGTCTTTAATCACTCTGCTTACCTATGCAGAAGTGAACAGAAACAAATCTTTAACGATTTTCACGATGTTTAACAATTTATCCTAGTATTTAAATAATCCCATTTATTTACAACTGTAATAAAAATCGTTACCTTGGTTATATAATTATACCTAAATAAATAATATGAACATAATTACACCTAAATGACAACTCTAATCTAAGTTTTATTTCTATGTACTTCTTTATTTTTCTTCACTCCCATTTTGGACGAGAGGGAGTATTAGACTTTTAATGACGAAAATCCACTGTATTTCTTCAGCTGGTCTTTGTATCCAGGGTCAAGACAACTTTTTCGAACAATTTCGCAGTCTATGCTAATAGCTCTTTGAGGCGCGTGACGTACCATACCGTCCGGATGGACATGACCTGTGATGACCAATTGGGACAAGTTCAGGTGGCAGGTCGGTCACATCGTCAGTGACCGTGCATACACCGGAGTCTCGTAAAGGGCCATAAATCACACGATCCTCGTGTAAAGCCTCCGGCTGGAGGCGTCTATGCCTCCTAAATTGGGTCGAAGCCTCTTGAAGGCAGTCCCCCGGCCCGCTTCAGTGTTAGAGTCAAACGATGGAAATGTTCTGCGAAGTTCCACCTGCTGTCGAGGACGATTCCCAGACTGACTTGTCATCAACTCGATGCCGATGTGAGTCATTTGGCAACCCGATGGTGGCGTATTTTGAGGACCATGTAAACATGGTCTTGGATTTGTCCAGGGCATTTTAATTTCCAACCGCCGGATTCACTCAACGACTGTATCAATGGCCTATGTCCAATAGTTGATGTTTTTCGGCAAAAATGATGATGATAATGATATAATGATCAACAATACTCGTAGCTTTTAGTACAAAGTATGTCGTGTTATGTCGCAAAAAACGTAAATTTCGACAGTCTCAAGTGAATCAAAATTCATAGGTATACTTCCCGTTGACCTAGAATCCTGATATTTGGCGTGAAGTAAGGTCTAATTGAGCAGTGGTGGCCGAGTGGTAACGGCCCCGACTTACGAGTTGTAGGTCGCGGGTTCAAACCCAGCCAGGCGCATTACTTTGTGTAATTTATTTCATCACCACTGCTCTCAAAACGGTGAAGGAAAACATCGTGAGGAAACCGGCATGTCCTAGAACCAAACATTCGAAGACATGTGACATCCACCAACCCGCACTGGGCCCGCGTGGTGGATTACAGCCCATTCCCTCTCCTAGAGAGAGGAGGCCTGAGTCCCAGCAGTGGGAACATTATAAGGCCGACTATGCTATGCTATGCTAAGGTCTAATTAGCACAAGTATAGGGAAAAATCTGAAAACTGTAAAATTTGTAGTTACGTCATAAAAAAAAACTTCTTTTGCGATTCGAAGAAATCTTTGTAACTCAATTCGGGAATTGAACTGTTTTCATAGGTAAGTTTGTACAGAACCCTCAGTGCGCGAGTCCGACTCGCACTTGCTCGGTTTTTTTTACTTTACACCCAATTCCGCATCCTTCTAAATTTCGAATAGCTTAGCTGTTTCAAAACAAATCTTATCCAAAAAATTGACACTTACAAATCCAATAAGTAGCACGTAATCATAACAATCTTAATAGTATAATAACTAAACACTTTCCAAAACCAAACAGGTTTTAATTCCACGAAACTGTCGATCGACATGGAGTAAACAAAAAATCTTTTTAAAAACCTCTGAGGTAACAAAGCGTCGATAAAATGTTTTGAAAACCTCAGAGGTTACTTGGGAGCAACGATAAATCATAATTAGGAGCGATCTAACTTTTCAACGGGTGCCGATACGGACATAATCCTGGAGGCTCCATTCTGGAACCTGGCGGCCTTTGACTCGCCAGCCCATATTTTATCGATACTGACAATATAGGCCTAAGATGCTGCTGTGATTTTTGAAGAATTCGTTATTAAAAGGGAGGTTTTAAAACCACTACGTGTCTGAATATTTTGTTTGCAAGTTGATTTTTAACATAAGCTTAATGTCACATTAATAATAGTAAAATATACAAATAATCATCATCATCATCATTTCAGCCGAAAGACGTCCACTGTTCGACATAAGCCTCCCCCAAGTGTCGCCATAATTACCGGTCCTGTCCGTCTCGCATTTATCGGATTCCCGAGACCTTTACCAGGTCATGGGTCCACCTTGTGGGAGGCCTTCCAACGCTGCGTCTTCCGTTACGTGGTCACCATTCCAGAACCTTTTATCCCCATCGTTCTGCGAGTAATGTGCCCTGCCCACTGCCACTTAAGTTTGGCGATTCTTTGAGCTATGTCTGTAACCTTGGTTCTCCTGCGGATATCTTAATTTCTGATGTGATCACGCAAGGAAACTCTAAGCATAGCCCTTTCCATTGCCCTTTGAGTGACTTTAAGTCTTCTAATGAGGCTCATTGTAAGCGAACACGTTTCAGAGCCATATGTCATTACTGGCAACACGCACTGGTCATAGACTTTCGTCTTGAGACAAAAATACAAATAATCTTTTTATTTCAGAATTACATTGCAAAAAGTTTGTTACTATCATAATAACTTATATAAACAATGTTAGTAGACAGTGCGCAAAGGAGCATGTAGCTGGCTTAAGAACCAGATAATAGGACACTCCAGCAAAACACTCAGATGGCCGTTGGTACTGACACTGACTTTGCGCAACAAGGATGCTGCTCACTCGTGCCTGACCATAGCAAAGCTATCAATCTGAGCAGCGCATCCCGTGCATTAAAATCCGTTCTAAATTTTTTATTAAGTTTATCGCCTTCATAAAAACACACGTGGACTTGACTTTGAAAGGTTTTGATTTAGATAATTTAAATAATTTATTAAGTAGTGTCAGGTACTTTTTGTAAGATTCTTATTCTACATTTTTTAAGTTCACTTTTCTCCATAGCGACATTTTAAGGCCCAAATAAGACACCTTTTTGTACCTATAATGTAGTTTCGCGAGCGACACTGTGTGGGCGGTAGCGTCAACAAATGATAAGTATTCTTTTGAACGCAAAATATAAGAGTTGATTTAAATAACTATACTACAAGCAAGACGAATATTTCAATGTGACAGACGGAGCTTGATTTTATCGTTGAATTTCATCGACATTCCTTAATCATAATATTTTATTGAAGGAGAATTATCAAGGTGTTAACGGTAAAACGAGCTTTAAAATACTTATTTGTTTATATTTCGCTTCTATAATTTTTCAGCATTAAGAAATCTAAACTAATATTATAAAGAGAAAAGATTTGATTTTTTGTTTGTTTGTATGTTACGATTTAACTCAAGAACTACTGGATCAATTTTAAAAATTCTTTCACCATTAGAAAGCTACATTTTCACTGAGTAAAATAGGCATATATTTTCTACTTTTACGCGGGCGAAGCCGCTGGCAAAAGCTAGTTGGTGAATAAAAATGAAACGTGCGGCCCAGCGAATGTTTTGCATCACTACTGTACTGTCACAATCACATGTTTTTTTTTTAAGTTGTATCTTTTATAAATCTTGTGAATGCCGAGGGAGTACCTATAATCTTTTTTCTATTTTTAATCGACTTCAAAAAGGAGAAGGTTTAGTATTCGTCGAAGTTTTTCTTAAGTGTGTTCCCCGATTATTCGTACACGCCTGGACCGATTTTGAATTCAGTTTTAAAAGGATATAGTTACTTCCCATGGTTCCAAAGTCAGGATCTCATGATCTTGGAATCCCGGAGAATTCGAGACAACTCTTTAAATTTTATAGGTACACTTGTATAGGCTTCACTTGTGTAGCACTTCTTTAGGTACCTTACTATAGAACTTACACTATTTAGGTTTAGCTGAGGAGTAAAATAAAAAGTGTAAAACTAAAAAACAATATTATACAAAAAAAATAAATACGAAGAAACAAAACCAGAAAAACCGACATCCGAAATGTAAAGTTATTTTGCACTTTATAGCGTTTTTTTTTTTTTTTGAATAAAGTCAATTTTTTTTTTTTTGTAAAAAGTTTTACTACATGAGACAGAAACCTCGTAACCATATTAAGTCACAGTAAGAAGCATCAATGCCCATACTTAAAATACGGGTCTTCATTATAAGCACTTGGCTTAAAAAATATACCAAAAAAACGATCTTGTTTCTACCTACTTATATAAAAAAAAGAACACCATACAGTAATCGATCTAAAATCGAGCGAGCTTTACGTCAAAACCCGATACCACCCGATTCACACCGTGCCGATAATGTCCGATTATTTTAAGCAGTTTACATTATTTTGACAGGAGTGACAAATTGAATGCCTCCCTGGCGGATGTCGGAGATTCATGGGCCGACGCTCCAGGACCGGATTCCGGATTCGAATTAATAATATTATTATTTGTGTGGTCGATCAGTAAATTGTGGGTAAGTTGGGAATTTAATTTTTGGCGTTACATTAGAAAACTTAGCGTGTGAAAAATAATGACGATCGTTTTGCGTTGTTTTCTTTTTCAGTTTTTTTTTATCTGTCTTCCATTCTATAGAACCTGACCTATGTATACGCGTGTCTTTCGTACAATGACGAAAGGTAAAGATGATAATCGTCACCAACAGCTAGAAGATATCGTATTTGGTTCTGATCTTCACAGAAAGTATTATTCTAATTTTTTGACAACCTAATATTACTTTAGTATTTGCAATATCCAAATACTGGACCAGCGGTAATTGCGTAACACTTTTAGGTTCGTAATGGCAATTTGCCAATATGCATTGCTTCATATTATTGGAAAATTTGTGTTCTCAATAACTATATTTCTCGTTCAACTTTCAACGTTCTAAGTCCGCAGGTTACCGGATTCACGGGGAACTTTTACTCTTACGATTTTTTTTATAGTGATGGAAGTACTATCACTCATCTGTTCCATGATAATTTTTTTTATTCATAAAGACGATGTTTCCAATTGTTAGTGTACTTTCTTGGTCTTTAATCGTTTCTTCAAGGCTAGTGTTGTGACTATGTCAGACTTTGATGTAAAGAATTTCTTCTTGATTATTATGAGACCGGTCATCTCTTAGCTGCCAATGGCTTAATTCAATTTCTATCTTATAATTAGGTACTTTAATTTTTTATTACTTATTTACATTGTGCTCGCATAATAGAAGCAACAAGAAATATGTAACCAAGATTATATGTAACTCTCAATATAATTTAAAAGTGTGTCCATGGAGTTTCTTGCTCGTTCTTCTCCATAGAGATCTACGCTTTGGAACGTGCAATTTAGCTTCACTTTTTTTGGACTGACCTACATTTGACTATTCAATAGTGCCTATAAATGGTCTATTTGAAATAAATGCTTTTGACTTTGACTTTATCTGTTACCCAGTTGCTGTTCTTTCTGATTTGCCTGTCTTATCAAAGACAATTTATTCGGTTTTTTTTTTGTTTTATTGATAGACTCACGCTTCACAATCTTCATCTCAATGTTAAGTCTTCAAAATAAGATTGATTTTTATTATTATTTGACGTTTAGTACAAAAATAAACCACAGGCTAGTAGATACCCAATTGGCATTACGCAAGAATTTTGGTACGTTCTTAACTTCGAATTTTTAACTCAGAAACCAAGGGTTAAGTATTCATTTACACTTAAACAGGCCAGCATCACAAATAGTCCAAGATAAATTGAAATTACCTACTTGTCTAAGACCACACTCACTCACCCTCCACCATTTTCTCATATTCCATACTTATACCATTTCAGAGGCATCCATATATAATATTTACTGACTATAAATAAAACGAGCCACACTAAATCAATTGATGGACGATGTGTCGGTATAATTGCTGCTTAGCCCCTTACTCAAAGCTAGCGTCGTGATGTTTGTTTAGCTCACAAAGGTAATAAATCGATTTGTATTATTTTAGTCGATATTATGAGCTGTTGAGGGGTTTTTGTTTGATGTTAGGACTTTTTCGGATTCCGAACCTCAAAAGAAAAAACGGAACCCTTGTAGGATTACTTTGTTGTTCTTCTGTTTGTTTGTCAAGACCCTTTTTCATAAGAACGGATGGAGGTATGAAGCTGAAAATTAAAATGAAATAATCAGGTCGCCTACCCTAAGCAGCAGAATAAAAATTAACTTCTAAGGGCGGAATTCAACAATAAAACTAATCGCGTTTTAACGTTTGGCTCGCATAATTGCGTTCAGCCACTGTCACTAGTGTCACTTGTAAAAATACAACAAAAGAAAAATACAGACAAGTGACACTAGTGACAGCAGCTAAATTTTTTCTTCTTCTTTAAAATTCATCTCGGGATTTGAGGCATACCCACTTTATTCTTTCGCTGTATGAAATCGGTGTAAGTACATGTTCAACTCTACCTAATTCCGACCTCTGCTCATAATACACAATACTAGCTGTTTGCCGGTGGCTTCGCCTGCGTTAAAGTAGAAAATTGCTACTAGGAAATATACTCCTAGGATAAAAAGTATCCCATGAGCTATTCCAGCGGGGCTATTGCGTAACTCTGTTGACAGTTCAAGTGATGATCACTTGTTACGTAACAATGTGCATCATTGAACTGTCAAACATCTAGTTTCGTATTGCCTATCTTCAGTGACCAACTGCAGTGACGTCATTAGCCACTGGTGCCTTTGATAGCCACCGTAACACGTTTTGACAGATGTTATTGTATCGATACTTTTAAAATTGCGATTGTGTAAGCTTTTGAAGCTGTATAATAGTCGATAAAATTTTAGAGTGATCACAATAGGCACCGTAAATTTTTATAATTCACCACATTTCCACCGTAGTTTGTTAGTCACTTGTGTTATACGTAATACCAATTTTATGAAATTGTCAGTTGACAACTAAGTTTAGTGTGCAACGAATGCTAGTTGTCAACTGTTATTGAAAAAGTTAGCCAATAGCCCCCCTGGACATGGTCTACCCGAAGAAGTAGCAAACATATAAACAAACACTCAAAGACTACAATATTAGTGTGATTGAGTTGAACGTGCCTATTGACATCAACTGCGAAACAAATTCCTAGTTCTAAATCCTAGTAGGAAAAACCCAATAACACTTTGATCGACCCGAGAGTCGAACCTAATCGTATTTATTCATAGCTTAAATGCAATGGTTACTTACGACTTCAAAACTGTTATAGATGAAGCTAAAAAATCTACAAATTTTATTTTTATCAATGAGTACTAAAATCAACTTATGATTACAGCTGAATCTAACAAAAATGAACCTTATTTTTGAAGAAGCAAAGATTAAAGCGACAGTAAAATTGATTTTGTTGATTCTAAAAAACTTTGATTAATAGTCCAAACGGACAGTAGCTATATACTTTTTTAATTTTTATATTTCGAACGTCCGGTGACTGGCCAGCTATTGTATTCGATTCATTTGTCAAAACCTCCAAAGGCTCAAATCGATTCATATTTTAGTATCGATATTATTATTCGAATCGGTATGAATCGTTTATTTTTATGAATGGTAAGCATTAGTAAGGGCTTAGGAATGTGTGAATGGAATCGTTGCTACTCGATTCAAATGTGTTCATCACGATTTGAAATCTCTCCGGCGTGGGGAGGTCACATTGTTTTGATATTATGAATTGAGCCATTTACTATTTGTTTTGTATTGGATAAATTTGGGTATATATCTAAGAAAAGATAAAGTTTAAGCTTAGGGTTACTTGGACGTAACCAAAGCTATACGTGTATATATTACAGATATTGCCCCACACTAGAAGACCCGGAATACTTATTTAAAGACCTTAGAAATATTTGATCCATGTGAGAATTGAACCCACAACAAACAGCGCAGTATATAGTATATGGTTTTAATTTCAACTCGATACCTCTACGCGTTCTCGAGATAAAGGGTCTTGACAGAGGGACCAAAAGTGATCCTATAAGGGTTCCGTTTTTTCATTTTGAGGTACGGAACCCTAAAAATAATTCTAAGAGAAAATCCCAATACACCTTATTAACCAAAACACCAGCTACTTAAACCGTATTTACCAAGAAATAACAAGAAAAAGCTACAAATATCGGTTCTCTCTGGTCATCCATCAACCCTGTACTTCCGAGGGAAGGTAGATGGGTAGATAAAAATGATTATGCTCGCCTACTAGATCAAGATAATCGGTATATTGAGGTGATAGACGTGATCGGTATAAGCCGATCGGTTGCCACTGCGCATTGCGTATAGGGTGCTCCTAAAGATACAAGAAAGTGTCAACTTCGAAGCCAGTAAAGGAGGTGGGTTAATAAGAGGCCTTTTTTGCCCATAACACATAAAAAAAAAAAATAGGTTCTGTTTTCGATAATTTTTAAATGCATTTGTATTTTTTTTTTAACTGTTAGTAAGTAGACTTTATTTTGAACATAGAACTAGAAAAATAAAAACGCTTAACTAATTAAAATTACATAATATATACACAATAACTCCTACCTAAAATATGGCGTCAAAAAATTCCTCCGCATCACTGTCGACTAGAAGTGTGCCCAAAAGACTGGCGGCATTGCCACGTTGTATGGCAATGACCGAGGTAAAAGCCAGCCCTTTGGTCACGCGAAGTGTAAACTAGCCGTTTGGATAATTCTTTAAAAAGCGCATGAGCACTCGGACCCCACGGCCCAAGAGTCTCAACCCCAAACGGCTCAAAAATATTACTGTGTTGTCATATTTAAGCCACATGAGGTTCTCCGCAGCCGCAGCGGCAGCACCAGCACAGCGCGACGAGATAGGAAGATGGGATGGCGCAACAGTGTCGACACAGGTAGCATCCCATACTAAAGGCCTACCCATCTTTCATGGAAATAAACAGATACCGTCCGGTCTCTTACCATCGTCGCGTGCCAGGTCATAAAGTTCCAAAACAGCCAGAACGCCGACGGTGACAAGAGCTTGTTTAATGATGTCATTAATATGCATTTGTATAGTTAAAGATAGATATATACCTATATTTTTTTATTCGGTGATATTTACGTGATCAAAAATATAGTAGGTTAAAACAATTATTGCGCAAACAGAGTGTTATGCGTCATTACTAAAATACCCAGTACTATCTACTTATAATTGTAACTTATTTTCAGCATTTTTTTTAATGATATAAACTAGTGCTTGACTGCGATCTCACCTGGGGCTCAAGTCGGCTATTTTTATAAATTCGTCATTCCAACACGATCCCATTGTCATTTTGCTAAAAGTTCGTAATCTGTTAATTCATAATAATCGATTATTGATTGGTCAATGGTCTCGTAATAGAGTTGTGGTAGTATGACAATATTGAGCTTATTAAAAGCAATGACGTCCTAATGGTTTTTTTTTTCGGTGGGAAAATCATCTTATGACATCCCCCGCCCTTGGGCGGGGCGGGAGATAGTGTCAGACTTTTACTGACTAAAAACCCACTCCTGTTCCTTCGTTGCCTTTCGTACCAGGGCCGAGTCTTCCTTTCAGAATCAGACCCTTGGCCCCGGTAGGCTTCGACCCTGCTAGGCCCCTACAGTTGCTGACATCTCCTTGAGGCGCGCGTGGAACAGCACGCGCCGTCGACGACTTGGGTCGGTCCGGACGGTTACCGGACGGTCGGACGGCGAGCCACCCATTGCTCGTCGTCCGCAAGCCTGCGCCTACGAGACGTCCTAATGGTAGATCACTGATCAAAGGAACTGTCAAAATTTTAGCAGATTACCGCATACGTCAGACATTCATTTGTCAATATTTACGAGATTACCATTCTATGCCACTTCTTTTAATGAAGTGTCAGTGGATGACCATTGGAAAGTCATAATGACGCTATTATATTAGTAGATTACCAAACTTGTCAAAATCATCAATTATGAGATCAATGATAGACCATTCTGACACTATTGTAATAGCAGACTTGAGGCCCTGATGGTAAGCAGTGATGCAATCGTTGATGGTGAAGCGCACTAGTTTATTATGAGCCTATTCACTCTAGCCTTGAAGACACCTAAATTATAATCGGACGGGAAGACGTCAACTAAAATCGATAAATTCTAAAATTCAGAACCCCCTGTACAAAACCTTGCGGCTCACGGAAGATCCCGGTGTCGTGATACTGTCGTAGTGATAGATAATCTTTGAAATCGAACATCGTTCGATGGCTGCCCAGCTTAATGTGGCAGTAATTTATTGGGCAAGACTTGGGCAAGCTTGGGCAAGCTTGCACAGGCTATATGAGTTGAAGGTTGTGTAGCTTTTGATCTGAACAGGATGTGGTGGGTGAAACGAATGCACCTGGTTGATCTTTTAGCAAATCGTTTGCTGCTAATTGCCGTCTTAATATTGGTTTTTTTACTACAGATTTTATATACTACTAGTTGTCTCCTGTGGTTCCACCCACGTCTCAAGTTACTGTTCTGCTTTTAAAGGTTGTAATGAGATGTATATATTTATCGTATCCAATCCATTGACAAAGATTTTTTCCTATCCGATTAGTTGTTCCAGAGATTAGCACGTCTTTAATAAGCAAAAAAAAAAAAACAATAGTACATTTTGATACAAGTGCCGAAAGTTTGTTATTGCGACCGAGGAGGAATTCGCCCGAGCCGTAGGCGTGTGTTATGGAGCCGAGGGCTGCAGTGACCAATTTGCACGTGTATTGAACGACTTTTTTCAATACACCTACGAAGAAATAAATAAACGGAGGTTGAACGGCGACTCATGGGGGTCGACGCGCCCAGCCTGATACGATAAATGTAATAAAATTGTGGCGGGGAGAGCACGCGCACTTTTATGCACTAGTGCGGAAAACAGTCTATTGCATGCCTAAAAAGCGTGCATAAGAGCGGGTTTTCGAGTAAGTGCATTGTTTTTTTTTACATGAGTTGTAAGTCAACTATCAAGCATCATATACCTACGTACAGCTATATCTATTTACATATACTGCATGATATTTATTTAGCATGATCATCTAAATAACGATTGAGGAGCTTAAAGTCAAATCCTACAGCTACAAGTTAGGGGTCTTTAAGTCAAGAGTGAATAGGTTATATTTTGGTAAGCGTGCTCCATCCTCGACCACAATTGCTTACCAGCAGGATTTTTTTTTTCGGTGGAAAAATTTTCCAATGACATCCCCCGTTCTTGGGCTCAGCGGGAGATAGTGTCAGACTTTTACTGACTAAAAACCCACTCCTGTTCCTTCGTTGACTTTCGTACCAGGGCCGAGTCTTCCTTTCAGAAGCAGACCCTTGGCCACAGTAGGCATCGACCCTGCTGGGCCCCTACAGTTGCTTGGTAAGATTGTGATCAAGTGTGAGGCTATCAATAATTAAAAGAAAAAACGTCACAGATTATTTTCGACTAGCTAGTTTCAGCGACTTCGTTTGCGTGAATCCCGGTTATTGCGACTTGAACTCAAAGCCAGATAAAAAAAACTGGGCCAGTGCGAGTCGGACTCGCGCCCTGAGGGTTCCGTACAAACTTACCTATGTAAAGAGTTCAATTCCTGATTGAAGTCTCGAATTTTTTTCCAAATTGCAAAAAAGATTTTTTGTGTGACGTAACAAAAAAAATTCTGTGTTTAGATTTATTCCTATACTTATGTTATAAGACCTTACTTTATGCAAAATTTCAGGATTCTGGGTCAACGGGAAGTACTCTAGAATTTTGGTTCCCTTTAGTGTCGAAATATACGTTTTTAGCGACATAAGCGGCCATATCTTTTTTTTCCGTTAACTTAGAAGTTTGATTTTTTCACAGCTTTAAGGGACTGCAGACTTAGTATATGGTTTTAATTTCAACTCGGTACGTCCACGCATCCCCGAGATAAAGGGTCTTGACAGACATAGTTACATGACAGACAGACAGACAGACAGACGGACGGACAACAAAGTGATTTTCCTCAAAAGGAAAAAATGGAACCCTTATAGGAATAAGGGTTCCGTTTTTTCCTTTTGAGGTACGGAACCCTAAAAAGTAACTTATGGCCTTCCTTGGAGTTCAAGCTAACTCCTTATCGAATGACATCAAAATCGGTTCAGTAGTTTATCCGTGAAAGCGTAACAGACAGAGTTACCTTCACATTTATAATATTAATATGGATCATGATATAAGACAAAACTGGCTATCACTACATTAAAACGTGGACAACTGGTAACGGCCCATTGTGTTCACCAGCCTTCACCGATCAACCACATCGAATCCTTCACACCGACAGCTCAATCAGAATCGACACTTACTAATGACATACATATGTTTACGTCAACCGTCCAATGTATCCAAAATATAACGAATTTTGTATTACCACATAATTTCTATGCGATTTCTACGGCTATTTCTCTATATTACATCATCAAGAAACCATAACAAAACCACTTTACTAAACAACTAAAAATCATACAAAAGTAATCTCTATTTTCTAGTAACAAGAGCGATGACGTTTCCAAGGAGGTGAGGTGGTAAGTTGGTAGTTTCTCAATAAGGTGCGCCGTCCATCACAATCGATTTGTCCCGAACGCGAGCAAAGCTACAAAAAATGTCAGATAGGACGCTCAATCAATATAATGACTTTATTTAACATTGACAATAAAATATAGCTGGTATTGTATGTGGTGTGGATGAGGAATAAGGTGGAGGAGAGTGTTGATGGCCGTCAGGATTTTTTAGATAAAATATTTGAGTCGAATACTTCAATAAAGGTTATAGAGAATATGCTTAAAGAAAAATTTTGTTAACTAACCAGTAAATACACAAATCAATAAATACACAAAAGTAGAGTACCTATTAATTGTGAAAGCAATATCAAAATAGGTAGAAAAACAAACGAGTTACTTTATCAATTTAAACCAATATATCAGTCTCTTTCGCTTTGACGTCGATTTAAAGTGTCATGGCTTGTGACATTACAGACACATGGTCTGTAATGTCACAAGCCATGACACGGGTAAGAGACAGAGCTATACAGGTTGTCCAGCGCCATCTCTTAGCCACAATGGAATAAGAAAAAAAACAATCTTACTTTAAACGTCATGGTAACCCAGTAGGTCGGACTTCTCAGTCATAATAGCAGCTTTGAGGTTTTATAACTCCGTTGTTGATGAAGATTTTTTTTTTTATAAGTATATGTTTTCAAATTAGCAAATAAAGAAATTGCAAACAAGTTTCCTGATTGGTAATATCTGAAACGCTACTTTTAACAATATCAAAATGGGAACAGCGTCAGTCAACACTAGGTTTTCCCAACTCACTACGTATATGCTGAACTGATGGCTTTTAGTATTTTATTTTTTTTAAGTGGGAAGTCATCTAATAAGTTTTCTCACCTAGGGCGAAGTGGGAGGGCGTGTCAGACTTTTACTGACTAAAATCAAACCTATGTTCCTTTAGTTGTCCTTTACGTTCTTTTTTTAGAAGTCAACCCACGGCCTCAGTAAGCTTCGGCCCTGCTAAAACCGTGGGGACCCCCCACGGTTTTGATGACATCTCTTTGAAGCACGCGTGGAACACTATGCGCCGTCGATGACAAGGGTTTGGTCCGGATGGTTACTGGACGGCTGGACGGTGATCTACCCATTGCTCATCGTCCTCAAGCCCACGCCTAGGGGGCCTTTCTGGTATAAGAACTGTTTGTTATTATGTCTCTAATAGTTTTTGTGATTATGCCCATAAATGTTTTTTTTTCTTTTTATATTCTTTACTTAATAGATAAACTTTATTTCAAGTTAAAGTTACATTTAAGACAAGTTTTTTTTTAATTATTGATAGGCTCGCGTTTGACCACTATCTTACCAGTCACCTGATGGTAAGCGATGATGTGGCCGGCGATGGAGCACGCTTTCCTAGAAGTAACCTATTCACTCTTGACTTAAAGACCTCTAGGTTGCTAATTTTAGTATCAGGATAAAATTCCTTTGCCAATATCTAAGTGTATAAACGACAAAAAAAAATAGTTTTATAGAAAAAAAAAAATCAAAACAAATGTTAAGCCAACCACCGGCACATTCACCCTACTTAAAATTATTCAATGCTCAATCCAGATGGACCAGCTACAGCATAAGCCGACAATACTGATCGACTGCCATCAACCATCGTATTGAGAGATCTGTCGGTCGCGAGACAATGGGTTCGATTCCCGGTTGATGCCAGATGACACGATTACTGGTTCGTGTTACCTTGCTTTGATTTATTGGAGGTGAGCGGAGAAGCCTATGAGTTGGTTAACTGGATTAGTGATTGTCTTCTGAACCTTGAAGAACGTGATGAAGTACAAAAATGGTTTGGGAATACGTTTATTTGTACGTACAGCTAAGGAGTGAGTTTTCCTGCCGGAGTCTGTGTTTCCTGATAGCTGGAACCTAGGGGTCACATGATGATGCAATCGTTGATGATGAATCGCACTAGTTTATTAAGAACCTATTCTCTCTAGCCTTGAAGACATCTAAATTATAATCGGACGGGAAGACCGCAGCAGGCAAATAGCAAATCCAATCCTTTTATGTACGCGGTATAAACGGCGATGTGAAACGTCCACATCTCGTCTCACAACATCCGTTCAGATCGTAGAGTTGTTAACAACGTAAGGGTGGACACTCATCGTACGTCGAACGGTTCTGAGTAGTGTTGCGACAGAACTCTGCTTCTGCTTCTGCAGAAGTTCCGCAAACTTTTTCACTTCCGTATCCGCTTCTGCTTCCGCACAACTTTTATGGTTCATTCTGCGCATCACCGCGCCTCGTGATGTGATTACGACGTAAACCTTCTAAGCTTCCGTTAAGACACTTCCATTGCATCACTAATTCTGAGCCTTGAAGAGTGCAATGAAGTACAAAACGTTTATTGTACGTACAGAGGCTCTACCAAAATCTATTAACGCGATGCATTTGACGATCTGAACTAAACTGTTAAAGCGATGGAGATATAGAGTTTATAACTCCATCCCTCTTTCTCATTTTTGACATTTTAACACGTGATGGTAAGGCCCCAGCTAAGGAGTGGAATTCCCTGCCGTAGACTATGTTTCCTGATAGCGAAAGACTTCTAAAATTAAAATTAAAAAATATCAGGTTATAATGGGTCAGTGTAAATCTAAACCGTTTTTGATGTAACTACAAATTTACGGTTTTCTTGACTTTTTCCTTTACTTGTGCCATGAAACCTTCTTTCATGTAAAAATTTAGGATTTCAAGTGAACAGGAATAAAGTGCCCTCTTTTGTTTTTTTTCTGCAAGTGTCAAATATACTGGAGAGTGTTGGCCTGAAATTGAGTAGAACCAAAACGGAATACTTGTTCTGCGATTTCGGCGGTCTCTCCAATCCAGTGCCTTTATCTCTCGCTGGAACACCCATACCGATCTGCTCCGACTTTCGGTACCTCGGGTCACTCGTCCAAGGGGATGGTGAGGTAGACCGGGACGTAACACATCAGATCAACGCAGGATGGATGAAATGGCGACAGGTCACGGGAACAACTTGTGACCCACGGATGCCCCTCAAGTTGAAGGGTAAAATCTACAAGTCCGTGATAAGGCCTGTCATACTGTATGGATCAGAATGTTGGGCTGTGAAAAAGACGGATGAAAAAAGATTGCACGTAGCGGAGATGAGAATGTTAAGATGGATGTGTGGTGTGACGAGAATGGATAAAGTGAGAAATGAGTATATTAGGGGAAGTTTGAAAGTGGCGCCAGTGACTGAAAAGTTGAAAGGGAATCGTTTGTCTTGGTGTGGTCATGTGAAGAGGAGAGATGAAACGCATGTTACTAAAAGAGTTATGAATTTACATGTGGATGGATGGAGAGGGAGAGGGAGACCAAAGAAAAGATGGATGGATTGTGTGAAGAGTGATATGAAAGAAAAGGAAGTTAGTGATAGTATGACGAGTGACAGGGCAGAATGGAAGAAAATAACGTGTTGCGCCGACCCCAAATAACACGGGACAAGAGCAGGAAGATGATGATGAAGTGTCAAATATACACCATAAAAGAGGCGTAAACAGCCTTATCTTAAAAGGGTGACCAGACGGTTGCAAACTAGCGTTCCAACGGCTTATGTGTTTGGTTTGTGTTGCGGCTACACGGATGTAAACCACGCGCCAACACGTCCGGTGGTTGGGAAAACGCGCCTCCCAACCAAGGGCGTTGAAGGTCATGGATTACAACTGCTGTCTACAAGGATTGAAACTAGCAAGGTCACCTTGGTTGGGACGTTGGTTGGCAACCATCTGGTCACCCCTTTAGATTGAGTTGTTTTTTTTTTACTGTTCCATGGAGCTTAATATCTCCAAGTGTTCTTTAGTAAAAGGGTATTGTCAAACGGACAACTATGTGATACTATAAGGGTTTTGCCGACTGAGGTACAGAATCCTAAAATAGGATATGATATGATAGTTCATTTCATTAGTAAGAAATCCACTCTATATCTTAAATAAATCCTAATCAACTCCCAACATGCATTCAAAATATTCACACTCAAATCAGTCCTTCAACTACTAAATACTCCTCAGAGAGTGAACCTTAAAACACACATAGACACAAAGGTACATACACATACACAATGGTACAAAGGGTTCACACATGATCCCCAACGTGGGCCATGATGGGCATCACTCCACAGACGACACGAGACAATCGGCAAATGATGACAGCTAATACTAAATGACGATTGGCTATAGATCAAGTAGTAGAAGAAGTGACATGAATTGTTGAGGAGAGAATTTTGCCTATGGAAAGACTGACTTTGTGAGGGCACAAAAATAAGGTAGGTAGATAAAGGATTTGGATCCATGGGAGGTTAGTGTGGGGGCTCTGTTCGCTTTTTGAGGGAAGATGGTACAGTGATTACGTGTTGCTGTGCAAGGCGAGGCTCAGGGAAGACAAACCCCGGCCTAGATATGTGTCCTAATTGGCTTTGCACAGTGGAGGTTCCGGAGTGCTCTTTTAAGATGGAACGCGGCGGAACACTGGTCGGTAACTTACAATTAAAAACAAAAGTGAACAATGAAGATAATTTTTATCTAAATTTTCTTTTCAATAATCAAAAGCAACGAGGCAATGCCGCCAGTCTTTTGGGTACACTTCCAGTCGAAATTTTTGACGCCATATTTTAGCTAGGCGTTATTAATTAATCTTTAGTGTATATAATATAGTTTTAATTAGTTGATTGCTTTTATTTTTCTTGTTTTAGTATTTTCTCAGCAGGGTCGAAACCTACTGGGGCCATGGGTGGGGCCATGGGTAGTGCGAAAGAGAACCCCGGGGCCCTGAATGAAGGCAAAGAAGGAACAGGGGTAGGTTTTAGTCAGTAATAGTCTGACACGCCTTCATTGGATAACTTCCCACCTTAAAAAAAAAGTGTTTAGAAATAAAAAAAAAAAACAAATTAGTAAATAAAAAAGAAAATATGTATATAAAAAGCTACAAAAAAGCAATCATCGTAGAAATGATGCTGTGTCCTCTGCGTTTAATCTTTGACGAACCTCAGCATTGCACTCCAGGGCTGCGTCCATTAACGTAAGTGACTCTTAGTTCGATGTGCAGACGTTTTTTGTCTGTCTACGTGATTGATAAAGAAATGGGAGAGATACGACACTTTTTACTACCAACTCTTCTAAACCATCATCATTATCCGAATCAAGCGATTTTAAACTTTCAGCCTTTGACTTAAGACTTACAGTATGAAATCGTTTGTCAGCTATAACTTTGCCAAAAACCAATCCTCCCTTACAATCTTTCGAACGCAATTTTTTTAAAGTGCTGTTAGCAATTTCTTTGCCATTCTAATCTGACTCTCATTTAGTTGCTTATAGAGTTGACTGTAGATTGTTTAGATCGGCAAAAATATGTTGGTTGATGAACAAATCATTCCGTGGGCTTGTAAAGAAATTGTTTGCAAGTGTTTTGTGTATTAATTTGAAAAATGGAAAGATAAAATGGATTGATTCTTATAGGATTTTCAATGGAAGATGTCATTTGAATGAACCTAAGTAAGGTTTTCTTAGAAGAAATAAAAAAAAAAATAGCAAGACGATGATTTGATCGTGATTTTTTTTAAAGGTTCGAAATCATTGAATTATTTCTCTTGTGTGTGATTTTTACTGGCTAAAACCTACGAGTGACCTTCAGTTACCCTTTGCGTTCCAGGACCAAGGTGCTTCAAGGAGATGTCAGCAAACCGTTGGGGCCCTAGTGGGGCCACGGGTAATGTGAAAGTGAAACCCGGGGGGGACCTGAAACGAAGGCAAAGAAGGAACAGAAGTGGGTTTTTAGTCAGTAAAAGTCTGATACGCACCGCCCAAGAACGTGAGATGTATACTAAGCTGTAGAAATCAGACAACTGTGTTTTGTCTAGTGTCTATGGTGCAGCACAGTTATGCCCGGTTTGCACATGGTCCGACAGATTGCTGTATTTTATTGTGCGTCTATTTGGGCCCTCTCCTAGAAAGAGGAGGCCTGAGTCCCAACAGTGGGAACATTAAAAGGTTGATTATGCTTGATATGTTTTCTTTATTTTCTTTCTAGATGTAATTGGATGATTATCCCACCTAAAATGATGCCCGCTAGTTTTACTGACATCTCTTTAAGGCGCACTGATGATTCGAGCTCAGTCCTTACTTAATGGTCGGACCGCCCACCTCGTAAAGAGGCCTTCTAACGCTGCGTCTTCCCATTCGCAATCGCCTCTCTAAAACCTTTCGGTTCCATCGACCACCTGTTCTGCGAGCAAGTTAAGTTTAAGCGTAGTAACAGACAATTTATTATCGAGAATATTATAATCGAGAAATAAAATGTATATTTCGTTTTTATGTTTACTTTATTTACATTGTTGAGAACAATGTAAATAAATGATATGATGATAGTAGCGTCAAGAAACATGTAACCAAGATATTTGTAATATATAACATGATTGAAAAGAGTGTCCATGGAGTTTCTTGCACATTCTTCTCCATAGAGATTTACGCTTTAGAATGTGCAATTAGCATCATTCTTTTTCTGACTGACTGATTTCTTGACATTTCAAAAGTGCCTGTAAATGGTTTATTTGAAATAAAATGCTTTTGATTTTGATTTTTTTGATTTTGGATTGCTGAACCACACTAAGATTAAGATAACAAAGTACTACAAACAAACACAAAAACACTCCGAATATTTTAATTTGACTTTTTTTTTAACGTTAGGAAACAAACGGTATCAAAGACTTCTCCACGAATGAACTTCTATAAGCCAGATACCCGATTATAATCCTCTTTGAATAAAATTCTCCAGACAAAGGCACATCATCAACAATAGACTTTTTTTAATGTTTGAACCTACAAGGAGGTTGACATCGCCATTGATATTTAAAAAAAAATCGTGGGAGTCGTAACTCGTGAACAGGTATCGATTGTGACTTTTGTCGGTTCTTGCTTTATCGATTCTTTGACGGTTTTTTTCTGGGTTTAGAGTTTTTTTTTTCGATATATTTGTTTGGATCGATTCAAATGTGAAATTGTTGCTGGAGACTTTGTTGGGATCGATCCGGCTGTATTATGGCAGACAAGTTTTTCATCTACAATATTTATGCGTGAGCTATTCCACGAGTTTTAATCAATACTGGCCAAAACATCATGACAGTGTCTGTTTTTAGATTTAATCATGTTGAATCACACTCATATCATATTTTTATTTCTCACATTATCGTAATTGAAATTATTCTAAAAGTGTGCAAGTTAAAACTGTAAGAACATTATGATAACTAACAAAAGAACTGATATTTTTGAGAGGTGTATTGGTCAGATTCCTGCGTTTTCGTTGATTACTAAACACTTGTGGCATAGTCATACATATAAAAAAACCTTAAAAATATCTACTTACATATTTATGATGAGTGATGACCCTTAAATATGTACAAAGTACAAAATATGTAAAAAGGTACAGCCTTTAACACTTACAAAAAAACACTAATTTTCTATGCATGTGTGTAAGCATGCGTTTTGTGACAAACAAATCAATTTTTATATTTTTCTTTATTAAAGCCATCATTGAGTTATATTTTAAAATGAGGGCCACATTTATCAATAATAAAATTGTGAGTACTGAGAACTTCAATCAAAAGTGGAAGTCAACCGTTCATTATCAGACTCATTTCATTGTGGACGATCAAAAAAATGTAAAATCAATATTGTATGCAATCGCTGTGATGTTGCGCCGGTGAGCTATAAAAGTTCAATCTCGGAAGCTGAGGACGTATTCTGATATGAAATATGGCGAGACGATGATAAATAATCAGAAATTTTACGTGTTTCAATGACTATTTCATTATTTTTATGAAATCGAGGTTCATGACAGAGAAAACAGCTTTGAAATAAACAGCCAGAAGAAGTAAATAACAAAAGTGAAACTGCATTTTTATTGATTTTTACTTTATTTACATACATGTAACCGAGATATCTATATTACATAACATGATTGAAAAAAGTGTCCATGGAGTTTCTTGTACATTCTTCTCCATAGGGATTTACGCTTTGGAATTAGCATCATTTTTCTGACTGAATGACTTCTTGACAATTCAAAAGTGCCTGTGAATGGTTATTTGAAATAAATGCTTTGAAATTAAACTGCAATTATTCTGGTGAGGATAATGACGAAGAACATATAAATGAGTATAGTAGCGTAGGTACGAATGCTATAGAGATAGAGTAAGACGAGAGAAACAGTGAATGGATTGTGACGAAGATAGTAAATAATGTTACAAAGAGGGTGACTCAAAATTTTATTGTACAGCTTAAAATAATTATAATTATAGGCGCATACGTCCTCTTGCTCTACTTTAGAGCTGAAGAAGTTATTTGATGATTGTCCACATAAATAAATCCCATCAATAATTTAAAAAGTAAAAGTATATATCCGTGTTCTTACAAATATTATCCGTTATATCCCTCGCCATTTCTTTTGCTTTTCCTTAGGCAATAATAAACTTATCCCCATCCACTTTGATCAGAATACGGCAACCGCCACAGCGGCGGCGAGCGTGCGCAGGCGCTCTTTAATTTGTAAATTGAGCCGCGCCGCTAGCGCCATCTATTAGATGCCCGGCCACTCAGCTACTGTGCCACCTTCAGTCATTATGCTTTGTTGATTTATTTTACATTAACATTTGTTTCTACGCTAATGTTGACGGGAATGATGTTTGATTCATATTCAGAAATGTGGAGGATGATTTTTTGATTCGTAGGATTTTTTCTGTGTTTTAATTTGGGTTTCCTATGGTTATTGGAACTTACCTGTAACTAGTTTTCAAATCGCCAAACTTAAGGGGCAGTGAGCAGGGCACATTGTTTGCAGGGTGGTCGGTGAGACCGAAAGGATCTGAAGTGGCGGAACGCGTATTGGAAGACACAGCGTATTGTAGGTAAACGTACAAGGTAGACCAATCACCTGGTAAGGACCCCGGGAATCCGACGGATGCGAGATGCACAGGATCGGTCACTGTAGCGACAAATGGGGAACAACAACAAACAACAATGGACATCTTTCCGCTGAAATGATGATGATGATGATGACACTTGTTTCTTTTTTTTAACTATCTACCCAGACCCGCATGTCTCTTTGCACGGGTGCAGTTTAATTTCGATTTTTTTTCCAAAAATATTCTTTCGTATAAACCATAACTTTACAATTACAAACACTACAAAATAATATCAGCCAATTGGTCGAGCCGTTATTAATTGATGCTCCATAATAATATAATTAATTATTAGGTAGTTGTTTTTTATTTACATACAAATGTAAATAAAACATACAGTTATCAAATACGACACAGAAGAAAAAGTATCTACATAGATAATTTCAACGTGGAACCACAGAACACTAACGTAAAGAAGTCAATATACATACAAAACGCGCTCGAGCAACACACACATAGATATCTCGGAGCGCTCGGACCAGTGCGAGCGCGAGTGCATCCGCTTGAGACACGCGTCTGTGAACATTTTTGTGCAATATTTGAGCAAAAACCTGTTCATTGGGCAGTCGTTTAAATTCAATATTAAATGGTTAAATAATTATTAATTAGAATTGGCAGATAAGAAATCGACGTCGAATTATCGACGGGTCACAAATCAAATACAAGTCAAATAACCATTATATATGTACTCCCGGGATATATAACTATCTTATATACTATTCCAGCATATGGTCTACCCGTGTGCTAAGTTTCATTGAAATTCGTTTAGCCATTCAAGCCTGAAGAAGTCACACGCTCATAAACTTTCGCCTATATGTTTAATTTGTTTGTTTATGTGTAATATATTTGTGTAAATGTAATATGTTTGTGTAAATGAAATATGTTTGTGTAAATGTAATTTGTTTCTGGTGTGTAATTTGTTTCTGTATATGTAAGTTGTCTCTGTGTGTGTATTTTTTTTTCTGTAAGTGTAAGTTGTTTCTGTATGTGCGTTGTTTTATGGACTCTGATTGTCCGAAATAAAAAAATATTATTATTATATTATTGTGATAGGTCGTACATAACTACCTATACTTTCTATTTCGATCGATTTCGTAACACTAATAAGGTACTATATTTCAACACCTTATAAAAAAACAAACAAAAGAACCGTCAATTTTTAGTGCCCACCACCTACCAATCACCATTCATAAAACAAAACACGTAAGTAGTCAATAAAATCGAGTCCTCACCTTCAATAAACCGATACCGATTATAACTCGATTTACGGAGTAATTACATACGATTGTAATCGAGTGGAACCAGCATCGATGCCGCCTTTGATGAAGACCGATGAATAGAATTGACTTATTTTATAAACGTGGATGTTCACTGAGGTGTAACTAGGAGTCGTGGTGGGGGTATGGCTTTGATGTTTGTCGCTAGCTTTTCCCAGTGTCTTCACTTGCGTCCAAGTCAGAAATTAATTCAAAAGAAGGAAAGGGAAAGGAAAAAGGTCTAGTCTATCTCTATGCTAAGATTTATCAAATTTTTTCTAACTTGTCTGTTTGATATGCTTTTACGCCTAAACCAGGCGTAAAAGCATATCAAATAGACAAGATAGAAATTAGTAGTTCGTACCTTTTTAAATATTATTCTAAGTATTAATCCAGAGTATAAGCTATCTTGGTACAGAATTTTGTTAAAATCCGTTCTGCCGTTTGAGCGTGAAGCAGTAATAAACATACAGACACATACATATAGGTAAATCAGACTATTAACTTTGTAATATCAGTGCGATGATGCAAAAGACTTCGCAGGCCCATGCATAAAATGACGAGACGAACTAGAAAAAACCAATTACTGGGCCAATATATTTGAAAATCATGTGGGTCTTTGCCCAGCTGTGGGATGACAGTAGACCACTATCTCATGAAGTGCCAGATGTTGGTTATGATGCCTAGAAATAACCTATTCACTCTGTGATTCTGTGGTGATTTAGAAAATGGCAAAATAGCATACTCGTGTTAAGTACAAATCAAGTATAATCATCATGGAACGGACTTCCTCACACCCCAGCCACCGGGATCCCGACCTCGAGTTCCAGCCACCTTAGTCGTAGGCTTGCGGATGGTGAGCAATGGGTAGCTCGCCGTCCGGACCGAGTCCGAGTCGTCGACAGCGCGTAATATTCCACGCGCGCCTCAAAGATATTTCAGCAAAACCGTAGGGGCACAGCAAGGTCAAAGCCTACTGGGGCCATAGGTTATGCGAAGCGAAAGAGAACCCCGGGGTCCTGCCGGCCAAGTTACAACCGTTTCGTTTCGATTCTCTTTTCGTTGATTGCCTCGGGTCGGCCACGCCTCCGATTCCTTTGTTCTGACGTCATCTCAACGCTCAGTCACGTAGTCAGAACAAAGGAATAGGAGGCGTGGCCGACTCAAGGCGATCAACGAAAAGAGAATCGAAACGAAACGGTGTAACTTGGCTAGGGGGGCTGGTGTAAGGTTGTGTGTTTGGAGACGAGTGAAGTGAGCGAGTGCTCGCTGGTAATACACTTTGTTATAATAGATACCTCATTAAATATGTCATGAGCATAATATTATAAACTTACTACATCTCACTGGAACGAAGGCAAAGAAGGAACATAGGAGTGGGTTTTACTCAGTAAAAGTCTAAAACGCCCTCTCGCTCCGCCCGGATGATTTTCCACCTAAAACAAAAATTATCATTGTCAAGAAATGATATTCCTACGAGTATGTTTGGCGTCACATAAGAACTAATCCTGCATCGCGCAATTAAAGCGTCTTCACGCGATTTGAACCTATAGAACAGCCCGAAATCATTTATCGGGCAGTTGCCCACCAGACATAACACCCGTCTGGTCGGAGGATCCTCCCTTTTCAACGGAGGTTTGCGGGACTTTACTCTCTGTTCCGCATACCTCCAAAGTCACAATAGGCATTTTGTTTAGAGATTTATAATATACCAGGTTGGAATCAAATTCAATCATAAGAAAAATTAACAAATCGAATTGGTATTGCATATCATTACAATCAGTATCAGTGTATTATTACCTCAATAATCGGCATACGATCTCATAATAGGTACTTTATTCGATATACGAAAAATGAAAACACTTGAAACTCAACCCAATAACGTAGACACAAAATTGAAAATCAAATAATCAGATGAGAGTTTTTGATTTCAGAATTGGATTTATAAATCTAAAAGGTGAATGAGATGGCGATAAGGGTTTGGGTGAGAGTGAAAGTGATGGAGGATTCGTAAGACCGGTAGCTGAATGCTTGCAATTATAGTGATCATGGTGCTAAGGCAATTTCCTTCGTATTTCTATCGTGGACCCGCCGTCTTAATTAGGTAGTTCTGCTAATCGAATCGTATGCGGTGGTCTGTCGTCATTATTTTGATTATTCCAAGTGCGATTCGCTAATAGAGAATGAGATTGGGATGCTTATGCGCTATTTTTATCGTACAGACAATGTGGGGTTGTAAAGTGTGGCGGGATTTTCTTTTGTTTCAAATAGTTTTGTACTAGTTGCTAGCAGCTGAAATTAGAGATTGGTCTCAAGAGAATATAAGTTCTCCTGGGATAAAAAGTATCATCTAATAACATCTTCCACTCTTGGGCGGAGCGGGAGATAGTGTCAGACTTTTACTGACTAAAACCCATTTCTGTTCCTTCGTTACCTTTCATACCAAGGCCGAGATTTCCTTTCAGAAGCAAACCCTTGGCCCCTGCTGGCTGGCTTCGACCCTGCTGGGCCCCTACGGTATGCTGACATCTCCTTGAAGCGCGTGTGGAACTGTACGCGCCGTCGACAACTTTGGCTCGGTCCAGACGGTTACCAGACAGTCGGTCGGCGAGCTACCCATTGCTCGCCGTCAGCAAACCCGCGCCTACGGTGGCCGGAAATCGGGATCGGGATCCGGGCGGCTGGGGCGTGAGGGCCGCTCCCTCGCGAGTGCACGTGCGGCCTCCTCCTTTGCTAGCATTACTGCTTCGCAGAAGAAGGCGACCGCCTGCCACTCCTCCTCGCTTTGGAACATGGCCTGTACCAAGGCCTGGCGCGAGAGATCGCTGCCGGCAATCGCCCCCACGACGACACGGCGGTGCTCTGCTCGGGGCACACCTCTACCGTATGCTCTACCGTGTATCCTATGTGCTATTTATAACAATACAATAAAATATTGAATAAACTCTGTCGAATAACTTAAAATATAGAATTAGATATACAACAATAAGAGCATTGAAAAAAAAATTCAAAAAGGTATCATATCTCAGCATAAGAAGCGATATTTTAAAAAAAATCTAATCAAAACTCAAACTGTGTTCTTCTTCAAGGTAGGTAATTAATAAAATATCGAAAGATGACCTCTTACCAGATTTTTTTATGATATAAACTTCTGCCTGACTACGATCCCACCTGATGGTAATGCAATCGTTGATGGTGAAGCGCACTAGTTTATTTTAAGAGCCTATGACACTCTATCTTTCATTTGTTTAGGTAGTTAACTAAACGTAAACAATCTTGGTATGTCTTTTTATTAAAAAAAAAATCGTATAAAAGACATACAAAGATTATTTAAATTTAGTTAATCACCAAATATCGATATAGGTAAATAACAAATTGTAAAAATTTTTAGATAAAATTTTCAGACAAATTTTAGATAAAAGACATGTCAAGATTGTTTACATTAATTACCTAAACCGATGGAGTATAGCCTTGAAGATACTTACGTAAAATATAATCGGACAGGAAGACCGCAGCAAGCAAATTGTTCGCGGTACGTGGTATAAACGCCAAGGCAAAACGTTAACAATGTAAGGGTGACACTCGCTGTACATCGAGTTGTCTGAAGGTCGAAAGGTGATGGTTGAATCAAGTCATGTAATTCCCGCGCACTCTCTCCAAAATGCATCCTGTAAAATACCGAAAGGCTGGCTACCCTACGCCTTTGTTCCAGGATTTGTAAATTATAACAATAATAACATCTGAGTCCAAGTATACAAAATGATTAATAAAATGTATGTAAACAAAGTTCATGTCATCTGACCAATTATGTATGCAGATAAATTCATCAGGTATCTTACTAACAAGTACATCAAAATCCTCTAAACCAACTACCATAAGTCAACGCCCTCAATGACGTTTAACCCTATCCGCGCTGCCTTAAAAAACATAATATTCAAAACTTTTAAACTCATCTTTCATATAAACATCACGCGAACTGGAATCTTGTTCATCTAAAACAATGCTAAGAACACGACCGTGGACACTTAAGATTAAACCGACCGATTATGGTGTATTTTATTTAAATTTATGTCTTATTTTCATTTTCTGAGAATTTATTAATCGACTAATATGAATTCCGTTTGTGTTTTACAACGATGAGAGAGGAATCTGATATGTTTTTTGTTTTTTTTTTTGTTATCATTTTATAGCTTGTATTGATTTAAGTGTTAGTTTGGCAGTTATTCGTGATTTATTGGCGATTGGTCTTGTGTTTGTGTAAGAATTAATCATTATGTTATGTCAAGTGGAAGTGCAAAATCATGTTAATACGAATGTATTATTTTAATGCAATGTTTGTTCAAACACAAAAGTGTTGATCGAGGAAATATTATTAAAAACTTGATAAAGGACTTGAGTGTCTTTTCTTTACGAAATAATTATTGTTAAAGTATCCAAAGCCCGATTTCAAAAAATGTTTTTCTAATTTAATTTAAAAAGATATTTAAAACGATGCATACCATTTAATACTTCACTGTTTCTCGGACAAGCCGCCTCTATAAAAGCAGTGTTCACTCATTTGTCAAACTGTGTGGATATTTATTTATCACAGACCCTCCGCGCGTAAGAAATACCTGAATATAAAACCATTTATTTACCTTTTATAAAACTACACACACAACCATACCAAGCACGGAATAAGATCTAATTTCCATTAACAGCAAGCCTTTTCAAACGCAAAAGTTAACTTCAAGATTGGTTATTTATTCACGTGACAACCTTTTATTTGCTTTTATAAAATAAAACTTTAATCCTTATCGCTTTAAAAATAAATACTATATTCGTGTATATTTTCTCAAATAAATGACATAGTTAGATAAGTTTTGTCAAACATAAATAAATTCAAAATCTATACGCGGGTCGTTTCGACCGGGCCACTGTTTTTGAGTGTTAATAGATAACAAACTTTTTGTTTTTTTGAGTATTTTATAGCTTCATTCTTTACGGGTTATTAGTCGTTTATAATAATTTATATTCTGATAAGAAATCTATAATAGGTATCCTTCGGCGAAATCATAGAAAGCAGAGGCTCATTTCTGTCGAAAGTGGTGCTTTAATTGTTTAGATTCCTTATGCCTTGATTTTTATTGGTGTTTCCGGATAGCTACAACCTAGGGGTCAAAATTCAATTCAAAATCTTTTTCAATACACTTACTCGAAAACTCGCTCTTATCCCACCGCTTTTAGGCACGCAATAGACCGTTTTCCACACTAGTGCAGAAAAGTGCGCGTGCTCTCCCCCGCCACAACGTTATTAAATTTATCGTATCAGTCTGGGCGCACTTCATTTTGTAAATGTATTGAAAAAAGTCGTTTGATACACGTGTGAATTCCGCCTCGGTCGCAATGACAAACTTTCTGCACTTGTATCAAAATGTACAATTTATTTCACATAGGCCTACTTGGGTACTTATAAAACGTCAGAAGCTAGTGTAATAAAGTGGTATAGGGGGTCTCTCTTTTGTCAGTTAGTAAACTACCATCGATTTTTAGAAAGAATTAATCTAAGCTTCAACAAACTAGCGAGCAATGCGTGGCTCGCCGCCCGACCGTCCGGTAACCGTCCGGACCGAGCCCAAGTCGTTGACGGCGCGTACTGTTCCACGCGCGCCACAGGGAGATGTCAGCAAATCGTAGGGGCCCTTAGGGTCAAAGCCTAATATGGCCACGGGTAGTGTGAAAGTGAAACCCGGGGCCCTGGGATGAAGGCAAAGAAGGAAAAGGAGTGTGTTTTTAGTCAGTAAAAGTCTGACACTATCTCCCGCACCGCACAAGAGCGAGATTTGTCATAAGATTATTTCCCACATAAAAAAAAACTACATAAGCAGAGCGATTGGCTGTTGAAAATTTTCTGTTTTTTAATATTGATGGGCTCGCGTTTGAATACTGTCTCTCCTGATGGTAAGCGATAATGTAATCGACAATAGGACACGCTTGCCTAAAAGTAAACTATTCACTTATATTTTTGTCTTAAAGACCCCTAGGTTGTAGCTATCAGGAATCACAGATTCTGGCAGGGAATTCCACTTAGCTGTACACATAGAAAAATTAAATGAGCCTACTATTACGTACATATTATAGATATATTACACCACTTCTTCTTAATGCCACATTAGTACTGTAATTAGAACACATACAGAAAGATTAGAGTTGAACTATTCTTTAATTTAAACTATACTACAATCGTGGGCTTGCGAATGACGAGTACCTAATGGGTAGCTCGTTGTCCACCTGTCCGATAAAGACCGAACCCGAGCCGTCGACGGCGCGTAGCGTTCCATGCGTACCTGAAAGAGATGTTCAGCAAACCATAGGGGCTCAGCAGAGCCAACACCTGCTAGGGCCACGGAGGAATTTCTGAAAAGTAAACCCGTGGTTCTAGCACGCAAAGGGCAACTAAAGGAACATAAGTGAGTTTTAATTCACCACCACTTTTCCCTACCTCTCATCACCGTGGCTGGTCAGATAGTACTGCTCACTGCCTTCCATGATTCATTGCACGAACTTTTTTTTATTTTTTAAATAATATAAACTAGTGCTTGAGTGCGAACCCACCTGATGATAAGCAGTGATGCAACCTTCATAAGTCTTTGGATCTCGATGTTAGGGACTAAACCTGTTAACTTTGCGCTAAGTGTCCTAAATAACCCTAGCCAATACAATGCTAATAAACGTCCAATAATATCTCAAAACCCCATTACAATGCAAATATTTATTGGCTACCATGTTGGTTATAATATAAATTCAAAAACGACAATAACCTCTCAAAAGGTTTCATAATACAATTTCTTGTGCATTTTCTTTGTAGCAAATGCTCGAATGTTAATCAATCCCAGCACAATAGTTGTAAGAACTAATAGCGGGCATAAAGCATAGACAAAAGGTAAAGAGCGAGCGGTTTGACCACACGACGACCGACCACAGAGTGGGAACCATAGACGTAGATTCATGGAAGGTTTTGACGCAAAACATTGATTATTGAACTGGTTACATTTATAAATGCAAAATGGTAATTAATTGATTGTATATTTTCTACGCATGCTAAACGTTTGCTATTTTGAATTTTTTGTACTCCACTAAATATTCGCCTCCTTCTGCGAAGCTGTAATCCTAGCAAAGGAGGAGGCCGACCGCGCGAGACAACGGTCCTCTCACCCCAGCAGCAATGGGTTGCTCGCCGTCCGACCGTCCGGTAACCGTCCGGACCGAGCTCAAGTCGTCGACGGCGCGTACTGTTCCACACGTTCCTCAGGGAGATGTCACCAAATCGTAGGGACCCAGCAGGGTCGAAGCCTTCTGGGGCCACGGGTAGTGTGAAAGTGAAACCTAAGGCACTGGGACGAAGGTAAAGAAGGAACAGGAGTGGGTTTTTACTCAGTAAAAGTCTGAGACCATCTCCCGCGCCGCCCAAGAGCGTGATTTGTCATTAGATGATTTTTCTACCTAATAAAAAACACACTAAATATAAAAATTACCAGCATCAGTTTACCAGCTTTTATATCCTCGGTTCACGGCACTGAAAAATTAATCAGGAATATCCTATCTTCCTCACTGGTTGATTTTGATGTGCCGTGCTTTACCGAGGCTATAGACGCTTGGAGACTCGCTTGCCCGAATTCCAAACAGCCCGACAACCTTTCTTCCCAAAGACGGTGGGATGAGCCGCTATGCAAAGTAGTTCAAGAGAATCTTTTGGCAACATCTGTAACTACTGCAGAGCGTGCGCGCCTGCTAGCTGTGGGAGAGTGGGAGTCGGGTCTCTGGCTTCATGCATTGCCGTCGTCGAACATAGGCACCTTGTTCGACGATACTACCTTCCGCCTCGCTGCTTCTCTACGACTTGGCGCTCCTTGTTGCTCTCCTCATCGCTGCCACTGTGGCGAAGTTGTCAACAGCCTCGGACACCACGGTCTGTCATGCAGCCGAAGTGCGGGTCGCATAGCGCGACACGCGAATATCAACGACATCATCCGACGTGCTCTTGTCACCGTCGGCGTTCCGGCCGTATTGGAACCTCATGGCCTGGCACGCGACGATGGCAAAAGACCGGACGGTATGTCTTTATTTCTATGGAAGATGGGTAGGCCTTTAGTGTGGGACGCTACTTGTGTCGATACTCTTGCGCCATCTCATCTTCCTAGCTCGTCGTGCTGTGCCGGTGCTGCCGCAGCGGCTGCAGAGAACCTCAAGCGGCGGAAATATAATAACCTTGTTGGTAGTTATATTTTCGAGCCGTTTGGGGTTGAAACTCTCGGATCGTGGGGTCCAAGTGCTCACAAATTATTTAAAGAACTTTCAAAACGCCTTGTTGACACTTCGCATGACCCAAGGGCTGGCTTTTACTTCGGACAAAGGATAAGCATTGCCATTCAGCGTGGCAATGCCGCCAGTCTTTTGGGTACATTACCAGTCGACAGCGATGTGGAGGAGTTTTTCGACGCCGTACTTTAGATTGCTTTTTTTAGTACTTTATGGATTTTATTTTTATTTTGTAAGTTAGTTTTAATTACGTTATTATTAGTTTTAAATGTATATACAATGTAAAATAAAAATTATCAATAATACGTGTGCATGTAAAAAAAAAAAACTAAATATAATAAAGGTGTAAGTTTGTATTTATGTGTGTATACGTTACTCCTTCTCTTTCGAACGGCTGATTTCCATCGTCATTATCATCATTTCGGTCGAAAGACATCCACTGCGGAATATAGGCCTCCCCCAATTGTCGCACAACGAACGGTCCTGTGCGTCTTGCATCGATAGGATTCCCGAGACCCTCGTTAGGTCATCGGTCCACCTTCATCTGAACGTATTTCAAAAATATGGTTCATGAGTAGACCCTATTTCATGTCACATTTTGTCTCGGGATTATGTTCCATTCCCAATTCTCAAGAAGATCCAGAGAGACCTCAAACGGCTTAAAACTGTAGTTAGCAAGTTTAGATTATTAAAGGTACTAAGGAGGAGAACGAAGGTTACAGTGATGATATTTGGCTCCGAAACGTGGTCGCTTACAATGGGCCTCATCAGAAGACTTAAAGTCACTCAAAGGACAATGGAAAGGGCTATGCTCGGAGTTTCCTTGCGTGATCAAATCAGGAATGAGGATATCCGCAGGAGAACCAAGGTTACCGACACAGCCCGTAGAATCGCTAAACTTAAGTGGCTAGGGCACATTGTTCACATAACAGATAGTCGATGGGACAGAAAGGTTGATTCGCAACTTTGTACCGGAAGACGCAGCGTTGAAAGGCCTCTCACAAAGTGGACCGATGACCTGGTGAGGTAGTGGAGATCCGATAAATGCTAGACGTACAGGACAGGTCGTTGTGGCGTCACTTAAAGGAGGTTTATGTCCAGTGGATGTCTTCCGATTTTTTTTTTTGAAGTGGGAAATTATACAAAGACTTCTACTGCTCTAGGACGAAGAAAACCATACCTATATTCTTTCTTTGCCTCGTAATCCAGGTCCCTGGGTTTTCCTTTCGGAAGTCAGCCCATGGCCACAGTAAGCTTCGGTCCTGCTGGACCCCTACGGTTTTGCTGACCACTCTTTGAGGCGCGCGTGGAGCACTACGCGCTGATATGATTGTAGTATTTTATCAGAGTATCAACGGGGCTGGCAAATATAAAGTACAAGCAAGCCAATTGGGTTGAAAGGGTATAGGTAAGACGACTTATTCAAGGAATAATACACACCTTAAAATAATGCACCTGTTTATTTCTTCAGATAGTCACAGTTTCTTAATAAAAAAATGTATACTGCTAAGTAGGTAAACTTATCGTAGTCACCACTAGAATTTACGTCCGAACGCTACCAGTGCTCTGGTCAGACTGACTATTCCCAAACCTAGGGCTTATTGCCTCCCCTCTTTAATATTTTAAAACCGTTATTTAAACTACTTCCGATTTAGCACTCAAATCAATTTAAATGTTGCCACATAAAATAAACTTGAAAATTAAATGAAATACTAGGCTTTTATTGAAACCTAACATAATCATCATCTTCCTGCCTTTGTCCCGTTATATTTGGGGTCGGCACAACACGTTTTTTTCTTCCATTCTATCCTGTCACTCGTCACGCTATCACTAACTCTCTTTTCTTTCATATCACTTCTCACACAATCCATCCATATTTTCTTTGGCCTCCCTCTCCCTCTCCATCCATTCACATGTAAATTCATAACTCTTTTAGCAACATGCGCTTCATCCCTCCTCTTCACATGACCATACCAAGATAAACGACCTTTCAACTTTTCAGTGACTGGCGCCACTTTCAAACTTCCCCTGAAACCTAACATGACGATGATAATAATTAGATATAAGTAATGTTACTTTTCTATGGATGACAAGACAGAGGCAAAGCTCAACATTTATTGAATTACATATTCGTACATTAAATTATTAGTACACTCGCATATATCCAACAAAGTTCAAACGCATCTTTTCAAAACTTTCCAGCAACTATTCGAGCACACATCTAGCAGATTCAGTTCCTGTGACATTAATATGTAACTTCTCTATATGTTGCAAGCGTGGGTGTCATTCCGGGAATAAGACGCGAGCAAAACCGGGCATAACTAATAAGTTGTCGCGCGAATAACATACATCTTAATCTATATCGTGATGTATATGATGTTGTGTGTGGAATGAATTGCTTTTGTCTGTACTTTGGTATCCATATATATATATATATATATATGTAGTATATATATTTTCAGCCTTTTAATGTTCCCACTGCTGGGACTCAGGCCTCCTCTCTAGTGGAGGGAGGTATCCATATTATATCCATATTCAAATTATTCATATTCATTTATTCACATAATTCATTAAACCCCAAGCGAACGCCGGCGTTCGCTCTCTCATTGTCTTTTTAGTGTGTCTCTAATTACGGTATTCGAAAGTTTAAATAGAGTAATTACATTCGATGGTTTTTTATGTTACATTATTTAATAATGTGCGCGGGAATTGCATGACTTGATTCCGCCATCTCCTTTCTACCATCGGACAACCCGACGTAAGGCGAGTATCCACCCTTACGTTGTTGAAACTTGAACGGTCCGGACTAAGCGTTTTGCTTCGTCGTTTATACCACGTACATCGAAGGACTGGAACAATTTGCCTGCTGCGGTCTTCCCGTCCAACTATAATTTAGGTGTCTTCAAGGCTAGAGTGAATAGGCTCTTAATAAACTAGTGCGGCTCACCATCAAGATTGCATCGCTGCTTACCATCAGGTGGGATCGCAATCAAGCACTGGTTTATATGAATAAAAAAAAAAAAAAACTTTTATTCTATTTAGCCTGCATATAGCATGTGAAGTTGTTTTTTTTTTATACAAAGAAATAGAGAAGAAATAGTTAACAATACAATAATAATTCAATCTTAATGTGAAATTATTCGGCGTGCCTAATGTCAATTACATAGTACCTGGTTAAATACAGTTCAATACAATCCAATTAAATACATTCCGATACAATAGTAAGTCAGATATTTTATCACGTTAAACAATGTCACTCTTTTACACACAAACTAAACTACTACTATAATAATATAATTACTACTTTTTAAAAGGTATACTAAAAGAGAGGAAGTTTTGATTTTAATTTATTAAATTTTATTTAGTATAATAAAATTAAAGTTATTCAATTAAATATTGAATAACTTTAATTTATTTAATATAATGGTTTCATTTTAAATTTTCTTGTGATTCAATTATTTTTAATTATTGGAAGGTTCGTATTTAACACTATCTCACCTGATGGTAAGCAATGATGTTGGCGACGATGTAGCACGCTTGCCTAGAAGTGACCTATTCACTCTTGACTAAAAGACCCATAGATTATAGCTACCTGGAAACATTTTATTGTTTCATTTGGCGTTATTTTAATAATTTATTTAAATCATCGGATTTTATATAAAATATGGCAATCTGGTATAAATTACTTAAATGAATGAATATTATGGTCATAACAGATTTGTAAATAAGTAGCTACAAATCTAAACCTACTAAATCATCCCAAACGCTCATAAATCCCGTCCTCTTCGACGAAAACCCATATAATAACCCTTTCTTCACAAACGACGCAAGACACGTACAGTTTCCAATGTTCCTGGAGGTCAGTTGGAGGCCTTCTGAGAACAAACCTCCGATGGAGTCGAGTGATACTCCTCATCTCGATGACAATGTCACGTACTAGGAGCACGAACTACCGAGGAGCTTTTGATTTTTGTTTTTATGGTTCAATTGTTTTTTTGTACTCGGACTTTAATTAGATACGTTTGTGTATTTTCTTGGTGGCTGTTTTATGTAAAATTAGTATAGATTCTGTATTGTATTAATTCCGTAACTAATTAGTCGATAAGCCTTTTTTAAGTTGGAAAATCATCTAATGACTTCTCTCGTGCTAGGATAGAGCGAGAGGGTGTGCCAGACTTTTACTAATTAAAACTACACCTATGCTTCTTCAGTTGCCTTTAGCGTTCTAGGACCACGAGTATCCCTTACATACTTTTCCCCATGGCCCTAGCAGGCATCGGCTCTGCTGAGCCCTTACGATTTGCTGAGATCTCTTTGAGGCGCGCGTGGAACACTAAAGGGGTGACCAGACGGTTGCAAACTAGCGTTCCAACCAAAGTGACCTTGCTAGTTTCAATCCGTATAGACAGCAGTTGTAATCCATGACCTTCAACGCCCTTGGTTGGGAGGTACGTTTTCCCAACCACCGAACGTGTTGGCGCGTGGTTTACATCCATGTAACCGCAACACAAACTAAGCACACAAACCAAGGTCACCGTGGTTGGAACGCTAGTTTGCAACCGTTTGGTCAACCCTTAAGCGCCGTCGATGGCTCGGGCTCTGTCTTTATATGACGAGGGGTCGGTGAGCTACTCATTGCTCGTCGTCCGCAAGCCTTCGGTGGCCTGAGATCGCTCTACGATTCCCAAAGTCCCGCCCCCCTAGCCAAGTTACGATCGTTTCGTTTGCGTCGAACGCCTCGAGTAGCCATGCCTCCGATTCCTTTGTTCTGACCACGTGACTGAGCGTTGAGGATGTACGTTCTCTCACCCTTGCGGCCACCTCTTTTGCTAGCATTACTGTTTAATCGATAAGGCTTACGACACGTTTTAGGATTTCTCAAATATTTAATGATTATGTACTTTTGACATTTATAATTCTCTTGACTCGACTGACTTTGAATGTTTCAAAGCATGATAGTATATTTCGTAATTATTGTATGCCTGTTTGGTAAAATATAAAACACGTGTAAATAAGCTATAAAAACATTCTGATTCTAAGTATAGTGCCTCAGTTTTTTTTGGAAGATTTTTCTTAAATAATATTTTTGGTTTGGATACTAAACCCTTTAAGCCACAACTTCGTATGTATTAGTCACTATGAGTTCCATTAAAATATGGATGGGACATATTCTAATGTTTTTGCAGTATTTAGAAACAATATGTATCGAGTCGAGTCAGCCTTTCGCAAGCTTCGCTGAGGAAGTCAATACTGCAATAAAAGTCTCATCTCTCTTTTACCGAGATCGCGCCTATTTCAATGATTCTATAATCTACATATAGTCCAGTTGTGTCATCGAGATATAAGTACTAACGTACTAGAGAAGACACCGTAAATTCCTACTTTGTCTCGTTCAACTGCGGCGATCGCGCCGCACTTTGTCGAAGAAAACGCGTAAGTGCCGTGATTTACATGGCGCTTAAGACCTTTTTGCCGAGAATAAATACACTTCCGCAGCAAATCTAGCGCTGTGGTAAATTAGTTATGGTTTAGACGAATTATTATTATTTTAGCGCTGCAGTGAACTAAAGATTCAAATTACGAAAATAGGACAATTCAGTTATTTGACGTAGCTTCTCTAGTACGTTAGTACTTATATCTCGATGAGTTGTGTTGATATTTTAGACACAAAACTACACCAATTTTTACATCATGCTAATAATTAATTAAAACAACCACAAAACTTCACTCGAATAAATCCCGCCAAAAATTCTTTTAAGATTATATTTGTATACAATCACAGATTAAATCGGATCCATAGGTAATATGGCATTCGTATTGTTTTCTTTTCTTTATTGCATTCAAAAACATTTGTTATCCGCGTTGTTTCATCGGAATGTGTTTATAAGATATCTTTCCGATCGGTAGAACTTGCTACCGAACCCGTCGAACTTACAAACTTATTTGCAGTTCCAAAAGAATACGCCATACAATTTTAAACTTTACCCCCTTCACTTTTAAACTATTGTATTAATTCAGTTATTTTAAAAACGGTAAATAAAGCATAACAAAAAATAATATTTTTTCCACTTGAACGCGTACTGCTCATTCAGCCATGTTCGAACGCGTCAATCGAATTCGAATTTTAAATTCAAATATGTCAATTTAACACTGGTATTCTGATGAGGGAATTAGATAATTCGAAAAGTATTTTGAACAAAATTATATTTGTAAAGTACCCTCTCTCGTTGGTCTAGTAACCGTTAGCGTTACTGCGGGTTCGATTCCTGGGTTTGATAAAGAGGTTATTAGGTTTTTAAATTTTGAATTTTTGAGAGGACCCCGCGTCTGAATTTGTGCCTAGTTTATGGGAATAGGAAACTAATGGTTTTTTATTTTTGGTGTACATAAGCATAATCAGCCTTTTTAATGTTCCCACTGCTGGGACTCAGGCCTTCTCTCTCTAGGAGAGGGAATGGGCCGTAACCCACCGCAAGCCCATTGCGGGTTGGTGAATGTCACATGTTTTTGAATTTCTGGTTCTAGGACATGCCAATTTCTTCACGATGTGTTGGTGCACAATAAAGAATATATATATAAATATCTATCTATAGACTGTCTCTTTTTCTAAAGATTCAAACATAACTGGCGAAATATGAGCCCCCTAATCCTACAGTAAATACAGGCTTGGTTCTTTATATTTGAAGAATGAACTTGTTACCTCCTCATGGTTGATAGGTTTTAATGGCTGCCTACACATACCAAAACCAGCTTCACTAAATAACAAAAGTCACACAGATCAACATGGTTAAGCAACGCTTGCCACGGTTGGTCCGTGGATGGGTGATCATTTTAACATATCGAGAATCTTCCCTGCCTCGGACAGCACGTTAAGCAGTTGGTCCCGTGTGTCATTTGTGGATCTTTGGCAGTCGGTACTCGTAGTCAGAAGTCAAGAAATCTTACACCAAAGAGAATCGTACCAACCAGTTACTGGGATGTCACTCCACGTATAATACTGGAAATCATTAATTTTAGTTCGACTGGTAGCCGACCTCAATCTTTTTTTAATTTTTTTTTTAATTGATATAAACCAGTGCTTGATTGCGATCCCACCTGATGGTAAGCAGTGATGCAATCATTGATGGTGAGGCGCACTAGTTTATTAAGAGCCTATTCACTCTAGCCTTGAAGGCACCTAAATTATAGTTGGACGGGAAGACCGCAGCAGGCAAATTGTTCCAGTCCTTCGATGTACGCGGTATAAACGACGAAGCGAAACGCTTAGTCCTTAGTAATATACTTTGGAAAAGGCTCAGCGAAAATATGAGCACTATTAAACTTAATAACAAAATATAAAACTTCGCTTTAATAACCTTCTAACTTTATAAAAAAACAAAGGAATCAAAAGACAAAACAACAGATCTTATAAACCGCAATTTCTTCCATAATGCACTCAGTAGTTAAATTAATTCAACCAAATAAGAATGCAAGTCTCAAACGATCACAAATAAAATTTAATTATCGAAACATATGTATATAGAAACTCAATAACCATTTACCCAAACAAAAACCGACCATAATCGGAAACGCATTGAGGACATCAGTTGAAAAAAACCGACCAAGTGCGAATCGGAGTCGGACACGAAGGGTTCCGTACCGTCCGTAGCAAAAAACGGCAAAAAAAAATAAGAGAAAGAAAGAAAAACATTTTATTTGGCGAAAAAGGCGCAATCTTAGGAATAACTTACAGATTATGAACATTTTCTATGACAAAATATGCGCCACGTTCGCGCAAAACGTCCGAACGCTCAGCATAATGCCGTGTCCACACGCAAAATGCGACGAGTCCACAACAGCACTGGTTTTCACCAAAAAAAAACACGTTTGTTGTAAGGAGCCTCCTTAATTTTTTTTTTCTATTGTTAGTATTTGTTGTTATAGCGGCAACAGAAATACATCACCTGTGAAAATTTCAACTGTCTAACTATCACAGTTCATAAGATACATCCTGGTGACAGAGAGGCAGACGGACAGCGGAGTCTTAGTAATAGGGTCCCGTTTAACCTTCAGGGTACGGAACCTTAAAAAAAGGAAAAAAAAACTTTATTTCCAATATCGCTGCAGCGGGTCGGTCATTTATATTGTGAGTTGACAACAAAAAAATAGGGACACCCAATGCTTTAACTGAAGAAGACATACATTAACTCGGTAATAATTATAATTCAAAGTGGACATTACTGTTTGTGGGTGGGTGAAGTGAGGGGATGAAGCGGGGAGAGAGGGCATCTTAATAATGCTACAAAGCAAAAGAAAGATATTCAGAAATGGCTAGTCAAAAAATAGGCAAATAAGTGATGGATGATTCATTTTTTTTTGTAGGGAAATCATTCAATGACTTCTCTCGCCCTTGGGTGGCGCGCAAGGGCGTGTCAGAGTTTTACTAACTAAACCCCATGCTAGCAAAGGAGGCGGCCGATCGCGTGAGGCAACAGTCCTCACGCCCCAACCGCCGCCGGGATTCCGATCCCGATTTCCGGCCACCGTAGGCGCGGGCTTGCGGACGGTGAGCAATGGATGGCTCGCCGTCCGATCGTCCGGTAACCGTCCGGACCGAGCCCAAGTCGGCGACGCGCGCCTCAAGGAGATGTCAGCAACCGTAGGGGCCCAGCAGGGTCGAAGCCTACTGGGTCCATGGGTGATGCGAAAGAGATCCCCGGGGCCCTGGAAAAAAAAAATGGCAAAGAAGGAACAGGAGTGGGTTTTTAGTCAGTAAAAGTCTGACACTATCTCCCGCTCCGCCCAAGAGCGGGGGATATCATTAGATGATTTTCCCACCCGAAAAAAAAAAAAAAAAAACTCCTGTTCCTTCTTTGCCTTCGTTCCAGAGGCCCGGGGTACACTTTTGCACAACCCATGGCCAGGTATATATTTTATCTCAATTCTAAACTAAACAAAATTGAAGTTACTGCCTCCACACGGCAGAGAAGACTATGTTTTTCTTAGCCGCACCGCAAGTAAGATATGTACGAGGCGACATGGAGCATGGAAGATAGAGAAACCCAATAAGTTTAGGACTAAATTAGTTATACAGTAAAATACTTCAAGCAAACAGAAACTCAACATCTGCCTGGTTATTAAGTACTTACGCAAACTAGATTAACATGTATTTATGAATTAAACAGAAATAATTTAGATATCCATGCTGCAAGGGATGGATATCTAACACCACAGATGTTTTAATCAACCACGGTTAAAATTGATTTTAATGTAAGTTACTAACACCACAGAGTTATTTTTAGAAGTATTTGGCATTGCAATTAAAGCCGATTCAGTAGTAACTATGGTTAAAATTGATTTAAATTTAAATACGACTTAAATTCAATCTTTAAAACACATTTAAAATAAGTATCGTACAGGGTGGAAACCTGGAATCTGACAACTATATCTAGCACATAATAAGGTAAAGATTTTTTTACCTAACATTGCCGCATACTAGGAATTACTCCTGTACTGCAGGTGTCAAACAAATAATCTCATATACACACGACATCCAGATCCTAATCTATAGATTCGATCCCGGTAAAGTGTTATTTGTGTAGTGTATTAAAAAATTATAAAACATCCTCTGTTCTCTCGTCTCTTGCACCATCTCCCGAAGGTCATTTAGGCTACAAACTGACGATTATTGCCTGAATGTGATATTGATGTTGTATTTGGTAATTTGTATTTCGCAATTTATTTTTAAAACTGTTTTAAACGTAAAGTTATGTACGAACATAAGTTTGAGAGGAGACAATTTTCTTATGGGCCTTCTTCTGATAATGTCTTGTACTTATATTTTCTGTTAATTGTGTTTATAACTTAATTATTTGTGTTGTTTTTGCTAGTGTGGTATTTTTATGATTTGTTGGTGTTTGGGGTATTTGCTTTAATTTTATGTTTATTAAAATTGTTGATATTTTAGAGTGGGTTTCTGACATGTCTACAAATAGATTCTAGATTTTGTTACTTTTTTTTATTGATATAAACTAGTGCTTGACTGCGATCCCACCTGATGGTAAGCAGTAATGCAATCGTTCATGGTGCACTAGTTTATTAAGACATTTATATTTACATCTATTCACTCTAGCCTTAAGGATACCTAAATTATAATCGGACGACAACTTGCTTTACTTTTAATAGATTTGGATTATCGCATGTTGGTCTAATTTAAAAATACCAAATAATTTGTCAGTAATTTTTTTTTTTTGGATTGGTATAGATAAATGATTGAAATGATCATTGTTTTAAAATTACACCTATCTCTTACCATACCTATTACTAGACTTTGTTCTCAACATTAATCGAAAAACTCCCATTCAGAGACACCCATAACTTACCATCATTACATTTATAATTGAACCTCAAAAATACGTTCAAACTTTTTAACAATCGTCCATAAAATAAAAATATATCGCGAAATGAAAAGGCGATAATACAAAATGGAATTACGGCGAGGGGTTCCGTGACGTAAGAAGCACATTTAAAGAAGTTTGATTGAGATGTACAGAACTTTTGATTGTATACCAAAGATTCGGAATAAAAACAAGCTATAAATAAGATTGGAGGAAAACAAGGAAATACGTAATGTTTTGTAGGAAAAAGTAGTGTGTGTCGCTGTTTGTGCGTATATATATTTAGGGATAAAGATGATGGAGTTTAATGGGGACCGATGACTTGGTGAGTCGCGGGAATGCGATGGATGCGAGATGAACAGAACTGTTCCTTATGGTGACACATGGGGGAGAAGTAAAACCAACAGTGGACGTCTTTCGGCTTAAATGATGATGATGAAGTAATTGATGAATTAACAGATCAAGGACCTATAAGCTCTTCAAAACATTTCGATAAAATCCATGACTCAGTAAATCGTGACGTATATAATAAGATGCCAAAAATGATGATTCGAAAGAGTTACCGTGGCATGCAAAGGTAAGGAATACCAGTAGGTTTTAGTCAGTAAGAGTCTGACACGCCTTCTGGTTCCACTTTAGAGCAGGAGAAGATTGGATGAATTTAAACTAAAAAAATAGAAGCCCTCTAATAAGTCAAGACGGAAGATATTATTTTGTAGAGCAGTCGATCACAAGACAGCTCTTCCATTAAATACATAAGCAAAACCGAAAACTAAGGCATAACAAAACAACGCAATGAATATCCTAATCTGATTGTTGACGAAAAATTCAATTCCGTTTATTGCTGAATACTTTGATAGCGATGACGTTTCGCCTTTGCCTACAGACAATGGATTGCTAAGTTATCAGAAACTAGTCTTTGTCAGCGGCTTCGCCCGCGCAAAAGTAGGTAGTCGGTTTTTTTGGACCCTCGTTTCATCCTCTTAGAAGGCGAATTTTAGAGAATCCTCTCTTTTTAACTCAAACTCAACTCAAAATTATTTTATTTGGTTTACATGGGAACTTATAAAAGGTCAAAGCTAGCGCATGGTTTCAATTGGTCGTTTCTTATGGGAAAGAACCGGTAAGAAACTCCATGGATACTCTTTAAAAAAAAAGATTGTTTCTACAATATTTTCATTTTACAATATTCTTAGTGCTCGCCTACGTCACAAAAGGAAAATAGGAGTCTTGTGCAAAATTTCACAATTTTACGCCCTGTTTCTTCGGCTGTGCGTTGATATGTCAGTCAGTCATTTTTTTTTTTTATATACAGATAAAGAAGATTTGTTTCAGCTATATATACATCGGCGGAAGATTGGGATAGTCATCAAATTGTTTTGTTTTCTGACGAGTTATGTGTGTTTTTCGTATTTTTTGCTAACTATATTTGCTGAGGTTTCGTAAAGATAATATCAGCCTATAAATGCTAAATTTAGGTCGATACATCGGTAGCCATGTATTATGATATTTCAAATATAATAATTTAAGGGATTGTAATCATTCATTCGCTTTGTCTAAAGCTGATTTTTCAATGACCAAATGTTTTTTAACTCAGGAATTAAAATGGCGGTTTGACAGCTTTTGTATTGAAGATAATTATATCAAACTGCTATATTTATTAAGCTATTTTATTTTTATTATATATTCTGATCGACACTTTCGACACTCAATGGAATCAAAATTCATAGGGTACTTCCCGTTGACCTAGAATCCTGAAATTTGGTATGAAGCAAGGTCTCATAGCACAAGTTTAGGGAAAAATCTGAAAACTGTAAATTAGTAATTACGTCACAAAAAAAAAACTTTTTTTGCGATTCGTTAAAATCTTCGTAACTCGATTCGAGAATTGAACTGTTTTCTTAGATAAGTTTGAACGAAACTCAGTGCGGGAGTCCGACTCGCACTTGCCTAGTTTTTTTATCTTACTTAAACCACTTCCACAGTGGCTCAAGACGAAAGTCACGCGTATTGCCAGGATAATGGATGCAAGGCGCACAGAAACGGTTGTTGTGGCGACACTTGGGAGAGGCTTATGTTCAACAGTGGACGTCTGTCGGCAGAAATAATGATAATGAAGACGAAAGTCACCTCAGTGACCACCATCATATGAAGGGAATCCTCTAAAAGACTTCGTACTGCGCCTGTTAAGGCGTGTGATGTCCCTGGAGAATAAATCTTGCATATTGCCTTTTAGACTGGCCTATTGGTATAGTGGTTAGTGGCCCTGACTGCTACGCTGGAGGTCGTGGGTTCGATTCCCATCCAGGAAAAATGTCTGTGTGATGAGCACAATCATTTGTTCTGTGTCTGGGTGTAATTTATCTATAATATGTATGTAGTTAAAAATATTTAAGTATGTTTATCAGTTGTCTAGTACTCATAACACAAGCTGTGTAACACTGTGTTGGGACGGCGTCGTGTGATAGTTGTGTGAATATTATATATTATTATAAGTAACAAACAGTTTGTCAAACTATTTAATGATCCAATGTAGACAATGTCTATAATATTCCAACTCTTCATCATGTTCACAGGTTTGGTAGAAAGCTGAATTCACTAAATAATTCTTTTGCTTGAGATCAACTTTGCCAAAGGATATTTCATTAAAAACTTAAAATAAGTTGTATCTGTACTGTGTTGTAGCTAGAAGGAAGACTTGGACGCTTTTGTAAATGTCCATTATTGATATAATCTTATATATATAAAAGAAAGTCGTGTTAGTTACACTATTTATAACTCAAGAACGGCTGAACCGATTTGGCTGAAAGTTGGTGGGGAGGTAGCTTAAAACCAGGAGACGGACATAGGATACCTTTTTTTTTGAGTAGGGTAGAGTAGGGTAGAGTAGGGTAGAGTAGGGTAGAGTAGGGTAGAGTAGGGTAGAGTTGGGTAGAGTAGGATATAGTAGTCAGTTGACGGGAGCGAAGCCGCGGGCAAAAGCTAGTAATATATAAGTTCGAGATTGAGTCGACAAACATTCACAGATATTTGATACAATATGATAATATAATACAATATACCACAGCTTTCACACAACGCCATCTAGTCCCAAACTAAGCAAAGCTTCTGTTATGAGTACTAGACAACTGATAAACATACTTAAATATGTATTTCTAAGTATATTATAGATAAATTACACCCAGACACAGAATAAATGATCGTGCTCATCACATAAACATTTCTCCTGGGTGGGAATCGAACCCATAACCTTCAGCATAGCAGTCAGGGCCACTAACCACTAGACCAACGGCCAGTCAAATTGATTAAGTAGTCGATTCCAAACATACTACTTTCAGGATGGACGTTTATTATATTACATATTGATATGGTTCAATCTATGGCTAGTTTCATTGTATTAAACTTGAAACCAGAGCTTGTGTATGGAATCCTCATGAAGTTACATATACACTCATGCTGGAGAAAATACAAAAAGCTTTTCTCAGGTACGCGATTATTTGGATACTATCCATATATGTATCCTACTATGTTTATTTTAGGATGCTTAAATTGCAATTCATTAAAGGTTAGGCGGGCTGTTGACAAAATTACAACAGCATGTAAAATTATTAATGGTTACACCGATGCGTCCGACTTACATGCAGAGTTGTGTCAATTATTTGTTCCGAATAATTACAATCGCTCTAGAAAGTAAGTCAAGAGTGAATAGGCTACTTCTAGGCAAGCGTGCTCCATCGTCGACCACATCATCGCTTACCATCAGGTGAGACGGTGGTCAAACGCGAGCCTATCATTAATAAAAAAATAAAAAAATAAAATAGAAAGCATAAATTATTCAATGTCCCATTTTGTCGCACTGTAGCTCGATCCACCTCCCCTATACCGCGTATGCTAACGATGCTCAACGCGCTCGTGGAGACCAACCCTGGATTGGATTTGTTTGCTGATGAATGGAAGACAATATTATTAGAAAGTTTGCGATTCTGTGAGAAGACAGAGTGAAAGGATTTACGTATAAATGGCTATTTTGCTGTACTAAATAAATAAATTAAGACACAATATAATCTAACTAGTAAGTTTCCATTAGAAACATTAGTCATTTTCCAATTTTCTCGATCCTAACAATAACTGCAGCACATGTAATGCTATAAATGTGTTACTTCGTCTCGACAAAGTTAGATTGGCATCGAACGAACTCTGACAGATATGTCGTAAAAACGCGGCGACTAATCGCAGCGACCGGCGATTTGTCGCAACGGGTTTTATTAAAAGTTTTTATTTTTATCTGTCATTTGTTATTTGGAGAGAAAAAAAGTTGAATGCTTTATGATAATTGGAGAATTCGTTGTGATATAATATAGGGTTCCTTTTATTTATGTGGTTATTTTAATATGAAGCCAATTATTGTCTTACGTTTATAGTTTGATTACTTTACGTACTTCTTGCTGATCTTCAGTAGTTATAAAGTTTTCTGAGAAAGAGTTTATCATGGAAAATATAAACAACTACTTACCTTATTGACAATACTTTTATATTTGTGGGAACCGAATCAGCATTTCAACTAATTTACTCGTCAAACTTAATTATTAGTAATAACAATTTATTTTATGATTTTTATTGCTGCTAGCAAAAAATAAAATTTACTGGAGAAAGAGGAGGTGTCCCAGACCTTTTGCTCTGCGATGGGTTAATATTTTATATAAGCTTAGATTTTAATTCTACTTTTGGGGTTACGTATCTCAGTCGTTAAAAACGAGTCCTTATAGGATCACTTTGTTGTCCGTCTGTCTGTCTATCAAGACCCGTTTTCTCAGGAACGCGTGGAGGTGTTAAGGTAAACTCAAATCTGCTACCCATTATAGCAGTGAAAAAAAACCCGTTAAATCCAGTTACCAATTTTGATTCTTCAAATTCCAATCATCTCCTGCCTACTGCAACTGACATCTCAAAAACAGTGAACAATCTATAATTTAATAACAAAATAACTGATCGAGGAAGATTGAAGCAAAATTAATTGACCGTAAGCGATTCCCCAAAATATCAAGTTTGTCATCAAATTACTTCGCGTCTCAATTAATTACTGAAGCGATTTTCCAATCGGTTGTCTCAAAGATTATTTTGGTGCAGATATGGCAGAAGTTTTCTTTTTTTGTGGTCGTAAACGGCGTTCGCTCTCTCATTGTCTTTCTATTGTGTCTTTAATTAAGGTATTCGAAAGGTTAAATGACTTTTCTCACTTTAACGTGAAGTGAGAGGGCGTGAAACCTGCCGACATAGGTGCCTTTTGCGTGTCAGGGAGACAGTAACTCTTTTAAACCCTGGCCCTTTGGGTCTTTTCAATTTTGCTGACATCTCTTTGGCACGTGGAACATGACACACTGTCGACTCGCTTTGGGTCCTTACCAAACAGTTACTACAGACAGCTAACCATTACTCATCATTTGCAAGCCCGTAACTAGCGTGGCTGGAAATTGCCCTGCGACTCTCAACACCCGGGGCGTCTCCTACGGCGTCGGTTGGAGCGTGAAGATGTTCTTTCCCTCATAATTGTGGCCATGTCTTTCGCTTTAATTACTGCTTCGCAGAAGGAGAAAATCAGCTCCCAAGTTAAAATGTTTGTTCATATTATTTTTGTTATCGTAGGTACATCCATTTATTAGGGTCGTGGGAATCCGATGGATGTTGTTGATGGATGTCGCATAGGATCGGTCATTATGGTGACACTTGCGACAGGCCTATGTCCAACAGTGGAAGTCCTTCAGTTGAAATGATGATGATGACATCCACTTATCATGTTAATATTCAGGGGTCGGAATTAGGTAGAGTTGTTCATGTACTTGCATCGAAATGTTGATGGAAGTTATATTTTCGAAACGTTTGGGGTTGAAACTCTCGGTTCGTGGGGTCCGAGTGCTCACAAGTTGTATAAAGATCTGTCAAAACGTCTAGTTGACACTTCACGTGACCCAAAGGGCTTTTACCTCGGACAGAGGATAAGCATTGCCATACAGCGTGGCAATACCGCCAGTCTTTTGGGCAAATTACCAGTCGACAGCGATGTGAAAGAGTTTTTTGACGCCATATTTTAGTTTGATTTTAGTTAGTTGTAATTAGAGTAAGGTTTTTCTTTATTGTAATTATAGTTAGTAATTTTAAATTTAAATACTGTAAAGCATAAATTTTTCAAGATTAGAAATATCGTTTGTTCAATATTTTTTATCAATGCTTGATTAAACCGGACTAAGTGTTTCTCTTCGTCGATTATACCATTTATATCGAAGGACTGAAAATTTTTTCCGTCCGATTATAATTTAGGTCTCTTCAAGGCTAGAGTGAATAGGCTCTTAATAAACTAGTGCGATTCACCATCATTGATTGTATCACTGCTTACCATTAGATGGGGTCGTAGTCAAGCACGTTATATCAAGTTTATATAATCAAAATAAAAACTAATGACTTAAGTTTTCCAATAAACTGAAAACGTATCTGTTGATATATCGTTGATGGAACAACATCATCTCCACTACTTAATCTTTGACCGTATTTAGCTTAATTTTATTTGACGTTTTGACAGCTCCGCTCAGCCGTTAGAGGAAGACAAACATATTGATTTGTACCAAAGAGAGGCAGAGATGGCAACACATCGATTGGGATTAAGTTATCAGCAGGTGCGTCAAGTTATTTATGAATTAATAGCTGCCAAAGATGAAGGCTGTGTGCAAATCTTGGGGATTTAGTAATAATAAGAGAAATAGAAAGATAAATAAACTAAGTATCTTGACTTGGTTTGCGAGGTTATCGACATGTAAGAAGTGGATACAGCACTCATTGAGCCGGTAGTCGTGATGACCAATGGAAATCAAAAAACCTCAACCAACGTCATGATAAGGCTTTCTTTAGGCAGTTGGATTAAGAGCTTGATACAGAAAGCAGTACTCCTGGACACGGCGCGTATTGTTAGGAGATTCTTCTCTCAGGAACCTTGATCCAACGGTAGCTTGGTCCCTGTTGCTGGTGGGCTACTGTTTTTTTATATGTTTTTTTTTTAAATATTTAACAATGTACCTAATAAATATGTAGGTAGGTACATATGCAAAATACATTGAATAATAGTAATAAATCTTTATTTCAGATTATATCCATAGTTTTTACAAACAGAACTATATTTGAGCACGAAAAAATGCTTTCAGGATATTTGAGTCCTGTTTATTTGCAATGACCTGTATGATGCATTTAGTGCTACCGCGGACTCTGCTTAACAATGATGCGAGCCACTTGCGCACGATGGCATGGAAGCCGTCTACCCTGGCCTCCACAAACATACCGGTGGTACTACCATCATCATCTTCCTGCCCTTGTCCCGTGTTATTTAATTTGGGGTCGGCGCAACACATTTTTTTCTTCCATTCTGCCCTGTCACTCGTCATGCTATCACTAACTTCCTTTTCTTTCATATCACTCTTCACACAATCCATCCATCTTTTCTTTGGTCTCCCTCTCCCTCTCCATCCATCCACATGTAAACTCATAACCGGTGGTACTACCAAAGCAGGGTAATCCTTATAACACCATAAATCCTTTGTTATATTGGTCATACAGGGCACTGATCGACCGCTGCGTATACCTGAACCACAAGCAGTACGTGTAGAAAGACTGACAGAAGACTCTAAATATAGTGACTTTAACCTGATCAGTAGGTAGGTACAACGTGTAAACCTGCAAACCAGCATATCCAACCGCCAATGCCCTACATTCCCTTTTTATGTCAATTTCAGGTTTAAAAGGAAAAAAAAGAGAAGGTAGGTAGATGGTAAAAAAAAGTATTTTCTTTGAGCACTTTCGGTCAAAGAATATGCAATAATTCGTTGGTGTGTCTACAACATGCTTCCGGAGATGTTGTCATACGAAGCTATTCTTGACTTGTGTTCATGACCAGGACCCTACTAGTGAGTCCAACTCTAAGAATGCTTTGGGTATGCCATAATCTTGGCGGTAAGTCCCGTATTTAAAAAGTGGCTGGAGAGTCGTCACGGCGTCCTCACCTTCCGCATGACGCAAATCCTCACCGGACATGGTAAGTTCAGGAGGTTCCTGCACTGGATTCAGGCGGAAAACATTGTGCGGACAGCAAGACGCGGTGGAGGTATGTCCCGCTTGGATGGTGCCGTGACCTCGTGGAGGCAACCTCTTGCGCCAGGCCCTAGTTTAAGACGCTATGGTTCGGAGCGAGGGGGAACGGTAGACCGTCGCCTCCTACTGCGAAGCAGTAATACTAGCGAAAGTTACGGCCACACGCTCACGCCCTAGGAGCTGCGAACCTGACCGTGACTACCAGCCACGGTAGACGCAGGCTTGCAAATGACGAGCAATGAGTAGTTCACCGTCCGGCCGTCCGGACCGAGTCCAAGTTGTCGACAGCGGGTAGTGTGAGATATCAGCAAACCGGGCTCAGCATTCAGCGGTATTTTTCTGAAAAGTATACTCGTGGTCCTAAAACGCAAAAAGCAATTGACGATACAGGTGTGGATTTAGTCAGTAAAAATCTGACTTGCCCTCCTACACCACCCTAGAGTGGGAAAAGTCATTAGATCATTTCCCATCACACTTAGGATACTCCTAACTCCTAATACAGGACACGCGGATCAGTCCACTAAATTAAGTCAAATGAACATCAAACATTACAACAGCTACTGTTTAATAAACGAACAAACATAACAGACAGACAAACTAAAAAACAACCAATTAGTATTAATACTATCCGCGCGATCATCGCCGACTCCCATAATTGACTGCATGATCCTATATTCATACGAATGACTTTGGTCATCAATACTCTTCACATGACAAAAGAAACTATAAACCTTATCACGAACAAAGGATTTTGAATCTTTTCCACAATGGTTTAGGTTGAAATTACAATGGTGAGAAGGAGAGAGTTAAGGTAATTACAATCTAGAGTTGTAAAGTCTTAATTATTAAATACGTTTGACATCCGTTCACGCAATACCGTGTCAATGACATTAGTGTAGCGACACCCTTAGTTTGTATGTACTTAGTGTACAATTTTAATTCACTAGTTCAAGTACCTAATTAAAGATGCATAAGCATTGTTTATATTCTCTGAGCTTTCAAAAATACACAAACATGAGTTTTTTCTTCTTTTGTCTTACTTACGGTACTGTCTATGCGTTTAGCCAGTATCAACTTTAAAAAGTATTTAATTTTGTATTTAGATTTAATAATAGTTACTTTTTATTCATTAGAATACGGATCTAACATATTTTAATACTAGCAGTTTTTTGGCAAATAAAATGTATTGAATCAGTTTTCTTTGCAAGCTTCGCTGAGGTACTTAGTCAAATACCATAAAATTTTCAACTCCACTTTACCGAGATTGTGCCTGTTTCAATGATTCGACATATTCTCCAGTTGTGTAAATACTTGAGATACAAAACTACACCAATTTTACGTAACAATATCCACTAGGATTTGTTTCACAAATAGTTAAAATAAAAAACGAAAAACCCGACAAAATCTATTCAGTCCAGCCCTTCCAGTATATCTACATATCTTCTTTAATTAGATTGAGTTCGTCTCTCAGTTCAAACAGAAGCAAATGAAAATCTATTTCACATATCAAGACTATATTTTCTTCCCTTCTTACAGGTTTTTGAACTTAAAATTTATACTATCAATAAACCTGTACCAACATTCCAATAACTGGGTCAGTACTGGGACATTTAAATCCATAGAATTCCAAACCAAACGCTTGATTTTTTTTACTCTGTATCTATTTAGATCATACCATTGATCCAGCCATCATAAATAACAGAAGATTGAAAACTTGAAGACACGTTCCTATTCATTCAGTTTTCTAATTAATAGTTCATATAAATTCGTATAATAAATCAACAGTTAAGACGAGTATACAAAGGCAGTCAGATGTTGTGGGCAAACAAAAAGTGAGGCCAATACAAAAGTAGATGTGTTTTTGTTTAGTTCTTCTTACTAATGTTATTCGAGTTGAGAGACTGATTTTTGGTGTATATTTTTTTAGGCTGTGGCAAGACATTTGTTTTAAAGATATAAAAACATTTTGCGAGACTAAAAAGATATTCTGAATGAAAGATATAAAAACATTTTGCGAGACTAAAAAGATATTCTGAATGCAAAATATATAATAGGAAATATGCATGAAACAAAAATCTCGACACCCGGGCGTTTCTTCCGCATGGATCCGGTGCAGGAACCTCCCGAACTTACCATGTCCGGTGATGACCTGCATCATGCGGAAGGTGAGAACGCCGTGATGTCTTTCCAGCCACTCTTCAAGGACTAACTGCCATAATTATGGCGTGCTCAAAACTAAAGCGCTTGCGTAGGTTTGACTCCACGACCTGCAAGTGGTAAGTTAGGGCCGTTGCCACTGGGCATTTCTACTTCCTGGTGCATAGACAACAGAGTAACACCATCTGCAATTTTGATGTTAACATCAAAATTAAAATAATTATATATTGTGTATATATTATGTAATTTTAATTAGTTATGTGTTTTTATTTTTCATGTATAAATCATGTTTAGTTCAAGTTAAAAAATAAATATTTTCACATTTACAAAAATAATTATTATTTAGTTAATTAATAAAACAGTTGCAACATCCAGCTTTACAGTTCGATAGAATAAGTTTATTTTTTTATTTTTGTGTAAACGTTGTCACTATACTAATAATCGCCTTTTCATTTATTTGTTGTTTTTTTTTTTTATTGTGCAATATAGTTTAAATAAGTCATTCCTGAAAACGTCATCTTTGTCAGCCAAACCTATATTAAAATATTTATCTATACCTCGATGTGATTTCAAAGTCCGCTTACTATTTTTTTAATTCCTTAAACTCATCCTGGTAAATCAGTAAATCATTGCATTTACCCGTAAGTTGACATTCAACCTTTACTTAGTTTACCAACGAGATAGTCCTTAGTAGTTCCTTTACAAAAAAGCTATTATTTTTCGACACCAAACAATACCACAAGAGGCTTTCTGAGGTGAGTTTTAATTCATATAAAATTGAATCCCACACCATTGAAATTAGTACATATCGTGGCTGTTTGTATTGTAATGTAATTTATGATTTCTTTATGACTTTGAGTAAGCTTGCTGGTGTTGACAACATTTGGTTAGAGTTCACTTGTATCCTTATAGCTTTCGACTGTATGTAAGGACTTAAAAGGCTTATTTAAAATTGTTATTACTTAGCATTATTTAAAAGATTTATCATGGCCCTGTACCTGGGTAACAGCAGGAAAACGGCTAGGTTTTACTCTATAAATGTTTGACACTCCCACTCACTACTCTCACCCGGAGCAGGAGGCGCAAAATAGGACTTTGAATTCGGTTCTTTGACGAATTACGAGAGTGGAAGACTATTCTACACTTTTGTTTTTTAATTTGATGCCTCCTCATTTCCATAAAATATCAGTATACTGGATGGGACCTGGTTCTACCAATACTTTGAAATTCGTTTTAGCAGTCTTTGCCTTCTATACAACTTCTAAATTTTACAAAATCACTTTTGAGGACTAGTTGTCCTCAAAAGTGTTTTACTAATCACTTTTGAGGACAACTAATCCATTTTACGCAATACATTTTTTTAAGTTTAATTTAAAATCACCAAATAATTTCATGCAAATTTCAAGAAGTCAGTCAGTCAGAAAAAATGATGCAATTAGCATCATTTTTTCTGACTGACTGACTTCTTGACATTTCAAAAGTGCCTGTAAATGGTTTATTTGAAATAAATGCTTTTGAATCTTTGAATCTTGAATCTCCCCCTCTGAGTGTAGTACTCAGAGCGGGAAACAACTCGCAGAAATTCACCTGTTTTTATCATTTGACTAAAATCCACCTGTATTTCATCACTTGACTAAAATCCTCCTGTATTTCATCACTTGACTAAAATCCACCTGTATTTCATCAGTTACCCTTTGCATTGCAGGGCCAGGGTACTCTTTAGAATCATCCGGCAGCCCATCTTACCAAATGCTTACAATGCTATTTTTAAATGTCTTTATCATAATTTGGAATATACCTATGTATTCCATTACTAAGCAAAGTCTTTCAAAACACTCCCAATGTTTACAACCGCTGCTTGTACAGGGGTCCATTCACAGGCGATGTCTTCTCGCTGTGTTGTCGCCTACGCACCCCGCAGGATTGTCACTGGTCGATTATTGTTTATAAATTATTAGCAATAATACACATTCGTATTGGTCATGCATGTGACTGGTCTAATGTTAAAAGTAACGTTGATGAATTTGGAGAAAAAAGGGAAGAAAATTTAGGATTTAGAGAAAATACATTTGAAATTACAGTACCTTTTTTGTATGGATTTGGTGTTTCGAGTAATAAGGACGAAGCACAAAAATCTAGTAAGTATAATTATCAAAAAGTATTAAACAAGATGTAACGAGAACCGAAATGAAATGTGTTTTCATAAACATGTTCAATTAATATATTACTTTTTGAGATTTGAGAAATAGAGTCAAAAATTGCTGTAGCACAAACAACACTAATAAAATTTCCTATCTAACACATTTCTAGAAACTAATTTGAAAAAATTATCATACAAAACTGAATCCAAACTAACCCAGCAACCCTACGATCCTATACATCACCTGGACTGCATACCCGGCGATATTTTTGCCCACAACTATACGCTTTGATTCAAACTCCATTGTGGGGCAGTTAACAATACGCGACCAGTAATGCCAACCTCTGCATTTATATTTTGTGTGGTAAATTCATATTTGCTGTTTTGATACAGATTTTTGTCTTGGGCTTTCATGATCCTATATAATAATGTTATCGAAGAATATGTTATCGTCAATTATATAGATGACAATATAATAGTAGTCTAGAAAAAGACATTTAACTCTTTAACCGCTTGATTTAATTTAACCTCCATACTCTGCAAGATTATGGAGCGTGTATTGAACTCGCGCCTCATGGCATACCTGGAAGGTAACGATCTCCTCAGTGACCGACAGTACGGGTTTCGCCACAATCGGTCTACTGGGGACCTACTAGTGTATACCACTCACATGTGGGGCGAGGCCCTTGAGAAGAATGGAGAAGCGATTGCTGTCTCCTTAGACGTCTCGAAGGCCTTCGACAGGGTATGGCATGCCAGCCTTTTGAGTAAGCTTCCAGCGTACGGCATTTCCCCTGGTCTGATTAACTGGGTAAAAGACTTCCTGAGTGAACGGTCTCTCCGAGTTGTTGTCGATGGATGCTCATCAGAGCCCATGACGAACAATGCCGGAGTTCCTCAGGGGTCAGTTCTCTCTGCAACTCTTTTCCTGCTGCATATTAACGATCTGCTGATGCCCGGTATCTATGGGTATGCAGATGATATATGACACAGTTGTAGAGAGATACCTGCCAGGTGCTCGTTCTAGTAAGGAGCTAATCCGGTCCGAACGAGAGGCTATGGTAGAGCGTACGAATGTCTCACTTCAGGCAGTCTCCATGTGGGGCGAAACCAATCTGGTAGGATTCAACGCCGCCAAAACACAAGCGTGTCTGTTCACCGCCAAAAGGAGTCCGTTCGCCTTGGCTCCTGCTTTTCAGAATGTATCTCTGGAGTGCACCAACCGCCTTCAGCTCTTGGGAGTTGAAATTTCTTCAGACCTCAATTTTGGGCGGTTCATTGAGTCCAAAGCCAAGGTAGCTGCTAGAAAACTAGGCGTTCTTGCAAAGGTCCGACGGTACTTCACACCGGGACAGCTTCTAATGTTATACAAAGCACAGGTCCGATCGTGTGTGGAGTACTGCAGTCACATATGGGCTGGTGCTGCAAAATGCCATCTAGCAGCTTTGGACTCAGTGCAAAGGCGTGCGAAGAGGCTAATTGGGGATCCAGATTTGGTTAAGTCCAATCTACAAAGCCTCGAGCACAGGCGCAGGGTAGCCAGCCTATCGGTATTTTACAGGTTGCATTTTGGAGAGTGTGCGCGGGAATTGCATGACTTGATTCCGCCATCTCCTTTCTACCATCGGACAACCCGACGTACGGCGAGTATCCCTTACGTTGTTGAAACTTCAACGGTCCGGACTAAGCGTTTCGCTTCGTCGTTTATACCGCGTACATCGAAGGACTGGAACAATTTGCCTGCTGCGGTCTTCCCGTCCAACTATAATTTAGGTGTCTTCAAGGCTAGAGTGAATAGGCTCTTAATAAACTAGTGCGCCTCACCATCAATGATTGCATCACTGCTTACCATCAGGTGGGATCGCAGTCAAGCACTGGTTTATATGAATTAAAAAAAAAATAAAATCGGATTGGTCTGACGAATATTTGCGTGTCCTATTTATCAAATTCATTTGTTTGCGACTAGGTACTCTATCTCATTCACTCTTCAATTCTCATAGTTGACAGAAGAGCTGACGAGATTGAGTATTTGGTCGTGGATATGGGGCCCTGGCGAATAAACGTGAGAGTGTTGGTTGGATATATTCGACGAAGCTGTTAAAAGGTTAAAGGATTTCACTCTTAAAATCCTTTAAATACCTTTTCCTGGACTAGTTTCATTGTTATCATCATCATCATTTCAGCCGATAGACGTCCACTGCTGGACATAGGCCTCCCCCAAATGTCACCACAATGAACGGTCCTGTGCGTCTCGCATCCATCGGATTCCCGCAACCTTCACCAGGTCATCAGTCCACCTTCCAATACTGCGTCCTCCGGTGCGTGGTACTCCAGAACCTTTCGGCCCCAACGGCCATCTGTTCTGCGAGCAATGTGCCCTGCCCATTGCCATTTAAGTTTGGCGATCCTTCTGCTATGTCGGCAACCTTGGTTCTCCTGCGTTCTTGGTTCTTCATTGTCAGCCTAAATGTAATAGTACTGTTAATCTCGGAACGGGTATTTTAACGACATCTTGATCTAAAATCATCCCTAGTGATCATTGTTAAACATTAAATGATCGCTATAACCTATTACAGTTTACAGTACCGACCATATCAAGTAGCCTTAAGGTTTTTTTACACTACTGTCAGCTTAGTTCAAATTACCATGACGAGAGCCCAGCTCTTAACCTCCATCTGACTTAATGAAAAGCGATCGCTGAAGTCTGCGATGCTACGAAATTTTAGATAAGTACGATTTATTGTTAATGAATAAATGACTATGACTATATAAGATGGAAAGGCCGACAAGATCCGTATTTACTCTAGTTTTGAAGGTGGACGGCTCATATGTGGGAAAAGAGATGCTGACAGAGCATTTCAAACTTTGACTGTGCGAAAAATAAATGTAGAAGGAAAGTTTTGAATACAAGCGAAAGCTAACATAATAGCGTGAATAAAGTCATCTGCTACAGAACCAACCATCCTTTCATTCATGCTAAGGTTAAGCACCAGAACACACATGAAACGTAAACGGATTTAATACCCATCGAAGCAGCTACAATATAGACATATATCTAAGCCAATGACTCCACAATTCCATTCATAACATTCAAAATAAAACAAGAAATAAGGCTATTGCACACGAGGCCTGGAAGACATAAATCAATTGTGAGCAGCCACCTTTATTGTGGATACGAATCTGTCACCGCCTCTAATCCTTTAAGAGTTTTCATATTTAATACTCTTTTTGATAGTATATGGTGATTTTGAAGAGCAAAAATGTTGTGCGTAGGAGAAAGTATGTATTCTTAGATAGTGAAAGTGATAATTTTCTCAAATCGTCGAACAAGTCTCGATTATTATAGAAATATTCATCATCTACCTGCTCTTGTCTTGTATTACTTAGGGTCGGTGGAACAGGTTTTTTTCTTTCATTCTACCCTATTAGCAGTCACGCTATCATTGACTCCCATTTTTTTCATAACACTCCTTACACAATCTATCCACCTTTTCTTTGGCCTCCCTCTCTCAGTCCATCCATCCACATGTTTCCTATATATGTAGCAAGATGATCCTTCTCCTACGCGGTTCTTATTTTTGCTAGTGTGGGTCAGTTCATTTGGTAGAAGTCAAGCTCATCATACAAACAAATTAAGATTATATTTTATCAAAATACCTTCTTATGATTTATTTGAAAACTTTTAATTTGGTTCAATATTTTTATCTCCCAAGATTTATCTTCCAACAAACTCTATACTTTACCGAGTAACTAAAAATTACACAACTATACTAATTTTGTTTAGTACAGCAAGCGTTAAAAAAAGTTCAAAATATTTTACCATTAGATGCATCATTATCATTTCAGCCGAAAGAGGTCCACTGTTGGACATCGTTGTTCACTTTTTCAAATTGTCATCTGCTATCTTCCGTATACTATACACTAACCAGAACAAAATCATCCGAATGTTTATGGTTAAAGAGTCACAATTTGTCTCCACACAGAAAGTCGATCCACCACACATTGTATGACCTTTTGTAATTTTATTAATTCCATCCATCATCCATACAACTCTTCAATGCATGATGACAGATCATTTCATCCATTTCTATTTGTTGATTTAGATATTTATAGTATCGTTGCATGTAATTAATTATTCTTATAAAGAATATTTGAATAGTCTTTTGTGGTTTGGCTTGACACAGATGTCGTTGGAGATATGAAAGATGTTTCTATTAAACAATAAACATTTATACAGAAAGACACAGCATAGTGGCACAGATAAGAGGACTATTAATGATGAAGCTTTAATTAAGTAAACATAAATGAAATAGCACTAATAAGTGCAGGTAATTAGCAAATTAATTTAATTAACACGAAGATCTTCAAAAAGAATTCGATGAATATTGGTTAAAAATGTGTAGGTTATATGTAGTAACTATGCACTTATTTAAAGATAGCTACATTTTTATTAAAACTTATATTTGGAATCAAATAGAATCATTATACAAAAACCGGAGTTAACAAAGTCAAATTAGTTTTGCCAGAAATATAGCAATCTGGATGTTAAATACAACAGTGAGTTACATATTTGACCATTAATTGGTATAAAAATCTTAAATAGTATATTATGTCATTTAGAACTAAATTAAAATAATTATACAATTCATTATTTAAACATACAGCTTCTGTTAAAAAATCACAATTCAATTCCATATTAAATAAAATATGTATAATTATGCATTTTTAACATGTCACAATTAGATACGTCACTTAAATTTTCTATCGATTACAACCTAAAAAAATCAACGTAAACAGTTGCATACTCATCAATCACTTTCTAAAATATGTTCATTATTAATTAGTTTATTATTTTTTTTTTTAAATTAAAATTTCCATATTCTACAATACCATCAAAATCTCCAGTCATCATCCCAGTCCACGCTTGGACCTCATCTTTGCAATCTATTTGCTCTACTAAGCCAACCATTAGTTCTCTACCATCTGCTCCATATCAAACATCAACAGTAACTCCTAGCAAAGACAAAAGGTCCATATCTCCAACCCTCGTGACCTGATAACGGCATGACTCATTAATTATAGCAATCGACGCCTCACTCGTCTCACAGCCATTAAGAACAATCTAATCTTGTTAACATAATCCGATGCTGGCCAGCCCACGCTCAGGAAGTCAATCATCAGCAAGCTCCACGTTTAGTTCGATCAAAGAATTGAGACGTTTTAAATTTTATCACGTGACGCTCTTAATTTCCATTGTCTCTTTGACATTATATACATCAGCTATAACTACATTCCTCCTGTAACTTGACCTCACATTGTATATCCTATCCTTACAATGACTGGTCTGCTTATGCTGGACATGTAAGCTTGATGTGTTCCATGTTGATTAGTATAGATTCTTCTAAAGTTATTTTATGGTTTCCACGTCCTTTAATTGTGAGTATCTTGGCCCTATTAAGTTTTACTGTGGTTAATATGTTACGAACTGTTGTGGCATTATTAGAGTCAATTGCGACAGGGTCGTATATTGGATTAACTGTGGACACTGTTGCATGAGCTGGATTAACAATGCTAAATAGTATTTGGAAGGATACAGAAACTTTTAAGATTACTAAACCACATGATTTTAAAATCATCCCTATCTTTAGCGGTCTAGTTTTACTATGCCGCAAAAATCTGCTCTTCTATGGCATGTTCTCCTGATCTGTATGTGTTTCAACCAGATCTTATTGCATCAGAAATGGCAACATTAAATCTTAAACAATATAAAACTCAAAACACATTTAAATTTTACAAAGACCTAGAAACTACTCGTACAAGAAAAACTGAGTTTGGCAATCAAATAAAATTCTCGAGTTAAACAAAATATAAGATATCCCAGCAGGTCTAGCGGGATTGTTCGAAATAATCACTGCTAACTTGAATGCCAAGAGGCAACTATAGGAACAAGGCTGGGTTTTAATCAGTAAAGTCTAATACACCTCGCTCTACCCACAGCGGGAGAAGTTATTTCATAATTTCTAACCCTATAATATATAGATATCTCAATAGACTACAATACATCATTAACGTACCAATTTTCCATCAACAGGGTTATTATCTACACCATTCTTAACCGAACTCGAGAATTAACCGTCAAAATATTCAAATCGATACATTATGGGGATCAGAGCGACAATTTGGTCCACCATTGTATGGTAACGATGTGTTTAGGTACAAAGGACCGAGTGGAGAGGAAATTGGTCCATAGGACCGCTTCCTGTTGGCAGTGTTAATTGTTAGTTTTATAGTTACTTAGTGATAAGCCTTGAATGTGGGTGTTTGGAGTTGGCTACTGTTTGGTGTTGACTAAGCCATTGATCTTGAGTTACTTATCCAAAAGGACATCATTACGTTCGTCAAGTTTTTGGTGACTCTAGGTATAGCCTATGTGTCATTTCGACGTTATTATTAGCAATAAGCTGCTGACCATTTTTTATTTTCAAATTATAAAAACTCTATTTACATATGTGAATATAGTTCACAAGCGTGCTATTAATTTAAATAAAATTCTGTCTAACTATTTAGACAATAATATTTCCTAATGTTATTTGTAAATCACATGTTTCTACAATAAATTATTAATGTATATAAACGGGTTTAAAAATCATGGTTTTTAGGCCAAATAGTACGTAATTGGGAGTTAACGCTCCTACAGTTAAATAGACATTTGACCAACTATCCTGCATGCTAACAAGGTATGTTTTTCATGCAAGCAATTTCATTAGATATCAATGTTTCTAATCTTAACAACTAATGAAATTGAGTCGAAGGTTGGGAGATTTGTCGTTAGGCCTTAAGTAACAGAAGTCTTTATTATAGTTTGAGTAGCTTTGATTTGTCTGGCATCTTACTTTGGACTTGTTTCATATGAAATTGGGGAAAGTTTTGGACATACGTCTACTATTTGCAAGTTAGGTAGTAAAATTTCTAAACTGAGTGTATATTTCCTAGCTGCAAACTTGGGCAAGCGGCACTTTTTGGCAAGCGTACTCTATCGTCGACCATTAGTTGAGATAGTGGTCAAATATGAAGCTATCAATACTAATAACTTGTATATTGAACCCTATTCCCATTACCGGTGGGCTATTATTTTCAAATAATAATAATAATAACGCCTTTTTTCGATGGATATTAATAACGTTGTTAAGGCAGGGGCCATAGTCTTAACATAGTTCCATGTTACCAGTCCACTTAAGACTCCAAAAACCATAGCCTTATTATCTTTGTTCTCCATATGTCGCAATAGTTTTTCAACAACCGGGGGTTGTCCTTGGGTGCACTAGCATAGCGCGTACAGGTATAATCGTCGGTTGGTATCATGTTCCATTATAATTATATAAAGGGCCTCTGCGAGTTGGCTTCGGCTCCTCGTACGCCTTCCAAAGGTCCAGGACCTCAGGGTCCTGAGATAAATATTGAAAATACATATAATAATAATAATATTTTATTAAAATCACTTCAAAATACAAACATCAGTGTCGCCCTGGCTCTTGTACTAGGATATCCTGTATCACAAGAGCCAATATGTAAATATTATGTTAATAACTTGAAGAAATATACAAATTAAAAAAAAAAAAGAAATCATGATCTCGAGACCATGATTCCGAATCGATCCAGAAATAGCTTCAGTGCTCACTAAATTTTTTGACCGATGATCTCCTGGTGTTACCGAACCATTACCGACATAAAATCAACATTTCATTCTCAATAATACACCGATTCTTTTTTCCCTAATCTGTCGAACCCAGTAGCCTTCAACCCGTCAGCTACTGAACATCAAAATTAATCTTTTATTGACCTCAATGACAGCCGGACGATTTTTTATCATAAAGCATTCGAATCTGCCGTGTCATGGGGACTTTGGGTTGAGTCCGGTGTTTTTTATTTATTGATAAATTGATATGACTTTTTGGGTTTTTGATCCGATGAGTGTGATCCTTTTAGATTATTTGAGTACCTACCGATATGTGGATGTAGCTTCACAGATTTTTGTTGTTTTGTATTTTGATGTCCCAGTAACAGATTGAACGTGTATTCTTTTTCGTTTTATTGGTATCAATTTTCTTATTTCTAATCTGTTAATAATTCTCTAGTTGGTTACAAAAAGTCGTTAATCCTGGTTGTCATTCTTAGATCTTTGACAGTCATTACAGTCAGGCGCCAGAAAATATGACCATCAGTCTATTCAAGGAGTATCATGTTGCTCAGTAATTGGGTTGTGAAGGTCTGATAGGCAGTCTCTCCATGTAAGACACGGGTCTTCAGCCGCGTCCGGTTCTACACCAAGCTAGTTGGAAAAAAGGCTAGAGAGATGATGAATCTGTTGTTATTTCTGTCTTCTTGTCAGTTTTTTGTGGTACAAAACCATATTTAGAGCGTACTTTTCGAGGTACATTTTCATACAACCGCTCTTGCGTGATTATGATGTTATTACACATCTTTCTCTAGATATTTTGGATACACAGCTATCTTGTGGATATTATCTAGGCTTCTATAGAAATCAAAAAATAAATTTATGAAATACTAATTTAGTAAAGACCTCTGAAAATCTACTATTTCACGTGAACTTTGGCCCTCCATAATGTACTCATATATTAAAAATATAAAAAAGTACGTCAATAGAAGCCTTGCACATTTAATCGAGATTCTGAATGATGACAATTTTTATTTAAGGGTAAAAAAAAAACGTATTTCCTAGAACAAGTTTTGTGAAATATTCGAGTAAATCACGGAATTACCGAATGCCAACAGAGTTTTCAGGCATTATTTCTCTTTTTTTGCATTGCTTCTTCATCAAACATCGCATTGGATTGCGTTAGATGAAGCAACAAGCTTTTAAACCATGCATGATGTTGACGATAGACGAGTGGAAAAGGTCTTAATTATAGACTCAACCTGCCAAGCTGTCTTTACTAGGTTGAGGTATGTGCAGCGACTGTCTAGGTCAGCTAGACAGTCCACAGCCCATTAACTGGGTAACTTGATACCCCTTGCCAAAACTGGTGTAAGACTTTCTGGCTTCTGATTATCTGTTATGACTCTCAATGAGTTACAAATTACACTCAGGACCAACAGTTTAACGTGCTTTCGGAGGCACCGAAGAATTTTGGTATTCACAGACCAACCTAACATATGGGGTTGTTATTTATCTACGTAGACACAAGCACTTCCTCTGTTGAAGAATATTCTCTGTTGATTGTCGACTGTAGAAAAATATTCAATTTTGTATGAACTTAATCCCGTTCTACTTAATATTGATGTATTTTACAAACAGAACATAATATACGGAACTTCATCTCCTTTGTATCTAAACTTAACATAAAATCTACCAAATCATTTTAAAATCGTGATCATCTCCACGATTGTAATATAAGGATTCAATCCAAATTAACTATAATTATATCATCTATATCTTTCTTAACCCAATCATTCAGAACTCTGCCTGGTTTATGCACGAACAACCTGCATTAGCCTTATATGGTTGATACACGCTGAAACTATTATAATCAAATTTTCTTCAGTTCATTGCGATATCTGACCCGTGTGTTTGACTGCGATCCTACCTGATGGTAAGCAGTGATGTGATCGATAATGGTGAATCGCACTCGTAAGAGCGTATTCACTCTAGCCTTGACACACACCTAAATTATTATTGGACGGAAAGACGGTTGTGGGAAAATTGTTCCAGTCCTTATGTTTACTTACGCCGTATAAACGACTAGGCGAAACGCTTAGTTGGGACCGTAGAGATTTCGACAACGTAAGGGTGGATACTCGCCGGACGTTGGGTTGTCCGATAGTAAAAAGGTAATGGCGGAATCAAGTCATATAACTCATAAGCACACTCTCCAAAATGTATCCTGTAAAATACCGAAAGGCTGGTTACCTCCAGCCTATTCTTCTATACTAGCTTCCTTAGCGTACATAAAATATAGCCTATGTCACTCAGGAATAAAGCACCTTACTATCGGTGAAAAAATTTTAGTTATCAGACCAGTAGGTACTTTCAGAGATTACTCCTACAAACAAAAAAAAACTTTACCTCTTTATAATATTAGTGTAGATAACTTATCTCGCTCTGGGTGAAGCGAGAGGAAATATCAGACTTTTACTAACTAAAATCCACCCGTGTTTCTTCAGTTGCTCTTAGCGTTCCTAGATCTTTAAAACAATCTCGTAGCTTAAAGAAAATATGGTTTAAGAGGAATTAATGCAAACCATCAAAATATTTACTATTAGAGATTCAACTTTTTTTTTACGTTTTGGGAACACATTCATTGTGCGTACTTATAGCTAAGGAGTGGAATTCCATGCCGGAGTCTTTATTTCCTGATAACTACAACCTGGGAATCTTTACATCAAGAGTGAATAGGTTACTTCTAGGCAAGCTTGCTCCAACGTCGACCACATCGTCGCTTTCTATCAAGTGAGATAGTAGTTAAGCGCAAGCCTATCAACAATAAAAAAAAAACCGAGCAAGTGCGAGTCGGACTCGCGCACTGAGGGTTCCGTACAAACTTACCTATGTAAATAGTTCAACTTCCAAATCGAGTCTCAAAGATTTTTACGAATCGTGACGTAACTACAAATTTACAGTTTTCAGATTTTTTCCTATACTTATGCTATGAGATCTTGCTTCATGCCATTTTTTTTAGATTCTAGGACAACGGGAAGTACCTGTGAATTTTGATTCCCTTGAGAGTGTCGAAATATACGTTTTTTGCAACATAAACGGCCGAATCTTTTTTTTTCGTTAACTTAGAAGTTTCAAGGGACCGCAGACTTGAGTATATGGTTTTAATTTCCAACTCGATACCTTCACGAGTTTCCGAGATAAAGGGTCTTGCCAAACAGACCAACAGACAGCCTGACAACAAAGTGTTCCTATGAGGGTTCCGTTTTTTCTTTTTGAGGTACGGAACTCTAAAAATTTTTTTTTTAGAGTTCCGTACCTTTCTTTGGCTTTTGCCAAAGTTGGACAAACAGACAAAGTTGAAGCTTTCATTGACTGAGCAGTCGTTAATTTAAGTTCATTTTATGTATACGTATTTTTGTTTTGTCTGTATAAAGGCTTATATTATTATTACTAAAAAATGGATTTATTCTGAGCTAACTTTTAATTGTCTGTACCTACCTTAACCATTTCACATAAAAGAACAGATGACTGATGCAAGTTCATAAAAATCAACCGGATCCATCCACAAATAGACACAACTGATGATAGACGTAGAAATACGACACATCTCCCAGTAATAAATATCTTTAAAGGGAACATCAATAAAATATGCTATAAGAAATAACGCAATCAGGCTGCGCATGCTTCATACGAATTATCAAACATCATTCAAGTAATCATTCGAGGTAAAAGTAATTGTACCGACGGTACGAATGTATCAAACCTCTCCAGCTGCTATTAAAATCGAATTATTGATGACCAAACATTGATAAACCCTATCTCCATAAGAACGCTCACAGATCGGAGCTCTGATCAAATTGGTCGAAGATAGTGGCGTTAGTCTTCAAAGCTTGATAAGAGATGGCGTTAGTCTGTTGTGCGCAGGAGTCAATTGTGGAGTTGTGAGGTAAGCAGCTCCATCTATTGTAGAGTAGCATAAAGTAATTTGAAAGCTTTATCTTGATGGTGTTTGTTTTATTTCGTTTCGATAATAATTAAAGTGCGCGTAGATTGTTAGTCAGGTAATACAATTGATAGGTGAGCAGCAGGCTAAAGAAAATTAGGAAAAATCTCAACAAAACTGAAGTTAATTAGGATGATCTGAAAATATTTTTTTCAAAAAATATATATCTTAAAATGTAGCCACAATGACCGGTCCACGGTCTGGTCCGGTTCGGTTCTTTTAAAATCCCATGAGTTAAAGTGTAATGTGTCTAGTTGTAACTACTTTGTTCGATTTTTAGAATTAGTCAGTTTTAAAGAAAAAGAAACAGATAATGCCAGTAGTAAAGGTAAGGAGTCCATTATTTTGGAGGAAAAAAATTAACGTTGAGACGCTAGTCACAAAAATGGCAATTTCAGAACGTGCATCGCTGAATCTAAATGATCTTTACCATTTTTCGTGCAGCAAAAAAATGACTCATTCGCCTATTAAAACTTGAGAAAAAGCGAACATAAATAGCAAAAATAACTCAATAAGCATGTCAACGAACTAGCATTGACCTCACACACTGCCTAGGATCAGAGAGATTCACGTTTGAACATTTAAAACGTATATAATTATGAGTCATGTTGTAATAAACATTTAAATATGAGATTTAAGACTCCCACGGATGGGGTAATAAAGATAATTTTAAATACAAAGCAACGAGGCGCACGAGTAATCGCGAAACGAACATCAAGTCATGACGAGATTCAAATCATTGCGCCCGCGCAGTCAAACGGGTTTTTCATTTATCAGATCGATTGTGGGGCGTGGCTTATAGATCGGTAGGATTTATATCTGTGCTTCTCGCTCCTGTAGCTTCTCCGTTTGACAGTGTGTGAGTGAGAGAGATAGGAAACGTTACGCCCGATCGATTCCAATGAAGTGCGCGCGCGACTATGTATTTTCTCGGAACAAGAAAGTGGACAGTGTCTTATGCTAGAATATTATGTACCGTAATAGTCCGGTTGTACGTGTAGATACAACACAATTATTATTATTGCATGTATTTTGATTTTTTAACAAGATTAATGCTGTACGTTCATACGAATGTTTTATTATACTGGTTTCTTGTGATATTGCTACTGGTTTTTGCGTAATTTACAGCGAAAAGTAAAGATGTATGGAAGCCGTTGAGGTTATGTAAATTGATTGAATTATGAGATAAAAAAATTACTTAGAAGAATGCTCAGTTAAAAAATTTGAACACATTTTGCAACTCAACTGTTAATGCTTATGTTTTAAGATGCTGATCTTACGAAGTTAAATTTTTAGGACTGTCAAAATTTATCGGCAAACAGGCCAATTGTCATGTCAATATGAAACGAATTATTCTTTAAAAAATATAATATGATACAGGATTGGATAGAGATAGATTCATAGACAGCAATGGCCCAGGCGCATTACTTTGTGTAATTTATTTCATCACCACAGCTCTCGAAGAAGAAAAACAGAAGAAGGAAAACATCGTGAGGAAACCGGCATGTCCTAGAACCAAAAAATTCGAAGACATGTGACATTCACCAACCCGCACTGGGCCCGCGCGGTGGATTACGGCCCATTCTCTCTCCTAGACGGCTAAAAGGCTGATTATGCTATAAGCATAAGCATAAACATAATCAGCCTTTTAATGTTCCCACTGCTGGGACTCAGGCCTCCTCTCTCTAGGAGAAGGATAATATATATATATATATATATAAGGATAAGGCTATGCTTATGCTTAATGGCCCAGGACAAACGTGTGAGAAGAAAAGGGAGAGGGAGGTCTTTGCCCAGCATTGGGACATAATAGGCTAATTAGGTTAGGTAGAATATAGATGGATAAGTAAATATCTCGATTAATATTTCACAGAACCGTACGTGGTGATGACATTTTGGGGAGGTCTATGGCCAGTTGTGCACGTCTTTTGCTAATTGCTAATGATGATGACGAAGTAAATATCAAATTAGTCTACATAAAAATATTAAGTATACCTTAGTATCCATATATTATTTTTAAAATGAACATCATTTTGCAGTCTTTAATAAAGCTATCAAGATAGATGAAGCTATCGTCTAGATCATTAAAGTCAACCGACGACATGCAATGAGTAAAAATGATATAGAGTTTGTACCGATCAAAATATTATTATACGCTGGGTGCAAAGTGAAAAAAATATATAATGTAGTTTGGCGATTATTTGATAATAAAATTGCAGTAAGTTCCTAAAAATATCATTCTCAAAAACGACGACAAATCTTTCTTACATTAAAAGTATAAAAAATAAGGCGATGACTGTTTTTTTTCTTTTGGCAATTAGTCAAACATGATATTTTTAGTAAGTTAATGCCATTATCAAAAAATCGAAACATTGCAGATAACTTTCTTCACATAGCACCCATCGATATCTATAAATAAGTAAGAAAAAGCTCATCATTATCATAAGCATCCCTATAAGATCCTGTACGTCTTACATCCATCGAACTCCCGCGACCCTCACCAGGTCATAGGTCCACCTTGTTTGACTTTGCAACGCAGTATCTTTCGTTACGCAGTCGTCACTCGAGAACCCCATCAACAATTTGTTCTGCGAGCAATATGCCCCTGCCCACTCCCACTTAAGTTTAGCAATTCTTCGGGCTGTCGGTAACTTTGATTCTCCTGCTGATATATTATTTATTATATTATAGTTATCAAAATAAATTTATTTCTCTCTAACCAAAAATAACAACACCTCTGTCTCAGAAACTACTCTGTCCAGATCTGAAGACCTTTCAATCATTATCCGTTAACGCCATGTAATTATTTAGATATGCACGCGGCTATCCTGCCCACCCTCTCCCGAGGCGTCACGCGTGATTTTTTGTCTCTTTTGCAACAAAAAACAGACCATATTTTAATTGCCCTAAAATATTTTTCGTTCGAAGCTAATGTGCGGATAAAATAGGTTCATTAATCTTAGATTTTTCGTTCTACTGATTTGTTATAGAAGATTTCAAAGATTCTTTAATATACCGAGACATTGCATATTGTAGCATACTAATTTTTAAGATTTAGGGAGACAATTTTACATCACTACCTTAATTTTAAGTACAAATGTTTGATTAAAAATCTTTGAGATTCGGATAGTAAAATAAATTTCGTAATAATTATAGGGCCCAGTATTGAATCTTGAGAACTCCACAATTATAATTTAATGTATCCTAACAATTTCATTTTCATTTACCCTGCGTTGCTATTTCATAGGAACAGTAGAGACTTCAATTGCGAGATTAGGTTGCGGCGGGCCACGAAAGAGATGACGGGATGACTTAGAAGTCTTCCTCAGGAATTGGCAAGAAGAGGCCCAGAGCTGGAAACAATGGAAGTAATGGAGGGAGGTCTTAGCTCAGCAGTGGGACGGTACGGGCTCGATATAATAACTATAGAATGATTTAATGGAACCAATACATATAAGACCAAGCAATAAAATAATATTAAAAAAATATATATATATACTAGTGCTTGACTGCGATCCCACCTGATGGCTAGCAGCGATGCAACCGTTGAAAATGCCTTGAAGACATTTAAATTATAATCGTATGGGAAGACCACAGCAGGCAATTTTTTCCAGTCCCTCGTTGTACAAGGTATAAACGACGAGGCGAAATGCTTAGTCCGGACCGTTGAAGTTTCAACAACGTAAGGGTGGATATTCGCCGTACGACGGGTTGTCCGATGGTAGAAAGGAGATGGCGGAATCAAGTCATGCAGCTCCTTTATTAATTACCTACTTTATATCAAAGGAATTGCACTTTCTTACCAAAGACTGGTGTGCATTATATAATCCACTATTCTTTTACATTTGCGTATGCTCATCAGTTGAATTTTCAAGTTCCAAATTGCCCTTCACATCTCATTCCTTTATAATCAAAATGATATAAGTTGTGCTTCAGACATATTTTTCCCCAGACATAAACACGGGCATACGAGTGTATTTAATTCATTAATCCAAATCGGTTCACCTCGAAATCACTAGTTACGTTTCGTTCAATTGCGGCTTTTATTACACCAACAAATAAACCGCTGCTGTCGTTCTTCCTTCCCCACAACAATGTTCAATTTCCTGCAAACAAACTGCAAATAACTTCATCATTTATGTAAAGTAAGTGACGAAGTTGCTAATGCAGTTGACTTGAATTCTATTTCTTCAGATTTAGGAGTGATTATTGCTTGATATTAATTTTTTTTTATGTTTGTTGTCGCAGCTTAATGAACATTTAATAACAGTGTTTTTTTTAGGTTTTGTTCGATACGCTCGTCTATATGTTCAGATGAGTTGCTGCAGGCTATTTCGTATTTGCACAGTGTAGTTTAAAATTAGAGACTTTCAAATATTTAGAAATAAAGTATTGGCGGTGTCTCACTACCGTATTTTGCAAGCCTGGTCAAATATCTGAGCACATATACCTAATTAATAGATATATATGATAATTGGTATCTATAAAATCAATCGTCGTAGCAAATTACAAGCAGAAGCTAAAAAAGCGATATTATATATACAATCACAACCATCCATAGAATTTGACCTCAGTCAAGTCCTATGAAGTCGGTGAAGGAAAACATCGTGAGGAAACCGGCATGTCCTAGAACCAAAAATTCGAAGACATGTGACATTCTCCAATCCGCATGGGCCCGCGTGGTGGATTACGGCCCATTCCCTCTCCTAGAGAGAGGAGGCCTGAGTCCCAACAGTGGGAACATTAAAAGGCTGATTATGCTATATGCTTATGCAAGTCCTATGAATGAGAAAACAGACCATGATGTATATTTAAAAGCAAATCAAAAAACAGATCAAGATTATAACTTAGGTAACATTGTACAGGAGTAGTTAAATAAAACTGATTCTTAAAACCACACAAATCCTATAGAAAACCCAACATGTCGACATGTCATTAATCCAAATCACATCAGACAACTATGTCACAGTACCGATTCACGACAAGCTTACATGCAATCGTACAGAGCAGCTAGCAAATCCGATAATGTGCCGTAGTACAAAGTTGCTACCGTTTACCACAGCGAAAAACCCATTTTCTCGCTCGATATACCAGCCGTATCAGGATGAGAGCAATTAAAGGTCGGATGACGTGGATTGAAGTGAGGGAATGGTGGATGCGGTATCTGAGGATGAACTGAATAGCATTTATTAGGTAAATGTATGATTTCATATAATTATAAGAAAGTTCAAAGCCAGAAAGCCTGACCATCAGTCTATCCAAGGAGAGAGAGTTGCATCAAGTTAGACGGAAGGAAAAAATAAAAATGAATTCGTTGTCAAAAGGCTAGAAAGATGATATAAGAAAGTTCGAGGTTAGCCAACGTGCTATGCAGCGTAGAATACTTGGTATTAAACTAACGGACCGCGTTCAAAAAACGAAACTGCGTCCTAAAACGCAGACAACCGTTGATGAGACTCAGAAGGTTGCCCAACTTAAGTGGGTTGGACATGTTTGTCACAGGTCAGTCGAGCGATAGGCCAAAAAAACAAAAAAAAATTACCCTTAAATCGGGAGATGGGCTTGCGGCAGATCATGAAGGAGATGGCCGAACGACTTAGATGTCATCCTTGAGAATTGATAGGAAGTGGCTCAGAGCCGGCAATAATGGAAAGGATGGAAGGAGACTTTTGCCCAGCAGTGGGAAAGCATCTTTATAAAGAAGAAACAATTGGAATTGTTGAAATGGCATTGACGCCAGTCTTTTGGTCACGTGTCTGATGTACCTAGATGAAAGCAATGTACAGTTTTTCGACACCTAAGTGTGTTTTGTTTTTGTATATTTTTTTAATGTAAGATTTCCCTTTTGGTAATTATTAATATTTTATGGGTATATTGGTGTACAATACCCATGAATTTTCAAAATAAATTTGCTTTGTTTCTTTTTATTGATATAAACTAGTGCTTGACTGCGATCCCACCTGATGGTAAGCAGTGATGCAATCACTATTATATAGCGTTGAAGATCCATAATCCAAAAGATTTAAAGGGAAAATCTTGTTATTCATTCTCACATTACAAACCCTCACATGATCAATACTAACATGATATATTTTTGCAAACTTCACAACAGTAAAAGATACCATGTCCAAAACTTCACAGATCCTTCAACAAAACTGAATTGCGCATAGCGTTTTTACGGCATTCGGCGGAACCGTATGACTAGACGCGCCGGATCATTAATCCTGAAGTTTCAGATGTGAGCAGAACGATAAAAATTACGCTCGCAGCGCTAGCCGAGCGTAGAGGGCGTAATGACATGTTATCTAAGCGACATATTTCTGGATATACGCTTTTTTAAGATCGGAGAATGAAGATAGAGGTGTATTTTTAGGTGTGCATTTACGTCGTTTAGTATAAGAATAATTTTCTAGTTTATAATAGTAGGAAAGAGAAATTGTTTTAATTATATTATTTTTTTACTATTCACTATAATAGCTCACATAGCTCACGCTTGACCACTATCTCACCTAATGGAAAGCGACGATATGGTTGACGATGGAGCACGTTTACAAACCTCCAGGTTGTAGCTACCAGGAAATACAAATTCCGATAGGGAATTCGACTCCTTAGCAGCTGTACGCACAATGGATATGTTCCCAAAACATTTTGTACGTATAGGTGGGATGTCCATGTCTACCATGTAGGCGGTTACCGGTAGGAGCTGATGAGCTGTGGGCCTGTATAATACAGGATTGGTGCCCTGCCACAGCGACTCAGAACCGTGGCATACGACGAAGGAGATAGCGGGACGATCTGATTGTATAAAAAAAGATAACATATTAAATGGAGATACAGACAGTTCATGTGCAAAGGCGAGCTTAACTCAGCAATTAGTATTAGTGTTGCTATAATGTATGAAAAGTTTTTAACAACAATCTTTTTCACGTAACAAGTTATTTGTTAGATTTTAACATTCAGTTCATCATTTTTGTTACCTTGATATGACTTGCATTTCTTCTTGACATTTTATTTCTGACAATATAAAAATGAAGTGTCGATATTACTATAGAAACTGAAGAGAAGAACCACTACACCAACTGTGTCAAGGTTTTTATGACGGTAAGTCCCCCTCTTTGAGGAGTGGCTGCAAAGACAACACGGCGTCCATGCCTTCCGCATGACGCAGGTCCTCAACGGACATGGTAAGTTTGGGAGGTTCCTGCACCGGATCCGTGCGGAAGAAACGCCCGGAGGACACGGTGGAGGTGTGCCCCGCTTGGGAAGAGCAACGCCGTGTCCTCGTGGAGGCGATTGGCGGCGGTGATCTCTCGCGCCGGGCCTTGTTACAGGCCATGGTCCGGAGCGAGGAGGAGTGGCAGGCGGTCGCCTCCTTCTGCGAAGCAGTAATGCTAGCAAAGGAGGCGGCCGATCGCATGAGGCAACGGTCCTCACGGCCCGACCGCCGCCGGGATTCTGATCCCGATTTTCGGCCACCGTAGGCGCGGGCTTGCGGACGGTCAGCAATGGGTAGCTCGCCGTCCGACCATCCGGTAACCGTCCGGACCGAGCCCAAGTCGTCGATGGCGCGTACTGTTTCACGCGCGCCTCAAGGAGATGTCAGCAACTGTAGGGGCCCATTAGGGTCGAAGCCTACTGGGGCCATGGGTCTGATTCTGAAAGGAAGACTCGGCCCTGGTACGAAAGGCAACGAAGGAACAGGAGTGGGTTTTTTAGTCAGTAAAAGTCTGACACTATCTCGCGCTGCGCCCAAGAGCGGGGGATGCCCTAAGATGATTTTCCCACAGAAAAAAAAATGTGTCAAGGTTTTATGAAGATTTTTGGTTTTGTGAATCCACCCTTTTATGTAACATCAATTCATCATCATTGATGATGTAGCAGTGGCTCCTGCTAGGCAAAGACCTCCCCTAAGCTTAGCCACGTTGACCGGCCCAATGCGTCTTGCTTTCAGCAGATTCAATATCTCATCATCAAGATTCATTATCTCATCATCATCATCCTTTATGATTTCTGAGGATAAAGTACAATCATAATTTGTTTGTGTAATTGTAATTTTGAAAGTCTGAGCCAGATGTTCTATCAAGGTCTTGAACCTAATATAGACTCCTGCTCTCACAAAAAATGCAGTAATTATTAGTTACTTTCAACCATTGTAACTTTTTGAGAGAAACAAATGAAATATTATTATTGAGTATTTTCTGCGGCCAACCCAAATGTCCTTTCCTTGGAATTGTTCGTCAAGTCGTTCAGCTCCTTAGTAGTCCTGAGTTGAACTTTGCGAATACTGACAAATACTTGCACTGACTGGACAGGTCCACTCAAATCTGCATGGTTTTTTCTTCAAAAGACCATCTCAGACAAATCTGCATGGCCCTCATGTGATTTAACCATTACATATTAACTGTATGGACTTTAAAAGAGACTTTAACCCTTGAGTTTGTTTCGGTGTTTCTTCTCAGGGTAGTCAGCTAGGAAACACCGGCCTCATCTAGTTTAAAATGACGAAAAAAAAAATAGACGTGTTGCTGTTTCTTTTTTTATGCCTATCGGCCTCATTTAATTTAAAATGACGAAAAAAAAAAAATTGACGTGTAAAAGTGTTTTTTTTTTAAACCTATTTGCAAAATAAATATCGTTTATCGTTACCATTATCAATTTATAAACAATGAGTGACATTTATGAATGTATTCTAAATTATTTGTTAAATGTAACATCAAATATATCTTATTAATGCAAAGTTCTATTCTCGAATATTCTAAGTCAAATTTTAGAACGTGACTAAAGCTGTTTGAAATAATGTGGAAGTGCGAACAAATCAGACACTACTTGAACTAAGTTGTAACGTAATATCTAATGTCGTAGCATAGACGCTCCGTGGAGAATTAGATGGTATGCACTATGCTGTGTTTAAACGGGATTAGCTGCTTGACTAACTTCTTAGATTAAAATTTAAGAAATCAACTATATGAATAGTAAACTGTGTGAATAGACGTTTGTGTTTTTAATCAGAAATCCGATTGAAATTAGGGTACATAGACAAAAATCCTACTGACGATTTTCAGTCATTTCTGATTAGAGTACTGTAGTCTGGTTGATATATTCCTTGCCGGAATCTGTTTTTCCTGATGGCTACAACCCGGGAATCTTTAAGTCAAGAGTGAATAGGTTACTTCTAGGTAAGCGCGCTCCATCGTCGACCGCATCGTCGCTTTCCATCAGGTGAGTTAGCGGTCAAGCGCAAACCTATCAAGAATAAAAAAAATATGAATTATATCGAGCATGTTCAAAATTATGTCTTCTGGAGAACGTAATAAAGACTATTATTTTTCAAGATTAATATAAAGTAAACACTCCTGCACAACTTCATTATACGTATCTTCATCAATAGTTAAAGTTGAAGATACCAAAAATAAAAAAAATAAGGTTGCAGAGGCAGTAACATTCTAAATTGATACGTTTATACGTATTGATTGTACCTATTGTATTTATTAATGAAATTGTAACATTTTTATTATAAATAATTTATTACTTTAAAATAATTGTACTCTTTTATGTATATTTGTATTGATTTGATTATTAAATTTTAATTGTATCTATTGTAAATTTTGTATTTTTTATATATACGGATCAGAGCTGTAGAATCGTAAATGCTATAGTGACTCCACCTTTATCTGAAACTAACCAAAACTTTTATGTTTGTTTCGGTTACAATTACGGATGTTTTTTTTTTTTGTTTATTCAATAGCTTTGGTTATGGTTATGGGGCCCCATTGATTGATTTTAATTTTGAAATTTCTTTATTTTCACATAAATCAGTTGAAAAGTAAAGTTTAGTAAATTAACCCCACCTCCCTATTAATTTTAAGTTCTTATTGCAATTATCTATCTATCTATCTAATGACAATTGGACCTTATTCCAAAAACTTTAAACATATAGAATGCGTATTTTCTGCAGACTATGACGCCTTTAATACTCTAAAAAATATTGGACTCCATTACGTCCCTGCATTCAAGCAACAGTTACTAGATCAAGTACTCACTCCAGCACCTCCCCCAATCTGAACACACCTGATCGAACTCTCCCACCTGTTGACATTGAAGGTGCAATTGTCAACATATTGCATGACATTTGCACGAGCCCGACACGCCCCGGGGGCTCAATCGGGAATGTGGATATAGTTCATTGAATTTCAGAGGTAATAGGGTTAAATATTCAAGCGTTTTAGCGTTTTCATTTGTAAGTAGTTTAGGGTTAATTGATTTAAAAGTTTGCGAGTGTACATAGTAAATGGCTTATAGGATAAAAAGAAGGAAAAAGGGGTGTTTTTTTTTTGTAATATATAAATAATAGAATTAAAGAAGGGAATAGAAGAAAAAATAATCGACAAGCACTTGAACGAGGCATTTGCCCACCAGTGAGACAGAAAAAATATGTTTAATAGAGGTTAAAAAAATTATAACAGTTAAATCATTTTGTAGATGTAATCTAATAAAATAATCAATTACTCTTTTGCCATGTTTACTAATTCTGATTATAATTATATTGGGTAACTTTAATTATATAATAGGTGATATGAGATGATTTCATAATACCTATGAAATTGCCGTTTTTTGAAACGGGTTGCTTTGAAGTGTTGTATCTTTGGATTGACTTGGAATTAAAAGTTCAAATAAACTTTATATTAAAGGTACGTTATTCTTTTTTCGAAATTAGGTCTTTCTTGATTTCTTTGTGTTTTATATTTTCTGTAATATCGCAGTACATAAAACTATTTTTGTATGAAATCTAAGAAAACTCTATTTTTTTTTGTAATATGAGTTCTAGCGTGGAAACAAGGTGTCTCAAACGGTATGCAATATTGATGATGTATACTGACTTAAAACAGCAGCAGTCGCAGTCAAGTGCTAGTTTATATTATTAAAAAAAAACACTTATGGGGAATAAATTGATTTGATTTGAACGTCAAGATAAAAAGAAGCTCACACCTTTAGTGCTTCGAATTATAATATGGGTGGGTACTAATTGAATCAATGTACTTTACACTACTTTTTTTTGCACTTTACTATAGTTTTAGGGTAGAATAACAAAGTATCTAGAATATCATATGTTTCAGTTAGATGCCAATGTATACACTTCTATAATAAACTCCCTAGTCATATTGAACAATTAAGCCTTAATAAATTCAAATCATATGTAAAGCGTAAACTTTGCCAAAAGGCTTTTTGCACTATAAAGGACTATGTTGAGGACGAAAAGGCTTGGGATTGATCTGCTCCAGTACGCACTACAACAGCTGTTGTCTTATTATTATTATTATTTTTTCTTCTCTTTCTTTTGTTTTATTTTCAATTGTGCTTTTTATTGTTGTTGTTTTTTTTTTTTTACAATCTTACATTGTAGATTATCTTTATTTTGCAATTTGACATTATTTTTATTTTTTTTCAATTAAATTTTGATAAGTAAATATTTACTTTACTAAGTATTACATTTTGTAAACTATATATTTCTATATTTCCTTTTATTATTGTGAACGTGAGGACTATGTTGATTGCTTTTTTTTCCATTTCAGTAATTTTAACGTATGTCTGGCAATTTGAGTATTTTCTGCGGCCTACCCAAATGTCCTTTCATTGGTATTGTTTGTCAAGTCGTTGAGCTCCTTAGTAGTCCTGAGTTGAGCTTTGCGAATACTGACAAATGCTTGCACTGACTGGACAAGTCCACTCAAATCTGTATGGTTCTTTCTTCAAAAGACCATCTCAGACAAATCTGCATGGTTCTCATGTGATTTGACCATTACATATTTACTGTATGGGCTTTAAAAGAGACTTTGACCCCTGAGTTTGTTTCGGTGTTTCTTCTCAGAGTAGTCAGCTAGGAAACACCGGCTTCATCTAGTTTAAAATGACAAAAAAAAATTGACGTGTAAAAGTGTTTTATAAACCAATTTGCAGAATAAATATCATTTATCATTTAGTGAGCATGTTTAAATACAAAAATTATTATGTATTTTTTTTTAAACATGTCATGACACACTAGGATCAAAGTCAAAGTCAAAAGTTTTAATTTCACATAGGCCTACATGGGCACTTATAAAACGTCAGAAGCTAGTGCACGGTTCTAAATTGGTCGTTTCCTATGGAGTAGAACCGGCAAGAAACTCATTTAAAAAAGTTTTTTAAAAAAGTGGTTGTTTACAATATTTTCATATTACAGTATTAATAGACATTATGTAAGAACAGTGTAGATCAGTCGATATTGTACCCAAAAGCACAATAAAATAATCGTAAAAAAAAAGTGAGTCGTAATAGGAAGTAACCTAAAAATTCGAAAAGTTTACAGTGTTCTCACATTCACGTTTTAAAAAAAATAGAGGCTATATAAAAAAAGCAAGAAAAATAAATAATTACAATAATCATTAAATGATGAACAACTCCTGTATCCTGGGTGCTTTCACTAACATGTTAACTCACACACACAAAACATCCGGACCAGACCAGACGCCCAGGCCATACAAATATTTCTTCCGTGTGGGAATAGAACTCGCGAGTCAACGCCAATCACTCAACCACTGCGCCAACTGTACCATCATATTTTAAACGCGGTGTTTCTTTATTAAGATTTTTTGTACTTATTTTTACCATTATATCACATTGTCTGCACTACTGTACTTTTTAATTAGTATAAAAATAAAAATGGGCCTCTGTCCGTACCTGTTACTGATCATATTTGTGTAGTCAAAAGTAAAAATACGAAATCCCAAAATTGTCCACGAAAATTGGTCATAATTGGTAAATTCGTAATTGAATCAATCATTCGTAACAATTGCTACTAGAAAATACTAATCGCAATGTTTTTTTCATTTTGATTGCCGCTTATTCATTCATAATCAATAGCCTGTACCTACAATATTTCCATAAATTGAATGACATTTTGGGATATAAACGAAAGCTAATAACTTTGCTGTTTACGAATATTATTTATTGAGACTTTACTTAAATAATAACAAGATCTTTCCTAATAAGCCATTTATGTATTTGTACTAATTAAAAATTAGTCGTGTATAGTTATGTAAGGAACTATTTGACGCCAAAATAAAAAAAAAAATCGAACCTATTTAGGAAGAAAATCGTAAACGACGGTAAGCGTTTTTTGCAAAAAGGGATTAATCTTTTCGTAATTAAAAAGTTTATATGACAATATGTTAATATAAACTGTTCTATTCTAATAATGTTGTGTTCTGTTCTATTTAGACTGGCCTGTTGGTCTAGTGGTTAGTAGAGTAGCCCTGAGTGCAATGCCGGAGGTCGTGGGTTCGATTTCCACCCAGGACAAATGTTTGTGTGATGAGCACGATCATTTGTTTTGTGTCTGGGTGTAATTTATCTATAAAATGTATGTATTTAGAAATATATAAGTATGTTTATCAGTTGTCTAGTACTCATAACACAAGCTCTGCTTAGCTTGGGACTAGACGGCGTTGTGTGATAGTTGTGGAATATTATTATAATTATTAATAGATCAGTACTTATATGAACTAGTCATATTATTTTTTAATGACAAACTAGTGCTTGACTGCGATCCCACCTGATGGTAAGCAATGAGGCAATCGTTGATGGTGAAGCGAACTACTTTATAAAGAGCCTATTCTTACCTTAAATACACCTAAATTATAATCGGACGGGAAAACACTTTTTAATTAGGAAAGAATCCCCTTCCTGTAAAAAATTCAACTGGTGCTTACAACATTCTTCATATAAAAGGTCGATATTTCGGGTTTCCTACAACCAAACAGGAATCAGAAACAATAGTTTGTTTACAGTGATACGTTTTTTAAGCAGACTAAGTAACGTCTGTAAGACAAAGCCAAATTGCTCGACCCTAATACAATCATTTCGGCACTCCCGTGGGAAAAGACAGGAGTTGTGTGTTGTTTGTGGAATCCATCACAAAATAATCTAACAAAACATACAATTAACACAACAGAAATAGAACGAGTCTTCAACCGCACAGAGCGACGAAACGTCCAAGCATCTGGACAAAAAAAAAATAAAAACTTTCCTTTCAAGAACTTATAACACCCTTTGCGGTGAAAGGTTGCAACTCTCGCAAAACAATAACCGCTGGGCGAAAAAAAACTTTATTTTTTAAACACCCCACTTAAACAAGACAACTCGTTCGCGTGCCGCTGCTAAAAAAAAAACTCAAACCCTAAAAGCTCACGAAAATATTTCAGATATTTAACAAATGCTAACCGCTAACGATGTCCTTTAATATTTGGAATATAAAATAAAAAATCCTCTTTTGTCGGTCGAAGCGAGTGCCGGCAACTTTTTTTTCTGTGTTTTAAACGCTGCGGTTCGTTTGTATGGCGGAGGGAAAAATGCCCGGTTGGCCCACGGAAAACTTTTTTGCGGTAAGAAAAGGTTGTGTACCACTGTGTGTCTGTTCATTTTTTCGTTGTTGTAAAAAGTGATGGTACCTACATTGGGTCTTTGATGTGAATTGGCGAACAACAGAATTTTTCCTGAAATTTTCTCAAACATATTTGGGGTGTACATTTGAAACTCCGTTTCAAATGGAAAGACCTGAAAAAATCCCTGTTCAAACATTGCGGACAAGCCTTCACATAAAAGCTTTATATCTGTAGCGACATCTATGGCGTCACAAAAAAAGAACTAATCCTGCATCGCGCAATCAAAGTTCTCCGCACGATTGGAACATATAGAACAGCCCGAAATCATCTATCGGTTAGTTGCCCACCAGATATAACTCCCGTCTGGAGGATCCTCCCTTTTCAACGGAGGTATGTGGGGCTTTACTCTCTGTTCCACACACCTCTAAATATCGTTTTGGAACTTGATGATATTGCTTTTTTTAAGTGGAATGCCATCAAATTGATATATTGATTGTTATTTTTTATTTGTTTGTTCAGTAATTCTAAGTATAATATTGTGTAATACTTGCTGGCCGATCAACGTCTCTCCGTCGACGACGGCTGGTGCTGAAAATCAGCGCTGAGGCTCTAATTTTATACGAGCCCCAGCTTTTTTGCTGAGCGCTGGCCGTTTTACGCGGATGTGACGCATAACCTACCATTTATATATGTCGTTATTGTTATTTGTTTATTTTAAGGTGTGCGCCATATTTAACGTAAATAAATTGTTTTTCTTTCTTTCTTTTTCTTTCAAATTAATAATAAATTAATTCCGCCAAGCCCGTTTTATCATCGGACCACAAGACGCACAGCGATGCACCACCGGTACATGGTGGACATTCCACCCATATGCACAAAAAGTTTTAGTAACACATTCATTGTGCATATAGCTAAGGAGCGGAATTCCCTGCCGGAGTCTGTGTTTCCTGATAGTTACAACCTAGGGGTCTTTAAGTCAAGAGTGAATCGGTTACTTCTAGGCAAGCGTGCTCCACCGCCGACCACATCTTCACTTACGATGAGATAGTGGTCAAGCGAAAGCTTATAATTAATAATAAAAAACTGGGCAAGTGCCAGTCGGACTCGCATCCTGAGGGTTCCGTACAAAAAAAGTCATGACAGATTTTTCCGAATCCCAAAAAAATCTTGTGACGTAACAACAAATTTACAGTTTTCAGATTTATTCCTATACGTGTGCTATAAGACCTTGCTTCGTGCCAAATTTCAGGATTCTGGGTCAACGGGAAGTACCTACCCTATGAATTTTGATGTCCTCGAGAATGTCGAAGAGTACCTACGTTTTTTGCCACATAAACCGAAGTATCTTTTTTTCTAGTTATTTACAAGTTTGATTTTTTTATAGCTTCAAGAATCCGCAGACCAGAGTATAAAGTTTTAATTTCAACTCGATACATCCACGCGTTCCCAAGATAAAGGATCTTGACAGACGGACAGACGGACGGACAACAAAGTGATCCTATAAGGGTTCCGTTACTTCGTTAAAAAACAATTTCTCTCTCTGAGTGAAGCGAGAGAGAGAGTGCTAGACTTTTACAGACTAAAACCCACATGTGTACCTTTAGTTGTCCTTCACGTTCTAAAGCCACGGTGGCTTTCAAACAATCCCGCAAATGATGAGATCACTTAATAAATAAAACGAGGTACTACATCAATGCTTAAACCAACAGAAAAGAATGTTCCTCCCTGAGGCCTTATCATCCCGTAAAAATACCTGGGTGGTCTAACTGTACAAGATGGAATACCGTATCATATTAACCTACTTACAACCAAATGAACAATTGCAGGAACTTGGAACTAAAAATAAATTTCAATAATGCGAAAAAAACGTCAATAATGCGAAATTATAGTACATTTTGATACAAGTGCAGAAAGTTTGTCATTTACAGTGACCGAGACGAAATTCGCACGAGCCGCAGGCGAGTGTGTTTTGGAGCAGAGGGCGGCAGTGACAAATCTGCACGTGTATCAAACGAGTTTTTTCAATACACTTACGAAGAAATTAATAAATGAGGGTTGACCGGCGACTCGTGGGGGTCGACGCGCGCCCAGCCTGATACTATAAATGTAATAACACTAATAAAATTGTGGCGGGGGTGAGCACGTGCACTTTTCTGCACTAGTGCGAAAAACAGTCTATTGCGTGCCTAAAAGCCGTGGAATAAGAGCGGGTTTTCGAGTAAGTGTATTGAAAAATCTATTTTTATCCGACTGCAAGAAGGGTTATGTTTTTCACGCGTATCTTGTATGTATGTAATATTCTTTATTACCTCTTATCGTCCAAACCGCTGAACGGATTTATATAATTAAGATATCGTTAGATTCGTCTTAGATATGTGACGTTAAAAAAAACAACATAACGACTGTGAGACAGCGTAATTTAGGTTAGTTACTTTTTTTTTTTTTATATATTGCGATATGGGTATCAAATTAAAGGGCTTATCATGAGGATTTCAAAATGGTATATCATGACCATATTAAAATAAATACAATAGAAAATATGTTATTTATTATCTACTATCGGCCACATCATCGCTTACCATCAGGTGAGATAGTGGTCAAACGCGAGCCTATCAATAATAATAAAAAAAAACTAACTGTTACTCGCGACTTCGTAACTGATTATATCCCCCTGGGAATTAAGTACGGAACATATTGACTGCAACAGTCGGGACCCATTAAAATAATCTAGACTAAAATCATTACATCTAATATGGGTGCCGACTGTATGTCGTCGTATCTATATGTTCCGTATTAGGATTTATTATTTGTTTTATTTTATGTGTTTAAATTAATGCAATCAAATAGGTTTCTATGCTACTGGACAGAAAATATATTTTTTTTATTTATTTTCCTTTTTTTTGCGGGAATCGAACCCGCGCAACTCAGCGCACTCTCTCACTCACTCTCACTCACTGCTCCAACTGTGCCGCTGAACCGATTTTAATGATTCGGGGTAAAAAGATGTTTTTTTTGGTCGCGGGTTCAAACCCAGCCAGGCGCATTACTTTTTGTAATTTATTTCATCACCACTGCTCTCTAAACGGTGAAGGATCGTGAGGAAACCGGCATGTCCTAGAACCAAAAATTCGAAGACATGTTACATTCACCAACCCTCGCTGGGCCCGCGTTTTGGATTACGGCCCACTCCCTCTTCTAGTGAGAAGGCCTGAGTCCCAACAGTGGGAACATTATAAGGGCGACTATGCTACGCTATGCTAGACCCAATTGAATTATCAAGGTCGATCAGTCACAATTAAAAAAAAAACTCTTTCCCCAATTTACTTGATTCTTCTTGATTCTCAAGACAAAATTTATATAAAAAATTATTATCTTGAAGAAAATCAAAGATTTAGCAAACGATCAAATAGAGCTATCTGTTTTAGAATGCTATACATAATAGGATAATTATTCAAGATCCTAAACTGCGGACACAGTAGCGAATAATTTTGATAAAGGCTGTTTAGGAGTCATTTTTCTGAATGAAATTATGATCACAAACGAAGCAGTTTAAAGACTATACATTTAAACTGCGCACCGGAAAACGGAGAGTTGGAAGGCCTCCCATAAGGTGGACCGACGACCTGGTGAGAGTCGCGGGAATGCGGTGAATGCGAGACGCACATGATCGGTCGTTGTGGAGACTTGGAGGAGGCCTATGTCCAACAATGGATGTCTTTCTGCTGGAATGATGATGATGATACATTTAAAATTAGATGTTTTTCAACGTATGGCAGAAAAGCGCATTTTTTAAAGGTGGGTTCTCCAATGACTTCTCCCATTTTAAAGCGGAGCGGGAACGCGTGTCAGAATTTTACTGCCTAAAACCACACTTATGTTCCTTGTGTGCCTTGCGTTCCAGGACCCCCCGGGGTTCCTTTTCGAGATACGCGTGGAACACTAAGTGCCGTTGACGACTCGGGCTCGGTCCGGATGGTTACCGAACGGCTGGACGGTGAGCTACCCATTACTTGTCGTCCGCAAGCCCACGAGGAATAAAGAACTACGGTGTCTTTCTAAATGTATGTAAAGTATTTGATTCTGTTTCTGCACCTACGCTGCTTCCAAAGCTGCATTACCTTAAAAATCTACAGAATTAAATGAAATTATTATGAGGAATTCTGTAGATATTACGATTTCAATATTTAATGTCAACAAAAACTGTTAATTTCAAGTAAAACTACTATCAGCTGTCTACGAAGCCTTCGTAGCTTCGATACTTAATATTTTCTCACGTTTGTCTAGGTCGGCTTCTAGTTCAACCTGATGCAGCTGGGTAGCGGGATGTGACTTGTTTCCTGGGAGATGGATAGATGTGTGTCGTGAATGTCTAAGGTTTTGTGAGAAGATGGTTGAAAAATAAGTAAACATTGTTTCATTTGTTTTGTGGAATATATTATTTTAGTGGTAATGTATATGTATTTTCTTTTTTTATTTCTAAATTATGTGTTAATTTTTTTTTATTTTCTTCAATGGATTTGTTATTAGGTTATTATTGTTTTATTAAATGTTTGTAATTTTCTATTGTACAACGCTTTGGACATCCTCCGTAACGTTGTAAAAGCACTTGTAAATAAATAAATAAATATCAATATTTTACGAGGAGCGATTGTCTATCAGACTTTTGCAACTCAGTAACCGGGTTATTCGATACCCTTGGCTAGGTTGGAGTCAAATTTTCTGGCTCGAGAGATATCTATAACGAATGTCAAAGGTATGGGCTTTAAAAGAGACTTTGACTCTTGAGTTTGTTTCGGTATTTCTTCTCAGGGTAGTCAGCTAGGAAACACCGGCCTCATCTAATTTAAAATGACGAAAAAAAAAATTACGTGTATTAGTGCTTTTTTTAATAGCATAAGCATAGCATAGCATAAACAGCCTTATAATGTTCCCACTGTTGGGACTCAGGCCTCCTCTCTAGGAGAGGGAATGGGCCGTAATCCACCACGCGGGCCCAGTGCGGATTGATGGATGTCACATGTCTTCGAATTTTTGGTTCTAGGATATGCCGGTTTCCTCGCGATGTTTTCCTTCACCGTTTTGTGAGCAGTGGTGATGAAAATAAATTACACAAATTAATGTGCCTGGCTGGGTTTGAACCCGCGACCTACAACTCATAAGTCCGGGCCATTACCACTCGACCACCACTGCTCGATGACGACTAGGACTAACGGAGACATGGAAAAAAGTAGGTATGCAATAACGGTTGGGGAAGCGGTTGAGCAACGGCAGCTGCATTACGTGACGCGGGTTCGATTCACGTACTACGAAAAAAATATTGGCATGGCCTACAGATAGTTGTGTCTCATGTTTGTGAATGCATCTACAACACAGGAGTTATTCCCAGTGAGGCGCAACGTTAAAAAAAAATCACCCATCCATGAAATAACCTCAGTAAGGGTTGCTTAACCTCGAAGTTCGACCCCTGTAATCTTTATTTAGCTACGAGCTCCCCATATTTTTCCAGAATCTACAAACTCTAATACCAACATCCTAACATAACCGCACCCTAAGACCGGCGCAAACATCGCCGATGTATTCCTTGAGCACAATGCGCGGCCCTAATTTGAATACCATGCTTATGGGACAATCGGCAGACTAAAAAATATGAACAATACGCGTGGTCACGTCAAAGTCCATGGTTGCCCCTTTCTGGGCTCGGGCTCGTTAAATATTATCTTAATTGTATATCGGTTCTTCAATGTTCTTTAGTTTTTTGGCAGGATTCATCATTCTTCCAAAAATACGGATACAGTAAATGTTTAATGTGATGTATGACGTACAAAACTATATTCAGTAATTGGGTAGTAATATTTTTTAGGTACAGTTAAGAGTTAAAAGTGCAGTTAAGCATAAAGCATAAGCATAATCAGCCTTATAATGTTCCCACGGCTGGGACTCAGGCCTCCTCTCTAGGAGAGGGAATGGGCCGTAATCCACCACGCGGGCTCAGTGTCGGTTGGTGAATATCACATGTCTTCGAATTTTTGGTTCTAGGACATGCCGGTTTCCTCACGATGTTTTCTTTCACCGCAAAAGTGCAGTTGCACTGTACTAATGCTAAAGTACCTAAAATTTCCAGAGAGAGGAGGGTCCATAGACCCACTCCTATAAAGAAATTTACCCAACTATTAAACCATTGACTGGCCTATTGGTCTAGTAGTTAATAGCCTTCACTGGTATGCCGGAGATCATGGATTTGATTCCCACCCAAGATGGGCACGATCATTCGTTCTGTGTCTGGGTGTAATTTATCTATATTATGTATGTATTGTCAGTTGTCTAGTACTCATAAAACAAGCTCTGTTTAGCTTGGGAATAGACGGCATTGTGTGATATTTTTGTGGAATATTATATTATTATATATTCAACCAATCAATCAATCATTTATTTGATATAAATATGGTACAGGAGTTGTTATAATGACAGTTATAGACCGAGACATATTTCACCTAAGTTACAGGTATGCAAATATTAAAAAAAAAAAATTATAAATAATTAATAAAATTGATTAACATATAATTGAAGTTTACATTATTGATTTTATCAATGTCAAAATAGATAAAAATGAAACAAGAAATAAATATTATACTATATTCTTCTGTGCCTTTGGTCCTGCTGCTTCAAGTTCATAAAATTTTGTGTGCCTTGTTTCACCAATATCATAGTAGGCTTCATACGATGTTTTTAAAATATTCTCTAAAGACTGCTTATGGTATTATTGTGAAACAACATAAATATATTTTGGGACAGCCCTAGAACCAATGTAATAAATAATGTGGAGGGACAAATATGAAAATAAGTTCTCTACCGCGGGTATCGGCAGTCGCACAACTCATTTGCCTACCGTTTTCAGCACGGTCAGCAAAACAATATACCATAATATTTTTAACAGTACCTAATCTTCCCGCCCAAAAATTTGGTCATAATGGCTAATCTTCGCGGCGTGTAACCAGGCCCAAGTCTGCTATTTTTATAAATTCATCATTCCAACACGATTCCATTGTCATTTTGCTAAAAGTTCGTAATCTGCTAATTCATAATGATCGATCATTGATCAAATCATTGATCATTGGTCAATGGTCTCGTAATAGAGTTGTGGTAGAATGACAATATCAAGCTTGTTAAAAACAATGACTGCACAATGACGAATGAAACCTACCATTAGAATGGTAGGTCACTGATCAAAGGAACTGTCAAAATTTAAGCAGATTACCTCATATGTCAGACATTCATTTGTCAATATGTACGATATTACCATTCAATGCCACTTCTTTCAATGGACTGTGTGTGTGTAGTGGTTGACCATTGGAAAGTCACAATGACGCCATTATATTAGTAGATTATCAAATTGGTCAAAATTAACAATTATGAAATCAATGATAGAACATTCAGACACTATTGTAATAGCAGACTGTGCGCAAACACAGGTCCACTCTATGTTCCTAGACTCTCATAGTCCGATGGGATGTTAATCCGAAAACACCGGGGAGCGATCTGGATTACACCACCAACTTCATTCCGGGCATTTTTTTTTTGGGTGTGAAAATCATCTAATGACATCCCCCGCTCTTGGGTGGATCGGGAGGGCGTATCAGACTTTTACTGACTAAAAACCCACTCCTGTTCCTTCTTTGCCATTGTTCCAGAGCCCCGGGGTTCATTTACACTTAATCCATGGCCCCAGTAGGCTTCGACCCTGCTGGGCCCCTACAATTTGCTGACATCTCCGTGAGGCGTAGAACACTACGCGCTATCGACGACTTGGGCTCGGTCCGGACGGTTACCGGACGACCGGACGGCATGCTACCCATTGCTCGCCGTCCGCAAGCCTGCGCCTACGGTGGCTGGAAATCGGGATCGAGAACCAGCGGCTGGGGCGTCAGGGCCGTTCCCTCGCTCGTGCAACACAAGTGGTCGTTTGATCATTTCCCTGTGCAAGTAAAATATGTAGTTTCAGAGGAAAACAAAACAGGCAACACAATTTAGATCAATATAAGTGTGGGAGCTGAAAAGAAGTATCGAGAACTGTACTTTTTTTCTGGATGATTTTAGTTACCCGATGTCATTTTCTGTATCCCTGACTACGTGTTGCAAATTTCCATGATGATCATTTCATAATGCGTAAAAAGGTGTGGAATGATCAATTGAATGTTTGCAAATATTATAAACTAATAATTTATTTATTTATAGACAACTTTTGGTCCACATAATATGTTAATAACTTATTTGTATGTTAGTTCAGACGTTCAATAGTATTACACTGCTTTTATATTCTTCCGATAAAACAAATTACATATTTATTAAATTCAATTACAATTATTATTGTCACTAAATTAAATTTCATAGAATAAAATTTTAAAATGTCAATAAAAAATTAAAATGTCATCGAATAATAATAAAAATGTCAGTAAATTAAATGTCATGGATTATAGAAGTAATACCTATAGTTAAGTGAAAAAGCTAAGCTAAGTAAAGTTTTTTTTTATTTCTCTGGTACCTACACTAAAAACTGTGGATTTTTTTTGTGGTTGGAAGTACATCGAAAAATTCTCCCGTTCTAGGTGGAGCGAGAGAGTGACAGACTTTTACTGACTAAAACTTAGCCGTTTTCCTTCACGGTGACAAACAACTATCAATAATAGTCTTGCAGCCCAAATTGTGGATATAGTTTGATTTGTAGGGTTCCGTACCTCAAGAGGAAAAAAAACGGAACCCTTATTGGATTACTTTGTTGTCCGTCCGTCTGTCTGTCTATCAAGACCCTATATCTCAGGAACGCATAGAGATATCGAGTTGAAATTAAAAACCATATAGTCAGGTGTGCGGCCCCTTGAAGCTGTGCAAAAAACAAACTTCTGAATTAACAAAAAAAAAAGATACCTACTGCCGTTTATGTCGCAAAAAACGTGTATTTCGACCCTCTCAAGGGAATCAAAATTCATAAGGTACTTCCCGTTGACCTAGAATCCTGAAATTTGGCATGAAGCAAGGTCTTATGGTACAAGTATAGGAAAAAATCTGAAAACTGTAAATTTGTAGTTACGTCACAAAAAAAAACTTTTTTTGCGTTTCGGAAAAATCTTCGTAACTCAATTCGGGAACTGAACTGTTTTCATAGGTAAGTTTGTACGGAACCCTCAGTGCGCGAGTCCGACTCGCACTTGCCCGTTGACAAAGTAGAAGAAAAGTTTTAGAATGTGATTAACTTTCTGACCGTACATAAACGATTCAATACAATAAACAATCACGGATAATCTTTTTGCTCATACCCATATTTACAAGACGTATCGGGCCGTAAGTAGCTGACCACTTCCCGTACAATATCCACAGACAATTGACCAGGGAATTCTGGTCACTTCGAGTTTGTATTGATTTTTATTGGTCTGATCTTTTATGGTAGCTGTATTATTGTCATAAGGAAAATAAATGACTAATAATGGTCTATTTTTTTATTCTTTTGGTGGAATTGATTCTGAATGGGACTGTTTGATTAAGTATTCTTGAATCGATGTTTGAGATCAATTTATATAGGTTTGGAGCATTATTTATTCATAGGCTTTTTTTTTTAAGGTGAGAAAATCATCTAATGACAAATTCTGCTCTTGGGCAGAGCGAGAGATAGTGTCAGACTTTTACTGACTAAAAACCCGTTGCCTTCGTCCCAGGGTGCCGGGTTTCGCTTTCACACTACCCGTGGGCCCAGTAGGCTTCGATCCTGCTGGGCCCCTACGATTTGCTGACATCTCCCTGAGGCATGCGTGGAACAATCGGGTCGGACAGTGAGCTACCCATTGCTCGCTGTCCGCAAGCCGGCGCCTACGGTGGCCGGTAATCGGGATCGGAATTCCGGCGGTTGAGGCGAGAGAACCGTAGCCTCGCGCGGTCGGCCTCCTCCTTTGCTAGCATTACTGCTTCGCAAAAGGAGGCGACCGCCTGCCACTCCTCCTCGCTTCGGACCATGGCCTGTACCAAGGCCCGGCGCGAGAGATCGCCGCCGCCGATCGTCCCCACGAGGACACGGCGGTGGTAGATTTGGCTTCAGAACTTAACTTAACTTAAATAGATTTGTAAATATTGTGATAGTGAAGGGTTATTTTTACTAAATATGCGGATTTCTTCTACTAAAATGCGCAAACTAGGTTTGACCTATATATTTTTTTAAACAAAAATTTAGTTTTTTCAATTTTGTACACCTTTTTTTTCTATATGCATCCAATTATAATCTGGACAAACCTGTACAAAGACATCAATTTCCTTTAATGGCTGCCGATAGTCTTGGTTCCATAGTCATTTGCTCATAATTCTTTAAATAACTATAATCATCTCTCTAGCTTTTTCCAGCTTGGGGTTTTATGTTTTGGTGGGAAAATCATCTTATGACATCCCGCGCTCTTGGGCGGAGCGAGAGATAGTGTCAGACTTTTACTGACTAAAAACCCACTCCTGTTCCTTCGTTGCCTTTCGTACCAGGGCCAAGTCTTCCTTTCAGAAGCAGACCCTTGTCCCCAGTAGGCTTCGACCGTGCTTTGCCCCTACGGTTTGCTGACATCTCCTTGAGGCGCGCGTGGAACAGTACGCGCCGTCGACGACTTGGGCTCGGTCCGGACGGTTACCGGACGCGCCTACGGTGTTCCAGCTTGGGGTCGGTTTCAAATCTAACCAGATGCGGCTGAATACGCGTGTTTTCCTATCAGACCTAGAAAACCAGTGAAACATTATAAAGTGTCATCACGTGTGTAAAGTAAAGGACCTCATTTGAATAGTATATTTACTGTTGTGACGTTTATGTGTTAAAATAAACACGGTCGAGGCCTTTCAACGTGACTATTGTGTTTTGTTGTGATATATTTATATCCCTGTGTCCCCAATACTTTGTTTGTATGTTTTTGTTACTTGTTTACGCTCGAACGGCTGAATGGAGTTCCATGAAACGTGATACACAGGTAGACCATGTCCTAAAATAGCTAAAAGGTTACTTTTATCTTCCTTGGGATAATTTTCTACTGTAGCGATATCTATGATATCATAATTATTATACTGGTTGCATTTCAGAGAGTGTGCGTCGGAATTGCATAACCTAATTCCGCCTAGCCCGTTCCATCATCGGACCACCAGGCGTACGGCAATGCGCCACCGGTACATGGTGGACATCCCGCCCATACGCACGAAACGTTTTGGGAACACATTTATTGTGCGTACAGCTAAGGAGTGGAATTCCTTGCCGGAATCTGTGTTTCCTGATGGCTACAACCCGGGAATCTTTTAGTCAAGAGTGAATAGGTTACTTCTAGGTAAGCGCGCTCTATCGTCGACTGCATCGTCGCTTTCCATCAGGTGAGATAGCGGTCAAGCGCGAACCTATCAAGAATTAAAAAAAAAAATTATAGTAACTAAACTACGCAATATTGTATCGTGCAATTAGAGTTCTCCGCGCGATTTGAGCTTAAGCAACATCCCGAAATCATCTATCGGGCAGTTGCCCAAAACAGGCATAACTCCCGTCTGGTTGGAGGATCCTCCCATTTAAACGGAGGTTTGCGGGACTTTACTCTCTGTTCGGCTTACTTCTAAATTACTATCGCACAGGCGAAGCCACTGGCAGCAACTAGTATTCAATAATTGTTAACATAACCCATGAAAGAAAGAAAGAAAGAAAGAAAGAAAGAAAGAAAGTAAAGAAAGAAAACATTTATTTGAGACTCGCACTGTACAAACAACAATAAAATAAAAAGTAACTACTTAATCTATAAATACTTAACTTAACAATAATAGAAAAAACAATATTAAAAAATAAAAATAAAAGACCTGTGCGAGGCCAAAAAGGCTCCTATCTCAGCACCAATGCTTACCATTTAGTTATTATAATATTTTTTTACGTAGCCTGCGTTGACCCATTACTTTCTCCATACCTTTCCTACTGTCTTTTTGTCTATCCAACCTTTCTGGAATAAGTCCAGATCATCACGTCAGCGCTTTTCAGTAATATCTCATGAAAATATTTAGTTTTTTAGGGTTCCGTACCTCAAAAGGAAGAAACGGATCCCTATAGGATCACTTTGTTGTCCGTCTGTCTGTCTGTCAAGACCTTTTATCTCGCGAATGCATGGAGGTATGGAAATTAAAGTCATATACTCACGTCTGCGGTCCCTTGAAGCTGTGCAAAAATCAAACTTCTAAGTTAGCGAAAAAAAAGATACGGCCGTACATGTCACAAAAAACGTATATTACGACACTCTCGAGGGAATCAAAATTCATAGGGTACTTCCCATAGATATCTGGTACTTCCCGTTCACCCAGAATCCTGAAATTTGACATAAAGCAAGATCTTATAGCATATGTAGATATAGGAATAAATCTGAAAACTGTAAATTTGTTGTTACGTCACAACAAAAAAAAAAATATTTTTTGCGATTCGAGATTCGGGAATTGTACTATTTACATATGTAAGTTTATACGGAACCCTCAGTGCGCGATTCCGACTCGCACTTGCCCAGTTTTTTATTATCAGTTATACTGACTCATCTGTAAAGAATCTGCTGCATTTGTCAAAGCCCGTACATCTGTTAATACCTTCTCAATTAACATGTCTCCCAACTATGCAAAGCAAATCTTCACATGAAATTGAATGCTAAATTACAATCACATAATCCTTTTGATCGACACAAAATTAAAAATCGTATCACACGCAAAGAGATCAGAAATCGCCATTTTAATTATAAATAACCACTTCGCTCGTCAAACCGATACAAAAAGAATTGAAAGAAATCAAAATTCTAAAGAGTAATATCAAACTTGACTTATAATTGGTTACTCATCTTTACAAAGTCGTGGGTAACTCACTCTTAAAAACTTGGGACCACTAATTAAAAATCTACTCTAATTTTCATTTCTTAAAGTTGAAATCCGAATAGCAATGCTATTGATATAAGGTCCAGGGCACATGGATATAATATTTATAAGACATGGCTGTATCAAAACCGAAGAGCCGTCTTCCAGGCCGATGACGTTTGACGTATATTCTGACATCCCCTTTATATTGTGGTGCAAGTTTAAAATGTGAGCGGATTTGTTAGTTCGTTTCAGAAGTAGTTCTAGTTTTGTTTTTCAAATGATCATCCCCTTAGGCAAGTTACAACCGCCTCCGATTCCTTTATTCAGTCATCTCAACGCTCAGTCACGTGGTCAGAACAAAGAAATAAGAGGCATGACCGACTCATGGCGATCAACGAAAAGAGAATCGAAACGAAACGGTTGTAACTTGGCTAGGGGGGCAATGCGCTGCGCACTGAGCGCGATTTGTTTTTACGGAAAAACGATCGATCACGTTAACATTAACGCAATCGAAACGTTTACCGCGTTTGACTCTCTGATTGGTTAAGAGCTTGCAGTGGGCCAATCGGAGCATCGTACGTCATAAATGTGTCCATCGCATTAACGTAAAACAAACTCGCATTAGGCAGACTAGGTACTCTGTCTTTGGTGATTATTAGTATGTCTAACTCCATTGTGACTGTCTTTTTAAATACTGTAATATCAAATGAAAACTTACTGTCATCAGTGTAACTACGGGTTTTGATCATAATTATGCTCTAATATGGCTAATTAGCCTATCTTCGCTCACCATTAATGTATAAGTATTGGATGTTGGAGGGCGGCTTGTTTTTGATCTTCTTCTTTTTCTTTTCGTGTCGATGTACTCTAACTAAATTTTATCTGCCCAGTATTTGGCAACCTCTACGGCTCTGTTATTGGCCTCGTATAGATCTTGAAAACTGCAGGTGGTTGTGCAGGATGGACAGCATAGCAAATGACGCATGTCCTGTGCAGCGGCTCCACACTGGCACTGTGTTAGAGATGGGTCGAGGAAGTCCCATTTGGCCAAATTGTTTTTACAGCGGCCAACCTGGGTCCGCAGTCGGTTAAGAGATCGGCTTGTTTTTGATGAAAATCAAAATGATCTCGATGTCATCTGTCTTTCGCTGGTCTACAACAGGTGGCGGAATATCTAGTTAAAATCAACATACAAACTCTTACCAGTGGCTCCAAGCTCAAGAATATCAATCATTTAAAAATTAAATCATTATTTTTATACCACACCCCACACACAGAGTATCGCAACTCGATGAGCAAATAAAACCCAAGAAAGCAGAACTGGTACATCTTTGAATAACTTACGGCCAAAATGGAAGATTGTTTTACATGTAGCAACGATATTCATTGAATACTCAATGCTATTGACTAGGAGCTTTACATTACCCTGGCTTATGGAGATTTGGGTCAACGACTGTTGGTCCTTTTCGAATCCTTACATAGGTATTATAAATAAAAGATAGTCCCTTACCGTGTCTGTCTGTCTGTCTGAATAAACGCAATAAACTAAAAAACTCTGAACAGATATTCGTACAGTTTTCACCAATAGATAGTGATTTTTGAGAAAGGTTTATAATAATAAACGTCAGTTCGTGCTAGTGGCTGTATTTAACCGACTTCAAAAAGGAGGAGGTTCTATGTTCGGCTGAATGTATTTTTTTTATGTATGTTCGTACCGATTTCTTGGTCAATTGTGGACCGATATTGAAATTTTTTTTTGATTGAAATATTATGCTTCCGAATTGGTCCCATAAAAATATTGTTATGATCTGATCATGAACTCCTCATAGAATCACAGCAGAACCGTCGTAACAAGTAAAATTGCTTTGTTTATAGTCGTTTTATGTAGTCGATGACTGACTGAAAGAAAAGGAGGAATATATCGACCTGATCTGATGATGAAGCCTACCTTTTTATCGATGGATATTAATGACATTGTTCAAGTATTGAACTATTGCATAGTCTCAACATAGTTTCTGGTTACCAGTCCACTTAAGACTCCAAAAACCATAGCCTATTAAATTTATCTTTATTTTTCATATGTCGCAATAGTTTTCCACCAACCGGGGGTTATCCTTGGGTGCACTAGCATAGCGCGTACAGGAAAAATCGCTGGTTAGTACCACGTTCAATTGAAAGTGTCTAAAGAGCCTCTGCTAGCTGGTATCGGCTCCTCGTACGTCTTCCAAATGTCCGGGACTCCAGGGTTCTGAGTATACTGACTCATAATAATAATAATATGTTTCTCTCAAAAACGCTCAAAGGTTGATAGTATAGCATAGCATAGTCGGCCTTATAATGTTCCCGCTGTTGGGACTCAGGCCTCCTCTCTAGGAGAGGGAATGGGCCGTAATCCACCACGCGGGTCCAGTGCGGGTTGGTGGATGTCACATGTCTTCAATTTTTTGGTTCTAGGACATGCCGGTTTCCTCACGATGTTTTCCTTCACCGTTTTTAGAGCAGTGGTGATGAAATAAATTACACAAAGTAATGCGCCTGGCTGGGTTTGAACTCGCGACCTACAACTCGTAAGTCGGGGCCATTACCACTCGGCCACCACTGCTCCAAAGGTTGATAGTAACTAGGAATTACAACATCTATCCTTGGTGAGAGTTGGAATCTAAACTGAGATCGAGACTTGGACAGAACTTTAGGCTCACAAAATTACAATTATGATTGCACTTACGTACTACAGACATTGAGATAGTTCCATCTGCTGAGAGGAGAACACCTGAATACAAAATAAAATGATAGTTTTAAAACAAAAATTATAATAAGGGTGTTGTGCCCGTGAGTGCAATATGAGTATAGATGTAGGTTACTCGTACATATTACAGACTGGCCTGTCTATAATATGTACCAATAACCACTAGGTTAGTGGCCCTGACTGCTATGCATGAGGTCGTGGGTTCGATTCCCACCCAAGACAAATGTTATGTGCACGATCATTTATTCTGTATCTGGGTGTAATTTATCTATAATATGTATGTATTTAGAAATATATAAGTATGTTTGTTAGTTATCTAGTACCTACGAGTATTATGGCTACTAGATGAGCTATGCAGATAAACTAAGCAGAGCTCTGCTTAGTTTGGGACTAGATGAAGTTGTGTGAAAGTTGTGAAATATTATTCTTATCTATCTATATATATAAAAGCGAAATACCATTCACTGATTAATCACGAAATCTCAGAAACTATGACACCTACAAACTTAAAATTTGGCAGGTAGGTCCTTATAGGGTGTAGACATCCGGTAAGAACGGATTTTACAAAACTCCACCCCTAAGGTGTGAAATGGGTGTCTAAAATTTGTATGGAGAAACCTATTTTTAAGCGGGCGAAGCCGCTGGCCGAAGCTAGTTATTAATATAAACGATCAGAGATCCAAAGCTGAGCATCATGATCACTACTCACGTCATTACGACCACACGCTATCGTTCACAGTTCGTCGCATCGCATGAAGATGATCTCAAGCCGAGCAAGTTACAACTCAAGTCAATTCCAGTCAATCAACCAAAGAATTGTACTTTTTTGAGATGGGTAATCATTAAAGAACTCCTCCCGTTCTGGTTGGACCGTGAGGGCGTGTCAGAGTTTTATTGACTGATTAACTAAACCCCACCTGTGTTCCTTCATTTTCTCTTTGCTTTCCGGGGCCTAGGTGACTCTTTCAAATAATCCTATAGCCCAATGAACTTAAGAGCGATCAACTCAAGATATATTTTCATAGTTCAACCACTCTTATGTGATTAAGAAGTTATTACACATTGATCGCGATGTTTGGTCTTGGTGGACCAAATAAAAGTTGTAGTGGACTGTAATAACATGTATAATAGAAATTAAAAAAGAAATGAAATAAATTACTTTGTTTAAAGGAGCGGTCTCCTTTCTCTAGATATTTTGGAAACACAGATAACTTGTGGATATTATCTAGCATTATATTGAAATCAAATCATAAAGGGTAAAACTAAATCAATAAAGACCTCTAAAAATCTGTCATTTTGCCTAAACTTTGGCCCCTTAGAATGTGCTTATAAAAAAAATATAGAAACCTTGCACATTTAATCAAAATTCTGACTGACGAAATTTTTTTCCTCTAACTTAAAAAGTACAAACAAAAAGTATTTCCTGGATCAATTTTTATGAAATATTCAAGTGAATGACGGAATTACCGAATGCCAACATAGCATTCAGGTGTTATCTCTCTTTTTCGCGTTGCCTCTTATCTTAAGACTAGCTTTTGTCCGCGGCTTCGCCCGCATACATAAAATATAGCCTATGTCACTCAGGAATAAAGCAGTCTTCTACTTCTTTTTTTTTCACTAATTTATACCGACATATAATAATATACATATGTATATTTATTTACCTCACACACACCTAATAATCCATCCGTAGACTCATAGCAAGGTTCAGTTGAAAACCAGCGTCAGGCAACTGCTACGTAGTGTCCTGGCTTTATGCTGAACTGGACCTATTTGGCGCAGCCGTGAGACACAAAATATTGATGTATTTTTAAGTTTAAGTTTCTATATTATAACTGTTATCTCATTGTAAGTACCTGTGTGCCAAATTGACGTGTTTTCTTTCTTTCTATCGCTGAAAAAAAATTCTATGGACCAGTACTTTCAAAGATTATCTCCTACAAACAAAAAAACATAAAAACAAACTTTACCTCTATATAAAATTAGTGTGGATTGGCTGAACCAACAAGTTTTTAAACCATGCTGAGGTTGACGATAGACGGGTCTAGAAGGGCCCTCTTAAGATGTAATTCAATGGCTTCATAACAAACATAATATCATAATATTTTCCGCAAGATTGGGCGGAGTTGCAGGCAACCAAATGTGGGTTCAGCAGCTAGGTACATATTTTTTTATTATTATTGATATACTCGCGTTTGACCACTATCTCACCTGGTAAGCGATGATGTGGCCGACGATGGAGCACGCTTGCCTAGAAGTAACCTATTCACTCTTGACCTAAAGACTCCTAGGTTGTAGCTAGGAAACACAGCCTCCGGCAGAAAATTCCAATCCTTAGCTGTACGCATTATGAATGTGTTTTCAAAACGCTTTGTACGTATGGGTGGGATGTCCACTATGTATCGATGGCGCAACGCCGTACGTCTAGTGGTCCGATGATGGAACGGAATTGGTGGAATTAAATTGTACAATTTCAACGCACACTCTCCGAAATGTAATCGATAGAAAACCGACAGGCCAGCAACTCGGCGTCGAATGCTCAAGGCTTTGGAGTTTTGACTCGGCAAGTGCATCATCACCGATGATCCTCTTGACATATTATTATATCATCTTTAGTCTGTAAAACTAATTAACCGTCTGCATCTGTCTGTTTTTCCGCTTAATTCTTCTGAACTGATTGTGATACAATTTTCACTAATAGAAAAAGCGATAAGTACTATCAATCGTCGAATCCGACTCGGCTGGGCAGCGTTCGGGAAGCTGCGCGGAATCTTCTCGTCCAATATACCACAGTGTCTCAAGACGAAAGTCTATGACCAGTGCGTGTTGCCAGTGATGACATATGGCTCCGAAACGTAGTCGCTTACAATGGGCCTCATCAGAAGACTTAAAGTCACCCAAAAAGCAATGGAAAGGGCTATGCTCGGAGTTTCCTTGCGTTATCGAATCAGGAATGAGGATATCCGCAGGAGAACCAAGGTTACCGACATAGCACGAAGAATCGCCAAACTTTTATAAGTGGCAATGGGCAGGGCACATTGCTCGCAGAACGGATGGCCGTTGGGGCCAGAGGTCCGTCCGACGTGTCGTACCTTTCTTACCCAGGTTTTACCTTGGAGCACAACTTCAAACCACGTGCGGGTGTATGTATGTACGCCCGGGACGACATCTGCTATCGGCGTCTCCGTAACCTTGAGGACTCCAGGTTCTCGACGCTTTGGACTTTGGTGGACACAGGCCTAGATAAAATAATCTACGCTTGTGTCTACCGCTCGCACAGCGGAGATCAAGAGACATCCGGGCTCACACAACATCTGAGTGAGGCGGCGGATGCGGCTCAGCAGCGGTACCCTTCTGCTCAATTGGTGTTACTGGGGGATTTTAATGCCCACCACCAAGAGTGGCTTTTCCCGTACCAGTCCACAGACCACGCTGGGCGAGAGGTGCGAAAGCTAGCGCTAGCATTAAATCTCGCCCAGCTGGTCCAGGGGGCAACGAGGGTGCCGGATGTGGATTCGCACACAGCCAATTGCCTGGACCTTTTGCTGACAACAGATCCAGACCGCTACTCTGTGTCGATATGTTCGCCTTTAGGCAGTTCCGACCACTGTCTGGTTAAGTCTGTGTCTGTCTACTCCCCGCCCGATCCCAGCCCTAGAGGCACCCGGCGGGTTTGGCGATACAGGTCAGCAGATTGGGATGGCTTGCGGTCTTTCTTCGCATGCTATCCTTGGCAGCCCACTTGCTTTTCTTCAGATGATGCTTCGTCGTGCGTAGATGCCGTGACGGATGTGTTGCGGCAGGGGATGGAGTACTTCATCCCATTCTCTGACGTAACTATGTCTGGCCAAGCTCGTCCATGGTTTGGCGCCGAATGTGATCGCGCAGACGCGCTTAAGCACGCGGCATATCGAGCTTGGGCTGACGCTCGTACGCGCAAAGCAAGCGACGTGGCTCAGAAGAAGAAGGCCTTTAACAGGGCTGCCAAGTCCTGCAAGAAGGTGTTGCAGAGGTCTCGGTTTGACCACATAAGCAGAATTGGGAGCAAACTTGCTTCATACCCCGCAGGTAGTAAAGCGTTTTGGTCCCTGGCTAAGTCGGTTGAATCGAACTTCTGCCGTCCCTCACTTCCGCCATTGCTGAAACCCGATGGGTCGCTGGCTCACACCGCTGAGGAGAAAGCAAACTTGTTTGCCTCTCTTTTTGCGGAATCTTCACGTCTGAATTCTGGTGACGCACGGCCACCTGTTTCTCCTGATGGATGCGCGACGAGGATGTCAGACGTTCGTATCCATCAAAAGGACGTTCGTAGGGTCCTGCGTAATCTCGATGTGAACAAAGCTAGCGGCCCCGACGGGATACCAGCTATTGTGCTTAAAACTTGTGCGCCTGAATTGTCTCCGATCATGACACGCCTATTTCGCATCTCATATGAGACTGGAAAAGTGCCGATTGCATGGAAGCAAGCTAACGTGCAGCCTGTGCCCAAGAAGGGCAGTCGAGCTGACCCGGCAAACTACAGACCCATCTCTGTTACGTCCGTCCTCTGTAAGAGTATGGAACGGGCGCTAAACAAGAAACTTCTGGCATACCTAGAAGCTAACGACATCCTCAGTGACCGGCAATACGGTTTTCGCCAAAATCGGTCCACTGGGGACCTTCTAGCGTATGCCATTCACATCTGGAGCGAAGCCATCGAGAAGCATGGGGAAGCGCTTGCCGTCTCCCTTGATATCTCGAAGGCTTTCGATAGGGTCTGGCACGAAAGCCTCATTGCTAAGCTTCCTTCCTTCGGTCTACCCACTGGTCTGTGTGATTGGATCGCAGACTTCTTGAGGGATCGATCCATCCGAGTGGTCGTTGATGGCTGCTCGTCCGGTCAAATGGATATTAATGCCGGGGTCCCTCAGGGGTCGGTACTCTCGGCAACACTGTTTTTGCTGCACATAAATGACTTACTTAATTCATTAACGCTCAGGCGGTAGCCGGCGCCCGGAAGCCATTGTCTTACTATTGTGTCTCTAATTACGCACGTCAAAAGGTTAAACCCGGTATCTTTGGGTATGCAGACGACAGCACTGTTGCCGAGAGATATGTGGCTGACGCACGCGCTAGTGGGTCACAGATCCAGTCATCCCGAGAGGCTATGGTTGAACGCTTGAACTCGTCCTTGAAGGCGGTCTCCGATTGGGGCGATGCCAATCTGGTCAAGTTCAATGCAACTAAAACCCAAGCGTGTCTTTTTTCCGCTAAACGGAGTCAATTCCACCCGGCTCCATCTTTCCGAGGTGTGACAGTGCCAATAACCGACAATCTTGATCTTCTTGGCGTTACGCTGACGTCAACTCTCAACTTTGGGCCATAAATCGAAGCAAAGGCTCAACTGGCAGCAAAAAAGCTGGGAATCCTCGCGAAGGTCAGACGGTACTTCACGCCGGAACAGCTGCTAAAACTTTATCAAGCGCAAGTTCGATCGTGTATGGAGTACTGCTCTCATCTTTGGGACGGGTCTGCCAAATACCAGCTTGATGCGATAGAGTCAATTGAGAGGCGAGCCAAGAGGATCATTGGCAATGATGCACTTGTTGAGTCGAAGCTCCAAAGCCTTGGACATCGCCGCCGAGTTGCTGGCCTGTCGGTTTTCTATCGTTTACATTTCGGGGAGTGTGCACTGGAATTGCACAATCTAATTCCGCCAAGTCCGTTCCATCATCGGACCACTAGACGTACGGCGTTGCGCCACCGGTACATGGTGGACATCCCACCCATACGCACAAAACGTTTTAAGAACACATTTATTATGCGTACAGCCAAGGAGTGGAATTCCTTGCCGGAGTCTGTGTTTCCTGATAGCTACAACTTAGGGGTCTTTAAGTCAAGAGTGAATAGGCTACTTCTAGGCAAGCGTGCTCCATCGTCGACCACATCATCGCTTACCATCAGGTGAGATGGTGGTCAAACGCGAGCCTATCATTAATAAAAAAAAAAAAAAAAAAAAAAAAGGTTCTGGAATGGTGACCACGTACCGGAAGACGTAGCGTTGGAAGGCCTCCTACAAGGTGGACCGATGACTTGGTAACGGTTGCGGGAGTTCAATGGATGCGAGACGCATAGGACCGTTCATTGTGGCGACACTTGCGGGAGGCCTATGTCTAGCAGTGGACGTATTTCAGCTGAAATGATGATGATGAAATCTTTAAGCGACAGAGAGAATTCACATTAGAAAGAAAGAAAGAAAAACTGTTTATTCGCGCGAAATGACGCAATCTTAAAACTAGACAACACACAACACACACACACACACACACACACACACACACACACACACACACACACAACACACATACATTCGAGGATAAGATCCAGTGTATAATATAAACCTACATATATAAGTCTAATATATAAATATATACGTACATACTATAATAATTATCAATATATACGAGTAGTATGTTAGTTGTGAAAGGAAGTGCATTTTAATTTCCCTCTTGAAGACTTCCAGAGATTGCTGTCTCTGCATATATTTATGTATTTATTAAAACCACTGTACAAAGTTAGATCTATATGCACTTATATAAGTGAATACAGTATTATTTCCCTCAGTTATGATGATATCAATCAGTACACATTGCACAATATTCGGTACGGCATATTTGAAAAACAACGTTTTTTACTTTTTAACCCATGTAACACGTTCAGTAACACGTGACAAAAACACACCAAAAAAACGTGCAGAAAAAAACAATGCTTGCGGTATTTTCGATGGATGTCATCTCCTACCTGTGTTGATCCGATTATTTCAAATATTTACGGAACACTGGTTTCCGAATAACCCTCTTCAATGGTATTCAATGGATCAAGATTATCAAATGGCTTACAATAGAGTTGTGCAAAAAACCGAACTTGAGTTTGAGAAATCGATTTATTTGATACGACGATTTTTTGTGGTAGATAAAATCTGTAGTATGTTATATATTGGTGCGTTGGGTTACCAATTAAATTGAATCTATGCTATCTTTACATATCTATTTTTAGTAGTAATTTTTATAATTTATTAATATTATTATGTAGATATAATTATTATGTCCAAACTCGTTTCTACCAGTGGCCCACATGAAAGTATGTTTTTCCGTACAATATTTAGAATCCCGTTTCATAAAACGAAATTTCCTTAGTGGCATACTCCTAAGGGGTGAATTTAAAAATCTTTTATTTTTTATTTTTAAACAATGTTAAAGAAACCTTTGTGCAAAATTCCAGCATTCTAATGTCCAACGGATTGGCCTGTTATTTTACAATTACAGATTTGTGCAAATATCAAATTTCTTAAGCCTAGGAATAAGGGTCGTCCATACAATATATAACACCCCCCGAATTTTCTTGTGGCGTTAGTTTTGAAAAACAATTATCGACAACCTTTATTAGTAACTTTTGTCACTATTTGTGATTAGTTTTGAAATATTTTGCATACAAATAAAATCCCCCTCTTTCACCCCTTTAAAAGTTGAATTTTCAAAAATCATTTCTTAGTGCTCGCTTAAATCATAAAAGCTTTGTGCAAATTTTCACGTCCCTAGACCCATTAGTTTCAACTGTGCGTTGATATGTCAGTTAGTAAGTTCCTTCTTTTGTACGTGTAGATAGATAACTCTATTATTAAAATAAATTTAAAGATACGTCATCAAAATAACTCACTTTTTTACACTAGTGCTACAAAAAAAGAGCCTCAAGATCCATAACATATGATGGAAATTAATCAATAACCCGTAACCAGTAATTAACCATGGATTCCAAGCTGAACTTAATTCTGATTGATGATTTAATAATAAGCGATGTTACGTATAAATATCGGTTTGTCTGTCCATCTGTCAGCTGTCAGTTCCGTGTCAATGCTGCAGTGCAGTCGAATAATTTGAGATTTTTTAAGTAAATTATTTATTAACATAAAATATTTGATTAGTTTAGCAAGGAAACTTCTAGAAATGTGGTTAATAGTAGCGACCTGCCTTTAGCTTTGCATAGGTGTTACAAATCCTTCAAATTCTCGGTTTTTGTTTAATGTAATATCATCATGATCATTTCAGCCGATAGACGTCCACTGCTGGACATAGGCATCCCCCAAATGTCGCCACAATGAGCGGCCCTGTGCGTCTCGCATCCATCGGATTCCCGTAACTTTCACCAAGTCATCGGTCCAACTTGTAGGGGGCCTTTCAACACTGCGTCTTCCGGTACGCGGTCGCCACTCCAGAACCTTTCGGCCCCAACGCCCATCTGTTCTGCGAGCAATGTGCCATGCCCATTGCCACTTAAGTTTGGCGATTCTTCGTGCTATGTCGGCAACCTTGGTTCTCCTGCGGATATTTATTAATATAATATGCATGTATTATAAATTTAAACATTTACTATGAATCACTCTGTCTTCTGATGAAATTGTCGTTCCGAAGGGTGAACCCTCTCGCACGACCACTTCTCTTCTCCTTCGTTCTTGGCGTCACACTTCCAGCCGATATGATGGCTTCTTTTCTGTAACTGCAGTGCGTTGCTGGAACTCTCTCCCACACTCCCTTCGCGACAGCCCTTCTCTAGAGGTCTTCAAGAGGAAAATTAAAGAACACTTCCTTTCACGACTGACATAATATCTGAATACATGGGTATTTAAGTCTAATATGTAGTCTAATATATAAAAATATACGTACAGTCAGGGATCAAAAGTGCAGTTGCACTCTACCAATACTAAAGTGTCTAAAATTTCTTTGTTGTAGAAGTTCAATAGTCCACAACTAGTTTATTCAATACTTTAGATTCTATGCTACCAATTAAATCAGTCATGAACCATTGACCCTCTTCTACAAAGAAATTTTAGACATTTTAGCATTGTTAAGGTGGAACTGCACTTTTGACCCCTGATTGTACATACTATATAGTTTATCATAACTATTAATTCATTTAATTCACACAGAAACATTAAAATAATCAAAACTAAATAACATCAAAATATGTCATCATATATAGGGATAGTTTAGGGTTTTATTATTATTTTTAAGTATTTTTTTTAACGTGTCTAGATAATCTATATTAATAATAAACTTTAAAAAAAAATCACATATCGTTAACAATATTACATGATTTAACAAAACCAATGAAGCCCTAATTAATAAGAAACAATAACAACTTACAGACCAAACAAAATCAAAAACAAGTAAAATAATATCAGACTAGGGCTGTCAAACTCGAGTCGGCGGGCGGGGCCGAAGCGGTATGATTGACAACCCTTGACAGCGGTTAAACACAGGTCGAATCGCGAAAGGTAGTTTTTTGTATTCCTTTTTTAAAAACGTATCAGGGGTGTGCTGTTGTTTTTTTTCTCCGGAAAGTTCCGTAGGTTTTGATTTTATAAGTAATACTGAAATGAAGATATCCGCAGGAGAACCAGGGTTACCGACATGGCTCGAAGAGTCACCAAACTTAAGTGGCAGTTGGCAGGGCACATTGCTTGCAGAACAGATGGTTGATGTGGACGAAAGATTCTAAAGTGGCGACCACGTACAGGAAGACGCAGCGTTGGAAGGCCTCCCACAAGGTGGACCGATGACCTGGTGAGGGTCGCGGGAATCCGATGGATGCGAGACGCACAGGACCGGTTTTTATGGCGATACTTAGGGGAGGCTTTTGTGAAATGATGACGATGATGATGATGAAGTAGTACTTGGTAGCATAACATAGCATAATCAGCCTTTTAATGTTCCCACTGCTGGGATTCAGGCCTCCCCTCTAGGAGAGTGAATGGGCCGTAATCCAACACGCGGGCTCAGTGCGTGTTGGTGGATGTCACATGTCTTCGAATTTTTAGGTTCTAGGACATGTCGGTTTCCTCACGTTGTTTTCCTTCACCGTTTTAATGCGCCTGGCTGGGTTTGAACCCGCGACTTACAACTCGTAAGTCGGGGCCGTTACCTCTAGGCCACCACTGCTTCTACTTGATAGTAGCAATAGGATATTGCATAAATCTCTCTTTTTTGTAGTTGTGCACTCTTGACAGAGTGGTCGTGGTCATGTCTCGGTCGAGTCTTGCGCCACCGCCTCTCTCGCAATGTGATACCATGCAGCTCTGTGTTTGGTGGCTTGGAAGTTGTCATTAATGCTGCAGTGTGTCACAGATTTGATGGAGTCCGTCCACCGTGTTGGAGAGCGTCCCCTGATCTTTTGCCCTCGACATTCCCTTGCACCACTTGGGTTCCTTCAGTACTTGTCCTGCCCTATCTATACGTTCCAGGGTTGTCATAATTTTTCAAAAGTCCCGAAATGGTAAACGTCATCATCATTAGTATGTACAAAGTTCATAGGTACAGACTTGGACATATAAAGTAGGTTTTTTTTTTTTTTTTTCCCGGTGGGAAAATCATCTTATGACATCCCCCGCTCTTGGGCGAGGCGGGAGATAGTGTCAGACTTTAACAAAGGACTATAGCGGAGGGCTAGTGTGAAGTTTCTAACACTAGAATCTACTTTCTTTACAACAAAAATGCTTACTTGATGTCTGATCTGAACAAGTTGTGTACCGTGGTGTTCACCGAAAAAATTGAATTTTTAAAAGTCCATTCTTGAGCTCACCAAAGCTACAAAACATCAGTGATAAAAACATAACTAGGTGTCTTCAAGGCTAGAGTGAATAGGCTCTTAATAAACTAGTGCGCCTCACCATCAATGATTGCATCACTAGTTACCATCAGGTGGGATCGCAGTCAAGCACTGGTTTATATCAATTAAAAAAAAAACTATGTTTCCGTGGTTGAATGAATTTATGATTTTGATGAATGACTATTCAGCTTTCGTGTTTTAGATATGAGGCTTTACGACCAATTCCAATTTCTCAAAAAAATTTAGCCATATCTTTCCCAAACCCCCACGGAACCCTAATTCATCTCACATACTTCACAATCAAGCTCGATACGTACTCAGCTGGATATGTTACGCTTTATAATTTTATTTTATAACAAAATACAACAAAATCTTACACATTGGACTTTTTTCCGATCTTTGATGAGCACGGATTAAGATTTGTAGAAAAAATATCTGACAGATGTTGTCTGTGTGAATTTTTGAGAAGCGTACGATTTTTCTGTGGGTGTTTTGATGCGGCTGTCAATGAAATCAGGGTGTAAAACTTGAGTTAAAACTATATTTTTTTTGTTTTTTACAATAATAATTATTATTAAGCGGATGCAACTCGACATACATTTTTACTGTTTTTCATACAACCGCTCTTACGCGATTATGACGTTATTACACATTTTATTATATATTGGAAACACAGTATCTTGTGGATTTTATCAAGGCTTCTATTGAAATCAATTTATGAATTTGTGTAAAAGTAATCCAGTAAAAACCTCTGAAAATCTGCTATTTTGCATGAACTTTGACTCTTCATAATTTACTCAAAAATTGAAATAGTATAACAAGAGAAACCTTGCAAATTTTATCAAAATTCAAAGTAAACCACGAAATTACCGAATGCTAACAGAGTTTTCAGGCATTATCTCTCTTTTTTCGCATTGCCTTTTCGTCAAACATCACGTTGGATTGCGTTAGATGAAGTAACAAGCTTTTAAAAAATGCTCCATGTGAAAAAGGACCCTCTTAAGACATTAAGTCCACCTCAGTACTTGTGTGTGCTTAGAGCATTTTTTTGAGGTGAGAAATCATCCAATCACTTCTCCTAGTACTCTCTACTCGCGCTAGGGTGGAGTGGGAGTGGGGGTGTTTTTTTTTTTTTTTTTTTTTTTTTAGGTGGGAAAATCATCTTATGACAAATCCCGCTCTTGGGCGGAGCGAAAAATAGTGTCAGACTTTTACTGACTAAAAACCCACTCCTGTTCCTTCTTTGCCTTCGTCCCAGGGCCCCGGGTTTCACTTTCACACTACCCGTGGCCCCAGTAGGCTTCGACCCTGTTGGGCCCCTACGATTTGCTGACATCTCCCTGAGGCGCGCGTGGAACAATACGCGCCGTCGACGACTTGGGCTCGGTCCGGACAGTTACCGGACGATCGGACGGCGAGCCACCCATTGCTCGCCGTCCGCAAGCCCTCGCCTACGGTGGCCGGAAATCGGGATCGGAATCCCGGCGGCGGTTGGGGCGTGAGGACCGTTGCCGTTGCCTCACGCGATCGGCCGCCTCTTTTGCTAGCATTACTGCTTCGCAGAAGGAGGCGACCGCCTGCCACTCCTCCTCGCTCCGGACCATGGCCTGTACCAAGGCCCGGCGCGAGAGATCGCCGCCGCCGATCGCCCCCACGAGGACACGGCGTTGCTCTGCCCAAGCGGGGCACACCTCCACCGTGTGCTCCACCGTGTCCTCCGGGCGGTCCGCACAGTGGCGACACCCGGGCGTCTCTTCCGCACGAATCCGGTGCAGGAACTTCCCGAACTTACCGTGTTCGGTGAGAACCTGCGTCATGCGGAAGGTGAGGACGCCGTGAGGTCTTTCCAACCACGCCTCAAAGAGGGGACTTACCGCCATAATTGTGGCGTGCCCAGCACTGGGTCGCGACAGTCGCTGTCGCCATTTCTCCATGAGAACCCGCCAGAGCTCTGTCCGCCATGCTGCGACTTGTCGCGGCAGCGGAGTTTCGCCCCGGCGTTGCATCTCCATGCGCAGATCGTGCATGTGAGCAAGGCCTGTTGCTACCAGATCCCATGGTGGCTGTCCAGCAAGGAGGCTCGCCGCTTCGCGGGAAATCGTCCGGTATCCTCGCACCATCCGTATGGCCATGACCCTCTGGCACGCGTTCAGCCGGGCCGCCGGCTGCTTCCGCAGCGCTGGCGCCCATACCGGTGCGCCATAAAGGGCCATGGACCGAACGATTCCTGCGTAGAGCCTCCGGCAGGAGGCGTCTGGACCTCCCAAGTTAGGCAGGAGCCGCCCGAGAGCAGCCCCATTCCGATTTAGTTTGGGAGCCAGACGTCGGAAGTGCTCCTCGAAATCCCATCGGCTGTCGAGAACGAGTCCCAGGTACTTCATCGTCGACCCGACGCCGATGTGGACTCCTCCTACCGTTAGTTGAGAACCCGGTGGTGGCGCGTTCCGAGGACCGTGAAAGCAGATGGCCTCGGACTTGTGCAATGCCACCTCGAGTCCCAACTCCTGGATCCTGCCCACGACTGTCGCAACCCCGTGTGTCGCTAGTTCGACCGCCGCCTGGTACGACTCTCCCCGCGCCAGGACCAGCGTGTCGTCTGCGTAGCAGACCACGCTGACCCCGTCAGGGAGGTCGCCGCGCAGCACGTAGTCGTATCCGATGTTCCACAAGGGCGGCCCTAGTACCGATCCCTGCGGAACACCGCACGACATCTCTCGGCGTTCCCACTCTCCCTGGTGACCAGGGTAGATGATGTACCTGTCCGACAGGTACGCCTCGACCACACGACAGAGGTAGTCGGGCGTCCGGTGATACCGGAGTGCCCTCCTAATGCTACTCCAAGGCAGGGAGTTGAAGGCGTTGGCGATGTCCAGAGACACCGCCACGACACACCTGCCCTGGGCCACCGCATCCCCCGTCGTGAGGGCTCGCACGCGCATGATGGCGTCCACCGTGGAGCGCCTCCTGCGAAAACCAAACTGGCCGTCCGCCAGATCCGGCCCCACCCGTGTTAGGTGCGCGACAAGGCGGTCTGCAATTACTCTTTCAAAGAGCTTGCCCACCTCGTCGAGCAGCACAATGGGCCGGTACGCGGACGGAGAGTCCGCAGGGCGCCCCGGCTTCGCGATGAGGACCAGTTTCCCAGTCTTCCAGCGAAGTGGGAACTGGCCCCTCTCCATGCATGCGCTGAAGAGCCCTCTTAGTCGAGGCCCGAGAGCCTCCATGGCCAGGACCCAGGCCTTCCCAGGCAAGCCATCGGGTCCTGGGGCGGTATTTTTGGCACTCAGCCTTCGTACCGCCACTCTCATCTCTACCTCGGTCACCTCTGGAGCGTTGTCGTCGTCGTCGCCGTCGTGGTCCGCGTCGGACACCGCTGGTGGCGGAGCCATGGGCGGGGGAGAGTGTTCCCCTCGCGTGGGGAACAGAGTGCTCACCACACCCTCCACAAGCTGAGGCCGGAGACTCTGCGTTAGCGGGGGAGCCCAGGGGCGGAGCTTGTCCCGCACCACCTTGTAGGGGCGTCCCCATGGGTCCCCGTTCAGAGTCCCCAGCCACACGTTGCGGGCCTCGAGTTTGGCCCGCCTTATCTCCGCTCGGAGGGTGCGCTTTGCCTCTCTGTATCCCTCGTACAGCTCCGCCTCTCTGGCCTCCGCATCCGGTGGACGGATGCGGCGCCTGCGGTATCTGGCATACCGGCGTCGCGCGGTATTGCACGCGTTGCGCAGTGCCGCAATCTCCGGCGACCACCAGTATACCTGGCGCCGAGCACGTCCCGGATGGACTCGGGGCATTGCCGCGTCGCAGATTTGCGATACGGCCTCCCGGAACCACTCTGCCTCGACGTCGATGTCGACAGGCCTGTCCGGTGCTTGCACCCAGGCCTGTACCGTCGCGGCTTCCAGGAGGAGCTCCCGGTCCATCTGCCTCAGCGCCCACCGCGGACCACAAGGGTTCTGTCGGACCGGCGCGGTCGAGGTTTGGGCGGAGACGTCAAACCGGATGTACCGGTGGTCTGAGTACGTCTCCACCCCCTCCATAACACGCCAGTCGACGACACGCGGCGACAGAGCGGGGCTGGCGAACGAGATGTCCACCACTGAGTCACCCCGCATCCGCACACACGTGGGGACAGAACCCCGGGGAGTGGGGGTGTCGGACTTTTACTGACTAAAACCACACCAGCTATCCTTAAGCTGCCCTTTTCATTCTAGGACCACGAGTTTCCTATTCAGGAAATCTCCGTGGCCTTAGCGGGCAACCGCCCTGCTGGGTCCCTACGGTTTGCTGATATCTCTTTGAGGAGCATGTGGAATACTACGTGCTGTCGACGACTTGGTTCGGTCTTTTTATCTCACTAAAACCACCTCATGAATACCATCAGCACATAGAAGGAGCCCATCACCTCTTCAAAGACCACTACGGAACCCCATATATGTTGACAACTCTTATGGTGCGTCCGGACCTGGTGAATGCGTTGCTCGCGAGCCGCTCGCGGTACACAATACATAGTTCAAACGCGAAAGAAGCTACGTGCCGAACTCGAGCCTTGCCAGAGCTGCACTAGAGCGGCGCACCAAACTTAGGCTGTAACCACACGCGAGCAGCACACGCGCAGCTCGCAAGAGGCTCGCAAGCGGCGCATTCGCCAGATCTGGACGCACAATTACATGCACAGCTAGTAGAAAAAGCAAAACATTGTAACAGATATTGATCTAAGTATCAAGAAATGTAACATTCAAATCGCACAATACAGAGAAGGCTATAAAACAGAAGTGGCTCACTCGCGATACCAAATGATATTCCTTGAAATGTTTCCGACCGGTTTTAGTGCAGACGATTCCAGTCGTGACGCTGTCGTAGTCGTGTCGTACATCCGCGATGTTGTACTTCTTTCATTCATAAATTAGCTTCTGTCAAAGTCTTCCCTTGCGTAGCATAGTCGGCCTTACAATGTTCCCACTGTTGGGACTCAGGCCTCCTTTCTAGGAGAGGGAAGAGGCCATAATCCACCACACGGGCCCAGTGCGGGTTGGTGAATGTCACATGTCTTCTAATTTTTAGTTCTAGGACATGCCGATTTCCTCACGATGTTTTCCTTCACCGTTTTGAGAGCAGTGGTGATGAAATAATTATACAAAGTAATGCACCTGGCTGGGTTTGAATCTTGCGTGAATGTAGAAAATTATACTAAGGGGTGAAGGGGATAGAAAGTGTTAATATGCTATAACAAGACCTGGTCTACCTGAGTGCCACTTTTCATCCAAATTTGTTCTGACGTTTGAACGTGAAAGAGTAACAAACATACACATATACACATAATATATAAAACTTTCGCTTTTTTAATATTAGTGTGAAGTGAGATATACTTACATCTATGCTTATGCAATATCAGGCTATGGAGAAGAACTAGAATTTAACAGACAGAGTTTCTTGTCTTTTAAATTCTTATACTCGTAGCAGAAATTGAAATACAAGATCTAATTTTATTTTATTTTAGAGGTATTTTTAAGGTGTTAATCATCCAATGACTTTTCACGTTCTTGGGCGGAGCGCGAGGGCGTGTCTGACTTTTACTGACTAAAACCCTCTCCTGTTCCTTCTTTACCTTTGTTCCAGGGCCCTGGGGTTGCTCTGCCCAAGTGGGGCACAGCTCTACCGTATGCTCCACCATGTCCTCCGGGCGATTTATTTTAGAGGTGGGAAATCCATAAATATTTCCTCCCGCTCTGGGTGGAGCGAGAGGCAATGTCAGACTTTTACTGACTAAAACCCACCTGTATTCGTTTATTCTACCTTTTCCACCCTAACTGGGCACAAGATCCCCTGTAACCTACACACTCAAACTAAATTTAATTTAGAACACACAAAGCTTTACGCAGTCGTGTCGTAACATAAAAATCCCTTTCCGCATTTTTTGATATTAAAATTTTCAATAATACCTAATGGATGTCTTCCCGAGATCGAGTCGAAAGCCCTTCGTATTGGGGTGGCCACAATACTCGTATTTTTAATACAGCTCTTTGTATTCAATGCTTTGTCTTATTATAGGAGTGTTTGATGTCGCCCTAGTCTTGAGTGTCATAATTATGACATTTCTATGATATTGGACGATGAGAGGATGCATTTCACTTGACGTTTGATTGGTTTGGAATGGGTTTTTGATGGCTTCGAGTATTTTTTTTTAATTTTGCAGAATTTTTAGGAATCATTATTTTTGGTGTGAGTGCCATTAAATCTAGTCGTATTGTCTCGTGACAAACTTAACGATAATATGGACATGGATAGGGAGCGTAGAGCATTGGCGATAAGAGGTAATATGCATTCTCGCAGGTTTGCGCGTTGCTCACGTGACGTTAAAATCACACTATTTAAAAGTTATTGCCAATCATTATACACGTGCAACCTGTGGAGCAATTATACGAAAAAAGCCTACAGTGCTCTGCGCGTCCAGTATAACAACGCATTCAGGTCTGTTGGGGCTTCCTTGACGGTGCAGTGCCTCCGACATTGTTCGTCAACCACAGCACAGATGACTTCCAGGTGGTGCTTTGCAAAAGAACGGCCTCCCTGTGGTCTTGGGTAAAGAGGAGCACCAACACGCTTCTAGGCGTGGTGTCGGACAGAGTGGACAGCCAAATCCTGAGGCAGTAGTCGCTCATGCACATCCAAAATAATAATAATTTTAAATTTTACTAACATAGCTATAAGCGTAAACTGATATAATGCTAAGTGTTGTATTGTATATCGGGATGGTGTCTACTACTCCACGTCCAAAGAGCGTATTTTTTTTATTACGCTTAGACACGCGTTTGACCACTATCCCACCTGATGGTAAGCGATGATATGGCCGACGATGGAACATGCTTGCTTAAAAGTAACTGTATTTTGCGTAGGTACTGTTGGGATAAGTGTGGAGGAGGATACTTCTTTTTAAAGAGGGAAATCATCTTATGACTACTCCCGCTCTGAGGTGAGGCGAGAGGGTGGAATGTCTGAATTTTACGGATTAATCCGATAACCGATTGGTCCGGACGATGACCGGACGGCTGGACAGCGAGCTATCCATTGCTCGTCATCCGCAAGCTGTCGGGGTCAGGGTGGCGGTGGCTGGGGCGTAAGGATGTCCCTTCCCTCATACGTGCGGTACTACTGCACGTAGTAGTACTACTGCTTCGCAGAACGAGGCAACCACCTGCTATTCCTCCTCGCTCTGGACCATGGCCTAAACCAGGGCCCGGCGCAAGAAGTCGCCTCCACGAGGACCCGGCGATGCTCCACCCAAGAGGGGCACTCCTCCACCGTATGCTCCACTATGTCATTCGAGCGGTTCACACAATGGTGACTACCCGATTGTTTCTACCGACTGAATCCAGTGTAGTAACTTCCCGAACTTACCATATCCGGTGAGAACCTGTGTCATGCGGAAGGTGCCGTGTCGCCTCTCCAGCTACTCCTTAAAGAGGTCTTGCTGTTTGCACAGCGCAGAGGGTACCTAAGTTGTTGGAGTACTCTGCTCCAGTGACCACTGGGCTACTTAGAAGTAGATGAGTTGCTGTCTCATCCTTCTCTAGACAGGTTCTGCAGAGTGGGCTATCTTTAACTCTTATGTCGTGCCAATATCACATATAATCATATCATGGCACCACTCCACACGGGCCTGCTTCTGAGCTTCGATCAGGTTGTGCCGCACCCAGCGGCAAACTATACTCCTCACACGAAGGTGCTCGTGTAGAATCTTGTGAACGCATCCCGAACCAATCAGCAGTGTATGCTGAATCTCTTCGTATGTAATTCACCTGTTTTCTTGAATTATTTTTTTTACTGCCAGCACACTTACCAACACACTGGGCTACTTAGAAGCAGATGAGCTGCTGTTTCATCCTTCTCTAGGCAGACTCTGCAGAGTGGGCTATCTTTAACTCTTATGACGTGCCAATATAATGTAACAAAAAAGTTCGTTATTTTTGTGTAGTCTACAAAAATATTTACGTATAGGACCTCAACAGATATACACTGCATGTCTACACATAATATTAACCTTAACAGTAAATGCTGAAAGTATCTGTCCCCATATCCCCATTTTTATAGCAAAAATAAGATAGAAATAAACGTAACAGGAACCTATTACAGCATTATTAAAAAATAAAACAGACAATGCGATCACCGAAACCAATATGTGGGCTATAAACAAATTCGCGGTAAAGCTGGCTAACCCCTCGAATGCTGACTATAAAAATACATACCCAACAAGCCAAAAAACGACCGACCGTAATAAAGAAACGCGATAAACCGTGCTAAAAAACGGGACATGAATTCATTGGTATGACATTCGGGGTTCCAATGGTCACGCTTATGACTCAGAACATATCCTCTAGACATATTTCCTCCTTATAGTTTTATGGGATCGGCCCCCATCTTTTATTGGTCGTCCGGAATCTTGTCAATCCTATTAAGTTGGTCGTTTTTGCCCGCCACCGCTTTTTAGGGTTATGACGTATATTGAAACTTGGAATTGTTAATTTGTGGCGTTTGATGGCATTGGGGGGTTAGATTAAACATTCCTTTTTGTATGAATCTATAAAAGTGGGAAATTGAATGGTTGATTGATGGAATGGAATGTCAAGAGAATTGTACAATAAAACTTCTTTGAGAATGGACGACTTCAAACAAGTGGAGGTTTTTGGTTCCTGAAATATGTATTAACCTAGCTCAGGAGTTAGGGTTTTACTTATTTGTAACAAAGTGTTGTACTAATATAGAATTTATTATATTTATCCATTTATTTATCTCAGGTACTGGACCTTTGGAAGGCGTACAAGGAGCCGAAGACAACTCTCAGAGGCCCTTTAGATAATTTTTAATGGATCGTGATACCAACCGACGATTATCTCTGTACGCGCTAGGCTAGTGCACCCTAAGACAACCCCCGGTTGGTGAAAAACTATTGCGACATATGGAAAATAATGATAATAGGACTATGGTTTTTGGAGTCTTAAGTGGACTGGTAACCTGGAACTATGTTAAGACTATGGTCTGAGATGGTCTTTTGAAGAAAGAACCACACAGTTCTGAGCGGACCTGTCCAGTCAGTGCAAGCATTTGTCAGTATTCGTGTATCTCAACTCAGAACTACTAAGGAACTCAACGGCTTGACGAACAATACCAAAGAAAGGACATTTGGGTAGGCCGCATAAAGTACTCAAAACTGCTAGACATTATGTTATAATTAAAGAGAGAAAAAAGAGTAATCCAATAAATCTTAAGTCTTTTAATTTCAAACCAATGAAACATTTTGTTGAAAATAAAATTTAAAAAATGAACATTAAAAAATAAACAATTGCAGTGATGGTCAAAGAAGAAAAAACCTACAACATATTACAAAATCTCAATAAACAAAAATATTGTGAATAATTATTTCATAATAAAAAAAAATAAAAAATAATGTAAATGTTATTAATATTCAACGATAAAAGGCAAGGGGTGACTTGCACACTCAATAAATGGGCCCCCAAAAATGGTCGCTAGCACGAACTGACGTAGAAACAAGAGGGTAACCTGAGGTGCTTGAGGAGTGGAGAGGTATACGGCGACTATCAGGACAATCCCGGAGGTACGGTCACGATCCCTACCAGCACCTTACTAGATTATACATCCTTCTCCCGAGCACGTTTGCTCTTGCGAATCTCCACTCAAACCAAAGAAAGAAAAAAAAAGAAAAGAAAGAAAAACATTTTATTTGGCGGAACAAGGCGCAAATTTAGAACAAACAAATTATAAGTATATTATGTGAAAGAAATATGCGCCACATCCGCGCAAAACGGCCGAACGCTCAGCATAAAGCCGTGACCACACGCAAAATGCGATGAGCCTCCGGCGCTGGTTTTCAGCGTGGGCCGATAACGGTATCGACATAAAGACGTCGGCACGGTATTGTGTGCTAACCAGCCAATAATCGTCGTCGACAGCGCGTAGTGTGTGCGTGCGCCTCAAAGAGATGTCAGCAAACTACAGGGCCGATGCCTGCTAGGGCCATGGGGAAAAGTATGAAAGGGAACTCGAGGTCCTAGGACGCTAAAGGCAACTGAAAGAACATAGATGTAGTTTTAGTGATTAAAAGTCTGACACGCCCTCTCACTTTACACTAGGGCGGGAGAAATCATTAGATAATTTTCCCACTTTAAAAAAAGCTAATACTTTGTCGTCTACACTACGCTACTTGTCATTCAATAAGTAGGTATATATTATATACACCTATCTACGATCTATTTATTCATCTAACCATCTCCAATCAAAACAACAAAACAACCTAATCATCTATCACTGTCACCATAACCGCCTCAAATCACGCATTATTTACGTTCACAGCTTCCACTCAAACAATATCTGCCATAATCCTGAATGTACAAATGTACCAATACACGAGCTCAATCAAAGGGCTCGTACAGACAGACAGACAAATGGAATTGTCGCAATACGCGCGCGGGCAGCAATTAGTAGCATGCTCACTAGTTTCGATATGAAATACAGCCGCTCGAATCAGCTAAGACATATAGATTAGGCGGGATACACACGGACGATTTGTTTGGGAGGGGTGGTTTTCAATTGTTTTATAATAATATGAATAGCTTCTGCCAGTGTCTATACGCACATGAAAATAGGGTTTTCCGTAAAAACTTTGAACCCCCTTAGGAATTTGGAAAATCCTTTTTTTTTATTATTAATGATAGGCTCGCGTTTGACCACCATCTCACCTGATGGTAAGCGGTGATGTAGTCGACGATGGAGCACGCTTGCCTAGAAGTAGCCTATTCACTCTTGACTTAAAGACCCCTAAGTTGTAGCTATCTGGAAACACAGACTCCGGCAAGGAATTCCACTCCTTGGTTGTACGCATAATCCCTTTCTTATTCTTTAGGATAATATTGGTAATATTGTGTATGATAACTTTCAGAGATTCCTTAGTTATTGTAAGCTTGTTGGGAAAGTATACCAGAATCTAGTATCCAGTATGTAAGTATATCCGGCTGGTGTCCGTAACTCCACGTCCAAAGTGTATGTTTTGCCTATGGGTGAGACAAGTATGTCCCCTAGCTCCTCAAGAAGGTTATTAGCACCCTGGTTTTACTGACCATTTTGCAGAGGGCATGTGGGTATTTAAAGTACTTACTTTGCCCTGTATTCACAAACCAGCAGCTTAGAAGCAGACGAGAACTTGCTGTCCAAAAGTATGCGTGTGATTGAGTGATCATTACCTTCCCTGGTTGTAATGGCTAAAGCTGCCAGAAATATTTCCAAACACTTAGTTTAGAACACTGTAATATAGATCCTACGAGAAGATTCCCGTACCTATGGTGACGTCTCTCCTGATGGTGAGCGATGGTTTAGTCGACGGCGAATCACGCTTGCCTAGAAGTAACCTATTCGCTCTAGACTTAAAGACACAGAGATTATTGCTTGAGTTATTGAAAGAGATTTAAAAAAAAATTAGAAAGATGTCATACATACTCTCTGTATAGAGCATAGATTTTATACCTACGTCACTGGAAGCCAATACTGTTGCTGTAGTCTGGTTGAATTAGGATAATTATGGATTGTCTTTAGCTATCCTCTATAGAATACTGTAGGCTCCAAAAAGTCATTTCAATGACTTTTTGGAGCCTACGGGTCTAACGGGTCAATTCTATGATCAATCAGTAATATGCACCAATTGAAATATGAACTGAACCGTGTGTCAGACAATAGTTACCACCCTATAACATATGCCAAATCCATGGTTCAACCGTTTTGCATTCGACTGCCTACTCCCTTTTGGATGACGTCAATATGCAACCTTCATCATCCCACTAAACGACCTATCTCCTCCCCAACCTCCAATCAAATTTTAACCTTAACTTAAAGAATTAAGGTTGGATTTCCAGTGGTGGTGGGTTTTCATAATCTATTCGCAGATACCATGGCAGATTCAATGTCAGGCGGTACAGCAATGAAATATAGTTTCGCCTTCATTGAACCTGTGATAAATTGATATCGCCCGGGACGGTTATTGAATAACAAGCGCGGCTTGTTGATCGCGAGAGCGTCATTTGTGGCGCTTTGTCGTGCGGTGTGTGTACAGCCTTATTATGTTTGCGGATTGATTATCTAGTGTACGTGGTTTTTTTTTTGTATGCCTTGTTGGTTTTACCAGTATGGTTGATGTGAAATTATGTTGGAAATTGATCAAAGACTTAAACAGGTGCTTTGTTATAGGTACATACAGATAGGTTGTATAACAGTTTTTATTTTTATTTGTGTTTCTAAAGTTTTGATAGTATTTCTCATGTTAATTGTCTATTTATGGCTTTAGACCGTTAAAATAAATACTTGTAAGGTAGATAAGTATATTTCACATAATATTACGAGTAGGTAAAATTTACTTCCACCAGTTGAAAGTTCAGGATCGCTCTGTGGTCAATATGCACCTTAAGGTCGACTGGTAGAAAATGCCTAAGGCATTAAGTTCATTTTTGTACAATGTTTTTTACTAGTGCACAAAGTTTTAATAAATAATTTAACCTGCAGTCCTGCACAACTACCTGCACTTTCCAAAATCTATACGAGGCCAATAAAAAATCTGTACAGGTTGGTTGCCAAATACTTATCAGGGAAAAAATAATCTAACTCTAACGACAAAAACAGAAAAAGAACACGTATTTGCTTTTTTTTTTTCATAACACACAAAAATAGAAACCCCCAAATCATATTTGAGTAATAGGAACTAATTCCTACGTAACTAAATCAAAACAGAAACCATCAATCAAATTGCCATCCATGCAAATTGTGGCGCACATCACAAAGTAAAGCGTACCCATTAGGCCGGTACACAAGAGCGTATAATTCGCTGCTATCTTCCATCTTGTGCGCCACCGCCGCACGGCAGTAACAAACAACTCGGTAGTCGGACATTAGCCAGAAGAGCTACACTTGTGACATCTAAATTTCGGCTAGCCACACGGTATAGTGGGGTGTGGAGCTAGCCTTATGTTAGAGTGGACAGTGTAGAATTTTTTGAGAGTTAGAATTTGAAAATTAATTCGTAAATGTTGCTTAGTTGCATTGTGTGGTAAGGTTTGTGAATGGCCTAATTTTTAAAGATAGTTTGAAGTGTCAATATTTTTTTTTTATAAAAAAAAAACCTTTCTTATAATGCCATAAGGACCTAAAATACTTAATAGTGGTTTTGGATTTTATTAATAGCGAACAGTTCCAGTTCAAATCTCGTGAACTCATGCTGAATGCGAGTCAAATGAACAACCGTTCATACCCTGTTACTGAGGTTTCGATTTACAATTTACAGTAGTCGAGTAATTGACTGGCCTGTTGGTCTAGTGGTTAGTGGCCCTGACTGCTTTGCCGGAGGTCGTGGGTTCGATTCCCACCCAGGACAAATGTTTGTGTGATGAGCACTATCATTTGTTCTGTGTCTGGGTGTAATTTACCTATATTATGTATGTATTTAGAAATATATTTATCAGTTGTCTAATACTCATAACACAAGCTCTGCTTAGCTTGGGACTAGATGGCGTTGTGTGATAGTTGTGTGAATATATATATATATATGTATAAATATGCAGTGACAATTTACAAGTCTTATCTTCACGAAAACAGTAAGTAGGTATTTGGTTGGTATACGAGTATTTGTCACGAGATGTGCGATCGTATAACAAAAAAAGCAACGTTGGAATGCTTCCCGCCAGGTGGACCAATGACCTGGTGAGGGTCACGGAAATTCGATGGATACGAGACGCACTAGATCGGTAGTTGTAGCGACACTTGGAGGGGGCCTATGCTGTACTACAGTGAACGTCTTTTGATGGAAATGATGATGAAGCTGCAAGCAGAAGCTAGTGTAAGATTAATGCTACTTCTCATAAGGTATGAGCTTTGCATCAGTCACTCACCTTGACAGACACTGGGTTGGCGGGTGACCGTTCGGTAACCGTCCGGACTGATCCCGAGCCGTCGACGGCGCGTAATATTCCACGCGCGCCTCAACGAGATATCAGCAAACCGTAGCGGTCCAGCAAGGTCGAAGCCTACTGGAGCCATGGTTTGTGCGAAAGAGAACCCCGGGGCCTTGGAACAAAGGCAAAGAAGGAACATTGGAGTGAGGTTTAGTCATTTAAAAGTCTGAAACGCCCTCCCAACCCACCCTAGAGCTGGAGAAATCATTAGATAATTTCACACCTTAAAAAAAGCCCAGATAGAAACTAGTTGTAAATAAAACTGGTGCCTGTATACCATTCCCAGCTCTATGAGCACGCGTCCACAGCGCCGTTGCCTGCGAGACTACAAAACATATCGGCGGTGGCCGACGTCCAGATAACTACGCGTCGCGATCTGTGCTCTACCTCCCACAGGCGTGGCTACCAGTACACTAGAATCGTGCAGAACTGTAGATTAGTACTGTGAATTATAATCTATGAAACTGTAAATCAAATTTCATTTAATAGAAAAGTATAAGGAAGGACCTTATCTATCTATTCATATAAAAAGAGAAACTGACTGACCTAAATATCAACGCCGAAACTACTGGGATAGGAGAGAGAAATTTTGTTTGCACTCGGGTGGGCAGTGTTCGGGAAGCTGCGCGGTATCTTTTCGTCCAACATACCACAGTGTCTCAAGACGAAAGTCTATGACCAGTGCGTGTTGCCAGTGATGACATGTGGTTCCGAAACGTGGTCGCTCACAATGGGCCTCAACAGAAGGCTTAAAGTCACCCAAAGGGCAACGGAAAGGGCTATGCTTGGAGTTTCCTTGCGTGATCAGAAATGAAGATATTCACAGAAGAACCAAGGTTGGGGGAGGCCTACGTCCAACAGTGAACGTCTATCGGCTGAAATGATGATGATGATGATGAACACAAGAGGATTTGTCAAAATTCACCCCATAAGGGGATGAAACGGGGGTCCAAAATTTGTATGGAAAAACAACTGTCACGCAGGTGAGGCGAAGCTAGTCTATATATAAAAGAAAGTCGTGTTAGTTACACTATTTATAACTCAAGAACGGCTGAACCGATTTGGCTGAAAGTTGGTGGGGAGGTTTTTTTTTTTGTTTTCGTAGAGTAGGGTAGAGTAGGATATAGTAGTTAGTTGACGGGAGCGAAGCCGCGGGCAAAAGCTAGTATATTATAAAACAAGGCCTCTACCAGGTCTGTCTGTCTATATATTGGCGATGAACTCCTATAGCAACATGACGGATTTTCATGGGGTTTCTACTACAAATAGACAGTTTGAAGCTGGGGCCGGTCACTGGTAAGGAAAAATATGAAGAGATCGAAAAATACCGAAATAGCCTGAAGAACTTCTGAACTAAAGTGGAAGTGAACAGGGCACATGGCTGAGTAACGGACAGCCGACGGAAAGGTTCTGAATTGGCTACAAAGTACTGGAAACGCAGAGTTGGAAGGCCTCCTAAAGTATCGGCTAAGGATAATGAGAGTCACGGGATTTAGGTGGACTCGGGTAGTTCAGGACCGATCGTGAGACTTCAACACATAATATCCATCGTCAGCGTTATCGGCCGTCATCGGCGTTATCGGACGCCCCATTATACGCACAAAACGTTTTGGGAACTTTTGTGCCGAATTTTGTCTTTCTTGATAGCTCTACAACCTAGGGGTATTTAAGTCAAGAGTGAATATTTATGCACATCATGATCTATCGTCGACTACATCATCGCTTAACATTCGGTCAGATAGTGTAATCAAGTGCAAGCCTGTCTATAAAAAATCATCATCATCATCATTTCAGCCGATAGACATCCACTGCTGGACATAGGCCTCCCCCAAATGTCGCCACAACAAACGATCCTGTGCGTCTGGCATCCATCGGATTCCCGCAACCTTCACCAGGTCATCGGTCTACCTTGTAGGGGGCCTTCCAACACTGCGTCTTCCGGTAGGCGGTAACCAAGGTTGCCGACATAGCACGAAGAATCGCCAAACTAAAGTGGCAATGGGCAGGGCACATTGCTCGCAGAACGGATGGCCGTTGGGGCCGAAAAGTTCTGGAGTGGCTATAAAAAATAAGATGTCTTAATTACCTATTATACATATTTTTCCCATACTATGTACATCGACATCTCCCGCTGGGCCCTGGTTCAGGCCGTGAAAGTGTAATTGGATGCGGTCACCTTCTGCAAAGCGGTAATGCTAGCAAAGGAGATATCCGCAACCATGAGGGAACGAACATCTTCACCACAAGAGGCGTCGAGAGATACAGGGCAGTTCCTGGCCACTGTAAGTCCGGGTTTGGAGACGACGAAGAATGGGTAGCTCCCCGACCGGCCGTCCGGTAAGGAGACAAGCCAGAGTTGTCAACGGCGCGTAGTGTTTCACGCGCGCCTCAAAGATATGGCCGTGAAACTGTAGACTAGCCTATAAGAGCCGATGCCCGCTAGGGCTTAGCAGGGTCGAAGCCTACTGGGGCTAAGGGTCTGCTTCTGAAAGGAAGACTTGGCCCCGGTACGAAAGGCAACGAAGGAACAGGAGTGGGTTTTAGTAACTAAAAGTCTGACAGTCTGTCTGTGTGCCCAAGAGCGGAGGAAGTCATCGGATGATTTTCCCACCTACAAAAAAAAGGGCCACGGGGAATTTCTGTAAAGGAATTGTGATTTTGGAACGAAAATGGCAACTGAAGGTAGGCTATAGTCAGTAATACGACATTTCAACAACTTCTACGATACTGACCTATCCCCTCTTGCTTTGTTTACGTTTATACATCTAGTCATAATAGAAATATTGATTTTTCTGGTGCTATGCGTAGCTTTTTATGACGTCACAAATCTAATGAGACACCTCACCACATAACACAGTTCTTATAACATTATCATAACACAACCTCCATTCATCCGCTGATTGATTTACGTTTGAAACTGTCCGACGCGCGTCCGTCGCTTTGTCGCGACAGAGCCGTTTCCCTAACTGTCGCGTCTAATTGCGACTATAATTCATGTCTAATAATCTTGTGTTATTATCGGATTGTATGCAGGTATGGCGGGAAGGGGGGGGGGGGGCTACTGTTTCCGTAGTTTTGTGTGATGAACGGTAATTTGGCTTTTGTCATTGAGTCTTTACAATGGGCTCGAGCTTCGTTACATAGATGGTCAAAACATGTATAAATGATAAATGATATTGGTTTTGCAGTTAGGTTTTTTTTTTGGAGCAGTGGTGGCCGAGTGGTAAGGGCCCCGACTTACGAGTTGTAGGTCGCGGGTTCAAACCCAGCTAGGTACATTACTTTGTGTAATTTATTTCATCACCACTACTCTCAAAACGGTGAAGGATAACATCGTGAGGAAACCGGCATGTCCAAGAACCAAAAATTTGAAGACATGTGATATTCACCAACCCGCACTGGGCCCGCGTGGTGGATTACGGCCCATTCCCTCTCCTAGAGAGGAGGCCTGAGTCCCAACAGTGGGAACATTAAAAGGCCGACTATGCTAGTTAGGTTTTAAAAACACTTTTACACGTCAATTTAAACAAAATGAGGCTGGTGTTTTGTAGCTGCCTACCCTGAGAAGAAACACCGAAACAAACTCAGAGTACAGTCTCCTTTAAAGTCCATACAGCAGACCATGCAGATTAGTGTCTGAGATGATCTTTTGAGGAAAGAATTATACAGATTTAAGTGGACATAGCCATCAAAATGTAGTTCATATACATATCTGTCCTACCAATCTATTAGCACACAATATCATGCTGACGTTTTTATTAACCGACTTCAAAAAAAAGGAGGAGGTTATCAATTCGGTTGTATTTTTTTTTTTTATGTTTGATACCTCAGAACTGCGTCGTTTATGGACCGATTTGCAAAATTTTTATTTTCCCTTTATAGGATATGCTTCCAGAATGGTCCCATTTTTTTCAAAATCCAGTTCTAATGATGGAATCCATGAGGAATCGAGGGAACTCCTCAAAAATTATAGGCAACCCTATGTTAAATAAGAAACAAACAATACCGAGAAACACCGACTTCCGAAATTAAAGTTATTTTGATCCTTTTAGTGTTTTTTTTTAGTGAAGTCGGTTATTTTTTTTTTCTAAAAAGTTGTGTTGATACCGTTACCGGCCTACGCTGAAAACCAACGCCATAGACTCATCGCATTTTGCATGTGGTCACGGTATTATGCTGAGCATTCGACAATTTTGTTCGGATGTGGCGCATATTTTTCACCTAAGATCTGCTTATAATTTGTTCGTACTAAATTTGCGCCTTGTTCCGCCAAATAAAAGTTTTTCTTTCTTTTTCTTTCTTTCTTTCTCAATCCATTTACCGAGTTTTTTCCTAACTGTGTTCAGGTCGTCTTCCAGTCAAACCGGATGCATCTTGATATCAGTATTTTACATGGAGCTAACCTAACCTCCAACAACACAGTAATTGGGAGACATGATACCCCTTGATAAGACTGGTGTCAGATTTCTTAGTTGCTGACTATCCATAACGACTGTCAAAGATCTATAAACGACAATGTTTTCCAAGGAAAAATCTCCACATGTTAAAATAGTCACCCATCCATAGACCGCGGGCTTGCGAACGGCGAGCAATGGGTGGCCCGCCGTTCGACCGTCCGGTAACCGTCTGGACCGAGCCCAAGTCGTCGACGGCGCGTATTGTTCCACGCGCGTCTCAGGGAGATGTCAGCAAATCGTAGGGGCCCAGCAGGGTCGAAGCCTACTGAGTCCATGGGTAGTGTGAAAACGAAACCCGGGGCCCTGGGACGAAGGCAACGAAGGAACAGGAGTGGGTTTTTAGTCAGTAAAAGTCTGACACTATCTCGCGCTCCACCCAAGCGCGGGATTTGTCATTAGATGATTTTCCAACCTAAAAAAAACCCCGTCCATAGACCGTCCATAGCAAGCGTTGCTTAACCATGTTCCAACTCTTCTATACCGCGCTTCTCCTCGTATTTGACCGTATTGTTTTTGACTATGTGTATTAATTATTGTGTTTGTCTAATTTGGTATGTTAATGTGTATTGTTTAATTTATATTTAATTTAATTATATCTATGACATTTTGTATTTAATTTTAATTGTATCTATGACCTTGTGTATTTAATTTAATTGTATGTAACATCGTGTATGTAATTTTAATGTCTAGTTTTATTTGGTTTGATTTTGTGTACATATGGACAATGTCTGCAATAAGTGAATTAATTATACCTCTGACCTACTCTTTGAGAAAAAAAGCCTTAATATTGTTACTTCGTCTTGACCTATAGCGCACAGGCTTGGTCTTTCTCTGCCAGAAGTAATAAACTCAAAGTTTGCCAACAAGCAATGGAGCGCAGTATACCTGGTGTTAATTAACGATCGAGTTCGAAACACTACATTACGCTCTAAAACCAGGATATTTGATCTGGCTCAAAAAGCTGCCAAACTGAAATGACATGTTTGCCGCATGTCCAACAAACTGTAGGCCAAAATAACACAAAGTTGGTGCCCTGAAACAGTGCGACGGGGTCACGGCAGACCACGAAGGAGATAGTGAGACGAACTAGTCAGATTTCACCAGAACTGGCATGAGAAAGCTCGGGCCCGTGGAAGATGGAAGGAGTGGAGGAAGGCCTTTGCCCAGGAGTGGGGCAGAATAGGCTAACAAAAAAAAAAATTGTTACTTATAAAATAATGTAGGTTAATGTTGAAAGATGATTTGTGGACATTGTGCGTATGTAAATGTTTCAATACAAAATGCAAATTGATGATTCTTGAAAAGTTCATCAGTGAGCGCCATATTTTTACTGTAATATAGGGATTACGAGCATGTTTCAATACAAAAGTATACGATGAAACTACGTCTTATCTATCTATCTATCTATCTATTCATGTACGGTTTCCGCACTTAGTCCTGTGTGGACCATTGTACGTGGGCCATAGCGGCCACAACCTTAGGTGGGCTTATTCCAACCAGCCCACCTCTCTCCAAAAACAGATAAGGCCTCTTAGGTTTTTCAGGGCATCAATAAGGGAGTTCGGGGATCCTAAGGTTCGTGTGCGTATTTCGGTGACACCTGTGCAGTCCAGGAGCACATGTGCAATTGTCTCCTCCTCCTCCAAACATGCTCTGCACAAGGGACTGTCTGTGATGCCTATCGTGTGAAGGTGTTTATTCAGTGTGCAGTGTCCGGTGATGGTCCCCGTCACCAGGCGCAGGCCGCCTCTGTCCAGTCTTATGAGTTTTTTGGTGAGGGCTTTATTGAGATGTGGTAGGGCCTCCTTGGCCTGCCTGCATCCCGGTGTCGAGGACCACCAGCGTTCTGCTTGTATATGCGTGTGTTCACGTAGCCAACTACGCAGCTGACCAAAGGGGACCGGCACAATTGGTTCGGGCCCGAAGGCCATCGCTCCAGATCCTCTCCTGGCCAGTTCGTCCGCCGCGTCGTTGCCCAGTGAGCCGCTATGTCCTTTAATCCACTGTAGTGTCACCGTGTTGCGTTTCGGCACTGTGACACTTTCCAGTGCTGAGTGGCATTCTTGTATAATTTTCGAGGTGGTAGAGTTTTTGCCTAGGGATTGTATGACTGAAGCACTATCAGAGAGTATCCGAATGTGTGTGTCCGTTACATTCCTAGTTTCTATGGCGTGGGCCGCTAGGATTATACCAACACATTCCGCCTGGTAGACGGTGTTGAATTCTCCTAGCGTTCTGGATATTCTGATATTGAGGTCGTTGGAGAAGACTCCAACTCCCGTGCCAGCATCTGTCTTTGATCCATCCGTGTAGACTCTCAGTTCAGCTGGGCCTGAGTAGTCGTGCTCTTCTTCTGTTAGTTGAATATTGAAATTCTTTTGGAAATGATACGCCTTTGGAGCTTTGTCGGTAGGTGCTGCCATCATAGGCTGTCGTTTGATGGCGTCTTCCATTATGCGTATGTGTTTGATTCTGGAGTCTTTACTCAGGGTGCCCGATGCGCTGAGCCTGAAGGCCGCTGAGGCCGCCTCCTCCTGCACTATTAGATGCAGTGGGGGCAGTCCCAGCATCGCTTGCAGGGCAGCCGTGGGTGTGGTTCTCATGCTGCTAGTGATCGCTACGCAAGCGAGTCGTTGCAGTTTTTCAAGATCTTTTTGTGCTGTGCTCAGTTCGGTCCTGGGCCACCAAACTAGGGAGCCATATGTGATTATTGGTCTAATAACAGAGGTGTATAGCCAGTGAGTGATCCTTGGGGCTATGCCCCAGCTGCGGCCTAACATGCGCTTACACTGCCACATAGATATACTGGCTTTTTTGGTGATGTACTCAGTATGTTTTGCCCAATTCAGCTGTTTGTCCAGGTAGACGCCCAGGTACTTGACTTCAGTTGACAGGCTAAGGGTAGTTCCAAAGAAACGTGGTAGCTGTAGTGCTGCCAATTTCCTTTTTTTGGTGAAAAGTACTAATTCAGTTTTAGTGGGGTTCACAGTCAGTTGGTGTTCCTTACACCAGTCCTCTACTATTTTCAAGGCCTGTCGCATAAGGTTGCATAGTGTATTTTCGTGAGTGCCATTTATTATAATGGTTATATCGTCGGCATATCCTACGGCGAAGTAACCTTTGGTGTTAAGTCTTTTAACTAAATCATCTGCAACTAAGTTCCATAGTAAAGGCGAGAGGACACCCCCTTGGGGACAACCCTTCGACACCATGGCCCTTGTAGTGTTATTTATATTTGCTTGTACTGCTCTAAGTCTGAGCATATTTGTGATCCAGCCACTCAAGGTCGGGTCAACACCGTGACTTTTGAGTGCTGTGCTGATGCTTCGGAACATAGTCTTATCGAAAGCTCCTTCGATGTCTATGAAGACTGCTAACGAAGAGCCTTTGTGATTTATAGCGCATTCAATCTTTGAGGTCACGCTATGTAGTGCAGATTCTGTTGATTTACCTGTTGAGTAGGCATGTTGCTGCTTGTGGAGCGGTCTCTCCAAGAGAGGTCCGTCCCGGATATATCTGTCGCAAAGCCTTTCCAGGGTTTTCAGTAGGAAGGATGTCAAGCTTATGGGCCTGTACGCCTTGGGTTGTGTATAGTCAGTTTTGCCGGGTTTCGGGATGAAAATAACTTTCACCTCACGCCATGTGTGTGGTACATATCTGTGTGCTATGCAGGCACGGTATATCACCAGCAGCCACTGCACCAAGGAGTGTTCTCCCCACTGCAGTAGCGCCGGAAAGACACCGTCTAGTCCTGGTGACTTGTACGGTTGGAAGGTCCTGATGGCCCATTTAATTCGGTCTTCTGTCACTATGTTATGTGCTCTGGACCAGTCAAGATCCGTTGGGGTCTGTTCCGGTGCGCTCGACCACGTCCTGTCCTCAAGTAGGTTGCAGTCCGGGAAATGCGTTTCCAGTAGGACCTTACTGGTCTCATGGTCTGTTAGTGTGTAGCTGTTGTCTGGTTTTTTCAGCGCACCAAGGGTACGTTCCTGGTCAATTGACAGGATTTTCCTGACCCGTGCTGCTTCAGTGTTGGATTCAATGCTTTCGCAGAAATTGCGCCAGGCGGAGTTCCTGGCGGTCCTAACTGCTTTCTTATATCTGTATTGAGTTTCTTTGTATTGTTCCCAGTCCTCTGGAAGTCTTGAGTTTTTGGCTCTGTTAAATTGTTTGCGTAATGCATTTCTGAGTTTGCCAAGCTCTGCGTTCCACCAGGGGTTTCCTTTTCCCTTGATGTGTGGGGAGCTTAGTTGACAGTTTGTGTGGTATGCTTTGATTATGTTGTCTGTGAGTTTTGTCACGGCGTTATCCAATTCTACGGAGTCAGTTATTTGATTTACGGGTCTTTGTTCCCTGGCTAGTAGGGAAGTTAAGTGGTGTTTATATTCAGGTACATTTGTACGGCGAGGATTGCGCCGTGGTTCTGGGTTTTTTGTAATGGCTGCCAGAGAGAAACATATTCTTCTGTGGTCAGAGCAAGAGGGTTCATTTGATACGTGCCAGTTTGAGATTAAGTTTGTCGCGTTTTCTGTAGCTAAAGTCAGGTCTATGATCGTTTGTCCGCGGACCGTGACCCAAGTGGGTTCCGTGCCTCGGTTCACGATGTTAAGGTTAGTGGAGAATAAGTATGTGGATAGTGACTCACCCCTGGTGTTTGATACTTCACTACCCCATAGTGGGTGATGCGCGTTTGAGTCGGTGCAGATGATCAGGTCCAGGTTGGCGTTTTCGCAGTGTTGAACCAGATCAGTCAGTTCTTTTGGTGGGCAGCTTTCGTCGTCGCCAGGCATGTAGGACGAGGCTAGTACTAGATTCGGGGTATCATTACCAATCTGGAGCCTGATTGCTGTCAGGTCTCTGGAACAGAATTGGGTTAGTGGTGTGATCGGTATATCTTGGGGTATGTAAATGCAAGTTCGAGGTTTATCTATATTATATGTATTTGATATCAGTTTACCTCCAATGTTTCCAAGTCCGCATATCTTGTCATTTCTGACCCACGGCTCTTGGATCATTGCTATGGTTCGGGGATTGGTCTCCAGCACCCTGCGTAAAGTAGCTGTGGCAGTTTGACTGTGCTGAAGGTTGGTCTGGATGATCGGGATTGGGTTTGGTGTGGTCGACGACGGCGTCGGAATGGAGTTAGGAAGAGGTGGAGCCATCGGAAAGTGTTTCACCCTCCTCCATCCTTCGCCAGTCATCGGTGGGTGAGGACGCCAACAGCTGCGCCGTCCATCCGGGGGATGCAGGTGCCTTATCGGCATCGGCGTCAGCCATGGCTGCTCGGGCCATTTCTTCCTCGAGCGTGTCCATGTCCTTGTCGGTGTCATTTGTCTCCGTCTTGGTCAGTTCAGTGCTGTCTTCAGTTTTGGGATGGGTCTGGGGGTAGAAGCGAACGTATATCGAGCCCAGAAGGTACGATATACGTCGCTCCCGACCCAAGACCTTGTCAACTTCATCGGTGGGTATACCCAGGGTCAGATATGTCCCAAAGTTATCCCCACCGACTTTGGTTGCCCTGTATAGCGACCACCTCCCAATGTCGTACCAAGCATTCTGACGGATCAGAAGGCTCTGGAGCAGCGCAATGTCCCCATTGAACCTGGGAACAAAGAGTACTACGTCTTATCTTTTCATAACGTACATAGTATCGAAATATCTTTCTGCTATTTAGGGTCAGCGCTAGATTTTTCTTCTTTCATTTCGTCGAGCTAATTAAAGTTACTTTGAATTTGAAATGAAAACAAAGATGGAAAAGTTGACAGATGTTTAGGCGATAATGCAGTTTACGTGCTACTTAAGCAGCCACATGTGCAGAAGTATGTAGTCATTGCCAAACAAGCGTGTCTTCAACGTAGTCTTTAATCTTGTTATACGTGATGTGGGTTTTGCACTTGTTCTTGTTAAATTCTGTAATATCTATACAAAAGAAAATAGAAATGATTTCTTATTGAAGCATTGTGGAACGGATATCGACATTTTTACGCCTATTGCGAGATACGAAGATACGCCAAAGATCTGCGAAAGCCCAACCGATTACCCCCGCTCCACATATTCTAATGATTCAATCCATTTGACAATCAGAATCCAATGTAGTAACGTAATAAATCATACGACACACATCCGTTGAACACAATCAATATGCTGTCAGCTTTGGATGCCATTGTATTGTCATCTCACATACTTATGATTCAATTATTGGAATTGCTGCTATTGGTAGACTAGCTTTGTTAGGCTTTTTTTTTTTTTTTTTTATAGGTGGGAAAATCATCTTATGACAAATCCCGCTCTTGGGCGGTGCGGGAGATAGTGTCAGACTTTTACTGACTAAAAACCCACTCCTGTTCCTTCGTTGCCTTCGTCCCAGGGCCACGGTTTCGTTTTCACACTACCCATGGCCCCAGTAGGCTTCGACCCTGCTGGGCCCCTACGATTTGCTGACATCTCCCTGAGGCGCGCGCGGAACAATACGCGCCGTCGACGACTTGGGCTCGGTCCAGATGGTTACCGGACGGTCGGACGGCGGGCCACCCATTGCCCGCCGACCGCAAGCCCGCGCCTACGGTGGCCGGAAATCGGGATCGGAATCCCGGCGGCGATTGGGGCGTGAGGACCGTTGCCGTTGCCTCACGCGATCGGCCGCCTCTTTTGCTAGCATTACTGCTTCGCAGAAGGAGGCGACCGCCTGCCACTCCTCCTCGCTCCGGACCATGGTCTGTACCAATGCCCGGCGCGAGAGATCACTGCCGCCAATCGCCGCCGGGAGAGGACGCCGTGAGGTCTTTCCAACCACGCCTCAAAGAAGGGACTTACCGCCATAATTGTGGCGTGCCCAGCACTGGGTTGCGACAGTCGCTGTCGCCATTCCACCATGAGATCCCGCCGGAGTTCTTCCCGCCATGCCGCGACTTGGCGTGGCAGCGGAGTTTCGCCCCGGCGTTGCATCTCCATGCGCAGATCGTGCATGTGAGCAAGGCCTGTTGCTACCAGATCCCATGGTGGCTGTCCAGCAAGGAGGCTCGCCGCTTCGCGGGAAATCGTCCGGTATCCTCGCACCATCCGTATGGCCATGACCCTCTGACATGCGTTCAGCCGGGCCGCCGGCCGCTTCCGCAGCGCCGGCGCCCATATCGGTGCACCATAAAGGGCCATGGACCGAACGATTCCCGCGTAGAGCCTCCGGCAGGAGGCGTCTGGACCCCCAAGGTTGGGCAGGAGCCGCCCGAGGGCAGCCCCAGTCCGATTTAGTTTGGGAGCCAGACGTCGGAAGTGCTCCTCGAAATCCCATCGGCTGTCGAGAACGAGTCCCAGGTACTTCATCGTTGACCCGACGCCGATGTGGACTCCTCCTACCGTCAGTTGGGAACCCGGTGGTGGCGCGTTCCGAGGGCCGTGAAAGCACATTGCCTCGGACTTGTGTAATGCCACCTCGAGTCCCAACTCCTGGATCCTGCCCACGACTGTCGCAACCCCGCGTGTCGCTAGTTCGACCGCCGCCTGGTACGACTCTCCCTGCGCCAGGACCAGCGTGTCGTCTGCGTAGCAGACCACGCTGACCCCGCCAGGGAGGTCGCCGCGCAGCACGTAGTCGTATCCGATGTTCCACAAGGGCGGCCCTAGTACCGATCCCTGCGGAACACCGCACGACATCTCTCGACGTTCCCACTCTCCCTGGTGACCAGGGTAGATGATGTACCTGTCCGACAGGTACGCCTCGACCACACGACAGAGGTAGTCGGGCGTCCGGTGATACCGGAGTGCCCTCCTAATGCTACTCCAAGGCAGGGAGTTGAAGGCGTTGGCGATGTCCAAAGACACCGCCACGACACACCTGCCCTGGGACAATGCAGCCCCCGTCGTGAGAGCTCGCACGCGCATGATGGCGTCCACCGTGGAGCGCCTCCTGCGAAAGCCGAACTGGCCGTCCGCTAGGTCCGGCCCCACCCGTGTTAGGTGCGCGACGAGGCGGTCTGCAACTACTCTTTCAAAGAGCTTGCCCACCTCGTCGAGCAGCACAATGGGCCGGTACGCGGACGGAGAGTCCGCAGGGCGCCCCGGCTTTGCGATGAGGACCAGTTTCCCCGTCTTCCAGCGAAGGGGGAACTGGCCCCTCTCCATGCATGCGCTGAAGAGCCCTCTTAGTCGAGGCCCGAGAGCCTCCATGGCCAGAACCCAGGCCTTCCCAGGCAAGCCGTCGGGTCCTAGGGCGGTATTTTTGGCACTCAGCCTTCGTACCGCCACTCTCATCTCTACCTCGGTCGCCTCTGGAGCGTTGTCGTCGTCGTCGCCATCGTGGTCCGCGTCGGACACCGCTGGTGGCGGAGCCATGGGCGGGGGAGAGTGTTCCCCACGCGCAGGAAACAGAGTACTCACCACACCCTCCACAAGCTGGGGCCGGAGACTCTGCGTCAGCGGGGGAGCCCAGGGGCGGATTTTGTCCCGCACCACCTTATAGGGGCGTCCCCATGGGTCCCCATTCAGAGTCCCCAGCCACACGTTGCGGGCCTCGAGTTTGGCCCGCCTTATCTCCGCTCGGAGGGTGCGCTTTGCCTCTCTGTATCCCTCGTACAGCTCCACCTCTCTGGCCTCCGCATCCGGAGGACGGATGCGGCGCCTGCGGTACCTGGCATACCGGCGTCGCGCGGCATTGCACGCATTGCGCAGTGCCGCAATCTCCGGCGACCACCAGTATACCTGGCGCTGAGCACGTCCTGGATGGACTCGGGGCATTGCCGCGTCGCAGATTTGCGACATGGCCTCCCGGAACCACTCTGCCTCGACGTCGATGTCGACAGGCCTGTCCGGTGCTTGCACCCAGGCCTGTACCGTCGCGGCTTCCAGGAGGAGCTCCCGGTCCATCTGCCTCAGCGCCCAACGCGGACCACAAGGGTTCCGTCGGACCGGCGCGGTCGAGGTTTGGGCGGAGACGTCAAACCGGATGTACCGGTGGTCTGAGTACGTCTCCACCTCCTCCAGCAACGCGCCAGTCGACGACACGTGGCGACAGAGCGGGGCTGGCAAACGAGATGTCCACCACTGAGTCACCCCGCATCCGCACACACGTGGGGACAGAACCCCGGTTTAGGACGACCAGGCCTGTCTCCAGAGCCCAGTCCTCCACCATCCGACCCCGCTGGTTCGTGAACCGGGAACCCCAAGCCAAGTTCTTGGCATTGAAGTCCCCGCACACGACCACAGGGAGGGAACCAAACCCAGTGACGACGGCTTTCAGCTCCATTAGGGAGATGTGAAGATCGCCGAGAGATCTGTTCGGGGACAGGTAGACTCCTACCACTGCAATGTCCCCGAACCGTGCTGCCACGCAACCCCGCCCCCTCGTGACGGCCTCGAGGGTCGGGGTACCGGCGGCGGCCGACGAAATTAGGGTCACCGAGCCGTCAAGGTCCCGCACCCAGTCTCCCCTGGGCAGGACATAGTACGGCTCGGAGACCACGGCGATATTGATCGACCACTGCGCCATGCTCTGGAGCAACAGATCCTGAGCGGAGGCGCAGTGGTTGATGTTCGCCTGGAGGAGACGTAATGGAGTAATTATTGACAGTCCATTACAGTCTCCTCCCGTGCCCCCCGTGAGGGCCCTGCCGCGTTAGGTGCGGCGGCGACAGCGGCAGCAGCCAAGGAGGCGGCTGCGGCGGTGAGTACGTCCGGGTGGATGGGCCTCCGTACCTTGCCCTTGGCCTTGGCGGGGGGGTCGCAGGACCTGCCCCCAGCCCGGTGGTCGGCCGGCTTGCCTGCCGCCGCACATGCGTAGCAGTGCGGCGTTGCACGGCATTCGACGGCCTTGTGACCAGCCTGACCGCACTGGTAGCAGCGGTCACTGCGGTCCACCTCCGCGGCGCAATGGGCCCCCACGTGGTGCCCCACGTGGCAGCGGTAGCACCGCAGAGGTCTGGGCTCCAACAGTTTTACCTGTGCGGAGACCCAGCCAACCAAGAGCCTTCGGCCTTCGCCCGTGATGGCTTTGGCCGCCGACACGGGGCAGCTAACCGTAACGGCTCGCATGCCCGTGCTGTCAGCACGGATAGTGCCCGCCCGCACTTGATCGGCCTGGCACCCTCCCGTCCTGACGACGGCGGCCACCACCTCATCCACCCTAACGGAGTCATCCAGGCCCATGATGCGCATGTCTATGCACTTTGTGGGCCTGGACACTCTGACCTCCTCGACGTCCAGGGACGCCCTGATCCTTGCGGCCAGGGCGTCTGCGGCAGAGCCGCTGTCCGCACCAGGGACCTCCAATATTCGGGCCCCGGTTGCGGTGCGCCTCATTCGGAAGCCTTCAGAGGCTCCGAACTCGTCGAGGTGATCTACCACCGCCTGCTTCGCCTTCACCATGACCATGTCATAGTTCACGCCCCTCTTTTCCGCAGCTGGCTGTAGTGTAATCACTACAGCTGCGGAATTCGGGGCGCGAAGTCTGGCTGCCATGGCCCGCTTCTTGCGCCGCTGTCGCCGCTCGCGCTTTTTCGCCACTCTAGCCGCCTTGCCCGCCTTCCTGCTGGCGCCGACAACCTTCCATTCGGCACCAGCCGAGGGTTCTTCGGGCAGGCGTGGCCTAGTCGCCGCCACTGCACGAGGTCCCGACGGTTTAGCGGCAGGCATCACTCTGCCTTTTGGGGAAGGAGTAGGCTTCCCCTGCCGTTGCTGCTGCTTGGCCGCCGGGACCGGCCTCGCAGGCTCCGACACCACGGCTTCACGCCCAGTTTGCCCCAACTGGCCCGCCTTGGGCGAGCTTTGTTAGGCTGTGGTGAGATTAAGTTACTCTATGCCTCACACTAAAACATTGGCAAGGCGATATTTATATTATTGCCCAGCTTGAGCGGGACTGAGCTGGATATGTCTGCCACATGCCGATCGAGTGATGGGCCGGTAAAACACAAAACTGGTGTCTTGAAATCGCATGACGGGGTCATAGCAGAACACGAAGATAGATAGCGGGAGATGGCGGGATGAGTAAAGGTGCCATTCGAACCTCGGCTGCAGGCTGTGGATACAGGTTGCGAATGCAGGTAGCACACGCATGACATGCAGCCGTTGCCTGCATCCGCAGCCGGGAGTGATTCCGAGACTGGCTGCAAATGCTGCCAGTCGCAAATTTACGATTCAATCCAATATGAGCAGTAGCGATTATTTCGGGACTTGTCTAAGCAGGTTGGAGTGACGTAACTACGTGCGCATCGCCTTGCGGCCGCAGCACTACTGGTCTACAATCGGCTGCGGCTGCAGGTTGCGACAGCACTCGCAGCCGCAGCTCGGCAGCACGTGCGGCCGCAGACGCTTAAAAAAACGGTCTGTACTGAATGTTGATAAGTCAGTCTTTTACACTCTTCTTCTTTCATGTCGATCTGACTCAAATTTGGTCCGACCAATATTTAGCCACCTGGACAGTTCTGTCGTTAGCCTCATATAAGTCGTGGAAAGTGCAGGTAGTCGTGCATGCTGGGCAGGAAAGAAGTTAAAGCATAACTTGTGAAGGAGCTCCACACATAGTCAGTGACTTTGCCTTTTACTACATCGCCATATCATCAGCCATCGAAGTTATCCTAATTACAACCTGGACACATTTAATTACGAACACTAGAATATCATTAACCAAACCTAACATTAATTTACTATCTTCCCATCCTTCCAGCGTCTTCTCATCAATTACATTAAGGTTGATTAGACACGAGCGACATGCGACTAATAAGACCGCTGCGACAATCGTGTGGCGTGTCTCTAATATTGAAATAGTGATTTACGACAACTATAAATCTGTTCCATGTCCACTTGTCCGGCTTACAAACGTTGGATAATCACATGACAGATTTGCGTTACCGTCCTGGTATAGAAGGCTTTATACTCGTGTTTTCTAATTAAATCTGGTTTCGAATGTATGGGGTGAGTTTTGGAAACGTTACACTTTTAGTACGATGGTATCTGATACTTAGATATCAAAATCTTTTTTTTTTAGGTTTCCGTACCTCAAAAGGAAAAATACGGAACTCTTATAGGATCACTTTGTTGTCCGTTCGTATGTCTGTCTGTCTGTCTATCAAGACCCTTTATCTTGGAAACGCGTGGAGGTATCGAGTTGAAATTAAAACCATATACTCAGGTCTGCGGGCCCTTGGAGCTGAGAAAAAGTCAAACTTGTAAGTTAACGGAAAAAGAAGATATGGCCGTTTATGTTGCAAAAAACGTATATTTCGACACTCTCAAGGGAATCAAAATTCATCCCGTTGTTCTAGAATTCTGAAATTTGGCATTAAGCAAGGTCTTATAGCATAGGTATAGGAAAAAATCTAAAAACTGTCGTGAAAACGGCCGTGTCCACCTGCAAAAAAATGCGAGGAGTCCACAGCGCTGGTTTTCAGCGTGGGCCGGTGACGGTGTCGACAAACAGACGTCGGCAACGGTTCTGTGTGCTAGAAAATTTTTTGGACAAAGTCATATATGGAAAAAACAATAATAAATAAATATAGAGGAAATACAATTACATACGTATCAGTATTCTTAATACAGGTGTTATGTTCCTAAGCCATACCACAAATCATCAAGTGCAACACATGTCTCAATCAATGGCTAAGCTCGTAGTATGGAGGCGCTAGTAACGTGTCTCCGTATCCGAGTGAAGCCTTCTGCATATTTTACAGCATCCGCTGTGTGGAGATGGACTTCGTTTTGAAGATTATTTTGATTATTTTAGTTGGGTTATTGGTTTGTATGGATATGGAAAGTGAAATGCTGTTAATATTATTTAATTTGTTGTGGTTTTATAGGGAAGAGGTCATAAAAAAATGTTATGCTTACTGTAGACCTTAAGTAAGGGTTCGATTGCGCAAAAGAGATGATAAACTGTCAAATATACTGCGGGGTGCCAGCTGAAAATCAGCGCTGGGTGTCTGACGCCCAGCAATTGCTGAGTTGGCGACCTTTTCGATTCGGGCACGCTCAGCGCAGCTATATTGTAAATCTGTACTTTTTTATTGTTGTTGTTGCCTATTGTATTGCCTGCATCGAATAAATACTATTCTATTCTATTCTATTCTATTCTATTCTAAATATTTTCATTCTTTCTGCCAGTCTATATTTTCCATCGACTCATAACATATATATCGATGATATTTTCTGATAGCAAGCGTGTTCCATCGTCAACCATATCGTCGCTTTCCATCAGGTGAGATAATGGTCAAGCGCGAGCCTATCGACAATAAAAAAAACTAGTATTAAAAAGAAAAAAGTTTGTAAGAGTGTGTATGTCATCATCATCATCAACATTATTTCAGCTGATAGACGTCCACTGTTGGACATAGGCCTCTCCTAAGTGTCGCCACTATAAACGGTCCTGTGCGTCTCGCATCTATCGGAGTCCCACAACCTTTACCAGGTCATCGATCCACCTATAGGAGGCCTTCCAACGCTGCGTCTTCCAGTACGCGGTCGCTACTCCAGAACCTTTCGGCCATCTGTTCTGCGAGCAATGTGCCCTGCCCATTGCCACTTAAGTTTGGCGATTCTTCGTGCTATATAGGCAACCTTGTATCTCCTGCGGATATCTTTTTGTGTATGTTTGAGAACAGTGGTAGCCGAGTAGTAATGGCCCCGACTTACGAGTTGTAGGTCGCGGGTTCAAACCCAGCCAGGTGCATTACTTTGTGTAATTTATATCATCACCACTGCTCTCAAAAACGGTGAAGGAAAACATCGTGAGGAAACCGGCATGTCCTAGAAACAAAAATTCGAAGACTTGTGACATCCACCAACCCGCACGGAGCCCGCGTGGTGGATTACGGCCAATTCCCTCTCCTAGAGACGAGGCTTGAGTCCCAGCAGTGGGAACATTATAAGGCTGATTATATATATGTCGGTGTAGTCAACAGTACGGAAGCTTGAGAACGAATGAACGAGCTAAGTGAAAAGTGACACATGTCACTTTGACAAAATCCGCGCTGACGTTTGCACGAACCGAGCAGATAAAAGTGCCGACTGCAGAGGTCCGTGGCTCTTTCCTCTGTCGGCAGCCGTGCGTACAACGTCTAGTCTTGGGGACTGTCTCACTGCTCGTTGTGTAAAGTGAATACCTAAAGCTGGCATCATAATAAATCAGTTGTATGATCTGGAATAGTTTGTTTATTGCTCGATACCCATCCATCGCCCACAAAACAGAGTACCTGGACAGAACTTCAATGATGATCGGCATCCTGCGCCGACATATATATGTTTGTTCATACTTCTTCACACTCGAACGGCAGAAATAATTTCAATAAAGCCTTGGCTCACGGGTAGACCATCTCCTGGAATAGCACACAGGATGCTTTTTATCCTGAAAGTATATTCCCTTGGAATAACTTTCTACTATCACGTGGGCGAAGCCGCGGTTGGTAGCTAGTGCTTACTATACTTAGGCCTCGATTGCGGGAAAGAAGCGATAAATTATCAGCCCCCCTAGCCAAGTCACAAACGATAAACGTAAACTCTCAGTAGTCTTTAATACTTTTTCAACTTTATGTTATTGGATATAAAGTTGAAAATCTATTGAAGATTACATAATGTTTTCGTTTGTTCCGGTCGCTAGCGCTCAGTAGTCTTTAATAGATTTTCAACTTTATGCTCTTAGTTATAAAGTTGAAAATCTATTGGAAATTACTAAGCGTTCACGTTTATCGTTTGCAACTTGGCTAGGGGGGCTGATATTTTAATTTTCTCTAGATCAACAGGGTCATTTCAGGCTTCTCGAGAAAAAAAATTGTGTAAACGAAGCTTTTAAGTTGTAGTGTCTGGACAAATTGTAGACGTTTGGTTTTCTGGTTTGTGTCTCCGAATTTGTGTTTCTTGGACATGCTAGTTTCCTCAAGAGGTTTTTATTCAACGTTTTGAGAGTAGTGGTAATGACAGAAAGTACGAAGCTTGCATGGGTTTTGAACCCACGACGTACAATTGATATATCAGGGCTATTACCACTGAGCTGTGACTGCTCTTGATTTTATGTTCAGGGTTAAAATGAAAGATACTATGAGAACTTTTCCTCAACTGAAAAATCTCCATCATGCTACATCAAGCATTAGCACGACGTAAAAGCGAGAAATTTTTACCTGGAAAAAAATCCGTTCCCCATCTCCCGACTCTCCCCTCCCGATCCAATAAAACCGAACACTCACACGTGTTCCATTTTCCCCAATTAATCAATCCCATATTCCATATTAGCCCAGCAGTTAGTGCCAACCGCACTATTTATATCACAGCCACGCGCGCCCTGACCAATCACCGGGCTGCGATAGGCGCCCGTTTGAATTTCGAATTGCTAGACTGACAAACTCCGAAATACCGTCACGAGAGTGACAATTTTAAATCTAACGACCTTCTTGCTTTCGTCATAAGGTTGAGAGTTTATCTGTTTTTAAGTTGTTCAGCTGTATGGTAAGTTTGGAAGTGTGTATTGCCTTTGATTTATGCATTTGTTCGATGAATTATTCTCGCCTGTGTGTCGTCGGTTCGCACTCCGCGATATCTTAGTTAAAGTTAGCGTTTGTATGTGGTTTTGTATGTATGTCATTTGAATTTCGACGTTTTGTTAACCTGTCAGGATTTTTTGTTGAAATAGCACAGTATAGCATAGCCAGCTTTAAAATTATAATGTTCCCACTGCTGTGACTCAGGCCTCTCTAGAAGAGGGAATGGGGCTAAATCAACCACGCGGGCCAAGTGCAGTCTGGTGGATGGCATATATTATTATTATTATGATGGATAGGCTCGCGTTTGACCACTATCTCACCTGATGGAAAGTGATGAAAACCTGGATTCGCATCAAAAGACGTTGTGCATCCGTCGGATACTGGAAGACGCATTATCAAAAGGCCATCCACAAGATGGACCGATGCCCTGGTGAAGATCGCAAGAAATAATTACTAAGTTACCCAAAGCTTAATGGAGAGGGCTATGCTCGGAGTTTTGTTTGAACCAAGGCAACTGAAACAGCCCGAGCAATTGCTCGCAAAACAGGTGATCGATGAGGACGAAAGGTTCAAAAGTGGCGGCCATGTATCAGAAGACGCAGCGTTGAAAAGCCTCCTATAAGGTGGACCGAGAATCTAGTGAAGATAGAGGGAGTCCGATGGATACAAGACGCAAATGACCAGACGTTATGGCGTCACTTGGGGAAGGTCTGTGTCTAACAGTGGAGGGCTTTCGGTTGAAATGTAGATGGTGATCTTATGTAGCCAATAAGATTTTTTAAATAATTCAAACTAGTGCTTGACTGCGATCCCACCTGCCCCCTTAGCCAAGTTATAATCGTTTCGTTCGCGTCGAATGCCTCGAGTAGGCCACGCCTCCGATCCCTTTGTTCTGACGTAATCTCAACGCTCAGTCACGTGGTCAGAACAAAGGAATCGGAGGCGTGGCCTACTCGAGGCGTTCGAAGCTAACGAAACGATTGTAACTTGGCTAGGGGTGCTTATGGAAAGCAGTGATGCTAGGTGTCGATCATCAAGATCGAGATATGATTTCCGTCACATTCTTTAAACATGCAATCTTCTGCATGTCTCATTACAGAAACATAGACAAGCATTTATTTATTCACAATTAAGACAAGCAAAGTCAAGTGATATACGAGTCAACAGAATAAATAAGGCCATGTATACACGAGTCGTCTCGTACCGATTCCGCTGTCATTCTCCCGGATTTATGGTTTGATTATTTTAGAAATGAACATATCTTTGTCACGCGTCCGATGTGAGAGTTTCGGAGATAAGAGGTGACAGACGGAGTAATGTTGCTGTTGTCTATTTCGCGAAGCCTTGTGTTCTGGGGTTTATTTGGAATTGAGTAACGGCTGTGGTGGGGTTTAATTTAAAATTGAAAATTTACTTGTTTCTATATTTGTAGAAGAAAAAGCATGAACAGTTAAACAATGGATGAATTGTGAGAAAGATCTGATCTTATCTTTGTCATCTGGTTTTCGCACTTAATCCTTGGTGGATCACTTCTCTCCAGAAGCAGATGATTCCTTTCAGTTTTCTCAGGGCGTCTGTGAGTGAATTCGATGCTCCCAAAGTTGGTGTTCTTATTTCACTGACGGCTATGCAATCGAGGAGCACGTGAGCGACAGTTTCCCTCGACCCCATGCATGCTCTGCACAAAGATTATCCGTGATACTCATTGTGAAGAAGTGTTTATTCAGTGAGAAGTGTCCGGTGATGGCAATCGCTGTGGGTAAGATATTTTTTGTTATTTATTTGAGATCGGCTCGAGTTTGACGACTATTCTACCTGATGGTAAGTGATGATGTGATCGAAAATGAAGCACGCTTGCCTAGAAGTAACCTATTCACTCTTGACCTAAAGACCTCTAGGTTGTAGCTATCAGGAAACACAGACTCCGGCAGGGAATTCCACTCCTTAGCTGCACGCACAATGAATGTCAAAAAAAAAATCTAGTTTTCTATCTGAAAAAGAGTTGCTTATAATTTTCCTAGCCGAATTTCGATCACAGTGGCCAATTACAACAGAAATTATCAAGTTTATGCACAAACACAGGTGCACTTTTTGTTCCTTTACTATCATAGTCCGATGGGACGGCAATCTGACACGACTGGAAAGAGTTCAGGCGTAAGACCAACAGCTTCACGTACTTTCCAAGCCACATGGGTATCGTTTTCCGAACTCTGGGCTAGTACAAATCAATTTCCAATAGAAAACCTAACAGCACTCTTAGCTCGACCCGGGACTGGTTCAGGCTATGGTCCGGAGCGAGAAGGAATGGCAGGCAGTCGCCTCCTTCTGCAAAGCAGTAATGTTAGTGAAGGAGGAGGCCGCATGCGTGAGGGAACGAAGATCCTCACGCCCCAGGCGCCGAAATTCCGACCCCGACAACCAGCCACGGTAGACGCGGGCTTGCGAACGTCGAGCAATGGGTAGCTTGCCGTCCGGCAGTCCGGTAATTAACCGGACCAAACCCAGTCGTCAACAGAAATCAGAAATCAGAAACGTTTATTTCAAATAGACCAATTACAGGCACTTTTGAATTGTTAAAATGTCGGTCAGTCAAAAAAAATACAAGTGAAGCTAAATTGCACGTTCCAAAGCGTAGATCTCTATGGAGAAGAACGTGCAAGAAACTCCATGGACACTCTTTTAAATCATATTATGAGTTACATAAAAAATCTTGGTTACATATTTCTTGTCGCTTCTAATATGTGAGCACAATGTAGATAAGTAATAATACACAGCGCGTAGTGATCCTCGCGCTCCTCAAAGAGATGTCAGCAAACCGTAGGGGCCCAGCAGGGCTGATGCCCGCATCCCTGCTGGGCCCATAACCATAACCTAACTTAACCTAGCCAGAACCGCGGGGTATTTCTGAAAAGGAAACCCGTAGTCCCAGAACACAAAGAGCAACTGAAGGACACAGGTGTGGTTTTAGTCAGTAAAAGTCTGACACGCCTTCTCGCTCCGCCTAAAGCCCGAAAAGTCATTGGATGATTTCCACCCAAAAAAAAAAGACGTTTGCAAACACGAGACCCACGAGGCAGTTGACTATTGAGATGACCACAAAATATATTGAAGCTAGTAGACAAAAGGAAAGTAATGATCGTAACATAGTTCTTAGTAACCAGTCCTAGGGCTATAGTTTAAGAACCATTTATATAATTTTCCATAAGTCGCAATAGTTTCCCTGCAACCGGGGTTGTCCTTGGATGGACTAGCATAGAGTGTACAGGAATAATCATCTGTTAGTACCACGTTCTACCTCTGCGTGTTGGTTTCGGCCCTTGTACGCATTCTAAAGGTCCTGAACCATCTGGAGGGTCCTGAGATCACCGTTGGAGTGGGCTTACAGACTAGGTATAGTTCTCATCGAGACCATTCCAAAGAGCTGAACACGATGAAGTTATTTTGTTGCGCTTAGTAGTCATTTGCCTTTGTTCAAAATCCTACTCTATCATCAGATCAGCTCCATGATACCACCATTAATACATCCAAGTCACATAGATATACAAAATTTCAGCTCAATCGGTTAGGAGGTTTGAAATCCATTTGCGAAATTTGCCCTAAACGGACATACATATATATATAAAAGCAAAATACCACTCACTGATTAATCACGAAATTTCAGAAACTATAACACCTAAGTACAAACTTAAAATTTAGCAGGAAGGGTTATTATTTTCCACAGAATTTTCCGAAATTCACCCCCTAAGGGGATGTAATGGGTGTCCAAAGTTTGTATGGAGAAACCGACTTTCGCGCGGGTGAAACCGCTGGCCGAAGCTAGTATTATATATGCAAACATTGAAAGTTAAATGTTTCTAAAAATAAAAACTGACGGTACAAGTGGCACAATAGTTAAGTAATTAACTGCTGCACTGTTTTTTTTCGCAGGTTCGATCCCCGCATGGAGCAACTAATATTTGTAGGTATGGCTAACTGATTCGGGTCTGAGTGTCTCACTCTCGCAAGTGAGTTTTTTTATGTTAGTGAACGCACCTATGAGTCAAGAGTAACTCCTAGAGCGATGCTTCGTTTTAAAAAAATAAATAAGTAAAACAGTTAAAACCTGCACGGTATATATTAAACTTTATTGTACGGCGAGTATCCACCCTTACGTTGTTGAAACTTCAACGGTCCGGACTAAGCGTTTCGCTTCGTCGTTTATACCGCGTACATCGAAGGACTGGAACAATTTGCCTGCTGCGGTCTTCCCGTCCAACTATAATTTAGGTGCCTTCAAGGCTAGAGTGAATAGGCTCTTAATAAACTAGTGCGCCTCACCATCAATGATTGCATCACTGCTTACCATCAGGTGGGATCGCAGTCAAGCACTGGTTTATATCAATTAAAAAAAAAAAAACACCAAAATAGTAACAAAACTTTTACACTAACTTAAATCTATGGGTACAATAACGGTGTAATCGCTGACAGCGATATCTACCAGACAACCTTAGGATGGGCTGTAAGAACTTGAAATAAAAAGGGGGTAGTCTGTGTTGTACAGCAAATTAATAAAGTATTAATTATTAGATTTAAATTATTTATTGGACTATCAATATTCGAAAAGTAATTTTTTCAGCTCTTTTTTTTTCGATGTGTGAATTCAGTAAATAATTTCTCCAGCTCTATTATAGGGTAGAACGAGAGTGCTTGTCAGACTTTTACTGACTGAAACTCAGCCTTGTCCCATCAATAGCCTTATACGTTCCGAACAATTGCTCAGAAACATGAACCCCTTCAATGCATTCCACAAGTGACACTCCTAACCTAACCAATCCACCACGAGCTTTATATTAGCTTTACGAAAACCGGGTGTTAAAAGTAGTTAGCGAAATAATAAGCTAACGCGAGTCTTAGTTGAGCGTAAGTTAAGTATGTCTTGTCAAAGTCAAACGCTTGATATGAGTACTTTGGGAAAAGTGGTCGCTACACACACGGGTGGGCTGTGCGACGGGATAGGGTGCGAGGTTTGATCAGTGGAGAAGTATCATAAAAAACTATTGAATGAAATGTAGCAGACATTGAACTGATTGATTTTGTGTTGAATTTTGGTGCGGAAGAAACGCCAGGGTGCCGCCATTGTGTGGAACGTCCGGAGGATACGGTGGAGCATACGGTAGAGGTGTGCTCCGCCTGGGCAGAGCACAACCGTGTCCTCGTGGGGGCGATTGGCGGCAGTGATCTCTCGCGCCGGGCATTGGTACAGACCATGGTCTCATCTTCCTTGAACTGATTGATTCTGTGTTGATTTTTTTTTTATATACCTGCATTAAAAAATCTTTGTTTCTTGAGGTTTGAAATCATCGAATGATTTCCCCCACTCTAGGGTGGACGAGAAGGCGTGTTACATTTTTACTGACTAAAATCTACCTGTATCTTGAAAACTACTACCGTTTTTCTGACATCTCTTTAACTCCTCCCGCGTATAGGGGTATAGTTTTTACGTAATTGTGCGTTTTTACTTAAAATCACCAAAAAAATTGAATAAAAAAGAAATAAAAAATCCTTTTTCTGGATTTTTCTAGGAAAAACGACGATATAGAGACCTACATTTTCGGTCGTATAAATTTCGTACACCCGTGTGTACAAAACGACAATTAAGCGTTTTTCAAGGTCACTCAAGTTGTACAAACGTATGTAGGTACAATCGGCGCTTGAGGGGTCGTGGAACACTACGCGCCGTCGACAACTCGAGCACTTACTGGATAGGCGGACGGTAATCTACCCATTGCTCGACGACCACAAGCCCATGCCTACCGTTTCCTATGGCGGCAGCTTAGGCTTAAGGATATCCGTTCCCTCATGGTTGTAGCGATCACTCGCATTACTGTTTCGGAAAAAGAGATGACCAACAAATAACCTAACATGCTTTCCAAGACACGGAGAAACATCGATATGTTAAGAAGGACACCCATCCACATGGCCGAGGTTGGCATTGCTTGACTTTGAAGATAAAGAAAAGAAAGACTCGTGCGGTTGTTATTATTTTAGCCCCGAGGTCTTCCATTTCTCTCTTTCAAAGTAGGCTCTATATACCACACTCCAGATCGTCGCACAGACAGTACCGCCGAAAGCCGATACGCCACATCTAAGCGGGAGCACCCCCAAACTACCCTTATCGCGGCAACCACTTACGCTAGTTTTAATTACTGCTCGCATTTTGTGCCAGTCGAAAATTAATCAAATTATGTACGTTTCAGGCGAAGACGTTTGGATGGTGTGATGCTAAATATTAATAGGCAGGCATTTTTCTTTCTGCTTCCAGAAACCAGTGCTTGACTACGATCCCACCTGATGGTAAGCAGTGATGCAATCATTGATGGTGAGGCGCACTAGTTTATTAAGAATGAATGATGAATTACACCCTGGTATATACTTACTTACGAGTTGTAGGTCGTGGGTTCAAACCCAGCCAGGCGCATTACTTCGTGTAATTTATTACATCATCACTGCTCTCAAAACGGTGAAGGAAAACATTGTGAGGAAACCGGCCTTTTCTAGAACCAAAAATTTGAACACATGTGACATCCACCAACCCGCACTGGGCCCATGTGTTGAATTACGGCCCATTCCCTCTCCTAGTGAGGAGGCCTGAGTCCCAGCAGCGGGAACATTATAAGGCCGACTATGCTATACTAGTATCATATAGCTTTTCTAGATCTGGGTGGAGCAAGAGAGAGTATAAGACTTCTACTGACTAAAATCCAACTCGTGTTCCTTGCTATAATGACATTTAAAAGAGTTACAATGGCTCTAGTCGTGGTCATATCCCTGGTCCAGGCCATGTGCCAGCACGAGTTTGAGACAACCCATACATCCTGGCACCCACCGGAGTTGCCCCACGCATTGGTAGTCGCAGGATGACTCAGGCGCAAGCTGACGAATGGCGAGCAAAGGTCCAATAAGGACCAGCCTCGGATCGACAGTGTGTTGTATCCTACGCGCACTTCGATGAGATATCAGCTGAATAAATGGGGTCTAAATTATAGAATTTCAAAGAGTTCAAAGAGCTGTCAGCATAATTGACGAGGCCAGCTAAGGTCAATGCCTACTGGGACTGTGAGATTCTTCTTAAAAGAATTGCCGTGGCCCTAGATCGCAAAGAGCAACTGAAGTGACACAAGTGAGTCCTAATAAAAGTTTGATACGACCTCTCACTCTAGAGTAAAAGAAGTCATTTGATCAAGAAATCCTAAAATGACTTCTCCACCTCAAGAGGAAAAATTCCGTGTTCGTTCTATCACCTTTTTATATAGATTTAAAATTTAAAATGATTTTTATTTCACATTCTGAAGCTAGTGCACGGTTCCAGTTAGTCGTTTCCTATGGAGAAGAACCGGCAAAAATCCTCATGATTACTCTTTAAAAAAAAAAATTTTTTTTTTGATTGGGTAAGTACAATATTTCCATAGTAAAATATTAATAGGTATTTGAGGACAGTGTAGACCACACAATATTGTACCCATAGAAATGTAAAAAACAGATTGTACCCAATAGCACAATAAAAAATAATATAATAATAATAATATAATAATAATAATAGTAATATAGGTCTTTCATTCACATTATAAAAAAAGGGTATATAATAGGCAATAGTTCTAGAACATGAGAAATTCTAGTATTTTTTATTAATTTATTAATTTATTATATTCTTTATTCAGTACACCACATAAACAAAAATAAGGACAAACATAATTAAAAATAAGTGTACAATGGGCGGTCTTGTCGCACAGGGCAATTTCTTACAGACAACCTTTGGATGGACTGAAAGAGAGGAGATGGATTTAGGGCTGTCAGGGTTTTTTTTAGTAATTTTTTAAGTAAATAGATAACGTGTAAACATCATACATTAATATACTCTAACAAATCATTTACCCACTAAATTAACTCCATTAACAAATACAACATAACACCTTCCATTGAAAAGGTGTCTAAAAGCGCGATGCCAGTATCGAGGGGAGAGGGGGGGACAACTTAACACCACTATATAATATGTCAAATTGTTACAGTTCCTACCGTTCACCGCTTTTATGAAATGTTTCCGTAAATGCTGAGTGACGTAGACTTTACTGTGTCATTGTTGTTCTAAATATAGCACAGGAATCGAGTTTAAAAAAAAGTTCTGTGTTATGATGTGCCAAATCGGGTACATGACTCATTTTTTAAAATTATTATTATCAAAAAGTAACTTTATCAATAATCGCAAATAGATAGAATCTTTCAAATCCGTTAAAAATTAAGTAAGTTAGAATCCTTTCAAATCTGGTGGAGGGGGAAACTGTCATGTTACAGAAAAAGGATGCACAGACTACAATGTGACATCACTGCCATTAGGTTACGCGCGTAAAAAAGAGATACCTAGCTAGAGATCCCCACTACTCGCCTACTCTTTCTCATACAAATATTTGAAATGCTAATTGCTGCTCCAATTTGCAACCAATTTTGATGCGGTTTTCAGAAAAACATTTATTTTTGGTGATATTTATTGTTTAGTACAAAATATTGTATAAAAATAATTACAGGCAAGTACCTAATTCAACGTCAACATCAATAATCTTTATTATATAGAAAAGATAAAACCAAGCGAAACGAAATATATAAATAATGACCGGTCCTGTGTGTCTTGCATCCATCGGATTCCCGCAACCCTCACTTGGTCATCGGTCCACCATGTGGAAGACCTTCCAACGCTGCGTCTTCCGGATCATGAGTCAGGAAGACTATATTGGAGCAGTGATTTGTCCAATATGAAGTCTTTTATAGAGTAGTAGCAGTTATCTTCTAACAGATCATGTAGACTCTATTTTTACTTTTAATCTCTATTTTGTTAGAAATCAGGCCACATTTAAGATTGCAATTTTTAAAATTATTTAAAATAAGATTTATTAATTTTAATTAAAAAAAAAATTAAGTGAGGACGAATTTGATTTGTTATCCTAGTGACCAAACCACCAATTATGATATCAAACACATAATATACAGATGACAAAAAATTTACCGACACGTCTAATAATAAAAAAAAACTTTTGTTCTATAGCTATCTTCAAACTGAAAACAGTTTTTCATTTAACTGCAAACTCTTTTCTTCATTCCCCATCAAACTTAGAACAACAGGATGTATTGTTTCCAACTCGCCAAAAAAACACAAAACTATGCATCCATAGGTCTTCAAGTGCAGTTAATAACAACTTATCACCCTTATTTGCCCCCCCTTCTCACCCCCCTTTCACCCTGTCGTCTGTCAAACATATGACAAGCGCAGATTTCGCTTTGTACTTGTCAAAAATATAGCAAACAAAAGATACGGCAACGCGGGTAAATGAAGTGAGCTGATATATCTCGTAGTGGTGGGCTTTATCGATAGATTTTAAAGTGGGTAGTTTAGTTGTTGATGGATTTTCAGCAAGCATTCCCGTAGAGAATCAGGTTTCATAGATGTTAGGGCAGTTGATTTAAGGTAAACCTGGCTGTGAAACTTTTTTAATTATGGTGACGAAAACGATTTTTTACGCTATTTTCTTAGTTTTTTAAAGTCATAATTATTTGAAGGTGCTGCTTTTTGTTGTACTCCCTGCCCTTACCAACACCAATTTCCAATATTCCAGAAAAAAAAAACATAATCATAATTCTGCCGTCGTTATTAAAAAGAGCACAACTAACATTTTTTTTTTGTAGAAAGAAAATCTGATTCCAAATATCTATTTAACTCAATTAAAAAAAAAAAAACTGTTTAATATAATAACGACGGCAGAATTTATTTCTGTGATTCCAGTTTAATCTCGCTAATTGGTATTGGTGGGTTTCGAATGTAGGGATACTGATTCCTAAGATGTAGACATCTTCCTAGTCTAGAAGTAAAGTTTTCTTTATTTTTAATTTTAGCCTTACTTTATACAGTCTACCACATAAAACCGTTTTTTTTTGTAGCGGTTTAGAATAAAAAAAAATACAATAATTATTATTTTTGAAGATTAATAATTCGTCGATATAATAACCACAAAACAACTCACCACATCCCTCCTACCGATACTACCCCCTCACTAGCCAAGCAATATGTGTAGGCAGACAATATAATATAAGTGACGTATCACACACCGACACCCGCGCTTCCCGGGAAGTATGCAAAGAAGTTCCACGCTACGCCGCCCTACAGTCTTGATACTTGAAGCCGCCTCGGGGCACATAACTTTTGACAGCTCATTTTGACTTGGAGTTTTAGATTTTAGGTCCCGTTTTGATTTATTTTGCGATGTGTAATGTGTCGTGTTTTGAGATTAAATTCTGTGTTCGTTTGTTGCTTGGAATGAGTTTTGAGTGGACTGATAAAGATTTTTTGATGGTTCTATGATGTTTATGAAACTCTAAATATTCTTTGACTGTGTTAGTAATTATATGGGTAGACCATGTCCTCGACTAGCACATAGAATACTTTTCACACTAAGAGTATCCTCATTTTATTCAACAAAAAAAAATCTACTTTCATGTAGGTGAAGCCACTGGCAGAAGCTAGTTTGAGTGAGCTAAAAAGCATTTTCATTTTTAAATTCAAACTCGTACTAGAGAACCATGACTATTATGCATTATTTTGTAACTACACTAAGTTTCAAGAAAGATAGAAAATATGTTTATTTGGCACACAGTTTCACACAATGTAAGAACAAATATGTAGAATTTTTTGCAATATATACCTAAAGATATAGATAGAAACTATAATATAATATATACATAAACTAAAACCAAAAAATAAATAAACAGAATCCCGTAATTAATTAAAATTTGATTAAACTTTTTTGCCACATTTATTTTACGCTTTGTTTCACTTCGTAATTTCTGGATACTATAACTAATTGAAACCACACATTCAATCTACACACACACATTCAATCCAGTCACAAAACTTACACATCTATTTTCTCCTTCCTCAACGATCAAGATCACTCACACAACATACATATCGACAGTAGCTCCTACAATAATAGTTCCGTATTCCATTTGAATATTAGAGCATCCATCTACTGAAGATTTCACTCCATTCTCCCTACCCCCCCGACACACAAGGACAAAGTGTACGGAAAGAAGTGTGAATGTGTGCTTCTGTGTGCTTTAATAGATTTTTCTGTGATATTATGTCTTTTGAATTGTTCGGTACAGTACTGTATTGTGTCTAGTTGAATGTTGTCATTGGTTTGTATTTTCAAACCTCAGGTCACTTTCGCGGGAGAAGATTTGGAACGAGTATTACAAATCTTTAAATTCTTCTCTACTATAATTATCATGTTAGCTATTGGTGAATGCTGCAATAAAATTCGTTCAGTAGATCTCAGAACCCTGGTGCTCTAAGATATAAAAAAACTGGACCTGTACCTATAGATGGCGTATGAGTGGCCGAAGTAAACTCACAGAGGTTCCTTAAACACTTTTCATGGAACATAATACTATTCGGTGATTATCCCTGTAAGCGCTATGCAAGTGCACCCAGGGACAACCCCCCATTTAGTGGAAAATATTGCGACATATATGGAAAATAAAGTTGTTGTGGTTATAAAGACTACTATGGCTTCTGTCTGAAAAAAGTTATCAAGATAAATCGATGAAAAAAGCAGGATGTGACTTGCACACTCATTAAATGCCCCCCCCCCCCCAGAAATGGTCGATAGCACGAAGTGATGTACAACTCAAATGCCCTGAGGTCCTTGAAAAGTGGAGAGGTTTTTTTTTGGAGCGGGATGGCGGAGATGAGAATGTTGAGATGGATGTGTGGTGTGACGAAAATGGATAAAGTGAGAAATGAGTATATTAGAGGAAGTTTGAAAGTGGCGCCAGTGACTGAAAAGTTGAAGCGAATCGTTTGTCTTGGTATGGTCATGAAAAGAGGAGGGATGAAATGCATGTTACTAAAAGAGTTATGAGTATACATGTGGATGGGTGGAGAGGGAGAGGGAGGCCAAAGAAAAGATGGATTGATTGTGTGAAGAGTGATATGAAAGAAAAGGAAGTTAGTGATAGCATGACGGGTGACAGGATAGAATGAAAGAAAAAAACGTGTTGCGCCGACCCCAAATAAAATGGGACAAGGGCAGGAAGATGATGATGGCGTGTTAGACTTTTACTGTCTAAAACCCAATCCTATGTTTCTTCGTTGCCATGCGTTCTAGGGCCCCGGGTTTTCCTTTTCGAAGCGGATCCATGGACCCAGTAGACTTCGACCCTGCTGGGCCCCTACGGTTTTGCTGACATTTCCTTGAGGCGCGCCTAGAACACTACGCGCCGTTGACGACTTGGGCTCGGTCTGGACGGTTAACAGTCAGCCGGACGGCGAGCTACCCATTGCTCGCCGTAACAATAATATGTATTTATTTATTCAGATAAGAATGATCCATAATGGTTAGTAACAATTTGAACTTATAAACTATGTTAGTAGGTACAAAATGCAATCACAACATACATTTGATTTTACAATTTTATTGAATTATAAATTTAAAATTGAATAATTTAATAGTTTAAAATTTAATTAAAATTGAATAATTTGATAATTTAAAGTTTAAAATAATTAATAATAATAATATAATAATAGTATAACATGACTATCAGAACAATCATTATTGTCTTTAGGGTTCTGTACTTCAAAAGGAAAAAACGGAACCCTCACTTTGTTGTCCGTCTGTCTGTCAAGACCCTTTATCTCGGGAACGCGTGGAGGTATCGAGTTGAAATTAAAACCACATACTTAAGCCTGCGGTCCCTTGAAGCTGTGAAAAAATCAAACTTCTGAGTTAACGAAAAAAAAAGATACGGCCGTTTATGTCGCAAAAAACATGTATTTCGACACTCTCAAGGGAATCGAAATTCATAGGGTACTTTCTGTTGACCTAGAATCCTGAAATTTAGTATGAAGCAAGGTCTCATAGTACAAATATAGGAAAAAATCTAAATTTGTAGTTATGTCAAAAAAAAAAACGTTTTTTGCGATTCGGAAAAATCTTCGTAACTCAATTCGGGAATTGAACTGTTTTCATAGGTAAGTTTGTACGGAACCCTCAGTGCACGAGTCCGACTCGCTCTTGCCTAGTTTTTATTATTATTAAAAAAAAATTGTCGTTAACATGCAGTTTTATTACCTGTGTATTTATTTCTTTTAATTAGTATTTTCTAGGGAGTTTCTACTCAGCAGGCGCTCCCGCTGATAGAAGCTAGTTCAACAAAAAGACAAAACAATATTTTAAAAGAAAAATACAATACCAACACACACGTGAACATAAAAATCGAAAATCCCAAGACTTATCCGCGTAAAATATGGCGAATGAATACAAACGTCTTCAAATACGACGATATGGGGTAGTATCGGTTGAAATATGTTTACAATAACGGTAACTTAAAGATACACTGCCACTTTGGGGATTTAAACGAAGGGGGTGAAAATATTCAATGTTATTTTGCGCATTGTTCAAAGTATTTTTTGTGAATTATGTTTGGAATAGCAGAAGTTTGTGAACGTTTTGGTTTTATCTTATTTTTGACGTTTACAGAGGTAGGAGGATAACTAATAAAAAAATGCCTCTCACAAGGTGGCCCGAGCACCTGGTGAGGATTGCGGGTATCCGATGGATGCGACATACACAAGGCCGGTCATTGTAGTGACACTTGGGCGAAAACCTATGTCCAGCAATGGACGTCTTTCGGCTGAATGATGATGATGAAAAGGAAGCTGCCTACGAAACATAATACTAAACATGTGTGCAAGGTCTAACAAGGTGTCGGAAATTATAATGAATCGAAACTTAACAAAAGTATTGACAACAAGTTTGTCATGGTTTGTAGTTAAATTATTATCATGGTTACCCGACCAACCAATGGTTCTGCTTAACCGACTTCAAAAAGAAGGAGGTTCTATGTTCGGTTGAATGTATTTTTTATGTATGTTAACCGATTTCTCGGTCAATTGTGGACCGATTTAGAAAATTTGTTTTTTTGAGTGATAGGTTATGCTTCCGAGTTGGCTCCATAGAAATATTATTATGATCTGATGAGGATCTTCGAAAATATGGAACGGAACTCCTCATAGGTTCATAGCAGAACTGCCGTAACATGTATATAATGGCATTGTTTATACGTATAGTCGATGACTGACTGAAAGAAGGGGGGATGGGATATATCGAAAGCTTGAAGTTAGGCACCGGAACTCTGTAATAAATCAATGTAACCTAACCGTGTTTGGGATTATTACAATTGTCATGAGATGCACTCTGGCTATAAGGTACCATTGAGTTAATCTGATGATGATTAGCTGAAAGGTACTTTTTAGTTGTGCTACTACAACTAAAAAGTGTAAAAATATAACCGACTTCAATGTAAAACACTAAAAAAAGTACAAAATAAATTTAATTTCGGAAGTCGGTGTTAAATATCGAAGAGACAAAACTATTATAGAAACACCACTTTTTTGTGTTTTTTTTTTTACATTGAAGTCGGTTGTATTTTTTTTGTAAATATTTTTTTTTTATTAATGATGTGTATTACAATTTCATGCACATACCTACTATACACCTTATATAACATAAGTACTTTGGTTGCCCACTGCATGTAACAATATTTTGTAACCGTAATAACTAAAACTCATTATAATTTTATACTCATTCCTAAGATACAGACAGGCTTTCTGCCTAGTCTAGGAAAGGGAGTCCTATGACCCATTTTATATTTGTTAAACTGGATTTTTTTCTTTCTTTCTTGCATTTAAGATTCTCTGTATGCCATGAACACAAACTACAAACTACCGATTGAATAAAAATTATTATTGATATAATAAGAATTACTGTACTAAAAACTGGACTATGTCTGAAACAATTTGCCTGCTCCGGTCTTTTCGTCCGATTATAATTTAGGTGTCTCCAAGGCTAGAGTGAATAGGCTCTTAATAAACTAGTGCGCCTCACCATCAATGATTGCATCACTGCTTAAGCTAGAACTACATTTGGCCGACGCACACGTGGATCACGCCTGATTCGTACGTTAAACGACGTCGCGTGGCGTGGATCTAATGTAGCTCCACAAGTCTAGTTTCCATATAAAGTGTATGGAAACCAACGCGCCCAGATCGGCGTACGTGGACCACGTGTGCACAATGTAGTTCTAGCATTACCATCAGGTGGGATCGCAGTCAAACACTAGTTTATATCAATTAAGTACAAAAAAAAAAGATTATCTACAAAGCCTCGAGCACAGGCGCAGGGTAGCCAGCCTATCGGTATTTTACTGGTTGCATTTTGGAGAGTGTTCGCGGGAATTGCATGACTTGATTCCGCCATCTCCTTTCTACCATCGGACAACCCGACGTACGGCGAGTATCCACCCTTACGTTGTTGAAACTTCAACGGTCCGAGTTAAGCGTTTCGCTTCGTCGTTTATACCGCGTACATCGAAAGACTGGAACAATTTGCCTGCTGCGGTCTTCCCGTCCAACTATAATTTTGGTGTCTTCAAGGCTAGAGTGAATAGTTTCTTAATAATAAACTAGTGCCCCTCGACATCGACGATTGCATCACTGCTTACCATCAGGTGGAATCGCAGTCCAGCACTGGTTTAAAACAATTAAAAAAAAAACGATAATAATTATAACCTATGTGTAGCAATCGTAATTACGTAAACGGCATCCAAATTGCACAAAAACGAATTTAAAAGTCTATACGTCCTTTGGCACCTAAAAAACACAAATCTATAAAAAAAAATCTTAAGACAAAACTCCTTCAAAACATCAATCAAACAAAGCCTAAAAAAGTCATCGTCCACGCATGCAAACATACAAACAGATACAGAGACAAACAGAACTGTCACTGGCCTGCAATTCTTCACACTTCTTTGTGGCGCCCTCTTTGTTATCAAACGGGCAACTTGACAAATGGAACGACAGAGACATCGGCCCCGCTGCAATATCCGCTTCCGGCCGGATAAAATATTCCAGACTTTGGTACGGAGTTGAGATTCTAGGGTGGCAGTGTATGTTGTGAAGGAAAATGGCTGTGAGTTGGAATTTTGGTATGGAAAAGTTTTGTGGAAACATTAACGTTAGTAGGTAGGTATCTACGAGTATATAGGTTTACACAAAGACACAGTTATCTATTGTTATATTGCCTAACTTTGTCTATTTTGATTCCTTAAAATTCTTTATTTCAATTTTTCATACAACGTGTTAATTACATGCTTCGAAGATCAGCCAAGTTACGACCGTTTTGTTTCGATTCACTTGAGTTGAACGCCTCGAGTAGGCTACGCTTCCGATTCTTTTGTTCTGAAGTCATCTCAACGTTCAGTCACGTGGTCAGAACAAAGGAATCGGAGGCGTGGCCTACTCGAGGCGTTCGACGCAAGAGAATGGAAACGAAACGGTCGTAACTTGGCTAGGGGGGCAGAATACCTACTCTATTTCTTCCTTAAAAAGTTGGCAACGCTAATGCTAGTAATCATTAATCGACAAATGATACTCTACACAATTTTATATTCACAAGACTACGACCAACTTTAATACATCCCCGGTTCTAAACTGCCAACATCTGAATTCCTATATTATTCTCCACGAACGGAAGCATCTCACGACGGGAACTCCCACATTCAAATATATATTTTATATCTTACATTTTTATATATCGACAACACTTTATGAACACCCGTTATTGCTTTTTATGACAATTCTCATATTTTCCCGACAGTACGAATATAACGGTGGGGTAGAAATTTAAATTCGTCGATTTATATTATAATCGATGGTGTAAATGAGATTATGGGAGTTTGGATGGCTGATACATTATTTGGTCTGATGGAGCTGTGAGGAAATTAAGCTTTGTAAGTATTTTTTAAACATATTTAAACGTGATTTAAAAGAGTGTCCTTGGAGTTTTTTTTTTTAGGTACCTAACCAACAGCGACACACAAAGTATGTTACAGAGTAAGTGCTTATAGTAAACTGTAGCTAATAACAGGTCCTTCCTTCCTAACTGGGATAATTCTATAACCTGCGAACGGACTAATAAGAAAATTAGTTACAATTTTGCTTGAAGTTAATTTTGGAATAAAAATTTGAAAAAATAGATTAAATTATGGGAGATTAATTGCCAGTCATTTGCCTTCTTTTAAAGTTTTAACAACAAATTTTTTGAAAGTTGGCTTATTGCAATTGAATATATCTACTTGAAAGAAATCTGTGTTATAAATTCGAGCAATGCGAGTCATTACACAATTTTCAGCAAAATTAGTGGAGTGCCGATGCACGTACAATATCGGTGTGTGACGAGTGCGCTGCAGGGGAGTGTTAAAACCTACCTGTGCGACCAACTCCGCCGTAGAGATCTACGGTTTGAAATATCCCGGGCGTCGAGAATCACAGAGCGATCTCTGGCCACAGTAGGCGCGGGCTCGCAGATGGCGAGCAATGGGTAGCTCGCCGTCCGCTCGTCGATACCCGTGGTCCTAAAACGCAAATGGTAACTGAAGGACACAAGTGTGGTTTTAGTCAGTAAAAGTCTGATACACCCTTTCGCTCTGCCCTTGAGCGGGAGAAGTCATTAGACGATTTCCCACCTTAAAAAAAAAAGCTTTGAAATGTGCAATTATCATCACTTTTCTGACTGACTGATTTCTTGATATTTAATTTGAAAAGTTCCTGTCAAAGGTTCATTTGAAATAAATGCTTTGATTCTTGTTTCATAATACAAACCCACATCTGTACTCATTGGGAACGCTGAAGTTGGTGAGCAATCTAGTTATTCTTTGTCTAGATACACGCAACTATGTATAATAAGTGCAGGTGCCAAAGGAAGTTGAGTGAGCAAAATATGAGGACCGCATTCTGTGAATAGTTTTGAACTCGGAAAAGCATGCAGATTGTGATTCTGGCTGTTGCTAGGTTTTGGAATCATTTTAAGAGGATCCTTTTCCACTCGCCTATCGGCAACATCGAGCATAGTTTAAAAGCTTGTTACTTCATCTAACGCAATCCAACGTGATGTTTGACGAAAGTCAACGCGAAAAAAGAGAGATAACGCCTGAAAACTCTATTAGCATTCGGTAATTCCGTGATTTACTCGAATATTTTACAAAACTTGTTCCGGAAAATACGTGTTTGTTTTATACCCTTAAAAGTTTAAAAAAAAATTGTCTTCATTCAGAATCTTGATTAAATTTGCAAGGCTTCTATTTTTATGTTTTTTTACTTTTTTAATTTTTGAGTAAATTATGAAGTGTCAAAGGTCATGCAAAATAGCAGATTTTCAGAGGTCTTTACTGGATTAGTTTTACACAAACTTATAAATTGATTCCAATAGAAGCCTAGATAATATCTACAAGATACTGTGTTTCCAAAATATTTAATGAAAAATGTGTAATAACGTTATAATCGCGTTAGAGTGGTTGTATGAAAAACAGTGAAAATGTATGTCGAGTTGGACGCCCCTGAAGATTGTTTTAGTGACAACATCCAATTGTTTGAGGAATCGAGGGAACTCCTCAAAAATTATAGGCAACCCTATGGTAATTTTAATATTTTCATCAAGAATTGTTTCATAAGATTATACATACTATACTCATAAGATTATAAATAATATAAGATAATAAATAGTTAATTAATAAAAAAAAAACAAAACAGTAAAAAAAATTGTAAGTACATAAAAATTATAGACGACTTAAAAAATAAAAAATAAAAAAATAACTTCAGGAGAAGGTGTATTTGGTTTTGTTTAGTGATTTTTTGTCACCGACTTCTGAAAGTAGGTACAGTTAATTCCGTTTATATATATTTGGCGAAGATATCGCTAAACATGATGCCTACAAAAAAAATCAGATGACTTGGGAACTTCCTTCTTTTTTGGAAGTCGGTTAAAAAGATTAATTGTCTGAACTTTTATTGGTTTTCATTGTGATTGCTCTTTGCTTTTTCGTTTTAAGTATTTCTTATTTTTAGGGTTCCGTACCCGAAGGGTAAAACGGGACCCTATTACTAAGACTCCACTGTCCGTCTGTCTGTCCGTCTGTAACCAGGCTATATCTCATGAACCGTGATAGGTAGACAGTTGAAATTTTGACAGATGGTGTATTTTGGTTGCCGCTATAACAAAAAAATACTTAAAACAATATTTAAGTGGAGCTCCCATACAACTAACGTGATTTCTTTGCCGTTTTTTGCTACGGAACGGTACGGAACCCATCGTGCTTAGCGAGTCCGTACTTGGCCGGTTTTTTTTTTCACTTGACTAGCTATAAATATCTATAGTCATAAGAAAAAATTGGATGTTGTTACTAAAACAATCATTAAAATGGTTTCAAAGCATTTTGTTCAGTCCATTTACTTGATATCTAAGAAAAAAAACCGGGCAAGTGCGAGTCGGACTCGCGCACTGAAGGTTCCGTACAAATTTACCTATTAAAACAGTTTAATTCCCGAATTGAGTTACGAAGATTTTTACAAATCGCAATTTTTTTTTTATTTTGTGACGTAACTACAAATGTTCAGTTTTCAGATTTTTTCCTATACTTGTGCTATGAGACCTTGCTTTATGACAAATTTTGAAAAAAATCCTTTGATACACGTTTTTTGCGACATAAATGGCCGTATCTTTTTTTTCGTAAACTCACAAGTTAGATTTTTTCACAGCTTCAAGGGACCGCAGACTGGAGTATATGGTTTTAATTTCACGCGTTCCCGAGATAAAGGGTCTTGACAGATAGACAGACAGACAGAGGACAAAGTGATCCTATAAAGGATAATTTTTTTTCTTTTTAAGGTACCAATAAAAACTCCTGGCAACATACATAATCACAATCTGCATGTTTTTCTGAGTTCAAATTCACATATATTTATATTGGCTGGCCTGTTGGTCTAGTTGTCAGTGGCCCTGACTGCTATGCCGGTGGTTCGATACCCACCTAGGGCAAATGTTTGTGTGATGAGCACGATCTTGTTCTGTATCTATAATATGTATGTATTTAGAAATATATAAGTATGTTTATCAGTTGTCTAGTACGTGTAAGAGTTGTCAAATGAATCTAAAGTCAATTTTACAGCCGAGATAATTTAGATTGACCAAAAACCAGAAGGCTCCTTGTAGAATATGCTACATAATGTCTCAAGTAAATTGACTATAAGAATAATACGTTGTCCAAATGTTAGGAACCTGAACAATAATATAAAGTCACAGATCAAGATTATAACTAAAAAGACAGTTCGTAATTGCCGTTTGTTTTACTGATCCATGTCAGGTTGGATCTGTTCTGGAAGACGTGGTTCTGTATGATTAATTTAAGAAAGAAAAAAAAAAACTAAATGAATATTATAAATAAAAATTCATGCTAAATGTTTTTTGTTTTTTAAGGCAACCACACATAAGTTCCTTTTTTGCCTTGCATTCCAGGACCCCGTGATTCCCTTTCGGAAGTTAATCCATGGCCCCAGTAGGCTTCGGCACTGCTGGGCCCTACGGTATTGCTGACATCTCTTTGAAGCGCGCGTGGAACACTACGCGCCGTCGACGACTCGGGCTATGTCTGGACGGTTGCTGGACGGCCGGACGGTGAACTACCCATTGTACGTCGTCCGTAAGCCCACACCCCACCACGTGGATGGAAATCGAGGTCGGGGTCCCGGCGGCTGGAGTATGAGAACGTCCATTCTCTCACGCGTGCGATTGTCTCCATCGCTAGCATTGTTTTTTGTAAAATTCCATTTGAAGAAGTTGTGCGTTTTGATACTTCATTAGGGAACCCTAAAACATGATTACTCATACAACTTTTGTCTCTCATCGTTCAAGACATGATGATGTTTTATCGTATATTTCTATAGAAGTTTACTGTTTCGTTGACAGATAAAAACCGGCCATTTTTGACGATATGACCACTAACATAAGTTATTTCTTGATACAGTCATGTTAATGGTTCTATTATTTTGTTTGAATGACATCAACGTTTTACTCGTTACTCATTATTAACATCCGACTATTTTTTTCCAAACTATGTACCTACATACCTATGTATGCATCTGCATACCCGGGGTTCTGCCTTCAGAAGCCAAAAAGAGGTTAATAATTTTTTTTGAAAATTGTTTTTTCTGCATCGCAAAATCTTTAATGTTTCCGCATCAGGCAGGTTTGTCGAAAAATCTGTAACTTTATTGGAACAATGAAAAAAAAAACGCTATTCATACTTAGTTCTCTATATATAAAAGGCCAAGTCCTGACTCCCTCACTGACTCATCAATGGGTATATTTAAGAGGGTCCTTTTCCACTCGCCTATCGTCAACATCGAGCATGGTTAAAAGCATGTTACTTCATCTAACGCAATCTAACGCGATGTTTGATGAAGAAGCATTGCAAAAAAAGAGAGATAACGCCTGAAAACTCTGTTAAATTCGGTAATTCCGTGACTTACTCGAATATTTCACAAAACTTGTTCCAGGAAATACGTGTCTTTAAACCCTTAAAAGTTTTTCAGAAAAATGGTCGTCATTCAGCATCTCGATTAAATGAACAAGGCTTCTATTGATATACTTTTTCTATCTATAATATAAAAGGAGAAACTGACTGACTGACATATCAACGCACAGCCGAAACTACTGGGATTAGGAGCGTGAAATTTTGCACAAGGTTTCCTTTTATGACGTAGGCGAGCACTAAGAAAGGATTTTCCAAAAATGACTCCCTAAGGGGATGAAGTGGGGGTCCAAAGTTTGTATGGAGAAACCTACGTTCACGAGAGCGAAGCCGCGGGCAGAAGCTAGTATTATATAAAAGGACAAACTGACAGACTGACATATCAACGTACTGCCGAAACTACTGGAACTAGAAATGTGAAATTTTGCACAAGGTTTCTTTTTATGACGTAGGCAAGCACTAAGAGAGGATTTTGCAAAATTCACACCCTAAAGGGATGAAACGGAGGTCCAAATTTTGTATGGAAAAACCTATTTTCAAGTGGGCGAAGCTGGCAGAAGCTAGTTTTTATTATATGAGTACATTATGGAGGGCCAAAGTTCACGTAAAATAGCAGATTTTCAGAAGTCTTTACTAGATTAGTTTTACTCAAATTTATGTATTGCACACACAATGGTCCGATAAGGATTAAGTGCGGAAACCAGACCACAAAGATAAGATTTATGTTTTGATTTCTATAGCATAGCATAATCAGCCTTTTAATGTTCCCACTGCTGGGACTCAGACCTCCTCTCTAAGAGAGGGAATGGGCCGTAATCCACCACGCGAGCCCAGTGCGGGTTGGTGAATGTCACATGTCTTTAAATTTCTTGTTTCTAGGACATGCCGGTTTCCTCACGATGTTTTCCTTCACCGTTTTGAGAGCAGTGGTGATGAATAAATTACGCAAAGTAATGCGCTTGACTGAGTTTGAACCCGCGACCTAAAACTCGTAAGTCGGGGCCGGTACCACTTGACCGCCACTGCTCTGATTTCTATAGAAGCCTATCTACAAGATAGCTGTGTATCCAAAATATCTAGAGAAAGATGTGTAATAACGTCATAATCACGTAAGAGCGGTTGTATGAAAATGTACCTTGAAAAGGACGCGATTTTTAAATAGGGGACAAACTGACACGACTAGTATAACAAATCCCGAGCAATTAGATAACACGGTGACAAAAATCACGGACAACATACTTGAGGCATACCACACCCACTGTAAACCAAGATCTCCACACACCAAGAGCAAGGGAACCCCCTGGTGGAACGCAGACCTTGGTAAACTTAGAGACACCCTACGCAAACAGTTCAACAGAGCTAAAAATACAAGGCTCCCAGAGGACTGGGAAATATACAAAGAAACCCAATACACATACAAGAAAGAAATCAGAACCGCCAAGAAAACTGCATGGCGGAATTTCTGTGAGAACATAGAATCTAACAATGAAACCGTACGAGTAAGGAAAATCTTATCGAAGGAACAGGATCGCACACTCGGTGCACTGAAAAAGCCAGATCACAGCTATACACGAACAGATCTTGAGACCAGTAACCTCCTACTGGAAACGCACTTCCCGGACTGCAACCTCCTTGAGGACAGGTCGTGGGGATACGAACCAGTACCAACTCCCACCAATTTGGACTGGTCCAGAGCACAGAACATAGTGACGGAAGACCGCATACTCTGGGCAATTAGAACCTTCCAGCCTTACAAGTCCGCAGGACTGGATGGTATCTTCCCAGCCCTACTTCAATGGGGTGATAGCTCTCTGACACCATGGCTGCTGGCAATATACCGAGCATGCATAGCACTCAGGTATGTAGCACTAGCGTGGCGCGAAGTGAAGGTTATCTTCATTCCCAAACCCGGCAAGACTGACTACACACAACCTAAAGCGTATAGACCCATAAGCCTGACATCTTTCCTTCTGAAGACCCTAGAGAGACTCTGTGACAGATACATCCGGGATGGCCCTCTTTTACAGAGACCACTACACAAGCAGCAACACGCCTACTCTACGGGCAAGTCAACAGAATCCGCGCTACACAGTGTGGTATCCAAAATAGAATGCGCAGTACATCACAAATGTTCCTCGTTAGTTGCCTTTATCGACATTGAAGGTGCTTTCGACAAAACCATGTTTCAAAGTATAAACAAAGCCCTTGAGAGACACGGCGTCGACCCGACCTTAAGTGGCTGGATCACGAACATGCTCAAACTAAGAGCAGTACAAGTCACCATAAATAGCACAACAAGGGCTACTGTAGCAAAGGGCTGCCCCCAAGGGGGCGTCCTCTCACCTCTGCTATGGAACCTAGTCGCAGATAGCCTCGTCAAGAGACTCAACGATAAAGGTTACTTTACCGTGGGGTATGCCGACGACATAACCATAATAGTAAACGGCACTCATGAAAACACACTATGCAACCTTATGAGCCAGGCCTTGAAAATAGTAGAGGATTGGTGTAAAGAATACCAACTAGCAGTGAACCCCACCAAAACCGAACTGGTTTTATTTACAAAAAAAAGGAAGCTACCAGTACTGAACCTACCACGCTTCTTTGGAACTACCCTAAGCCTTTCAACTGAAGCCAAATACCTGGGCGTCTACCTGGACAAACAGTTGAACTGGGCAAAACACATGGACTACACTACTAAAAAAGCCAGTATATCCATGTGGCAATGCAGACGCATGTTGGGACGAAACTGGGGCATTGGCCCAAAAGTGACCCACTGGCTATATACCACAGTCATCAGACCAATCATCACATATGGCTCCTTAGTCTGGTGGCCCCGAACCGACTTGAGCACAGCCCAAAAAGAACTCGAAAAATTGCAGCGGCTGGCCTGCGTAGCAATCACCAGTAGCATGAGAACGGCACCCACTGCTGCCTTACAAGCGATGATAGGACTGCCTCCACTGCATCTCATAGTGCGGGAGGAGGCAGCCCTGGCTGTTTTCAGACTTAACTTATCGGGTACACTGAGAACAGACTCTCGAATCAAACATACACGTATTATGGAATACGCTGTGAAACGAGAGCCCATGATGGCGGCCCCCAACGATAAAGCCCCTAAGGCACTGCACTTCAATAAACACTACAGCATCCAACTCACAGAATAATCGTACGACTACTCGGGCCCAAAGGAACTGAGAATATACACTGACGGATCAAAAACGAATACCGGAACAGGAGTCGGAGTCTTCTCCAACGACCTTAATATAAGGATATCCAAACCGCTAGGAACACTCAACTCTGTCTATCAGGCAGAATGTGTTGGCATCATTCTAGCGGCCCACGCCATAGAAGCCAGGGGAGTTATGGACACTCATATCCGCATAATCTCCGACAGTGCCTCAGTACTACAATCACTGGGGAAAACCACAACAACCTCGAAACTCATACAAGAATGCCACTTTGCACTGGAACGCGTTACAGTGCCAAACAATAACACTGTGACACTGCAATGGATAAAAGGACACAGCGGCTCACTGGGCAACGACGCAGCTGATGAGCTGGCAAGGCGGGGGTCTGACACGGTGGTCTTCGGACCTGAACCCATCGTGCCAATACCCTTTGGTCAGCTGCGTGTTTGGCTACGTGAGCACACTAATGCACAAGCGGAAAGGTGGTGGTCCCTGGCACCGGGTTGCAGGCAGGCCAAAGAAGCCATGCCATACTTGAATAAAACCCTAACCAGTAACCTTTTGCGTTTGGACAGAGGTAGCCTGCGTCTGGTGGCAGGGACCATCACCGGACACTGTTCACTGAACAAACACTTCTTCGTAATGAATATCACGGATAGTCCTCTATGGAGAGGATGTATGGAGTCAGAGGAAACTGTCGCGCACGTGCTCCTCGAGTGCACAGCCGTCAACGAAATAAGAACACGAACATTGGGAGCACCGAATTCACTCGTAGATGCCCTGAGCAAACTGAAAAGACTGATCTGTTTCTGGAGTGAGGTGGGCTGGTTGGAGTGAAGGCCGCTATGGCTCACGCACAATGGTCCGCCAAGGACTAAGTGCGGAAACCAGACCACAATAGATAGATAGAAGGACGCTCTTAATGAAACCAAACACGTGATGCATTAAAACTTCATATTTTTCAATATAGTTATTTTTAGTCCTTGAATCTTAATTATGCCCCTTTAACTAACAAGATAATCATAAGCTATGCGTCTAAACAACATTAATTCTTTCAAAGTACTTAAACGACCCCTTGTATCAGCTTAGTACTAGAATTTATATAGGGTTGTCAAGGTATTCTTATAGACATAAAACGGTTCTATGTTAATAACACCGTTTAATATTGTTTTTTTTTTTTTTGTGGTGGATAGACATCCAATGGCTTCTCCAGCTCTATGGTACAGCGGGAGGGCCTGTCAGAATTTTACTGACTAAAATCACACCTATGTCTGTCAGTTACCCTTTGCGTTCTAGGACTATGGGTTTCCTTTTCAGACATTCTCCGTGGCCCTAGCGGGCATCGGTCCTGGTGGTACAGTATTGCTGACATCCCTTTAAGGCGTGCGTAGAACACTACGCGCCTACGGCAGCCGGAGATCGCCCAGCGACTTCGGACGCCCGGGGCGTCTCCTGTCACTGGGGTGTGAAGATTTCCGTTCTCCCTCTCCTCCTTCGCTAGCACTACTGCTTCGCGAAAAGTGGCGACTGCATCCCATTCGACCCTGGCCTGTGCTATTGCCCGACGCGAGAGGTCGCTACCGCCGATCGCCTCTACGAGGACATGGCGGTGCTCCGCCCAAGCGGGGTACGCCTCTACTATAATTGCAACCTAGAGTTCGAATCATTGGATTTTTACTAAAATTTTCTTTTAATATCAACCATTATCTAGACTCCAGATCAGCGAATATATGGTAACAGCTTAAATTATTTGTAGGGTTCCGTACCTCAAAAGGAAAAAATTAAACCCTTATAGGATCACTTTGATGTCCCTCCGTCTGTCTGTCAAGACCCTTTATCTCCGGAACGCGTGGAGGTATCGAGTTGGAATTAAAACCATATACTTAGGTCTGCGGATTCTTAAAGGTGTAAAAAATCAAACTTGTAAGGTAACGAGAAAAAAGATACTTCGGTTTATGTGGCAAAAAATATAATAATAATAATAATAAAATTTATTTTCTCGCCACAATACATCATAATTACATTTTCTAGGGTAACGGTAGGAAGGTACAGTAAGCTTATTGTGGGAGACTGGTGCCTAAACTAGGCTTGAGGCCTGTATTTCAGGACACCAGGACTCCACCCTTAGGTTTTATTAACATTTCTATATTTACTTAATGCTCTAACAAACAGTTGTCGCGAGTATTAACAATATTTATGTTATAAATTCTATATAGTGTTAGTATGGTTAGTATTATGAGAGAATATTTAAGAGTGTATGGAGTGCGCGTGTGTGTGTGTGTGTATGTGTGTGTGTGTGTATGTGTGTGTGTGTGTGTGTGTGTGTGTGTGTGTGTGTGTGTGTGTGTGTGTGTGTTGTCGTGCAATGAGTGAACATGTGGAATTAAGTTGTAAGTGTAATTGGAGAACAATAAAATTACTCTATTTATAAACTGAACTACACCGGGACATCTAGAATTTTTTCAGTCTCAAGGTAGTCTAATTGTTGGATCCAACCAGTGAGTTTCATTTTACATTTAGTCTTGATAAGGTCATAAATAAAAAAATATACATTTCGACACTCTCGAGGAAATCAAAATTCATAGGATACTTCCCGTTGACCCAGAATCCTGAAATTTGGCATAAAGCAAGGTCTTATAGCATAAGTATACGAATAAATCTGAAAACTGTAAATTTGTTGTTACGTCACAATTTTTTTTTGCGATTCAGAAAAAAATCCGAGACTCCATTCCGGAATTGAACTATTTACACAGGTAAATTTGCACGGAACCCTCAGGGTGCGAGTCCGACTCGCACTTGCCCAGTTTTTTTAAATTCAAATGTCTCTTACCGTTCCGGGTGGAGTGACAAGGAGTGTCAGGCATTTACTGCCTAAAATTCTTCGTTGCCCTTTGCGGTCCAGGACCAAGGTAACACTTTCAAAAAAATTCAGAAACAAACATACACACATCAAAAACTTTTGTCTTTATGTTAGTGTGATACCAACCCTACACTCAAGCAAAGGGAGGGAACACCGATTACAAATTCATGTCGTCATGAATACTCATATCGGTGATTGAATGCGGCTGCCACTGATCGTCATCGTCGTGATCGTCATTAGTAATCAACAGATCAAAGGGTTTCACTCTGATACGAGTACTTAATTACTTTTTGTTGGCTTAAGGGTGTTGTAAACGAGAAAAAGGAATATTTAACACCAGGTTCTTTGCATCGATTTTTATCTGAGAATTTGAATCTTTGACGCCATATTTTAAGTTAAGAGTTTTTGTTTTAAGGATATCTTCTAGTATTATAAAAATCTCGTGTCACACTGTTTGCTATCGTACTACTCCGAAATGGCTTGACCGATTTTTATGTTTTTTTTTTGTGTATTTTTATTTACTACTGATCTGAGAATAGGTTTTAGGTTAATTTTTGGCCTCCCTCAAGTGTCATTGGATTCCCGCAACCTTCGGACCGTGGAAGGCCTTCCAACGTTGCGTCGTACGCGGTCACCACTCCAGAAGCATTCGTCCCCATTGACCATCTGTTCTGCGCACTGCGCTGTGCTGCCACTTAAATTTTGGCGATTCTTCGGACTACTACATCCAGACAAAAATAATAATAATACTTTTTAATCTGTAACAAAATAAACTCCTCAAAAAAACAAGCGTCAATAACTTCATAAAATCGTATACACACTCACTCGCGACCTCGTTTGCTTCTCATACATATTCCAAGCGACAGCCATGCATATGCACCAGCCATCCATGCATCGTATTGTCGACTCGCTCGCCAATACCGCTTTGATCTCAAAAACTAGCTTCGAGGACATCAAGGGTGCCTAATATGTGTATTGTTTTGAATATTACCCCTTTGATAGTTGATTAAAATGCCGCAGTTGACGGTCAATGTTTTTGTTTGAGATTTTTTTTAATGAGAAATGAAAAATTTGCTTTGGAAACAATGGGAATGGATTAGAGTGGGTGTGGAAACTTTTGCCGTGAAAATGCACTGAAAAAGCCATGATGAATAATAAAATTTATTCACTATATATTATTATACAGGATGGAATTTCGTAACGCCAACTAGAGGGAAGGAGTACTCTAATTAATGAATAGAAAATGATTTTATTCAAAAGAAACAAAGGTTTTTACAAATTTCGAATGATAATTGGCTCACTTCCGGGTGTGGGTATGTGGTATTAATTTTCGAAAAGCTTTGAATGCAGTTTAGTGTCTTTTTAAAAAATAAAAAAATAAAAAATAAAGAAAAATAAATAAATAAAAAATAAAGATTATTTTGAGTATAATTTTCTATCTCCATTTTACAAACCGAAGTAATGAACTAGTGGCAAAAATTTTAACAAGATGCAGTTCTGTCGCAAATCGAAGTTTAGTTTTCTACTGTACTGTTGGTACAGTAGAAAACTAAACTTCGATTTGCGTAGACATAATATTGTAAAGTCAATCATTTTTTTAAGAGTACCTACCTAGGTAACCATGGAATTTTTTGCCGATTCTTCTCCATACGAAACAACCAATTGTAACCGTGCACTAGCTTCTGACGTTTTATAAGTGATGGGCACTTTTATGCCTATATGAAATTAAATATTTTGAATTGAATTTAATTTGAAGCCCAACCAAGCAATAGGATATAGTGTAGGGTTACAAAAAAAAAAGAAGGTTTCTATAGAAATAAAGGGCTCACAGACACTGAACTTATGAAAAATACACTGAAATATGAAACATACCAGACATTAAATTCAAACCAACATCAATAAGTCTCCGAAAAATTAATAAAAAAACCTCTTTCACGAACAAAGCCGATATTTGTTACGCCGATTTTAATTTAAAAACTTTGTTAATCTAAGTATAAAGAGCCGGCCGCAAAAGGAGCGGATCAAAACGATGAAAAATTATTGAAAGGGGGTACTACTGAAGGATGGGAGGAGGGGGGAGATCGACTGTTTGAAAAATACATCGATGAATTTACTGTTAGCGACGAAAAAATGGTTCTTATTTCCACAGAATAAGGATTAGTGTAGCTTGCTTTTTAAATGCTGGCGTGTAAAGGGTGTCTTCAAATTCCGCAATGGGGTGGTCGCGTAATAATCGTGATTTTTTAATCAAATTTCATCTGTACAAGGGAAGTGGGGGCTATATTTTTTCATTATTTAATTTTCGGTCGGTTGAGGTTTTTTTGTAAACGCTCCTTTAAGCGACAGCGATGTTTGAACGAGGTTTCAAATGTTTGGCGGCCTATTGTTACACCGTGACAGTAGCGTAAATATATAATAAAATAATAATAATAAACTTTATTATCAGACCAGAGATCCATATTTTCAGTTACATTAAATTAATACTTACTAAACAAAAACAAAAAGACATACAACACAATACAATACAATAAGCCTACTTCACATACCTGAAAGACAGTATACTGGACAGTGGACTGAATATATGTCAGTTCTAAAAAAATATAAAAATGGTAGCAAAATAAAAAATTCATGATATATTTTTTTGGTTCCACTTCGCACTTCATTAGAAATCAGGTTATTCATAAATTGAATAATATCTATTGCCAGCGGCTATGCTCGCATGAAAGTAGAAAATTGTCCCAAGATATTAACCGAATAAAAACTATCCAATCATGATATCACTAACTCCCTTTTCTTTTATATCACTCTCCACAAAATCCATCCATCTTTTATTTGGTTTTCTTCTCCTTCTCCATCTATCCACATGCATACTCATAATTCTTTTAATAACATGCGTATCATTCCTCTTCTTTACATGATCGTACCAAGACAAACGATTTCCCTCCATCTTCTTAGTCATTGACGCCACTTTCAAACATCCTCTAATATACTAATTTCTCACTTTATCCGTTCTCGTCACACCACACATCCGAGCCTATCAAATTAAAAAAAAAAAACCTCGGCCCTGAAATGAATGTTCCTGCAATCCGTATGCAACGAGAAATAAAATTGCCGAATTAATTCATGATCTGCTCCCTCATAAAATAAACGACCACATTACATATCGGTGTGACAGGCGGCCGTTAATATTTCACCGTTCATTGGGATCGCTTTACGTTATAATATCAGTTGATTGTGATTGTTTTACAAATGTAATTATCGGGATATTGAGATAGGAATTAATAATGAAAAATTAATTATACTTTGATTGTGTGTATTACATTCATAATCAACCTTATAATGTTCCATTGTTGGGACTCAGGCCTCCTCTCTAGGAGAGGGAATGGGCCGTAATTCACCACGTGGGCCCAGTGCGGGTTGGTGTATAATAATAATATTCCACAACTTTCACAAAACGCCATCTGGTCCCAAACTAAGCAGAGCTTGTGCGATGAGTACTAGATAACTAATAAACATACTTAAACATTTCTTAATACTAATGTTATAGATAAATTACACCCAGACACAGAAAAATGATACTGGTCATCACACAAACATTTGTCCTGGGTGGGAATCGAAACCACGACCTCCGGCATAGCAGTCATGGCTACTGACCACTAAACCAACAGGCCTGTCAATATCTTACAATAAAAATAAAATGTCAATATCGTCACATATTTTCGAATTGTTTGGTTCTAGGTTATGGTGGTTTCCTCACGATGTTTTTTTTTCCTTCACCGTTTTGAGAGCAGTGGTGATGAAATAAATTACACAAAGTGAGTCTTTCTTCTACACTTGCCACTTTTCTCTGCTCTTCTCCAGTAGTGGACCGGAGAAGAGCAACCAGCTCCATTTCAGTGGAAATGCACCCTTGAAGGCAGCCAATTGTGAGGTGCAACGTGACAATGTCGTAATAATTTAAAAATGTGTTTTGCATCTGTATAATAAAACCCTTTTGGAACAATTTCTGACAAAAGTTGCCGATTTGGAGCCAATTTTCAGGGTTCCGTACCTCAAAAGGAAAAAACAGAAACCTTATAGGATCACTTTGTTGTCCGTCCATCCGTAGTTAAGTAAGCCCTGGCTGGAAGCTTTGATTCTTGAATTAAGGCCACCACAGGCAAGTTGGGTTAAGCAGCCGACAACCTCATAGGCTGACGTTTATGTAGTAAAAAACGTATATTTCGACACTCGCAAGGGAATCAAAATTCATACGGTACTTCCCGTTAACCTAGAAACCTGAAATTTGGCATGAAGCAAGGTCTTATAACACAAGTATAGGAAAAAATCTGAAAACTGTAAATTTGTAGATACATCACAAAAAAAAAAACTTTTTTGCGATTCGGAAAAATCTTCGAGACTCCATTCGGGAATTGAACTATTTACATAGATAAGTCTGTACGGAACCCCCAGTGCACGAGTACGACCCGCAATTACCTAGTTTTTTTTTTAAACTTTGCAGCTCATTGCGAATTACACATGTACCTATCGTGGATGCGTTCAGTAACATTTAAATTCACATACACTATACACCGGAACAACTATCTTTAAACCAGACAAATATTATTTATTTATGTACACACAAACACTTAGAATCGAAAAGAACAAATACAGATAGAAGAGTACAAAGGTCCTGCTTATTTCTAACGAAATTTCATCCAGCAGACCTGCGACAGGAGAGTTGGATGAGAGATGTAGACGCAGTGTGTATTGTAGGAATCTCATCTGCGCCAAACGTGTTGGATATCACGTTAATATTTTAAAAGCGAGTTTGTGTATATTTATTACTTCATCACTCTCGAACGGCTGACCGAATCAGGATAAAATTTAGCACACGAGTATACCACATCCTGGAATAACACATAAAATACTGAAAAAAAAAGCTGAAAGTAAATTTCCCTTCAAGCGTATAATTCAGAACTACATTTTTTATTATTGATAGGCCCGCGTTTGACCAATATCTCACCTGATGGTAAGCGATGATGTGGCCGACGATAGACTCACTCTTGACTTAAAGACCCCTAGGTTGTAGCTATCAGGAAACACAGACTCCGGCAGGGAATTCCACTCCTTAGCTGTACGCATAATGAATGTGTTCCCAAAACGCTTTGTACGTATGGGTGGGATGTCCACCATGTACCGATGGCGCAACGCCGTACGTCTAGTGGTCCGATGTGGAACGTCTAATGGTACTACTTGAAGTCCTCTCAACCTTAGTTTGGTCTTCGTTAGAATTTTTATTAAGTTCTCTTAATGATTTGATATTTCATTATTATAATTTTAGCATATAAATGTATTTTATTATTAAAAATAACAATTTTTTCTATTTGAAGTTACATCTGTTATTTGTTTATTGTGCAAACCTGCAACAATGTTGTCTTATTTAACCCAAAGGTTGACTGGTAGAGAATGCCTTGTTGCATTAAGTCCGCCTATGTACCACTACTGTACATGAAGTTTAAATAAATAAATAATACATATTATCCCAGGATTATGTTCCTTTAGGACAATTTTCTACTTTCACCCGGGCGAAGCCACTGGCACCAGTTAGTTGTTTGGCGCTGGCTTGCGGACGGCGTGCAATGGGTAGCTCGCCGTCCGACCGTCCAGTAACCATCCGGACCGAGCCCAAGTTGTCGTCGACGCGTAGTGTTGCACGCGCGCCTCAAGGAGAAGTCAGCAAAACCACAGGGTCGAAGCCTATCTGGGGCCATGGGTGAAGCGGAAGAGAACCCCGGGGACTTGGAACGAAGGCAAAGAAGGAACAGGGGTGGGTTTTGAGTCAGTAAAAGTCTGACACTATCTCACGAAAAAAAAACCAGTCAGTTGTTTATAATCCTTTTGGGCGAGTATTAAAAATATCCTATTATCAACTGGCCTTTTTTTAGGACCATCATTTCTGCTATTTTTAGGACCATCATTCACACAGTTTTCCAATAAGAAAGTAATTTTTGAGCCAAGTTCTATTCATCGCAAAACTTTGTAAGTAATATCTTATGGCGATCTGGAACGAATCCAAAAGGCTAATGCCTTCTGATCAGATTAACCATTTATATTCTTGTTAATACTGTTTTATGTTTTAGGTATCTCTTTTGGTGTGTTCTTCTTATTTTTTAGGTGCCTTCTAGTTTTTAAGGTGCCAAAGGACGTATAGACTTTTAATTCGTTTTTGTGCAATTTGGATGCCATACGATTGATAGACATAGGTAATATTATAGTTTACAAAAATAAAACTAGATAATATTTTTTTTGTACCTACCTAATTGGTATAAACTAGTGCTTGACTGCGATCCCACCTGATGGTAATGCTAGAACTACACTGCGCACACGTGTGCCACGTACGCCGATCTGGGCGCGTCGGTCTCCATACATTTTATATGGCAACTAGACTTGTAGAGCTACACTAGATCCACGCCACGTGACGTCGTTCTTTCTACGTACAAATCAGGCGTGTTATAATGACTATAATGCCAACAGAGAGTCATGGGACATTGGCAACGCGACGGGTCTCATTGATTGACTATGATTGTAAAGATGATTTTGTTAGTCATGGTGTATATTGTAGTATATAGATAGATAGATAGATAGATAGATATATTCTTTATTGTACACCAAAAATACAAATTACATTAGGATCTTAAAATTAATAGGGTGTCACAATGGGCGGTCTTATCGCTAAAAGCGATTTTTTACAGACAACCTTTGGATGGATTTGACAGAGAAGGAGAAAAAAGATACGCAGGTAGTTCGTGGTAGATTCTAGGTCAACGAGAAGTACTCAATAGGTTTTGATTTCTTGCAAGTGTCAAAATACATATATTTTGACACTTGCAAGAAATCAATCGCCCACTTTAGATTGCATTGACTTAGAAGTTAGGTTTTTTCGCTCGAAGGGTAGCAGACCTAAGTATGTGATTTTAATTTCAATTTGATCCCTCCATGCGTTCCCAACAAAAAATGACTTAACAGATGGACAATAAACCAATCCTTTAAGTGTTCCAGAACCCTAAAAAAATATACATAGAATTATAGTGACATTATTATTATAAAAAAAACTTATAAACTAAACTATTTATACTAAAACCTAACTATGTATATTACGTAAATATAATACAAAAACACAAAGTACACTCAGGCCTCGAAGTACTCCTTCACATCGCTGTTATCCGGAAATGTGCCCAGAAGACTGGCAGCATTGCCACGTTAAATGGCAATGCTAATTCTTTGGGCGAAGAACGAGCCAGCGATCTGGTCACGCAAAGTGTCGATAATTCGGCGTGAACACTCGAACCCCATTAAATGGAATTATAGTAATATTTTGAATTTCGATAGTGTGTTATTTTATTCAGATTAAAATGGAACCTATTCTATCACAAAAATAAAAAAGGTGAGTTGGTCTCTTGCCATCTTGTATTAATTACTGAATTGATCTGCGATTCTTACTGCAAACACATATTTAAAATCACATAAACATTTTCATCAGCTTAACTTCTTAATTAAATCGAAAACGACAACACATTTTCCACCTCACCGACCAAAAATAATCAACCGTAAAATGCAGCAGCATTTAAAAATCACATCGAACTCAACATTGGTTAAAAAATCACCTTACATTCCCGTTTAAACCCCGGATATCAATTACGGGACACGGGAGAGAATTTAAAATCACTTGTCGATATGCAAATGTGATCCCGGTGTTCAATAAAGTCCCGTGCGGGACAGCCCTAGTCTCGAGCCTCCGGTCATCGATAGCTTCCGGGAACGGGACGGCCGAAGGATTCTTTTTTTACGACGGTTTTTCCGGTTTTTTTTTCTCTTTTGGTAGTGGATGGTAAGGTGCTCTTTTTCGTATTTTCATTATTTATAGGCGTCTGAAAGGAAGTTGTAGTGGCGCCAGTGACTAAAAGAAAAAGGGGAATCATTTGTCTTAGTATGATCTTGTAAAGAGGAGGGATGAAATGCATGTTACTAAAAGAGTTATGCGTATACATGTGGGTGGCGATGAAGAGGGAGGCCAAAGTAAATATAATGAAAGAAGAGTTAGTGATAGCATGACGGATGACCGAACAGAATGGAAGAAAAAAACGTGAGACCCCAAATAACACGGGACAAGAGCAGGAGGCTCATTCTCCTAATGGTAAGTGGTGCTAAGATCAATTGGTATTTTTAAGGGTTTTCTAGATTAATTGCTGTAAGTTTCACTGTTGTCTACTTACCTGTTTTCATGTCATATTTAAAACTAGGTACCGTCTGAAGTACTCATTTCAAACAATACGTTGATTTATTTTCGTAATACTTTAGGTTCACAATGCAGCTGCAGGCCTACTGCAACTGGACGTATCTCTCCTAAGCGTGCTACATCAGTTGGTCCTATATTTTTCGCATCCAGGTGATACTCATGGCCCTTATCAAATACACACCTTGTAACAGGCCTTTTAACGTTATATCTTGCAGAACATACTAAACTGCTAATGTCTCTATCAGAATAACTATTTATGATATTTATAGGTACCTATCATTTGAATTCAAGCTACTGATACCACAAGCTCAAATAACTTCCTACTGCTGTGCTAACTAATACATAAACTGACAAGAAAATGCGAAGTAGAGCATCTTTCAACCCACTTCATCGGCACCAAAGTTCGAACATATATTTATAGGTCCGCTGAAACCATTGGAACGTGTGGGCTCAAGTGGGCCCCTCACACTTGTGTCCCGTCTCACTTACACACTGGTCCGGTTCTATAGTGCTGTCTCTATCTAGCATGCCATTGAAGGGTATCGAATGTTCGGCGCAACAGGTTGATCGGCTTCAGGAATAGGGTTGGCAGTTCGATTGGTTTTCAATAGATATTAAGTTTTCGGGGAAATGATTTTGGTATTGAAAAAGAGGAATGTTTACCTCTATGTTAACTGATCTTTTGAAACTATGAATGTTTTTATTTTATATTATTTTATATTTGACATTGCGGTTAATTGTATATTATCTTTTTAGTAATAATAAAGTTGGACAAAGCGAAACAATTAAATTCATTTTGAGCGGTTCGTAGCTTTAGGAGGAGCATATTATATTTACCCGTAGAGCGCTATCCGCTATCTCTTTAGTCAAAATGAAAAAAACAAGGTATTTTGAGCCTAATGTTTATATTATGAACTTACGGTGTTCCGCTGTGATTTTGAGAGCTTTCTCTTATGAATTCATGCGGTATCATGTGATATTTGAAAGATTTGAGCTTAATGTTTGATCAACTCAGGAGTCACAGAGCGATTTCTGGCTACCATAGGCGCGAGCTTGCGGACGACCGCCCGTCCATTAAGGAACAGGCTCGAGTTGAAGGTGCGTAGTGATCCACGCGTGTCTCAAGAAGGTGTCAGCAAAGCTAAAGGGGTTCAGAAGGACCGATGCTTGCTAGGAACGCAGCGGGAACGTTTGAAAGGGTGACCATGGTTCTAGAACGTAAAGGGCAACAAAAAATTCATTTAATTTTAAAAATATTTCCTGAAAAGCAGTGCCAACCCTATACCGACTTATCGTTTTTCAGTTCCGTGCAGGGACGTTCGACGGCCCGTACCGGGATATCTGTTATTGATAGGTTAACAGGTGCGAACCGAGCGTGGGGGATTTTTGTACAACGCCGCATTTGAGGGTTACGCCGTGTACTGACACTTTTTATGTGTGTTACGAAGAAGTTGGAAAGAGTTAACCTTTCGATATCTATAAGTATTTACAGGGAACGGTTGCTTATTTTCGATATTTACAGACTACATTATGAAGAACTTCTTATTTACGTTCTTGGAAAAATACCCTGTAAATAAAACGTTCAATATTTTATAATCTATGCGGACGCCGCTGTTTAACCGAAATGGCGCGAAATTACGCGCGAACGCCGGCGCGTTGAGTGGACTTGTAAGATTATCGACGTTTGGTTACTTGTTTTATTAAAGTTAAGAAGAATTATGCTTAAAGGCAGAACTACACTGCGCACACGTGTGCTACGTACGCCGATCTGGGCGCGTCGGTCTCCATACATTTTATTTGGCAACTAGACTTGTAGAGCTACATTAGACCCACGCCACGCGATGTCACGCGACGTCGTTCTACGTACATAAATCAGGCGTAGTCCACGTGTGCGTCGGTCTAATGTAGCGAGCGTCAGAGGTAACTTTTTTTTTAAATTGTTTTTTTATTATTGATAGGCTCGCGTTTGACCACCATCTCACCTCATATTAAGCGATGATGTGGCCGACGATGGAGCACGCTTGCCTAGAAGTAACCTATTCGCTCTTGACTTAAAGACCCCTAGGTTGTAGCTATCAGGGAACACAGACTCCGGCAGGGAATTCCACTCCTTAGCTGTACGCATTATGAATGTGCTAACTGCATCCGTCGACACGGGGCGGCGGCAGCTGTGACACGTTGGCGGCAGCTGTTGACGCGTCGATGGCAGCCGTCGACATTCCAACTTTGAAAATCAGCGGCGGCCGTCGTGTGTGTCATGTGTCACTATAGGTCGACGGCTGCAGTTGCCTCTGCCGTTGGCAGCATGCTGCTCAAGTGTATGAGCTCTTACTTACCATCAGGTAGGATTGCCATCAAGCAATAGTTTATGTCATTTAAAAAAAAAACTGGGCAAGTGCGAGTTGGACTCGCGCACTGAGGGTTTCGTACTAACTTACCTATGAAAACAGTTAAATTTTTCCGAATCGCAATTTTTTTTTGTGACGTAACTACAAATTTACAGTTTTCAGATTTTTTCCTATATTTGTGTTATGAAACCTTGCCTCATGCCAAATTTAAGGATTTTAAGTCAACGGTAGGTACCCTATGAATTTTGATTCCCTTGAGAGTGTCGAAATACACGTTTTTTGCAACATAAACGGCCGTATCTTTTTCTTTCGTTAACTTAGAAGTTTGATTTTTCACAGCTTCAAGGGACCGCAGACTTGAGTATATGGCAAAACCGTAGAGGCCCAGCAGAGCCGAAACCTTCCGGGCCATGGGTGGACTTCCGAAAGGGAAACCCCGGATTGCAAGGCAATGAAGGAACATAGGAGTGGTTTTAGAAGGTAAAAGTCTGACACAACCTCGCCCAAGAGCGGGAGAAGATATTGAATGATTTTCCTCCTAAAAAAAGGAAAGATACATATGCTATAATTACTATAGCTACATATGTACATGCATACTAAAACTATAGGCAAAAATATAAATACTGATAATCACTGCGACGCGACGGTTGAGCGACGCACTCAATTTGGTTTGGTAATTCATTCCACAAACGAGCAACCTGGGATAGAAAATTAATATCCAAGAAATTGAAAACACTTATGTGAAAACTGAAATATTTGAGCTGAAAATATTGATTTGAAAATGGTTGAGCTGAGTGGTGCTAATATTGGCGTCATGTTCGTGAACGGGCGCTGTCAGTTGAGACTGGTCATCTCTTAGCTGCCAGTTGCTATTTTAATATCTATATTTAGTTTGTATTTTTACTTTATTTACATTGTTCTCACATGATAGCGACAAGAAACATGTAACAGAGATATTTGTAATTACAAAACATGATTGAAAAGAGTGTCCATGGAGTTTCTTGCACATTCTTCTCCATAGAGATCTACGCTTTGGAATGTGCAATTAGCATCATTTATTTTTTCTGACTGACTGACTTCATGACATTTCAAAAGTGCCTGTAAATGGTTTATTTGAAATAAAATGCTTTGAATCTTTGAATCTTTGAATCTTGAATTATATTAACTACAAACTGAACAATCAATTTCCTCAGTCTTTAAACCCAATAAAACTGCCCATAGCACTCTATCAGCACCTCTCATCCCTTCCATCAAGCATTTAACCCCTATCGCTATAAATTTTACAACCACCTACGATGGGTTACCCATCGATCAAGACGGGTAGCCCGATACCCGGCCCTCTTCACCTTGACCTTACCACAGGTCGATCAGACCGCATCCCTTCGATACGTGACCTTTACGTCAAGTGAACTTTGGAAGGTTAAGTTTTGTTCGAAGTGGGTTAAGTAGAAAGTGTTGGGTTCAAGTTTGAGGAGTTGTTTGAGTGTATGATGTAGGATGTGGTGATTTAGAAAACTACAATATTTATTTATTTAAGGACAACCAACAAAGCATACTTACACCATTATATATTATATGTTAAAGACGGCATGCTTTAACCTTTAAGCGGTCGCGCGGCGTCGAATCGACCGTACTCTACAGTTAATATATTTCCGATCATAATTTCAAAATTTTTCGTCAAAATAACGTATCATTTCTAGTAGCTTGTCATTAGTCCACTACTGACGAAAATAACTCCATTTCCTCTTACTACATTCCTCCTGAAAGATGCAAAATGTGTGTGTTTAGGTCGCGGCGCAGGCGTCGATAAGACTCCACGCGCTTGCCTTGTATTTTTAAATTGACGAGAAGACTGCTTCTGAAGAAAATTAGACCTAAGTAGATGAAAAACTCTTTGATGTCAACTATTTGATCTATTAAAGAATATTAAAAAAATAAAAATTAATTGGAGATATAATCAAGACTCACAATAGAACTCTTGTTATGTCGGGCAGAATTGATTCCTAATCCGAACAAACCAGTTTAACTTCAAAATTTTGATTTGAATTTAAACAAATTATTGTTTAGTTGAAAAATAGGTAATATCTGAATCATCATCATCATCATCATCTTCCTGCCCTTGTCCCGTGTTATTTGGGGTCGGCGCAACACGTAGTATCTGAATATAAAAAAAAAATATCATTAATTAATCAGTTTTCTAAGTTCCTGAAATCTTCCATCGGTCTTTTAGGTTACGCACGACCGCTAATGTTTCAAATAGTCGCGCACCCGCTAGAAGATAAAACTTAAAAGGAGTTAAGAACTAACGTATCTATTCACATTTTGTTCGACGTTAAGCCAACCAATACAAAAAGAAATATGACAACAAAAACTAATTCTGAATATTTGAACATTTACAATTTCTAAATATTTATTTATGAGAATTTAGTCCTCTTCACTCACATAAAGTACGTGAAAAGGATAAAATTGTGTTTTCACTCTTGTGATAATGCCTTATACAAGGCAGACTTAAATTTACGTAACGAGTAAGACAAATCAATATCACTGGGTGAGCGTGACAGGCAATCAAATTGAACCTGAATCCTGTTAACGGTGGAAAAATGACCAAGATTGGTTTTGAAGCCCTTATCGCGTTTGATTTTCGATATATCATAATTCCTAGCCAGAAATCGAACTCGAACACAAAATTCCGTGGTTAAGACCGCCGAAGAGCCGCCCGAAGCCATCGATTCCCCATGGTACTAAAATCATCCTGTGTTATCATTACCTTCATACCATTACCTCCATATACACCATCATCGATTGGCTATGCATATCGATTTTACAGTTGTTTAATAAAATTGTTGCCCGCTCATGATTCCCTGTGAAATCTATAAGATTGATTTTATTATAGAGCTTGCTTGCCGTGGGCTAGTGAAAACTTAAAGGAGATTGATGCAAATTGGTTGAACATCGTCTATCGGGTATTTATTTATTTCTTCATTACAAGATGCTGTCAGTGGCTTTGCCTGCCTGAATATAGAAATTAACCCAAGAAAATATGGATGGGCTTACAATGCACAATAAACAGCTTGATATTACATGGAGCATTAGATGTAGGTAATTAGAGGTATTGCGTGGAGTTTGATAAATCATTCTGATTTTTTAACCGACTTCAAAAAGGAGGAGGTTATTTATGTTCGGTTGAAAGTATGTTGTTTATTTTATTTTTTTATGTATGTTCACCGATTTCTCGGTCAATTGTGGACCGATTTTGAAAATTTTTTTTTGATTGAAAGGTTATGCTTCCGAGTTGGTCCCATAGAAATATTGTTACGATCTGATCATGACCTTCGAAGATATGGAACAGAACTCCTCTTAGGATCACAGCAGAACCGTCGTAAAAAGTAAAATTGCTTTGTTTATACGTGTAGTCGATGACTGACTGAAAGTAGATGGGGAATATATCGAACTGATCTGATGATGAAGCCTGAAGTTAGGCACCGGAACTCTGTAATAAATTAATGTAATCTAACCGTGTTTGGGATTATTAGAATTGTCATGAGATGCACTCTGGCTACAAGGTATTTAAGTTTGGCTGAGGGGTACTTTTTAGTGGTGGTACCATAACTAAAAAGTGTAAAATAAAAAACTTTTTACAAAAAAATACAACCGACTTCAAAGTAAAAAAAACACTGAAAAGTGCAAAATAACTTTAATTTCGGAAGTCGGTGTTAAATAACGAAGAGACAAAACTATTATAAAAACACCGACTTCCGAAATTAAAGTTATTTTGCACTTTTCAGTGTTTTTTTTACTTTGAAGTCGGTTGTATTTTTTTGTAAAAAGTTTTTTATAGATAGTTTTTATGTAACTATTTGTTTTTGTCATGACCTCCTCCTTGCGTCGTATTCCTCAATGCTGAGGGTCGTGACCTCCCTGCTTCATCACTTTCATTTTTATGATGTTCCTCCATCTATTCCTGTCTCTGGTAGTGTGAAGGGCCTTGTATACTGTGGAGTCAAGAGCGGTGCGGATCTGGTCGGCCCAACGTATTGGGCTGAGCCCGCGAGGCCTTTTTCCAGCTACTTTACAGGTTACGATTAGCCTTTCGAGGTTTCCATCGTCTTTCCTTGCAATGTGACTGAAGTATTGCAGAATCTTGCTAAGACACTGCACTCGTTGAGTCGAGGCTTCAAAGTCTTGAGCATCGACGCCGAGTTGCTAACCTGTCGGTTTTCTACCGGTTGCAGTTCGAGGAGTGTGCGTCGGAATCGCATAACCTAATTCCGCCTAGCCCGTTCCATCATCGGACCACCAGGCGCACGGCAATGCGCCACCGGTACATGGTGGACATCCTACATATACGCACAAAACGTTTTGGAAACACATTCATTGTGCGTACAGCTAAGGAGTGGAATTCCTTGCCGGTATCTGTGTTTCCTGATGGCTACAACCCGGGAATCTTTAAGTCAAAAGTGAACAGGTTACTTCTAGGTAAGCGCGCTCCATCGTCGACCACATCGTCGCTTTCCATCAGGTGAGATAGCGGTCAAGCGCGGACCTATCAAGAATAAAAAAAGACACTCGGATGACAACCGCATCGAGATTTTTAGTTCTCGCAGTATGGATACGTTGGTCCGAAATGCTGTCCAAGGGATACGGAGTATTTTTCTCCAGCACCACAACTCAAAGGCGTCAATGCGTTTGCGATCTGCTGCTTTCAGCATCCAAGTCTCAGCGCCATATGAAATGTTCGACATAACCAGAGTCCGCACCAGTTTGGTTTTGGTCTTTATGGAGATGTTCGGTCCCTCCAGATTTTGTATAGCTGAGACATTTTTTTTTTTTTATAGGCTTGGCGCTCTTAGCCATACCAATTCTTCTGCGGATTTCCTTCTCGCACGAGCCATCGGTACTGACATTGGAGCCCAGGTAATTAAAATTGTCCACTATTTCTAGGTCCAACGCGCTTACCATCAGGTGGGTCGCAGTCAAGCACTAGTTTATATCAATTAAAAAAAAAAAGAATTCAGTCCTAACTATTTCTAGCCAATCACGAATTTCATTAAATCTGAAAACGTCGCAGTAAATTTTAAATATTCTAACTACTATACGTATGTGTTGCAGTCAATACTATTAATTAGTCAAAATTAGTTTTGACTGATTTCAATCAAAAGTCTTATTATGTTAAAATGCGTTTGTTTTGCTATTTAGAAAAAATAAATACGAAACCTTTTAGCTATTTATAACTTCTTGTAATCAATATAAAAAAAAATTAAATAGTTACAAAAAAAGCAACCAATCTAACCAGTTTTTGAGATAATATACTAACATTTACGCGCTACCCTGTAGCGACATCTATGTTACCTCAAGAACTAAAATTCAATTCAATTAGAACATATAAAACAGTAAATAATCAATTATTGGGCAGTTCTCTAGACCAGACATAACAACCGTCCCGTTAAAAGATCCTCACTTTTTAACAGAGGTTTATGGGACTTTACACCCCATATAATACGCATAAAACTAGTTAATTTTCCCGTGTTATTTGGGGTAATAGCAATACCCCCTTTTTTCACGTCACACCACATATTATTATTCATCTTACCATTCACATCTCTGCAACAATTATTATTTTTTCATCCATTTTTATCACAGCTTAACATTCAGATCCATACAGTAACAGATCTTATCACGGACTTATAGATTTTACCCATTAACTCAAGGGACTAAAGTGAGTCGCAAGTTGGTCGTTATTTCAATTTTTTTAATTTTTAAAGTAGTTTTACTGGTCAAAAGTGCCCGGTTCTGACCAAGTTAAAACTAGTTTTGCCCAATTTTTAGTTTTGGTAGTGACATAATTATGTATGTGCCCCCAAAACTAGGTAGTAGGTAGGTACCCAACTCCAAAAACCCAGCAGTCAGTCAGTCAGAAATCAAAATACGCTTTGAACCCACACGAGCTATACTCCGTTATTAGTTGTAATGGGCTATTGTTTAACTAACCACGAGTAGGATAGATAACTTTCAACGATGCTTCTGCCACGTATCGCCTTTGTACAGACCTTTGCCGAGAAATATGGCCGCGGGCTGGGAATTGTAGAATAGTGAGCGAAATAGAGGTGCCGTGATGTTTTTTTTTGTTATTTTTATTGACATGACCACTACCTCACCTGATGGTAAGCGATGATGTAATCGACGATGGAGCACGCTTCCCTAGAAGTAACCTAGCATAATCAAACTTATAATGTGTGTGTGTTTTGTATGCTCCTACTGCTGAAACTCAAGTCTTTTCTCTTGGACAGAAAATGGGCCATTAATCCACCACACGGGCTCAGTGCGGGTTGATGGATATCATAATTATATTATATCTTTGGATTTTTGGTTCCAGGATATGATTTCCTCACGATGTTTTCTTTCGCCGTTTTGAAAGCAGTGGTGATGTAATAATTTACACAAAGTAAAGTGTGTACCTGGGTTTGAACCGTTGGCGTAAAACTCGTTAGTCGAGATCTAAAGGTAAATCACTCAGCCATCACCACTCATTGAGCTGATTGTTTTTATATAAGTAGACAATTACCTTCCCAGAATTAACTTATTTTTAATTATTTACACTGTACAATATTTATAGTGGGTATGTATGTCACGTTCCAGACTAACTAAAACACTAAATCAATTTAACCTTTCGACTTCAAGAAATGGTCAGAAGTACTATTTTGAACAGTTACAATTACTTTTAAAATACTAACATTTTCTCAAAAACCGGTGAGATTATTAGGTTAGGTTAGATCTAGTTTAGCCCAATTTTTAATTTTGATTGTGACATAATTATGTAAGTACCTCCAAAACTACAGTTAGACAAAGACATTTTATTTAATGATAATTAAAAAAAATCTTTTGTTGTGATTACACAGACAGACAATACACACAGACAAAGAGACAACTAATACATACAGATAACTAAAATATTACATTTTTTTTTCTGAATTACAAAACAAACACATTTAACTAAATAAGGTTTTTGACTAATTTTTTTTTAAATTGATATACCAATGCTTGACTGCGATCTGTGACTGCGACTAATTATTAAGTATTGACCCTAATTGACAATCCCTATAGTTTTTTCATTCCTTGAGTTGCTTCTTGGAATATCTATGTAATTTATTTTGCCCATTTCTATAAATTGTTGAGTCTAAGCTCGTTTGATCTCACTATTATGTTAAGTGATGTGTGGCTAAGTTCTTTGTGAGCGGACATCGGACGATAGTTCGCTTAACTTTAACTTAACTGTGTTAATCATCGCGTATTAGATGCTCTTTGAAGAACATTGAAGCTCTGTAATATGTTATTAAAGAGAATTATTAATACCCGTGTATTATTTTTTCATTGGAGTGCAATAATCTTATGTTTTGACGGATCTGCGAGAAATCAGCATAATGTGTTAGAAAGGAATGATCTAAAAAGTCTTTTTTTTAGGTGGGAAAATCATCTTTTGACAAATCCCGCTATTGGGCGGACCGGGAAAAAGTGTCAGACTTTTACTGACTAAAAACCCACTCCTGTTCCTTCTTTGCCTTCGTCCCAGTGCCCCGGGTTTCACTTTCACACTACCCGTGGTCCCAGTAGGCTTCGACCCTGCTCTGGGCCCTTACGATTTGCTGACATCTCCCTGAGGCGCGCGTGGAACAGTACGCGCCGTCGACGACTTGGAAATAATGTTGAATTTTGTTATCACTAGTTCCATTTTATTATTTTAGGCATTAAGTCTTGAATATCGACGTGCAATTGCTAGCCTATCGGTTTTTTGTAGGTTGCGTTTCGGGAAATGTTTATCGGAATTGCATAACTTAATTCCGCCAAACCCGTTTCATTCTCCAACCTCTACTCGTGTGGCAAAGAGCGCCACCAGTGTGATTTTTTTTGCGTATTGCCAGTGATGACACATGACTCTGAAACGTGATCGCTCACAATGGACTTCATCCGAAGTCTCTAAGTCACCAAAGGGCTTAGTTCCCTAGCGTGATCGAATCAGGAACTAAGATAAACACAGAAGAACTGAAATTACTAGTATAGTCCAAATAATCGCAAAAAACAAGTTAAATGCACATAGTCAGGGCACATTGCTTGCAGAACAGATTGTCGATGCGACCAAAAGGTGAGTATCGACAGCGTACCGGAAGGTAAACAAAGAAAAGACATCCTACAAGATATATTTTTGCAATATCATATAGATTATTAGACCCCACCCACCATAAATTCGTTAATAATTTATTTTGTTAACGTCTCATTTATTGATAGTTGTAATTATTTATTTTTCTTACTTTTCTACTGGTCTACACTGTCCTTACATAATATCTATTAATACTGTAATATGGAAATATTGTAAGAACAACAATATTTTTTAAAAGAGTAAATAAGAAGTTTCTTGCCGGTTTTTCTCCATATGAAACGATCAATTTGGAACCGTGCACTAGCTTCCTGACGTTTTATAAGTTCTCACGCCTACATGCCCCATGCCTAAGTGAAATAAAAACATTTGAATTGTGTTTTTTTTTTTATTTTGATGGACTGATGACCTGGTGAGAGTCACGGGAGTCCGATGGATGTGAGACGCACAAAACCAGTCTTTGTGGTGACATTTGGAGGAGGCCTACGAACAACCGTGGAGTGGACGTCTTTTCACTGAAACGATGATGATAAAAATTTGTTGTAACAAATAGTCTTGATTTTTTTACCGACTTCAAAAAGAAGTAGTTCTATTTTTATTTTTTAGGGTTTCTGTACCTCAAAAGAAAAAAAACGTAAACCTTATAGGATCACTATGTTGTCCGTCCGTCTGTCTGTCAAGACCCTTTATCTCAGGAACGCATGGAGGTATTAAGTTGAAATTAAAACCATATAGGTACTATAGTCTGCGGTCCTTTGAAACTGTGGAAAAATCAAACTTCTAAGTTATAATAAAATAATAATATAATATTCACACAACTATCACACAACGCCGTCTAGTCTCAAGCTAAGCAGAGCTTGTATTATGAATACTAGACAACTGATAAAAATACTTAAATATTTCTAAATACATGCATATTATTGATAAACGTTATAGTTAACGAAAAAAAAGATACGGCCGTTTATGTCTCAAAAAACGTATATTTCGGCACTTTCAAGGGAATCAAAATTCATAGGGTACTTCCCATTGACCTAGAATCCTAAAATTTGGCATGAAGCAATGTCTCATAGCACAAGTTTAGGAAAAAATCTGAAAACTGTAAATTTGTAGTAATGTCACAAAAAAATGAAACTGTTTTTGCGACTCGGAAAAATCTTCGTAACTCGATTCGGGAATTGAACTGTTTTCAAAGGTAAGTTTGTACGGAACACTCAGAGCGCGAGTCCGACTCGTACTTGCTAAGTTTTTTTTATTTTTAGTTTCTATGTACTTGTTTCTTACGGCCGTATCCTTCTTTTTTTTCGTTAACTCAGAAGTATGATTTTTTTCACAGCTTCAAGGGACCGCAGACCTTAGTGTATGGTTTTAATTTCAACTCAATACCTCCCCGCATTCCCGAGATAAAGGGTCTTGATAGACAGACAGACAGACAGGCGGACGGACAACATAGTGATCCAAAACAACAAGATTGTGTGTCTCACGGCTGCGCTAAAAAAGTCTAGTTCAGCTTAATGCCAGATAACTGCGTAACAGTTGCCTGATGCTGGTTTTCAACTGAACCTTATTTTGAGACTTTGTAAATCAATCATGAACCATTAACCCTCTCGTACGAAGGAATCTTAGACAATAGCATTGGTAGAGTGTAAAGCTGCACTTTTGACCCTTAACTGTACAATTAAAATGCAGTATCTAATGAATTACAAACACTTACAACCCTCCCTCTGTATTAAACAAATCTGTATCCCCCCCGACCGATAAAACTATTTCCTCCATTGCCAAAGACTTAAAATTTATGGAGCTTCCAGCCGTGGATATTAGTGAGAGTGTCCAGAGTTCCAGAATGCTCCAGAAGCGCATTGCAGAGTGTCGGCATACGAACAATTAGAGCGCTTTGTCCAATATTCAATAGTGGGCGCCGAGTGCCGACCTGTAATAACGCCCCTGGTGTTTTGAATGTAGCGTTGGCAATAGAATGGATGGACTTCGTGTTTTAACACTAGAAGAGCGGAACATCAATGTCAATTTTGGTTATTTTATTTTTCCAACAGTAATATCGAAAGATGATGTACAAAATGAAACTAATAACTAAATAAATTTTGCCCGCGTGATGGACGGTCCAATCCCTCTTTTGGAGGAAGACTGAGTTCCAGCTGTGTGAACATTATAAAGCTGATGATGTTTTTTTTTTCATTTTCTGGATTGCAGGATAGTTTGATAGAGTCACCGCAGTCCAGGAACATAAAGGCCAACTGAAGAAACACTTCATCAACATCATTGCAGCCGAAAGACGTCCACTGTTGGACATAGGCCTCCACCAAGTGTCGCCATAATGATCGGTCCTGTGCGTCTTGCATCCATCGGATTCCCGCAACCCTAACCAGGTCATCCGGTCCACCTTGTGGTAGGCCTTCCAACGCTGCATCTCCTGCTATGTGATCGCCATCGTGGTCGAAGGAACACGGGTTCGTTTAATTCAGTAAAAGTCTAATATTTCTTCTCGCTCCACCAAGACCGGGAGAAGTTATTTGATGATATCACACAAAAAAAAAAAACAGGACTTCAGTTTTTATCATTTTTGTTAAGAAATTAAAAATGCTGTGTACCCTCAAAATTAACAATATTTAAAGAAATGTACATTTGGGTAGCTTGTAAACAACAAAATTTAGGTACCCTCAATCTAAGCTACTTCATTTATTTGCACTTTTTTTTAACCAAGTTTTTTTTTTATTAAATAAGTTTGCAATACTGTATTGTAAAGAGAAAAGATTTGTTAAATCTATAATCTATCTATAGAAGTATGGTTTCCGTACTTTGTCCATGATGGACTATTGTGCGTAAAAAGTTGTATTTTGGTTTGTAATGAGTAAACTGAAAAACTGTTGGACCGTTTTAAAGTGTTTTTTTAACCAGCTGAATGCTACTTTATCATCGAGTGAAATAGGCCAATAGGGAATAGGTCGTGGCCAGATCTCAGAATTGATCACTTCATTATATGGTCAAAAAAAATCTGGCCAGATCATGTAAACGTTGTTTGGCCATATCATTGATGTGGGATTTCAATAATAATAAAAGGTCTAAAGAAAGTAGGCTAAACGAGGATTGACATATTATGAAACTTTAACTTTTAAAACGATCTGGCCAGTTTTACTTGGCCATATCATGAAGTGATTGGGCACGCCATAATTATGGCGGTAAGTCCCCTCTTTGAGGAGTGGCTGGAAAGGCAACACGGCGTCCTTACCTTCCGCATGACGCAGGTCCTCACCGGACATGGTAAGTTCGGGAGGTTCCTGCACCGGATTCGTGCGGAGGAAACGCCCGGGTGTCACCGTTGTGTGGACCACCCGGAGGACACGGTGGAGCACACGGTGGAGGTGTGTCCCGCTTGGGCAGAGCAACGCCGTGCCCTCGTGGGGGCGATCGGCGGCGGCGATCTCTCGCGCCGGGCCTTGGTACAGGCCATGGTCCGGATCGCTTATCATCAGGTGAGATGGTGATCAAACGCGAGCCTATCATTAATAAAAAAAAAAAAAAACAACTGGGTAGCAACTCGTCGATGCTCAAGACTTTGAAGCTTCGACTCGACGAGTGCATCATCAGTGATCCTCTTAACTCGCTTCTAAATGTACTGATCCAGAATGTAAAAACTTATAACAATCATGTTAAGACTTGGAGTCATAACAAAAACCATATGGACAGTTGGGACGTTAGAGTCGTGCTCGCGTTTGATCACCATCTCACCTGATGTTACCTTCAGGTGAGATGGTGATCAAATGCGAGCCTATCAATGATAATAAAAAAATATATATAATTTCCTTTTTTTGTAATTACATTACCGATCCACCATATTCTATCCCTTGCATACAGATGGGCAGTGCCCACGGCTACGAATCTAAGCTTTCGCACAATTTCCTATCGCGCTGCGGAGCACCTTTCTAGCTCCGGGTGGCTTGTCGAACCGCCCAGGTACCCCAGGTACCCTATAGGGTACACTGGGTACCCACCGCACCAGGATGCGGGAGAAAATGGTTGCTAAAGCCATTGTTTCGACGGCGAACGTGTCGGCGGGTGTCATTATGTTTACGCCTCAGGGTGGTTTTGATAGATAGTGATTGTTAATTGGTTTCAGTTATTATTTGTGTTGCAAATATTATGTACATTTTTAGAAAAGGCAATATTTAAAGAGGTCAAGTTTGTTTTTTGTTTTAAGGAGGTAATCTCTGAAAGTACTGGTCTGATTGCGCAATTTTTTTTTTCACCGATAGAAAGTTGCTTTATTCCTGAGTGACATAGGCTATATTTTATATATGTGGGCGAAGCCACGGGCAAAAGCTAGTATAATAATATATATTTTATATGTGATTATATTTTGTATGTGAGTTTACATGTTTGCCTCTTGGTAGATAGCTGCGTCAGCCATACATTTAAGTTTGTGTATTATCATCATCATGATCATATCAGCCGAAAGACGTCCGCTGTTGAACATAGGCCAACCCCAAGTGTCGCCACAATGAACGGTCCCGTGCGTCTCGCATCCATCGGGTTCCCGCAACCCTTAAGGTCACCTTGTAGGAGATCTTCCAACACTGCGTCTTAGTTTAATAAAATATAATATAATAAGTATATAAATAATATAATAAGTTATTATTTCGGGGTACAATAAAGCTATCAATCCACACACAGAGCAGAAGCATAAATTTGATGATTCCCCAATCAAAAAAAAAAGTTAAGATCCCAAATGCAAAAGCCTGCACCTTAAGATTTAAAAAATGAATGACAAAAAATATTATATTACCATTTCTGCGTAATGTTCAAAAAATTTAATATTTTCAGCTAAATAAAAAAAATATTTCTTCAGTGAAAAAAAACAAAAATTATTTCTTCAGTGCGGTACGAGGTTAAAGTGGTCACTTTATTCATTAAAATTTAATGCAATGGAGTATCTACTCTAATACGGGGTCCCGTATTAAGTAGATACTCCATTGCATTACATTTTAATAAGGCATTTTAAATATAATATTCATAATTTTCCTAAACTAAACCATATTGAAGTTAAGACTATATTTTTTTAACCGTAGAATCGTTCCGCACTGAACGTGTTAAGATTTATCAAGGACATCACAATACTTTAATATTTAGCATAGCATAGCCGGCGTTATCATGTTCCCACTGTTGGGGTAATCCACCACGCGGGCCCAGTGCGGGTTGAAGATGTCACATGTCTTCAAATTTTTGGTTCTAGGACATGCCGGTTTCCTCACTATGTTTTCCTTCACCGTTTTGAGAGCAGTGGTGATGAAATAAATTACACAAAGTAATGCGCCTGGCTGGGTTTGAACCCGCGATCTACAACTCGTAAGTCGGGGCCATAGCCACTCGGCCACCTCTGCTCTATATTTATCTTTATTATTTACTATACGTAAATAAAAATTCATAGGTACTCGAAATCCTAAACAAAAAAATTCCTCCCACAAAACAGTTTTCATTTCGTACTCAAATCATCTCGAAAATGATCCTCAAATAAACGGCGACATAAAATATACACACATCGTGTGTGGCCATTAAAACCGCGTATCTGAGGCTCCTGGCGCGACGTAGCGATTTATTTTAACACATTTTGTTTATAAATGATATAATGCGATACTCGCGCGTTACGCCACAGAAAACCGTCTTTGTAACGAGACGTTCGGTATTTGTATAGAGCTGATGATACCGTTGAATATATTGCGTAGAAAGAAATTGGTTCAGAGCCCAGCCCCCCTAGCCAAATTACAATCGTTTCGTTCGCGCCGAACGCCTCGAGTAAGCCACGCCTCCGATTCCTTTGTTCTGACCACGTGACTGAGCATTGAGATGACGTCAGAACAAAAGAATCGGAGGCGCGAACGATACTATTGTAACTTAGCTAGGACAGGTTATAAGCTCGTTCCATCATCGGGCCACCGTAGGCCGGCCGGACGGTAAGCTACCTTCGCTCTTATTTGCGTCTCCGTAAACTCGCTCGTCGTCCGTAAACCCGCACCTAAGTCAGACGTGGCCTACGTCCAGAGCTTCTCCTTTCACGGCGACTGGGGCGTGAAGATGTTCATTCCATCACGGTTTTACAGACCTATGCTCGGTTTTTAAGGTTCCGTACCTCAAAAGGAACAAACGGAACCCTTATAGGATCATTTTGTGGTCCGTCTGACAGTCTGTCTGTCTGTCAAGACCCTTTAACTCAGGAACGAGTGGAAGTATCGAGTTGAAATTAAAACTAAGTACTCAGGTCTGCGGTCCCTTGAAACTGCGAAAAAAAAACTTCTATGTTAATGAAAAAAAAAGATACAGCCGTTTATGTCGCAAAAACGTATATTTCGACACTCTTAAGGGAATCAAAATTCATAGGGTACTTCCCGTTGAATCCTAGAACCTGAAACTTGGCATAAAGCAAGGTCATATAGCACAGTTGTAGGAATAAATCTGAAAACCGTAAATTTGTTACTAAGTCCAAAAAAAGAAAACTTTTTTTGCGATGCGGAAAATTCTTCGAGATTCCATTCGGGTATTGAACTATTTACATACTTTAGGTAAGTCTGTACGGAACCTTCAGTGCGCGACTCCGACTCGCACTTGTTTATTATTGATAGACTCGAGCTTAACCACTATCTCACTTGATGATCTCAACGATGTTGTCGACGATGGATCACGCTTACCTAGAAGTAACCTATTCGCTCTGGACATAAAGACCTCCAGGTTATAGTGCTATCAGGAAAAAAAGGTTCCGGCAGGAAATTCCACTCCTTAGCTGTACGCACAATGGATGTGTTCCTAAAACGTTAAGAGCGTACCACCATGTACCGGTGGCGCATCGCTATACAATGCGTTCCAAATAAGAATAGGATCGATTGCCATGTCACGTCATACTGTCAAATCGCAAGAAATTGGGCAAAATTGAAAAAATCAGAGATGAGCAAAATTGATGAACTGGATTCTGATTTAACTTTTTCCGTTCACAGTTCGTAAATAAATTAAATTTTTAAAATTTCTTGTTTTGCTCACCATAATAATTTTTCGATTTGACAGTTTGACGTGACGTCACAACATGGCAATCGATCCTATTCTTATTTGGAACGCATTGTACGTCTAGTGATCCGAGCTTAGAGAGGGTTTAACTGAATTAAATTATATTATTCAGACGCACACTTCCCGAAATGCAACTGGTAGAAAATCAACAGGCTAGCAACTCGTCGATGCTCAAGACTTTGAAGCTTCGATTCGACGAGTGCATCATCAATGATCCTCTTAACTCAACTTATGACAATCATGTTAAGACTTGGAGTCATAACATAAAAACACATGGTCAGTTGGGAGGTTAGAGTCGTGCATGTAATCTAGGCTTACGAAAATAAAATAAAAACCCTTTAAATAGTTTCCGTCACGCTCGACTACGTAACGCTAGTACGGGTAACATCGGTTAGACTCGGTTGACCTTACTTACCTGAACGATTTCGGTTCTGTTTTATTAGTATCGCCTTGATGAAGTTATGAACGTTTCGACACTTCTGTCATATGTTTTTGTATTAGTTAACACATAGTTACCATGATTATAAACTGCTCCAAATTCATTAGCCACTTATTCTCCTTGAAAAAAAAATTTCAAAAGTTTCGCACTCACAACTCTATATGCATCCCCGCATATGGTGTGCTAAGAACGCTCACGTACATTTTCTAGCACTCCGGTTTATGTAGGGCATTTATTCTTAGAGCTACCCCCGTCCCCGAGGGGTGGGTACCCTGTGTTTTGTGTACTTTATCATCGCGTATTGATGTTTTATTTGCACTGTTTTCGTCTGTAATTGTGCGTTTTTACGTGGGTGGAAGTAGTGGGTGGTGTAATTCTGCAATTTATTGATTGTGATTTGTCATTATTAGAGGGATGATACTTCTTTTGATGCGGTTTTTGTTGATTGATAATTATATCTAACTAGTTTCAGCAAGCGGCTTCGTTCGCGCGATAGTAGGTTTCTCCATACAAACTTTGGACTCCCGTTTCATCCGTTTAAGGGGTGAATTTTGGAATATTCTCTCTAAATACTCGCCCACGTAATAAAAGGAAACCTTGTGCAAAAATTCAAACTCTAACTCCTCGTAGTTTTTCAGCTGTGCGTTGATATATCAGTTTCTTCTTTATGTATATAGATAATGTCCCAAGTCCCAAATATATTAGTTTTAGTGCAGTGGCTGACCAATAACTTCACATGCTTATTGGTGGTGGGCTTGATACAGACGAAACCGGTAAAATTAGTGTACAAATAGGTACAACTATTAAATGTGGGTCTCTAGTTCAATTCTAAGGTTGAGCAAAATTGTTATTGGGTATGTGTCAACTGCCTAGTTAGTGGAATATAGATTGACTTTCAAATGCAAAGATAATAAACGGCGAAGTGTAGATTCTGAATAGCTTTCTTAGAAAGGATTTCAGCTGAAAGACGTCCACTGCTCGACATGGGCCCCTCTCTCCTCAAGTGTCATTTATCGGCTGAATGAAACCTTTACGACCTGGTAAAGGTCGTAAAGGTTTCAGACTGATTTTCAAATCAGTTCATCTGGTTTTTATCTTGAGGCGTGAATACATCTATTTACTCTAGCGCTCTAGAATGAAGGGAGGGTATGTAAAACTTTTACTGACCATACCTGTGTCCTTCAGTCGTGGGTTTCCTTTTCAGAAATTACTGTGGCCCTAGCGGGCGACCCTGATGTATCCCTACAGTTTTGCTGACATCTCTTTCAAGCATGCGTGAAACACTACACGCCGTCGATTACTCGGGCTCGATTCAGACGGTTACCATACGGCTGAACGGCAAGCTATCCATTGCTCATCGTCTACAAGCTTCACGCCTACGGTGGCTAGTTATAGTCGTCCTGCGACTCCCGACACCCAGCGATCGGTCCACCTTGTAGGAGACCTTTCAACGCTGCATCTTACCTTACACGTTAAGGTAGCCATGATTTCTGGCCACCGCAGGCGCGGGCTTGCGGACGGCGAGCAATGGCTGTCCGATTGTCCGGTAACCGTCCGGACCAAGCCCAAGTCGTCGACGGTGCGTAGTGTTTCACGCGCGCCTCAAGAAGATGTCAGCAACCGTAGGGGCCCAGCAGAGTCGAAGTCTACTGGGGCCATGAGTGATACGAAAGAGATCCCCGGGGCCCTGGAATAATGGCAAAGAAGAAACAAGAGTGGGTTTTAGTCAGTAAAAGTCTGACACTGTCTCCCGCTCCACCCAATAGCGGGGGATGTCATTAGATGATTTTCCCACCCGAAAAAAAACATGCTAGGGTGTACCTGACAGTGAAACTCTAATGGTCCAGAAGGAGGCGGCTGAGCGCGACCGTGAGAGGGCTGATCCCGCTCGGAGACGAAGGCGTCGGGGAGGCAACCGCCTCGATGCTTAACACGCCGCTTGCATCATCCAATGCAGACGGGACTTTGGAACCACGGGTGTGCAGAGTGAGGACTCTGCCCGCCCATCAAGTGATTCCAAGGAAGACGGTGGCACAGTGATCACGTGCTGCCGTGCACAAAGAGGCTCAGGGGAGACCGTTGTACAGTCTCCTCAGGGATGTGCCCTAACAGGCGTTGCACAGAGGGGGTTCCGGAATAGTTTTAAGAGGTAACGGCGCCCCTTCTATATGTGCTGATGGTGATCACCGGGGTGGTTTTAGTGAGGTAAAAATCCCACACTCCCCGGACTTATCCCCAAAGTCCGGGCGCCTTTCGAAGGTTTCCCACCGAAAACAAAAAAAAAATAGGGTGTACCTGACAGGTTTGCCTGCACAGTTATGGTCAGGTAAGCTTGTGTGGAAACCTGCACAGTTGTACAACATACACGCTCCGGTCTACCTACCTGTAAAACTCAACTGTACAGGCAAACCTGTCAGGTATACCCTAGCGTGTATGACTACCTTTATAATTGTAAATAAACCTTTAATCAGGAACTCTGCCAACCCCAAAAGCAAACAAAAGAAGAACGCCTGTACATCAGCTGATAAGAAATACGAAACACACCAATTTTCTTCAATCATATTTGTCTCTAATACTACGATATATTTCTTATACACACTCGTATTTCTATAGTCAAAGCAATTTTAACCCTTACAATGCGTAGGGGGTACATTTGTACCCCTCGAGGAGGTGGTGATTTATCAAAGTATTTCGCACCTAATAAATAACGCACATATTCGCTTTATATTTGTATGGTACATGTAATATTTTAACTGTAAGCTTTGAGTGTGATCGAGAGTGCTGTGTTTTGTTTTGTATAGGATTTTTAATGATGGTGCTTGATTTAGGGGTATTAGTTTAATTGGAATCTTCAGGTCTATTACTTTTTTCTTCTGTTAAAAAACGTTGCCTTACATTATGAGTAACTCCGGTCTCCTTCAAGACATACATACTTGCAACATTTATCTATAGGCTATACAATTATTTATTCCGTACGGGTCCTGAACCTGCAACACGCGTCTCAGCAGCCAATTGCGTAACTAGTGGGCCTATTACTACGATTTAAAAATATCAACAACAAAAATACATAAGGGGCAAGTTTTTTAAAAATAAATAAGAGTATGATTAACGAAACTGGTTTACAGCTATAACCACATAATAATATGCCTTTATATATGAAATTGCCGTTTTTTTTATTTTTGACTTCGAATTATAAGTTCAAATAAACTTTATATTAAAGGTACGTTATTCTTTTTTCGAAATTAGGTATTTATTGGTTTATTTGTGTTTTCTGTAATTTCAGTACTTATAACCATTTTTGTACGAAATCTTAGAAAACTCGCATTATTTTGTAATATGAGCTCCTTCGTGAAAACAATGTGTCTCAAACGGTATGCAATATTGATGATGTATACGGACTTAAAACTGCTTTGAAATGCATAGTTTCTACGTTGGAAATCTTAATTTATGAAAAAACTTTTTTTAAATTAGTTTTCATGGTTATAAGTACCTATTGCGATATTACAGAAAATACAAAACACAAAGAAACCAATAAATACCTAATTTAGAAAAAAAAACGTACCTTTATTATAAAGTTTATTTGAACTTATAATTCCAAGTCAATCCAAAGACAACACTTCAAAACAATCCGTTTTAAAAAACGGCAATTTCATATGTAAAGACCTATTATTATTTTTTGTCTTCTAAGCGCCAATCTAGATACTGCTGTGTCGTGTTTTTCTGTAAAGGAAGATCAATATCGTAAGTAATATAATGCTAAAAATAATCATAAAAAAGGTGACGGTGTAATTTTCATTTTTTTTGTTTTCATTACGAAATGCATACAAATAGCCTTCCAAAATACACCATTCCTTTTACAGCTCCATAATAAAAATATATAACATTTCATTCTTTTTTTTTCTTTTACCCTTTTTTCACCAAAATCCAATAGCACTCCAGTGTATTAAGTCTATTGAAGATTTATATGAACAAAAACTGGTTCCCGCTATTTTAGTATTATCCCGAACGGGGCATATCTGAGCGACATTTTTGCATACCTTAGGGGAGAAAAAATATTTATCTTAATACAAACCAACATACTTAAACCTTACTTTACTGCAACCGTCACAAATGTAGGGGTCCTTTTATATCGGTCGACGCAAATAGTCAGATGCCATTCGGTATTATGTCATAAATCATAATATTGGAATATTTTTTGAGGTATGATATGAAGTTGGTACATTGTACCCTTATTGAAAGTTACTGTGACAAATGATGCGGCGTTTTAGGGTTAGTGTTTTGGTATATTGAATTCTCGGTATTATTTTTGGATTTCATATTTTGATAATAAAAAGCACGTCATTTGGAAATGCAAGAGGAATATTTTGAAACATTTTATTATTTTTTATAATTATTGATAGGCTTGCGTTGGACCTCTATCTCACCTGATGGTAAGCACGCTGTCCTAGGAGTAACCTACTCACTCTTCACATAAAGACCCTTAGGTTGTAGCTATCAGGAAACACATACTCCTGCAGGGAATTCCACTCCTTAGCTCATAGCTGTACGCATAATGAATGTGTTCCCAAAACGCTTTGTACGTATGGGTCAGATGTCCACCATGTACCGACATACTATCCAAGCCTATTATCCTATACGTGCATACTGATAGATTTCTTTCTATGTATAATAATAAAATGCACTTTCTATCAATTAACGGCCAAAAGGTTCTGGAGTTTTTTTTTTTCGGTGGGTAAATCATCTTATGACATCCCCCGCTCTTGGGCAGGGCAGGAGATAGTGATAGCGACCCTGCTGGGCCAGTTGCTGACATCTCCTTGAGGCGCGCGTGGAAGGTTCTGGAATGGTGACCGCATACAGGAATACTTACGCAGCGTTCGACAACCTTCCACAAGGTACGCACAGGACTGGTCGTTGTGGCATCATATTATGGGACCTAAGTCTATCAGAGGACGTTTTTCAGCCAAACTTATGAATGACACATCATATTTGCGAGATCAATGAAGCTGTAAAACTTACAGTATCAGACTTCTTAGAGGTCCTTTGCCTCTGGCGAGAAGACATAATTCTCATATTATTCGACTCAGGCAATAAGCCTCTTTTGACCACCATTTTATCCCTTTTAAAGCAATATTTTGCTCCTCAGCAACACAGCTGTCTTGCACTAATAGGCACGCCATAATTATAGCGGTCAGTCGCCTCTTTGAGGAGTGGCTGGAAAGACGTCACGGCATCCTCACCTTCCGCATGACACAGGTCCTCTCCGGTATGGTTACATGGTAAGTTCTAGAGGTTCCTGCACCTGACCTACTGGGGCCATAGGTTTACGCCCGAAAGGGAAACCTGTAGTCCTGGAACACCAAGGCAAAGAAGGAATATAGGTGTGGTATTAGTCAGTAAACCCTAGAGCATGAGAAGTCATTGGATAATTTCCCAACTTAAAAAGCCGTCTTGCAACTAAAAGAACTTCATTATTTAAAAAAAAAATAAGTTTCCAAAAAAATAAATCTGGTAAGATTGCTCAAAAAGCAAGATATACTTCCCTTTAGCATAACACAGAACAAGCATTGTTAGAAAAGACAAATGCTTGTAAATTGAACGCGAGTGTTAAATCAAGCGTATAATTAGCTCAAATATTTGCCACGGTTCGAACAAAGAAAACATTGGTAAGACTCCCGATTGTCTGAACAAATCGGGGTGGTAAGATGGCGCACCAAGGTTACATAAAAATATGAATATCGAATTTATGTGATAAAAACACGAAGTTGTGACTAAGTAAAGTTTACTTAAAAATAGAGATTAGTGTATATGTTTGAAAACGTGAAATTGACACTGGTAAATGTTTTAAAACTTTCTTAAAATTTAACATTTAGACAACTGAGATACTTTTGATATTTAAAAAAATCCCAGTGATAAGTCTATGCTCGGAGTTTCCTTGCGTGATCGCATCTAGAATGAAGACATCCACAGGAGAACCAAGGTTACCAACGTAGCCCAAAGAATTGCCAAACCTATTTAAGTTTGTCACTTGGCAGTGTGTCCTGCGTACTGTCATTCGTGGAACAGATAATCAATGCAGCCGAAAGGTTCTGGAGCGGCGATCACGTATTGGAAGACGCAGTGTTGGAAGCCCTCCCAAGGTGGACCGATGACCTGGTGAGGGTTGTGGAAATCCGATGGATGCAAGACGCACAGGACCGGTCGTTTGGAAAGATTTGGGGGAAGCCTGTGTTGGAGATACAGTGGACATTTTTTGAGTCATCGGTCAGTAGTATTAAGATAACACAAATAACCATTACTGGATAATTATATTGACAAAATAATTAACCAATCAATGAAAAAATAACGACGATTTTGAAAGCAAACCAGATAAGTAAAACTTTGTATACGAAAGATGGTAAAAGGTTAACTACATATCCAAATATAACATTATGTACTTACCTTTCAAAGTAGATAAGCTCTCGGAGGGAGCGCCAAAGTGTCACTAGAACGGTGGTTGCTGAAAATCAGCATCGTGGATTGCTGGATTTGCCCAGCGTCACGGTATAAGCTGAGCAACAACCTATTTTTGCCTAGATGCGACGCACAACTTGGATTTATATATTGTTATCTGTTTTTCTTAGATTATTGTTTATATTTATATTAGGTTATGTCAGTCTCTGTCGGTCGGTGCAATAGATAGACAATGGATGACAATGGACAACCACAGACTAACTAGACTAAGCTGTAAGATCAGACTGTGTTTTGTGTAGACAACCACAGACTATGTAGACATCAGTCAACTGTGTTTATTGTCTAGTGTCTATAGTGCAGCACAGTTATGCCCGGTTTGCACATGGCCGGACCGATTGCTATATTTTATTGTGCGTCTATTTGGGCAGAATAAACATGTTTTCTTTCTTTTCTTTTTTCTTTCTTTAAATATTATGCGTGAGGCCGCAGCTTTATGCTAAGCGTTGTGCCGTTTTGCGCGGATGTGACGCATATCTTCCCTATCTATTGATTATGTTTGTTAGCTAATTTTAAGATTGTGTCATTTCGCGCAAATGAACTGTTTTTCTTTCTAAATAAATAAAAAACTATAAAAACAGTGAATTCAATTTTCATTTAACAAATCCATTACTAAAGCGCCATCTTACCGGCCCCTAGCTCAAGAGGGGTAGCCTCAGATACCCCATGTTTGGCGCACCCCGCGTTTGATCCCGACTCTAACAAGACGCCGAGATGTTTGTCTAATCATTTGAAACTTAATACTCGTGTCTACAGGACTTTTTGTGCTAAATTCGGTAAAACAATTGACTGTCTATAAGCTACAAGCAGTCGCTCGCAACGTTTTCTTGGAGAGATTTGATTGGAGGATGAGAACGGAAAAAGAGAAGTTTTTGATCAGACGAGTAAGTCGTAAGTCAGATAAGGTAAGCAAGCAACTAAATAGTGCCACATCGAGAAGTGAAAATTGTGTTTTTAGGGTTCCGTACCTCAAAAGGAAAACACGAAACCCTTATAGGATCACTTTGTTATCCATCTGTCTGTCTGGTCTGTCAAGACCCTTTATCTCAAGAATGCGTGGAGGTATCGAGTTGAAATTAAAACCATATACTCAAGTCTGCGGTCCCTTGAAGCTGTGAAAAAATTAAACTTCTAAGTTAACGAAAAAAAAAAGAAACGGTAAATTTGACCCTCCTAAGGAAAACGAAATTCATAGGGTACTTCCCGTTGTCCTAGAACCATGAAAATAAGCATGAAGCAAGGTCTTATAGCACAAATATATGAATAATTTATATGAAAACTGAAAATTTGTAGTTAAAACATACTTTTTTCTATTCCGAAAAATCTTCGCAACTCGATTTGGGAATTGAACTACTTACATAAGTTAGTTTGTACGGAACCCTCAGTGTGCGAGTCCGACTCGCACTTGCCCAGTTTTTTTTTTAGTCCTCCGCTGTTTTGTTTTGATTAATTTCGATAGAAGATAAACGATACGATATTTAGGTATCTTCAAGGCAAGCAAGGGTGAATCTCTTTGCTATTAATAAATTAGTGCACCTCACCATTAACTATTGCGCCACTGCATACCATCAGGTGGAATCGCAGTCAAACACTATTTTATATCAATTTAATAAAATAAAAAAAAAATGTTTGCCAGTCACTCTAATATTACAGAGGTAAGAGTTTGTATGTTATTCTTTCTTGATCAAACGGCTGAATGGATTTGGATGAAATTCGGCGCACGGGTAAATCATATCCTGAAATAGAAAAAATAAATACTTTACATCCCGGGAGCATTTTTTCTTGGGAAAAATTTCTGCTTTAACGCGGATTTAAATCACTGGCAGAAGCTGAAGAACAAGTTTATATAAATAAATAAGAGAAATAGATATAACTGAAAATTCTAGTTAGTTTCCAAACAATAATCATCTACTCTACACTGTCACGCACTAAGTATAGTGTTGTTAAGCAAACAATCGATAGTTTAAATGCATAATATATGTGTTGTTGCCTCGTCGCCGAGCAAAGGGTCCCAACTCGAGTAGCTTCGAAAGATTAAACATTTCGCGGGAGCACTATTAATCAGATCGCCGATTGCACTGACTAAACATCAGTTTAGGGATGTGGGTAGAGCGGTATATCGATATCGAAAAATTCTAGTTTGGTTTAATACGTGGGCATTTGTTATTTAGGAATATCTTGTTTTTATAATTCTTATACTACCACATTGAGCCCGAGTAGTGCCTGTTCCCTAGAGATTAGAGGAGTTCCTTGAGAGGAGGCCTTTCCTAGAAGGATTATAAGGTTAGATACTGTGCTATATAATTCTCATTAAAATACGGCGATCTGAGTTGCTTTTGCCTATTTTACTTTGATTGTAGGTTTTCTCACATTTAATCAACTAAACAGATTGACAAATGATGCTTTTATAAGTAGTAATTTTATCGATTAGGTATCCTTCATTTTTATAATCATTTTCGTTCATCATGCATGACTCGACTTAGAATCATAATTACACTTTCAAGAAAAAAAAAAAACTGTTAAGACATAAAACTTCGTCATTACTTTCCTAAATAACTATTTCAACAAACAAAACACCATAACAAACTATCCATCGATACAAACCACAACTTTTCCCATCCCTACTAAAACCCAAAGGGATCAGCAGAGCCGCCCGGTTAGTGTGAACTAAATGAATCATTAATAATGTAAACCTAACGCGATCCTGACCGCAGACATCGATGTCGAACGCCCCTCACTAGCGTTTAGTGTTGTCCATAATTTATTTGTGTATCGGCTTTGATTGGTGGTGTTGAGTGATGTGTTAACGGTGATGCAAGGTTAATGAGCTGATTCATAAATATTGGAAAACTTGTTTGTGTATTGTAGGTTGATTAATGGATGGGTGAGCTGGTTTAGAATCTTAGTGAACTGTATAGATTTATTTTTGAGGTAGAAAATCGTCAAGTAACTTTGTCAACACACTTATTAAAAACTGGCTCCTACTTCGCCACTTTTAGGTACGCAATAAAATATAATTTTCACTAGTGCGGAAAAATGCTTCGGCTAGCCTTCGATTTATGATCTATATATTCACACACCAGGTTTGTCGCCAGATAGTCTCACGAAAATCGAGCTTTTCGTTCCAATAATAATCCGCGAAGTATTTCTCACAATATTTTTTTTTTCGAGTAAGTGTGTTGATAAACGTCTCTCAGCTCGAACGGGCGGATAATCCACCTCGGCTGCAATGTCAACGTTTGTCCACTTGTATCAAAATATACTGTGCTTTGAGTGGAGCAAAAGAGAGCGTCAGATTTTTAGTAACTAACTAAAGGTTTTTAGTTTACATCTACAGTGTAGCATGAATGAGGTTTTTTTTAGGTAGGAAAATCATCCAATGGCAAATCCCATATAGTGTCGACTTTTACTGACTAAAAACCCACTCCTGTTCCTTCGTTGCCTTTTGTACCAGGGTCGAGTCTTTCTTTCAGAATCAGACCCTTGGCCCCAGTAGGCTTCGACCCTGCTGGGCCCCTACGGTTTGCCGACATCTCCCTGAGGCGCCGTCGACGACTTGGGCTCGGTCCGAACGGTTACCGGACAGCTGGAAGGCGAGCTACCCATTGTTCGCTGTCCGCAAGCCCGCGGATTATGTTCTTAGTAAAATATTGATGTGAGAATTAGTGCCCAGATACAACAAGTCATAAAATGTTTTTGTTTTTCGAGATGGCAAGTTATCAAATAACTTCTCTCGCTCTAGATGGAGTGAGAGGGCGTGTCAGACATTTACTGACAACCTACTTATGTTCATTCAGTTGCCCTTTGCATTTCAGGGCCACGATGACTCTTTCAAACTATCTGGCAGCCCATCGTTTTCACCCTTAAAAGGTTATTAATATTTAACAAACAGTTATTGGCAAATAAATGTTTTCTTTCTTTCTTTCTTTCTTGGCTTTTGTCAGCAGCTTTGCTCGCGTGGAAGTAGAAAAAAACTCAGGTCAGTATATCTTAGAACCCTGTGGTCCTGGATCTTTCGAAGGCGTACGAGGAGCCGAAAGTAACACTTTTAATGGAACGTGGTACTAGTTGACGATTATCCCTGTACGCGTTATGCTAGTGCACCCAAGGACAACCCCCGGTTGGTGAAAAACTATTGCGATTTTTGGAGTCTTAAGTGGACTGGTTACATCATTATTATGGTTTTTAAGCTATTTTTTCTCAGGTTAGTACCTGGGGTTCTTTTAGAATCTTACGGGTGTGAACCAAGGTGTGGTCCTAGTTATTAATTTAAGATGGTAAAAGGCTTTTGTACTTCATTTAAATTACTATCTAAGTCCTAGTCAGTAAAAGTCTGACACTATCTCCCGCCCCGCCCAAGGGCGGGGGATGTCATAAGATGATTTTCCCACCGAAAAAAAAAAAAAAAAAAAAAAAGTCCAGCTGTAAAAAAATTCTAACTATACGACAAGTGATCAAGATGTTTATTGTTATTATTCCCTCTATACATTAAAGATCCATATAAGTTACATTTATAAATATATTTGTTTTTAACAAAATAAAATTAAAAAAAAAAACATTTAGAAATATAATAAATAGTAGCCCACCGGCATCGGGAACAGGGTCCAAGCTACCGGCGGTCAGGCCTCTAGAGAAAGGAACCTCCTAACATTACGAGCCATGTCCAGGAGTACCGCCCTCTGAATCAAGCTCTTGATCCAGACGCCTAACGAGAGCCTCCTTAGATGTAGGTCGAGGCTCGTGACTATTAAGCCGTTGGCTGTCACGACTATCGGTACATGATCGCCGAGTCCACATCCCACATGTCGACAACCTCACGAGCCAAGTCAATATACTTGATTTGTTTATCTTTCTCGGCTTTATTATTATTATTATTCAAGTTCGAACCTCTCTACGAAATACCTATTGTTATTCACAATCAAAACTTGAACCACACAAAGGAAGACATCGCATCCTCCTGCCAAAATTACTTACCAAACAAACACACACATATGTAAGCATATCAATAAATAATATAATTCTGTGAACGGACACAATCCGGGCACTGACCACCACCCTACGGACTTGACAGCCATTTTGAAAAGGGCTCGGACATGACATGCCAGCAATTCCAGGGTTACCAACAGCAAATATTTATCGGGGAAAATTCTTCGGTTCGTTTTTTTTTGGCAAGGAAAATAAATTGTTTTTTAAACTGAAAGGGTTGGTTTAGTAAATCGGGCGCAATCGGTGGCTGTGGGTTTTCTTAATGGAGAGGCGTTTGAGTTAGAAAGCTTGGTAAGTTATAGAGTGGGGTTTTCCTTAGATTGATTGGTCTATTGGAAGTACTTCATGCTCGGGAACGGGTGCCGTCAGTTGAGACTGGTCATCTCTTAGCTGCCAGAGGCTTAATTCAATTTCTATTTATTAATTAGTTTTTTTTTTAATTATTATTATTACGTATCTACATTGTGCTCACATATTAGAAGCGACAAGAAATATTTAACCAAGATTTATGTAACTCATAATGTGATTTAAAAGAGTGTCCATGGAGTTTCTTGCTCGTTTTTCTCCTTAGAGATCTACGCTTTGGAACGTGCAATTTAGCTTCACTTTTTTTTTGACTGACCGACATTTTGACAATTCAAAAGTGCCTGTAATTGGTCTATTTGAAATAAACGTATCTGATTTCTGACCTTTTGGAAAAACTTTATTTAATCAATAGGCATTCTTTGTTTTTTAATATCGTCACTGCGGTAAATGTTTAAGTATATTTAGTTTATTCTATATGTATTTAAATAAAGTCTTAACAGACGGACATCACAGTGATCCCACATGGCTTAAATTTTTGCAGACTGAGACACGGAACCTTACAAAGAACCTTTTTAATATAACTTTCTCTTTCTCTGAAGAAACTTGATCATCTTATATTGAAAAAACCAAATAAATAAATAAATAAAAGAAATATGATTAGAATTAAGCTAGAAAAAGAATCGATATTGTTTAACTACGTACTTATTACTTTTTTGTGTATGAATTGAGAAGCTAAGAAACATGACTTCAGTCTTGCCAAGGGATATCGTGTTATCCAATTACTGGGTGGAGTGGAGGTCTGCCCCCCTAGCCAAGTTACGACCGTTTCGCTTCGATTTTCTCGCGTCGAACGCCTCGAGTAAGCCACGCCTCCAATTCCTTTGTTCTGACGTCATCTCAACGTTCAGTCACGTGGTCAGAACAAAGGAATCGGAGGCGTGGCCTACTCAAAGTGTTCGATGCAAGAGAATCGAAACGAAACGGTCGTAACTTGGCTAGGGGGGCAGGTAGGCGGTTTACTACATGTAAAAATATCTGTATTTAGTTGCATCCGGTTGGACTGGATTCGACCCCAACTGAGTTGGAAAGAAGCTAGGCAGATTGGTTGATAAGCGGTGATATGGTCAACGATGGAGTACTGGCTTGCTGCCTACAATTAATCAATTTAATCTTGACTGTATTTTTTATTATTGATAAGCTAGCGTTTGGCTAGTATCTCGACTAATGGTAAGAGATGATGTGGTCGACGAAGGAGTACGCTTGTCTAGAAGTAACCTATTCACTCTTGACTTAAGCATCCCCAGGTAACAAAGGCTGAAATAAAGGCTGCCTTAGCTTACCGTAAAACACGTAAAGGTTAAATGTTCTCTCCATGAGAACCTTCTAAAAAGTATTAGACGTACAGAAAAAATATATATACAAAGACAGATCCTATAGTAGCAAAAGCCGTCATTACCCGCGGCAACCCTATGCGTCATCAACAGATGACAATCGCTCAACAACCGGACGCCTCCTCGCGTCCAAGCCCTGACGTTCAATATCCAGCCTGCCATTACTTATACACGTTTTATCAGATCGAGAAATAGGACATTGGGAGCCCACACCTTACTGAAGGGTGGAGGAATGAAATGCGGAATTTATCAAGAAGTTAATTAAACTAGAGCCTGTGTCGCAATTTATTTTTTTAATCACTTTGTTATATCACGTGCTTCCTACGGGTAAAAGAATTTTTAAAATCGGTCTAATAGTTTTTGAGTTTATTCATTATAAAAAAATAAAAATCTTGTCTCTTTTAGTAGTTATAGATAGTACTATAAACTTGATACTTTATTGCATTCCATACGTACATAGATGGTACAATAAATAGTCAAATATCAATATGGACAAGATGTCATTGGATAAACTTAAAAAAAGTCATAATTGGTAAATTCATAATTTAATCAATCATTCATAACAAATGCTACTAGAAAATACTACGCGCAGTGTTTTTCCATTTTGATCGCCATTTATTTATTCGTAATCATTAGCCTGTATAACATTTCCATAAATTGAGTGACATTTTGGGATATAAACAAACACTAATATAAGTTTGCTGTTTATAAAAAGCCCTTTAAGTGTTTGTAGTAATTAAAAATTAGTGGTGTATATAACCAGTACCATGCTGCAGACACTCTTACGTATCAGTGTTGTTTTAACACTGAAGATATACAGCCTACTCTTGTCACGCCTATTCCGTGGAAATAGATCAGCCATTCTTATTGCATTGATTATGGGCCCTGTTAGTTAATTAATAGAGACAGCAGCTAAAATATTGCTCATGTAGACTGACAGTGTTTGGTGGAAGCAGAATCTGACTCCTTGTAATTCTTGGTATTCAATGAAAAATGTGGGCATTATATGCAGAGTGCGCCACTAGATACTTTATTTATATTCTAACTAGCTGACCCGGCGAACTTCGTACCGCCTTAGCGTAGCAATGATGCACTACTTTATTTTGAACAGAATTTAATTAAGTAACCACGTTTCCAAACAAACAATGCTCTTTCAATATAGTCTATGGCTGTGAATGACAGCGACATTAGTTACGCGCGTTTTTTTAAATATGCAAAATTAAATGTATATTTTTCAATATTTCTGAGAGATTTTCTTAATATTTTTTTCCGTAAGAACCTTCTCCTAATAATAACAAATACAACAAAAAAAGAATTAGTGAAATCAGTCCAGCCATTCACGCGTGATGCCGTGACCAAGGAAAACGGGTTTCATTTTTATATATAGATAAATGTATTTTTTTTTATTCAAATGAAATACATAGTCAAATTGCACGATTATCTAAACCACCAGCTTTAATGTAGCCTCTCAAAACACACTACAAATGACAACGCTCCCTCCCAACTTCAAAACATCATCGAAATCACGAAATCCACTTTAATAGACGAAATTTCCTTTGACCATTACTCATATGTGACCCATTAAAGTATAGGGTGTTAATACGGGCTGACTTATTGGCTCCATCGGTCATGACACCCTTCGGCCTTCTCTAATGGCAACCTTTAGGAAGCTTCCTAATGTGAGCCTCTGATGTTTTGTATCGGATGGTTTAAGGATTTTGGGATATCAATAGGTATTAACTTTTGGAGTAGCGTAATTAGAGACACAATAGTAAGACAATGGCGCACGAACGCCGGCGTTCGTGCGGGGATCAACAGCACGGGTTACAGCCTATAAATGCAGTTTTAGAGTTTTTGGCTGGGTTTCTTCAACTGAAGTTCAGTTGCTGTTTTAATTATTCGTAATTTGATTACTAGTAGATATTGTGATGTAAAATTGGTGTACTTTTGTATTTCAAGTGTCTGTGCAACTAAACAATATGTGGGATCATTGAAACAGGGGCGATCTCGGTAAAATGGAGCTGTAAATTTTATTGTAGTGTTGACTACCTAAGCGAAGTTTGTCGAGAAGGTTGACTTGATACATTTGCTGACAAATACTACAAAAAACATTAGAATGTGCACGTCCATGTTTTAATGGTAATTAATTAACTATTTATACGAAGACATTGCTATAAAACTTAGTATCAAAGCTGCAAAACATTAACAAAAAAAAGTTTTATTAGAGAGCACTAATTTATTTATTATTACAATAAAATTAATCTTCTAGCTGGAATTCAATGTGTACTTTATTTTTATGTGTCCTGTGAATGTCACTTATTTCCTTTCCTAATTTTGTGTCCCACAGCTGGGCAAAAGCCCTCCTTCCTAAACTCTGTCTTGCACGATCTCTTGCCAAGGTTGACCCGCAAACGTGGTCAGATCGTCACATCACCTTCGCCGCGAGCAACTTCGATGGCGACGTCCTTTCTCAGGTGTTAATCTCACGTTATCTTTATACATAACTAGCTTTAGTTCGTGGCTTCGCCTGCGCGCATAAAATATAGCCTATGTCACTCAGGAATAAAGCTACTACTATCGGTAAAAAAAAAATTGGCAATCGGACCAGTACTTTCAGAGATTACCTCCAACAAACAAAAAAAAAAAACTTTACCCCTGTAAAATATTAGTGTAGATTATAAAACAGTCTCTTTTTGCGTCTATATCTTTTAGTAGTTTATCTCTTTACTCCTCCTCAATCACGCAACGGATTCTAATGCAGTTTTCACTAACAGAAAGAACAATAAGGAAGGAAAATTTACCTATACAATTAGCACACGTAAAAATCCGGGGTAATTCAACCAATCAAAGATCATTACTTACTTAATTGACACTCCTTCAAAATCCCCTAAACTAATAAGTGTTCTGTATCGCGTAAAACTAGATACAAACAATACCCTCCATATTAACAACGACACGAAAAATACAAACAACTATAAATCACTAACCACATACATACACGGATAACCCTTTACTGTCCATCGCCTCGTTCGTCATTTATAACTCGCAAATCCTCGGAGCTCCTTCCCTGATATCTCTTATTTATTGTCAAAATGCCAACAGGGATGAAGCGCGAACTATTTATCATTGACAAAGCTTTTCGGATATGTGCGACCCTTGGATATTGGTAGTCTTTAGGATGGGTTGGATGCTTGTTACATGATGTTTCGGTATTCGGATATTGTATTTTTACATATTTATTTAGGGTAAATTTTGCTAATCGATTTTGAATCAATATTCTGTAACCGATCGAGGTCCATAATGGGGGTTTTATGGACCTAAAAATTAGGGAAAAATAAGGCTAATCGCCTTTATTAACAATCCAACATATCAGTACATCATTTAACACATACATTTTTGTTAATAAAGGCTATTATTATTATTATTATAAGGCTGATCGCGGCGCGTATATTTTAGCATTTTATTATTTTAGAACATGTGTTTTATAGTTTTATTGAAATTATTTGTATTATTCTAGTAATTGTTTGCTCCTCAGAGGCCCAAAGATTGCCAATTTTACAGTTTTGGCCAAAATTCCACCGTTTTAAGATTGCATAATAGCATAGCATAATCAGCCTTTTAATGTTCCCACTGCTGGGACTCAGGCCTCCTCTATCTAGGAGAGGAAATGGGCCGTAATCCACCACGCGGGCCCAGTGCAGATTGGTGAATGTCACATGTCTTCGAATTTTTGGTTCTAGGACATGCCGGTTTCCTCACGATGTTTTTCTTCACAGTTTTGAGAGCAGTGGTAATGAAATAAATTACACAAAGTAATGCGCCTGGCTGGGTTTGAACCCGCGACCTACAACTCGTAAGTCGGGGCCGTTACCGCTCGGCCACCACTGTTCTCTTTTAAGATTGATTTGTTGTTTATTTCTTGTTTTCATATGGCGCAAGGGCGCATAAAAAAATATCCTATGTGTTATTCTAGGACACGGTCGTGTGTTATATTTCAATCCGTTCAGCTTTTCGGGCGTGAAAAAGTAATAAACATACATACACTCACACTCTCACAAACTTCCGCCATTATAATATTAGTGCGATATATCTTACAAATTGATTCCTAATGCATATCGTATTTAGTCTAGTTTCAGTTGTCTCTCAAGTAAGTGTCTACACAAGTGGACAATATATTATGTGGAGTCATTGAAACAGTCGCTATCAGTCGGTATTAAAATTGAGCAAAGAATTTTTTTGTAGTATTGACGATAGCAAAAATTACCGAGAAAATTGGCTCAAAACATTAGAATGCCTTAGTATAAGCATAATAGCATAATCAGCCTTTTAATGTTCCCACTGCTGGGACTCAGGCCTCCTCTCTAGCAGAGGGAATGGGAGGAGGGAGTGCGGGTTGATGAATGTCACATGTCTTAGATTTTTTTTTGGTTCTAAGACATGGCGATGTTTTCCTTCACCGTTTTGAGAGCAGTGGTGATGAAATAAATTACACAAAGTAATGCGCCTGGCTGGGTTTGAACTCATGGCCGTTACCATTCGGCCACCACTGCTCTAGAATGCGTTACATCCACAATATCATAATCACCATTTCAGTCGAAAGACGTCAACAGTTTGACATAGGCCTCTGAAAAGTGTCACCACAATGGACGGTCCTGTGCGTTTTGCATCCATCAGATTCCCGCAGCCCTTACCAGGACATCGTTCCACCTTGTAGGAAGTCTTCCAACGCTGCGTCTTCCGGTACGTGGTTGCCACTACAGAACCTTCCGGTCCCAATAGCCGTCTGTTCTGCGAGTAATGTAATTGCGACATTGTAATGGAAAACATCCCCACTCTAGGAATTTCTCCAGTATCGTAGATTCATTCACAACCATGTAAGCTCTTGTCAGCAAACCGTAGGGGTCCAGCAGGACCTATGCCCGCTAGGACCGCGGGGATTTTCTGATATGGAAACCCGTAGTCCTAGCACGCAAAGGGCAACTGAAGGACACAGGTGTGGTTTTAGTCAGCAAAAGTCTGATACGCCTTCCCGCTCCGCCCAGAGCGGGAGAAGTCACTGGATGATTTCCCACCTTAAAAAAAAAACTGGGCAAGTGTGATTCGGACTCGCGCACAATTTTCAGATTTATTCCTATATTTGTGCTATAAGATCTCATCAAGAATTTTGATTCCCTTGAGAGTGTCAAAATGTACCTACGTTTTTTGCGACATAAACGGCCGTATCCTTTTTCTTCTTTAACTTAAAAGTTAGATTTTTTTACAGCTTCAAGAGTCCGTAAACCTGTGTATATAATTTATAATTTCAATTCGATACCTCCACGCGTTCCCGAGATAAAGGGTCTTGACAGACATACAGACAGACGGACGGACAACAAAGTGATCCTATAAGGGTTCCGTTTTTTCCTTTTGAGGTACGGAACCCTATAAAAGTAACTCACATACACAAGACACCCAGACCCGGAACAACTGTAGGTCACTGTCTCATCAACGCCCAAATCCTTGAACCCAGAACGCTGAAATTTTGCACAGAGTTCCTTTTTATGATGTGTATATCGTGGCAAGATCTTAAAAATTGATCACTTAATGAGGCTAAAATAAAACTGGCCAGATCGTTTTAAACTTTATAGTTTGATGATATTTCAATCCTCGTTTGGCCTACTTTCTTTAGACCTTTTATTATCATAGAAATCCAACATCAACGATATGGCCAAACGAGGATTGATATATCATCAAATGTTAACGTTTAAACTATCTGGCCAGTTTTAGTTGGCCATATCATGAAGTGATCAATTCTAAGATCTGGTCACGGTATATTCCTAAATTCACCCCCTAAGGGTGAAACGGGAGTCTAAAGTTTGTATGAAGAAACCTAATTTCGGGGGTTTTTTTTTTTTATGTGGGAAAATCATCTTATGACAAATCCCGCTCCGCAAAAGCGGAAAATAGTGTCAGACTTTTACTGACTAAAAACCCACCACTCCTTTTCCTTCTTTGCCTTCGTCCCAGGGCCCCGGGTTTCACTTTCACACTACCCGTGGCCCCAGTAGGCTTCGACCCTGTTGGGCCCCTACGATTTGCTGACATCTCCCTGAGGCACGCGTGGAACAATACGCGCCGTCGACGACTTGGGCTCGGTCCGGACGGTTACCGGACGATCGGACGGCGAGCCACCCATTGCTCGCCGTCCGCAAGCCCTCGCCTACGGTGGCCGGAAATCGGGATCGGAAGCCCGGCGGCGGTTGGGGCGTGAGGACCGTTGCCTCACGCGATCGGACACCTCCTTTGCTAGCATTACTGCTTCGCAGAAGGAGGCGACCGCCTTCCACTCCTCCTCGCTCCGGAAATTTCTGGGGGGGTGAAACCGCTGGTAGAAGCTAGTATATTATATTGAGAAAGTGTTATTAATTTTTTGTTTCATGTAAAATATTGTACAGAAATAAACCTAGGACAGTACCCTATGTTCTCATTTCCTTAAACACAGAACCTTATTCTCTTTTTTTTCCCTTTTCTCTCTTGTATGTAATGGTACAAACTAGTGCTTGACAGCGATCCCACCTGATGGTAAGCGATGATGCAATCGATGATGGTGAAGCGCATTATTTTGTTAAGATCCTATTCACTCCAGCTTTGAAAACACCTTAATTATAATTGGACGGGAAAACTGCTGTAGGCAAATTGTTCCGATACTTTGATGTGCGCGGTATAAACGACGAGGCGAAACGCTTAGTCCAGATCGCAGAGGTGTCAACAACGTATGGGTGAACCTCGCCTTTAATGATAGATACTCTTTATTGTACACCAAAAATAAAATTACAGTATGAACTGGAAATTAATAGGGTGTTTGGTGAATGGTGATGGCGGAATCAAGCCATATAATTCCTGCACACACTCTCCAAAATGCATCCTGTGAAATACCGAAAGGCTGGCTACACTACGCTTGTGCTCTAGGCTCTGTAGTTCATTGGTGTTAACCAAATTTGAACCACCAATTAGCCTCTTCACACGCCTTTCCACTGAGTCCAAAGCTCGTTCCATTGAAGATTTTCCACAATCAATTCATCACTTCGTACTGACCACTGCAGTCTAACCCCAATTCACCCAATCCACTACGTATTTACGGACCAATTGACATTCATTTTTCTTGTAAAATCCTCTGCAGTGACACGGCAAGGGTTGGTAATCGGGTGTGATAAATGAAAGGAGACTGGAGACTTACGGATAACCGGGTCAGTACCGGGTTCTAGAGATAGCCCCGGATTGATGATTGCACGACCCGGTTTTTTTTTTATATTTTACAATTTTTTCTGCTTTTTTTACCTGTGATATGCTGGCTATTTTTCGGGTCGGTTTAATTTTTTGTTTTTGAAATCGAGGTGATATTTTTCTTTGTAAGGCAATATTTAAATCTACACTAATATTATAATTATAAAGGTAATGTTTGTGTGTTTCGGTGAGCCGTAAAATATTTTTTGAGTAAAATGGAGGCATCGGTACATATTTGTTTGTAGATAGTTAATTCCTGGAACTACTGAACTGCACCCCTAGCCAAGTTGATAATCTGCAATTGTTAACGCTAGTCGAAAACTAATCAAATGTATGGGAATGAATGACATCATCTCAACTTTCAGTCACGTGGTCAGAACAAACGAATAAAAAATTCGTAGCCAAGGTAACACATCGTTCAAAATGATAGAATGAATTGTTATCGGATGTCTTTATTTTTCTCTTGTTCTATTTTTACAAGTGATACTAGTGAAAGCGGCTAAACGCGATTATGCGAGCAAAACGTTAAAACGCGATTAGTTTTATTGGTGAATTACACCCTTAATATTTCATGAATACAGGATGTTCCATTCCGATCCCCTTATTTGTACTCGGGTAAAAAGAAACAGTCGCAGTACTGATAGAGTCGTCAGTAATACTTAGCATTTGACAATATCATAGCGACTCATAAATAATATTTTACGAAAGGCGTAGGGTCACCCCCTGATTTGCATAGACCCTGAGGGTTGTCACATTAATGTAACGTTTTTATTATGAAACTAGTTACTGCACATAGTTCGCGTCATAGTAGAAAATGATCTCAAGAATCCTCCCGGTATAAAAAGTATCTTTTATTTTTAAATTTATTTATTACGGCACTCCAACGAATAGTTTGCAAAAAAACATTTACAAAAGAATAATCTTATCAATAAACAATTATCACAGCGAATTCTTCACTTAAAATTTTGCAAAGCACTTACAGAATTTAGTAAACTAGTATTATTTATATTTTGAATCTTTCATGTATGTTCATTCACATCTAATAAATAATAACAAGGTACAAAACGAAAACAAATACAATATAATCAATAAAATACGGAATTATTACAAATCAATCAATTAAATAAATTATGTCAGATTGAATTAAATTACAATAGAATCCATTAAATAAATGATATCAGATTCAATTAAATTATATCTTATGTACTATTCCAGTACAAGATCTACCCGTGCACCAAGTTTCATCGAAATCCGTTCAGCTGTTAGAGTATGAAGAAGTAACAGACATACAAACACACACACACCATCACAAACTTTCGCCGTTTATAATATTAGCGAGATGTGATATCTCGGATGGGCAGCGTTCGGGAAGCTGCGCGGTGTCTTCTCGTCCAATATACCACAGTGTTTCAAGACGAAAGAAAGTCTATGACCAGTGTGTGTTGCCAGTGATGCCTGTGGGCCTAATCAGAAGGCTTAAAGTCACTCAAAGGGCTATGGAAAGGGCTATGTTTGGAGTTTCCTTGCGTGGTCACATCAAAAATGAATAAATCCGCAGGAGAACCAAGGTTACAGACATAACCCGAAGAATTACCAAACTAAGTGGCAATGGGCAGGGCACATTGCTCGCAGAACAGATGGTAGATGGAGACGAAAGATTCTGGAATGGCGACCACGTACCGGAAGACGTAGCGTGTCGGAAGGCCTCCTACAAGGTGGACCGATGACCTGGTGAGGGTTGCGGGAATCCGATGGATGCGAGACGCACAGGACCGGTCATTAAGGTGACACTTGAGGAGGCCTATGGCCAACAGTGGACGTCTTTCGGCTGAAATGATGATGATGATGATATCTCAAAAGAGAAATTTTCATTTATCAGCAGCCCCTGGGTTAAATGGCTTAGTTAGTTACTCGTAGGTTAAAACGGTTTCTTTCTTTCAATTCGGCAAAAAACATAGTCCAAATTATTTATTTTTAGACTGCACATAATGACCATAGTAATGTTAACAAAACTTGGCAACAGCAATTTGTTGTATACCTATATAATATTAGATTGCCCCTCGGTGCCACTCCCATGGCAAATTCCGCTCATACACCTTTTTATTGAGGTGAGAAATCAAATAACTAATGTTAGCCACTTTTTTCCAAAACTATAAGAACTATACTGTTGAAAATTAGTAAGTAGATGTATTCTGTGAACCGCATTAAAATTTTCACACAAAAATAACGATACATTTTGGGGGTTCCCCATACTTAGAACTGAAACTCAACATTTTTTTTCATCAAACCCGTACGTGTGCGGTATCTCTGGATAGGTCTTCCAAAATGATATTGAGGTTTCTAATATCATTTTTTTCTAAACTGAATAGTTTGCGCGACAGACACTTCCAAAGTGGTAAAATGTGTCCCCCCCCCTATAACTTCTAAAATAAGAGAATGATAAAACTATAAAAAATAAATGATGTGCAAAATATTGTTAGCCTTGCGCTTGCAATGTAGTATTTTGCACTAGTGCAGAAAAATGCGACAGCCGGCCTCCGCCATAATACTTATTGTACCACTTTGGTCACGCGGCAGCCCCTTGTAGTCGCCCGTCAGCCCCACTAAGGTGCATAAAAAATTATTCACCAGCCATTTCTCATACTAGATTGTTTCTAAATATTATACCCGCGAAGTTTACCTAATATTTTCGAGTGTGTTGCCAAACGTCGACCGGAGCATTTGAGCAATTATTATCATTGCAATTCTTCGGCTATAAAAGGACCTCACCTTCGGCTTGAGAGTGTTATACCGCTTCTGTTGCAGACTTTGTCCACTTGAATTGAAATGTAGGTACTATTAGTTGATAATATTTGGTTTGTAGATACCAATGACAGTCAAAAAAATAATACCAAACAATTCACCATTTCCCAAAAATAAAATAAATAACCTGCTCCAAAAGACGGGTCACCCCCGGTTTGCATGCCTCGCAGGGTTGTCACACTAACTATAATTTATTTGCGTCAAATATATCGGAGAATGGAATTACTGTGTCGTGTCCTCACCCGTATCTGTGCGTTTTGAGTGATGGACAACCCTATTGTGTATTATGATAGTCGTAAGTTATGTGATTAGAGGGGTAAGGGATGGTGGAGGTAAGGTGGTGTGGTTAAGGTGGAGTTTAGGATGGGTGGTTGTTTGATTTAATTTTTATTTTTGATAGGCTCGAGCTTAACAACTGTCTCACCTGATGGTAAGCGATGATGTAGTCGACGATACAGATAGAAAAGAAAAAAGAAAGAAAGAAAAATATTTTATTTGGCACACATGGATACACACACTGTAAAAACAAAATGACACACAAAACCAAACAAAAAAAAAAAACAAAAAAAAGAAAGAAGAAATTATACAGCATGCTTACTTAGAAGTAACCAATTCACTCTTGACTTAAAGACCCCTAGGCTATAGCTATCAGGAAACATAGACTCCGGCAGGGAATTCCACTCCGTAGGTGTATGCACAGTGAATATGTTCCCAAACACGTCTTGTCCATATGGGTGGTAGGTCCTTCATGTACCGGAAGAATATTAATATTACTGCTGGCTTTAAAATTTTAATGATGTGTGAGTACCTATCATAGCGTCAAGATCGTATACGATGGCTGAAGGAATTTCTCCTTCTTTAGTCAGTCTCATCGTTTCTTGTGCACGCGTTCTTCCAGCCCATCAGTAGTAGTTTTATCCATTCACTAGCTTTTGCCAACGGTTTCGCTCGTGTGAAAGTAGAAAATTATTCCAAAGGTTCATACCCTCCAGATTATTTTAAAACCTATATGAAAAGACCTCACAGTGTCCTCACCTTCCGCATGACGCTGGTTCCCACCGGACATGGTCAGTTTGGGAGGTTCCTGCACCGCATTCGTGCGGAAGTAGCGCCCGGGTGTCACCACTGTGTGGACGTACGGTAGAGGTGTTCCTCGCTTGGGCAGAGCACCGCCGTGAGGAGTGGCAGGCGGTCGCCTCTTTCTGCGTAGCAGTAATGCTAGTAAAGGAGGCGGCCATACGTGCGAGGCAACGGCCCTCACGCCCCAGCCGCCGGAATCCCGATCCCGATTTCCGGCCATCGTAAACGCGGGCTGGCGGACGGCGATAAATGGGTAGCTCGCCTTCCGACCGTCCAGTAACCGTCCGGACCAAGCCCAAGTCGTCGACGGCGCGTAGTGTTCCACGCGCGCCCCAAGGAGATGTCAGCAAATCGTAGGGGCCCAGCAGATTTATATTTCGACCAGCTGATCTGCGAGCAATGTGCCTTTTTATTCAGTATACGTCACAAAGGCGACGGCGATCGTTATTCGTCGAAACTCACTTTCATTGCGTTACCGCTTTTTGGCTTAGTAGGGCAGCAATATAAAAATTGTTATAACCTATTAAGGTACTTACAGACTATTGACGTATCGATATCGAAATAACACTGAATACACCACGTGTGCCGGATCATTCCGGATCGCCGCCGGCCGGACATCGGATGACGCCGCTCGACCGGACAATTACGTACCGTGTAACGTGTACTGTACACTGGGATAATGATCAACTTGTAGCTGTCATTTTTAATGAAGTTTCGACATTAAACATAGAAATAAAAGGTTAAAAAGAACCTTTTTTTAGTGGGAAATCATCAAATTAAATCTATCGCTCTGAATGGAGCGATGGGAGTGTCAGACTATAACTGACTAAAACCCACCATGTTTCTCCACCATGTTAGTTGACTGGTACAGAATACCTTGCTGCATTAAATCCGCCTATGTATCACAACTGTACATTAAGTTTAAATAAATAAATAAATGTTCTTTCAGTTGCGCTCCAAGCCGCGATGAGTCTTTAGACAATTTCCGCAGCGCAGTGCATTTGGCCAATGTCAAGTTTAGAAAGTATTTAGTTTGCAACGAACATTTACAAAAGAATAATCTTATCAATAAACAATTATCACAGCGAATTCTTCACTTAAAGTTTTGCACAGCACTTACAGAATTTAGTAAACTAGTATTATTTATATTTTGAATCTTTCATGTATGTTCATTCACATCTAATAAATAATAACAAGGTACAAAACGAAAACAAATACAATGTAATCAATAAATCGCGATGAGTCTTTAGACAATTTCCGCAGCGCAGTGCATTTGGCCAATGTCAAGTTTAGAAAGTATTTAGTTTTCAGCCACTTTGAGTTCCATTAGAACGCGGGTATTTGGCCTCAAATGTATCGAGTCAGCCTTTTCGGCAAGCTTCGCTGAGGTATTCAAATTTACAATAACATTCTTAGGTACATTTTACAAAAATTCGGCCTGTTTTAATGATTCTACATATTGTTCAGCCGCGTACCCTTGAGATACGAAACTACATCAATTTTACAAAACATTATCTACGATATATCTGAAAAAAATCTTTTAATCCCACCAAAAACTACTAATACGCCATTGAAAACGTTGTCTAAAAGATTATTTATTTTAGTGTTACACAAAGAAACCACACACCTATTTGGCATACCTATTTGAGGATGGTAATGATTTCAGAAAGCCAATTCTCATAGGTAAATTAAGACAATTTGAAAATCTATCCATGTTTTGTTTCTGCAGCACCCTAAGGTCGACTGGTAGAAAATGCCTAACGCATTAAGTCCGCCTTTGTACAGTGTTTATTACTAGTGCATAAAGTTTTAATAAATAAATAAAATTTACTCACAGTCAGTAAAGATTTTTATTTTTATAGATTGAAACTAAGACGTTTTAATGTTCTTAAAATAACGGGAATGTGAAAACAAATCCAAGTATGCAATATCCTTAACATTATTCGAAATTCGAATTCAAACCAATGAACGAGCAATGCATCTCATTCACAACTCACTCTATCAACGCAACACACAACATGCAATCTTATTGTTTAGGTCATTAGGATGATATTGACAGCATACAAAGTTGGTTTTAAATACAGGATTGATATTGTGAGGTATTGGGTCGTGACGTCACATGTTGTTCGCATTACACCACGATTGAGTGACGTAGGGGTATTTTGCGTATGGGCAGCCATTTTAACTTTAATTTGGTTAATAAACTGAAACAGGGGTGCTAAAGGCAGTTAGCAGAACGAGCTCCTGGGTACCTAATAAGAGTATTTAGTTGTTTTAAGAACGAGTGGACAAATATTAAATTTATACTCATTATCATTTCAGCCGAAAGACGTCCACTGTTGGACATACGCATCCCGCAAGCGTCTCCACAACAACCGATCCCGTGCGTTTCGCATCCACCGCATTCCCGCGACTCTCACCAGGTCGTCGGTCCACCTTGTGGGAGGCCTTCCAACGCTGCATTTTCCGGCCACTCTAGAACCTTTCGGCCCCATCGACCATCCATTCTACGAGCAATGTGCCCTATTCTATAACGCGGGTGCGTTCACAAAAATGTTAACTCACATACAGAAGACATCCAGATCCAAAACATATCTGGGGGCTATACAAATATTTGTTCGACAATAAGAATCGAACCGTTGACACACAGCGTAGCAGTCAATCGCTCAATCACTGCGCCAACGGTGCCGTCCAAACCGATATTTGATACATCTCATAGCAATACCATTCACGGGACCTTATCTACCAGCCACTGAATACATGATAATCCACCAAAGGCAAGCCAGCCAAATTTCAATATGAAAACAAAATTGGCACTCGAATTCAAAAACTCAAAGTTAATTTTGTAACAAGAACAAAGAAACACGATCCCTGGAAGTGGCTTAACTGGCGAAGTAATAGCGCGCTTGGCACGCTCGGAGCGGAGCGCAGTCGATACGAAAGCAATAAATAATAGAAGTAAATACGTACAAAGAATTTGGCAGAGTTGTGTCCAGTGGTGTGGATGTAGTGGGGCTGGATGTGTCATGGCTTTTGAGGATGCGTTTAAGATGGTACGGAGAATATTAGGAAAGATAAATAATAATAATCCATAAAATATCATCATCTATTTGATTTTTCATAATAAAAATCAGCATTTTCTGCGGTATGTAATGTGTGGTGTGCTTTTTTGCCTAAATCAATTTTTTAAGGGGTATTATAAAGTTAATATGGTTAACACTTCACTTATGTACCTACTACGTTGGACAAAATATGAAGAGTTTTGGATGGTTGCCTTAATGTTAAAATATATAAATTATTTTAATAGATATTAAAAAGCTGAAGACTTTGTTTGTTTATTTGAACGGGATTATTTATCCAATAAGGCTATATACTATATAGCATCACACTATGATATACGAGAGACACGAGTGATGCCGCGAGAGACAATTATGTTAAAATATTTTAAAATTACCTTTATTAAAATGTTGGTGGGTTAGTAGGTAAAGTAAAAAAAAAGGTTGGTAGGTAAAGTATTATCAAATAAAATATTATTATATTATTACTGTTGTAGCATAATGTTATCTTGTTCATATGGGAATTGACATCTTAACCGGTGATCTTACACATAGTTTTTTTTTTTTGAAATGATGAAAATAGGTCCCCGTGCAGACAATTCCATCCGCTCGACATCTTTGATCGTCCAGTTTGTTAGCCGAAAACTTGTACAATAATCACTAATGGAGCGATGCAGTGGTCACAACTCACGCGCGTCTCCACTTCCACATTTATTGCCTTAGCCGGGAACGAACCCGGAATTGTTCGATAATACACATATTAATAACCGTTGTTATGATAACTGTTACCATAATTACTTTATTTGTTCAATGATATGTCGTGTTGATGGTAAGAGAAAAATAATGTCAGGGCTGTGGATTTCTTTGGGGTGTGGGCTGTTACCCTGGAAAGTAAAAGGTAACTGAAAGAACACGGGTGGATTTTAGTCAGTAAAAGTCTGACACGCATTCTTGTTTGACCCAGATATGCAGAAACTACTTATTTGTTGATTTTCCACCTCAAAAAAAATCTAACTAATAAAATTACTTTGTGTGTTTTATTTTTTATCACCACTGCTCTCAAAACGGTGAAGGAAAACATCCAAAAACCCAACCAAAAATTCGAAGACATGTGACATCCATCAACCCGCATTGGGCCCGCGTGGTATATTACGACCTATTCCCTCTCCTGGCCTGAGTCCCAGTAGTGGGAACAGTCATTAGAAGGCCGACTATACTTTTCTATACTATAATATTATAAAGCTGATGAGTTTGTTTGTTTGAACGCGCTAATCACAGGAACTACTGGTTCGAATTGGAAAATTCATTTAGTGTCGCATAGCCCATTTGTTAAGGAAGGTTATAGGCTATATAACATCGCGCTACAACCTAAAGGGCCAGAGCAGTAACCAAAGACGTAGGTGAAACCGCTAGGGTCGGCTAGTACAGATACCGGCACGGATCTTGAGCGCTAACTTCTACAGTTCTACTTGCACAGAAGCACGCAGAAGTGAAATATCGGGTCTCTTTAGTGGTATGAAAAGAGATGCAGGGGCGGGAAGTGCAATCCTTGTACAGTGATTGGCTCGCCAATGTGTACGATGCACAAAGCGATCCCCACTCTTTCGCCGAGCGCTCAAGATTCGTGCCACTATCTGTACTAAGATAACAGCCTTTTTGTCCTCGAACTGATCGTATTTTTACATTGTTATTTTATTTAATAAGGTTATGATTAGTTCATCATTTATTTTATTTTCTGTGTCTATGAATCTAGTCTAGATACTTATATAAATACCCAAATCCTGAAAGTAATAAAGGAAAAAGATGAAATGACAATTTTTCATGAAATAAAATAGCTTAATTACTAATTATTTTTTGCAAATTATTTTGAAATATTATTATATCATGTCTTTTTGTCATGGTAAGTCCATCAGCAGTGCAGAACAGTGGTGGCCGAGTGGCAATGACCCCGACTTACGAGTTGTAGGTCGCGGGTTCAAACCCAGCCAGGCGCATTACTTTGTATAATTTATTTCATCACCACTGCTCTCAAAAGTTGAAGGAAAATATCGTGAGGAAACCGGCATGTCCTAGAACCAAAAATTAGAAGACATGTGACATCCACCAACCCGCACTGGGCCGGCGTGGTGAATTACAGCCCATCCCCTCTCCCAGAGAGGCTTGAGTCCCAGCAGTGGGAACATTAAAAGGCTGATTGTGCTAAGTCCATCAGTTGGGTATAAATCCAGACTCCATACTAGCATAAGCATAGAATAATCGGCATTAAAATGTCCCCTGTCCGGCTGGGGCCTCCTGTCTAGGAAAATGAAGTGGGCTGTATTAGGGTTAGGGTGAATAAAAACTCAATCATTTATTAATTTTTAAAATAGTTACTTTGCTTACGAGTAGCATCTAATATTTGCCATTTAACACAAAATCATAAAAGTTTCAACATGAAAAATCAAAGTTTGTTTGTAGGTAGTACGTCCTCAAGTTTGCCGCGACTGATATTTGTATAGAAAACACGTTCGTAACTCGCAAGTGTGATCAGGCCCTATTGCATCCTGGGATGGCGGTAAGTCCCCTATTTGAGGAGTGGCTGGAAAGGCAACACGGCGTCCATACCTTCCGCATGACGCAGGTCCACACCGGACATGGTAAGTTCGGGAGGTTCCTGCACCGGATTCGTACGGAAGAAACACCTGGGTGTCACCATTGTGTGAACCGCCCGGAGGACACGGTGGAGCACACGGTGGAGGTGTGCCCCGCTTGGGCCGAGCACCGCCGCGCGCCGTGTCCTCGTGGGGGCGATCAGCGGCGGCGATCTCTCGCTCCGGGCCTCTGTACTTTGTGTGCATAAAGTATTTAACAAAAAAAAAAAGTAACATAATATATGTACTCTTTTATTTTTATTTTACTTAACTACATCTTTTAATTCTGCCTTTCTTTATAATATCTCCTGAATCATTGCCTAAGCCTACCTTTGCCTAACAAACTTCCTGACTGCGCAATCTTACCCTCCTAAGACTGCAGTGGCTAAAACTACACTTACATACATCTTCCTTAGCCGCATGTTTTTAAGTTATGCCGCTGTAATGTGTTCATACAAGCCATTGATGCTGCCGTGTTCAGAGAGAGGGACTTTTGAACAAATTATGTTTGTAGAACAGTGGAAAAAAAGGCTTGAAATAAAAAAAGAAATGGTTTACTGTAAAGAGACTTTTTAAATGCTTAATGTTTTCAATTCATTTTTTTTTTTGAAATTTCATTTATCACTTACTTTATTTTTAATGTTTTCAATTTTTTTTTTTTTTTGAAATTTCATTTATCATATAGGTAGTTTATTTTTAATGTTTTCATATGATTTGAATTTATATGCATAAAATTACAAATGAATTAAATAAATCGAAAACCTTTTATTTAATTCGTTTTTAATATTTTCAATTAATTTTAATTATAGTGTTGTTAACCTTAATGTGTTCAACTTATTCGTTTTTTTTTAAAATATTTCTTTTTTTTTAATTGATATAAACCAGTGCTGGATTGCGATCCCACCTGATGGTAAGCAGTGATGCAATCATTATTAATTTGATTGTGCTGTAAGTTATGTAATAACAGGTTATGTTTTTCAAGATATTATTATAGTGAGCGCTATGTACACTTTAATTGTAATATGCATAGTCCAGTTGTTAAAATTGTTCCTAGTATGTAAAATGTATGTGATGTGGCAGTACTACGGTTCCCACAAGGTAGGCTGATGACCTTGTGAGGGTCGTGGGAATCCGATGGATGCGAGACGCACAGGAGTGGTCTTTACGACGACACTTGGAGGAGGCTTGTGTCCAACAGTGGACGTCTTTCGCCTGAAATGATGACGATGATGTGGTGATACCTCATTTAAATAAATAAATAAATAGGGAGGATAAGGTCAAAAGAATAAAAGATGGTCTGTGAAAAATTATACTCCTAGAAAAGGTATTCCCTTTCTCGTCTTTCTCATACACTTAAGTAGATACAATATACATTTCTCGATCTTTGTTAACCAAAAGCAGTTTTCGACCAATTCTTTGTCTCCTGCGAATCGGACTCCTGCTGAAAATTACACGTAAAATGAGTATATTTTCAAACTAGTGCCGTAATACGAGCAGCAGACGCATAGGGTAGTTACACACTGCGGTGATGCAATCGCCCCACTAAGGCCATCTTACACACCATACTTTATCCGCACTCACAATTAGTTGCCACGAGATGGCAGGTAAAACTATACGACAGAGGATGGTGTGGAGTCGTGAATAGTGATTTTTTATAGACCAAGATCCCAGAGCTGTCAGACATAACTTATTTTCACATGGATGAAACCTTAGGTTCTCAGTAGCGTCTCATGTTGTTTGAATACCTGTGTACTTGTGGAGCTCCCCCTTGGGGAACTTTGGCAGGTACGAGGTGAGAAAGGGAACTAAAAATAACGAGTTACTTAACTTAATGTTTTATGGCTGATTTTTATAGATGTTTTGTAGAATATTATTCTAAAGTAGTATCATAAGTATCAGACTCTTTCCATGGATCAAAACTTCTGTCAGACACTTTAAAGCTCAAAAAAAATAAATGAACTTTACTTATTTTTACATGTCTGATTTTTAAATATGTCATTGAGGTAACTATCACAAAGTTATATTTCAGTAGTAGTGTAGTGTTGGTAGTGTTATTTAGTTGTTTTTCTGTTTGTCTGTCAGTAGTCAGACAATTAGTCTGACTACTGACAGACAGACAGACGGACAACAAAGTGATCCTATAAGGGTTCCGTTTTTTCTTAAAAAATTAAAAGTTTTTAATCTTTTCTCTTTAACTACAACAGCAAATACTTGCATTGGCCAGGCTAATTTCCCGGAAAAATCTTTAGTGACATTCGGCTCCACTCCTCTGTCCCATAGCTCGTCGTCTCAGCCCAAGTCGTTAGTAACAAACTCCACACATTTGTGTCACCGGATACACAATCCCATTATAATTTTAAATTTTAAGCTCATTCATTTGCGTTTGCGCCCGATGTTACTTCGCAATCTTTGATGCGTTTTTGATACTCCACCACTTTTTAAGTGTTCTTTTTTCTGACGAACTTATTTTCTTTTTTTTTTTGGCGAAGTTATTTTGGAAGAGTCGTTGAGGTTGGTCTAAGTTTTGTTGGTTTATGTAATAGTGAATTAAGGTAGAGGCGCTATTTTTTTTTCGGTGGGAAAATTTTCTTTTGACATCCCACGCTTTTGGGTGGAACGGGAGATAGTGTCAGAGTTTTACTGACAAAAAACCCACTCCTGTTCCTTCGTTGCCTTTCGTACCAGGGCCGAGTCTTGCTTTCAGAATCAGACCCTTGGCCCCAGTAGGCTTCGACCCTGCTGGGCCCCTACAGCTGCTGACATCTCTTTGAGGCGCGCGTGGAACAGTACGCGCCGTCGACGACTTGAGCTCGGTCCAGACGCTTACAGGACTGTCGGATGGCGAGCGACCCATTGCTTGCCGTCAAGGTAGAGGCGCTATGAGATTGTTCGAAAAAGTCACCGTGTCTCTGGAACGCAAAGGGCAACTGAAGGATCACGAGTGGATATCAGTAAAAGTCTGACACTCTCACTCACTCCACCCAAAGTATAGCATATCATAATTACTTTTACAATGTTTCCACTGGGACTCTGGCCTCTTCTTTAGGAGAATGAATGGGCTGTAATCCACCATGTTATAACATCCGTAGGCGCGGGCTTGCGGACGGCGGGCAATGGGTGGCTCACCGTCCGACCGTCCGGTAACCATCCGGACCGAGCCCAAGTCGTCGACGGCGCGTATTGTTCCGCGCGCGCCTCAGGGAGATGTCAGCAAATCGTAGGGGCCCAGCAGGGTCGAAGCCTACTGGGGCCATGGGTAGTGTGAAAACGAAACCGTGGCCCTGGGACGAAGGCAACGAAGGAACAGGAGTGGGTTTTTAGTCAGTAAAAGTCTGACACTATCTCCCGCTCTGCCCAAGAGCGGGATTTGTCATAAGATGATTTTCCCACCTATAAAAAAAAAAAAAAAAAAAACCATGTTATAACATATCTTCGAATTTTTGATTCTAGGGCATGTTGGTTTCTTCACAATATTTTCCTTCATCGTTTTAAGAGCAGTGGTGATGAATTAAATTACACAATGCGGGACCACCTAGAGCGAGAAAAGTCATTTGGAGATTTTCCATCCCAAAAAATACCCTTCAAGTACGGTCTTTTAACCTTTTGACGTGCGTAATTAGAGACACAATAGTAAGACAATGGCTTGCGGGCGCCGGCTACCGCCTGAGCGTTAATGAATTAAAAAGCAGAACCCATGCCCATAGCATTACAAACATGAACAGCACCCTACACATGCACCACCGTAGGCGCGGGCTTGCGGACGGTGAGCAATGGGTGGCTCGTCGTCCGATCGTCCGGTAACCGTCCGGACCGGGCCCAAGTCGTCGACGGCGCGTACTGTTCCACGCGCGCCTCAAGGAGATGTCAGCAACCGTAAGGGCCCAGCAGGGTCGAAGCCTACTGGGGCCATGGGTGATGCGAAAGAGGCCCTGGAAAAATGGCAAAGAAGGAACAGGAGTTGGTTTTTAGTCAGTAAAAGTCTGACACTATCTCCCGCTCCGCCCAAGGGCGGGGGATGTCATTAGATGATTTTCCCACCCGAAAAAAAAACCCTACACATGCAAATAACATTAATTTAATTACACAATTTTTACACCTTTATGCGGAAGCGGGGCGACCTATGCAGGTCCTCAATCACACCGTAATGTAACGTAAAATAAAAACATCATTAGCTTCGCGGTCCGCTCTCTAAATTATGAAATAATACGCGCGCAGGTGTGACCTGCGCTCCTATTGTATTTTTGCTTTTTTCTCATATTTTAGGGTTGCGTAGTGTTTGTTATTTGCAAGGCATTTCTAAAGAATTTAATTCACCATCATTGCATAGTGTAATTAATAAAATTAGTTGTAAATAGAAAAATATATTGGAAACCTGTAATTTTTCTTCTTCTTCTGGCTAGACCTTATTCCATTTATTTGGGGTCAGCCCTCCTTGTCCTCGTTTTCCATTGAGCACGATTTTGTGCCATGTCGGTGTCGAGATGAGCTTTTCTAAGGTCTCTTTGGACCGTCGTCAACCAAGTGGAGGGTGGTCTTCCACGCGTGCGCTTCGTCGTAGGCAGTTCAAGGGAAAGCTTCACCATATGATCATCTGGGCGTCTTTGTACGGGGCCATACCAGCGTAAGCGGAAGGAAACCTATAATTTTTACATTAGTTTTATAGAAAGTTTCTGGTTTAAAAAAAAAAAAAAATATAAGTAATGCAATACAAATAATTAGTTAATTACATAGGACGGCGAAGTACCAAAAACTCCCAAAATAATGTTAACGTTGAGAAATAATAATACCTACTTTAAAATAGCCATGTTAGAAGACTAACTTCTTGAAAGTTGATTTTGTGCAATTGCAAATAAAAATACATATTGGATATTTCACTTAAATATGCGAAAAACGCTTTTGATAAAAAATAATAATAATAAACTGTTCCCGATACCGGTGGGACACTATTTTTTTATATTTTTAAATGTTTTTTATTTTTATTGAAATACTTAAAAATATGATTTATATGTTTAAGTTATGAATAAACGAGAAAATAATAAAATTTATTTCAGAATTACTTCCGTATTTTGTTAGTAACAATGTTCCTAGTGTAAATAGAAAAAATAAATACTGTATATAGAAAAGATACAATATATCCCCGTTAGGAAGATTTAGTACGTTCACTGTCAATGTGTTATTTTTAACGTGACCAGATCAACCAGTAAGATCAATGAAATTAAGATCAGAATAAATAAAAGTCAGCATGCCATTTATTTTTTTCTCCAGCCTTCATCATCATCATCGTCATTTCAGCTGAAATACGTCCACTGTTAAACATAGGCATCCCCCAAGTGTCGCAACAACGACCGGTGCTGTACGTCTCGCATCGATCAGATTCCCGCGACCCTCACCAGGTCATCAGTCCACCTTAATAATAATAATTATAATAATATTCCACAACTATCACACAACGCCGTCTAGCCCCAAGCTAAGCAGAGCTTGTGTTATGAGTACTAGAGAACTGATAAACATACTTATATATTTCTAAATACATACATAGTATAGATAAATTACACCCAGACACAGAACAAATGATCGTGCTCATCACACAAACATTTGTCCTGGGTGGGAATCGAACCCATGACCTCTGGCATAGCAGTCAGGGCCACTAACTACTAGACCAACAGGCCAGTCCACCTTGTCCGCAGGTACTCCAGTCTTCACATCAAAATAATGCAGACACCTTCTAAAAACAATATACGGAACCAGTTTCCTTCATAATAATGCATACACATGTCCACAGTGCAGTGTTTATTTGTAAATTTTCACATTATTTTACATTTTTCTAAAGTTACACGTACGATTCCGTTGTTCCGTCGGGAATTTCTGTTGCTTCACAAATATAACTGGTGACTCGTTGCTAGCATATCTTCATTTAGTTATTTTTAATTTATAATATGTACCAAAAGAACAGGGTTATGATTTTCATTAACTGAAAAAAATTGTTTCTCATTTTAAAATTGGTCATCAGCATTTAGCTTAAAAAGTGTCTTTTTAAAGTACATAGTGTGATCAAAAAATAAGGTGACTTTTAATTTACATAAAAAATATTCATTTATGCATCCAAAATTATGTTGCCCCCTTCAAAGTAATTTATAATAATAATATGTACCAAAAGAATAGGGTTATGGTTTTCATTAACTGAAAAAAATTGTTTCTCATTTTAAAATTGGTCATCAGCATTTGGCTTGAAAAGTGTCTTTTTAAAGTACATAGTGTGATCAAAAAATAAGGTGACTTTTCATTTACATAAAAAATATTCATTAATGCATTCAAAATTATGTTGCCCCCTTCAAAGTAATTTATATTAATAATATGTACCAAAAGAACAGGGTTATGATTTTCAAAAAAAATTGTTTCTCATTTTAAAATTGGTCATCAGCATTTGGCTTGAAAAGTGTCTTTTTAAAGTACATAGTGTGATCAAAAAATAAGGTGACTTTTCATTTACATAAAAAATATTCATTTATGCATCCAAAATTATGTTGCCCCCTCCAAAGTAATTCATACAAAGCTCTTTAATACAAAACACTTGTGCCAGCACTTTTTCCAGTCATCGAAATTCTTATGAAACGCACTTTTGGGTATTGCCAGGAGCTCCTTTAGCGATGCAGCCTTAATCTTCTCAATCGTCACAAATCTTGATGATCATAATGAATTTCTTTGGATTATGATTTTCATTCATAATCATCATATCAGCCGAAAGACGTCCGCAGTTGGACATAGGCCTCCCCCAAGTGTCGCCACAATGAACGGTCCCGTGCGTCTCCGTATCCATCGGATTCCCGCAACCCTTTACAAGTCATTGGTCCACCTTGTAGGAGGCTTTCCAACACTGCGTCTTCCGGTACGCGGTCGCCACTCCAGAAGCTTTCGGCCCTAACGGCCATCTGTTCTGCGATTGATTTTCATTAACTCAAAAAAATTGTTTTTCATTTTAAAATTGGTCATCAGCATCGGCTTGAAAAGTGTATTTTTAAAGTAGATAGACTAAAATCTGAAGGGTACCTATTTTATTTGTATGGTGGTGGTCATTCTCATCGTCATCATTTTAGCCAAAAGCCATCCCAAAATAATCGATACGATGCGTCGAATTCCCTCGACGACTATCACCAGGTCTTTAGTCCACCTTTTGGGTGGCCTAACAACGCTGCGTCTTCTGGTACGTGGACGCCACTCCAGAACCCTTCGTCCCCATCGATCATCTGTTCTGCGAGCTATGCGCCCTGTTCACTGCCTCTTAAGTTATTCTTGAAGTATGGTAGTAATAAGCACCAAAATAGACATATTATTTATAGCCAAGGGGACTTTTGTCTTATGCCCAGATAGAAATAAAAAAATCTCCCGGACTAACAATTAATTGTGATAGGTTCAATAAACTGTCGTCACCAAATCGCATCACCTGACGTGCGTTTAATTTGTGCAAAGTCAATAAACATTTTCTTAGTTCAGAAACCAATTGTATTTACTAATTTAAAATAATAGTTTGTTCAGTTTCAGTAAGGTAGGAGCGAAATCGTCGTCAAAAACCATCTAAAAATACTAATAAAATTACAAAGAAACCCATTACTAAAGTTTATTACCTTTCCTAATAAGGTAAAAAGAAAATATAATTACAGAAATTAATTAATTCTAATAAAAAAATTAACAACCAAAGCCGAATCTGCGATACACCTGAGCTAGAGGAGAAAGGGGACGAATGGCACAGAAACACTAATTAAATATAACTGGAAATATTTTAATAAGTTTACGTGGGCACGCCGGGCTCTGTTTAAAACAAATATTATGTCCGTTTGCACTGTACGTTAGGTGGGGCTGTAGAAACAGCGATTTGATATCGGTTATGGAGGGAAATTCACAAAAGATATTAAATAAATAAAATTCATTTATTTCAAGTAAAACCCATTTAAGAGATCATCAACACATTAATAATTCCAAAAAATACAATAAATTAAATCCAATAAAAAATCAGTAAATTAAAATACAATAAATTCAATACATTAAAATCACAATAATCCAAAAATAAAATAAAAATATAATAATACACACAACAAAACTTCAAAACATTTCAATTTATAATAGTCTCTTATATGCGACACTGTATGTAACTTGTCTGTCACAGCAATGCCGCACATAAGGACAGTCCAACCTACTCGCTATCATTTTCAGAACGGTATTGGAGCTGACCCGCACTCTGCGCACAAGTGACGCACAACGCTTCCGCATGGTCGCATGGAAACAGTCCGTGCGGGCCCATGCGAACATACCCGAAGCGCTGCAGTAGCGAGGCAGACCCAACACCGCCCTGAAGGCGTTATTAAATTGGATACGAAGGGTGTTGTAGCTTTTCTGAGTGTAGCTAGCCCACAAGCTGCAAGTATACATATTACTTTTTATGCATGATAAAAAAAAGCCATCTTAGGATTGTGACGCGGAATGGTTTGAAAGAGTTATAAGTCAGTAAAAGTCTGTAACTCCCTTTTGCTCCATACAGGGAGAAGTTATTTGATGAGTTTTCAAACCTAAAAAAAGTGTCCAGAAGATTAATTTTAATGCTTCTCATTTGAAAGTTTTATGCCAATGGGTTTTTCTTTGTAGGTGGGAAAATCATTCATCGACATCCCCTGCTCTTGGGCGGGGCGGGAGGGCCTGTCAGACTTTTACTGACTAAAAACTAACTCCTGTTCCTTCTTTGCCTTCGTCCCAGGGAATTTTCCTTTCAGAAACAAACCCTTGGCCCCAGTAGGCTTGAACCTGCTGGGCCCCTACGGTTTGCTGACATCTCCTTGAGGCGCGCTTGGAACAGTACGCGCCGTCGACGACTTGGGCTCTGTCCGGACGATTACCGGACGATTGGACGGCGAGCTACCCATTGCATTGCTCGGGGTGAGCTAGTTATATAGACAATTTGTTACCAAAAAAAACCCTAATGCTAAACCCTTTTGTCCGCCCAATGGTCAGCATCTATGCCTGCGTCCTCTAGATCATGATGGAAATTGATTAATGATGTATGATTATCACGCTGCTATCATTTTCGTGAATTTAGTGGCCACAAAGCTAGCGTTGAATTTTAATATCATTACTTGTGCTGCGTTTTTAATTTTATAAAAGCCGGGCTTTTCTTTTGTTAGAGTTACTTGTGTTTGCGCCCACCTGTTTACGTCGCCCGCTTCACTTTATATTCAATGTCGGTTCAATATTATTAGAAAATATTATTATGAAGAATATTTGCTTTAACACTTTCTTTATCTATATGTATAAACGGAGAAACTGACTGATATATTAACGCACAGCCGAAACTTTAGGGACTAGGAGAGTAATATTTTGCATAAGATTTCCTTTTATGTCGTAGGCGAGCACTAAGAGATGATTTTCCAAAATGGGTTTATTTTTCGGTGGGAAAATCATCTAATGACATCCCTCGCTCTTGGGCGGAGCACGAGGGCGTGCCAGACTTTTACTGACTATAAATCCACTCCTGTTCCTTCTTTGCCACTGTTCATTTCGCATCACCCATGGCCCCAGTAGGCTTCGACCCTGCGGCTCGATCCGGACGGTTACCGGATGGTCGGATGGCGAGCTACCGAATGCTCGCCGTCCGCAAGCCCGCGCCTATGGTGGCCGGAAATCGGGATCGGAATCCCGGCGGCTAAGGCGCGAGGGCCTCGCACATGCAGCCGCCTCCTTTACTAGCATTACTGCTGCGCAGAAGGAGGCGACCGCCTGCCACTCCTTTCCAAAATGAGGTGAACTTTGGAAAATACTTTGGTTTTTTTAGACTACACCTATGTTCCTTCTACACCTTACGTTCCAGGACCCCGGGGTTCCCTTTCAGATTACCCATGGATCATACAAGGAGATGAAACTCTCCATACAAACTCCCCCGGACCTCCGTTCGTAACGGGGGAGTTTGTATGGAGAGTTTGTATGGAGAAACTTACTTTCACCCAAGCGATAGCAGAAGCTTCATTTTTTTTTTTTTGAGAAATCTTCACATAAATAACTCCTCCACTCTTTACTAAATAAAACTCATCTATGTTCCTTTAGTTTTTTTATTATAATATCATTATAGAAAATTCACATAAATTTTCAGAAGAAGAGGCAATTACTTATTTTAGTTGTTCCAGGCATCTCTTATAAGTTTATTTAATTCAAAGTACCTACTCTATGTGTACCGATATTTTTACTAACATATTTTGCATTTACCGCCAACAGCTAGAAAGCCATTAATGATAACGAAAATAAATGACAATAACATAATTGCAAAATTTATCTTAATTTTTTTTATCGTACTACTGCACCTAATTTACGCAATCTCCTTCCAATCAAATTCTAAAGCCACCCTTTCCATCACTTTCTTAATTTCGCAGCCCCAATGACTAATTAACTCTTTGGAAAGCGACAGAGCTGCCTACTTCCTCTGATCGGTGACATTAGCAATTTTTCTCGATAAACTCGTAATTGCTCTACCGTTTCTCACTCAATCAACATCTTCGGTGGTTTATGACTTCCGTGCCCCTGTCACCGGCAGCGCTTTCAGCGAATTTATTCTTATATAACGTCTAACTTTATTAAAAAGGGCTCAGATATTGCAGCGCTTGAAAGTCACGAGCATTCCATTGGAGTTGGAATCAAAAATTTAAATTGCTAACATTCTTCACTCGTTCTGTCTTTATTGGTGTTCCGATGCGCTCATTGGAATTGCGGTTCTTAATTTTATACGTGACTTATCTTAGACTGATTAAACTGCTCTTGTTTGAAGACGGGAGTTTTAAGCTTTAATGAAACATGGCACCATCGAAAGGTGCTGTGGAGCTTGTGAATAATAATAAAAAAACCGGCCATGCGGGAGTGGGACTTTTGAACGCAGTGAAAAAATCACGTTTGTTGCCCCCTTAAATATTTATTTTATTCTGTTATTTTTTTAGTATTTGTTGTTATAGCGGAAACAGAAATAAATCATCTGTGAACATATCAACTGTCTATCACGCCCCGCTTGGGCAGAGCAACGCCGTGTCTTCGTGGGGTCGATCGGTGGCGGCGATCTCTCGCGCCGGGCCTTGGTCCGGAGCGAGGAGGAGTGGCAGGCGGTCGCCTCCTTCTGCGAAGCAGTAATGCTAGCGAAGGAGGCGGCCGATCGCGTGAGGCAACGGACCTCACGCCCCAATCGCCGCCGGTATTCCGATCCCGATTTCCGGCCACCGTAGGCGCTGGCTTGCGGACGGCGAGCAATGGGTGGCTCGCACCGTCCGGTAACCGTCCGGACTGAGTCCAAGCCGTCGACGGCGCGTACTGTTCCACGCACGCCTCAAGGAGATGTCAGTTCATGTCAGCAACTGTAGGGGCCCAGAAGGGTCGAAGCCTACTGGGGCCAAGGGTCTGATTCTGAAAGGAAGACTCGGCCCTGGTACGAAAGGCAACGAAGGAACAGGAGTGGGTTTTCAGTCAGTAAAAGTCTGACACTATCTCCCGCTCTGCCCAAGAGCGGGATTTGTCATTAGATGATTTTCACACTTAAGAAAAAAATGTCTATCATGGTTCATGAGATGTAGCCTGGTGACAGACGGTCAGACAGACAGACAGACGGACAGCGGAGTCTTAGTAATAGGGTCCCGTTTTATCCTTTGTGTACAGAACCCTAAAAAAACAGCTGCATTACTTAATCTTAACGCCCGAGAGTCACTATAGGGAATGGGATGCGCCGACTTCTACGAATCAGTAATGCTAGCGAAGAAGTTGGCCGCAGTCGTGAGGGAACGTCCTCACGGGGGGCCACCGTAGGCATAGTCTTGTGGACGACGAGCAATGGGTAGCTCGTCATCCTGCCATCTGCCCCCCTAGCCAAGTTGCAAACGATAAACGTGAACGCTTAGTAATCTCCAATAGATTTTCAACTTTATACCTAAGAGCATAAAGTTGAAAATCTATTAAAGACTACTGAGCGTTAGCGACCGGAACGAACGAAAACACTATGTAATCTTCAATAGATTTTCAACTTTATATCCAATAACATAAAGTTGAAAATCTATTAAAGACTACTGAGAGTTTGTTTATCGTTTGTGACTTGGCTAGGGGGGCTGGTAAGAACTAAGCCAGTGTCGTTGACAGCGTGTAGCGTTAGCGCGTTAATCAGGTACTAAAAAAGACCATCTCAATATTGTGTTCGAGACAAATAAAATTATTATTACCTAATGCTTATTTATATATCTCAGGACCCTGGAGTCACAGTATAGATAAGATATGGAACAGTACGGAAACTACCTACAAATATTCGAAACTGCACACTCACACAAACATACGCATCGGCCGACGAGACTCCTAAGCGTTTCTCGCGGTCCTGTCAGTAGCGAATGCCGCTTAAGAGTCTCGTCGATGCGTATGTTTGTGTGAGTGAGCCGTTTCGAACATTTGTAGGTAGTTTCCGTACTGTTCCATAACTTATCTACACTGTGCTGGAGTCCTCGACCTTTGCAAGGCATATGAGGATCTGAAGAGAACTAGCAGAGGCTTAGATACTTTTCATGGAACGTGGTGCCTGGTTATTATCGTTATAATAGACGTCAATGAAAAAATAAAAGAGATTTTATTGAAACGCTTTGGGAACACATTCATTTTGCGTACAGTTAATTAGTGGAATTCTCTGCTGGAGTCTGTGTTTCTTGATAGCTACAAGCTGCGGATCTTTTAGTCAAAAGTGAATAGGTTAGTTCTAGGCAAGCTTGCTCCATCATCGCTTAAAAAAATGCCTGAATGATGCACACCAACAATGAAAACGACACCAAAACACACAATTTTCTAACAAAAAGAATGTCTTAATTGGCTCAATACTTTAAATTAACCACATTCACAAATCACGGGAAACTTTTAACAAAGTTTTTAATTTAAAGCCACTCTGTACTTTTTCCGAATATCGAGGGGATAAAAAGATACATTTTTTCGTAAGGGTAGGAGAGGGTTAAACGGCTATTTTCCTTCTTTCTATTGAGACAGATTTACACAATGCCCAGGGCCAACGGGCTTTCCAAGACGATATTTTTATATCTTTATTGGGATCTTGCAATATAATAAAATATGTTTGTGAAAAATAGTGGCAATTTGAATGTCAACTCGAAGGGTCGCTGGAATAGGAAGCAATGGCCACGAAATATGATGGAATGAGATAGGAATGTCTATTGAGAATGAGCGTTTTATGTATCCATTTGAATATGGTGTACTCGTATGTACGACATTTTTATGTGCTATATAAAATATATGTTACCTCTAGTAAACTAATATATGAAATAATTTTAAAAGCAGTTTCATCAACGATAAAGTTATATATATAGCATATTCAGCCTTTTTAATGTTCCCAATGCTGGGACTCAGGCCTCCTCTCTGTAGGAGAAGGAATGGGCCGTAATCCACCACGCGGGCCCAGTGCGGGTTGGTGAATGTCACATATCTTCGAATTTTTTGGTTCTAGGACATGTCGGTTTCCTCACGATGTTTTCCTTCACCGTTTTGAGAGCAGTGGTGATGAAATAAATTACACAAAGTAATGCGCTTGGAAGAGGTTTGAACCCGAGACCTACAATTCGTAAGTCGGAGCCGTTGCCATTCGGCCAACACTGCTCAGCCAGCATAACGATAAAGTTATGCTGGCTTAGAATTGATAATTAGAAAGACTAGTCCGACATGAACTCTGACGTCATGATCTATAATGGCCGCCATAGAAAACCGATTGTTTGCGAGGGAGATATTTGTCAAAAATTGCTTTACGATAAATTTTGACTTTATTTTTACAATTTTTTTTTTCATATGTATTAAATACTATAACATGCATATTCTTTATTACTTCGGTAGTAGGAGTTATTTTTTTTTTGTTATTTAGACCACTGTCCTTCAATCTAGCCAAATCCTTTATTTTGAAAGATCACGATGGCTTTCTTTAGTTAAATTCACTCATAGAGCTGTGCTGGACCAATGATAACGGCGATATTTAAATGTTGTACATCATGGGTTCAAACTCTACTGCTCTCAAAATGTTGAAGGAAAACATCGTGAGAAAACAATGCATGATCTAGAACCAAAAATTCGACGATCAGCTTTACCAATTTGCGCTGTGCCCGCGTGGTGGATTACCCATTCCCACTCATAGATAGGAGGTTTGAGTCTCAGCTGAAGAGAGAGGGGAATTTTATAAAGCTGATTACGCTTATGAATAGACACATTTTTAAAGTTTGTTTAGTTTGTTGGCTAACTCCTGACAAAGTCCTGACTCAATTTCTGACACAACAATGCCCAGCCTAGACTATTAGACCTAGTGCGATGACATTTTGCACAGAGATGCCGTTTATGATGTATAAAAATACCTACTTTCACGCGGCGCGGGTGAAGTCACTGGCGGAAGATAGGTATTACAAAAAATACAAAATATATAAAACCTAGAATATTGTCAATTTTCTCTTACAGAAACTACTCAAGCGCAAACTCATAAACATATCCCGGATTCCTTCAAAAAATCCCGATACTTTCGAAACAAATAAATAAGGACACCCCATTGAGTATCCGCAAAATAGAGTGGACGGAGAGAAAAAATATCCGACCGCTAACAGAGCAACTTCCGAACTCGGATATTTATGGACAGAAGGGGTGTTTTATTGCGCTGTGTTCCATTTTAACCCACTTGCCCCCGGCCGTCCACACTTTATAGTGCATTCAGACCGTAGTGTAGCGGATTTGGTATTTTATTATAACTGGCGATATTTGTTAACTTATGTCGTTGAGTTTTTTTTTAATTCAAAATATTTAATTTTGGAAAATTTGATTGGTTTATAATTAACTTTGCTTCCAACGCATATCCTTTAAAAGCGCGGGTTTGCGGACGGGCGCGGGCTTGCGGACGGCGAGCAATGGGTGGCTCGCCGTCCTATCGTCCGGTAACCGTCCGGACCGGGCCCAAGACGTCGACGGCGCGTACTGTTCCACGCATGCCTCAAGGAGATGTCAGCAACCGTAGGGGCCCAGCAGGGTCGAAACCTACTGGGGCCATGGGTAATGCGAAAGAGATCCGGCGAGGAGTGGGTTTTTAGTCAGTAAAAGTCTGACACTATCTCCCGTTCTCCCAAGAGCGGGGGATGTCATTAGATGATTTTCACACCCGAAAGAAAAAATACACTTTTTTGTAATCCAAAGAATCTAGTAATATGAAAAGTTTACTGTCTCAAACCAGGGTGTAAAATTGTGAGAGACCGGTGCCTGAAATAGGTTTTCATAATAACCAAAACAGGTTACCATGTCTCTCCAGTGGATAAGAAACCGTTTTAGCCTACTTAATTTTTGGGCACGCCTTAATTATGGCGGTAAGTCCCCTCTTTGAGGAGTGGCTGGAAAGATAACACGGCGTCCTTACCTTCCGCATGACGCAGGTCCTCACCGGACGTGGTAAGTTCGGGAGGTTCCTGTACTGGATTCGTGCGGAAGAAACGCCCATGTGCCACCATTTCGACTTTCGTCTTGAGACACTGCACTGTGGTGTGTTGGAAGAGAAGATATCGCGTTGTTTCCCGAACGCTGCCAAGCCGAGTCGGATTCGACGATTGATCTCTTTCTTGAAGTTAGACCTACCCAAATTGCTGCTTAATTTTGGCGATTATTCAATAATTTTTTATAAAGTTGCTTTATTTATTTATGTACTCACAATCATACACTTTTAAAATCGAAAAGAAGAAATAAAGATTTCTTTCAGCAGATCTGCTACAGGAGAGTTGAATGAGATGTAGACGCAATGTGTGGTTTAGAAAAAATAAATAAATAGACTATATTATCTAAATTAAATATTATTCAATTATTCATAATATATTACATACAAATATTAATAACTATAAATAATGTGTTTAAAATCAACAGAGACATCTTAAATGATCATGTGAACTCTTTGGTACACATCAGTGTGACGTACGGCCATTTTATTCCACGTTTGGAAAAATAAGTTTTTTTTATCTGTATATTTATTCGACAGTGCCCTTTCCCTCGGACCGATAAGGTGATGTTCATAGATACAGGCATATTGTTTCGCTCGAATACCATCGCTTTGGCAGGTCATTTTCTTTTTATGGTTTTATCATGATTTGTTGGGGAATTTGTGACTGGATTTCGATACCTCCTACGCATCAAGTCATAACTTATTTTTGCTGAAAATCAGCATCGAAGATTGCTGAATTTGCCCAGCGTCACGGTATAAGCTGAGCAACAACCTATTTTTGCCTAGATGCGACGCACAACTTGGATTTTTAAATTGTATATTTTGTTTTTCTTAGATTATTGTTTATATTTATATTATGTTATGTCGGTCGGTGCAATAGACAATAGACAACTACAGACTAAGCTGAAAGATCACACTGTGTTTTGTATAGACAACCACAGACTATGTAGACATCAGTCAACTGTGTTTATTGTCTAGTGTCTATGGTGCAGCACAGTTATGCCCGGTTTGCACATGGCCCGACAGATTGCTGTATTTTATTGTGCGTCTATTTGGGCAGAATAAATATTTTTTCTTTCTTTATAATAATAATAATTTTATTTCGGGTGGCATAGACCAGAAATCTTAATCTAGAACATATTTTTTACATTTTATTTACTATGACTGGTCACACCTAGACAAGACATGATAACACATGACCCACTGATTTTGAAAGGGATAGTCAAAACGTACAGCTATTGTGTAGACAAAGCGTACAGAATGCTGTTGTTGCTACTCCGTATACGAGCCAGCAGGGAAGCTGCTTTTTTGCGCATGGCCTTTGCAATCGGCCTCATCTCCACCTCTCGGATCCAGTGTGGGTTCGTGGAATTTTGAAAGGACTATTGGTTCTAAGAGATGCCAGTTTCCTCACGATGTTTTCCTTCTCAGTTTTGAGAGCAGTGATGATGAAAATAAATTACACAAAGCATCATAATTCATTCATTCATTCTTTCATTGTATGTAATCATTTGTTGTATAGTATAGTGTAACATTCTGTATATGACTTGTGAGAATCCCTTACCAATCAAGTACTATGACTACTATGACTATGACTATCTGACTTTATAACTATACACCAAACCATAAGACATCATAAAACATTCAGAACCCAATACAAACAAGCACGAACAACCATTTTATCTCTCAGATACATCGACACTAATGCGGAAAAATAAATCCACCCCAATCCCGAAGGGGTTGATAACACTCAAGCCGTCAATAGCCAACGATTTGCCACTACCCTCAAATTGGGCAGAAGACGTGCCCACTTGGGTACACGGACCCATCCGAGGATGAAAAATATCTTCGAATCAGTTGGAGATTGTTTTTGAGATGATCTTGTTTGGGATCGGAAGGTGGTCATTTTGGAAAAATGTTAGGTAATAATTTATAGGAGAAACTAGCTGCCCAGTGGGGTCGCCCGTGTGATCGTAGAAAATTATCTCAAGGGAACACCAACTCACTACCACCACCATCACCACCACTTCAGGGAAAAACAAGTATCTTATGAACTATTCCAGGATATTGTCTACGCGTTTTTTTTTTAATGTGGTAAATAAGCCAATAATTTCTTTCGCTCTATGTTGGAGCGAGAGGTCGTGTCAGACTTTTACTGACTAAAACTATACCTTAGTTTCTCCTTTCAGGAGCTCGGGTTTCCCTTTCGGAAGTCTACCCATGGCCCTAGATTGTCTACTCGTGTACTAAGTTTCATTGAAATCCGTTCAGCTGTTCGAGAGTGGAGAAGTGACAAACATACATACACACGAACACACCCTCACAAACTTTCGCCTTTAAAATATTAGTGTGATGTGTGGTATTAGTTTTACTTTACTTTGTTTCTAAGCAGACAATCCAATGGTTGTCAGAATTACAAATAATAATAGAATAAACTTTATTGTACACCAAAAAAGTAACACAACTTATAGGTATATAAACAAAAAAAAAAAAAATAAGTAAGCCGATAGTCGTAACGGCCAATGACTTAATAGCCAAGAGGATTATCCACCAGCAACTTGCTCTTAAATACAATCTTGTGGAATCAGAAGTACCGTATTATAGGTATGTGCCCGACCCAGTTCTCGACAATGGCAATATCACATTATATTGGGATCGATCTATCATCACTGACAGGACTATTGTTGCCAATAAGCCTGACATAGTGGTGATAGATCGACTAGAGCATCGCACAATGATTGTGGATATAGCGGTCCCTCATGACGAGAACCTTGTGAAAGCTGAGAAAGATAAACAAACTAAATATCTTGACTTAGCTCGCGAGGTTGTCGACATGTGGGAAGTGGATAGAGCAATCATTGTGCCGATAGTCGTAACGGCCAATGGCTTAATAGCTAAGAGCCTCGAACAACATCTGAGGAGGCTCTCGTTAGGCAGCTGGATCAAGGGCATGATCCAGAAAGCAGTACTCCTGGACACGGCGCGCATCGTTAGGAGATTCCTCTCTCAGGAGCCCTGACCGCCGCCGCCGGTAGCTTGGACCCTGTTCCCGATGCCGGTGGGCTACTGTTTTTTATATTTTTTTATGTTTTTTTTATATGTGTATTTTAAGATATATTTAATTATATATAAAAAATAAAAAAATAATAATAATAATAATAGTAATACGTGTACAAATAAGTGAACCCCTGACTCCTGAGCTAGGTTAGGTGCCTGTATTTCAAGAGTCCTTATTCCATTTTCATTATACTACAATGAAATAATTATAGACATTAATTTAACGAAATAATTTAGATGAAACATTATTTGCACTATTTAAATATAAAATTAATTACATACTGAATAATTCTACTTTTTTAAATTACTAATCACAATAGTCATAATAAATATCTAACTTCTTATAGAATTTTTCCGTAGGAAAGTTTATTTAGCAAAATAGTAAGCTAATCATGCTCTCTCAAAGAAATAATGATACTAATTACTGTTAGATGGAATATAAAAAAGGTAGTTTTTACTGCCATCTAGCGTTAACTATGTGCACTATTGTTTCTGTATAGTTTGTACTCGAAAAAAAAAACAAATCAGTCGTTCGTAAAGTCATTAAGCGTTTTATTATAATTATTTGTACTATACTCATATATTATGTAAGTCACATGCCAATTATTTCATTGGTTAAATACATACATAAACACCCACATTGATTGTCCAGGGTTACTTAGTCAAATTAATATAAATGTGCCCTACAAAATGGCTCGTATATCTAGATATCAGTTGCTTCGCGCTAAGAGCTTCAAAACCAATCTGGGTCATTTTTCCATTTTTTGAGTAGCGTAATTAGAGACACAATAGAAAGACAATGACCGAGCGAACGCGCGTTCGCTCGGTATATATTTTATTGCACACCTTAACTTCTCACAGAACAATCATTTCTAAAAATAAGTTTGATTCGGTAATATTTCGCAATATTGATTTCATCAAAACATCCTTCGATTACGAAACATACACATGCTAAAATATTTGTATTTTATATGCTAATTAACATATTGATTTATAAGAAATCCTATGTCAATACAATCGTAGTCGCTTATCTTCTTTATTATTCTTTATAAAATATATATCTTCTTAATTATTTTTTAATTATAACCAAAGGAACAAAAAACTTTTCTTAAATTTATTTTTCAGGACGTAGTTTTTGTTTTTATTCTCGAAAAGTGAATTTACACACTGGAGACTAACTTGCGACGGCTATATTTGATTTGTGTAAGCCGTCGGTGGGCTAAATGGTGTGAGAATATCACAATTTTTTTTACCCGAATAATGTAGATATTCATGTTAAAAACTACAAAAATTCTAACCTAAACTCAACATAAAATAAACAACACAACATCAAAAAGAATCGATCTTAACCCACTAAATTATGAAGCTACCCGCGTAAAAAATATACGCCGAGGCATTGAAAGATTGAAAGAGGGAAATCACTTAACTTGGGTAATTTATAGCTAAATCTTGCCCGTGGGAGAGTCGTGGTCAGACTAACAACGTTAGGTTAGAAAACTTATAAGCCGGTGGAAATGTGCCCGAGCTCAGTTGGGGCCAAATTGATGCGGCGAGGAGAGGGCGATTTTTTCTGTTTGAGAAGGGATGTGGTTATTGATTTAAATGGATTGAGGAACTTTTTTATAAAGGGTTAGTTTATAGACTTGGTTGTTTTCATAACAATCAAACAAAGTGATAGAATATTTAGAGGTAATTTCTATATCTATCGCGTACATCGAAGGGTTGGAACAATTTGCCTGCTGCGGTCTTCCCGTCCGATTATAATTTAGGTGTATTGAATGGGCTCTTAATATACTAGTGCGATTCACTATCTACGATTGCGTCACTGCTTACCATCAGGTGGGATCGCAGGCAAGCACTGGTTATATGAGGTACTGTAAGTCAATGTACATGAATATTTTTTGTCAGGGCACAGCTCTATACAAATTCCGGCCATGTCCTTTCCTGAATTGTCGGATAATAACATAGTGAGTGATATACCCTACCAAGAAGCAATAGGGTGCTTGTTATACATCTCATATAATAGATGATCAAACGAACTTACCTGTGATGTTCGATCATTATTATACGTAGCTTCGTTCGAAGACATATTATATTTAACCATGCAGCTTCCGCAGCATGCTAGGCGAACCAATCGCAGCTTTTCAGAGCCTAAAAGCAAAAACAAAACGCACCGTATCCGAGCGAGTATCTGTCAGTAACGTCAAATGTCATTCTTTCAGAGTTAGAGATAAATCTTAAGTTTTGCTGGGTAGGGTAGGGAGGGTTCCCTATGTCTTCGAACGAAGCTACGTATAATAATGATCGAACATCACAGGTAAGTTCGTTTGATCATCTATTATACTGCAAGCTTCGTTCGAAGACATATTATATTTAACCATGCAGATGTTAAGAGTCAACTTAAAGCAAAATTAAGATTTTTAATATCAAACAAATATATTTCAAGAAACAAAATCTCTTAGGCACTTATTAGGCTCTTAATATAATGGTAATATGAGACAATCAGTCTTTTTGTCATACTTATACATTTTATATTATATAAGTATATATGTCTATATTTTTTATAATTATTTTAAACATATTAAGGCATTTATAAGCAAATATTTTGTTCAGCATTAAGCACAGCATCAGCAAATTCAGATGAATTGTTGGAAATAGGTATATTATAAAATTTTGCAAAAGTTGAAGAACTGTTTGTTCAGCCGTTTGCCTAATTACATCTAATGATACTCCCCTAGCTTTAGCAGTCGACATGGATGCATGTCTTGTACTATGCCCTGAAAAAACGCTAATATCTATGCCACACATAGAGAAAGTATATATCTAAATATATTTTAATATTATTATGGTTTTTTAGGCAATTTTTCTCAGGCTAGTACCTGGTGTTCTTTTAGAATCTCACGGGATTATCCATCTACTAATGGTAGACGAAGAAATTGGCTTGTGTGGGTTATTCAAAGAAAGTATTAAATGAGTATTATCTTCCCTAATACTCTTGAGTGTATCTAATGTAATAAAATAAAGTAGTGTAAGGGCAGATTTCAGGTTTTGCCGTGCATTTTCGTTACAGAAAATGGCTCTATTTTTGTATGTTACTAAAAACAATAAAAATAATAAAATAAAAACTAAAATAAAGGTAAATAAGAGGTTCGGTCCGCTGCAACCAGAACCAGATGTTTTTATAGTGTCTAGGATTGAAATGTTTACACCGGTTTCATTAACTATAATATTGGGTATTTTTATAAATGATAAATCTGTGCTACTTGAGCTCTGCTAAGTGCAAACAAATTCACTAACTTTTTACACAATTAGATTTTTATAGAAACCTTAACATAATCTCTGGATGTGATCATTACCACCAATTTATAAGTCTATTAATTTATTAATTGGTATAGACTGTGTGAATAAGTGAGATCCTATAAGTAACATTGAATTGAGGCATTATTTGGAAGGTAACCTAATGTAACCTCTATGGCTGATGGAAGAACATCATGTCAATATTCTGGAAATTAGTGTAAGGAGGTGTGTAAGATGACACTCTTTAAAAGAGGAATGCAATAGTTTTTTATTGAGTAGGTACCTATAAAGACTAACAGCTTGAAAAAACTAACATTGTTTTCAATGGTGGACAAGCTTGTGAAGGTCAATATGACATCACCTTTTCATTTTGATTTTTGTAGCCTCCCCAATATTGGGCTAAATGGAGGAAAGAACACATAAAAGAAATAAATTATCATGTCCAAGGGCAGTAAAAAACATCTAATTAAATGTATTTTGAATCTGGTTTCCAGGAAACACAGGCATCACATTTATGCATTACTTGTAGAAGGGAAAAGATCAATCAGTTTGACCAAACTGAGACACAATATACCTACTAAAATGTAGAGATATTCTGCTCCCACTCTATGTTAGATGTATGAGATTGTTAATTGGTCTCTTTGTTGTCTTTTGAATCCATATATGAAGCAAATAGACAAATCTAATTATTTTCACACCATTGCTCCATATTTCTGGCTATATTATTTAATTGTTGATACCGTATTCCTCCCATTCGGTTTAAATAAGATACAGCAAACTATTATCAAACTCACACAAAATGTGTAAGTGCTCATGTTTAACAAAATAGTATTTTTAAAGGTAAAAAATTTGAAGCAGTTCTAAATAATTTATGTGATAATTATAATTTTTTATCCTTTTTCCAGAACCCATAGACTTCTATTATCACTACAATTGCGCCCCCCCCCAGTTCTTGTTGCATCATTGTAGGTCTAGTTTGATGATTGGATGAATTTTTATTTTGAATCTTAGTTGCCTTTACTTATAACTAAGTATTTATGTTCTATTTTTAGTATAGAGCCAACCAACAACAAATGTTGTTGCAACAAAATAATGCAACAGTTGATGTACATATTAAGTGAGTAATCTCTCATAAGCTAAGAAACTTGTTTCTGTAAATATTTTTAAGGGATTTACAGAAACAACATTTTTTGTATGTGACATCAGTCATTGTATAAGTGTCATATATAAAATCTAAATAATTAACATGATTGGGATGGCGTATTTTGTAAAAAGGAGTAATTGTTCCTTGAATATTTTTCAACCTTTTATTATATAATAGTAGGCTAGTATGAATAGTGTAGTGTGTATAGTAGTAGACTATATAGTCTGAACCAATACACAAAAGGTCATCAAGATGATGTACATACTGATTTGTGAACTTTTGATCATAGATATACATGTAACTACCACTATCAAAAATGCATAATGTGCAAAACAAATCCCATATGGGACAGCAATAGACTCTTTTTAAATGATCATAATGAAATAATAGGTATCTCCTGTGATCTGGATTCAATTTTTGCCATAAGATCTCCTGGGTACACTAGAGCCACCGCAGTGATCTTACATCTTATAAATTTGGATGTGTGAATCAATTTGTTCAGGGGTTTAAAGGTTTCAATAAACCTCCCTTCTCCATCCCTGTTGGGAAACCAAAAAATATCTTGGATATAAGTTGATTCCCACACGGTTTCCATGGGGAATTTGTGCTCAATGGCAATAAATTATGAATGGTTTTATACATAAATATGCATTCATCTTGGCCCCTGATCTTGAAGATCCTGATTGATCACTTGTAAAACCATTTTGTTTTCAACCGTTGAATTTTGGTTGATAAGTTATGGAAGAAAAAATGCACTTACCGAACATCCACTGATGTGCTTCAAAATTGGGGCATTACCACAAATCCTCTATCAACGAGGTAGGGAATGGGCTAATCTGTAAGCCTGACTAACCTCTAGTTTCAACCATGAGCCTGTGGTGGAACTTTTTGTGTTCTAGCATACACTGGATGTGTTGCGAGAATTGCTTGGTTATAGTTTAATATGAGGACTGCAGTTACTTTCGTCCAGGCCTAGGTATTATTCTTTGCTGGTTGTACCAAGATGGACCATTGCCGTTTCCCAGACGGGTTACAGTTGAAGATTAGGCTGGCTTCATAATAAGCTTGCCGCTTCTGTGGCATGTCTTTAGGACTTTAAATGTTCTCTGTTGAAGTATTCCCATGCAGGTAGTCGTCTCTATCAACATCTTTGACAATATCTTTGTTTATGTGAAGTGCAAATCTATTAAAACTCTTCCAGTATCAATCAACTGGGAAAATTAGTTTCAGCCTATTTATGCCATCATTGCTGAGAAGCTTAGATAGGGTCTAGTGATTCCCAATCCCAACTGATTCTGTTCTGATTTAATCTTTTTGTATCAGTATATTCTTGTATTATCAATGAATTACTGACTGAGGCAATAATCTCTATATTATTTTAAACAGTTATTACACACATTTTTATCTAGTTTTTGTTCATATTCCTTGAGTATTTCCAAAAATGGTATTCTAGATGTGGGTTAAGTCATTCATTAAGTCAGGCCATTAAATCATTTGGTTTTGTAGATATAAATACTGTAATACTCTGAATACTTCAGGAAATATAGTAACTGGTTCAACGACTAGCTCAGATGCTAGTTCAGGAAATGTTATATACTCAAGTCTGTAATAGTTGGGGTTGTGCCTGTTGGAGCCGATGATGATACAACAGATATCTGGTTTAATGTCCATTTCTTGAGGATCATCCTAAATACAAGGTCTAAAAACCTAAAAATATTGACCCTGTTATGGTACCAAAGTGTACGTAGGCAAAGCCTTTCTGATTTTATCAAAAGGTAATGACCATTGTGCATTCATCTCGTAAACACCACGAGTAAGCGGATCACGTCAATGCATCTCGTACATCACCCGTGTCCATGTACCAAAAGGTAAAGATCATCGTGTGTTCATCTCGTAAACACCACGAGTCAGCGGATCGCGCCAATGTATCTCGTACATCACTCGCGTCCATAGGTACAATATTCAAAATCCATTTCACTTGCACTGTAGATATAATGTACTATAGATAACTTTCCTGACGAAGCTTTTCAGGTTACCCCAAAGGTGTGGGGAAAAAAACAACCACGTATGTTTATCTCGTAAACATCCCGAGTCAGCTGAACGCGTCAATGCATCACGTGCACAACCCGCGTCAATAGGTATATTCATATTTCGAAACCCATTTGATTTACAGTCTTACACTGTATAATGTACCATGGCAAAGCCTTTAAAGTTATGGAACAAGGAAACAAGCTCGTGTGTTCATCTCGTAAACACCCCGAGAAGTTTGATCGTGTCAATGCATACAATTATTTGGGTTAAGTACGTGAAACTCTTACTTCACTGAATAATCTAATAGATAAATCTATTACTTCACCTGGAATCAAAGAATTAAATGGAGATAGGACAGGTGACGTACTATGTTATCGTCGTTTCATCATTTTTTCAAACTTTTCATCATATGAAGATAGTATTTCATATCTTTTCGTTCTGGCATACTTCATTACAAATTATACAAGCACTATGCTCTTATTTAATTACTTAAATTGGTAAAACAGCAAATAAAACACAACGTAAAACGTATTGGTTGCCGCGCAAACGTATGGAATGACATTTGACGTTACTGACAGATACTCGCTCGGATACGGTGCGTTTTGTTTTTGCTTTTAGGCTCTGAAAAGCTGCGATTGGTTCGCCTAGCATGCTGCGGAAGCTGCATGGTTAAATATAATATGTCTTCGAACGAAGCTTGCAGTATAATAAAAAAATAGACTCTTTTTTTTTGTTTATTGTACTCAGAGAATGGAAGCAACAACAAATATGTATCCGAGATATTTGTAATACTCGTACATAACATGATTTAAAAGAGTGTCCATGGAGTTCTTTTAAATCATGTTATGTACGAGTATTAAAATTTCTCGCACATTCTTCTCTATAGAGATCTACGCTTTGGAATGTGTAATAAATTAGCATCATTTTTCTGACTGTATGTCTTCTTGACAATTCAAAATATTGGTGATTAACAGGATGCAGGTTCAATTTGGTCGCCTGTCACGCTCACCCAGTGTAGATGTTGATTTGTCTTACTCGTTGCGTAAATTCAAGTCTGTCTTGCTTAGAGCATTATCACAAGAGTGAAAAGAGAATTTTGTCCTTTTCACGTACTTTATGTGAGTGAAAAGGACAAAATTCTCATAAATAAATAAGTAAATAAATATATATAATTTGTAAATGTTCAAATATTCAGAATTAGTTTTTGTTGCCATATTTCTTTTGTTATTGGTTGGCTTAACGTCAAACAAAATATGAATAGATACGTTAGTTCATAACTCCTTTTATGTTTATTGCATGCCGTGGCAGCCTTTAATTAAGGCTACACTATATAATGTAAGAATACTGAATCTTTAGCATGTCTAATGGTGTATGCTTTGTTGGTTGTCCTAAAAAGATTAAAATAAATAAATAAAATATTATAGATAAATTACACCCAGACACAGAACAAATGATTGTGTTCATCACACAAACATTTATCCTGGGTGGGAATCGAACCCACGACCTCTAGCATAGCACTCAGGGCCACTAACCACTAGACCAACAGGCCAGTCAAAGTTTTTATTACAAAATCGAAAAAAAATAAACTTTCAACACGAAACACAGTTTTGCTCCGCAACTACGAGTAGGTACGTAAAGGTCATCACATCATATCATATTTCAAGTTGGCATATCATTTCTGAAGGCATGCAGACACGTGACCTTAGCCTCTATGGTAATCGAGGAAGGAAACCAGCGTTATCAGTGGGGCTGACAACCGGATCGCAGAATGATGTTTCCTGCGCTAGTGCGGTATGCACTCTATTTTAATACGACTCTGGGATTTTTAGTTATTCGCACTCTTAGAATAGAATACTTAGAAGAAAGAATAGAATAGAATAAACTTTATTGCACACCTTCTTTTTCTTTTCGTGTCAATGTACTCTAACTAAATTTTATCTGACCAGTATTTGGCAACCTCTACGGCTCTGTTATTGGCCTCATATAGATCCTGAAAACTGCAGGTGGTTGTGCAGGATGGACAGCATAGCAAATGACGCATGTCCTGTATTGCACACCAAAATAATAATATAACTCATTTTTTTTGTATTATGATTTTGTTTAAAAAATATTTAAAAATGTAATTTATATGGTGTTTACAATGAATAAAGACATAACTCATGCACAAACTTTATTATATGGGTTTTTTGTCTGTGAGACATCATCAAATAACTTTTCCCCGCTCTAGGTGTAGGGAGGGAGTGTCAGAATTTTACTGACTAAAACTCTAGTGCTTCTTCAGTTCCCTTTTATTTTATAATTTTTGTACACACAAACTTATAATATATACAGAAGAAGTTATAGTATAGCTGGCCTTATAATGTTCCGACTGTTGGGGCTCAGGCCTCCTCTCTAGGAGAGGGAATGGGCCGTAATCCACCATGCAGGCCCAGTGCGGGTTTGTGGATGTCACATGTCTCCGAATTTTTGGTTCTAGGATATTTAGTTTCCTCAAGATGTGTTCCTTCAACGTTTTTGAGAGCAGTGGTGATGAAATAAATTACACAAAGTAATGCGCCTTTTTGGGTTTCAACCCGCGACCACTCGGCCACCACTGCTCTAATACATTCTAGCTTGACTGAATATCTGAGTTCCATACCCTTCGGCTCACCGCCGTGTCCTCGTGGGGGCGATCGGCGGCAGCGATCTCTCGCGCCGGGCCTTGGTACAGGCCATGGTCCGGAGCGAGGAGGAGTGGCAGGCGGTCGCCTCCTTCTGCGAAGCAGTAATGCTAGCAAAGGAGGTGGCCGATCGCGTGAGGCAACGGTCCTCACGCCCCAACCGCCGCCGGGATTCCGATCCCGATTTCCGGCCACCGTAGGCGCGGGCTTGCGGATGGCGAGCAATGGGTGGCTCGCCGTCCGATCGTCCGGTAACTGTCCGGACCGAGCCCAAGTCGTCGACGGCGCGTAGTGTTCCACGCGCGCCTCAAGGAGATGTCAGCAAATCGTAGGGGCCCAGCAGGGCCGAAGCCTACTGGGGCCACGGGTAGTGTGAAAGCGAAGCCCGGGGCCCCGGGATGAAGGCAAAGAAGGAACAGGAGTGGGTTTTTAGTCAGTAAAAGTCTGACACTATCTCTCGCCCCACCCAAGAGCGGGGGATGTCATTAGATGATTTTCCCAGCCGAAAAAAAAAAAAAAATACCCTTCGGCTAGACTTTTTACCCGACAAGCACCCTGCTTGAGATGATTGACACTTAATGCAACGTAATGTAAAACAATTTTCTTAACAAAACACTTGAATTATTAGTTTAATATCTACGTTACAAAAACAGCTTCTCCATATCCACATGAAACATTTATATGGACCTTTCAAAAACCCCCGATAACGTTACTTTTGTCTCGTCACCCATTACTTCATTTCCTGGTTACTGACCCAGATAATAGATGGGTAACCCAATATCGTCTAGATCTTTTGTCCAGCAGTGAACCATTCAAATGGCTTGAATACGGTTAGCCTTGTATGACCGATGCGCAGTGTGACTCGTTCTTGTTTTATTGAATGGACGCTTAGATTGCTGTCGGTATCTACCTGTTTGGAGTATAGGATGATGTTTTTTTTTCATCCTCTTTTTTTATTTTATCTTGACTGGCCCGTTGGTCTAGTTGTTAGTGGCCCTGACTGCTAAGCCTGAGGTCGTGGGTTCGATTCACACCCAGAACAAATGTTTGTGTGATGAGCACGATCTTTCTTCTGTGTCTGGGTGTAATTTATCTATAATATTTATGTACCTATTTAGAAATATATAAGTTTGTTTATCAGTTGTCTAGTACCTACATAGAAAAAGCTCTGTTTATTTTGAGACTAGATGGCATTGTGAGATAATTGTTTATTCAAAAAAAAAATACCATTTAAATTTTATTTTTAAATATTTCAATAGAAAAAAAAAAACATTTATTATCACTATTATTGATAGGTTCGCGTTTGACCTCTATCTCATCTGATGGTAAGCGATGATGTGGTCGCTTGCCTAGATATAGCCAATTCACAACTGAAGAAGAGAGAGGAGACACAGACTTCTGCAAGGAATTCCATTCATTAGCGGGACGCACAATTAATGTGTTTCCAAAACGTTTTTTTTTTTTGGGTTGTAAAATATTTAAAATGCATATTTTTTTCTTTAACACATGTAGTACCTACGTTTTTGTGTTTTTCTCTGTATCACCCAAAAGTTGACTTTTGTAAGCTTGTAAAGTTTTTATTGTTTGTTGACTAATTTGGCTAAAAAAAAAAAAAGAAAAAAAGTATGTTTCAAACACAGAAAATAACCACACACACAACAAGAGGTTTCCGCATTATTTTTATGTCAAACAAACGATTACTGCTTGCCTCTTTTGAGAAAAAAAGAGAAAGAAAACTACTAAGAAAAAGGTAGAAACTTTCCATTACTTCTAACACCAAGTCAGATGTGGGTGTCACCTTTACCTCAAGGGGCGTCACTTAGAAAACAAAAACAAAAAAAAAACACTTTTATTCTAAAAAAAACAAGTTGTTTTATCGCCTCGCATTCAGTTGGCTTCTTATTGTCAACGTTACCGTTGTTCTTATGATTGTTTCAAGTTAATTGTTATTTCCAACACAATCATACTGTAAAGGGTTTCACTACATAAAAGGGTTTCAGTATGATTGTGTATTTTTCTACATAAATGGTAGATTTCAGACCTACGTTGTATTTTTTATTAAACTTTAGTGGTACCTACTGGGATTTCAGGTAGGTACATGTGAGGTTTCAGCATTGTCTAAAGGCGACAGTATACCATATCTGTTATTAAAATTTAATGTTTATTAGTATATCTATTCTTGTATTCGCCTTTTGCTCTCTTTCTTATCGCACCTACTACTATTTTTCTCTGCATCATCCAAAGGTTGACTGGTAGAAAATGCCTAAGGCATTAAGTCCACCTCTGTACTTTTGTGTGCATAAAACATTTAATAAATAAATACCTTAATTATAAAATAAAACAAAAAATATTTTTTTTTTTATTTCACACTACAGGGCTTTTATAAAACGTCAGAAATCGATAAATAAGATGAACTTCCCAAATACCAAACCAATAAATGCTAATTATTAGCAGGTATTCATTTTTTTTCTCTATTAGGCTGCTTAAAAATTCACTGCGAAATCCAACTAAATCACTCCACAACTAAACAACACCCTGTAGCCAAACGGGTCACGTCTCCGATTGTATATCTGTCACGCGACACGCGAGCATTGTCCACGGCCGGCGTCGTGACGGCCTGTTGACGGCCCGTCATTGTGACGGCCTCGCCTGGCCGCCCGCGGCCGCTGCGGTGGCCGCGTGCTGCTTTCCTGGGATGGTGGACTTCCGTTCGATGCGGTTAGGTAGTATTGAGTTCGATTGTTAGGTTTCTGTTTTTTTTTCTGAACGGAGGAAGGAGGAGAAACGGAGGCTCCGTTTGACTATTATCGTACCTGATGGTAAGCGATGACGTGGTCGATGATGGAGCATACAGACCCCCAGTTTTCAGCTATCAGGAAAATTTGCTGTGTTATAAAATCTTTGTTCATCAATAGAAAACACTGTACAAAGGCGGAGTTAATGCCTATGGCATGCATATGGATGATGCAAAAACATAACATGATTTGTTTATGTCAAGTCATGACAAAGTTTAATTATAGTTAAACAAAAGTCTGCTGTTCACTTTTTTTATTTTTTACATATATATTGTTTTTATATATTTTTATAAAATTACAACTGTAACCTTCAGCACCGCAACTACCTTGCATCCCAAAACTGAAATATTACGCAGCGAATTCTTTCTCCAGTTAAGCTGCAACCGCTTTATTTATATACAATTAAAACTTCCGCGTATCACAATTCTAGAAACATCCGGCACTTTAATAAACACAAAAAGATGCTCCATAAAAATTCAAGACATTTCTCTTTAAAATACCTATCGAAACAAAACAATGTCATCCCTTAATAAAAAAACATGGCCGCCACGGGATTAAAAAGAGAAAAATTAACATTTAAGACAAACAGCAGTTCGACTTGAGATCTCTCAAGCGTCTATCAATAATTAATCAGCCATCTCGTCTCGAAATTAGCCACCATTTGAGGGTTAAACAGTCTTGTGTAAAGAAAAAAAAAACGAATTTTTTGAGCAAGAAAACCCTGAGGGAAATTTTATATAGGAACTCGGTATCGACTAGGGACACAGAGATGTAGATGAACTAGATGTGCCATGACTATTGTAGTAATAAACATGGTATAGTCAAGCATTCTGAAGAGCATTTTTTCCTTTTTAAATATATTGAAGTCGTCTTAAAGTCTATTCAGATGGAATTGGATACCTGGAATGACTGCCCATCTGACCTCCTGCTCAACCCAGTCTTTGGTAACAAAATATTCTTTGGCAAGACTAATATCAGATTCACATACATGTCATGGTCAAATATTCTTGTAAATGTTTATTTTTATCATATTTTGCGGGTTCATTTTAATCTCATTGAATCAGTTATTCTGTGTCACATTTTACTTTGCGCCGAAACTGAAATGCAATTCTATTATTGTTCACATAATGTAGTAATAATTTCATTACGGGTCAAAGGATTCGTAATATTTTCATTACGGGTCAAGGGATTCGCAAGTTTAGATATATATAAAAAAATACAATCAATGTATCCTGGCAACACCATCGCGTCTAGATGTCACTTATTTTTTTTGCGGTAAAAGTTTCGCATGGAAAAAACTTTATCCTATCTAATTATTCATTTAGGATACATGGAATAGTATTTTTTTAGCAATTTAACAAAATCCCAAGTGATACATCTTATTATTCATTTATAATACATGAAATAGTTCCTTCTTTAGCAAAATTAACAAAATTTCAAGTGATAACCTATAAAGTGTATTGTGCAATAACGAATTTCAGTGTCGAATTTAAGCCTTGAATCTACAATCACACAGGATGAAGAACCGATATCCAGCAAAAGCCAAAGCACTAAGTGATCATAGCGAGTACTGCATCTCAGACTTACGAGTCGAAACCTTGCTCAATCTTCAATCAGGGTACGAGATACCATTAGCGACGTTGTTTTCGCACGCTAACTGATTGGAAGCTGCCAGACTGGTACGTGATGCTCTTAGCGGCTTATTCTACGTTGCTAGTCTGAAAAGGCCCCTGAAACCTGTCATCGAGGACGCGATCCTCATCGGGCAATGGCGGAGGCACTAAGTGATCATAGCGAGTGCTGTTTTTCAGACTTGCGAGTCGAGGCCTTGTTCAATCTTCAATCAGGGTACGAGATACCATTGGCGACGTTATTTTTACGCGCTAACTGATTGTAAGCTACCAGACTAGTACGCGATACTCTTGGCTTCGTTATTTTACGTTGCTAATCTGGTATGCATCTGTTATAGCAGGTGAGTCCCATTCATTTATAATCCAAAGAACAAAATGGCAAAAAGACTAAGTTCGACGTGCTCCACTTTATCAGTGCCTATAAAGGTCACGAGAAGGCCAAGTTCATACTACCCATCTGTGTATTATTAATTCGTGTAAAAACAGTACACCACCTATGTGTAGATCGCTACAAAACATTCAAACTCCTTTAGTGAATACGAGATAATCCAAACCACCATAAGGTGGCAAGTTATACTGCCTAATATGTAAATTATAAACTTTCCAAAGTAATGCTAAAGAATACGAGATATTCCAAACTGTCATAAGTTAATCCAATGTACCTAGCCGGATTGCCGGTAGATACCCACCTGTGTCCAGTTGTTGGACTAGAAGCCAACCCAAAACCATGGGAGAAGGCAAGGCAGAATTATTGACACCCTTACCGGCTACAATGCGGTGGCCGATTATCAAACCTATTTTTTGCTGAGTTAAATAGTAAAGACCTATTCAATAGAAATATTATTATTTCCTTATGGTTATGTTGTACACTGACCTGCAATATATTCAAAATAATAAAAACAAAAACAAACCATGGAACACGAGATGTTCACAATGATATATATCTAAGCACTAAGTGACATGAATACTTCATCAACAATTTACAAATGATATGTTCACTTATAGCAACAAATATCAGTAAGTGTTGATTATGATATGACTCCATGTAATAATATCTATGGAAAATCTTGATATAATTTAAACGGATTAAATTCATAGGTACAGCATATCATTCCACATCCTCAGTATTTAAGCTTATAGTAAAAACCTTGCTCAAAGAGCATGTAAGCTAACTTTTAAGGAACCAAAACCTAAGGAAATCGCAGGTTAAGTCCTCTGCTGACACCAGCAGTCCTGAATAAAATTATAAGGTTCTAAAGTTTCAATACCAGAATTACAGGAACTCCTCACAGGCTCGAAGAACCCGTGCACCAGCACCTTGGAATACTTGATGTATGACACCAATGCCACAATTGGTGTGGCCACCCGCTGGGCTGAGCGGTTTGAGGAAGCTACCATTGATTTTAAGAAGAAGTAACTTCTCACTGTTGAAAGCAGAAGGGAATAATATTGACGGGCAAAACCACCAGCCCTACTTACTTATAATCACCCCAAGGGAGTAAGTCAGCAATAAACTTATAATGAAATACAACAACTAAATAATGAAATATGTGCTGATATATTTGTAAATAGTTGTTAGAACAAAATGGTATGAGGTATCTACCTTACTTAATGTCTAAATCACTCAATAAACTAAAAATTCAATATAAATGAATGTCAAATTACACAAACCGTGTACGCCTGCTATTGACAATTGCACAGAACTAAACCTAAATTCAAATCTTTTGTAAAAACTTACCTGGTTGGTGCTCCTAATAAATAAATAAACAGACCCCCTATCAACATATAAGGTTGAAATAAACAGGGAAATCTTTGTTGTAACAAAACAGAAATAACAAGATTCAGATTTAATTTGATCTGCACTGGTATAACATTTCCAGTAGCAATTGTCTTATATTGACAATATTTTCTGTGTTCAAAGCAAATATTGTATGGAGGGAAATTGCCTCATTATAGGGAATACCTAGGAACAAGCTTCCCATGACTAGACAACTGGCCTTGTCATGGAAACATTACTTCTGATGCATTTGGCACATAAGAGCTCTCATGCCACGGGACACAAAAAGTGTGCACCAAAGCAACTTGTTTCACCAAGGACTCACTTCTATGACAATCAAAAAATCTCACTGCGCTTAATAGAAAAATTACTTTGCAGTATACATGACTCCTGAACTTAAAAATTTAACATAAAAGTAGACAACTATCTACCACTTGGTAAAGAAATGTAATGTTAGATTTTATGTTAGATCATTCAGACATTCCCAAAACATGCATGGCATACCCACCAATTTTGGGACAGGGATGGTTTGCTGAACACAGTTTAATATCATGCCTATAAGCCTATATGTATCCTATAAGTCATATGGTGAAATTATGGCTTCTCTCTACTTTGTTAGGTTGTCACTGTCAAACAGTGTCAGAAATGCAATAGACAACTTTGTCTACGGTGCAGCTAAAACCCGGTCCACACATGACCTACAGTAAAACTAGTCTTTTGTTTGGCTGATACTTTTAAATTTATTTCATGTTTATCCAGGTAGAATAAACATATCTTATCTCCTCTTTATTCTCTAAAATAGCTAAGTGGGACTGAATGTTCAAAATACACTTACTTAATTGAGGCAATGAATTACCCCATTTGAATTACTAGTATCATCAAAACTATAAGTACTTAACTTACCAATACAAAAGTAAAATTGCATTGAAACAAAAAGGGGGGGGGGTGTATGCTGGGGACCAACTAGTGCAACAGGTCCTCGTGAAAAGTCAGTGACCATACAACTTCTCTAGGTATCTAGTCCCTAGCAGGAAGTTCATTCCATCGACATGACATAAACCCCTCCCTCAAGAAACAAAGTTTCTCGTTACATATAACATAAACTGTGACACAAAAATACTACTGTGATGACAGAGAAAGACAATCGCATTAACTTCCATTTCGAGAGGGACATAAAATGGTCTTCATAAGTATAAAATAATTGTATTTACATATATTTAGATAGACCCATATGCATATACATACAGGTATATACAAGTATACACATACATGCTGAAATGAACGTTAGTATACTAGCTGTATCATGCAGTAGAGAAAAAAAAAAAAAAATATAATAATAATAATAATAATAAGGTATCATGTTCCATTATAATTGTCTAAAGGGCCTCTGCGAGTTGGCTTCGGCTACTCGTACGCCTCCCAAAGGTCCAGGACCTCAGGGTCCTGAGATAAATAAAATATATAAAAATAATAATAATAATTTAATATAATAAAATATAATTTATATGATAAGTTAAATGAACAAACGGAATAATAATAATAAAATCGATAAGCTAGACTTCCATACCAGTCACCTACAATGTCAACACAAATATAACTTAGATGTGAATAGATACTTATCGTTTGAAACGAAAATGATGAATGTGATAATATATAATGCATGTACCTAATCGCATTGCCTAATGCAAGGCTAATTATATGATGCATGTAATGTAATTACATTACCCCCAGTGACATTTAAAACATCACTATGGTATGATAAAAACAACTAATGAGATTATTCTGCTTCAATAGATTTCAACAAATTGTCTTTGTGTTAAGTGGGAACAGCAGTACTATAAAACCAAAGTAACTCTTTGTCTGATTACATTTAGTAATAGTGACCTTGTAATATAGCCGACATCAACGGCTAGGTACAGGGGCGCTGGCTTTTAGAAAACCTCATGGGTGCTCATGCTCATTTGGTGGACTCGAAAAAGTGGCGAAGTGTGAGAAGAAAAATGCACACTGATCAACCGACAAATAAATAAATGTCCTACTTACATACTGCGTACCTAATTACTAATTATGTTCGATAAAAATATAAAATGAAATCATTTTATAAAAATGAAACTAGTTTTTAGTATCAAGAAATATTATAATGTAACCGTAACCTAAAAGGCGATTACTTATCTGTTTCTTGATGTCTATTCTCAGGGGTGCTCGGCACCCACTGTTTATTTCTCATAATCGGCGCCCCTGGCTAGGTACATATAACGATGATGTACAAATAACCAAGTAAGTACTAAAATATACTGAGAGTAATGATAATAATATTTCTAAAATAAGCTAGTAAGTCATAAGTGACTTTCATTAAGAACAATTCAATTACAATACTCGTCTCACACCGTGGTATTATAACTGCCCCTGTTGAAGATAACATGCTTCTCATCTAAATCAGTTGCCTATCAATGAATCAAATATATTTTTACAATACGAGAATACTTGTCACACAATACTTTAAAAAATGAACGGATAGTCTAGTCAACACCTTGGGACACTCCCAGCAAGAACGTATGACTGTAGCGACAAAAAAACCTTAGGGAAAACTGAAATCAACTCATATCTTACTATAAAAAGAAACCGCACTTGAGTTGATAGTACCAGTACTAACAATAGCGTAACAATTAATTATTGCAGCAAACTCTAAACATCTACATTATGTGAACAATTATAGAATTGCATTTCAGTTTCGGCGCGAAGTAAAATTGGGAATCAAACGAGCTTACCTGTTAAGCGAAGTCTTGATTCTAATTTTATGAGCGCCGAAACTGAAATGCAATCACCCACCCACCACTAGTTAATAGCCCCAAAGCTGCAATAATTAATCTACCTAACTCACAGTTATCCTTACAGGGAAATAGTGAATGTAAGTATGCGGTAACAAGTCTGTCCAAAAGACAGCTTGTTCCTTGTCCTATAATCTCTAAAGTAAGTGACATCTAGACGCGATGGTGTTGCCAGGATACATTGATTGTATTTTTTTATATATATCTAAACTTGCGAATCCTTTGACCCGTAATGAAAATATTACGAATCCTTTGACCCGTAATGAAAATATTACTACATTATGTGAACAATAATAGAATTGCATTTCAGTTTCGGCGCTCATAAAATTAGAATCAAGACTTCGCTTAACAGGTAAGCTCGTTTGATTCCCAATTTTTCCCTATACTTACCATGTTTAATATATGATAAAATAAAATAATTACTTTTCTCATTTGAAATTTTACGAGTAACTGCTAATAGTAGCCCCCTATCCCCTGTACTGTAAGAACCCTGTACTTCATGTCCTCCAACTGTACTGTACCTCGAATCATAAAATTGACAGTTAAGGCTTTATTTAACATTTATTGGTGTGAGAGAGATGGACCATCCCTTTCACACCAATATTTTGATGATTAGACGTCATTTTGTATCTAAACTTATTGACATACAACCTCGTCTTTCAAATTAAGAAGTCTTCGAAGCTAGTATCAAAATCACCTGTCTACGTCTGTATCGTATCTAGTAATTCTATCTCCACAACCAACCCTCCACGATGAATTAATGAAAAATGAAATCGACTTGGCAAATTTAATTTTTTCCCAGCCCTGGACGTTTGAGGGCAATCCGGCTGGTGATCGCGCCAGTGCCCCGTAACGATGCGATTTCAATGCTCTTTAATATTGATTGCTTGTTTGATGTCAGATAATTTTATTATCTATGCTAATCCGACTTGAAAATTATTTGCGATGTTATTTGGTTCGTTGCGAATTGAAAAAGTCTGAACAAATTTCTTTATGGGTTCTGTAATGTAAAAATTTTAAACGGATAACATGACTGGTCTGTTGGTCTAGAGTTTAATGGCCCTAACTGCTATGCCGGAGGTCGTGGGTTCGATTTCCACCCAGGAAAAATGTTTGTGTGATGAGCACGATCATTTGTTCTGTGTCTGGGTGTAATTTATCTATAAATAAATATTTATGTATTTAGAAATATGTAAGTATGTTTATCAGTTGTCTAGTACTCATAACACAAGCTCTGCTTAGCTTGGGACTAGACAGCGTTGTGTGATAGTTGTGGAATATTATATTATACTAGCTGAGCCGGCAAACGTTGTTCTGCCATATAAATAAAAAAAAAAAAAAATAGATGTTGGCCGATTCTCAGACCTACTCAATATGCTCACAAAATTTCATGAGAATCGGTCGAGCCGTTTCGGAGGAGTTCAAGTTCGAACACCGTGACACGAGAATTTTATATATTAGATTATTATTATATCCTCGTATTTTTGACATTAGTTTTCTTGCTTGCTTTGAATCAACGATCAAATTGACCCATTATTATAGAAAAGTAGCTGTCTTTGGTTACTGCTCCTCTCCTAATGTCGCGAGATATTTATACAGCCTAGCCTTTCTCGATAAATGGGATATCTAATCTGAGGAACGACTGGTTCGAATAGAAAAAAAAATATTTAATCAAACACACACAAGTTGTTCACAAAATAAAGTTTAGAAGAAAAAAAAGTGTTTTTTTGTGACGTAACTACAATTTACAGTTTTTAGATTTTTTCCTACACTTGTGCTTCATGCCAAATTTCAGGTTTCTAGGTCAACGGGAAGTACCCTATGAATTTTGATTCCTTTGAGAGTGGCGAAATACACGTTTGTTGCGATATAAATGGCCGTATCTTTTTTTCAGTTAACTCAGAAATTTGATTTTTTCACAGCATCAAGGGACTGCAGACCGTACATGGATTTAATTTCAACTCCGTAAAGAGTTTCGTTTTTTTCCTTTTGAGGTACGGAACCCTAAAAATTAAATTAAAAAAAGACACAGTTTGAGAGCATGACATAGCTAAACTAATAAATAACATTGAGTCACTGCGTTTACTCGTATGTGCTAGAAATTTTGTTTCACTCATTAAATAAAGTCAATCATTAAGTGGGTAATTTGCTCCTCATCTTCATCATTTCAACCGAAAGACGTCCACCACTGGATATAGGCCTCCCCCAAGTGGCGCCACAACGAGCGGTCCTGTTCATCTCGCATTCATCGGATTTCCGCGACCCTCACCAGGTCATCGGTCAATACTCAATTCTTTATTGCATTCCACAATGTAGACTTAGGTGGTAAACATTTGCCAAAAGAAACAATCGTGGACCCTGTCGGGCACAGCATAAGAAGTTCCACTTTATGGAAGGCCTTCCAACGCTGCTTCTTCCGGTGCACGGTCGCCACTCCAGAACCTTTCGGCCCCAACGACAATCTGTTCTGCGAGCAATGTACCCAGCCCACTGCCACTTAAGTTTAGTGATTCTTCAGGCTGCTTCGGGTTAATTTGCTCCTGTTTATCCCATAATAGCTTTACCATACGACTTCGTCCACGTTAATCGGGTGTACTCGAAGTCGATTCCAGGTAAACAGTAGCCTAAGTCCTTTCTTTGGGGATAAAGCTAATTTCGTATCAAATTACATCAAAATCGGTTCAGTAATTTAACATAACAGACAGACAGAGGGACTTTCACATTTATAATGTTAATGTTTTTAATGTTATGTTGTTTATAATGTTAGTATGGATTAGGCTAAGTGTTATCCGACAAAATAAAAATCCAACTTTTTACTTGAACAAAAGTTTTACAAAATACAAATAGCCTTTATTACTGATAATATAAATAAATACATTTCATTTATAATTTTAATCATTGTTTCATAATTCATTCATGCAATAATTTAATATATTTCTAATATAACTATCATGCAGCTATACTAATTTATAATTGCCTACTTTGACTACTTAGTATTGTTTATATAAAGCAGCTACAAATACATTTAATTTTATTTTGTACAATTTTAAACTTACAATACATTTCCTTTCTTCATACTTTAATATTGATTTTGATTTTAATATTGATTTACAAGGTTATCATGCTACTTTATATTTTTTCTACATAATTATTATTTATTTATTTAATTTATTTTGTGTTTTTTAATTGCACTTATTTCCAGTTTGTTCAACAAAAGTTTTACCTGATTATAAATCGATCCATGAATAATTAACGCTTCAATTGGTTCTTGAATGTCTTATATAAAGGTACATTTTATATCCAAGAGAGTATTTTATTTTAAAATTAAAATTTTAAAGAAGTTAATAAACTTCTACTTTCCGTTCCAAACCAAATTGGCAACCTTAAAATAAAAAACTACAAAGCATCGTTCACACACCCTCAGGCAAAAACGTTGCCAATCTGTTGATTAGCTACTTTTTATATTTTCGGGGGCGACATTAAACACAGATTAATCGCCCCCCAATCCCAAGAGTGGGGAGGGGGGCGAATATTATACTCGGAATTAATGACAGCTTAAATTTTTTAGTTAGCTTCGGGGCAGTGATGTGTAATGCACCAGTTCTGGAAGATCTGTGAGTGTTTTGGTACGTCGCCTTTTTGTGATTTATTTTAGGTATTAGTTTTCAAGGCGAAAATGGAGAGATGAACTTTAAGCTAGAACTAAACTGCGCACACATGTGCCACACACGCCGATCTGGGCGCGTCGGTCTCCATACATTTTATATGGAAACTAGACTTGTAGAGCTACACTTGGTCCACGCCACGCGACGCCACATGACGTCGTTCTACATTCAAATCAGGCGTGTTATCACTTGTGCGTTGGTCTAATGTAGTTCTAGCTTAAGCCCTCCATTATGATCTAAATGAAAAAGGGCTTTTGACCAGTAGCAGGACATAAAAGACTGATTAAATATATATAATTATTTTTTTTAATAGATAGAATAGTTAGGAAATTCTTTCAACTGATTTGATTTTTTCCTCACTTATGTAATCTCCCAACTCTTTTTCTTTTTAGTTAACCAAATCAACGTCGAATTACAAGTTTCTGAATCTGCTTAAGCAGTGGATTAGGTAAGTGAATAGGAACTGAAAGATAATACAAAATAATAAAGAAAATTTCTATTTGGCACACAAACACAATATGAAGAAAGAAGTACTTATATATTAGAAACTTCTACTTCTAATTAACCTATTCTGTCTCACTGCTGAACTAAACAAAAAAAAAACCAAACCCAGCCAGGCGCATTACTTTGTGTAATTTATTTCATCACCACTGCTCTCAAAAACGGTGAAGGAAAACATCGTGAGGAAACCGGCATGTCCTAGAACCAAAAAATTTGAAGACATGTGACATTCACCAACCCGCACTGGGCCAGCGTGGTGGATTACGGCCCATTCCCTCTCTTAGATAGGAGGCCTGAATCCCAACAGTGGGAACATTAAAAAGCTGATGCTATGCTTATGCTATGCTGAGCTAAGGCCTCCCTATTCCTTTTCCAAACACGTCTGTCCTCGGCCAGTTCCTCCGGTAAGCACCTCTCTCTAGCTTCACCTTGGTCTGCCGTGATATCGCCTTGCGTGTAATGGGAGCCAATAAGTATAGGTATAGCTCTTGCAGTCCACAACTCATCTAACATGCGGCAGACATGTCTGTGTCCAATCCCACTTAAGAGAAGTGTAGTATCTTAGGTGTTGAAAATTAATTTAGAAAAAAAAAAAAAAAAACTATAACATTATGACTGTGTCTTACAAATTTCGCGAGTTCAATTTTGTTGGCATTAAAAAAAAAACCAATGTTACAACCAAAATTATCTAATCGTGTAAGTAAAACAGCTCGACAGAACCAAAAAAATAAAAAATAACAAAAAGAAAATCCGTAAACAAAAATAAAAAGAATTCACCTAAGCAATTTGCAATTGAGAGAATGTCATCAAATTGCAATTACGAAATGTCATCTTACGTTGGTCGAAATCAAAATCGAATATTAGCCGAAATGAATTCGTATCGAGACAAAAACTTTCAAATTCGAACCGCCCCGGTCCCCAGCGTCTTGCATTTTACGAATTTTTATTTATGCCAGTATTTTTTAAACGTTAATTCGTGAGATGGATTTTAAAGGGTGGGGACAAGTATTCAATATTATTATTTGGAAGGTTGAATTTCGAATACTTTTAAAAAGTGGCGCGATTGCCATTACGAAATATGTTTTGAGTGTTGCAGGTTAACATTTTTTTGTGAATATGAATTTTACTTTATTTGTATATGTGTTAAACTGGTAATATAATATCATAATTGTTGTTAAAAATTTATTTGTTTGGATGCTAGTAATTGGTAGATTATAGTACATTTTGATGCAAGTGCAGAAAAGATATTGCGACCGAGGCGGAATTTGCATGAGCCGTAGGCGAGTGTGTTATGGAGCCGAGGGCTGCAGTGACAAATTTGCACAAGTATCAAACGACTTTTTTCAATACACTTACAAAATGAATAAACGGGGGTTGACTGGCGACTCGTGGGGGATGACCCGCGCCCTGCCTGATACGATATATGTAATAAAATGGTGGCGGGGAGAACACACGCTCTTTTCTACACTAGTGCGGAAAACCGTCTATTGTGTGCCTAAAAGCAGTGGGATAAGAGCGGGTTTTCGAGTAAGTGTATTGAAAATATCTTATCTAAATAACCTACATTGTTTGACAGGATAAAGAGTCTCTTTACTGTTTTCTATTTTTATCCCGGGAGTATGTTCCCTTGGGATGGTTTTCTACTAAATCGCAGGCGAGGCCGCTGGCAGCCGCTAGTACAATAAGAAAGCTTTATTTATTCCACTAAACAAAGAAAATTTAGATAATAATCAGTTGAAATTATTTAATTTTTATTTAAATTTAGATAATAGTCGGTTAAGAGCAGTGGTGGCCGAGTGGTAACGGCCCCGACTTACGAGTTGTAGGTTGCGGGTTCAAACCCAGCCAGGCGCATTACTTTGTGTAATTTATTTCATCACCACTGCTCTCAAAACGGTGAAGGAAAACATCGTGAGGAAACCGGCATGTCCAAGAACCAAAAATTCGAAGACATGTGACATCCACCAACCCGCACTGGGCCCGCGTGGTGGATTACGGCCTATTCCCTCTCCTAGAGAGGAGGCCGGTGTCCCAACAGTAGGAACATTATAAGGCCGACTATGCTATGCTATGCTATGCTAATCAGTTGAAAGCATAATCAGCTTTTTAATGTTCCCACTGTTGGGACTCAGACCTCCTCTCTAGGAGAGGGAATGGGCCGTAATCCACCACGCGGGCCCAGTGCGGGTTGGTGGATGTCACATGTCTTCAAATTAGTTGAAAAATCAATTCAATTTGTCTGGTGCGGTTTTCCAGTTCGATTATAATTAGGTGTCTTCAAAGCTAAAGCAAATAGGCTGTTAATAAACTAGCGCGCTTCACCATCAGCGATTACATCATTGTTTACTATCAGGTGGGATCGCAGTCAAGCACTAGTTTATATCATTAAAAAAAAAAACAATCAAAGTAATAATCTTTCAATAATAAATAAATTGAATATAATATGATATAATTATACACATCATTATCCATTCAAAAATTGATACCAAATAACAATACAAAAAAAATAGAATGTAAAAAAATAAAAAAAATCGTATAAATTAAATTAATTCTAATTATCAGCCATTAATTTTTATCGGCAATGCCTCCAAGATAGCTTTCAATCTTCAAACAAATTAAGCCGAAGGTTTTCATCCAGAGAAGCATTATCATTAATCCTAAAACGAACGGACGAACGGAATAAATCGAGCATGAAAAAGAACATAAAAATTAACAAAAAAACAATAGAATTAGCATAGAAAACATCTGTGACGAAATTACTGCCGAGAGAGATACTATGGGTAACTGTGAGAGGAGAGTGAGAAGTACTCTATTGAAACAATAATATTGTCTTCACAGAATTTTAAGGACAAAATTTTGTTTTTATTTTTTATAATAAGATTTAATTTGTTGTAATGAAATTGTTTTAACTTATTTATTTTGATTGGATTGTATTTTATTGATATAGTTATTTTATTCTATTTCATTGCTTTGTTAGCGTTATTTTCAATATTAAAATTATGATATATATGAAACTGGCAGTGGATGTATTTTATCTCAACAAAAATGAATATTATGATTATTATAATGAAAACAAAGATATTCAAACAAGGTTTTCATTTACTATTTTTTGTACCACCAATTTAATTACCTTACTTATTCTGAATCATTTACCTTTTTTGAGGTGTCTTCACCAATCACCAAATAAACCCGCTCTAGATGGAGCGAGAAGGAGTGTCAGATTTTTATTGACTAAATCTCGCCCGTGATTCTTTTGTTGCTTTTGAACCGCGGTGTCTTTTTTAACAATATTACCTGGAATACTAAAATATTACGACATTTTTGATTATATGTTACGACTGGCCTGTTGGTCTAGTGGTTAGTGGCTTTGACTGCAAAGCCGGAGGTCGTGTGCTCGATTCCCACCCAGGATAAATGTTTGTGTGATGAGTACGATCATTTGTTCTGTGTCTGGGTGTAATATATCTATAATATGTATGTATTTAGAAATATTTATGTATATTTATCAGTTGTCTAGTACTCATAACACAAGCTCGGCTTAGCTTGGGACTAGACGGCGTCGTGTGATAGTTGTGGAATATTATTATTATACAGTTGTAAGTAAACTTTAGTAGTCACTTCATAATTAACAAATTGGTAGATACAACCATTTGTATCCACAATATCTTTAAGCCAAAAAAGCATGCATGCCTAAGACATTAAGTCCGCCTTTGTACAATGTTTTATTAGTGCATAAAGTTTTAAACAAATAAATAAATATTTTTTTTTTAATTTACTTCAAAACAGATCGGATTTACTGACGAAATCCTAACAGACTTTCCTTATAAACTTTTAAATCGTTAATATTGAATTAGCCGACCATTACCTATCCCCTACATACCAACAAATGTACCAACATCTCGCATCAAACTAAGTCATAAAAACTAAAAGCCTATCAACCATCTTCCCACATTTTACTATCGAGAACAAAAAGTACCCCTCCAGTCCTCACCGCATTGATTCCTCAGATCTCACTCCCTCGGGAGGAAGTTTATCTTGTGAGCAATGGGCATTAGGCAAAATGGCGTATCCTCCCTACTTTGTCACTCTAATGTTATTGAGGTGATATCTACTTTTGCCCAGGGTCATTATGGTGTATTATGCTTTTGAGCATGGACCATGGCCAAGAAACAACATGCTTTGGAATTTTAGAAGAAAAAGAAGAAGGTCGAGTCAAAGCTACAAAGTCTTGAGCATCGACACCGAATTGCTAGCCTGTCCGTCTATTGGTTACAATTCGGGAAGTATGCATCGGAATTGCATAATTTAATTCCACCATGCTCGTTCCATCATCGGACCACTTCTAGACGTACGGCGATGCGTTAACAAGCGGTGGATATCCCTTAAGTGACAGTGGGCAGGGCATGTTGCTCGCAGAACTGATGGTAAATGGGGTCGAAAGGTTCTGGAGTGGCGACCGCGTACTAGAAGACGCAGCGATGGAAGGCCTCAAACAAGGTGGATCGATGATCTAGTGAGGGTCGTGTGAAGTCAACCGATGAGAGGCGCACAGGAGCATTCGTTGTGGTGACACACACTACGGGGGAAGCCAGCAGTAGACGTCTATTGGCTGAAATGATAATAGTGTTGTTCCCATCCATACGTAGAAATCTAAGGAATGGAATTCCCTGCCGGAGTCTATTTATTCTGATACCTCCAATCTGGTGGGGGGTCTTTAATTAATAATTTAATTAGTTACTTCTAGCCTAGCGTACTCCAACTTAAACCCCATCAGCGTTTTGGGAACACATTCATAATGCGTACAGCTAAGGAGTGGAATTCCCTGCCGGAGTCTGTGTTTCCTGATAGCTACAACCTAGGGGTCTTCAAGTCAAGAGTGAATAGGTTACTTCTAGGCAAACGTGCTCCATCGTCGGCCACATCATCGCCTACCATCCAGTGAGATAGTGTTCAAACGCGAGCCTATCAATAATAAATAATAATAATAAAATAAAAAAATTGACAGAAGGAAATAGCTTCAAGTTTATGACAAACTGATCTACTTCTTGACAATTCAGGTTTGTGTATATATATGGGTGGGATATTTTACTAACCGGTAGTAAAATACGTCTTGAAGTCCGATGACGACATTTTTTTTTTTTTTTTTTATAGGTGGGAAAATCATCTTATGACAAATCCCGCTCTTGGGCGGAGCGAGAGATAGTGTCAGACTTTTACTGACTAAAAACCCACTCCTGTTCCTTCGTTGCCTTCGTCCCAGGGCCACGGTTTCGTTTTCACACTACCCATGGCCCCAGTAGGCTTCGACCCTGCTGGGCCCCTACGATTTGCTGACATCTCCCTGAGGCGCGCGCGGAACAATACGCGCCGTCGACGACTTGGGCTCGGTCCGGATGGTTACCGGACGGTCGGACGGCGGGCCACCCATTGCCCGCCGTCCGCAAGCCCGCGCCTGGATTTGACGGAATCAAATTGTGAAATTCCGATACACACTCCTTGAAATGTAACCGGTAGAAAACCGTCAGGTTAGCAACTCAATGTCCGGAAAATAAGCCACTTAATTTAACGATACTACATTCTATTTCAAATATCTTTTATTTATTTATTGTGCACACCTACCACAGTGTTGTCTTTTTTAACCCAATGGTTGACTATGCCTGTAATGTATGCCTTGTGGCATTAAGTCCGCCTATGTACCACCACTGTACATGAAGTTTAAATAAATAAATAAATAAAATAATAGCAAATAGAATTTCAAAATGCGAACCAATTTTTCACCAATCGGCAACCGACTCACCATCACTTCAAGACACTTTAAAGCGATACCTCAGTCACAGGGGGCGGCTTTTAATTAGGGGTGACTGATATAAGATTTAACGATAGAATTAATGGATTTTTCCCGACTTCGCGGAGGCTAATTGTGCGTTTTACTGCTGCTCATTAGATTTCATTCGTTTTGTCGTTCATTAAATTGATTATTTTATGGCTAAGTGCCTTCTGCTAGTGGAAATCTATAAGTGCCTATTTTGGACGATATTCTTGAATTGTTTTACGGTTTAAGACATTTATTTCTCAAAAAGAATACAATTCACTTTTTTTTTTAATATTGTTTTTCAAGAAAATTTATATAAATATTTTGACATATCTTCTGCCAAACTGCAGTACAGTTTGTCGTCAGTGTTCTCGTGGATAGTCTTCTTGATTAACCAACAAATAATAAAAAAAAAAAATAATTGACAACGACAGTAAACATTATAAGTACTAACTTAATATGAGAAATACAAGTTATTCTTAAATACTAAATAAGTTGACATGAGAAATGTAAACCTCAATTAAACTAGTAAGTATTATTTAAACATAAAAAATTCTACAACGTCACGGGGGTAACAGGAAAAAAAATACATATTTGTTGTATTAGTGAACTCATTACGTATCGTTTCTTAAAGGCAAGTCGATAGCAATTACATATTTTTTATTGTACCTAACTTTTTATGTATGATTTGTTAATTTTAGCTTGTTTATTAAACTGATTGGGTAAATGTCTTACACTTTTATTTATACATTTAAAATTTGTTACACATGAAATATTTTCGGCACTTTTAAAAAGTTTTTGTGTTATTGTTTCCGATGGAAAAAAAAACCATGCATACTCCTTTAAAAGAAAAATGATTTTACAATATTTCCAGAAAAAAGTACCAAATAACTACAATAAAAACAACGTTGATCAAAATAGATAATAATAATAAATCTGCGGAGTCTACAGTGTACTCACATTCACAGTATTAAAAACTGGGCAAGTGCGAGTCGAACTCGCGCCCTGAGGGTTCCGTACAAACTTACCTATATAAATAGTTCAATTCCGGAATGGAATCTCGGAAGACTTTTCCGAATCATAAAAAAAAATGTGACGTAACAACAAATTTACAGTTTTCAGATTTATTCCTATACTTGTGCTATAAGACCTTGCTTTATGCCAAATTTCAGGATTCTGGGTCAACGGGAAATACCCTGTGAATTTTGATTTCCTCGAGAGTGTCGAAATGTACGTTTTTTTACCACATAGACCGAAGTATCTTTTTTTCTCGTTAACTTACAAGTTTGATTTATTTACAGCTTCAAGATCCTGCAGACTTGAGTATATGGTTTTAATTTCAACTCGATACCTATACGCGTTTCCTAGATAAAGAGTCTTGACAGACAGACAGACAGGCAGACTGACAGACAGACAGATGGATGGACAACAAAGTGATCCTATAAGTGTTTCGATTTTTCCTTTTGAGGCACGAAACCCTAAAAAGCAGCTATATAACTATAAAAGTAGACCTAAAGCTGTTGATCCCCGCATTAACGCCGGCATTCACGCGCCATTGTTTTACTATTGTGTCTCTAATTACGCACTCAAAAGGTTAACAAATGGCATGATTGTGACAATAATAAATCTGAAAGGATATCGTGATCACAAATAAAGTTTTTTTTTTGTAGGTGGGAAAATCATCCAATAACATCCCCTCTCACACTTTTAGGCGGAGCGGGAGATAGTGTCAGACTTTTATTGACTAAAAACCCACTCCTGTTCCTTCGTTGCCTTTCGTACCAGGGCCGAGTCTTCCTTTCAGAAGCATACCTTTGGCCCTAGTAGGCTCCAACCCTGCTGGGCCCCTACGGTTTGCTGACATCTCCTTGAGGCGCGCGTGGAACAGTACGCGCCGTCGACGACTTGGGCTCGGTCCAGACGGTTACCGGACGATCGGACAGCGAGCTACTCATTACTCGCCATCCGCAAGCCCGCGCCGATCAGGATCCCGGCGGTGGGGCGTGAGGGTCGCTGGGGCGTGAGAGCCTACACAAATGAAGTTAGATAATAAGAAGAAATTAAATTATATGAGACAAAGATGGATCCGTTAATAGACGTATACACGACATCACAGTAGCAAAGCCGCTGGCAGAAATTAGTTTAATTATACTAATTTACGATTATCTATTAAAATTCTTTTAGCTTCTTATTCATTTTGTGCATTTGAGTGTTTTATTTTTATACAAATATTGTTTCACACTGATATGGTTATACCTCAATATCATTGTCCGCACAAACTAACAATTTCTTCTCATTACAAACATCGGCAAAGCACAAATAATCGAAGTCGGCCGGCTTCCCTTATTAACCACCCTCGCAAGGGAAGGAAGCCTGTATTAATTTATGTCGGCACAGACAGTAATGACACCGCAGTCGATTATGGGGCATATTGGAAAATATTGGCATTACGTACGCCCCATGGGATGTGAGCCGATGAGGCGATGACGCACGTATCGGAGATTTGGTTTGTTTTGGGCACGATTCTATATTGTTGGCTAAGTCCTATCAATGCGTTAGTCAGTTTTCGTGGTGTGTATTACATAAGAAATTAGTTCTTCTTCTCCTGCATCGCGCAATTAAAGTTCTCCGCGCGATTAGGACATACGGAACAACCCAAAATCATCTATCGGACAGTTGCCCTCCAGACATAACACCGGTCGGAGGACAGTCTAGAGGAGTTGGGTCGAAATAGCTGTTCCAGCGCAAGCAGACCATCCTGGCTCGTGCTGATGGGGAGGAATCGGGAGGCTAGTCGCGGAGGGTAGCGGGATCCGAGGCACGGTTGCCGCTGGCCGACCGCAGGTAGCTGGGGGCCCAAGTAATGTGCTAGCCACACATGAAAGGCTGCCCCGCCAACTGTCGAAAAATCCCGGAATGCGCCATCGTGCTGGTTGGCGACCAGACGAGAGGGCCCGATGGACATTCCCGGGGGGGCTCGGGCGTCCCCGCAGTCTCCAGACTAGTCCCCCAATGATGTCGTCCTTTCAGTGCGTGCCTGAGGGTTAGCTGCGTGGAACCTCATTTCACTTCCTTCTCCTCTCCTCCCTTCACTCAAATAATGAAAAGGAAAAGTAAGAGACAAGTTAGACAGCGGCTGCACTCCCTCTCTCACAAAGTGCACCTCATTAACATACGAGGTCTGCACTCAAATCTCGTCGCAGTCCACCACCACCTCGAGACTGAAAAACCAGCTCTCTTCTTCCTTTCGGAGACGCAGATCAGAGGTCCGTCCGACGTGTCGTACCTTTCTTACCCAGGTTTTACCTTGGAGCACAACTTCAAACCACGTGCGGGTGTATGTATGTACGCCCGGGACGACATCTGCTATCGGCGTCTCCGTAACCTTGAGGACTCCAGGTTCTCGACGCTTTGGACTTTGGTGGACACAGGCCTAGATAAAATAATACGCTTGTGTCTACCGCTCGCACAGCGGAGATCAAGAGACATCCGGGCTCACACAACATCTGAGTGAGGCGGCGGATGCGGCTCAGCAGCGGTACCCTTCTGCTCAATTGGTGTTACTGGGGGATTTTAATGCCCACCACCAAGAGTGGCTTTTCCCGTACCAGTCCACAGACCACGCTGGGCGAGAGGTGCGAAAGCTAGCGCTAGCATTAAATCTCGCCCAGCTGGTCCAGGGGGCAACGAGGGTGCCGGATGTGGATTCGCACACAGCCAATTGCCTGGACCTTTTGCTGACAACAGATCCAGACCGCTACTCTGTGTCGATATGTTCGCCTTTAGGCAGTTCCGACCACTGTCTGGTTAAGTCTGTGTCTGTCTACTCCCCGCCCGATCCCAGCCCTAGAGGCACCCGGCGGGTTTGGCGATACAGGTCAGCAGATTGGGATGGCTTGCGGTCTTTCTTCGCATGCTATCCTTGGCAGCCCACTTGCTTTTCTTCAGATGATGCTTCGTCGTGCGTAGATGCCGTGACGGATGTGTTGCGGCAGGGGATGGAGTACTTCATCCCATTCTCTGACGTAACTATGTCTGGCCAAGCTCGTCCATGGTTTGGCGCCGAATGTGATCGCGCAGACGCGCTTAAGCACGCGGCATATCGAGCTTGGGCTGACGCTCGTACGCGCAAAGCAAGCGACGTGGCTCAGAAGAAGAAGGCCTTTAACAGGGCTGCCAAGTCCTGCAAGAAGGTGTTGCAGAGGTCTCGGTTTGACCACATAAGCAGAATTGGGAGCAAACTTGCTTCATACCCCGCAGGTAGTAAAGCGTTTTGGTCCCTGGCTAAGTCGGTTGAATCGAACTTCTGCCGTCCCTCACTTCCGCCATTGCTGAAACCCGATGGGTCGCTGGCTCACACCGCTGAGGAGAAAGCAAACTTGTTTGCCTCTCTTTTTGCGGAATCTTCACGTCTGAATTCTGGTGACGCACGGCCACCTGTTTCTCCTGATGGATGCGCGACGAGGATGTCAGACGTTCGTATCCATCAAAAGGACGTTCGTAGGGTCCTGCGTAATCTCGATGTGAACAAAGCTAGCGGCCCCGACGGGATACCAGCTATTGTGCTTAAAACTTGTGCGCCTGAATTGTCTCCGATCATGACACGCCTATTTCGCATCTCATATGAGACTGGAAAAGTGCCGATTGCATGGAAGCAAGCTAACGTGCAGCCTGTGCCCAAGAAGGGCAGTCGAGCTGACCCGGCAAACTACAGACCCATCTCTGTTACGTCCGTCCTCTGTAAGAGTATGGAACGGGTGCTAAACAAGAAACTTCTGGCATACCTAGAAGCTAACGACATCCTCAGTGACCGGCAATACGGTTTTCGCCAAAATCGGTCCACTGGGGACCTTCTAGCGTATGCCATTCACATCTGGAGCGAAGCCATCGAGAAGCATGGGGAAGCGCTTGCCGTCTCCCTTGATATCTCGAAGGCTTTCGATAGGGTCTGGCACGAAAGCCTCATTGCTAAGCTTCCTTCCTTCGGTCTACCCACTGGTCTGTGTGATTGGATCGCAGACTTCTTGAGGGATCGATCCATCCGAGTGGTCGTTGATTGCTGCTCGTCCGGTCAAATGGATATTAATGCCGGGGTCCCTCAGGGGTCGGTACTCTCGGCAACACTGTTTTTGCTGCACATAAATGACTTACTTAAACCCGGTATCTTTGGGTATGCAGACGACAGCACTGTTGCCGAGAGATATGTGGCGGACGCACGCACTAGTGGGTCACAGATCCAGTCATCCCGAGAGGCTATGGTTGAACGCTTGAACTCGTCCTTGAAGGCGGTCTCCGATTGGGGCGATGCCAATCTGGTCAAGTTCAATGCAACTAAAACCCAAGCGTGTCTTTTTTCCGCTAAACGGAGTCAATTCCACCCGGCTCCATCTTTCCGAGGTGTGACCGTGCCAATAACCGACCATCTTGATCTTCTTGGCGTTACGCTGACGTCAACTCTCAACTTTGGGCCATACATCGAAGCAAAGGCTCAACTGGCAGCAAAAAAGCTGGGAATCCTCGCGAAGGTCAGACGGTACTTCACGCCGGAACAGCTGCTAAAACTTTATCAAGCGCAAGTTCGATCGTGTATGGAGTACTGCTCTCATCTTTGGGACGGGTCTGCCAAATACCAGCTTGATGCGATAGAGTCAATTGAGCGGCGAGCCAAGAGGATCATTGGCAATGATGCACTTGTTGAGTCGAAGCTCCAAAGCCTTGGACATCGCCGCCGAGTTGCTGGCCTGTCGGTTTTCTATCGTTTACATTTCGGGGAGTGTGCACTGGAATTGCACAATCTAATTCCGCCAAGTCCGTTCCATCATCGGACCACTAGACGTACGGCGTTGCGCCACCGGTACATGGTGGACATCCCACCCATACGCACAAAACGTTTTAAGAACACATTTATTATGCGTACAGCCAAGGAGTGGAATTCCTTGCCGGAGTCTGTGTTTCCTGATAGCTACAACTTAGGGGTCTTTAAGTCAAGAGTGAATAGGCTACTTCTAGGCAAGCGTGCTCCATCGTCGACCACATCATCGCTTACCATCAGGTGAGATGGTGGTCAAACGCGAGCCTATCATTAATAAAAAAAAAAAAAAAAAAAAATCCTCCCTTTTCAACGGAGGTTTGCGGAACTTTACTGTCTGTCCTGCATACCTCCAAACATTGATTGATTGGAGATATATATAATCCACTAGCTCAAAGAATCTCCAAGCTTAAGTGGCAGTAGGCAGGGTACGTTGCTCGCAAAACAGACGGTTGATGGGGCTAAAAAGTTGGGAAGTGGCGACCGCGTGCCGCAAAACATGGTGTTGAAAAGCCACCCACAAGGTGGACTGATGACTTGGCGACGGTTGCGGAAATCCAATGGATGTGAGACGCAAAAGACCAGTGTAAGCCTATGTCTAGCAGTGGAAGTCTTTCGGCTGAAATGATGACGATGATGATAATGAAACCTAAACACAACCACTGTACAAATGCAACCATCAAAAACATGAACATTATTTCTATTTTCCACATCAACACCCAGTTTCCTTATACTACAAATACAGCCAAGGATTATTGTCTAAGATTAATAATCACCAAAATAATAACGCCACATGTGTGCCATAAAACGGCATCGATGCGCGATGGCAGACGATGGTGGATGGTAAAGAAATACCATTAGCTACGAGTGTTGCGAGCAGATAGTAAGTAATAACAGAGACATACTCACACAATGTTTAATGGAGAATTAGAGACACTGGATGTGGCAGTAAATGGGAGGTTCTATTTTAACAACTGTTCCGACTTACGAGTTGTAGGTCGCAAATTCAAACAAAGCCATTACTTCTCTCAAATTTTAATCATCATCATCATTTCAGTCAAAAGACGTCCACTGTTGGACATAGGCCTTCCCCAAATGTCGCTATAATGACCGGTCCTGTGCGTCTCGCATACATCGGATTCCCGCGACCCTCACCAGGTCGTCGGTCCACCTTGTGGGAAACCTTCCAACGCTGCGTCTTCCGGTACGTGGTCGCCATTCCAGAACCTTTCGTCCCCATCGACCATCTGTTCTGCGTGCAATGTGCCCTGCCCACTGCCACTTAAGTTTGGCGATTCTTCGGGCTATATCTGTAACCTTGGCTCTCCTGCGGATATCTTCATTTCTGACGCGATCACGCAAGGAAACTCCGAGCATAGCCCTTTCCATTGCCCTTTGAGTGACTTTAAGCCTTCTGATGAGGCCCATTGTAAGCGACCACGTTTCGGAGCCAAATTTTAATAGTAAAGGAAAATATGGTGAGTAAACCGGTATGTCTGAAAACCAAAATTCGAAGATACGTGACATCCACTAACCCGCACTAGGGCCGCGTGGTGGATTAAGGCCCAATCCCTCTCCTAGAGAGGAGGCTTTCCCAGCAGTAAGAACATTATAAGGTTTTTATATTATACTTGTATTGCGCTTAAGATTTTTATGTTTTCAATTGTTTTACTGGTAAAATACGTACATAATTGTTATCCAAGTGTTTTTAATCGTATGATAATAATTTACTTCCTCTTTTTAATTTGAAAAGATATTAGGAAATAAAATGACAGTCATTACAGTCAGTAGGTACAGTTAGAAGTCAGGAATTTTGTCACCAGTTTTGCCCAGTTACTGAGCTGTAGAGGCCAGGTAGGCAATCGCTACATGTAAAATTCTGGCACTCAGCTGTATCTGATTAAACTATAATGAACCCTAAAATTGCAGGGAAAATACTATTAGAGGCAGCAATAAAAGAGAAACTTACGCAAACAGAGATTTTTGTCACTAACAAAGCAAAAATAAACAGACTAAGAAACTAACAAAGACATGTTAGTAGTTACTTAAATTACTAAAAAAACTTACTAAGAAAGCATCTACCACACTAGTGCGATCCACCATCAACGATTGCACCATTGCTCACCATCAGGTGGGATCACAGTCAAGCACTGGTTTATATCAGTTAAAAAAAAAAACAAGTCTTCTCAAGCCACATCCAGCAAACACAAACCCTACACGAGTAATAACAACAGCATGCTACATAAACGGTTCTAACCCTCCACAGGAATACCACCCGCGTTCCCTTTTCACTTCCATGTAATAAGGTCGATAATGGCCTGTAGGACATAGCAGTAATTTTTAATAAGATAATAGGACCTCTTTTCGATACGGGTGTAATGATCTGGAATATGAGAATTGATGGGACATTGTTCTGAAGGGTATTTTTTGCCACTTTTAGGGAAAATGAGTATGGTGGAAGCTGGTCGTGAGTATTGGCTATAGATGTTTGGGTGTTACATAATGGTTTAAGACAAACAGATCCCTTTTACTGTAGGTAGGTTGTGGACGACGAGCAATGTATAGCTCGCCGTCTGCTCATCCAAAAATGACTGGCCTGTTGGTCTAGTGGTTAGTGACCCTGACTGCTACGCCGGAGGTCGTGGGTTCGATTCCCACCCAGGACAAATGTTTGTGTGATGAGCACGATCATTTGTTCTGTGTATGGGTGTAATTTATCTATATATGTATGTATTTAGAAATATATAAGTATGTTTATCAGTTGTTTAGTACAAATAACACAAGCTCTGCTTAGCTTGGGACTAGACGGCGTTGTGTGATAGTTGTGGAATATTATTATTATATTAAAAAAGACCGAATCAGAGTCGTCGACATCCACGCGCGCTGCAATGAGATGTCAGCAACACCTAGGGGCCTATTAATTTAGGGCTGATGTCCTGTTAGGCAACAGGGGAATTTCTGAAAAGCAAACCCTACTAGCCCTAGAGTACTAATCATCGCCTGAGAGGCCGCCCGCGGTCGGTTTTTTCTGGTTATTTTGAAATTGCGGGGACGTGTCGCGCCGTGCTTTCGCGCCAACTCAGTGTAGCCCACGACGCGGCGGGGAGAGCTTGCGCGCTCGGCGGGGATACAGCGTTCCCGAGATATTGCCTACGTGATCGCCTGGGAGGCGATCATTAGTATTAAAGGTAGGTTTTTTACTATTGACTTAATTTACATTTTTGAGTTTTTTCTTTGTTTACTCACTATTATAAGATATAAAATACATGTTTTATTTCATAGATGGATCTCAACGAGCAGCAGATAGCAAATTACTTGGAAGATGACACCTCTGATAGTGAGACCGAGGATAATTTAGAAGTCGCGGATTACGATTCTGATGACAGTGTGGTTGATCCCACTTTTGTTCCATACCGACTCGAAAATGAGTTACAAAATATTGTGCTAGATGACCCTGATCCTCAAGACCGAAAAAAAAAGTTATTGATTGGAACATCGATCTCCTAACTGCTATTCGTGTGATAAAAAATAGAAGACTGAGTTCGACTTAGTCTGCAGTAAGCTATGTGATGATTAGACTAGTTTTTTGTTATGTTTTTCATACTTTATATATTATATTGTAGTTTTTATACCAAAACAGTGGTCCAATGTCAACATTTTTTTTTTTAATAAAATATCCCATAAGGCTGTGTTAGAAAGTTAAGTATTATGTGTAAGGCTGATTTTAAGACAAATAAGAGTTTCTCAGATATATATTTTTTTGCATTTCATAAAGGCAGAGGTATGCCTGTTATTTTGTTATAAATTTTGTTACATTTTAATAAAAAAATAGTACTAAAATTTTGCTTTATTTATAAAGTAGCCTCCCAGGCGATAATTAGTATTAAGCAGTAATAAATTTATATTAGTACTCTAGGGCTAGACCTCAAAGGGCAACTGAAGGATCATAGGTGGGTTTTAGTCACTCTCCACCCTAGAGTGGGAGAAGTCATTACATTTCACAACTACCAAAATACAACTAGATTCTGCCAGTGGCTTCACATGCATGATATTAGAAAATTATTTATTTATTTAATCTTCATGCAACAAAAGGTACAAAGGCGGAAATTAATCCAAGATAACATACTTTCGGGATAAAATATACCTATATCGTCTTCCAAGAAATAGTCTATCCTTGTGCCAAATTCATCAACTCCGTTTCGACTTTTGAGCATGAAGAAGTACCAAACATACACAAATACATGCAAAAGTTCGCCTTTATAATATTAGTGAAATAATGGATGAGCAAGACCAAGGTCGCCGAAAAAGCCCGAAGAATCGCTATTGGGCACATGCTCGTAGAACGGATGGTCGATGGGGCCGAAAGGTTGTAGAGTTGCGACCGCGCACTGGAAAACGCAGCGTTGGAAGGCCTCCCACAAGGTGGACCGACGACCTGGTGAGAGTCGCAGGAGTGCGGTGGATGCGAGACGCACAGGATCGGTCGTTGTGGAGACGCTTGGGGGAAGCATATGTCCAACAGTGGACGTCTTTCGGCTGAAATGACGATGATGATGATGAATGGATGAGCCGCATGTCGCAACTAAATTGGGCGAAGACAACCACTGACTGGATTCCGAGCAGCAGGAGCCGGCGAGGCTGTAGGCCCAGAAGGAGAGGATTAAAGAAGATCTAAAGGGTTGGTCATATGTAGCTAAGGACAGAGAATAGTATAAGAATGGAAGGGAGGCCTTTGCCCTGCTGCCCACTGCAGGGTATAGGCTTCCTTTCCATTTATTTCACAACAGGTTCATAATAATGATAATAATAGATGAACCAGCATTAACTATGAGACCTGGTACACGATTCAATTAAGGACTATATACAGGTTCCTGAGATAAATTATATCACGACAATAATAAATATTAATAAAATAATTATTATTTGACTGGCCTGTTGGTCTAGTGGTTAGTGGCCCTGACTGCTATGCCGGAGGTCGTGGGTTCGATTCCCACCCTGAACAAATGTTTGTGTGATGAGCATGATCGTTCTGTGTCTGGGTGTAACTTATCTATAATATGTATGTATTTAGAAATATATAAGTATGTTTAGCAGTTGTCTAGTACTCATAACACAAGCTCTGCTTAGCTTGGGACTAGACGGCGTTGTGTGATAGTTGTGGAATATTATTTATTACCAATTCTGCCTCTATTCAAATTAACTTCGACGTTTATCCATTCCTGTTTATGCACAATAAGAAAACTGAGACAAGAACGTTTTTTACTAGTTGAACGAAATCAAATGGTGTACAACTATAAGTAGGCACCTATAGTTGATTGTTGTTGGCTGTAATTATGCTGAACTACGACAAAACGAAATCAAGGACTCAAAATTATTCCCCAATACTTGCAACAAGTAACTACAATCAATAATTATAATTATCACCATAATTTCAGCTGAAAGACGTCCTCTGCTGGATATAGGCCTCCCGTAAGTGTCACCACAACGACCGGTCCTATGCGTCTTGCATCCATCGGATTCCCGCAACCCTCACCAGGTCATCGCTCCATCTTGTGCGAGGCCTGCCAACGCTGCTTTTCCCAGAACGTCTACCTGGTGCGTCGATATCTTGTATTCAATGGATTAGCGTAATTAGAACTAGGTGCATTATACTAAATCCTATCATTAAAACAAAAATAATAACCTCAAAAAAATTAAGCACAGAACACACGAACATATTCAATTAAATATAGTGTTTCAAAGAGAAATGGCTCTGCTCGCATCGAATAGAGAAAATCCCTGTACGACTGTGCGGATTGCGCCTCACAGATCCGTTAATGTGTATATAGAAGGATTAGTGTTTGGTTTTAGATAGGGCGTGGGATACAACGGCGGGAAACTACTAGGAAACTCCTAGAGTTGAAATTTTGCATACTATGACGAGTGATTTCAGAAGTTTGGATCTTTTGTGTTGTTGATTTTTTTCATGTTGGTAATACCTACAATAATTTGTAACCAACAACAGTGCCCTGGTTATTGAACTATCCACTAGTGTACTTACATTATGTCACTTGGCACTGGTACTTGTAATGTGATGTGTATTACGTCAAAAAAACTGTTATATTACACGACTTATTGCACTAATTGTTGTTTGTTTTTTATCTTTTAAAATAATGTACAAGATTTTAATTGTTGTACTTAAAGTGTCTTATGAAATGTGTCTCAATATATTTATTTATTATATTTTTATTTATCTCAGGACTGTAGGATCCTGGACCTTTGAAAGACGTGTAATTAGCCGAAACTAACTCGCAAACCACCTTGGGCCTTCCAACGCTGCGTCTACCAGTGCGCGGTCGCCACTTCACTCCTTTCGGCCTCATCGACCATCTACGAACAAAAATGAAATGTGCCCTGTCCACAGCCACATTTTGGTTAAGTTTGGCGAATTTTCGGCTATTTATTATTTATTTCTTAATTTCCCTCATTAGGCATTCCCCGCGATTGTAGACCAAGGTTTACGCCATTCCGTTCCCCGTCCAGTCGTGAATACGAGAACATTTTTCGTCGGAAGCTTATGGCTTTTAGATTATTCGCTCGCAATGTTTCCTAAATATAAATCATTTGTGCTACATACTACGGTATTAAAGCTGTATTTGTAGGAATTATGTTCGTGTGTGTACTCTGCTTAGATTAAATATTCTTTCGAGTTGGTTGATGTGTTTTGAGTGAACGAAAGTGACTAAAATAGTACATTTTGATACAAGTGGAGAAAGTTTGTCATTGCAATCGAGGTGGAATTCGCTTGAGCCGCAGGCGAGTGTGTTATGAAGCCGAGTGCTACAGTGAAAAATTTCCACGTGTATCAAATGACGTTTTTCAATACACTTATGAAGAAATAAACAAACGTGGGTTGACGCGTGACTCGTTGGGGTCGTTAGCACCCAGCTTGATACGATAAATACAATCAATGGTGGCGGTGGCGAGCTCACACACTTTTCCGCACTAGTTCGGAAAACTATAAATTGAACAGGAAAAATATAATTTGTATTTTTTTTGACAATACATCAGCGTTAACGTGTTCGGGAACACATTCATTGTGCGTACAGGTAAGGAGTGGAATGCCCTGCTGGAGTCTGCGTTTCCTGGTAGCTACAACTTGGGGGGTATTTCAGCCAAGAGTGAATAGGTTACTTCCAGGCAAGTGTGAGCTAGTGGTCAAGCCTGAGTCTATAAATAATAAAAATGTGATTGACAAACACTGTCACTGATATAATTTCACTCGGTCTAAAGCCACAAACATGGTGTAAGCTGTGCATACCTGTAATAGGCATGCATACCTGTAATAGGCATGCATACCAGTGACTAAATTTTAATATCATTTTTCACAAAAAATCCTGTATTGATGCCGTTGGTGTACCAATAAATAAATAAATAAAGCCACTGATTACTTGTTACTTTAGTAAATTATTTTATATAATTAAGTCTCTAGTCATAGTCACACTTACTTTATACTATAAAAATCAAAGATTGTATGTATATGTGTGTATGTTTGTTACTCTTTCACGCTCACACAGCTGAACAGATTTGAGTGAAATTTGGCACACGGGTAGACTATGTTCAGAAATAGTACATAAAATATTTTTTAACTCAAGTGTACGTTTTTTTGGGATAATGTTTAATCTCACGCGAGTGAAGCCGCTGGCAGAAGCTAGTGAACAGATATTTATTTCTGATAAAATAAATATCTTTTTTTTTTGTTTGTGACTTGGATACTAAGTCTTTTAAGTCATGTCGTCGTATGGAGTAGTTACTTTACTACTACTACTAGTAGTTACTTTACTGCTGACTGGCCTGTTGGTCTAGTGGTTAGTAGCCCTGACTGCTATGCCGGAGGTCGTGGGTTCGATTCCCACTCAGGACAAAAGTTTGTGTGATGAGCATGATCATTTGTTCTGTTTCTGGGTGTAATTTATTTATAATATGTATTTAGAAATATATAAGTACGTTTATCAGTTGTCTAGTACTCATAACACAAGCTCTGCTTAGCTTGGACTAGACTGCGTTTTGTGATAGTTGTGGAATATTATTATTATTCGTCGTTCGTCGTTGTGGCGACGTTTGGGGGAGGCCTATGTCCACCAGTGGACGTCTATCGGCTGAAATGATGATGATGATGATGATTATTATTATTATTATTAAACTTTGAGTGCCATTAAAAAAAGAATGTAAAAAATTCTAATGTTTTGGCAGCAAATGCAAGTTAGCCATCTCGGCAAGCTTCGCTGAGATATTCGTAGGACTGACCGGTTGGTCTAGTGGTTAGTGGCCCTGACTGCTATGCTAGAGGTCGTGGGTTCGATTCCCACCCAGGACAAATGTTTGTGTGATGAGCACGTTGATTAGTTCTGTGTCTGGGTGTAATTTATCTATATATGTATGTATTTAGAAATATATAAGTATGTTTATCAGTTGTCTAGTACCCATAACACAAGCTCTGCTTAGCTTGGGACTAGACGGCGTTGTGTGATAGTTGTGGAATATTATTATTATTATTATTCAATACTGCAATAAATTTCTCAGCTCGATTTTGCAGAAATCGCGCCTGTTTCAATTGTTTCACATATTATCCAGTTGCGTAGTCACTTGAGATATAAAATAATACCAGTTTTACATAATAATTGCCACAAGGAATTAATTTGTGAATAATTAAAACAGCCACTGAAAATCACTCGAAAAAATTACGACAAAAAACTGAAATAAATGTTTGTTTTATTTTTCAGTTTAGACAAATCTGCATCTTTCTCATGCGATTTGACCATTACATATTTACTGTATGGACTTTAAAAGAGACTTTGACCCCTGAGTTTGTTTCGGTGTTTCTTCTCGGGGTAGTCAGCTAGGAAACACCGGCCTCATCTAGTTTAAAATGACGAAAAAAAAAAATTGACGTGTAAAAGTGTTTTTTTAAACCTATTTACAAAATAAATATCATTTATCATTTAGTTTACTTGATGTGTATACAGATCATGACTCCAAACCCATAGAGAATACACAGCGGCTCAAATACCCATAACTCCCATTACGTATCTCATAACCTTTCACCATTAAATATGTCAAAAACTAAGTAACGCCATTACTTGTAACTTATAAGAAAACCGAGAGATAACGCACAACCAAAGATAATCTTATTTATCGTGAGGGTAGGTCCGGCCTAAATGGGATTCGATGAGCAAAAGAAGCACTTAACGCTTTGATGTCCACGCTGGTTCTGCCTCCCCTTTATTTGGAGGGTAGAGGGCATAGTGGAGGTAGCGGATGTATTAGCGATTTTTTTTGAGTAGGGACCATTTTTTTTAGTATCTGCAAAATAAATACAAAAAAAAACAAACTACTACCATGGATCCAGTACATGATTCTGGACCCCCCAGGGAATTATTCGTCGTTTTTTTTTTAAATTTAAACCGTATAAAATCGTTCGACTCCGACTCCGAGCATAGCCCTTTCCATAGTCCTTTGGGTGACTCTAAGTCTGATGTGGAGCAGGATGTCAGACCTTTACTGACTAAGACCAGTTGCCTTTTGCGTTCGAAGACCACGTGTTTCCTTTTCAGAAAACCGCGGCCTTAGCGGGCATCGGCCCTGCTGGGCTCCTGCGCTACGGTTTGCTGACATGTCCTTGAGGATTGTATAGAACACTACGCGCTATCGATGACTTGACCTCGGCCGTACGTCTAGCTACCCATTTAGTCTAACGTAGATGGTGGTGGGGATCAGGGTCGGGGGCTGAAGGCCAAAGACGCGGGTAAATAAATGAATTTTAGTCACACATCTTTCCCGCTCCTCTTATTACTGTAACCCCTCCCTTACTATCACGTGTGGCTAGCCAGAAATTTCTTTCTTTGATTATAAGTCTCGCATTAGTCTCATTTTGCCGCTAATATATGATTTAGGGGTAGCCAGAGGTCTGGCTTAGTGGGTGTAGTTTATTACGGGAGTGTTGTTTTCGTCGTAAGGTAGTGAAGGAAAGCAGGTGGAAGTAATTCGATGATTACATAAAATACACGATGTTTATTTGTTTTAGTGTACTTGTTATTCTTTTGTGTTTGAAGTGAGTTCCAGCAGCGCTAACACGAGCTTTTAACGTGATCCATTTTACGATCTAAATTGAATTGTTAAAGGGATGGAGGTATATAAGGAGGCAAGGTAAGGCTACACTGCGCACACGTGTGCCACACACGCCGATCTATACTAGACTTGTCGAACTAGAAGTCGGATAATAAATAAGTAAATATTAGTATTTACCGTATAGAAAAGAATTCGAAAAAATTCGGGACGTATAATTTGCAAAAAAAGAAAACTGGGCAAGTGCGAGTCGAACTCGCAACCTGAGGGTTCCGTACAAACTTACCTATTAAGAAAAACGAAAAGCTGCTACTCTAAAGTAGGATTGAGCCGGACGTGTCTGCCGCATGTCAAATGAGCTGTGGGCTCACTTATTGGTTCCCATTAAATTCAAGGCTACATCGCGGCAGACCAAGGCGAAGGTGGAGGGATAAGCTTGACAACTACCGGAGGGACTGGCCTACAAAGGCTGAGGACAGCATAGCATAATCAGCCTTTTTAATGTTCCCACTGCTGGGACTCAGGCCTTCTCTTTAGGAGAGGGATTGGGCAATAATCCACCACGCGGGCCCAGTTCGGGTTGGTGAATGTCACATGTCTTCGAATTTTTTTTTTTTTGGTTCTAGGACATGTCGTTTTCCTCACCGTTTTGAGAGCAGTGGTGATGAAATAAATTACACAAAGTAATGCGCCTGGCTGGGTTTGGACCCGCGACCTACCACTCGTATGTCGAGGTCGTTACCACTCGGCCACCACTGCTCTCAGGTGGACAGACGTGTGTGCAAAAGGGAGAGGGAGACCTTCGCCCAGCAGTGGGACATAATAGACTAACTACTACTACTAACTACCTGTAAGTGAAAACGACCCCACATGCGTTATTATCATCACAAATGCACCCCAACGCACAAAATATCCCACAAATTCAATCGACACCTAATTTCAATATTCAATGTAAACAAACGGACAAACTACACGGACCTCCGTCAGTGTTAACGAGAATTCCGATCGGGGGTGGGCAGACTTCGAGGTGCCTCCGTCAACAAATCGATGCCATTGTTTAATTAAATACAAATCAAATTATCTGCCAAGATGCTTGTCTTTAGATTGTGAATGTGTATAGAGGGGATGGATAGCCCTAAGAACGTGGCAATGTGGCACATCAATCTGCTTTGCTTTTCCCAACTATATGGGCCTCATCAAAAGGCTTAAAGTCACCCAAAGAGCAATACGAAGGGCTATGGTCAGTTTTTCCTTGCGTGATCGCATCAGAAACGCATCCATAGGAGAACCAAGGATACCGACATAGCCCGAAGAATCACCAAACTTAAGTGGCAGTAGGCAGGGCATGTTGTTTGCAGAACAGATGGTCTATGGGGCCGAAAGGTTCTGGAGTGGTGACCACGTAGCGGAGGGCACAACGTTGGATGTCCTCCAACAAAGTGCACCGATAACCTGGTGAGGGACGCCGGAATCCGATGGATGCGAGACGTACCAACGGTCATTATGGAGACACTTGGGGGACAGTGTTGGACAATACATATGTAATCTAACTACTGGTTAATAACTACGACTACATATTGAAGTTAGTAATCATAACTACAAATTACATTAAAAAATCGTAAAACCATAGTTAAACATTTTGATTACTAACTACAAATTGTAGTTGCAATCACTATCACAAGACTAGTTTTTATAACTACGTATTTAAAGGTTGATTTCTTTATTACTTGTCAATCAACGCAATGATCTATATATATAAAAGAAAGTCGTGTTAGTTACACTATTTAGGGTAGAGTAGGGTAGAGTAGGTTAGAGTAGGGTAGAGTAGGGTAGAGTAGGGTAGAGTAGGGTAGAGTAGGGTAGAGTAGGGTAGAGTAGGGTAGAGTAAGGTAGAGTAGGGTAGAGTAGGGTAGAGTAGGGTAGAGTAGGGTAGAGTAGGGTAGAGTAGGGTAAAGTAGGGTAGAGTAGGGTAGAGTAAGGTAGAGTTGGGTAGAGTAGGATATAGGAGTCAGTTGACGGGAGCGAAGCCGCGGGCAAAAGCTAGTATGTAATAAATATAAGTACATAATCATCTACGACTCGCATTCAATTCATATTCATGAAAGTAAACATACGTGAATTTTTTATACAGTTAGATTCCGTTATTTTTTAAATTAAATTTTAGAGCCAGATTCAGTTTTGATTAATCAATAATTCTAACACATTACATGTTTATTTAATTGCAGAATAGAAATTCTTAGTACTGAAATAATCAGTACCTAGTTATAACTACTAGACTACAGCAATCAAATTAAAGACTACTTCATTTAGTTTGAATATTGTACTTAAATTATATGTAATCATAACTACATGTAATCAAACTACTTGTAGTTAACTACTTTTAGTTGTAATTTTTAATCTGATTACAAAATAGTAGTTAACAACGCCCTATGCTGTTGGGGGAGGCCTATGTCCAACAGTGGACGTCTTTCAGCAGAAATGATGATGATGGTTGAGGTCTGTTTTCAATCCAACTGGATACAGCTGAATACTAGTATTTTACATGGATCGGCTGCCTATCTGACCTCCATCTTTATCTCCCTACCCTTGTCCTGCATTGTTTGGAATTGGCGCACGACGTTTTCTTCATCCATTCTCTCCTATCACCCATCACGTTACCATTACTCTCCCTTTTCTTTCATATCACTCCTTACACAATCCATCCATCTTTTCTTTGGCCTCCCTCTCCCTCTCCAGCCATCCACACGAGCCATTCCACGAGCTTCATCTCTTCTCTTTACATCTCCTTTCATGTTTGAAATAAATTAGACGGTATTAACCTCTCCTTATAATCCTCGTCACTATCTCAACTTACAGAAGCAATGGAGCGAGCGAACTTCAATCAACCGCGCGCACTCTGACACCTACAGAACCGTCCTGCAGCTTCGATTAATACTACGGAACCCTAAATTACAATAATCAATGGCATGATATTTAGTAAGATTTATTGTGACGAGACTATTATGTCATGTTATGTTGTTTGTGTACGGGAGTAGATACAATTAATGATACAACAATTGATTGAGTAATTTAGAGTGGAGTAGTAATATAGTCTCTAACCTATTCCAAAATCTACCAAATATACACAAAAAAAACTGGGCAAGTGCGAGTTGGACTCACGCACTGAGGGTTCCGTACAAACTTACGAATGAAACCAGTTCAATTCCCGAATTGAGTTACGAAGATTTTTTCAAAAAAAAAAAAGGTTGTTTTTTTTTGTAACGTAACTAAACATTTACAGTTTCCTGATTTTTTCCTATACTTGTGCTATGAGACCTTGCTTCATGCCAAATTTCAGGATTCTGAGTTAATGGGAAGTACCCTATGAATTTTGATTCCCTTAAGAGTGTCGAAATATACGTTTTTTGCAATACAAACGGCCGTATCTTTTGTTTTCTTTAACTTAGAAGTTTGATTTTTTCACAGTTTTAAGAGACCGCTTACCTGAGTATATATTTTTAATTTCAAGTAGATACCTTCACGCGTTTTTTAGATAAAAGGTCTTAACAGACAGACAGACAGACAGATCGACGGACAACAAAGTGATCCGATGAGGCATACGTTTTTTCATTTTGAGGTACATGGTCTGCGGAGAGACGCCGCACAAACACTGACGATCGGAACCGTCCGAGAACCCCCATCTGTGGAGATTGTCTTTGCTGCGCCCAACGTAATTGGTCAATTTGAAATAAACGTTTCTGATTTCTGAGTGGTATTTCGCTTATAAATAAATAGATTTGGTAAGAATAAATCTCTGCCTTGCGTCTTCTATACCTTACATTTCACCAATACTCTCACACAACAGTCCACAGAAATTGAAACGACAAGTCACCAACTTGGAGTTCACAAACTTATAATAAACTCGTATGCCAGCCCCACTGTATTGAAAAAGTAAAACGGCTTGCAAGAAAATTAATTGAAGCACGAATACGTTTTCAAAGAAACCTTGCTTAACATTGAAAACTGAATCTTGTTCCTAAGGTACTGAGGTCTTAAATGGTGTTCTAGAATGTGATTTTTAAGTTTCCTTCAGTAAAGAACGTTTGAATTCGTTTTTTCGGCTAAAATTGTATGCTTGAATTATGTTTAAGTTTTCGTCTGGTCTTAGAGCTCAGCTAAGACTTTGAGAATCGTGTGTTTATTTGTATGTGTTTGTGCTTTATGTGCGTCACTTTTTTATCAGTATTTTGAATATTGAGTCATAATACACAAATAACACCATTTTTAACCGGGGCTGTGAAAACGTTCGAAAGAGTGACCGTGGCCTTAGAAAGCAAGGGGCGACCTAATAACACAGGTTTGCTTTTTCTATTCGCCAGCATTTTTAGGGTTTCGTACCTCAAAAGGAAAAAACGGGACCCTTTTAGGATCACTTTGTTGTCCGTCTATATGTCTGTCTGTCAAGACCCTTTATCTCGAGAACGCGTAGAGGTATATTGAGTTGTGTTTTTTTAATGCTTATATACTAGTGCTTGACTGCGATACCACCTGATGGTAGGCAGTGATGCAATCGTTGATGGTGAAGCGCAGTAGTTTATTAAGAGCCTTAGCACTTTAGCCTTGAAGACACCTGAATTATAATCGGACGGAAAGACCGCAGAAGGCAAGTTGTTCCAGTCCCTCGATGTTCGTGGTATAAACGACAAGAGGAAACGCTTGGTCCGGACCGTAGAGGTTTCAACAACGTAAGGGTGGAATTTAAACCATTTACTCAGGATTACCGTCCCTTGAAGCTGTGAAAAAATCAAACTTCTAAATTAATGAAAAAATGATACGGCCGTTTATGTCGCAAAAAACGTATATTTCGACACTCTCAAGGGAATACAGAAGGTACCTACCTAGCTCCTCGATACGGCTTCCATTGTGAGGAGGTTCCTTGCTTTGGAGGCCTAACCACCGGTTGCCCTGGACCCTATTCTTCCCAACACCGGTGGACTACTATTTTTTAAATGTTTTCTTTTTTGCGTATTCTAAGAAATATTTAAAAAGGTGTACCGATATCTATGGCGCCACATATGAACTAAACTACGAAATCCTGCATCCTGATCTGAACATATACAACAGCCTGAAAATCATCTCTCAGGCAGTTCAGACAAAAACATCCGTCTGGTCGGAGGATCCTCCCTTTTTAACGGAGATTTGCGGGACTCTACACTCTGTACATCATTTATACCTCTAGAATGGTACAAATAATGATGATGGTATGGTGATGTACAGAAAATGAAAAAATATGGTTTGATAACAATATTTATTTGCAAAAAAAAACACGGTATAAAAATGTGTTACAAAACAAAATGAGGTCAAACATGTTTTGCTTTACAAAGAATAAAAAAAATATTTTGTCAATTTCTGAGTTTATATTTTTATAGAATCTTAGCTTCTGCCAGCAGCTTCGCTTGTTAGAAAATAAGCCTATGTCATTCAGTGATAAAATTGTTTTCTAATGTAAGGGTGTTTTTGATATGGTGAAAAGAAAGATAGAAAGAATACATTTATTTTAGACTCGCACAGAACAAACAACAATAAAATAAAAAGTAACTAGGTACTTAATCTATAAATACTTAACTTAAAATAAAAAATAATAATAAAGAAAACAATACCCGGTGTGGTTTTGTTCACGCATGCGGGATTGCTCCGCACGCGTAACCCCCGCAAATGTCCATTGTATACTATTTTTCTCTAGTATTCATAGTAATGTGTGGAATACGCACGTGGGACGCCTTTTTTGCATTTTGAAATTTTCTGCATGCGGGGCAATCCCGCATGCGTGATGAAATCCGCACCATATTAAAAACACCCTTAAAACAATTTTCAGAATCGGTTAATTTTTTGGGTTTATTCGTTACAAACAAAAATACAAATCCATCCTCTATAATATTAGTAAAGATATAAATTGAATATGTTTTAATACGCAACAACCACACAATAGATAAAATAATCAATTTTTACAATTTAACGCAAAAACCATATATTCACCTCAAAACAGGCTACTGAACCGACTATGTTAAACAGTATATCTACATATAGCTACGACTACATCGATGGGTATTAAAGTATATTTTGAAATAGATGTAGAACCGCATTAAGGAGTTAGCCTGGGGCAGTGCTTCTTTTTAAATGAAGAGGAAAATTTTAATTTCCTATCGCGTACCAACTGTAGGGATGGGGTCGAGCGTTATCGATATTTCTTTATTTACGGATAAAGATCATCCATATTACAAGCGCTGAAAAGGTGTAATAGTGCTGCGATACTTATAGATAATCACAAAACAAAAAAAAAAAAACATTACAATTTTTTTCATAGTAGAAAAAATGTCGATATATTTTTCTATTTGCCCAATGTCTCTATCGACTCTTGCCGCAATTCACAAGCCCGCACTCTCTCTCTCTCCGCTCCTTCTTTAGTGTCGGTAAAATAAAATTCCCCACTGTTTTCGTTTAATAATGTATTATTTATCAAAATAATATTTAGGATAAAAAAATAGTTTTTCTTGGTATCTTGGTCTTAACCGGCATTGACAACGGATACGTCTAATTCCTTGGTTATATCTCAGTTGGGCATGATACATTTTCACCAATCTATTCACTGTGCACAAACATTGTCCAAAAAACACTAACAACAGAAAAAACAGTTTTAAATTCATAGTTCGTTCCACAAAAAGTCGTTTTTCTAACGTACACTGGAGTTGTTTTCCATCAACTATCAAAAAACAATCATTTATTGAAATATCAGTCACTATAAAATACTAGTTTCATTTAATAAACGGCGTGCTAATTCAAAATTTATCACGACTCGACCGTGTGAGCAATCAATTTGACATAAATATAGTATAATTGAATCACTACATATATACAAGTTTGCACAGTTATGATGATGTCATGTGGAATTGATCCGATAGTATTGTGCACTTATCAATTTATATGCATTCGCTATTGAACGTGGAGTGAGAAGGAAATGGAGAGCTTATGTTTGTTTTGTGTAAGTTCCGTACTAAGCGTAACACCTCGTCATTTATATCGAGTACATCAAAGGATTGAAACAATTTGCCTGCAGTAGTCTTCCCGTCCGATTATAATTTCGGTATCTTGAAGGCTAAAGTGAATAGGCTTTTAATAAACTAGCGATTCACCATCAACGATTGCATCACTGCTTACCATGAGGTGGAATTGCAGTCAAGCACTAGTTTATATCATTAAAAAAAAACACGATAGTAAAGATAAAATACGATTGACAGAAATATACAAAATCGAGATAATTTGGATGTCAAATAACTTCAAACCATCTGATTGGCGATTGCGATGTTTCAATTAGGGGCAGTTTTTTATACTGTGTCGTAAAACTTGTCAGGCGTCTTGTTTTCAACAAAATACCCACCAAAGTCCACTCCTGGGCGTCACAGGCTTTGATTTTAGCTTGCTTACCTTGCAAGTTACGCTGGTGACTCCTGGTTATTGCCAAATAATCTGTTCTACATGTACCTATTTAATACATGATTTTAATCGACTTCAAAAGAGGAGGAATTGTTTTTTTATGTACAATCATGTCCTCCAATTACTTGAAGTCGAGGGAACGATGCTTTTATAGGAAGTTTTTATTTTATTTTGTGGATGCTTAATATGGAATTTGTACACTATTTAGGTTTAGCTGGAGTACCACAAGTAAAAAGTGTTATATAAAAACTAAATAAAATCAACTTCATATCGGAAATTGGCCTTAAATATCGAAAGAACAAAACCAGAAACATCGACTGAAGTCATTTTTACTTTTTATGAAAAGTTTTTATTACATTTAAAATAATTATAAACAACAATGTTTGTCTATAAATCTATCTTTTGATAAAAATATACGATTTAGCACTCCATTTATTTCCGTATCTCATCATCTCTGTGCTATATAGTGTCATCGTTTTATTGGCATTTATTGTTATTTAATTGTATGGCGCCATCCATGTTTTGGTAATATGTAATTGGGTGATGCTGAATGAATGGTCGATGCAGTCATCGTGTACGTGACTTTCATTTTTATAGATGAGTAAGTTGCTTAATTTACAATCAATTGTTTCATTCTTGACGGCTACTTTTCACTTTCAATTAGAAGTCTTGGCGATGACAATAGGAAGAGTATTTAGTCTTCCTTGCAAGCTACGTATAGCATAATTAGTTGGAAATATGAATGTTCAAACATCGTGATCAACTGGTTACTCCATTTTATAAGGTACTTTAATGTGTAAGCTGTTTGTGGACACAGTAATTTTGATGTTCTTTGATTTTAAAGATTATATTTTTGTAAAAGTTTTTAAATATTTAGTTTCAAAAATGAATACGGAATTATCAGCACAATTTTAACAAACATTCCAAAAAACATCGATAGTTATTTGACTCGATCAGCACATCACTACCGTCGACCTAACCTCCGTCGTTAAAAATATTGCTGTTTGAACGCAGAGTTCGCTTAGCGTTTTAATAAATTTGGAAAATTAAAGATTCATATCTGATTCACTTCACTAGTGAACCACCAGACTCTTCCCGACATGCAAAAATTTTATGCTCTAATTTAGACGACAAAATGTTGCAATAATAACTGGAAAATCCAGTAAAAGAATTTATGTTTGTTATTTTATAATACAAAAGAATGGTCTGAAAAGTTACTTATTGTTATGAATAATTCGTTTGGATGCTAACCAAAATTATAGTTAAACTTATTTACAGCATTTGAGAGCAGTGGTGGCCGAGTGGTAACGGCCCCGACTTACGAGTGGTCGCGGGTTCAAACCAGCCGCATCACTTTGTGTAATTTATTTCATCACCACTGCTCTCAAAACGGTGAAGGAAAACATCGTGTGGAAACTGGCATGTCCTAGAACCAAATTCACCAACCTGCACTGGGCCCGCGTGGTGGATTACGGCCCATTCCCTCTCCTAGAGAAGAGGCCTGAGTCGCAGCAGTGGGAACATTAAAAGGCTGATGATTATGCTATTATGCTATATTGGTTTACAGCTCATTTACCAACCAATATGCTCGTATCGCTCAGTGTGGAGCGTGAAAGAGTGTCAGATTTTTACTAAGTAAAATCTAGCCGTGTTCTTTCAGGGCAAAGGATAACTTCCTTTGCGTTCCAGAGCCGTTTTTTTTAGGTGGAAAATCATCCAATGACTTCCCTGCTCTAGGGCGGGCGGGTGCCTTAGATTTTTACTGACTAAAACTCACTCTAATGTTCCTTTTTTGTCTTGCGTTTCAAGACTGTACTGTTTTGCTGACATCTACTTGAGGCGCGCCTGGACCAGACTCGTTCGAAAAATCACACATTTCTATTCTGTTTATTCGTTTCGTTTTGAAGGGCTATACCTAATAGCTATTTATTTATTTAAATGATATGGAGGACTTACAGCTAAAAAATAAACAGGTAAAAAACAGTATTTATAATGGGTATTGTATTAAAACAGCACGCAGATCTAACATATAGCACCGATTTTACTTACAAAAGACGTAAAGATCTAGTCAGTTCTCAAAATCATACCTAACATGCTTTCACATCAAAATTTTACCTGTTTCTCGGTCCTCTCCTCTACAATAGGTTGAACGCAAAAGCAAACATTTATAGCTTGAATCAAATTAACTGTAAGATAATTCTTAAGGAGGCTCTTCAAAGAATGTCATATGATGATACAGAGAATTTACTGATTGTGCTAAAGTGATTTTTTTGTTTTTATACAATTTTGGACCTAGTTTAAGTATCTTGTTAGTTAAGAAACTAGTAGTTAGTTTAGAAGACCTTAACTTTGGGCGGTTCATTGAGTCCAAAGCCAAGGTAGCTGCTAGGAAACTCGGCGTAGGTACTTGCAAAGGTCCGGCGGTACTTCACACCAGGGCAGCTTTTAATGTTATACAAAGCACAAGTCCGTTCGTGTGTAGAGTACTGCAGCCACATATGGGCTGGTGCTGCAAAATGCCACCTGGCAGCTTTGGACTCGGTGGAAAGGCGTGCAAAGAGGCTAATTGGTGATCCAGATCTGGTTAATTCCAATCTACAAAGTCTTGAGCACAGGCGTAGGGTAGCCAGCCTTTCGGTGTTTTACAGAATTCATTTTGGAGAGTGTGCGCAGGAATTGCATGACTTGATTCCACCATCTCATTTCTACCATCGGACAAGCCGACGAACGGCGAGTATCCACCCATACGTTGTTGAAACCTCTACGGTCCGGACCAAGCGTTTTGCCTCGTCGTTTATACCGCGTACATCGAGGGACTGGAATAATTTGCCTGCTGCGTTTTTCCCGTCCGATTATAATTTGGGTCTCTTCAAGGCTAGAGTGAATAGGCTCTCAATAAATTAGTGCGCCTCACCATCAACGATTGCATTACCACTTACCATCAGGTGGAATCGCAGTCAAGCACTAGTTTATATCAATTAAAAAAAAAAAAAAAAAGTTAAGATTTGGTAACATTATAATAGTATAAGATAACTTGTCTACTTTACAGTTTTTTTACACGTTTGTATTGTATTATAGAATCCTTTTGATTATTTGTTAATTTTAAATTATTTTAGCTCTTCTCGCCTGAAACACAGGATTTCTTAGTTCAGGCACGTAAGACTCAGAATTAAGATTTATATTTAAGACTGTATTACTTTATCCTTTAAATAATTTTGAATAAATATTATTACTATAGTAAGTTAGACAGACAACTATAACAAGTCCTCACTTATAAAGTATAGGATAATACAAAATTCCATGGACACAGGTACAGAGAAGAGAACAAATAAATAATAATAAAAAAATAATAAATAATAATTTTAAAGATATTATGAGATATTATGTTTATGATTTCCGGATTAATTTTTTCAAGTATGAAAGATGTGATCTGATGGAAAGCTACACAGAGTGTGGTTGAAATAGAAGATCCCTGTGAAATAGAGCGGAAGAAAGTACTGAAGGACGCAGCGTAGGAAGGCCGCCTACAAGGTGAACCGATGACATGGTGAGGGTCGTGGGAATCCGATAGACGCGAGATACACAGGACCAGTCGTTCTGGCGACACTTTGGGAAGGGTTATGCCCAACAGTGGATGTATTTCGGCTTAAATTCATCATCATCTTCCTGCCCTTGTCCCATCTTATTTGGGGTCGGCACAACATGTTTTTTTCTTCCATTCTATCCTGTCAACCGTCATGCTATCACTAACTTCCTTTTCTTTCATATCACTGTTCACACAATCCATCCATCTTTTCTTTGGCCTCCCTCTCCCTCTCCACCCATCCACATGTATACTCATAACTCTTTTAGTAACATGCATTTCATCTCTCCTCTTTACATGACCATACCAAGACAAACGATTCCCTTTTAACTTTTCAGTCACTGGCGCCACTTTCAATCTTACTCTAATATACTCTTCTCACTTTATCCATTCTCGTCACACCACACATCCATCTCAACATTCTCATCTCCGATACATGCAATCTTTTTTCATCCGTATTTCGGCTTAAATTATGTGAAACTAGCTGTTACCCGCGACTTTGCCTGCGTCAAGTTAGTAAAAATGCACAAACGTAATTAATAATTCTGTGCTTGTGATTCGTGCTAAAAACATCTAATTCAAATAACGGAAATTAATTTCAGTAAATATATTATGTAAAATGTATTTCTTATGTCCAGATATATAATTTATTTTATTTATTTGGCTCACCAGTAATAGAATACTCGTTCATCAAATAAATTACTTATCATCATCAATAAACAGAAACAGACATGTTGAGGTCGAAGTAGTTGATAAACTGTGGTTCTGCCTACCCCTAAAAGGAAAAGGTGATAGTTTAACTTTGTTTTTGGTTTATTCTATGATGAAACAACGCTGTATGATTTTAATATGATTGGTTCATTATAATAGACTAAAAGTGTATTAAACCGTTGTTTTCTTTTAACAACACTAAATAAATGTTATTTTATCGTAGGCTATAAAAAAAGTGGATAAAGTAGTTTTCAAAATGTTAAATATCGCCAAAATGTATAGAGTCTGTACGGATCTTGTTCTGAGGTCAATACCCACAGTTTTTAGTGTCTGCACGTTTTACTTTTAGGAAGAAAATCATCAAATACCTTCCCCCGCTCTGGGTAAAGCGAGAGTTTGTGTCAGACTTTTACAGACTGAAACCGACCTGTGTTCCTTTAATTGCCCTTAGTGTTCTAGAGCTACGGTAACTTGCACGCGGCAGCAAATCTTCCTTCTTTGAGGAAAAGAGAGGACGCTGTGGTGTCTTTCTAAAGACACCACAGCGTCCTCTCTTTTCGCCTGACGAAGATCTCTAGGGCCAATGCCTGCTAGAGCTATGAGATTTTTTGAAAGAATTACCTCCCATAAGAATTTGCCTCGATGATATTTCTCTGCAGACTTTTAGCCGGGTCCGTTATGCAACTTTGGCGGAGGTGAATTTCGAAGGAGCATAATCGGCTTCAGCCTATCTTCGGCTGGATAACGTGCACTGATAGTCCACTGCTGCTAGCGATTATTAAAATACTACAGAGTAACCTACGATGTCATCTTGCTCCACAACTGTACTTATAAAGAATTTGTGAAAAAATTGTTGCAGTTTGATGTCGTCACGTCGAATTTGAAACAGAAACCTCTCGAAACACCCTAATACCCCCTCATTACTCCGTGTTTTTGACTCCACAAAACTATAAAATGACAGCGAACAAATGTCGCAACCAATTGGGGCTGTGACTGACTCTGGCATCCGTCAGAATGTTGTCCCAGTGTTGATCACCACTCACTAACCACTCTTAAGGAGGTAACGTCCAGTTGTCGACTTAACGCTGCAAGTAATGTAGGATAGGTACATCATACGTAATCAAACTATCTTCAGGAACGCAAACCACGTCGGGGCTTTGTGTGAAATATGTCTTCATGGGTTTTTCATGAAATTCTTAATGATCTTCAATTTTTGGAATCTTTGAAATTAGGTACTTGTTCCAAACAGTAGGTTGTGGTCAAGTCCTACGGAGAGACTACTTGAAGTACTGGTAACCTTCACGAACTGCTCAAGAAGCATCTTTCTGTGATTATGTACCTACCTATATTTGCTGGTTTTTTGGGGGTCCTTCCGAAACATCTACGTTCGATGAAGACCTGCGTCAGGCGGAAAGAGAGCCTTTTTAGACTTTCCTCAAACAAAGTATTTGCTGCCGCAATTGTGGCGTGCAAGTTACCATAGCCCTGGAACGCTAAGGGCAACTAAAGGAACACAGGTGGGTTTCAGTCAGTAAAAGTCTGGTACTACCTCTCGCTTTACCCAGAGCGGGGGAAGGTATGATGATTTCCTACCTAAAAGCAAAAGGTGCACACACTAAAAACTGTGGGTATCGACCTCAGTATCAACTCCGTGACTCAGACTGTTTATACATTTTGGCAACTAAAAACTACTTTATCCACTTTTTTTTTGATAGCCTACGTTAAATAACATTTATTTAGTGTTGTAAAAAGATAATTCTACGGTATAATATACTTATAGTATATCTAATGAACCAATAATTTTAAAATCATACAGCGTTGTTTTATCATAACATAAACCAGAAAGAAACATACATAAAACCCACTCCTGTTCCTTCTTTGCCATTGTTCCAGGGCCCCGGGAATCTCTTTCGTATCACCCATGGCCCCAATAGGCTTCGACCTTGCTGGGCCCCTACGTTTGCTGACACCTCCTTGAGGCGAGCGTGGAACACTACGCGCCGTCAACGACTTGGGCTCGGTCCGGACGGTTACCGGACGGACGGACGGTGAGCTACCCATTGCTCGCCGTCCACAAGCCCGCGCCTACGGTGGCTGGAAATCGGGATCGGAACCCCTCGGTTCGGATCGGCTGGGTCGCGAGGGTTATTGTCTCGCGCGTGCGGCCGCCTCCTTTGCTAGCATTACTGCTTCGCAGAAGGAGGCGACCGCGCCCAAGGCCCACCGCGCTTTACGCTATTACAAATCCTGTTATGATAAAATGACTGGACCTAACTGCGGTTTATTTTCGTAAATATTTTTGGCATTTCCGAAGCAATTAATTAGAATTCAATAATTTTTATAAATAGGTCTAGAAACATTTGCTGATTTCGTGATAACGCCATCTATTGCTGAAAAGCTTAACCTTACCTTTATCACACACTGAGGCTCTACCACGAGCTCATAAGGTGATCCATTTTACGACCTAAACCGGACTGTTAAAGGGATGGAGCTATATAGGGTGTATAGCTCCATCACTCTTTTTCGCTCATACGTCTGACATTTTGACATTATCATGGTAAGGCCCCTGGCCACCTACCGAGCGATAGTTAAATAAATAGTTTGACAAATTTAATTCGTGTGTTTGCTATTCAAAGCTAGATGGCGTCACTGAGGCATAGGATGACAGTTTTTCTAAGACATTTTTTCTGATAGCCGCTCTATTGTATCTCTTTAGATCTCTTTGTAGACGTTTGAATGCATAACCGCTGGATTTCTGTCTTGTATAGTGAAGGTCAGTATAATCTGCCAAACTGCTTCGAAAGTGCTGATGTAGAAACCAGACTGTCGATAAAAATAATAGTAAGAACGCAAAAATATGTAAAAATTTCTTGTTAAAAGTAAAATAAAACAAAACTATCACAAAAAAGAAACTGAGTTTTGAACCACTATCCCCTTACGTGCCGATCTAATCCATACACGACTGCACTACGGTATTCGTTGACTTTTGTGTAAAATAGGTGTTCGTATATAAACGTCATCATTGTCTGCTTAACCCTTTGTCGATGATAGCGTGATGATTTTCATCTCAGATATTAAAATTGTAGCTAAATGAAAAAAAAAGAGATATTATTTTGGTTTTTCCACTTAGATTTTAATACATGTTTGATTACTTTTTACAAAAATATGGAGTAAAAATGTCTAAGATGTGTTAAAAATATGCTAAAAGTCCTATTATTATTGTAATCGAAGTACCATCGCATATTATATACAAAAAAGACGACAAAATACTCACAAAAATGATTACTAAAACTGGGGATCGAAGTCACGGCAAATCGTTAAATACCGACATTTTGGAATATTGCTCACCCCCCATAGCAAATAGCGTGATAATTTATAGCCTATGTCCTTTCTCAAGCTCTATTCTATCTTTGTACCAAATTTCATCAAAATTGGTTCAGCGGTATAAGCGTGAAAGCGTAACAGACAGACAGACAGACAGACAGACAGAGTTACTTTCGCATTTATAATATTAGTATGGATAAAAGATCTAGTAGAAGGTGTGAATTTGTTTAAATAATTTAGTTAATTAAGTTACACTTTAACGCGAGCATCTTCCGTGATCAATATCCATCTACACTGTACAGCATCAAGACGGTTTACAGATGGAAATTAAGATAAAAAAAACATCTCAATCCACCCTAAGTTCGTTAGTATTCTTAATGAAAAATCGATTTTAAAATGGCGACTCGCCTTAGGTGCTATTTTATTTTTAGGGTTCCGTGAGACCAAAATGGTGTTTTTTTTTTATTCGGTACGCTTATCGTACCTACTGTCTTTTAAATAAGGGCTGAAAAATTAAGACATTAAACTTGTTGTAAATAGGTAATGATAGTAAATCTATTTAAATAAAAGGAGAAACTGACTGACATATCAATGCACAGCCGGAACTACGGGGACCAGGAGTTTGAAATTTTGCACAAGGTTTCCTTTTATGACCTAGGCGAGCACTAAAAGAGGATTTCCCAAAATTCACCCCCAAATAGGATGAAATGGGGGTCCAAAGTTTGTTATTAGAAACTTACTTTTTCGCGGGCAAAGCCGCGGCAGAAGCTAGTGAAAGATATTTTGATTCAATATTTAATTAAGTTTTGTAATGGTTGCTCTTTGAATGTTAGAAAACTTTTTTAAACTTATAATTTTTTATCAATCTAGGTTTTACTTAGGTCATACTGAATGTTTCTGGATTCTGATAAATACGACTAGCTTTAAGACTTACGATACATTTATTGTTTTTTCAAAGTATATTCTCTCGCAATTTATGCATTTTTGCATTCGCTGAAACCGCTGTACAAAGCAGTTGGACCAGTCTTCTTTAGGGAGCTCTTCAATGGCTTTATGGAACGCATTCACCGCCGTTTCAGGGTTCTTAAAACGTGTGCCTCTAAGTTTGTCTTTAATTTTTTGGAAACAAATAGAAGTAGCAGGGTGCGAGGTCTGCGCTGTAAGGCGGATGCGTCAACAGTTCTACATTTGTAGCCTTAAAATAGGCTTCTGTTAACTTATTTATTTATTTATTTATTAAAACTTCATGCAACATAAAGGTACAAAGGCGGACTTAATGCCTTAGGCCCTTCTCTACCAGTCAACCAAGGGTAGTGAAGAGAAAACATGGTAGGTGCATAAAAAAAAAAGAAAAGAATAATACGAAAACAAGGGATCAAATGTATAAATACATAAAATAAACATACACAAATATTTAATATAATATAAACCTACATATATATATGCAAAAATATATATTATTTATATAAGGAATAATGAAAGGATTTTTGAGACTGCTCCGCTATTTGTATAGAAAATAAAGCCGCAATTTCCGCTTAAATGCATATTGACTGGTGGCCGTCCTGATGTCAAGAGGAAGCGCATTCGACAGAAGTATGGACTGTATATGAAAGGAAGAATGAACAAAGTCAGAAGTATGAGAAGGACAAAGCAGTAGAAGATTGTTAGAAGAACGTAGATTCTTAGCATGGGAAGAAGATAGATATTGAAAGTGTGATATGAGATAAGAAGGAGGGGTGGGAGAGTTGAGCAGAGAGAAAAGTGTAGTCAGTGCGCGCAAACCTCTTCTCTGGCGAATGGGCAACCATTTGAGCTCGGATCTATAACTAGTAATATGGTCATATTTTCTTAAGTTAAATACAAACCGGATGCAGTTGTTGAGGAGCCTGTCAAGCTTGTCTAGCAACACCGCATTCAGGTCAAAGTAGCACACGTCACCATAGTCGATTACAGGAAAAATTAAAGTCTGCACAAGCATTGTCTTCGTTTTCGCAGGCAAAAAGTTCCTCAGACGATACAGATACCGCAAAGTCCCGTTGACTCTTTGGCAGACACTTGAAACTTGACTTTGCCAGCCAAGCGTCGAGTCAAGATGCAAACCGAGATCTTTAACGCTAGGACTGATGGGGATGACGGCACCATTAAAAACAATTGGAGGAAGAGAGTTAACCACCACTTTACCCATCATGCGCGAGCTACCAATAATAATGGCCTGACACTTTGAGGGGTTTACGGACACCCCAAACCTATCAGACCAATCCCTGATAGCATCCAAATCCCGGTTTACGTCCTCTATAGCGTCTGACAAACTCTCTACCCGCGCAGCTGCATATAATTGTAGGTCATCGGCATATAGATGATACGAACACCGAAGACAGAGAGTTATAAAATTTATGAAGATGGAGAATAGCAACGGAGAAAGAATACCGCCCTGTGGGACACCAGAATCTAAATCACGCCAACTCGACGAATTCTCGTCAACGCGAACCGACTGCTGACGTCCCCGAAGATAAGAAGAGAACTATTCCAGCGCCTCAGACGAAACCATAAGATGGGAAAGGATAGATAGAAGAATATCGTGACTGACAGCATTAAAGGCATTTGAGAAATCAATTAAAACCAAAACAGTAACCTTGGTATCCTCCATGGCTTCAACTTAGCGGAATGTGAGCATGCGTTATCGTGGTGGAGGAGTACATTGCTTCGAGGACGCTTTTTGCAAACTTTTTCTAAGACTCTGGGCAAGCAAGAGTTGAAATACCAATCTGCAGTCACTATCCATTGATCTTCAAGCGATACTGTAGTGTAATGTCCTCATGTGCCGAAAAAAGGAGCAACCATTTTTTTACCAACCTTTCGACTTTTCTTAACCTTCATCGGCAAATCTTCAAAAGGAAAGACCCACTCTGCCGACTGACTTTTTCTTTCGGGTTCAAAGCTACTGCTTTAAACCATCCCGGTTTCGTCACTTAATGTCACGATATTATAGACAGCCAATGACTGTCCAAACCATGTATACACAGAGTTGCGACATGGTACTTCATCACCAAATACCAATTGAATTATCTGTCTCTGGTTGACTTACGCCACAACAAAAATCATAAAAAATCATTGAACGAAAATGTTCATGAGTTGAATTCATATTGATAGCGACACACAATCTTCGAAAGGACGCCACAATGAAAAAAGAAATGACAGTCTCGTAAATTAAAAAGTAACATGCTCGCATAGAGTTCCATTTTCAAATTCTATAATTGTTTTTTCATTCTTTTATTGTAAATGGCCAGATCCAGAGACTTTCAGTATGCCCCACGTATAATATGTAAGTGTTATTGTTTTTTGGCAATTGTTGTTTTCGATCGTGTAGTAGGTTTCTGTCACCAGATAACACCGTTAGTTTATAATAAATCACGTTGAATTTTCAACTGTTTATTTTCAATAAGTAATTTGGATGACATTTATTGTATTTAAAATGATCTACTAAATCATAATATAATGAAGAGTATACACTCTCGAAAGATTTATTTCAAAGTTATGGTGTTCGCTATTTAACAATAACTCTATTACTTAATATACCTCCATAGAATGTTCATGGATGCCAAAAGAATCACTGGGCGCCGCTCATTTATATGATAGTATAACCAGCTTTTATAAATGGCGTCACCCGCCTAAAATTTGTACTTTCCTCCACTATAAATTATAGGCTATAATATTATTCTAACGTAATAGCCATATCACTGTAAAGTTTTACCAACATCCGTTTGGACAAACGCTCAAACGAACGTGACAAAGTAACAAACATACACACAGATGTACATATATAACCAACGACCTTACATTCACTAGACGTCTAATAACAGGCGACGCATGTCTGTCAACACATATGATTATTGATCTGATATCTCAACCAATCAGAACGTAGTACCCCGCTCCCCGTAACTCGGCTAGTTGACAGAATTGTTTTAGTGCGCTAGTTCAAGTATGAGGCGTCTAGTGGCTGTAAGGTCGTTGATAGGCACATACAAACTGTTGCCTTTATAATATTAGTTTGATAATCATCATCATCATCATTTCAGCCGAAAGACGTCCACTGTTGGACTATAGGCCTCCCCCGAATGTCACCACAATGACCGGTCCTGTGCGTTTCGCATCCATCGGATTCCCGCGACCCTCACCAGGTCATCGGCCTTGTAGGAGGCCTTCCAACGCTGCGTCTTCCGGTACGTGGTCGCCATTCCAGAACCTTTCGTCCCCATCGACTATCTGTTCTGCGAGCAATGTGCCCTGCCCACTGCCACTTAAGTTTGACGATTCTTCGGGCTATGTCTGTAACCTTGGTTCTCTTGCGGATATCTTCATTTCTGACGCGATCACGCAAGGAAACTCCGAGCATAGCCCTTTCCATTGCCCTTTGATACTATTAAACACCAATTGCAATGATGACAATCGTCTGGTCAAGTTTAAGAAGATACGGAACTTCCAAACCCAGAAAAAAATCGAACTTTCCATTTAAAATTTCCGAGCGAATCGATTTCCCATCCTCCTGTTAACGTCTTCATTTGATATTTATTTTTAATTAAGAAAAAAGCCGCCGTTCCCATCATACCTAATTATTTTGTTGGTTATCTCAGCAAATGATTTATTCATTCGTGGATTCTGCTGAGAACCTTTTTTTATTTGGCTTGAAGATAGATCGCTAGAGGGTGGTTCATTAATTAAATTACTTATAAATTATTTTTGAACGATAACGGAAAAATATTGGCTAAGTTTTGCAAGGAGAGACTGTTTCTATATAGTTATTTGTATGGAGTTTTAGTCATTGGTGGTTGTTTTGTAACTCGGTATATGTTTGATTATTTCAATGGTGGGCGTCAGCAAAAATTTGACCTTTTAATTCTTTATTGTATTCAAAATCAAAACTTAGTAAGTACACAGTGATTTGACAAATTATGTACAAAGGCAAGCTTAACCTTTTGAGTGCGTAATTAGAGACACAATAGAAAGACAACGGCGCGTGAACGCCGGCGTTAATGCGGGGATCAACAGCTTAATTGAACAACTTAACAAGCTTAATATTACGTCAATATATAATATTTTGTTAACATTTCATTTATTCATAGTTGTAATTTTTTTTTTATATCTAAGTAACCTCTCTTTTATAATGTGAACACTGTAGACTCCGAATTCTCAGATTACTTCTTCTTACGACTCTTGGGTACAATATTGACTGGTCAACACTGTCCTTATATAATATCTATTCATACTGTAATATGAAAATATTGGAACATTAATCCTTTTTTTAAAACAGTGACCATGGAGTTTCTTGCCGGTTCTTCTCCATAGGAAACTACCAATTTGGACCCATGCACTAGCTTCTGACGTTTGTGCCAAAGTGGCATAAGTGAAATAAAAATATTTGAATTGAATTGAATTGAATTAATGAAAGAAATCCTTTATAATGAAAGGAACCTTCCCCTAATATCTCTGTGTAGGTATCCGAAAAACAAGCAGTGAACCATCGATATATATGTATATAAGTCGATGTAGTGAACTGATTTCCATTACTAGGAAATGTGTAGGATCACAATAGATCTCGATTCAAAATAGATTTATGTCTTTATTTTCCGATTTTGAAATTAAGAATGTCAATGAGTATAGTCAATCAGTGACCAATTGGCAAATTATCTAGTTTCTACTTTAGAGCCCTTTTTCAGTTTTGAATTTTAGGAAATAGCGCATCAATATTTATCATCACCATCATTTCAGACGAAAGATGTCCACTATTGGACTTAGATATCCTCTCTGTTTCCGCAATCCTCGCCAAGTCTTCGGTCGACGTTGTGGGAGGCCTTTCAAAGCTGTCTTCCGGTGTGCAGTCGCCACTCTCTTTCGGCCACATCAACCGTTTTGCGAGCAATGTGGAGTATCCACTGCCACTTAAGTTTGGTGATTTTTGATGAAGATGGTGATTAAAAGATTATCAAAGCGCAATAAATATACCTAGATGTAGCTCAACAATTAAACTACTACTTACTATTTTTGTGTACCCAATGATCTTATAATAGTTTAAGTTGCATTCTTCCTTTTTTTCGTAGTGAAAATCATCTCTCGCTCTTTTTGTGTCCGACTTTTACTGACTAAAAACCCACTCCAAAATTCCACCACTGGGGGGTCCAGAATCATGAACTGGATCCATGGTGTTTGTTTGTGCGTAGATGTCAAAGACACCCTGTATACAACTGTTTTAAACAATTTATTTTATTCCGTTTTTTTTGTTTGTTATAGCGGCAAAAGAAATACATCATCTGTGAAAATTTCAACTGTCTAGCTTTCACAGTTTATGAGACACAGCCTGGTTCCAGACAGACGGACAGCGGACTCTTGTAATGGGGTACGAAACCCTAAAAAAAAGATCATATTTATCATAGTATTTATTAGTTTATTATATTAGCATATAGCATAAGTATAGCATAAGCTTAATCAGCCTTTTTTTAATGTTCCCACTGCTGGTACTCAGGCCTCCTCTCTCTAGGAAAGGGAATGGACCGTAATCCACCACGCGGGCCCAGTGCGGGTTGGTGATATTAGCATATATACGTATTTTATTATTTTATGCAACTTATTTTAACGATAATACATTCTATTTCAAACATCTGTTATTTATTTATTGTACACACCTACCACAGTTTTATCTTTTTTAACCCAATGGTTGACTGGTAGAGAATGCCTTGTGGCATTAAGTCCGCCTATGTACCACCACTGTACATGAAGTTTAAATAAATAAATAAAAACAGAAATATAAAACTAGACACCCATTACCTAGCTACGCTATTATAGCTATTTATAGCTTCACCCGATACGCGACTAGGCATTAATTAAAACGACAAAACAAAATAACCGTGGACTTCAGTTGCAGTCAGAATTCACACTATCCAATGGGAGAATTAATTAAATACTGCCTCTGTGTCCGGCCATAGAGAAACTAGATGTGGCTCCCATAAAAGTAGGTATTACCAACGTGGTTGAGCAATCGGCTGCAGAGCTGCGTGTTGCTGGTTCGATTCCCGTACGGAATATATTATATTTGTATTCTATGTAATATAGGGAGTAGTGGTGGCCGAGTGGTAATGGCCCCGACTTACGAGTTGTAGATCGCGGGTTTAAACCCAGCCAGGCGCATTGCTTTTTGTAATTTATTTTATCACCGCTGCTATCAAAAACGGTGAAGGAAAACATCGTGAGGAAACCGGCATGTTCTAGAACCAAAAATTCGAAGACGTGTGACATCCATCAACCCGCACTGTGCCCGCGTGGTGGAGTATGACCCATTCCCTCTCCTAGAGAGGAGGCCTGAGTCCCAACAGTGGAAACATTATTAGGCTGACTATATTCTATGCTATTAACTACAAACAGTTGTTCACACGATGCAAGTTTAATTCCTAGTTTAAAGAAATTAAAAAAAAAAATCTTGTAACCTACTCTAGCTTCGTACGGTTGTAAGAAAATTTTGTAATTCTCGCTTTTTCTCTACTATTTTATTTTTTCTTGAAAATTTAAAAAGATGGGAGAGAAAAGGAAAGAAGTCTTTTATGCATAATAACACTAGCATCTACCAGCGGTTTTACCCGCGTAATATTTGGAAAGTATCCTTATGGGCCGGTTGTAGTCACTGAATATTTTGTATGAACTTCGCCCGGGTCTATGTCGATTTCGCGGACCCGTAACAGCGGTTTTATTTTTATAAAAAAAAAACAATAACTATTCAAGATTTTTGTTTTTCTGAGACCCTTTTAAAAAACAAGCTTTATTGTTTTTGTAACTTACAAATATTTCCGTGACGTAATCTCGTAGACATACACGTTTGAAATCGTAAGTTAATAAAATTAAATTTTTCATTTCCTATAGAGAAGAACCGGTAAGAAATTCCACAGTTCTTCTTCAACCTACTCTTAAAAAAAAAAAACATTTTTACAATAATTTTGTCCATATTTAATTTTGCCCACGTCCCGTCTGTAAGGCAGGCCACATCCAGCACTTCCAGTCTATGGCCTAGCCCGGTAGACAGTGGGGCCATAAATTGAGGTGTGCTGTCAATTGCACCCGTCCACCAATAGTTGCGGTTCGACGCCGGGCCGTGCATGTGCGGTGGCTGAACAAATTTTACATGACATTTTAGCATTTTTTGTTCATTTCTGATATTTTAATCGTGTTGAATTATTGTTTTTGTGCTTTTTTTTTGTGGGTAGTTTGATTTTTTTTTCTTGATGTGGTTGAAAATGGGTCACAGCTGTCTTTTTAATAAATGTTATTATTTTGAGTTTGTCTGTTATTTGAATTCATTATTATTTATCAATAGATTTAAAATCTTTATTAGTTACATTATAGTAAATGAAAAATCAGTACCTACCAAAATTTTATGATTTCTGGAAATTAATTCATTATTAAGGACAGTATCTGACTATAAAAATCTGTAGTAAAAGTAGTAAATTATGGTTTAATAGAAACATTTTTTTAATACAAATATAATATTGTTCTAATAGGTATTCAAACACAATTTTTAGAGTGAATTTTGAAAAAAAAAATACAATTTTACCAAAAGTTTTAGAAAAATAAAACCAACAATCATGAAAAACTAAACCACAGAATTTGACCTATTTTTATCAACTAACCACACTTACAGATAAAAATAGATGACGTCACAACCTGATGGCTAATTTCACAGCCCACTCTCATAGCCTCGGTAGCGCAGTAGGCAGCGCGTAAGTCTCATAATCTTAAGGTCGTGAGTTCGATCCTCACCCGGGGCATAGCTTTTTGTCATCTGTCAAATTTTACTTTGTTTTTTTTTTTTGTATATAATCGATTGTATCGAGTTTTGCTGTATATATTTTTAAATACGAACACAATAAACTTATAGGTAAAGTGGGTTAGATATTATATTTATGAAAATTATAACTAGTACATACTAGAAATCTGATAAAAATCTTTTAAATTCATTCTTAGATCTGGCTGGTCTAAACAAATTGGTAATACTTGCCTTGATTCGAATCTCGTACAAATGAAGCAAGGCAATTTCTACAGGCCATCATGACATTCATATTGTTACTAGCTGTTGCCAGCGACTTAGTCCTCGTGGTAGTAGAAAATTATCCAAAGGCAACATACTCCTGTGCTATTTCAGAACATGGTCTACTCGTGTACCAAGTTTCATCTAAATCCGTTCAGCCGTTCTTGTGTGAAGAAATGATGATGTTGATGCCATCTAGCTGACTTCGGCCACAGCGACCGCATTCCTTGGCTCCTCATGGTGGTTGTGAGCTCAGCCCCCCTAGCCAAGTTGCAAACGATAAACGTGAACGCTCATAATCCCCATAGATTTTCAACTTTATACCTAAGAGCATAAAGTTGAAAATCTATTAAAGACTACTGAGCGTTAGCGACCGGAACGAACGAAAACACTATGTAATCTTCAATAGATTTTCAACTTTATATCCAATAACATAAAGTTGAAAATCTATTAAAGACTACTGAGAGTTTACGTTTATCGTTTGTGACTTGGCTAGGGGGGCTGATGTGCTGCTCTGTTATGTGCCCCCATGTGACTTGCATATCCAACTTTGGCCGAAAAACTCCGTGCACAGAGCGGACATGTCAGAACACCATTAACGATATGGTGAATCATCATCATCATCATCATTTCAGCCGAAAGACGTCCACTGCTGGACATAGGCCTCCCCCAAGCGTCGCCACAGCGAACGGTCCTGTGCGTCTCGCATCCATCGGACTCCCGCAACCGTTACCAAGTCATCGGTCCACCTTGTAGGAGGCCTTCCAACGCTACGTCTTCCGGTACGTGGTCGCCATTCCAGAACCTTTCGGCCCCAACGGCCAATCGGCCAAACGGCGGTATGGTGAATAGTTATAGTATAATATAGGTATAGTTTATTTTTATAGTTTCTACTAATTATATTTTAATAGAGTTTAGTGTTGTTTTAGATTTTTAGGTAAATGTTAGCCGTAAAATGATTTTTTTTTTCAATTTGTTTTGTGTGTTTGGGAACCATTATTGTATTGGGTTCAGCCTGTAAGGATAGTGCGTATGTTTAATAAATAAATAAATAAATTATAGCTGTTGGCGGTCTAGCTTTGAGGTCGTCGCGTTTTTGGTCTAATTCCAACCTCAAATTAGATTTCAAATACAATTTGCAGTACGTACACCGCAGACTACCCCCTTTTTATGTTAAGTTCTTACAGTCCATCTTAAGGCTGCCTGGTAGATATCGCTGTTAGCGATAAGACCGCCATTGTACCCATAGATTAAGTTAGTTTGTTTAAGTTTAAGTTTTGTTATTATTTCGGTGTACGTTAGTTAGTAGTACGTTTAAAGTTTTATTCTATTCTATCCTCCTTTTATTTTCAAAGGCCTGAACGTACCGCTGCACAAGACGTCTCCACTCAGGCATTCGGATTCATTTCCGAACTGATGGCAATATATTTATTGCTTGCCAGGTTAAAAGCCCGCACAAAAGTCTCTTACAGCACTATTACAGATACCATGTGAAGAAATAACAAACACACAAATACAAACTCATAAACCGTCGTTTTTATAATATCAGTGTGATAGTTGGTTTGTCATGATGGCCAGTGGTTAAGGCACCTGCCTGTCATACATGAGGTTTGGGGGGCTCCAAACCGGCTAAGTACTCGTACCAATGTGATTTTTTCTCATATCGACGCTTGAAAGGCAAAAATGATTAAAGATAAAATTTTTAGAAAAAAATTGTTAAAAATTACGAAATGGTCGAATTTAGATACTATTAACTTTAAATCACATTCCTGTAAAGGTTACTCAATGTCGCTTAATAATTTTTGCCTTTCAAGCGTCGATATGTATCTAAGTTTATCTATGTCTTTACTGACCTCGTGCCACGTAAAACCGTAAGTCCCGGTTGTCATTCGTAGATCTTTGATAGTCGTTACAGGTAAAGAAAGAAAAAGAAAGAAAGAAAGAAAAACAATTTAGGTATTTAAGTAGTCCGACGCCTGAAAGTCTGGCCATCAAATTATCCAATGAGTTCTCTCGCTCTAGGCTGGAGGGCGTGTCAGACTTTTACTGAGTAGAACCCACTCCTCCACTCTTCCTTCTTTGCCTTGCATTCCAGGACTCCGGGGGACACTACGCGCCGTCGACGACACGGGCTCGGTCCAGGTGGTTAACGGACGGCCAGACGGCTAGCTCATTGCTCGCCGTCCGCAAGCCCACGCCTACGGTTGCTGGAAATTGGGGTCAGGATCAGGGCAGCTGGAGCGGCAATAGATATAATAAGGCCTACCAAATTTCACTTTAGCTGCACCTATCTACTCTGGCTATTTTTGATTACCTAATTGCACAAGCAATTTCTGTGATTCGAAGCAATGCGTTCCTACACTATTTCAAATATTATTGTTTCCCACAATCGTTAACGAAACTTGGTTATTTCTCCAATGCATGTCACAAAAAAGTAGCCGATGATCAAACTAATTCTGAACTGGGTCACAAATAACACTAGTCTACTCTGTTCACACACCAATTATTTCGTGTTTGGTCTGTGAGTCATATCAATTGATTTAGAGCTAAATAATTCGATTGATGGCCTCTATGGATGTATGGGAACGATGAGACGGTTCAAGGACATTTTTAGTGTAAATTTTATAGCTTCAAATTCTTTGTTTTATTGCAGTCGGTATTTTCGGCTTGAAGGTTATTTTAGTCGTTTTTGAATACTTGTTGCTGACATTGCTCATTGCATAAAGCTGAAGGCAAACTAAGCCCGCGTAAGTTATGTATGCCATAGCATACGATGTCATAATGCGTACATTATGACATCAAGACTCTTGAATTTCAAACGGCGAGCTAGCCATTGCTCCAGGACTTGGTACAAGCCATGATCCGAAGCGAGGAGGAAAGGCAGGCGGTCGCCTTCTTCTGCAAAGCAGTAATGCTAGTGAAGGAGGCAGCTGCATGCGTGATGGAACGGACTTCCTCATGCCCCAACCGCTGGAATCCTGACCCCGAATTTCCAGCCACCATAGGCGTGGGCTTGCGGGAAACTAGCAATGGGCAGCTCATCGTCCGGCCGTCCGGTAAACATCCAGACCGAGCCCGAGCTGTCAACGGCGTGTACTGACGCACGCCTCAAAGAGATGTCAATAAAACCGTAGGGGTCCAGCAGGGCAGTACAGCCTACTGGGGTCGTGAGTTAGATGATTTCCCATCTTAAAGAAACACACTGGCATACGCAAGAGATCACTTAGAAACATATTTGGCATACGCAACGCTGTCACGCGCGTCCCACGTAAATGGTCTGTTTTCAAATCTAAGTGTCTAGATGTCATAATGCGTAGCATACGTGGTTTTAGTTTGCCTTTAGTCATATTTTTTAATCAATTTCATCATCATCATTTCAGCCGAAAGACGTCCACTATTGGACATAGGCCTCCCGCAAGCGTCGCCACAACGACCGACCCTGTGCGTCTCGCATCCACCTCATTCCCGCGACTCTCACAAGGTCGTCGGTCCACCTTGTGGGAGGCCTTCCAACGCTGCATTTTCTGGTGCGTGGTCGCCACTCTAGAACCTTTCGGCCCATCGAACATCCGTTCTACGAGCAATGTGCCCTGCCCACTGCCATCACTTAAGTTTGGCGATTCTTCAGGCTATGTAGGCTTCCTTGGTTCTCCTGCGGATATCTTCGGTCTCGATGCGATCACGCAAGGAAACTTCAAGCATAGCCCTTTCCATTGCCCTTTGGGTGACTTTAAGCCTTCTGATCAATTATTATAATCCCCATCGTCTTCTTTTACTTATCGTGTCGACGGATTATCAAATTGCTAGCTGCTGCCAATGGCTTCACCCGCGTGAAAATAGAAAATGGTCACCGGGGATCATAATCCAGAACATGGTCTACTCGCTTGCCAAATTTCATCGAAATCCGTTTAGCGGTTCATGTGATAAAGTATCGAACATGTACACACTCTCACCACACTAATAAATAATAGCACTGTCTATCCATCACTCTAATACACTCATATCAAGCTGTTAAATATACGCTAAAGCCTACTTACTAACACACACTCGAAAAACATTAGGTTACACCCTTTGTTCTACTGAAGTCGGGTAAAAATAATCGAACTGCATGTGTACTGCTTTTAAAAATATTGTAGTAAAGAAATAGTTGGATTTTTTTTTTAATTATATATTCTTTATTGTACACCAACACAATAAATGTTACAATATGAGCCTTAAATTTAAAAACACACAATTAGCGGCCTTATCGCATTCCGTGATCACTTCCAGGCTACATAAAATGGACAGAGGTTGCCTGGACTCAAAATGGGGTTGCACGTGGTGCATTTCAAAACCAGGTAAACAATTCATCATCATCATTTCAGCCGAAAGACGTCCACTGCTGGACATAGGCCTTCCCCAAGTGTCGCCACAATGAACGGTCCTGTGCGTCTCGCATCCATCGGACTCCCGCAACCGTTACCAAGTCATCGGTCCACCTTGTAGGAGGCCTTCCAACGCTACGTCTTTCGGTACGTGGTCGCCATTCCAGAACCTTTCGGCCCCAACGGCCATCTGTTCTGCGAGCAATGTGCCCTGCCCATTGCCACTTTAGTTTGGCGATTCTTCGTGCTATGTCGGTAACCTTGGTAAGCTAAACAATTGGCGAAATAAAAAAGTAAATACTTAACACTAAAATAGATACTCACATAAATAGATACATACTAAATATATAGGCAAGAAAACAAATGACAACTACAATTTATTAGTACACAAACGTAATGTAATGAGTGCCTTATAAATAAGTGATGTCAATCAGCATGGATTAGTTTTAAAACCATCGGAATAATTTTAGGCGTTTATTTGATTTAACATTTTTAAAGATTATATAGTAAGTTACATTTTTGTAAACTTGATTTTATTACTGTGAATGTGAGGACTATCTGGATTACATTTTTTATTTCTGTAATTTTAACGTAGGTATACGAGTATTTGGAAGTTTTCAGTAATTTTGCGGCCTACCAAAATATTCTTCCTTTACATTCGTCAAGTCATTAAGCTCCTTAGTAGTCCTGAGTTGAGCTACAAGAATACTGACAAATACTTGCACTGAGTCGACAGTCATATATGCTTTAAAAGAGCTGCTTGAGCTTAGTTTTGACACGCAGTCTGAAATTCGAACTCCCAGAATACTGCGTTACATAGCTCGCTGGCAGACTTCAAGCTTAGACCTCTGCTGAAGGGCCAAGACTCTGCTAGATACTATTTTTTTTAATGATATAAACTAGTGCTTTACTGGGATCTCACCTGATGGTAAGCAGTGATGCAATCGTTGATCGCACAAGTTTATTAAGAGCCTATTGACTCTAGCCTTGAAGGTGCCTAAATTATAATCGGAAGGGAAGAAGCAGGTAAATTATTCCAATCCTTCAATGTATACTGTATTAACGACCAGGCGAAACGCTTAGTCCGGACCCTAGAGGTGCAACGTTAGGGTGGATACTCGCCATACTTCGGGTGGTGCAATGGTAGAAAAGTGATGGCGGAATCAAGTCATGTAATTCCAAAATGCATCCTGTAAAACAGCGAAAGGCTAGCTACCCTTGTGCTTAGTACTTTGTAGATTGGTGTTAACCAAATCTGGATCACCAATTAGCCTCTTTGCACGCCTTTCCACTGAGTTCAAAGTTTCCAGATGGCATTTTACGGCACCAGCCCATATGTTGCTACAATACTCCACACACGATCGAAAAATCAGTTTATCGACCTACCAATTTCTCATAAAGCAGCTATAAAACAAACAAATTAACGTGCCACATACCAGCACCTCACAAACAAGCATTATAAATCGTTCACAAATCACGCAAAGTCACAACCCCATTCAGGACCAATCGATTCATTGAGTAACGTCCATCCTCCATGGCATCACCGCTATATTTAGAGATGGTCAATACCTCGTTGATAGCATATGATCAAGAAGATCTAATAATAGAAAATGCATCAGTGAGCACGGCGGTGCTGCGTGGCATTTTATTGATAGTGGGCCTGAGGATTGTTACTGATTCGGCAGTGTGTCTTTTGGGAATGAAGTGGTTTTGTGACTTTTATTTATTTTTCTCTAGCATTTGCCCACGCTGAAAACCAGCGCCGTAGACTCGTCGCATTTTGCGTGTGGTCACGGCATTATGCTGAGCGTTCGGCCATTTTGCGCGGATGTGGCGCATATTTTTCACATAATCTACTTGTTCCGCCTAATAAAATGTTTTTCTTTCTTTCTTTTTCTTTTTTTCTTTCCTTTTCAAGTTAAGCTCGGTTTCCAGCTCCATTTCACATGGAATAACTGCGTATCTGACCTCCACAACCCAGTAATTGGATAATACCATACCCCTTGGTAAGATTGGTCAAATTATCCATAATGACTGCCAAAGATCAACAAATGACAGTCGGAACTAACGGCCTAATGTGCTTTCCAAGGCGTGGAAAAATCTGAAATGACTTTATCTACACTTCTACACTAATATAAAGAGATAAAGTTTGTTTTTAGGGTTCCGTACCTCAAAAGGAAAAAACGGAACCCTTATAGGATCACTTTGTTGTCCGTCCGTCTGTCTGTCTGTCTGTTTGTCTGTCAAGACCTTTTTTCTCGGGAACGCGTGGAGATATCGAGTTGAAATTAAAACCATATACTCAAGTCTGCAGTCTCTTGAAGGTGTGAAAAAATAAAATTTCTGAGTTAACGAAAAAAAATAAGATATGGTTATGTCGCAAAAAAACGTGTATTTCAACACTCTCAAGGGAATCAAAATTCATAGGGTACTTCTCGTTGACCTAGAATTCTGAAATTTGGCTAGAAGCAGGGTCTCGTAGCACAAATATAGGAAAAAATTTGAAAACTGTAAACGTCACAAAAAAAAAACTTTTTTGCGATTCGGAAAAATCTTCGTAACTCAATTCGGGAATCGGAGTGTTTTCATAGGTAAATTTATACAAAATCCTCAGTGCGCGAGTCCGACTAGCACTTGCCCTGTTTTTTTTTGTTTGTAGGAGGTAATCTTTGAAAGTACTGGTCCGATTGCTAAAAGTTTTTCACCGATATAATGCTGCAGCATGCAGCTGCTTTATTTCTGAGTGACATAAGCTATATTTTATGTACGAGAGAAGCTGCGGGCAAAAGCTAGTACAAAATAAACAAAGAAAACAATTTTATCTCTAAAAAATTTTAGGATATCAATATGAGAATTGATCTCAAATTTCGCTGCTCACTCATCACCAACATCAATTTACACACCAAAAAAAAACCAAGCGTTTCACTAAAGCAGATACCCAATCAGACACCAACTCAACCAAGACCAATCCGTTTGAAATCGATAGCGATCAACATTAGACTCGTTGAAGCAATGAAGCCACATCAAATCATAACTAACTACTGCACAATTAAGAAACGACACGTATTCCATGATATATCGGCTTGTCATGTGATTTCTCTCATCAATTAGTTGATTGAAAGTACTTCTGGATTGACGGTTTAATATGTTGTAGCTATTCTGTATTACAGAACTGAAGAGGTCAGCCCCCATAGCCAAGTTACAATCGTATCGTTGCCACGTGACTGAGCGTTGAGATGTCGTCAGAAAGGAATCGGAGGCATGGCCTACTCGAGGCGTTCGGCGCGAACGATACGATTGTAACTTGGCTTAGGGGGGCAGATCTGTTTCGACCGAATATTGGCCAAGGTTAGAGCAAAAGAACCTGAGACGTCCAAAATATCGATTATTCATACTTCACGCATCTCCACCGCATAACAAGGCGGCCGCATGCGTGAGGGACTGACCTTCATCACGCCCCAGCCGCTGGGATCCCGACCTTGATTTCCAGCCACCGTAGGCGTGGGCTTACAGACGGGAGCAATGGGTAGCTCGCCGTCTGGCCGTCCGGTAGCCGTCCGGACCGAGCTTGAGTCGTCAAAGGCGCGTTGTGTTCCACGCGCGCCTCAAAGAAATGTCAGCAAAACTGTAGGGTCATAAGGGAGCCATGGTTTGTGCGAAAGAGAACCCTGGGGCCCTGGAACAAAGGCAAAAAAGGAACATAGGAATGGGTTTTAGTCAGTAAAAGTCTGACATGCCCTCGCGCTCCACCCGAGAGTAGGAGAAGTTATTGGATGATTTCCCACCTAAAAAAATAAAAACGCATCTCCAACGCATATTATGCAGACAGCCAATTCATAGCAGTAGTTGGTAACATCTGTGCTCCTTTTCACCTGCAATAACCCGTTACCCTTCAGAGCGAGAGCTGCGTCTCACTGGGACGGCATGGAGGCTTAACTAAGTTATGATGACAAAAATGTATGGTTGACTGCGTGACCAATAGTGGCCAGGTGAGGTAGACACCATACTGCTGTGAGTATTTTCTTGGGTGTACGAACTGGCAGCATGCCAGCATGGCGGTCCATGGCGTCCCAGAGAAGCACGAACCTTAGAGTAAAAGGTATCTCTTCTGGACCCGTTCATAGCAGGTACTCATATGCGAGATCAAAGTATCTTTATCCATCAGGAACAATTGTGAACAAGGGCTGGCTAATTACGAAGATATAAAACTTGTACTGCCAACCGAGGGTAGTCTTTGGGTGCGCTTGCAAAGCGCATACAGGGATAATCGTCGTTTGGTACCACATTTCATGAAGTGTCAAAAGGCCTCTGCAAATTGGCTTTGGCTCCTCGTACATCTTCTAAAGGTCCAGGACCCCAGGGTCTTGAGAGGTACAAAATAATAAGACATGAAAACATAACGCAATATTAATATTTTATATCAGACATAAGGCCAATAATTCCTTCAATATCTAATGTTATTAAGTACATAATTAAGTATAAAACAATTGAAATTGAATTGAATTCAGTACATTAAATTGAAAGTAATTGAATTAAACTGAATTCATTTGAATTTAACTAGATTAAACTAAATTAAACTGAATAAAACTAAAATAAACTAAACCAAATTGAATCAAAAACTAGAGTAGATACGCGTCATCAGAGAAACGCACCTTTTCCTAATAATGGCACAATATTCCGAAAAGTTTGAAACAGCACAATAATTAAAAATTATCGTTCACAAAACATCTCAGAAGTTAATTAGCGATCGTCGCAGAAACATACCAGAAAAACTGCGCTTTTCCATTTCTTAATTTCCGTTGAAATCTAATTAATAAACGGAAAAAGGAACACTTCTCTTTGAAAGATAACCCGGGCATTGAACCGGGGACCCGAGTGGAGCGATACCGCCTCGAGCAATAAATTACAAAAAATTTTCGTTATCTACAATTTTTTTCCCTATACTATGAACGACAATGAATGGTGGCCTAGGGGTTGTAAAACTTTTAAAATCCATTTGGGTTAGGTGCAGTTTCATGTAATTACAAAAAGAGATGGACTGTTTAACTGGTTTTTGATTGCTTATCTACGAAGATTTAAAAATTGAAACATATATTATATTTATATATATATATAATGTTATATACAAAAACACTTAACTAATTAAAACTATATATAAACACTAAAAGCTACTCCTAACTAAAATATGGCGTCATAAAACTCCTCCGCATCGCTGTCGAATGGAAGTGTGCCCAAAAAAGAGGAAAAATAATAATAATTGAAACTAATCAAGAAATAATATTTTAGTTTTTATGGTTCCGTACCTAAAAGGTAATAAAACGGTACCCTATTACGAAGACTCCGCTGTCCGTCCGTCTGTCACCAGGCTGTATCTAATGAACCGTAATAGAAAGTTAAAGTTTCCACAGACGATGTATTTCTGTTGCCGCTTTATCAACAAATAATAAGAAACAGAATAAAATAAATATTTAAGGGGGTTCCCATACAACAAACGTGATTTTTTTGCCGTTTTTTGCTACGGAGGACGGTACGGAATCCTTCGTGCGCGAGTTCGACTTGCACTTGGCCGGATTTTTTTTTATTGCTTAACTACGAATATTTAATACTGAAACTAGTCAAGAAATTTTTTTTTTTGATTTATTTATTTATCGTTTATTTCAAGCATTAATTAACCCATAGCAATGTTATAGAATTAAATAAAAATTGTTATAACATAATAATTAAATTAAATACCTACATTCGATTACATAAATTATTGACACTGATAAATTAGTGAATTACATTAATAAATTAATTAATGAAATTATTGTAAATTATTACCATTATCACCAAATAGCATCAATAAAATTAACAACGCTTAAGCAGGTACACACCATGGAACACTTCGGATAATTTTTTTTTTCGGTGTGAAAATCATCTTATGACATCCCCCGCTCTTGGGCAGAGCGTGAGATAGTGTCAGACTTTTACTGACTAAAAACCCACTCCTGTTCCTTCGTTGCCTTTCGTACCAGGGCCGAGTCTTCCTTTCAGAATCAGACCCTTGGCCCCAGTAGGCTTCGACCCTGATGACCCCTACAATTGGTGACATCTCCTTGAGGCGCGCGTGAAACAGTACGCGTCATCGACGACTTGGGCTTGGCCCGGACGGTTACCGGACGGTCGGACGGCGACCCACCCATTGCTCGCCGTCCACAAGCCCGCGCCTACGGTGGCCGGAAATCGGGATCGGAATCCCGGCGGCGGTTGGAGCGTGAGGACCGTTGCCTCACGCGATCGGCTGCCTCCTTTGCCAGCATTACTGTTTCGCAGAAGGAGGCGACCGCCTGCCACTCCTCCTCGCTCCGGACCATGGCCTGTACCAAGGCCCGGCGCGAGAGATCACCGCCGCCGATCGCCTCCACGAGGACACGGCGTTGCTCTTCCCAAGCGGGGCATACTTCCACCGTGTGCTCCACCGTGTCCTCCGGGCGGTCCACGTTCTTCCGCACGAATCCGGTGCAGGAACCTCCCAAATTTACCATGTCCGGTGAGGACCTGCGTCATGCGGAAGGTATGGACGCCGTGTTGCCTATCCAGCCACTCCTCAAAAAGGGGACTTACCGCCATAATTATGGAGTGCCCAGCACTGGGATGCGACAGTCGCTGTCGCCATTCCGCCATGAGATCCCGCCGGAACTCTTTCCGCCATGCCTCGACTTGTCGCGGCTGGAACACTTCAGATACCATCCTATTCTTACATCGGATAGTCTAGTCAGGAAAGATGCCTTGAGTCTTCTCAAGAGCCCGTGAAAATCAGTAACTCTGTTCTCAACGAAATAAGATTTTATTTTTTATATAATAAAGTTTATAGATTTGATATGAGCAACACGCTCATACAATACCCATCAAACCAACAATTTCAGTCCAGAGTACTAAATTCGATACAATATTATCTTTATATGTAATTCTTCCGTACTTGTGTTTGTCATCTAGCTGCTTAACCGAATTCGAAAGTAATATTGTGTGTGTATTTGAGTGGATGGTCCTGTATGATTTGAAAATACTATTAGACCCAGTAGGTGGCATTGCAATAGAGTTCTTAATTATTTTTTTTAAATAAATTGTCGTTGTTGTTGTTGTGTTGTGTTTTATTGTTTTGTTGTTGTTTGTTGTTGTTTGTTTGTTGGATCGGTCGTTGTGGAGACGCTTGGGGGAGGCCTATGTCCAGCAGTGGACGTCTTTCGGCTGAAATGATGATGATGATGATGAATAAATTGTCAGCCATCGGGCAGGACAAGGTCTAACTCTCGTTAGACCTTGTCCTGCCGTTAATAATACTTGTAAAGTTGAAAATTTGTATTTTTGTGTGAGTATATTTGTTACCCTGTTATACTGAAAGGGCTAAATTTCGCGGATTCGAATGAAATCTGGCACACTAAGAGACCATAAAGGGACAAGGACCGAACGATGCCTGCATAGAGCCTCCGACAAAAGGCGACTGGACCCCCTAGGTTGGGCAGGTGCCGCTTGAGGGCAGCCCTAGTCCGATTCAGTTTGGGAGCCAGACGTCGGAGGGATGTCATTGGATGATTTTCCCACCGAAAAAAAAAAAATACTAAGAGACCCTGTCCTGGAGTAGGACATGGGGTTTCTACTTTTATATGGGCGAAGCCACTCGCAAAAGCTAGTTTGTAATTATTATTTATTTTGTGTTGAGTGTCTCGTGTTTTCTAGCTGCTATATTATTAGAGTTAACAATATCATGTAGTTTAATATTATGCAGAGTATTCGTACAAATGCACACTGATACACTAACAAATTAAACTGACTTGCCTGTTGATCTAGTGATTAGTGTCCCTGACTGCTATGTTGGAGGTCGTGGGTTCGATTCCCAACCAAGACAAATGTTTGTGTGATGAGCACGACCATTTGTTCTGTTTCTGGTTGTAATAAATCTATAATGTATGTATTTAGTTGTCTAGTAGTAGATTTCGTTTGTGTTAAAGTCGTAGAATATATATAAATCTATAATGTATATAATTCTTTATTTGTTATAAACTGGAGAATAGTTTAAAAGCTGAAAACGAACATAAACATACATATATATGTCCATACGAGTATCGTATAGACATACATAGAGTTACATAGGCTGACAAACTCATAATCCTCCTCATAGTTAACATTAAAGGTAAAAATAAGAGCTGAAACTAAACATTATAAATCTACAATAATATAAATCATGCTGTCATGGTATAAAAACTAAATAATTATTTATTTATTTATTTATTTATTTATAAAAACTAAATAATATTTATAACACTAATTAAAACTGACATATGCCATTATTTTATAAAACAACGTCAAACTGCTTATAAAAACTGATTCTTTAGATTAAATTGCATAAGTTTATATAGGTAATAATAGTTTTATAAAAATCAGCATTACTACGACGAGCACTGCATTACTGAAATTCATTTATCTATAGTCCTTTAATTGCTACTAGGTTTTCTAGTTGCATCTTATGGTACAATTGCTAATAATTCCTTAGTTTATTCTTTAGGTTTCAATCCTTTTATACAATCAGCAATCTCTTGCAAGCTCTTATCTTTCGTCTCAGGTAAGTAAATATATATCAAAACTAAAAGTACAGATGAAGACAAAGCAAACAATAAGAAGGTTCCATGTATTTCTAAACCTTTAAATAAATAAGGACTTACTTTTACAAAAGATCCATTCATGATTTTAAAAGTCAGTGCTATAACACACATGGATAAACTTCTACATTGTAATGATATTAATTCACCACAAATGGATGTCGATAATAACATTGGCCCACAACTTACAAATATTGAATATCCGGTTAACAATGGAATTGACAAATACTTGCTTTCTGTTATTATTGATACTTTCACTAAATAAAGATACAATGCTAGTGAAAACAGAAATGAAATTGCAAAAGAAGTACTGGTTAGTAATAAAATTCTTCTTTTGAATGCTTTTGATAGAGCACATCCTACGTACATTGTTGCAACCGTCACAGTATCCAAAATTAACATGCCAGCGTAAGCAGCAGACTCACTGCTGGTTATTTTATTTAGTATATCTAAAGCGTATATCGTACATACTAGTTTCCCAGAAAATATATTCAATAACTTTAATAACACAGACAATAACACAGGTTTATAAAATTCTTTCTTAGGCAATATTTTAATAGATTCCAGAAATTTGTTTCTGATAGATATTTTACGTTTATCATTTTGATGATTGGCTATGAGTTTTTCGAGTTCCTTTTCAGAAATCATATTTGATCCTTTCAGCCATCTATGGGATTTTTCACATTGGTCAAAGTGGCCTTTAGTTGCCAGCCATAATGGTGATTCTGGCCAGAAATAAACTGTGCCTAAACTGTATATAGAACAAAGTAACCCAAACAGGGCTATATACTTCCAATGAAAGAAAGTTCCAATTACATTTGCGACTAATACACCCCAGAAGAATGTTGCAGATGTGATGGTCAAGAAAAATCCTCGATATTTAGTTGATGTATACTCAGTGATGATGGCAAGTGAAACGGTGAGATGAGAAGCAGTGATGGCCCCTTGGAATATTTCACTGACGAAAACGATGTAAACATCCTTGCTGTTGTAGAAGATGATGAAACCGATGAATGAGGAGGCACAGACGATACTGTGGGTGATCTTCCTTCCAACAAGTGCTATTAAAAACGGCAGGATGATGACCCAGGGCATCCCGGAGTAGTTGAGTACGGCAGCTGAAACATAATAATAACTCTGATAGGTATCTGCAGAATAGAGAGAAAACCTAATAAGCTTGCTTGATTGTGGAGTCTTGAAACTACATTTACCTGAAATTGCAATTTTTATACGTTACATATAAAAATTACAATTTCAGGTATGCAGGCATTTGATAAATGACCAGCAGATCATGAATTAAATCAATGTGTCTCACCTTTATGGTTTTACAAAAAAATTATGTTTTTTTTACGAATGCTGCATACGTCCTTAGTATTGTATCATCACCTCCTTAGCCTTTTTTCAACTAGCCTGAGGTCTTCTTCCAGTCTATATAGACTGACTTTCTGTCAGACCTACACAACGCAATTACTGGACAACACAATACGCCATGGATAGGTGAAGCAAGAGAGAGTGTCAGACTTTTACTAACTAATACCCTCCCGTGTTCCTTTAGTTGCCCTTTGTGTTCCAGGGCCGCAGTGACCATTTCGAACAAGCCCCAACGGACCCCGTCAATCATGCAGACACCTCTTTGAGTCAACCATCGAACCGGGCCTGGTCCTTATCGGACGATGAGCTACCTATTGCTCGCCGTCTGCATGCCCGCGCCTATGGTGGATCTATGTACCTACTGAATATACTTACGTAGCCAAGACACCATCTCCGGACTGACGGCGTCAGTGGAGTTAGCTTCTCGGCGTAGCTGAGGAACCAGCACAGTTGTAGTGCCGGTACAGAGCCCCAGCATGAAGAAACATGACCAGGCACCGCTGTTGATCAATAACTGGAATGTAAAAAAAACGTTTTTTTTACAACACGTATACAGAAAATGTGAAATAATTTGCCTACTGTGGTCTTCCCGTCCCATTATAATTTTTCTAAATTAAATTATTAATGTAATTATCGTCTTCAAGGCTAGAGTGAAAATAGGCTCTTAATAAACTAGTAAGCTTCACCATTAACGATTGCATCATAAAACGAGGTTCGCATAAGGAACAAAGAAGTTCTGAGAGCACTATGTCGTCTAGACGTGAATAAAGCTAGTGGACCAGATGGTATGCCAGCGATTGTTTTCAAGGCTTATGCGCCCGAGTTGTCTTCTGTATTGAAGCGCTTGTATCGCCTCTCATTTAAGACTGGTATATTGCCTAAGTCCTGAAAGCTTGCCAACGTGCAACCCATGCCCAAAATAGGCAGTCGTGCTGATCCTGCCAACTATCGGCTGATTTTAATAACCTCCATACTCTGCAAGATTATGGAGCGTGTATCATGCGTCAGCGCACCTCATGGCATACCTGGAAGGTAACGATCTCCTCAGTGACCGACAGTACGAGTTTCGCCGCAATCGGTCTACTGGGGACCCACTAGTTTATGCTACCCACTTGTGGGCCGAGGCCCTTGAGAAGAATAGGGAAGCGATTGCTGTCTCCTTAGACGTCTTGAAGGTCTTTAAAACCGTATGGCACGCTAGCCTTTTGAATAAGATTCAAGCGTACAGCACTTCCCCTGGTCTAATTAACTGGGTAAAAGACTTCCTGAGTGAACGGTCTCTCCGAGTTGTTGTCAACGGATGCTCATCAAAGCCCATGACGACTAATGCCGGAGTTCCTCAGGGATCTGTTCCCTCTGCAACTCTCTTCCTGCTGCATATCAACAATTTGCTGATACCCAGTATCTATGGGTATAAAGATGATAGCACAGTTGTAGAAAGATACCTGACACATGCTCCTGCTAGTAAGGAGCTAATCCGGTCTGAAAGAAAGGCTATGGTAGAGCCTACGAATGTCTCACTTCAGGCAGTCTCTAAGTGGGGAGAAGCAAAAAGGAGCCCGTTCACCTTGGCTCCTACTTGTCAGAATGTATCCCTGGAGTGCACCGACCGCCTTCAGCTCTTGGGAGTTGAAATTTCCTGAGACCTTAATTTTGATTCATTCAGTTCAAAGCTAAGGTAGCTGCTAGGAAACTCGGCGTTATTGCAAAGGTCCGGCTCTACTTCACACCGGATAAGCTTTTAATGTTATACAAAGCTCAGGTCCGATCGTGTGTGGGGTATTGCAGCTAAATATGGGCTGGTACTGCAAAATGTCACCTTGCAGCTTTGGACTCGGTGGTTTGGCTAAGTCCAATCTACAAAACCTTGAGTACAGGCGTAGGGTAGCCAGCCTTTCGGTATTTTACAGGATGACTTGGTTCCGCTATCTCATTTCTACCATCGGATAACCCGACGTACGGCGAGTATCCACTCTTACGTTGTTGAAACTTCTACGGTTCGGACTAAACGTTTCGCCTCGTCGTTTATACCACGTACATCGAAGAACTGGAACAATTTGTCTGCTGCGGTCTTACCGTCCGATTATAATTTGGGTGTCTTCAAGGCTAGAGTGAATAAGCTCTTAATAAACTAGTGCCTGTGCCCAAGAAGGGCAGTCGATCTGACCTGGCGAACTACCGACCCATCTCTGTTACGTCGATCCTCGAGCTGTAAGAGTATGGAACGCGTGCTTAACAGGAAGCTTCTGGTACCTAGAAGCTAACGACCTCCTCAGTGACCAGCAATACGGTTTTCGCCAAAATCGGTCTACTGGGGAGGTCTGGGGACCTCCCCAGTCCCCAGTAGACCGATTTTCTAGCGTATGCTATTCACACCTGGAGTGAGGCCATCGAGAAGCATGGGGATTGATATCTCGAAAGCTTTCAATAGGGTCTGGTACGAAAGCCTTATTGATAAGTTTCCTTCCTTCGATCTACCCACTGGTCTGTGGGATTGTATCGCAGACTTCTTGAGGGATCGGTCCATCTGAGTGGTTATTGATGGCTGCTCGTCCGGTCAAATGGACATTAATGCCGGGGTCAGGGGTCGGTGCTCTCGGCAACACTGTTTTTGATGCACATAAATTAATGACCTACTTAAACTCGATATCTTTTGGGTATGCAGACGACAGCACTGTTGCTAAGAGATATGACGTGTCTGACGTACGAGCTAGTTAATGGGTCACAGATCCACGCACTTGTTAAGTCGAAGCTCCAAAGCATTGGGCATCGCCGCCGAGTTGCTAGCCTGTCGGTTTTCTATCGTTTACATTTCAGGGAGTGTGCACTGGAATTGCACAATCTAATTCCGCCAAGTCCGTTCCATCATCGGACCACTAGACGTACAGCGTTCGTAGACGTACATCCCACCCATACGCACAAAGCGTTTTGTGAACACATTTATTGTGCGTACAGCCAAGGAGTGGAATTCCCTGCCGGAGTCTGTGTTTTCTGATAGCTACAACTTAGGGGTCTTTAAGTCAAAAATGAATAGGTTACTTCTAGGCAAGTGTGCTTCATCGTCGACCACATCATCGCTTACTATCAAGTAAGATGGTGGTCAAACGTGAGCCTATCAATAATAAAAAAAAACTAGATAATAATAATCTTCATTAGCATAAATCATACATGCATTTTTATGAATACCCTAGCTCCTGCACTAGTGTACACTGTATTATAACAGCTAGTGTCTTCCCCCTATCACTAAAATATAATTATGTAAATTATGGCGAAGAAATATTATATTAAAATATTGAGCTCCTTAGTAGTCCTAAGTTGAGTTATACCATCGACATAAATGTTATACGAATACCGACAAATGCTTGCACGGACTGTACAGGTCCACTCTAATTTGTGTGGTTCTTTTCTCAAAAGACTATCTCAGACACTAATCTGCAGGGTTCTTATATGATTTGACCATTAAATGTTTTATGTATGGACTTTAAAAGAGACTTTGACCTCTGTGTTTGTTTCGGTGTTTCTTTTCAGAGTAGTCAGCTAGGAAACATCGGCCTCATCTAGTTTAACCTGACAAAAATTTTGACGTATAAAAGTTTTGACGTATAAATTTTTAAAAACCTATTTGCAAAATAAATATCAACAGTATTAAAATTGGTTGTAAAGCAAACAAGATACAACAATTTTAAACAACTATATCGGTCTCTCTCATCAAGACACCCCAGTTAGAAGCCAAGAAATCAGACACCAGTCTTGCCAAGGGGTATCTGGTAATTATAATTTACTGGATTGTAAGGGTCAGATTGACACACGCTCCATGTGAATTACTGTTATTCAGCGTTTTCCGGGTAGAAGCCAACCTTATGAAGAATTAATACATTTATTAGCTGATATGAATCTTTCGGCCCCGTCGACTATCACCGAGAGACGTACAGTGCTGGACATAGGCCTCACCCAATCAACGGTCGGTTTTTTGCTTCTAACAGCCACCGGATTCCCGCAACCCATACCAGGTCTAAGGTCTATCTTGTCAGAAGTTTTCTAATGCTACGTCTTCCGGTACGCGGCCGCCACTTAAGAACCTTTCAGATCCATCCACCATCTGTTCTGAGAGTAACGTGCCCTGCCCACTGTCACTTATTTTGACGATTCCTCTGGCTATGTCAGTAACCTTGGTTCTTCTGCAGATTTCTTCATTTTTGATGCAATCACGAAAGGAAACTCCGAGCATAGGCCATTTCATTGCTCTTTGGATGACTTTAAGCCTTCTGATGAGGCCCATATAGTTAGGAACAGTATCTGTCTTTTGTTATTTCATTTCATTTCATTGACCGATTTGCATTTTTTTCAAAATCCAGTTATGATGATAGAATCCATGAGGAATCGAGTGAACTCCGAACTTTTACATTATTATATAGAGCACTAAGTAACTTCTTTAGAGACTTCGTTTGTGTACATGATTTTCTTCTGAAGGTCTTACCACGAGCTCTTAACGCGATCCATTAAAATACCTCAACTGAAATGTTAAGGGAGAAGTAGAATGGAGCTATATAGGGTGTATAACTCCATTCCTCTTCTGGCTTGCACGCCTGTCATTTGAACAAGTCATGGTAGGGCTCCTGATCATAATCTAGTTGTCACTTTACGCGGTTCAAGCCTGGCTTTTTTCAGTCAGAGGTTAAGTATTACAACCTGACAATTCCGCTAGTCATTCAAGCACACAAATCTTAAGCTATGCTGCGGAATATTTTGATGTCATAATTTATTATTGTAAAATTTAATCAGTTAGTGGTTTTTATTTAAAGCGAATTTATTTATATAAACTTCACGTACAGTTGTGCAACAAAACATTCTCAACCAGTCAACCTTTGGGATAAAAAGAGTACACTGTGGTAGTGGTGCAAAATAAACGAAAAAATACTAAATATTTCAAAAAAAATGAGGTATCGTTAAAATTAGATGCTTATGATAATAAAATACCTACTACATATAAATATGCTACAAAAATGCGTATAAATATTATATTAAGTTAAGTATTTTAACAATATGTAAATATAGATCTAGATTTTTGTCCCGAGAGAATTTTGATAAACCCTTGTGTTGATTAAAGACTTTTAGCACCACGTTTAACTTTACAAAACTAATATTACCTTGAAAGTAAAAAATACTAGCCAACAAATAAAATGTTACTTACTTGTCTCAAAAAATAAACCCATTCTAATCTATCTTTTGATTCGTCTGTTACACTCATTTTTAAATGTCACCAATTTATATGGAACTCTTAACTAGAACTACATTAGACTGACGCACACGTGTAACACGCCTGATTTGTACGTAGAACGACGTCGCGTGGCGTGGATCAAGTGTAGCTCTTCAAGTTTAGTTTCTATATAAAATGTATGGAGACCGACGCGCCCAGATCGGCTTGTATGGCACACGTGCACGCAGTGCAGTTCTAGCATTAAGGTAGAACTACACTGCGCACACGTGTGCCACACACGCTAATCTGGGCGCGTCGGTCTCCATACATTTTACAACCAGATATGGTAAGTTCGGAAGGTTCCTGCACCGGATTCGTGCGGAAGAAACGCCCGGGTGTCACCATTATGTGGACCGCCCGGAGGACACGGAGCATACGCTAGAAGTGTGCCCTGCTTGGGCAGAGCACCGTCGTGTCCTCGTGGGAGCGATCGACGGCAACGATCTCTCGCAACGGGTGTTGATACAGGCCATATTCCGGAGCGAAGAGGAGTGGCAGGCAGTCGCCGCCTTCTGCGAAGCATTAATGTTAGCAAAGTAGCACGTCCGAGGGAACGGATCTCACACCCCAGCCGCCGGGATCCCGATCCCGATTTCCAACCATCGTAGGCGCAGGTTCTTGCAGATGGCGAGCAATGGGTAGCACGCCGTCCGGTCGTCCGGTAACTGTCCGCACCGAACCCAAGTCGTCGACGGCGCATAGTGTTCTACACGTGCCTCAAGGAGATGTCAGCAAATCATAGGGGCCCAGCAAGTTCGAAGTATACTGGGGCCATGGGTGAAAATGAAGCCCGAGGCCCTGGAACGCAAGGCAAAGAAAGAACAAACAAGTGGGTTTTAGGCAGTAAAAGTCTGACACGAAAGGGCGGGAGATATCATTAGATGATTTCCAACCTAAAAAAAAAAACTTACGCGACGCCGACCCAGCGGTACCAGAAATTTAGCGGAAGATGGTGGGGGCAATCCACGCACCTCATCGCGTGTGCGTGAGTGTAGTTCTACGTCATACGTCTGTCGCGTCATACCCCGAGTGACGACGGCCCGACTAACATCTGCGGTTAAATTATAATAACAAAGATGACTGATGAACAGTTAATCGAAAAGGTTTACGCAAAATTCTGTCACAAAATAATATAAACCTTAAATAATATAGAGATACCACCATGAAAAAAAAAACCGGTAAAATGCGAGTCGGACTAACAAAAAATAGCCAAAAAATCACTTTTGTTGTGTGGGACCCACTTATTTTTTTTTTTTTCTGTTTTTTTTTTTTGTAATAGCGGCAACAGAAAAACATCATCTGTGAAAATTTCAACTGTAGCTATCATGGGTCACGAGATACAGCCCGTTGACAGACAGACGGATGGCAGTGGAGTGGAGAGAGTTTATTATGTCATAAATTTCTTCAATTTGCGCTTTTGACATGCCAAAGTACATGAAAAAACAGGTTGAATCTACTTCTAAATCTTTGACAAAAGTATTTTATTCACTAACTTTTTCTATTCTTAAGTTTATGTGAGCCCAGTATTTTCTTTCCTATTTTTTTCTTGATGCTCTAAAGCCATATAAATAAAACACCTTCAAATTCGCTGTCTGATTCGTACATTTCAAACAAACTATACAGACGAAATCCACCAGAGAAATCAAAGGTTTGTAATGCGCAACACACGTGTTAAACGTTGCGTCGGTGTAGTGTGCACACCCACCGCACACGTCTCAGGCGTCTCACACGTGTGCGTCGGTCTAGTGTAATTCTAGCTTTATAAACTCACGTGGCGTCAATACGATGCACTTTTCCTTATAGTTGTATTTATGATACTTAATCCAAACTTAATCCAAAGGTGGGTCGTACCTGGACCGTGGACTAAGATTTTAGGGTACCGTACGACAATTTTTTTTTTTAATTATATTTTCTGCTACTTTTAGCCAACTGTTAAATTAAAACAGTTGGCTAAAAGTAGCAGAAACACAACAATGATAGATGTTGTCAGATTTTTATCATGAAATATACTTTTAGCTTAGATAATTTGGGCTGTATTGGCTAGAGATTTGCCTAAATTTTTTTACAAAAATTATAATCGATTTCACTACAAAAAAACTGGGCAAGTGCGAGTCGGACTCGCGCACTGAGGGTTACGTACAGACTTACCTATGTAAATAGTTCAATTCCCGAATGGAGTCTCGAAGATTTTTCCGAATCGCAATATATTTATTTTGTGACGTAACAAAAAAATTACGGTTTTCAGATTTATGTACTCAAGTGTGCAGTCCCTTGAAGCTGTAAAAAATTCAAACTTCTAAGTTAACCAATAAAAAGATACGGCTGTTTATGTCGCAAAAAATGTATATTTCGATACTCTCAAGGGAATCAAAATTTATAGGGTACTTCCCGTTGACCCAGAATTCTGAAATTTGGCATAAAGCAGGGTCTTTTATATGCTATGCTAAGGTTTTATAGCACAGGTATAGGAATAAATCTTAAAACAGTAAATTTGTTGTTACGTCAAAAAAAAACTATTGCTATTCGGAAAAATCTTCGAGATTTTGAAGATTCGGCAATTGAACAGTCGCCGGAGGACCGGTCGATGGACAATGCAAAATCCTGAGCCTGCGCGTTTTAAAAAAAATCAAGTCGGCACCCAAAGTCCCGAGCTCGCTTCGCTCGCTCTTCCATCTTAAATTCTATGTGCCTTTTTACTAAGTGGATGAGTGTCGGGAATAAACGGCAAGATTAATAAACATTGAATGACATGACACAAAAAAACACAAAATGGCTGCTCGTAATTTACTTTGCAAAAAAAAAAATTGAAGTGTTTACTGCGGAACCCGCATATAAAAGAGCAGTCAACCTAACAAAAATTCTCTTTCATTATATTCCAAACGTCATTTTAAAAGAAAAAAATGAAAAAAACTGAACCGTTTAATAATTAACACGTGATGAAAAATTACTGGTGATGTCATGAGAGGTGTGGATTCCGGGTCAAAGTACTGGGCATTGGCGTAATGAGCCTCGATTATCAGACCTTGATTTATTTCGTAAAGTTTTTGGTAAAAAGTGACGGCAAATATAGATGTCCTAGCTTCTGCCAGCGGCTTGGCACGCGCGAAAGTAGGTTTATTCATAGATACTTTGGACCCCCGTTTCATTGCTTTAGGTAGCAAATTTTGGAGAATCCTCTCTTAGTGCTAGCTTACGTCATAAAAGAAAAAATTGTGCAAAAGGAGATAATTTTTTTTGGGCCCACTATTAAACGGTTACGTTTATTAATCATATTACACATGGAAAAAGCGATCATCTTATTATAATTAACAGACCAAAAATTATATAGAAATTTAACCGGAATAATGAAATAATAGTAAAAAAGTGTTACGGCAAAAAATGCTTGTTTAGGAGCGTTTTCAAGTTTATTTTAACGTGAAAAAAAAAATGTTACTACACTGCGCAGCGGTGACATCGGATTTAAATGCGTTTCAAGAGATAATAATTAATTGGTACAGCGAACTTGTTTTTAATGCTGTTATTAACGGTTAACACAAATATCAAATAACGTACTTTAAAAATCAACGTGGAACGAAACGTAATTAATAGCCCGTTGCAGATGCTCTGTGGTCCAGTTTCAATCAGTTTGACACTGACAGACAACTAGTGGTGGGTCGTTGTCGGATTTTAGACGGACGAGACGTAACCGTTTTGGCGACGACAAAAACTGTTGCAGAAAACGGTCGTTGTCGCAACTGGTTTGAAGACGAAACTATCGTTGAGTGAAGTAGTTGCAGAAAACGTTCGTTGTCGCAACTAGTTTGAGGACGGTAATAAATTCTGTACTCGTCGCGTCGTCGTTTCAAAACCAATTATTACAATGAAAAATGAACTTTATGGCTATAAACATAAAATTCATTTTTCATTGCAATAACTGGTTTTAAAAACGACGACGCGACGAGTGTGATAGTTGAAGCAATGGATTTTTGACCTTATTTTCTTAACAGTAAGATAACAATTCGCATACAGTAATTCGAAGACTGGTTTATGCAACGAAGACTGTTTAGTCGCAGGATGGAAAACGGTTGTTACGTTGCAGAACAAAAAACGGTCTTTGAAAACTGTTCGTCGTTGAAACGCCCACCGCTACAGACAACATTATTATTGTTTTCGATTACTAGATAGTTGCATGTTTCTTCTGTTCTTTTCGTATTTTTATTCGAAAGATTTTATGAAAATGGCATCTGTAGATACATGCATAATCCACAAAGCCGTTGTATCAATTGTGCAGCACGATTTCAACGGAATGTTGAATACTGCTCTTGCTGGATACTTTTGTAATTGTTTAGTGGGCAGACGCACTGTTGGCTGCTGTGCATATGTGATGTGTATAGTGTGGTTTTTATCTTGGGCGCGGCATCAAGGTGAGGTTGAGCCACCTGCATCTTTTTTAGATGAAATACTGTTTTTAAGAGATGACTTTGAAAATGATGATGATGAACAGTAATAAATACTTGTGATGCTATAATGTGTTTTTTTTTCTCCTTACACAACCAGCATAAAACACATCACCTAATTATTTTAGATCTACAGTCAATGGCCGACAAAAGCCGCGCTATTTCGAAATGTATATATCTACGCATTTTCATGAATAAGTCTATCAAATCGTGTAAATCACATCAAAGTCTGTCACGTAGTACAGACGTGACTTTGTTTTATACTGTATATTATTGAACAGTGCACTATTTTAACTTAAAATACCCAGGAGACCTATCCACTCATTAGACAATCGCTCTTGTGAGATTTTAGGTTATTATGAGAGTCATGTTTTGACTGTCGTATTTCACGGTACTCCAGTTAGATAAAGTTTTGCCAATATTACCAATGTAATCTAGAGATTATAAGGAATAAACTAACGTGCATTTCATTGCTATACGCCACAATTTGTGGTGGGCCTATTCCCCAAACAAAAAAATTGTCTCCTTTCACGTTCTTAGTTCCAGTAATTTCGGCTGTACGTTGACAAGTCAGTCAGTTTCCTCTTTTATCGGCGAACTTCGTACCGCCTTACAGTCAATATCTTTCGATATAGTCAACCGATTGCGATGAAACAAAGCCTAAATAATATAACAAGTTACACAATTTTAATGTATAAAAGTTATCTACATCGATTTCGTACATTTTATTACGTGATGCGCACACAACTAAAAACTTCTACAGATTTATTATATGTATAGATAGATAAAAGCAAAAGACACGTTGTTCTTAACCACAATAAATTGGATTAATGGGAGAAAATTGAAAATATTTTAGGTGAATCTTTAGCCAAAACATCTTGACTAACGACTTATAAAATGAATAAAATCCTTTATTTTTCAAATAAACTGTAAATCGATGGGTATCTTAAAACACTCTTGTTAACTTTATACCAAGAGCGTTTGATTGAAAAGAACTGTAATATACTTAATTGTGATTTGTTTATACCTCATAAATGTCATTTTTTTCAGACAAGTCATAGAATCAGAGATTAGATAAAAATAGCCGTGGCGACATCTTGCGCCTCCTTAAGCGGTATGTCTGTTGCCATTGCAATAATCCGGGGAAATTTTGGTTCCAATTCCGTGTTTATTTATATTAAACCATTGATCAAACAAGAGGCAGTCATATAATAATCATTAAAAATTGAAACATTGTTTCCGTGTTTTGTTGCAGTTTTGTAATTGCGTCTTATTCACAAAAAATATTAAGTAACGGATATCAAACAGATAAATGAAAGTAAGTGGAACGTAACAGAAAAAGTAACAGATATGAATTCTAAGGAATACTGCTCCTATTTCCCTGTCCTGTATAATCCTGCTTCTATTATGTTTTCTGATTGATTTTGTTTTGTTATAATTAATAGCCTTCTTGGGCACAGGTTTAGCTTGCTTCCAAGCCATCGCCACTTTTCCAGTCTCATATGAGAGGCGAAATAGGCGATTCAAAGCTTTATTCACGTTAAGGTTACGCTGGAGTAGGGTCCTGCGTAACCTTGACGTGAACAAAGCCAGTGGCCCCGACGGGATACCAACAGTCGTTCTTAAAACTTGTGCGCCAAAATTGGCTCCGATCTTGACTCGCCTATTTCACCTCTACTTCCAGCATTGAGTAAAATCTATGAAAAAATCATACTCAACCAGATGTTGTGTCATTTTAATTCAAACAAGATTTTACATCGTCCTCAGTTTAGCTTTAAGAAAGGCAGGTCGACGACGGATGCAGAAATGAAACTAATCAGTCACATTTTGGGATTCTGAGAGAAATCTTAGGATGCAATTGGCATATTCTATGACCTCTCAAAAGCATTTGACTGCGTTGACCATAAAACTCTGATCTGTAAATTACACCATTATGGAATTCGTGGACAAGCTGCTGATCTTGTTTTATCTTACCTATCTTCCAGGCAGCAAAAAAAAAAATTTTTTTTGCGATTCGGAAAAATCGTCGTAGCAACAATTCGAGAATTTATCTGTTTTCTTATGTAAGTTTGTACGGAACCCTCAGTGCACGAGTCCGACTTGCACTTGCCCAGATTTTTTTCAAAGAGTAACCATGGTGTTTCTGCCCGGTTCTGGTCCATAGGAAACGACCAATTAGAACCATGCGCTAGCTTCTGACGTGTTATAAGTGCCCATGCAGGCCTATGTGAAATAAATAATTTTTAGTTTTTTTTTTTTAGGTGGGAATTCATCTAATGACATCTCTCGCCCTTGGGTGAAGCGTGAGGGCGTGTCAGACTTTTACAAGCCAGCGCCAACGGTGGCTGGAAATCGGGATCGGGATCCCGGCGGCTAGGGCGTGAGGGCCGTTCCCTCGCGCGTGCGGCCGCCTGCTTAGCAGAAGGATGCGAAAATAACTTTGAGTTTGAGTTGTGAATGCCGTCTTCAATAAAGTCACTATAACAGTTTTTACATTCGGTGTGAAATCACGATCTGTAAAGAAAAACTGTTCATAATCGGAGATATTATTATACATCTTCCATTTCACCCGAGCCTTACTTTGACTTTGAAAAAAATAATATTATATAACTCATTCAGTGCTTCATATATTGATTAACCCGATTCTCTCGTTCCAATTTACGTTACTTAATACCTCGTTTATCTTACCATAGTCAGCCCTACAATAGTTCTGTTTTTTTTAATTAAATTTTGGGTCATATATTCATACATCTGGTAGTATTAGGGATTTTTTTTTATCGATTCTTTAGACAAATTCAATGTTAGATTCCAACGTTGAACTAGGACAAATTCTAACCGAGTGCACACCTTTCAAGACTGCAACCAGGACACCACCTCCATCCTTCTTATTAGTGGCTGTTCGATCACGATCACAGTGATATACTTCATACCGGTTGTCAATAAACTCGTTGGCAAATATTTCTGGCATCAACCAGGTTTCCGTAAGTACAATAACATCATAAAAATTCGATGAAATACTCATATACAAAAAAATCCATTTGAGTTCTTCGATTACCTACGAAAAATTTAAAACAGAAATTAGTCCAGAAAGAAGATTTTTATTTCTTGGTGCTCTATTGTGTCACCTTTTTTATCCATAATTTAAAGTGCCATAACTTTTTTGTCCTAATCATCATTTGTCGGAATGATAACTTACCCGAACTTAATATCACATGCCATAAAATTGAAATCCCTAAAAATGTCCTAAATCCGTTTGTCATAAATATTACAATCAATAATATACAAAAGACATAAAACCGTTTTCAATAATAGTTATAAGTCCTAAATTCAAATTACATAATGTTTATTTATAAAAATAATATTCTTGGAATAAATTTGTATAACAAAGCTTTTGCCATGAACTTCTCTCAGGCGTTATGTAGATACGTAGATATGTGGTTTTTGAAAGCAAGCAAGCATGCAGCATGCAAGCAAGCATGCAACATGCAGCAGGCATGGTTTCTGTCACGGCTTCGGCGCTGCAGGGCTCCGGCGCTGCGGGGCTCCGGCGGTCCCACGTGATTTTAAATTACACTCTAGGGATAGAGCAGACAAGACTGCGTGAAGTCGGATTTACAGCAATTCGTTTCTGTCGCTAAAACCTAATTTTTAACAAATGTTTTAGGACTTAAAAAAATATAATTAATGAACATTCGGAACAATACATATTATTTAAGCTGTTGATCCCCGCATTAACGCCGGCGTTCAGGCGCCATTGTCTTACTATTGTGTCTCTAATTACGCACTCAAAAGGTTAACACAAAACTTGGACAAGTGATTTTAGGTCATGTAAAATTAGTAGATTCAATAAATTATAGTACTCGATATTATGACAGAATACTTTTAATTTAATAAATGTAATATTTACACAACTTTCACACAACGCCGTCTAGTCCCAAGCTAAGCAGAGCTTGTGTTATGAGTACTAGACAACTGATAACCATACTTAAATATTTCTAAATACATACATATTATAGAACTAAAGATAATGGTTACTGAAGTTTATAGCAAACCTGTTATAGATAATGATTTTTGGACAAACAATTTTAGGAGAAGAAAGGGAGTACCTTCAGTTTTACATTATGTTTTTAGATTCCGTATATGCGTATCACCTACAATCTCAGTTCAGAGCAGCACGTTCGATACATCATACTAAAAAACGTGAATATTTGTATTTTTATTTGTGTATATTTGTTACCCCTTTATAACGAAAGGACTAAACGGATTCTGATCAAATTTGGCTCAGTGGTTGACCATGTCCTGGAACAAGACATAAGGTTTCTACTTTTGCGCAGGTAAAGCTACTGAAAGAAGCTAATTTGTAAACATTTATAAAATAATGTTTTTGTGTTAAGTGTCTTGTGTTATATTAGAATTAACAATAACATGTAGCTTATTAATATGTGGAACATTCGTATAAATGCAATTAAAATGATTTGCTTAAATCTGGTGAATAGTTTAGAAATTAAAAACGAACACACTCGCATGAACATCTAATTACATACACTGGTAAACTCGTAATCCTCCCCATAGTTCAGTTAAAATAAAAACTGAAACCTTTACACAATTAAAAACTCAAATATAAAACTGAGACAGGTGAGTAATTTATAAAACAAAGTTAATGTGCTCATAAAATCTGGTTTCTTAAATCAAATTGCATAAATATAAATACTTAATACTAGGTTTTATAACAAAATTTTATTAAATCAGCATTACTACGATTAACAATTCATTTATCTAAAGTTCTTTTGTTAATAGGTTCGATAGTTACATCTCTAGGTACAATTGGTAATAATTCATTAGTTTCTTCTGTTGGTTTCAATCCCTTTATACAATCAGCAATCTCTTGCAAGCTCTTATCTTTTGTTTCAGGTAAGTAAAAATATATCAAAACTAAAAGTACAGATGAAGCCAAAGCAAACACTAAGAAAGTTCCATGAATTCCTAAACCCTTAAACAAATAAGGACATACTTTTACAAAAGATCCATAAATTATTTTAAAAGTCAGTGCTATAGCACACATGGATAGACTTCTACATTGTAATGATATTAATTCACCACATATGGATGACGCTAATATCATTGGCCCACAACTTATAAACACTGAATATCCTATTAATAATAGAATTGACAAATACTTGTTTTCTATTATTATTGATACTTTCACTAAATAAAGATGCAGTGATAGTAAAAGCAAAAATAAAATTGCTAAAGAAGTACTGGTTAGTAATAAACTTCTTCTTTTTAATGCTTTTGATAGAACACATCCCACATACATTATTGAAACTGTCACAGCGTCCAATATTAACATGCCAGCATAAGCAGCAGACTCATTGCTGGTTATTTTATTTAGTATATCTAAAGCGTATACTGTACATACTAGTTTCCCAGAAAATATATTCAATGAAATTAATAACACAGACAATAAAACAGGTTTATAAAATTCTTTCTTATGCAACATTTTAATAGACTCCTGAAATTTATTTCTGAAAGATATTTTACGCTGATCATTTTGATGATCGGCTATGAGTTTTTCGAGTTCCTTTTCAGAAATCATATTTGATCCTTTCAGCCATCTGTGGGATTTTCCACATTGGTCAAAGCGGCCTTTAGTTGCCAGCCATAATGGTGATTCTGGCCAGAAATAAACTGTGCCTAAACTGTATATAGAACATAGTAACCCAACCATGGCTATATACTTCCAATGGAAGAAAGTTCCAATTATATTTGCGACTAATATACCCCAGAAGAATGTTGCAGATTTGATGGTCAAGAAGAGGCCTCGATATTTAGTTGATGTATACTCAGTGATGATAGCAAGTGAGACGGTGAGGTAAGAAGCAGTGACGGCCCCTTGGAATATTTCACTGACAAGAACTATGTAGACATCCTTGCTGTTGTAGAAGATGATGAAACCGATGAATGAGGATGCACAGACGATACTGTAGGTGATCTTCCTTCCCACAAGCGCTATTAAAAACGGCAGGATGAAGATCCAGGGCATCCCGGAGTAGCTGAATACGGCAGCTGAAACATAATAATAACTCTGATAAGTATCTGCAGAATAGAGAGAAAAAGTAATATGCTGGCTTGATTGTGGGGTCTTGAAACTGCATTTACTTGAAATTGTAATTTTTATATGTTACATATAAAAATTACAATTTCAGGTAGGCAGGCGTTTGATAAATGACCAGCAGATCATGAAATAAATTAAAGTGTCTCACTTTTATGGTTTTATAAAAAAATAATGAATTTCTTACGAATGCTGCATCATCATAATCATCATCATTTCAGCCGAAAGACATCTACTGTTGGACATAAGCCTCTCTCAAGCGTCCCCACAAAGACCGATCCTGTGCGTCTCGCATTCACCTCATTCCCGCGACTCTCACAAGGTCGTCGGTCCACCTTCTGGCAGGCCTTTCAACGCTGCATTTTCCGGTGCGCGGTCGCCACTCTAGAACCTTTCAGCCCCATCGACCATCCGTTCTACGAGCAATGTGCCCTGCCCACTGCCACTTTAGTTTGGCCATTCTTCTGACTATGTCGGTGACCTTGGTTCTCCTGTGGATATCTTCATTCCTTATGCGATTACGCAAGGAAACTCCAAGCATAGCTCTTTCCATTGCCCTTTGGGTGATTGTAAGCCTTCTGATGAGACCCATTGTAAGCGACCATGTTTCAGTGCCATATGTCATCACTGGCAACACGCACTGGTAATAGACTTTCGTCTTAAGACACTGTGGTATGTTGGACGAGACGGCGCAGCTTCCCTAACGCTGCCCGGCCGAGTTGGATTCGACGACTGACCTCTTTCTCAAAGTTAGACCTACCTAACTGGATTGTTTGTCCCAGGTAAACGTAATCGTCTACAACTTCGAGTGTAGAGTCTCCGATATTGATCGGAGTGGGTATTTACCATGACTTTGGTTTTGTCTATGTTCATTTTAAAACCCACTCTTTCTGAAGCTCTACTAAGGTCATCGAGCATTGTACTGAGCTCCTCCGTATTATTAGCCATGACTACTATATCGTCGGCAAACCGAAGGTGAGTGATGTACTCGTCATTGACATTAATGCCTAGTCCACTCCAGTCCAGATCAGACATCCTCCATTGCAGCCGTAAACAGTTCCGGATAAATGACGTCTCCCTGCCTCACACCCCGCTGCAGAAGGATAGGTTTCGAGGTCTGGTCCTGAAGTCGGACTGACATTGTGGCGTTCTTGTACAAACACTTCAGCACTTCGATGTACCGATAATCAATGTGGCACCGTTGGAGAGATTGCTGTACAGACCAAGTCTCGATCGTATCAAAAGCTTTCTCGTTGTCCACGAACGCTAAGCATAGATGCAGGTTATACTCCTCGGTCTTCTGTATAACCTACCGGAGCGTATGTATGTGGTCTACGGTGCTAAAGCTTTTTCGGAATCCGGCTTGTTCGGGAGGCTGGAAGTCGGCAAACTGGCGCGCGAGACGATTCGTGATGACTCTGGAAAACAGCTTGTCATGGCTCAGAAGTGAGATGGGCCTGTAATTCTTAAGCAGGGCATTGTCGCCCTTCTTAAAGAAAAGTACCACCATATCCATATTCATGCCTGTGGCGTCTTTCCCATAAGTATGAAGGAATCGAACCACCTCTGAAGGGCTTTTGGGACCGGTTTTCCACCCGCCTTCAGGAGTTAGGCAGTAATTCCGTCGTCACCCAACGCTTTGTTGTTTTTAAGCTGCTTCAGAGCCATCTTTATCTCATACAGGCTGACGTCCGGAATATCTTCGGTATAGTGCCGGGTTAATCTAGCTCTTGGGTCGTTTGCTACATTCTGGGTTTTGTGATAGACGTGTACAACTGTTTATAGAATGCCTCGATCTTTCCCAGAAGCTCCGATTTGGCGGATATGACTCTGCCATCGTCGGTCTTCAGTTTCGTGAGCTGGCTCTGCCCTATAGACAGATCTCTTGCAAAAACCTTGGAGCCTTTATTCCGCTCAATCGTGTCTTTAATCCGTTCGTTATTAAAGAGGTGGAGATCGCGTTTTGTGGCAGCTCAATAGACGGTTCTCCAAGTCCAGTCTTCAGACGAAGCGTGCCCATCATCTACCGAGATGCACGCATCGTCTGAAGACTGCAGAATCATCTCACGCCTCTCTTTCAAGAGTTCGAGTGTTTGATCAGAGAGCCTTTTCTTCTTTGTACGACGAGTCTCAAAGAACTTAGACCCGACCGTATGGACAGTTTCCACGAACCTATCGTTGTATTCATCCACGGAGCCACCTAGGCACTCGAAACGATTGTGAAGTTCGAGCTGAAAGCTCTCGAACTTTTGAATCTGGATCTGTGCTGGACGGAGCGTAGACTTCATCAGTCGAGATCTTTTAAGCTTGATATTGATATTCAATGTGCCTCTTATCACTTCCAGTTTTCACCGCATTGATCACAGAGGCATCATTAAATATTTGCTTCTTCGTCTTCTTTCATGATGAAGTCAATCTCATTTCTGGTCGCACCATCAGGGCTTTGCCAGTTCCTCCTCCTACGCTCACGCTTTTTGAAGAAGAAGTTCATCATATAGAGGCCCTCTTTATCCATAAAACTAGCCATTAGGTGTCCCCAGCACGGCAGTTCCTATGTCCAAATCCAAATTGCCCCAGTTGCAGCTCATCACTGTCTCGTTTGCCTAGTTTCGCGTTAAAGTCCCCCATGACCACGATGAAGTGAGTCTTAGAACCATGCATGACTCTGGATATATCCTCATACATGGACTCTACTTCATCGTCGGCGTATATCTTGATGATATTCTGAGTATAAGATACGCCACCCTGGTCGACACACTCTCGATCCTCACCACATTATTCACAAGGGACTTGTGGAACCCGACACCAACCCTGGGACTGCTGGTCGACCTCCCGGAAATAAAGCAGGTTACCGGATTTATGAATTATCGTGTCCCCCCCCCTGTCTTTGGACTTCAGATAATCCTACAATACTCCATCGTAACCTGCTCAATTCTTCCTCAAGTTCGGTGTTCTTCTTGTCGGACCGGAGTGTACGCGTTTTATATGTTGCCAGGTCCAGTCGTCGTTTTCTTCGCACCCCTTGCCTCGCCGTAATCTTGACTGCTACCGGAGTCAAGGGTAGACGGGCTGCCGGGCAGTAGGGGTCATTTTTTGGTTGTGCTTATTATTGGGGGGTTTTGCCATAATTGCCACGCTTGGCATGCGGGTTGGCGATCGCAGTGTGGTTGTTGCAATTCACAGAGAATGCTGCTGCCCATTCTCTGGTATGTCCCTTAGTCGCCTCTTACAACACCCCCGGGAAGAGATGGGATGGTGTTATTCTTTACGTCCGGACACCATATGGAACAAAAACGAACGAATGCTGCATACTTCTTTAGTATTGTATCATCACCTCCTTAGCCTTTTCCCAACTAGCCCTAACTGAAAAAGGCTTAATACGCGTGTTTTACATGGACCGACTGCCTATCAGACCTCCACAAGGCAATTACTAGACAACAGAGTGTCAGACTTTTACTTACTAAACCCCTCCTTCAGTTGCCCTTTGAGTTCCAGGGCCACAGGGACCATTTTGAACAAGCCCTAGCGGATCCCGTAAATCATGCTGACATCTCTTTGAGTCGACCATCGACCCGGGTTTGGTCCTTATCGGACGACGAGCTACCTATTGCTCGCCGTCCTCATGCCCGCGCTTATAGTGGATCAATGTACATAATGAATATACTTACGTAGCCATGACGCCATCTCCGGACTGACGGCGTCAGTGGAGTTAGCTTCTCGTCGCAGCTGAGGAACCAGCACAGTTGGAGTGCCGGTACAGAGCCCCAGCATGAAGAAACATGACCAGATACCACTGCTGATCAATAACTGAAAAGTAAACAAATGTTTTTTTTTTTAGATAAATAAAATAGCAAACACACCTACGTACACCGAAGAAGTGAAATAATTTGCCTACTGCGGTCTTCCCGTCCCATTATTATGATCTTCAAGGCTAGAGTGAATAGGCTCTTAATAAATTAGTACGTTTCACTATCTATCAACGATTGCATCACTGCTTACCATCAGGTGGAATCGCATTTAAGCACTAGGTAACCTATATAATTTAAAAAAATATTTATTTTTTTTGTCGTTGGGATTTCATCAAATTATCATCTCGCTTTGTAGGACTATTACTGACTAAAAATCTACTATATTCCTTTAATTGCCCTTTGCAAATATCACTACATAGTATTAAACAAAGTTGCTTTTCGTGTCTGTCTGTCCCTACGTATGCTTAGATCTTTAAAACTACGCAACAGATTTTGATGCAGTTTTTTTTTAATAGATAGAGTGATTTAAGAGGAAGGTTTATAAGTATAATACACGCACATTATAGTAGAGGAACACTACTTATATACTTATTTATGACATCACATTAGAAACCTCTAAAATAGAGGTTTCTAATGTGATGTCATAAATAAACACATTTTTTTGCGCTTACATTGCAAACGCTGGCTGAACCCTAAGAGATAGATCAAAATAATGTACTACAGTATTGTACACCGTATAAAGACCTACAAAAAAGTCCACGATGATATATGTCTATCTTTTAGGTATAACCCACAATACCCATTTTTTATCCTTTACTTTTTAAGAGAAATAATGGCTTATTTACGAAACTATTTTAAGCAATACAGCATTAATCTTTATCTAATTAAGTATCTTAAATACATTGTACATTTAATAGAGATCAATATGGCCCTTTACAGCGTGTAATTTAAGTGAATATTTTTGATGATATTCATCATCATCTTCCTGCCCTTGTCCCGTGTTATTTGGGGTCGGCGCAACATGTTTTTTTCTTCCATTCTGCCCTGTCACTCGTCATACCATCACTAACTTCCTTTTCTTTGGTCTCCCTCTCCCTCTCCATCCATCCACATGTAAACTCATAACTCTTTTAGTAACATGCGTTTCATCTCTCCTCTTCACATGACCATACCACGACAAACGATTCCCTTTCAACTTTTCAGTCACTGGCGCCACTTTCAAACTTCCCCTAATATACTCATTTCTCACTTTATCCATTCTCGTCACACCACACATCCATCTTAACATTCTCATCTCCGCTACGTGCAATCTTTTTTCATCCGTCTTTTTCACAGCCCAACATTCTGATCCATACAGTATGACAGGCCTTATCACGGACTTGTAGATTTTACCCTTCAACTTGAGGGGCATCCGTGGGTCAGAAGTTGTTCCCGTGACCTGTCGCCATTTCATCCATCCTGCGTTGATCCGATGTGTTACGTCCCGGTCTACCTCACCATCCCCTTGGACGACTGACCCGAGGTACCGAAAGTCGGAGCAGATCGGTATGGGTGTTCCAGCGAGAGATAAAGGCACTGGATTGGAGAGACCGCCAAAATCGCAGAACAAGTATTCCGTTTTGGTTCTACTCAATTTCAGGCCAACACTCTCCAGTCTGTGCCACCACACCTCCAATCTGTTCTGGACCTCTAGGCCACTCTCGGCAACCAACACAATGTCATCGGCAAACAGCATACACCAGGGAGCCTCTTCCTGAATGTCCGACGTCAGAGCATCCATTATCATCAGGAAGAGGTAAGGGCTGAGAGCCGACCCTTGATGTAAGCCGACAGCCACATTGAAGCTGCCAGTGGTGCCCACTGTAGACCGGACTTGGGTACTGCATCGACTGTACATCGCTCGGATCAACTGCACATACTTCCCAGGCACACCTTTCTCCTTAAGGGCCCACCACAGAACCTCACAAGGTACCCGGTCGTATGCCTTTTCGAGGTCAATGAATACCATGTGCAAGTTTTTATGCGCACCTCTGTATTTCTCGCACAGCTGGAGTATAGCAAAAATGGCATCCGCTGTACCCCGACCCGGCATAAAACCGAATTGGTTCTGTGAAATTTCACTCTCTTCTCTCAGTCGCCTTTCAATAACTTTCTCCCAGGCTTTCATAGTATGTGACATTAGCTTTATTCCTCTATAATTTTGACTGGCCTGTTGGTCTAGTGGTTAGTGACCCTGACTGCAATCCAGAGGTCGTGGGTTCGATTCCCACCCAGGACAAATGTTTGTGTGATGAGCACGATCATTTGTTCTGTGTCTGGGTGTAATTTATCTATAATATGTATGTATTTAGAAATATATAAGTATGTTTATCAGTTGTCTAGTACTCATAACACAAGCTCTGCTTAGCTTGAGACTGGACGGCGTTGTGTGATAGTTTTGGGTTATTATTATTATTATTATTAATTGTTGCACTTACAGATTATTATTTTTTTTTAAATTCTTGATAGGTTCGCGCATAAAATACAGGGACATAGCGGTTGCGGTAAATAACTTGATTCTTTCAAAGATTGATGCGCCGACGCGAATATACTACTTACTCGGTTACTTCCAAATTGGTCCCATTTTTTTCAAATCCAGTTGTGATAATGGAATCCATGAGGAATCGAGGGAACTCCTCAAATATTAAAGGCAACCATATAGTGATTTTGGTATTTTTATCGAGAACATAAGCATTTACAGTCAAAAAAGTAACATTTGATGAAGTAAAACTGATGAAGAAGACCAGGAATGGCCAACGGAACTTCATACTCACATAGATATCATAATGAAGACAGTTAAGTGACTATGACAATACAAATAAATAAATGGTTCTGAATAGTTATGTTGAAAATGGTATCATCGAAGTGACCTGATGATGATGATGGAGTCGGAAGATAGGCACCGAAACTCTGTAATTAATCAATGTATCCTAGCCGTGTTTGGGCTTATTTGAATTGTCTTGAGATGCACTTCGGCTATAAGGTACTATCGAACTAATCTGATGATGGAGGAAGGTGAAACGTAGACACAGGAACTTCATAATAAAACAATGTAACCTAGCAGTGTTTGGGTTAATTGAAATTGAATTCTAATACCATCGAATTTACCGTTCCAATATAAACGTAAACAATTTCCGCTAAAGATATCTTTTGCAATGACCATCTTCAATAACCAGCACTGGGCCCGCGTGGTGGATTACGGCCCATACCCTCTCCTAGAGAGGAGGCCTGAGTCCCAGCAGTGGGAACATTATAAGGCTGATTATGATGATCTTCAATAAATCGTAGGGTCAAACTTTTAACGTTGCAGGCTTAGATTTGTGCGTTGAATGTTTTTCACATGGCCAATTATATGTCGCTCTTTCAAGAGTAACCTCAAAAGAAAACATGTTTGTATTGTCTAATGACAAAAAATCTGTGAACGTTGTGTATAAAGACATTCTGTAGTATATTTAGTACTGGCAACCCGCCCCGGCTTCGCACGGGTGCAATGCTGATCAAAACCGGATCAAAATCCATTGCGTAGTTTTAAAGATCTAAGCGTACATAGGGACAGACAGCGGGAAGCGACTTTGTTATATACTATGAAGTGATCAGCATTGCACCAGTGCGAATAGTATACTGGCGACCCACAATACAACAACAACAACAATACAATATACATCATATATTTACTTATTTATTTAATCTTCATGCAACAAAAGGTACAAAGGCAGACTTAATGCCGTAGGGATTCTCTACCAGTCAACCTAGGGTAGTGGAGATCGGGGATCATGGATGACGTATCAGCTCCCACGATCCCCGGTCCAAGTGTGGGCGGGAATACCGGGGTGGTTTTTAGTCAGTAAGAGTCTGACAGACCCCTTCGCCTGCCCCAGGCGAAGGACATCCATGAGGATTTTCCACACCGGCAACAAGAAAAAAAAGGTAGTGGAGATACAATATGGTGCATAAAAAAAAGAAAATAATGATTTGTTGTTTAAATGGAAAATTCTCATGGATGTCCTTCGCCTGGGGCAGGCGAAGGGGTCTGTCAGACTCTTACTGACTAAAAACCACAAGTATTACAAAATTATATAGGTATAAAGCTAAAACTAAACTTACATACATATTTAATAAAATATATACCTATACATACATACATATAATTGGAATGCATTCCAAAGAGAAATAGCTTGAATATGATTTCTCAATAAGTATGCAAAAAAATAATGTTTGTTAAGGGCCCTCCCCTACCCAACCCATTTATCGTCAACCCGAGCAAGGTTTAAAAGCTTGTCAGTTCATTCAACGCAATGTTTGATAAAGAGCCAAAGCGAAAAAAAAGAGATTACAACTAAACGCTTTGTTGGTATTTAGTCGAATATTTCACAAAACTTGTTCCTAGAAAAACGTGTCTTTTGGTCATTCAGAATATCAATTAAATGTGCAAGGTTACTACATAGTTACATTTTTATTATCTTTAAAAAAAATATGAGTAAGTACAATAGGACAGGCCAAAGTTCAGGCAAAATAAACTATTTTAAAAGTTACTGGATTTGTTTAACATAAAATGATTTGATATCAATAGAAACCTAGTAATAATAACCTTTAATATTGTTATTTTTGTTCTATGTGTCATATCATGTTTAATACTTTTATTTAATATTTTCATAATTATTTAGAGCCATGTTCACTCATTTATGCATAAGCTGTGGTTACCTATAATTGAGTGTGCATTATAGGACTAGGTTAAGTGACACTCGTTGGTAATCCATAAATAAATAAATAAATAAATAAATAAATAAATAAATAAATAAATAAATAAATAAATAAATAAATAAATAAATAAATAAATAAATAAATAAATAAATAAATAAATAAATAAATAAATAAATAAATAATAAATAAATAAATAAATAAATAAATAAATAAATAAATAAATAAATAAATCATACATTTTTATAAATTATTTTTTTCATTTTTTATGAATTCCCTAGCTTCTGCACTAGTGTTCACTGCATTATAGGAGCTAGTATCTTCCCTTATCACTAAAATATTAGGTCTTTACCTATGAAATTGGAGATTTGTATGATAATTTTAAAATATAAAAATTTTGGTAATTTTTTTATTTCAGCTAATCAAAGTACTGGCCTAAATTATCTATACAATTTTGCCATTTTGATGGCAGTTTGTTTATCCCATTACTGTAGAAGTCTGCCGGACGGGAGGCGATGAAGTCAGCGAAAGCGTTTTGTACTGCATCACGGGTGTTGAATTTTTTCCCACTTAAAAAATTGTCTAAATTTTGAAAAAAGTTGAAATCTGTTGGGGCAAGGTCCGGTGAGTACGGTGGGTGACGGAGAGCTTCCAGCTGTAACTCTTGTAGCTTTGCGATGGTCTGTCGTGAAGTGTGAGCTCGCGCGTTGTCGTGGAGAAGCAATGGGGAAGAGTGATTGACTAGTCTTGGTTGTTGAATTGCGAGCTTCTCCATCATTGTTTGCAATTCTTGGCAATAGACATCTGCCGTCACTGTTGTGCCATTCGGTAAGAAGCTGTGATGTACAAGTCCGGCACTGGTCCACCAGACAGTCACCATCATCTTCCTATGAGTAATCTTTTTTTTAGCGCACTGGTTAGGTGCTGTACCCGGGTCCACCCACTGAGACGAACGCTTACGGTTGTCGTACAGGATCCACTTTTCATCGCAGGTAACAATTCGATTAAGAATTCCCTCGTTTCTATGCCGATTCAGTAGTGCTATGCATGCTTCGACACGTAAATCTCGCTGTCGGTCGCTTAGTTCGTGTGGCACCCACTTATCTAGCTTTTTTTATCTTTCCGATTTGACGCAAGTGCTTCAATGTTGTTTTGACACTAACTCCAAGGCCCACAGCAAGCTCAGCCGTAGATTGAGATGGATCCGCTTCCACTATCGCCTTCAATTCGTCGTTGTCGACAATAGTTACCGGCCGACCGCGAGGCTCGTTCTTCAACTCAAAATTTCCAGATTTAAAACGATTGAACCAATAATGGACTGTGTTTATGCAAGCAGTGTTATGCCCGTACACGTCGTTAATGTTTCGTGTTGTTTGCGCAGCGGTATTTCCACGTAGGAACTCATATTCGAAAATTGTACAAATTTTCAGTTTATCCATAGCGCCAAAAACTACCACAATGTCACAAAAACAAAAAACTATATAAAAACAAATGACTGAAATTGAAATTAAATTAACACGTTTTTCAAATAAAATTTATTTGAATTTCGAATTGCGCGCCAATCCACAGATAATTAATTCTGAAAATGCTGGTTATAGAATCTCCAATTACATAGGTAAAGACCTATTATAATTATGTAATTTATGGCAAAGAAATGGAAACAATATAATTCATCATCATCATTTCAGCCGAAGGACCCATTGTCAAGTTTGACGATTCTTCGGGCTAGGTCAATAATCTTTGTTCTTCTGCGGATTTCTTCATTTTTGATGCAATCACGCAAGGAAACTCCGAGCATAGGCTATTTCATTGCTCTTTGGGTGATTTTAAGCCTTCTGATGAGGCCCATATAGTTAGGAAAAGGCGAGAAGATATATATTGCGTTGTAGAGCCTTCTGTGAGGCTTAAAGTCAACGGTTTGTGTGTGTATGAATGTTAAATTATGTTTCAATACCGGTAATATGAATTTAAATGGTATTTAAATCAGGTAGTATAAAAAATATTAGCTTAAAACCAATGTTATAAATTATTTAACGATATGTTTATAGTGACCATAATATCAGAAAAACAAGAAAACAAAACCGGGCAAGTGCGAGTCGACCTAGCGCACTGAGGGTTCCGTACAAACTTACCTATGAAAACAATTCAATTCCCGAATTGAGTTATGAAGATTTTTCCGAATCGCAAAAAAAGTATTTTTTGGACATAACTGCAAATTTGCAGTTTTCAGATTTTTTCCTATACTTGTGCAGTTTATTATTATTTATTTATTTATCGTTTATTACAGGCATTAATTAACCCATAGTAATATTATAGAATTAAATGAAATTGTTAAAACATAATAAATAAATTAAATTAAATACATTAGATTATATAAATTTTAACATTGATAAAATTATTGATAAATAATTGAATTACATTAATAAATTAATTAATAAAATTATTGTAAATTATTATCATTATCATTACCACCAAATAGCATCAATAAATCAATAAAATTAACAACGCCTAAGCAGGTACACACCATGGAACACTTCAGATACCATCCTATTCTTACACCGGGTCAGTCGAGTCAGGAAAGATGCCTTGAGTCTTCTCAAATGTCCGTGAACGAGACCTTCATCATTATTTATTTATTTATTTATTACTAGCTGAGCCGGCAAACGTTGTTCTGCCATATAAATAAAAAAAAAAAAAAAAAAATAGATGTTGGCCGATTCTCAGACTTACTCAATATGCTCACAAAATTTCATGAGAATCGGTCGAGCCGTTTCGGAGGAGTTCAAGTTCGAACACCGTGACACGAGAATTTTATATATTAGACTAGCTGAGCCGGCAAACGTTGTTCTGCCATATAAATAAAAAATAAAAAAAAAAAATAGATGTTGGCCGATTCTCAGACTTACTCAATATGCTCACAAAATTTCATGAGAATCGGTCGAGCCGTTTCGGAGGAGTTCAAGTTCGAACACCGTGACACGAGAATTTTATATATTAGATATTCTTTATTGTACACCTCATAAACAAAAATATAGGACAAACATAATTAAAAATAAGTATATATCTTCATCATTTCAGCCGAAAGACGTCCACTGTTGGATATAGGCCTCCCCAAGTGTCGCCATAATGACTGGTCCTGTGCGTCTCGCTATAAGACTTTGCTTCATGCCAAATTTCAGGATTCTAGGGCAACGGGAAGTACCCCATGAATTTTGATTCCCTTGAGAGTGTTGAAATACACGTTTTTTGCGACATTAACGGTCGTATATTTTTTTTTCTTTTAAACCACCAGAAAATAAATATTTTTAACAAGATTCTTAAAAACTGGGCAAGTGCGAGTCGGACTCGCGCACTTAAGGGTTCCGTAACAACTTATGTAATAAACAGTTCAAATCCCGAATGGAGTCTCGAAGATTTTTTCGAACAGCAAAAAAGTTTTATTTTGTGACGTAACAACAAATTTTCTGTTTTCACATTTATTCCCCAAATTTCAGGATTTTGGATCAACGGAAAATACCCTGTGAATTTTGATTCCCTTGAGAGCGTCGAAATATACGTTTTTTTGCGACATAAACGACCGTATCTTTTTTTTTCGTTTACTTTGAAGTTTTATTTTTTCACAGCTTCAAGGGACCGCAGACCTGAGTACATGGTTTTAATTTCAACTCGATACCTCCACGAGTTTTGGAGATAAAGGGTCTTGACAGACAGACAGACGGACGGACAACAAATTAAAAGGTAAAAATAAGGGTTCCGTTTTTTCCTTTTGAGGCACGGAACCCTAAAAATGGAGAGAGGCAAGATTTTAAAATAACAGGATTCTATACTCCATTTGTTTAGGTAAACAATCTTGATATGTCTGTTTATTAAAAAAAATCGTATAAAAGATATACAAAGATTATAGTTAATTTCCAAACATTGGTATAGGTAAATAATAAATTGTAAACATATTTGAAATGAAGATATCCGCAGGAGAACCAAGGTTACAGACATAGCCCGAAGAATCGCCAAACTTAAGTGGCAGTGGGCAGGGCACATTGCTCCCAGAACAGATGGTCGATGCGGACGAAAGGTTCTGGAATGGGGACCACGTACCGAAAGGCGCAGTGTTGGAAGGCCTCCCACAAGATGGACCGGTGACCTGGTGAGGGTCGCGGGAATCCGATGGATGCGAGGCGCACAGGACCGGACATTATGGCGACATTTGGGGGAGGCCTATGTCCACGAGTGGGTGTCTTTCGGCTGAAATGATGATTATGATGATTAAACTTATTTAGATACATTTTTTAGACAACTTTAGATAAAAGACATGTCAAGATTGTTCACATTTAGTTAATTACCTGAAAAGATGGAGTATATAGATTCTAGATTAGGTATGTATTTTTATCTATTCTTAGCTGCTGTCCGCAGCTCCGTAAATTTACGTGCCACCTTCTAATCTTTTTTTAGGGTTCCGTACCTCAAAAGGAAAAACGGAACCCTTATAGGATCACTTTGTTGTCCGTCCGTCTGTCAGTCTGTCTGCCAAGACCCTTTATCTCGAGAACGCGTGAAGGTATCGAGTTAAAATTAAAATCATATACTCTGGCCTGCAGTCCCTTGAAGCTGTGAAAAAATTAAACTTCTAAGTTAACGAAAAAAAAAAGATACGGCCGTATGTCGCAAAAATCGTCATTTTAACACTCCTGAGGAAATCGAAAGACATTGGGTACTTTCCATTGACTAAGAACCCTAAAATTTGGTATGAAGCAAGGTCTTATAGCACAAGTATAAGAATAAATCTGAGAACTGAAAATTTATAGTTCGTCACAAAAAAAAAAAATTTTTTTCTATTCGGAAAAATCTTCGAGACTCGATCCGGGAATTGAACTATTTACATAAGTTGGTTTGTACGGAACCCTCAGTGTGCGAGTACGTTAGTATTTTGACAATATGTAAATATAGATTTAGATTTTTGACCAGAGAGAATTTTGATAAACTCTTGAATTAATTTCAATTAATTTGTGTTACTTTTAGAACCACGTTTTACTTTACAAAAATAATGTTACATTGAAAGAAAAAAAATACTAGCCAACAAATAAAATGTTACTTACTTGTCTCAAAAAATAAACCCATACAAATTTATCTTTTTCGTCGTCTGATTCACTCATTTTTAAATGTCATATATATGGAACCCTTAAGGTAGAACTACACTGCGCACACGTTTGCCACACACGCCGATCTGAGCGCTTCGGTCTCCATACAATTTATATGGAAACTAGACTTGTAGAGCTAAACTTGTTCTCATTACCGAATGTCCCTCAAGTTGGCGTCAACCTAATTCTTGATGGCAACAAACTTGATGTTATTACGGAAACTGTGTTCTTAGGTATAACTATCGATTCTAAACTGCAGTGAGGCGCTCATATTAGAACTCTTTCAGGTAGATTAAGCTCAGCCGCATATGCAGTAAGAAAAATAAGGCAATTGACAGATGTAGCCACAGCTAGGTTAGTTTACTATGCTTATTTCCACAGTATTATGTCTTATGGCATTTTACTGTGGGGATCTGCAGCTGATGTAGACTCAATTTTCATATTGCAAAAGAGAGCAATCCGGTTTATTTATAAAAAGAGTCCTCGCGAGTCCCTCAGAAATAAATTCAAAGAAATCGATATACTGACTCTGCCTTCTCTTTATATCTAAGAAAGTATTTTGTATGTTCGAAAAAACCTAGGACTCTTCAAAATAGAAGCGATTTTCATAACATAAATACGCGTTGTAAACACGAAATTGTATTACTCATTTGAGTAATACAATTTCGTGTTTAGCTAAGACCAGTAACCTCCTACTGGAAACGCACTTCCCGGACTGCAACCTCCTTGAGGACAGGTCGTGGGGATACGAACCAGTACCAACTCCCACCAATTTGGACTGGCCCAGAGCACAGAACATAGTGACAGAAGACCGCATACTCTGGGCAATTAGAACCTTCCAGCCTTACAAGTCCGCAGGACTGGATGGTATTTTCCCAGCCCTACTCCAATGGGGTGATAGCTCTCTGACACCATGGCTGCTGGCAATGTACCGAGCATGCATAGCACTCAGGTATGTACCACTAGCGTGGTGCGAAGTGAAGGTTATCTTCATTCCCAAACCCGGCAAGACTGACTACACACAACCTAAAGCGTATAGACCCATAAGCCTGACATCTTTCCTTCTGAAGACCCTAGAGAGACTCTGTGACAGATACATCCGGGATGGCCCTCTTTTACAGAGACCACTACACAAGCAGCAACACGCCTACTCTACGGGCAAGTCAACAGAATCCGCGCTACACAGTGTGGTATCCAAAATAGAATGCGCAGTACATCACAAATGTTCCTCGTTAGCTGCCTTTATCGACATTGAAGGTGCTTTCGACAAAACCATGTTTCAAAGTATCAACAAAGCCCTTGAGAGACACGGCGTCGACCCGACCTTAAGTGGCTGGATCACGAACATGCTCAAGCTAAGAGCAGTACAAGTCACCATAAATAGCACAACAAGGGCTACTGTAGCAAAGAGCTGCCCCCAAGGGGGCGTCCTCTTACCTCTGCTACGGAACCTAGTCGCAGATAGCCTCGTCAAGAGACTCAACGATAAAGGTTACTTTACCGTGGGGTACGCCGACGACATAACCATAATAGTAAACGGCACTCATGAAAACACACTATGCAACCTTATGAGCCAGGCCTTGAAAATAGTAGAGGATTGGTGTAAAGAATACCAACTAGCAGTGAACCCCACCAAAACCGAACTAGTTTTATTTACAAAAAAAGGAAGCTACCAGTACTGAACCTACCACGCTTCTTTGGAACTACCCTAAGCCTTTCAACTGAAGCCAAATACCTGGGCGTCTATCTGGACAAACAGTTGAACTGGGCAAAACACATGGACTACACTACTAAAAAAGCCAGTATATCCATGTGGCAATGCAGACGCATGTTGGGACGAAACTGGGGCATTAGCCCAAAAGTGACCCACTGGCTATATACCACAGTCATCAGACCAATCATCACATATGGCTCCCTAGTCTGGTGGCCCAGGACCGACTTGAGCACAGCCCAAAAAGAACTCGAAAAATTGCAGCGGCTGGCCTGCGTAGCAATCACCAGTAGCATGAGAACGGCACCCACTGCTGCCTTACAAGCAATGATAGGACTGCCTCCACTGCATCTCATGGAGCGGGAGGAGGCAGCCCTGGCTGTTTTCAGACTTAACTTATCGGGTACACTGAGAACAGACTCTCGAATCAAACATACACGTATTATGGAATACGCTGTTAAACGAGAGCCCATGATGACAGCCCCCAACGATAAAGCCCCTAAGGCACTGCACTTCAATAAACACTACAGCATCCAACTCACAGAAGAATCGTACGACTACTCGGGCCCAAAGGAACTGAGAATCTACACTGACGGATCAAAAACGAATACCGGAACAGGAGTCGGAGTCTTCTCCAACGACCTTAATATAAAGATATCCAAACCGCTAGGAACACTCAACTCTGTCTATCAGGCAGAATGTGTTGGCATCATTCTAGCGGCCCACGCCATAGAAGCCAGGGGAGTTATGGACACTCACATCCGCATAATCTCCGACAGTGCCTCAGTACTACAATCACTGGGGAAAACCACAACGACCTCGAAACTCATACAAGAATGCCACCTTGCACTGGAACGCGTTACAGTGCCAAACAATAACACCGTGACACTGCAATGGATAAAAGGACACAGCGGCTCACTGGGTAACGACGCAGCTGATGAGCTGGCAAGGCGGGGGTCTGACACGGTGGTCTTCGGACCCGAACCCATCGTGCCAATACCCTTTGCTCAGCTGCGTGTTTGGCTACGTGAGCACACTAATGCACAAGCGGAAAGGTGGTGGTCCCTGGCACCGGGTTGCAGGCAGGCTAAAGAAGCCATGCCATACTTGAATAAAACCCTAACCAGTAACCTTTTGCGTTTGGACAGAGGTAGCCTGCGTCTGGTGGCAGGGACCATCACCGGACACTGTTCACTGAACAAACACTTCTTCGTAATGAATATCACGGATAGTCCTCTATGCAGAGGATGTATGGAGTCAGAGGAAACTGTCACGCACGTGCTCCTCGAGTGCACAGCCGTCAACGAAATAAGAACACGAACCTTGGGAGCACCGAATTCACTGGTAGATGCCCTGAGCAAACTGAAAAGACTGATCTGTTTCTGGAGTGAGGTGGGCTGGTTGGAGTGAAGGCCGCCATGGCTCACGCACAATGGTCCGCCAACGACTAAGTGCGGAAACCAGACCTCAATAGATAGATAAATAGATAGCTAAGACCAGGAGCTTAGCTAAGCCAAGCAAGTATTTTTTAGTAAACAGCATATGCTTATTTAACAAGCTGCCAAAGGCGGTGACTGAATTTAGCGAGGGAAAGTTCAAAACCCATAATTCATTAAACCCCGAGCGAACGCCGGCGTTCGCTCGGTCATTGTCTTTCTATTGTTCTCTAATTACGGTACTCAAAACCAAAAAAGCGTAAATGTCCTAACCAAAAAAGCGTATTACAAGGTTAAAGACTGAGACTCTTCTGACGTGTTATAAGTGCCCATGTAGGCCTATGTGAAATAAATAATTTTGAGTTTTTTGTTTTTTTAGGTGGGAATTCATCTAATGACATCTCCCGCCCTTGGGTGAGGCGTGAGGGCGTGTCAAACTATTACAAGCCAGCGCCTACGGTGACTGGAAATCGATGAGATCGGGATCCCGGCGGCTGGGGCGTGAGGACCGTTCCCTCGCGCATGCGGCCGCCTCCTTTGCTAGCATTACTGCTTCGCAGAAGGAGGCGAAAATAATTTTGAGTTTGAGTTGCGAATGCCATCTTCAATAAAGTCACTATAACATTTTTTACATTCGGTGTGAAATCACGATCTGTACAAGGAAAACTGTTCATAATCTGAGATATTATTTACATCTTCCATTTCACCCGAGTCTTACTAATATTAAAAAACTCATTCAGTGCTTCATCCATTGATTAAACCAATCCGATTCTCTCGTTCCAATTTACGTTACTTAATTCCTCATTTATCTTACCATAGTCAGCCCTACAATAGATGTGTTTTTTTTTTAATTTCGGGTCATATATACATAAATCTGGTATAATACTACCTGTAATACTACCTGTATTAGGGATCTTTAAAAAAACGAATTCAATGTTAGATTCCAATGTTGAACTTTGAAAAATTCTAACCGAGTGCAAACCTTTCAAGACCACCAGGACACCACCTCCATCCTTCTTATTATTGGCTGTTCGATCACGATCACAGTGATATACTTCGTAACGGTTGCCAACAAAGCTTTTTATTATTTCTTACAACATTTTTTTTTTTGAGTTAGTGTGTTAGTAATTTAACAAGACTTATACCTATAATTGTTAGTGTTGTGTGTTAGTATCTTCGTCTTCGTTGCTCTCCTGTGGTGATAAAAGCCTCCTCCAAATGTTTCCATCGCTCTTGTAGTTTGGCTGATCTGGTCCAGAGTTTACCAGCCACTTTGATCTCCAGTCTCTTTTCCTTTTAACATTTCTAGGCGTCCAATTTGTTATAATATGGGCCCATCTTTGTGGTTCTAGCCTAGGTGTTATATTAGAATTAACAATATCAAGTAGCTTAATATTATGTGGAACATTCGAATAAATACCATTATAATGATTTTTTCAATCTGGTAAATAGTTTAGAAATTAAAACCGAGCACACTCGCATGAACATCCATATACATACACTGGTAAACTCGTAATTCTCCCGATAATTTAGTAAAATAAAAGCTGAAACCTTTATACAGATATAAACTCAAATATAAAACTGATACAGGTCAGTAATTTATAAAGTTAACGTGCTTATAGAATCTGGTTCCTTAAATAAAATTGCATAAGTATAGATATTTAATATTAGTTTTGTAAAAACATTTTATTAAATCAGCATTACTACGATTAACAATTCATATATCTATAGTTCTTTTATTAATAGGTTCGATAGTTACATCTCTAGATACAATTGGTAATAATACCTTGGTTTCTTCTGTAGGATTCAATCCCTTTATACAATCAGCAATCTCTTGCAAGCTCTTATCTTTTGTCTCTGGTACGTAAAAATATATCATAACTAAAAGTACAGATGAAGCCAAAGCAAATAATAAGAAAGTTCCATGTATTCCTAAACCTATAAACAAATAAGGACTTACTTTTATAAAAGATCCATTCATGATTTTAAAAGTCAGTGCTATAAAACACATGGATAAACTTCTACATTGTAATGATATTAACTCACCACTAATGGATGTCGATAATATCATTGGCCCACAACTTATAAACACTGAATATCCGATTAACAATGGAATTGACAAATACTTGTTTTCTGTTATTATTGATACTTTTACTAAATAAAGATACAATGATAGTAAAAAAAGAAATGAAATTGCAATAGAAGAACTGGTTAGTAATAAACTTTTTCTGTTGAATGTTTTTGATAAAGCACATCCTACATACATTGTTGAAACTGTCACAGTGTCCAATATTAACATGCCAGCATAAGCAGCAGACTCATTGCTGGTTATTTTATTTAGTATATCTAAAGCGTATACTGTACATACTAGTTTCCCAGAAAATATATTCAATAACATTAATAACACAGACAATAACACAGGTTTATAAAATTCTTTCTTAGGCAATATTTTAATAGACTCCAGAAATTTGTTTCTGAAAGATATTTTACGTTTATCATTTTGATGATCGGCTATGAGTTTTTCAAGTTCCTTTTCAGAAATCAAATTTGATCCTTTTAGCCATCTGTGGGATTTTCCACATTGGTCAAAGCGGCATTTAGTTGCCAGCCATAATGGTGATTCTGGCCAGAAATAAGCTGTGCCTAAACTGTATATAGAACACAGTAACCCAAACAGAGCTATATATTTCCAATGGAAGAAAGTTCCAATTATATTTGAGACTAATATACCCCAGAAGAATGATGCAGATTTGATGGTTAAGAAAAGGCCTCGATATTTAGTTGATGTATACTCAGTGATGATGGCAAGTGAAACGGTGAGGTGAGAAGCAGTGATGGCCCCTTGGAATATTTCACTGACAAAAACAATGTAAACATCCTTGCTGTTGTAGAAGATGATGAAACCGATGAGTGAGGAGGCACAGACAATACAGTGAGTGATCTTCCTTCCCACAAGCGCTATTAAAAACGGCAGAATGATGACCCAGGGTATACCGGAGTAGTTGAGTACGGCAGCTGAAACATTATAATAACTCTGATAGGTATCTGCAGAATAGAGAGAAAACCTAATAAACTAGCTTGATTGTGAGGTCTTGAAACTACATTTAGATTTTATTACATTTTACTTTAATTTTTTTTTAGGCAGGCGTTTGATAAGTGACCAGCAGATCATGAAATAAATTAAAGTTTGTCACTTTTGTGGTTTTATAAAAAAATAATTAATTTCTTACGAACGCTGCTTCTTTAGCACTGTATCATCCTTAGGCTTTTCTCAACTAACCTGAGGTCAGCCTAACTGAATGCGGCTTAATACGGGTGATTTACAAAGATCGACTGCCTATCAGACCTCCACAAGGTAATTACTGGACAATACGATATGCAATGGACAGGTGGAGCAAGAGAGTCAGACTTTTACTAACGAAAACCTAACCGTTTTTCTTGAGTTGCCCTTTGTGTTCCAGGGCCGCAGTGACCATTTCGAACAAGCCCTAACGGACCCCGTCAATCATGCTGACATCTCTTTGATCACTTTAATGACAGCATCAGCGGACGGCATTGCCGTGGCCGAATACTAGGAAAGGCAAGGAATTTAACTAGTTTTGCCATCGATACGCTAAGAAGAAGATCTCTTTGAGTCGACCATCGACCCGGCCCTGGTTCTTATCGGACAACGAACTATAATTATATTGCTTGCCGTCCGTATGCCCGCGCCTATAGTGGATCAATGTACATACTGAATATACTTACGTAGCCAAGACGCCATCTCCGAACTGACGGCGTCAGTGGAGTTAGCTTCTCGGCGCAGCTGAGGAACCAGCACAGTTGGAGTGCCGGTGCAGAGCCCCAGTATGAAGAAACATGACCAGGCGCCGCTGCAGATCAATAACTGAAATGTAAAAAAAAAACCTTTGTTTTTTTTAGATCGAACGTAAATTTGCAATCACACACATACACCGAAGAAGTGAAATAATTTGCCTACTGCGGTCTTCGCGTCCTATTAATTTTTTTTTAAATTTAATTATTGTCTTCAAGACTAGAGTAAATAGGCTCTGAATAAACTAGTACGCTTCACTATAAACGATTGCATCACTGTTTACCGTCAGGTGGGATCGCAGTCCAGCACTAGCTGTATATCATTTTTTTTTTTAAATTGTTGTCGGTGGGAAGTCATCAAATGGCCATCTCGCTTTGTCAGACTATTACTGACTAAAAACCTACCTATCTATATTCCTTTAGTTGCCCTTTGCGTTCCAAGGCTGCGGTAAGTCTTTCAAATAATCCCCAAACCCAACATAACATAACTACGAGTAAATTTCTCAATAAGGGCCTGGAGACAAGACTGTATTAGACACACTTGTGTACGACGTCTCAGACTTGTCTATGACACCGCAGACTTGTCTATGACAAGACTGTTTTACTCTGACGAGACTACTAGAGAGGAGTGTACGTCCAGTGTTGCCAACAGTTACACTAATTTACCACTAGAGTCAACTTTTAAAACCACCAGAAAACCACTAACAAAAAAAAGCAAAATTTCTCACTAAAAAAATTTTGCTTTCAATTATTTTCATTAGACCGTGATTATTCAAGGGATACCAACCAAAGGCGATAAAAGTAAATACTTATATGTATTTAATTATTGACTTTAAAATAACACGGTAAATTTTCGGAAGGGGTAGCAATATGGCACCTTGCGTTGGAAGGCCCCCAGGTGGACCGATGACCTGGTGAGGGTCACGAGAATCCGATGGATGTGAGACGCATAGGACCGGTAATTATGATGACACTTGGGGAGGCCTATGTCTAACAGTGGACGTCTTTCGGCTGAAATGATAATGATAATGATGGCACCTTTATTTTTCTTTTTTTAAGGGTGGAAGTCATCCATTTTTCCTACTCTGGTTGGAGCGGGAAGACGTGTCAAACTTTTACTGACTAAAACCACACCTGTGTCCTTCAGTTGCCCTTTGCGACATCTCTTTGAGGAGAGCGTGGATTACTACGCGCTGTTGACGACTGGGCTCGGTCCGGTCAATTACCGGCCGGCCGGACAGCTGTGGACGACCCATTGCTGGATGTCCGCAAGTCCGCGTCTACCGTGGCTGGTCGTCGGGGTCGGAATCTCGGCTCGGCGTGAGGACGTTCGTTCCCTCACGCGTGCGGCCTCCTCCTTCGCTAGCATTACGGCTTTGCAGAAGGAGGCAACCGCCTGCTATTCGGGATTGCCATTTCGATTGCCTTGCGGGGCACACCTCTGTGTGCTCTACTGTGTCCTCCGGGATGATGGTACCTTGCGGCCTAATAATGGTGTGTTTTGTTATATAAAACGGGGTCGAAAGTTTTGCGTTCCTAATCACAGTTCGACAACGTATGATGTATCTCAGATTCCTTGCAGCCTTACGTTGACATCCGTACGTTACCTCCTTGCAGTGAGTGGTGACCAACACTGGAACAACCCTCTGAGGGAGGCCAGTCTCAGGGATAACACTAATCGGCTGCTACATTTGTTTACCGGAATTTCATTGTTTTATGGATACACAAGCTCAGGACTGTTGAGGGTGTTTCACGCGGTTTCTGTTTCGGATTCGGTTGGAAGTACCTTGATATTACCATTTTGCGAATCGCCCGGAGGACCCGTTGTAGCATGCGGTGGAGGTTTATCCTGCTTGGGTGAACCGCCGTGTCTTCATAGAAGCAATCGGCGTCAGTGACCTCTCGGTTTGGCCATCAATATGCGAGTTCGATTGGACGGGGATACACGCGTTCAAGATTTCACCGAAATTCATTCATAAGTTGGATACTCTTCATAGGGTAGTTCCCACTATGGAATAACATTTGTCTGATATACGAGGACGTCAGTCAAATACACACCAAAAAATCCTAGGTAAATGAACAAGTAATTTTTACGCCCCAAATGATCAAGCTGCAACAATCAATTTGTAGGAGTATGTGGAACAGAGAGTAAAGCCCCACATACCTCCGTTGAAAAGGGAGGATCCTCCAACCAGACGGGTGTTATGTCTGGTGGGCTATTGCCCGATAGATGATTTCGGGCTGTTCTATATGTTCTAATCGCGCGGAGAACTTTGATTGCGCGATGCAGGATTAGTTCTTATGTGACGCCATAGATGTCGCTACATCACTCCCCTCCGGAGATCGGAGATCGATGGTTCTTGATGCTTCTTGATGCGTGCCAGGCCAGTGGTAGGTTGGTTCCAGTGGGTCGGAACCGAATGCCGCATAGTTCTCGGTGAGTCGGAACTGTCTGCGGTGATGCCCCAGTGAGTCGGGGTGTTGCTATCCCAGTGAGTCGGGATGATGCCCCAGTGAGTCGGGGTGATGATGTCCCAGTGAGTCGGGATGATGCTGCAGGCTCCAGTGAGTCGGAGTAGTGCTGCTGGCTCCAGTGAGTCGGAGCGGTGCTGTGCGACGTAGTGGCTTGACTGCTGGCGTCGACTAGGAGAAGTTCTTTGTGGCTCTTCATATGACTGGCCGAAGGTGCAGTGTGATTCGCCAAGGTCGCTGATAAGGCTGAGGGTGATGACCAGATATGATCCGGTAGGCATGCTGGTGGTCAGGATACCCTTTATAGCCGTGTGTGCTGGCTGTATGGCTCGCTGCTCGAAAGCTTGAGGAAGTGATGATGACTTCACGAAGCAGTAGCTGCACGAAGGCTGCGCTACGTTCTTTGTCGAGGGTCACCAGTTTAGATGTATGTGGAACAGAGAGTAAAGCCCCACATACCTGCGTTGAAAAGGGAGGATCCTCCAACCAGACGGGTGTTATGTCTGGTGGGCTATTGCCCGATAGATGATTTCGGGCTGTTCTATATGTTCTAATCGCGCGGAGAACTTTGATTGCGCGATGCAGGATTAGTTCTTATGTGACGCCATAGATGTCGCTACAAATTCAAGCATGCTCTCGCAAATTCTTCATAAGTACTGTTGTGGAGGAAGATAGTTGACGATGATGGTAATTTTTGGATTCACTGGCTCTTTGGCTTTGCACTATCAGTGCACGTTATTCAGCTGAAGGTCGGTGTCCCGATTATGCTCCTTCGTTTACCTCTACCAAAGCTGTCTGACGGCTTAAACTCTTCAGTGAAACATTATTGAGGCGAAAATTTTACAGGAGGTAACTCTTTCGAACAATCTCGCAGCCTTAGCAGACATTGGCCCTAGAGGCCCCTATCCATTTGCTGACATCTCTATGAGTCGCGCGTAGATTACTGCGCGCCGTCGATTCAGGATTGCTTTGACCAGATGACCGGACGGCTCCACCGCAATCGTCCTGCGGCTTTCAACACCTGGAGCATCACTTCCCTCATCATCCCTCATAGTTTCAGCCACCTTCTTCGATCGTAGTGCTTCACTGAAGGAGGCTACTGGTTGGCATTTTTTCCACTAATTGCCTTCATGAGGACACGGCGGCGCCGGCGCTCCTACCAAGCGGGACTGACTTCCACCGTAAGCTCCATCGTATTCTCCGGGCGATCCGCACCGCGATTGTGACGTGCTCACTGTGACAATGTTGTTTTACCAGAACATAAACCAGAAACATACATAAACTAGTGCCTTTTCCCTTGGGGTAGGCAGAAATGCCAACTGCTACGACCCTTACATACCCTTTCTATTCATTGACGTTCATCATCTGGATCTGAACGAGTACATAACATGTATCCTGAAGGTAATATGCGTTTTTACCTTTAACCGTTTTATGTGAAAGTACAATAAATAATCACGATGCTTTCAGAATGAATTGCGAGCACATAATGATTATACAGTTTTACAAACTTAACGCAGACGAAGTCGCGGGCAACAGCTAGTTGTACAATATTCTTTTTACAGCTTTAATAATTTAATTTACACAAAGCTTATTTTCTATTTAATCTATTGTACATAAATGGGCCTAAAAATATGAAAAACCTTTTTAAAAAGACATATTTCAAAAAAGTATTGGAATTGCTTACAATATCTTTCCGTGTCATAATAGTAATTTCAGGATATGAGGAAAGCATGGCTGTTTTAATACCACTCGGATGACGAAAAGTAGGCGAACAGTCAATACGTTGCAGGACTTGTATAGCAAATCCGTGAGATAAAGGAATGGATGGAAATTGCTACTTTTAACTACTTTTGAAATGGCTCTCTGAGCTCTTTCAAGAGGTACCAAATAAGTTTTTGGTACTCCACCCCACGAGGTATTACAATATTGAATAACAGATTGACAAGTGCTAGATAAACTTGGGTGATCAATTTTGAGTCTGCAATTGCTCGCATTTTTTTAAAAATAGATTAATTTTCGCACTGTTTTAACTAAACTTTCAATATGTGTTCTAATGTCAATTATAACAACGAGATATTTAATGTTGCATGTTTTGAGGATAATTAAGGACATTACATGTACTGACTGAGTGGAATCCACATTTGTGGCCTTAAAGATGATGAAGTCAGTAATATTAGATTGAAGCTCGCGCATGGAGAAGTGAAAATATTTAGTCTTGTCAGCATTTAATGTTAGTAAATTGCTTTGAAGCAAATTAGTCACACTGTTTAAACCTAATTAAAATAAAAGCGTATTCGTACCATTCATTGCTGGTTTTAGCGGAAAAAAATTAAGGCTGTGTCGTAAACATATGAAATAATTTTGCCTTGTTTAATATTTAAATTGCACAAATCATTAATATTAATCAAGAATAGAGTTGGGCCCAGTATGCTTCCCTGGGAAACACCAAAACTAGTGTTTTTTGTCCATCGCTCATGATATCAATTCTAACTTCTTATCTTATCTTATCTTATCTTTGAGGTCTGGTTTCCGCACTTAGTCCTTAGCGAACCACACGAACAGATGAGTCTGAAGAGGCTCATCTGCAAACTGAAGAGTTTGCTCAGGGCGTCTATGAGTGAATTCGGTGCTCCCAAGGTTCGTGTTCTTATCTCGCTGATGGCTGTGCACTTGAGGAGCACGTGCGCGACAGTTTCTTCTGACTCCATGCATCCTTTGCACAGAGGACGCTCCCTGGTATTCATTGTGAAGAAGCGTTTGTTCTAATTAAATTATAACACATTGGTATCGATCGTCTAAGTAGTTGACTAAAAGATCTAGCGACGTTCCCCGAATTCCCATGGCGTCTAACTTGTTCAGGAGTATAGAAACAGACACCGTGTCGAAAGTCTTAGCGAGATCAAGGAAGACCTCTAGAGTCTGGTATCCTTTAGCAAATTCCACGGAGACATGATCGGCCAAATTGCGAAGATGATAGAAATTATTTTTCTCTAAATAGTTAACTAGTCTGCTGTTAACAATTTTCTCTAGTATTTTAGATATAGATGAAAGAATCGATATTGGGATTATTAACTAAGTCTTTGTATTTGGATTTAAAGATGGAGACTACAACTGCTTTATTCAAGCATCTAAGGAAAATACCTTTAAAGAAACAGAGACGAAATATATGTGTTAAGGGAGGTACCAGGATAAGCTTAAATTGTTTAAGGATCTTACTGCTAATATTATCCCAACCGACCGCACAAATAATTATTCGAGTAATTTTGTCTTTGTCAGTGTCTATTTGGGGAATAAGGTTGAACATAGCAATGTTTTGAAATAACAGATTTTAAAACATTACTTTGTTCAACCAGCAAGAGTTTTTTCGACATTCACAAAGTAGTTATTAAAATGGTTTACTAACAAGAGTGGCGACAAATTAGTAAGCAGTAAACTTGAATTTGATACACGTCGTTTTGTTATATAAGTGACGTTTTTAATATGTTTCCGAAGACGTTTGCAATTGTTTTCTGCACTTTTCAATTCATTTTTATCGTAATTCCTTTTTAAATTATTTAAGAGGTCGTTACAATAATTCCTGTAGCGTTCATAGGTTATTTTAATAACATGATCGTCTAGAAATCTCCTAGTTTTCTGATAAATCTTATTTATCTCTTTGAATTAGGCCAGGAGTAAACCAGTTTTAAATTATAAAGTTTACTGTAATAAAAGCCGTATTATGTAATATTGCTGATCGGAAATAGAGTTGTTGCGCAACGCTGTTTTGGAAAGTAGGGCGCCTAACAACTCCAGCGTGAACCTTCGTTATTGAGCACGAAATGTATCCATCGGCAGATTTGAGTCGGCAAGTTGCACGTCACCCGCTGCTAATAATACTGCCGTCCCTGTACCATCACCGGTCGAATTGGTGACGCATGTAGGTACGTCGACCCCTAAGCGTGCCTATTTCGCTATTGTAGCCGCAATCAAACTTGCTGTGTCGCAAACAACGCAGCAAGCAGGTAAAACGAAAAGAGGTAAGCAGAGTGATGAAGATGACTTCACAAATGTAGAGAAGAAGAAGAAGAGGAAGAAGCCTATTTGTCAGAACCAGTGCGGCACCGCGCTGGCAGGACCCAACATGCCTCCAGCAATATCCACGACGCTGCTATACGTTGTGAGACTATATAACTCCACGAAGGTTAAGGAGATCGTGGAATATGTACGAGTCAAGACGAACTGGACTTTGAGAGTCGCGCAGTTGGAGCCGCGCCATAATACGAATTTCAAGATACCTTCCTCAAAGGAGAGTTTTAGAAGGGTGTCGTGTATCGACGATTTCGTGGAAGGATACCGACCTCGCAGCAAGACACGACGCTGTCACTTCGTGTACAATAGGTTATAGTTTTAATAATTTGTTATAGTTTCTTTTATATGTATTAGTTTATTATTTTGTAAGATTATTTGTGTATTTTATCTATGAGCCTTAGTTGCCTGATAATAAAGGATTATTATTATTATAATACGTTATAGGTTGTTACATCTCAGGCTCACTTTTGAAAGGCGTACGAGGAGAAGAAACCAACTCGCAGAGGCCGCTTAGATGCTTTAAATGGAACGTGGTAACAACCGGCGATTATCCGGGTGCTCCATCCCTCTTTCTGGCTTGCACGCCTGTCATTTGAACAAGTCATGGTTAGGCGAGTAAGTCAATAGTCAATCTGGCAATTCCGCCAGTCTTTCAAACACACAAATCTATAGCGATGCTGTGGAATTTTTTGACGCCATATTGTAAAATTTAATCAGTCAGTAGTTTTTATTTGAAGCGAATTTATTTATTTAAACTTCATGTACATTAGTGGTACATTGGAGAACTTAATGCAACAAAGCAATAAATTAAATACTAGATATTTCAAAAAGAATGGGGTGTCATTAAAATTCATAATCATCATCATGATCATTTCAGCCGAAAGACGTCCACTGTTGGACATAGGCCTCCCACAAGTATCTCCATAACGACCGGTCCTGTGCGTTTCGCATCCATCGGATTCCCGCGACTCTCACCAGGTCATCGGTCCACCTTGTGGGAGGCCTTCCAACGCTGCGTCTTGCGGTACGTGATCGCTATTCCAGAACCTTTCGCCCCCATCGACCATCTGACTGCGAGCAATATGCCCTGCCCACTGCCACTTAAGTTTGGAGATTCTTCGGGCTATATCTGTAACCTTGGTTCTCCTGCGGAGATCTTCATTTCTGATGTGATCACGCTAGGCAACTCAGAGTATAGCCCTTTCCATTGGCATTTGAGTAACTTTAAGCATTCTGATGAGGCGTAAGCGACCACGTTTTGGAGCCATATGTTTTTTTTTTTTTTTTTTAATTTCATTAACGCTCAGGCGGTAGCCGGCGCCCGCAAGCCATTGTCTTACTATTGTGTCTCTAATTACGCACGTCAAAAGGTTAATTCGTATAAACCAGTGCTTGACTGCGATCCCACCTGATGGTAAGCAGCGATGCAATCATTGATGGTGAGGCGCACTAGTTTATTAAGAGCCTATTCACTCTAGCCTTGAAGACACCTAAATTATAGTTGGACGGGAAGACCGCAGCAGGCAAATTGTTCCAGTCCATTGATGTACGCGGTATAAACGACGAAGCGAAACGCTTAGTCCGGACCGTCATCACTGGCAACAAGCACTGGTCATACTTTCGTCTTGAGGGACTGTGGTATATTGGACAGTACATTATTACATATTGTGGTATTTTTTGTCATTAAAATTAGATGTTTATAATAATAAAATACCTATTACATATATATGCTAAAAAATGCATATAAATATTATATTTAGCTAAGTATTTTAACAATATGTAAATATTGATTTAGATTTTTGACCAGAGAGAATTTTGATAAACCCTTGTATTGATTAAGGACTTTTAGCACCACGTTTTACTTTACAAATTAATGTTGCCTTGAAAGAAAAAAATACTAGCAAATGAATAAGATTTTACTTACTTGTCTCAAAAAATAAACCCATTCAAATCTATCTTTTGGTTCGTCTGATTCGTTCATTTTTAAATGTCACTAATTTATATGGAAGGTAGAACTACACTGCGCACACCTGTGCAACACACGCCGATCTGGGCGCGTCGGTCTCCACACATTTTATATGGAAACTAGACTTGTAGAGCAAAACTTGATTTACGCCACGCGACGCCACGCCATGCGACGCTACATACGCGACGCCGACCCAGCGGTCCCAGAAATATTTATTTTATTCTATTTGCATTTGTTGCTATAGCGGCAACAGAAATACATCACCTGTGACAACTGTAGCGTATTATGGTTCATGTGATACAGCCCAGTGACAGACAGACGGACAGCAGTGGAGTCTTAGTAATAGGGTCCCGTTTTTACCTTTTGGGTACGGAACCAAAAACCGGTGGCAAAACCTGGGTGTACTGCTTTGAACCCGAAAGAATAAGCTAGTTGGTAGAGTGAGTCTTTTCTTTTGAAGATTTGTCGATGAAAGTTAAGATAAATCGAAGTGTTGGTAAAAAAATGGTTCTTTTTTCAGCAAATCAGAACATTACACTACAGTATCGCTTGAAGATCAAAGAACAGTGGCTGCAGATTAGTACGTCAACACTCGCTTGCCCAGAGTCTTAGAAAAAGTTCGCGAAAAGCGTCCTCGAAGCAATGTACTCCACCACCACGATAACGCATCCTCACATTACACTAAGGTACCAGAAGTCTATTTGAAGGCTTCAAATGTGTAACTGGTGACGCACCCACCTTACAGCCTCGCACCGTGCGACTTCTATTTGTTTCCAAAAATTAAAGACAAAGTCAGAGGCACACGGTTTAACGAGCCCTGAATTGGCGGTGGATGCGTTCCTAGCCATTACAGAGGTTCCTAAAGAAGACTGGTCCAACTGCTTTGTACAGTGGTTCTATTCTATCTATCTATCTATTTATGTGTGGTTTCCGCACTTAGTCCTATGTGGACCATTGTACGTGGGCCATAGCGGCCACAACCTTAGGTGGGCTTATTCCCACCAGCCCACCTCTCTCCAAAAACAGATAAGGCCTCTTAGGTTTTCCAGGGCATCAATAAGGGAGTTCGGGGATCCTAAGGTTCGTGTGCGTATTTCAGTGACACCTGTGCAGTCCAGGAGCACATCTGCAATCGTCTCCTCCCCCTCCAAACATGCTCTGCACAGGGGACTGTCTGTGATGCCTATTGTGTGAAGGTGTTTATTCAGTGTGCAGTGTTGTACAGTGGTTTCAGCGAAGAAAAACAATAAATGTATCCTAAATCTTAAATCTAGTCTTATTTATCAGAATCCAGAAACTTTCAGTATGCCCTAAGTATGTGGCTAAAATCTGAATCCACTGTCAATCGAAACACCTAAATATTTAATAACATCTAATTTTTATAAAGTGGGACTGGGACATGAGTTAAAAATTGTCTGTCAATGAAGTTATTGAAAGATTTGCATTTAAATGTTTTTGTGCAGCAAAAACGTGGTGCTAGAGGAAAATGCTTCAAATTCCCTGGACTGCTTTCGTACAAACATCTGAATCTTACGAGAACTGAACGTCAAGATTACACTGTCGACTACCTGTATGCGCAGAGTACTAGAGTTTCTTGTAAAATGGCCACAACCTTGAACAGCTCGTCGTAACTGGCATGGTTGATGGCAAATTACCAAGAAGCTGCAGCCCAAAAGGATGGACAGATCAGGTCCGCTCCACACTGGACACCCAATAGCACGTCACACTTCATGACATCAAGAACCGTCACAGATGGCGAGACATCATCAGGAAGAAACTAATCCAGCGGAGACTTCACGACCCTCAGTAACGAGGAATACGACTTGAGGAGCAGGAGGGGTGCAATGTCAGAATTAACAATTGCAACAGTTCAATAACTGATTTCACAAGTAAGTTTGTACGGAACTCTCAGTTCACGAGTCCGACTCGCACTTTCCTAGTTTTTCTGTTACATTCAACTTATTTTCATATCTGTTTCATATCCATTATGTACATTTTTTGTGAATAACACCCAATTCGTCTTGAGACACTGTGGTATATTGGACGAGAAGAAATCGCGCAGCTTCCCGAACGCTGCCCAGCCGAGTTGGATTCGACGATTGACCTCTTTCCTGAAGTTAGAGCTACCCAACTGGACCGTCTATCCCAGGTAAACGTAGTCGTCCACAGCTTCGAGTGTAGAGTCTCCGATCTTGATAGGAGTGGGTGCTACATGGATGTTTTTGGATCCATCTTTACGTACGCTGATGATACTGCCTTAATATTCCAGGGTGACTCCTGGGAGTCGACATTCCAACATGCACAACTAAGAGTTGATTCTGTAACTGACCGGTTGGCACAAAATCTGCTAACCCTCAATGTTGAAAAATCTAAGTATCCTACCTAACCTTTTCCCTGTCTAAATTTGGTAAACTTTCGTCATCCCATTTTTCTTTGGTTGCACATTCTTGTAATGCAGCACAAACACCATGCAGCTGTGCCCATCTAAGTCGCACAGATAGTATAAAATATTTGGGTGTCCAGATAGACGACACTTTATCATTTTCCAACCACATAGACTTACAGACTTACCTCCCAACTTTGTAAATTGATATTTATTTTTAAGAACCTCCGCCATGTGGTTGACGAAATGGTGCTTAGACAAGTTTATCTGGCCATAGGTCAGTCAGTTGCCCAGTACTGTCTGACTGGTTATCTCTTAGCTGCCAGTTGCTTTTTTAATGTCTATATTTAGTTTTTATTTTTACTTTATTTACATTGTTCCCACATGATAGTAGCGACAAGAAACATGTAACCGAGATATTTGTAATACATAACATGATTAAAAAGAGTGTCTAAGGAGTTTCTTGCACATTCTTCTCCATAGAGATCTACGCTTTGGAATGTGCAATAAACATCATTTTTTTCTGACTGACTGACTTCTTGATATTTCAAAAGTGCCTGTAAAAGGTTTATTTGAAATAAAATGCTTTGAATCTTGATACAAAATGACTCTAGGGCTTATTAACTACTAGGTGAACCCCGTGGTTTTACCCGCGTTTTTTATTACTGACTAAAACCACTCTGTGTCCTTCCGTTGCCCTTTGTGTTCTAGGACCACGGGTTTTATTTTCATAAATTTCCCGTGGCTTTGGCGGACATCGGCCCCGTTGGGCACCTACGGTGTTGCTGACATCTCCTTAACGCGCGCGTGGAACACTACACGAAGTCGATGACTCGGGTTCGGTCTTTACTGGACCGAGCATGCTGCCCATTACTCGTTTTCCACAAGTCTGCACCTACCGTGTCCAAAAATCACCCTGCGACCCTGCGGCAACTGGGACATGAGGATGTTTACCCTTACGTTTGCAGCCATTTATTTATTTATTTAATTATTCTTTATGAACACAAAAGTACACTACCAATGAACCTTTGAGTGATGCAGAGACAACTTATGGTAGGTGCAATATTAAGTATTTCCTTCGCTAGCATTGGTATTGCGCCACAGGTGGAGGTCACCGCATTACATTCCCTCTCGTTCTGACGAGTTAGGAGGAGGTCGCCACCGCCGATTGCCTCCACGAGAACATGACGGTACTCCACTCAAACGGGGCACACCTTCATCGTATGCTCCAGGTGTACTTGTAGGACTGCATGTTGGAACCAATACTCAAGTTCATATTATAAACAAAAAATTGTTATTAACCGATTATAAATCCAAACTACTGTAAATATAAAGATGAAAATAACCAATAGGTAATACTTTATCCAAACCGAGAATAGAATCCAGGACCTCTAGAATTATTTGAGTGAAAATAATAACAACGGAAATTACTTTTGTTTGTACAGAGTAAACAGGCAAGAAATAATAATTCTTGCCTGTTTATCAAAATTATTAACTGTACTCCAATTGAAATATACCTAAATCATGCCTAGTGGTTTTCTACCGGGCTTGATTTAGGTATATTAAATATTGGAGATATTTTGAGTTGCAGGCTATTTTTTTAAAATAATTTATTAAAATTTCTAATTGCATATTTTAAACAAACAACGTGTATAATGAGACAATCAATTCACTCATCAACTTTTTTATTTGAATAAATCTATAACATCATTCTTAAAATAGAATAGATTTGAATTTATTCGATGCAGACAATACAATAGGCAACAACACAAAAAAAAAAATAAAAAAAATCATTTTGAGGATTTTATTTTTTGTTTAGTTTAAATAGGCTTACTAAATATTTATATTCTAAGCTACAACTACAAACAAAAAGGTTTCTGACAAACAAATTTAGATGAAAATAATGACTAGCTTCAAAAATAAACTTATCAAGTTAATTTATCTCTTTTCAGGAGGTAAAAAATTAGCCTCTTCTTGCAGAATAGGACTTTTTTTAGTCCCCTTCATCCATTCTGCAATTTCTTGCAAGGTCATATCCTTTGTTTCAGGCAAGAATGTATAGATTAAGAACAAGAAGAATGAAGTAGATAAACCAAAGAATAAGAAAGCACCATGAGTACCCCATGATTTGAATAAGAATGGAGATATTTTAACTAAAGTTCCTAAAAGTACCTTTGAAGATAGATCCATACAACACGATGAAAGACCACGGGCTTCAATTGAAACCAATTCACCAGAAATCGTTTGCGTCAATATCACAGGACCAAAACATAATCCTATTGAGTAACCTATCAATAAAAATATAGCAAAGTAATTATTCTCAACAACAAGCGATAGTTTAATTAAATAAGCGTACAAAGAAATCGATAGAAGAAATACAATTCCTACTAAAGATGATCCTATTAATAATTTCTTTCTTGGTAATACTTTTGCAACGATACATCCTATATACATGCAGAATACTGTTACACCATCTAATACCAACATAGCTGTATAAGGTGATATGTGATGACCAGCTGTTATTTTGCTAATTATATCTATTGCGTATACACTAAACACTACCTTTCCAGAAAATATATACAAAGAGTGCACTATCAAACACAAAATTAAAGGCTTGTAAAACTGCCTTGATGATATCACTCGTAAATAGTCAGTTATATATCCTTTTAACTGGAATTTCTTGGATTTCTGCTCTAGAACGAGATTCTTCTGATAGTTTATCAGTTTTTCCAAATCAGCTTCTGCTTGTTTGCCTTGTCCCATCATCCATCTATGAATGTCGGAGCACCTTTCATAGCGTTGCTTTGTGGCCAACCAAAACGGTGACTCTGGTAGAACGATTGCTATCAATAATCCGTAGGCACTGCATATAAGACCAGCAATACCAATGTTTCTCCAATGGAAAAAGGTTCCTATTGCATTCGACATAAAGATACCCCAGAAGAGAGTTGCTGATTTGACAGTCAAGAAAAATCCTCTGTGCTTAGGAGAGGTATATTCTGTGATGATCATGACTGATACAGTGAAGTGAGATCCAGTGTTTATGCCATTAATCACCTGACTGATTATGATTTGGTTGACAGTAGCGCTCAAGTAAAAAACTAAGAAGCTAATGAGATTGCTGATGGTGACGAACATAAACGTGTATTTTCGTCCGATATACTTCATGAAGATTGGTAAAATGAAGGTCCAGGGTAGGCCTGAATACACCATGATGGCAGCTGGAAAATAAAAAAATAAATTGATATTTCAAACAATTAATTTCAAACAACAATTTATTGGTAACCTAATTAATACTATAAGTATATTATTATTAATACTATAACTATCTAGCAAGAACCAACAGAAATATTTTATTTGTTTTGTCTTTTCAAGCGCCTACCATTATTGTTTTATTGTGACAACATGCCATTTATTGCTAGATGGACATAATTCTTCAAATCTTGCAAATTCCCAAAAAATATTTATTATAAAAATATTCTATCAAAAAATATTTTTGATAGAATAATTTAATAAAATGCTTTTACAGCATCGGCATCACAATCGATTCTTTTCTGTAATTTTAAACAGCATTTGCTACTCTTAATACTTACGTATCCAAGAAGCAGTAGATTCACTAACAGCATCAAAGGAGTTAGCTTCTTTCCTTATCTGAGGGATGAACACAGTGGAGGCGCCAAAAGACATGCCCATGATAAAATAGCAGGTCCATCCGCCACTACTGATCATCATCTGAGGAACGAAGATGATTATTTATGTAATACCTAAATTTTCTATGATAAATAATATTACTATGGTAAATAAAGGTCAAAAAATATTGGAGCCTTGTCATGCCGGTTTCCATTCTGTGTAGCTAAGAACCTATATCTTAAAGCGACTGCCAATGCAGTTATTGGATACCATTTGGAATTGGTTATCAAATGGAAGTCAAAAAGTTAAGTGAAACAAATAATAAACCGTTTAGTAGCCGAACAACTTCTTTAAATAGTATTTATCAATCATTATTGTTCTACCATCGTAAATCAGTTGTGACAAGACTATTGTTGTCGATAATCCTGATATGGTGGTACAAGATAATTATGAATGCCACACAATGATTCTTGATATCACTCGGAAGGTGATAGCATGAACGTCAGCTGAATAATAAAGAATTAATTATCTTTTTGTTGCAGCTTGCAAGGTTGTTAACAATATGTGAGGTGTGTGGATTCTGGTTCAAAGTATTGGGCATTGGTGTAATGAGCCTCGATTATTAGACCTTGATTTATTTGGTAAAATTTAGGTGACGGCAAATTGAGATTACTTTTTTAGATTTAGCTTTTTTAGATCTAATTAGATACACAAAATAAAGTCCTTTCCTGCAGTTTTAAAATAAATTGTAAATTGATGGGTGTCCACCACTTTTGAGTTAACTTTGTACCTAGGGAGTTTGATTGAAAAAGAACTGTAATATGCCTAAATCTAATTTGTTTATACCCAATAATTTTTAATTTTAATCGAACACGTAAAAGATTAGATAAAGAAGCCGTGGCGCCATCTTATGCGTGTGTATTGTGCGTCCACTTGCGGTATATATGTTGCCATTGCAATAATTGGGAGATATTTTGGTTACAATTCCGTGTTTATTTATTTTTAAATTATCGAAAGAAAAAATATTAAAAAATGTATAAGTCTGTTTCAATATTTGGTCGCTATAAAAAACCTAGAGGAAAATACTGCTCATTAAGTCAAATCTCTAAAATTGTAACAGGGATATAATCGATTGGGATAATATCAATTTTACATCATCACCATCATTTCAGCCGAATGATTTTCATTGTTGGACATAGACCAAGGCTCAAGTATCACCACAAAGACCAGTCCTGTGCATCTCGGATTCCCGCGACCCTTTATTTATTTCACAAGATCAGGTCAAAAGAGAAGGAGTAGTATATCTAAGAAGTCTGGATGAGAAGTTTTCAGAGAGATACTGATAAAAGCGGTCTATTTACTGAAAAAGTTTGCCAGCTGAACAAATGGTCCCTCAAAACTAGGAAAGCCGACCTAGGACCTACCGAAATAGGAATTTTATTCAGCTTGATTACAAACATACTTTAATTTTAAAGTTATGTACCTGTCTGAAGAAATATATCCTCTTCTCCCATTTATTTTTCCGTTCCACACGTTTTTCCAACTCATAATCTTCCATTTTGCACCAAATCACTTCGCAACTGCAGTTCGATTGAAGGATCACTTAAAAGTTAATATAGTTTTTATCTTATCTTATAAATTAATGGATAAAATGTGATTGATTTGGCAATTTGATAAAAGTGTAATATTTTTATGATTTTCATTATGTTTAATTGTCTTATCATCTAAGTCGTGGGTTCAGTCAAAACTAGTAAATAAAGATATTTTAGTGTCTGGTCAAAAACCTTTGCGGTACAAACAAGAGGGGTGACTTTATCCTTCTGGTCTCAAATCTGAGTAACAATTCTTTCGACCGGAAAATTAACACCAGGACCCATTACGATCCCTAAAGCAGTATTAACAGCGAAAAAAAAAATGAAGGCATTAAAACGGATGTTCATGTATGCCAAATAACACAGTATAGTGCCTGATTTTGTAACAAGAACAAACACTTAGCTCAGAAGAAGTAAAAGAACAGTAAATTTAAAAAAAAAAAAACAAAGATTCAGACATGACACACGACGGTCACACCATCAACTTGCAGGAAACTATAACGATATATCTACAAGCTGACCACAGGGCATTACTACACTGTGGTTACAAGAAAGTTGGCATTGTATTTCCAGTAAACTATCATATGTCACAATAGATTCCAGTCTAAAGGGTAAATAGACAACCTACGGACTAAGGACATAGGTGAATGAAACCCAGGTTTACAACTGTTCTTTTTAATAGATACTTAAACGTTTTATTGTACAGCTGTAAAATACTGTAGAAGCTTAAAATTAATTGGGGGTAACAATTGATATCTTATTGCTAAAAGAAATTAATTGCAGATAACCTTAGAATGGATTTGATAGAAAAGGATAAAAAATAAGCAATATAATATTTACAATACATAACTAATATTTATTTATTTATTAAAACTTTATGCACTAGTAAGAAACACTGTACAAAGGCGGACTTAAATAAATACACTTAATACAAACATTATAATATACAGGGTGTCCAAGAACCTGGCGTCCAACTGGATTCCCACGATGCCCCAAGTTCTAACAGTACTCAGAAAAATATTTTAAAAAATCCACCCCATGTACTTACAGAATTATACTGATTTCAAAAAAAAAAGGGGAAATGAGCACCCTGTGACATACTTTTGAATGCTGTGACTGCTAATGCTGATAATTTCGATATTTCTTGGAGGTTTTGTAATCTAGGGTATTGCTGTGTCTAAATAGAATGTAAAAATAAAGTACTTATTGTACCATTTTAAAATAAAATATTATTTTAACTAAAGGTGATATGGAAAACTATTGAATTTCGCAACTTTGACCGACTGTAGTGTAAAAAAAATGTACCAAAATAGTATGGCAAGTGACGTCAAATTTTGACGCGTTTATTCCTCTTTTTAAAAAGGTATAATACTTACACATTAATTTGAAAAAAAAAAATTTGATAATATTTTTACTCAACAACCCAATTTTTACGATGTCTTACAGAATTCTTAGAAAGAAAAATTTACGACGAATTGAATCTAACCTCTAAAGAATTACTATTGTATGCTCATAAAAATAACAACAGGCCTCTCAAAAAACAGGTTAGACCGTAAGGGACGGTATGTGCATGCATCTCACCATAGTGATTCGTTATTACAACAGGAGGGAGCAAGACAGAAACTATCTTTGCGATTTGCTGGTTCTTCTTTATGGTACCCCATTATTCAGGTAAGAGTGAGGGAGAAAAAGGTTAGAGGTGCGAGTGGGATAGATAGTGACGCTATCTGGGATCGTGCTATTTAGGATAACAGTACGGTCAGTACGCGTCACTGCCTCCTGCCGTTACTACGCACCTCTCTCTTATTGTTACCATTGATCACGTACTACGATTTAAAGCTTTGTTTATTGGACTCGATTACTCTTTGTGCTCTGGACTTTGAAACGAACTCTTTACGACGACCTTTGCCTGTGTTTGGACAGTTTGTGTTTTGTGTGTGCTACCATGGCGACCTACACTCCGCAAGAATACGCAAATATGCACTACATTTATGGAGAATGTAGAGGTAATGGACGAGCTGCAGCGAGACTTTACAGAGAAAGGTATCCGAGGGCTACGCGATATCCCGACCATCGAGTTTTCATTAATGTGCACAGATCACTATGTGACGGGCGGTTCCCCAATCAAGTAGCTGGTGAAGGACGACCCGTAAATGACTTCATACGCGATGAAGTTTTAGAGGCGGTGTCGGCAAATCCAAGCATCTCTGTGCGAGGAATAGAAGCTGATACGGGGATACCGAAGAGCACAGCACACAGTATTCTCCAAAAAGAAGAATATCATCCGTACCACGTACAGCGAGTGCAAAGTCTTTTACCTCGAGACTATCCGAGCCGAGTCGCGTTTTGTGAAACAATCCTGCAAAAACATCGAGAAGACGAAAACTTTATCGACAAAATTTTGTGGTCAGATAAATCAACATTTAAGAAGGATGGCTACATGAACCTACACAACTTGCACGAGTGGCATGTGGAAAATCCGCACTTGATGCGAGAAGATAGATCCCAGTACCGGTTCAAAGAGAACATGTGGACCGGTATTCTCTGTGGGAATATTATTGGTCCATTTGAGATGCCCGAGAATTTGACTGGCGAATCATATTTAAATTTTCTTCAAAATGATTTGCCAAACTTACTAGAAGAGACCCCACCAGATATGTGGTTCCAACACGACGGCTGTCCAGCACATTTTCGCGTATCCGTTAGAGAGTTTTTGGACGAGCAATACCCGAACAGGTGGATTGGGCGATCAGGAACAATCCCGTGGCCAGCCCGCTCACCTGACTTAAATCCGCTGGATTTTTTTTTCTGGGGAACTATGAAGGAGCTCGTTTATGCGAAGCCCATTAATGACATCGCTGACCTTCGTGAGAAGATAACACAAGCAGTGCAGGTGATACGTCAAAAAAGTTACTCGCGAAACATAAAGCGGTCCTTTTTAAGGAGAGTGAGAGCTTGTATTGCCGCGGGTGGTCAACATTTTGAACATTTATTGTAATAAAATATCTTTAAACTAACATTCTTTGCTTTTATTCTACTGGGAACCCATCTACCTGTGTGTATTTCCTTCTTGCTCACTCTTGGAACCGAAGTAAATAATAGTAGTAACATAACAGTTTCTAAGATAAGAAAGGGTCCGACAGTTACCGTTAGTAGGTAGGCACTTCGTAAAAATTGGGTTGTTGAGTAAAAATATTATCAAATTTTTTTTTTTCAAATTAATGTGTAAGTATTATACCTTTTTAAAAAGAGGAATAAACGCGTCAAAATTTGACGTCACTTGCCATACTATTTTGGTACATTTTTTTTACACTACAGTCGGTCAAAGTTGCGAAATTCAATAGTTTTCCATATCACCTTTAGTTAAAATAATATTTTATTTTAAAATGGTACAATAAGTACTTTATTTTTACATTCTATTTAGACACAGCAATACCCTAGATTACAAAACCTCCAAGAAATATCGAAATTATCAGCATTAGCAGTCACAGCATTCAAAAGTATGTCACAGGGTGCTCATTTCCCCCTTTTTTTTTGAAATCAGTATAATTCTGTAAGTACATGGGGTGGATTTTTTAAAATATTTTTCTGAGTACTGTTAGAACTTGGGGCATCGTGGGAATCCAGTTGGACGCCAGGTTCTTGGACACCCTGTATAGCAGAGGAATATGTATACTTACTTAATCACTTAATTATTGACTACTATATTCATTGTAACTAAATTATTGATTATTATAAAGTTACAAATCTTTTATATTATTGTATGTTAAAAGGCGGGTCATAGATGTAATTTACTATATAAACTGTAACACTAAAATGTTTTTTACCTACCACCACAACAAACTATTCTGAACTTTGAAAAAGAAATACTTAATGACATTCAAGGAGAGAGGTAAGTTTGTGCTTGTCTTACCGACACGGGTAAAGCGTTCCATAGCCGCACTTCTTAAATTACGAGTGACTTAAAAAATTTGATGGAATGATTTGGCATCTCTAGCTTCAATTTTTTTAATGACCGATATCTACTATGTGTGTCATGAAAGAACTTTTTTTTTTTTAAGATAATGCGAGGGTTTGCACAACAAACTATCATACTTCATAATAGCAAATTAAAACATAACTTACTCGTACGTATGAAGGAAACAATCCTTCTAGCCTTCTCTTAGACTTAATCCTTTGTTTCCTACTTAGACTGGAAGATTTCCCCCAGCATTTAAAATCGCAAGTTCATAATAACGCTACTTTGTAACAGGTAAAAAGTTAACTTCTTCCTTCAAAACTGCTCTTTTCTCAGACCCCTTCATCCATTCCGCAATCTCTTGTAAACTCTTGTCTTTAGTTTCAGGTAAAAATTTATAAATCAAAAACAAAAATATTGAAGTTGCAACCCCGTAGAATAAAAAAGCACCATGGGTACTCCATGACTTGAAAATGTATGGTGAAACTTTAACTAAAGTACCCAAAAGTATTTTAAGACACAAATCAATACAACATGAAGATAATCCTCTACATTCTAAAGATACTAACTCTCCAGAAATAGTTTGAGTTAATATCACAGGTCCACAGCAAACACCAACTGAATAACCGATTAATAAAAATATAGCTAAGTAAGTATTTACATCTAAAATAGACAGTTCTATTAAATACGTGAACATTGAAATCAATAAAAGAAATCCAATTGCTATTAATGATGAACCTATTAACAATTTTCTTCTGGGCAATAATTTTACAAATATACATCCAAGATACATACAGAATATTGTGACACCGTCTAATATTAACATAGCTGTATATGCTGATATTTTGTGCCCAGCGGTAATTTTGCCAATTATATCTATAGCATACACACTAAAAACTACTTTACCAGAAAATACATATAAAGATTGTACCAAAAGGCTCAAAAAGAAAGGCTTATAAAATTGCTTGGAAGATACAACATTGTAATATTTAGTTACAAATCTTTTGAACACAAAACCCTTTGGTTTAGAATCCATACATAGGTTCTTTTGAAACTTGATTAGGTTGTCTAAATCTACTTCTGATTCCTTTTCTTCTCCCATTAGCCATCTGTGTGATGATGAACATTTGTCAAACCGCTGTTTGGTGGCCAGCCAAAATGGTGACTCAGGAAGCATGAACGCTACCAAAAGACCGTAGGCACTGATAACAATTCCAGCAATTCCTATATTCCTCCAATGAAAGAAAGTTCCAATAGCATTAGACATAAAGATACCCCAGAAGAGCGTAGCAGATTTTACTGTTAAAAAAAAACCTCTGTATTTAGGTGAGGTGTATTCTGTGATAATCATGACTGATACAGTAAAATGGGATCCTGTATTGATGCCGTTGATAATTTCACTGATGATAATGTGTTTGACAGAAGTACTTAGGTAGAAGACCACGAAGCTAATTAGATTGCTGATGGAAACGAATGTGAAGGTATATTTTCTTCCAATATATTTCATTAAGGCGGGCAGGATGAACACCCAGGGCAGGCCAGCGTAAACCATAATGGCAGCTGAAAATAAAAACTGAAAATTAAAAAACTTATTTTGTTAAAATGTAAAACATAATTATAATTATAACATAATTTATATTATAAAAGAAAGTCGTGTTAGTTACACTATTTATAACTCAAGAACGGCTGAACCGATTCGGCTAAAAATTGGTGGGGAGGTATTAGGTATTATTTTTATCCCATAAAGTAAGGAAGAGTAGGGTAGAGTAGCGTAGCGCGCCCCAATCTACCCTACGTAGAGTGGAGTAGGATGGGAGTAGAGTAAGGTAGAGTAGTGTAGAGTAGGGTAGGGTAGGGTAGGGTAGAGTTGGGTAGAGTAGTCGCGGGAAAAAGCTAGTAATGTTTATAAAATGAGATGGTTGTGCGTCAGAGAAATTGTTTTTGTCTATTTTTAAAAATCTTCAACTGTATTGCTAGACCAGAAAAACACACTATTATAATATCAGTGAATCTAGCGCAACGTATTATTAGACAATGCTAAAACAACAATATAAAAAACTTAATTCTAAAATTATACATTTATCAAGTTTGACAACATTTAAATAACGTGTGATAATCAAGTGCAAAGTCAATAAAGTAACTGCCGGCTTTCTTCTTCTTTATATTTTCCATAACAATACGCTATTTCATGTTCATTTTTTAGGTTCCGTACCTCAAAAGGAAAAAACGGATCCCGTAAAGGATCATTTTTGGTCCATCTGTCTGTGTGTCAAGACCCTTTATCTCGGGAACGCGTGGAGGTATCGAGTTGAAATTAAAACCATATTCTCAAGTTTGCGATCATTTGAAACTGCGAAAAAATCAAACTTCTAAGTTAACAAAAAAAATCTTTTGTTAATATCATAAAAACGGATTTTGGCATAAAGTAAGGTCTTATAGCACAGATATAGGAACAAATCTGAAAACAATGTTGCTACGTCCCTCGTCAAAAAATACTTCATTAGCGATTCGGAAAAATCTTCGAGACTCGAATTCGGGAATTGAACTATTTACTTATGTAAATTTATACGGAACCCTCAGTGCGCGAGACCGACTCGCACTTGCCCAGTTTTTTTTTTAATTACTTAATTAGAGGAAAACATTTTATCTAGTTTTTCGTTATTGCGTTTCCAGTCAAAATAAGTAAACATGTTTTAACAAAACGTGCTATGTAAATTCTTTAAAACTATTGCAGATAATTTTGTTTGTACACAGAATATAAATACTACAAAACATCTTGATGTTTATAGCTCCCAGTATGTACTATACTTTATTCGAGGCACACTAGGAACCAGGTTTCTAAAAATAACATTTACTTACTGAATTAGGAGTCCTACCATTTTTTTAAGGTGGGAAATCATTAAATAACTTCTCACGTTCTATGGTGGAACGAGAGGTGCCTCACCTATGTTCTTTCAATTGCCTTTTGCATTCTAGGCCCTAGCAGACATCGGCCCTGCCGGGACTCTACGGTTTGCTGACAAGTCTTTGAAGCGCCAGACCACGTGACTGAGCGTTGAGATGACGTCAGAACAAAGGAATCGGAGGCGTGGCCGATTCGAGACGATCGACGAAAAGAAAATCGAAACGAATCGGTTGTAACTTGGCTAGGGGGGCTGGTCACGACATGGCACCCGCCTCTCATGCACAAGTAACCGGGCAAGTACCAATGTAAATTTTTCATTTCATATGTACTTTTCTAAGTTTATCTTTGGACATTACTGCACCCTGTGCCTCAGAAAGCACGTAAAGCCACGGTTGTCATTCGTAGATCTTTAACAGTCGTTACCGGTAGTCAGACTCCAGAAAGTCTGACCATCAGTCTATCCAAGGAGTATTATGATGCCCAATTCCTACTTTTCATTATCCAGTCTGCATGCATTTCAATTTAAGTAAATATCAAGGTATACCAGTTACTAACATGTCCATTAAACATACGCTGATCAGGCGCGATAGTAATTTTAATATTGATTTTTGAATTGAATTTATTTGACTAGACCAGGTTTAACCTGTTCTTAGGACACCAGCCATTAAGCACGGTTTTCCTTATGATAACAGTCTCTCAATAAAGCAGTGTTATAAAAATAGCATTTAATGCATTAATTTGCTAAAGATTTAGTTTTATTTTTCATTTTGAAATGGCTCGCCCTTCACTGTAATGAACGATCCTTGTGCTCTTGATTATTTAACCTGTTGTATGCCAGAACGCAAATGTACGCGGGACACAATGGCTTTTTAATTGTGTCTGTAATAAGAAAGGTTAAAACAATATTTTAAAGTGTCGGGCAGTTCTCATAATGTTAACCTTCAAGCACCTAAATACATACTTCTTCATAATCCTTCTCACCGTACTGGGTTTATGGCTAATTCATACACTGTCTCTACCATCAAACTCTGGAATGTGCTTCCCTTTGACATCAAAAAAGCTGACAGAAAATTTTCCTTCAAGTGCAAAAGTCGGAACTACTACTTGAAGTCCTCTCAACCATAGTTTGCTCTTCGTCATAATTGTTATATTTTAAGTTATCTTAATTATAATGATTTAATATTTATCATAGTATTTATTAGTTTATATTATAAGCATAGGTATTATATACGTATTTTACTATTATAAGCAACTTAAAAGAATAGCATAAAAGAAGAAGAAGAAATCGAAGATATAATAATAGATTTAGAAAGAAAGAATAATAAGAACAATATAAAGAATGAAGACGAAAGGAAAAACAATGGGTACTTACGTATCCAAGAAGCTGTAGATTCACTGACAGCATCAAAGGATTTAGCCTCTTTCCTTATCTGAGGGATGAACACTGTGGAAGCCCCAAAGGACATGCCCATGATGAAGTAGCAGGTCCATCCACCACTGCTGACCAGCATCTGAAAGGTATATAGTACAGTTTTTTTTTCGACCCGCAAGTATTCCAACAATATCGTGTTCCATCCTTTAATTCTTTTAATTCTTTTAATTCTTTATTGTACACAAAAACATAACATAATATATTGATATACAAACAATTCATGTACAAAGGCGAGCTTAACTCAGCAATGAGTTTTCTCCCAGCAAACCTTTGAATTGTAGAGAGAGAACGTATTCGAGGGTAGGATCCAGTGCACAATATAAACCTATATACTAAGTCTATTATATAATTATATTATACATACTAATACATACTATATATACTAATATTATGTCAATAATGAAATGAAGTGCTCTTTAAGTTCAAGTTCCATTTATCAAAGAAGTCCAATTAATGGTTGGTCTTCACGAGCGCTTTGAGCAACATTAGACCGCGTATAAGAGAGGTGGATAGATCTACAGTAAAGAAAAAAAACTACAGTAAAACACACGTTTAAATGGCATTACGGAAGACCCTAGGTAGTACCCCTGTGTGGACTGTCTAGTGTATTTATCATGGTGTTTCGGGAAAATCAGGAGTATTATAATAAAAGTACAATATGTACGGTTGAACGGTGTAATGTCGATTATAGCAGTTAACAAAAAAGATTTTGAATTAAATTTTGAAAATATAGAATTATATATTGTATATATTATGTTATCAATAGATTGGTATATAGATTTTGACGGTGATCATAAAATTTGATAGAGATGTACTGTTTCTGGTTTAGACGAGTTATACCAACTGGAGGGACGCGTTTACAAAGCTATTCACATACAGTATAAGATAATACAAGATAGCACTAATGTCATCAGCTTACAGCAGTTCCCTTCTAAACACAGGCCTCTTAATTGTCAGTATCTCTCATCCAGTTTCCATCAGCCACCATGCAAAGATCGTTGATCCATCTAGCTTAAGGGCTTATCTTATATATTTTATGGTTTTTAGGTTACTATTGGACTTGTTTGACATAAATGAGCATGTCAGTTGAGAGTTTGTCATGCTCACTCAAATGTTTCACTGATGGTGGCGCGTGTGTTGGATCATTCGGTTCCCTTCAAAATGGTTGAGCTGAGTGGTGCTAATATTCGCGTCAGGTCCGTGAACGGGCGCTGTCAGTTGAGACTGGTCATCTCTTAGCTGCCAGTTGCTAGTTTAATATCTATATTTAGTTTTTATTTTTACTTTATTGACATTGTTCTCACATGATAGCGACAAGAAACATGTAACAGAGATATATGTAATTGCAGAACATGATTGAAAAGAGTGTCCATGGAGTTTCTTGCACATTCTTCTCCATAGAGATCTACGCTTTGGAATGTCCAATTAGCATCATTTTTTCTGACTGACTGACTTCTTGACATTTCAAAAGTGCCTGTAAATGGTTTATTTGAAATAAATGCTTTTGAATCTTTGAATCTTTTGAATCTTTGAATCTTTTGAATCTTGAATCTTAATCTTATCTTGTGTTTACCAATTTGCGGTCAAGAAACTTATCAAGTTACCCTTAGGTCGACTGGCAGAAAATGCCTAAGACATTACGTCCGCCTTAGTACAGTGTTTTATTAGTGCTTAGAGTTTTAATAAATAAGAATGATTCATAATTTTCTATTATCACGCGGGTGATACTACTGGTGCAAGCTTGTATAGCCTTATATATACCTACAGACCTGTATTTTAATGTTGTAGAAAATCTGGTCCTTTAAGTTCACCTATTATTAATTCAAATTAACCTACCGGTCATTAGATATGGCATAATTATTTTGAATGTTAATAAGAATAATTTAGAAGGTACGACAAAACTAACTGGTAACTGCGATATATTTATTTCAATATTTAGTGTGTTTAATTTACATAAACTTAAATTGAGATTAAAGATTGTTTTTACCGGGGGGGGGGGGGGGGGGACTATGTCACATTGTACTGAGATCGGTGTATCATCACTAACAGGACTATAGTTGCTTGTAAGCCGGATATAGTGGTGATAGACCGATTAGCGCGACACACAAAAAAAGTCGACATCACCATTCCAAATGATAAGTACCTCGTGAAAGTCGAGAAAGAGAAACAAATGAACACCTCAACTTAGCACACGAGGGTGTCGACAGGTAGGATGTGGACTCGGCTGTCATTGTGCCGATTGTAGTTACCGCCAAAGGTCTGATGGCCTTGACTACCACTTGTCGAAGCTTTGTGCTGTTGGATCAAGGGCTTGATTCAGGAGGTTTTTTTTTAAGGTGGTAAACCATCCAATGGCTTCTCTCTTCTCAAGCGGGAGGGCGTGTCCAACTTTTAGTGACTAAAATTACACCTGTGTCCTTCAGTTGATCTATGCATTAAAGGACTACAGTTTCTCTTTCAGAAATTTTCCGTGGCCTTAGCGGGAAACGGCCCTGCCGGGCCCTCTTCGAGGCGTGCGTGGAACACTACGCGCCGTCGACAACTCGGTTGGGCGGCAAGCTACCCATTGCTCATTGTCAGCAAGCCCGCGACTATGATGGCCGGGGAACGCCTTGCGAATTCTGATTCTTGAGATGGTAGCTGGGGTGGGTGGGGGGTGGGGTGTGGGGTAGGTGGGGTCCGTTCTTTTACGGTTGCGGCCATCTCCTTTATTAGCATTACATCATCCCATTGCTCCTAGCTCCGAACCATATAGCCTGAACCAGTGCCCAACGCGAGAGGTCGCTACTGCCGATCACCTCCACGACGACGCGACGGTGCTCCGCCCAAGCGAGGCACACCTCCACCGTATGCTTCATCGTGCTCTTCGAGCGGCCCGCATAATGGTAACGTCCGGGCGTTTCTTTCGCATGAATCCGAAACAGGAACTTCCCAAACTAGCCGTGTCTGGTAAAGACCTGTATGGCACCTCTCCAGCTACTCCTCAAAAGGGGACTTACCGCCGCGATTGAAGCGTGCCCAAAATGCCTTATGTTCAGTAAGTAAGAGCAACATTTTGATGTTACTTAAGTATTGGATTGATTTGGATTCACCTATATGTGAACATGCATTTTTAGCATTCGTGATTAAAATCATTAGAAAAGAATGTATCTGATATTCATTTGAGGAAGGAAAACGGTAAAATATACCCACTCAATAATAACTGTAGTTACTTAAAACTTGTTTAGATATCATTAACCTGAATAGCCCTCACGATTCATTATATAATGAAAAAACAAGAACATATCGTACGTGCTGATAACCGACCAAGAAACTCAAGGTCGCTTCTTGTTTTCGTCTACCCTCAATTTCGGCTCTTACATCTAGGCAAAAGCTCAACAGGCTGCCAAAAAATTGGGGATCTTAGCAAAGGTGAGACGGTACTTTACGCCGCAACAGCTGCTCTCATCGATCGTATATGGAATACTACTCTCATCTTTGGGATTGGTCTGCCAAATAAATCTCAGCTTGATGCCCTGGAGTCGATTGATGAGCGAGCCAAGGAGATCTTCGGTGATGATGCACTTGTTGAGTGTGACTGCAAAGTCTTGAGCATCGACGCCGAGTTGCTGGTCTGTCGGTTTTCTATCGATTACATTTCGGGGAGTGTACTTTGGAATTGCACAATTTAATTTCACCAAGTCTGTTCCATCATCAGATCACTAGACGTACGGCGCTGTGCCATTGGTAGTGGTGGTAGTGGTAAAGCGTTTTAGAAACACATTCATTATGCATACAGCTAAGGAGTGGAATTCCCTGCCGGAGTCTGTGTTTCCTGATAGCTACAACCTAGGGGTCTTTAAGTCAAGAGTGAATTGGTTACTTCTGGGCAGGCGTGCTCCATCGTCAGAGGGATCACATCGGGCAGATTGCCAAACTTGTCAAAATCAATAATTATGAAATCAATGATAAACCATTCTGACACTATTGTAATAGCAGACTTGAGGCCCAGGTCAGATAGAGGTCAAACGCGAGCCTAACAATAATTATAAAAAATAAACAAATCATGCGTTTATTCATCAATAGTGTAAGGTCTGTAGGCTTTTTTTAAGGTAGGAAATCATCCAATGACTTCTCTCGCTCTAGGACGGACGTGAGGGTGTCAGACTTTTACTGACCAAAACCCACCCCTATGTTCCTTCTTTTAGATCAAGTTCTGGAATAGCATATTTTTTATACTGGGAGAGTTTTCCCTTGGGTCAATTTTCTACTTTCAAGGATGCAGAACCACTTGCAGCATTTAGGCAGTACATAATATTAAAAAGTCAATAAGGGTCAAGGAGGTACTAAGGTTATCAGCCTAATAGAATAGAATAGAATAGAATAGAATAGAATAGAATAGAATAGAATAGAATAGAATAGAATAGAATAGAATAGAATAGAATAGAATAGAATAGAATAGAATAGAATAGAATAGAATAGAATAGAATAGAATAGAATAGAATAGAATAGAATAGAATAGAATAGAATAGAATAAATGTCTGTTGCTGTGAAATTTTACAAAAGAGTTACCACGGCCCTGGAATCAAAGGAGCGACTGAAGGAACACGGTCAGGCTTTAATCAGCATAAGTATAATACTTCCACATGCTCCGACCAGGACCTGTACCATGACGCTTAAAGTAAGATTGTTTCATCCTTATTTCCAGTGTGGGTAAGAGATGGCGCTAGACAACCTGTATAGCCCTGTCTTTTACCCATACTGAAATAAGAATGAAACAATCTTACTTTGAACGTCATGGTAACCCCGCAGGGCGAGACATGTTATTTGATGATTTCTTAACAAACCTTTCCTAACTTCAAATAAAAAGCTTTTTACAAAAAAAAATACAACCGACTTCAATATAAAAAAAAAACACTAAAAAAGTGCAATTTCGCTTTAATTTCGGAACACGGTGTTTCTATAATAGTTTTGTCTATTCGTTATATAACACTAATTTACGTTTTTTATTTCACACTTTTTTGTTGTGGTAGCACCACTAAAAAGTACCCCTCAAACTTAAATACTTTAAAGCCAGAGTGCATCTCATATCAATGTCAATAATCCCAAACACGGTTAGACTACATTAATTTACCTTCTGGCTTAATTATCAGATCAGTTCGATATATCTCATCCCCCTTTTCTTTAAGCCAGTAATCGACTACACTACTAAACAAAGCAATTTTACTTGTTACGACAGTTTTGCTGTAACGTAAGAAATGTGTAAATTAGAGGAAGTTTGAAAGTGGTGCTAGTAACTGAAAAGATTAAAGGGAATAAAAGGGAATAATATTTAATAATAATAATATTCCACAACTATCACACAACGCCGTCTAATCTCAAGCTAAGCAGAGCTTGTGTTATGAGTACTAGACAACTGATAAACATACTTATATATTTCTAAATACATATTATTATACATATTATAGATTAAATTACACCCAGACACAGAACAAATGATCGTGTTCATCACACAAACGTCTGTCCTGGGTGGAAATCGAACACACGACCTCCGGTATAGCAGTCAGGGCCACTCACTGACCAACACGCCAGTCAAATCGAATCGGAATCGTTTGTTTTGGTATGTTCATTTGAAGAGGAGGGATGAAACGCAAGTTACCAAAAGAGTTATGATTATACACGTATGTAGATAGATGGAAAGGTAGGCCAAAGAAAAAGTGGATGGATTGTGTGAGGAGTGATATGAAAGAAAAGGAATTCAGTAATAGCGTGGCGTTTGATAGTATAGATTGGAAGAATATAATAAGGCCAGAAAGATGATGACTGATCTGTCGGCACTAGTGGAAGTAGTTTTCATATCTCCCATCTTAAATCCATTGTCACTTTTTACGATTGTCTCAGCAAGAGTATTCTCTCCCTTGGTGCAAACTTTTTTGGGAATAAAACTAACAAAAAATAAATACAAACATTTACCTGTCTAAAGAAATATTTCCTTTTCTGCCATTTATTTTTGCATTCCATGCTTTTTTGCGAATCAAGAGGTTCCATTTTTCAGAAAATTCACTTTGTAACTGTAGTTCTGTTCATTCACTTATTAATTTAATAAATATTTTTTTAATAACTAGTTAAATTGTTTTTATATAGAAATTTTAGAATGAATAACTCTTGAGACTCTTTAATTTCAGTAAAAAAATTATGTAATTTTTTACCTTGTTTTCACAAACATGTTTTTATTCTTATTTTACTTAACAGTTTTATCTTGCAAGTCGCAAGAGGTTTCCGAGCTTAATAAGTTTCATAAGGGCCTTTCGCAGGCTTTAAACACATCATGTCCACCATTTTATATTTAGTAACAGGACCTTTTTGACACCTTCTTTCTTTTAAATTTAATTAAAACGTTGAACATTGAAAAACTATTGATCTAACCCATTAAAATTATCAATAAATTCGAGCTAAGAACAGTGGACGGAATAAAGGGAGACTTTTGCCCAGCAGTGGGACAATGTAGGCTAGATATAATATGTAATAATAATAGAGAGAAATGAATTGATTTAAAAATATATTGAAATACCATACAAAAATGCTTAAATGCTTGATCAAATTACAAAGGTTGAAAAAAATTAAGAAAAAAAAATCAGTTATTTTTTCTCGTTTTGTAAATTAATGAGAATTTGTTTTAAATGTTATGTTTGTAAATATACGAAGCGATAAACACCCTGAATATACTACAAAGACCTGAGTCCAACAGCTCTAAAACGAAATTGAATCTAGTTGCAAACTGAAACATTTATGAACGAAATAAGTGTTCTACAAAACAATTATATCGATTACACTAAAGCAGGTTAACTAGTGAATAAATTACAGAAAGACAATGAGTAAGAAAACATAAAGATTAGTGAGAAATCGATTTAAATTGAATGTGACCCGCCTTCTCCGTGATGCACGTCAAATAGTAGAAAATTGTACAAAAAAACCATCGTTTACCTGAACGAAGTAATCTAAATTTTACTTTAATAGGGTTCCGTGCCTACCTAAATGGTTCCATGAGAATTCGATTACAAGGCCCAACACACATGACTGTTTTTTTTTTTTAGAATCGCTGAAAGAAAAATCTTTATCTTCCTCCTTCTCTTACCGTCGTTTATCCTCAATGCTAAGGGTCGTGACCTCGACGAATAACTTTCTTGTGGACTATATTTCGTCATGTTGTCTTATTTTCGGCGATGTGGATGGCATCATAGACTGTGGTCTCCAGTGTAGCACGGATTTGGTCTGACCAACGTATCGGACTCCTACTCCTGGGTCTTTTCCCATCTACTTTCCTGTCAGCAGTATCTTTATTTTATATCAAGAAAAATAATAATACACATCGATACAAAGCTCTAAACAGGTAACTTTTTTTGAGGTTTAGAAATCATCAAAAGAATTCACTCACACACACCAGACTCAGGGTGACCTACTGATGATGTAGCACCTACTACTATCAAGATCGGACTCTGCACTCGAAGTCGTGGACGATTACTTTCACCTGGGACAGACGGTCCAGTTGAGTAGGTCTAATTTCGATAAAGAGGTCAATCGTCGAATCCGACTCGACTGGGTAGCGTTCGGGAAGCGGTATTTTCTCGTACAACATCAGTGTCTCAAGACGAAGGTCTATGACCAGTGTGTGTTACCAGTGATGACTTGGTCGCTCACAATGGGCCTCATCAGAAGGCTTAAAGTCGCTCCTAGTGGAGACGGCACATTGTTCGCAGAACAGATGGTCGATGAAGCCGAAATGTTCTGGAATGGCGACCACATACCGGAAGACGCAGCGTTAGAAAGCCTCCCACAAAATAGACCGATGACCTGGTGAGGGTCGCGGGAATCTGATGGATGCGAGATATACACTTGGGAGTGGCCTATGTCCAACAGTGAACGTAAAAAGTTATACCACAGGGTCAAAGTGAAGTGGCTTTAAGGAAAATTACCGGTTAATAATTCATTATCATAATAAAAAGCAAATAACGGAATTCATTACATTTATTATCATAAATCCTTTATCTTTTAATCGGTTAAGAGACTATTATGTATCAATTTTAATACTGTGACACCAATATTTTTAATTAGTGATAACACTTTATCATCGATTTGTGTATTTATGGAACAGATGAATGGGTGCGGCAGTGTCGTGATTTTCTTGGGTTGGGTAGAAAGTCAAGGTAATCAGAAAACCGAACGATATCTCCTAATAGTCTCCTCATCAAAGCGAAGGCATAAACTCCCACTCTGGGTGGAGTTAGAGAGTGTGTCAGATTTTTATTGATTTTGAACCCACCTGTGATCTTTAAGTTGTCCTTTGCGTTCAAAGGCCAAGGGTAACTCTTTCGGACATTTCTGCAGCCATTGCATCCCCGACATAGATATCTTTGAAGTGCGCATGGAACTCGATACGCCATCAACTCCAGCTTACTCTTTACCGGACGGGCGGACAGCGGGCTACCCATTGCTCACCGTCCGCAAGACCGCGGCTACGGTGGCTGGGGCGTGAGGATGTCCTCTCTCTCACGGTTTCAGCCACCTCCTTTGCTCGCATTACTAGTTCATAGAAGGTGGTAACTGCTTTCCATTCCCTCTAGCCCCGTACCATGTCCTGAAATATAGCTCAGATAGTCTAGGATGTCGCTGCTTGCAGTATCCAAACTGGTAGCCAACTCTTACTTGGGTAGGGCCGGCAGATTGTGAAGATGTGATAGAACTAATGTCGTTTCAATGAACTTTTGCTAAATTTTTCTGTGCTTTTACCCCTCATGGAAAAGTAGGACAAACATTTTACAAAACAGGTTTGGGCGGTCTTATCGCACTGGGTAATCTCTTACAATCTTTGGATGGACTTAACGAAAGGAGGCTAAGGTTGTGAGTGGAAAAACATTAGAAATAATACTGATAGGACATAATAATATACAATACAATGCATACATACACCTGCAATACCAAGACTCATCATTAATTTATTTCATTTTGACATAATAAACTTATATTGATTTGATAATTGAATTATATAAACTTGACTGTGTCTGTTTTTAGTTTGTGTTTTAGTCCTAAGCATATTATGGTAACAGATTATGTAAACAGTATTTTGCATGCCTTAGTTAAGGTAGTTAGTATGGATCATCAAACTTGACAAAGACCTGTAACCTGTACCTACTTTCTGTGCAAATAAAGATCTATTCTATTCCATTCTATTCTATTCAAGTCAATAACTATTTGACTGTTCTGTTGGTCTAGTGGTGATTGGAAGATTTATGTAACTCATAATACGATTTAAAAGAGTGTCATGGAGTTTCTTGCACGTTCTCTCCATAGAGATCTACGCTTTGGAACGTGCAATTATTTAGCTTCACTTTTTGTTTGACTGACCGACATTTTGACAATTCAAAAGTGACTGTAATATTGATCTATTTGAAATAAACGTTTCTGATTTCTAACATCTTATCCCAGTCTACTTTTTAAGGTCGTTGATCTACCTAGTTTTTTGGCATGCATTTAATGCGTTTACTTATCTAGCAAGCCAATGACAAAAAATAATTATGAATGAGTGGGATCATAGCGGACCACATGGCCTGCTGGGTGGTTACCGGGATACCCCGTGACCTATGTTCACGGCGTATCCCGCCAGCTGCCCACAAGGCTTGCTACAAAAGTTAGTTCAATTGTAGTGTGGCCAGCTGCATAAAATATATGTGACCCGCGCGCCGCCCACATGGCCTGCTTCTCTAGAAAATGCTTTTAAATACATGGCGCTAAAGGTACCTACATGGTACTAAAGGTCAAGGGTCATTCTGTATTACAGAAATCGCATTGAGACCTACATTTTCCGATAGTTGAAAGTTTTCTTTTTATCTGAGGTTCTTCGCAGGCTAATAGGTACCTATAGTCAATTCAATTTATTATTTTTTTAAATGAGGATTCAGAGGATCTGGTTAAGTGACCTCTACAAATTTTTGTGTGCGCTAATACAATAGAGTATTGATTTAATTATTCATGGTTCTAGCATTGACACATAGATGGCGCTTTACAGAACGAAAAAAAATGTTTGTTTCAAGTAAAAAGTTAATTTACCTATTTTGAAAATAATGAAAACATTTCGTCATTTCATTCGCGACTCAGAATTACTTCAATTAATTATAAAATAGTTTCCTTTCTAATAAAACTCTACTTACTCTACTTAGTACTTAGTGGTGGTTAGTACTCTACTTTATTTTAAAGCCATCTATTGTGCAATCTATGAACTACATTGATGTTATCGATTTGCAGACATACTCTGAAGATGGCGCTGTAATCACAAAAGTTCACCAATAAAGGGACTCTTTTATTTCTCACTCAGCTCGATCTTGAGATACTGATCTAGCCAGTGCCAGGTTCATTTTGCCGTTCGTCTAAATCTGCAACCAATTATTAATAATTATGTGTTATGAGGATCGTGTGCATTATTTTGTTCTTTTCTTTAATTTTAACATTTTTATCTGGTACCTAGTTTGAATATCTACCGACTTTACATGGCGTAAGCAAAAATGTAAAATGCCCTTTCTCTCAAGTCGTTGAGCTCGTTAGTAGGTACTCTAGAGTTGAACTACATGAATACTGACAAATGCACTCAAATCAAAAAGACCATCTGTTGGGTGAAGCCCCAAGTTGGTTTGAGTTCAATAAAACTCCCGTACTTACCTATCGAGGTATGGTGATTTAATTAGTTTATAATTTATACTTTGATTTTACAATTGTTATAAGCGGAGCATGAGATTGCCGCGATGGTGACAGTTTTTGACACAGAAAAATGTGTGGGTGGTAGAATAAAAATAAAACTCACAATCAGTAGGTACGGCGCAGGCGCCTCATCTTTTAAAATAGCAATTCAACACTTCTCCACATTTACGCAGCCGTTCACCATCTTAGAGATTTATCTACATGGTTCTCATTGAATACCTGTAGCACACCTTTAATCCAATACCGTAACTAAACGAAATTCTTCAAAAAACCGTTTTTAACGCCATCTGTTTGCTGAGCGTTAACTTTACAAATTGCGTTAAAAACCGTTTTTTTGAAGAATTTTGTTTAGTGACGGTATTGGATTAAAGGTGCGTAAAATGATATATACTATTTATATTACATTAAATTAAATGTACATGCACAGACTTTAAAAGGGACTTTGACATTTAGGTTTGTTTCGGTGTTTCTTCTCAAGGTTAGTTAAAGGTTTTTATAAATACATATAAATATGTTAATCCCCTTTATTACTTCCATTTAAACCTTTGTCTTCTCTTATTGTACTTTAGTGACTTTTTCCTTAATAGCGTCATTATATAACATGCTTTTCATTACCTAAATAGGTTACTCCTGTACTCTGATGTGGCAATGCGTAGACGCATTCGTCTGACTACAATTGTTTATTTACATAATTAGGGTATAGGGCAAAAGTGTTTAAACTCAGCATAATTATGCTTTTTGGCCTCGCACAGGTCTTTTTTTTTCTTTTTAATATTATATTGCTGTTTGTCCTGTGATAGTCACAAATAAATGTTGCACAAATTTTATGTTATTCTTTTTATACTTTTTTTTTTGTAATTCTACTGTATGTGTGAGGTACGAATAAAAGTTTTTTCTTTTTTTTTCTATTGTTCCCATTATTAAGTGTCTTTTTTTTTATTTATTTTTTTTTATTAATGATAGGCTCGCGTTTGACCACCATCTCACCTGATGGTAAGCGATGATGTGGTCGACGATGGAGCACGCTTGCCTAGAAGTAGCCTATTCACTCTTGACTTAAAGACCCCTAAGTTGTAGCTATCAGGAAACACAGACTCCGGCAAGGAATTCCACTCCTTGGCTGTACGCATAATAAATGTGTTCTTAAAACGTTTTGTGCGTATGGGTGGGATGTCCACCATGTACCGGTGGCGCAACGCCGTACGTCTAGTGGTCCGATGATGGAACGGACTTGGCGGAATTAGATTGTGCAATTCCAGTGCACACTCCCCGAAATGTAAACGATAGAAAACCGACAGGCCAGCAACTCGGCGGCGATGTCCAAGCCTTTGGAGCTTCGACTCAACAAGTGCATCATTGCCAATGATCCTCTTGGCTCGCCTCTCAATTGACTCTATCGCATCAAGCTGGTATTTGGCAGACCCGTCCCAAAGATGAGAGCAGTACTCCATACACGATCGAACTTGCGCTTGATAAAGTTTAAGCAGCTGTTCCGGCGGTTGTCGTGTCGGCTTTAGCAAATGCGGACTAAATTGAGGTCTCTCTCAATTCTAGGCCACCAGCCCCCCTAACCAAGTTACAATCGTTTCGTTTCGATTCTCTTTTCGTTAATCACCTCGAGTCGGCCACGCCTCCTATTCCTTTGTACTGACCACGTGACTGAGCGTTGAGATGACGTCAGAACAAAGGAATCGGAGGCGTGGCCTACTCGAGGCGATCGACGAAAAGAGAATCGAAACGAAACGGTTGTAACTTGACTAGGGAGGCAGGTCAATGGTGGGCGACCTCTGTCTTTCTTTTATTCTGACACGTTTAGTGTAATTTTTACGACATGGTCCTTGCTTCTCCTGCTTACATTTCTATACCATCTGAGGCGGTTTTTATTAAATTTGGTGATTGGGGCGATTTTAAAGGTGGCCATAATACCTTCATGGCTCACCTTATCCAGCCGGGACACACCTCCCGCCCACCTCAGCATTTTCATCTCGTTGGTATGCACTTTTTGCTCATGGATTTTCAGCATTCGAATCAGTCCCACGTTGTTCGGTCGTATCCAAGTCAAAGTTATCAACATAAAAAAGCTGGCCTTTTTTCATTCAGTTAAAACTTCGTAGTTTTATTTATTTATTATTTATTTATTTATTAAAACTTCATGCAACATAAAGGTACAAAGGCGGACTTAATGCCTTAGGCATTCTCTACCAGTCAACCAAGGGTAGTGAAGAGAAAACATGGTAGGTGCATAAAAAAAAAGAAAAGAATGATACGAAAACAAGGGATTTTGTACTACGCTTGACCTAAATCTATAGTAAATATGTACCGACTTATATCTATTGATAGGTTTTGCGTTTGACCACTATCTCACTGATGATGTGGTCAATGTTTGTTAAAACATACCTAGCCTATTGTGAATAAGTGTTTGCTCACTGAAGAAACAATTATTCACAATGATTTTTTTTTTTATTTTTATTAATGATAGGCTCGCGTTTGACCACCATCTCACCTGATGGTAAGCGATGATGTGGTCGACGATGGAGCACGCTTGCCTAGAAGTAGCCTATTCACTCTTGACTTAAAGACCCCTAAGTTGTAGCTATCAGGAAACACAGACTCCGGCAAGGAATTCCACTCCTTGGCTGTACGCATAATAAATGTGTTCTTAAAACGTTGTGTGCGTATGGGTGGGATGTCTACCATGTACCGGTGGCGCAACGCCGTACGTCTAGTGGTCCGAATATTACGGATAGTGCTCTGAGGAAACTGTCGCGCACGTGCTCCTCGAGTGCACAACCGTCAGCGAAATTAGAACACGGACCTTGGGAACACCGAATTCACTCATATTCCCCCTGAGCAAACTGTAAAGACTCATCTTCTTCTGGAGTGAGGTGGGCAGGTTGGAGTGAAGGGCGCCATGGCTTACGCACAATTCAATGGTCCACTGAGGACTAAGTGCACAAATCAAACCACAATAGATTGATAGATAGTACCGTACCTAGCCCATAGTCATCTTTGACTTTAATAGGTTTTTTTTGGGTAAAAATTTTCAACTTTTTCCCTCCTAGGTGAAGAGAGAAGGAGTAGTATTAGTCTTTTACTGGCTAAGACCTAACGGTGTTTCTTCAGATGCCTTTTGCATTCTAGGGTCGTAGTGAGTCTTTCGAACAATTTTGAGAGCCCTTGATTTTATTTTCCTCAGGTTATATCAACATAATGTTGTTTGTTTGTACGTCTTTGCTGACATAGGTACTAAACCCTAAAAATCACATACTTTAGTAGGGTTACCAGTGTTTAATACACGTCAGTATGAGGATAACATTTACCAAAGAAATGCAAAACAACAAGGATAATTATTAAATAAAATATACAAGTACATCAGAAACATTTATTTACCTTATTAATGTGTAATTACGTCACATATTTTACAATATTTACAACAAGTTACAAACAATATTATTACCTACCTAACAGTTACATTACAATCATTTACATTAATAAATGCTTAATACCTTTTTACATTTTAAATATTCGACGATAATTTTTTTTGTGTCCCGTTCTAAGGACTTGTTCAGACGTAGCGATGGAATATAAAAGCAACATATTAGTGGATGATTATGAGAAAGATATTTTCATTCACGCAGGCGCGGTTGGCGTAGTGTGTCGCGGGTTCGATTCCCGCACGTAACAAACATTTATATGGCCTACAGTAGGTGTTTCGGGTTTAGCTGTCTTGTGTATTTGAGTTTACATGTTTGTGAACGCTTCCATGATACATAACGACGGTGAAGTGTCAATACCATCTAAATAACAAAATTACTTTTAGCGCTTCTCATTCAAATGTGTGTTTCCACATGTTTTTGTGAAATCTTTGAAGCAAATATTTAGTTGCAACTGAACCAAATTAAATTGTGGAAACACTTCCTAACTAAACCAACATGTCAATTTTTAGTATTACCTCCTAACGTTTTTAAGACAAAAAAAAATTGACTTCGACAGTTAGGAGTTCTTGTCACTTCGCCGTCGATAAGTAATTCATAATAAGTAAACGATGCACCACACTAGGGTGTGGTACATCGTTTTTATTAAACAGAAAACAAAACTAAAAACATTCTACCTATTTAATACATTGTAAGTATAATAACCTAAAAATATTCAATAATTTAACATGTTTGATTTTATTTTCATAAAAGACTACAGTCACTTACATGAGAAACATGGTAAAAACAGTGCTTATTATTAGTATTTTAATCGTTCATAAATATATATTGTTATGTATGAGTAGGTACTTCTACAATGCATTCAATAGTAGTTGGCTGCTAGTGGAGTATGGTTAATATTTTTCGACCACCTGTCGGGCTAGTTGTACTTTGAATATGTACATTAAATGAGCTTACATTTTTTATGTTGTTTTCATGTTTCCATTGATTGTGCTTTATTATTGTTGTTAGTCAAAAATAAAGGCAATTCAATAATTGTTTGTTCCCTCTCCTAGAGAGAGGAGGCCTGAGTCCCAGCAGTGGGAACATTAAAAAAGGCTGATGATGATGGTGATGATGAATAATTGTTTTGATACCATCAGTAGATAGGTACCTAGAAATACTATGTTATCAGTACGTAGTATCGACCTTCATTTTGTGGTTTAGTGGCATTTGGTGATAACAAATTAGTTTATTTTACTTTATTTCTCCACTAAACATAACGTCACACAAATAGTCAAAATGTTATTTTGAATTAAATAATATTGACACTACTTTCACCCGTTTAAAGACACAATAATTTAAAAAGTTCTTAAAATATATTTTTCCTACGCGACCAGAAATAAAGTTGCTTTCAACAAAAAATTGCCTAGTCTGAACAAACTTTATTTTTTCTCTTTAAAAAAACCGAATCAAGATATCGAGAATATCGGGTCTGGATATCGGATCTTCCGAGTTTTTCGAGCTCGGAAGTAACCCCTACTGTCGCGTTCCGGGCTGAGTTGTGGGGGGTTATCATGAATACTTTCCGTTGCTGTTCTGTCTGCCCCATGTTGAGGTGTTGGATTTGCCTGCGCCGAAGGTTGGGGCCATCCCTGTGGGGGACTGGGGAGGCGACGAAGGCATGAGATTCGTTGCTGGGTGGTAGACCCTTGCTGACATCGTCATACCGTCTGGAATTAGAGAAAAACATAGAATTAACAACATTGTCACACACTTGTATTCAGGAAGGGTCTGAGGTTTGTCGAATATGTCGGCGTATGATCGCCATCGATGTCGACGTCACACAAAATACGCAGTCACAATAATATAGAATGGCAGGAAATAATGGTTTTGCGCCCATATATACCTACTCATATTTCTCTAGGTACGTTTATGACTTTTTTGGGTAGCAAATTATCAAATGATACCTCTTGCTCTGGGTGGTACGAGAGTGAGTGTCAGACTTTTACTGAGTAAAAGTAATCTGTGTTCCTTCAGTAAACCTTTGCGGTCCAGGGCCACAGTAGCTCTTCCAGACAATGCTGACTTTGGATAAGAATGAAAAAACCTGGTGACGCGAACTCACTGACCGATAGGAGTTGAAGATTGGTGGCCTATTGCCAGCCGGGTCTGCTCTACAGATAGAATCATTTATGAGAAGTCGCCTTGTTGTCACAATATTGGTCGCGCCTATCTGAGTGTCGCCGCACATGGGCTACCGGCTACAACCACAAACCACGTCGCCACGAGAAGCTAGAAGTGGCCACAAAGAAAGCTGAAGCTCGCGACAGCCTACTCTTGTTAACCCATACGCGCAGTATCATCCCACCCACACGTACAAAGCGTTTTGGGACTACATTCGTTATGCGCACAGCTAAGGAGTGGAATTCCCTGCCGGAGTCTATGTTTCCTGATAGCTATAACCTAGGGGTTTTTAAGTCAAGGGTGAATAGGTTGCTTCTAGGCAAGCGTACTCCATCGTCGGCCACATCATTGCTTTCCATCAGGTGAGATAGCAGTCAAACGCGAGCCTATACATAATAGAAAAAAAAATGCGTTACAGGGTCGTAGTGACTCTTTTAACCAATTCCACAGCCCTGGGGGGCTATTGGCTAACTTTTTCAATAACAGTTGACAACTAGCATTCGTTGCACACTAAACTTAGTTGTCAACTGACAATTTCATAAAATTGGTATTACGTATCACACAAGTGACTAACAAACTACGGTGGAAATGTGGTGAATTATAAAAATTTACGGTGCCTATTGTGACCACTCTAAAATTTTATCGACTATTATACAGCTTCAAAAGCTTACACAATCGCAATTTTAAAAGTATCGATACAATAACATCTGTCAAAACGTGTTACGGTGGCTATCAAAGGCACCAGTGGCTAATGACGTCACTGCAGTTGGTCACTGAAGATAGGCAATACTTTCGTATTGCCTATCTTCAGCGGTTTGACAGTTCAATGATGCACATTGTTAACAAGTGATCATCACTTGAACTGTCAACAGAGTTACGCAATAGCCCCGCTGGTAGGCAACACGGTCTTCCCTAAACAAGATTCATGCAAGGTTATAAGAACAAAGACCAACTTGGCATTAAGCCACAGTCCTGTCCACCTGGGTTTTCCATTGTTATCTAGAGTTTATTTTTACATTCGTGTCGAAAGTCACACGTTAGAATACTGATTGCGTCGTCACCTTTGATTAGCCACTTATTGTAATTTATAATCTTTGCTTGTGTTTTATTAATTTTGATATTAATGTATTTCAAGGTTTCTAAAACACAAATCGCAGACATAGATAACTCAGTCGCCAAACTAAAATGAAACTGAACAAGCCTTATTTGTCGCAAAAAAATTGGGCGAAGGCAACCACTGACTGGATTCTGAACAACAGGACCCGGCTACGCGGTAGATCCAGAAGGAGATGGCGTGACAATTTGGACTCCTACCTTAAAGAATTGGCCAGAAATGGCCAAGGACAGAAATTATCAAATAAAATGATTGAATGATTAAATATGGTAATAAAAACAGAGGTATAATGAATGTTCGGAAACATAATTTAGGTGTCTTCGAGGCTAGAGTGAATATGCTCTTAATAAACTAGTGCGCTTCACCGTCAATGTTTGCATCACTGCTTACCATCAGGTGGGATCGCAGTCAAGCACTGGTTTATATCAATTTAAAAAAATATATATACTTCGAACAATTAATGTTATTTCGGCTAAGTGTAACATCGGTGAAAAGTTTTTCGACCAAATGAAACGTCGGAGTAACGAAAAAATCTAATTGTTAATAGGTCAACTGAAACAGTTGTGGACCTGACTTCGATGAAATAAAATAAAACGAAACGATAATAGTAAAGTTGAAAAGTTTTAGGTGAAATGAATTTCGGTCAAATATTTTTCGAACTAATGATAGGTAACCTATAATAATATATGTCGTGGCCAGGTGGGTTAACATGACGTTCAAAGTAAGATTGTTTCATTCTTATTTTAGTGTGGGTAAGAGACAGAGCTATACAGGTTGTCTAGTGCCATCTCTTACCCACACTGGAATAAGAATAAAACAATCTTACTTTAAACGTCATGGTAACCCACCAAATCTTAGAAATTCATCACTTTATGATATGGCCAAGTAAAACTAGCCTGATTGTTTTAAACGTTAAAGTTTGATGATATTTCAATCCTCGTTTGGCCTACTTTCTTTATATCTTTTATTATCATTGAAATCTTACATCAATGATATGGCCAAACGAGGATTGACATGCCATCAAATTAATGTTAACGTTTAAACTATCTGGCCAGCTTAAGTTGGCCATATCATAAAGTGATCGATTCTGAGATCTGGCGACGACACATTGGTATATAATGTTCAAATCGCGCGGAGAACTTTAATTGAGCGATGCAGGATTTCGTAGTTTTTAGTTTCTATGTGAATTTATTTATTTATTTATTTAATCAATTAATTACAACGGTTAAACTACCAATTACAGTAACTAAACAAAAACTTTTAAGTTATAAAAAACATGTACTTTAATCAATTCCTCTCACAGTACTTCTGACATACCAATAAAATCATCTTCCATTCATCCGCAAACAGATCGTTTGTTGGATAAGAATCCAAGAGATCATTTAGTGCAGCCAAAGTGCGAGGTATTGGAGACTGCGCACGGGCAACAGTGCGACACTGAGGCACAGCTAACATTCTATGCTTTTTGCCACGGCAGTAATTGTCCGGGACAAAGAAACGAGCTAGCACAGTAAGCAGATCAGGCGCGTCAATAGTGCCACGGAGCGTTTAGCAGGCTATGGTGAGCTGATCTCGCGCTCGTCTTACCTCTAGTGAGTTATATCCGAGGCAACCCAATAGAAATTTTGTCGGATAGAGGTATGAATAATAGCCGTGTTTCCGCTTGTACAGGAACCTAAAGAACGCTTTTTGCACTTTTTCCAGTAAAAGTGCGTAAGAACTTTGGTGCGGCTTCCACACGCTAGAGCTGGATTCTAACTTACTGCGCACGTGAAGCCATAGATGTCGCTACATAAGTAACAATGGTATATAATTCAATACTTACTGTTGGAGTTAGATCTGGCGTAGGTCTGTTTGGTGTTGTAGTCTTTGGTGGGAGGCATCTTGAAGGCTGTAACAAAAGAAAAGGATGCTATTAATAAAATAACATGACACAGTTGGCGCAGTGGTTGGACAATCGGCTGCTGAACTGCGTGTTGGGGTTCGATTCCTGCGTGGAACGAATATTGTATGACCTACAGACTGATAGTTGTTATGGATCTGGGTGTCTTGTGTATGTGAATTTAAAAATAGTGTCCGTGAAGTTTCGGCTTTGAAAATTGCGATCAGCATTTGACATTAAATTGTCAAAAAGTCAGTCAAAAAAATTATGTTGATATAAATACTTTGATATTCCATTAGTTTATATGATTGTGTGAGGCACGAATAAAAGCTTTTTCTATCTTTCTTTCTTTCTGATATTGATTTTTGAATATTTTCCACTTCAAAAAAAGATATTGTGAGAATGTTCAGCCGTAGACCAAGAAGAAAAATGACAAAATAATGCTAAAAACGAAATAAAAGTTCTTCATTTCTTAGAAAGAAGAAAGAAAGAAAATATTTTATTTGGCACACGTACACACACACACACTTGTAGAAACAACATGTAAACACTTAAGATAAAAGAAAAAAATAACATTGTGTGTCTCGCGCCTGCACCAAATACTTAGGTCCAGTTCAGCAAAAATGCCTATTTGGTTAATTCTTCTTAAAAAAATCTCACACTAAAAATAACTCATGTATCCTTGTATCGTAGGTTTTTTTGTATAGTTTATTTCTTCACCACTGCTCTCAAAACGGTAGAAAACATCTTGAGAAAACCGGAAAGTCCTTGAAGTTTAAATTCATGTGACCAATCCGCACTGGGTCCGCATGATGGATTACGGCCCATTCAGTCTTCTAGAGAGGAGGCCCAAGTCCCAGTAGTAGAAACATTAGAAGGCTGATTAAGCTTATGCTATTATAGCATTGTATCTTTACGTACCTCAAGTTTACTTCCGAAGAACTAAAGATAAAGAACTGATAGAGCTACATAAATAAATCTGAGCGGTAACGACCATCGAATCAAGATATAAAGCGCCTATTAATAATAAATGATCGTATTTATCTCCACAGTCGAAGGGAGTACATCATAATGTGATCACTGGTTAAGGGGCCTACTCAACTGGTAGACGAAGAAAGGAGAACAAAGGGGAATTAAACTTTTCCCATACATTGCTGGCATGTAATATATTTTTTCTATTCGCCAAAAGTGAAACCTAGGCCATATCTTAACCTTTTGAGTAGCGTAATTAGAGACACAATAGAAAGACAATGGCGCGTTAACGCCGGCGTTCGTGCGGGGATCGACAGCTTAAAAAGGACTGTATGATAAATCAAATAGCAAAAAGAATTATGTCTACCAACCGTAAACAAACCAAGTTAGAGACTATTTAGTATATTGCTATAGTTTGTTATCAGGCGTTATTTTTCTTAAATAAAAATACTGCATGTCTGATATTTTAAGTTTACCATTGTTAAATATAGTTTTAGTTTCGGTTTTTATGGTGAGTACGCATTAAATAGTGTCAAACACTAAAACATTTCGATTCGTTTATCACTTATTTTTTTCGTAGTTTGGTGATGAAAAACTGCGAGTGTGGAAAAAATATAACAGTAATAACTAATTTAATCTATTTTATCAATGGAAACCTCAAAATATTACGTATTATACTTCCATTTCATTATAATATAACGAAAATAAGTAACGCCTGACAAAAATATACTAGCAATGCTTTTATACGTATCTTCGTTTGGTTATGGTTTAAAGACCTGGTTCTTTTTGCTATTGATTCCTCTTATTGGCCTCTAACAGGTAGGCCGCGGCGAACTCAGGTAGGCCGCTGCAAACACAACTTGGCAAAATGGGGTTTTATAGACCCGTCGGATACTCAATGTGAGTGCGGTGCTCCTGTTCAAAACATGAGCCACATACTAGAATGCCCCAAGTGCCCATACACCTGCACTTTGGAGGATTTGATGAGTGCTACCGATGCTGCTATTAATGTAGCCACCTATTGGGCCCAAACAGTTTGACGAGTTTACCATCGAATCGATAAGAAGAAGGCCTCTAACATATACCTAACCTAGGTTACATTAATCTGGCAAAAAGAAAAAAGTAAAACATGCCAATAGTTTGCATTAGCCTTTAGAAACATATCAAAGAAAAGTTGATATGTGCGGTGCCTTTTTAATTGTAATAGATAGGCTCACGCTTAATCACAATCTCACCTGATGGTAAGCAATTATGTGGTTGACGATGGAGCACGCTTGCCTAGAAGTAATCTATTCACTCTTGACTTGAAGAGACCAAGGTTGTAGCTCTAAGGAATCACAGACTCCGGCAGGGAATTCCAGTCCTTTGCTGTAGGCACAATGAAACTGTTCCCAAAACGTTTTATTGCATATGTGAGGGATGTCCACCAAGTACCGATGAACAATTGTCCGATGACTGTAGAGTATCAGCTTGTAATAAGTTCTTTCCTACAATCATATATTTGTTTTTGTAAAATCCATGCTTAATATTATAAATGTACGGAGGGCACTGTAAACCGCTTGTGTGTAGGAAACCCATAGGCTGCACGTGTACAATGAAGTGCAATAAACTTTAAAAAATATGATCTTGACCTCATTTGAACACCGTGCAAACCTACGGGCTATCATATTTGCTCTTTTAGACATTGCCCTTCGCTCCCTTTTAATGTCAACAAAAATGCAGTGCAATGCAGTGGCAATTACCTGTGCAATAATTTTTGTTTTTCACGCTTCCTGGGAATTGCATGACTTGATTCCGCCATCTCATTTCTACCATCGGACAACCCGACGTACGGCGGTACGGCTCTTAATAAACTAGTGCGCCTCACCATCAACCATCAGGTGGGATCGCAGTCAAGCACTAGTTTATATCAAATAAAAAGAAAGTGTAATTGTAATAAGTTTACATGCGTCAATAGAATGGATCTAAACTTCCCTGATGCGTAAGCCGTTATTAAATAATAAGCGTAAGGAAAATATTATGACGTTTATTACCTATGTATAAACCAAAACCACAGGCGATGACCTTATGCCATATCACGGCCAGTAGGGGCCCTGCAGGGCCGATGCCCGCTAGGGCCTCGAGCATTTTTATAAGTTACCGTGGTCCAGGAATGCAAAGAGCAATTAAAGGACACAGGTGAATTTTAGTCGGTAAAAGTTTGAAGCTCGCTCCACCCTAGAGCAAAAGAAGCCATTTGATGACTTCCTACCTCAAAAAAAAGGTCTAATACCTAACCTGACAACAGCTTATGCGATAAACGACGTTTTTATTAGATAATTTTACCATTGTTTAATAGATAAGTGAATACTATCCTACAAGGTCGCTGACACGATTAAAAGTCATAAAATAAAGATAAAAACAGTCACTGTCAGGGAATGCCCGAAATCAAAAATAGTATCATGAAAGATTTCAGGGGATTCCCCATTTAAGCGTAACGATCATTGAATGATAAAGATTAGTCTGTCTGGTTGTCGATAAAGATATAAATTGATTAGATATATGCTTCGTAGTAACTGGGTTTATATATTATTACGAACAAAAATCTTTTAAAATCAATATTGCTTACCTCCCATAACATACGGCGCGATAATATGTAGCCTACAGCCTTTCTTGGTTTACAAAGAACATTTTTGCTGAATTTCAATTCAATCTATCTAGTAGTTTTGGCGTGAAGCCGTACCATACACACAGACAAACAGATGAACAGACCAAAATTCTAAAGTCACTTTTTGTCATTAGTTACGTTTTTCTAACAAAAGCCACTTATTTTTTTTCGAAAATTCTCAATGTACAGTTTTTCTTTCGTTACTGTTTTATTATATGTATAGATTATTATATGTATCGACTAATGGTATTCTAAAAGAAAACTAAGTAGGTACTGACTTATTAAAAACGAAATTAAGAATGAATATTTTATTGATTCTTCTCTTGGGCGAGACCTATGTTCAACAGTGGACGTCTTTCGGGTGAAATGATTTATTTATTTATATTAAGCTACTCCAACGACTTCTTCACTAATTGCATATTACAAAAAAAATAGCTTACATAAATATCTGTTATTATGGTGAACTTGTCACTTAAAGAAGTGCACAGCTTACACATAAATAAAAATTTCATACAATTAGTGATAGTGCTTTTAAAATAAACTAATTATCATTTTATGTTACAAATTGAAATAAAAATTAAAAATTAAATTGACATTTGTAATAAAAAATAAAAATACTCTACCATATGGAATTAAAATAAATAATTAATAATACTCGGTTTAATTAAGGCTAGATTAAAATACGGGAAACGATTGCAATAAACGTGATCAAAATGTTATATTATTATTAAGGGTCATAAGATTCTTACGGAACTGGTAAAAACTGTCGGCAAAGATGTCAAAAAAAGCCAATCATCATCATCATCATAATGATGATGATGATTGGCTTTTACCATTAACCCGAAACAGAAAATATATTATAAATTGACTCGACCCGATTTTTGGTGGGCAATTGTCAAATAACTCCTCCCCCTCCAGGTAGGTCCCCTCTTTTAGGAGTGGCTGGAGAGGCGTCATGGCGTCCTCACATTCTGCAGGACGCAAATCCTCACCGGATATGGTAAGCTGGGAGGTTCCTACACCCAGAAGAAACGACCGGGTGTCATCATTGTGCGGACCGCCCAGAGAACATGGTGGAGCATACGGTGGAACAAAATACTATCCAAATATTAAAAAATCATAGTGCATACTTTTATACTCTACAAAATTTAATAAGAAAAGAAATCGCAACAGATAGATGTGTAAGTGCCTTAATAGAACATTTATTAACCAATTTTTCCCTCGAACGGTTCTGTCTTAATGCTACGATATAACGATAATGCAGCGATACGGTATTGATGACAACTACCCGACTTGGAAACGTCCTATCTGTACATACGACATGCGAAAATGAAGCTTAGACGCAAGTTTCAAGGTTGAAAATGCACTACGCTCAGTATTAATAAAGTAGAGTTCGATACTTTCACACAGTGTTATCATATTTACCTTTATCCGGGAGTTTTATGTATAGCCGTGTACAACCGCAAAAGAGTTTGAAATCTATGTCAAAGCCGCAAAATTTATTTTTGTGTAACAGCAAAGTGGAGTTATGACTTTTAAGATGCGGCCACATCTATCTTCAAGCGTTGTCTGAAAAGATTTATTTCATAGGAAAAGAAAAAGACGTACGTACGTAAGGGGTAGTGGGGGAGGCTATTTGTAAAATTGATTATCTTTGACGTTCTTTTGAAGGCATCCCTTTGAATATGAAACAGCCGATTGGTTTTAATTTAATTCTTCAGAAGACTTTGATTTTCAAAGCTCTCTGAGGATTATCTGTTTCGGTACACAAAAATATTAAAAAGACTGGATTATTGAGTGAAGTTGGGCTTTTATAGAAAGTATTGTGAGATGACTTAAAGTCACCTAGAGGGCAGGAATGAGGATATCCGCAGGAGAACCAAGGTTACCGACATAGCACGAAGAATCAAACATTCTTCTGCACTGAGATCTACGCTTTGGAATATGCAATAATAATAATTTTTCTTACTGACTGACTGATTTCTTGAAAATTCGAAAGTACTTGTAAACAATTTATTTGATAGAAATGCTTTAATAGATTGATTTTGTAATTTAAATGCTGCTTGGCAGTATTATCAGTCTATTAGCTATAGTTGTTCTTCCCCGAAAAAACTCCTTCACAAAGAGTTTTAGTACCAACTGGCTAGCTAATCTTATCAGTAACACGAGCACTTACATAATAATCACGTGATAATCACGACGGTTTACTATCCTTTACATTTCGGGGAGTGTGCATTGGAATTGTAGAATTTAGTTCCGCCAAATCCGTTTCATTCGTAATCACAACACGCGACGTACGGCGTTGCGCCATCGGTACATGTTGGACATCCCACCCATACGTACAAAGCGTTTTGGGAATAAATACTTTTTCATTATGCGAACAGCTAAGGAGTGAAATTCCCTACTGGAGTCTGTGTTTCCTGATAGCTATAACCAAAGGGTCTTTATATCAAGAGTGAATAGGTTGGTTCTAGCTAAGCGTACTCAATCATCGGCTACATCACCGCTCACCATCAGGTGAGATAGTGTGAATGAACGCAGAACAGATGGCCGTTGGGGCCGAAAGGTTCTGGAGTGGCGACCGCGTACCGGAAGACGCAGCGTTGGAAGGCCTCCCAAAGGTGGACCGGTGACCTGGTAAGGGTTGCAGGAATCCGATGGATGCGAGATGCACATGATCTTTAATGAGGATATAATAATAATATATGAAGGATTGTCTTGTATTCCAAACTTTTTTAATACAGATCTCTTCTATAAAATAGAAGCTACACACAAACGATGTACAACGACACACGGGAGGGTAGTTGTATATTTGTGTAAGATAGCAACTGTATCGGAACGGCGCTTTCACGCCGAGCACACTGTGCTGAAAGTTCGCCATAGTTTGAGCAACGCGCGGCTGTTTGCTGTAGTGTGGACATGTCGTTAGGTTTAGAAATTAATTCATATAAATTTTGGTCTGCAATGGCCGAAGATAGACAAGGACATGGTAGAGCATACAGTAGAGGTGCACCCCGCATGGGTGAAATACAACTATGTCCTCGTGGCGGCGATCCATGGAATGAGAGAGAATGGAGTGCGGTCGCCTCCTTCTGCAAAGCAATAATCTCACAAGAGACGTCCCGAGCATCCCGGGTACTAGAATGTAAACCCTTATGTTTGTCAATAAAGTCCTAATTAATCAGCAGTAATGGAAGAGCTTTTCTTGCTCCATTACATAAAATCAAAAACAACTGAATACCAAAATAATCATTTGAAAAAAGAATAAACAACACAAAAACAGAACACCATAGTTTTCTCCAAACATCAACGTTGAAAATTTTCGATGGACAGGAAAAAATATAGACCGTTATGAAAAAAAAAATAACTCACCGAAGTAACAACCGTCAGAGGTCTACCTTGATACACTATTCTCAACTACTGCAACTCCTAAAATCCAGGATCAACAGTGATGACCAGCAGAAAAGAGCCGACGTTAGGAAGCTCAGAGTCCCAGAGACAAGGATATAACTGTCTTAGATCCGTCGTTCCGTTGTTGTCCGGCCAATGATAAGAATGCTAATGAGCAAAACGTTGTCGTTCGCGCGCTATTTGGGCATACGGGGCTCTCTGGCGCCCAAATAGCAAACGCGCGCGCGCCTCTCTAGACGATGAGAGTGGGACAGAGATATTATATCACTAGAAGCGTAAGGAAAACAGACACCGCTTACAGGAATAGTCTATCACAACCGTTTATGCTTCCATCAACCCTTCGGGAAATACATGCGTGACGTCATGATGTTAATGGTTAAGCGACTATATGAATTTTAAATAGGAGATCCTGATACATATAATATAATGCTTCTAGTTCTCTTGTTTGTTTGAACGTGCTAATATCAGGAACTACTGGTACAAATTGAAAAAAACTTTTAGTGTTGGATAGCTCATTTATTGAGGAAGGCGAAAAAACAGAGTAGTAACCAAAGAAGTGGATAAAATTGTGGGGAACAGCTAGTAACAAATACAAATAAAAGAGCCTAAAGGTACTGGTAAAGGCACAAAGTTATAAGGATCACGGGTTCAAACTCAGGTAGGCGCTTTAATTTGGGTAATTTATTTATTTATGGTGGACTTCCCACCCATACCTAAGTACAAAGCGTTTTGGGAACGCACTTATTGTGCGCACAGCTAAGGAGTGGAATTCCCTGCCGGAGTCTGTGTTTCCTGATAGCTACAACCTAGGGGTCTTTAAGTCGAGAGTAAATAGGTTATTTCTAGGCAAGCGTGCACCATTGTCGGTCACATCATCGCTTACCATCAGGTGAGATAGTGGGCCGCAGGCCTTTCCATAATAAAAAAAAAATATCAGCATATCCTAGAACCAAAAATTTTAAGACATGTGACATCTACCAACCCGCTCTGGGCCCTCGCCCATTCTCTCTCTTAGAGAACATTATAAGGATGATTAATGATTATGCTGTTATTATTATAATATTTTAAAAATTAAATCTAGGCTCATCCTCTTTATTACAACGGACACCACATTGTTCGCCCTAGATGCAGCAGCGTAGTGTATGTATTTATTTATTCACTCACCTAGCATCGGTGACAGCCATTTTGTTTAGCAACTGACGTACTGCATATTTGTATGTCTGTGTGTTTGTGCATCGCTACTGAGATGTTTGATTGTTCCAATGTATATGATATTATAATGTAGGAGTTCCTCAGGGTATAGAAAGGGAGTTTTAAGTGAACTAAATTTTGTTATATGGCTTTTTTGTTTGTTGTTTTTTGTGGCTTGGATTCTTAGGTTGGTTTCCATGGTTTTATATGTGTAGCATAGCATAATCAATCTTGAAATGTTCCAACTTCTGGAACTCAGGCCTCCTCTGGATCTCAGGCCTCTTCTTCTATGGGCCGTAATCCACAATGCGGGCCCAGTACGGGTTGGTATATGTCACTTGTCTTCGAATGTTTGGTTCTAGAATATTGGTTTACTCATGATTTTTTATTTCATCGTTTTGAGAGCAGTGGTGATGAAATAAATTACATAAAGTAAAGCATCTGCCTGGGTTTGAACCCGTGATGTACAGCTGGTAAGTTAGCGCTGTAATAACTGGGCTGCCACTAGGCTGTACTCTGTGTTGACTGGTAGAGTAAGCCTTTTTGCATTAAGTTAGCCCGTTCCATCATCGGACCACCAGGCGTACGGCAATGCGCCACCGGTACACGGTGGTCATCCCACCTATACGCACGAAACGTTTTGGGAACACATTCATAGTGCGTACAGCTAAGGAGTGGAATTCCTTGCCGGAATCTGTTTTTCCTGATGGCTACAACCCGGGAATCTTTAAGTCAAGAGTGAATAGGTTACTTCTAGGTAAGCGCGCTCCATCGTCGACCGCATCTTCGCTTTCCATCAGGTGGGATAGCGGTCAAGCGCGAACCTATCAAGAATAAAAAAATAAAAAAAAAGTTAATTTGTGTATATAATTGTATAATTATATTATATCTATAGTTCATTGGTTTATCTATTTTTGAATTCGCCTTATCTCTCTCTTAACATGCACCTACCACTTTTTTTTTTCTGTTTCACCTAAAGGTAATTATTGTGTTTGGTGAGTAAGTTACTTTTAAGTAGGCAACTAACAGTAAAGTTACGCATGTTGTGCTTACCTGTAAGGAATTGCTGCACTAATCTATAAGTTTATTTCATGTATTTCATATCTTTGTATGTGTGTAGTCAATTGTTGGTGAGCCAAATAAATAAAATAAAATAAAATAAGGTTGACTAGTAGAAAATACCTAAATAAATAAATAGGTATTAAAAAAATAAATAAACATCAAAATATTCAAACTTTCAATTCTGATACTTCATCTGTTATCCAAGAAACTTTCAGTGACAGCCAGTTTCAAGAATTTTGTTATGATTTCTAAAAACTCACTTTGACGTCATTATCTACAATCAAGTCTGATTGTATTTACAACAGCTTAGTACTTTTATTTGTATTTTTTGCAATTCTTATCTTTGATAACAAAATTCGATGGCATCACCTTACAAATTTCCATTTTGTTGTTGTAATTTATCTATTATGCAGATAGGTGTTATCATGTATCGGTAAGGTAGTCAGCAGGGTGCCGGATTTGGATAAAGAAATATCGACTGGTGCAAAGTAAAGAAAGTTATAGGGTAGTATCATAAGTGTCAGACACTTTCCATGAATCAAAACTTATGACAGACGATTTAAATAGCGTATCATAGTCGGCCTTATAATGTTTCCACTGTTGGGACTCCTCTCTAGGAGAGGGAATGGGCCGTAATCCACCACGCGGGCTCAGTGCGGGTTGGTGGATGTCACATGTCTTCGAATTTTTGGTTCTAAGACATGCCGGTTTCCTCACGATGTTTTCCTTCACCGTTTTGAGAGCAGTGGTGATGAAATAAATTACACAAAGTAATGCACCTGGCTGGGTTTGAACCCGCGACCTACAACTCCGTAAGTCGGGGCCATTACCACTCGGTCACCACTGCTCACCACGACGATTTAAAGCTCCACAAAAAATAAATGAAATTTACTTATCACACACTACACACACACACTATCAAGAGACACTACTGAGAACCTAAGGTTTCATCTATGTGAAAATAAGATATGTCTGATCGCTCTGGGGTCTTACTCTATTACTTTGTACCCGCCAATGTGCCACATCGTTGAGACAAGAGTAGTCAGACGCCAGAAAATCAGACCATCAATCTAATCGTCCAAGGAGTATTTTGTTGTCCAGTAACTGGATTGTGTATTTGTAATAGACAGTCGCTCCATGTAAAACACTGGTATTCAGCCGCCATTGCAAGCCATCACCAATTTAGTTGGGAAAAACCTAGGGAGATGATGACGTTGAAAAGTGTGATATTCCCTCACACTCCATTTAAATTGGGAGAAATTTAATAATTTCTTACCCTCAAAAAAAATCTTAACCGTCCGACCGTCCGGACCGAGCCCATGTCGTCGACGGCGCGTACTGTTCCACGCGCGCCTCAGGGAGATGTCAGCAAAACGTAGGGGCCCAGCAGGGTCGAAGCCTTCTGGGGCCACGGGTAATGTGAAAGTGAAACCCGGGGCCCTGGTACGAAGGCAAAGAAGGAACAGGAGTGGGTTTTTAGTCAGTAAAAGTCTGACACTATCTCTCGCACCGCCCAAGAGCGGGATTTGTTATTAGATGATTTTCCCACCTAAAAAAAAAACTCAAAAAATGGTTAGGTTAGGGTTGGACTAATTGGCTCAATGTGACGACATTGAGCCAATTAGTGCCACGTAATAAGGGATTAGCTTATTGCCACACTCAGGTCCAAATCCAGACACCAGATTGCTACTGAGAAAGTCCAGATCAAAAAACTCCAAAACAATTAGTCCGATCTGGGAATAAAAACCCCTAGAGCTCATGCTCAGCAATAGCACTTGTCTAGACCAAAGACAGTAAAATCATCATTAATTCTGTAATCACTAAATAAATAAATTGTGAAAAAACAGATAGATACAGAACACTCACGATAAAGGAGTAAATCTTAGCGCAGACCAACTTTAAAAATAATAATAATAACCTTTAAAGCCATAAGCAATGACGCTGAATTGCTAGCCTGTCAGTTTCCTACCGGTTGCATTTCGGAAATGTGCATCAGAATTGCATAATTTAATTCCACCAAGCCCGTTCCATCGTCGGTTTGCGATGCACCACCGACACACGATGAACTTCTCACCTATACCTACGTACAAAACGTTTTGAGAACACATTCATTATGCGTACCGCTAAGGAGTAGAATTCTCGGAATCTGTGTTTCCTGCCCCCCTAGCCAAGTTACAACCGTTTCGTGTCGATTGTCTTTTCGTTGATCGCCTCGAGCCGGCCACGCCTCCTATTCCTTTGTTCTGACTACGTGACTGAGCGTTGAGATGACGTCAGAACAAAGGAATCGGAGGCGTGGCCAACTCAAGGCGATCAACGAAAAGAGATTCGAAACGAAACGGTTGTAACTTGGCTAGGGGGGACTGATAACTACAGCCTATAGGTCTTTAAGTCAACAGTGAATAGGTTACTTTTAGTCAAGCGTGCTCCATCGTCGAAAACATCGTCGCTTTCCATCTGATGTGATAGTGGTGAATTACAAAAAATGATACCCAGAGTTGTCTACATAAAGTGAAAACGTAACCAATAAGAATCAATTCTCGCCACGTCATGATTTTTTGAATGACGTAACTTCATGTAACAATAAAGAGCCTTCCTAGTATAGTCCATAGTGGCATAACTTCGATAATCATGGTGTAATTATGTACAGGTAAATACGACGTTTTTTATAAAAGCGTTTTTTCCTCGTCGATGAATGTCAATGACCGGTCCGAACGCCTAAATATTTTTATGGTGACGTCGGGTCTGTGAGACCGGGAGGTTCGCCAATGGATAGATAGAGTACCTAATAGTGCTCACAAGCTTCGGCTAAAGGTTACACCCAGGTGCAAGAATTATATTATGCCAAGGGAACATACTCGTAGAGTAAAAGTATCCTACGTGCTATTCCTGGACATGGAATAGTATATTGGAGCACTGTGTGATTCTTTCTTCAAAAGACCATCTGAGACAGTAATCTGCATGGTTCTGATCACGGTCGCCGCGTCCAATTATAATTTAGGTGTCTTCAAGGCTCTTAAGGGGATGCAACTCGACATACATTTTCACTGTTTTTCATACAACCGCTCTTACGCGATTATGACGTTTTTATACATTTTTCATTAGATGTTTTGGAAACACAGTATCTTGTTGAGATTATCTAGGCTTCTATTGAAATCAATTTATAAATTTGTGTAAAACTAATCCAGTAAAGACCTCTTGTAATCTGCTATTTTGCATAAACTTTGACACTTCATAATTTACTCAAAAATTTAAAAAGTCAAAAAAGCATAACAATAGTAAGTAGTCTTGCAAATTTACGAGTAATCAAGATTCTAAATAACGACAATTTTTTTCAAAAAAATTAAGGGTTTAAAAAAAACATGTATTTCCTGGAAAAAGTTTTGTAAAATATTCGAGTAAATCACGGAATTACCGAACGTTAACAGAGTTTTCAGGCGTTATCTCTCTTTTTTTGCGTTGCCTTTTCGTCAAACATCGCGTTGGATTGCGTTAGAAGATGAAGTAACAAGCTTTTAAACCATGCTCGATGTTGCCGATAGGCAAGTGAAAAAGGACCCTCTTAACAAACTAGTGCGCTTCAACATCAACGATTGAATCACTGCTTACCATCAGGTGGGATCACAGTCAAGCACTAATTTATATCATATAAAAAAAGACTCGGAAATCGAACACGGGAACCACATACGATTAAAAACAAAGCTGGTATCTACAAAATCATTAATTCTTTCAGCTTTAAGTAATTAATAAAAACGAGACCCAACGATAATACTGCCAGAGAATAGCCATCCTACCAAATAACTCTCATAAAAGACACATGCGCCAAATTATAAAATATCAAACCTAATATTTAAACACCACCCCGTTGTTAATCTTGATTAAAAAAAAAATACGAACATCAAACGGAACAAAAAGGGTTGGAGTCGCCACCCACCTTACAAATATTAAATTACTCAATATTTCATACCGATACTAATTTCGCTATCTTAACCCTCGGCGGCCGCGGAACGACAGAAAATATTACGACAAAAAAAAAATTATACTCGCCAAAAGAAAAAAAAACGTCGCGAACTTAATTGACATTCTTTATAAGCGTCAGTCCTTAGACGCGGATATTTTTTAATTAGATATATTTTATGGGCTTTTTTTTCGAAAGGGTAAGCGCGAATAAAGGGTTAACATTTGTTTGAGCCAATGGGGTAGGGGGTTCAATATTAGGCTTTCGTAATCAGGCGGGAAAAAAATGGTCGATTAGGCCCCTTCCGACGTTAATTTAGGATCATTGGGCCTACGTGGAAGGTGGACTACCCTTTCTAAGTTGTCTCCTTAATGTTTTGTTCTCGATGTCGGAGTTAAAAATGTTTAAGATTTGTTTTCCAGTTTTATGGTTTGTTTTCTTTGTTATTTATATTTGAAACTAGCTGACTAGACGAACTTCGTACCGTCTAACAGTCAATTAAAGTAGTGATTGCCTTTTAGTTGAAATGATTGACCAAATGATTGAATGATTGAGACCAATGTATTTGTTAGTTTCTGACATTTTTCGATGTACCTATTTTTTATTTTTTTCCTTAAATTTTTCCGGTAATTATTGTTCTATTCGGGTCGAAGACGAATCTAAAAAAGATCATTAAAATTGGTCCAGCCGTTCTTGACTTATATATAATGGTGTAACTAACACGATTTTGTTTTACATATAATAAAATAAGATTGTAATTGAACTTATGTATGGTAATAAACCAAGAATAACTTGGTTCTAATCTCCACACTGGCTCTGTATTTGGATCGATGAAGGCACATTTAGCCAGATTGTTTATGCCACCAATCTGGGTTCGCAGTCAGTTTAGAGATATTCAGATTAGCCGATGCACTACGCGTTCAGGGGGGAGATGTTTTGATGGGGTGATGAAGTGTGGAGTACTGACCTGACCATCATTTTTATATTTACAAACGATGGTCACGGTTGCGAGATGGTTAGAAAGAGAACGTAATGGGCAACTGAAGGATCACATGTGGGTTTTAGTTAGTAATAGTCTGACACTCTCTCTCGTTCCACCCAGAGCGGGAGAAGTTATTTGATGATTTCTCACACCAAAACGTCTATTTTAACAAATCCTAAAACAAGGAAATTTGTTTTAGAAAAACGGATTGTATGTAGTCATGTCAGTCAGTTATAATATTATGACAGATTATTTTTTTTTACTTTTGCAAAAAAGCCAAGCTCATATTGACATAATATTATAAAGGCGAAAGTTTGTGTATATGTATGTAAGTGGGCGTGTGTGTGTATGTTTGTTAGCTTCTTCACTCTTGAACGGCTGAATAGAAATTGATGAAACTTGGTACACGGGTAGACATGTCCTGGAACAGCACATAGGATACTTTTTATCCCGGGAGTATGTTGCCTTGGGAAAGTTTTCGGGAAGGAAAGTCGTAAAGTGAACTCACATTAAAAAGTAAACACATGATATTTTTTCCCTTTGTACTTTGTGTAATTTATTTCATCACCACTGCTCTCAAAACGGTGAAGGAAAACATCGTGAGGAAACCGGCAGGTCCTAGAACCTAAACTTCGAAGACATGTGACATTCACCAACCCGCACTGGGCCCGCGTGGTGGTTTACGGTCCATTCCCTCTCCTAGAGAGGAGGCCTGAGTCCCAACAGTGGGAACATTAAAAGGTTGATTATGCTACGCTATGCTATTTTTTCCCAAATTAGTAAGTATAAATGTATTTTTCATCTAATTCAATAGCCAAACATTTAGGAGGGTAAATAAATAAATTTAAACGTATTTTCTCATCGAAATGAGGTGCGTTTGTCGTGCACTAATTCAATCTGCGACACGAGAAATATCGTTGAGATTAGTTGCCGGTAAAAAAAGTCGCCGGAAGAAAAGTTGGTGGAGCCGTTGATTGGTCGGAGGTTCCGTACTAATCTACTGAATATTTTATTTAACTTTTTTTATTTTTGATAGGCTCGCGTTTAATCACTATCTCATCTGATGCTAAGCGATGATGTGGCCGATGATGGAGCACTCTTGACCTAAAGACCCCTAGGTTGTAGCTATCAGGAAACACAGACTCTGGCAGGGAATTCCACTCCATACTGTACGCATAATGATTGTGTTCCCAAAACGCTTTGTACGTATGGGTGGGATGTCCACCATGTAACAATGGCGCAACGCCGTAAGTCTAGAGGTCCGGTGATGGAACGGACTTGGTGGAATTAAACAGAATTATCAGAGGTTGCCTATATTCTAAATTAGGTTTAAAGTAACCTAATTTAGAATATAGGCAAATTCTAAAGCCGTTTAGCCTAGTCTAATACTTACTTTATTTACCTTATTTTTTTACCTCGGACAGAGGATCAGCATAGCCATACAACGTGGCAATGCCGCCAGTCTTTTGCGCATATTACCAGTCGACAGCGATGTGGAAGAGTTTTTTGACGCCATATTTTAGTTAATTGTAATTAGCGTAGAGGTCTTTATTTTTATAGTAAAAGTCAATCCCCATAAAATTTGCCTATATACATTTCCCGTATCTTCACATTAGAGCCGCATCAAGCGTTTATACAGACGTCCAACGGAACCCCAAAAACTTCGTCGAAGCCGAGAGAACCCGTGAAAAATCTTTATTAAATCCCTCTTGAGCTAAATAAGTTCATTTGCAGAGTGAAAAAAAAAATTTTTTTTTCGCCTTTTTATAAATTAGTAAACATTTTCGGCGATTTGTATGGCTTACTCCGGGGGTAATTAGTGATTGTCTGTCTGTGTGTGGGGGTGGGCCTATTGGCGAATTAAATTATTTTTCCGCCTAACTAATGAGGGGAAAGAAATAAATGTGGATTTAGACAAATTCGTGTTAGTTAAAGTTAAGACACGGTTATAAATCCGTATTTTTTTTATTTCGTTCTTGTCTTTAGGCGCTGTCTCTTTAATTGGGCTCGGATTGGCACTGTCAGGCCTTGAAGTTTTTTCTTTGAATAGTATGCTTTTATTTAGATGGATTAAACGAATTAGATTGCATTTTATAACTTGAAGTTGATAATGATCTAAATTAAGCACAAAAGATTCGTATATGTCGTAACATTAGATACCTTTATTGTCATTGAAAATGTAGATTCTGGGCTACTATTGAAAAATTCCAATATCAAAACCAAATTCAAATTCAATCCAAAAAGTTCTTATTTCACATATAAGCCTATATTGGCACTTATAAATATTTTTGCTTTTTTATTTAAAAATAGAAAATAAATGACATAATAATAATCGCCATCTAGTCCTAAACTAAGCAGAGCTTATGGTATGAGTACTAGACAACTGATAAATATACTTATATATTTCTAAATACATACATATTATAGACAAATTACACCCAGAAACAGAACAAACAAGCGAGCTCATCACACAAAAAAAAATTCTTGGGTAGGAATCGAACTCACGACCTCTGGAATAGCAGTCAGGGCCACTAACCAGATCAACAGGTTAGTCAACGTAAAAATACTTATGCCATAATAATTCTAAGTAAACCAGTGGCGCCAACATAAGTGTACAATGCCAACATTGCGATATTAAATCAAAAGCAAAGTCATCAACCTCGTGACCTCGATGATTCAGACAAGACTGAGGAAACTCTACTGGTACAACAGAATACATACATTATATTCTTAGAATATTACTCGCAAATACCTATCTACTTGGTTGTTTTTAGGGTTTCGTACCTCAAAAGGAAAAAAACAGAACCCATACAGGATCACTTTGTTGACCGTCTATCTGTCTGTCTGTCTGTCAAGACCCTTTATCTCGGGAACGCGTGGAGGTATCGAGTTGAAATTAAAACCATATACTTAAATCTGTGGTCCCTTGAAGCTGTGAAAAAATCAAACTTCTAGGTTAACGAAAAAAAAGGATATGGCCGTTTATGTAGCAGCAAAAAACGTATATTTCGACACTCTCAAGGGAATCAAAATTTATAGGGTACTTTATGTTGACCTAGAATCCTGAAATTTGACATAAAGCAAGGTCTTATAGCACAGATTTAGGAAGAAAACTGAAAATAGTAAATTTGTTGTTACGTCACAAAAAAAAAAACATTTTTGTGATTCGGAAAAATCTTCGAAACTCCACTTGGGAATTGAACTATTTACATAGGAAAGTTTGTACGGAAACCTCAGTGCTCGAGTTCGACTCGCACTTGCCACGTTTTTTATGTCGACATAATTATAATTTGGTTTTAGTTCATTTTCCTGCACATTCCTAAAAGTGAAAGATGTGAGCCCGAGTGTGGACATATTCTGACTATAATGTCTGCATGTCTAATTATAATGCTACACTTGAGCACTATAATTAGAGACATGTACAGTTGAGTGTCACCATTGTAGGGATCACCCGGAGGAACGGTGGAGCACACGGAGGAGGTCTGAGATATTATGTTACGTAGGTTCGATTCCAATTCCGAACGTTCAGAACTTTCGATTGATTTTGCACCTTCGATTCCGATTTCGGATTCTAAAAATTTTAATCGGAACTTATATCGGAGGTATATAATACATGTCTCTCAAGGAACCTTCCCTCGTGCCTTCTGTCGATTACTTTATAACTTATTATTTTGTTTTTATTTGGAACTAGCTGACCTGGTGAACTCCGTACCACTTAACAGTAAATGAATGTAGTGTATCTTTCGATATAGTCAACCGATTGCAATGAAACAAAGCCTAAATAATATATCAAGTTACACACAATTTTAATGTATAAAAGTTACTCGTATCTACATCGATTTCGTATATTTTACGTGATGCGCGCACAACTTAAAACTTCTACAGATATATATGTATAGATGTTGTGAATTCGCTCTTCATTTATACTTTTTCGAGTTTTTGATTACTTTTAGTTGTTGGTTCATTTGACGCTTCTGCTTCCGCCTCCGATTTCGGTTCTGATTCTAATAAAGTAAATTTTATAACTTCAGTTCCAAATTCGGTTTCAACATAACCACTTCCCTATTGTGTAGAACATTGTGAAAAATAAATGTGTATTTCAAGTCAAGAGCCTACGCTTTCGTTTCATTTTCGTTTCTCCATGACTATTATAATTATCACAAAAGTTAATACCTAGTTGTTTATTACCACTTTGTTAAACCAGTTACAAGCTTGTTTCTCATACAATGTAATTAAAAAAACATCTGTATATAATTAACCAACAATCCCATTCTAAAACAATTAAGAATTAAAGTAGAGATATCGGACAATTAACTAGTTGCGAAAACTAAGTTTAGGGAAATCATTAATAACCAATTAACTATAATTACTTACTTATCTAAGATGTTAATGGTTCAAGGTTACAACCAGACATTATTATTGAACGATAACAATGTTGATGATTTTGGTCGAGTACCGATTATGACTCGGAAGTGGCATTTGAGAGTTTTTTTTTTTAGGTGGGAAAATCATGTAATGACAAATCTCGCTCTTGGGTGGAGCGCGAGATAGTGTCAGACTTTTACTGACTAAAAACCCACTCCGGTTCCTTCTTTGCCTTCGTCCCAGGGCCCCGGGTTTCACACTACCCGTTGCCCCAGTAGGCTTCGATACTGCTGGGCCCCTACGATTTGCTGACATCTCCCTGAAGCGCGCGTGGAACATTACGCGCTGTCGACGACTTGGGTTCGGTCCGGACGATTACCAGACGGTCGGACGGCGAGCCACCTATTGCTCGCCGTCCGCAAGCAATTTGAAGGATTGAGTTTTGAGGGAATTTGAAGGTCATTTTGTGACGTCACCGTCATCTTTTGTTAGTAAAAGGGACTAATTTATTTTGCGTGCATAGCAATAAAAAACAGGCGCTGCTATTGCTGAATACATCGACTGCTCAACACATTAACTGCTCAACAGCCAGATGTAGAATTATCATATTGTACAAAAATAAACGTCTTTTTATAATGGGGTATTTTTATAAGGTGGGAAATCATCTAATGACTTGTCCCGCTTTAAGGCGTAGCGAGAGGACGTGTCAGACTTTTACTGACTAAAACCACAACTATGTTTCTACTTTGCCCTTTGCGTTCCAAGACCATGGGTTTTCCTTTCGGAAGTAAACCCATGGCACCAGTAGGCTTCGGTCTTACTGGGCCCCTACGGTGTTGCTGACATCTCTTTAAGGCGCGCGTGGAACACTACGCGTCGGCGATTACCGAACGGCTGGACGGCGAGCTACCCATTGCTCGTCGTCCGCAAGTGGCTTCACCCGCGTGATAGTAGAAAATTATCATAAGGGAACATACTTCCGAGACAAAAAGTATCCTATGTGCTATTTTCAGACAAAATGCGTGAAGGAGTAACATATACATACACACATACATACAAACTTTTATTTTTATAATATTCAAGATTCAAAGATTCAAAGCATTTTATTTCAAATAAACCATTTACAGGCACTTTTGAAATGTCATGAAGTCAGTCAGTCAGAAAAAAAAAATGATGCTAATTGCACATTCCAAAGCGTAGATCTCTATGGAGAAGAATGTGCAAAAAACTCCATGGACACTCTTTTCTAATCATGTTTTGTAATTACAAATATCTCTGTTAGATGTTTCTTGCTATCATGTGAGAACAATGTAAATAAAGTAAAAATAAAAACTAAATATAGATATTAAAATAGCAACTGGCAGCTAAGCAATGACCAGTCTCAACTGACAGCGCCCGTTCACGAACATGACGCGAATATTAGCACCACTCTGCTCAACCATTTTGAAGGAAACCGGATGATCCAACACATGCGCCACCATCAGTGAGACATTTGAGTGAGCATGACAAACTCTCAACTGCCATGTTCATTTATGTCAAACAAGTCCAATAGTAACATAAACGTGCTGCGCGGCGACCTCCCTGACGGGGTCAGCGTGGTCTGTTACGCAGACGACACGCTGGTCCTGGCGCAGGGAGAGTCGTACCAGGCGGCGGTCGAATTAGCGACAAGCGGGGTTGCGATAGTCGTTGATAGGATCCAGCAGTTGGGACTCGAGGTGGCGCTGCACAAGTCCGAGGCCATGTGTTTTCATGGCCCCCGGAGCGCGCCGCCTCGGCGCTCCCAATTAACGGTAGGAGGAGTTCACATCGGCGTCGGGTCGACGATGAAGTACCTGGGACTCGTCCTCGACAGCCGGTGGAATTTCGAGGAGCACTTCCGACGTCTGGCTCCCAAACTGAATCGGGCTGGGGCTGCCCTCAAGCGGTTACTGCCCAACCTCGGGGGTCCAGACGCCTCCTGCCGGAGGCTCTACGCAGGCATCGTCCGGTCCATGGCCCTTTATGGGGCGCCGGTGTGGGCGCCGTCACTGCGAAAGCGACCGGCGGCCCAGCTGAACGCGTGCCAGAGGGTCATGGCTATACGGATGGTGCGGGGATACCGCACGGTTTCCCGTGAAGCGGCGAGCCTCCTTGCTGGCCAGCCACCATGGGATCTGGTGGCAACAGGCCTTGCACTCATGCACGATCTGCGCGTGGAGATGCAACGTCGGGGTGAAACTCCGCTGCCGCGACAAGTCGCGGCATGGCGGACAGAGCTCCGACGGGGTCTCATGGCGGAATGGCGACAGCGACTATCGCAACCCAGTGCTGGGCACGCCATAATTATGGCGATAAGTCCCCTCTTTGAGGAGTGGCTGGAAAGGCAACACGGCGTCCTTACCTTCCGCATGACGCAGGTCCTCACCGGACATGGTAAGTTCGGGAGGTTCCTGCACCGGATTCGTGCGGAAGAAACGCCCGGGTGTCACCATTGTGTGGACCGCCCGGAGGACACGGTGGAGCACACGTTGGAGGTGTGCCCCGCTTGGGTAGAGCAACGCCGTGTCCTCGTGGGGGCGATCGGCGGCGGCGATCTCTCGCGCCGGGCTTTGGTACAGGCCATGGTCCGGAGCGAGGAGGAGTGGCAGGCGGTTGCCTCCTTCTGCGAAGCAGTAATGCTAGCAAAGGAGGCGGCCGATCGCGTGAGGCAACGGTCCTCACGCCCCAATCGCCGCCGGGATTCCGATCCCGATTTCCGGCCATCGTAGGCGCAGGCTTGCGGACGACGAGCAATGGGTGGCTCGCCGTCCGACCGTCCGGTAACCGTCCGGACCGAGCCCAAGTCGTCGACGGCGCGTGCTGTTCCACGCGCGCCTCAAGGAGATGTCAGCAACTGTAGGGGCCTAGCAGGATCGAAGCCTACCGGGGCCAAGGGTCTGATTCTGAAAGGAAGACTCGGCCCTGGTACGAAAGGCAACGAAGGAACAGGAGTGGGTTTTTAGTCAGTAAAAGTCTGACACTATCTCCCGCCCCGCCCAAGGGCGGGGGATGTCATAAGATGATTTTCCCACCGAAAAAAAAAAAAAAAAAAAATAGTAACATAAAAAAAACCATAAAATAGCTCCATGGTACTCACATTATTTATTAAAGTGAATGTGATGAGTAGAGCAATGGTGGCCCAGTGATAATGGTTCCGACTTACGAGTTGTAGGTCGCGGGTTCTAACCCAGACAGGTGCATTACTTTGTGTGATTAATTTTATCACCACAGCTCTCAAAACGGTGAAAGAAAACATTGTAAGGAAACCAGCATGTCCTAGAACCATAAATTCGAAGACATGTGACATCTACCAACCCGCACGGGGCCGCTTGGTGGATTACGGCCCATTCCCTCTCTTACAGAGCAGGCCTAAGTCCCAGCTGTGGGAACATTATAAGGCTGATTATGCTATAGATGTGATGTGGTATACCATTGATACCGCATCAGTTTATGCCTACCATTAAAATTTAACTTTGAAATAATTTGCCCCATTTTTTTTTTAATTGCTATAAACCAGTGCTTGACTGCGATCCCACTTGATGGTAAGCAGAGATGCAATCATTGATGGTGAGGCGCACTAGTTTATTAAGAGCATATTCACTCTAGCCTTGAAGACGCACCTAAATTATAGATGGACGGGAAGACCGCAGCAGGAAAATCGTTCCAGTCCTTCGATGTACGCGGTATAAAAATAAAAAAATCTATTGCGAAAAGAATACTTAAAAATACCGTTATAAATAACAGTTAGGTTACTTTTAATATCACCTAGTACCGTTGTTACTATTTTCTATTCCGTGGTTGTTACCGTGTGTAGGTGTCTCTTACTATCTCAAAGTGACGTTGACAAGTAGGTACATGTTGGTGCCGGTATCTGTGCGGGTGGACAGTGACCTTAAACACTGCTGACCCAGTTTTGATTTGTGGTTTACAGCAATAAGTTTGATAGACAAATAAGTGTTGTACGGAAATACGTTGATATGGGTAAACGGGTAAAATAAAGTAAATTAATTACCGTATTGGGTATTTTTATGTTTGTCAAGTAGTAACTAAGTACTCACTTTATTTGGCCATAATATTATCAAGTCACTTATTCATATAGTAAGCCCCCGAACTAGGTTGCGACTGAGGAATTTCCGGTTGTAATAAGACCTTGAACGACTCAGTAATTGAACCCAGGACAAAAAAGGACAGGTCATACTTAATAACGCCGCTCGTGACCACTGCACCAGCGGGGTATAGTGTACCAGTATAAAAAATTGAGATAGTTCAAAAGAGTTACCGGTTAAAATGTTAACAATTATATTACTTAATTATAACTATCATCATAACTGTCTATAAATGGTAAAACGTCAAGTTTTTATTTAAATGATTAAGGTGAATGTTTTAGTGATATAATTGTGTAAATACATACGAGTACATGTCACGGACTTGCGGACGGCGAGCAATGAGTAGCTCACCGTCCGACCGTCCGGTAACCGTCCGGACCAAGCCCAAGACGTCGATGGTGAGTATTGTTCCACGCGCGCCTCAAGGAGTTGTCAGCAAACCGTAGGGGCCCGGAAGGGTCGAAGCGTACTGGGGCCAAGGATGATCTGTTTCTGAAAGGAAGGTTTGGCCCCGGTACGAAAGGCAACGAAGAAGGAACAGCAGTGGGTTTTTAGTAGTAAAAGTCTGACACTATCTCCCACTCCGCCGAAGAGCGGGGGATGTCATTGGATGATTTTCCCAACGAAAAAGAAAAAACATATATTACCGCAAATATAATTATTAATAGCCATACATGTCATTACCGCAAATATAATTTTTATTACCGTAACATACCTACGTATCGAATGGTAGGTATGGTAATAAAGATGGCTTTAGTACAGCTGCTTTATTTATTAAATTATGAATATGTTTTTAAAACTGGTTAGCGATATATTCAAAGTAGAGCACACCTCTTAGTCAGTCTTTCAAAGCCTTTTAGCTCATTAATTAAGCTTTATACTGTAAAAATATGTTGTGTCTGGATCTAGGACATGAACATGCGGTCGCATCCTTTTGTAAAACAGTAATACATAATAGCGAAGGAGGCGGCCGCAAGAGTGAGGGAACATAGGTACATCCTCACGCCCCAGCCGCCGTGGCAGAAGACGCCCCGAGCGTCGGGAATCGCAGAACGATCTCTATGGTCACCGTAGGCGCGGACAACGAGCAATGGGTAGCTCGCCGTCCGCTCGTCCTACAAGGACCACGCGCGCCTTAAAGATATGTCAGCAAACGGTAGACCAAGAGGAAAAGTATGAAAGGGATGCTCGTGGTCCTAAAACACAAAATGCCAAAATGCAACTGAAGAAACATAGGTAAGGTTTTGGTCAGTAAAAGTCTGACATGCCCTCTCGCCCCACCCTAGAGCACGAGAAGTCATTAAATGATTTCCCACCTTAAAAAAGGTGTAACATAATCAGACATGACTAAAATCGGAAACATAATTTTTTAGGCTTCCGTACCTGAAAAGGAAAAAAAACGGAACCCTTATAGGATCACTTTGTTGTCCGTTCGTCTGTCTGTCTGTCTGTCTGACAAGACCATTTATCTCGGGAACGCGAGGAGGTATCTATCGAGTTGAAATTAAAACTATATACTCAAGTCTGCGGACTCTTGAAGCTGTTAAAAAAATAAACCTTGTAAGTTAACGAGAAAAAAGATACTTCGGTTTATGTGGCAAAAAACGTACATTTCGACACTCTTGGGGAATTCAAAATTCATAGGGTACTTCCCTTTGAACCAGAATCTTGAAATTTGGCATAAAGCAAGGTCTTATAGCACAGGTAGGTATAGGAATAAATCTGAAAACTGTAAATTTGTTATTACGTCTTCTTTTTTTGTGATTCGAAAAATCTTCTAGACTCCATTTGGGAATTGAACTATTCACCTATGTACGGAACCGTCAGTGCGCGAGTCCGACTCGCACTTGCCCAGTTTTTTTTTTCAGTTGTCCGCTTCACGTGAAACGCCTCCCCTGGATCATTATTTTTAAGGCTACCATAGTGGGTTTAAGCAGATGACAACCTCATAGACAAACCTACAAGAGGAACCTAAAAAAAAAACTATTACCTACTCATTCGTCATTCCAAACTGCCACCTAATCTTTTAAAAGGCACGCACAGTTGACTCAACCAATTAACTTGAACACTTTCTACCTGCTTCATGATTCACTATCCGAAACACCAAGCTAAACAAAAGAAGCACTTTACTTTTATTCTAAGAAACCTAATTTATACCAAAAAACCCTTCGTTCATTCACAAGATCAGGAAAGATACCTTTAAAGAATGACGGTTGATTCATTGAAGAATGCAAGAGAAAATATTTGTGAATTTTTGTTTGGATAATAACAGGTTTTTTCTGGTTGAAAATTTTTCAAATGCTATCTAGTGATTTTCGTCTTGAGACAGTTTGGTGCCGTACCAATATATTATAATTTTATATCTATGTATAGTCTTATATGTATTTTTAATTTAATTAAATTTTAATTTAATTTGCAGTACACCGCAGTCTAGCCCCCTTTTTTATATTAAGTTCTTACAGTCCATCCTAAGGTTGTCTGGTAGAAATCGCTGTTAGCGATAAGACCGCCATTGTACCCATAGATTAAGTTAGTTTATAAGTTTTTGTTACTATTTTGGTGTACAATAAAGTTTTATTCTATTCTATTCTATTCTATTCTATTCAGCCCCCCTAGCCAAGTTACAACCGTTTCGTTTCGATTCTCTTTTCGTCGATCGCCTCGAGTAGGCCACGCACGCCTCCGATTCCTTTGTTCTGACCACGTGGGTCAGAACAAAGAAATAGGAGGCGTGGCCAACTCGAGGCGATCGACAAAAAGAGAATCGAAACGAAACGCTTGTAACTTGGCTGGGGGGGCAGGGTTTTTACGTGTAGTCTTAGAAGTGAATAAAAGATTTCTTGATACCTTAGATTACTAACGTAGTAGCTGGCTCATTTTAATGAATGAAATTGGTCTAGAAATGAGCTCTGGTCTGCAAATAAAGCTAACACTCTGTAATAAAGATAGTCCTATAGCTTTTCGAATTTCTCGTGAACGGAAAACAACATGCGAGATTACCGGTTCGTCTATCGTCAGTGTGAGCATGGTTGAAAAGCTTGTTATTTCATCCAACCTAATGTTTGACAAAAAAGTAAGGCGAAAAAAGAAAGATAGTGCCTGAATGCTCGGTTGGTATTCGGTAACTTCTGTCACTCGCTCATCTTGTTCCAGGAAAAGCATATTTTTTTTTTATAAACTAAATAGTTTTTCAAAAAAAATTTCGTCATTTAGAATTTTGATTTAATGTGCAAGGTTTCCATAAATATATTTTCTTTACTTTTTTAATTAATGTGTACATTATGAAGGATCAAAGTTCACACAAAATAGCAGATTTTCAGAGGTCTTTACTCTTTAATCTCAGACAATAGGCCCAAAATATCTATTATCATAATATATTTGTGAAAAGTTGTGTTAAAAAGCCATAATTACGTAAGAGCGGTTGTATTATAATTATCTATGTATCACGGATTGGGCGCTCTTAACACATTTATGCACTCTAGGACCTTCATTTAAAAATACATTAATTGATTGTGACCATAGATATATTTCTATGATTGTGACGGTACGATTAGCTCAGCAATGGTTCAGTAATATAAAATGTTCTTCTTTCCACAAAAAAAAACTTGTTTACCTATGTTTGTCATCTATTTAAAGGTATAAAAGGAGAAACTGACTGACTGACATAGCAACGCACAGCCGAAACTACTTCGACCAGGAGCGAAAAATTTTGCACAAGGTTTCCTTTTACGACGTAGGCGAGCACTAAGAGAGGATTTTTTAAAATTCACACTCTAAGATGATGAAATGGGGATCCAAAGTTTGTATAGAGAAATCTAACTTCACGCAGGCGAAGTCGTGGGCAAAAGCTAGTTGTAGATAGATTTATTTCCTGCATTACAAACCTCTCCTTCCTGCATTATAATTATCTTGTAAAGAAAAATAAAAGCCCGCCTTTGTACCTTTATGTTGTATGAAGTTTTAATAAGTAAATAAATTAATAAATAAAAACTCTACGACTGTTAACCAAAATTTGTGATCAAAATCAATGATGGCGGCGTAATGGTTGCCTTTGAAACAAATTGACTATAGATACGAGTGTGTGTGTACAACACTGTGCAAAAATATATTGCTTCACAAATAATAGTAGATTATGTGACTAGGGGATAAAGCAGTGTCTTTAAGTCGCGGGCGGCATGTTGAATTCCGAACGAAACGAAGGTTGCTAATTTTAATCCCGAACGTCAGTGAGGGATTTATATAATTAACTCCCGAGCACTGCGAGGGAGTTAATAAAGAAACCTGAGTGAAGTGAGGAATTCAAGCCGCCCAAGACAAAGATAGCTTTATCCCCGTGTTGGATACTCTACTTTTTACACCATCTGTGAGATAATTAAAAGACAATTTAGTAAAACAAATCATATAATAGAGAAATATAAGTATTATTTACGAGTTAATCTTAACTATCACTCAAAATGTTTTGAGATTTGAAACAAACAAAATTCACTACTCAAAGATTCTATAGTTTAAATTTTCTATAACGCTCCCGCTTGTTCATTACTTTTTTTTTAGAAACCTTTTTTATTCTGTTTTTTTTTGTTAGTAGCCAGTTTGAAATTTGAATAAACTTGTTTGATGCACTACATTTTAATTCACATATTGCCGACGGTTTTTCGATCGATCATACTGCATTATCTCCCTAGTGCCATAATGACTTGCTTTAAGTGATGGTTGTATGACGTATATAAGGGCATTATCGAGCAGGTGGTGTAAAAAATCAATTATAATCAAATATCGACACCAAAGTACCAATAACTCCTAACTGACGTAGTCAAAGATTTGCAGTCCCAAAAGTATTAGGAGGTAATATTATAAATTGACACGTTGGTTTAGTTAGGAGGTGTTTCCAAAATATAATTTGATCCAGTTGCAACTAAATATCCGCTTCGTAGATTTCACTAAAACACGCGGAAACACATTTAAATTAAAAAGTAATTTTCTCGAAAAATTACAGTTTGAAGGTATTGGCACTTCATCGTCGATATCACGACGTCACATCTATTTTTGTAGCTAGATAAAAATCTCTAATATCTTTATCAAATAAATTAAAAATACCACTATGAAACATCACACCTTGCTTATACCGAAATTATTATTAGGTCAATTAGTCATACGTAAACATAAATACCTACAGTTCCCTCTCTTTGTTTTGGTTCCAAGAATATCTTGGAAATTCGATGAGCAGCAGGGTTGATGCTCACTAGGGTTTAAAGAGTTTTTTGAAAGAATTACCGTGGCCCTAGAACTCAAAGGGCAGCTGAATAGTGTTGTCAACTCCAATTGGATTAAAATCGGGGCAAATAAAAAATGTTTTTTTTTTGAGGGATTAATATCTATAAGGCAAGTAGTAGTTGAATAAAAAAAAAAGTAAAAGAACTAAAACCCGACTACGACAAAAAAAAAACGACGAAACTAAAAGTATGAAACAAGATTTCCAGGATGCTGAAATAAACAAGGTAAAAAGAAAAGCCGTAGTCACACGTTATTTTATTAAAATATATATATTTATTTATTTAAATTATTTTGGTGTTAAATCACTGTGCTTCTATACCATTTGCAAAAGCTAAATTTAAAATTTCTAATTAATAATGGTAAATTAATTTTTGTCCACCAGAGGGCGCCACATTGAATTTTGATGATATATTTTGATAAGTACCAGTGAAGCCCTTTCAAATGATATCAAACACGGTGTATTTATCTTAACATTTTTTTAAACACATGACTTCTTGCCCGCTAGAGGGCGTCACTTTAAATTTGAACAATATTTTGGAAATGTACAAGTAAAGCCCTTTCAAATGATACCAAACACGGCGTATTTATCTCCATTTTTATTTTTTACACATTACTTTTTGTCCGCTAGAGGGCGCCATACCAAGTTTTGTGACACGTCACGTGACCTATGTTCAGCGGACAATTAAGACGGTTCTAACGATACCTCATACGTTGAGTTCCGATAAGGAGATTAGGAGCTATGTGGGAACAGATGAACAAACTCACATACATACATAGCCTGTCAAAATCATAACCCTCCGTAGTCGGGTAAAAAAAGGATGTAAGGTTTTGGGAGGCTTAAGTGGACTAGTTACCAAGAACTATGTGAAGACCATGGCCCCTGCTTGAACATATCTTTATACATAATATAATTCTTCTGTACGTGTGTTTCTCACTTAACTCCTCCTGCACGGCTTGATCGATTTCGATGAAATTTTATGTGCATACTTGAGTGAGCTTTGTCTATGACCAGTGTGTGTTACCAGTGATGAAATATATGGCTCCGTAACGTGGTCGCTTACAATGTGCCTCATCAGAAGACTTAAAGTTACTCAAAGGGCAATGGAAAGGGCTATTGTCGGAGTTTCCTTGCGTGATCGAATCAGGAATGAGGATATCCGCAGATCCGCAGGAAAACCAAGGTTACTGACATAACACAAAGAATCGCCAAACTTAAGTGGCAATGGGCAGGGCACAATGCTTGCAGAACGGATGGCCGTTGGGGCGAAAGGTTCTGGAATGGCGACCACGTACCGGAAGACGTAGCGTTGGGAAGGCCTCCTACAAGGTGGACCGATGACCTGGTAAGGGTTGCAGGAATCCGATGGATGCGAGACGCACAGGACCGTTCATTGTGGTGACCCCGAAGTGTCGCCACAATGAACTTGCCTATGTCCAACAGTGGACGTCTTACGGCTGAAATGATGATGATGATGGCTTGAGTGAGTCCCTGGATGGTTTGAAAATAAAATTGAACCCGATAGATGGCGCTGCAATTGGATTCTCAATTTTTGTCTGATGAACAGCCAGCTTTTGGGTTCGACAACGTCTAACGGGATCGCTAGCTATTGATAAATATTATGTGTTATAGACAATTTCTAAGATAACGTTCTGTCGCATCGCTGTCCCAATGTCACGTTCTGTCTATCTGTGCGAGACTTAATACTGTCATACCCAAACAAAATATTATTTCTATCGCCGAGACAGCATTTTCCGTATTCCCCGTACGTGTGTAAGTTATTCAGGCGTCCAAGAATGCGAGTTTCTAAGTAGTATTACAATTGGTAATAAAACGAACGTGTTCGGACTAAATTTGTTGACTACGCAAATGTTTCTAGTACACAAGACGACTTGACAAGCTACCTACATAATGTCCAATACAAGATAACCTCGCTTTGTACCCGAAAGTCTATACAATGTGAGGTCAGGTTATACTGGATTATACATCTTGACAAGTCTACAACAGATATTTGTCCAGTATAAGCTGAACTGGCGTTTTATGAAAAGTCAATACGAAGCAAAGTCAGCGTAAAGTGGTTTATTTGCTTAGATATGTGCATCAAATTGCATTGTATTTTAATGAGTGTTGTTTGAAACAATAATATTAGAATTTCTTAGTAAGTTTATTACTTGACAATCGATATGGATGTTTATCAAAATCAAATAGTAGTTTATCGTTCTGCGTATGATAAATTGTTTTGCATTTTCTTGGATCAGGGACCTAACCATGAATGTCAAAAGTGCGAGCAAGAGAGAGGGATGGAGCTACACCCTAAAGTTGTCAAAAAACAAAAGGCCCGTTTTGACATCTGTCAAAACGAATAGTTAACTATGCAAAAAGAATACTCGCAACTTACGGTTGAGCCTGAAAACCTATCCTTTTAACCGACCTCAAAAAAGGAGGTTCTCAAATAGAATCAGTGGATTTTTTTTTGTTTTAAGTTTTTCAGCGATATCTTTGCCAAGTATTAAATCGATTATGATGTTTCTGTTTTTGTTTAAAAGAGTATTTTTGTCAGGTGTTTTCATTTAGGTGAAGATCTGTTGAAGAACTTTGCAGTCAGGCTTGAGAAGTCTTTAATTTTAAATAAAAAAAAAAATATATCCATTAAACATTGACGAAAAAAAAATACTAAATTGTAATGTAATTTTTTCGTACAAACACTTCACTTATCTATCTAAATACATGCTAATTAAATAATGAATTATATTATTACTCAACAAAATTAAAACAATGTATAACAGCTTAAATAAATAGACAATCAGAACATGTTTCTATTAACCTTCGACCTGATTGTCAATTGCTTCAGTATGTCAAACGGGATCAATAAGGTTTAAATGTCATAATTATACCATTTATTTATTCACCCCTTCTATTTACCTCGTCTGACGGTACCTACTGATAAATAATTTGTAACTAATTATTACTGTCCTATTGAACGGGTTTAAAATTGTACAGTATTATAGGTTGTGTAATGAAAAAACATAATTATAGGTAAATATGTAAACGGTTTATTTGTATAGTCATAGTGGGGACTTAAATATTAACTATAAATACTATTATACTAAACCTATGTACATATAATACCAATACACAAAATATACTCAGACGTCGAAGTACTCCTCCACATCGCTGTTATCCGGAAATGTGCCCAGAAGACTGGCAGCATTTCCACGTTGAATGGCAATGCTAATTCTTTAGGCGAAGAACAAGCCAGCCCTCTGGTCACGCAAAGTGTCGATCAGACGGCGTGAAATTTCCCTGAAAAGGAGACGCGCACTCGGGCCCCATGACCCAAGCGTTTCGACCCCAAACGGCACAAAACTGTAATTACCAATAAGGTTACAGATTTTGCGCCGTTTGAGGGTCTCAGCAGCCGCAGCGGCAGCGCCGGTACAGCCCACCGAACTAAAAACATGGGATAGCGCAAGGGTGTCGACACAGGTTGCGTCTCACACCAGAGGCCTACCCACCTTCCACGGCACCAACGTCATACAATCTGGTCTCTTCCCATCGTCAATTATAGGTTATAATTTGTAATGGACGAAAGTACAAATCCCACGTGAGCGAAGCCGCTAGCTGAAGCCAGTTATTTACAAATTGTTAAACCATATAATAATATCGATTCGATTTGTATATTCAAAGACTCTTCATAAACGTGCATACGACACTAGGCTGTTTTTTCAAAATGATATTTATCTCTTAGATAAGATATATCCTTACAATCAGAGAGTCTATCGAACCTCTGATCTATAACTATGTCTGTGATTGGTTGACTGACATAAAAACAACCTGTCATTGATATATTTTGACAATAACTTCACAGAGATTAGAAGGCAAGTCCCTAAATTATTTTACATTTGAACTTAGCCCGTGCAAATTTATTCGCAACTGTCGAAGGACGTCTAAAAACTGAGATAAGAATCTTTTCGTGTCGATGTACTCTAACTAAATTTTATCTGCCCAATATTTGGCAACCTCTACGGCTCTGTTATTGGCCTCGTATAGGTCCTGAAAACTGCAGGTGGTTGTGCAGGATGGACAGCATAGCAAATGACGCATGTCCTGTGCAGCGGCTCCACACTGGCACTGTGTTAGAGATGGGTAATAAAGCATTAATTATTCAAGACATTTATAAATATGTTTTCTGTGTTTCCTGACAGCTATCAGCAACAACTTCAGTATCTTTATAGGAATATGAATATGTTACTTCTAGGCAAGCGTGCTCCATAGTCTACCACATCGTCGCTTTCCATCAAGTGAGACAGTGACCAAACGCGAGCCTATCAACAATAAAAAAACCGGGTAAGTGCAAGTTGAACTCGCGTACTGAGGGTTCCGTACAAACTTACCTATGAAAACAATTAAAACCCCGAATTGAGTAAAGGAAACTTTAAAGTAGCGCAAAATAAATTATGACGTAACTACAAATTTACAGTTTTCAGATTTTTTCCTATACTCGTGCTATGAGACCATGTTTCATTCCAATTTTCAGGATTCTAGGTCAACGGGAAGTACCCTATCAATTTTGATTCCCTTGATAGTGTCGAAATATACGTTTTTTGCGACATAAACGGCCCTTGATAGTGTCGAAATATACGGCCTTATCTTTTTTTTTCGTTAACTCTGAATTTTGATTTTTTCACGGCTTCAAGGGACCGCAGACTTGAGTATATGGTTTGAATTTCAATTCGATACCTCTACGCGTTCCCGAGATAAAGGGTCTTGACAGACAGATAGACAACAAATGTGGGCCTATAAGGGTTCCAATTTTTCCTTTTGAGGTACGGAACCCTAAAAAAAATCAGAAAGCTTCCTTATTCTTAAGTCATTGGGTATAAGTGAGGGTATAAGAAAGAAAGCAGGTAACCTGTGACGATCTACTAACGCTTATTGGAACCAAACTGCCCAGGTAATCGGCGCATGTAGTACGTTCCGAGTTTCTATACAATGTGCCAAACCAGTACCGATAACCGCTAACCCGGAGCCGTACAATCACGTGTTAAAATATCAAGCGTGCAAGCAAAAAAGATAAATGAAGCTATTTATACTAAGATCCCAGAGCGATCTGACATAACTTATTTTCACATGGATGAAACCTTAGGTTCTCAGTAGCATCTCATGTGCTTTGAATACCTGTATGCTTTTGGAGCTCCCCCTTGCAGCCCCTGGACAGGTACCAGGTGAGAAAGGGTAGTAAAAATAAGAGTTACTTAACTTCAATATTTATAGCTGATTTAAATATATGTTTTGTAGAATATTATTCTAAAGTAGTATCATAAGTGTCAGACACTTTCCATGGACCAAAACTTCTGTCAGACGATATTAAGCTCCACAAAAAATAAATAAACTTTACTTATTTTCACATGTCTGATTTTTTAATATGTTATTAAGTTAACTATTACAAAGTTATATTTCATTAGTCAGCCAAATTGTAGTGACCAAACAGTACATGAAATCGTCTCATGTACTCGCTCTAAAACGCATGCGTGCTCTCGCGCTTATACTCTCGGCTGAATATTTTTTGTGTTTAGGGGATACCTTATAGCTCCATCCATTTAACATTTCAGTTTAGGTCCTCAAATGTATCGCATTAAGAGCTCCTGATAGGGCCTGTCAGAATTTGTCGGAGACGTTGAATTTCCTACAAGGAAACGCTTTAGGAAAGAACAGCCCCCCTAGCCAAGTTACAATCGTATCGTTCGCGCCGAACGCCTCGAGTAGGCCACGCCTCCGATTCCTTTGTTCTGACGTCATCTCAACGCTCATTCACGTGGTCAGAACAAAGGAATCGGAGGCGAGGCCTACTCGAGGCGTTCGGCGCGAACGAAACGATTGTAACTTGGCTAGGGGGGCAGAAGTCCTTTCGCATAGGCACAAACTAATTAATAGCTAAAGCATTTCACTAATAGATGTATTGAGTGCCTAGTGCGGATTTGTTCTACGTTAACTTGATTGACACGTTACGGGGACTGTCGAAGTTGCGCTTTTTAAAGCTTACTCTCAGTCCTTTTACACCTGTAGCCTGTAAGTTAGCTATACGCAGCGGACATACAGCGATCTGGGCGTACAATACAATAACGCGTTCCAGGTTCTGATGGGGCAACTACAGCGCCTCCGCGATGTTCGCGGTGGCTGATACAGACGGCTTCGCGGCCATCATGCGCAAACGGTGCGCTTCTATCATGCGATGTACGCGCTACAGTCCCAACACCATCTTGCACGCACTGGCGGACCGGTGAGACTCTCCGATGCTGGCTCGTTGGATACGGCTGCACGCAGTCGTATAGTGATTTGTCACCACCATCGGGGAGCACCCGGACCTTCCACTTACTCTTTGTGTGATCGTTAAAGTCGTAACTAACACTAGTTTGTAAGCTCGCAATTGTACTAACACAATATAATATATTGTGTTGTAGACTCATCAGACGGCTACATCCATATTATGGATGTAGCCGTCTGATGAGTCTGAATTAAATGATTATTATTATTCTATTTATTTTCTATCTAAACATATAATTTACGAGTACATTTTTAAATATTTCTTTAAAAAAAGCATATTAAAAAATATAACAAAATAGTAGCCCATCGGCATCTGGAACAGGAACCAAGCAACCGGTGATTATTACCGTATTATTATTAATGTGGTCCGGCAGTCCGATTGGGTCGCTCCAAGCTCTTGACCAATCTGAGAGCCAAACTTGATTAACGTTTCAATATCATTAACGTAAAAGCAACCACCACTCAGCGCTCAGGTTATTCTAACAAACTAGTTTATAGCTTTAAACAAAACCCGTTTAGATTATCCTTCATGCCTATAATATTTCAACACTAGGACACAATTCGCAGTCACCATTGGCCGCAGTTATGGCGCCTAAGCCAGGTCAAAGAGAAAGTGCGGCTACCTTGTGACGTAGCGAAAGGAATTCGGACAGCCCAACTGGTATTTTCGCGCATTTGACTTGTGAATCACAGTCGGATATTAACTGTTAGGTAACTCTATAATATCGGTCTGTTACAATAATTTCGTCAGTAATAGGGGATCCGCTTAGTTTGTAAAATAAAACTATGATGAAGAACCCTTTTGTGACTGGATAGAGGCAGTCATTAACATCATCATTTTTTTAAGCTGTTGATCCCCGCATTAACGCCGGCGTTCACGCGCCATTGTCTTACTATTGTGTCTCTAATTACGCACTCAAAAGTTTAATTGATATAAACTAGTGCTTGACTGCGATCCCACCTGATGGTAAGTAGTAATGCAATCGTAGATGGTGAGGCGCACTAATTTATTAAGAGCCTATTCACTCTAGCCTTCAAGAGACCCAAATTATAATCGGACGGGAAAACCGCAGCAGGCAAATTATTCCAGTCCCTCGATGTACGCGGTATAAACGACGAGGCGAAACGCTTGGTCCGGACCGTAGAGGTTTCAACAACGTATTTCAACCAAAAGACATACACTGCTGGATATAGACCTCCCTAAGTGTCGCCACAACGACTGGTCCTGTGCGTCTCGAATCCATCGGATTCCCGTGACCCTCAGCAGGTCGTCGGTCCACCTTCTGGAAGGCCTTCCGGTACGTGGTCGTCGTTCTGTGAGCAATGTACCTTGCTACTGCACTTAGTTTGGCGATTCTTCGGGCTACGTCGATAACCTTAGTTCTCCTGCGGATATCTTCATTTCTGAATCGATCACGTAAGAAAACTCTGAGCATTCCCGCTCTTATAGGGAATCCCAGCAGTGGGAACATTATAAGGCTAATTGCTTTATCTATATATACAAAAGGAGAAATTGACTGACTGACATTTATCAACGCACAGCCGAAACTATCGTGACTTAGTGCGTAAAATTTTGCACAAAGTTTCCTTTTGTGACGAAGTCGAACACTAAGAAAGCATTTTTCCCCCTGTGAATATATCACCCCCTGGGGATGAAATCGGGTCCAAAGTTTGCATAGAAAAATCCAGTATCACGCGGGCGAAACTGCTGGTAAAAACTTGTATATTGATATGGCACTTTTTATTTTATTTTTAATTTTTTTCGGGTGGGAAAATCATCTAATGACATCCCCCGCTCTTGGGTGAAACGGGAGATAGTGTTAGACTTTTACTGACTAAAAACCCACTCCCTTTCCTTCTTTGCCATTTTTCCAGGGCCCCGGGGATCACTTTCGCATCACCCATGGCCCCAGTAGGCCTCGACCCTGCTGGGCCCCTACGGTTGCTGACATCTCCTTGAGGCGAGCGTGGAACACTACGCGCCGTCGACGACTTGGGCTCGGTCCAGACAGTTACCGGACGATCGGACGGCGAGCCACCCATTGCTCGCCGTCCGCAAGCCCGCGCCTACAGTGATATGGCACTTAAATATGATTGATGGAATAAGCTTCCTCTATCAACGTCTTTTAAAAATACAGGCGTGATATCATTCCAATATCATTCATTTCACTTGATAATATGTATCTACACACGACAATAGCATGCTATGCAAGTCCAGTATAAGTTGACCGCGCATTTTATAGGCTTTCTATATAATGACATCTCATCATCTTTGGTTTTCAATCGCTTCGAAAACATCGTAAAATCTAAAGTAGGTATTTAGTTTATGTTTGCAAATAATACCGTAACATTGGGACTAGATATCATATCGGTAACCTACATAATATAATAGATAATCCAAATATGAACTGTCTTATAGATAACAATGATCCACGATTTGTGGATTTATTATTATATTATTATCGTAACGTTATCATGCTTATTTTAGTTTAGTCTACAGGGCCTGGAAACGTGCCCAGAAGAATTAGAATTAGCATTGCATTCAACGTGGCAATGTTATCAATTGCCACGTTGAATGGTAATACTAATTCTTTTAGCAATGAACCCAGTAGTGGCCCAGTGGTGACGGCCCTGATTGACGAATTGTAGGTCACGGGTTCTAACCTAGCCTGACGCATTACTATATGTAATTTATTTCATCATCACTGCTCTCAAAACGGTGAAGGAAACGCGTGAGGAAACCGACTTGTTCTAGAACCAAACATTCGAAGTCATGGTGACATCTATCAATCGGCACCAGGTCTACGTGGTATCCGTGGGTCCAAGAGAGGAGGCCTGAGTCCCAGCAGTGGGATTATTATAAAGCTGATTATGCTTACATTAAAGAACTAGCTTCTGCCAGCGGTTTCACCCGCGTAAAAGTAGGTTTCTCCATACAAACTTCCAACCCCCGTTTTACCCCCTTAGGGGTGGCGTTTCGTAAAATCCATTTTTAGCGGATGTCTACACCCTATAAGGAACCTACGTGCCAAATTTTAAGTTTGTAAGTGTTAAAGTTTCTGAGATTTCGTAATTAATCAGTGAGTGGTATTTCGCTTATATATATAGATAAACCAGCCCTCTGGTCACGTAGTGTCGATCAGTTACAGAGAAATATCTATGAAAAGATGACGTGCACTCGAATTCCCATGACTTCCGACTTCAAACGTCTCAAAACTATAACTACCGAAAAGGTTACAGTATTCATACCGCTTGAGAGTCTCATCAGTATGTATAGGTACAATTTCGGTATCATGTGAACAGTAATAATAATAATAATATATTCCACAACTTTTTTCACACATCGCCATCTAGTCCCAAACTACACAGAGCTTGTGGTATGAGTACTAGTTAACTGATATACATACTTACATATTTCTAAATACATACATATTATAGATAAATTACACCTAGACACAGAACAAATGATCGTGCTCATTACACGACAAACATTTGCTCTGGGTGGGAATCGAAACCACGACCTCCGGCATAACAGTCAGGACCACTATCCACTAGGCCTGTTGGCCATTACAAACGTAATCAGCTATACATAGTAACTGCATTATCAATTTTCTACTGGAATACCTGTATATAGCTGATTTATATGCTCATTTTGTACCTAGTTTGAAAGTCAAAGTCGAAGGATTGGAACAATTTGCCTGCTGCGGACTTCCCGACCGATTATAATTTAGGTGTCTTCAAGGCTAGAGTGAATAGGCTCATAATGGACTAGTACGATTCACCATTAAAGATTGTATCACTTCTTACCATCAGGCGGTAAGCACTACTTCATATAATATAAAAGAGTTAGCTAGTTTTATCGTGTATGTTAAAAGTGAATGCTTTGAAAGGTTGCAAAATGTAAGTTTTCATTCGTTTATTGCAATTTGCAGTTCATTATCGGGTAGTAAGGTAAAAATATAGATAATTGCGGTAATGGCATATATGTATTCACCCAATCATACTCATTTAAACCATTAAATTAACATAACTCTCCTACTTAGAAAAAAGCTAAAATGTATCATTTTAATAAAAAACCTTGACATTTTGCCTTGTTTCTAATTTAAAGAGCTATGATGATGGTTATAATGAGTATATTTGTGTAAACACATAATGTAAAGTCTGCTGCAAAAGTGCATAGGAAGTACAGAAATAAAATCGTGTGAAGCGAGAAATGACGCCATCTAGCGTAAAACCTGATTGAAATGTTGCTATCGACAACATTACATTATACTGTTAATAGATGGCGCCGCTGTGCTTCAAATGATTAATGCTTAATTAATGCTTATTTTTGTACTTTCTTTTTGTTTCTTCAAACATTGAAATAATTTATAATTTCTTTTAAAGAGATGAAGATATTAAAATTGAATATCAATTTATAAATATTTGATTATCTATGTGTTAGTTTTCAAACTTGAGGGGTAGGTTGAATATGGATTTACAATGAGGCCGCAAAAGTTAAAGATTACATTGCTACGAACCGAGCGAGCACGCACGACACTTCCGTGCGTATGTGTGCGCGTGTATGAGTATCCACATTCCACAGATAACACATACTAAGGAACTGTCGTCGCACTGAGCTTAAAATATCATTATTATTTTTCTGTGCCATTGAATATGCATCACACAGTCACAGAGGCGACTTGTTCTTACCATTGCATTGATAAAATTCACGCAAACGTGTCATGTGCTGTTAGCCGTATGAACTAAGTGTTGGATTCGCAAACAACGTAGCCCGAGTTCAAATCATGGTCGGTCCGTTGTGGTTATTTATTACTTATTCCCAATCTATATTAATATAGTTGTTTTTTATATTTCTATGAAAAATACTATTGCATTTTTTGCACTAAATAGTTGCAAATTACGAATATGATCTATTAACCACAAGAAGAACACATTCGTAATTTTCAATTATTTAGTTGTTACATCTTTTCAATGTTGTAAGGTGGAAATAAAAAGACGTGTTTAATAAAAAAAAATATTCTTTATATTTACAAATTAAACATATATGAGAATTGTGACGCCGAATTGTTACCTAGACAACAAAATTATCTTGTAACCGTTATCTATGTTACGTGTAAGATTGTTTGTTGGAAGTATATCCACTTAGACCATTCATAATATGAATAACGTAACAATGAAAGGATATTAAAATTTTAATAAAATAAAATATAATTGTTTATATCCAGTTATTTATTGAAAAGTGATATATGATTTAGACTTTGTAAACATTTTATTTGTATGTAACGTCACAATGAATGTATTGAGGTCATAGCTTAATTGTTCATTTTCTTGACGAAAAGAAGATTGAAACTAAACCTCAATTTCTGTTAAAAGAACTTTAGTTCTCACAAGATAATCGTCAATTAGATGAGAAAAATAAATTGAACTATTATGTTAGAACAGTGTGGGTAGAAGAATAAAAAACGAAATAGAATCATGATTATTGTCAACAAAATTGATAGCGAGTTTACTGCATTCTTAAGATAAGGCGATGGCACAAGTTAAAATGTATAGCTGTTTTAAACGAAAGTAAACACAATATAATACAGTGTTTGTTAACGAATAATCATTTAATTCATTAACGCTCAGGCGGTAGCCGGCGCCCGCAAGCCATTGTCTTACTATTGTGTCTCTAATTACGCACGTCAAAAGGTTAAATATGTTAAAATAAAATGGCCTACTAAATATTTAATTACACCGACTGATTTTACTAAAACTTAATATTTTGTATAACCCCCATTATTTTCGATACAGTCAAGTAGACGTTTGCGCATGGACCCAACCATATTACCGCATATTTCGCTCCCTCTAAAACTTTCCCATACCTCCATGCAATGGGTTTTTAATTGTTCCGTAGACCTCTCATTCCGCGAGTCCCACCTTTGCACCATCAAACCCCATAGATTTTCTATGGGGTTGAGGTCGGGTGATCGCGCTGGCCATGGAATAACAATTACTTCCGGGTGATTGTGAAACCACTCACGCACAGTACTCGCTCGGTGAATAGGACAATTGTCCTGGACAAACGGAAATTGTGCTAACTCATCAGCTGGGTAAATGTTGCGCACAGTAGGTAGCATAATTGAGTCTAACACTTCCACATAAGTTGAACTGTTTGCGCGTGGAGGAATGAAAGCCAGTTCTCCTGGTCCTGCTGCACTCATCCATCCCCACATATTAATTGTGATTCGACCTGATTCGGTGTTAGGTATAATGTTTTTATCACACCAGCGAGTGTTATTCTTGCGCCATAAGTGAAGCCTGCCCTTTTGACTGGATTTAAATGTTTTTTCATCTGAAAATACCGCAGTATTCCAATCAAAATCTAAATAATCACGTGCGAAACGTAATCGTTCCTGTTTATGCCTCTCTGTCAAGTACGGCTTTTTAGCAGGTTTTCTGTGATGCACGCCTTCAGCGTGAAGTACACGGCGAACAGTATCAATCGAGGTGTCATATAATTCCGCAAAATGTCTCGTTGGTGCGAAACCATTTGTTTCGTATACGTCCACCATATGTCGTCGCTGCGCCTCGCTAATAAGCTTCGGTCTCCCACTTCTCTTTCGACTAGCAAGGCACTACCTTCTTCCTCATATCTTTTTATCCAAAGACTTACAGTATTTTTCTAAAACAAAAAAAAATATATTAGGCAGCTATACCTACTTGACTTCATTTTCATTATATAAAATGTTAACAATCATAATTATTGAATATAATTTTAAAATAAAACTGCATTTATAAATCCAATAACCAATCCAATAAACCCAACGATTTATGTATTTTTCTTTTAAGCCTCATAAAGATACGATGGATGGATTCATAAATGGCATACTTACATTTTAATTAGAAGATTAATTTATAATAAAGTTACAATTCATTAATAGCTATTATACTCACATTCAGTCCGGTTTCTTCAGATATTTGTGTTTTATTAAGACCGCTTTTATGCAGCCCAATGATAGTCGCCCTCACTTCAATACTAATATTAGCCTGCATTTTGCGAATATTACAATACTGTTAACCACACGTCACTAACCAACAACTACAACCAAACGACAGTTCATTTCGGTCAAGTTAAAACTTATGTCTACCTCGCAGAAATCTAATTCTTTATTTAGTTTTTTTGTGATCCCTTTCTAACTCTAAGAAATGTGTGAACAAGTTAAAGAATAATTTAATATAATAATATGTAATGCTAATCCATAACTTCCAATCGGGTAAGAACTTACAAAAAGTCAACAATTGCGTGGGATTTGAACTTGCGGCACACTGATTTGCGCTTCAATCTGTGTGCTCTATACCACTAGGCCATCTTGACTTATGCTAAGTTGATGAAATTATGAACTACAATCAGTTGTTGACGACAATGATGACGCATGTGTCTATCTATTTGTTAAACTAAAAGTCAAGTTTATACTTTGTGAGATTGCCTTTGCTCGCCACTTAGCTGTGAAGAAACCAACGCCATCTAGTTTAATTTTCGAAAACTTGAACTCTAACGTGCAAGGGAAAATAGGCGTTAAGGTATCTAAGCACTTTTACACCCAGATTGTACATGTCGTTACTGCAAATATACTTTTTTAACATAATTTTTTGTTACCATACTATCTGACTTTGAGCTACAAATTGCAAAAACTTTTCAAAACTTAGAATTTTGCGAGGTATACTGTAACTTTCACTTTAAAGAAGAATGTTGAGCTAGTTCTTCTAGCTTAGTAATTCTTCTAGTAAAATCTGCTCCCCTAGCCAAGTTACAACCGTTTCGTTTCGATTCTCTTTTGTTGATCGCCTCGAGTCGGCCACGCCTCCTATTCCTTTGTTCGACGTCATCTCAACGCTCAGTGACGTGGTCAGAACAAAGAAATAGGAGGCGTGGCCGACTCGAGGCGATCAACGAAAAGAGAATCGAAACGAAACGGTTGTAACTTGTCTGGGGGGGGCTACCCACGACATATACGACTCAATCATTTAACCCGTTGTATGCCGAAACGCAAATATACGCGGGACACAATGGCTTTTTAATTGTGTCTGTATTTCGGCATACGAAAGGTTAAAAGCATTTCTAATAATAGTTTATTGATATGATATTTATCGTAGAAGTTTCCGGTTAACCTATTTGATACCGACTGATAGTAAAATGTCCTCCTACACGAGTGGCGAAAATCCAATAATACAATATATGTCAGGGAAAACCCTTTCTTTTGGCGCAGGAAATCATCAAGTAACTGTTTTTTCGCAATGTTTTCGAGTGAAGTTCAGTGAAGTTTTTAAATATTTTCAAATTCATGATTCGTAGTGGATATTATGATGTAAAATTGGTGGTTTTCTGTCGTAACTGTTTATAACTGGTCAATATTGTGGAATCTTTGAAATAGGCGCGATCTTGGTAAAACAGAGCTGAGAATTTTATTGTAGTGTTGACTACCTCATTGAAGTTTGCCAAGAAGGCTGACTTGGTACTTTTGCTGCCAAATACTACAAATATATCAGAATATTTTACATCCGTATTCTAATGTTAAACGTGTGGTCGTTGTGATAAGCAAAGTAACTGCCGATATAAAAGCTGAAATAAATTAAAAAAAAAAGAAATAATTAATTTTAATGTAATGATGAAGTAGAATTTTAATTTTATGCAATAAGTACATATTATAATTTAATGACATTTAACTGACATAATTTTGCTTTCATTAGAATATAATGTATACGATGTATGTGCTTAGAATGAGTCTATTGTAATCCATACTTAATATTATAAATGTGAAAGTGTATGTGTGTGTGTGTCTGTTTGTTTGTCCGTCTTTTACGGCAAAACGGAGCGATGAATTGTCGTGATTTTTTAAGTGGAGATAGTTGAAGGGATGGAGAGTGACATAGGCTACTTTTTGTCACTTTCTAACCCTCCACTCCCCTAAAATGGAAGGTGGAAGTTTGATGGAGCATTCCGCAATTTTCAAGGTAGAAAGTTAAAAATTGGTATGCGGACTATTTGTGACTAACAAAAAAATCGTGCATCATTTTTTTTGGGAATCTGCCTCCAACCCCTCAAAAGAGGGGGTGAAATTTTATATGGGACTTTTCGCAATTTTCAAGGTAGGAAGCTAAAAATCGCTACACAGACTATTTGTTACCAACGAAAAATACCTGCCTTATTTTTTTTGGAAATCTTCCCCCAGCTCCTAAAATAGGGGATAGAAATTTGTTTGAGACTCTCCGCAAAATTAGTACGGGTTCTATGATACAAACGAATCCGTACTAATATTATAAATGTGAAAGTGAATGTGTGTGTGTGTCTGTGTGTAAGTTCTCTTCTGTGTTCTAAATCAGGTAGGGGGAACCGTGTTACCCCGAATTTAACGCGAGCGAATCCGCGGGCAAAAGCTAGTTTCAAAATAAATTAATAATAATGAATATTGGGTACAGAGATACACTGGATCATGGATATACATTTTATACCAAAAGTAATAATCGCTTAGGATTATTTCCAACTTTTTACACGGGCTTTATCGCTGGCCAAAGATAGGTTTTTTTTATAACACGGTGTCATGATTGCATTTGGTTTATTTATACTTAATTATTTTATGCGATAAAGTATTATCATTTCAAGGCTGCGCAGTTACTTTTATTACAGGATTATTAAAGGATTTATTAAGGACTTATCAGTTGCATTAAATAATAGCTTGTGCCCGCAGTTTTACCCGCGTGAAAATAGAAAATATACACCACTATTTTTTTATTACTACAAATACTTAAAAGGCTTATTAGAAAAGGTCTTGGTATTATTTAAGTAAAGTCTCAATAAATAATATTCGTAAACAGCAAAGTTATGAGTGTTTGTTTATATCCCAAAATGTCACTCAATGTACGGAAATATTCTACAGGCTGATTATGAATGAATGGCGATAAAAATGGAATAACACCGCGCATAATATTTTCTAGTTGCAATTGTTATGAATGATTGATTATATTATGATTATTATTATTTACCAATTATGTCAAATTTTCATGGATAATTTTGGGATATATAACTCAAACGAATCAATAACGGGTAAGATAGAGCCCAATTTTTTTGTATTAATTAAAAATTAGGGGTGTATAGTAGGATACATAAATATGTCACTCAGTGATAAAGTAGCATTCTTTAGGTGAAAGAATTTTTAAATTCTGTCCATTAGTTTCTGAGTTTATTCATTACAAAGAAAAATACACATCTTTCCTCCTTATAATAGAAATATAGTCTAGGTATTCCCCGTGTGGTCTTTCTATTTTTTTTTTTTTTTGCATAAATGCTAATTGCATTAAAAAAATGCTATTGAACAATGAAAAGAAGAGAAAGGTAATTAATTCCTACTAACTACTGAAGGATTTTTTCTGTTACAAACGTTATAATTAACTATTTCATTTCTTTTATTTTAAGTTATTTACGTTTTTAAATATCCATCACCTCCCTAGCCCTTTCCTAACTAGTTTGGGGTCGTTTTCCGGTCTAACCAAATGCGGCTGCCAGATCTCAACAACCCAGTTTCTGGGCAACACAATACTCCTTAGATAAACTGATGATAAGACTTTCTTGTGTTTGACTACCTGTAACTTGTCAAAGATCTACGAATGACAACCGGGATCAAGGATTCACTTGTCTTAAGATTGACGGAGAATTCTCTGTAGATGAAAAAGGTGTAGTTAAAAGAGTTATAGGCTTATCGTCGTGTCGGTCAAACATTTGGTAGCTGAAAAAGCCTGTCGTCGTAAGTGTCACAGATGAAAGTTCCCGTCGGCGAAATAACCATAGGTAAATGATTCTGCTGTTGTAACAGAAAAAACGAATCGTCCGGTCGACGAACAGTTCAATGATGAATCGGTTGTAGGAGAACGGTTGCTGAATTGGGATCAACGGCTTTACTTGCTTTTCGAGGCATGGGGTGTCAGTAATGTCCTAGAAACTTAGACAAGTACAGTCATAATGAATTGAAGAATTCACATTGGTAAAGTACTTGCCCAGTTTCGAACCCCATTTAAAAATATAAAATATAATATTATCAACTCTTTTTTATTTGAATTTCGAACAAAGGAAATACAAATATAGAAGAAGTCATAACTTCATAAGAAGAGAGAGAGTTTTAGAATTATTATTTTAGATATAGACACTTCTTGACTTCCTTTGTACTTCTGGTTCAGTACTTAATATAAACTTATACACTGACTCATTTAATTTCAGCAGTCAACTTTTACAGCGTTTATACAATGGCCCATCGTGGACAAACATTGTCCATTGTCTAAATCAAAACTGCTATGTATTTAGTTTACGTAATCATAATTATCACATTATATGTTGACTTGTTATGGCTTCAAATATCAAATACAGTTAGCAAAATCAGCCGGCGATTTGTTTGCGAAAATTTCAATTTTAGAAGTGCACTTGGTAACATTAGATACTTTAAAACAGGTACCTATATAATATGTAGGCATATAACTAAAAAGTCATGTAATACCTATAGTGATAGTGTTATATAAATTACATAAATAACATTGTTATTTTTCTTAGAATCATTGAGATTTGTTGAAAAAACACTACAAATCAATTCAAAAGGTATTAAGTAATTGCATTTGAAAAGCTATGTTGTCATCATTTATAAAAAAAAATATACACATTAGATCATTAAATTAATAAACAAAAAGAAAACTCAAATAAAAACAAAACAGATGTGACAGCCGAAAAGACTCCCGCGCAGTCTAAAAATAATTTAAAAAATACTCACGATAGAGGTAGCTAACGGCAACAAAATCCAAATTCAAAAAGAGAATCACACAGTTCGACAACACCAATATAAAAAACAATAAAACATTCGATATTTAAAAATTATAAACTATACAAATGGCCTGTATTCAAAACAGCGTTCGATGGCCAACTGACAGAGCAACTGAACATTTTGCGACTGATAGCTATATTCACTTTGAAGGAAGAGCCATTTTATGAACAATGTAAAATCAACCTTATACTTAGTTGTATAAAAGTTAGTAACGTTTAATAGAGTTGTATACTCCAATACTGTGTGAAACTGTCCAAGCGAGTATTGAGGTCAGTGACGTCTTTTTTCCGTAAGATAAATTCGCCGAGCGAGAAGGCTGGTTAAATTAAAGAAGGAAAGAAAGAGACGGAGATATTTATAGTGTGTATCACAGAGAAATTGGTCGGACGTGGTCATTCATTAATTGCTGTCAATTAGAGTTATGCTGAAGAGATTTCTATGGGGCATACCCGTAATTTCTTAGACCATTTTGCAACTCATAGTAAATGCATAAGTGACTTTCCATTAAGAGGGTCATCCTTTTTCACTCGCCTATCGTCAACATCGACCAATGCGATGTTTGACGAAAAGGCAACGCGAAAAAAGAAAGATAACGCCTGAAAACTCTGTTAGCATTCGGTAATTCCCTGATTTACTCGAATATTTTACAAAACTTGTTCTAGGAAATACGTGTCTTTTTTTAAACCCTTATAAGTTTTTGAAAAAAAATGTCGTCAGTCAGAATCTTGATGAAATCTGCAAGGCTTTTATTGTTATATTATTTTGACTTTTCAAATTTTTGAGTAAATTATGAAGTGTCAAAGTTCATGCAAAATAGCAGATTAATAGAGATCTTTACTGGATTAGTTTTACACAAATCTAGAAATTGATTTCGACAGAAGCCTAGATAATATCCACAAGATACTGTGTTTCCAAAACATCTAATGAAAAATGTGTAATAACGTCATAATCGCGTAAGAGCGGTTGTATGAAAAACAGTGAAAATGTATCTCGAGTTGGATGCCCTTAATATAAAAAAGTACTAGTAAATGAATCTCCTACAAGGTGGACCGATGACCTGGTGAGGGTTGCTGGAATCCGATGGATGTGAGACGCACAGAACCGTTCATTGTGGCGACACTTGGTCAAACGTCCACTGTTGGTCTGTTGGTGTTGGTGTTGGTCTATTGGTTTTGGGAACACATTCATTCTGCTTAAAGCCAAGGAGTGGAATTTGCTACCGGAGTCTGTGTTTCCTGATAACTACAACCTAGGGGTATTTAAGTTAAGAGAGTAGGTAACCTATTACCTACTTCTAGGCAAGCGCGCTCCATCGTCGGCCACATCGTTGCTTACCATCAGGTTAGATAGTGGTCGAACACGAACCTGTCAATAATAATAATAAAAATAACTAACACCAGTCTTGCCATGGGGTATCGTGTTGCCAGATAGGATATTGGAAGTACAAAAAGTAGTCCTATATGTCCAATTCCGACCGGAAAAGCCAGGTAGATAGAATGCTTTATTTAGGTAGAAATTCAAGTCATCTAATGACTTCTCACAAGGTAATCCTATAAGAGTTCCGTTTTTACCTTTTGAGGTACGGAACACTAAAAAGTTTTTATGTTGGGTTTCCTAACGTATCAGTTTTACTCACAATTTCATCAGTAAGTAAAAGTTACTTCGATGACTCATCGAACTTTACGGAAAATAGTAATGACGACACGGATTTTTGGTCAAATTAACCTCTTTGTCTATAATAGGATTTTTCAAACGAAGACCATAACTTTAGTATGACGTTTGTACGCTATCAGTGTTGTGCATCGATTTCCATTTTATTTGCCCACATTACGATAACTAATCATTACATAGTATAAAACAAAGTCGCCGCTATCTGTCTGTCCCTATGTATGCTTATAACTTTAAAACTACGCAACCGATTTTGATGCAGTTTCTTTAATAGATAGAGTGATTCAAGAGAAAGGTTTATATGTATAATACATGCATAATATAGTAGGAAAACACTGATAATTTTAGAGGTTTCTAATGTGATGTCGTAAATAAACACATTTTTTTCGCTTACATTGCAAACGCTGGCTGAACCCTACGAGATAGATCAAAAAAATGTACTACAGTATTGTACACCATAAAAAAGTCTACAAAAAAATCCACGATGGTATGTCTATCTCTTAGGGATAACCCACAATAACCATATTTTATCCTTTACATAACGAGAAATAATGGCATAGTTTCGAAGCGATTTTAAACAATATAGCATTAATCCTTATCCAACTAAGTACCTTAAATACATTGTGCATTTAATATAGGTTAATATGGCCCTTAAAAGCATGTAATTTAAATGAATATTTTGTAAGATATATTACAGATTTAGAATGCAGGGACATAGCGGTTACGGTTGTATCAGCATTGCACCCTTGCGAAGCCGGGGCGGGTCGCTAGTTTGTATATAAAGTATTGTCTATTTAAGTGAAATTTCAGTGCTTGAATTTATTATGATTCTAAACTTATTTTTTTAATTGGGGTGCATAGTGGCAAACCACAAAAAAAAAAGATTATCATAATCCCCTGCCCCCCTAGCCAAGTTACAACCGTTTCGTTTCGATTCTCTTCGTCGATCGCCTCGAGTAGGCCACGCCTCCGATTCCTTTGTTCTGACGTCATCTCAACGCAACGAAACGGTTGTAACTTGGCTAGGGGGGCTGGTGATTTTATTTATGGTGACATAATTATGTCTAATGCGATATCTCGGTAACTATGGGTTGCGATCTCTTGCTCTAATGACTAATATAGCCTACATATCTTTGCTGTGAAGGTGCGTGCGCATTGCGGTCATGTTAAAATAACATTTTGTAAAAGTTTGGAGCTCATAGTAACTATAGAAAAAGCAAGGGCAAGTGCATGGTTGATGACAGCCCATTCCCTCTCACATAGAGGAGGCTTGTGTCCCAGCAGTGGGAACATTATGGGCTGGATAAGCTAAGATGATCTCCAAATGTCTGCTCAGGGTATGCCTGACCTTCAGGACTAAATAATCCTGAAGGGTGAATCAAATGATACGCCCTGGAATGTTAAGGGCAACTGTTAATCAGTAAAAGTCTGACAGTCCCTCTCGTTCTACCCAAAGCAGGAAGAGTTATTTGATGATTTATTACTTTAGTTGATACTAAGTATATTCTAGTATTTTTTTCTACTTCGTAGTATTATTTTCGTGTCAATGGACTCTTTTTCGTGTCAATGGAATTTTTTTTTCTACAGCCCTGTTATTGGTTTCGTACAAATCTTAAAAAGTCCAGGTGGTTGAGCGGGACGGGCAGCATAGCAGGTGACCTGTGAAACGACTCTATCCTGCTACTGTGTTTGTGATAGGTCGAGGAAGCTCCGTTTGGCCAGATTGTTGTTGCAACGGCCAACTTGGGTCCTCAGTCGGTTAAGAGATTTCCAGATTGTGTGCGTCCAGCGGGGAGATGTTTTGATAGGGTGATAAAGTGTGAAGGAGTTGAGTGTTTCTGCTACCACAGTGGGCATCTCTAGTCCTCTGTACTGTCCTTCGACCAAGTCATAAATCGCACTACTTTGCTAATATAAATAATTAATAAATGAAAGCTTAATATTTTGTTATTTAAATACCAATAATTTTAACAAACCTTGAATGACTGGGCTGGCAAATGACCTTAAAAAAGTACAATCATTCGTTAAAGAACCGATAATAAACAATTAACATAAAATAGTAAAGCCTTGCAAGGGTGAGTAATTATTGCTTATTTAAAATAAGTAAATGATCAGTCTTCACCTTGTACGAAAACTAGGGCAAGTCCCATTAGTATAGCGGAAGAAATAGCTACCGTGACTATGATGGTCATTGCCAATGACTCTATGAATATATCCCTTTGTATTTAATATTGTCAGATGATTCAGTAAATATTAATCTAGAACTACATTAGATCGACGCACACGTGTAACACGCCTGATTTGTACGTAAAACGACGTCACGTGGCGTGGATCAAGTGTAGCTCTACAAGTCTAGTTTCCATATAAAATGTATGGAGACCGACGCGCCCAGATCGGCGTGTGTGGCACACGTGTGCGCAGTGTAGTTCTAGTATTAAGCTAGAACTACATTAGACCGACGCACACGTGTAACACGCCAGCGCCCCTAGCCAAGTTACAACCGTTTCGTTTCGATTCTCTTTTCGTCGATCGCCTCGAGTAGGCCACGCCCCCGATTCCTTTATTCTGACGTCATCTCAACGCTAAGTCACGTGGTCAGAACAAAGGAATAGGAGGCGTGGCCGACTCGAGGCGATCAACGAAAAGAGAATCGAAACGAAACGGTTGTAGCTTGGCTAGGGGGGCTGATTTGTACGTAGAACGACGCCGCGTGGCGTCGCGTGGCGTGGATTTAGTGTAGCTCTACAAGTCTAGTTTCCATATAAAATGTATGGAGACCGACGCGCCTAGATCGGCGTGTGTGGCACACATGTGCGCAGTGTAGTTCTAGTCAGGTACTAAAATTAGAACACTAAATTTCTAATTTTAGTACCTGACTAAAATGTAAGTAGAAAACTTGGAAAGAATACAGCGTAGCATATATTGTATTATCAAAATTACAAAGAGAAAGAAAATTACATTGACGGGCATTCGCGTCCCGTCTATCGTCAACCTGAGAATGTTTTAAGCTTTTTAGTTTATCCGACACAAACCAACGCAATGTTTGATATAGAGGAAATCAGAAATCAGAAACTTTTATTTCAAATAGACCAATTACAGGCACTTTTGAATAGTCAAAATGTCGGTCACTCAAAAAAAAAATGAAGCTAAATTGCACGTTCCAAAGCGTAGATCTCTATGGAGAAAAACATGTTAGAAACTCCGTGGACACTCTTTTAAATCATATTTTGAGTTACATAAATCTTGGTTACATATTTCTTGTCGCTTCTATTATGTGAGCACAATGTAGTTAAGTAGGTAATAATAATAATAAAAACTAATTTAAAAAATAGAAATTAAATTGGCAGCTAAGAGATGACCAGTCTCAACTGATGGAACCCGAGGCAACGCGAAAACAGAAGGATAACATCTGGATGCTCTATTGATATTCAGTAAGTAATTCCGTCATTAACTCGAACATTTCACAAAACTTGTTCCACGAAATACCTACGTGATTTTTCAAAACTATAAAAGTTTTTTTGAAACTAATATTTATCATTCAAAATCTTGATTAAATGTGCAAGGTACTTATCTACATCTGTGTCATGTGTTCATGTGTGTGGTGTTGTCTGTGTCTGTGTTCTTTTTTTGACTTTCTAAATTTATGAGTATGTTATTATAGGCCAAAGTCCACGCAGAATAGCAGATTTTCAAAAGTCTTTACTGGATTAGTTTAACACAAAATGATTAGATTTCAATAGATACCTAGATAATATCCACAAGATATATGTGTTTCCTAAATATCTAGAAAAAAAATAGTAACGTCATAATCACGTAAAAGCGGTTGAATGAAAAATAATGAAAATGTATTTCGGGTAGGACACTCTTGATCACAAGAGCACGGTTGGCTGGTATCACCAGGAACATAGATTGCTTTGTTGTGTTTGACAAAGCAATCTTGGTTCCTAGTGATGAAATTTATCTAAATATATAAGGTGTAAAAAAATTAACTTTAAGAATTTCGAGGGGACATTGTACTCCTCATTATGAACAACTTTTACTATGGGACCAAACCTGAAATCGCGAAAAAAAAATCAGCTGTTCCCTACGTTTATGTTCGCATAACTCGTCAAAACGTATGGAGCAGCTGATTTTTTTTTCGCTATTTCAGGTTTGGTCCCATAGTAAAAGTTGTTCATAATGAGGAGTACAATGTCCCCTCGAAATTCTTAAAGTTATTTTTTTTACACCTTATATAACAGAAAGATAGAAAAACCTATTTTAAGATTTAAATATTAACTTAATAATTACAATACGTAACAGAGTGAATAGGCTCTTAATAAACTAGTGCGCCTCACCATCAATGATTGCATCACTGCTTACCATCAGGTGGGATTGCAGTCAAGCACTGGCTTATATCAATAAAAAAAATACGTTAAATCATAAATTTAAAATAATTTAATAAAAAAACAAGTTTGAAGAAATACAGTCATATTATCAAAATTATGAACTTTTAGTGCTATTAAATTTAAGCTCCTATTGTATTTTTTATATTGTACAGAAAATGAATAAATAAATAAATTAAAACCGAGGCACATAACTCGCCATTCGATAACAAATAACTATTTTAAGAAACTAAACTAACCACTTTTTATCAATTGCGGTTTCTGAATGGTGAATACTATATTTTGTGAACAAAATGTTAAACTCAAACTATGAATGCCTGTTGCTGATAGCAGGTATTTAAACTAAATAACCTTCCCGATTGATTTTCGATCATGGTGGCCAATCTCAATAGAGATTAACCAAGTAAGCAAGAGATGTTTCATTGCACAAGTGCGTGCACAAACACAGGTGTACTATCTGGTTATTTAAACTAGAACTAGATTAGACCGACGCACACGTGGGCCACGCCTAATTTGTACGTAGAACGACGTCTCGCTGCGTCACGTGGCGTGGATCTAGTGTAGCTCGACAAGTCTAGTTTCCATATAAAATGTATGGAGACGTAGGTCGGCGTACGTGGCACATGTGTGCGCAATGTAGTTCTACCTTTAAGCTAGAAATACATTAGACCGACGCACACGTGTGCCACGTGTAACACGCCTGATTTGTACGTAGCGGCGCGTTGCATGGCGTGGATCATGTAGCTCTGCAAGTCTAGTTGCCATATAAAATGTATGGAGAACGACGCGCCCAGATCGGCGTACGTGGCACACGTGTGGGCAGTGTAATGTACCATTAAGGTTTTTTAAAGTTTACAGTTTTCAAATTTATTCCTATACTTGCGCTATGAGACCTTGCTTCATGCCAAATTGATTCTAATCCAAACAAGTTTGTTTTTTAAACTGAAAGTTTAGTTTTGCAAACTGGAAGTACCTTTGACTTTTTAGCGAGTGTCAAAATATGCGCATAAACGCTTTATTTTTGATTTAGAAGTTTTTTTTTTCTACTTCTTGGGATAGCAAATCTGAGTTTGTAGTATTAATTACTAGCTTCATACCTTCACGCGTTTCTGAAAAAAAGGGTCTTGACAGACAGACAACAAAGTTATCATCTATGGCCTCCGTTTCTACTGACAAAGTATCACAAAACATATGAAAAATAAATAAATACTTATCACAAAATAGGATTTTTGTCTATTCTGGTCAAATAATCTATCACCAAACGATCATGGAAAGTTACCTATCTTCAGAATTCATCTTCATGGGCCCCGTTGGAGTGGCAAAACAACCACGCACTTAAAATAAATGTGTTTTTCACAAATGAAAATCTTTCTTAGGTGGTTCCTAGACACTAGTACTAACTGCTGCGTGATAAAAAATAAATAAAAATAAAAATCCTTTTATTTCTTGCCAATTAAATTATTAACATGACATTGATGATTACAATAATAAATAACATTTATAGGAATTCATAATAAAATTATTGTTGATAATTTCATAGATTAGTTGCATGCATTTGTACTTAATTCATTACATATTTTATATTACATTCATTATTATTATTTGTATTGTTTTTTTGCCCGTGTAATAGTAGAAAATTATCCTATGGGAATATACTCCCAGGATAAAAAGTATCCTATGTGTAATTCCAGGACTCCTCGCTTCGCACTATGGCCTGTACCAAGGCCACTGATCACTGCCGCCGAGTGCCCCCACGAGGTCACAGCGGTGCTCTGTCCAGGCGGGGCACACCTCTACCGTATGCTCCACCGTGTCCTCCAGGCGGTCCACACAATGGTGACACCCGGGCGTTTCTTCCGCACGAATCCAGTGCAGGAATCTCCCGAACTGACCATGTCCGGTGAGGACCTGCGTCATGCGGAAGGTAAGGACGCCGTGTAATTGTGGCGTGCCCAACAATAGGTATATTATGTTTCCTTCCTTCCTAGTATAGCTAATTAATCTAATCATGTAAATACTGGTAGTCCGTGGTACGGCACTTTGTTAAATGATAAAGACATTGGTAGGTACTTACTTGACTAACTAACTTAACTAACTCCGTGAGTGGGTTCCTTATAACGAGTCTACCACACTTTTTATTATGGATTGTTTTAAAAGTGCTTTCGATTCCTATATATAATTAAAACATTATAACGGAATTGCATGACTTGATTCCGCCATCTCCTTTCTACCATCGGACAACCCGACGTACGGCGAGTATCCACCCTTACGTTGTTGAAACTTCAACGGTCCGGACTAAGCGTTTCGCTTCGTCGTTTATACCGCGTACCCTTCGATGTAACCTGGAACAATTTGCCTGCTGCGGTCTTCCCGTCCAACTATAATTTAGGTGTCTTCAAGGCTAGAGTGAATAGGCTCTTAATAAACTAGTGCGCCTCACCATCAATGATTGCATCGCTGCTTACCATCAGGTGGGATCGCAGTCAAGCACTGGTTTATATGAATTAAAAAAAAAAAAAAAACTACTACTAGAAATTTACAAATTTTACGGTTTGAATTCATTTATTTCTAAAGATTACAAATCACTTGTACAGAAATAAATACTTAATATTACTTGATAACATTTTTTTTTTTTGTTGTCCAGGAGTAGCAGGATCTTAGTGTTTACATTTAATATGAAGTAAGAAGGTAATTGATAAAAAAATTGTATTATCTACCGCCGTACGGCGCGTTGACGCGCTCGATGTGCGGTAACTCGTTAGCTTTGTTTTTATGTTTGAAATCTAAGGACACGTTTACACTAGGAACAAAAAATTTTATTACTTAGTTTAATTAATTCTTTTATGACCTTTTAAGATGTGGCATTTTAGTAGTTTTTTAAATAGTAATAACGATTGTGTATTTTTAATATCTTTAGGTAACGAGTTATAAAGTTTTGCTCCCTCATGTATTATTGTTTTTTTTCCATAGTTAGTTCTAGTACTAGGTATGTGTAAGTCTTGTGCTCGCCTCAGAAAACGTTTTCGCACTTGTAAATTTTTTGTGAGTGTGATTTGTGTGTGTAAGTCTTTGGAAAGAATTTTGCGAACTAAAATACATGTGTTATAAAAATATATGTCAGAAATGTTAAAGAGCTTAGTTTCTTTGTAAATTTTGTGTGTAGGGGTCAAATAATGGTAGTGAAATAGGACTTTTATAATTCTGTTTTGCGCTCTTTGTAGCTTTTCTAGGTTGGTTTTAGCTGCTGAACCCCACAGTTCTATAAGATATTCGATATGCGGTTTCACCAACGAATTATAAATAGTGTGGCGGACTTTTAGAGGAAAGCATCTCACAATTTGACGTAACGCCCCCGTTAGGCTCAGTATTTTAGAACGGGTTTTTTCTATATGTGGTTTCCATGTAAGTTGATTATCCAGAATAAGTCCGAGATATTTTTCTTCATTAACTTTATTTAAATTGACTCCATTAATACTAAGAGGTTTGTGATCTGAGATTTTTTTGTTTTTAGCTGCAAACATCATGTAGTTGGTTTTGGATGTATTGATAGTTAACAGGTTATTTAGAAACCATCTTTCCAAGATTATAAGATCTTCTTGTGCGTCCTGTATTATTGAGTCAATTGAATGACCGAAATAAAAAAGGCAAGTGTCATCAGCATATAAAGAAATATGCCCCTTCAAGCCTATCTTGTCTATATTATTAATGTAGATTAGGAACAAAAGGGGACCACAAATTGAGCCTTGGGGCACGCCGCAATTGATATCCTTAGGCGCGCTAACATTGTCACCGATTTTAACAACCTGTCGGCGCCCCTGAAGATACGATTCCAAAATTTTCAAAGCATTTCCAGTTATACCGATCGAGGCAAGTTTATTCATTAACAGGCTATGGCTAACAGTATCAAACGCCTTTTTTAGGTCAATAAAGATCCCTAAAGCAATGTGCTTCTTGTCTATGTTAGTTTTAAGACTTGTGATTAAGTCTGTTGCTACTGAAAGGGTATTGGACTTTGGTCTGAAGCCATACTGTCGTTGAGAAAGATAGTTAAACGAATTTAAATATAGACTGAGCCGATTGTGCAACAGTTTCTCAAAAACTTTAGACAGTACAGGCAAGACCGAAATAGGTCTATAATTTCCCGGGGACAGTTTGGAGCCAGCCTTAAAAATAGGGGTAACTTTGGCGTACTTTAATGTGTCAGGGAAGTGACCTTCACTCAAGCATTTGTTGACACATTGAGTTAGACTAGCCAATATGAGATTTTTTATACATTTGAGTGTTTTAACGCTAATACCGTCCAAACCTGTACTGGTATTTGCATTCAGGTCATCAATTATTTTCCCAATCTCGTCAGCCGTAGCTGGTGCTATCTGAGAAAGTGTTGCCGCATCTACGGCTTTGTTTGGGGTGATAGTGTTAGTCTGATTATTGTGATATTTAGCAGGTATCTGATTAGCTAGGAGTGTACCTACACTAGAGAAGTAATCATTAAAACACTCACATATTTCCTTCTCTTCACTCACAATTTTGCAGGAAATTAATAATGAAAATTATGCTCCCGGACGCAAACACCGTTAGAGTTTAGGGAGCATAATTAGTAGTGTTAGGAGGTCTCTTCCCTCACGCGTGCATTATTGTATCGCAGAAGGAGGCGACCGCCTCCCTTTTCCTCTCGCTTCGAACCATGGCCTGTACCAGGACCCGGTGCGAGTGGTAGCCTCGCCAATCACCTCCACGAGCACAAAAGTGACAACCGAGCGTTTCTTCTACCTGAATCCGGTCAGCTTAAATACGTATTAGGTATAGAATACTTGTATAATGGTTTGCCAACGCCATCTATGATCACATGACGCACATCCCCACGACTAATAGGACAGTGGTGCCACTACGGCGCGGGCGCAAAGATTTGTCACTACACAATTTCGTGAGCGATACGTCACGTTTCTCATGCGATATCCTTCGATAGTGCAAAAGCTATATCCTGAGGTCACCTGGTACACTGGGAGAGCTGACCTGAATTGAGGATAGGCTAGGAAGTAGTTTTGAGCAGTGGTGGCCGAGTGGTAACGGCTCCGACTTACGAGTTGTAGGTCGCGGGTTCAAACCCAGCTAGGTGTATTACTTTGTGTAATTTATTTCATCACCACTGCTCTCAAAACGGTGAAGGAAAACATCGTGAGGAAACCAACCAACCACTGGGCCCGCGTGGTGGATTATGGCCCATTCCCTCTCCTCACGTTTCTCATGCGATATCCTTCGATAGTGCAATAACTATATCCTGAGGTCACCTGGTACACTGGGAGAACTGACCTGAATTGAGGATAGGCTAGGAAGTAGTTTTGAGCAGTGGTGGCCGAGTGGTAACGGCTCCGACTTACGAGTTGTAGGTCGCGGGTTCAAACCCAGCTAGGTGTATTACTTTGTGTAATTTATTTCATCACCACTGCTCTCAAAACGGTGAAGGAAAACATCGTGAGGAAACCAACCAACCACTGGGCCCGCGTGGTGGATTATGGCCCATTCCCTCTCCTAGAGAGGAGGCCTGAGTCCCAACAGTGGGAACATTATAAGGCTGATTATGCTATGCTATGCTAGGAAGCAGATGGAGAATAGGAGGGTGATGTTTTATAGTAAGTCATTTTAATGAGGACGACGACTTCAAGGTCAACCGTGGAGAAGCTGGTGTGACGATCCGGGGTCATACCATGACGTGTTTAAAAGAAAGAGGGATGGAGCTACACACCCTAATAGCTCCATCCCTTTAACAGTTCAATTTAGGTCGTAAAATGGATCACGTTAAGAGCTCGTGTTAGGGCCTCTAATCATGTTTTTGACTTGCTTGTTGGTCTTGTAGTTACTGACCGTGACTGCTATGCCGAGGGCGTGTGTTCGATTCAAAGCATTTTATTTCCATTTACAGGCACTTTTGAAATGTCAAGAAATCAGTCAGTCAGAAAAAAATTGATGCTAATTGCACATTCCAAAGCGTAGATCTCTATGGAGAAGAATGTGCAAAAAACTCCATGGACACTCTTTTCAATCATGATATGTATTACAAATATCTCGGTTACATGTTTCTTGTCGCTACTATCATGTGAGAAGAATGTAAATAAAATAAAAACTAAATATAGATATTAAAATAGTAACTGGCAGCTAAGAGATGACCAGTCTCAACTGACAGCACCCGTTCGCGGACATGAGGCGAACATTAGCACCACTCAGCTCAACCATTTTGAAGGGAACCAATACCTTGAATGATTCCCACCAAGACAAATGTTTGTGTGATAAGCACGATCATTTGTCTTGTGTCTGGGTGTAATATAACTATAATATGTATGTATTTAGAAATATATAAGTATGTTTATCAATTGTCTAGTGCTCATAACACAAGCTCTGCTTAGCTTGGGACTAGACGACGTTGTGTGATAGTTGTGGAATCTATTATTATTATATGTTCGCGGGGCAAACATGGCCACAGATCACCCAAGACAGAAAGGTTTGGAAGGAGATGGGGGAGGGGAACACAATATAGGCTAATAAAATAAAAATGATTTACAACACAATTATTATATAGGTGTTTTAATCTAATTTATTGAAGCTCTAAAAACATACTATACGTCATATGCTCTACCTAAATTATACAACTTTTAGAATAAATTTTTGTACCTAATAATAAGAAAAATAATATTCATAATTAAAACATTTGCAAAATTTTGTTCGTAATTACAAATTTTGATATTATGCAGTCAAGATCAAAATGTTATAATGTCGAGATTTTGAAATTTTGAAATAATTTTAGTATTGAGCTAAATTTGAGCATTTTATTAAATTAACTACATTTTAACAATTATAAAATATTTTAAACTAATTATAGCTATTTACTATTGGTTATACAATCGTTTGCAATTTTATATATTCATGTAAACAACTTAATTACTAAACTTAACTAGAGATCATCTTTTTTTTGTATCTTGTACAGCGATATTTTCGCCTAATGTGAATATTGACGTTTTTTTTTTTTGTTTCAAAGAGTTTGTCTGCCAGGTGGTCCCATTTGAATTTGGTGAAAACCTGATAAAGAACTTTAGAGATATACCATAGAATATTTCAATAAATGATAGCAAATCTTCCGTCAATAGACCAAAACTCAAAATTATTTATCAACATTTTTTAGTCATTTCAGCTCTGCTATACCTATATTGTCTGTTGAGCAACATTTGTACTACGGAAATCGAAACATAGAAGTTACTCATCATCATCATCATCATCATTTCAGCCGAAAGACTTCCACTGTTGGACATAGGCCTCCCCCAAGAGTCGCCACAACGACCGATCCTGTGCGTCTCGCATCCACCGCACTCCCATATAAGTTACTACATGTTATTATTTATATCATTCAAAACTCGAATGCAGCTCTGGAGATTACTGGTTACTGCATAATTTTCTCATCTGAAAGAGATCTATTGATGATTTTAAAAAATAAAACATACTTAGGTTCATTTATATTTTTGACAATGATGATTACTTTGTTAGGGTTCCATATCCAAGGGTAAAAACAGGACTCTATTACTAAGACTCCACTGTCCATCTGTCTGTCACCGGGCTGTATCTCATGTACAATGATAGCTAGACAGTTGAAATTTTCACTGGTGATATATTTCTGTTGCCGCTATAACAACAAACTAGCTAAAATTGAATAAAATAAATATTTAAGTGGGGCTCTCATACAACAAACACGATTTTTTTTTCGTTTTTAGGGTTCCGTAGCCAAATGGCAAAAAACGGAACCCTTATAGATTCGTCATGTCTGTCTGTCTGTCTGTCTGTCTGTCTGTCTGTCTGTCTGTCCGTCTGTCCGTCCGTATGTCACAGCCACTTTTTTCCGAAACTATAAGAGCTATACTGTTGAAACTTTGTAAGTAGATGTATTCTGTGAACCGCATTAAGATTTTCATACAAAAATAGAAAAAAAGCAATAAATTTTGGGGGTCCCCATACTTAGAACTGAAACTCAAAATTTTTTTTTTCATCAAACCCATGCGTGTGGGGTATCTATGGATAGGTCTTCAAAAATGATACTGAGGTTTCTAATATCATTTTTTTCTAAACTGAATAGTTTGCGCGAGAGACACTTCCAAAGTGGTAAAATGTGTGTCCCCCCCCCTCTAACTTCTAAAATAAGAGAATGATAAAACTAAAAAAAATATATGATGTACATTACTATAAAAACTGCCAACGAAAATTGGTTTGAACGAGATCTGGTCAGTAGTTTTTTTTTAGTACGTCATAAATCGTAAACCGCATTTTACCTTTCAAGTTTGTACGGAACCCTCAGTGCGCAAGTCCGACTAGCACTTGCCCAGTTTTTTTTACCCGATATTAATAGTAGTTATAATAATTATAGTATCTAATGTTGTACAGATAATGTGGAACCCTTAGTGCGCGAATCTGACTCGCAATTGGCCGGTATTTAACATTAAAAAAAAACGAATTATGACTTGTGCATTGTCTAAAAACGTAAAATAATTTGAACTTCGCAGGCTGCCTTAGGACTGTCACCTTATGCCACTTGGGTTTCTGGTTCACAGTCTTTGGGGATGATCTTCTGTGCCTTATAGGGACGGATTTTGGGTAATTTTTGCCTACGCCGCGCGACACGCTTGGGGTATTTAATGAGCCGTTCTATTATCTCCTGCTCTGCAGGAGGCTGTGCAGGGTCCATAGGAGGCTGAGGCGGGTCGAGTGGAGGTTGCAGGTTTGTTGCTTTTTGAAACACAGTTGCCTCCATCTGCAAGTCTGAAACAAAAAGGTTTTATTTTTAACTATTTGTTGACAAGAGACAGGCATTTTTGATGATGGGATTTTTTGTCGCCGGCCTTTAAGGAAACATTTTCTTCAAACGAATTTCGTGATCTGCGATCCCACCTGATGGTAAACAGTGTTGCAATAGTTGATGGTGAGGCGCACTGGGAGCCTATTCACTCTTGTCTTGAAGACACCTAAATTAAGTCTTAGTTAGAATATCTCACGTGCCTGTTATCACATATATAGTAAGAGGAGGTGTATTGGACATATTAGTGATTTGGTGATATTTTTTTAAACACAATACCATACAGTTTCCTATGCAAAATATGTTTCTAGTATGAAGATATTCATCCTCCTCACGCGTAACTACCAACAACTCGTAACAACTCGCTAGCAATGTGTCATGAATGTGCTTGCTTCTAGTACATTATATCAATGGCTTGCTTAATGTTCCTAGACCCAGTTAGCTCGCCGTCCGATCGTCCGGTAACCGTCCGGATCGAGCCCATGTCGTCGACGGCGCGTACTGTTCCACGCGCGCCTTAAGGAGATGTCAGCAAACCGTAGGGGCCCAGCAGGGTCGAAGCCTACTGGGGTCAAGGGTCTGCTTCTGAAAGGAAGACTCGGTCCTGGTATGAAAGGCAACGAAGGAACAGGAGTGGGCGCTCCACCCAAGAGCGGGGAATGTCATTGGATTATTTTCCCACCAAAAAAAAAAGGACCCAGTGGTTTCAGCTGTGCGTTGATATGTCAGTCAATCAGCTTCTCAAGTCATTCTATACTGTTTATCTACTGTGAGTGGTAAATATATAAATAAATTATTGTTATTCATTACTATTATCCATAGCCTACTCCACGCTAGCTTGGGTCGGCTACCAGTCTAACTGGATGCGACTGAATACCCATATCTTACGGAGGGACTTTTTTTTTTGTCCCTATCAGATCTCCACAACCTAGTTACTGGGCAACACGTTACTCTTAGATAATAAGCATAAGCATAATCAGCCTTTTAATGTTCCCACTGCTGGGACTCAGGCCTCTAGGAGAGAGAATGGGCCGTAATTCACCACGCGAGCCCAGTGCGGGTTGGTGAATGCTCTCAAAACGGTGAAGGAAAACATCGTGAGGAAACCGGCACGTCCTAGAACCAAAAAATTCGAAGACATGTGACTCTTAGATGTATACAGATATAATAATACGGTAGTGCTACGATACAACAATTCCAAGAATTGTTAGTTGTGGAATGTGACTATGTGCCTTGTCACCTACAGAACGGAAAGCGGTAAATACCTATGAACGTAGGTATGGCGGAGTACGTTTCTACGTTTATTTAGGCGTTGTAAACTTTGTTTTAGGCACAAAATAATGGATGAAAATAATGCAATACGTGCCACTTGCTTTGTTTATACTAACACTTACAAAATACTAGCCTACCAGTGATATAGCTTGCGTGTAAATAGTTTTTAATTGATATAAACCAGCGCTTGACTGCGATCCCACCTGATGGTAAGCAGTGATGCAATCATTGATGGTGAGGCGCACTAGTTTATTAAGAGCCTATTCACTCTAATCTTGAAGACACCTAAATTATAGTTGGACGGGAAGACCGCAGCAGGAAAATAGTTCCAGTCCTTCGATGTACGCGGTATAAACGACGAAGCGAAACGCTTAGTCCGGGCCGTTGAAGTTTCAACAACGTAAGGGTGGATACTCGCCGTACGTCGGGTTGTCCGATGGTAGAAAGGAGATCGCGGAATCAGGTCATGCAATTCCCGCGCACACTCTCCAAAATGCAACCTGTAAAATACCGATAGGCTGGCTACCCTGCGCCTGTGCCCGAGGCTTTGTAGATTGGACTTAACCAAATCTGGATCCCCAATTAGCCTCTTCGCAAGCCAGCGCAGGTTTCGCCATACAAACTTTGGACACCCGTTTCATCCCCTTAGGGGGTGAATATTGAAAAATCCTCTCTTAGTGCTCGCCTACGTCATAAAAGGAGATCTTTTGCAAAATTTCACATTCTTAGTCCTAGTAGCTTCGGCTGTGCATTGATATGTCAGTCAGTCAGTTTCTCCTTTTATATCAGTATAATATAAAAAAATAATAGTTTAAAAAATTAAAAAAAAACACGCTTTTAGCACGCACTAAAAATTACAAAATAATTCGGACATTTAGTTTGATGACTCAAGAGTTTTCCCTTTGCCAAATCTTCAATAGATAGATTAGATATTTACTATGATTTATTATGAAAGAAAGCGTGGAGCGTTTATGTAATCTTTACTCTTTTTGGACAAAACGCTCCACGCTTTCTTTCATAATCATCATCATCATCATCATTTCAGCCGAAAGACGTCCACTGCTGGACATAGGCCTCCCCCAAGCGTCTTTCATAATAAATCATAGTAAATATCTAATCTATCTATTGAAGATTTCGGTCACGTTATAACTATACATTTTTGTGAAATAGTGAAACTTTCGAGATACGAAACAAGGTATAAAGTCCCATTTACCACCTTTGAAAATGGAGGATTCTCCCATTAGATGGCCTTGTATCTAGTCCAGGCAACTGCTGATTTCGGGCTGTTGTATGTTCTAATCGTGCGGTAAACTCTAAGGGTCGACGCTGCGTTAAGCGGGTCGTTCGCGCGGTCCCATACATAAGTGCTCCGTCGCGGTGAGCCACGCGGGCATGCATCGCGGGGAGCCGCGCCCCGCGCCCGTTTTTCTACGTAATAACACATTCAAGTTCTCCATCGACACGAACACATGCACACCGTTAAAGTTGAAATAGCGACATTGCGCAGGTAATAATCCGGTTTTCGCTACGGGTAGATACCGTCGCACGCGACACGCACGCGACTTCACGGAACCGGCGCCCGCGCCCGCACACGCTTAACGCAGCGTTGGCCCTAATACCGCGAATCAGGATTTTAATTTTTAGTTCCAATGTGTTATAATAGATGTCGCTACAAAACGATATTTATTGTTATTGTTATCGTTATTTTATCCATAATTATCTCTATTCTTATCAATATTCTTATCCTTACATACTTTTGTAAAAACCGCATATACCTACGGGTCGGGCCTTTTTGGACTGGGACCGCGTGTCCAACTTCCACCTATAAAAATATATTTTTTTAGTAGTATTTTGGGAACACAAGTAAAATAAATATAGTTTTTTTGGTAACTGTATTTTAATGCCTTTTTTCTTGTGGTCCCAAAGTAGTAGGTACTCAAAATTTTTTTTATTTTTATAGGTGGAAGTTGGGACCGTGGTCCTGGTCCAAAGAGCCCCCAGAACCAAATATACGCATATTATAGTAAAGATAAGCCGAGAGTTCAAAAGTTTTTCGGATTGCAAATAACATAATTATATAGGGTGACTGGTAATTAGTGTACGATACTTAAACACGTGATTGTGCTCATGATAACCAACAACTTTTACTATGGGAACAAACCTGAAATCGCGAAAAAAAATCAGCTGTTCAGTACATTTATATTTGCCTAATGTACTGAACAGCTGATATTTTTTTTTGCGATTTCGGCTTTGCTCCCATAATAAAAATTGTTTGTTATCATGAGCACAATCACGTGTTTAAGTATCGTACACTAATTGCCAGTCACACTATATATTAGATCGCAAATAAATGACAAATAATATATTACAAATAATATCCTGTACAACATTATATACGTATTGTCACAAACAGTGGCTTAGCTACGAGTACATAAACAACGGCACTGAGGTAAAAGAAACGAAATGGAAGGAGGGAGTGTCAGACTTTTACAGACCAAAACAAGTTGCCATAATTAGTGTTGCAACCTATTTTACCTATATTTTGAAGATGGGAGAATTTTTCGCTAGTACAATAAGAGATTTGTTAATCAGGTTAAGGGCTTCCGAGCTTGGAGGCCCCGGAGTAGTGATGCAACGATATATCGAATTTTCAATAAATATAGGTAATAACGACCTTAAAATATCGATATGTTAGCATTGCTGATACGTTATGATCATATCGAAATTAATTAATATATCGATATTATTCAAAACAATAAGAAATATACGCAACCAAGCATTGGTAATTTTATATATTGATTTTATGATAGATTTGTCTATGGTAATTGATGTTTTTGTCCATTCAACTTCAAAGTAGTTTGTTTTACAGAAAAAAGATTACTTTAGCAGTATTTTTATTTGATGTGTAATGTCTAATTGTTGCTTATATTGTTGTATATGGAAATAATTTTCGCTTATTTAAAATATAAATGCTTATTAAATAAAAAAATATTTTTTACTTAACTCTTAACAATTTTTTCAAAAATATGAAGTTATCGATTGTAACGCTTTAAAACTGTACATACTATCGATTATCGATATTTTCATGCTTCCGATACAAAAATCGATATTCATATCGATATTTTCATCTTCGTACAACCCTGAACCGGGGCACTGCCCTTCAATATTTAGATTAGATTAGCTAAGACCAGCAAGTCATTTTTAGTAAACAGCATACGCTTTTATAACAAGCTGCCAATGGCGGTGATTGAACTTAGCGAGGAAAAATTCAAAACCCATATTAAGCATGTCCTAACTAAAAAAGCGTATCACAAGGTTAAATACTATGTCGAAGACACGCTTGTTTGGCAATGACTGCTTCTGCAGAGGTGGCCCCCTGGTTATATTGTGTAAATGTATCTATTAACTGCTCCACATTTGTTGTAATATACTTTTTTCTTATTTTTTCTAACACATTGCTTTTGCAATATTTTTTATATATTACACCCCAACCACCATACAATCATTAGTAATTTATTTTGTTAACGTATCATTTATTAATAATTGTATTTTTTTTATTTTTGTTGCTTTTATTTATTTAGCTTCTTTTTTTATAATGTGAATGTGAGAACACTGTAGACTCCGCAAATTCTTAGGTTACTTCCTATTACGACTCACTTTTTATTATGATTATTTTTATTATACTTTTTAGTACAATATTGACCGGTCTACACTGTCCTTACATAATATCTACTTATACTGTAATATGGAAATATTGTAAGAACAACAATTTTTTTAAAAGAGTAACCATGGAATTTCTTGCCGGTTCTTCTCCATAGGATACGACCAATTTGGAACCATGCACTAGCTTCTGACGTTTTATAAGTGCCCATGTAGGCCTATGTGAAATAATAAACTTTTGATTTTGACTTTGACTTTGAATAGATACGCCAGTAGTCACAAACAAACTATATTTGAAATGGCAATAGATTCCGTGAGTTTATCGTGTTGATAAGATTAGATTACTTGACGCACTGAATTCCGGTTATTCCTAAGAAAAACTCTTGGATCATAAAATAATGATAGCGTTGAGTGCTGGCAATCTTTTTTTTTAATACCTTGAAGTATAGCTACGCATCAGCCAGGGTTGCAGAATGGTTGGAAATAGTCCCCACGGCCCTAGAACGCAAAGGGCTACTGGATGAACAGTTTAGTCGGTAAGTCTTCGTCATTCGCTTAAGTGCCTCCAGGGTCTATTGCCTTTGAAAACTAAGGTCTGTTTAGCCCAAACACTTAGTCAGCCGATTATAGACTATGCAGACGCCTGCTACCTGGATGCTACTGAGGAGCTATTGAAGAAGCTGGAGCGACAACAAAAATTATATATTCGGTTTATTTATGGTTTTTTTGAAAATATGACCATGTCTCTCACTTTCGCAAAGAACTCAAGTGGCTCCCAATCCGTCTTCGCAGGAACACTCGGATTTTGTGTCTCCTTTTTATCATCTTACACAACCCGTCTTATCCCTCGTACCTACGTGACCGTTTTTCCTACGCTCGTCCTAGTGACGCGCGACACCTAAGATCCCTACTTAAATCCCATCGTCATAAATCCAGTTACTTCGCCTATTCTTTCTCTGTCCATGCAGTAAGGTTGTGGAACTCACTTCCGCTTAGCATTCGAGATTTAAAATCGATCTCACTCTTGAAAAATAGAGTAAAAGAGCACTATTTCTCCTCTCAATTGTGATAGTTGTATAAATAGATATTTATATGTTATGTAAGATATTTATCCATAGTAGAAGGTATTATTAGTTATATAAGTATTTTATTATTATATTTAATTTCATATATCTATTATTTGATAGTTTACATTAAGATTTCACACATTCTTCTTCTCTTGCTTCCTAAACACTATTGTCTACATTTCTTTTAATTTCTCCTTTCGCAGGTCTGCTGGAAGAAATTTCTTTGGAAATAAGCAGTACCTTTGTACTATTGTGTATTGTCTTTTTCTGTTTTTTTTTTTTTGTGTGTACATAGCAAAATAAATAAATAAAGAAGTCCGACTCTCCTTCTTACACCCAGAGAGGAAGGAGTCAATTTATGATGACCCACCCTTAAAAAAAAGCTACACTACCGGGAAAGTCCCTTGTATTCATTGTATGTGCTTTGAATCATATACCTATGCGGTGTTTATCCATTTCATTTATCCTTATACATACGGGACGGGTAGTACCTATAATACATCTATTGAATCATCATCATCATCATTTCAGCCGAAAGACGTCCACTGTTGGACATAGGCCACCCCCAAGTGTCGCCATAACGACTGGTCCTGTGCGTCTCGTACCCTCACCAGGTTATCGGTTCACCTTGTGGGAAGCTTTCCAACGCTACGTCTTCCGGTACGTGGTCGCCACTCCAGCCCCTCCCCCCCCCCTAGCTAAGTTACAACCGTTTCGTTTCTCTTTTCGTTGATCGCCTCAAGTTGGACACGCCTCCGATTCCTGTGTTCTGACGCCATCTCAACGCTCAGTCAAGTGGTCATAACAAAGGAATAGGAGGCGTGGCCGACTCGAGGCGATCAACGAAAAGAGAATTGAAATGAAATGGTTGTAAGTTGGCTAGGGGGGCAGAACCTTTCGGCCTCATCGATCATATTTTCTGCGAGCAATCTGCCCTGCCCATCTATTGAATATTATATTGAAAAAAAAAAAAAACCATATCACTATCATAGTCTTACTAAATTGGGGAGGTATGGCGGAGTACGTTTCTACGTTTATTTAAGTGTTGTAAACTTTGTTTTAGGCACAAAATAATGGATGAAAATAATGCAATACGTGCCACTTGCTTTGTTTATACTTACACTTACAAAATACTAGGTTCTACCAGTGATATCGCTTGCGTGAAATTTTTTTTTTTAATTGATATAAACCAGCGCTTGACTGCGATCCCACCTGATGGTAAGCAGTGATGCAATCATTGATGGTGAGGCGCACTAGTTTATTAAGAGCCTATTCACTCTAGCCTTGAAGACACCTAAATTATAGTTGGACGGGAAGACCGCAGCAGGAAAATTGTTCCAGTCCTTCGATGTACGCGGTATGAACGACGAAGCGAAACGCTTAGTCCGGGCCGTTGAAGTTCAACAACGTAAGGGTGGATACTCGCCGTACGTCGGGTTTTCCGATGGTAGAAAGGAGATCGCGGAATCAGGTCATGCAATTCCCGCGCACACTCTCCAAAATGCAACCTGTAAAATACCGATAGGCTGGCTACCCTGCGCCTGTGCCCGAGGCTTTGTAGATTGGACTTAACCAAATCTGGATCCCCAATTAGCCTCTTCGCAAGCCAGCGCAGGTTTCGCCATACAAACTTTGGACCCCCGTTTCATCCCCTTAGGGGGTGAATATTGAAAAATCCTCTCTTAGTGCTCGCCTACGTCATAAAAGGAGATCTTTTGTAAAATTTCACATTCTTAGTCCTAGTACTTTCGGCTGTGCATTGATATTTTAGTCAGTCAATTTCTCCTTTTATATAAGTGTAATATAAAAAATAAGAGGAGGCTAAATATTCATAATTAGCTTTAGTTTCACCTGTTCACGTTATAACTACACATTTTTGTGAAATAGTGAAACTTTCGAGGTACGGAACAAGGTATAAAATCCCATTTACCACCGTTGAAAATGGAGGATTCTCCGACTGGCCTTGTAACTAGTCCAGGTAACTGCCGGATAAATGATTTCGGGCTGTTGTATGTGTTTTAATCGTGCGGTAAACTCTAAGGACCGACGCTGCGTTAAGCGGGCGCCCGCGCGGTCCTACACAAAAATGCTCAGTCGCGGTGAGCCACGCGGGCACCCATCGCGGGGGGCCGCGCCCCGCGCCCGTTTTTCTACGTAATCACACATTAAAGTTCTCCATCGACACGACCACATGCACACCGTTAAAGTTGAAATAGCGACACTGCGCAGGTAATAATTCGGTTTCCGCTACGAGGACCGTCGCACACGACACGCACGCGACGTCACGGAACCGGCGCCCGCGCCCGCGTCTGCTTAACGCAGCGTTGGCCCTAATACCGCGAATCAGGATTTTAATTTTTAGTTCCAATGTGTTATAATAGATGTCACTACAAAACAATATTTATTGTTATTGTTATCGTTATTTTATCCATATCTCTATTCTTATCAATATTCTTATCCTTACATACTTTTATAAAAACCAACGGGTCGGGCCTTTTTGGACCGGGACCGTGTGTCCAACTTTCACCTATAAAAATATTTTTTTTTTAGTAGTATTTTGGGACCACAAGTAAAATAAATATAGTTTTTTTGGTAACTGTATTTTAATGCCTTTTTTCTTGTGGTCCCAAAGTACTACTCAAAAAAAAATTTTTTTATAGGTGGAAGTCGGGACCGCATATTATAGTAAAGATAAGCCGAGAGTTCAAAAGTAAATATAGTTTTTTTGGTAACTGTATTTTAATGCCTTTTTTCTTGTGGTCCCAAAGTACTACTCAAAAAAAAATTTTTTTATAGGTGGAAGTCGGGACCGCATATTATAGTAAAGATAAGCCGAGAGTTCAAAAGTTTTTCGGATTGCAAATAACATACGAGTATATAATTAGATCGCAAATAAATGACAAATAATATATTACAAATAACATCCTGTACAACATTATATACGTATTGTCACAAACAGTGGCTTAGCTACGAGTACATAAACAACGGCACTGAGGTAAAAGAAACGAAGTGGAAGGAGGGAGTGTCAGACTTTTACAGACCAAAACAAGTTGCCATAATTAGTGTTGCAACCTATTTTACCTATATTTTGAAGGTGGGAGAATTTTTCGCTAGTACAATAAGATATTTGTTAATCAGGTTAAGGGCTTCCGAACTTGGAGGCCCCGGAGTAGTGATGCAACGATATATCGATTTTTCAATAAATATAATATCGACCTTAAAATATCGATATCTTAGCATTGCTGATACGTTATGATCATATCGAAATTAATTAATATATCGATATTATTCAAAACAATAAGAAATATACGCAACCAAGCATTGGTAATTTTAAATATTGATTTTATGATAGATTTGTCTATGGTAATTGATCCATTCAACTTCAAAGTAGTTTGTTTACAAAAAAAATATGATTATAGCAGTATTTTTATTTGATGTGTAATGTCTAATTGTTGCTTATATTCTTGTACTTATTTGGAAATAATTTTCGCTTATTTAAAATATAAATGCTTATTAAATAAAAAATATTTTTTACTTAACTCTCTTAATAATTTTTTGAAATATATAAAGTTATCGATTCTAACGCTTTAAAACTGTACATACTATCGATTATCGATATTTTCATGCTTCCGATACAAAAATCGATATTCATATCGATATTTTCATCTTCGTACAACCCTGAACCGGGGCACTGCCCCGCTTTGCCCATCAATATTTAGATTAGATTAGCTAAGACCAGCAAGTCATTTTTAGTAAACAGCATACGCTTTTATAACAAGCTGCCAATAGCGGTGATTGAACTTAGCGAGGGAAAATTCAAAACCCATATTAAGCGTGTCCTAACTAAAAAAGCGTATCACAAGGTTAAATACTATGTTGAAGACACGCTTGTTTGGAAATGACTGCTTCTGCACAGGTGGCCCCCTGGTTATATTGTGTAAATGTATCTATTAACTGCTCCACATTTGTTGTAATATATACTTTTTCTTATTTTTTCTAACACATTGCTTTTGCAATATTTTTTATATATTAGACCCCAACCACCATAAATTCGTTAGTAATTTATTTTGTTAACGTATCATTTATTAATAATTGTATTTTTTTGTATTTTTCTTGCTTTTATTTATATAGCTTCTTTTTTTATAATGTGAATGTGAGAACACTGTAGACTCCGCAAATTCTTAGGTTACTTCCTATTACGACTCACTTTTAAGATTATTTTTATTATACTTTTTAGTACAATATTGACCGGTCTACACTGTCCTTACATAATATCTACTTACACTGTAATATGGAAATATTGTAAGAACAACAATTTTTTTAAAAGAGTAACCATGGAGTTTCTTGCCGGTTCTTCTCTATAGGAAACGACCAATTTGGAACCGTGCACTAGCTTCTGACGTTTTATAAGTGCCCATGTAAGCCTATGTGAAATAATAAACTTTTGACTTTGAATTTGACTTTGAATAGATACGAAAGTGGTCACAAACAAACTTTATTTGAAATGGCAATAGATTCCGTGAGCTAATCGTGTTGATAAGATTAGATTACTTGACGCACTGAATTCCGGTTATTCCTAAGAAAAAACTCTTGGATTATAAGATAATGATAGCGTTGAGTGCTGGCAATCTTTTTATTTTAATACCTTGAAGTATAGCTACGCATCAGCCAGGGTTGCAGAATTGTTGGAAATAGTCCCCACGACCCTAGAACTCAAAGGGCTACTGAATTAACAGTTTAGTCAGTAAGTCTTCGTCATTCGCTTAAGTGCCTCCAGGATCAATTTTGAAAACTAAGGCCTTTGAAAACTAAGGTCTGTTAGCCCACTACACAACACTTAGTCAGCCTATTATAGACTATGCAGACGCCTGCTACCTGGATGCTACTGAGGAGCTATTGAACAAGCTGGAGCGTCAACAAAAATTATGTATTCGGTTTATTTTTGGTTTACGAAAATATGACCATGTCTCTCACTTTCGCAAGGAACTCAAGTGGCTCCCAATCCGACTTCGCAGGAACACTTGAATTTTATGCCTCCTTTTTATCATCTTACACAACCCGTCTTATCCCTCGTACCTACGTGACCGTTTTTCCTACGATCGTCCTAGTGACGCGCGACACCTAAGATTCCTACTTAAATCCCATCCTCATAAATCCAGTTACTTCGCTTATTCTTTCTCTGTCCATGCAGTAAGGTTGTGGAACTCACTTCCGCCTAGCATTCGAGATTTAAAATCGATCTCACTCTTTAAAAATAGAGTAAAAGAGCACTATTTTTCTTCTCAATTGTGTTAGTTGTATATATAGATAATTATATGTTATGTAAGATATTTATCTATAGTAGAAGGTATTAATAATTATATAAGTATTTTATTATTATATTTAATTTCATATATCTATTATTTGATAATTTAGATTAAGATTTCACACATTCTTCTTCTCTTGCTCCCTACACACTATTGTCTACATTTCTTTTAAGTTCTCCTTTCGCAGGTCTGCTCAAAGAAAATTCTTTGGAAATAAGCAGTACCTTTGTACTATTATTGTGTATTGTCTTTTTCTGTTTTTTTTTTGTGTGTACATAGCAAAATAAATAAATAAAATAAATAAATAAGTCCGACTCTCCTTCTTACACCCAGAGAGGAAGGAGTCAATTTATGATGACCCACACTTAAAAATAAGCAACACTACCGGGAAAGTCCCTTGTATTCATTGTATGTACAGCTTTGAATCATATATGCGGTGTTTATCCATTTCATTTATCCTTATACCTACGGGAATTAGCTACAATACATATATTGAATCATCATCATCATCATTTCAGCCGAAAGACGTCCACTGTTGGACATAGGCCACCCCCAAGTCTCACCATAACGACTGGTCTTGTGCGTCTTGTACCCTCACCAGGTCATCGGTTCACCTTGTGGGAAGCTTTCTAACGCTACGTCTTTCGGTACGTGGTCGCCACTCCAGCAAGCTAAGTTACAACCGTTTCGTTTCTCTTTTCGTTGATCGCCTCGAGTTGGACACGCCTCCGATTCCTGTGTTCTGACGCCATCTCAACGCTCAGTCACGAGGTCATAACAAAGGAATAGGAGGCGTGGCCGACTCGAGGCGATCAACGAAAAGAGAATCGAAACGAAACGTTTGTAAGTTGGCTAGGGCGGCAGAACCTTTCGGCCTTATCGACCATATTTTTTGCGAGCAATCTGCCCTGCCCATCTATTGAATATTATATTGAAAAAAAAACCATATCACTTACTAGTCTTACTAAATTTATAATTGCGCCTATTCGATATTCAAATGTCTGATACCTATTCACTAATGCGAAAATATTTGCGTGATTGATGATGCAATGCGTGTTTTTTTAACAAATGCGAAAACCTACATTTCATTTATAACCCTAACGTCATTTACCAACTCTTCAATAATTTTTGCAAACGCTCGTCTTTAAATAATAATTATACTAGCTTCTGTCAACGACTTTGCCTGCGTTTTAGTCAGAAATTACGAAACTGAATATATTCCCGGATTAAAAGTATCCTATGTCAAACTTGGTTCAGCAAAATAGGCATGAAATAGTAACAAAGATACAAATAGAATTATTTTCGCATTTATATTAGTATACATTTTTCAAATAAATAGAAACCCACTTATTACTACAGTTTTTATTAGAAAAAGCTTGCGTTCTCACCTTATAGTCCACAAAAATATGAAAACTAAATTAACCTTTCGAATACCGTAATTAGAGACACAATAGAAAGACAATGAGAGAGCGAACGCCTTCGCTCTTCTTGCTCTCTTCGCTTCATTCGCTTGGGTTTAATGAATTAATAAAATATATTAAACAAAACAAAAAAAACTTACTGTGAAATCTTTTCCGGTGTAACATGCTTTCACCTGGAACAGGATCCGATCTTGGAAAGTAATCTTCTTCAACGTTCATCTTCACAACCCCTCTTGGGTTCGGCAGATATTTTTCGCTAACTTGAACAATGCGAATGCGACAAAAAAGTTTTTCGCAATCGAAAACAATAGCTTTCCTTCATTAAACTGTATTCCCAGTTTATTTCTAAAAATGGCTCACTATTTTAAAGTGAGTGTGTTCTATTCGATTTTTGAATAAATACTGGCTGAAAATGGTGAGGAGAAGTATTTATATGCAGATAGTGTAGGTACAGTCATGCACCGAAAAATTACGTATCGGAATTTTAAAATGATTAAGGAAAATCATAATGTTCTAATTTTAAAATCTTACAAATATTGGTTGTTAGTAATGTGTTTTGCTACATTTTTGCCTCTTGTTTTTATTTTTGTTTCGTGTCTACCCCTATATTGTGTTTGTGCCTTGTGCTGTACCAAATAAATTCTTTTTTTCTTTTTCTTTTGAGTATATATGACCAAGGTAATAATGGATGGATTGTGTGAAAGATATCATCATTGGAAAAGAGGATAACAAGAAATACATGGACAAAGATATCACAATAAAAATCAACACAACACAAACGAACACAAGCAAAAACATATCACATTAGGTCTACAATAACGTTGAATTCCGTGAAATGCTACTTAGCTCTTTTCCTCTCTCTTAATTTTGCTGTGTCCGACAGGGTCCATATTGATCTATAACAATTTTCAATAACATCAATTTTTTTTATGTGGGAAATCATCCAATGACATCTCCCGCCCTTGGCTGGGGCGGGAGGGCGTGTCAGAGTTTTACTTTGCGTTATTTCTTTGCCTTTGTTCCAGGGCCCCAGAGTTCTCTTTCGCATCACCCATGGACCCAGTATGCTTCAACCTGCTGGGCCCCTACGGTATATGGCAATAAAGTATTACTATATATATACTAACATAATATTGTTACTAACCCCTATATGAGTGCAAGCTCGAAATAAAATGATTAATAATAATTAAGTATAAGGCCCGAGTCGACCGGCGCGTAGTGTTCCACGCGCACCTCAAGGAGATGTCAGGAACTCTGAAAAGGCCCAGTAGGACCGATGCGTGCTAAGGCTGCAGAAACGTTTAAGAGACTGACCGTGGTACTAGAAAGCGAAGGGTAACTGAAGGACAAAGATTCTAGGTCAACGGGAAGTACACTATGAATTTGATTCCCTTGAGAGTGTCGAAATAAACGTTTTTTGCGACATAAACGGCCGTATCTTTTTTTTCGTTTGATTTTTTTCACAACTTCAAGGGACCGCAGACCTGAGTATATGGGTTAAATTTCAACTCGATACCTCCACGCGTTCCCGAGATAAAGGGTCTTGACAGACAGACAGATGGATATCACTTCTCACACAATCCATCCATCTTTTCATTGGCCTCTCTCTCCCTCTCCATCCATCCACATGTAAATTCATAACTCTTTTAGCAACATGCGCTTCATCCCTCCTCTTCACATGACCATACCAGGATAAACGATTCCCTTTCAACTTTTCAGTCACCGGTAGTGAAAAGTAACAAAGCTACTTATTTTAGCTTCTGACTGTATTTCAGGCAAAATTGCGCATTACTTATAACGGAAATGATTGGTTCTGACGACACCTACTTATTGCGTATCACTCGCTGTGATCACTATCAGAAAGAATATTTCAAAGCAACTATTTATAGGATGAGTCAGGCAGTGGATGAATAATAAATCGATATCACACTAAAATCCCGAAGGGGCCCAGCAGAGTCGAGACCTACTGGGGCCAAGGGTCTGCTTCTGAAAGGAAGACTCGGCCCTGGTATGAAAGGTAACGAAGGAACAGGAGTGGGTTATTAGCCAGTAAAAGTCTGACACACCCTCGCGCTCCGCCAAAGATTTTCTTTTTGATTGTGTGCGAGTAGGTATGTTGTTTTACTCCTACATGCTCAAACGTTATACAGACTTTAGACAGACGTAGAAAATGTCCTGGATTAGCACATAGACTTTTTATCCCGAGAGTATGTTCCATTGGGAATATTTCAACTTTTCGGCCGAAGGTACTAGCAGAAACTTGACACCTTGGATAGGAGGGTCCGTACACTAATAACCGCAAATGGGATGCACCACCTACCAATAGATATCCTATAATTTGTCATTCAAAAACGACATTCCAGTACGGAAAATTTTGAGTGCCTACGTCACAATCTATTTGATTAGCAGTTACCTGAAAGTTTCATAAATTGTTACAAAGAAGTTTCGTAATTTTTATGCTAACACCTGTCAATATTTCATCACGGCAACATTTTTGTGCTCCAATTTCATCATCACCAAAATTATCTCTATTTGCTACGCAACTATAAAAAACTGTGCAAGTGCGAGTAGGACTCTCGCACTGAGGGTTCCGTACAAACTTACCTATGAAAACAGTTCAATTCCTGAATTGAGGTACGAAGATTTATTTTATTTTATTTGATTTTTACAGTTTTCAGATTTTTTCCTATACTTGTGCTATATAGACCTTGCTTCATACCAAATTTCAGGATTCTAGGTAAACTACCGTAACTTTTTTTTTCGTTAACTCAGAAGTTCGATTTATTCACAAATTCAAGGGACCGTAGACTTGATTATATAGTTTTAATTTCAACTCGATACCTCCAAGCGTTCCCGAGATAAAGGGTCTTGACCGACAGACAGACGGACAACAAAGGGATTCTATAAGAGTTCCGTTTTTTTCCTTTTGAGGTACGGAACCCTGAAAAGAAAACGTAAAAAAGAAAAAGAAAACGTGGGTTCAGAACCATGTAGTGTACAGTATCCGTGGTAAATGTTTTTACGTCGATGTCTAAGACACGGTGCAGATATCCTGAAGCCCTACCACAAGCTCTTACTTAACACGATCCATTTGACAAGCTAAACTAATCTGGTAAAGGGATGGCTATATAGAAATAAAGAAAGAAAAACATTGATTTGTGACTCGCACAGCACAACAACAATAAAATAAAAATAACAAAACTGTAAACAACATAAAATAAAAAATGTAACATTAAAACGAAAATAGTTTAATGAGTTACAATACAATTATAATGTTGGTATTTACAATAATATTGTTAATTTAAGCTTTACAACCAGTTCAATATATTTGCTATAATATTTTTACCCGCAACACAACTTTTAAAACATAATTTTTATACCTAGCACACATTTAATATAAAGTAGATTGAAATAATTATTTGATGTGTCATTAAAAATAATAATCGTTGTTATTAGGAGAGTTTACAAAATTTAGTTTGGTAGTCAAGATCATAGCATACTTATAATCAGCCTTATAATGTCCCCACTGCTGGGACTTTTTTTTTCGAAGGGAAAATCATCCAATGACATCCCCTGCTTTTACAACAGCTAGTATTACAATATAAATCGAATGATGACTGGAACATTTTCTTAAAATGTAAGATTTTTTTAACTGGGACTTTCGCCTTAACACACTTGAATTTCTGGTTCTTGGTCTTTGTGTGGGTTCTTCAGTGCCTCATCTTGTGGACGGATTCTGGGTAATGCTAGCTTAAACTGCACAGTATCAACCAGCTTGCTGTATTTAAGCCGTTTTATTATCTCCTGTTCTTCTGGAGGCTGTGCAGGGTCCATAGGAGGCCGGGGCGGGTCGAGTGGAGGTAGCAGGTTTGTTGCCTGTTGAAACACATTCGCGTCCATCTGCAGGTCTGGAAAGAGAAGGTTTTTGTTTTTGTATTCATTGACAAGAGACGATCGTTTCTTATGATAGGATGTTTTGTCACCAGCCTTCATGGAAGCGAAACTTTTTGCTTTTCTAGGTTATATTTTTGCACTATACTTGGATATTATTATACACTAGCTTCTGCCAGCGGCTTCGCCCGCGTAAAAGTCGATTTCTCCATACAAACTTTGGACCCCCGTTTTATCCCCTTAGAGGGTGAATTTCAAAAAATCCGTTCTTAACGGATGTCTACACACTCTAACGAACCTACCTGCCTAATTTTAAGTTTGTAGGTTTTATAGTTTCTGAGATTTCATGATTAATCAGTGAGTGGTATTTCGCTTTTATTTAAATAGATTTTGTCATATTTGAAGGAATGTCCATAAATTAAATTTAGCTCCATAGATACCACGGAATTTGTTATTGATATTTTTGAAGTCATGGGCGATATGCCAAAATCAAATTGACAAACGGAATGGGAAAGCATTGTTATTACTGTGGTCAATGGACTTCCCTAGCAGCATCAGTGTAGTCATGCTATAATGAGGATCGCACCAGGCGGTGGCCGCACTTCCGACGTCTGGCTCCCAAACTGAATCGGAATGGGGCTGCCCTCAAGCGGCTCCTGCCCAACCTCGGGGGTCCAGACGCCTCCTGCCGGAGGCTCTACGCAGGCATCGTCCAGTCCATGGCCCTTTATGGGGCGCCGGTGTGGGCGCCGTCACTGCGAAAGCGACCGGCGGCCCAGCTGAACGCGTGCCAGAGGGTCATGGCCATACGGATGGTGCGGGGATACCGCACGGTTTCCCGCGAAGCGGCGAGCCTCCTTGCTGGCCAGCCACCATGGGATCTGGTGGCAACAGGCCTTGCACGCATGCACGATCTGCGCGTGGAGATGCAACGTCGGGGCGAAACTCCGCTGCCACGACAAGTTGCGGCATGGCGGACAGAGCTCCGGCGGGGTCTCATGGTGGAATGGCGACAGCGACTATCGCAACCCAGCGCTGGGCACGCCGTAATTATGGCGGTAATTCCCCTCTTTGAGGAGTGGCTGGAAAGGCAACACGGCGTCCTTACCTACCGCATGACGCAGGTCCTCACCGGACATGGTAAGTTCGGGAGGTTCCTGCACCGGATTCGTGCGGAAGAAACGCCCGGGTGCCACCATTGTGCGGACCACCCGGAGGACACGGTGGAGCACACGGTGGAGGTGTGTCCCGCTTGGGCAGAGCAACGCCGTGTCCTCGTGGGGGCGATCGGCGGCGGCGATCTCTCGCGCCGGGCCTTGGTACAGGCCATGGTCCGAAGCTAGGAGGAGTGGCAGGCGGTTGCCTCCTTCTGCGAAGCAGTAATGCTAGCAAAGGAGGCGGCCGATCGCGTGAGGCAACGGTCCTCACGCCCCAATCGCCGCCGGGATTCCGATCCCGATTTCCGGCCATCGTAGGCGCAGGCTTGCGGACGGCGAGCAATGGGTGGCTCGCCGTCCGACCGTCCGGTAACCGTCCGGACCGAGCCCAAGTCGTCGACGGCGCGTGCTGTTCCACGCGCGCCTCAAGGAGATGTCAGCAACTGTAGGGGCCTAGCAGGGTCGAAGCCTACTGGGGCCAAGGGTCTGATTCTGAAAGGAAGACTCGGCCCTGGTACGAAAGGCAACGAAGGAACAGGAGTGGGTTTTTAGTCAGTAAAAGTCTGACACTATCTCCCGCCCCGCCCAAGGGCGGGGGATGTCATAAGATGATTTTCCCACCGAAAAAAAAAAAAAAAAAAAACCAGGCGGTGGCCGAATTAGCGATACACAGGGTTGCAAAAGTCGTTGAGAAAATGCGGTAATTGGGACTTGAGGTAACCTTGCACAAGTCCGAGGCTAGCTGTTTTCATGGCCCTAGGGACACGCCACTACTACACGTACTGGTTCCCAAGTAACGGTAGGAGTGGCTCACATCAACTTCGAGCCGACGATAAAGTACCTGGGACTTGTTCTCGATAGCTGGCGAAACTTCGAGGAGTATTTACGTCTGACTCCTGGATTGAAGCGGGCCGGGACTGCCCTCAAGCGGCTTCTGCCCAAAGCTTTACTGCAGGGATCGTGCACTCCATGGCCCTTTACAGGGGGCCAGTATGAGCGTGGTTGCTGCGGTGTGGAAGCGACCGGCCGACAAGCTGAACGCGTCCCATAGAGTCTAGCCATCTGAGTTTGAGTCATCGTGGTGAAAGGATTAGTCAGCTAGACTCTGCATTACCGAGTGCTAGCTAACTAATACTGGTCAGAAAATAAGAAGAAGATGGCCATGGGGATGGTGCGGGGATACCGCACAGTCTCTCTCGTGAGGTGCTGAGCCTCCTAGCCGGCCTTCCACCATGGGATTTGGAGGCAACAGTCCTTGTACACATGCACAACTTACGCATGGAGATATAACGCCAGGGCGAAACTCCACTGCCATGACAAGTCGCGGTATGGCTGACAGAGTTCATGGCGGGATCTCATGGTAGACAGCGACTGTTGGAACTCAGTGCTGGGCACGCCACAATTGCGGTGGCAAGTCTCCTCTTTCAGGAATAGCTAGAGACGCGCCACGGTGCCCTCATTTCAGACCTGAAGCAGGTCCTCACTGGACATAGACAGTTCGGGAGGTTCGAGTTTCGGATTCAGTGTCACCATTGTGCAGATCATCATAACAAGCACAACCGAATTCTTTTTTTTTTTCAAAAAACGTACACAAATACAAAAGCCATCAGTGGCTCAGTGAACGTGATGATGATTTTAGTAGATTATAAATATTAGTAGCTAAAAACAACGATGTCAATACCATTAAACACAAGATTCAAAACACAGATAATCACGGATGGGTTTTAGACAGTAAAAGTCTAATACTTCTTCTTGCTCTACCCAGAAAGGGAAAACATATTTGGTAATTTCTTTCCCTCATAAAAAAAGCCTAGACCACCACTAAGTCCATCGATACAGTAATGAATCATGATGATGTAATAAATTATCCTACTGAATTTTTAAATTATTTATTTTGAAATTTGCCTGCCTATCACTCTTTTCCGAAATAACTGCTACAATAATCTACAATTATGATCAAAAAATTTAATGGAGATATAATTCTATTTGAATTTTCCGGTATGACTCACATTTACAATGATTCTATCAATAAATCACAGAAAAAAAAAATTAAAAACTTACTGTGAAATCTTTTCCGGGGCAACATTCCTTCACCTGGATCAAGGTCCACTCTTGGAAAATAGTCTTCTTTACTATTCATCGTCACGACCCCCCTTGGGTGCGGCCGATAATTCTTGCTAACTTGAACAATGCTATTGCGACAAATAAGTTTTTCGCAATCGAAAACCACACTCAACTCTCGATCAACTCTAGTTTATTTCTGAATGTGTACTTCTTATTTTCGCACGTAAACGTATGTTCTATTCGATTTTTAAATAAACACTGGCTGAAAATCGTGGCGGGGAAGTATTTATAAACGGATACTGTGGGTCACTCACGGAAGAATGACGTTTCGGACTTTGAAATCATTAGGGAAACTTGTTACATGTGTTCTATTATATTAAACATGCGTTCTTTACATAATTGTACGAGTTTTATTTTCCCCATAATGCTCGGTTTACATTATTCCAGTCCAGCGATCGAATCCAGTGCTGGATTGCTTACTGGAAAAATGTAAACCGGCACTGGAATGCACTGAATCCAGTTAGCATTCCAGTCCACTAACTGGATCGGCGATCTACTTTTGAATCCAGTGCGACCAATCCAGTGCAACTGGAATAATGTAGACGGCCAATCCAGTGACATTCCAGTGCCGACACAGTAAACACGTATTGGTTGTTTTTGCGGATTACTTGAATTAATTGAAACTAATGATAACAGTTCCTCAAAGTTTTCTGCTGTCATTCTCAATGCCAGTCTATATTCAGTGGGATCTTCTAACTTCAGTTGTTGCAAAAGCATTACTGACCCTCCTTTTTGATCTCTTTCGCTGATCCAATTTCTCATCCAAATCCGTTCCTTTTTTCTTAGTTCCTTATCAACCTCATTAATAACTTCTTGTAGCAAGAGTAATTGAGCACGTTTGAAACATTTTCGAAACTGATCTCTTCTTGAAATCATTGTTACTGTATTGTTCACACTTCAATGGCTTCTAAATAACTGGAATAATGTAGACGTTACAGATCCAGTCCAGCACTGGACTGTATTCTCGCTGGATCACTGGACTGGAATAATGTAAACCGGGCATTAGTTTCTATGAATGCATTTAGAGAAGTAATGATAATATCTGTTTCATTATAAAGGTACGTTGCAAAATTAAGATATCATAAGATTAATATCAAACACAAGTTTGTGGTTCCTGGAACCGTACTCAGTAAATTTAGCGTTTATCTGGCAGTTTGAGTACTTTATGTGGCCTACCCTATAAATGTCTGTTTAAATCTCTATAAATGTGACGTTTCTTTGGACGTTTCGTTTTTTTGGGTTCATCGAGTTATGAGCTCTTTACTAGTCCAAAGTTGAGCGACACGAATACTGTCAAATGTTTGCACTCACTGGACAGATCCACACAAATCTATGTTGTTCTTTCCTCAAAAGCTCATTTCAGACAGTAAACTGCATGGTTCTTATATGATTTGATCATTACATGTTTACTGTGTTACACCTGTATCCTTCAATTACCCTTTGCGTTCTAGGACTACGGGTTTCCCTTTCAGAAATTCTCCGCGGTCCTAGCTAGCCGGCATCGGCCCTGCTGGGCCCCTACGGTTTGCTGACATCTCTTTGAGGAGTGCGAGGATCACTACGCGCTATTGACGACTGGGCTCGGTCCGGTTAATTACCGAGCACCCGGACGGCGAGCTACCCAGTGCTCGACGTCCGCAAGCCCACGTCTACCGTGGCTGGTAGTCGGGGTCGGAATTACGGCGGCTAGGGTGGACTGTGTGGACTTTGAACGAGACTGACCTCTGATTTGGTTTCGGTGTATCTTTTCAGCTTGGTAATACTATTCTCATCTAGTTTAATTTAACGAAAAAAAATACATGTAAAAGTGTTAGTTATCCTATTTGCAAAATAAACATCATTTATTCTTGAATGAGGATCAGTTATGATTTTTGCGGAGTATGCAGACTTACAACGTCAAAAAAAAAACAGTAATTACTGTAAAAAAATATTTATATCGGACAAAAAATGACGAAGATACAGCAATTTTGATCGGTCTCCACCAGCGAATGAATACGATCAAGCCATTCGTCGCACGGATCACGACCGATGACGTCATCGACTCATCGTAAACAGTCCTGCGAGAGCGCGCGTTTACAAGTAGCTGTTCAGAAAAAGTTTAATAAATTCACCATTTCTTGACGGATTATAATGATTTAAAAAATGAAATGCTCAATTAATTATTACACATACGATGTACTTAGTAAAAATCGGATTTGCTATTATGTGATTGATTCTCATTGAGCTACACGAATACAAAAAAATGCTTGCACTGACTGGATAGGTCTACTCAAATCTGTGTGGTTCTTTCCTCAAAAGACCGTCTCAGACACTAATCTGCCTGTAGAATTGTTCGAAAAAGTTACCGTGGCCCTGTAACACAAAATACAACTGAAGGGACATCATCATCATCTTCCTGCCCTTGTCCCGTTTTATTTGGGGTCGGTGCAACACATTTTTTTCTTCCATTCTGTCCTGTCACTCGTCACGCTATCACTAACATCCGTGTGGAAAGGTCCACACGGGTGGATTTTAGTCACAAAAATCTGACATTTCTTGGCGGTCCACCCAGAGCAGGAGGCGTAATTTAGGTAATAATCAGGGGTCGGAGTTAGGTAGAGTTATATGTGTACTTGCATCGAAATGTTGAAGTTAATATGAATCTTCCCGGGATTTCTAATGAAAAATCCCGTGTGGCCAACAATATTAAAAATAAATAATAATAAAAACCTCAGAGATAGAGATAAGACAAATAAAAGAAAGATAATTAACATACGATTTTTATTTGTGTTTTTCATTGAAAAAGATCTTTCTACGTCAACTGAGGTGAGGTTAAAAAATTTATACACTTCCTCCTCCTCGTCATTAATGCACGAAGAATTTTTTTCTGCTATATTTTTGAGTGTCATAAAAAAATCTGCTCTTTAAAATTAATCTCGGGGTTTGAGCCATATCCACTTTCTTTTTTCGCTGTATGAAATCAGTATAAGTACATTAATAACTCTACCTAATTCCAACCTCTGCTAATAATTTTCCACTGAAAACAAGAAAGACACTAATCCGCATTTTTCTCATATGATGTGGCCATTGCATGTTTTCTGAATGAAGTTTTTTTTTTAATTGTTATAAACCAGAGCTTGAATGCGAACTCTGAGAATAGTGGTGGCCCAGAGGTAACTACCACGACTTACAAGTTTATAGATCGTGAGTTCAAACTCAGCCAGGCGCATTACTTTGTGTAATATATTTCATCACCACAGCTCTCAAAACGGTGACGAAAAAAATCATGACAAAACTGGCATGTCCGGCCCAATCCCTATCCTAGAGAAAAGGCCTGAGTCCAGTAATGAGAACTTTATAAGGCTGGTTATGTATGTATGTATAAATGAACTTTTAAAAAGCCCTCTGAGTTTGTTTCGGTGTTTCTTCTCAGGGTAGATAAATAGATAGATATATTCTTTATTGTACACCAAAAATAAAAATTACATTAGGAACTTAAAATTAATAGGGTGCGGTGCTGTGGTCTTATCGCTAAAAGCGACTTTTTTACAGACAACCTTTGGATGTATTTGACAGATAAGGAGAAAAGATACGCAGTTAGTTCGTGGTGTACTATTTACATATATACAGGGTAGGGTAATCAGCTAGTAAAAACCGGCCTCATCTATTGTATATTGACGAAACAATTTATGTGTCTATTTATATTTTTCAGGACCTTAGAGTGCTCAACCTTTGGAAGGCGTACGAGTGGCCGAATCTAACTTGCAGGGGTCCCTTAGAAACTTTTCCTGGAACGTGGTACCAACCGACCATTATCTCTGTACGCGCTATGCAAATGCACCCAAGGACAACCCTAATAGAATTACAATTATAAGAACCAAATTGCAAAATAAATATCCCTTATCATTTACGCGTTTTCACAAAACATACTAGTACGAAATATTTAGAGTACCTACGTCACAATCAATTTGATAAGCCAGTTTACTTACCTGAAAATTTCGTAATTGTGACAAAGCCGTTTCGTATTTTTTGTGTTGTGTCAATATTTAATCACATCAACATTTATGTGATACAATTTCATCATCTCCAAAATGGTCTTGATTTGGAATAAGTTAGCTATAAAAATTTATAAGGTGCCAATTTCTATTTTTATTTTATTATGGGATGCAACTCGACTTACCTTTTCACTGTTTTTCATACAACCGCTCTTACGCGTTTATGACGTTATTACACCTTTTTCATTAGATATTTTAGAAACACAGTATCTTGTGGATATTATCTAGGCTTCTATTAAAATCAATTTATAAATTTGTGTAAAACTAATCCAGTAAAGACCTCTGAAAATCTGCTATTTTGCATGAACTTTGACACTTCATAATTTACTCAATAATTAAAAAAGTCAAAAAAGTATAAGAATAGAAACCTTGCAAATTTAATCAAGATTCTAAATGACGACAATTTTTTTCAAAAACTTTTAAGGGTTTACAAAAACACAGGAAATACCCTGGAACAAGTTTCGTAAAATATTCCACTAAATCACGGAATTACCGAATGCTAACAGAGTTTTCAGGCGTTATCTCTCTTTTTTCGCGTTACCTTTTCGTCAAACTTCGCGTTGCATTGCGTTAGCCACCATGGGATCTGGTAGCTGTTAACCATGCTCGATGTTGATGATAGGCGAGTGAAAAAGGACCCTCTTAATAGCCTTGCATTGCCTGCGTAAAAGTAGAAAATATATAGCCTATATTACTGAGTGATAAAATAGCATTTCACTAGTGAAAGAATTTTTAATAAAGAACCAGTAGTTTGTAAAAAAATACGAATTATACCTCTATATAATTAGTAACTGACCTGGCCAACGTTGTTTTGCCATATAAATGATCAAAGAAGAAAATGGGCAGTAAAAGATAGTCTACGACCTATTCTCAGTCTTTTTTTTTTATTGTTATAAACTAGTGCTTGACTACGATCCCACCTGATGGTAAGTAGTGATGCAATCGTTGATAGTGAGGCGCATTAGTATATTAAGAGCCTATTCACTCTAGCCTTGAAGACACCTAAATTATAATCGGACGGGAAGACCGCAGCAGGCAAGTGGTTCCAGTCCCTCGATGTACGCAGTATAAAGGACGAGGCGAAATGCTTGGTCCGGACCGTAGAGGTTTCGACAAATATGCACATAATAATTCATAAAAATCGGTCAAGCCGTTTCGGAGGAATTCGATAAACACTGACACGAGATTTTTATATATTAGATAACTAACAGCTGCCAGCGGCTTCGACAGGAGAAAATTATCCCAAGGTAACTTCTATTATAAAAAGTTCTCTCCTAGAGAGGAGGCTTGAGTCCCAGTAGTGGAGTACATTATAAAAAGTTCTCTCCTAGAGAGGAGGCTTGAGTCCCAGTAGTGGGAACATTATAAAAAGTTCTCTCCTAGAGCTAGCTTGAGTCCCAGTAGCGGGAACATTATAAAAAGTTATCTCCTAAAGAGGAGGCTTGAGTCCCAATAGTGGGAACATTATAAAAAGTTCTCTCCTGGAGAGGAGGCTTGGGTCTCAGTAGAACATTATAAGGCTGATTTTGCTATGAATTGAAACTATCCAACAACATGACTGTCTGATATTATTAAAAAAATTATGCACAACTATTTCAGTGTTTCTCGAGACACTTTTTGGTTTCAGGGAAAATCAGAGTGTATTTCTCAAAAAATTACGTTTTTGAGGGAAACACGCTTATTTTTGGTGAAGTGCCAATGTGCGTCGTCGTGCTAGGTGACACGTAGTCACACTAACAACAATGAAGCTTCTGAATGAGTCAACTTTATTTAGGAAGTATTCATACTTCTATTACTATCACACTGATATTATAAAGGCGAAAGTGAGTGGGTGTGTGTGACTATGTTTGTTACTTCTTCACAAGCGAACGGCTGAACGGATTTCAATGAATACAAGGGTACAAAGGTAGATCATGTCCTGGAATAGCCACATAGGATTTTTTTATCCCGGGAATATTTTCCTTTAGGACAATTTTTTACTTTTACGCGGGCGTAGGCACTGGCATCATAATCAGCCTTATAATATACCCACTGCTGGGACTCAGGCCTCCTCTCTAGGAGAGGGAATGGGCCGTAATTCACCACGCGGGCCCACTGCGGGTTGGTGAATGTCACATGTCTTCGAAGTTTTGGTTCTAGAACATGCCGGTTTCCTCACGATGTTTTCCTTCACCGTTTTGAGAACTGTGGTGACGAAATAAATTATACAAGGTCGTACTCGTAAGTCGGGGCCGTTACCACTTGACCACCACTGCTCTCTCACTGTCACTGGCAGCGTTTAGTATAAAATATAAAGAAAATGAAGCAACAAGTAAATCTCGAGGTCATCTTCAATTTACAAAACCGTTTAAATAATACAATAATCGCATGTTTGTTACACTTAAAGATATTGTTAAGGTATTAAGTATTTATATCCGTTTGAACACTTTAGAAATATGCACGTATAAAGTCCTACTATTACATCACCCATTCATTATTAGGTTTATTATATTAGTCCTGCTCATAATATAGATACAGACCTACTTTGATCAGAACCTAAATAGTCTAGGGATTTTAATCAAAATGACATTTTATTGGCGAAAATAGTTTCCAAGCTAAATTAAGGGGGCCTAGTAAAGCCGATACCTGCTAGGGCAGTTCGAAAGAGTTACCATAACCCTAGAATGCAGAAGATAACTAAAGGAACACAGGTTGGTTTTAGCCAGTTAAAGTCTGACACGCTCTCTCTCGCTCCAACCAGACAGGGGACGGAGTTCATTTATTTAATTCTTTATGTAAGTACACAAAAGTGCAGAGGCGGACTTAATGCTTTAAGGCATTTTCTACCAGTCAACCTTTGGGTGATGCAGAGATAAATTGTGGTTGGTGGAATATGAAGCATTAAACATTATAACACACTTTATTTTATACAAAATACCTATATAACAATAACCTATAAATACAATATAAATAATATGTATATATATGTACTTAATTAAACAAGGAAGAAGAAAAAAATACACGAATCTAATGAAACAATTGGTGCAAACAAATAATAAGAAAATAATGATACCACGTTCTATTAAAAGCGTTAAAAGGGCCTCTGCGAGTTGGTTTCGACTCCTCGTACGCCTTCCAAAGGTCCAGGATCCCAGGGTTCTGAGATATAATAACCCATAATAATAATATTCTACAACTGTCACACAACGCCGTCTAGACTCAAGCTAAGCTGAACTTGTAGTATGAGTACTAGACAACTGATAAAAATACTTATATATTTCTAAATACATACATATTATAGATAAATTACACCCAGACACAGAACAAATGATCGTGCTCATCATACAAACATTTGTCCTGGGTGGGAATCGAACCCACGACCTCCGGCATAGCAGTCACGGCCACTAACCACTAGACCAACAAGCCAGTCAAAATAAATTAGCACTATGACGATATTTCTGTCAACTTCTTACGAATGTACTGGTGAACCTTTACTTTGAAGGTCAATCGGTTGCCATGTTAGAGTTATTTGATTTCTTCCCTCACCTTGAAAAAAACGAGTCGAACTGTAAAGATAAGCAACGCTTGCTGATGGGTGGCTGACCACCTTAACATATCGAGATTCCTCCGTGCTTCGAAAAGCACGTTCAGCGGTTGGTCCAGGCTGTCATTTGTAGGTCTTTGACAGTCATCACGGATAGTCTATTTTTTTTTCCCGGGTGGGTAAATCATCTAATGACAACCCCCGGGCGGAGCGAGAGATAGTGTCAGACTTTTACTGACTAAAAACCCACTCCTGTTCCTTCTTTGCCATTTTTTTCAGGGCCCCGGGGATCACTTTCGCATCACCCATGGCCCCAGTAGGCCTCGACCCTGCTTGGCCCCTACGGTTGCTGACATCTCCTTTGAGGCGCGCGTGGAACACTACGCGCCGTCGACGACTTGGGCTCGGTCCGGACGGTTACTGGACGATCGGACGGCGAGCCACCCATTGCTCGCCGTCCACAAGCCCGCGCCTACGGTGGCCGGAAATTGGGATCGGAATCCCGGCAGCGGTTGGGGCGTGAGGACCTTTGCCTCACGCGATCGGCCGCCTACTTTGCTGGCATTACTGCTTCGCAGAAGGAGGCAACCGCCTGCACGGATAGTCTATGTCATCCAGTTGCTGGTTTGAGGAGGTCCGGTAAGCAGTTACTCAATGTCAAAATCTGGTAATTAGCTGCACTTGGTTGGGTGGAAAGCCGACCCCAACGTACTTAGGAAAAGGTTAGGAAGATGATATTTTTTTTTTATTGTCATTAAAATATTAGCGCACCGCAAGGCGCAGCGTTGGAAGGCCTCCCACAAGATGGAGGGTCGCTGGAATCCGATGGGATGGATGCGAGACGAATATGACACGTCGTTGAGGCGATACTTGGGGGAGGCCTATGTCCAGTGCACTAATCGTAATCAAGCCGAGATGACGAAATGTATAGTCACATAACATATTGTATGTTTATGACAAAACATACAGTAAACATTAAGTACCTAATTGACAATGATTTCATGAGGAAACTATAAAAAATTTCGAGTATTTACAACCATTTTTCGAGGAAACTTTGGGCTCCTCACTGAAGATTTCTCTCAAGATGACTCACGGTTTTTTCATGACGAAATGTGATGGTTAATCCTGATGATTTTGCAGGGTTCTCAATGATTTTTAGAGGGGTCTTATTTCCCTGAAGAAACAACGGATTTGTTTAAAAGAGTCACCGTGGTTCTGGAATGCAAATGACAACTGAAGGACTAAAACTAATTCAAGTGAGTTGGTTTTAGTGACTAAAAGTTTTAGGGTGTTTTTAATATCATGCGGATTTCATTATCATGCACGTGCGCAAGCAGAAAATTTCAAAATCGTATTCTACGCATTACAATAGATACTTGTTTGAAATGGACACTTGCGGGGGTTATGCGTGCGGGGCAATCCCGCATGCGTGAAACGCTCTTACATTACTCTTGCAGCTCCGCCTCCATACAGAGCGGGAGAATTTAGTCAATTTCTCACCTTAGGCTTTCAGGCCTTTGTTTCAATTATAATTTGATTCAGAGTAAAAGGGCCGACACGGAAGAAACACCCGGGTCACCATCGTGTAGACCACCCGGAGAGTACGATGGAGCATACGGTAGAGGTGTACCCCACTTGAGCGGAGCACCGCCGTGTCCTCGTGGGGGTGATCGGCAGCAGCGACCTCTCACATCGCCCTGGTACAGGCCATGGTCTGGAGCGAGGAGGAATGGCATGCGCTCGCCTCCTTCTCCGAAGCAGTAATGCTAGCGAGGGCACCGGCAGCACGCGTGAGGGAACAGACATCCAGCTACCGTAGACGTGGGCTTGCGGACGACGAGTAATGGGTAGCTTGCCGTCCAGCCGTTCGGTAACCATCCGGACCTAGCCTGAGTCGTCGACGGCGCGTAATGTTCCACGCGCGCCTCAAAAAGATGTCTCAGCAGAGCCGAAGCCTACTGGGTCCATGGTATAACTTTCAAAGGGAAACCCGGAATCCTGGAACGCAAGGTAAAGAAGGAACATAGGTGTGATTTTAGTCAGTAAAAGTCTGACACGCCCTTCCGCTCCGCCCCAGTCATTGGATGATTTCCCACATGAAAAAAAAAATACTACACTACTAAGAGTATCAGCAGTTTTTTCGGCGGTAGGTGTAAATAAAGTTAAGACGCGTTTTCGTTAAGCAATTTTAATTTTAATTATAATATAATATAATATAATATAATATAATATAATATAATATAATATAATATAATATAATATAATATAATATAATATAATATAATATAATATAATATAATAAGTGATTTTTAAGTTTTTTATAATAATATTGTTTGCATAATCTACAATATAAGTAGTACTTACATTGGTGACATAGTCCATGTAAGATATAACAGAAAACAACACCACCTGCCAGCTTTTCACTTCAACTTCAACTGTGCAAGAGGTACCACTATTCCTATACAATGTTTCAACTGGATGCTATTCAGTCGGCCCAGAAAGACTTGGAGTAATATTTCCACAAGAAGATGAGTGAGCTTGAATCTCTCCACTACCCTAGGTTGACTGGTAGAGAATGCCTAAGGCATTAAGTCCGCCTTTGTACCTTTTGTTGCATGAAGATTAAATAAATAAATAACATACACTTATTGGTTATCTATAAAGTATTTATAGTATAAGTATTTAAAGTATTTATGTATGTAGTATTTAGTCAGTAAAAGCAGTACCTTTTTTATATAATACTGTATCTTCTTCCAATAAAATGTGTGTACAAAAATTATAAAATAAATAAATAAAAAGGCACCTATCTTAAAATTAAAAAATGCGTATTCATTGTACGTACTTTAGCATTATAAGAAGTAACGATTTTCTTCAAACCAATACAAGGTACATTACTTAACTCACCCACATTTTATCCTTGGTCAAAGTCCACAGGGAAACCCCGTACTACCTAATTGGTATTTAATTAATGAATGACGTTTTAAATATAGTTCGAGGAATGTTTGTACATCATTATTGACTAATTATATTATTTGTTAAAGGCACATCTAAATATTGGTCGATGATAACGATATGTCCTTGTCGTAAACTGGTCAAGTGCCAGAGTACTGAGTACCATTCAAGTCAGAAATCAGAAACGTTTATTTCAAATAGACCAATTACAGGCACTTTTGAATTGTCAAAATGTCGGTCAGTCAAAAAAAAAGCAAGTGAAGCTAAATTGCACGTTCCAAAGCGTAGATCTCTATGGAGTAGAACGTGCAAAAAATTCCATGGACACTCTTTTAAATCATATTATTACCATAAATCTTGGTTACATATTTCTTGTCGCTTTTATGTGAGCACAATGTAGATAAGTATTAATAATAATAAAAAAAATTGAAATTAAATTAAGCCAATGGCAGCTAAGAGATGACCAGTCTCAACTGACGGCACCCGTTCACGAGCATGACGCGTGTTATAGTCAAATTGGATTACTGTCACTTAGACGATATAAAGTAAAATATTTGAGAAACTTATTTTAGAGCAACTACAAAGATTTTTTAACAGACATAAATTATTGCATACCAAACAATTTGGTTTTACAAGGGGTCGTTCAACAACCGATGCCGGTGTTGAACTTTTAGGACATATTTATAATGCATGGGAAGACAAATGCGATGCCCTGGGCATTTTTTGCGATTTGTCAAAGGCCTTCGATTGCGTTCTCCATGAAACATTAATCAGGAAACTACACCATTACGGAATCCGGAACTCCTCCCTGGATCTTCTTACATCTTATCTGAGTGAAAGGATTCAGAGAGTTGATGTAAACGGAAAAAGATCTCCTGGATCTGTAGTTAAAATGGGTGTCCCCCAGGGTTCAATTCTTGGCCCATTTTTGTTTCTTATATATATAAACGATTTACCTTACCTCATAAAGGATAACCATAACATAGTGTTGTTTGCAGACGACACTTCACTTTTGTTTAAACTTAAACGTCAGCAGCCGGTTACTGACGATATAAATATAGCACTTTCAAAAATAGTACACTGGTTTGATGTAAATAACCTTCTTCTTAATGAAAAAAAAACTAAATGTATAAAGTTTACCATGCCTCATGTTAGGCAAGTAGAAACTAGTGTGCTAATAAAAGGTAAAGAGTTGAGTCCTGAAGATAATACAGTGTTCTTGGGCATAACTCTAGATGCTAAGCTGCAGTGGGGCCCACATATAGACAAATTATCAAAAAAACTTAGCTCTGCAGCATACGCTGTTAGACAGATTCGAAATTTAACTGATGTAGAGACTGCCCGTTTAGTTTACTTTAGCTATTTCCATAGTGTCATGTCGTACGGTATTCTACTGTGGGGAAATGCCGCCGAAATACAGTCAATTTTTGTATTGCAAAAAAGGGCTATTCGTTCAATTTATAAATTAAGTCCCAGATACTCCCTCAGAGATAAATTTAAAGAAATCAATATAATGACTGTACCTTCACAGTATATTTACGAGAACATTTTGTATGTACATAAAAATATAAACATGTTTAAAAAATACAGTGATGTTCATAATTTTAATACTAGGAACAAACACAAATTTGTCGTTCCTACAACCAGGCTGAAAAAAATAGGTGGCTCATTTAGGTGCCAATGTATACACTTCTATAATAAACTTCCTAGTCATATTCAACAACTAAGCCTTAATAAATTCAAATTATTTGTAAAGCGAAAACTTTGCCAAAAGGCTTTTTACACTATAAAGGACTATGTTGAGGACCAAAAGGCTTGGGATTGACCTGCTCCAGTACGCACTGCAACTGTTGTCTTATTATTATTATTTTTTTCTTTTGTTTTTATTTTTAACTGTGTTTTTTATTATTTATTACAATTCGATATTGTAGATTATTTTTATTTTGCAATTGGACTTTTTTTTCTATTAATTTTTGACAAAAATGTTTACTTTGCTAAAGTATTACATTTTGTAAACTATATTTTTCTTTTATTATTGTGAACGTGAGGACTATGTGGATTGTTTTTTTTTTTTTTTTTTTTTTTCCCTTTCAGTAATTTTAATGTATGTCTGGCAATTTGAGTATTTTCTGCGGCCTACCCAAATGTCCTTTCCTTGGTATTGTTCGTCAAGTCGTTGAGCTCCTTAGTAGTCCTGAGTTGAGCTTTACGAATACTGACAAATGCTTGCACTGACTGGACAGGTCCACTCAAATCTGTATGGTTCTTTCTTCAAAAGACCATTTCAGACAAATCTGCATGGTTCTCATGTGATTTGACCATTACATATTTACTGTATGGACTTTAAAAGAGACTTTGACCCCTGAGTTTGTTTCGGTGTTTCTTCTCAGGGTAGTCAGCTAGGAAACACCGGCCTCATCTAGTTTAAAAATGACGAAAAAAAATATTGACGTGTAAAAGTGTTTTTTTAAACCTACTTACAAAATAAATATCATTTATCATTTATCATTTATCATTTATCATAAAGGTGGGTCTACGCTGGAAGAGTCGAGCACGAGCGGAGCACGAGCCGAGCTTAAATTCGTGTAGTGTGGACAGACTCTAGAGGAGCTGAGCACGAGCGACACTACACGAAATTGAGCTCTTAATGTGCTCCGCTTGTGCTCGGCTCCTCTAACGTAGAGTACCTTTAGATTTAGGTTTTACCACCATGGCTACTTCATTTCTTTTTTGATTGATAACAAATGAGGTGATTAAGGAGAGACAGAGAGAGGGCACGGGAAGTAGTTTGAACTCTTTCAGTGAAGCAATAATGTGAGTGAAGGAGGTGACGGAAAGTGAGAGAAAGAAACGGAGTGTCGGAAGCCGCAGGGCAATTTCTAGCCACCATAGCCGCGGGCTTGCTGACGGCGATCAATAGGTAGCTCGCTGTTCGATAAGGATTAGACCCGGGTCAAATAACAAAGAGCCAGTAGAAATTTAGTACGAAGTAAGTTTAAACCCCAAGGTAGGACATAGGCTACTTTATCTTATGGAAGAAGCTATTCATCATCATCATTATTTCAGCCGAAAGACGTCCACTGTTGGACATAGGCCTCCCCTAAGCGTCGCCACAACGACCAATCCTGTGTGGCATCCATCGGATTCCCGCGACTATCTATGAATAAGTCATCGGCCCTATTGTGTGGGAGGCCTTCCAACGCTGCGTCTTCCGGTACGTGATCGCCACTCCAGAACTTTTCGTCCCCATCGACCATCTGTTCTGCTAGTTACTTACGTATATGAGTAATTCCTCGAATACTTATTACCGATAAATTGAAAGTCAAACGGAACAGGTAGGGGTTTACAGAGAACCTAATACTCCTTACACTGTAATTCTCAATAAATCACTCCAGTGCATTGTTCATAACTTCTACTATCTAAAACTTGGCGTGTATGACAAACTTGGCCAAAGTCCGGCCAACTTAAGGGCAAGTTCTCAAGTAGCCGGACCGCGGTTCCGTTCACAAGATTATGACGCGTGGACGCGTTAGAAACTTCGCCTTAATGCTTTGTCTTCAACATGGTCAGTTGAGACTCATGTTGTGGCTATTTCAAACTATGTAGCAATATGAGATAGTACCTAGCTGTACCTGGAATGTAAGGAAAGTTGGTTCCTTGCACTCTAGACATAACCATAATTTAAATGCTGCAATGATATTTCTTTTCTAATGTATTTATACACACTGTGTCTACATCTCTTATCTGTCTTGTCGCAGGTCTGCTCGAAGATATTTCATTTGAAATAAGCTGCACTTTTGTACTCTTCTATCTGCGCTTTTTTTTCGATTTAGTTGTTTATGTGTGTACATAAATAAATAAATGATTGTCAAGGTTTAAGACATTTCTTTATTTTTTCACAGCTTCTTGGAACCACAAACCTAAAGCTTCAAGGGACTGCAGACCTGAGTATACGATTTAAATTTCAACTCTATACCTCAACGCGTTCCCGAGATAAAGGGTCTTGACAGGCAGATAGACAGACAGACGATCAACAAAGTGATCCTATAAGGGTTCCGTTTTTTTCCTTTTGAGGTATGGAACCCTAAAAAAGACCTACGAGGCATTTCGATATCGGACGGGGCGTGTCAGACTTTTATTGGCCAAAACCCTCTTGTGTTCCTTCAGTTGACTGTTGCGGTCCAGGGTCGTGGTGACTCTTTCGAATAATCGACAGCATAGTTAATTCCCTAGTATTATTAATCGACAGCATATCGAATCGAAAAATTAACATGGGATTTCTCCTGATTCCGAAACTGCAACCCCATGCAAGAGAGGCGGGTGCCTAATCACTAGGCTATTACTACAATCGTCGTTGCTGACCAAAAATAACTTCTATGACAATCTTTTATCTAGTAGATAGAAAAAAAAAAACATAAGTGATATCAGGGAATCCCATTGACTGTGCCTTATGTTCTTTTGTTCACTATCTTAACTGAAACTTATCTCTTTAAACCTGCCAGGCCAGTGCTAACTACAATATCTCAATCCTCGTTTGTTTGTTCTTTGACTCATTCTTTTTAAAGTTCCGTATCGTAATCAAGTACGGAAACCTGTTCACAAAGATAAGAACTGTTCAATAAATACCACGTAAATATACCTTTTCTCAAATGCCTCATCATTAGCCATTTGTCCCTGAAGGGTCCCATTTTTTAACCCTTTCGTAGTCGCAATGGTTCCAATGCAAATTAGGTGTTAAATTGGACGAAGACGTGACGGTTTAGTATTTAGGGGGGTTGGGAAAAAATACCCTTATTCGTTTTACAATTATTTAGAAAAAAGATTAAAGTGAGCGTAAATTTTAGATTCTAGTTGGTAACAGGTAGTTTGTGTAAGGGGACAATACGTGCCAACGAAATTCTTACACTAAAACTGCGCCGTCTGTCAGTTTGTCCATTTGTTTCCTTGTATTGTTTTTGACCAAAATATCAATATGTTTGATAATATGTGTATGTATGTTATGTATTGTCTAAGACCAGTTGCCAGTGATGACATATGGCTCCGAAACAATGGGCCTCATCAGAAGGCTTAAAGACACTCAAAGGGCAATGGCAATATCCGCAGGAGAACCAAGGTTACCGACATAGCCCGAAGAATTACCAAACTTAAGTGGCAGTGGGCAGGGCACATGGCACGCAGAACAGATGTGGATGGGGACGAAAGGTTCTGGAATGGCGACCGCGTACCGGAAGACGCAGCGTTAGAAGGCCTCCCACAAGGTGGACCGATGACCTGGTGAGGGCCGCAGGAATCCGATGGATGCGAGACGCATAGGACCGGTCATTATGGCGATATTTGTGGGAGGCCGATGATTGTTTTTGGAATCATCAAATAACTTCTCCCGCTCTGAGTGGAGCGAGAGGCAGTGTATTATGTTACTGACTAAAACCCACAGTGTTCCATGAGTTGCCCTTTGCGAAGACCACGTTAACTCTTTAAAACAATCCGCAGCACTAACAAGCATCGGCCCTAAAAACCTATATTTTTTTTTGTTATTAAATAATCTAAACTGGTGCTTGACTGGAATCCCACCTGATGGTAAGCAGTGATGAAATCGTCAATAGTGAAGTGCGCTAGTTTATTAAGAGCCTATTAACTTTAGCTTTGAAGACATCTAAATTATAATCAGACGGAAGACCGCAGCAGGCAAATTGTTTCAGTCCTTCGATGTATGTAGGCCTATGTGAATTAAAATATTTTAAATTGAATCGAATAGGAAAAATAATGACCTAAACGGTTTTGATAGCATGGATCCCTAATTTTGTGAGTACTACACATTCATTGTGCTTACAGTCAAGGACTGGAATTCCCTGCTGGAGTCTGCGTTTCTTGATAGCTAAAACCAAAGGGTCTGTAAGAAAAGGGAGATCACAACAACACCTTTCTTCACCACACCCCATAATTTTTACTCATACGAGAAAAGGAACGAAAAAAATAATTGTGAAATTCCGAAGTATCTTTCGAGAATAGGTTACTTCTAGGTAAGCATGCTCAATCATCGACTTCATCATCACTTGCATCCCTGCGGGATTGAATTCAGCAATCCGCGGGATTTGCGAGATTGGGATTTACTTAGGAAGTATCTACCTAGTAATAAACATAAAATTCGATCAAGTCCGAGTCAAACTTGCACACCGAGTATTTCTTATAAATTTTTCCTACCTAAATAGTTTGATTCCCGTATTGAGTTTTGAAGATTTTACGAATCGCAAAACAATTAAAACTTACTCAACCAAATAAAAAAAATAGTAAAAATAAATCTGCTGTTTTTTAAATAACAATCAACTGCTTTTATAGAACAATCTATTAAGATATTTAACGGACCTTCATCTAGGAAAGTAAATTCACATGCTGTGGGGAATCCCTGGTCATAGAGTACTTAAACTGACATTGATTACGTTCCGTTTTAGTTGCGATACAGGACTCACACAACAATATGAAATAGAAAATCAAAAAATATTTAGCAGCAAGGTATTTTACCTTGCTGCTAAATATTTTTATACGAAAACAAAATAATTATTCTTCATACAATATTTTTTTAAAAATGTCACGAGTACAAAGTTGTTTCATCACTTTTTAATGAGGATGAGCTGGGTCTAATAAATAATCAAAACGGCGGCAAGTCGTCGGAATCCAACTTTGTTATACAAAACTTCGATCCCGCAGACGTGCGGGATCCCGCACGAGTAATCCCGCATTAATGATCCCGCAGAAAAGGTGCCCCGTGCTTGCGGGATTGGATTCCCTAGGTGAGATAGTAATCAAATGGGAGTCTATAGAGCCGGTTCGCCCCTATCTCATAAGACATGTGGGCTTACGGGCGGCGAGCAATGGGTAACTCGCCATGCGGCCGTCTGGTAACCGTCCGGACCGAGCCTGAGTCGTCATCGGCGCGTAGTGTTCCACGCGTGCTTCAAGGAGATGTCAGTAGCAGGCCCAGCAGGGTCGAAGCCTACTGGGGCCATCACTTCTGAAGGAAAACCCAGGGCCCTGGAATGCAAGACAAAGAAGGAAGTGGGTTTTAGTTAGTAAAAGCCTGCCCCCCTAGCCAAGTTGCAAACGATAAACGTGAACGCTTAGTAATCTCCAATAGATTTTCAACTTTATACCTAAGAGCATAAAGTTGAAAATCTATTAAAGACTACCGAGCGTTAGCGACCGGAACGAACGAAAACACTATGTAATCTTCAATAGATTTTCAACTTTATATCCAATGACATAAAGTTGAAAATCTATTAAAGACTACTGAGAGTTTACGTTTATCGTTTGTGACTTGGCTAGGGGGGCTGATACCGATACCGATATATCTGATACCCGCCCAAGAACGTGAGAAGTCATTGGAATGATTTTCTACCTATAAAAAATAATCTCATAGGACTTAAACATAATTGCAGACAATAATACATATTTATTGAAATGTGGGCGTACTGTAGGTACCCATACCTCTACCGAAACTTTTAGGGAACATAGCATTGATGTTATATTTGTGCATCTATGACCATTGAAACATAGTGCGAGACATCTCACCCAGGCGACTACATTATGCACAATAGCAAAGTTTGACAATAGTACAGCGTTGCTCCCATTCATTGAGTAGGCGTTTCCTTCAAATACCTTCCCTGCACAATCTATTGCCACGGTGTACCTACTAACAATAAATTAGATGATGTATAGTTGTCAAAAAATAAAAGGCCTGTTGTGACATCTGTCAAAACAAATACTTAAATACTTTAAACGCAAAAAAATACTCGCAATATATTCCATCATATTATTTATCGCGCCATAAAAATTATGATTTTTTTTAAAAAGCTTTATGTAATTAATTATTATTTTATTGTTTCTTTTAAGTAGCCTCGTATATATCCTGAAAAGTGCAGGTGCTCTCAACTCAATAAAATAATGAATCACAACTTAATTAATACAGAACAAGGCAAGTGAAGAAACACTGGTTGGTTTCCGCAGAGCGGGGAAAGTTATTTAATTCATAATACCAATATAACGTAACCTAATTAAAACGAACTTACAAAATAAAAATAAAAGCCCTAAAGTACTAAAAATAGCAATCTAAAGTACGCCGTTGAAAAACTCCTCCGCATCGCTAACGACTGGTAATGTACCCAAAACACTGGCGGCATTGCCACGCTGAATGGCAATGCTTATCCTTTGTCCGAAGTAAAAGCCAGCCCTTGGGTCACGCGAAGTGTCAACAAGGCGCTTTGAACGTTCTTTAAATAATTTGTGAACTCGGACCCCACGATCCGAGATTTTCAACCCCAAACGGCTATTTAATGATTACAAAATATTAAAAAAAAAATACATTGACTTCGCTTTTGCCATAACTAAGAAATCTGTGCCTTCGAAACACAAACTCAACCACATTGTACCAGGCGCACAGCTCCCGTAAGAGATAAAATGTCACCTCAAACATTCTGACTCAGTTTTATGCGGCTGTCAATCCGAGCTTCCCGGTTTGTGGTGCTTTTATAGTCCACACCTCGCGCTTATGGACCAAAGCACTACCTTCAATTATATCATTGTTTACCTTCAGAATAAAATTATAGTATTATTTGGGGATATTATCTGAAATGGGATTCGGTGCTAGAAAGTATTTGTGAGTCAGTGTGATCGTGAAAATTTAATTTTTTATTACGAGTATAAGGTGATGTCTGGATTTTATTATGTTTTGCTTTATTTACTGAGCTCAGGACAAATAATGGGTTTTAGGATAGTTTGGAAGAGACCGCGGCCCTGGAATTCAAAGGGCAACTGAAGAAACACCGGTGAGCTTTAGACAGCAAAAGTCTGACACACCCTCTCGCTCCGTATTTTATGATTTCTCACCCAAAAAAAAAGTCGTGCTAATACTACTCATAGTTTAGTTGGAGCCGTTGATGACCTTTGAAAACAGAACCCTAAAAATGCATATCAACAGCGCTAAAACACGTTCAACATTAAAAAATTGTGAAATACTGTGCCTAGATAACAATAATTCAATCACAAAAACTATTTTCAACAAAAATCCAAACACTCAATCCGCCATTTTGAATTATTCATAAAAAATAATTTTACCAATCATTTAACATTCTACCAAATTCGCCGTAAGTAAAGGGCGGTATAAAAATTTTACTATCCCCATTTTCCGGCCGTAAAGTGTGGTCAATCCAGTTGTCGCATATAGGGGGTGTCCCGTTTTTATGTGGCCCATAACTTGGGCACCCTACTTCCTTAAAGGTAGGGTGTATTGCTCACAAATTGTCCATCGTATGTTTTATTGGGTATTCTGTCGAAGCCAAATAATGTTATTAAGGGTTTGCCACAATGATTTTTCTGTGGGGTAAGATAAGGGTTTGCCTGTTTTGTTTTTAGAAAATTATAAATAAATTAACTGTGTTGTAGATATTTGAGTGGCCTGCCTGACTGCTATGCCGGAGGTCGTGGGTTCGATTCCCACCCAGGAGAAATGTTTGTGTAATGAGCATGATCATTTTTCTGTATTACACCCATGTAATTTAGATATCTATAATATGTATGTATTTAGAAATATATAAGTATGTTTATCAGTTGTCTAGTACTCATAATACCAGCTCTGCTTAGCTTGAGACTAGACGGTGGTTGTGGAATATTATTTAAAAAAAAGATATATATATCTTGACTTGGCTCGCGAGGTTGTTGACATGTGGGAAGTGGATAAAGCAATCATTGTGCCAATAGTCGTGACGGCCAATGGCTTAATAGCGAAGAGCCTCGACCAAATTTGAGGAGACTCTCGTTAGGCAGTTGGATCAAGGGCTTGATCCAGAAAGCAGTTCTGTTCAGTTCTTCTTGACCCTCAGTGCGCGAGTCCGACTCACACTTGCCCGGTTTTTGATTCTATTTGTTACTATCTGTTTTCTAATGTCTCCTAGAACCATATAATAATAAGAAGGAAAAAACCTCTTTATAAGAATATACATACAAAAAAGTACCTGAAAATAAGCGCCGAGGTGCCAGTTTATTTCCTTCCCTGTTTTTCATACTATTATTTTCTCCATATCATTAACTTGCTATACCCACGTTGCCCAGTAATTCCCAGTACACAGACGACATAACCGCGCAAAGTCGTAAAAAAAATCTTTCATTAGGCATCAGTGTCCAAGACGCGAGATGTCGCGGCTTCTCGTAAAAATCCGTCACGATCCGCCACAATAAGGCATACAGGCCGCGTGAATGACGAATACGTGAGGCTGTGAATGTTATTGTGCATAGAGTTCGGAAGGTATAGAGTGGGCATTAGAAAAGTGAAACAGGGCACGGTGCGGTTGACGCAGTGTTTGAGCAATTAACTACTACGCTGCGTATTTTTTTTTTAGGTGGAAAATCATCCAATAATTTCCCCACTGTGTGGTGCAGGAGGGCGTGTCAGACTTTTACCGACTAAAACCCACTCCTATGTTACTTCTATGCCTTTTTTTTCGGTGGGAAAATCATCCAATGACATCCCCGCTCTTGGGCGGACCGTGAGATAGTGTCAGACTTTTACTGACTAAAAACCTACTCCTGTTCCTTCTTTGCCTTTGTTCCAGGACCTCGGGGTCTCTTTCGCATCACCCATTGCCCCAGTAGGCTTCGACCCTGCTGGGCCCCTACGGTTTTGCTGACATCTCCTTGAGGTGCGCGTGGAACACTACGCGCCGTCGACAACTTGGGCTCGGTCCGGACGGTTACCGGACGGTCGGACGGTGAGCTACCCATTGCTCGTCATCCGCAAGCCAGCGCCTACGGTGGTTGGAAATCGGGTTCGGGATCCCGGTGGCTGGGGCGTGAGGGCCGTTCTCTCGCGCGTGCGGCAGCCTCCTTTGCTAGCATTACTACTTCGCAGAAGGAGGCGACTGCCTGCCACTCCTCCTCACTCCGGACCATGGCCTGTACTAATGCCTACTGATAATGGTTTCGGATCTAGGTGTCTTTTGTATGTGAGTTTAAATGTTTGTGAACGAACCCACGATACAGGAGTAATTCCTAGAGTAAGGCAACTTTTTTTTTTAAAAAGAGAAGAAAATAAAAAAAAACAATCTGTAGTTGTTTCCAGCCAGAAGCTACAAATGTATTAGGTATTTTTTCTTTTCCTTGTCTTGGCTATTGTAAACTTTGATGATAACAACAGAACTTTCTATTTATACATTTTTATCTATAGTTTATATGTTCCTGCATATTTTAACCCCTTTTTCGAAATATTTCCTTCTTAATTTATAATCAGCCTAATAATGTTCCTACTGCTGAGACTCAGGTCTTTTTCTAGGAGATGGAATAGGCTGTTATTCACCAATCGGGCCCAGTGCGATTTGTTGGATGTCTCATATATTCAATTTTTTTTTGTTCTACACTACTATTACTTATCTACATTGTGCTCACATAATAGAAGCAACAAGAAATATGTAACAAAGATTATATGTAACTCACAATATAATTTAAAAGAGTGTCCATGGAGTTTCTTGCACGTTCTTCTCCTTAGAGATCTACGCTTTGGAACGTGCAATTTAGCTTCACTTTTTTTTTGGACTGACCTGTAAATGGTATGTTTGAAATAAATACTTTTGACTTTGACTTTGACTTTGACTATAATTGCTATAGGATGGTGCGGGTGACAGTTGTCGGATTCATACAATGTGGCTACCTATTCTTTTCTCTCATCGTAAAGATGCATATTTTCGTCTTGCTATCATCCTACCCATTCTATGTAAAAAAGACCTTAGGTCATTTTGGTTTCCTCACGATGGGTTCCTTCACCGGGTGTTTAAAAACAGTGGTAATGAAATAAGCTCTACAAAAATTATGCCAATGGGTTTGAACCCACGACCTACTTACTATTACAATTCCTAAGACGTGGCTATTCCCACTGGGTCAATACTGCCACTGGTCATAGACCTACAATGGCACTTACATAGCGCCAAAAACTAGTACACGGTCCCAACCGCCTCTATGCATTCTCAACTCTACCTATCGGCTTTTACGCGTGCCTAGGTAAATATAAAGGTATTAAAGTGACGAATACGAGCCACTGTTTGAAGGATAGAGCCGTCCTGTAGATATATCTCGACAGATGTAGAGACATGACGAATCACAGACGAACGTGTGCAGAATAAGACCCTTTCGGTCATTTCGTAGAGATGAAAATGTCGAGTTGTAGCAGATTTTTGGCAGGTATGCGTGGAAGTGCGGATGGAGATTTTGGGTTGATGCTATTGAAGTGCGAATCGGTTTAGTGGGTTTCATAAGAGCCTAAAACCAATGGATGAAATAATTTACATAGAAAAATTGACTCATCATTGCCGTTCATCTTTTTGCCTCGATTTTCAATAGACTTAAGCGCATCAAGCTGGTATCTTGCAGACCTATCCTAGAGATGAGCGCAGTAAAAATGAAAAAAAATAAGAAAAATATTTTATTCATCAAAGTTGGTTCAACAATATTGAGGTTGACCTCCCCTTTTAAGTGTAAAAACACCTTTGGCAGGAGAGGCCGCTCTTCCTTATCTTGATTACGTTTATGTATCTTAATAACTTATATTAAATGCAGTTACTTGATACACAATTAAATATTGCTATTTTAAAGACTAAGCTGAAATGTTTCTGACTTGTCTAGCTGTTATCACCAGAGGTCGGAATTAGGTAGAGTTAAACATGTACTTACAACGATTTCATACAACGAAAGAATAAAATGGATATGCCTCAAATCCCGAGATTAATTTTAAAGAGCACAATTTTTTTATGGCACTATCAGAAATATAGCAGAAAAACATTCTTCCTGCATTAATGACGAAGAGGAGGAATTAAATAAATTTATTAACCTCACCTCAGTTGACGTAGAGAAGTCTTTTGATATCTTTTTCAATGAAAAATACTAATAAAAATTGTATGTTAATTATCTTTGTTGTATTTATTTCTTTATTGCACACATTAACTTATTACAATACAGCCATTTATAAAAAATAAGTGTGCAATAGGCGGTCTTATTGAACAGGGCAAGCCATCCATACCAGACAACCTTTTTTATGTATCTCTGAGGTTTTTATTATTATTTATTTGTAATATTGTTGTTCCGTATGGTGTCCGGACGTTAAGAATAACACCATCCCATCTCTTCCCGAGGGTGTCGTAAGAGGCGACTAAGGGACACACCAGAGAATGGGCAGCAGCATCCTCTGTGCATTACAACAATCAAACTGCGATCGCCAACCCGTCTGCTAAGCGTGGCGATTATGGCAACCCCCCCCCCCCCCCAACATGAAAAACAGAAAGAAAAAATGGCCCCTAGTGCCCGGCAGCCCGTCTACCCTTGACTCCGGTAGCGGTCAAGGCCACGACGAGGCAAGGGGTGCGAAGAATCTCCGGATGAGATCTGGCTACCCATCTATTAAACGACTCGACCTGGCAACTTTTAACACGCGTACACTGAGGACTGACGAGAAGATCACCGAACTTGAGGAGGAATTGAGCAGGTTGCGATGGAGTATTGTGGGATTGTCTGAAGTCCGAAGACAGGGGGAGGATACGATAATTCTCAAATCCGGTAACCTTCTCTATTTCCGGGAGGGTGACCAGCAGTCCCAGGGTGGTGTCGGGTTTATCGTCCACAAGTCCCTTGTGAACAATGTGGTGAAGATCGAGAGTGTGTCGACTAGGGTGGCGTACCTTATACTCAGAATATCATCAGGATATTCGCTGAAGGTCATACAGGTCTACGCCCCGACCTCGACACATCCCGACGACGAAGTAGAATCCATGTATGAGGATATATCAAGAGCCATGCATGGTTCTAAGACTCACTTCACCGTGGTCATGGGGGACTTTAACGCGAAACTGGGCAAACGAGACGGTGACGAGCTGCGAGTGGGGCAATTTGGATTTGGACGTCGGAATCACCGGGGACACCTACTGGCTAGCTTTATGGAGAAGGAGGGCCTCTATATGATGAATTCCTTCTTCAAAAACCGTGAGTATAGAAGGTGGACCTGGCAAAGTCCTGACGGTGCAACTAGAAATGAGATTGACTTCATCCTGTCGACGAAAAAGCAAATATTCAATGATGTCTCTGTGATCAACGCGGTGAAAACTGGAAGTGATCACCGCGTCGTAAGAGGCATATTGAATATTAACATTAAGCTTGAAAGGTCTCGACTGATGAAGTCTACGCTCCGTCCAGCACAGATCCAGATCCAAAACCCCGAGAGCTTTCAGCTCGAACTCCACAATCGTTTCGAGTGCCTAGGCAGCTCCGTGGATGAATAAAACGATGGGTTCGTGGAAACTGTCCATACGGTCGGGTCTAAGTTTTTCAAGACTCACCGTACAAATAAGAATAAGAAGCTCTCCGATCCGACCCTCGAGCTAATGAAGAAGAGGCGTGAGATGATTCTGCAGTCTTCAGACAATGCGTGCATATACCGGCAGCTCAATAGACAAATCTCGAAGTCCCTGAAACGCGACCTTCGCCGCTTTAATACCGCAAGGATTAAGGATGCGATTGAGCGGAATAAGGGCTCTAAAGTATTTGCACGAGATCTGTCTATTGGGCAAAGCCAGCTCACGAAACTGAAGACCGACGATGGCAGAGTCATATCCGCCAAATCGGAGCTTCTGGGAGAGATCGAGGCTTTTTATGGACAGTTATACACGTCTATCGCTAAACCCGCTGTAAATCTAGTAAATGACCCAAGAGCTAGATTGACTCGACACTATACCGAAGACATCCCGGACGTCAGCCTGTACGAGATTAGGATGGCTCTGAAGCAGCTAAAAAATAACAAGGCGTCGGGTGAGGACGGAATTACGGCCGAACTCCTGAAGGCGGGTGGAAAACCTATCCTTAAGGCCCTTCAGAAGCTATTTGATTCTGTCATACTCGAGGGAAAAACGCCACAGGCGTGGAGCAGAGGCGTGGTGGTACTCTTCTTTAAGAAGGGCGATAATGCCCTGCTTAAGAATTATAGGCCCATCTCGCTTCTGAGCCACGTCTACAAGCTGTTTTCCAGAGTCATCACGAATCGTCTCGCGCGCAGGTTCGACGACTTCCAGCCTCCCGAACAAGCCGGATTTCGAAAAGGCTTCAGCACCGTGGACCACATACATACGCTGCGGCAGGTTATACAGAAGACTGAGGAGTATAATCAGCCTCTCTGCTTAGCGTTTGTGGACTACGAGAAAGCCTTTGATTCGATTGAAACTTGGGCTGTACTGCAGTCTCTCCAACGGTGCCAAATTGACTATCGGTATATCGAAGTGCTGAAGTGTTTGTACAAAAACGCCACTATGTCAGTCCTACTACAAGACCAGACCTCGAAACCTATCCTCTTGCAGCGGGGTGTGAGGCAGGGAGACGTTATTTCTCCGAAACTGTTCACGGCAGCAATGGAGGATGTCTTCAAGGTTTTGGAATGGTGAGGGCTAGGCATTAATGTCAATGGCGAGTACATCACTCACCTTCGGTTTGCCGACGACATAGTAGTCATGGCTGAGACTACGGAGGAGCTCAGTACAATGCTTGGTGACCTCAGTAGAGCTTCCGAAAGAGTGGGACTTAAAATGAACATGGACAAAACCAAAGTCATGGTAAACAGCCATGTAGCACCCACTCCTATCAAGGTCGGGGACTCTACACTCGAAGTTGTAGACGACTACGTTTACCTGGGACAGACGGTCCAGTTGGGAAGGTCTAACTTCGAGAAAGAGATCAATCGTCGAATCCGACTCGGCTGGGCAGCGTTCGGGAAGCTGCGCGGTATCTTCTCGTCCAATATACCACAGTGTCTCAAGACGAAAGTCTACGACCAGTGCGTGTTGCCAGTGATGACATATGGCTCCGAAACGTGGTCGCTTACAATGGGCCTCATTAGAAGGCTTAAAGTCACCCAAAGGGCAATGGAGAGGGCTATGCTCGGAGTTTCCTTGCGTGATCGAATCAGGAATGAGGATATCCGCAGGAGAACCAAGGTTGCCGACATAGCACGAAGAATCGCCAAACTAAAGTGGCAATGGGCAGGGCACATTGCTCGCAGAACAGATGGCCGTTGGGGCCGAAAGGTTCTGGAATGGCGACCACGTACCGGAAGACGTAGCGTTGGAAGGCCTCCTACAAGGTGGACCGATGACTTGGTAACGGTTGCGGGAGTCCGATGGATGCGAGACGCACAGGACCGTTCGCTGTGGCGACGCTTGGGGGAGGCCTATGTCCAGCAGTGGACGTCTTTCGGCTGAAATGATGATGATGATGATGATTATGAATATTGTTGGCCCCATGGGATTTTTCATTGGAAATCCCGGTAAGATGAACTCTACCTAATTCCGACCCCTGGTTATCACCATATCTACTCTTTAAACAGGAATAGAGCAATACAGCTTGACAGCAAAAATCGTCATATCGTTAACAAAATCATCAACAAAAAAAATAACCCAATATTTTTCTCCCATTAATCCTCCCATTCACAATTCCATTTTTCGTAAACACACCGCGAATCACTTAGAAGCCCCTATGCCATCTGCATATGTAAAGGATGTTGCCAAATCTGGTCTGTTACCGAGATCAGACATGTTGATCTGAAGGAGAACATCAATAACGAACACCCCTGTTGTCAGAAGATCACATTTGGCGTACATCAAGTATTGAACATTAGGCCCGGGTGTGAAATATACGGGAAGATGTTTTGAACGTTTTTTTTTTTAAATTAGTTATGTACATTTTCCAGTGTCTTCGTGCCCGTTGCATGCATTTTCGGAGATAAAAAGAGTAGGTAACCTTTTATCTCCGAAAATATTTTAAATACTAATATAAACCTTAGAAATACTAATACTTGGTGATAGTGTAGTCTATAAGTACCTGAAAGTGTTTTTGAAATCGAATGTTGTCGAGATTAACTCCAAATTTTTTTTTATAGGCTCGCCTTTGACCACTATCTCACCTGACTTTGCGCGTTTATAACTAAAGTGTAGCAAAAATATTATGATGTCTGTATTTCACAAAGATCATGTGCAGAGTGATGTTTGTAAGCTGTCAGTTATGTTTGGGCCTTTTTGTGATAATTTATAAACTAACTAGCTGACCCGGCGAACTTCGTACCGCCTACCCTACTCTATCCTACTCTACCTTACTCTACCCTACTCTACCCTACTCTACCCTACTCTACTCTACTCTACCCTACTCTACCCTACTCTACCCTACTCTACCCTACTCTACTCTACTCTACCCTACTCTACCCTACTCTACCCTACTCTACCCTACTCTACCCTACTCTACCCTACTCTACCCTACTCTACCCTACTCTACCCTACTCTACCCTACTCTACCCTACTCTACCCTACTCTACCCTACTCTACCCTACTCTACCCTACTCTACCCTACTCTACCCTACTATAAACCTCACGGAGCCCGAGACCTTTCCAACGAATGCAAAACCGTGGAAATCGGTTCGTGCGTTCTGGAGTTATAGCGTCAGGAAGGAAAACCCGACTTATTTTTATATAGTAGATAATACTCGTTATTTTGGTACGATAAAGAGTTATTAGTGTATTGTGTGTGTTATTAGCAAATGAGAATCCATGAATTAAAGCTCAATACTTCCACTTACAACTATATCAAACTAAACCATTCAATATTTAAGTCATTGAGTGACAAATAAATCTATTATTTAACTTTTGGTAAAACGAAAAATTTACTGTAAACCGAACAAAATAAAATCTCCTGTATTTTCTTCTCACTTCCACACATCAAAGATCTTGATCTTCGCGACACAATCAATTCTCAACCTTAAAACGTCACTATCAAAGTTCAAACTCCTTCAAATGTCACATATGTCATTATTAAGGCTAAGATATCGAAAAGAAATTGTAAAATAAAATCAAATGTAATTTGTTCTTTCCCAATTTGGTAAAGATGCTGGTGTCGTTTTGCCTCAGGCGCTTGTGTGGCATACGTATGGGGGTATCTCTTTGGAATACTTCGCCTTAAGTGAGATTGAATTGATCGTGTTTTCGTTGCCTTGTTATCAAATATTGTGGGAATTGAGCCGTGTACCATATTGCGTTACAGGTTTTGGAAGGATTTTTCCTGTGTTTGTATGGTTTTCTCTAAGTGAACTGTTAAAGAAGCAATTGGCATTTGGCTGCTTATATCATGTTAGAGTTGTGTAATGATAGGACTGCGTGTACCAACGTACTCTTTTATTAAGATAAATAACTAAGCTTATGTACTATTAAAATACATTAGTTAGCACACACACACACGCACTTACGATTAGCATAATATGTAAGACAACAATAAAATATTTGGGGCGGTCGTACGTCAGATGTAAAAGTGCTAGCAAGTTGCACTGGTGACTAGCTACTGAGGTTTCATAAGAGTCCATGTAGGCTTATATGAAATAAAAATGTTTGAATTAACTCACAAAATCACAATAATCTCATCAGATGGTCAAAGTCACCCTAAAGGCAATGGAAAGGGATAGCCCTCTCTCTCAGAGCATAGGCTCTGAGTTTTCTTGCGAGACCGAATTAAAAAAAAAATCTAAATGTAATAATGAAGTTTAAATTCATTATGAATTCTTTTCAACAGTGATACAGTATAGAAAAATATTACTCAAAAAATAAAAAAATACAATACAGTCTTTCAACACTCATCTTTATACCATGGGCTGTCCGAAAGGGAACCCCGGGGTCCCGAGACGCAAAGTAAAAAGGAACATAGGAGTGGATTTTAGTCAGTAAAAGTCTAGCACGCCCTCCTGCTCCACCCTAGAGTGTAAAAATTGGATGATTTTTCACATAAAAAAACCCTCACCTTTATAAAACTTGCAAAACCAAGAGCTGACATAATCCTGATCCCATATTTCCCGGTGACCAATTCAACATCAATCCTACCTTCCCAAGCAACTCTCCCAAAACAAATGACAAAAGAAATAGAGACGTATGCAGGAAATCGTTTGGCAAACGCGAAATAATAAATTGTTTAACATAACAGATTCAATATAAATAGTTCTTCGTCCCCGCCTCGCGAGCGCTATCAAAAATCCCTCTTCTACACTACATATATCTGTATTAGGGGAGGTCGGAGTTATGTAAGATGTATCTAAGATTTTTGAAATAGTACTTTTTGATATAAGTGGAGAAAGTGTATCATTGCGACCGAGGTGAAATTCGCCCAAACCGTAGGCGAGGGTGTTATGGAACCGAGTGCTGCAGTGACAAATTTCCACGTGTATCAAACGACGTTTTTCAATACACTTACGAAGATATTATAATTATTTTTATATTTGTTACTAATATTGACATTTGAATTATTGTAATTTTTAATGTAATCGATTCATCTCTTTTAATTTAATTTTAATTTATATTTAATGTGATTTTGTAATTTTAATCAACCACTGTGAATGATGCCTTTAATTGATTGGTTTACATGGAACCATACTCTGAACACTCAATCTAGAATCTTATTTTGTGAACAAATTATTGGCGTGCCTTAATAATAAAATAAAATAAGAATAAAATAAAAGATACGAATAAACGGGGTTTGACGTGGGGGTCGCTTAGCGCCTAGCCTGATACGATAAATACAATAAATTGTGGGCAGGGCGAACACTTTTCCGTCTAGTGCGGAAAACAGTCAATTGCGTGCCTAAGAGCGGTAGGGATAAAAGCAGATTTTCAGGAACCAAGTGTAATGAAAAATTATTATAATAATTTGACTAATATAACAAGCTTTTTATGGGGCGGTATAGTACTAATCAGGATAAGGTGAGAAATCATCCAAAGACTTCTCCCACTCTAGGGTGGAACGGAAAAGCGTGTCAGACTTTTACTGACTAAAACCACACTTATATTGCTTCTTTGCCTAGCTTTCCAGAATCCCGGGTTTTCCTTTAGGAAGTCAACCCACGGCCCCAATAAGCTTCGGCCCTGTTAATACGAAACATCAAAATTTGTATATTTAATATACAAATTTCGATTATTAATGTACCGATTAATTAGAATCCTAAAGTAAAAACCCTTATCATGTGTCACCTGATTTGTCAATGTCAATTCACAAGAAAAAATCAAAATTCAAAAAAACTATCAAATATTTTTATTTCACATAGTCACGTCAGAAGCTAGAGCACGGTTCCAAATTGGTCGTTTCCTATGGAGAAGAACCGGCAAGAAACTCCATGGTTACTCTTTTAAAAAACGTGGTTGATGTTACAATATTTCCATATTACAGTATAATTAGATATTATATAATCATTCATCTTCTTGGCTCACTCTAGCAAACACTATCCTCAATTCAAAAGAAGCAAATCAATGTCACGTATGACGGCAGTGGAGACGGTACGTCTTATTTAGAATATTATAATATATCGTCATGAAATAGTGTATTCTGCTCACAGAACCAATGGTACGTTGATGCTTTGAGTTTAGGCGAATATTTTGTAGTATATTAATATTACGAACTAGCTGGACTGAAACAATTTGCCTGCTGCGGTCTTCCCGTCCAACTATAATTTAGGTGCCTTCAAGGCTAGAGTGAATAGGCTCTTAATAAACTAGTGCGCCTCACCATCAATGATTGCATCACTGCTTACCATCAGGTGGGATCGCAGTCAAGCAATGGTTTATATCAATTAAAAAGAAAAAAACTAGCTGTCCAATGCAGTTTCACCCGCGACTTTGGTAACTGCACCGCTCCCGATATTTTAATTCGAAACAGTAGTTTATTATATGTAAACTAGCAGTATCAGAAGACGTTGTACTGTCCAAAAGCTGGCTTTTCGTCAGATAATAAAAATTGGGAACCAGATTGCAACGCCACCTAATAAGGCCCAATTTTATTTTCGAACTAACCAGGGATTTACTCAAATATACAGACAGAATTTCATGCAAATCAGTCAAGTCGGTTAGAAGGAATTAGGTGACAAACACATACAGAAGAATGATGTATATATATATATATATATATATATATATATATATATACCAGCTGACTAAGCAAACGTTGTTCTGCCATATAAATTATCAAAGAAAAAAACAAAAAATACAAACTTACCTATGAAAACAGTTGAATTCCCGAATTGAGTTACGAAGATTTTTCCAAATCGCAAAAAGTTTTTTTTTGGTGACGTTACTACAAATTTTCAGTTTTCAGATTTTTTTCTATACTTGTGCTATGCGACCTTGCTTCATGCCAAATTTCAGGATTCTAGGTCAATGAGAAGTACCCTATGAATTTTTATTCCCATGAGAGTGTCGAAATACACGTTTTTTTGCGACATAAACGGCCGTATCTTTTTATTTTCGGTAACTCAGAAGTTTGATTTTTTCACAATTTCAAGGGATTGCAGACCTAAATATATGGTTTTAATTTCAACTCGATACCTCCACGCATTCCGTACCGATAGACAGACAAACGAACAACAAAGTGATCCTATGAGGGTTCCGTTTTTTCTTTTCGAGTTAAGGAATCCCAAAAAATACAAACTCTAAGTATAGATATTAAAATAAGTAGCTAAGATATGACCAGTCTCAACTGACAGTGCCCATATCAGTACCACTCAGCTCAACCATTTCGAAGGGAACCGAATGATCTAACGCACGCTCCACCATCAGTGAGACATTTGAGTAAGCATGACAAACTCTCAATTGCCATGCTCATTTATTTGTTTATTTATTTATTTATTTACTTAGTTGTTTTTTTATTTGTTTATTCTCACATCGGAACGCCTTGCAGCAATTACACCAATGGAGGTCAATTACTTCAGAATCTGCTACTTTCTAACATCATGTGCGCGGTGGAGTGGTAGTCATCAAAGAAGCGGCGCGGTGTGGTGGTGGGTCACGTACGCTCGCTTACGCAGCATCAAGTCAGCGCTCCTCCAGGATTCTACATGTACCAAATCCCTTAACGAAGACTTTTTAAATTTGAAAGTTCTTTCGATGAGTTTTTCAAAGGAAATTGAAATAAATATCAAACAAGACCAATAGTAACCTACACTACCAACCCACACTATCAGAAATGTTAATGTTACCGATAGAATCTATAGAAACAGCCACTATTCCTGTAATGTCTGCCCCATCAACACCACACTCCAGCCATCCCCTCAACCGTCCAAAGCGTCAACATGCGACATTATTGTTTCCAACATAGACTTATGTGCGATATAATTTTCCAATTTTCGAAACAAATGTCTCGTTGTGAAAGGCGTGTATGCAAAGCTGTTTGGTATTGCTGTGTTCTCGTTGAGATGGGTTTGTTAGACCCAGAAATCAGAAACGTTTATTTCAAATTGACCATTTACAGGCACTTTACCGTAACTCTAAGGGCTATATTTCATCGGGACACCATGGCGGCGCGACCAGTTGTGCCGCCATGGTGTCCCGGTGAAATATAGCCCTTACATACTCTTTGGTTTGGGCGTCACTGGCGGCCGGACTGGCGTCCGAGCTGGTCGCGCCACCAAATTGGTTGCGCAACCAAACGGCCACCAGGTGAGTAACTCTCTATAGAGCTGTATACATTTTGTTGGTAGCGGCTACTGGTCGCGCCGCCATGGTGTCCCGGTGAAATATAGCCCTAAGTGTCTTGATGGTCCATTGGTTACAGCTCCTGCTTCTCATGCATGAGGTTATGGGTTCACGGCACAGTTGGCGCAGTGGTTAAGCGATTGGCTGGTGTGCTGCGTGTCGTGGGTTCGATTCCCGCACGGGACAAATATTTTTATGGCCTGTAGCTAAGTGTACCGGGTCTGGGTGTCTTGTATAGGTGAGTTTACATGTCTGTGAACGCACCCATGATGCAGGAGTTATTCTTAGTCAAGGACAATTTTAAAAAATTAAAAAATAGAATCAAAAAAAAAATAAGTATACTTTTGAATTGTCAAAACAATGGTTAGTCAAGCTTTGCACCTTCCAAAGCGTAGATCTCTATGGAGAAAAACGTGCAAGAAACTCCATGTACACTCTTTTAAATTATATTGTGAGTTACATAAATCTTAGTTCTATTATGTAAGCACAATGTAGATAAATAATGAAAAAACAAGCTTACAATAAAAAATATTTGTTTAAGATAAAGAAGATCTTTCAAACATAATATTTTTTTGCAACTGATCCATCATCATCATCATTTCAGCCGATAGACGTCCACTGCTGGACATAGGGGTCCCCAAAATGTCGCCACAATGAACGGTCCTGTGCGTTTCGCCTCCATCGGATTCCCGCAACCTTCACCAGGTCTTCGGTCCACCTTGTAGGGGGCCTTCCAACACTGCGTCTTCTGGTACGCGGTCGCCACTTCAGAACCTTTCGGCCCCAACGGCCATCTGTTCTGCGAGCAATGTGCCCTGCCCATTGCCACTTAAGTTTGGCGATTCTTCGTGCTATTTTGTCAACCTTGATTCTCCTCCGGATATCTTCATTTCTGATTCGATCACGCAAGGAAACTCCGAGCATAGCCCTTTCCATTGCCCTTTGGGTGACTTTGAGTCTACTGATGAGGTCCATTGTGAGCGATCACGTTTCGGAACCATAGGTCATCACTGGCAACACGCACTGGTCATAGACTTTCGTCTTGAGACACTGTGGTATATAGTACGAGAAGATACCGCGCAGCTTCCCGAACGCTGCCCAGCCGAGTCGGATTCGACGGTTGACCTCTGACGATGGTTGCAACTGATTCGATTGCAACAAAATGATAGATTATTACGACATTGAATTTGGATTTTTAGGGTGCCACTGTCCGTCCGTCGGTCACGAGTCGACACGAGGCGTGTTATGGGATCAAACAATAACACACAATAATAATTCAGCAACAATAATTCGGCAATAATTGAACCGATAGTCGAACTCCTCAAGTGTCTAATACAATTACAATGACGGGAGTTCCCCCGCGCGGAGGAAACATCGTATCACTGAAGGAATCAAACGCCGGAAGCGGAAAACAGCGTATTTTTCGAATTTGAATTCCGAACTCCGACTACTTCCGTAACGGAAACTTGAAGATTTTACGAGATGGAAGTTTTAAACGGAATGGTGGATTTATATTCTTTCATTTTTATGATGAGCCGTTATTATTAATCTATTCTGTTTAATCTTTACTTGTAAGATAAATTTCTTAATAATATTGCCAATATACGAGTAAATTAGTAGTACGATCTTAGTTTGTGTATTTGAACAATAACAGCCTTATAAAAACCGGCCAAGTGCGAGTCGGAGTCGCGCACTGAGGGTTCCGTACAAACTTGAAAAGTAAATTGTGGTTTACGAATTATGACGTATTAAAAAAAAACTACTTACTAGATCTCATTCAAACCTATTTTCGGTGGAAGTTTGCATGGTAATATACATCATATATTTTTTTTACTTTTATCATTCTCTTATTTTATAAGTTACAGGGGGGGCACACATTTTATCACTTTGGAAATGTCTCACGCGCAAACTATTCAGTTTAGAAAAAAATGATATTAGAAACCTCAATATTATTTTTGAATATCTATCCATAGATAACACGTGGGTTAGATGAAAAAAAATTTTTGAGTTTCAGTTCTAAGTATGATGTAACCCCTAAAATTTGTTGTTTTTTTTTCCTGTTTTTGTGTGAAAATCTTAATGCGCTTCACAGAATACATCTACTTACCAAGTTTCAACAGTATAGTTCTTATAGTTTCGGAAAAAAGTGACTGTGACATACAGACGGACAGATAGACAGACATGACGAATCCATAAGGGTTCCGTTTTTTGCCAATTTGCTACGGAACCCTAAAAACCGGTCAGTGAATATTGTATTATGACTATTTATTAAGTGCCGTTTTTTTAATAAATTTTTATTGTATTTTTTCATGTATTCTTTAATTCTTTATTGTACACAAAAACATAACATAACATATTGAGATTCAGACAGTTCATGTACAAAGGCGAGCTTAACTCAGCAATGAGTTTTCTCCCAGCAACCCTTTGAATTATAGTGAGAGAACATATTCGAGGGTAGGATCCAGTGCACAATATAAACCTATATAACTAAGTCTAAAATATAAGTAAGTATATTATACATAACTCTAATATTACATTGTATTCGTTTTTATTTATTTTTATCCATTTTAATATGCTGAGTTATTATTATTATTTATCTTAATTCTTTAATTTCACTCTTAGTTTGATTCTGTTATTCACCACGTACGATGTACAACTCTGATCCCCAAGATACAGACTAACGTCTAGTTTAGGAATCACTGTTCTAACAGCCTTGTATAATGTAATTGATTATTAATAAACTATTATTTATTAATGAACCTGTTGTGCCCCACTGAAGGCCAAAGGTCTTCCTTCTTTTCTTACACTTCTCTCTCCCCTTCTGGCCAATCCTTCAGGTAGGAGTCCAACCCGTCGCGCCATCTCCTTCTGGGCCTACCGCGTCGCCGGCTCCTGCTGTTCGGGATCCAGTCAGTGGTTACCATCGCCCAATTTTGTTGCAACATGCGGTAGATATGGCGTACCGAGTTCCATTTTAGTTTGGCAGCTGAGTTACTCACGTCTGTGATTTGTGTTTTGGAACGAAGTACGTGTATACTGTTCCTTATGCAGTCTGTGATTTTAAATCTGGTAATACTTTGTTCCATTGCTCGCTGGCAGACCCCGAGTGCAGACTTTTGACGTTTTGGTAATGACCACATTTGCGTTCCGTAGGAGGGGGTAAGAAGTCCTTTTGAGGGAACACAAGCAATATCAATATCTATTGGTACACAATACCGTTGCCGACGTCTGTTAGTCGATTACGTCACTGGCCTTCGCTGAAAGCCAGCGCTGTGGACTCGTCAAATTTTACGTTTGGACACGGCATTATGCTGAGCCGAGCATACGGCCGTTTTGCTCAAACATGGTGCATATTTTTTTTGTCATGGAAAATGTTTGCAATATGATAGTCTTAAGTTTGCGCCTTTTCCGGCAAATAAAACAGTTTTTCTTTCTTTCTTTCTTTTCAATAGCCTACTTAGGCCTACTGTCTAGGTCCACATGTAAGCTTCACGCAGGCGTATAATAAGCGAATATGAAGCTACGTGTCCGTGGACAGTCACCATCATCATCATCAAATCATTTCAGTCGAAAGACATAGGCCTCCCCCAAGTGTCGCCACAATGAACAGTCCTGTGCGTCTCGCGTCTATCGGTATCCCGCAACCGTTACCAAGTCATCGGTCCACCTTGTAGGAGGCCTTCCAACGCTACGTCTTCCGGTACGTGGCCGCCATTCCAGAACCTTTCGGCCCCAACGGCCATCCGTTCTGCGAGCAATGTGCCCTGCCCATTGCCACTTAAATTTGGCGATTCTTCGTGCTATGTCGGTGACCTTGGTTCTCCTGCGGATATCCTCATACCTGATTCGATCACCGACAGACAGATCCGTGGACAGTAGACCATACTAATTCTGTCTAACAATATTTTGATCTTTTCGAACAAAAAACTTCACATGCCCAATATTCTTCCCCCAATCCTCCCCTACCATCGAACCTTATAGATATGTATCCACACAAATACATTTGTTTACGAAATTGGTTCAATCTGCACATCGACAATCGTTCTGTAAGATAAGGCGTATAAAAAACGTGCTAACGCCGTTTATTTCTCTCAAATTGGATATAGATTTTATTTGATCATAGATAAAGGAAGCCGTTTGTATGGAAATGTGTTTCTTTTTTGTATTGTTATGTTATTTTTGTTGATTTAAGGAAACTACTGGAGCTAATCGCGAGATTTATTATACGTCATAGTATTTTGGAGGTATGCAGACAGGCGTTTTTCCATTGTATACAAGGCTAGAACGCAGCCATAGGAAACTGCTCGCGTATACTTTGTATTGCTATTTTTAAATCTGCAATTACAATGTATACACGAATTCTGTGCACTGGTCTTATATAGTTTGTAACATGTACGCGCGTTTCCTGGTTCCAAACTATGCTACAGTTAACATCACTTACGCTTGACAAAAGCTACGATATAGTTTAATAAAATCATTTATGCATTTATTGGAATTAAGTTTTAACATTATTAATGTAGAATTAGATTTATCTAATTCTACATTAATAATGTTAATGTTGTTGTATGTTAATGTTTTTTAAAACAATGGCTTTTAACTTAACCAAACCCAAATGATTCACTAACATTATAAGGGGATTTGGCGCTCGGCGGCCGCTGCTGCGGCACGCTCGCTACGCTCGCTCACCTTCACGGTTTAACGGTCACTGTTTTAACCTAACCTAACCCACATGATCGCTTCGTTAGCTCGCCATCGTGTTCTAATGGTCACTACTCTAACATGACCGAATCCAGGCGCGATTATTCTGATCTACGCACGATTAGTCCATATTCGTAGTTAGGTCACTACGAAGTATACGCGAGTATTTGCGTACTACTCTTGTATAGATTGGAAAACCTCGATTAAAAAGGGATTTCCAATCTATACGCGACTAGTTTCAAATCCTTGCGTTCTGGCCATGTACAGAATGTAAATACGCAGACAGTGTCTCGCAAACTTCCGTTGAAGAAGAGGATTCTTCGATCAGACGGATGTTTTGTTTGATCTTGGGCAACTGCCCGATGGAAGATTTCGAGCTGTTGTATATGTTCAAATCGCGCGGAGAACTCTAATTGCGCGATGCAGGATATCGTAGTTTAGTTCCTATGAGATGCCATAGATGTCGGTACAGTGTATGATCCAATGCAGTAAACAGAATAAAAAAAATTATGTTATTCTTCAAGATAAATCCTAGACCACTATCTCACGCTTGTCTACTATCTCTCCTGATGGTAAGCGATGATGTGGTAGACGATGGAGCACGCTTGACTAAAAGTAACTTATTCACTCTTGACTCTAGGTGGTAGCTGTCAGGAAACACAGACTGCGGTCACTCCTTATCTGTAAGCACAATGAATGTGTTCCTAAAACGTTTAGTGCGTATGGGTGGGATGTTCACCATGTATGGATAGCGCATCGCCGTACGTCTGGTGGTCCGATGTTGGAACGGGTTTGGTCCGACGTATACACACCAAAATGCAACCGGTAGAAAACCGTCAGGCAAGCAACACAGCCCATTAAGCCACGTGCTGACTTACATACTACCATTCTGTAGCTATCAAGGCACAGATTCCAGCAGGAAACTGCACTACACATTTGACTCATAATAAATTTTAATTAACATTCGCCTGTATGATGTGTGTTATTTGGATTATACATACAACACTCTAACAACTGATAATAAAATTATTATAAATAAATTTAACCTATACAAAATAATGTCAGTTTTCCTTAATTGAGTAACAATTTCTGCATACTTTTAATTTGTTAGATAATATCATTTTCAACCAGTATAACTGTATTTGTGTAAGGAAAAGGACATACGCATCTTTAATAAAAAAAACTGTTTTTTAAAGCCATCTGTTTGCTAAGCACTAACTTTACAGATTGCGTTAAAAACAGTTTTTTTAAGAATTTCGTTTAGTGACGGTATTTGATTAAAGGTGCGAATACGTTTCTTAATTAGTAACCAAACCACTTCTATTTTTATATTCTTTAAGAAAATCAGATTAAAAAGATTAAAACACAAATCATCGTCGTGATTAACGGCAAGTCATTTAGTTTATTTGCGTATGAATCAATTAAATAAGCAAGAAATATTTGCCACAGCCGAAGAGAAACCATGGCTTGTAATGAAGACGTCTCAAGGGCATCAGGTGATGGAATATTAACTAGGAAAAAACATACAGGTGAGTTTAAAGATACTGCATATACATTTTTACCGTCATCATTTCAGCTGAAAGGCGCCCACTGTTGAACAAATGTCTCACCAAAGTGTCGTCAGAAGGACCGGTCCTGTGCGTCTCGCATCCATCGAATTCCCGCGACCCTCATTAGGTCATCTTTACTATTTACTGTTCAAGCTCATGAACTATTTGTTTTTAATGAAGAGTGTTTGACTGGGAGTTTAATTGCGTGATTAAATAAAAAAAAAACTGGGCAATTAGGAGTCGGACTCGCGCACTGAGAAACTACAAACTTTCCTATATAAACAGTTCAATTCTTGAATCTCGAAGATTTTTCCGAATCGCAAAAACAGTTCTTTTTTTTGTGACGTAACTACAAATTTAGAGTTTTCAGATTTTTTCCTATACATAGGTATGCTATGAGACCTTGTTTCATGCCAAATTTCAGGATTCTAGGTCAACGGGAAGAACCCTCTGAATTTTGATTCCCTTGAGAACGTCGAAATGTTACGTGTATGTACGTTTTTTGTAACATAAACGGCCGTATCTTTTTTTTTTTGTTAACCTAGAAGTTTGATTCACAGCTTCAAGGAAACGCAGACGTGAGTATATGGTTTTAATTTCAACTCGATACCTCCACGCGTTCCCGAGATAAAGGGTCTTTAAAGACAGACAGACGGACGGACAACAAAGTGATCCTATAAGGTTTCCGTTTTTCCTTTTAGGGTACGGAACCCTAATTAAGATATCCGCAGGAGAACCAAGTTTATTGACATAGTTCGAGAAGTCGCTTAAATAAACTGGCAGTGACCGGACGATCGGACGGCTGCAAGCCCGCGCCTACGGTGGCCGGAAATCGGATTCGGGATCCCGGTGGCTGGGGCGTGAGGGAAACGCACGTGCGCGTGCACGTGCGGCCTCCTCCTTTGCTAACATTACTGCTTCGCAGAAGGAGGCGACCGCTTGCCACTCCTCCTCGCTTCGAACTATGGCATGTACCAAGACCCCGCGCGAAAGATCGTTGTCGCCGATCTTTGGGTACTCTGCCCAAGCGGGTCACACCTCTACCATGTCCTCCGGGGCGTCCACACAGTGGTGACATCCGGGCGTTACTTCCGCACGAATCCAGTGCAGGAACTTCCCGAACTGACCATGTTATATGTAAGAACCTGCGTCATGCGGAAGGTGAGGACGCCGTAAGGTCTTTTCAGCCAAAAACAACACTACCTACGTTTTTGATACACAAATAAGTTTTCTTTGCAAACCGTACTTTTCAAGTCATATGTTTCACAAATAGAGGTCATTAAAATTCATATTCTAATTTGAACCGCATTATACAAAATCAAATTATAGTTAGTACGGATCTGCAAAAATATACTTGAAAGAGATCCGTGCAAATTGTTTATCTCCAAACCTAACAGTACGAGTATTTTCTTTTCAGACGTGACGGCGGAAGCGAAGGTTTACCAAGAGGCATCGAACCTGGACGATCCGCTCGACCCGCCGCCTCCACCTCCACTCATACCAACTGTTAAGAAAAAATGCGGACGCGTTAAAATAAATACAAATGAAACATTCGACCGTTACGACCAATCTCAGGAAGACCTGGCTGCGCTCAATGACACGGTGAAGGACGAATCAGACAAAAACAAAGCCATTTAAAAATATGATCATAAGTATTTAGGTATAAAACATTATTTTAGTAAGGCGAAACCTGAATATAGTTTGTTCAGAATCAGTAACTGAATCGATTCCAATAATTTTTACACCATGTTATATTTTTTCCCAAAAATATTTAATAAAGATCACAAGTTGGACACCGACACCACCGACACTCAATACGAAACAGGACACGGCAGGTCATAGTGGGCATTAGGTGCCAGCGCACAGCTGGGTGCGGAAGCAAAACAACCCCTACCATACATCTTCATACTTCTGATTTTGTCCATTCTTCCTTCTATATACAGTCCATCCTTCTGTGGAATGCGCTTCCTCTCGATATCAGGACGGCCGAAAGTCGATATGCATTTAAGCGGAAGTTGCGGAATCATTTGCTTCACCAATAGCAGAATCGTCTCAAAACTTCTTTAGTTATTTTATATTATATAATATATATGTATTTATATTATAACTGGTAGACTGGTAGAGAATGCTTCAGGCATTAAGTCCGCCTTTGTACTTTATGTTGCATGAAGATTAAATAAATAAATAAATAAATAAATAAACCCCTTAGTCGCCCGGATGACCCGTAACCAAGTATTTATGCGGACAACCAGGTAACAAAACAAGCTTATAATTTTGTGATTCTTCATGATACAGTTATGAAATTTTGTAAATCGATTATTTACATGAAAATATTAGACACGTGTTTCGGATTTCGCCTATACTAAAACTATTGTTGTATAATGCAACATTTAGTAAAAGATATTTTTCAATAATTATGTTTTTTTGAAGTGAATCTTCTTTATCGGGGTTGGAAAAAAATTTAGTGTAACATTTTTTCGTTACGCGTCACATTTTTCCGTTACGCGCCATCTTTTTCTTATCCCTACCACGCGTGATTCGAAGTATACTTTCTCCAGCGGAGTAGGGATTGGTAAATGTCTTAACCTTTGTCATATATATAAATACACACATACATATTTATGTTTGCCTAATGTACTGAACAGCTGATATTTTTTTCGCGATTTCGGCTTTGCTCCCATAATAAAAATTGTTTGTTATCATGAGCACAATCACGTGTTTAAGTATCGTACACTAATTGCCAGTCACCCTATATATATATATTTATATACGTCATAAAGAAGTTTCACTTCTTACGAGTGTACGCTAGTACACGCACACATTTTTTTTTGCGTTGGACTCAGTGGAAACGCGTGCCAAGAGGCTAATTGCTGATCCAGATTTGGTTAAGTCCAATCCGCAAAGCCTGGAGTAGGTACAGGCGTGGGGTAGCCAGCCTTTTGGTATTTTATAGAACGCATTTATGAGAGAGTGTGCAGGAATTACATGACCTGATTCCGTCATCCCCTTTCTACCATCAGACAACACGACGTACGGCGATTATCCACCCTTACATTGTTAACACCTCTACGGGATGGACTAAGCGTTTTGCCTCGTCGTTTATACCACGTACTTCGGAGGACTGAAACCATTTACCTGCTCCGGTGTTCCCTTCCGATTTTAATTTAGGTGTCTTTAAGGCTAGATGAATAGGCTCTTAATAAACTAGTGTGCTTCGCCATCAACGATTGCATCACTGCTTATCATCAGGCGGGATTGCAGTTACTGTCAAGCACAAGTTTATATCAATAAAAGAAAAAAAAATCTCTTTTAATTTGCCTGAATTCGTAGCTAGATTAATAACAGCCGCACGGGTCGATATCCGGGGTTAAGCAACGCTTGCCAAGGCCAAAATATGAATGGGTGACCGTTTTAACATATCGAAATTCTTCTGTGCCTTAGAAAGCACATTAAGCAGCTGGGATCAACGATTCCCAGCTTTCATTTGTTGATATTTGTCAGTCGATACGGATAATCATCATTTCAGCCGAAAGATGCCCACTGTTGGACATAGGCCTCCCAAGTGTCACTACAATGAACGCTCCTGTGCGCCTCGCATCTATTGGATTCCAACTCTGCATCTTCCGGTACGCGGTCGCCACTCTAGAACCTTTCGGCCCCAACTACCATTTGTTTTGCGAGCAATGTGCACTGCCCACTGCCACTCAAGTAGCCACCTTAATTATAATCGGACGGGAAGACAGCTCAGGCAAATTGTTCCAGTCCTTCAATGTACGCGGTATAAACGTCTTTCGCCTGTAATGATGATGATTATGAACCCAGAAAAGTTTGCCAAGCAGGCTGGCTAGAGAAATTTGCCGAATACTACAAAAGCATTACAATGTGTCATATTCGCATTCTAATGGAAAATTACGAGAAAAAAATCTGTACATAAAACTTACAATACACAAGCAGCAGTATTACACTTCTCAATAATATTGCGATCCCAATAACTTTTGGGGTTGCCAGCGATATAAATTTTAATACATGCAACATTTAATAATAACTTATGGCGCGTAAGAGGGTGGATATTGGCGGTTCTTTTTTTATCGAAAATTGATATTTTTTTAACTTGATACGTAAGGTATTATTTGAGAATATTGAAGACATGGAATAAAAAACTTCTTACTTCTTTGTATGACTGTTTCCTTTGAGATGTGGTGCTGGAAAAAGATGCTTCGTATTCCTTTGGTATTGGAACAGTACGCACCAGACTTGGGCTCGGTCCGGACGCTTACCGGACGGTCGGATGGCGAGCTACCCATTGCTCTCATCGTGTGCAAGCCTACGGTGGCTGGAAATCGGGTTTGGGATCCCGGTGTCTAGGGCGTGAGGGTCTCGCACGTGCACGCGCGAGGGCTCCTTTGCTAGCATTATTGCTTCGCAGAAGGAGACGACCGCCTGCCACTCCTCCTGCTTCGGACCATGGCCTGTACCAAGGCCCAGCGCGAATTCCTTTGATGTGGGATAGGGTGGGTCACGTCAGCGGCATGAAAATTGACCGTGAGGCAAGAGTCTCTACAAATTAGGTGCCTGGGGATGAACGACGCTGCCGTGGCCGACCTTGGAAGAGGTAACGAGACGACCTAGACACCGCAAGGGCTGGTTTGAGATACAAGAATAATCCTGGAAGGATTTGGGGAAGTTTTTACCCAGTAGTGGGCAAGAAAAAGCAACATAAATATATTGAAACACATTCCGAAACATAAAGACGAACCACATCCAGTTACGCTTATATCCACTTATCTTTATTTAAACGTTAACTGTTGCTTTTTTTCTTTTTTTATTCTTGTTAGGTTCGCGCTTGACCGCTATCTCACCTGACGATGTTTTGTTGTTAACTTACCTTGATAGTTATAAACCAGTGTATCGAACAAACTTTTGTCCAAGTATAATTTTTTTTTTAGCGCTCAAAACATTTTATAGTCGATGTCTAGTTTTGTGATACGTCCAACTAAAGATTACTAAAGTTTAGTTTTAAAATTCTCATGTCAGTGAATTTATGTAATAAAACAAAAAAAATAATAACTATGGCATTAAGCTTGTGATACCGGAAAAGGCCTTGGAGGCAAACGACGGCGGTGCGCCGCAGTCCTGTCCATCATTAACGGCCACGACCACTCTGACCAGAGTGCCCGAATAAGAAGAAGAAGACCGGAAATGGTATCACAAGCTTATTGAGCAAATAGTCGATTGACCGCCTTTTCTTACTTACTGCTATCTCACTAACCACGGCACAATATCTGCTCGTGTCTTTATCTCCCGTATTTACTGCCGCTGTTAATTCTAATTTCGAGACATTTGTTTCTATGTTTAACTATATTTTTCATAACAAATGGACCTTATGTTCTAAACACGGTTGTGTCCGAGTGACAGCGCATGTTGCGTTGACAACCTCACGCCACAAACTTCATTACGTGTCCCAAACGTCAAAGCGAGAGGTGGCCACACTGTCAGCGGGCAACGGAGAGCGAAACTAGGAGATGTCAGCAAAACCGTAGGGGCCCAGCAGTGTCGAAGGCTACTGGGGCCATGGGTGAAGCGAAAGAGAACCCAGGTGCCCTGGAACGAAGGCAAAAAAGGAATAGGAGTGGGTTTTAGTCAGTAAAAGTCTGACACACCCTTTCGCTCCGCCCATGGGCGGAGATGATTTCCCACCTAAAAAAAAGTGATGGACAAAAGTATTTGACTATAATTAGGTAGTTGACTCATCATTATCATCATTTCAGCCTAAAGACACTGAAGACTGTTGGACATAGGCCTCCCACAAGTGTCGCCATAACGACCAGTCCTGAGCGTCTCGCAACCATCGGATTCCCGCGACCCTTACCAGCTCATCGGCCCACCTTGAGGTAGTTTAAAATGAAGAAAGTTGGAAACCTTTCTGGTTTAGTGGAAGGGGAAGGCTTCGACCCTGGTGGGCCCTGGCGCCTCAAGGAGATGTCAGCAAAACGTAAGGGGGCCCCCCTTACGTTTTGCTGACATCTCCTTGAGGCGCACGTGGAAATACTACGCGCCGTCGACGATTTGGGCTCTGTCCGGACGGTTACCAGACGACCGGACGGCGTGCTACCCATTGCTCGCCGTCCGCAAGCCTTTTATATCATTTGCCATGCAGAAAACGTTTTAGGAATAGGTACTTATTGTGCGTACATGCAGAATCCGCAATAGAATAAACAAATACAACACAATTCGCAATTTGGCAGTGGTGTCCCTGCCGAAGTCTGCGTTGACTGATGGCTATAACTTGAGAGTCTTTAATCGAAATTAATAGAAAGAAAGAAAGAAAAATAATTAATTTGGTACAGCACAAGGCACAAACACAATATATGGCAAAGAAGAAAAAAAGAAATAAGTAATAAGATCATTTTAAGGCAAGCATGCTATATCGTCGGCCAGATCATCGCTTACCATTATCTATATATAAAAGGAGTAACTGACTGACTGACATATCAACACACAGCCGAAACTACACGGCCTAGGAGCGTGAAATTTTGCACGTAGTTTCCTTTTATGACTTAGGCGAGCTCTTAGAGAGGACTATCTAAAATTCACCCCTAAGAGGGTAAAAGGGGGTCCAAAGTTTGTATAGAGAAGTTGACAGTCACGCGGGCGAAGCCGCAGGCAGAAGCTAGTATGAAATAAAGGTTGAGCAAGTACAATTGAGGCATTCATAGGTAACACGACATAAGCATAATCAGCCTTCTAATGTTCCAACTGCTGGGAATCAAGCCTCCTCTCTCTAGGAGAGGGAATGGGCCATAATCCACCACGCTGGTCCAGTGCGGGTTAGTGGATGTCAAGTGTCTTCGAATTATTGGATCTGGGACATGCCGGTTTCCTCACGATGTTTTCCTTCACCGTTTTGAGAGCAGTCATGGCGATGAAATATATTACAAAAAGTATTATGTCCCTGGCTTTGAACTCTCGATTTACAGCTCGTAAGTCGGGACCATTATCACCAAAGGTAGCAAAAATGTAAAGATATAGCCCGCTACATGCTAACACTGCGACCCCACCCCTCACCCGTCAACCCGCGCGTGCCGCAGACGCGTTGACGCGGCGACGCGCGTCCAACTAATTGTTAATTAATGTGCTAATGCTAATGCCGCGATCGGTGATGGATGCGAATCGGATTTGTGCGTTCAAATTGACATATTGCGCATCTAACAATCGCGTAATGTGTTATTAATCAGGCTTAATAATGTTGATTGTGATATGTAATTCTGTGTGAATCTGTTATTTTGTGGTTGTATTGTGTTATTTTGTTGTTGCAGAGGCTTCGATTATTCGAGTGATTAGCGGTTTTGGTAAATAATTAATTGGCGAAATGGAGTTTTAGGGGTATGTGGAACAGAAAGCCCCGCATCCCTCCATTGAAAAGGGAGGATCCTCCAACCAGACGGGTGTTTTGTCTGGTGGGCTACTGCCCGATAGATGATTTCGGGCTGTTCTATATGTTCTAATCGTGCGGAGAACTTTGATTGCGCGATGCAGGATTAGTTCTTATGTGACGCCATAGATAGAGACTACAGAGTAATTAATGAGATGGTTATAATTTGTGTTTCCATTGAATGTAACAAGCCAAACTGGAACAAGATTGGTTGTATGGTCAACTGCTCGTTAATATATCGTTGGATGCGGGGCAGCGACAACATTCTTCTGAGTATTGTTGCTAGTAAGACTGAAGGCCAACTAATGAGGCACCAGTGTGCAGTGCATGTGCCAGGTGTGTCCGGAAAGTGGCGAAATTAATTAAGCATTATATTTAAGTTTGTTGTCGATTATACTAAGATAAGTCCAATGAACAAAGCCTTGTGCACAGGCGTAGGGTAGCCAGCCTTTCGGTGTTTTATATAATGCATTTTGGAGAGTGTGCGTGGGAATTGCGCGACTTGATTCCACCTTCTCATTTCTACCATCCGACAACCCGACGAACGGCGAGTTGCCCCCTATGTTGTTGAAACCTCTACGGTCCAGACCAAGCGTTTCGCCTCGTCGTATATACCGCGAACATCGAGGGACTGGAACAACTTGCCTGCTGCGGTCTTCCCGTCAGATTATAATTTAGGTGTCTTCAAGGCTAGAGTGAATAGGCTCTTAATAAACTAGTGCGCCTCACCATTAACGATTGCATCACTACTTACCATCAGGTGGGATCGCAGTCAAGCACTGGTTTCTAACAATTAAAAAAATACTAAAATAGCATAAATTATACTAACATAGGTTGAGGAAATGTTTATAATGTGTAAGTTAGTCCTTAGATTGCATCTTTTCCACCAAATAAAATGTTGTACAGACAAATAAATAAATATTATCTATTAAATAGTTAAACTACTACGATTAAAATATAAAATATCACAGTAAAGTTTGTCACTCTTTCACCAAACGGTATAAAAACACTATTTTCTTGGATCAAGGATACTATTTAAGAGCGTCCAATCAGACATGCATTAACAGTGTTTTTCTTACAACCACTCTTACGTGATTATGACGTTATTACACATTTTTCATTAGAAATTTTAGAAACACAGATATCTTGTGGATATTATTTAGACTTCTATTGAAATCAATTTATAAATTTGTGTAAAACTAATCCAGTAAAGACCTCTGAAAATCTGCTGTTTTGCATGAACTTTGACCCTTCATAATGTACTTCAAAAAAAAATAAAAACAAAAAATATAATAATAACAACCTTGTAAATTTAATCAAAATTTTGAATAACAAAATTTTTCTCCAAAAACTTTTACAGTTTTTAAAAAAAACGCATGTTTCCTGGAACAAGTTTTGCGAAATATTCGAGTGAATGACGGTATCACCGAGTGCCAGCAGAGCTTTCAGGTGTTATCTCTCGGTTTTCGCATTGCCTTTTTATCAAACATTGCGTTAGATGAACCGGCAAGCTTTTAAAACATGCTCAGGTTGACGATAGACGAGTAGGGAAGGGCCCTCTTAAGTAGTAGCAACGTCATAATCGCTTAAGGGTGGTTGTATGAAAAACAGTGAAAATGTATGTCGAATTGGCCCTTAAAGGCTCATTACCACATATTCACACTAATTTTCTAGAAATAAAGAAAGAAAAATATTTTACTTAGGTCTTTCTCTTACTCAAGTTTCGAGATAATTTTAAAAACCCTTTCAAACTCTTTAAATGATAAAAAAACGTTTCTACTACATAGTAATCGTGATCATTTCTCTCAAAAGCCATTCACGACAGATCGGCTCATCGATCGACTCTGCAGCTCAAATAGATCGTGACAAATTCTGCACTCGCATGCTTGACGTTGTTTTATTGCTGTCTTAATTCTGGATAAGGCGCAAGTTACAAGCGTTTATTATTATTATTTTATTTATTTATTATTTATATCAGATACATCCATATTATGTTAGTGGAACTTAAAACTATGTTAGTAACATTGCTCATTAAAATAAATAGAAAAAAAAAAAACAAAATAAAATCAATTTATAAACTTATACATAATTATAATTGTGTCCACTTGCCGCTGCCCCAGACCTGCAGATGTGCAAACGAGTCCAGTGCCCCAAGAAAGGGCAATCCGGCTTATCAGTTTAGACGTTGGTATTTTTTTTTTAGAAAAAGACTATTTTTTCCAAAAGTGGCTATAATCAAATAAATAAGATTTCAAATTAGGAATCAATCCTGTATTTATTTATTAAATACTTTATGCATACAAAAGTACAGAGGTGGACTTAATGCCTTAGGCATTTTCTACCAGTCAACCTTTGGGTGATCCAAAAATGTGGTAGAAGCAATAAAAGAGAGACGAATACAACAATAGATATAATAATAAACCGTAAATATAATATATACAACAGCGGTTCAGCAGCGTTCGGAAAGCTGCAACGGTATCTTCTCGTCCAATGTACCACAGTGTCTCAAGACGAAAGTCTATGTCTAGCCATTGATGACATATGGCTCCAAAACGTGATCGCTTACAATGGGCCTCATAAGAAGACTTAAAGTCACCCAAAGGGCAATGGAAAGAGCTATGCTCGGAGTTTCCTTGCGTGATCATAGTGATCAGAAATGAAGATATCCGCAGGGGAACCAAGGTTACCGACATAGCTCGAAGAATCGCCAAACTTAAGTGGCAATGAGCAGGGCACTCCAGAACCTATCATCCCCATCGACCATCTGTTCTGCGTGCAATGTGCCCTGCCCATTGCCACTTAAGTTGCCATTTTGCTATTTTGTTATGCTATAAAGCAATACCCGTAAGTCGCTTCTGCTTGTCAATTACTCCAACTCCTATATTCTCTTCCTACTGTCAAAGTTTAAACTCCCTTTTAAAAATGTATTCCAATTGTGAAGGGGAGTTCGAATACTTTTATTTTTATTGGATGTGGCAACTTTTATTGTTTCGTGTAAGATAAAATACATAAAAATATAATTGTATCGAGCCAATTTTTTATTTCAAGTTCTTTGCTTACAAAATGAAGTAGCTTCGACTAGTGGCAATTTAATTTATTCACATTTACGGATGACAGCGATGTGGAGGAGTACTTCGACGCCTGAGTGTACTTTGTGTTTTTGTATTATATTTATGTACATAGTTAGGTTTTAGTACAGTTTAGTTAATATTTAAGATTTTTCTAGAAGATCTGATAAAAAATAAAATTATCCTATATAATTTAAAAAAAAAAGTTTTTTTTAGGTGGGAAAATAATCTAATGACAGCTCTTGGGCGGAGCAAGAGGGCATGTCAGACTTTTACTGACTAAAAACTCACTACTGTTCCTTCTTTGCCATTGTTCCAGGGCCCCAGGGATATCTTTCGCATCACCCATGGCCCCAGTTGGCTTCGAGCCTGCTTCTCCTTGAGGCGCGCGTGGAACACTACACGCCGTCGACGGCTTGGGCTTGGTCCGGACGGTTACCGGACGGTCGGACGGCGAGCTACTCATTGCTCGCCGTCCGCAAGCTCGCGCCTACAGTGGCCGGAAATCGGGATCGGAATCCCGGCGGCTGGGCCGCGAGAGCATTCCTCGCGCGTGTGGCCTCCTCCTTTGCTAGCATTACTGCTTCGCAGAAGGAGGCGACCGCCTTTTCCTCCTCCAAGGCCCCGGCGCGAGAGATCGTTGCCGCCGATCTGCTACCAATACCATCTCTAATTACAATGTCATTTTAAAATTAATTATGCTGTTATGGTAATACCAGTAGATATCGTTACCCTTTGACAGTTTAGCTAACACAACATTCATTGACTATTAGGCGGAACGAATTTATTTTTACATATGTTTATAACAACTGTTTACAAACGATCTTATTCTATTTGTAGACAAATCTTAATTTATTTTGTTACACAAGCGACCTATCGCCTTTATAAACATTAAAACATTTTGTAACTACGTGTTAATTTTACACTGATATATACTTGCATTTGGATATAATTGAGTTAGTGGTATGTGAAAGTCTTAGAATGGACCCACATAATATTTAAAAATATTTGGGTTAGATATGCTATTAGGTAGGTATTAAAATTTGCTACTATTATAATAAAAGTATGAGGTAAATAGCGGGTGGTTTCGCTAAAATATCACGCATAATCCGGCCGCGCGAGCGGCGTTGTCTAGTAAGCGAGCTGTCGTCATGATATGTCACGAAGGAAGAATCGGTTCAGTAGATTCGGAGTAATTGGGATGAGATGGACGGAAACACGACTTATCCAATAAGGGTCCCATTTTTTCATTCGGACATATGGAACCCAAAAAATCTTGTAATGAAATATATGCAACACGCTCTGAGTAGTCAGCCTCGTCATCACCTAGCTTATAACGCACAAAATATTACACATTACTAGTATAAAAAAAAATCTCAATACAAGAAAATTTACTAACATAGCCCACTTTAATTGCTAAAACCCATAAATAAAACTACCACATTCTTTTCATATTTCTCTCGAACATACACATGATATACAACCCTGCTTCGCTTATTGAGACGCGAACAGATGAAATATTGGTCGCGAGCATTACCCAGATCCGACTCTGATCCAGTGATAAATATGGTGCGAATGTGACGGTCTCAAGTACCGTCTAGTACGTATCGGGAATTTTAAATGTGGTTCGCTTTTTAGGGTTAAATTGTAAGTGGTGAGTGAGTGTGTAATTTTTAGGGTTCCGTACCTCAAAAGGAAAAAACGGAACCCCTATAGGATCACTTTGTTGTCCACCCGTCTATCTGTCTGTCTATCTGTCTGTCAAGACCCTTTATCTCGAGAACGCGTAGAGGTATCGAGTTGAAATTAAAACCATATACTCAGGTCTGCAGTTTCTTGATGCTGTGAAAAAATCGAACTTCTAAGTTAACGGAAAAAAAGATATGGCCATTTGTATCGCATAAACGTATTATTTCGACACTCTCAAGGGAATCAAAATTCATAGGGTACTTCCCGTTGACCCAGAATCCTGAAATTTAGCATAAAGCAAGGTCTTATAGCACAGTTATAGTAATAAATCTGAAAACGTAAATTTGTTATTAAGTACGTCACAAAAAAAACTTCGAGATCTCTTCGATGACCCGGTGATGATAGTTTTCGAACGAGGTCTTAAACGTCCCGTAACGCAGGAATGGGAATAATACAAATATGAATGCCGCTGTCAACGTGTTAAACAATATAAAGTCTTACAGCCATTTCCATAGCATCTTGATACCCGTTTATACTCTATAGGTACTTTCAATATTTATGTCAAAAATTAATGGCAAAGTGTGTCGTTGAAAATTTTAATAAAAACGCACTTTTAACCCCCCATTAACATCGCCAAACAATCCGTGACACATCCATAATGACACAAAGACTTTGTCGAACACTCAAATGAGTACCTACACTAGGAAAATCCTCTGGATTTTCCTGTAAAAAGGCTTTAATTTCATGAATCTAGAACTTTCTTAGAAATTGTCAGAAAAAATTTAGTAAACAAAAAAATTAAAAAAAAACCGGCCAAGTGCGTGTCGAACTAGCGCACGAAGGGTTCCGTAAGGAAGACTCGGCCCTGGTACGAAAGGCAACGAAGGAACAGGAGTGGGTTTTTAGTCAGTAAAAGTCTGACACTATCTCCCGCCCCGCCCAAGAGCGGGGGATGTCATAAGATGATTGTCCCACAAAAAAAAAAAACACTCGGCAGCTAAAAACGACAAAAAATCACGTGTGTTGCATGGGAGTGCCATTTAAATATTTCTTTTACTATGTTTTTAGTTTTTTTTTATAGGGGTACCTAACAGAAATACATCATCTGTGAAAATTTTAACTATCTAGCTAGCACGGTTCACGACACAGCCTGGGGACAGATAGACGGACGGCAGATTCTTAGCAATAGGGTTTTGTTTTTACCTTTTGGTTACGGAACCCTAAAAAACAATACGTGTTTATAATATAATTTACTTTAATTTAACATATTAACTCGATTATTATTACTTATCAATATTAGTTTAATCAAGATATAATCGCAATTCAGAAAAAAGAAACAAGAATCCAAATAATCGTAAAAATTTAAATATTTTACAATATCCATCAAATTGCGTTCATATTTTTTCAAGATGGGCACACACAGACATGCGGATACACATTCTTAATCTTGTAATGCTTATGACAACACTGAGCCCCTCGTTTTTAATATCAGCTGTATAATAAATAGGTTAACATTCCCTTTATGAAGGAAAAACCTATTAACGAACGACAAATGTATCAGGGGTGGATTGCAGAAGTGCTCGATATTGTGGCGCATATAAATGATACATGACATTTATTTTAAATAGGTTTTAAAGGTTTTAAAAACACTTTAGCACGTCCAATTTTACTTAAAATTTAATGAGGCCGGTGTTTCTTTACCGACTACCTTGAGAAGAAACACCGTAACAAACTCAGGGGTCAGAGCCTCTTTTAAAGTCATTATTAGGAAACATGTTTCATGTATTAGTGTCTGAGATGGGCTTTCGAGGAAATAACTTGAGTGCACCTGTCCAGTCAGTGTAAGCATTTGTCAGTATTCGTAAAGCTCAACTCTCCTGAGTTGAGCTACCTTAGTAGCTCAACGACATTGTATTTTCAACTTGCGAGGCTACTGAATCGCCTAAGTCTGCATGCCTAAGTCATTAAATTCGCTTGTGTACATTTTTGCGTGTAAAATAAACAATTTTCTTCTTTTTTATTTATTTAACTTGTCATTCTTAAAAGTAACGTAAATATATCGAGCACTTCTCAACATTGCACCCCAAGAATATTGTGTAAACACCCCAAAGCGAAACGCGACAAAATAAAATATCTATTACTATTAAGGATAATGACGAACCTTCTTAAACATGACTTAATATCAGTTGGGAAAAATATTACGCTCATCAGTGGCGCTCGGCATTTCTTTTTTAAAAGAGGATTTATTTCGCATGCAATTTTTTCGCCGATGTCATTAATCGGTAATGGGGATAGCGAATGGTGTTGATAATGGGACCTATTTTGTGTTTTTTTTTGTCTTGTTTTTCATTCGGCTCATTGGCTTTGTCGTGGTAAATAAGAAAATGGTTTTAATTTATTTGTTATTTTTTTAAGATGACTGTTTAATTTATAAAGCATTTTTTTGTTGATAATTTTTATTTGTAGAAAGAAAACATGACAGATTTGCCTCAAATATTACTACGCAAATGATTTGACTTTACTAGATAAGTGTCGTAATAGCCCAGTTGTTTAGAAAGCTACCTCTCATGCAGGTGGTTGCGGGTTCAAAACCGGGTAAGTACCGATGTGAATTTTTCATTTCATAATTATGTACTTTTCTAAGTTTATATATGTATAACATTTCTGTCACGTCGTTGGTCCAGGGCCTCAAGTTTGCTATTACAATAGTGTCAGAATGACCTATCATTGATTTCATAATTGTTGATTTTGACAAGTTTGATAATCTACTAATATAATGGCGTCATTATGACTTTCCAATGGTCAACCACTGACACTCCATTGAAAGAAGTGGCATAGAATGGTAATCTCGTACATATTGACAAATAAATGTTTGAAGTATGCGGTAATCTGCTAAAATTTTGACAGTTCCTTTGATCAGTGACCTACCATTAGAACATCATTGTGCAGTCATTACTTTTAATAAGCTCTATATTCTCATTCTAACACAACTCTATTACGAGACCATTGACCGATCAATGATCGATCATTATGAGTTAGCAGATTACGAACTTTTAGCAAAACGACAATGGGATCGTGTTGGAATGACGAATTTATAAAAATAGCAGACTTGTGCCCCTGGTTGTCATTCGTAGATCTTTGACAGTCGTTACATATAGTCAGACGCCAGAAAGTTTGATCATCAGTCTATCCAAAAAGTATCGTGTTGCACTGTGACTAGGTTGCCGAGGTCTGATAGACAGTAGCTCCATGTAAAACACGGGTCTTCAGCCGCATCCAGTTAGACTGCAAGTCGACCCCAAACTAGTTGGGAAAAGGCTGAGGACATGTTGTAATAGTTTGATACTAGTGATACACTCTAGCTTTGATAATATAGGCAAATAAAAAAGATTTCAGGGACATTAGGGTTGCATGGTTGTATTTTACCGTCGGCTAAGGAATAAACCCAGGTTGACGACTCGTTGAGTTCCACGTGTACCTCAAAGAGATGGCAACAATATTGACGGGGCCAGTGGCTGATGTCTACCAGGGCTGCGCGATTACCGAAAGAGTTACCGTGGTCCTCACAAAGGGAAAGTGAATACAGGTGAATTTACACACACACACATACATTCATTATGCGTACAGCTAAGGAGTGGACTTTCCTGCCGGAGTCCGTGTTTCCTGATAGTTATAGTTATCCTAGGGGTCTTTAAGTCAAGAGTGAATAGGTTACTTCTAAGCAAGCCTGCTCCATCGTCGAACACATCATCGCTTTCCATCAGGTGAGATAGTCGTCGAACGCGAGCATATCAATAATAAAAAAAATATTCAGTAAAAGTCTGACAACCCCTCTCTCTCTCCACCCAGAGGAACCGACCAATTGGTTTCTGTGCTAGTTTTTGACGTTTTCTAAGTGCCCATGTAGGCTATGTGAAATAAATAATTTTGAGTTTGAGAGCGGGAGAAGTCATTATTTTGATGATTTTTCATAAGTAAAAGAATTGCATGGTTTATTTACCTATGAAATTGCCGTTTTTTAAAACGGGTTGCTTTGAAGTGTTGTATCTTTGGATTGACTTGGAATTATAAGTTCTAATAAACTTCATATTAAAGGTACGTTATTCCGTTTTAAAAATTTGGTATTTATTGGTTTCTTTGTGTTTTGTATTTTCTGTTCGCAGTAGGTATGTATAACCATTTTTGTATGATATCTAAGAAAACTTGCATTATTTTGTAATATGAGTTCTACCGTGGAAACAATGTGTCTCAAGCGGTATGCAACATTGATGATGTACACACACTTAAAACTGCTAATGAATGAGATGTCTATTTTTGTTTCAATCACTTTCACGTGGGAAATTTTATCTCACAAATAACTTTTCTTCTCAAGGCGGCTACAATACAAAATTTCCAAAACGAAAGCTATTAAATGAAGAACACAGAATTCTTTTGATAGAAGAAAGTCGTAGGTCATTGATATTGCTTGCCCTTTGAAATGCATAGTTTCTACGTTGGAACACTTAATAAGAAATAAAGTTTTTTTTATTAGCCTTCATGGTTATAAGTACTGCGATATTACAGAAAATATAAAACACAAAGAAACCAATAAATACCTATAACATTCAAATCAATAACATGTTAAAAAACTGTTAAGCTCTAGATGTATGTACGGGTCCCGACTCAAGAAAGAAAAGATAAAACTATCCACTAACGACAATAGTTTGAAACAATCGTTTATCATCTGCTGTATATGCCGACTGTACCCACACGCTTCAATAGTATTTGTAACGTTAGCAGAAAAACAAGACAATTATTCTGTTTGTCATGTTTGAATTTTTTTTCTGTCTAACCGTTGTTACTGTTGTGCTGGACAAAGGTTTCCCAAATGGCTTCTAGATGCTTAAAGAAATACATAAGCGCAGGGTAGCCACCCTATCGGTATTTTACTGGTTGCATTTTGGAGAGTGTGCGCGGGAATTGCATGACTTGATTCCGCCATCTCCTTACTACCATCGGACAACCCGACGTATGGCGAGTGTCCATCCTTACGTTGTTGAAACTTCAACGGTCCGGACTAAACGTTTCGCTTCGTCGTTTATACCGTGTACATCGAAAGACTGGAACAATTTGTCTGCTGCGGTCTTCCCGTCCAACTATAATTTAGGTGTCTTCAAAGCTAGAGTGAATAGGCTCTTAATATTATCTAGTGCACCTCACCATCAATGATTGCATCTCTGCTCACCATCTGGTGGGATCGCAGTCAAGCACTGGTTTATATCAATAAAAAAAAAGAAATCTTCACATCTTTCTATTCATTCTCATGTTCAATTTAGATTGTTATGGAGGTAGTTCCACTTTGCAACAAATTAATCGAATATATTTTTAGAAAAAATTTGACGCTAAATTGAAATATGACATTATGTAAACAAAAACCTTAAATGTTAAACTATTTATACTAAGATATGTTTAATTAGTTTAGGATTTTTGTTATAGTTTTTTGATTAATTGTAATTATAGTTAGTTAAGTATTAATTATATGTTTAAAAACAAAGCAAAAGTAAATTTTATAAATAAATATAACCTATAAGAAGGAAATAAATGATTTTACTTTTATACTAAACCTAACTGCGTAAATATATACATAATACAAAGTGAAAATATATTCAAGCGTCGATGTACTCCTCCACTTCGATGTCATCTACAAAACGTGCCCAGAAGAAGCAGCCACGTTGAATTATGGTAATGCAGATCCCTTATAGGATCACTTTGTTTTCCGTCTTTATGTCTGTCTGTCAAGACCTTTCGATCTCGGAAACGCCTCCACCTACCTCCTACCTCCACGGTATCGAGTTGAAATTAAAATCATGTAAGTACTTAAATCTGCGGTATTTAGATAGATAGATAGATATATTCTATACACGTATACGTCGTTCGTTTTATATACGTATATATTTTATTCTATGTATTTCGACACTTTGAAGGGAAACAAAATTCATGGTACTTCCCGTTGACTCAGAATCCTAAAATTTGGCAAAAAGTAAAGTCTTATAGCACAGATGTAGGAATAAATCTGAAGATAGTAAATTTGTTGTTAAGTCAAAAAAAAAAAATTACGATTCGAAAAAATCTTTGAGACTCCGTTCGGGAATTGAACTATTTACATAGGTAAGCTTATATGGAACCCTCTATGCGTGAGTCCGACTCGCATTTGCCCAGTTTTTTTTTTTGTTCAAAAGAATGGCTTGTCCTCCTTCTGGTCGCGGAGAGTGTCGATCAGTCGAAGAACTATCCTTGAAAAGGAAATGCGCACTCGGAAACCATAACCCAAGTGTTTAGATCCCAAACGGTTTGAAACCGTAATTAAATAGCTTTTTTGTTTAGAGCAAATCTTGTAAATGAATTTTGAAACCTTAAAGGTTTAGGTGTTTCCAACAGCTAAAATACAGACAAGATCAGTTTGGATGACAATGTATGCATAACTTAGTGACGTTATTCTAAGTTATTTGTTCATTAACATAAAAAAATCTGGCAAGCAGCTTTTAAATTTATGCATTATTAGATTGTATAATATAACAAATTGATGAATATGATTGATGACTTTGATTTAAGTTAAAGTTCTTCTTTTCAAAGCATTGAAATAAAAGTTTGTTTAAAAAAAAAATATTTATTACAACTTTTTTTACCTGTTTTGCTAACCTTACCTATAGTAGGCCAGAGACATAGCACGTAAACTTACATCATTATCGAGTGGTGAACGTATCTTAATCGACGGGGAAAACGTTGTAACTGCAGTTAACTATACTGACCACTACTACGGTTACCAACTCGAAAGTAAATTGCCAGTTACAAAAAAACAATATTTGTCCACAATATTTGTCAAGGGCAGACTTTTGTCATGAACGGCCCATATTAGATAGTTTAAATAGCACAGAAACTGTTTTTTTTTTTTTTTCGTGTGGGTAAATCTAATATATATAAAATAATAATGACATCCCTCGCTCTTGGGCGGAAGCGGGAGATAGTGTCAGACTTTTACTGACTAAAAACCCACTCCTGTTCCTTCTTTGCCATTTTTCCAGGGCCCCGGGGATCTCTTTCGCATCACCCATGGCCTCAGTAGGCTTCGACCCTGCTGGGCCCCTACGGTTGCTGATATCTCTAGGCTCGGTCCGGACGGTTACCGGACGATCGGACGGCGAGCCACCCATTGTTCGCCGTCCGCAAGCCCGCGCCTACGGTGGCCGGAAATCGGCAACCACCTGCCACTCCAAGGCCAGCCGCGAGAGATCGCTGCCGCCGAGGCACAGAGATTGTTGAAGAGGAAATTAATTGCTTATTGGAGTTTATTGAAAAATTTTCTGACTAAAATAAAATTATAAATTTTGTTTTATACAGATACAGATTTTACAATAATAGTTTAAAAAAGGATAAGGAGTCTGATGACCCTAATTTATCGCCTAAAGAAATGCAAAATGCTCTTTTAATTATCATCCGTTGTGTACAGAAACAGCACTTTGCTGAAGAATTTAAACAAGGCAAGAAGACAATGCTTGCTAGTTTACACCCACTCATAGACGCACATGGGTTACTTCGCGTGAGTGGCAGGCAGCATCGAAAGTAAATTGCCAGTTACAAAAAACAATATAACCTCAGATACATCAGGGGACAACATGTCCCCCAAAATGACGTGCAACGTGCGCACAATGCTGTCAAATTGTGGGCCAAGATGTGACACACTGGACAGTGTTGTAGCGTCAAGCAGATTGAGCGTTTGACCACACCATAATTATGGCGTGGTGCCCCTCTTTGAGGTGTGTGACTGTGAAAGTCGTCACGGCGAGGACGCCGTGGAGGAGATGAGGAAATCTACCACATGACGGAGGTCCTCACTCGACACTGTAAGTTCAGAAGGTTCCTGCACCGGATTCGTGTGAAGAAACGCCCTGATGTCACCATTGTGTGGACCACCTGGAGGACTCGGTGGAGCATACGATGGAAGTGACTGGAGGTGCACTAAACAGAGGTCTTTCTTTTTTAAGTGTGGAAATCATCTAATTACTTCTCGCTCTCTGGGCGGAGCGAGAGGGTGTGTCAGACTTTTATTGACTAAAACCACACCTGTGTCCTTCAGTTGCCATTTGCGTTCTAAGACTACGGGTTTCCTTTTCAGAAATTCCCCACGGTCCTAGCTAGCGGGCATCGGCCCTGCTGGGCCCTGCGGAAACAGAGGTCTAGGGCGATATCTAGTCGAATTTGCCCCGCGAAAATGATCAGATCATTACACTACTTTCGCTGCGGTAGACCTCCCTCAGTCGTGTAGTGAGTGACAATACTCGCCCTAAAGCAAAAAAAGCCGTAAAAAATTAAAGAATCCATTAAAAAATGACATGTTAATATTTGAAGAGTCACAAATCCATTCGAGTTCCAGCAGTAGTGCCATCTTAACCCCCACCAATCTCACGTACATTATTTATAGAGAAAAGTTTGTTATTGTTTTTCGTTATAAGTGGTATAATATTTTGTGATACAATAACTTTAGCGCAGAACTTTGTATCGGGCTCTCTGCTAAACTTATGGCTCCAGTTGATCGCTTGCCCAATGGGGGTGCTTGTAATTGGAGTAAAATTTGTGTTATTGTCTCTACAGAAAGTACACTTTTGGATATTAGGTAGACCTGTACCAATAGATCTACTGAAGTCATCGGGCATTGTACTGAAAGAAAGAAAGAAAATTGCGTTTATTGGCATTACAAAAACGGAAACACCTTAAAATTAAACAAATAGTACATTGAGTAATGCCAAAAAAGCCTCAGCTCATCATAATGCCAAATGGTAACACAAGGCTACCACCTGACGCCGATTTTCAGCTGCAGCCCTTGCCATAAACTTAAAAACAGAAAATATTCATTAAAAATCTAAAAAATTCTGTGCAGAAACCAACTAAAAGGAAATGTTGCAATTCTTATTTATAAAACAATTCAAAAAGATTTATGTGCCCATTTAAAACAAATAATAAAACTGAGTCATTTAACACTGAGGTTCTCCATAGTCTTATCTATGGTTACTATATCATCAGCAAATTGAAGTTGAGTGATGTATTCGCTATTAATACTAATAAAAAAAAAAACATTTTTTACTTTTTTTATTAAGGATTGGGTTGCGTTGTGCCCACTATCTCACTGATGGTAAGCGGTGATGTGGCCGGCGACGATGGTGCACGCTTGCTTAGAAATAACCTATTCACTCTTGACAAGTAAAGACTCCTAGGTTGTAGCTATCAGGAAACACTGACTCCGGCAGGGACTTCCACTCCTTACCTGTACGCACAATAAATGTATTTCCAAAATGCTTTGTACGTAAGGATGAGAGGTCCACCATGCAACGTCGGCGGTGGAGCAACGCCGTACGTCTAGTGGTCTGATGATGGAACGGACTTGGCGGAATTAAATTGTGCAATTCCAATGCACACTCCCCAAAATGTAAACGATAGAAAACTGACAGCTTAGCAACTCAGCATCGATGCTCAAGGTTTTGGAGTTTTTACTCAACAAGTGCATCATTGCTGATGATCTTCGTGACTTGCTTCTAAATCGGCTCCAGTGCATCAAGCTGGTATTTGGCAGACCCATCTCAAAGATGAGAGCAGTACTCCATCCTCGTGTTTTCATAGATTTTTGTTTTTTTTTTTGGGTTTCCGTACCTCAAAAGGAAAAAAACGGAACCCTTATAGAATCACTTTGTTGTACGTCCATCTGTCTGTCTGTCAAGACCCTTTATCTCGGGAACGCATTGAGGTATCAAGTTGAAATTAAAACCACATACCCAGGTCTGCGGTTTTTTGAAACTGTGAAAAATGAAACTTAGAACTTAGTTAACGGAAAAAAAGATACGCCCATTTATTTATGTTGCAAAAAACGTGTATTTCAACACTCCCAAGGGAATCAAAATTCATACTTCCCATTGACCTAGAAACTTAAAATTTGTCATGAAGCAAGGTCTCATAGCACAAGTATAGGACAAAATCTGAAAACAGTAAATTTGTAGATAAAAATAAAAACTTTTTTTACGATTCGGAAAAATCTTCGTAACTCATTTCTTCAATTCGGAAATTGTACGGAACCCTCAGTGTGCGATTCCGACTCGCACTTGCCCGGTTTTTTTAATGGTTGTTGCATTCCCTTCGCGCCTTTTTGCCGTAGTCTTAACACCTCTTCATTCATCTTCTTAGTCTGTAGATTTTTAGTTTTTTCTAGTTTTAGTAAAAAATAAAATAATAAATATTACAATTTATAACATTCTTAATTAAAAAATTGCTTAACGAATAATTTCTAAATAAGTATAAATTTCTAAATATTAATTAAATTCAATTTTCAAGATTTTTTCTACAATTAAAGGTTGTTGTTCACATTTAAAAATGCACATTGTTACCACAAAATTATCTATTTTATTTCAAACAATGCACTCGTCCTACTTTTTCCAGACATTTTCCATTAACCCTCTGATACAACTTATAATCAACCCTAAAAAGCTCGACAGCACAAAGCCATCATTTAACCCTATAATGTTTTAATAACGACGTGTGTACCAACGAATCAATTTGTAGTTTAACCCTTCGTCTGCGGCACAGGTGTGGCGCGGCTGTCAATTTTAATAAACGATCGCTAGGCGTGTGTATTTTTGATTTAATTGCGTGAGCACTGGAGGGTTGGGCATTGATACGGTTTGTTTTAGTGGGGTATCTGTTGATGAGTTATCAAACGTAGGTGTCATTGTTTTTTTGAAAACAGAAACAAAATTTTCTTTGTCCTTTGTTTTTAGTGATTGGCCAAAGTGTTCTTTTTTAGTGAACTCTGATACTGCGGTGCAGGATAGTTCCGCTATATTATATTAAAGTGATGCAATTCGACATACATTTTTATTGTTTTTTATACAACCGCTCTTACGCGAATATGACGTTATTATACATTTTTCATTTGATATTTTGGAAACACATTATCTTATAGATATTATCTAGGCTTCTATTGAAATCAATTTATATATTTGTGTAAAACTAATCCAGTAAAGACCTCTGAAAATCTGCTATTTTTCATGAACTTTGACACTTCATAATTTGCTCAAAAATGAAAAAGTCAAAATTCTAAATTCTAAATAACGTAATTTTTTTTCAAAAACTTTTAAGGGTTTAAGAAAATAACACGTATTTCCTGGAACAGTTTTGTAAAATATTCGAGTAAATCAAGGAATTACCGAATGCTAACAAAGTTTTCAGGCGTTATCTCGCGTTGCTTTTTCGTCAAACATCACGTTGGATTGCGTTAGATGAAGTAACAAGCTCTTCAACCATGCTCGATGTTGACGATAGGCGAGTGAAAAAGGACCCTCTTAATGCTAGTTCTCGATCGTAGATTTTCGATTGTCGTTACCAGTAGTCTGACCATCAGTCTATCGAAGGAGTATCGTGTTGCTCAATAACTGGGTCCACAACCCAGTTATTGAGCAACACGATACTCCTTTAGTTCTGATAAGCAATCATTCCATTTTTTTTATTTATTATTTCAGTCGACCTGGGAAGAGGTGGCGAGACGACCTGGATGCCTACCGCAAGGACTGATTCGAGGTGGCTCAAGAAAAGAATACTTGGAAGAAGTTGGGGGAGGCCTTTGCCCAGCAGTGGGACAGTATAGGCTAATAATAAAAAAAAAAAACATTTATACAAAAGAATACAGGATTATCTATGTTAAGAGCCGGTTGTAGTCACTGACTATTTTGTATGAACTCCGCCCGGGTCTATGTCAATTTCGCGGCCCCATAACAGCGGTTTTATTTTTATAAAAAAAAAACAATAACTATTCAAGATTTTTGTTTTTGCGAGGCCCTTTTAAAAAACAAGCTTTATTATTTTTTGTAACTTTCAAATATTTCCGTGACGTAATCTCGTAGATATACCTACACGTTTGAAATCGTAAGCTTGGGGTCAGATTCGCGATTTTTTTTTTATAGAGTCCACTTAATTTATATGTATTATAAAAAATCGCGGGTAGTCATAAGTAAAACAACTTAATTTTTTCGCTCTATTTATAATTTATATTTAAAATATTAATAGTAATCAGTTTTATATATTAATGTTAGTTATCGCAAGTTAAACATTTCTACCTGCCAGTAAAGTGTTTTCAGTTCTAAAAACACAAGATTATTTTTATCTTTTAACTGCTCACAATCACTATGGAGGCCATCAACCGCTCTATTGCTGATATGACCAATTTGTTTACTCTGAGAATGTCGGAGTTTGAGAAGGAGCTGCAGAAGTCTCCCAGCGCCGCAACAATGACTACTTCAGGTTTGGCAGCGGAGTTTGGTTCCTTCCGGGCATTTATTGTTCAGGCGCTCGCTTCTCTTCAACAGCAGGTTGGCATATTAGCACAAAGCTTGGACAATTTGGAGATGCGTGGGAGGCGAAAAATCCTGCTGCTGCATGGAGTATCTGAGGAGCAAGATGAAGATACGGCACAGGTGGTAGCTCAAGTTGTGAAACAGCGTCTCAAGCTTGACTTGGCTACGTCTGGTATCAAACGGTGTCACAGGATGGGGCGCAGCACAACACACAAGCCCAGACCAATCCTCTTCAAACTTTATGATGTGGCTCTCCGAGATAAAATATGGTTTGGTAAAACGAAGCTGAAGGGCTCTGGTATCACTTTATCAGAGTTCCTCACGAAAGCCAGGCACAACGTCTTCATGGCGGCGCGGGACAGATTCGGGGTGACGCAGTGCTGGACTACTGAAGGTACAGTGTTCGTCCTTGACCCAAAAGGAACGCGGCATCGAGTGACTTCCTTTGCCGATCTCAATAAAATCGCGCAGCAACCGGAGCAGATGGTCGCCCAGTCGGAGCAGGTCTCAGGACAGCCGGAGGCCGGCGTCGTCCAGTCGGCCGCCGCCGTGGGAAAGGTCGCTGTCGCTAAAGCCAAACGCGCTGTAGCCAGGAAGTGATGTCTTCATTGGTTTAATTTCAGTTGGTCCAGGTACTGTTTCTTTATTTAGTGGGTTGTATTACTTCCTATTTTTTTATTTGAAATTTGTTTGAGTACCTTAACTTTTCTACTTTTGTTGTTTTTGTTTAGTTAGTTCAATCAACTCATTGCTCTCAATGTCACCGATAAATGTCACTGTCACTATCTGTCACTGTCACTTCATTCCATTCCATTTTAATTTCGCTCCGTTACACGGTCCCACTTTGTATTTTGTTCACTTGTACCTGGACTACAAAATCAATTAATTGTTTGTTTTTTCTTTCTTATTTCTATGTAAAGCACAACTGGCAGGTGGACTTAAACTTTATTTGCGTAGTCTGCGTATTTTAATTTATTTATTTTTTAATTTATTTATTTTAGTTGTATATTAATGCCCAGCCCTGGCTGTGGTAGTGATACTGATAGTTTTTATTCTGTAAAAAGTGATGATGAAAGTTTTGTGAGTGTTCCTTCTCTAGCCGACACTCTAGTTTCATTATTTTCCGATGTCTCTGGGAACTTTAATGTAGTCCACATAAATGCCCAGAGTATTCCGGCTCATTTCCCCGATATGCTGGCCAGTTTTGACTGTAAGTATATTCACGCAATTCTTGTTTCAGAATCATGGTTAAAGACCTGTCTTCCCTCTTCAGCTTACTCTCTTCCAGGTTTTCAACTCATCAGGAATGATCGCGCTGTCGGTGGTGGTGGTGGGGTGGCTATTTATATTCGTAATTATATTCCCTTTTCTATTGTTAGCATGTCCACACAGCCGCCCCCGCCGAATGCCGGTGAACATCTGTTCCTGGAAGTTGAACTTAACCATACTAAGATTCTCCTTGGGGTTTACTACTGCCCTTCTCTTCGGATCAATTTTTTCTCTTCTTTCGAACGCATTTTAGAAGCTTTAATTCCTTCTTACAGTCAAAGTATTATAATGGGCGATTTTAATACATGTCTCCTTAAAAAAGATTCCCGTTCCACTTCTCTTCGTCACATTATTGAGTCTACTAACCTTTCTATTCTCGATCTTGGTGCTACTCACCATTTTCCTAACTCTGTTCCTTCACTTCTCGACCTTATATTTGTCTCGTCTCTCGATCACGTCGCTAAACATGGTCAATGTTCAGCGGACGCTTTTTCCTATCATGATCTAATTTTCACTTCCTATAAAATCCGACCACCTAAGCATAAGTCCAAAACTCTTCTGCTTCGCAATTTTGATGGGATGAACATTGATCGTCTTCGTGAGGATGCTAGCAGCATTGACTGGACGCCTTTGGTTTCTTCCTCGTCTGTTGACGAGCAGGTTGAAATCTTAACTTCTACCCTGATTCAGCTATATGACACACATGCACCTATTCGGGCTGTGAGAGTCAAGCATCTTCCAGCGCCGTGGCTGACTAATGAAATTAAACTTCTACTTCATAAAAAAGCAGCCGCAAAATTTAAGTTTAAAATTCGGCCTAACGACACCAACAGGGAAAAATATGTCTCCATTAGAAACCACTGCAACAAGGTGTGTAGAAACGCAAAACGCCAACACATCCATACTTCAGTTCAGAATGGTGATCCAGCTAAGGTCTGGAATTTTCTTAAATCATTAGGTATCGGAAAAAAGTCTCATGACACGATTCCTAAAGACTTAGACTTCAACTTACTCAATAGTCATTTTTCTACTTCGCCCTTATTAGATGGGGCCACCAAAGCAACTACACTGAGTCATCTTTCAAACCTTCCGTTACCTGATTATTCCCCTTTTGTCATAATTCAATTCACCGCTTGTGATGTTAAAAAGACTATCTTATCGATTACATCTAACGCTGTTGGTAGTGACTGTATCAGTAGAAATATGATCATCCTCATCCTCGATAACATTCTACCTGTCATCCTTTACATCCTGAACTTCTCTATTTCCAGTAGTGTCTTCCCTCAAACTTGGAAAGATGCTCAACTTATCCCTTTGCCTAAGAAATCTCATCCTGCTTCTTTTTCCGACTATCGTCCTATTTCTATTCTTCCATTCCTATCCAAAGTCCTTGAAAAGCTTGTCCACCAACAACTTAGCACGTTCCTTTCCAGGCACAATCTATTAAATCCTTTTCAATCTGGTTTTCGACCTGGACACAGCACTACCTCAGCACTCGTGCATATCACGGATGATATCAGGTCAGGCATGGAGATGGGAAAGTTAACAGTACTTGCTCTGCTAGACTTTAGCAATGCTTTTAATACTGTTGACTTCGACATTTTGCTTGGCATCCTTTGCTCTTTTAACATATCTCCTTCGGTAATTGACTGGTTTAAGAGTTACCTGTTTGGTCACCGGCAACGTATTTGCATTGAGGAAACTTTTTCTTCTTGGTGTAACACATCTGCCGGTGTGCCGCAGGGTGGCGTTTTATCTCCTCTGCTTTTCGCACTTTTTATTAATGCTATCACTCAACGACTTTCTTCTTTCTACCACCTGTATGCTGATGATCTCCAAATATACGCCCAATCCCCTCTCGATGAGCTGTGTGATGCCATTGAGACTATTAATATAGACCTGAAACAAATAGGTGACTGGAGCACTGAGTTTGGGCTGAAGATCAATCCAACCAAGACGCAAGTGATTGTTGTTGGTAGTTCCCGGACTGTATGTAAGATAGATTGGTCGACACTCCCCCAGGTTTCTTTCAATAACACCATAATTCCTCTAACGCACACGGTGAAGAACTTGGGGATTTATATCGACAGCACTCTTTCCTGGACTAAACAACTGCAGGAAGTTAGTCGTAAATTGTTTGCTTCGGCGGGCTCCTTGAGGCGCCTTCGCAATTTTCTTCCCATAACTACTAAAATTGCCATAGCACAATCTCTTCTTCTCCCAATCTTGGACTATGCTGATGCCAGCTATCTTGATCTCAACCAAGACCAATTGGATAAGCTTGAGCGACTTCAAAATCTCTGTATCAGGTTTATATTTGGCTTGCGCAAGTATGACCACGTTTCTGAATTCCGTACTCAGCTCAAATGGCTTCCTATTCGCCTTCGCCGGAATGTTCACATACTTTCTTTGCTTTACAATGTACTCTTTAATCCTTCGACTCCTTTCTATCTTAAAGAACGCTTTCAGTTCCTCTGTGACACACATTCTAGGTCCTTGAGGTCATCGGAAAATCTAAAACTTAGTATTCATATGCATTCCACTTCGTTCTTTGATAGATCTTTTACGATACAAGCAGCTCGTTTGTGGAATGCATTACCCATAGAAGTGAGGCGAGCCCAAACGCTACCAACGTTCAAAAAAATGGTGAAGGAGCATTATCTATCACTTTAGTATTTTCTTCTCCTTTCTAAATTGCAATTATTATTATTTTTTTTATATTTATTAGTATATTATTTGTTTTTTTTTATTTATGTATTATATTTTTAAGTATTATTATTTCTAATTATTACTTTTTTTTTACATTTTTTTTTTTGTTGCATTATTCTCTATGTTGTTGTACACTGACAGCCCGAAATCTTTTCCTTCAGTTCAGTCCATCCAAAGGTTGTCTGGTAGAAATTGCCCTGTGCAATAAGACCGCCTATTGTACACTTATTTATATAAATGTTTGTCCTATATTATGTTAAGGTGTGCAATAAAGTTATATATAATATAATTATTATGTTTTAATTTTTGCCCGGCGGTTGGCAAATAGTTAATTTTAATAAAATATTTTTTCATGGTGTTCTCTTTTATATTTTTGGATTTCCAGAGGTTTAAAAAAGTTCAAAATATTATTATTATTATTTTTATACATTTATTTATCTCAGCACCCTAAGGTCCTGGACCTTTGGAAGGCGTACGAGGAGCCGAAACCAACTCGCAGAGGCCCTTTTAGACGCTTTTAATGGAAAGTGGTACGAACCGGTGATTATCCCTGTATGCACTATGCTAGTGCATCCAAGGACAACCCCCGGTTGGTGGGAAACTATTGCGACATATGGAAAACTAAGATAATTATAAGGCTATGGTTTTAGGAGTTTTAAGTGGACTGGTTACCAGGAACTATGTTAAGACTATGGCCCCTGCCTAAACAATGTTATTAATATCCATCGACAAAAGGCAGGGGGTGACTTGCACACTCAATAAATGGGCCCCCATAAATGGTCGCTAGCACGAAGTGACGTAGCAACAAGAGGGCAACATATCCTGAGGTGCTTAAGGAGTGGAGAGGTATACCACGGCTATCAGGACAATCCCGGAAGTACGGTCAAGATCCCTACCAGCACCTTACTGGATTATACATCCTTCTCCCGAGCACGTTTGCTCTTGCGAATCTCCACTCAAGCCAGCCAATAAAGGCAAGAGAGAGGTGGGAGCTCTGTTCCTCGTCAGTGTTCACTACGGCCGGCCAATAAAGGCAAGCCGGAGATGAAGAACAAGAATTTTCCCGGGAGATCAGGTCCGTGGGGTCGCTAATGCCCAACAGTTCGCCACAAAACTGCCCTGCGGATTTATTATTATTATTATATTCCACAACTATCACACAACGCCGTCTAGTCCCAAGCTAAGCAGAGCTTGTGTTATGGGTACTAGACAACTGATAAACATACTTATATATTTCTAAATACATACATATATAGATAAATTACACCCAGACACAGAACAAATGATCATGCTCATCACACAAACATTTGTCCTGGGTGGGAATCGAACCCACGACCTCCGGCATAGTAGTCAGGGCCACTAACCACTAGACCAACAGGCCAGTCCCAAAAAAATGAAAAAAAAATGAAAATAAAAAAAAATTGAGAAATTGCAAAAAAAAAACATTTTCATTTTCATTTTTTTTTTTTTTCATTGAAAAATGAGTAGAACCTGGCCTTAATTAGCAACCTCTAAGGTAAAACACGAGTATTCAGCCGCATCTGGTTAGACTGGAAGACCCCAGCATAGGAGGGAACAGGCTAAGGAGGTGATGAAGACAATCTTAAAAAAGATGTTACGTTAAATAATTGATAAATGACATTTATTTTGCAAATAGGTTTAAAAAAACACTTTTACACGTCCATTTTTTTTTCGTCATTTTAAACTAGATGAGGCCGGTGGTTCTTAGCTGACTAACCTGAGAAGAAATACCGAAACAAACTCAAGGGTCAAAGTCTCTTTTAAAGTCAGCTGTTGTCAGTTTTTAATTCAGTTTCATTATCCATTCAACCTTCAAAAGTAACGTTTTAATTACCTCACAAATGAAGTTGTGAACGCTATCCCCAGGAACCGAACTACGCAAACAAGCCGCGTAGTGCGTAGTGTCGGATAAATAATAAAACATGCTATGACAGTTGCCGGTACGAAGGGACGCCCCGGGGGCTACATACGTTAAGGCTGCTTGACCAACATGTTACATGCAGATAGGAAAGGATTGGATGTGGTAATATCGCTGTCAGAACCAATAGGAATTACGCATGCAATTTTTATACTTGCTAAATAAAATCATTTTTAACTTTAGTAAACAAATATTATAGCATTTTTAAAATATCTTCAACAATTACAACGAAGTTTATAAAGCTACTAATTAGAAAGAGAAGTTCAATATGAACTTTGACGTCAAAGGCCCGTACGGCCGCCTTAGAAAAAGGCGTCTTGGCGAGAGAGATAAAATATATTCGTTTAAAATTGTTATATTATCTCGTTGGCTATCCTACCAATTTTGATAACTTTTTTCACGATTAATATTCTATTTTTGTATATTTATTGATAAAGTGGTTAGTTAGTAAATATTTTTTTCATGCACATTCCCTATTGAAAGATGATGAAAAAAAGTAAATCAATTCATATCTCATAAAAAATCAAATCAAATTAAAAATATTCATTTCAGTTTCACTGTTGGACATAGGTCTCCCCAAGTATGGCCACAACGAATGGTACTGTACGATTCGCATCCATCTGATTCCCACGACTCTTACCAGGTCATCGGTCCACCTTGTGGGAGGGCTTCCAACACTGTGTCTTCCAGTGCTCGGTTCACCCCATTGACCATCTGTACTGCAAGCAATGTGCCCTGCCCACTGCCATTTAAGTTAGGAGATTCTTCGGGCTACGGTTTATATTTATTTACCAGAGCTATAAAGTATTTTTTTAATTTATTATTTCTTAATTCATTTAAATATATTCTATTTTTTAATGAAAGTTTAATAAATGAAGTACTAAAACAAGAAAATTAAAAACATTTAACTTATTAAAACTCTATATACATTAAAGACAATAACACATAGCTAGTCAAAAATTTCCTCCGCATCGCGTTATCGTCAAAAAAAAAAGTATTTTTGTATAAGAAAAATAAAAACACTTAATTAAGGAATTTTTTGACGCCATATTTTAGGTAGGAGTTATTAAGTATATGTAATTTTAATTAGTTAGGTGTTTTTATTTTTCTTGTTCTATCTATATTATGTTCAAAATTATGGAACCAAAATACATTTAAAGTGTGATTATTTAGTATATAGTTTTTGTTACTATTTTGGTGTACATCATCATCATCATCATATCAGCCGAAAGACGTCCACTGCATTTTGGTGTACAATAAAGTTTTATTCTCTTCTATTCTATATAAAAAATTGCAAGCATATTTCCAATTTGACATTGAAATGCGGCATTATCGCAAGATTAAATTTTCAATTCCATTTATATGACTCATAAATATGTTTTAATTTAGTAGATCATACGAAAAACCGTCGTATCCAAACGACACTATCATCCCCATCCACGTTTTGACCCAATAGTGGACAGTTTCAGGGCCTTTAATAAATATTTATCCCCATATTGTTTGGAGCCCTACGATATTATAACATGAGCCTCTAATTTTACTTAATTACATTATTTATTTGTTTGTTTAGGCCTTTCTACGGTCATTGAAAAATTATAATTTAAAGTGGGGATGGGATGTGGTGATTATGATGGGGATTTAGTGTAATGACTGTCGGTTTTGGTGGGGAAATTATACGGAGGACGTTCTAAAGGCTATTTTGTCAAATTGGGGTAAGATGGCTCGAAGAATAGAAGGATTTGTAGATGACTGTCAATTCGCATGTTTTAGAAATTGATTTATTTGTTTATTATAATTATATACTTTATTGTACACCTCATAATATGGACAGGATAAACAATTGCAAAAATTAAGTATACAATGGGCGGTCTTATCGCATAGGGTAATCTCTTACAGACAACCTTAGAATGGGCTGAACGAGAGATACTGAAAGGACTAGGAGCGGTCAGTGTACAAAAATTATAAATAATATTAATTAGACATCATAACAAAAATATATTTTTATAATACATGACATGACATGGAAACAGAGGTCTAGGGCGATCTCTAGTCGAATTTGCCCCGCGAACATGATCAGATCATCACACCACTTTCGCTGCGGTAGACCTCGCTCAGTCGTCCAGTGAGTGACAATACTCGCCCTAAAGCAAAAAAAAGCCGAAAAAAATTAAAAAATCCATATTTGAAGAGTCACAAATCCATTCGAGTTCCAGCAGTAGCGCCATCTTAACCCCCACCAATCTCTCGTACATTATTTATAGAGAAAAGTTTGTTATTGTTTTTCGTTATAAGTGGTATAATATTTTGTGATACAATAACTTTAGCGAAGAACTTTGTATCGGGCTCTCTGCTAAACTTATGGCTCCAGTTGATCGCTTGCCCAATGGGGGTGCTTGTAATCGGAGTAAAATTTGTGTTATTGTTTCTACAGAAAGTACACTTTTGGATATTAGATAGACCTGTACCAATAGATCTACTGAAGTAATTGGTCATTGTACTGAAAGAAAGAAAGAAAATTGGGTTTATTGGCATTACAAAAACGGAAACACCTTAAAATTAAACAAATAGTACATTGAGTAATGTCAAAAGAGCCTCAGCTCATCATAATGCCAAATGGTAACACAAGACTACCACCTGACGCCGATTTTCAGCTGCAGCCCTTGGGTGCCATATACTTGAAACAGAAAATATTCATTAAAAATCTAACAGGTTCTGTGCAGAAACCAACTAAAAGAAAATGTTGCAATTCTTATTTATAAAACAGTTCAAAAAGATTTATGTACCCATTTAAAACAAATAATAAAACTGAGATATCATTTAACACTGAGGTCCTCCATAGTCTTATCTATGGTTACTATATCGTCAGCAAATAGAAGGTGAGTGATGTACTCGCCATTAATTTCTAGATCATTTATATCATTCTTAATTAAAAAATTGCATAACAAATAATTTTTAAATAAGTATATTTTTTTTAATATTAATTAAATTCAATTTTCAAGATTTTTTCTACAATTCAAGGTGAAGGCCATTTGTTGTTCACATTTAAAAATACACATTTTTACCACAAAATTATCTAATTTAATTCAAACAATGCACTTATCCTACTTTTCCAGACATTTTCCATTAACCCTCTGATACAACTTATTATCAACCCTAAAAAGCTCGACAGCACAAAGCTATCATTTAACCCTATAATGTTTTAATAACGATGTGTGTACCAACGAATCAATTTGTAGTTTAACCCTTCGTCTGCGGCACAGGTGTGGCGCGGCTGTCAATTTTAATAAACGATCGCTAGGCGTGTGTATTTTTGATTTAATTGCGTGAGCACTGGAGGGTTGGGCATTGATACGGTTTGTTTTAGTGGGGTACGTGTTGATGAGTTATCAAACGTAGGAGTCAACATTGTTTTTTTGAAAACAAAAACAAAATTTCCTTTGTCCTTTGTTTTTAGTGATTGGCCGCAGTGTTCTTTTTTGGTGAACTCTGATACCGCGGTGCAGGATAGTTCCGCTACATCATACTAAGGGGATGTAACTCGACATACATTTCCACTGTTTTTCATACAACCGCTCTTACGCGATTATGACATTATTACACATTTTTCATTAGATATTTTGGAAACACATTATCTTGTAGATATTATCTAGGCTTCTATTGAAATCAATTTATAAATTTGTGTAAAACTAATCCAGTAAAGACCTCTGAAAATCTGCTATTTTGCATGAACTTTGACACTTCATAATTTGCTCAAAAATGAAAAAAGTCAAAAAAGTATAACAATAGAAGCCCTACAAATTAAATCAAGATTCTAAATGACGACAATTTTTTTCAAAAACTTGTTAGGGTTTAAAAAAGAACACGTATTTCCTGGAACAAGTTTTTCCGAATGCTTGCACAAAATTTTCAGGCGTTATCTCTCTTTTTCGCGTTGCTTTTTCGTCAAACATCACATTGGATTGCGTTAGATGAAGTAACAAGCTTTTAAACCATACTCGATGTTGACGATAGGCGAGTGGAAAAGGACCCTCTTAATGCTAGTTCTCGATCGTAGATTTTCGATTGTCGTTACCAGTAGTCTGACCATCAGTCTATCGAAGGAGTATCGTGTTGCTCAATAACTTAGAGTTCTGATAAGTAATCATTCCATTTTTTTTTTCATTCCATTCCATTTTTCAGTCGACCTGGGAAGAGGTGGCGAGACGACCTGGATGCCTACCGCAAGGACTGGTTCGAGGTGGCTCAAGAAAAGAATACCTGGAAGAAGTCGGGGGAGGCCTTTGCCCAGCAGTGGGACAGTATAGGCTAATAAAAAAAATATCATTTATACAAAAAAATACAGGATTATCTATGTTAAGAGCCGGTTGTAGTCACTGACTATTTTGTATGAACTTCGCCCGGGTCTATGTCAATTTCGCGGCCCCGTAACTGCGGTTTTATTTTTATGAAAAAAAAAAAACAAAAACTATTCAAGATTTTTGTTTTTGCGAGGCCCTTTTAAAAAACAAGCTTTATTATTTTTTGTAACTTTCAAATATTTCCGTGACGTAATCTCGTAGATACACACGTTTGAAATCGTAAGTTAGGGTCAGATTCGCGTTTATTTATCGAGCCAACTAATTTATATCATGTTTTGATGTTTGCCCGGCGGTTGGATAAATAGTTAATATTAATAAAATATTTTTTCATGGTGTTTTCTTTTATATTTGAGGCTTTCCAGAGGTTTAAAAAAGTTCAAAATGAGTAGAACCTGGCCTTAAATAGCAACCTCTAAGGTAGAACACGAGTATTCAGCCGCATCTGGTTATACTGAAAGACCCCAGCATAGGAGGGAACAGGCTAAGGAGTTGATGAAGACAATCTTAAAAAAGATGTTACGTTAAATAATTGATAAATGATATTTATTTTGCAAATGGGTTTAAAAAACACTTCAATTTTTTTTTTCGTCATTTTAAACTAGATGAGGCCGGTGTTTCTTAGCTGACTATCCTGAGAAGAAATACCGAAACAAACTCAAGGGTCAAAGTCTCTTTTAAAGTCAGCTGTTGTCAGTTTTTAATTCAGTTTCATTATCCATTCAACCTTCAAAAGTAACGTTTTAATTACCTCACAAATGAAGTTGTGAACGCTATCCCCAGGAACCGAACTACGCAAACAAGCCGCGTAGTGCGTAGTGTCGGATAAATAATAAAACATGCTATGACAGTTGCCGGTACGAAGGGACGCCCCGGGGGCTACATACGTTAAGGCTGCTTGACCAACATGTTACATGCAGATAGGAAAGGATTGGATGTGGTAATATCGCTGTCAGAACCAATAGGAATTACGCATGCAATTTTTATACTTGCTAAATAAAATCATTTTTAACTTTAGTAAACAAATATTATAGCATTTTTAAAATATCTTCAACAATTACAACGAAGTTTATAAAGCTACTAATTAGAAAGAGAAGTTCAATATGAACTTTGACGTCAAAGGCCCGTACGGCCGCCTTAGAAAAAGGCGTCTTGGCGAGAGAGATAAAATATATTCGTTTAAAATTGTTATATTATCTCGTTGGCTATCCTACCAATTTTGATAACTTTTTTCACGATTAATATTCTATTTTTGTATATTTATTGATAAAGTGGTTAGTTAGTAAATATTTTTTTCATGCACATTCCCTATTGAAAGATGATGAAAAAAAGTAAATCAATTCATATCTCATAAAAAATCAAATCAAATTAAAAATATTCATTTCAGTTTCACTGTTGGACATAGGTCTCCCCAAGTATGGCCACAACGAATGGTACTGTACGATTCGCATCCATCTGATTCCCACGACTCTTACCAGGTCATCGGTCCACCTTGTGGGAGGGCTTCCAACACTGTGTCTTCCAGTGCTCGGTTCACCCCATTGACCATCTGTACTGCAAGCAATGTGCCCTGCCCACTGCCATTTAAGTTAGGAGATTCTTCGGGCTACGGTTTATATTTATTTACCAGAGCTATAAAGTATTTTTTTAATTTATTATTTCTTAATTCATTTAAATATATTCTATTTTTTAATGAAAGTTTAATAAATGAAGTACTAAAACAAGAAAATTAAAAACATTTAACTTATTAAAACTCTATATACATTAAAGACAATAACACATAGCTAGTCAAAAATTTCCTCCGCATCGCGTTATCGTCAAAAAAAAAAGTATTTTTGTATAAGAAAAATAAAAACACTTAATTAAGGAATTTTTTGACGCCATATTTTAGGTAGGAGTTATTAAGTATATGTAATTTTAATTAGTTAGGTGTTTTTATTTTTCTTGTTCTATCTATATTATGTTCAAAATTATGGAACCAAAATACATTTAAAGTGTGATTATTTAGTATATAGTTTTTGTTACTATTTTGGTGTACATCATCATCATCATCATATCAGCCGAAAGACGTCCACTGCATTTTGGTGTACAATAAAGTTTTATTCTCTTCTATTCTATATAAAAAATTGCAAGCATATTTCCAATTTGACATTGAAATGCGGCATTATCGCAAGATTAAATTTTCAATTCCATTTATATGACTCATAAATATGTTTTAATTTAGTAGATCATACGAAAAACCGTCGTATCCAAACGACACTATCATCCCCATCCACGTTTTGACCCAATAGTGGACAGTTTCAGGGCCTTTAATAAATATTTATCCCCATATTGTTTGGAGCCCTACGATATTATAACATGAGCCTCTAATTTTACTTAATTACATTATTTATTTGTTTGTTTAGGCCTTTCTACGGTCATTGAAAAATTATAATTTAAAGTGGGGATGGGATGTGGTGATTATGATGGGGATTTAGTGTAATGACTGTCGGTTTTGGTGGGGAAATTATACGGAGGACGTTCTAAAGGCTATTTTGTCAAATTGGGGTAAGATGGCTCGAAGAATAGAAGGATTTGTAGATGACTGTCAATTCGCATGTTTTAGAAATTGATTTATTTGTTTATTATAATTATATACTTTATTGTACACCTCATAATATGGACAGGATAAACAATTGCAAAAATTAAGTATACAATGGGCGGTCTTATCGCATAGGGTAATCTCTTACAGACAACCTTAGAATGGGCTGAACGAGAGATACTGAAAGGACTAGGAGCGGTCAGTGTACAAAAATTATAAATAATATTAATTAGACATCATAACAAAAATATATTTTTATAATACTATTAATATAATAATAAATATCAAATATAAAATTGGGAGCGGAGAATAAATAAATATTTTTGTAAAAAATCCTGCACCTTCACCATTGCTTTAAAGGTCGGTAGCGTTTGAGTACGCCTTACTTCTATGGGTAATGCGACCCACAGACGAGCTGCTCGAATATTAAACGATTACTGATGCAAATGCATTTTTATTTTTGGATGTATGAAATTATCGAATAACTCATAATGAAGAGTTACCGAGGTCCTAGACCCCAAAGGGCAACCAAATTAACACAGGTGAGTTTTAGTCAGTAAAAGTCTGAGTCTGACACTCCTTTTCACTACAGTGAGAGTGGAAGGAGTCATTTGTCGCTGTGGACTCGTCGCACTATGCCTGTAGTCACAGCATGCTGAGCTTTCGTCCGTTTTGTGCAGACATGGCGCATATTTTCCTTGTGAAACGCTTACAATTTAAGCTAGTTCTAAGATTGCGTCATTTTCCGTAAATAAAATGTTTTTCTTTCTTTCTTTTTCATTTCAAACAAAAAAAAAACAATGATTTGTTTCGCAACTTCCACCATTGGATCAACAAACAAAACGAAACCAATATAACATTCGTACCAGTTCCCATTAACTGTTTAATCATCAAAATCAAAATAATTAAACACCATTTAAAAGGTTCGATCGCGTGATGCCTACGGGTTAAGTTAACCCATTAGTTTAACTACCAATACATAATGGCTTCATAGTAAAGGGTTAAACGTTGATAATGATTGGGCCTCACCCTTTGAATTAGGAAAATTACTTGCTTTGTTATTTAGACTATTGGCGGTGTGTGCTAAGTCATTGGTAATCTATATATATAAAAGGAGAAACTGACTGACTGATATATCAACGCACAGCCTTAACTACTCGATACTCAACACTTTATTGACTTCCATAGATGAAGATGAAGTTATGGTGGAGAGAATATGGACCCTGTCGGGTACAGCAAAGTTAGGAGAGAGGATGGCGGCAAATGTAACAATTCATGGAATTAATTATTGTACCTAGATCTAACAGATGTATGTATTATGTATGTGTATAAGTATTGGTAGACTACTGGGACTAGGAGCGTGAAATTCTGCACAAGGATTCCTTTTATGACGTACGTGAGCACTAAGAGAGGATTTTGCAAAATTCACCCTTTAGGGGGATGAAACGGGGGTCCAAAGTTTGTATGGAGATACCTAGCTAGTCTATAAATATAAAAGGAGAACCCGACTGACTGACATATCAACGCACAGCCGAAACTACTGGGACTAGGAAGGTAAAATTTTGCACAAGGCTTTCTTTTATGACGTAGGCGAGCATGATAATTTAAACTTTAAAGGGGTGAAAAGGAGAAATTTCGTTCGTATACTAAATCTAACTCTGTGTGCCAAATATACTTAAAAGTTAGCACAAATAGTCACCTAAGTAAATAATAAATTTTCATTACTTTTTTTTCAAAACTACCCCCGATAGAACAATTAAGAGGGTTTTAAAGATTGTATTGAGGACTCTTATTTCTTACAGACTTCTCTTTCTTTCTTTTTCTGCACTATTGCGGAAAACAGTCTATTGCGTGCCCAAAAACGGTGGTATAAGAGCGGGTTTTTAAGTAAGTGTATTGAAAAAGAATTGCTGTGCAGGTCGCGGGTTCGATTCTCGCACGGAAAAAATATTTGTATGGTATACAGATAGGTGTTCTGGGTGTCTTCAGTATGTGAGTTTAGATATTTGTGAACGCATTTGTGTGAATGTCATGAGCCCAAGTCGTCGACAGCGCGTAGTGTTCCACATGCGCCTCAAGGAGATGTCAGCATATCGTAGGGGCCCAGCCGGGTTGAAGCCTAATGGGGCCATCGGTGGTGCGAAAGAATAAAGAAGGAACAAGCTCCCGCTCAGCCCAAGGGCAGGAGATGTCATTAGATGATTTCCGACATAAAAAAAACCTGTTGGCGAGCAGTGATGCAATTGTTGATGGTGAATGATACTAGATTGATATACTCTTTATTTTACACTATAAATAAAATTACAGTTAGAATCTATATTTTTTTTGTTAGAGATTAAGAGCCTATTTACGGGAAGATCGCTTGACACTCCGTCTTACTCCTCCCAGAGCGGGAGAAGTCATTTTAAGATAGCCCTCCAAAAAAAAAACTTGAACAATTGACCTTTTCAGCTGTTATAACTTATATACAAACCTTCCACAGGGATTGTATTACTTAGACTATAACCGTTAAATAAATTCAAATAGCGTCAACTCACGCAGGTTATTCCTAAAAGGGGACAAAATAAACAAACTATATCAATATTAGTGGTTGTTAATATTTTCCTTTATGTCAATACAGACCTCGAGTTTAGTGGTTAAATATTCTGAAGGTAATAAGTGAACAAGAAGGGAGAGGTAATGGAAGTGGCTTGAGCGTAGTTTGGAGTCGATGTAGAGTGGAGCTTGAATTTTAAGAAATTTTTGGTTCAGTAGCAAATTGTCTGACAGAGGAGCCTGGGCGCGATTTGCAGTGGTCAATATGGAAAGCACTAAGTCGGTTGCGAACCCAAGTAGGCCGCTGCAAACACAACTTGGCAAAATGGGGTTTTATAGACCCGTCGGATACTCAATGTGAGTGCGGTGCTCCTGTTCAAAACATGAGCCACATATTAGTATGCCCCAAGTGCCCATACACCTGCACTTTGGAGGATTTGATGAGTGCTACCGATGCTGCTATTAATGCAGCCACCTATTGGACCCAAACAGTTTGATGAGTTTACCATCGAATCGAAAAGAAGAAGAAGAAGGCTGACACAGTCTTAAAATTTCTTAAAGTGAAACTTGTTATGTGCGAGGTTTTTATGTAGACCATAATATGTCTGTTACCTTTTAATCTCATGAAATTGGTGGTGGTTCTATTCTTATGTAGGTATTCAATGCTACTATAATAATCAAATGGCTATTTAACAACATAATTCAATTATTATTTATATGATTTTATTTTGACTGACATCTCTAATTTAAACATTTTTTTTTTTATATTCAACTACTATCACTCAACACCACACACACACATGGACACAGCGGCAAGAGGTTACGTAATAAGTAGAAAACTAGATTCCTGACCTACGCAACTTACGCAATCTATTTGTTTACGTAAATGTGTTGTTGGATTAATTGAGTGGTATTCTGTTGAGTTTAAGTGAGTAGCATCATAAGAGTGAAGTTTGAGTGCGCTTAGATTTAAAAAAAAATAATATATAAACTAGTGCTTGACTGCGATCCCACCTGATGGTAAGCAGTGATGCAATCGTTGATGGTAAGGCGCACTAGTTTATTAAGAACTTATTCATTCTAGCCTTGAAAACACTCAAATTATAATCGGATGGGAAGACCTCAGCAGGCAAATTGTTCCAGTCCTTCGATTTACGCGGTATAAACGAAGAGGCGAAACGCTTAGTCCGGACCGTAGAGGTTTCAATAACGTAAGGGTGGATACTCGCCGTACCTCAGGTTGTCCGATGGTAGAAATGAGATGGCGGAATCAAGTCATGCAATTCCCGTGCACACTGTCCAAAATGCAACCTGTAAAACACCGAAAGACTGGCTACCCTACGCTTGTGCTCAAGGCTTTGAAGATGACAAACACGGACAGACGAAACGATTATACTGAGATCCCAGAGCTGTCAGACATAACTTACAAAACTTCTATCAGACGCTTTAAAGCTCCACAAAAAGTAAATAAACTTTACTTATTTTTACATGTCTGATTTTAAATATGTTATTAAGGTAACTATTACAAAGTTATATTTCAGTAGTCAGATTAACCAGTCAGTGCATGAAATCGTCTCACTCGCTCTGAAACGCATGCGTGCTCTCGCGCTCATACTCTCGGCTGAATAATTTTTTTGTTTAGGGGATATTTGGTCACTACAATTAGTCTGACTACTGAAATATAACTTTGTAATAGTTACCTCAATAACATATTTAAAAATCAGACATGTAAAAATTAGTAAAGTTCATTAATTTTTTTTTTGAGCTTTAAAGTGTCTAACAAAAGTTTTGATCCATGGAAAGTGTCTGACACTTATGATACTACTTTAGAATAATATTCTACAAAACATCTATAAAAATCAGCCATAAAAATTTAAGTTAAGTAACTCGTTATTTTTAGTTCCCTTTCTCACCTCGTACCTGCCAAAGTTCCCCAAGGGGGAGCTCCACAAATACACAGGTATTCAAAGCACATGAGACGCTACTGAGAACCTAAGGTTTCATCCATGTGAAAATGATGATGATGATGATGTGATGTGTGATTTATTGATACTACTTTTCATTTGATATTTATCTGTTATTTATTTATTGTGCACACCTACCACAGTGTTGTCTCTTTTAACCCAAAGGTTGACTGGTAGAGAATGCCTTGTTGCATTAAGTCCGCCTATGTACCACTACTGTACATGAAGTTTAAATAAATAAATAAGTTATGTCTGACAGCTGGATCTTGGTCTAGATCTCTTCCATACTCACTTTATCCTTGTTTATCGCAACGAGGTCCCCAGACAACTAAATAGTAGTGCGTTCCCTAGTTAGCTATTAAGAATTTTTAATTTGTACACTAACAGATCGTTATGGTCGATAACGCGTTGGTGACACGCCATCGTTTCTGATATTGTTATAGAAGTTAATAAAAACATTTAATTTTGTTAAATTTACCCGTTCTATGCTTAGCTGTATATTTTTAAGATTGTATTAGTAGTTAAAAAAAGAAAGAAGGGTAGACCTTTCAAAAGATGGAGTGACGATATTGTACAAATAGCCGGAAACATCTGGCCGAGACTGGCAAAAGATAGAGACACCTGGCACAGTTTGGAGGAGGCTTTCACCGCAATAGGCGGCCCTTACATCTAACAATACTAATCCTATTTTAAGCACGCAAACTAACATCACTAACAAACAAATAAGTACACATACATATAATATTAAAAATAAAGCTTATAATAATAATAATAATTAGTAGTTAAAACGTTGATGTCGTGATGGCTCAATGGTTAAGGCACCCACCTCTCACGCATGAGGTTGCGGGTTCAAAACTGGACAAGTATCAATGTGGAAAAGGAAGTTAGTGATAGTATGACGAGTGACAGGGCAGAATGGAAGAAAAAAACGTGTTGCGCCGACCCCAAATAACAAGGGACAAGGGCAGGAAGATGATGATGTATTTTTTTTAAGTTTATCTAGGACATCAGTGACACCACGTGCCCCGGAGAGTACGTAAAGCTGTTGATAGTCGTTACAGGTAGTCATACGCCAGAAAGTTTGGCTATCAGTCTATCCAAGGACAGGTCAGTTAGACCGGAAACCATGAACCATGTCCTAGAATAGTACATAGGACTTTTTATTTTGGGAGTATGTTACCTTGAGATAGTTTTCTAATTTCATGAAGGCGAAGCTACTGTATTTAAAAATAACTTGATATTTTATTTAATGAAAGTTACAAAGTTGAGCTGACTGGATCTTCTCAGTCATGCACTCTTGACAGAGTGGTCGTGCTCATGTCTAAGTCGAGTCTGGCTTCACCGATTCTCTCGTGTGGCGACGCCATGCAGCTCTGTGTTTGGCGGCTTGGGAGTTGTCATTGATGGTGGTTTATGTCCGTCCACAGTGTTGGTGAACGTCCACGGGATGTTACCCTTGCCATTCCCTAGCACCACAAGTCGTTTCATTGAGTCCTCGTTACGGATGATAGTCCCGAAGAATTTCACATGCGTCTCCAGCACCACATTACCAGTGCGTCAATCTTGTGGCAAGCTTGCATCCTCAGCGGCTACATTTCAGCTCCATATAGAAAAATTTGAAGGACTAAGCACCTTATTACTCGAAATTTTGTGTTTCTGGTTGTTCTGCTTCACTTCCGAAATTTTGCGAGTTTTTCAACTGAGGACAAAAAACTGAATCAGAATAAGAGCTGGATCTCCCTACATATATTTGTTTATTAAAATTGTATGATAAGAGCAGTGGTGGCAGAGTGGTAACGGCCCCGACTTACGAGTTGTAGGTCGCGGGTTCAAACCCAGCCAGGCGCATTACTTTGTGTAATTTATTTCATCACCACTGCTCTAAAAACGGTGAAGGAAAACATCGTTAGGAAACCGACATGTCCTAGAAACAAAAAATTCGAAGACATATGACATTCACCAACCCGCACTGGACCCGTGTGCTGGATTACGGCCCATTTCCTCTCCTAGAGACGAGGCCTGAGTCCCAGCAGTGGGAACATTAAAAGACTGATTATGCTATGCTTATGCTATTAAAATTTTATGCAGACAATAAATAACGTAAACATAGTAAACGCTGTACAAAGGCGGACTTATTGCCTTAGGTACCAATATCAAAACCGTCCTTCCTCTTTAAAAATCAATAACAAAAATAAGTCAACAGCACAGTAAATCAACTGGGCCCCTCTAAAATCGAAGCCAGGGCACTCTTGGTATCTTCATAAGAATTGATGACGCGGATAAATCAGAGACCGACAACCTTGTGTCCGTGGTACGCCCAAACACTTGACTAATCTGGATTTATGGATGTGCGTACGTAGTTAGCGGATTTTTTGATGGTTTTTGATGCCAATGTAGAATTATTCTCAATAAGGATATATTAAGGTCCCTAATGAAACTAAGAGGTCTAATATTTTTGATTTTATTTCATTCTATAGATATTAAATCGAGAGCAGTGGTGGCCCCGTGGTAACGGTCCCGACTTACAAGTCGCGGGTTCCAACCTAGCCAGGTGTATTACTTTGTGTAATTTATTCAAAATTCTTTAAAAATTCAAATATTTCACATACATTACTAGGTACCTGCGATTTAAAGATCAAAAATGCCCTTACCGAGCCAATTACGAAGAACGACTAAGTTACTTCAAATTAGACTCATTAAAGCAACGAAGGGTTCTCAACGACCTGTTGACACTTCACAAAACTATCAACGGGACATCGTCAACGCCAGACCTACTAAGTAAAGTCAGCATAGACGTACATCGTCATTCCCACCTTCGGTCCAAGCGTACCAATAGAACGTTTGCCACTAAGCCATGCCGAACCAACCTGGGTCGGCACGCCCTTCTAAATAAAAGGTTGACCTTATATAACAAGGCCTGCTCTGTCGACAGCAGCATTGACATCTTTTTTGATAGTCTGCCAAGATTTAGAGCCTATGATCAGCCGCCTACTTTTACTTTAACTTAATTATTATTATTTATTTTTTTTTGCCTGTAAAATTATAAAAATTGTAATTCCACATTTTATAAAACTGAGATTTACTGATATTTTAATTAATTTAGATAATTTGTGGTTTGTTTTATGTAATTTAATAATAATGTGATTGATTAATATGTTAATAATATAATTTGATTTTAATTTTGATTTTAATTTTAAATTGATAATAATGTGATTTTAGTATTTTTTTTTTTAAGTTTGGACATAAGTTTTTAATTTCTATTATTTTCTATGTTCATTATTTAACTGTTTCTCACCTATTTAATTAATTAGAGTTTTTGTGAATGTTGTGCATATCTGTAAGTGACTTTTTTACACAGGATCACCTCATACTAATTATTATTATATTATTGAATACATATTGTAAACAAGTCGTTGGTGTGCCTATATAAAAAAATATAAAAAAATTACGGGGGCCAAGGGTCTGCTTCTGAAAGTGTTGCTTATTTTTGTACATGAATTGCCAAATCACTGTGCTAAGTTTTTTGTGTACTATAAAGAATCAAAGAAAGCCGTCGGAACAGTGTAGTGTGCAAATAGTAGTGTAATTTTTTGTTCCTAAAAAGTCTCCTACACTGTACGCTCACGCTGCCCGATGAAGCATTAGTGAGAGGCAACATTTTACCTATCACACGCACTTTCCGATGCTCGATACTAATGGAGGCTACTGATCACGAGCAGAACCTGGAAAATGTTTTTGTTGGTTCGTAAAAATGGCCGTTGAAATAATCCTCTTGGCCGGATTTCGATTACAGTGGCTAATGTCAACGGAGGTTTGCCAAGTACGCAGGAGATGTTATATGTGCACAAATGCGTAAAACACAAGTGCACTCTCTATTCCTGTATTTTCATAGTCCGATGAGACGATACTCCGACACGGCCGAAAACGTGACTAATGAAATAAGTATCATAATAAATTTCAATAATTATAATACAGTATAAATAGTAAGAGCAGTGGTGGCCGAGTGGTAACGGCCCCGACTTACGAGTTGTAGGTCGCGAGTTCAAACCCAGCCAGGCGCATTACTTTGTGTAATTTATTTCATCACCACTGCTCTAAAAACGGTGAAGGAAAACATCGTGAGGAAACCGGCATGTCCTAGAACCAAAAATTCGAAGACATGTGACATCCACCAACCCGCACTGGGTCCGCATGGTGGATTACGGCCCATTCCCTCTCCTAGAGAGGAGGCCTGAGTCCCAGCAGTGGGAACATTATAAGGCCGACTATGTTATGCTATAATACAGTATTAATTATATAAAACGCAACCTTATACTAATACTAGCTTCTGCCAGCGGCTTCGCCCGCGTGAATGTCGGTTTCTCCATAAAAACTTTGGACCCCCGTTTCATCCCCTTAGGGGGTGGATGTCAGAAAATTCGTTCTTAGCGGATATCTACACCCTATAAGGAACCTACCTGCCAAATTTTAAGTTTGTAGGTGTTATAGTTTCTCAGATTTCGTGATTAATCAGTGAGTGGTATTTCGCTTTTATATAATATATATAGATTTGGCAGTTACATCTTCCATCAGATTTGAAAGATTTTTAACTAGATTAAAATTGAACGAATTTGAAAATTTCTTTCTATTTGCGAGTATGGATAAGTTTAGTGTTTAAGTTACTTTTTAATACAAACCATAAAAAAGTTAGTCAAGTACAGCACACAAAAACTTAGGTATTTGAGATGCCTAAGTTTTTGTGTGCGATTATGACGTCGTTTCAATCATAAACCCAAAATAATCACACACAAAAAAAGGCACAACAACACGTACCGTGTTCTCGTCCACAGCACTGACATCATTTGTCCCGATTCTGACACCAGCATATCGGCTGAAAAATGTGCCGATATACATCTCCCAATTACAAGGCTGCTAAGTGAAAAACCGGTTTCCGCCATATTTCGCGGTTTTTCGACAGCCCGGCTTTCGACAGCTTTGATTTTGCTTTTTTTTTGTGGAACAGGACACGTCAATTTGTGTTAAAGCAAGATTTATTTGTGTTCTGTTGTGGTTTTCGCCGCAATTTTTTTTTTTTGTTATTAGGCTTTTGATTTTTTGTGAAACAATTCCGTTGATAAATTGCGAATTATGTTTTTTCCCCACTAGTAAGATTGAATTAATAATAATAATAATAAATCATTTATTATCAGGCGTCTTGGCCCATAGATCTTACATACTTTACAGACACAATTTATCAAAGTCAAAATCAGAAGTTTTTATTTCACATAGGCCTACATGGGCACTTATAAAACGTCAGAAGCTAGTGCACGGTTCCAAATTTGTCGTTTCCTATGGAGTAGAACCGGCAAGAAACTCCATGGTTACTCTCATAAAAAAAGTGGTTGTTTACAATATTTTCATATTACAGTATTGATAGATATTATGTAAGAACAGTGTAGACCAGTCAATATTGTACCCAAAAGCACAATAAAAATAATCATATTAAAAAAAAGTGAGTCGTAATAGGTAACCTAAGAATTCGCGGAGTCTACAGTGTTCTCACATTCACATTATAAAAAAATATCGTTAGTACAAAAGACGGACTATGTTAGTAACACTTCACATTGCACTATGTTCACTTCGTGCTGTTCTGTGGCACCTGTCCACGGAAGCGACGGAACACCACGCCCTGCGGTCAAAAGTCTTCCTTCAGCATGAGGGGCAGGAAAGTATTCGGGACTCGCACAACGAACGCCTTGAAATTGACGTTTCGGTGCACAATACAGGAGCAATTTCTAGTGTTGAGGCAACTTTTCTTTTTAACCAACTTCAAAAAAAAGGAGGAGGTTATCAATTCGGTTGTATTTTTTTTTTTTTTTATCATCATTATTTTTTTTTTTTTTTTTTATGTTTGTTACCTCAGAACTCCGTCGTTTATGGACCGATTTGCAAAATTTTTTTTTCCCTTTATAGGATATGCTTCCAGATTGGTCACATTTTTTTCAAAATCCAGTTCTGATGATGGAATCCATGAGGAATCGAGGGAACTCCTCAAAAATTATAGGCAACCCTATGGTAATTTTAGTATTTTCATCAAGAACTTAAGCATTTACAGTCAAAAAGTAACATTTGATGAAGTGGAACTGATGAAGAAGACCAGAAATGGTCAACGGAACTTCATACTCAAATAGATATCACATTGAAGATATAGTTAAGCGACTATGACAATACAAATAAATGAATGATTCTGAATAGTTACGTTGAAAATGGTATCATCGAAGTGATCTGATGATGATGATGGAGCCGGAAGGTAGGCACTGGAACTCCGTAATTAATCAATGTAACCTAGCCGTGTTTGGACTCATTAGAATTGTCATGAGATGCACTTTGGCTATAAGGTACTATCGAACTGATCTGATGATGGAGCCGGAAGGTAGGCACAGGAACTCCGTAATTAATCAATGTATCCTAGCCGTGTTTGGGCTTATTAGAATTGTCGTGAGATGCTCTTTGGCTATAAGGTACTATCGAACTGATCTGATGATGGAGCCGGAAGGAGGAAGGTAGGCACAGCAACTTTATAATAAAACAATGTAACCTAGCAGTATTTGGGTTAATTGGAATTGTCATTAGAAATAGGCACTCTGTTTATAAGTGTATCGCAACTAAACAGTGTGAAATAAAAACTTTTTAGAAAAAAAAAATAACCGACTTCACTAAAAAAAACACTAAAAGGATCAAAATAACTTTAATTTCGGAAGTCGGTGTTAAATAAGAAACAAACAATACCGAGAAACACCGACATCCGAAATTAAAGTTATTTTGATCCTTTTAGTGTTTTTTTTAGTGAAGTCGGTTATTTTTTTTTTCTAAAAAGTTTTTTTTAAAAGAAAGAAAAGAAAACAAAATATTTACAAAATCAGAAACTGAAGACATGTGAAAATTACTTTTTGTAAATAACATTATTCTAATGTCGTCCGTTGCGGCTCTGGCACTTTTCTAAGCGATCTCTAGTATTCATAAAAACGCACCTCAAAGTTAATAATATAAAAAAACTAAAAATATTCCACAACTATCACACAACGCCGTCTAGGCCCAAGCTAAGCAGAGCTTGTGTTATGAGTATTAGACAACTGATAAACAAACTTATATATTTCTAAATACACACATTATAGTTAAATTACACCCAGACACAGAAAAATAATCGTGATCATCACACAAACATTTATCCTGGGTGGGAATCAAACCCACGATCTCCGGTATAGCAGTCAGAGCAGTAGCCATGACTGCTTGGACTGCCCTGCTGGTCTAGTGAACCACTAGACTAGCAGGCCAATCCAAGTTGAATAGGAATGTTGTTGACTTCTTGTCTATTGTAGAACTAGCTAAATGCAGGTACAGCAATGTGCCACCGGTACATCCCAACCTCACGCACAAAATGTTTTTATCGAAACACATTCATTGTGCGTACACCTAAGGAATGGAATTCCCTGGCGGAGTCTATGATTCTTGATATAAAAATCTTGGAGTCTTTTAGTCATGATTGAATAAGTGCGCTCCATCGTCACGTACATCATTGCGTATCAACAGGTGAGATAGTTTTCAAAAGCAATCCTGTCAATAATAAATAAAAAATAAGCAAATGATCACACTATAATATGTCTGTGTATGTTTGTTCTTCTTGACAAAACTAATGTTAGCTAAAATTTTGAAGCAGAAATAGAACTTGGCAAAGCTATCTAATTTGTTATTCAGAAACCCAGCCTTATTCACACAACCCAGTACCGCAGTAATTGCCCATAATTGCCTAAAAATCAATGGCCACCAATCGATCTTGCCCGTACACCTCACATTGCCTATGAACACGCTAACTGGGAATCAGACCGTAATCGGTGCGGATCAATCACTGGGCTTAGGTTATAGGTTACTACACGATCATGGGTGAATGGTTTGGCGTGTTGTTTTGTGATTAGAACAGTTTTATAAGGCACGTACATATGTGATACTCTTGAAGTTTTTGGCTAAAATAATTCTGTTTAAAATCTACCTTTACAGTATATTTTTTTTCGAGTTAGTAAACACAAATGTGATTGTTGACAGTGACAACAACAAAATATGACAATTATATCTCACCAGCCCTCTCAAGCACCAGTGTATTTCTGCAAGCTGTTTCTTCCCCAAAAAGAAATATGCAGTTAAGAAAAACATATTCGTTATGCAAGTGCAGTGCAGTGCAGTGTCTCAATAAAACACAAAAATAGAATACTAACTGTGAAAACATTATCAAGATTTGTAGAAAAACAAATGAGACAAACAAAAAATTTTAATATATAATATGTCTATCTCTCGTGATGGACTTTGACGTCAAAGTTCATGTCGGACTTCTCTTTCTTATTAGCAGCTTTGAAGCTTTACAACTTCGTTGTGGATGTATATATTTTTAAATTATTTCATATTTGTTTATTTGTTTTTTTTTCATTGTTTGTTTGTGTTGTTTTTTGTGTTTGTTTGTGTTTTTATTTTGATGGTTTGTTTGTTTTGTATTTTTTTTTTGTTTTGTGTATTATGTTTATCAGTTGTCTAGTATTCATAGCATAAGCTCTGCTTAGTTTGGGACTAGATGGCGTTGTGTGACATTTATTTAATATACATACAAATTACATTTTTTTTAACAAAATCATATAAAAAAACATTTAAAAATATACAAAATAGTAGTCCGCCGGTGTCAGGACAGGGTCCAAGCTACCGGTGGTTAGGGCTCCAGAGACAGGAACCTCCTCACAATGTGAGCCGTATCGAGGAGTACTGCCTTCTGTATCAGGCCCTTGATCCAACCGCGCAACGACAGTTTCGACAGATGGTCGTCTAGACTTTTGACCATCAGGCCGTTGGCGGTAACAATAATCGGCACAATGATAGCCGAGTCACATGTCGACAACCTCGTGTGCTAAGTCGACATATTTGATTTGTTTCTCTTTCTCAACTTTCACTAGATTCTCGTCTATTATTATTATGATTCTTGACTATTATTATTATTTGTTTACCAGAACTAAAAAAAATTTGCTGATTTAATCGAGCAAATAAAAAAATCGCATGCTTATTCCCTTTCCTTCAACAGCTACACAAACAATGAACATAGTCTCTAAAACCTAGTACCCACTAAATATAGCTATGTTACACCATAGCCCACGTATCCGTCCCGCCAGTGAAATCGCCCGTGACGCCCTCCTAGGGCGGTTATAGCCCCAATTAGAATTAGAACGTTTTCATAAAATGCATGTCTGTGTGTACAAGGGCTTAGGAGATTATTGTGTATTGGCTTGTAATAGTGCAGTTCATTGGACTTACTGGTAATTTATTAATTGTTGATAAAAAAAAAACGGATGGCTTAAAGTCACTTAAAGGGCAATGGAAAGGGCTATGCTTGGAGTTTCCTTGCGTGATCGCGTCAGAAATGAAGATATCCGCAGGAAAATCAAGGTTACAGACATAGCCCGAAGAATCGTCAAACTTAAGTGGCACTTGGCAGTGGGCAGGGCACATTGCTCGCAGAACAGATGGTCGATGGGGACGAAAGTTTCCGGGAATCCGATGGATGCGAGACGCATAGGACCAGTCATTGTGGCGACATTTGCGGGAGGTCTATGTCCAATAGTGGACGTCTTTCGGCTGAAATGATGATGATGATGATAAAAAAAAATCTTAATCATATTCAAGTCGCAACAGTAATGTCGCAAAATTGGAAATAATACATTTTTTCCGATAGTTTATTTTTATGGGATAAAATCGGCAACTGTCAAAAACAAAAAAAAAGGTATAATTATAAGAATTCAAGAAAATTGTTTCACTTCAGTTCTCCAATGACCATGTTCAGGATCTCAGGGAGAAGAATAAATAAGGGGAATGTATAACTATTTAAGATTATATTGGAAAAAAGGCGAGAAAAAAGTAGCGAACAGTGAGGTGTCGATAGAGGAACGTGTGAGCCTCGGAAGCCGTTGGATTGAGAAGTAAAAAAAAGTTTAATTAAAAAAAATGTATTAGAAATCAACATAAATGTTTCACTCATACTCACTTCAGCTGAATAGCCAACTTAACTTTTTTTTTCTGTGGGAAAATCATCCAATGACATCCCCCGCTCTTGGGCGGAGCGCGAGGGTGTGTCTTTTACTGACTAAAAACCCACTCTTGTTCCTTCGTGGCCTTTCGCACCAGGGCCCAGTATTCCTTTCAGAAACAGACTCTTGGCCCCAGTAGGCTTCGACCCTGCTGGGCCCCTACGGTTTGCTGACATCTTCTTGAGGCGCGCGTGCAACAGTACGCGCCGTCGACGACTTGGGCTCAGTCCGGACTGTTACCGGACAGTCGGACAGCAAGCTACCCATTGCTCGCCGTCCGCAAGCCCGCGCCTAAGCCATCCTAACTTGGCATTGTATCCGAAAAATACTGAGTTTCAGAATATGTGTTGTAGCCTAAATAATATATTTATAGTTACAGCCCGGAGCTACGCGACACATCAACGGTGAAGAATAATTATTCAAATGTTATAGAGTAATATTCGCAGAGAAGGTACAGACAGCAAAAAAGTTACAGATTATTATTACTAGATAACTGATAATCATATATTTCTAAAATCTTTAATTAAAGTAATAAATAACACATAATTTAAATATTAAATAATACTTATACACCCCTATTTTTAATTAGTACAAAAACAAATAGGGCTCTATCCGTACCCGTTACTGATCATAGTTGTGTAGTCAAAAGTAAACAACGCAATACCAAAAGTGTCCACGAAAATTTGTCATAATTGGTAAATTTATAATTGAATCAATCAATCATAACAATTGCTACTAGAAAACGCTACGCGCAGTGTTTTTCCATTTTGATCGCCATTCATTCATTCATAATCAATAGCTTGTACAATATTTCCATGAATTGAGTGACATTTTGGGATATAAACAAACGCTAATAACATTACTGTTTATGAATATTATTTATTGAGACTTTACTTAAATAATAACGAGACCTTTTCTAATAAGGCCTTTAAGTATTTGTACTAATTTAAATTAGTGGTGTACAACTTATATGAAATTACTAGCTAACCCGGCGAACTTCGTGCCGCCTAATAGTAAGGATAACGCCATCTACAGGCATTACCAGAGCAGCGTAACTCATTTTATAGTGCCTTTTTTAATTAGAGATGGCGTTGTATTCGATTTTTCTTTTCGTGAATATTTCCTTTTTTCTCACCGTTTAAACCTTTCCTGGACCATCTCAAATATTTCAAGACCAAAATTATCCACTCGCGCCTCAGGGAGATGTCAGCAAATCGTAGGGGCCCAGCAGGTTTGAAGCCTACTGGGGCCACGGGTAGTGGGAAAGTGAAACCCGGGGGGGGGCCTGGGACGAAGGCAAAGAAGGAACAGGAGTGGATTTTTAGTTAGTAAAAGTCTGACACTATCGCTCGCTCCGCCCAAGAGCGAGATTTATCATTAAATGATTTTCCCACCTAGCTTTTAGCATCTAGCACCTAGCCAAATCGGTCCAGCCGTTTTTGAGTTTTAGCGAGAGAGAGCGCGGCCCTCACGCCCCAGCGGCCGGGCTCCCGATCCTGATTTCCGGCTTGCGGACGGCAAGCAATGGGTAGGTCGCGTCCGATCGTCCGGTAACCGTCCGAACCGAGCCCAAGTCGTCGACGGTGCGTAGTGTTCCACGCGTACCTCAAGGAGATGTCAGCAACCGTAGAGGCCAAGCAGGGTCGAAGCCAAGGGTATGATTCTGAAAGGACGACTCGGCTCTGGTATGAAAGGTATCGAAAGAACAGGAGTGGGTTTTTAGTCAGTAAAAGTCTGACACACTCTCCCGCTCCGCCCAAGAGCGGGGGATGTTATTGGATGATTTTACAACCGAAAAAGAAAACTATAACAGGTTAGGTTAGGCTTTTGATAAATTTCTTATTAATATCGATAATCCCAATTACAAATCACATGAACTGAGCAAAATAGATCGACTGATCATTTGTCAACTAATTATTAGTTTAATTAAAATATTATTCTATAACTTAGTCCTTTTTTGTAAACCGTACAAGGTACAACATTATCGAGGCCGATCTCTGCGCAAAAATATGATTATCGCGGGCCACATTACTAACAAATGAGATACAGGCGGGGATACGAGTACCTACGAGTATCATTATTTGTATAGTCGTTTGTATAGACATCTTATTCACCTTTTTCTACGTATTATTTACTGTGTTATATATGTACTTACCATTAGCACAATAATATAAGAATATTTGGCCTACATTTCAAGGAAACTTGCTCCACACCAATTGGTAGGGAAAAGACCCTCGATGAGTAATAATATTATCATTATCTTTAAGGTCTCCCATAATTGATTGGCGCAGTCCAAGTTGGGCGCAGCAAAGACAAACTCCACACATGGGGATTCTCGGACGGTTCCGATCTTCAGTGTTTGTGCGGCGTCTCTCCGCAGACCATGTCCCACCTTCGATTCTGCATCACGTGCCCTGTTACCTGTTCACGTAGGGACCTAATGACAGCATCAGCGGACGGCATTGCCGTGGCCGAATACTGGACCAGGCTAGGAATTTAACTAGTTTTGCCATCGATACGCTAAGAAGAAGAAGTTGATTGGCCTATTAGTCTGGTAGTTAGTGGCCCTGACTGCTATGCCGGAGGTCGTGGGTTCGATTTCCACCAAGGACAAATGTTTGTGTGATGAGCACGATCATTTGTTCTGTGTCGGGGTGTAATTTATCTATAATAATGTATGTATTTAGAAATATATAAGTATGTTTATTAGTTGTCTCACTACTCATAAAACAAGCTCTGCTTAGCTTGGGACTAGACGGCGTTGTGTGATAGTTGTGGAATATTATTACATCATATTATTATTATGTAGAGTGGCCACCATGATCAAAATATGGTCAGGACGATTATTTACACCTGTCAAAATAATTTCATATGTTGTTAAAATAAATAAATAAAATGAAAACAGTAAAACCCTATGTTCTCCATTCACTCAATCACAAAAGCCCTGAAACCTCTAAACCCGTATCACCAATCATCCGTAGCCCTAAGGGGCCGGGCAGGATGAACAGAAAAATGCGCAGCTTCAAGAGTATTCAATCTTTCAACCGACATAATTATCGTCAGATATCCACGTTCAAGTTTTATGTAGATGTCGTGGCAATGGAAGAGATAGGAACGTGGTTTTAGGAGAATGGTGAGCGTGGTTTCAATTTTGACGTTTGCATAATTGTCTATGGCTAATCTAGGTTAAGTTATGTATTCAATTTTTATGTTGAAACTTATACTATATTTTTTTTAGGTGGGAAAATTATCTAATGACAAATCTTGCTCATGGGCGGGGTGGGAGATAATGTCAGACTTGTACTGACTAAAAACCCACTCCTGTTCCTTCTTTGCCTTCATCCTGGGGCCCCGGGTTTCGCTTTCACACTACCCGTGGCCCCAGTAGGCTTCGACCCTGCTGGGCCCCTACGATTTGCTGTCATTTCCCTGAGCCGCGCGTGGAACAGTACGCGCTGTTGACGACTTGGGCTCGGTCCGGACGGTTACCGGACGGTCGGACTGTGAGCCACCGATTACTCGCCGTCCGCAAGCCCGCGTCTACGGTGGCCGGAAATCGGGATCGGAATCCCGGCGGCGGTTGGGGCGTGAGGACCGTTGCCTCATGCGATCGGCCGCCTCCTTTGCTAGCATTACTGCTTTGCAGAAGAAGGAGGGGACCGCCTTATACCATATTAAGTTGCGAACTAATTACTACTTTGGTACCGACAGCCCAATTATAGTGCTAACTTAAACCATGGCTTAGCGATTATTCGAAAACGTCACCGTGGCCCAGAAGTGACACCCTCACTGGCTCTAACTAGACCAGGATAAGTTATTAGGTGATTTCTAACCTTAAAAAAGAGCCAAGTGAATAATTCTAACCTCATTTGATTGTTGACACAATCTGGTAAGCAACTGCATACCTACTATCAAATTCACTAAGTAAGTGAGACAATTCGTCATGACAAACTGGTAGTTAAGTGTATACATTTTTGTAGGTATGTGTTGTCCAAACCGATGTTCAATGATAAACTCTGATTAAATTATTAAAATTGACTTATTTCACTTAACTAGCTTTGACCACCACGATCCAAAGCAACACTAATTTAAAAAACCGGGCAAGTGCGAGTCGGACTCGCGCACTGAGGGGTCCATACAAAGTTATCAAAGGTTACCTAAGATATCTATGAAAACAGTTCAATTCCCGAGTTGAGTTACGAAGATTTTTCCGATTCGCAATTATTTTTTTGTGACGTATCTACAAAATTTACAGTTTTCAGATTTTTTCCTATACTTGTGTTATGAGACCTTGCTTCACGCCAAATTTCAGGATTCTAGGTCAACGGAAAGTATCCTATGAATTTTGATTCCCTTGAGTGTCGAAATTTTGCTACATAAACGGCCGTATCTTTATTTTTCGTTAAATCAAAAGCTTGATTTTTTGACAGCTTCAAGGGACCGCAAACTTGAGTATGTGGTTTTAATTTCAACTCGCTACATCCTCGCGTTACCGAGATAAAGGGTCTTGACAGACAGACGACAAAGTGATCCTATAAGGGTTCGGGTTTTTCCTTTTACGGCACGGAACCCTAAAAACAAAGCATTTGATCGATTTTTTCCCAGACAAACTCTTCTACAGCTCCATTACTAACGAACATCTTTACAATTCATCTTGCCACTTCCATCCACCACTACCTCGTTACACCACCACCCTTAGGCGATGCGCAGGAGGAGCCCCCCCCCGGTTCAGGGTGGTTTGTCTCTTGAAAAAGTCTCAATAACTCGACAGCCCGGAACGCGAATGACATCGTTAGTGCAAGTGGCTCGAAGAAAAGGCGAACTATCTACTTGGTACAGGGGTATCTATCGGGTGTGGATACAGGATGAGGATAAGAATAGGATTTTTTTTTTTGTTATTATGACGATTAATAATGAAAATCACGAAACTTACGTGGCAGTGGGCAGGGTAAATTGTTTGCAGACCAGATAGTCGATGGGGCCGAAAGGTTCTGGAGTGACGACCGCGTGCTGGAAGACAGCGTGGGAAAGGATTTTTTTTTAGGTGGGAAATCATCCAATGACTTCTCCCGCTCTAGGGTGGAGTGAGAGGGCGTACTGTCAGACATTTAGTGACTAAAACCCACTACTATGTTCCTTCTTTGCCTTTCGTTCCAGGACCCTGGGTTTTTGAGCCCCCCACAAGGTGGACCGATAACCCGGTGAGGGTTGCGGTAATCTGATGGATGTGAGACGCACAAGACCGGTCGTTGTGGCGACACTTGGGGGAGGCTTATGTCCAACAGTGTGTTTCGGCTGAAATGATGATGATGAATAATTAGAGTGATAATTTTGTCTTTAAATTCTTGAGTTATAAACGTTAGCTAGGCTATGATGGCGCTTGATATAGTCCTCTTTCATTAATTTAGATTTTCAAAAGCACACTATTACATACAGGGTTGAAAAAGGCAAAAAATATTTTTTTTAAATAAAATCTGCTGGTTTTTGAAATAAAATGATAAATTGATTATATAATACATTTTACGGGCTAACTGATTGGCATGTTTTGATTATTTATTGATTCTTTTTAATATATTTTCCTTATTTTCTACTGAACGTATTATATAGGTAGAGAAAAACAGGTAAAACTTGTATACGGCACAACACAAAAAGAGCACAACAGATTTTGTTAAACATCTCAATAAAATAAATGTTCTTAGTGGTATAATAAAAGTACTGTGATACGTAACCTTTGAAAGATTCATAAAAGAAAAATTTGACGTTGATAATAGAAAAATAAAAAAGGAACGAAAGAAAGACAATAAGAAAGAAAAACAATTCATTTACGGGAAATTAGGCTATCTTAAGACTAGCTTAAACTTTCTACAGGAAAAATATGCGTCACATCAGCGCAATGCACAGCATAACACCGTGGCCACATGCAAAATGCGACGAGTCCACAGCACTGATTTTCAGCGTGGGCCGATGACAGTGTCAACACAAAGACGTCGTAACGATATAGTGTGCAAATAGATTTGAACATGAAAGGCTATTAAAATCAGAACCTTAACAAAATAAAAACTACGCTTACAAAGCTGCATCCAAATTATATTTTTAATGAAAGCCAAACATAAAAAACAACATTTCTCCATTTCAAATTCACCCAACACCCTGTATTCAAGTATTGGCTAGATTTGAATAACACCGTCGCATAAAAACTCGCGACTATGTTCATTTTGCGGACTTTCTGGCCACACACCATCATAAAAAACCAGACCTTATTTCGTAAGTGTTAAGGTGGTAAATCCGTCGGGAGCGACCACCTGACCCATGTTTTTAAAGGCACACTTGAGATTCGCGTCGTGATCACGCATCACTTTGCTTGTGAGAGCGGGGTGTAATTATTTTGGATTATTAAGCTTTCAATATTGGGATTTTGTAGTTATTTTTATGATGAGAAATTGATTTTTGAAAAAAAAAAATACCTATAGTAAAACTGGTCAAGTGCGAATCGGACTAGCACACGATGGGATGCATATTAAAATGGGGCAGAAATCGCCGCCAAAAAAAACGTTTTTTGTACGGAACCCCCTTAAAATTGTAATTTTATTTTTATTTTATTTGAACTCTCTACCTCTTGCGGTTTATGAGATACAGGCCGCTGACAGACGGACGCGCAGCGGGGTCTTATTAATAGTTTCCCATTGGGACAAATGACTACTTCAATAAATTAGCTTCATTTCAAAGATTCATTTTAAGCTGTTGATCCCCGCATTAACGCCGGCGTTCACGCGCCATTGTCTTACTATTGTGTCTAATTACGCACTCAAAAGGTTAAGTATAGATAAATTAAAATTACGGTAAGGAAAATATCATGTTGGATTACCATCCCACTAATACTGTAAAGCCAAAAGTGTATATGTGTGTATATCACCATCATCGTCATTTTAGCCAAAAGGCGTCCACTGCTGGATCTCGAGGAGGCCTCGCGCCAGACGTCGCCACAACGACCGATCCTGTGCGTCTCGCATCCATCAGATTCCCGCTACCCTCACCAAGTTATCGTGCTGCGTCTTCCGGTACGCTTTCGCCACTCCAGAACCCGCAGATCCGCAGGGAACTAAGGTTACCGACATGGCCCGAAGAACCATCTCACTTAAGTGGCTGTAGGCTGAGCACATTGCTCGCAGAACAGATAGTTTGGACATCAAGGTTCTAGAAATCTCAAATACCACCATCAAATTCTTCCCCAAACAAAGCACAAAAAAAAAACCAACCAAGAAAGATTTTGCATGCGATAGCAAAACAGTTACTGAACATTTATTACAAGAACTAATTTCAGATTCTAGTCTGTCATTGCAGTTGACATGAAATATTGATCTAGACAAAAGATTTATGTTTTCCTAAGTGGTACAAAGACTGATATCGATTGTAGTTGAGCTGGTCTAATAAGGTCACGATATGGCCTTCCGTTTTGTTTGCAGTCTGTACTGTACGTTCAGAGTGAGGTACTAGGGCTGCAGAAATTGAAAGAGATTCCTTAGAGAATAGATATCATGTTTCTGAAGGTTTTCCAATAAGTCATCCTTTCTTCAGAGCAGTGTTGGCCCAGTGGTGACTTACGAGTTGTAGGTCGTCGGTTCAAACCCAGTTAGGCGCATTTGTGTAATTTATTTCATCACCACTGCTCTCAAAACGGTGAAGGAAAACACCGTGAGGAAACCGGCATGTCCTAGAACCAAACATTCGAAGACATGACATCCACCAACCCGCACTGGGCCCCCGTGGTGGATTACGGCCCATCCCCTCTCCTAGAGAGAGGAGGCCTGAGTCCTAACAGTGGGAACAATAAAAAGCTGATTATGCATCCTTTCTTTACTGTCTGTACTAATTGTATGGAGTGAGGTACTAGAGCTGCAGTTTTGAAAGGAGTTTTGTGGACATATTTAGGCTGCATGCCAGTCGTTAGGAGTGAACTATCTGCTCGAATGGACAATGTAGAGATGATGACGTCACAAGAGGATCTGCTTGAAGAATACAGGTACGTGGAATAGGGTGGAAGCTTCTGGAACATGCTTTGATGTTAGAGGATATTCCACGCAGTCCGATGGTGTGTCTGTTGGGTAGGCATATTTGCAAATAACTGTTAAAAAAAAAAATAGTCTGGAGTTACATTTCCATGGTCAGTAAAAAATTAACTATCTAAATCGTGAATCGTATGATTTCTATATAAATCGTGTATTCCTTGCTATCTAACTAATGAAGAAAAAAAATGGCATTGAGAAATAAGACGTCATATTAAAAATGGGCGCGCCAGATTGAAAAACGTCGCTGTAATATAAAGCGGCTACATATTATGTATATTGTTCATTTGAACCATCCGTTGTGGTAATCAAATTCACTAACATAATTTTAAACTAATTATAATGTTTTTTTTCAAACGTATTAGCAAGTGCTAATATGTTTGATGTAAGTACACAACACATATTATAATATGCTCTTTTCGATTTAGACTTGCAAATACGTGTTTCCGTAAACGATTGTATTACAATTTATAATTAAGTCTGTTCATGTTGGAAGTAGGTGAGAATTATCATATACCTTATCTATATATTTAAAAGGAGAAACTGACTGACTGACATATCAACGCACAGCAGAAACTACTGAGATTAGGAGCGTAAATTTTGCACAAGGTTTCCTTTTACGACGTAAGTGAGCGCTAAGAAAGAATTTTCCAAAATTCACCCCCTAAGGGGATGAAACGGGGGTTCAAAGCTTGTATAGAAAAACCTATTTTCACGCGGGCGGAGCCGCTGGCAGGAGCTAGTCCTATATATACCTTACCTAGATTAACCACCAGACAACGCGAACACTGACCTATAATATCTGGTAACAATGTCAATCAATAAAACTAATTTAAGATTTTTCTTGGGTGGGTACTCATCAAATAGCAATGCTGACAGGTCTACACTGTCCTCTCATGCTTAATACTGTAATATGAAAATATTATAATATCAATCATTTTTAGGATTCCGTACCTAAGTCAGCCAAACCGAACCCATAAAGGATCATTTTGTTGTCCGTCTTTCGGTTTGTTAATGTACGCGGAATAAACGCCGAGGCGAAACGCTTAGTCCAGACCGTAGAGCTGTCAACAATGTTATGGTGGACACTCGCTGTACGTCGGGTTGTCTGATGCTAGAAAGGCGATGGCGGAATCAAGCCATGTAATACCGGCGCACACTCTCCAAAATGCACCCTATAGAACACCGAAACACTGGCCTCTCTACGCTTCTGCTCCAGGCTTTGTAGGTTGGTCTCAACCATATCTGGATCAACAATTAGCCTCTTCTAACATAACTTTTTCTAGATCCCCTAGTAAAGTAAATGACGTGATATCATTTTAATTAATTCAGCCCGATGATGACTAATCCGGCCCCTTATTCCAAAGTCCCCTTACCTGTACATGAACTACACTTAAAACAAAACCGTATCAGTTCGGTATCGGGTCGCAATCGACGCGACCGGCACGCCACTAGCACGCGACCGTTTCAGTGGCGTGCCGTATCGACTGCATTCAAAACGGACGCTCGCAGAAATTGATTTACGATGTCGTGGTAAGGGTTAAGTTGTGTTGTATGGAGAGAAACTTGGTAAAGGTTTTTTTTTTTTTTTTTTTTTCGGGTGGGAAAATCATCTAATGACATCCCCCGCTCTTGGGCGGAGCGAGAGATAGTGTCAGACTTTTACTGACTAAAAACCCACTCCTGTTCCTTCTTTGCCATTTTTTCCAGGGCCCCGGGGGTCACTTTCGCATCACCCATGGCCCCAGTAGGCCTCGACCCTGCTGGGCCCCTACGGTTGCGGACATCTCCTTGAGGCGCGCGTGGAACACTACGCGCCGTCGACGACTTGGGCTCGGTCCGGACAGTCACCGGACGATCGGACGGCGAGCCACCCATTGCTCGCCGTCCGCAAGCCCGCGCCTACGGTGGCCGGAAATCGGGATCGGAATCCCGGCGGCGGTTGGGGCGTGAGGCCCGTTGCCTCACGCGATCGGCCGCCTCCTTTGCTAGCATTACTGTTTCGCAGAAGGAGGCAACCGCCTGCCACTCCTCCTCGCTCCGGACCATGGCCTGTACCAAGGCCCGGCGCGAGAGATCGCTCCCGCCGATCGCCCCCACGAGGACACGGCGGTGCTCTGCCCAAGCGGGGCACACCTCTACCGTATGCTCCACCGTGTCCTCCGGGTGGTCCACACAATGGTGGCACTCGGGCGTCTCTTCTGCACGAATCCGGTGCAGGAACCTCCCGAACTTACCATGTCCGGTGAGGATCTGCGTCATGCGGTAGGTAAGGACGCCGTGAGGTCTTTCCAGCCACTCCTCAAAGAGGGGACTTATCGCCATAATTATGGCGTGCCCAAACTTGGTAAAGGTGCAATTTGGTTTGTGCTCGACGGTGTCCGCCTATTGTAGGTTTTTTGACGAACATAATCACGTTTGAGGACAGTGATTGTTGGAGGCTCGTTGTACGTCCACACTTGACACCGTGAGTTGACCTGCTCGGCTTGTGCTCAGCTAGTGCTCGGTTCCTCTGACGTAGACCCACCATAAGAAAAGAAGCTTTAAAAATAAGTTTGAAAGTTATAGCTTAAGTTTTGAGATACTAGTCTTGCCAAGGGGCAAGATAGAGACTGTTGCCCAATTACTGGCATTGAAGTGAGCATTCATTAAACATCTGGAAATGTAATTATAATATATTATTATGTACTGTGTTTAGAAAGTAAGAGTCATTGAGGCCCAGAGGTAATGACCTCAAGTTATGGATTAAAAACCCAAGCAAGCCCTTTACTTTGTCTAATTTATTTTATCACCACTGCTCTTAAAACAGTTAAGGAAAACATCTTGGGATAACTGGCATGTCTTACAGCCGAAAACTCGAAAATGTGACATCGAACCCGCACTAAACCCGTGTTTGGTGGATTACAGCCCATTCCTTTTCCTAGAGAGGAGGCCTTAGTCTCAGCAGTGAGAACATTTTAAGGCTGATTATGTTATATATTTAGCAATAAAGATTTAAATCGGATTGTCAAAGGATCCATCACAAAAATTGGTTTCAACAAAATACATAAAGAGCCAGTCGAAAAATTAAAATTAAAAAGTCTATTCCATCCTCCTTACCCAGTAATATAACAAGAATGCCACGACAAGTTGCATTCATATTGTCTTATCTGGTATTGGCGGGAAGTCGACGACATGACCTTCTACCCTGAATTTATTGCTGAACTGGTTCTGAAGCAGCACGGAGTTTATAGCAAGAAGGTATATCGGCAGATGTGATGAGAGATAAGCTGGACTATAGCATTTTTGAAGGAGCTTTTATGATTGTAAACAGTTTTTCGCTGTATAGTTGACTTTGTAACAAATGTTTTTATCACTACGATAAGGATTTTTAGTTTTCTTTTACAGCTTATAAAATACTAGCTTTGCCCGCAGAAATGTAGGAAATACTCCTAAGGAAACGTACCTACTCCGTAACCAATCGATAGTGTGATGATTCTACCAGCTTCTTGCGAATGTGTTCTACGGCGAGCAATAGGTAACTCGCCGTCCGACCATCCGTTAACCGTCCGGACCTCGCCCAAGTCGTCGACGGCGCGCAGTAATCCAAGCGCGCCTCAAGGAGATATCAGCAACCGTAGGGGCCCAGCAGGGTCGAAGCCTACTGGGACCAAGGGTCTGATTCTGAAAGGAAGACTCGGCCCTGGTATGAAAGACAACGAAGGAACCGAGTGGGTTTTTAGTCAGTAAAAGTCTGACACTATCTCCCACTCCGCCCAAGAGCAGGGGATGTCACTGAATGATTTACCCACTGAAAAAAAAATGCCAAAGAAGAGTGGTGATAACCTGGAAAAGTTACTGCTGACAGAAAAAGCAGATGGAAAAAGACACAGAGGCAGGAGTCGGATACGTTGGTCAGACAAAATCCATGCTACACTGGAGACCACAGCCCGCGACGCCATCCACATCGCCGAAGATAGGACAACATGGCGAAACCATAATAGTCTAAAAGAAAGTTATACGTCGAGATCACGACCAGCATTGAGAATAAATGACACAAGGAGAAGAAATGAAATAAGGTGATTGCGTTGTGTTAGTCTCAGTTATGATTTATTTCTATGTATTTTATAGATGGCAAGCCTTATTGCCATTAATCAGGCACAAATTGCACACTAATAGAGCAGTGGTGGCCGAGTGGTAACGGCCCCGACTTATGAGTTGTAGGTCGCTAGTTCAAACCCAGCCAGGCGCATTACTTTGTGTAATTTATTTTATCACCACTGCTCTCAAAACGGTGAAGGAAAACATCGTGAGGAAACGAGGTGGCATGTCCTAGAACCAAAAATTCGAAGACATGTGACATTCACCAATCCGCACTGGGCCCGCGTGGTGGATTACGGCCCATTCCCTCTTCTAAAGAGAGGAGGCCGGAGTCCCAGCAGTGGGAACATAAAAAGGCTGATTATGCTATGCTAAGCTATGCTAAGCACAAATTCAGATGCCAAGAAACGATAATTTTCTTATAAAACTCCAAACTATAAAAAAATAATTTCGAAACAAAGTCCCTTCGGTAAAACACCACGTGATGCCGATGTTAAGGGCCTGTTACACTACTCGATATTCAGACAGTCTTAGTCTATGTTTATCTATGTATCTCATCGTTCGGTTCCATTCCTTTACACGACATTAGCGTTTTTTTTTTTAATCTCGCTCTTGGGTGGAGCGAGAGATAGTGTCAGACTTTTACTGACTAAAAACCCACTCCTGTTCCTTCGTTGCCTTCGTCCCAGGGCCCTGGGTTTCGTTTTCACACTACCCATGGCCCCAGTAGGCTTCGACCCTGCTGGGCCCCTACGATTTGCTGACATCTCCCTGAGGCGCGCGTGGAACAATACGCGCCGGACATTGGCGAAAGTTGCTCTTTTTCTTGTGTGATGTTACATAGACTAAGACTGTCTGGATATCGAGTGGTGTAATAGGTACTTTAGTCATAGTTACAAACTTTTGGTAGGAGATAAACCCCGGAACGGCAGTTCATTAATTTTCTTCGAATAAAAAAGGTAATCGGGTCGTGATAGTCTCAGCTTTTTTTATGGTCAGCAATCATCAAACGACTTCTCTCGCTCTGGGTAGAACCAGAGGGCGTGTCAGACTTTTACTGACTAAAACCACACCCGTGTCCTTTAGTTGCCTTTTGCGTTCTAAGGCCACGGGTTGCCTTTTCAGTAAACCTCGGGTATCGGCCCTGTTGGGTCACCACGGTTTGCTGACATCTCTTAAAGGACCGCGTTTGCTCGTCGTCTGCAAACCCGCGCCTAAGGTGGATGAATAGTCTTCGCTACGATACATTTCCATGTACTTAATTAATAAGTGGCAAGCATATTGGCAGAAACCAAACTCGAACTCAGATGAAAGTTATCGTTTTTAGGGTTTCGTACCTCAAAAGAAAAAACGGAATCCTTAAAGGATCACTTTTTTGTCCGTCCGTCTGTCTGTCTGTCTGTCAAGACCCTTTATCTCGGGAACGCGTGGACGTATCGGGTTGAAATTAAAACCATATACTCAAGTCTGTGGTCCCTTGAAGCTGTGAAAAAATCAAACTTCTAAGTTAGTTAACGAAAAAAAAAAGATATGGCCTTTTATGTCGCAAAAAACGTATATTTCGACACTCAAAGGAACCAAAATTCTAGAGTACTTCCCGTTGACCCAGAATCCTGAAATTTTGCTTAGAGCAAGGTCTTATAACACAAGTATAGGAATGAATCTGAAAAAAGAAAATTTGTTGTTACGTCACAAAACTTTTTTTTTGCGATTTGGATAAAACTTCGAGACTCCAATCAGGAATTAAACTCTTTACATAGGTAAGTTTGTACGGAACCCTCAGGGCGTGAGTCCGACTCGCACTTGCCCAGTTTTTGGTAAGCAAGAAACGATAATTTTCATTTAAAAATTCAAATTATACGCCGAAAAATCTTACCCGAATTAGCCAACTATAATACTGTTACAATCAAATTCGTTTCGGCGCAGAAAACCAAGCGGTGTAAGTACTAGTAACAAATGTTCGGTAGGGGTGCAATATTTATCTACCCCGGGACGGTAGTCAGGTTTTATAGGGACGGGACTGGTCACTTCGGAATTTGCGCTATTTATTTATTGTGTCGTGGCTAGCCCGTGACATATGTTACGGGTAGATAGTGACAAAAGTGGTTGTAATTTTTTTTCTAAAATAATAATATTAATATTCCACAACTTTCACACAACGCCATCTAGTCCCAAACTAAGTAGAGCCTGTGTAATAAGTGCCTAGACAATTGTTAAACATACTGATATACTTAAAAATACATAAATATTATAGATAAATTACACCCAGACATAGAACAAATGATCGTGCTCAATCCACAAATATTTGTCCTGGGTGGAAATCGAACTGACCTCCGGCATTGCAGTCTCTGGCTACTAGACCAACAGGCCAGTCAATTGTTTTGCTTTTCATTTTTATTTTATTTTAATATTATCCTAATCGTACATTACAACTTAACTATTTGTTGCCACATTGAATGGCAATACTAATCCTTCGGGCAAAGAATAAAGTAGTCATGCAAAGTCTCATTCAGTCGGTAAGAAATATCTTTGAAAAGATGACGTGCACTCGGACCCCAGAGCATTTCGATCTTAAACGGCTCAACACTGTAACTACTGATAAGATTACAGTATCTGTGCCACTTATTAAACTCTTCAACCAATACCATTACTTCAAAAATATTTCCCATTTTCAATAAACCTAAAACCCACCTGTATTCCACCAGCTTCTACACTCGACATTGTATTTAAATGCAGTCTCAATTTTTCCTCTACACTTTTGTGCTCGGATGTACCCAGGAGTATATTAAACGTCGGAGGAGTCGGCAGAGCTCGCCAACATTTGGTTTTTATACACCAATACTTTGTCGCATTCTTGCCGACTTTTGTATATTGGATGCTGCAGCCATAGTATTGAATAGACCTGGCAGAATATTGCGCAGTGATAGGTAATGAAAAGCCCACTTGCTCGGTCATACAGTAACATGCATAATAAGCATAATCAGCCTTATAATATTCTCTTAGCTAGGACTCAGGATTCTTTTCTAAGAGAGGGAATGGGCCGTAATCCACCACGTGGGCCCAGTGCGGTTTGGTGGATGTCACATGTCTTCGAATTTTTTAGATCTAGGACATGTCAGTTTCCTCAAGATCTTTTTCTTTACCATTTGGAGAGCAGTAGGGATGAAATAAATCACATGAAGTAACGCTCCTGGTAAGGTTTTAACCCGTGGTTTTTTAGTTCTAAATTTGCGACTTGTTCCGCCAAATAAAATGTTTTTCTTTATTTCTTTCTTTTTCTTTCCGTGACCTGTAACTCCCGGGGCCGTTCCTGGGGGACCATCACAGCTCTCTACAGTAAAATAAAGTAAAGTAGCACGAATACGACAGTTTCTGAAAATGCAAATCAAAAATGGCAATACAATCAAGCAGAAATGCGCCAAGCACCATTGCTTGATTGAGCTCCATAGCTCAGCTAGTCCTGGAGATATGATTCAAAAGGTCTTCTATCCCTCAAAGAAATAGATTTCCTGATTGAAGTACAGGAAAGAAGTGGTAATTTCAACACTGCTTATGCCATCGTCATCGCTATCCCAAAGACAGAGAAAAATCATATGCACCTGCAATTGCACTGGTAACCATACTCTTGAAATAGGAGCAAGTTGGTTTTGAATATTCGAAAATTGATTCCAAGTGGATATTTTGATGAAAACTTGATGTAGTTTTATAATCTCGAGTATCTACACAACTGGAAAATATGTCGAATCATTGAAACAGGTGCAATATTGGTATAAAGAAACAGAGTTTTATTGTCGTATTGACAACCTTTGCAAAGCTTACCGCACATGATTGACTCGATACATTTTTGCTGTCAAATAATGCAAAAACATTAGTTCCCGATCCATCTCAAACACACATTATCAGTGCGAAGCATCATCACAGGATATGTGTCATTGCACCCCCAGTTTGCTGCTCATATTACTTAACTACCTTCTAGAATGTATACGATGACCAATGATAGAGTTATAAATAGGTTACTAAGTACTGGTTAGACAAGTTTTGATTTAAGTTTACCGACTCGAAAATAATAAGAAAAAATATTCAAACGATATGATAGACTATTGAGAATCTCTATTAAAATATTTCGGATTGCATAGACTTTGCTGAGCGTTACGCCGTTTTACGCGGACGTGGCTCATATTTTGTCATAAAAAATGTTCATAATCTGTAAGTTAGTCCTAAGATTGCGCCTTTTCCGGTAAATAAAAGGTTTTTTTTTCTTTCTTTCTTACTTTGAAGGCTTTAATATTGTACTAGCTACTGCCAGCAATTTCGCCCAAGTGATAGAAGAAAATTATGTCAATGGAACATACTACCGGGATAAAAAGTATCCTATTTGGTAATACCAAGATATGGTCTATCCGTGTACCACATTTCTTCGAAGTACGTTCAACCGTTCGAACGTGAAGAAGCAAGAAATATATTCTACACACTCCAAACTTTCGCCTTCATAATATTAGTGTTTTTAGGGTTCCGTAACTCAAAAGGAAAAAACGGAACCCTTACATGTATATAGTACCCTTAGTGATTCACTTTGGTGTCCGTCCGTTTGTCTGTCTATCTGTCAAGATTCTTTATCTCAGAAACGCGTGAAGGCATCGAGTTGAAATTAAAATCTTATACTCAAGTCTGCGGTCCCTTGAAGCTGTGAAAAAATCAAACTTCTAAAAGTTAACGAAAAAATAGATACGGCCGTTTATGTCGCAAAAAACGTACATTTTAACACTCTCAGAGGAATCAAAATTCAAAGGGTACTTCCCGTTGACCCAGAATCCTAAAATTTGGCATAAAGCAAGGTCTTAAAGTATAGATATAGAAATAAATCTGAAATCTGTGAATTTGTAGTTACGTCACATAAAAACGTTTTTACAATTTGGAAAAATCTTCGTAACTTAATTCGGGAATCGAACTGTTTTTATAGGTAAGGTTGTACGGAACCCTTAGTGCGCGAGTCCGACTCACACTTGCTCTGTTTTTTTTTAATGATATAAACTAGTGCTTGACTGTATCCCACCCGATGGTAAGTGATGCAAATCGTGTGATTATTTTCCAAAGATAGTCATGTCTAGTCATTCCTAACGCTACATAGTTTAACGCGAATTCGTCCGGCGAACTAATAAGCCCACAGAATAGTAATAAATCTCGCATAATGTGTGTCTGCTGGCTTATTGATTCTCGTCATTTGGGCATGTTTGTTTACTTCACCATGAAGTGTCGATAGAGCCTTGTTATTTGTCTATCAAACTGATTTATTTCGTTATTTAAAATTATTTAATACTAGCCGGGCGAACCAGGCTAACCCGGGCGAAGCTGTGGGCAAAACCCGCAGCTTCGCCCGGGTACATAAAATATAGCCTATGTCACTCAGGAATAAAGCAGCTTTCTATCAATGAAAAAATTTTAGCAATCGGACCAGTCATCATCATTATTTCAGCCGAAAGACTTCCACCGTTGGACATAGGCCTCCCCCAAGCGTCGCTACAAAGACTGAACCTGTGCGTTTCGCATCCACCGCACTCCCGCGACTCTCACCAGGTCGTCGGTCCACCTTGTGGGAGGCCTTCCAACGCTGCATTTTCCGGTGCGCGGTCGCCATTCTAGAACCTTTCGGCCCCATAGACCCTTTAGTTTAGTGATTCTTCGGGCTATGTCGAGATAGAAAGTGTCGGTGTCGAAAGTGTATGTGTCGGTGTGCGATTATCGGACCAGAGAGATTAGAGACCACTTTCAGAGATTACCTTCTACAAACAAAAAAAAAAACAAAATATTAAACTTTACCTCTTTATAATATTAGTGTAGATTGTTAGCTTTAAAGAATTGACTTTTGAAGTACCGGCACGGACGACACGGACTGCAGGAGACGGACTATAGGCGAACCTGCGACCCGCACCGCAGCAGCTATTCGTTCAACCACTGCGCATACTTGCTGACGAACATTAAGTCATATGGTCTCACCAAATGCAACCACATATTTCAAACAGCATTAATTTCATTTACAATGACATAATTCCGTTAAAAGGCACTACAAAATGTAAAGCCAATACTGTCAACACAGTTATTTCAATCCGCTTTTATTATCCACTCCATAAATGGCAGGATGACAAAATCATTGTTATGACGTCACGGGAATAGCATTCTGATGGCATATGAATTCAGTGGCGATGGCTGCAGTACAATTATAATATTGGTTGAATAATTAACCCGATTGCTGCATCGTTTCGCCACAATTGCTCTGTTATGGCTATCGCTTTAGGGAGGGGATGAGGTGATATCGATTTCGATAAAAAAATATGTATTTTAAAAGTTACTGTTAAAGTTGGAAATTCTTAAGAGCGAGCAGTTGCTCGCTCCATTTCCATACAACCGCTCTTACGTGATTTTGATGTTATTATTACACATTTTTCTCCAGATATTTTGGATACACAATAATTTTGTGGTTATTATCTAGATTTTTATAGAAATCAAAACATAAATTTGTGTAAAACTAATCTAGTAAAGACTTCTGAAAATCTGCTATTTTACGTGAACTTTGGCCCTCGATAATGTAATCATATATTAAAAATATAATAAGTACATATTGATGTACTTATTATATTTTTAATATATGATTACATTATCGGATCAAAAAAATTGTCGTCATTCAGAATCTCGATTAAATGTGCAAGGCTTCTATTGAGAAGCCTTGCACATTTAATCGAGATTCTGAACGACGACAATTTTTCTGAAAAACTTTTAAGGGTTTAAAAAAAGACACGTATTTCCTGGAACAAGTTTTGTGAAATATTTGATTACCGAATGCCAACAGACTTTTCAGGCGTTATCTCTCTTTTTCGCATTGCCTCATGATGATGAAACATCGCTTTTAGATTGCATTAGATGAAGCAACTAGCTTTTAAACCATGCTCGACGTTGACGACAGGCGAGTGGAGAAGAACCCTCTTAAGCCTTCTTGAAGGCAAGTTGTTAAAACGATGCTTATGGACATCTGCAGCACTATTGATTTGTCACATTAGATATAGCGCTAAAATGCTTCAGTTGCCTTTTTGGATGGTACCTTCTCGCGCTTTGGGTGGAGCAAGAGCTATCTCACTCCACCCAGAGCGAAAAAAAGACATTACCACACACTAGGAATCACTTTTGTATCGTGGGTACATTCACAAACATTTAAACTCACATACAAAAGACATCCAGACCCGGAACACCTATCCGTAGGCTGTACAAATATTTGTTCCGTGAATTGAACCCGAGATCTGCCGAGCAGCTGTCTGTTGCTCAACTACAGCATAAAATCTAAACTAAACAAAAAAGTATAAAAATGATCTTGTTAGGCGTCCCCCACATTAGGCGTCCCCCACATTAGGCGTGTGCGTTTCTCGGGCGTTTGACCTACGCTGGAGCCGCGTGCGTGCCGCAAGCACGCTGCAAAAGCGTTGCGTGTTGCCGCCGTGTGACGTGTGTCCAGCGAGCGCGCGGCGCGCACGCTGCACACACTTCACACGGCGGCAAACACTGAAGACTAACTTTTTTGGAAACAGTAGCGGGCGGCGGGGATAGCGGGTGAAGAGGTAAGAACGCGACGCAAGCGCCGCGTGCACTCACCACACCTGCCGCAGGGCAGCAAAACGCGACGCTAACGCAGCGCCCTCGCGGCCTGCACCCATTGCTCACGCTACTCACACGCTCGAGGAACGCGCACGCCTAATGTGGGGTCAGCCTTAAACTTCAGTAGCTTTTGACAATGTCAGACATTTACTGACTAAAACCCAGTTGCCATTTGCATTCTAGGGCCGCGGTAACGCTATCAAATATATTTTGGAGCCCTAGAACAACCCTGTAGCCCTAGAACAATCCCACAAAAGATCTTTTGGTTGTAGCTACTAGGAAACCTGGTACAATAAAAGTAGAACTACATTGGGCACACGTGTGCCACGTACGTAGATCTAGGCGCGTCTCCATACATTTTATATGGCAACTAGACTTGTAGAGCTACATTAGATTCACTGTATTTTCTACTACTTCTGTATTCATTCAATGTAGTTCTAGCTTAAATGTGATCCGAAAACGTTTTGTGCGTATGAGTGTGAAGTCCACCATATAAAGGTGGCGCAACGCTGTACGTCGGGTAGTCCGATGACGAAAAGGCCTCCCCATATCCTAGAAAAACCTGAGCTTGAGCGATCTTTGGACAAGTTTGATGAACAGAGGCCCAAGCACGAGCGGTTAACGCGATCCAATTGACGACCTTAACTGAACTACTAAGAAAGAAAGAAAGAAAGAAAACATTTATTCGAGACTCGCACAGGACAAACAACAATAAAATAAAAAGTAACTTCTTAGTCTATAAATACTTAACTTAAAAATAATAGAAAACAATATTAAAAGGTAAAAATAAAAGGCCTGTGCGAGACCAAAAAGGCTCCTATCTCAGCATATGCTGCGATATTTAACTAAAAAGTAAAAATAACGCAGCGCTGGAAACTAAAAGGAAGGAGCTGTATAAGGGTGTATTAATAGCTCCATCCCTAATTCTCGTTCACCCGCTTGACATTTTAACATGTCATGGTGAGGTATGGGATCATCACACCTTCGGTTCCGCTGTCTATTCACCGCGCTCGATCTCAACAACGACGTCCCAGGCGCCCACTGAGTAACTATGACAATAACAAAATTACAGTTACTCCAAACACCAAAATATCGATAAAACCACTCGATTAATTCAGCCAGCAGTGATTTAATCGAGTGTAGGCCATCCTTTCGCCTATACAGGTTGTTCCGATACGAGTGGCACATTACCTCCGTCGCCTACACGAATTGATGGTGATTTTATTCCGACCAGTGACCGCCATTTTGGAACTTTACCGGCGCCATTGTTTTGTTTCGTTACGTCAGTCTTTTTGATTGAATGGTCGGCTATAGTTGAGAATGCGCTTTTTATTTTTATTTATTTGTGTACATATTTGGAAAAAGTTATAGATTGTAATTATATTATTAATTGAAGTACCTATAGCATAGTCAGCTTTATAATGTTCCCACTATTAGGACTCAGGCCTCCTCTCTAGGAGAAGGAATGGGCCGTAATCCACCACGCGAGCCCAGTGCGGGTTGGTGGATGTTATCTATATGTCTTCGAATTTTTGGTTCTAGGACATGCCGGTTTCCTCACGATGTTTTCCTTCACCGTTTTGAGAGCAGTGGTGATGAAATAAATTACACAAAGTAAGTGCCTGGCTGGGTTTAAACCCGCGACCTACAACTCGTAAGTCGGGACCATTACCACTCGGCCACCAATGCTCCATTAATTGGAGTACTAAATGCTAATTGATATTCATTTTTCTTGTAAATGATTTTTGAAAATATGTTTTTAAAAAACACTTTTATACATCAACTTTTTAGTCAATTTATTAAACTAAATGAGGCCGGTGTTTGCTAACTGACTACCATGAGAATAAACACCGAAGTGAACTCGGGGGTTAAAGTCTCTTTAAAAGTCCATACAGCAAACATGTATTGGTCAAATCATATAAAAACCATACAGATAGGTATTCGAGGTGGTCTTTTGAGGGAAGAACCACACAGATTTGGGTGGAGCTGTCCAGTCAGTGCAAGCATTTGTCAGTATTCGGGTAGCTCTACTCAGGACTACTAAAAAACTGAAGAATAGAATAGGGTAGGAAATTGGAATAGGTAGAGAATGCCTAAGGCAATAAGTCCGCCATTGTACTGTTGTGTTATATTAACATTAAATAAACTGGTTATTTCTATAGAAGTTTCTTCTAGCGGACCTGTGAAAGGACAATGAGATATTGAAAAAGGTGTAAAAACTAGAGAAGAAGTAAGTAAAGTTTTAAACTATAGTATCAAGTAAACGAAGGTACACATGCCATTTTAAAATTAGAAAAAAAACTTGTAATACACAACACACACCACACACTACACTGCACACGCTTGCTTGCTTGCTGCACTACATTTGTATTATTGTAGGCTGTCTAGTAGATATCGCTGTCAGCGAAACAGACTGCCATTGTGTCCATAGATTCAAGTTTCTGTGAAATTATTACTATTTTTAACCGACTTCAAAAAGGAGGAGGTTATATGTTCGGTTGAATGTATGTTTTTTTTTTTTATGTATGTTCACCGATTTCTCGGTCAATTGTGGACCGATTCTGAAATTTTTTTTTTTTGTTTGATAGGTTATGCTTTCGAATTGGTCCCATAGAAATATTGTTATGATCTGATCATGAACTTCGAAGATATGGAACAGAACTCCTCATAGGATTACAGCAGAACCGTCGTAACAAGTAAAATTGCTTTGTTTATACGTGTAGTCGATGACTGACTGAAAGTAGAGCGGGAATATATCGAACTGATCTGATGATGAAGCCTGAAGTTAGGCACCGGAACTCTGTAATAAATTAATGTAATCTAACCGTGTTTGGGATTATTAGAATTGTCATGAGATGCACTCTGGCTATAAGGTATTTAAGTTTGGCTGAGTTTTTAGTGGTGGTACCATAACTAAAAAGTGTAAAATAAAAAACTTTTTACAAAAAAAATACAACCGACTTCAAAGTAAAAAAACACTGAAAAGTGCAAAATAACTTTAATTTCGGAAGTCGGTGTTAAATAACGAAGAGACAAAACTATTATAGAAACACCGACTTCCGAAATTAAAGTTATTTTGCACTTTTCAGTGTTTTTTTACTTTGAAGTCGGTTGTATTTTTTTTGTAAAAAGTTTTTTTGGTGTATAGTAACGTTTATTCTATTATATTCAAATCTCTACACTAATATTATAAAGAGGTAAAGTTGTTTTTTTGTTTGTAGGAGGTAAACTCGTTTTGGTCCGATTGCGAAATTTTTTTACCGATAGAAAGCTGCTTCATTCCTGAGTGACATACCTAGGCTATATTTTATGTATGCGGGTGAAGCCGCGGGCAAAAGCTTATAATTTTTAAAAGAAACATAATTATATATAATTAACACCGTTGAGAGTTTTTTGTATTTTTTTGGGATTATTTTTTTCTGTATAAAGCTGACATTATTAGTTTTTTTTTTTTAAATATCAATAAGTTTATTTTAACCCCATTGTACTCAGTAACGAAAGAATGAAAGAAAAATCGTGAACGTATATTTATAAATAAAAACTTTTTGCAGAGGGCGCCTGAAGGAACACAGGTGGATTTTAGGCAGGTAAAGTCTGACACATCTTCCCACTCCACCCAGAGTAAGAGATTTCAATTAAACAAAAGGCCAGACTCGTAACAAGTGTCTACCAGTTTCTGCTTCATCATCATCATCATCCATTTCAGCCGAAAGACGTCTAGTGCTCGACATAGGCCTCCCCCAAATGTCGCCACAAAGAACGGTCCTGTGCGTCTCACATCCATCGCATTCCTGCGACTCTCACCAGGTAATCGGACCATCGGCCTACCTCATCAGAAAACAGCGCATGTGTTAATTTATGCGATCCTTATGCGTTAATAAGTTAGTAGTATGGACTTTTTTTTCGCACTGAGCTCGCGTGGTGGATTACGGCTCATTCCTTCTCCTAGAGAGGAGGCCTGAGTCCCAGTAGTAGGAACATTAAAAGGCTGATTATGCTTATATTGCTTTAAATGCTTATATTATTGTTTCTTCCTAATATTATGCTTATATTGACTATTGATAGGTCCCTGACATTTAAGTCTCACTGCCTAAAAACAAAATAAAAAGTCGGGACTAGAAACAATATCATTCGCCGCCTTACATCCAGCTTCTGGGGAGCATCACCACAAGTTCTTTGCAGTTCAGGCCTATGCCTTTCTTTTTCGGCAGGAGAGTTTGCATGCCCAGTGTGGCATCGTTCCGCTCACGCTAGAGAAGTGGACATAGCGCTGAACGATACCTGTCGCATTGTAACGGGGTACTTAAAACCTACCCCTCTTGCAATGTTGTATCCTCTAGCAGGTATAGCTCCTCCAGAAGTTCGCCGCGAGATAGCCAGCCGCATCGAGAAGAGTAAACAGGAACGGGACGGCCGTCACCCCCTGCATAAACATCAACTTATACCTGCACGTCTAAAGAGTCGTAAAAGCTTTATGCGATTTAAGACAGTGCAGAGGACGAGATATGCGCGCTGTGGAAGCAGAAGCACCCCACTCCTACACATTTCATCACCCCGTCAGAAAATCTCCCCTCTGGACGCGAACTGCAGTGGCCAATCTGGAAATCTTTTAACCTACTGCGGACCCAGGTTGGCCGCTGTAAAAACATTTTGGCCAAATGGGGCTTCCTCGACCCATCTCTAACACAGTGCCAGTGTGGAGCCGCTGCACAGGACATGCGTCATTTGCTATGCTGCACAACCACCTGCAGTTTTCAGGATCTATCCGAGGCCAATAACAGAGCCGTAGAGGTTGCCAAATACTGGTCAGAAAATATTTAGTTAGAGTACATCGACATGAAAAGAAGAAGAATTGACTATTTTGCTGTTAAAAAGTGGTTTTAACCGCTTAAAAGACACGGATAGAGATACCTATGTTGGTACGTTCACATCTCTCATTTCAAAGGCCAAACCACCTCTCATACAACACAATCAATACCCAAATCCGGCAAAAACACGAAATACATCGCAATAAGGAAAACAGTTCACCGCACACTGGGGGCTGAGCATAATAAAAACTAATAGAAATGGACGCCATTAGCCGTTGTCGACTATTGGCGATCTGTGTGGAGTGTGTGTAGATAGATTTGTAGAAGGAAAAGTATTTTTCTTGTAGTTTATTTAGAAACAATGTCGGTCAAAACATTGAAAGACTAAAACTGATAGGATGTATTCATCACATCACTCATCATCATCACTTCAGCCGAAAGACGTCCACTGTTGGACATAGGCCTCTCCCAAGCGTCTCCACAACGACCGATTCTGTGTGTCTCGCATCCACCGCATTCCCGCGACTCTCACCAGGTCGTTAGGATGTATTACTTGAATGCTATACTTGTGACGTGTTCGCGGATGAAATAATGAAAATCTTGTCTGTCTGTCTGGAGTATTGTAAGATGTGTAGTTTTCATCATCATCATCATCATCATTTCAGCCGAAAGACGTCCACTGCTGGACATAGGCCTCCCCCAAGCGTCGCCACAGCGAACGGTCCCGTGCGTCCCGCATCCATCGGACTCCCGCAACCGTTACCAAGACATCGGTCCACCTTGTAGGAGGCCTTCCAACGCTACGTCTTCCGGTACGTGGTCGCCATTCCAGAACCTTTCGGCCCCAACGGCCATCTGTTCTGCGAGCAATGTGCCCTGCCCATTGCCACTTTAGTTTGGCGATTCTTCGTGCTATGTCGGCCACCTTGGTTCTCCTGCGGATATCCTCATTCCTGATTCGATCACGCAAGGAAACTCCGAGCATAGCCCTCTCCATTGCCCTTTGGGTGACTTTAAGCCTTCTGATGAGGCCCATTGTAAGCGACCACGTTTCGGAGTCATATGTCATCACTGGCAACACGCACTGGTCATAGACTTTCGTCGTGTGTAGTTTTATCTCATTATTATTTTGTTCATATTTTATACCAAAAACATGTCTTTAACTAATATAATTCGCCTTTGGCTGTGTTATGTTAAAGTAAATAAATAAATGTATTCCAGGATCATAGTTAAATAGGCTTTTTTTTTTTTCGACTGGGAAAATCATCTAATGACATCGGCTCTTGGGCGGAGCGGGAGATAATGTCAGACTTTTACTGACTAAAAACCCACTCCTGTTCCATCGTTACCTTTCGTACGAGGGCCGAGTCTTCCTTTCAGTATCAGACCCTTGGCCCCAGTAGGCTTATTTTGTTCATATTTTATACCAAAAACATGTCTTTAACTAATATAATTCGCCTTTGGCCGTGTTATGTTAAAGTAAAAAAATAAATAAATGTATTCCAGGATCATAGTTAAATAGGCTTGTGGACGGCGAGCAATGGGTAGCTCGCCGTCCGCTAGGGACCAAGCCCGGAACAACGGCGTGTTGTGTTCGACGCGAGCCTAAAGGTAGAACTACACTGCGCACACGTGTACCACGCCGATCTTGGCGCGTCGGTCTCCATACATTCATAAGGCAACTAGACTTGTAGAGCTACATTAGATCTACGCCACGCGACGTCGTTCTACGTACAAAACAGGCACTAACTCTCAAATACTCTCGCGATTAATCCGCCAGGGTCACACATCCACGACCAAATATTTCTACTCGTCAGCTCCTCTGTCACCTATGGGGATTGAAGAGCTAAACGAGATGGAGTACCCAGTCGCAAACACAAGACCCTGGTGAATAGGACGCGAAAACACTCTAAAACTTTTTTTATATTCCACAATCATCACACAACGCCATCTAGTCTCAAACTAAGCAGAGCTTGTGGTATGAGTATTAGACAACTGATAAACATATCTACTTATATATTTCTAAATACATACATATTATAGATAAATTACACCCAGGCACAGAACAAATGATCATGCTCATCACACAAATATTTGTCCTGTATGGGAATCGAACCAACGCCTCCGGCATAGCAGTCAGGACCACTAACCACTAGACCAACAGGCTTGTCGAAACAAAGTCTTCAAAAATGTCTCTCTGTTTCCTAAACTAGATGTATGTTCATTTAACTTAGGAGGCAACAAGCTGATACTCTAGTAAAATTCTCAACAAAAAAACAAACCATTACGTATCTCAACTCGCGACAAAAAGTCGCAAGTCTACGTATAGAGTCGCCAGTGTGTATCTTGGGGACTGTCAAGCGTTGACATCCCACGTGCATTACAAGAAATGTGCCTCGGGCGGTACTGGGTACAGTCGGCAAGAAAAACAGCTCACCTTTTGGAAGATCAGAAAAATATTTTTACCAATTATTTTTTGGCACGAGTTATTTATGAAAATGACATGAGAATTAAAAGTTGTGATAACCAACTTCTCAGAAGCCACATGCTTGCATGCATGCATAGGACTGGAAATGTTTTCTTTTTTTTTTAAGCTTTTGAGTGCGTAATTAGAGACACAATAGTAAGACAATGGCGCGTGAACGCCGGCGTTAATGCGGGGATCAACAGCTTAATGATATAAACTAGTGCTTGACTGCGATCGCACCTGATGGTAAGCAGTGATACAATTGTTGATGGTGAGGCGCACTAGTTTATTAAGAGCCTATTCACTCTAGCCTTGAAGACACCTAAATTATAATGGGGTTAAAAATACATTATTGATGTCTTTGCGTCAGTAGTTATTTATACATTACGTAGTTACTGATTAGTAAACATCATAATATTACTAAAATCACATAAAGACGGTGGGTAGACTATCAGGCTTACGCAAAAATGACGAGTTACTATTTATATTACATTGAGTGAATTCTCAAATGAAATTTATAATTTTTCATATTTTTTTTTATATAATAATTTATTAGTCCAGTGTTACAGAATATATCTTATTCTTAGATATATATCAATGATCTTAACACTAACGTTATGTTACTTATGGGTATTCGCAGTAACTGGTAAAATTAATATTAAATTGAACTGTGGTCCCCAAACTAGGCAGCGCCTGTATCTTGGGGTTTTTTTTTTTTTTTTTTTTTAGGGGGGAAAATCATCTTATGACGGAGCGGAAAGTAGTGTCAGACTTTTACTGACTAAAAACCCACTCCTGTTCCTTCTTTGCCTTCGTCCCAGGGCCCCGGGTTTCGCTTTCACACTACCCGTGGCCCCAGTAGGCTTCGACCCTGTTGGGCCCCTACGATTTGCTGACATCTCCATGAGGCGCGCGTGGAACAATACGCGCCGTCGACGACTTGGGCTTGGTCCGGACGGTTACCGGACGATCGGACGGCGAGCCACCCATTGCTCGCCGTCCGCAAGCCCTCGCCTACGGTGGCCGGAAATCGGGATCGGAATCCCGGCGGCGGTTGGGGCGTGAGGACCGTTGCCTCACGTGATCGGCCGCCTCCTTTGCTAGCATTACTGCTTCGCAGAAGGAGGCGACCGCCTGCCACTCTTCCTCGCTCCGGACCATGGCCTGTACCAAGGCCCGGCGCGAGAGATCGCCGCCGCCGATCGCCCCCACGAGGACACGGCGTTGCTCTGCCCAAGCGGGGCACACCTCCACCGTGTGCTCCACCGTGTCCTCCGGGCGGTCCGCACAGTGGCGACACCCGGGCGTCTCTTCCGCACGAATTCGGTGCAGGAACTTCCCGAACTTACCGTGTTCGGTGAGAACCTGCGTCATGCGGAAGGTGAGGACGCCGTGAGGTCTTTCCAACCACGCCTCAAAGAGGGGACTTACCGCCATAATTGTATCTTGGGGTTACGTTTTAGTTATATTTAGTCCAAGACATGCTAACTGCTAACTTTCATACTTGTAACAAGTTTTTTTTTTAAAATCATGTATGTAAATCAAATACCAAGTCAATAATACTAGTTCTAGGACATATTCAATGAATTTGAAACCAGACAAATATTCCAAATTTTTAACTTCTATAATATTGATAGGTTCGCGTTTGACAACTACTTCACCATTATTGAGCAGGGGTGGCCGAGTGTTAAAGGCCTCGACTTACGAGTTGTAAGGTTGCGAGTTCAAACCCAGCTAGGTGCAATACTTTGTGTTATTTCATCAAAACGGTTCTCAAGACGGTGAAGGAAAATGTCGTGAGGAATCCGGCATGTCCTAGAACCAAAAATTCGAAGACATGTGACATCCACCAACCCAAAATGGGCCTGCGTGGTGGATTACAGCCCATTCTCTCTCATAAAGAGGAGGCCTGAGTCCCAATATTGGGAACATTATAAGACCGACTATGCTATGCTATGCTAACTACTGCACCTGATGGTAAGTAATGCTGTGGTCGACAATGGAGCACGCTTGCCTAGAAGTAACCTTTTTGCTTTTTATTTAACGATCCTAAGTTCTCAGAAAACACTGACTCTGATAGATTCCACAACTTAGCAGTACGCATAATGAATGTGTTCTTCAAACGATTTGTGCTTATGGGTGGGGTTTTCAGCATGCACCAGTTTTTTTTTGGTGGGATATCATCCAATGACTTTCTCTAGGGCGGAGCGGGCGGGTGTGTCAGACTTTTTATTGACTAAAACCCACTCTGCCTTGTATCCCAGGATCCCAGGGTTCCCTTCCGGATAACCCATGGCCCCAGTAGGCTTCGGCCTTGCTAGACCCGGGTTTGGTCCGGTTGGTTACCGGACGGCCGGACGACGAGTTACCCATTACTCGTCGTCCGCAAGCCCAACCACGCACCGGTAGCGCATATAGATAGTCCGAGTAAAGATTATTCAAACAGAAAATACTGAAACAAATTTTCCCAACCAACTGTCCTTCCATAATCGAAAACCCCAACATATTACAAAGAAAAATAATAACCTTTGCACACGACTGTACGTAGAGGTACAGTCAAGCACAATGCAAACAATAGCGCAACCCAACAGCGCACAAATCTTAATCTTAGCATTCATTATGGCGCAGAAACGAACCTGAATTTATTCTAGGTAACCTCGCACCGAACGCTTATGAACTACGGGTAGCTTCACTGTGGGGCAAGGTTCTTTATTTATATATAAAATATAAGTTAATGATAAATGATATTTACTTTGACTGACTGGTAGAGAATGCCTAAGACTTTTGTGTTGCTTGAAGTTTTAATAAATAAATAAATTTGGCAAATAGGTTAAAAAAACACTAAAAGGATCAAAATAACTGAAGTCCGTGTTTCTCGGTATTGTTTGTTTCCTATTTAAAACCGACTTCCGAAATTAAAGTTGATTTGATCCTTTTAGTGTTTTTTAAACTTTTTATTTCACACTTTTTAGTTGCGATACACTTATATACAGAGTGCCTATTTCTCATGACAATTCCATTTAACCCAAACTCTGCTGGGTTACATTGTTTTATTATGAAGTTCCTGTGTCTACCTTCCACCTTCTGGCTCCATCATCAGATCAGTTCGATAGTACCTTATAGCCAAACTGCATTTCATGGCAATTCTTATAAGCCCAAATACGGCTAGGATACATTGATTAATTACGTAGTTCCAGTGCCTATCTTCCGGCTCCATCATAATCATCAGGTAACTTCGATGATACCATTTTCAACATAATTATTCAGAAACATTTGTTTATTTGTATTTTAGCTTAACTATCTTCAGTGTGATATCTATGTGAGTATGAAGTTCCGTTGGCCATTTCTGGTCTTCATGAAGAAAGACCAGAAATGGCCAACAGAACTTTATCAAATGTTACTTTTTGACTGTAAATGCTTAAATTCTCGATGAAAATACCTAAATCACCATATGGTTTCCGATAATATTTGAGGAGTTCCCTCGATTCCTCATAGATCCCATCATCAGAATTGGATTTTGAAAAAAAAAATGGTACTAATCTGAAAGTATATCCTTTAAGGGGAAAAAAATTTTGCAAGTCAGTCCATAAATGACGGAGTTCTGAGGTAATAAACATGAAAGTAATGCAACCGAATTGATAACCTCCTCTTTTTTGGAAGTCGGTTAAAAACAGTCTTACACGACAATTTTTTCGTCAGTTTAGACTAAATGAGGCCAGTGTTTCCTAGCTGATCATTCTGAGAAAAAACACTGAAACAAACCAAGATGTCTGAGTACGTCATAATCATGACGGTTAAGTCCCCTCTTTGAGTAGTGGCTGGAGAGACATCACGGGGTCCTCAACTTTCGTATGACGCAAGTCCTCACCGAAAATGGTAAGTTCGGGAGGTTCCTGCACTTGATTCATGAGGAAGAAACACTCAGGTGTCACCATTGTGCGAACCGCGTGGAGAACACGGTGGAGCATACGGTGGAGATGTGCCACCCTTAGGTGGAGCACCGCCGTGTCTTTGTGGAGGCAATTAGCGGCGATGACGTCTCACAATGGACCCTGGTTAAGGCCGTGGTCTGTGGCGAGAAAGAATGGGAAGCGGTCACCTCCTTCTGCAAAACAGTAATGCTCGTGAAGGAGATGATTGCGGCTATCTCCTTGGGGGAACCGATATCCTTCAGCCCCTAGCGCCGCCGATGGAGTCACCCCAGGCATTGGGAGTTGTAAAGCAATCCCTGGACACCGTATAAGGGCGCGCACTATGTTGATTGCTTTTTTTTCCTTTTCAGTAATTTTAACGTGTCTGGCAAATTGAGTATTTTCTGCGGCCTAACCAAATGTCCTTTCCTTGGTATTGTTCGTCAAGTCGTTGAGCTCCTTAGTAGTCCTGAGTTGAGCTTTACGTATACTGACAAATGCTTGCACTGATTGGACAGGTCCACTCAAATCTGTATGGTTCTTTCTTCAAAAGACCATTTCAGACAAATGTGATTTGACCATTACATATTTACTGTATGGATTTTAAAAGAGACTTTGACCCCTGAGTTTGTTTCGGTGTTTCTTCTCAGGGTAGTCAGCTAGGAAATACCGGCCTCATCTAGTTTAAAAAGGACGAAAAAAAAATTGACGTGTAAAAGTGTTTTTTTTAAACCTATTTACAAAATAAATATCATTTCTCATTTATCATTGCCATCCAGCCGTTTGTCCAAGTCATCGACGGCACGTAGTGTTCCACGCACGAGCAGGACCTATCAGCAAAACAGTAGGAGCCCAGTATGGCCGATACCTGCCAGGGTCACGGGAATTTTAAAAAAAGAGATACCTTGGTCCTGGAACGCGAAGGAGAACTGAAGGATGCAGGTGGGTTTTAGTCAGTAAAAGTTTGACACGCCCTCTCGCTCTGCCCAGAGTGCGATAACTTATTTGATGATGATGATGACAGACAGATAGACAGACAGACGGACAACAAAATGATCCTATAAGGGTTCCGTTTTTTTTCCTTTTAAGGTACGGTACCCTAAAAATGATTGATTTTACAATATTTCCATAATGTTCTATTGTTCGTGGATGTTAGGGGGGTCCAAAATTTGAATGAAGAAACCGACTTACACATGGGTGAAGCCACTAGCAGAAGCCAGCCCCCTTAGCCAAGTTACAACCGTTTCGATTCTCGTTTCGTTGATCGCCTCGAGTCGGCCACGCCTCCTATTCCTTTGTTCTGACCACGTGACTGAGCGCTGAGATGACGTCAGAATAAATAAATCTGAGGCGTGGCCTACTCGAGGCGATCGACGAAAAGAGAATCGAAACGAAACGGTTGTAACTTGGCTAGGGGGCAGTAATAAATAAATAAACGACCCGGAAACCGAACAGCAACCCACACCGCCCCAAAAACATTTGCACCACACATCCTAATTCCGCTCCCACAATTTTTACACAATACACCTGAAACGGGCAATCATTCCCTTTCAGTAATGAGAGAGAATATTACTCGATCGCCCTCGGGCGGTTTTAATTTACCGTAAGATCACCTACAGTATATAAGTTCTTTTTTTTTCAACGTAATAAGGCGTTCCGAGTTACTCAGCGTTTTATATAACATCGATTAAGAGTTATGATTGTAAAGAGAATGAGGTTTTTTCGTATCTTTTTGGAGGATCTTGTGTTTGGCAAAATGGCTGCCGTTTTGTGTTGTTTTTTATTTTTTAAGGGGGGCTTTCGATGTGCAGTTTTTCTTTGAGCTTTTGTGTCTTTTAATTAATTGATAATATTTTTGTTGACAATGTACTTACGTATCAGACTTACGATATTTTCTCTGCTGAGACTCTGGCCTCCGTTCTAGAAGAGGAAATTGGCCGCAATTCACTATGCAAATCCAGTGTGAGTTGGTAGATAGCACATCTCTTTAGATTCTTGAGAATTCTTGAGAGCAGAGGTGTTCGAGTGGTAACGGCCCCGACTTACGAGTTGTAGGTCGCGGGTTCAAACCCAGCCAGGCGCATTACTTTGTGTAATTTATTTCATCACCACTGCTCTCAAAACGGTGAAGGAAAACATTGTGAGGAAACCGGCATGTCCTAGAACCAAAAATTCGAAGACATGCGACATTCACCAACCCGCACTGGGCACGCGTGGTGGATTACAGCCCATTCCCTCTCCTAGAGAGGAGGAATGAGTCCCAACAGTGGGAACATTATAAGGCCGACTATGCTATGCTATGCAACATCTCTTTAAATTTTTGGTTCTAGATTTCCTCACAATGTTTTCTTCAATAGTTTTGTAAGCAGTGGTGATGAACTAAATTACACAAAGTAAAGTGCCTGCCAGGGTTTGAACCCGCGACGTGTGATTCGTAAATCAGGGCCCCACTAACCAGTTACTGGTCTCGTAAATCGGGGCCCCACTAACCAGCTACTGCTTTCATAAATCGGGGCCACACTAACTAGCTACTGCTCTCGTAAATCGGGGCCCCACTAACCAGCTACTGGTCTCGTAAATCGAGGCCCCACTAACCAGCTACTGCTTTTATAAATCGGGGCCACACTAACTAGCTACTGGTCTCGTAAATCGGGGCCCCACTAACCAGCTACTGCTCTCGTAAATCGGGGCCCCACTAACCAGCTACTGCTCTCGTAAATCGGGGCCCCACTAACCAGCTACTGCTCTCGTAAATCGGGGCCCCACTAACCAGCTACTGCTCTCGTAAATCGGGGCCCCACTAACCAGCTACTGGTCTCGTAAATCGAGAACCCACTAACCAGCTACTGCTCTCGTAAATCGGGGCCCCACGAACCAGCTACTGCTTTCATAAATCGGGGCCCCACTAACCAGCTACTGCTTTCATAAATCGGGGCCCACTAACCAGCTACTGCTTTCATAAATCGGGGCCCCACTAACCAGCTACTGCTTTCATAAATCGGGGCCCCACTAACCAGCTACTACTTTCATAAATCGGGGCCCCACTAACCAGCTACTGCTTTCATAAATTGGGGCCCCACTAACCAGCTACTACTTTCATAAATCGGGACCCCACTAACCAGCTACTGCTCTCGTAAATCGGGGCCCCACTAACCAGCTACTGCTTTCATAAATCGGGGCCCCACTAACCAGCTACTGCTTTCATAAATCGGGGCCCCACTAACCAGCTACTGCTTTCATAAATCGGGGCCCCACTAACCAGCTACTGCTTTCATAAATCGGGGCACCACTAACCAGCTACTGCTTTCATAAATTGGGGCCCCACTAACCAGCTACTGCTCTCGTAAATCGGGGCCACACTAACCAGCTAGTGGTCTCATAAATCGGGGCCACACTAACCAGCTACTGGTCTCGTAAATCGGGGCCCCACTAACCAGCTACTGCTTTCATAAATCGGGGCCCCACTAACCAGCTACTGATCTCATAAGTCAAAATTTAATGTTATCGCGATTGATTGTTAAATTAGTATTCATATTCACAGGTACTTGCACCCTCTGACAGATCGCTGATGTTTTAAAAGTCGCCTTAGATTAGAAAGCGATACGAATTCTGTAGAATATACATTATGCATTAGATAATTATTTATTAATCTGAATATATAAAAGGCAAAGTTCTGGCTCACTCACACAGGTACCACACCAGCCTTCAGCCAAGTTACAACCGTTTCGTTTCGATTCTCTTTTCGTTGATCGCCTCGAGTCGGTCACGCCTCCTATTCCTTTGTTCTGACAATGTGACTGAGCGTTGAGATGACGTCAGAATAAAGGAATCGGCAGCAGGCCTAGCCAAGTTAAGTCTCGTTTCGAATCTCTTTCTACAGTCGGTAAAGCCTCCAATTCCTTTGTTCTGACCACGTGACTTAACGTTAAGATGATGTCATTCCCATACATTTGAAGTTTTCTACTAGCGTTAACGATTGTAGATTATCAACATGGCTAAGCCTTCTGGACCCAGAACGCTCAAATTTTACATTCCCAAAGAGGCTCCTTTTTCACTCGTCTATCGTCAACATCGAGCATGGTTTAAAAGCTTGTTACTTCATCTAACGCAATCCAATGCGATGTTTGACAAAAAGGCAACGCAAAAAAAGAGAGATAACGCCTGAAAACTCTGTTAGCATTCGGTAATTCCGTGACTTACTTACTTGAATATTTTACAAAACTTGTTCCAGGAAATACGTGTTTTTTTTAAACCCTTAAAAGTTTTTGAAAAAAATTGTCGTCATTTAGAATCTTGATTAAATTTGCAAGGCTTTTATTGTTATACTTTTTTTGACTATTCAAATTTTTGAGTAACAAATTATGAAGTATCAAAGTTCATGCAAAATAGCAGATTTTCATAGAACTTGACTGGATTACTTTTACTCAAATTTATAAATTGATTTCAACAGAAGCCTACATAATATCCACAAGATACTGTGTTTTCAAAATATCTAATGAAAAAAGAGTAATAACGTCATAATCGCGTAAGAGCGGTTGTATGAAAAACAGTAAATATGTATGTCGAGTTGCATCCCCTTAATAAACTTGTGCGCCTCACCATCAACCATTGCCTCACTATTTACTATCAGGTGAGATTGCAGTCAAGCAATAGTTAGCAAAAATACGGAGACACATTAGCAAACTTATATCCGCAAGAACGTATCACCACATTACTATATTTATGTATAGACGTACAATCGTTACTGAGTAATCGTATATCCTATTTTTGTAAGGCGTCTCGGTTGACTGAATCGAAACAAAAATACTACTTAAAGAAAAATAACAGTAATCGATACTCTAAGTGGATGAAACAAAGGTCCAAAGTTTGTATGGAGAAACTTATCTTCCAGCGAGTGACACTGCTATCAGAAGCTAGATATATAACCTACCTCTATGAGTATAATCAACAAACTTAATGCACAAAAATAAATCACCAATCTAATCAAAGGAAACTATAAAGACGATCACCGTCACGCCAGGGACGCGACCATACCTCATAATAATTATGAGTTATGCCCATAAAATCCTAGCACATTATTTTTATAACCATATAAAAATATTACGATTATATCTTGTCCAAAAGCTACGGTATATTGATGGCGGCCATCTAATTTGGATTAAGATATTATTATGGTGTGTAAGTAGGGTGTAAAAGTATTGATTTAATGGGATGTGTGGTAACCACGATGGGGTGAGCAGTCGATAAATAAAATATAAATTATTGTTTGTAATAAGAACTATTGAGGAAACTACATAATAAAGTTTAGCACAGAAAAGCTTCAAACATCTAATGTCCACGCTTCAAATGAGTGATCAGGTGGACTGCTCACCTAGCCTAGTTACAACCGTTTCGTGTCGAATTCCGTTCTCCAATCGGTAACGCCTCGGTGTCAATTTATTGTAGAAAACGATAAGTTGATAGCCATGTTAACGCGCCTGAGTCGGCCGCTCGTTCTACAACAAAGGATGTAGCGTTGAACATTGTAGAAACGATAACAATTCATTCTATCATTTTGAACGATGTGAACTTGGCTACGAATTTTCTATCGGTTTGTTCTAACCACGTGACTTAACGTTGAGATGGTGTGTGTGTGATTTTCGACTAGCGTTAACGATTGCAGATTATCAACTTGGCTAGGGGTGCTGATGTCACTGGCAGCTGAGGCGGCGCACGGTGGGCTGGAATATCGTTTTGTGGAATTAGGGAGAAAAAACTGCTACTCCAGAGGCTAAGAACCAGGAGGAGGCTGCACGTGCACGCGCGAGGGAGCAACCCTCACGCCCCAGCCGCCGGGATCACGATCCCGATTTCCAGACACCATAGGCGCGGGCTTGTGGATGGCGAGCAATGGGTAGCTCGCGTCCGATCGTCCGGGAACCGTCCGGACCGAGCCCAAATCGTCGACGGCGCGTATTGTTCCACGCGTGCCTCAAGGAGATGTCAGCAAACTGTAGGGGCCCATCACGGCGAAGACTACTGGGGCCATGGGTTTGCTTCTGAAAGGAAAACTCGACCCTGGGACAAAGGCAAAGAAGGAACAGGAGTGGGTTTTTAGTCAGTAAGTGGTCTGACACGCACGTCCGATTCGAGAGTTTACCTAGGGACAGTCGATTTTATTCCATTTAGGTTATACAAAAGAACTGGCCACCGTTGTGTCCAGCTGGCAACAATATAGCCTGATCGATATCTACGGGAGCGCAAATTGCGCGGTACAGTCGAACGCATTTCCTTTTACGATCGCACACCACTGTTTACGTGTTTCGCGAAGATACGGACGATAGGGGCGATGTCCGAACCTATTGATTTGTTTTGGAGAAGGCAACTTTATTTATTTTTTACCCAACTGCAACAGAAGGAGGATTATGTTTTTTTAGTAAAATTGTATCAACGTACACATGGTAAGTTACTTATTTATTATTTTAACCTTTTGAGTAGCGTAATTAGAGACATAATAGAAAGACAATGATCGAGCGAACGCCGGCTTGGGGTATAATGAACCCATGGTAAGTTATTATTTTTTTATTTTAATTAATTAAAAACAAAAAAAAATCACGTAACCTCCACTCTTTTATATATAACTAGTACTAGTGCACTAGTAATGATACTAGTACGTTTAGTTATAACTTAGGATAACATATAGAAGAGCGGAGTCTTCTAATACAGTTTTGTTTTGCTTAAAACGAGACTCTACTAAGGCCGCTATCCCACTAGCGTTTTACGAACGTTGGCGTTAAGGCAACGTCTGCACAGCGTCGGCACTACATAGACGCGACGTTAACGTTGCGCATCCACAGGCTATTAAAAATATTTTAACTAGGTATAAAACGGGCAGACTCGGAAAGCATGATTGTTCATGTTACAAAAGACTCGCGACGTCAACGTCGCATACACGTAACGTTGTCGCTGGTCAAACATTCGATAAACGCAAACGCTAGAAAAACGCCAGTGGGATAGCTGCCTAATCACTAGTTGTTAAGAAATACTGGGGAAATAAATAATCTTTTATGATTATTATCTACGAGATATCGTGATGGCCCCAGTGGTTTTGGCACCCACTTCTCTTGCATGAGTTTGCGGGTTCAAAACCGGGGAAATACCTACCAATGTGAATTTATCAATTTAAATGTACTTTTCTAAGTTTATCTTGGATATTTTGACTCCCCGTGCCTCGAAATGTACGTAAAGCCCTTGGTCCCGGTTGTCAATCGAAGATCTTTGACAGTCGTTACTAGGGGGGCTCCCTAGCCGAGTTACAACCGTTTCGTTACGATTCTCTTTTCGTTGATTGCCTCGAGTCGGCCACGCCTCCTATTCCTTTGTTCTGGCCACGTGACTGAGCGTGGAGATTGCGTCAGAACAAAGGAATCGAAGGCGTGGCCGACTCGAGGCGATCGACGAAAAGAGAATCGAAACGAAACGGTTGTAACTTGGCTAGGGGGCAGGTAATCAAGACGCCAGTAACTCTGACTATCAGTCTATCCAAGATTTTCAAGCTTTGACTCGACAAGTGCATCATAGCCGATGGTCCTTTTGAATCATTTCTCAATTGACTCAAGCGCATCAAACTAGATACTAGAATTCCCAATTATATGGTAGCCAGCTGAGCCTCTGTCTCGACGTATGACTTAAAAATAAAGAGTGGATAGACCAATATGATCCGCTAAAAAAAAAGCACCGCATCTACACCCTCTCAGATCCCAAGTTAATAGCGATCCCGTAATGGCGGTTTGGTAGTTGTTGCCCCATAAAGACATCCCCACCGTTTATTGGCCTCCCTGTGCACGTTCCTAACCTCTACGATTAGTGGTGAAAAATCAATTTGTGCTCCCTTGTGAGGTGCAGACATGCTATAGGACAAATGTTTTTGTTGATCACTGTACTTGCAAATGTTAACGTGTAATAAGATCAACATATCTGTTCACCGCCAAAAGGAGCCCGTTCCCATTTGCTCCTGCTTTTCTGAATGTATTCTTAGAGTGCACCGACCGCCTTCAGTTCTTGGGAGTTGAAATTTCGGTTCATTGAGTTCAAAGCCAAGGTGGTTGCTAGAAACGTCGATATTATTGCAAAGGTCCGGACAGGTGGTAACTTCACACCGGGACTGCTTCTAATGTTATGCAAAACACAGATCCGATCGTGTTTGGAATACTGCAGCCACATACAGGCTGGTGCTGCAAAATGCCATCTGGCAGCTTTGGACTCAGTGGAAAAGCGTGCAGAGTTAATTGGTGATCCAGATTTGGTTAACACCAATCTACAAAGCCTGGAGCACAGGCGTAGGGTAGCCAGCCGTTCGGTATTTTACAGGATGCATTGTGGAGAGTGTGCGCAGGAATTACATGACTTGGTTCCGCCATCACCTTTCTACTTTCGGACAATCCGACGTACGGCGTGTGTCCATCCTTACGTTGCATTCTACGGTTCGGACTAAGCTTTTTACCTCGTCGTTTATACCGTGTACATCAAAGGATTCGAACAATTTGCCTGCAGCGGTCTTCCCGTCCAATTTTAATTTAGTTACCTTCAAGGCTAAAGTGAATAGGCTTTTAACAAACTAGTGCGATTGACCATCAACGATTGCATCACTGCTTACAATCAGGTGGGTTAAAATAAACACTAGTTTTTATCGTAAAAAAATAGACAAAAGACTTTTCTTTTAGCGTTCCTGCCAAACGCTAAATACATAATGTATGGCATTGACACTACCTGCGGAAAAGTCACTTGACAGATGATGTGACAGGCAATGTTGTGTTGTGTTCGCAGAATTAGCTAATCATGCGGCACTGAAATAACTATTTATTACTTCAAGGGCACTAAATTAAAAACCTGAGTATTCGAAATAGATATCATTAAACTACCACGGAGAATCGCCAAACTTAAGTGGCAGTGGGCAGGGAATACTGCTCGCAGAACAGATGGTCGATGGGGACGAAGAGTTCTGAAATGGCGACCACGTACCGGAAAACGCAGCGTTGGAAGGCCTCCCACAAGGTGGACCGATGACCTGGTGAGGGTCGCGGGAATTCGATGGATGCGAGACGCACAGAACCGGTCATTGTGGCGACATTTGGGGGAGGCCTATGTCCAACAGTGGACGTCTTTCGGCTGAAATGATGATGATGAAACTACCACGGAGGGTCATTATAGACTGGAGATTCTTAACACTATAAAACACTAGCTTCTGCCAGCGGCTTCGCCCGCGTGAAAGTCGGTTTCTCAATACAAACTTTGGACCCCCGTTTCCCCTTTGGGGGTGAATTTCGGAAAATCCGTTCTTAGCGGATGTCTACACCCTATAATATACAGCCCTCGGCTCCATAACATACTCGCCTACGGATCGTGCGAATTCTCGGTCGCAATGACAAACTTTCTGTACTTGTTTTAAAATGTACTATTTTGTTTGTAGGAGGTAATATCTGAAAGTACGTGTCCGATTACAAAAAATTTTTCACCGATAGAAAGCTGTTTTATTCCTGCGTAACATAGACTATATTTTATGTATGCAGGCGAAGCCGTGGGCAAAAGCTAGTCAAAAATAAAACTGTAATGATAATTATACCAATTTTGACAAATTTGATGTATAATGTTGTCTTGAGTTAAGAATATGTACAATTACTAGCTGGAGCAGAGGGCGTCGACAGTAGTCACCCATGGCGACCAGTCTTGAGCTTCACGCTTCACGTCGCTTCATGTCAGTCTGATGGTCGTCTCTTCTGCCAACACGGTGCGTCGCCAGGTTTGCCGAGGACAGCCACGCTTCCTTTTCCCTTGAGCATTCCAGTCAAATAAACATACAGAAACACCTGTTAATGTACTCACAAAATCTTAAATCAATTAGAATTTATAACACTCGAAACTTCAGAATCTGCTAGAAAATCTGAAAATTCGAAATTCGAGTTCAAAACAAAATGATTCCTAATTCTAATTCATTGCCATCAAAGTCATCGCTAGTGAAAGTTTAGTAATTACTAATTAACAAACATCAAGTGGGGCCGTGTTCCGAATATTTTTACTCTCTGTACTAACAATCCGTTGGTGATAAGGAAAGTTGGTAGCGTCGGGCCGCTAAAATGTTGCACTTAGCGGATGGGTTTTTAGTTGGTAAAAGTCTGATATTCCCTGTCACGCGAGAGGGATGAGAGCGAGAGGTATCGCTCCGTCCAGAGTGATAGCAGTTATTCAACAATTTAAGGGAGCTTAAATTGTCAAATAATAACTCCTCCCCCCTCAAAAGCGTCAAGCGTCAAGCTAGTGTCATATAAAAAAATTGCATGAAAAATAGCTCATTGTATCTTACGGACTGGCTAAAAATTGTACTTTTTAAAGATTAGGTAAACATGGAATAGGTGTTGGAATTTGATAGGTTAGTTTTTTTATGTCAGATGAAGTTAAGGATGCCTAGCAAACTGATATGCGAGTTCAATTTTGTGTAAATAAATATATAAACATTTCAGATGATTATATAAATAAATAAGTAAAAAGAGCTGAGTTGAAACGAAGAGCTGATTTGAAACGAATTGCGATGGTCACTCATGAAAATAAATTAACAGCCATGTGATAGGCAAAATTAAACGACTTTATAAATACTAGAAAGCCACATCATTTTTCTGTATAGTTTTTACACGAAGAATATCATTATTTTAAGGATCCTCACGACTTACCTGTAGAGATTTTTTCCACAGACAGGAAGGTCATAAGACAACCTTTAATAATTATCAATAAAAAACTAACAAAAAAAATTATATTGCAATGACCAAATCACCTTTCCCACCAGCTTCCAAAAAGCGCCATTTTATCACCCCTAACGGATGCAACAAGACGACCCTTTGACATCGACTAACGTATTTAAATTCATAGTCTTATGAAGTTAGCCCGGACAGGGGGTGTTGGGGGGTCTAGGGGTACACGCGGGGGTCGTGGGGTCGCGGGGGGCGTCAGGCGTGACTGTACACTTTTTGGCTTCGGTTAAGTCGGATCGCCACTAACCGCTGATGGAAAAAAGGGGTAAGTATGAATTTAGAATTTTTTGACGAATGTGAAAAAGTGCGCGAAGCATTCTGGGTGTCAAAAGAGCTGACAGAATTAAAAACACTACAATTTACTTAAAGATTGAGATCATTGATCTAGGAAAAAAGGCCGCCAGGCTAAAATGGGATTGACATTGACATCAGCTGCTTGCACACTGACCGCTGGGCAAGAGTCTCCACAAAGTGGGTGCCTCAGGATGGACGACGCCGCCGAGGACAGGAGGAAAATAGTGGCCTTCCGCAAGAGCTGGTGCGAGAAAAAAATACAAGGAAGAAATTGGGGAAGCCTTTTCCCCAACGATGGGGATACGAAACGAACATTTTTCAGATTTTGCTTAAGGTTTCTCTTTACTATGTATGTATAAAATTCAGCGTATATAGGTACAACCTTATCGGGAGTTATTATGTTTGTGCCATTTAGCGTTGAACTAGGTATTTCAACGCTAAATGGCACAAACATAATAACTCCCGATAAGGTTTTTGTCTATACGGTCATGCGGTCCGAGTACTCATAGAATACGGCATAATATCAGCAAACAGCTAGTTGACTCTTCACGTGACCAAAGGGCTGAGCTTTTCTTTGGCCAACGAATCAGCATTGCTATTCAGAGAGGCAATGCTGCCATTTTTCTGGGCATTTTTCTCATTGACAACGTTGTAGATGAATTTTACGATGACTGAGGGTCGAAAAAAAAAGTGTGTTAGCACATTTAGTCACAAATATATACCTACACATAGGGATGCATGAAAAATATTTGTTATCTAAACTAAAACTAACTCCTAACCCAACTAACTTTCAACCCAAAGGTTGACTGGTAGAGAATGCCTTGTTGCATTAAGTCCGCCTATGTACCACTACTGTACATGAAGTTTAAATAAATAAATAAATAAAATATATGCATCTGTCTTTGTTGTCTGAAAATTTATTAACTGCTTTGAAGCTTTATAAGTTCGTTGTGAAGGAAGATATTTCATAAATATTTCATATTTGTTTATTAAAACTAAAAAAAATATTTCCTTGTGAATGGTGAAACATGCAAGATCACAATTCTAAAATAAGACATTAGATGTTGATTTTAAGCAAAGAAAATATTTCTTGTTCTTAAACGTACCTGACGAATTTAGGATTTACTTATTCTTCCAACTTTTTCTTCTGTCAAAACTATATACGTCAAATATATATCTCTCATATATCTAAAAACGTAAACCCAAAACTTTGAGAACCAGCCTTACCCCCCTTTTCCTCCCAACCTCTATCTCCGAAGGAGTTAAAATGCTATAGTTCGTGTTGTGGCATAAATTAACTGTGTAACTCGCAAGAAACCGCGTCGCATATTATCACCATTTTGTTCAAGATTAACGAAATATTCACCCCATGGCTCCGAGTTTCGATTAGCCTGCTTTGATGCCGGTTTATTACGGTGATGTATGGTTAACGTGGCTTAAAATTTTGACTCTTCTCTTCAAACTGGTCTATATGGCCAAAGAGAGATTAGACTGTTGACTACCTGTATGCGTAAAGTACTAGAGTTTTTTGGCCACATAGCCAATCTTGAACAGCTCAACGTAACTGGCATAGTTGATGGCAAAAAGAGGCCGCAGCCCAAAAAGATCAGGTCCGCTCCACACTGGACACCCAATTGCACGTCGCACTTCATGACGCCAAGAACCGTTACAGATGCTGAGACACCATCAGTAAGATGCTAATCCAGCGGGAACTTCGCGACTTTGAGTAATGAGAAATACGACTTGAGGAGGAGGATATGGCAAAAGTCATTGATAGACTGCAATGAAATAAATTAAAGAAAGAAAACATGAGCCCGCTATTGGTTCAGAGATTTCCAGATTGGCCACTGCAGTTCGTGTCCAGATGGCAGATGTTCTGCTGGAGAGAAGATGTTTGGAGGAGTGGGATACCTGCTCCTCCACAGTTCACCACTCTGATCCTGATGACTCAGTAAGTAAGCTGGTACATACAGATGTATTCTCTATAGTACAGCACCATCGTAACATTATGCAATGACAGCGGGGAAGACAAATCCTAGGGAAAAAATAAGAGTACAACAGTAAAGCATAGCATAATCAGCCTTATAATGTTCCCACTGCTGGGACTCAGGCCTATTCTCTAAGAAACGGAATGGGCCGTAATCCACGACGCGGGCCTAGTGCAGATTGGTGTATGTTACATGTCTTCGAATTTTTCGTTCTAGGACATGCCGGTTTCCTCACGATGTTTTCCTCCACCGTTTTGAGAGCAATGGTGATGACCTAAAACTCGTAAGTCGGGGCCGTTAACACTGGGCCACCACTGCTTCAGAGTACATATCGTAAAGTGATTCAAAGAAATGCTACTATGACCTATAATATCCGCACAGTTTCATCGCTCGTTTCCAATTACAGAAACTCGTAAAGTCGATATAAAACTAATAGTGAATTATTTGACCCTAAATTCGTTCGCTACTCTCGAGCAGTGGTGGCCGAGTGGTAACGGCCCCGACTTACGAGTTGTAGGTCGCGGGTTCAAACCCAGCCAGGCGCATTACTTTGTCTAATTTATTTCATCGCCACTGCTCTCAAAAAGGTGAAGGAAAGCATCGTGAGGAAACCGGCATATCCAGAACCAAAAAATTCGAACACATGTGACATTCACCAACCTGCACTGGGCCCGCGTGGTCGATTACGGCCCATTCCCTCTCCTAGAGAAGAGGCCTGAGTCCCAGCAGTGGGAACATTAAAAGGCTGATTATGCTATAAATTCGTTGTCACACAAGAATAATAAAGAATGATTTTTCGCCAGCTAAAACCGGCTCATCCATTGAGAGTTTTGTTTGAACACAATGAAATGGTGTTAGTCCAATATGTTTACACTTTATGTAATTCAATACACAGTCTCTGATAAATATTTGCCACTAGTTGCAGCCCGCGTGAAAGCAGAACGAGATAAAGAGTATCTATCATATCCAGGTTTCATTGAAATCCGTTCAGCCACTCGTGCATGGTAAAGTAACAAACACACGAACTTTTGCCTTTAAATATTAGTAAGTATATTATTGTATTATATTTATAGTTTGAGTTCCCAATTTAAATAAAGGTGCCTGCTGAAGTCTTAACTCACGAACAAACTGCAGCCATTATTACCACTAACACACCTCTGAATTCAAATCCATTCCTGACCGAAAATTATTGTTACATTTTACTGCGTACACACATATTTTCGCTCCTATCTGTATAATACCCACCTACTCATTCAACAAATTGATTCCGCAAACACATGCCGAACAAAGCCGTTAACATTATCAGCACCGTTCATCAAATGGCACTAGACAAACTATCCAGCCATTGTCCAGGGTTCGAGTGCCGACCTTTGGACGCCCCCTAAAACCAATTGCCCGTAAAATCGGCTAACCAAGTGGAAAATATATCCGACCGGAATTGGGCGATGGTGCCTTTTTCGTTAATACGACGACGGCCGAAGATCGGTGGAGGTAGTTACTGGGGCTGTGGACTTGAGGCATTATTTGAGGCTGATGTATTTCTCCTTAGTCGTAAAAAAAACCGCTCAAGTGTGAGTTGGACTCGTACGGCATGTGTTTCGTAGAATCATAAAAAAGTAATTATTTTGTGTTGTGAAAACTTTATGGTTTTAAGATTGTTCCTTTTATTTATGCATGGCATCGCTTCTTGTCAAATTTCAATACTCTAGGTCAACGGGAAGTCCCCTATTGGATTTGATACCCTTACGAGCGTCAAAATATGCTCTATAAATGGTTTTATATTTAGGTTGCATTGACTCACGAGTTAGATTTTTTACTTCTTCGCAGGTCTTTTTTATTATTAAAACAATTTACATCTTGTGTTAATATTAAAGCTTAAAAACTAGGAACACGAGTAGTAAAAAGCAGGTAGTAGTAAAACGATAGGCTCGTGTTTAACCACTAACTCACCTGACGGTAAGTAAAAAATCTGTTGGAAGAAATTTCCTGAAATTTTCTCAAAAGCTGCAGCTTTGTATTCTTTTATCTGCATTTGATTCTTTAATTTTTTAAGTGTTTATATGTCTAGCTTCTGCCAGCGGCTTCCCCCGCGTGAAAGTTTCTCCATACAAACTTAAGACCCCCGCTTCATCCCCATAAGGGCTGAATTTTGGAAAATCCTTTCTTAGTGCTCGCTGACGTCATAAAAGGAAACCTTGTGCAAAATTACACGCTCCTAGTCCCAGAAGTTACGGCTGTGCGCTGATATGTCAGTCAGTCAGTTTTTCCTTTTATATATATAGATAAAATAATCAACAAAATAATTTTATTATTTATACAATTTTATTATGATAGAAAAACAAGCAAAACAAAGAGATCGTCTAAAAAGGTCCCAAGTTCACACACACCATAGTCTAACCAATACTAAAGTCGGCATTGCTCTTTACTGTTATAGAGGTTCTGTCTTTGATGACTCTTCTTTGAAAACCACTGAAAATAATCATCACCGATGTTTATAATTACGCTTTTTAATAATAAAAACCCAGTCAGATCAATGGAAAACATTATATATCGTCACGTATATGCGATATTTGGGAAATTTCCACCACAAAAAAAAACCCTGGGACGAAGTGGGTTTTTATTCAGTAAAAGTCTGACACTATTTCTCGCTCCGCCCAAGGGCGGGATTTGTCATTAGATGATTTTCCAACGTAAAAGAAAGGAAAAATACTAGCCAAGTGCGAGAGTGCTGCCGTTATTAATATCGAGAGAAAAACTTTAAAAAAAATTTCGTTTGTTGTATGGGAGCCCCACGTAAATATTTATTTTATTCTTTAGTATTTGTTGTTATAGCGGCAACAGAAATACATCATCTGTGAAAATTTCAACTGTCTAGCTATCATGGTTTATGAGATACAGCTTGGTAACAGACGGACAGACAGACGGACGGACAGTGGAGTCTTAGTAATAGGGTCCCGTTTTACCCTTTGGTTACGGAACCCTAAAAATATCAAGTTTATTGAATGCTACGGTTCTCGTGCTACGCCTACGAGTTCTTCGTAGGCTGCTACGAGTTCTTCGTAGGCTGCTACGAGAAACTCGTAGGCTGCTACGAAAAACTCGTAGACGACTCGCCGTAGAACGTGTAGAAGCTTTTTGTAACTGTAAAAATATTTGCTTTTTTAAATTGTAGTTTCATATCCACTCACAGGTTGGACAAAGTGACATAGGATTTTTTTGAAAGGAGTTTCTTAGCAGCCCAGCGGGCCTAGCCAAGTTACGACCGTTTCGTGTCGAATCTCTTTCTACAATCAGTAACGCCTCGACGCGTAAGCGAATTTAGGAAATGATAAGTTGGTAGCCATGTTGACGCGCCTAAGTCGATCGCTCGTTCTACAAAAATTGTAACTTGGCTACCATTCAGGATATAGCGAGGAACATTGTAGAAACGATTACATTTCATTCTACCATTTTGAACGGTGTGAACTTGGCTAGGAAGTTTCTATTCGTTTGTGCTGACCACGTGACTTAACTTTGAGATGATGTCATTCCCACATTTAATTAGTTTTTGGCTAAGCCCGCTGGTGTAGATAGACAGATATATTCTTTATTGTACACCAAAAATAAAAACTTTATTAGGAACTTAAAATTAATATGGTGTCACAATGGGCGGTCTTATCGCTAAAAGCGATTTTTTACAGACAACCTTTGGATGGATTTGACAGAGAAGGAGAAGAAAGATACGCAGGTGTAATATGCTGTGTGCGCTTAGTTTCCCTCCAGAGGGTTTAGCTAAGTTGTTAATCTACAATCGTTAACGCTAGTAGAAAACTTCAAATGTATGGGAATGACATCATCTCAACGTTAAGTCACGTGGTCAGAACAAAGGAATCGGAGGCGTTGCCGACTCGAGTCGATCGACGAAAGAGAAGCGAAACGAAACGGTCGTAACTTGGCTAGGCCTGCAGCTGTTGTTTCGATTGGTCATTCCATTGGACTATGACAGTAAGGCTATAGAGATTGCACCTGTGTTTAAGTTGTTTACTATAATCACCTGCATTACGGTGCCAGTGAGACGAGCCAACATAGCCGTCTGGAAGAATTTCTCGTAATTAAAAAAAAATACACTTGATTAAGATAAGCTACAGTAATCATATTTTACGACCCATTCACGGCCTTTCCCCTGTGAGCGGTAGCTAAGCGCGGGGTGGCAAGCAGTAAGATCAAAAGTATGAAAATGTTTGAAGCACGATGCCGCCCCGCTCGCCGCGCCACTCGCTGCTAAGACCAAAGTCGTGACCAAGGCGTTAGTAAGAAGAACTTGTTCGGATCGTTAGTAGGCCTTGATTGAGCTCAAATACAGACAAATGCTTGCACTGACTGCACAGGTCCACTCAAATCTGTGTGGTTCTTTCCCCAAAAGATCTCAGAGACTAATCTGCATGGTGCTCATATGATTTGGCCATTACATGTTTACTGTGTGGTCTTTAAAAGAGCTTCCTCCTCCTCTTATCTCTGAGCTTGTTTCTGTATTTCTTCTTAGTGTAGTATCTAGGAAACCGGCCTCATCTAGTTTAAATTGACGAAAAAATGGACGTGTAAAAGTGTTTTTTAAACCTATTTGCAAAATAATCATCATTATATTGATAATGATGATGATATAACTGATAATTCTTCAAAAATTACAAGACTGTCAATCTAAACAAATACCATCACACCCCAGCTTCTTTTCGGCGCGTAGTGTTCCACGCGTGCCTCAAGGAGATGTCAGCAACCGTAGGGGCCAAGCAGGATCGAAGCCTACTGGGGCCATGGGTGATGCGAAAGAGATCCCAGGGGCCCTGGAACAATGGCAAAGAAATAACAGGAGTGGGTTTTTAGTCAGTAAAAGTCTGACACGCCCTCCCGCTCCACCCAAGAGCGGGGGATGTCATTAGATGATATTTTCACCCAAAAAAAATACCCCAGCTTCTTCTAGGCAACGTTTAAAAAAATATAAAAATTACGTGCAATACAATTCAAATCGTCCGAAATTTATTATCGGCAATAAAGCCGGGAACACTCCTAAAGCATTGCTAATTAATGTAAACATAGAACGATTAGGAGTACGAATAAACACGCGGAATGGCCTTCTGCTGTAATAAATACCTATAATAATTTTAATTACCCCAGAAAAAAGACATTAAACAGTATAAAAGATAAAAAAAAAACGCCATATTGCAAATGAGAGAAACAATAAGGGGAATGAGATAAAATTATATTTTTAAAATGTATTATATTAATGTATATATTAGGTGGGACAGGACCGCGGTCGGCGAGGTCATCAGGACAAATAAATTATGATATAGTGGGAGTTTTTAGCGCCCGACGCGTTGGATGAAGCACAGAGTTCGGTTTTTTAGAAGGGGCTAATAATCATTTATATCTACATACTAGCTTCTTCCTGAGGGTACCAGGCCACGAGGAAGGTCACCTATGAGGTGGACTGACCAGATTAAAGCGGCAGTAAATGGCTGATCATCACTGCACGAATGCACGAGGAAGGCGGCCATCAGAGAGGAGTGGCGGCGTGTTGTGAAGCTTGCCACCAACACCTGAAGTGATGACCACGACCACTCTGTCAAGAGTGATACCGACAAGGAAGAAGAAGAAGCTTCTTCCAGCCGTTTCGCCCATATGAAAATAGGTTTCTCCATACAAACTTCGGTTCCCCATTCCATCCCCTTTGGGGGTGAATTTTGGAAAATCCTCTCTTAGTGCTCGCTTACGTCTTAAAAGGAAACCTTGAGCAAAATTTCACGCTCCTAGTCCCAGTAGTTTTGGCTGTGTGTTGACATGTCAGTCAGTCAGTTTCTCCTTTTATTTAAATACATATACACCCCTATTTTTTAATTAGCACAAAACAAATGGGTTTCTATCCGTCCCCGTTACTGATCATACTTGTATAGTCAAAAGTAAAAAAAACGATATCCCAAAATTGTCCACGAGTCAAAATTGGTAAATTCATAATTGAATCAATCATTCATAACAATTGCTACTAGAAAATACTTACGCAATGTTTTTCTATTTTGATCGCCATTAATTCACTCAAACAATAGCCTGTACAATATTATTATATGGTTTGTTCTATGATTTGACCATTACATATTTGCTGTATAGACTTTTAAAGAGACTTTGACCCCGAGTTTGTTTCGGTGTTTGTTCTCAGGGTAGTCAGCTAGGAAACACCGGCCTCATCTGATTCATCAAACGCAAAGTTGACGCTGCATCTTCCGTTACGCGGTCACCACACCAAAAAAAAGAAAGAAGGTCGAAAGAGTGGCACTTAAAATGAACATGGACAAAACCAAAGTCATGATAAACAACCATGTAGCGTAGCACCCACTCTTATCAAGATCGGAGACTACACTCGAAGTTGTGGACGATTACGTCTACCTCGGACAGACAGTCCAGTAGGGTAGATCTAATTTCAAAAAAGAGGTCAACCGTCGAATCCGACTCGGCTGGGCAGAAGCTAGTTTAAACATAAATCCCATAAAATTAATAAGTTATTTTTCAAACAATGCCACTTCTAGCCCTACCAAAGACAACGAGGACGTGAGTTTTAAAAAAAATGTCGTCGCTGTCTAATGAATTTATGGTCAGGAACTTGGTCGGTGGTCGCGCAATTTTTTCTCCTGGGACGAGATAAAGACTGATAACTCTGTACGTGACGAATAGTGCGGAAATGTTGAGATTATATTCGTGTTGAGTTTATTTGAATATGAATTATCGTTGGTCTTTTTATGTTATTTTGGAAGGTATTATTACATTTGCACCAACCACAATAGAAATCTGCGCTCATATCATAACCGTCCTCTCCATTGTCCCACTCATCGTACTGACTTTACACTACTCTTTCTTTGTTCAAGCTGTTTCCCTGTAGAATGCGTTCCCCCAGGAGATCAGGACGGCAACAAACCGATTAACATTCAAAACTAAAGTTCGCGAGCTAATTCGAAAGAAGTTGGCAGTAGTATCATCACAGCGTTAATGTTTTTCAATTGTCTATTTGGACCAATTGTTTGACTATATTAGTGTAGATATATTTTTTTAATTTGAGTATTTTGGTTTATTAATATATCTATTGTGGATGATGATGAATCTAACCACATCACAACCACTAATCAAAGTTACATTTATCAGTGATAACCAGAAGTCGGAATTAGGTAAAGTTATTCACGTGCTTGCTTGTTGATATTAATATGGATCATCCCGAGATTTCTAATGAAAAATTCCGTGTGGCCAACAATGTTTCAAATACATAATAATAAAAACCTCAGTGTCAGATAAGACAAATAAAACAAAGATAATTTGTTAATTATCTTTGTTTTATTTGTCTTATCTTTTTTTAACAATTTTTATTAGTATTTTTCATTGAAAAAGATCTCTCTACGTCAACTGAGGTAGGGTTAACAAATTTATACACTTCCTCCTCCTCGTCATTAATGCAGGAAGAAATTTTTTCTGCTATATTTCTCAGATAGTGTCATAGAAAAAATTTTGCTCTTTAAAATGAATCTCGGGATTTGAGGCATATCCACTTTATTCTTTCGCTGTATGAAATTGGTATAAGTACATGTTTAACTCTACCTAATTCCGACCTCTGGTGACAATAATTGTTAAAAAGTTCAAAAAGGCTAAACGAAATTTTGAACTTTTTCGAAGTCCTTATTGACATCCGTCACAAAAATATCACATAGTCAATCCTAAATATTTTGAAATCCTATTTTTTGAGAAGAGAAATCAGTAAACAGTTTTTTGATAATTACAATATTTCAAAACAGCAAAACTATAGTAAACTAATTAAAATAATATAGAAACGGGTCACAAGTCCCTTCAAATTGATTCTTACCTTCCAACGCCTCTCAATTACCTATAGTATCTTAACTAAGTTTCGTCCAATATCTTGTGGATAGCTCCGAAGTTTGGCAAGGTGCGCAGTTAATTAATAACAGCAATCATTGACCGCCGCTGGCTGTTATTGGGAGCTATCACAACATTTGGGTCATGAGCCTGCATCCTGACGTATACGCTGATATACTGTCTTGATCGTTGTGAGTTTTTTTATTTATATATATAAAAGAAGAAACTGACTGACTGACATAACAAAGCACAGCCGATATACATATAATATCGAATTATTGGGCCTAGCAACTTGAAATTGATATATAGGCGAGCACTAAAAGGGATTTTTTGGAAATTTAACCTATAAGAGGGTGAAAAGGGGGAATTTTGTGTAGCATAGCATAGCATAGTCGGCCTTATAATGTTCCCACTGTTGGGACTCAGGCCTCCTCTCTAGGAGAGGGAATGGGCCGTAATCCACCACGCGGGCCCAGTGCGGGTTGGTGGGTGTCACATGTCTTCGAATTTTTGGTTCTAGGACATGCCGGTTTCCTCACGATGTTTTCCTTCACCGTTTTGAGAGCAGTGGTGATGAAATAAATTACACAAAGTAATGTGCCTGGCTGGGTTTGAACCCGCGACCTACAACTCGTAAGTCGGGGCCGTTACCACTCGGCCACCACTGCTCTAGAATAATCTAAGAAGGAATAGGTAAGGTAAGGAATTTTGTGTATAATCACAATTTATTTCTTTTTTTTATGCTATAAACCAGTGCTTGACTGCGATCCCACCTGATGGTAAGCATTGATGCAATCGTTGATAGCTTTATCAATCTGACTGACTTCTTGATAATTCACAAGTGTCTGTAAATGATTAATATAAAATAAATGCTTTGAGTTTTTTGAGCTTTATTGTGATTGATTTCGTCGGTGAAATTATTAACAAAGTGCTCAGCCTTTTTTGAGGTAGGAAATAATCCAATGACTTCTCCTGCTCAAGGGCGTTTCAGACTTTTACTGACTAAAACCTGCTTTCTTCAGTTGCCCTGTGCGTTCTAGGACAACGAGTTTCCTTTTCAAAACATTCCCATGTCCCTAGCGGGCATCGGTCCTGCTGGGCCCCTACTGTCTACTAATATCTCTTTGAGGAGCGTGTGGAACACTACGCGCTGTCAACGATTTGGGATCGGTCCGGACGGTTACTGGACGGTTGGACGGCGAGGTAATCATTGCTCATGGCCCCAAGCCTACAGGTGCTCACCCTTAGGAGTTATGAGACCTATGGCCAATATGAGAGTTAGGGGGAGGCTTATGTCTAACATTGTACGTCTTTCGGCTGAAATGATGATGATGATAAGAGTTATGAGGTGATAGAGTTTTTTATTGCATTATTTTTACAACCTTATCATGTCCATTTTCGATTGGCCAGTTGGTCTACTGGTTAGTGGCCCTGACTGCTATGAGTTCGATTCTCACCCAAGACAAATGTTCGCGTGATAAACACGATCATTTATTTTGTATCTGGGTGTAATTTATCTATAATAATATGTATGAATTTAGTATTGTATGTATTGAGTATGTTGATCAGTTGTCTAGTACTCATAGCACAAGTTCTGCTTATATTGGGACTAGATGGCATTGTGTGATAGTTGTGGAATATTATTATTATTACTAAATTTGGATAAATCGAAAAATAATCATTATAAATTCACCAAGTATCAACTCCTATAGAGCGCAGTACATTCACACGAGTCAGTCACTAATAGCCGTCGGGTGCAATCACGGACGACCTCCAGTTTTGCAGCTGTTTGCTTACGATGTAGTGCTCGGAGATCAATTACACTGTTAATTAATAATCAAAACATTGTGAAGTGTGGTCTTGATAACGTTTAGTTGATACTCTAGTAACGAGCTTGGTTTTTGGGCCGCTTACACCACACGTTGCGTTAAACGTAGTTTAAAAGATCGACCCATCATGATTATTACAATTTTAAAATGTAAATAGAAAATAAATTCTACTAATGGCTTCTCCCATGTGAAAGAAGGAAAAATTATCCCAAGAAAATAGGGTACATGGTCAATCCGTGTACCAAATTTCATCCAAATCTATTATATCGTTTGAGCGTGTAGGAGTAACAAAGATACACACATTTATATACAAACTTACACCTTTACATTACACACACACACACTTATAATATAAGTCGTTGTTGTTATTTGTTTTTATTTTTAAGGTAGGCGCCATGTTTGACGTAAATAAACTCTTTTTCTTTCTTTTTCTTCTTTCTTTATAATATTAGTGTGAAAAAAACAATTTATTCTATCATTTGAATCTCAGTACACTTAATGGTTTGTAGTGCATGATGGTATAATTCATTCATCATTTTCAGCCGAAGGACATATCCACTATTAAACTTAGGCCTCCCCCAAGTGTCGACATAATGACCGATCCTCGCATCCTTCAGATTCCTGCGACCCTCACCAGGTCATCGGTCCACCTTGTAGAAGGCCTTCCAACGCTGCATCTTCCGGTACATGGCTGCCTCTCTAGAACCTTTCGTCGCCATCGACCATCTGTTCTGCGAGCAATGTGCCCTTTCCCTGCCACTTGAGTTTGGTGATTCTTTGGGCTATGTCGGCAACCTTGGTTCTCTTGCAGATATCAATATTTTAGATGCGATCACGCAAGATAAATTCTGAGCATAGTACTTTCCATTGGATGGTATTAGTACCTAAGTATGTTAATTATATTGTATTTTATTTTAATAAGAAACTGAAAAACTTATCAAGGCAAAAAAAATCCTGACAATGTCAAACTCATCTTAACTTAAAGCATTTATTTAAAATGAATATTTGACAGGCACTTTTGGATTGCCAAGAAGTTGATCTTTCAAAAAAATTAAGCTAATTGCACATTCCAAAGCATAGATCTCTATGCAGAAAGAGAGAGAGAACGTACAAGAAATCCCATAGACACTCTTTAAAATCATATTATGTACCCAGGTTATATTTTTTTACAACCACGATTGGCTTGACAAAATAACAAATTAATACCATTCAAATCTTTTGACATCAGTATGATAACAATCAGTCAGCGAGTCATCATCTTCTTGTCTTTGTCCCTTTTTATTTGGGGTCGGTGTAATACGTTTTTTTCATCCACTCTGCCCTGTCACCTGTCACGCTATCACTAACACCCTTTTCTTTCATTTCACTTCTCACGCAATCCATCCATCTTTTCTTTGCTTTCTCTCTCCCTCTCCATCCATCCACATATACTCATAACTCTTCAGTCAGCGAGTAAGCTTACCGAATTAGTATCCCATGAAGAGTGCCAAACCCGACAGAAGATATTAGTATGTTACTGTTACCCTTTCGGCTCAACCCTTTCACTAAAAGAAAACTTTTGTACACGAAATTGAATTACAAAAAAAAACCGATACTTATCTCCGATCAAAATTCACCGAAAACGGGGGACAATAAATTTTAACTTTTTAAGTCTAACTGACCGAAAATCAAGTCAAACAGAAAAGGGCTTTTTAAAAGAAGAAATAATCTGTAATCTGTGCAACCGACCGTGGTCGAGGGTTGGTGAAATACCAAGTGACGCGTGTGAAGCGATTAAAAATGTTATCTTAGAAAAATGGCCGCCCCCCACCCCTTGGACGATCGGGGGATTTCATTAATGCTTAAGAGTTTATGGGATAAAGGGGTAGGCTGTCTGCTACGTTTTTTCTTATTAGGCCCCGGATTGTTTAATGCTTGATATAAAGTTGTGGTTTTTATGTAAGTTTTTAATCTTTAGGGAAATTATTTTGATTTGAATATGCAATATGATTTAATTGCGTAATGGAAACGCAGCGTTGACTGGCCTCACACGAGATGGACCGAAGACCTGGAGCATTACCATGACAATTTACCGAAGACCTGAAGCCTTACCATGACGATTTACCGAAGACCTGGAGCCTTACCATGATGATTTACCGAAGACCTGAAGCCTTACCATGACAATTTACCGAAGACCTGAAGCCTTACCATGACAATTTACCGAAAACCTGAAGCCTTACCATGACGATTTACCGAAGACCTGGAGCCTTACCATGACGATTTACCGAAGACCTGAAGCCTTACCATGACGATTTACCGAAGACCTGGAGCCTTACCATGACAATTTACCGAAGACCTGAAGCCTTACCATGACAATTTACCGAAGACCTGAAGCCTTACCATGACAATTTACCGAAGACCTGAAGCCTTACCATGACGATTTACCGAAGACCTGGAGCCTTACCATGACGATTTACCGAAGACCTGGAGCCTTACCATGACAATTTACCGAAGACCTGGAGCCTTACCATGACAATTTACCGATGACCTGGAGCCTTACCATGACGATTTACCGAAGACCTGGAGCCTTACCATGACGATTTACCGAAGACCTGGAGCCTTACCATAACGATTTACCGAAGACCTGCAGCCTTATCATGACGATTTACCGAAGACCTGGAGCCTTACCATAACGATTTACCAAAGACCTGGAGCCTTACCATGACGATTTACCGAAGACCTAGAGCCTTACCATGACGATTTACCGAAGACCTGGAGCCTTACCATGACAATTTACCGATGACCTGGAGCCTTACCATGTCGTTTCAAAATGTCAGGCGTGTGAGCTAGAAAGAGGGACGGAATTATACATCACTAATTTTTAATTACTACAAATATTAAAAGGGCTTATTAGAAAAAGGTCTTGTTATTATTTATGTAAAGTCTCAATAAATAATATTCATAAACAACAAATTTATTAGCGTTTGTTTATATCCCAAAATATCACTCAATTTATGGAAATATTGTACCGGCTATTTATTATGAATGAATAAATGACGATCAAAATGGAAAAACACTGCGCGTAGTATTTTCTAATAGCAAATGTTATGAATGATTGATTCTTTTATGAGTTTACCAAATATGACAAATTTTCGTGGAATTTTTTTGTATAAATTAAAATTAAATCTTGCTAAGCAGGCGCCCAATCCACCGACAATCCATAACTCGAAAGGGTACCAAAACAAGCATAAGTAATATCAAATTATGAGCCAAAGTAAAGACTTCATAATTTAAAATATGCACAAAGAGTGAATTAGCGTGTAGACATAAATAAAAATTAAGGGTTACCCAGGTAGGGGGGTACCCCTCTAAATATAATTAAGTATAACCCAATAAGCCTTTTGCCACAAACAAAAGCAAAAACCTACGAAATTTTATTATCATTATTTGCATATTAAAATAATTATAATTATGCGAGGACGGATAAGAATGGGGCCGTTTCCCCCGATTTAAATCCGAGGTATAGGATATATATAGCTCGGTGGGAGCTGTGAATTTGTTTATTAGTTTGAGTTACGTGGTACCTGCCTTTCATGCAAGGAATTGTACCCCTTCTGGGGTCTCAATGAAGGCCAAACTTAAGTTTTTTATTTTATTTTATATAAACTAGTGCTTGACTGCGATCCCACCTGATGGTAAGCAGTGACTGGCAGTCGACTGGTACGTCTTTATATATCTTTATACGTCTTTCGGCTGAAATGATGATGATGATGAGAGTTATGAGGTGATAGTGTTTTTTATTGCATTACTTTTACAACCTTATCATGTCCTTTTTCGACTGGCCTGTTGGTCTAGTGGTTAGTGGCCCTGACTGCTATGCCGAAGGTTGTGGGTTCGATTCCTACCCAGGACAAATGTTTGTGTGATGACCACGATCATTTATTCTGTGTCTGGGTGTAATTTATCTATAATATGTACATATTTAGAAATATATTAGTATGTTTATCAGTCGTCTAGTACTCATAACACAAGCTCTGCTTAGCTTGAGACTAGACGGCGTTATGTGGTAGTTGTGGAATACTATACTATACTAGTGATGCAATCGTTGACGGTGAGGCGTACTAGTTTATTAAGAGTCCATTCACTCTAGCCTTGAAGACACCCAAATTATAATCGGACAGGAAGACTGTAGCAGGCAAATTATTCCAGTCCTTCGAATTAAGTGGCAGTAGACAGGGCACATTGCTCACAGGACAGGGGTTCTGAAGTAGCGACCGTGTACAATGACCAGAAGATGCTTCGTTAGAAGGCCTCCCGTAAGTTGAACCGACGGAATCCGATGGATGCGAGACGCACAAGACCGGTCATTGTGACACTTGGGAGGCCTATATCTTGCTTTCGGTTGAAATGATGGTGATAACTGTGACTCAAAACAAAACAACATTCTTTCTGTGTTATCTGTTGTCTAAATACCAAATGGATTGCATAGGTATAGCGTAGCATAATGGACTAACCACATCACAATAGGCCCACTTGGTGGATAACGACCCATTCCTTCTCCTAGAGAAGATGCCTGAGTCCCAGCAGTGGGAACATTATAAGCCCGATTATACTAACCACGGTACAGCAATTACAAAAAAAAAAATCGTCAAGAAAAATTTAAACATCGAATCAACCCTTTTCACGCTGTCTCAATTTTTTCATACCTATCCGAACTTGATATTAACCCTTTAAACGCAGGGGGTCGTTTGTAATTTTTCATAATTTCACGCGCACTGCCCACGACTGGGACAAAGAACGGAATCAAGTAAAAAGACCTTAAAAGGAAGACCCGGGCATTAATTACATTAAAATATAAATGAATATGGTCACACTATGGAAGAGTTTAAGGTTGTGCCTCATTTTTCTGTGAGGTTCCGTCGACTCGTTTTTTTTTTTTGTAGATTTCATCAGTACGCTTATTTATTTCAAATAACAATAGTTTCATTCTAGGTACTAAAATGCTGTCAGATAAATCACATAAAATCATAGAGTTTCGACTAGACAATGTTTTGATACATGTGGTGTGGGGAGAGCAAATAAATGACTATAATGTAGTGTTGAATCGCGTGAGTTTACTTGTATTCACAGTTTGTTTATTTGGAGTTTAAACCTTCACTACATAGCATAGTCGGCCTTATAATGTTCCCTCTGTTGGGACTCAGGCCTCCTCTCTAGGAGATGAGGGAATGGGCCGTAAACCACAGCGCGGGCCCAGTGCGGCTTGGTGGATGTCACATGTCTTCGAATTTTTGGTTCTAGTACATGCCGGTTTCCTCACGATGTTTTCCTTTACCGTTTTGAGAGCAGTGGTGATGAAATAAATTACACAACTCACTTCATAGAATAAAACAAATTCGCTTCCCTCTGTTTGTATGCTTAGATCTTTAAAACTACGCAACGGATTTTGATGCGGTTTTTTTAATAGATAGAGTGATTCAAGAGAAAGGTTTATATGCATAATACATACATATTAAAGTAGAAAAACACTGGTTATTTCAGAAGTTTCTCATGTGATGTCGTAAATAAATACATTTCTTGCGCTTACATTGCAAACGCTGACTGAACTCTACGAGATAGATCAAAATAATGTACTACAGAATGAATGAATGTATGTGTTTTTTCTTTCTTTCTTTCTTTCCTTTACAGTATCGTACAACTTAAAAGGTCTACAAAAAAGTCCGCGATAGTATATGTCTATCTCTTAGCGATAACTCACAATAACCATTTTTTATCTTTTACTTTTTACGAGAAATAATGGCTTATTTACGAAGCGATTTTAAGCAATATAGCATTAATCCTTATCCAATTGTGCATTAAATATAGATCAATATGGCTCTTCACAGCTAGTAATTTAAATGAATATTTTCGAAGATATTACAGATTTAAAATGCAGGGACATAGAGTTTGCGGTGGTATCAGGTCGTTAGTTTTATATAATTGATGAGCAATGATTTATTTGGGCTTCCATTGAACAAAGTTCAGTTACATTTTTAGATTTTAACCAGACTTTTTTTTTTTGGTGGGAAAAACATCTAATGGCAAATCCCGCTCTTGGTCGGAGCGAGAGGTAGTGTCAGACTTTTACTGACTAAAAACCCACTCCTGTTCCTTGGTTGGGGCGTGAGGACTGCAGTTGCCTCACGCGATCGGCCACCTCCTTTGCTAGCATTACTGCTTCGCAGAAGGAGGTGACCGCCTGACATTCCTCCTCGCTCCGGACCATGGCCTGTACCAAGGCCCGGCGCGTGGACACGACGTTGCTCTGACCAAGCGAGGTACACCTCCACCGTGTACTCCACCGTGTCCTTCGGGCAAATAAAGAGACTTGCAGATATCATCATTATCATTTCTGCCGAAAGACATCCACTGCTGAATATATGCCTCTCCCACGTGTCCCCACAACGACCGAGCCTGTGCGTCTCGCATCCATCGAATTACCGCCACCAACACCAGTCAATCAATTTTACGTACAACCTAATATTTTTTGAAACACAAAAATAAAAAAAAGTGTAATAGATACACTTCAAACATTTCCTACTCACAGACGGATCTCTAAAAATATATTCTTTGATATCAACTTTACATGAATTTGAACGTTATTCCCCGAGTTTTAAAATTAACTTTCCTTTGACGCGTACGTTTATTATAAAACTTGAGTGCGGAAAAGTCTATGAATTTCAAAGTCAATTCATGTATGGTTCGCGTTTATAAAGAGAAGATAATTCACAAAAGGACGTCATATTATTATTAAAATCAATGTTTCTTCTAGATAAAAAAAAAATTGTTTGTGCATAATGTAATTAGATTTTATTAACCGATCAGGAATGAGGGTATCCGCAGGAGAACCAAGCTAACCGACATAGCACGAAGAATCGCCAAACTTAAGTGGCAATGGGCAGGGCACATTACTCGCAGAACGGATGGCCGTATGGCGAGCACGTACAGGAAGACGTAGCGTTGGAAGGCCTCCTACAAGGTGGACCGATGACTTGGTAACGGTTGCGGGAGTCCGATGGATGCGAGACGCACGGGACCATTCATTGTGGCGACACTTGGGGGAGGCCTATGTCCAGCAGTGGACGTCTTTCGGCTGAATAGATGATGATGATGATGATGAGGCGTAAATGAGTTGGTAGGATGCCTGATCGGTTCGATCAGGCGTCCTACCTAATTAAAAAAAAACTACAAATCAAAAAACTAATTTACGCCACCTCAAAAAAAAAATATACAAAGATCAGAGACAAGCAAAAGATACAATATTCCTTTAGATTTCAGAGCAACTTTCTTGTAGTAATGTTTTTAGGGTTTCGTACCTCAAAAGAAAAAAACGAACACTTTGTAGTCTGTCTGTCTGTCTCTCAAGACCCTTTATCTCGGAAACACGTGGGGTTATCGAATTGAAATTAAAACCGTATACTCTGGTCTGCGGCCCCTTGAAGCTGTGAAAAGAAAAGATAGATTATCGAGTTAAAGAAAAAAAAGATAGGGCCGTTTATGCCCAATTAAAACGTATATTTCGATACTCTCAAAGGAATCAAAATTCATAGGGTAGGTACTTCCTGTTGATCTAGAATCCTGAAATTTAGCATAAAGCAAAGACACATAGCACAAGTATAGGAAAAAATCTGAAAACAGTAAATTTTAGTTAATCTCAAAAAAAAAACTTTTTTTGCGATTCGTAACTCAATTCGGGAATTAACTGTTTTCATAGGTAAGTTTGTACGGAACCCTCAGTGCTCGAGTCCAACTCGCACTTGCCCTATTTTTTTTTGTCACAAAGATATCGATGTGTTTGATTACTAGTGACTACTAGTGGAAACACTTTAAAATTCTCAGCTTTTCACTACTATAATATGCATGTATTTTACACCACAATCATCCTTAAGAATCACTCTGTCTAATGGTGAAAACTGCACGAAAATCCGTTTAGGAGTTTTTGAGTTTATCGTGGTCATACAAACAGACAAGTCGTACCTTAACTAACAACACCGCATAAGTCATTTTTACCAACTTTACAGGAAACGAAACAAACTGTTCGGTGTTGAGAGGCCAGCCGACTTGCACGCTATCACTACTTTTCGAATTATGGCTTCTGATTGGCTGAAATCTATATCATGTGACCAATGGTTAGACGCGCAATGAACAGCTCCATCTAAAGGCATTAAAATGTGAAAACCGCCAATTTTGGACTTCAGCGGTGTTGTAAGCTAAGGGACGAAATGCGGTAGGGGATTATGTTTTATAATATTAAAAAAAAAACTGTTGTATAATTGTAATTTGTAGTCCTTTACCTGTAAATAAAACCAAAGCCGTATTTCCTTTAAATAAAACGTTATTTACATACGCCACAAGAAATGCTTTCACTAAATCTAACTCCTGCACTTCCCAGTCCCCTATTTAGCGTACTTTAGCATAGTTTAGTGCTGCGGGTTCCCCTGTTTCGGCGCAAGTTTATGGGGAATTAGATCTGTTTCCTACGTCTGGCCTGCTGCATCGATTGGCCAGGTCGCAGATATATATTTTAGTTTTTGCTATTGAGGACCGTTAGCACCATCGTTTAATCAACCGTTTACTTATGTTGCATTCTCAGTTTATATTAACTGGTGGTGAATGTGGGCTTAAGTTCATAGTGTTTCAACTTATTTTTTGTTTCATGACTATGTTTGAGCATGTATTAGATACTTTCCTATACAATTTACGTTTTTACATACTGCATCATTTGACCAGTGGTAATTTCGGATTAACTTGGAATCTGTTATACAGGTAATTAGTCACATTTACTAACTTCATTTCCACCATCAATTTTGATTTTTTATAGAGAATTTTCTAAATCTACAAACTTCCGCATTTTCCCGGTAGCTCTCACTGTTTCAGAGATATACGCAAAAAAAAAACGTTCCTCAATGGTACAATTGAAATAAAACAAAAAAGGTTAAAACCTGTGGTGATGGAGCAGTGGTGGCCGAGTGTTAACGGCCCTGACTTACGAGTTGCAGGTTGCGGGTTCAAATCCAGCCAGACGCATTACTTTTTGTAATTTATTTCATCACCACTGCTCTCAAAACGGTGAAAGAAAACATCGTGAGGAAACCGGCATGTCCTAGAACCAAAAATTCGAAGACATGTGACATTCACCAACCCGCGCTAGGCCCGCGTGGTGGACTACGGCCCATTCCCTCTACTAGAGAGGAGGCCTGAGTCCCAGCAGTGGGAACATTGAAAGGCTGCTTATGCTATATGCTATTATTAGGTTAAAACCTCAAATTAAAAACTACGCACATGTGGGACCAATTGGGATTTTTGACATAGCATTTCTAAGTACATATTCAAGACCTATACAAAAATCCAGCTCGCACTTTTTTTTAGTCTATTTTGTCTGGCCTATAATATAAATCACCACACCTTTTTACAGCTTTTCATTAAATAATTCTCTATCTTAGCAGCCAAAACTTTACACTTGTTCCCAAAAAAAAGGCTACACAAAACAAATCAAACACATTCGTACTCCCAAGTCGATCGTTTTACCAAAGGGTAGAGGAGGGTAGTTGGCAATCGGATAATAATATATATATTTTCGCTCCATATTCCGTGGAAGTGCTCAAAATATGATATACTGCGGATAAATCGGTAGCGACTACTCTCAGGGGGGTGTTTACATCGACAGGGGTAGTTTCAACCCCAGGAAGTTGGGACAAAGTATTTTTCGATAGTTTTTAGTTCGGTGTTTCTGAGAAAGTTTGTGTTTTTCGTTTTATTTTTTGTTTACGGTTTCTAGTGCGAACAATACATGCTATACATACTATATAGCACCTACTAGGTTAAATTAGGTTTAACTTTGAACCTCAGTTAATTACCGATAGCTAATTTGAATGCAAACATTTTTCATACCGACTAAGGTCTTTTTATCAAAGTTACGAACATTTTATATCCCGTTTAATATCATTTTTTGCCCGAAGAATCACTAAACTTATGTGGCTGTGGGCAGGGCATATTGTTCGCAGAACAGATGGTCGAAGGAGCCGAAAGGTTCTGGACTGGCAATCTCGTACCGGAAGACGCAGCATTTAAAAACCTCCCACAAGACAGACCAACGATCTGGTGACAGTCGCAGAAATCCGATATGTCCATAGAGTTTCTTGCACATTCTTCTCCATAGAGATTTACGCTTTGGAATGTGCGATTAGCATTATATTTCTGACTGACTAACTTCTTGACAATTCAAAAGTGCCTTTAGGTACATGGTTTATTTATTTATTTTATTATTTTTTACAACTTTTACACAACGCCATCTAGTCCCAAACTAAGCAGAGCTTGTGCTATGAGTACTAGACAACTGATAAACATACTTATATATTTCTAAATACATACATAGGTATATTGCACCCAGACACAGAAAAAATGATAGTGCTCATCACACAAACATTTGTCCTGGGTGGGAATCGAAACCACGACTTCCGGCATAGCAGTCAGGGCCACTGACTACTAGACCAACAGGCCATACAAATTTGAAATAAATGCTTTGACTGGATTGGACTTGATACATAGCCTTAGACAAGCATTGATAGTCAAATCCAGCGAAACTGAATCACCAAAAAGACAATTTTCGACCCATTTTATCTGACAGTTCCATAAACGTCTGACATTTTATCTCCAAACAAATAATTCTCAGGTACAATATTCAAATAGCTTCAGTAAAATGACACAATCGTTTTTCTACCCTCCGGCAAATGGGGTTCCGTACATGCCAAATAAAGTATAAAATATGATCTCTCAATATCAAACGTACACTGGCTGTCAATAAAATTTGTTACATAAATCACGGTGGTTTATGGGAAGTGATAGAATGATCCCTTTTTCTTGCACGGAAGTGTACGATTGTAGGTTTTTTTTCTTTTTTTTGTAGTGTAAGAAGTTGCTCTGTCATTTTCTTGAGTACCGGTTTTATTTTCGTATTGGTTTTGTAAGAAGAAACTTATTTATTTGTTAAAAAGGATGAGCATTAGTGTACCAAATATTCGTGTAATTTTCAGCCAAAATAAAGTTCTTTTCGTGGTTTTAAGACTTTGACTAACGTGTGAACTTTAAGTTTTATTCATTATAGGTACTTTTATAAGTATATTTTGAACATTACTGACACTCCGTACCTCGAAAAGCACGTAATGGGTTTTTTTTTCGGTGGGAAAATCATCCTATGACATCCCCCCCCCCTTGGGCGGAGCGGGAGATAGTGTCAGACTTTTACTGACTAAAAACCCACTCCTGTTCCTTCGTTGATTTTCGTACCAGGGCCGAGTCTTCCTTTCAGAAGCAGACCCTTGGCCCAGTAGGCTTCGACCCTGCTGGACCCCTACGGTTTGCTGACATCTCCTTTAGGCGCGCGTGGAACAATACGCGCCGTCGACGACTTGGGCTCGGTCCGAACGGTTACCGGACAGTCGGACGGCAAGCTACCCATTGCTCGCCGACCGCAAGCCCGCGTCTACGGTGGCCGGAAATCGGGATCGGAATCCCGGTGGCGGTTGGGGCGTGAGGTCCGTTGCCTCACGAGTGCGGCCTCCTCCTTTGCTAGCATTACTTCTTCGCAGAAGGAGGCGACCGCCTGCCGCTCCTCCTCGCTCTGGACCATGGCCTGTGCAAGCACGTAAAAAGCGATTCTTTGAAACCGAGACAATGTCTCATTCATCTGGCCTAGTTTTTTCTTTACCATTTTATATTTTTAATTGCATATTATTTTACCCCGATCACTAAATGTATCAAAGGCACTCATTTGCGCAGTGGCTTACTACACAAAATAAATAGGTACGAAAACTAGACCAGATGAATGAGACATTCTCTCGGTTTCAAAGAATCACCTTTTTTTTAGGTGGGAAAATCATCTTATGACAAATCACGCTCTTGGGCTGAGCGGAAGCTAGTGTCAGACTTTTACTGACTAAAAACCCACTCCTGTTACATCGTTGCCTTCGTCCCAGGGCCCCGGGTTTCGTTTTCACACTACCCATGAATCACCCTAAAGCCTTTGGTCTCGGTTTTTATTCGTAGATCTTTGACAGTCGTTACAAGTAGTCAAATGCCAGAAAGTCTCACCGTCAGTCTAGCCAAGGAGCATCGTGTTGCCCAGTGACTGGAGGTCTGATAGGCAGTCACTTAATATAAAACATGGGTATTCGGCTGCATCTCGTTAGGCTGAAAGTCGACCCCAAGCTTATTAGGAAAAGGCTAGGAGATAGAAAGGAAAACAGTTTATTCACGCGAAATGACGCAATCTTAAAACTAACTAACAAATATAATCAATTGATAGGGAAGATATGCTTCACATCCGCGCAAAACGGCTGAACGCTCAGCATAAACCTGCGGCCTCACGCATAATGCGATGAGCTCACAGCGCTGGTTTTCAGCGTGGATGATAATGATAATGATACTGTAAAATAATTTCTATGAGAGCGTGTTGCTTGATCAACATTCACAGCCCAAACGCCCACTGCTGGGCATGAGCCTCTTAATTTTTATGCTAATCCCAACGCTCCTGTGCCAACTGCTCCTCCAGCTTCAAGCCAATTTTTTCCACGTCTCAAGTAGGAAAATCTCTGGTACAAACAAATGTGATTACAAGACAATCTAAGATCCTTTTAAAACATCAAAGTACAGAAACATAATAACGCAAACAGAGGCGTTCATTATGTGTTGGTAATATACAATAACCTGCATATTAATGGTTGATATTAAATAACTCAATTCGTTTGTAATTTGTCTACAATTGTGCCCGACAAAGGCATGGTTCGAGCGAGTGAGCGCGAGTATGAAGGAAGTCGGGAGCTAGGGGGCGTAGAGACGGGCGAGAGATGTCGATTAAAATTTATGTTTAATATTATATTTTTAAGAGGAGACCATGGTGAAGGTGACTGGAGCCATGAGTTTACTACCGTAAGGGAAACTCGTTATCCTGGAACGTAAAGGGCAAAAAAAGAACATAAGTGTGGTTTTAGTCAGCAAAATTCTGACTTTCTCTTTCTGATTACCGTCCTAAAAAAAAGCAAAAATGGAGAGATAGGTTTGACTGATACTGGAGGAACTGGTCCGCAATGGCTGAGGGTAGACGATTGTGGAAAAGAGAGAGCTGACTGCTGGACATAAGCCTCCCCCAAGTATCGCCACAACAAGCGGTCCTGTGCGTCTTGCATCCATCGCATTCCCGCGACTCTCACCACGTCATCGGTCCACCTTGTGGGAGGCCTTCCAACGTTGCATCTTCCGGTACGCGGTCACTACTCTAGAACCTTTCGGCCCTATCGACCATCCGTTCTACGAGCAATATGCCACTTTAGCTTGGCGATTCTTTGGGCTATGTCGGCGATCTTGGTTCTCCTGCGTATATCTTCTTTCATGATACATAATAGGCTATTAAAAAAAAACTTATTTTTGAGTTGAGGTAAGTATAACAATTTTATTGTTCCATATTATAAACTGGAGATTTTCATCCATAGACAGAGTTATTCATGATGAAGGTTTAGGTATATAATGCATGCATATTATAGTGCAGAAAAGCCGAGAATTTTAAATGTCTGTAGCACCCGTGCAAGGCTGAGAGGGGTCGTTAGATAGTATTCTAGCCTGCATTGTCCCACTGTAGGGCAAAGGCCTCCCTTCATTTATTTCATTGTTCTTGGCTCTGGTTCACTTCTTGCCAATTCCTAAAGACGCCATCGTCAAGTTCTCTCCTTCGTAAAAAAAATAGCTTGTACGCCCGCGTGATAGTAGAATATTATACCATGGACACATATTCAAATAAAAAGTATCTTATCCCAGAACATGGTCTACCCGTGTACCAAGTTTCATTGAAATCCGTTCAGATATTTAGCGTAAAGAACTAACAAACATACACACTCACAAACTTTCGCCTTTATAATATTAGTGTTAGTGTGATACAGTGTGATCGAAGATATTCAAAGAGTGGCTGATAGAAGCAGCAGCTGCGTGAGACTAGCCGAGATCGCTTTTTAATATATATTTTTTAAGTTAATGATGACGTAAGTGCAAGATACACTTAATACGAACAGTCGATCTTACACACCCAAATATGGAATACTGACACAGAACTGGTACCTATGAATAAAGACAAACCGCAAATTATTCTCATATTGGCTAACGAGGCTGTTAAACTCGTATTTGATCACTACACTATAGAGTAGGCTATAAAACATATATAGTGATGATGCGGTGGACGATACAAAGCGCCATCAAAAAAGTATCCCATTCTGTCAGAACTCAAAGACTCCCGGGTTAGATTCCTCAACAAAACCAACAATAAAATCTATCGACAAGTCCCTTTTCCCCTTTCTAACTCAACAAAGCAAACGCCATCGCCAGTGGCGCTGTCGGGGCGGTGCGCCGATGCGTTTATAATATTTCATTTATTCGTTATAAATTATAATCGTGATGAAGACGTGGAACTTAATTCTCTTTACGTCTAGCGTTTAGCCACAAACTTGTGACTTGTCTTCACTATAATTAGTAATCTTTGTTTTGTTTCAGTTTGCTTTTATACGTCACTGAGTTTTTGAGAAAACTATCTAAGATCTGGATTTGGCTGTTAGGAATTGGTAATGAGGATCAATAATTAATCAATGTTGGTTTGTTCTTTGTACGAGAAAAGATCTTTCATCATCATCATCATCATCATCATGTCAGCCGAAAGACGTCCACTGTTGAACATAGGCCTCCCCCAAATGTCGCCACAATGACCGGTCCTGTGCGTCTCGCATCCATCGGATTCCCGCGACCCTCACCAGGTCATCACTCCATCTTGTGGGAGGCCTTCCAACGTTGCGTCTTCCGGTACGTGGTCGCCATTCCAGAACCTTTCGTCCCCATCGACCATCTGTTCTGCGAGCAATGTGCCCTGCCCACTGCCACTTAAGTTTGGCGATTCTTCGAGCTATGTCTGTAACCTTGGTTCTCCTGCGGATATCTTCATTTCTGACACGATCACCCAAGGAAACTCCAAGCATAGCCCTTTCCATTGCCCTTTGAGTGACTTTAAGCCTTCTGATGAGACCCATTGTAAGCGACCACGTTTCGGAGCCATATGTCATCACTGGCAACACGCACTGGTCATAGACTTTCGTCTTGAGACACTGTGGTATATTGGACGAGAAAACACCGCGCAGCTTCCCGAACGCTGCCCAGCCGAGTCGGATTCGACGATTGACCTCTTTCTCGAAGTTAGACCTACCCAACTGGACCGTCTGTCCCAAGTAAACGTAGTCGTCCACAACTTCGAGTGTAGTGTCTCCGATCTTGATTGGAGTTGGTGCTACATGGATGTTAAAAGATCTTTACTGAAGAGAAATTATGAGTCGATCTCTTGCCATGCAGTCTTTTTAACATCACCATCAATCAATCAAAGCATTTATTTTGCGGTCGCGGGAATCCCATGAACATTTGGAGTATTTTTTTAAGGTGTATAAGTAATCCAATGACATTCCCCCCTCTTGGGTGGAGCGAAATAGTGTGTCAGACTTTTACTGACTAAAAACCCACTCCTGTTCATTCGTTGCCTTTCATACCAGGTCCGAGTTTTCTTTTCAGTCGCAAACCCTTGGCCCCAATAGGCTTCGACCCTGCTGGGCCCCTACGGTTTGCTTTATGTCCAACAGTGGATGTCTTTTCGCTGAAATGATGATGATGAAGACGATTCATTTCAAACTAGCTTCTGCCTGCGGTTTCGCCCGCTTTAAAGTAAGTTTCTTCATAAAAACTTTGGACCCCCCTTTTAATCCTTTTAAGGGGGTGATTTTTGGAATACCCTCTCTTAGTGCTCGCCTACGACATAAAAGCTAACCTTGTGTAAAATTTAACGCTTCTAGTCCCAGTAGTTTCGGCTGTGCGTTGATATGTCAGTCAATCTGTTTCTCCTTTTATATATATTATAGATAAACCATTTACAGGCAGTGCAAGAAACTCTATAAACACTCTTTTAAATTATGTTACGTATATTTAAAATACTAATATCTCGGTTACATATTTCGTGTCGTCTCCATTATGTGAGTACATTGAAAAACAACACGTAAAAATATAACAATTCAAAATGTAGAAATTAAAATAGGCCACTGGCAGTTAAGACTATGTCTCAACTGACAGCGTCCGTTCACGGACATGACGCGTATATCAGCACTATTCAGCTCAACCATTTTGAAAGGAGCTGAATGATCCAACACCGTTGGTCTTTGAGTCGTAAGCTAACTGATTTTTTTTTCTATATTTAAATAACTTCTCCCGCTCTGGGTGGAGAGAGATGAAGTGTTAGACTGACTAAATACCACTTGTGTTCCTTCAGTTGTCCTTCGCATTTCAGGGCCGCGGTACCCTCCGGGCGGTCCACACAATGGTTACACCCGGGCGTTTCTTCCGCACGAATCCCGTGCAGGAACCTTCCGAACTTACCACGTCCGCTTAGAACCTGAGTCATGCGGAAGGTGAGGATGCCATGTTGTCTTTACCGCCATAATTGTGGCGAAAACCTGGCCCTGGTATGAAAGGCGACGAAGAAACTAGGAGTGGGTTTTAGTCAGTAAAAGTCTGACACGGGCTGGGTAAGATATTACCAATGTCGTACAATATATTTTTTATTTCAAGGGATTCAAACTTTTGCCCAGTATGTCTTTTGAATAAAAAAATATATAATTAACAAAGTGTAGGTCTGTAAACATTTTTTTTCTTTTTTTATGCACTTACCATGTTGTCTCTACACAACCTTTGTGTGTGTTCTTGTACCTTTGTGTTGCATGAAGTTTTAAAAAAATAAATCAATATTACCGTATGAATTATACACCAATATTATGAAGAGGTAAATTTTTTTTTTTTGTTTGTAGGAGGTAATCTCTGAAAGCACTAGTCCGATTGCGAAATCTTTTTCACCGATAGAAAGCTGCTATATTCCTGAGTGACAAAGGCATATTTTATGTACGCAGGCGAGGCCACGGGCAAAAGCTAGATTGACAAAAAGTAATGTATGTCACAGAAATGTAAATAATAAATTAATTTGATCAATTATTTTATTTCTGTGAAATACATTTCACGTCATTGTGGCAAACGAACAGACACTGACATTGCTTAATATAAAAAGGGTGCATCTTCAGAAAAAATCACCAAAACAACACCCACACACCTTTCAACTAACATGCAAATAAACCATTACCATAATAAACAATATATCACAATTCACAGCACAAAAATCGTCAAACAAACAATACTTGGCAAGACTTATCCGTTTCTACGGTCATAACTCAAGGAGGCACAAAAGGGACTTGGTTTCTCCAACTTTGGTACAGGTTTCTTGAGAAGCCGAGAACAATACTGAGAGTTATTGCTGGCTGTGTCCGGGGGAAGCCGGAAGCTGTGGAAAAATGGCCGCGGAACAAAGTCGCTTCGATGCAGCTAGGAACTGGTTGGAACCGGTTTTGACTGCTTTGAACCGGTTTTGGCTGGATCGAACCGATTTCGGTGATCATAGTGAATTGTAATTTTAGAGAGTTTTGAATACTTTTTCAGGTAGCTAAATAGTTATTTTAATTATTATTCTTACGACGATTGGGTGATTCGTCAAAATTACCAGAATATTGATATTTGATTAAGACAGGTTAGTAAAATGGAATACGTGAAAACTCCATATTTTTTATTCTAATTTTGCCATGATAACTTCGAAAGCGTCAATAATAACTTCACTATGTTTTAAATCGCCATCTAAATAATTATTCATTGTAGAAAGAATTAAATAATTTACTCACTGAACTCATGCTTATAATTATAATTATCTCACACATTTTAATAGATCGCCGCCAGTCACCTGAGTCGCACCATGCACACTGCCTCTGCCGCCGCTGAAGACGCCTGCTCTAAAAAAAGGCTCAAGTACGCTGCCTTGGATCAGCTTTACCATTTTGTGCCGGTTGCTGTGGAGACTCTGGGCAGTTGGAGTACGGAGGCAAAGTGTTTTGTGGGGGACTTGGGCCGTAGGCTCGGGGAGGCAACGGGTGACTCCCGGTCCAGGTCGTTCTTGGTTCAAAGGATGGCCATCGCTATTCAGCGAGGTAATGCGGCGAGTGTTATGGGCACCTTTGCACCGGGAACGATCAGGGGCGGGTTATTTATTGACGATTGACATTTAATTTATGACATTAATGTATTTTTTTTTAGATTTAATTGTATTGACATTTTAATTGTATATAAAGTAAATTAAATACAATTTATTGTAAAAAAAAATTAATTAACTTATTAATAATAATAAATAAAAACCAATTATTTATAAAAAAGTAAAAATTTTAATAGATTTATAATATTTTTTTTAGTTGTGTCATTATAGATTATTCCAATTTGTTTTTCTTTGTTGCGTATGTTTTTTTTTCTATTTCATTTCACTGCAGACATGCAAAAAAATATTGGCGTTGTGCCATTATTTTTTGGAATGTTTATGTTAGAGAAGAATAAGTCATCTGAAATGGTGAAAAGTACCTTTTAAACATCCATAGCAGCAATTTCCGGCCATCGTAGGCGCAGGCTTGCGGACGACGAGCAATGGGTGGCTCGCCGTCCGACCGTTCGGTAACCGTCCGGACCGAGCCCAAGTCGTCGACGGCGCGTGCTGTTCCACGCGCGCCTCAAGGAGATGTCAGCAACTGTAGGGGCCTAGCAGGGTCGAAGCCTACCGGGGCCAAGGGTCTGATTCTGAAAGGAAGACTCGGCCCTGGTACGAAAGGCAACGAAGGAACAGGAGTGGGTTTTTAGTCAGTAAAAGTCTGACACTATCTCCCGCCCCGCCCAAGGGCGGGGGATGTCATAAGATGATTTTCCCACCGAAAAAAAAAAAAAAAAAAACATACCAAATTATTTTAATTAAAATTCCCCCAGTGTGTAATCGTTTTAAAGAATCGTGATAATTACACGATTTGTACATGGTTAACTTATGAGAGCACAATTAAACGCAAATTACTCTGCATTCTTACGTATAATGGACATTACATTATTCAACTGTCATATTTAATGGGTCTTACTGCTTTTTACCTGTACATCTATACAGTATTTTGGTATATTTTGTGTATTTTATATTTTTGTTGGTAATGAATACACTCAAAAACTACTGGACCGATTTTAAAAATTCTTTCAGCCATAGAATGCTACTTTAGCTAAATATATATAGCGACAGGAGAAAATATAAAGCGTATGTCACTTCATTGAGAAACATAGGTACACTCAATAGTAGAGTAGGGAGAGTAGTTAGTGTAAAAGTTTTGTTACAGCCAAAGGGGTGAATAGAAACGCAGGGGTGTATGGAAACAAAACTTTGACTAAGATTTTTACTTTGATATATGATCATAGTTTTAGTTTCAATAAAGTAATGTGTTTTAATATACCATTTCTATAATTTTGAGTACTCAAATACTGCAAACAATTTCTCAATAACGTGACAATTCCCATTAAAGTTTTGTTTCTATTCACCCCTGCGTTTCTATTCACCCCGTTTTACGGTACTATCTTGGTGTACAATAAAGTTTATTCTATTGTATTCTATTCAATGTGCAGAGGTGGACTTAGTTCAACAAGGCATTATTTACCAGTCAAAGGTTTGGTTTTTTTAACGCTGATTTTTTTCATATATATATTCAAAGTTATTAGTTTTAATGAACGAATTATATGCTTTTATTTATTTTGTCTTTAAAATCGATAATAAAATTAGAAATTAAATCCATCTTCAATTGTAATCACTACAGTTCGTCTTATATTATTGAATGCCTTTTTGAGTCATTAATTTTACGCCCACCAATCATATTTTAATCAACATTCAACTTGACTTTGACCTGCAAAATGCAAAAGACTTTATAAAATAGCAATTAAAACAGTGTGGCAATAATATATTTTTTTTAAATGACCTTTTTCTTAAGTGGGTAATCATTAATTGTTAGTTGTAGTGTCAGACTTTTACTGACTAAAATTTATTAGTAAACCTGCTTTCACAAAAAAAAGCCCAAACACACCTGTAAGTATAAATAAATCCTCCACGTTTCCAGCCTTTTGGGACATTTGTAATGTCCCCTAAATACCGCAAAAAAATAATGAATGCCCCACACATGCATCACTTTGTCTCACCGAGTCACCGTGCACCTTGACATCTTTATGGATCCTTTTTTTGTATTTTTATTTTTAGAGTTCCTTGGGAAATTTGAGAAAACCTTCGCAGTCTTACACATAGCTGCTGCCAGTGGCTTCGACCGTATGATAATCGAAAAGTATTCCAAAGAAACATATTCCCGTGATAAAATACTTTTTTTTATTGATATAAACTAGTGCTTGACTGTGATTTCACCTGATGGTAAGCAGTAATGCAAGGGTGGCAATACTTGCTCAGTTTTGAACCCGTAAATATCATGCATTAGAGGTCTTGCCTTAACCACTAGGCCATCACAACACAGCTATAACGCTTAACGTGCTAATATAATTCGATATTTTTTATTACTACTTTCCACTTCTGTAACAATTTAAACATTTTCCTTATCTCATACGGAACCACTCTTCAGGAGCTGTGCTTCTGTTATTTTGGCAATAAATACGTCTTCACAACGTATATATCACTCGTTCGTGCCGACAATAAATAATTGTGGACGTATTCGTCTACGCACTTTCAACGTAAGACTTACCTACAAGTACATACAATTAATTTATTTTGTATTAGTCGCTGTCGCTTTGCCTCAGTAAAAGTAGAAAATTATCCTCAAAGAACATATCCCTTGCATAAAAAGTATCCTAGTGGTCGAAGATGGAGCACGCTTGCTTAGAAGTAACCTATTAACTCTTGACTAAAAGACCCCTAGGTTGTAGCTATCAGGAAATGCAGACTACGGCAGGGAATTCCACTCCTTATCTGTACAGTCAGGGGTCAAAAGTGCTGTTCCACCAATGCAAAAATGTCTAAAATTTATTTGTAGAAGAGGGTCAATGGTTCATGACTGATTTAATTGGTAGCATAGAATCTAAAGTATTCAATAAACTAGTTGTGGACTATTGAACTTCTACAACAAAGACATTTTAGATACTTTAGCATTGGTAGAGTGCAACTGCACTTTTGATCCCTGACTGTACGTACAATAAATAATTGGAGTTATTATAAGAAAATAATCGTTTCTTGGTATCTGAATTTGTGTCTAATTAGTGGCAGTAAGCTTGACAGGCCTGTTGGTGTAGTGGTCAGTGGCCCTGACTGCTATGACGGAGGTCGTGGCTTCGATTCCCACCCAAAACAAATGTTTGTGTGATGAGCACGATCATATTTTGTTCTGTGTCTGAGTGTAATTTATCTATAATATGTATGTATTTAGAAATATATAAGTATGTTTATCAGTTGTCTAGTAATCATAGCACAAGCTCTGCTTAGTTTGGGACTAGATGGCGTTGTGTGATAATTACATGGAAAGCAATCATAACTGAGACTATCTCAGTCTAATAACCTTATTTCATTTAATGAAGGATTAAAAAATCCTCACTATTGTCCCTTTCACATAAGAATACATTCGCAAGAAGTTGGTAGAATAAATCATACTATTGATTGGTTGGATTCGTTTTTTTTTATTTATTTTTTTGTATACATGTATCTAATCATCATCATCATTATCAATTCAGCTGTACGCATAATGAATGGGTTTTCAAAACGTTTTGTGCATATAGGTGGAATGTCCACCAAGTACCTGTGTATCGTTGTACGCCAAATTTCATCCAAATCTGTTGAGCCGTTTGAGAGTGAAGGAATTTATTTATTTATTTAAGAATCACCGACGAGTGTAACAAAATAAAAACTTAGAAATAAAAATTGGTACACGCAACCTAGTCCTATAATGTACACTGAATTATAAGCCATCATAACCGCTTAAGCATAACCGAGTGTACATGGCTCTAAATAATTATGTAATTATTAAACAAATAAAAGTAATTGGCATGATATGATATATTTAAAAAAAAATCAAACAATATTAAAGGTTAAATAATATATTATTTAACCTTTAATATTGTTTGATTTTTAGTTTGGACTTTTATTAAAAAGTAATGAGGAATAAACAAATACACACACACACACACACACATAGGTACATACATACTTTTGTATGCATAATATAAGTGTGATTAGATTTGTACGAGAAGGTACACCAAAATATATGTTGATACTCAGTAACTGAGTGGTAGAAATGTGAAAGTCAGATAGGCGGTCAGGTAGGTCATATGTCCACAGAAAAACTTCTAGAATTATTTCAATAATTTTGTAGACTTTTTTTTTTTAATTAGTAGTCATTTGTACAAGTATTATAAGGTAATATAGTGTTATTTAATTATTGATTGATTGATTTGTGTGAAAGTTGTGAAATAAACAAAAATTAACTGTGGACAAAATCAACTGATCACTTAGGCTGGCGATGACCTGAAACACTGGTTTTTAATAACCTACGTCAGACAGGTCACTACGAGTTGTAATGACACTACCAATACACCATTGTTAGGTCATCATTCACTTCTTTTATTGATATAAACTAGTGCTTGACTGCTATTCCACCTGATGGTAAGCAGTGATGCAAGTGTGACATTGACATCGACGTGGATGATTTTTTTGATGCCCTATGAGTTTTTTTGTACCCCTATGTACATATTATTATTTTTAGTTTTTATATACACTTGTTAAGCAATAATATTTATTAGTTATGATGTAAAAAAAATAAAAATGATATATATATAAATAAAACATGTGTAAATTAAACTAGTTTTTACATCGGTAATTAAGGGGATGCAACTCGATAAACATTTTTACTGTTTTTCGTACAACCGCTCTTACGCGATTATGACGTTATAACACATTTTTTATTAGATATTTTGGAAACACAGTTTCTTGTGGATATTATCTAGGCTTCTATTGAAATCAAAAACGAGTTAGGTATTAGTATTGAGATAGCCGGCATCACGAGAAACGTCTACGTAAATGAGCGCCTTACCCAAGGAAATAGGCAGTTATTTCGTGCGACTAAACTTTGTGCAAGAGAACATGGATACCATTTCTGCTGGATTAAAAATGGTGCTATTCTCATCCGTAAGCAAGAGGGTAACCCTGCCATACACATACGGAACACCGAAGACCTGGAACGATACCTGGGTTCAGCTACCTCAGTGTGACTTCGTGGGTACCCGTCAACAAATCTTCAATAATACAACGGCCTGGCCTGATTTAAAACAGTACAATTTTTTTATTATTATTTTTTATTTTCATTTCTCTAGATCTCATATTACTCTTAGATCTCAATTTATTTTTAGGTTTTGTATAACTTACTTTTTAGCCCTAACTTTAACTCACACTAATTTTAGATCTCAAAATATTCTTAGATATTCTGTTATTTTTGAAGCATACATTTGTGCCTTATTGTTACAAATTATGGATTTTATAATTTTTAGGTTTAATGCTATTTTTAAATTCTACTTTCTGCGAACCTCAAACTGGGTAACTAACTTGCGATCTCATAGCTTTTCGAGATTATATGTTATTTTTGAAATGTACATTTTTGCATTATTGTTTCAACTTAAAAATACGCAGTGCACTTCTGAAGCATTACGACATAACTACTATACACAACAGATCAACTTTTTTATAGATTGCGAAATTATCAAAAACACACGGACAGAAATCTCCTCATTTAATACGAATAAAACACATAAACACTCTAAAATTCTTGTTATCCCACATTCTTATGTTCACGAATCTCTTATAGTAACAATTACAACATTTATAGTAACTACAAAAAACATTTTCACTAGATACATCTATGGCTTTACTTGATACTATTCAGGACATTGACGAAAACGTTACTATAAACTGTCACACATGTGATCAATTAGAAGAATGTAGGATACTGATGCCTAACATTAATAGTTTTAAAATTCTCTCACTAAACATAAGAAGTTATCAGCGTAATTTTGACGACTTCTACATAGCTTTTCAACGCCTTGATACTGACTTCGATGCTATAATTTTGACTGAGTGTTGGTTAAGTGATGCAACATTAATAGAACCGCTACCAGGTTATAACGTATCCCGTACTCTTACACAGTTAAATAAAAACGGCGGTATAATCATTTATACCAAAATTGCTTGGAATATTTCTGTGTTAGAATCTGAAGTTACAGACGCAGACAGTCTTATCATGACACTGGATAACAAAATCGCCATTATAGGAATCTACCGTTCCCCATCATCTCAAAATATAGACAATTTTACAACATCGCTGGATACGAACCTATCACAATTAAAAAACTATCCAACAATCATATTAACAGGAGACCTTAACATTGACATTTATAATACCACAAATAGCAAACATATCGAATATTTGTGTCTCTTAGCTACTCATGGTCTTTTGCCAGCGATCACTGAACCTACAAGAGGGCGCTCTTGTCTCGATCACATTTTTATAAAAACAAGCTTAAAATCAGTAGGCATCATTGGCAAATCATCAATTACGGATCATGACATTGTTATGGCTGCCATATCACAAGAAGAGAACTCAAACAAACCCTCTAGATCCCGGTGTAAATATGTAATTGACGAAGCAGCAGTTGCTGCAGAACTAAGCAATATGGATTGGTCAGAAGTATTAAGCACAAATTGTACCAACAGTTCTGTAAACTCATTAATTGATATACTTTCAAACTCAGTCTCCAAGAACTCCCGTACCATTCTTATTAGTCGTAGTAAATATATCATTAAACCTTGGATAACACAAGGACTAATGAGGTGTATGAAACATCGCGATAAACTGCATATGGATTTGAGATCTCACCCAAATGATGAAATGCGACGCTTAGTGTACACCAGGTACAAAAACTTCTGTAACAACTTGCTGCACAAACTAAAAACTAATTACAATAGTGAAATCATAAATAAAAATCGAAACGACCCAAAAAAACTTTGGAACACAATCAAATGTATTTACAATCCAACCACAACAAAAGATGAATCTTCTAATTTACTAAATAACGCACAAGACCCTGACGAATCACTCAATAAGTGTAACGCGCACTTTACCTCGCTAGGCAAAAATCTCTCAGATATTATACTATCGCGGTTATCCGAAACACAAGAATCCTTAGCCAATAATTACAGGCCAAGTGAAACCCCTCTGAACTCTTTCTTTTTTCATGCTACTGACGAAACAGAAATTGAAAAATTTATAGACAAACTGAAAATTGACAGCGCTCCGGGACTTGATGGAATTACTGCCCGCCTTATTATATTTCTAAAAAAATCGCTTTTAAAACCACTCACTCACATATTTAACCTAAGTATGGAAAATGGTATCTTCCCTGACCGCTGGAAAGTTGCGTGTGTTCGTCCTATCTATAAAACCGGTCTCACAGAACTACCAGAAAATTATCGTCCTATAGCACTTTTAAGTATATTATCAAAATTGCTAGAAAAAGTGGTCAACAACCGCCTAGTCAACTATTTAGAAGACAATAACTTTATATCTGGAAGACAGTTCGGCTTTAGGAGAGGCAAGTCAACTGAAGATGCTGTAATATTATTAACTGACTCTGTAGCCACTTTTATTGAAAACGGAGAGCACGCCATGGGAGTTTTCTTAGACTTAGCCAAAGCGTTCGATACAATCTCCATTGACCTCCTCCTATCGAAGTTAGAAGGAATAGGAATAAGAGGTATCGCGCTTGAATGGTTTAAGTCCTACCTCTCAAATCGCCAACAATTAGTAAAAGTAGGTAACAATTCAAGTTGCTTACTGCCAATAAGCTTCGGAATCCCTCAAGGCAGCACTCTTGGCCCAACTCTCTTTGCTTTTTACATGAACGATATACTTAATTGTTCAATAAGTAATGCTGAAATTATATCATACGCAGACGATACGGCAATTATATTTCACGCCAAAACCTGGGACCTGGTATACCATCTTGCTGAAAACGGTTTGCTTAAGATTGTTAAGGAACTAGATAAAAACCTTCTTACTCTTAACGTGAAAAAAACTAAGCTCATCACCTTTTACAAAACTGCTGCTTCCAGCCCTCCACAGCAATTGGCACTCAAATTCCACACATGCTGTAGCAATCATAATCCTCCACTCATAGACTGTTCCTGCACCTGTATAGATCGCAGCTCTTCTCATAGATACCTCGGTATTATATTAGATGAAAATATCTCTTTTAAACCTCATATTCACCTACTCTCGGCTCGTGTCAGGAAACTCATTTATATTATGAAAAAGTTACGCGACTGCACTCCCCCTGAAACTCTTCGTATGATATATCTTGGGCTTTGCCAATCGGTGCTCCAGTACGGTATTTCCGTCTGGGGTAGTGCTGGTAAAATCACATTCATGGAAATAGAAAGGGCCCAAAAAGCTGTTATTAAAGTAATGCTAAAAAAGCCTTTCAGGTTTCCAACAGACCTGCTTTATAATATATTCCCTGTTCTCCGAGTGCGGCAATTATTCATCCTAAGTGCAACACTACGAACACATAGAGCTGTTAAAAACCGGCCTGATTATCAAAACCTTCTATCAAAACGCGTTCTACACGTTCCACTTCCAAACGCAAAGAGTCTTCTGGCTAGACGCTGTCCTTCTTACTCTCACACTCATGTATATAACCAAATCATTAAATCCTACGACATCAAAGGTTTAAACGATCGATTATGTAAGAAAATGTTGAAAAAAATGCTCGTCTCCCTCTCGTACGATGAAACTGAGGAAATTATTAACTAATAATTAACATTTCGTGCTAAACAGCCACCAAAATTATATATAATACTAGTACAACACGTGTGATGATGACCCACAAACATACCTACAAACTTTCAACCGCACACCTGTAACACGCACACTCTTTTATTTTTATTTACCCTGTTACTTTGTACTAATTATTTTGTCTACTATTTTATTCCTATTTTATTGTAAGGTAATCCGCAAAGGAAACTTGTATTTTAATTTAACGATCACGCAACTCCGGTCCCCAAGATACAGGCACCGCCTAGTTTGGGGGCCATTGTAATAATTCTGGTAAAATATAACACCTGTTACCGATATATAAATAAGTTATAACTATGTTTAAGAAAACACTTGTAACAATGGCTAAATAAAGTTATTATTATTATTATTATTTCCTTTATTTACTTTATATACATATTTTGTACATTTTTAAATATTTCTTAAAACATAAATTAAAAAAAAACATTTAAAAATATAAAAAATAGTACCCCACCGGTATCGGGAACAGGGTCCAAGCTACCGGCGGTCAGGGCTCCAGAGAAAGGAACCTCCTAACGATACGAGCCGTGTCCAGGAGTACCGCTTTCTGAATCAAGGCCTTGATCCAGCCGCCTAACGCGAGCCTCCTAAGGTGTTGGTCGAGGCTCTTGGCTATTAAGCCATTGGCTGACACGACTATCGGTACAATGATCGCTGAGTCCACATCCCACATGTCGACAACCTCGCGAGCCAAGTCAATATACTTGATTATTATTATTATTATTATTAGTATGGCAGGCATATACTTAAGGCATTTTTTTAAATTGTTATAAACCAGTACTGGACTGCGATCCCACCTGATGGTAAGCAGAGATGCAATCATTGATGGTGAGGCGCACTAGTTTGTTAAGAGCCTATTCACTCTAGCCTTGAAGATACCTAAATTATAGTTGGACGGGAAGACCGCAACAGGAAAATTGTTCCAGTCCTTCGATGTACGTGGTATAAACGACGAAGCGAAACGCTTAGTCCGGACCGTTGAAGTTTCAACAACGTAAGGGTGGATACTCGCCGTACGTCGGGTTGTCCGATGGTAGAAAGTTGATAGCGGAATCAAGTCATGCAATTCCCGCTCACACTCTCCAAAATGCAACCTGTAAAATACCGATACCCTGCGCCTGTGCTCAAGGCTTTGTAGATTGGACTTAACCAAATCTGGATCCCCAACTGAAAGTTTCTGGATTCTAATAAATAAGACTAGATATAAGACTTACCATACATTTATTGTTTTTCATACGTTTACCGCAGTAGCCGGCCGACTTTCACGTCCCTCGTTATAAAGATGATCACGTCCACGTCTGAACTCTCCAAACCACGAATACACAGAGCTGCGACATGGTGCTTCATCACCAAATGACAATTTTATTGAAGTCTCTGGCAACTCTCTTGTTGACTTAGCCACAACGAAAATCATAAAAAAATCATCGAACGAAAATGTTTACGAGTTAAATTTATTTTGATAGCGACACACAATCTTCGAAAGGACACCACAATGAAAAAACAAATGAAAGTCTCGCAAATTAAAAAGTAACATGCTCGCAAAGAGTTCCATTTTCGAATTCTGTAATTGTTTTTTCATTCTTTTATTGTAAGTGGCCAGCCATCCAGAGACTTTCAGTATGTCTCACGTACTACACGGTTTCCGTAGGCATTAAGTACCAAAACGGACGGCATATCGATGGTATGATTGGTGCAATAGTTGAGCGATAGGTTGCTAAGCTGCATGTTGTGAGTTCGATTCCCACACAGAACAAATATTAATTGTATGGCCTACAGATAGGTGTGGGGTCTGGGTGTCTTGTGTAGCATAAAGCATAGCATAATCAGCCTTTTAATGTTCCCACTGCTGGGACTCAGGCCTCCTCTCTAGGAGAGGGAATGGGCAGTAATCCACCACGCGGGCCCAGTGCGGATTGGTGAATGTCACATGTCTTCGAATTTTTGGTTCTAGGACATGCCGGTTTCCTCACGATGTTTTCCTTCACCGTTTTGAGAGCAGTGATGATTAAATAAATTACACAAAGTAATGCACCTGGCTGGGTTTGAACCGACGACCTACAACTCGTAAGTCGGGGCCGTTACCACTCGGCCATCACTGCTCTGTAGTGTAGTGTCTTGTGTATGTGAGTTTAAATACGTTTTTAAACGCACACACAATACAGTAGTAATTCTTTGTGTAGGGAACGTTTAAAAAAATAAATAAAGTGAGTCTTTATATTTATGGATAGGATTAAATACTGCAATATTTAATTTTTAAAAGTCAAAATCCACCAATTAATTTTTATTTCCCAACTTAAAATTCTCAAATGGTCAGATTACCACCTTCGTTAGTTTTTTCCGCCCATCCATTGACATAAAAACCAACACGGCATAAACTAACGTCTTCATAACAGAGAGAGAGAGAGACATTAAAAAAAACTACAATTTTGCAAAAAAATTAGGGTTTTGTGACCGAAGAGTGCCATTGGGACCCTTATACTAAGCCTACGCTGTCCATCTGTCCGTCCGTCCGTCTGTCAGCGAACTGAATCTCATAAACCCTAAGACGTAGACTTGAAATTTTCATCATCATCATTATCATTTCAGCCGAAAGACGTCTACTGTTGGACATAGGCCTCCCCCAAGCGTCGCCACAACGACCGATCATGTATCTCGCATCCACCGCATTCCCGCGACTCTCACCAGGTCGTCGGTGTTCATTGTGGGAGGCCTTCCAACGCTGCGTTTTCCGGTGCGCGGTCGCCACTCTAGAACCTTTCGGGCCCATCGACCATCCGTTCTACGAGCAATGTGCCCTGCCCTCTGCCAGTTTATTTTGGCGATTCTTCGGGCTATGTCGGTGACCTTGGTTCTCCTGCGGATATATTCATTCTTTATGCGATCACGCAAGGAAACTCTGAGCACAGCCCTTTCCATCGCCCTTTGGATGACTGTAAGCCTTCTGATGAGAATCTTGAAATTTTCACAGAATGTGTATTTCTATTGCAACTACAACAAAATTAAAATAAAGTTAAAAATTAAAGGGGGGCATACAAGAAACATGGAGCAGTGGTGGCCGAGTGGTAACGCCCGAACTTATGAGTTGTAGGTTCCGGGTTCAAACCCAGCGAGGCGCATTACTTTATGTTATTTATTTCATCACCACTGCTCTCAAAACGGTGAAGGAAAACATCGTGAGGAAACCGGCATGTCCTAGAACCAAAAATTCGAAGACGTGTGACATCCGCCAACCCGCACTGGGCCCGCGTGGTGGATTGCGGCCCACTCCCTCTCCTAGAGAGGAGGCCTGAGTCCCAACAGTGGGAACATTATAAGGCCGAGTATGCTATACAAGAAACGTTACACTGTCGGCATTTTTTGAACCCTTCGAGTGCAAGTTCAACTAGCACTTTTTTTTTTTTATTTTCTCAATTGCACATAATTTTAGAATTAATTAAAAACTGTACAGCTGATGTACAAAGGCGAGCTTAACCTACAATTGGGATTTCTTACAGCAAACTTTAATATATTTGTAAGAAATCGCACTTGTTTTTTTTTACCATTTTTTTTTAAATAATCGAATAGAAATATCACGCCTTTATGTCCTTAAAGAGTAGACAGTGGTGTACCTACCCATATTACATTCACGTACTACCATTTATTTTTTTCAATCTCTCTAAAAATAAATAAAATCAATAACATATTTTTTATTTTATTTCTTTAACAGTTAATTGTGTGCACTTACTTCCTTAAGTTTCAAAGGAATTTATTTTAAATAATATTTGTTTTGAACTTGTACTGCAAAATGATTGTCCCTTCTAAAACAGTTCTGTGTAGCTCATAACGCCATCTAGCGTCGAGTAGTAGAATCAAAATCTTGTTCAGGTGAATATTTCAGGTAAAAATTGCATTGAAGCAAGGTCTTATAGCACAAGTATAGGAATAAATCTGAAAACAGTAAGTTGTTATGTCACAAAAAAAACTTTTTTGCGATTCGGAAAAATTTTCGATACTCCATTCGGGAATTAAACTATTTATATATATAAGTTTGTACCGAACCCTCAGTGTGTGCCCGGTTTTTTACTTTCCAGCGGACAAAATTGCTGGCAACAACTAGTAAATTATTAAAAAAAAAAATACTCATATTAATAAATCTAGCGAGTACAATTCTAACGTGTATATTTTTCCACCCCTTCAAGACCTGCATCCCATAGCACGCTCATTAAGTAATGAGACGGCCCATAAATATCACTTCCTTACTCATTTCATAGTACACAATTTTCGTTTTAAGCCCAGGACAACTCTTTATCATTATTTATATTAATAACTTTTGTTTTATATAACTGAGTAGCTTTATTAAAAGGTTATAATTGGTTGGTAAGATTAAATGGCTTGTTTGTTATTAATATTAGAATTGTAACATTATAATTTATTACAATCAGAGTGAAAATTGGAGTAAAGAATGAGAAAAAATATGGATTTTTCGTGTTACATGTCCATTCATGAGATTGCAATTTATATCCACCAGAAACTTAAAACTATACTATACTTATAACTATTATCAATAATATTTAAAGCTGGCCCTTTCAGTTAAAATATCGCTTCAATTGACAATTTATAGGAGCCTATACGATTTTAATATTTTTTTATATGGAATGAAAATATTTTTTTTTTTGTTACAGTATCAACTATAATTTCAATTATGAATCAAGGAAAGTAAACATTTTTTTGGTTTAATTTATAGAATTTAGACCTTAAAAATAGTTCTAAATTCTATCAATTAGGTGAAGAGTATTACTTCCCAGTAAATCTAGTACACCTAGATGGTGGTGGTGGAGGAGGCAACGACATCAATGAAAAAAAAAATAAGATTGAATCCAAATTAAAACCCTCATTCCAGAGGGATTGCTTGATGCAGTATTAAAATTTTAAAGAAACCACCAATAATTAAACGGTTAACAAAATGGTACCTTGAGTGCTGTCATGTCAAGTGATAATGTCAGAGACGGCAAATATTGAGCTGGAGTCACAGTAAAAAAAAACAATTGATAACAATAAATTAAGTTGCCAGAGAGATACATTATTCTTAAGCAAAATTAGCCTTAATAAGGATGAAAAAAAGTATGTTTATTAACTTACTAGTTTATTAATAAATATTCAAAAATAGAATATTAATAGTGAAAGCAATATCAAAATTGGTGGAAAAGCAAACGAGATATAACAATCTATATAAATAAAAATTAATAGCTGTTCGTTAGTCTCACTAAAACTCAAGAACGGCTGGACCGATTTAGCTAATTTTGGTCTTGAAATATTAGTGATAGTCAAGGGAAGGTTTAAACGGTGAGAAAATATGGAAAAATTCACGAAAAAAAAAACCGAATACAACGCCATCTCTAATTAAAATGTAACTTTAAAAATAATTATGCCAGTTCTGGTAATGCCAGTAGAGGGTGGTATCCTTTGACAGTTCAGCTAAAAGGTATCATAACATTCATTGACTATAAGGCGGTACGAAGTTCACCGGGTCAGGTAGTTTTAAATAAATATATATCTCTCTCACCAAGACACCGTTTTCTCTGGCGATCGTATGGGTGTCATGGCCTTAAAAGAAGTTAGACGTGGTCTTTTTCTTATTAGCAGATTTAAAGCTTTATAACTTCGTTGTAGATGAAGATATTTTAAAAATTATTTGTATGTGTATTAAAGCAAATCATTTAATTCAGCAAACAAAAATGTATACAATCATATTCCCTAACATCTTATGGTGGGTCAACTTTGAATATTGTCTATTGGACATAATTTTCTTACTACCGTTATAAATAACCCATCAGTTTCATAATATCGTAGCAGGCATGTTCAAGGGACGCCCCGCCCATCCACGTATTGGTTTTCGAATATCGGTTCGAGTCTGCGCAATGGGCGTATTGGGTTCAACGGAGCTTGCTTACGCCCCGTGGCGTTGTTTGTTTGTGCAGCATATATCACAAGTATTATGAAGCTGAAAGTTTGTATGTATGTATGTCACTCTTTCACACTCAAACGGCTAAACGGTTCGATTGAAATTTAACACTAGAGTAGACGATGTACTAGAATGGATGTCTAGTGACTGAAAAGTTGGTAGGGAATCGTTTGTCTTGGTATGGTCAAGTGAAGAGGAGGAATGAAACGCATGTCACTAAAAGAGTTATGAGTATACATGTGGATTGAGAAGGAGAGGGAGGCTAAAGAAAAGATGAATGGATAATGGTAGGAACAAAATGTGTTGCGCCGACCCCAAGTAAAATGGGTCAAGGGCAGGAATATGATATACACCACTAGTTTTTAATTAGATCAAATACTTAAAGGGCTTATTAGAAAAAGTCTTGTTATTATTTAAGAAAAGTCTAAATAAATAATATTCTTAAACAGCGAAGTTATTAGCGTTTGTTTATATCCCAAAATGTCACTCAATATTGTACAGGCTATTGATTATGAATGAAAAACAATGGAAAAACACTGCCCGTAGTATTTTCTAGTAGCAATTATTATGAATAATTGATTAAATTATGAATTTACCAATTATGACAATTTTTCGTGGACAACTTTGGGATTTCGTTTTTTTTTTACTTTTGACTACATAAATATGATCAGTAACGGGTACAGATAGAGCTCATTTTTTTTTTGTATTAATTAAAAAATAGGGGTGTAGAAGATGTGTTGGAATAGCGCACAAGACTATTTTTAGCCTGGTAGGTAGTATATTCCTTTCGGATGATTTTCGACTATTACGCGGGTGCTGCCGATCCATGTGCCAAGCCATGGTCTACCTGCTTGTAAAATTTCATCCAAACCCGTAGAGTGGTTTGAGTGTGAAGAAGCAACAAACATACATACACACTCACAAACTTGCGCCTTTATAATAAATACACCCATTCCTTTATTCATTTGCAGTACACCACAGACTACCCCCTTTTTCTATTTCAATTTCTTACAGTCCATCCTAAGGTTGTCTGGTAGATATCGCTGTCAGTGATAAGACCGCCTTTGTATCCATAGATTTAAGTTACCTAGTATAAAAGTTTTGTTACTATTTTGGTGTGCAATAAAGTTTATTCTATTCTATTCTATTCTATTCTATAAATAAATAAAACAATTAAAATCTAATCTAAATTTATTCTTTGTGATAAATTGTCACGTGTTTATATAGACACGTAAAGCCGATGGTCCCGGTTGTCATTCGTAGATCTTTGACAGTCGTTACAAGTCGTCAGACGCCAGAAAGTCTGACCACCAGTCTATCTAAGGAGTATCGTGTTGACCAATAACTGGATTGTGAAAGTCTGATAGGCTATCGCTCCATGTAAAACACAGGTCTTCAACCGCATCCAATTAGACTGGATCCCGACCACAAGCTAGTTGAGATAAAGACTAGAGAGAGAGACATCTGTATAGGCTCTCATATTATCTCATATCGCACGAAATATAAGGTTAATGTTCAATGGGCGTGAACACACATTCTCCCATATCGACAGGTCGTAAGGGCGTGGTGCACCAATATTGATAGCTATCGAAGTATCGGAAGCCACGCCCCATTGAAAAAATACGCCGATACGCGCATGTCCGGTCTGATTGGATTGAAGATACGATGTGAGGCGTCTTCCGATATTTATATAGAAATGGAATATACTTTACTGCACATCAAATTGTACCTGTACAGGGTGTGTGTTGCCCAGAGTAGCGGAGTTGTACAAATGAGTTACGGCTTGACAGGCTTAGACAGATAACTTTTCAGTTAGGATTCCCTCCAAAAACTAAGTACAAAATGTATAGTCACATTACCAGCGGAGAAGTCACGTGACAAGTGATGTGATAGGTTTTTATAGAAAAAAAAAGTGTTACCAGAGTGCCAAATAAGATGGCATGGATGGATGGTTGATCCAAGTGGAAAAATTCTGTCATTGCGACCGAGGCGGAATTCTATTATGGAGCCAAGTGACAAATTTCCACGCGTATCAAAAGACGTTTTTTTTTTTCAGTATATTTAAAAAGAAATAAATAAACGGGGGATACTGAGGGCTACTTGGCGCCAATTGGGGCGCGGGCTCGGTGGCACATTTTTCAGCACTATTCCGAAAAACAGTAAATAGCGTGCCTAAAAGCGGTAAAGGTAGAGGGTTCCAGAGTTGAAAATGTATGAGATTGACACTACATAAATATCACGTGATTTATCTCAAACATATTGGACATTTGACAATAGTAATCATTCTTACACAAAGGATGTATTTTGTTTATGGCCCATACAATCATTGAAACACATACACATAAACACGTGTCATGTTCTACATAGATCTATTAGTATTATTAAAATCATTTTTTTTTTTTAAAAGGAACCGTACACCACTTTTTGTCTTTTTATGGCTTTGTAGGGCTATGTGAAATAACATATTTTGAGTAGAATTTGAAAGTTTATGTACATTTTTTATTTATTTATCAACACAAAAGTACAAAAGTGGACTTAATGCCTTAGGCATTCTCTACTGGTCAAGCTAGGGTAGTGAAGAGCCTTCCGCATGACGCAGGTTCTCACCGAGCATGGTCAGTTTAGGAAGTTCCTGCACCGGATTCGTGCGGAAGTAACGTCCGGGTGTCACCACTGTGTGGACCGGAGGATACAGTGAAGCATACGGTAGAGGCCCGCTTGGGCAGAGCACCGCCGTGTCCTCGTGAGGGCGATCAGCACCAACGATTTCTCGTGCCGGGCCTTTGTACTGGCCATGGTCGCGCGAGCGAGGAGGAGTGGCAGGCGGTCGCCTCCTTCTGCGAAACAGTAATGCTAGCAAAGGAGAAGGCCGCATGTGAACGCGCGAGGGAGTGGCCCTCACGCCCCAGCCTTCAGGAGCGGCTAGCGGCTGGGCTTGCAGAAGGCGAGCAATGGGTAGCTCGCCATCCGTATGTAATAAATAATAATCCTATGTAAATAGTTCAATTCCCGAAAGGAGTTTCGAATTTTTTTTCCAAATCGCAAAAAAAAATTTGTGATGTTACAAAAAATTTGTTGTTTTCAGATTTATTCTTATATCTGTACTATAAGACCTCGCTTTATTCCAAACAGGATGAATTTTGATTTCCTTGAGAGTAGTTTTTGCAACATAAACTTACGGCCTTATCTTTTTTTTTTGTTAACTTAGAAGTTTGATTTTTTCACAGCTTCCAGGGACTGGATACCTGAGTACATGGTTTTAATTTCAACTCGATACCTTCACGCGTTCCTGAGATAAAAGATCTTAACAGACAGACATACAGACAACCAAGTGATAAGGGTTCCGTTTTTTTCCTTTTGAGGAACGGAACCATAAAAAAGTGACAGTAGAGTGAGATAATTATTTCTTTTAAAGTCCACTTTAGTATCTCCATCCCACTTTTTCCTAGTCATCTTTTACAAATAAATAACTTGGTTCTTCCCTGCCCTCCCACACGTCACAGGCGTGTGTCCGGGCGTGCCGGCTCCGCTCCGGTTGGCTGATCGGAAACCAATCGATTACCAATAACCGCGTCACGCCCGCTTCCGGTCGCCGGAGGGAGGGAGGCATGATGCTACGGTTTTTATTGAGGCTCTATTTTATAGTACCTATGTGGCTTTTTTATAGGAAGGCTGTACCTTGTTTGGTAGATAGTTTTAGTGATGCTGTAAGTTTGATGAAAAAAGATTGAGGTTTGAGTTAAATTTTTTAGATAACAGTGTGATATAAGGAGTTTCTTGCCAGTCATGGAGTTTCTTGCCGGTTCTTCTGCATAGAAAACAACCAATTTGGAACCGTGCACTAGCTTCTGACATTTTATAAGTGCCCGTGTAGGCTTATGTGATACAAAAAACTTTTGACTTTGACTTTATAACATTTTGATGTCACGGTTGGCTCAACGCTTGAGCGTTTAAATGCAGCGCTCCGTATCGTGGGTTCAAATCTGGCTCGGAATATATATTTGTGTGGCTTATAGATAGTTGTGCCACGTCTGTGTATTCTGTCCATGTCTTGTTTGTGACTGCACCCACGATACAAGAATAAATCTTAGTGTTGGGCAAGCAAAACGTGACTGAAAGAACACAGGTGAGTATTAGTTAGTAAAAGTCTGACAGTCCCTCTCGCTCCACCCAGAGCGGAAAAAGTTAAATAGTTCGATTTATGAATCGACTCTCGAAGATTTTTCCGAACCCGAATCGCAAAAATAGTAATTATTTCTTGACGCAACTAAAAATTTAATTGTAAATATTCTATAAAGATTATGTTTTTGCCAACTGAGGTTTTTTTTTTATGTGTGTATGAATTTTGTGTAATTTATTTCATCACCGGTGCTCTCAAAACAGTTAAAGAAAACATCGTGAGGAAACCAGCATGTTCTAGAACCAAAAATTCCTAGATCCACAAATCCGCACTGGACTCGAGTGGTGTATTATGGACCATTCTCTCTCTTTAATGAACATTGTACGGCTGATTATAATAATAATAATAATAATAAGTTTATTTGGAACACAACCATAATTCATGTCTTAATAAACTAGAACAGGAACAGTAAATTAAACAAAACATAGCCTGCTGTCTCCCAAACTAGGCAAAAACCTGTATCTTGGGAGGCAGTATATACAAATTATACATTCTCTGGTCCGTAGCCCATGTAAGACGACGTGAACATAAATGAAAAAATAAATTTAAAAAAAAAATAGAATGAAAAATAAACAAAAACAGAAAAGATTAAATACCAAATAAAAAAAAAACTGGTTATAGACGAAAAACTGCTTAATAATATTAAATAGATTGCCATTCATCTACTTGCATGATATGTACGTGTATATCGGCACGTAAGAGTGTGTGTGTATGAGGGTATGTTTGTGAGTGTGTGTAAATGTGTGATGGTGTGTTATGATGTGTGTGTGTGTGGAAGCATGTGTACAGATAACTTTATGTTAGAAGTGACTCTGTGTCATCATAGTCCAAAGTGAGTAACCAAGCCTTCAACTTACCTTTACATTCCTGTCTGTTTAAATTATATATCTTAAGACTTTTATTAATCCTATTGTATAGTCTGGTGCTAACAAAAGGATATTGTTTACGCGCAAAGGCGGTGCTAGGTGGTTCTGTGCGAAATACTATATCAGCCCGTCGTTTTGTGGTAGTAGCAAGAGGACTACGATGTTTCCTTAGTATAGTATGAAGCACAAAAAGTTTCCGGACTGTCAATACTTCACTATCATAATAGAGTTGGCTTGTTGGGTACCTATACGGTTTATAAAACATAACCTTTAGAACCACTCTTTGTGCTCTTTCAAGCTTTAAAAGTGAAGTTTTATCAGCACCACCCCAACAGACTATACAATAAGAAAGTAAAGACTGGCATAGAGCGTAGTATACTAGCTTAAGAGTGGCTATATCGGCAGATTGCCTCAAATTTTTGAAAATATAGATAAGCACCCTTAATCTTTTGACTAAATAATCAATTTGCACATGCCAATTTAGAAAATTATCTATGTAGACACCCAGATAACGGATATTGGTGCATACACAGAGAGGTGGACAGGAACAATGAGAAGAAGGGTTTAAGCAAGAGTGAACTTTGATATTAATAGGCTGTTTAGGTTGGGAAGCTTGGGAAACTGAGAAGGATATAATTTTGGATTTCTCTGCATTCAATGTTAGTAGATTTTTTGAGAACCAATCACTAACTATATTGAGATCTGTCTCTGCTAACTGTGCGACTTCATCCCAAGCATCTCCATGAACCAGTAAGACCGTGTCATCAGCATATGCAAAGACAGAGCAATTTTTAAGGGAAAGGAGGCAGATGTCGTTTATATAGATTATGTTATGTTATATTATGTGAAGTTGTGTCATGTTATGTTATGGCATGGTATGGTATGTTTTGTTATGTTATGCTGTGCTATGCTATGTTATGTTATGTTAGGTTAGTTTGGTTAGGTTATGTTGTGTTGTGGACTAATATTTGCGCGTTGTACTTTACTGTTGCTTATGATAATGAGTACACTCATTACAAATAGCTGTTCTGCTGAACCCTTATCCATAAGACAAGCTCGTCACGTAGAAATTTGCCCTCAGCGTTAATGTTCATTTGTCAGCTTATTATTATTGTCCCTCGGCAAAGAATTGTCTCAAAAGGGTTAATTACTATGGACTAAGAATTGAATTAAAACATGCCGATGATATGCTGTGGATAAGACTTTTTTAAACTATTATAGTTGCCTGTTTAAAATAGTAGAAGATAAAGCAGAATACAGTACAGTAGTAAGCAGTCACGGGCGGCATGTTGGATTCAAACGAAAAGAGATTGCTAAGTTTTAATCCCGAACGCAGTGAGGGATTTATATTATTAACTTCTGAGCACTTCCGGGGATAGAATGACTTGCTTTGGAAAGAGCATTATCGAGCAAGTGGTGTAAAAATATCTTTGTATTTTTACCTGACTGCACCAAAACGAGGATTATCCACACGTATTCGGACGAGTTCTTTCAGAGATTACTTCCTAAAACAAAAAAACAAAATTACCTCTTTATAAAAAGTGTAATAATAATAATAGTGTAGATAATAATAATAAATTAAATTTGCTTTCTTTCCAGCTACAGTAAAAGACAGAGAAAGGCACATAGACCTAAAAACTCCTACCAATTTGAAACACCGATTCTCTTAAACCCGGCCTAATGAAAACGTAATAATTGTGCAAATATTTTGATGGTGTGCTGTTGTGACTTTTTGAATGGGAAAAATGGAGAGCTTTGCCAGTTATATGCTAACAGCTTCCATGTGTGTAAAATAACAATGAGCATAAAAAGTGGTATTTCTATTATGAAATGCATGTACAAAAGTAAGTCTTAAGCCTTATTTCTAACATACTTCTAATTTACCTTTGATTCAAGTGTTACTCTTTGTGTAGATTTCAAATCTGTATTTAAAACCTTTAGGATACCACACAAATCCTCGAAAGCCTCTTTATTGAGCCTTTATTCTTTGACAAAATTATTTTCAATAATATGTGTAAGTGGATAGCCAAGAGCCTTTCATATATTAGCTTGGAAATTTCTTGAGCGCGTCGTTCGTCTTCATATGTAGCCGTATCTAACATATTCCACGGTAAATAAGTTTTCTCGGACATATTTATGCACAAATAAGTAAAATATTGTTTTACAAAGTCAAAGTATTTATTAGTGGGCTTTTTGGTGATACATCAGGTCTTATGGTAACTCAAAAAGCTGCCCATTAAAAGCTGTCCATACACTATTTAACAATATAAAAATTTAAAATTTATATAACATACAAAACAAAAATGTCAGGATTTCGTCAATGGTATTGTAATTAAAAGATCATTAAGTTTCCGTTTAAATTATGTCAAGTTCAAATCTTTGATAACATTTGGTATTTTATTATATATTTTTTTACACGACACGCTTTACAACACTTTCACCCTTCAATATGCTAGTGTTGTAGTGGTTTGCTTTAATAGCACCTGTCTTTATTACTCGTAGTACCAATGTTTTATTGGACACTGCTATAAACTTTAGTCGCTGGCAAGTTCCTATTTCGATAGGTTTTGAAGTACAAACGATGACTCACACTGTAAAAGGCATACAAAAAATTTTTGGCGTCCGTATCGAGTAGCGATGAACATTATAGCTTTAATAAACTCATGGTAGAGGTCGTTGTGGTGACACTTATTTTTTCTTTTCTAATTGATATATAGTAAACCAGTGCTTGACTGCGATCCCACCTGATGGTAAGCAGTGATGCAATCGTTGACGGTGAGGCGCACTAGTTTATTAAGAGCATATTCACTCTAGCCTTGAAGACACCAAAATTATAATTGGACGGGAATACCGCAGCAGGCAAATTGTTCCAGTCCTTCGATGTACGCTGTTTAAACGAGAAAGCGAAACGCTTAGTCCGTACCATTGAAGTTTCAACAACGTAAGGGTGGATACTCGCAGTACGTCGGGTTGTCCGATGGTAGAAAGCTGGCGGAATCAAGTCATGCAATTCCCGCGCACACTCTCCAAAATGCAACCTGTAAAATACCGAAAGGCTGGCTACCCTGCGCCTGTGCTCGAGGCTTGGGGAGGCATATGTCCATTTGACGTCTTTCGGCTGAAATGATAACATGACGATGATGATAATAAAACACACACGCATGCATCACACACTCATAAACATTCACCTGTATAATATTAGTATGATTTAATCGCAATCCATACTTTTCTTACGACCGGCCAATGGATAACACAATGAGACGGCGACAGATCGCGTCTCGGGCCAAAGAAAAAGCGAAAAATGCGAAAAAAAAGCGCCTGCTAGGAAATATCTTTCATCTTGTAATTATTTTTATCCTTTAAGCGAAATAAGAATAAAGAAAAAAGACGTACACATAATCAGTTTGTCTAAATCACTCTCTGGACTATTGTCGTAGGGCTATTGTGCACATTTTTTAATGAAAATCCCTTATTGTTTTTGATTTTCCTATCGCGCGTGCTTCTGGCAGAAAGAGGGTGCGTTGGACTGGATATCTTTGTTTGAGATGCTTGATTTTAAGCATAGATATTGGCAATTTATAATGAGTTAAATATATTAACCGAAGCCGAAAGGTTCGAGAGTGGCGACCGCGCACCCGAAAGAGTATTCTAATACTAGTCAGTATTAGTATTAGAATACCAAACTGACTAGACTCCCTAGGTTTTGCCTTTCGGAAGCCAAACCATGGCCCCAGTAGGCTTTGACCCTGCTGCGTCCCTACAGTTTTGCTGACATCTCTTTGAGGCGCGCGTGGAACACTACGCGCCATCGACGACTCGGGTTCAGTCCGGACGGTTACCGTACGGCCGGACGGTGAGGGCACGCTACAATTATGGCAGTAAGTCCCCTGTTTGAGGAGTGGCTGGAGCGGCAACACGGCATCCTCACCCACCGCATGACGCAGGTCCTCACCGAACATAGCAAGTTCGGGAAATGCCTGCATCGGATTCAGGTGGAAGCAACGCCCGGGTGCAATCATTGTGTGGACCACCCAGAGGACACGGTGGAGCATACGGTGGAGGTGTGCCCCGCTTGGGTGGAGCACCGCCGTATCCTCGTGGAGGCAATTGGTGGCAGCGACCTTTCACGTCGGGCCCTGGTTCAGGCTATAGTCTGGAGCGAGGAGGAATGGCGGTCGCCTCCATCTGCGAAGCAGTAATGCTAGCGAAGGAGGAGGCTACACGCGTGAGGGATCCGACTACCAGCCACGGTAGACGCGGGCTTGCGGACGTCGAGCACTGGGTAGCTCGTCGTCCGGCTGTTCGGTAATTAACCGGACCGAGCCCAGTCTTCAACAGCACGTAGTGATCCTCACGCTCCTCAAAGAGATGTCAGCAAACCGTAGGGGCCCAGCAGGGCCGATGCCCGCTAGCTAGGACCGCGGAGAATTTCTGAAAGGGAAACCCGTAGTTCTAGTACACAAAGGGTAATTGAAGGATACAGGTGTGGTTTTAGTCAGTAAAAGTCTGACACGCCCTCCCGCTCCACTCAGAACGCGAGAAGACATTTGTATGATTTCCCACCTTAAAAAAAAAACGGCCGGACGGCGAGCTACCCATTGCTTGCCGTCCACAAGTCCACGCCTACGGTGGCTGGAAAATGGGGTCGGGATCCCGGCGGCTGGGGCGTAAGGGCAGTTCCGTCGCGCGTGCGGCTGCCTCCTTCGCCAGCATTACTGCTTCGCTGGAGGTGACCGCCTGCCATTCCTCCTCGCTCCAAACCTGAAATATAGGGGTAAGAAACACCACAAAACCTTTTTAAAAAACGCTACATACAAATTTGTCAACACTTGCCTATTTGAAACCAACACATCAAAGGTCCGAGTAATTAGCACTTTTATAAAAACCCCTTCGAAACAAATAACGGAGTTGCGTTAATCCCGGAGACAGGTAGGAGGCAGGCCCGCATTAAACTTGTGTGCTGGCCCTTACTTTCTCTGGTCATTACCGGTTGGCAAAGATTAAAAATATGCCAGACGGGATACGCAGAGAATAGAATCAATCTATACTAATATTAAATCCTTACCTCAAAAGAAAAAAACGGAACCCTTATAGGATCACTTTGTTGTCTGTCTGTCTGTCAAGACCCTTTATCTCAGAAACGCGTGGAGGTATCGAGTTGTTTTTTTTTTTTTTAATTTTCCACAACTATCACACAACGCCGTCTAGTCCCAAGCTAAGCAAAGCTTGTGTTGTGAGTACTAGACAACTGATAAACATATACCTATATATTTCTAAATACATACATACTACTACTATACTTTATATTATAGATAAATTACACCCAGACACAGTACAAATTATCGTGCTCATCACACAAACATTTATCCTGGGTGGGAATCGAACCCACGACCTCTGGCATAGCAGTCAGGGTCACTAACCACTAGACCAACAGGCCAGTCAAATTGAAACCATACACTTAAATTAGATCTATGGTCCCTTGAAGCTGTGAAGAAATGAAACTTCTAAGTTAACGACAAAAAGATACGACCATTTGTGTCGCAAAAAACGTATATTTCGACACTCTCAAGGAAATCAAAATTAATAGGGACTGGCCAAGTGCGATTCGGACTCGCGTACGAAGGGTCCCGTACCGTCAGTAGCAAAAAACGGCAATAAAATCACGTTTGTTGTATGGGAGCCCCCGTAAATATTGGTATATTCTGTTTTTTTAGTATTTGTTGTTATAGCAGCAACAGAAATACATCATCTGTGAAAATTTCAACTGTGTAATAATGACTCTTCATGAGATAAAGTCCGGTGACAGACGGACAGACAGACACATGGACGGACAGCGGAGTCTTAGTAATAGCGTCTCGTTTTACCCTTGGGTACGGAACCCTAAAAAACTATGTGGATTACGTTTTCCTTTTTTGTAATTTTAACATAATGTCTGGATGTAATGGAGGATGCCATTAGATGATTTTCCCAAACGAAAAAAAAAAAATAAAACATAATGTCTGATCTTTGATATTGTTCGTCAAGCCTTTGAACTCCTTAGTAGCTCTGATTTGAGCTACAGGAATACTGACAAATACAAATTTGGACAAGTCCACTCAAATCTGTGTGGTTCTTTCCTCTAAAAACCATCGCAGACACCAATCTGCATGGTTCTCATATGATTTTACCATTACATGTTGGCTGTATTGACTTAAAAATAGACTTTGACCCCTGAGTTTGTTTCTGTGTTTCTTCTCAGGGTAGTCAGCTAGGAAACACAGGCCTCGTCTAGTTTAAAAGTGATTTTTAAAACCTATTTGTAAAATAAATATCACTTAATAATGAATGGAATAATGTTTTATTAAAATCACTTAAAAATACAAACATCAGTGTCGCCCTGGCTCTTGTACTAGGATATCCTGTATCACAAGAGCCAGACCTCTCACTATTCAGGGATTATAATACAGTAGTGACAAGATAGAAAAAAAAAACATAGATAAAAAATAGCATGCAAGATAAACGAAGACGAAGAATCGCCAAACTAAAGTGGCAATGGGCAGGGCACATTGCTCGCAGAACAGATGGCCGTTGGGGCTGAAAGGTTCTGGAATGGCGACCACGTATTGGATGACGTAGCGTTGGAAGGCCTCCTACAAGGTGGACCGATGACTTGGTAACGGTTGCGGGAGTCCGATGGATGCGAGACGCACGGGACCGTTCGTTGTGGCGACGCTTGGGGGAGGCCTATGTCCAGCAGTGGACGTCTTTCGGCTGAAATGATGATGATGCAAGATAGTCATAACAATAGCAATAATACAGAGAGTGTGTAGGGAGTTAGGGTGTGTAACTGTGTAGTGTATAGTAATATTCCATAATAATATTTATATTTTTAAATGTTTTTTTTTTGTGATTAGGTTTAAATAATTTAAAAAAATGTAATTTGTAGGTATTTAAAATTAATAAAGGAATATAATAATAATATTCCACAACTATCACACAACGCCGCCTAGTCCCAAGCTAAGCAGAGCTTGTGTTATGGGTACTAGACAACTGATAAACATACTTATATATTTTTAAATACATACTTATATATGTCGTGGAGAACGAGATTTAGCTATAGAGTCTTTCTTTTGTTATTATTATGGTACCTACCAAGGGTGTAACGCCGTGACGTCATGTGTTAAGGCGCCACGTGGGCAGAGTCATATTAAAGGGTCTGTAACCCGGGAAGCGGGAGCAGTATCGCAGTATCGCTTGCACGGCTTCAAGGGTCGAACCTTTGATACGAAACTGTCGGTTAACCCGTATATTCGTAATTATTTAGTATAGGTACTTACAATACTATTGTGCATTGTAAAAGTGACATTATAGCTAATTGTAAACTGTGAAACTGACATTATAACTAACTGGAAAACTCAAGTGCATAGTTATTGAAAATTCCTTCGCAATGAACCCAGTACCACTGAATCAAAATGATGACGGTCATATCGCTCAGCCACTCCTGGCGCCGTCATCAGAAGTGGGATCTGGATCTGCTTCCCACTGGCGTGCAATGTTTGAGGTGCAACAAAGAAATGTGATGCAACTAATTGAAACCATAATAATACCAACATTAACGTCTGAAATTACACTGCCAGAAATCAACCCAAAACAGCCCGATTCTGGTCCACGCGCTTAGTGTGTTACAGTGAAAGTGATATCGGTCTCAATGAACGCCTCCTGTAGGGTTCATCTCTCGTCATAGCCCTCAGCAAAGCCCTGAAGGGCAGTGCTTTATCATAGTTATCACAAATATCAAACGTAGGCATGACGTGAACGCATGTTCGAGATCTATTCCTCGTACTTTATGAGTGATTCAAATCAAGAAAAACAGAAAGAAAGAAACAACGGCAAGTCGAAGGAAGGTGAAAGTGAACAAATAGCAGCAAGCTGTAGCTGCGGGACCAGCGCGGGAGGCACGGCATCGACGAGCAGCTTGAGCTACAGCAGCGCAGGCGCAGGCAGCGCGGTTGCAGAGCGACGCGACGTCTCAATAGTGGTCAAATATCCGGTATATGCGGAAAGTTGGAGCAATCTGGTCAGTCGTACAATTTTTATTTTGAATCCGGGGCTGAATGGTCTTTGTTAAGCAGTCCATCAGTCATAACTTCGAAGGGCTACGTAAGTACACGATTGTTTATATTAACGGTGTCGATTGGTCCACTAACATAAACCGTAGCGAACAAATCCTATGTGAAGTTTTTACCTATGGTAGCTTACGCATTTTATTTCAAGTGGTGCCAGACGATTGTTTGAAATATGTGTTGGGCACGAAATCTTGAGAGGGTTCACAATACAAATAACTTATTCTTCTTTGATTATTTCGTAACAAAAATCGATTGTTTTATGTAATTCTATACCTAAATCGTTCTTTCGTTTTAATGGTATAGAATGATACAGATAGTCTGACAGAGAGACAGAATAAAGAACAACTGACGTCTTTACTTAAAGAATTTGCACATGCTTTTATTGACGGTTTATCATGCACTCGAGTTACATCCGGTTTGTTAAAAATCAGACTTTAAGACCGAATCGTACGGTTTATCACCGGTCATACATATAGGGTTAGTCCAAACGAAAGAGAAGTAGTTCGTTTCAAAGTCAAGAAACTACTCGATTCCAATATGAACTGTTCTAACCGGTCTACATTTGCAAGCCCTATTCTCTTCGCTAAGAAGTGTGATGGTCCTGAACGTATGATCGTAGATTATTGCGAATTAAACTCGAATACCGTGCCTGATAGGATCCTTCTACCTTACTTAACAGATCAAATAGCTAGGCTATCAGGTGCTAGAGACTATATATGCCTAGATTGTGCTGGTGGTTTAAACCAAATTCTTATAAGATACACTTGCTAGCTTTGCCTAAGGAGTAGGTACTCCTGAGTGAGAATATTCATCAACTTACAATATTCATTGGCCTCGCCTCATATTTCAGAAAGTTTGTTAAATGCTTCTCTAAAACTATGACTCTGTTATTTCTACTGACCACCATTAAACAATTTAATTGGAAGATCAGCTTTAACTACTAAATCAGTTTTGCCTTTTTTTTAACTCGGACTTTCTTATTGAATAACCAATGCAAGTGCCGATGGATAAAGTGCTATACTTTTCCAAAAGGTCGATAATAAGATGTATGTAGTCGAGTACTTTAGTAAATAAATGAACCACGCACCCTGCGTGATTGGAGTCTTTAAATCTAGTGTATTCTTATTCGGAGCCCTGACTCGGGTTATAGTACATCAAGGTCCATGTTTCACTAGCAAAGATTGTGTCATAGTTTATCTTTGCATTTTATCACCACATGATTAAGCCACGCTAACGCGTAAGTTGAAAGCGGACGATGAGCACAGTATAGGGTATGCTTACATCTCTAGAAACGCTAGAAGCTTTGGAAGATGTGCAATTTGCTTTGGATTTTTCTATTCACCGCGTAAACCTCAAAACTACGAGCCACTAAAAAGTACGTTAAACGTGTATTTTATGATGTGACAGCTTGTCATTTAGTTTTAAGAATAACAAAAAAAAGCTATCCGTTTTGAAATAGCGTAACGCAATATTGGGCCTCTTACAAACTCATTTAGCCTGTGTTTTATGGGAAACAAAGCCGCACTTGTAACCGACATATGGCGAAAGCAATGTTTTATGCCCATTGAGATGCCAGGTTCTTCACAAATTCTAAGAGTCGGAATGACCCGACATAAATTACGACAGAAAAAAAAAATCCAGTTATCACAATGTGGCCGACCCTTATGTAAAGAACGAAAAAAAAAGGGTGTTTTAAAGTTTTATAAACTCAAATAGGGACAAGGCCCTTGAACTTTTGACTGGTCGTGTTGACAGCTAAACCGTTAAATCTTGTAACTGATTGTGAAACGAAAAATAAATGTTTGCGAGAGAAGAGATAAAGCGGCAACGAACATGTAAAAAAAAAAGTAAGTGGTAAGTACGAATAATTTAAATTTGATGAAGTTATAGCTAAATTAGTAAAATTTGATATTGGTGATTTAGTTTTGATTCAAAATAAAAAGAGAAACTAGACTAAATTGAATCAAAAAGACAAAATCCTTTCAAAGTAGTAGAGTTATTTGATAGCGATTGTTACCTTTGAAACCATTGAGTGGTAACCGAGCCTATGAGTATACTCACAGTCGTATACGAAAGATGCCTCTAAGTAGCGCTCCTGCTGAGCTAGATTTATTGGATGTAGAAGATAATGAGGAGTATACCTCCAGAGGAAAGTAGACACATACCATGGCTATTTGGTCGCACTGCACGCACCAATCTGTAGTCGTAACTGTAATTCGGTTGGAGTTGTTCAGGGCGCGATGGGCAGTTGGTGGTGTGGCGGGGGCCTGTGTATTTTTGTGTTGGTCAAGAGTTGGCCTGAAGTTCGGTCGCACTGCACGCACCAATCTGTAGTCGTAACTGCAATTCGGTTGGAGTTGTTCAGGGCGCGATGGGCAGTTGGTGGTGTGGCGGGGGCCTGTATATTTTTGTGTTGGTCATGTGTTGGCCTGAAGTTTGGTCGCACTGCACGCACTTATCTGTAGTCGTAACTGCAATTCACGCGTGAGTTGTTCAGGGCGCGATGGGCAGTAAGTGGTGCGGCGGGGGCCTGGGTTTCTGAGGAAACTATTTTATGTTGGTCATGTGATGGCCTGGGAGTCGTGGACTCTATAAGAGAAGTGTTTGTTGCTTGAAGCAATAGCGATACGGGTGGCAAAGTTTGTCACTAGCTGCTGAGACAGCTGGGCCATGAGAGTTGTATGTGATCTAATCATGTTTTGTATTAGTGTACCTAAATGTTGACTTAATGATACTTTTGAGGCTTAGAGGTACCTTTTGATACTTTGATTAGATTTGATTCTAACAAATGTTGACATTGAATTGTCTATTGTTATTGTACTTGTTCTTGGTCAGGTTGGCCGAGGTTGTACTGTTGCTTCTAATCTGAATTTTGGTTACAGGAGTACACGAGGACGTGTAATTTGTCAGATTGGCCGTGTCGTGGAGAACGAGATTTAGCTATAGAGTCTTTCTTTTGTTATTATTATGGTACCTACCAAGGGTGTAACGCCGTGACGTCATGTGTTAAGGCGCCACGTGGGCAGAGTCATATTAAAGGGTCTGTAACCCGGGAAGCGGGAGCAGTATCGCAGTATCGCTTGCACGGCTTCAAGGGTCGAACCTTTGATACGAAACTGTCGGTTAACCCGTATATTCGTAATTATTTAGTATAGGTACTTACAATACTATTGTGCATTGTAAAAGTGACATTATAGCTAATTGTAAACTGTGAAACTGACATTATAACTAACTGGAAAACTCAAGTGCATAGTTATTGAAAATTCCTTCGCAATGAACCCAGTACCACTGAATCAAAATGATGACGGTCATATCGCTCAGCCACTCCTGGCGCCGTCATATAGATAAATTATTTATTTATTTATTTATTTATTTATTTATTTATTTATTTATTTATTTATTTATTTATTTATTTATTTATTTATTTATTTATTTATTTATTTATTTATTTATTTATTTATTTATTTATTTATTTATTTATTTATTTATTTATTTATTTATTTATTTATTTATTTATTTATTTATTTATTTATTTATTTATTTATTTATTTATTTATTTATTTATTTATTTATTTATTGAGTACTGCCACATTACAATACATTTAGCATTAAAAACAAAAAGAATCGATTTCATCGTTGTGGTCTGATGTATGTAACAATAACGGCGTACATAACATTTATTTATTACATAAATTACACCCAAACACAGAACAAATGATCGTGCTCATCACACAACCATTTGTCCTGGGTGGGAATCGAACCCACGACCTCCGGCATAGCAGTCAGGGCCACTAACCACTAGAGCAACAGGCCTGTCATATGTAGGTGATTGGGTGTCAAAACAGTTCTGATTAAGATTTCTATTTCTTCGTAGTATAACTAAATGTAAATTTTTGAACTAAACTGTCCTATCTGCATTTTAGTCTATAATCGAACCGACCCTACCGGTCATCTTAGCCAACCCTTCAAAGGACAATCGGTCCACTTGACCCCCGGGGATAGGGACCCAAATCGCCAAACTAATTATTGTTATAAGCCATTATTAGTGTATTAACTGAGCTCTATTATTTATGTTTTCATTACCGAATTTTGTGGGCAAGAAGTTTCTTATGAAGATGCGGTATTGATAGGGTTAAGTTTTGTTTCATGTTGGAAAATTTGCAAATTTACTTGCGTAATAAATATCAGATAGTCTTTTTAGATGTAGGTAGATATAATATATACTATATCTACTAAAATGGGACATTAAAATGAAATGCAATTGGATTCGCAAAACAATCACAAAATAACTTTAATTAATAAATAATTTTGGAAGTCGATAATTCTGGGTTTGTCTCTTCGTTTTTTGACACTATCGAATTGAGAATCTCCTCTTTTTTTGAAGTCGGTTTAAATAAGTCGTTTTTTTTACTATTATTACTTATCTACATTGTGCTCATATATTAGAAGCGACAAGAAATACGTAACCAAGATTTAAGTAACTCGCAATATGATTTAAAAGAGTGTCCATGGAGTTTCTTGCACGTTCTTCTCCATAGAGATCTACGCTTTGGAACGTGCAATTTAGCTTCACTTGTTTTTTTTTTGACTGACCGACATTTTGACAATTTTAAAAGTGCCTGTAATCGGTCTATTTGAAAAAAACGTTTCTGATTTCTGATTTCTAATAATTACTATGGAGAATCTACTCCTGTTTTTTCAACAAAATGTAATGGAAATCCAATTGTTTATCCATTTTTCTTATATAGTTACAGATTTGTTGCTAGTTGTACGAAAACAAAAATTGTTTGAACTATTCTATTTTGATTGTTAACTAAGATTATACTTACAGAAAGATATTAGCAAGAAAGATTTTTTTATTCTGTTTTCACCTTTTTTTGCATTCCTATTAAATGACTATTTTACCTTTTTGTTATATTTACTGTGATTATTTGTTTTATTTGTGTTTTTTTTTGTTTAACCTTTTCTTGCCTGAAACGCAGGATGAGCTAGTTTAGGCACACAACACGTTGAGAACTTGTTACAGATTTAAGAAAAACTATATTCACTGAATTACTGTGTAATTTGAATACATTTTGTTATTATTATTGCATTTATTTATTTTTATAAACCTACTTTTTACATTTTAAAACATTTCATAAATAAATCTAACAAAAAAAAAAACACATTTAAAAATAGTAGCCCACCGGTATCGGAACAGGGTCCAAACTAAATGACCACCGGGGTCAGAGCTCCTGAGCGAGGAATCTCCTAACAATACGCGCCAGTAACAATCTCCTAACAATAATTCAGGAGTAGGTACTGCTTTCTGGATCAAGCCTTTGATCTAACTACCCATCACGAGCCTCACATACATACACGCATACAAGCATTTGCATTTATAAAAACTTCATCATCATCATCATCATTTTAGCCGAAAGACGTCCACTGTTGGACATAGGCCTCCCCCAAATGTCGCCATAATGACCAGTCCTGTGCGTCTTGCATCCATCGGATTCCCGCGACCCTCACCAGGTCATCGGTCCACCTTGTGGGAGGCCTTCCAACGCTGCGTCTTCCGGTACGTGGTTGCCATTCCAGAACCTTTTGTCCTCATCGACCATCTGTTCTGCGAGCAATATGCCGTGCCCACTGCCACTTATGTTTGACGATTCTTCGATCTATATCTGTAACCTTGATTCTCCTACGGATATCTTCATTTCTGACGCGATCACGCAAGGAAACTCCGACTATAAAAACTTATTATTTATAAAAATTCACATGATGACCATCTTCAAGACTGTAAGATTTCGTCCCCACACACAGTTACCCAGTATATCGTTACTACAATACTTAGGGGCACACTTAATGGTTATTTGTAAGGCCCGAGTCTCGGTCGATCGTGCGAGCTCGATTTGTTACTATACTATAACTACTATAGTTTACAATGACCGGTGAAAGTACACTTATCGAGTACTTAATAATAATATTCCACAACTATCACACAGTGATAGATGTAGTCCCAAACTAAGCAGAGCTTGTGTTATGAGTATTAGACAACTGATAAATATACTAATATATTTCTAAATACATACCTGTTATAAATAAATTACACCCAGAAACAGAACAAATGATCGTGCTCATCACGCAAACATTTGCCTTCGTGGGAATCGAACCCACGATCTCCGGCATAGCAGTCAGGGCCACTAACTGCTAGATAAACAAACCAGTAAATAGTCAAGCCAGTCAGTCAGTTGACGAGAATGTTGAACATTTTTCTGAAGTTTTTAATGACAGACAGACAAAACTATACATACGGTACAATAATATAAAGCCTTAGAATATTCCTATTGCTGGATCTCATACAGAGGAGTGGGAATAGGCGGTAATTCACCACTCGGGCTCAGTACGAGTGGTGGATCTCATCATCATCATCATCATCATCATCATCATTTCAGCCGATAGAAGTCCACTGCTGGACATAGGCCTCCCCCAAATGTCGCCACAATGAACGGCCCTGCGCGTCTCACATCTATCGGATTCGAGTGGTGGATCTCAATAACATTATTTCAAGTTATTGGATTAATAAAATAATTATTTTTATTGTTCTATTTATTCATTTACCATATACCTACATATATTGATTATGTTTTTAAATATTTCATAAAAACCCTTACAAAAACCAAACAAATAACATTTAAAAATTTATTATTATTAATCCACCACTAATTTTTAATTAGTACAAATACGTAAAGGGCTTATTAGAAAAGGTCTGGTTATTATTTAAGTAAAGTCTCAATAAATAATATTCATAAACAGCAAAGTTATTAGCGTTTGTTTATATCCCAAAATGTCACTCAATTTATGGAAATATTGTACAGGCTATTGATTATAAATGATTAAATGACGATCAAAATGGAAAAACACTACGCGGTGTAGTATTTTCCATTACCAATTGTAATGAATCATTGATTCTATTAAGAATTTAACAAATATGACAAATTTACGTGGACAATTTTGGGATTTCGTTTTTTTACTTTTGTCTACAAAAATATGATCAGTAAAGGGTACGGATAGAGCCCCATTTTTTTTTGTACTAATTAAAAAATAGGGGTGTATTTAAATAGTACAAAAAAGAAGTAAAATGGCGGTATTTTGGCACCGAATTTTTCAAAATTTTTGTGGGTCAAAATAAAGGGCTTCAAGAAATGATTAAAAAAAAGTCATAAGTACTTTTTTCCCACTTTTTGTGTTACGAATTTCTATGAACATTGAAATTATCAAAACAGTGTAACTACGATATTTTATATTTTTTTTTAACAATATCTCTCCAATAACTGGTACCTTTATATGTACGGACATCGTTCATGTCCGAGTGCGTTCTCGTAAACCGGAGGGTGGAGGCGGAGAGTGACCCTTTCGGTTTAGTGTCGCGCCGATATCTTTACGATATCCGACCTCTGATGAACTGACCTACAGGGGGACGGATTGTATTTTATTTTTATAATTTTGTTAGTACAAAGATTAACGAAGTTAACAGTTAGAAAGTACAACACTGTTTGAGCTATAATTCAATTTTCATCATTTCAGCCGAAAGACGTATACTGCTGGATATAGGCCTCCTCAAAGTGTCGCTACAACGAACAGTTCTGTGCATCTCGCATCCATCGGAATCCCGCGAACCTCACCAGGTCATTGTTACACCTTGTTGAAAGCCTTCCAACGCCGAGTTTTCAGATGCTTGGTCCCCACTATAGCTACACTAGCTACCACTGCACTAGTTTAATTTTAATTCAGCATAGCATAGCATAGTCGGCCTTATAATGTTCCCACTGTTGGGACTAAGGCCTCCTCTCTAGGAGAGAGAATGGGCCGTAATCCACCACGCGGGCCCAGTGCGGGTTGGTGGATGTCACATGTCACATCGTGAGGAAACCGGCATGTCCTAGAACCAAAAATTCAAAGACATGTGACATCCAATTTTAATTTATTTGATTTAATTATGTAGTTATAATTAGTTAAAGGTTTTTACTTTATTTTTTATTTAGAGTATAGACAATTATACACCTATACATATATACACTTATACAATTATAATTAGTTAAGATTTTTTTTTAAGTACTGTAAAAAATATTTGAAAAATTTAAATCAAATACACATACAAAAAAAAAATTGTAAGCGAGTTCAAGATTTCTCAGAATTAAAAAGAAATGGGATGGTATTGGTAGGTGTTGCAGTCTTTTTGGTGCATTTATTTTGATAGCATTCATAAATTGGAATAATTTTCAGTTACGGACGCACTATTTACTATAGGCAGGTTTACAACAATAGTTATTTTAAACATTTGTACGAAGTAAATTAACAGATTTTTTGGTAAGTTGTTATAATTTTATTTTTATATTAGATATAATACATTACAAGGAGGTTTATGTGTGACAAACGTCAGTCATCACTTAGTATACTCACTTTGTACAAAAAAAAAACATATTCTAAAAAATCCCTAATATGTTGAACAATAAATGCTAAGACACAGAACCAAGTCCGTCCCTGGTCACCCAATGGGCCGTACACGACCGAATTTAATCGTGTTCGGACAACTGGCCGGGCCGAGTCGAAACTGTTTAATGTGAAAACTAGCCAGTGTACACCGCCCCTTAGACTTATAATAATGGACTTAGTGGGGATGTGGCTTTATGTGATGTACAGCTGACCAACATTGTAATAGCAGATTCATCATCATCATCATCATTTCAGCCGAAAGACGTCCACTGCTGGACATAGGCCTCCCTCAAGCGTCGCCACAACGAACGGTCCTGTGCGTCTCGCACAGTAGATTCATATTAGACACTAACTGTAATGGTAGCTGATGTAGCTAGACGCATTGTTAGAGAGCCTCTTACAAGTTGTCCTCCTAATGTATCATATCGAATCATCATCATCATTTCAGCCGATAGACGTCCACTGCTGGACATAGGCCTCCCCCAAATGTCGCCACAACGAACGGTCCTGTCATATCGAATATCAAAATAAAATTATCACAACTTACCAAAAAATCTGTTAATTTACTTCGTACAAATGTATAAAATTACTATTGTTGTAAACCTGCCTGTAGGTACATTGTGCGTCCGTAACTGAAAATTATTTCAATTTATGAGTGCTATCAAAATAAATGCACAAAAAAGACTTTGCAACACCTATCAATACCATCTCATTTTTTTTTATTCTGAGAAATCTTGAACTATCTTAATTTTTTTTTTTAAATTTGAAAACTACTGAATGCCAAAACTAAAATATTTTTTTATTATATACACATAAACCTTCCTGATGAATCCCTCTGTGTATTGATGAAAACTGCATGAATATCCATTCAGTAGTTTTTAAATTAATCACCATACATACAGTACGCGTAGCACAGTTTGCAAAATGTAAGGGTAATGTTGATGGTCCCATAGACCATAGTTCAACCTCGGCAGGTGTTGCTAAACTTTGAAGATATTAAGCTCTTCTTTACCTCTCCGTGTCCTCCGCCTCTTGCCTCCGTTCCATCATCGGACCTACAGACGTACGGCATTGCATCGGTACACGGTGGACATCTCACCCATACGTATACAAAGCGTTTTGGGAACACATTAATTATGCGTACAGCTAAGGAGTGGAATTCCCTGCCGGAGTCTGTGTTCCCTGATAGCTACAACCTAGGGGTCTTTAAGTCAAGAGTGAATATGTTACTTCTAGGCAAGCGTGCTCCATCGTCGGCCACATCATCGCTTACCATCAGGTGAGATAGTGGTCAAACGCGAGCCTATCTATAATAAAAAAAGTGATCTATAATTAAAATGAATAGGCTCCTAGAGCGCCTCACTATCAACGATTTCATCACTGCTTACCATCAGGTGAGATCGCAATTAAGCACTAGATTAAATTATTATTTTTTTATTCTAAAAAGTAAAGTAAAAAGTAACCTATGTCCACTCAAATCTATCGTATCGTTAGCCATTACGAACACGGAATTACAGTGGGAACAAATAAGTCTTAGGGAGGGTCGCAGGTTCGATCACCGTTTGTGTATATGTTGACTCTTGATTGCTTCACTTTAATGGGTGTCGGGGAATCAAGCTCCATTCTTGTAATGCTTTAAAGTAAACATCTTACTCATAATAGGGATGTTGATGCATTTTTAGACTATTTTCGTTTTTTAGATAGACACGCAATTATTATGAAAAAATATATTAAAAGAAATTATTTATTAATCTTTAATCTATCTATATTTTTTATTTTATATATTATGTATCTATAAATATATATAAAAGGAGACGTAAATAGTTTTAAACGGCAACTTTTTAAATTATTGAATGACAAGGCTTATTACTCTGTCGATGAATATCTTAATGACAAATTTTGACATGATAATTCTGTATGATTTAATTTTGACAATTCTGTTTTCGTTGACTTTGTATTTTTTCATAACATTTTGTATTACTTATTTATATTGATTTAATTTGACAACTATAATATTGCTGACATTGTATTATCTTTTTGATGTTTCATTTCAATTTTGTCAATTTTCATTTGCATACATTGTTTTTTTTTATTAATTATTATGAGATTTTGTACATTTTTACAGTTAATCTAATTTTGATAGTACACATTGACATTTGCATCACTATTTTGTATGCCTTTTGGCGGATCAAAGGTTGGACGAAACATTTTATATAAGACCATTGTATCCTGTGTTCACAAAATTAATAAATAATTTTTAATTTACTGACTGACATATGACAACGCATAGCCGAAACTACTGGGACTGGGAATGTGTAGCATAGCATAGCATAGTTGGCCTTATAATGTTCCCACTGCTGGGACTCAGGCCTCCTCTCTAGGAGAGGGAATGGGCCGTAATCCACCACGCGGGCCCAGTGCGGGTTGGTGGATGTCACACGTCTTCGAATTTTTGGTTCCAGGACATGCCGGTTTCCTCACGATGTTTTCCTTCACCGTTTTGAGAGCAGTGGTGATGAAATAAATTACACAAAGTAATGCGCCTGACTGGGTTTGAACCCGCGATCTACAACTCGTAAGTTGGGGCCGTTACCACTCAGCCACCACTGCTCTGGGAATGTGTAATTTTGCACAAAGCTCCCTTTTATAACTAAGGCGAGCACTAAGACAGGATTTTCCGAAATTTACTCCCTAAGACGTCACGGACGCTTTACGGTACACAACAGCTGTTCGTGTTTACATAGAAGTAAAATAATAATCACGGAGTATTTCGCGGAAAGTTTGTGTTCACAACTCTGCTGAAGTGCGACTTACGTTCGAGTACATATACAGGGTGGAATAATAGTGATTTGGCATTGTAACTGCATTAAAACTAATTGTGTAGTATTAAACTTTTTTTTTAATTTTGAAGCTACATATACATTTTGTTTTGTGACTGGTACCTCCAAAAGTGTGACTTTACAGGTGTTACTAGTACTGTACCACAGATTGTGCATTTAGATCGATTTTTTGCGCGGACTGCGCGCCATCTAACAACGCCTGGAACAGAACGAGGGACGTGCACGCCATCTACCCATTTTTTTGCGTACTACGTTGTATCATGGTTAAGTGCGCTGCGTGCGGAAAGTTCTTGTCGGCGAAGGGTGGCGCCACGTGTGGCAATTTTGCTTGCCACAATAGGTATCACCTCGCCTGCTTGCCCGATGCGGCGCCGACTAGCAGTGACTGGCTATGCCCGGAGTGCAGAAGCAGGTTGCCCAAGGGTGACAACAGTGCCACACCTGTCAGTGGCATGATTAGTGGTGCCCCGGCTTCGCGTCCAGTTGTCGCGGGCTCCGCGGTGGCAGTGACCGTGGCAGTTGCGGCAGACCAGGGTACTGCTAGCAGGTCGCCAGTAAAGTCAGCCCAAGTTCAGGGCATTCGCACCGGGCCCCCTGTTGCGTTGCCTAAGGTAACATCGCGGGCAAATAGCGAGCAGGGTACAGATGGAGAGCCTTCACCGGATGCGCAGTTGACCCTGCGTGAGGAGATTAGGCTTTTCAGGTCAGAACTGCGGGAAGTCCGGGACGAAATGCGGGAGTTTCGTCGGGAGATGGCTGGCCTGCAATCGTCAGTGAGTATCTGTGTCGAGAGAGTCGATAGCCTGGAAGCCAGAATTGTGACCCTGGAGAGTAAGCAAAATGTCGCTATGGCTGACAGCAAATTCAGCCAACTTGAGCGGACCATAGTACAGCTTCAACTTGACCTCAATGACCGCGAGCAGGATTTGCTGAGCTCCGATCTGGAGATAGCGAACATCCCGGAGATCCCTGGTGAAAATGTGGTGCACACTGTCGGGTTGATTGCGGTAAAGCTTGGGGTCACTCTTGAGGAACGCGACATAGTGTTCGCGCAGCGTGTGGGCCTGCGGGTCGACCACGAGGGGCATGCGACGGCTGTGGCCGCGACGGGCCCGGCGGGAGCAGCGGCGGCGACGGGGCGCGGGCGACGGATCGTTGTGCGCCTGACGCGTCGCACTCTGCGCGACGAGCTACTACGGAGCGCGCGTGTCCGCCGTGGATCCACCACTGCGGACTTTGGCCTCCCTGCACCACCGCGTCGCTTCTACTTGAATGAGCGGCTCTCCAAAAGAAACAAAAATCTTTTTTACCGGGTGCGTGAGGCTGGCAGTCGTCTCGGGTGGCGATATACTTGGACAAAGTCCGGTCGTATCCTTGCCAAACAGGGAGACGGGAAGCCTACCTACTGCATCCGCACAGAGGAGGACCTCGCACGTGTTTTTGGCCAGGAACTGTCTGCTGAAACCAATGTTTAGCTTCGGGGTTGAAAATTTGTTTAATTTTGGCTATCGAGTTTTAAATTCTAGTGAATTTCAGTTTGCTTTCTGTGTTTTTATATTTTTTGTTTTTTTTCATTTGTGTTTGCGCTGTGTGGGGTCGGAACGGTTCCTTGAAGTGTGTGTATGTTCCTTTATATTATTTAGTAAGTATGCTCCTTAAGAATTGTGTCTCATGTTATAGCTTACGTTGCGCTATGCATTGTATGTATATTTTAGATTCATTATACTACTCTTATGGGAACCGAGCAGTAGCCTTTTTATTTTACACCCGAACCTTGTACATCTCATGGCGACCCTGCCACGGGCTACGTTATTCGGTACCTAACTTTAAAAGAAAATATATATATATAAACGCGACTACCAAAGAAAAATGTGTCGGTCAACGGTACAAAAAGACGAAGTCTTCATCACCCAGAACACGGCTGGGAACAACGAAGCAACATTGAAGGGTGTCGGTGAACACGTGGAGCGAATGAGCATCGTCGTATACGTAATGCTGGCTGTGTTTATCGCGGCAGTCTGCTATTTTTTGGTACGTATCTACAAACGGTGCCATCAGCGGTGGATCCAGGACGAAATAGGTCTACAGGCTATCCAACGTATTCGCGCATCTCTACGGGGACGACAGACTGCAGAAGCTGCGGCATAATGCTCAGTGCCATCCATCTAAACAGTGAGTTACCATCAATATACTTAAGTGAAAAATAAAAAAGTGAAATAATCGATAAAATGCATCAGTGAGTTTAAAATATCGCGAGTGAACGTTTAAAAAAAATAATATACGGCTATAAGTACGAACTTTTAAGTTAATTTAAATACCAAGTTCTAAAAATAGAATCAAAATGTGCGATTAATGTTATTACGTTCTACAGTTAATTGTCTAGAATCGTGCACAAACACTCATGCAATTTGATACTGTGCTGCAAATATGGAAACGTATGACATTCTTTCGCCGGTGCATGTAATTTTACACTTTTGTTTTTACTTATTTAATATAATAATGTAATTGGTTTAATTAACGAAATATATTTTTAGATTATGATTGAGACATTGGTAGAAAATTGTAACAAATTGACGGAAATAAGAAAATATTTAGTTAAAAAGGGAAAATCTAGGTATATAGGAAAAGCTATAGACATTAAGTTAGGTGAAGCGAAAATTATTTTTGATAAATGCAGCGAATTGTTTTTGCTTTTGAAATCAAAACAGGATACCAAGATTATAGCATCAGCATCAGATATTTTCAAAAATATTAGACAACTTTACGAGGAGATTAATAATTTGTGTACGTATCCAAATATTAAAATAGAAAAAATGGAATTCGACTTAAAAACGGCTTGTAGTTTGTTGCCAGTTATGGACGGAACGGAGAGTGTAACGAAACGATTGATTGATGGAATTGAGATGTATTCAGAAATGATTAACGCGACGGATAACGATTTATTAATAAAATTCGTTTTGAAAAATAGGATCACAGAAAATGCAAAATTACGAATGGCTGCGACTTATACATCTATTTCAGAACTTGTCAAGGACATGCGAACTCATCTTATCACAAAAAAAATCGTTCACGGCAATTCAGTCACGACTTCAAAATATTTCACAAGGATATAGAACAATTGACGAATATGGGACTGAACTTGAACAACTATTTACGGACTTGACAATTTCTCAAGCAGATGGTGAGTCAACTAAGTATGACATTTTAAAGCCAATTAATGAAAAATTTGCAATTAGAAAGTTTGCAGACGGATTAAAAAATTCTAGGTTAAGCACTATAGTTGCAGCTCGCAATTATAGCTCGTTAAAGGATGCTATACAGGCTGCAAAGGATGAAGAGTGTATAATTTCATCAAATTCAGGTGATGTCATGCATTTTACTAATAAGTCAAATAACAGAGGACAACGAGGTAACTATTCCAATCATTCGAGATACCAGCAAGGATATGGAGGAAGAGGTGCTCAAGGACGAGGACAACCATCAAATAGGTATGTACGAGGACAATATTATTCTAAACACCATAATTTTCGCGGTAACCCTAATTCAGGGGGAAATCATACTCCCAGGGGATCACAACAATCTTATAGAGGCAGAAATTTTCGAAATAATAACTATAGAGGTAATACACGCAGAATTTATTCGGCACAAGTAACTGAGAAAACGAAAAATACTGGTCAAGAAACAGAACACAAGGACCAATCAAAATTTTTTCGTGAATAAAAGTGAAATTTTTGCTTTTAATGGATTAACGAAATTAATTTCATTTAAATTAGGAAATAATGCATATTACTGGTTATTAGATACGGGAGCTTCTTTGTCAATTATACGAAAAGAAAGTTTGCCGCAAAATATAGATATATATAAAAATGATGTTTTAGTCAATGGCATAGGCGGACAAATTCACTCACAAGGCCATGTTTATCTTACATTGTCATCAGATAATGGTGAATCATTTCAACACAAGTTCCATATATTTAATAACTTACCTCTTAAGGCCGATGGTATTATCGGGTTAGACTTTTTAAGTACTTACCTAGCGAAAATAAATTTAGAAACAAGGGTATTGACATTAAAAATAAATAGAAAAGAAATAACAACGCAAATATTTGATAATTCTGAAAAAACTCATAATTGCGAATTTTTAACAATTCCGGCGCGATGCGAATCTATCCATTTCATAAGAATAGAAGCATGCCCAAAAGAAGACAGTATTGTTTGCGCAGAAGATTTAGGGAATAATTTATTTTTAGCTAGTGCTATTGTGGAAGCAAATAAAGATAAAATACCAATTAAAATTTTAAATGTCAGTGAAAATGATATACGAATACCAATATTTAAACCAAACTTACAACCATTATCTTTATACGAGTGCTATAAGTGTGATAAAAATAAAGCAAATGCTACTAGAGCAGAAACATTAAAAACATTATTAAAATTACAACATCTTAATTCTGAGGAAAAAACGTCTATCGAGGACATTTGTCAAAAGTATTCAGATGTTTTTCATTTGCCAAACGATAAATTAACAACAACTAATATTTATGAACAAACAATAACATTAAAACCTAACACAAATCCTGTATACACAAAACCATACAGATTACCACAAAGCTTAAAGAAAGAACTAAATGAAAAAATACAAAATATGATAAAAGATGATATTATTGAGGAAACACAAAGTGAATGGTCTAGTCCAATATTACTAGTGCCAAAGAAAAATAATGAAAATAATGATAAGAGGTGGCGTTTGGTAGTAGACTATCGTAAACTTAACGAGAAAATTCAAGATGACAAATTCCCATTACCAAATATAACTGAAATTTTAGATTCTCTCTCAGGAGCTATTTTATTTAGCCATCTTGATTTACATTCAGGGTATTATCAGGTACCTTTAGAACCTTCAAGCAGGAAATGTACAGCATTTAGTACAAATTCAGGACAGTTTCAAATGAAACGTTTACCAATGGGTTTAAAAATTTCTCCAAGTGCTTTTAGTAGAGTAATGACTGTGGCTTTATCTGGTTTAACTTTTGACAAATGTTTTGTATATCTTGACGATTTAATCGTTTTCGGTCGTAATTTAGAATCTCACAATCGTAATCTTATAGACATATTTGAAAGATTGAGAAAAGTTAATTTAAAATTAAATCCTACTAAGTGTCAATTCTTAAAAAAAGAACTATTATATCTTGGTCATGTTGTGTCTGCGCAAGGTGTCTTACCAGACCCAGAAAAAATTAAAGTTTTGCTTGATTATCCGGTACCACAAACTTCTGAAGAAGTAAAACGATATGTTGCTTTCTGCAATTATTATAGAAAATTTATACCATCTTTCGCTGAAATAACAGCACCACTAAACAAATTATGCAGAAAAAATGAACCTTTTATTTGGTCAAAAAGTTGTCAAAAATCATTTGACAGCCTTAAGCAACACATGACTAACCCACCAATTTTGCAATACCCCGATTTTGCAAATGATAGTGAATTTATATTAAAAACAGATGCTTCTGGAATAGCAATTGGATCTGTTCTATGTAACAAAAACATGAAACCAATTGCATATGCAAGTCGACCATTAAACAAGGCTGAAAGAAATTACCCAACAATACAAAAAGAATTGCTAGCCATTGTTTGGTCTGTCAAATATTTTAGGCCATACCTTTACGGAAAACATTTTGTCATTGAAACAGACCATAAGCCATTAATATATCTATTTGGGATGAAAGATCCTTCAAGTCGTTTGTTAAAATTTAGATTAACTTTGGAGGAATACGACTATGAGATAGTGTACATAAAAGGAAAAGACAATGTCGCCGCGGATGCATTGTCAAGAATTGTGATAACATCGGAAGAACTAAAGGATATGCATAATGATGTAGTAGCTGTATTAACAAGAGCTCAAAAGAAAAGAATGACAGATATAGATATTGAAAATGTAGAAAGTTCAGATTTATTTAGTAGGTCCGACGACACGAGGTCTGATCAACCAAGAGTTGCGGAAATATTAAAGAAATCAAACGATTCAGTCGAAATGAGGTTAATGGAAGGAGATGAATTAAATAAGCTAATTAAAAATAATAGGATATCATTCCAAGAAGAATGTTTTGCTTATGCAGAAAATAAAAAGATTTTATACATAAATCTCAATTTTAAGTCACATTTTACGCGAGCCGAATTTGTGTCGAAATTGAGCAAATTTTGTAAGAAATTAAATATCAAAGAGATATGTATAATCAAAGATAAAAATAATGAAAACTTTCTAAAAGAGTTGTGTAAAGAAATCGATTCAATAAAAACATGGTCCGGACCACGACTACAAGTACTAAGAGGTATTACGAGGATAACTAAAGAAGAAGATATTAAGTTTATCTTACACGATTTTCATTTACTGCCGACCAGTGGTCATGCTGGTATGCGCAGAATGATAAACAATATTAAAAGACAATTCTACTGGCCAGGTCTTGAAAAAGACGTTCAAGATTTTGTAAAAACGTGCGATAAATGTCAAAAGATGAAGCATGGTAAATACATTAAGGAACCCATGTGTATAACTACCACTGCTTTGTATGCATTTGAAAAAATATTTTTGGATATTGTAGGTCCACTACCTCAAGATTATGAAGGTAATGTATACATTCTCAGTCTTCAATGTGAGCTCAGTAAGTTCGTAGAGGCATATCCGCTTAAAGCTAAGGACACCGTAACTGTAAGTAAAGCATTAGTAGATAATTTTATTTTAAGATTTGGTTTACCAAAAACATTAGCCACTGATCGAGGTGCTGAATTTATGTCATCAACAATGGAACAGGTTTGTAAGCTTCTAAATATAGAAAAAATATCATCAACGGCATATCACCATCAATCAGTTGGTTCGTTGGAAAATTCACATAAAAGTTTAGGAGCGTTCCTTAGGATTCAGTGTCAAAACAATCCACAGTCATGGTCACACTGGTTATCATATTGGTGTTTTAGTTATAACACAACTGTTCATTCGGCAACTAAATACCAACCGTTCGAGCTTGTTTTTGGCAGACCATGTAATGTTCCTTCTAGATTATGTAATGTAGTTGAACCATTGTATAATCCAGAAAATTATTGTAGTAACCTTAGATATAAACTTCAGATAGCTAGTAAAGACGCTAGAAATAATTTAATTTTAAGTAAATGTAATCGAAAAACTAATTATTATGACAAAAAATTGAACTCAGTTCACTACCATAAAGATGATTTGTTATTGGTAAAGAATGAAGTTGGAGGAAAATTGAGTCCTTTATTTCAAGGTCCGTTCACGGTTTTAGAAGATTTAGGATGCAATGTAAAAATAATAAAAAACAACAGAATTGATATTGTTCATAAAAATAGGACCAAACCATATTATGTTTCGTAACAATTGGATAAGAATGTAAAAAAAAAAAAAAAAAAAATAGCGTACGAATTTTTTTCTTTTTTCTACATTGCCGGAGGTGAAGTGTGTGTATGTTCCTTTATATTATTTAGTAAGTATGCTCCTTAAGAATTGTGTCTCATGTTATAGCTTACGTTGCGCTATGCATTGTATGTATATTTTAGATTCATTATACTACTCTTATGGGAACCGAGCAGTAGCCTTTTTATTTTACACCCGAACCTTGTACATCTCATCCTGTCTCAGTGCTTGGTGGTTTCTGTCTGGGGCTCAGCTAACTTAATATCAATCATACAAGTACACTACTTATTTATACAACTTCGGCTTATTACTTGTCACTGTACACTGCTTAAAATATCTTATATAATATTACAACTATCATTGGTCTCTTCATATATCATTCATGTACTTAAACTATGTATTATCTTTATAAATTATTCTATATTTTACACTGCACATTACAAAGTCACACTATCTAGAGTATCTATACATATATTATATAATCTTCCCTGCTATGACAATGATTAAGACCAAAAACCTAAAAGTTGGTTTGTTTAATGCGGGGTCTCTGGGATCACGTCATGACGAGTTTCTTGTGGCTATGGAGGACATTGGGGTTGACATCATGGCGATAAATGAGACCTGGATCAAGTACGGACAGGAAGGTCGCGCGCCCTGCGTCCCGGGGTACCGGCTGCGACACGTGCCGCGCCCGAACTCTGTGCGCGGCGGCCGCGGTGGCGGCGTGGGCTTCTATGTTCGGCGCGGTGTGCGCGTGCGCGCCGTGCCGCACCCGCCTGCGCCGCAGGTGGAGCAGATGTGGCTTCGGCTAAGTGTCAACTCTCATTCTGTCATCGTCGGCACTGCATACAGGCCACCATGGCTCGATGTCAGTGTCTTTCTGGATGCAATTACGGATTCTCTTTTCTCTTTTGCTAGAGCGGATAAAATTATCTTGTTGGGCGACTTCAATATTAACATGATAAGTCATACAAATAATAAAACAAAACTCTTAAACGATTTTCTGCTATGCTGCAAGTTAAATCAAATAGTATCTCAGCCAACCCATTTCACAGACCACAGCGAGACATTAATTGATGTTATATGCACTGATGCCCGTGTGCGTGAGGTCTCTGTTTCACATATTCCAGAGCTTGGCCAGCATGCAGTGATATCCGCTGAATTTAACTTTAAATTAGATAAGCCTACTCCGCGCTGGATCACTTTCAGGCCTCTTAGGGATATACTGCTAGACCATTTCAACAAGGACCTTAATAAGATGGACTGGGAATATATTGAAAGCCTGGAAGATGTCAATTCCATGGTGGAAACTTTTAATAAGTATATTATAAACTTATTTGATTTACATGCTCCCCTTAAAAAGGTTCTCATCAAGGATAAGTCCCCTCCATGGATAACTGATACTGTCAAGGACATGATGAAGCTGCGTGACAGAAGCCACAACAAGGCCAAAGCTACTAAAGCATTACATCATATTGACTCATATAAAGAGCTTAAATACCTTGTTAGGGCGGCGTTGGACAGTGAGAAGCGTGCATATTTTAAAAATTACATTAATAAAAATATTAAAAAACCTAAGAAGCTATGGAGTCATATTAAATCGTCTATAGCTATTTCTAAAACATCAGAGCACAGTTTACCGAACCTATGTAGTGATTCCGAAAAAATTAATGCACATTTTTTGGATGTACCAGGTAGTGGTGCAGTCACAGCTGCTGACTTAGAATACTATGAGCAACACAAATTCAGTAACACTAATTTTCAGCTGGAGCCCGTTCAGGAGGATGTGGTGCTGAGGCTGCTGCGTGGCCTAAAGTCCAATGCTCAGGGCTGTGACCATATCTCGCTTGATATGTTGATGATGACTCTTCCTCGCACCCTTGCAGCTATAACGGCAATCGTCAACCGTTCCATCTCCACCTCTTCTTTTCCGGATCTATGGAAATTGGCAATAGTTAGACCCATCCCTAAAGTAGCTAATCCTACCAGCGTTAAAGAACTTCGCCCTATTAGCCTACTGCCATGTCTCTCCAAGGTCCTAGAGAAGGTTGTCTCCAACCAGCTCCGAGCATATCTTGAGGAGCACAACATATTGCCGCTTGCTCAATCTGGTTTTCGCAAGGGACACAGTACAGCCACGGCCCTACTCGATGTGGTCGGGAATATCCTTGAAGGCAGAGACAAGGGAATGGGTGCCATGCTTGTCCTGCTAGACTTCTCACGTGCTTTTGACTCAATTAATACGTCACTTCTTATCTCTAAGCTGTCATACTACGGATGTAAGCCTGAGACGGTTCAGTGGTTTAAAAGCTACTTGACTCACCGTTCTCAGTTTGTCCAGGTGACAAGTGAGAGTGATGGAAGGATTGAGTCCTCTAGTCCTAAGTGCGCGAGCAGGGGCGTGCCCCAGGGATCGATCCTAGGCCCTCTTCTCTTCATTCTGTACAGTGCTGACATCACCAACTGCCTGCTCAACACCAAGTTTCACCTCTATGCTGATGATTTACAGATGTATCTGTCTTTTCATCCTCAGCAGACTGTTGACACTGTAAAAAGAGTGAATGAGGATTTGGATAGGATCACAGCCTGGTCTTTGAGAAACTCACTGGTTTTGAACCCGGGCAAGTCCAAATATTTAATTATAGGTTCAAGAGATTTTTTAAATAAATTGGGCCACAGTAATTTAGATGTGAGGATCGATGGTTGTCCCATAGAGAGGGTGCAGGAAGCCCGTAATCTTGGAGTAGTATTTGATGAGCACTTGCATTTTGAGACTCATATTACAGAAGCTGTGCGCAATTGCTTCTATCGTCTCAAGCTTTTATACCGTGTACGTCCCTACTTAAGTGTGGATATGCGTATCATGCTCTGTGAGTCACTTGTTTTATCCAAGCTGAATTACGCTGACACTGTGTATGGGGCGTGCATTCTTGGTAGAAGTAATAAGTTAATCCAGCGAGTACAAAATGCATGTGCTAGGTTTTGTTTTAATGTCCCTCCAAGATCTCACATAACACCATTTTTAAATAGGGGTAATCTGATGAGAATGTCAGATCGCAGAAAACTTCATCTGGCTACCCTACTCTTTGGCACAATTCTCACAAAAAAACCTACCTATCTTTATAATACATTAACTTGGTCACGTGATGTAAACAAAGTTAAAACGAGAGCATCTTCTTACCTTCTATTGACCTTGACCCATAAAACTGCTGCATTTCGTGGAAGCTTCAAACACGCTGCTAGTAAGGTGTGGAATAACTTGCCACCACCTATTCGTGCTTTAAAGACGGTTGGTGCTTTTAGTTACAAATACAAACAGCATTTATTACGCAACCAAAGGGAAACCACCAGATAATTTAGCCAGAGTTCTGCACGGTTTGCATTGGTGACATTGTCGCTCGGCTGATTTGGCATCTTTTTTCTTGCGTCCAATATAGCACACATTACACTTCACAGTCATACACAATAACATTTCTGGAACACCCGAATCGCTTTTGTTTGAGACGTATTTATGTACCAATATTTACTCAACTTGTTTTAATTTATTTGATGAAGATCGACCTACTTTTTCTTCTGTCCTGTCAGTCGATAGATCGTGCCACAGAATATTAATATCCATAGATTACACTCTCCGTGAACCGTGCGTCCGCGTTCGTCCGTTTGTCTATAGTTTTGACAAATGATTTTGAGCGCGGCGCGGTCTGTCTATGGTTCATTATTTATTGCATTTTAATTTTATAAATATTTTTCTAACACATGACACATTTTACCATAAATTCACGCTTTTTTACCAATGTTACTTATGTATTTGTTATTTTTTCCTATATTTGTTTTATCAATGTTTGTGTTTATTGTTTTATTTCGATACTTATATCGTTTTATTTAACCTCCGTGAGTGTGACCGTGGCATCATCGCGGGCCCTAACAGAATACCAGCGCTGCGATATTTATCGTTTTAAATATCGCAGCATATGCTGAGTTAGGCGCCTTTTTGACCTTGCACAGATCATACGGTTATTTTTTGTTTTCTTTTATATGTAGGTACTTAATTCTACAATATTTTAATTCCTATGTATTCTACTGTTTTTTTTTTTTTTTTTATAAAAATTTTTACTGTATGTGTGAGGTTCAAATAAATGTTTTTTCTTTCTTTCTTTCCCTAAGGGTATGAAACCGAAGTCCAAAGTTTATATGGATAAACCTACTTTCACCCGGGTACAACCGCTGGTAGAAACTAGTTTCAAATAAAAAATCAGTTTTTTTTCAGGACTCCGTACCTCAAAAGGAAAAAATGGAACCCTTATAGGATCACTTTGTTGTCCGTCCGTCTGTCTGTCTGTCAAGACCCTTTATCTCGGGAGCGCGTGGAGGTATCGAGTTGAAATTAAAACCATATACTCAGGTCTGCAGTCCCTTGAAGGTATGAAAAAATCAAACATATAAGTTAACGTAACAAAAAGATACAACCGTTTATGCTGCAAAAAAACGTATACTTCGACACTCTCAAGAGAATCAAAATTTATAGAGTACTTGCCGTTGTCTTAGAATCCTGAAATTTGACATGAAGCAAGGTCGCATAGCACAAGTATAGGAAAAATTCTGAAAACTGTAAATTTGTAGTCACGTCACAACATTTTTTTTTTTTTGCGATTCGGCAAAATCTTCGTAACTTAATTCGGGATTTGAACTGTTTTCATAGGTTTTTAAGTTTGTACGGTTTGTAACCCTCAGTGCGCGAATCCGACTTGCATTTGCCCGGTTTTTTTTTATTATTGACAGGCTCGTGCTTGGCCCCTATCTCATCCATAGAAATAGAAAATACATAGAACAGCTATATTATAACCAGTATAAATAAATAAATAAATAAATAATATTCCACATTATCACACAACGCCGTCTAGTCCCAAGCTAAGCAGAGCTTGTGTTATGAGTACTAGACAACTGATAAACATACTTATATTTTTCGCCCATTACACTCAGACACAGAACAAATGATCGTGCTCATCACACAAACATTTGTCTTGGGTGGGAATCGAACCCACGACCTCCAGCATAGCAGTCAGGGCCACTAACCACTAGACCAACAGGCCAGTCAAATGTTTGTATTTTGTGTTTTTATGTTTTGTGTGTGTGATCATTTTGACGCATGGTAAATATACGCTGTGTAAGCAGTGATAAGGTTTAAAATTGATGGTAGATTTTCCAAATGCGGGTGTGTGCGTGACTGCGTATTTATTGCTTTTACTGAACTGCATGTGTAGTAGTTAGCGCATCATCATCATTATCATTTCAGCCGACAGACGTCCACGGTTGGACATAGGCCTCCCCCAAGTGTCGCCATAATGACCGGTCCTATGCGTCTCGCATCCACCGGATTCCCGCGACCCTCATCGGTCCACCTTGTGGGAGGCCTTCCAACGCTTTCGGTACGTGGTCGCTTCTCCTTTCGTCCTCCTCGACCATCTGTTCTGCGACCAATGTGCCCCGCCCACTGTTACTTAAGTTTTGCAATTCTTTGGGCTATGTCGGTAACCATGTTTCTCCTGCGGATATCTTCATTTCTGATGTAATCACGCAGGGAAACTCCGAGCATAGCAGCTTCTCGTGAGGCCCATTGTAAGATGGCATATTTTGGGGGCAAACTGCCTACTTGTGGTTTCGATACATTTTCAAGTAAAAGCCATATCTCTTCCTTTCTGATATCTATGATCTCACCTGATGGTAAGCGATGATTTGGTCGACAAAAGAGCACGCTTGGCAAGAAGTAACATACACACTGTCGACTTCTTCATTCGGTCTTAAAGACTACTAGGTTGTAGCTACCTACAATAGATATTATACAGTCAAACAAAACAGAGACGTCTACAGTAATTACACATTCATTATCGGGACCCACCCAATTTGGACCCGTTAATCAACAATCCAGCACAAAGAGATCAAAATAAAAAGGGGTTGTTTGTTAAATCAAGTCTTACAGATAAAAAAGACAATCACGGCCCTCCGTCCCCCTTTGTCCCTTTTTATTTTTTCTTAATTTCAACTTGATCCCAATCAGGAGTAAATTATAATGGTGACTTGACTAGAAGAATGTTCGTTCTATTGTCTCTGGGACTGTTTTTTTCTTCGGTCTTTGAAGATCATTGGAAATTGTTTAGAGTTGTTTATCTTCATAATACTTGTGAATTTATGAGTTCTTTGGTTACAATAATAATTGTACTTTATTATCAGGCAATGACCCACAGACAACAAACACAAGTAATCAACTAATCATAAAATATTAAACAAATACAATAAAAAAAAAACATCAACTTAGTCTATAACCGAGGTTTATGACGGCAGTTATAATGATGGTAGTTTAATTACTAGTTGAAAATAAAACTTATTTATGAAATTGTTAGAGGTATGTCGATGACATTAAATTTGCTAAGTAATAACCACGATAGAACATAACCAGATTCTTAACGAGATAAAAAATTACATAAACTATTTCCGCGAGAAAAGATTATTATAGTCCTTCCTCTTCTTATCGACAAAACTTGAACTTATATAGTTCAAGTTTTGCAAAAAATACTTAAGTACAACTGTCACACCAAAACCTTCAAAAAACACACCGCGAACCACACCAAAAAATCAAAAAAATATCAAGAAAAAAAAATCTTTGCCGCGACTTCGTTTCCTCGCTCGAAGTTAAATTAACTTTTTTTCGCCTTTTTTGTTTATCGGCAGGCATCTTAACCCCTTCCTTTGGTATATCGGCAACAGAATTGTCAAAGATGAGGGCAATGAACGTCGTTTTTAAATTGAATTTGTTATCGAGATGCCAATTTAGGGTTAACGATTCGATTACGCTCGAAAAAGTGTTATTTTTTCAAAAGTCGCGGCTCTAATGTTTCGAGCCGAAAAACAAGATGGCCGCCATTTTTCGCGGGAATTTCCGTTCTATGGTTAAAATGACAGGTTATGTTTGATAATTTGACGTTTTTTAAGTTGTTTTTGCGCTTGCCTGATTCAGTTTGTTTTATTTACATTTTTTAAATGTGATTATGTTGTTAATGATATTAGATAACCTTTTCTTTACTTGTTTCATGCAATTTAAAGACACGGTTTAAAGAATTATCGTAGAAAAATGAGAAAAATTTCAACATTTTATATTATCTAATTACTTTTTCTGTTTAATAATTAAAATAAATATCTTAAGTGACTGAAATGCCAAAGATCAATAATTTCAAGAAATAAAATCGCATATTCATAAAAGGGGAATGAAACTTTTGCCATACATAGCTATATTTATTTCTTTTCGCCAATAGTGAAACCTAGGCCATATCTTAAAGGACTGTATGAGAAGTATGAGAAATCAATAGCAAAAAGAATTAAGTCTACCAACCGCAACCTAACGAAGTTAGAGACTATTTAGTAGATTGCTTTTATTTTTTATTAGGTGTTATTTTTTTTTAATAAAACTCTTATACAGGGCAACTCTAATGAATTATTAAACGTCACTCGCTTCCGCATATATCACCGGCTATTCCACGAGTCCTATGTCCAACAGCGGACTCCTTTCGTCTGAAATGATGAATGATGATTCTACGAGTATTTCTCCATATTGGTCCCAATCTTTTTGCAGTCACCTTCATCAGTAACATCCTTCGAAAATAAATTTAACACAATATCTCGTTGAAGTACCCTTAAAAACTGCTAATTCTCGCACGATTACCTGAAAACTGAAGTCCTTTAAAAAACGTTATATTTTCCATTTTATAGACTAAACAATGCACCGTGGTCCTCGTATTAATTAGCTGTGGCATACTAGAGGTGCACTCCGCTAGAGGGGTGCTAACTGTTCGTCTCTTCGCTAATTGAAGTCTCCGTAACGAATCGCTGAGGTCTAATACAATACAATAATTGTTACAATGGTGACGTGGCTTGATTTTTTTTCTGTCATTTTGTTTTCATGAAAATACTCAAGCTATGCCTATTATTCAGAAACGTGGTCGCTTACAATGGGCCTCATCAGAAGAATTAAATTCACCCAAAGGGCAATGGAAAGGGCTATGCTCGGAGTTTCCTCGCGTGATTACATCATAAATTAAGTAGCAATAGGCAGCGTACATTGCTCGCAGAACAGATGGTCGATGGGGACGAAAGGTTCTGGAGTGATAGCCACTTACCAGAAGACGCAGCGTTGGAAGGCCTCCCACAAGGTGCGAGACGTATAGGACCGGTCGTTATGGTAACACTTGGGGGAGGCCTATGTCCAACAGTGGACGTCTTTCGACAGAAATGATGATGCCTAATACAAATTCTATGATTTTTGATTATTTATTTATTTAATCTTCATGTAACTAAAGGTACAAACGCAGACTTAATGCTTTAGGCATTCTCTACCAGTCAACCTAGGATAGAGGAGAGACATATGGCAGGTGCATAAAAAAGTTCATATTATTAAAAACAAAGGTCTCAGAAGTATAATTATATAAATAAAATAAACATACATACATACATATTTAATTTTCTGCATATATTTACGAAGGACATATTAAATTTCTATTATAATATAAATAAAATACTTATTGATTGAAAATTTCCTGGCTTTTGCGACGTAGATGCCAGAAAGCATAATAATGGTTTCTATAATACGAGTAGTTTTGTCTCTTCGTTATTTAACACCGACTTCCAAAATTAAAGTTATTTTGCACTTGTCAGTGTTTATTTTTACTTTGAAGTCGGTTGTATTTTTTTGTGGAAAAAGATTTTTATTTTACACTTTTTAGTTATGGTACCACCACTAAAAAGTACCCCTCAGCCAAACCTCAATACCTTATAGCCAGAGTGCATCTCATGACAATTCTAATAATCTCAAACACGGTTAGATTACATTAATTTGATACAGAGTTCCGGTGCCTAACTTTAGGCTTCATTATCAGATCAGTTCGATATATTCCCCTCTTCTTTCAGTCAGTCATCGACTACACGTATAAACAAAGCAATTTTACTTGTTACGACGGTTTTGCTGTGATCCTCTCCTCTTCGAAGTTCATGATCAGATCATATCAATATTTCTATGGGACCAACTCGGAAACATAAGCTTTCAATCAAAAAACAAATTTTCAAAATCGGTCCAAAATTGACCGAGAGATCGGTGAACATACATAAAAAAATAAAATTAAAAAATACATTCAGCCGTACATAGAACCTCTTCCTTTTTGAAGTCGGTTAAAAATAATTTTCACTGATTCTAACTTTTACCAAATTATTGTTTACTAAACAAAACATGAATTTGCCACCAACTCAATAAAAAGCTCTCCCTCTAATTTTCTTATCTCCCATCTCAAACCCACAGATACATAAAAGACACAGAAATGATAAAATTCAAAATTTGTCACGCCAAAAATTATGCCGAAACATTTGAGCCAGAAAATACAGGCTTATTACTCAAAAACGCCGATCCCCGATCCAGTTTTTGGAAGACGTCAACTATTCGACCGCTGAGCGTCTTATCCAGGCGTATTTGAATAATTTTTACATTTAAAATCATTCGCTACGACAACATCCAAAGGGTAACCACTCTGAATCGCGACCATTGCCACGAGATAAGGAGAAAACTCGATGGAGCGGTGCAAGGGAAGAGCGCGAGAGACAACGGAATAGGGACGTCGTCGATGCCGATTTTATTGTAGTCGAAGAGTTTGGTGTCTTGGCGATGTAAATACCAATAATATAGGGTGTTGTTAGTGAAAATACCGAAAGAACATTGTTGAGGACGAGAAATGTACGGGCACACCTTTTTTTTTTTGGTGTGAAACCAGTTATTACCCCGGCAGAACTACTATTGAACTGCAGAGGCCAATTAGGTTGACCATTGATTAATTTTAAATCATCATCATTTTCATTATTTCAGCCGAAAGACGCGACCTGCATTCACGGATGGACGCTTAAGGGGATATACATTTTCACTGTTTTTCATACAATTGCGATTATGACGTTATTACACATTTTTCATTAGATATTTTGGAAACACAGTATCTTGTGGATATTATCTAGGCTTCTATTGAAATCAATTTTTAAATTTGTGTAAAACTAATCCAGTAAAGACCTCTGAAAATCTACTATAGTATAATATAGAATTGATCTGTTTTCATAGGTAAGTTTATACGGAACCTTCAGTGCGCGAGTCCGACTCGCACTTGCCTGGTTTTTATTTATTTAATTTCGCAGTATATGCTGGAGATAGGAGCCTTTTTGGCCACGCACAGGACTCTTTTTGTCCTTTATAAATGCTGTTGTTATTATTTTTTGTGTTAGTTAATGAAATTAGTAAATATTATTATTTTATTCTGTTATTAGACCTCTGCAAGTCTCAAATAACATTTTTTTCTTTCTTTCTTTTTCTTTTCTTTCTTTATAAATGTTTTAAGAGACGGTTATAATTCTAATAACTAGTTCTATTTATTTATTTCATACTTCATGCACATAAATGTATAGAGGCGGACTTAATGCCTTAGGTATTTTCTACCAGTTAACCTTTGAGTAATGCCGAGAAGAATAGTAGTTCTATTTGTTATTAAATCTCGTTTCCCTCATCTCTTGCACCGCTTTACAAATAAATTCCGAGTGATTCTTTTAATACGGATTTTAAGCAGATTTTCTGTGGAATAAGTAAAAACGAATCCGTCACTCCAGCTAAAGGTTTAACTCCGGTCTGTGAATATTTATAAGTTTTTCTATTATTTTATATTAAGCGTCTTCGGGGATTCCACCAGCTTTTATTTTAATCGTTCTATAGATTAATTTTAATTTCACTTATTTAAATAAGCCTCTTTTAGAATATTTCCATTTGTTGTAATGAAATGATTTTCTTTGGCTGCTTTTGTATTTTAATTCACTTTTTATATTGACTTGTAAATAATAATATATATATAAATAATAATACTTATTCTAAATTTGAACCTGATTTTCTTTCAAATACTTTGCAATGTCTGTGCATTTAGCCAGTGTACATTTTAGAAAGTATTTAGTTTTAAATACAAAAAATAAACTTTCTTTTACATTATAATATTCTAATGTACAATACAGAACACTATACAGTATATAGTAAAATAAACAACATGCCTATGCATGTATCACATTTTATTTTCTTTTTTAGCAATATTTGGTGGCAAACGAACCAATTCAGCCATCTTAGTGAAACGTTTTGTGAATACATTCATTGTGCGTTCAGCTAAGAAGTGGAATTATCTACCGGAGTCTGTGTTTCTTAATAGATACAACCTAGAGGTCTTTAAGTCAAGAGTGAATAGGTTACTTCTAGGCAACCGCGCTCCATTGTCGGCCACATCATCGCTTTCCATCAGGTGAGATAGTGGTCAAACGCAATCCTATCCATAATAAAAAAAAAACTGGGAAAATGCGAGTCGGACTCGCGCACTCAGAGTTCCGTACAAACTTACCTACTTACGAGTATGTTAATAGTTCAATTCCCTAATGGAGTCTTGAAGATTTTTCGAACTGCAAAAAAAGTTTTTTTTGTGACGTAACAACAAATTTTCTGTTTTCAGATTTATTCCTGTATCTATACTGTTTGACCTTGCTTTATGCCAAATTTCAGGATTCTGTGTTAACGGGAAATACCCGACGAATTTTGATTCCTTTGAGTGTCGAAATGCACGTTTTTTGCAACATAAACGGCCGTATCTTTTTTTTTCGTTAAGTTAGAAGTTTGATTTTTTCACAGCTTTAAGGTACCGTAGACCTTAGGGTATGGTTTTAATTTCAAATCGATACCTCAATGCGTTTCCGAGATAAAGGATCTTGACAGACAGACAGACAAATAGACAACAAAGTGATCCTATAAGGTTTCCGTTTTTTCCTTTTGAGGTACGGAACCCTAGAAAAGTTAACGTTACTGTGGTAGTTAATACTACATAAAATTTTACCAAAATTACGTCTGCTTCAATGATTCCACATATTGTCCAATTGTGTAGACACTTGAAATTAAAAACAACAACAATTTAACATCAAAATATTCACTAGGAATCAATTCGCGAATAATTAAAACAACCACCGAACTTTGCTCGAATAAATCCCACCAAAAACTGTTAACTATTATTTTTTATATTTGAGACTGACCGTGAGTCATACTCGAACCCACTTCTAAGTAAACCAAAAAATTTATGCATTTTATGCATTTATTGAAATGAAGATATAACAAGTTCATCGCATACATTTAAATACCTAATTGATAAGAATGTGTGATTTATTTAAAAAAAGAACACACAACGCTATTTTATTTTTAGCGTGTTTTTTTTTGTTTGTACCTAACTAGTGTGGGTTTAGAAAATTGGTTTATTTGACACAACACAAGGCGCGCCCTTGTGTTGTGTCAAATAAACCAATTTTCTTTCTTTCAAAATGATGATTAATTTATATTTACGTCACCACATTTCAGATACAAAGCTATTTTCTTTTGAGTAACTTCTTAGCGTATCGATGGCAAAACTAGTTAAATTCCTTGCCTGGCCCAGTATTTGGCCACGGCAGTGCTGTCCGCTGATGCTGTCATTAGGTTCCTACGTGAACAGCAACTAAAGGATTACACGTGGGGTTTTAGTCTGAAAAAACCTGACGGGCTCTCTTGTTTCAACCAAAACGCATCTCTAAGCTATTTTAGTTATTATATCTGGTATGCAGTTTATAAATTGTGGTGAATAAGGTTTACGATTTTAAGTGATACGACAGTTATTCTAGGGCTGCGGGATTGTTTGAACGCAGAAGGCTATTGGGTTGCCATGTTACCATGGCTGGGTTTTAGTCAGTATAAATCCGACAGACCCTCTCGCTCCACCCAGAGAGGGAGAAGTTACACTTACTCGAAAACCCGCTCTTATACCTACCACTTTTAGGCACGCAATTTACTGTTTTCCTCATTAGTACGGAAAAGTGCGTGAGTGAGTTCACCCCGCAACAATTTATTGTATTTATCGTATCAGGCCGAGTGTTAAGCGACCCCCACGATTTTTATTGCTTCGTAAGTGTAATGAAAAACGTTGTTTGATACACGTGGAAATTTTTCACTGCAGTGCTCGACTCCATAACACCTCCGTCGCAATGACAAACTTTAATGATTTACTACCTAAAAAAAGGTAATCTTTTCCTAAAAAACCATCTCAGGCCAACTCTGTAATACCCATATATAGCATAATCAGCCTTTTAATGTTCCCACTGCTGGGACCCAGGCCTCCTCTCTCTAGGAGAGGGAATGGGCCGTAATCCACCACGCGGGCCCAATGCGGATTGGTGAATGTCACATGTCTTCGAATTTTTGGTTCTAGGACATGCCGGTTTCCTCACGATGTTTTCCTTCACCGTTTTGAGAGCAGTGGTGATGAAATAAATTACACAATGTAATGCCAAACCCAGCCAGGCGGCTGGGTTTGACCAGCGACCTACAACTCGTAAGTAGGGGGCCGTTACCACTCGGCCACCACTGCTCTACGTACGTAATACGCGTCTAATTATAAAAAAAAGTTTTTTATAATGCAATGAAATTAATCAACCAATTTAAAAAACGACAATGTTGAATTTAAAATTCAGTTCTTTAATTCTAGAATACAGGAGCCTACAAACGAGGCGACCTAAATCCACGGACTCACAAATTCAGGTAGTTGCCAGCCTAACATCACATTACAAAATCTAATGAACAAGATAATGTTACAACTAGCGCACTATTTAGTGGCAACACTCTGCCTCCGCGGGGTTGACGCTGAAAACCTTTTAATATCAAATGAACTCAAAATTGGTACATGTCAAACGGTATTATTAGAAGGAAGTTTTAAGAGTGGTTGGTACAATGACTAGGCGTCAAAAATACATATTCTTGATATCACGCTAACATCTACTCCTCAACCTACATCGAGGCAAGCAAGCAAGGCTCAGTTTTTTTTCGGTGTGAAAATCATCCAAATCTCTTGGGTGGAGCGAAAGGGTATGTCTGACTTGTAATGACTAAAAACCCACTCCTGTGGGCCGAGGGCCGAGTCTTTCTTTTAGAGCAGGTTCCGATTTCCGGCCACCGTAGGCGCGGGCTTGCGGACGGCGAGCAATGGGTAGCTCGCCGTCCGCAAGTTGTCGATGGTGCATACTGTTCCACGTGCGCCTCATGGAGATGTCAGTAAACCGTAGGGGCCCAGCAGGGTCGAAGCCTACTGAGGCCAAGGGTCTGCTTCTGAAAGGAAGAGCAAGCCGAGGGCCGAGGCCCTGGTACCAAAGGCAACGAAGGAACAGGAGTGGGTATTTATTCAGTAAAAGTCTGACACTATCTCTCACTTCGCCCAAGAGCGGGGGATATCATTAGATGATTCTCCCACTGAAAAAAAAACCCAGGCACAGAACAAAATGATTGTGCTCATTACACAAACATTTGTTCTGGGTGGGAATCAAACTCACGACCTTCGGCGTAGCAGTCAGGGCCACTGACCGCTAGACCTGGCCTGTCAATTATTAAATAAATTATTTCACTGGACTATAAATAAAATAAAAACTCGGTAACACCATCTCTATATCACACCACGACCATCCTACTCTAAATAATGACAGCAGCCCGCGTATGATTAGTACTGCGCGACTAGTTTCGTTCGTCGCGCTGCAACATTTATAGTATCGACGTGTGTGGCCAGCCTTATGAGCTCGCGTTTGTACTTTTGATTAGGTTTTGCTAATTCTGTGGGATTGTAATATGTCGTTGTTGGTTAGCTTTTTAGTCTTTGTAGTAGATAGTGTTGAGGGTATTTTTTTATTAATTTGTTTTTTTTTCATCATCATCATCATCTTCCTGCCCTTGTCCCTTGTTATTTGAGGTCGGCACAACACGTTTTTTTATTTTATTTATTTATTTATTTATGTACACACAAACACTTAAAAATGAAAATAACAAAAGCAGACAGAAGAGCACAAAGGAACTGCTTATTTCAAATGAAATATGATTTTTTCTTCCATTCTGCTCTGTCACTCGTCATACTATCACTAACTTCCTTTTCTTTCATATCACTCTTCACACAATCCATCCATCTTTTCTTTGGTCTCCCTCTCCCTCTCCATCCATCCACCATTTCACTCCATTCCACCATTCCATTTCCATTTTATTTTTTCAATTTTTTTATAATTTATTTGTATATTATAGATGAACTAGAACTTTTTAAATATTATAGATGTATAATATTTAAAAAGTATTGTTTTTTTTTTTAATAAAAAAGTGATCAATTGTTGTACAATAATAAAATTTATTTATTTTTCATTTCAGTCTATCCATAGCTATAAACTTGGTATAAGTTACATTTGAATTGAAAGATCATACCATATACATAATTAAACATTCATTAAATTTAAAAATAAATCGTTTTATTTACCAACGGATTAGTCTACGACGGTTCCTCAAAAATATAGATTTTTATTCCTAACACCGTTGATAACACTATAACTTTTATTCTTCATATTATTTCCTTCCTTACATTCTCCAAAAAATAAAACAAACCACCATCGACCCAACTTTCCTTCCACAATAAATTCAGTCTCAACCAAAGTAATAATTGCAATTATAATTATACATCCAACGTGACGACGCGGCGTAATGCGTTATACAGTTTTGAAAATTTGATAACTTTACAAATTCGTAGGTCGGGAGTACACGTTGGGGAAATCTGGGGTACTCATTATTGTTTCTAGTGAAACCCTGGGAGGATGCGTTGACGGAACACTAATGCCACCTTTTCGGAGATGAGCTGCGAAGTGTATGGATGTGGCAGTTTTTTCTTCTTCATTTTCGTTGTATCTATAAATTATATAAATAATAAATAATAGGTTTCCATAAAGTGGGTACCTGAGGATGGACGACGCCGCCACTAAGTGGGTACCCGAGGTTGGATGACGCCGCCAAGGTCGACCTGGGAAGAGGTGGCAAGTTTGATGTATGTAGCTCGAGAAAAAATACCTGGAAGACGTTGGGGGAGGTCTTTGCCCAGCAGTGGGAAAGTTCAGACTGTAAAAGGTTTGGTTTTGGAACATGAAACAGTTGAAAATAATTACATGGAAACTGTATTTTTATAAAGTTAAAGGGGAATGAAACTTTTCCCATACATTGCTGGAATGTATTTTTTTTCTTTTCGCGAAAAGTGAAACCTAGGCCATATCTTAAAGGACTGTATGATAAATCAATAGCAAAAAGAATTATGTCTACCAGCCGTCACCAAACGAAGTTACAGACTATTTAGTATATTACTAAAGTTTGTTATCAGGCGTTATTTTTCTTAAATAAAAATACTGCATGTCTGATATTTTAAGTTTACCATTGTTAAATATAGTTTTTGTTTCGGTTTTTATGGTGAGTACGCATTAAATAGTGTCAATCACTATCACGACACTAACGCGTATCTTTTCGATTCGTTTATCACTTATTTTTTTTACTAGTTTTAGTGATGTAAAACTGCGAGTGTGGAAAAAATATACCGGTAATAACGAATTTAATCTATTTTATCAATGGAAACCTCAAAATATTACATATTATATTTCAATTTCATTATAAAGTAAAGAAAATAGGTAACGTCTGACAAAAATGTACTAGCAAAGCTTCTATACGTATTTTCGTTTGGTTACGGTTTAAAGACCTGGTTCTTTTTGCTCTTGATTCCTCGTATTGGCCTCTAACATATAACCTAGGTTTAATTTCTGGCGAAAAGAAAAAAGTAAAACATGCCAATAGTTTGCATTGGCATAAAGTTCGTCCGGTCTTAAGTTAAGGAGTGCAAAAAGTATATAATAACAATTTACGGGAAACGATCATCACCTTTCCCCAACTAGCATGGAGTCGGCTTTCAGTCTAACCGTATGCGGTTGAACACGTGTATTTTACAATGGAACAACTGCCTATCAGACCTTCACAACCCGGTTACTGGGCAACACGATACTCTTTGAATAGACTGATGGTCAGACTTTCTGGCGTCTGACGACCTGTAACGACTGTCAAAGATCTACGAATAACAACCGGGACCAACAGCTTTACGTGCTTCCTTAGGCACGGGGTGTCAGTAATGTCCAATTACGTGGAAAACGATGATAGCTGATGGAAAATCATAAATACCATCAACAAAGCCTTGCTACGAAAGCTCTACGCCGCCGCCACGCGTAGCATTTCGTAGCTCGTAGCAAGAACGTAGCGAGTGGTCGAGTTAGAAACTGGATAGCCCTTAAGTGCCAAGTTCGAGATGGATTTTTGCTGTAACCGACTGCGCCTAATTGTGTAATGTTATTGAGAGAATATGTGTCAGCTTTCAGCAGTGGCTTCAGGGATATTTAAATTCATTAAGTAACCTTCTTACATTACTTAATGTGGCATTATTGCCCCATAGGACCGATGGTTTCTAAAAGGCCTAGAAACAGAAGTTTGGTCATAATTAGTTCGTTCTGTGTTAATGGGTATGATGCTAATTAACTAAGTAGGTGAAAAATTAAAGGGGGTATTCGCTACACCCTCTTTGCATATTATGTAAGTGACTGTTTATGAACATATATATATATATATATATATATATATATATTTATTTTAGAAATTACACTAAGAATGACCTTAACAGGTAAGCAATGGGTCCCAAAAATTATACAGAGTTAGCAAGATGATCTGGCCCGCTGGCGCTACGTACAAATTACGTACGTACGTTATATATGAGAGTTTCACGTTATCTTCAAGTAGATAAGTTATTCAGATATAGCTGTCACCGTGTGAGTGTGTGTGTGGGCCCTATGGGCCATACCGTGATGTTATAGAGCCTAAAGCCTTCCACAATAAGTGGGCTATCTATAACACATAAAGAATTTTACAATTTTAACTAATACTTTCTGAGATTAGCGCGTTCAAACAAAACTCTTTAGCTTTATAATATGATATGAATATGATGATACGAAGTAAATAGATTGGGATGACTTAACATAGAAAAATTTCATCTTTCTAAAGTTTTCTCTCTGACTGATTGACATTTTGCGTGACCAGAGGACTGGCTCGTTTTTTGCACAAAGAATTAGCATTGCCATTCAACGTTGGCAATGCTGCCAGTCTTCAGAGCACGTTTTTGTCATGCCTACATTGAAACTGAAGTGGAGGAGTACTGTGACGCCTTAGGGTCGCTGCACACGGCCACCGGTCACAACCACAAAACGCCGCCACCGGCATATTTCCTATAGTTCTCATACATTTTATATGAATTCGCCGCACGCGGTTGACGCCGGTGTTCGCCACACGCTACAAATCGCCGCCGCTGCTCCCTTCTTGTGGCCCGCACTGGCCACTAAACGCCGATACAAAATGCCGTCACACGCCACTCGCGCAGTAAAACTTTCTTCGTCAGAGTTCATACTATATACTGCGCGTATGGATTAAAAAAAAGTAGCAGCCACCGGCCACAAGAGGCTGTTGCGCGCTTCAACTTCCTTTGTGCCCGCTTCTAGCTTCTCGTGGCGGCGTTTGTGGCTGTGGCATGTGGCCCATGTGCGGCGACACTTAACTTATCGCTTTCTCTCATCATAAAGATGCATATTTTAGTCCTGCTGTCATCTTACCCATGCTATGTAAAAAAGACCTCAGGTAGGTAGTAGGATGACTCCCTGCCTTCTGCGCTACTATTATAGCTGCTTACGTAAAAGTGTTTTGTTTATAAAAAAGGTAGCTGATGCTGTCTCACAGTCCTCTCCCAACCACGTCCTCCGTGTGCGGCGACACTTAGTGTTTTTATTATGCATAATTATGTGTGTAGTTAGTTTTTTTTTTCAGTTAGCTTGTTCTGTCCCAGTCCTGCGCAAAGGCCTCCCTTCACTTCTTCCATCTTTTACGGGCCCAAGCTTCCTCTTGCCAATTCTGGTGGAATCTGTCTAGTTCATCGCGCCATCTCCTTCGTGGTCTGTCGCGACCCCGTCGCTCTGTTTTAGGGCACAAACTTTGTGCTATTTTAGCCCAAAGTTTGTCGAGCATGCGGCAGACATATCCTGCCCAGTCCCATTTCAGTCTGGCAGCCTTTTGAGCCACATCAACTATTGTGGTTTTGGAGCGCAGTATAGTGTTTCAAACTCGATCCGTTAATTTAACACCTAGTATACTACGCTCCATTGCTCGTTGGCAAACCTTAAGTTTCGCCTTCTGGATGTTAGTCAAAGACCAAGTCTGTGCGCCATAGGTTAAGACGTACAGCCATATCTTTTTTTTCGTTACCTTAGAAGTTTGATTTTTAAGATTTTGAGGTTTTAATTTCAACTTGATACCTCCACCCGTTCCTGAGATAAAGGGACAGACAACAAAGTGGTCCTATAAGGTTTCCGTTGTTTTCCTTTTGAGGTACAGAATCCTGAAAATTAAATACATACCTAAACATTTTGAAGAAGAGTGGATCGTTTTCGTTTCCAGACGTTTTCATAGCATAATAGCATAGCATAATCAGCCTTTTATTGTTCCCACTGCTGGGACTCAGGCCTCCACTCTCTAGAACAGAGAATGGGCCGTAATCCACCACGCGGACCCAGTGCGGATTGGTGAATGTCACATGTCTTCGAATTTTTGGTTCTAGGACATGCCGGTTTCCTCACGATGTTTTCCTTCACCGTTTTGAGAGCAGTGGTGATAAAATAAATTACACAAAGTAATGCGTCTGGCTGGGTTTGAACCCGCGACCTACAACTCGTAAGTCAGGGCCGTTACCACTCGGCCACCACTGCTCTCAGACCTGAGTATATGGTTTTAATTTCAACTTGATACCTGCACACGTTCCCGAGATAAAGGGTCTTGACAGACAACAAAGTGATCCTATAACAGTTCCGTTGTTTTCCTTTTGAGGTACAGAATCCTGAAAATGAAATAGAAACCTAAACATTTTGAATAACACTGGAATGCTTTCGTCTCCAGTCGTTCTCAGTTTTAAATAATTAACCGATTACTGCCAGCCTACATCACTCCCTTACTGAAAAAACAGCCTCCCCGTGACTTCCAGCTATTTGAAAAAAAAACAAACAGCTAATTTAAATGACCTAATACCAAAATTCACAACTGAAAAAATATGGCACTTATCAAACAAACCCAATTGCATTAACTGTGACACTCATTCAAACTTCCAAACATAAGTCCATTTAAAAAAACAAAACTTCAGCCAAGAATTGCCATAAAAATTGTGAATTATTATCTAAAGATAAATAATATTGTATTTTATTGCTCTAGTAACACCTTGTGTCTTTTAAAGAGGCGAAGTTTTCAACATTAATAGGTCTTCCCGAGTTTGGGGGGATTAATAAAATGCGACTGCCTCACTTCTTAATTAATAGCACTTTCTAAAGAAAACAATATCATTTTATTAGCATAACCTGTTAGGAGGGTTTCACACTCGCTGGTTTATAAAATGGCTGGCGATTTCAACCGCTAAATAATTTATTAATTTCGTTTTGTTATGTAAAGGAAGAGTGCTCCATAAGCGATGGTATTATGAGCCACTAATTTTTAATTAGTACAAATACAGAGCTTATTAGAATAGGTCTTGTTATTATTTAAGTAAAGTCTCAATAAATAATATTCATAAACAGCAAAGTTATTAGCGTTTGTTTATATCCCAAAATGTCACTCAATTTATGGAAATATTGTACAGGCTATTGATTATGAATGAAAAACAATGGAAAAACACTGCGCGTAGTATTTTATAGGAGCACCTTACCAATTATGACAAATTTTTGTGGACCATTTTTGGGATTTCGTTTTTTATTCTTTTGACTACACAAATGTGATCAGTAAAGGGTACGGATAGTCCCCATTTTCTTGTACTAATAAAAAAATAGGGGCTTATCTTACTAACTGCTGCCAGAAAATTGTCCCAAGGAAACGTACTCCAGGGATAAATGTATTCATGGTCTACCTGTATACCAAGTTTCATCGAAATCCGCTCTGCCGAAGAAATAAACACAGACACACACACTTACAAACTTTCGTCTTTATCATATTAGTGTGATGTGATAGATCTATAAAGACATACACACCTGTAAGTAGGTAATAAAAATATATCTCGACTTTCGATAATAAACACAGCGTGCTTTTTAACGTGAGGGAACGGACAACCTTACGCCCCAGCATCCGGGATCCTGCTCCGATTTTCAGCCACCGTAGGCGTGGGCTTGCGGACGACGAGAAAAGGGTAGCTCGTCGTCCAGCCTTCTGGTAATTATCCAAACAGACCCCGAATCGTCAACTGCGTGTAGTGTTCCACGAGCGCCTCAAAGAGATGTCAGCAAAACTGTAGGGGCCTAGCAGGACCGAAGCCTACTGGGGCCATGGGTTGACTTCACAAGAGGGAAACTCGGGGTCCTGGAATACAGGGCAGAGAAGGAACATAGGTGTGGTTTTATTCAGTAAAAATCTGACCCCGTTCCGCCCTAAAGTAGGAGAAGTAATTGGATGATTTCCCACCTACAAAAAAAACCCTACGAGCCTTCATTCTTCCCCGGATTCTTAAAACCATAATTACTTAATCTTTTCAAAACGCAGCGACCCTTTCCCCAGTCTAAAAGCGCCTTAACATTAGCCTTAAATAAAGCCAGTGATGACAAGTTAAAGTAAGTAGCAGAGTTGAGCAGTTAACGTTACTTTACCAAGTTTTTTGTTAACTGTCGGTGTCTTTGAATTGATACATTACGCTATAACCCACACTTGCGCTCCGGTAGATACCTGTTTATTTTGATTATCTCAGTTTTGTTTGTTTATAAGTAAGTAAGATAGGAAGTAGGGAAACAGAATTATTGTTTATTTATCTATATATTAGCTTCTGCCAGCGGCTTCGCCCTTATTGTGTGAATTTTGGAAAGTCCTTTCTTAGTGCTCACCTACGTCATAAAAGGAAACCTTGTGCAAAATTTCACGCTCATAGTCCCAATAGTTTGGGCTGTGCGTTGATACATGTGGGAAGTGGATCATCTGAGGAGGCTCGCGTTGGACAGTTTGATCAAGGGCTTGATCCAGAAAGCGGTACCCCTGGACAGAGCACGTATTGTTAGATGATTCCTCGCTCTGGAGACCAGACTATCAATAGATTTGACCCTTTTCCCGATGCAGATGTGCGGCTATTTTTTATATTTTGAAATGGCTATTTTTGTACGATTAATTAAAAAAAAAACTAATTAAAATGTAAATAGTATTTATGCATATAAAAATAAATAAATAGAATAATTATGCTACGTCACTTCGTGCTAGCAACCGTTTTCGGGGGCCCATTTATGGAGTGTGCAAGTCACCCCCTGCTTTTTATCGATGAATATTAATAAGTATCGTTCAAGCAGGGGTCATAGTCTTAACATAGTTCTTCGTAACCAGTCCAAAAGCCTTCCAAAATAAAATCATAGCCCTATATGTTTGTTTTCCATGTGTCACAATAGTTTTCCACCAACAAAGGCCTTGTCCTTGGGTGTGCTTGCATAGAGCGTACAGGGAAAATCGTCGGTATAGGTACCACGCACCATGAAAGGTGTCTAAGGGGCCTGTGCCAACTGGCTTCAGCCCCTGGTACATTTTCTAAAGGTCCAGAACCCCAGCCTCCAGAGAGATACAAAAACATAATAATTAATATTTTTAATGTGGTGGTTATTTTTAATGGTGGTGGTATTTTTAATGTGGTGGTTATTTTTAATGGTGGTGGTATGTTGGTTATGGTTTTTTTGGTGGTGGTGGTGGTGGTTTTATTTTTAATGGTGGTGGTGGTATGGTTTTTTTAATGGTGGTGGTGACACTTCTTGCTAATATTGTAAAGGTGAAAGTAAGTATATATGTATGTGTGTGTATGTTTGTTACTTCATCACGCTCAAAAGACAAAACGAATTTAAATGAAAATTGATATATGGGTGTCTTGGAATAATTAATAAGATATTTTTATTTCAAGAAATATGTTCCCTTGTTTTTACTATCAGCAATGAAGATATCCGCAGGGAAACCAAGGTTACCAATAAGCCCGAAGAATCGGCAAACTTAAGTGGCAGTGGGTAGGAGACATTGCTCGCAGAACTGATGATAGATAGAGCCGAAATTTTCACCACGTACCGATAGATACAACGTTGAAAGGCCTCCCACAAAGTGGACCGACGAATGCGGGAATCCGATGGATGCGAGACGCACAGGACCGCTGGATGTGGCGACGCTTGTAGAGGTCTATATCGAGCAGTGGAAGCCTTTCAGCTGAAATGATGATGGTGATGATCACTCGGGCGAAACCACACACAGGTTCCACAGCCACATTATACATAGGTAATAACTTTGATGATGTATCGGAAATGTAGGAGACTAAATTTAATTTATGTATTTATTTTGTTTTAATTTTAATTTATATAATTTAATTTGTGTTGGTTTTGATATGTTTGAGTGAATTTATTAAATTTATTACTTTAGATAGGAATATTTAATTGTAATGAGCTGAATGTGATAATAATTTATAGAACTGGAATTTTATGGCTAGATACTAACGTAGTTACTAACCCTTATTATGAGTGAAAGCTTGAAATAAAATGATTAATAACAGGTAAATAACTGACACCACAAAATGAAAAAGTTAAACCGTCCCAAACAAATCTGAAACAAAAATTAAAATTCACAATAAACACAAAACAAACGGACACAATAACTCAGAAGCATTTAAATTAACGAAATCAAAGTTTAGACGTTGATAACTATAATTTTGTATTAACATAAAACAACACTTAGGATTCGCAGCAGCCCCATCTGAAACTTTATTAGAAGATATTCCCGCGATAACTTTGAGAAATATAAATAAAATGACAATAGAATAATTGCCTTATACAAACATCCCGAGGGTAGGCTTGGTTAACCCTTTTGTTACTGACGGCTTTCCAACTGATGGCACTGTGTTTTTGTGTGTTTGGAATTATTGCGTTTTGCTCAGCACTTTATCATAAAAGACTATAGTTTTAAAAAAAAATCCTCGTTCTTCTCATTTGAGCTTTAAATAAATAGGTTTTTATTTTTCTAAGCAATTTAAATATACCTTTGTCTAGGTAGCTAGACATATTTAAATGTTAAAAAAAAATAAAAATACAAAAAAAACAAATATTGGTAATTCTGGAAGTCGGTGTTTATTTCATCGCTATTAACTTCAAGTCCCGAATTAAAGATATTTTTTTTCTTTTTTTAGTTTTTCACTTTTTAGTTATGGTTGCCCACTATTTAAGTTTTACATTATAGCTAAACCTTAATATCATAGCGTACGTGCCCCAGTCTGCAAATCAGTGCTTGCGAATCCTAAGTGTTGTTGAACGGATGGTCGATGGGGCCGAAAGGTTCTAGAGTGGCGAGTTGGCGATCGCGCACCGGAAGACGCAGCATTGGAAGGCCTCCCACAAGGTGGACCGATGACCTGGTGAGAGTCGCGGGAATACGATGGATGCGAGACGCACAGGAACATTCGTTATGGCGTCACTTTGGGGGAGGCCTATGTCCAACAGAGGACTTCCTTCGGCTGAAATGATGATGATGACGACGTACCCCCCAGTTCCTAACGAGCCCCACTTGCAAAAATAAGACACGCATTTAAAATTACATAAACTATACAAGGCAAGTTCAACTTGCATAGTATAGTCACAGAATAAGTAATAGTACAAGTAGTATAGTTTAGTTTTTAGTTGTAGTCACACTTATAAACTAACCAGATCGGCTCAAATAAACATCGAATTTTGAATGTGTGTCTTAGTTTTGCAAGTGGGGCACGTTGCCTACAGGGGCATGTATGCCTGGCTTACCATACGTTAAATTGAATGATATTACCGATAATTTAAATAAATAATTTCAATGTTACGGTCATTATCAATTTTCAAATAATTATTTGTAATTTTATTGTTATCTTAGTTTTTAAAATTGTTTTTGTTTAGACTGTAGTCTGTAAAGTACTGCACCCCTAGCCAAGTTAATAATCTGCAATCGTTAACGCTAATCGAAAACTAATCAAATGTATGGCATCATCTCAACCTTAAGTGACGTGGTCTGAACAAACGAATAAAAAATTCGTAGCCAAGTTCGCATCGTTCAAATGATAGAATGAATTGTTTTCGTTTCTACAATGTTCAACGCTACATCCTTTCTTATTGTAGAACGACATTGTAGAACGAGCGGCCGACTCAGGCGCGTCAACATGGCTACAAACTTATCGTTTTCTACAATTGTTGACACCGAAGCGTTACTGATTGGAGAACGAAATTCGACACGAAATGGTTGTAACTTGGCTAGGGGGGCTGTTACTGTGTGAGGAGTAGGTACATTAACAATTTACTTAAAGACTCAATACAGAACATAAGTATATGTACATTATCTGTGGAAGATTCTAAATAAATAAATATAGTCATAACGGAAAGACAATAAGTTTGAAAAATTTCAACAGAATTTGCTTGTTGTTTCACCAAAGAAATTACCCAAGCAGTCCACATAATAACCAACCTAATGCTTCGCAAAATAAGGTTCATTTTAGCACGAGGCTTGATTATGTAGAGTATTGGGGTTTCTTGAAGGTGGTAATAAAGTTGTGTTATGCAAATAATGATAGCAGAGGTATCGCCTGCTTGTAATCAATATTTTAATATCTATAGATACCCCGTGGAGGCTCCAAACGTACTCCTCATTTATTTACTGGCCTGTTGAGCTAGTGGTTAGTGGCCCTGACTGCTATGCCGGAGGTCGTGGGTTCGATTCCCATCCAGGACAAATGTTTGTGTGATGAGCACGACCATTTGTTCTGTGTCTGGGTGTAATTTATCTATAATATGTATGTATTTAGAAATATTTAAGTATGTTTATCAGTTGTCTAGTACTCATAACACAAGCTCTGCTTAGCTTGAGACTAGACAGCTTTGTGTGATAGTTGTGGAATATTATATTATTATATTTATTTGTGCCCCGCGGTTCCACTCGCGTCTTTGGTTACTGATACGCGCCTTTTGGTCTTAGCGTGATAGTATAAGGACGCAATCAAAACTTATTAAGAATTTTGTCTCTTTTTTATAATCACGTAACTTTTCTGATTTTTTTTATTGTTCTTTTCCTCTGTATTCATCTTGGACGATACTTCTCTTTCGTCTTTCTATTTAAAAGGGGGGATGTGTTACGCCCCGGTTTACACAATATTATTGCTAACTTGGAAAAATCGTATTTGCATCAACCGCCGATTTGCTACATGCAAAAATTGGTGATTGACGCATTGTTCATATTGTCGTATTTGCATCAACCGCCGATTTGCTACTTGCAAAAATTGGTGATTGACGCAGTTTTCATATTGTCGGTAAAAGGCAAGGGTCAGTCCCCCGTTCAGCCTCTATTGCTTGTTATTGAATATTTGGACAAAGATCGGCTTGTTGCATTCATCCCTAGGGGCCTGTTTTTGTGTTGATTTCAATACAAGTGGTTTTATTTTTGATGCGTTTTACTTATTCAATGTGATTGATTTTTAAATCTAAAATCAATCCATACTAATATCATGTGAAAGTAACTTAGTCTGTCAGTTATACTTTCACTGTTATACTACTGAACCGACTTTGATGAAAATTGGTACGAAGTAAGCTTTAACCCCAAGAAAGGACATACGCTACTTTTTGTCAGACTTTGACTTCGTGTCTGCAATTATTGATATTCACGACGAGGATGATGTCGCCATAAGTCAAAACCTTATAAATCATAATTAGTAACTAACCGTATTTAATGGCGAAAATAATTTATCAATGACGTAAAAAAAAATCTCACCAATACAGCACACACAAATGGTTACATTCATCACAATAAGCCTTCTCCGTTCTTCATTATACTATATCATTTTAATTAATTACCTCACCACTCCTTTCTCCAATAAAATATCTACGGCAATAAAGATTAAAAACAATGCAGAACAAATTACCTGTATGAACGGGCAACACTCACGCGTGATTAAAAAATGGCGCCCGAGGACGCATAATAAATTCTCGACAGCCATTTTTTCAGAAAGAGAAAACTGTCGTATTTCCCACTACGCTCATAAAATACCCCGATGCGACGAAAATAGAACTGTATGCACACCCGATATTGTTTCTTTGAATTTTAAATATATAATACATTTACGCTTTTGCCGCCAAAAATAGTAACCTCAAATTCTTATTGTTTTGCGGTAAGGACGATATTGGCGCGAAAACTGTATCTATCAGCGATGTTTTACATTTGCAATGCATGATACGGTTTGGGGGACGAATGGTATTGGTATTTTAAACAATATTAACCTTTTCTGTTCTTGTGAACTCTATCTTATAAGAAATAAAGTCGGTGTTTGTGATTATAAGATTAGTTTTATCTTTGTGCAACAGCGGCGCTCTCGTTTACGAAGGATGTTTGTAAATATTTTAAAATATGCAAATAAGGTTCTCAGTAAATGTGTCTGATGTTATTGTCGTCCTGTAGATTCATTGAATAATTGTATTTGTTTGTTTCTTATTTTTTATTTTGAATGCTTTTTCATAGCTATCTTCATAAACTTGACCAAGAATTAATCGATATTGATAAAAATAACGGTTACGGTAAGCCAGCTATACTCAACCTGCGGCCCGCGGGCCTCATGTGGCCCCCAAGCATTTCTTAATGGCCCTGCAGCCTAACACAATATTGGTGGCAGTTTTACTGTACGGAAGTCTGCTAGGTGATTACTTATAATTCCCATCAAAATAGTTGAGGTTTATACTTCAACTATTTTGTACATATGTACACTGGATCTTGTTAGTAAATTCGTGAGGTACATGGAACATGGAACACACAAAGCAATACCACTAGTTTTGTCGGCCTAGTTCGAGTGGCCCCGCTAGATCGAAACACATAGTTAAACTGCCACTGCACACTCGATCCAAAAGTCATAGTTCCGATCGTAAAACAGTTTAATTAAATCATACGAAAATTCATTGTCACAAACCATGATCCGCTTTTCAATGCACTTGTACGATTGAAGTAGACATTCAAATAAAAATTCAGTTACATCCAACAACTCAATCAGTATTAGGTCATACTAAATGGCAAAATGGCTACCGGTCCCGAGGAAATGTCAGTTTGGTGCAAAGAAACGAATGCTACATAACTTGACGGGTGAGACTTGGGCAAACAAAACCATGTGCATTGGTCAGAGAGCTACAAGTTGATGGATATGCTTTCAACTTATCCATTGAACTACCCATTTTTAGGCTGGTTCCTTTTTTCATGAACACAATCATCATTTCTTCCGAAAGACGTCCACTGCTGGTCCACTGCTGGGACCGGTCATTGTGACGATACTTTGGGGAGACCTATGTCTTGTGCCTCTCGCATCCGTCGGATTTCTGTGACCCTCACTAGGTCGATGTGCAAAGTCTTCAAACGCTACGTCTTCCGGTACATGGTCGCTACTCCAAAACCTTTCGGCCCCATCGACCATCAGTGCTGCGAAAGTGCCCTGCCCACTGCCACTTAAGTTTGACGATTATGTGGGCTAGGTTCATAACCTTGGTTCTCCTGCAATAATCTAGAGTATATCCAGGTTCGTCGGCCTACTTTGTGGATGGCCTTCTAACACTATCTCTTCACTGTGTCACCTTTCGGCTTCATCGACCATCCGTTCTGCGAGCAATGTACTCTGCCCAATGACGCTTAAATTTGGCGATCCTTCGAGGTTCTTTTTTTATCATAATTAAATTTAAACTCCAAGCATTTATTGCAAATAAAATCTACAGGTACTTTGCAATTGTCAAAAAGTAAGTTCGAAAGATTAAGCTAATTGCTGATTCCAAAACGTAGATCTCTATAGAGAAGAAAATGCAAGAAACTATAAGGACACTCTTTTAAATCATGTTATGTCTCGATATGTGAAGATGGACATACATGTGACGTCCTTAGCCACAAGCTCCTCGAATTATATCTTGGAGATAATTATATCAGCAAAGTATTTTTTATGGATAGTCTGCGTTTGACCACTATCTCATCCCATGGTAAGCGATGATGTGGTTGTCGATAGAGCACGCCTGCCTAGAAGTTACCTATTCACTCTTGACTTAGAGACCCCTAGGCTGTAGCTATCAAGAAACACAGACTCTGGCAAGGAATTCAACTCCTTAGCTGTACGCACAATAAATATGTAATTATAAGTGTAATCCAACTAATATTATAAACGTGAAAGTTTTTATGTGTGGATGTTTGTTACTCTTTAACGCAAAAACTACGGAATGGATTTCGATAAAACTTGGTACACGGTTAGACGGCGTCCTGGAATATCACATCTCGGGAGTATGTTGCCTTGGGATAATTTTCTATTATCACGCGGGTAAAGCTACATACAGCAGCTAGTAAATAAATATAGCAGACTAGCTTTTGCCCGCGGCTTCGCCCGCGTAAATAAAATATAGCATATGTCACTCAAGAATAAAGCAGCTTTCTATCGATAAAAAAATTTTTGCAATCGGACCAGTACTTTCAGAGATTACCTCCTACAAACAAGAAAACAAACTTCACCTCTTTATAATATTAGTGTAGATAGGTAATTATAGCATAGCATAGCATAGCATAGTCGGCCTTATAATGTTCCCACAGTTGGGACTCAGGCCTCCTCTCTAGGAGAGGGAATGGGCCGTAATCCACCACGCGGGCCCAGTGCGGGTTGGTGGATGTCACATGTCTTCGAATTTCAGGTTCTAAGACATGCCGGTTTCCTCACGATGTTTTCCTTCACCGTTTTGAGACCAGTGGTGATGAAATAAATTACACAAAGTAATGCGCCTGGCTGGGTTTGAATCCGCGACCTACAACTCGTGAGTCGGGGCCGTTACCACTCGGCCACCACTGCTCCATAGGTAATTATATCAGGGAGTTAATCATTTTCACGATGCCTCATCCACAATTGGACGCAGTTCCTCACCATGCACATTACAGTAGCGAGTGGCTAGACAAGGCTGCCTCCCCTTGGATTTCGCGGATTACTCTCATAGCATGCAAAAAAACGGACAAAAAGTACGTTTGTCTATCAAAGAAATTGAATTTGTTCTGCACTTTAAGCGGATGATTGATTTTCTTTTTAACCGACTTCAAAACAAGGAGGAGGTTAGGTTAATTGGAATCGTCATGAGAAATAGGTACTCTGTTTATAAGTGTATCACAACTAAAAAGTGTAAAACAAAAACTTTAAAAAAAAACCGACTTCATTAAAAAAAACACTAAAAGGATCAAAATAACTTTAATTTTGGAAGTCGGTGTTAAATAAGAAACAAACAATACCGAGAAATACCGACTTCCGAAATTAAAGTTATTTTGATCCTTTTAGTGTTTTTTTTAATGAAGTCGGTTATTTTTTTTTTTTTGAAAAAAGTTTTTATTCATACAATAATAGTGCAATTGTATGGCCTCTGGTTCAGCGAATAAATAGGATTCAGCAGTGGTAGCCGAATAGGAACGGCCCCGACTTACGAGTTGTAGATCGCCGGTTCAAACCCAGCCAGGTGTTTTTTACTTTGAGTAATTTATTTCATCGCCACTGCTCTCAAAACGGTGAAGAAAAACATCGTGAGGAAACCGGCATGTCCTAGAACCAAAAATTCGAAGACATGTGACATCTACCAGCGTGGTGGATTATGACCCGTTCCCTGTCCTAGAGAGGAGGCCTGAGTCCCAGCAGTGGGAACATTAAAAGGTTGATTATGCTGTATGCTTATGTATAGTCTTTAAGGATTAATCTTAATTATTCGTCTTGTCACTACGATGTATATTTTCATGAGAATTCATCCATACTAATTTTATAAATGTGAAAGTAACTTTCTGTTACGCTTTCACGGCTAAACTCCTGAACCAACTTTGATGAAATTTGGTACTGAGTAAGTTAGAAGCTCAAGGAAGGGCATAGTCTCCAGCATTTTCTCCCAGCAAACCTTTGAGTTACAGAGAGAGAACACATTCGAGGGTAGGATCCAGTGCACAATATAATCCTTACATAACTAAATCTAAAATATAATTATATTATACTTAAGTCTAATATATAATTATAATATAAATACTAATATATATTAATATTATGTCAATAATGAAAGGAAGTGCTCTTTAAGTTTCCTCTTGAAGACATTAGAGAAGGACTGTCGCGATGGGAGTGTGGCAGAGAGTTCCAGAGACGCACTGCAGTTTCTTTCCCCTGACCCCTGTTTCTTTGGCCCTGAGTTTTTTTTCGATGTTTCTTCTCAGGTTAGTGAGCTAGTAAACACCGGCCTCATCTATTTTAAATTGACGATAAAATTGATGTGTAAAAGCGTTTTTTTAAATTTTATTTGCAAAATAAATATTACATAACATTTATAATTCCTATTCAATTAAAAAAAACCACAAGCATACCCGCGTGATAAACACTACACACGCAAACTAAATTCGAGAGATACCCTCCCGTGTATAATTACGCCGAATATTTTCGGATACACTCAAAAGCAAGCTGCTCGAGTGTTGGCATATTCAAAAATTTCAATACAAACCGCTGCAAACCAAGCTTATGTGACACACGGACTTGAACATCGTCAAGCGTAATTGAGAAAGGCTTAATTTTTATGAGTTTTCAGACCTTTCTGAAAAATCACTAAGACGCTGTGACTGACACAGAAGTACTCATGTACGCAGATGATGTTGCAGCGTTGGTAACAACAGAATCAGTGGATCATCATCATCATTTCAGCCGAAAAACGTCCACTGTTGGACATAGGCCTCCCCCAAGCATCGCCACAACGACGGATCCTGTGTGTCTCGTTTCCACCGCATTCCCGCGACTCTCACCAGGTCGTCGGTCCACCTTGTGGGAGGCCTTAAAACGCTGCGTTTTCCGGTGCGCGGTCGCCACTCTAGAACCTTTCGGCCTCATCGACCATCCATTCTACGAGCAGTGTGCCCTGCCCACTGCCACTTGGTGATTCTTCGGGCTATGTCGGCAATCAGTGGATCAGTTTGAGCAAAAGTTAAATGATGCCGCGAATCAATTGGCGTTATGGTTCCAGGGAAATAAATGGTCTCACTTTGAATCTGAAAAAGACCCACTTCATTCACTTTGTTCTGTCAGGGCGGTGTTCACGACTATTGGTGGTAGCTTCGGGTGCTCTAGGTGAAGGCGATAACCTTTCTTGGGTTTGAAATTGACGGATACCTCAAGTGGGATGGTTAGATTTGTAAAATGTGTGGATAAAAAATCGGGTAGTAATCGCGTCTTGGCCGAACGCGTTGTGCGGTCCTGTTTTTTCGCTCGGTGCACTCGTTGCTCTAATACAGCGCTGAGCTATGGAGACCTCCGAATGCAGAAGCGTTCCGTGCGAGACATCGCGAACCAAAGACGCAATTTTATGACCAGAGAAAACAGGTGTTTCTTTGGTCGGTCGCAGAAGCCCTAGCACAAGCTTTTAACGCGATCCATTTAACAACCTAAACTGAACTGTTAAAGGGATGGACCTATAAAGGGTGTATAACTCCATCCTTAGTTCTCGCTCGCACGTCTGACATTCAGGCCTCGCCCAAGTGTCGCCATAACGACCGGTCCTGTGCGTCTCGCATCCATCGGATTCCCGTGACCCTCACCAGGTCATCGGTCTACCTTGTGGGAGACCTTCCAACGCTGCGTCTTCCAATACGCGGTCGCCAGTCCAGAAACTTTCATCCCCATCGACCATCTGTTCTGCGAGCAATGTGCCCTGCTCATGTCAAGGTAAAACCCCAGAACTGTAGATATTTATCAAAATATTCTAAAATGCCTTGCTGTCAATCCTTTTACGCGGTGTGTGATATGCATTATCAGCACTCGGCATCACTTCTGAACATCAATGTGCAGACGGCGTGTGTTCTCCGTACTTAATGCTGGATTACTGGACCAAATAGTTAGTAAGGAAGTTAAAAAAAGGAGGAAAAGCATCATTTTTATGATATTGTGGGAGATTGGAGATAATAAAACAAGGCAAGTGGGAAATGGACTCGCGCACTGAGGGTTCTGCTCAAACTTACCTATGAAAACAGTTCGATTCCCGAATTGAGTTACGAAGATTTTTCCGAATTGTAAAAAAAGTTTTTTTTTTTTTTGTGACTTAACTACAAATTTACAGTTTTCAGATTTATTCCTATATCTATACAATAAGACCTTTCTTTATGTCAAATTTCAGTATTCTAGGTCAACGGGAAGTACCCTACGAATTTTGCTTTCTTTGAGAGTGTTGAAATGTACGTTTTTAGCGACATAAACGGCCGTATCTTTTTTTTTCGTTAACTGAAAAGTTTGATTTTCTCACAGCTTCAAGGGATTGCAAACTTAAGTATACGATTTTAATTTCAACTCGTTGCCTCCACGCTTTTGAGATAAAGGGTCTTGACAAACCGACAGACAGACAGCCGGACGGACAACAAAGTGATTCTATAAGGGTTCCGTTTTTTCCTTTTGAGATAAGGAACCCTAAAAAGGCTTGTGTTAGCGATTTATAGTTTTAACACTAAGTTATCGAAAACACACATTGCTCCTAGAATAGACGTTCCATAGGGCTGAAAGGTCCTGGAGTGGCGACCGTGTATCGGAAGACGAAGCGTTGGAAGGCCTCCCACAAGGTGAACCGATGATCTGGTGAGGGTCGCGGGAATCCGATGGATGCGAGACACACAGGACCTGTTGTTGTAGTAGCACTAGGAGGAGGACCAGTAGGAGGGGAGGAGCAGTGGACGTCTTTTTACTGAAATGATAATGATGATGAGGAAATGGATGAAAGATAGCAGTCATTTATTTATTTATTTAATTAATGAATTACAACGGTAAAACAACCAATTACTGTAACTAAACAGAAAAAATAAAATAAAATTATAAACAACATGTACATCAATCCCTCTCACAGTACTTCTGACATGCCAATAAAATCATCTTCCATTCATCCGCAAATAGATCGTTTGTTGGATAAGAATCCAAGAGATAATTTAGTCACAAAATAGATAGGCACAGAAGTCAATCTTCATACAAAGCGCGCTCGAGCAACGCACACAGACACCGCTCACGGACACGATATCTCGGCTCAATTCAGCTCAATGCGAGCTGGAGTGCTATCCATTTAAGACACGCGTTTGTGAACTTTTTTGTGGGAAATGGACCAACAAAAAAAACCTTATTCTAACTGTTCAGTGGACGGTTGTTTAAATTCAACATTAAACAATGAATTGACGTTTTTTAGGCTACTAGTTGTTTCAGAGAGGTAAGTAGATATTTGCTTGTATTTTGATGGTTTTTTTAGAGTAACACAGAACAGGCCCCGCGGCGAGAAAGAGATGATGAATTTGTGGCCATGTAACCTTTTTACAATACAGATTAGGTAGGCATTTATCACCGCGCACTATCGCACTCGGACATTTCGGCGCCACGCGCTGACCCTAGCGCGATCGCCGAGCGTCGAGCGTAGGTATGAAAAGTGAAGTACATATATGAGATTTATTTATTTATTTTATTTTATTTATTTATTAAAACTTTATGCACTAGTAATAAACACTGTATAAAGGCAGACTTAATGCCTTAAGCATTTTCTACCAGTCGACCTTAGGGTGGTACAGAAACAAAACATGGTAGGTGCAGCTTAACGGTAAAGAAAAGAAATACAACAATTAATATATACTTAGATACATACATACAAATTAACAATGTAATTATGAAAAACGAATCCATCAAATCAAAGCTGTGATGATTACACCAACTTCCTGCGAATGTGCTCACGTGCCATCACCAAGGGAAGATTGACTTCTGTGCCTATCTATTTTGTGATTTAGCGCAGCCAAAGTGCGAGGTATTGGAGACTGAGCACGGGCGACAGTGCGACACTGAGGCACAGCAAAAATCCTGTGCTTTTTACCGCGGCAGTAATTGTCCGGGACAAAGAAACGTGGCAGTATAGTAAGCAGGTCAGGCGCGTCAATATTGCAACGAAGTGTCTTGCAGGCTATGGTGAGCGGATCACGCGCTCGTCTTACCTCTAGTGAGCTACATCCGAGGCGACCTAATAGAAAATTTGTCGGGTAGAGGTATGGGTAATAGCCCTGCATCCGCTTGTACAGGAACCTAAGGAACGCTTTTTTAACTTTTTCGTCATGTACATATCGTAATAAAACGCACCCAGTATTGAAAGTTAGGTATTAACCAACACCACTTTCTTAACCCATCAATCTTATACCGTAGACATACAGTTGAAAATCATGTAGGTGAACGGCAAAAGCAAGTTTGTAAAGTCTGTAATGAAACATGAAATATTCAGAATAGCGGACGTCGACTGATTTCTTTCTTCGTATGTCGCTTTGACTCATAATAGGGTAGTCTAATATTAATGTAAGGGGTCTAAGAGACGTATGGGTAGCGTGTTTGATACCTGAGTGCCGATATGTTTATATTTACGGAGCTTTTTGAATTGGGAGTTGTTTTGTATTGTAAGCTTTGAAAATACTATGTCGTGTTTTTGTCCAATCTAATTATTACCTGTTATATTTCGTTTTTTATTTGGATAGGCTCACGCTTGATAACTATTTTACCAGATAGACTTTGTTACTAATAACACTAATATTATAAAGGCTACAGTTTGTCAGTGTTTATGTTTGTTATTAATAGGGTTCCATACCTCAAAAGGAAAAAACGGAACCCTTTTATGATAACTTTGTCGTGCAATTCGGACTCGAAACACCTATGAAAACAGTTTAATTCCCCAATTGAGTTACAAAGATTTTTCCGAATCGCAAAAAAAGTTTTTTTGTGAGGTTACTACAGAATAGTTTTCATATTTTTTTCTATACTTGTTCTATGAGACCTTGCTTCATGCCAAATTTCAGGATTCTAGGTCAACGGGAAGTACCCTATGAATTTTGATTGCTTTGAAAGTGTCGAAATAGACGTTTTTTGCGACATAAACGGCCGTAGCTTTTTTTTTCGTTAATTCCGAAGTTTGATTTTTCACCGCTTCAAGGGACCGCAGACATGAGTATATGGTTTTAATTTCAACACAATACCTACACGTGTTCTCGAGATAAAGGGTCTTGACAGACAGACCAAAAAGTGATCCTATAAGGGTTCCGTTTTTTCCTTTTGAGGTACGAAACCCTAAAAATGAAAATCATTAACAAAAAGAAACAATAAAAGAAAAACAATGACTTTACAAATTACCCTTTTTTAATAACCCAAACGGGACTATTAAATAGAAACTAATGATACACGAAACGTTTGTCACCATTACTAATAATTGTATGAAATCATACAGTTTGTATGGGAGCGGTCCGAACTAGGATTCATTGTAATAATAGATCATTATCAAACGTAGAAGGGGATTTTTTTTAATTTTCCTAATAGATTTAAATGTACGTTCTGATGAAGGTATAGTTCGTATAAGTTGACGAGTTTAAATACATCCCTAGCAGTTGATTTCAATGAGTTTAGTTTTCAAACTAATATAGTCATCGTTGCTTCGTTAATGTGAAAAGATTTTTCACACCGGTATAGAAGAAAAATTAAATCAAAAAGCTATAAATGATTTTGTTTAGAAACAAGTGAACTTCATTCGGATTCCCGCGACCCTCACCAGGTCATCGGTCCACCTTGTGGGAGGCCTTCCAACGTTGCGTCGTCCGGTACATGGTCGCCACTCAGGACCTTTAATCACCAATGTCCATTTGTTCTGCGAGCAATATGCGCTGCCGACTGCCACTTAAGTTAGGCGATTTTTCGGGCTATGTCGGTAACCTTGGTTCTCCTGTGGATATTTTCAATCCCGATACGATCACGCAAGAAAACTCCAAGCACAGCCCTTTCCATTACCCTTTGGGTGACTTTAAGCCTTCTGATGAGACTCATTGCAAGCGTCCACGTTTCGAAGCCATATATGCGTGTTGCCAGTGATGACATGACTCTGGGTTACTAAATTCAAATGGTAGACGGGGAAACCCAATAATAATCTGATAATCAAATCCAGGACGGCTGTCAAGCCGATGATGCGTTTGTTTTTACATAAATCTAAAATGTGGTACTTATTTTAGATTTATGTAAAAACAAACGCATCATCGGCTTGACAGCCGTCCTAATTTCATTAAAAACATTTTTTTTTCTATCCAATTCAAAACCTGTTTAAATTCTTATAATCCTTGAAAGGTATATTCGTCTAATCAGCCCGCAAGTTAATAAGCGTTAGTTTTTCATACGATCTCCTTCGATATAAATTTTAGAGGGTATAGTGCCGGACTCAATCATGAGTTGTACAGTTATATCACACATTAGCTATAATCTGGGCACACCCGGCTATCGGCTGACCTCCAAAGCTGCTCGTAGAGTGATATGAAATATTTATGGAGGCATAGTTTTATGACAATATTGTATTATTCTTTTTGTTATTATTCTTTATGTTTGTAACAAATAGAGAGAGAACTATCTATAAAAAAGCATAGGTATAGGATATTTGGAGGTGCGTGTTGACAGTGATGACATATGGCTCCGAAACGTGGTCGCTTACAATGGGCCTCACCAGAAGACTCAAAGTCACCCAAAGGGCAATGGAAAGGGCTATGCTCGGAGTTTCCTTGCGTGATCACATTAGAAATGAAGATATCCGCAGGAGAATCAAGGTTACCGGCATAGCTCGAAGAATCGCCAAACTAAAGTGGCAATGAGCAGGGCACATTGCACACAGAACAAATGGTCGATGTGGACGAAAGGTTCCGGAGTGACGACCGCGTACCGGAAGACGCAGCGTTGGAAGGCCTCCCACAAGGTGGACCGATGACCTGGCCAGGGTCGCGGGAATCCGATGGATGCGAGACGTACAGGACCGGTCATTGTGGCGACGCTTGGGGGAGGCCTATGCCCCACAGTGGATGTCTTGTGAAATGATGATAAAGATGATGATAGGATATTTAAAAAAGATATACACAAGACTTGACACATAAATAGTAATTCATATTCTTTTATGATATAACTAGGTAGTTTTTCAGATTGCTTAACTCGTTCAACCAAACAAACAAACAAACTCTTATTTATTGATTTATTTATTATATTCTTTATTGTACACCACATAAACAAAAATAAGGACAAACATAATTAAAAATAAGTGTACAATGGGCGGTCTTATCGCACAGGGCAATTTCTTACAGACTCTTCAGGTTTATAATAATATAAATAAAACTGTAATTCTAGCAAAACTTAAATAGTCTTAGTAATAATAAACTTAAACCAGATGTTAGTAAATAAAATTATAGCACGGCACTTGTAAACCAACAGTGAAATATGTATGGACAGTCCACTCTGTCAGCTATCATCTTCAGAACCCTGTTGGGGCTAGCCATGACTCGTGCTATCGGTGATACCGCATGCTCGCGCATTGTAGCTTAAAAACAGTTACAAGCGCAGCCGCAAACACATCCCTCATGCACAGCAACGACATAGCAGCCCTATCAGTTTTCTGAATGTGTATAATACTAGAATTGAATAGAGCAGTGGTGACCGAGTGGTAACGGCCCCGACTTACAAGTTGTAGGTCGCGGGTTTGAACCCAGCCAGGCGTATACTACTTTGTGTAATTTATTTCATCATCACAGCTCTCAAAACGATGAAGGAAAACATTGAGAGGAAGCCGGCATGTCCTAGAACCAAAAATTCGAAGACATGTGACATCCACCAGCCCGCACTGGGTCCGCGTGGTGGATTACGGCCCATTCCCTCTCCTAGAGAGGAGGCCTGAGTCCCAGCAGTGGAAACACTATAAGGCTAATTATGCTATTATTATGTATAATATTAGTATAGATGTTCAAAATTTTCCTATATTTAACTAACATTTGACAAGTGCGAGCACAATAAGTTCTACATAATAATTGTTGTTGATAATAAACATCAAACAGCTCATATCTGTCGTGAAGATTATTGTTTATTTCTAACTTAAATAATAATAGTTACAAAACATATTACTTATCATTATTAGGCACTTCAAATTCTATTATCATTGTCATTGAGAAATATTGTTACTCCCGCAGATTTACTTGTCTTGGTATCCTAGCGTAATTTTAGAATATATTTTATTTTATTTAAGCAGCGTTCCTCCTTTTATTATTTTTGATCCCGTATTTTTTTTTTAAACTTAGCCTTCGTACGAGTTCTAATTTTATAGCTTCGACGCTTATAAACGCCACAGACGTTTATAAGCGTCTCTTTTACTGCTTTAATATTTGGTATCAGACGAGTCTAGAAAACTACATTTTACTAAACTCCAAAAGAAAAGTTTTAAATCATAGTTTAATTCTACAATTCGATTTTATCTTAATATTTCAATGCACATTATTTTGAACGTGATACCTTGTTTCTTAACCACTTATCGTCGCATACATAAATTGATAATTTTATCACATCTTTTAGAGCAGTACTACAGATCAGACGTACTATCGTAACAAGATTTAAAAAATGAGTTTTGTGAATAAAGTGGTATTAGTCACGGGGGGCAGTGCCGGCATTGGTGCAACAACAGCAGAGTCTTTCGCTAAAGAAGGTGCTTCGGTAGCCATCGTAGGAAGAAACGAAGCTAAACTTAAAATAGTAGCTGACCGATGCAAGAAACTAGGAGCAGAAACACTCACCATCAAAGCAGATGTGGCCAAAGACGAAGAAGCAGACTTAATCGTTAAGAAAACCATCGACAAATTCGGAAAACTAGACGTACTTGTCAACAATGCTGGAATATTGAGAGAAGCGGGCATACTTAGCGACCATTTCTTGAAAACCTACGATGAAGTTATGAATATTAACATGCGAGGTGCAGTCCGCATCAGCTACTTCGCAGCTCCTCATATTATTAAATCTAAAGGAAACATAATCAACGTGTCAAGTGTTGCTGGGACCTGCACTACCAGACCGAATAACATAGCATACAGAACTTCAAAGGCTGCGATGAATCATTTCACTAGAAGCCTTGCTTTGGAACTTGCTCCACATGGAGTAAGAGTGAACTCGATCAGTCCTGGTCCAGTCCATACTGATATCTTCGACGGTTTGCAAGTCAATGAAGAAATGCTGACTAAACTAACAGCGTTGAACAGAATGTCGGAGACTTGTGAGATCGCTGATATGATTGTGTATGTAGCCAGTGATAAGGCCAAGGGTATCACTGGCTCCGATTACGTAATAGATAACGGCACTTTGTTGATGTAATAATTATGCAATATGTTTGTTTGAATAATAGGTTAGTTTTAGAAACTAAATGACCCGTTATTGTTGTATTTTATTTATGTTATTTAATATTAATAGATTATGTTTCTGTTATTAATAAAAATATGTGATAGCTTAGTAATTTTTCTTAAAACAAAAGTATAGACATAGTAATTTCAATTCACTACGACATACTGCAGTGTATCTAGACGATAGTCTACGATCAGTGCGTGTTCCCACTGATGAGTTATGACTCTGAAACGTGGTTGCTCAGAACGGGCTTCATCAGAAGGCCTCCCTTTAAGGGAGATATACTCTCACCTTAACTGATCAATCATCAGTGGTCCTATCACACAGTATCATTCTTTGTAAATAAGTACTTACGTATTCGTCTGCATCGCTTCAACATTGAAACGTAAATTAACCAATTCAGTCAATCAACTTATTAATTTTACTTTCTAATTAAGTTTAAAGTCTAGTCTAGTATTTTTAACTTAGCTGCACTCAATTAATAAACAATAAAAAAAATCGGTACATTCCGTTGACCTGTTAAAACATGCATACTAAAGAAGTGGTTTTTATTTTTATTACTATGAAAGAACATATTAATTTAGGTAATGGTTGTACAGCCAATGACTCCACATTTTTTTAGAGTAGAGGCAAGTGATTGACAAAAGATTCATAAACAACGTCACGTATTAATGACGATGGAAAAAAACTAGACCGCATTATGTTGGTGCAGTGGAAGGTGTTGACACCCTTGCACCATCCCATGTCGACTGTTGGACTAGTGACCCTGACTGCTATGCCGGAGGTCGTGGGTTCGATTCCCACCCAGGACAAATGTTTGTGTGATGAGCACAATCATTTGTTCTGTGTCTGGATTGAAGACACGCTTGTTTGGCACTGACTGCTTCTGCACATGTGGCCCCCTGGTAACTCATAATATTGTTTAAATGTATCTATTAACTGCTCCACATTTGTAATATATTATACTTTTTTCTTTTCTTTTTCTAACTCATTGCTTTTGCAATATTTTTTATATTATTAGACCCCAACCACCATACATTCGTTGGTAATTTATATTGTTAACGTCACATTTATTGATAATTGTAATTATTTATTTTTCATGCTTTTTTATATAGCCTCTTTTTTATAATGTGAATGTGAGAACACTGTAGACTCCGCGAATTCTTAGGTTACTTCCTATTACGACTCACTTTTTATTATGATTATTTTTCATACGACTCAGTCCGGTGATCGGCTTCATCTAGTTTAAATTGACAAAAAAATAATTGACGTGTAAATGTTTTTAAAAAACCTATTTGCAAAATAAATATCATTTATCATTGTACTTTTTAGTACAATATTGACCGGTCTACACTGTCCTTACATAATACCTATTTATACTGTAATATGGAAATATTGTAAGAACAACATTTTTTTAAAAGAGTAACCATGGAGTTTCTTGCCGGTTCTTCTCCATAGGAATCGACCTATTTGGAACCGTGCACTAGCTTCTGACGTTTTATAAGTGCCCATGTAGGCCTATGTGAAATAAAATACTTTTGACTTTTGACTTTTTTGTTGACTTTTTTGGGTATAATTTATCTATAATATGTATGTACTTAGCAATATTTAAGTATGCCTATGAGTTCTCTAATACTCATAACACATGCTCTGCTTAGCTTGGGACTAGACGGCGTTGTGTGATAGTTCTTAATTCTTAATTCTTTATTGTACACAAAAACATAATATAATATATTGACATACAAACAGTTCATGTACAAAGGCGAGCTTAACTCAGCAATGAGTTTTCTCCCAGCAAACCTTTGAATTGTAGAGAGAGAACATATTCGAGGGTAGGATCCAGTGCACAATATAAACTTATATACTAAGTCTAATATATAATTAAGTATATTATACATAAGTCCAATATATAATCATATTATACATACTAATACATACTATATATACCTACCAATATTATGTCAATAATGAAAGGAAGTGCTCTTTAAGTTTCCTTTTGAAGACATCTAGAGAAGGGCTATCGCGAAGAGAGTGTGGCAGAGAGTTCCAGAGACGTACTGCAGTAACAGAAAAGGAGCCATCATAGCGGCTAGAAGTATGACGTGGAGTACGAAGGAGAAGAGAAGAGGTGGTGCGACAGAGTTTACCCCTAGGGACGAGGTACTCAAAGCGTTCACGAAGGTATTGAGGAGCATTAGGATTGTGAAGGATTGTATAGAGAAGAGATAGAATATGTATATCTCGTCGACGCCGAATTGGCAGCCACCTTAATCTGGTCCGGAACTCCGACACGTGGTCGTATTTGCGGAGGTCAAAAATAAAGCGGATGCACAAATTCTGCAGTCGTTCAAGTTTGTTTAGCAGTACCTCCGTAGCATCTAGAAAACAGACATCCGCATAGTCTATGAGCGGTAGAAGAAGAGATTGTGCAAGATTAACCTTAGTGTGAAATGGTAGGAATTTTTGGAGACGTTTAAGAGACTGAAAAGAGAGACCCTCCTACTGACATCAGCAACATGAACCTCCCAGGAAAGGTTAGTGTCCATATGCACGCCAAGGTTTTTAGCGCTTTTAGAGTACAGTATGGGCACAGAATCATACACCACAGGCGGGAGCGACTGGTGATCTAATAAGTTGAGCATGTATCTGCCACCAACAATGAGCGCTTGGGATTTAGTTGGGTTTAGTAAAAGTCCAAAAGATTTAGCCCACTGGTGAATATTTTCAAGATCATTGTTGATGGCAGCCACGGTTTCAGTGATCTCGTCTACTTTACAATGAAGATATAACTGCAAGTCGTCTGCATAGAGATGATAATTCGAAGTTAGGACCTTAGTGAGAGCATTTATAAAAATCGAGAAGAGAAGAGGAGAGAGGACGCCACCCTGAGGAACACCCGCAGCCAACTCACACCATTCAGAGGAATCCTCATCGGATCGAACAGACTGCGAGTGACCCGAAGATAAGATTTGAACCACTCAATTACTGGTGCTGAGACATTAAGAGAGGAAAGGATTCCTAAGAGGATGTCAAAGTCAACTGAGTTAAAAGCACTGCTGAAGTCCAGTAAGACCAATACTGTTAAGCATTTATTATCCATGGCCAGTCTTATGTCATCAGTTATTTTGACAAGAGTTGTCACAGTGCTATGACCAGGTCTGAAACCAGATTGGTAAGGACTCAGCAGGCTGTTAGAGGACAGATAATAAGATAGTTGCTTCTGAACAACACTCTCGAGGACTTTGGAGAGGATAGGGAGGATGGATATTGGACGGAACTGGGAAGGTGAAGAGGGGTTTGATACTTTGGGAAGCGGTATGACGTGGGCCTTCTTCCAAGCAGAAGGAAATGAGTTACTGAAGAGGGAAAAATTTATTATATGAGTTACGACAGGAACTAGTTGTGTGAATATAAAAAAAAAATGTTCCAAGTATGGCGGACTGTGTCGACACTGCCGCTGCGGCTGCTGGTACCCTCAATCGGTGCAAATACTGTAACTTCTTTGGTAATTACACTTTTGAGCCATTTAGGGTAGAGACGCTTCGATCATAGGGTCTGAGTGCGCGATTCCTTTTCGTGGAAATTTTTGACCGGCTGATCGACACTACGTGACCAGAGGGTTGGCTCTTTCTTTGCCAAAGAATGAGCATTTTCATTCAACGTGGCAGTGCTACCAGTCTATTGGGCACGTTTCCAGATGACGGCGACGTGGAGGAGTACTTCGACACCTGAGTGTACTTTGTTTTTGTGTATAAGTACAGTCAGGGGTCAAAGTACTGCTGCACTCTACCTATGCTAGAGTTTCAAAAATTTATTTATAGAAGAGGGTGAAACGACCAGTGAAAATTTTAGTCAGTTTTGCATTAATAGTTTGCAAAGCACTTTGACCTCTGACTGCACATATAGAAATAGTTAGGTATACCTAATAAATATTTAAGTTTCTTATGTACATATTGTTATTTCAACCTAATAAATCGGCACTACTTTTTTTTATTGTTGATAGGTACGATTGTCCTGTTTCTTAAAGTTAGACCTACCCAACTGAACCGTCTGTCCCAGGTAAACGTCCACAATTTCGAGTGTAGAGTCTCCAATCTTGATAGGATTGGGGACAACATAGATATTTACCATAACTTTGGTTTCGTCCATGTTCATTTTAAGTACCACTGTTTCAGAAGCTCTTCTGAGGCTACCGAGAATTGTACCTGAGCACCTTCGTAGTCTCAGCCATGATTACTATGTCGTCGACAAATCTAAGGTGAGTGATTTACTCGCCATTAAAATTAATGCCTCCATTACTGCCATGAACAGTTTTAAAGAAATAACATCTCTCTGCCTTACACCCCGCTGCAAGAGGATAGGTTTCGAGGTCTGGACCTGAAGTCGGACTAACATGGTGGTGTTTTTGTACTAACACTTAAGCACTTCGATGTACCGATAGTCAATTTGGCACCGTTGGAGAGACTGCAGCACAGCCCACGTTTCGATAATTAAATTATTTAAAAACGTATTGGCAGAACCTATCAGCTACCTTTGTAATCTAAGTTAGGGACACTGCACTTTTCCTTGCTATTTCAATTGAAGTATTATTTCTTCAGTTAGTACAACAAAGGTTAGTAGTTATTCAGCAAATCAACATTTATTTATGTTCATAATCTGTTTGACATCTATTAACAATGACATGTTTGTCATTAAAATAACTTTCTTAACCTACTAATTATGTACCTTTAATACTAATGAAGAAGGTGAACCAATTGACAAATCGGTGAAAAAGTTGATAACTCGTTGGTGAACGATTTGTCATGTCTATAATTATTGTCTAAACTATGAGCAATTTCGTTTATTTACTGTCATCATTTAAAAGGTGGCTTAAAATAACCTTCTGTATGCGTAAAACTTACACGTTAAAATAATTTCTCGATTTATCAGAAAAAGTCAAAAAATTAGAATGGCCGTCCTGACAAGATGCAGTTTTAGACATGTCAATATATTCACGCCAGCCACGGATATATAGATAAGAGGTTGCAGAAATTCGCGTGGGAGTGCTGTATCAATAGTTGTACCGTTTTTTCGGAGTCTCATGCATTGTATTAACGTCAATGAATAAATGCATAGGTCGCCGTCTATACCTACTGGCGAGTTCAATCGTGGTCATCGATATGTTTATTACAGCAGTTTATTTAGGGTTTCAATTCATTATAAATAGAGCATAATACGATTTGATATCACTCTCACCGAACTTTCGCTAGAGTTTGGTGTGGTCTATTGTTTACTAATATTAATAAATTAAATATAAAAAAAACGTAAGTACTAGCATCATAATATTTTATACTTTATTTTAGTTGCAATTATTTTTATTAATTTTACTTTAGCTGAAAATTTATACTTTTCTGTACAAGCAATGCTCAATATCTCAATTATTTGTAGCATTTCGCAATGTAAGTACATGCTTAGGTGGTAGGTAAAATAATTCTTGAAATGACAGAAAAGTTATTAGAAAAGATGAAGAGGACTTACAATCTAACTTATTTTAAGTACAATTTTATTTAAAATTAATTACATTATTCTATGTTATTATTTTATACAGGGTGTCTTTGACATCGACGGACAAACGAACACCATGGCTCCAGTACATGATTATGTACTCCCCAGTAGTGGAATTTTTCGTCGGTTTCTTCCTAATTTTTTTTTTTAATCTTTACGTTTTTTTATTTAAACTGTAAAATCATTTTTAGTGATAAAAATTAATGATAATTCATTAATTTTTTAAATTTAAAAACATGTCATCGGGATTGATTAGAATAACGATTTTATCTACCCCGATGACTTTTTTTTTAATTAAAAATATCAGCGGGGTTGGTTTGAGTAACGATTTTACACAATTTAAATTATAAAAAAATACTATAAGCCGACGAAAAATTCCACCACTGGGGGGTCCAGAATCATGTACTGGATCTGTGGTCTTCGTTTGTGTGTCGATGTCAAAGACACCCTGTATTATTATGTGAGCAGTACAGTTATGTCGTTTAAATATTACCAATATGCTATAATAACATTTCATTTAGTTTTAAAAAAAAATAGCTTTCTTGTTTTCGTTTTACGGTTAAACAAACACAAATTTACAAATTTTAATCGACATTACCAGATGAATGCATTTTCAATCATTTTGTTTTGTGTCGGAGTGTGTATGTACATGTAAATAGTTTTATAGGTTTAGAGTTCAAACTGAAAACAATAGTATTTAAAAACACGTTTAAAAAGAATCTTCATACTGATCAGTCCATACTTATAGCCGTGCTTATAGCAGTGTTTTTACGAGATAATAAAACCGTGAAGATTGAAACATACTCATAGCTAGTCATATCATACTATATTGCCTAGGCATATATGTTATCCTTGATAAATCTGCTCTTTAATTTGCTAGCCTGCTCAACCATGACACCAATTCCGCAAGAGCTACCCGCAATCCAGTCTGGGATGGAAGGCAAGGTCTTGCCTGCATCGAGTCTGGTCGCTGACGGTGAGAGGGTCGTCATCTCCGGCATGTCGGGGATGTACCCCTCTTCGCATCACGTCAAGGATCTGTCTGATATCTTGTACAATAAGGTGAGGATATGATGATAATGATATCTTCATTGTTTGAGTCGTGTGTAATGTAGCTTTTCAGTTATTATGAGCCCAGGTGGCAAGAACGAAAATTCGCAATATCAGTGGCATTCATCAAATCTACAAAAATAAAGGTGTGTTAGCATTTTGGGTGATCCAGAATATAAGTCATAATGGGGAATTTCTAAAAACAAAGCCCTGGACCTAGAACGCAAAGGGCAAGTGTAGGATACTGGTGTGGTTTTAGTCAGTGAAATCTGACACGCCCTCTCGCTCCACCTTTGGGTGGTCTATTGTAGAGGAGCCGAGCACGAACGAAGTACAAGCTCGTGCTCGGCTCCTCTAGAGTCAGTCCACACTACACGAATTTGAGCTCGACTCGTGCTCCGTTCGTGCTCGGCTCCTCTAGCGTAGACCCACCTTTAGAGCGAGAAAAGTCATTGGATTATTTCACGCCTCAAAAAAGTTAAATACCTTGAGAGTGTCGAAATATACGTTTTTTGATAAGTACATAAACGGCCGTATCTTTTTTTTTTGTCGTTAACTTATAATTTTGATTTTTTCACAGCTTTAAGAGACCGCAAATCTAAATATATAAATATGTTTCCAAGATAAAGGTTCTTGACAGACCGACAGACGGACAACAAAGTGATCCTATGAGGGTTCCGTTTTTTACTTTTCAGGTACAGAATCCTAAAAAAGCCCCATCTTCGTGTAGTAGTGTGTGCTCAAATACAATAGAACAGTAACCCATACAATACTCAATCCACTAGGTGAACCCAGTGACAGCAGTTAAATTGCGCTGGTCAATCAAACACCCGGAGGCAGTTCAACACATGGGTGCAATACCAGACCTCGACCGATTCGACGCGCAATTCTTCAAGGTCTACTACGCCCTCGGAAACTCTATGGATCCCATGTCCCGGAAAATACTCGAACACGCATACAGTGCTATTTATGACGCAGGTAAGAATATCGGGGCTATGATGGTCTAGTAGTAAATGCTGGCTACTCATATTCTTTATTTAAATCTGATTTTAATTTGATTTATTATATATTTTTTGATTTAATTTATTATATTTTATTGTATTGTTGGCGTCGTAACGTTTTATGAGAAAATGAAAATTCTTTATTTTATATACATATTCTATATTTTTTTAAATATTTATTAAATTACAGATAAAAAATCATTTAAAAATATAAAAAATAGTAGTCCGCCTTTGATTATTATTAATAAATTTCTTCGCTTTTCTTAACTTATTATTTCTTATCTTTATCTACAACATTATTTATTTTTAGTATATGCGAAACCTAAATATAGTTTGTTCAGAACCAGTAACTGAATCGATTCCAATAATTTTTACACCACGATACTTCTTCCCAAAAAATATTTAAAAAATTCACAAGTTAGACACCACCGACACTAAGTACAACACAGGTCACAGATAGCGGGCATTAGGCGCCAACGCACAGCTGGGTGCGGGAGCAAAACATCCTCTCAGTCGTCCGGATGGATGGACAACCAGGTAACCTAACAATCTTATAACTTTGTGATTTTTCATGATACAGTTATGAAATTTTGTACATAGATTCTTTACGTAATAATACCAGACACGTATTTCGGGTTTCGCATATACTAAAACTAGTGTTGTTTATCTTTATATCTAAAATTAAAGTAAGTGTGTCAGATTATTTGGTCCATTTTTTCCAAAAGGTGAAGGTGCTTCCATAAGTGGAAAGCATGAAGGAAATATATTAATTTAGGACCGAAACAACAATAACGAATTAGGGTAATGGCCGAATGCATGTTAATTTGCAGCAATCTTTCCGGGACGTCATTAAAATTTTGTATTTTTTCCTCCACAAAACTGGGAAAGGAATCCTCAAAGATTGGGGACCCAAGGAGACGAAGAGAGCTTTTATCGATAATTTTGATTGCAGGGTCTATTGCATTGGATTTTGGAAGAGTCAGATGTCTGTCAATACCGTTAGATAGGAATAATTCACATTTAGAGAAGTTAAGATCTAGTCCTATAGAAAAGAGTTGGTTTTTTAAAAATTGTAAATCATTTAAAACGGTGTCTACATCACCTCCCAAGGGTCCATTATCTAGGTACCACTCATTAAATTTGGAATTTAGTTTTCGAATGATTGGGTGTATAGCTAAGCTAAAGATTACTTGTCCGAGGGGGTCACCTTGTTGACAGCCAACAGCGGATTCCAAAAGATTGTCCCGAAAGAATAATTTAGATGGGTTGTCTATAACATTGCCAAAGAAAACTATAAATTTGAGGTATTTCTTTTTTAGTTTCTGCCAGCAAGGTGTCCCTATTAACAGAATTAAATGCATTTTTAATGTCAACCTTAAGGATAGCCTCTGCAAGAATTTAGGTAGGTCAAAAACGCGTGTGCGGCAGCCTCACGGCCCCCTTTGGAGCCGTGACCAAGCTGTAGGGGCAAGGAAATTTTTCCGATACCATCTCACCATAAAATTTGCAACAAATCTTGGCTGCCATACGACGGTAGGTAGTTCCCACGGCATTGGGACGAATACCGCCATCCCTCTTGCGCAGGGCACATGAATTAGCCCCGTACAAGACTTCGATGACGGTTTCGTTCACTTTGCCAGAGAGCATTAGGTTAATCAGAGCCGTAAGCTCTTTCAAGAGCAACTCACCAGGTTCCCCGGCGCCTGAACAGATAACGTCCTTTAGGTGCTGAGGACTGAAGCCATCGAGGCCGCCAGCAGAGCCGCTCCAGGAAGAGCAAACGGCTGTGATCACTTCTCGACCTGTAATGGTTTTTTTTTTTTTTTCGGTGGTAAAATCATCTTATGACATCCCCCGCTCTTGGGCGAGGCGGGAGATAGTGTCAGACTTTTACTGACTAAAAACCCACTCCTGTTCCTTCGTTGCCTTCGTCCCAGGGCCCCGGGTTTCATTTTCACACTACCAATGGCCCCAGTAGGCTTCGACCCTGCTGGGCCCCTACGATTTGCTGACATCTCCCTGAGGCGCGCGTGGAACAATACGCGCCGTCGACGACTTGGGCTCGGTCCGGACGGTTACCGGACGGTCGGACGGCGAGCCACCCATTGCTCGCCGTTCGCAAGCCCGCGCCTACGGTGGCCGGAAATCGGGATCGGAATCCCGGCGGCGGTTGGGGCGTGAGGACCGTTTCCTCACGCGATCGGCCGCCTCCTTTGCTAGCATTACTGCTTCGCAGAAGGAGGCGACCGCCTGCCACTCCTCCTCGCTCCGGACCATGGCCTGTACCAAAGCCCGACGCGAGAGATCGCCGCCGCCGATCGCCCCCACGAGGACACGGCGTTGCTCTGCCCAAGCGGGGCACACCTCCACCGTGTGCTCCACCGTATCCTCCGGGCGGTCCACACAGTGGCGACACCCGGGCGTCGCTTCCGCACGAATCCGGTGCAGGAACTTCCCGAACTTACCGTGTTCGGTGAGAACCTGCGTCATGCGAAAGGTGAGGACGCCGTGAGGTCTTTCCAACCACGCCTCAAAGAAGGGACTTACCGCCATAATTGTGGCGTGTCCAGCACTGGGTTGCGACAGTCGCTGTCGCCATTTCACCATGAGAACCCGCCGGAGCTCTGTCCGCCATGCTGCGACTTGTCGCGGCAGCGGAGTTTCGCCCCGGCGTTGCATCTCCATGCGCAGATCGTGCATGTGTGCAAGGACTGTTGCCTCCAGATCCCATGGTGGCTGGCCAGCAAGGAGGCTAGCAGCTTCGCGGGAAATCGTCCGGTATCCTCGCACCATCCGTATGGCCATGACCCTCTGGCATGCGTTCAGCCGGGCCGCCGGCTGCTTCCGCAGCGTCGGCGCCCATACCGGTGCGCCATAAAAGGGCCATGGACCGAACGATCCCTGCGTAAAGCCTCCGGCAGGAGGCGTCTGGACCCCCCAGGTTAGGCAGGAGCCGCCCGAGGGCAGCCCCAGTCCGATTTAGTTTGGGAGCCAGACGTCGGAAATGCTCCTCGAAATCCCATCGGCTGTCGAGAACGAGTCCCAGGTACTTCATCGTCGACCCGACGCCGATGTGAACCCCTCCTACCGTTAGTTGGGAACCTCGTGGTGGCGCGTTCCGAGGGCCGTGAAAGCACATGGCCTCGGACTTGTGCAATGCCACCTCGAGTCCCAACTCCTGGATCCTGCCCACGACTGTCGCAACCCCGCGTGTCGCTAGTTCGACCGCCGCCTGGTACGACTCTCCCCGCGCCAGGACCAGCGTGTCGTCTGCGTAGCAGACTACACTGACCCCGTCAGGGAGGTTGCCGCGCAGCACGTAGTCGTATCCGATGTTCCACAAGGGCGGCCCTAGTACCGATCCCTGCGGAACACCGCACGACATCTCTCGACGTTCCCACTCACCCTGGTGACCAAGGTAGATGATGTACCTGTCCGACAGGTACGCCTCGACCACACGACAGAGGTAGTCGGGCGTCCGGTGATACCGGAGTGCCCTCCTAATGCTACTCCAAGGCAGGGAGTTGAAGGCGTTGGCGATGTCCAGAGACACCGCCACGACACACCTGCCCTGGGCCACCGCATCCCCCGTCGTGAGAGCTCGCACGCGCATGATGGCGTCCACCGTGGAGCGCCTCCTGCGAAAACCGAACTGACCGTCCGCCAAATCCGGCCCTACCCGTGTTAGGTGCGCGACGAGGCGGTCTGCAATTACTCTTTCAAAGAGCTTGCCCACCTCGTCGAGCAGAACAATGGGCCGGTACGCGGACGGAGAGTCCGCAGGGCGTCCCGGCTTCGGGATGAGGACCAGTTTCCCCGTCTTCCAGCGAAGTGGGAACTGGCCCCTCTCCATGCATGCGCTGAAGAGCCCTCTTAGTCGAGGCCCGAGAGCCTCCATGGCCAGGACCCAGGCCTTCCCAGGCAAGCCGTCGGGTCCTGGGGCGGTATTTTTGGCACTTAGCCTTCGTACCGCCACTCTCAACTCTACCTCGATCACTTCTGGAGCATTTTCGTCGTCGTCGCCATCGTGGTCCACGTCGGACACCGCTGGTGGTGGAGCCATGGGCGGGGGAGAGTGTTCCCCTCGCGCGGGGAACAGAGTGCTCACCACACCCTCCACAAGCTGGGGCCGGAGACTCTGCGTCAGCGGGGGAGCCCAGGGGCGGATTTTGTCCCGCACCACCTTATAGGGGCGTCCCCATGGGTCCCCATTCAGAGTCCCCAGCCACACGTTGCGGGCCTCGGGTTTGGCCCGCCTTATCTCCGCTCGGAGGGTGCGCTTTGCCTCTCTGTATCCCTCGTACAGCTCCGCCTCTCTGGCCTCCGCATCCAGTGGACGGATGCGGCGCCTGCGGTACCTGGCATACCGGCGTCGCGCGGCATTGCACGCGTTGCGCAGTGCCGCAATCTCCGGCGACCACCAGTATACCTGGCGCTGAGCACGTCCTGGATGGACTCGGGGCATTGCCGCGTCGCAGATTTGCGACATGGCCTCCCGGAACCACTCTGCCTCGACGTCGATGTCGACAGGCCTGTCCGGTGCTTGCACCCAGGCCTGTACCGTCGCGGCTTCCAGGAGGAGCTCCCAGTCCATCTGCCTCAGCGCCCAACGCGGACCACAAGGGTTCCGTCGGACCGGCGCGGTCGAGGTTTGGGCGGAGACGTCAAACCGGATGTACCGGTGGTCTGAGTACGTCTCTACCCCCTCCATAACGCGCCAGTTGACGACACGCGGTGACAGAGCGGGGCTGGCAAACGAGATGTCCACCACTGAGTCACCCCGCATCCGCACACACGTGGGGACAGAACCCCGGTTTAGGACGACCAGGCCTGTCTCCAGAGCCCAGTCCTCTACCATCCGACCCCGTTGGTTCGTGAACCGGGAACCCCAAGCCAAGTTCTTGGCATTGAAGTCCCCGCACACGACCACGGGGAGGGAACCAAACCCAGCGACGACGGCTTTCAGCTCCATTAGGGAGATGTGAAGATCGCCGAGAGATCTGTTCGGGGACAGGTAGACGCCTACCACTGCAATGTCCCCGAACCGTGCTGCCACGCAACCCCGCCCCCTCGTGACAGCCTCGAGGGTCGGGGTACCGGCGGCGGCCGATGAAATTAGGGTCACCGAGCCGTCCAGGTCCTGAACCCAGTCTCCCCTGCGCAGGACATAGTACGGCTCGGAGACCACGGCGATATTGATCGACCACTGCGCCATGCTCTGGAGCAACAGATCCTGAGCGGAGGCGCAGTGGTTGATGTTCGCCTGGAGGAGACGCAATGGAGTCGTTATTGACAGTCCATTACAGTCTCCTCCCGAGCCCCCCGTGAGGGCTCCGCCGCGGCGGGTGCGGCGGCGACAGCGGCGGCAGCCAAGGAGGCGGCTGCAGCGGTGAGTACGTCCGGGTGGATGGGCCTTCGTACCTTGCCCTTGGCCTTGGCGGGGGGGTCGCAGGACCTGCCCCCAGCCCGGTGGTCGGCCGGCTTGCCTGCCGCCGCACATGCGTAGCAGTGCGGCGTTGCACGGCATTCAACGGCCTTGTGGCCAGCCTGACCGCACTGGTAGCAGCGGTCACTGCGGTCCACCTCCGCGGCGCAATAGGCCCCCACGTGGTGCCCCACGTGGCAGCGGTAGCACCGCAGAGGTCTGGGCTCCAGCAGTTTTACCCGTGCGGAGACCCAGCCCACCAAGAGCCTTCGGCCTTCGCCCGTGATGGCTTTAGCCACCGACACGGGGCAGCTAACCGTAACGGCTCGCATACCCGTGCTGTCAGCACGAATGGTGCCCGCCCGCACTTGATCGGCGTGGCACCCTCCCGTCCTGACGACGGCGGCCACCACCTCATCCACCCTAACGGAGTCATCCAGGCCCATGATGCGCATGTCTATGCATTTTGTGGGCCTGGACACTCGGACCTCCTCGACGTCCAGGGATGCTCTGATCCTTGCGGCCAGGGAACCGCGGCAGAGCCACTGTCCGCACCAGGGACCTCCAATATTTGGGCCCCGGTTGCGGTGCGCCTCATTCGAAAGCCTTCAGAGGCTCCGAATTCGTCGAGATGCTCCACCACCGCCTGCTTCGCCTTTGCCATGACCATGTCATAGTTCACGCCCTTCTTTTCCGCAGCTGGCTGTAGTGTAATCACTACAGCTGCGGAATTCGGGGCGCGAAGTCTGGCTGCCATGGCCCGCTTCTTGCGCTGCTGTCGCCGCTCGCGCTTTTTCGCCGCTCTAGCCACCTTGCCCGCCTTCCTGCTGGCGCCGACAACCGTCCATTCGGCGCCAGCCAAGGGTTCTTCAGGCAGACGCGGCCTAGTCGCCGCCGCGGCAGGTTTAGCAGCATTAGCCGCCCTACCCTTCGGGGAAGGAGCAGTCTTCTCCTGCCGCTGCCGCTGCTTGGTCGCCGGGGCCGGCCTCGCAGGTTCAGACAACAGGGCCCCGCGCCCAACTTGCCCTGATGGGCCCGCCTTGGGCGCAGCAGCCCTGGCCGCAGCGGTGGTGGCGTACGTCACCGCCTTCTTCTGGCCGGAGGCCGCAAGCGGGGGGCGCAGCACAATGCCCTCCAGGACGGCGAACTGCCGCTGGACCCGCTCCTGGAACTGCTGCTGCTGCTCCTGCTGCAGCTGCCGGAAGGCAGCCAGCTCTTGCCGCAGCAGGGTCAGCACCTCGTTCTCTGGCTGGGGCAGGGGATGCGACTGACCTTGCCCTTGCCTGTGTCCCCCTTTTGGCGCCACCTGGGTGCCAGTTTCACAGAGACCGGCCAGGTCCGCCTCGAGCCGCTCAATCCTCTTGTTGAGGGATTTTTTGAGTGGCTCCAGGACGATCCCCAGTGCTTCGGTTATTGAGGTCGTGGCCTGGGCGATGGATCGCCTCTTGGAGACCTTCTCCCTTTTCTTGACCACGCCTGTTATGGCAGCTGCCACGATCTCGGTGAACTTGGCCAGCGCCTCCTCCATGCCTTCTGGCTCACTGCCAGAAGGCTCTGGCTCCGAAGGGCTGGCCTGACCACTGGGTGCCCCTGGGTGGCGCCCCTCCCTGGCGATTTTGAGGGATCGCCGGATCACTTCCTCGGTGGTGCGACAGCTCCTCTTTCCCGTCTTTCGGCCCGCACCCCGCACAGCGGTGGAGATTTTGCGGGCCGATGCACCCAGTTCGTCGTCGGAGGATGTCCTCCGGCCATCCCCCAACATGGGGCGTTTGAGGAACTGGGTCTTCCTCCTGGAGGTGGACTCTTCCACCTCCATACTCTCCGAGTTGAGCGAAGCGGCATCGGAGTCCGACGCCGTGTCTCCGCTCACCTCCCTGAGGCCGAAGCTCCTGCCGGCCTCTGCAGGACCCACCGGCGCAGCGGACGTGCTGGGAACAGGCCCCAGGGACTCCACGCTACCGGTGGGTGAGCCACCCTGGCTCTTTGCGTCCACGAAGGACGGTACAGGGTCCGAAGACCCGAGGCGGTAGTTGCCCCCCCCAGAATACGAGGGGCAGCCCGAGCTCTGCTCGGGGAGGGATTCTCCTGCATGCAGGTACCCTCCTGGGGTAGTCATTTCTTTACTATCCGCGCTCATGGTTGTTGCTGAACTCAGCTTTGCCTTTTTTTTCCCATTGGGGTGGGGTCCCCAATAACTCGTTCGCCATCATGGTCACGTCTGATAAGCAGACGCGTACCCGAGGCGAACCCACTCTCCCAAAACCACTGTCCAAAGACACTAACAGCTGTTGGTGCCGATGCTTCTGGACAGCGCACCCTCCGTGGCGGTCCGTCTGGACTCCGCCAGTGTGTTCCTCTTGGTCTGGTCTCTCACTTGAGGCCTTCCGGCATGAGTAGCTCTACCGGCATAGCCCTCAAGATCACAGAGACACGCAAGCCCCACCACGACGACAACGTGGGAACACAGTTGGTGGGGGACCTGTAATGGTGAGAGTGTGAATTTCCGGATCAGGGCGCTCGGGAAAAAAAAGGCCATCCGCTGGGGCAGGGTGTTTTCTCTCCAAATCTGCGAGAGTATCTGAAGAACACGGAGCCACTAAATCACTACTAAAAAGAATCCTGGCTGCTCCGCTGATGTCACCTTCCTCCAACTTTGTTTCTACCAGATTGGATATACCTTTTGAAGAGGTACACCTGTGAATCGGTATTTTTGAATCTAAATGACAGGCCGAAACATTATAATTTTCTTTAATTTGTGCAGTTAAAGTCTTTTTTGTTGCCAAATTCTTTTAGACGTGTAAAATTCTGTAGGGGAAGGTGAGCAGGTGTTCCCAAGAACTTTGCGAGTTCTCCCTTACGGCAAGGTGAACGCACCTTGCTAGGTTTTGCGCCACAAGAGGTCTAGCGCCGCAGGGAACACGTTTTAAAACTGGGCAAGAGTTTTTGAATTTTGAAAGAATTTTCTAAAACGGATCTAAAGAGGATGTAGTAGGTGTGGGAAATGGTATACTTACAGGGTCCGAAGTTAACTTGCGGACGGCGAGCAATGGGTAGCTTGCCGTCCGACCGTCCGGTAACCGTCCGGACCGAGCCTAAGTTGTCGGCGGCGTGTAGTGTTCCACGCGCGCCTCAAGGAGATGTCAGCAAAACCGTAGGGGTCCAGCAGGGTCTACTGGGCCTACTGGGGCCATGGGTGATGCGAAAGAGAACCCCGGGGCCTTTGAACGAAGACAAAGAAGGATCAGGAGTGGGTTTTTAGTCAGTAAAAGTCTGACACTATCTCACGCTCCGCTCAAGAGCGGAAGATGTCATTGGATGATTTTCCCACCGAAAAAAAGAACAGGGTCCGAAGTGGGAATAAAATCTTGAGTTAAATTTTCCAGTGGCGAGGCTGTCTTCAACCATTAATACCTGGTGTGAATTTCTTGACCATTCCATTGTTCCATTCTATTTCTTCTTGGATATTTTTCATGACCGGGGTGGTCACTCGCCAATTTCAAAAACCAAATTTGTGTGATCTGTGATCTAATTTTTTTTAACTTATTTTTTTTATTTTACTCGTCTATTATGTTAAATTTCTATTATTGTTTTCATAAATCATTTAATTTGCAAACATAAATGAAAATATACATTCAAATCAAAATCAAATCAAATCAGTTTATTGCAAACATGTTGTACAGTAGTTGGAATAAAACTTAAAGTTTCAAACATGCACCCTGTAAGGGCACTGCAAAACAAATAAACAAATTTCAATAAAATAAAATACATTTCAAAATTCACACATTTAAAAAGGTAAAGTAAAAGTTATTAGTATTACAAGTATTAAAATAATGTCAAATCAATTTAATGTCAAAATAAATATACCTAAATATCAAAATAAATGGAAATAAAACGAAAATAATAATAATAACAATAGTAATAATGAATTTGGATAGTTTACTAAGTACCTGCGCTTAATTAATTATTTATTTGTTCTTTTTTTCTTCAAAAAAACTCTTTCAGTGTGTAGTAGTACTTCTGGTTCAAATAAGTGAACAATTTTGTTTTAAATAAATTGAGTGTTTTAATTTCTTTTAAGGACTTTGGAATTTTATTATATATCTTGATGACACATTGATGTTTTTTGTTTATATAAGTAATAAAGTTCTCCATATTAAATCATCAATAATGAAAGTAAGTAGGAAGAAGATAAAATTAAATATATCAGGCTTATGAAATAATTATAATAATGTTTAAATGTAAAAATACAAAACCAACCAGTAACCTATCAGTCTATCAGTAACCTATATAAAAATAAAATAAAAAACTCAATAGGAAATTAGATTACTAACAAATATAAAATAAATTCTAAACAATAGAATTACTTAAGTTAAAATAAGCATGTCCTACAACCAAAAATTCGAGGACATGTGACATCCACCAAGCCGCACTGGACCCGCGTGGTGGATTACAGCCCATTCCCGCTCCTAGAGAGGAGGCATGAGTCCCAGCAGTGGGAACATTTAAAGGCTGATTATGCTATGTCAAAATAATATTTTTGTCACCTTATAGGACGTCATGACCTGCAGTACTTGGTTTGGATCTTCAGCGGTGCTGTGGCTTGGCATTCAATGTCTTGTCCCTGTGGTGTGTTTCGCTGCTGTCGGTTTGCGTTGCCATACTATTTTTAAATATAATGCTAAGAACCTACAAACAACACAAATATTAATTATACTTTTTAAAATTATCTTCATTACACTTTTTACAATTAGATCACATTTAATACAATGCATATAACTTTAATTTTACTACTATTCTTATTTGTTGACTTGGTAATTCATTATTAATCTAATTACAGATAACCTAATTATATTTATTCATTCGTCCCGTTTGTTTCATAATAATCTGTTCCTGGAATTTTCCACAAAGCAAAGTGAATGTGAGTGAACAATTTGATCAACCTTACCTGTCCACCTTTTTCGCTTCTCTTGAGTTCATCTAATTTCAAATCCCGTCACAAATACTTAAAACATTGTCACAAACATGAACCATCATAGTACTTTACAAGAATTATTTGAATTTCCAAAACCATCATAGCTTTCGTCACATTCGGTCATATCCTTTTGTCAAAGTACTCTGTGAACAGCATCGCGGTCGCGTCCAATCACGTATTAGAAAATCGTCTATACAAATTGCCACAGATTATAAAAACGAGTTGCTCGGGCGCGTCGTGGTGTTGCCACTTTATATTAATGTATTTGTCACGTTATTTTTTTTTTATTATTTAGTTTAATTTTCTTTTCTTTTTAATTTAGAATTCATATGTATTTTTATTTCCTTTTTCTATACAAATCTTGTTGTACACTGCACCGTTCGGGCGTCTTTATGTCGACACCGCCACCAGGCCACGCTGAAAACCAGCGCTGTGAGCTCATCGCATAATGCGTGAGGCCACAGCTTTATGCTAAGCGTTCGGCCGTTTTGAGCGGATGTGACGCATATCTTCCCTATCAATTGATCATGTTTGTTTGGTAGTTTTAAGATTGCGTAATTTCGCGCGAATAAACAGTTTTTCTTTCTTTCTTTCAAATATAGTTCAAAATAATACATTACCGTCAGATTAAAAACTAATACACATCAAATTAAAAGTAATTAATTGATAATTTATAAGACTAGTACGAATTTTTCCCTAATATATTAAATCAGATGTAGTAGGCCATCCATCCATTCACTTCTGCATTAGACAAAAGAGGTTCATAGAAGCAGGTGTGCTCAAATTATTTATAATGGCGTATTCATTTTACAAATTATTTATAATGGCGTATCAACAAGTTTCATCCTTACATAACAAATGAATTGTACACAATACAAGGCAACAGATAATTATTTAACATTCATAGAAATAGAAATAACTAATATTATAAACCGTTTACATTTAAAACTAAGACTGGTGTATCAACAACTTTTCTACTTACAAAACAAATAAATTGCACACAATAAGGCAACAAAATAATTATGTAACATTCATAGAAATAGAAATAATTAATATTATAAACCGCTTACATTTAAAATAAAGACTGGAAAACTTCTTATTCCGGTTTTTCCGGTAGGTTTTGCCGGTGATAGTGGTGACTGGTTAACCTTCTTACTCAATCTCAATACTAATTTGAACCAATTTTCAAAATTATATGAATCCATCTCCAATTGGTACTTTCCATGACCTTTTTAGCTTCAAATATTAATGCAGCTTCGTATAAAAACCCATCTGATGATACTGTGATAAATCTATCATTTATCCGGTTAATGGTTTTGGACTTAAATTAAAGCTGTCCATGTTACAGCTTTAATTTAAGTCCTAAACTTTGAAAGTAAATTTAAAAAAAAACTAGATAGCTAATGTCACTAATTTTAAATTTAAAAGTACTCTAATACAATACAAATCTAAATAAAATTTAGAGTCTACGCCTTATATCGTCTATCGTCATCGAGAAATACGGGGAAGCGTTGCCGTCTCCCTCGATATCTCGAAGGCTTTCGATAGGGTCTGGCACGAAAGCCTTATTAGTAAGCTTCTTTCTTTCGGATTACCTGCTGGTTTGTGTGCTTGGATTGCAGACTTCCTGAGTGACCGGTCCATCCGAGTGGTCATCGATGGTTGCTCGTCCGGTCAAATGGCCATTAATGCCGGGGTCCCTCAGGAGTCAGTGCTCTCGGCAACTTTGTTCTTGCTGCACATAAATGATCTGCTTAAGCCCGGTACCTTTGGGTATGCAGACGACAGCACTGTTGCTGAGAGTTACATATCCAGCGCGCAGGCTAGTGGGTCACAGATCCAGTCTCTTCGAGAGGCTATGGTCAAGCGCTTGAACTTGTCCTTGGAGGCAGTCTCTGAATGGGGCGATGCCAATTTGGTCAAATTCAATGCTGCTAAAACCCAGGCGTGTCTATTTTCCGCTAAAAGGAGCCAATTCAGCCTGCGCCAACTTTCCAATAACCGACCATCTTGATCTCCTTGTTACGCTGACGTCAACACTCAACTTTGGGCCATACATCGAAGTAAAGGCTCAACTGGCAGCAAAAAAGCTGGGACTCCTCGCGAAGGTCAGACAGTACTTCACGCCGGAACAGCTGCTCAAACTTTATCAAGCGCAAGTTCGATCGTGTATGGAGTACTGCTCTCATCTTTGGGATGGATCTGCCCGATACCAGCTTGGTGCACTTGAGGCAATTGAGAGGCGAGCCAGGAGGATCATTGGCAATGATGCACTCGTTGAGTCGAGGCTTCAAAGTCTTAAGCAACTCGGCGTCGATCGCCGAGTTGCTAGCCTGTCGGTTTTCTACTGGTTGCATTTCGGGGAGAGTGCGTCGGAATCGCATAACCTAATTCCGCATAGCCCGTTCCATCATCGGACCACCAGGCGTACGGCAATGCGCCAGCGGTACATGGTGGACATCCCACCTATACGCACAAAATGTTTTGGGAACACATTCATAGTGCGTACAGCTAAGGAGTGGAATTCCTTGCCGGAATCTGTTTTTCCTGATGGCTACAACCCGGGAATCTTTAAGTCAAGAGTGAATAGGTTACTTCTAGGTAAGCGCGCTTCATCGTCTACCGCATCGTCGCTTTCCATCAGGTGAGATAGCGGTCAAGCGCGAACCTATCAAGAATTAAAATATATATATATATATGTATTTAAATTTGTATTTGAATGAAAAATTTGGGTCTTATTTTCATAAAACAATAAAAAGTCGATGAAAAAAATCCACAGGGCGTGAGAAGTTTTTAGGGGTCTGAAAGGATAGCAGATGACCCCTCCCGTCGATCATTTCAATTTGGCACACGATTCACGAATCACCCTGTATATTAATAGTAGGTACCAATATTTTACCTTCATTAAGCCAAGTCTCACAATAATATTTTTTAATTCATGGAGATATTTGTGTCTCCACAAAACAATCTCCTGTCTGTCAATGGGTGCACTTTTTCTGCTCCGTTTAATATACATAATTTTTTGTTTCTCCTTTACTGTTTTATACAGAGTGGTTCTTTTCAAGTCCGGCAGAGTCTCGTGCCGTGCTCGTGCATTTACTGCTTCTAATATCTTGCCCAAACTAACTCCAAGGCAACCCATTGACAAAGAAAAAAAAAAGGTTTTTTCTTCGTAATCTACATAACGTTATGTTATCAAATTCATCATATTTTGAGTGCCGTAGGTGAGGATGGGGCTACTGCAAGCCATCTTTTTTTTTTTCTTTTATTATATTATAAACAGACGCACGGGATAAACCTATAAGTTTTATTTCGAAACTTGATATTTTTGCCGTTCGTAGGAGTAAATCCAGCGGACCTGTCTGGAAGAAAAGTAGGCGTGTTTATCGGAACCTGTTCCTCCGAAACTGAAAAAGCGACCTTCTACTCGTATGACGCCACCTCTAGAATGGGCCTGGGTATTCCTGGGTGAGTAAGAATTGGCTTTTTAATTCACATCATTGGCGATATTGTACACCGTGGAGCATACGGTGAAGGTGTGCTACGCTTAAGCGGAACACTACCGTGTCCTCGTGGGGGTGATCGGCGGCAGCGACCTCTTGCGTCGGCCCTGGTACATGCCATGGTCCGGAGAAAGGAGGAACAGCAGGCCATCGCCTCCTTCTGCGAAGCAGTAATGCTAGCGAAGGACGCAGCAGCACGTGTGAAGGAACGACTTCCTCACGCCCCAGCCACCGAGATCCAGATTTAGCTCCTGTATATACGAGTATTAAACAAAAGAACATATCATTTACATTTAAATCATTTTGTATTTCATTGGATGTAATTTCTTATGTTTTAGATGCTGTAAGTCTATGTACGCCAACCGCATCTCCTACTGGTTAAACGCGAAGGGTCCTTCAATAGCGATTGACGTGTCGTGCTGCAGCTCCACCGCGGCGCTAGAGCAGGCATACCTCGCTATGAGCAGGGGTGAATGCGAGGCAGCTGTTGTTGGAGGCTGCTACTTGTGTATGCATCCACAGTACTCTGTGCACTATGGAAGGTGAACACTTATTAATAATAATAATTTATTTAATCATAGACATCAACGATTAGTTAAAAACTTATCATCTAAATATTGTATTAGCACCCTAATTTAATGCTTCAGTATTAGGCAGTCAATTTATCTGCAATAACTGCTAGAATGCCATTGCTTAGCACAAACCCTGCTTAATATGGACCTATCTATAATACGAGCCTCCATGTTACATGCCAGATGCGCTGCAAAAACATAGGAGCTACAATAGCATAATTCTGAAGGCGTATTGAACACGTGAATGTATTGCGCGAATATGTTGTCTACAGGCTGTTACAATATAAGTTTAGGCAGTATGCCCTAAACAGCGTAATCTTAACTTGCTTCGAACATATTAAAAATCAGACAGAAACGCGTTGGTTACAATACCGTGGAGGACTAACATTCATACAGATATAACTTATAACATACCTCTTGTTACAACTCTCATATTTCTGAATATTACATCTACTTTTTTTAAATTAATTAAAATTATAATTAAACTCACTTGTCATGGGTTCCAGAAATTTACACACACATTTAACATTATAGGGCTGATTTTACTTATATATTTCTTTATTAAGACAGGGTTCCAATTCCAGGTTACTCTTAACAATGATAGGACAGCTCACAAAATCCAACAACATCGGAATTTTATCGCATATAATAACTATGTTTTCTTATTATACAGAATCGTTAGACTGGCGACGGATGGTAAAACGAAGTCATTTGATCAGAATGCCGACGGTTGTACCATATCGGAAGCCATCAACGTTCTTTTTCTGCAGAAAGCGAAAGATGCATTGAGGTGAGTGGATGCTGCTAAATACTACCTAATACTTTTTACGTTGTAAAATAAAATGAAATCTTTCACGATCAGCACTTTAATTTCACCAAAGAACGTTGTACGACTGACTCTGGTGTCACTTTATTAAAATATATATTTGCAGCGTGGGAAGAAGCCCAAGATGCGATAGGAATTTTTTGTAACCTCTCAAAAGCTTTTGTTTGCGTTAGTCTCGAAACCTTTCTTTTAAAGCTAGAACATTATGGGCTAGGTAACTTGTACTCAGCTTGGTGAATTTTTATATTAATGGCAGGCAACAGCAAGCTCTACTTACTACTTATCATCAGGTGGGATTGCAGTCAAGCACTAGTTTATATCAATTTAAAAAAAGTTCAAATAAACGATGTCAATTATCAGGGTTTGAAAGTCAAAATCGGTGTATCACAAGGCTTAATATTGGATCCTTTCCTCTTTTTAGTATATATTAATGATCTACCACAACTATTAAAAAACAAGCACATACTGTATTGTTTGCTGACGATACGTCGTTAATTTTTAAGATCAATAGACATTCCACAAACCTTCATGACTTAAACACCGCTCTACAACAGGTCCAAAACTGGTTCACTGTATTTAGTATTAAATGGAAAAAAAAATTAAGTACATAAGATTTGCGTTACCGAATGTTAAAAGTAATAACTTCGATATAGTATTGAACAAAGAGAAACTCGAATTCGTCGAGAACACGGTTTTCCTGGGGATCAAGCTTGACTCGAGGCTACAATGGGTTTCTCTATTTTACATCTTTGGCAGGTCGGTTAGAGTTCAACGGCATATGCTGTCAGAAAAATTCGTCAGTTTACTGATGTATATACCGCGAAACTAATCTATTTTAGTTACTTTCATAGTATCATGTCTTACGGTATTTTGGTATGGGGATGAGCTGCAGACATTGAGTCTATTTTTATTCTTTAGAAAAGAGCTATTAGAGCCATATATAATCTTCGCAGGCGCGATTCTCTCAGGGAACTATTTAAGCAAATAAACACCATGACGGTCCCCTGTCAATACATTTATGAAAACATTATGTATGTTCGGAAAAATATTCATCTTTTTACTAACATAAGTGACAGGTACAATTCTAATACTAGAAACAGGAACAAATTAGATCAACCTCGATTCAGATTAGCCAATCTGAATCGAAGTCAATCTTGACTTTGTATTCTAGCCAGAATACAAAGTTCTTTTATGGGGTACTGTGTAAAATTGTATAATAAAATACCACTTGAAATACTACAACTAAATGAGTCCAAATTTAAAACATGCATTAAACGCATGCTATGTAGACAAGCATATTATAAACTGAAAGATTACATCCTTGATAAAAATGCTTGGTTAAATGTTGGTCCTGCTCCACAGCCACTTTTGCCTACAATTTTTTTTTTAAATATTAGGAGAGATGCTATTGCCCTTTTTATATTGTTTTTTTAAATATTGGGAGAGATGCTATTGCCTTTTTTATATTGTTGTTTTCGAAATATATATTTTTTTAATTTTACTTGTTTATATTAATAGAGCTTGTGATAATTTATTACTTTTTGTATTTGGAAACAATGGCATTGTAATTTGCATTTTTATTACAACTTGTTTGACATTACGAGCATTGCAGTTAAAAGTTTGTTATGCTCACTCAAATGTCCAGCTGATGGTGGCACGTGTTGTTGGGTCATTCAGTTCCCTTCAAAATGGTTGAGCTGAGTGGGTTTGATGCATGCGTCATGCCCGTGAACGGGCGCTGTCAGTTGAGACTGGTCATCTCTTAGCTGCCAGTGGCTTAATTCAATTTCTATTTTTTAATTAGCATATTTTTATTTTTTATTATTTGTCTAAATTGTGCTCACATAATAAAAACGAAAAGAAATATATAACCAAGATTTATGTTATAATATGACATAAAAGAGTGTCCATAGAGTTTCTTCCACGTTCTTCTCCATAGAAATCTACGCTTTGGAACGTGCAACTAAGCTTCACTTTTTTTTTGACTAACCGATATTTTGACAATTCAAAAGTGCCTGCAATTGGTCTATTTGAAATAAACGTTTCTGATTTCTGGTTGTGACTTTGTCTGAGGCAATATACATGTTTACAATTAAAATCTTAAAATGTAAAAGCATACCGTCTACTTATCATGAAAAGTTTTCCATTTTTATTTTTACAGGGTCTACGCAGATTTAATGCATGCAAAAACGGAGTATATCGGCATTCAAAACGGAGAAACTAGTCCTTTGTACGGATATTTTAGGAATTCTGAGAAGACAGCTGACTTCTTGAACAAATTCTATGAGGAAGCGAGGGTTCCACCGCATGCTGTGGAATATATCGAAGCTTTTGGATCTGGTATTCAATTCTCTAGTATTCACTTGTAACAGAATAGAGCAGCTGTACAGAGCAGTGGTGGCCGAGTGGTAACGGCCCCGACTTACGAGTTGTAGGTCGCGGGTTCAAACCCGGCCAGGCGCATTACTTTGTGTAATTTATTTCATCACCACTGCTCTCAAAACGGTGAAAGAAAACATCGTGAGGAAGCCGGCATGTCCTAGAACCAAAAATTCGAAGACATGTGATATTCACCAACCCGCACCGCGCCCGCGTGGTGGATAACGACCCTTTCCCTCACCTAGAGAGGAGACCTGAGTCCCAGCAGTGGGAACATTATAAGGCTGATTATAATAGCATAGGCTAGAGCTGTTAGTTGATAATTGAAAAAATTATAACTTATGATGAGCTGTCGAGCAATATACAAAAGAGGCAGTCTTGACTAATAATTTATAACTAAGAAGTTTTTCGATTTAAAAAAAAATCATAGCAAGCTTTTATCGCGCAGTGTCTGTAGAATCTATAGTCCTACTCACCAAGACCACTCCAAGTAGCTCAAACTCGATAAAGTATGCGATGCACTCAGTAGTTGCTATGGCCATTGTCGACTTTATCATCAAACCAGCTCCAGTGTATATCTTTCTATATAGTCAATCCTAGTGCAATGAAACAAAGCCTTAATAATATATCAAGTTACACACAGTTTTAGTAGTATAAAAGTTATCTACATCGATTTCGTACATTTTACGTGATGCGCACACAACTAAAAACTTCTACAGATTTATTATATGTATAGATTAATCGGTTAGAGATGACCAAATCGATTTGCAAGATTCACCCTAAACTAACACGCATACAAACCTTAACATGTTTAACAAAAACTTGTAAAGGCAGTTGTACCAATTGCACAATTTCTTTACAGGTTCACCTGATGCTGACAAAGCGGAACTGGATGCTCTTGAAAAGGTGTTCTGTAAAGGAAAGGAAAACACGCTTCTAGTTGGCAGTGTCATCTCCAACATCGGATACAGCGAGGCAGCGTCGGGTATAACTGCTATCACAAAGGTATTTATTGGGATCACACATCGTCACCATTATCTCATAACCTACCTACTATAAATACTTCCTGTGCGCTCCTTATAAAAAACAATTTGGAACCGTGCACTATCTTCTGACGTTTTATAAGTGCCCATTTGAATGTAAGTTTGAATTTTTCAGATGGCTCCAAAGATTTAAAATTCAAACAGCGAACTGATTGTTTTTAATTATGTCTCTATATCTATGACTTCTCTTTTTTTAAATTTGATATAAACTAGTGCTTGACTGCGATCCCACCAGATGGTAAGCAGTGATGCAATCGTTGATGGTGAGGCGCACTAGTTTATTTAGCCTTGAAGACACCTAAATTATAATGGGATGGGAAGACTTCAGCAGGCAAATTGTTCCAGTCCATTTATATGACGGGGTGCTCGGGGCGGTCAGCTAGTTTTTTATGAATAACATTAGATCGTACAGCCCGATTCGAAAGTTATTTTCAAAAACCTGTACGTTCTATAGAATAATCTAGTTATTCAGTGGTTTCTGCTTATGAACAGGTGCTACTTGGCTACCATCGCGGTGAGTTAGCCGCCAACCTGCACTGCAGCACCCCGCGGCAGGACGTGGTGGCGATACGCGAGGGGCGCATGCGCATTGTCACGGAGCACCAGCCCTTCCACCGCTCTTACGTTGCCGTCAACGGCATGTCCGTCAACGGCGTCAACTCCCATGTGCTGCTGCACGGGCATTACAAACCCAAGGTATGTCCGGATGTGAGCTGCAGAATTTTTACGAAATTTAATACTTTACAAAATGTATAATGTCAAATTTAATGTTTTTTAGGGTTCCATACCCAAACGATAAAACTGGACCCTATTACTAAGACTCCGTCTGTCACCAGGCTACAGCCTGGTAACCGTGATAGTTAGACAGTTGAAATTTTCACAGATGATGTATTTCTGTTGCCGCTATAACAAATATTTTATACTAAAAAAACAATTATGAATAAAATAAATATTTATGGGAGTTCCCATAAAACAAACGAAATTTTTTTGCCGTTATTTGCTACGGACGGTACGGAACACTTTGTGCGCGAGTCTGACTGGCACTTGGCCAGTTTTTTTTAAATATCAAATTGCACTTGGGGTAACCTTCTTACTGTGATATATTTTCAATTTTTTCCAGGATCTGTCACGCTATGCCAGTAGTATTGCACATCTCGTGACTATATCTGCGAGACAAGACACTACTATAGTAAAAATCTTTGAAAACTTGAAGTCACGACAGATAGATCCTGAGGAGTTGGCTTTGTTACATAACATTCATCAGACGAGTATTTCAGGACATTTAGGCAGAGGATTTATCATTTTAAGTAAGTGTAAGAGAAAATAGCAAATTAAGTTCACTATCATCATCAATTCTGCCTAAAGAACTCAACTGCTAGGCCATTGTATCTCCAATTATTTACGAGCCATTAAATTTCATTGACTGTTATTTCTCATCCATTTCATCATCCTCATTATCATTTCAGTCAAAAGACGTCAACTGCTGGACCTTTAAAAAAAAAATGTATCGCTGAAATGACCGTTCTTATGCGTCTTGTATCCGTGGGATTCCGGTGACCTTCACCAGGTCATCGGTCCATCTTGTGGGTGGCCTTCTAACATTGCATCTTCTAGTGTGAGGTCACTACTCCAGAACCTTTCAGCCCCATCGATCATCTGTTCTGCGAGCAATGTGCCCTACCCACTACCACTTAAGATTAACGATTCTTCGGGCTATGTTGTTTGTCATCCATTTGCCACTAGCCAATAAGTTTACTTAGTATGAGGGTGTGAATTTATTTATTTATTAAAACTTCATGCACACAATAGTACAAAGGCGGATTTAATGCCTTAGGCATTCTCTACCAGTCAACCTAAGGTAGTGGTGTTGATTCTCATCCTCCATTCACCATCACGTTTATTTCACCAGACAACTTTCCTGTGGCTGTTTTAGGCCCATTACCAATTTAGCAGAATATTTTAGCATTCCTTTATAAATTGTCTAATTATGTATTTATTCCAACATCATATCGGTCCATTTATTACAAGAAAATTATTAATAAGATTTTAATACACTATATTAGTAATTAATAACTAAGGGTCGCCGCACACGGTTGACGCCGGTGGCCACCACACGCTACAAATCACCGCTGCTCGCTTGTTGTGGCCCGAACTGGCCACTAAATGCCGATACAAAACGCCACCGCACGCCATTCGCGCACTTAAACCTTCTTCGACTGAGTCCATTATGATAATGCGCGCATGGGTTAAAAAAAGTAGCAGCCCCTGACCACAAGTGGTTTGTGGCCGCTTCTAGCTTCTAGTGGTGGCGTTTGTGGCTGTGGCATGTGGCCCATGTGCGGTGACACATAAAGCGATTTAGTTCTCTGGATCAGGTTGAACACCAGAGGGCTCTTACAGGTGATCATTTTTAAGATGCTGCCACTGCCAAGCAGTCGGTTTAGTACTGAAGCTGTCTTCTTGCGGCACATGGCTTCAAAGCCATCAAACATGCTGGAAGAACTGCATAAACAGGGCAGACGCAACAACACCCTGTAGGCAATGTTAAACTGGATGCGCAAAGCATTGTAAGCCTTTATGTATATATATTTATCCACCAACCCGCACTGGGCCCACGTGGTGGATTACGGCCCATTCCCTCTCCTAGAGAGGAGGCCTGAGTCCCAACAGTGGGAACATTATAAGGCCGACTATGCATGTATATCTAGCACACAGGCTTGCCGAGTACAGAGATGTACAGTTCGCTTTAAATAGCATTACTTTTAGCGTGCGTGTTGCGTGTGCAAGGTGGACCGATGACCTGGTGAGAGTCGCGGGAATGCGGTGGATGCGAGACGCACAGGATTAGTCGTTGTGGAGACGCTTGGGGAAGGCCTATGTCCAACAGTGGACGTTTTTCGGCTGAAATGATGATGATGACTTTTAGAGTGACTGTGCAGCGTGCAAACCGGCAGGCCAGCATGTTCACCTGGACTGACCTTGCTCGGCGCTCCCTTTCCGTTTCTGCATCATCTCCACGGTTGTCAGAAACCACATGCCCAAGATATTTGCACTGGTATACACGTTTAAGAGAAATACCAATAATTGCTTTTAAAATGACTATTTGTATTGTTTCACCATTCTAGAGACGAACGAAGAACAGAAGACAGTGAGTCTATGTGAGAAGGCGGAGTACTTCGACGACGCTCGTCGGCCGTTGTGGTTTGTGTACAGCGGGATGGGCTCGCAGTGGGCTGGTATGGGCACGCAACTCATGCGCATACCTATCTTTGCTGCTGCTATAGAACGGTAAATGACTTTTCAAACTGTTTTTAGGGTTCCGTACCTCAAAAGAAAAAAACGGAACCCTTATAGGATCACTTTGTTGTACGTCTGTCTGTCTGTCAAGACCCTTTATCTCAAGAATAACGTGGAGGTATCGAGTTGAAATTAAAACTATTTACTCAGGTTTGTCATCTAGCACTATTCTTCTCTGTATTACAAAAAGGTTGACTGGTAGAAAATGCCTAAGGCATTAAGGCCGCCCCTGTACCTTTATGTGCATAAAGTATGAGATAAATATGTATAATTAAATTTCAGGTGCCGAAAAACATTGGAACCAAAAGGAATAGATATCGTCCATATAATAACATCACCAGACAAGACTATTTTCGACAACATTCTCCATTCATTTGTGGGAATAGCTGCAATCCAAATAGGTCTTACTGATGTCCTTAACGAGCTGGGATTGGTACCCGATGGCATTATCGGTGAGACAACATTTATATTTTATCAATCAACAACTAGCGACCCGCCCCGGCTTCGCACGGGTGCAATGTTGATCACTTCACACTTCATAGTATAAAACAAAGTCGCTCCTCCGCTGTTTGTCACTATGTAGGTACGCTTAGATCTTTAAAACTACGCAACGGATTTTGATGCGGTTTTGATCAGCACCCGTGTGAAGCCGGGGTGGGTCGAATGTTTTCTTTTGAAGTTACTCTTGAAAGAGCGACATATAATTGGCCATGTGAAAAATACTCAACGATCAAATAACGATCAATAACGTTGCAACGTTGAAAGTTTGACAATGCGATTTAGTATTGGTCATTGCAAAAGATATCTTTACCGGAAATTGTAGGCGTGTAACTTGGAACGGTAAATCTGATGGTACCAGAAGAATTTGGGGAATCAAAGCATCAAATATTCAAAGCATTTCATTTCAAATAAACCATTTACAGGCACTTTTGAAATGTCGAGAAGTCAGTCAGTCAGAAAATATGATGTTAATTGCACATTTCAAAGCGTAGATCGCTATGGAGAAGAACGTGCAAGAAACTCCATCCAACTCCACTCCATAAAATAAATAACTGACTTCACTACAAAAAGTGGGCAAGTGTGAGCCGGACTCTCGCACTGAAGGTTTCGTACAAACTTAGGTCCTATGAAAACAGTTCAATTCCAAAATTGAGTTACGAAGATTTTTCCGAATCGCAAAAAAAGAATTTTGTTTTTTGTGACGTTACTACAAAGTTACAGTTTTCAAATTTTTTCCTATACTTGTATGAGACCTTGCTTCATGCCAAATTTCAGGATTCTAGGTCAAAGGGAAGTACCCCAAATTTTGATTCCCTTGAGAGTGTCGTATATATACGTTTTTTGCGACGTAAACGTTTGTATCTTTTTTTTTTCGTTATCTCAGAAGTTTGATTATTATTTCACAGCTTCAAGGGACCGCAGACTTGAATATATAATTTTAATTTCAACTCGATACCTCCACGCGTTTACAAGATAAAGGGTCTTGACAGACAGACACACAGACAGACTAACAACAAAGTGATCCTATAAGGGTTCCGTTTTTTTTTCATTTTTATGTACGGAACCCTAAAAACAAAACATTAAATTTAGTGTTTCTGGTATTGTTTGCTTGTTATTTAACACCGACTTCCGAAATAAAAGTTATTTTGATCCTTTTAGGGTTTTGTTTTTTGTAGTGAAGTTGATTATTTAATTTTTTTGTAAAAAAAAATATTTCACACTTTTTAGCTGTGATATATTTATAGCCAGAGCACCTATTTCTCATGACAATTCGAATTAACCCAAACACTGCTAGGATACATTATTTTATTATAAAGTCCCCATCCACCTCCCGGCTCCATCATCAGGTCAGTTCAATAGTACCTTATAGCCAAAGTGCATCTGATGACAATTCTAATAAGCCCAAACACGGCTAGGTTACATTGATTAATTACGGAGTTCCAGTGCATATCTTCCAGCTTCATCATCATCATCAGATCACTTTGATGCTACCATTTTCAACATTCAGAACCATTTATTTAATTGCATTGTCATAGTTACTTAAATATCTTCATTGTGTTAACTATGTAGGGGTGAAGTTCCGTTGGCCATTTCTGGTCTTTTTCATAAGTTCCACTTCATCAAATGTTACTTTTTGACTGTAAATGCTTAAATTCTCGGTGAAAATACTAAAATCAGTATATAGTTGCCTGTAATATTTGAGGCATTCCCTCGATTCCTTATGGATCCTATCATCAAAACTCGATTTTGAAAAAAGTGGGACCAATCTGGAAGCATATCCTATAAGAAAAAAAAAATGCTAATCGGTCCATAAACGACGGATTTCTGAGGTAACAAACGTAAAAAAATACAACCGAATTGGGAACCTCCTCCTTTTTTGAAGTCGGTTAAAAATGAACAGCTTCCAACAAATCGAGAACAGTATTGACCGTCGGCGCATCAATATTTCAAAGAATCAAGTTATTTACCGCAACCGCTATGTCCCTGCATTTTAATTCTGTAATATCTTCGAAAATATTCATTTAAATTACACGCTGTTAAGGGCTATAATTATCTATATTAAATGCACAATGTATTTAAGGTACTTAATTGGATAAAGATTTATGCTGTATTGCTTAAAATCGTTTCGTAAATAACCCATTATTTCTCGTAAAAAGTCTAGGATAAAAAATGGTTATTGTGAGTTGTCCCTAAGAGATGGACATATACCATCCCGGACTTTTTTGTAGAACTTTTTAAGTTGTACAATACTGTAGTACATTATTTTGATCTATCTCTTAGAGTTCAGCCAGCGTTTGCAAAGTAAGCACAAAAAATTTGGTTTATATAAGACATCACATTAGAAACCTCTAAAATTATCAGTGTTTCTCTACTTCATTATGCATGTATTATATACATAAACCTTCCTCTTGAATCACTCTATCTATCAAAAGAAACCGCATCAAAATCAGTTGCGTAGTTTTAAAGATCTAAGCATACATAGGGACAGACAGACACGAAAAGCGACTTTGTTTTATACTATGTAGTGATTATGATGGCAATCCACCATGATAGTTTCATTCTTGCGTTGTATAGTCTTCTTCAAGACTCAATACAATGAGCAGTCTTGATCCAGTGGATTATTATCTGCTTTCTGAAAGGGGCTAGAGTAAATGTTAAGGTTACCTCTGATTCATACTTAGCATAGCATATTAACTATAATTCTTTCCTACAGGTCACAGTGTAGGTGAATTGGGATGTGCATACGCCGATGGTTGTTTGACGGCAGAGGAGATGATTTTATCAGCCTACAGTCGCGGTCTAGTGTCACTGCAGACTCCGTTTATTCGAGGATCTATGGCTGCCATCGGTCTAGGACATGAACAGGTGAGAATGTGATCAACCACTTTTATAACGTGTGTTCTTGAGTAAGGGAAAACTCATATTGCGTAACCTAATGTGTGATGACAATGTCTAATGAATTCTTAGTGTCCCATTTTTGTTTATGGGCCTCAACATCCTCCTTAACTCCTCTTAAATGCCTACTAAGTGGAAATTGTATTTTGACAACGCTTGTGCATTTATATTAACGTCACACTTTTATTCACAGATTGTAAAAATGTGTCCTCCTGAAATTGAAGTGGCTTGTCACAATGGGCCTGAATCTAGTACCATTTCAGGACCTGCTGATACCATGAAGGAGTTCGTTACAGAGTTAACTGCTAAGAGTATTTTCGCTAAGGAAGTACCATGCTCCAATATTGCTTATCACTCACGTTATATTGCTGATGCTGGTAAGCAAATATCAATCTTATTGTCATAGCTATGGAACATTGTTGTGCTTGTGTTTTTAAATGAATTAAAAAAAATTAAAACAGGTCCTGGCTTGCTGAAATATTTAAGCGAAGTAATTAAGACCCCAAGAGTTCGAAGCAAGAAATGGGTTTCAACTTCTATACCGTTCGACAAATGGGAGACGCCTCTGGCTAGGTACTCGTCGGCTGAGTACCACACCAACAACCTTCTTGTAAGTACCATAATATATTTAATTGTTTTAAACCACTTGTACAAACTAGTCTTTTCTGACTTGTTTTATATTTTAGTAGAAAAAAAAATCGTTTTTATAAAGAAGATAGTCGGACCATGTCTCTAGAGTTTTCAGACCTGTATTGACAGCTTTTTTGATATGTGCTGACTAAGAGTAGTCAAAATATATTTTCTAATTTTCTAAAAATTGTTATTGGTTGGTGTTTATTCAAAACTGATTCTTATTTTTAAATAAAAGACTTCAAAATAAGGAGCAGGTTCTTTTTCGTCTCTTGTTCTACGACAATAAAATCAAAGTTATTTTTTATTTTTAAGTCATCTGTATTTATTTATTTGTTATTATTTCTACATAATTATGTACAAAAAAAAGTTAAATATTAACTAAACTATTTCTATTAAAACCTAAATATGTACATATATTGTATGAAATAAAAAAGTAAGTAGGTTGTTGTTATTTTGTAAATTTTATTCCTTTCTTTTGGAAGTCGGTTGTATTTTTTTTATAAAAAGGCATTTTATTTCGGCTTTAGAACCCAGTGCTATTCGAGGAGACTTTGAAACATATACCGGCCAACGCAGTACTAGTCGAGATAGCTCCTCATGGTCTACTGCAAGCCATCCTGAAGCGGTCTCTACCTGCAGACTGCAGAAACATAGCACTTACCAGGCGTGGACACGCTGACAACACATTCCTACTGCTTGAAGCAGTTGGCAAGTACGTGTTTTATTTTAGTTTTTGTGGCTTAAACTTCCCCCATTCATTCATTGAACACTAGGTACAGTGCGGTTGAAATGACCTCTCCGAACTTCGAACAATTGGCTGTGCAGTAATTATTTTTAGAATCATATGGTAAATGCGTATTGCGTATTTTTTCGAGTATGCGCGATAGTTCGGAACAAGAGGACAATATATTTTGACCGTACTGTAAGCGTGTTATGCTAAATAATTCGTATCACTTTGGGATCTGCTTATTTGGTTTTTACTTCATTCACTACCAATTAATGGTCAAAAGCAGTTCGCTAATTATTAATTGTTGAGCGAAAACCGCAAGACGATTTTATAATCATCACCATTTCAAACGCCACAAGTGTCGCCACTTCTATCGCTCCTATATTTCTCGCAAGTCCAAATTCCTTGTCTCTTAGTCTTTGTCCATCCCTCTTCCCAGTTTAGCTTGGGTTGGGTCTCCCTATACGTCTGCACGAGAGTGCTCGATTCAGCCTTATATGTGTACTCAAACTTGCTTGCTGGATCTCTTTCTGCATTTTTAACCACCAGGTGGCAAGTGGTGGGTTTTTTTTTTTTATAGGTGGGAAAATCATCTTATGACAAATCCCGCTCTTGGGCGGAGCGAGAGATAGTGTCAGACTTTTACTGACTAAAAACCCACTCCTGTTCCTTCGTTGCCTTCGTCCCAGGGCCCCGGTTTCGTTTTCACACTACCCATGGGTGAAAGACCAAGTTTCTTGTAATCTCGATTAGTTATTTACTGCTTCTGTTTCTAGATTATATATGGAGGGATACAACCCAAAAGTTAAAGTTCTCTATCCGAAGGTGGAGATGCCTGTATCTACAGAGACCCCATTCCTTTCCCATTTGGTCGAGTGGGCCCATGGAGAAAAATGGTAAGAGATATAGGTACTTCTGTTATTATTTAAGTAAAATCTCAATAAACAATATTCAAAAACAGCAAAGTTGGGAATAACACGGAGCGTAGTATTTTCTAGTAGCAATTGTTATGAATCATCGATTCAACTATGGATTTACCAATTATGAGAAATTATTGTGGACTATTTTGGGATTTCGTTATTTTTACTTTTGATTACAAAAATATGATCAGTAACGGGTAGGGATAGAGCCCCATTTTTTTGTACTAATTAAAAACTAGGGGTGTATACAACGTGGTGCTGACAATAGGACAATAAATTAAAACTCTTGTAGTACCTACTAGTCCCTATGAATAGTATTAAACTACCAAAAAACGCCTAAAATCGAAAGGTTTTTTTTTTAAACAAACTGTATAGCATAAAATCGTAAACAATTTTTTTTTCTTAAACGTGGACTACATTATTATACATCATGAAGAAAATTCTGAAAATGAAAAATAATGTCCCGTGACTAAACTACTGGGTATTTTCAAAAAACAATTATGCATACTGGGAACATCATGAAAAATACGCAGTTTAATTTAATGTCGTATTATCGGCGCCACCCCGTATAGAGAAACTTTTTGAACAAAAGCGATAGATTGTCCTCTAAAGCGAGTTCTTGATACAGTAAATTGCGGTTCCAAATGGAGTTCTACTATAGCTATTTAGAACTTATACAAGATGTTCCTACCTAACATAATAAACGCATACCCTGAAAGTGGTAGGTTCAGAATCGGGTATCGAATCAATTAGAGCTGTTTTATGATTATTTGCCTACTACTAGAACAACTAATTTCTTAATTAAAAAAACATTACCTACCCAAGAGCATTTAAGTAAAATTTTACTCCTTGTATTTATTATGATTCTAACTTAATTTTCTAACTAAGATATATATAATAATTACAACAAACTTAAATATGGAGTCAAAAAACTCTTCCACATCGCTGTCGACTGGTAATGTATCCAAAAGACTGGCAGCATTGCCACGCTGTATGGCAAACTATTAGTTTAGGGTTTTTATTATTATTTTTGATGTAACTATAGAGTAATATATAAGGATATGCCATATTCTAGTTACATGTACCTAGCATATATATTTTTTTAATGTGGATGTTTACAATACTGTTTTTTTTTTCAGGCCTTTGCCTTATTATAATAGCGCTAGCAGAAGGAAGGGTGCAGCTTGCACATATAAAATATCTTTGCACGATAAGGAACATGAACACCTGAGAGGACACGTAATTAGAGGTACCTTTATCGTTTCTTCATCACTATTCAGTGTCTAACTAGCTAATTTCACTAACAAGCGACGTTTTTTTAGGGTTCTGTACCTCAAAAGGAAAAAACGGAACAAAGTGGTCCAATAAGGAAAATCCTTATTGAATCACTTTGTTGTCCGTCTGTCTGTCGTTCTCCCTGTCAAGACACTTTATCTCGAGAACGCGTGGAGGCATCGAGTTGAAATTAAAACTACTCAGGTCTGCAACCCCTATAAGCTGTGAAAATATCAGATTTTTAGGTTTACGAAAAAAAAGAAACGGCGGTTTATGTCGCAAAAAACGTGCATTTCGACACTTTCGAGGGAATCAAAATTCATAAGGTTCTTCCGCTTGACCCAGAATCCTGAAATTTAGCATAAAGCAAGATACAGGAATAAATTTAAAATCTGTAAATTTGTTGTTAATTGTGGTCTTTAAAATCTTTGAGACTTTGAGGGCGCAAGTCTGACTCGCACTTGGCCAGATTTTATTTGTATGAAGTGGGAAATCATCCAATTATTCTCGCTCTAGGGTGGAGCGCAAAGGCGTGTTAGATTTTTAGTGACTTAAAACCACAAATGTATCCTCCAGTTGCCCTTTGCGTTCTAGGGTTTCCTTTTCAGAAATTAATTGGCCCTCGACGGTGGGGTGTTCTTTAAAACATCATCTTTAAAATTAAATTAGGTTTACTATAAAAAAATAGTTGAGCTTTGGTGCTTCTGAATAACCTATTCAGCAGCACCACAGCTCAACTATTTTTACATTACGTACTTACGTAATGTCCGTGAACGGGAGCTGTCGGTTGAGACTGGTCATTTCTAATAGCTCTATCCTTTTTTTAAAGAGGCAACCACATAATATATAGCACTGATTATTAAATATTATATAATATTCTACAATTATCTCACAATGCCATCTACTCCCAAACTAAACAGAGCTTGTGCTATGAGTACTTACTACTTGCTAGACATGTTCATTCGGTAACGCAAATCTTATGCACTTAGTTTTTTTTCCATTTAATACTAAATTATTAACTGTAAAGGGCGTATCGTCAGCAAACAATACAATATGTGGTTGTTTTTTCATAGATGCGGTAGATCATTGATATATACTAAAAAAAGGAAAGGACCCAATATTGAGCCTTGTGGTACACCCATTTTGACTTTCAAACCCTGAAAATTTTTACAACACCGTTTATTTTAATTTGCTGTTGCCTGTCTTTTACATAGTTATGATTTCACTAAGCTGAGTGCAAGTTTACCTAGCCCATAATGTTCTAGCTTTAAAAGCAAGGTTTCGTGATTAACGCAATCAAAAGCCGTTGAGAGGTCAAAAAAAAATCATATCGCATCTTCGGCTTCTTCTCAAAAAGCATTTGATTAAGCATAACTTTTTCAAACACCTTCCTGAAAACCGGCAATACTGATACAGTTATGTAATTAGTCATCGGATTTAAAAAGTGGACTGTAATTCATTATATCTGGAAAGACTCCTTGGTCCACACACAAATTAAATAATTATTAAAGCTAAGTATGGTGCTATGGCCTCAATCATGGACATTTTTTTTTACAGAACAAATAGTATTTCCTTTTGCATCAACCCTGGTGGCTGTATGGGACACTCTGGCTATGACTATGGGTGTTCCCAAGAAGCAATTGTCCGTGGAATTCCTCGACGTGCACTTGTACTCACAACCTGTGATGCATACACAGAGTCAACTGAAACTCAGAGCTGCACTGCAAAGAGGGACTGGATGTTTTGAGGCATGTACTAAAACTTCTGAAAATACTTTAGTTCTTCTGAATATATATAATCATAAATAAAATCCTCAGGAATTCAAAAAATCACATTGGCAAGTACCAATGTAAATTTTTCAACCATATGTACTTTTCTAAGTTTATCTAGGACATTACTGACACCTTGTGTCTCGGAAAGCGTGTAGTCAGACGCCAGAAAGTCAAACCATTAGCCTATCTAAGGAGTATCGTGTTGCTCAGTAACTGGGATGTGGAGGTCTTATGTAGTCGCTCCATGTAAAGTATAGGTATTCAGCAGCTTTTGGTTAGACTGGAAGCCGACTCCAAGCTAGTTGGGAAAAATCTAGAGAGAGGATTATTAATCAAGTGGCTGCAAATGTTATAAGATGGTATCGAATGCACCTGTGATGCCTTTGATAATATTAAGTCTATAGGTGATGATATCAACATGACCTTTCCAGAATGGCAGCAAGACTTTTTTTTTCAAATAACTCTTGTATTTGGTTTCATAGGTTTATGATGATGAAATAAAAGTAGCAAAAGGTACTATCCTTGTTTTAATACCAAAAGATAAAAAAGACGAAATACAACTCAAAGAATCCCAAGACATGAAACTCACTGCTGAAGATATCTATGACTTGTTGCGTGAACGAGACTATTTGTATAGGTAAGGAATCTTTACTTTTGTAAGAACAGAGCTGAAGCTAAGAATCTTTGGGTTACAATCACTATGATTCTTCGCTCCTACTCTATGAAAGATAGTATGTAATATCTACATCTGACAAAAAACCAAGGAAACATATATAGCTCTCGGTAAAAAACACAGTAAGGAGACATAAAAAAATTAAGTGCCTAGTGGATTTCGAAAAGACAGAACCAATAGCGCTTGTGACATAGTATTAAATGTTGCGTCAACGTTTTTATGAGCACCTCATGAGTTAGATCAAGTTTTCAGTTTCATTTTAAAACACGAAAATTTTTAGCGTATCTCGTCAATAGATTAAACAAAAATCAAAAGCCGTTTTAAAACAAGCAATTGTCTTCACAGTGGTGAGTTCCGCAGCGTCGAAGCCGCAAGCTCTTCTCTGGATGAAGCTTCTCTAGTGTGGCGCAATAACTGGGTCACGTTCATCGACGGCCTACTGCAGCTGAATATGTTGCGACAACCACATGACGGAGTTACCTTGCCCACACACATCAGGAGAATAACTGTTGATGTAGAGAAGCATTTCAAGTTGCAGACTGTTTCAGAGGACAAAGTCTTGTATAAAGCTGAGATATTAGAGGAACATGATTTCGTAAGGTAAAACAAATATTCATGTATTACTCGTATTAGCTCATGCATTTTACCACTATCTCACTTGATGACGATGCCGTGTCAATGTCAATCGAAATAGTTGAAGATGGAATAGTAAATTGTGAGCAAATTGACCTTTTAGTTTGATGAAATTCTTCTTTTTCATATTCAGATGTGGAGGACTAATGATGGAAAATATAAGATACCGCAATTTGCCTGCTATTAATAAAAATAACATGGCGCTACAGACGCCGAAGTTTGTTTCTAATTTCCAAGTAGATCAAAAAGTAAGTGTCTTTAAAACATTCAAACAACCACTTTGACTTTTGAAACGATATGATTAACTAGTTGGGTTTAGTATGAGGATGATTATGGTTTGAGGAGGGTACCTGTTTAGGTACGGTTAGTAGATATACATAAGAGATGACATACTACGCTAATACCAAATAAGTTGGGTTAAGGATAAAATGTTGAAAAAGATGATTTCGATTATGAATATCGTGATAATAGAAATAATAAATATCATTTTAATAACCAGGTTTCGACTTCACTGCAAGTATTCTTGCAAATGGTTGCTGAAAATGTTAACAAAGACTCTATTAAAGCGGTTGGTATCACAAACAACCAAATGGAGGGCTATGTCTTTGAAGAGATGAAAAAAATTGGATCTAGCGTTTATGGAGTCAACATTAGTTATGAAGAGTTCAATCTTGGAGACTTGAATTTCATAAAAAATAGTGGCAGCTCACTTAAAAAGGCAGACCTTGCTATCGTCTGTAATCTGTCAACCGATGATGAAGTAAGACATAATCATTTTGCTATTTATATTTAAAACAAAATTTAAATTTATTTTCAAGTTATCAAATATTTATATATTTAAAGAATCACTTAATTAACTATCATAATATATGTATATAAAAACTAAAAAAATATTAAATAAAGACCCTTAAGAACTAACTAAAAGTACACTAGAGTATGCATCGCTATCGACTGATAATGCACCCAAAAAACTGGTGGCATTGCCATGCTGTATGGCAATGCTAATCCTTTGTCCAAGTTAAAAGCCAGACCATCGGTCACGCAAAGTATCTTTTTTTCTTCGAATATACATCTAAATAATTTGGCAAGGAAATTGTATATAATTTGAAAATCCACAGATGTGTCAAATGCTACACTTCGCGCTTCAACGAGACTCCTTCGTAGTGAGCGAAGAAGATAATTTGTACGGAGGTCGCGTTCGGCCAAAGTCTCTGTTTCGTCAACTGTCAGCGCATAGCAACGAACGCACTCGCTTAGATCTGGTACGCTGGCGGCCTAATCAGGTGGCAGCACCCACTACGGCTATAACAGTGCGTGCAAATCTTGATATTAGCCTTCTCACCGCCGCCCGCGACAATCTCTCACCTCACCATCGCCTTCTTATCGTCGCTCCCTACCCAGCTCTATCTGGTCTCAAACAACTAGTACAATGTTGGAGAAAAGATGTACAAAGAAACAATATTTACCTAGTAACTGTTAATAATGAAGAAGGGAACAATTTCTTTTTGGATGACCTACCGGATATAGATTTAGCGTTCACTGTTTTTGATCACGTAAGTTATAACTTTGATATCGATATAGTGCAATCAGCAACTTCAATTTTAAACAACGACATTAATTTTTAGGGTAAATGGGGAGGTGAATATTACGTCCCAGTACAAGAAAATGCAAAAGTGAGCAGCAATGTGATGCTACAAAGTGCTCAAGTTGGGGACTTGAGTTCTTTAGAGTGGGTCGATGCTTCTGAAAACTGTGGCTCTGGAATACCAGTGAAGGTAAGAGTATAACGGTTTATTGTAAATAATAATGGAGACAATGATTTTCATTTCATTACTGATCTCGGTGAAGACACCAAGGATAACCTGACCATAATTGGTTAAAATAAGATGTAGATTTTGGTAAAATAGAACTATTGAGAAATATTTGGACTATTTAATGATAATGATATATTTTAGGTCCATTACACTGGATTATCAAACACTGATATCAAGAAAGCAATTGGAAAAATAACATCAGATCGTTACGGAGGAAACAGCTATGGCATGGATTTCAGTGGAACAACAGAGAGGTAACATATATTTTTATTTCATTTTCGGAAATTCCCCGCGGCCCTAGTGGGCATCGGCCCTGCTAAGCCCTTACAATTTTGCTGACATCTCTTTGAGGCACGCGTGGAACACTTCGCACCATCGACGACTCGGGTTCGGTCCGGACGGTTACCAAATGGCCGGTTGGCGAGTTACTTATTACGCCCGGGGCGTCTACTGTCGCAGCGGCTGGGGCGTGACGATGTCCGTTCCCTCACGCGTGCGGTCGTCTTCTTCGCAAGCATTAATGCTTTGCAGGAAGAGGCGACCGCATCTCGCTCCGGATTAGGGCGGGAAGCAAATTGTGATTGATAGATGAATGACGACAGATTGGATTATTATTGCCTATTATCGAAATCTAACCTCTGTGGCCTGACATAGCATTGATAGATCGATTGTGACAGATAGCTGAGAGAGATAAGCGGATCCCATACAGAGGTGTTGTGTTACAGTGGTCAGCGTGTGATGGGTTTGGTGCGCTCTGGTGCGGCGAGTAGCGTGGTGCGCGCGCAGCCAGAGCTGCTGTGGCCGGTCCCGGCGCACTGGAGCCTTGAGGACGCCGCCACCGTGCCGCTTGCATACACACACGCTATGTACTGTCTCGTAAGTATCACATACAACGTGCTAACTTCCAGAATATCTTAGTTCTTTTATTTTTAATTGATATTATGCAGTGTTTGACTGCGATCCCACCTGATGGTAAGCAGTGATACAATAATTGATGGTGAGGCGCACTAGTTTATTAAGAGCCTATTCACTCTAGCCTTGAAGACACCTAAATTATAGTTGGACTTGAAGATCGCAGCAGGCAAATTGTTCCAGTCCTTCGATGTATGCGGTATAAACGACGAAGCGAAACGCTTAGCCCGGACCGTTGAGTTTCAACAACGTAAGGGTGGATACTCGCCGTACGTCGGGTTGTCCGATGATAGAAAGGAGTTTTTTTTTGTTCTTGATAGGTTCGCGCTTGACCACTATCTCACCTGATGGAAAGCGACGATGCGAGATGGCGGAATCAAGTCATGCAATTCCCGCGCACACTCTCCAAAATGCATCTTGTAAAAAACCGAAAGGCTGACTACTCTGCGCCTGTGCTCGATGCTCTGTAGATTGGACTTAACCAAAACTGAATCCTTTTGCCTTATATTTTAGTTGGAGTTACTTTTGTTTTGGATACGACGTTACGATTACAAGCGCATTGGTGGCCCCAACTTACCAGTTGTACCTAAGTTAAAACCGAACAGGTGCATTACTTTGTGTAAATTATTTCATCACCACTGCTGTCAAAACGGTGAAGGAAACCAACGTGAGGAAACTGGCTTTTCCAAGAACCAAAAATTCGAATACATGTGACATCTACCAATCCGCACTGAACACGCATGGTGGATTACAGCCCATTCCCTCTCCTAGAGTGGAAGCCCGAATTCTAGCAGTGGGAAGATTCTATAACTGATTATGTTGTGTTATCTGCGTAAGACGGTTTTTGTTATTTTTTTTTCAAAAAGTTTAATAACCACGAATGTTCAAATTGTAAACCATTGCTGGGCAAAAGGCAGGTGTGGACAATATTTTTTAAACTATTGCGCCTTCTGCCTGTGTGTAGTTAAATGACCTAGTTTATCCTGGCATGAGCAACAATATTCTGAGAACGGTAAAACTAACATTCAATTCTGATTTTTGTTTTAGGGCATCAAAGCAAACTTCGTTAATAGGACGCCAACATCTGTATGTTCTGTGCTCGTCCACGGAGGCGCTGGAGCTTTGGGTCAAGCTTCGTTATCAATACTCCTTGCTCACGGATGTGAAGTGTTCACAACCGTTAGTGACATACGGAAAAAACGTTTCTTGCTAAAATTATTTCCAGACTTGAAAGGTATACAAAAGATTTTTGATGAGTTATTATTGGTCGTTCATATTGTTTACGTGCTTCATCTGCACTAGAGCAGAAAATATATACAACCTATGTCACTCAGTGATAAAGTAGATAGTATTCTACTGAATGAATTTATAGAATCGGTTTAGTAGTTTTTGAGTATATTCATGACAAACACTACTAGCATTTTCCCGCAGCTTCACCCGCGTACATAGCGCCTATGTCACTCAAAAATAAAGCAGCTTTCTATGGGTGAAAAAATTTTAGCAATCGGACCAGTACTTTCAGAAATTACCTCCTACAAACAAAATACAAACTTTACCTCATTGTAATATTACTGTAGATTAGTATTATAATTATGTGTTTTTAATTTATTTCCAGCTGATCATATCGGTAACTCTCGTGATCAAAGTTTCGTAGATATGGTTCTTAATGCCAGGAAAGGGGATGGATGTAGAATTGTTTTAAACTCATTAAAAGGAAGCGGTAAATACGTATGTAACTTGTTTTATTTAATTAGGTTGTCATTTAAGACGATGTAGACGACGTTATTGTCACTAATTACACTAAAATATTTTCTAATTTTAGGATACACTATCCTGTGCTGGTTCACACGGAGCAGTTTTTGATGTATCTCAAATACACAATCAAGATGAAGATTTCGACTATGGGTTATATCATCTGACTAAAGAAAGGGCATATGTCACAATCGATTTCTCAACAATATTTGATAATCCCACGGAAATGATTGTAAATATAGCTAATCACCAACATTACATGCAAATACACTTTTTCCATATTAAGACATCGCTTACTACAAAACATGGGTTCGGTGAAGCTCTTTGACGATTATAACATTTTAAGATATTATGTTTACAGTCGCATTGTAGATCACAAATGTGTTATCTTATTTTGGAACACTTTTTTATTTTCAATTATTGTATAATTACCACAGGAATTGCAGCAGATGGTGAGTGAGGGTATCATTCGCGGGTACGTGCGTCCTCTGTCACGCGTGTGGTACGCACAACACGACATTGCGCGCGCTTTCCGACTGCTCGCGGCCAGTAGGCACCGCGGCAGAGTGCTACTGAAGATGGAAGAACATACGATACAAGCGCGACCAAGGTGAAAAAAAGATATTTTTCCGGTTTTGCAATTTTATAGAATCGAAATACTAATATACATCACATCACATTGGTAGGCAGCACAGCAGACTTTTTAAAGTGCATTTTTATTAATAATAATAATAATAATAATAATAATACGGCTCGGATTGTGAGGAGGTTCCTGTCTCTGGAGCCCTAACCACCGGTAGCTTGGACCCTGCTCCCGACACCGGCGGACTACTATTTTTTTATAAATATATAAAATATGTATAAAAATATATAAAATAAATATAAATTAAAATATGTATAAAAATATATGAAATATTTAAAAATATATAAAATATGTATAAAAAATAAATAAAGAATAATAATAATAAATAGTCATATTGACAAAAATTTGATCATGTCACCTTCTCAGAATGGATGTAGGAACGGGTCCCGCGGTACTAAGGAGCTGCTCCTCATTGATATGACCATTAGCCAACAGGTTCGACGTTCCCGAAAGGATCTGTCGACATGTTGGATAGATTATAAAAAGGCTTATGACTCTGTTCCTCATACATGGCTCATGAGGGTGCTGGAATTGTATAAAACCAGCACCTTCCTGATGTCGTGTATGAGGCAATGGAGTACGGTCCTTCGCTATCCAGGATGTCGACATATCCAGAGGAATAGTGAACCTGTAAGGATCGAGCGAGGTATATTCCAGGGTGATAGTTTGAGTCCACTTTGGTTTTGCCTAGCCTTGAATCCTCTAAGCACACTGCTGGAGAATTCAGGTCTAGGCTATCGATTGAAGAGAGGTGGTCAGGTAATATCTCACCTACTTTACATGGATGACCTGAAACTTTTTGCCCCCAACAATCTGCAACTGATGGTAACTACTGGTGACTACTGAAGGTAACTGAAACCTTCAGTAGTGCCATCAGGATGGAGTTTGGTGTGGACAAATGTGCGGTCATGCATGTAAAGCGAGGGGAGGTTGTGGAATCCGTGGGCACTCAACTCACGGATTCCATAAACCTGAGATCCCTCTCTCCAACCGAAACCTATAAGTATTTGGGTATGTCGGAAGCTCTAGGCATCAATATCACTGACATGAAGCAATCATTGAAGGAGCGTTTCTTTGGACGCCTGAAGAAGGTACTCAATAGCCTTCTTTCAGGCGGAAACAAGGTGCGCGCCTTCAATGGTTGGGTCATGCCGGTATTGATGTACTCTTTCGGTGTACTCAAATGGACTCAAACGGAACTTGACGCCCTGGATAGGAGGGTCCGCACTCTGCTGACTGCATACCGAAGGCATCACCCACGATCGTCGGTGATGAGACTGTATATCCCGCGGAAGTGTGGGGGGCGAGGTTTTTTAAATGCTAAGACCCTACACAACCGCGAGGTATGCAGTCTCAGGGAATATTTCCTAGCTGCCGACGTGGGTATACATCGAGATGTAGTGGCAGTGGACAAGGGACTCACCCCGCTCTCCCTGGCTAATGAGAACTGGCGCAAACCGGTAGTGCTTGACACTAACGATCGCAGGGAAGTATGGCAGAGCAAGGAACTTCACGGACGCTTCTTCCGAGCCCTTCACGGGCCCGATGTAGACCAATTGGCGTCCGTTGCCTGGCTGCGTTTCGGTGACCTCTTTGGGGAAACCGAAGGTTTTGTCTGTGCAATTATGGACGAAGTTATCATGACGAATAACTACCGGAGATTTATTGTGAAGGACGGCACGGTTGACATCTGTCGGGCATGTCACCGTCCGGAAGAATCAATTCGTCACATTATCTCTGGTTGTTCTCGTCTAGCTAATGGAGAGTACTTGCATAGGCACAACCTTGTAGCCAGGATTATCCATCAGCAACTTGCTCTGAAATACTCTCTTGTGGAATCGGAAGTGCCGTACTACAGTACTACTACATTTTTTTTAAATGTTTTTTTTTATTTTTTATTGAAATATTTAAAAATATAATTTATATGTATCTATACGAATAAACGAAATAATAATAATACTTTATTGTTCTAAGTATAGTTTACATTAATATGGGACACTAGATCCTGCACTAGGATACCCTGTGTCGCAGGATCTAGTCTCTTTCATCAAAAATAGATAAAACTTAGGGCTATGTAGGTTACCAGTATGAGTTTCAGCACCTTTCACTACGACTATCAGGAAAATATTACAAGTTACGATGAGTGTAAGTGTGTATGTGTTAACGAACAGTTTCATTAATTAATTAATCATTGATAGCAGGTTTTCCGTATCAGTATAACTATGTCCGAGCAGCCAATCTTGAACCTGTCTTTTGCACCCAAACTTCGTCAGGGGGAAGATTTTTAACTTTTTGTTAATCTTTTCGTACAAGTATGGTCCTATACATGAGAAAGCTTTATTGCCGAATTTAAGTTTGCAGAAAGCTCTGTTCCACTTAGGCTTTCTACGCATGCGCTGATCAGTCACTTTTGTGATAGTTGCAGTTTTGTGGAATCTTAGTACCACTGCCAAAATGTACAATTTGCGCACCGTAAGCAATCGCGTTTCTCGGTATAACTTATCAGTGGGGTATCGGATTCCTAATCTGTAAGAGACCTTGAGGATTGCTCTTTGTGCACGTTCAGCTGTAATGATACAGCTTTTATCAGCTATGCCCCACGATATTATGCAGTAACTTATTATAAACTGGCATAAAGCCAGGTAAGTCATCTTAAGAGTGTCTTTGTCAGCTATTGATCGAAGTCTTTTAAATATGTACAAAAGTTTCCTTACTCGCGTAGTAACAGATTGGATTTGCACTCTCCATGACAAGTGTTGGTCTATGTTAATACCAAGATATTTGATGCACTTGACTTGTTCAAAAACGGCGCAACTACACCTACTCCCTAGGCTATAATTGCATCGGTGGAATTTTAGTACAAGTTTATTGTATTATTGTTATGGTTCCTACTATGCATTCAAATTATGTATTGTTTTTCTTACAGAATCTCTTGCAATCCAAATCAATGCCAACTGATAGTCATGAATGATGATAATGTTGGATTCCAGCTGGTTAATAAACTTGTAGCTCGAGGTGCACGAAAACTTCATGTACATAGTAAAGCTCATACAAATGCGAAGTTTCAATTCAAACTAAGGTAACAAATTGCCTTTTATGGACACTGCAAATACGAGTAATAATGATTATGATAATAATAATGTTAGTTTCTAACCAAATTCTTTCAACAAAACTTTTCGATTATTCAGGTATTGGCAGAAGATGGGCGTGCAAGTTCAGGCGTCTTCTCAAGACTTATACAAAGAAAATTACATAGTTGAACTTTTCAAGGAAGTTACTCAATTGGGCTCGATTGGTGGTATATACACAATTATAAATGAGGGCCAAATGGATCAAGAAATTTTGTTTGATAATTTGGATAAAGTTTCGAGAAAATTTTGTCCGGATTTAAGGTATATCACAGTATGATTTGCTATATAATTTTTTGAAGCATGCTTTCATAATTTATATATAAATAAAACAGTTAAGTACTCTTTCTTTTATCCCCATTTTTAGATACTTTTCAGTGATAAACGTTAGTGAAACAATGTTTGGCAAGACAACGTGCCTTTCTCGAGTTCAAAATAAATTGCCAGCTAAGTTGATAGCTCTACCTCAACAAAAATTTGTAAGTATTACATTAATTTATCATGAAAGAAACTTACTCTTAAAAGATGTTCATAAATGTTGCTAATAAAACTTTATAAAAGACTGATTTTAGGGTTTGAGAATATTCAAAAGTAATGGCCCTAAAATGAACCCTTGTAATATCCTTCATCACTACATAGTGTTATTCTAGTTTATTACATACTATTTCTGTTCATTCATTGTTCTCTACTGTTGTAATCAGAATTGAGGACGTTGAATGTAATAAATATATTGTTACCTATAATCTTGGCTGTGTGTAACTGTAATTTTGATTTTCTTAGAAGTGTGTCGAGGTTAATCTATTGAAATGCTTTGTACAGATCACCAAACATTTTAATTTGTATCATGAATATACATATACTTATTTTTCCATAGATTAATCTAGTTAATTGAATCTGCTACTACTGCGGAGCGTGCGCGCCTCCTGGCTGTGGGAAATTGGGAGTCAGGTCTTTGGCTTCACGCACTGCCGTCGTCGAATATTGGCACCTTATTCGACGATACTACTTTCCGCCTAGCTGTTGCCCTACGCATAGGCGCTCCTTGCTGTTCCCCTCATCGCTGCCACTGTGGCGAAGTTGTCAACAGCCTTGGTCACCACGGCCTGTCATGCAGTCGAAGCGCGGGACGGATAGCATGGCACGCGAATATTAACGACATCATCCGACGAGCCCTTGTCACCGTCGGCGTTCCGGCTGTTTTGGAACCTCATGGCCTGGCACGCGACGATGGTAAGAAACCGGACGTTATGTCCTTATTTCCGTGGAAGATGGGTAGGCCTTTAGTGTGGGACGCTACCTGTGTCGACACTCTTGCGCCATCGCATCTTCCTAGCTCTTCGTGCTGTGCTGGTGCCGCCGCTGCGGCTGCGGAGAACCTCAAGCGGCGGAAATATAACAACCTCGTCGGTAGTTATATTTTTGAGCCGTTTGGGGTTGAAACTCTTGGGCCGTGGGGTCCGAGTGCTCATAAGCTTTTCAAAGAATTATCCAAACGCTTAGTTGACACTTCGCGTGACCCAAGGGCTGGCTTTTACCTCGGTCAGAGATTGAGCATTGCCATACAACGTGGCAATGCCGCCAGCCTTTTGGGCACACTTCCAGTCGACAGCGATGCGGAGGAATTTTATGACGCCATATTTTAGCTAGTAGTTTTTTGCCTTTAGTGTATATATAGTTTTAATTAGTTAAGTGTTTTTACTGACAAGTCATTTATATAAAATAATATAAATAATAATTATATGTTAATTGAACGGCCAACAAAGAAAAAACTATGTGAATTAATAACTAAAATACTTCCATTCAGGATACGAGTACTGGTAATACAATGGACATGGTGGAACAAGCACTTTGTGGTGTGAATACCTTGGTGGTTGTACAGAGAACACACATACAACAACCTGATTTGCTGAACAAACTTGCTGGAATAGCTGGTTAGTAAAGGAAAAAAATACTATAGTTGTTAAGAATTTGACTCATTTCCAAGTTATATACTTTAAATCAGCACAACAAAAAACCTACATCCATTCAAAGCAATAACGGTATGTAAAATTTAGATTTTGTTTTCAGATATATGCTTAACGACGAAAATTCTAGAAACTACTACTTTAGGAGAACTCGGTATTCAAGATGATAAACTTCTATTGGTTGCTAGTTACTTGAAAATGCACTATAACGCTGAGATCACTGAGCAAGAAATATCACAGCTAACATTTAAAACGTAAGTTCATTTACAAAATCAAACGTTGCATACAATCTTTCCAATATTTTGAAACAAATAACTTTATTTTTTTATAGAATAATGAGTTTGGCTAAAACCGAAAACGTCATTGAAGGTGTTAAAGGCTTAGCAACGTTCATATCATACGTGGGCCCAGACGAACAGTTAGCTACTACAGAACTAGTATGCATGTCTACTGCCAGCAGTGGCGACGATTTGGTAAATATTACACTTTGCATATTGTGCATATAGACCAGGTTCGATAATTTTTAAAACCAAAAAAAAAATAATAATAGGATGAAACCCATTAGAAAAGGAGGGGAATATTATAAAATGAAAGGAAAAATAATTTACGGGCGATCTGAGGTCGGGAAGGGGATGGGGGTGAGTTTTTAAGGGTAAAAAACGGTTTTAATGTGTTTTGTTTTTGAATATACTGTAATATATTATCTCTTGTATCGTTGCTTTGAACAGATGAAATTTTTTCTTTTGAAATATTACCGAAAAATCCACCGCAGAGAAACAAATGAGATTCAAAATTAAATCCAAGAGCATCTTTAATTACTCCTTTTCCTTCCTTTGTTTTTTTTTTTGTCTTGAACTACAAAATGTAGCTATTGCAGTCTCATCATAATATTGACTTTGACAACTTCGATGAATAAAAGCTGATGTCAGTCTCAAATTTTTTGTATTTATTGTCGATTCTTTTCTTGCTGGACACCACTAAACGATTCAAAGCTGCTTTTTTTATTTCATATACTTGCTTATCATCTGCCTTATTGCTGATGATACAAACAGATTCATCTTTACTGATAATCTGAAAAGACAAAATCGAATTAATAATGCCTTCACAATTTTATCGTGAGTATACCCCCATGAAAAAAATAGTAATAAATAGTTTAAAATAGTTATAAAAAGGCATATAATTTAAAGAAGATTCGACAACTTTCTCCAAATATTGTAAATGTCTTATTAAATATTAATTTTATTAACTTATTTGTTTGTTAAATATAGTAGTATATTTTGATTTGCAATTTTTTTTTATCAATGTAACATGTAATCTTACGTTTTTCGAGTAATTAAAGTGTAAATTTTAATAAATAGCTCAAAATTGTATATAATCATTAAAAAAAATTTTCGAATTGGAGTTTTTTTCGATTTTTTGCATTTTCTGAAAAGATTTACTATTGTAACTTTTTTTTTTTCACCATCGGAAAGTAGAGATTTCAACGAAAAGAAAACATAACAACTTTTTGAAAAAAAGCTGATATTTTGACGGGTGAATTTTCGATTGAAAATTAGGGTGCTTTTTCGATATTAATTCAAAATAAGGTGAAATAATAAATATTTCTAATCAAATAAATTACAGCGTATTTGGGACATAAAAAGGTAAGTTTTCACCAAATTTCGTGGAAAAAAAAAATTTTTTTGTAAAAGATAAAAATAAAAAACCTTAAACTTGGTTTTTTGAATTTTTCACATAAATTTTGAGGTTATGTTTTTTTTTTATTATTGATAGGCTCGCGTTTGACCACCATCTCACCTGATGGTAAACGATGATGTGGCCGACGATGGAGCACGCTAGAAGTAACCTATTCACTCTTGACTTAAATACCCCTAGGTTGTAGCTATCAGGGAACACAGACTCCGGCAGGGAATTCCCCTCCTTAGCTGTACGCATTATGAATGTGTTCCCAAAACGCTTTGTACGTATGGGTGGGATGTCCACCATGTACCGATGGCGCAACGCCGTACGTTTAGTGGTCCGATGATGGAACGGTCTTGGTGGAATTAAATTGTGCAATTCCAACGCACACTCCCCGAAGTGTAATCGATAGAAAACCGACAGGCCAGCAACTCGGCGTCGATGCTCAAGGCTTTGGAGCTTTGATTCGACAAGTGCATCATCACCGATGATTCTCTTGGCTCGCTTCTCAATCGACTCCAGAGCATCAAGCTGGTATTTGGCAGACCCATCCCAAAGATGAGAGCAGTATTCCATACACGATCGAACTTGCGCTTGATAAAGTTTGAGCAGCTGTTCCGGCGTGAAGTACTGTCTCACCTTGGCTAAGATCCCCAATTTTTTGGTAGCCTGTTGAGCTTTAGCCTCGATAAAAGAGCCGAAATTGAGGGTAGACGACAACGTTACCCCAAGAAGCTCAAAGTCGCCGGTTATCGGCTCGGTTACACCCCGGAATGATGAAGCCGGGTGGAATTGGCTCCGTTTGGCGGAAAAGAGACACGCCTGGGTTTTAGCAGCATTGAACTTGACCGGATTGGCATCGCCCCAATCGGATACTGCCTCCAAGGAAAAGTTCAAGCGTTCAACCATAGCCTCTCGGAAAGACTGAATCTGTGACCCACTAGCACGTGCATCGGACACGTATCTCTCAGCAACAGTGCTATCGTCTGCATACCCAAAGGTACCGGGTTTAAGAAGGTCGTTTATGTGCAGCAAGAACAGTGTTGCCGAAAGTACCGACCCCTGAGGGACCCCGGCATTAATTTCCATTTGACCGGACGAGCAGCCATCAATAACCACTCGGATGGATCGCCCCCTCAAGAAGTCTGCGATCCAGTCACACAGACCAGTGGGCAGACCGGAGGAAGGAAGCTTAGCAATAAGGCTATCATGCCAGACCCTGTTAAAGGCCTTCGAGATATCAAGGGAGACTGCAAGTGCTTCCCCATGCTTCTCGATGGCCTCGCTCCAGATGTGAATGGCATACGCTAGAAGATCCCCAGTTGACCGATTTCGGCGAAAGCCGTATTGACGATCACTGAGGATGTCATTAGCTTCTAGGTATGCCAGGAGCTTATTATTGATCACTCGTTCCATACTCTTGCAGAGAATGGACGTTACCGAGATAGGTCTGTAATTAGCAGGGTCAGCCCGACTACCCTTCTTGGGTACAGATTGCTTGTTAGCTTGCTTCCAAGCCATCGGTACTTTTCTGCCTCAAACGAAAGACGAAATAGGCGTGTCAGGATCGGAGACAGTTCAGGCGCACAAGTTTTTAAAACCGTCGGGACCGCTGGCTTTGTTCACGTCAAGGTTACGTAAAACCCTACAGACGTCCTTCTGATTGATGCGTATGTCTGCCATAGTCGTCTCGCATCGCTCAGGAAAGGCAGGGGGCCGCGCGTTACCGGAAACAAGACGTGAAGATTCCGCAAAAAGAGAGGCAAATAGATTTGCTTTCTCCTCAGCGGTGTGGGCCATCGACCCATCGGGTTTCAGCAGTGGTTGTAGTGGGCGCCCTGCGGACTTACCGTCCGCGTACCGGCCCATCGTGCTGCTCGACGAGGTGGGCAAGCTCTTTGAAAGAATGATTGCAAACCGCCTCGTCGCGCACTTAACACGGGTGGGGCCGGTTCTTTCGGACGGCCAATTCGGCTTTCGCAGGGCGCGCTCTACAGTGGACGCCATCATGCGCGTGCGAGCCGTCACGACGGGGAACGCGGTGTCCCAGGGCAGGTGTGTCTTGGCGGTGTCTTTGGACATCGCCAACGCCTTCAATTCCCTGCCCTGGAGTAGCATTGGGAGGGCACTCCGGTATCACCGGGTGCCTGACTACCTCTGTCATGTTGTCGAGGCCTACCTGTCGGACAGGTACATTATCTACCCTGGTCACCTGGGAGAATGGAAACGGCGAGAGATGTCGTGCGGTGTTCCGCAGGGATCGGTACTAGGACCACCCTTGTGGAACATCGGGTACGACTACGTGCTGCGCGGCGATCTCCCTGACGGGGTCAGCGTGGTCTGCTACGCAGATGATACGCTGGTACTGGCGCGGGGAGAGTCGTACCAGGCGGCGGTCGAACTAGTGACACGCAGGGTTGCGACAGTCGTGGAGAGGATCCAAGAGTTGGGACTCGAGGTGGCATTGCACAAGTCAGAGGCCATGTGCTTCCACGGCCCTCGGAAAGTGCCACCATCGGGTTCCCAACTAACGGTAGGAGGGGTTCACATCGGCGTCGAGTCGACGATGAAGTACCTTGGACTTGTCCTCGACAGCCGATGGAATTTCGAGGACCATTTCCGACGTCTGGCCCCCAAACTGGATCGTACTGGGGCTGCCCTCAAGCGGCTCCTGCCCAACCTCGGGGGTCCAGACGCCTCCTGCCGGAGGCTCTATGCAGGAATCGTTCGGTCCATGGCCCTTTATGGGGCGCCGGTATGGGCGCCGTCGCTTCGAAAGCGACCGGCGGCCAAGCTGAACGCAAGCCAGAGGGTCATGGCCATCCGGATGGTGCGGGGATACCGCACGATTTCCCGCGAAGCAGCGAGCCTCCTTGCTGGCCAACCACCGTGGGATTTGCAGGCAAAAGACCTTGCACGCATGCACGATCTGCGCATGGAGATGCAACGCCGGGGTGAAACTCCGCTGCCGCGCCAAGTCGCGGCATGGCGGGAAGACTTCCGGCGAGATCTCATAGTGGAATGGCGACAGCGACTGTTGCAACCCAGTGCTGGGCACGCCATAATTATGGCGATAAGTCCCCTCTTTGAGGAGTGGCTGGAAAGACCTCACGGCGTCCTTACCTACCACATGACGCAGGTCCTCACCGGACATGGTAAGTTCGGGAGGCTCCTGCACCGGATTCGTGCAGAAGAGACGCCCGGGTGCCACCATTGTGTGGACCGCCCGGAGGACACGGTGGAGCATACGGTAGAGGTATGCCCCGCTTGGGTAGAGCACCGTCGTGTCCTCGTGGGGGCGATCAGCGGCAGCGATCTCTCGCGCCGGGCCTTGGTACAGGCCATGGTCCGGAGTGAGGAGGAGTGGCAGGCGGTTGCCTCCTTCTGCGAAGCAGTAATGCTAGCAAAGGAGGCGGCCGATCGCGTGAGGCAACGGTCCTCACGCCCCAACCGCCGCCGGGATTCCGATCCCGATTTCCGGCCACCGTAGGCGCGGGCTTGCGGACGGCGAGCAATGGGTGGCTCGCCGTCCGATCGTCCGGTAACCGTCCGGACCGAGCCCAAGTCGTCGACGGCGCATAGTGTTCCACGCGCGCCTCAAGGAGATGTCAGCAACCGTAGGGGCCCAGCAGGGTCGAGGCCTACTGGGGCCATGGGTGATGTGAAAGTGACCCCCGGGGCCCTGGAAAAAAATGGCAAAGAAGGAACAGGAGTGGGTTTTTAGTCAGTAAAAGTCTGACACTACCTCCCGCTCCGCCCAAGAGCGCGGGATGTCATTAGATGATTTTCCCACCCGAAAAAAAAAAAAAAACAGTGGTGGTAGTGAGGGACGGCAGAAGTTCGATTCAACAGATTTAGCCAGGGACCAAAACGCTTTACTACCTGCTGGGTATGAAGCAAGTTTGTTCCCAATTCGGCCAATGTGAAAAAAAAGTAATTACCAAAGTTTTAGATCTTTTTATTACCTACAACTTTTCCATTTGACTTTTTTCCATAGGACTTTTAGTTTTGCCGGAAATCGAGAAAAAACGTTTTTTACCCTTAAAAACTCACCCCCATCCCCTTCCCGACCTCAAATCGCCCGTAAATTATTTTTCCTTTCATTTTTATAATATTCTCCTCCTTTTCTAATAGGTTTCATCCTGCTATTATTATTTTTTCACTTTTTATTATTTTTAAAAGCTTTTACCCTGGTCTAATACTATAAATCGCTTAATGACTTTTATATGGCTATCTGCTTCCATACATCTCTGTATACTATTATCAGCATAACATACATCTTCATACTAACCATATTATCTTACATAGTCTTTCATAGTGTTATAATACATATTGAAATATTGCAGCGCGATGACGAATTTGACGCAAGCCTGCCGCATCTGTGCATAGTGCCGGGTATAGAGGGGCATCATGAAAGGTTCCGATTGCTGTGCGAGCGCCTCAAGCTGCCGGCGCTAGTACTGCAGCCAGGACTCGATCGCATTGCAGAAACTGTGCACGAGACTGCTCAGAGATACGTAGATGTACGAACTCATAAATTACAAATAACCAATTTAAATGTAGTATTTTATCAACTCCAATTTTAACATTTTCTCATATTTTAAGGTGCTCTTGAACAAAGCCGGATTGAAAAATACTTTCTACTTAATGGGTTATGAAACTGGCGTTCTTGAGGCCTTGGAAATGGCAGCAATACTCGAAGATCTTGGTGAGTAATATTAGTGAAATACCGCAATTTTTTTAAATTGTAATATTTTACTAGATATATGACGTTAATTTAATAATTGTAGGTTTAAATGGGACAGTATATTGTCTTGGATGTGGACCAAACGAAGTGCAAACTGTGATTGAAGAAAATATCGCTGAATTCAAGATAAAAGAACAGCTGGAAAATGAAGTGCTCAAACATATGTTTAAGTTGATGGTAGGCGACGAAGTTGTGGATCTGGAAGGAGTACTTAAAGATATTACTTCGTGGCCGCAGAAAGTGGACGTATGTGTGCGGGCTTTGTTAGGTCGTGTGCCAAATTCGGCGCAGTACTCCCGTTCGCTAATAGAAGCTACCCTAGCGCGACTCGAGCGCGCGCGCAACTACGTGCCGCCGGCGCGCGCTTTGCGCTCTCAACTGGTGCTGCTGCGCGCCGCATCTGACGTAGTGTCACCCGCTCCAGCGCTGCAGCAATACTCCCAGCGCCCAGTCGTCATACACCAGCTCGCAGGACCACTGTCACACACAACTAAAGATATAAGCTGCTCGTCTATTATTAATGAGTACTTGGATCCAGCTATTTTAGAGTCATTCAAAGAAAAAAATATTTGCGAAGCATATCTTCTCAACCCATGCTCTTTTATGGTTGCTAATGAAGACTAAAAAAATATTTGGATGTTAAGCTAGACATTTTTAAATAAAATAAATTGAGTTTTGATTAAGCGTTTTGTTTTATTTAAAGATTTATATACTGACTACAAGTTATGAGGACAGTGAAGCGAGGGAAGTTAATCGTCCCAAACATCTTGAAATCAAAATAGTTGATGAAAACTGCATACAAATAATAATACCTACATTATACATAATCACTGCCATATTCTTGAAAACATATTTCCTCCATTTCTGCCGATATTTGGAAATTACTTGGAACACTTGATATTGGCAAACCGGAAGAGATTAGAAAGATTCATCATCAAAAAATAATGATAAATATTTTTTATTAATTCTTTACATAAATATACATACATGAGAGACAAATACATTAAATAATGAACAAGGCACACTTTATGATCCTTTGTGAGAGAATGGTCCATTTCGTTTCTTCTCAGGGTAGTCAGCTAGGAAACACCGGCTTCATCTAGTTTAAAATTACAAAAAAAAATTGATTTTGCAAAATAAATATCATTTATCATTTAATAGGATACTCTGTGTGGCGGATTACCAAGCTCTCATCCTAAATTTGAGTCTAAACCTAATGATTCCTATCTTTAAATCAATTATTAGAAAGATAACCTTTAGGTATCGTGTCTCTTGTCCGCAACCACTCCATCTCGATGCATACCTGAGTCGGCAGCTAGGTAAAAGATTATGGACGGCATTGACATTGAAAAAGCCTCAACCTCCACACTTCCGCGGGATAGTCTAACCTTAAGACTTGCAATGCTCAGATCTTGGAGTATTTCGTCAAGTTCACAAGATGATGTGGAGAATAATACATTGTCGTCAGCAAAGCGGAGGTTCGTTAGCTGGTGGCCACGAACATGTATGGCTTGTGATTGCCATGTATGAGGCAAGATGTTAAAAACCTCTTGCAGTGCGCTTGTGAACAGCTTGGGTGAGAGTGGATCGCCTAGTTTAACTCCTTTTCTACTTTGAAATTTGAACAGAAATGTGTAACTTGATGTTTGCAGAACTACTTCGATAAATAGTGTCAATAAGGTCAATGTACTCGTATGTGTGCATTACGTTTTGAGATTCTAAAGCATTGATTACTGAGTAATAGTCTGTTGAAAGCTTTGGCATAGTCCTCAAAGGCTAGATAATGTGGTTTACTAAATTCATTGTATTTTTCAATAACGTGATTGATAGTATGGAGGTGGTCGGTTGTGAAGAAATGGGGCCGATACCCTACTTGTTTCGGAATTTAATGAAGGAGAGGGTGTTGTAGATACCAAATAAAATTACAAATTAAATGTAATAATAAATATTCTTAAATAATATAAATATTATAACTGAATCACAGTTGTTTGTAGTAATAATCTATATATATATATAAAAGGAGAAACTGACTGACTGACATATCAACGCACAGCCGAAACCGCTGGGGCTAGAAGTTTGAAATTTTGCATAAAGATTAATTATATTTCGTAAGTGAGCACTAAGAAGGGATTTTTGGAAATTCATCTTCTAAAGGGGTAAAAAGGGGGGATTTCGTAAGTGTGCAAATTTTTTTTCCGTGGGCCAATTGACTCCAAACTTTGTACAAATATTAACCTAAATTAGTTTTAAAGTTTTCCATATTTATTTTTTCAGTACTACCCTCAGTGCAAGATTTAGGGGGTGTTAAAGTTTGTATGGGAGAATCTTATTCCTTGGGTTAATAAACTTGAAACTTGGCACGAATACATGTTTAAATAAATAACAAAGATTCCCATTATTCGTTTTTCAAAACTACCCTCAAATTACGGTTTAGGTCGTGTTCAAGATTTTTTGAAGTCTTACTGCGCGGCCTAATTTACTCGCTACTCGGTATTAGAAATTAGAAAAACAAGCCCTAATAGAGCAAATAGCGATTATTTATTTCTCAAAAATAGTTTCAACAACAACAAAAAAGTTCAAGTACATTCATGTATTTTGGTAAAATGGATTCCTCCATGTTTGTATGAAATATCTCTTTTTTAAATGTGCTAATAGATTTTCTTTTCAACGCAACCATATGATAACCTAATCCTATAATAACGTATCAATCATGTTATTTATATACGTACAATGACATCTACTGACCCAAATTGGTACAAACGAAAACATAAAATTAATTACAAAACAAGTTGGTGTGTCATAGTTAGCGTCTTCTTCGATAGAAATTATTATGCTAATTTAATGTTTTAAAAGTCTAAAAGCTTTTATTGATTAGTTCAGTAATACTTAAAGACACCATCGGTAGGCAAGATGTTGATGCTCATCAATTGGGTCAAATAGTGGATTACCGTCCTCCTTCACCAGTGGGCCGAGATACATGCACGAGCTCACTCAATACGCCATGACTTATGTACGTCATTATGGTCGCGCAGACTTATTTTTCACCTTCACGTGCAACCCTCGGTGGAAAGAAATTAAAGAAAATTTGTTTCCAGGCTAAAAACCTCACGATCGCCACGATATCATCGCACAAATATTTCGCATCAAAGTAAAAAAAAATGTTGGACTTGATAACTAAAGGAAAAATATTTGGTGAAATTCCGTGATGTAAAATGTTGGTTTTCTACTGTGTACACAGTAGAATACCAACATTTTCCAGACTTCGGCACCATCATATTCTGTTATGGTTAAAAAGACACATTTCTTCTGACATTACCTACTGATAATTTTATTTGTGCCGAAATGCCTGATCCCATCTAGATCCAAAGCTCTATGAGATAGTGAAATCTAATATGATACATGTCCCCTGTGGAAATTTCAACGCCAACTCGCCATGCATGAGAGACCAGCTGCTTTGCACTAAACGCTATCCTCGAACAATGCTTATAAAAACACTGACCGGCGATGACGGATATTCAAACTGCAGGAGACATCCTTCAGATAATGGCGGATTTACTGTGACCATAAATGGAGTAGAGCTTGATAATTGTTGGTAATCCAGTTCTTTCACATCAATGTGGAATACTGTAACTCGGTAAAATCGATTAAATATGTTTGTAAATATGTGAATAAAGGGTCTGACCAAGGTACTCTTTCTTTAAACAATTTAAAAGATGAAGTCAAAACGTATGAAAGTGGAAAGTATAGTATAGTTCAGAGGCAGAGTGGTGAATTTTCCCACGGTGTTTCATCTTGCTGTGCACTCTAAAAAATGGTCAAAGAGTATTTTTTAATCAAGAAAACTTAGCTAATAAAGGTTTCCTGTCCACCAAAAACGACTCTCACGTCTTTTTTTTAACTATGTCAAGTAGATGACTTTTCAAAGACCTTCCTGTATTGTGAAATCTGTGCATTCTATGTTTGGAACAGTAATCGGTTCGAAAGGAGGAAAAGAGGAGTAAATGTAGATGGTATGCTACACATTAAAAAAGACAACGCTTTAGGCAGGGAATATACGGTATATCCAAATAATACAGAGTGTTACCACATTCGTTTGCTTTTTTATGAAGTTCGAGGTCCAGAATCATAGAACATACGACTTTCAAATCAGCATGCAAGGCTTTAGGGTTACTTGAAGATGATCAACACTGACGTACAGTCCTAGGAGAGGCAGCCATGTATCAATAGCCGTTCATGGTGAGAGAGCTTTTCATTATATTGTTAGTTTTTTGTCAACTAGCGATTCCATTCAGCCTGTGGGATGAATTCAAACCATATCTTTCAGAAGATTTTAAGCGACACATGGAGAGGCAGGTAAATAATAATAATAATGGTGGTCCCTATCGTCCTTTCCACAACAGGTGTCATCCCGCATCATCTCCTCCATAGTCTAAAGTTATTAAATCTTAAAGATACCCTTTATATACCCTTACAGAAAGCTGCCATCTTAAATACATGTCGCATTGTCAGAAAGTTCTTACAAATAGACGAACACGAAATAGGTCTACTTCAGAACGTATCCACCACATAACATATCACATGCTACATTTACTTGGCTTGGCTCGTAAATGTACTTAAATACCAGCCTAAGGGCTAAGAAGTAAAAGTAAAAATAATAATAATAATAAATTATTTATTGCCCAAAGAAAAGAAAATACATAAAATAACGAACTATAACATTTTATAGATCAGATTTTGCGCCAATGATTAGACGCCAATGTGCAACATTTTCAAGCATAGTAATCTGGCCCTATTGTTACGTAAAGCAAAAATAATAGTCTGGGATGAAAGTACAATGGCAAACAAAAGAGCTATTGAAGCATTAAACAGAACTCTACAGGATAACAGGACATAAGAAGCAATGACAACTTAATGAGTGGTTTGACAATATTGCTGGCAGGAGATTTTCAGCAAAGGTTACCAGTTGTACCAAAAGGGACACGAGTGAATGAAATAAAGCATATATTAAAAGATACTGTACTAAAATCCTTCATCATTATCATCATCATCATCATTTCAGCCGAAGGACGTTGACTGTTGAACATTGGCCTCCCCCAAATGTCGCCATAACGAACGGTCCTGTGCATCTCGCATCCACCACATTCCTGTGACTCTCACCAGGATATCGGTCCACCTTGTGGGAGGCCGTCAACGCTGCGTTTAACTAAGATCCTTAAATTAACCAAAAACATGAGAGTACATCTCAGAGGGGACGTATCTGCAGGTGAATTTTCAGACCTTTTACTTCAATTAGGTAACGGCAAGTACCAACAATTAGATAGGGTTATAGTCATACCAGAAAAATTATGTACGGTAGTAAGTACAGTCAAAGAGAAGATAGGAAGAAATTATTCAGGTGTGGCTCAAATAAAGGACAAACCATTAGAATGGCTAAGAGAAAGAGCTATATTGACGTCTAAGAAAGACCGAGCAGCAGTTATCAGCGATATTTTGACATCAATTGAAGCTGAAGAAATAGTGTTTAATTCTATAAACACTGTGGTAAATGCAGACGAAGCACTCCACTCCACTATCCGGTTGAGTTTCTGAATACTATTAATCCAGTCGGCCTTCCATACCATAAACGTGAACTGCATGTAGGCACACCCGTGATGTTGCTTAGGAACTTGAAGCCTCCGAAGGTATGTAACGGTATCAGGATGCAAGTTTGATTCCTTTCAAATCAAAAGACTACAATTTCCTTTGAAAGTTTGCTTTGCAATGACAATAAACAAATCACAGGGCCAAACGCTTAAAACGGCGCTGCGCGCGGACGTAGTCGCGGGCAAAGCGCTAGTGTGTAAATAAAATAAGGTTACGAAATGATAAAAGGTACGATAATGGCTATTTATCAACAAAGTAAAGGTATAAGTAGTATTAGAAATATTTTAAAACTATATTGTGTGCTCACATATCTTGCTGACTTGGCACACTTTCAATAGGACTTCAAACACGCAACTTTGTTTTCGTAATCTCAACCCGTTTGTGATACTAAAAATACCAAAAGGTCATTGAAAAAACAAAAAACAAAAACAAAAAAACATCAAAACAAAACAACAAAAAAAAAACATCATTCGTCATTGTAAAATCATTGTGAAAACACAATAGAACACCATTTTATTTATATGTTCATTTGTTTTGCAATTACAATTTAAACATGGATAATGAAACATTAGTCATCAAATATATGTAAAAGAGTTTACTTCAGCAAAAAGCCGTTATCGATAACTTAACACGACCCGGTTACACCCCTAGCCTTGTCACTAGCTAAGTACAGGATTATTTCTCCAACCTCACTAGCCTCAGAAGATAAAAAGAAAGAAAAACATTTGGAGGTGTTAAGAAGAAGAAGAACAGAGAATAAAGTCCCGCAAACCTCCGTTGAGAAGGGAGGATCCTCCGACCAGACGGGATGTCATGTCTGGTGGGCTACTGCCCAATAGATGATTTCGGGATGTTCTATATGTTGAAATCGCGCGGAGAACTTTGATTGCGCGATGCAGGATTAGTTCTTATCTAACGCCATAGATGTCGCTACATCACTCCCCTCCGGAGATCGGAGATCGATGGTTCTTGATGCTTCTTGATGCGTGCCAGGCCAGTGGTAGGTTGGTTCCAGTGGGTCGGAACCGAATGCCACATAGTTCTCGGTGAGTCAGAACTGTCTGCGGTGATGCCCCAGTGAGTCGGGGTGGTGCTATCCCAGTGAGTCGGGATGATGCCCCAGTGAGTCGGGGTGATGATGCCCCAGTGAGTCGGGATGATGCTGCAGGCTCCAGTGAGTCGGAGTAGTGCTGCTGGCTCCAGTGAGTCGGGGCGGTGCTGTGCGACGTAGTGGCTTGACTGCTGGCGTCGACCAGGAGAGGTTCTTCGTGGCTCTTCATGTGACTGGCCGAAGGTGCAGAGTGCTTCGCCAAGGTCGCTGATGAGGCTGAGGGTGATGACCAGGTATGACCAGGTAGGCATGCTGGTGGTCAGGATACCCTTTAAAGCCGTGGGTGCTGGCTGTATGGCTTGCTGCTCGAAAGCTTGAGGAAGTGATGATGACGTCACGAAGTAGTAGCTGCACGAAGACTGCGCTGACGTTCTTTGTCGAGGGTCACCAGTTTGGAGGGGTAGGCTGGAACAGAGAATAAAGCCCCGCAAACCTCCGTTGAAAAGGGAGGATCCTACGGCCAAACGGGATGTTATGTCTGGTGGGCAGCTGCCCGATAGATGATTTCGGGCTGTTCTATATGTTGAAATCGCGCGGAGAACTTTGATTGCGCGATGCAGGATTAGTTCTTATGTGACGCCATAGATGTCGCTACAAACATTTTATTTGGCGGAACAAGGCGCAAATTTAGAACTAACAAATTATAAGTATATTATGTGAAAGAAATATGCGCCATATCCTAAGATCTTCCTAATGCGGTCATACTTGCCATTTATATTTTTTTTTTATTCTTGATAGGTTCGCGCTTGACCCACCCTGCATTAATTCTACAGGCATGCCAGCAGTTGCCATAATATCAGTTGTAACTGATCTAGGATTGACAGAGTTCACTCGTATACCAGAAGGTGCCAGTTCCATAGCAGCAAATCTTGTAAAATCATCCATTCCAGCTTTAGAAACGCTGTAAGACATCAGTCCTGGTACCTAAACCAATGTAGCTGCAATAATAATAATAATAATAAATAAGGTTAACGAGGACGTCGAGTTTCCCAAATTTATCTAGGGTTTTTTGAATGATTGTCTTCGCTTTTATGATGAGAGTGCTGGCTCCATGCTGTTCACAACGTTTAGCAACTTCATTCAGTTTTTCTACGTTTCTTCCAACAATGGCAACAGAAGCTTGGCAAAGCTTGGCAAAAAATAATTCCACGGTAGCTGCTCCAATGCCGGCGCTACCACCCGTAACAATGACCACTTTTTTGTAAACATCTTGAATTACTGTACGACACAAAATTTGTAGGAGTACTAAACTAAAGTGACTTACTTACATAAGTATCTTCGTATGTCTCATTCATCACTATTGATAAAAAGTTAATAGTGTACCTGCTATTGACATTAACTAATACTGTTAAAGTATTTTAATTATGATTAATTGGAGTTTAAGGTACGATGAGGAAGTGATACTAAGCAATCCTTATCACTTCTGCCGTCCGCAACAGATTCACTTCAATGTCAATATTCGGGTCCTGCCATTTTTCTACGGGCGCAGACGTTGCGGGAAGTTTTTAGTGGTTGATTTATTTGCTAAAATTTTGAAAGGCCGGTAAAATTTTTGGCCTAACTAATATTTGCCTGTGTTTAAATCTGTATAGATAATATTTAAGATTAAACAACAAATATCATTAAAAATAAATATTTTTCTGAAAACAGCATCAAAATAGGTTACTTAATTATACTGTCATTAGCATTTCAAATTTTTATATGAGAAAGAGAGGGAGTGTGGTGGGATTATCTCGTAACCTAATGGCATTGACATGACGTTTCAATGTTTGCATCCTTATTCTGTTACTTAACTTTTTCCCCTTCCACCAAATTCGAAAAGTACCTTTCTAGCATAATATGGAGCGGATTTGAAATATTTGTTCTATTTACAATTTTGGATAACGTTACTATCTAGAAATATCGATCTACTTTAATAACAAATTGAATTTAAAATAATTGATGCTGATATATGTTGGCGTATGATCGCCATCGGTGTCCACGTCACACAAAATACACACTCACAATATAGAATGGCAGGAAATGTTACAGAGTGATAATAAAGAAATACCTTACTTCAGTTCAAAGCTTCAATGTGGCTGTCGGCTTACATCAAGGGTCGGCTCTCAGCCTTTACCTCTTCCTGATGATAATGGACGCTCTGACGTCGGACATTCAGGAAGAGGCTCCCTGGTGTATGCTGTTTACCGATGACATTGTGCTGGTTGCCGAAAGTGGCCTAGAGGTCCAGAACAGATTGGAGGTGTGGTGGCACAGACTGGATAGTGTTGGCCTGAAATTGAGTAGAACCAAAACAGAGTACTTGTTCTGCGATTTCGGCGGTCTCTCCAATCTAGTGCCTTTAGCGGTTCATCGGTTTTACATACACAGAAAGTGACAAGCATAAAATTAACAAATCAAGGTAGAAATACACAATAAATTCTTATTCAAATATGACCGGTTGCTCTGATATTTTATAGAAATAAAAAGGAAGTGGTCAGGTTAAATCCTCACAAGTTTAACCGGATGTTTTATTATTTTTAAGAATTAGAAAGGAAGTCATCATTTAATTCGACATAAATTGAACAGGATGTTGCAATATTTAAAGTAAAATGAAATGAAATCCTTGTATAAATTCAACAGGATGTCGCAAAATTTTAAATAATCGAAAGGGAAGTTATCAAATTAAATCCTTAAATAAATTCAACAGGATGTTGCAATATTAAAAGAAATAATAATAATAATAATATTTATTTCTCACCACAATATAAGGTACATTTACATAGTTTATAGAAAGCAATACATTACTGCAGTTTTACAATTATAATGTTATATTGTGGGAGACTGGTGCCTAAGCTAGACGTAAGGCCTGTATTTCAGGACACCAGGACTCCCTCTCATTCGGAGATACATTTTTACACATAATGTACTCTCACATTATTAAATGCGGTAGGTTACTTATAACAGATCATGTTTACAATAAAATAGTTTAATTCAGTGTTAGTATTTAAGTGAATATAAGTTGTGTTTGGGTGTATGTGTGTGATGGTATGTGAGGGTGTGTGTGTGCGTGTGTGTGAGAGGGTGAGGGTGTGTGTATGTGTGTTTATGAGGGAATATGACTGAGATTAGGAAAATTATTGTTCGAATAGTGGGTTGATTTATGAACAGGATGCAATTGAATTAATTTAAAAGAGAATAACAATGGTAATTTAATAACCGGAAAATGGTATAGTGTTTTGTTAGCAAGTTACATCTGAGTTGCAAGAAGTTTTTCTGTGTCGTCATAGTTTAACTCCTGGAGCCAATTCCTTACTTTAATTTTGCACTTTTTGCTGGTGAGACTATAAAAAGACAGCTTCCTGTTTATGCTATTGTATAGAAAGCGACCTAGGTAGCAAAAGAAGCGTTTAGAAAAAACAGTAGTGAGTCTTTCATGATGGCGGTCTATGGGATCAAATCTTCTTTTACCATGTGACAGTACGGGATTGAATGAAGTGAGTCCATGCTGTTTTAGGTCCGTTTGCAATATAAACAGCTGACGGACAGTTAAAACTTTAGTCTCTTTGTATAAGAGTGCTGTGGGATATTGGAATGGCAGAAAGGAAGACACCTTCAAAACAGCTCTCTGCGTTCTTTCCAGTACTAGGATTGTGTATTTAGGCGCACCACCCCAAGATGTTATGCAGTAGGTCAAAAGCGATTGGGCGAGGGCGAAGTATACTGATTTCCGCAGCTTTTCGTCTGTTACATGCCTCAGAGTCTTGAAGACATAAATTAATTTACGCAATCTATTGCTAAGGGTGTTGATGTGTTCCTGAAATCTTAAGTTACAATCTATAATAATACCTAAGTACTTTACGCTGTTCACCTTTTGTAAGTGTGTGCAGCTACATGTATTGTCATTTTGCTTAGAACAGCAGTGGGCTATAATGGAGTGCGTTGCTGTAGTTGTACGCATGTAGTTTTTTAAGGAAAAGGCAATGTACTTCGTTTTATCAGCGTTCAGTGTGAGAACGTTTCGGTGCAGCCACTCTGTCACAACGTTAAAGCCTGCCTGGGCATGTGCATATACTTCATGCCATGTGCTAGCGCTAAAGAGAAGGGCAGTGTCATCGGCAAAAGTTATGATTTTACCTTTATGGAGAGTGAGCGAACCCAGCTCGTTGATGTATATCAGAAAGAGGGTCGGCCCAAGTACGCTACCCTGTGGCACGCAAAAATAAACAGTAAGTGATCAAATTAAATCCTTATCAAATAATGGTTTTGCGCCCACACGGCCATTCTGATCTCAGCGCGCTCTCTGCGCTGTACAGAACTTTACATGAACTCTGATCACCCGCATTAGGTTTAATCTATATTATAGAGCATCCGACATTTTACATAAAATCGACGTCACCCACGTCGAGTTTGCTAAAAAATACACGGCAAACATTTTATTGGCGTCACCCACATCGGGTTAGCCACAAAATTACACAGCATCAAACATTTTATCGGCGTCACCCACATAGGGTTAGCCCAAAATCAAACAGTATCAAACATTTTATAGGGGTCACCCACATAAGGTTAGCCCAAAATTACAGTATCAAACATTTGGTGTAAATTGGCTGATTGGCATTACACGGCATCACTCGCCTGCTAGTCCTAACTTGCTATCACCCGCCTAGGATCTAGCTATACCAAATGGCATCATCCGCCTTGGATAAAGCCCCCTAACTATCATCACCCGCCTTGGATCTAGCCATACCTCATGGCATCACCCGCATTGGATCAGCTCTGGACAGGTAAAAAGGATACGCATGGTGGCCAGCATGCGTAATAGGTGGGAAAGGGACTAATTAATCTAATTAATCTAAGATCGCGCTTAAAGAATGGTTAATGGTTTGAATAGATTCGAATAAGAAATCAATATAATTTATTTCATAGCAAAAAGCCAGTCCACATTAAAACTATCTACGGCATTACCCGCCTTGGATCTAGCCATATTCTTTCATGGCATCACCCGCATAGGATATAGTCCCTCTAACTAGCATCACCCACCTTGGATCTAGCCATCTCTTATGGCATCACCCGCATAGGATCAGCTCTGCACAGGGAAATAGGATACGCTAGTTATCAGTCAGCGTAATAGGTAGGAAAGGGACTAGTTAATGCGATAAATCTAATTCACAAATTCTCCGCCCATACGGTCGGTTCTTTATCATCAAAAACTCAAAATCATGAACAGATTTTTTGGAACATCTTAAATAATAACTGTAACCATGCTTTACTTTATAGCGCCATTTGGCAATACTTGTAAATTAATAGACTTTTCTAAATCTTTGATCAAATTTTGTCATTGTCTTTCATACCGATACATTAAGACATCCTTTTTTCAAAAGATCTCATTCCGTCTTTGTTCGTGTCAAATCTTAACTTGTCTCCAAATTATCGTTCTTCCATCTTTATTTTACATGAAAGCTTAAAACACAATGGCAACACGTTATTTAAAGCAACACAAACATGGGAAACTTTCACGTACTTTTTGACGTAAAATAAATATAATCAACTGCAAATCTTTGATTGCCACTGTTTATTAATAATTAATAATTTATTTTATTTATTCAGATAACAATGATCCATAATGATTAGTAACAATTTAAAACTTGTATACTATGTTAGTAGGTACAAAATACAATCATAACATACATTTTATTTTACAATTTAATTGAATAATAAAAAATAAAAATAAAAAATTGAAAAATTGAAAAGTTAAAAATTGAATAATTTAAAATTTAATATAATAAAATTGAATAATTGAATAATTACATAATTTAAAATTTAATAAAATAAAATTGAATAATTTAAAATTTATAATACAATTGAATAATTTAAAATTTATAATAAAATTTAATAATTTAACAATTCCAACAATTTCCATGTAATTCCATAATTTTATTTTTATTTCACCGTCCCAACAACAATGCTTACCCAGAGCGAGTGCATCGGACACTGATATTTATTACATATAATCCTCAGAATGCTGTTGCTGCTGACGCGTACTCTGCCTAATAGTGACGACACACGCTTGCGTCGTATTGCGTAAAAGTCATCCGTACGCGCTTCTGCAAACATTGCGGACGCACTGCAGAACCTCGGCAACCGCAACAACATTCTGAAGATGTTATTATACTGCACTCGCAGAGCGCTGTATGCCCTCTGGGTATAATTAACCCACAGGCTGCTCGTGTAGAAAGATTGACAATATGCTTTGAATAACGCTAACTTGACTTCAGCTGAACAACGAGCAAACCTGCGAACCAACATATTACCCCGGACAGCCAGCGCCCTGCGTTCAAGTTCAATATCTTCATTGTCCTTGAGATCATCGGTGATAATATGCCCTAGATATTAAAATTTTTACACTCTAGCGAGAGGAGAACCGTTCAAATGAATGGGTGGAGGTTCATGTGGGGTATTATCACCGAGCCCAAAAAACATACACTCGCTCTTGGTGGCATTGTACATGAGACCATGTCTCTCGGCATACTGCTCGCAAACCCGCAGCATGTCGCGGAGAGCCCCTATTGATGGGCTCAACAGCACCATGTCGTCGGCGTAACTTATATTATTGACAGCGACTCCATCAATGTGACAGCCCGCATGCATGCTGCTGAGCTCGCCAATCAAACTGTCAATATATACATTAAAAAGGGTGGGCGAGGAAATCCCCCCCTGCCTCATGCCACACTCCAGCCTGTACTCCTCAGATAAGCAATCCGCCCACTTAAAGACGTTTAATTGATTGTCATACCAAAATTTAAATACCTCCACTAGTTCCGCAGGTACATTTCATTCTCGAAGTTTATCCCACAGGACCTCATAACAAACAAGATCGAAGGCCTTGGACAAATCTAGAAAACAAGCATAGACTGGTGTCCTTCGATCCAAATAATATCTAATCGTATGCTTTACACAGAGAATGGCACTCTCAGTAGAGAGGCCAGGTTGAAAGCCAAATTGCGCGTGATGTAAGTTTAAGTTCTTTCTTAACTGAATATTAAGCAGATTATCCAGTACTTTAGCTAAAATTGTAGCCAGGGAGATGGGACGATAATTCTTTTTATCACATATGTCAACAGTTTTACATTTAACGATTGGTACGACTATAGTTACTTATGACCCATGCACAGTGAGAAAAACATGGCCAATACTCTGGGTAAATAACAGCCTGCATGTCGTAAATGTTCAACAGTCAAGCTGTCATGTCCAGGCGATTTACCACGAGTCATGTTGTCAATAATACTCCTAATATCTTTAGATGTTATTTGTACAGTGGTAGTTGTATCTGGTTGGAGGCTGCATTGTGACGATACTGGAGATAAAGGTGAGCTTACCTTAAAATGTGATTTAAATATATCAGCTATTTTATTACTTAAATATATCAGCTATTTTATTACAATCCCTTTCCGAATTTATGCATTCAGCTCGACTTTGTTTTATATTTAATTTATTAGTACATTGCCAGAATTTCTTCAAGTCATGTTTAGTACAATGAGTTGCCAAAATGTCCATTTTAATTTGTTCAGCATGGTCTTGACACCACTTAAGCCGGGATTTAAAAATTTTCCTACTATTGCACATAGCGTCATAAAAGTATCCGGATGAGGGTTTCCCATGCCAAACCCAGTTGTAGAAATTATTTTTAGCCAATAGATGTGCCTCCTTTACATGCTTATTCCAACCGTACACCGGCTTTTTACCTTGACCTCTACTATGTATGACATTATCATAACTCTCTATACTGGCCTCCTGCAGCGTTTTTATAATTTTATTATACATTATATCTATACTTTTATGATGTTCTAAATTGTTACAATATTTATCAGCGCAGATCTGAAATTCTTGCGGAAAGTCTATACGTTTAAGATAATTATTACAAATTTCGCTATATCGTTGGATTTGTTCTGGAGTCCTATTGCCCCAAGCTATTTTATTAGGTACATAATTTGAAGTAGTTTTCTTATGTCTTACTCTATTATAATTACATTCTATTTCAATAGGAAAATGATCAGACCAGAATACATTATAATGAATTTTTACATTTAATATAATTTTATAACCCATTTCAGTACTAACACAATGGTCAAGCCACCGACACGTACCATGAACGTCACTAATAAAAGTATAGTCACCTGCGTTACGGCCCAGTCGTTCTACGTCCGCACAAATCCATCTTTGCTCCCCACAAAAGTTCATGAGTTCACTATAAAAGAGTCCACCCGGGTGGGCATTAAAATCACCAATTACTAACACTGATTCCACACCACTTGTTACGGACACGAGCATGTAATTTAGAATCACTAAATATAAGCAACATTACGTCATTCACAGACGCGTAATGTATGTACATAGGCGCTGTACATAATGGAGAGCAAGCCTATCAGAGGCTAGACTATTGTCCAATCAGCTACTGGGATAGTATATAAGGCTATGTACTGAGTTCTTAGAAGTACATAATGCGGTTCTTAGAAGTAAATAGTACAGAAAAACCGTTAAGAATAATCTGGGTTTCTATTGGTAGATTACAACGGGGAAAATCACGCCACTATTGATGACCAATGGTGTGCTTGCCGTATGCGGGGGGTCGGGAGGTGAACGTCAGCCGGCCTCAACAGGATTAGGAAATAGACTAGAGGAAAAGGGACTCTCTCCCACGACTTGCGACCGGCTGAAAAAGTACTTAAGCTGCACTTTCGTTGAAGACGACGTTCTCTCTCTGCAGTTCGACTCGAAGCGTCACTGCGACAGTTTGTCTTGGCACCCTACGCTCCTGGAGCAGCCCTAGATTTCCAGATTTCCTAAGTTATCTAACGTATTAGAGTCAGTGAAGTATTGTTAAGTAACTGTGAACTATTTGTGAGTTAGCGTCACGCGTATGTACGTAAAGGACTCGATATTTACACGTGTTATGTGAAGTCTGTATTTTTATACGTGTTAAATAAATTGGCTGAGGCCTTTCAAGCGTGACCATTGTGTTGTGTAATTATTTACATCCTCTGCCCCCAACAGAGGAACTTTGGTCCTTCGAGAGCCGGATATTGGTCCTTTGGTAAGGAATATCGAGCGGCTTATTGTGCGTCTTTGGGGAGACGTGAAGAAATACAGTTGGGTGTCGAAGATTGAAGAAGGGAACGCTTCAAGCTCGAACAGGAACGCTGCAAGTAAGAATAGGAACGCGGCAAGTTACGTTTCGAAGAAACCTATTTTCAAGAAAGAAGAGGAAAGCTTTCAAGAAAGAAAAGGAATACTTCAAGTGGGAAAAGGAACGCAGCAAGTCACGTTACGAAGAATACCTATTCTGAAGATTGAAAAGGAACACAGGAACGCAGCAAGTCCGACCCAGTAGGTGCTTAGGATTGTCGCCACGTCGGGAACTTCGAGCCGCCAGCGTCGTGTCGAGCCGTCGTGTCAAGTCATCGTGTCAAGCCGTCGTGTCGAGCTGCAGAGAGGGATCCACGGGTCCTTTACGCCGTCGCGTCAAGAACCTTTTAAGCGGGTGGACCGCGGCTCAGGTACGTGCCACCTAACGGTGTCAAAGGTGCGTGCCTGAGTTAACGCCGTTTCAAGGCGGTGCGACATATTGTGCGGTGTCGCCAACCAAACGTGGTTGAACAGCACTACTGCGCCTGTAAGGCTGCGCACGTTGCGAGGGCCGGACTGTAGGCACTGCCGAGGCAACCGGTCGTTCCCACCGGTTGCTGAGCACCTCGTAGCGCGTGTAGTTCTCTGCAGGGTAGTCCCCACCTTTCCATTTCCTGCACATTTTCCATCCCTGCCGGAGCATATCCCTCTCATAGGGCCCTCCGGTAGGTCTGATAGGGCCGCTAGGGCATTGATAGAGCTAGGGTGCCAAACGAGGAGGAAGGATGCCGACTACAAGAAGCCAGAAGAACGAAGATACGCAAGCCCGCGTGTTTGAAGACCCCCCCGCGTCACCGTCGTCCCGCGCGACAGTATTATCACGCGCTAACCCCCGCGTTACGATTCCCGCGTCTGTACCAGTTCCTGCAACAGTGCCTACGAACGCGCCGACAGCCGAGAACACTACGATGGATGCTATAACGTCAGCCGCCGCCGCGACCGCCATCCCAGCGCCCGCGCCCGCCGTTGATAGGATAAATAGTAGGTCGCCCGTCCAATCCGTACGATCGCGCCAATCCACCGCTAGTGCTGTACTGCGCATTAGGCAAGCAGAATTACATGCTGAGGAGCGCCTCGCCGCGATACGCCGCCAGGAGTTGCAACTCGAAGCCGAGCTGGTTAAGAAGAGATTAGCGATAGATGTAGCTACCATTCGCGAGGAAACAGATCGAGATAGTGATATAGCCCAGGACGTCGCGGACACCGATAATCGAATCGATAATTGGCTGCAATGCGCGCAGCCTACGGGGGACGAGGGATTACCATCGCTGACTCCGCCGGATCAAACGTCGTCAGCGATACGCGCACCCGCCCCGGTTCACATACGGGGGGAGGAAGCCGAGCGCGCCCGGGGTAGGCAGGAATTTACGAGGCCGCGTACGCCACAGTATGAGGAGCGAGAACGCGCGTACTTTCCGAGAGAGGAGCCGCCCCGCGTAGAGAATAAGGAGCCCCGCGAACCTAGGTTCCGATCACCGCCTAGGTCGCGACATAAATCTAAATCTCGATCTCGATCTCGATCCCGAGATATCGATAAGCTAGCCGACGCGTTAAATAGGATGACACGTTATCGACCGCCGCCGCGTCAAGCGATAGAGTTGCCCATTTTCACGGGAGCGCCGCACGAGTGGTTGCTGTTCAAGTCAGCAATGCGAGACTCGACACGAGAGTATGGATTCTCACGAGGAGAGAACTTAGCGCGCCTACGCAACAGCCTGAAAGGTGAAGCGAGAGAGACCGTGTCCGCGCTACTTTGCACCGCTGCTGACCCCGCCGTGATAATGCATACACTCGAACAGTGTTACGGACGTCCCGAGATTATAATCGACAAGTCACTCGACGATTTAAGGAAATTACCGCGACTCGGTACGACGGCCGCTGAACTCAACGCGTTCGCGATAAAGCTGCAGAACATCGTCAGCGTGCTATCGTGTCTGGATGATAGGGGGTACCTACAAAACCCAATGCTGTCCAGACACGTGGTAGAGAAGCTCAGCCCACACATGCGCGCGCGTTGGTGTGATTACGCCCAAGAGCATGGTAGTCGCGTGGAAGCAGAGATCGTTACGCTGTCGCGCTACCTAATGAGGGAAGCTGATCGGGCCGTAAGATACGCGTACTCGTCGACCGTGACTACGACGTCAAAGGAAGCGACGCGTCAGCAAGCTCCCGCCAGAGCACAAGCGGTCATTAAGAGGAATAAAGCGCGCGTACCCGCAACGTACGCCGCCGCCGAGCGACCTGGCGAGGACGAGAGAGAGAGGGCTAAGAAGACGTGCTTGTGCTGTGGCGAGGGACATGCCACGCCAAGCTGCAAGAAACTTGGTGACATGACGGTCCAACAAAGATGGGAATGGGCCAAGGAAACTGGAGCATGTTTCAAATGTCTGGCGAGTAAACATCGTCGATTCAAGTGTACCGCGAGGAAGTGCGGAGAGCAGGAATGTCGTAGATCGCACCATAGGCTACTCCACACCGCCGACCGAACGTCGGACGCGGCTAGCGCCTCCACCGACTGTGGGACCAGGAGCGTGAGGGAAGAATCGGCGACCACCGCATCTGCCCATGCCGGCAGCGAAATGAGCGCGGTGTTACTCAAAGTGTGCCCAGTAACGTTGCGGGGGCCTAACGGTAAGGAAATAGAGACGCATGCGTTACTGGACGAGGGCTCCACTGTTACGCTACTCGACGAAGAGATAGCTAACGAAATGGGCGCAAAAGGAATTAAGCGAGCGTTACGCGTCCACGGGATTACGGCCACGCGACAAGAGAACGACAGTCGTTGCGTGGAAATAGGAATCAAGGGAAAACGCTCAGAGTGTTTTAACATACGCGCGCGTACTGTTAAACGCTTAAATATAATTAGTCAGACCGTGAAAGCGAGCTATCTACGCTGCGAACACATGAAACGTATACCTGCACGTGACGTGTGTTACGAGAATGCGAAGCCACGCCTATTGATAGGCGCCGATAATTGGCATTTGATAGTGTCGCGAACTTTGCTCACGGGACGGCAGAACGAGCCAGCAGCTTCACTTACGCAGCTAGGATGGGTGGTACACGGAACGGTACCACGGCGCGTAACTGAATTCGAGGCGAGTAGCGGGATAGCATTGCACGTGCACCCACAGGAAATATCCGATGATTGCGAAGAGTTAAAGGACCTCATCACATCGCATTTCTCGATCGACGCTCTGGGGATAGTTCACCAGCCGAGACCAGTGCTGGCGGACGAACGGGCGAAGGATATTTTCACGAAGACTGCTCGGCTGGTTAACGATCACTACGAGGTAGGGTTGCCGTGGCGGAGTGATGAGCCACACCTACCACCGAGTTACGATATGGCCTTTCGTAGACTCAAAACCATTGAAAGGAAAATGGATAAGTCAGCTGACTTCAAAAAAGCATATGTGTCGCAGGTCAATAACCTCATAGAAAAGGGGTACGCGAACAAAGTAGCCGAGAATGTAGGTAGGGAGAGTGTCATACCGGAATGGTACCTACCACATTTTGCCGTCACGAACCCGAATAAACCTGGGAAGATACGTTTAGTTTTCGACGCGGCAGCAACCTCTGCAGGGAAATGTCTGAACGACGAGTTACTCTCCGGGCCCGACATGTTGAATACTCTCTATGGCGTGTTATTTAGATTTCGTGAAAGGTCGATAGCCGTCACCGCGGACATACGAGAGATGTTCCTTCGAATCAAGATTCGGCCGGAAGATAGAAGAGCGCAGAGGTTCCTGTGGCGTGGCAACGATCGGTCCGGACCACCAGTCAAGTACGAGATGGCGTCCATGATTTTCGGTGCTAGGAGTTCACCTTTTCTAGCACACAGCGTGCGCAATAAGAACGCGGACGATTGCCGAGAAAGTCGCCCGCACGCGCACTACGCCATCACGCGTGCTCACTATATGGATGATTGGGTGGACAGTTACGACACCCGGGAACAAGCGGCTGAGGCTATGAGGGAGGTGGTCGCCGTGCACGCAAGAGCCGGTTTTCAGTTGGCAGGGTGGCAAACCAACGAGGCCGACCTACTATGCGAGATAAGCGATAGCGACAAGTCCAGTTCGCCAAAGGAGTTAGGAGCGAACGCACATCCCTACGGAAAGACGTTGGGTATTATGTGGCTACCGACGACTGACGAGTTCGCCTTCAACGTGGAAATGCCACGAGTGCCCGCCGAGGTGAAAGCGCGCGAACGCGCACCGACAAAGCGAGAGACATTAGCAGCAGTAATGTCCATTTTTGATCCGCTAGGCATGCTTAGTCCGTATACGATAACGGCTAAGATAATGTTACAAGACCTGTGGCGCAAACAGACCGGATGGGACGAACCTTTGCCCCCGGAAGAGGCTTGCATTTTTGAAGAATGGTTAGGTGATTTAAAATACGTAGCGAACCTACGACTCCCGAGATGTTATTTTAAAGGTGGTGTAGTGAATAGAACTCTACACACGTTCGTCGACGCGAGCGAGCAGGCGTACGCGGCGGCGGTATACATGAGGTCAGTGACCCCTGAGGGAAGAGTGATCGTGACACTCGTCGCAGGAAAAGCAAGGGTCGCGCCAATGAAGGCGCAAAGTATACCGCGGCTCGAATTGCAAGCGTGTCTAGTAGGTGCGAGGTTAACCGAGCAAGTTAAACGGGAACATCGTTTTGAGTCGTTAGATACGACATACTGGAGTGACTCCAAGACCGCCCTACATTGGATAAGGAACGAATCTTCAAAGTACACGCCGTACGTCGCGCACCGACTTCGGGAGATATGTGAACTCACACAAGCAAAACAATGGCGCTGGATACCATCGGCTTATAATGTAGCCGATGACGCAACTCGGTCCGGAATGACGCAACTGGAAAGCGACAGTAGATGGTTCACTGGTCCCCTCTTCCTGGGCGGACCAGAACACATCTGGCCAACGGAGATCGCGCAGGGAGAGGGGGGTGATGAGATCGTCACCCACATAGCGCGCATCACCAGCCACGTCGACGCGACCGCCGAGAAATGTATGGCCATATGGGAAGATAGTGCGCACCATACAAGGACCTGATGGTGTCATACGCAGCGCTGAGGTACAGACGCGTGGAGGCGTTTTCAGACGCCCAGTTAGAAGGCTCGTTGTCCTGGCCGATGGAAGTTAGGCTCGCGTTGCTACGCCGGGGGGAGGCTGTTACGGACACGAGCATGTAATTTAGAATCACTAAATATAAGCAACATTACGTCATTCACAGACGCGTAATGTATGTACATAGGCGCTGTACATAATGGAGAGCAAGCCTATCAGAGGCTAGACTATTGTCCAATCAGCTACTGGGATAGTATATAAGGCTATGTACTGAGTTCTTAGAAGTACATAATGCGGTTCTTAGAAGTAAATAGTACAGAAAAACCGTTAAGAATAATCTGGGTTTCTATTGGTAGATTACAACGGGGAAAATCACGCCACTATTGATGACCAATGGTGTGCTTGCCGTATGCGGGGGGTCGGGAGGTGAACGTCAGCCGGCCTCAACAGGATTAGGAAATAGACTAGAGGAAAAGGGACTCTCTCCCACGACTTGCGACCGGCTGAAAAAGTACTTAAGCTGCACTTTCGTTGAAGACGACGTTCTCTCTCTGCAGTTCGACTCGAAGCGTCACTGCGACAGTTTGTCTTGGCACCCTACGCTCCTGGAGCAGCCCTAGATTTCCAGATTTCCTAAGTTATCTAACGTATTAGAGTCAGTGAAGTATTGTTAAGTAACTGTGAACTATTTGTGAGTTAGCGTCACGCGTATGTACGTAAAGGACTCGATATTTACACGTGTTATGTGAAGTCTGTATTTTTATACGTGTTAAATAAATTGGCTGAGGCCTTTCAAGCGTGACCATTGTGTTGTGTAATTATTTACATCCTCTGCCCCCAACACCACTGCTGTCTATTATTGCACATATCTCGCTCAGGCATTCCGTGAACTCGATAAGATTATCACTGGACTCCACGGGCATATACACGCAAATAATTAATACCGCACATTCGCTATTCACTACCACCTTACACGCCGCTAACCGATCAGTACTGCATTCCACGGGAGTGACGGACACAAACGCATTCTTTCGCCATAGAATAGCCAACCCCCCATAAGGTCTTCCTTTCAGACATCTCATTGATGTGTCAACCGAAGATTTCCCAAAATAAGCAAATTCCTCACTTATTGTGCCCAACAGTGGGATATCGTGTGGAAGTAACCACGTCTCCTGTAGTGTTATAATATCTGCCATGCCACAGAACGATCTTACACACTCCATGGAGCGCTTAAAACCCTTACAATTAAACGTCATAATTTTATTAATAATAATAATAATAATAACCCCATCGCCGTATCTCTACGTTGACGTCGTGGTGGGGCTTGCGTGCTCCAATATACCCTAGGTCTGTATCGGTAAAGTTTGCTTTGCCGTAATATGCCTAGGGTGAGGGGCCAGACTAAGAGAGATACAATCCGCAGTGCAGTTTTGTGGCGAACTGTTGGGCATTAGCGATCCCACGGACCCGATCTCCCGGGAGAATTCTTGTTCTTCATCTCCGGCTTGCCTTTATTGGCCGGCCGTAGTGAACACTGACGAGGAACTGAGCTCCCACCTCTCTCTTGCCTTTATTGGCTGGCTTGAGTGGAGATTCGCAAGAGCAAACGTGCTCGGGAGAAGGATGTATAATCCAGTAAGGTGCTGGTAGGGATCTTGACCGTACTTCCGGGATTGTCCTGATAGCCGTGGTATACCTTTCCACTCCTTAAGCACCTCAGGATATGTTGCCCTCTTGTTGCTACGTCACTTCGTGCTAGCGGCCGTTTTTGGGGGCCCATTTATTGAGTGTGCAAGTCACCCCCTGCCTTTTTTCGATGCATATTAATAACGTTGTTCAGGCAGGGGCCATAGTCTTGACATAGTTCCATGTTACCAGTCCACTTAAGACTCCAAAAACCATAGCCCTATTATCTTTGTTCTCCATATGTCGCAACAGTTTTTCAATAACCGGGGGTTGTCCTTGGGTGCACTAGCATAGCGCGTACAGGGATAATCGTCGGTTGGTATCATGTTCCATTATAATTGTCTAAAGGGCCTCTGCGAGTTGGCTTCGGCTCCTCGTACGCCTCCCAAAGGTCCAGGACCTCAGGGTCCTGAGATAAATAAAATATATAAAAATAATAATAATAATAATATAATAATAACAGTACAAACCGACGAAAAACATTTATGAAGCTCTACAAATGTCAACCTGACAGTTTGCCCGACCAGCATCCTTAGCTATTTATTAGATGTGTGGATTGTGATAATCAATACCCGGGAGGATCTTTTTTATTAAATCGGACTAATTTAGTCTGATTATTATTATATAGTTATCAACACCAATTCAAACCATTACTGTTTATTTGTAAGGTTTACCGTTACTTTTTCTAATATTATTTCGTTTAGAAAGTTATATTTAACTAATATTGAAGATGTGACGCAATCATGTTTAGGAGTTTTTATTTTCGATTTGAATTTTATCAAAGCACAACGCAATTATCAGTCATATCAACAAAACTAAGTTGTTCAACTATTTTGAAGAATAAAATTGTGTCCAGCTCTTTTTTAACGAGATGTCAGCCGTTATGATTAATCGTAGAAATCTTTACTTTTGGAACAAGATATCAACTTATTGCAACAGGATATCCTCATTATGAATTTTACAGACACTTGCACTTTACCAGTGACTTCGTTCGCAAGAAAACCTTAACTGCCCTTAAACCGTATTTTGAGGGTAGTTTTGAAAAACGAATAATTACAGTCTTTATTATTCATTTTGATCAGAATTTGTGCTAAGTTTAGTAACCCAAAGAGCAAGATGATTCACCCGTACAACCTTTGATAACCCCCAAATCGTTTTATGGAGGTAGTTTTGAAAAACGAATAATGAAAATATTTTTAGCTAAGATTCCTCCTTAAAAGTTAAAATAATAATAATAATAAAGCGTTTATTTTTCTCCACCACATAATGCAAAAATAACAATTCATAAGTACAGTACATTGTTACAGTAAGTACATTTACATTGATGTTGTGGAGACTGAAGCCTGTACTAGGAAAATCCTGTGTTACAGGACTCCAGGCCTCCAAACTACCCAGACTTGTTACAAGCTATATAAATATTTACAAAGAGCGATAATTTTCACTTGATGGAAAATAAATAAAACAGTTCAAAGACTTAACTAATTAAAAACAAACAAGGGTGTGAAAATGTGTTAAGTGTGTGTATAGTGTGTAATTGTTAAAGGTAACTTATATGGTGTAGGTTTGGGACGTAATGTGCTGTATTTCTATGAGGTCACCTCCAAGAGTTTCTCAGTTGCTTCATAATCGAGAGATTGGAGCCAGTTTAAGGAAAGCCAGTTTAAATAAAAGGAAGCCATGTGTAAAATTCGACATTCCTGGGCCCAGTAATTTTACTTATGCGTTGGTATAAACAGATATCAAATTAGACATTTTCCAGAAGAGTACCAACGGTGTACTCTGTCCCTGTTTTAAAGAACTAAACAAGAAGTGGCCTAAATGTTTAATAGCCGTCACTAAAACGATAGTTTCGAGATTATTTAAATAATATTATCATTTAGTATTGATCTTTCGCATACTAAAACGATTATTCTGGCTAACAAAAAGAATTTTTATGCCCCTGGATCATAACTTCAAGTTACAACTTAACCAAATGAAAAGTCTTTACGGAGCCCAAAAGACCTAATCAGGCCTAAAATAGTCAAAAGAAGAGAGACAAATCTACTTACAAAGTACAGATGAACCTACAATGCTCATGTGTTTTCACGAAAAAATTAGCTTAAGAAAAATAGAAGTTTGTAAATAATGATTTAAGATAGATTTAAAAAACAAAACTATTCAAAAATCAATCCAACAATAGATCCGACAATCGATTCAACAATCAATCCCACAATCGATCCAACAAGCTAACCAAAAATGTAACGAAAAATCGATTAAAAAAAAACCTGAACCTGTATAACTGGTTAAATTATTCTACCTTTCCAACCGTCTCATGGTTACCAGACTAGAGGGACCATTTGAAATATTAAAAAAAAAATCCTAAAACATATAAGGCAAAAACTGCAAGTCACTTTGTTTCTTTGTTTTATAGGTATCTTCTGTGACCTGTCTAAGGCGTTTGATTGTGTGGTTCATGAAACATTACTCCTGAAACTTGAGAATTACGGACTAGGCAAAACAGCTTTAAGCTTATTAAAATCTTATTTGATTGACAGACAGCAACAAGTTCAAATAAACGGTGTCAATTCGTCGGGATTAAATGTGAAAATGGGGGTACCCCAAGGTTCAATTTTAGGTCCTTTTTTATTTTTAGTTTATATTAATGATTTACCCTATTTGTTGCAAAATAAACTTAATATGGTGTTGTTTGCCGACGACACTTCTTTGATTTTTAAGATAAATAGAAGGACTAATAATCTTGACGACGAAAATAACGCACTATTGCAGGTCCAAAACTGGTTCACTGCTAATAATCTAGTTTTAAACGGGAAAAAAACTAAATGCATAAGATTTTCCTTACCGAATGTCAAAAGTAGTGATTGTGACGTAATACTAAACGATGAAAAACTAGAATTTGTCGACAAAACTGTTTTCCTGGGGATAACGCTTGACTCTAGGCTACAATGGGGTCCTCATTTAACATCTCTTGCTGAGGACGGCTTAGCTCAGCTGCATATGCTGTTAGAAAAATCCGCCAATTTACGGATGTTGATACCGCTAGACTAGTCTATTTTAGTTATTTTCATAGTATCATGTCATACGGTATCTTACTATGGGGACGGGCTGCAGACATCGACTCAATTTTTATACTACAGAAAAGAGCCATCAGAGCTATTTACAATCTTCGCCGGTGCGATTCTCTAAGGGAACTGTTTAAGGATATTAATATCATGACGGTGCCTTGTCAATATATTTATGAAAACATCATGTACGTTAGAAAAAATCTTCATCTTTTTAGCAAAAGAGGCGATAGACATAATTATGTTACAAGAAATAGGGACCAATTAGTTCAACCAGGTTTCAGACTGGCTAAAGTGGCGTCTTCTTTCATGGGGTACTGTTTGAAATGTTATAATAAAATACCTCCACAAATATTAGAACTTAATGAAACAAAATTTAAATCTTGTATTAAACGCACACTATGCAGGCAGGCATATTATAAGTTGGAGGATTATATTCAAGATAAAAATGCTTGGCTCAATGCTGGTCCAGCTCCACTACCACCGGGGTGAACAAATTGATTAGTTTGGAGAGGAAATTATTGTTATTATTTTTAAATGTTTTTTTTTTTTGAATTTTTAAATAATAAAAGTATTGTATAATGTAGAAGCATTTTTTTCAAAGTTTGTAAATGTGAGTACCATGGAGCTATTTTATGATTTTTTATGTTACTATTGGACTTGTTTGACATAAATCAGCATGGCAGTTGAGAGTTTATCATGCTCACTCAAATGTCTCACTGATGGTGGCGCATGTGTTGGATCATTCGGTTCCCTTCAAAATGGTTGAGCTGAGTGGTGCTAATATTGGCGTCATGTTCGTGAACGGGCGCTGTCAGTTGAGACTGGTCATCTCTTAGCTGCCAGTTGCTATTTTAATATCTATATTTAGTTTGTATTTTTACTTTATTTACATTGTTCTCACATGATAGCGACAAGAAACATGTAACAGAGATTTTTGTAATTACAAAACATGATTGAAAAGAGTGTCCATGGAGTTTCTTGCACATTCTTCTCCATAGAGATCTACGCTTTGGAATGTGCAATTGCATCATTTTTTTTTCTGACTGACTGACTTCATGACATTTCAAAAGTGCCTGTAAATGGTTTATTTGAAATAAAATGCTTTGAATCTTTGAATCTTTTGAATCTTTGAATCTTTAGTTGGTATTTGTACAATGAAAATACCTACAGCGAACGATGCTTAGAAACTGTGGCACTAAAATCTTCCTTTTTTTTTGTTTGCTAACCAAAACATGCTACACATTTGTTTTTGTTCGCGTTCCTTTTAAAAAAGATTAAATTTTCCTACAACCCAACAATGTTTGAATCGAACTATCAAAACCTTCATCTTCCTGCCCTTGTCCCGTTTTATTTGGAGTCGGCGCAACACGTTTTTTTCTTCCATCCTGTCCAGTCACTCGTCACGCTATCACTAACTCCCTTTTCTTTCATATCACTTCTCACACAATCCATCAAAAACAGTACTTACAAAAATAAATTTACACACGATTTAAATCATTTCAATTTAGACAGATGTTTTTACAAAAAACTCAAAATTTCACTTTCGGGCGGTTGTTTTCCATCTTTCGTTATTTTGTTTATGGAAACAAGAATTATTTTTATAGCAATATTTACAATCGAAGAAACGTTTTAACCCTAGAGTGGGCGCGCTATGAGCATTTTGCCGCCCGCGCTAAAAAACCGTTAATATTTTTTAAAATAAATAGCCGTTAGACTTGCGCTTCTTAGTAGCTGCCCCCACTCTCGTTAGCAACGTTTGCTGAGAATCTGGACGCCGTCAGTGCGCGGGGGACCGCCGGAGAAGAAGGTTTGTACCATCACGTGTCGCCGGGCGGCAAATTGCTCACCGCGCGCCCACTCACGTAAGTAATTTTGTATAATGTATTTTTTGCAAACTCGAAATGTTGACTATATTTTATGGTACATTAATCATTTTTGCAACTAAAAATTTGTTTGTTTTAGGATTTCAAAGAATTCATTGATAATAATAAATAAGAATGGATAAAAAAGAAGCTCAAATTTTGTCTTGGCTAGAAGAAACATCTGATTTTGAAGATGCTAGTACACACATCGTTGAAAATGAAAATATTTCAGATAGTGATAGATCTACTATTCATAGTGAGCACAACACGGAAACAGAACAGTCAGCAGACAGTGACGCTTCGAACAATAAAAAATCTTATTCAACTGTTGTGTCTTCCGAAATAGCACCTACACCCAGTTCAGATAAGAGTAGCCATCAGCCTCGATCTCGTCGTCGTAAACGTAACATACAACCACGTGGTGATAAATCTCCAACATGTACGTCCAGCGATGATGATGAACCACTAGCGCAACTACTTCGTCACAGGAATACTGTATCGTCCCCGCAGGCAAGTACGTCAGCTCAATCTCAACTTTTATCTGTTACTCCAGCTTCTCGACGACGACCTACTAGAGTTCCGATGTATCAAGGTAAAGATGGCACGAAATGGCTTATTCACCCTCCTTTACGACCAAATATTCGGACAAGACAGGAAAATATTGTAATCGGCAGGCCCGGAGTGAAGGGTGAGGAAGCTTTGAATTGTAAAACACCTGTAGAATGTTTTCATTTGTTTATTACCGAATCAATAATTGATGATATTGTGTTATTTACTAATACATACATAAGAGCTTACCAAGAAAAATTTTCCCGTGAGAGAGATGCAAAAGAGACGAACAGAATCGAAGTGAAAGCTCTTATCGGATTACTGCTGATGGCTGGTCTAAAAAAGATGAATCACGCAAATATTCAAGAAATGTGGGTAAATGATGGGACCGCCCCTGACGTTTTCAGGGCAACTATGTCTATAAAGAGGTTTTATTTTTTGCTTAGGCATCTGCGATTTGATGATATGAACACCAGAACAGAGCGTGCTACTCATGACAACATGGCAGCTATGCGAAATATTTTTGAAAAATTTGTTTCATACTGTCGAGAACATTATCAAATCGGAGAATATTGTACTATAGACGAGATGCTGGAATCCTTCAGAGGTAGATGTAAGTTCCGGGTATATATGGCTAATAAACCTGCCAAATATGGCATAAAAATTTATGCACTTGTTGATGCGAAATCATTTTACACTAGCAATTTAGAGATATATGCTGGGAAACAACCTCCAGGGCAGTTCAATTTGGATAATTCAGCAAATGCTTTGGTAAAAAGATTGTCCCAAAATATCCTCAACACTGGCCGCAACATCACTATGGACAACTTTTTTACTTCGATACCTCTTGCTGATCAGTTGCTAAATGATCATATAACGACTATTGTTGGAACGTTACGTAAAAATAAAAAAGAAATTCCACCAAACTTTTTGAACACCAAAGATCGGGCGAAACCATCTTCAATGTTTGGATTTGGTGACAGGAAAGTTTTACTATCTTATGTTCCACATAAAAAGCAAAAGAAAGTAGTATTACTATTATCAACTTTGCATGAAGATGATAAAATCGATGAAAGCACCGGGCCTGCTGCAAAACCTGAAATGATAACATTTTATAATAGTACTAAAGGTGGTGTTGACGTGGTTGACCAAATGAAGGAAGAATATTCTGTTGGGAGGATGACTCGCAGATGGCCAATGAGATTGTTTTTTTCAATGTTGAATATTGCCGGTATAAACAGTCAAATTATTTACAAAGCCAATACTCAACATTTGATGCTACGTCGAGAATATTTGAAACAAATTGCCATGGTACTTGTGAAGCAATATATGACCACAAGGGCTTCTATAGGCACTTTAAATATTCCTTTGAGGACCCAAATTGCTCGCTTTGTCCCAGTAGAACAAGGATCTTCTTCAAAAAAGGAGGGCAAATGCAGCATATGTCCCTCAAAGAAAAACAGGCGCACGAAAAAAGGGTGTTCCAGATGCGAAAAGTTACTGTGCAATGAACATTGTACATATCTTTGTGAAGACTGTTTTGATAAAGCGTATCCTGTAGATTTAGAAAATATATAATTTTGTTATTTTTTCCATTTTTTTTAAGTATTAAAAAGTATTATGTAGCTTAAGAGAAAAAAAGTCAATTAAAATATTAAGTTTTCTAAAGTCTTTTGTAAACCAAAGTTTATAGAACAAAGTTGAATAAATATGTTGATTTATTATTACTTACTGTTTATTTATTTAAATCCTAAAAGAAAAAATATTAAATTGCTGTATTACTAGTCAAAATAGTCAAAGAAAATGAGGCGGCAAAATGCTCCCCACGCGCCTACTGACGTTACGCAAAAAGACGCGCCCACTCTAGGGTTAACGAAGAAACGTTTCTTCGTTAAAACTTGGGGAAGGGGAAGACGTAGAAACTTTCTATAGTAAAATTAAGAGGTCAATATCTGACAGTCTAAACTCCATTAAAAAAGAAACACTTTCAAAACATGTCTTTTCAAAGAGTATCAAAAGGCTCATTTCAAGAAGAAGCGAATTGACAAATAAGAAAAATTTAACAAGTGAAGAAAAGAAAGAGCGCACCTATCTATACAAAAATATATACAAACAAATCAAGAAAGAACGTACCGAGCACAGATTAAAAATAATAGAAAACCATCTTAAAAAATCAGGAAGCTTGAAAAAAGGATACAAAATACTGAACTCGACCAAAAGTTGGATTCCCTGCCTAAATGATGACTCTACCAATAACAAAACATTTTCTAGACCAAAGATTATAGATATAGCCACAACATTTTATAAGAACCTCTACACAACTCAAGATCAGACCAAGAAACCTTGCTTCTCAATCAAAACCCTACCACACTGGAAAGATTCTCGACTTTCGAGGTTTTGAAGAAAATAGAACATTTAAAATCTGATAAAAGCAGTGGGCCAGATGGGATCCCAAACGAAGCAATAAAAACAGGTAAATATTTACTAGCATCACCTCTAACTACCCTGTTTAACAAGATTCTAGATGACAAGAAAATTCCGACAACATGGGCAGAATCTGATATAATTCTGTTATATAAAAAAGGAAACCCTGCTGATATCGGTAATTACCGACCCATCAGCCTTCAACCAAATCTGTATAAATTGTTTGCTTCATGTCTAGAAGAACGCCTCGCTATATACACCGAGAAACACCAACCACCGGAACAGGCAGGCTTTAGAAAAAACTTCTCTACCACAGATCACATACACGCATTAAACTTGATTATAGAGAAATATAATGAACACAACCGGCCACTCTATCTGGCTTTTATTGATTACGCCAAAGCCTTCGACTCTATTTCCCATAGTAGCATGTGGAAGGCCTTAGACGAATGCGATGTACCACTGGAGACTATTGAGCTTATCAAAGACATATACAGAAAAACTAAGAGTTGTGTAAAATTGGAAAAAAGAGGCCCAGAAATAAAGATATGTAGAGGTGTTAGACAAGGAGATCCTCTCTCGCCGAGAATCTTTATAACAGTCTTACAAAGCGTTATGAAAAATCTAGACTGGGAAAGAGAAGGTATCAATATACAAGGAAAATTTCTAAACAACCTAAGATTTGCTGATGATATAGTACTTTTTTCGGAAACATCAACTCAACTGGAAAAAATGGTAAATGAGCTTAATGCAGTGAGCAGAAAAATTGGCTTGGAATTAAATACCACAAAAACAAAGGTCATGACCAACCACCAAATGATACCCATCAAAGTCAACAATAGCTCTCTGGAATATGTACAGGATTATATTTACTTGGGTAAACAAATATCGTTCGCTACGACCAGACACCAGGATGAACTACACAGACGAATTAATGCTACATTGAACAAATTTTGGAGCAATAAGGAAATACTAAAATCGAACCTCCCTATAAATCTGAAGAAAAAAGTACTGGATTCCTGTATACTGCCGTGCCTAACCTATGCATGCCAAACTTGGATATTTAATAAGCACACAAAAAACAAATTACAAGTATGCCAGAGGTCAATGGAACGTAGTATATTAAATCTAAAAAGAAAAGACCGGATAAGAAATTCAGAAATAAGGAAAACAACGAAAGTATTAGACGCTCTAGAACATAGCATGAAACTGAAATGGAAGTGGGCTGGTCACATTGCTCGTATGAACAAAGATAAATGGGCTCAAAGAATAACTATTTGGCCGGGACCACCCAATAAACGGAAGAAGGGAAGACCAAAGGAGAGATGGATAGACGAGATAAATGAAGTGGCGGGAAACAACTGGATATCAAAAGCAAAGAATAGAGACAGTTGGAAAAAAATGGAGGAGGCCTTTACTCGTTGCGAGGTCCTTAATTAATAATAAAATTAATAAATAATAATATTAAATAAATTTTAGTTAACTTTTACTTAAATATTAGTTATTATATTTTGCATGAATTTATATAAATGTTTGAAATTAAATTTATTATTTATTTGTAGGGATTTTTAAATTAATTTTATGTAAATTTTAAAATTATTTAATTTATTTTATATGAATGTTTAAATTAATGAATTTATTTTATGGGAATGTTTAAATTATTGAATTTGTAAATTATCTATTTAACTAAACTATTAACAATGCTTATGTAAATGAAATGTTTAATTATATTAAGGAAATAATAAAGGCTATAATAATAATAATTTACAATCGACTAATTTGCGGTTTTTCGGAGCCCGAAAAACTTTGCGGAAATATTACGTTCAGAAGTTGTCGGTTTTTCCCTGCAGTTACGGATAAAATGACCAAGTTTCTTAAATTGAAAACCAACGGAAGACTGACCGACGAGTCAGGACTAAAAATGTCATTGTCAAATGACAGTTACAAAAAAAACGACAATGACAGCTACTAAAAACGACAGCTACTAAATACGACAATAACAGCTACTAAAATGGACAGTTTCACCTACAAAAAATGACAATGATACCTACTAAAAACGACAATGACACCTACTATAAACGACAGCTACTATATACGACAATGACAGCTACTAAAATGGACAGATTCACCTACCAAAAATGACAATGATACCTACTAAAAACGACAATGACAGCTACTAAAAACGACAGTTTCATCTACTAAAAATGACAATGATACCTACTAAAAACGACAATGACAGCTACTAAAAACGACAGCTACTATATACGACAATAACAGCTACTAAAATCGACAGTTTCACATACTAAAAATGACAATGATACCTACTAAAAACGACAATGACACCTACTACAAACAAAGGTTTTTTTTTGTTTGAATAATTTATGTTTGTACCGTTAGTTTTTAATTGTTCACGTTTACGGAAAGTTTTGAAAATGGGGACTAGTGTGGGCAAAGAGTCAGGAGTATTAAACTACAATACACATTTCATAAAATCAGGATAAATACCATTGATTAGAAAATCAATTACCTCACCATCCGTTGCTTCTAGCTGCATTCACTTGAAGAGCATCCATACCTTGGTTGCGTAATTCGCGTGGCTGCTTGCCTGCTCCAACGTGCAGTCGCGCCACCACTGGACGTTGTCAGCATACCGGAACTCTTCGCCAAACGTCTGGATCAGGTCCTGCTTGACTTGCTCCCATGTGGTATATTGCAGAGACCACGTGTTAGCCCAGGTCTTCGGTCTTCCTTTCAGTATGCCAATAGTTGTAATGGTTTCGTCAACATTGGCACACTAGTCCCTGATGTGAAAGCGCACCTCGGGATCGAATGGCAGTTAGTAGATAAGAATTGCCATAAACCCGGGAAGGCACAAGGGTAGCGGACAGTGCTGCAGTCACGGCACTTGACCCGGAATCCAGAGCACTTCTGTAGGAGCGGGCTGAATCCCACCGCTGCTGTCGGCGTATGATCGCCATCGGAGACGACGTCACATAAAATACACAGTCACAATAATATAGAATGGCAGGAAATGTTACAAAGTGATAATAAAGAAATACCTTACTCTAGTTCAAGGTGTTTATTCTATGGGCGGCGAAAGAGTGCCTTTGTGATCACATTACATCGGTTTTTATACACAGAAATTGACAAGCATAAAAATTCACTATGAAGATAGAAAAATATTTAAAATAAATAAATGGAACGGAAATTGTCACAATAAATTCTTATTTAAATATGACTGGATGCTCTGATATTTTTAAGAAATATAAAGGAAGTGGTCAGATTAAATCCTCACAAGTTTAACCCGATGCTATAATATTTTTAAGAATTAGAAAGGAAGTCATTTAATTCGATATAAATTCAACAGGATGTCGATATATTTTAAATAATCGAAAGGGAAGTTATCAAATTAAATCCTTAAATATATTCAACAGGATGTTGCAATATTAAAAGAAATAAACAGGAAGTGATCAAATTAAATCCTTATCAAATAATGATTTTGCGCCCATATCTACGATCAGTGCGTGTTCCCACTGATGATTTATGGCTCTGAAACGTGGTTGCTTAGAACGGGCTTCATCAGAAAGCCTCCCTTTAAGGGAGATAAAGGTACTCTTTCTTTAACTGATCAATCATCAGTGGTCCTATCACACAGTATCATTGCTCGTAAATAAGTACTTACGTATTCGTCTGCATCGCTTCAACATAGAAACGTAAATTAACTAATTCAGTCAATCAACTTATTAATTTTACTTTCTAATTAGGTTTGAAGTCTAGTCTAGTATTCTAAATTTAGTCACTCAATTAATAAACAATAAAAAACTAGGTACATTACGTTGACCCGTTAAAACATGCATACTCAAAAAGGGGTTTTATTTTTATTACTATGAACACATTAATTTAGTTAATGGTTGTACAGCCAATGACTCCACATTTTTTAGAGTAGAGGATTGACAAAACATTTTTAAAAAACGTCACGTATTAATAACGATGGAAAACAACCAGACCGCATAATATTGGTGCAGTGGAAGGTGTCGACACCCTTGCACCATCTCATGTCGACTGTTGGTCTAGTGGTTAGTGGCCCTGACTGCTATGCCGGAGGTCGTGGGTTAAATTCCCACCCAGGACAAATGTTTGTGTGATGAGCACAATCATTTGTTCTGTATCTGGGTCGAAGACACGCTTGTTTGGCAATGACTGCTTCTGCACATGTGGCCCCCTGGTAATTCATAATATTGTGTAAATAAATGTATCTATTAACTGCTCCACATTTGTTGTAATATATATTTTTTCCTTTTTTTTTCTGTTTGCTTTTGCAATATTTTTTATATTATTAGACCCCAACCTCCATACATTCGTTGGTAATTTATATTGTTAACGTCTCATTTATTGATAATTGTAATTATAATTTTTTCTTGCTTTTTTATATAGCCTCTTTTTTTATAATGTGAATGTGAGAACACTGTGGACTCCTCGAATTCTTGGGTTACTTTATAATACGACTCACTTATTATTATGATTATTTTTATTGTACTTTTTAGTACAATATTGACCGGTCTACACTGTTCTTACATAATATCTATTTATACTGTAATATGGAAATATTGTAAGAACAACAATTTTTTTAAAAGAGTAACCATGGAGTTTCTTGCCGGTTCTTCTCCATAGGTAACGACCAATTTAGAACCGTGCACTAGCTTCTGACGTTTTATAAGTACCCATGTGAAATAAAAAACTTTTGACTTTTTTTTTTACTTTTTTTGGGTATAATTTATCTATAATATGTATGTATTTAAAAATATTTAAGTTTGTTTATCAGTTGTCTAATACTCATAACACAAGCTCTGCTTAGCTTGGGACTAGACGGCGTTGTGTAAATATTTAAAAAAAAATGTTTCAAGTATGGCGGACTGTGCCGGCGCTACCGCTGCGGCTGCTGGTACCCTCAATCGGTGCAAATACTGTATTTTCTTTGGTAATTACACTTTTAAGCCATTTAGGGTAGAGACGCTTCGATCATGGAGTCCGAGAGCGCGATTCCTTTTCGTGAAAGTTTTTGACCGGCTGATCGACACTACGTGACCAGAGGGTTGGCTCTTTCTTTGCCCAAAGAATGAACATTATCATTTAACGTGGCAATGCTACCAGTTTTCTGGGCACGTTTTCAGATGACGGTGACGCGGAAGAGTACTTCGACACCTGAGTGTAATTTGTTTTTGTGTATAAGTACAGTCAGGGGTCAAAGTGCTGCTGCTACCTATGCTAAAGTTTCAAAAATTTCTTTGTAGAAGAGGGTGAAACGACCAGTAAAAATTTTAGTCAGTTTTGCATTAATAGAGACCCCAAATAACACGGGACAAGGGCAGGAAGATGATGATGAGTGTGTAACAGCACTTTGACCCCTGACTGCACATATATAAATAGTTAGGTATCCCTAATAAATATTTAAGTTTCTTGTGTACATATTGTTATTTCAACCGAATAAATCAGCACTACTTTTTTATTGTTGATAGGTACGATTGACCTCTTTCTCAAAGTTATACCTACCCAACTGGATTGTCTGTCCCAGGTAAACGTAATCGTCTACAACTTTGAGTGTAGAGTCTTCGATCTTGATCGGAGTGGGTGTTACATGGTGTAATGTGTTGGGTAATTAAATGTGAGTGTTAATAGTGGGTTGAAGATGCACCAATATGTAAATGGATAATTCGGGCGCCAGGTACATCCTCAAAAAAAAAAAAACTCGGATTCACTACAATTAGGAGAGCCTGGGCCTGTAATCTTCAGGCGGTAGGCTATATAGGAAAAATAAAAGATTAAAAATATAAGTCAAGCTTTAGCCTTTAATTTCTCCCAGCCCGCAGTTCATGACCAGGTTTTCAGGTTCAACCCATGCCCATGAAATGTTTAATAAGTTTTTTTTTTTTGTAAATAGGTTTAAAAAACACTTTTACACGTCAATTTTTTTTTCGTCATTTTTAAACTAGATGAGGCCGGTGTTTCCTAGCTGACTGCCCTGAGAAGAAACACCGAAACAAACTCAGGGGTCAAAGTCTCTTTTAAAGTCCATACAGTAAATATGTAATGGTCAAATCACATGAGAACCATGCAGATTTGTCTGAAATGGTCTTTTGAAGAAAGAACCATACAGATTTGAGTGGACCTGTCCAGTCAGTGCAAGCATTTGTCAGTATTCGTAAAACTCAACTCAGGACTACTAAGGAGCTCAACGAATTGACGAACAATACCAAAGAAAGGACATTTGGGTTGGCCGCAGAAAATACTCAAATTGCCAGACATACATTAAAATTACTGAAAAGGAAAAAAAAAACAATCAACATAGTCCTCACGTTCACAATAATAAAAGGAAAAATATAGTATACAAAATGTAATACTTTAGCAAAGTAAACATTTTTGTCAAAAATTAATAGAAAAAAAAAGTCAAATTGCAAAATAAAAATAATCTACAATATCGAATTGTAATAAATAATAAAAAACACAATTAAAAATAAAAACAAAAGAAAAAAAATAATAATAATAAGACAACAGTTGCAGTGCGTACTAGAGCAGGTCAATCCCAAGCCTTTTGGTCCTCAACATAGTCCTTTATAGTGTAAAAAGCCTTTTGGCAAAGTTTTCGCTTTACAAATAATTTGAATTTATTAAGGCTTAGTTGTTGAATATGACTAGGAAGTTTATTATAGAAGTGTATACATTGGCATCTAAATGAACCCCCTATTTTTTTCAGCCTGGTTGTAGGAACCACAAATTTGTGTTTGTTCCTAGTATTAAAATTATGAACATCACTGTATTTTTTAAACATGTTTAAATTTTTATGTACATACAAAATGTTCTCGTAAATATACTGTGAAGGTACAGTCATTATATTGATTTCTTTAAATTTATCTCTGAGGGAGTATCTGGGACTTAATTTATAAATTGAACGAATAGCCCTTTTTTGCAATACAAAAATTGACTGTATTTCGGCGGCATTTCTCCACAGTAGAATACCGTACGACATGACACTATGGAAATAGCTAAAGTAAACTAAACGGGCAGTCTCTACATCAGTTAAATTTCGAATCTGTCTAACAGCGTATGCTGCAGAGCTAAGTTTTTTGATAATTTGTCTATATGTGGGCCCCACTGCAGCTTAGCATCTAGAGTTATGCCCAAGAACACTGTATTATCTTCAGGACTCAACTCTTTACCTTTTATTAGCACACTAGTTTCTACTTGCCTAACATGAGGCATGGTAAACTTTATACATTTAGTTTTTTTTTCATTAAGAAGAAGGTTATTTACATCAAACCAGTGTAGGTACTATTTTTGAAAGTGCTATATTTATATCGTCAGTAACCGGCTGCTGACGTTTAAGTTTAAACAAAAGTGAAGTGTCGTCTGAAAACAACACTATGTTATGGTTATCCTTTATGAGGTAAGGTAAATAAAGTAATATATAAGAAACAAAAATGGGCCAAGAATTGAACCCTGAGGGACACCCATTTTTACTACAGATCCAGGAGATCTTTTTCCGTTTACATCAACTCTGAATCCTTTCACTCAGATAAGATGTAAGAAGATCCAGGGAGGAGTTCCGGATTCCGTAATGGTGTAGTTTCCTGATTAATGTTTCATGGAGAACGCAATCGAAGGCCTTTGACAAATCGCAAAAAATGCCCAGGGCATCGCATTTGTCTTCCCATGCATTATAAATATGTCCTAAAAGTTCAACACCGGCATCGGTTGTTGAACGACCCCTTTTAAAACCAAATTGTTTGGTATGCAATAATTTATGTCTATTAAAAAATCTTTGTAGTTGCTCTAAAATAAGTTTCTCAAATATTTTACTAAAAGTGGGTAGCACTGAAATGGGTCTGTAATTCGTGGGGTCAGATGTACTACCCGTTAGTGACATAGATTATTGAAACTAATATGGTATTGTTGCACCTTTGAAGCTAATTTATAGAAATTAATAGTTAATCCTCATCCAGGCAATGCCGAACAGTCCAAAGGGTTCCAACTTCGACGAATATGAGAAAATGGAAAGTAAATATAAAGAAAAAAACGCCAGGGGCTGAAACAATCGATTGAAATCATTAGTTCCCATGAAAATTTCGAGTCCCAAACACGAGGTCGCGTAGAATTTTTTATTAAAAACTCACCGTTTTTTTCTTTTGCTCGTTGAGTGCGCCTCAAATCATCAAAACAAAACAGGTGGGCGAAAATCACTCACGAACTGGAAATGACAACGAGACATAAAATTTCGGAACAAAAAAACCCACGACAACGCGTCATGTGAAAATCCAATAATGAACTCTTACCGGAAAATATGTAGCAATTCTATTAGAAAATAGAGGATGGACTTCTCTTTTCCTTTTAGGCCATTATAGGGCACAAAATATCGACGGTTACTGTCGATTTATTTTAAAAAATTAACAGAAACAAAAAATAGCTGCTTCAAATCACATCGTTGGGTCAGAAAGTGAAAAAAACCAATCTGACAGCTCACTTTTTAAATGATTTTCTTACTTGGCTACACGACCTTTTAGGAACGCCTTCACATTATCGGTTCGGAAATCGCCCAAAAGCGAATCATGTGGCGAGACGATTTCGACTCGTTACAATGGTTATTTACCATTACTTTGGTTTAGGAAAGGGCTATGTTCGGAGTTTCCTTGCAAGGAATGAAGATATCCGCAGGAGAACCAAGGTCGCCGACATAGCCCGAAGAATCGCCAAACTAAAGTGGCAGTGGGCAGGGCACATTGCTCGTAGAACGGATAGTCGATGAGGCCAAAAGGTTCTAGAGTGGCGACCGCGCACCGGAAAACGCAGCGTGGGAAGGCCTCCCACAAGGTGGACCGACGACCTGGTGAGAGTCGCGGGAATGCGGTGGATGCGAGACGCACAGGATCGGTCGTTGTGGAGACGCTTGGGGGAGGCCTATGTCCAACAGCGGACGTCTTTCGGCTGAAATGATGTGATGATGATGATGCGATAGGTACGCGTTTGACCACTATCTCACCTGATGGAAAGTGACGATGTGGTCGACGATGGAGCTCGCTTACCTAGAAGTAACCAATTCACTCTTGACTTAAAGATTCCCGGGTTGTAGCCATCAGGAAACTCAGACTCCGGCAGGGAATTCCAATCCTTAGCTGTACGTCCAATGAATGTGTTCCCTAAACGTTTTGTGCTTATAGGTGGAATGTCCACCATGTAATGGTGGCGCGTCACCGTACTCCTGGTAGTCCGATGATGGAACGGGCTAGGCGGAAAAAATCTAACCATCTCAGAGCCATATATCATCACTGGTAACACTCACTGGTCTCACTGGACTTTCGTCTTGAGATATTGTGGTATGTTGGACGAGAAGATACCGCGCAGCTTCCCGAATGCTACCCAGCCGAGCCGAATTTAACGATTGTTCTCTTTCTTGAAATTAGACCTACCCAACTGAATCGTCTGTCCCAGGTAAACGTCCACAATTTTGAATATAGAGTCTCCAATCTTGATAGGATTGGGGACAACATGGATATTTACAATAACTTTGGTTTCGTCCATGTTCATTTTAAGTCCTACTCTTTTAGAAGCTCTTCTAAGGCTACCGAGCATTGTACTGAGCACCTTCGTAGTCTCAGTCATGATTACTACGTCTTCAACAAATCTAAAGTGAGTGATGTACTCGCCATTGACATTAATGCCTCCGTTACTGCCGTAAACAGTTTTGAAGAAATGACATCTCCCTGCCTGCTGCAAGAAGATAGGTTTCGAGGTCTGGACCTGAAGTCGGACTAACATGGTGGTGTTTTTGTACTAACACTTAAGCACTTCGATGTACCGATAGTCAATCTGGCACCGTTGGAGAAACTGCAGCACAGCCCACGTTTCGATAATTAAATTAGCTAAAGACGTATTGACAGAACCTATGAGCTACTTTTGTTATCTAAGTTTGGGACACTGCACTTTTCGTCGCTAAAGTAATATAGTATAACACACACGTTAAAGTAATTTCTCGATTTACCAGAAAAAGTCAAAACATTAGAATGACCGTCCTGACAAAACGCAGTTTTAGACATGTCAACATATTCACGCCAGCCACGGATATATAGATTAGAGGTTGCAGGAATTCGCGTAGCAGTGCTGTATCAATTGTTGTACCGTTTTTTTGAGTCTCGTGCATTGTACTAACGTCAATGAATAAATGCATAGGTCGCCGTCTATACCTACTGGCGAGTTCAATCGTGGTCATTGATACGTAATTACAGTATTTCTTAGGGTTTCAATTCATTATAAATAGAACTTAGTTCGATTTGATATCACTCTCACCGAACTTTCACTAGAGTTTGGTGTGGTCTACTGTTTACTAATATTATTAAATTAAATTAGTTAAATATAGAAAAACGTAAGTACTAGCATCATAATATTTTATACTTTATTTTAGTCACAATTGTTTTTATTAATTTTACTTTAGCTGAAAATTTATACTTTTCTGTGCAAACATTACTCGATATCTCAATTATTTGTAGCATTCCGCAATGTAAGTACATGATAAGGTGGTAGGTAAAATAATTCTTAAAATTACGTTAAAGTTATTAGAAAAGATGAAGACGACTTACAATCTAACTTATTTTAAGTACAATTTTATTTAAAATTAATAACATTATTCTATGTTATTATTTTATACAGGGTGTCTCTGACATCGACGGACAAACGAATACCATGGATCCAGTACATGATTCTGGACTCCCCAGTAGTGGAATTTTCTGTCGGTTTATTCCTAATTTATAATAACTTTAAGTCAAGAGTGAATAGACTACTTCTAGGCAAGCGTGCTCCATCGTCGACCACATCATCGCTTACCATCAGGTGAGATGGTGGTCAAACGCGAGCCTATCATTAATAAAAAAAATAAATAAAAATAACATTTTACTTTGTTTAAAAAAAAAATATAGCGTTCTTATTTTCGTTTTACGGTTAAACAATCACAAATTTACAAATTTTTATCGACATTACCAGATGAATGCATTTTCAATAATTTTGTTTTGTGTCGGAGTGTGTATGCACATGTTTATTTGTATCGTCAGCTTTACAATATATTAGACAACTAAATTAAGAAATATTTTTATAGGTTTAGTGTTCAAACTGAAAATAATAGTATTTAAAAATCCGTATAAATAGACTGATAAACACATTACCCTCCTTTGCGTCGCGCAGTCGGGTTAAAAGAATCTTCATACTGATCAGACCATACTTATAGCCGTGCTTATAGCTTGAAACATACTCGTAGCCAGTCATATCAATACTATCTGGCCTAGGCATATATGTGTTCCTTGCTAAATCTGCTCTTTAATTTGCTAGCCTGCTCAACCATGACACCAATTCCGCAAGAGCTACCCGCAACCCAGTCTGGGATGGAAGGCAAGGTCTTGCCTGCATCGAGTCTGGTCGCTGACGGTGAGAGGGTCGTCATCTCCGGCATGTCGGGGATGTACCCCTCTTCGCATCACGTCAAGGATCTGTCTGATATCTTGTACAATAAGGTGAGGATATGATGATAATGATATCTTCATTGTTTGAGTCGTGTGTAATATAGCTTTTCAGTTATTATGAGCCCAGGTGGCAAGAACTAAAATTCGCAATGTCAGTGGCATTCATCAAATCTACAAAAACAAAAGGTGTGTTAGTATTTTAGGTGATCCAGAATATGAGTCATAATGGGAAATTTCTAAAAACAAAACCCTGGTCCTAGAACGCAAAGGACAAGTGTAGGATACTACTGGTGTGGTTTTAGTCTAAGACGCCCTCTCGCTCCACCTTTGGGTGGTCTATTGTAGAGGAGTCGAGCACGAGCGAAGCACAAGCCGAGCTCAAATTCGTGTAGTGTCGCTCGAGCTCGGCTCCTCTAGAGTTGGTCCACACTACACGAATTTGAGCACGGTTCGTGCTTCGCTCGTGCTCTGCTCCCCTAGAGTCGGTCCACACTACACGAAGTTGAGCTCGGCTCGTGCTCCACTCGTGCTCGGCTCCTCTAGCGTAGACCCACCTTGTCACCCAACAAGTCATTGGATGATTTCACACCTCAAAAAAAAGAATGTGAGTCATATTTTGGTCATTAAGTATGAGAGACAAACTGGGTGGCCGAAATAAGAGGCATTATTTTGTGTGAAAAAAGTGTTCCTTGAGAGTGTCGAAATATCCGGGTCTTTTTCTGCATTAACGGCCGTATCTTTTTTTGTCGTTAACTTATAAGTTTGATTTTTTCACAGCTTCAAGAGACCGCAAATCTAAGTATATATATATGTTTTCAAGATAAAGGTTCTTGACTTACAGACAGACGGACAACAAAGTGATCCTATGAGGGTTCCGTTTTTTCCTTTTGAGGTACGGAACCCTAAAAAAGCCCAATCTTTGTGTAGTAGTCTGTACTCCAATACAATAGAACTGGGGGTCTAAAAAGGTCACTTTAGCAGAATCGTATAGGAAAATAATATGAATCATGTTCAAAATCGCAAAATGGTCACGAATTGTCAGTTCATATTACTGTAAACATTATTCATATTATGATTCATATTCGGCAATTCTTCTATTTGACAGCAGTAACCCACACAATACTCAATCCACTAGGTGAACCCAGTGACAGCAGATAAATTGCGCTGGTCAGTCACACACCCTGAAGCAGTTCAACACGTGGGTGCAATACCAGACCTCGAGCGATTCGACGCGCAATTCTTCAAGGTCTATTACACCCTCGGAAACTCTATGGATCCTATGTCCCGGAAAATACTCGAACACGCATACAGTGCTATTTATGATGCAGGTAAGAAAATCGGGGCTATGATGGTCTAGTAGTAACAGCTGGCTACTCATATTCTTTATTTAAATCTAATTTTAATTAATTAATTCGGATTTATTGACTTTCATTTTAATGTATTTAGTTTGATTTTAATTTATTTTAATTGTTTTTATTTCGACTTTAATTTATTATATTTTATTGTGTTGTTGGTGTCGTAACGTTTTATGTGAAAATGGAAAATTTTACCTGAAATAAAAATTATTATTATATCCTTTATTTATTTTTATACATATATTATTTATTTTTATATATATATATTATTTATTTTTAAATATTTAAAAATATATAAAATAGTAGTTCGGTGATAATTATTATTCCTATATTCCTTCGCTTTTCTTAACTTATTATTTCTTATCTTTATTTATTTACAACATTATTTTTAGTATATACGAAACATGAATATAGTTCGTTCAGAATTAGTTACATAATCGATTCCAATAATTTTTACACCATGTTATTTTTTTCCAAAAAAATATTTTAAAAAGTCACAAGTTGGACACTACCGACACTAAGTACAACACAGGTCACGATAGGTCATAGCGGACATTAGGCGCTAGCACACAGCTGGGTGCGGGAGCAAAACAACCCCTCAGACGTCCGGATGGCCCGGTAACCATGTATTTTTGTGCGGACATGAACAGATTGCATGTTAAACCTAGTCGTAGTGCGTTGAGAGTCAGTTTTCAAGGAAGTTTATTGAAAAAGCTTTATCGTACTCGTATGTATACTCCAAAATAACATAATTAGGTAGCTGTTATTACTAAAATTTATCAGAACTTATTTGCTCCTACTGTGTATAAAAATAAAAGTGAGGGGAAACATGGGCAAGTTTGCTTTACTTGAATAATAATGCCAGATTTCTAAATTTGATATTTTTGCCGTTCATAGGAGTAAATCCAGCGAACCTGTCTGGAAGAAAAGTAGGAGTATTTATCGGAACTTGTTTCTCCGAAGCTGAAAAAGCGACCTTCTATGAACTCGCCTCTAGAACGGGCCAGGGTATTTCTGGGTGAGTAAGAATTGGCTTTTTAATTCACATAATTGGCGATATTGTACACCGTGGAGCATACGGTAGAGGTATGCCACGCTTAAGCGGAACACTACCGTGTCCTCGTGGGGGCGATTGACGGCAGCGACCTCTTGCGTCAGGCCCTAATACATGCCATGGTCCGGAGCAAGGATGATCGGCAGGCAATCGCCTCCTTCTGCGAAGCAGTAATGCTAGCGAAGGACGCAGCAGCACCCGTGAAGGAACGGACTTCCTCACGCCCCAGCCGCCGAAATCCAAATTTAGCTCCTGTACATACGAGTACTAAACAAAAGAACATACCATTTACATATACATCATATTGTATTTCATTGGATGTAATTTCTTATATTTTAGATGCTGTAAGTCTATGTTCGCCAACCGCGTCTCCTACTGGTTAAACGCGAAGGGTCCTTCCATGGCGATTGACGAGTCGTGCTGCAGCTCCATCGCGGCGCTAGAGCAGGCATACCTCGCTATGAGCAGGGGTGAATGCGAGGCGGCTGTTGTTGGGGGCTGCTTCTTGTGTATGCATCCACAGTACTCTGTGCACTATGGAAGGTGAACACATATTTATAATAATAATTTATTTAGTCATAGACATCAAGGATTCAATGATTAGTTAAAAACTTATCATCTAAATGTTGTAATAGCACCGTAATTTGATGCTTCAGTATAAGGCAGTCGATTTATCTGCAATAACCGCTAGAATGCCATTGCTTAGTACAAACCCTGCTTAATATAAATATGGAGGCGACTTTTTACCCGAAATGGCTGTGAACCCATCTATAATACGAGCTTCCATGTACAGTCAACGTCTAGAAGTCCACTTACACCGCAATGACCATTATCGCCTGCGCTATACGGGCTGCGGCGCCTATACACACATACGCATATTTATCCGTGTAAGTGATGTTCCTATGCTAATAAATTAACATGTCGTGTAGCATCGCTACGAGTAGTTATAGATGTGGTCAATGCTAGATAAGGATGACAATATCAGTAACTTGTTTTTTGTGATGCAAAATTTCGACAAGTGAACATAAGTTAACATTAGCTAGATCGGTAACGAGGCTGCACTCGCTAAAGTGATCGGGATAGATGTGAGTTCGAATCCGAGACGGGCCAGTTTTTTTTTAATGTTTTATACAGGGTGTTTGGTGCATCGTGTGCCAAATTGAAATGGTCGACGGGAGGGTTCATCTGCTATCCTTTCAGACCCCTAAACACTTCTCATGCCCTATGGACTTTTTTTCATCAACTTTTTATTGTTTTATGAAAATAAGACCCAATTTTTTCATTCAAATACAACTTTTAAAAAACTATTTATGGCGTAGACTCCGAAATTTAATTTAATTTAGTTGTGTATTGTATTAGAGTACTTTTAAATTTAAAATTAGTGACATAAGCTATCTAGTTTTTTTTTTTTTTTAATTTACTTGCATAGTTTAGGACTTAAATTAAAGCTGTCCATGTTACAGCTATTTACATGGCTATTAAAAAAAAACCAAAAGCGACTCTAGTCTTCCAACTTCCCCAGAAATTCTCTAGTTTATCCTCTTGCTAGTGATGTACCACATGCCATAATAATCGTTTTATAACTTTGTAAATTCGCTAGAATTGTGAATCGAGTCACATAAGACTAATATTCAAAATTATTATTTAAAAAATATTTTTGCTTAAATGATACCTGAAAAACCTATTAAAAATGTTATCTCACTCTTATAAGGTAAAATCTGTCTCGTATCTCTCATTTCGTGGGATTTACTAAAATAAAATAAAATTGCATTTTTAACATTTATTTCATAATTTTTACAAATCCTGCTCAAATCGTTGGCCTCTGTTGTGAATGCAGGCCCAACATCTGTTTCGTATTTCGACAGTTGTTGTACGAAGTCGTATTTCCTCCTTAATTGTATTGAAAGCCGTTCCAAGGCGTTGTTTGTAAGTTAGTCTTATGTGACTCATTCACAATTCTAGCGAATTTACAAATTTGTAGCAGTTGTTGTGCAGTAATGATAGTTGGAAACTAGGGAGGAACTAGTTCAACGCATTGAAACGGCGCAACAAAACAAAAAAGAATTATTAAAATTGGTACAACCGATCAAAACAGCCGTGCAAATTCGCTAGAATTGTGAATGAGTCACATAAGAATAACTTGCAATAGGATACCTTCGTTCACTTTGTTTCAAATCTACCCTCATATTTTAATAACGACGCTAAGATTGAAAATAATTGTAAAACGAAAAAATCTTCGTTTAGTTGTGGAATATTTAACATATTTGTTAGCAACTCGGCATTCTTATTTCACATGTAATACTTAAAAAATATTTTTCATGTTTGATGTGAGACTCGAATCCGAGCGTTCGCCATGCGAGGCACAGTGCTAACCACTTTGGCCACCGCAACGCTTACGAACCTTATTGAAATTTGTAATAACAATCATAAGCGGGCAAAAAGTTGCCAATGTGTTGTCAAACGTTCTTATAGAAGAAGGTCATAAGTGCAACTAATATTGCTATGCTAAATTAGTTGCACTTATGTTTTGTGAGATGCTAGTCGACTTCTGACTGTTATAGTACATGCCAGATGCGCTGCAAAAACATAGGAGCTACAATAGCCAATACAATAACGTCTTCAGAATTACTGTATTGGACGCATGAATGTATTGCGCAAATATATTGTCCATAGGCTGTTACAATATAAGTTTAACAGTATGACCTAAACAGCGTAATTTTAACCTGCTTCGAGTATGTTGAAAATCAGACAGAAACGCGTTGGTTACAATACCGTGGAGAACTAACTTTCATACAGACATAACTTATAACATACTTCTTGTTACAATTCTCTTAATATTTATGAATATTAAATCTACCTTTTTAAAATTAATTAAAACTATAATTAAACTCACCTGTCGAGTTTTCCATAGATTTAGTAAAAGCTGAAAATGCGAAAATTGGGAACATTATAGGGCTGATTATACTTATATATTTCTCTATTAAGACAGAGTTACAATTCCAGGTTAATCTTAACAATGATAGCACAGCCGATAAAACCCAACAACATCGGAATTTTATGGCAAAAATAACCATGTTTTCTTATATACAGAATCGTTAAACTGGCGACGGATGGTAAAACGAAGTCATTTGATCAGAATGCCGACGGTTGTACCATATCGGAAGCCATCAACGTTCTTTTTCTGCAGAAAGCGAAAGATGCATTGAGGTGAGTGGATGCTGCTAAATACTACCTAATACTTTTTATGTTGTAAAATAAACTTTCACGATCAGCAGTATGGTTTCACCAAAGGACGTTGTACGCCTGACTTTGGTGTCACTTTATTAAAACATATATTTGCAGTGTGGGAAGAAGCCCAAGATGTGATAGGAATTTTTGTGACCTCTCAAATGCTTTTGATTACTTTAATCACGAAACCTAGCTTTTAAAGCTGGAAAATTATGGGCTAGGTAAAATTGCACTCAGCTTGATCATATCTTATTTAAATGACAGGCAACAGCAAGTTCAAATAAACGGTGTCAATTGTCAGGGTTTGAAAGTCAAAATGGGTGTACCACAAGGCTTAATATTGGGTCCTTTCCTCTTTTTAGTATATATTAATGATCTACCGCATCTATTAAAAAACAACCACATATTGTATTATTTGCTGAAGATACGTCGTTAATTTTTAAGATCAAAAGACGTTTCACAAACCTTGATGACTTAAACAACGCTTTACAGCAGGTCCAAAACTGGTTCACTGTTAATAATTTAGTATTAAATGGAAAAAAAAACTAAGTGCATAAGATTTGCGTTACTGAATGTTAAAAATAATAACTCCAACATAGCATTAAACAAGAAGAAACTCGAATTCGTCGAGAACATGGTTTTCCTGGGATCACGCTTGACTCGAGGTTACAATGGGGTCCTCATTTAACATATTTGGCAGGTCAGCTTAGTTCAGCAGCATATGCGGTCAGAAAAATCCGTCAGTTTATTGATGTATATACCGCGAGACTAATCTATTTTAGTTACTTTCATAGTGTCTTACGGTATTTTGCTATGGGGATGAGCTGCAGACATTGAGTCTATTTTTATTCTGCAGAAAAGAGCCGCAATACTTATAAGGAATTATTTAAGCAAATAAACATCATGACGATCCCTTGTCAATACATAAAACATTATATAAGTTCGGAAAAATATTTATCTTTTTAATAAGATAAGTGACAGGTACAATTTTAATACTAGAAATAGGAACAAATTAGATTACCTTCGATTCAGATTTTCTAAAGTACATAGTTCTTTTATGGGGTAAGTAAAATTGTATAATAAAATACCACTTGAAATTCTACAACTAAATGAGTCCAAATTTAAAACATGCATTAAACGCACGTTATGTAGACAAGCATATTATAAACTGGAAGATTATATCCTTGATAAAAATGCTTGGTTAAATGCCGCCGGTCCTGCTCCACAGCCACAGCCTTTGCTTACAAATTAGTTTTTTTATATTTTATAATATTGGGAGAGATGCTATTGCCCTTCTTGTATAGTTGTTTTCGAAATGTTTTATTTTTATTTTATTTGTTTATTTTATTAGAGCTTGTGATAATTTATTAATATTTATATTTGGAAACAATAGCATTGTAATTTGCATTTTTATTAGGTTAAAACATGTTTTACATTACGAGACATGGAGTTTCTTGCACGTTCGTCTCCATAAAGATCTATGAATGTGCAATTTAGCTTTACTTTTTGTTTGACTTACAAAAGTGCCTGTAATTGGTCTATTTGAAATAAACGTTTCTGATTTCTGGTTGTGGATTTGTCTGACCTGCACTAATTCTTTCCGTAACGACTGTTACAGGTCTACCCGATTTCTGAGGCAAAATACATGTTTGCAATTAAAATCGTAAAATGTTTTTTTTTTTACAGGGTCTACGCAGATTTAATGCATGCAAAAACGGAGTATATCGGCCTTCAAAAGGAAGAAACTAGTCCTTTGTACGGATATTTTAGGGATTCTGAGAAGACAGCTGACTTCTTGAACAAATTCTATGAGGAAGCGAGGGTTCCACCGCATGCTGTGGAATATATCGAAGCTTTTGGTTCCGGTATTCAATTCTCTAGTATTTATTTGTAACAGAATAGAGCAGCTGTACAGAACAACGGTGGCCGAGTGGTAACAGCCCCGACTTACGAGTTGTAGGTCACGGGTTCAAACCCAGCCAGGCGCATTACTTTGTGTAATTCATTTCATCACCACTGCTCTCAGAACGGTGAAGGAAAATATCGTGAGGAAACCGGCATGTCCTAGAACCAAAAATTCGAAGACATGTGACATTCACCAACCCACACCGGGCCCGCGTGGTAGATTACGGCCTGTTCCCTCTTCTAGAGAGGAGGCCTGAGTCCCAGCAGTGGGAACATTAAAAGGTTAATTAAGCTATGCTAGAGCTGCTGTGCTAATTAAAAAAAATATATAACCGACGATGATCTGTCGACAATATACAAAAGAGGTAGTCTTGACTAACGATTTATCTATATATTATTATATAAAAGGAGAAACTGACTGACTGACATATCAACGCACAACCGAAACTACTGGGACTAGAAACGTGAAATTTTGCACATGATTTCCTTTAATAACGTTGGTGACCACTAAGAGAGGATTTTCCAAAATTCACCTCCTAAGGGGATGAAACAAGGGTCCAAAGTTTGTATGGAGAAAACTACTTTCACGCTTGTGAAGCCGCTGGCAACAGCTACTTTTGAATAAGTCTTCAATTAAAAAAAATAATCATAGCAAGCTTTTATCGCGCAGTACCTGTAGAACCTGTAGTCCTATTCACCAAGACCATTCCAAGTAGCTCAAATACGATAAACTATGCGATGCACTCAATAGTTGCTATGGCCATTATCGACTTTATCATCAGACCAGCTCCATTGTACCATATTAATGCAGTGTCATCAAAATTGCATAGATATTACAAAACTAGTTGACCCAGCAGACTTCGTACCGCCTAATAGTCAATGAATATAGTATATCTTTTTATAAGTCAACCGAATGCGATGAAACAAAACCTTAGCAATATATTAAGTTACACACAGTTTTAATTTATAAAAATTATCTACATCGATTTCGAACATTTTACGTGATGCGCACACAAGTAAAAACTTCTACAGATTTATTATATATATTTAAAGATTAATCGGTTATGGATGACAAAATCGATTTGCAAGATTCACCCCAAACTAACATGCATATACCTTTACATGTTTAACAAAAACTTGTAAAGGCAGTTGTACCAATTGCACAATTTCTTTAAAGGTACACCTGATGCTGACAAAGCGGAACTGAATGCTCTTGAAAAGGTGTTCTGTAAAGGAAAGGAAGACACGCTTCTAGTTGGCAGTGTCATCTCCAATATCGGATACAGCGAGGCAGCGTCGGGTATAACTGCTATCACGAAGGTATCCTATTTATTGGGATTACACATCATCACCATTATCTCACCAAAGATTTAAAATTTTAACAGCGAACTGATTGGTTTTTAATTATCTATTATTATATCAATTATTTTAAAAAACCTGTACATTCTATTCCATAATCTAGTAGTATTAGAAGTGTTTGTGTGTGTGTGTATGTTTGTGTGTGTGTGTGTGTGTGGATGTGTGTGTGTGTGTTGTCTAGTAGTGTTTGTTATTAGTGGTAGTATTCAATTGTTTCTGCTTTTGAACAGGTGTTACTTGGCTACCATCGCGGTGAGTTAGCCGCCAACCTGCACTGCAGCACCCCGCGGCAGGACGTGGTGGCGATACGCGAGGGGCGCATGCGCATTGTCACGGAGCACCAGCCCTTCCGCCGCTCTTACGTCGCCGTCAACGGCATGTCCGTCAACGGCGTCAACTCCCATGTGCTGCTGCACGGGCATTACAAACCCAAGGTACGTCCGGATGTGAGCTGCAGAATTTTTACGAAATTTAATACTTTACAGAATGTATTTTGTGAAATTTAATGTTTTTCAGGGTTCCATACCCAAACGGTAAAACGGGACCCTATTACTAAGACTCCGCTGTCTGTCCGTCTGTCACCAGGCTACAGCCTGGTAACCGTGATAGTTAGCCAGTTGAAATACTAAAAAAAAAAACAGAAAAAAAAAAAAAAAAAATATCAAATTGCACTTGGGGTAAACTTCTTAGCATGATATATTTTCAATTTTTTCCAGGATCTATCACGCTATGCCAGTAGTATTGCACATCTCGTGACTATATCTGCGAGACAAGACACTACTATAGTAAAAATTTTTGAAAACTTGAAGTCACGCCCGATTGATCCTGAGGAGTTGGCTTTGTTACATAACATTCATCAGACGAGCATTTCAGGACATTTAGGCAGAGGATTTATCATTTTAAGTAAGTGTGAGAGAAAACAACAAATTAAATTCGCTATCATCATCAATTCTGCCTAAAGAACTCAACTGCTAGGCCATTGTATCTCCAATTATTTACAAGCCATTGAATTTCATTGACTGTTATTTCTCATCCATTTCATCATCGTCATTATCATTTCAGTCAAAAAAACTTCCACGCCTTTAAAAAAAAAATGTATCGCTAATATGACCGTTCTTAACATGTGTCTCGCATCCATCGGATTCCCGTTACCTTCACCAGGTCATCGGTCCACCTTGTGGGAGGTCATTTAACGTTGCGTCTTCTAGTGCGCGGTCACCACTCCTGAACCTTTGATCCCCATCGACCATCTGTTCTGCGAGCAATATCCTGCCCACTACCACTTAAGTTTGAAGATTCTTCGGCTTATGTCGTATGTCATCCATTTGCCACTATCTAATAAGTTTACTTAGCATGAGCGTATTAATTTATTTATTTATTAAGACTTCATGCAACACAAAAGTATAAAGGTGGACTTAATGCCTTAGGCACTCTCTACCAGTCAACATAATGTGGTGGTGTTGATTCTCGTCCTCCATTCACCATTTTTTTTTTCATTCTTGATAAGTTCGCGCTTGACCACTATCTCACCATCACGTTTATTTCTCCAGACAACTGTCCTATGACTGTTTTAGGCCCATTACCAATTTAGCAGAATATTTAATCATTCCTGTATAAATTATTTAATTATGTATCAGACATCATATCGGTCAATTTGTTACAAGAAAATTATTAGTTTGATCTTAATACACTATATTATTAATTAATAACTAAAAGCGATTTAGTTCTCTGGATAAGGTTACACACCAGCGTCAGTCAGTCAAACTTACAGGATATCATTAACCGACTTCAAAACGAAGGAGGTTCTATGTTCGGCTGAATGTGTTTTTTTTTTATGTATGTTCACCGGTTTCTTGGTCATTGTGGACTGATTTGGTTTTGTTTTTTTTTGGTTTGTTGGATATGCTTCCGAGTTAGTCCCAAAGAAATATGATTATGATCTGATGAGAATTTTCGAAGATATGGAATGGAACTCTTCATAGGATCATAGCAGAACTGTCGTAACAAGTAAAATGGCTTTGTTTATACGTGTAGTCGATGACTAACTGAAAAAACGGAAGGAGGGGATATTTCGAACTGATCTGATGATGAAGCTAGAAGGTAGACACCGGAACTCTGTAATAAATCAGTGTAACTTAAGCGTGTTTGGGATTATTACAATTGTCATGAGATGTACTCTGGCTATAAGGTACCATCGAGCTAATCTGATTATGATTAGCCGAGGGGTACTTTTTAGTTGTGCTACCACAACTAAAAAGTGTAAAGAAAAAACTTTTTACAAAAAAAAAATACAACCGACTTAAATGTAAAAAAAAAAATACAAAAAATAACTTTAATTTCGGAAGTCGGTGTTAAATAACGAAGAGACAAAAATATTATAGAAATAACGACTTCCGAAATTAAAGTTATTTTGCATTTTTTTGTGTTTTTTTACATTGAAGTCGGTTATTATTTTTTTTGTAAAAAGTTTTTTTTTGAGATGTTGTTGGCACTGCCATGCAGGCGGTGTAGTAGTGAAGCTGTCTTATTGCACCACGTGGCATCAAAGCCATCCGTGCGCGATCCAGCAAACATGCTGGAAGCACTGCAGAGTCACGGCAGATGCAACAACACCCTGTCGTCATCATTATCATCATTTCAGCCGAAAGATGTCCACTGTTGAACATAGGCCTCCCCCAAGCGTCTCGACAACGACCGATCCTGTGCGTTTCGCATCCACTGTATTCCCGCGACTCTAACCAGGTCGTCGGTCCACCTTGTGGGATGCCTTCCAATGCTGCGTTTTCCGGTGCGCGGTCGTCACTCTAGAACCTTTCGCCCCATCATCCATTCGTTCTACGAGCAATGTGTCCTGCCCACTGCCACTTTAGTTTGGCGATTCTTCGGGCTATGTCGGCGACCTTGGGTCTCCTGCGGATATCTTCATTCCTTATGCGCTCACGCTAGGAAACTCAGAGCATAGCCCTTTCTATTGCACTTTGGGTGACTGTAAGCCCTCTGATGAGGTCCATTGTAAGCGACCATGTTTCAGTGCAGATAAAGGTGTGAGATGTGTGAGTGCTATATGACATAATAACACCCTGTAGGTATTGTTAAACTGGATGCGCAAAGCATTGGGTATATTTAGCATACAGGCTTGCCGAGTACAGAGATGTACAGTACGCTTTAAATAGCATTACTTTTAGCGTGTCTGCGCAGCGTGCAAACCAGCAGGCCTCCATGTTTGCCCGGACTGACCTTGCTCGGCGCTCCCTTTCCATTTCTGCATTCATCTCCACGGTTGTCAGAAACCACATGCCCAAGATATTTGCACTGGTATACACGTATATGAGGAATACCAATAATTGTTTTTAAAATGAATATTTGTATTGTTGCACCATTCTAGAGACGAACGAAGAACAGAAGACAGTGAGTCTATGTGAGAAGGCGGAGTACTTCGACGACGCTCGTCGGCCGTTGTGGTTTGTGTACAGCGGGATGGGCTCGCAGTGGGCTGGTATGGGCACGCAACTCATGCGCATACCTATCTTTGCTGCTGCTATAGAACGGTAAATGACTTTTAAAACTGTTTTTAGGGTTCCGTATTTATTTATTATATACACTTTATTGTACACCATGCCGTACCTCATTAGGAAAAAACGGAACCCTTAAAGGATCACTTTATTGTCCATCTGTCTGTCTGTCTGTCTGTCAAGACCCTTTATATCGGGAACGCGTGGAGGTATCAAGTTAAGTCCGCCTCTGTACTTTTATGTACATAAAGTATGAAATAAATATATATAATTAAATTTCAGGTGCCGAAAAACTTTGGAACCAAAAGGAATAGATATCGTCCATATAATAACTTCGCCAGACAAGACTATTTTCGACAACATTCTCCATTCATTTGTGGGAATAGCTGCAATCCAAATAGGTCTTACTGATGTCCTTAACGAACTGGGATTGGTACCCGATGGCATTATTGGTGAGACAATATTTATATTTCATCGATTATGATGGCAATCCATCGTGATAGTTTCATTCTAGTGTATATAGTCTTCTTCAAGACTCAATACAATGAGTGATCTTGATCCAGCGGAATTATCTTTTCTGAAAGGGGCTAGAGTAAATCTTTAGGTTACCTCTGATTCGTTCTTAGCATAGCATAATCAACCTTTTAATGTTCCCACTGCTGGAACTCAGGCCTCCTCTCTCTAGGAGAGGATATGGGCCGTAATCCACCACGCGGGCCCAGTGCGGATAGGTGAATGTCACGTGTCTTCGAATTTTTGGTTCAAGGACATGCCGGTTTCCTCACGATGTTTCCCTTCACCGTTTTAAGAACAATGGTGATGGAATAAATTACGAGCACACAAAGTAATGCGCCTGGCTGGATTTAAACCCGTGACCTACAACTTGTAAGTCAGGGCCGTTACCACTCGGCCACCACTGCTCTATTGAATTCTAATATTATACGCATTCAGAAAACTGATAGGGCTGCTATGTCGTTGCAGTGCATGAGGGATGTGTGCTTAACATATTAACTATAATTCTTTCCAACAGGTCACAGTGTAGGTGAGTTGGGATGTGCATATGCCGATGGTTGTTTGACGGCAGAGGAGATGATTTTATCAGCCTACAGTCGCGGTCTAGTATCACTGCAGACTCCATTTATTCGAGGATCTATGGCTGCCATCGGTCTAGGATATGAACAGGTGAGAGTGTGATCAAGAATTTTTATAACGTTTGTGTTCTTGAGTAAGTGACAACTCATATTGCGTAACCTAATGTGTGATGACAATGTCTAATGACTCCTTAGTGTCCCATTTTTGTTTATGGGCTTCAACATCCTTTTTAACTCCTCTTAAATGCCTACTAAGTGGAAATTGTATTTTGACAACGCATGTGCATTCATATTAACGTCACACTTTTATTCACAGATTGTAAAAATGTGTCCTCCTGAAATTGAAGTGGCTTGTCACAATGGACCTGAATCTAGTACCATTTCGGGACCTGCTGATATCATGAAGGAGTTCGTTAAAGAGTTAACTGCTAAGAGTATTTTCGCTAAGGAAGTACCATGCTCCAATATCGCTTATCACTCACGTTATATTGCTGATGCTGGTAAGCAAATATCAATCTTATTGTTATAAAACTATGGAACATTGTAGTGCTTGTGTCTTTAAATGAACTTAAAAAAATTAAAACAGGTCCTGGCTTGCTGAAGTATTTAAGCGAAGTAATTAAGACCCCAAGAGTTCGCAGCGAGAAATGGGTTTCAACTTCAATACCGTTCGACAAATGGGAGACGCCCCTGGCTAAGTACTCGTCAGCTGAATACCACACCAACAACCTTCTTGTAAGTACCATAATATATTTAATTGTTATAAACCACTTGTACAACCTAGTCTTTTCTGAATTGTCTTATATTTTAGTAGATAAAAATATCGTTTTTATAAAAAAGATAGTAGGACCATGTCTCTGGAGTTTTCAGACCTGTATTGACAGTTTTTTAGTATGTGCTGACTTAGAGTAATCAAAACATATTATTTAATTTTATAAAAATTATAATTAGTTGGTCTTTATTCAAAACTGATAATAATAATAATAACTGATATACATTTTTAAACTAGGTGACCCGGCTAACTTCGTACCGCCTAATAGTAACGATAACGCCATCTACTGGCATTACCAGAAAAGCATAATTCATTTTAAAATGACATTTTAATTAGAGATGCCGTTGTATTCGGTTTTTTTTCGTGTTTTTTTTTTTCATTTTTTCTCATCGTCTAAACCTTCCCTGGACTATGTCGAATATTTCAAGACCAAAATTAGCCAAATTGGTCCAACCGTTCTCGAGTTTTAGCGAGACTAACGAACAGCTGTTTATTTATTGTCGGTGAAGTCAATAGTACGGAAGCTTGAGAACGAATGAACGAGCTAAGTGACACATGTCACTTTGACAGAATCCGCGCTGACGTTTGCACGAACCGAGCAGATAAAAGTGCCGACCGCAGAGGTCCGTGGCTCTTCCCTCTGTCGGCAACCGTGCGTACAACGTCTGGTCTCGGGGACTGTCTCACTGCTCGTTGTGTGAATAGCTTGCATAATAATAAATCAGTTGTGTGATCTGGAATAGTTTGTTTATTGCTCGATACCCAGCCATCGCCCACAAAACAGAGTCTCTGGACAGAGCTTCAATGATGATCGGCGTCCTGGCGCCGACATATATATATATAGATAAAAGACTTCAAAATAATAAACACGTTCTCTTTCGTCTCTTGTTCTACGACAATAAAATTAAAATTATTTTTTTATTTTTAAGTCAGCTGTATTTATTTAAATCTCTTTTGAAATTCCAAAAAATCTGGCTGCTGCAATTTAAGTTATTTCCTCTGCATACGTACATAAAAAACTTAAATATTAACTAAACTATTTATATTAAAACCGAACTATGCACATATTGCTCGTACTTGTATGAAATAAAACAGTAAGTTGCTATTATTTTATAAATTTTATTCCTTTCTTTTGGAAGTCGGTTGTATTTTTTTATTTATTTTTTATAAAACGGCATTTTCTTTTGGCTTTAGAACCCAGTGCTATTCGAGGAGACTTTGAAACATATACCGGACAAAGCAGTAGTAGTCGAGATAGCTCCTCATGGTCTACTGCAAGCCATCCTGAAGCGGTCTCTACCTGCTGACTGCAGAAACATAGCACTTACCAGGCGTGGACATGCTGACAACACATTCCTACTGCTTGAAGCTGTTGGCAAGTACGTGTTTTATTTTAGTTTTTGTGACTTAAAGTTCCCCCATTCATTCATTGAACACTAGGTACAGTGCGGTTGAAATATCTTGACCGCTACGAACTTCGAACAATTGGCTACGCAGTAATTATTTTTAAAATCATGTGGTGAATGCATATTGCGTATTTTTTCGAGTATGCACGATAGTTTGGAACAAGAGGCCAACATATTTCGACCGTACTGTATTTTTTTTTTATTGTTGATATAAAAAAAAAGTAACGTACTGTAAGCGTGTTACGCTTTATAATTCGTGTCATTTTGGGATCTGCTTATTTGGTTTTTGCTTCATTCACTACCAATTAATGGTCAAAAGCAGTCCTCTAATTATTAATAGTTGAGCAAAAACCGTAAGACAATTTTATAATCATCACCATTTCAATCGCCACAAGTGTCGCCACTTCTATCACTCCTGTATTTCTCGCAAGACCAAATTTCTTGTCTCTTCGTCTTTGTCCAACCCTCTTCCCAGGTTAGCTGGGTTTGGGTCTCTTTATACGTCTGCACTAGAGAGCTCTAAAATCAAAAATCAAAATCAAAAATATTTTTATTTCACATAGGCCTACATGAGCACTTATAAAACGTCAGAAGCTAGTGCACGGTTCCAAATTGGTCGTTTCCTATGGAGAAGAACCGGCATTAAACTCCATGGTTACTCTTTTAAAAAAAGTGGTTGTTTACAATATTTTCATATTACAATATTAATAGATATTATGTAAGAACAGTGTAGACCAGTCAATATTGTCCCCAAAAGCACAATAAAAATATGATAAAAAAAAGTGAATCATAATAGGAAGTAATCTAAGAATTGGTGGAGTCTACAGTGTTCTTACATTCACATTATAAAAATAAAGCTTTATAAAAAAAAGCAAGAAAAATATAAATAATTACAACTATCAACAAATGAGATGTTAACAAAATAAGTTAGTTACGAATTTAAGGTAGTTGAAGTCCAAGTGTTACCAAGGGGCCACATGTGCAGAAATTATCATTGCCAAACAAGCGTGTCTTCGACATAGTCTTTAACCTTATAGTACGCTTTTTTGGTTAGGACACGCTTAATATGAGTTTTGAATTTTCCCTCGCTAAGTTCTGTTACCGCCTTTGGCAGCTTGTTATAAAAGCGTACGCTGTTTACTAAGAATGACTTGCTGGTCTGAGCTAATCTCCATTTGGGTAATACAATTTCAGTGAAAGTCGCTTCTAATTTTAAAGAGTCCTAAGTTATTACGAATATACAAAATACTTTCTAAGATCTAAAAAGAAGGCAGTCTACTTTGAATTTATTTCTGAGGTACTCACGAGGACCCATTTTATAAATAGCCCGGATTGCTCTCTTTTGCAATATGAAAATTGCCTTATTTTTCTTACTACATATGCAGCTGAGCTTAATCTTCCCGAGAGAGTTCTAATATGAGCGCCCCACTGCAGTTTATAATCGATAGTTATACCTAAGAACACAGTTTCCGTAATTACATCAAGCTTTTTGCCGTCAAGAATTAGACTGACGCCAACTTGAGGGACATTCGGTAATGAAATATTTATACATTTAGTTTTATTCGCATTTAATAAGAGATTATTAGCTGCGAACCATTTCGAAAGAACAGCCAGACTTTCGTTGACATGCAAGACATCCCCATCTTTTCTATCTACTTTCAAAATAAGAGAAGTATCATCAGTAAACAGAATTATATCGGATAAATTAGCCATCATGTAAGCAAGGTCATTAATATAAACTAGAAAAAGTAAAGGGCCAAGAATGGAACCCTGAGGCATGCCCATCTTTACCAAAGACCCCGAGGACGTCGCCCCATTAATGGATACTCTTTGCTGCCTGTAAGATAAATAGGAAAAAACAAGATCAGCAGCTCGTCCACGAATTCCGTAATTATGTAATTTACGGATCAGAGTATTATGGTCAACACAGTCAAATGCTTTTGAGATGTCACAGAATATGCCAATAGCATCCTGGGACTTCTCCTAGGATTTTAAGATGTGACTGATGAGTTTCACTCCTGCATCCGTCGTTGACCTTCCTTTCGTGAAGTCAAACTGATGACTATGCAAAATCCTATTCGAATTAAAATGAGTCAACATCTGGTCGTGCAAGATTTTTTCATAGATTTTACTCAATGCTGAAAGCACAGATATAGGTCTATAATTAAAGGAATCACTCTTACTACCTGATTTGAAAATTGGTACTACTTTACTATGTTTCATTAAATCAGGGACCATTCCGCTGTCTAAGCATTGATTAAATATGCCTGTCAGGACAGGAGCAACAGTATCAATAATATCTCCAAGAACCTTAAGGGATATACCCCCTAAGTCTTCAGTATTTTTTTTATGTTAATACGTTTGAATGTTTTTATAATTGTATCAACAGAAACACGCTTAAATTCAAATGTTCTTTTAAAAAAGATTCAGCTAACAAAGATGAAGAAGGGAGAGATTTCGTAACTTCTCTTGGGATGTTGGTGAAGAAGTTTTCTAATGTCTCAGCCACTTTTGACCTATCTGAGATGATTTTATTATCAATTTTAACGACAATTCATTCCGATCTCGTTGGTTTGTCTTTCCAGTTTTCCTGTTTATCACCTTCCAGAGAGCTTTTATTTTATTATTAGAAATTCCAATTAACTTATTGATTTAGACCTAGCTCTGTTCTGCCTTGTATGATTGTGTACTCAGACTTGTTTGCTGGATCTTTTTCTTCATTTTTAACCACCAGGTGGCAAGTGGTGGGTGGTGAAAGACAAAATTTCTTGTAATCTCGATTAGTCATTTACTGCTTCTGTTTCTAGATTATATATGGAGGGATACAACCCAGAAGTTAAAGTTCTCTATCCGAAGGTGGAGATGCCTGTATCTACAGAGACGCCATTCCTTTCCCATTTGGTCGAGTGGGCCCATGGAGAAAAATGGTAAGAAATATACTTATGTTATTATTTAAGTAAAATGCGTACAGCTAAGGAGTCGAATTCCTTGCCGGAATCTGTGTTTCCTGATGGCTACAACCCGGGAATCTTTAAGTTAAGAGTGAATAGGTTACTTCTAGGTAAGCGCGCTCCATCGTCGACCACATCATTGCGTTCCATCAGGTGAGATAGCGGTCAAGCGTGAACCTATCAAGAATAAAAAAATATAATAAAATAAAAAATCTCAATAAATAATATTCAAAAACAGCAAAGCTATTGGCGTTTGTTTATATCCCAAACTGTCACTGAATTTATGGAAATATTGTACAGGCTGTTGATTATAATAAATAGATGACGATCAAAATGGAAAAACACTGCGCGTAGTATTTTCTAGTAGCAATTTCAATTTTTACTTTTAACTACAAAAATATGATCAGTAACGGGTACGGATAGAGCCCTATTTTTTGTACTAATTAAAAACTAGGGGTGTATACAACGTGGCGCTGACAATAGGACAATATTTTTTTTCTTTTAAAACATTTGTAGTACCTACTAGTCCATAGGAATAGTATTAAACTACCAAAAAACGCCTAAAATCGAAATATAAAAAATGTTTTTTTCAAACAAACTAAATAGCATAAAATCGTAAACAAAATAGAACATCATTTATAATATTGGTACACAAACCTATCGCAACAGCGCCGTGTGACGTAGTGACGTACCTAATCTTTTGGCACCATTATTATGAATGCTCAATAAAAACAATTACACGAAATCACAGATTTTTTATTAATAAAATTATTAATCATAATCACTATTCCATCACTTAGCACTTACTATCACTCACTTATTGCCGATACTGAATAATGTCGACCTGACCTACGCAGACTAGACGTAGGGTTGCTTGCGTTCAAAGTAATTTAAAATTCTATCGTCTAGTATCACTCCACGTATAGGAGCACTACTCGATTGCGGGATTGAGGGTCGATTTTTCCGCATCCTCTGAACAGCTTGAGCAATAATGTGCCCATTGGTCGAACCAGGTTGGAAAAAACTCGGGTGTACTCATACCTCTCTCGGTATGTCCGTATAGTTAAAGCGGCATTTCTGTGGCACTCCCCATAAATAAAATCATGTCGGAGTCCTCCGAAGCTGTGTTATTGTAACGACGCATGTTAAATCTATACATATAATAAAACAGTAAAATGGTGGAGCGTTGGTATTAGTTGGCGAAAAAACTACTGAACCAATCCTGTTCAAATTTTGCATACATAATCCTTATAGGCCGGGTCAACTGTTAGGCTACATATTATCACGCTATTTGCTATGGGAGGTGAGCAATAATCCAAAATGTCGACATTGAACGACATTTGCCACGTTCGATCCCCAGCTACAGTTAAAAATTTTGTCATTATTTTATCTTCTTTTTTGTAATAAAATAACTTTTACCATTTTTTCAAAATAAAATTGACATTTCTATTCGATATCTTCTAAATATTTTGTAAAAACTAATCAAAACACATAATAAAATCAAAGCGGCGAGTAAAATCACGTACTAAAATGTAAATATGGCACCACACGCAATTCAGATACTCGCAACGCCATCTAAAGACTGAAAGTAGAAATAATGATGACAATGATAGTTGAACGTCATATTTGATAGATGGCATTGTGTATTTACGTAATTTTCTGAGTGGCGGAAAAATGACCATCGCCCAAGTTTGCAGACAGTTTTACTGTTTAAAATTGGACGAAAACCGTTATGATTAAACTGGAGTTAGACGGAGACATTTTTAATCCTACTGCTTTTTTCCCCCGTGGTTGTAACAAACTAATTGACCGTGATTATTCAAGGGATACCAACCAAAGGCGATAAAAGTAAATACTTATATGTATTTAATTATTGACTTTAAAATAACATGGCCAAATTTTCGGAAGGGGTAGCATGGCGCCTTGCGTTGGAAGGCCCCTGATGGACCGATGACCTGGTGAGGGTCGCGGGAATCCGATGGATGCGAGACGCACAGGACCGGTAATTATGGTGACACTTGGGGAGGCCTATGTCCAACAGTGGACGTCTTTCGGCTGAAATGATAATGATAATGATGGCACCTTTATTTTTCTTTTTTTAAGGGTGGAAGTCATCCAATGACTTTTCCCACTCTGGTTGGAGCGGGAAGGCGTGTCAAACTTTTACTGACTAAAACCACACCTGTGTCCTTCAGTTGCCCTTTGCGACCACTCTTTGAGGAGCGCGTGGATCACTACGCGCTGTTGACGACTGGGCTCGGTCCGGTCAATTACCGGACGGCCGGACGGCTGTGGACGACCGATTGCTGGAGGTCCGCGAGCCCGCGTCTACCGTGGCTGGTCGTCGGGGTCAGAATCTCGGCTCGGCGTGAGGACGTTCGTTCCCTCACGCGTGCGGCCTCCTCCTTCACTAGCATTACGGCTTTGCAGAAGGAGGCGACCGCCTGCCATTCCTCCTCGCTCTGGACCATAGCCCAAAGTCACAAGGCCCGGCGCGAGAGGTGACTGACGCCGATTGCCTCCACGAGGACAACACACACCTCTGTGTGCTCCACTGTGTCCTCCGGGATGATGGCACCTTGCGGCCTAATAATGGTGTGTTTTATTATTAACAGTCACTGCTTCATATAAAACTGGGTCGAAAGGTTTGCGTTCCTGATCACAGTTCGACAACGTATGATGTATCTCAGATTCCTTGCAGCCTTACGTCGACATCCGTACGTTACCTCCTTGCAGTGAGTGGTGACCAACACTGGAACCACCCTCTGAGGGAGGCCAGTCTCAGGGATAACACTAATCGGCTGCTACATTTGTTTACCGGAATTTAATTGTTTTATGGATACACAAGCTCAGGACTGTTGAGGGTGTTTTACGCGGTTTCTGTTCCGGATTCGGTTGGAAGTACTCTGATATTACCATTTTACAAATCGCCCGGAGGACCCGTTGTAGCATGCGGTGGAGGTCTATCCTGCTTGGGTGAACCGCCGTGTCTTCATAGAGGCAATCGGCGTCAGTGACCTCTCGGTTTGGCCATCAATATGCGAGTTCGATTGGACAGGGATACACGCGTTCAAGATTTCACCGAAATTCATTCAAAAGTTGGAGACTCTTCATAGGGTAGTTCCCACTATGGAATAACATTTGTCTGATATACGAGGACGTCAGTCAAATACACACCAAAAAATCCTAGGTAAATGAACAAGTAATTTTTACGCCCCAAATGATCAAGCTGCAACAATCAATTCAAGCATGCTCTCGCAAATTCTTCATAAGTACTGTTGTGGAGGAAGATAGTTGATGATGATGGCAATTTTTGGATTCACTGGCTTTTTGGCTTTGCACCATCATTGCAAACGTTATCCAGCTGAAGGTCGGTGTCCCGATTATGTTCCTTCGTTTACCTCTACCAAAGCTGTCTGACGGCTTAAACTCTTCAGTGAAACATTATTGAGGCGAAAATTTTACAGGAGGTAACTCTTTCGAACAATCTCGCAGCCTTAGCAGACATTGGCCCTAGAGGGCCCTATCCATTTGCTGACATCATTATGAGTCGCGCGTAGATTACTACACGCCGTCGATTCAGGATTGCTTTGACCAGATGACCGGACGGCTCCACCGCAATCGCCCTGCGGCTTTCAACACCTGGAGCATCACTTCCCTCATCATCCTTCATAGTTTCAGCCCCCTTCTTCGATCGTAGTGCTTCACTGAAGGAGGCTACTGGTTAGCATTTTTTCCACTAATCGCCTCCATGAGGACACGGCGGCGCCGGCGCTCCTACCAAGCGGGACTGACTTCCACCGTAAGTTGCATCGTATTCTCCGGGCGATCCACACAATGGTGAGACTCGAGTGTTTCTTTTCGCTGAATTTGATACAGATACCTCCCGAAACACCCACATCCTGCACAAAGAGAGGATGCCGTGACGCCTCTGTAGCCACTCCTCAAAGACAGGCATTACCGCTGCGATTGTGACGTGCTCACTGTGACAATGTTGCCTTTTCCCTTGGGGTAGGCAGAAATGCCAACTGCTACGACCCTTACATACTCTTTCTATTCATTGACGTTCATACATCTGGATCTGGACGAGTACATAACATAGGTATATCCTGAAGGTAATTTGCGTTTTTACCTTTAACAGTTTTATGTGAAAGTACAATAAATAATTACGATGCTTTCAGAATGAATTGCAAGCACAGAATGATTGTACAGTTTTACCAACTTAACGTGGACGAAGTCGCGGGCAACAGCTAGTCACAAATAAAACGTAATTACAATACAGTACTTTAAAAAAAAAAACAGTAACGTCAGTGACCTTGATATGTCAACCGTCACTTTAACTTGATTAATCATTAATTGTTTTATGGCTTTAAGGTTTTATGTTTATAGCACCGAATATGATTTTTTTCTCAGTTGCCAAAGAAGTTTTTTTTTTGTACGAGCACGTTCGGAAGGAACTGCTCTTCAATGGCCAGTTAATCGTAACATAAGATGCTGGTTAATCTAAACTACTACTATAAGGATATTACCTTCTCAAATTTAGGAAAATACAAGTAAAACTTCAGGGTTTTAACGGATATTCAATTTACTGACCAGTAAAATGTAAATATTTATTTAAAACTTAAAACGTAATTTTTCAAAATCATTCGTAACTTCAATGGTGGAACCGCCCATTCTAAGAGCCATCGAACTTTCTTCAAAGTTTGGAAGCAATTGGATTCAAAGTGAGAAGAGCTTATTGTACTGTTTTTTTTTTTTTTTTGTAGGAAACCCCTTCCTGTCTCATTCATCCACTTTTCTTTTATTTTTGGATCCGTCGGATAGCTAAAAACCTACAATAAAAGACAGATGAATATGATTGATAGTGATGAAATGAATGATGTAGGAGTATTATAAGAAAATATAAACCAATAGTATTCTACAACATTTATTTTCCCGGATAATGAAGTTTCCAAATGTGTGTTTCAATAATATTAGTTTACAAGATTTTTGTTGTTAAAAAGAAACATGATTTTATTATTTTAAGCCTTGGGAAAAATATTATAAAAAGGCCAGAACCTCGAATATTTGGGATATTTACTAAGATAAAATGCCTACAAGAAGTAATTTAGAGGAAGAACAAACACAAAAAGAATAATTTTAGCTCTTTTTTTATAAATATTTTTTCTCCTCGTAAAAATTAATCCCAACCACATGAAAATCGGTTTGGTAGTTTTTGAGTTTATCGCGAATAGACAGAAAAACAGCTGCGTGGGGAAACTGTTCTATAATAATATATCTGTAAGAATTAATCATTAACATTATCTTTTATGTCGTATTACGTAGGATCGTGCAAAATATATATAACCACAAACAGCACTTCACATCTCTAACAAACAAAAGCTGGCAGTGGCCGCACCAAGTAACTGTCGTATGAGTGAGAGTATCTGGTAAATACTAATCCATTGCGCAACTAGTTCAACTGATTAATTGCTCGATCAGCAAGTAAACAATGATCTAAGCAAGCAATGATATTTGTTCACAATTCAAATAATTGATTTGACACATTATCGTGTTTTTTGGTATCAGAAAGTATTTTTTTTATGAATTTAGTAAGAAAAGCCTTAATACATTAGTACTTACGTGTAAAATGAGATACTATCTTACGTGTAATTTACAATACAGCTGTTATTTTTGCAAATAACCACTGAACAACGCGGCATTTTGTAAAAAATCATAAGCAAAGAAGACGTCGGTAGTTGACATTTGACTAATGGCCAAAAATGACATCAAGCACATAGAAACACATATCCGGCTTGATGCGTTCGCAAGAACCACGTCCCCTTACCATAACTCTACTGTTTGACATATCTGTGGTATATATAATAATTACAACTAACTAAAAACAAACTTAAATATGGCGTCTAAAAACTCTTCCACATCATTGTCGACTGGTAATACGCAATGACTGGCGGCATTGTCACGCTGTAAGGCAAACTATTAGTTTAAGGTTTTTATTATTATTTTTTTAATATACCTATAGAGTAGTATATAATGTAGCATATATATTTTTTGAATGTGGATGTTTAAAAGACTGTTTTTTTTTCAGGGCTTTACCTTATTATAATAACGCTAGCAGAAGGAAGGGTGCAGCTTGCACATATAAAATATCTTTGCACGATAAGGAACATGAACACCTGAGAGGACACGTCATTAGAGGTATCTTTATCGTTTCTTCATCACTATTCAGTATTGAAGAAGCGAGGTTTTTTTAGGGTTCCGTACCTCAAAAGGAAAAACACGGAATCCTTATTGGATCACTTTGTTGTCCGTCTGTCTGTCTGTCAGTCTTTCTGTCAAGACCCTTTATCTCGAGAGCGCGTGAAGGCATCGAGTTGAAATTAAAACTATATACTCTAGTCTGCGTCTCAAGAAGCTGTAAAAATATCAGATTTCTAAGTTAACGAAAAAAAAAGATACGACCGCTTATATCGCAAAAAACGTACATTTCGACACTCTCGAGGGAATCTGTTCCCAGAATCCTGAAATTTTACAAAAATTAAGGTCTTATAGCACAGGTCGAGGAATAAAATATCTGAAAACTATAAATTTGTAGTTAATTTTGGAGGTGCAATCCGGAAAAATCTAATCGGTACTCCATTCGGGAATCGAACTATTTACATAGGTAAGTTTGAACCCTCAGGGCGCGAGTTCGACTCGCACTTGCCCAGATTTTTTTTGTATGAAGTGGGAAATCATCCAATTATTTCTCTCGCTCTAGGGAGACCACAAATGTATCCTTCAGTTGCCCTATGCGTTCTAGGACCGCGGGTTTCCTTTTCAGGAAATCCTCGGCCCTCGACGGTAGGGTGTTCTTTAAAACTTTATCTTTAAAATTAAATGAGGTTTACGATTGAAAATAGTTGAGCTGTGGTGCTGCTAAATAGGTACGCGTAATGTGCGAGAACGGGGGCTGTCGGTTGAGACTGCTCATTTTTAATAATATAATCCTTTTTTTAAAGAGTCAACCACATAATATATAGCACTGAATATTTAATATAATATAATATTCTACAACTATCACACAACGCCATCTAGTCCCAAACTAAACAGAGCTTGTGCTATGAGTACTAGACATGTTCATTCGGTAACTTAGTTTTCATTTTCATTTAATACTGAAGTATTAACAGTAAACCAGTTTTGGACCTGCTGTAGAGTGTTGTTTACGTCATCAAGTTTGTGAAACGTCTATTGATCTTAAAAATTACTGACGTATCGTCAGCAAACAATACAATATGTGGTTGTTTTTTAATTCATTAACGCTCAGGCGGTAGCCGGCGCCCGGAAGCCATTGTCTTACTATTGTGTCTCTAATTACGCACGTCAAAAGGTTAATAGATGTGGTAAATCATTGACATATACTAGAGAGAGGAAAGGACCCAATATTGAGCCTTGTGGTACACCCATTTTGACTGTCAAACCCTGAGAATTCTTACAACACCGTTTATTTGAATTTGCTGATGCCTTTCACTTAAATATAATTTCAACAAGCTGAGTGCAAGTTTACCTAGCCCATAATATTCTAGTTTTAAAAGCAAGGTTTCGTGATTAACAAAATCATAAGCCTTTGAGAGATCAAAAAAAAAAATCCTATCGCATCTTTGGCTTTTTCCCACGCTGCAAATATATGTTTTAATAAAGTGACACCAGCGTCAGTCGAACAATAAATATTGGTGAAACCATACTGCTGATCGTGAAAGATTTTATTGCTGTTAAAATGGTAAAGCATTTGATTAAGCATAACCGCGTACATCGAAGGACTGGAACAATTTGCCTGCTGCGGTCTTCCCGTCCAACTATAATTTAGGTGCCTTCAAGGCTAGAGTGAATAGGCTCTTAATAAACTAGTGCGCCTCACCATCAATGATTGCATCACTGCTTACCATCAGGTAGGATCGCAGTCAAGCACTGGTTTATATCAATTAAAAAAAAAAAAAGTTTTTCAAACATCTTACTGAAAACCGGCAATACTGATACAAGTCTGTAATTATTAGTGTCATTATAGTCATCGGATTTAAACAAGTGGTATAACCTTACCGTATTTCGTTATATCTGGAAAAACTCCTTGGTCCACACACAAATTAAATTTTAAATTAAAAAATAAAGACACACAAACTAAAAATTAAAACTAAGTATGGTGCTATGGTCTCAATTATGGATATTTATTTTTACAGAACAAATAGTATTTCCTTTTGCATCAACCCTGGTGGCTGTATGGGACACTTTGGCTATGACTATGGGTGTTCCCAAGAAGCAATTGTCCGTGGAATTCCGCGACGTGCACTTGTACTCACAACCTGTGATGCATACACAGAGTCAACTGAAACTCAGAGCTGCACTTCAAAGAGGGACTGGATATTTTGAGGCATGTATTAAAACTTCTGAAAATACTTTAGTTCTTCTGAATAGTATAATCATAAATAAAATGCAAAGCAGCGTAGTTAGCATTTTGTCAATCAGTGTATACTGATGTATACACTGTATGTATGTTTCTTTGTGACAATAAACTTTATTATTATTATTATACATTTATTTATCTCAGCACCCTTAGGTTCTGGACCTTTGGAAGGCGTACGAGGAGCCGAAACCAACTCGTAGAGGCCCTTTTAGACGCTTTTAATGGAAAGTGGTACGAACCGGTGATTATCCCTGTACGCACTATGCTAGTGCATCCAAGGACAACCCCCGGTTGGTGGGAAACTATTGCGACATATGGAAAACTAAGATATAAGGCTATGGTTTTTGGAGTCTTAAGTAGACTGGTTACCAAGAAATATGTTAAGACTGGCCCTTGCCTAAACAATGTTTTTAATATCCATCGACAAAAGGCAGGGGGTGACTTGCACACTCAATAAATGGGCCCCCATAAACGGTTGCTAGCACGAAGTGACGTAGCAACAAGAGGGCAACATATCCTGAGGTGCTTAAGGAGTGGAGAGGTATACCACGGCTATCAGGACAATCCCGGAAATACGGTCAAGATCCCTACCAGCACCTTACTGGATTATACATCCTTCTCCCGAGCACGTTTGCTCTTGCGAATCTCCACTTAAGCCAGCCAATAAAGGCAAGAGAGAGGTGGGAGCTCTGTTCCTCGTCAGTGTTCACTACGGCCGGCCAATAAAGGCAAGCCGAAGATGAAGAACAAGAATTTTCCCGGGAGATCGGGTCCGTGAGGTCGCTAATGCCTAACAGTTCGCCACAAAACTGCCCAGCGGTTTTATTATTATTTCGTTTATTCATTAATATCACATATAAATTACATTTTTAAATATTTCTTTAAAAAAACATAAAAAAAACATTTAAAAATATAAAAAATAGTTGTCCGCCGGTGTCGGGAACAGGGTCCAAGCTACCGGTGGTTAGGGCTCCAGAGACAGGAACCTCCTCACAATGCGAGCCGTATCGAGGAGTACTGCCTTCTGTATCAGGCCCTTGATCCAACCGCGCAACGACAGCTTCGACAGATGGTCGTCGAAGCTTTTGGCTATAAGACCATTGGCGGTCACGACCATCGGCACAATGACAGCTGAGTCCACATTCCACATGTCGACAACCTCGTGTGCTAAGTCGAGATATTTGATTTGTTTCTCTTTCTCAGCTTTCACGAGATTCTCGTCATGCGGGATGGTGACGTCGACTATCACTGCGCGGCGCGCTAATCGGTCTATCACCACTATATCCGGCTTATTGGCTACAATAGTCCGGTCAGTAATGATAGACCGATCCCAGTACAACGTGACATGGTCATTTTCGAGAACTGGGTCGGGCACATACTTGTAATACGGTACCTCAGAATCCACTAGGTTGTACTTCAAAGCAAGTTGCTGGTGAATAATCCTGGCTACTTGGTTATGTCTGTGCAAATACTCGCCGTTAGCCGAAAAGAGAGGACATCCAAACTAAAATTGCACTTAGACATAAAAATAGGCTTAATATACCCACTTCACGATTGAAAATGCACTCTTCTAGTGCATTTGTTATGTCTATAAAAATATATAATAAGTTACCAGAATTCATCAAAAATGCAGAAAGTAATAATATGTTCATCAATAAACTAAAACAATTTCTAATAGACAAATGCTACTATACTGTAGAGGAATACTATAACGATAAACATCAACTACAATAAAAAATATTAATTATATACTGTATCGTTGTAATAAATGTATTTACAAATGTGAAAAATAACGTGAGTACTAAGGTGAATAAAATATAAATTAAATTGATACATAATTAAATTAAAATAAATACATGATTTAATAATGATGACGATAAAAATAAATAAAAATACCTGACATTTAATTTAGTTATACAAAGACATTACATAAATAAATAAATTTCAATAATAACATAATTAAATGACGACAAAAATAAATAAAATATCTGACATAATTTAATAATAATGACGACAAAAATAATTGAAATATCTGACATAATTTAATAATAATGACGACAAAAATAAATTAAAATACCTGACATAATTTACCAATACACAGACATAATAAAAATATATATAGATAATTAATTTAAATAAATACATAATTTAATAATGATAAAAATAAATAAAAACACCTGACATAATTTACTTACATTAAGACATTCTAATAATATACATACATAAATTTATTTCAATACTAACATAATTTAATAATAATAAATGATGATGATAAAAATAAATAAAATATCTGACAAAATTTACCAATACTTATACATATACATAATAAATAACATACATACACAATTTTATTTAAATATATAGGTACATAATTTAATAATAACAATGATAAAAAATAAATTAAAATATGTAACATAATTAACCACACAATAATTTACACATACATCTATTGAATCTACCTATAAAAATAATAATTAATTCCATGAATTGTTGCTTGGCCTTCATCCTCTCTCCTAACTTTGCTGTGCCCGACAGGGTCCATATTGATCTTAACAATGTTTTATACCATCTATGTACATATGGAATGCAATAAAGTATTGAGTATTGAGTATTGAGTATTGAGTATAGCCAAACGAGAACAACCAGAAATAATATGTCTGATAGACTCACCCGGACGGTGGCATGCCCGACACACGTCAACCGTCCCGTCCTTCATTATATATCTCCGGTAGTTGTTCGTTAAGATAACTTCGTCCATAATCGCACAGATAAAACCTTCAGTTTCCCCAAAGAGGTCACTGAAACGTAACCAGGCCACGGACGCCAAGAAATCTACATCAGGCTCATGAAGAGCCCGGTAAAAGCGCCCGTGGAGCTCCTTGCCTTTCCATATTTCCTTGCGGTCATCAGTAGTCAGTATTACAGGTTTGCGCCAGTCCTCTTTAGCCATGGATAACGGGGTGAGTCCCTTGTCCACTGCGATCACATCTCGGTGCATACCCACATCGGTTTTAAGAAAATATTCTCTGAGGCTGCACACCTCGCGGTTGTGCAGAGTCTTTGCGTTCAAAAAGCCTCGACCTCCACATTTCCGCGAGATGTACAGTCTCATCACCGATGATCGTGGGTGATGCATCCGGTTTGCGGTCAGTAGTGTACGGACCCGTCTATCCAGAGCGTCTAGTTCGGTCTGAGTTCATTTGAGTATGCCAAAAGAGTACATTAAAACTGGCATGACCCAACCGTTGAAGGCGCGCACCTTATTTCCGCCCGACAGAAGGCTATTTAATACCTTCTTCAGGCGGCCAAAGAAGCGCTCCTTCAGCGATTGCTTCATGTCAGCATTGTTAATGCCCAACGCTTCCGACATACCCAAATACCTATAAGTTTCGGTCGAGGAGAGGGATCTAAGGTGTATGGAATCCGGGAGTTGAATTCCCTCGGATTCCATAATCTCCCCTCGCTTTACATGCATGGCTGCACATTTGTCCACACCAAATTCCATCCTGATGGCGCTACTGAAAGTTTCAGTTACCTTCAGTAGCTCCATTAGTTGCAAATTGCTGGGGGCAAAGAGTTTCAGGTCATCCATGTAAAGAAGGTGAGATATGGCCTGACCACCTCTTCTCAACCGATAGCCCAGTCCTGACTCCTCCAGCAATGTGCTAAGAGGATTCAGAGCCAAGCAAAACCAAAGTGGACTCAGACTGTCGCCCTGAAATATTCCCCGTTTAATCCTAATAGGCTCATCATTACCCTGGATCGGTCGACATCCTGGATAGCGAAGGACCGTCTTCCATTGCCTCATACATGACTCAAGGAAGGTGCGTAAAGTCATATCTACTTTGTATAACTCCAACACCCTCATGAGCCATGTATGTGGAACAGAATCATAGGCCTTCTTGTAATCTATCCAACATGTCGACAGATCCTTGCGGGATCGACGAGCCTGTTGGCTTATGGCCATGTCTATGAGGAGTAGCTCCTTAGTACCCCGGGACCCATTCCTACATCCATTCTGAGAGGCAGACATAATCAAGTTATTCTCTATGTGTCGATTAATTTTTGCTCTCAGAATGGATGTAAGAAGTTTATAGACCGTCGACAAACATGTAATTGGTCTATAATTCTTGGGTTCCACGGGGTTACCTGTCTTATGGAGCAGGTGGGTTACGCCAGTTGTTAGATACTCTGGTAGCGACCCAGACTCTAAGGTTGACTGGAATTGCGATGCCAGGGGCGCGTGTGAGTTGCTAAACCATTTCAGCCAGAAATTTTGCAGTCCGTCCGGTCCCGGTGATTTCCAGTTCGGTAATGGACGAACTGCTTATTATTATTATTACAAATCCTCAGGAATTCAAAAAATCATATTGGCAAATACCAATGTGAATTTTCAACCATATGTACTTTTCTAAGTTTATCTGGGACATTACTGACACCTTGTGTCTCGGAAAGCGTGTAGTCAGACGCCAGAAAGTCAAACCATTAGTCTATCTAAGGAGTATCGTGTTGCCCAGTAACTGGGATGTGGAGGACTTATGTAGTCGATCCATGTAAAGCACAGGTATTCAGCCGCATTTGGTTAGATTGGAAGCAAGTGGCTGCAAATGTATTAGGATAGTATCGAATGCATCTGTGATGCCTTTGATAATACTCGTATTAAGTCTATAGGTGATGATATCCGCATGACTTTTCAGTAATGGCTGCAAGAATAAATATTATATTTTTTTCAAATTTGTTTTCATAGGTTTATAATGATGAAATAAAAGTAGCAACAGGTACGATCCTTGTTATATTACGAAAATATACAAAAGACGAAATACGACTCAAAGAATCCCAAGACATGAAACTCACTGCTGAAGATATTTATGACCTGTTTCGTGAACGAGACCACTTGTATAGGTAAGGAATCTTTACTTTTATAAGAACAGAGCGGAATCTTTGGGTTGCAATCACTATGATTCTTCGCTTCTACTCTATGAAAGACAGAATGTAATATCTACATCAGAAAAAAAAAACAAGGAAACATATAGCTCTCGGTAAAAAACACAGTAAGGCGACATAAAAAATTGAAGTGCCTGGTGGATTTCGAAAAGACAGAACCAATAGCGCTTCTGACATAGTATTAAATGTTGCGTTCACGTTTTAATGAGCACCTCATGAGTTAGATCAAGTTTTCAGTTCCATTTCAAAACACGAAAATTTTTAGCGTATCTCGTCAATAGATTAAACAAAAATCAAAAGCAGGTCTAAAACAAAAAATTGTTTTCACAGTGGTGAGTTCCGCAGCATCGAAGCCGCAAGCTCTTCTCTGGATGAAGCTTCTCTGGTGTGGCGCAATAACTGGGTCACGTTCATCGACGGCCTACTCCAGCTGAATATGTTGCGACAACCACATGACGGAGTTACCTTGCCCACACACATCAGGAGAATAACTGTTGATGTAAAGAAGCATCTCATGTTGCAGATTGTTTCAGAGGACAAAGTCTTGTATAAAGCTGAGATATTAGAGGAATATGACTTCGCAAGGTAAAACAAATATTCATTTTAATTGTATTACTCGTATTAGCTCACGCATTTAATCACTATTTCACTTGATGACGATGCCGTGTCAACTTAAATCGAAATAGTTGAAGATAGAATGGTAAATTGTGAGCAAATTGGCCTTTTTACTTTGATGTAATTCTTCTTTTTCATATTCAGATGTGGAGGACTAATGATGGAAAATATAAGATACCGCAATTTGCCTGCTATTAATAAAACTAACATGGAGTTACAGACGCTGAAGTTTGTTTATAATTTCCAAGTAAATCAACAAGTAAGTGTCTTTAAAACATTCAAACTACAACTTTTACTTTTAAAACGATATGGTTAACTATGAACCAGGGTTTAGTATGAAGATGATTATGGTTACAGGAGGTTAACTGGTTAGGTACGGTTAGTAGATATATGAGAGATGACATACTACGCTGATGCCAAATAAGTGGGGATAAGGATAGATTATTGAAAAAGATGATTTTGATTATGAATATCGTGATAATAGAATTAATAAACATCATTTTAATAATCAGGTTTCCACATCACTGCAAGTATTCTTGCAAATGGTTGCTGAAAATGTTAACAAAGACTCTATTAAAGTGGTTGGTATCACAAACAACCAAATGGAGGGCTATGTCTTTGAAGAGATGAAGAAAATTGGATCTAGCGTTTATGGAGTCAACATTAGTTACGAAGAGTTCAATCTTGGAGACTTGAATTCCACAAAAAATGGTGGCAGCTCACTTAAAAAGGCAGACCTTGCTATCGTCCGTAATCTGTCAACCGATGATGAAGTAAGACATAATCATTTTGCTATTTACATTTAAAATAAAATTTTAATTTATGTTCAAGTCATCAAACATTTACATATTCAAAGAATCACTTAATTAACTATCATATGTATGTATATAAAAACTGGAAAAATATCAAACAAAGACTCTTAAGATCTAGCTAAAAGTACATTAGAGTATGATGCCGTCGAAAAACTCCTCCGCATCGCTATCGACTGATAATGTACCCAAAAGACTGGTGGCATTGCCATTTTGTATGGCAATGCTAATCCTTTGTCCAAGGTAAAAGCCAGCCAATCGGTCACGCGAAGTGTCTTTTTTTCTTGGATTATACATGTTAATAATTTGGTAAGAAAATTATATATAATTTGAAAATCCACAGATGTGTCAAATGCTACACTTCGCGCTTCAACGAGACTCCTTCGTAGTGAGCGAAGAAGATAATTTGCACGAAGGTCGCGTTCGACCGAAGTCTCTGTTTCGTCAACTGTCAGCGCACAGCAACGAACGCACTCGCTTAGATCTGGTGCGCTGGCGGCCAAATCAGGTGGCAGCACCCACTACGGCAATAACAGTGCGTGCAAATCTTGATTTTACCCTTCTCACCGCCACCCGCGCCAATCTCTCGCCTCATCATCGCCTTCTTATCATCGCTCTCTACCCAGCTCCAACTGGTCTCAAACAACTAGTACAATGTTGGAGAAAAGATGTACAAAGAAACAATATTTACCTAGTAACTGTTAATAATGAAGAAGGGAACAATTTATTTTTGGATGACTTACCGGATATAGATTTAGCGTTCACTGTTTTCGATCACGTAAGTAATAACGTTGATATCGATATAGCGTAATCAGTAACTTCAATTTTAAACAACGACATTATTTTTTAGGGTAAATGGGGAGGTGAATATTACGTCCCAGTACAAGAAAGTGCAAAAGTGAGCAGCAATGTGATGCTACAAAGTGCACAAGTTGGAGACTTGAGTTCTTTGGAGTGGGTCGATGCTTCTGAGAACTGTGGGTCTGGAATACCAGTGAAGGTATAAAGTTTTATTGTAAATAATAATGAAGACAATGATTTTCATTTCATTACTGATCTCGGTGAAGACACCAAGGATGACCTGACCATAATTGGTTAAGACAAGATGTGGATATAGGTAACATAAAACTATTGAGAAACATTTGAACTACTTAATGATAATGATATATTTTAGGTCCATTACGCCGGATTATCAAACACTGATATAAAGAAAGCAATTGGAAAAATAACATCAGATCGTTACGGAGGAAACAGCTATGGCATGGATTTCAGTGGAACAACAGAGAGGTAACATATATTTTTATTTCCTTTTCTGAAATTCCCCGCGGCCCTAGCAGACATCTGCCCTGCTAAGCCCTTACAGTTTTGCTGACACCTCTTTGAGGCACGCGTGGAACACTACACACCGTCGACGACTCGGGTTCGGTGCGGCTCCAGACCAGGGCCTAGCAAGAGAGGAAGCAAATTGTGATCGATAGATGAATGACGACAAATTGGATTATTGTTGCCTACTGTCGAAGTCTAACCTATATGGCCTGACATAGCAATGATAGATCGATTGTGACAGATAGCTAAGAGAGATAAGCGGATCCCATACAGAGGTATTGTGTTACAGTGGTCAGCGTGTGATGGGTTTGGTGCGCTCTGGTGCGGCGAGCAGCATGGTGCGCGCGCAGCCAGAGCTGCTGTGGCCGGTTCCGGCGCACTGGAGCCTTGAGGACGCCGCCACCGTGCCGCTTGCGTACACACACGCGATGTACTGTCTCGTAAGTATCACATACAACGTGCTAACTTCCAGAATATTTTAATAATTTTTTTAAATTGATATAAGCTAATGCTTGACTGCGATCCCACCTGATGGTAAGCAGTGATAGAATCATTGATGGTGAGGCGCACTAGTTTATTAAGAGCCTATTCATTTTAGCCTTGATTCTGAGAACGGTAAAACTCACATTAAATTCTGATTTTTGTTTTAGGGCATCAAAGCAAACTTCGTTAATAAGACAGCGACATCTGAATTTTCTGTGCTCGTCCACGGAGGGGCTGGAGCTTTGGGTCAAGCTTCGTTATCAATACTCCTTGCTCACGGCTGTGAAGTGTTCACAACCGTTAGTGACATACGGAAAAAACATTTCTTGCTAAAATTATTCCCCGACTTGAAAGGTATACAAAAGATTTTTGATGAGTTATTATTGGTCCTTCATATTGTTTACTAGCTTCTGCCAGCGGCTTCACCCACGCAAGAGCAGAAAATATATACAGCCTATGTCATTCAGTGACAAAGTAGTATTCTACTGGTGAATGAATTTTTAGAATCGGTTTAGTAGTTTTTGAGTATATTCATGACAAACAAAAATACATATATTTTTCTTTATAATATTACAAGCTTTTGCCCACGGCTTCGCCCGCTCACATAAAATATAGCCTATGTCACTCAGAAATAAAGCAGCTTGCTATCGGTGAAAAAAATTTAACAATCGGAACAGTACTTTCAGAAATTACCTCCTACAAACAAAAAAATAAACTTTACCTCTTTACAATATTAATGTAGATTATTATTATAATTAAGTGTTTTTAATTTATTTCCAGCTGATCATATCGGTAACTCTCGGGATCAAAGTTTCGTAGATATGGTTCTTAGTGCCAGCAAAGGGGAGGGATGTAGAATTGTTATAAGCTCATTAAAAGGAAGCGGTAAAAAGGTACGTAACTTGTTTTATTAAAAATATAGTTAAGGATCACTACCTTTCCTCCTGAACGTCGTCATTAAGTACATTATTTCTCTGCTTTCATAATTATATAAATTATACAGCGTGACTGGTAATTAGTGACCGATACTTAATCACGTGATTGTACTCATGATCACAAACAACTTTCCCAAAGAAACTTTTTTTTTAGCCTCATTAGTTTTATGACAATAACAAAACAGCTGTTTGAAATTCACGTGCGCGCGCTTGCGACCGCTCAGCTGTTAGCCGCGTAAGGCCGTTGTCTCATGTGCTTTTTGTACCTTAACTACAATAGTGATAGAGCACCCGCGCGGCTTGCAAACCCATCGGTGTACGTAATCAGTATAGGTACCTACATGTTTCGGTTAAATAATATCCAAAGACAGTTAACTAGGAACCGTGAGCATTTAAATGCCTAATCCTGAGCCACGGAATATAAGCCTACGCTGCAGATGTGATGCCCCGGCCGCATTTAGGCACAGTGTTATACCTACATAAAGTTTCTCTGTTACGATGACACGGTGAGAAGATTAAAATAAATAATAAATTATCTAGTATTTTGGTACTTTAAGTGTGCATGCGCTACAATAAATAAATCCACTTTCTAAACAAACTAACGTCAGGAATTGCGTTTGTTTTGTTACTTATCTACGATGTTTAGAAGCGACTTATAAGACACTACTACATTATTAACTGACTCGATACGAGTACCTACCTGACACTGGGAATTGTTCAAGTTATTTCAAGTTTCCCATCCTTCTAGGGTACAAGAGTTGGTACAATAGCCTTGCTGCTTCGCCATTACCCCCTTCCGAGTAGCAACACATCACTGACAACACCATACAATTATACAGCGAGTGAGTACAGTGCAGTGATGCACTGTACTCACTCGCTGTATAATTGTATGGCACCGTGTGCGCGGGCGTAAAAAAAATAACGAAACATGTGTAAGTGCATGCGACACGCTTTCCGGATTGACTGTTATTATTACCTACGACATTACTGCACGGCAAAGGAAGCGGTGCGGACTGGAGAGGGAGGAACGTGACTTGAGAGGCTCTCTACTAGTACATTGACCTTTGAGCTGTTTTGTTATTGTTATAAAACTAATGAGTATATAAAAAAGTTTCTTAAGGAAAGTTGTTTGTAATCATGAGGACAATCACGTGTTTAAGTATCAGTCACTGATTACCAGTCACCCTATATATTGTTTGTATTATATACAATTTATTAGTTTATGTATTGTATATATATATATATAAATAGTACATCACGAACTACCCGCGTATCTTTTTTCTCCTTTTCTGTCTAATCCATTCGAAGGTTGTCTGTAAAAAATCGCTTTTAGCGATAAGACCGCCCAATTAATAGGGTGACACAATGTCACCCTATTAATTTTAAGTTCCTAATGTAATTTTTATTTTTGGTGTACAATAAAGAATATATTTATCTATCGGTCTATCTATCTCAATACTTAAGTTGTCATTTAATACAATGTAGATGACGTTATTGATACTAATTGCACTAAAATATTTTCTAATTTTAGGATACACTATCCTGTGTTGGTCCACACGGAGCAGTTTTTGATGTATCTCAAATACACAATCAAGATGAAGATTTCGTCTATGGGTTATATAATTTGACTAATGAAAGGGCTTATGTTACAATGGATTTCTCAACGATATTTGATAATCCCACGGAAATGAATGTAAATATAATAAGCTAATCACCAACACTACATACAAATATACTTTTTCAATATTAAGAAATCACTTGCTACAAAACATGGGTTCTGTGAAGCTCTTTGACGATTATAACATTTTAAGATATGTTTATAGTCGCATTGTAGGTATATCACAAATGTGTTATCTTATTTTGGAACACTTTTTTACTTTCACAGGAGTTGCAGAAGATGGTGAGTGAGGGTATCAAGCGCGGGTACGTGCGTCCTCTGTCGCGCGTGTGGTACGTACAGCACGACATTGCGCGCGCTTTTCGACTGCTCGCGGCCAGTAGGCACCGCGGCAGAGTACTACTGAAGATGAATGAACATACGATACAAGTGCAACCAAGGTGAAGAAAGACATTATTTTGGGTTTTGTAATTTTATAGAACCAAAATACTAATATACTGTAGCACTATCGCATTGATAGGCAGCACAACAAACTATTGTGAAGTACATTTTTATTATTGTTATGGTTTCTGCTATGCATTCAAATTATGTATTGTTTTTCTTACAGAATCTCTTGCAATCCAAATCAATGCCAACTGGTAGTCATGAATGATGATAATGTTGGATTCCAGCTGGTTAATAAACTTGTAGCTCGAGGTGCACGAAAACTTCATGTAGTACATAGTAAAGCTCATACAAATGCGAAGTTTCAATTTAAATTAAGGTAACTAATTGCCTTTTATTGACACTGTAAATACGAGTAATAATGACTAGAATAATAATGATGTTGCTTTCTATACAAATTCTAATAAAAACTTTTCGATTATTCAGGAATTGGCAGAAGATGGGCATGCAAGTTCAGGCGTCTTCTCAAGACTTATACAAAGAAAATTACATAGTTGAACTTTTCAAGGAAGCTACTCAATTGGGCTCGATTGGTGGTATATACTCCATTATAAATGAGGGCCAAATGGACCAAGAAATTTTGTTTGATAATTTGGATAAAGTTTCGAGACAATTTTGTCCGGATTTAAGGTATATCACAGTATGATTATTTTTTGTCCTTAAACTTTTTCTGTTTTTATTTATTTTTCAATTTTTTTAACTTATTTTTTCATTTAAGTTCACGTCATTTTACATGGGCTACGGACCAGAAAACGAATAATTTGTTAATATACTGCCTCCCAAGATACAGGTTTTTGCCTAGTTTGGGAGACAGCAGGCTATTGTTTTTGTTAAATTAACTGTTCCTGTTCTAGTTTATTCAGACTTGATTTATGGTTGTGTTCCAAATAAACTTTATTATCATTATTATTTGCTTTATAATTTTTTGAAGCATGCTTATATAATATATATATAAATAGAATAGTTAAGTACTCTTTTTTTATCCCCATTTTTAGATACTTTGCAGTCATAAACGTTAGTGAAACAATGTTTGGCAAGGCAACGTGCCTTTCTCGAGTTCAAAATAAGTTACCAGCTAAGTTGATAGCTCTACCTCAACAAAAATTTGTAAGTATTACATTAACCTAGCATGAAAGAAACTTACTCATAAATTTTGACAAAAAAACTTTATAACAGACTGATTTTAGGGTTTGAGAAGATTCAAAAGTTATGGCCCTAAAATGAACCCTTGTAATATGCTTCATAACTACATAGTATTATTCTAGTTTAATATATACCATTTCTGTTCATTCATTGTTCTCCACTATTGCAATCAGAACTGAGGACGTTGAATGTTATACCTTAGCTATCTTGGCTGTGTGTAATTGTAATATTGATTTTCTTAGAAGTGTGTCGAGGTTAATCTATTCAAATGCTTTGTACAGATCACCAAACATTTTAATTTGTATCATGAACATACATATACTTATTTTTCCATAGATTAATCTAGTTAATTGAAAGGCCAACAAAGAAAAAACTACGTGAATTAATAACTAAAATAACTTCCATTCAGGATACGAGTACTGGTAATGCAATGGACATGGTAGAACAAGCACTTTGTGGTGTGAATACCTTGGTGGTTGCACAGAGGACACACATGCAACAACCAGATTTGCTGAAAAAACTTGCTGGAATAGCTGGTTAGTACAGGAAAAAAGTACTATAGTGGTCAAGAATTTGACTCTTTTATAAGTTATATACTTTGAATCAGCACAACAAGAAACCCACATCCATTCAAAGCAATAACGGTATGTAAAATTTTGATTTTTTTTTCAGATATATGCTTAGAGACGAAAATGATAGAAACTACTACTTTAAGAGAACTCGGTGTTCAAGATGACAAACTTCTATTGGTTGCTAGTTACTTGAAAATGCACTATAACGTTGAGTTCACTGAACAAGAGATATCACAGCTAACAGTTAAAACGTAAGTTAATTTACAAAATCAAACGTTGCATACAATCTTTCCAATATTTTGAAACTAATCATTTTATTTTTTTATAGAATAAAGAGTTTGGTCAAAACCGAAAACGCTATTGAAGGTGTTAGAGGCTTAGCAACGTTCATATCATACGTGGGCCCAGACGAACTGTTGGCTACTACAGAACTAGTGTGCATGTCTACTGCCAGCAGTGGCGACGATTTGGTAAATATTTCACTGTGCATATTGTGCATACTATAAATCGCTTGATGATTTTTATATGGCTATCTGCTTCCATACATCTTTGTATACTATTATCAGCATAACATACATCTTCATTCTAACCATATTATCTTACATAGTCTTTCATAGGGGTACACTACATAAATACGAAAAACTTTATTCCGACAGTCACAAATACGAATTTCAAAATACCGATTTTCATAATTCCAAATGGTTCAAAATTCCGAATATAACAACTCCGACTTACCATTACTCCTATTTTTATAATTCCTAAATTTCAATATTCCTAACGTTTATAATTACTATTCTCAAAATACCGAGTTTCAATAGATCGAATAACAAAAAGTCCGACTTAATGATAATTCGAAACATCAAACATACGAATTCCGATGATTAAAATACCGATTAATACAATTCCGAAATAAAAACGCTTTGTAAAACTGTATAGCAAGACAAATAAACACATAATTGCTCGTCAGAGAGAAGTATAATATTATGTATAGTATGAGGGGGTAGAATTAAAAAACTAATGACAGATGCGTTTTCCAGCATGCAGGGGATTTATTGTAGCTTGCAAGCAGGCATGCAGCGTGCAAGCAGACATGCAGCACGCAAGCAAGCATGCGACATGCAAGCAAGCATGCGACATGCAAGCAAGCATGCAACATGCAAGCAGGCATGCAGCATGAAAGCAGGCATGCAGCATGCAAGCAGGCATGCAACATGCAGCAAGCATTGTTTCTGTCACGGCTCTGGCGCTGCGGGGTTTGAGCGGCACCACGCGAGCTTATCGTCGCAGATGGTTTTAACGCTCACCACCGCAGCTTCGGCTTGCTGGCCGGCTTAGCCGGCCAGCCTCAGCCGCGGTGGCGGTCCTTCAAACCACCTGCTCCTCAGCTCGCGGGCCACCCCTCCCCTCCGCGCCTACGCGGGTTTAAATTACACTCTAGGGGTAGGGCAGACAAGACTGCGTGAAGTCGGTTTTGCAGCGATTCGTTTATGTCACTAAATTTTGTAGCTCAACATGTTGACATTTAGTTTATTCGAAGTATTGAAAATCGGAATATCGTTTTTCGGACCAAGAACCTTTCGAGCATTTGATTCTTCGAACGTATGAAAATCGGAAAACTAACAAATCGCATTTACGACTTTCGGTAAAATGAATTTCGTGATTTTTAATAATAGACATTATAATTCTTAGGTATTATGAAATTCGGACTTTTGAAAATCGGAACATCGAAATTCGGAATAAAATATTTCGGAGTATTTGGGTGTTCCCCTTTCATAGTGTTATAATACTTATTGAAATATTGCAGCGCGAAGACGAATTTGACGCAAGCCTGCCGCATCTGTGCATAGTGCCGGGTATAGAGGGACATCATGAAAGGTTCCGATTTCTGTGCGAGCGCCTCAAGCTGCCAGCGCTAGTACTGCAGCCAGGACTCGATCGCATTGCAGAAACTGTGCACGAGACTGCTCAGAGATACGTTGATGTATGAGCTCATAAATTACAAATAACCAATTTAAATGTAGTATTTTATCAACTCCAAATTTAATATTTTCTCATATTTTAAGGTGCTCTTGAACAAAGCCGGATTGAAAAACACTTTCTACTTAATGGGTTATGAAACTGGCGTTCTTGAGGCATTGGAAATGGCTGCAATACTCGAAGATCTTGGTGAGTAATATTTATTTATTTATGATTTATTTATTTAAACCTCATGTACAGTAGTGGTACATAGGCCGACTTAATGCAACACGGCATTCTCTACCAGTCAACCTTTGGGTTAAAAAGACAATAATAATATTAATATTAAATTAAATTTATTGTTAATATTAGTGAAATACCGCATTTTTTTTTAGTTATAATATTTTACTAGATGTATGACGTTAACTTAATAATTGTAGGTTTAACTGGGACTGTTTATTGCCTTGGATGTGGACCAAACGAAGTGCAAACTGTGATTGAAGAAAATATTGCTGAATTCAAGATAAAAGAACAACTGGAAAATGGAGTGCTCAAACATATGTTTAAGTTGATGGTAGGCGACGAAGTTGTAGATCTGGAAGGAGTACTTAAAGGTATTACTTCGTGGCCGCAGAAAGTGGACGTATGTGTGCGGGCTTTGTTGGGTCGTGTGCCAAATTCGGCGCAGTACTCCCGTTCGCTAATAGAAGCTGCCCTGGCGCGTATCGAGCGCGCGCGCAACTACGTGCCACCGGCGCGCGCTTTGCGCTCTCAACTGGTGCTGCTGCGCGCCGCATCTGACGTAGTGTCACCGGCTCTAGCGCTGCAGCAATACTCCCAGCGCCCAGTCGTCATACACCAGCTCGCAGGACCACTGTCACACACAACTAATGATATAAGCTGCTCGTCTATTATTAATGAGTACTTGGATCCAGCTATTTTAGAGTCGTTCAAAGAAAAAAATATTTGCGAAGCATATCTTCTCAACCCATGTTCTTTTATGGTTGTTAATGGCGACTAAAAAAAGTATTTGGATGTTAAACTAAATATTTTTATATAAAATTAATTAAGTTTTGATTAAGCTTTTTGTTTTATTTAAAGATTTGTATACTGACTACAAGTTATAAGGACAGTGAATCGAGGTGAGTTAATCGTCCCAAACATCTTGAAATCACAATAGTTGATGAAAACTGCATACAAATAATAATACCTACATTATACATAAAGACTGCCATATTCTTGAAAACATATTTCCTCTTCTTCTGTCGATATTTGGAAATTACTTGTAACACTTGATATTAACAAACCGGAAGAGATTAGAAAGACTCATCATCAAAAAATAATGATATAATTTTTATTAATTCTTCACATAGATATACTTACATGAGAGATAAAACCAAGATATATTATAATGAACAAGGCACACATTATGATCCTTTGTGAGAGAATGGTCCATAATAGAATACTCTGTGTGGCAGGTCACCAAGCTCTCATCCCAAATTTGTGCTGATACCCAATGATTCCTATCAATTATTAAAAAGAAAATCTTTAGATTAAGTATCGTGTCTCTTGTCTGCAACCACTCCATCTCGATGCATACCTGAGTCGGCAGCTAGGTAAGAGATTATGGACGGTATTGACATTAAAAAAGCCTCAACTTCCACACTTCCGCGGGATAGTCTAACATTAAGACTTGCAATGCTCAGATCTTGGAGTATTTCGTCAAGTTCTCAAGATGATGTGGAGAATAATACATTGTCGTCAGCAAAGCGGAGGTTCGTTAGCTGGTGGCCACGAACATGTATGGCTTGTGATTGCCATGTATGAGGCAAGATGTTAAAAACCTCTTGAAATGCGCTTGTGAACAGCTTGGGTGATAGTGGATCACCTTGTTTAACTCCTTTTCTACTTTGAAATTTGAACAGAAATGTGTAACTTGATGTTTGCAGAACTACTTCGATAAATAGTGTCAATAAGGTCAATGTATGTATGCATAACGTATTGAGAATCTAAAGCATTAATTACTGAGTAATAGTCTGTTGAAAGCTTTGGCATAGTCCTCAAAGGATAGATAAAGTGGTTTACTAAATTCATTGTATTTTTCAATAATTTTACTCTTCATCACCCAAAAGTTGACTGGTAGAAAATGACTAAGGCATTAAATCCGCCTCTATACGTTTGTGTGCATATAGCATTTAATAAATAAATACCCTTAAAAGCCGCAGAGATAAAAAAGTGGTATAATAAAATTATCAGCATGCACTTATATATCGAGACAAATTACATGGCACGGCAGTACTAATGGTAACGCAAAACAAAGCGGTTTAACTTAGAATATGAGTTTTAAAAAATTAAGTGGTATTTGGCTAGTGATAAGGCGAACAGTATTACAGGAGCATGTTATTTAATAGATAATGGAATGGCACTAGTGTAATAATGATTTGTCTTTGTTATTTTACAACCTAATCAATGTGGATCAAGTCCAGTTTTAAAGAGCGTATTTACTTATGTTTACATGTTCTTTTTTTTAACGAATACATATATTTAGGTCAACCAAAATTGTGCTTAAAATTTATTGTGTAGTTTACAAAAAAGTTACTTTGTAATGATCTGAAATGAATGACGATTCATTTCAGATCAGTACAAATTATAATGCGTATTATTTCTACTTCTGGCCAAAGTCTTCCCCCAAATCCTTCTTTTTCTGAGACACCACGGACCCAGTCCTTGCGGTAGGCATCTAGGTCGCCTCACCACTTCTTTCTTGGTCCAGGCCTCGACGACGTTGACAATCCTCAGGTACCCACCTTGTGGAGACTATTTGGCGACCACTCATTGTACATATGACTAATACGACCCGCCTAATGCATTTGACTCCATTGATAGGTAATGGTATGTGGTTCAATTACGTCAATCTATTTTACAATTAACAAGCTGGTGATATTGAACCGTGGCCGAGATACGTTCGTTGTCCAGTTAGGCAATATAGCACTGTTTAATCACATTTACTTCTTCCTGAATATATAGTTGGTAAGGATAGAGGTTGAAAGAGCTCTATGTCCTGATTTTGGACCTCAAGTCAGTCAGTGTGATTAGTGATTCTTTTCATTTTTAATTGTATTTTAGATCAATATAATTATAATGTGTATTTTTATTAGCTGGTACTGCCCTACTTCTGGGCAAAGGCCTCTCCCAAATCCTTCCATCCTCCTTTTTTTACCTTGAACTAGCCTTTGCAGTAGGTATCCAGGTCGCTTCACCATTTCTTCCAAGGTCACAGCCTTGACGGTGTCGACCATCTTCAGGCACTCTCCTTGAGGAGACTGCTGCTGAGAAGTGTTTTGTATATGAAGCTGATACGACTCGCTCAATCCCTTTAACCCATTGATAAACAATAGTATGTGGTTCAATTACGTCAATCTATTTGACAATGAATAAGCAGGTCATGCTGAAGATGTGCAGTCTATTTTTAAAACGATGATGAAACCTGGGCCCTTAATTGTAGATACCTAAGGTCCTAACTTATGGAAAAATCTTATTTGGGCCTGCCCTAAAAGACAGACAATATCGAACTAGCGTTTGATTGCTATTTGTGTATAATGGAAGTGGGTGGTCATATCTGGGTGGTCTTATTAAGTGCTGAAATTAATAATTGCATTACTGCTTACCATCAGGTGGGGTCGTCGCAGTCAAGCACTTGTTTATATCAATAAAAATAAAATAATAATAAGCCAGAACTACATTAGACCGACGCATATGTGTAACACGCCAGATTTTTACGTAGAATGACGTCGCGTGGCGTCACGTGCTGTGGATCAAGTGTAGCTCTACAAGTCTAGTTTCCATATAAAATATATGGAGACTGACGCGCCCAGATCGGCGTGTGTGGCACACGTGTGCGCAGTGTAGTTCTAGCTTTATACTTCCAGAAGACGTATAGCAACAAATTTGCAATGCGTGATTTGTCATTATAATTATGTAGGATCAAGTCTTTGAAAATACTCTTAGCTGTTATGTGATGTCATCTAATATTACATAATATAGTTGCTAGGTCGGTGGTGGCAAATATTATTTTAGTATAAAGTCATTGTGATTTGAATTCTCAGTGATGGATAACTAATAAAGTAAATAAATAAAACGACCCATTCAATAACAGTCATATTATTATGTTCTATTTGCATTCACAGTAAGGATATTACAGAAGTGGTTATAAAGGAACCGAATTCAGAAACGGAAATTTTTAAATTTGGCTTACCGAAATCGGAGGCAGAGGCGGAGGCAGAAGCGTCAAATGAAACACTACTAAGCCTAATCAAAATCTAGGATACGTAAAATAAAGAGCAAATGTACGACATTTCAAATATTAATCATAACAACAAGTGAAAGAGTATGGCACGGAGGAAACTTTATACTTGACCCTCCCGTCAAGTATAAAGTTTGTACTTCCAATATACGAACCGCAAGTGCAAAATCAGTCGGAAGATCCGACCTTTTGGAATCGGAATCGAAACTCCGTAACATCACTGATTCACAGTGATGGATGACTAGTAAATATAACTAAAACGACCCATTCAATACCAGTCACATGTTCTATGACACAGGTCCTAATCATATGAGCAAATATTAGAATTTAACAAAAACCAGTATATATCAATACATGCAGCATACAACATACATAGCAACATTCAACACACTCTCTCTAAGAACTAAAGAAAGTCTACAAGAACTTTTACATTCTTTACGAGATATACACACACACATTATCGGACATTATCGGTCTGAGCGAAGTAAGAAGATATGGTGAAGCTATTGAGGAACACGGCCACTTCATATTGTATCACAAAGGCGAAACACCAGGAAGACATGGAGTAGGATACTTGATAAAGAAAACACTAAAAACCTTTATTTCTGAAATAATTAGCATATCAGAAAGAATTGCCATATTGAACATAAAGTTAGCTCCTAGCGAAGAAATATGGTCTATAGTGCAAATATACTCGCCAACCGAGCAATTTACTCTTTTAGAAATCGATTCATTCTACTCGTCTCTTAATGATGCTGTAAAAGAACACGCACATAAAAATTGTATTGTAATGGGTGACCTTAATGCACAAATCGGAACACAAAGGAACGGAGAAGATATCGTTCTGGGTCCCTACAGTAGCGGGAAAAGAACAAGAAACGGACAAAAACTAATGGAAATAGCGTTTGAAAACCACATGACTATATTAAACAGTCAATTCAAAAAGAAAGCTTCTAGAAGATGGACATGGATATCGCCAGATAGCCGCCACAGAAATGAAATAGACCACTTTCTGACGAACAGACCCAAATCATTCGATGACTGTGGTACCATCGCAAACCTCAATTTCAATAGTAACCATAGAATGCTTAGAGCATGTCTGAACACATCATCTGCCCTAAAATCAAGTTGACCTTTCAAAGTAAAAACAACAAACTCATATAACAACTCAGTAACAAACACCACAAAAGAGAATCTTAACTCTGTGACTGAATCATCTCTTGAGCATTTAACCACCCAACAGAAATACAACATAATACACGAAATACTAACAGCAAGACCTAAAACCAGTACGGGAAGCAAATCAAAGGATAGAGGATACATATCGGAAAAATCTAACAAACTCCTGGAAGAAAGATCAAAATTAATTAAAATAGTAAATAAAACGAAAACTATCTGAGAACAAATAGCAAAACTGAGCAAAGAAATAAAAATGCAAGTAAGAAAAGATAGAAAACATTTTAGACTCAATACTTTCGAAAAAAACATTAAAAGGACTGGTGGTATAAAAAAGGCCCTCAAAATCTTATCCGATAAAACTAACTGGATACCTAATGTGAAAGACCGCGACTGCAAAACAAAGACCAAAAGATCAGATATACTATCAATAGCCACAAACTTCTACAAACACCTATATTCCAGCAATAGCCAAATAAGAAACACCGACTTGAGCAACAACGATAGTGTACCACCTATATTAGACGAAGAAGTACACAAGGCTATTAAAACACAGAAGAACGATAAAGCCCCTGTTCCCGACGGGATCAACAACGAATTACTTCTAGACTGCAGAAACAACATTGCACCGCTACTAAAACATATTTTCAACGAAATATTAGATACCGAAAAGATTCCGTCACAGTGGACTGAATCAACGATTATCCTACTTCACAAAAAGGGTGACAAGTCCGAAATAAATAACTATAAACCCATCAGCTTAATGTTTAATATTTATAAAATCTTTGCCGAAATAATTTTAGGCCGAATAACTAGAAATCCAGACGACAATCAACCCAGGGAGCAGGCCGATTTTAGGGCAGGTTTATCGACACTAGACCACATACATGCTGTTAGACAAATTTTTGAGAAAGAAAGAACAAGGAGTTTAATGTCCCCTTCCACTGCTGCTTTATAGACTACAACAAGGCATTTGACTCAATTGAACATGAAAACATCTGGCATTGTCTAAAGAACCAAGGAGTCGAACAAAAGTACATTAGGATTATAAAAAACTTATACACTAATAGTACGGCCAAAATAAAATTAGAAAAAGAAGGAAAAGAAATAAAAATAAACAGAGGTGTAAGACAAGGAGATCCGCTATCACGTAAACTATTTATAGCTGTCTTAGAAGAAATCTTCCAGAAATTAAATTGGGATCAGTATGGCCTAAACATAAACGGGGAAAAACTATCCCACTTACGGTTCGCTGACGATATTATACTATTCGCCGAAACAAAAGAGCATCTACAAAGCATGCTTATAGACCTGGAAAGAGAAAGCCGCATGGTATGCCTAACGATGAACACAACCTAAACCAAAGCACTAACAAATGCATCTGAACATCCTATCATCATAAATGGCGAACCAATTGAGTACGTGAAAGAATATACTTATCTAGGCCAACAAATCTCAACTACTGACATAATGTCAAAGGAAATAGATACTAGGATTGGGAACGCATGGAAGTGTTACTGGCGGTTAAAATAAATTATGAAGAACAAAGAACATAACGTGTCCATCAAATCAAAGCTATAATAACACCTGTGTGCTACCTGTTCTAACATATGGCTGCCAAATCTGGGCTCTCACCAAAGCACAAAACAAAAAATTAGAATCTTGTCAGACAGCAATGGAGAGAAGCATGCTAAATATGAGGAAATCTGATAGAGTTCGTAACGAAACTAACAGGAAACTCACAAAAATAGAAAACAAAGAAACTTAAGTGGCAATGGACAGGTCATATAATAAGAGGTATTGAGAAATGGAACAAAATCATAGTGTTCTGGTACCCAAGAAATAGAAAAAGAAAGCGGGGTAGAAGCGGAAGCGGAGTTTCGAAGATGGGAAGACGAGATAAAGGCAATAGCGGGGAAAACCATGGACTAGAAAAGCGATAAATTACAGAATAGAGTGGAAAGAAATGGAGGAGGCCTTTGCCAAAATTGGGCAAACAGACAAAGTTGGAAGTGTCATCGACTCAGCAGAGTAGTTATAAGTTTATTTTATGTTAACATATTTTGTCTGAATAAAGGCTTAAATTATTATTATTTTCTTTATTTATTTTATATAGACATTTTGTACATTTTTAAATATTTTCTAAAACATATATAAAAAAAAAACATTATTATTATTAGTATATTATTATTTTATTTTATTTATCTCAGGACCCTGAGGTCCTGGACCTTTGGGAGGCGTACGAGGAGCCGAAGCCAACTCGCAGAGGCCCTTTAGATAATTATAATGGAACATGATACTATTATTATTATTAGTATATATCAACCAAATGATGGTTGTTAGCCCTTCAGATTAGCCGCAAAGAGACGCACGACCGCAGTGCGGCTGCAACGCTGCCGCCGCACTAGAACCATTATGTTCGAGCATCATAGAGTTGTTCATTTAGTTTCTCAATTAGAACGATAGTGTTAAAACGAAAAAAAGATTTTGGAAAAAGAAAAAAGGGAAACCTAAAAAAAGATTGCCTTTATTTTGTGGAAGTCAAAGAACTGAATTTCATAAAGTAAAAGGCTACTGTGGCCAAAAATTTCAGAATTACACTTGTTTTACGCTGGATGACTATCAATCTCATCAATAAATTCTCCAATCTGATTTTTTATTTTATTTTACCTTTGACATACTACTTTTAATATGAATTTAACCTTGATTCAATCATTTTTGTTTGGTTTGTCTCTCAATACCATCGATAAATTCTTCAACCTGATTTTCGTTCATTTATTTATTTATTTATTTATTTACAAGCACTTGTACAACGTTACGGAGGAAGTCCAAGGTGTTGTAAAGTAGAAACTTACAAACTAAAAAATTACATTAAATAAAAACCATAATATCACATTGAAGAATAAAAAGAAAATACATATACATTACCACTAAAATAATAAATATCCCAAAAAACAAATGAAACAATGTTTTCTTATTTTTTATCCATCTTCTCACAAAACCTTAGACATTCACGACACACATCTATCCATCTCCCAGCAAACAAGTCACACTCCGGTGTTAGAGTCAGGAGAGCATTAAGCACAGAAAGCGCACGAACGAGCGGCGAGTTAGCTCGTGACACTGTATGCGATAAAGGATCAGCTAACAATCGGTGTGTTCGCGGCCTTAGGTGTTGCTTAGGTACGAGAGGAACAAACAATCTCACCAGCTGAGCAACTAATTCAGGACAATCAGATTCACCACGAAGAACTTGACAAGCGAAGATAAGCAAAAAGTAATTGCGCCTTACTTCTAGAGAATTAAATTTCAGCATTCCGAGCAAAAATTTTGTCGGATATAAAAATGGATAGTATCCAAATAATTTCTTATACATAAATCTAAGGAATGTTTTTTGAACTTTCTCTAGAAGCAAGACGTAAGAAGCCTCATAGGGGTTCCAAATAATGGAAGCTGACTCTAATTTACTCCTGACTAAAGCCATATAGACCAGTTTAATTGCCAAAGGGTTATTAAATTCACGCATATTTCGAATCGTATATCCTAGTCTGCGGTACGAATCAGCGGCAAGATTCCGCATATGTTCATGGAAGTTTAGTCTCTGGTCGAATAAAATACCTAGATCTTTAACAGAAAAAACTCGAGAAATCGGTTCCGCTCCTAAAAAATATTGTACATGCAGAGGGTTATGAGCTCGACTAAAGGACATAACACTACATTTAGCCGTATTGAATAAGAGCTTGTTTGCAATACTCCATTGGAAGACCGAATTAATGTCCTCCTGAAGAGTTAAGGTATCGGCCATTTCCTCGACTCCATATATCAACTTCAAATCATCAGCGTAAAGTAAGCACCTGGCGTGTTTTAGAACCTTCTCGAGATCATTAACCATTATTCCAAAAAACATTGGTCCCAAGATGGACCCTTGACTAACACCAGACCTAGTGTGATATGGCTCTGAAACGAAGCAACCATGTCTAACATATTGTAGGCGGTCCCGCATATAACTTGCGAAAAATTTGAGTAGTTTTGGTGAAAAGCCAATGTTATTAAGCTTGGCCAGTAACACGTCATTATCTACGCAATCAAAGGCTTTTTTGAAGTCAAAATATATAACATCAATCTGTATGCCTTTATCTAAGTGCTGCGATATTAAGTCTACAAGCTTCAAGAGATTTGTACTGACAGAACGGTTCCACCGAAATCCGTGTTGAGAGTCGCAAAGAAATGGTTGGATCTGGTAACCAATTAATTTATGTAATACAGATTCAAACAATTTTGGAAGCGATGACAGTATAGCTATCGGCCGATAGTTTTCTACATTTGAAGTGTCTTTAGTTTTAGGTATAGGGTGAACTCGTGAGACCTTCCAGCGTTGTGGATACTGACCTGTGGAGAGTGCTAAATTAAATATGTGAAGCACAGGTGTAATAATGTATTCTTTACATCTATTTTCATGTATAGACTTGAACAAAAACTAAGTGCGTATCATCACTAGTCGACCGATGAACTGGTCCGCGGCCGCAGTACGGGTGTCGCACTGCAGTCGCGCGTTTTTTATTTATATGGATTAACAAAGCAGCGCGGCGGCAGAGCTGTAACCGCGCGGCACTTTGCGGCTAATTTGAAGGCCCTTAAGCATGACTTCGGTTCAAAAATATATGTATTTATTCCCATTAAGACACAATTGTCACTTACATGAAAACATTATGACTTGCATTATGAAGAATCCTTACAACGATGATTTAACTATTTTACTCCACAAAAATGTATATTAAAGCCGTTTTAGCTCAGTAAACTGGCAAATTTGGTGATGTAAAGTCATTTAATATGTTTGCAAATAAAGTGGTCATTGTTACGGGTAGTAGCGCCGGTATCGGAGCAGCTACTGTGGAGTTGTTTGCCATGGAGAGGGCTTCTGTTGTCATTGTCGGAAGAAATGAAGAAAAACTTAAAGAAGTTGCTAAACGTTGTGAGCAGCATGGAGCCAGCACCCTCATCATTAACGGCGTCGGGTCGACGATGAAGTACCTGGGACTCGTCCTCGACAGCCGGTGGAATTCCGAGGAGCACTTCCGACGTCTGGCTCCCAAACTGAATCGGAATGGGGCTGCCCTCAAGCGGCTCCTGCCCAACCTCGGGGGTCCAGACGCCTCCTGCCGGAGGCTCTACGCAGGCATCGTCCAGTCCATGGCCCTTTATGGGGCGCCGGTGTGGGCACCGTTACTGCGAAAGCGACCGGCGGCCCAGCTGAACGCGTGCCAGAGGGTCATGGCCATACGGATGGTGCGGGGATACCGCACGGTTTCCCGCGAAGCGGCGAGCCTCCTTGCTGGCCAGCCACCATGGGACCTGGTGGCAACAGGCCTTGCACGCATGCACGATCTGCGCGTGGAGATGCAACGTCGGGGCGAAACTCCGCTGCCACGACAAGTTGCGGCATGGCGGACAGAGCTCCGGCGGGGTCTCATGGTGGAATGGCGTCAGCGACTATCGCAACCCAGTGCTGGGCACGCCATAATTATGGCGGTAATTCCCCTCTTTGAGGAGTGGCTGGAAAGGCAACACGGCGTCCTTACCTACCGCATGACGCAGGTCCTCACCGGACATGGTAAGTTCGGGAGGTTCCTGCACCGGATTCGTGCGGAAGAAACGCCCGGGTGTCACCATTGTGCGGACCACCCGGAGGACACGGTGGAGCACACGGTGGAGGTTTGTCCCGCTTGGGCAGAGCAACGCCGTGTCCTCGTGGGGGCGATCGGCGGCGGCGATCTCTCGCGCCGGGCCTTGGTACAGGCCATGGTCCGAAGCGAGGAGGAGTGGCAGGCGGTTGCCTCCTTCTGCGAAGCAGTAATGCTAGCAAAGGAGGCGGCCGATCGCGTGAGGCAACGGTCCTCACGCCCCAATCGCCGCCGGGATTCCGATCCCGATTTCCGGCCATCGTAGGCGCAGGCTTGCGGACGGCGAGCAATGGGTGGCTCGCCGTCCGACCGTCCGGTAACCGTCCGGACCGAGCCCAAGTCGTCGACGGCGCGTGCTGTTCCACGCGCGCCTCAAGGAGATGTCAGCAACTGTAGGGGCCTAGCAGGGTCGAAGCCTACTGGGGCCAAGGGTCTGATTCTGAAAGGAAGACTCGGCCCTGGTACGAAAGGCAACGAAGGAACAGGAGTGGGTTTTTAGTCAGTAAAAGTCTGACACTATCTCCCGCCCCGCCCAAGGGCGGGGGATGTCATAAGATGATTTTCCCACCGAAAAAAAAAAAAAACCCTCATCATTAAAGCCGACATCTCCAAAGAAGAGGAAGCGAAGACAATTGTCCAAAAAACCGTAGACAAGTACGGGAAACTTGACGTTCTCGTTAACAACGCTGGTATTCTTCGATTTCCGAGTATACTGCAGCCCAATTTCTTACAGAACTACGATGAAGTTATGAACACGAACATGCGTCCCGTCATACTCATCACCAACCTAGCGGTTCCACACCTTATAAAAACAAAAGGCAACATCATAAATATATCTAGTGTATTATCTACAACAGCCAAGGTACCAGGGACGATGTCTTACAGCGTCTCCAAAGCTGCAATGGATCAGTTCACAAGATTTGCTGCTGTGGAACTGGCACCTTCTGGCGTGCGAGTGAACTCTGTCAATCCAGGACCAGTTTTAACTGACATTGCGGCTGCTGCTGGCATGCGTCCAGAGGCGCTCCAAAGTGTTAACCCTGTGAGCGTCACTTTATTAGGAAGATCTTCTGATGTTGATGAAGTTGGTGATATAATCTTGTACCTAGCCAGTGCTAAGGCTAAGAGTGTAACTGGGTCATGTTATGTAATTGATAACGGCTTTTTATTAAAGTAATCCTGTTTTACTTTTTTGGTGGTTATCTGTGATTAATTTGTAATTGTACACAGATGCATGTTTGGTTGAGAAGTTCCTTATTTTCGTATATTATTTTGTTATTAATTTGATATTGTTCTTTTACCTCACCCGTGATTCATATTTTTTTTATATTATTACTGCTTGATTAAATTTATATCAAATAATCTATAGGTACGGGAAGTGTGTACTGGAATTGCACAATCTAATTCCGCCAAGTCCGTTTTATCATCGGACCACTAGACGTACGGCGTTGCACCACCGGTACATGGTAGACATCCCACCCATACGCACAAAACGTTTTGAGAACACATTTATTGTGCGTACAGCCAAGGAGTGGAATTCCTAGCCGAAATCTGTGTTTCCTGATAGCTACAACTTATGGGTCTTTAAATCAAGAGTGAATAGGCTACTTCTAGGCAAGCGTGCTCCATCGTCGACCACATCATCGCTTATCATCAAGTGAGACGGTGGTCAAACGCGAGCCTATCATTAATAAAAAAAAAGGTACCTACTTCTTAACTTATAATATTATAAAGCTGAGGAGTTAGCATTTTTTTTTTTATGTCTTTTAACGCGTTGATTTCAGGAGTTCCTGGTTCGAATTGAAAAAATGTTGCATTGTTAGATTACCAATTTATGGAGGAAGGCTATAGGTTATATTTAAGTAATACCGTACTACAACCCTCGGAAGCGAAACCAACGACGTGGATGAAACCGCGGGGAACTGCTAGTTACTGAAAATTCTAGTTCGTTAATTATCTTAAAAGGATAAAGGTATACGTTGTCGCCGTAACAACACCGTCACGTCTCCAGTCATTCACTGATTGTATGCGATTGAAATGACTCTATTTGATGATTGATAGGATGATCCTACAATCACATTTTTTTTAAGTAAATGATCGGTATCTTCACAATAATGTGAAGATGGGCCATGAGTGTGTATTTACTTTTATAGTCTAACTAGCTTCTGCTAGGGGCTTCGCCCGCATGAATATAGAAAATATACAGCCTATGCCACTCAGTGATAAAGTAGTATTCTACTGGTGTAAGAATTTTTAAAATCGGTCCAGTAATTTTGAAGTTTATTAATATATTAAACAAAGATACAAAAATCCAAACATGCAAAAATACAAATCTTTTCTCTTTATAATTAGTGTAGATAAAAAGTCATTATAAAACTTTTGTGTTTTTACGTGTTTGTCTAATTTGAATATTCAGCATGGTGATTTTATTTTTAGTTAAATAATTTGAGTACGACTAACTTGTTAATTGTTTTACTGCAAGTTTCTTTCCCAAGCAACTGAATATTTATAAATAACCTTGCTTCTTTAAACTTTAAGGCGTATAGTTCCTTGAACATCAGGCCGGAATTGAATGTACTAATACTCGTAGTGCCGCCTAGGCGGCGTGCGGCAGTACGAGTATCTATGCATTTAATTCTGGCCAGCTGAGCCCGGATAGAGCCCCCTTGACCTTTTGATCCAATTTCTTTGCGAAATATTGATTGATTTACATATCATATGTACATTCTGAAGAACACCTAACCAGCAATTTTTTCATAAACATATATTTATGGATCAAAGCCGTTTAAAAGGAGTAGGGAAAACAAGCGAAAACATATCATGTTGTTAATTTTTTTTTTTATTGGCTAAAGTATTAGTCTTACGAAAAAATTATATGTTGATAATATTGTACATGAATCTATAATAAACATATATTTTTTTCAGACCTATTGATCTAGCCGTTACTGAGGTATGGCCTCAGAAAGTTACTGTTTTATAGCACTGCTCGGGATTTAGGGCCTTAATAACTTAATCACAAAAAAATAGGTACAGAAGACTTCATACAACAAGTGAAAACTCACGCACACATGAACACACTTCATGTACAGCGAGTGCAAGCGCACTCGCGTAGTCGCGGTGATCGGCATTTGTTTAAGATTATGTGTGTGTGCGAATGTCTTTGTTCATTTTGTGCAAGTAAGTGAGTAACCATTTATTGAGCAAAAAAGATTAGCCTATACGTAACATCAGTGATGAAACACCAAAAACGAGAGTGGCTGTTTCACATAAATAAGATTACTGTTCTCCAGACTAGGAAACAATTCTGTATCTAGAACAGTACACTTGAAATGCTTTGATATAGTATTATAGTTTATAAAATACTAGCTTCTGCCCGCGACTTCGTACGCGGATCCTGTTGCTTATGCCAGCGACAACGGGGTCGTCAAAATCGAAGATCTGAAACGTCTGATGTCGAATTCTAAGAGCCCGGGAACGGGAAAACAACGTGATGCGCGAGACGATTCGAGACCTCTGCGAGAATACCAGTGGTGACAAATGTTTTCCCTGTTCCACCAGGAGCATCCAAGAAAAACATTTTACCTTGGCCGAGCCCAACGCATTGAAGGATGGTGTCGAAAATTTGCTTTTGCTCTGAGGTAAACTTAGAGACATGGTCATTGATGACGATACTCATAGCTTTTGAATCATAATTTATTTCAGAGTTGTACTCTCTGCTTCCACGCTCTTGTACATCCAAATGTTGTGGAGTCGGTAGCCATAATCCACCAGAGAACTGCCGCCGATCGAAATGACCATGTCTTGAAGTGAACTAAGGCAACTGTACGCGCTCATCAGTTCCCTCAGTATTATCTTCAGTAGTGCGTCTCAGAGCTCTTAGGAAGTCTTCGGACAGAAGATGTCGATATTTCTCCCACAACAGAAGCGAATTTGCAATACCGCAGAACACCAACATGACGGCAAACAGATGTCGCAAACGACTGGGACTGTCACTAATGCTGGCCTCCTTAAGTGCGTTGTCCTAGTGCTGATCACCGTCGAGAAGGTGGCGTGCTACGCAAGCAGGCGGTATGTGGGATACTCAATGTCATCGACTGTCCTTAGAAACGCAAATGATGTTGGGCCCCGCACTGTGTGCAGTAACATTCGCGAATAATAGCTCACGCCATTATTTGGGTGCATAGTGTAAACCCGTCCCAATGCGGTGCCCTTAAAACATCCTGGAAACCCGTCCACGGCGTGTCCGCGTCGACGTCGAATAAATACACCTCTTTGCTTGTCGTACGTGTAGTACGACGGCACCTCATCATAGGTGAGTGATCTAGCAAAGTTGTCCCCTTCACGGAGTCTGATAAAGGCCAACAAAGTGGTTTGGTGCGGATTTTCCAATCCTGCTGCAACGTTATCAGGATCAAAATAAATGCGCTGGCCATTCTCTAAATGGATATCTAATGCATGACTGTTGGATACCTGTCGTGTATAGAGAAGGCCAGTATCCGCCAAACCGCCTCAGAAGTGCTGATGTAGCGACCATACTGGTACTTGGTCACTTCATCTCCGTCAGTGCTTTGTAAAGCGAACGTTGCCTGGTCACTACCTTTTTTGACGTATTTATACATGTATTTAATCGACTGTACGCTTGTGCACGACTCGACGTTAATGTGGGTACTGAACGTCCTGACACTACTGAACATGTGAAAATGTGCACACCCCTCAGACATGGTGCCAATGTCTCCGTGTTCGATGTAATTAATAAATGGGTTATAGGAATACGCGCTCCTTTCTTTATTAAACCGCGGTTGCTCTTCAGGATCATAAACCATAGACTCAGTATCAGCTGAGGTTGAATTGCGAAGATTGCGACGTATACGGTCTAGATCAATTTGGGCCACACGCTGTTCAACTGACTGACTTGCCCGAATTTCCTGAATCCGCTCACGTTCTTGCGTGGAATGAACAAACACCTCAATACGCATGTCGTGATATCTTTGGCGAGCAAGTGCGTTGCGTTGCTCACGCTGCTCGTCTATCTTCAAAGACCGAGCTAGACCATGCTGTGAGCGGTCTGCACTAAGGCGCGTCTCATGCTCTTCAGGATTCTCAAGTGATCGAGATGTGGCAGTGCGAGTCTCTCTGCGTGTAAGTCTCCGAAGCGCGAGATATTGCGTGGCGCTCGCGATCGCTTGCTTGGCGTGTATCGCGCTCCTGACTGTTCTCGAGCGACCGAGCAGTCTCAGTGCGGAAAAGCTGAAGACTTAATCTCTGCTCTCTCTCTCTGTATCCGTTTCAGAAGCGCGAGATAAAGAATGACGCTCTCGGTCACGCGCAAGTCGTATCTCACGCTCCTGACTGCTCTCAAGTGATCGAGCAGTCTCAGAGCGGATATTCTGAAGACTCAACCTCTGATCCCTCTGTGTAACCGTTTCGGATGCGTGAGACAAAGAATGACGATCCCGATTGATAGCTAAACGCATTTCTCGTTGTTCCACACTTTCCTGAGATCGAGAAGCAGTAGTGCGGACTCGTTTAAATTCTAGTCGTAATTGGCGCTGCGTGCTAGTTTCCGCGGACAAACTTAGTGCATTACGCTCACGGTTAGCACCTAGCCGTTGTTCACGCTCTGCGTCGGTTTCGAGAGATCGAATTTAACTTACCTGCGCATCTTAGAAACCCTTGAGTTTTGAGACAGATTTGATCTTTTTCTAAAAGGCATAGCTAAAATTCCTTCTTAATCCGATACTAATGATATTCAAATCAATGAAAAGTAATCTATTATGTATGTGTAGAGTTACGTGTGTAGGAGAGAAATGAATAGTACGAGGTTCGAATGCCAACTGATTGTGTTTATTAATTCATTGTTATTTATACCTATGCACCCCACAGTATTCCCCCTTTTTTTAAAAAATGTTACATGATTTTGACTATTACAAGTGTTTAATTCTATTTATAACTTTAGCTTACATTACTAGTACGATGCCTTATCTTACCATAACAATGTTTATACTCGTAATACCAATTGTTGCTAAGTTGGTATTGTATTACTAGTACATCTACAGTATGATGTTTTTTTCTAAGTTTGTATTATACATTAGATTATTACGTAGGTACATATAAGTTTACATATCTGGTTTTTATGCTTTATGGCATACACTTATTTAGCTGAACACTTTTTGATACATTTTGTGTAGATATGGGTGTAGACACATGTCTTTTTTAAAGATATTTTTGTTATCATTACACACATCACATCACCAAACACTATACACTAAACACTATGCTGTGGTTGCGTCATTTGTTGAGCCATTGGTATATTCATGTTGCTATGCCAAACTGTCATCTCTTTCCGTAATATTTTCTGTGCTCCTTGCTTACATTTCTTAAGCATCCTGTATATAATATAGATGCCAATAACTATTGCGATGCCAATTATTATAAGACCGTATTTCTCTATCTGCTCAACATGTGAATTGGATGCACTATTCGCTCCGTTTTGAGCAATAATTACTTCTTTGGTTTTTTTCTCAACGCTGTATGTTTTACCCATTTTGTAATATTGGACTTTTTAACAAAATATTATATCTGATTCTAGTTCGCTGCACTGAATTACAGTTTATAATGATGCTTTCGCAAATTGAATGAATACTACGATTTCTACATTTTTCCGTTGGCTCAGCAAAAGACGCTATCGACTACATTATTATATACGTACTATAAATAAGTTTAGTCAACATATTTCATATACTATGTATATTACCAATGTTCACTTGTTATTTTACAACTATTTACTAACTTAAGTACTTATGGTTAATTTTACATATTTACTTCTACATGAATCTTACAGGGGTCTTGCTAATTCTACCGCTACGTGTCACTTTCTTATCTTTATTCTCTTGTACAGATTCGCTTTCTTTCAATAAGTAAGCGGGTTTTAATCTGTCAAATGACACTGTTAATATTCTATCTTCTAATTGTATCTTATACACTTTTTCGGATCTTTCTAATACTTTATATGGGCCTTCATATGGACTTGTTAGGGACTTTTTTACCTTATCTACTCTTAAAAATACGTGTGTGCAATCTTTAATATCTGGATAAACAAAAAATGATGTGGAATTGTTGGATTTCATATTTACTGGCTTATATTGTCTTATGTTATTTCTTATGTTCTGAACAACGGTATGAGGATCTAAATTATTGCTCGTTTCGACAAAAAATTCACCGGGCAATCGTAAGGAGCGGCCGTAGACCATTTGTGATGCACTGACTCCTGACTCTGATTTAATGGCTGCACGAAGTCCTAACATTACGCAAGGTAGTTCGTGTATCCAGTTTTTATTATTATTTAATCGTGCCATTAATGAGGCTTTTACACATCGATTCCATCTCTCCAAAGCTCCGTTGCTCTGTGGGTGGTATGGTGTCGTTCTTATCTTTTGTACTCCTAGATATGACATTAATACTGTGAATACTTTGCTTTCAAATTGCCTGCCCTGGTCACTCGTGAGTTTTGCAGGGCAGCCAAACCTACATATCCATTCCGTATATAATTTGTGCGCTACTGTTTCCGCTGACATCTCTTTAAGTGGGTAAGCTTCGGGCCATCTAGTGCCTCTGTCTATTATCGTTAGACAGTACCTATAATCATCCGATGTGATTGGAAGAGGTCCAATTAAATCAATATTTATGTGATCAAATCTGTCAGCTGGTGGATATTTACCATAGTTAGAAATAATATGCCTGTTTACTTTGGATTTTTGACAGGCTATACATGTCTTTGTCCACAATCCTATATCACGATTCATATTTGGCCAAAAGAACTTTTCTTTAATCATCTGGCGCGACGTGCGCGTGCCAGGATGACTAAGATTATGTATCGTTTGGAATGCTTCTTTTCTAAAGTTTTCAGTTATATAAGGCCTTGCATTTTCGTTTGAAACTTCACAGAAAATTGATTGACTAGTACCAGGTACAATGAACTTTTTAAGTTTATATTTAGAATCTATTAATAAGGTTTTCAGTTCATCATCTTGACCTTGCTCTAATGCTAGTTTTTCATAGTCGATTAAACTCGACGTACATTGTATACTGTCTATACGTGATAACGCGTCTGCGACTACGTTATCTTGCCCACTCACATGGCGAATATCTGTTGTAAATTCGCTTATAAAGAGTAATTGTCTGATTCGTCTTGGGCTTTCTTTGTTATTGTTTTTACATAGTTTCGAAAATGCGAATGTCAAGGGTTTGTGGTCTGTGAAAATTATTAAGTCATGGCCTTCAAATAAACTTCTAAAGTGTTCTACGGCTAAAAATATGGCTAGCAATTCTCTGTCATAGGTGCTATATTTCTTTTGTGTTTCAGTCAATCTTCTAGAAAAATAGCCTAACGGGTGCCATTCATTGTCTACATATTGTTGTAACACGGCTCCTATGCAATTATTTGATGCATCGGCAAAAAGTGCATATGGCACGTTGATTACTGGGAATGTTAACGTGACTGCATTGGTGAGATTGTTTTTGCATTGCAAAAACGCTTGTTCAGCATCCGGTGTCCACTGTATTACTGTCTTATCGTTCTTTTTAGCCTTATGAATATATTTATTTAATATGTCTAAGTATTCTATTGCTCTAGGTAAATGGTTTCGATAAAAGTTGATCATGCCCAAAAATTTACGCAGCTGGCTGACGTTTTGCGGTTTAGGATAGTCAATGATTGCTTGTACTTTCGATTCTAATGGCCTGATACCAGCAGTAGATACTTCGTAGCCTAGGAATTCTATACTAGTAGCATTAAACATACATTTTTCTATATTAATTGTAATACCATACTCGCTTAACCGCTGAAATACTTGTTCTAGATGTTCGGCATGAAGCTTTTCGTTTATTGAACTCACTAAAATATCATCCGCGTAACAGTATAAGAAGTCTAAGCCTGATAAAACTGTATTCGTCATGAAACGTTGGAAGGTTTGGGCTGCGTTTCTCAACCCAAAGGTCATACGTTCAAATTCATATAAACCGAATGGTGTAGTTATTGCGGTTTTACAAATATCATCTGGATTAATCAATATGTTATGGTAGGCTTTTTTTATATCTATTTTCGAGAAGACCGTTTTTCCTGCTAAAAAATATGTAAAGTCTTGTACGCGAGGTATCGGGTACCTATCCGGCTTTGTAACTGCATTAAGTGCTCGGTAGTCTCCGCATGGTCGAATCTGTCCATCCTTTTTTGGGACTAAGTGTAGGGGACTCGCCCAAGCTGCTTTAGACGGTCTGCATATACCTGCCTCTAACATAGTTCTAAATTCTTCCTTAGCTATTCTATATCGCTCTGGCGCTAACGGTCTAGGCTTACAAAATATAGGAGGACCTGTCGTATCAATATAATGATAAACTGAGTGTTTCGGGGTCTCTTTGAACGACATAGGTTTGAGAATCTCTGGATACTTAGTTAATATGTCGTATATGGGATGATCACTTCGTAAGGTCGAAATAGCTGAAATATTATGGTTTACGATCGTTCCTCTGACTGCCAGGTTTGTTATCTTATCTAATAAACAACGACCACTGATATCAACAATTAACTTATGATGGTTGAGAAAATCTACACCGAGTATAGGTTGTTTAACATTGCATACTACAAATGTCCATGAGAAAGGTCTACGCAGTTTTAAATTTAATGTTATTGTTTTAGTATCATATGTTTTTATTACTGACCCATTTGCGGCATAGAGCTTAAAATTACAATTAAAATCTAATTCATTTTTGTTCTTAACTAAATGTTTAGGTATTACAGAAATGCACGCACCAGAATCTATAAGAAATCTTATATGAGATTTTTGGTCACTTACGATAAGGCGGTGGTCCTTGACTGCACAACTTCCCGCCACTGGTTGTAGTCTTCTTAGTTTTCCGAGTTAGTTGATACCGTTTTCGTCTTCCAGTTGCAGGGCTCGACGCATTTCCTAGCTCTGCTCCTGAACTTGAAGTGATACGGACATAACCAATCCGGACTCTCTGGTGTTCTTCGTGGCCTCGACCGGGAACGTGACTGCGAAGAGTTCCTGTATCCGCTCCTGCTCCTATATCTTCTTCTTCCTCTGTCCATCTCCGCTATCTTCAGGTTTATCTTCGCTATCTCCGCCATAATTGTAGCTACATCGAAAGCTGTTGAAGTTCCCTGGTTGCTGCGGGCTACTTCGTTGACTTGCGCGGGTTGATGGGTCTCCATTACTTTATCAGCTATAATGGCCAGTTCTTCCAAATCCTTTGCTGATGTCACTGTGAGAACTGCTCTTACAGGTGCAGGTAAGTGTCCTTGCCACAATATCTTTAGTGTGTCAGTTTCTATTTTTCCTCTCGCTAGCTCCTTCATTCTTCGCAGCAGTTGACTGGGTTTCTGGTCTCCTAGCTCAATTTCTGAAATCAGTTTTTGAATTTGTCTCGTTTCCGATTCTTCATAAATTTGCAAAAGCCGATCTCTGAGAGCTTCAAATTTGTTGTTTTCCGGTGGACTCGCAACTATGTCCGCTACTTGCTGGATTACGTCTTTACTAAGTTTTGCTACGACCATGAAGTATTTGTTGGCGTCTGATGTTTTCTGTGGCGCTAATATGGCTTCAACTTGTAAGAACCATAGCCGAGGGTTTTCTGGCCAAAATTCCGGAATTCTACTTGCAACAGATAATGAGGAAATGATGGCGGTCGATTCTTCCGTCTTCGGTACTATGGGTGCTGGAGTTGGCTGCTGCGGTGCCTGTACGAATTGTGTATTCATTTTTCTTGAACCTCGTGCAAAATATGAAGAGCGTTGTATAGAACACGTCGTGCACACGCGATATCAGATGTCGCCCACGTTACTGCGAATCGGACGCGGTTGGTCGGGGTCACCAGTGTAGAGTTACGTGTGTAGGAGAGAAATGAATAGTACGAGGTTCGAATGCCAACTGATTGTGTTTATTAATTCATTGTTATTTATACCTATGCACCCCACATATGTAAGAATTGCTAGTAAGTAGAAAAATAAGGTAGGTAACCCCTGTTTCTATAGGATGAGAGCGGCACATCGGAACCTATAACATCACTTTTTGGGAACGAAACCATAGCGCGATCTAAATCGACGCCAACGCCATCTAGTTTGAAAACGGAAACTACATATTATTTACCCAAATTAAATTATGAATAAAACTACATTGTCGCTAATTTAACAGACAAAACTACATTATTTTTGCATAAAAAAAAAATATTTTAACAGCAGCAAGGAACAAAACTAAGAATTACATACTTAATAAATTTAAATTCCCCGCTAAATTCCCCGTAGTAACTTGCAATTTATAATATTACTGCCCTGCTCCTTTATAAAAATAGCGTGATTATTATGTTCCCAGAGTTAATTTTTTATTAACTAAATAACATGTAATTTTGTGCTTTCAGTTACGAACAAAAACCATTTAAAATCAATATTGCTTACCTCCCATAACATACGGCGTGATAATATGTAGCCTAAAGCCTTCCTTGGTTTACAAAGAACATTTTTGCTGAATTTCAATTCTATCTATCCTATGTAGTTTTGGCGTGAAGCCGTACCATACACACAGACAAAAAGACAAACAGACAAAAATTCTAAAAAGTCACTTTTTGTCATCAGTTACGTTTTTCTAACAAAATCCACTTATTTTTTCTCGAAAATTCTCAATGTACAGTTTTTTTTTCGTTACTGTTTTATTATATGTATAGATATGTATAGATAGTGCCTTTTGGCAACTGTTTACCTGCATTTTTTTCGTTTTGCTGAGTAACTACCCACTTGAATATTATATTACAAATAAATATCCACTTGTTAGCTTTTATATAATATTCCTTCCAACTTCTTTTGTTACTTACAAAAAAAACTTACAAAAAGTGTGAGTACTTTTGAACTCATGGCTCATTGATTTACGCATCTATCTGCACATGCTAAACCGCTAGGTCAACATGACTCTAATTTGAATGATGAAATTATGAACTACAATCAGTTGTTGACGACAATGATGACGCATGTGTCTATTATTTGTTAAACTAAAAGTCAAGTTTATACTTTGTGAGATTGCCTTTGCTCGCCACTTAGCTGTGAAGAAACCAACGCCATCTAGTTTAATTTTCGAAAACTTGAACTTTAACGTGCAAGGGAAAATAGGCGTTAAGGTATCCAAGCACTTTTGTGCGGGGTCACTGTACAGTACGTTTTAAATAGCATTTCTTTTAGCGTGTCTGCGCAGCGTGCAAACCAGCGGATCAGCATGTTCGCCCGGGCTGACCTTGCTCGGCGCTTCCTTTCCGTTTCTGCATCATCTCCATGGTTGTCAGAAACCACATGCCCAAGATATTTGCACTGGTATACACGTTTAAGAGAAATATCAATAATTTCTTTTAAAATAACTATTTGTATTGTTTCATCATTCTAGAGACGAACGAAGAACAGAAGACAGTGATTCTACGTGAGAAGACGGAGTACTTCGACGACGCTCGTCGGCCGTTGTGGTTTGTGTACAGCGGGATGGGCTCGCAGTGGGCTGGTATGGGCACGCAACTCATGCGCATACCTATCTTTGCTGCTGCTATAGAACGGTAAATGACTTTTAAAACTGTTTTTAGGTTTCCGTACCTCAAAAGGAAAAACGGAACCCTTATAGGATCACTATGTTGTTCGTTTGTCCGTCTGTCTGTCTATACCCTTTATATCGGGAACGCGTGGAGGTATCGAGTTGAAATTAAAACTGTTTACTCAGGTCTGTCATCTACCACTATTCTTCTCTGCATCACCCAAAGGTTGACTGGTAGATAATGCCTATGGCATTAAGGCCGCCTCTGTACCTTTATGTGCATAAAGTATGAAATAAATAGGTATATATAATTAAATTTCAGGTGCCGAAAAACTTTGGAACCAAAAGGAATAGATATCGTCCATATAATAACATCACCAGACAAGACTATTTTCGCCAACATTCTCCATTCATTCGTGGGAATAGCTGCAATCCAAATAGGTCTTACTGATGTCCTTAACGAACTGGGATTGGTACCCGATGGCATCATTGGTGAGACAATATTTATATTTTATCGATTATATAATAATATAATATAATAATATAATATTCCACAACTGTCACACAACGCCGTCTAGTCCCAAGCTAAGCAGAGCTTGTGTTATGGGTACTAGACAACTGATAAACATACTTAAATATTTCTAAATACATACATATATAGATAAATTACACCCAGACACAGAACAAATGATCGTGCTCATCACACAAACATTTGTCCTGGGTGGGAATCGAACCCACGACCTCCGGCATAGCAGTCAGGGCCACTAACCACTAGACCAACAGGCCAGTCAAATTGGTCTTTTATTCAAAACTGATTCTTATTTTTAAACTAGCTGACCCGGTGAACTTCATACGCGCCTAATAGTAAGGATAACGCCATCTACTGGCATTACCAGAACAGCACAATTCATTTTAAAATGAAATTTTAATTAGAGATGGCGTTGTATTCGGTTTTTTTTGTATTTTTTTTTCCATTTTTTCTCATCGCTTAAACCTTTCCTGGACTATCTCGAATATTTCAAGATCAAAATTAGCCAAATTAGTCCAGCCGTTCTCGAGTTTTAACAAGACTAACGAACAGCTATTCATTTTTATATATAGATAAAAGACTTCAAAATAAAAACTTTTTACAAAAAAAATACAACCGACTTCAATGTAAAAAAAAACACTGAAAAGTACAAAATAACTTGTAATTTCGGAAGTCAGTGTTTCTATAATAGTTTGGTCTCTTCGTTATTTAACATTTAAGTACATTTTTGTAAAAAGTTTTTATTTTACACTTTTTAGTTATGGTACCACCACTAAAAAGAACCCCTCAGCCATACTTAAATACCTTGTCATGAGATGCACTCTATAGCCAGAGTGCATCTCATGACAATTCTAATAATACCAAACACGGTTAGATTAAATTTATTTATTACAGAGTTCCGGTGCCTAACTTCAGGCTTCATCATCAGATCAGTTCGATATATTCCCCTTCTTCTTTCAGTCAGTCTTCGACTACACGTATAAATAAAGCAATTTTACTTGTTACGACAGTTCTGCTGTGATCCTATGAGGAGTTCTGTTCCATATCTTCGAAGTTCATGATACTCGTAAGATCATAACAATATTTCTATAGAACCATCTCTTTTTTTTTCAACTTCTCAACCAATTTTTTTTTTTTTTGATTGAAAGGTTATGCTTCCGGCATAACCTTTCAATCAAAAAAAAAATTCAAAATCGGCCCACAATTGACCGAGAAATCGGTGAATAAAAAAAAACATACATTCAGCCGAACATACATATAACCTCCTCCTTTTTGAAGTCGGTTAATAAGGAGCACGGCCTTTTTCGCCTCTTGTTCTACGACAATAAAATTAAGTTATTTTTAATTTTTAAGTCAGCTGTATTTTTCTTTAAATCTTTTTTGAAATTCCAAAAAATAAACTGGCTGCTGCAATCTAAGTTATTTTCTCTGCATATGTACATAAAAAAACTTAAATATAAACTAAACCATTTTTAATAAAACCTAACTATGTACATATTGTACCTAAATTCGTCGCCATCGCATGCTTTTTTTTAGTTTATCACAGGCGAACGTTGCAGCCTGTTCGACTGAATTTAACTTTAAGCATATAAACCCCATAACAGTAATAAAATCTTTTAAACAAATCAAGGTTAAATTGACAGAAGATTTGTGGGGTATGTCTATCAAAGTTTGTACCTCAATTATTGAAACTATAGCGCCGTACTTAGCTATAATATTTAATTTGTGTATAGATCAAGGAGTTTTTCCGGATCTGATGAAATATAGTAAAGTGATTCCACTTTTTAAATCCGGGGACAGTAAAGACACTAATAATTATAGGCCAGTGTCCGTGTGGCCGGTTTTTAGCAAGATATTTGAAAAGGTGATGTTAAATCAAATGCGTAATCATTTTAACACAAATAACATCTTACACGATAAACAGTATGGTTTCACCAAAGGACGTTGTACAACTGACGCTGGTGTCTCCTTACTAAAACATATTTTTAATGCGTGGGAAGAGGCGCAGGATGCTATAGACATCTTCTGTGACCTGTCTAAGGCGTTTGATTGTGTGGTTCATGAAACATTACTCCTGAAACTTGAGCATTACGGACTAGGCAAAACAGCTCTATGCTTATTAAAATCTTATTTGATTGACAGACAGCAACAAGTTCAAATAAACGGTGTCAATTCGTTCGGGATTAAATGTGAAAATGGGGGTACCCCAAGGTTCAATTTTAGGTTCTTTTTTATTTTTAGTTTATATTAATGATTTACCCTACTTGTTGCAAAATAAACTTAATATGGTGTTGTTTGCCGACGACACTTCTTTGATTTTAAAGATAAATAGAAGGACTAATAATCTTGACGACGAAAATAACGCACTACTGCAGGTCCAAAACTGGTTCACTGCTAATAATCTAGTTTTAAACGGGAAAGAAACTAAATGCATAAGATTTTCCTTACCGAATGTCTAAAGTAGTGATTGTGACGTAGTACTAAACGATGAAAAACTAGAATTTGTCGACAAAACGGTTTTCCTGGGGATCACGCTTGACTCAAGGCTATAATGGGGTCCTCATTTAACATCTCTTGTAGGACGGTTTAGCTCAGCTGCATATGCTGTTAGAAAAATCCGCCAATTTACGGATGTTGATACCGCTAGTCTATGGGGACGGGCTGCAGATATCGACTCAATTTTTATTCTAAAGAAAAGCGATATCAGAGCTATTTACAGTCTCCGCCGGTGCGATTCTCTAAGGGAACTGTTTAAGGATATTAATATCATGACGGTGCCTTGTCAATATATTTATGAAAACATCATGTACGTTAGAAAAAATCTTCATCTTTTTAGCAAAAGAGGCGATAGACATAATTATGTTAGAAGAAATAGGGACCAATTAGTTCAACCAGGTTTCAGACTGGCTAAAGTGGCCTCTTCTTTCATGGGGTACTGTTTCAAATGTTATAATAAAATACCTCCACAAATATTAGAACTCAATGAAACAAAATTTAAATCTTGTATTTAACGCACACTATGCAGGCAAGCATATTATAAGTTGGAGGATTATATTCAAGATAAAAATGCTTGGCTCAATGCTGGTCCAGCTCCACTACTACCGGGGTGAATAAATTGATTAGTTTGGAAATTATTGTTATTATTTTTTAATGTTTTTTTTTGGAATTGTAAAATATTATAAGTATTGTATAATGTAGAAGCATTTTTTCAAAGTTTGTAAATGTGAGTACCATGGAACTATTTTATGGTTTTTTTATGTTACTATTGGACTTGTTTGACATAAATGAGCATGGCAGTTGAGAGTTTGTCATGCTCACTCAAATGTCTCACTGATGGTGGCGCATGTGTTGGATCATTCGGTTCCCTTCAAAATGGTTGAGCTGAGTGGTGCTAATATTGGCGTCATGTTCGTGAACGGGCGCTGTCAGTTGAGACTGGTCATCTCTTGGCTGCCAGTTGCTATTTTAATATCTATACTTAGTTTCTACTTTATTTGCATTGTTCTCACATGATAGCGACAAGAAACATGTAACAGAGATATTTGTAATTACAAAACATGATTGAAAAGAGTGTCCATGGAGTTTCTTGCACATTCTTCTCCATAGAGATCTACGCTTTGGAATGTGCAATTAGCATCATTTTTTTTTTCTGATTGACTGACTTCATGACATTTCAAAAGTGCCTATAAATGGTTTATTTGAAATAAAATGCTTCGAATCTTTGAATCTTTGAATCTTGAATTGTTCGTACTTGTAAAAGTAAGTAGGTTGTTGATATTTTGTAAATTTTATTCCTTTCGGAATTCCTTTCGGAAGTCGGTTGTATTTTTTTTTGATAAAAAGGCATTTTCTTTCGGCTTTAGAACCCAGTGCTATTCGAGGAGACTTTGAAACATATACCAGACAAAGCAGTACTAGTCGAGATAGCTCCTCATGGTCTACTGCAAGCCATCCTGAAGCGGTCTCTACCTGCTGACTGCAGAAACATAGCACTTACCAGGCGTGGACACGCTGACAACACATTCCTACTGCTTGAAGCTGTTGGCAAGTACGTGTTTTATTTTAGTTTTTGTGGCTTAGCCTTCCCCCATACATTCAGTGAACACTAGGTAGGTACAGAGCGGTTGAAATATCTTGACCGCTCTAAACTTCGAACAATTTGCTGCTCAGTAATTATTTTTAGAATCATAGGGCGAATGCGTATATGCGTGGTTGGAAAATCATCTTATGACATCACCCGCCCTTGGGCGGGGCGGCAGATAGTGTCAGACTTTTACTGACTAAAAACCCACTCCTTTCCTCTCCGTTCCTTCATTGCCTTTCGTACCAGGGCCGAGTCTTCCTTTCAGAATCAGACCCTTGGCCCCAGTAGGCTTCGACCCTGCTAGGCCCCTACAGTTGCTGACATCTCCTTGAGGCGCGCGTGGAACAGCACGCGCCGTCGACGACTTGGGCTCGGTCCGGACGGTTACCGGACGGTCGGAAGGCGAGCCACCCATTGCTCGCCGTCCGCAAGCCCGCGCCTACGATGGCCGGAAATCGGGATCGGAATCCCGGCGGCGATTGGGGCGTGAGGACCGTTGCCTCACGCGATCGGCCGCCTCCTTTGCTAGCATTACTGCTTCGCAGAAGGAGGCGACCGCCTGCCACTCCTCCTCGCTCCGGACCATGGCCTGTACCAAGGCCCGGAGGGCGAATGCGTATTGCGTATTTTTTCGAGTATGCGCGATAGTTCGGAACAAGAGGCCAACATATTTTTACCGTACTGTAAGCGTGTTACGCTTCATAATTCGTGTCGCTTTAGGATTCGCTTATTTGGTTTTTGCTTCATTCACTACCGATTAATGGTCAAAAGCCGAAGCGAAAACCGCAAGACGAATTTATAATCATCACCATGTCGAATAAACGTTTTTCTTTCTTTCTTTTCTTTCTTTCTTTCATTTCATTTGACACAAGTTTCGCCTCTTCTATCGCTCCTATATTACTCGCAAGACCAAATTTCTTGTCTAACACTCTTCCCAGTTTATCTGGGGTTGGGTTTCCATATACGTCTGCACTAGAGAGCTTTGTTCTCCCTTGTCTGTGTATTCAGACTTGCTTGCTAGATCTCTTTCTGCATTTTTAACCAACAGGTGGCAAGTAGTGGGTGGTGAAAGTTTCTTGTAATCTCGATTAGTCATTTCCTGCTTCTGTTTCTAGATTATATATGGAGGGATACAACCCAGAAGTTAAAGTTCTCTATCCGAAGGTGGAGATGCCTGTATCTACAGAGACGCCATTCCTTTCCCATTTGGTCGAGTGGGCCCATGGAGAAAAATGGTAAGAGATATACTTATGTTGTTATTTAAGTAAAGTCTCATTTAATAATATTCAAAAACAGAAAAGTTGTTAGCGTTTATTTATAACCCAAAATGTCACTGAATTTATGGAAATATTGTACAGGCTGTTGATTATGAATAAATAAATGACAATCAAAATAGAAAAAACACTGTGCGTAGTATTTTCTAGTAGCAATAAATTGTTATGAATGATCGGTTCAATTATGCATTTACCAATTATGAGAAATTATTGTAGACCATTTTGGAATGTCGGTTTTTTTTACTTTTGACTGCAAAAATATGATTAGTAACGGGTACGGATAGAGCCCCATTTTTTATACTAATTAAAAACTAGGGGTGTAGACAACGTGGTGCTGACAATAAGACAATAAATTAAAACACTTCCTTCCCAAAAGACTGGCGGCATTGCCACGCTGTATGGCAAACGATTAGTTTAAGGTTTTTTTTTTTTAATGTAAGTATAGAGTTGTATATAATGTAGCATATATATTTTTTGAATGTGGATGTTTAAAATACTGTTTTTTTTCCAGGTCTGTGCCTTATTATAATAACGCTAGCAGAAGGAAGGGTGCAGCTTGCACATATAAAATATCTTTGCACGATAAGGAACATGAACACCTGAGAGGACACGTCATTAGAGGTATCTTTATCGTTTCTTCATCACTATTCAGTATCGAACAAGCCACGTTTTTTTAGGGTTCCGTACCTCAAAAGGTAAAACACGGAACCCTTATTGGATCACTTTGTTATCCGTTTGTCTGTCTTTCTGTCAAGACCCTTCATCTCGAGAACGCGTGAAGGCATCGAGTTAAAATTAAAACTATATACTCAGGTCTGCGGTTCCTAGAAGCTGTAAAAATATCAGATTACTAAGTTAACGAAAAAAAAAGATACGCCGTTTATATCGCAAAAAACGTACATTTCGACACTCTCGAGGGAATCAAAATTCATAAGGTACTTCCCGTTGACGCAGAATCCTGAAATTTGACATAAAACAAGGTCTTATAGCACAAGTATAGGAATAAATCTGAAAACTGTAAATTTGTTGTTAATTTTGGAGGTGCAATCCGGAAAAATCTTTGATTCTCCATTCGGGTATCGAACTATTTACATAGGTAAGTCTGTACGGAACCCTCAGCGCGGGAGTCCGACTCGCACTTACCCAGTTTTTTTTCGTATGAAGTGGGAAATCATCCAATTATTCCTCTCGCTCTAGGGTGGAGCGCAAGGGTGTGTTAATAGATTTTTAGTGACTAAAACCACAAATGTATCCTCTCCAGTTGCCCTTTGCGTTCTAGGACCGCGGGTTTCCTTTTCAGGAATTCCTCGGCCCTCAACGGTGGGGTGTCCTTTAAAACTTCATCTTTAAAATTAAATTAAGTTTACAATTAAAAATAGTTGAGCTGTGGTGCTGCTAAATAGGTACGCTTAATGTCCATGTACGGAGGCTGTCGATTGAGACTGGTCATTTCTAATATAATCCTTTTTTTAAAGAGTCAACCACATAATATACAGCACTGAATATTTAATATAATATAATATAATATAATATAATATAATATAATATAATATAATGTAATATAATATAATATAATATAATATAATATAATATAATATAATATAATATAATATAATATAATATAATATAATATAATATAATATAATATAATATAATATAATATAATATAATATAATATAATATAATATAATATAATATAATATAATATAATATAATATAATATAATATAATATAATATAATATAATATAATATAATATAATATAATATAATATAATATAATATAATATAATATAATATCATCATCATCATCATTTCAGCCGATAGACGTCCACTGCTGGACATAGGCCTCCCCCAAACGTCGCCACAACGAACGATCCTGTGCGTCTCGCATCCATCGGATTCCCGCAACCTTCACCAGGTCATCACAATGGGCCTCATCAGAAGGCTCAAAGTCACCCAAAGGGCAATGGAAAGGGCTATGCTCGGAGTTTCCTTGCGTGATCGAATATAATATAATATAATATAATATAATATAATATAATATAATATAATATAATATAATATAATATAATATAACATAATATAATATAATATAATATAATATAATATAATATAATATAATATAATATAATATAATATAATATAATATAATATAATATAATATAATATACTATAATATAATATAATATAATATTCTACAACTATCACACAACGCCATCTAGTCCCAAACTAAACAGAGCATGTGCTATGTGTACTAGACATGTTAAATCGGTAACGCAAATCTTATGCACTTAATTTTTTTCTCCATTTAATACTAAATTACGGTGAACCAGTTTTGGACCTGCTGTAGACTGTTGTTTACGTCATCAAGTTTGTGGAACGTCTATTGATCTTAAAAATTAACAACGTATCGATAGCAAACAATACAATATATGTGGTTGTTTTTTTAATGGATGCGGTAGATCATTGATATATACTAAAGAGACGAAAGGACCCAATATTGAGCCTTGTGGTACACCCATTTTGACTTTCAAACCCTGAGAATTCTTACAACACCGTTTATTTGAACTTGCTGATGCCTGTCATTTAAATATGATGTCACCAAGTTGAGTGCAAGTTTACCTAGCCCATAATATTCTAGATTTAAAAGCAAGATCTCGTGATTAACGCAATCATAAGCCTTTGAGAGGTCAAAAAAAAAAATCCTATCGCATCTTCGGCTTCTTACTACGCTGTAAATATATGTTTTATTAAAGTGACACCAGCGTCAGTCGTACAACGTCCTTTGGTGAAACCATACTGCTGATAGTGAAAGATTTTATTGCTGTTAAAATGGTAAAGCATTTGATTAAACATAACTTTTTCAAACACCTTACTGAAAACCGGCAATACTGATACAATTCTGTAACTGTTAGTGTCATAATAGTCATCGGATTTAAAAAGTGGTATAACCTTACTGTATTTCATTATATCTGGAAAGACTCCTTGGTCCACACACAAATTAAATATTAAAACTAAGTATAGTGCTATGGTCTCAATTATGGATATTTTTTTTTACAGAACAAATAGTATTTCCTTTTGCATCAACCCTGGTGGCTGTATGGGACACTCTGGCTATGGCTAGGGGTGTTCCCAAGAAGCAATTGTCCGTGAAATTCCGCGACGTGCACTTGTACTCACAACCTGTGATGCATACACAGAGTCAACTGAAACTCAGAGCTGCACTGCAAAGAGCAACTGGATATTTTGAGGCATGTACTAAAACTTCTGAAAATACTTTAGTTCTTTGGAATATATATAATCATAAATAAAATCCTGTACCAATGTGAATTTTTCAACCATATGCACTTTTCTAAGTTTATTTAGGACATTACTGACACCTTGTGTCTCGGAAAGCGTGTAGTCAGACGCCAGAAAGTCAAATCATTAGTCTATCTAAGGAGTATCGTGTTGCTCAGTAACTGGGATGTGTAGGTCTGATATAGTCGTTCCATGTAAAGCACAGGTATTCAGCCACTTTTGGTTATATTAGAAGCCGACTCCAAGCACTTAATCAAGTGGCTGCAAATGTTATAGGATAGTATCGAATGCAACTGTGGGTCATGATATCCGCAAGAATTTTCAAGAATGGCTGCAAGACTAAATATTTTTTTTTTTAAATAACTCCTGCATTTGGTTTCATAGGTTTATAATGATGAAATAAAAGTAGCAACAGGTACGATCGTTGTTGTTATACCAAAAGATAAAAAAGACGAAATACGACTCAAAGAATCTCAAGACATGAAACTCACTGCTGAAGATATCTATGACTTGTTGCGTGAACGAGACTACTTGTATAGGTAAGGAATCTTTACTATTATAAGAACAGAGCTGAAGCTAGGAATCTTAGGGTTAGAATCACTATTATTCTTCGCTCCTACTCTATGAAAGATAAAATGTAATATCTACATCTGACAAAAGACCAAGGAAGCATAGCACTCGGTAAAAAAACACAGTAAGGCGACATAAAAAAAAATTAAAGTACCTAGTGGATTTCGAAAGGACAGAACCAATAGCGCTTGTGAAATATTATTAAATTTTGCGTCCAAGTTTTTATGAGCACCTCTTGAGTTAGATCAAGTTTTCAGTTTCATTTTACAACACGTAAATTTTTATCGTATCTCGTCAATAGATTAAACATAAAAACTTTTTAGAAAAAAAAAATAACCGACTTCACTAAAAAAAACACTAAAAGGATCAAAATAACTTTAATTTCGGATGTCGGTGTTTCTCGGTATTGTTTGTTTCTTATTTAACACCGACTTCCGAAATTAAAGTTATTTTGATCCTTTTAGTGTTTTTTTTAGTGAAGTCGGTTATTTTTTTTTTCTAAAAAGTTTTTATTTCACACTTTTTAGTTGCGATACACTTATAAACAGAGTGCCTATTTCTAATGACAATTCCAATTAACCCAAATACTGCTAGGTTACATTGTTTTATTATAAAGTTGCTGTGCCTACCTTCCTCCTTCCGGCTCCATCATCAGATCAGTTCGATAGTACCTTATAGCCAAAGAGCATCTCACGACAATTCTAATAAGCCCAAACACGGCTAGGATACATTGATTAATTACGGAGTTCCTGTGCCTACCTTCCGGCTCCATCATCAGATCAGTTCGATAGTACCTTATAGCCAAAGTGCATCTCATGACAATTCTAATGAGTCCAAACACGGCTAGGTTACATTGATTAATTACGGAGTTCCAGTGCCTACCTTCCGGCTCCATCATCATCATCAGATCACTTCGATGATACCATTTTCAACGTAACTATTCAGAATCATTCATTTATTTGTATTGTCATAGTCGCTTAACTATATCTTCAATGTGATATCTATTTGAGTATGAAGTTCCGTTGACCATTTCTGGTCTTCTTCATCAGTTCCACTTCATCAAATGTTACTTTTTGACTGTAAATGCTTAAGTTCTTGATGAAAATACTAAAATTACTATAGGGTTGCCTATAATTTTTGAGGAGTTCCCTCGATTCCTCATGGATTCCATCATCAGAACTGGATTTTGAAAAAATTGGGACCAATCTGGAAGCATATCCTATAAAGGGAAAAAAAAATTTTGCAAATCGGTCCATAAACGACGGAGTTCTGAGGTAACAAACATAAAAAAAAAAAAAAAAAATAATGATAAAAAAAAAAAAAAAAAAAAAAAAAATACAACCGAATTGATAACCTCCTCCTTTTTTTTGAAGTCGGTTAAAAAATCAAAAGCCAGTTTAAAACAAGAAATTGTCTTCACAGTGGTGAGTTCCGCAGCATCGAAGCCGCAAGCTCTTCTCTGGATGAAGCTTCTCTGGTGTGGCGCAATAACTGGGTCACATTCATCGACGGCCTACTGCAGCTGAATATGTTGCGACAACCACATGATGGAGTTACCTTGCCCACACACATCAGGAGAATAACTGTTGATGTAGAGAAGCATCTCAAGTTGCAGACTGTTTCAGAGGACAAAGTCTTGTATAAAGCTGAGATATTAGAGGAACATGACTTCGTAAGGTAAAACATATATTCATTATAATCATCGACTTATACATATATATCGATGATTATAATTGTATTACTCGTATTAGCTCATGCATTTTATCACTATCTCACTTGATGACGATGCCGTGTCGACATCAATTGAAATAGTTGAAGCTCACTATTGTATAGTAAATTGTGAGCAAATTGACCTTATGGTTTGATGTAATTCTTCTTTTTCATATTCAGATGTGGAGGACTAATGATGGAAAATATAAGATACCGCAATTTGCCTGCTATTAATAAAAATAACATGGCGTTACAGACGCTAAAGTTTGTTTCTAATTTCCAAGTAGATAAACAAGTAAGTGTCTTTAAAACATTCAAACAACAACTTTTACTTTTGAAACGATATGGCTCGATATGGTTAACTAGTTGGGTTTAGTATCGAGATGATTATATGTATATACATGAGAGATGACATACTAAGCTGATACCAAATAAGGGGATAAGGATAGATTGTTGAAAAAGATGATTTCGATTATGATATTCATAGTCGAAATCATCGTGATAATAGAACTAATTAATATAATTTTAATAACCAGGTTTCGACTTCACTGCAAGTATTCTTGCAAATGGTTGCTGAAAATGTTAACAAAGACTCTATTAAAGTGGTTGGTATCACAAACAACCAAATGGAGGGCTATGTCTTTGAAGAGATGAAGAAAATTGGATCTAGCGTTTATGGAGTCAATATTAGTTACGAAGAGTTCAATCTTGGAGACTTGAATTACACAAAAAATAGTGGCAGCTCACTTAAAAAGGCAGACCTTGCTATCGTCCGTAATCTATCAACCGATGATGAAGTAAGACATAATCATTTTGCTATTTACATTTAAGATAATATTTAAATTTATTTTCACGTCATTAAATATTTACATATTTAAAGAATCACTCAATTAACAATCATTATAAATGTATACAAAAACTAAAAAGATATTAAATAAAGACCCTTAAGAACTAACTAAAAGTACACTAGAGTATGTTGCCGTCGAAAAACTCCTCCGCATCGCTATCGACTGATAATGTATCCAATAGACTGGTGACATTGGCAAGCTGTATGTATGGCAATGCTAATCCTTTGTCCAAGGTAAAAGCCAGCCCTTCGGTCACGCGAAGTGTCTTTTTTTCTTGGAATATACATCTTAATCATTTGTTAAGGAAATTATGTATAATTTAAAAATCCACAGATGTGTCAAATGCTACACTTTGCGCTTGAACGAGACTCCTTCGTAGTGAGTGAAGAAGATAATTTGTATGGAGGTCGCGTTCGGCCGACGTCTCTATTTCGTCAACTGTCAACGCACAGCAACGAACGCACTCTCTTAGATGTGGTGCGCTGGCGGCCTAATCAGGTGGCAGTACCCACTACGACTATAACAGTGCGTGCAAATCTTGATTTTACCCTTCTCACCGCCGCCCGTGCCAATCTCTCCCCTCACCATCGCCTTATTATCGTCGCTCCCTACCCAGCTCCATCTGGTCTCAAACAACTAGTACAATGTTGGAGAAAAGATGTACAAAGAAACAATATTTACCTAGTAACTGTTAATAATGAAGAAGGGAACAATTTCTTTTTGGATGACCTACCGGATATTGATTTAGCGTTCACTGTTTTCGATCACGTAAGTAATAACTTTGATATTGATATAGTGTAATCAGCAACTTCAATATTTTAAACAACTACATTAATTTTTAGGGTAAATGGGGAGGTGAATATTACGTCCCAGTACAAGAAGGTGCAAAAGTGAGCAGCAATGTGATACTACAAAGTGCTCAAGTTGGAGACTTGAGTTCTTTAGAGTGGGTCGATGCTTCTGAGAACTGTGACTCTGGAATACCAGTGAAGGTATGAAGGTTTATTGTAAATAATAATGAAGACAATGATTTTCATTTCATTACTGATCTCGGTGAAGACACCAATGATACCCCATAATTGGTTAAGATAAGATTTAGATATGGGTAAAATAAAACTATTGAGAAATATTTGGACTATTTAATGATAATGATATATTTTAGGTCCATTACACTGGATTATCAAACACTGATATCAAGAAAGCAATTGGAAAAATAACATCAGATCGTTACGGAGGAAACAGCTATGGCATGGATTTCAGTGGAACAACAGAGAGGTAACATATATTTTTATTCCTTTTCGGAAATTCCCCGCGGCCCTAGCGGGCATCGGTCCTGCTAAGTCCTTACAGTTTTGCTGACATCTCTTTGAGGCACGCGTGGAACACTTTGCACCGTCGATGACTCGGGTTCGGTGCGGAGAAAGAGGCGACCGCATCTCACTCCAGACCAGGGCCTGGCACAAGAGGAAGGAAATTGTGATCGATAGATGAATGACGACAGATTGGATTATTGTTGCCTATTGTCGAAGTCTAACCTCTATGGCCTGACATAGCAATGATAGATCGATTGTGACAGATAGCTGAGAGAGATAAGCGGATCCCATACAGAGGTATTGTGTTACAGTGGTCAGCGTGTGATGGGTTTGGTGCGATCTGGTGCGGCGAGCAGCGTGGTGCGCGCGCAGCCAGAGTTGCTGTGGCCGGTCCCGGCGCACTGGAGTCTTCAGGACGCCGCCACCGTACCGCTTGCATACACACACGCTCTGTACTGTCTCGTAAGTATCACAAACAACGTGCTGACTTCCAGAATATCTTAGTTTTTTTTATAGATATAAAGCAGTGCTTGACTGCGATCCCACCTGATGGTAAGCAGTGATACAATTATTGATGGTGAGGCGCACTAGTTTATTAAGAGCCTATTCACTCTAGCTTTGAAGACACCTAAATTATAGTTGGACGGAAGACCGCAGCAGGCAAATGGTTCAAGTCCTTCAATGTATGCGGTATAAACGAAGCGAAACGCTTAGTCCGGACCGTTGAAGTTTCAACAACGTAAGGGTGGATACTCGCCGTGCGTCGGGTTTTCCGATGATAGAAAGGAGATGGCGGAATCAAGTCATGCAATTCCCGCGCACACTCTCCAAAATGCATCCTGTAAAAAACCGAAAGGCTGGCTACTCTGCGCCTGTGCTCGAGGCTTTGTAAATTGACCTTAACCAAAAATGGACCCTTATGCCTTGTATCTTAGTTGGAGTTACTTTTGTTTTGGATACGACGTTACAATTACAAGTGCATTGGTGGCACCAACTTACCAGTTGTACCTAAGTTAAAACCGAACAGGTGCATTACTTTGTGTAATTTATTTCATCACCACTGCTCTCAAAACGGTGAAGGAAACCAACGTGAGGAAATTGGCTTTTCCAAGAACCAAAAATTCGAATACATATGACATCTACCAATCCGCACTTAACACGCATGGTGGATTACAGCCCATTCCCTCTCCTAGAGTGGAAGCCCGAATTTTAGCAGTGGGAACATTATTAGAAGCGAGAAGGTACTGTGGTTTCGAATGCACCGGATAGTGAGCTTGAGTGCGCGCGCGTGTGTCAACAAATCGGTTATATTACCAAGCGTAAATTCGAAAACAGCTGTTAATACTGTGCTACCTTCTTTGTTAATAAATAAAAATGTCTGTCAGGTTGCTAAGAACTGCTCACAGGTAACTAAAGAGAATTCTGAATGGCAAGTTGTTCAGTCAAAAACTGCCAGGAGATATAAACTTATTGGTCAAAAAGGTAGGGCGTCTACAGCGCCGGACGGCAAGTTTAAAGCTGCCGACATAAAAGTCCCTTTGTTTATTTCTAACGTCTCTAAGGATACTTGTGAGCAGGACATTGTTGGCTATATAAAAGGTAAAACCGGTGAGGTGGTGTCACTAAAAATGATAAAAATGAAAACGAATCGTAAATACAACGCATACAAGTTATTTGTTTCAAAGAATAAATTAAATTTGTTTTTAAATGACGACTTTTGGCCTGATGGAATTACGTTTCGGCGGTTCGTGCATTTTATGTATGGACAGAAACAAGGAAATAATAATGTTAAAGTTTAATTGTTTTACATCATGGATATTAGTAATGAAATAACATATGATAATTGTAGATTCATTAGTTTTAACTGTAAAAATTTTAAAACATCCATAGAAGATGTGAGAAAATTATGTATGTCGGCGAATTTAATCTGTCTCCAGGAGACGTGGTTACTCAATCATGACCTTCCACTGTTGGGTACTGTATCTCCCGATTTTGAATACATAGGTAAGAGTTCTGTTGACAGCAGTGAATTGCTGGTCGGTAGACCATATGGTGGTTTGGCCATACTATGGCAAAAGGGCCTTTTTGATAGTGTGTCTGTAATAAATTGTAACAGTGACAGACTGTTAGCTATCAAGGGTAATATAGGTGGTCGTTCCATACTAGTATTTTGTGTTTACATGCCAGTAAAAGCGAGAGAAAACTTGCCTATTTTTACGGATATTCTCAGTGAAATTAGCTCAATTGAAGAAGGTAATGGTGTTCAAACTGTTGTAATTTTAGGAGATTTAAATGCTCAACCAGGCCAATTATTCTTTACCGAGCTTAATAGCTTTTGCGCGGATAGATCGTGGGTGTGTGCAGACGTGGAAGTATTAGGGATTAACTCGAACACGTTTACCTATTTTGACACATACCATCGTAAGGGTAGTTGGTTGGATCATTGTATTGTCTCACAAGCGGCTTGGCAATCTACAGTTGACGTCGGAATAATTGAGGATATTTTTGGGTCTGATCATTTACCTATATTTATTGAGTTCAATTTGGGTTCAATTAGTCCAATCGTAGCATTCCAAAATACATCGCGCAGTGCTGTAATTTGGGGTGAAAGGGATGAGGCTCAGATTATTAAATATAGGGATTTATGCAATAAAGGCCTGAGAGATATTGACTTTCCCACAGAATTTGAGTCATGTAGTTTTGGGGCTTGTTCTTTATCTAATCATAACGTAATTTTAGATAACTTATATAAGACGTTTGTTGATGTATTATGTGATGCGGCTGTTCAATCCAAAAACGATATCAGTCGTAAACGGCATAATAAACGAGTGTGCGGCTGGAATGAACATGTGAGGGAAGCGCATCGGGAGGCTAGGCTAAAATACCAAAACTGGATGGTTCTGGGTAGACCAAGTAATGGTCCTGATTACGACCAGATGTGCGAGTCCCGGAAAATTTTTAAAGGGCGGCTAAAATGGTGTCATAAACATCAGGACCAAATTAGAATGGACGTATTGGCGAAACAAAGAGCCGAAAAAGATTTCACAAAATTTTGGAAGTCCACCAGTAAGCTTGATGTTAAGCCTGGCCTGCCTGCGAATGTAGATGGCCGAAATGACCCAGAGGACATAGCGAATTTGTTCATGGAGCACTTCAAAGTGCGTTCTCCTCTGGGTCCTTCGACCACTATGCTGGATGGTGGGCCCATCGTGTCAGGCGAGGAGCCTTTACTTAAATTTACAGCGAAGCAACTTAAGAAGGTTATAAGTAGTATGCGTAGAGGTAAATCTCCTGGCCACGATGGGCTCAGTATCGAGCACTTCAAATATGCGGGCACGCACGTGCCGAGGGTCCTGTCCATGTTTTTTAACTTGTGCATTAGTCATTCATATTTACCTCATGAATTGATGAAAACTACAGTGGTGCCCATTTTAAAGAACAGGACGGGAGACATATCGGACAAGGAAAACTATCGCCCCATCTCTCTCGCGACAACTGTAGCAAAGTTGTTGGATAGTGTGCTTGAGTCTTGTCTGGATAGGTACATAAACATTCATGACGCACAGTTCGGGTTTAGACCTGGACTGTCAACTGAAAGCGCGATTCTGGCACTTAAGCACACTGTCCAGTACTACACTGAACGGAAAACTCCGGTGTACGCCTGTTTCTTGGATCTCTCCAAGGCCTTCGATCTCGTTTCGTATGAAGTGCTTTGGAGGAAGCTAGGGGACAGGGGTATACCTGCGGAACTATTGAAAATATTTCAATATTGGTACTCGAATCAGACTAATTGTGTCAGGTGGTCAAACTGTTTCTCAGAGTCGTACAGGTTGGAGTGTGGAGTGAGACAGGGGGGGTTGTCCTCTCCAAAGTTATTTAACTTGTACATAAATGACCTCATAGTCGAGCTCAGCGGCATGCGTGTCGGTTGCCGCGTGGGGGGTGTCTGTGTGAACAACATCAGCTACGCGGACGATATGGTTCTGCTGGGCCCGACTGCGAGGTCAATTATAGATATGCTGAAAGTTTGCGAAGAATACGCCGCATCACATGGTCTTATATATAATGTAAGGAAAACCGAGTTCATGGTCTTTAAGGCCGCCGGCAAGTGCCCTGACACCTTTCCTTCAATTAATTTGAACGGCTCAAATATAAAACAGGTTACCAAGTTTAAATATCTGGGCCATATACTTGTCGACGACCTTAAGGACGATGACGACGTGGAGAGGGAGCGCAGGGCGTTGGCGGTTCGCGGGAACATGTTGGCGCGCAGATTTTTTCGTTGCACAGATCAGGTCAAAATAACTTTGTTTAAAGCGTACTGCCAAGGCCTGTATACGGGAAGTCTGTGGTTCAACTGTTCACGTGGGACGCTAAGCGCCTTGCGCGTCCAATATAATAATGTTTTCAGGATGATGTTGAAACTCCCTCGTTTCTGTAGTGCCTCGGGGATGTTTGCCCAATCGCGTATAGATGGTTTTCATGCGATTATCAGAAAAAAGGTGGCATCGCTTGTGAGGAGGATTCGGGGGGGTAACAATAGCATCCTGAAAGTCGTTGCTGAGGATCCGAGAGCTCCTGTGCTGAGGCATCTCATGAGGAATCATTGTCCGCCTGAAGTGCCTCGTAAGTACATGACTCACTAAATGTATTTTGTTGTCAGTTATAATTATAATTACTAATCCTAGTGTTTAAATTTTAGCTTGTAAGTTACTAACAAAAATGGTCCCATTGTTGTCCGGAAATAAATAATTTATTATTATTATTATTATTATTATAAAGCTGATTATGTTATGTTATCTGCGTAAGTCGGTTTTTGTTTTTTTTTTTTTAAAACGTTTAATAGCCACGAATGTTCAAATTGTAAACCTGTTTCGTTCCATTGCTGGGCAAAAGGCAGGTGTGGACAATTTTTTTTAAACTGTTGCGCCTTCTGCCTGAATGTCATTTAATGCCCAAGTTCATCCTGGCATGAGCAACAATGATTCTGAGAACGGTAAAACTCATATTCAATTCTGATTTTTGTTTTAGGGCATCAAAGCAAACGTGGTTAATAGGATACCGACATCTGAACTTTCTGTGCTCGTCCACGGAGGGGCTGGAGCTTTGGGTCAAGCTTCGTTATCAATACTCCTTGCTCACGGCTGTGAAGTGTTCACAACCGTTAGTGACATACGGAAAAAACATTTCTTGCTAAAATTATTCCCCGACTTGAAAGGTATACAAAAGATTTTTGATGAGTTATTATTGGTCCTTCATATTGTTTACTAGCTTCTGCCAGCGGCTTCACCCGCACTAGAGCAGAAAATATATACAGCCTGTCACTCAGTGATAAAGTAGTATTCTACTGGTGAATGAATTTTTAGAATCGGTTTAGTAGTTTTTGAGTATATTCATGACAAACAAAAATACATATATTTTTTTTATTTACTAGCTTTTGCCCGCGGCTTCGCCCGCTTACATAAAATATAGCCTATGCCACTCAGAAATAATGCAGCTATCGGTGAAAAAAAAATTAACAATCGGACCAGTTTTCAGAGATTACCTCCTACAAACAAAAAAACAAACTTTACATCTTTATGATATTATTGTAGATTAGTATTATAATTATGTATTTTTATTTCCAGCTGATCATATCGGTAACTCACGTGATCAAAGTTTCGTAGATATGGTTCTTAGTGCCAGCAAAGGGGAGGGATGTAAACTGGTTTTAAGCTCATTAAAAGGAAGCGGTAAAAACGTACGTAACTTGTTTTATTTATTTAAGTTGTCATTTAAGATGACGTAGACGACGTTATTGACACTAATATTGCACTAAAATATTTTCTAATTTTAGGTTACACTATCCTGTGCTGGTCAAAATGGAGCAGTTCTTGATCTATCTCAAATACACAATCAAGATGAAGATTTCGACTATGGGTTATATAATCTGACTAAAGCAAGGGCTTATGTCACAATCGATTTCTCAACGACATTTGATAATCCCACGGAAATGAAGGTAAATATACTAAGCTAATCACCAACATTACATAGAAATATACTTTTTCCTGAGACATCACTTGCTACAAAACATGGGTTCGGTGAAGCTCTTTGACGATTATAACATTTTAAGATATGTTTACAGTCGTATTGTAGGTATATCATAAATGTGTTATCTTATTTTGGAACACTTTTTTTACTTTCACAGGAGTTGCATAAGATGGTGAGTGAGGGTATCATTCGCGGGTACGTGCGTCCTCTGTCGCGCGTGTGGTACGCACAGCATGACATTGCGCGCGCTTTCCGACTGCTCGCGGCCAGTAGGCACCGCGGCAGAGTGCTACTAAAGATGAATGAACATACGATACAAGCACGACCAAGGTGAAGAAAGACATTTTTCCGGTTTTGCAATTTTATAGAACCGAAATACTAACATACTGTAGCACATCGCATTGGTAGGCAGCACAACAAATGGTTTTGAATACCTTTGTAATTATTCCTAAGATTTTATGTAACTATTTTACCAAATTTTTAATCTGAATAAATATATTATTATTATATTATATTATACAAAACAACCAATGGGCAAGAACAAAGCAGGAAAAAGCAGATGCATTTGGTAGACACCTGGCTAAAGTTTTTACTCCGAACGAAGCTGATCCCCAAACTGACGATTCAGACATTGAAAACGTCCTGAGCCAACCGTTTCAATTAAAGCTACCTCTTAAATATGTCAGCCCAAAAGAGGTAATAAGAACAATCCGGAAAATGAATAACAAAAAGGCACCAGGCTTCGACCTTATTGATAAAAAAGTCCTCACAGAACTCCCAAGGAAAGCTATACTGTATCTTGCTACTTTGTTTAATGGGATTCTCAGAACGGGTTACTTCCCAGCTCTGTGGAAAGTTTCCCAAGTTATAATGATCCCCAAACCGGGAAAACCGCCCTATGATATAACTTCGTACCGACCTATAAGCCTATTACCAATAAGCTCAAAGGTGCTCGAGAAAGTATTGCTAACCAGACTGCTGCATGAAATCAGCCAGAGATCCCTAATCCCAGACCACCAGTTCGGCTTCAGACAGCAACATAGCACCGTAGAACAGATACATAGGGTGTGTAAAACGGTCAGACAAGCGCTCGAAAGAAAGGAGTACTGTTCTTCCGTATTCCTTGATATTCAACAGGCCTTTGATAGGGTTCGGCATAGAGGGTTGCTATGCAAGATAAAATCCCTTTGCCATCTTCCTTCTTTACTATCATTGAATCCTATCTGAAGGATAGAATATTTCAAATAAAAGAAGACGAGTGTACATCATCTTTTCACCCTATCTTAGCTGGAATACCTCAGGGATCCGTTTTGGGTCCATTTCTGTACACCTTATACACCTCAAATTTACCACAGAGTGAAAATGTAACTATAGCTACATATGCGGATGACACAGCTATTCTTGCATGTAGCAGTTATCCTACCGAAGCTTCCGTAATCCTACAGAGTGCCCTGAACAATGTTGACCAATGGCTGTCTAAGTGGAGGATAAAATCTAGTGCCAATAAATCAGTCAATTTAACATTCGCCTTACGCAAGGGAAACTGTCCACCTGTATATATGCGAAGTAATCAACTTCCACATGTGATTCAGCCAAATATCTGGGAATGCACTTAGACCGTAGACTCACATAGAAAGAAACACATGGAGAAAAAAAGGGATGAAATTAACCTGAAATACAGAGAACTGCATTGGTTACTTGCAAGGAAAACTAAGTTATCCCTGGACAACAAGCTTCTTATTTATAAGACCATGCTCAAACCTATCTTGACATACGGTATCGAACTATGGGGTTCAGCATGTAACTCCAGCATAATTATAATACAGAGGGTTCAAAATTATATATTGAAACAAATTTCTAACTCACCGTGGTTTCTGAGGATCTCTGCAATCCACGAACATTTAGAGATACAGACAGTCAAGGAAGAGATCAGATCATCCTGCTCTATGCAAGCCATATCACATCTGCTCATAGTTAGACGACTGATTGCAAGACAATGAAAAAAAAAAAGAATATATTATTATTCGTTTATTCATTACTTAAACATATTAATTATATTTTTAAATATTTCAATAATAAAAAAATAAAAAAAATATAAAAAATAGTGTCCCAAGTGACATATTATTATTATTATTATCTCTTTATTCGATCTTAAAACTTATTAAGTACATTTTTAAATATTTCTTAAAATAATAAAAAAAAAAAAAATATATAAGAAATAGACTCCTACCGGTATCGGGAACAGGGTCCAAGCTACCGGCGGTCAGGGCTCCAGAGAAAGGAACCTCCTAACAATACGAGCCGTGTCCAGGAGTACCGCTTTCTGGATCAAGCCCTTGATCCAGCCGCCTAACGCGAGCCTCCTAAGGTGTTGGTCGAGGCTCTTGGCTATTAAGCCATTGGCTGACACGACTATCGGTACAATGATCGCCGAGTCTACATCCCACATGTCGACAACCTTGCGAGCCAAATCAATATACTTGATTTGTTTGTTTGTCTTTCTCGGCTTTCACGAGGTTATTATTATTATTGTTATGGTTCCGACTATGCATTCAAATTATGTATTGTTTTTCTTACAGAATCACTTGCAATCCAAATCAATGCCAACTGATAGTCATGAATGATGATAATGTTGGATTCCAGCTGGTTAATAAACTTGTAGCTCGAGGTGCACGAAAACTTCATGTACATAGTAAAGCTCATACAAATGCGAAGTTTCAATTTAAATTAAGGTAACTAATTGCCTTTTATGGACACTGCAAATACGAGTGATAATGACTATGATAATAATAATGTTACTTTCTAACCAAATTCTAATAAACACTTTTCGATTATTCAGGAATTGGCAGAAGATGGGCGTGCAAGTTCAGGCGTCTTCTCAAGACTTATACAAAGAAAATGACATAGTTGAACTTTTCAAGGAAGCTACTCAATTGGGCTCTATTGGTGGTATATACTCTATTATAAATGAGGGCCAAATGGACCAAGAAATTTTGATTGATAATTTGGATAAAGTTTCGAGACAATTTTGTCCGGATTTAAGGTATATCACAGTATGATTTGCTATATAATTTTTTGAAGCATGCTTACATAATTTATATATAAATAGAATAGTTAAGTACTCTTTCTTTTATCCCCATTTTTAGATACTTTGCAGTGATAAACGTTAGTGAAACAATGTTTGGCAAGACAACGTGCCTTTCTCGAGTTCAAAATAAATTACCAGCTAAGTTGATAGCTCTACCTCAACAAAAATTTGTAAGTATTACATTAACTTATCATGAAAGAAACTTACTCTTAAAAGTTGTTCTTAATTTTTACTAATAAAACTTTATAACAGACTGATTTTAGAGTTTGAGAAGATTCAAAAGTAATGGCCCTAAAATGAACCCTTGTAATATCCTTCATCACTACATAGTATTATTCTAGTTTAATACATACCATTTCTGTTCATTCATTGTTCTCTACTGTTGTAATCTTAACTGAGGACGTCGAATGTCATACCGTAGCTATAATCTTGGCTGAATTTTCTTAGAAGTTTGTCGAGGCTAATCTATTCAAAAGCTTTGTACAGATCACCAAATATTTTAATTTGTATCATTAACATATTTATACTTATTTTTCCATAGATTAATCTAGTTAATTGAACGGCCAACAAAGAAAAAACAACGTGAATTAATAACTAAAATAATTTCCATTCAGGATACGAGTACTGGTGATGCAGTGGACATGGTGGAACAAGCACTTTGTGGTGTGAATACCTTGGTGGTTGTACAGAGAACACACATGCAACAACCTGATTTGCTGAAAAAACTTGCTGGAATAGCTGGTTAGTAAAGGAAAAAAAAAAGGTTGGCTAGTAGAAAATGCCTAAGGCATTAAGTCCGCCTCTGTACTTTTGTGTGCATAAAGCATTAAATAAATAAAAAATACTATAGTTGTAAAGAATTTGACGGTTTTCTAAGTTATATACTTTATTTTTATTTTTTTGGGTGGGAAAATCATCTAATGACATCCCCCGCTCTTGGGCGGAGCGGGAGATAGTGTCAGACTTTTACTGACTAAAAACCCACTCCAGTTCCTTCTTTGCCATTTTTTTCCAGGGCCCCGGGGGTCACTTTCGCATCACCCATGGCCCCAGTAGGCCTCGACCCTGCTGGGCCCCTACGGTTGCTGACATCTCCTTGAGGCGCGCGTGGAACACTACGCGCCGTCGACGACTTGGGCTCGGTCCGGACAGTTACCGGACGATCGGACGGCGAGCCACCCATTGCTCGCCGTCCGCAAGCCCGAAGTTATATACTTGGAGTCAGCATAACAAGAAAACCACATCCATTTAAAGCAATAGTGGTATGTAAAATTTAGATTTTGTTTTCAGATATATGCCTAACGATGAAAATGCTAGAAACTTCTACTTTAGGAGAACTAGGTATTCAAGATGATAAACTTCTATTGGTTGCTAGTTACTTGAAAATGCACTATAACGTTGTGTTCACTGAACAAGAGATATCACAGCTAACAGTTAAAACGTAAGTTTATTTACAAAATCAAACGTTAACAACGTTAAAACGTTACAATCTTTCCAATATTTTGAAACTAATAACTTTATTTTTTGATAGAATAATGAGTTTGGCTAAAACCGAAAATTCCATTGAAGGTGTTAAAGGTTTAGCAACGTTCATATCATACGCTGACCCAGACGAACTATTAGCTACTACAGAACTAGTATGCATGTCTACTGCCAGCAGTGGCGACGATTTGGTAAATATTACACTTTGCACATTGTGCATACTATAAATCGCTTGATGATTTTTATATGGCTATCTGCTTCCATATACTTCTGTATGCTATTATCAGCACAACATACATCTTCATTCTAACCATATTATCTTACACAGTCTTTCAAAGTGTTATAATACTTACTGAAATATTTCAGCGCGGAGACGAATTTGATGCAAGCCTGCCGCATCTGTGCATAGTGCCGGGTATAGAGGGCCATCATGAAAGGTTCCGATTGCTGTGCGAGCGCCTCAAGCTGCCGGCACTAGTACTGCAGCCAGGACTCGATCGCACCGCAGAAACTGTGCACGACACTGCTCAGAGATACGTTGATGTATGAGCTCATAAATTACAAATAACCAATTTATTTAAATTGTAGTATTTTATCAACTCCAAACTTAATATTTTCTCATATTTTAAGGTGCTCTTGAACAAAGCCGGATTGAAAAACACTTTCTACTTAATGGGTTATGAAACTGGCGTTCTTGAGGCATTGGAAATGGCAGCAAAACTCGAAGATCTTGGTAAGTAATATTAGTGAAATACCACATTTTTTTTTTAAATTATAATATTTTACTAGATGTATGATGTTAATTTAATAATTGTAGGTTTAACTGGGACTGTATATTGTCTTGGATGTGGACCAAACGAAGTGCAAACTGTGATTGAAGAAAATATTGCTGAATTCAAGATAAAAGAACAACTGGAAAATGAAGTGCTCAAGCATATGTTTAAGTTGATGGTAGGCGACGAAGTTGTGGATCTGGAAGGAGTACTTAAAGGTATTACTTCGTGGCCGCAGAAAGTGGAAGTATGTGTGCGGGCTTTGTTGGATCGTGTGCCAAATTCGGCGCAGTACTCCCGTTCGCTAATAGAAGCTACCCTGGCGCATATCGAGCGCGCGCGCAACTACGTGCCGCCGGCGCGCGCTTTGCGCTCTCAACTGGTGCTGCTGCACGCTGCATCTGCAGACATGGTGTCACCAACTCTAACGCTGCAGCAATACTCCCAGCGCCCAGTCGTCATACACCAGCTCGCAGGACCACTGTCACACACAACTAATGATATAAGCTGCTCGTCTATTATTAATGAGTACTTGGATCCAGCTATTTTAGAGTCATTCAAAGAAAAAAATATTTGCGAAGCATATCTTCTCAACCCATGTTCTTTTATGGTTGCTAATGAAGACTAAATAATATTTGGATGTTAAGCTAATTATTTTTAAATAAAATAAATTAAGTTTTGATTAAGCGTTTTGTTTTATTTAAAGATTTGTGTACTGACTACAAGTTATGAGGACAGTGAATCGAGGTGAGTTAATAGTCCCAAACATCTTAAAATTACAATAATTGATGAAAACTGCATAAATACTTACATTATACATAAACACTGCCATATGAAAACATATTTCCTCCTTTTCTGCTGATATTTGGAAATTACTTGGTATACTTGATATTGGCAAACCGGGAGAGATTACAAATAATAATAATAATAACCTACAGTAATGGATACTAATGAACGCAGGGCAGTATGGCAGGGCAAGGAGCTTCACGGGCGTTTTTACCGGGCCTTACATGGGCCCGATGTAGATCTTTTAGCGTCCGTATCCTGGCTGCGCTTTGGTGATCTCTTTGGAGAAACCGAAGGTTTTGTCTTTGCAATTATGGACGAAGTTATGATGACGAACAACTACCGGAAATACATTGTGAAGGACGGTACGGTTGACATCTGTCGGGCATGCCACCGACCCGGAGAATCAATCCGACATATTATTTCTGGATGTTCTCATTTGGCTAACGGAGACTATTTGCATAGACACAACCTCGTAGCCAGGATTATTCACCAGCAACTTGCTCTTAAATACAATCTTGTGGAATCAGAAGTACCGTACTATAGGTATGTGCCCGACCCAGTTCTCGAGAATGGCAGCGTCACATTGTATTGGGATCGATCTATCATCACTGACAGGACTATTGTTGCCAATAAGCCTGACATAGTGGTGATAGATCGACTAGAGCGTCGCACAATGATTGTTGATATAGCGGTCCCTCATGACGAGAACCTCGTGAAAGCTGAGAAAGATAAACAAACTAAATATCTTGACTTAGCTCGCGAGGTTGTCGACATGTGGGAAGTGGATAGAGCAGTCATTGTGCCGATAGTCGTAACGGCGAATGGCTTAATAGCTAAGAGCCTCGAACAACATCTGAGGAGGCTCTCGTTGGGCAGCTGGATTAAGGGCTTGATCCAGAAAGCGGTACTCCTGGACACGGCGCGCATTGTTAGGAGATTCCTTTCTCAGGAGCCCTGACCACCGGTAGCTTGGACCCTGTTCCCGATGCCGGTGGGCTACTATTTTTTATATTTTTAAATGTTTTTTTTATTATGTTTGTTTTTAAGAAATATTTAAAAATGTAAATAATATGTATATATAGAAAATAAATGTAATAATAATAATAATAATAATAATATTCCACAACTATCACACAACGCCGTCTAGTCCCAAGCTAAGCAGAGCTTGTGTTATGGGTACTAGACAACTGATAAACATACTTATATATTTCTAAATACATACATATATAGATAAATTACACCCAGACACAGGACAAATGATCGTGCTCATCACACAAACAATTTTGTCCTGGGTAGGAATCGAACCCACGACCTCCGGCATAGCAGTCAGAGCCACTAACCACTAGACCAACAGGCCAGTCGAGAAAGACTCACCATAAAAAATAATGATGAATAATTTTTATTAACTCTTCACACAGATATACTTACACAATTTTGCACCGATACCTAATGATTTCTATCTTTAAATCAATTATTAAAAAGAAAACCCTTAAGTATCGAGTCTCTTGTCCGAAACCACTCCATCTCGATACATACCCGAGTCGGCAGCTAGGTAAGAGATTATACACTTCCACGGGATAGTCTAACCTTAAGACTTGCAAGGCTCAGATCTTGAAGTATTACGTCAAGTTCTCAAGATGATGTGGAGAATAACACATTGTCGTCAACAAAACGGAGGTTCAATAGCTGGTGACCACGAACATGTATGGCTTGTGACTGCCATGTATGAGGCAAGATGTTAAAAACCTCATGCAGTGCGCTTTTGAATAGCTTGGGTGAGAGTGGATCACCTTGTTTAACTCCTTTTCTGCTTAGAAATTTAAACAGAAATGTGTAACATGATGTTTGCAGAACTATTTCGATAAATAGTGTCAATAAGGTCAATGTATGTATGCATAACGTTTTGAGATTCTAAAGCATTGATTACTGAGTAATGGTCCGTTGAATGCTTTGGCATAGTCCTCAAAGGCTAGATAAAGTGGTTTACTAAATTTATTGTATATTTCAATAACTTTATTTATAGTATGGAGGTGGTCGGTTGTGAAGAAATGGGGCCGATATACTACTTGTTCCGGAAGTTAATGAAGGAGAGGGTGTTGTAGATTTACCAAACAAAATTACAAATTATATGTCGCAATAACTTATTTCCAAATAATATACCTACTCGTAAATATTATAACTAAATCACAGTTGTTTGTAGTAATGTGTAAATAAGATAAGGTTGGGAAATGATAAAAGGTACGATAATGGCTATTTATCAACAACGTAAAGGTACGAATATTATCTACACCAATATTATAAAGAGCTAATTCGTTTTTTTGTTTTTATGTTTCTTTATTTGTAGGAGGTAATCTCTGAAAGTACTGGTCCGATTGCTACAATTTTTTCACCGTTAAAAAGCTGCTTTATTCCTGAGTGACAAAGGCTATATTTTATGTACGCGAGTGAAGCTGCGGGCAAAAGCTAGTTAGAAATATTTAAAAACTATATTGTGTGCTCAAAAGCAAACATATCTTGCTGACTTGACATCCTTTCAATAGGACTTTAAACACGAAAATTTGTTTTCGTAATCTCAACCCGTTTGTGATACTACAAATACCGAATAGTCATCGAATAGTCATTGATTGGTTTACCATATAATAATTATACAAACACAATAGATAACCTAGACAACTGTGTTGTCTATGGTCCTAGTGGTGTAACACAGTTATGCCCGATACACACATGACCTGTCAGGGAACTTGGTTTTTGTATATTTTGTAACGAATTGTGCGTATAAACATGTTTTCTTTCTTTCAATATTACACTTTTTATTTATAAGTTTATTTGTTTTGCAATTACAATTTAAATATAGTTAATGAAACATTAGTCATCAAATATATATAAAAGAGTTTACTTGAGCAAAAAGCCGTTATCAATAACATAACACGACCCGGTTACACCCCTAGCCTTGTCACTAGCTAAGTACAGGATTATATCTCCAACCTCTTCAGCCTCAGAAGATCTTCCTAATGCGGTCATACTTGCCATATTTCCACCCTGCATTAATTCTGCAGGCAGGCCAGCAGTTGCCATAATATCAGTTGTAACTGGTCCAGGATTGACAGAGTTCACTCGTACGCCAGAAGGTGCCAGTTCCATAGCAGCAAATCTTGTAAAATGATCCATTCCAGCTTTAGAAACGCTGTAAGACATCAGTCCTGGTACCTTAGCCAATGTAGCTGCTATACTTGATACGTTGATGATGCTGCCTTTTGTTTCTATTAGGTACGGGGCCGCTAGGTTGGTGATGAGGACGACTGGACGCAGGTTCGTGTTCATTAATTCGTCGTAGTTCTGTAGTAGATTCGGTTGCAGTATACTTGCGAATCGCACAATGCCAGCGTTGTTAACGAGGACGTCAAGTTTCCCAAATGTATCTATGGTTTTTTGAACGATTGTCTTCGCTTCCTCTTCTTTGGAGACGTCGGCTTTTATGATGAGAGTGCTGGCTCCATGCTGTTCACAACGTTTAGCGACTTCATTCAGTTTTTCTTCATTTCTTCCAACAATGGCAACAGAAGCCCCCTCCTTGGCAAATAATTCTACGGTAGCTGCTCCAATGCCGGCGCTGCCGCCCGTAACAATGACCACTTTATTTGCAAACATCTTGAATTACTGTACAATACGAAATTTGTAGGAGTACTAAACTAAAGTGACTTAAAACTTATCGTTTTATCGCTTAAAATTATTTATATCTTCGTAAGTTTCATTCATTACTAATGATAAAAAGTTAATAGTGTGCCTACTGTTGACATTAACTGATACTACAGTATCAGTTAAAGTATTTTAATTACAAGTCGATGTTTAATCATGATTCATTGGAGTTTAAGGTACGATGAGGAAGTGATACTGAGAAATTCTTATCACTACTGCCGGCCACAACAAATTCACTTCAATGTCAATATACGGATCCTTCGATTTTTCTACAGGCAGGAAGTTTTTAGAGATTGATTTATTTGCTAAAATTTTGAAAGGCTGGTATAATTTTTGGCTTGTGTTTGACTTGTGTTTAAATTTGTATAGATAATATTTTATATTAAACAATTATTTGTTGTTTAATATAAAATATTATCTATACATTAAAAATAAATCTGAAAATACCATCAAAATAGGGTACTAAAGTATACTGTCATTAGCATTTCAAATGTTGATATGAGAAAGAGAGGGAGTGTGGTGGGATTATCTCATAACCTAATGGCATTGACGTCACATTTCAATGTGTGCTTCCTTCAAATTTGAAAGATATCTTTCTAGCATAATATTAAGCGGATTAGAATTTTTTTTTTTCTATTTACTATTTTGGATATAGTTACTATCTAGAAATATCTATCTACTTTAATAACAAATAGAATTTAAAATAATCGATGCTAATATACAACTAACGTGTTTTTTTTTTGCCGTTTTTTACTAGGAACGGTACGGAATCCTGCGCGAGTCCAACTCGCACTTGGCTGGTTTTTGTTTAGACAAGGAATATTTAAAATGTTCCATGCTATTAGACTCAGCGATTTCCGAAGGCTTGCATTCATCTGTCAGCGACCGACTTTCGGATTTCAAAAGTCGTTTTTGACAACCAGACCCGCGATCAGAAACTAAACACGTAAAACCTAAAGTACACTCACAAACAAAACGTTCTCGATATTTAAATCAAACATAACGTGTCACCAATGTCCGCTAATAGCCCACACGCATGCAATGTAACCGTTATAAATATTACTACTCTAATATATTTGGTGGTGGCGCGTGTACCTGTGGCATTTTAATGTAAATTGACTAGTGTTCGCGGTTGTACCATGTGTTTAATTATAAATCTTTTTTTGATTATGGATATAGTACGTGTTTGACTTCTAGGGTGGGGTTTTTAGGGGCTGGCAATTCTTTGCATTCTTTTATTTTCTGATATCGAACATGCAAGGGTTGCATTCTAATGTTTGGAATTTGTTTGTTCAATGTCAAGAAATTTAATCGGAAACTTTCTGATATATAACCATATTTTAGTATATATTAAAACAGTCCAAGAAATAATAACAGAACGGTTGTGATTTAAGTTTTATTTTTAAATATCGTGTCTGAATTCTGACACTTTTACAACATAATTCGATTTACTATTAACTTACTTCTCCAAAGCCATCATTCTCGTGATAAACACAGCAACAATTAGTTGTAATTGAAAATAAAAACACTCCAATAACACGTACGAATAACATAAAATAATTAAGGTCAACGACAACAATAATAAATCATGCGACAAAACAATCAAATCTAATACGTACGGCCCCAATCCTCGCCCACTAGTTGAGAGGACATATTTTATTAATTACCTTACCGCGTTATCACGAAATATTACCTTTATGTCCCATATTTGCATATCGTGTTAGACTATACGAGAAGGTGGGCGCGCCGAGCATGCGATGACCGGATCGAGTCATGAGCGGCAGCGGGTACAATGTGTAAAAAACGATCTAAAGGAAGGGAGATAGACGGACGGACAACAAAGTGATCCAATAAGGGTTCCATTTTTTCCTTTTGAGATACGGAACCCTAAAAAACGACCCTTGTACGATCTTTTATACATTTTATGGTACATATTAACAAACAGTATTCGTCTCGACTGAATTTCAATTACTGTGGGCAGACTCAACAGAGATTGGCCAAGTACGTAGGAGGTATGCAAATATAAGAGCACTCTATGTACATTTGTACTCTCATAGTCAAATGGCAGTAATTCGACTCGACCGGAGAGTTGGTTCTTATTTACTGTTTATTTTGACATTCGCTTACTTTTCCTCAAAAAGCGTATGTTGCAAAGTATTTATAACGCTGCTAATTTTGTACATTTGTACATACATTATTAAGCTGGTTAAGTTGACTATAGGCACTAGTGGTACAAATGATTAAAAATTGATTGTATCTCGTTCCTTTTCAAATAATAACTTGCTTTTTAAATTGTGAACTATTGAGTACCCTCCAGCCCCTTGTACTCTTGTTTCTTATAACTTGAACCGTGTCGTATATTTGATGGAAATTTGGGCGTACCCATCGAAATACGAGCGCGACTGTCCTCGCGTTCGTTTTAATGATTTTGATAGACGCGCGATTCGTAGTCATATTTATATAAAAGCTTTTTATTAGATTAATTTTTGGCTGTTACTTTAGGCATCATTGGTTTATTTTCCACAATATTGTGATTCATATAATATGATGATTGTATGTTTATTAATGAACAGTTTACTTATGTTTGAGAGGTGGAAACAGCCCCGATTTGGAGATATAGGGCGTGGGATATAACCCAGACACATTATTTTGTGCTATTTATTTCATTACCCGCCACTTTCAAAACGGCAAAGGAATACATCTTGGGGAAACCGGCCTGTCCTAGAACTTGGGAAAATCACCTAATGACAAATACCGCTCTTGGGTGGAGCAGGAGATAGTGTCAGACTTTTACTGACTAAAAACCCACTCCTGTTCCTTCGTTGCCTTCGTCCCAGGGCCCCAGGTTTCGTTTTCACACTACCCATGGCCCCAGTAGGCTTCGACCCTGCTGGGCCCCTACGATTTGCTGACATCTCCCTGAGGCGCGCGTGGAACAATACGCGCCGTCGACGACTTGGGCTCGGTCCGGACGGTTACCGGACGATCGGACGGCGAGCTACCCATTTCTCTCCGTCCGCAAGCGACGGTGGGTTACCGCCGGCCGCAAGCCCGCGCCTACGGTGGCCAGAAATCGGGATCGGAATCCCGGCGGCGGTTGGGGCGTGAGGACCGTTACCTCACGCGGACGGCCGCCTCTTTTGCTAGCATTACTGCTTCGCAGAAGAAGGCGACCGCCTGCCACTCCTCGCTCCGGACCATGGCTTGTACCAAGGCCCGGCGTGAGAGATCGCCGCCGCCGATCGCCCCCACGAGGACACGGCGTTGCTCTGCCCAAGCGGGGCACACCTCCACCGTGTCCTCCGGGCGGTCCACATGGTGGCGTCGCTTCCGCACGAATCTGGTGCAGGAACTTCCTGAACTTACCGTGTTCGGTGAGAACCTGCGTCATGCGGTTCATGCGGTGAGGACGCCGTGAGGTCTTTCCAACCACGTCTCAAAGAGGGGGACTTACCGCCATAATTGTGGCGTGCCCAATACATAAACACTGCCATATTCTTGAAAACATATTTCCTCCTCTTCTACTGATATTTGGAAATTACTTGGAATGCTTGATATTGGCAAACCGGGACAGATTAGAAAAACTCGCCGTATACTGTCATAATTGTGGCGTGCCCAAAATCTAAGACATGTGACATTTACTAACGATATGGGTCCACGTTCTCTCTCAGAGAGGGAGAGCCCTATACTCTAGCAGTGGAAACATGAAAGGCTGATTATAATACCATGTATGTTTATCAACATCAACCTGGTCAGACCTGCGGGTCGTTTGAGCACACCTTCGAAGTTCATAACCCTGTTACCGCGACAGGTTCAACTTGAAGCACACATCAATTAGATAGTGTTAATAACTCGAAGCAACGTGTAAAGCAATGGTGGGGCACAAATCGTTAGTGTCAACAACGGTCAGGAACTTGCTCGGCAAATATTCTACCTTTGGACCTGTCTTGGAGTAGGGTGCCTGCCGGTTTAGGTGGAGAGGGACTGTCTTGAAATAATTAATTGATAAAAACCAAAAAAAGCAGTTGTTCTCCTATAAAAACAATCTACTGGTTCATAGAAATTCATATTTGAACATTATTGTAAGTTATTTTTATTTTATTGCGAGTTTTTGGCAATTACCTTATTTTTTTTTGTAATCTATTCTAGGTTTTGAAGCACAGTTTACACAATACATCGGATTATTGTAATCGGGGTTAACCCAACCCGTCATAAAGGTTGTCCTAGTTCAGAGGTTGATACCACATTGATATTATTATAATGTATTTTGAAGTTTTGCACTAGCTTCTGACGTTTTATAAGTGCCCATGTAGGCCTATGTGAAATAAAAACTTTTGACTTTGACTTTGGAAATAAATTATTATTATTATCTTATTTGTAAAAAAAAAACATTATTATTATTCAATTTCTTAAGATACATTTTGCATTGTTCAATTATTTCTTGTACAAAATAGATTAAAAATACATTTAAAAACATAAAAAAATTGTAAACCGTCGGTATCAAGAACAGGGTTCAAGCTACTGGGGGTCAGGGCTAAAGGTAAAATAACATCCTTATTATTATTACTTTAAATTATATTATATATATCTATTGTATAAATGATACATTTTTAAATATTTTTTAACAAAATGACATAAAACAAAAATATTTAAAAAGTATAAAAAAATTTAGCCCACAGGCTTCAGGAACAGGTTCAAAACCATTGGTGGTCAAGGCTCCTAAGAGTGAAATGTTCTAATAATACACGCCAAGTCCAAAAGTACTGGTTTTTCGAAAAAGCCCTTGATCCAACTGCCCAACGAGAACCTCCGCAGATGTTAGTCGAGGTTGTTTGCTATTAAGCCATTGCCTGTCACGACTACCGCCACGATGATTGCTGTATCCACTTCCCATATATCAACCACCTCGCAAGCCAAAAATTGATTGATTAAAATTGATTGCTTAACGCGCTGAGTACTTTATTTTATAGTATTAAATGAGTCTGAGCCGTCACACTCTTTTTTAGAGTTCTGTACCCAGAGGGCAAAAACGGGACCCTTGACCCCACTGTCTGACCATGCCTTCTCCGAGCAATGTGCCCTGCCCACTGCCACTTAAGTTTGGCGATTCTTCGGGCTATGTCGGCGACCTTGGTTCTCCTGCAGATATCTTCATTCCTATTGGGTATAAGGTTTTTTAAATATGGGTGGGATCTCCACCATGTATGTGTGGTATGTGTGTGTGTGGCAGATCACAAACTACTATGTCGGCAACCTTGGTTCTTCTTCGGATATTTTGATTCCTGATGCGATCACGCAAGGAAACTCTGAGCATAGCCCTTTCCTTTGCCCTTTGGGTGACTGTAAGCCTTCTGATGAAGCCCATTGTAAGCGACCATGTTTCAGTGCCATATGACATCATTGGTAACACTCACTGGTCATAGACTTTTGTCTTGAGACACTGTGGTATGAATAGAAATAAAAAATAAGAAATTGAATAGAATCTATCTGTATATAAAAATGAATAGCTGTTCGTTAGTCTCGCTAAAACTCATAAACGGCTGGGCCGATTTGGCTAATTTTGGTCTTGAAATATTCGAGATAGTCCAGGGAAGGTTTAAACGGTGAGAAAAAATGGAAAATATCAGAAAAAAATTCGAATACAACGCCTTCTCTATTTAAAATGTCATTATAAAATGAATTATGTTTTTCTTGTAATGTCAGTAGATGGCATTATCCTTACTATTAGGTGGTACGAAGTTCGACGGGTCAGCTAGTAGAATATAAAAATCGAAATAAAGACCAACTAGTTGTTGTATTTTTATTTATTTATTTATTGGTTCACCAACAATTGTTTACACTGGTATTATGCTAAAGGTAACATGCAATTAAATAGAGTAAAATAGTGTAACAATCACTTATAGGTAAACTCCGCATGCTTTAAGGATAAGTTGCATAATGAGAGAGAAGTAGTCGATTGCTTAACTCATTGTTGAGTTAAGCTCGATAATACATGAACTGTCTGTATCACCGTGTACTATGTTATGTTTTGTGTACAATAAAGAACTAAAAATTAGGATGGTGGATGTAAATTTCGTATAAATCCGTCAACATCATGGTCACCCTACAGCCAAAACTCAAAATGTACAACTTGGACATAGTTGCTCACAAGAACGCCGCAAGGGTTATTGTTTGATCTCTAATCAATCCAGGGGTGTAGAAGTTTCCAGTGGTGGCTAATTAGGGATTATGTATGAATTGCCGTGTTTGGACAAGATTTAGGGTCATGCTGGTATGGGAAACTTTACGATGTATGATTGCGCAGTCCTTTACCAATAATATAGTTCTCAAATTAGGATATTTTTATGACACCATTTTGTTTTATGGTACAAAAACATCCAATGACTTCTCTCGCTCTAGGGTGCGGGGCGAGAGGGCGTGTCAAACCACACCTATGTTCCTTCTTTGCCCTTTGCGTTTCAGGACTACAGGTTTCCCTTCCGGAAGTAAACCCATGGCCCTGCTGAGCCGCTGTGGTTTTGCTGACATCTCTTTGAGGCGCGCGTGGAACACTACGTGTCGTCGAGGACTCGGAATCGGTCCGGACGGTTACCGGACAATCGGACGGAAAGCTAGCCATTGCCGTCCGATCGGTCGGCGGCTGGGACGCGAGGACGTCCGTAGCCCAGTGCACGACGAAGCGACCGCCTGACATTCCTCCTCACTTTAGATCATGGCCTGTACCGCCAGTGCGAGAAGTCGCTGCCACCGATCTTATGACACCATTAAATGCAGTTTTACTATGTTACAAACCGATACATATCCGATGTGAATGCTGTGCCTATAATTAGAATATGAGCCTCACGTTGGAGTGCCCTAAGTACCCACACACCAGTACTTTGGAAAGCTCAATGAATTGATAAAGAGAAGTAGAACACTGAGCCCAACCACCGCCTAAATTGATACCTACGATACACATTGCAGCTAGTCAAGCTGCCTTGTTCTATGCAACGTTGTAGTAACTTACAGGCACGTAAGATATGTTATTGCTGTGGCTGTATTTTGTGATCCGCTACCAGTACGAAACGGATGTTCGATGGGACCGAAAGGTTCTAGAGTGGCGACCGCACACTGGAAAATCGCAGCGTTGGAAGGCCTCCCACAAGGTGGACCGACGACCTGGTGAGAGTCGCGGGAATGCGGTGGATGCGAGACGCGAGAGTCCTTAAGAAACACCTAAAAAGTTCGAAATATCAAATGGTTCGAAACGAGAGTAACAGTAACTGAACCAAATCGTGCGGAAGTGTGTGTCAAACTAATCATTATATTACAAAAACAAAGGCTCGTGTATATGGTGTATATGATGATACAAGTTTGAACTTGCTTCAAAATATACTTACATACCTCTACAAGTTCTGCAATCTTTCCCTCTCTTTCCCTCTGCAACTTTAAATTGTCGAGTGTTTGACGCCGGTAAGTTCGAATTAACGCGTCGTTTTGTTACGTAGCGATGATTTTTTCGTTCGAATTACCAAGTGCATAAAAATGTATTGATTTAGTTTGAAATATAAAGAGATTTTCTAAGGAACTCTAACTTTGAATTATTGCGAGGTTCGAATTATCGCAGGTTGAATTAACGAGTATTGACTGTATCTATCATTCTTAACCCTCGAGGTCGTGGACACCCGCGATGACGATTTTTTTTATAAGTGTGGAAATAATTTAATGACTTCACCCGCACTGGGCGGAGCGGGAGGGCGGGTCAGACTTTTACTGACTAAAACCCCACCTGTGCTGTGTTGTGTGTATGTAATGATGCTACTCTTATCACGTTTGTGGGTCGCTAGATCTAGATTTAAAAGTAGCTTGACGAGGTTTTTAATTGAAAAATGTTTCTATAGTGTACATAAGTTTTTATGTTACAAATTGTAAGTTTTGACATGAATATTATTGACATGTCATGATTATTATTGACATTTGTGATTATTATTTTAATTAGTTTTCATTGTTATATTGACATTTTTAAATTAAAAAATACAATTTTAATGGAATGGAAATCTGTATAATGAGTACAATACCTACATAATTTTAGTCAATATAATTTATTTAATTTAAACTACTATGTTTTATATTTGCATTTGTTGTCAACCTTCTGTATCTTATTTACGCAAATAAACGATTTATTATTATTATTTATTATAGAGATCGCGCAAAAGAGAAAGTTTTGGGAAAAAAAGGAGAAGCGTTAAACAAACAAAAAGGAAACAAATTAGGGTATGAATAAAAAAAATAACGCTTTGGAATATGTGAATATGTATATATAAATAGCTAAAGGGGCTTGCAGTTATTAGACTATTGTATACACATCATTTTTGCAGCTGACATATTGTCCTTTACCATTAAGCTAGAACTACACTGCGCACACGTGTGTACACACGCCGATCTGCCCGCATTTTATATGGCAACTAGACTTGTAGAGCTACACTGGATCCACGACACGCGACGTCGTTATACGTACAAATGAGGCGTGTTACACGTGTGCGTCGATCTAATGTAGTTCTAGCTTTATTTTCATTTAAAAGTACATACAAATAGGTACATAATATGGGTAAGTAAATGTTTACCTTCACGACTAACTTTCCAATATCGTGGCGCAACAGTTGCTCAACTATAACTGTGGTCCGACTCCGTACTCGTAGGCCCAGGTTCAATATTTGTGTTCCACAATAGCTTCGTATCGAAAGTTTCCCCAGCTATATCATCGCGAAGTAATATAGACACAGAGTCCTACGCGAATGGAGTGTTTAAACATCTTTACGTTTTCAAATCCACTTAAGAGACGTCAAGCAGTATTTACTTTGCGCTAAATATTGTAACTATCCATCTAAATTTTAACAATGTTATTATAAATTGTGATTTATATTTATCTAAATAAGACAAGTTTGAGAAATACACACAGGTACGAATGACAGTGATACAAAAATGGAAATCCAATACTATAGCAATGAACAACAGCTACCTTAGTATGCACAGCATTAACTTTTTTCCGTCGGGAAATCGTCGAATCGTTGAATACCTCCTCCCACCCTAGGTAAAGCGAGAGAGAGTGTCAGTTATCTGTAAACTAAAAAGCCCAACTGTTATCGTTCTGCTGCCCTTTGCGTTCCAGGATCGCGGTAACTTTATCGACCAATCCTACAGCCCTGGTAAGCATGGGCCCAAACGAGCCCGTCGCATAGCATTAGCTTAGCATTCCATCTGCTACCTCCTCCGTGTCTCAAAGCTCATCATCTGCCGTTTGTAGTATTGACTCTAACTTACATCTCTCTCATATTGAGCAAGTTACTGCTTGTGTAAGGGTACTAGATTCGCCCGCAGCCACCGAGTATCGCCTCTAAGCGGTCTTTGATTATTATTGTCATTTAGATTAGACGATCCACCCGAACTGTGGGCTAAGTTTTTACCTTGCTTTTCACACATAAAAAAGAAAATTCTACCAACGTATATTCGGTATAGGCTTTGAAACCATCCAACTGATGTCCTACAAGGAATGTCACTAGGAAGGTAATAATGCGAAGATAGTTTTAGACCATCAAAACTAACGCATTAAAAAATAAAATGAATGCAAATTTCCTTGATATTTCTTTTATAGCATCGGCGTATGCTATATGGTATCCGCTAGCCTATATTTATACTTATATCGATATTTTAATAATAATATATATATAAAGGATGTATAATCCATTAAGGTGCTGGTAGAGATCTTGACCATACTTCTGGGATTGTCCTGGTATACCTCTCCACTCCTTTAGCACCACAGGATATATTGCCCTCTTGTTGGTACGTCGCTGCGTGCAAGCGATCGATTTCGGGGGCCCATTTATTGAGTGTGCAAGTCACTCCCTGTTTTTTAATAACATTGTTCAAGCAGGGGCCAAAGTCTTAACATGGTTCCTGGTAACCAGTCCACTTAAGCATCCCGAAACAATAGCCCTATATCTTGGTTTTCCATATGTCGAAATAGTTTCCCACCAACCGGGGGTTGTCCTTGGGTGCTCTAGCATAGCGCGTACAGGGATAATCGTCGGTTGGTATCACGTTCTTCCACGAAAAGTGTCTGAGGGGCCACTGCGAGTTGGCTTCGGCCACTCTTACGCCTTCCAAAGGTTCAAAACTCCTGGGTTCTGAGATATACAAACTCATTAGAATATATAATTTAACTTATATTGCTTTTGATCTCTCAATTAATTTGCTAATATTGTATTTCCGGTATAATCCCTTAATAAGCGTGTCCTAACTAAAAAAGCGTATTACAAGGTTAAAGACTATGACAAGGAAACGCTTGTTTGGCAATAACTGCTTCTGCACATGTGGCCCCCTGGTAATTCATAATATTGTGTAAATGTATCTATTAACTGCTCCACATTTGTTGTAATATATACTCTTTTTTTTCTAACTCATTGCTTTTTCAATATTTTTTATATTATTAGACCCCAACCACCATAAATTCGTTATTAATTTATTTTGTTAACGTCTCATTTATTGACAATTGTAATTATTAATTTTTCTTGCTTTTTTTTATAGCCTCTTTTTTATAATGTGAATGTGAGAACACTGTAGACTCCGCGAATTCTTAGGTTACTTTCAATAATACACTACATACATACACTAAAATACTTAGTTCAAATCGACAATAGGAAAAAATTAACGCTGTGATGATACTACTGCCAACTTTTTACGAATTAGCTCGCGAACTTTGGTTTTGAATTTTAATCGGTTTGTTGCCATCCTGATCTCCTGGGGCAGCGCATTCCACAGATAAATAGCTTGATTAAAGAAGGAATAGTGAAGAAAGTTAGTACGATGAGTGGGACAATAGAGAAGGTGGTTATGGGATGAGCGCAGATTTCTATTGTGGTGGTTGGTTAATCGGTAGCACGGCAATTCGACAGAACCGGAGAGAGATCAGGGACCCGTTGGTCTTGAACGGGTTTACGTGCTTTCTGAGGCACTGGGGTGTCACACTACCACCTTCAATAGAACTGCTATAGAGTAATGCTTAGTAGAACATCACAAGCTGTAACATCAGACAACTGTGTTTTGTATAGACAACCACAGACTAAGCCGTAGACATCAGACAACTGTGTTTATTGTCTAGTATCTATGGTGCAGAACAGTTATGCCCGGTTTTCACATGGCCCGACAGATTGCTGTATTTTATTGTGCGTCTATTTAGGCAGAATAAACATGTTTTCTTTCTTTTTCTTTCTAGAAAAACCGAATAACACTCTTTGTCCGACCCAGGAGATGAACCTAGGACCCCACTCTCAACAGTCGCGCTTACAATCACGAGACCTACGAGGCGTTTCTGTAATACTAACATACCAGCTTGTTAAACTACCAAAACCTATTTTGTTTTTCTAGAACTTTCACACAACGCCATCTAGTCCCAAACTGAGCAGGGCTTGTGGTATGAGTACGAGACAACTGATAAATATACTTATATATTTCTAAATATATACATGTTATAGATAAATTACACCCAGATACAAAACAAATTATCGCGCTCATCACATTTGTCCTGGGTGGGAATCGAACCCACGAACTCAGCAGTCTATAGCAGTCGGGGCCACTGACCACTAGACCAATAGGCCTGTCAATTTTAAAACTTCCACCTTCTTCAATACAAGAAAAAATCATGTTAATCTCAGAGCATAAAACGGTGTCCACTACTTGTAAGGGCTTTTCCAACTGTGATACCAAAAGTCGCAATCGCGGCTTTGAATGCAATGAATGCACCCTTATTAGGCGGTGTTTACACTGACCGGAAGACGTTTCTTTCAATGCCACGCTCGGACCGGCAAGTCAATAGGACATCATTACATGCCTGGGATGGTAGAGTGCGTTTAGATGGGATAGTAGGCCAGTTGGGTGGTTTTGAAAAACTGGGACAAGGTTTTATTTTTTTTGGTGGGAATCAGCCAATGACTTCTGCCGCTCTACAGTGAAGTAGATAGTAGTCTAGTGTTTTAGATTTTTACTGACTAAAACCCATTCTTATGTTCCGTCTTTGCCTTGCGTTCGGGTTCCTGGAACGCAGGTTCTCCTTTCAGAAGCAAACCCATGGCCCCAGTAGGCTTCGGCCCAGCTGGGCCCCTACGGTTTTTCTGACATCTCCTTGAGGCACGCGTGGAACACTTCACGCCGTCGATGACTCGGACTCGGTCCGGTCGGTTACCGGACGGCCGGCCGGCAAGCTACCCATTGCTCCACGCCTACGGAAACTGGGACATGGTGTGGTTGAGTTGACAAATAAAAAAACAGGGGCTTCCTTCAAACTATTAACTCAACATCTACCTAGTTTCGCCCTGTTTCTCTCTCTCTAGCTCTCACTGTTTGCATAAATGTAAAAATCAATTTTTTTTTTCTTTCACAGGTTTGTGTTCTCTGACAAACTAAATTTTTCTTTCCTTCGGGTAGGAAAGAAAAATTTAGTTTGTTTGCCTTGTGGAATCATACATAGATTAATTTTTTTTGCAAAAAAAAAACCACCGACTTCAATGTAAAAAAAAAACACTGAAAAGTGCAAAATAACTTTAATTTCAGAAGTCGGTGTTTCTATAATAGTTTTGTCTCTTCATTATTTAACATTCGTTATATAAGCACCGTCAGGTTAAAAACGATAGAAGCGTACGTTGTAAACGATAGAAACGATAGAAGCAGTCATTACAGTCAGACGCTAGAAAGTCTATCCAAGGAGTATAGTGTTGTATTTGAGTTACGGACGTCTGGTCGGTAGCCGCTCTATATAAAACACAGGTACACACACACACACAAAGGCACATCTGGTTAGATTGGAAATGGACAACAAGTTAAGAAAAAGTCTAAGGAGATGATTGTTAGAAAACACAACTTTGGAAAGTAAGAATCAAGTAAGTTGCTGGCAAGTGAACTGTCCCACTCAAACGCTCCTCCATTGGTATTCACTCAGAGTCGGTCAACATTTGTCCAGCGCTGAAAGGCGCGGAATGACCATCTGTAGTCTTATGACCACTGTGAATACCATGCGTCTATTGACGCTAGCCTTTGATAGATTGAATACTTGACATAAAAGATGCCCCGTATTTTCTGAGAGTTAGACAGAAGTGTATCCACAGTTTTATATAAGATCCATTTTCTCTATTTTTTTGAACGCATGGAAGTAATGAGCTTAAATTGTTGTCAAATACTCAGCTACTACTTGAAACAGTAAAACAATAAAATTTCTAAGTCAACGTAATCTAGAGATATTGCCGTTTACAATCCGTTTAGGCGTGTATTGACATTCGCAACCAAGGAAGTCAATACTTATTGGGTACCTACTTAATCTCGTTGACCTAGAATCCTGTTTGTCTTTTTTTTTTAGGTGGGAATATCATCCAATGACAAATCGCGCTCTTGGGCGAAGCGTGAGATAGTGTTAGACTTTTGCTGACTAAAAACCCACTCCTGTTCCTTCGTTGCCTTCGTCCCAGGGCCCCGGGTTTTGTTTTAAAACTACTTATGGCCCCAGTAGGCTTCGACCCTGCTGGGCCCCTACGATTTGCTGACATCTCCCTGAGGCGCGCGTGGAACAATACGCGCCGTCGACGACTTGGGCTCGGTCTGGATGGTTACCGGACAGTCGGACGGCGGGCTACCCATTGCTCGCCGTCCGCAAGCCCGCGCCTACGTTAGCCGGAAATCGGGATCGGAATCCCGGCGGCGGTTGGGGCGTGAGAACCGTTGCCCTCCGCGATCGGCCGCCTCCTTTGCTAGCATTACTGCTTCGCAGAAGGAGGCGACCGCCTGCCACTCCTCCTCGCTCCGGACCATGGCCTGTACCAAGGCCCGGCGCGAGAGATCGCCGCCGCCGATCGCCCCCACGAGGACACGGCGTTGCTCATCCTGTTTGTTTACTAATTTCTTATAATTATTCTATTAAGAGTTTCTATATGAGGATTTATGTATGATAAATCAGAGAATCGTACCAATATTATAAAAGCGAAAGTTTGTATGTAGGGATGTATGAATATTTGTTGCCCTTTCACTCAAAATCTATGAATGGATTTCAATGAACCTTGGTACAAGGATAGACCATATCCTGGAATAGCCCATAGGATACTTTTTATCCCGGAAGTATGTTCCCTTGGGATAATTTTCTACTATCACGCGGGCGAAGCCGCAGGTATCAGGTTATGTATTCCAATAATTAGATATTATAATATCTTAGGCGATATCCCCCGCTCTTGGGCGGAGCAGGAGATAGTGTCAGAATTTAATGACTAAAAACCCGCTCCTGTTCCTTCGTTGCCTTTCGTACCAAAGCCGAGTCTTCCTTTCAGAATCAGACCCTTGGCCCCAGTAGGCTTCGACCCTACTGGGCCCCTACGGTTTGCTGAAATCTCCTTCGACGACTTGGGCTCGATCCGGATTGTTACCGGACGGTCGGACAGCGAGCTACCTATTGCTCGCCGTCCGCAAGCCCGCGCCTACGGTGGCCGGAAATCGGGATCCACGAGGACACGGCGTTGCTCTGCCCAGGCGGAGCACACCTCCGTGTGCTCCACCGTGTCCTCCAGGCGGTCCACACAATGGTGACACCCGGGCGTTTCTTCCGCACGAATCCGGTGCAGGAACCTCCCGAACTTACAATATGTTAGGGTACCTATTAGAACATAATATAGACCTGAGGCCCTACCGCGAGCTCTTATCGTGATCTATTTTACGACCTAAACTGAGCTGTTAAAAGGATAGAGATATGTAAGATGTACCTACAGCTCGGTCCCTCTTTCTCACTCGCTCGCCTGACATTTTTTAAAACGTCACTTAAAGGCCCATGGGCTATTAACTATAGGTGTAGTTAACTATTGACTATAGGTGTAGTTAACTATTGACTATAGGTGTAGTTAACTATTGACTATAGGCGTAGTTAACTATTGACTATAGGTGTAGTTAACTATTGACTATAGGCGTAGTTAACTATTGACTATAGGTGTAGTTAACTATTGAATATAGGTGTAGTTAACTATTAACTATAGATGTAGTTAAGTTCGATCCTGCGTAGAGTCCTGGCGTGATTGCCCTGAAATAGAATTATCATGAGCTAATATAATTTCGTCAACATGGTATCGGATATGTTTTTTCAAGACCATTCAAGTTGTACAGACGTATGTACAGTCGGCCATCGAGGGGTTAAACTAAGAGAGTGACGTTATTGTTGTTATGAATTTTGATCATTTTTTATATCACCTTTCTAAATACTAGAGATGTACGTAATCTACAGTGATGTCTAAGGTAAACCATGTCTTCAACTTAATAGGAAATGCTTCTGGTAGTTTTATTCGCAATAAGATTTGCACTGTGTGGTTATGTTTCTAGTATTAGTTCATTTTAGTTTAACGTAATCAGGATAAGTAACGGTTTTTTTTATGTGAGGAATCATCCAATGACTTCTCCCACTCTAGGGTGGAGCGCGAACGCGTGTTAGACTTTTACTAACTACAAAATCCTATGTTCCTTCTTCACCCCCGGAAACTCTTTCGCACAACCCGTGGCTCAGTAGTCTTCGACCCAGCTGCCCCCCTACAGTTATGCTGATATCTTCTTGAAGCGCGCGTGGAACACTACACGTCATCGACGAAGCAGCTTTCTATCGGTGAAAAAATTTTAGCAATCGGACCAGTACCTTTCAGAGATTACCTCCTACAAACGAAAAAATAAACTTTACCTTCGGTCCGGATGGTACGATAAGTAACAGTAGGGTCGATACCTCAGGATAGCACCTGTATAGCATGCGGAGCAGCAAGAACAGGCCAGCAGGAGGACATTAAAATCCCACTTCTGACACCAAAAGATAAATTGTCTGTCTCGGCACTTCTAAAAACCACAGGACTAACTTTCACTCACATTTATTTCATAAGATGAATTTTACACACACTGATAGACTTGTACTCGTATATCACTCGGACTATACTCGACAGCGCGATGCCTCTCAAGGGCAGAATTAGACCCGGGAGTGTACCACGTTCTGTAGGTACTGGTTGCTGAAAAAACCAGATTCATTGCAGTAGACCAACAGGCCAGTCATTTAAATTATATCTAGTCATTCGCTACCCAAAGGGCAATGGAATGAAAGGGCTCAGAATCAGAAATGAAGATATCCGCAGGAGAACCAAGATTACCGACTTAGCTCGAAGAATCGCCAAACTTAAGTGGCAGTGGGCAGGGCACATTGCTCGTAGAACAAATGGTCGATGGGGACGAAAGGTTCTAGAGTGGCGACCGCGTACTGGAAGACGCAGCGTTGGAAGGCCTTCCACAAGGTGGACCGATGACCTGTCTGGCTCGCGGGAATCCGATGGATGCGAGACGCATAGGACCGGTCGTTGTGGCGATGCTTGGGGAGGCCTATGTTCAACAGTGGACGTCTTTCGGCTGAAATTATGATGATTCGCTAGGCGTTTCCCTGCCCCTGGTGGAACTATCGAAATCTAAACTTAATCCGTGCGCTAAATATTACTGTTATAACTCAGGCGTTTATTTATTTATTTATTAAAACTTTATGCAACACAAAAGTACAAAGGCGGACTTAATGCCTTAGGCGTTCTCTACCAGTCAACCTAGGGTGGTGAAGAGAAAATGTGGCAGGTGCATAAAAATACAAAAGAATATTTAGAAAATAACAGTTCAAAAGTATGTAGGTATATATATATATACAAAATAAACATACATATATAATTTAATATAATATATACATATATATTTATATAAAGTAAAAGAAAGGGGTTATTGAGACGACTTTACTATTTGTGCAGAAAGTACTTTCGCAACATCCGCTTAAATGCATATAGACTGGTCGCCGTCCTGATCTCGAGAGGAAGCGCATTCCACAGAAGTATGGACTGTATATGAAAGGAAGAATTAACAAAGTCAGAAGTATGAGAAGGACAAAGCAGTAGAAGATTATTAGAAGAACGCAGATTCTTAGCGTGAGAAGAACATAGATATTTAAAGTGTGATATAAGATAAGAAGGAGGGGTGGGAGAGTTGAGCAGAGAGTAAAGAGTAGTCAGAGCGCGATGACTCCTTCTCTGGCGAATGGGCATCCATTTGAGCTCAGATCTGTAGCTCGAAATATGGTCGTATTTTCTCAAATTATATACGAACCGGATGCAGTTATTGAGGAGTCTATCAATTTTGTCGAGTAACACCGCACCGTTTACCTACATAAACAAGATTTAAGGCTGTTGTTCAATAGCCAGGTAATAAAGTTATTAATAAGAACCAATATGACAGTTGAAACAGCGCTATTAATTCTACAAATAAAAGTTATCTGACGATTGAAAAAATTACTATTACATTACATTATTATTTATTTAGAATTAAGGAATACTTTTTATCAACATGACCCGTAAATATGTATGTTTATGGATATTTATTTATTGCATATATTATGTATATGTGTGGTGTCCTGTACACATATATCTGTTTAGTATATTTTTAATTTTAAGTTAGATTTAATTTGTGTTTAATTTTTTGTTGTGCTTACATTTAAAGTTCCTCAAATTAATGCAAAATTTCTTTCGCACTCATATGGTTTGCTGTAAGAAAACCCAGTTGTGGATTAAGCTCGCCTATGTACATCAACTATCCTATTTATAATGTCTGTATAAAATTGTGTGTACAATAAAGAATAAAGAATTACCCTTCATTAAATTAAAACACGTTTAAATTAATATTTCACTATTAAAAATTATCTGACGATTGAAAAAATGGCCTTTTGATTAAAATACGTCTAAAAACTATTAATAATTTTGTGTTTTTTTTTTTGAGATTACAGAAAACTGTGAAATTCTAATAGGATCGAAGATTTTACGAGACAGACCAAATAAATGCACGCCTTGCGAAACGTTTGTCGGATAACCGCGGGTCAACTGTCCCCCTAGCCAAGTTGCAATCGTTTCGTTTGCGTCGAACGCCGCGAGTAGGCCACGCCTTGTTCTGACGTCATCTCAACGCTCAGTCAGAACAAAGGAATCGGAGGCGTAGCCTACTCGAGGCGTTCGACGCAAACGAAACGATCGTATCTTGGCTAGGGGGGCTGAAGTCATATTTAGCGTTTTATTTCCACGTGCTTTTAAAAGCAATCCACTCGTCTATCAACAAAAAGAATCACACATTTACAACATCATCATCATCATCATCATCTTCCTGCCCTTGTCCCGTGTTATTTGGGGTCGGCGCAACATGTTTTTTTCTTCCATTCTGCCCTGTCACTCGTCATACTATCAGAAATAGCGTTTTATTTTCATTTTTCAAATCGCAACATTGCATTGGTTGCATTTTCTTTGGCTCACTTACCAACTTATCAATTCCTTTACGCTGTACCTTATTTCTATCACTTCAAGGTATATTTCAGCTTATTTTATGGTACGATATGTTATGTTCTAACGGAGCTAGATGCAGGAAAATTGAATGGGTAGCGCCTCTATTGACAACTGTGACTATTGTCTAAAGAAACGCGTCGAGCTATATGAGATCTTTTAATGATTGCAGACGCTAAATGTTGGGCTTAAGTGGTCGAATGACAAATTAAAATGATGTGGGGGATGATTTGAGGGGATCATTTAAAATAGGTGTTTCCATAATATACAACCTACGAAGGTTTTTCGTATTTATTCTTCTTCGTTCGGCTAGTTTTTAGGGTTCCGTACCTAAAAGGAAAAAAACGGAACCCTTATAAGTTCACTTTGTTGTGCGTCTGTCTGTCTCTCTGTCTGTCAAGACCCTTTATCTCGGGAAGGCATATAGGTATCGCGTTGAAATTAGACCACATACTCAAATCTGCGGTCCCTTGAAGCTGTGAAAAAATAAAACTTCTAAGTTAACGAATAAAAAAGATACGGCCTTTTATGTCGCAAAAAACGTATATTTCGATACTCTCAAAGGAATTAAAATTCATAGGGTACTTCCCGTTGATCCAGAATCCTGAAATTTGGCATAAAGCAAGGTCTTATAGCACAGGTATAGGAATATATCTGAAAACAGTAAATTTGTTGTAACCTAATTTGGAAAAATCTTCGAGACTCCATTCGGGAATTGTAGTTTGTACGAAACCCTCAGTGCGCGAGTCCGACTCGCACTTGCCCAGTTTTTTTATTAATTTCTTTATATTTAATTAGATAATGTTGGGAAGGTATTTAAAAAATTTGTGAAATATAATTAACAAATAGGTTATTATATTTCTGCCACTTGGGGTTCTCCGCAGCCATAGCGGCAATGGGACTTTATCCGAGAAGTATGCCATGAGATATTTTATTAACACGGGCGAAGCCGCTGGCAACAGCTAGTGATACATAGTTCACAAATTATATCGATTGTTACAATCCTAAATGACTAACCTTTCACTCCATTCGGGCTATCATCATCATCATTTCAGTCGATAGACGTCCACTGCTGGACATAGGCCTTCCTCAAATGTCTCGCATCCATTCAGGCTAGATTCCACCGAATTAAAGCCACCAGAAGCCATTTCTACAACAAAATAGAACAAATTATCGAGGGGGCGACGCAGAATGCAATTTCCTCGCTGGACCAGCCAATAAGTCTCCAGCGATCCCGGGGAAGCAAACAAATGAATAAAAATCAACCGCACACATTCTCCTATTTGTTATCCCACACATACAACTTTACGTAAAAACATACATAGTTTTGTATGTCTGTGTGACATTATTACGGAATTTCTCTTTATAAGCACTGTCTTATTTGTGGCTGAGTTATAACAGATGCTTAAGTTCTATGGTAAAGCTACTTTAAGCGAGGTCAGCCCGTGGATGGGTGATCAAATGAACAATCATAACTTGTTGAAAAACCGCAAAGTGAATGCCCCAAGGTTGCCCGCGAAATTCAAATTTTCTTAAGTTTTTTTTAAGGTTCCGTACCTCAAAAGGAAAAAAAAACGGAATCTTTATAAGATCACTTTGTTTTCCGTCTGTCTGTCTGTTAAGACCCTTTATTTCAGGAACGCGTGGAGGTATCAAGTTGAAACTAAAATCATATACTCAAGTTCACGGTCCCTTGCAGCTGTGAAAAAATCAAACATCTGAGTTCACGGAAAAAAAGATACGGCCGTTTATGTCGCAAAAAAACGTGTATTTCGACACTCTAAAGGGAATCAAAATTCATACGGTACTTCCCGTTGACCTAGAATCCTGAAATTTGGCATGAAGCAAGGTCTCATAGCACAAGTATAGGAAAAAATCTAAAAACTGTAAATTTGTATTTACGAGACAAAAAAAAAACATTACGATTCGGAAAAATCTTCGTAACTCAATTTGGGAATTGAACTGTTTTCTTAAGTAAGTTTGTACGGAACCCTCGAAGCGCGAGTCCGACTCGCGCTTGCTCGGTTTTTTCCATTTTGCAGGCCATTGTGAAGTTCTATGGTCATTAATATATGATTTGAGATCAAAACACGAATTTATATATGAAATTATAAACATTAAAATTTGACAGGCCTGTTGGTCTAGTGGTTAGTGGCTCTGACTGCTATGTCGGAGGTCGTGGGTTCGATTCCCACCCAGGACAAATGTTTGTGTGATGAGCATGATCATTTGTTCTGGGTCTGGGTGTAATTTATCTATAATATATATGTATTTAGAAATATATAAGTATGTTTATCAGTTGTCTAGTACTCCTGCTACAAGCTCTGCTTAGTTTGAAACTAGATGGCGTTGTGTGATAGTTGTGGAAATACAAATACAATACAATACAAAATCATCAATAACCATTTCAGTTCGTATCACATAAAACTGTTGGTCTAGCGTCTGATCTCTCCAGTCGCGTCGGATTGCAGCCCATAAAACTATGAGAGTAAAGGAACAGAGAGCCCATATTTGTGCACACGCTTATGCACTATAATATCTCCTGCGAACTTGGCTAATCTCGGTTTAGATTAGCCGATTCAAAAGATTAATATTTCGGTCAAACTTTTGATCCTTTATTTAAAAAAAAAACGTTGCCCGTGCCCCACACTAGGAATTACTCCTGTATCTCAAATGCGTTCAAAAACATGCAAACTCATACACACGACGCCCAAACCCCTATCTGTAGGTTATACAAATCAATCCCAACTAGCAAAATAGCCATAAGAATAATCCGTAATAAGAGCTTAGTCCTTATAAAAGGTTTATATCTGTCTTGGCAAAGATTGTGTAAGTTATAAAGGTACCTTATAAGACGTATTGTGCTAAAAGATACTTGTAGGTGTATTTGTTCTTACAAAAGCATTATCAAGATTAATGTAAGATGAAAAAACACTTAATGAAACCATCATACAACTACTATAAGGGCAAATAATCTTACAAGGTGCGCCCAATTCCATACTTTAAAAGTGTGTTATAAGAGACATTTTGCTAGTTAGGAATACCTCCTGCGCATAAAGATGTAACATATTATTTAAGTCATATTGTATTATATAAAAAAAAAAGATTAAATATTATTATAACTAATTTACATTCAGAGTTTGGTACTGTGATCTTAAACTGATTTTATTGTCAACATAATTCAATAACTTTGGTATAAAGTGTTTCACGAATTACTTACATCATAGATCATAAATAAATACTATTTTTTTTTATAATTCTTTTTTATTATTTAAAATTAACCTCTGACCTATTTATTACTGTCACTATAATTGTTTAATTCAGTTGTAATTCAAATTTACCCTTTGACTTTTGTATGTTGACCCTCACTTTTTAGTTTTAATTTGACATAATTTATTTGAATATGTTTTATATCTTATCTGTTTGGTCTATTTTTATGAATTTTTAATTTTTCACCTAGTTATATGTCCATGCTGTGGTCTCCTATAACTGAAGGAGCACACGTTAAAGGACCCCATGCCTAATGATTTCTGTTGCATCTGTGTGACCTTTGTTGGAGATCCAAATAAATAAATAAAAATAAAATAAAATATTTGTTACGTGTTGGAATCGAACTCGCGAGAGATAGCTTAGAAGTCAATCGTTCACCACTGCGTCAAAACCTGCCGTCAAAAATCCTGAAAAAAGGACACATTTTCAAATCCGTCCTAAAATTAATTATTTCACCGCAGGGTCCACGTTACGTACACAAGATTAACTCTAAAAGATAACGCACAATAATCAAGTTACGGTCTGCATTGTGCCTTCATAAGTAAAGGCCGGAGCAGATTAAATTTATGCCCCCTAAAATAATTAATTCCCTTTAACTTCATTAAGAAACCCGCATAGGTGTAATTACAATGAGCTAAGGAATCTTAATTGTCGAATAGAGGTGGTGATGTACGGTTTAGAAGACAAGCCAGCGATGGGTACGACTTGATCGATATGTGGGCTGGCCTAGATGGGCCCATCTTGTGGTAAATGATCGTCGCCCCATAAGGACATCTACAATGCACTGTAGGTGCGGCTTGCGGACGATGAGCGATGGGTAGCTCGCCATCAGCTTATCCTATAAATATCGAATCCGAGTCCGTGATTTACTCGAATATTTTCACAAAACTTGTTCCAGGAAATACGTGTTTTTTTTTAAACCTTTAAAAGTTTTTGAGAAAAATTCTCGTCATTCAGAATCTCGATTAAATGTGCAAGGCTTCTATAAATGTACTTTTTAATATATTTTTAATATATGAGTACATTTGGAGGGCCGAAGTTCACGTGAAATAGCAGATTTTCAGAGGTCTATACTTTATAAGTTTGTGAAAAACTAATCCAGTATAGACCTCTGAAAATCTGCTATTTTACGTGAACTTCGGCCGATACGATTCCTTTCTTCTGACGTCATCTCAACGCTCAGTCACGTGGTCAGAACAAAGGAATAGGAGGCGTGGCCGACTAGAGGCTATCAATGAAAAGAGGATCGAAACGAAACGGTTGTAACTTGGCAAGGGGGCTGTCCTTTCCTCAAAGCCGATGAATAGATTGACTGTTCCTCTCTACCAACGCTCGACCCTACTGATTCAACTCCAACAACCTTAGCTCCCGTTTGCCAACCCATTCGTCCGTATGTCCCACAAGGCGCCTTATTCAAGATCACATAATGGGATGAGCATATGGGTTAGTGTCGGTCAGAGCGTCATGCCACAAACAATACGCCGTAATATTGCCGTATTGTACCCCGATGATCCGGGCACAATGGCGGCTTTCAATATAGCAACTAAACTGTTTGTGAATATGGGCGAATGGGTCGCGTTCGTCTTTAAGTTAATGGTGGTGAGATATCTATTATTTAAGATGTAATGCCGGATGTGGAATAGGATGCGAAGGTATTTAGTTAATACTAGCTGGACCCCGTGACTTTGTCCTCGTCAGTTTCATAAAACAGCATAATGCAATATATTCAAGAAGATGTTTTCTAAAATATAAATACCCATTCCTGTAAATAAAATATTTTTTTTCTAAAAAGGGTCAATAATAACTCCTGATAACCTCAGCTATAATCTACCCGTGAAAGTCCCGTCGTAATTCAAGCCATTTCAGAGATTTCAAACTTCAAAAAAATAAATATATCTAAATATATAAAAATGAATCCCTATTTCCCTTGGTCACGCCATCACGCGTGAACGGCTGGACCGATTTCACTAATTTTTTGGTTGTTGTGTTTGTTATTGTCAGGAGAAGGATCTTATGAAAGAAAAAAAATAAAAAATTGGCAGTAGGGTAGAGTAGGGTAGAGCAGAATAGAGTAGTCAGTTGACAGGAGCGAAGCCGCGGGCAAAGGCTAGTAATATATAAAAATCATCCAGGAGGCCATTGTCTATTATATATTTTCCACACACATCCATTAAGCTGTTGAGAATAACACAAACTTCCATCAATTGGTCAGTTTATTTAATTACAGTGATTTAAATTAAATATTCTAAACATTCAAATAAACAAATATATTCAAAACAGATATCGTAAGCAGAATAGTAGCATACCATTGCAACGTCCTTATTAGAAAAAACTTCATCGGAAAGCTGAGAAACTACCAACTTACTTGAAACCCCAACAACCTCATGAATGACCTTTATATCGGAGGACATAAGGTCTATATTACTGCTTTTTCAATAAAGCAGACAGAAAAATAAAAAATGGCCGTTCTCTAGTTAATATTGACTCGTCAACAGTGGATTTCGTTCAAAACTTTTCTCATTTGGAATCCAGTCAAACCGTCCTTTGCTAGACTATAAATGGTAGGATCTGTTTTTTTAAATGTACATATATCTAGGATCTAGATTTAATAAATCGAGTCTGTTTTACGGAAAACGGTAGTAGCGAAATGGTAAAATAAGCCTAGAAGTGGAATTCCCTGTGTGTTTCCTGATAGCTAAAACCTGGGCTCTTTAAGTCAATAGTATATAGGCTACTTATAGGCAAGCGTGCTCCATCTTCGACCACATCGTCGCTTTCCATCACCTGAGATAGTGGTCAGTAAAAAAGTGGGGGCCAGGCATATTGCTCGCAGAACAGTTGGTCGATAAGGCCGAAAGGTCCTGGAGGACTCCCACAAGGTGGATTGATGACCTGGTGAGGGTCGTGGGAATCCGATGGATGCGAGACGCGAGAGTCCTTAAGAAACATTTAAAAAGGCAATTACCGTTTTCAAAATTTCTTAAAATACACCGCACTGAATTATACAAAAAAAAAAGAAGAACCTAAATAGATGTGTCAACAGTTACACCCCGATATATTTGCAAACCTATCCTTAATTTCGAGAAAAACAAAATTGTTCACATCTCTCAAGAACAGCTAAATTGACCTTTTCTATTTGTAGGATTTTAAACAATTGCACCCTTGCACTTTTATTTTTCGGTGGGAAATTCATCCAATCACATCCCCCGCTCTTGGGTGGAGCAAGAGGGCGTGCCAGACTTTTACTGACTAAAAACCCACTCCTGTTCCTTCATTGCCTTTCATACCAGGACCGAGTCTTCCTTTCAGAAGCAGACCCTTGGCCCTAGTAGGCTTCGACCCTGCTGGGCCCCTACGGTTTGCTGACATCTCCTTGAAACGCGCGTGGAACAGTCGCGCCGTCGATGACTTGTGAGCTCGGTTCGGACGGTTACCGGACAGTCAGACGGCGAGCTACCCATTGCTCTCCGTCCTTTACCTGAGCTACCCATTGTCCTCCGTCATAGCTATTGTATAATTAAAGAATTTATATAAAAATACGCATTTTAATTTACGTTTACTTATTTGACTGTGCTTGTTAAACCCCCCCCCCCCCCCATTAAAATTCCCCACCCCCTGGCTCAGAACCTGGGTATGCCCATGCTAGGTGCATTACTTTTTGTATTTTATTTCATCACCACTGCTCTCAAGACGGTGAAGAAAAACATCGTGAGGAAACTGGCATGTACCAAAACCAAAAATTCCAAAACATGTGACATTCAGCAATCCGTATAAGGCCTAAATGGTGGTGGCCCTTTATTTCTCCTAGAGCGCGGGCTTGAGTCCCAGCAGTGGGAACATTATAAGGATTATACTTGTGGTTATACTTTACTTACCAACACATTATGCTTACCCCTTCATTGTAGCAGGCGTGATGTTTGGATGCATTAAGTTACAATTTATTGATCTTCGTTGTACCCGCCCGGGACAAGGGACTTTTGACTATAAATTTAGTGTTCCCGTCACATGGAGTAATTAAGTGCTTCAGCACACAATATCTCATGTATGCCAAGTCAAGATAGATAAGTTAAGTTAATTTCTTTAGTGCAAAAAAGTTAGTTAATTCAATCAATACCATAAATAAATTTTAATTTCTTATTCAAATATATTATACAAAATTATAAATGTTCAACAGCACCAAACAACACAACACCACACACACAACCCCACACCACACACACACACACACACACAGCTCCTAATAATAAATAATGGATAAATAGAAAATAAATTATAAATAAATAACAAACATTATAGTAGTATTAAATAAATTTAAAAGAAAATTGTTACGGGGCCTGGAACAATGGCAAAGAAGGAACAGGAGTGGGTTTTTAGTCAGTAAAAGTCTGACACGCCCTCGCGCCCCGCTCAAGAGCGGGGAGGTCATTGGGGGATTGGCGGGGATGATTTTCCCACCCAAAAAAAGTTATTATATACAAAAATATTATAAAAGAATAAAGTTTGTAAGTTTGTTTGTAGAAAGTAATCTCTGGAACTACTGAACAGATTTCAAAAAGCTACGTCATTTAGACAGATTGCCTGGAAATAAAATAGGATTGCACTTGTCGCAGATATTGTTTACAGCAGGAAATCATCTAATTGCTTCTATTGCTCTAGCGCGGGGCGGGAGGGTCTGTCAGACTTTTAATGACTAAAACCACAGCAATGTTCCTTCAGTTGCCCTCAGCGTTCTAGGACCACGGCCTTCCCTTTGAGAAGTCAAACCATGGCCTCAGTAGGCTTTGGCTCTACTGGGCCTCTATTTTGGTGCAGATATGTACTCCCTTAGATATTTCAAGTCCCATATGTTGTATATATTTTAATGTTTTGAACATACTACTTTGTACTTATAAAGCTCCAATAAGCTGAAGGCTGGGCCGGGCCGCCTTGTGAGCGTAGGGGAATGTAATTTGTCGGAAGATATTTCTAATATGTTTAGAGAGCGTTTAATGGTACGAGTATCATCACCGCTAGGACCAGCTAAGGGCGGTCGGTGATGAGATCAGTCGTGATTATGAGCCATTACGTTTTTCGGCCAAAGAGGTAAGGAGGCAAATTCTTAGTATGGCTGGGGGAAAGTCTCCTGGTCACGACGGTCTCAGCATCGAGCACTTCAAGTAGGTATGCGGGGAACATTTGCCTAGAGTGTTAGCGAAGTTCTTCACGCTTTGTGTTAGTCACTTGTACTTGCCATCTGATATGTTGAGAACAGTGGTGGTACCAATAGTTAAAAATAAGACGGGGGATATATCGGACAAGGCGAACTACAGACCAATTTCCTTGGCCACTGTAATTGCTAAGGTATCGATCGGTCTGCTTGACAGACAGCTGGAGAAATGGGTCACGTTGCACGATGCACAGTTTGGGTTCCAGCCTGGACTTTCCACAGAGAGTGCCATTCTTTGTCTAAAGCAGATGGTCCAATATTATAAGGATAGGAATACTCCGGTGTATGCCTGCTTCCTTGATTTTTCAAGAGCTTTTGACCTGGTGTCGTATGATGTCCTTCGGAAGAAGCTCGGGGAAGCGGGTGTACCACCGGAGTTGACGGGCTTATTGTAGTACTGGTACTCGAATCAGCGTAATCAAGTACGTTGGGGTAGTACTCTCTCGGAGCCGTACAGGTCAGAGTGTGGGGTGAGCTAGGGGGTTTAAACTCACCCAAGCTTTTCAACCTGTATGTGAATGAGGTGATCGTTGAGCTTAGTGGTAAACCAGTCGGGTGCAAAATGGATGGCACTTGTGTCAATAATTTAAGCTATGCGGATGATGTGGTGCTGCTGGGTCCAACGGCTGACTCAATCAGAGAGATGCTGCTTGTTTGTGAGAGGTATGCGGCGAACCATGGCCTGCAATATAATGTTAATAAGAGTGAATATCTGGTCTTTGAGGCCCCCGGTAGATATGCACATTATGAGCCTGTCATTGGTCTCAATGGGAGGCCACTTAAGAGAGTTACCCAGTTTAAGTACTTAGGCCACTATAAGTACTAGATGCCCTGCGGATCCATTATAATAATAGTTTCAGGGTGCTGTTGGGGCTGTTAGCAGTGCCTCTGACATGTTCGCTTTAGCGCGTGTGGATGATTTTCACGCTATAGTGAGAAAGCTGCCTCGTTGCTAAGCAGATCTAGGATCAGCTCCAATGGCATTCTTCGAACCATAGCCGATAAGCACAGTGTGCCAGTGATCAAACACTGGTTGCGATTGCTAGTGCGGCAATAGGTTATTTTTTTTTTTAGGTTTTTAAGTGTTAGGTACTAACCCTTTAGTTGATAGGTAAGTTTTTTACTAACCATTGGACCCATGTGGTCTTAAAAATAAAAAATAATATTATTAAAAATAAAAAAATAAAAATAAAATCTTTTTATTTCAGACATATTTGGTCCATATAGTTTATTATTATTATACCATTAAATCAATAAACAGAATAATTTAACTATAATACCTATTTATCTTTTTAGCAGTATATTAAGCGTTGTAACCTCCTTTATGAAAGCTAAATGAGTTTTACTCTCTGGGCGTTTGTAACACAGACTACAATGTAATTGTCAAATATTTTATGACATATTTTTGCAAGACTGCGGTTTATTTATTTACTTTATTGTAAAGTTTTTGTTTTTTATTTCTGTTTTTTTTATGTTTCTATTTTTTTTTCCACTGGAAGAACCTCTGCTGTATTTGTCACGTTCTTTGATCTTCACACAAATCTAATAGTGAGAAGATAAAGTTCATGTGTAGGTATTTAAATCAAAAGCTATTGGAACAATGAGTTTCGCACAAAAAGTGGTATTAATAACAGGAGCCAGCGCTGGCATCGGTGCTTCTACGGCAGAATTATTTGTAAAAGAATGTGCTACAGTAGCTCTAGTTGACAAAAATGGAGCTAAATTAAAAGCCTTCGCACAATGTTTGGAAAAACTAGGAGCACAAACACTAGCCATCGAAGCAGATGTATCCAAAGATGAAGAAGCAGACGTAATTGTCAAGAAAACTATCGACAAATTCGGAAAACTAGATGTGCTTGTCAACAATGCTGGAATATTGAGAGAAGCCGGTGTTCTGGCAGACAACTTCTTGAAAACTTACGATGAAGTGATGAATATCAATATACGAGCTGTAGTCCGCATCACCTACTTCGCTTGTCCTCATCTTATTAAAACTAAAGGAAACATAGTTAACATATCGAGTCAGGCTGGACTTGCTACCACAAGACCTTTGAACACAGCTTACAGAACATCAAAAGCGGCCGTTAACCACTTTACAAGAAGCATTGCTTTAGAACTGGCTGAATATGGAGTAAGAGTGAACACAGTCAGTCCTGGTCCAGTCCGTACTTCAATTTTTGACGGACAACATGTAAATTTAGAAATAATGCAAAATAACACAGCATTGCGACGACTATCAGAGCCTAGTGAAATCGCTGATATGATACTGTATCTAGCCAGTGACAAGGGTAGGAGCATGACAGGCTCAAATTTCTTATTAGATAATGGTTCTTTGTTAAATTTCAAGCAGACCTAATTTTAGTTGAATAGTAGATTTCAAGCAGACTTAATTAATTTTAGTTGAATAGTAGAAACTTTTATAATATATTTTTTAAATATACACACTTTCATCTTTCTTGTATTTGATTCGGACTTGTAACATATATGTTAAGTGGAAATCAATGGCACAAGCAAGGCCTAGGTGCAAGCACCGGACAAGCCTGTCGACACCGACGTCGAGACAGAGTGGTTCCGGGAGGCCATGTCGCAAATTTGCAACGTGGCAATGTCCTGAGTCCGGCCAGGAATGTCCGGCGCCAGGTGTACTGGTCGCCAGAGATTGCAGCACTGCGTAGCGCGTGCAATGTCACGCGGCGCCAGTACGCCAGGCACCGCAGGCGCCGCATCGGTCCGCCGGATGTGGAGGCCAGAGAGGCGGAGCTGTACGAGGGATACAGAGAGGCGAGGCGCATCCTCCGAGCGGAAACTCTGAACGGAGACCCGTGGGGGTGCCCCTACAAGGTGGTGCGAGAAAAACTCATTTACACACAATTACCAAAATAGAAGTAACTTTCCATACCATTCACGTTGACCACCTCGGGCCCTTTGTTCGTTCAATTTTGGGGAATTCTTACCTCTTTGTCATAGTAGATGCGTTCACAAAGTTCGTTTTCATTAAGCCAGTACGAAACACCAAAACAGACGGCTGTAAAAGTTCTTGACGATATATTCTGTACTTTTCGGATTCCTGATCGTGTCAATATTGACCGTGGCACATGTTTTACTTCACACGCATTTAAACGTTTTTGGTTAGATAAAGGTATTCGCCATATTTTAAACGCTGTCGCTAGCCCGAGATCAAACGAACAAGTAGAGTGGTACAACCGCACCAATTTGAACTCGTTGCCTGCTCAAAATCTAAATATCGAAACTGGGATGATAAAGTAGGTAGAGTTCAATGGGGTATGAATAATACTCGCCAAAAGACCATGGGTAGAATGCCGGCTGAAGTCATGTTCGGATATCGATATATATGTACTAAATATAAGTCGATGTGTTCGGATTATATATTAATGCAGAGATTGACCCTGGACTTAACGAGTTAGTTCGGAAGAGTAGAGAGGAACTAGATCCAGAAATCTTACGTGAATCTGTTAAGGATAAAATAGATGTAGAACAGGAAAAGCAAAAATCCACTTATGACAAAAACCGACTTCCTGCGCGTGCGCGTGTATACGGTGAGGGCGATCTTGTAAAATTACGAGAACTTCGTTTGCAAATGACAGCAAAAGTAAAAACCTAATACCTCCTTATATTGGGCATTATGGTGTAGTCGCTGTATTGGGCAACGGTCGTTATAGACTGGCTGCTATACCTGGGTCGTCTAGTACTAAGAATATACGCAAAACCGCTGTCGCTGCCGACCGTATGTTACCATGGGTTCACGTAGCCGCTCTAGATGTAAATGAGGGTGATGATGATGACGATGATAATGAGCCGGATAGTGATAATAGTGAAGACACTGATGTGTAAGCTAATTTAGGATTGCCAATTAGTTTTCAATTTACATTACGCCATAATCAACCTCATCATTACCACCATGATGGATAAATTGAGAAAGTTTTCATAAATATTTCTATGTCAAATAATGGCTATACTGATTTATATATAATAATTTCTCTTAATTATGTTTACTTGTGAGACGTAAGGTAAGGTCCTCACGTCTCATGTTTAGGAACGTCATAATGGTTTATGAGACAGAAGGTTCACTATCAACTTGGTGCTTAAATGATTTTTATGATTGTATATATGTATTTATAGCTTGTGAGAAGGATGGTTCACAACTGCCGTGACTTATTTTCTATTTATATATTTATTGCTTGTGAGAAGGAAGGGTTCACAAGTACAGTCACCTCGGTTTGTGAGAAGGCTGGTTCACAACTTCCGTGAATTATTTTCTATTTATGTATTTATTGCTTCTCAGAAGGAGGGTTCACAAGTACGCGAAGGTGAATTGGCAACCACTTGAGTTTAACACGAAATTCAGAAACATGGTCATATTTACGCAAACCGAATATGAACCTTATACAAAAGTTTTGAATTCGTTTAAGTCCAGTTGTACTTCAGAGAGGTCAAGATAGCTGGCATCAGCATAATCAAGGATGGGTAGAAGAAGAGATTGTGCAAGCGTAATCTTGGTGGCAGTCGGCAGAAAATTACGCAGTCTTCTCAACGATCCAGCAGATGCAAATAACTTGCGGCTAACTTCTTGTAGTTGGGCAGTCCAAGAGAAATTCTTGTCGATGAATATCCCCAAGTTCTTAACTTTCTCGTTAAAGGGAAATACTGGACATATAGGATATTTACAAAGAATGTATCTGCTATAGAAATAATGTTTAGATATCTGTGAGTCGGATTCGATGCTGTTATCTGTGCTGGCCGAGAAATAGGTTGTATAGCTAATTTGCTTACGTGCATAAGGACATGCACGAAGACAGAAAGGTCGAGTGTTAGATTTTTAAATATTATTAAATCGATGTCACGTTTTAGGACATTGGGACATTTTATTTAGAGTATCCTATTATGGACCATTCTCTCACAAAGATCATAATGTGTGCCTTGTTCATTATTTAACTTAGTTTTGTCTCTCATGTAAGTATATCTATGTAAAGAATTAATAAAAATTATATCATTATTTTTTGATGATGAGTCTTTCTAATCTCTTCCGGTTTGTCAATATCAAGTGTTACAAGTAATTTCCAAATATCGACAGAAGAGGAGGAAATATGTTTTCAAGAATATGGCAGTGTTTATGTATAACTAGCTGTTGCCCGCGACTTCGTCCGCATATAACAATTATATTTCTAACACAATTTGAAAACTTTACTTTTCTTATAAAATTTCTCTGTAAACCACATTTCTAGTCCTACTTTCAGGAGCCAAAATGTACAGAGATTCAGGACTGGTGACGTGGGAGCGAGCGATATACAGCTATCCGTGTGAGAAGCAGCTGTCCTGAGATCAACACCTGCAGCCTTTAGATTATTATTATTGCGAAACATACGCTTACAGGGAACTGCACACGCTTGAATTAGAAGGGGTAATTGTGAGAGATTAGTGGTATTCGGGGTATAAACACTGTTTCCTCGACGCCACAACCCTTTAGAATTTCCACCTCAATAATATTTGAGAGATGACTTTGAGCTAGGTCCAGTTACATAGCTTAGGTGGAGTTAAATTCCGTAGCAGCATGATTGGGACACCGACCTTCAGCTGGATAGTGTGCGCCGGGAGTCCACTTGCCGTTCCAATACAGAAACTCTACGGGTTAATATATAGCGTCATCTTGCTCTACAACAGTATTTATAGAGGTATAGAAATACCACTTCGTTCGCATCAATTTGCGAGAGAACGCTTTCGTTAATTGCTGCAGCTTGATAATTTTTGGGTGTTAAAATGGCCCGTTCACACACCCAAGAATTCTCTTGTAGCGGTATTCGACCGACGTCCCCGTACACCAGACAAATTAGTTCGTCAATAGTGGGAACTACTTTGCTTAGAGTCTCTAGTAGGCGCACTTCAGAGCTCTCTTCTGGTAAGTTGCCTTCACCAAACTTTTAAAAGAACATCATAGAATTCTTGAGTATATCCGCCCAACTGAGCTCGCATGTCAATGGTCAAGCGCAGTCTGTAAACTCGTGACCATAGATTCAATCGTTTCAACGAAGCATTCACCTAGTCAACCCTAATTTCTCGCGACACCACAGGCAAAGTTTGCCGAAAATCGCAGCTAAACAAAACAGTGACACCTCCCGTCACATCTTAATTCCTGCGTATGTCCTGCAGGGTTCTGTTTACAGCCTTCACAACTTTTCTATTCGCCATAGTACATTCTATTGCCTTGCCTTGTCACCTTATTTCTGCAAGGATACCAGTGGCAATGAATGTTTTTCCTGTTCCACCTGGAGCATTAATGAAAAATATTTTACCTTGGCTGAGCCTAACGCTTTGTATGACGATGTTAAAAATGCAGGGACATTTTGTTCTGAGGTGAACTTAGAGTCGTGATCATTGACGATATCACCCCGATTTCCTCGATCTCGATATGCCAATGATTGCGGGACCAGTAATCCATATTCGACCAGTCCAGTGGATTGCCACCGATGGAAATGACCACGTCTTGAAGTGAACCTAGACAACTATTCGAAACGCGTTCGTTGTTCTGTTCAATGTCACCCTCAGTAGTACACCTTAAAGCACGTAAAAAGTCTTCGGACAGATGATGGCGATGATTTACCCACAACCGACCTTTTTTTTTCGGTGGGATAATCATCCAATGACATCCTCCGCTCTTGGGTGGGCGTGAGATAGTGTCAGACTTTTACTGACTAAAAACCCACTCCTGTTCCTTCTTTGCCTTCGTTCCAGGGCCCCGGGGTTCTCTTTCGCATCACATGGCCCCAGTAGGCTTCGACCCTGCTGGGCTCCTACGGTTTTGCTGACATCTCCTTGAGGCGCGCGTGGAACACTACGCGCCGTCGACAACTTGGGCTCGGTCCGGACGGTTACCGGACGGCCGGACGGCGAGCTACCCATTGCTCGCCATCCGCAAGCCAGCGCCTATGGTGGCTGAAAATCGATCGGGATGGCGGCGGGGCGTGAAGGCCGTTCTCTCGCACGTGCGGCCGCCTCCTTTGCTAGCATTACTGCTTCGCAGAAGGAGGCAACCGCCTGCCACTCCTTCTCGCTCCAGACCATACCTTGTACCAAGGCCCGGCGCGAGAGATCACTGCCGCCGATCTCCCCCACGGGACACGGCAGTGCTCTGCCCAGGCGAGACACACCTCTACCGTATGCTCCAACGTATCCTCCGGGCGGTCCACACAATGGTGGAACCCAGGCGTTTCTTCCGCACGAATCCGGTGCAGGAAGTTCCCGAACTTACCATGTCCGGTGAGGACCTGCGTCATGTGGAAGGTTCACTTCTCAAAGAGGGGACTTACCGCCATAATTGTGGCGTGCCCAGCGCTGGGTAGCGACAGTCGCTGTCGCCATTCCACCATGAGACCCACAACCGACCTGGGTTTGTGACTCCACAAAATACTAAAATAATGGCTAACAAATGTCGCAGTCGTCTGGGGCTATCGGTGATGCTGGCCTCCGTCACTGTCAGTGTCGTCCCAGTGTTGATCGTGATGACGTTGGGGCCCGTACAGTGTGAAGCAATCATCGCAAATAATAACACTATACATTATTGGGATGAACGGTGTAAACCCTTCCCAATGCGGTGTCTTTAAAGTGATGATAGAAGTTCTGAAGTTAAATTTAAAAATAATAAGATGTAGTACTGTAAAAGAAATCAATGAAGTTTTTAATTCGCTTCGATATTAATACGAATTGATTACTTTCTAGAGATACAAATAATACGTATAAATATATCAATGTTTTGTTAGATACGTATATGCAAAAACTAATTTTGTGATTGTGTTTCAGTGTCCTTCGCTAATAATTTGTTTTTCAAAAATAATACGACTTTTGTACAATTTCATTTTTATAGATTACATTTCATTCGAAGTAAAAAGTAGTAAGAAAACAAAAATAAGTAAGCAAGAAATAAATAAAAAATAAAAGAAAACAATCACAAAAATTAAGCGAGGTTCGAACTCGCAACATAGCAAAGGCGGATCCGTCACTATACCACTGCGCCACAGTCCTTGCAGAATATAGGTCTATATAGCCGTTCTTAAATACACGTCATTGCTTGTCTGCTTGACTCCTTGCACAAAATAGCGTGATTATTTTCATTTTTGACCTTAAATTCCTAACCAAATTTTAAAAAAAAGTGTATTTTTTATCTCCGGTTCCATTTTAATATGAGTTTTGGTGGGTTTTTACTGAAATATTTGGGAAAATATCGAATAAAAATGTCGATGGCAATTTAAAAATACATATAAAGCCATTTTGTTATTGTTCTGGAAATATCATTATATATTATGTACCAAAAAAACACTAAAACAATCACAAAAATATTAACTGTATCTGAGGCTCGAACTCAGAGCGATTGTCGTTCAATATCGACATTTTGGAATATTGCTCACCCCCCATAGCAAAAAGCGTGATAATATGTAGCCTAACAGTTGACCCGGGCTATAAGGATTTTGTATGCAAAATTTGAACAGGATTGGTTCAGTAGTTTTTGCGCCAATTAATACCAACGCTCCACCATTTTACTGTTTTATTATATGTATATAGATGTAGGTAATATTATTTGTATGCAGTTTTCATCAACTATTGTGATTTCAAGATGTTTGGGACGATTAACTTCCCTCGATTCACTGTCCTCATAACTTGTAGTCAGTATATAAATCTTTAAATAAAACAAAACGCTTAATCAAAACTCAATTTATTTTATTTAAAAATATTTAGCTTAACATCCAAATATTATTTTAGTCTTCATTAGCAACCATAAAAGAACATGGGTTGAGAAGATATGCTTCGCAAATATTTTTTTCTTTGAATAACTCTAAAATAGCTGGATCCAAGTACTCATTAATAATAGACGAGCAGCTTATATCATTAGTTGTATGTGACAATGGTCCTGCGAGCTGGTGTATGACGACTGGGCGCTGGGAGTATTGCTGCAGCGCTGGAGCGGGTGACACTACGTCAAATGCGGCGCGCAGCAGCACCAGTTGAGAGCGCAAAGCGCGCGCCGGCGGCACGTAGTTGCGCGCGCGCTCGATACGCGCCAGGGCAGCTTCTATTAGCGAACGGGAGTACTGTGCCGAATTTGGCACACGACCCAACAAAGCCCGCACACATACGTCCACTTTCTGCGGCCACGAAGTAATACGTTTAAGTACTCCTTCCAGATCCACAACTTCGTCGCCTACCATCAACTTAAACATATGTTTGAGCACTTCATTTTCCAGTTGTTCTTTTATCTTGAATTCAACGATATTTTCTTCAATCACAGTTTGCACTTCGTTTGGTCCACATCCAAGACAATATACAGTCCCAGTTAAACCTACAATTATTAAATTGACATCATACATCTAGGAAAATATTATAACTTAAAAAAAAAATGCGGTATTTCACTAATATTACTTACCAAGATCTTCGAGTATTGCTGCCATTTCCAATGCCTCAAGAACGCCAGTTTCATAACCCATTAAGTAGAAAGTGTTTTTCAATCCGGCTTTGTTCAAGAGCACCTTAAAATATGAGAAAATATTAAATTTGGAGTTGATAAAATACTACATTTAAATTGGTTATTTGTAATTTATGAGCTCATACATCAACGTATCTCTGAGCAGTCTCGTGCACAGTTTCTGCAATGCGATCGAGTCCTGGCTGCAGTACTAGCGCTGGCAGCTTGAGGCGCCCGCACAGCAATCGGAACCTTTCATGATGTCCCTCTATACCCGGCACTATGCACAGATGCGGCAGGCTTGCGTCAAATTCGTCTTCGCGCTGCAATATTTCAATAAGTATTATAATACTATGAAAGACTGTGTAAGATAATATGGTTAGAATGAAGATGTATGTTATGCTGATAATAGTATACAGAGATGTATGGAAGCAGATAGCCATATAAAAATCATCAAGCGATTTATAGTATGCACAATGTGCACAGTGAAATATTTACCAAATCGTCGCCACTGCTGGCAGTACACATGCGTACCAGTTCCGTAGTAGCTAACAGTTCGTCTGGACCCACGTACGATATGAACGTTGCTAAGCCTTTAACACCTTCAATGGCATTTTCGGTTTTAGCCAAACTCATTATTCTATAAAAAATAAAGTTATTAGTTTCAAAATATTGGAAAGATTGTAACATTTTAATGTTGTTAACGTTTGATTTTGTAAATGAACTTACGTTTTAACTGTTAGCTGTGATATCTCTTGTTCAGTGAACTCAACGTTATAGTGCATTTTCAAGTAACTAGCAACCAATAGAAGTTTATCATCTTGAATACCTAGTTCTCCTAAAGTAGTAGTTTCTAGCATTTTCATCGTTAAGCATATATCTGAAAACAAAATCTAAATTTTACATACCGTTACTGCTTTAAATGGATGTGGATTTCTTGTTATGCTGACTCCAAGTATATAACTTAGAAAACAGTCAAATTCTTTACAACTATAGTATTTTTTATTTCTTTATTTATTTAATGCTTTATGCACACAAAAGTACAGAGGCGAACTTAATGCCTTAGGCATTTTCTACCAGCCAACCTTTTTATTTCCTTTACTAACCAGCTATTCCAGCAAGTTTGTTCAGCAAATCAGGTTCTTGCATGTGTGTTCTCTGTGCAACCACCAAGGTATTCACACCACAAAGTGCTTGTTCCACCATGTCCACTGCATCACCAGTACTCGTATCCTGAATGGAAATTATTTTAGTTATTAATTCACGTAGTTTTTTCTTTGTTGGCCGCTCAATAAAATAAGTATAAATATGTTAATGATACAAATTAAAATGTTTGGTGATCTGTACAAAGCATTTGAATAGATTAGCCTCGACACACTTCTAAGAAAATTCAGCCAAGATACGGTATGACATTCGACGTCCTCAGATATGATTACAAAAGTAGAGTACAATGAATGAACAGAAATGGTATGTATTAAACTAGAATAACACTATGTAGTGATGAAGGATATTACAAGGGTTCATTTTAGGGCCATAACTTTTGAATCTTCTCAAACTCTAAAATCAGTCTGTTATAAAGTTTTATTAGTAAAATTTAAGAACAACTTTTAAGAGTAAGTTTCTTTCATGATAAGTTAATGTAATACTTACAAATTTTTGTTGAGGTAAAGCTATCAACTTAGCTGGTAATTTATTTTGAACTCGAGAAAGGCACGTTGTCTTGCCAAACATTGTTTCACTAACGTTTATCACTGCAAAGTATCTAAAAATGGGGATAAAAGAAAGGGTACTTAACTATTCAATTTTTATATAAATTATGTAAGCATGCTTCAAAAAATTATATAGTAAATCATACTGTGATATACCTTAAATCCGGACAAAGTTGTCTCGAAACTTTATCCAAATTATCAAACAAAATTTCTTGGTCCATTTGGCCCTCATTTATAATGGAGTATATACCACCAATCGAGCCCAATTGAGTAGCTTCCTTGAAAAGTTCAACTATGTAATTTTCTTTGTATAAGTCTTGAGAAGACGCCTGAACTTGCACGCCCATCTTCTGCCAATTCCTGAATAATCGAAAAGTTTTTATTAGAATTTGGTTAGAAAGTAACATTATTATTATCATAGTCATTATTACTCGTATTTGCAGTGTCAATAAAAGGCAATTTGTTACCTTAATTTAAATTGAAACTTCGCATTTGTATGAGCTTTACTATGTACATGAAGTTTTCGTGCACCTCGAGCTACAAGTTTATTAACCAGCTGGAATCCAACATTATCATCATTCATGACTATCAGTTGGCATTGATTTGGATTGCAAGAGATTCTGTAAAAAAAACAATACATAATTTGAATGCATAGTAGGAACCATAACAATAATAAAAATAATAATATGTCACTTGGAACACTATTTTTTAAATGTTTTTATTTTTATTTTTATTGAAATATTTAAAAATATAATTTATATGTTTAAGTAATGAATAAACGAATATTAATAAAATATAATAATATATTTATTCACAGTTAAAATTAGGTAAAATAGTTACATAAAATCTTAGGAATAATTACAAAGGTATGGCTATGTTAAGTGGCTGTACTAGGATAAACCTGTATCACAGACAGGTAGAAAAAATGCACTTTAAGCTGTTGAACCCCGCATTAACCGTTTGTTGTGCTGCCTACCAATACGATGTGCCAGTATATTAGTATTTCGGTTCTATGAAATTAAAAAACCGGAAAAATGTCTTTCTTCACCTTGGTCGTGCTTGTATCGTATGTTCATCCATCTTCAGTAGCACTCTGCCGCGGTGCCTACTGGCCGCGAGCAGTCGGAAAGCACGCGCAATGTCATGCTGTGCGTACCACACGCGTGACAGAGGACGCACGTACCCGCGAATGATACCCTCACTAACCATCTTATGCAACTCCTGTGAAAGTAAAAAAAGTGTTCCAAAATAAGATAACACATTTGTGATATACCTACAATGCGACTGTAAACATATCTTAAAATGTTATAATCGTCAAAGAGCTTCACCGAACCCATGTTTTGTAGCAAGTGATGTCTTAATATGGAAAAAGTATAATTGTATGTAATGTTGGTGATTAGCTTAGTATATTTACCTTCATTTCCGAGGGATTATCAAATATCGTTGAGAAATCAATTGTGACATAAGCCCTTGATTTAGTCAGATGATATAACCCATAGTCGAAATCTTCATCTTGATTGTGTATTTGAGATAGATCAAAAACTGTTCCGTATGGACCAGCACAGGATAGTGTATCCTAAAATTAGAAAATATTTTAGTGCAATATTAGTACCAATAACGTCGTCTACGTCGTCTTAAATGACAACTTCATATAAGCATAAGCATAATCAGCCTTTTAATGTTCCCACTGCTGGGACTCAGGCCTCCTCTCTAGGAGAGGGAATAGGCCGTAATCCACCACGCGGGCCCAGTGCGGGTTGGTGAATGTCGCATGTCTTCGAATGTTTGATTCTAGGACATGCCGGTTTTCTCACGATGTTTTCCTTCACCGTTTTGAAAGCAGAAATGACAACTTAAATTAATAAAACAAGTTACATACGTTTTTACCGCTTCCTTTTAATGAGCTTAAAACCAGTTTACATCCCTCCCCTTTGCTGGCACTAAGAACCATATCTACGAAACTTTGATCACGAGAGTTACCGATATGATCAGCTGGAAATAAATTAAAAACACATAATTATATTAGTAATCTACATTAATATTATAAAGAGGTAGTTAGTTTTTTTGTTTATAGGAGGTAATTTCTGAAAGTACTGTTTGGGGAATGAACTGCTTGCGTCCGTAGGATTTACTTAGTTCTGAACACCCTATACGTCCCCTGGGTAGTGCTAAACGAGCAGTAAAGACGGTGGTAGGCCATAGCATCGGCTGCCGGCTTAAAGGTTACGACCCATCAGACAAAGCCATGCCGCCAAGCGATCCGTCGTGTTCCGGCGTGATGTCTGGTGAAGCCGTATGGTGGAAGATGGGTCTGAGCAGTTGTGTTGCGACGTATACCGGGTGTGATGCGCCAGCTGTTGTTGTGTCGGACGTTTGATCGTGGAGGGTAGCGGGATCCGAAGCACGGTGCTCCGCTGGCCGACCGTAGGTAGTTGGGGGCCCAAGTAGTGTGCCAGCCACACACGAAAGGCTGCCCCGCCAACTGCGAAAAATCCCAGGGTGGCCCCATCGTGCCGGTTGGCGACCGAGCGAGAGGACCCGATGGCGAGCCCTGGGGGGGTTCGGGCGTCCCCGCAGTCTCCAGATCAACCCTCCATTGGCACAGCAACTCTGGTTGTGTTGTTGGGTTCAACATCGCATCACCTCGCTCAACTGCCATCTTTCATCTCTCCTATTCACTCCACGAAAAAAAAAATGAAAGTTAAAAAGAAAGGCAAGTGTCAACAGCGGATGCACGTCCTCTCATTTCAAGTGCAGTTCTCAAATATTAGAGGGCTGCACTCCAATCTCGTTGCGGTCCACCACCATCTTGAGACTGACAAGCCACACTTGCTTTTCTTGACGGAGACCCAAATTAGATGTCCGTCAGATACGGCGTACCTCAACTACCCGGGATACTCACTGGAGCATCATTTCCTGCAGCGTGCCGGGGTCTGTGTGTACGTCCGTAATGACATCTGCTGCCAGCGTCTCCGTCACCTTGAAGACCCTAATTTATCTACGCTATTATTATTATTATTTCTTTATTGTCAGGCAACTAAGGCCCATAGATAAAATACCTTAAAATACAATCTTATAAACAAAATAAACTAATACATATTAAAAATATCACAAACTATAATTATACACGTAACATCGGCGTCGTGTTCCGCTGCGTGATGTCGCGTAGCCGTCCTCGGAAACGTCGATACACGACACCTTTCGGCCAAAAGTCCTCTTTCATAAAGGTCTGTAGATGGTGGGTTGGAACTCGTATCACGAACGACTTGAAGTTGGTGTCATGGCGCGAATCCAGCCTTTCGACCCTCAGAGTCCAGTTGCTCTTTATCTTCATATACTCCACGACTTCCTCAACCTTCGTAGAGCAATGCAGACGTGAAATATACAGCTGCGTTGTAGGCACAGCAGGACGCAGCAGCATATTTGGTCCACTCGGTGTGGTACCGCACAGGTTACGGGAACAGGGCTTCTTCTTCTGCTTTTCTACTCGAGTGAAACCCTTTTCATCAACTTGGCCCGTTTTTGGCAATGAGCTACGGACCGCAGTCAGGGTAGGTTGAGAACCCGTTTTCACTTTGTCCACTATTTTCGCTGATCGCTTTGGTTGCGACGTACCTGGTTTCCTGGTGGTAACAACAGCAGCGTAGGCACGTTTAGGGGTCAACGCACCTACGTGTGACGTTTCCGCAGCCGGTGTAGAGGCGCAGGCGACGGCGACGGCAGGCGGCGCTTGATCAGCATATTCGGCAGCTGGTGACGCACTTGTGTTCATCGATTCAAAACCGCCGACTAATGCATTTTGCGCCTCTTGACGTGTGTTCACCTTTGAGGCCTCAGGTGACCCAGTTACCGAACTAACGTTGCGCAATAATGCTATTTCCACACGTAGTTCAGTTGGATTTTTCTGATGCCTCCATTCTAGACTCCATCCTGGCCATCTCCACTTTCAAGGTAGTGATGTCCTTTAGCAGCCGCTATGGCTGTTGATGGACACTGGTATGGACAAAATTGTTTATGCCTGTGTCTACCGTTCGCACAGCGGTGATCAGGAGACGACTCGGTTGTTCGACCACCTCAGTGAGGCTGCCGATAAGGCTCTGCATCGGCACCCTGATGCGCAGCTCGTCGCTCTGGGGGACTTTAACGCCTGCCACCAAGACTGGCTGTTCCCATACCAGAGGACCGACCACGCTGGGAGAGAAGCGCGAAACTTTGCAATATCGATGGGCCTTTCCCAGCTGGTCAAGCAAGCGACTAGGGTGCCTGATGTAGTTGGTCATACTGCCAATTGTCTGGACCTTCTGCTGACCACCGATCTGGACAGATGTATCGTAACAGTTTCTTCACCACTTGGAACTTCAGATCACTGTCTGGTGAAGTCTGTTTCGTCCTTCTCCCCACCTGACTGCGACTCACGCGGTGAACGGCGAATGTGGCGTTACAGGTCAGCAGATTGGGATGAGATGCGGCACTTCTTTGCATCTTATCCTTGGAAGCAGATCTGCTTCTCTTCTGAGAGTCCGTCAAGCTGTGCGGATGCTATATCCGATGTGATACGTCAAGCTATGGAGTTTTTCATCCCTTATAGTGACGTACCCATCGGAGGCTCAGCTCACCCATGGTTCAACGCCGATTGCGTTCAAGCTGAAGAGCGTAAGCATTCGGCGTTTCTCGCCTGGGTTGACGCTCGTGACCGCAAAGCTCCGGATTTGAGCTCAAAGAAGAGAGCTTTCAACCGTGCTGCCAAGTCCTACAAAAAAGCACTGAAGAAGGCTCGGTTCGACCGAATTACCCATATTGGCACAAAGCTCTCTGCACAGCCATCCGGAAGCAGAGCATTCTGGTCCCTTGCCAAGTCGGTCGAAGCAAACTTCTGTAGGCCCACATTGTCTCCGCTGGTTAAACCTGATGGAACACTGGCTCACTCGGCGAGAGAGAAAGCAGGTCTCTTTGCATCTCTCTTCGCCCATAATTCTCGTCTTGATACTAGCAGTGCTACTCCACCGACTCTACCTCACTGCAACACCTCGTTGCCCAAGGTTCGCATAAGAAATAAAGAAGTTTTGAGAGCACTGTGTCGTCTAGACGTGAATAAAGCTAGTGGACCAGATGGTATACCAGCAATAGTTCTCAAGGCATGTGCGCCCGAGTTGTCTCCTGTATTGACGCGCTTGTACCGCCTCTCATTTAGGACTGGTATAGTGCCCAAGTCCTGGAAGCTTGCCAACGTGCATCCCGTGCCCAAAAAGGGCAGTCGTACCGATCATGCCAACTATCGGCCGATTTCAATAACCTCCATACTCTGCAAGATTATGGAGCGTGTATTGAACTCGCGCCTCATGGCATACCTGGAAGGTAACGATCTCCTCAGTGACCGACAGTACGGGTTTCGCCACAATCGGTCTACTGGGGACCTACTAGTGTATACCACTCACATGTGGGGCGAGGCCCTCGAGAAGAATGGAGAAGCGATTGCTGTCTCCTAAGACGTCTCGAAGGCCTTCGACAGGGTATGGCACGCCAGCCTTCTGAGTAAGCTTCCAGCGTACGGCATTTCCCCTGGTCTGATTAACTGGGTAAAAGACTTCCTGAGTGAACGGTCTCTCCGAGTTGTTGTCGATGAATGCTCATCTGAGCCCATGACCACTAATGCGGGAGTTCCTCAGGGGTCAGTTCTCTCTGCAACTCTTTTTCTGCTGCATATTAACGATCTGCTGATGCCCGGTATATATGGGTATGCAGATGATAGCACAGTTGTAGAGAGATACCTTCCAGGTGCTCGGGCTAGTAAGGAACTAATCCGGTCCGAACGAGAGGCTATGGTAGAGCGTACGAATGTCTCACTTCAGGCAGTCTCCAAGTGGGGCGAAACCAATCTGGTAGAATTCAACGCCACCAAAACACAAGCGTGTCTGTTCACCGCCAAAAGGAGCCCGTTCACCTTGGCTCCTGCTTTTCGGAATGTATCCCTGGAGTGCACCGACCGCCTTCAGCTCTTGGGAGTTGAAATTTCCTCAGACCTAAATTTTGGGCAGTTCATTGAGTCCAAAGCCAAGGTAGCTGCTAGAAAACTAGGCGTTCTTGCAAAGGTCCCACGGTACTTCACACCGGGACAGCTTCTAATATTATACAAAGCACAGGTCCGATCGTGTGTGGAGTACTGCAGTCACATATGGGCTGGTGCTGCAAAATGCCATCTAGCAGCTTTGGACTCAGTGGAAAGGCGTGCGAAGAGGCTAATTGGGGATCCAGATTTGGTTAAGTCCAAACTACAAAGCCTCGAGCACAGGCGCAGGGTAGCCAGCCTATCGGTATTCTACAGGTTGCATTTTGGAGAGTGTGCGCGGGAATTGCATGACTTGATTCCGCCATCTCATTTCTACCATCGGACAACCCGACGTACGGCGAGTATCCACCCTTACGTTGTTGAAACTTCAACGGTCCGGACTAAGCGTTTCGCTTCGTCGTTTATACCGCGTACATCAAAGGACTGGAACAATTTGCCTGCTGCGGTCTTCCCGTCCAACTATAATTTAGGTGCCTTCAAGGCTAGAGTGAATAGGCTCTTAATAAACTAGTGCGCCTCACCATCAATGATTGCATCACTGCTTACCATCAGGTGGGATCGCAGTCAAGCACTGGTTTATATCAATTAAAAAAAAAAAAAAATTACTGGTCCGATTGTTAATTTTTTTCTTCACCATTTAAAGCTGCTTTATTTCTGACTGACATAGGCTATATTTTATGTACGCGGGCGAAGCCACGGGCAAAAGCTAGTGATATTATAAAGAAAAATATATGTATTTTTATTTGTCATGAATATATTTAAAAACTACTAAACCGATTCTAAAAATTCATTCATACTACTTTATCACTGAGTGACAGGCTGTATATATTTTCTGCTCTAGTGCGGATGAAGCCGCTGACAGAAGCAAGTAAACAATATGAAGGACCAATAATAACTCATCAAAAATCTTTTGTATACCTTTCAAGTCGGGGAATAATTTTAGCAAGAAACGTTTTTTCCGTATGTCACTAACGGTTGTGAACACTTCACAGCCGTGAGCAAGGAGTATTGATAACGAAGCTTGACCCAAAGCTCCAGCCCCTCCATGGACGAGCACAGAAAATTTAGATGTTGCTGTCTTATTAACGAAGTCTGCTTTGATGCCCTAAAACAAAAATCAGAATTGAATGTGAGTTTTACCGTTCTCAGAAACATTGTTGCTCATGCCAGGATTAACTTGGGCATTTAACGACACACAGGCAGAAGGCTGTACAGTTTAAAAAATATTGTCCACACCTGCTTTTTGCCCAGCAATGGAACGATACAGGTTTACAATTTGAACATTCGTGGTTATTAAACTTTTTGAAAAAAAAAAAAAAACAAAAACCGACTTACGCAGATAACATAACATAATCAGCTATATAATTTTCCCACTGCTAGAATTCGGGCTTTCACTCTAGGAGAGGGAATGGGTTGTAATACACCATGCGTGTTCAGTGCGGATTGGTAGATGTCACATGTATTCGAATTTTTGGTTCTTGGAAAAGCCAATTTCCTCACGTTGGTTTCCTTCACCGTTTTGAGAGCAGTGGTGATGAAATAAAAAACACAAAATAATGCACCTGTTTGGTTTTAACTTAGGTACAACTGGTGAGTTAGAATTGCATGACTTGATTCCGCCATCTCCTTTCTATCATCGGACAACCCGACGTACGGAGAGTATCCACCCTTAAGTTGTTGAAACTTCAACGTTCCGGACTAAGCGTTTCGCTTCGTTTATGCCGCATACATCGAATGACTGGAACAATTTGCCTGCAGCGATCTTTCCGTCCAACTATAATTTGGGTGTTTTCAAGGCTAGAGTGAATAAGCTATAGTGAATAGGCTCTTAATAAACTAGTGCGCCTCATCATCAATGAATGTATCACTGCTTACCATCAGGTGGGATTGCAGTCAAATACTGCTTTATATCAATAAAAAAAAACTAAGATATTCTGGCAGTTAGCACGTTGTATGTGATACTTACGAGACAGTACATAGCGTGTGTGTATGCAAGCGGCACGGTGGCGGCGTCCTCAAGGCTCCAGTGCGCCGGGACCGGCCACAGCAACTCTGGCTGCGCGCGCACCATGCTGCTCGCCGCACCAGAGCGCACCAAACCCATCACACGCTGACCGCTGTAACACAATACCTCTGTATGGGATCCGCTTATCTCTTTCAGCTATCTGTCACAATCGATCTATCATTGCTATGTCAGGCCATAGAGGTTAGACTTCGACAATAGGCAACAATAATCCAATCTGTCATCATTTATCTACCGATTACAATTTGCTTCCTCTCGTGCTAGGCCTTGTTCTGGAGCGAGATGCGGTCGCCTCTTTCTCCGCACCGAACCCGAGTCGTCGATGGTGCGAAGTGTTCCACGCGTGCCTCAAAGAGATGTCAGCAAAATTGTAAGGGCTTAGCAGGGCGGATGCCCGCTAGGGCCGCGGGGAATTTCAGAAAATGAAATAAAAATATATGTTACCTCTCTGTTGTTCCACTGAAATCCATTCCATAGTTGTTTCCTCCGTAACGATCTGATGTTATTTTTCCAATTGCTTTCTTGATATCAGTGTTTGATAATCCGGCGTAATGGACCTAAAATATATCATTACCATTAAATAGTCCAAATTAATATTACTCAATAGTTTTATTTTACCTATCTCTAGGGGGAAGTCCCGTAACTTCGGACAGCTCCTAAAGCCGGACACATTTGAAATCTGTCTGAGAAAGCGCGCCAATTTGTTATTTGTGCCGCGTTTAGAAAGCTACACCCAAGTGAAGTGCGGGGGGGGGTCGTGCAACAACCAAGTGCTGACTCGTTCGTCGTGGAGCCAGGTGCGATTAGAGGTATTTTGAGATTAGTAAAACATTTGTTCGAAGTAATATTTTGGAATCTGTAAACAGTATTTGAAGTATGCGATGGTATTAATTATTGATAATTATTATTGCTATGCTACTGAACTGTCATATTTCACGACATTTTTGAGCTTAATAACTCACAGTGTGAGTGAGAATTTTTCTTGTATACATCTAAGGGTCCCTAAGATCGGACACTCTAAATGTCCCGTAAAACCGGTCAAATTTTAAGTAAGGCTTTTTGGTTTAATTTTTTTTTTTTAATCAACATGGGTCAACCCAAAAATACCATCAAACGTGAAACAATGAAAAAAATCAGAAACGTTTATTTCAAATAGACCAATTACAGGCACTTTTGAATTGTCACAATGTCGGTCAGTCAAAACAAAAATTACAAGTGAAGCAAAATTGCACGTTTCAAAGCGTAGATCTCTATGGAGAAGAACGTGCAATAAACTCCATGGACGCTCTTTTAAATCATAATATTATGAGTTATCTTGGTTACATATTTCTTATCGCTTCTAATATGTGAGCACAATGTAGATAAGTAATAATAATTAACATAAAAAATAAAAATAAACTAATTAAAAAAAATACAAATTGAATTAAGTCACTGGCAGCTAAGAGATGACCAGTCTCAACTGACGGCACCCGTTCACGAGCATGACGCGTGCATCAGCCTTACTCAGCTCAACCAATTTGAAGGGAACTGAATGACCCAATAACACGTGCCACCATCAGCGAGACATTTGAGTGAGCATGACAAACTCTCAACTGCCATGCTCGTAATGTCAAACAAGTTGTAACCTAATAAAAATGCTCCATGGTACTTCACATTCACCTTGAAAAGTGCTTCTACATTATACAATGCTATTGTTTCCAAATACAAAAGGTAATAAATTATCATAAGCTCTATTGAAATAAACAAATAAAATAAAATAAAAAACATTTCGAAAACAACAATACAAAAAGGGGAATAGTATCTCTTCCAATATTTATATATATATTTAAAAAAAAAAAAAATTTGAAGGTAAAAGTGGCTGTGGCTGCGGAGCAGGACCGGCATTTAGCCAAGCGTTTTTATCAAGGATATAATCTTCTAGTTTATAATACGCTTGTCTACATAGTGTGCGTTTAATGCATGCTTTAAATTTAGACTCATTTAGTTGTAGAATCTCAACTGTTATCTTATTATAAAATTTTACACAGTACCCCATGAAAGAACTATGTAGAAGGTGAAATCAAAAAGTATTCACAGAGAAAGTCATCTGAAGTCTACAATGTTCCAAAAAGTACCCTATTTGACTACATTAAAAAGTTAAGCGTTGATTTGTCCTAATGTAATTGTCATATGGTAATAATATTGTTCTATTGTAATTGTTATCAGTAAGAATTTCTTGTTAAAACTAATGTTTCAGTTTAAATAATTATAGTAAAGTTGACTGTCCGATATTAGAAGACCTTTTCCAAAATGTTATTTTTACCGTATAAGTTGTTCCTTATTATCTAATACATATAAAGTAATATTTGAGACTAATATATCTATGTGATTATTACATATATATTTAAGAGTTCATTAAACCTAAAAAAAAAACAAATAATACTATTACTAACATTTTTTTTATTATTCCTTAAGTGTCCGGTACTCGGGGACCTCCCCCTACGCGTATTTACATTCTGTACATGGCCAGAACGCATCCATAGGAAACTGCTCGCGTATATATTGTAGTGCAGTTTTTAAATTTGCGATTACAATGTATACACAAATTTTGCGTACTACTCGTGTATAGTTTGTAACTTAGACGCGCACATGCGTATTTCCATTGTATACAAGGCCAGAATGCAGCCATAGGAAACTGCTCGCGTATACTTTGTATTGCTATTTTTAAATCTACAATGACAATGTTTACACGAATTATGCTCACTGGTCTTAACGTGTTCCCAAACTATACTACTGTTAATATCACTTACGCCTGACAAAAGCTGCGATATAGTTTAATAAAATCATTTATGCATATAATGGAATGAAGTTTTAACATTATTAATGTAGAATTAGATAAAAAATAATGGCTTTTAACTTAACCAAACCCAAAGGAGATCCCCTTCTAATGTTAGTGAATCATTTGAAACCGCTAATCAAAACAAACAGCACGTGCCGAAAGATGATGCAATGTTTAGAATAGACACGCAGATATGATTACCATATAATAGAAAGAGAGGTCAACAAATCAAAATGGCGATTATGCAACTGCTCGCGTATAGTTTGTAATCTAGAGTTTTTCGCGCCTATTCCGATCTATACACGATTAGTATGCATGCGGACTAGCACTGTATATTATGGTACAAAGCTAGTTACTTTGGCTACTACAAAGTATACGCGAGTATTTGCGTACTACTCTTGTATAAATTGTAATCGCAAATTTAAAACCTGCACTACAATGTATACGCGAGCAGTTTCCTATGGATGCGTTCTGGCCATGTACAGAATGTAAATACGCTCCCCCTACATCTTATCTTAACCAATTATGGGTTATCATTGGTGCCTTCACCGGGATCAGTAATGAAATGAAAATCATTGTCTTCCATTATTATTTACAATAAACCTTTATACCTTCACTGGTATTCCAGAGCCACAGTTCTCAGAAGCATCGACCCACTCCAAAGAACTCAAGTCCCCAACTTGAGCACTTTGTAGCATCACATTGCTGCTCACTTTTGCATTTTCTTGTACTGGGACGTAATATTCACCTCCCCATTTACCCTAAAAATTAATGTCGTTGTTTAAAATTGAAGTTGCTGATTACACTATATCGATATCAAAGTTATTACTTACGTGATCAAAAACAGTGAACGCTAAATCTATATCCGGTAGGTCATCCAAAAAGAAATTGTTCCCTTCTTCATTATTAACAGTTACTAGGTAAATATTGTTTCTTTGTACATCTTTTCTCCAACATTGTACTAGTTGTTTGAGACCAGATGGAGCTGGGTAGGGAGCGACGATAAGAAGGCGATGGTGAGGGGAGAGATTGGCGCGGGCGGCGGTGAGAAGGGTAAAATCAAGATTTGCACGCACTGTTATAGCCGTAGTGGGTGCTGCCACCTGATTAGGCCGCCAGCGCATCAGATCTAAGCGAGTGCGTTCGTTGCTGTGCGCTGACAGTTGACGAAACAGAGACTTTGGCCGAACGCGGCCTCCGTACAAATTATCTTCTTCGCTCACTACGAAGGAGTCTCGTTGAAGCGCGAAGTGTAGCATTTGACATATCTGTGGATTTTCAAATTATACATAATTTCCTTACCAAGTTATTAAGATGTATATTCCAAGAAAAAAAGACACTTGGCGTGACCGAAGGGCTGGCTTTTACTTTGGACAAAGGATTAGCATATATACAGTATGGCAATGCCACCAATGTCTTTTGGGTACATTATCAGTCGATAGCGATGCATACTCTAGTGTACTTTTAGTTAGTTCTTAAGGGTCTTTATTTAATATTTTTTTAGATTTTATATACATATATTATGATAGTTAATTAAGTGATTCTTTAAATATATAAATATTTGAAGACTTGAAAATTAATTTAAATTTTATTTTAAATGTAAATAACAAAATGATTATGTCTTACTTCATCATCGGTTGATAGATTACAGACGATAGCAAGGTCTGCCTTTTTAAGTGAGCTGCCACTATTTTTTGTAGAATTCAAGTCTCCAAGATTGAACTCTTCGTAACTAATGTTGACTCCATAAACGCTAGATCCAATTTTCTTCATCTCTTCAAAGACATAGCCCTCCATTTGGTTGTTTGTGATACCAACCACTTTAATAGAGTCTTTGTTAATATTTTCAGCAACCATTTGCAAGAATACTTGCAGTGAAATTGAAACCTGGTTATTAAAATGATATTTATTAGTTCTATTATCACGATGATTTCGACTATGAATATCATAATCGAAATCATCTTTTTCAACAATCTATCCTTATCCCCACTTATTTGGCATCAGCGTAGTATGTCATCTCTCATGTATATCTACCAACCGTACCTAAACAGTTACCCTCCTCAAACTATAATCATCTTCATACTAAACCCAACTAGTTAACCATATCGAGCCATATCGTTTCAAAAGTAAAAGTTGTTGTTTGAATGTTTTAAAGATACTTACTTGTTGATCTACTTGGAAATTAGAAACAAACTTCAGCGTCTGTAACGCCATGTTATTTTTATTAATAGCAGGCAAATTGCGGTATCTTATATTTTCCATCATTACTCCTCCACATCTGAATATGAAAAAGAAGAATTACATCTAACTAAAAGGTCAATTTGCTCACAATTTAACATTCTATCTTCAACGGTTTCGATTGATGTTGATACGGCATCGTCATCAAATGAGATAGTGATTAAATGCATGAGCTAATACGAGTAAAACAATTAAAATGAATACTTGTTTTACCTTACGAAGTCATATTGCTCTAATATCTCAGCTTTATACAAGACTTTGTCCTCTGAAACAGTCTGCAACTTGAGATGCTTCTCTACATCAACAGTTATTCTCCTGATGTGTGTGGGCAGGGTAACTCCATCATGTGGTTGTCGCAACATATTCAGCTGCAGTAGGCCGTCGATGAACGTGACCCAGTTATTGCGCCACACCAGAGAAGCTTCATCCAGAGAAGAGCTTGCGGCTTTGATGCTGCGGAACTCACCACTGTGAAGACAATTTCTTGTTTTAAACCTGCCTTTGATTTTTGTTTAATCTATTGACGAGATATGCTAAAAATTTTCGTGTTTTAAAATGAAACTGAAAACTTGATCTAACTAATGAGGTGCTCATAAAAACGAATACGCAACATTTAATACTATGTAACAAGCGCTATTGGTTCTGTCTTTTTGAAATCCACTAGTCACTTCAATTTTTTATGTCGCCTTACTTTGTTTTTTAACGAAAGCTTTATATGTTTCCTTGGTCTTTTGTCAGATGTAGATATTACATCGTCTTTTATAGAGTAGGAGCGAAGAATCATAGTGATTGTAACCCTAAGATTCCGCTCTGTTCTTACAAAAGTAAAGATTCCTTACCTATACAAGTGGTCTCGTTCACGCAACAAGTCATAGATATCTTCAGCAGTGAGTTTCATGTCTTGGGATTCTTTGAGACGTATTTCGTCTTTTGTATCTTTTGGTATTAAAACAAGGATCGTACCTGTTGCTACTTTTATTTCATCATCATAAACCTATGAAACCAAATGCAAGAGTTATTTAAAAAATAATAATATTTAGTCTTGCAGCCATTCTGGAAAGGTCATGCGGATATAGACCTACCTACCTATAGACTTAATATTATCAAAGGCATCACAGGTGAATTCGATACTATCCTAATACATTTGCAGCCACTTGTTTCCAGTCTAACCAAATGCGGCTGAATACCTATACTTTATATGGAGCGACTACATAAGACCTCCACATCTCAGTTACTGAGCAACACGATACTCCTGACTTTCTGGCGTCTGACTACACGCTTTCCGAGACACAAGGTGTCAGTAATGTCCTAAAAAAACTTTGAAAAGGACATATGGTTGAAAAATTTACATTGGTACTTGCCAATGTTATTTTTTGAATTCCTGAGGATTTTATTTATGATTATATATATTCCGAAGAACTAAAGTATTTTCAGAAGTTTTAGTACATGCCTCAAAACATCCAGTCCCTCTTTGCAGTGCAGCTCTGAGTTTCAGTTGACTCTGTGTATGCATCACAAGTTGTGAGTACAAGTGCACGTCGCGGAATTCCACGGACAATTGCTTCTTGGGAACACCCATAGTCATAGCCAGAGTGTCCCATACAGCCACCAGGGTCGATGCAAAAGGAAATACTATTTGTTCTGTAAAAAAAAATCAATAATTGAGACCATAGCACCAAACTTAGCTTTAATTTTTAGTTTGTGTGTTTTTAATTTTTAAATTAAAATTTAATTTGTGTGTGGACCAAGGAGTCTTTCCAGATATAATGAAATACAGTAAGGTTATACCACTTTTTGAATCCGATGACTATAATGACACTAACAATTACAGATTTTTAACAGTATTGCCAGTTTCAAGTAAGGTGTTTGAAAAAGTTATGCTTAATCAAATGCTTTACCATTTTAACAGCAATAAAATCTTTCACGATCAGATGTATGGTTTCACCAAAGGACGTTGCACGACTGACGCTGGTCTCACTTTATTAAAACATATTTATATTTGCAGCGTGGGAAGAAGCCGAAGATGCGATAGGATTTTTTTTGACCTCTCAGAGGCTTATGATTACGTTAATCACGAAACCTTGCTTTTAAAGCTAGAATATTATGGGCTAGGTAAACTTGCACTCAGCTTGGTGAAATCATATTTAAATGACAGGCATCAGCAAGTTCAAATAAACGGTGTTGTAAGAATTCTCAGGGTTTGAAAGTCAAAATGGGTGTACCACAAGGCTCAATATTGGGTCCTTTCCTATTTTTAGTATACAGGCTGTTTGGTGCATCGTGTGCCAAATTGAAATGGTCGTCGGGAGGCGTCATTTACTATCCTTTCAGATCCCTAAAACTTCTCATGCCCCGTGGATTTTTTTTTCATCGACTTTTTATTGTTTTATGAAAATAAGACCCAAATTTTTCATTCAAATAGATATTTTTAAAAAATATAGAAGGCGTAGACGTAGAGTACTTTTAAATTTAAAATTAGTGACATTAGCTATCTAGTTTTTTTTAATTTACTTGCAAAGTTTTGGACTTAAATTAATGCTGTCCATGTTACAGCTATTTACGTGGCTGTCGGTTGAGACTGGTCATTTCTAATATAATCCTTTTTTACACGGCGACCCCAAAAAAGGTGTGTCATACTACAGACTAAACAAAATTTTTCATCGCAAGCGGGGGACTTTTTTATATAAGAAAGTATTCTACAGACTGGTCCCCCGACAGCGATGAAAAATTTTGTTTTGTAGATCAAGTAGTTTTCGAAACATCGTGTTTAGTCTACAGACTAAACACGAAAAAAAACGAACGAACGAACTAAACGGCCCCAAAAAAGGATTATATTAGAAATGACCAGTCTCAACCGACAGCCCCCGTCTACGGCCATTACGCGTACCTATTCAGCAGCACCACAGCTCAACTATTTTTAATTGTAAACCTAATTTAATTTTAAAGATGAAGTTTTAAAGAACATCCCACCGTTGCGGGCCGAGGAAATTCTGAAAAGGAAACCCGCAATCCTAGAACGCAAAGGGCAACTGGAGGATACATTTGTGGTTTTAGTCACTAAAAACCTAACTTAACCTAACACGCCTTTGCGCTCCACCCTAAAGCAAGAGAAATAATTGGATGATTTCCCACTTCATACGAAAAAAATCTGGGCAAGTGCGAGTCGGACTCGCGCTCTGAGAGTTCCGTACAAACTTATCTATGTAAATAGTTCGACTCCCGAATGGAGTCTCATAGATTTTTCCGAATTGCACCACCACAATTAACAAAAAATTTACAGTTTTCAGATTTATCCCTATACTTGTGCTATAAGACCTTGCTTTATGTCAAATTTCAGGATTCTGCGTAAACGGGAAGTACCTTATGAATTTTGATTCCTTCGAGAGTGTCGAAATGTACATTTTTTACGACATAAACGGCCGTAAGAATCGTTTTTTTTTTCGTTAACTTAGAAATCTGATTTTTCCACAGCTCTAGGGTCCGCAGACTTAAGTATAATAATATAGTTTTAATTTCAACTCGATGCTTCTACGCGTTCTCAAGATAAGAGGTCTTGACAGACAGACAGACGGAAAAAAAATGATCCAATAAGGGTTCCGCTTTTTCCTTTTGAGGTACGGAACCCTAAAAAAACGTGCTAGTTCGACGCTGAATAGTAATGAAGAAACGATAAAGGTACCTCTAATGACGTGTCCTCTCAGGTGTTCATATTCCTTATCGTGCAAAGATATTTTATATGTGCAAGCTGCAACCTTCCTTCTGCTAGCGCTATTATAATGAGGCATTGGCCTGAAAAAAAAAACAGTATTATAATCATCGGCTGGGCTGCGTTCGGGAAGTTCCAAGACGAAAGTCCAGTGGTGCGTATTGCCAGTGATGCCACATGGCGTCAAAAGGTGGTCATTTACAATGGGCCTCATCAGAAGACTTAAAGTCACCCAAAGAGCAATGGAAAGGGCTATGCTTGGAGTTTCCTTGCGTAATCAAATCAGGAATGAGGATGTCCGCAGGTTCTGGAATGGCGACCACGAACCGGAAGACGTAACGATGAAAGGCCTCCTACAAGGTGGACCGATGACCTGGTAAGGGTTGTGGGAATCCGATGGATACGAGACGCACCGGACCGTTCATTATGGCGACACTTGAGGGAGGCCTATGTCCAACAGTGGATGTCTTTCGGCTGAAATGATGATGATGATGATTATAAACATCCACATTCAAAAAATTTATATGCTACATGTAACTAGAATATCATTCATCATCTTTATATACTACTTACTCTATAGTTACATCTAAAAATAATAATAAAAGCCCTAAACTAATAGTTTGCCATTCAGCGTGGCAATGCCGCCAGTCTTTTGGCCACATTGCCAGTCGACAGCGATGTGGAAGAGTTTTTTGACGCCATATTCAAGTTTGTTTTTAGTTAGTTGTAATTATTATATATATCTTATGCTAAGCTATGCTATGCTATATGTATGTCGTGGCCAGATCATAGAAATTGATCACTTCATGATATGGCCAACTAAATTTGTTTAAATAAAACATTTTTATATTTTGATTTTAGTAGTAGTAGTAGTAAGTGTTTTTTGGTAGTTTAATAATATTCCTATGGACAAGTACTACAAGTGTTTTAATTTGTTGTCCTATTGTCAGCGCCACGTTGTATACAACCCTAGTTTTTAATTAGTAAAAAAAAATTGGGACTATCCGTACCCGTTACTGATCATATTTTTGTAGTCAAATGTAAAAATTATGAAATCCCAAAATGGTCCACAATAATTTCTCATAATTGGTAAATGCATAATTGAATCGATCATTCATAACAATTGCTACTAGAAAATACTACGCGCAGTGTTTTTCCATTTTGATCTTTATAATAAATAAATAATCAACAGCCTGTACAATATTTCCATAAATTCAGTGACATTTTGGGATATAAACAAATGCTAATAACTTTGCTGTTTTTGAATATTATTTATTGAGATTTAACTTAAATAATAACATAAATATATCTCTTACCATTTTTCTCCATGGGCCCACTCGACCAAATGGGAAAGGAATGGCGTCTCTGTAGATACAGGCATCTCAACCTTCGGATAGAGAACTTTAACTTTTGGGTTGTATCCCTCCATATATAATCTAGAAACAAAAGCAGTAAATAACTAATCGAAATTACAAGAAACTTGATCTTTCACCACTCACCACTTGCAACCTGGTGGTTAAAATGCAGAAAGAGATCCAGCAAGCAAGTCTGAGTACACAGACAAGGCACAACAAAGCTCTCTAGTGCAGACGTATATGGACACCCAACTCCAGCTAAACTGACCCCAGCTAAAAAACAATACACATTCACCACATGATTCTAAAAATTATTACTGCGCAGCCAATTGTTCGAAGTTCGGAGCGGTCAAGATATTTCAACCGCACTGCACCTAGTGTTCAATGAATGAATGGGGGAAGTTTAAGCCACTAAAACTAAAATGAAACACGTACTTGCCAACTGCTTCAAGCAGTAGGAATGTGTCGTCAGCGAGTCCACGCCTGGTAAGTGCTATGTTTCTGCAGTCTGCAGGTAGAGACCGCTTCAGGATGGCTTGCAGTAGACCATGAGGAGCTATCTCGACTAGTACTGCGTTGGCCGGTATATGTTTCAAAGTCTCCTCGAATAGCACCGGGTTCTAAAGCAGAAAGAAAATGCCGTTTTGTAAAAAAAAAATACAACCGAGTTCCAAAAGAAAGGAATAAAATTTACAAAATAAAATCAGCCTACTAACTGTTTTATTTCATACAAGTACGAACAGTCAGGGACGTGCGAGCAATACAAGTGTATAAGCCCGGCTTGATGTGACAATAATACCTCACCACACACCTCACCACACCACATTTATCTATACCATAGAACACAACAAAATAATGAATTAGATTAAATCAAACTCTAATTTTTAAACTTCGCGCGCCTACGCGGTTACGCTAAGTTGCCATTTCGTGTTCATTAACGATACGTAGGACATGCACATTATGCAATGTTGCCGCTCTGAGCACAATCTCTCCGATTTCATGTTAGAGTGAAATCGGACAAAAAAAGAGATGAACACTAGTGTGTTGCTGCCTCTTTCTGTCGCAGAGGCTTTGTATTTGACTTGATGTGCCATCTCACTTTTCCCTAAAAAAGTGGTTAAAGTTTATTATCTTTGAAATTAATTTCGAAATACATGCCACACATTTTAATTGTTCCTTGTGATGGATTAAAATGTGTAGAAAAAATACTTGACCAGGGAAAGACTTTGAGTTTTAGAGATAAACATGATCTCGTAACTTCACCTAAACCTACCCTGATTTGAATATTTCTCAGAAAACTAAATCACATCATTGGTAGTTTCATCGTTCGGTTTACAAAACTTATTGTATTGCAGGCTGCTCGCATTTAAACAAATTGTTCTGTGGTGTTGCATATTTTTTTCAAACGATAAGAATGCTTGGAATACATCAGGTTATAATGACATAACTTCGCTGGTGCTATGAATAGACATCAGAATTCTCAAAAGCACTTGAATGCTGTTATTTCATTCTGTAGTTTTAGTAAACCGTAAACAGAAACTTGGTTCTCTTTCTCGACCGATATCTGTGTTCTCGACAGTTACGTGACGAAATTTCTAAGTGTGTACTAGAGAAACGAAGAGCGAAAAGCTATAGCTGTTTAAAATGTGAGTATTAGCTAATTGTATTACATATCAATATCGTAAACAAATGATTGATTTCATTGATTACTACAATCTTTTGTGCGCCATCTAGTGAATTATTCAGAAGTAGCCAGCTAGAATTTTGTTCTGAGCGAGCAAGAGTTGCCAAAAAATATCAAAAGATGGCTCTTACATATTTTAAGTCATTTATGATACAGGTTATGATGTTTACATAATTTCTATCTTATTATTAACAAATGAAAATGTAGAAATTAAAATCAGCATTACAACAAGAAATTTTGCACTGATGATACGTGACGGCAGATTATAGCGCGAGTTTTTTTTTATTCGGAATATTAGGTACATAATAATAATAATAATAACCCCATCACCGTATCTCTACGTTGACGTCGTGGTGGGGCTTGCGTGCTCCAATATACCCTAGGTCTGTATCGGTAAAGTTTGCTTTGCCGTAATATGCCTAGGGTGAGGGGCCAGACTAAGAGAGATACAATCCGCAGTGCAGTTTTGTGGCGAACTGTTGGGCATTAGCGACCCCACGGACCCGATCTCCCGGGAGAATTCTTGTTCTTCATCTCCGGCTTGCCTTTATTGGCCGGCCGTAGTGAACACTGACGAGGAACTGAGCTCCCACCTCTCTCTTGCCTTTATTGGCTGGCTTAAGTGGAGATTCGCAAGAGCAAACGTGCTCGGGAGAAGGATGTATAATCCAGTAAGGTGCTGGTAGGGATCTTGACCGTACTTCCGGGATTGTCCTGATAGCCGTGGTATACCTCTCCACTCCTTAAGCACCTCAGGATATGTTGCCCTCTTGTTGCTACGTCACTTCGTGCTAGCAGCCGTTTTTGGGGGCCCATTTATTGAGTGTGCAAGTCACCCCCTGCCTTTTTTCGATGCATATTAATAACGTTGTTCAGGCAGGGGCCATAGTCTTGACATAGTTCCATGTTACCAGTCCACTTAAGACTCCAAAAACCATAGCCCTATTATCTTTGTTCTCCATATGTCGCAACAGTTTTTCAATAACCGGGGGTTGTCCTTGGGTGCACTAGCATAGCGCGTACAGGGATAATCGTCGGTTGGTATCATGTTCCATTATAATTGTCTAAAGGGCCTCTGCGAGTTGGATTCGGCTCCTCGTACGCCTCCCAAAGGTCCAGGACCTCAGGGTCCTGAGATAAATAAATAAAAATAATAATCCTTTTATTGTCCAGAAAAACATGACATAATGTAATAAAATACACTATCCTCCACACTAGGATTCCCTGTGTCGTGGAGGGTAGTCTCTTTCGTCGTAACATACATTGTACAATAACCGGAATAAAAAGAGTAAAGTAAAAAATAAAAAACAAAAAAGTGCGAGTGGAACATGCGTGATGAGTTTGTGTGAGTAAGTGTGAGAGTGTGTGTATATATGTGAGGGTGTGTGTGTATTGGGGGTGTGTACGGGTGTAAGCATATGTGTGAGAGTGAGTGTGTGTGTATTTCAGTTTGTATGAGATTGTGTGTACGCGGGTATGAGAGTGTGTGTCTATGTTTGTGATGTATATGAGTGGGAGTTCGTAAACAGAAATAAATAATTATATAATAATGGTAATAATAGATAAGAGTGCGGTTTGTTATTTATACGGATTTTTTAAAAACGATTCTGTCGTATCATAATTCAAATTTTTTAGAAATTTTATTACATGTGTCTTACATTTATTCTTTGTCATTTGTAGGATGTTTAGTTCCTTATTAAGATTAGAATAAATAAATGGACCCATAAATCGGAAGCATCTTTTGCCGAATTCGAGTCTGGTTCTTGGTTTCTGCCATATCGCTTTCCTGCGAGAGCGGCAACTACTTTGGGTTGTGTTGTGAGCATTTCTATGGAACTTGATTGCTACAGCCAGGATATAAAGTTGCCTAACACGCAGTACATTGCTTTTTGAATATAGAAGATTGGTGGGAAATCTCATTGGTTTCCTATAAGCTACTTTTAGAATGGCCCGCTGCGAGCGTTCTACTTTTATAAAATGACTCTTATGTGCAACTCCCCAAGTTGTAATGCAGTAATTGAGAATAGGCTCGCATAATGTGTAGTAGACCATCCTCAATATCTTTTCATTTGCAATTTGACCCAACCTTTTAAATATGTGCAGCAGTTTTCTTACACGCCCATTTACATGCTGGATTTGCTTAGTCCAAGTAATGTATTGGTCTATGTATATACCAAGATATTTCATGTGAGGTACCTGTTCAAAGGCTGGACATGAGCAAGCAGACTCCCCACGGTTATTGCAGGTGTGCAATGTAACGGCTAGATTGGATGGACAGGGGTTTTTTTTGCTAACATTAAAGTTGACCACTTTTGTTTTCTCAACATTAAGTGTCAGCAAATTATAGGTTAGCCATGTAGCTACCTGATTTACTCCTGCCTCTGCCGCTACATGAACAGACTCCCAGGATCTGCCATAAAATATAATGGCGGTGTCATCGGCGTATGTAAATATTTGAGCATTCTGTACTGGTAAGGAACAGAGACTGTTGATATAAACAATAAAGAGAGTAGGCCCAAGAACGCTGCCTTGTGGCACGCCATAGTTGAGGCTAGCATATGCACTATAATTATTATTTATACCCAGTCTCTGTGTACGGTCTGTTAAATATGATTGGAACCAGTCAAGAGCCGTGCCACGGATACCAATACTCTCCAGTTTTTTTAAAAGAATACTTCTAGAAACTGTATCAAAGGCTTTCGCCAGGTCCAGGAAGATGCCAGTGCACTTATAACCATCGTCCAGTTTGGAAACTACGAAATCCACTAACTGTGTCACTGCATCCTCCGTAGACCTGTATTTGCGAAAGCCATATTGATTGTTGGATAGTATAGTATTCTTCTCTAGAAAGTTCAGTAACCTGGTATTCATTATTTTTTCGAGAATTTTTGATAAGGATGTGAGTAGGGAAATTGGTCGATAATTCGATGTTATTGTTTTGTCTCCGGATTTGAAAATTGGGCAAACATTAACCTTTTTCATTGCCAAAGGAACTGTCCCCGTTGTAATGCTTAGGTTACATATAAACGCTATTGGTGAGGCCAGATGAATTTTGTTTAATTTAAGAATTTTATTTGTAACACCATCCCAGCCAGGAGCCGAGGAGTCTTTTAGGTTTGAGACTATCTTAATGACTTCGTAACTATCAGTTGGACTGACAAAGAAAGAGTTACTTGGAGTTGATGATTTATAAATATTACTGGAAATGCTAGCCAAATCGGATTCAGTTTTGTTAAGAAGCGAGAGAGATTTTTCAGCAAGCCGTTCTCCCACAGAGGTAAAAAAGTGATTTGCCTTGTCAAGGGACTCCTTAGGATCAGGACAAGCTTGCAAGAGTTCAGAGCTATTTGAGTTGGAAATTGTAAAGTTACAAATCTTTTTAATAGCTGTCCATGTCTTTTTACTGTTTCCTTGGGCATTTTCTATAGTGTTTCTATCGTGAGCGTTTTTAAGATTTTGAATTAGATTATTACAATGATTTCTATACATTTTATATCGCTGCTGTATAACTGGGTTATTTTTGTTATCCTTTTTACTAGCCTCGATATGTAGGCGATCTCTTTTACGAACACATTTCATTAATCCTTCAGACATCCAAGGTTTTTTAATAGTTTTTGAGTTTAGAATATTTTCTTCAGTTTTATATTTTTCTATTGTTTTATTTAGTTTATTTGTAAAATCTGTTAGAGCATCGTTTACGTTAGTGTGATTATAAATGCAATCCCAATTTATATCTTCAATAGCCTTTGTCAAACTAGGGTAATCAATTTTAATTTTATGTCTTGTGTCAGGTAAAGAGCATGGTGAATCCTTGGAGATACCCATGATGACCGTGTCATGATCAGTTATACCCGAAGTATAGACTATTACTTTTGCAGGTTTTTTAGTTTTTAACATGACGTGGTCTAGACATGTCTTGTCATGTGTCGGATATTGATGTCCTGGGTAGAAACCGTAATGACCAGTTAAGTCTAGATAGTCAGTGGCACGTTTGTCTCTGGAGCTTGGTGAGATATCAATATTAATATCTCCCACGATAGCACAACTTGGAGTATTACATACTTGCATAATTTTCTCTAGTGAGGTACAAAAATTTTGGATATTATGAAAAGATGGAGACCTGTAGATAGCACAAATCGAGAGTTCATTAGCTACTTGGATAATTAAACAGTTTGCGTCCATAAAAGTAGGTTCTTCTATTACCAATTTAATGTTATTTTTGTAAAAAACAGCAATGCCATCATTTTGGTTAAGATATTTTTTGGAATAATAACCGATATAATTATTAAGATACAGTAAAGGTGTTGAAGCGTTTAGGCGACATTCGGTCAGGATTATGATGTCGGGAAGAAAGTTTAAGGCAGTCAGAAAAACTGAAAAATTGTCGAATTTTTTTAAAATGCTTGTTGCTTGCTTAAAATGATTATTGTTAGTTGTGTCGCGACATCTCCTAATTCGTGCAGGCAATCTTGTGGGTTACTATTTTTCCTACTTATGTAGATATCCGTCTCATCAATGTCTTGAATCAAAGTATGTTGGTTAGCCATAGTTGTGGAGAAGGTGGAATGAGGGCCGATTTATATCGTATTCTAATGTAATATATAATAGACACATTAATATGTTTGGTATTCTGTTAGTTTTGGGGTGTTGTGTGTTGTGTATGTGATTGGTAATGTATAAATATTGAATGAGATATAGTATAAGTGGATATAGTGTGAAAAGTGTTATGTTTTGTTCTGTCCATTGAGGTACAAAAATTGTTTTAAGCTTTGTAGATTTCTCGTAGCTGTTGAAATGTATGTTCATTTTTGATAATTTCATACTTGTCGCCTTCTTTCTTGCGTAGGAAAACATGGGTAGGTAGTAGATAAGTCAAAGTTCCTTGGCTTGCCCCCTATAAAGCTATCTGGCACGCCACTGCGAACAATATGTACATAGTTAGATTTTAATATAAATACTTTAGTTGATGTTTAAGATGTTTTTTATGTACATATGCAAAGGAAGTAACTTAAATTGCAGCAGCCAGATTTTATGGAATTTCAAAAAAGATTTAAAAAAATACAGCTGATTTAAAAATTAAAAATAAGTTTAATTTTACTGTCGTGGAATAAGAGACGAAAAAGAACGTGTATATGTAATACAATTAGCTAATACTCACATTTTAAACAGCCATAGCTTTTCGTTCTTCGTTTCTTTAGTACACACTTAGAAATTTCGTCACGTAACTGTCGAGAACACAGATATCGGTCGAGAAAGAGAACCAAGTTTCTGTTTACGGTTTACTAAAACTACAGAATGAAATAACAGCATTCAAGTGCTTTTGAGAATTCTGATGTCTATTCATAGCACCAGCGAAGTTATTTAAGTCATTATAACCTGATGTATTCCAAGCATTCTTAACGTTTGAGAATAATATGCAACACCACAGAACAATTTGTTTAAATGCGAGCAGCCTGCAATACAATAAGTTTTGTAAACCGAACGATGAAACTACCAATGATGTGATTTAGTTTTCTGAGAAATATTCAAATCAGGGGTAGGTTTAGGTAAAGTTACGAGATCATATTTATCTCTAAAACTCAAAGTCTTTCCCTGGTCAAGTATTTTTTCTACACATTTTAATCCATCACAAGAAACAATTAAAATGTATGGCATGTATTTCCGAATTAATTTCAAAGATAATAAACTTTAATCACTTCAAAACCAAGTAAGTTACAGCAATAACTAATCATAAAACTTTAACTTTAAATGACAGAAATAAAAAAAAATATTTCAAAAGAATTACGTAAACACGTTAACCGCTCAAAGCAAATCTGAACTAATTTGTTTGCGGAACTGTTTTACGCGTCATAGATAAAGGTCGCCTCGTAGTTTGCGTAGTAAAAGTTCATAGATTAAAAATAATAAGTTGAGCTTATTTTAATATGATTTTAATAGAAAAACGCTCTATGAGTACTTGCACACAGTATCAAATTTTACTCACACACACATTTTTATGTTTTCATAGGGAAAAGTGAGATGGCACATCAAGCCAAATACAAAGCCTCTGCGACAGAAAGAGGCAGCAACACACTAGTGTTCATCTCTTTTTTTGTTAAGTGTTAGAGTGAAATCGGAGAGATTGTGCTCAGAGCGGCAACATTACATAATGTGCATGTCCTACGTATCGTGAATGAACACGAAATGGCAACTTAGCGTAACCGCGTAGGCGCGCGAAGTTTAAAAATTAGAGTTTGATTTAATCTAATTCATTATTTTGTTGTGTTCTATGATAAATGTGGTGTGGTGAGGTGTGTGGTGAGGTATTGTTGTCACATCAAGCCGGGCTTATACACTTGTATTGCTCGCACGTCCCTGGGTCCGACTATCTTTTTTATAAAAATTATATTTTTATCTACTAAAATATGAGACAAGTCAGAAAAGACCAGGTTGTACAAGTAGTTTATAACAATTAAATATATTATGGTACTTACAAGAAGGTTGTTGGTGTGGTACTCAGCCGACGAGTACTTAGCCAGGGGCGTCTCCCATTTATCGAACGGTATTGAAGTCGAAACCCATTTCTCGCTTCGAACTTTTGGGGTCTTAATTACTTCGCTTAAATATTTCAGCAAGCCAGGACCTGTTTTTTTTTTGAAGTGAAAACTTCTTTAGCGGCGTTGTACACTTTTTTTGTAATGGGTAAAAAATGTTAAACTCGCGTCAGGACACGTGACCTGATCGAAAATTCGTAAGACGATCGGCGTTGTACACTTTTTTTGTAATGGGTAAAAAATGTTAAACTCGCGTCAGGACACGTGACCTGATCAAAAATTCGTAAGACGATCCAAAACGCACAACGTTAATACTTAAGTTTTCACTTCTGCCGGCACTCCCAGAGTGCAACCCGTCATTTTTTTTTTAATTCATTTAAAGACACAAGTTCTACAATGTTCCATGGTTTTATAACAATAAGATTGATATTTGCTTACCAGCATCAGCAATATAACGTGAGTGATAAGCAATATTGGAGCATGGTACTTCCTTAGCGAAAATACTCTTAGCAGTTAACTCTGTAACGAACTCCTTCATAGTATCAGCAGGTCCTGAAATGGTACTAGATTCAGGCCCATTGTGACAAGCCACTTCAATTTCAGGAGGACACATTTTTACAATCTGTGAATAAAAGTGTGACGTTAATATGAATGCACATGCGTTGTCAAAATACAATTTCCAATTAGTAGGCATTTAAGAGGAGTTAAGGAGGATGTTGAGGCCCATAAACAAAAATGGGACACTAAGGAGTCATTAGACATTGTCATCACACATTAGGTTACGCAATATGAGTTTTCACTTACTCAAGAACACAAACGTTACAAAAGTGGTTAATCACACTCTCACCTGTTCATATCCTAGACCAATGGCAGCCATAGATCCTCGAATAAACGGAGTCTGCAGTGATACTAGACCGCGACTGTAGGCTGATAAAATCATCTCCTCTGCCGTCAAACAACCATCGGCGTATGCACATCCCAACTCACCTACACTGTGACCTGTAGGAAAGAATTATAGTTAATATGCTAAGAACACATCCCTGATGCACTGCAACGATATAGCAGCCCTATCAATTTTCTGAATGCGTATAATATTAGAATTCAATAGGGCAGTGGTGGCCGAGTGGTAACGGCCCCGACTTACAAGTAGTAGGTCGCGGGTTCAAACCCAGCCAGGCGCATCACTTAGTGTAATTTATTTCATCACCACTGCTCTTAAAACGGCGAAAAAAAACGTGAGGAAACCGGCATGTCCTAGAACCAAAACTTCAAAGACATGTGACATTCACCAACCCGCACTGGGCCCGCGTGGTGGATTACGGCCCATTCTCTCTCCTAGAGAGAGAAGACCTGAGTCCCAGCAGTGGGAACCTAACCTAACCTAACCTAAACATTTACTCTAGTCCCTTTCAGAAAAGATAATATTCCGCTGAATCAAGACCGCTCAGTGTATTGAGTCTTGAAGAAGACTATATACACAAGAATGAAACTATCGCGACGGATTGCCATCATAATCGGTAAAATATAAATATTGTCTCACCAATGATGCCATCGGGTACCAATCCCAGTTCGTTAAGGACATCAGTAAGACCTATTTGGATTGCAGCTATTCCCACGAATGAATGGAGAATGTTGTCGAAAATAGTCTTGTCTGGTGATGTTATTATATGGACGATATCTATTCCTTTTGGTTCCAAAGTTTTTCGGCACCTGAAATTTAATTAGAGGCGCCAGTAACAGAAAAGTTGAAAGGGAATCGTTTGTCTTGGTATGGTCATGTGAAGAGGAGAGATGAAACGCATGTTACTAAAAGAGTTATGAGTTTACATGTAGATGGATGGAGAGGGAGAGGGAGACCAAAGAAAAGATGGATGGATTGTGTGAAGAGTGATATGAAAGAAAAGGAAGTTAGTGATAGTATGACGAGTGACAGGGCAAAATGGAAGAAAAAAACGTGTTGCGCCGACCCCAAATAACACGGGACAAGGGCAGGAAGATGATGATGATTGTTTTCATACTTTATGTACATAAAGGGACAGAGGCGGACTTAATGCCTTAGGCATTTTCTACCAGCCACCTTTGGGTAATACAGAGAAAAATAGTGGTAGATGACAGACCTGAGTAAACGCTTTTAATTTCAACTCGATACCTCCACGCGTTCCTGAGATAAAGGGTCTTGACAGACAGACAGACAGATGAACAACAAAGTAATGCAATAAGGGATCCGTTTTTTTTCCTTTTGAAGTAAGGAACTCTAAAAACAGTTTTAAAAGACATTTACCGTTCTATAGCAGCAGCAAAGATAGGTATGCGCATAAGTTGCGTGCCCATACCAGCCCACTGCGAGCCCATCCCGCTGTACACAAACCACAACGGCCGTCGAACGTCGTCGAAGTACTCCGCCTTCTCACATAGACTCACTGTCTTCTGTTCTTCGTTCGTCTCTAGAATGATGAAACAATACAAATAGTCATTTTAAAAGCAATTATTGTTATTCCTCTTAAACGTGTATACCAGTGCAAATATCTTGGGCATGTGGTTTCTCACAACTGTGGAGATGATGCAGAAATGGAAAGAGAGAGCCGAGCAAGGTCATTCCGGGGGAACTTGCTAGCCCGCTGGTTTGCACGCTGCGCAGACACGCTAAAAGTAATGCTATTTAAAGCGTACTGTACATCTCTGTACTCGGCAAGCTTGTGTGCTAGATATACCCAAAGGCTTACAATGCTTTGCGCATCCAGTTTAAAAATGCCTACAGGGTGTTGTTGCGTCTGCTCTGATTCTGCAGTGCTTCCAGCATGGATGCCACGTGGCGCAAGAAGACAGCTTCTCTACGAAACCGACAGCATGGCAGTGGCAACATTCTCAACATTCTCATTTGTACTTTGTTGTGAACAGACGTGCCGAAGAATTATTGAAATTAATAAATAAAAACTTGCTGAATCGTGACCTGGTTTTACCTACTGACCGGATAACTGTGTCAAACGTAGTCATAATATGTACTCGTTATTTTACGTAAATAAATAATGTGTAAGGTGTTACCAAGCCAATAACTGTGTCACAATGGCAAGCAGCCCCTTCAGCCGGGGTGACCGATGTGCTCGGAGTCCACCTCCTACACCCGTGCCTACAGCTGCACCTAAACCAGTGCCCGCACTCGCATCTCATCCTCAGACGCCTAACCGAAGTAATAATTAAAGGTCATGGATGTGATTTCAACGCCGGAAATACAAAACTGGATGACGACTATTGACCAATGTCTAAACGAAGTGTGCACTATTGCATCAGAAGGCAAATTAAATACGGAACAAAAATGCGCATAAGTGCTTTATGCCGAAAAATTGGTCACGGCACGTCACAGATGGCTGTCCAGTACCAGTCGGTCAAGATGAAAGCAGTCATGGCAAACTCCACCGTGCAAACACTTGAAGACCAAATAGATCTGTCGCAGCAACTGCAAGAACTTAAGATGACAGTTGGAGCCTCTATAAAGCCAAATACGGGATCTTCCTTTGCTGATATGGTGAAAAAAGGTACCAACAAATTTATTCAGCCCTTAAATTTAAGTTCAGTGGCCATATATCCAAACGACAAACTAAAGTCCAGTGAGGAGACCAAATCACTTGTCCAAAAAATTATATGCCCAGAGCATAAGAGGACTACGCAAGACAAAAAATGGCGGCGTCATTATCAGCACTGAAACAAAAGACGACATTGAGAAGGTGAAAAAATCGATGCAGTCAACAAATTCAGGCCTTACAGTCGACGAACCTCAGAAAAGAAAACCTAGAGTCGTAATTATCGGAGTGCCTTCATCCATGCAAGTGAACCAAAATCTAGCCGATAAACTTCAGGATTGCAGCCTCGAGACCTTTTTGTCCTCCATTAAGCTGAGCCACAAGTCAGGTAAGAAGGATGCAGACACCTGTAACTTTATTATTGAAGTTTCTGCACAGATACGTAAAGCCCTGATATGTAAAGACAGAGTGTTTGTTAATTGGTCTTCCTGCCCTGTCAGAGACTTTACCTTAGTCATACGTTGTTATAAATGTCAGCAGTACGGACATGCGGCTAAATCATGTCGGGAGACCGCCTACACGTGTGGCCACTGTGGTGAATTGGGTCATTCCATCAAAGAATGCACTAAGAAGGCAGAGGAACCAAAATGCGCTACTTGCATGCACTTCAAAAAGCCAAGCAATCATAAGACAAGTGCAGCGGACTGTCCGGCGAAAAATATGGCTGAAAATAGGTACATAAACTCTATTGATTATGGAGGCGCCTAAGAGCGCCGTAAATTACGATTCTTCTTGGCCTTTGTTGTTATTTTTAATAATATTTTAATATGATTAATCATTTAATTAGTGACATAGACAATTTCTCTGTATCTCAATCACAAGTTTGTGACGTTGAACACTGCAAGCAATATCTCTCCTCTTACACTAGTCCATTAACCATATTAACCCAAAACATTCGTAGTGTTTTTAAGAATTTCGATAATTTTAGCATTCTTCTAAAACGTCTAGATATAAATTGTGACATTATTGTCTTAACTGAATGTTGGCTTGCTAAACAATATAACATACCACAAATTCCGGGATATTGTATGTATAAGAGTAACTCAACTTCCAATCAGAACGATGGGGTGATAGTTTATGCAAGAGATCATCTAAATGTGTCTGTCGTAGAGCCAAACATGCACGACTGTAGCAGATTGTTGGTTAAAATCGGAGCAGAATTTGCGATATTAGCTGTATATAGATCTGCCTCTTTTACGAATATAAAAAATGTCACTGACTCTCTAAACGACACCTTGCAGAACCTATCATCCTTCAAAAATATAATTTTAACTGGAGATATTAATATCAATATTCTTCCGGGAAGTGGAGACGCTTCTGCTGAGGAATATCTGAACCTATGCGCGTTCCATAGTTTGCTTCCCGCTCACACGCTTCCTACACATCAAAGTGGCTCCTGCTTGGATCATATAATGCTCAAGGCCAACTTCCCTGCACTCACCCTTGTAACTAATTCAACAATAACCGATCACAATGCTACCCTACTCATTCTTAATTGTAAATTGCCTAAGGTGGCCTCTCGCACGGTCTCTAAATTAAATTTACATAAATTTGAAGAAGACTTATGCAATATTGATTTTGCCCCAGTCTACAATTCCGATGATCCGCAGTTTTGTATGTTGTACCTAATTAAAAAAGTGCAAAATGCAATTCAGAAGAACACGGTCATATCTCGGTTAAATAACAAATACTGCAACATAAAACCATGGATCACGGCTGGTCTTATACGTTGTATGAAAAATAGAGATAAACTGCATATGAAAGCTAAAGTTAATCCGAATAATTTAATATTGCAACTGTCATATAAGCGATATCGTAACTTTTGTAACGACCCCATAAAAAAAGTAAAACGCAATTACGATAACACTGCACTAAAAGAGGCTGGTACAAATAACAAAAAGATCTGGAAAATTATTAAAAATGTGACGTATAATTCAAAACAGAATCAGTCTTCTTCAGGTTTATTACAGGCACATTCATCACAGTTAACATCTGCGAACATTGCAAATAATTTCTTTGTTAATGTGGGCAAGTGTCTAGCTGAAAATCGCAGTACCTAACAAGCTCATTGTTTGCATCTAGCACTAGCTTATCATCTTTTGTGTTACTAGATACTGACGAGACGGAAGTAGAAAGGATTATTATGGGTCTAAAAGACGACTGTGCAGTTGGCTGGGATAACATATCTAATAAAATTATTAAGCAATTCAAAGACCTTTTAGTACCACCGTTGACTTACATTTTTAATAAATGTTTAACTACAGGTGTGTTCCCCAAGTGCTTAAAAAAAGCTGTTGTTGTCCCAGTTTACAAATCAGGTAGTAAAGATCAAGTGACTAATTATAGGCCTATTTCCTTACTGCTAAAATATTAGAAAAGATTATAAACAACAGGCTTTATAAATATTTGGAGGATAAATCTATTCTCTCTAAGCGGCAGTTTGGATTTAGACCTAAAATGTCTACAGATGATGCTGTACATCATTTAACTAACTATCTAGCACAAGAACTTGATAAAGGTAACCACACCCTAGGAATATTCCTGGACCTCGCCAAAGCTTTTGACACAGTTTCTGTTCCCATTTTGTTGCGCAAGCTTGAAGCCATAGGCATTAGGGAAACGCAGCTGAAACTATTTAAGAGCTATCTAGAAGAACGTACGCAATGTGTAAAGATTGGTAATATTATCAGCGATGACGAAAAAAGCACAGCTTTCGGAATTCCCCAAGGAAGTATTTTAGGACCTTCACTTTTTTTAAATTTACATAAACGATCTCCGTAATCTAAATTTAGATCACGGCCATATCGTTTGTTATGCTGACGACACTGCTCTTTTGTTTTCGGCTGACTCAGAAGAAAATGTCTACAAGTTTACAACTAAACACGGATTCAATGTTATTAATAAATGGCTTCAAAATAATTCACTGACTTTAAATGCTGACAAGACAAATTACGTCAAGTTTTCGATGCGGAAGCAAAAACTAACTGGCACTACCTCAACATTGTATGCTCATAACTGCACATCTAGCACAAATAACCAATGTGTTTGACCCAATATTAAAATGTCAAATACTGTTAAGTACCTTGGAATTATAATCGATGAAACACTTTCGTTTAAATATCACATAGAAGCTGTAAATAATAGAATTCGTAAATTGATATTTGTTTTTAAAAAGTTACGCTACATCGCAGACCCAAAAATAGTTAGACAAGTCTACTTTGCTTTATGTCAATCGATAGTAACATACTGTATTACCACATGGGGTGGAGCGGGTAAAACATTGTTACTAGCCATCGAGAGAGCCCAGAGGGCAATTCTCAAAGTGGCTACTTTTCGCCCATTCCTTTTTCCCACTAACCTCCTATACAAAGAATGTGAAGTACTACTACTACAGCTATTTATAATGGGTATTGTATTAAAACAGCACGCAGATCTAACATATAGCACGGAGTTTACTAACAAAAGACGTAAAGATCTAGTCTGTCCTCAAAATCATACCAAACATGCTTTCACATCAAAATTTTACCTGTTTCTCGGTCCTCTCCTCTACAATAGGTTGAACGCGAAAGCAAACATTTATAGCTTGAATCAAATTAACTGTAAGAAAATTCTTAAGGAGGCTCTTCAAAGAATGTCCTACGATGATACAGAGAATTCACTGATTGTGCTAAAGTGATTTTTTTGTTTTTATACAATTTTTGACCTAGGTTAAGTATCTTGTTAGTTAAGGAACTAGAAGTTAAGATTTGGTAACATTATAAATTAATAGTATAAGATAACTTGTCTACTTTACAGATTTTTTACACGTTTGTATTGTACTATAAAATCCTTTTGATTATTTGTTAATTTTAAATTATTTTAGCTCTTCTCGCCTGAAACACAGGATTTCCTAGTTCAGGCACGTAAGACTCAGAATTAAGATTTATATTTAAGACTGTATTACCATATCCTGTAAAGAATTTTGAATAAATATTATTATTATTATATTTTATTTATCTCAGGATCCTGAGGTCCTGGACCTTTGGGAGGCGTACAAGGAGCCGAAGCCAACTCGCAGAGGCCCTTTAGATAATTATAATGGAACATGATACCAACCGACGATTATCCCTGTACGCGCTATGCTAGTGCACCCAAGGACAACCCCCGGTTATTGAAAAACTGTTGCGACATATGGAGAACAAAGATAATAGGGCTATGGTTTTTGGAATCTTCAGTGGACTGGTAACGTGGAAGTATGTCAAACTATGGCCCCTGCCTGAACAACGTTATTAATATGCATCGAAAAAAGGCAGGGGGTGACTTGCACACTCAATAAATGGGCCCCCAAAAACGGCCGCTAGCACGAAGTGACGGAGCAACAAGAGGGCAACATATGCTGAGGTGCTTGAGGAGTGGAGAGGTATACCACGGCTATCAGGACAATCCCGGAAGTACGGTCAAGATCCCTACCAGCACCTTACTGGATTATACATCCTTCTCCCGAACACGTTTGCTCTTGCGAATCTCCACTCAAGCCAGCCAATAAAGGCAAGAGAGAGGTGGGAGCTCAGTTCCTCGTCAGTGTTCACTACGGCCGGCCAATAAAGGCAAGCCGGAGATGAAGAACAAGAATTCTCCCGGGAGATCGGGTCCGTGGGGTCGCTAATGCCCAACAGTTCGCCACAAAACTGCGCTGCGGATTGTATCTCTGTTAGTCTGGCCCCTCACCCTAGGCATATTACGGCAAAGCAAACTTTACCGATACAGACCTAGGGTATATTGGAGCACGCAAGCCCCACCACGACATCAACGTAGAGATACGGCGATGGGGTTATTATTATTATTATATTCTCTTTATTGATTGTCAATACCATATAAATTACATTTTTAAATATTTTTTTAAACAAAATCATACAAAAAAAAACATTTAAAAATATAAAAAATAGTACCCCACCGGTATCGGGAACAGGGTCCAAGCTACTGGCGGTCAGGGCTCCAGAGAGAGGAACCTCCTAACAATGCGAGCCGTGTCCAGGAGTACTGCTTTCTGAATCAAGCCCTTGATCCAGCCGCCTAACGCGAGCCGGGGTTATTATTATATTATTATTAACATCATCCTGTAAGTTTGACAGCCCTCAGATGTGTAACCCCATCCAGAGAACTAAATCGCTTTTAGTTATTAATTAGTAACATAGTGTATTAAGATCATACTAATCATTTTCTTGTAATAATTGGACCGATATGATGTCTGAATAAATACATAATTGAATAATTTATACAGGAATGAGAAAATATTCTGTTAAATTGGTAATGGGCCTAAAACAGCCATTGGACAGTTGTCTGGTGAAATAAACGTGATGGTGAATGGAGGACGGGAATCAACACCACCACCTTAGGTTGACTAGCGGAGAATGCCTAAGACATTAAGTCCGCCTTTGTACTATTGTGTTGCATGAAGTTTTAATAAATTAATTAATTAACACCCTCATGCTAAGTAAACTTAATGGCTAGTGGCAAATGGATGACATACGACATAGCCCGAAGAATCGTCAAACTTAAATGGTAGTGGGCAGGGCATATTGCTCGTAGAACAAATGGTCGATGGGGATGAAAGGTTCTGGAGTGATGACCGTAGAACTACTACTAACTACTAGACTAGAAGACTCAACGTTAGAAGGCCTCCCACAAGGTGGACCGATGACCTGGTGAAGGTCACAAGAATCCGATAAATGCGAGATGCATAAGAACGTCATTGCAGCAATATTTTTTTGTTTAAAGGCCTGTGTCCATCAGTGGATGTCTTTTGACTAAAATGATAATGAGGACGATGAAATGGATGAGAAATAACAGTCAATGAAATTAAATGAATTGTAAATAATTGGAGATACAATGGCCTAGCAGTTGAGTTCTAGCAGAATTGATGATGATAGTGAATTTAATTTGCTATTTTCTCTCACACTTACTTAAAATGATAAATCCTCTGCCTAAATGTCCTGAAATGCTCGTCTGATGAATGTTATGTAACAAAGCTAACTCCTCAGGATCTATCGGGCGTGACTTCAAGTTTTCAAAGATTTTTACTATAGTAGTGTCTTGTCTCGCAGATATAGTCACGAGATGTGCAATACTACTGGCATAGCGTGATAGATCCTGGAAAAAATTAAATATATATCACGGAAGGAAGTTTACCCCAAGTGCAATTTGATATTTAAATTTTTTTTATTTAATTTTTTTTTCTGTTTTCTTAGTATTTGTTGTTATAGCGGCAACAGAAATACATCATCTGTAAAAATTTCAACTGTTTTACTATCACGGTCGCCAGGCGGTAGCCTGGTGACAGACGGACGGACAGCGGAGTCTTAGTAATAGGGTCCCGTTTTACCGTTTGGGTATGGAACCCTAAAAAACATTAAATTTGACACTATACATTTTGTAAAGTGTTAAATTTGGTAAAAATTCTGCAGCTCACATCCAGACGTACCTTGGGTTTGTAATGCCCGTGCAGCAGCACATGGGAGTTGACGCCGGTGACGGACATGCCATTGATGGCGACGTAAGAGCGGCGGAAGGGCTGGTGCTCCGTGACAATGCGCATGCGCCCCTCGCGTATTGCCACCACGTCCTGCCGCGGGGTGCTGCAGTGCAGGTTGGCGGCTAACTCACCGCGATGATAGCCAAGTAACACCTGTTCAAAAGCAGAAACAACTGAATAACTAGATTATGGAATAGAACGTACAGGTTTTTGAAAATAATTTTCGAATCGGGACGGACGATCTAATTTATTTATTTAAACTTCATGTACAGTAGTGGTACATAGGCGGACTTAATGCAGCAAGACATTCTCTACCAGTCAACCTTTGGGTTAAAAAAAACAACACTGTGGTAGGTTTGCACAATAAACAAATAACAGATACTTTAAACAGAAAATAAAGTAAAAATTAAGTTATTTATAACAATAAAATACATATATATGCTAAAATTATACACTAATAAATACTAACAAAAATATTAAATCATTAAGAGAACTTAATAATAATTCCGACGAAGACCGAACTAATGTTATTCATAAAAAAACTAGCTGACTGCCCCGGTATCCCACAAGAGCATTTAGTTTTCGAAAATGAATAATGTCAACCTTTATTTTGCCTTTTTTGACTGGTTTGAATGGAGATTCGCAAAAGCCAACATACGTCCTATGAAAAGTGTCTGAGGGCGCCCAGGGCCTGAGGAAAGAGGAAAGATTTGGATTTTTGTTTGTAATTAATAAACTCAAAATTACCTAAATGATTTTAAAAAATCTTTTAACAGTAGTATGCTACTACAGTGACTTTTCATACTAAGTTTAAAGTATACCCACGGAATAAGGTTTTGCATACAAACTAAATTCCCTGTGTTAACCCCCTTAAAGGTCGAATTTCCAAAAACCCTTCCTTACTGCTCCCTCCCTCCACGACACGAAAAGAAGCCTTGTGCAAAATGTCACATTCCTAATCCCAGTAGCGTCGGCTGTCAGAGAGTATATCCTTATAGTATATATAAAAGGAAAAACTCTATATATATATAGAGAAGACATTTTTTTTTGTGTATAACTAATCCAGTAAAGTATGTTTAATTCAATAAGAGAAGACATAGATACAGATAGATAATTAAAAACGAATCAATTCGCTGTTTGAATTTTTAATCTTTGGAGCCATCTGAAAAACTCTATATATATATAGAGAAGACATTTTTTTTTGTGTATAACTAATCCAGTAAAGTATGTTTAATTCAATAAGAGAAGACATAGATACAGATAGATAATTAAAAACGAATCAATTCGCTGTTTGAATTTTTAATCTTTGGAGCCATCTGAAAAACTTAAATTTAAATTCAAACTTAAATTCAAATGGGCACTTATAAAACGTCAGAAGCTAGTGCACGGTTTCAAATTGTTTTTTATAAGGAGCTCAGAGGAAGTAGAGATAATGGTGATGATAAGTGATCCCAATAAATAGGATACCTTCGTGATAGCAGTTATACCCGACGCTGCCTCGCTGTATCCGATGTTGGAGACGACACTGCCAACTAGAAGCGTGTCTTCCTTTCCTTTACAGAACACCTTTTCAAGAGCATCCAGTTCCGCTTTGTCAGCATCAGGTGTACCTTTAAAGACATTGTGCAATTGGTACAACTGCCTTTTCAAGTTTTTGTTAAACTTGTAAAGATTTATATGCATGTTAGTTTAGGATGAATCTTGCAAATCGATTTTGTTATCCCTAACCGATTAATCTATCCCACCAAAAACATTTTGTAAAAAACTAGCCAAGTCTCGATGGAGCTGCTTGTTTATCTCTAAAAAGTAATGAAATCTGGACAAAGTCGTGCCAAGTCTAAGGTTCCTTACTGCAATTTCTTTATTATTATAGTTAATGTTGTGTGACTTGGCCCTTTGTTATATTGCTCGACAGCTCATCGTAGGTTATAATTTTTTAAATTCTCAACTACTTCGTTTTTCCAATGATTGATCATTCTGTTATAAATGAATACTAGAGAATTGAATACCGGAACCAAAAGCTTCGACATATTCCACAGCATGCGGTGGAACCCTCGCTTCCTCATAGAAATTGTTCAAGAAGTCAGCTGTCTTCTCAGAATTCCTTAAATATCCGTACAAAGGTTTAGTTTCTCCCTTTTGAATGCCGATATACTCCGTTTTTGCATGCATTAAATCTGCGTATACCCTGTAAAAAAAATCATTTTAAGATTTTAATTGCAAATATGTATTTTGCCTCAAAAATCGGGTACACCTTTGACAGTCGTTACGGAAAGAATTAGTGCAGATCAGACAAAGTCAAAACCAGAAATCAGGAATCAGAAACGTTTATTTCAAATAGACCAATTACAGGCACTTTTGAATTGTCAAAATATCGGTTAGTCCAAAAAAAAGTGAAGCTAAATTGCACGTTCCAAAGCGTAGATCTCTATGGAGAAGAACGTGCAAGAAACGGTAAAAATGGACACTCTTTTAAGTCGAGCATGACGCGTGCATCAGCCCCACTCAGCTCAACCATTTTGAAGGGAGCCGAATATTTATTTTTATTTTTTATTTTTTAAAAAGGAACAGCAAACAGCTACAATATAAGACTTAGGTACTACAGGTATACAAAACATATAAACAATATTGTAGCCCACAGCGCTGCTCACAGATTAACTGTGGGATACTTAAATAAAATCACTAGGATGACTAAATTTAAACTAACTTAACTATCAGGAATGATTAAAAACAAACACAAAGAAAAGTAATAAAACAAACTCAAATATGTGGAGTGAGAGACAGAAAATAAAAAACAAAACCAAGAAAAACATTTATGAAAGCTCCTTAAGAATGAGACTTTTGAAGTTACATGGTGAACATGCGAAAATATCTATATGTTCAAAAGTCTCATTGTAGGCATCAACCATTCTGCGAACAGGCGAACGCAAACCAGAATTGGACTTGCAAGGGCCCACTGAAAATAATTTACCAGCGCGCACCTTTCGCTTATGGACTGTCCTAGGAACCACATAACTTAACATGTTAGATAAATCTATGCAGTCAAATTTATTTCTAACAATATTATAAGGTAAATGATATCCGTTACATCTATAATGCATGGCACGCAGGAATTTGTACTGAACACGCTCAATAATTTCATTGTACTTCTTTTAATATGGACTCCAGATGGACACGGCATACTCCAACTGAGAGCGCACTAGGGACTTATACAAGTAGACATAAGAAGACGCCTTCTTAAAATCTCTTGTAGAACGCATTACAAATCCGTAAAGTTGATATGATTTGTTGACAATTTTCCCTATGTGTAGGTCTAGGCAAAGCTTGGAATCAAGGACAACGCCGAGATCACGAATAGAGTCCACTTTAAGCAGAGGGGCATCGCACAGTGTATATGTGTGTTTAATTACAATTTTATTTTTAGTGAAATTTATGAAGTTACATTTAGGTAGACTTAATTGTAACTTATTTTGCTGGCAATAGGAGGATAGTCGGTCCAAGACTTGTTGAAGAAGAAGACAATCATCCGTTTGTTGAATGGTCCTGTAAACCTTGAGGGCGTCGGCATATAAAAGAAACTTTGTATTTTGAAAACATTGAATGATGTCGTTTATATATAGAATAAATAAAAGAGGACCAAGAATTGAGCCTTGAGGGACTCCAGAGGTCACCTGTGCTATGTTTGATTGATGACCATTGATAACAACCCTCTGACTCCGATTGGTAATATAAGAAGCAAACCATCTCAGAACATAGCCACGGATTCCATTGAACGAAATTTTGTTGAGGAGTATTTCATGATCTACCTTGTCGAAAGCCTTACAGAAGTCAGTATAAACTGCATCCACTTGTACACGGTTGTCAACGCTATCAAACAAAAAACTTGAAAACAGTAAAAGATTAGTATTAGTCGATCGCCGTTTGACAAAGCCGTGCTGTTGCTGAATAATGATATTGTGAAGTACAGGATAAATTTTGTTATGAACTAACCTTTCAAAGAGTTTCGACAGGACAGACAGAATAGAAATTGGACGATAATGTTCAACGTTGCGTTTAGAACCACTTTTATGAACGGGTATAATATACGCGTGCTTCCACTGCGTAGGTACAACTCCCTCAGAAATGCATTTATTATAAATAATAAATAGAGGCTTACAGACAGTAGTTGCAGTATTCTTAAGGAAGTAAGGCGTAAGTCCGTCAGGTCCGGGGCCTTTCGCTAGGTCAAGAGATTTAAGCTCCTTCAATATTTTAACTTCACTAAAAGAAACGTCACAAATTGAGACATTGTGTAGTGCATTATGATCATGCGGAGGTTGCCATTGTGACAGTAAAGGGGACGCAGGTTCATATACCGAATTGAATAAGTCAGAAAACATGTTGCAGGCCATACTTGGATCATTTGTTTCAGCATTTTTGTATTGAAGCTTAGCTGGTATTCCAGGTTTGTCTTTCCGATTAGAAACGTATGTCCAGAAATGCTTTATGTTTTTAGTCAGATTATCCTCTACAGACCCAATGTACGAGATGAAGCACTTGTGACATAAATTCTTAAATTGTTTTCTATAATTGGCAAATGATTCGTAATCAGAAATACTTCGATACTTCTTCCACTTGACCCATGCCTTTTGCTTCTTCTTAGAAATGGTTATAATAGCTCGAGAGAACTATATCGGATAGCTAACTGGCAAAGGACGGGCAATGGGGGTGTCTTGTTTAATGATAACATCCAACTCATTGTAGAACTTAACCACCGCAGTTCAGACCAGTTTAATTGCTGTATGTTATGATTAATGTTATCAAAGTTGGCCTTATGAAAATTGTATTTGAGAAGAGGAGTCTTTGTCATTGGGGTAATTTTGACGTTTAAGCAGGTATCACAAATCAGTACAGGATGGTACGAGTCAACAGGTAGCAACGTAGTTAAGGTAGGGGAAACATTGCAGGGATTGTTGGAAATGATGAGTTCGGAACGAGGAGGGACCAATGACCCAACAATACGTGCCACCATCAGTGAGACATTTGAGTGAGCATAACAAACTCTCAACTGCAATGCTCGTAATGTTAAACAAGTTCATCATCATCTTCCTGCCCTTGTACCGTGTCATCTGGGGTCGGCGCAACACGTTTTTTTCTTCCATTCTGCCCTGTCACTCGTCATACTATCACTAACTTCCTTTTCTTTCATATCACTCTTCACACAATCCATCCATCTTTTCTTTGGTCTCCCTCTCCCTCTCCATCCATCCACATGTAAACTCATAACTCTTTTAGTAACATGCGTTTCATCTCTCCTCTTCACATGACCGTACCAAGACAAACGATTCCCTTTCAAACTTCCCTTAATATACTTATTTCTCACTTTATCCATTCTCGTCACACCACACATGCATCTTAACATTCTCATCTCCGCTACGTGCAATCTTTTTTCATCCGTCTTTTTCACAGCCCAACATTCTGATCCATATAGTATGACAGGCCTTATCACGGACTTGTAGATTTTACCCTTCAACTTGAAGGGCATCCGTGGGTCACAAGTTGTTCCCGTGACCTGTCGCCATTTCATCCATCCTGCGTTGATCCGATGTGTTACGTCCCGGTCTACCTCACCATCCCCTTGGACGAGTGACACGAGGTACCGAAAGTCGGAGCAGATCAGTATGGGTGTTCCAGCGAGAGATAAAGGCACTGGATTGGAGAGACCGCCGAAATCGCAGAACAAGTATTCCGTTTTGGTTCTACTCAATTTCAGGCCAACACTCTCCAGTCTGTGCCACCACACCTCCAATCTGTTCTGGACCTCTAGGCCACTCTTGGCAACCAACACAATGTCATCGGCAAACAGCATACACCAGGGAGCCTCTTCCTGAATGTCCGACGTCAGAGCATCCATTATCATCAGGAAGAGGTAAGGGCTGAGAGCCGACCCTTGATGTAAGCCGACAGCCACATTGAAGCTGCCAGTGGTGCCAACTGTAAACCGGACTTGGGTACTGCATCGACTGTACATCGCTCGGATCAACTGCACATACTTCCCAGGCACACCTTTCTCCTTAAGGGCCCACCACAGAACCTCACGAGGTACCCGGTCGTATGCCTTTTCGAGGTCAATGAATACCATATGCAAGTTTTTATGCGCACCTCTGTATTTCTCGCACAGCTGGCGTATAGCAAAAATGGCATCCGCTGTACCCAGACCCGGCATAAAACCGAATTGGTTCTGTGAAATTTCACTCTCTTCTCTCAGTCGCCTTTCAATAACTTTCTCCCAGGCTTTCATAGTATGTGACATTAGCTTTATTCCTCTATAATTGTTGCACTCAAGCACATCACCTTTGTTTTTAAAAATCGGCACCAAAGAGCTATTGCACCACTCATCAGGTATGGCTTGTCAAACAAGTTATAACCTAATAAAAATGCAAACTACAATGCTATTGTTTCCAAATACAAAAAGTAATAAATTATCACAAGCTCTATTAAAATAAACAAATAAAATTAAAAAAAAAAAACATTTCGAAAACAACAATACAAAAAGGGCAATAGCATCTCTCCCAATATTTATAAAATATTACAAAAAAAAAAACTAATTTGTAGGCAAAAGTGGCTGTGGCTGTGGAGCAGGACCGGCATTTAACTAAGCATTTTTATCAAGGATATAATCTTTCAGTTTATAATATGCTTGTCTACTAAAGTAAACACAGTACCCCATAAAAGAACTATGCCAATCTGAATTGAGGTTGAATTGAGGTGAATTTGTTCCTATTTCTAGTATTAAAACTGTATCTGTCACTTGTCTTAGTAAAAAGATTAATATTTTTCCGAACATGCATATGTTTTCATAAATGTATTGACAAAGGGACATCATGATGTTTATTTGCTTAAATAGTTCCCTAAAAGAATCGCGCCTGCGAAGATTATACAAGCTGTAACCGAAAGGGTATATACATACCAAGTGCCCGGCTTCTTGATAAGATAACAAACGATACGGGAAGGGTTTTCTAACATTATATTTACATGGTAGGAAGTTATGAATTATTTCAATACACATGATACCAGAAACCGAACATTTCAAACTGAAACCAATACATCACTAGCAAAAAATCAGCTGATCGGTGTCAGTGAACTGTTCATGAATAAAAACAAACCTCTTACTCCTGGTATTTCTTCAAACGGTGGTTATAGGGTTCCGGATGTTTATTTTTCTTAACAAAATTTTTCAAAGGAAAATAGTTTTGAGAAGAAAGAAGTTTTTTTCTTAGCTGAGGAGACTAAGTAGATAAGGGTATTCGTATGGATATGGAATAATTAGGTATCTATCTGGTATCTATGTGAAACAATAAGAAATACCTACTTTTTTATTGTTTTACGTAGATACGATAGCAACAAACAAATGAGTGAACGTAACAATTATCGACAAAGTAATCTACCATAGAATCGAGTACCTACAACACAGTAAATAATACCTAATTTAGTAAGTACATTCCTATAAATTTTCTTACGTACCTAATTCTTTTTATGTCGGTTGCCATACATACATACGTAGGTACATAGTTTGCGAGAAATTAATTACTTGATGAACGTGCGAAAGACGCTACGAAAAAGGATTTCATATCATAGTATTTGAACCCAAAATATAATTTCTAAGCGACTTATGTATCTCCTAGTACAAATAAACTCCCAGTGGGTTCCGTTCTTGAATTTAATTAAATTATAGGACTTTAATAAGTTGTTACTTTTTTGCAGGGTTGAGATGATTTGAATCAATTGATTTTAATACGTAATTTAAATTTCGATTAAAATCAAATAATTTAAAAAAATCGTTGATTTAAATCAAAACTTTTTTTCATAGAACATAGAAATTAATACAATTTAGTTTAGCTTTTAGAGGAGACTAAGTAGATAAGGGTATACGTAAGGATATGGAATAATTAGGTACCTATCTGGTATCTACGTAAAACAATAAGAAATAGGTACCTACTTTTTTATTGTTTTACGAAGATAGGATAGCAACTGTACAAACAAATGAGTGAACGTAACAATTATCGACAAAGTAATCTACCATAGAATCGAGTAGGTACTGTGATATCGAAAGGAGATCGCATGAGGTAAGTTAGCGAGCTGGCATGTAAAATATATTTCTAAGGATTTTGTTGTTCTAGAATAGGTTTGAAAATTGAATAGAACAAAATAATGTCTAGTTTAAGCAGTTCGGACGCGACCATTATAAAGTGAAGTCATTATCGTGAAGCAATATAAGTATTCAATGAAATAAGCGTTTCATTGCTACAGCCCTGAATTGAAGATCCTGGTACTGTCGCACAGAGAGTTGCGACAAAGTGGCGGAGGCGCCGGCGCCGGGTAGAAAGCACCATTAATGGAATAAAGCTAAGTGAAAATTTAATAAATTAAACGTAAAAAGGGGCAAATATGGCACAAGCAATTTTGTTTTCGGGCATAGGATCGAATGTAACATTCGACGATTTTCTGATGCAATTTCGCCGTATTGCGGCAATAAATAAATGGCTAGAAAATGATTTGGCACTTATTATGGGAGCATACTTAGAGGGCCGGACCCTAGCTTATTTCAAATACATATATAATGAGGAAATGTCTTTCAAAAACCTATGTGAGCACATGAAAAATGAATTCCCGTGTGGAACAAACTACGTAGAGAAATTTTACAATGCCCGACAAAACGATAAAGAGGACGTTGTAGCTTTTTTTTATAGGCTGTCGGAATACAGCCAACAAGCTGGAATAAAAGAAGATAACATCTTTATTAAAATATTCTTAAAAGGGATCACCTTACATAATAAATTAAAATTAGCAACACGTGTTTATTCCTCAAAGGCAGAGTTACGAGAGACCATACAACAGGTCAAAGAGATCTTCGAAGAGGCGCCACAAGATATAATAAATTTACCATTGCAGCCTCCACAAGTTAATTTTGATCTACCAACAGCAAATCAAAGGTTCCAGTCGACACCGAGACCATCCAGCTCAGCGATGCCAGCTACCACGCCAAGAAGCGCAGGCGACGCAGATACATTCCACACGCCTAGATACAACTTACGACCTAGGCATTATCGTAATAATAGAAATAATCGGTCTCCTATTGCCCCCAGCCGTGAAAGCCCATCATTGCCCAACCACCCAAACGAGCAAGGGCACAGCCATTAGAGGAACGATCGGAGTTGCAAGCTGTGTCCGTGAGGGAGCAACTCCGGACAGAAAATACAAAAAAAAATGCGTAATATGAACCCTTACATTAATATTTTCATAGCGGAGCAGGCCTATAGTGCGCTGATAGACACCGGAGCATCCATTTCGTGTATATCAGAGCGAGTAGCGTCGAAACTCGAGTTGAAAAGTACCAGTGACGGGACGAATCATTTTGTAAAATCGATATCGGGATCACTTCTAAAAGTAGTTGGGAAAGTAAAGATCAGCTTTATGGTAGATTCACGCGTTTTTGTTAATGAATTTGTGATAATTAAAGACATTAACCAAGAAGTAGTCCTGGGTCAAGACTTTTTGTATAAATATAAAGCAGTTATAAATTTTTCAAATAATTGTATTAGTTTAAATGGGTCGTTTCATATAAAGTTTTGTGAATATTATGATCGAAATGTCACGTCGATGTCACATCCTATGGTACATCATGACCATTTTGACGAAACAAATAAAAATAATGTCATAAATGGAAATGGTGAGGAAAGAAGGTTAAATTACATTTCCAAGAATGATTATCTTTATTTTTCGAAGCTAGTGACAGAACATGACGAGGATTTTATCTCGAATGTATCTAAAAAATATAATGATATAAATGAACTTAATATAAACTTGGATTTGAGTGTTGATAAAAAAAATAAACTTAGGGACCTCCTTTCCTCATATCGAGAGAATTTTGCTTTTACGGCCTCCGAGTTAGGTAGATGTAGCTTAGATGAAATAGCTATTAAAACAGTAGATGATATTCCTATACATACCCCACCCTATAGGGCTTCTCCAAAGCAGCTTGATATAATAAACTCACAAGTTGAAGAAATGTTGAAGAATGGAGTTATCCGTGAATCTAAGAGCGCGTATGCTTCCCCAGTAGTGTTGGTACAAAAACCTGATAATACATGGAGATTTTGCGTAGATTATCGAAAATTAAACAAAAAAGTAATTACTGATAGCTATCCCTTGCCAATTATAGAAGATATTATGATATATTTAGCAGGGGCGCGTTACTTCGCAGATTTAGATTTAAATTCTGGCTATTGGCAACATCGTTTATGCGAGAAAGATAAGCATAAAACGGCATTTATTACGTCTTCAGGGTTATATGAATTTAATGTATTACCCTTTGGACTCAAGACGAGTCAAGCTGTTTTTCAGAGGGCCATGGATAAAGTATTAGCTGGTATTAAATATAAAAAAGCTATATACTATGTAGATAATATTTTAGTTTGGGGTAATAATTTCACAGAGTTTATAGATTCACTAGAAGATGTCATGAAGCGATTAAAGAAAGCAAACCTTACATTGAAGCCAAATAAATGCAGTTTCGGCTATAATGCAATTTCGGTGCTGGGACACGAAATTTCGGGAGATGGTGTCAGACCAGACAATAAAAAATTACAATCGTTAAAAACATTGAAAACTCCGACGAATGTGAAACAAGTAATATCTATATTGGGTTTGTTTTCTTATTATCGTAAATTCATTAATAATTTTGCAGAAATAGTATTGCCCTTAACAAAATTATTAAGGAAAGGTGTCGCGTTCAAATGGACAGCCAAGCAGGAAGAAGCGTTCCAGAGCATAATAAAAATTATGGAGTCACCACCTATTTTGCATTTTTATTCTACTGACCCAAAAATAATTACACGTTTATATGTAGACGCATCTGGTGAAGCGGTAGGTTGCTGTTTAATGCAAGGTGAAGAGTTGATGTATCCTGTTTCGTACGCGTCGAGGAAGCTGAGCGATGGAGAGAAGAAATATTCCACTACGGAGAAGGAGTGTCTCGCGTTGGTGTGGGCTCTGAATTATTTCAAGCATTTTCTTTGGGGTCTGAAGTTCCAGGTCATGACGGATCACAAGGCGCTTTGCTGGCTGAGGAAGAGAAAAGATATGAATGGACGTTTAGCTAGGTGGTCGCTGTGCATCCAGGCTTACGATTTCGATATTGTTCATTGTGCAGGGAGAGATAATGTCATTGCTGATTTTTTGAGTAGGAATCCATTATGCCAGGGAGATGAAGAGCAGAGGAGTATAGCAGAGCAGCAGGAAGATGGCATGCAGCTATATAGAATAGAAGTTGTAAAGATGCGCGAGGAGCAAGAGAGAGATGATTTTTGTAAACTATGGTTAGATAGGATTGCTGCTAATAGGGGTAATGATACTAAGGGTTTTGGTGTTAAGGAGAATGTGCTGTGTAAGAAAGCCAGGAGATTGACTGGTGTTTGTGAACTAGTAGTGATTCCAAAAGGGCTTCTGTATGAGATTTTGAAAGAATTGCATGATGATCCATGGTCAGGAGGTCATTTAGGATTAGCTAAAACATTAGCTAAGTTTCGAGCAAAGTATTTTATCAGGGACGCGGAGAAAGAGATAGAGCGTTATGTAAATAGTTGTGTGTTGTGTCAGGAACGTAAGAAGTGTAATCGGTTAGCTCAATTGCAGCCTGTCGTGGTGAATGGTTTGATGGAAAAAGTAGGCATCGATATCTTAGGTCCCTTTAGAAAATCATTGAATGGCAATAGATATATTATTGTTAGTTTAGAATATGCTACGAAGTATGCGGTCTGCAAAGCGGTTCCCAGAGCGACAGCCCAGAGGATCAGCGATTTCTTGATAGAGGATATTTTTTGTCGATTTGGTGGTGTCAAGGAAGTGGTGTCTGATAGGGGGTCAGTTTTCACTTCTCGTTTAGTCAAGGAAACAGTAAGTTATTTCGGAGCAAAATCCCGCTTCACCACGGCGTTCCACCCACAATCGAATGGCTTGACAGAGAAATTTAATAGAACCATTTGCCAAATGCTATCCATGTATGTTAGTTCAGATCAGCGTAATTGGTGTAGTTATGTGCCACTCGTGTGTTATGCATATAATTCTAGTAAACAAGCAAGCACTAGAGTTTCGCCGCACATGTTGTTATATGCTAGAGAACCATCATTTCAAACAGATATGACAATAAATGTTGGAAATCAAAATCAATTAGATTATATAGGACGTCATAACCTGAAAAGTCAGCTGTCACGATGTGCCATAGATAATATTAAAAAAGCACAAGTCAGACAGAAAGCAAGGTATGACAAGAAGGCCAAAATAATAAGGTTTATACCCAATCAGTTGGTTATGGTCTACACTCCTAGACGAGCATCGCATAAGAGTTCAAAATTATGTAGATTTTATAAAGGACCTTATCCGATAGTTAGGAGAATGTCAGATGTGAATTATGTAATTAAAAAACTAAATAATAGGCGATTTAGGGATATAGTACATGTAAATAGATTAAAACCATTTCATGTCCGAATGTAAATAAGTCAAGGCTCAAAAACCTAGTAGCCAATTTGTATAAAAAATATGTCTATAGAATATGTCATTGTCAAATTTGCTAATGTCAGATTGTTCATCGTGGTGTTATCATAACACAATAAAATGTTTTAATGAAAAATGTGTTAATTAGGTGTTTTGTTTCATGAATTTTGGATAAATGCTGCCGGGCGAGCACGCCCAGCGAGCACGGCCAGGTGTATAGATACGCAGCCGGGCGCCTTCGGAGGACAGAGCCAGATAATCCAAATATAAAAGTGTTTACATAAGTTAATTCAGGCTAGATTCTACTCCAGAAATAATACATTAGTGTTATTAGTGAGAGGAAGATTCCCTCCGGGCCTCTGTTATGAGAGGATAGCACAATAATCAGTTTGAGCTAATATCAACTTTGCAAATGAGGCATAGCCTTTGCAAAGAGAGTCTAGTTGACTCTAATGATTTAGCCGTAATGAGCTATTTAATTAATTTTTATTGCTTATAGATTCTGGAGTAAATTCTAATAATGAGATCCCATAGGTGGTCCAATACAATTATGGCTCTTTGTCCTCTGGCCCGATAAGCGTCTGTTGGAACTAAAGTCATGACGGTATTGAGTCTTAGAGTGTAATCCCGGTCTGGGAGGTTGTCATTTTGGCATCCTAGGTGAGCAAGGGCGGTGCGCTGTGGCTTTTAGTGCGGTTTTGCTGCAGCGGGGCTTAAGTCAAACCAAACCAACGTTGATTAATGAGTGTGGATTGACACACAGTAATCATGTAAGAATTTTATGATAATTGTTTACCGTTGGCTCTGACTTAAGCTCGCTTTATAAAGACGTACGCCATTATATAAGTTTTCATCCGCACAAAGGTAGGGACATCTGTGTTAGGTAATAGGTAGGTCATGCTTAATCCTTCGAAAGTTTTCTTTAGAATATAAATGTTTGTTGCCTCTACATTTCTATTCATTGGGGCGTAGCTCATGTGATATCGAAAGGAGATCGCATGAGGTAAGTTAGCGAGCTGGCATGTAAAATATATTTCTAAGGATTTTGTTGTTCTAGAATAGGTTTGAAAATTGAATAGAACAAAATAATGTCTAGTTTAAGCAGTTCGGACGCGACCATTATAAAGTGAAGTCATTATCGTGAAGCAATATAAGTATTCAATGAAATAAGCGTTTCATTGCTACAGCCCTGAATTGAAGATCCTGGTACTGTCGCACAGAGAGTTGCGACAGTACCTACAACACAGTAAATAATACCTAATTAAATTTAGTAACAACATACCTACAAATTTTCTTACACGTACCTAATCCTATTTATGTCGGTTGCCGTACAATAGGTGGTAGGTACTTTTTTTTTCGGTGGGAAATCATCTTATGACATCCCCCGCTCTTGGGCGGGGCGGGAGATAGTGTCAGACTTATACTGACTAAAAACCCACTCCTGTTCCTTCGTTGCCTTTCGTACCAGGGCCGAGTCTTCCTTTTAGAATCAGACCCTTGGCCCCAGTAGGCTTCGACCCTGCTGGCCCCTACAGTTGCTGACATCTCCTTGAGGCGCGCGTGGAATAGCACGCGCCGTCGACTTGGGCTCGGTCCGGATGGTTACCGGACGGTCGGACGGCGAGCCACCCATTGCTCGCCGTCCGCAAGCCCGCGCCTACGGTGGCCGGAAATCGGGATCGGAATCCCGGCGGCGGTTAGGGCGTGAGGACCGTTACCTCACGCGATCGGCCGCCTCCTTCGCTAGCATTACTGCTTCGCAGAAGGAGGCGACCGCCTGCCACTCCTCCTCGCTCCGGACCATGGCCTGTACCAAGGCCCGGCGCGAGAGATCGCCGCCGCCGATCGCCCCCACGAGGACACGGCGTTGCTCTGCCCAAGCGGGGCACACCTCTACCGTGTGCTCCACCGTGTCCTCCAGGCGGTCCAAACAGTGACGACACCCGGGCGTCGCTTCTGCACGAATCTGGTGCAGGAACTTCCCAAACTTACCATGTCCGGTGAGGACCTGCGTCATGCGGAAGGTAAGGACGCCGTGTTGCCTTTCCAGCCACTCCTCAAAGAGGGGACTTACCGCCATAGGTAGGTACTTAGTTTGCGAGAAATTAATTACTTGATGAAATACGCCACGAAAAAGGATTTCATAACATAATATTTGAACCCAAAATATCATTTCTATGCAACTTATGTGTCTCCTAGTACAAATAAACTCCCAGTGGGTTCCGTTCTTGAATTTAATTTAATTAGAGGACTTTAATAAGTTGTTACTTTTTTGTAGGGTTGAGATGATTTGAATCAATAGATATTAATAAGTAATTTAAATCTCGATTAAAATCAAATGATTTAAAAAAAATCGTTGATTTAAATCGACTTTTTTGTACAATTTAGTTTAACTTAAAACGCATACATTGATAGATCACTATCAATGTATGCGTTTTAAACATTATTTTAAAGAGTGTATCAACACTCTTTAAAATAATGTTTGTGAACAACAAGAGTTAGGATATCGTCCGAGTAACGTAATCGCTGACTAATGCAGCGGATGCGCCCGTGCGTCATGAATAAACTGCACAATTGCAGAATTGCAGATTTTAGTAATAAGTTTTTGTTAATAGAAATATTATAATTGTAAATTAGTCTTGTAGAACATTTTAATCAATAAACATTGTTTTAATTCAAATAAATATTTTTTTAATAATAATTTCGTTCGCCGTAACTTAACTGGCGCAGTCGGTAGGATCGCGACACTCTACTTCGAATACAACTCTTCGGTAAGAGTGAACGGTATCTATCGTTATCTTCGCGATCACAAATTCGAATCTACGAAGGCGAACAACCTGCGGGAGTTCTGGAGAATTGGGAGTCCTGCTGTCCTACAAGGCCCGGCTAGAGATGCAGAAGATACTGTGGTGAGTGCTTGTTGTATACCCAGTTTCCTATGCTATATTTCCTGCCGTATTCTATAAATGTTATCTGTGTTTTTGTTTATAGGCTAAAATCGCTATAGGCAAATTGCATTAGTTATAGGAGTTTATTATATTCATTTGAATTTAGGTGCTATGTATGCGTGCTAAAATCGCGGTATACATTTCGCATTTTGTAGCAATTCATTCTGTGTCATATTTACTTGTTTACGTATGCGCTATAATCACTATCCGTAAAACATAATTAAAGTACCTTCAAGCTAACTTCTTAGAGAGTAGGCAGTGTCAGGTATTATACATAATCTCAATAATATCTTAGTGATTTAGAACTAATTTGTTTTGTATTCCTATTTTACAATAAAATCACGATGGCTATGGCAAGCATCGACCTAGCGACTTTCAGGTTCGTTTCAGAGCTGTTGCCAAAATACGATGGCAATCCTAAAACATTAAATTACTTTATTAGAGAAGTTGAAAATGTGATGCTATTACTGGATCCACAAGTTAGGGTTAATCCCGCTATTGTTAGTTTAATTAAAAGCAAACTAAGCGATTCGGCGATCAGTGCAATAGCCTCCGAAGAAACAGTTGATAGCTGGTAAACAATTAAGGCTGCGCTGACGCGTAGATTAGGTGAGCCGCGTAACGAAATACAGTTGATGCAAGAACTAACGCGTTTGCGTCGTAATAAAAATGAAGACGCCGAGGCGTTTGGTAAACGACTAAGGGAAATTCTAGACACTCTAAACGTAGTAGGTAGGCATACGGATAAGTCATACTATGAGAGTATGGTCATAGATCAATACGTTAATAATTTGGACTTTCACGTCTCTATTGGCGTGCGAATTGCACAACCTACGACTCTTGAAGCAGCCATAGTAACGGCTAGGCAGGAGGAGGCACGTTTGGCATTCAATAGACTCAATAATAGTTTTAATGCACTTTCGATCCAAAACAAACCAAAAGAAATACCCAAGCCAAACCAAACGGTACCCCAAAATAATAACTTTGCACCGCGTAATAGCTGGAACATAGATCAGAGACAACAGAGGGGTCAAGGCACACCCCCGGGAAGACCCGCTTCAGGTAACGTAAGACCTAGTGGTTCTGGTACTGTCAGAAACCCAGGTAATTTTAGGCCTCAGCCGAATATACCTCGCCAGCAGGTGAACCCCCCGCAAAAGATGTCTGACGTCACCATGAGATCGGTAAGCAAGCCCGAAACACCACGTTTCGCTTCCGAAGAAATGTTTTATACACAGCACAACCAAGACCAGTGTTACCCTGACCACGACGCCTACTATGAAGGTGAGTATAATAATAATTTACAACATAATGTTGAAGACTACAGCTACACTCAGGAGATGCCTGTGGAGGGACTAAACCATCAGGATTTTCCCCAGAACGAGGACCCATTGAACCACGGCTAGTAAAGACGGTTCACCTCAACAACCAAGGTAAAGACCATCTTCTTTATATAGAATTGCCGGAATTCCAAGGTAAATTTTTATTAGATACTGGAGCTTCGCGTTGTATGATATCACCTGACGCAATAGCCGGTACTAATCTTGAACACTGCGTTGAGCGCGAGCCATTCCAAGTAAAAACCGCGCATGCTGTTACTCGCCATGAACATGTTGCTATTTTACCATTACCCCCACAGTTTAAGACAGACATATATCATAAATTCTTAATTTTCGATTTTGACCCAAAGTATAAAGGACTAATAGGGATGGACTTGTTAAAAGAATTAGGGTGTAACATAGATTTTAAAAATAAGCTATTGCGAACTTATAATACCGAAATACCAATTTATTTTGACTATCCAACAAAAAGACTAAAAATTGAACCCAATTGTGAAAAGTTCATAATAGTAAAAACGAATTGTATGGACGGTAACTATATCTGCGACGACTTTAATTGGTTTAAAGGACTCAAGTCACCCGCCGCTGTAGTAACGGTAAAAAATGGAATTTTTAAGACATCTGTAATTAATTTAACTGACAAAGAACAAGTAATCAGTAATAATTGCCACTTACCCCTTGAGCCTTTACCACCACAATTGATAAATCAAAATAAAACACACAAAATTAACACCCTTCAAACTAAAACTGACATTGACAAAGAACTTCGCGAAAACTTAAAGAAAATTAGAACCAGCCATATGAATGAAGAAGAAAAACGTGAGATTACCAAAATTTGCTATCAATATCGTGACGTATTTCACTCTGAAAACATACCATTATCTTTCACACATACTGTAAAACATGAATTAAGATTAACTGACGACACACCTATTTTCGTTAGAAACTATAGACAAGCCCCGCAACAACGTACAGAAATTAAAAATCAAATAGACAATTTATTAAAACAGGGAATTATACGTGAAAGCATTTCACCCTGGTCTTGTCCTGTCCATATCGTCCCAAAAAAACCCGACGCTTCAGGAAAGGTTAAATGGAGACTCGTCATAGACTACAGACGACTAAACGATAGAATTGTTGAAGACAAGTACCCTTTACCGAACATCAACGACATACTTGATAGATTAGGGCGCGCACAGTATTTTACAACCCTCGATTTAGCAAGTGGCTACCATCAATTGGAAATGCACCCTAACGACATAGAAAAAACTGCGTTTACTACAGAAAGAGGTCACTATGAGTTCCTAAGAATGCCGTTTGGGTTAAAAAATGCTCCTAGCACTTTTCAGCGACTTATGGACCATATTCTTAGAGGGATAGACAACGTATTCACATATTTAGATGACGTCATAATTGCAGCCACCTCACTGCAGAATCATAATGAAAAACTCAAGTTAGTACTTCAGCGATTCAGAATGCATAATCTCAAAGTACAATTAGACAAGTCAGAATTCTTACAAAAACATGTGAATTTTTTAGGACATGAATTGACTGACCAAGGACTACAACCCAACAAAGACAAGATAAAAGCTGTTTTAAATTTCCCCGTACCACGAACACAAAAGGACATAAAGTCCTTCCTAGGATTAGTAGGTTATTACCGAAAATTCATTAAAGATTTCGCGAAGCTTACAAAACCATTAACAGCCTGTCTTAAAAAGAACGCAAAAATTGTTCATAGTAATGAATTCTTAGACGCAGTTAACAAATGTAAACAAATTCTGACTAATGCCCCAATATTACAATACCCGGACTTTGACAAACCATTTATCTTGACAACTGATGCATCCGACTTTGCGTTAGGCGCAGTTTTATCGCAAGGCAATGTTGGTGCTGACAAACCAGTAGCGTTCGCTTCGAGAACTTTATCAGAAACCGAGACCCGTTACTCGACAATAGAGAAGGAATTACTTGGGATAGTTTGGGCTATCAAATATTTTAGGCCTTATTTGTACGGCCGCAAATTCACCATCTATACAGACCATAGACCTTTGACATGGCTGATGTCCCTAAAAGACCCCAACTCAAAGTTAACACGTTGGAAACTAAAGCTAGCAGAGTACGACTATAAGGTAGTCTATAAAAAGGGCAAACAAAACACTAACGCTGATGCATTATCCAGGGCCAAAATCTTTCACAACAGCATAGATTCTCTAGCTGTCAATTTTGACGATAACGACGACGATGACATTATAAACAGAATATTTGAGAACGCCCGTAGACAAGCAGAGACAGATAACGACCGACACAACAATAATGACGGACCTAGCAATAATAATAATGACGTAGAAGCAAGAAGTACTAACCATCCCCACACTGACAACGGAACGGACTCAATGAGCATTAATACAGTCGACCCTGACCAGTTAGTCTCGACAAATCATACTCAACCCGATAATGAAAACAACGGCATCCCGATTTTATCTGATGCAATAGACAAACAGCTAAAACAATTTCATATTAGGTCTACCCCAGGTTTAACATATAGAGTGGAAAATAGATCAACTAACTCTAGGACTGTTATTAAAGATGTTTTCATCCCCGTTAACAATACAGAATCCGAAATCATTAGGTTCCTAAAAGAGCACACAATAGCAGACCGTATCTTTCACTGCTATTTCTACGATGAAAATCTGTACTTTGCCTTCTCGAGAGTCTACACTACAATTTTCAACGACAGGGGTCCTAAACTTATAAGATGTACGTCACGAGTTACCCTTGTTGAAAACAAAACGGAGCAACAAGAACTCATTAAGCGATATCACGAAGGCAAATCGGCACATAGAGGTATTCAGGAGACGTATAAACAACTCCACAGAAACTATCACTGGCCTAATATGCTATTGTCAATTCAAAGATTCATTAATCAATGCGACATGTGTTTAAGAGCCAAATACGAAAGAAACCCTTTAAAACCCCCACTAACGTTAACAGAGACACCTACAAAACCACTTCAACATCTGTTTATGGACCTATATTCTACTGGAGGCGCGACGTTCCTGACAGTTATAGATAATTTTTCAAAATTTGCCCAGGCTGTACCGCTAAATGCTTCAAGCAGCGTTCATATCGCAGAAGCTTTATTACAAATATTTTCCATACTAGGATTACCTCTGAAAATCACCACAGACTCAGACACGAAATTCGACAATGACGTCATAAAGGAAGTATGCGCTTCTCATGACATTAACATACACTTCACGACCCCTTATAATCCGAATTCCAACTCACCCATTGAACGTTTTCACTCTACCATTGCTGAAATAATAAGAATCCAGAGAATGACAAACAAAGATGACCCTATACAACTACTAATGAAGTACGCCATTATTGCCTACAATAATGCCATTCACTCTACGACAGGTTATACACCGCGCGAGCTTTTATTTGGTCATACAGCATCCAGGAATCCACTAGAACTGTACTATCCTAAAGAGTTCTATCAGGACTATGTCCTTAACCATCGTAAAAATGCAGAAGCAGTACAGGATTGCATAGCAGCTCTCGTATCTAAAAATAAGGAGCAGGTGATAGAAAAGCGAAATCAGGCTGCTGAGGCGATCACGTTCAAGGTAGGTGAAAAAGTATATAAACAGGTTGCAAAGACTACGAGGAGCGACAAAACGAAGCCAGTATTTAAAGGTCCGTATAAGATCATTCATCTTCATCCTAACAATGTTGCCGAAATCATAGGAAGTCACCCCAATTCTAAATCCATCAGAGTTCATTTTAAACTTTTACGAAGACAACATCTTGTTCCAGGACCCTCGTCACAGGAACCTTCCTGCTCTACGCAACCGCCAACCTGACTCTTAACCCCGTAGAGAACGTCAATGGTATTCTTTTATTAAAACAAGGTCAAATTTTGAAGCAAGTAGATACGTTTAGTTTGGCCTGCGTATATAACGTATCCTATTTACACGAAACGACTTTGAAACTTATGTCCTTATATGCCAATACTAAGGCTGCTGAAAATAACGAGCAATCAAATAGGGCATATAAAGATCAAATAGATAATAGCTTAAATTTAATAGGTAAGAAGATAGTGTTTATTGCGCCGCACCATAGGTTTAGACGTGGTTTTATTAACGGCCTAGGTTCCATTGTAAAAACCATAACAGGCAATTTAGATTACGAAGATGCTATTAAATTCGAAAATGAAATATCAAAATTACGAAATTCAGTAAATAAAATTAATGTGTCTCAAAAGCAATCATTATTCATAGCAAAACACGCAGTTGAAGAGTATAGTAAACAGATTAAGCTTTTAGACGAAAATCAGAAAAAACTAAATATAATGTTAAGAAATACCACTTTTAACAATAATATTATAGTAAATAGATTGCACTTTCTAGATTTATATATACAAATAGACTTCAGTCTGCAATTGCTGTTAGATAAGCTAGTAATCTTAGAAGACGCCATGACCTTTGCTCAGTTAGAAGTTATGCATCCAAGCATCATATCCCCACACATTCTTATAAACGAAATGTTAGCTTTTCAGAAATCATACAATTTTAGACCAGTGGATAGCATTACTATTAGCAATATACATAGCTTAGAGAAGTCTATTAGTGTAAAAGCTTATAGTACAGATCACACGTTAACATTTATATTGGACATTCCTTCCATTGATATAAACCAATACGACCTAATTCATCTATACTCCATTCCCGACAAACAAAATCTAGCAATCATTCCTAAATCCAAATACCTCGTACTGGGCACCAACGAGTACTCGTACCTAGAAGAAGACTGCAAACAGATCACACAGAATACACAACTCTGCACGTCGTTGAACACCCAGCCTGTTGATGAATCAGAAGACTGCATAATTTCACTCGTGAAACACCAAAACACAAACTGCACACGAGCCAAGATAGACCTCAAACAAGGAAGAATCCAGAAACTCCAAGACAACAAGTGGCTTATCATCCTGAAGGAAGAAGAAGTCCTAAGAACTAAATGTGGAACTAAATCTGAATACAAAAGGATATCAGGAATACATATCGCCAGTATTACAAGTGATTGCCAAATGCAAGTACTTAACCGAACACTAACGACAAACAGCAATACTGTCGCAGCAGACGAAATCATACCACTTCCCAGTAAAGCCGTGATTCCAGAGGAGAACACCCATTTCAACCTACAATTGGAAGATATATCACTGGACAGCATCCACGAGCTGATAGAACGAGCCGACAACTTACAAGAACCCACAATCGATTGGCAGACTATGATGGCTACGCCCAGCTGGTCAACATTAGGACTCTACCTCATCCTGATGACAATCGTTCTATGGAAGCTTTGGCAGTGGAAACAGCGACGACCGATACAGGATCAACCTCGCACCGAGGACGCTGCGGGAAGCTGCGGGACGCGCTTCCATCTTAAGGAGGGAGGAGTTAGGATATCGTCCGAGTAACGTAATCGCTGACTAATGCAGCGGATGCGCCCGTGCGTCATGAATAAACTGCACAATTGCAGAATTGCAGATTTTAGTAATAAGTTTTTGTTAATAGAAATATTATAATTGTAAATTAGTCTTGTAGAACATTTTAATCAATAAACATTGTTTTAATTCAAATAAATATTTTTTTAATAATAATTTCGTTCGCCGTAACTTAACTCAAGCCATGCCCAAAAACTAGAGCGAGTGTGTGCCGGGCAGCTCATTTAATTTTTCAAAATATTAGACACGCGAGCGTGCGACCCGCGCCGCTTTTAGAGGAGACTTTACCTACTTAGGTAGGTAAGGGTATTCGTATGGATATGGAATAATTAGGTACCTACCTATCTGGTATCTACGTGAAACAATAAGAAATACCTACTTTTTTATTGTTTTACGTTATTTAATACCTTTGTCATAGATACTACCAACAAGTACCTACAAAGTAAATGAAACCCTTCATGGGTTTCATTTACCTCTCAAAATACTGTCAAATGTTACGAAATAATATCAATTTTAACAATTTTTTTTTTCAAAAAAACTACGTTTGCGCACATAAGTCTTTGCGTAATTACTTCTTAGACATAATTAAACCTTTTCTACAAAAATATTATAAGCTTAAAAACTCAGCAGCCGGTACAGTACCAGTTTAGCCAGTTTAGTCTTTTTTTTTTTTTTTTATTCTTGATAGGTTCGCGCTTGACCGCTAACTCACCCGATGGGAAGCGACGATGCGGTCGACGATGGAACGCGCTTACCTAGAAGTAACCTATTCACTCTTGACTTAAAGATTCCCGGGTTGTAGCCATCAGGAAAAACAGATTCCGGCAAGGAATTCCACTCCTTAGCTGTACGCACTATGAATGTGTTCGCAAAACGTTTTGTGCGTATAGGTGGGATGTCCACCATGTACCGGTGGCGCATTGCCGTACGCCTGGTGGTCCGATGATGGAACAGGCTAGGCGGAATTAGGTTATGCAATTCCGACGAACACTCCCCGAAATGCAACCGGTAGAAAACCGACAGGCTAGCAACTCTGCGTCGATGCTCAAGACTTTGAAGCCTCGACTCAACGAGTGCATCATTGCCAATGATCCTCTTGGCTCGCCTCTCAATTGCCTCAAGTGCTTCAAGCTGGTATCGGGCAGATCCTTCCCAAAGATGAGAGCAGTACTCCGTACATTACAGTACTTTCAAAATAAATGAAAAACATGCAAAAGTACTAGGAGTCCATAAGAAACGAGGATTGTTATTGCTGAATTGAACTGCGGCCGCAATCACAGACCCCTAATTTCCTTTCAGTATGATATTGAATACGATAAAATATTGTGTCCCAGTCGCACGCGCCGTCTGCGTGTATTATGTGAGAGAGATGGCAATGTTTCTATCGTTCGTTCGGCTACTCCCTTTGGCGGCATGCGGCATCTTTGAGCGTGCCGAAAGGCTAGCCTAAAGTGAAATTAGGTAAATAAATAAAGTAAAATTTTGCATTAGTGGACGACCAATAATCGTACATTGCAGTCGCATATCCGTTCCGGTGCTTGTGATTTGGATTTATTGTGGTTGTGACAATCGTGTGTGATGGCGCTAAGTAATAGTGAATATTATGAGATGATGTTGTGTGTCGGAAGAAAGGACGGTAATGTGCGAGCTGCTCGCGAACTTTATCGTCGCCGATTTATCGAGGGTAGGCCAGAAGCTGAGCGACGACAGCTTCCTTCGGTGGCGTGTTTCCATCGGATGGTACATCGTCTGCACCAAACCGGTTCCTTCCACGCTCCTGGTTTAGGGGGTCGCTCGAACACTATCGATCCAGAATTTGAGGAAGCCGTACTGGAGCATTTTGAAAATAACCCACGTACTAGCACTCGGCGAGCTGCATTAGCGCTGGATGCCTCAAACCATATGCAAGTATGGCGAGTGTTGCACAATGACGGTCAGCACCCATACCACTTCCGTCGCACCCAGGAGCTGACACCTGCAGATTTTTTGCCGCGTGACCTTTTGCGAGTGGTATTGCAATCAGGTAGAAGCTTCGCCAGATTTTGGCTCAAGAGTGCTGTGGACAGATGAAGCGTCATTTACGAGAGCGGGGATAAGCAACATCCACAATGACCATGTTTGGTCTCACGCCAACCCTCATGCTTCGACGGAGTCATCATTTCAACACCAATGGCGACTGACCGTGTGGGCTGGTATCGTGGGAGATGTTGTCGTAGGGCCAATTTTTTTGCCGCATAGCTTAAACGGTCAAAATTATTTAAATTTTTTAAGGAACGATTTGGATGATGCGCTCACAGAATTATCAATTGTAGGTTATGCTAATCTCGTGATGGAAAATAATTTAATCTTTCAACACGACGGTGCACCGGCACACTACGCACGTGATGTTCGGGAGCATTTGGATATGCGCTTTCGTCAGTGGATCGGGCGTGGTAGCAGACACGTGGCTTGGCCCCCGCGATCCCCAGACCTAACTCCATTAGATTTCTTTTTATGGGGATACATTAAAAACATTGTGTACGCAATGCCGTGTGATACAGTGGAGCAAATGAGAGGGCGAATCGAAGCCGCTTTCAGGACAGTAACACCAGACATGCTACGCAATGTTCAGGTGGCCATACACAGGCGAGCGGCCTTGTGTATTCAGTACCACGGTCATCACATCGAACCACATCTTTAAAAATGTAAGTTGAATTATTATTTTTCATTTTAATATTTACTTTGCTCGGACTATGGAAAGATATTTTTTGAGGCAAAATTTTAGGTAGGCAGGTACCTACTAGGCGAACAGAGCGTCTCATGCAAGCGCGCGCCGCGGGCCGCGGTCAATCCTAGCTATTGTGTAAACGGGGAAACCCCGATTAAACAATGGCGATTGGCCGAGGCTGGGCCCACGTGTAAACGCACCATCAAAATTAGGTAGACAGGTACTAGGCGATCAGATTTACAGAAGAAATGTTTCGTAATATTAGCAAGTGACGTGGAATGTTATTGACCCTCGTAGTGTCGTGACACGTTTGTTATGATTTGAATTCAAGAATCATACGATACCAAGAATTTGGTATCAATTCTTTGAGTAATTTATTTTGACATGAAACTTTGTGTAGAGACTCTATACCACCTGTAATCTTCAGCGCTTCTCGATGTATATACCCGATTTGTTACACGTTGTATATGGCTCTGATAGCTCTTTTCTGCAGAATAAATATAGACTTAATGTCTGCAGTTCATTCCCATAGCAAAATACCGTAAGACATGATACTATGAAAGTAACTAAAATAGATTAGTCTCGCGGTATATACATCAGTAAACTGACGGATTTTTCTGACTGTATATGCTGCTGAATTAAGCCGACTTACCAAAGATGTTAAATGAGAACCCCATTGTAGCCTCGAGTCAAGCGTGATGCCCAGGAATACCCTGTTCTCGACGAATTCGAGTTTCTCCTTGTTCAATACTATGTTGGAGTTATTACTTTTAACATTCGGTAAAACAAATCTTATGCACTTAGTTTTTTTTTCATATAATACTAAATTATTAACAATGAACCAGTTTTGGACCTCCTGTAGAGCGTTGTTTAAGTTATGATGGTTTGTGGAACGTATAACTTAAAAATTAACGACATATCGTCAGCAAAAAATACAATATGTGGTTGTGTTTTTTAATAGATGCGGTAGATCATTAATATATACTAAAAAGAGGAAAGGACCCAATATTAAGCCTTGTGGTATACCGATTTTGACTTTCAAACCCTGAGAGGGTTTGAATTGACACCGTTTATTTGAACTTTTTTTTTAATTGATATAAACTAGTGCTTGACTGCGATCCCTCCTGATGGTAAGTAGTAAGTAGAACATGCTGTTGCCTGTCATTTAAATAAGATTTCACCAAGCTGAGTGAATTTTTACCTTGGTTAGGTTAGGCTAGGTTTAGGTTTCGTAATTAACGCAATGAAAAGCCTTTGAGAGATTACAAAAAATCCTATCGCATCTTGGGCTACTTCCCACGCTGCAAATATATGTGGTGAAGCGTCAATGCCTTTTTTCAATGTGTATACATTTTTAGAGAATAAATAATATAAATTAGTTACCTCTCCCGCGTTCTCCGCAATTTAATAAAAACATTATTTAGTTTAAGAAAAAGTAAGACAATTGAGTCTCTGTTGAGGGTTCCATTCACCAATATCTACGACCGCAGCGCCCATTGGTCGTATCGAATGCTTCCTTGAGACGCTCGCTAGAGGGCGTCTTCCCGTAAGAAAAAAGTTTCCGCTCCGCCATTTTCGACATTGCGTCGAATGAAAACCGCTCCGCGATATAAATCCTATATATGTTGAAAACCTGAGAATTCTCGTGTAATAAGTGTAGCAAGGTACGTGGGCTTATTGCTGTAAATAGATGTTGTTGGGTATTGGTGTCTCAGGGAATCGTCAACAGGGATTTAATTTTGTGTAATTTAAATATAATTTCACCGCCATATTGGTCGTCTTAAAACATCACCCCTTTTCAGGTGAGGCTATTTACAAGCCTCACCATAATTATTTGGTCCTTTCGAGCCTGGATATGTAACCGCTCCCTAATTAGATTTTTACGTAATATTTGGTGAAAATCATAATAGGTATATATAGGTTATAGATATTTACGTAAACCTTTGGTAGATTATTCTTGCCTATAAACCGCTCTCCGCTATAACATAAACATAATTGACAATAGATTCTACGTAGGTTTTGGTAAATCTGTCAATATTGTTTCATAGAATTTAATGTGTTACGTATTTCACTTTGGTAACATACAAGAGGAGGTAGTTTCCCATCATTCCGCCTTTGAGCGTATTAGTTATTTTTTATTCAGATACCGCCACAGAGCGCATATTTTTAGATATTGCTCTTGATATTAACTTAACAAAATGACTGAGAAACAATTAAGGCCGGAAGATTTACTGACTATCCTTCATGAAAAGAAAGGATTGTTATTCAAACGCCTCAATCGATTATATGATTTATCAAAAAATATTTCGTCGTTCGATTCGAGGAATAATGAAAGTTTTATGACTGAATCGGAAACTATTGACGACATTCGTGACAAATTTAAATCTTATGTCGATCAAATTAACCACATAAACATTAATTTGAAACCTGGTTCGAGTCCCGACTATGCTTGTTTAGAATCCTTTGAAGATTTGTTTATTCGCATTAAGCGTATTATGAATAAAATCGACAGTAGTCAATCTCAGTTATCACAATGTAGTAATTCGAAAACGCTTTTTGAACCACTAAAAATAAAGCTGCCTCCAATTGCATTGCCATCTTTCGACGGGAAACCTGAGAATTGGCCTGTTTTCTATGAGTCGTTCAAGTCGAATATTCATAACAATGAACAGCTGACTGACTCGCAGCGTGTTCAGTATTTAGTAGGTAGGCTTACACATAACGCGTTAAAGATTACAGCCGGTATTGTACCTACGGCTGATACCTATCATTTTCTATGGGACAGCTTAGTTAATAAATACCAGGATAAGCGTACATTAGGTATACACTATTTAAATAATATATTAGATTTAAAAAGTTGTTTGTGTAACGCAAATAGTCTCGATTCTTTTATTGAAACATTTAGTGCAAGTATTTCTGCCTTGAAACAACTTGGTATTCCGGATCTTGCGGATTTTATTCTCTTGCATTGCGCTATGAGAAAAATAGATTCACAGACTGGTCAATTGTTTGAACTTTCCGTTCGCGATGTTGAAATACCTACAACTAAATTGTTAATTAGCTTTGTTCAAGACCAGGCTAAGATATTAGCACGCTCGAATTTATCTCATTCGAACGCGAAAAATAATTATAATAAACCTCATAGTTCCGCATCTCGCGAGCCTCGCACGCAAACGAAAGCGTTTGTTGTGAGTGAATTGCCTAATTCTACCGCTCCCGCTCCGCTCCGCTCCGTCTGCGCGTATTGTAAAGATAACGCTCATGTTCATTTGTATAACTGCGCTAAGTTTCAATCCGCGTTGACTCCTAGAACTAGGTTTGAGTTTATTAAATCCATACATGGTTGCGTAAATTGTCTGAGCACGTCGCACGGTTTGAGTAATTGCAAGTCGACCTCAGTCTGTAAAGTATGTAAAAAACGCCATCATACTTTATTACATTTGGAGAAAAATAATAAACAGCCGCATGTAGCTGATGTTGAGCCGACGAATTGCAATGTGGTCGTCGCGTCCAGTCTGCTGGCGGCGCCGCTGTCCGCTGCGCCCCCCGCGCTCCACCCGCCCCGCGCGGCTTTTTGTGGTTCGGGTGATGTTACTCAAGCATTTCCGACCCATAACACGGCCGTATTATTAGCTGCAGATGCAAAGACTAAGTCGGCGGTCTTGTTATCAACCGCTCAGGTTTATGCGCGCGCCAATAATAATAGTTCGGGCCATAAAACAATAGTTAGGTGCTTAATTGACAATGGTTCGCAAAATAATTTAATAACTACAGATTGTTGTAGAAAACTCAACTTAGCAATAATTCCTTTGAATAATTCTTTTGTCAAAGGAGTTGGTTCTGTGTCGCGGCCGATAATAGGTTATGTGAATTTAGATATCGAGTCTCGCGTATACTCGCATCAAAAATATACTATTCACGCATTAGTAGTTGAGTGCATTACGGACCAGCTACCTTCGCACCATATTAAGTGGAATTGTCATGTGGACTTCCACTCGCTTCCGCTCGCTGATTTAAGCTGGAATATTCCAGGAGTTATTGACATAGTGTTAGGCGCTCAACTGTTTCCGTATATTTATTTGGGGAATAGGGTAGGCTTAGGTTCAAATGCGCCACCCGCATTATTGACCACATTCGGGTATGTCCTTATGGGTGATTTTCCGCATAGTAAAGATAATTTAAATTTACCTAGCTCTTCTTTCACAGCATTAGCCCTTAATGATTTATTACAAAAGTTCTGGGAATTGGAAGAAGTTGAGAATAAACGTTTTTTATCTCCTGAGGAAACCGAATGTGAGAATATTTTTTCCTCGACCGTGTCACGTGACGATGCGGGACGTTATACTGTCGCGTTACCCTTTAGTAAGGATCCCGCCGAGTTAGGTAACTCCCGCACGGACGCGTACCGTCGACTGGTTGCGCTAGAGAGAAAACTCCGCCAATCGCCGACGTTGCGGGAAAATTATAACGCAGTGATCCAAGAGTACATAGATAATGGATACTTAAGTCAAGTCGACGAATCCGCCATTTCGGATGACGGGTACTACATCCCTCATCACGCTGTCGTTCGGCCGGACAAACCAATGCCGCGCGTGGTATTGGATGTGAGTGCCAGGACAGGACTCATACCGGTTTATCTTTAAATGATGTACTCCATATTGGTCCAAATTTACAAACAGATTTGTTTCTTCTTTTAATCAATTTTAGATTATTTCCTATCGCTATAAATTCTGATATTATGCAGATGTACTTACGAATTTGCGTACCTGTTGAGCAGCGTAAGTACCTACGCATTTTGTTTCGATACAGTGAGAATGATCCTGTGTTGACATTCACTTTTAACCGCTTACCTTTTGGACTGAAGTCGAGTCCTTACATAGCTATGCGCACTGTGCGACAGCTGGCCTCGGACAGTCCGCATTATTTTGCGCAACGCACCTCATCATGGGATAAGCTGTTGCGTATCGTATCTTATATACTTAAATTCGCTAGACCGAAGGTTCATTGTGAATCCCGGTCGCCTCAGGGATTGTCAGCGGCGGAACGAGTTATGATCCGTGCTGTGCAATCTGTTCATTTCGCAGATGACATTAAGCTCATCAAATGTGGTAAATTGTTACCAAAGAAACTTAGCAGTTTATCTGTCCTTTTAGATGAAGAGGGTATATTACGCATTGGGGGAAGACTTTCAAAGTCATACCTTCCCTTTGATGCTAAGCATCCTTTTTTACTTCCCAAACATGATCCTGTTGTGGATTTGATAATTCGTCATTACCATATGATGAATTGTCACACTGGGCCAGGGCTACTTATGTCTATTTCACGACAGCGATTTTGGATACTAGATGCCAGGACTGTCATTAGGTCCAAGTTGCGACAATGCAACACATGCTTTAGAGTTAATCCGACGCATCCCACTCCAATGATGGCGGACCTTCCTGAATACCGTGTATCGGAATCAAAAGCATTTGTCCATACTGGAGTGGATTATGCTGGTCCCATACGCATAACTCTCTCTCGTCGCAGAGATCAACACGCTCAGAAGGCTTACATCTGCTTGTTTGTGTGCTTGGTAACCAAGACTGTCCATGTAGAGTTAGTCTCTGAACTTACTACCGACGCCTTTTTAGCCGCGTTAAACGTTTTATCTCGCGTCGAGGGCCAGTATCCTGTCCTTATTTGGATAACGCTACCAATTTCATTGGTGCTAAAGCTCAACTAGATGAACTTTATAATTTCTTAATGAGGTCAAACCTCAATTCATCTCTTTTAAATGAGTTATCAACTCGCCGCATTAAGTGGAAAATGATTCCACTTCGCTCCCCACATTTTGGCGCTATGTGGGAAGCCAATATAAATACATTAAAAACGCATCTTTATCGCGTGATTGGAAGTCAACTTCTCACTTATGAAGAGTTACAAACTGTACTCATCCAAATAGAGTGCATTATGAACTCACGCCCTCTGAGCGTGTTGTCTTCTGATCCACATCCTGAAGTTATTACTCCCGCTCATTTTTTGAGGTCGACTCCATTGCAGTACTTGCCGGCAGCCGGTTTGTCTGATCAGCGCTTAAATCTGTCCCAACGTAAACAGTTGTTAGATAGTATGGTACAATCCTTCTGGAAGAAGTGGCATCTAGAGTATCTGCATACGCTGCAAGTTAGGCAAAAATGGACAACTCCGGACAAGCCTGTAGAGGTTGGAACTGTCGTACTCGTGGGACAGGACAGTTCGCCTCCTCTTTGTTGGCCATTAGGAGTCATAATTGAGGTTTATAAAGGGACTGACAATGTCGCTCGCGTTGCAATGGTGAGGACAAGGTTCGGTAATATTAAACGCTCTATCACAAAACTATATCCTATTCCAATGCAATAAAATGTCATTTTAACGATACTCGTAGTTTTTAAGGTTTAGGATTAGTATTCTAAATAATCTTTATTTTCCGCATTTAGTGATAAAGCTTAGACTTTCTGATCATGATCTAGGTCAGTAAATCTTTACAATTTCACATTTCCCTTTGAAAGCACTTGCGTCCTTCCAAGAGGGGGAGCATGGTGAAGCGTCAATGCCTTTTTTCAATGTGTATACATGTTTAGGGAATAAATAATATAAATTAGTTACCTCTCCCGCATTCTCCGCAATTTAATAAAAACATTATTTAGTTTAAGAAAAAGTAAGACAATTGAGTGTCTCTTGAGGGTTCCATTCACCAATATCTACGACCGCAGCGCCCATTGGTCGTATCGAATGCTTCCTTGAGACGCTCGCTAGAGGGCGTCTTCCCGCAAGAAAAAAGTTTCCGCTCCGCCATTTTCGACATAGCGTCGAATGAAAACCGCTCCGCGATATAAATCCCATATATGTTAAAAACCTGAGAATTCTCGTGTAATAAGTGTATCTGCTACTGTGAGACATTGAGACCTTATAGTGCAGTGTTGGTTTCACGAGTTCTGACCAGCCCACCGGTGGATGAATCAAGATAGCTCGCCAGCCTGCAGCCCACGCAGCAAACCACGCACCCGTGAACGAGGCGCCTTCCTACCTTCAAGTGGGGTCCCTGGATTAGCAAGGTACGTGGGCTTATTGCTGTAATTAGATGTTGTTGGGGGGTACACTACATAAACACGAAAAACTTCATTCCGACAGTCACAAATACGAATTTCAAAATACCGATTGTCATAATTCCGAATGGTTCAAAATTCCGAATATAACAACTCCGACTTATCATTACTCCTATTTTTATAATTCCTAAATTTCAATATTCCTATCGTTTATAATTACTATTATCAAAATACCGAGTTTCAATAGATCGAATAACAAAAAGTCCGACTGAATGATAATTCGAAACATCAAAAATACGAATTCCGATTATTAAAATACCGATTAATACAATTCCGAAATAAAAACGCCTTGTAATACTGTATAGCAAGACAAATAAACACATAATTGCTCGTCAGAGAGATGTATCATATTATGTATAGTAGGAGGGGGTAGAATTAAAAAACTAATGACAGATGCGTTTTCGAGCATGCATGCAAGCAGGCATGCAACATGCAAGCAGGCATGCAACATGCAAACAGGCATGCAGCATGCAAGCAGGCAAACAGGCATGCAGCATGCAAGCAGGCATGCAAAATGCAGCAAGCATGTAGCATGCAAGCAGGCATGCAAAATGCAGCAAGCATTGTTTCTGTCACGGCTCCGGCGCTGCGGGGTTTGGGCGGCCCCACGCGAGCTTATCGTCGCAGATGGTTTTAACGCTCACCACCGCAGCTTCGGCTTGCTGGCCGGCTTTGCCGGTCAGCCTCAGCCGCGGCGACGGGCCTTCAAACCACCTGCTCCTCAGCTCGCGGGCCGCCCTACCCCTCCGCGCCTACGCGGGTTTAAATTACACTCTAGGGGTAGGGCAGAGAAGACTGCGTGAAGTCGGTTTTGCAGCGATTCGTTTCTGTCACTAAATTTTGTAGCACAACATGTTGACTTTTAGTTATTCGAAGTATTGAAAATCGGAATATCGTTTTTCGGACCGAGAACCTTTCGAGCATTTGATTCTTCGAACGTATGAAAATCGGAAAACTAACAAATCGCATTTACGACTTTCGGTAAAATAAATTTCGTGATTTTGAATAATAGACATTATAATTCTTAGGTATTATGAAATTCGGACTTTTGAAAATCGGAACATCGAAATTCGGAATAAAATATTTCGGAGTATTTGGGTGTTCCCGTTGTTGGGTATTGGTGTCTCAGGGAATCGTCAACAGGGATTTAATTTTGTGTAATTTAAATATAATTTCACCGCCATATTGGTCCTCTTCAAACACCACGAATTCAGGTGAGGCTATTTACATGCCTTATCAATATGTTTTAATAAAGTGACACCAGAGTCAGTCGTACATCGTCCTTTGGTGAAACCATACTGCTGATTGTGAAAGATTTCATTTTATTTTACAACGTAAAAAGTATTAGGTAGTATTTTGCAGCATCCACTCACCTCAATGCATCTTTCGCTTTCTGCAGAAAAAGAACGTTGATGGCTTCTGATATGGTACAACCGTCAGCATTCTGATCAAATGACTTCGTTTTACCATCCGTCGCCAGTCTAACGATTCTGTATATAAGAAAACATGGTTATTATTTGCGATAAAATTCCGATGTAGTTGGGTTTTGTGGGCTGTCCTATCATTGTTAAGACTAACCTGGAATTGGAACTCTGTCTTATTAGAGAAATATATAAGTATAAACAGCCAGTCAACAAATATGATTCAGCTTTTACTAAATCTCCTGAATCCTCGACAAGTGAGTTTAATTATAATTTTCATTAATTTAAAAAAAAGTAGATGTAATATTCATATTATGAGAATTGTAACAAGAGGTATGTTATAAGCAGTGATCGAAGTAGGTAGATTGAATTGAGGTCATTAATCTGAAACGTATATATTAATATGGACATTCCTCCGGAATTAGTTGATTATTAAAAAAAAAAACCGGAACTTAGGTAGGAATTGTATTAAAATGAGCAATATTATATTCTTTATAATCTTTTTTAACGGCACAAAGTCACGATTTGACAAAACCTAACAACCAATCAGAACAAAGGATCATGGGTTTTTTTTTTTTTCGGGTGGGAAAATCATCTAATGACATCCCGCGCTCTTGGGCGGACCGGGAGATAGTGTCAGACTTTAACTGACTAAAAACCCACTCCTGTTCCTTCTTTGCCATTTTTCCAGGGCCCCGGGGATCACTTTCGCATCACCCATGGCCCCAGTAGGCCTCGACCCTGCTGGGCCCCTACGGTTGCTGACATCTCCCTGAGGCGCGCGTGGAACACTACGCGCCGTCGACGACTTGGGCTCGGTCCGGACAGTTACCGGACGATCGGACGGCGACACACCCATTGCTTGACGTCCGCAAGCCCGCGCCTACGGTGGCCGGAAATCGGGATCGGAATCCCGGCGGCGGTTGGGGCGTGAGGACCGTTGCCTCACGCGATCGGCCGCCTCCTTTGCTAGAATTACTGCTTCGCAGAAGGAGGCAACCGCCTGCCACTCCTCCTCACTCCGGACCATGGCCTGTACCAAGGCCCGGCGCGAGAGATCGCTGCCGCCGATCGCCCCCACGAGGACACGGCGGTGCTCTGCCCAAGCAGGGCACACCTCTACCGTATGCTCCACCGTGTCCTCCGGGCGGTCCACACAATGGTGGCACCCGGGCGTCTCTTCTGCACGAATCCGGTGCAGGAACCTCCCGAACTTACCATGTCCGGTGAGGACCTGCGTCATGCGGTAGGTAAGGACGCCGTGAGGCCTTTCCAGCCACTCCTCAAAGAGGGGACTTATCGCCATAATTATGGCGTGCCCAGCACTGGGTTGCGACAGTCGCTGTTGCCATTCCACCATGAGATCCCGCCGGAAGTCTTTCCGCCATGCCGCGACTTGGCGTGGCAGCGGAGTTTCACCCCGGCGTTGCATCTCCATGCGCAGATCGTGCATGCGCGCAAGGTATTATGCCTCCAAATCCCACGGTGGTTGGCTAGCAAGGAGGCTCGCTGCTTCGCGGGAAATCGTGTGGTATCCCCGCACCATCCGGATGGCCATGACCCTCTGGCTTGCGTTCAGCTTGGCCGCCGGTCGCTTTCGAAGCGACGGTGCCCATACCGGCGCCCCATAAAGGGCCATGGACCGAACGATTCCTGCATAGAGCCTCCGGCAGGAGGCGTCTGGACCCCCGAGGTTGGGCAGGAGCCGCTTGAGGGCAGCCCCTGTACGATCCAGTTTGGGAGCCAGACGTCGGAAATGCTCCTCGAAATTCCATCGGCTGTCGAGGACAAGTCCAAGGTACTTCATCGTCGACTCGACGCCGATGTGAATTCCTCCTACCGTTAGTTGGGAACTCGATGGTGGCGCGTTCCGAGGGCCGTGGAAGCACATGGCCTCGGACTTGTGCAATGCCACCTCGAGTCCCAACTCTTGGATCCTCTCCACGACTGTCGCAACCCCGCGTGTCACTAGTTCCGCCGCCTGGTACGACTCTCCCCGCGCCAGGACTAGCGTATCATCTGCGTAGCAGACCACGCTGACCCCGTCAGGGAGATCGCCGCGCAGCACGTAGTCGTAACCGATATTCCACAAGGGTGGTCCTAGTACCGATCCCTGCGGAACACCGCACGACATCTCTCGCCGTTTCCATTCTGCCAGGTGACCAGGGTAGATAATGTACCTGTCCGACAGGTAGGCCTCGATAACACGACAGAGGTAGTCAGGCACCCGGTGATACCGGAGTGCCCTCCTAATGCTACTCTAGGGCAGGGAATTGAAGGCGTTGGTGATGTCCAAAGACACCACCAAGACACACCTGCCCTGGGATACCGCATGCCCCGTCGTGAGGGCTCACACGCGCATGATGGCGTCCGCCGTAGATCGCGCCCTGCGAAAGCCGAATTGGCCGTCCGAAAGATCTGGCCCCACCCGTGTTAGGTGCGCGACGAGGCGGTCTGCAATAACTCTTTCAAAGAGCTTGCCCACCTCGTCGAGCAGCACGATGGACCGGTACGCGGACGGTGAGTCCGCAGGGCGCCCCGGCTTCGCAATGAGGACCAGTTTCCCCGTCTTCCAGCGAAGTGGGAACTGGCTCCTCTCCATACATGCGCTAAAGAGCCCTCTTAGTCGAGGCCTGAGTTCCTCCATGGCCAGGACCCAGGCCTTTCCAGGCAGGCTATCGGGTCCTGGGGCGGTATTCTTGGCACTAAGCCTACGTACCGCCACTCGCATCTCTACCTCGGTCACCACTGGAGCAATGTCGTCGTCATCGTCGCCGTCGTGGTCCACGTCGGACACCGCAACCGTCGGAGCCATAAGCGGGGGAGAGTGTTCCCCTCGTGAGGGGAACAGAGCGCCAACCACACCCTCCACAAGCTGAGCCCGGAGACTCTGCGTCAGCGGGAGAGCCCAGGGGCGGAGCTTTTCTCGCACCACCTTATAAGGGCGCCCCCACGGGTCTCCGTTCAGAGTCTCCAGCCACACGTTGTGGGCCTCTAACTTGGCCCGCTTTATTTCTGCTCGGAGGGTGCGCTTCGCGGCTCTGTATCCCCCGTACAGCTCCGCCTCTCTGGCCTCCGCATCCGGCGGACGGATGCGGCGCCTGCGGTGCCTGGCGTACTGGCGCCGCGCGGCATTGCACGCGCTACGCAGTGCAGCGATCTCTGGCGACCACCAGTACACCTGGCGCCGGGCACGTCCTGGCTGGACACGGGGCATTGCCACGTCGCAGATTTGCGACATGGCCTCCCGGAACCACTCTGCCTCGACGTCGAGAGGCCTGTCCGGTGCTTGCACCCAGGCCTGTACCATCGCGGCTTCCAGGAGAAGCTCCCGGTCCAGCTGCTTCAGCGCCCAACGCGGACCACACGGGGTCTGTTGGACCGGCGCGGTTGAGGACTGGGCGGAGACGTCAAACCGGATGTACCGATGGTCTGAGTACGTCTCCACCCCCTCCATGACGCGCCAGTCGACGACACGCGGAGACAAAGCGGGGCTGGCGAACGAAATGTCCACCACCGACTCGCCCCGCATCCGCACACACGTGGGGACAGAACCCCTGTTTAGAACGACCAGGCTTGTCTCCAGAGCCCAGTCCTCCACCATCCGACCCCGCTGGTTCGTGTACCGGGAACCCCATGCTAAGTTCTTGGCATTGAAGTCCCCGCAAACGACCACGGGGAGGGAACCAAACCCAGCGACGACGGCATTCAGCTCCATAAGGGAGATGTGAAGATCGGCGAGAGTTTTGTTCGGGGACAGGTAGACGCCTACCACTGCAATGTCCCCGAACCGTGCTGCCACGCAACCCCGTCCCCTCGTGACGGCCTCGAGGGACGGAGTACCGGCGGCGGCCGACGAAATTAGGGTCACCGAGCCGTTCAGGTCCTGCACCCAGTCGGCCCTGGGCAGGACGTAGTACGGCTTGGAGACTACGGCGATGTTTATCGACTACTGCGCCATGCTCTGGAGCAACAGATCCTGAGCGGGGGCGCAGTGTTGCGGCGGTGGCGGCGGCGTCTGCGGAAGCGACGGCGGCGGCGGCCAAATTGGTGGCCGCAGCGGCGAGCACATTCGCGGGGATGGGCCTCGGGACCTTGCCCTTGGCCTTGGCGGGGAGATCGCAGGACCTACCCCCAGCCCGGTGTTCGGCCGGCTTGCCTGCCGCCGCACATGCGTAGCAGTGCGGCGCTGCACTGCAGGTGACGGCCTTGTGACCGGGCTGACCGCACTGAAAGCAGCGGTCACTGCGATCCACCTCCGCTGCGAAGCAGGCCCCCACGTGGCAGCGATAGCAACGCAGAGGTCTGGGCTCCAGCAGTTTTACCCGCGCGGAGACCCAGCCCACCAAAAGCCGTCGGCCCTCCCCGGTGACGTTCCTGGCCGCTGACACGGGGCAACTCACCGTCACTGCCCCCATGCCCGTGCCGTCAGCACGGATGGCGCCTGCCCGGACCTGGTCAGTAAGGCACCCTCCCGTCCCGACGACGGCGGCCACGACTTCATCCACCGTCACGGACTCGTCCAGGCCCATAATGCGCATGTCAATGCACTTGGTGGGCCTGGACACTCGGGCCTCCTTCGCATCCAAGGACGCCCTGATCTTCTCGGCCAGGGCGTCTGCGGTGGGGCCACTGTTTGCCCCGGGGACCTCCAGCATAAGGGCACCGGTCGCGGTATGCCGCATCCGGAAGCCCCCGGTGATTCCGAGCCCGGTGAGGTTCACCGCCCGCCTCGCCTTCCGGATGACCTCGCCGTAGGTCGCGCCCTTTTTCTCCGCAGCGGGCTGCAGTTTAATCACTACAGCCGTAGAATCCGGGGCGCGAAACCTGGCCGCGATGGCCCTCCTCTTCCGCTGCCGCCGCCGCTCGCGTTTTTTTTCGGCTCGAGCCGCCTTACCCGCCTTTTCCTTTGCTCCGGCCACTTGCCATTCGGCTTCGACCGGAGGTTCCGTAGGTGGGGGAGGCGGCATAGGTTGCCTGCTTGCCCCCACGGCAGGGGCTCCCACTGCCTTAGTGACCGGTGCAATTTTGCACTTCTTGGAGGCGGCAGCAGCTGGCTTCCCCTGCTGCTGTTTTCTGGCCAAAGAAGCTGACACCGCGGACTCCGACACCACGGTTCCACGCCTGGCCTGCCCCGAAGGGCCCGGCTTAGGCGCAACAACTGTGGCCGCAGCGGCGGCGGCATACGACGCCGCCTTTCGCGGGCCAGAGGCCGCAAGTGGGGGACGCAGAACAATGCCTTCCAGCACGGAAAGCTGCTGCTGCATCCGTAGCTGGAACTGCTCCTGCTGCTGCTGCTGTTGCTGCCGGAAGGCAGCCAGCTCCTGCTTCACCAGCATCAGCAGCTGGCTTTCCGGCTCAGGCTGGGGCTGGGGCTGACTTTGCCCCTGCCCTTGCTTGCACTCCCCCTTCGGCGACTCCTGGCAGCATACTCTCTGGGGACCCACGAGTTCGGCCCGGAGTTTTGCCGCCCTCTTTTCGAAATAGGCGTCGATAGCCTCCGCGATTGAAACGGCCAGTTGTTGGACAGTCCTCTCTTTAGAGGACTTTTCCCTCTTCCTGCCCATGTTCCTTAGTGCGGAGACTATCAATACCCCGAGCGACCTGCGCGACTCCTCGGCGGAGTCCTCCCTGGCACCTCGTTCGCTGCCAGACGGCCCCAAGAGGTCCAACTCAGCATTGGCCGCTCCAGGGTGACGCCCTTCCGCGGCAAGCCTGTCAGCTCGCTGAGCAGATTCTTGGGCGGTGAGGCCCCTCCCTCTGCCGCGCGCACGACCCGCACCCCGCTCACGGGTGGGGATTTTTGGGGCCGAGCCCTCCTCTGCATCGGAGGACGATATGTCCCCCGGTATGGGGCGCTTCCGGTAGAGACGCGAGTTTCTACAGGAGTCTCCCACAACCTCTACCTCCGAGCCCTCCAAGCTCCCTCCGGATGCCGCGTCGGACTCCGACCGCGCATCACTCTCCATCGGGTGTCTGAAAAATTTTGATTTTGGTTCCATATTGTTCCCACGAGTATTTTGCATTCTGTACTTGCTCAAAGTCAGTGGTTCGCACTAGAGACTAATTAAGCCATTAGTCAAGCTAACAACCTCCCTCACGGTGCGCCGCCGCTTGGAGGTTTGGGGTAATTTTTTATAGAGGTTGTCTTCCTCGCGGCCCGGGCGGTTAAGCCAGGACCCTCGACCCCCATCAAAAGTCAGAAACATGACCTTGGACAATCTCTGGGGCTACGAGACTAACGGTGGCAGAAGGAAGAGCAAGTCTTCCTCCTGCCTGCCCGGTGGCAGGGTAAGTGCACACCGAGCCTGCTCTTACTTCGCCACTGTGCCCTCTGCTATAGCAGAGGGACACGCGTTGAAGCGATCCTTCGGACAGAATATTCGCAGGCGGACATCGGGACTCCTTAGGCAGAAGTACCTAAGGGGAGTCGTTGGCCGCCTCCCAGGGTGCACCGTCCCGCAGACTGGCCTTCACTCCGGACGTATCCGCAAGGGAACTACAGCCTGCGGGCACTCGTGAAGGTTTTCTGTCGTAGCACCCCAAAGGATCATGGGTGGTGCACTAACCGGTTATCAAAACAACGCGTATGTGTAAATATTGAAATTTAAGCGCAACGATTTATACAAAGTTGTGGCCATAAAAAGGCTAAAAAAAAAACTATTAATACTTCGATCGGAATTCGATTGTTTTTATTATTAAGCAGATAATAGATAGCAGATGATAGATTAATTTAGTTTTGATACCTTCCTTTAAATTTTGAATTGAGTAGTAATAATATCACTACCAACATTAAAAATATTTAATTGAATCCGGAAATACCGGAATTACTTTCCGGAAAAATGGCTTATCCATGTTATTCTTTCTTTGTGCATAGATATAAGTACCAAAAATCTATCTACCTACTCCGATCACTGGTTATAAGTTATGTCTGTATGAAAGTTAATCCTCCACGGTATTGTAATCAACGCGTTTCTGTCTGATTTTAAACATACTCGAAGCAGGTTAAGATTATGCTGTTTAGGGCATAGTGCCTAAACTTATATTGTAACAGCCTTTTTTTTTTTTTTTTGTTTTCGGGGGGAAACCTTCAAAAGGCGCCTGGACTTTTGGGGAAAAGCCCAGGGAGTGTGGGATTTTTACCTCACTAAAACCACCCCGGTGATCACCATCCGCACATGGAAGAGGGCCCCGTGACCTCTTAAAAGACCACCCCGGAACCCCCTCTGTACAACGCCTGTTAGGGCACATCCCTGAGGAGACTGAGAGGTCTCCCCTTAGCCTCGTTGTGCACGGTAGCACGTGATCACTGTGCCACCGTCTTTCCTGAAGTCACTTGGCGGGCGGACAGAGTCCCCACTCTGAGAGCCCGTGACCTCGGAGTCCCGCCTACCTTAAATATTGCAAGCGGGGTTTCAGCGTTTTAGGCGTCGAGGCGGTTTGCCCTCTGACGCCTCCTTCTGCGAGTGGGATCGGTCCTCTCACGATCCCGCTCAGCGGCCTCCTTCTGGACCATTACGGTCTCGCAGAAGGACGCCATTTCTCTCCAATTATCTGTCTCCGCCAGCATAGCCCTCACTACTGCTGGCAGAGACAGATCCCGCCCAATCTTGGCAACCAAAAGCTGCCGCTCAGAGGCCCACGCAGGGCACTCTTCGAGCGTGTGCTGTGCAGAATCAAGGTCACTTCCGCAATGGTGGCAATTTGTCGTGGCCTCTCGCCCAATCCTATTCAGGTACTCACCGAAGCAACCGTGCCCGGTCAGTACCTGAGTTAGCCTATAGGAGATGCGCTCTCCTCTTTTCAGCCAGGCTTCGAAGTGTGGCAGGACGGCTTCGACAACGCGCTTACGCGAGAATTGCGGCTGCTGTAGCCGCTCGCGCCACCTCTCGAGCGCGTGTCGCCGTTCCTGCCGCCTCAGCCTTACTACTACGATTCCTGGCACGCTATTACCACAGAAATCAGAAACGTTTATTTCAAATAGACCAATTACAGGCACTTTTGAATTGTCACTTTAAAACCCACTTTGGCGTATGTCGCGAATCTGGCTATAGACCCTCGCGTCCATATCTGCCAGGATGTCTAATGGTGGAAAGCGTGCCAAGAGCGTTGCCGCCTCAAAAGATACCGTTCGATATCCACGTGCGATGCGAATGGCCATCCTACGCTGCAGACTATTGATTTTAGCCCTGCAGCGACGGACACCTGATAGTCTATTTGACCACACAGGTGCCCCATAAAGGACCATCGATCGCACGACACCCGCGTAGAGGCGACGAACTTTTTCCCGAGGTCCTCCTAGATTGGGCAGCAATCTGTGCAGAGCACCCACAGCCCTTCCAACGCGAGGGACCAGGCGTTCAAAATGCTCTTCGAAGCCCATATTGTAACAGCCTATAGACAACATATTCAATACAATAACGCCTTCAGAATTACGCTATTGTAGCTCCTATGTTTTTGCAGCGCATCTGGCATGTAACGTGGAGGCTCGTATTATAGATGGGTTCACAGCCATTTTGCGTAATAAGTCACCTCCATATTAAGCAGGGTTTGTGGTAAGCAATGGCATTCTAGCGGTTATTGCAGATAAATTGATTGCCTTATACTAAAGCATCAAATTACTGTGCTAATACAACATTTAGATGATAAGTTTTTAACTAATTATTGAATCGTTGATGTCTATTTAAAAAAAAATATTATTATAAATATGTGTTCACCTTCCATAGTGCACAGAGTACTGTGGATGCAGACACAAGTAGCAGCCTCCAACAACAGCTGCCTCGCATTCACCCCTGCTTATAGCGAGGTATGCCTGCTCTAGCGCCGCGGTGGAGCTGCAGCACGACACGTCAATAGCCATGGAAGGACCCTTCGCGTTTAACCAGTAGGAGACGCGGTTGGCGAACTTAGCCTTACAGCATCTAAAATGAAGGAAATTACATCCAATGAAATAAAATATGATGTATATGTAAGTAAATGGTACGTTCTTTTGTTTAATAATCGTATGTACAGGAGCTAAATCTGGATCTCGGCGGCTGGGGCGTGAGGAATTCCGTTCCGTCACGCATGCTGCTGCGTCCTTCGCTAGCATTCCTGCTTCGAAGAAGGAGGCTATCGCCTGCCGTTCCTCCTTGCTCCAGACCATGGCATGTACCAGGGCCTGACGCAAGAGGTCGCTGCCGCCGATCGCCCCCACGAGGACACGGTAGTGTTCCGCTTAAGCGGGGCATACCTCCTCCGTATGCTCCACGTTGTACAATATTGCCAATGATGTGATTTAAAAAGCCAAGTCTTACTCACCCAGCAATACCCAGGCCCGTTCTAGAGCCTTCGTCATAGAAGGTCGCTTTTTCAGATTCGGAGAAACAGGTTCCAATAAACACGCCTACTTTTCTTCCAGACAGGTTCGCTGGATTTACTCCTGTGAACGGCAAAAATTTTATATCAAATTTCAAAATCTGGCACTATCATTCAAGTAAAGCAAACTTGCCCATGTGTAAACATGGGCAAGTTTGCTTTTATTTATATACACAGTAGGATCAAATGAGTTCAGACAAATTTTAGTCATAACAGCTATCTAATTATATTATTTTGGGGTATACATACGAGTACGATAAAGCTTTTTCAATAAACTTCCTTGAAAATTGAGGCCTATTGTCCACGTAAACCGCACGTCATGCGCACGCTTTTGTCAATTGACGATTGCAAGACGAATGCTTGCATCTTGCATAGAAACAATCAAGACTGTGTCCACGGAGCGGCAACGTCGCGTCAACCTCTCGTCATGCGGTCGCCATGCGGTGCGCGCGGCAGCATGTCACTACTCGACCGACTCGCGAGACGCACACTTGTTATTTTGTATTACAAAATGGCGGGCTCGGCGATTGAAAAATGATTGAAAAACAGAATCATCTTCTGATAACTCTCTGGCTGCCACAAACAATCTACAATTTATATTTCTTTCGATGTATGGATGAATCCAGTACTTTCTTCGCCTGTTTCGTCGTCTTCTAATAAAGTTGTATGCTATAATCACTTCATCATCATCACTTGACATTTTCACAACAAAAAGACATGCTTTCTCAATGCTAGTTGAAAGAAACCTGAGATGTTTTGTAGCGTGATTGACGATTGCATGACGATTACATGAAGCAGCGTGGACATAGCAAATATGCAAAATACGCCTATCGTCATTTGTAGGTTGCATGCATTCGTCAAATGACGCGTCCGTGGACAGTAAGCCCTCTTAACGCACTACGATTAGGTTTAACATGCAATCTATATCACCCTCGTGTTTTTTTATTTATCACAACAAAGGTTTTATTTTTTTTTATTTCGTCACAGGTAATAAAAAGCAACGGTGATTATTTGTTTTAAATATATATAAAAAATAAAACTAAAATATGCACAATACCACATAGAAAAGCTGTTTTTAATAATAAATTTCTTGGTATGGCACCCAAAATTTACATTAAGATACCTGAACATATAATTGAAATTAAAAATATAGATCAATTTAATAAAATATTATTATTGTTTTCTTATGCAAGAAAATGTATTATAACAATAAAAAAGCTTGCGATTTGCATACCTTAAGGTGTAATATGGTGGGACTGTGCTATACTTTTAATAATTTTATGTAATTTCCCATATTAGCAAATAAATGATTATGAATTATGAATTATTATTATTATGAAAAAAAAACACTACACGAATATAACGATTATTTAAACGAATGATGCTAGGCCCATTACATACTATTTATTATATTAGGGAAAAATCCGTAGTCTTATGAATTATCAATTAATTATTTTTAATTATTTTGAACTATCATATTTTGACTTTGTTATTTCAATTGTTTCGAATTTATTTTGTATTTGTTATTAGTTAATCTAATTTTATTATATATTCTTTATTGTACATAAAATACTTACCTAACAAATTATTTGAAAAATTGGACAGCTGATGTACTAAGGTGAGCTTAACCCATAATTGGGTTTTCTTACAGCAAACCTAAAATATATATTTAAGAAATTTTGTTTATGAGGATAACTGAAAGAAATGCACAACAAAAATCTAAGTTAAAAAAAGTTAAATAGATCAGATCTAAAATAAATTACACAAATACGTACATAGCACATAATACATATAAAAATACTATATACAATAAATAAAACCTATACATATATATATATATATATATATATATGGATCATGTTGACATGAAATGTTCCCTAATTCTTCCCCTGAAGACCTCCAACGAGGGGCTAGCCCTTAATGTTTGTGGAAGAGAATTCTAAAGGCGGACAGCTAGAATAGTGAATGATCCACTGTACCGTCTAGAGGAATGGAGAGAAAAACGAAGGAGAAGAGAGGATGATGAGCGACAAGGCCTTCCTCTCGGAAAAAGATACTCAAAGCGTTCACGAAGATACAAGGAGGAGTTGGGATTATGAAGAATAGAGAAGAGAAAAGAAAAAATGTGGCAATCCCGACGCTGCCGAATAGGCAACCACTTCAATTGCCTTCGGAATTCAGACACGTGGTCGTACTTTCGAAGGCCAAAAATGAAGTGGATACACAGATTCTGCAGACGCTCCAGCTTGTCAAGAAGTTCCTCAGTCGCATCAAGGAAGCAGACATTAGCGTAGTCTAAAATAGGTAGAAGAAGAGACTGAGCAAGAGTAACTTTAGTTGAGAAAGGCCAAAACTTTTAGCCCATTGACAGATATTTTTAAGATCATTATTGATGGCATCAATAGCACCAGGAAGCTCTTCAGGTTTAAAGTGGCGATAAAGCTGCAAGTCGTCTACACAGAGATGGTAGTGTGAAAATAAGGCCATTGTGATAACGTTAATAAAAATAGAGAGAAGAAGAGGAGAAAGGATTTTCTATTGATTTTTTATTTTATTTTTGTATTCTGACATCTAAATAATATTATAATTATTTCATAAGGCTGACATATTGAATTTTATCTTCTACCTACTTAATTTTCATTATTGATGGTTAAATATGGAGAACTTTATTACTTATATGTATAAACAAAAAACAAAAATGTATATTTTTACCCATGTTTAAAAATTAATAAATGATTTATGAAAACAATAATAATTAACATAATAGACCAATAAAATAAAAATAAATTAAGTTAAAAATAGATCACTATACGAGGCAATAATGCTCATACAGCAAAATACATTTTGCTTATTAAACTTAATAATTTAATTCAGTCGTAACTATACCTCCGTCACGCGGTAATGTGTTTGCAATAAATAAGTGCGGCTCTATACATAACTTTATTGTATTTACCAATAAACATTTTAACGTGTTACTAAGTGGTTTGGTGTTACTTTATTTACAACCTACAACAACTACTGGAGAATCGTCAACGGCGAAATACTCCAACATCTTTTTGGTCCTTCGAGCCGGATCGGGTCATTTGGTCATGATTGGTCCTTTTGATCCTTCGAGCAACAAACAAAGGTGAGTCGAATCATTATTTGAATTATCGAATTTACAAACCAGCGGAGATTACGTCTACTGCTACAAACCTGCGGAGATTACGTCTACCGCTACAAAAACCACGAAACAAGGAATAATCAGTGGGGATAACGTCCACTGCGATTGGAACTACACAACATCTATAACCAACAAGTAACAATGTCTAAAGAAGACTACCTCGAATTTGCAGAACTTAGAACTAAGCAACAAAGTAGCTACGAGAATATCAAGGCTCTGCAAACTAATTACAAAAAGGATTCTACGAAGAGAAAGTCCATAGATTATCTTAACAAACGCATCGAAGCTTTACAATCCCTTTGGGATGAATTTCGGACAAATCATGAGGTCTTGAAGAAGTATGAGTCAGCTCAAAGTGACCATGACTACTTTGAGAAGAACATTTTCGAAATAACAAGAAGCATGTTCAACGAAACAATGCAGTCAATGAATCAACTACGAGATAACTTAAGGAATGAACCAGGATTTTCGGGTGTCTCAAAACCGAAAACCCCACAACTACTAGAAACACCGCAATTTGATACAACTGGAGTTCACCAACAATTCGGAGACGAGACGAACCATCACTTGTCAATGTTGTTACGTAATCAAATATGTAACTTCAACGCCTTGAAGCGAGCGGTCTCCAAAACTAATCTGGATGATATGAAAGAGAAGTGGCAACTTCAAGATCAACTAAACATACTAAGTTCTAAGTGGGAATCCATCGACAGGAAACGACAATGATTACGAAGCAAAATATCACCATTGGGAGCAAGTCTACGACAACCTAAAGGCAGATTTGAATAGAAAAATCTTTGAAACATTCCATTACGAAAAAACAACACCGCGTATGGAACTGCCGGAGTTCAATGGAGCGTTCAGCAATTGGATCTCTTTCAGAGATTTATTCATTGAGATGATTCATAACAATCCAAAGCTAAACAAAACGCAGAAGATGAAGTTCGAAAAATCTAAATTGAAAGGTGAAGCGGAGAAGTTAATTAAACACCTACCTGTGAGTGCTGAGAACTACGACTCATGCCTGAATATAATTTAGCATCGCTACGACAATAAGCGAATACTTTTCGTCTCATACGTGGACACGCTTCTCAATCAACCATCTATCGATAAACCGAACTCTATTAACTTGAAAAAGCTGTACGATACAACCAAAGAGTGTTTAAATGGCATGGAAAACATCGACATCAACGTTTCTGTATGGGGTCCACTGATCGTGCACTTACTTTCTTCCATACTGGATGACGTCACTTACGGTGACTACATCAAAAGCATGAAACATTCAAGAGAGCTTCCAGACTTAGATGAGCTTATGGAGTTCTTGGAATTACAATTTATGACGCTGGAAACATCGCGAAACAAGAAGAGCGGTGTGAAACAAAATAATTCAACGAATGACCAACATAAAAATTATAATAACAACAAGTCAACCAACTTTAAAGACTCTGAAAAGTGGACAAAAACCTACCATGCATCGCTGCCGAAATGTCCACTCTGCAAAAACGATCATGCACTAAGGCCATCTTCAACATTCGTAAATATGGATATCGCAACGCGAAACCAAACAACAAGTAAACTGAACCTATGCAAAAATTGTTTATTCAGTCACGGGGAAAACAAATGCAACTCAATGAAAAGATGCCGTATGTGTAATTTTAAACACCATTCCCTTCTGCATGACGATAATCAGAAAGGGCAACAATCAAAGCCAACCACCTCAACGGCAGCTGAGCGAACATCAAATCACATCAACGGTGAACAAGAGATATTCTTAACGACTCTTCAACTCAAGGTCAAGAACAAAGTAGGAGATGACGTCATCCTTCGGGCGTTGCTGGATCAAGGTTCTCAAGTAACCTTGATCACTGAAAACGCTGCTCAACGATTGAACTTACCCCGAAACAAAATGCACGCTGCTATTACTAGCGTGGGCACTATAATGGGCTCGAGTAGAGGGATGATTAAATTAGAATGTAAATCTATCCACTCTGAGTATACATTCCAAACGGAAGCATTAGTGATGAGTAAACTTATCAACAATCTGCCGAACTCTACAATCAACACAACGAACTGGACACACCTGCACAATATCAAATTGGCCAATCCAGACTTTAACATCTCAGGGCCCATCGATTTACTTCTAGGAGAAGATATTTACTTGGAGGTCATCTTAGAAGGAGTACACAAACACAACAATAACTCACCAGTAGCGCAACAGACCAAGTTAGGCTGGATACTGTGCGGTGCCACAAAGCAATTTAACTGTCTAGTTACTCTAACTGAGCTAGATAAGATAACAACTTTCTGGGAGACAGAAGACATTCCTTCAGAACCTGAAACATCAACCAAAGACGAATTCTGTGAACAATATTATACGGAAACAACAGAGCGATTAAGCAACGGGCGATATGTAGTGAAGATACCGATGAACTCCAATTATGAAAAAAACCTTGGAAAATCGAAGCCTCAAATTCTTACTCCATATCACAATTTCTTCACCTACAAAAGAAAATGGCGAAACAAGAACTCTTTGCCAAACTATACAAATAATTCATCCGAGTCTACACCGAAGTAGGGCACTTGAAGCCCGTGACAGAATTCGAGAGTCGAGTACAAGTCTACCTTCCACACCACGGTGTGGTAAGGGCTAGCTCTACTACGACTAAACTACGAGCTGTTTTCAATGCATCCATGAAGACAGACTCTGGCTACAGCCTAAACGATCTAATGGAAAAAGGACCAAACCTTCAAAAGGACATTTTATCCCTGATCATAAAATGGCGGAGCTATAAATATGTTCTAACGGCGGACATCGAAAAAATGTACCGTCAAATCCTAATTCATCAAGATCAAAGATTTACAAAGAATAATCTGGAGAGAGTCTTCAAGAGAACCCCTTAGAGAGATGCAGCTGTGTACTCTTACTTACGGTACCAAAGTCGCACCATTCATTGCGATGCGCACTCTCCAACAACTGGTGAAAGATGAAGGCGACGCTTTCCCTTTAGCCCAACAGGCGCTGCAAAATGAATTTTATATGGATGACGCCATCACCGGACACCATACCATAGAAACAACAAAGTTATTGCAAAAGGAGCTTAGCGAACTACTAAAGAAAGGTGGTTTTTATTTACGAAAATGGCCCACAAACGAACCATCTATTCTTAAAGAACTACATGGGAAAGAAAAAAGTCACAAAAACGATTTTAACTTCAAGCAGCAAGAGTTCAACAAAACACTCGGACTCACATGGAATAACGCAAGCGACACATTGCATTTTACTAGCGAAGCACCTGCCAATAACAAAAATGCACCATACACTAAACGCAGGCTATTGTCAGAGATAAGCAAGATCTACGATCCGCTTGGGTCGTTGGCTCCAATGACCATCCAAGCAAAACTACTGTTACAAAAATTATGGAGTGACGACTGTCAAAACAATAGCTGGGACGAAAATGTACCCGATACCGTCGAAAAGGAATGGCTGAACATTATTTCCGATTTACCAAACATAAACAACATCAGTTTACCAAGATGGTTAAGAAACGAAAACAAAACGATGGAAGCCTTCTGTGACGCAAGCGAGAAAGCCTACGCATGCGTTATCTACAGCCGAACTACGTCACCTGCAGGCCAATATGTAACTACTCTACTCGCTGCGAAGACTAAGGTGGCACCACTCAAAAAGAAGACTACTATACCAAGATTGGAATTATGCGCCGCAGTTTTGCTAGCGAAACTCCTAGAAAGAATAACTAAGATCCTTGCAGATTACGATCTAAAGATACGCTGCTGGACCGACTCTAAAGTAGTCTTAGCATGGCTTCAAGGAAGTCAAACAAAATACGAAAAATACATTACAAACAGAACGAAACAAATAACAAACATCGTACCTGTAATAAGCTGGGGTTACGTAAAAACGAACGAAAACCCTGCTGACTGTGCGACAAGAAGGCTTCTGCCGTCCAAGTTGATGGACTTTTCCCTGTGGTGGGAAGGTCCTAAATGGCTTCAGGAACAAGACATAAAATTAAAAAAAACTTATACTACAACTGAGGGTTTTCTAACAAACTGTTATACGAATAATAGTACGGAACCCATGCCGATTAAAAATGAATTAATCCATTCATTACTTGAGCGGCATAGCAACATAGATCGTATATAAGAATACTCGCTTGGATCATACGTTTTGCCGATGCATTGCGAAACAAAAGGAGGTCAAATGAGTGTAATGAACTGAACTTGAATGAAATAAATAACGCTTTACAAGTAATTATCAAGTCAGTGCAAGGAAATTATTTTTAAAAGGAAATAAAATCTCTCAACGTTGGTGGAAAACTTCCTAACAAAAGCACCATTTTGAAACTCAACCCATTTTTGGACTCCGCTGGTATTCTACGCGTGGGTGGACGTCTAAATCACTCAAACTTGCCAGTAGAAACTAAACATCTCGTCCTCATCCCGGGAGAAGAAAGACTCACCCAACTATTAATTGAAAAGGCACACACAGACACTACACGGTGGCGCAAGATTAACGCTAGCTTACACTAGAAACAAACACTGGATCATCAATGGTGATCGGACTGTCAAGAAGAGACAAGAGACTGCGGCAATTCATCCGATGCCGTCGATACGCAACAACTCAAACTGGACAGCTGATGGGCAATCTTCCTAAACAAAGGATCACACCGTCGAGACCGTTTTCACATACTGGCGTGGACTTTACAGGTCATGTGGATGTGAAGATAAACAAAGGCCGCGGAATAAAAACCGTACAAAAGCCGAAAGCCGAATATGTACGAAAGCCGTACATATCGAACTTGTTTCTGACCTACGAACCAACTTTGTAGGAGCAGCAAAGGTATTACATGAGGAGTTCCAACTATACAAAACAATGCTATCTTCAGAGTTCATCAAAGAGGTCAACGACCTTGAAATTGAGTGGCATTTCAATGCTGCATCCTGGCCATCGGCAGGAGGATTATGGAAAGCTGCAGTACATTCAATGAAAACACACCTGAAACGGGTAATCGGACAACAGAAGCTAACCTACGAACAATTTGCAGCGCTTCTTACATAAATCGAAGCGTGCATGAATAGCAGACCACTGAGTCCGTTATCTGAAGATGTGGAAGATCTGGATTATTTCAGTCCTAGTCAAATTCTCACGGGAAGTCCGACGCTCACACTACCACTCAATGAACCTGAAGAAATGAAATCTATAGACATCAGAAACAACTGGAAACTCACAGAGCTTATGCGCCGGCACTATTGGGATCGCTGGTCAAAAGAATACATTCACTTACTACAAAATCGAAACAAATGGCAACGAACCAAAGAAAATATTCAGATGGGGCAACTAGTTCTCGTCAAGGAAAATAATCTACCTCCGTGTAGGTGAGCTATGGGCCGCGTCGTGGAACTGCACCCAGGCAGCGATAACTTAGTTCGTGTAGTAACGCTCAAGACACAAAATGGAGTAGAAAAGCTGAAAAGACCCATAATCAAACTAACCCCGCTACCTATAAACAAGGCATGTGAGGGTACGGATTCACAGAAAGAGAATCCTGAAACTAAGCACTGCAAGAAAAATAAAGGGGTCAGTAGAACCCAGAGAAGGGTTAACAGCTTGTTCATGGTGTTACTAGTAGTGTTTACAACGCTATCGTGTGGACAAACAACACCCCTGCCAGATTTTAAAATAACACAGTTACGAGTAGCTGAAAATCAACCAATTTATTTAGATCCTGCTGGAAATATTCAACTTATACACGATGAATGGAAACTTTTAGTACACTACAATCTGACAACATTCTGGCAAAGTACAACAAAGGTCGAGAAATTTGTGAATTGTTTAGCCCAACTCTGCGACACGATGCCCAACGAGCTATGTCACTCTGTGACACAACAACTGAAATACGAACTGAACCAGTTGAACGAATATAACGTATTGTTACGTTCTCAATATCAACAACGGAAACATCGCGCCTACGTCAACGGCGTAGGAAACATTGCACGAGCCCTGTTTGGTGTCCTTGATAGCGAATTTGCCGAAAAATACTCTCAGGACATTCGAATAATCAAAACAAACGAACACTATTACTAGAGTTCATAAGAAATCAAACACTAATCATCGAAGCAGAAAACAACACCATAAAGAAAAATGAAGACTGTGAAAACGCAACAAAAAGTTATTCAACAATTCATGAACGAAACAAAAAACAATATGGCATTGATAGAAAACAGATTTCAAGTCATGAAAACAATGAATGACGTCAACGCTGGAGCGCTAACTGCCAGTCTACTACTAACAGTGTTGAGAAGAAACCAAGAAATGCTACTAATCGCATTGACAGATATCTACAGAGGAAATCTGGATATGGAACTATTCACACCAGCGCAACTATCTGAACAACTCAACTTCATCGCGGGAATTATATCGAAAAGATTAACGCTACCTATTACAAACAGAAATGGAGCAAATATTAAAGATATATACAAGATCATTTACGTCAAAGCAAGGCTCACGGAACGATACCTACTGTTCGAACTACATATCCCGTTACTGAGCGATGATATACATTATACCACAACGTACCTATACCTATACAACACACGGCTAACCAATGTCAGGTGATAGCGATAACAACAAAGTACATCGGAGTGAACTTCGTAAAAAATACCTATATACAGATGGAAGAGGCTGATCTTCAACAATGTGCAACGATGGGGGCGGATAACTACATATGCCACGCCTACACAACTATTAGCAACTTGCATGGAGCCACAGCATCTTGCGAAGCAAAAATGCTTAGTCAAAATGTAAACAATATCACATGCGATTGGGTACCACAACAATGATCTGACCAATGGATAAAACTACAGAGACCAAACATATGGCTGTATAACTGTATCAACGAGTGTGCGCCACGAATGGTGTGCGATAGTCGTATTACAATGCTAACGATTGCTAAGTCTGGACTCATGGCCCTAGGTCAGGATTGTGTACACTATACTCTCATAACGTTTTTAGTAGCTATACGAATATTGGAATAACTTTGGAAGTACCAACTATTGATCTTCCAAATGACATCTGGAAAACTCTAAAGAATACAAAGATTGTGCTACCGAAACTAAAGTTGTCTGATGAATACCGACTGCTGGACAACCAGATAACCGCACAAAAGGGACGACCAAACTTGCCCTGTGATTTGAGTATCCACGATATCGGAAACTATACTATAAGTTCTTTGCTGGTAGAAGGAATCGTCGTTGCTATTATAGTATGGCTAATAAAAAGATATCTTCCTGCATGCACCAAAAATCGACCGAAACTTTCAACAAAATCTCGAAAGAAGTTAGAAAATGTAGAACTGAACGAAATGGCAACCAACTACGAAACAGAAGATAGTCATTCGAAGAACCCAATGGGAACTAGATTCGAGCTATCTCTCTGTCAATCTTTCATTTGAAACTTTTTTTTTACTTATTATTTTACTGTTTTATACTATTTACTTTATTTAACTTGTAATAACTTTAGTGATCTAAGTATGTATACATCTTTCCCTCGGGAGCATGTACGAGCCAATAATGCTCATACAGCAAAATACGTTTTGCTTATTAAACTTAATAATTTAATTCAGTCGTAACTATATCTCCGTCACGCGGTAATGTGTTTGCAATAAATAAGTGCGGCTCTATACATAACTTTATTGTATTTACCAATAAACATTTTAATGTGTTACTAAGTGGTTTGGTGTTACTTTATTTACAACCTACAACAAAATGTATTGTATTTTTGAAATATGTCAAAAAGAAAATTGGAAAATGACCAAGAAGGAATGGAATGGTCAAGAAGTTCACAACAGGCATTATTGGTTGAAGACTGCCTCGCCACTGGAAAATTTAACTCAAGATACGATTTGTATCTGGGGATACTACTAGTTTAAATAATAAGTTAATATTTAAGTTTCTTTTAACCTTTTAAACGTCTACGTCGATTATATCCGACAAACAGCCTCGCGTTTATTCCGCCAGGGTCGCACATCCACGACCAAATACTCCATCTCGTAAACTCTTCTATCACCAATGTGGATTGAAGAGCTAAACGAGATGGAGTACCTAATCGTGGAGTAACTAATATGACGTGAAAATAAATAAGATATAAAGATATACAACACTAGTTTTAGCATATGCGAAACCCGAAACACGTGTCTAGTATTATTATGTAAAGAAACTATGTACAAAATTTCATAACTGTACCATGAACAACCACAAAGTTTAAAGCTTGTTATGTTACTTGTTATGTTACTTGGTTGTCCGCAAAAATACATAGTTACCAGGCCAACCGGACGACTAAGGGGTTATTTTGCTCCCGCACCCTGCTGTGGGCTGACGCCTAATGCCCGCTATGACTTGCCGTGACCTGTTTTGTACTTAGTGTCGGTGGTGTCCAACTTGTGACTTTTTAAAATATTTTTTGGAAATAAAATAACATGGTGCAAAAATTGTTGGAATCAATTCAGTTACTGATTCTGAACAAACTATATTCAGGTTTCGCATATACTAAAAATAATGTTGTAGTTAAAGATAAAAAATAATAAGTTAAGAAAAGCGAAGAAATATAGGATTAATAAATAATAATCACCGGCGGACTACTATTTTTTTTTTTATATTCATAAATGTTTTTTTTTAATATGTATTTTAAGAAATATTTAAAAATATATAAAATATTTATAAAACATAAATATTGGAGATAATAATCATTTTTATTTCAGGTCAAATATACCCATTTTCCATTTTCACATAAAATGTTACGACGCCAACAACACAATAAAATGTAATAAATTAAAACCAAAATAAAATCAAATAAATTAAAATGAATGTCAATAAATACAAATCAATTATTTAAAATCTGATTTAAATAAAGAATATGAGTAGCCAGCAGTTACTACTAGACCATCATAACCCCGATATTCTTACCTGCGTCATAAATAGCACTGTATACGTGTTCGAGTATTTTCCGGGACATGGGATCCATAGCGTTTCCGAGGGAGTAGTAGACCTTGAAGAATTGCGCGTCGAATCGCTCGAGGCCTGGTATTGCACCCACGTGTTGAACTGCTTCAGGGTGTGTGACTGACCAACGCAATTTATCTGCTGTCACTGGGTTCACCTAGTGGATTGAGTATTGTATGGGTTACTATTGTGTTGGAGTACAGACTACTACACAAAGATTGGGCTTTTTTAGGGTTCTGTACCTGAAAAGTAAAAACGGAACCCTCATAGAATCACTTTGTTGTCCGTCTGTCGGTCTGTCAAGAACCTTTATCTTGGAAACATATTTATATATTTAGATTTGCGGTCTCTTGAAGCTGTGAAAAAATCAAAATTATAAGTTAACGACAAAAAAAAATATACGGCCGTTTATGTACTTAGCAAAAAACGTATATTTCGACACTCTCAAGGTATTTCACTTTTTTGAGGCGTGAAATAATCCAATGACTTTTCTCGCTCTAAAGGTGGCTCTCTGGTAGCTCTACACTAGAAGAGCCGAGCACGAGCGGAGCGCGAGTCGAGCTCAACTTCGTGTAGTGTGGACCGACTCTAGAGGAGCCGAGCACGAGCGACACTACACGAATTTGAGCTCGGCTTGTGCTTCGTTCGTGCTCGACTCCTCTACAATAGACCACCCAAAGGTGGAGCGAGAGGGTGTCTCAGATTTTCACTGACTAAAACCACACCAGTATCCTACACTTGCCCTTTGTGTTCTAGGACCAGGGCTTTGTTTTTAGAAATTCCCCATTATGACTCATATTCTGGATCACCCAAAATGCTAACACACCTTTATTTTTGTAGATTTGATTAATGCCACTGACATTGCGACTTTTCGTTCTTGCCACCTGGGCTCACAATAACTGAAAAGCTACATTACACACGACTCAAACAATGAAGATATCATTATCATCATATCCTCACCTTATTGTACAAGATATCAGACAGATCCTTGACGTGATGCGAAGAGGGGTACATCCCCGACATGCCGGAGATGACGACCCTCTCACCGTCAGCGACCAGATTCGATGCAGGCAAGATATTGCCTTTCATCCCAGACTGGGTTGCGGATAGCTCTTGCGGAATTGGTGTCATGGTTGAGCAGGCTAGCAAATTAAAGAGCAGATTTAGCAAGGATAACATATAGGTATGCCTAGGCCAGATAATATTGATATGACTAGCTACGAGTATATGTCAATTTTCACAGTTTTATTGTCTCATAAAAACACTGCTATAAGCACGGCTATAAGTATGGACTGATCAGTATGAAGATTCTTTTTATACGGGTTTTTATATACCTACTATTACTTTCAGTTCGAACACTAAACCTATAAAAACTATTTGTTAATTTAGTTCTTTAGTATATTGTATAGATGACGATACAAATAAATATGTACATTCACACTCCGACACAAAACAAAATGATTGAAAATTCATTCATCTGGTAATGTCGATAAAAATTTGTAAATTTGTGTTTGTTGTCCGTAAAACGAAAATAAGGACGCTATATTTTTTTTTTTTTAACTAATCGAAATGTTATTACAGCATATTGATAATATTTAAACGTAAACATAACTGTACAGCTCACATAATAATACAGGGTGTCTCTGACATCGACACACAAACGTATACCACGGATCCAGTACATGATTCTGGACCCCCCAGTGGTAGAATTTTTCATCGGCTTTTTACTAATTTTTCAAAAAAAAAAATTGTAATTATTTTTAATTTAAATTGTTCAAAATCGTTGTTCTAACCAACCCCACTGATATGTTTAATAAAAAGAAAAAAATAATAATTAAGAAGTCATTGGGGTAGATAAAATCGTTCTTCTAATCAATCTCGATGACATTTTTAATTTTAAAAGTAATTCATTAATTTTTTAAACTAAAAATGTTAGAATAACGATTTTATACAGTTTAAATGAAAAAACATAAAGATTTAAAAAAAAAATAGGAAAAAAAACCGACGCAAAATTCCACCACTAGGGGGTCCAGAATCATGTACTGGATCCGTGGTATACGTTTGTGTCAATGTCACAGACACCCTGTATAAAATAATAACATAGAATAAATTTCAAATTAAATAAAATTAATAATTAAAATTAATTATTTATATAAATAAGTTAGATTGTAAGTCGTCTTCATCTTTTCTAACAACTTTACTGTCATTTCAAGAATTATTTTACCTGCCACCTAAGCATGTACATACTTACATTGCATAATGCTACAAATAATTGAGATATTGAGTATTGGTATAAATTTTCAGCTAAAGTAAAAATTATTAATAAAAATAATTGCAACTAAAATAAAGTATAAAATATTATGATGTTAGTACTTACGTTTTTTTATATTTAATTTAGTTTAATAATATTAGTAAACAATAGACCACTCCAAACTCTAGCGAAATTTCGGTGATAGTGATATCAAATTGAATTATGTTCTATTTATAATGCATTGAAACCCTAAAAAATTATGTAATTACGTATCGAAAACCACGATTGAACTCGCCAGTAGTTATAGACGGCGACTTATGCATTTATTCATTGACGTTATTACAATACAAAAGACTCCAAAAAAACGGTACAACAATTGATGTATACAGCACTCCCACGCGAATTTTTGCAACCTGTAATCAATATATCCGTGGATTGCGTGAATATGTTGACATGTCTACTGCAATTTGTCAGGACGGCCATTCTAATGTTTTGACTTTTTCTGGTAAATCGAGAAATAATTTTAACGTGTGTGTACGTGTTACGTATACAGAAGGTTATCTAAGCCACTTTTTAAATGATGACAGTAAATAAACGAAATTGCTCATAGTTTAGACAATAATTATAGACATGTCAAATCGTTCACCAACGAGTTATCAACTTATTCACCGAGTTCTTAATTTGTTCACCTTCTGAGTGGTTAGTAGGTTAAGTAAATTATTTTAATGACAAACATGTCATCTATATATATAAAATGCTTTGTCCTGAATGACTGACGGATCAACGCACAGCCTAAACCGCTGATCGTAAAGACCTGAAACTTGGAGGGTGTATTCTTTGTATGACGTAGGCATCCGATAAGAAAGGATTTTTCGAAACTCTACCCCTAAGGGGGTGAAAAAGTGGAGCAAGGTTTGTATGGGACAACGTGATTCCTTGGTCCAATCTACTTCAAATTTTGCATGAGCATTCTTTAACAGAATTAATGGAAGATAAGTTACGTATTTTATTGAAATTAATGCTCTAACAGGGTTAAAAAGGGGTAGAAAGTTATTTTGGGGGTGATTTGCTTCGAAGTTAATATCAATACTCCTTAGTATTTTTGATTTGAGCTGTTGATCCCCGCACGAACGCCGGCGTTCGTGCACCATTGTCTTACTATTGTGTCTCTAATTACGCTACTCCAAAAGTTAAATTACATTTTATTTTGACACATCTTTGAGAACTCAATCTGATTTTATTCAAAAAAGGTTGAACTCACTTAAAAGCTTGGTGCAGCACACGGCTGTTTTTTATTATTATTATTAATGATAGGCTCGCGTTTGACCACCATCTCACCTGATGGTAAGCGATGATGTGGTCGACGATAGAGCACGCTTGCCTAGAAGTAGCCTATTCACTCTTGACTTAAAGACCCCTAAGTTGTAGCTATCAGGAAACACAGACTCCGGCAAGGAATTCCACTCCTTGGCTGTACGCATAATAAATGTGTTCTCAAAACGTTTTGTGCGTATGGGAGGGATGTCCACCATGTACCGGTGGCGCAACGCCGTACGTCTAGTGGTCCGATGATGGAACGGACTTGGCGGAATTAGATTGTACAATTCCAGTGCACACTCCCCGAAATGTAAACGATAGAAAACCGACAGGCTAGCAACTCGGCGGCGATGTCCAAGGCTTTGGAGCTTCGACTCAACAAGTGCATCATTGCCGATGATCCTCTTGGCTCGCCTCTCAATCGACTCTAGCGCATCAAGCTGGTATTTGGCAGACCCGTCCCAAAGATGAAAGCAGTACTCCATACACGATCGAACTTGCGCTTGATAAAGTTTTAGCAGCTGTTCCGGCGTGAAGTACCGTCTGACCTTCGCGAGGATTCCCAGCTTTTTTGCTGCCAGTTGAGCCTTTGCTTCGATGTATGACCCAAAGTTGAGAGTTGACGTCAGCGTAACACCAAGAAGATCAAGATGGTCGGTTATTGGCACGGTCACACCTCGAAAAGATGGAGCCGGGTAGAATTGACTCCGTTTAGCGGAAAAAAGACACGCTTGGGTTTTAGTTGCATTGAACTTGACCCGATTGGCATCGCCCCAATAGGAGACCACCTTCAAGGACGAGTTCAAGCATTCAACCATAGCCTCTGTGGCTGACTGGATCTGTGACCCACTAGCGCGTGCGTCAGCCACATATCTCTCGGCAACAGTGCTGTCGTCTGCATACCCAAAGATACCGGGTTTAAGTAAGTCATTTATGTGCAGCAAAAACAGTGTTGCCGAGAGTACCGACCCCCGAGGGACCCCGGCATTAATATCCATTTGACCGGACGAGCAGCCATCAACGACCACTCGAATGGATCGATCCCTCAAGAAGTCTGCGATCCAATCACACAGACCAGTGGGTAGACCGAAAGAAGGAAGCTTAGCAATGAGGCTTTCGTGCCAGACCCTATCGAAAGCCTTCGAGATATCAAGGGAGACGGCAAGCGCTTCCCCATGCTTCTCGATGGCCTCGCTCCAGATGTGAATGGCATACGCTAGAAGGTCCCCAGTGGACCGATTTTGGCGAAAACCGTATTGCCGGTCACTGAGGATGTCGCTAGCTTCTAGGTATGCCAGAAGTTTCTTGTTTAGCACCCGTTCCATACTCTTACAGAGGACGGACGTAACAGAGATGGGTCTGTAGTTTGCTGGGTAACTCGACTGCCCTTCTTGGGCACAGGCTGCACGTTAGCTTGCTTCCAAGCAATCGGCACTTTTCCAGTCTCATTTGAGATGCGAAATAGGCGTGTCAAGATCGGAGACAATTCAGGCGCACAACTTTTAAGCACAATTGCTGGTATCCCGTCGGGGCCACTAGCTTTGTTCATATAGAGGTTACGCAGGACCCTACGAACGTCCTTTTGATGGATACGAACGTCTGAAATCCTCGTCGCGCATCCATCAGGAGAAACAGGTGGCCGTGCGTCACCAGAATTCAGACGAGTAGATTCCTCAAAAAGAGAGGCAAACAAGTTTGCTTTCTCCTCAGCGGTGTGAGCCAGTGACCCATCGGGTTTCAGCAATGGCGGAAGTGAGGGACGGCAGAAGTTCGATTCAACCGACTTAGCCAGGGACCCAAACGCTTTACTACCTGCGGGGTATGAAGCAAATTTGCTCCCAATTCGGCTTATGTGGTCAAACCGAGACCTCTGCAACACCTTCTTGCAGGACTTGGCAGCCCTGTTAAAGGCCTTCTTCTTCTGAGCCACGTCGCTTGCTTTGCGCGTACGAGCGTCGGCCCAAGCTCGATATGCCGCGTGCTTAAGTGCGTCTGCGCGATCACATTCGGCGCCAAACCATGGACGAGCTTGGCCAGACATTGCTACGTCATAGAATGGGATGAAGTACCCCATCCCCTGCCGCAACACATCCGTCACGGCATCTACGCACGACGAAGCATCATCTGAAGAAAAGCAAGTGGGCTGCCAAGGATAGCATGCGAAGAAAGACCGCAAGCCATCCCAATCTGCTGACCTGTATCGCCAAACCCTCCGGGTGCCTCTAGGGCTGGGATCGGGCGGGGAGTAGACAGACTTAACCAGACAGTGGTCAGAACTGCCTAAAGGCGAACATATCGACACAGAGTAGCGGTCTGGATCTGTTGTCAGCAAAAGGTCCAGGCAATTGGCTGTGTGCGAATCCACATCCGGCACCCTCGTTGCCCCCTGAACCAGCTGGGCGAGATTTTATGCTAGCGCTAGCTTTCGCATCTCTCGCCCAGTGTGGTCTGTAGACTGGTACGGGAAAAGCCACTCTTGGTGGTGGGCATTAAAATGCCCCAGTAACACCAATTGGGCAGAAGGGTACCGCTGCTGAGCCGCATCCGCCGCCTCACTCAGATGTTGTGTGAGCCCGGATGTCTCTTGATCTCCGCTGTGCGAGCGGTAGACACAAGCGTAGATTATTTTATCTAGGCCTGTGTCCACCAAAGTCCAAAGCGTCGAAAACCTGGAGTCCTCAAGGTTACGGAGACGCCGATAGCAGATGTCGTCCCAGGCGTACATACATACACCCGCACGTGGTTTGAAATTGTGCTCCAAGGTAAAACCTGGGTAAGAAAGGTACGACACGTCGGACGGACCTCTGATCTGCGTCTCCGAAAGGAAGAAGAGAGCTGGTTTTTCAGTCTCGAGGTGGTGGTGGACTGCGACGAGATTGGAGTGCAGACCTCGTATGTTAGTGAGTAGTGAGGTGCACTTTGTGAGAGAGGGAGTGCAGCCGCTGATTAACTTGTCTCTTACTTTTCCTATTAATTTTTTTTATTTGAGTGAATGGAGGAGAGGAGAAGGAAGTGAAATGAGGTTCCACGCAGCTAACCCTCAGGCTCGCACTGAAAGGACGACATCATTGGGGGACTAGTCTGGAGACTGCGGGGACGCCCGAGCCCCCCGGGAATGTCCATCGGGCCCTCTCGTCTGGTCGCCAACCAGCACGATGGCGCATTCCGGGATTTTTCGACAGTTGGCGGGGCAGCCTTTCATGTGTGACTAGTACATTACTTGGGCCCCCAGCTACCTGCGGTCGGCCAGCGGCAACCGTGCCTCGGATCCCGCTACCCTCCGCGACTAGCCTCCCGATTCCCCCATATCAGCACGAGCCAGGATGGTCTGCTTGCGCTGGTACAGCTATTTCGACCCAACTCCTCTAGACTGGCTACACTGAGCATCATACCGGAACACGGCTAGGCCGTTTGGCAGTACGTCTTTGCTCAGTGGGTGGTCGCAAGCCAACGGTCGAAACCTACCACCAGTTAGTGTCACCTGATTAGCACCACCCGGGGACCACGTGTAGGGACTTACGCTTCAGGTATTCTCCTACGGACGCGGGTGACTCGGCCCCCAAAATAGCGATGCAGGTTTCCATCTGCTTTTATTTAGTCGCGCTTTAGTAAAAAACTGGGCAAGTGCGAGCCAGACTTACGCACAGAGGGTTCCGTACAAACTTACCTATGTAATGTTCAACTCTCGAATGGAGTCTCTAAGATTTTTCCGAAAAGCAATTTTTTTTCTTTTTTGTGACATAACAAGAAATTTACTGTTTTCAGATTTATCAAGCAAGGTCCATAACATTACAACGAATTGCAAAACGAATAATTTCCTGATAAAAATGTAATCAATTCCGTCATTGTTTAGTGTAAATGCGCATGCAAATATCAACTCTATCTCCCTGACCTATGCTCTATGACCCTGCTTTATGCCAAATTTCAGGAATCAGAGTCAACGAAAAGTACCCAATAATTTTTGATTCCCGGAGAATGTCGAAATATACGTTTTTAACCGACTTCAAAAAAGGAGGAGGTTCTCAATTCGATTGTATTTTCTTAACAATTTTTTTTTTATGTTTGTTACCTCAGAACTCCTTTGTTTATGGACCGATTTGCAATTTTTTTTTTCCCATAAAAGGATATGCTTCCAAATTGGTCCCATTTTTTCCAAAATCCAGTTCTGATGATGGGATCCATGAGGAATTTAGGGAACTCCTCAAATATTCTAGGCAATGATATAGTAATTTTGGTATTTTCATCAAGAACGCATATACACGCATAAGCATTTACAGTCAAAAAGTAACATTTTATGAAGTGGAACTGATAAAGAAGCCCAGAAATGGTCAACGGAACTTCACCCTTACATAGATAACATAATGAAGATAGTTAAGTAACTATGACAATACAAATAAATAAATGGTTCTGAATAGTTATGTTGAAAATGGTATCATCGAAGTGATCTGATGATGATGATGGAGCCGGAAGGTAGGTACTGGAACTCCGTAATTAATCAATGTAACGTAGCCGTGTTTGGGCTTATTAGAATTATCATGAGATGCACTTTGGCTATAAGGTACTGTCGAACTGATCTGATGATGATGCCGGAGGGTAGGCACAGGAACTCCGTAATTGATCAATGTAGCCTAGTCATGTTTGGGCTTATTAGCATTGTCATCAGATGCACTTTGGCTATAAGGTACTATCGAACTGACCTGATGATGGAGTGGGGAGCTGGATGGGAACTTCATAATAAAACAATGTATCCTAGCAGTGTTTGGGTTAATTTGAATTGTCATGAGAAATAGATACTCTGGCTATAAGTGTATTATAGCTGAAAAGTGTGAAATAAAAAACTTTTTTCAAAAACAAATAATAATTGACGTCACTACAAAAAAAAAACACTAAAACGATCAAAATAACTTTAATTTCGGAAGCCGGTGTTAAATAACAAGCAGACAATACCAGAAACACCGACTTCCGAAGTTAAAGTTATTTTGATCGTTTTAATGTTTTGTTTTTTTGTTTTTTATTATTTTTTCTGTAAAAAGTTTTATTTTGCGACATAAGACAGACAGACGGACAACAAGGTGACCCTATAAGGATTCCGTTTTTTCCTTTTGAGGTACGGAACCCTAAAAAAGCATGTAAAATATGAACTTAGAATATTATTTACCTATATCTATTTATATAAAAACTAGCTGAGCCGGCAAACGTTGTTCTGCCATATAAATAAAAAAAAAAAAAAAAAAAAAATAGATGTTGGCCGATTCTCAGACCTACTCAATATGCTCACAAAATTTCATGAGAATCGGTCGAGCCGTTTCGGAGGAGTTCAAGTTCGAACACCGTGACACGAGAATTTTATATATTAGATAGATGAACCCCTACTTCTCCTGGTCACGCTATAACTTAAGACTTAGACCAATTTTAATAGATAATTATTTTTTGTTTTGTTCACCAAGTAGGGTAAGTAGATAGGTAGATAGGTAGATAAGGTAGGTAACTAGCGTAGGGTATGTAGGTAGCGTAGGGTAGGTAGGGTAGGGTAGGTAGGGTAGGGTAGGTAACTAGGTACGGTAGAGTAGGGTAGAGTAGCGTAGAGTAGGGTAGAGTAGGATAGAGTAGGGCAGTGTAGGGTAGAGTAGGGTTTTTTTTTGTGTTCATCGCTTTTTGTCCTCTGACGCTGGTCAGAGTCTTTATTTGGCTAGGCACGGATTGTCGAGTCTGTTTTTTTTTCCTTGCTCTGGTTGTAGGTGTGAGACGGCCATTAGACCCATCACGGATGCTTTATTTTGTCATAAAATTACTAATAAATATTTTCTAAGTTAGGTAATGAGTATCTTTTCCTTTTTTTATGTTTTTATTACTTTTGGTTTTTTTCCCCTTTTATTTTTTTTCTTCTGTTTTCAGTTTATTTATTTTTTTGGTTCTTTTTTTTATTGCTTTTTTTTTGTTTCTTTTTTTATTCCTATTACATTAACAACTTAACTTATTCTTTAACACTAAGTACAATATAGGTCAACATATTTACAGTGTTAGTTTCTTAGTCTACGTTTTATTTCTATCTATTACAATTCTTATTATACCGAAACAAAATTCTAAAAAGTTACTTCTTATTTCTTTATTTAGCCCAGCCACGCGAAGAGTCGACCAGCTGTTTGCTGATATCCCGAACAACTCGATGAGCGCTTGGACCCCATGGCCCTAGTGTTTCAAACCCAAACGGCTCAAATATATAACCTCCGATGGGGTTATTATATTTTCGCCGTTTGAGGTTTTCTGTACCTGCAGCAGCCGCCCCAGCAGAGCCCACCGTACTCAGAAGATGGGATGGCGCAAGGGTGTCGACACATGTTGCATCCCACACCAAAGGCCTACCCAATTTCCCAGGCATTATAGTCATCCCGTCTGGCCTCTTCCCATCGTCACGTGCCAAGCCATTGGGTTCTAAAACAGCTGGCACCCCGGCGGTGACAAGAGCTCGGCGGATGATGTCATTAATACTGGCATGTCGTGCTATCCGACCAGCGCTTCTACTGCATGATAGGCCATGTTGTCCGAGGCAGTCGACTGCTTTGCCGCACTGACATCGATGTGGAACTCCACTAGGAGCACCCAGACGCAGGCATGTAGCGATCTTGAATTGAATCTTCTAAGTTGAAATACTGGACACTCTACTATTAAGTGTAATATTGACTCCTCCGTGACTGGGTCGCAAATACATGCAGGTGAGTCCTTCTTTTTAATACGATTGAGGTATTGTAGGAAGCCCCCGTGCCCTGTGAAGAGTTGTGTGTGCAGGTGTGTAAAGTGAGCGTTCTTGTTTTGTTTATAGGCTTCTCTGGCTGAGGGGAAAAATACTTTAGTAACGCTAGCTGTGCTCTCTTTTTGATATCTTTCTTCCCATTTGTCAATCGAACCATCCCTGATGCTTCGCTTGACAAATGAGATGCGACATTTATCAAAATCAGGTCGTCTCTTTATTTTTTGTGCCACTGTTTTTGCTAGCTCGTCTGCCCTTTCATTCCCCTGTATACCAACGTGGGCCTTAACCCAGAAGAGTTTCACTTCTTTGCCAAAGTTTTTAAGTCTTCTGACATTTTTCTTTATTTCCAGAGCGAGTGGGTTGCAGGTGTTACCTTTCATTAACAGCTCAAGAGTGGACCTGGAGTCATTAAAAATGTTAAAGTCCTTCTCTGTGCTTTGTTCGATCAGTTTTATAGCTCGGTATACTGCGTACAGTTCCGCTTGAAAGACGGTACAGTACTCCTCGAGCTTAAATTTCTGGCATTTAGTTTCAACTACCCCATTCCACTAGGATAGGGCAGCCCCAATCTTACCCTCTATTTTGCTACCATCTGTAAATATATGTACTGTACCCTCACCCATGCGCAGCTGAACCTCCGCATCGCTCTCCAAGCATTCAAAGCTGAGATCCTCTTCCTCAGCTGGGTGAGGTCTCTCCAAGAAACTTGCCCTCTCTTCAACAGATCGATCTTTCAGAATTGGCTGAAGCTTTCCTCTCTTCGCCTCATAAAGGGATGCTGCTTCCTTGACTCTCAGGTCAAGAGGCAGCAACCCCCTTTATGACCGTTCTTTTGAAGTCCTCTTTTTGTATTCTACTCCAGCATATCTCACTGCAACTACAAACTGCTTTCTGTTTTCTAGGTAGCTTGCCACCAGTTTTCGGAGGTTTAGGGGATAGTGTTTCTCTACCAGGCGATTTTTAATCGCTGGCCACCACGCACTGTCAAACGCTCCTTCTATGTCTAGTGAGACGACTACCACCAAGTCTCTCCTTCAACTTCAAGTCTATATATTGTATCATGTCGTATAAAGCGTCTTCCGTACTTCGCTGCGGCACAAATCCGTACTGCCGTGGGTTCAATTGGGGTAGCATATGCCATCTCAGTCTCCGGACTAGCATCTTCTCCAATATTTTTCCGAGGATTGGCAGGAGTCCGATCGGTCGGTAAGACTTTGGTTGGGTATAATTATCCTTTCCAGGTTTCCTAAGTACGATGACCGCCGCTTCCTTCCACTTTTCTGGGAAACAGGACAACTCGAGGCATTTGTTAGTTATGGCCAAGAACACTTGTTCATTATTACTGATGGCGGCTTCACAGATATCAGCAGTGAACCCGTCAGGGCCTGGCGCTTTTTTCGGGTTGAAGCTTCTAGATGCATACCTGAGCTCAGCAAGAGTGAAGGGTGGATCTATTTTATCTTCTAATGTGCCTTCCTCTGAACGTGCCGCTGCAAGCCTCATCCTAGCGTGTTCTGAATTGTCTTCTTGTTCTTCATCATCTAGAAAGAAGGTTTCCGCCAAGACCCTGGCAGAGTTTTCTGGGTTTAATGCCTCACCATTTTGTACAATTGGAAGGTCTTCGTGCCTCTTCTTTGTCTTTAAGATAACCCTATAAATACCATCCCAGACACTCTCCCTGTCCTGTCTCATGCAAAAGCTTTTCCAACTTTCTATTTGTGCTTTGTATGCTTGAGACTCATCCTCCTTTTTTGCCCACAAGTACTCTATCACGACCCATTTCCGACGACGAGGAGCTGAACATCGGATTCTTCGCTTCTTCGTGGACATGTATTTCTTAAGCTGATCGAGTTCTTCGTTCCGCCAGGTTTTTTTTTACAGTGAATAAATATTTTTATTCATTTTATATACATTTTTAAATCTAATAATAACGTAATTAAAACTAACTTACAAAATAAAAATATTCCACCACGTTAAGTATGTTTTATCTACTTTCTTTATTCTAGGTACTGTCTTGTCGCAAGTTTCTATAATAATTTTTGTTAATAGTTCTGTGCATTTTTCTAGTTCTTCTAGGCTAAAGAGATTCTAGATATTATCTACATTATGTTTTATTAATTTTATTTTCCTGTATTAATTTTGATAGTTCTTCTCGAAATCGACTCGAGTCTGCTTTTTTAGTATTAAATAATAGTATTACTATACTTAATTTTATTTCCAATTCCTTTTTTTGTTGTCATTCTGAGTACTACCGCATTGTGATCCGAGCTTGTCATTTCCGTATCTACTCTCCATTCTTCCACATGGCGAATCATGTCATCTGAACAGGCTGTGATGTCCACAGTGCTCTTGTATCGCTTTCCTCCTCGAATGGTATCAAATGTTGGGATGTTTCCGCAATTGAGTACATGGAGGTTGAGTTCACCCTTTTTTTTTTTGTTGCCGAGGTGGAAAATCCTCATGGATGTCCTTCGCCTGGGGCAGGCGAAGGGGTCTGTCAGACTCTTACTGACTAAAAACCACCCCGGTGTTCCCTCCCACACTTGGACCGGGGATCGTGGGAGCTGATACGCCATCCATGATCCCCGGCTAGTGCCAGCCCGCCTACGCGGGCCACCTCAGGCCCGCGGGGAGTGTGAGGTGTCCTCCCCCCGCGACGTCCAATAGGGGCGCGCGTGGAACACTACGCGCCGCCGCCTCGGGTCTTGCTGGATGGGGGACGGCATACGACCCCGAGTCCACCGTCCCTCAGGACCTCTTTATGGGGGCTGGAAGAGGGCGTGTCTGCCCTCCGCCGACGCCCGGCTCGCCTGCTGCGGCACGGGAGAGTGGCCACGGCCTCCCTCTCCCTCTCCGCAGCCTCCTTCTGCGAAATTACGTCTTCACAGAAGGAGATCACTGCATCCCACGACTCAGCGCCCCCGACCATCGAACGAGCGACGGCCGGCAGCGACAGGTCGGGGCCCACTTCAGATACAAGGGCACGGCGCTGCTCCTCCCATGCGGCACACTCTGCCAGTGTGTGTTGCGCCGTGTCCTTCCGACAGTCGGTGCAGTGATGGCACCGAGCGTCCGGCTCCCTGTTTATGCGACACAAGTACTTCCCGAAGCAGCCATGCCCCGAGAGCACCTGCGTCGCCCTAAACGACAGGGAGCCGTGCTTCCTCCCGAGCCATTCGTCGAGCACTGGTCGGATCGCATCGACGGTGGCAGGTTGAGTTCACCCTAGATTAACTCAACCTCCACGCGTTTACATCTCCTCCTATCAGTAATTTTGCCCCTTCTGTTTTCGTCTCTATTTCATCATTTTCTGGGGCAACTCAATAGAAAAGGAACGTGCTTTTAGATCTCAAAAGCGTTTTATTCGATCGCTGTGCAATATACACCAAACGGATTCATGTAAACCACATTTTATAAGTTTAAAAATATTAACTCTCCCTAGTATGTATATTTATGAAACTTTAATGTTTATAAAATCAAATCCAGACCTATTTGAATTTTGCACTAGAGCTAGACATAAAGACAAGCTGCGCATGGTAGCCAGCAAAACAAAGCTTTTGCACCAAAGCATCTTTTGTATGGACCCTCGTATCTTCAATAATTTTCCACCTTCATTCAGAAATATGAGCGACGTGAATATCTTTAAAAAAAACTACTCGAATTATTGATAAGTAAATGTTATAACTCGATAAAAGAATTTTTAAATAACAAGACACTGAATCAGCCGGTTTATTAATACAAACCAAAACCATTTTGAAGCACTATGTTGTCGTTTTATAAACTATTATATTGTAATATGACTAATTTTTTTCTTTTTTATTCGATCAAGATCGGAGACTCTGCACTCGAAGTTGTAGACGATTACATCTACTCGTACCTTGGACAGACAATCCAGTTGGGTAGATCTAATTTCGAGAAAGAGGTCAACCGTCGAATCCGACTCGGCTGGGCAGCGTTCGGGAAGCTGCGCGGTATCTTCTCATCCAATATACCACAGTGTCTCAAGACGAAAGTCTATGACCAGTGCGTGTTGCCAGTGATGACATATAGTTCCGAAACGTAGACGCTCACAATGGGCCTCATCAGAAGGCTCAAAGTCACCCAAAGGGCAATGGAAAGGGCTATGCTCGGAGTTTCCTTGCGTGATCGAATCAGAAATGAAGATATCCGCAGGAGAACCAAGGTTGCCGACATAGCACGAAGAATCGCCAAACTAAAGTGGCAATGGGCAGGGCACATTGCTCGCAGAACGGATGAACGTTGGGGCCGAAAGGTTCTGGAGTGGCGACCGCGTACCGGAAGACGCAGTGTTGGAAGGCCCTCTACAAGGTGGACCGATGACCTGGTGAAGGTTGCGGGAATCCGATGGATGCGAGACGCACAGGATCGTTCGTTGTGGCGACATTTGGGGGAGGCCTATGTCCAGCTGTGGACGTCTATCGGCTGAAATGATGATGATCATGACTAATTAATAATTTGACCTAAATATTTTGCTTATTTAATTTTAATGTATTCCATGACAATTTGATTTAATTATTTTATTTATTAACTATGTACCAAATTAATAATGAGAATTTTATATGCCACATTGGCGGGACATAGCAGAACCTGTAACTAAAACAACATCTTATGAACCTATGATCCACAATAAATGATTTGAATTGAATTGAATATCGGTTTGCAAAACAATGATAAGTAAATACTGCAGTATTCAAATTAATACGCTTTTTCTAAGGTTAAGTTAGGTTACAGTTAAGTTTTTTCCGCCTAGCCCGTTTCATTATACAACTATGTTCTAGAAGTAATTGCTAGCATAAGAAAGGCGCTTATAAACCAAAGCCGAGTATTTATTAATTGGACATCCTGCCCAGTGAGGGACTCCACACGTGTGACCAGGTGCTTTAAATGTCAACAGTACGGGCATGCTGCAAAGACTTGTCGCGAAGCTGTCTATACACGTGTACTTCGTGGTGAACAAGGCCACCAGTGGATGCTGTGCGATAAAACAGCTGATCAGTCACAGTGCGCAACGTGCACGCGTTTTAATAAACCGAGTAATCACAAGACAGGCGATCAAGACTGCCCGGCTAAGAAAATTGCCGAGTCAAGACTCATATAAATTCTATTGATTACTAGCTTATGCCCGCGGCTTTGCTCGCGTGAAAGTATGTTTCTCCATACAAATTTTGGACACCCGTTTCACTCCCTTAAGGGGTGAATTTTGAAAAATACTTTCTTAGTGCTCGCCTACGTCATAAAAGGAAACCTTGTGCAAAATTTCACGCTCCTAGTCCCAGTGGTTTCGGCTGTGCGTTGATATGTCAGTCAGTCAGTTTCTCCTTATATATATTATAATATATACATATATAGATAATGAGGACACGTAAATAGCGTCGTCGTTTTGGTTTTCTGTTACTTACATATAACTCATACGAGTTTTATTGCATAATATTACTCATAAATAATATAGTACCTATATTTTTTTTAAATTTTACTGATTGTGCTAATAAAAACTAGTTTACAAAATCGTTACTTTGCAAAAAATTATAATTTAATGTTGTGTCACAATAATATCTTACAATGATGCAGATTTGTTGACTAAGCACAGTATTCGTCATAAATTTGAAATAATATTATCGTTCATAAGTTATTTCCTTTTGTTTAATGAATTTTAGTTATATTTATTAACATATTATAAGCACTTAAATAAGTTACCTGAGATACAGGTTTTATACCTAGATCAGGTAGAACACAATTTTGTACCTTTACCTCTTGATTAAGCCCTTAATGTATAAATATATATGTAAATCAAACAATTCAATAAAAATATTATATTATAACACTGTCAAGAATGTACCGGGAAAAGATCAATAATACACAAAATGTTTGTTATTTCTCCAAATTTATTTATCACCTTCAAAGTATGCTCCTTCAAAAACGATACACTTACGCCAACGAATAATCCAATCATCAAAACATTTTTTTAAATGCGGTTTCCGGAATTGAGTTCAATTCTTGCCGCAAATTATCCTTTATGTCTTCTACCGATTGAAAACGGGTGCCATGGAGTGGTAATTTGAGTTTAGGAAAAAAAAAGAAGTCGGCTGGAGCCATATCTGGTGAATATGGTTCCTCGATGGTATTTGTTGAGTGTTTGGTCAAAAAATTCGTTCACAATGATAGCCTTGTGCGAAGGCCAGATTTCATCATCATCATCATCTTCCTGCCCTTGTCCCGTTTTATTTGGGGTCGGCACAACACGTTTTTTTCTTCCTTTCTTCATAATACATCGTGGTGCAAAATCCAAGAACTTTCTTTCCACAAATCTGGCCTTTTTCGTCGTATTTGCTCTTTTAAGTGCCGCATAACGCTTAAATAATATTCTTTATTTACCGTTTGACCTTCCGGCAAGAAATCCGAGTGCACAACACCGCGATAATCAAAGAAAATAGTCAACATGACTTTGACTTTTGATCGACTTTGGCGTAGTTTTTTCGGTTTCAGTTCAGTTGGAAGGCGCCACTCTGAAGCTTGATGACTAGTTTGCATGTCAAACTCGTAAACCCACGTCTCGTCACCAGTAACAATGCCTTTCATGAATGTTGGGTCAGAATTGACTCGTTCTAGCATGTCCTCACCGACTCTCATGCGATTGAGTTTTTGGAGAAAATTCAGGTCTTTGGGGACTAGCCGAGCGGTAACATGTTTCATACCCAAATAATTAGTTAGAATGGTACTGATCGACTCGTGAGATACAGAAAGTTCGGCAGCTGTCTCTCTCAAAGTTGAATGAGGATTTTCAGTCACTATTTCCTTCACTTTTGCGATGTTAACTTCAGTTGAAGACATTAATGGCCTACCAGAGCGAGGCAAATCTTCCATCACATTTCAACCGCTTTTGAACGCTTTGTACCACTCATAAGCACGTGTTTTTGATAAATTCGATTCACCGTAAGCCTTCTGTAACATTTTCAGTGACTCCGAACACGAAATTCTATTGGCGATGCAAAACTTAAGACAAACTCTTTGTTCGATGTTTTTGTCCATTATGAAATTCGCAATACACACTAGATAATATGATATAACTTAAAACAGCACTGTATTTAATATAAATAACAGATGCAACTCAAACTCCGCGCCAAAATGGAAAACACAAAAAAACAAAAATTTGAATTTGGAACCATTAACAAATCATCCATTCTCGATACTTTTCTGACTGAATGTATATCATCGGACCACCAGGCATACGGCGATGTGCCACCGGTACATGGTGGACATTCCACCTACGTTTTGGGAACACATTAATTGTGCGTACAGCTAAGGAGTGGAATTCTCTGCCGGAGTCTGTATTTCCTGATGGCTACAACCCGGGAATATTTAAGTCAAGAGTGAATAGGTTACTTCTAGGTAAGCGCGCTCCATAGTCTACCACATCGTCGCTTTCCATCAGGTGAGATAGCGGTCAAGCGCGTACCTATCACATCATCATCATCATCACATCATTTCAGCCGAAAGACGTCCACTGTTGGACATAGGCCTCCCCCAAGCGTCTCCACAAGGACCGATCCTGTGCGTCTCGCATCCACCGCATTCCCGCGACTCTCACCAGGTCGTCGGTCCACCTTGTGGGAGGCCTTCCAACGCTGCGTTTTCTGGTGCGTAGTCGCCACTCCTTTCGGCCCCATCGACCATCCGTTATACGAGCAATGTGCCCTGTCCACTGCCACTTTAGTTTGGCGATTCTTCGGGCTATGTCTGCGACTTTGGGTCTCCTGCGGATATCTTCATTCCTTATGCGATCACGCAAGGAAACTCCGAGCATAGCCCTTTCCATTCTCTCAAAACCAAAGTCATGGTAAATAACCATGTAGCACCCACTCCGATCAAGCTCAGAGACTCTACACTCGAAGTTGTAGACGATTACGTTTACCTGGGACAGACAATCCAGGTCAGTCGTACCTATCAACAATAAAAAAGTAGTGCTGATTTATTCGGTTGAAATAACAATATGTATACAAGAAACTTAAATATTTATTAGGTATATCTAACTATTTATATATGTGCAGTCAGGGGTCAAAGTGCTGTTACACACTATTAATGCAAAACTGACTAAAATTTTCACTGGTCGTTTCACTTTCTTCTACAAAGAAATTTTTGAAACTTTAGCATAGGTAGCAGCAGCACTTTGACCCCTGACTGTACTTATACACAAAAACAAATTACACTCAGGTGTCGAAGTACTCCTCCACGTCGCCGTCACCTGAAAACGTGCCCAGATGACTGGCAGCATTGCCACGTTGAATGACAATGCTCATTCTTTGGGCAAAGAAAGAGCCAACCCTCTGGTCACGTAGTGTTGATCAGCCGGTCAAGAAGTTCCACGAAAAGGAATCGCGCTCTCGGGTCCCATGATCGAAGCGTCTCTACCCTAAACGCCTCAAAAGTGTAATTATCAAAGAAGTTACAGTATTTGCACCGATTGAGGGTACCAGCAGCCGCAGCGGCAGCGCTAACACAGTCCGCCATACTTGGGACATATTTATTTTTAGGGTTCCGTAGCCAAATGGCGAAAAACCGAAATGGCAAAATATGGATTCGTCATGTCTGTCTGTCTGTCCGTCCGTATTTCACAGCCACTTTTTTCCGAAACTATAGGAACTATACTGTTGAAACTTGGGTAAGTAGATGTATTCTGTGAACCGCGTTAAGATTTTCACACAAAAATAGAAAAAAAAACAATAAATTTTGGGGGTTCCCCATACTTCGAACTGAAACTCAATTTTTTTTTTTTATCGAACCCTTTCGTGTATCTATGGATAGGTCTTCAAAAATGTTATTGAGGTGGAGGTGAGGATATTCAGTTTAGAAAAAAAATTTTATTAGAAATAAAATTTTTTTTCTAAACTGAATAGTTTGCGCGAGAGACACTTCCAAAGTGGTAAAATGTGTGTTCGACCCTGTAACTTCTAAAATAAGAGAATGATAAAACTAAAAAAAATACATGATGTACATTACCATGCAAACTTCCACCAAAATTGGTTTGAACGAGATCTAGTAAGTAGTTTTCTTTTAATACGTAATAAATCATAAACCGCAATTTACCTTTCAAGTTTGTACGGAACCCTCAGTACGCGAGTCCGACTAGCACTTGCCCAGTTTTTTTTACTACCACACAACGCCGTAAAGCTAAGCAGAGCTTGTGTTAGAAGCACTAGACAACGAACCCACGACCTCCGGCATAGCAGTCAGGGCCACTAACCACTAGACCAACAGTCGACATGGGATGGTGCAAGGGTGTCGACACTTTCCACTGCACCAATATCATGCGGTCTGGTTTTTTTCCATCGCCATTAATACGTGACGTTTTTTATGAATGTTTTGTCAATCACTTGCCTCTACTCTAAAAAATGCGGAGTCATTGGCTGTACAACCATTAACTAAATTAATATGTTCATAGTAATAAAAATAAAATCGCTTTTTGAGTATGCATGTCTTAACGGGTCAACGGAATGTCCCGTTAAAACAATATTTTTTTTTGAGTGACTAAATTAAAAATACTAGACTAGACTTTAAACTTAATTAGAAAGTATTTTTTTTCCAGATAAATATTTATTTAACAGAAACTGAGATAGAAGGCATTTATTTACATTAAAAAATACTAACTATAATTACAATAAAAAATAAAAAAAAATAAAAACCCTAATCTAATTACAACTAACTAAAACTAAAATATGGCGTCAAAAAACTCTTCCACATCGCTGTCGACTGGTAATGTGCCCAAAAGACTGGCGGCATTGCCACGCTGTATGGCAATGCTTATCCTCTGTCCGAGGTAAAAGCCAGCCCTTGGGTCACGCGAAGTGTCAACTAGACGTTTTGACAGATCTTTATACAACTTGTGAGCACTCGGACCCCACGAACCTAAAATTAATAAGTTGATTAACTGAATTAGTTCATTTACGTTTCAATGTTGAAGCGATGCAGACGAATACGTACGTACTTATTTACGAACAATGATACTGTGTGATAGGACCACTGATGATTGATCAGTTAAGGTAAGAGTACCTATAAAATTAAAGGGAGGCCTTCTGATGAAGCCCGTTCTAAGCAACCAGGTTTCAGAGCCATAACTCATCAGTGGCAACACGCACTGATCGTAGACTATCGTCTAGAAACACTGGACTATGTCGTGTGTCGAATTGAAATTACTGCGTCTATACTTTTGTCTTAGGAAAAATTACTAAGCTATCAGATATTTTTATTAATAACAGAAAAAGAAAGAAAGAAAATGATTTTGTTTTTTTTATGAAACATAATGTAATAATAATAAACAACATAAAATACAACAATAACGGGTCATTTATTTTCTAAAACTGAACCCTAACCTATTATTCAAACAAACATATTGCATAATTATTACATCAACAAAGAGCCGTTATCTATTACGTAATCGGAGCCAGTGATACCCTTGGCCTTATCACTGGCTACATACACAATCATATCAGCGATCTCACAAGTCTCCGACATTCTGTTCAACGCTGTTAGTTTAGTCAGCATTTCTTCATTGACTTGCAAACCGTCGAAGATTTCAGTATGGACTGGACCAGGACTGATCGAGTTCACTCTTACTCCATGTGGAGCAAGTTCCAAAGCAAGGCTTCTAGTGAAATGATTCATCGCAGCCTTTGAAGTCCTGTATGCTATGTTATTTGGTCTGGTAGTGCAGGTCCCAGCAATACTTGACACATTGATTATGTTTCCTTTAGATTTAATAATATGAGGAGCTGCGAAGTAGCTGATGCGGACTGCACCTCGCATGTTAATATTCATAACTTCATCATAGGTTTTCAAGAAATGGTCGCTAAGTATGCCCGCTTCTCTCAATATTCCAGCATTGTTGACAAGTACGTCTAGTTTTCCGAATTTATCGATGGTTTTCTTAACGATTAAGTCTGCTTCTTCGTCTTTGGCCACATCTGCTTTGATGGTGAGTGTTTCTGCTCCTAGTTTCTTGCATCGGTCAGCTACTACTTTAAGTTTAGCTTCGTTTCTTCCTACGATGGCTACCGAAGCACCTTCTTTAGCGAAAGACTCTGCTGTTGTTGCACCAATGCCGGCACTGCCCCCCGTGACTAATACCACTTTATTCACAAAACTCATTTTTTAAATCTTGTTACGATAGTACGTCTGATCTGTAGTACTGCTCTAAAAGATGTGATAAAATTATCAATTTATGTATGCGACGATAAGTGGTTAAGAAACAAAGTATCACGTTCATAATAATGTGCATTGAAACAACAATATAAAATCTAATTGTAGAATTGAACTATGATTTAAAACTTTTCTTTTGTAGTTTAGTAAAATGCAGTTTTGTAGACTCGTCTGATACCAAATATGAAAGCAATGAACGAGAAGGTAATAAACGCCACAGACGAAGCTATAAAACTAGAACACTTACGAAGACCAAGTTTAAAAAAAAAATAACAGAATCAAAAATAATAAAAGGAGGAACGCAGCTTAAATAAAATAAAAGTATTTTTAAAATTACGATAGGATACCAAGACAAGTAAATCTGCGGGAGTAACAATATTTCTCAATGACAATGATAATAGAATTTGAAGTGCCTAATAATGATAAGTAATATGTCATACTATTATTATTTAAGTTAGAAATAAACATTAATCTTCACGAGAGTTAAGAGATGTTTGATGTTTATTATCAACAACAATTATTATGTAGAACTTATTTTGCTCTCATTTGTCAAATAGTGATAGATATATATAATTAAAGGAAAGTTTTGAACATCTATACTAATATTATACATAAAAATAGCATAATCAGCCTTATAATGTTCCCACTGCTAAGATTCAGGCTTCCTCTCAAGGAGAGGGAATGGGCCATAATCCCCATTTGGCTGGTGGATGTCACATGTCTTCGAATTTTTGGTTCTAGGACATGCCGGCTTCCTCACGATGTTTTCCTTCACTGTTTTGAGAGCAGTGGTGATGAAATAAATTACACAAAGTAATTCGCCTGGCTGGGTTTTAACCCGTGACCTACAACTCGTAAGTCGGGGCTGTTACCACTCGGCCACCACTGCTCTATTCAATTCTAATATTATACGCATTTGAAAAACTGATAGGGCTGCTATGTCGTTGCAGTGCATGAGGGATGTGTTTGCGGCGCGTTATCACCGATAGCACGAGTCATGGCTAGCCCCAACAGGGTTCTGAGGTTGATAGCTGACAGAGTGAACTGTCCATATATTGTTCACTGTTGGTTTACAAGTGCCGTGCTATAATTTTATTTACTAACACTTGGTTTAAGATTACTAACTCTATTTCAGTTTTGAAGACTAACACTATTTCAGTTTTGCTCGAATTAAAGTTTTATTTATTATTATAAAGCTGAAGAGTTTGTTTGTTTGGTTGAACGCGTTAAATAATCTGAGAAACTAACTAGTCATATCATAAAAGAATATAAATTACCATTTATGTGTCAAGTCTTGTGTATAACTTTTTTAAATCATCATCATCATCGTTTCACAAGAGATCCACTGTTGGACATAGGCCTCCCCCAAGAGTCGCCATAACGACCGGTCCTGTACGCCTCGCATCCATCAGATTCCAGCGACCCTCACCAGGTCATCGGTCCACTTTGTGGGAGGGCTTCGCGGCGTAATTGACTCGGACATAGGCCTATGTCCAACAGTGGACGTCTTTTGGCTGGAACGACGATGACGGTGATGACTGCCTATCTGACTTCCACCACAACCATTGGCAAGACTGGTGTAAGACATTGTGGCTTCTGATTAAATTATCCGTAACCACTATAAAAGATCTACAAAAATGACACGCGAGTCGAAGCAGGGAGAAATCTCGGCACTTATATTAAAATGGTCACCCATCCGCAGACAGGCTTTGGCAAACATTGCTTAACTTTTGGGAACCACCAGTGCAGCTCTTGTTACTAAGCCACGAGCGCCTCATACAGTCAATTACGTAAGAAAAAATAAAGACAACCAAAATTTCGATCAAAATATAGCAAATAGTAAACTAGATAGCCTTGACACGGAATAATCATTATTCAAATGGATATAATTCGTTACAAAATAGACGAAAATAGAAGGAAGACTCCAGACAAAGACAGCTCATAAATTAACCACTACCTAAAATTGTATAATTTTATAATTGTACTGTTAAGGGGCAGATATATGATTTTTGATGATTTTTAATCCAACATCACGTCTAAACGGCTAGACCGTATGTTTTGAAAAAAATATATCTTTAACTAGACTATTTGCCTAACCTTTTGTACGAATATTTACAATTTTTTTTTTCATAGAACTTGGTGTGTTTTATTTTCAAAGTTATGTCTATCATAGACAAAAAAGCGAAGATCAGGCGAAAACCATTGAGTGTATTTTTATAAAAGGTTCACAAACTAAAAGATAATTTAATTACCAATCTTTTGATATACGGTTTTTATTCATAGTGTGTTAATAAATGAAGGACACATTATTATTCTAATAATCTTGATGCGCGGGGAGTGACGCTAGCTTCTCTTTTGTTCGCTCAAGGTCGCTGGCGTTTAGTGTCGCCTTAACATCAGACTAAGTGCACAACTGCCCCCCTAGCCAAGTTACAATCGTATCGTTCGGCGCGAACGCCTCGAGTAGGCCACGCCTCCGATTCCTTTGTTCTGACGTCATCTCAACGCTCAGTGACGTGGTCAGAACAAAGGATTCGGAGGCGTGGCCTACTCGAGGCGTTCGCGCCGAACGAAACGATTGTAACTTGGCTAGGGGGGCTGTTCATACTGAGACGCTGATCAATGGGTGACATTTCAACCCACCAGAGCTTCTTATTCCTTTGCCGCGTCGATATTCTTTAAACCTTGGAATTCAAAACTCTGAAACGCATTTTTCTCAAAATCGCATCTGTCTGCGTACATTTAAAAACTATAAAACTGTATCAATGCGATGTTTCAATGCGATGTTTTCAAGTGTACTTTTCTTTAAGATACAGGATTATTTCCTAGTTTGGAGGGCAGTGATCTTATATATATGAAGTAGCCACTCTCATTTTTGGTGTTTCATCGCTGATGTTACGTATACGTTACGTGGAGCAATCCCGCATGCGTGGTGAAAACCGCACGATATTAAAAACACCCTAAGTGAGTATCCATTGCGCAAAAAAGATTAGCCTATACGCAACATAGTGATGAAACAAAAACAAGAGTGGCTGTTTCACATAAATAAGATCACTGTCCTCCAAACTAGGAAACAATCCTGTGTCTAGAACAGTACACTTGAAATGCATTGATATTGTTTACTAAATGAATAAAGACATTCGCACACACACATAGACACGTACTTAATCTCAAACAAATGCCGGTCGCCACGACTTCGTGAGTGTGCTTGCACTCGCTGTACATGCAGTGTGTTTATGTGTGCGTGAGTTTCCGCTCATTGTATGAAGTCTTCTGTATTTTTTTTGTGATTAGATTTTTAAAGAAACAAGGTTATTTATTTGGTTGCTTGGGAAAAAGACTTGCAGTAAAACAATTAATAAACATGTAAAATTAGACAAACACGTAAAAACATAAGAATTTTATAATGACTTTAATATTATAAAGAGAAAAGATTTGTATTTTTGCATGTTTGGATTTTTGTATCTTTGTTTAATATTAATAAACTTCAAAATTACTGGATCGATTTTAAAAATTCGTACACCAGTAGAATACTACTTTATCACTGTCTTTATCAGTGGCATAGTCTGTACATTTTCTATATTCACGCGGGCGAAGCCGCTAGCAGAAGCTAGTTAAACTATAAAAGTAAATACACACTCATGGACCATCATCACGTTATTGTGAAGACACCGATCATTTACTTCAAAAAAATGTGATTGTATAGAATTTGTAGGATGATACAGTCATCTCTATGATTTAAAAGAGTGTCCATGGGTTCTCCATAGAGATCTACGCTTTGGAACGTGCAATTTAGCTTCACTTTTTTTGACTGCCGACATTTTGACAATTCAAAAGTGCCTGTAATTGGTCTATTCGAAATAAACGTTTCTGTTTTATTTCAATCGCATACAATCAGTGAATGACCGGAGATGCGATGGTGTTGTTACGGCGACAATGTATACCTTTATCCTGTTAAGATAATTAACGAACTAGAATTTTCAGTAACAAGCAGTTCCCCGCGGTTTCATCCACGTCGTTGGTTCCGCTTCCGAGGATTGTAGTATGGTATTACTTAAATATAGCCTATAGCCTTCCTCCATAAATGAGTAATCTAACAATGTAATTTTTTTTTCAATTCGAACCAGAAACTCCTGAAATCAATGCGTTAAAAGAAATAAAAAAAAACATGCTAACTCTTCAGCTTTATAATATTATAAGTTTAGAAGTAGGTACCTATAGATTATTTGATATAAATTTAATCAAGCAGTAATAATATAAAAAAATATGAATCACGGGTGAGGTAAAAGAACAATATCAAATTAATAACAAAATAATATACGAAAATAAGGAACTTCTCAACCAAACATGCATCTGTGTACAGTTACAAATTAATCACAGATAACCACCAAAAAAGTAAAACAGGATTACTTTAATAAAAAGCCGTTATCAATTACATAACATGACCCAGTTACACTCTTAGCCTTAGCACTGGCTAGGTACAAGATTATATCACCAACTTCATCAACATCAGAAGATCTTCCTAATAAAGTGACGCTCACAGGGTTAACACTTTGGAGCGCCTCTGGACGCATGCCAGCAGTAGCCGCAATGTCAGTTAAAACTGGTCCTGGATTGACAGAGTTCACTCGCACGCCAGAAGGTGCCAGTTCCACAGCAGCAAATCTTGTGAACTGATCCATTGCAGCTTTGGAGACGCTGTAAGACATCGTCCCTGGTACCTTGGCTGATGTAGATAACACACTAGATATATTTATGATGTTGCCTTTTGTTTTTATAAGGTGTGGAACCGCTAGGTTGGTGATGAGTATGACGGGACGCATGTTCGTGTTCATGATTTCATCGTAGTTCTGTAAGAAATTCGGCTGCAGTATACTCGCAAATCGAAGAATACCAGCGTTGTTAACGAGAACGTCGAGTTTCCCGAACTTGCCTATGGTTTTTTGGACAATTGTTTTCGCTTCCTCTTCTTTAGAGACGTCAGCTTTGATGATGAGGGTGCTGGCTCCATGCTGCTCACAACGTTTAGCGACTTCTTTAAGTTTTTCTTCGTTTCTTCCGACAATGACAACAGAAGCCCTCTCCTTGGCAAACAACTCCACAGTAGCTGCTCCGATACCGGCGCTACTACCCGTAACAATTACCACTTTATTTGCAAACATATTAAATGACTTTACATCACCAAATTTGTCAGTTTACTGAGCTAAAACGGCTTTAGTATACATTTTTATAGAGTAAAATAGTTAAATCATCGTTGTAAGGATTCTTCATTATGCATGTCATGCTTAAGGCCGCCTTCAAATTAGCCGCAAAGTGCCGCGCGGTTACAGCTCTGCCGCTGCGCACCGTGCTGCTTTGTTACTTTATATAAATAAAAAACGCGCGACTGCAGCGCGACACCCGCGCAGCAGCCGCGGGCCAAGTACATCGGTCGACTAGTTTGACACACACTTAGTTTTTGTTCAAGTCTACACATGAACGAGAATCAGGTTGAAGAATATCGATAATATTGAGAGTCGTCCATTAGTCGTTCTTTGACTTACACAAAATAACGGCAACGATTTTTTAGGTATCTTTTTTTTCCCCATTATTTTTTATCGCTTTAATAGTAAGAGCGCCTTCAACAGATGATGCCAGGGTTGCTATGAAATCTGGGCTCACGGAACCTTCCAATAGCTATGTGTTACATCGTTGGATATTTTGAGTAAACGGCCGTACATTTTTTTGTCGTTTACTTACAAGTTTGATTTTTTCACAGCTTCAAGAGATCGCAGACTTGAGTATATGGTTTTAATTTCAACTCGATACATCCACGCTTTCCCGAGTTAAAGGGTCTTGACAGACAGACAGACGGACAACAAATTGATCCTTATAGGATCCCTTTGTTGTCTAAAAAGCGCTAAGTACACTACCTCAAAGGTGGCGTGAAAACATGTGCATATTATGATGATTACCTCCTTCAGCTTTTTTAACCTTTTGAGTGCGTAATTAGAGACACAATAGAAAGACAATGGCGCCTGAACGCCGGCGTTAATGCGGGGATCAACAGCTTACATTATATCTCAAAAACGGTGGCTCTTATGAAAATAAGTGTTGACATTTTTGTAGATAATTATCTGATCTACAATTTTTGTCTGAACTAATTTTATAATTAAACTTACCGTTTTGTTGAAAATCGCGAAAAACTCGTTTTTGTGCCCTTTGAGCCCGAGTATTTTTTTTCCAGGTTTCGGATCAATGAGGACTTTTTAGATTTCATTTATGATGGTGTTTTGAGCAATCCTACCAATTTTCAGCTGGGTGCGAATTATTATAACCTTACCCCCTATTTTTCGGTCTAATTTGACTGGACTATAATAAAGTGTGCAAAATTAATTAATTTTAGAATTTCTTCTGACAAACCAAACAAAAATGATTGAATCAAGGTAAAATTCATAATTATTAAAAGTAGTATGTAGGTAAAATACATAAGTAAAATAAAATAAAAAATCTGATTGAAGAATTTATTTATGAGATTGATAGTCATCCAGCACAATACAAGTAATTCTGAAATTTTTGGCCACAGGGCTACTGTGGCCAAAAATACTTTACTTTATGTTTTACTTTATAAAATTCAGTGCGTTGACTTAGACAAAATAACGGCAATCATTTTTTAGGTTTCCCTTTTTTTCTTTTTCCAAAATGTTTTTTCGTTTTATCAGTATCGTTCTAATCAAGAAACTAAATGTATAACACTATGATGCTCGAACATAGCGGTTCTAGTGCGGCGGCAGCGTTGCAGCCGCGCTGCGGTCGCGCGGCTCTTTGCGGCTAATCTGAAGGCGCCCTAACAACTGTCATTTGGTTGATATATACAGGTTTTTGTTAAATTCTAATATTTGCTCATATGATTAGGACCTGTGTTATAGAACATGTGACTGGTATTGAATGGGTCGTTTTAGTTATATTTACTAGTCATCCATCACTGTGAATCAGTGATGTTACGTAGTTTCGATTCCGATTCCAAAAGGTCGGAATTTCCGACTGATTTTGCACTTGCGGTTCATATATCGGAAGTACAAACTTTATACTTGACCCTCCCTTCCTCCGTGCCATACTCTTTCACTTGTTGTTATGATTAATATTTGGAATGTCGTACATTTGCTCTTTATTTTACGTATCCTAGATTTTGATTAGGCTTAGTAGTGTTTTATTTGACGCTTCTGCCTCCGCCTCTGCCTCCGATTTCGGTAAACCAAATTTAAAAAAACTCCGGTTCTAAATTCGGTTCTTATATAACCACTTCTGTAACATCCTTACTGTGAATGCAAATAGAACATACGACTGTTATTCAATGGGTCGTTTTATTTATTTACTTTATTAGTTATCCATCACTGAGAATGCAAATCACGATGACTTTATACTAAAATAATATTTGCCACCACCGACCTAGCAACTATATTATGTAATATTAGATGACATCACATAACAGCTAAGAGTATTTTCAAACACTTGATCCTACATAATTTTAATGACAAATCACGCATTGCAAATTTGTTGCTATACGTTTTCTGGAAGTATAAAGCTAGAACTACACTGTGCACACGTGTGCCACACACGCCGATCTGAGCGCATCAGTCTCCATACATTTTATATGGAAACTAGACTTGTAGAGCTACACTAGATCCACACCACGCGACGTCGTACTACGTACATACAAATTTGGCTTGTTACTCGTGTGCGTCGGTCTAATGTAGTTCTAGCTTATTATTATTTTATTTTTACAACAAGTGGTCAAGCACTTGCGACCCCACCTGATGTTAAGCAGTGATGCAATTATTAATTTCAGCACTTAATAAGACCACCCAGATATGACTACCCACTTGCATTATACACAAATAGCAATACAAATAGCAATCAAACGCTAGTTCGATATTGTCTGTCTTTTAGGCAGGCCCAAATGAGATTTTTCTATAAGTTAGGACTTCTGGTATCTATAATTAAGGGCCCAAGTTTCATTATCGTTATATAACTAGTTTGCGCTTCTTCAACATCACCAGCTTTGTTCATTGTCAAATAGATTGACGTAATTGAACCACATACTATTGCTTATCAATGGGTTTAAAAGGGATTGAGCGAGTCGTACCAGCTTCATATACAAAACATTTCTCAAAAGCAGTCTCCTCAAGGAGAGTGCCTGAAGATGGTCGACGCCGTCAAGGCTGTGCCCTTGGAAAAAATGGTGAGGTGACCTGGATACCTACTGCAAAGGCTAGTTCAAGGTAAAAAAAGGAGGATGGAAGGATTTGGGAGAGGCCTTTGCCCAGAAGAAGGGCAGTACCAGCTAATAAAAATACACATTATAATTATATTAACACTTAAAAACGAAAAGAAGAAATAACCTTTCCTGAAACCACACAATATATTTTAAATACACAAAATGCAGGCGAATTCATTATAAAAAAAAACAACTGTTTACATGTTTTGTAAATAAACATTAGTATAAGTTGTGAAATAACAAAGACAAATTATTATTACACTAGTGCCATTCCATTATCTATTAAATAACATGCTCCTGTAATACTGGTCGCCTTATCACTAGCCAAATACAAAATGAGATTAGCAACTTCTTTCGGTTCTGAAACTTTCTTCAGAGCTGTTGATTTAGCAGTTTCTTTCCAACTTCCGGAGACTCCTGCATGTTCGAGTATATTTGTGTGGACAGGACCTGGATTAACAGCATTCACTCTGACACCAGATGATGCAAGTTCAAATGCCGACACACGAGTAAAAGAGTCCACACCAGCTTTGGATACACAATACGATGGATATGGATATCCAGCTTTAATTGCCGTACTTGCTACACTTGATGTATTGACTATACAACCTTTGGTCTTCGCCAGATGAGGAGCAGCCAAACAAGTCAGAACTACCACAGAACGTAGATTTGTGTTCATTATCTTATCGTAAGTATCAAGAACTGTTCCATCTAAGATTTTTCCTTCTGATACAGTCCCTGCATTGTTGACTAATACGTCCAGTTTTCCAAAAGTTTCAATTGTTTGTTTGATTATTTTCTCATCATCTTCTCGTTTGGAGACATCTCCAATGATTACAAGTACTTTGTTACCGAATTGTTTACATTTTTCTGCAATAGTGTAGGCTCTTGTCTCACTGCAGTCTACTATGACAACATGGGCTCCTTCCTCAGCAAACAGTTCTGCTGTCGCTGCTCCCATACCGGATCCGGAACCCGTCACCATGACCACTTTATTTTTAAAACTCATGTTCTAAGCAAAACCGCTTTGTTTGGCGTTACTAAGAATACTGCCATGCTATGTAATCTGTCTCGACCTTCAATTATATACTGATAATTTTATTATTCCACTTTTTTATCTCGACGGCTTTTATAGCTATGTATAAAATGACGCATTATCATCAACTGCAGCAAAAGTACCACTCGTATTACTGAGCTAAGGAGTGGAATTCCCTGCTGGAGCCTATGTTTCCTGATAGCTATAAACTAAGGGTCGTTAAGTCAGGATTGAATAGATTACTTCTAGGCAAGCGTGCTCCATTGTCGAACACATCATAGCTTACCATCAGGTGAGATGATAGGTAGTGGTCAAACGCGAGCCTATCTACAGTATCTATAATAAAAAAAGAATGAAAAATAATCATACATTGCGTTGCTACGCGTTTTCTGGAAGTAAAGTATTACTATGATTACCCAGATATGACCACCCACTTCTATTATACCCTGTAAAGAAAACCGCAAAATACAGATTTCCGGTAACATACAATTTATATAACCATAACCGATGGGGTAAGGTTATATAAATTGTATGTTACCGGAATTATATGTTCCTGGTTGATGAACCAGGAGCAGATCGCAAACCAAAAATTGTTAACAGTATAATCTAATCACACTGACTGACTTGGGGTCCAAAATCAAGACATGGAGCTGTTTCAACCTCTATCCTTGCCAACTATATTATTCGGGAAGAAGTAGATGTGATTAAACAGTGCTATATTGCCTAACTGGATAACGAACGTATCTCGGCCACGGTTCAATATCACCAGCTTGTTAATTGTAAAATAGATTGACGTAATTGAACCACATACCATTACCTATCAATGGGGTCAAATGCATTAGGCGGGTCGTATTAGCCATATGACTGGTCGCCAATAGTCTCCACAAGGTGGATACCTGAGGATTGTCAACGCCGTTGAGGCCTGGACCAAGAAAGAAGTCGTAAGGCGACCTGGATGCCTACTGCAAGGACTGGGTCCGTGGTGACTTAGAAAAAGAAGGATTTGGGGGAAGCCTTTGGCCAGAAGTGGAAATAATACGCATTATAATTTGCACTGATCTGAAATTTACGACAAAGTAACTTTTTTGTAAACTACACAATAGATTTTAAGCACAATTTTAGTTTACCTAAATATATGTATTCGTTATAAAAAAAACTGTTTATATGTCCGTAAATAAAAATAAGTAAATACGCTCTTTAAAACTGGATTTGATCCACATTGATTAAGTTGTAAAATAACAAAGACAAATCATTATTACATTAGTGCCATTCCATTATCTATTAAATAACATGCTCCTGTAATACTGTTCGCCTTATCACTAGCCAAATACAAAATGAGATTAGCAACTTCTTTCGGTTCTGAAACTTTCTTCAGAGCTGTTGATTTAGCAGTTTCTTCCCAACTTCCGGAGATTCCTGCATGTTCGATTATATTTGTGTGGACAGGTCCTGGATTAACAGCATTCACTCTGATACCAGATGACGCCAGTTCAAATGCTGACATACGTGTAAAAGAATCCACACCTGCTTTGGATACACAATACGATGGAAACGGATATCCAGCTTTGACGTCCGTACTTATTATACTTGATATATTGACTACACAGCCTTTGGTCTTCGCCAAATGGGGAGCAGCCAAACACGTCAGAACAACCACAGAACGTAGATTTGTGTTCATTATCTTATCGTAAGTATCAAGAACTGTTCCATCCAAGATTTTTCCTTCTGATACAGTCCCTGCATTGTTGACTAATACGTCCAGTTTTCCAAAAGTTTCAATTGTTTGTTTGATTACTTTCTCATCATCTTCTTGTTTGGAGACATCTCCAATGATTACAAGTACTTTGTTACCGAATTGTTTACATTTTTCTGCAGTAGTGTAGGCTCTTGTCTCGCTGCAGTCTACTATGACAACATGGGCTCCTTCCTCAGCAAACAGTACTGCTGCCGCGGCTCCAATACCGGATCCGGAACCCGTGACTATGACCACTTTATTTTTAAAACTCATATTCTAAGTAAAACCGCTTTGTTTTGCGTTACCATTAGTACTGCCGTGCCATGTAATTTGTCTCAATATATAGGTAAGTGCATGCTGATAATTTTATTATACCACTTTTTTATCTCTACGACTTTTAAGGATATTTATTTATTAAATGCTATATGCACACAAACGTACAGAGGCGGATTTAATGCCTTAGTAATTTTCTACAAGTCAACTTTTGGGTGATGCAGAGTAAAATAGTGGTAGGTGCAATAAAAGAAAGTGCAAAAGGCGAATACAAGAATAGATATAGTAATAAACCATAGATGTAGTACAATTATGTAATTTTCTGGCATTTTACTGAAAACTGGACCTATTTGTTGCAGCCATGAGTGTGTGTCAGACATCGACGCACAAACGAATACCATGGATCCAGTACATGATTCTGGACCCACCTGTTAGTCTTCCTGCCCTTGTCCCATCTTATTTGGGGCTCGCCATCCGACCGTCCGGTAACTGTCCGGACCGAGCCCAAGTCGTCGACGGCGCGTATTGTTCCACGCGCGCCTCAGGGAGATGTCAGCAAATCGTAGGGGCCCAGCAGGGCCGAAGCCTACTGGGGCCACGGGTAGTGTGAAAGCGAAGCCCGGGGCCCCGGGATGAAGGCAAAGAAGGAATAGGAGTGGGTTTTTAGTCAGTAAAAGTCTGACACTATCTCTCGCTCCGACCAAGAGCGCGATTTGTCATTAGATGATTTTCCCACCTAAAAAAAAAAACCCCGATGACACTTTTAGTGAAAAAAATAATTACCTAATTACTTTTTAATTAAAAATTGTCATCGGGGTTGATTAGAATAACGACTTCATCAAACCCAATATTTTTTTTTGTTTTTTTTGTAAAAACAAAATTGTATAAAAGTAATTAATTCATTTTTTTCACTCAAAATGTTAGAATGCATTTTTTTTTAATTAGGAAAAGCCATTAAAAAATTCCACCACGTCCAGAATCATGTACTGGATCCATGGTTTTCGTTTGTGTGTCAATGTCTGACACACCCTATATACTATACAATATTATTTTTAGTATATATGCACAACCCGAATATAGTTTGTTCAGAGTCAGAAACTGATTCGATTCCAATAATTTTTACACCATGTTAAATTTTTACCCAAAAATATTTAAAAAAGGTCACAAGTTAGACAACACCGACACTAAGTTACGGCAGGTCATAGCGAGCATTAGACGACAGTGCACAGCTAGGTGCGGGAGCAAAACAATCTCTCAGTCACCCGGATGACTCGGTGACAATGTATTTGTGCGGACAAAAAAAGGTAACTTATCAAGCTTATAACTTTGTGATTTTTCATGTTACAGGTATGAAATTTTGCAGCTAGATTTTTTACATAAAAATCCTTGATACGTGTGTCCCGGTTTCGCATATATTAAAACTATTGTTGTATATACTCAACTACATACTAACACTAAAATAGTCAAACAATTGGTCCAAATCGACAATTGGAAAACATTAACGCTGTGATGATACTACTGCCAACTTCTTTCGAATTAGCTCGCGAACTTTACTTTGAACTGAATCGATTCCAATAATTTTTACACCATGTGTTATATTTTTTCCTAAAAATATTTAAAAAAGGTCACAAGTTAGACAACACCGACACTAAGCGTTTTGGGAACACATTCATAATGCGTACAGCTAAGGAGTGGAATTCCCTGCCAGAGTCTGTGTTCCCTGATAGCTACAACCTAGGGGTCTTTAAGTCAAGAGTGAATAGGTTATTTCTAGGCAAGCGTGCTCCATCGTCGGCCACATCATCGCTTACCATCAGGTGAGATGGTGGTCAAACGCGAACCTATCAATAATAAAAAAAAAAACTAAGTACAACACAGGTTACGGTAGTTAGGCGACAGTGCACAGCTAGGTGCGGGAGCAAAACAATCCCTCAGTCACCCGAATGACTCGGTGACCATGTATTTGTGCGGACAAAAAAAGGTAACTTATCAAGCTTATAACTTTGTGATTTTTCATGTTACAGGTATGAAATTTTGTAGCTAGATTTTTTACATAAAAATCCTTGAAACGTGTTTTTTCGAGGGCCACCAGTGGCTACTGGTAGATAAGCAAGAAGGTGTCTATGCTGGAGGCAAAGCTGAATATACGGGTGTTAGAACCTTTGAAGTGTATGCTGACTTCCAGAAGGGTTGTCTGGACGACATCAGGCTAGATATATTAAAACGAATGTTGTATACTCAACTACATACTTACACTAAAATAGTCAAACAATTGGTCCAAATCGACAATTGGAAAACATTAAACGCTGTGATGATACTACTGCCAACTTCTTTCGAATTAGCTCGCGAACTTTAGTTTTGAATGTTAATCCGTTTGTTGCCGTCCTAACTTCTTGGGGGAGCACATTCCACAGAGAAATAGCATAAAGAAAGAAAGAATAGAAAAGAAAGTCAATAAGATGAGTGGGACAATGGAAATGGAAATGGGCTGTTATGAGATGAGCGCAGATTTCTATTATGGTTGGCGCAAATGTATTCAAAGTCAGGGGCTAAATAACTAGAAGAATTCATCATCATCATCATCATCATTTCAGCCGAAAGACGTCCACTACTGGACATAGGCCTCCCCCAAGCGTCGCCACAACGAACGGTCCTGTGCATCTCGTATCCATCGGACTCCCGCAACCGTTACCAAGTCATCGGTCCACCTTGTAGGAGGCCTTCCAACGCTACGTCTTCCGGTACGTGGTCGCCATTCCAGAACCTTTCGGCCCCAACGGCCATCTGTTCTGCGAGCAATGTGCCCTGCCCATTGCCACTTTAGTTTGGCGATTCTTCGTGCTATGTCGGCAACCTTGGTTCTCCTGCGGATATCCTCATTCCTGATTCGATCACGCAAGGAAACTCCGAGCATAGCCCTCTCCATTGCCCTTTAGGTGACTTTAAGTCTTCTGATGATGACTAGGGGAATTAGGAGAATCAAAAAATGAAAACGAAGTAGAGAGTGTCCTTTGCTCTTTGCGCTGACTCTTTTGGGCAACCACTTTTAAAGCGACCGTTGCGCTGAGACATGATCGTATTTACGCAGATTGAAAACAAATCGAATGCTGTAATTTAGATTCTAAGTCAATAAAATTTCCTGAGCAGAGCACCGCCGTGTCCTCGTGGGGGCGATCGACGGCAACGATCTCTCGCGCCGGGCCTTGGTACAGGCCATGGTCCGGAGCGAGGAGGAGTGGCAGGCGGTCGCCTCCTTCTGCGAAGCAATGCTAGCAATTTAGGCGGCCGCATGCGCGAGGCAATGGCCCTCGCGCCCCAACCATCGGCCACCGTAGGCGCGGGCTTGCGGACGGCGAGCAATGGGTAGCTCGCTGTCCGACCGTCCAGTAACCGTCCGGGCTGATCCCAAATCGTCGACGGCGCGTAGTGTTCCACGCACGCCTCAAGGAGATGTCAGCAACCGTAGGGGCCCAGCAGGGTAGAAGCCTACTGGGGCCATGGGTGATGCGAAAGAGATCCGCGGGGCCCTGGAACAATGGCAAAGAAGGAACAAGAGTGGGTTTTTTGTCAGTAAAAGTCTAACACGCCCTTGCGCCCCGCCCAAAGAGCGGGGGATGTCATTAGACAATTTTCCCCCCCAAAAAAAAGTCAATAAAATTTGGAAGGTCTAAAAGTCACGGTTTGCCGAGGTATTATATATTTCGTGTTCCATGGAATTTCCAAATATCGGCAGAAAAGAAAGAAAAAATATTTTTAAGAATGTGGCGGCGTTTAGCATTTCGTATCATCTGGTTAAATACATCCTTGCAGACTTAAATAGAATCCAGCTGTCGTCAGTACGATCCCTTCTAAGTTTTCGGTACGGTCCCTGCGTCGCATGGCCATCTTTATTTCTCTTGTCATCAAAGGTTCAATAAAGATTCAATTTAACTTTTTTGATAGGGGCGTGAATGTTATATTAAAGTTGACCACAATATCATTAAAAATCAACACTTTATCGTCAACTGGAATGGCCTCCAGGTTGTGTATAAAATGACATATCATCATCAATCAACTGTACCAAAGCTTTGGTAAAGATATCATTTGTATTACACTGCAATTTGAAATTCTATCAATCTTACTATTTTTATTCAGTTTTAAATATTCATTTAACAACTTTTTGCTATTATTTAGAAAAAAGTTCATGATGTCAAAACAAATGTCATGTCTATCAAAATATTAATAATCGCCGATAGATTAGCAATAAATTAGACAACATGTTTTGCCGAAAAATTAATAGAACGTTACAGTTACCGTGCAGTTTAAAGACCCCGGTTGGGATAAAGCAGGCCCTAAACCGTTACTGTGACCAAAATTCAGGGTATTGCTTAAAAGACAAAGTCGTGATAGTTACAGGAGCTGGAGCCGGCATTGGAGCTTCTACAGCATATGCGTTTGCGAAGGAGGGTGCTAAAGTAGTCGTCGCAGATATAAACAAAAAAAACGTATTGAAGGTCGCTAAGCATTGCGAGGAGGAACTGTGCGCAAAGTCACTGGGGATTCATTGTGACGTGTCCCAAGATGAGCAATGTAAATCACTGATTTGTGCCACATTCACAAATTTTGGCAAAATAGATGTCCTCGTCAACAACGCTGGAATATTAACTTTTGGTACACTCGTCAACGCAGATATAATGGAACCCTATGACAAAACATTGGGTATTAACCTCCGTGCTTGCGTGTATCTCACAATGTTGGCAACTCCTTACCTTATCGAGACTAAGGGTAATGTAATCAATATATCCAGTATACTAGGATGTACCTACTCCGGAAACTCGAAGTACATGCCATATTGTATCTCTAAGGCAGGCCTCGATCATTTCATGTTCGGCGCCGCTTTGGAACTGTCAAAATGTGGTGTCAGAGTGAACAACGTCTGTCCAGGACCAGTGAAAACTGAAATATTTTCTAAAGCTGGAGTCACTGGATCATGGAAAGAAATAGGTGAATCTTTCAAACTTGACGACATGTCGGAGCCTGAAGAGATCGCTGATTTAATTGTATATTTAGCGAGTTATAAAGCAAGGAGTATAACAGGAGTAAGATACTATATAGATAGGGGGCATTTGCTTATGGGTTAATGATCTGAACTGACCGATGCTTCAGCTTCAACCAAACTGATGAAATATCAGAATATTGCGCTTGGATTTATCTAGCAATAGTTGTCTGTAGTTTACTTTGCGGATAATTATGATAACATCAGGGACAAAACATTTTATGGTGATTTTTTGTGGAGAAACTGAATGTAATATTTTTTTACAGTTTTGTTGACTGTAGTAAGATTTTTATAAGAGAATGTAGATGTTATCAAACTTCTCATATTATCACGTCAAGTCTTTAGACATTCAGTTTTGATCTATTTTACACCCGAAACCAGTTTTAGGGTTATTTGGGTGCACTTCATATGATTTTTTTTTTTTTGAAATATATTTTATTTGTTTTTTTATTTTTTTTATACATATTTGTAGATTTGATATATAAAAAATAATATATAATGCTTTTATGATATACTTACAACGTATTTTAATACCTACCGATACTTCTGTAATTAATATCACTTTAAAAAAAAAACATGTAAGTATTCTGGAAAACCAATCCAAAATAGAAAGATGTGTATTGAAAGTTGGTTTTAGGGTAGATATTTCTTAGCAATTACCATGAATCTTATTGAAATTTCAACATATAAAATATAATACATTTTTGAAAGGAAAATAAATGTTTTTAAGCTATTGCATAGCTTCTATCGCGGGCCTTGAGCGCGGGGACCGAATCCAGAAATTCCGTAACGAAAAATATACCTCACGTTCCCCACTCCGACGGGCACGGAGGTGTGGCTTGAATGCCGACAGAGACCGAACACCTATTTTAGAAAAGTCGTTAACGACCTGTGTGGCGCATTGGTACAGCGTTCTACCTATGTTATCATCGTGCCTCGAGTTGAAATCTCGGTCAAACAAAATAGTCTTTTTGTATTATAATAGATTATAGTAATGTTCTATGATAACAACTGAACATACTTGAGTAGGGTATTATTGGGCATTCTATGCCACTGTCGGCAAGTAGCTCGGCTAGTGCGCCTCGCTATCCGACAGTGGCATAGAATGCCCAATAATGAACGATCGACTCGACTGTGTAGTATATTACTGTACTCACCTGGAGATCATGTGAGTTATACCACTGGCCGCCAGTAGCCGGGCGAGTTCACCGTGCTGAGGACGATGGTATGACATGCGTTTCGTTGTTAAAAACGACTTGATGATTTTGATATGCGCTTCATATATGGTGGAAACGACTTGTTGGGTTTTGTAATGCGCTTCAGCATGGAAACGACTTGTTGAGTTTTGTAATGCGCTTCAGCTTGGAAACGGCTTGATGAATTTGGCACGTATTTTAGTATTAGAAACGACTGGTGTTACTGGACTCATACAAAGATCATGCGAGTTATACGACTGGCTGCCAGTAGCTAGGCAAGTTTGCTTGGCATCGGACAGTAATGATAACCATCGACATGATCAATGATTAAGATTTAACTTAGTCATTTTGACATGCGTTTCGTGGTTAGAAACGACTTGTTGGTTTTTGTAATGCGCTTCAATGATAGAAACGACTTAGTGATTTGGTCATGCATTTCAGTATTAGAAACGACTTGTTGGGTTTTGTAATGCGCTTCAGCATGGAAACGACTTGATGATTTTTGTAATGCGCTTCGTGGGTTGAAACGACTTGGTGTTTTTGAAATGCGTTTCAGTATTAGAAACGACTTGTTGGGTTTTGTAATGCGTTTCAGCAGGGAAACGACTTAGTGATTTGGTCATGCATTTCAGTATTAGAAACGACTTGTTCACTCACTGCTTTGAAGGGGATCTGCATAATAAACAAGATACATTTTATATTTGGTTTATTTGTCGTAAAACATTGGTTTTTCTGGAAATAATGTATCTACCGAACGCACGAGCTCTTGTAGTTTTCGCCACTGAGACGAATCCGAGTCGGTCTGGAACTTGAGTCGCACAAGCGCCTTCTTCCACAGCTCCTGGGAGTCGGTGTGGCGCGCGTCGTCAGCCTTGTATACCTTGCAGTCGACGTAGTACTCTCCGTTGATGCTCGCTGCTCGCCGCTCGCAGCCGTTGGCAACTCGGTTAACGAAGAATGATGATAGACATGTACTCGATGAATCGTCTTTTGGCAAGGTATCAGACCCGTAGTTGTTACTGATACCGAATACATCATTATCAGTACTGGTTTTTTTACTGAAACAACAACGAAAACTTCTATTAGTTCATCATACACTTACAGGGTACATTTACCGTTTAGATACGCACAGGAAAAAAAATACACTATCTCAGGCATATTGACTAAGTTCAATATGCCTGCAGAACATGAGAGACGTACAAATAAAAATATATCAGGCACTTATAAAGTCATATCTGTCAGCAGACTTGTAACATTACACGAATAACTGATGATTTTTAACTGGTATGGCGAACTAAATTATTAAATAGTTTGTTTACCTCGTACGAATTAAACTCGTTGATGGTGGGTGCAACTTGCGTTTCTTATTGTTGTCTGCAGACGGCTTGCGGCTGGGTTTCGTTTTCTGGTCGGGGATCGGAGCTAGTTGAAAGTACTCGCACTCAGAATCAGACCTGAAATAAAGATACAACAAAATAATAGTCAAACATAATTATTACTATCACCTGCATCGGGTCAGATCTCTGAGCTATGAACCGAGCGGGAATGTTTTATACTTACATTTTCCAATTATCTCCAATCGATATGGCAGGCTGATGAAAGCAGTCGTAGTGACTGACAGCAGCAGGCAGCGGTTAGCTATCAACACTGATATTGACAGAATAACGCAGCAGGATCGCAGAGCACTTCTTGAAGATTACTTCCACACTTGTAGACTTCAGTTAGTTTGTACCGAGTACATCGAAAACATGTAGCTTATAAATCGGAAAACGAACGATAATTCACCATATTAAAAATGACGGCAACCGTTCATACAATATTGTGTAAAACAACTTTTATCGTTAGACGTATTATACTTGTTCAAAAAGTGCACAATAAGGTTGTCTCAGGTAGCATCGAATGACGAGACAGTGAAGCGACTTAGGGTTGACAAAACGTTAACCAGTAGATAAGTTATCAACAACGCTAATAGGGAATATTCTTGCAAGTAATTTAAATATTTGGCAATCTAGAGACAATCATTAGATTAGTATTTATTATGTTATACATCCAAGTTTTACTTCTAATACTTTTATGCTCGAGTGGGTACAGGAAATAAGTTAACGTTTCTAAGGTACTCATTTGACCATCTACGTTTTGGTCTCGACGTACTTTGCTAGACTTCCTAAAATAAATCAATAATATAATTCCCATAACCACACTAACAGCCATGAGTGAAACCACGCTCATCAATATCTAACGATATACTATGATATATTATAATCGTAATAGTGCATTGTATAAAATTTGTATATTGCTTATACATAAAATGCGTACCAAGTTATTACCAACCCTAACTAAAATAGCTGATTATTGTGAATGTGAATTAAACAATTAAGTTTGACACGCGTGTCACATTTGTGCAAAAACAACTTTTATGATGAAATATTTTTCTGCTTGTAGACAAAAAAATAAAATTTCGTAAGGCATCAATAATATGTTGCTATGTTGTAAACTCTAAAATATTAGATACTTATTGTTTCAAAGGTACGATGGAGTGAGCACCTTTCTAAACTATCACAGAACAATTAAGTAAATTATAAATAATGACTTACTTAATTGTTCTGTGACAGTTGAAGAAATGGAGCTCCCTCCATTTTTTGTCTAGCAGTGGGATAGCATAGACTTATTATTCAATAATTAATATTAATAATTATTATAAATAAATATTGTATTGATCACACGAACGATTTCATCTCCTGGAGCAGCTGTAATCGCTATATTTTGGGACCCGAAATATATCTACATAATTGGAACACGTGTATAAATCATTTCATACTGAGCAGGTAATTATCAAATATCAGAACATAATGACTATTTTTCTATACCCAGAATATATAATTACATGTATACCTAATTATTTATCGATACATCAAATAAAACCATTTTTTTATTTCAGATACATTGCTTAAACTTACCAGTGAAGAACTATGTAATGACCCGAAATATAACAACATATTTGAACCAAGCAGATGCACATTCCTATGTTTAAAACATTTCATATTTTGCTGGTAATTATTACTCATTACTAATTATTAATACATTTTTCTTCCCAGAACATACAATTATCTACCTAATTAAATTGTGTACCTAATGCATCCATTTTTTTTTTCAGATAAATTCTACCTAAACATAATTACCGACTTGCATGTGAAGAATTATACAAGGAATCTTGGAACGAACGTAAAATAGTCCTGATCAAGTTGTACTAATAATTTAAATATTTTGTAACCTAAGATCGTGATTATTAGTTGTAACTGTTGTAAGTATTACCTAATCTATTTTATTTAAATAAGCAATTATTTTAAGTGTTCTTTAATTTTAAAAATAACATAATGCCTTACTGTTCTGATTGCAAAGTATTTGTGGTAAATCGTCGATGGTCTGGTCATTTACGTAGCAATGTACATAAAAACAATAGCTCTACCTCTATTTATGATAATGTTGCAATTATTAATTCTTCTTTTAAAGAACGAATCATAAGTTACAAAATCATAGCAGCTGGCGAACAAATAAATAATTTTCCTGAAATGTTTCTTAATAATATTAGTAAACAAGTTGAAACTCTAATAAACCGATCATTATTGAAACATACAGCTCTGAAAATAAATTTTGAACTTTTTTCTTTTTTTCTTATGTTTAAAAATGATCAAAAGGAAATGAAATCGTTCGCCACAAAAAACATTATTATTAATTTTAATTACGATTTTGATTCAATTTATAAAGCAACGGTTGATTTACTGTTAAAGAAAATTGAAGAGTTTCAGGAGAGAGATAGTGGTTGGACATTTTTGAGCAATTCCCATGTAGAAATAAATATGAATAAATATCAGCCTCTCGGTGGATCTAAATTTATAACTTTACCAAAATGTATAAAAAATAAAAAAGCTTGTTTGAATATTCGTAACAATGATGAGTATTGTTTTTTATGGTGCGTAGTGGCGGCTCTGTACCCTGCTAAACAACACCCCGACAGAGTTTCATCTTATCCCTACTTCCAGGATGTTTTGAATGTTGATGGTTTGACATTTCCGATAACATTTTCGGGTATAGCTATATTTGAGAAAAATAATCCGTTTTTGAATATTTACGTGTATGGTTTAAAAAATAATAAGACTATCGTTGGACCTTTGTATTCAACATCGAATCAAAAATCTAAGAGTATCCATCTATTGTACTTAGAAAATAATACTAATACCCATTATTGTCTTATCAATGATTTACCTCGTCTAGTCAGAAATCAGATAACTAAACATCATGGTAAACTGTACTTTTGCGAAACGTGCTTATTGTTTTTTCCGACGCGCATTCAAATTGAATCACACATGTGTGGAGGGATTGCCACGGTATTACCAGAAGAAGGAACATTTTTAAAATTCAAAAATTATGATAGAAAACAAAACATTCCTTACGTCATATATGCTGATTTCGAAACGATACTCGAACCGATTTCCGGCGATAATTTCAACACCACTAACACGTCATACTCACATCGTCACGTACCGGCCGCGTTCGCCTATAATGTAGTGTCATCATTTAACGATAGGGTTGGCGGCTATAGAAGTTATCGCGGAAAAGATTGTGTTTCAAAATTTATACATTTACTGATTGAAGATGCTAAAGCAATACACAGAATTCTAACTAAAAGCGAGCCTATGATATTCACAGAAATAGATGCTCTTGATTTCAAACGCGCTATTAAGTGCTACCTTTGTGAAAATTTACTGTTGACAGATCGAGTAAGGGATCACTGTCATATTACAGGCCGGTACCGAGGTGCAGCACATCGACACTGCAACCTACAACACAAAGTACCAAAATTCATCCCAATATTTTTTCATAACTTATCCGGATACGATTGTCATTTATTTATTAAAAAGTTAGGCGAAATTCCAGGACAAATTAAAATAATACCCAAGACTAAGGAAAAATATATATCGTTTACAAAGTTTATTCCTATTGCTGATAATGAGTTTATACAAATAAGGTTTTTAGATTCTTTCAACTTTCTAGGAACTAGTTTAGACAAACTTGCTAAAACTTTGCAAGTAGACGATTTTGTTAACCTTAAATCAAATTTTTCTGATGAAACACAATTTAGTTTGCTAATTCGTAAAGGTGTGTACCCCTATGACTATATGAAAGATTGGAAATGTTACGAACAAAAGTCATTACCATCGAAATATTATTTCCATAATTCTTTGACGAACGAAGGTATAAGCGATGAAGATTATAATCATGCTCAGAATGTATGGGCTGAATTCAATATTACTGACCTAGGCGAGTATACAGATCTATACTTAAAAACTGACGTGCTTTTGTTGACAGACATATTTCAAAATTTTCGGAAAACATGTAAACAATATTACAAACTCGATCCTGCCTTTTACATAACTGCACCCAGTTTATCGTTCGATGCAATGTTGCTAAAAACAGGTGTTCAGTTAGAACTGATTTCGGATCTAGCTATCATCAGAATGATTCAAAGCGGTATACGAGGTGGCTTGTGCATGTATTCCCATCGGTATGCAAAAGCAAATCACAAATACATGCCAGAACATGATGCATCACAGCCTCAGAGTTTTATAGTATATCTAGACTGTAATAACCTATACGGCTTCAGCATGTGTCAGTATTTACCATATTCTAGTTTTAGATTTCTTGATGAAATTGAATTAACTAATTTTCGTGTAGAAAATATCGAGAATAACTCTGAGTGGGGCTTTATATTAGAAGTCGATCTTTTTTATCCTGAACATTTACACAAACACCACAATGATTTACCATTTTGTCCTGAGAAATGTATACCTCCAGGAGGTAAAACGAAGAAACTAGTTGCAAATTTGCATAATAAGTACAACTACGTAATACATTACGTTCATTTAAAAAAATGTTTAGAACATGGTTTAATATTACGTAAAGTTCATAAAGCTATTACTTTTAGACAAAGTCCCTATTTAAAACAGTACATAGAATTAAACACTCGATTAAGACAAAAGGCAAAAAGTTCTTTCGAACAAGACTTTTTTAAGTTGTTAAACAACAGTGTTTTTGGCAAGACATTAGAAAATACTGAAAATAGAGTAACCGTTCATTTAGTTAATCAATGGTGTGATCAATCTAATCGAACTAAGAAATTTATATCCTCCGAGAGACTTGTAGCCAACCCCTATTTCCATAGCGCTTCTATTCTAACTGAAAACTTAGTTGCAATACAAATGAAACCTGACCAAATTATTTTAGATAAACCTATTTATATTGGATTCACTGTATTAGAACTTTCTAAGACACACATGTATGACTTTCATTATAATATTGTTAAACCTTTTTATGAAGATCGAGTGCAGCTGTGTTATACAGATACCGATTCGTTTGTTTATAAAATATTCACGTTTGATTTTTACCATGACTTGAAGTGTAATTTTTTGCAATATTTCGACACCAGTAACTATGATGATAAAAATGATTTTAACATACCAATTATGAACAAAAAAGTGCCAGGTTTGTTCAAAGACGAAATGGGAGGAAAATATATCTCAGATTTTGTTGGTTTGAGATCGAAGCTTTACTCAATAAAAACCGTCGATAAAGTCATTAAAAAAGCAAAAGGAGTAAAATCAAGTGTAGTAAGAGACTTAAATATAACAGATTATGAAAATATTTTATTAAATGGTGGAATTATTCGTAGAAAAAATATTATGTTTAAATCTATAAAGCACGAAATATTTACTAAGAGTGTCAACAAAATTGCTTTATCTCGAAATGACGATAAACGCTCAATATCTGTAGATGGAATATCAACGCGTGCCTGGGGTCACTCACTTATTTTAAAGAGCGAAAATGTATTTTAAGATTAAGCTAATTAGTGATAGAGTTCGAATATGATTTATGTAACGTACGTAATCTTAATATAGCTTTTAAAATATACCTAAATAACTTTTTAATGTATGATAAATATAATTCATAGTTTTAAAAACCTAAGTTATTGTAAAAATATAAATAAAATGTGAATGACTATGACTACTTGTTTAATTTATGATTTAAGACATCATCCTCCTTTTTTGTAGTTGGTTAAATAAAATGAAACCCGACCAAGATTCAAGTTGCAACATGAACTGCGCGTTGAAACTTGGTTCAGAGGCAAAATGTATTTTGTACGTAATACAATAAGACTGATTATACAAATTTTGAAGAGCCATGTTTGCGTCAATTGCATAACGCTGATCATACAAAATACCTATTACAAACACGTAACAGTGCATTACCCTCAGAAAAGCTTAGTTAACATTTTAATCTAAATTGGGAATCGTTGCGATGGTATTTTTTTTTTTGTCATTTACGAAATAAAACTCACCTTGAGTACTTGTACGAAGCACACAACGTATTGCTTATCGCGAGCATGTCATTGGTAAGTTTCTCAATTTATTTTTATTTTGTTTAGTAACTAGCGATAGAGTTTTCAGCAATTTTGCTCAAAGCTATTAGTGAATCTGCTATGAATGTTGTAACCCGCTGACAATTCGTTTATGCAGCACTATATCAACGTCTACGGTTTAGTTTAAACTTAATGAGCGTCTATTTTTGTTCCAGAATACAGAATCAGAGATTATGTTTAGCCAGTACGCCCAAAATCCTTATGAAGGATTCTCCGAAACGCTTCACAACGAACCCGAGCACAGCAAACATGTGACGAAAGAAAAAAAGTCAAAACAGCGATGCAGGGAAAAGTCGAAGAAGCACAATCCAACTAAATCTTTTGTGATGAGCCGATTACAGCGACGAGGCATGAAATTAATAAAAATATCAGTCGTAGATCTAACCAATAACAATCCGCAAACCAGTGACACTGACAGTGACAGTGAGAACGTTATTATAAGTGCTCAATACATTGTTAAAGACGCTATCGACAATGTTATGGACGAAACTGAATCTTTAGTTAAAAAAATATCTAAATCTTTAATAGATAGTGATTTTTAATATATATCTGTTTGCGTAAGAAGTTGATTAGGCTAATATTTAGTACTTATTATGTTGTTTTATTTAATTTTAAAGTAGAGTGTTTTATTTGAAGAAGTGTTGGGTGTTTAACAAAATAAAAGCAGTTTTACTATACAAATGATTTTTTATTTATAAAACCAATAACCATATAAGTAGGTACACATTTATAACTCTAAATACTTTCTTATACATAACACATTTTTAAGAGCACAATGCTTTAAATGTTTTATACAATTTAAATTAATTCTTCCTTCACAGTATTTTTTATGTAAAATATAGAAATTAGGACATCCTTCGGTACCAAGGTCTGATACTTTACAGTTCTCACAAAGTTCCTTTATCCACTTTACTTTCTCCAAACCATTAACAACGATTTCCTTATTTTCTAGATAGGGAACGATTACACGATGAAATTCTTTATAGTCGATATACCCTTCGTTCCAATAAATGCCTCTGTTTCTTTCCAGCCATTTAACTTGCCTCTTTTCGTCACTTGTTAAGTATTTAAACAAGTATGGTGGTTTTATTAAAAATGTTTGCGTATAATCACGGGTAGCAAAAGCTAACTCTTTTATTATAAAATTATTGTACAGATCTTTAAACCCTTGAACATCTAATATGACAGTATTCGGATTCATGATATTTTCCTGACTGTATTACTTAAAGGTTTATATTCAATAATACAGTCATTCAATATAAGACAATACGCAGAAGTTTGATCGGGTATTTCTGAATCACTCTCGATTTCCACTCTTACGTCTACAACAGGGCCTGTCTTTACATTATCAGCTTGTCTAGAGCAATCGATGACAAATAGTGGCGCCAAATCTTTAAATTGTTTTTCACTTAATAAGGGCTCCGGTCGACGCCCGTAATAAGACTGTTGAAATCTGACGTATTGCTCGTATAATAAAGCGATTCTGTTATTCGCGAAACTCACATTTAAGTTTTCATACGGAAAGTAAGTAGAGTTGAGGTACACTTTTACATCACGAACATGACAATGATCGAACTGAGACATATCAGAACTGCTATTGTTTTTTCTATTTGTCTGTAGTCCCATAATAATGTATCTTGGTTTCTCTATTTGCGAGGATGTTTTGATTGACCAGGTATGTTTTGTAGTTTTAGGTAAAGCAGGATATTCGTACAGATCCCAATTTCTGAATATCATCTGGAGTGGTCGATCTTTTTCTAATAGTTTCAGCAAACTTATTTTTTCCTTGTCAGACACTTTAACGTGCGGCACGCGCCAAATGATTTTATTTATCTGTACGTCTTCTACAATTTCACCAGTGTTAAGTTTTACAGCATTCAGGTTAGTGTTACTTCGTAGCAATATCAGTTCGTGCCTACAATTTATCACGACTTTCTTGAAATCCTCTGCGAAACCGATAATATTACAGAGTGGTATAGAAGCAGAAAAATTACCTCCGTTAATGTTTTTTGTACCATCTATATTCCAGCCCCATGAATTCGATGTCTTTGATTCGTTCTCATTCATTGATATCAATGATTTCATGGTGGTAGTTACGCCAGCATTTTTTATTCTATCAATTTCTACTCCATTTAACTCGTACCTTATGTCTTGAAACAAGTAGAGTAAAGCATTATTCGTGAAATGAACACTAGTGGCTTTATCTTTCATATCCTTTTTGCTAACGATAACGGATCCTTCCAAATACAAGGTACTCGCTGATGGGAGAATGTACAAGTCCTGTTGATTAATAGGTATGCGAATTTCGTCGTTTCTATTAAAACTAGTTACATAGGGCTTGTAAGAATGAAATTCAATTCCTTCAACCGTATTATCATAAGTTGGAGCGGATAAAACGTCTAAGATATTCATTTTAGTAAACCAATCACTTTGAGAAATGTCTTGTTGTCTTTAGTTAATTTTATTTTCTTCTTACAGCGAGCTCTTAATGGGGTGGATGCTTGAGCGGGACTGATATTTTGAATTTGTTGATGCACATATTTATTGTAGTCAATCATTTTTTGATTCTAAGATGCAAATACAGCTGCACTTCTTCACCGCGTAAATTTATTAAGCGGTTATTTATATCTATCAATCGGATATGTATGCAGCTTATGTTGTTTTGGTTGACTGGAAAGTATATTGCGTTTTTTGGAATTTCTATAATTCTATAGCCAGGAGGTACGTTAAGCGCGAATTCGTGAATTATGTGACTCGGTTTTCCGTTTGTGTACGAGCCGCTTACGATATCACATTCGATCCTGATCACTGTCGTAGGTAAAATGTTGACTGGAAACTGTGACACATGCCATTTATTTGGTTCCAAGATCTGCTTATCAAAACCTAATAAATTTCTGATAGTATCCTCTTTACTAAAATTTATGTTTTTTGTACAGAATACAGTAGTTTTTAATGTATTGTTATTGCACTGCAGTTTGATTGACGCATCTTTAATTTTAGATTTTAAGTAATCATTAATATCTTGCAATTCGTAGGTGCCTTCAGGTATTTCAATAACTTCGTTAGATCCATAATAGAATTTGTTATTTGTTTTGTCGATGTTTGGAATAGAATTAAATGTTGAGAAATGCAATAAGGCACACTCATACTGTTCATTTAGTTGCAATGTGTTAGGATAGTACGTAGATAAAGTTGACGAGTTTCCAGTTATTGACAATGTGAATGACATCTTGCAAATGATAGAAATAAAAGAAAATTATAATTTTTATACGTTTTTATTCCAAAAAGTCCTTAGATATTCTAAACATAAGTGACCACAGTTTTCTGTGTTAAATTTCTGATATCTAGTATAATTATAAAAAATATTACATTTATTAAAATATCGCATTAATTCCAATGGAGGTTTTAAATCCCCAAAGCTATCAAAATATTCACAATAGTTGTTAACTTTAACATAAGCTACCCAATGTGTTCCAACATTCTTATAATTATCCAAGTTAACGACACCACATTCAATCCGTTTTGGCATCCTTGGTAATTGATCTTTCATGTAGACTCCTCGAAAGTAGGGGATGTTACGTGCATACTTTTGAATATCTACATTAGTTAGAGGACGATTAGGTAGCTTATTTCTTAGTTTTTTGAAGATTTTATAAATAAACCTTTACCATTTTTATGTGACTTAATGTATAAGCCCTTGCCTAACTTTAAAGACTCCATGGCCTTATTGTGTCTTACTGTTTCTTGCAAATTTTGCTGACTAGTTTTGTAATCGTTTACAGTTTTTGCAATACCCGCCGCACCACCAGCTAAAGTACCTAAAGCCGATAAACCAGCAAAAATTGGGATTAAAGGTAGAATTCCTCCAGTTTTTGGCAATGGTATCACACGCGGTACTCGAATTTTTGAAATTTTTGGAAATATTTTTTTTGCCGCTGCGTAAGCAACGTTGATTAATGTTTTGTTATCCTTTGGGTTCAGTTTCTTGATCGTTGAACTTATTTTTGACACGAAACTCTTAAACGTTTTGACGCCGGCACCAGATTTTAATTTAGCTTTCATAACTTTGCTCACTATCCATGAACTCAGTTTTTCACCTTTTCTGGCATCTTTCGACTTAAGTCTTTGTTTAGCCATATTTAATAGTTGTAAATCGGCTTTGTGGCGATTGGGTAAGTCTGTATGGTTTGCATAGGCAATGTCGTGATGCATACAAGCTTCGTCTAGCTTATTCACACCGCGATCACCTCGTTGTAATCGTTTCTGGAGTTTGGTTCCTGGCCCGCAATAATTGTAACCAGGCAAATGAAGTTCGAACGGCAGATTATTAATTAATGAATTAACTAGTTCACCTCCTTGCATTGTCCGAATTGCAATGATGAAAATAGTGCAAAAATAATGTTTATATTAATATTATTTTAACCCACAATTGCATTTTTGTCTATCCAACTGTTTTCTGAATTGTTTAGACCCAACCATTTTACGAACATTTTTGATCCTTTTCTTTTTAAAACTCTTTCTATCAAATAAACACCAGGATAGTTAGATTTTTGAAGTTCTTGCTCGTAAAAAGTTCCCAATATAGCTTGCTTTCGCTGATCTTCTAAATGATATGTAACAGGTTTGGTAAAATTAATCTTTTTTATGGTAAATATTTCAGTTGACCAATTAGGTGTATAACCTTTCTCAAACTGGTGTTTGTATTTACTGATCCGAACGAAATCACCCACTTTGAACTTAGGTTTTCTACAAATAGGGACATGTTTTAATGATTTTTTTATATTTTCTTCTATAACTGATACATTAGCTTTATTCACTTCGATTGGTTTAACTCTAATTGTTCGATGTTTTGTGTTGTTATATGTATTTAATATATCTTGTAACGGTAAATCTAACCATTTATAGTTTCCATTCAGACTAAAACATTTATATAATTTATTTTTAATAGTTTTAATGAGTCGCTCTACAATCGAAGCTTTTTTGGTAGAATATGATGAGTAATGGTTAATATTGTATGACTTCATAAGCATCTGAAATGAGTTGTTATAAAACTCTGTTCCCATATCCGTTTGTAAATTATCAGGTTTGCGTTTGCTGTTTATCAATATTTTTTTGAATGCTCGTGTAACATCGAGTTTATTTTTTGTTTTTAATGGCTCTGTCCAAGCATACTTTGAGAAGCAGTCAATCACCACTAAAATGTAATTATAACCTTTATTATATTTCTTTAGGTTTTGCATGTCCATCAGATCAGCTTGCCACAAGTCATCGACTCCCTTTAGAATGACAGGACGTCTAAGGAAATTTCTTCGTGCTGCTTTGTGTATTTCATTAACAATTTGCTGTTTTGTCATTACTGAGTTTTTTGAAGTAATTTGTCGACCTCTTCTTTAGTATAAAACTTATCTTGCAAATGACTTATAATTGCAGGTATCTTGGCTTTTAAAGTAACTTGAACTGTTTCCCGTGCATCTATAATACTTTGTGAACGCAATGTACCAATAAGTGTATTAAATTCTTTTATCATATTAGCACTCATTCGATCTACATAATCCTTGTTTACTGCATCACCAGCTTCTACTGGATTTTTTATTCCTCTCAGTCTCGATGTTTTTAAATCAAAATCTCCGTTTTCTGATTTTAATAAGGTATTTTCATTAATCTCAAATAACTCTGATAATCGCATTCTTTTATGAATATGATGTCCGAATTTATCTACGTTCATGTTTAAGGTGTATTGTGTTGTGAGGTTTATGATAAAATGAACACACGTTTTAAAATATGTAGGTGTTTTATTTATTTATAATTTTACTTTCACGTAATTCTTCAATGATAGATATAATTTCATTATCTAATCCTGTGTTACCAGCATCTCGAGATGCAATTAATAATTTTAATCTATCCACCAGTTCATTTGGATCGTTCCAATATACAAAATCAACCTTTTTCTTCCACATTTTTGTTAAGGGTAATCCTTTTCCCTTCGATTGAGGGGTCTGAATAGTACTTTGTAGTTTGAAAATAGGCTTAATAACTTGCATATACTTTTGACCTTTATTACTTTTTATTGGTTTATCCGGCTCATAGTCTCGTCGATGTGCATTTGTATCAAGTAGCATTGACTTATAATGCTGCATGTCACTCTCTGTAACCATGTTTAAATCTACGGTCTTCTTCAATAACAACTGTTTCAAACCAGACGTATTTCGGTATTTGCGTCCAGCTACAGTGATATATTCATCGCCGATCGTTATACGAGCAGAACCTAACATCAATTTCCCGTTCTCTACTCTGACACCGAATGGAATATCTGACAGTGCTTCTGAGGATACAGACCAGGATGACGTGTCACGACCTGGGTTGTTTTCAACTAATGATTTATATGAAGAGTCACTTTCGATATCAGATTCATATTCATCTGAATTGTCTTTTTTATCATTGGCTTCTTGATTCTGCAAAGTTTTATCAATAAACGGAAGTTCTTCATTTTTTGTAGGACACAGTGAAGAAGTCTGCTTACTGGCTTTAGCAATCTGGTTGAGTGGTCCTGTTACAGGCTTGAAAACTGATTCCAGTGTTTGCTGATTGTTAATGTCAACATCTCTCATTTTACGTACTTTTTTCTTAACAGCTTCGGCTGCAACTACTATTTGTCTTTTTAACGATTTTTCCATTGCAGAAAAACAAGCCGATAGTGATTGATTAAGCGATGATTGAAGAATAATAATATCACGAAGGTAACGGACTTAAATAACTATATTCTTAATCAAAGACTACAAAGGTATCAAATTTGTTTCTGTAACATCCCTTATTTTTTAAACAATCTTTATTAATTACTACATAATTGAAGGGCTCATTCCATATTTTTGAACACATTTCACGAAATTCAATCCACGTCATATCAGTGTTGACATGTTCTTCATAAATATGACGTAAATTAATGTCATCTTGTTTAAAAATTATGATTAAGTTCGCGTTGTCTCTTACTAACTGCTTAGGGATTTTACTATAAGTTTGATTTAGATAAAAACAATCGATGAACTTATGTCTTCCCATTGCGAAATAATCACGCATGCTATCTTGATTTTCGCAAGCAACATCATCAAATATTATCACAGAGTTAGGTTTCGCGTCTTGAACTCTTAGCACTTCCTCATTTCCATGATATTTCTGAAGTGAAATACCTGGTACTCGTTGTAAAACTTTTTCTAAAAAAATGTATTTGGGTTGGTGCAGAGTTTTCGAATAAACATAAACATTTTTAAATCTTAATCCATTTTCGTGTATGAGAAGACCAATCAATAAATTGGTTTTTCCACAATTGGATGGTCCGCAAATGATACATCGAACTGAGTCAGGTAACAATTCTCCGTGACGAAAACTAGTCTTACAAACATCCTCGCAGATTGTTGTAACATGTAGTGATTGTGGTTGCTTTACAAACTTCATGATTACACTTGGAAACCAACTGATTGCTAATGAGTAAATGTATCTGATACATTAATATTTATAAACTGAAATAGTACTCTATCTTTTTCGCGATAGTGCGATCGTTTGAACAATGACAAACTCGCAAGATCATTGATTATGTGGTTTGGAAGCGATCGTACATTATTCGGTATTCTACGCGAGTTTTGTAGCAATGAGAACTCGCCCTAGCTACTGGCGGCCAGTGGTATAACTTGCAAGATCTCGAAGAGAGTACAGTAATTTGCTCTACCGTCGAGTCAATCGTTTATTATTGGGCATTCTATGCCACTGTCGTGTAGCGAGGCGCACTAGCCGAGCTACTTGCCGACAGTGGCATAGAATGCCCAATAATACCCTACTTACTTGTAGCAATTTATGAAGTAAACAAGAAAGAAAAAAAATTGTTTTCTTATCGGTCACCACGCTCAAAAAGTGTAACTTGAATTAATATCAAAGAAAAAGAAATACTGCATAAATAAAATAAATAAATAATTATAATTGCATAAGTTGATACAAAATGCTATGCAATAGCTTTACCGCGGCAGTCCCCGAGTGCCACACTTATTTTTTTTTTATACAGTAAGTATAAAAAAAAACATTTATTTATTTTCAAATAAATGTTTAATGTCAGGAAAATAAATGTTTTTTTTTATACTTACTATTTTCATAATTTTCTAACTTGAAATATTTTTGTTTGTTGTGTATACTTAGCTGTTGATCTTATTGTTATCTGTTGAACATAGGTGAGTGATAGCTATACCTTGGGAGTCTAAGTCAAGAGTGAATAGGTTACTTCTAGGCAAGCGTTGCGAGTTCTCCATCATCGGCCACATCATCGCTTACCATCAGGTACATAATAGACTAGCCTGTTGGTCTAGTGCTTAGTCGCCCTGACTGCTATGCCGCAGGTCATGGATTCGATTCCCACCCAGGACAAATGTTTGTGTGATGAACACGATCATTTGTTATGTGTCTGGGTGTAATTTATCTATAATATGTATGTATTTAGAAATATATAAGTATGTTTATCAGTTATCTAGTACTCATAACACAAGCTCTGCTTAGCTTGGGACTACTCGTCGTTGTGTGATAGCCACTGTTTTTTTTTTAATTTGAGGTGACAAATCATCCAATGACTTCTCTACTCTAGGGTGAAACGACTTTTACTGACTATAACCACACTTGTGTCCTTCAGTTGTCCTTTACGTCCTAAGACCACGGATTCCCTTTTAAAAATTTCCCGTGACCCTGGCGCATCAGCCCTGCTGGGCTACGGTTTTGCTGAAATCTCTGTAAGGCGCACGTGGAACACTACCCACCATCGACGACTTGGACTCGGTCTGGACGGTTACCGGACGCCGGACGGCCGGATGTCGAGCCCACACATACGGTGTTTGAAAATCAGGGTCGGGATCCCGGCGCTGACGCGTGAAGAAGTCTGTTTCCTCACGCTTGCGGCCGCCTCCTTCGCTAGCATGGAGGCGACCGCCTGCCATTCCTGCTCGCTCCGGAACATGGCCTTTACCAAGGACCGGCGCGAGAGTTCGTTGCCGCCGATTGCTTCCACGAGAAAACGGCGGTGCTCTGCCCAAGCAGGGCACACCTCCACCGTATGAGGCCACCATACGTGCGGACTTGCGGATTTCGATAAATGAGCAACTTGTCGCCGACGTATTGAGAGCGTAAATGTAAATAGTTACACGCACACACATATCTATCTACATACATGAAGTCACGCTTACGTACATGCTTACGTATTTAGGTAGAACTGTGGGTATTGCTTCTTTTGCAGCACTACCGATGCTATGCTATAAAAAACTCACCATGAAAATTTTGGTGAAGAGAAAATGAAGTGGATCTAAAGGAACCCCGGTCACTTGCAATTGACAATATTTACGTGAATGACAAAGTATCGTAAATTTCTTCAATCGTTTAAAATAAACAATCAACTACCGTCAATCACGTATATATAATTATCATCTCAGCAGCGTGAACATTTTAAAACTGTTTATATTATGTGCGTAAGTATGGTCATTAAAATTCAAAATGTTTTTATTCCACAGCACAGCTAGTGCACGGTTCCAATTGGTCGTTTCCTATGGAGAAGAACCGGCAAGAAACTCCATGGTTACTCTTTTAAAAAAATGGCTGTTCTTACAATATTTCCTTATTACAATATTATTAGATATGTAAGGACAGTTTAGAACAGTCAATATTGTACCCAAAATCACAATAAAAATTGTTCGTAATAGAAAGTAACCTAAGAATTCGCGAAGTCTACAGTGTTCTCACATTCACATTATAAAAAAGAGGATATATAAAAAAAGGTCAAGTGCGAGTCGGACTCGCGCACTGAGGTTCCGTACAAACTTACCTATAGTAAATAGTTCAATTTCCGAGTGGAGTCTCGAAGATTTTTCTGAATCGCAAAAAAAGTATTTTTCTTTTGTGACGTAACAACAAATTTACCGTTTTCACATTTAACCCTATTTCTGTTCTATAAGACCTTGCTTTATGCCAAATTTCAGGATTCTGGGTCAACGGGAAGTACCTTATGAATTTTGATTCCCGTGAGATTGTCGAAATATACGTTTTTTGCGACATAAACGACCGTATCTTTTTTCTTCGTAAATTTAGAAGTTTGATTTTTTCACAGCTTCAAGGCACCGCAGACCTGAATATATAGTTTGAAAATGTACTGAGTAATTTCAACTCAATACCTCCATGCCGAACAACAAAGTGATTCTATAAGGATTCCGTTTTTTCCCTTTGAGGTACGGAACCCTAAAAAGCAAGAATAAATAAATAATAACAACTATCAATGAGTGAGACGTTAACAAAAATAAATCACTAAGAATGGTGGTTGAAGTCTAAATAATATAAAAAAAAATATTGCATCAGCAATGTGTTAGAAAAAGAAATGTATTTATTAAAACAAAGATGGAGCAGTTAGTTCCTTACAAATATTAAATCATTTAAAAAAATACTTAAATTCGATACGTTTTTTATAGTTCTATCAGTAAATAACGATCAAAACCTTTTAATCAACCTTGATTATTCAACCAGTGTTGACTACATCAGATTTCATTGTACCCTAATAATTACCCAAGTCGTTTGACTTTTTAGTCAGACTCCACATTTACACAATATTAATGAGTTACCAGGGGGTCACAATGACATGTACAGCAGCAGTTATTGCCAAACAAGCGTGTCTCGGGGATCCGAAGTGAGTATGCATTAAATCAATACAAACAAGGTAAAATTACAGATTACTCCAAACTCACTTCATTGTACCTACCACACGCATTGGACCTTTTGAAGAAAATCACCAATTTAAAAATGTGTGATATTAATTGCAACAAATAAATTAAAAACACTACATAAAAGATCATTTCATAATAAAACGCAAATTGATTTCAATATTAAAATTTATTTGGAAATTATTCTTTATGTTGCTGTACAACTAAACACTACGCACGTGATAACATGATGACTGCACTGTTTAAAACTTCAGCAGAACTCCATTGTCTACACGATAATTGGAGCCAGTCACACCTTTAGCTTTATCACTAGCCAGGAACATTATTACGTCGGCCACTTCCTCAGGTTCAGATATCCTATGCAGAGCTGTACCATTGGGATCCTCTTCCCAAATATTATCAGTCACCAAAGTCTGTAACATGTTTGTACGAACGGGACCAGGGCTCACTATGTTCACCCTAACGCCAGAAGCTGCTAGTTCCAACGCCGCTCCGTGGGTAAAGTGGTTCAGAGCTGCCTTCGAAACACAATACATCATCAACTTCGGTGACTGTGCATAAGTTTCCGCAAGTACGCTTGAGATGTTAATGACGTTACCCTTAGTCTTCACTAGATACGGCGCAGCCAAGCTTGTCAAGTAGATCACAGCCCTCAAATTGACACCCATGACCTCATCGTAGGCTTGCATCACATCTGGACTTGTGAGCGACTCGTTATTCAATATGGCAGCATTATTGACAAGGACATCGAGTTTCCCGAATTTCTCAATTGTTTTTTGGACGATGGTTTTCACTTCTGCATCTTTGGCAACATCGGCTTTGATGGTGAGGGTTGGAGCGCCATGTTTCTCGCAGCGTTGAGCCACTGCCTTGAGTCCGACTTCGTTCCTCCCGACGATAGCGATGCTGGCTCCTTCTTTAGCGAATTGTTCAGCGGTGACGGCACCGATGCCGGCACTGCCTCCCGTTATAAGGACGACTTTATTCTTGAAGCTCATGTTAAGGAACCGTTCGGTGCGAGGACTAGCAACGTATTGACGGCTATCGTCTTGCTTCGTGATCTGAATACAAATGTCGTAAAGGAAGGACACACGCTTCATATAATTTAAAATGGAGATGTAGGTATGTGAATGAAACAGGTAAGTCAGTAAACCAGTTTTTAGAATAACATTGGATCTAAAATTTTAAAGTTTAAGGTTACTCATCAAAGTAATACCAATTAAATATAAACAAACTTGTAAAAAATGGTAAATCATCCAATGACTTCTCCGGCTTTAGGGTGGAGTGGGAGGGCGTGTCTGATTTTTACAATATATATGTGTGATTAAAATCACACCTGTGTCCTTCAGTTGCCCTTTGCGTTGCTAGGACCACGGGTTTCCTTTTCAGAAAAATCCTTTAGAATGTGTAACATTAAATACTAAAATGTTTACCCGGTTATTATTGCCAAACTCAATTTAAAAATTAATTAAAATATGTTTTTATTAAATTTTCGGAATTATCATTTATAAATTCGTCCGCTATTTCATAACATTTTGGTTATTTAATTTCTGACAGGTGCCTTATAGCGTAATTGTTGTTGAATAAGTTAACAGTAATGTTCAAATGCGTAATAAAATGAATATGCTAATTAAGTTATCTTATTTATGACTTCTAACAGACAAATTATACACCGTAAATGTATCGATTAAAAAAAAAAGATAATTGTGAAATATATTTTGGTTTTGCCTTAGTGTAATAAAACAGTTCACTTCAGTATAAAATAATATATTTATTATTCAATCCTTTGAATTGTCAAGAAGTCAGTCAGTCGGAAAATTATGCTAATTGCACATTCCAATGCGTAGATCTCTATGGAGAAGAATGTGCAAATATCTCGTTTACTTGATCTCTCATCTATTTTTCTTGTCAATAATGCAAGTGCAAGAAACAAATTGTACGTCCGATCTCAACAACCGCCAATTGAACAAAGAAACTGTCGCCCGCCAATAATGATTTATGATTTATCACTTTGTATACATTAATATATGCATATATGTACTTATATATTTATTTATTTAATTCCCATATAAAAAAAACTGATTTTCATCCGTAACTACACTCTAAGGTTCAGTTGAAAACCAGCGTCAGGCAACTGTTACGTAGTTGTCTGGCATTATGCTGAACTGGACCTATTTGGCGTAGCCATGAGACATATTGTTATTGGTAATTTTATTTCTCCTTATTTTTTTATGTTTAATTTTAGTTTGTAAATCAATTATTTGTTGATTAATGAATCATGGTGTGCCAAATAAACATATTTTCTTTCTTTCTAATAAGCTACATGGGGCCAAGGATCTTGTATAATGTACCCTACTACCCACAGTCATGGAGTTAAAGCAGTGGCGTAGTGAGGCAAAAAACCCTTTATAAAAAATTAAAAATCCCTTTTTATTACAAGCTTTTTGCATCCATGTGTAAATCTGATGACAATGCAAAATCATTATGACATGGAGTAGGGGCCCAAGTCTGCTATTTTTATAAATTCATCATTCCAACATGATCCCATTGTCATTTTGCTAAAAGTTCGTAATCTGCTAATTCATATTGATCGATCAGTGATCGGTCAATGGCGAGACCATTGACCGATCAGGCATACTAGAGTTGTGGTAGAATGACAATATCGAGCTTATTAAAAGCAATGACTGCACAATGACGTTCTAGTGGTAGGTCACTGATCAAAGGAATTGTCAAAATTTTAGCAGATTACCGCTTAATTAAGACATTCATTTGTCAATATTTACCAAATTACCATTATAGGCTACTTTTTTCAATGGAGTGTCAATGGTTGACCATTGGAAAGTCATAATGACGCCATTATATTAGTAGGTTACCAAATTTGTCAAAATCAACAATTATGAAATCAATGATAGACCATTCTGACACTATTGTAATAGCAGACTTGAGGCCCTGATATGATGATGGAACCGGAAGGTAGCCATAGGAAATCGGTAGTTATACGACACAGCCCCATCGAGTGTGGGCTCGTATGATTGGTCTTGACGAGTACTTTGGTGCTAGATAGTAACCAGGGTCGGATGATGGAAGATGGTCATAGGAACTGTGAGTACTGCGATATTACAGAAAATACAAAACACAAAGAAACCAATAAATACCTAATTTCAAAAGAAGAATAACATACCTTTAATATAAAATTTATTTGAACTTATGATTCCAAGTCAATTCAATGATATAACACTTCAAAGCAACCCGTTTTATAAATCTCCAATTTCATAGGTAAAGGAAGTTAGTGATAGTATGACGAGTGACAGGGCAGAATGGAAGAAAAAAACGTGTTGCGCTGACCCCAAATAACACGGGACAAGGGCAGGAAGATGATGATGATGAGTATCTTGTGGATATTATCTAGGCTTCTATTGAAATCAATTTATAAATTTGTGTAAAACTAATCCAGTAAAGACCTCTGAAAATCTGCTATTTTGCATGAATTTTGACACTTCATAATTTACTTAAAAATTAAAAAAAGTCAAAAAAGTATAACAACAGAAGCCTTGCAAATTTAATCAAGATTCTGAATGACGACAATTTTTTTCAAAAACTTCTAGGGGTTTAAAAAAAACACGTATTTCCTGGAACAAGTTTTATAAAATATTCAAGTAAATCATGGAATTACCGAATGCTAACAGAGTTTTCAGGCGTTATCTCTCTTTTTTCGCGTTGCCTCTTCGTCAAACATCGCGTTGGATTGCGTTAGATGAAGTAACAAGCTTTTAAACTATGCTCGATGTTGACGATAGGCGAGTGGAAAAGCTCTTAAGGTTCTAAACCCTAAAAACATTCTAGATTAAGAATGGTAAAAGAACAGTTGTTTATGAGGGAGTGCAATTTTATAATAACTTACCAAAAGAAATAAGGAGTGCGATTTCGTTCAACATTATTAAGACCAAACTAAAAAAATACATTCGTCAAAATGTAATTAAATATTACATAACTGTAAAATATTTAAATAGTAGATTATTAATATACATAAGTTTAAAAAAAAAAATTTTTTTTTTTTAATTGATATAAACTAGTGCTTGACTGCGATCCCACCTGATGGTAAGCAGTGATGCAATCGTAGATGGTGAGGCGCACTAATTTATTAAGAGCCTACTCACTCTAGCCTTGAAGAGACCCAAATTATAATCGGACGGGAAAACCGCAGCAGGCAAATTATTCCAGTCCCTCGATGTACGCGGTATAAACGACGAGGCGAAACGCTTGGTCCGGACCGTAGAGGTTTCAACAACGTAAGGGTGGATACTCGCCATTCGTCGGCTTGTCCGATGGTAGAAATGAGATGGTGGAATCATGCAATTCCTGCGCACACTCTCCAAAATGCATCCTGTAAAACACCGAAAGGCTGGCTACCCTACGCCTGTGCTCAAGACTTTGTAGATTGGAATTAACCAGATCTGGATCACCAATTAGCCTCTTTGCACGCCTTAAAAAAAACTAATATTTAAAAAAAACTTAAATCTGATATCTTTGCGTAAGTAGTACTACTGAGTGCCTTATTTGCATTTTGACAACGAGACCGCATTCTTTTTCTGCAAACGAGGTAGTTTGTCTTAGTTGGTAATAACATTATTTTTGTGAATACCCACTAATCAAATAAATTTGAATACTGTGTATGTGTATCATGTAATAAATTGCTTTTTCTGTACATTACTTAATAGTAACACAGACTTACAATAATTTTTAAGTCCGATTGTCGAAGTATGATTTAGTTTACCTTAGTTTTAAATTTTGTTCTCATATAAGTGAAATGTAAATTTCTTTATGAGCAATAAATATCTTTAACCAGAGAATGGTTTTGATGAGTATTAATTATATAGGTATATATATATAATATGCATATATATATACCGCGCTATAAAAGCTTGCTATGATTAAAATATTTTCATTGAAAACTTGTTTTATCTGAATTTTTTTTTTTTTCGGTGGGAAAATCATCTTATGACATCCCCCGCCCTTGGGCGTGGCGGGAGATAGTGTCAGACTTTTACTGACTAAAAACCCACTCCTGTTCCTTCATTGCCTTTCGACCAGGGCCGAGTCTTCCTTTCAGAATCAGACCCTTGGCCCCAGTAGGCTTCGACCCTGCTAGGCCCCTACAGTTGCTGACATCTCCTTGAGGCGCGTGTGGAACAGCACGCGCCGTCGACGACTTGGGCTCGGTCCGGACGGTTACCGGACGGTCGGACGGCGAGCCACGAGATAAAGCCCAAAAGAAATATTTTTTTTTTTACAATACTAGTTAATGCCAGCAGCTTCGCCTGCATGATAGTAGTAAATTGTCCCAAGGGAACATACTCCCGGGATGAAAGGATCCTATGTCCTGGACATGATCTACCCGTGTACCAAGTTTTTTCGAAATCCGTTTAGCCGCTTGAACATGGAAAAGTAACAAACATACACACACTCACAAACATTAATATTAATGAGAACTGAGATTAACCCAACTAGCATAAAATTATCACGGCAGTCCAATTTGTGAAGCATTAATTTAAAAATTTAAGGTGAACAACATTTTACCAGCATCGATGGCATTCATTAAGTCCTCCAAAGGGCAGGGGCGGTCACACTAATCTTATACTAATACCATATAATATATCCATTCTAACACTATATAGAATTTATAACGTATGCGACAACTGTTTGTAACTATTAGGTAAATATAATAATGTCAATAAAGCCTATGGTCGGAGACCTGCCTAGCCTAGTATAGGCACCAGTCTCCCACAATATGCTTACTGTATCTACTTTTACCCTTTTTTTTCGGTGGGAAAATAATACAATGACATCCCCCGCTCTTGGGCGGTACGCGAGGGTGTGTCAGACTTTTACTGACTAAAAACCCACTCCTGTTCCTTCGTTGCCTTTCATACCAGGGCCGAGTCTTCCTTTCAGAAGCAGACCCTTGGCCCCAGTAGGCTTCGACCCAGCTGGGCCCCTACGGTTTGCTGACAGCTCCTTGAGGCGCGCATGGAGCAGTACGCGCCGACCGTCGACGACTTGAGATCTATCCTGACGGTTACCGGACGATCGGACGGCGAGCTACCCATGTCCGACCGCAAGCCCGCGCCTGTACTGCTACTGGTGGTACTTTTACGAGAAAATAAATCTTATTATTTATAAAGGCGAAAGTTAGTTAGTGTGTATGTTTGTTACTTCTTCACGCTCGAACGGCTGAACAGATTTGGATGAAATTTGGCACACGGGTAGACCATGTCCTGGAATAGTACATATTAGTATACATAGTTTTTATCCCGAGAATAAGTTTCTTTGGGATAACTTTTTACTATCTTGCGACCAAAGCCGCCTGCAGTAACATTAGTAAGTACCTATATGTTAGTTGCAAATTCTAATCTTGTTCAAACAAAGTGATACTACTAGCAAACAACTTTATGTTGATAGACTTGGTAAGGCAATAATTGCTACTCAATTATTGCGTCGATTAAATTATAGTTCCATTAAATGCTGGAATTAATCGCTAGCTGGCAATCAAATGCCATTACGTCTTGTTTAAGAAAAAAACCGGCCAAATGCGAGTTGGACTCGTGCACAAAGGATTCCGTACTGGCCAAAAATAGAGACAAAGAAAAAAAAGAAATCTAAAAAGAAAAAGAAAGCTTTTCCAGCATGCATCACTTTTTTTTATGGGAGACCCCACTCAAATATTATTTATTCGGTTTTTAGAATTTGTTGTTATAGCAGCAACAGAAATACATCCATCTGAGAAAATTTCAACTGTCTAGTTACCACGGTTTATGAGATACAGTCTAGTGACAGACAGACGGACAGTAGAGTGTCTCTAAATAGGTTCCCGTTTTTACTATGTGGGTACGGAACCCTAAAAACGTAGGTAGGTACAGCACGCTACATTCCTGGTTGTACTCATCTCTACCAATTTCTGCTGGCCTAGCGTAGTTCGGACTTTGGATAGAATCCGAGGATATTTTACACTGGTTTTGTTACCACTGACGTGATTTTTGCTGTACTTATCTGTGTAGATCTTTGCAAAATTATATATGAACAATCTTGTTGGAATGTAATTATATGTTACTAGGTACAGAGATTACATACAATAGGCTGATGATTAGCTCTCAATCTCCCCCCCTTGGACCTTGTGTCCTTGCTCTTATAATAACAACAGGAACACTAAGACTTATTTCATCATTTTGTTAGTCAAAGACCAAAGTTACAGACACACTATTGAGAGCAATAAAATCGCACATCCCATGTTGTATGGTTTGGGACCTTACACCTTGGGTTGATGCTGATTGATACACTGATAACTTTGCTTGATATTTATTGATAAAAGTAATATTGAATGATAGATGAGTGCACGCGGTATGAATGCTATTCGTGTATCTACTCAATTCACCGGCGGCCCAGCGCAGGTAAAGTGCTGACTTATTGATACAAAACTGTGCTGTGCTTGCACTGTACACATGTAATTTCGTTTATTGATTGACTACAAATTATTAAGCAAAATTAAAGCAATCAAGATTAAATTTACAAAAACACAAAAATAAAATCATTGACCTTCACGTAACTTACGAAACCCAACCGTAGGTACACCAAATTCCCCAATGTATTGTCACTACTTGCTCCTTTACCCGTGGATACAAAGGTGTGTTTTTGGATTTTTAATCCGTTTCCGTCAACGTAATTTTTTTTTTCGGTGAGAAAATCATCCAATGAGATTCCTCGCTCTTGGGCGGAACGCGAGTCTGTGTCAGATTTTTACTGACTAAAAACTCACTCCTGTTCCTTCGTTGCCTGCGGGCCGAGTCTTCCTTTCGGAAGCAGACCCTGCTTGGCCGCTACGGTTTGCTGACATCTCCTTGAGGCGCACGTGGAACAGTACGCGCCGTCGACGACTTGGGCTCGGTCCGGACGGTTACGGACGATCGGACAGCGAGCTACCTATTGCTCGCCGTCTGCAAGCCCGCGCCTACGGTGGCCGGAAATCGGGATCGGGATCCCGGCGGTCGGGGTGTGAGGGCCGTGCTCTCGCGCTTGCACGTGGGGCCGCCTCCTTTGCTAACATTACTGCTTAGCAGAAGGAAGCGACCCCCTGCCATTCCTCCTTGGTTCATGGCCTATGCCAAGGCCCAGCGCGAGAGATCGCTGTCACCGATCCCACGAGGACACGGCGGTGCTCTGCCCAGGAAATTCTATTGACTTAGAATCTGAATTACAGCATTCGATTTGTTTTCAATCTGCATAAATACGATCATGTCTCAGCGCAACGGTCACTTTTAAAGTGGTTGCCCAAAAGAGTCAGTCAGAGTCCACGAGGACACGGCTGAGTTCTGCCCAGGCGGGACACACCGTGTTCCATCAACGTGATAACATCTCTACAGGAAGCAGACGAATTTACTGGTAAAATATGGCTTTCTCGATGCAGGCCATAATCAAAAATTTGAGCCGCTTTTCTGTTCGTCGAGTATACCAGAGGTTCCAAGACACCCATGGGTACATTCGGCGACCAGGATCTATCCGGCGGAGCATAGGATGAGGGTACTAACCGCTTTCATTCGGTTGGACTGGAAACCGACCTGAACATAGTTGGGAAGAGGCAATAAATTGATGAATAAAATGAATTATATGTTTTTTTTTAATTCATATAAACCAGTGCTTGACTGCGATCCCACCTGATGGTAAGCAGAGATGCAATCATTGATGGTGAGGCGCACTAGTTTATTAAGAGCCTATTCACTCTAGCCTTGAAGGCACCTAAATTATAGTTGGACGGGAAGACCGCAGCAGGCAAATTGTTCCAGTCCTTCGATGTACGCGGTATAAACGACGAAGCGAAACGCTTAGTCCGGACCGTTGAAGTTTCAACAACGTAAGGGTGGATACTCGCCGTATGTCGGGTTGTCCGATGGTAAAAAGGAGATGGCGGAATCAAGTCATGCTATTCCCGCGCACACTCTCCAAAATGTTTTTAAATAAAAGGCTCAAATGTATAATTTATTATCTTGGTGTACAATAAAGTATATTATTATATAAATAAATAAATAAATGCTAAGGAGATAATGATGATCATTTAAAATCAGTAGTAGGTATCATAGAAGGTAAATAATAAAAGTAGATGTCTAGGGGCGGAGTAGCATAAGAAGACCTAGTTCTGAACATTTTTTACATATATAAATACATGAGTTTATAATAAACATATTTTATACTAGCTTCTGTCAGCGACAAACTTCCAACCTCCGTTTTACCCCCTTAGGGGTGGAGTTTCGTAAAATCCGTTCTCAGCGGATGTCTACACCCTATAAGGAACCTACCTGCCAAATTTTACGTTTGTAGGTGTTATAGTTTCTTCTTTTAGAGATTTCGTGATTAATCAGTGAGTGGTATTTCGCTTTTATATATATAGACTAGCTTCGGCCAGCGGCTTCGCCCGCGCGGAACCCTAAACGAAAGTTCTCCATACTAACTTTAGACTTTAGACTACCGTTTCTTCCCCTTAGGGGGTGAACTTCAGAAAATCCTCTCTTAATGCTCGCCTACGTCATAAAAGGAAACCTTGTGCAAAATTTCACACTTCTAGTCCCAGTAGTTTCGGCTGTGCGTTGATATGTCAGTCAGTCAGTTTATTCTTTTATTTATATAGATTTACACGATTATTTTAAACAACTTTCAATTCAAAAAAACATTGACATAGTGGTTAGACACTTTTAACTACGAACAAATAGAAATCTTAATCGGAACTGTAACTTAAATTTTGACACCCAATCACCTACACTTTACACTACACAGTTACACACCCTAACTCCCTACACACACTCTGTATTATTCCTATTGTTATGATTCTCTTGCATGCTATATTTTTTTTTTCTATTTTTTTTCCTTTGTTTTTTTTTGTCTATCTTGTCACTCCTGTATTATAATCCCTGTATAGTGAGAGGTCTGGCTCTTGTGATACAGGATATCCTAGTACAAGAGCCAGGGCGACACTGATGTTTGTATTTTTAAGTGATTTTAATAAAATATTATTATTATATTATTATTATTTCAAAAACACTTAACTTATTAAAACACAGATACACTAATTAAAATATGGCGTCATAAAACTCCTCCGCATCGCTGTCGACTGGAAGAACTAGACAAAAAAAGATTTCCGATAAAGTGCATAAAAATCTTCAAAACTGCACTTAGTTGAACCATTATCCCAACTTACACGAGACTATATCGCTTAAGAGCCTCCAATCTTTATAAGAAAGCTTTAAGGTAAGTGCCACTGTTGTCGTCCTTGCTAATAACCGGCGTAAATATTGCCAACGGACTTAATATTAAAACGAGGTAAAGTGAACGTTACCTGGCGGTTCTACTGAAAGGTTCCTGTCTTGGATATAATTTTAGTGTTATGTCTTAAAATGGCTAAAAGTTATGTTATAGCATAAGCATAGTATCAGCCTTATAATGTTCCCACTGCTGGGGACTCAGGCCTCTTCTCTAGGAGAAGGATCGGGCCGTAATCCAGTGCGGATTGGTGAGATGTCATGTCTTCGAATTTTGGTTCTAGGGCATGCCAGTTTCCTCACGATGTTTTTCTTCATCGTTTTTATAGCAATGCTGATGAAATAAATTACTCAAAGTAATGCGCCTGGCTGGGTTTGGACCCGCGACCTACAACTCGTAAGTCGGAGCCGTTACCAATTGGCCACTGCTGCTTTCAAAAGTTATGTTATCTTCTTAAATTACAACTTTAGGATATTTAATACCCTGGGCTGCAGATTGTTCGAAGGAATCACTGCAGCCAGCGAGGGCTGCGGTGATTCCTTCACAGGCATTTTCTGGAAAGAAAACCTAGTCATATCTGACATGGCCTTAGGGCAACTGAACGACACAGATGTGGTTTTAGACAGTAAAAGTCTGAAACTCCCTCCCCCTCCACCATAGAGAGAAGTTACTTGATTATTTTCAATGTACAAAGTCAAGTCAGAAGTCAAAAGTTTTTTATTTCACATAGGCCACTTATAAAACGTCAGAAGCTAGTGCACGGTTCCAAATTGGTCGTTTCATATGGAGAAGAACCGGCAAGAAACTCCATGGTTACTCTTTTAAAAAAAGGGTATTTAACACCAGCGGGGCTATTGCGTAACTCTGTTGACAGTTCAAGTGATGATCATTTGTTAACAATGTGCATCATTGAACTGTCAAACAGCTAGTTTCGTATTGCCTATCTTCAGTGACCAACTGCAGTGACGTCATTAGCCACTGGTGCCTTTGATAGCCACCGTAACACGTTTTGACAGATGTTATTGTATCGATACTTTTAAAATTGCGATTATGTAAGCTTTTGAAGCTGTATAATAGTCGATAAAATTTTAGAGTGGTCACAATAGGCACCGTAAATTTTTATAATTCACCACATTTTTACCGTAGTTTGTTAGTCACTTGTGTGATACGTAATACCAATTTTATGAAATTGTCAGTTGACAACTAAGTTTAGTGTGCAACGAATGCTAGTTGTCAACTGTTATTGAAAAAGTTAGCCAATAGCCCCCCTGATGAGCAAAACTGAAGGGGCCTAGTAGGGCCGTTGCCTACTAGGGCTGCGGAAATGTTTGATACAGTAACCGGGGCCTTAGAACACAAAAGGCAACTGAAGGACATAGATTGGTTATTACTGTAAAAATTTGATACCCGCGGGAGAAAGCATTGGATCATTTCCAACCCCAAAAAAGAGTCTTTAATATCTAGGGAAAAAAACCATCACCGTCCTTGGTTTAATAGTGATCCTGCAGTTTTCAAGATCTGTATGAGGCCAATAATTTAGTTAGAGTACATCGACACGAAAAGAAGAAGAAGAAGCGAAGATCTTTTTAACCGACTTCAAAAAGAAGGTTTTATATTCAGCTGTATAAATTTTTTTGCACATTTACCAATTTCTCGGTCAATTGTGTCCCAATTTTGAAAAATCTTTTTTTATTTGTAAGAGTAAGTATATTCCCAAATTGATCTCATAGCAATATTGTCATGATCTGAAAACGAACTTCGGAGACAGAACGGTACTCCAATAAGTTCATAGCAAAACTGTCTTATCAAGTATAATATTGGTTTGTATAAGTGTAATCTGATGATGAAGCCGGCAGGTTGGCACCGGAACTACATAATAAAACAATATGTCCTAGCCGTGTTTGGGTTTATTGGATTCGTTGTAAGGTGTAGGTAAATAAGTCAAGTTACAGAAGTCGGTGAAGAAGAGAAGAAGTCGTTATTTAAACGAAGAAATACCGACTTCCGAAATTATACTTATTTTGCACGTTTTTAATATGTTTTTTTATTGAAGTCGGTTGTATCTATTTACCTATAGAATGTAACCATGAAACCACTTATGGTTTACATCTGTTAGTTAGGGCTAAAGACATGTCTACCGCATGCGAATCAAGTGGTGGGCTCGTAAAACACAAAATTGGTGCACTGAAATCGCACGACAGCCTCGCGGCAGACCATGAAAGAGACATCTCAGTCTTCGAATCAGACAAGTGGTCCAAAGCTGGGAACAATGGAAGGAATGAAGGAAGGCCTTTGCCCAGCTATGGGAAAATTTAGGTTAGATATAACAATAGTTAGAGTACCTAAGCTTTTTTTTTTTCTGTATTATCCCACCGAATGACATCCCCCGCTCTTGAGCGGAGCGGGAGATAGTGTCAGACTTTTACTGACTCCTGTCCGTTGCCTTTCATACCAGGGCCGAGTCTTCCTTTCAGAATCAGACCCTTGGCCCCAGTAGGCTTCGGCCCTGCGGGGCCCTTATGGTTGCTGACATCTCCTTGAGGCGCGTGTGGAACACTAAGCGCCGTCGACGATTTGGGCTCGGTCCAGACGGTTACCGGACGGCAAGCTACCCATTGTTCGCCGTCCGCAAGCCCGCGCCTACGGTGGCCGGAAATCGGGATCGGAATCGCGGCGCTCCTTTGCTAGCATTACTGCTTCGCAGAAGGAGGCGACCGCCTGCCACTCCTCCTCGCTCCAGACCATGGCCTGTAACAAGGCCCGGCGTGAGAGATCGCTGCCGCCAATCGCCTCCACGAGGACACGGCAGGGCACACCTACCGTATGCTCCACCATGTCCTCCGGGCGGTCCACACAATGGTGACCCGGGCGTTTATTCCGAAGCCAAAATACAGCTAGAATACATTGTTTTATTAGATAGATCCAGTCCCTACCTTCCGGCTAATCATAAGATTAATTCGACGGTACCTTATAGCCTAAATGCATCTAGATTATGACAGATCTAACAAGCGAAAACACGACCACGATATTCTGCACTTTTTTTGTAATTTTTATACAAAGTGGTTGTTAAAGATTTTTATTTGTTAGCACGATCACGTTACCTACTTTTTCGATCAATCGCGATGAACGGCCCTCGACTGCAAGGGGATTTGAGAATATTAACACAACTGATCTACGAAAATGTGTTTTATTTCCCATCTGAAGATTACTTTGGTCAACATTGTATCATTTGACTGATCACTTAGCAGATTAGGTGTAGTGATAGGGAAATTATTTTAGTAATTATAATCTGACTAGCTAAAAAGTAATAACAACACAAACCTAAAAATCGATTATATAGGGTGACTGGCAATTAGTGAACGATACTTAAACACGTGATTGTGCTCATGATAACAAACAATTTTTATTATGGGAGCAAAGCCGAAATCGCGAAAAAAATATCAGGTGTTCAGTACACTAAGCAAACATAAATGTACTGAACAGCTGATTTTTTTTCGCGATTTCAGGTTTGTTTCCATAGTAAAATTTGTTGGTTATAATGAGCACAATCACGTGTTTAAGTATCGTACACCAATTACCAGTCACCTTATATATCCCAAACACCAATAATATAATAGACTAGCTTCTGCCCGCGGCTTCGCACGCGTGAAAGTAGTTTTCTCCGCACAAACTTTGGGCCCCCGTTTCAACCCTTTAGGGGGTGAATTTTGTAAAATCCTCTCTTAGTGCTCGCCGACGTCATAAAAGGAAGCCTTGTGCTAAATTTCACGCTTCTAGACCCTATAGTTTCGGCTGTGCGTTGATATGTCAGTCAGTCAGTTTCTCCTTTTATATATATAGATAACAATATATTCCACGACTTTCAGACAACTTTATCTAGTCCCAAACTAAGCAGAGCTTGTGCTGTGAGTACTAGACAACTGATAAACATACTTATATATTTCTACAAACATACACCCAGACACAGAACAAATGATCGTACTCATCACACAAACATTTGTCCTGGGTGGGAATCGAACCCACAACCACCGGCATAGCAGTCAGGGCCATCGGCCACTAGACCAACAGGCCAGTCAACCAATATACCTATCTAAACAAAATATATCAACTGAAAAGCGCCAAAAACATAATAATGTAAGCGTCGCTTAAGCCAAGGCGATACGAAGACGTTCTAAGGAGATAGTGCTCGGGGGTCATCGCAAACAAATGAGGGGTGTAAATCCTACCCCCCACCACCTCCACCCCCCGTCCTGCCCCAAACCCCACAGGTAGCACTTGCTCAACCCTTTCTTGGCTAACATATGGCTGGTACACCTTGAATTAATTAAAGTGCTGGATATGAAGTTTATAAGCAACACTTAAACTAAAATAAGAAATGGTAAAGGACCCATCACTTAATCTTTATCTCCTTTCTCAATCGAATATTTGATGGTATTGTTTTTATGTATTCTATTGGTTTTTTTACGTTACTTATTATTTTGTACATTGGCAGCATTGACAACTATTTTCTCTCGTTCAGTCCATCCTAAGGTTGTCTGTAACAAATTGCTCTGTGCGATAAGACCGCCTATTGTAGCTACACTTATTTTTATAACTGATTGTCCTATTTTAATAGGTGTATCTACAATAAAATATATAATAATAAATAAATAAGAAGGCTATTGATATTATATATGTGATAGTCAGAATGTTTAGATAATGTGGGATTATTTGAAACAGATACCGTGGTCCAGGAACGGAAAAAGCAACTGAAAGATATGTCTTTCAGTTACCTTTTACGTTCAACTATGGTTGGGTTTTAGTCAGTAAAAGTCTGATACGCCCTCTCGCTTCATCTTAGCGCAGGAGAAGTCATTGGATTTTCCATCACAAAAAAGTTGTTGGATTCGTTTTTCATAATTACATTGTTAATTTGTATGTATGTATCTAAGTATACATTTATTATTGTATTTCTTTTCTATTTCTTTACCATTAAGCTGCACCTACCATGTTTTGTTTCTGCACCACCCTAAGGTCGACCGGTAGAAAATGCCTAAGGCATTAAGTCCGCCTTTGTACAGTATTTATTACTAGTGCATTAAGTTTTAATAAATAAATAAATAAATAAATAAATAAAAAAGTATCTTTGGATGTTTTTTATTTATTCACACCTCGAAAACTGAACGAATTGGGAGAAAACATCACACACTGTTGGACCACATCCTGGACAAGAGCATGGTCGTCGATATATTTTTAAAGGTATTAAGTTCTTGTGGAATTAGTTTCGACTTGCACGCGGTCGAAGCCGCTATATTTTACCAATTTTACCAGATATATTTATGTTTCGGTTGTCATCAGGAGAAAACGGAACCCTTACAGGAATACTTTGTTGTCCTTCTGTCTGTCTCTCAAGACCCTTCATCTCGAGAACGCATGGAGGTATCGAGTTGAAATTAAAACCATATACTCATGTCTGCGATCCCTTGAAACTGTGAAAAAATCAAACTTCTGAGTTAACAAAAAAACAGATACGGCCGTTAAAATACACATATCGCAAAAAACGTATAGGTACCTCTTTCGACACTCTCAAAGAAATCAAAATTCAGAGGGTACTTCCCGTTGACCTAGAATCCTGAAATTTGGCATGAAGCAAGGTCTCATAGCACAAGTATAAGAAAAATCTGAAAACTGTCAATTTGTAGTTACTTCACAAAAAAAAAATACGATTCGGAAAAATCTTTGTAACTCAATTCGGGAATGAACTGTTTTCAATTCATAGGTAAGTTTGTACGGAATCCTCAGTGCGCGAGTCTGACTCGTACTTGCCCAGTTTTTTTTTTCTAAAATTTGTTCTCCACTGTAGGAATTACTCCAGTATCGTGAGTGTGTTGAAAAACGTGATCCCACATATACAAGACCCCCCCAGTCCCAGACCCGGAACTGCAGGCCATACATATATAGGGTGACTGCTAATTAGTGTACGATACTTAAACACGTGATTGTACTCATGATAACCAACAACTTTTTCCTGAAAACGCAAAAAAAAAAGCTGTTCAGTACATTTATGTTTGCCTAATGTACTGAGCAGCTGTTTTTTTTCGCGATTTCGGCTTTGCTCCCATAATAAAAATTGTTTGTTATCATGAGCACAATCACGAGTTTAAGTATCGTACACTAATTGCCAGTCACCCTATATTTGTTCTGTACGAGAAAAGAAACCGCGACACGCAGCGCAACAGCCAATCCCTTAACCGTTGCACCAACCGTGACGTCTAATTCAGTTAAATACTTAACGGACCAGAAGTCAGAGGTAAGAGATAGAACTATACTGGTGGTATAGCACTATCCCTTTCCCACACCATATTCTTGATGAATTTAACACCTCATACATACTAGCCTTTAGAATCAAATCTTAGACCTTATTCTTGTAATCATACTTGCTCCCACCACTAGAAGTCTAACTAGGCTGCGCTATTGAGATGAGTATGTCAGAATCTAGTCTAGGTACATATTTGCTGATACTTGATTGGCCATATTACCATACTTGACTGGCCTGTTGGTCCACTGGTTAGTGGCCCTGACTGCTATGCTGCTGGTCGTGGGTTCGATTCCCACTCAGGACAAATGTTTGTGGGATGAGCACAATCATTTGTTCTGTGTCTGGGTGTATAATATGTATGTATTTAGAAATATTTATGTATGTTTATCAGTTCTGCTTAGCTTGGGACTAGACGACGTTGTGTGATAGTCGTGGAATATTATTATAAATATACATATATACTAAGAGTACCTAGTACAATGCGTAACTCATACATGGTGCGAGCTTATTCTTTGTAGAGTTCTCATTTGACCCATTTACCACCAAAACCAATTTAGCCGTGGATCTTGATCCTTATGTGTCATGATATTAATGTATATGGACTTTAAAAGAAATTTTGACCTCTGAGTTGGTTTCGGTGTTATGTCTCAGGCAAGTCAGCTAGGCAACACCGGCCATATCTAGTGTAAATTGAAGTGAAGAAGTGTTTTTAAAACCTAATTGCATAATAAATGTTTAATGTTTTATCATTTATACACTGTTATAAACAAGGATATCTTGCTCGTTTTTATTGTTATACTTTCAGCTACGTAATTTAAACACTTAATTGTATGCTGCAGTTATTTACTGCAGTGATAATATCATAAGCAAGCGGTGCGCGTCCTTGCTGCGCAGGGTGCGGGGCAGCTCCAATACAGTTCTGGCGATGATTGCCGGCAGATTTGATTGCCCTTATATCGGACATTGCTGTAGCAGACATGTTGCTGGCTATGTCCGATAGTGTAAAATGTGTATCTCTTTATGTGTTTTGTTTTGTGATTGTTGTATGGGTGTTAAGTTGCCTGAAATAAATGTTTTTTTTTTTTTTAGTTTAGGCAACTAGCTATCTCTCGCGGTTTCGCCCTCTCCTTTGGTTTCTGCTCTGCTCCTTTTAGTCCTAGTGTGACAATGTGATTTTATATAGCTTATAGCCTTCCTCGGTAAACGGGATATCGAAATTTAAAATATTTTTTCTATTTGAACCGGTAGATCCTAAGGTTAGCGTGTTCAAACAAACAAGCTCTTCAGTTTAATAATATATAGTAATTACTATAGGTAGTAACTAAGTAGACCTCTGATGCCTATTGACTTTTTCTTTTATGACATAACCTGAATATATGTATGTACTTGTACACTTAACAACACAAATTGCTAAAACAACTTTTTAGCAACCTCCTCCTTGTGTCGTATTCCTCAATGCTGAGGGTCGTGACCTTCCTGCAGCGCGTATTTTTTAGCAACACGAATTGCTATAAAAAACTACTTTACTTTTGTATAAGTAACTATCTATGATATAAAAATACATGATGATGCAAGCTTCATAAGAAGCACATGAATACACTGATCGATTTAATTTTTCCGTATCTTGTAAAAACTCGTAACCTTTAAGCTACAAAATGAGTTATTTCTTGGTTAAAACTAGCTCATGGCTAAGGAGAACAATGAGAAAAACTTTCTAAGACAAAAATGCGTATATTGATGCTTTAAACAAAAATCGTAATACTGAAGAAGAACCATTGTGCCAAACAAAATCTCATTTGCCTTACATTTGTACATTTTGTACTATTTCTTATCCAGAGTTATGCGATCCGGTGACACCTCGTAGGTGTACGCGGTTAAGACAGTTGAAGTGTTCGGACGTCCCGTCGGATTTATAGGCGGACTGTATTGGTTCCGTTAGGTTACCCTGTACCTACCCTACCCACTACCTCTACCTATGTAAATACCTCTCCTGTATGCTGTACCTTGTGCTCATGTATTTTTAACAAAAGTGAAGAAATTAACAACATACTCGTATTTATGTAAAACTAGCTTCTGCCAGCAGCTTTGCCCGCGTGAAAATAGGTTTTTCTATACAAACTTTGAACCCCGTTTCATACACTTGGGGGTGAATTTTGGAAAATCCTCTCTTAGTGCTCGCCTACGTCATAAAATGTCTGTATATGTAATTTGTTTCTGTGTGTGTAATTTGTTTCTGTATGTGCAATGTTTTATGGACTCTTGATTGTCCGAAATAAAAAATTATTATCATTATTATTATAAAAGGAAGCCTTGTGCAGAATTTCATGTTCCTAGTCCCAGTAGTTTCGGCTGTGCGTTGATATGTCAGTCTTTTTTTTTATACTTGATAGGTTCGCGCTTGACCGCTATCTCACCTGATGGAAAGCGTCGACGCGGTCGACGATGGAGCGCGAAGGATAGGTTACCTAGAAGTAACCTATTCACTCTTGACTTAAAGATCAGTTTCTCCTTTTATATGTATACATAGAAAATGGTTTAATTAGGTACCTACGTCAGCAAAATCAGAACCCTTATAGGATCACTTTGTTGTCCATCTATCCGTCTGTCAAGACCCTTTTTCTTAGGAACACATGAAGGTATGAATTTGAAATTAATATAAATCCTCAGGCCAGCTACCCCAAGCAGCAGTAAAAAATCAAGCTTTAGAGGCTTCATTTTGTCAACGCAATCTAAACATAAGGCTGTTTATGCTTCGTTTAAGCGCATACTTTGACACTCGCTAGGAAATCAAAACCTTGTGTACTTCCCGTTGACCTAGAATCCTGAAATTTAGCATGAAGCAAGGTATCATAGCACAAGTATAGGGAAACATCTGAAAACTGTAAATGTAGTTGTAGTTTGTAAAAAAAAAACTTTTTTTTGAGATTCGGAAAAATTTTCGAGACTCGATTCGGGAATTGAATTATTTGCATAGGTAAGTTTGTACGGAACCCTCAGTGCGCAAATCTGAGTCGCACTTGCTGGGTTTTTTTTATCTTCTTTAGAAAAGCTAGTCTGTCTAAAGACCTTTCTAGTAAAGTAAATTTTCCACGAACAAAAAATCCAATTTATTCTATTAATACCCTCAAAAAAAATATTGATGATTCAACCCACACCTAACAACGCCTCGTAATCCAATACGCGTTGCAAGATCAATCATAATAATTACTTCACGACGTTTCCCCAAGAATGGGCGACAAATGTGACAAAAGCGACAGATCCAACAATTTTTTATCATACAACACTGTCCCAACTCCCAAGTGGAACCAGGGTAGTAATAGATAGCTGGTGGGAAACAATTCTAACGGTAATTGGGGTAGATGCCTCGTGAGGATCTCTGACACTCTTGACATATGACGATATTGTGTAAATTGTATACCTATATTTTGTACGTGACTGAAACTGGTGATGTCACCCTGTTTTGGATCATTTGAACCGTATTTGCTTTGTGATTTGCAGTTTTTTTTTAGCAGTCAGGCAGATTTCGCGGTTAGACCTACCTTGCTACTATTGTGACTTTATTTATCCGTCGTAAACTAGTGCTTGGCTGCGATCCCACCTGATGGTACTAATGTAATCTTTGATGATGAACCGCACTAGTTTATTAAGAGCCTAAATCGAACTGGAAGACCGCAGCAGGCAACCTATTATTTCAACCAAAAAATAGAACACATTCTCGTTATTCTTAGATTATGTGCGGGAAAGACTGCAAAATAAAAAGATTAATTATAGTCCTAAATTAAACTAGTAATAGAATAAGAGTGGCCGAGAATTACAATGGCATCTGTTCAATGTCTTAGAGGGGCCTTTCTCCCATGAGCACAGATTTCTACAACTGATTTAGGTACCTAAGCATACTGGAAATAGGAATCTTTTAAAATAGACTTAACAGATATTGTTACCCATTACCAAGGCGATTGATTGGAGAAGACTATGTCCAGATTTGGACTGCTATAGGCTGATAAAGAGGTTGCTTGACCTAAGCCACAAGACAATCTGCCTTTAACCTAAGACCTACGCTATTGGAGCGGAGCGAGACTGTGGTCTTTCGACACATGACCATCCCCTCTCCCCCCCCCTGTAACTCGTAGCTACCTCAGGCACCGTCACAGTTAAACAGTAGACTATAACCAATTTGTACGAATGTCTTTTAATCAAACAGAAGGTCTTTAATACTATCAGAAACAACGCACGTCCGTCACAGGCTAATGCCCGCGGCGTATAGACGCGAATAAATATTGTTTGTTGGTATAATAAATAAGGGCCGGGACAGACGTCGGGACGCGTCACCTTTTGATACATTTCTACTGTCGTTATTAATGACAAGTCATCGGTGTCCTCCCGGAGGACGAACGCAGGGTTGCCAGAGATAAATAAGAAAAAGGAAAATTCTTACTTATAACTTTTTTTTTGTTCTTTATTGGTTATAAAAATACAATATTGAAGACTGTTATAGTGATAAAGATACGAGGTCAATTACAAAATTGGGTAGTACTCAATCCCATGCAAGGATTACATAAACCCATGGAGATACTTCAATCACATAAGGAACTCTACCTAGACCACTAATGATAAAACTGGTCGAGATATTATTATTTTTAAACCCTTTAAATCTTTTTCCATACACTTACTCGAAAACCCGCTCTTATCCCTCCGCATTCAGGCACGCAATTGACTGTTTTTCGCACTAGTGCAGAAAAGTGCGTGTGCTCGTCCCCACCACAATTTAATTAGATTTATCGTATCAGGCTGGGCGCGCATCAACCCCCACGAGGTGCGCAAACCTCGCCAAGGCTCGGGTGAATGCCGCCTCGGTCTCAATGACAAACTTTCTTCACTTGTATCAAAATGTAAATACTATTCCTGAAATCTTTATGGAAAGAATTACTGTCAGTAGTTTTTGACCAAATTGGCTATGACCGACAGACAGCGAGTGATCCTATAAGGGTTCCGTTTTTTAGATTCGGATGTACAGAACCCACGGATGTACAATTATCTTAACAGATCCCGGGACACTTATATACATTCAAAACCTTTTGGTGCACGTACCTACCTCTCTGCGACTGGCTTATAAGTTCTTCAAATTAAAATCAATTACGTCATAATCTATAGTTTTACTCCATGGGTAGTCCGAAAAGAATTCCCGGAGTCCTGGAACTCAAGGCAAAGGTACTTCTTTCCCTTGCGATCCAAACTAAAACCACACCTATATTAGGTGTACAGTGTAGATAAAAGTCTGACGCGCCATGAGAAATCATTGGACGTTTTTCATTCGTTTCGTTCGTTTATTTCCCACCTTAAAAAACTTAGTTAGTTTTACTACATATATTTAAAAAAGCTTAACGTTCAGCGCAGCCCTATTCCGGAGGCCTGCCCAGCATAATAATAGATCGGAGAGGGAGGCATATCGCACATTCACCACCCTTTAATATCATGTGAGAGTTCTAGTAAATTTATCAATGGCGGTACATCGCGACCGGCACTCGGCTACGTATTACTTATTCAGTCTGCTACGGCTGCATTGATCTTTGTTTCCATAGGATTTCCTGTACAGTTTGTAGAGGTATTTCCTTGAACACGAAACACGTCATTTTCTTGAGAAAATGCTTGTGTTGTTGTCCTACTAAATCATTTGTTCACCTCCGTTTATCCAATCATAAACGCATTACTAGAGACTTTCTCGTGGCCTGCAGGCCTGTCTTCAGTCTTGTGTATTTTTTAGGATTCCGTACTGGAGTCAGCAAAAACGAAACTCCCTTAAGGATCACTTTATTATCCGTCTGTCAAAACCCATTTTCTCAGGAACGCGTGGCAACTGAAATTATGAAACTGAAATTAATATCAAATACTCAAGTTTGTACGGAACCCTCGATGCGCGAGTCCGACTCGTACTTGAATGGTTTTTTTTAAAAGTAATCACTCCATGGTTTCTTGCTGGTCCTTCTCCATAGGAAACGACCTATTGGAATTGTGCACTAGCTTCTGACATTTTTTAAGTGTCCATGTAGGCTTATGTGAAATAATAGTTGATTATGCGACTAGGGACTAGAGCAGTGTCTTTAAGTCGCGGGCGGCATGATGAATTCCGAAAGAAACGAAGGTTGCTAAGTTTTAAGTTTAATGGTTGCTAAGGTTTAATTAACTCTCGAGCATTGCGAGGGAGTTAATATAGAAACCTGAGTGAAGTGAGGAATTCAAGCCACCCAAGACAAAGACAGCTTTATCCCCAAGTTGGATATTTTACTTTTTACACCATCTGTGAGATAATTAAAAGACACAACAAAACAAGACTAAAACAAGTTATTTATTAGATTAGAGATGAGAAATATAAGTATTATTTACAAGTTAATGTCAATTATCACTCGAAATGTTTTTAAATTTGAAACAAACAAAATTCACTACTCAGATTCTATAGTTTTAATTTTCTATAACTCTCCCGGTGATTAGGTACTTTTTTTTAGAGTCTCGTACGTAGCTGTCGTAAGTAGTAATCACATTTTATTCATTTTTTGGTTAGTGGCCAGTTTGATTTTTTAATAAATATAATCTAGGTTTAATATCTGACTAAAAGAAAAAAGTAAATCATGCAAATAGTTTGCATTGGCCTTTGTTTATAGTTTTAAAAGGAGCGAATCCCTAATTGCAATTCGACTAACAGCTCCACTCATTCAATGCCAAGAACAATCCACAAACCTTTAAACCATACAAAATATTAAATTACAACGAAAATTCACGTACGAAATCTTGTAGAATGGAATTTATTGCCTCCTATATGTTGTTTTATTTATAAGAAAGCATGGGCCGCGCTGAGGGAGATGAAATTACGTGATACCATTGCGAATCAAAGTGATATACAGCTCTGTGTGTGGCACAATCAGTTACCTGAGTGTGCGTTGTTTCATTTGAGCCTATTCGCTCGATTGACGATTGTACTTAATAAAATTGTATGTGTTTATTGAACAAGGTTTAAACATAGAATGGCCAAGTAAACACCTCCCAAGTACATTTTTAGACATTACCATTTAGTTGCGCCACCTCTAACTAAGTTTTTGCAGCCCACGTCGTGTAAATCATTTTGCCACCGCTTTCCAAACCAGTTCAATTCCCGAATCGAGTTACGAAATTTTTTCCGAATCGCATTTTTTTTTTTTGTGACGTAACTACAAATTTTCAGTTTACAGATTTTTTCCTATACTTGTACTATGAGACCTTGCTTCATGCCAAATTTCAAGATTCTACGTCAACGGGAAGTAGGTACCCTATGAATTTTTTGACCTTGAGAGTGTCGAAATATCCATTTTTTGCGACATAAACGGCCGTATCTTTTTTTTTCGTTAACACAGAAGTTTGATTTTTTCATAACTTCAAGGGACCGCAGGCCTGAGAGTATGGTTTTAATTTCAACTCGATACCTCCACGCGTTCTCGAGATATAGGGTCTTGACAGACAGACAACAAAGTGATCATGTTTAAGGGCTCCGCTTTTTCCTTTTGAGGTACGGAACTCTGAAAATAAGGTATAAAATATATAGTACCTATATAAATAAGGTAGAATCAGGTAACGATGGTCCTTAAATGGTTTCTCGTTTGACTCAATCCTCAACGTTCACTGTCTTTCGGACAACTAATCACCCTGCATTTCATTATCATCGTCTATCGTTTGCGTCACTCCACTAAGCCTGAAGACGTCTGCCATACGTAGGTATACATACCTAGCACCCACCTTCAACCTCAACGGTCATCGGTGCCAATATTAATGGTGAGGCCACTGTAGCCATTGCCACTTCAGTGACTTCAGTTTGTTCATTCACCTTCTTGACAAAAAATACAATAAATTCCTCTTTTAAGCAAGCAAAGTCACACAATCATTAAAACCACCACCGTCTGCTTACCAGTCGTAGAATACCTACTCGTTAAGAAATTGGAATAGCGATTGTCATGAAAAAATATTCTTAAAGTGGTTTTTTTAGAAAATAAAATTTTGATTTTACTTTCCAAAATTTTTGAAGCCTTGTTACGGCCTTGTACTTGTACCTCATTCTTTAGAAAAAAGCTTATAATGTATACTTAGATTGATTACCTCGTAAATAGTTTGTATAATAATGTGTAGGTTTCTGAATATGTCTCTTGCCTTGTCTCTTATATTTTACATAAACATAATAATGACTGAATTTTCTAAATAATTATATTTTTTTGTCAGCGAAACGTATTTTTATGAAGAAACGAAACGTATCAAAATACCGCGACAAGAACTGTCAAAGTTAACTTGCGAAGTTGTCGTTAGCCAAAACAAGAATTTATTTTAATTATTACACAATGGATAGCCGTTTGTACGAAACTAAATTGCCAAACCATAAAATATTCAAAGAGTTAAAAGACAGTTTGAGTGAAAATCCCAGTCGAAAATTGCGAAATTTGATCGAATTGAAGGATGATGTGATTTATGTTTGGAACTCGAAAGAAAACTGTTTATTGAGTTTAAATCTGAAGCATTTGGAAGAAAGTGGCGACGAGACCCCTTATCAGGTATTGTAGCATGTAAACTGCAGATATTTTCATTTGTTTTGGTTAAGTATTCGATGCCGGCATGATTTTTTGCAAAGAAACATTTTGAGGTTATGTTATCTTGTTATTTGACAATCTCAAACACATAATGGTTTGTTTTTATTTCTTTTCGAAGCAGAAGCTTTTTAGAATATTATTAATTAGATTTTGGGATGATAAAGTACACATTATGCAGCTATTTATATCCTATTAAAACCGATTTGCATATTACCTTTGAACAAGCAAAGTAAGTTCTTTCTTGCATAATATTGCTCAATAAACAAAAACTATAAACAGACAAACAGTTTTATAAATAACATTAACCTCTTGTTCCTTAAAAACACAAGTTTATTATAAGTCAAATCAGAGACCAGATACTCCGAGATTGATTTCACATGCCTAGGAACTATAATGTCATACCTTTTTTTAAATACATGTTTATTGTTTACCTTAAAGAGCTAATAAGGCTTATTATCTGCAAGATATGAGTTAGAAACTAAGTAACCAATTCAAATTATAATGATTTTATATTTTCTGTAACAAAAGTTTCTAAAAACAACATCACCAATGCTGGACTGACTAGACTTGGGCCTTTTTTTGCCAGGCCATTTCTTCACATTACTATACCAGTCTCATCCCATTATAGAAACCTACTGGGGCCATGGGTGGACTTCTGAAAGGGAAACCCGTGGTCCTAGAACGCAAAGGACAACTGAAAGAACATATATGTGGTTTTAGTCAGTAAAAGTCTGACACACCCTCCGCTCATTAGGTTATTTCCCACCTAAAAAAAATTCCTTTTATAGCAACAATTACAATGATGCATGGGGATATCAAACTAGTCGAAACTGTTTGGGTATTGTCAGCAGCCGTGGTCTCATTGAGAATGGATAAAACAAAGTTGTTATTATGTTTTCATGTAATTGAAATTTTGTTGAGCAACCTATATAAATAAAATGTTGGTATAGGTCCCTAGTAATAAAGTATGATAAAAAAATTAATTAAAAAGGCTAAAATATTAAAAAAGTTAGTCAGATTCCTTTAAGATTTATAGGAATCTGACTAACTTTTTTACTATTTTAACCTTTTTAATTTATTTGTTTATCATATTTTATTACTAGGGACCTATATTCCATCTGTTCAGGTATTTAACTAAACGTAAACACACTTGATATGTCTTTTTATTAAAAAAGAATCTATTTTTTTTTTTAATTTATGTACACCAGCGCTTGACTGCGATCCTGATGGTAAGCAGTGATGCAATCATTGATGGTGAGTCTTTTGATAAATATTAAAAGTTTACAATTTTATATTTATTAAAAGACATACTTACAAAGATTATTTAAATTTAGTTAATTACCAAACATCGGTTATAAGTAAATAACAAAATAATTGTAAACATAAAAATGAGAGAAAGAAAACTTTTAGATAAAAGACATGTCAAGATTGTTTACATTTAGTTAATTACATATACAGATGGAGTATAGGTTTTTTAAATAACCCAATGACTTCTCCAGTTCTAGGGTGGGGCGAGAGGGTCTGTCAGCCCTTTACTGACTAAATCCACAATTCCACACCTATGTCCTTCGGTTGCCCCTTGTGTTCTAGGACCACAAGTTTCCTTTTCAGAAATTCCCCATGACCCTAGTGGCCAATGGCTGTACTAGGCCCCTATGGGGTCTTGTGTTGTACAGGGAAATGTTTCTTGCTATATGAAAAACTCTCAGTTCATATTAGCATGAATCAAAGTTTATTTGTATATTTGGTTTGTTTCAGGTATGTTGCATTTAGACCTGTTTGGCCTTCATATTGTATGGTTTATTTAAATGTTGCTGGCTTCATTACTTGCCACTTCTATGGCATCTTTAGTAACAGAGCAAAATATATGAGAGGGTAAGTCTTAAGTAAGTATAATCAGGGTTTAACGGAAGTGGGTGGTGCTACGTTCTATACTGCTTCTGGCAATGAAAATGAACAACTTTCTTACAAAATGTCATAGTCAATAGACCCCCGTTTAATCCCCTTAGGGGCTGAATTTTGAAAAATCCTTTCTTAGTGCTTGCCTACGTCATAAAATAAACCCTTGTGCGAAATTTTATGTTCCTAGTCCCAGTAGTTTTGGCTGTGCGTCAGTCTATATGTGAGTCAGTCAGTTTCTTCTTTTATATATATATAGAATAGAATAGAATATCGTTTATTTAATAAAAGTGGCACATTTATATTAAGATACATAAAAACAATTATAACGCATACATTGCATTTTTGCCTGAACTAGGTTGGACCTGTATGTCAGGCTAAAAAGTACTAAGAATCTAAGAAATAATAAATTAACAATCATTAAAATTCACTATACTAAATAACCTAAATTTAATTAACTAAAAGCAAGGCATGTTTTATTTACAAACTAAAAGGAGTTCTTCTGTCTCTCCGTACGAGATGCTGAGTAAGTATTGCACAATAATCTTTTTACAGGTATAATAATTTAATTTATACAAACTTAATTTTCTATTCAATATATTGTACAAAAATGGGCCTAAAAATGTGAAATACCTTTTTACAAAGACATATTTTGAAAAAGTATTGGAATTGCATACAATATCGTTCCGTCTCTTATTAGTAATTTCAGGGTAGAAGGGAAGCATGGTGTGCTGTTTTAATACCAGACGCATGATGAAAAGCTGGCGAACAGTCAGTACGTTGCAGGACTTGTATAGCAAATCTGTGGGATAGAGGAACATTTATAGATAATATATTATAGATAATTTGACCTCCCATTTTTGTTATAATTACGTTAAACAGGAATGTTCCCAATGATTCTGATAGGAGCTCTGCATTGCAAGGGCTCGCTATCAGAATCAGATTTATTTGGTAACAAAAACCAAGTTCCTCTATGCTTTTTTTCCTGCGCTTAACTAGAAGTAACCTATTCACTCTTGACTTAAAGATTCCCGGGTTGTAGCCATCAGGCAACACAGATTCCGGCAAGGAATTGCACTCCTTAGCTGTACGCAGAATGAATGTGTTCCCAAAACGTTATGTGCGTATAGGTGGGATGTCCACCATGTACCGGTGGCGCATTGCCGTACGCCTGGTGGCCCGATGATGGAACGGGCTAGGCGGAATTAGGTCAAGCAAATCCGACGCACACTCCCCGAAATGCAACCGGTAGAAAACCGACAAGCTGGCAACTCGGCGTCGATGCTCAAGACTTTAAAGCCTCGACTCAACGAGTGCATCATTGCCAATGATCCTCCTGGCTCGACTTTCAATTGCCTCAAGTGCATCAAGCTGGTATCGGGCAGATCCATCCCAAAGATTAGAGCAGTACTCCATACACGATCGAACTTGCGCTTGATAAAGTTTGAGCAGCTGTTCCGGCGTGCAGTACCGTCTAACCTTCGCGAGGATTCCTAGCTTTTTTGCTGCCAGTTGAGCCTTTCCTTCGATGTATGGCCCAAAGTTGAGCGTTGACGTCAGCGTAACACCAAGGAGATCAAGATAGTCGGTTATCGGCACGGTTACGCCCCGGAAACTTGGAGCTTTTAGCGGAAAATAGACACGCCTGGGTTTTATTATTTTATATTATATTTGGGTGTTATTTGATGATTTCCATATTGACATTTAAATAGTATTCAAAACGTGAACCTATTGTATTGTATTTCGGGCTGGTATCCGCAACTCCACGACTAAAGCGCATATTTTGCGTACGGGTGGGACTATGAGAAATGTGTCATTCGATCCACCTCAGCTCCTCAATGAAAGCCAGCAGCGCCAGCGCCTTGGTATTACTGACTATTTCACGAAAAGTATCTGGGTTTCCGAAGTACTTTGCCCTGTATTCAGCGACCACTGGGCAGCTTAGAAGCAGATGAGCTGCTGTCTCGTCCTCCTCCTTGCAGGCTTTGCAGAGTGGGCTGTCTGTAACTCCTATGACAGAGAGGGGCTTATTGAAGGTCCCGTGGCCAGTTGTAACGACCGTCACTTTGCGAACGTCATCATCATCATAATCTTCCTGCCCTTGTCCCGTGTTATTTGGGGTCGGCGCAACACGTTTTTTTTTTCCATTCTGCCCTGTCACTCGTCATGCTATCACTAACTTCCTTTTTTTTCATATCACTCTTCACACAATCCATCCATCTTTTCTTTGGTCTCCCTCTCCCTCTCCATCCATCCACATGTAAACTCATAACTCTTTTAGTAACATGCGTTTCATCCCTCCTCTTCACATGGCCATAACAAGACAAACGATTCTGAACCTAACAATAACAACTCTGTCTGGTATTGTCCCAACTACATCGGGACAAGCTTCCAGTCTATCAGGATGCAGCTGCAGTAGGTACTTCACATGGAGCGACTGCCTGTCTGACCTCCATAACTGGATAACACTGTACCCCTTGGCAAGACTAATGTCAGAATTTCTGGCTTCTAACTATCTGAAACAACTGTCAAAGATTTACAAATGCCAGCCGAGGCTTAACGTACTTTTCGAGACACGGAATAGATGGTCACATTGGTTATTAATCCATGGACCGAGTTGGCCAAGCGTTGAGTTATGAAATCATTCAATGACTTCCCGCTCTCTTATCTCTTTCAAAAATTCCCGTGGCCCTAGCGGGTATCGACCCTACTGGACTCCTAAGGTTTTGCTGCCATCTCTTTGAGGCGCGCCTGGAACACTTGGATTCGGTTCTTATCGGACGGCCGCAGGTCTAGCTACCCATTTCTCGCAGTCCCCAAGCCCGCGCTTGCGGTGGCTGGGGAACGCCATGTGATTTCCGACCGTCTCCTGTGGCGGCGGCTGGGGCGAAAATGTTTGTTCCCTCATGGTTGCGGCCATCTCCTTCGCTAGCATTACTGCTTTGCAGAAGGAAGCGACCGCATCCAATTCTCTCTTGCTCCAGACCATAGCCTGAGCCAGGGCCCGGCGCGAGAGGTTGCAGCCGCCCAAGATAGACCTGTACGGTTGTTTGTACTGAAATACGCAAAAAAAATTCCACTGCCGGACATAGGCCTCCCTCAAGTGTCGCAATAATGACTGATCTTATCGGCCACTCCAGAACCTATCGACCAAATATACCATCTGTTCTACGAGCAATGTGCCCTGCCCACTGCCACTTAACTTTGGCGATTCTTCGGGATATGTCCGTAACCTTGGTTCTCCTGCAGATATCTTCATTTCTGTTCCGATCACGCAAGGAAACAAAAGCCTTCTGATGAGACCTTGATTATGTTTCCTGTTCTCCTTTCTAGATAAGCTTCCTTCTCCTTCTTATCTGATTTCAGAAATTCAATTTCTTTGCTCTGCGCATAATAAATCTTTCGTCCTCAAATAATGGTCTTCTACGATGTCCCTCACACCGCTCTGGGTTTATCCACCCCTCCTTTTTTGTTCAGGCGATATCTCTTTGGAATACGCTCCCATTGAAAGTCAGGATGGCGACCAGCCGGTTTCCCTTTAAGGTGAAGGCATGTAAACACATTCGCTAAATTTGTTTTATCACAATAACATTGCTTAAAGTATGTATTTATTATTGTACTTATTTCTTTTCTGTTTGTCTATTTACTAAGTTGCACCTGCCATGTTAGGTTTCTGCACCAACCGAGGTCGACTGGTAGAAAATACCTAAGGCAATAAGTCCCCACGGGTAGTGTGAAAGTGAAACCCTGGGACGAAGGCATAGAAGGAACAGGAGTGGGTTTTTAATCAGTGAAAGTCTGACGCTATCTTTCGCTCCGCCCAAGAGCGGGATTTGTCATAAGATGATTTTCCCAACCAAAAAAAAACGCAATATGTCCGCCTACAGTATTATTTATTAGTGCATAAAGTTTTAATCCTACTAATATTATAAAAGTGAAAGTTTTGGATGTATGGATGTTTGTTACTCTTTAACGCAGAAACTACTGAATGGATTTCGATAAAACTTGGTACCTACCCTCACCAGGTCATCGGTTAGGGTTGCGGGAATCCGATGGATGCGAGACGCACAGGACCGGTCATTATGGCGACATTTGGGAGAGGCCTATGTCCAACAGTGGACATCTTTCGGCTGAAATGATGATGATGATAATTGGTACCTACATGGAAAGACCATGTAGAATAGCTCATAGGATACTTTTTATCTCTGGTATGTTCCCTTGGGATAGTTTTCTATTTTAACGCGGGCGGAGACGCTGGCAAGCTAGTATATAAATTAAATCTAAAATCGCATCAACACCAAAGAGAAATCAATTAACCAAATTGATGAATAGCGAAACAAAACAATGAACATGTTACCACTGGCCATTGAAAAGAGCTTTCGATCTGACCGCCATTAATCTCACTTGAAACGTTACCACGGAATTAATTATCCTCTGACCATACGATTTAATGGGCTTCCTGAGGGACCCTGAGGTTTCCGATTAAATCACTACATCTCATTGGCCGATTTATAGTGACCGGAGTGCCCGAGATTTACTGGAAGCTGGATAAGGCCCATTTAGGACGAGAAATATTGCTTTGGATGTAAATGTTGAAGAATTATAGCATGTATTCAGGCGAGACTGAACATTTTGACACAACCAATTTACATTACTAGTAATCGAAGATAATATTCGTAATTTTTGTATATTGGTAGAAATATGTAGGTATTGTTAAGATTTTACATTCAGTGGCTTACCTACTAAGCAAGCAACTTCCATAACTCCCTCCAATTAATTAAAAAACAAACACAATTCTATATTTAGAAGAAGACCGTATTCCTAAACATGTTTTAGTATGAATCATCAGTAGTTAGTCAACGTATTTTTTTAGTAATTCAAGAACGTCAGGTTCCTATAGTACTGAAGCCTTAAAGCGAATTGATTTTCCGTTAATACGTTCGAAACGTTTACCGCGTTTGGCTCTCTGATTGGTTATTAGCTTTGAACGGACCAATTGGAGCACCGAACATCTAATATGAGTTTCTTCGTGGAAACAATGTGTCTCAAGCGGTATGCAATAATGATGATGTATGCGGACTCAAAACTGCAAATGAATTTTTTTTTTTTTTTAATTGATATAAACCAGTGCTTGACTGCGATCCCACCTGATGGTAAGCAGTGATGCAATCATTGATGGTGAGGCGCACTAGTTTATTAAGAGCCTATTCACTCTAGCCTTGAAGGCACCTAAATTATAGTTGGACGGGAAGACCGCAGCAGGCAAATTGTTCCAGTCCTTCGATGTACGCGGTATAAACGACGAAGCGAAACGCTTAGTCCAGACCGTTGAAGTGGGAATGGCGAGTTAACTTAAAACAAACTCGGACAGGCAATCAAATCTATCTAAAACTGTGTCTATCCGAATTAATGTAGTACACGTTAAAGTCCCAACACACTCATACCTTAACCGCCGTGGTCTTTCTAGCCGGATTTATTGTTTTGGATCCGGTCCTTCGGTCCAAGTCGTCCTTTGCACTGGCCGATTGTTAATCTGAACTTAGGTGTACTTTTCACCTTCAGCGTTTCGGGCCAAGACGGTCTTAAATCGCTGAGAATGTTCAGCTACAGGGTGCTCCCTATATGGCTTTAACGCAGAATTGAGTTTTTGTTGGCAGTTAATGAAAATTGTTAGGAGAAAAAAAAAGTTATTTTGTAAGGGTGTTGAATGGAATTATGTTACCTTTTCCCCGTATCATTCGTAACATTGTTTACGTAAAGAAAGAAACAAAAGAAGAATAACGGTTAGTTGTTCTCCGGCTTCTGTTACACGGAGAACTTTGAAAAGTATTATTCCTATCAAAAAACCTTTTAAGAGGCAGAGATCTGTTGGTTTCTCAAAAACGTGAGTAAAGCAAGTCTTTTAATCACGTGTTCCTTTATCCGACCAATGGAATATCAGAAACATCGCGCGTTGTCCTAAACAGTGTCCACTTGAAAATCCAGACAGTATACATCGTGTAACATTTTAATTAAAACCAACTTAAGTGACCCACTTAGACCTTCGATTTAATCAGTTACTCAATAGGTAATTTCGGGGGCACTACACCTGGGCCGAACAATTAACTTGACCCGCCTTCCATACATAAATGTGTAAAGCAAATATTGTCACAATTATGCGATAACATCAACCTGTAAACACACGGACGAAAAGTGGTACCCTTCGGCGAATATCTCGAGGCTCCGGAGGCCCGTGTGGCAATCGAGATACAGGCTCAAGTCTTGAGAATAAGCGAGGGAAATCTTAGGCTGTTAGATATATATATACTCGTAGATAGAAAAAAAATATATCATGCAAAACAGATGATATATAATCGAAAGATGTGTTTCTATCCAGCGGGGCCCCTCGAGCTAAACCGAAAAAACTAGTTTTTGTTTTGTTTGTTCAATGTACCTCACGAATTTACTGACAAAATCAAATGTAGATAGTTATATAGTTATATAGATATATTATTTATTGTACACCAAAAATAAAAATTATATTAAGTAGGAACTTAAAATTAATAGGATGTCACAATGGGGCGCGGTCTTATAGCTAAAAGCGATTTTTTACAGACAACCTTTGGATGGATTTGACAGAGAAGGAGAAAAAAGATACGCAGATAGTTCGTGTAGTACTATTTATATATATATGTCGCATCAAGGGTGGCCGAGATGCGAAACATCAGGTCTTCATCACGATCCGACATAGTTCTTGGTAAGTGTGGGCACTGACTTGGGTACTCGAACGAAAGATAATTTGAATCAGAATAATTTTATTTTGATAACGGTTTTACAAAAGGAAACAAACACGTGCGTTGGTACTGAGCGTATGCCGAGGCTGTCCGAGGTAGAATGCCGCACTTCTCAGGCTTCCCTCCAGTCCTCGCTGCATCCCCTCTACCGACGATCGTGTCCAAGCGGTAGGGCGCCGCTTGCGTTTCCGGTGACGATATTATTAGTTTACGGAACTAATTGTTAGATGGCGCTGTCCGTCGCACCCTTGCGCCATCAATCCACGACACGGCCATCCCTGACTAGCACCCGTCCTCGGGTGTAGTACCTGGGGACAAAATATGCTCAGAGTAAACTAGCTCGGCTATCCTGCCAATAGACACAAAGGTGGCTGATTCTCATTAGTACTTTATTTCTTCTAAATCTAAGTACAATAATCAACTTTCACACCTTAAAATGCCTCGTAATTAAGCTTACGTACACAGTACTCCCTGCACAATATAATTCACTAGAAATGATCCGACCACCAAGTTAAAAGGAATAAACAAGGTAATTCTAACAATTCTGTTTCTTTACTTTTATTCATAAGCAAAGCATACTCAACTCATTAACTTTCCCTACATTTTGTGCACCAACACAGACCCGAATCGCACCAACGATTCGTTACAGACCCATCGCCTCATGTCACTCATGAGGTGCAGTCTAGAGTTTCGAGTACGTGAGTATACAAGCCATTCTTAATCAGATTTGGTTTCACCACCACTGTCATCAACTATGACATCCAATTCTCGAGAAACTTGGTGATCGGGGATCTTCCTCACACGATCATGGGGGTTTTTGTAAGTTCGCTTAGAGTCAAGCGCCCTTGGTAGGTATCTATCCCCGTCTAACACGTCAATAATCTTAAATGGACCTTTGAATTTAGGATCTAATTTTGTTTGATTTCTTTCCTCATTTTCAATCAAAACATAATCATTAATAGCCAACTTAGAAACCGGAGCCTTTTTTGATCAAATCGATTTTTATCATAATTTTCATTTTTCTCAATATTCTGTGTCGCTTGCTCTCTAATCTCATCTAAATTAACCTCTGTCACATCATCATCGGCGGTCACTCATCTCATTTACGCACCAACGTAAACGAGGATAACTCACTACAGGCGTCGCACCAACGACTCATTTCGTTTACGCACCAACGTAAACGAGGATAACACACTACAGGCGTCGCACCAACGACTCATCTCGTTTACGCACCAACGTAAAGGAGGATAACTCACTACAGATGTCGCACCAACGACTCCTCTCGTTTACGCAAGTAATCTGAACACACTAAACTAACCCTTCAATGTAACAACACTGTGTTTACGTTTGCCGTCAAATAGTGATTACAGACTTTAAAGTGAAAGAGAGACAACACTCAGCCCCAGTCGTTAATCATAACCTCAGATAAAATTTGTAGGGTACTTTGCAAACTAATATAGTCGATACTTATCACAATTTTATTTACACTAAGCTTGACACTAAGTTTTGACGCAACAAAATCTTTGATGAGAGAGCATTGGACACCAGAATCATAATAAAATGGACATGACTCACCAGATTCATCAGCGTACTGCTGGGATTGCCAACATAGCAAACTTCAACACGTCTCGTTGCGCTTTGCTGACGCAGGCGCTGCCCCAGGACTGCTGGGGCCTCCAGCCGCACCGGCACCTCCATTGTTGCTTTATGGCATCAGGAACAGACGACGTCCGAAGGCTGCTTTGGTCTTGAAGAACTTCATTTTTGGTCTGAAGTGGTAACATTGATTGCCTTGCCCAAGGTGATGATCAAGGCACTTCTTTGAAGTGGTACTTCAGATAGGTACAGATCCGCTGTCGTATGCCGGGCACGTGCGTGTTCATCCGGCTTATCTTGGTCAAATTCAGGCAAAGAAATACGCTTGGTACTTGCCGGGCCCTTGATGGATTCTATCAGGGACATCATATTCTGGTTTTGAGCAGCCAGCAGCGTGCGGAGTAAATTATCGTCGCACCGTGACGTCATGGCTTCATTCTGCAATATTTCTTGAGTTTCTTTAGTTCGAGTGTATCCCACTTCTGATGTCGCATCAAGGGTGGCCGAGATGCGAAACATCAGGTCTTCATCACGATCCGACATAGTTCTTGGTAAGTGTGGGCACTGACTTGGGTACTCGAACGAAAGATAATTTGAATCAGAATAATTTTATTTTGATAACGGTTTTACAAAAGGAAACAAACACGTGCGTTGGTACTGAGCGTATGCCGAGGCTGTCCGAGGTAGAATGCCGCACTTCTCAGGCTTCCCTCCAGTCCTCGCTGCATCCCCTCTACCGACGATCGTGTCCAAGCGGTAGGGCGCCGCTTGCGTTTCCGGTGACGATATTATTAGTTTACGGAACTAATTGTTAGATGGCGCTGTCCGTCGCACCCTTGCGCCATCAATCCACGACATATACAATACATAAACTAATAAATTGCTTATAATACAAAAAATATATAGTATCTATATAGTATATAATTATGAAAGCAGAGAAATAATGTACTTAATGACGACGTTCAAGAGGAAAGGTAGTGATCCTTAACCATATTTTTAATAAAAATTGTGAGTGTTTGAGCTTGCTTTACTGACAAGGGCAAAGCATTCCACAGCCGCACTGCTTGAACTGCAAACGACTTGTCATAGAAATTGGTGGAGTGGCATGACATCTCTAGCCTCAAGTATAATGTAATAATAACAAATAAATAATGTGTAAATGTACCTCAAGTATTTTGATAGGAATTACAATTAATCGCCTCGTCCGTCATCATCCAGCGGAAACCTCGGTTCTATTACGCTTGGAGTACATTAAAATAATAGTGATCGTAACTTGTACCAATGCACCTCTCGATTTATGTATAAACTCCAAGCAATCTTTAAGAGAACAGGAGAAATTCAGCAGGAAAAAAATGTCTATCCAGCGGGGCCCTTGAGTTCATATGTGCAAAAAAAGCACACCATTGTTATGTATTACCAATGTACCTTTGAGTTCTTCACTATTAGAGACTTGAATTTTAAAGGGTCACTTTTTTGACTGGAATTTGATTCCATTTGAACTGGCCAGATCGTTGAAACCTTAACATTTGATGATATGTCAATCCACGTTTGGCCATAACATTGATGTAGGATTTCTATGATAATAAAAGGTCTAAATAAAGTAGGCCTAACGAGAATTTACTTATCATCAAACTTTAACGTTTAAAATGATCTGGCCAGTTTTACTTGGCCATTTCATGAAGTGATCAATTTCTATGATCTGGCCACGACATATATTATATAGAGAACCCTTTAAAGTTCAAGTCTCTATGTCTATGAAAGGCGATTTTAAACCTACCACGATTATGCCACGATTCAGTTTTATATCAGCTCTGTAATCATGATTAAAGCGCTAAAAGTCTACAACTTAAAGCTTACACTCTAAGATATTTTCCTCCGTACCTTAAGATCGTTTTATTACCAACCCGGATGGACTTCGGGGATGGATGGTGGGGAATGTAAATTTACTGTACGGAACCGGACGCGAGGAGGTGAGCATCGGATTGTTTTGTTTTTGGTCGGGCCGCATTAAGGATGGCCGTCGTTCACACCGATTTGCAACGCAGAAACTTTTGTAGATCTCGACTGTTAAATATGCTATATTTTTTAATTCAGCTTTGCTACTTTCCTCAAGTTGGAGTTGAATAAGCTATGTCTGACTATGATTGAGACCACTCTGTACCGGCTTCTAATTACGTCTTACAACGATCAACATAGTTTCTATCTTCATATTTGACTTGTTGCCGTCTTTTTTTTCATTAAACGTAAGAATATCCTTGCTGCGTCCATCTTTTAAAATATCGTTATCGTTAACCTTACACTTCGGTATAACAACACCGTTCCACAAGTTCTTAACACTGCACCAAACTATTCTAAACTTAAAGCCTCATTATCAAGGTTTAAATTCGTTTAATGGATACTAGGCAAAGATTTGGGAGGTGAACTTAAGACAATTGCGTGTTCGGAAGCATTTCGCCGCGGCCTTTGTTTAGACGTGTTAGATCGATGTGCCTAATGTATGTGGATTGAACAGCGTGGGTTTAATTTGCCGCCTGTCCATTTGTTCCGATTGTGACCTTATTTATTGTGTACTGAGGATTGGTTTGTAATTAATGGTTTGTGTTGATTTTTGCATCTGTTTACGGTTAGGCGTGGATTTCAGGGAAGGGTTGCATACATTTCTTTGGTACAACACGTAGTGTTTTATGGTAACATAAATGTCACTCTTTGCTTTTAAAGATTCAGTCTTGTATGTTTTAATATGTGAAAGGTTTGCCGTGTGCGTTAAAATCCCTTCTCGGCACTTTAACATATCGAGTCTTTTTGCTGCAAGGTTGTAAAAACCATATTGGGGTAATTGACTTTTTGAAGCAATCTTAGTAAATTTTTCATGCTCTCTCGATTTATGGTTAAACTACGGAGAAAATACTGATTTTTACGACCCAACATTTCTGTAAAGCTCGCAATTATTTTTTCGCAAAACTTCTTTGTTTTTAGGGTTCCGTACCTCAAAAGGAAAAGTCGGAACCCTTATAGGATCACTTTGTTGTCTGTCTGTCAAGACACTTTATCTCGGGAACGCGTGGAAGTATCAAGTTGAAATTAAAACCATATATAACTTGTAAGTTAACGAAAAAAAAGATACTGATATAAATTTGGCATGAAGCAAGGTCTCATAGCATAAGTATAGGAAAAAAACTCTGAAAACTGTAAATTTGTAGTTACGTCACAAAAAGAAAACATTTTTGCGATTCGTAAAAATCTTTGAAACTTTGTTTTTATAAGTAAGTTTGTACGGAACCATCAGTGCGCGAGTCCGACTCGCACTTGCCCCGGTTTTTTTATTTATTCATTAATAAAGTATGAAACTTAGAGATACGCCTTTTGTAGCGAATATTCATATAACAAAGTTTTCAGTGTAGCGTTTAATTGAACTAACCAAATCTCTCCAAGCTTCTAAAACCTTACCATCCTGAAACTAATCAAACTAAACCTCACAGAATCTATTAAACATACAGTACCTATCGATAGTCCTGTACGGATTACCCTCAAGTTGCCGGCCCAAAGCACATTGGTTCTTTGTCTAAACCGATTGCTACGGGGTACCCCAAGGAGGTATCTTGGGACAGGTGTGTTCTTGCAAGGATTTTAATTAATTATGTCTCGATAGTGTGTGGTGTTGGGTGGCTGATTTATTGAGGGTACTATACAAGGGTAGAATGGTAAACTTTTGTTTAGTGGCCTGAGACAATTGAAGAGCTTGGGGTTAGAGAAATAGTATCTAGGAATTGAATTGAAAGAAAGGGTTTCATATTCAGGTATAATAATAATAATATTCCACAACTATCACACAACGCCGTCTAAACCCAAGCTAAGCAGAGCTTGTGTTATGAGTATTAGACTACTGATAAACATACTTATATATTTCTAAATACATACATAATATAGATAAATTACACCCAGACACAGAAAAAAATATCGTGCTCATCACACAAACATTTGTCCTGGGTGGGAATCGAGCCCACGACCTCCGGCATAGCAGTCAGGTCCACTAACCACTAGACCAACAGGCCAGTCAGGTATGTTGTAATATTTCATGTTAGAAACGAAGTTACGACTATAACCATTGAATTGTGATTCACAAAATATGACTGATTGAAATGAAATAAAACGTCAGATGAAAATGTCGAACGAACAACAGAATAACCAATACAACATGACTAACACCGCTAAGTTAGTAAAAATGTATCCCACCCTCCGTATATTGTTGTATAACTTTCACTTACACCATCGAAATATCGACACAATAGTCTTAATAACCCGCCAGAAGATAAACAAGTCCCATCGAGACGATATATCTTGAGGCCCTTTACTAACGAACATTCTGGTATTAACTGCACATTGCTGACGTCACAAGATATTAGTTGTATCTCATGTATATTGTCTGATGTGCCAATAGTTGGATTAATTTGTACAGCCAGCGATATTTAGGGGTTTCGGTTAGGGAAAGTTCGGCGATAACTTGAGGTCAAAGCGGTAACAGTCTTTGGGATGTAGGAGCATGATACAATTAGCTTCAGCTAGCTGAAACTACGCTAACAGTTGTAGTTTATTTAGTTGAGCAGCTGTGAATAGGTTTGTATATTTTTAAAACGCCTTACCGTTGATTTGGAAATTGGAAAATTGAATGTCAAAAAGCTCTTCATGGGGCTGTAAACTTCTTTGTTTTTTTTTTCCTATCTGTTCTGTCCTACTCCTCTGTAAAGGCCCACTGTTTTATGTTATAAACTAGAGCTTGACTGCGATCCCACCTGATGGCAAGTAGTGATGTAAGCGTTGATGGTGAGGCGCACTAGTTTATTAAGAGCCTTATTCACTCTAGCCTTGAAGACACCTAAATTATAATCGGACGGGAAGACCGCAGCAGGCAAGTTGTTCCAGTCCCTCGATGTTTGCGATATAAACGACGAGGCGAAACGCTTAGTCCGGACCGTAGATGTTTCAATAACGTAAGGCTGGATACTCGCCGTTCCTTCCATTTTTCGGGCCTGCGCTTCTTCCTTCCAGTTCTAGTGAAATCTGTCTGTAAAAGTTTACTTCATGGTTTTGTCTTTTTTCTAAGTGATAAATCATCCAAATACGCTCTAGGGCGGGCCTCCCGGGCTTGTCAGACTTTCACTGACTAAAACCCACTCCTATGTTCCATCTTTGCATTGCGTTCCAGGACCCCGGGGTTCCCTTTCGGACGGCCGGTTCCCTAAAAAAGAATACCTAGAAGGATATGGAGGAGAAAAAAAATCATCACCATTGTAAATTTAAAAAAAGTTGTTCACAACAAATAAACCAAACTTAGAAGACTAAAGAACCAGGCGTACAATTTATTCTCCTTACCACACTAGATCTCTATCTAACATATTAATTACTAATAAAACTTTAAAACGTGCACGCCCGTGTGAGTGTCTCAGGGCTCTCTAAGACGGCTCGCCTCCTGCCACCCCGCCCCCCACTCACCACCCTCCTCTATGTCCGTACATGGTTAGTGTGAATATGTAAGCCCACGGGTGTTCATTAACTCAGCATGTTAAGCCGATGATCGTAGATAGTGTTTGTGGTCGCTCCATCGGGCCCGATTGAGAAAAGACGCTGGGGTGGATCAGAGGACCAATCTCAAAGGACCCTTTACAAAAATCCGGGATCTTAAACTATTTTCGAAGCTCTGTATAAGAGTACAAGAAGATATATGAAAATGGCGACTGCGTCGGTATAAGTCTAGTAGTACCAACGAAGAGTTGATCCACTCGTCATTTAAAATTCGAATGCTACCTCAGGAGCCAAGGGTCTGCTTTTAAAAGGAAGACTCGGCAATGGTATGAAAGGCAACGAAGGAACACGGTTGGTTTTTAGTCAGTGAAAGTCTGGCACACCCTCTTGCTCAGCCCAAGAGCGGGGGATGTCATTGGATGATTTTCCCACCGAAAAAAAGAGGCCCTAGCTCTCAACGTGATCTATTTGAAGACTTAAACTGAACTGTTAAAGGGATGGAGCTGTATACGGTGTGTAGGTCCATCCCTCTTTTTCGATCGCACGCTTGATATTTTAATACGTCATTGTAAGGACGAGTTATGCTAGCAGTCTAGCAGAACAGCGGATCTGCTAGACTCCTAGCATAACTCCTAAAGGAAAAATAAAAGACGAACACAACGCGCCAAACAAATTGATCCCAGCATTTAATTACAACACAGAAACTATAAATATTTATTTTAAATCCAGCACAGTTGAGCGCAGCAGCGCGTTCACCTTGCCACTCCACATTTACACGAACAAATCTAAAATGGCGTCATGTAAAACGTACATCGCGGTGCGCACTTGAAACTCGTTCTTTTCCCGCCTCGGAGTGTCGCTGCCGACATTAAATCTTAATAAATCCCTTCATGCATCACCATGGCAGGTCCTTTGATTTTTCACTCGGCAAACCACGTCTGCGTGCTATCAAAGAAAATCACAACTCTTTTCAATGAGCGTCGATATAATGTTCACAAAGACCACCTTAATTGATCCCCCCGCACCCCATTCCACTTTTGAAATATATAAAACCGGTCAGGTGTGAGTTGGACGAACTTTGATGGTTCCAGGGCTATTGAATTGAAAAAAAGTCAGACTGGGGGTGGATTTCTTTCGTTAATAACTGCATATTGTTGATTTTTTTTTAATAAGAGGTCTCTGTAATTGCTAATTATTATAATTTGAGCAGAAGGAACTCGATATCAAAATTGGTCCTTATTGATTGTATGAGACAAAGTTGAAAATCATAAAACTAAACTCTACACTAAATTCTGTAAATACTTAAAAGAGGAAACAAATATCCGAGCTATTCACAGTACCCAAAAAATAAAGCTAAAGGGAGGCGAAAAATGCACCGACGGGGCTCTCAATAGAGTGGACAGTGTACCTTCAATTTACTAATACAAATAAGCGCGACGCGGTCCTTTAGGCCCCCGACAACCTCTATAGGCGACGCTTTTAAAAGGACCTTGCCTATTGTGCTTAACCCTCAATCGCGGTCTCGATTATCGGAAAGAAAACACTCTCATCCATATTTTAAATAATGATCAGGGTACGAGAGACCCTTGGACGGGGGAAACAACGCTTGTGATGGATTGTGCGGGATACGGGCCAATAAAGGCTTTGTGTGGTTGTCGCCTTGAGAGTACAATATGGGTTTGATGTTTGTGAATTATTGGAGAGAATATTGTCACGACATGAACTGATTAATTGGCCAGTACATTATTATCAAAGTAATTTATCATATACGATCTCAACTTTACAATCTATTATCTTAGTATTTGCTTCCCTAGATATGTGTATTTGTGAATTATATATCCTCATTTCAAAAGTCTTTATCATCATTAACATCAGACACACTATTGTTTGCGAGAAAAAGAATATTATAATCACAAACAGCAACTATCATCAGAAAGATAATCTTTCAAAAATTCTAAAAGCGTGCGAAACAAAACCGGCCGTGTAATGAACCCCCATACATCATTAACTGGTAGTGTAGAAACACAGAATAAATGAGTACAGAAGTCCGACTACAAATAACTTGCGTAACGAAAGTACAAACATAGTGCCGCTTCACGTAAAGCAAGTACAAGCGCATTCGGACCAGTATTTGTTTGGTATCACCATACGTCCGCGTCTGTGTGTGCGTACGCCTTTTTTTCCGATTCGGCCTTCTGTGCTCATCTTCTTTCTGGTAGAAGTGTCACACAAACAATCCCGCTCCAGTTTCGCGAGGGACTGGTTGATAGTACGCAGTAGTGGATTCGTTACAGCGAGAGTCTAGTGGAGACCATTGTGACTCGAGGACGTCTGCGCTGTTGTGTCCGAGATGTTAGTAATTGCCCCCGCTGCCTACGGTACGAGGGAAAAAATCTGGATGCGATTGAGAATTTTTAGTACAGAAACTGTTTTTGCTATGATTCATTTCGTTGGAGAAGATCAACGAGCTGTGGACGTTGCTTAATAAGTTTAGGAGAGAATAGAACGAATATATTAAATGGAAGGTGTAATTCGTTTTACATAAAAATCACTATCTTTAGTAGGTATATACTAGCTTCTGCTATTAGGTATAGCCATACAAAGTGTAGTAGCCATACAAATTTTGGACCTCCGTTTCATCCCCTTAGTGGGCGAATTTTGGAAAAAATCTTATTCTTTGTGTATGTCATAAAAGGAAATTGTGGAAATTTTCAGCGTTCTAGGTCCAAGGGCAAAAAAGTGTATTATAAGGTTAAAGACTATGTCGAAGACACGCTGGTCTGGCAATGACTACTTCTGCACAAATGGCCCCCTGGTAACTCATTAATATTGTGTCTATTAACTGCTCCATCTTTGTTTTAATATATACATTTTTTTTTTCTATCACATTGCCTTTGCAATATTTTTTAAATTATTTAGACTTCAACTAATTTATTTTGTTAACATCTCATTTATTGATAGTTGTATTTATTTATATTTTTCTTGCTTTTTTATATAGCCTCTTTCTTATAATGTGAGAACATTGTAGACTCCACGAATTCTTAGATAAATTACGACTCACTTTTTTTATTATGTTATTTTTTATTGTGCTTTTATTGGCTTCTGGTCTACACTGTCCTTACATAATATCTATTAATACTGTAATATGGAAATGTTGTAACATCAACCACTTTTTTTAAAAGCGTATTCCTGGATGTCTTGCCGGTTCTTCTCCATAGGAAACGACCAATTTGGAACCGTGCACTAAATTCTGGCATTTTATAAGTGCCCATGTATTATCATAATAAAAATATCTGAATGTTGGTTTTGGGCTTGGCCTTGATGAGTCAGTGAGTTAGTCAGAGGACTAGGTTCAAAAATATCACTTTTCAATCTAAATTCACTTCAAGAGTTATAAACTCATTACCACTTTACGATATGCACTTCAACACTTACGTCACACCAGTTTATTCTCCAAAGACCTTTAAGGTCATCTAACTTGAAGATATGGGAGGTCCCATTCATTAATTTTACGCCTTAACCCCTTCCACAAACATAAGGATCCCTTAATAAACCGCGACCGATGTCTCTCTCTGTTTATATGCATATAATAGCGTCCCAAATCTTCTTATTGTTCCGAATATGGTTCAGAGCGTCTCATGAACAGGTAATGACATTATTTATTGGCACTAAAGGAGCATCGAGGTTAAAGACAAAGAGTCCGAATAGTTAGCAGCCTCTTGTTATGATAGTTGGGGAACTATGTGAGTTATGGCCACCTTCATTGATTCGACCCTCGCTCGTACAGAGGCCAAATTCCAGGGATTATGCATCTCATCAAAAGAAACTTCAGTTTATAGACATTGTAGTAAGTTTCGGAATGTCTTTGTTGGTGTACCTATGGGGTGAGTGGCTGTAACCTGCTGTGGCGTCCAAGCGTTCACAATGTTATTATTAAAAGCCCATTAGTTTAGAGTTAAAACGTGTTTAAGTTCCAGTGATTTATTCTAAAAGCCGTAATTTTCTTCAAATTCAACAGTTCTTGAACGTTTCTGTGTTCCTTTTCTTTCCCATTCGAAATTTTATTCCCACCAATCGAATATCGAATGAATTGTATGCCCAACAGAATTATTATGAACCTAATAAAATCAAACTGTGAGGAGCGGAGTGGCGTCGGGTTTGACAAGGGCCCAGCCATCTTGAAGTCAACAATGGTTTTCCGACTTGTTCTTTGCGTTGCACCGTTATTAAAATCTCGTGAAACAATCGACTTGAAAGCGCACTTCCGCGGGCTATGTACAGACTTGTTGACAGGATCGGCAGGATTTCTAGTTAGGTTGGAATTGTTTTGGACTAACTTCATCTTTGGCTGCGCGCTTATGATCATCTATATACATAAAACAAAGTCGTGTTAGTTACACACTTTATAACTCAAGGACGGTTGGACTGATTTTAATAATCTTTGCTTTGTTGGATTCGTCTCCGCCCCGAATATCAGAATAATTAAAAAAATATCTAAATACGTCAAAAAATTACAGCAATTCGATGTCTCCGGGCAATAAGTCGGTAATCGCAAAAAATAGTTTTTCGATTACCAACTTTATTACCCGGACAATAAGTAGGTAATAGAAAAACCAATTTTTGCGATTACCGACTTATTACCCGGAGACTACGAATTGTCAAATACATTGATCTCAATCATTCCATCATTCGGTCAATCATTCTTTTATATAGTCAAAGCACTACCATCGTTGCCCATATTATTATCTAATTAGGATAACTAATTTCATAAAAAGCCACTAGTACCTAAGTGCATTTAAGTAAAATTTTAATGCTTAAATTGTGATTGTAACTCAATTTTGTAATTGGGGAATATAATTGTGTGCATTAATCCAGTTACATGTCCTTTATAAGCATTTTTCATGGCTTCTTTATTTGCCTCGATTCTAAATTGACGTAATGAAAGAATATTTCCTAATCTAGTAATCTAACCGTTGATTTTTGTCAAATATTTATCACATTGTTTAAAAAATAAACGTATTTTGCCAACATGATCACTACAAAATGTGTACCAGCACCAAATGCATGGAAAATTAATACCGGGCCTCACCGATGGTGACTCCGAACGGATCATTAAAGGATAATTATCAAGCCACTTCACAGGAAACTGAAGGGTTTCCACTCGGAAATCTGATTCTTTCTCTATTTCTCCCCACGGGGCGACTTTTTTCTCGGAAAATAATTTTGGGATCCATGCTAATAGGTGCTAAGACATAATTTTGATTAAATTGGAGATACTTACAAATATGCCTTTAAAAGTGGTTGGTTTTGAGATTTAAATCTTGCTTCTATTTGGAACGTGTGCATGTGCGTCCGAAATATCATATAGTATAGTTAGTTTTTCCTCTTCAGAACTTCGCGAATCTGTATCGAAGATTGAAAATATTTTCGCCTAGAAATCTCGAACACTACACGTGTAACCCAACCACCAATATTTCACACCACCTTCCAAAGCCGATGAATTTGAAATCGCTCTAAAACTTGTATGACGTAACACCACCATCTAACGCCCGATGCGTCGAACCGAAGGCATCCACAGAGAAACCCGCCCTCGAAGGTCCGAACCGAAGCGATGCATCATTAATGAACCACCGGCCACATCTATTGTGCACTATTTAACAACTACCCACCCCGACGGGGATTTCGTACCAAATTAAACTCGTCCAACAACGATTGTATAGAAAATAATACTGGGAAAACTCTTTGTTCGGGCACACGGGCGGACGGTGCAAATAAAACTATTGTTACAAGTAGTATTAATTAATGTGAATGGTAAATTAATCTGTAAGGTTTCGGCTTCTGGACCGATGTGGGTGTATTTGACTTGTCCGTATCGAAAGTGACCCGTGTGAGGATTTAAGGGTTTTTCGCTGGCGTTAATAAATATAATTAGTTGGTTCCGTGTTTCGGGATTGTGTTTTTTTATTCTTGATAGGTTCGCGCTTGACCACTATCACACCTGATGGAAAGCGACGATGCGGTCGACGATGGAGCGCGCTTACCTAGAATTAACCTATTTACTCTCGACTTAAAGATTCCCGGGTTGTAGCTCTTTAGCTGTACGCACAATGAGTGTGTTCCCAAAACGTTTCGTGCGTATAGGTGGGATGTCCACCATGTACCGGTGGCGCATTGCCATACGCGTGGTGGTCCGATGATGGAACGGGCTAGGCGGAATTTGGTTATGCAATTCCGACGCACACTACTAAGTGCTGCTTCTTATCTGTGTAAAATGTCCTTTTAAACTTTACAATCTTTCCAGCAATAGCTGTAATTTTCGTATAAATTACGTTCAAGTAACCTAAAAGTTTTTATAAATATATTTGAAATCCCCTACTCTCGGAATATTAGCATTATTTATTTACTTTCAATTTTAGAAGATCCCAACAAAAAAGAACCAGAAAAACATTTCACGTAGCGATAAAAAAAATGAAATGCATACAGCCAGTGTTTTCTTTGGCTACACCTCGACTTGTCCCGGGGATATATCCCTACCGACTCACAGTGAATAAACGCAGCACCATGTTATCCTTGGATATTTCTCCATAATTAAAAGTAGGGAATTGCTCGCGACGCTCCGAGTTGGAATCGGGAGATTTTAATTATGTTAGTGAACCGGGCGCTTTGTCCTGGCAGCGATAGCTTTTTTGCGATACCCCCAGACTTTTTTCTGAGAAGTAAGCACTAACTAGAGACTTCACAAATAAAACATCAAGTTGTGAAAATGTTGAATTTAACAAAGTTAACGATTCAGCTTTGTGATTTGGAGATAGTTTTGCGAGCTTTGGAAGACTGGTCGTTATAAGAACTGAATTATAAGACTGAAAATATGACAGCAAGTAATAAGAGGTGAGGTTACGTGACATAAGTGAGACCAAAATAGTAATTTCAAAGACAACCTATCAGAATCAAGACCCAAAACACTACCCACAATAACATTTCTAAAACATTGTTTGTTTCATTGTTTCGCACGTTAACAAATAAACACCGTCTGATTTCAGTTTAGCAAACCGTACAAAAGTTGTAACAAAATCTCATTCCGCACGAGCAAACATTTAAATTTAACATGAGTAACGTGTATTTGATTGTGGGACTTGTTAGTTTTCATTAACAATCACATTTACCGTTTACAGCATCAAACAAACAACGGATTTTGATTCTGAAACATTTCGTTTCTATAATGTACGTGAAAATTTTAGGCATGTCCCGGGGAGCATGTTTGCCATCGTCCGAAATTCGGACCTCTCGCGCGTAAAATTACTATCACCTACGTTCTACACCTTAGGTAAATATGTTGGCAAGAAATTCGCTTTGAACCCTTTCAGCCCTTTGTTGTTCAACTAAAACTATTCTCAGTTAATCCCTAGATAAACAGTGCTTGTTAATAAATTAACGCGTTATTAATATATGTTACTGTGACCCTATGGTTGGCAGGTGTCCCTTCAGGGTATGTTCTCTATTCTGTTTCATTTTACAACAAAGGTTGTGAGTTAAGAAACAGTAATTTCGGGTCAACTGTAAATATTGTAGCCATTCCGCTTTTTGTGTTGTTAATAAATTACGATATGGTTGGGTGACGTGTTTGTTTTGCTCTCATTATGTGGGGATATCTTTGTGAAGCGGTCAAAGACGAATCTGTGGGGGCTTTGAAAATATGGACTTTCTTCGGGCTAACGTCTAGTTCAAAAGTGAGCCTTAAGTAGCAGGACTAAGATATATTCATTCAATAGAGGTTGTTGTTATCGTGTCCTATACAGTGTCTTCAGTTGTTCAAGTACTTGCATTAAGAATATATCAATTACTTATACACAAGTGATGCTACCATTATTTTCTATACATAAACATTAATATGGCTTCGACATTTAACTAATTAACTTCGACTGGCAACTTACTTATTTTTAGGTGGGAAATCATCAAAAAACTTCTTACGCTCTGGATAGAGCGAGAGGGCGTGCCAGACTTTTACTGACTAAAACCTACCTGCGTTCCTTCAATTGTTCTTTGCGTTTCAGGACCTCGGTAACTCTTTCGAACATTCCCGCAGACCTAGCAGGACGATCAAATAACCTTAAACCGTAAATCTTTTTCACCACAATTCATAAACTGCATCCCAGACATATCTAAAACATCTTGGAGACAGAAACTATCCACCAATAACAGCGCACCATAATTAACGACACCACAAACCCTCATATTGCATTGCCGAAAAATAATCCCAGCGAATCTCCTTTCATCCTCAAATGTATCCTAAGCTAATAAATAGAAGGAGAAAAACTCGGTCAGGGGGTGGAGGGAGATGGGAGATCTAAGTGAGTGCTTTACGTCATATCCGAAATCCCGGTAAAGTGAGTCCGGTAAAGCTTGGCAGTGTTCGATGGTCCGCTCCTCGCGATCTCTGTAATAGCAATAGCTTTGTGTTAAAGCTGCCCGGAGTGAAGTCTCGTTGTTTGGTGCAAACGTTGGCGAATTTCTTGACGAAAACATGTCGTAATGTTGGGTTTTGGAAAGTAGTTTTTGTGCCTCGTTATGAAGTTTGATTCCTGATAATGATTCGTACATCATAGTCTTATTCCTAACCAATAAAATTTGTTGTTACTCTGTTTTATCTCCAGTAATATGGAAATTTCAATAAGATTTGTATTAACACATTGAATGCCAAGAATTTTAAGTAGTCAAATTCAGTTCCCATCACACAACGTCTGCCTATACGAGATATATCATACACGAGATATCTCGTACTTAAGCACAAACAATATGATTTTTTTCATTAGAAGCCTCTCGTAAGGGAAGACACTACAGGTTTTCTCGTAGATGGCATCTTAGAAGAAATCGGCTACGAGATGTTTTGTAGCTGGCATTCAATGTGTTAAAACTGTAATATCACGTATACCTCGACCGTGACTTGTCCCCAATGAAGAGTAAGTATCCGCTTATCTCCTATATCTTGCGTCTCGCCGTTATATCGGCGTGGCTTAGCGCTTTTTCATCAATCCTGCTTTATTACGGCGGATTCGCTTTTGTCTACGGCCGGATGTCGGTCATTTAGCCTGACCGTGCCAGTCTCTATTACACCCATCCGATTTCATTCGTATCTGTCGCCCGGAACCGCCCGGAATTCGTCTTCGGACGTCATCTACCGTTTACTTTCCGACGAATTCCTTTTTTTCCGTCTCTCTTTTTAAGGCACTTGATGTATAACCGCCATTGTCAGTTTGTTTTCTGTTTGGCAATTTTTAACGGGATTACACTCGCCGACCCCTGGTCTGATCACGTCTTTGCAGCTGCCCGTCTATTTATGAGGCAATATTTTATGGAATATTGAGTAAAGTGGCCTTTAATCTACTAATATAATGTGTGTGTGTCGGTTTTCTATTGTTGTGTCCGAGTCTTGGTTTAGTGGCCGTCTTGAGATTATTGTCAACATATACAAGGGGATCGACCTGCAATTAATCTAGAAATACTATTGCGTTTTCTTTATAATATTCGTAATAACTAAGTTTAGCTTTCATATTCATGATGGTATCATCTGCATTTTCACCTATTATTTCATTTAATATTCCATTTTGGATCTTAACAAGCAGCTTCATATCAATTCGCCTCACGTAATTCATTCCATAAAAAAATATATAACCTTTCCAACCCAAAAAAACACCTATTCAGTCTTTACTATTCTCACCCCGATAGCTATCCCTGGCAGTGTTCCCAATGAAATGGGATTAAATCATGCGACATTAGCGTTGCCTTGTCCACAGCACTAAATAATCTTCCTTTTATTAAACTCGAGATAAATGATTATACAGTCGACTGTCCCTTGTTTGTTCGTAATAGGAAAGTGGAATTTTTCTCGGGAATTAGAGGGTGTATTTTGCGTGTCGATCTTGGAAGAAAGAATGTCGTGAAGAGAAATGCTGGCATCTAAAGTAGTAAATTGGTCTTGTAATTGATAGCTATTGGGATTGTTTGTCTTATTTCTTATATTGAACATTCTTTTTGGCTTAGGTATGTTTATTTTGTGATAGACTACCGAGAAATTAAAATGATAGCGACTTAAAATTTGTACGTGCGTATGTATTATGCTCAATCATCCATCTTAATCATGTTGCTTTTCGTTGCGACGTAGGTATTGAACATAAACTTGCGTCTTTTTATCATAGGCAGAAACTTTAACACACCAGCTTCTACGATCCTTCAATACTCCTTTTACTTTAGTGTCTTTAGAAACTTTAAAATATTCATTAATTATAAGAATCTTACCTTCAAATGCATCTATATCCTTTTCAATATTGTTCTTTTTATTAACAACTACACAGACACATCCAGTACCAATTCTATCATCTGAAGTTATTTCCTGCATCTCGTGTCCATTGTCCATTATATCGGTGACACGGCTTTAGTTTTGAGTAATTGTTGTCCCCGACAGGCAGTAAGACGAAGATCACGTAATATATGGTCCCGGGTGATACTTTCCATTCATTGTTCCGTCATTTATCATGGGTTCAATATTTATTTTGTGTTGTTTCGGTGTGGTTGTTTGTTGTGTGTTTTGACTCTAATTTACGTTATTATTGAAATTATTATGATCTTTTTTTTAGCTTTATTTGAATAGACGGAAGGCTGATTATAATATAGTCTCGAAAAGGTTAGATCAGATGATAATCTTGTTCGATAAATTTTTCGATTTGAAAGACCACTATTCCGACATTTGTTATCAAATTTATCCATTAATCTTTTCTGTTATATATAGAAAGCCTACAAATTCTTTGCTTTCTTCTAATTTTAAAGTATACAGATAACATGATTAGCTGCTTTTTTATATGCCTAGAATAGCAACTGGTCCAAACAATTCCGGACACGGAGACATGTGTTGACGATATGATAAAATAAATTATTACCTATTGATGATACCAGCTTTAGGGTCATCATGTGGTTGGAACATATATATTTATATATTATAGATTTTGCCCACGGCTACGCTCGCATTAATTTCTTTACAGTATTTTTTATCTACGTGAAATATATCCCTATATCCTTTTCGGCACTCACTTTTAGAATTTACTATTTCATGATATGATAATCCCGGTCATACATTACTTCCATGACCTTTGTTTTTTCTCTAATGGGTTCTATTTATTTTACCGAAATGCACAATATTTAGTGCAATATTCTTTCCAACAATGGCATAGTTATTTTCCGCTGTAATACCTACGCTGTGTTACCAATAGTAATCGAATGTGTCGTCCGTACCACTAATGGTATTAGCCTTATTAATCATTTGCCATTCGCTCCTCGTACAGACGTGGGACAGTGGCACTCAACCTTTTTGTTTTTAGTGCCTTTGTTCTACAGTACTTATAAGGATGATATAAATAAGCTTGTCTGTTTCTCAAGTCTCACATGAAGCTGCTTTATTTATTTATTTTATTTTATTACTAAGGCACACCAGATTTTTTGCGTATAACATATAGAAAATGGTCCAGTGCAAACAAATCAATTACAAGCGTGCACATCGTTTACAAATTTGGGGACATTCATAGTATCTTTAAATTTAAGTTAGACTATGATTAGAATACAATCTAAAGTGCAGAACAATAATTAAAATATCAATTGAAGTATTCTACTATTTACAATTAAAATATAGAAGTTCAAACAATTTACATTACAGATTAAACAATACAGCTACAAATAAAACAATTAAATTAATAACAAATAAATTAATATTCCAATAAAACAATTAAATTACGGCCAATATAAAAGACAATGAATCTAATCAGTTTTGCTGTTTCTCTTGTCTTCTAGTAGCTTCTAGAGCATTTACTGAAAAGCCCTTTTATCTTAAATTTCTTGAATGAAAGAAAGTAAAAAAAGTATAGGGTTGCAGTCACCAGTTTCACACAACAAAAAAGAAAATAAATAGTGACATAAACATAATCAGCCTTGTAATGTTCCCACTGTTGGGACTCAGGCCTCCTCTCTAAGAGAGGGAATGGGCCGTAATCTACCACGTGGGCCCAGTATGGTTTGTGGACGTCACATGTCTTCGAATTTTTTGGTTCTAGGACATTTAGTTTTCTCACAATGTTGTCCACCGTTTTGAGAGTAATGGAGATGAAATAAATTACACGAAGTAATGCGCCTGGCCATTACCATTGGGTTACCATTGCTCCAAAAGTGACATACAATACAAAAAATAAATATGATTGTTAGAACTTTGACAAGCATCCGTCCATGTCGCGTATTGTCACCTACTCGGCAGCAGGAAAATATATTTGATTAGCCAACGGCCACTAGGGGGCGCCACAGAGGGCGGCTGGACATATGTTATTTATCTAGATGTGACCTCCTGCGTCTTATGAGGAAATATCGGTTTCTTACACGCAATTTATATCTATGACTGTTCCAGGGATTGTGGTGGAATTGCTGCGCCCTCGATAGCTGTGTCTGATGATAGGGATGATGTTTTTCTTAGCGTTGGAGCTTTATTTCATTACGTAATATGTTGACAGGAAAATGAGCAGAAAGTTATAAAGCCGTTCTATGAATTAGTAATATAATAATATTCCACAACTTTTACACAACACCATCTAGTCTCAAACTAAGTAGAGCTTGTGCTGTGACAACTGATAAACATACTTAAATATTTCTAAATACATACATATTATAGATAAATTACACCCAGACACAGAACAAATGATCGTGCTCATCATACGAACATTTGTCCTGGGTGGGAATTAAACCCACAGTACCTAATACCTAGTATAGAACCCGGCGTAGCAGTCAGGGCCACTGACCACTAGACCAACAGGCCTGTCTTAGTATGCTATTATTGGACATTTCATATTAAAGTGCGGACCTAAGTTGTAGAAAACCTATTTTAATTAGTGGCCTCATCTCAGTAGAACACACTTCAGCAGATTTGGTCTAACATTAAAAAAAACCGAAGGTAGGTTTATCTATACAAACTTTTGACTTCTGTTTCATCCCCTTGAGTGTGTGGCGATATTTAGGAAATTCTTTATTATTCTTTGTATATGTCTACGCATAATTGTAAATACCGTTAGATTATAATCTATCTCGCGAGATTATAAACTGTAAAAACCTGCTTACAATTTAACGCATTATTTTTCGGTAGATTATACGTGGAACGGTACGCATCTCACGCGATTTGAGCCCGTGCCCTATGCAAAAGGAACCTCAGTGAAAAATTTCAGCGTTCTAGGTGCAAGAGTTTGGGCTTTGAGCAGTTAGTGAGTGAGTCAGAATTTTGCTGTTTATGTATACAGATAATGCTTTTTGCTATTTATCAAATGATAGGTACCGACCTATCATTTGAGGCTATGAGAGACAGAGTGACTTAAATCACTTTTTCAATACCGACTTTATTTGAAAAAAGAAGTTTTGTTATTTCAAATAAAATTAATAAAATTAGGTTTAACACTAATTTTATTAATTTTATTTGAAATAACAAAACTTCTTTTTTTTTTTTAGTGTGTCGTTAGTGTACCCTAGCCAAACTTAAATACCTTATAGCCCACTCCTGTTCCTTCCTTGCCATTTTTTCCAGGGCCCCCGGGGTCACTTTCGCATCACCCATGGCCCCAGTAGGCCTCGACCCTGCTGGGCCCCTACGGTTGCTGACATCTCCCGCTCCGCCCAAGAGCGGGGGATGTCATTAGATGATTTTCCCACCCGAAGAAAAAAAAATTGTGGCTCTCATGACCTCGGAGCCAGAATGGCCTAACTGCATTTTTTCGAAACGGATTTTATTTGAAAAAAAAGAGCTATTTCTTCAAATAGGATCAGTATTGAAAAAAATACAGTTAGGCCACTCAGGCTCTCATGGCCTCATTTGATAAATAGCAAAAAAACTCTATCATTTGATAAATAGCTGTTACTATCAGCCCTATACTTATCCCTCATCTATACTATTTAATTTTACCCACCCCTGTAAGCGATACTACACCGTAATAGTATCATTGCGTCCAGGGAAATATGTTTAAATAATTCGATACGCGTTCTGTGGGGGAGACGTCTCTTGACATAGTCATTGAGTATGATCGAGGGTATTGAATGATAGCATTGACAGAAATTGATGATTCTCAGAGATTGGAAATCATCAAAGAAGTTCTCCCACTCTAAGGTGGGGTGAGAGAGCGTCAGACTTTTTCTGACTAAAACCTACCTGTGTTCCTTTGCGTTCTAGGGCCACGGTAACTCGTTGAAACGTTTCCGCAGACCTAGCAGGCATGACTCGGCCCTGGTACGAAGGGCAGCGAAGGAACAGGAGTGGGTTTTTCAGTAAAAGTCTGACACTATGTCTCGCTCCGTCCAAGAGCGGGGTCACCCTACCGGGCTCAGTTTTGCTGACGTCTTTTTGAGGCATGCGTACACACTAAGCGCTATCGATTCGCGCTTGGTCGATTATAATCGGATGGGAAGACCGCAGCAGGCAAATTGTTCCAGCCCTTCGATGTACGCGGTATAAACGACGAGGCGAAACGCTAAGTCCGGACCGTAGAGGTTTCAACAACGTAAGGGTGGATACTCGTACGAGGATCATAAATCAAAAAAAAATCTTCGGTGTCTATTAAAAGTTTATCAATTACCATATCATATACCATACCAGGAGAGGTTCTTCATGGCTCTTCATGTGACTGGCCAAAGGTGCGGTGTGCTTAGCCAAGGTCGCTGATGAAGCTGAGGGTGATGACCAGGTATGACCAGGTAGGCATGCTGGTGGTCAGGAAGCCGCGGGTGCTGGTTGTATGGCTCGCTGCTCGAAAGATTGAGGAAGTGATGATGATGTCACGAAGTAGTAGCTGCAAGAAGTCTGCGCTGACGTTCATTGTCGAGGGTCACCAGTTAAGCGTAACAGAGCGGAACAGAGTGTAAAGTCTCGCAAACCTCCGTTGAAAAGGGAGGATCCTCCGACCAGACTGGTGTTGTCTGGTAGGCAACTGCCCGATAGATGATTTAGGGCTGTTCAATATGTTCCAATCGCGCGGAGAACTTTAATTGCGCGATGCAGGATTAGTTCTTATGTGACGCCATAGATGTCGCTACATACCTACCTATCTTTCTTCACCCCTGTTAAAAAATAAACCTATCATAACTAAACCATCAAAACACCATCTATTATCCACCATCGACATACAATTCAATTACACTCTAATAACTAATAATAATCGTAAAAGGTCCAATCCCCATGACGATTGTCGATAACAAAGCTGCTGTCAACAATATGAATAGTTCCTATCAGATTATAATAGGGTCACACCCTAATCGATTGAGTGAATGTTAAATTACTGTTATGAAGAAATTGTCGTTAATGTTTGTTTATTTAAAGGTTGGATTTGATGATAATGGTAGGTTGGGTGCACACCCTAATTTACTTATCGAAATTACTGACATATTTTTGTGTTAAATTGTTTTTTTTATCATTATGGATAGGTAAGCGATGATGGATGTGGCCGACGATGGAGCACGCTTGCCTAGAAGTAACCTAGACCCCTAACTAAGACCCCTAGGTTGTAGCTGTCATGAAACACAGACTCTGGCAGGGAATTACACTCCTTAGCTGTCCGCACAATGAACAATGAATCTATTCCCAAAACGCTTTGTACGTATGGGTGGGATGTCCATGTACAGACAAGGGTCAAAAGTGCAGTTCCACCTTACCAATGCTAAAATGTCTAAAATTTCTTTGTAGAAGAGGATCAATGGTTCATGACTGATTTAATTGTTAGCATAGAATCTAAAGTATTGAATAAACTAGTTGTGGACTATTGAACTTCTACAACAAAGAAATTTTAGACACTTTAGCATTGGTAGAGTGCAACTGCACTTTTGATCCCTGACTGTACCTAATGATTTATTTAATGAGACAGTGAAGTTAATGTAAACATTTTTTTTGGTGGTGGGAAATCATCTAATGACTTCTCCCGCTGTAAGGTTGAGCGAGAGGGCGTGTCAGACTTTTACTAACTAAATCTTACCTCTGTTTCTTCAGTTGCCCTTTGCGTTTTTGGGCCACTGTAACTCTTGCGAACATTCCCGTAGCCCTAGCAAGCATCAGGCCTGCTGGGCCCCTTCAGTTTTGCTGACATCTCTTTGAGACGCACGTGGAACCTTCGTCCTTACCGGACAGCTGGACGGCGAGTTACGGTGGCCGGGAATCGCCCTGAGACACCCTACGCCCGATAAGTACCTAATCATAAGTTAACTCTAAATTTGAGTTAGCAAAGAATACATACGTATATAATGGCAAGGTTATTGGATTTTACCATCAAATTGCTCGTCATCATCATCATCATTTCAGCCGAAAGACGTCCACTGTTGGACGTAGGCCTCCCCCAAATGTCGCCATAATGATGCCGGTCCTGTGCGTCTCGTATCCATCGGATTCCCGCGACCCTCACCAGGTCATCGGTCCACCTTGTGGCAGGCCTTCCAACGCTGCGTCTTCCGGTACGTGGTCGCCATTCCAGTACCTTGCGTCCCCATCGACCATCTGTTCTGCGAGCAATGTGCCCTGCCCACTGCCATTTAAGTTTGGCGATTCTTCGGGCTATGTCTGTAACCTTGGTTCTCCTGTCAAATTGCTCGCAAAACAAATATTCGATGAGGCCGAAAGGCTCTGGAATGGCTGCTTGCCGGTAGACACAGTGTTGGCCTCCGACAAGGGAGACCGATGGATGATAGCCGCGGGAATCCGATGGACGCGAGACGCACAGGACCGGTCGTCATAGCGACACTTAGGGGAGGCCTATGTCCAATAGTGGATGTCGTTCGACTGAAATGTTGATGAGCCAAGTTTTTCAGTTAGGGACCAGTTGATGGTAATGGATATAGCAGACATGCGAGTGTGTCTTTTGACCACCTCTGAAAAACCCTTCGGGGGAGAACAAGCGTGATGATATGCAAAATTTTGGTCCTAAACTCTGCTTGTTAGAAAATCTTTAAAAGTAGGTAACTTATTTTGTAAAAATAAAACTAATCTTTACATATAAATAGATATCATATGGAATATATTCGATACCTTTTAATTTTGTCTTTCGGTCTGTCTGTCTAGCTGTTTGTTCCGGCAAATCTTCGAAACGGCTGGACCGATTTTGTAACGGGACTTTCACTGGTAGTTTGCTGATGTTATAAGGAGTAACTAAGGCTAATTTTATATTAGAAAAATAAAATTACCATTTCCACGCCAAAAAAAACATCTTGAAGTTGTGGACAAGGGTTTGTGCGGTTTTTCGGGCAAGATGTAGACACCCGCCAGTTAAATATAAATGCCTTAGCAACCAATATACACGTGCCATATTAAACCTATCCACTTACCCATAAACTATACTAGTTCAATACAAGCAATTTAATTAGAAAGCATACCATCAATTACTATGACGCGTTTGACTCGAAGGCGCGGCCATACATCGGCGATAGCTAGTAATTAGTGATGGCCACTATGCTGCCACTAATTGACGACGCAGTAACGATGTTTACTGAATTTTTTGTCTGGAGACAGGAGCGGTATTGAACGTCATTATGACAGTCATTTGAAACGCTAAGTAGAGGCTTAAGCTCAATTTCAAGAAGGAAAATGATGGTAAAATTAATGTGTGTGTTAAACAGACTATTGCAAATAGTTGAATGATTTTTATATCAACCAGACGTATCAGTTACCTATAGTTTAGAAAAATAACATTAAAAACTGTGCAAGGCCAAAAAGGCGCCTAACTCAGCATATGCTAAAACATGCAGTGGCCCTAAAACTCTAAGGGCAACTGAAGGAACACAGTAAAGATCGTAGCAAGTGGCGTTTTATACCTACTATCTGTCCATCCCCATGTCAAATAGGCGAGATATTACACCAATTATGTAATGTAGTAATTTAATCTAAGAGTGATCAGAATCAAAGAATGAATAGCATAATAGCATAGCATAATCAGTCCTTCAATGTTCCCACTGCTGGGACTCTGGCCTCCTCCCTAGGAGATGGCCATAATCCACTACGCGGGCCCAGTGCGGGTTGGTGGATGTCTTCGAATTTTTGGTCCTAGGACATGCCGGTTTCCTCACGATGTTTTCCTTCACCGTTTTGAAAGCAGTGGTGATGAAATAAATTACACAAATGGGCCTGGTTGGGTTTGAACCCGCGACCCACAACTCGTAAGTCGGGGCCGTTACCACTCGGCCACCACTGCTCAAAGAATGAATAATGAACAAAGAATGAATAATCATAGTAAAAAAATATCTAATTCAGGTGCCAGGTCTGATCTTTAAAATGATTTGAATGAAATAAATAACCGTACCTAGATGACTAGCGTCGAAATGGAAGCTTTTAATCTGTTTTCCCACCACCAGATTAAAAGCTTCCATTTCGAGATATATTTAAAATTGTTGTATTTTTAGTCAAGTTATGCCATCATATGTATCATCATCATTTCAACCGAAAGACGCCCACTGCTGGACAGCGTATTTACATTCTGTACATAGCCAAAACGCATCATTGTAGTGCAGTTTTTAAATTTGCGATTACATTGTATACATTATACACGAATTTTGCGTACTATTCGTGTATAGTTTGTAACTTAGACGCGCACATGCGTATTTCCATTGTATACAAGGCCAGAACGCAGCCATAGGAAACTGCTCGCGTATACTTTGTATTGCTATTTTTAAATCTGCAATTACAATGTATAAACGAATTCTGCACACTGGTCTTGTATAATTTGTAACGTGTTTCCAAACTGTACTACAGTTACGCACGATTAGTCCATATTTGTACTGTCACTGTATATTATGGAATAATGTTAGGTAGTTAGGTCACTACGAAGTATACGCGAGTATTTGCGTACTACTCTTGTATAGATTGGTAGACCTCGATTAAAAAGTGATTTCCAATATATACGCGACTAGTTTCACACCATTGCGTTCTGGCCATGAACAGAATGTAAATACGCGCGCGTCTAAGTTACAAACTTATACACGAGTAGCATTTCCATTGCCCTTTGGGTGATTCTTGGCTTTCAGATGACGCTTATTGTGAGCGACCAGGTTTCAGAGCCATGTGTCACTCGCAACACGCACTGGACTTTCGTCTTGAGACCACTAGAAAATACCGCACAGCTTCCAGAAGGCTGCCCAGCCGAGGCGTATTCAACGATTGCCCTATTTTATTTTAAATTTTGTTTAGGTAAAGTCACGATTTCAGCAAAATTCATAAGATTATAATCGTGACTTAATAAACGAATAACCCTATTCATAACACAATGTCTGTACCAGCTAAAATTGAGACATAACAGTTGTAACTAATTATGATTATTACACCAAAAAACTGCATGCTACATACAAACATCGCACATGATTCCGTTGCATATTAGATTTAATGGCGCGCTCCGAATGTTTTAATCACAATTTAAGGTGGGCTCCCGCTGTGAGAACGGGCGAACAATATTCGGGGTGACAGCGAATGCTCAGCGTTGGTATGATACTTTTGTTATAGCCGTCAATCATATTTATTAGTTTTGCGGGAGCGCTGCTACACTACGAATCACTAAGTAAATACTTAGTAACTTAAGTAGTTACGAGTCTAGGCACACTGTCACAGAGTCAATGCGTCAATCTAACAAATTACTTAACATATTGTTTCCTATTTCCACAACGGTTACGTTTTGGAAATATAAACGCGATTTTGTCGTGGATCGCAATATAAATGTGTGTATTAACACATATTTCTGTTGCGATCATTTTCCTGCGCTTTTCTCATACTATTTGGGGTCGGCGCAACACGATTTTTCTTCCATTCTGTCCTATCACACGTCACGCTATCACTAACTCTCTTTTCTATTTTATCCACTCCTCACACCTTCCATCCTTTCTTTGGCTTCCCTCTCCGTTTCCATCCATTTCTATTGCGATAGCAAAAGACAAAAAGTCGCTTCTTTTTGTGGGTTTTTTTCTTTAAATATAAAACAAAAGCGCTGTCTGTTTCCTCTTGTACTCCTAACCTCGCAACGGACTTTGATATGGTTTTTACTAATAGAAATAGTGATTAACGAAGTAGGTTTGTGTAGGTATATATAAAGAAAGAAAGAAAGGAAATTGCGTTTTTTTAACTTTTATCCCTGCGAAGCGGGTCGCTAGTTAATATTCTCACTTTGGTCAACTTTAAGAGTATTCTTAGCGTTAGACTTCATTCATCATTCACCGTAAATGTTTGCTAAATATAGCCATAAATTGACGTGGTACAAGTCGGCCTAATTAAACTAAATACTTTCGTATATACACATTAATTATCACTACCTTTATAAAAAAATATTTCACAAATACAAAAAAGTCGCTACATCAAGACCACACCTTAATCAGCGCTCTCTGAGCAGGCGAGGCTCGCTCAAAGCGAATAAAGATATCTATATTCATTAAAATTTAAAACGCGAGCGGGTTATAAGATTCAAAAGGAGGGTGTGGAGGACGCGTGTACCCTGTATATAGTTTAGATGGGACGCTAATTTATATGTGATAGCGGAAAAATTACATATCTAGATAATTATTTTATTATTTACATGAAACGTGGTCGCTTACAATGGGCCTCATCAGAAGGCTTAAATTCACTCAAAGGGCAATGGAAAGGGCTATGCTCGGAGTTTCCTTGCGTGATCGCGTCAGAAATGAAGATATCCACAGGAGAACCAAGGTTATAGACATAGCCCAAAGAATCGCCAAACTTAAGTGGCAGTGGGCAGGGTACATTGCTCGCAGAACAGATGGTCGATGGGGACGAAAGGTTCTGGAATGGCGAACACGTACCGGAAGACGCAGCGTTGGAAGGCCTCCCACAAGGTAAACCGATGACCTGGTGAGGGTCGCGGGAATCCGATGGATGCGAGACGCACAGGACCAGTCATTATGGCGACATTTGGGGATGTCCACTGTTGGACATATGCCTTATGTCCAACAGTGGACGTCTTTCGGCTGAAATGATGATGATGATGATGTAGCTAAAAGAGTTATAAGAATTATGATTATAATTAAGGGGTCTTCAAGGCTAGAGTGAATAGGCTCCTAATAAACTAGTACGCCTCACCATCAAAGATTGCATCACTGTTTACCATAAGGCGGGATTGCAGTCAAGGACTAGTTACAATAATTAAAAAAAAAAGTTATGAATATATCTGCATGTGGATGGATGGAGAGGGAAGCTAAATAAAAGACGGATGGATTGTGTGAGGAGTGATATAAAAGAAAAGGGTGTCAGTGATAGCATGACGGGTGACAGGATAGAATGGAAGAAAAAGACGTGTTGCGCCGACCCCAAGTAACCAAGTAATACTTAGGGCATACTGAAAGTTTCTGGATTCTGATAAATAAGACTAGATATAAGACTTACGATACATTTTTTGTTTTTTAAAGTGTATTCCCTCGCAATTAATGCATTTTTGCATTCGATGAAACCACTGTACAAAGCAGTTGGGCTGTCTTCTCTTCAATGGCTTTATGGAACGCATTCACTACCGATTCAGGGCTCGTAAAACGTGTGCCTCTAAGTTTGTTTTTAATTTTTGGAAACAAATAGAAGTCGCAGAGTGCGAGGTCCGGGCTGTAAGGCGTATGCGTCATCAGTTCCACATTTGAAGCCTTCAAATAGGCTTCTGTTATCTTAGCGGAATGTGAGGATGCGTTATCGTAGTGGAGGAGTACATTGCTTCGAGGACGCTTTTCGCGAATGTGAGGATGCGTTATCGTAGTGGAGGAGTACATTGCTTCGAGGACGCTTTTCGCGAACTTTTTCTAAGACTCTGGGCAAGCAAGTGTTGACGTACCAATCTGCAGCCACTGTCCTTTGATCTTCAAGCGATACTGTAGTGTAATGTCCTAATTTGCCGAAAAAAGAAGCAACCATTTGTTTACCAACACTTCGACTTTTCTTAACTTTCGTCTGCAAATCTTCAAAAGGAAAGACCCTCTCTATCGACTGGCTTTTTCTTTCGGGTTCAAAGCAGTACACCCAAGTTTCGTCACCTGTCACGATATTATAGACAGCCAATGACTGTCCTTCATTAAACTTCTTTTATCATTTTTTGGCACCACTGGACACGCAGTCGTTTCTGGTCCTCCGTTAAGTCATGTACAAAGCTTCCGAACCTTCAGATGCACATGTCAAATGTTTTGCACTTGGCTCATTCCAATGCCTAACAAAGCACGAATTTGCTGGCAAGTAATTTATAAAAAATTAAAATTCATTTATTTCGGAAACCAGTCCATATTGATTACATTTGAAATGTAATGTGTTGTGTTGTGTTGTAATTTTTTTATTTGTCAGTTTCAATAAGTTGTCGTACGGTGTCAATTTTCGAGTTTGTAACCGCAGTCGCCGACCGACCTTCACGTACCTCGTCATAGAGATTATAACGTCCATGTCTAAATTTTCGAAACCACGAATACACAGAGCTACGTAATGGTGCTTTATCACCAAAGGCCAATTGAAGTCTCTGGCAACTGTCTTGTTGTCTTAGGCCACAACGAATATCATAAAAAATCATTGAACGATAATTTTCACAAGTTAAATTCATTTTGATAGCGACACACTATCTTCGAAAGGACGCCACAATGAAAAAACAAATGACAGTCTCGCAAATTAAAAAGTAAAATGCTCGCAGAATTCCATTTTTGAATTCATGCGTCTAGAAAGGCTTAGTCAGTGTGTTGCTATCCCACGCCGGACACGCCCTTGGCGCGATTTGCATGTCGACTACTGGCCACCGCAACCGCGGGTTTGCTGACGGTGAGCCATGGGTAGCTCGACGTCCGGCCGTCCGGTAAGGACCAAACCACGCGGACTTCAAAGAGATATCAGCAAAATTGAAGGAGCCAGTTAAAGCTGACACCTGTAACACGATGTCCCTTGACGAGACAAGTGTCAGAATTTCTTGCTTCTGACTGTCTGTAACGACTATCAAAGAGCTGCAAATGGCAGCCGGGACCATCGGGGCTTTTAACGTGCTTTTCGAGGCACGGAGGCGTCTCAGAATGTAATGGATGCTCACGTTGGTCATCCATCCTCGGACCGAGCTGGCTAAGCGTTGCGTTACTGACCCGGTTTTTTTTTTTGAGATAATAAATCATAGAATGACTTTTCTCGCTCTAAGATAGAGCAAGAGGTGGTAACTCTAAAAATCTCTTAAGATCTAAAAAATACCAGCGGGCCTAAAAAGGTCACATTGGGCAATTCATCTAAAAGCAAATCATTTCCTGAATTCCTAGCAGCGGGCCTAAAAAGGTCACATTGGGCAATTCATCTAAAAGCAAATCATTTCCTGAATTCCTAGCAGATCATAAGCAATTCCTCTAATTTTCGTAAAATGGTCGCACAAATTAGCAGAATCATACTCAATTCATTTCATATCTGAATCATATTCCGTGTAAATATTGCCGCATGAAAAAAAATTAAATCTTATATCTTTACCGGTTATATAAATCTTTACCGGTTTTTTTTCTTTGCAGTTTTTATTCATCGGATAATTATTTTGTAATAACGTATTGTATCAAAATATAACTTCTGTATTATATAATAATAATTGATAAAAATAATCAGCAATTAAGCCCATAAAAACGAGGTATCAACTTGTTATGCTGACAACACCTGCATTTTTGTTTAAATTTACCACCTAAAGGACTTTGTATCCATGGTCAAGAAATAAATTAAAAACAAAAGTTTTAGATCAACATTGCGAATTTGCGCAAAGTAATAATAAAATGTTTGCAAACAATAAATCGTGATTTCAAATGGATTTCTACAAGTGCAGCGGCCCAAAAATGCGTGTTTTTTTTAAAATACACTGAAGCAAACCTTTTAGGTACCAATAAGTGGTACCATTCCCGCATTTTACTCAGTATATTACAAAGTACTCGTGATTTTACTTGTGTATATCTTGTGAGTTGGACTGTTTACCTTTAACAAAGTAAGTGCCTACTATTAATTTTATTCTCAAAGTTTATAGGTAAATGAACTTTCTGTGGTCGCTAATCCTATGATCTTGTACATGAGTTATTGTATGTAAAAAGGTGAAAGATTTTTGGCGTGATTTTGGTCAGTGGGACGTCTTATGGGTTTTTAGAGTGAACTTCATTCCCAGTGGCAAAATGAAGCTGAGAAATTTATTGTAGTATTGACTACCTTAGCGAAGCTTGCCGAGAAGTCAGATCCCATTTGGGCAGGTCAAGGTAAACTTAGCCTGTATAAAATGAATGAAAAAAAGAGTAGGGCTCGGGGTTATAATAATAATGCCCAAGGAAGAGCAGAATCCTCTCGATTGTGGCTAGAGGTGGCTGCATTGCTCAATGCTGAAGGAATTGGCACAACAAAAACCCCAAAGGAATGGTCTATTGTATGTATTATAAAGAATGATTTTTTTTATTCTAAGTGTTATTCCAACTTTGTCTTTGTTTTTTACAGTATGTCAACAACTACAAAAGTAAAATTAAAAAGATTGTTGCTAACATAAACGCTGACTTGAATGGTACCGGTGGAGGACCTTTCCGGGCAAACACCTTGTCCAACACAGAGAGTAGGTTTCTGGCGCTCATGGGACAAGGATTTGGACTAACTGCGCCTCGAGTGAGTGTCAATCCTTTCCCAGATATGGTAATATTTTGTTTTATTACATTACATTTGTGCAGACCTCTGCCTAAACAACAAAGTGTTATGAATATTCAACCATTTAATTTTTATAGGAAGTGCCAGAGCCAATATCTCTGCTCATGTTTCTGATGGTTTGTTCCAGTGCTGAAGAAGTACAGTGAGTAAATTTTCCTATTTAACTCTTAAATAATGAATTAGGTCAAGAGCAAAGTTAACTTGAAGTGAAAAAAGTCCCTATATTTAGTGGTGGAATATGGTCTCCTTATACCTAAATAATTGTTTAGTAAGTAATACTTTGTAGACTGTCAAATCTTACTATTTTCAATACCCTATGAAAAAAAATACTTGGAAAAATAGAGTAATATCCACTGTTTAAATAAAATAAATAAATATTGATAAAGAATGCTCATTCTAAATTTAATTTTATTCTAATTCATGTTTGTGCCTTTTACAGAAGTAGTAGCAAGTGCGGCTGGGAGCCCTGTAAGTGTTGAACCAACCCAAGCGACAAATACCACAGCCACAAGCCACATACCTCGTCAAACTCGGCAAAGAAGGTACCACAACAGTAAATGTTATTTGTTGTTACACCCCATAATGTTTTCGTAAGGTTATAAACCTTAATGATAATTGAATTGTTTCAGGCCGCCCTCTGGCGCCATTAGATGAGGCTTGGAGAATACTTTCTCAGGTGAAGATGCAACATGCTGCAGCTGATGCTGATAGTGCTCGTGCTCACCACCTTCAAAACCTCATACCGTAAATCGATAATTTGTCATATACAATTTTGTCTTTGGGACACGTCCATTTATTTATTGTGCACACCTACCACAGTGTTGTCTTTTTTAATACATAGGTTGACTGGTAGATAATGCATTGTTGCATTAAGTCTGCCTATGTACCACTACTGTACATGAAGTTTAAATAAATAATTAATAAATGTAATAAACTATGCAATAAGAAAAGTAAAGTACCTACAGCAATAAGGAAATTAAACTATATTTGAACATTTAATCAGCATAAAAGCTTAGAAGCAAAATAAACCTAATATAATATCATCGTGCTGACCAAAGCCGGTGTATAAGTGCATTTCGTATCGCTTCACCAACAACAAGATGGTGATTTCTTCGTGATACAGTTTCAATTTGTGTGTTTGTTATCTGGAACATTTTTTTTCTGTTCATTGGGAATTTTGATAGGCCTATAATTTCAAAATCTTTTAATGTAATAAGTATAAAGAAATCAAACAATAGTTTTGTATTATTGTAAGTGTTTTTACACATTCATTTTTGATGATTGGAGCAATTGTAAAATTTATCTATTACTTACATCAATTAAATTGCATTTCTTACTGAAATATCTTACCTACAAATTCGTTTCATTATGCTCTTCCTGTGTTGATAGTGCCATTATTGGTATCCTTGCGCTATTAGCGATGTTGTGTAATACCACACAAGCATTTGCTAAAGAACCGGCCATGGTAGGATGGTAATGTAGTTTCCGATCTACTAACAAACACCTCCAACGAGACTTAAGTATGCCGATGGTTCGCTCTACTGTATTTCGTACCCGACAATGCAGTTCCGTACCTATAGAATCGTTTAGGTGTCTCAGGTTCTGTGTCCACTACTGGAGTAATCAGTGTAGGTCTCAGGGGATAACGGGAGTCACCTGAAATAGTGTTATTAAAACACCTCTATTCAGAAAACATGTTAATTTTATTTTATTTAAACAAATAAAAAAAAAGTTAATAATATATTTATTCAGAGTTAAAATTTGGTAAAATAGGGGCCATATCGCGGCGATATAATCGTCGTGCTACGTATTTCTATACTCTCTTGTAAAGTGTCAACACATGGCGATGTTATCGCGGGGATGCGACGAGTGGCTGAGTTGGGCTGAGTGCGAGCGAAAAGTCATCGTATAGCCGCGCGCCTGTCGCTACCGACAGCGGGCAGCGGGCCCGCCGCGCGCTCGTCTCGAAATGTGGCGCTCTCGCGGCGAAAGCGCTGTCAAACGCAGGTGATTTGTGCGTTGCCTGTCTGTCAAGCAAGGACGTTACGTATTAACAAGCTTTTTTAAACAATAAACAATGTTTGACATTGAAAAGTGTATACTTGAAGTGCATCTTATGATGTGCGCTAGCTCCTTTAAACCTTGGGTATGAACCAGATGCATCAAGCTTAAAGCAGTCAGAACCTAAAATAAAAATAATATTAATGCTCATTCAATAAAGGTCTCCTATCATAGTTTTTTTAAACAAGGAGATAAACTAGTAGGCAAAGCTAGTAGGTATCTAGCTACTATGTCATAATAGTACCTAGGTAGGTACCTAATATTTTAGCTTACCTTGGAGACAGTACTTATTCCACCACGACGTGAACATAAGTAGGGCTCCAGCTTATTTATGAGGTCACGACATATTTAATCTACACTTTTATTTAAATCTATAAAGCCCGATAAACTCGGGGTCCGGCATTTCAAATGCCAATTCCATTTTGCGAAGAGCATCACTTCGTCGGCAATATTATACTCTCCGTAATACGCGTGTGTTCTAAGAAGTTTTCGTAAAGTCCTAAATCTGCCATTATTTAAATTTTGATAAATAAAATCTGCGAAATGAATTGAAATATGTTGCTTGTCAGTAACTTTTTATGATTCTGCTAAATGACATAAAAGCAATTCATAATATGTGAACCATTTTACGAATCCCCATACAAAACTGTCAAACAGATGAATTGCAGAATATGAATTGTTTACGGATCATAATATGAATTGCCAAATTGTGACCATTTTGTGATTTGTAATATGATTCATATTATTATCATATTATGATTCTGCTAGAGTGACCTTTTTAGCCCCCCAGATCATAAGCAATTCCTCTAATTTTCGTAAAATGGTCGCATAAATTAGCAGAATCATACTCAATTCATTTCATATCTGAATCATATTCCGTGTAAATATTGCCGCATGAAAAAAAATTAAATCTTATATCTTTACCGGTTATATAAATCTTTACCGGTTTTTTTTCTTTGCAGTTTTTATTCATCGGATAATTATTTTGTAATAACGTATTGTATCAAAATATAACTTCTGTATTATATAATAATAATTGATAAAAATAATCAGCAATTAAGCCCATAAAAACGAGGTATCAACTTGTTATGCTGACAACACCTGCATTTTTGTTTAAATTTACTACCTAAAGGACTTTGTATCCATGGTCAAGAAATAAATTAAAAACAAAAGTTTTAGATCAACATTGCGAATTTGCGCAAAGTAATAATAAAATGTTTGCAAACAATAAATCGTGATTTCAAATGGATTTCTACAAGTGCAGCGGCCCAAAAATGCGTGTTTTTTTTTAAATACACTGAAGCAAACCTTTTAGGTACCAATAAGTGGTACCATTCCCGCATTTTACTCAGTATATTACAAAGTACTCTGTGATTTTACTTGTGTATATCTTGTGAGTTGGACTGTTTACCTCTATCAAAGTAAGTGCCTACTATTAATTTTATTCTCAAAGTTTATAGGTAAATGAACTTTCTGTGGTCGCTAATCCTATGATCTTGTACATGAGTTATTGTATGTAAAAAGGTGAAAGATTTTTGGCGTGATTTTGGTCAGTGGGACGTCTTATGGGTTTTTAGAGTGAACTTCATTCTCAGTGGCAAAATGAAGCTGAGAAATTTATTGTAGTATTGACTACCTTAGCGAAGCTTGCCGAGAAGTCTTTTGCACCCGTATTACATTATTTAGCGGCGGTATGGTCAGATCCCATTGGGCAGGTCAAGGTAAACTTAGCCTGTATAAAATGAATGAAAAAAAGAGTAGGGCTCGGGGTTATAATAATAATGCCCAAGGAAGAGCAGAATCCTCTCGATTGCGGCTAGAGGTGGCTGCATTGCTCAATGCTGAAGGAATTGGCACAACAAAAACCCCAAAGGAATGGTCTATTGTATGTATTATAAAGAATGATTTTTTTTATTCTAAGTGTTATTCCAACTTTGTCTTTGTTTTTTACAGTATGTCAACAACTACAAAAGTAAAATTAAAAAGATTGTTGCTAACATAAACGCTGACTTGAATGGTACCGGTGGAGGACCTTTCCGGGCAAACACCTTGTCCAACACAGAGAGTAGGTTTCTGGCGCTCATGGGACAAGGATTTGGACTAACTGCGCCTCGAGTGAGTGTCAATCCTTTCCCAGATATGGTAATATTTTGTTTTATTACATTACATTTGTGCAGACCTCTGCCTAAACAACAAAGTGTTATGAATATTCAACCATTTAATTTTTATAGGAAGTGCCAGAGCCAATATCTCTGCTCATGTTTCTGATGGTTTGTTCCAGTGCTGAAGAAGTACAGTGAGTAAATTTTCCTATTTAACTCTTAAATAATGAATTAGGTCAAGAGCAAAGTTAACTTGAAGTGAAAAAAGTCCCTATATTTAGTGGTGGAATATGGTCTCCTTATACCTAAATAATTGTTTAGTAAGTAATACTTTGTAGACTGTCAAATCTTACTATTTTCAATACCCTATGAAAAAAAATACTTGGAAAAATAGAGTAATATCCATCCACTGTTTAAATAAAATAAATAAATATTGATAAAGAATGCTCATTCTAAATTTAATTTTATTCTAATTCATGTTTGTGCCTTTTACAGAAGTAGTAGCAAGTGCGGCTGGGAGCCCTGTAAGTGTTGAACCAACCCAAGCGACAAATACCACAGCCACAAGCCACATACCTCGTCAAACTCGGCAAAGAAGGTACCACAACAGTAAATGTTATTTGTTGTTACACCCCATAATGTTTTCGTAAGGTTATAAACCTTAATGATAATTGAATTGTTTCAGGCCGCCCTCTGGCGCCATTAGATGAGGCTTGGAGAATACTTTCTCAGGTGAAGATGCAACATGCTGCAGCTGATGCTGATAGTGCTCGTGCTCACCACCTTCAAAACCTCATACCGTAAATCGATAATTTGTCATATACAATTTTGTCTTTGGGACACGTCCATTTATTTATTGTGCACACCTACCACAGTGTTGTCTTTTTTAATACATAGGTTGACTGGTAGATAATGCATTGTTGCATTAAGTCTGCCTATGTACCACTACTGTACATGAAGTTTAAATAAATAATTAATAAATGTAATAAACTATGCAATAAGAAAAGTAAAGTACAGCAATAAGGAAATTAAACTATATTTGAACATTTAATCAGCATAAAAGCTTAGAAGCAAAATAAACCTAATATAATATCATCGTGCTGACCAAAGCCGGTGTATAAGTGCATTTCGTATCGCTTCACCAACAACAAGATGGTGATTTCTTCGTGATACAGTTTCAATTTGTGTGTTTGTTATCTGGAACATTTTTTTTGCTGTTCATTGGGAATTTTGATAGGCCTATAATTTCAAAATCTTTTAATGTAATAAGTATAAAGAAATCAAACAATAGTTTTGTATTATTGTAAGTGTTTTTACACATTCATTTTTGATGATTGGAGCAATTGTAAAATTTATCTATTACTTACATCAATTAAATTGCATTTCTTACTGAAATATCTTACCTACAAATTCGTTTCATTATGCTCTTCCTGTGTTGATAGTGCCATTATTGGTATCCTTGCGCTATTTTAGAGATGTTGTGTAATACCACACAAGCATTTGCTAAAGAACCGGCCATGGTAGGATGGTAATGTAGTTTCCGATCTACTAACAAACACCTCCAACGAGATTTAAGTATGCCGATGGTTCGCTCTACTGTATTTCGTACCCGACAATGCAGTTCCGTACCTATAGAATCGTTTAGGTGTCTCAGGTTCTGTGTCCACTACTGGAGTCATCAGTGTAGGTCTCAGGGGATAACGGGAGTCACCTGAAATAGTGTTATTAAAACACCTCTATTCAGAAAACATGTTAATTTTATTTTATTTAAACAAATAAAAAAAAAGTTAATAATATATTTATTCATAGTTAAAATTTGGTAAAATAGGGGCCATATCGCGGCGATATAATCGTCGTGCTACGTATTTCTATACTCTCTTATAAAGTGTCAACACATGGCGATGTTATCGCGGGGATGCGACGAGTGGCTGAGTTGGGCTGAGTGCGAGCGAAAAGTCATCGTATAGCCGCGCGCCTGTCGCTACCGAAACGCAGGTGATTTGTGCGTTGCCTGTCTGTCAAGCAAGGACGTTACGTATTAACAAGCTTTTTTAAACAATAAACAATGTTTGACATTGAAAAGTGTATACTTGAAGTGCATCTTATGATCCTCCTTTAAACCTTGGGTATGAACCAGATGCATCAAGCTTAAAGCAGTCAGAACCTAAAATAAAAATAATATTAATGCTCATTCATATTAATGCTCATTCAATAAAGGTCTCCTATCATAGTTTTTTTAAACAAGGAGATAAACTAGTAGGTATCTAGCTACTATGTCATAATAGTAGGTACCTACCTAGGTACCTAATATTTTAGCTTACCTTGGAGACAGTACTTATTCCACCACGACGTGAACATAAGTAGGGCTCCAGCTTATTTATGAGGTCACGACATATTTAATCTACACTTTTATTTAAATCAATAAAGCCCGATAAACTCGGGGTCCGGCATTTCAAATGCAAGGGCGGATCCAGGGGGGGGGTCATGGGGGTCATGACCCCCCCCTGGGCTAGGGCCAGGACCTAGGTGGACCACTGATTAAAATTGTTAAACATAATGGTTTTATGTAACTTTTGTCACTGTATACAGTTTATGTAAGCACCTTTAATATTTAATTGATTTAAGAGCGGCTAACCCGAGGTACATTTTTTTTCTCCAGATATTTTGGATCCACAGATATCTTGTGGATATTATCATATAGGCTTCTATAAAAATAAAAACATAAACTTGTGTAAAACTAATCTAGTAAAGACCTCTGAAAAGTTGTTATTTTACGTGAACTTTGGCCCTCCATAATGTACTCATATATTAAAAATATAAAATAGTCTATAGAAGCCTTGCGCATTTAATCGAGATTCTGAATGACGACATTTTTTCTCAAAAACTTTGAAGGATTTTCACCAATAGAAAGGTGCTTTATCTGGCCACTCAGAATTTTTTTTATGTTTCACTGGCCACTTGTAATTATTTTGAAAACTTAGGTTATTTAAAAGTAAAAATACAATTGTTCGAATTTTGAATTTTCCTCTAAATTTTTTCGAGAGCAAATTATCGTCTCTCATTTAATAATGGATCTGCATCGAGAACATTTTTGTGCGACTACAATTTGCTTTTATGGATGAAGGACCTTCAAAAGCAACTATCTACCGCTGGTATAGCGAGTTCAAACGAGGTTCAAACGCGGTCGCCTTACTTTGGGGGATGAACAAAGGAGTGGTCGTCCTACGATGGCTGTCACGGAAGAGTCTGCTGACAGTAAAAAAAATAATTCAAGAAATCAGGCGAATTACATACGAAGAGATTCAGCATACACTGCAGATTGGTTTGGGAAGCGTTCACAAGATTCTACACGAGCACCTTCGCGTGAGGAGGATAGTTTGCTGCTGGGAGCCGCACAACCTCACCGAAGCTCAGAAGCAGGCCCGTGTGGAGTGGTGCAGTGATATGACTCAAAAATTTGAAGCAGGCTCGTCTTGGCGCGTTTACGACATTGTGACAGGTGACGAATCCTAGATTTATCAATACGATCCAGAAACAAAGCGTCAGTTGACAGTTTGGCTGTTTTAAAACGAAACAACGCCTACGAAAATGAAGAGATCGAGAAGCGCAAAGAAAATTTTGATCACTAGTTTCTTCACTTTGACGGGGTATGTGATTTCAATTTCATTACGAAACAAAAGCAGCATCAACGCAGAATGGTATACCACAAAATGCCTGCCAGAAGTTTTGTTTGCAATGAGCAACAAGCGACCGAACAACGAAAAATAGGGCTCCGCGGGGTACTGCTTCACCATGACAACGCGCCCGCGCACTTAGCGCTCAAAACGAGGGACTTCCTGGACACCGCACCGGTCAGAGTCTTGGGGCACCCTCCTTACAGTCCTGATCTGGCAACGTGTGACTTCTTTTTATTCCCTAAAATAAAAAATCTGCCGAAAGGGATACAGTTTTCATCGCCGGAAGACGCGCTAGCAGCGTTCAAGAAGGTCGTGGAAGAGGTATCTGCAGCGGACTGGAAAAAATGTTTCGAAAATTGTTTCAGGCGCATGAAACTTTGTATAGAGAGAGGCTGGTGGAGAGCTTTTTGAAAAGATTTAATAAAAATATTTAATCAATAGAAGTTAGTTTTTGTTTCTCAAAACTTTCTGAGTGTCCCACGTATCCCTGAGTGACATAGGCTAAATTTTATGTACGCAGGATGAAACTGCGGGCAAAAGCTAGTAGTTAATAAAGTACCTACTCCAGTTTCTGTCGTTGTAAACGATTATCGGCTGTGGATGGTGAAGTGGCAGCGGAGTCAGGATATACCACAGTCGATTTCTGTCATTATTTTAAATTGTGATTTTGAGACGTATCCTAATATAAGATTTTTTTTATGTATTATAGCTACACTACATGTTAGTGTAGCGACAGCGGGAAGATCTCTCTCGTTACGAAAAATCAAATTATGGCTAAGAGCTTCAGTGGTCGAATATCTAACCGGACTGGCACTTCTCCATGTCCATAAAAACGTAGCGTGTCGGACGTTCTTAGCGTGTCGATGGTAAAACTAATTAAACTCCTTGCCTGGCCCCGTATTCGGCCCCGGCAATGCCGTCCACTGATACTGTCATAAGATCCCTAAATGAACAAGTAACAGGGCACGTCATGTAGGATGGAAAGTAGGATATGGTCTGTGGAGAGACACTACACAAACACTGAAGGTCGGAACCGTTCAGGAACCCCCATCTGTGGAGATTATCTTTGCTGCGCCCAACCTGCGTGCGGAGTCTGTTTAGAGTTTTCCAGATTGGCCATAACAACTCGTGTCTAGGAGAGAGCATCACTCCCATTTCAAAGTAAAGCCATACGGTTTTACTTTGAGATGGGCTCACGCTTACAACGAAACTTTTACAACTTTTCAAGTCTCAGGAGCACCGAGCTGTATTAGTGCATTTCGGCTAGCCAATTTAGTATTTAGTTATATAGTCCTGCAAATTTCTGGGGGTGCAATGCCGATTAGTGGATACAGCATTCGTCCCGGAGTCGGTATAAGGCAACCAGAGGCAATTCGGCACGTCTCGTCGTCTCACGTCGGCTCCATACTGGACAGGCATATTCACCAGCAGAGAAGCGGAGCGCCATTCCAGTTGTTCGCAGAACTTGGGGAGATCCATCTAGTGGATGTTAGGCGACGTAGCAGGTTGTTTCTCGTATGCACCTGCCGCTTAACGTTCTCGCTTTTTTTTTCTGTAGTTGAGAGACTTATCCAGAGTGATGAAAAGATATCTTGGATGGGGGCTATGAATGCTTGGCACTTCCTGCCATGAGATATTGAGCATTCGACTCGCTTGTCTGTTACAAAAGCGAAAGACGCACATTTTTGAGGAATTTGTTTTAAATGTATTAGCAGTATAATACTGGCTAAGATTGAGAGAGCTGTGGTAAGGTTGGCCTCAATCTCCTCAAAATCAGTGGGTTGGTAAGTTAATGCCAGTTCATCTGCATACAGAAAGCGGGTTGTGTTAGGGCTCAGCGGTTGGTTATTGGTGTAAACGTTAAACAGCAAGGGGGCTAGAACACTACCTTGTGGCAGTTCATTTTTTTAAGTTCGCCACTTGCTTTTCTCGTTACCATTGAAGTAGATGGAGTGATAACTCGTTTCGGGAGAAGACGTAAAATAAAAATTGATTTTGTTATTTAAATATAAGTTTTTTAAGTACAGTACATAAATCGATAAAATAGTATGTATTTTTACCCGTATCTATTATTATCAAAATTAAATCATAACTTCTTATGACTTGACCATGACTATGTGACCCCCCCCTGGCGCCAAAGCTGGATCCGCCCTTGTTCAAATGCCAATTCCATTTTGCGAAGAGCATCACTTCGTCGGCAATATAATAGGCTCTCCGTAATACGCGTGTGTTCTAAGAAGTTTTCGTAAAGTCCTAAATCTGCCATTATTTAAATTTTGATAAATAAAATCTGCGAAATGAATTGAAATATGTTGCTTGTCAGTAACTTTTTATGATTCTGCTAAATGACATAAAAGCAATTCATAATAAGTGAACCATTTTACGAATCCCCATACAAAACTGTCAAACAGATGAATTGCAGAATATGAATTGTTTACGGATCATAATATGAATTGCCAAATTGTGACCATTTTGTGATTTGTAATATGATTCATATTATTATCATATTATGATTCTGCTAAAGTGACCTTTTTAGCCCCCCAGGCCCAACAGCTTAGCGTATATATTCCATATTTTACGGTGATCTTTTAAAACTGGGCACAAATTCAGTATAAATATTAAAAAACTAGCCAAGTGCGAGCCAGACTCGCACACAATATTAAAATCGACTAAAAAAAACGCAGACAAAATAACATTTCTTGTATGTGAACCTTCTTTAATTTTTAAGTTTATTGTAATTTTATACAATGTCAAAAACACCCTGTATTATTATCGTTATTCTAACATTATTAGTAAAAATAAATTAATGAATTACTTTTCAAATTAAAAATGTCATCGGGATTTATTAGAATAACGATTTTATATACCTCGATGACTATTTAATTGTTTTTTTTTTACTAAAAATATCGTCGGGGTTTTTTTTTTTTTATTTTTTTTTTTTTTTTTAGGTGGGAAAGTCATCTTATGACAAATCCCGCTCTTGGGCGGAGCGCAAAATAGTGTCAGACTTTTACTGACTAAAAACCCACTCCTGTTCCTTCTTTAATAAAATAAAATAAATAAAAATAAAATCTTTTTATTTCAGACATATTTGGTCCATATAGTTAAATTTTACATTTTCATTATTATATTATTAATTGATTGATTATATTCTGTATTACTTTAAATAGTTATTATATTAATCATTAAATTTAATTTATTATATTAAGTATATTATTATTATGTCATATTGTTATTATATTATTAATTTAATTTAATTTATTTAATTGTCATCATTATATTATATAAAAATTAATTTTTAATTTTTTAATTTAATTTAAGTTAATTTAAGTATTTGCCGCCCTCTGGGGCCCCGAGCACGCGCACTTGAGTTTGAACCCAGTGTCCCAGAAGAGGGCTGTCCAGCTTGTGGCTGAGCACGTTCAGGATGGTGTTGGTACTCCCACGCGTACGGAACATCAGCGAGGCGATGCGGCGCCGCAGCACAGTGTGAAAACCGTCTGTGTGCGCGTGCGCAAACATCGCAGACGCACTACAGCAGCGTGGGAGCCCCACCAGCACCCTGAACGCGTTATTATATTGTACTCGGAAGGTGTGCCGGGTGAGCTAATTAATATGTTTAAATATTGGTATGATCACCAAACTAATCGGGTCAAATGGCTTGGCGAGCTTTCTGATGAGTACAGGTTGGAGTGTGGAGTGAGACAGGGGGGATTAACATCTCCTTCACTCTTCAACTTGTACGTGAACGGGCTAATTGTTGAGCTGAGCAACATCGGAGTGGGTTGCTCGATTGATGGTCACTGTATCAACAGTATCAGCTACGCAGATGATATGGTGTTGCTCAGCCCATCAGTAGCCGCGCTCAGAAAGCTGATAGGCGTGTGTGAGGAGTATGCCAGAGTACACGGTCTAATGTACAATGAGCGGAAAAGCGAACTCATGGTATTTCAAGCCAGGGGTCGTAAACTGGGGGATGTGGCACCTGTGCTGCTTAACGCTGTCGCTCTTCGTAGAGTGAATGAATTTAAATACCTCGGCCATGTGGTCACCGAGGATTTAAAAGATGATAGGGATATAGAAAGGGAGAGGAGGGCGATGGCGGTCCGCTGTAACATGTTGGCACGCAGATTTGCGAGGTGTAGTTTAGAGGTAAAGATCACTCTGTTTAAAGCATTCTGCCAAACTCTCTACACCTGCAATCTGTGGGTCAACTACACGCAGCGGGCCATCAACGCTCTCCGAGTACAATATAATAATGCGCCTCTCTCTCGCCACCCTCTTTGCCTTCGTCCCAGGGCCCCGAGTTTCACATCGTCGGGGTTGGTTAGAATAAAGATTTTACACAGTTTAAAATTTAAAAAGTACAGATTTATTTTTTTAGTTAGGGAAAAGCTAACGAACAATTCTACCACTGGGGGGTCCAGAATCATGTACTGGATCCGTGGTATTCGTTTGTGCGTCGATATCAAAGACACCGTTTATTATATGTTATTGTAACAGCAATAGAAATACACATTCTGCGAAAATTACAATTCTCTACCACTTATGGTTTATGAGATACTGCCCGCCCGGACAGACAGACAGACGGACGGACGGACAGCGGAAACTTAATAATAGAGTGCTGTTGGCACCCTTCTGGTACGGAGCCCTAAGAAGGAACGTCTTAAAAAAAATGATCCTTTGGTTCTTTGTCTGTCATCGGCTTGTTTTACTACAAGATTTTTCCGCACTTACTACGAGCTCATTTCAAGTACCATTTCCAAGTCCGTGAGCCCTTAAAGAACATGAGAATCGTCTTCCAATATTAAAATAGTACCACTATCCAAATCGGCAGCTTAAATTCAAACCGCCTACCCGCAAACCGTCGGCAATAACAATTACGATCCGGAATCACGCACCCGTCATTACGCGAACATTTTATCTTAAGAAAACGCAGCGCCTCCCGAACCCTTTAACGTCTAATCGTGAATTATATACGGTAATAAAATTCTTTAATCAAAGAAAACAACCGTGCGCCCATTAAGGCGCGAACACGTCGCCACCTCGAGTCGTTACAGCGAATATTTACATACATGTGTCATTACCTTACACCACCCCCCACCCCCCTACCATAATTAAGAGTATAACGGAATCTTAGCGTCTTATTACGCGAACGTAACGATATCCTTTCAGAAAATTGTAACTGTGTCGTTATAACCCCCCACCTTTCCCCTTTTTAAATGATCGCCTCCGTTTGCCACTCAAAAGTTGGAAATATCCTCACAGGGAAGCTAAGAGCACACACGAAACTTAAATGTGAAATATCCTCTAATGAATCAGACAATATTTTAAGGCGTGGGGGCAATAAAAACACCCCGCCACCCGCTAATGTACACCAACACTTTGTCTCAGTTTAGGGATGGGGTGATTTGGGTAAATAAGTGTCGATGTGGACAGGAGATAGCGCTGGGAGGACGCTTTGTATCGATAACTTGGATTTATTTAAAAGCTAGGCAACAGTAAGTTGTTAATACATATTGTATTCTTTTTTCTATATTTCCTTCATTCTAGAGGTTGGCCTAATGAGACTCGATACAGTGTACAAATTATTAGCTAACTTAAACTTTATTTATTTATTTATTAAAACTTCATGCAACACAAAAGTACAAAGGCGGACTTAATGCAACACAAAAGTACAAAGGCGGACTTAATGCCTTAGGCATTCTCTACCAGTCAACCTAGGGCGGGAAGAGAAAATGTGACAGGGTTATTTCATGTTAAAAACCATTAACCATTATTTTTAATGTTTAGCAAGAGCTGTTGATAGGTACTAAAATGGCAGCAATTACATTTATATCTTCCAAAAATAAATTCACAGGTAAGTCGGACGTAAGCCGTACATAATATAATATAAACCATTTTATGACCCATAAAAACTATCGATACGTCTACATCACTGATGTTTCGGTCATGCTCGGTTTTTGCCACAACGGGGGTCGAAATTATGTCAAGATGCCGATGGTGTAACGTTGTCGAACACAATACGTTTCCAACTAAGACACGGAGATTATACTGTGTCAGTTACACTCTACCTCAGCTTCCTCTTAGCGTCGTACACAGATTTTTCGGTGTTCAGCGTGAAAAAGGCTTGGAAATAATTGCAACTTATTATCAATATGTGGAGCAGTGGTGGCCGAGTGGTAACGGCCCCGACTTACGAGTTGTTGGTCGCGGGTTCAAACCCAACCAGGCGCATTGTTTTGTGTAATTTATTTCATCACCACTGCTCTAAAAACGGTGAAGGAAAACATCGTGAGGAAACCGACATGTCCTAGAACCAAAAATTCGAAGACATGTGCCATTCACCAACCCGCACTAGGCCCGCGTGGTGGATTATGTCCCATTCCCTCTCCTAGAAAAGAGGCCTGAGTCCTAGCAGTGGGAACATTAAAAGGCTGAATATGCTAGGCTTATGTTGCTATCAATATGTAATTTTTTTTATCTGGGAAATCATCAAATGACTCCTCTCGCTACTCAGTAGAGCGAAAGGAAGACTTTCGTGACTACAACCTACCTGTGTTCCTTCAGTTACCCGTCGCGTTCCAGGGCCATTGTAATTCTTTTGAACAAGCCGCGGCCCTGTTTCATAACGCACTTGGATTGAAAACAAATTATTCGTCTTCTATCAGTTCCTGTTTCGATAATCGTTTTCTGGCTGTTGAAATCTGGTTGCAATTAAATGAAGTTGAGGACTAGCGAAGAATGACGACGAGAGCCAAGCTCAAAATATAAGGTGAATAAACAAAGAGCGAGGGAGGTGCATTTATTGTGCAATGTGCATGGTGCAGGCCTTCGTCCAGCAGTAGACGTCTTTCTGAAATGATGATAATGAGGACTAAACATATTTCAACCACTAACAAAGCACCAATTTAATCATCCCAAGGTTATCTGGTAGATATCGCTGTCAGCGATAAAACCGCCATTGTACCCATAGATTTAAGTGTATTTAGAAGTTGTGTTACTTTTTTGGTGTACAATAAAGTTTTATTCTATTCTATTCTAAATATACATTGGTTTTTGATCAAGCAACACTATTTATGGGAGTAACATAAATAACATAATTAGCTTTATAATATTCTCACTGTTGGGACTCAGGCCTCCTCTCTAGGAGAGGGAATGGGCCATAATCCACCATGCGGGCCCAGTGCATGTTGGTGGATGTCACACGCCTTCATATGTTTGTTTCTAGGACATGTCGGTTTCGTCACGATGTTTTCCTTCACCATTTTAAGAGCAGTGTGAAATTATTATTGGTTTGAACCTAAACCTGGGCCACCACTGCTCTAATTGAAGAATATCAATCAAAAATGTATACTTAAGGACATAATTCAATGAAGTTTGCTGTAACTTACTGCAACCCCAGTCTTGTATACCTAAGAGCCCGAGACTCGAAAGAACCAGAAATCTCCCTCCAAAAATTGTCCTCATCGAACATCTAAACACACTACTAGAACATAAGACGTGCCATAAAAACCATGGGACCATGAACACACAGTGTACCACTGTGTGCCATTGTCTACCATTGTGTACAACACACGAGCCAGTCCCGGGAGGGCGTTTTGTGGTTACACTTGCTGCTGACTTAGGCCTACAAGTGTTCGCAGGAAACTTTGTTTCATTAATACATGTATGTGATACTGGTTGTGGATTTGACGAGCTTTTGTACACAATATGGTCATCCAAGACTTGTTATTCTTAGAATGTCTTCATCATCGTCTAAAGGGCAGTCCATAGATATAGGGCAGTCGTACAGAATATCATTTCGGTAGTCATGCGATACGCTGCATACTCTTTACCTTTCGGTATTTTTGGCGCCTTCTTGTTTAAATTGACGAAAAATTTGACGTGTGAAAGTGTTTTTAAAAACCTATTTACAAAATAAATATAATTTATTATTCACCAGCTACCAAGCTTCTATCCCAAGGAAACATACTCTCTGGATAAAAGTATATAGTATGTGCTGTTCCAGGACATGGTCTATCCGTGTACCAAGTTTCATCGAAATCGATTCGGCCGTTAGAGCATGAAAAAGTAATAATCGTACACACACTCACTAACTGTCTTTTTATAATATTAGTGTGAGTTATCATTTCTTGAACAATTTGTTAATCATTCAAATTGCATGATCGATGATTACAGACGTTACAGTAGTCTATACTTTTCGTAAATTACTTCCAATCGGTATAGATAACGAAGATAGATCTTAATGAGGTTTACCTAAAATTCTGCACAGTTTTCTAACTGTGATATGGAGAATGGATACCCACTCATTTCATTATCTTGTTTTACATTCAAAGGTATGAAAGGTAATGGTATGAAAGGCTACCAAAGAACAGGAGTGGGTTTTTAGTTAGTAAAAATCTGAAACACCCTCTCGCTCCGACCAAGAGCTGGGGATGTAATTAGATGATTTTCCCACCTACAAAAAAAAACCTACACATGACACCCAGATCCTGAACAACTATCTATACCTAAACCATGCAATAATTTTGTTAGATGAAGTAACAAGCTTTTAAACCATGCTCGATGTTGACGATAGGCGAGTGAAAAAGGACCCTTTGCCTGTAGATAAGAAAGTTCCTTAAAGTAGCCAACCGTGTGTATCCGACGCACGACCGCCAACATTTTGAGGAGATATGATTTATTGATTGTAGCGACCACCCGGGATCGCCGAGTTCACGATTAGATTCGCCCTTTTCATTATCATTTCACTAATTGCGTTAGGGAATTTATGTGCGTAAAGTTACTGTGACGTAGGTACTCGTGTGTTGAACTTGAATGTGACATATTGGACTTTTTTCATTGGACAGCACGAAGTGAACATAGTGCAATGTGAAGTGTTACTAACATAGTCCCAAGTCTTATTTACTAACGATAAATTGTATTTACTCTTTATATGTTAGTCTGTAAAGTACGTATCTATGGGCAAAGATTCCTGATAATAAATGACTTATTATTATTATTTTCTTTTGTTAGCCTGTTTTGTCCCACTCCTGAATCATCGAACCACCAGGCGCACCGGTACATGGTGGACATCCCACCTATACGCACTAAACGCTTTGAGAACACATTCATTGTGCGTACAGCTAAGGAGTGGAATTCTTTGCCGGAGTTTGTTTTTCCTGATAGCTACAACCTGAGGATCTTTAAGTCAAGAATTAATAGGTTACTTCTAGGTAAGCGCGCTCCATATCGTCGACCGCATTGTCGCTTTCCATCAGGTGACAATGTTCAAGCTCGAACCTATCAACAATAAAAAATAACTGGGCAAGTGCGAGTCGGACTCGCGCACTGAGGGTTCCTTACAAACTTATTTATGAAAACAGTCCAATTCTCGAATTGAGTTAGGAAGATTTTTCCGAATCGCAAAAAAAGTTTTTTTTGTTACGTAACTACAAATTTACAGTTTTCAGATTTTTTCCTATACTTGTGCTATGAGAGCTTGCTTCATGCCAAATTTCAGGGTTCTACGTCAATGGGAAGTACCCTATGAATTTTGATTCTTTGAGTGTCGAAATACACGTTTTTTGTGACATACCTAAACGGCCATATCTTTTTTTTTCATTAACTTAGGGTTTTGGTTTTTTCACAGCTTCTAGGGACCGCAGACTTAAGTATATGGTTTTAATATCAACTCGATACCTCCACGCGTTCCAGAGATAAAGGGTTTTGACAGACAGACAGATGGACGGACAACAAAGTGATCCTATGAGGGTTCAGTGTTTCGTTTTGAGGTACGGAACCCTAAAAAAACCAAACATAAATCAGATGAAATTAAAAACGTCACCGAAAAGGAATTACATGGAGTAATTCCTGTCAAAAGTCGGTGCAAAGCGATCAAAGATACCAATTAGCCAGTCGCGAGCGATATGACGCGATCGCAACCGCTATTTAATGCGTGCTTACCGCGGATCGTAAACTGCGTTAAGTGTTGTGTATGGCACCTAGGTTCGAGGGAAAAGAAAGAAAGAACGAAAATTCAGTTATTTAGCACATAGATCTACACAAAAAAGGAACAAGTACTTAGAAGTACGTAGAAACTTAAATTTAAAAGAATAACGTACGGCGAGTATTCAGCATAGCATAATCAGCCTGTTAATGTTCCCACTGCTGGGACTCAGGCCTCCTCTCTAGGAGAGGGAATGGATCGTAATCCACCACGCGGGCTCAGTGCGGGTTGGTGAATGTCACAAGTCTTCGAATTTTTCCCCTTTTCCTCACGTTTTCCTTCACCGTTTTAAGAGCAGTGGTGATGAAATAAATTACACAAAATAATGCGCCTGGCTGGGTTTAAACCCGCGAACTACAACTCGTAAGTCGGGGCCGTTGCCACTCGGCCACCACTGCTCCTACCATCTCACCATCCACCCTAACGTTGTTGAAACCTCTACGGTCCGGACTAAACATTTCGCCTCGTCGTTTATACCGCGTACATCGAAGGACTGGAACAATTTGTCTGCTGCGGTCTTCCCGTCCTATTATAATTTAGGTGTCTTGAAGGTTACAGACATTCATTTTTATTTATTTTTTCGGTCATTGTGGCGACATTTGGGGGAGGCCTATGTCCAACAGTGGACGTCTTTCGGCTGAAATGATGATGATGATGAAGGTTACAGTGAATAGTCTCTTTATAAACGAGTGCGCCTCACCATCAACGATTGCATCACTGCTTACCATCAGGTGGGATCACAGTCAAGCACTAGTTTAAATCATAAAAAAAAATTGCTGATCATTGTGTCTCACGGCTGTGCGAAATAGATTCAGATCAGCAGAAAGCTAGAAAACAACGTAACAGTTGCCTGACGCTACTTTTCAATTGAACGAACAACAAAAGGTAGTACTCTCACCGAGTTAAGTGTATGAACGTAAACGAAGCTAAAGTATTATGTAATGTAGACAGTGAGCTTCTTAAGTTTCTGCCTGCCTCCTTGGAAAAAGTCGTGACGCTAGCCAGTCTCACCAAGAAGTAGTACCATGAGTTCCGTACCTCAAAAGGAAAAAACGGAACCCCTATAGGATCACTTTGTTGTCCGTCCGTCTGTCTGTCTAGACCCTTTATCTCGGAAACGCGTGGAGGTATCGAGTTGAAATTTAAGCCATATACTCAAGTCTGCGGTCCCTTGAAGCTGTGAAAAAATTAAAACTTCTGAGTTTACAAACAAAAAAGATATGCCCGTTTATGTTGCAAAAAACGTATATATCCCATTGACCTAGAATCTTGAAATTTGGCATGAAGCAAGGTCACATAGCACAAGTATAGGAAAATTCTGAAAACTGTAAATTTGTGGTTACGTCACCAAAAAGAAACTTGCGATTCGGAAAACTCTTCGTAACACAATTCGGAAATTGAACTGTTTTCCTAGGTAAGTTTACACGGAACCCTCAGTGCGCGAGTCCGACTCACACTTGCCCAGTTTTTAAGTGGGAAACCATCTAATGACTTCTCATTGCTCTAGCGTGGGTGGTTTCCCTTTCAGAAATTCTCGTAACCCTAGCGGGCATTGGCCTTACTAGGTCCCTACGGTTTTACTGACATCTCTTTGAGGCGCGCGTGGAACACTACGCGCCGTTGACGACTCCTTACCGAACGGCCGGATGGTGAGCTACCTATTGCTTATGGTCCGCAAGTTCACGCCTGCCATGTTAAGGCTGCGGGATTGTTTAAGAGTCAACGGCTCTGAAACACAAAAGGCAACTGAAGAAACACGGGAAGGTTTTAGTCAGTAAAAGTCTGACACTCCCTCTCTCACCACCCCGAGCGCGAGAAGTTATTTGATGAATTCAAGAATGACTTTGGTCCTAGCAAAGCGTTGAGTAGTGGTGGCCGAGTGGTAACGGCCCCGATTTACGAGTTGTAGGTCGCGGGTTCAAACCCAGCCAGGCACATTACTTTGTGTAATTCATTTCATCACCACTATTCTCAAAACGGTGAAGGAAAACATCGCGAGGAAACCGGCATGTCCTAGAACCAAAAATTCGAAGACATGTGAAATCCACCAACCCGCACTGGGCCCGCGTGGTGTATTACGGCCCATTCCCTCTCCTAGAGAGCAGGCCTGACTCCCAACAGTGGGAACATTATAAGGCCGACTATACTATATATAAACCTTTAAGTGATTGATAGAGAGAGATCAATCAATGTTGTTTGTTGATTTGCTGTCCATCTAAACTTTTGACCATTTTTTGCGGAGCATTATAGAAAAATATCACAGACCATTTTTCTATAACATTGTGCGAGTATGTACTCTTTTCTTGGGTATTGTCTAATACGGGAAGGAAATACGGAAAATTATAAGCCATATTAACTGTGCTCGTAATTCCCTGAAGACCTATATTTAATAACGTTACTCTGTTATCCAATCACGTCTTGGCAATCGATAGGAACTTGATTAAGATACCTTTATAGTTTGATTAAATATATACAATAAAGTGCATACTATGGAGCCGAAGCAAAATATGTATACCTAAGTCCAGCTAGCAAGACAGGTAGAATTTTCTTCAAAAAACAGTACAAAAAATCTTATATATAATTTTCTACACCTACTCGAAAACTCGCTTTTAGACACGCAATTTACTGTTCCCGCACTAGTGCGGAAAAGTGCGCGATCTCGCCTCAGCCACAATTTATTGTATTTATCGTATCAGGCTGGACGCTATGCGACCCCGACGAGTCGCCGGTCAACCTCCGTTTATTAATATCTTCGTAAGTGTATTGAAAAACGTCGTTTGATACACGTGGAATGTCACTGCAGCACTCGACTCCATAACACCAATTCCGCCTCGGCCGCAATGATATATCGGAATCGAAGGTGCAAAACAAATCGGAAGTTTCAAATTTTCGGAATCGGAATCGAATCTCCGTAACATCTGTGGTTTGTATAGCCAGCTGATTTCATGGCCTCATATCGCCCTTCGCACTTCAGGTGTCTCATTAAACTGAACAAAAGTATCAGATCAAAGCATAGTTTTTGTTTGTGCATGTTTGATTTCACGCAGTTATTGCTAGGTGATTATACTGATTGATGGTTTTTCACCCTTGTGTTTAAGAGCGGATTTTTAAATGGTACTGAAGTGTTTGTGTGCTTTCTGGTTTAAGTTCATTGCGTTCAAGCTTCATTGATTGTATTATAGAGGATTATTTTCAGTTACATTGTGTTTTGTTCTCTTTTAGCGAAGTCATCAATATTTTAATATTGAATGTTAAAGAGGTGACCAGACGGTTGCAAACTGACGTCCCAACTAAGGTGACCTTGCTAGTTTCAAACCGTGTAGACAGCAGTTGTAATCCATGATCTTCAACGCCCTTGGTTGTGAGGCGCGTTTTCCCAACCACCGAACGTGTTGGCGCGTGGTTTACATCCATGTAGCCGCAACACAAACCAAACACATAAACCAAGATCACCTTGGTTGGACCGCTAGTTTACAACCATCTGGTCCTGGTTTCTTAAAGAATAAGGCGTCTCCAGCTAAAGTTTGCTAGAACGTGTCAGTTTGTTTGTTGATTTAAACATAACATAATCAGTCTTATAAGGTTCCCACTGCTGGGACTCAGGTCTCCTCTCTAGGTGAGAAAATGAGCCGTAATCCACCACGCGTGCCCAGTGCGGCTTGGTGGAATTCAGATGTCTTCAAATTTTTGGTATTACGACAGATTCAGTGACAATTAACAGCCACAATATAGGTACAGTGCTTACTAATAAATCTAAGTAATAACAATATTGTGGCGTTGTACGTTTAGTAATGAGCGCCACCAAATGAGCATTATTATTGATTAATTAATTACATTACAAAATAATTGAATACAATAAAAATAAATAGTTCATAATTTTACAATACAAAACAATAATAAAAGAATACAACATGTAGACATCACTATACTCACACACACATAACATTGTCTTTAATAATATGTAATACATGTGTACCTACATCTTTTATAATTACATTGACAGTTGACAATGTTCCATCACCACACCTCAACGCATATACAGAACTTAAAACCGAAAGCACTTACCGAGGGGGTTAGACATTATTAGCGCCACGGAATTTATCGAGCAATATCAGCTAAGTAACAGCGCACAAAATGCCCAATTAAAATATTAATTACACTGAGTTGTGACACTTTGGCGGTCTGCGCTCGTTCTTACGCTTAATAGCAGGGGTGTTCTCCAGGAGGTTTAAACTTTAAGCTTTTATGTACTTATCGCCAGCCGAATATTTTCGACGTAATTTTACGAGAAATATGTTATAGGTGTTTTTTCTTTCTTCTTCTTCTTCGAACGATGTTGTGTATGTAAGCAATTAGTGCAAGGGAAAGTTTGTTAAGTGTTACAGCTGAAGTTTTCTAAACAGGTCGTGGAGAAATTAAACGTCGTGTGTTGTGACTTTTAGAAAGAAATCGGAGTTTCTTTACTTTTTTTTTCGGTGGGAAAATCGTCCAATGACTTCCCCCGCTCTTGAGCGGAGCGTGAGATAGTGTCAGACTTTGACTAAAAACTCACTCCTGTTCCATCTTTGCCTTCGTTCCAGGGCCCCGGGGTTCTCTTTCGCATCACCCATGGCCCCAGTAGGCTTCGACCCTGCTGGGCCCCTACGGTTTTGGAAATCGAAGTAGTTTTGCTGAAAATTAATACCTGTATTCAGATTTGTATACATAATCTTCTTCTAAAATATAAAAATCTCGTGTCACAGTGTTTTGGCTTGACCGATTTTTATCAAATTTATAGTGTATATTTGGTAGATCTGAGAATATGTCGTAGGCTATTTTTTACCCTCCTAAAGACCAATTTTTTGTTTGCTAATTTATATGGCAGAACAATGATTGGCGGGTCAGCTAATATACTTAAAGGTATAGTAAAATAAACGGTGCCACAATTTAACAAATCATTTAATAAAAATATTTTGCTGTTTCATTTGAAAAACCCACAAGATTTGATACTATGACAGCTGAAGATATCATAAAACGGATTGATGTGGGAGCACCAGTGGGCGTATACTAAGCATGACAATATCATATTTGAACACAACTGATGTTTAATGGCCTGCTTCAGGGTGGACCATTGACCTAGACAGAGTCGCGGGAATCAGATGGGTGCGAGACACCCAGGACCGGTTGTTATAGCGACATTTAGGGGGATGAGGACTTCTTTCGACTAAAAAGATGATGATGGTAATGTTGAACGTCAATAAAGGGACAGACTGCATCAAAAAGAGAAAAAAAACTTAAATTCTATCTTTTTTTTTTTTCGTTTATTAAACTTAAGGTACATTCTTGCTAACGTATTTACATACCAGCACAAAACCATCGCGGGTTTAACGGCGGTATGTCAGAAGCGACAAACTCGGCGCCAAAACATACTTTTAGACGAACAGTAGGTATACATACACAGTCATCATTCAAAAGATACTTTCTAGATCGCATTATAATCTACAAAATATCTCTTTAACACTCTTGAGCTGTTCTTTATATATATTTATTGCCTTACTAATGTCCAGATGTAAATGTATCTACTTTTAAAACCGAAGAATCAATCTATCTGAACCTTTATTCAACTTTATTGGGGTCGACATCCATTCTAAACTGATGCCAGTAATCGACATGGAGCCACTGTCCATCTGTTCACAATCACCATTACAAATGGGTAGTAGGTAGTAAGATAATAGTCCGCATTACTTAAAAAAAAACTGTCTAAATACGGTTGTTCGGCCCCTACAGACAAACCGTAGAAACGGTTTTGTGGGGCGTATGTTTTATGTTGTATGTATGGCCCCAGCAGGGTCAAAGCCTACTGGGGCCACGGGTAGTGTGAAAGCAAAGCCCGGGGCTCCGGGATGAAGGCAAAGAAGGAACAGGAGTGGGTTTTTAGTCAGTAAAAGTCTGACACTATCTCTCGCTCCGCCCAAGAGCGGGATTTGTCATTAGATGATTTTCCCACCTAAAAAAAAATTTGTAAAGATTATTTCCCATATTGTCTTTAATATCTACAGATAAACAGTCTCAAAACTACCAATTCCTTTTATAACCTCCTACTCACCCAAAACATACCATCACATATTCACAAAACAGTGGATAACAGTAACTAAACACACTTCATCCCCCGGCACTAAATATTAAGTGTTAATAATGCCGGTGACACCCCCTAAGATCAAAAATTCACCGATTCGTTACGCACGAATTGACGCAAGGGGGCGCTCTCGATTTTCAAACCCGTTACTTCTGCCGATCCGATATCGGGATGATATTAATCTTAACCGTTTGCCTTTTGTTGGCAAGTAACGGATTTGAGGATAAATTGGGCAAACTGATTTAAATGTTAACCCCAGTTTGCGATAGCTTTTAACGTGAAATTGATTTGTTGAGTCTCGATTTTGATCGGAGAGAAGAATTCATTTGTTTAAAGGGGAAGTTGAAAGGTATACCGATAAATCAAAATTTTCTTAAGTTTTTTTTTTCATTTGTCACAAGTTAGTGTGTTAGTTTTCCCCTGAGTTTGTTTCGGTGTTTCTTCTCAGGGTAGTCAGCTAGAAAACACTGGCCTCATCTAGTTTAAATGTCGAAAAAAATTGACGTGTAAAAGTGTTTTTTAAACCTATTTGCAAAATAAATATCATTTATCATTAAAAAAAAACCGGCCGACCAGTGTTATGGGCACTTTTGCACCGGGAACGATCAGGGGCGGGTTATTTATTGACGTTTAACATTTTATATAATTGTTAAATGATCATTTATTTGTATTGTTTTTTATGATTATTGGTTGTTTATCATTTAAAAAACAATATTATTTAAGGACTTTTTAATAAAATCTTTGTTTATTTTGTCTTTTGATTCTAACAATTTATCTTTGTCCACAGGTATGTTACATCGATCTTCTGCCCATGAATGACTGTGCGGACACAAAGGTATGCCCCATCAAACTCTAAGATTAATCTCCAATGGGATACCATGATTGGCCATGTACGAATTGTAATCTGTTCGGTCTGGACGGTCCATCAAGATGAATCCGAGGATTAATCTAACAAGAATGTAGTGCATATGGGTACAATACACCCCGGTTATAAATATGGCACTTCGAGTTTATGGTTTGATTTTATTTTTTTAGAGTAACCATGGAGTTTCCTGCCGGTTCTCTTAAATAGGAAACGACCAATTCGATTGGTGTACAGTTGTACACTAGCTACTGACTTTTTATAAGTGCCTATGGAGGCCTATCTATCTATATATAAACATATAAATGAATAGCTGATCGTTAGTCTCGCTAAAACTCAAAATACTTGGCTAATTTAGGTCTTGAAATATTCGAGATATTCCAGGGAAGGTTTTTTTTCCATATTTTTCTCACCGTTTAAAACGGTGACAAAAAAAATGGAAAAAATAAAAAAAATCGAATACAACGCCATCTCAAATTAAAATGTCATTATAAAATGAATTATGCTGTTCTGGTAATGCCAGTAGATGGCGTTATCCTTACTATTAGACGGTACGAAGTTCGACGGGTCAGCTAGTGTGAATTTTTTTTTAAATTTTGGTAAAAAAAAAGTCAGCTTCATCGAAGGGTTGGAACAAATTGCGTGCAGCGGTCTTCCCGTCCGAATATAATTTAGGTGTTTTCAAGGCTAGAGCGAATAGGCTTTTAATAGACTAGTGCGATTTACCATCAACGATTGCATCACTACTTACCATCAGGTGGGATCGCAGTCAGGCACTAGTTTATATCAATAAAAAAAAACAGTTATCTCTATCAGCCTGTTTTATAGTCTCTGTCTTAAAAAAAATAATCTCCTATTCGCTCCGTATACGTATGTTTAATTAACATAAATGAGATCCACCAATACTTAGTTAATCACGTACATTTATATTCACCCCCTTCTATCTCTGGTAACGAACACAATCAATATATAATGCAATCAAAACACATAATTAAAATTGCTCCCGAGACATTTGCATATGAAAACCTCTATAATTGATCATTCGTGGGGTCCCCACGGGGGTGAAGACAATGATGGGGGAAGAAGACTAAACAAATTAGGACTCAGGGAAATATATAGAAAATAAAACATACCATGTTATTATTTGCTAGGCTTGCGAGGATGGAGCGGTTTTATAAAAAGAAACAAGTGCTAGTCGAACTCGCGCAATGAGAGTTCCGTAAAAACTTACCTATGAAAACAGTAGTTCAATTCCCGAATTGAGTTACGAAGATTTTTCTAAATCGCAAAAAAAAGGTTTTTTTTTATTATTACAAATTTACAGTTTCCAGAATTTTTCCTATACTTGTGCTGTAAGACCTTGCTTCATGCCAAATTTCAGGATTTTAGGTCAACGGGAAGTACCCTATGAATTTTGATACCCTTGAGAGTGTCGAAATATAAGTTTTATGCTATATAGGGTGACTGGCAATTAGTGTACGATACTTAAACACGTGATTGTGCTCATGATAACAAACAATTTTTATTATGGGAGCAAAGCCGAAATCGCGAAAAAAATATCAGCTGTTCAGAACATTAGGCAAACATAAATGTACTGAACAGCTGAATTTTTTCGCGATTTCAGAGTTGTTCTCGCCTTTTATCTTAAAAGTTTAATAAACTAAAATTTCGTCTGAATACCATTCATTAATACTAACCAAAGATCATACTATCGATTTGTTCAATATAATATATTTCTTTTTTAATTGATATAAACCAGTGCTTGACTGCGATCCCACCTGATGGTAAGCAGTGATGAAATCATTGATGGTGAGGCGCACTAGTTTATTAAGAGCCTATTCACTCTAGCCTTGAAGACACCTAAATTATAGTTGGACGGGAAGACCGCAGCAGGTTGCATATGAAGATAATTTAAAAAAAAACTTGGGACGTAGACGTAACATATTGTGAATGCGAACTCACGGTGAATCCATATTTTGCGCGCATTGCGTTACTGTATTTGTGCGTCCTCCGTAACAAGGCTATAAGAGAAGCGATTATGTCAGAAATATAACGGTTCATGTTCTTCATAAAGTGTTGTAGTTTCAATGAAGAAAACTGTTTGATACTGATTAATATAATAACTGTACTACTGGCTAGGCCTATTGTCCAGTATTCGTCATTATACGCTTGATTTACTCCTTCGTGAAGCTTATAATGTAAGCTGGAAATTAGGCCTAAATCTTGCCATTTTTAAATGTCTAATTGTAACGATTTGACATTGACTTTCAGTGTGTTTCTGTTATGTCAGCTAAATGCAGTCTGAAGTTCCATAATACAGCTGTATTTCCATATATATATAATTGGACTTAAATACTCAAATACCTGTTCAATTAGATTCCAACATATGCACTCATATTATACATATGTTTGCTGTATGGACTTTAAAACAGACTTTGACCCCCTGAGTTTGTTTTGGTGTTTCTTTTTAAGGTAGTCAGCTAGGAAACACTGGCCTCATCTAGTTTAAATTGACGAAAAACTTTACGTGTTTTTTTTTTTTTAACCTATTTGCAAATCAAATATCATTTATCCTCCACGCTGGACAAAGCTCTACATCTCTTTTAGCATCTCTCTCCGCTGTCTTCTTTTTTATTATTGATAGGCACGCGTTTGACCACTATCTCACCTGACAGTAAGTGATGATGTGGCCGACGATGGAGTACGCTTGCCTAGAATAACCTATTCACTCTTGACTTAAAAACCCCTAGCCTTCTCTAGCCAATTGAATTGTCTCCTAACAATCTTATATTAAACAGCCTCCCATTCCGTTCCGCTCGCTCCGCTGGTTCCGTAGCTCATCGGGCAGACAGTCGCGTCTGCAACACTCGCGACTGTCTGCGACGCCGCCGGCGACGTTCTCAAGAGCACCACTGCACTCGTTGAAAAATTAATATACCGCACGCATCGTTGCTATGTTGTGTGTGGCTGTGTTTATTTGGTTGTTAGTGTATTTAGAGGCTTGTGGTTGGGGAAAATTAGCATTATGTTTGATACTGCCAATACTTACTAGTAACGGTGAATAAGTATTGATTAGATTTGATTTTAAGTCTTGTTAATGGTGCTCTCATCATCTGTTTTATGCTTGTTAGGGTTGTTTTCATAAGCCATCATCAGCCTTATAATGTTCGCACTGCTGGGACTCACGCCTCCTCTCTAGGAGAGGGAATGGGCCATAATCCACCCCTCGGGCCCAGTGCGGGTTCGGATGTCACATGTCTTCGAATTTTTGGCTCTAGGACATGGCGGTTTCCTCACAATGTTTTCCTTCACCGTTTTGAGAGCAGTGGTGATGAAATAAATTACACAAATGTATGCACCTGGCTGGGTTTGAACCCGCGACCTATAACTCGTAAGTCGGGGCCGTAACCACTCGGCCACTACTGCTCTCTAAGTTGGTTTCTAGTGTAACCAACTGTAACTAAATACCAATACTTGACATAGTCTAAACCGCTAATCTACCCAAAATTTGTGAATGAAATCTGTTTTGTATATGACTTAGTACAAGATATAGAATCTTTCAATCAACAAAATCAAAGCTATCTATACTCGGGCCCGAAATTCAGGGATAACTATTAACTCCCCATAAATAGCGGGAAGGGCCACCGATAACACCTTATCGAGTTGTTTAAGGGCGATATCGGGCCGATGATTGTGCCCTGCGGGCCACCGTAGTTAATCAAACCTATTATAGTTCGCCTCTGATATTACCCTTAGAATTAAGTTATAATGACGTCATGATCTTCCTAAATGGGTATTATGATAGTCGATGGTTAACTATTGGGTCGATTGAGTGGTACTCTGATAGTCTAGTAGTGTATTTTCTTCTTTTTTTGGGTATCGTCTTTAGTTTTTTTGGCTGATTATTTTCTAAGTCCAGTAATAATCATGATCCTTTTAAAGGTTTTATGTTAAAAATATATGGAAACGTTATCCATATCATCAAAATTTAAATTAACAATATCTTAGCAAAACTTAATACCAAACATAATATCGAGAAATTTGGACATACGAGCACCCAGAATTAATCTAAACAGGTACCAACAATTCGTACCAATATACGGGTGGTGTAACGTTCAACCCTTATCCAAACATCGCCGACGGTGACCAATAAACACGAAACAGAATTTAATATACACCACAACAAACCTACAACACACATACATATTTTCGTCGAAATAATACGACAGTAGTAATTGAATCGGCCTCAGGCATACTCGGGGTGCGTCGTTAACGTTCCTGGGGAGTATTCTGTACTGTTCTACCCTAGATATGCACTAGAATGCTACTACAAAACAAACGGGAGAACGAGACACGAAGATGAGAAGAAAGACTGGTGTGAGCGTGACAGAGATAGGGAAAGTGTTTATTATAAACAAAGGATAGAGTCTTATTGGTAGTAAGGTTTTAATAGACTATTGGACAAACGTGGGTGAAAATTTCACCTCGTATGAAGACACAAATTGTTAGAGGGTCCCTAATGCCGATGTTTAGACGATTTTGCTCTGAGCGTATTTAGATAGCCTTTGATGTTTTGTGGCGTTTGGGTTTGACCGTTAATTAAATGTAGATTGTATCTGTCTGTCCGGTTCAATCGTGTTTTCTGTTGTAGTTATATTCTTTTTGATGTATTGTTATCGGTTGATAGTTAATCCTTCGTTTGGGGGATCTTAATTAAGTAGGACGTCGTCTTCATTAGCTTTGTTTGAATGCCATTACTACGGTCGCGTGTTTTGCCGGTCATAAGCTGCTTTAAGATATGCATTGTCATTCTAGTTTATAAGTTTTATTTTTAATGTTTATGCTAACTAATACGTGTCGTAGACATTTCGTTAACAATCTTATTTTTGGTAGAATTTGTTATTTCGATAATAATCAATCTCCTTTCCATCATAACAATCGAGGCTCCAACTGTGACACAGGAAATAATGGCCCCAATCGTTTCTTAGCACTCACTCCATGTCAAAGAGCGATTGTCGACAATTGAGCGATGGACCCGTCAAAAGACCATTCGGTCGGCATACCATCCATCATAATACCCATTTCGCACACCCGACACCACTTTATCAAGACCTACCACCCTTCCCAAAACTTCCCTCACTCTAGACTGACCAAGGGAAATTGCTTAGTAAGATGAAGGTCTAAATAAATTGGATGGTTTCCGGATGAAATTATTTTCACTACTGGTCCAGTCTGACGTTTCGATCTGTTCCTAGATGGATTAATTTGATTATATGAGAACAGATGTTTCTAAGATGTATTAAATGCTATGGATTTTGCAGATACTGTTATGGGATATTGCTGATTGAATATGAATTGCTGTTTTCGATATTTATTTATTTATTTATTTAAACTTCATGTACAGTAGTGGTACATAGGCGGACTTAATGCAACAAGGCATTCTCTACCAGTCAACCTTTGGGTTAAAAAAGACAACACTGTGGTAGGTTATCGTACCGATATGAATTACAATTGTAATTTTTGTATTCTAGATAATGCAAGAGTCTGTGCAAAAGCCTACTGGGGCCACGGGTAATGTGAAAGTGAAACCCGGGGCCCTGGGACGAAGGCAAAGAAGGAACAGGAGTGAGTTTTTAGTCAGTAAATGTCTGACACTATCTCTCGCTTCTCGATTTGTTATAAGATGATTTTCCCAACCAATAAAAAAGGACAAGTTTTTCTAATAAGTCCAATATTCCTTTTCAATTTACAATAAAAGATCTATTAAAACAATAAAATCAGATTCATTTGATATTTCAGTAAAGTACTGTCGGGAAAAACGGTCTCCCGTAAGGCAAAGCGGACAAATTTAATTATGCTATTCGGAAATGGACTAGAAAATTGAATGGAAGGTAGGAACCGGTATTTGTGGGAGATGCTCGGGTGTATCGAATCGCTACGGCTATCTCGGTTAATTTAATTAGTTTAAGGATAGTATTTTTGGTGTATTTCTTTGCATTAAGTAACGGAACACACGCAAGTGGATGGTAGACGGTCGTGTAAGTAAATAAAAAGTAGATTTGGATTTAGTGAATATTCATACAACCTTTAGTATTATAATATTAAAGTGTATATGCTCGCCTAAACTGATTTAATCTAAATATATAAAAGGAGAAACTGACTGACTGACATATCAACGCGTAGCCGAAACTACTGGGACTAGGAACATGAAATTTAGCACAAGGCTTCCTTTAATGACGCAGGCGAGCACTAAGAGAGAATTTTCCAAAATTCGCTCCCTGAAGGGATGAAAGGGGGGTCCAAAGTTTGTATTGAAAAACCTATTTTCAAGCGGGCGAAGCCGCTGGCAGAAGCTAGTCTATATATATAAAAGGAGAAACTGACTGACTGACATATCAACGCACAGCCGAAACTGCTAGGACTAGGAGCGTGAAATTTTGCACTGAGCTTCCTTTTATGACGTAGGCGAGCACTAAGAGAGGATTTCCCAAAATTCACCACCTAAGGGGATGGAACGAGGGTCCAAAGTTGTATGGAGAAACTTACTTTTACTCGGGCGAGGCCGCTGGCAAAAGCTAGTACAAGGTAATTCGATACATATGTATCGAATTACCTTGTACTAGCTTCTTCTAGATTTGTAGCTTTACACATTTTGTGTATAATCAATGCTTCTTCTTCTTTTCGTGTCGATGTACTCTAACTAAATTTTATCTGACCAGTATTTGACAACCTCTACGGCTCTGCCCCCCTAGCCAAGTTGCAAACGATAAACGTGAACGCTTAGTAATCTCCAATAGTTTTTCAACTTTATACCTAAGAGCATAAAGTTGAAAATCTATTAAAGACTACTGAGCGTTAGCGACCGGAACGAACGAAAACACTATGTAATCTTCAATAGATTTTCAACTTTATATCCAATAACATAAAGTTGAAAATCTATTAAAGACTACTGAGAGATTACGTTTATCGTTTGTGACTTGGCTAGGGGGGCTGTTACTGGCCTCGTATAGATCCTGAAAACTGCAGGTGGTTGTGCAGGATGGACAGCATTGCAAATGACGCATGTCCTGTGCTCAATCAATGCTACTGTCTGCCAATGGCCTCACACGCACGAAAATAGAGACATTATCCCAAGGGAACATACTCTCGTAATAAAATCATATGTTCTAAAACATGGTCTAACCGTGTACCAAAATTCATCTAAATTGGGTCAGTCTTTTGAGCGTGGTATCGAACATAAACACACACATATATAAACTCTTGCTTTTTTATGGTTCCGTACCTCAAAAGGAATAAACGGAATCCTTATAGGATCAACTTGTTGTCCATCTGTCTGTCTGTCAAGACCCTTTATCTCGGAAACGCGTGGAGATACCTCCACGGGTTCGCAAAAAATATATGCCGTTTATGCCGCAAAAAACGTATATTTCGACACTCTCAAAGGAATTAAAACTTCATAGGGTACTTCCCGTTGACCTAGAATCTTAAAATTTGGCATGAAGTAAGGTATCATAACACAAGTAAAGGAAAAATCTGAAAACTGTAAATTTTTAGTTACGTCACAAAAAAAAACTTTTTGCGATTCGGAAAAATCTACGTAACTCAATTCGGGAATTAAACTGTTTTCATAGGTAAGTTTGTACGGAACCTTCAGTGCGCGAGTCCGAGTCGTATTTGCCCGGTTTTTTGACATTATAGTATGATGTGATTATATTGTCACTACAAACAACTCTTTCGACTTTTTCTAAAAATATCAAAAATATCTGTATTTCTCCACTTGTACTTATAAGCTTTCTTTAGGACGTCAAGCTTCATCATTATCATCATCATCATTTCAGCCGAAAGACGTCCACTGTTGGACATAGGCCTCCCCCAAATGTCGCCACAATGACCGGTCCTGTGCGTCTCGCATCCATCGGATTCCCGCGACCCTCACCAGGTCATCGGTCCACCTTGTGGGAGGCCTTCCAACGCTACGTCTTCCGGTACGAAAGGTTCATAGGGTTCTTTTTAGGACGTCAAGCTTACCAGATCTTAATGTTAAGAATTCACTCAAGTTAGGGTATGCCAACCTACTATTAAACACGCCAAATCAAGCCCACAAGCTAATTCCCCGCCTCCCAAATACCAAGCAATGCTAACAGCTGTGCGATGCGTTTGATTACGACCGCTGGCACGAGATGGTTGCCAATTGAGGAATACCGGGCTGATAGCATCGTCTTGTCAATGAGATATGAAGCTATTTCATCTACCTGTTGCGGTTTAGTAGACGGCGGTCGACGATGACCCTAAATATACGACTATATAGATGTTATTAGCATGGCATAATCAGTCTTGTAATGTTCTCACTCAAGAATCAAAGCATTTATTTCAAACTAGCTTTTTCCAGCGGCTTCGTCTGCGTAAAAGTAGGTTTCTCTACATAAACTTTGGACCCCCATTTCATACCCTTAGGGGGTGAATTTTGGAAAATCGTCTCTTAGTGCTCGCCTACGTCATGAAAGGAAGCTTTGTGGAATTTCACGCTCCTAGTCCTAGTAGTTTTGGCTGTAGGTTGATATGTCAGTCAGTCAGTTTCTCCTTTTACATATATATAAATAAATAAAAAATGGAAAAAGGCCTCACGGGCGCAGCCCAATACGTTGGTCCGCCCAGATCCGCACCGCTCTTGACTCCACGGTATACAAGGCCCTTCACACCACCAGAGACAGGAATAGATGGAGGAACATCATAAAAATGAAAGTGATGAAGCAGGGAGTTCACGACCCTCAGGATTGAGGAATACGACGTAAGGAGGGAGGGAGGATACGTAGATAAATCATGTACAGACTTTTGAATTATCAAGAAATGATACTAACTGCACTATCCAAAGCGTAGATCTCTATGGAAAAGAATGTGCAAGAAACTCCATGGCTCCACTGCTGGGATCTTCAGGCCTTCTACGAGAGGGGATAGGCCATAATCGACCTCGCGGTTCCATTGTGGATTGATAGGTGTCACATGTCTCTCGATTTTTTGGTCATAGGTCATGCCGGCTTCCTCACGATGTTTTCTTTTACCGTTTTGAGAGCAGTGGTGATGAAACAAATTACACTAAGTAAGCACCTACCTGGGTTTGTTGAACACAGCAGACAGTCGCGACATACGACTTACAAGTCGTAAGTAGGGACTGGGCGGGTTTTTAAATAGTTTATAGATAGTATAGATTGATAGTTCAAAATATGGCACCTTATCTAAACAAATCAACCTTTCCCTAATATTCTGCATCCGTAATCATGTTAATTAATCTGTTTCTTTTTTTTTTACAACGTGTCTGTTATTACAAGGGATTGGTCAATTTACCTAGTAAAAGAAGAGTGACTAGTTACGTTACACAGTTACCTGTATTTAGGTTCCCCAACCCGAGTTCCCTTGTCAAGAATGTAAGATTACAGAGAGACTGCCTACGATGGTCATATTTATTATTTATTTATACACTAATGTTTTGCCATCTTATACTTACATAGTTGATTGCATCTATTCTTTCAATCGACGACTCTATAAATGTTCCTTTACTCCAGTCTGTCAGGATAAGAGGTAAAAACACAACTTGTAAAAAAACCAAGTCTCGCAACTCAGTTCTTCTACCGTAAAAAGTTGTGAGATCCATTTAACAACAAGTTGGTTAATTTATTCAGTCCCTACTTAAGGGACTTTCTGCAATATCCTATAGTGACCATATCAATAAACTGTGTTTATACAATGCCTGCTTGGTTACTCAAAATTCAGGCTTCTAGTTTTATGCACAAACAAGTTATAGGGAGTCGAAAAAAGACTGAACTGTTTCGAGAAAAGGATGGTACGGCCGTGCCGCGTTTTTGCTCGCCTTGGCGGGGGCACTGCCATGCCCCCAGATATAACAATAATGTACATATACAAACATATAATAAAAAAGACAAAAAGACAGTAAATTATTTCTAAAGAAAATTCTTCCAGCCCTCCCGTGAAATGAGCATTGCAAAAAAAAGATATACGTTGCCTTGTCTTCAAACAATTGGCAAAGTCGCACGCTTGTTCGCCACAACATCAAACGCCACGATTACTCCAGCGCCACACTATCGCTTGATCGCAGCTCACAACAGATTAGGAACTACACTTAGATCTTAGTCACAAACTCTCTTAGTTGATACTGAGATAAATTGTCTACACGGAATTTGTTTCTGACTGGCTTCGTTTTAGTGCCAACTGGTTTTGTAAATGCGAAGTGTTTCACAGTTGATACTTATCACCGTCATTTAGCCGAAAGACTTCTAGGGCTGGACCTAGACCACCCTCAAGTGTCGCCATTTTTTATTTTGTTCGAGTGGTTAATATCACGCTATCTATATAGGGTGACTGGTAATTAGTGTACGATACTACTACGAGTATAACACCTACAAACTTAAAATTTGGCAGGTAGGTTCCTTATAGGGTGTAGACATCTGCTGAGAACGGATTTTACTGTAAAACGGGGGTTGGAAGTTTGCTGACAGAAGCTAGTAATTTGTGTGCAATGCTAGCTTCTGACGTTTTATAAGTGCCCATGCAGGCCTATGTGAAATAAAAACTTTTTTAAATTTTATTTTATAAAGGCGATAGTGTGTATGTGTATGTTAATTTTTCACGCTCGACTAGCTGAACAGATTTCGACGAAATTTGGTACATGAGTAGAACATGTCCTAGAATAGCACATAATTACTTTTTACCTCGTTCTACTTTCACTTAGGTTAAGCCGCCTAGCAGTAGCTTTTCACACTATAAAGGTAACAGTTTGAAAGTATGTATGTGTGTGTGTTACTCCTTCACTCTCAAACAACAGAACTGAATTTTATGAAATTTTAGCGAAAACCTCGGGTATGCGATTTTAGGTATTTTTTTTTGTTATTGTATTTCTAAAAAAAAAGCTCGTAACGCATAATCTTGTATCACGCAAAATTATGATTTGATACTCGTAGCGACATCTACGATGTTGAATGCGTACTTTGCTCGAGTCTACCAGTCAACCTTTGGGTTAAAAAAAACAACACTGCCGTAGGTTTGCACAATAAACAAATAACAGATACTTCAAACAGAAAAAATAAGTTATTTATAATAATAAAATATATATATATGCTTAAATTATAAACTAATAAATACTATGAAAAATATCAAATCACTAAGAGAACTTAATAACAATTCTAACGAAAACCGAACTAAGTTTGAGAGGATTTCAAGTAGTAGTTCCGAATTTTACGCTTGAAGGAAAATTTACTTAATTAATCATGATAATTGATTTCATTCAAGATATCATTATCGTTTTTAGACCAGGATCATCCACTGCTGGGTGATAAGGTCAATTCTTTTCTATCATACGCAAACGTCGTGTCAATGTAAATGTAACGTACGATATAAAAGACATAGCATAATTGCTTACACATATATAAAACCTCGAACAAAACTCCTTCACCAAGTCTGTCTGTAGGTAGGAACACAATAAACTCAAAAACTACGAAACGGATTTTCATTAAGTTTTCACCAATATACAGAGTGGTTTATAAGGAAGGTTTAGGTGTATAATACATGCATATTATAAAGAGAATAGCCGATACTTTCAAGGGGCGAAAGCTGGGGCGGATCACTAGTGAAAAATAAAATTAACTGAACTATAAAAACGATTTTTACAACAATTACAATTTTTTTTCTAGAAACGATTTCTGATATATCTGTTAAAGAGTACCTGTGTACATCATAAAATAAAACAATAATACCTATTATAATTCGGTACGATAACCTCCAGACTCCCCGAAAACTTGGATAGGCGAAGACGCTGACATCTTAATCAAAACTCTCACCCCCGACCGAAAAATACAATAAATCAGAAACATGCAAATCCTGCTAATAACATGCACAAAACCGAAAACCATTTCACGGTACCGAAGCGGGCTGAGCAGTAATCCAGGAATATTTTATACCAGTACGCAATGTGGGGGAGACGGACTCACGGGTGCTATTTCCATGCTGATGTTTAATAATTGATAATACCCCGCGAAAAACGCACGGGTACCGCACCCCGCGTATGCCTATAGAGATGATGTTACCGAGTAGTTCGTTTTTTAAGAACTTTCTTTCTTACAGAACATCATTCAACATTCTTTGTTGTGCTTGTACCAAAATAATCATATGATTATTTTGGTACAAGCACAACAAAGAATGCCTAATCTAATCTGATTAGCCCATAAATTCCCATTGCTAGGCGAAGGACTCGTTTTTCCACTCACTTCTGTCTTTTGCTATTGCGGGCCAGTCCCTCCGGTAAGAGTCAAGTTCATCTCTCCACCTTCGTCATGATCTGCCACGACGTCACTTTGAACGCAAACGACCTCGTGGCAGATCATCGATCACCAAAAAAAGCCACTTATTGGGCCCTATTCAACGGAATAGGACCCAATAAGTGGCTCTTTTTGCCCACAGCTCATCTGACATACATAGCAGTTTGAAGGTGAAAAAAAAAACAAAATAAATCGGTTAATAAACAAAATATAGGATGAGTTGAGTACCTATAGATATATGCTTCAGTGACGAATAAAAAAACTTTGATCAATATTGGTGTTTTAGGTGTCGTCCAAATACAAAGCTATCGTCCTGTGCCCTGGCCCCGGCAGATGGCGCTTTCTGGTTTTCCGAACAAATTAAAACAATGCTTGCATTCCAGGGCAGCGGTGACTCTTTCATGTAAAAAAAGACCGCCTATTCACTACTCAAATGCTAGGCAAAAAAACTGTCACACCAGAATAATCAAAACACGCTCGACCACTCTATACAAATCCTCCTCTACCTGTTAGATAGCTCCCGGTATCGTATTATCAGCCTCCTCAACTTGTAAACTGAGCAACTCAATCGATAATCATCTGTATACCAACAAAATTTGCAAGAAAGACGCGCAAACATTTATACGTAATACAGTATGTATAATTTTGATTGAAACGTATGATACTCGTAAGGGTGATGCGAAAATGGGGATGAATTTTGTATCTTTATAAAGAATTGTATCTTTATTATGATTGGCAGTGACTGAGGAAAGGGTGGCAGTGGAGAAATCTCATTTTTTTATTTGTCTTGTGATTATGAAGAATATGTTTGCGATGAAGTATTCAATTTTTTAAATTCGTTGGAATACTGCTTTTTGATGAATTTAGATAACACCATTATAAAGCCTCTGGGGCCATGAGTTGACTTCCGAAAGTAGAACCCGGAACCTGAAAAGCACGGCAAAGAAGGAACATAGGTGTAGTGCAGTGTAGTGTAGGGGGGAGCCTCCCGCTCCGCACTAGAGAAGGAGAAGTCATTGGATGATTTCCCACCTTAAAAAAACCATTATTAAGCTTAATAACTTGATCAATTTTCTTGCCTCAAGTATTTACCAAAGTCCGATTATAATTATGTTCATGCTAGGTAAAAATCAATTACCAAATCCTTAGCCACCTCGTAAATATTGCACGAAAATTCTCTATATTTTCCTGTCAAAGAAAAAAAACAAAATATATCCCCCAGCATGCATAACAGTATTCTAATTATATTCCAAAATTCCTCAAGTAATTCCGGAGATATTTTGACCTCGGCTTCTCCGAAGGCGTATTATTTTTCCACAGGTAATAAAATAAATGATTTTCCCTTTTTCATCACTAGGCAGTAATCCTGTTGAAGAGACCCGACGCCAGTGTTCCCGGTTTTATTTAACACCGTCGTCGGTAATAATTCCATCTGCATATATATCGGCCTTGAAAACGAGCCTTACATAGATTATTTGTCGAGGGATAAGAACGGTTGTACTTTGTCTTGAGCAGGGCCGTAACTGAGGCGGTGCCAGCGGTGCCCAGGCACCGGGAAGAGGGCGGAGAAATGATCAAACCAGGGCCATGATTTCTATCATTCATTTCATCAGTAGGAGGTAACTGTTTCTGAATCCCTCACGCTACGTACCATAGCCTAAACCAGGGCCAGACGCTCAGGTCACCACCGACAAACGCCCTCACGACGGTACACTTCCACCATATGCTTCACCATGTGCTGTTCCGCACAATGGTGACACCCGAGTCTTGCCGCCAGATCCGAAACAGATACCTCCCAAAACACTCATGTCCGGTGAGGACCTGCGTCAGGTGGATTAAACGTACCCAGCTCGGACTTTTTTTTTAGGGGCATAATTACAGAAATTGGCACCGAACATAGAAAAGGCTAGTTACGGCACTGGTCTTGAAGCCCGCTTTTTGGGCCTTTCTGTGTTAAATTCGGGGTGAAAGATACGTCTTTTGCTACTCAAGACCTGACAAAAATGTTTGCTGAATTATTTCAGCGGTATATTTTGAATAACTAAACATTTTACAGGATTAAGGGTCTCTGGAAATATTGTAAATAATTCATTGGTGCGATGATAGAACGCTGCACACGAATCACCTGTGAAGAACGAAATATCGACAGTTATAACTTGTATTTTAGACGAAAGTGAGATCTCCAGTCAAAAGGGTACTGAACAAAAGTCACTGTCTCTTTTATTTATTTAGTGTGCACACCTACCACAGTTTAAGTCTCTTTTAATCTATACTTTGTCTGGTAGAGAATGCGACAGTTGTGCTACATAAAGTTTAAATAAACAATAAACATTAGATATTTAATCATTCTCTTTCCTTCAAACTGCAAGTCCCAAAGGTTTTCTCTCAAACTTTCCTTCCGCATCTTCACAGACCCTCTGCGATCTTTGCAGCCCGGATAAGCGTGTCTCACCGCAATTGAAATGTTTATAGATACAATAATGCCCCCGGATCAATCCCCTACCTGCCACGGTAGCTGTTTAATTTATTTTTCCTAGATACCCCCGTGTTTCAAACACGGTGTTTCATTTCCAAGACCTTATTTGTGTATTTCGCTCCTTGTTTGAAATGCGGGTAGGGATAAATATGTTTTGACGGATCTTGAGTAAACTGGGAGGTGAATTAGCTGTGTACGATGTTCCAGTTTTGTTTTAGAAGGTCAGTTGGGTTTCAAATGACCATTTGAAACTTGTAAGCAGTAAGTTTTTAATTTTACTGTGCTTATTACCTGTTGAATGCCCTGATAAGCTTATGATGGGCTTTGAAAAATATGAATAAAAAATAAGTGTATCTAGCGGAGAGAGAATGTTGAGATACATGTGTTTAGTGACGAGAATGAATCATCATCATTATCATCTTCCTGCCCTTGTCCCGTGTTATTTGGGGTCGGTGCAACACGTTTTTTTCTTCCATTCTGTGACGAGAATGAATAAAGTAAGAAATTAGTACTTTTGAGGAAGTTTAATTCATTAACGCTCAGGCGGTAGCCGGCGCCCGCAAGCCATTGTCTTACTATTGTGTCTCTAATTACGCACGTCAAAAGGTTAAAAGTGGCGCCAGTGACTGTGTGAAAAGGAGGAATGACGCATGTTTTTTTTTTTTAATTGATATAAACCAGTGCTTGACTGCGATTCCGCAGTGATGCAATCATTGATGATGAGCCTATTCACCCTAGCCTTGAAGACACCTAAATTATAGTTGGACGGGAAGACCGCAGCAGGCAAATTGTTATGTTACTTAAAGAGTTGTGAGTATATCTACATCTGGATGTTTGGAGAGGGAGGGAGACCAAAGAAAGGATGCGATTGTGTGAGGAGTGATATGAAAGAAAGGGGAGTTAGTGATAGCGTGACGGTTGACAGGATAGAATGGAGTAACATGAGACAAGGACAGGAAGATGATGATGAAAGAATGACTGTTAGCTGATATGTTTTTAAATAGTTAAACAATAAACGGAAAATTATTGTGTTTCCTGATGGCTACAACCCGGGAATCCTTAAGTCAAAAGTGAATAGGTTACTTCTAGGTAAGCGCGCTCCATCGTCGACCGCATCGTCGCTTTCCATCAGGTGAGATAGCAGTCAAGCGCGATCCTATCAAGAATAAAAAAAAAGATGACGCAGATTATTAGAAGATATTCAATGTGCCTACAACCCGGGAATCCTTAAGTCAAAAGTGAATAGGTTACTTCTAGGTAAGCGCGCTCCATCATCGACCGCATCGTCGCTTTCCATCAAGTAAGATAGCGGTCAAGTGCGACCCTAACAAGAAAAAAAAAAAAAAAAGATGACGCAGATTATTAGAAGATATTCAATGAAAATTATACAACTACCCTACTAAGCTAAAAAATACATCATATTCAGTAAGTACTAGCATGAAACGGGCTCGTTAAAAAAATATTGTATATATGTGCAAATTGGCAGCGCGCGTGTTCGTTGAAGAGTCCTGATGAATAACTAATGAAGCGACCCTGCCTAATGACGATGCATTTATTCTGGCAGTGGTGAGAATGTTCGACATTGGAAGTCGGCTTTGTAAGTGGTAATTACATTGGAAGCATGATTTACTTTAACCTGTAGATAACTTTTTGTCTTGAGGATCTCTTAGCTAAGTAATGGCAGCCGTACCAATAGGTTTTTAAGGTTAAGCAACTAGGTGAAACTCTAGCTGAGGTCAGTCCGTGGATGGGTGACCATGAGTCATGAATGACAAAAATTTTAAGGAGCCTAATTCAGTTCCCACCATACAACGTCAAACAATACAAGAAATCTCGTAGCTGTCGTCTTTATTAATCAAGTTAACTAAGAGTGCGTATATAGGTATATAACAGATATATTGTATGCGAGATATCTCGTACTTAGGTACTAGCAATATTGATTCTTTCATTAGAAGTCATCTACGGCTATAGAAGTGCTACGATATATCTTCTATATATATAAAAGAAGAAACTGACTGACTGACATATCAACGCACAGCCGAAACTACTTGGACTAGGAGCGTGAATTTTTGCACAAGGTTTCCTTTTATGACGTAAGCGAGCACTAAGAAAGGATTTTCCGAAATTCAGCCTCTAAGGGGATGAAATAGGGGTCTAAAGTTTGTATGGAGAATCCTACTGTCACGCGGGCGAAGCCGCTGCCACAAGCTAGTCTCGTATGTGACATCTGATAAGAAATCATCTACGAGAAAAAAGAAACCGACTGCCTGACATCAACGCACAGCCGAAAATACTGGGACTAGGAGCGTGAAATTTTGCACAAGGTTTCCTTTATGACGTTGGCGAGCACTAAGAGAGGGTTTTCCTAAAATCACCCTCAAAGAGGGTGAAACGGGAGTCCAGAGATTGTATGGAAAAACCTTACATCACGCGGGGGAACCCGCTTTTAGAAGCTAGTAACTCATATAATTACTGATCGAATAGAATAGTCAAGAGTCGTTTAAAATGTTTTTTTTTTTTCTGAAAAGGCTCGACTGATAGAAAGTTTACAATGCAAAACTAATATATATTTTTTAATGTAATCAACAAAATGTTGTCAACATTAATATAAAAACAGAACCACTAATCATGAAGGGGACTTGAAAGAGGAATAGGAAATCCTCGCCAGCCTCCAAGTGTTAACGGAGTCTAAACACGAGAGCCTCTCGTCACTTAGACGACACTTCACAAGCAAATCCCACCACGAAACATTAAATAAACGGTTAATTCTGTAGTAGGAAATTAAATACAAAATCAAATATGGGAAAACTGACCAGCTTGTTGTATATAAACAGCTTATCTATACATACAAAAGGAGAAACTGACCGACTGACATATCAACACACAGCCAAAACTGCTGGGATTAGGAGCGTGAAATTTTGCACAAAGTTTCCTTTTATGACGTAGGCGAGCACTAAGAGAAGATTTTCTAAAATTCACCCCCTAAAGGGATGAAACGGGGGTCCAAAGTTTGTATGGAAAAACCTACAGTATAAAATAATATAAATAGGTAGATCCTCAGTATCTCATTAGCGAAATCAGAAAACTCTCGCTAGAAATAGTAGAGCTAAAAGCGAGACCATCACACGAGCACGATCATCGTCGCAGCCGCTCACCATCTCGACACTATTTATTACCTTTGAATTGTCAAGAAGTCAGTAAGTCAAAAAAATAATGCTAATTGCACATTCCAAAGCATAAATATCTATGGAGAAAAATGTGCAAGAAAGTCTGTGGACACTATTTTAATTGATGTTATGTATTACAAACAAAGAGATTTAAAGAGATACAATAGAGCGGCTATCAGAACAAATGTCTTAGAAAAACTGTCATCCTATGTCTCAGTGACGCCATCTGGCTTTGAATAGCATACACGCGAATTAAATTTGTCAAAATTTATAATTATTTAACTATCGCTCGGTAGGTGGCCAGGGGCTTTACCATGATAATGTTAAAATATCAGTCGTACGAGCGAAAAAGAGTGATGGAGCTATAGAACCTATATAGCTCCATCCCTTTAACAGTTCGGTTTAGGTCGTAAAATGGATCACATTATGAGCTCGTGGTAGAGCCTCAGTGTTTGATAAAGGTAAGGTTAAGCTTTTCAGCAATAGATCGCGTTATCACAAAATCAGAAAATGTTCTAGAACTATTTATAAAAATTATTGAATTTTAATTAATTACTTCGTAAATACCAAAAATATTTACGAAAATAAACCGAAGTTAGGTCCAGTCATTTTATCATAACAAGATTTGCAATAGCGTAATGTTCTCAGAAAATTATTTTGTTTTAATGCATAGAGCGGATACAAACACGACTTGACGTGTAGGGGCGTCATACTAGACTGAGCGACTTATGGCCACTAGGTAATAAGTATCGGATCACCATTTTGTTCGCTATGTCCTGTCTATTGGTAGTAGGTATATATTTAATGTCTTTGATTACAAATATCTCGGTTGCATATTTCTTGTAATGCAAGAAACAAATTGTACATACGATCTCAACGATCGCCAACCGAACAAAAGGAGCTATCGTTCGCCATTATGGTACATATACAGCTTTACTACAGATAATCGCAAAAACGTTTTGGTATTACCAGCACAATTAGTCGATTGCAATGAATAATCGAATACTAAATAGTATTCTTGGTTACAAAAAACAGAGTAAATAATCTGATTAAGTGTCAAAACCTAACAATATAAATTAAATCATTTATTGTCAGACATCTAGGCACATAGATATATACCTAATAGACTAACATATAAAGTAAACACAACTTACGGCTCATTTACGACCTTGCCGCTGTGAGCGGGAGCTAAGCGTGGGGCGGCGAGCGGTAAGATCTAAAGTATGAAAATGTTTGAAGCACGCCACGAGACGCCGCTCATAGCGCCGCGCGCCCGCTTACTGAGGCCGCCCCGCTCGCCGCTAAGACCGAAGTTGTGAACAGGCCGTGCTTAGGGCTATGTTTAGTAAGTCTTGACGTTGCACTGTATTGCCAATATACTCGTACCACATATTGAAGCGTAAGGCAGAGATGAAGATTAAGATACCAAGGGTTGCGGGATTTTTCGAAAAAGTTACCGCAGCCCTGGGACGCAAAGATCAACTGAAAAAAAACCTGTTGGTTTTAGTCACTAAAAGCCTGACACTCCCTCTCGCTCCACCAGGTGGAAGGGCGCGTTAGACTTTTATTGACTAAAACCACGAAGCCGGCTTTAGCTGCACGACTGGTTTTCTATGTAGTAGTATGGATTTTTGTGAAAACCACGAACGCGGCTGCGGCCGCACGTGCTGCCGAGCTTCGGCTGCGAGTGCTGCCGCGACCTGCAGCTACAGCCGATCGCAGACCAGTAGTGCTGCGGCCGCAAGGCGATGTGCATGTAGTTACGTCACTCCAACCTGTTTAGACAAGCGCCGAAATAATCGCTACTCGGAGCCGATAGCGCTCATATTAGATTGAATTGTAGATTTCCGACTGGCATAACGTGCAGCCAGCCTCGGAATCACTCCTGGCTGCGGATGCAGACAACGGCTGCGTGTCATGCGTGTGCTACCTGCATTCGCAGCCTGTATCCGCAACCTGCAGCCGAGGTTCGAATGGCACCTTTAGTTGCCCTTTGCGTTCTAGGACCACGGGTAACCTCTTCAGAAGGCGACTCATGGCCCTAATAGGCTTCAGCCCTGCTGGGCCCCTACGGTTTTGCTGACATTTCTTTGAGACACGCGTAAAACACAACGTGCTGTCAAACCGGGCTTGGTCCTTACCAGACAGCAAGCTACTCATTGTTCGCCGTCCTACGCCTACGGTTACCGTAAATCATCCTGCGACCTCTTAATTAATTACCCATTATAATACGTTAATGATCTGTTTTAAAAAAAAGCAAGCAGCAAACTAAGAATCAATACAAGTAAAAATATTCACCAAACCTCCAACTACCCCACAGAAACACAATTTAATATTTCCGCGACCCCTTTCACCAGCACTATCACTAACAAATCCTTTGAGTGCTCAATCGTTAATACTACTAATTCAAATCCTCTTACATTGTACCATAGGCAGTGATGCAGACGGGATCCCGGTCAATTATAAGCTTTGATCATAGTTGCGGATGCCATGACATGGGTTCTCAGCTGACGGCAGCATGTGAGATCACTAGGTCAGAATATTCTTTGAGATTAACGAGAATGGATTGGCTTGCTTGAATTACGGAGGGATGTAAATTGTAAGTGGGGTTATGGTTAATTAGTCAACGGTAACTTAGTTTTCAATGGGTCTGAATTTCATGGAAATCTTTGCCTATAGAAAGTATCAAATGTATCGTTTAGCCACTGAATTTGTAACCCGAAATAGAAAGCGACGTCACCAATTTGTTTTTTTTTACCCGACTGCGCGACGCCGGTGAGGAAGGTTATGTGTTTATCAGTCAATGTATGTTTGTTCCTTTGTAACGCTCTAGAGAGCAAACACGTGGGCCGATTTTGTTGATTCTTTCGTCAATCAATTAGTTTTAGCCACGCGAGTATCACTAAAGACAAGACTGGAATAATAATGCAATATGGCGGCAGCTAGACGCCATATTGTGAAAAAATAATATTTCAACTTTAAATTGTTCTTTAATTCTTTATTGTACACTGTATCAACTTATAAGTGGATAACAGAGTTCATGTACACAGGTGAGCTTAACTCAAAGTTGAGTTGTCTTCCAGCAAATCATTGAGTGATAGAGAGAGATCACAATTAGGATCTAGTGCACAATTTTAAAATTAAAAATTATATATAAATATACCTACATACAAAAATACAAACATACATACTTACTACATATATATGTACTATGGCATTGTAAAAGGTGAAGCTCTTTAATTTTCTTCTTGAAGGCATCCAAAGAAGGACTGTTACATAAGGTTGTAATGTATGGCTAATGCTAATGTATTTAATTGTATTGCTACCGGCATTGATAAAAAGATAACTTGTCAAGACTTGCTCAGACTCGAGTATACAAGAATATGCTAAATGTCTTTTGCCATAAAACAAGCCAAGAGTCCATTCGTCATTACTCTGTTCAAATTCAACGTCCTTTTCATCACGATAACACAACAATTGCAAATTCTAGAAAACTCCCACCTTTCCTGAGAGATAGCGGCCAAACCCATCCGACCCGAGTCAGGCAAACCTACCAATACATCATTCAACTTCGCCGGGACTTTTTATACCGGCGACATTATCAAAATTGTGGAGGTTGCCTCCTCCCGTGTTTCACCTTAATGAGGTTCCCCCACTGTCTCCCGATTTTACAACTGCCGATAACACGGTTACATTGAATAATTGTCGTAATTTAGTCTGCCTTGTTACGTAAAAACATGATACTTGGCGGTTTTATTACGTATCGTTGTAGTGATAACGTGTATCGGGTATAGGGATCATTACCAGTGTTTTGGCTACGTTCTAATTATTATGTGAGGGAAATGGAATAGACTCTTTGAGATTAGAGATTGGGGTTCTTATAGGTGTTAAGAAAAATTAGTTATTGGCTAATGTTATCTACTTTTGAAATAGCTTATTAGCAGTAGTAATCAATAGTCAATAAAAGTTCAGTAGTCATCCAGTTAAAATTTCTATCAGCCGAGATCAAGGCCAAATGCTGACTCGACAAAAAAAATATATACTTAATAAGGGGTTATTTAATAAGTTATATCTTTGGATTGACTTGGAATTATAAGTTCAAATAAACTTCATATTAAAATTATGTTATTCTTTTTTCGAAATTAGGTATTTATTGGTACCTATCTTTGTGGTTTGTATTTTCTATAATATCGCTGTATTTATGGCCATTTTTTGTTTGATAGCCCATTTATCGAGAAAGGTTTATAGACTATATCACTCTAACGCAGTGACTAAAGACGCGAGTTAAACCGCGGGGGACAGATAGTAATCTATCTTCTATATACCTACATATATAAAAATTAATCCCTATTTCCCCTGCCTACGTCATCACAGCTGAACGACTGGACCAATTTAACCAATTCTTTTTTGTTGTGTAAAATGCGCAGAAAATTTCAGAAAACTACGATGAGTATTTAATCTTCGCGCGTTTGACAGTTCATCGCTGGACAACGTCCGTCGCGTCGGTTTAGCTAGTCAAGTATATAAATCATCAGAACGAATAAATCACACTAGTATTATATAGGCGAAAGTTTGTATGTACAATGCGTTCCAAATAAGAATAGGATCGATTGACAGGTAGTGACGTCACGTCATACTGTCAAATCGAAGAATTATTATGGTGAGCAAAACAAGAAAATTTTAAAATTTAATTTATTTACGAACTGTGAACGAAAATAGTTTAATCAGAATCCAGTTCTTCAATTTTGCTCATCTCTGAGTTCTTCAATTTTGCCCAATTTCTTGCGATTTGACAGTATAACGTGACGTCACAACATGGCGTCGATCCTATTCTTATTTGGAACGCATTGTAGGTATATGTGCGTGTGTTTATGTGTATCTTTGTTACTCCTTCATGCTCAACTCTTGGCACACGGGAAAACCATGTCCTGGAATAGGACATAGGATACTTTTTATCCTATATGTTTTTATGTTTTTTTTTGGGAGCAGTGGTGGCCGAGTGGTAACGGCCCCGACTTACGAATTGTAGGTCGCGGGTTCGAACCCAGCCAGGCGCATTACTTTGTGTAATTTATTTCATCACCACTGCTCTCAAAACGGTGAAGGAAAACATCGTGAGGAAACCGGCATGTCCTAGAATCAAAAATTCGAAGACATGTGACATTCACCAACCCGCACTGGGCCCGCGTGGTGGATTACGGCCCATTCCCTCTCCTGGTGAGAGGAGGCCTGAGTCCCAGCAGTGGGAACATTAAAAAGGCTGATTATGCTTTTTATGCTTATACTTTTTATCCTGGGAATAAAAAAAACCTGGTGGAAATCGCTTGGGATATTTATTTATTTCAGCAGCATTAAATTAATATTCTCATCATAGCTGAACTTTTTGGTTCAGAATAGCAATAGCCAATAAAAACTCAACTTACGTAATACCGACAATGTCTTTGTACACGTCAGTGGAGACGAACCTTGTAGCTTGCTAATGGGCGCGACTCGCGAACCCACCCGGTATTATTTACCTACCCGACAATTTTTCTCATTGGCCTACCTACCCTCATTTCAGACATGTTCGTCACTAATAGGCCACTTGTATGTTTTAATAACGCAAACGTTCCTCTGTATCATTATAATATCGGAACGCGAATTTTTCAATGGTTTTTGTTGAGATTTTTTCGTTAAAGTGGATAGGTTTTTTGCTTTGAGTTATGAGTTTTATTTATCTACAGGTTTTTTGAATCTCATTTTAGTGGCTGATTAATTTTAATATGGGAACTTCCACCACATCCTAAAGGGTTGACCAGACGGTTGCAAACTAGCGTTCCAACCAAGGTGACCAAGGGCGTTGAAGGTCATGGATTACAACTGCTGTCTACACGGATTGAAACTAGCAAGGTCACCTTGGTTGGGACGTTGGTTTACAACCATCTGGTCACCCCTTAAGTTTAAATATTTTAAACGAGACTAGCAGTTTTAGAAGATAACAAGTGATTCTCACAAAAAATCGTTTAAATAAAAACTTATTCAACTGAACATAATTCCTAATAGATACGCTATTCGGAAAGTATTACGTAGTGTCAAAATCCATTTATGATAGGTACCCATTATCTATATATATAAAAGGAGAAACTGACTGACTGACATATCAACGCACAGCCGAAACTACTGGGACTAGGAGCGTAAAATTTTGCACAAGGTTTCCTTTTTTAATGCAGGCGAGCACTAAGAGAGTATTTTTTAAAATTCACCCAATTAATTCAATTTAAGGGGTTGAAACGGGGGTCTAAAGTTTGTATGGAAAAACCTACTTTCACGCGGGCGAAGCCGCTGGCAGAAGCTAGTTATTAGATATATTAGAAATCAAAATCAAACTTCTGAATTGTTAAAAAGTCAGGCAGTCAGAGTCACGGTGGCCGGAAATCGGGATCAGGAGCCCAGCTCAAACACGATAGGGTTATCTTGTTGCGCTCAGTAGTTCTTATGTCCACTATTTGACTCCATCATCAGACTAACTTCTTGGTAAAATATTAATGCATTGTCATCCAAGATAAGATAAGATATATTTATTTGCTCAAACATGTGTACACATACAATATTAAGCTGTTGATCCCCGCATTAACGCCGGCGTTAACGCGCCATTGTCTATCTATTGTGTCTCTAATTACGCACTCAAAAGGTTAAAAAAGTGCATGCAGGATGACAAGAAAATAATAATTGGTTCAGACATGTTTGCCACATACTATGACGTGCAAATGTTTTGAATAAGTAAAAATTAAAAAGTTTAGGAAATTAACATCAAGTAATAAAATGTCAAATATGACGCCAAGTTACATAGGTAGGTATACCAAATATCAGCTCAATCGGTTCGGGGTAACTATTTCATAATGCATTTTCAAGATTTAGCCTAGACAAAGATATGTGTAATATGTCACAAAATTGAAGACTCCGTATGGTTGTTATAAATCTTTCATCATCATCATTTCAGCCGAAAGACAACCACAGTTTGACATAGGCCTCCCCCAAGTGTCGCCACAATGAACGGTCCTGTGCGTCTCGCATCCATCGAATTCCCACAACCCTGTAAATCTTTTAGATTATAATTACTCGATATATTATGAAAAAATCGTTTTGTATATGATAAATTACATCCAAATTCATTAGTTTCCCACATAACCGTGTCTTATTTAGAAAAAAATAGTCATAATAGTTTATAGGTAAGGGGTTGTTACAAGTCATATACAAAATATTTAATGTTTTTACCAGTCAACAAATTATTAAAAGTATCTTACATTATTGAACAATATCAAATAATAAAAGATGTTAAACCAATAAAAGAAAATGGAAGTAACTAATAAAGTCAGATCACACATAAAAAGAATTAGGTAATCAAAAGAGAAGACACAATAAATTTCAGTATACAATACACCACTAATTTTTAATTAGTACAAATACTTAAAGGGCTTATTAGAAAAGGTCTCGTTATTATTTAAGTAAAAACTCAATAAATAATATTCATAAACAGCAATGTTAGAGTTTGTTTATATCTCAAAATGTCACTCAATTTATGGAAATATTGTACAGTCTATTGATTTGAATGAAAAACAATGGAAAAACACTGCGCGTAGTATTTTCTAGCAGCAAATGTTATGAATAATTTATTCAATTATGAATTTACCAATTATGACAAATTTTCGTGGACAATTTTGGAATTTCATTTTTTTTACTTTTGACTACACAAATATTATTAGTAACAGGTAAGGATAGAGGCCCATTTTTTTGTACTAATTTAAAAATAGGGGTGTATAGTGTAATCCAGTACAGTGTGTGTGCGGTGTATTATAGTTTACAATTTCTCGCGATATTTTACAATCTAACGGCGTTTGCAATTTTCCGGTGACATATACTCGTACATACCTACAAACAAACAAGTTTGTAATAACTTTAAAACCATTCATAAAAAATCGATCCAAACCAATTAAGCTACCAATATAACTTCAATAACTTAATATAGTTAACTACTATAATTTTTTTCATCCCCACCTGTCCCCCGCGGGCTTAATAAGGCGTTGGTCGTTTGACGCGAATTTTTACGCTACGGTCCTTGGAGTTGCGGAACCCCATTTTTATGGTTTTCATTAATGAAGATGGCTTCGGGGCTGATCGTTCGAGTCCCTGTAAAACCTTGATGGGGTGATGTTTAATGCCTATTATTTTTTAAGATTGCAACTTGTGCTGTAGGTATTTCGACTGCACTCCTCATTTGAATGCCCCTGGGGATATGGAAATCAATTGTTTTAGTGTTTTGATTCGCAATTTTATGCACGGTTTTTTGAATGTTGTGCGTGTTGTGTTGTTTTTCGTTCGAGCGGATTAGTCCTATTTCGTATTGTCAACAGGCAAGCAATATTACCTATATATACATAGATGTCGTACCCATAATTATTTCATATACTAACTAGCCACTTCATAAAATAGCCATCTCAAAACTAACCTAACCTCGGCCATATCATAAAATGGTCAATTCTAAGATATATTCTACGACATATATATAATTTTTCTGTACGTGTACTTGTCGCCTAACTCGTCCTAAACGGCTTGACAGATTTGGATTGAACACGGTAGGTGGCGTTGCTATCGAGTTTTAAATTAATTTTGTTTACGGAAAACCAACTTTCGGGCAGGACAACGTTTGCCGAGATCACTAGTGTAGCTATATAATTGCACAAAAATTCGACACACCATTAGAGTCTTCACTTGGGTAGACCATGTTAATAGCACAAGATTTTTTATCCCTGGAATATATTCTCTTGAGATTTTCAACTTTTACGCGGGCGAAGCTAGCCGTTCATATATAATGATAAAAAGCAGTACCTTTAACTACATAAAGAAAAACGCTATCCAAAACATTTCTAACAAAATTCAATGTAACAAATTTTTGGTCCCTAGCTCCCATGTTTACGATAGGCAGTCGGGAAATTTTCTCCAGTCCTCCAATTCAAGCCGCATAACAAATTGACCGTCAAAAAAACAAATTCAATATAAAGAAACGGCCTTTCAATTATTCACGAATTCGGAACGAGTCCCTGTCCACGGCAGATCTTTATTCAAATCTGATATAGGCACCATAGAGCTAGGAATCGACGCACTGGCTGCTACTAGAAACGCCATCAATACCTACTAATATTATAATGATAAAGTAACTCTGTTTGTTACCTCTTGTCTCTCATCATCATCATCATCATTTCAGCCGATAGACGTCCACTGCTGGACATAGGCCTCCCCTAAATGTCGCCACAACGAACGAAAGGTCCTGAAGACCGCACCGGAACCGAAAAAACCGCGTACGCGCGTGCGTACCGGAAGACGCAGTGTTGGAAGGCCCCCTACAAGGTGGACCGATGACCTGGTGAAGGTTGCGGGAATCCGATGGATGCGAGACGTACCTCTTGATGGTTTTACGGAATTAGATGAAACTTGGTACACAGGTAAAACATGTTTTGGAACAGGACGTGTGATTTAATGGGATAATTGTCGACTATAAGTACCTACAAGAAAGGATTCGTATTTTTGGAATTTTGTATTTTTGAATGAATAAAATCAAAAACTAATAGACCGATTTTCAAAATTCTCTCCCCAGTAGAATGCTACTTTATCGTTGAGTGACATAGGTTATTTTCTACTGTCACGTGGATGAAACCGCTAGCTTCTGCTAACTTCGTAGAAAGCTTTTCCCAATGTTGAAGAACAAGACGCCTGAACCAACACTTAGGCACTATACGGTTTTGTATCCTAAGAGTTTGTTTCATTGGTGTCATTTTCAACTTTCACGCGAATTAAACTAGTGAAATGAAACGCAGTGCAGTGGTGGCCGAGTGGTAACGGCCCTGTTTTACGAGTCGTAGGTCGCGGGTTCAAAACCAGTCAGGTGCATTACTTTGTGTAATTTATATCATCACCACTGCTCTCAAAACGGTGAACGAAAACATCGTGAGGAAACTGGCATGTCCTAGAACAAAAAATTCTAAGACATTTGACATCCACCAACCCGCACTGGACCCGCATGGTGGATTACGGCCCATTGCCTCTCCTAGAGAGGAGGCCAGAGTCCCAGTAGAGGGAAAATTATAAGGCTGATTATGCTATATAATATGCTATATGCAATTTGGTCTGTGAGCTGAGAAAGAGTTCTAAGTATCCAGGGTTACGGAATTATTTGAAAGAGTCAACGTGGCGCTAGAACGCAAAGGACAACTGAAGAAATACAGGTAGATTTTAGGCAGCAAAAGTCTGACACTCCTTGAGAAGCTATTTGATGAATTTCCACCCCCCCCAAAAAGAATATTTATTGGTAAGCAAAGACACTCCTTGCCACATTTGTTTTGAATGGATGCCGTGTCTAGCAGTCTCAGTGTTCTATGGTAGCCATCTTAGCAGGTTTGCATCCCAAATCGGTACGCAGTTCTTTCGCACACTTCACCCCAACATTGCCAGTTTGATTGCTATTTTAATGCCTTCCCATCTTTTTCCTTTTGAAAATTATCTTTCAAATTTTCGGATAATAAGCGATGGACGGTGTATTTTTTGGAATAATCGGAGGCAGCTGACGTAGCTTTTTTTGTGAGGCCTGTTAATGTTGTTAAATAGGAATATTTTTAAGACACCGTCAAGATGTTAAATGTTTTTGTTTGTATTTGTTATTCAGATCTAGAATTGATTTACGTAAGAGTACCTACTTGTGCTTATTTTGGTGTTTTATAGGTAAACTAGCTGCTGCCCTAGGTACACCCGATTAAAACTAGAAAAAGGTACCAAAGGAATATACTCCCGAGATACAAGGTTTTCTATGTGCTAATCCAAAACATGGGTCCAAATTGAATCCAAGTCCGTTCAGCCGTTCGAACGTAAAGAAGTAACATGCACAAACTTTCGAGTTTATTATATTACCTAGTCTGATACTCCTAGTGTGTGTGTGATGTGTGTGTGTCTTTTTTTTATTCTTGATAGGTTCGCGCGGTCGACGATGGAGCGCGCTTACCTAGAAGTAACCTATTCACTCTTGACTTAAATATTCCCGGGTTGTAGCCATCAGGAAACAGATTCCGGCAAGGAATTCCACTCCTTAGCTGTACGCACAAAGAATGTGTTCCCAAAAAGTTTCGTGAGTATGGGCGGGATATCCACCATGTACCGGTGGCGCATTGCCGTACGCCTGGTGGTCCGATGATGGAACGGGCTAGGCGGAATTAGGTTATGCAATTCCGACGCACACTCTCCGAAATGCAACCGGTAGAAAACCGACAGGCTAGCAACTCGACCTTTTATATTTTTATTCTTCGCTTTCTGTGAACCAAGGTATCTGGAAACAGTGGTTTGTTTAAACAAAGTTTACGGCAAGAAGTGCTATCTATGAGCAGAGATCTCTGTCAACAGTGCTTCCTATGGACCGAGATATCTACTTACAATGTTTTCTATCAACAAAGTTTTCGGCGAAACGTGCTGTCTATGAATAGAGATTCTAAGCGTTGCTTTCTGAAGGTAGTCTTATCGTACAAGCGTGTTTCTATCTTAGGTTCGCTCTCTTTTACTTACACAACAAATCTTTTAGCTAAATATCTTAGGCGTCCATTACACGATAGGTTTTGCTGTCAGTTTTGCCACAGTAAATTTTTTGACTGACGAAAAACCGCGATAATGCGATGTTTGACGTTTGCATGACGAAAAGCTAATGGCGATAAAATTCCGTCATTCAAACATCATTCTTGATTGACGCCTGCATGACCGTTTACTGGACGCCTTAAAAAATTCTTGAGTTTCCTTTTTTTGTGGTGCCACGACAATTAATTAAATTAAGTTCATGAAAAATATGTCTTTGTGGCGTATTCGTATGGTTAGTAAATCACATCACCCTAATAATATTTATTTATGAGTGTGTGTTTGTTATTTGTTCACGTTCGAACGGCTAAACGGATTTCGATGAAACTTGGTATATGACCATGTCCTGGAATTATATATAATATAATATTCCACAACTATCACACAACGCCGTCTAGTCTCAAGCTAAGCAGAGCTTGTGTTATGAGTACTAGACAACTGATAAACATACTTATATAGGGTGACTGTTAATTAGTGTACGATACTTAAACTCGTGATTGTGCTCATGATAACAAACAATTTTTATTATGGGAGCAAAGCCGAAATCGCGAAAAAAATATCAGCTGTTCAGTACATTAGGCAAACATAAATGTACTGAACTACTGCTTTTTTTTCGCGATTTCAGGTTTGTTCCCATAGTAAAAGTTGTTAGTTATCATGAGCACAATCACGTGTTTAAGTATCATACACTAATTGCCAGTCACCCTATATATTTCTAAATACATACATATTATAGATAAATTACACCCAGACACAGAACAAATGATCGTGCTCATCACACAAACATTTGTCCTGGGTGGGAATCGAACCCACGACCTCCGGCATAGCAGTCAGGGCCACTAACCACTAGACCAACAGGCCAGTCTGAATCAGTCAGGTTAGTCAGAATTGCACATTGGATGCTTATTATCTCGGGTTTATTTTTCCTTAGGTCAATTTCCTACTTTCAATTTAAAAAATTGGTTTAAAATTAATTAAATTTCTGGTATATTATCCCATCATCCTACTAGTCTATTTTTTCTTCCATAAAAAAAAGCAGTAGTTCAGTACGGTCGTTGACCTCGGTACATACGGCTGTGTTTAGTAGAAATTACTGTCGATTTTAAAAGGAACACCACTGTTTCTCAAAGTTTCGTATTACTTCCACTTACTTTTTGGATATTACCATTTTTTTTATCTAAGATGGATACATACAAGTGTGGAGTGTGTGGCGACTCTTTATCCGATGGTGCACACTGCAAGTCTTGTAATCTCATGATGCATTTCCACTGCGGGGGCGTCACTGAAAACGGCTACGGCTGGGATCGTAAGCTAATATGGCGTTGTAGTAAATGCAGACAAGCAGGAAATGCCTTACAACCTGTGACGCCAATATCACCAACACCCGTGGCGGAACCCGAGTCTGTTGTCCTGCAGGAAATTCGAGCGTTGTCTTTGAAATTTTCCGCATTGGAGAATATGAAAGAAGAAATCGTCGCATTGAGGAATGAATTTGCCGAATTCAAAACGACCATGGCGAATCAGTACAGCGAAGTTATGAAAGAAGTCACTGGAAAACTGAATGATATGGAGCTACGTATCGTGAAAGTTGAAAAAGTCCAAGACCAAGTCGAGCAACTGCAAGCCCGTTTAGATAAATTAGAAGAAGATAATAACGTTAAAGATCAATGGTCGCGTATGAACAATATTGAAGTTAAGGGAGTGCCTCAGACAGGCAACGAGAACTTATTTGAAATAATAGCCAAAATCAGTGCTAAAGTCAATTACCCTGTCACAAAGAACCAAATTAACTTCATCACTCGAGTACCTACTAGCGAAAAAGACCGTATAAAACCTATTATAGTCTGTTTCTGCCAACGTTATGTAAAAGAAGATTTCATAGCAGCTGCTAGACACGAACTAAAGACATCACCCCTGACGCCAGTTAAAATTGGCCTAATTGGAAACCATAGAATCTTTATAAATGATCACCTAACAAAAAGAAACAAAATGTTACTGTCTAAAACTAAGAAAACCTCAACGGAAATGGATTTTAAATATGTCTGGGTCAAACATGCGAAGATACACGCAAGAAAAAACGATATGTCACCAACGCTGGTTATCAAATCGGAAAAAGATCTACAAAAAATAGTTTAAATTACTCAAGATTAAGCTGTTGATCCCCGCACGAACGCCGGCGGTCGTGCGCCATTGTCTTACTATTGTGTCTCTAATTACGCTACTCAAGAAGTTAATACCTGTCAAAACCGCTATCTTAATATTAAGTATTAGGTTTGTGTTTTCTAAGTGCGAGACAAATGTGTTTGAGAATCTTAGTCTTATGTGTGCTGCTTGCGTATTCCTATTAGTTTTGTGTCATTACACGGTGTGCCCAAGTAAGTCAGTTCAATGTTATGTTTGCAATGTCGCTTCCTGTTATGCTAATTTGAGCCTTAATTATCGCGTTATAGAGTACGCTTTCCCTCGTGGACCGTCCCCGATTATGACGTTTTACTCCGAGGTGCTCTTATCTCAGTGTAGGTCGTCGCTTATTGTTTCCCTTTATACCAGCTGTTTTTATAATGTTATTTTTATTGATCACTGTGTATTGCTGTGTCTATTACTTTATTTGACCGCTACCCATCTTATGCATTATAATAGTTGCGATAATGACCTACACTTGATTTTATCGGTTATATTTAATTTATTTTTGAGAAATCTTTATCTTTTCATAAGTTATTTAGTTGTAGTTAAAGGTAGTTATGGCTAAGCTTAAAATTTATTACCAAAACGTGCGTGGTTTACGTACGAAAACGAACATAGTGTTTCGCGGAGTTTGTCTTAGTTCCTACGACATAATTATATTTACGGAAACGTGGTTAGATGATAGTTTTAACAGCAGTGAATTATTCGATGAACGTTACCTTGTTTGGAGACGTGATCGTGACTACTCCCGAACCGGTCAGTTGCGTGGTGGAGGTGTTCTGATAGCGGTGAAACATGAACTTACAATAGTTGAGAGGTTGGATTGGCGTAGTTCTGCGGAGGATATTTGGCTATCCTTAATCCTTAAAAGGTCCAAACCACAGGTTAGTTACAATTTGCATATATGTGCGCTTTATTTATGCAAGGAAAATCTAGGTAATTCATATAGTACTCAGTTACGTAATTTCACGGATATTTTTAACAACTTAATTGTGTCTCATCCACTTGACAAGTTTTTGCTCGTGGGTGATTTTAATTTCGGAAATGACGTCGAGTGGTGTACTGGGGACATAGCCACTAATGGTGAGTTAATCCCACAAAATATTTCTTCTCAGCATGTTACTCAATTCTTCGATACACTACAAACATTCAACATGTCACAGTATAATGGTGAGCGGAATGTTAACTGTAGACTACTTGACCTTGTATTCTGTAACGATACTGTAACTGTCTCGGAATGTACGGACCCTCTGGCGTTGCCTGTTGATCTTCATCATAAGCCTTTATTTATTGTGACAAAATTTGTCGAAATACATACACTGGTCGATAAACCTAAGCAAAGTTATGTTTTCTCGAAGGGTAATTATGATGCTATTAAATCTGAGCTTGATCTGATTAACTGGCCTCAGTTCCTATCGTCAATAAACTTAGAAGATGCTGTCACTAAATTTTACAAGAAACTATATGAGCTTAGGGATATACACATACCTTTAAAATCGGTTAAACAATCCTCTTACCCTGCTTGGTACACCCCAGCACTAATTAAAATGATTAGAGAAAAATATAAGTATCATAAGAAATATAAACAATACAGTAATTTTTCTGATTATCATTCCTTTTCATTATTGCGTACCAGAGTTATTGAGTTGGAAAAAACTTGTTATGACAATTATATGACTAACATTGAGGCTTCTATTATAAAAAATCCAAAATCTTTCTGGACTTTTGTAAAGAGCAAGCGGAGGGCTGGCTCATTTCCTAATGAGATGTTCTACCGCGAGACTTCTGTGAATGCAGGGCAAGATATTAGCAACCTTTTCGCTAGCTATTTCCAGTCCACCTTTTTAGAACCTGAATCAACGGCTGATTATGAATGTAGTTCCAGTGAGCGATACAGTAATACTGCTATGTCTGTCAGCACAGTTGACATTAACCGCTCACGTGTATTGAACCTGCTCAAATCCTTAGACCTAACTAAATCAGGTGGCCCAGATCTTATACCTCCATTGTTCATAGTTTCTTGTGCTGACAGTCTTGCGGAACCCATTACTATCCTATTCAAGCGTTCTCTCTCTGAAGGTAAAGTTCCAAAGGTTTGGAAGTCTGCTTTCGTAACTCCAGTCTTTAAAAAGGGCGATAAAGCTAATATTGAAAACTACCGCCCCATTTCTAAAATCTGCCTTTTTTCTAAAGTTCTTGAACGTATAGTTTACACCGATGTCTACGCGGCTTTCAGGACAATTCTTGGTGATGAACAGCACGGTTTTGTTAAGAACCGCTCGACCACGTCTAACTTACTTCTATCACAGGAATTTATTACGATAGGCATGGTACAGCGTCAAGTTGACGTAATTTATACCGACTATAGTAAGTGTTTCGACCGTATTGATCATCGCATGCTTCTGAAAAAGCTGTTCCTCGCCGGAATTCACGGGGACTTGTACCGATGGTTCTCTTCTTATATAGAAAATAGAACACAGGCTGTCGTGCTTCAAGGGTATACCTCTGGTTGGAGTTCTGTCCCTTCAGGAGTGCCTCAAGGTTCCATTCTTGGTCCATTGTTGTTCATATTGTTCATTGCAGATATCAAACAGTGCTTCCATCATTCGTATATTTTACTATATGCTGACGACATGAAGATTCACAAAGTGATAAGAGACATGTCAGATGCATATCAATTGCAAGACGACCTGCACAGATTTGAGAGATATTGCATCCGTAACAAACTCCAACTGAATGTCTCTAAATGTTTCGTCCTAACATTCTCACGTCGTGCATCTTTGATAAATTTTAATTACACCATTAACAATCAACTCATTAGCAGACTAAATAGTATAAGAGATTTAGGGGTGATCGTAGACAACAAGCTTCTGTTTGATCAACATGTAAGTAGCATAGTTACAAAGGCATCGAAAGCTCTGGGATTTATTCTACGCACTACGGCCTGTTTCCGATCTCTTAAACCAGTTAAAATTTTGTATTGTTCTTTCGTACGTAGCCATTTAGAATACGCATCTCAGGTTTGGAACCCGCAGTATGAGACTTATAAGTCCCGTATTGAAGGCGTCCAAAGAAAATTTCTACGTTACCTAGATTATAGGGCACAGCAATACTCAGTTGACTATGAGCACCGCTGTAAACGGTACCACTTCCTTCCTTTGGAGATGAGGCGTCAAATTGGAGACTTAAGTATGCTGATGGGTATCGCAAATGGCCACATTGACTGTCCTGAACTCGTTTCTAATTTAGCACTACGCACAAACCTAATGGGATTACGTCTGCGACCAATATTAAGTGTACCTCTCGCATCGACCAATTATATGAAAAATGTTTTTTCAATAAGGAGTGCACTTGATTTCAATAGTTTTTCTAGGGACCTTGATATCGACTTGTTCAACACCAGTGTTGCGACCTTACGACGGCGAATGGCACAGAATTTTTTCTGTGATTAACTTCTCGTTAGTAATTTATTGATTTGTGTGTAGTTCCTTATTATCGATATATATTTTTTCTTATCTATGTGTGGAGGCTCGTAATTAGCTATTTAATAATGTTACAATGTTTATATCATTTTTCTTCTATTTGTCTGTGAGCCTTCTTTAAAATAAAATAAATAAATAAATAAATAAATAAATAAATAAAACATTAGACGGCTGTCAGGAATCCGAATGATGAATGTGCAAGCGATTGTTATTTCTGTTTGATCTTGATTAATTAGTGATTGCAAACAGAATGGGATATGACGACGCTGATGGGGAGCGATTACTCGTCAAATTGCTTGTTCAAGTTAATCTAAACATCGATACATTGGTGTTTAGGCGTGTTGAATAATTAGTAAACGATTATGAAGATTTGTTCTCGTGTGATTAAACGCAGTGAGACAATCTTGAGTAATAAATAAAGTAACAATTTTTAGGGTTCCGTAGCCAAATGGAAAAAAACGGAACCCTTATGGATTCGTCATGTCTGTCTGTCCGTCCGTATGTCACAGCCACTTTTTTCCGAAACTATAAGAATTATACTGTTGAAATTTGGTAAGTAGATGTATTCTGTGAACTGCATTAAGATTTTCACTCAAAAATAGAAAAAGAAACAACTTATTTTGGGGGTTCCCCATACTTAGAACTGAAACTCAAAATTTATTTTTCATCAAACCCATACGTGTGGGGTATCTTATATGGATAGGTCTTCAAAAATGATATTGAGGTTTCTAATATATTTTTTTTCTAAACTGAATAATTTGCGCGAGAGACACTTCCAAAGTGGTAAACTGTGTCCGCCCTCCCTGTAACTTCTAAAATAAAAAAAAATGATAAAACTAAAAAATATATATGATGTACAAAATATATATGCAAACTTCCACCGAAAATTTGTTTGAACGAGATCTAGTAAGTAGTGTTTTTTTAATACGTCATAAATCGTAAACCGCAATTTACCTTTCAAGTTTGTACGGAACCCTCAGTGCGCGAGTCCGACTCGCACTTGGCCAGTTTTTACAAATAAAATTCTATTTTTCTATTATTCTAGATCTACTAGGTAATATTGTAATAGGTATGTTAGCTATAACCTGGGGATCTTTCAAGTCAAGAGTGAATAGGTTATCTACTTCTAGGCACGCGTGCTCCATCTTCCATTATGGCTGGTCCTGTGCGTCTCGCATCCATTGGTTTTTGCGAACCTCACCAGGTCGTCGGTTCACCTTGATTTCCATACATTGTCCACTCTTGAAACAGTAACTTACGTAACAGTGTATAGGCTTACGCAGGCCGGGACGGCGGCGTGGCAAAGGATTTAATTTTTTACCAATAGACATTTAACCATATCGAAATAGAAATACGACATAAATTCCTATGCTTTAAAATGATCCCGTGGCGTCGAAAGGGATATCATCACACGGCATTGAAAGACGCGTCACGGGCTCCCGCGGCAGGATGCCGTGGCGCGCTGCGATAGGGGACGGCATGCCGAAGGACGCCAGCGCCCGCCAACACTATCAAACGTTACTTATGACTGAAATATGTATCGGGCAGTAGAAGCTGCCGTGTCATACTTCGACGTGACGCGGCATGCCATGGCAAGGCGCTGGAATGCCGCAGTATCTAAGTGGCTAGTGTTCGCTGACTGGCGGCAAAATCCTTTGCCATGCCGTCCCGGTCTGCGTAGGCCTTAAATCTACACTGTAAAATGTCAATTTAAGAGTTATCTTCAAACCAGGGCCACAGGATCGGTCGAAAGAATTACCGCGGCCCTGGAACGCAAAGGGCAACTGAAGAAACACAGGTGGATTTTAGTTAATAAAAGTCTGATGATGATGATGATTCTCACTCCACCCAGAGCATGGAGAAATTAGATATTTGAAAAATTCCCACCAACAAAGAAAAAAGTTACAAGTCTTGTTGAGTATCGGCAAATCTTCTACAAAAAGCCGATGATAATGTACCTTTTTAAAACTAACAAGGTATCAATAACAAGCAACCTTATCACACAATCGCTTCAAAGCTCCCACGGACATAATCGCCCGGCGGTCTTTAAGACAGTCTCCTCGAAAGGGGAGGGCGGGGTGATGATGGCATTTTTTTTTTCAAGTCGTCAGATAGATTGGATGACACTCGATCTCCCCAAGAGGGCGAAATTAAAACGGCGGCGATGAGCCAAGCACGAAACGGCCGGGGAATTATTTTCCGTTGAGTGATTCTCGGCCATAAAATTTCTGATTGATCAATTCATCCGGTGTTTCCATTCCATCGTAATGAAGAGCACGTTGCTGGTCGACAATTTTTTTCCTCTATTCGTCCCCCGCCTCTATTTTTCCGCCTGTTTTCGCTTTAGTGGGTGTTTTATTAATTTTCTCTGCGTGTTTTTTCGGTCGTTGTCCTTTGAATTTGCATTCGGTTTTTTTCGATAGTCGAAAACAGATTTGGGGTATTTGTTCCAAAGTTTTTGTTTGCATTGGAATCGTATTAACAACGTTCCGATTTTATATTCTTTTCTTATAGAAACATATCGATATATCGACGACATGATACATGGCTTGTATGGCCTGCAGATAATTGTTCCAGCTCTGGGTGTCTTAAATGTAGTATGAGGTAACGTTGTTTTTAGGGTTGCGTACCTTAAAAAGAAAAAACGGAACCCTTATAGGATCACTTTGTTGTCCGTCCGTCTGTCTCTCTGTCTCTCAAAACCCTTTATCTCGGGAACGCGAGGAAGTATCGAGTTGAAATTAAAACTATGAACTCAAGTCTACGGAGCTAAGCTGTGAAAAAATCAAACTTCTAAGTTAACGTTAGATACGGCCGTTTATGTAGCAAAAAACTTATATTTCCACACTCTCAAGGAAATCAAAATTCATCCCCCCAATCACCCCAAAAAACAATTCATTTTCCAATTCATTTCCCGTTGACCCAGAATCCTGAAATTTGACATAAACCAGGTCTTATAGCACAGATATAGGAATAATTCTGAAAACAGTGAATTTGTTGTTACCTACGTCACAAAAAAAAAATTGTGCTTCCGAAAAATCTTCGAGAATTGAACTATTTAAATAAGTTAGTTTGTACGGAACCCTCAGGGCGCGGGTCCGATTCACACTTGCTAGTTTTTTTTTTTTATTGAGTAGGAGAAGAAACGATTACTTACGTTTAGACTAAGCAAAAATGAAGGTATCCGCAGGAAAACCAAGGTTACGAACGTATGATACGGGCAGGGCACATTGCTCGCAGAACAGGTGGTCGATGGGCCTAAAGGTTCTGGAGTGGCTATCACGTACCGGAAAACGCAGCATTGAAAGGCCTGGGTCGCGGGTATCCGATGGATGCGAGACGCACAGGGCTGGTCATTGCGGCAACACTTGGGGAGACCTATGTCCAGTGGTATACGTCTTTCCACTGAAAGACGATTTTGAAAAGACAAAGCTACACCTAATTACAACTACATGTAATTGTCCACCTTCACAATTACTTATATCACCAGCTGATCCCAACACAAATCCCAATAAAGACAAAACAATAAAACGCATCACAAACTTTATCTCCGCCACTAAAGTTGTCACACGATCAGGTCCACGCAACCCAGTCCTTATAGCGAAGCAAATTTTACTGCGGGTCCTTCACGATATTAAGAGGGAAAAGGGGGATAATGGACACCGATCCGACGGACAAAGCTTCGGCGGCCATCATTTCGGTCACATTTCATTAAAAACAACAATAAGCACGATAACGACTGTTCGGGTGGTCTGCGGACGATTTTGATCGCGTTTTCTTGTTTTTGTATTTATGTGTGTGTTGGAGAATTTTATGTAGTATGCCGAGTGCAAAGCAACGTCCTTCTAATTATCTACATGTAGAAGAAGGATGTTGGTTATTTTATAAATATTTGCCAATTATTTGCTCGGTATTGCCTCGATCCTTTGAATTTGATACCGTTGCTAATGAAATTATAATTTTTATTTATTTATTATATACTTACTTTATTGTACACCTCATTATGTGGGCAGGATAAACATATACAAAACCAAAGTGTACAAAGGGTGGTCTTATCACACAAGGCAAACTCTTACAGACAACTTTAGGATGGGCTGAACTAAAGGAGATAGATTTGGAGCGGTCAGTGTACAAAAATCATAAATAATATTAATTACACATAATAATAAAAATACATATATACAATAATAATGAATAAACGAAAATACATATATACAATAATAATAAATTACTCTTGTATCGTGAGTGCGTTTACTAACATATAAACTCACATACACAATACAAGACACCCAAACCCGGAACAAATATTCGTAGGTCATACCAATATTTGTTCCGTGCAGGAATCGAACCCGCGACTCGGAGTGAAACAGCCAATTGGTCAGCCACTGCGCTAACCGTGCCTTCAAATTAATAACAGTGGTGTCCAACCAAGGTAACTATTACAAAGTTATATTTCATTAGTCAGACAAATTGTAGTGAGTTTCATCCATGTGAAAATATGTTATGTCAGATCGCTCTGGGATCTTGGGCTATTGTGTAAATGTGCTCTTGATAAACTAGTGCGCCTCATCATCGATTGCATCACTGCTTACCATCAGGTGGCATCACCGTCAAGCACTGGTTTACCAATATCAATAAAAAAAAAAACTCACAGTTCCATCGGTACATTTTTCTAACGCAATTGAGCCATACATTCCGACTTCTTTCAAGTTTATTAAAAAGCTCCAAAAATATACCTGATACGAACACCAATCCCCCTCATTACGGGAGCCCATTCAATTTTAACGAGATCGTATACGTCGTAAAATGCCTTTGATGTTAATCTATAACGTGGCTCCTCGATCTACCGATAAATAACGAATAAACAAACAAAAGAAGGAAAAAGCGAAGATGGGCCGTCGCGCCCCACTCTCCCCTCGGCATAATTTCATTATTTGCTTCGAGCACATCACTTTAAAATATTCTCAATCTATACGAGTACAAGGCGCTGACGCCGTTATTACCCACTAGTGTTTTTTTCACGGTTTCGCTCCTTTTGTTTTTCTTTTCTAGAATTTAATTTTATTCGTTTCTTTTTGTCTTGTGATTTTCTTTTATTGTTGAGGTTTCTCGGTCAAACTTTTTTTTTTTTAAAGTGAGTAATCATCCACTCGACTGGGCCTGTTGGTTTAGTGGTTAGTTGCCCTGACTGCTATGCCGGAGGTCGTGGGTTCGATTCTCACCCAGGACAAATGTTTGTGTGATGAGCACAATCATTTGTTCTTGTCTGGGTGTAATTTATCTATAATATGTATGTATTTAGAAATATATAAGATGTTTATCAGTTGTCTAGTACTCATAACACAAGTTCTGCTTATCTTGGGACTAGACGGCGTTTTGTGTGATAGTTGTAGAATATTATTATTATCCAATGACTTCTCCCACTCAGAGAAGTCATCTCTACTTCTCGCGGGAGGGCGTGTCAGACTTTTACTGACTAAAATCACACCTGTGTCCTTCAGTTGCCCTTTGCGTTCTAAGACTACGGGTTTCCTTTACAAAAAGTCCCCGCGGCCCTTGCGAACATTGGTTCTGCTGGGCCCCTACTCTTTGCTGACATCCCTTTGAGGAGCGCTTGGATCACTACACGCTGACGACGACTCTGTCCGGTCAATTACCGGACAGCCGGACGACGAGCTACTAAAACCACACCTATGATCTTTCTTTGCCCTTTGCTTTCCAGGGAAAAGGAATGCCGTGGTGTGTTTCGGAAGTAAACCCATGGCCCCAATATGTTTCGGCCCTGCTTGGTCCCTATTGTTTGCTGACATCTCTTTGAGGCGCACGTGTCGGTCAATCTTATTGTTGGACTGGTGAAGTTCTAAAAACAAAAGTATATTGAGAATAAAACTCAGGTATAGAATTAGCCGCGGAACAACCTGAGATGGTTGTAGCTATCAGGAAACACATATATTTTACACTCTTTGAGTCAAGAGTGAATAGGTTACTTCTAGGCAAGCGTGCTTAATCGTCGACCACCATCGGTTACCATCAGGTGAGATAGTAGTCAAGGGTAATCCTATCAATAACAATAATAAAGCCATAAAAGGCCATATTTATATTCTTAAACTAAAGTAACGTATCTTTAGATACTGAAACATCACATAATCAGCCTTATAATGTTCCCACAGCTGGGACTCAGGCCTCCTTTCTAAGAGAAGGAATGGAAGGTAATCCACCGCGCAGGCCCAGTGCGGGTTGATGAATGTCACATGTCTTCGAATTTTTGGTTCTAGGACATGCCGGTTTCCTCACGATTTTTTTCTTCACCGTATTGGGAGCTGTGGTGATAAAATAAATTACGCAAAGTTATGCGCCTGGCTGGGTGGGATACAGAAAAAGTGAACCAAAATGAGCTTGTCAAATTACATTTAAACTATAACTTGACTGGTCTGTTGGTCTAGTGGTTAGTGGCCCTGACTGCTATGCCGGAGGTCGTGGGTTCGATTCCCACCCAGGACAAATGTTTGTGTGATGAGCACGATCATTTGTTCTATGTCTGGGTGTAATTTATCTATAATATGTATGTAGTTAGAAATATATAAGTATGTTTATCAGTTGTTTAGTACTCGCATCACAAGCTCTGCTTAGTTTGGGACTAGATGGCGTTGTGTGAAAGCTGTGGAATATTATTATTTTTAAACTATATATACCCTATTAACTAAAACATAAAAATACCCCATAGAAACCCCTAGATGCATACAACAAACAAATCGACAACTTTTTCTAAACATTTCACCTATAGGTGTTGCCTCCCCCGGGGGAGGGACCGCAGGGTAAAGACGTGTTTTTGTCGTGTTTTTTTAGTGAAAAACAATCATGAATTAGCGGGACGCGTTTATTAGTCGCAAGCGATTTCCTCTTTTAGGGTTCTGTTGGCAATTATAACCAATTATAATGACTGATAGGTTTTAATTTTATGTTAATTGATTTTAATTTTCTAATGTACTTTGATTGACACGTTCAGTTAAATTGAACGAATGATAATTAAATTATGATTTGAATAATATATAAAAAAATTAAAACGAAGATTTCATTTTATAGTTAATCTACTGACAATTCTTTGCTCTGATGATTTTAGCTTCTTGTCGGTTTCCAAATTGATTTTAGATGTATTTTTATTTTATCATATTTTTTAACTTTAAAATAAAAGAGAATTGAGAAAAATAACGTACCTACAAGCGATTTTCGGTAAATGATAAATGATATTTATTTTGCAAAGAAAACGCTTTTACACATAAATTTTTTGTCAGTTTAAACTAGATGAGGCAGGTGTTTCCTAGCCGACTACCCGGAGAAGAAACACCGAAATAAACCCGTGGGTCAAAGTATTTTTTTAAGTCCAGATGTACATCAAACATTTAATGGTAAAAACGAAAGTCACCATTGTGTTTTTATTAACTCTCCGCTCTTCAACTCTACCAACATTTAAAAAAAATATTGAGCTTGCACAACCAATCCTATATAAAATTAAACTAACATAAAAAAAAACATACGGAACCAAAACACAGTACCGGTGAATTTAACTTAATTTTTTTTTACAGTTTTCACATTATTCGAGACTGAGGCCCGTGCAAAATTTATATTAACAAGGTGTGCAATATTGGCGTACATCATCGGGGGACTTCGGGCGTGTTCGGACGTTTCCGGACGGCGCGGCGTTCTTGTTCGAAATTAAATTGTTCGCCGGCCTTGATAGGACATTGGAATTGATTGGGCAGGTGTAATATGGTCAGTTGGTTATAGAAATGGTTATACCTATGGATAAATTTTATTTAGCCATATTGTTATTGGTAAATTATATACTTTATTGTAGATACATGAATAAAGATCCTTTCTACTATCGAACAACCCGACGCTGCGACGTACGGCGAGTGTCCACCCGTACGGTGTTGACACCTCTACGGTCTGGACTAAGCGTTTCGCCTCGTCGTTTATACCGTGTACATCGCAGAACTGTAACAATTTGCTTGCAGCGTTCTTCCCGTCACCCGTCCAATTATAACTTAGGTGTATTTAAGGCTTGAGTGAATAGGCTCTTAATAGAGTGCTTCACTATCTACGATTGCATCACTACTTACCATCAAGTGGGATCGCAGTCAAGCACTGGTTTATACCAATTAAAAATTAAAAAAAAAAGAAAACGACTAAAAACTAAAACACATATATATCGAAAGATACATTCATTGACTGTTAGGCGGTGCGAAGTTGGCCGGGTCAACTAGTCTAGGTATAATATGTATGTATTTAGAAAATATATAAGTATGTTTATCAGTTGACTAGTACTCATAGCACAAGCTCTGTTTAGTTTGGGGCTAGATGGCGTTGTGTGAAAGCTGTGGTATATTATATTATTATGTTATCTTAAACATATAACTACTTCGGCGGCGCGTGCCGTTCCACGCGCGCCTCAAGGAGATGTCAGCAAATCGTAGGTGCCCAGCAGGGTCGAACCTACTGGGGCCACGGGTAGTGTGAAAGCGAAGCCCGGGGCCCCGGGATGAAGGCAAAGAAGGAACAGGAGTGGGTTTTTAGTCAGTAAAAGTCTGACACTATCTCTCGCTCCGCCCAAGAGCGAGAATTGTCATTAGATGATTTTCCCACCTAAAAAAAAACATATAACTACTATTAAGTATTTATGGTAAAAAAAAAACCCTTAAGATACATTCGTTGTTATCGCCTAAACCACGCAGTAGTTTCCAGAAACAGTTTCCTAACGGAAAGGTCTTTTCCGAGTACTTTATGTCAGGAAACTGATGGGTAATAAATGTATTCTGAAATAAACATTAGCTTTCGTATACGCACATACAAAATCGAAATAAACTTGACTATAGAATCACTTAAATGGACAGTGACAAGAGTGACCATGGAGTTTCTTGTTGGTTCTTCTCCATAGGAAAATACCAATTGGAACCGTGTACCAGCTTCTGACGTTTTATAAAGCTCCATGTAGGCCTATGTGTAATAAAAAACATTTTGAATTTGAATGTAATCGCATAAAAGATTGATGTAAAACCCAAGAAAATTTGCTTGGCAAGTCAAGGTACATACATGAGTGCAATATCGAAGATACAACGGAAACTGTACATGAAAAGCATGAAAACCTCGGATTATAGTTACTGTGGATGAAATTTAAAAAATGATATGTTATGTTTACCTAATAAAATTTATAAAAATTTTACTTATCTATTAAAAAATAGTGATCATCATTTTGAAAAACAAAAGATGATTACAATAGTACAATAGTATCTCAGGAACTACTTTTACTTTTACTTTTTAGTTTTAATTGAAAGTTAAACTTTTTTAAACATATTATTAGCTAATCACAATAACTGTAATCCGAAGTGAAAACCCCCAGGCACTCCACTAATAGTAAAAAGACATTTGTTTTTAAATAATGACCCTCATTAAAAATTACTCCTGTCTCGTAGATGTGTTTACAAAACATCTAAACTCACACACATAAACATATTATTATTACATAAACAAAACCTCCCAGGCCCAGAACAACTATCTGTAGGTCGTTGAAATACTTGTTCCGTACTGGAATCGAACAAGCCAATTCTGACATAAGGGTCCTTTTCCACTCGCCTATCGTCAACATCGAGCATGGTTTAAAAGCTTGTTGCTTCATCTACTGCAATCTAACGTGATGTTTGATGGAGAGGCGATGCAAAAAAAAGAGAGATAACGCCTCAAAACTCTGTTAGCATTCGGTAATTCCGTGATTTACTCGAATATTTCACAAAACTTGTTCCAGGAAATTCGTGTTTTTTTTTTAACCCTTTAAGATTTTTTGAATAATTGTTGTCATTCAGAATCTCGATTAAATGTGCAAGGAATTGATGAACTTTTTTATATTTTTAATATATGAGTACCTACATTATGGAGGGCCAAAGTTCACGTAAAATAGCAGATTTTCAGAGGTCTTTACTAGATTAGTTTTATGTTTTTATTTCTATAGAATCTTCTGAATATAATCTATATCCACAAGATAGCTGTATATCCAAAATAGCTAGAGAAAGATGTATAATAACATCATAATCACGTTAGAGCGGTTGTATGAAAATGTACCTCGAAAAGGACGCTCTTAAATCAACCGAATTATACTCCTCAAAAAATACATTTCAACTTTACAAAACGTCTGTTTTCCTATCAAGAAAACTTGCCAGTTAATAAACAATAGCTTACTACACGAACAAGTCATATCGTTCAGGACAGGCGAGACGTGTTCGTTAATATGAAAATTAGCTGGAATGAGGCGCTCTAGGAAATTGGCTGCACCTCCGCGTTAGAGAGAAGTCGACGTAGCTATGCATCGATGGTGCAGGATTTTGTACCAGGCGTCCAGATTATAGGAGGAGTCTTGTGGGAATGTATGGTATTAAAGTTGTGAAAGGAGATAATTAACTTGTATGCATCAATGATGCAGAGTGTTGTTTAAGGCCTCATGATTTATAGTCTTCTGGTAATTTAGGGTGCAGGATTTGGTACCAGGCTTCCAGATTACAGAAGGAGTCTTCTGCGAATGTATGGTACTATAGATGTGGAAGGAGATAATTAACTTCTCTGCATCAATGATGCAAAGTGTTGTATAAGGCCACCCTATCTATATACTTCTAGTAATGTATGGTATTACGGATGTAGACTGAAATAAGTTAATCGATGGTACAGGATTTTGTACCAGGCTTCCAGATTATAGGAGGAGTCTTCTGGGAAAGTATAGTATTAAAAATGTGGAAGGAGATAATTAATTAACTTATATATGCCTCAATGATGCAGTATGTTGTACAAGGCTTCCCTATTCATAGTGTTCTGGTAATGTATAGTATTACGGATGTAGACTGAAGTAAGTTAATCGATGGTGCAGGGTTTTGTACCAGGCTTCCAGAGTCTTCTTGGAATTTTAATTTTAATGTGTGCTGTTTTTAGCTTAGACATATGGACTGGGAAATTAACTTCTATGCATCGATGGCGCAAGATTCTTTACCAGGCTTCCAGATTATTCGACAAGTTCTCTGGGAATGCATGATGGCTATTGGTACTGTAATAGCTTGGCAATGTGGACTGAGAAATTGTTTTCTATGCATCGATGGTGCAGGGTTCTGTACCAGGGCTCCAGATTATTACTTAGGGGGGTATTAGTAGTATATTAGCTTAGGTATGAAGACTGAGGTAATTATCATACAGTATCAGACTAAGGTTTATCAAATATAAAAAAGCCAACCTTAGCATTAACTAAATATTAGCTCGTTTCATTTATGATGGCTAAAATTGTTTAATAGTCTTTGTTATTAACAGGTAGTGTTGTTAGAAAACGTTAATTAGAAAAGGGTGTACTTTTCAGAAACTCAATATGATAATTTGATAAAATCTTTGAGATACTTCCCCGTAACCAAAACTAATAACATCCACTTATACGGGGAAAACCGACAACAGCGAGCTAATATAAAATTCGTTTGAAACGTTCATTAAATCGTAAACAAAAAATTGTAGACCGACAACCTAAAAATATATCAAAATATCTCGCCTCTCCTCTGAGAGAAAAACGGTTTCCTATAGCGTTTACCAAGAAAAATTACATATACGGAACTAAAACGTCACAAAGTGTACGAAGAACAATGCAGTTACGTCGTTTTTCTTTTGAGCGAGCCACAGAGCGGCCATAATGGCTCGCTTTGACTTACTAGATGGAATTTTTAATGCAATAATTTCGATAATTTATCGCTAGATAGCGCTCCTTTGTGGCAGGGGCGTTCGGGGGAGGTACACAAATTGGTTTTCTTTTTATCAGTAAACATTAGGAGTGGTCTCGATTGACCTCCGGCTGTTGTGATACACGGATGGAGAAGATGTTTAACTTGTTTGCTTTCGTTCTGTTGGTACGTAGATAACATACATGGTCAACCCTTATTTTTTGGGGTGGAGACCATCAAATAACTTCTCCCGCTCTGGGTGGAGCGAGAGGGCGTCTCAGACTTTTTCTGACTTAAACGTACCCATGTTCCTTCAGTTGAGAATCATGGTGATGATTCTTTGGTAATGGTAATGATTTTTTATTTCTTTTTCTTGAGGACCATTAGTCGAGTCGAGGCTTCAGTCTTGAGCATCGACGCCGAGTTGCTAGCCTATCAGTTTTCTAGCGGTTGCATTTCGGGACGTGTGCTTCGGAATTACATTTTTTTTTTATTCTTGAGTTCGCGCTTGACCGCTATCTCACCTGATGGAAAGCGACGATGCGGTCGACGATGGAGCGCGCTTACCTAGAAGTAACCTATTCACTCTTGACTTAAAGATTCCCGGGTTTGTAGCCAACAGGAAACACAGAACAGGGAACATAGCCTAGTTCCTAAAGAACTTGCAAAGGGTTTCGTGGTCAACCCTCAAGATGAACTCAAGAACTCAAGATGAAGAAGAACCCTCAAGAGAGAAAGAATTTTCCATCCTTTTTAATTTAAATAATTTTACTTTAAAAAGATTATCGATTGCGCTTCAACATTTTTTCAAAGAATCATCAGCATCATTTACTTCCAACGCTGTGTCTTCCGGTACGTGGTAGCCACTCCAGAACCTTTCGTCCCCATCGACCATCTGTTCTGCGTTCAATGTGCCCTGCTCAAAGAATGTACGTGTGGAATCATGGAGGAGCGCTGGCCTGATGCTGCGTAAGGGGCGTACGTGACCCACCGCTCTGAGATTTACTACTCCACCGCGCACATGTATGATGATGGAAAGTAGCAGGACCTGAACTTAATGGAGCACCAATGGTATAATTGCTGCAAGGCATTCCAATGTCAGGATAAAGATTGAGAAAAAGCAACACGATCGCTGAATGTGTTTAGCTAATTAATCTAGGAAAACAGTTGCACGAGCCTGTGAGACAGGCCACTGAAAAGCTAGTGGTCGATAAAGCAAGAACACAAAAAACTTTGAACTTTTAAAAATGTGGTCAATGATAACTAACCCTCCTATTATATGTCATAAAGTATAAAGTATATATACATATTTATCTGCGTATGTATATATATTGTTTGTATTATATGTATTTTACAAACCATATTTTTATATATGTAAATAGTACACCATGAACTATCTTTTCTCCTCCGTCAAATCCATTCAATCGATAAGACCGACATCGTTACATCCTATTATTAATTTTAAGTTACTACTGTAAGTACCTGAATATTGTATGGTGTACAATAAAAAGTATATCGATCTATCAATACAGCTGAATTATTGCTGCAGCCAAAGTATCAACCGTCGGAAGGACCAACTTGCAATCCGGATCCCAGCCCCCCTTGCCAATGTGTCCCAAAACTCTAGCTTTCAATTCAAAAGCGTCACTTTTGAGGCTCCGCGGCGCTCCTAATGAAATACGTGACGTTATTTAGCCCTGGCCTCTCCCGGTAATTTGCGGTAATGGAAAGATGGCCGCAACGATTTCGCGAACGGTTCAACGTTTATTTTTTTCATATTAAAAATAATATCCCATGTTCAAGTTGGCGGAAAATTTCGTTTGTTCTGTATTGTTTAGGAGTAATGGCGTTTTGTTTGGGATGTCTTTGGCTCTTACTGGCTGTAAATTGGCTTCGAAAGCCGCTTGTTGTTTTGCAGAACGAAATCAGGTTCAAAATCTTCAGTTTATGAATGACTAGTATGTAAACATTATCCCAAAGAACATACGCTCATATTATATCTCATAATCAGCTTTATAAAGTTCTCACTGCTGGGACTCAGGCCTCATCTCTAGCAGGGGAAATGGGCCGTCGTCCACCAAGCGGGCCCATTGCGGATTGGTGGACGTCACAATGTCGATTTTTTAGGCCTAGGACATGCCGGTTTCCTCACGATGTGTTCCTTCACCATTTTGTGAGCTACGGTGAAGATATAAATTCCACAAAGTAATGCGCCTGACAGACTTTGAACCCGCGACCTACATACTCGTACGTCGGGACCGTTACCAAAGGAAGTAGTGACGGGTTATTAGTAACTAAAAATTATAATAATTTATTAAAATTGTACGTTTACAAAAGTGTACATTTAGCTAACAGTAATAAGATTTTCCATACAATTACAGTGTCTAAGAATAAACTAAAACTAAGATATTATTATTGAAGATGCAATTAAAAGTGGTTCGGAATTGCAATGTTTGGTAAATTAAACTCAGAGCTACCCCTTGCCGGAGATACATCTTTCCACTTCTTCCCTATATGGCAACCATGTAACACCATAATTAAAAATTAATACTACCTTCAAAAGTTACGATACAAAATCCTTAAAGCATTACGTCAGCATTACGTTAGGTTTGTGTAGACAAAATGGCTCCGTGCCAGGATATCGGCTCGGCTGTGTGCGCTGCTTAGATACCGTCTTATTAACTGTATGATGAGATAATTTGATACACGATCTGGGAAAATAAGATAAAAATATTGAGGTTTAGGTTAGGTTTTTGGCTGTCGTCCTGGAACTCAATCAGTAAAAATCATTGGGCCAGCTAGGGCCGACACCTGCCACCAGGGCTTCGGATTTTTCGAAGGAGTTACGTTGCCTTCGAAAAAGAACAGCTGAAGGAACACAGGTAGGTTTTAGTCAGTAAAAGTCTGACACTCCCCGCTCCACCCAGAGCGTGAGAAGTTATTCGATGATTTCCCACCTAAAAAAACAAGGCTTGTCATGTTATCAAGGGACCATTGGAATTACATCGTTCGAAGACTATGTCAAACAAAATTACTATAAACATGTATAGGGTTGCCAGGCCTTCAAACCGAAAAGCCAGACAGACCAGCCAATTTAGCCGGACATTCGAGTAAAATGTCCGACAATTTTTTTTAATTCTAATGAAACAACAATAAAATTGGCCTAAAAAAAAAATTGTCTAATTTAAAAAGCCGGACAGGTCAGACTCCGCCCAATTTGACCGGACACGCAACTAAAAATCCTGACCCTGTCCAGCTTTATCCGGACGCCTGGCAATGCTAAACATGTACAAGCTCAAAAGATCACTTAGCTTAATTTCTGGACTTCTTTTAAGTCTTCCTGCAAAACATATTACACGAAAAATATGATATGCTTAAATCAACGTATAACAACAACTTACCTTGTTAGCATTAGAGCTGATGGAACGATACTTTTAAAGGATAGTTAGTGCCTTAAAATAAGAGAGATTTGAGTAAGATAGGAAAATAATTAAATTGTTTAAGTCAGTTTTTAATAGACTATGGGTGGATTTCTGAATTGAGTATTTAGACTTAAGAATGTCTCAAACCATACTTAACTGCCAAATTTTGACAGGTTTTCAGGGCAAAGTAGAGTTTGAGTAATTCTCAACTTCAAATGCTTAAATCAGAAACCGAGGGTTAGTAACAGGAGTGCCGAAACTATATTGTGGCCGGAGAATCTCAAGATCCCAAGAGCCAGCCTACAGCTCTTGACGGTGCCTGCTAGGACCGACGCCTGCTATGGCTTCATGATTGTTTGAAATAGTTACAACGACCCTGGAAGGCAAAGGACAATTGAAGGAACACAGGTGGCTTAGTAAAAGTCTAACACTCCCTCTCACTCCACCCAGTGAGGGAAGAATTATTCGATAATTTCTTATCTCAAGCCTGCGGTACAGTCTACAATACCCATGATCTTACCTGGCTGCAATTTTGTGAATGGAGTTTATATGATCCAGTAAGCACTGATACAATACGCTCAATTTCTTTCCCATTTTCAATAACATACCTATCTACCTAGGTGCAATTGTCGACCACATCGTCACTTTCCATCAGGAGGGACAATAGTCAAACGCGAGTGCAAATGCGTTTGACTACTATAAAAAATCTACTACTACGACTATTTATAAAAATAATAAAAAAAATAGAGCATTCAACTTTTCAGGGTTCCGTACTTCAAAAGAAAAAAAACGGAACCCTTATAGGATCACCTTGTTGTCCGTCCGTCTGTCTGTCTGTCTGTCAAGACCCTTTTATCTCGGGAACGCGTGGAGGTATCGAGATGAAATTAAAACCATGTACTCAGATCTGCGGTCTCATGAAGCTGTAAAAAAATCAAACTTGTAAGTTAATGAGAAAAAAAGATACTTCGGTTTATGTGGCAAAAAACGTACATTTCGACACTCTCGAGGAAATCAAAACTCATAGGGTACTTCCCGTTGACTCAGAATCCTGATATTTGGTATAAAGCAAGGTCATATAGCACAAGTATAGGAATAAATCTGAAAACTGTAAATTTGTTGTTACGTCACAATTTTTTTTTGCGATTCGGAAAAATCTTCCGATACTCCATTCCGGAATTGATCTATTTACATAGGTAAGTTTGTACGGAACCCTCAGGGCGCAAGTCCGACTCGCACTCGCCCAGTTTTTTTTAAATATGTGCGCAATCAAAAGCGAAACTGAACAGATATCTTCTAGATTTCCTCGTTCCACCATATACCTCAACCATCGCCTTCCATCAGGCAAGATCAAAACTACTTAAAATCCCCTAAAACTTAGTTTCGTAACTGGTCGCTTGTAAATAAGTAAAATAGAGCTTATGCTAATGTAAAACCACACAAATACTCACAATTTCTTACCCTAAAACTCTCAGTGCCAAAATAACCAAGTGTTCGCTATTAGAATAACTAAATAAGTTTTTAATCCGAGCTAAAGTATTGGTCATAATATTCAGAGGACGCTCCCGATAACGTTACTTGGCAGACCGCCAGCGCAGAACGTGGTGTATTGTGTTCGTGTATTAACATAATATCGCTCATATTTTTGCTTTAGAAGCAAATGGATGATCCTGGAGTAAGTTATGGATACAGTATGATGTATTAAAATGCTTGAGAATGACTGAGAACTTGACAAAAAGAAGAATTACGATATCTTTTCAATAAGTGTAAACGTTAAACAGTAATTTAGTATTTCTATAGTAATCTACGGACACATTTAAGACCAGAAAACATCTAATAATATAAGCTCGCCAGTCTTTTGGGTACACTTCCAGTCGACAGCGATGCGGAAGAATTTTTTGACGCCATATTTTAGGTAGGAGTTATTGTGAATATCGTACCCTTATTGCAAAAACCAACTATCTGCAATTTGTTACCCAAATTAAGTTAAATATAGCTATCGATTCGTCTCATCAAGACGGATCTACAGGTAAAACTAGTTATTAGCTACGACACTTGGTTACGAAAATAGTTTCGTAGTAAGTAGTAAATAACCTACAGATTTGATCGAATATAATAATAAAAAACATAATAATACAAAAATTTTGGTGCATTTAGTCGGTTTTTGCATTAAAAGTACGATATATAAAATTAGTTAAGTGTTTTTATTTTTTTTGTTCTATGTTCATAATATTTAGATCTTATTTGAAAGTTGCATAAGAAGGCCTCACAAGGTGGACCAATCCAAATCCAAATGGAATTACTTGCTATTTGGAGCCCTATAGCGCTCATTTTGGATTGAATCGTAGATTTGCGACTGACAGCACGTGCAGCCAGCCTCGGAATCACTCCCGGCTGCGGATGCAGGCAACGGCTGCGTGTCATGCGTGTGCTACCTGCACTCGCAGTCTGTATCCGCAGCCTGCAGCTGAGGTTCGAATGGCACCTTAAATGGATAATAGCTACGAGGACAGGGTCGAGACGATTGCGCGTTTGCCCAGCTGTGGGATAGCAAAAAAGTGGATAATGTTGATAGTAGTATAATGAGTATTTTGTTTAAGTATTATATATGTATAACATTAATTGTTGTTTATGATAAATTAAACAAAGGGTTTTTTATAGAAAAATAGGTTTTTACTTGGACTTTTTTAACAATTCAATAATTAAGTTTTTTAGCGTAATGAACAATGGCAAGATGGCTTCACGCGAACGAATGTATGAATATTGATTGAATGAACAATATCAATGAGCTTGAGCGAATGTGTCGTAGACAATTATACTCCTGTTTTTTTTTTATTCCAAAATAAAATAAAACACTGCACAAAGAAAAAGCATTTACCATGTATCATCATAATCAAAGCTATCAACTGACAAATTCAAATCGCCAGCTCCACGAACAAAAAAAAAAGCAAATTTTCTTTCGGAAACTTTTTAAAAACGCCCGATGCTCCGATACGTTAAAAATAGCGAAGTAGCGCCGAACGTTTCTTTTTCAAACTTTTAATCTCAAAGTGGCCGTATAAGAAAAATGGGGGCGTTAAGGAAATCGCCAGATCCACCTATTATCAACTCCGATTCGGATAAAGGTGTGTTCACGGATCTTACGACCAAGAACCCAACTTATATTTCGACTATCCCTAGGTAAACTATCGTATCTGAAAATATATTTTTTTTTTGTTTCTGTTTTAAGCTTAAGAAAAACTAGCTAGCTTAATAAAAAATATTTTTGTCTAATGATTCTTAATTCATTAACGCTCAGGCGGTAGCCGGCGCCCGCAAGCCATTGTCTTACTATTGTGTCTCTAATTACGCACGTCAAAAGGTTAAATCCAACCATATATGAAACCAAATTTATATACAGATATAGTCATTAATGACAAGGTTAACCATAAAATAAACTCCAAATCGCTCTCCTATAAAGTAAGCTTTTTCACTTACGATAGTTAACCTAGGGACAGTCGATTGTCTTAGTCACTCCCTTTGGCTTTTTCACATACTTTTATTAGTAACTAGCTGTTGCTAGCGTTTCTACTTTTACACGGGCTACCGTGTAAAAGTAGAAAATTATAATTATTATTATCAATTATATTATTTAGCATGTATGTGTTTTAGTGTTAAGTATGTACATGGTTTCTTTTTTTTCTCACCAGTTGTTTAGCTTATTTTGTCTAATACTCATAACACAAGCTCTGCTTAGCTTGAGACTAGACGGCATTGTGTGATAGTTGTGGAAAAAAAAATGTGCTAAGGGAACATACACCTAGGCTACAAAGTATCTAATGTGCTATTCCAGGACATGGTCTACCTGTATGCCAAAAGACATCCAAATCCGTTCGAGCGGGAAGACGTTATAAACATTCACACACACTCCCAAATCTTCGCCTTTAAAATGTTAGTGTGAACTGTGTTAGACTAAGAAATTATTAAATGTCTTCTCCCGTTCTGAGTTAAGCGAGAGAGTTGCACTTCGTGTGAAGGGCTGCGGTATTTATTTCGAACGATTCCACAGCCCATAGTGAGTAGACTTGTTCTTTTTCAAAGCGAGCCGTCCATTTGGGTTCCCGGATTGTTATAAGGATAGAGTGAATTAGATTTTCATTTTCTTAAGTCTTAGGCATGTATGAAGCAACTCGGTAAAAAGTTACCGCAGTTCTAAAATGAAGTCAAATCACTTTCAGAACAACTAATATATGGCATAATCAGCCTTATAATGTTTCCACCACTGCAGTAGGCATCTCCCGGTGAGGCCTCCTCTCTACGAGAGGAAATAAGCCGACCACACGGGCCCAGTGCAGGTACCAAACCGCACTGGGACCTCATGTTGAATTACGGTCGGAAGACACATCTTCAAAGACAACAAACAAACAAATGAGACATGTCTTCAAAGTTTTTACTTTAGGACATGCCGATTTCCTCACGATGTTTTCCTTCACCATTTTGACAGCAGTAATGGTGAAATAAAATACAACATGCAAAACGCTTACCTGAATAAATTCGAACTTGCCACGAACGACGCGTAAGTCGAGGCTGTTCCCACTAGCCCATCACTGCTTAGCAGCCTTAGACATTTAAGACTTTTCTGTTAGCGTTCTCCGCAGGTAATGTCATTGTCATACATTTTGTACTTGATGTTTGACGGGAACGTTTACAGAAAAGGCATACTATCCATGGACGCGTTGCTTTATAGACGCGTATTCGTCATTATACGCTTGGTGTAAGCCTGCGTGAAGCTTACATACAAAACTATGAAACGCTGTCGACGAAGCGGCAACGAAACGACGGCACGACGTGCACCAAGCATATAATGACGAACATGCGTCTATGAAGCTACGCGTCCGTGGACAGTAGGCCAAAGTCATTTGTTTAAACTTGCAGAAAAACTATAAAAACAAATTAATCTTGACACAACTAAAAATCACCTTCCATACACGCCTTAATCCAATCTTAGCCAAAATATTTGTACACTTCACAATTATAGCGTAACTTTTGAGCTAAACTGTAAACACGACTTAATCCGCGAGCGTATCTACATCCTACCACCTCGTTGCTTAAGAAATTCCCACCTTGAAGAAAGTTGATAAGGTGGAGTTTTGAGTGGGAAGATAGAGGTGGTTATACCCAGCGATACGAGACGAATTGTTGCAGAAGAGTCATAAAAACTAAGATATTAATGTATCGTGGGAGGCATTAGCCGGTCGCCGGATCGATTCCTATGCATAAAAAATGCTAATGTTCGTGAAGAGAGTAAGTAACGCTGGAGTTGGCTGATTTATGTCGGGACTTTGGTAACTATCCGCGGTTCGATGTCGTACCCTGGTGTTTTTAGAACAGGTGGACCTTAGAACTTGGAAAGAAGGCGTTAATGGTGGTTGGGAATTTTTCCTTTGTTATCATTTTGGAAGGAGTGTTTTGTGAGTTTGTGAGTCGGTCAGGGTATCATTGATAGAGATTTTTTTTAAAATAATAGGCTTGTGTTACAATTGCTTTATTTTGACATCAATTGAGTTGAGCTGAATATATTAACACTGGCTGTGCCCCGCGGTTTTACTCGTGTCCTTGGTTACTGTTCTGCTAAGCTTTCTCGATAAATGGGCTCTAACATCAAAATATTTTTTCAATACAAATCAGTAGTTCCTGATATTGTTCTTAAAATGTGTTGAGAAAATTTATTTCTGATCGCCAATTTGAAGACAACTTTAATTTTTATTTAGAAAGGCCATTGAAATTCAGCTTTAAAGACTATTAGCCAGAACACTTAACTTTCTTGCTCGCAAAAGCACATATTTTAAATTTAATGGTAATTTTTGTTTTCTTGTTTAAAAAACGTAAACGTTGCCCCACTGTAAGATTCACTCCTGTATCGTGGTTTTGTTTGTAATTATAAGTTTTTAAGAATTCTATTATCATTTAATTATTTTTTTGTTCCTATTCTTTATAATGTCAAATTGTGCTGTGTCACACAGAATATTAAATCTGCCTAAACAACTTATTAACCCTGAACCACCAAGATACAGGCTGTGCTTAGATACTTCCAATGTGTACTTTATTTGTTTTTTCTTCTTAATTTAATAATATTGCACTCGTCGGAACTCGTCGTACCGGAAGACATAGCGTTGGAAGGCCTCCTACAAGGTGGGACCGATGACTTGGTAACGGTTGCGGGAGTCCGATGGATGCGAGACGCACAGGACCGTTCATTGTGGCGACACTTGGGGGAGGCCTATGTCCAACAGTGGACGTCTCGGCTGAAATGATGATGATGATGATTGCACTCGTCTAATCAAACTCCAGTCTTCCTGTCAATTTTCTATCGTTTATATTTCGGGGAGTATGCATCGGAATTGCAGTTTAATTCCGGCCAGCCCGTTCCATCATCGGACCACTAGACGTACGGCGTTGCGCCACCGATACATGGTAGACATCTCACCCAGACGTACAAAATGGTTTTGAGAACACATTCATTGTGCGTGTTCAGCTAAGGAGTGGAATTCCCTGTCGGAGTTAGTGTTTTCTGATAGCTACTATCTGGTGAGATAGTGGTCAAACGCGAGCCTATAAATAATAAAAAATAAAGAGCCTCCTTTTATTAACCATCCAATTACAGTTTCGATATTATGCTTTATAGGACTTGTTCGGGTCAATCACCGAACAATAATAAACATATCAGAGTAATTGCAACACCGCGCTCTTTGCCGTCATTATTTTATGTATTACCTAAATAAATAATTGTATTTACTACGCTTTCGGATAGCATATCGGGCGCGTATCAATCTCATCTCGTTCGTTTCGTTAGTTTCCATTAGTATTAGTTTTATCATAATCAGTCTTTTAATGTTCCCACTGCTGGGACTCAGGCCACCTCTCTAGGAGAGAATGGGCCGTAATCCACCACGCGGGTTCCAGTGCGGGTTGGTGGATGTCACATGTCTTCGAATTTTTGGTTCTAGGACATGCCGGTTTTCTCACGATGTTTTCCTTTACTGTTTTGAGAGCAGTGGTGATAAAATGAATTACACAAAGTAATGCGCCTGGCTGGGTTTGAAACCGCAACCTACAATTCGTAAGTCGGAGCCGTTACCGCTCGGCCACCACTGCTCCCTGCATTAGTTCAAACATTGGTCCTTCGAGCCGGATAATTCTAGTTAAATCTATCTTCGACTCCATTCTTTTCGACTAGAAGAACCTCCTTTCCTTCAGTAGTGTAATAAGTATTGAAACACTTAGATACAAAGTCACTCTAAAGCTTGGAGACCTGGACCTTACCATGATGTATTAAAATATCAGTTGTGCAAGTGAGAAAGAGGGAGCTACACACCCTATATAGGTCCATCCCTTTAACAGGTCAGTTTAGGTCGTAAAATAGATCGCGTTCAAAGCTCGTGGTAGGGCCTTGGTTTGTCTAGTGTCAAGGGTCGTTTCGGAAACTGTTTACAAAGGTGGCCGGTGTTTTTCATTTCAGTGTTTATTCTTTAGCTTCCATGTAGTACTAAATTACAGAGTAATTAATTACCCTTAATAGGGGTTTCTCGGAAAAGATTTCTAGTGAATACACTCGGCTACTAAGTCTAATTAGTAATTCATGATTTTTGTAATAGAAGGACAATATTTTTTTCCTTTAATCGATTTTTAACAAACCCGAACTGGACCCGCGTCGTGTGTTTAAGGTCTGGTCGTTTTCCTACAGAGAGGAGGCCTGATTCCCAGCAATGGGAACATTACAAGGCTGTTTTTTTTTTAAATTTAATATAAACTAGTGCTTGACTGCGATCCCACCTGATGGTAAGCAGTGATGCAATCATTGATGGTGAGGCGCACTATTTTATTAAGAGCCTATTCACTCTAGCCTTGAAGACAGTTATAGTTGGACGGGAAGACATAAAAGTTCTTGACAGGGTTCTGTTTTTACTTTTTGAGGTACGGAACCCTAAAAACGCGTAAGATTAATGTATAAACATGTCAACGGAAAATTGAAGACTCTTTTCAATATATTATGAAACTCGTTTTGTATACGTTTTCATTATATTAAATTAATTAGTTTCCAACATAACCGTGTCTTCTTTAGCAAAAGTAGTTAACAATTTCTTAAGATATTTAACAATCTTACAGCGAATATTACGAGCTAACAATCTACAATTTTTCGGTGACATATATATACGAAAACGAATCCATTGGGGATTTCATTTTTTGTGATGGAAACTATGGTAATCCTTACCCGATTTCATATTCATATTCGATATTATTTTTCCTTTTGCAAAACTAGACTTCTAAAAAGCAAATACTGTTGCGTAGCCTGCAACGAATGCTACGGTACGGTGTAGGCTGCTACGCCGTAGCCTTCGTAGCAAGGGCCTACGAACTTTCTACGAAGTTGATTTGTATGGATTTCGTAAAGCTGACTTTCTTTGCGTTTCAAAACTTATCAACGTATCTGTAAAATATTTTTTAATCTCAAGTCAATTCAGCATAGTTCGATTATTTTTTTTAACTAAAATTTTATGAATTCTTTGAAGTGATTTTCAAAGTATGTACTCAATGCGCGCTCATTGATACGAATATCTCAAATTCATCTTATTTACCAACATAATTTGTATCTTGTAAGCCAATTCACAATTTCAGTACCAAACCTTTAAACACAACTTAAGACTTGTACCGCCATCTAGCGGCGAGTAGCGGTACTAACTTTAATAACGTGTCGACTTACAGAGTTTCATTCATAATAACTAACGTTGCACCGTGATCGGTTTATGTGAGAAGTTTTGTTGCTTTCTATTAATTATTATACGGCTTGAATTATTTCCTAATAAATGAGAATTTTAGTTTAATTGTTATATTTTCACGCCTTATTGGCTGGACTGATTTGGATGTAACTTGGTATACAGTTAAAGAATATCTTGGAGATGGACATAGGATTAGCTTTTTATCCCAGGAGTATGTTCAATTGGGATAATTTTCTAGTATAATCAATCTGCTGTCTTCTCGTCCGATTATAATTTAGGTATCTTCAAGACTAGATTCATGTCCGTGGACGGGTGCTGTCAGTTGAGACTGGTCATCTCTTAGCTGCCAGTTGCTATTTTAATATCTATATTTAGTTTTTATTTTATTTACAGTCTTCTAACATGATAGTTGCGACAAGAAACATGTAACCGAGATATTTGTAATACATAACATGATTAAAAAGAGTGTCCATGGAGTTTCTTGCACATTCTTCTCCATAGAGATTTGGAATGTGCAATTAGCATCACTTTTTTCTGACTGACTGACTTCTTGACACTTCAAAGGTAAATGGTTTATTTGAAACAAAATGCTTTGAATCTTTGAATCTTAGAGTGAATAGATTCTTAATAAACTTGTGCGGTTCACTATCAACGATTGCATCACTGCTTACCATCAGGTGGGATCGCAGTCAAACACTAGTTTATATCATTAAAAAAATATTAAAAATAAACATTACTGTTATTATTTATCTCAGGACCTTGGGGTCCTAGACCTTTGGAAGATGTATGAGGGACCAAAGCCAAGTCTCTGAGGCCCTTTCACACATTGACACACACATTTTATGGAACGTGGTAACAACCGACGCGACGATTATTCCTGTACGCGCTATGGTAGGGCACCCAAGGAAAGCCCCCGGTTAGTGGGAAACTATTGCGATACATGAATTAATTATTGTTTTATTTCTTTCTTTTCCACGCCTTTAGAGGGTCCTTTTCCACTCGCCTATCGTCAACATCGTGAATGGTTTAAAAGCATGTTACTTCATCTAACGCAATCCAATGGGATGATTGACGAAAAGGCAACGCGAAAATAGAGAGATAATGCCTCAAAACTCTGTTAGCATTCGGTAATTCCGTGATTTACTCGAATATTTTACAAAACTTGTTCCAGGAAATACGTTTTTTTTTTTAAATCCTTAAAAGTTAAAAAAAAAAATGTCGTCATTTAGAATCTTGATTAAATTTGCAAGGCTTGTATTGTTATATTTTTTTGACTTTTTTAGTAAATTATGAAGTGTCAAAGTTCATGCAAAATAGCAGATTTTCAGAGGTCTTTACTGGATTAGTTTTACACAAATTTATAAATTGATTTCAATAGAAGCCTAGATAATATCCACAAGATACTGTGTTTCCAAAATATCTAATGAAAAATGTGTAAAAACGTCATAATCGCGTAAGAGCGGTTGTATGAAAAACAGTGGAAATGTATGTCGAGTTACATCCCCTTAACTAATCGACGATCATGAAATCTCACATACACTTGTTAGGGGTATAGAAAAGGGCTGCCGCATTATTCGAAAGTGTTACCCTGTAGTACGCAAAGGGCAGCAATAGGAACACGGGTAGGTTTTACTCAGTAAAAGTTGGACACTATCTCGCTCCACTCAGAGCGGGTGAAATTATTTCAAACAACTCATTTCACACCTCAAAAAAATGTACAGAAAAAGGACATCCAAAGTTCTATTCCCAAGCATTCATCTCTAAGGAAAAATTCAGACATTGTTTAATTTTGTAGTGAACATGATTTCGGCTTTATGAATCCAAGGCCTTCGTAACATAATAATTATGCATTAAATAATTTGGTGATCAATATATCTGAATAATCCAATATCTCTCCTTGACTTATTGGGCTGCACATGCTATACCTGCTTTTAACAATATATCTCTTAGTAAATAAATTAAACTATTTCAAACTAATTGCATACTAGCATCCCCTGCGGTTTCACCCGCGTCTTTGGTGACTGCTCCGCTTCCTTGTGTCATAGCGTGATAATATATAGCCTAATCTATTCGTCACGAACCTAGTTAACAGACAGGTTACAAAGTCTACGGTTTCAGGCATTTATTTCTCAAAAAGAATACCTACAATTCACTTAACATGACAAATAAAAAAATTGACTTTATCGATTTGTTTTTTTTTTCAATCTGACTGGTATTTCTTGAGATCAGCGCCTTTAAACAAACAAAAAAGCTCTTCCGCTTTATATTATTTAATAATAACTAGCTGCTAACGAGTGATAAAAATTTTTTTTACTGAAAAAAGAATTTTCAAAATCGGCCTAGTATTTTTCGAGTTTATTCATTACAAACAAAAAAACACAAATTAAGTGTAAGATGGTCGATGGGGACGAAAGGTTCTGGAATGGCGACCACGTACAGGAAGACGCAGCGTTGGAAGGCCTCCCATAAGGTGGACCGATGACCTGGTGAGGGTCGCGGGAATCCGATGGATGCGAGACGCACAGGACCGGTCATTGTGGCGAAATTTGGGGGAGGCCTATGTCCAACAGTGGGCGTCTTTTGGCTGAAATGATGATGATGAAGTTTAAGTTATTATTAAGTTGACAGCATCAGTGGACGGCATTACCGTGGCCGTATACTGGGCCACGACGACGAGCTAAGAAGAAGAAAACACAAATCATTCCTCTTTGTAATATTAATAATATAGATTCTACGTAAAATATTTCAACAAAATAAAATTTCAAAACGATAAACTAAAACAGATCTCGTACCTATAAAAACTGACCGCCCGCTCTTAATCCAAAGGCGATTTTCCTTTTTAATCCTGCTGCGAAAATTTTATATAAACGCTTAGCATCCTCCAATCTTTTATACAAACGCATCATTAAAATTCCACCCGTGGAAGAATTAAAATGAAAAAACACAAACAATTATTTGAATACATGCACCGTATACTGGCAATCTTTGCGGGCCTCTTCGGTCACGTAAAACAAAATGGCGAAAAAAAAAATGTATACATGTATCTGGCACGGACACCGATCGCGATACACGAAGGTACGCGAGTTGAATAATTTAATTTTTTTTTCATAATATTATTATTTTATTAAATATGGTGGATAACCCTGCGTCCGCGCGAGGGGGCCCCTTAGACACCCACCTTCGCTTAATTGTTCGAGGCTCAGCTATGTGTGTACCTATCAGGAATTTTAATACGTAACCACAGTAAGCCCGGGCTCTTATTTTTGTTTTAGGTTTTGTTTGCGAATTTGCATTTGTAATATATTTTTCTGGCGTCAAGGATTTTGTTTAGATGTGACTGTTTGATAGTTGAGCCCGATTACTGCTTTGGTATGTGGGGAATTTTATTTAATGTTGTGTCTCCAAGAGCGTAAGTCTCATCTATTTACGACTATATATATAAAAGGAGAAACTGACTGACTGACATATCAACGCACAGCCGAAACTACAGGGACTAGGAATGTGAAATTTTGCAGGTTTCCTTTTATGACGTAGGCGAGCACTAAGACAAAATTTTCTAAAATTCAGGCCCTAAGAGGATAAAATGGGGGTCTAAAGTTTGTATGGAGAAACCTACTTTGGTAAAGCCGCTGGCAGAATCTGGTTTATAACATAGCATATTATAGTCAGCCTTGTAATATTCCCACTGCTGGGACTCAAGCCTCTTCTCTAGGAGAAGGTAGTCTCATTTACTTACTTCTTATCCACTGAACACGATTTTGTGCGGTGTCATTATCGAATTGTTCAATCATTTTTTTTAAACAGTATAAACTAGTGCTTGACTACGGTCCCACCTGATTATAAGCAGTGATGCAATCGTTGATGATGACGCGCACTAGTTTATTAAGAACCTATTCACTCTAGCCTGGAAGACACCCAAATTATAATCTGACGGGATTTTGATTTGTTTTCTATCCTTTTAAAAAAAAACATTTTACGTCAACATTCGGCACTAATAACCCTTATTAAAAATCATACCATACACCGTAACCCATATTTCAACCTTCAGAAAAATCTTTTTTTTCCGAAAAACTGCTGGGCCATATTTTAGGCGTGAAATTCGAAGCCATTATCGCGTCGCGTAGGCTACGCTTCGGAACTGTCCGGGGTTTTCGTCGTCTGAATTTATGCCCGCCCCGCTGTGACCACAGCGTGCGAGTTGGTCACACTGTGGGGTGCCAGTGACGGGGTCGAGCACGCAAATAAACTAGACTGGATTTTTGAAAAAAGAATTTTACTTTTTTTTATTTTCTTTGCGAATAAAAACGAAAACGTCTTTATTATTTTTTTAATGTTAAGGTGTCCTTAAACAGCCTGATATTGAACCAAGATTGTCGATAACATAGACATCATCCTTTTTCCCGAGACATTTTCCCATTTCTTATTATTTAAGCATTTGAAGTTGAGTATTTCTCAAACTCTACTTTGGTTTGCAAACCTGTCAAATTCGGCGTTGAAGTATAATTTTAGACGTTCTTAAGTCAAAATACTCAGTTCTGAAATCCGCTCTTTTTTTCATTGATATTTTGAGCTTTATCTTTAGAATAGAATCGATGCTTCTAGTTTTGCAAGCTGGCCAAAAGCAACAATGACTTATTAACCATTTGATCGGCTTTCTACATAAGAGCAGTGGTGGCCGAGTGGCAACGGCTCCGACTTACGAGTTGTAGGTCGTGGGTTCAAACTCAGCCAGGCGCATTACTTTGTGTAATTTATTTCATCACCACTGTTCTCAAAACGGTGAAGGAAAACATCGTGAGGAAACGGGCATGTCCTAGAATCAAAAATTCGAAGACATGTGACATCCATCAACCCGCACTGGGCCCGCGTGTTGGATTACGGCCCATTCCCTCTCCTAGAGAGGAGGCCTGAGTCCCAGCAGTGGGAATATTATAAAGCCGATTATGCTATGCTATGCTACATAAAAGATCTTTCAAATTAGTCATATTTCGCTTCTAAACTCTTGCTTCGATTTTCAGAAAATCTTAAAATATTAACATTTATAACAAGCTTCTTTCCTACAATACTTCTAAGAAAAACAACAACACATCTCCGCTGCCACTAAGACCCCAACTGAACGTTACCGCGTGGGTCAAAACGTTCCGGGTTCCATTCGGTAGGGTTAACCCACTTTGATTCTTTTCGATAATCACCCGCTAATGCACTGTGGCCGTTTCGGGTTTTTCAATGTTTTAAATAATGGCCGAAGAGGGTAAACTTCTATTGTTTTTCGTGTAGATATATTTCTGTTGGGCGGTTTGTCTTGAATGTAGGTAGCAATGTATTAATTGTGAAGGTTTTCACCTACAGTTTGGCTTTTATACGATCGATAATGTTGGTTCTTTATGGCCTACTGTCTACGGACGCTTAGCTTCACAGACGCGTATTCTACATTATAAGGTTGGTGTACGCCTACTGCTTGGTGTCTGTCGTGACGTCGTGTCGATGCCGCTTCGTCGACAGATTTATAATTTTGTATGTAAGCTGTGAGCAGGCGTACACCATGGTAGGATGTAGATACGCTCGCGGATTAAGTCGTGTTTACAGTTTAGCTCAAAAATTACGCTATAATTGTGAAGTGTACAAATATTTTGGCTAAGATTGGATTAAGGCGTGTGTGGAAGGTGATTTTTAGTTGTGTCAAGATTAATTTGTTTTTATAGTTTTTCTGAAGGTTTAAACAAATGACTTTGGCCTAATGTCCGCGGACGCGTACCTTCATAGACGCATGTTCGTCATTATACGCTTGGTGAACGTCGTGCCGTCGTTTCGTTGCCGCTTCGTCGACAGCATTTCATAGTTTTGTATGTAAGCTTCACGCAGGCGTACACCAAGCGTATAATGACGAATACGCGTCTATGAAGCTACGCGTCCGTGGACAGTATGCCTTTTCTGTAAACGTTCCCGTCAAACGTCAAGTACAAAATGTATGACAATGGCAATGACATTACCTGTGGATAACGGTGACAGAAAAGTCATAATGTCTAAGTCTGTTGCTGAGCAGTGATGGCCCAATGGGAATACACAATGGGCCTACTGTCTAAGTAGGCCTAACTTGTTATCATTTACATGTACCTATGTTAATGAATTGGACCTTTGACTAGCTTCTGCTAGCGGCATCGCCCGCGTAAAAATAAAAGTTTAACTTAAGAAAACATACTCTCCGAGTCGATGGCGCGTTGTGCTCCACGCGCCTTCTAGGGCTGCAGGAATCTTTGAAAGCATTACCGTGACCCTGAAACGTAAAGGGCACTTTTTTTTTGTAATGGATAGGCTTGCGTTTGACCACTATCTCACCTGATGTTAAGCGATGATGTGGCCGACGATAGTGCACGCTTGCCTAGAAATAACCTATTCTTCTTCTTCTTTTCGATTCGATGGTAAACTCGTCAAACTATTTGGGCCCAATAGATGGCTACATTAATATCAGCATCGGTAGTACTCATCAAATCCTCCAAAGTGCAAGTGTTTGGGCACTTGGGGCACTCTAATATGTGGCTCATGTTTTAAACAGGAGCACCTATTCACTCTTGACTTAAAGACCCCTAGGTTATAGATATTAGCACTTGTAGAAACAGGTGAGTTTTAGTCAGTAAAAGTCTGACACGTCCTTCCTCTCCACCCAGAGCGGGAAAAGTTATTTTATGATTCCCTAACTCAAAGAAAATAGAGCTAGCTTTAAATTTAAAACATGAATACAAATTATTCAACAATCCATAAACCTGTAACATCTAACAGAAACACGCTCCATCTCTACACAAAGATCTAACGCGAATGACAACCTTTGACCAACCAAATAATAATAGAATATTATAGTACATTGAACAGTTTGTTACAGGGGCTGTGCTTGGCAAGTTAGCGCGGCGGTTAATGTACTGGAAATCGTGCAATAGTTAGTATCGCGATTAGACTATTAATATCTGGTTTGGATGGTGCTTCGCTCTGCATTGATTTAGGTCTGTTTTGTTTAGTCGAGGTTAGAGGTTTTTCTGTAATCACTACAAAAGGGGTGGAGCTAGCTTCCAAAATTCAAGCTCAAAAACTCAGTTATTTATTTCACATAGGCCTACATGGGCACTTATAAAACGTCAGAATCTAGCGCACGGTGCCAATTGGACGTTTCTTATGGAGAAGAAACGGCAAGAAACTCCATGGTTACTCTTTAAAAAAAAAAAATTACAATATTAATAGATATGAGAGGACAATGTAGACCGGTCAACTTTGTACCCAAAAGCACAGTAAAAATAGTAATCTATGAATCCACGGGTCTACACTGTTCTCACATTCACATTATAATAAGAGGCTATACAAAAATAAAAATAAACCTGTCAATTTTATCAGTAATATATCTATTATTTATTTATTATGCACACCTACCGCAGTCTTGCCCTATAACCTAACGGTTAACTGGTGAGAATACCTTGTTGTATTAAGTCCGTCTATGTACCACTACTGTACATGAAGTTTAAATTCATAATTGTTACTTCTCTATTTTTTCACAATAATTTAAAACCATGTTGGCCTATAAATTATTTTTAATTTTTTTTAATTGATATAAACCAGTGCTTGATTGCGATCCCACCTGATGGTAAGCAGAGATGCAATCATTGATGGTGAGGCGCACTAGTTTAGCCTCTTCACTCTAGCCTTGAAGACACCTAAATTAATTGTTTGGCTATGATGAGATTTAAAAATATTGGTTCTACTGGTGAACATAACAACTTTTAATGATTATAATTCTGTTATTAAATTTAAAAAAAGGACACGCGACCATCCATCAAAATTGAAATCCCGAAAAAAAAAAGCAAAAAAAAAAACAAGAACAATCAACATGAGAATCCACAGCGGCGCCGATAACCTAACTATCTCGGGAGACGAAGGAAAAATATGATTAGGAAAGTTTTTTAATCAATAAAAGGAACAAAAAATAAAGTAGGAAGCGTTCTCGGCTTCCTGGCTTCGTCGGATTTTTTCGTCTTATTTCTCATTACACCGGCGCCTTGGCTCGTTTCCCTGACGTCATAGTTATAATCATTTATCGTTTGACGGCCGCCCGCGGTCCGCACAGCGCTTATTTCTAAGGGAAATTGAAAAAGTTGCCTTGATCGCGGAGTGTGAAATAGAATCGGGATCGAGTCTCAACGCTGCGCTCTCGGACTACTTGATGGCTTGTTTTAAGACTAAAATGTACAATATGGACATAGTCTAGTAAATCTTATGCCAAATTTTCTACCCATATTGAAATGGTCTCAATATGACTTGAAATATTGGCATGAGTTATTTTTTGGGTTGTTTTAAGTATTCTTTTACGAATTGATCAATATTAAAAACGGCTACTAAGTCACCTTCACACAATGGTTTTTTATACATTATATTCTACGGACCCAATATTTAATTCAGTATACTATAACATAAATTACTATGCACACAGCTAAAATGTGAAACTCTACCAGCATCTCTTTTCCCTACCACCAAATTATCCGATATCTATCAAAAGTGAACAGGCATCTTCTGGACTCGTTCGTTCTATCTACACCATAGAACAGGTGATGGAAGAGGTCTCCTATTCCAACACTTTCCGTCACGCGAAATCTAGGTAATAATGATAAAAAAAAGTCCCATTGTTGATTGGATCTGGAGTGGCAAGCACGTACCGGAAGACGCAGTGTTTGAAGACCTCTCAAAAGGTGGACCGAAGACCTAGTGAGGGTCCCGGAACTCCGATGGATTCGAGATACACAGGACCGTTCGTTATGGAGACACTTGGGGGAAGGGGTTGAGGCTTATGTCCAGCAGTGGACGTCTTTCGACTGAAATGATGATGATGATTACACTGGTCAACAAAAATTAACTTTTTTTTTGTCACAAGAATTTTATTGCCATATATGGCTTCATTTTGACTCCCTTTGGTAGGAAATAGGTATAGAAAAAATTTGGCACGTATAGTTTGTTTGTGACAGCAACTTTAGTTTTTTTTACTTTAATTACGATTATGCTTGAAAACACATTTTTTAAACTATATGTTACGATTGTTTGTAGTATTACGTCCAATTTATCTTGATGAACCACAGAAAAGCTAAAACAATCACGATAACACTGCTTCACAAGTTCAGCAAAATTTCTTTATTGACTTTTAGAATTTGGTTCACCACATACATAGTAAAAACTGTTAGGGTGAACGACACGCCTCCTTTGCATAGAGAGAAACAAACGGCGATTGGCTTATGCATCATAAACTTACAGTTGATCACTATTTTTCAGGAAAACTTGTTGCAATTCGACCGTACGTAGTGGAAAATTCGATAAAAATTAAGTGGCTGTCACAAAAATCGTTTTAAAATAACGCAGCATATGCTGAGTTAGGTGCCTTTTTGGTCTCGCACTGATTATACCTTTCTTTTTTTTATTGTGTATCTTTAGTTTATACGATTGTGTAAATCACGAATAAACGTTTTTTCTTTCTTTCTTTCAAAAAATCTGTACGTTATAGAAACATAGTATGTTAGTGTTTTGTAACGAGAATAGGTAGATAAGTAAGAATAACAATACACAATCCCTGTGACAAAAACCTTGTTCACCAGTGTTATTGATTAAAGAATACGTGACAACACCGCCGTATTGTGCTGTTTCAGTAATGTCCTGATGTTTCTCCTTACATCCAATAAAGTATATCTATTTTGTTCTTTTTCAGAAACTCCTGTTCCTCATTCCACCATCATTCCATGTGGAACGGATCATGACCAGCGGCTGCGGCAGTCGGATCTGCGTGTGGGGTTCCCGAGGGGTCACCATAGCCGAGCTGCCTTCCAGATGGGGGAGATCTGGTCTCTTTGATTCTGGCAAGGATACTGTGCTGTGCAAGTAAGTGAACCTGCTCTATTGCAGTTCTTATTGATTAAATGATAATGTCGTCTAGATATATCGATGGACATCTGATGAAATGTGATTACCAAGTCTGTGTGAAAATACTTCTGTCAAAACATTGTTTTTATGTTATAAGACTGTTTATCGTCAGTTAGTCTTCACCTTCTTTTATTTATTTATTATTTCCTTCTTGTATTTATTATTGTGTGTACATATATTGTTAAATAAAAAAATAAAAAAAAACACCTTTCTGTGGCGACAACCAAATTTCCAAATTCTAACTTAGTATATCTAACATTATTATCGATAAAAATAACGAATAGGTTATAGGTCATCACATAATCCTTCTTTTTAAATGATATAATCTAGTGTTTAACTGCGATCCCACCTGATGGTAAGCAGTGATGCAATCGTTAACGGCGAATCGCACTAGTTTAATAAAAGCCTATTCCTAGCCACACAAATTTATTCAAACTTAAAATAATTATTTTTAAGTTATGTCATCCTTGTCGCAAATGAGCCATATTCATGACTTAAATACTCGCTTACCACGTGTAATACTTATCTCGAAACCTTTTCCTTAAAACAAATCACCACAACAAAATCTTCTTGAAACCCCATAACCATAAAAATTACTAATAAATTCGCTCGCAACAAAGTTTTAAATAAAGGCCAATATAGTGCAACAAATTTCAACTATAAAATGAAGGCTTAACCACGTCTAGTGAAGAAACTAAACACCTGAAATCTAATAAAGCCTGATAAGTTCCCGAGAAAGCTGGCACGTAAGCATCGTGTATTTTCTACTATCACGGTAAATTTTGTAACCTATTAAGCTCCTCGAAGCGGCTATAATGTTAGCCTGAGGTAACGATTAAGGCAGAGAGTATTGTTTGGATGACAACTTTCAGATGAGGCTATTCTTTGAAAGATTGTGATGGTCAAAATTTGGAAAGCATGTCTAAGTTAGATTCTTAAGGTGACGGACTGTAGGATCTTTTTTTTTATTATTATGGATAGGCTCGCTTTTGACCACTATCTCACCTGATGGTAAACGCAGATGTGGCCGACGATGGAGCATGCTTGCCTAGAAGTAACCTATTCACTGACTCAAAGACCCCTAGGTTGTAGCTATCAGTAAACACAGACTCCAACAGAGATTCTTAATCTCTCTAGCAGTAACTTCTATTGCAGTAAAAAGTTGATGTATTGCAATTTAGGCTGGTCGTATTGTGTTATCATCTCACAATAAAAAAAAAACAGATAATAGCAACATTACGTAAATCTTAATACAGCTCAGTCTTCGCTATCGCGTGGACTATACAAATTGTGGTTCTAATAAAACCGTATTACAAATAAAGACTTCTCAGAAGCAAACACAAGTTAGGCACAAAGCTGGCCCCCAAACCACCACGATATAGTCTAAGTGTTCCGCGCTTGGAGTCACCACTCTTTTGTACATGTTATTAGGCGGCTATATCTCCAAATTTGCATATTTCGGCAGTAAAATTAATTCGAAGATTTGCCCGCATCCACCATCCAGACTGGGTACTCAAGGGGGTGGCTTTTGTAATGTTTTTGGATTTCTGCATTAGAATTTATACGTACCGATACGTATTGCGGCTTCGGCCCTAAGATGAGTATTATACGAGTCGATGACTTTCAATTAAGTGTTTCGATTGAGCGCCGACCAAGTATCAAAATTGTTTCCAAGTTTATGATAAGTAGGTTAGGGAATTGATTTAATTTTTATTCTGGTAGGGGAGCGAGTCGTTTATATTGATGGTAAAGATCGTGACTGATCTCAAATATTGCTTTGCGACATTTTATAACTTGGGAACTGAAATCTTTTATCTTTTAAAATGATTTTTACCTTACAATATCATCACGTTATTTAGTATCTTCCTAACACAACATTCTCGTCTATCATACTTTTCAAATATATATGATCGAAAAAATTAATTCTTTAGTAGTAATAGTAGCATTAGTTAGTTTATTAAGTCCCACTGCTGGGCGATGGTCTCAATCCCCCTTTTCCACACATCTGTCTTCGGCCATTGCGGGCCAGTCCCTCCAGTAATTGTCAAGCTCATCTCTCCACCTTCTCTTTGATCTGCCGCAATGTCGCCTTGCGTTTAAATATTAAATTCTGTGGTATCAACTTCAATTTCTAAATCTTACAAAACGAATTTCTTATCCCTAAACCCATCTACAAAAAAAACTTCTACCAAATACATCTTATATCCCGGCTGACTTATGATAATAGCAGTTAGCAGTCCCAGCACAGCTCAGAACCCGTTCGTATTAATCCTTACTACTAATATTAGCAATAAACGACCCCTTTCGGCTAATTATGCTAAGATGTTCAGTCTTCCCGTCTGCAACGAGGATTTGAGTTTTACAATTTGTTTATACGGCGGTGTACATGGATGATAGCGTGATTTTTGGCACGGTTGAAGTTGTGTGGAGAATAAAGTTGTGGATGAAAGCCTTGGAAATACTGAACTCCTTAAGTTTTCCTAATACTTTCGTCTCATTAAATTATCGTTGTGTTAGGTATTGAGAAAGGCCTATGTCCAACAGAGGACGCCTTTCAGCTGAATGATAATGATGAAGATTAAGAGGGACGCTCAAAGGTAGTCCGCTAAATACTTTTGAAAAATTCTACCGCGTACATCGAAGGACTGGAACAATTTGCCTGCTGCGGTCTTCCCGTCCAACTATAATTTTGGTGTCTTCAAGGCTAGAATGAATAGGCTCTTAATAAACTAGTGCGCCTCACCATCAATGATGGCATCACTGCTTACCATCAGGTGGGATCGCAGTCAAGCACTGTATATATCAATTTAAATAAAAATGTATTTTGCAGTTCAGTAATCAAAAAAAGGACTTTTCTTTGAGTCATTCAATAAGGTAAGATGAACTGAGAGGGTAATATTAAAGATTTTAATGATAATAATTCCGTATGATCACAAATTTTATGGTCGCGAATCATATTTTAATGAAAATCAAACATTTTCATCACTGACCTGCAAAATGATAAAAAAAACTTTAAAAAAAAATTTTTTTGCCATCTACCTTTTATCATTCACTTTTTTTGAGGTAGGAAATATTTTTTCCTTAAACTCCAAAAATGTTGCAGTAGAATAGAAACATATTTTTCAAAATTATAGAAAACTGATAAAACAGGAGTCCATAACACCAAACCCTGTTAACCATGAGCAATCACAAATTACCTTCGCCTTTATAATAATCTTTAAACACAATTTAACCAACTAATTTACTCTGTGTCGCAGCATCTTCAGCTCGAGTGGGCTCGTATATTCTTTGATAACCCCTTATCGTCGACGGTCGGTGCATTTCCGAGCTTCCGAAGCGAATCTTGTGCTAAATATTATGTTGGAATATGTACTGGGTTTGCTTCTGTTTTGTTTGTGTAAGTTTCAGGTATTTAGGGGAGGGTGAATTTGATTTGGTAGAGGAGAATCTGTTTCTTGTTTTGTTCTTTGTAATTGGGATGATTGGGAATCAATACGCCATTTTCATTATGATCCTGTTCCGTCTTTAGTAATTTTTGAACAATTTTAAGAAATTTAACGGTAACCAGTAACAATTGAAGGCATTTAATTCTTTAATTATATATTGTACACCTTTATCATCTTCCTGCCTTTGTCCCGTGTTATTTGGGGCCGGCGTAATACGTGTTTTTCTTTCATATCACTCTTACACCTCCCTCTCCCTCCGTCCACTTGTTTGGTCATAACTCTTTTAGTAACATGCGTTTCATCCCTCCTCTTTACATGACCATAGCAAGACAAACGATTCCCCTTCAACTTTTCAGTCACTGGCTTCACTTTCAAACTTCCTCTAATATATTCATTTCTCACTTTATCTATTCTCGTCACACCACACATCCATCTCAACATTCTCATCTCCGCTACATGTAATCTTTTTTCATCAGTCTTTTTCACAGCCCAACATTCTGATCCATACAGTACACCATAACAACTTATAATATAAGTGGATAACAGAGTTCATGTACATAGGCGAGCTTAACTCAAAGTTGAGTTTTCGTCCGGTAAACCATTGAGTGAAAGAGATAGATAGAATTTGTATTAAAATTTAGTGTATTTTAAGTCTTAAAAATAGTTTTATGAGTTCACTTGGATCCTGTCGGCACTGCAGTTTAATGAAAATTAAGTGAAAATATAAATGTCAGTATAAAATTATTTAAAGAAATGTCAAAATAAAGTCCATAAGAAATTCTAATATATAAAAATATCGTGTCACAGTATCAACAAATAAAAAAATGTGAGTGTTAATGTTTTTTTTTCAACGGTTTGACCGCTTATTTTATTACTTTTTTGTGTATGTTTAGTAGATCTGAGAATAGGTAGTAGGCTATGTTTTTACCCTCCTACCTCCACCCCCTTATTTTTTTCTTTGATAATTTATATGGCAGAACTACGTTTACCGGGTCAGACAGTATGTCAATAGAAAATAAGGTAAAAAATAAGCATGTAGTAATAAAATTAAAAATAGGCATAGCAGAGCATAGTCGGCCTTATAATGTTCCCACTGTTGGGACTCAGGCCTCCTCTCTAGGTGAGGGAATGGGCCGTAATCCACCACGCGGGCCCAGTGCGGGTTGGTGGATGTCACATGTCTTCGAATTTTTGGTTCTCGGACATACCGGTTTCCTCACGATGTTTTAAAAATAGGGAAGATGTAAATTTCTTAAGGTTAGAATATGTTGTATTCCGTTTTAAAGTCATCATTAAATAATTGACTTATATACCTTTTTGATAACTTGACCTTTTTTTTTATTTGATATAAACTAGTGCTTGACTGCGATCCCACCTGATGGTAAGCAGTGATGCAATCGTTGATGGTGAGGCGCACTAGTTTATTAAGAGCCTATTCACTCTAGCCTTGAAGACACCCAAATTATAATCGGACGGGAAGACCGCAGCAGGTAAATTGTTCCAGTCCTTCGATGTACGCGGTATAAACGACGAGGCAAAACGCTTACTTAGACCGTAGAGGTTTCAACAACGTAGGGCTGGATACTCGCCGTACGTCGGGTTGTCCTTGTAATGTTGTACCTTGTAATGGTAGAATCATTCTATGAGACAGTATTTATCAAAAAAACCATCTTCTTTCTTCGATCTTTAAGCCTTAACAAATCCTAAAAACTGTTAAAACCTAACATACAATTAAGGCATCCATTATTGGCACAGACAGACGTCAAACAGCCGTCGATCCTCTTTAAACACAAACGAAATAAGTAGAGTCGCGCGGGAATACAAGCTACGTCCAAGGAACTTTGTTTGTTGTTAGTTTGAAAGTAAGGGATTGATTCTGTTTGGTTTAACAAGACCTTTGTGTCTAGAACTGGCGATAAATTACATTTTGGACATGGTGTCCACATTTTTCATTGTGGACATCCCACCCATACGCATTAAACGATTTAGGAACACATTTATTATACGAGTACTTACAACTAAGGAGTGGAATTCGTTGCCGGAGTCTATATTTCCTGATAGCTACAACTTAGGGGTCTTTAAGTCAAGAGTGAATAGGTTACTTCTAGGCAAGCGTGCTCCATCGTAGACCACATCTTCGCTTACCATCATGTGAGATAGTAGCCAAATGCGAACCTATCAATAATTAAAAAAAATACCGAGCAAGTGCGAGACGGACTCGCGCACTGAGGGTTCCGTACAAACTTACCTAAGAAAACAGTTCATTTCGCGTATCGAGTCTCAAAGATTTTTCCGAATCGCAAAAAAGATTTTTTTTGTGAAGTAACTACAAAATTACAGTTTTCAGATTTTTTTCCTATACTTGTGCTAAGAGACCTTGCTTTATGCCAAATTTCAGGATAGAATGCTAGTCAACGGGAAGTATACTATGAATCTTGATTCCCTTGAGAGTGTCAAAATGTACGTTTTTGCGACATAAACGGCCATATCTTTTTTTCCCCGTTAACTTAGAAGTTTGGTTTCTTTACAGCTTTAAGGGACCGCAGACCTGACTAGATGGTTTTAATTTCAACTCGATACCTCCACGCGTTTCCGAGATAAAGGGTCTTGACAGAGACATAAGGACGGACGGACAACAAAGTGATCTTATAAGGGTTCCGTTTTTCCTTTTGAGGTACGGAACCCTAAAAATTAAAGGTGGTGTATTATTTTGACGGCACGGTTGGCGATTAGTTGAGCGATTGGCTGCTGCGCTGCGTATAGCGGGTTTGATGCCCGCACGGAACAAATATGATACATAATATATATGGCCTGCATTAATTGTTCCGCGTCAGAGTGTCTTGTGTACTTGACTTTACATGTTTGTGAACGCACACTCAATATATAGGGTGACTGGCAATTAGTGTACGATACTTAAACACGTGATTGTGCTCATGATAACAAACAATTTTTATTATGGGAGCAAAACTGAAATTGCGAAAAAAATATCAGCGGTTCAGTACATTAGGCAAACATAAATGTACTGAACAGCTGATTTTTTTTTCACTCTTGACTAAAAGACGCGCAGGTTGTAGCTATCAGGAAACAGATTCCAACGCGGAATTCTACAACAGTTTTCAGACAAGAGTGAATAGTGTTGTACTTCTAGTCAAGCATGCACATCGTCAGTCAGCATCCCACCATTCCTTACCTCGGACGGCGAGCAATGGGTGGCTCGCTGTCCGACCGTCCAGTAACCGTCCGGACCGGGCCCAAGTCGTCGACGGCGCGTACTGTTCCACGCGCGCCTCAAGGAGATGTCAGCAACCGTAGGGGCCCAGCAGGGTCGTAGCCTACTGGAGCCATGGGTGATGCGAAAGAGATCCCCGGGGCCCTGGAAAAATGGCAAAGAAGGAACAGGAGTGGGTTTTTAGTCAGTGTAAGTCTGACACTATCCCCCGCTCCGCCCAAGAGCGGGGGATGTCATTAGATGATTTTCCAACCAGAAAAAAAACCATTCCTTACCTATTAGTCGATGTAGTGGTCATGCATGCCTATCAATATCAGTATTTACCCTAAAGAAAATATGGTACAAACTCGAAAAAATTCGGGTGGAACAATTTGCAAAAAAAAAATACAATGTCTAATTCATGGCTTAACGCTTTGGTGGTTCCATTATATATAATACACCTAGCGCTTTGGCTGCGACTTGGTTCGCGTACTTTCTCCTACGTAGAATACGGCGAATAAAAAACCACAGCCGATTAACTTAACACCCCTTTTGTCCTGTCGGAGGACGATTTATGATCAACCCAAATACGTTAATCACTCTTTTCTGTAAAATTTAATTATACAGCGTTTAACTTAGTCGAACCATGCGTTATGTACAGTTTTTTATAATTCAGGTAAAGTATTGATGTCAAGTTTCAAGTTTTTAAACTTAAGGAATGTGATTCGTTCGCAGAAACAGTAACACCACCTAAACCGTATTTTAAGTATAGTTTTGAAAAACTAATAATAGCTGTCTTTTTTATTTAACTAGCTTTTGCCCGCGGCTTCGCTCCCGTCAACTGACTACTATATCCTACTCTACCCAACTCTATCCTACTCTACCTTACTCTACCCTACTCTACAATACCCTACTCTACCCTACTCAAAAAAAAAAGTATCCTATGTCCGTCTCCTGGTTCTAAGCTACCTCCCCACCAACTTTCAGCCAAATCGGTTCAGCCGTTCTTGAGTTATAAATAGTGTAACTAACACGACTTTCTTTTATATTTATTTAATTTATATATTGATCCAAGGTACAAAATTACGCATACAAATGAATTTTCCCCTTTTCAGTCAGTTTCTCCTTCGATATACGTATATAGATAAGCTCTAAAGATCTAAACAAGACAAATAACATTATACGCGTCAACAAAACACCATAATCTCGTACCATAACCATCAAGGACAAATCCCATACATTAACCCAAGATCGATAGATAGCGATACATCGCAACCTAATCCTTCAACCACGTCGACCTACCCACAAACCGAACGATCCTGTAAGTCTCAATTACTGGGTAACCCTGATTTACCCGACGACCGATCCAATTTGTAAACGGGACTCGATCGGAGAAAACTATTCACGACATCCACAAGCAAAAACCAACTGTGACTCAACTACAGAAAATACAATTTTGAAATTCACTTTAGAGAGATCACCTTCCAAGTCGATATTGTCTAGTCATGCGAGTGATGACCATGGAAAATGTTTTCGCACCAAATTACGCTTTGATTACGAGGGGTTAGGGTGCCTTTTGGAATGGCCTTGTTTGACATCGGTCGGCCCGACCTGAACCCCAATTATAGGCCACAAACTATTTTATCTAACACCCGTGTGACAACACTAATCTTATTAGAATCTATTGGAATCGAAATCGTGCCAAGAAAGTAAGGAGTGGATGTTGTATTCTGAAATGAAACTCCATTTCAACTGGATTCTTGTTTTAAGACATGTCTAGTCTCCATAGTATCATAAACAGATAGGTATTATGAATATGATTTATAATAATAATATTCCACAATTTTCACACAACTCTTTCTAGTTCAGAACTAAGCAGAGCTTGTGTTATGAGTACTAGACAGCTGATAAACATACTTAAGTATAATATATTTCTAAATACATACATATCATAGATAAATTACACCCAGACACAGAACAAATGATCGTGCTCATCACACAAACAGTTGTCTTAGGTGGGAATCGAACCCACGATCTCTAGGTTCCATTTTTTTCCTTTTGAGGTACGTAACCTTAAAAAAGTGGTTATAATATAAACTTCTTACTCCACCTGCTATTTGTCATGCTACTAACGCAATTAAAGTCAAAATGGGTTGAACGGACAGTGAAAAAAGTTTGTGATATTTATTTTGAAAATAGGTTTTTAGAAAACGCTTTTACACGTCAATTTTTTCGTCAATTTAAACTAGATGAGGCCGTTGTTTCCTAGCTGACTACCCTGAGAAGAAACACTGAAGCAAACTGAGGGGTCAAAGGCTCTTTTAAAGTCCATACAGCAAACATATAATAAATCATATGAAAATCTGTCTGTCTGAGATGGTATTTTGAGGAAAGTACTGCACAGATTTAAGTGGACCTGTCCAGTCAGTGCAAGCATTTGTCAGTATTCGTGTAGCTCAACTCAGGACTACTAAGGATGAGCTCCTTAAAATAAGATATAATGTCTAATCTTATCTATATATAAAAAAGAAAGTCGTGTTAGTTACACTATTTATAACTCAAGAACGGCTGAACCGATTTGGCTGAAAGTTGGTGGGGAGGTAGCTTAGAACCAGGAGACGGACATAGGATACTTGTTTTTTTTGTTTTTTTGAGTAGGGTAGAGTAAGGTAGAGTAGGATAGAGTTGGGTAGAGTAGGATATAGTAGTCAGTTGACGGGAGCGAAGCCGCGGGCAAAAGCTAGTTTCAAATAAAATTAGTTACAGTATATGCAAAACCTGAAACACGTGTCTAGTGTTTTTATGTAAAGAATCTATGTACAAAATTTCTTAACTATATCATGAAAAATCACAAAGTTATAAGCTTGTTATGTCAACAAAAATACATAGTCACCGGGCCATCCGGGCGACTGAGGGGTTGTTTTGCACTTGCACAGAGCTGTTTGCTGGTGCCTAATGCCCGCTATGACCTGCCTTGACCTGTGTTGTACTTAGTGTCGGTGATGTCCAACTTGTGACCTTTTTAAATATTTTTGGGAAAAAAATATAACATGGTGTAAAAACTATTGGAATCCATTCAGTTACTGATTCTGAACAAACTATGTAAACTAAAAATAATTTTATATAGTCTTAATATTACATCACCTCCTTTCTGTTTAACGTTCTTTTTCCAAAAATCAACTGCCTCCATGCTTGCCCTCACGTCTCCAGCGATCGGGATTGATTCTCTTGCGGCGTGATCCGGGCTTTTGGCTTAAACCAATTTGCCGGTTAATCCGAGGTTCACGTACGGACGCTTCGGGACCCCAATACACCCAGCTTATACCTCCTTATTCTTTGTCTTTACGTGATATTTTGTTCTTATCGGTGATTCAGGGTGGCTTAATTTTCAAGGTTGTTGTGATGGGCTTTTGATACAGTGTAGGGTCAGAATACCTGTCTAACAAAGGCTTTTTGTAAGAATACACGATGGATCAATTTTTTTTAAAAAGTTCTTAAATTGTTGGTTTGTTAGCTTTGGTGCATACTGTAAGTATAGCAAGCAATTGATAAATAAATAAATAATAAATGTAACTATGTTATACAAAGCACAGGTCCGATCGTGTGTGGAGTACTGTAGTCACATATGGGCTGGTGCTGCAAAATGCCATCTAGCAGCTTTGGACTCAGTGGAAAGGCGTGCGAAGAGGCTAATTGGGGATCCAGATTTGGTTAAGTCCAAACTACAAAGCCTCGAGCACAGGCGCAGGGTAGCTAGCCTATCGGTATTTTACAGGTTGCATTTTGGAGTATGCGCGGGAATTGCATGACTTGATTCCGCCATCTCCTTTCTACCATCGGACAACCCGACGTACGGCGAGTCCCACGTCATCCATTCTTACGTTGTTGAAACTTCAACGGTCCGGACTAAGCGTTTCGCTTCGTCGTTTATACTGCGTACATCGAGGGACTGGAACAATTTGCCTGCTGCGGTCTTCCCGTCCAACTATAATTTAGGTGTCTTCAAGGCTCGAGTGAATAGGCTCTTAATAAACTAGTGCGCCTCACCATCAATGATTGCATCACTGCTTACCATCAGGTGGGATCGCAGTCAAGCACTGGTTTATATCAATAAAAAAAAAAAACTAAAATAATGCACACTCTTATAGAACCCAATTAGAAAATGAGGTACAGACAGTAATAATTCAAGCATTGTTTTACTTAAATACACTTAGGTAGTGTTTTTCAAAGAATTTAGTTATCCTAATCGTATCATGTATTGGATTCCCACGACACTCACTAGGTCATCGGTCCACCTTGGGAGACTTACAGGATAATTCGTTATGGCGACACTGGGGGAGGCACACAGTGGACGTCTATCGGCTGAAATGATGATGATGATGAATTATAACTAAATAATATGGGAATCGATGCACTATATTAATATTTGTATCTGAGCTCACACATACACCAACACGCTAGTTAGGTACGTAATCAAGATTTATCAAATTAGGTAATTTTTTTTAGCCTAAAATAATTTTTATTATTTTAAGATAAAAAAGTTACGTAACTTTAAAAATAGCTGAAATCCTTTCAGAGGCTATTCTGAACATATTTTCTGTATCAAAGATTTTTTTTCATACTTTCTGATGACGTGACGTACCTAAATAATATTCTAATCATTAATGAGCCAATAGCAATCGCAGTCCTGTAACAACATCGTACCTATTATTATATATTTAATGATTTTGTTAGAATGTTAAATATACACTTAATTTGCATTTGAAAATACTTAACTACAATTACAGTAAAACCAAATAATGAAACCCTAAACTAATTAAAACAAACTAAAATATGGCGTCAAAACTCCTTCACGTTGCTGTCGACTGGTAATGTGCCTAAAAGACTGGCGGCTTTGCCACGCTGTATGGCAATGCCTATCCTGGTAAAAGCCAGCCCTTAGGTCACGCGAAGTTTCAACAAGATGTTTCAACATATCTTTATACAATTTGTGAGCACTCGGACCCCACGATCCTAGAATTTCGTATAAAATAAATTCATCACTTAATCCCCCCAATTCCCCCAAAGCAAAGACTCCTAACACCATACAAAGATATTTAGTGGTACACTCAATAACTACCCTAACATCCCTCAAACATGTTTACACTGGCGATCCATGTCCAGTCTTGTTCAAACAGCTATGTACACACTCGACGGGGGCTAGATATTTGCATATCGGTCTCTTACATGTTTATTGAGTCGTCCAGGAGATTATGTTGTTAATAAAGTTTGGCTAAGATGTGATGGTCATTTTGTGTGATAGTTTGCTTTAAGATTAATAGTAAGTTAGTTTGGAAATCTTTCAATAACTTCTCCAGTTCTAAGGTGGAGCGGACTTCTACTGACTAAAACCACAACTGTTTTTTTTTTTGTTGTTGTTTGATATAAACCAGTGCTTGACTGCGATCCCCCCTGATGGTAAGCAGTGATGCAATCGTTGATTGACTTGTGTCCTTCAGTTGCCCTGTGCGTTTTAGGATCGCGGGTTTTCTTTTTAAAAAATTTATTTTTGCTGACATCTCTTTGACGGACGCGTGGAGTATTACGCGCCTCCGTTTTTGTGTTAGAATTAGTTTGGAATGCTGATTGCTGTCCTTACCAGGGTGCATTACTTCATATCGATGGCTATTTAGTTAGGACTGATGGTTTTATCAGTTCTCTCATCGCAGGAATGTAAGAACATAAAATTTTGTTGGTGACACTTTTCGATCGATCGATGGTGTCCAAGTCCAGGACATTAATAACCAACGAGAGGGCGGATCTGACTTTTACTGATTCCTGTGTCCTTCAGTTACCCTTTTCGTTCTAGGGCCAGGGTCATTCTTTCAAACGTTCCCGCAGCTCCAGCAGGCATTTCCCTTCTGGGCCCCTTCAGCTTTGCTGACATCTTGAGGCACGCGTAGAACACTACTCGCTGTCGACTCGGATGGGGCCTTCCGAATTACCGTGATGTGTTAAAATATCAAGCTTGTGAACAAGATAGAGGGATGGAGCTATATAGTGTTTCATGTTTTTTTTTTTTTAATTTTCGATTTTCATTTGACTTTGCTCAAATTCTTGATACCACTCATGCACAGTATTCATATACCAAAAATCACCATAATCGGTTAATATTTAGAGGTTGTACAACGCCAGTACGTACGTCATCAGTGAAGATTAAATTTTTAATATTATTATTTTTTACAGAGGAGGGAAGTAAGTTTAGTGTAGTTTAAGTAACACTTGCAACCCTCCACTGTAAAAAATAGTAATATTAAAAATGTAATCTTCACTGATGACCTACTAGCTGTATGAGAAAACTTTATTGGCGGTGAGCAACCTCTAAATATTAACTGATTGTGGTGATTTTTTTTTATTTTTTACTACAATCGGTTGTATCAAGAATTCGAGCAAAATCAAAAATCGAATATTTTAAAAACATGAAACACCTACTATACACCCTATATAGCTTCATGCCTTCAACAGTTCAGTTTAGGTTGCCAAAAGGCTCGCGTTAAGAGCGCTCGGTAGGGCCTCAGGTCCTTACGGACAACGAGGTACTCAATGCTCTTCGTCCGAACCAATTCTACTACTGATATAATAAAAACAACTGTGCGTGACTAAAACTGCGCGTTAACTTCACGAAACAGTCAAACGATATCAAAGCATTATCTGAAATCCTTAAAAATGTCCAAACCTAAGATAAAATCACGGTATTTCCTCCCCAATACCGATCAAACGCCATAAAAAACCTGAAAGAAAAGAAAATCCCTTTCTCACGCCGAACCTAAGTACCTTAATCGTCCCCTATTGTGTGTACACCGATTTGCGGGTAGATCACAGAAAGAATCTCTTTTTTTATCCCATCAGGGAGTCCCCCTGTGCCACTGGACCGTGTTACCGGTATCGATAACAAATTGGGGATGCAATTCTTAAAGGGTTAAAAGGATTTGGGAGTTGCTTACAAGATAGGGGTTATTGAATCTTTTGTCAGTCCCTGTGGATTTGTATCTTGGAAATTATGAGAGTATGGGGACTTGTTGCTCTACAAGTTTTTTTTTTTTTTTTTGTAGATTCTGATCGTAATCAATTGTATTTTTTTCAAGTTTATTTTGAGAACTGATATGTTTGTGAAGATTTACAGATACTGTGAACCAACTTATAGATCTTCTATATACGTATATAAAAGAGATTGATATCAACTGACTGACATCAACGCACAGCCAAAACTGTTGAGTTTAGGAACGTGAAATGTTGCTTATAGCTTCCCTTTGTGATGTAGGTGAGCACTAAGAAAGGGTTCTTGAAAATTCTACTTTTAGGGGAGTGAAAAGCATCATTTGTATGCAAAATTTTATTCTTGAAACTTAGCATACATAGTAAACCCTAGTAGACCTTTCCGTTCCTCAGAAGGAAAAAACTGAACCCTTATACGATCACTTTGCTGTCCGTCCGTTTGTCTGTCTGTCTGTCAAGACCCTTTATCTCGGGAACACGTTGAGGTATCGGGTTATAATTAAAACTATACTCACTCTACTACTCAAGTCTGCAGTCCCTTGAAGCTGTGAAAAAATCAAATTTCTGTGAAAACGAAAAAAAAAGATACGGCCGTTTATGTCGCAAAAAACGTTTGAATAATAAAACGTGTATTTCAACACTCAAGGGAATCAAAATTCATAGGGTACTTCCTGTTGACCTAGAATACTGAAATTTGGCATGAATCAATATCTCATAGTTCATTTTTAGTTAAGTCACAAAAAAAAAACTTTTTTTTGCGATTCGGAAAAATCTTTGTAACTTAATTCGGGAATCGAACTGTTTTCATAGGTAAATTTGTACGGAACCCTCAGTGCGCGAGTCCGACTCGCACTTTCCCGGTATTTTTTAAACCGAGCAAGTGCGTGTTCGGTTTTTTTTTCCTACCTTTATTTATATTTTTTTTAAATAATCTGTAATTTTAGTATAAACGATGGCAAAGCTAATTCCAATTTAATATCTAACAAAGCAAATCGTGCCATATTACAAATACAAGCGAGAATATCAAAATTCCAGTGGGAGCTTTGATTAACCAGCAAAATCATGGTCATAGCTTTAAAAGAGCGGCCAATAAACCACCTGGCCGTAGTTGTGTATAGTAATTAACGGCGGTTGCAATCCGACTGTTTAATTCCGAACAACGCCGCAATAAACGTAACAGTACCGGACCGGTGCCGCTACCATGCCCACCCCACCGAACCGGAATGCGATGAAAAAGGCACGATGTCCACACACACTTGAGGAGGGAAATTACAAACGGCGGTGGCGTCCGCCGACCGTAATATCATTCCGCACGAGTCTTGAAAACGAAATTAAATTTTGCATGAAATGGTACAATATACAAAGAAAGTGGCCGGACAAAGGCAGAGTGGCGCCCAACGTGGGCCACGGTTGGTTAGCCCCGCGAGCCGGACTTATCGTGGCCGCGTGTGTAATTTGTTTCTAATCATATTACATTTTTGTTTCGTCTGTTTCTTTGTAATGCGGCTTCACTAGGTAAGATTTAATTTTAATTAACATTTTTTTCAGGTCTGTTTATATTACGTATTTTGTTACGCTATTTAGAGCAAATACGTTTTAAAAAAACTTGCTTTTGTCTTACTCAATTATACGATACCCAAAGATATCAGACCTATAAGAAAAATAATTCGACCATTTTGTAGAATAAACGCAAAAAAGATCAACTTAACTCGTATCTGACAGAAGATGTCAATCATTTATACCACATCAAAATGATACAGACCCTAGATTTTTACCCACACCCATCTAACATTAGAACTACGCAGAATCTCCTCCATTATTAACAGAGCCCGAACTCGGCCGGTTAATTAGCCCCCTTCATAATGTACAAACGGTTACAGAATACCTCTAGAAAATTTACGCACTCATAAATACACACCGTCTGGCACCCGGTGATCTCAGCAATTTTCAGTTTTCGGCAAGCACCTTAATAATTCAGAAAGTAGGCGCGGCCGTAGCAAAAATGAATTCTCTAATGTGAATGGAACTAAGACTGGCGCCCAACCAGGCCAACGGCAAAATAATTAAAGCATAGCATTAAAAATTCTTCCAGTGAGCTCGACCGGCCGGATATGTGATAATATTAATACGGCTGGCTCCGGCTTTTTGGTTCGGACGGTCTTAGGACTCCTGATTATTACAATTATAATTGTGAATAATTTAACGCTCAGACATGTGTGAATTAATTTTAATTAACACATGTTTGCTGATGAGTAGGTTCGGCCTTTTGGACAGTGTTTTGTGTGTTTAAAAGCTAAAAAAACAACCTGAATTGTGAAATGATGATTCATCAATGTAAACCATACGTACAAAGCGTTTTGGGAACACATTTATTGTGCGTACAGCTAAGGAGTGGAATTCCCTGCCGGAGCCTGTGTTTCCTGATAACTTTAACTTAGGGATCTTTAAGTCAAGAGTGAATAGGTTACAACTATACTCCATCTGTTTAGGTAGTTAACTAAACGTAAACAATCTTGATATGTCTTTTTATCAAAACAAAATCGTATAAAAGACATACAAAGATTATTTAAATTTAGTTAAATACCAAACATCGGTATAGGTAAATAACAAATTGTAAACATTTTTAGATAAAATTTTTAGACAACTTTTAGATAAAAGACATGTCAAGGTTGTTTACATTTAGTTAATTACCTAAACAGATGGAGTATAGGCAAGGCCACATCATCGCTTACCATCATCAGGTGAGATGGTGGTCTAACGCGAGCCTATCAATAATAATAATAAAAAAACTAGTGAATCATGTTACTTTGACACAGCGTCAGAAAGCCGCGGCAAGCCACAAAGAAGATGACGGGACGACCTGAATGTCTTCCTTAAGAATTGGAAAGAAGAAGCGAGGAATCGTGATCATTGGAAGGAATGGAGAGAGGCCTATGCCCAGCAGTGGGACCATAAGGGATAGCAATAATAATAATAATCGTGTTACTTCAAGAAAAGCACATTTTCTCGTTTACTGCTCTTTCTATTAATTATTTAAAAACTTGCCGGCAAACGCAGCGTTGGAAGACCACCGACAATTTGATATTCTATTTCTGTATATTTATTGATAGATTGTTGTTCTAGTGGTAGTGACCCTGACTGCTATGCCGGAGGTCGTGGGTTCGATTCCCACCCAGGACAAATGTTTGTGTGATGAGCACGATTATTTGTTCTGTCTGGATGTAATTTATCTATAATATGTATGTATTTAGAAATATACAATTATGTTTATCAGTTGTCTAGTACTCATAACACAAGCTCTGCTTAGCTTGGGAACTAGACGGCGTTGTGTGATACTTGTGGAATATATTATTATTTTCATGCATATTCCCTATTATCTTCGAATAGGGTTATCCCAAAGAATTTAGTATATTGTTTCCGTCAACTACTGTGGGCTGACACAATTGCTCAGCTCAAATCCTCTCTTACAGCAGTATAATAGCATCTAATGCTAGAACCATTTCTACACAAAGAAAGTTCTAAAATATACAGGCAACACGCGCGAAGTTGGTCTAGATTTAGTGTTATTTCGCTACGGACTAGCTTCTAACTTACATTTGGAATATATCGGTAAGGAACTCTTAGTAGAACTGTTAGCACAATGGATGGAGTTCTTTTGATGATGTTCTAAGTTTCGAATTGGTATTACAAAGAAAGTTGGGTTCAAGTTTTATTATCACTGAGTAATCTCACACGATTACTTTGAGATACTTATGTCGTAATCAGACGAAATCTATCACCATTTGACTGGCCTGTTGGTCTAGTAGTTAATAACCCTGACTGCTATGCCGGAGGTCGTGGGTTCGATTCCCACCCAGGACAAATGTTTGTGCGATGAGCACGATCATTTGTTCTGTGTCTGGGTGTAATTTATCTATAATATGTATGTATTTAGAAATATATAAGTATGTTTATCAGTTGTCTAGTACTCATAACACAAGCTCTGCTTAGCTTGAGACTAGACGGCGTTGTGTGTTAGTTGTGAATTATTAAAAAAAAATATTTATTATTAAAATTTGTACGTTGAAGAATCGCCAAATTTAAGTGGCAGTGGGCAGGGCACATTGCTCTCAGAATAGATAGTCGATGGGACCGAAGGCAGTGAAGACCACGTACGGGAAGACGCTGCGTTGCAAGTCCTCGCACAAGGTAGACCCGGGAATCCAATGTATGCGAGACGCATAGATCTGTAGTTGTGGCGACACTTAGGGGAGACATGCAGTAGACGGTTTTCGGCTGAAAGGATATTTATTTTTCCTCTATTACTTAGAACCGATTTCTTTATAATTGATTACAATCTAGCCTAAAAGACTAATAAGCAATTTAACTCTAATGTATTATTATATTACTGCATACTACGTATACGTTAGGTATAGGATTTTTTTTTAAATTAAGAATAGCGTCCTTTAGCACTTTTATGCACTTTCTTAGAGTCTGGTATTGATAAAAACACTTTGTTAATGTGTTATATGCCTAGCACAGCATTGATCACTATTATACACTAACTTTAAACACTACACTAAAGCCTGAAATGATAATTATGTTTTTTTATTTATTTAAACTAACACATTTATTTAATTTCTTTATATGAGCTACTGAACTAAACAAGACGGTCGCGGTAGCGTCTCTCAGCGATTAGATATCTTTACTTGCTCATTGGCGAAATTCCAGAGGGCGACACTTAGAGTACTGTCCTCTGCGTAACTTGTCCCGGTCCTCCAAGGCGTTACTTGAGACTGACCATCGATTATGTATCACAGTCATCATCATCATCTTCCTGCCCTTGTCCCGTTTTATTTGGGGTCGGCGCAACACGTTTTTTTCTTCCATTCTCTCCTGTCACTCGTCACGCCCTCACTAACTCCCTTTTCTTTCATATCACTTCTCACACAATGTATGCACAGTCAGGGGTCAAAAATGCAGTTACACGCTACCAATGCTAGAGTCAAAAATTTCTTTGTAGGAGACGTTCAATGGTCCACAACTAGTTTATTTAATACTTTAGATTCTATGCTACAAATTAAATTAGTCATGAACTATCGAACCTTCTACAAATTAATTTTAGAGACTTTAGCATTGACACAGTACAATTGCACTTTTGATCCCTGACTGTACATATATATTATATTGCTTGCACTAACAGGTATGTGATCAGTTTGTGAGTGGCGTTTCTGAGTGCGACTATTTTGCGACTACATTTGTTACCTAAGGACTGTGTCTGACCTGTTAAAACAATTGTCTGTCAATTGTATTTACTGGCCTGTTGGTCTAGTGTTTAGTGGCCCTGACTGCTATGCCGGAGGACGTGGGTTCGATTCCCACTCAGGACAAATGTTTGTGTGATGAGCACGACCATTTGTTCTGTGTCTGAGCGTAATTTATCTATAATATGTATGCATGTAGAAATATATAAGTATGTTTATCAGTTGTCTAGTACTCATAACACAAGCTTTGCTTAGCTTGAGACTAGACGGCGTTGTGTGATAGTGGAATATAATTTTATTATTATTATTATTTGTTATTAAAATAAATAAATAAATTCTGCTTAAAGCGACAGTAAGCAAGCAAATAACCCCAAGTTAGAACCCGTCTTACTCGAAAACTCCACACAAAATACGAACTACCCGAAAATTGACCACTCCAATATTTCTCTCTCACCTACGCAATGTCACGAGGCAAGTCGTAAAGCCGGTAAGAAACAGGTACGAAGCCACAACGTCAGTCCGTACGTCACAGCAGGCGTGCCCGCAAACCCGCATCGCCTTGCAGAAATAAGCTTTGCGACAATCGTATGCATGCGTCGTTCGCCTTCCTAGCGTAAGCCTCGAGATCTGTGGCCGGCCTTAGCTTAGCCAGTGATGAATTAAAAAGAGTTTGTGAGAGGAGAATGGGTACAAGTTTTATCTGTAGAATAGATACAAGTAGTGTAGTGTTTGTATACTTGTCTCAAATTCACGAGTGGTGGGAATTGATAGGTGCATGCGATTCCTTGACAGAGACGCACGTGTTAATCCTAGCTGCTGGTGACGTAACGAGCCAATGTGTTTCCTCCTGTGTTAGTACGAGTACTACAAGTAGTCACAACCTTTTAAGCCCCGCTTCGGATTGGTTCGATGAGTGTTTTCGTGTCCTATTCATCAGGGTCGTGTGTTTGCAACTGGGTACTCCATCTCGTTTAACTTTTCAATCCCCATAGGTGACAGAAGAGCTGACGAGATGGAGTATTTGGTCGTGGTTGTGCGACTCTGGAATAAACATGAGAACAACAAAATTCATTCGGAATTCAAGATCTAACAAAGAATTTCATTCTATAGCCACTAACCATTCCCATAGCATAGCGTAATTAGCCTTTTAATTTTCCCACTGCTGGGACTCAGGCCTCCTCTATTGGAGGGGGAATGGGCCGTAATCCCACGCGGGCCGAGTGTGGGTTGGTGAATGTCACATGTCTTCGAAGTTTTGGTTCTAGGACATGCCGGTGTCCTCACGATGTTTTCCTTCACCGTTTTGAGAGAAGTGGTGATGAAAGAAATTACACAAAGTAATACGCCTGGCTGGGTTTGAACCCGCGATCTACAACTCGTAAGTCGGGACCGTTACCAGTCGGCCACCACTGTTCTTATCATTCCCATAAGAATCAATTAATCAAAAGTCCCACCTAAAACTTCACATAACAAATTCTACTAACACGTTCACTTATCAAACTCACTATTGTACGAAGCTTGGCGTAAGCCCTGTACCTGTCATTTAGCTACCGGATTACCGACCAATTAACGGAATTGGGTGAGAACTCGTTAAATAATCCAGTTAGCCGATCGGCGGCGGCGAGATCAAAGCGGGGGCAATGGGGTGCATCGATGGCTCGATCTTGCACCCTCTGGAGCGTGTTCGTTTTTGTTTTAGATTATATGTGGATTTGTAGGTGAGTCTTTGGCTATATCAATGTTACCAGTAGAAAAAAAGGATTTTTCAAAATTCACCCCCAATGATATGAAAAGGGTCCAAACTTTGTGTGAATAAACCTACTTTCTCGCAGACAAAGCCGGTGGTAGAAGTTAATCTCTTAATAAACAGGCAAAAATGACACTGCAGTCTGACAGCTCTTTACCCCACTGACATTGAAAATGCTCCTTTTTTGGGGTGAGATTTCCTCAAATAATTCCTCCCGCTCTGAGTGGAGCGACTTGTGTCGGACTTTTACTGACTAAAACCCTCCGGTGTTCCTTCAGTTGCCCTTCGCGTTCAAGAGTCACTGTAATTCTTTCAAACCAAGTTTCCGTGGCCCTGACGGGCATCGGCCCTTCTGGGCCCCTACGGTTTTGCTGAGGCGTGTGGAAAACTACGACACAGTTAGCCAATGCTCGTCGGCTGCCTGCTCGCGCCTACGGTGACTGGAAATCATCCTGCGTCTCCCAAAGCCCAGAGCGTCTCCTGTAGCGGCTAGAGCGTGAGGATCTCCGCTCCCTCACGGTTGCAGCCATCTCCTGCGTCCACATTACTGCTTCGGAGAAGAAGGTGACCTCTTCCCATTTGTCTGGAATCGCTATGTTTACAAATTAACTGTTTAACTTACCTCTGATCACATTATTAGATTAAAAAACTTTTTAGTATTATTCTATACCTTTTCCTGAATCTCCTACAATATTAACAAACCCCATCCAAAGTAATCATAATCCACACTTAACATCAAAAATACATTACTTAGCAGGCGACTTAATCAATTTTGCTCGCATAGCCGCTTCACAGGTGACATTAACATATTTTTGCGATGGCCATGTTGTTTCAAAGGGTCTGAATTTCAAAAATACGACTCCGACACATACTCTCATTAAGTTTGGAACACGTAAGGAGAGAGACTGAATACTAATTGAGAGCTAAGAGTGATGAAAGTAGACCCGACAGACGGATAATTGGCAAATTATTTACAGACGTTCTCGGTTTGTGCCTACAGAGTATCAGATTTGTTTATAAGCTTGGAACATCATATTTTTTAGGGTTTCGTACCTCAAAAGGAAAAAACGGAACCCTTATAGGATCACTTTGTTGTCTGTCTGTCTGTGTGTCTGTCTGTCAAGACCATTCATCTCGGGAAGGTATTGATTTGAAATTAAAACCATATACTAAGGTCTGCAGTCCCTTGAAGCTGTGAAAAAAACAAATTTCTAAGTTAATGAAAAAAATAAACGGCCGTTTATATCGCAAAAAACTTGTATTTCGACACTCTCAAGGAAATCCAAATTCATAGGGTACTTCTCATTGACCTAGAATCCTGAAATTTGGCATGAAGCAAGGTCTCATAGCACAAGTATAGGAAAGAATCTGAAAACTGTAAATATGTAGTGACGTCACAAAAAAAACTTTTTTTGCGATTCGGAAAAATCTTCGTAACTCAATTCGGCAATTGAACTGTTTTCAAAGGTAAGTTTTCTAATTCCGACCCCTGGTTATTATGGTTGGTTGTATAGACAACATCGAAACAAACTCAGGAGGTTATCCTCTGAGTTTGTTTCGATGTTGCCAGTCAGGGTAGTCAACTCGGAAACAACGGCCTCACCTAGTTTAAATTAACATGTAAAGTGATATTTATAACCAATTTGCAAAATAAATGTTATTTATCATTTACAAAGGGCACAGTAGGATTTTCCGACCTATAGTTTTCAGTTCATACTGGCGTTTGACCACCTGATAACAAGCAATGATACGGTTAACGAAACTGCTTGTCTGAAAGTATTTACTCGAAACTTGAAGACCCTCAAGCTATTATTGCAATCGAGTAACACTGACGGACAAAAAGTCTTAGACTTCTTTTTTTATGAGGTTGGAAATCATCAAATAACTTCTCCCGTTCTGGGTGGAGCGAGAGGGAATGTCAAACTTCTACAGACTAAACCCCACCGATGCTTCCTCAGTTGCCTTTTGCGTTTTTGGGCCATGATAACTGTTTCGAACAACCCCACAGGCCCTAGCAAACACTACCCTAGTTGTGGGGCTGTCTAATAAAAAGAGTTGACAACTATACTAAAGTTGTCAAAAAATAAAAAGCCCGTTTTGACATCTGTTAAAACGAATACTTAAATACGAAAAAAAAAAATACTCGCAATATATTCCATCATATTATTTAACGCGCCGAAAAAGAGAATGTATTTTTTTTTTAACTTTTATATAATTAAATATTATTTTATTGTTTCTTTCAGTTTCGTTCCAAGTTACATTCTAGGATATTTATCAAATGTCAAAACGGGCCTTTCATTTTTTAACGAGTTTAGAGGAAAGATTTGTATTTTTCTTTGCTTCTAGGCAAGCGTGCTCCATCATTGGCTACATAATCGCTTACCATCAGGTGAGATAGAAAAAGAGAGAAAGAAAGAAAAAGAAAGAAAGAAAGAAAATATGTTTATTTGGTACACCATGATTCATTAATCAACAAATAATTGATTTAAAAACTAAAATTAAACATAAAAAAAAATAAAAATAAGTAGAAAAAAAATTAACGATAACAAAATGTCTCACGGCTACGCCAAATAGGTCCAGTTCAGCATAATGCCAGACAACTACGTAGCAGTTGCCTGACGTTACCTGACGTTGCCTGAGATAGTAGTCAAAGGCGAGTCAAATCTCAAAAATTACTGGACCGATTCTAAAAATTCTTTCACTAGTAGAATGGTGTTTTGTCGCGGAATAACATAGGCTTATATTTCCTACTTTTACACGGGCAAAGCCGCTGACAGAAGGTAGTATATAATATAATCAATCCTTTCATATATCCCTTTTCATAATCATGTCGCATCTGCGCTATCCACTCTATAGCTCACCGTCGAAGGTTCTCGCGTGGGGTGTTAGCTCCAGGGGCGAAGCTATGGTGTTAATTATACGATTTTCTTTGAAATAAGTTAATAAATATTGGATAAGGCCCACCCACCCTCGCTGCCCTTTTAATGAACCCGCTCGATACCTGGCTGTTTTGCTGCACCGATCATGGAAGATGTGTTTTTCTTAATTATTATTTTGATCTCTTGTTTTTGATCAAAGCTTCGCCTTCTCCATCATGGAAAATTTTTACCTGATGTCTTTTTGACTGTTTATTTTATAGTCGAGAATACTATACAGTGCCTTATGAGATGAAATGAGATTTAAGAGGTTCCGGTTGTAGTGTCTTAAAGATATCTTAACCCCTTGGGGGTCCCGGGGTATTATTATTACGTAATTGCGCGTTTTTACGTAAATCACTAAAAAAAAAACTTTTTCTGGATTTTTGTATGAAAAACCAAAATTTTCGCACAAAACGACAACTAAGCGTTTTTCAAGGTCATTCAAGTTGTACAGACGCATGTACAATCGGCCTAGAATAGTATTATTGACTTAAAAATTTATGTTATCATGATCCAGTCTCCAGTAAGACAAATGTTGAACAAGCTCAGTAATATTATAAATGCGAAAGTTTGTATGTCTATATTTGTTACTTTATCACGCTTGGACAGCTGATGAAACTTAGTGCTCGTATATACCATGTCCTGGAATAACATATAGGATATGTTTTACCCCAAAAGTAGGTATGTTCCCTAGGGAAAATTTCTACTATCACGCGAGCACCTGATGGTAAGCAGTGATGCAATCGTGGATGGTGAAGCGCTCTGGTCTATTAAGAGCCTATTAACTCTAGCCTTTAAAGATACTAAATTATAATCGGGCGGGAAGACCGCAGCAGGCAAATCAGTTAATCATTTAACTAGTCTATTCGATTATATTGACAAAAATAAACATTATTGGGGTGTTTTTAATATCGTGCGAATTTCATAACGCGTCCGCGTGCGTATTGCTTTACAACAAATACTTGTATGAAATGGACATTTGCGGGGGTTACGTGTGCGAGGCAATCCCGCATGCGTGATCAAAACCGCACGATATTAAAAACACCCTTAGGTATTTTAATTGAATTTATCTGCTCATTCAACGATTTTAAAAGGTATATAAACTAAACTGCGGAATTCAAAAGAGTCACCGCTCCAATAGTACGCAAAGGGAAACTGAAGAAACATGGGTGAATTATAGTCAGTAAAAGCCTTACACTCCTCGCTGCACCCAGAGCAGGAGAAGCTACATGTATATTTGATGATGTTCTACCCAAAAATAAAAGACTTATAATGTCCAATGCGACAACAATCTTATCAATTGCAATAAAGTCGAAGTTTTTTTTTTGAGGTGTGAAATCATCCAATGACTTCTCCCACTCTAGGGTTGAACGAAAGAGTGTGTCATTCAGTTACCCTTTGCTTTCAAGGCCCAGGTGGGTTACCATGACGTTTAAAGTAAGATTGTTTCATTCTTATTCCCAGTGTGGGTAAGAGATGGCGCTAGACAACCTGTATAGCTCTGTCTCTTACCCACACTGAAATAAGAATGAAACAATCTTACTTTGAACGTCATGGGGTCACTCTTTCAAACGTTCCCGCAAAAGTCGAAGAGTAAGTTTGTACATAAAACCAACACACATCTGATACTATTCATCAGAACAAAATCAAAACACCCAATTAAAATACATCAGAGCGAACCTAATAAAAACCCATATTCATAACTCCATTGAGGTGTGTAATAAATTCGCGGAGAGCTATCATAAAAGGTCTCGTACGGAGGCATCTACATTACAAATCGGCCTCATCTCGTACAATGATCGACACTGACGTGTTATTAGACCGCCTTATCCCGCCGCATCTTGTCATTCCGTTTTTACGAGTCTTATTCATTGTTTTTGAGAGTGCTCGTCGGGTTAATGTAAAGGGGAATACTGTAGTTGATACAGAAGTACCAGGGTGATATTATGTTGGTTGAAAGATTGATGTATCTCTTGAGATATTACTATAGTGCATGCGGGTGACCCGCGTATGTATGTGGCGTTAGCAAGATTTAAAGTAACCTAACATGAAGAGGATAACGGGGGCTTCGTTCGCTCGCCATAAGGGCGATTCGATGTGATATATCTGCACGGCACACACGAAATACTACTGTTTTGACTGGTCGCTCTAGGTGGAGCGAAAGGTATGGTCAAACTTTTACTAATTAAAACCCACCTGCGTTCCTACGGTTGTCCTTTGCGGTCCAGAGCCACGTTACTCAAAGAGTTACTCTTTCTGATCAATCCCGCAACTCTGACAGGCATCGGCCCTGTCAATTATGTTTTTCTTTGAAGCGCGCATGAAACACAACGTGCCATCAACCAGGCTTAGCCCTTATCTGATGGTGAGCTACCCATTGTTCGCCGTCCACAAGCCCGCTTCTACGATATATGGGCTGCTTTCCTGCCCTGCATCTCCCGACGCTGACATATAATAATGTTGTAAGAAAAGAATTTACAAATTCAGCTTTTTTCAATTCCCTGACTCCTGTGCTAGGTGATTAACCCGTGTTAGAGGAGCCAGTATCTTCTTCCGGGAAGATACAGCCAGTGCTTATGCAATAAGAAAATAAATGGAACTAAAATAATGTGGTTACTAAAAAGTCAAAGTCAAATATATTTATTTGTTACACATAGGTATAATAATATTCCTCAATATTCCACAACTATCACTCAACGCCGTCTAGTCCCAAGCTAAGCAGAGCTTGTGTTATGAGCACAAGACAACTGATAAACATACATATATATTTCTAAATACACACATATATAGATAAATTACACCCAGACACAGAACAAATGATCCGTGCTCATCACACAAACATTTGTCCTGGGTGGGAATCGAACTCACGACCTCCGGCATAGCAGTCAGAGCCACTAACCACTAGACCAACAGGCCAATCAATAATGTTATGGTATATGGTGTTACAAAATATCGTTTTACTATGTACGCCTCACTGCTGGGCATACAAAAATTGTTTACCAAAATATAGTTACTTATACACTGTGTTGGTTTGTAAGTTTAGCATTAGATACATTCTTACATTACTAATTAAGTCTTTAGTTATACAAACAGAATAAAAATTTAAAAATAAAACAAAAATACATCGCATAAAACAATTTTTATAGGTTCCTTTTATCTATATTTAGAAAAGGAGAAACTGACTGACTGACATATCAACGCACAGCCGAAACTACTGGGACTAGGAGCGTGAAATTTTGCACAAAGCTTCCTTTTATGACGTAAGCGAGCACTAAGAGAGGATTTACCAAAATTCACCCTCTCGAGGGTCCAAAATCCGGGCGAAGCGGCTGGCACAAGCTAGTAGAATTATAAAGAATTTAAACATCGTGTGGAAACCGGCATGTCCTAGAACCAAAAATTCGAAGACATGTGACATTCACCAACCCGCACTGGGCCCGCGTGGTGGATTATGGCCCATTCCCTCTCCTATAGAGGAGGCCTGAGTCCCAGCAGTGGGAACATTAAAAAAGGCTGATTATGCTTATGCTATGCTATATTCCCTTAGTGGATGAAATGGTGGCCCAAAGTTTGTATGGAGAAACCGAGAAACGGAGGTTCTTCCACGCGTGCTAAGCCGCTAGCTAGAAGCTAGTCATAAATATACTACCTACCCATTGTCATACTTTTTAACAAAAAATTTTAAAGATGCATCTGGTCTAGATTATTAGCGATGACTTGTCGCAATGCATTTCGCTGAATTAACTCACTTTGGCAACAAAACAACAAACTAATTAAACATCCAATCTTCTGTTCCTACCCTGCATACGAATTTAAATTTCTGTCCCATACATTTTGCTTATGAGAACACCGATTCGGTTCGACATTTTCGTATAAGAGCCTGTAAAAACTCCATACGTTTGCACAGTATTTTCGCCAACGGTTCCAAACTGTCACACATTTGAATGTAATCCTTATTTTGATAGAAATAAAGGTTAGGTTAGATTTTAAAAATGGAGTGTAGAATTTTGCAAAGTGCTACAGAGACTGAATACGCGCTTGAATTATTTAGATAGCAATCGTGGGTCCGTATTCTGATCGTTTTTCTCATCGGTATCGGATAGAAGCACTATGTCTGTCCCTGTCTTCGTTATAGTGATGGAGAGAGATGGCTGTACGCTGGTGTGTTCATAGGTGGGCTGCTTTTGTTTCGTTTATTCATAGCATGTGTCATGAAAGTGATGTCTAATACGTTTGGGGTTGAGCGTAGCGTTTGAATGTTAGCTTGAATAATGTACCTGAGGTCGGTGGTGTGTGCCTTCGAGATATATTTTTGGTAATGATCTAGGGTTTTTAGTTTGGTTTCCTTTGGTATACGGGCATTCTTATTTTCTACCAATTGTCTCTTGTCACCTCGAAAAGAATATAAATAAATATGAATCTACGCTTAAAAGTTTTTAAGTTTCTCAATTCTCTTTATTCTAAGATTTAAAACTACAAAATTATCTCAAGGGAACATACTCCCGGGATAAGAAGTAACCTGTGTACTCTATTCTTCTATTATGTGAACTATTCCAGGATATTGTCTACCCGTGTGCCAAATTTCATTCAAATTCGTTCAGCCGTTTGAGCGTGAAGGAGCATGATACATATACAGACACAATGTGACACAAGACAAGTAATAGACTTGCAGATATAGAATCTGTAAGTCTATAAGCATAACAAGCTGTTCAGCTTGTAAATTACATAGCAAAATTTTCTTGCAGACTATTCCAATTTCATCATCTTCACAATCACTTAAACGTTCATCTGCCTTGGAATTTGGAGGAAGTAGTAGTCCTCCAAATTCTCTATAATCATTTTCATCAGAACCACTAACTTACCATACAAAAATCCTTCATACCATTTCACACACTCCACCCAACTGTCGAATGATCGCAAGACATTTTTTCCCGTTGCGACTGGCCAGTACTGGCTTCGTAAATTAAAATGTGAATAATTAACACCGACCTCACCCCCCCCACTACATGCCACCCTCAGACTCACCCCCACTCCAGTCACATGCCACCCAGATGTATTAGTTTTAAGCTCCCAGTTCGTATGAACGCGATTTAGGGTGAATTCAAAAGGCAGATAGTTGACCCCCTCTAGTATTATAATTGTGTGGACGTTTTTCGCGTTTTTAGTTAATACGGTCTTTCTAAGGGATTTTGGTCTTTGTAGGCGGTATCGTTATAATCTTGGATCGTTTTTTGGATGGACGGGCTGTTACGAGTTATCTGCTGTCTAGTTTTCATGAGAAATAATTTATTAAAACGAAAAAAGATAGCCGTTCATTAGACTATTTAGCTATTTTTTTCTACTGGTCCATTAAAATATATCCTCATTTTAGGCATTTGCGTAAGTCGAGATCTGACAGAATACATTATGGTTATAGTTTTTACAATTACAGAAACCTACTTCTTCTACATTATTGAAACTCGAATCTTTTCTGTTTTCCAATTTGTTTGAATCCCCTTACTTAATTATGGCGAGTTTCCATCATACTCAGTGCCCCACAAACACACAACCGATCTTTTCCAATCAACACCCAATTTCAAATAACGAACGAACTTATTACGTCATCAACGTACACGCAATCAGTGACGAATAAAACACGGGGCCAATCAGAGGACATAACTAATTCAATTTGCGAACGTGGCCGAACCGCGGCGGAAGCACACGAAGTGTTCGACGATCGTTAATATTGATCAGTATTATCCCGGATCGACGATTTACGTGAAACACCGGACTCCCACATCGCTATACATTTAATTATTAAAAGGCTTACACGGATGTAGGTAAACTAAATACTCCAAACAGTGGGTTGCTTATTTATTTTCAGTAAGCAAATTTATCAGTGGAGATCATTTTTTTAATCTGCTAAAATCCAACACAAAATATCGATTTGTTAGAAGCTGTAAATATTTTTTTTTTAAAAAAACGTGGCGCCACATTTGGAATTACTCCTGTATGTGCAAGATACCCAGACCCAGAACAATACGGAAAATCTGCAAGCTTTCTGTCTAAACGGATCTATCTGAACTGTAATATTTTACTGATGGAGTGACGTTCAACAGCAATATGTTACCTAGTTAGGGGGGTAAAATGTCAGATTGTTACTCTAAAAATTAGATGTTTTCTTTTATTTACAATATTTTAATATTTTTTTTACAATACTTTATAATAAATAACAAATTCTTTACCTGAAAACACCATCAAAATTGGTCTCTGAATGAAGCAGTAAACAACATTTCAAATATTGGCATGAGGAAAAGTGCTGGTGTGGTGGGAACATCATCTCGCTAGGTATGTCTTTTGATTCCGCGTCATCTAATAGCGGTGACGTCACATGTCAATGTATGCATCCTTTTTAGGGTTCCGTAGCCAAATGGCAAAAAACGGAACCCTTATAGATTCGTCATGTGTCTGTCTGTCCGTCCGTATGTCCCAGCCACTTTTTTCCGAAACTATAAGAGCTATACTGTTGAAACTTGGTAAGTAGATATATTCTGTGAACCGCATTAAGATTTTCACAAAACATAGAAAAAAAAAAAACAATAAATTTTGGGGTTCCCCATACTTAGAACTGAAACTCAAAATTTTTTTTTCATCAAACCCATACACGTGTGGGGTTTATATGGATAGGTCTTTAAAAATGATATTGAGGTTTCTAATATCTTTTTTTTATATACTGAATAGTTTGCGCAAGAGACACTTCCAAAGTGGTAAAATGTGTCCTCCCCCCCCCGTAACTTCTAAAATAAGAGAATGATAAAACTAAAAAAAATATATGATGTACATCTATCTAATATATAAAATTCTCGTGTCACGGTGTTCGAACTTGAACTCCTCCGAAACGGCTCGACCGATTCTCATGAAATTTTGTGAGCATATTGAGTAGGTCTGAGAATCGGCCAACATCTATTTTTTTTTTTATTTATTTATATGGCAGAACAACGTTTGCCGGCTCAGCTAGTTACCTTATAAATTTCCACCGAAAATTGGTTTGAACGAGATCTAATAAGTAGTTTTTTTTTAATACGTCATAAATCGTAAACCGTAATTTACCTTTCAAGTTTGTACGGAACCCTCAGTGCGCGAGTCCGACTCGCACTTGCCCAGTTTTTTTCTGTTATTTGACAGTTTCCCCTCCACCATATTGACTTTATTTTGAACAGATTTGAAAAATTCTTTCTCTTTACTACTTCGGGTTTTTTTTTAAATTGATATAAACCAGTGCTTGACTGCGATCCCACATGATGGTAAGCAGTGATGCAATCGTTGATGGAGAGGTGCACTAGTTTATTAAGAGCCTATTCACTCTAGCCTTGAAGACACCTATACTATAATCGGACGGGAATACCGCAGCAGGCAAATTGTTCCAGTCCTTCGATGTGCGGTATAAAGGACAAAAAAAAAAAAAAAAATTCTTTTGTAACAAACGCTGTCTCATCTAGATTTTCAACATCCACGACGTTCCTCGCGAAAAATGTTTGTTGTTACCGGCGTAAGGTGAAAAGTCGGGGTTCGGATGGTGAAAGCTATTTTCACCCCAAATATTTTATTGTGATCATTTCGTTCGGTGCGTTGATTACCGGTGGATGTTTGATACTGTTTACCTGTTCGTGTATTGATATTCTTCTTTTGGAAAACAAGATGTCGACAAGAACATAAGAAACAAAGTTCCTATTTGTTGATGTTTTTTTTTTTTCGGTGAGAAAATCATCCAATAACCCACGCTCTTGGGTGGGGCGGGAGATAGTGTCAGACTTTTACTGACTAAAAACCCACTCCTTTTCCTTTCTTGCCTTTCATACCAGGGCCGAGTCTCCCTTCCAGAATCAGACCCTTGACCCCAGTAGGCTTCGACCCTGCTGAGCCCCTATGGTTGCTGACATCTCCTTGAGGCGCGCGTGGAACACTACACGCCGTCGACGACTTGGGCTCGGTCCAGACGGTTAACGGATGGTCGGACGGCGAGCTACCCATTGCTCGCCGTCCGCAAGCCCGCGCCTACGGTGGCCGGAAACCGGGATCGGAATCCCGGTGGCTGGGGCGCGGCGGCCATTGCCTCGACTTCTCTCGCTCTAGGGCGAAACGGAAGGGGGTGTCAGACTTTAACTGCCTAAAACCACACCTATGTAAGTACCTTCAGTTACTCTTTGCGTAATAGGACCACGGGGTAACCTTTTCAAAAGTCAACCTATGGTCCTACTAGGCCCCTACTGTTTTGCTGACATCTCTACACCCCTAGCCAAGTTGACAATCTGCAATCGTTAACGTTAGTCGAAAACTAATCAAATGTATCGGAATGACATCATCTCAACCTTAAGTCACGTGTTCAGAACAAACGAAGAGAAAATTCGTAGCCAAGTTCGCATCGTTCAAAATGATAGAATGAAATGTTATCGTTTCTACAATGTTCAACGCTACATCCTTTGTTATTGTAGAACGAGCGGCCGACTCAGGCGCGTCAACATGGCTACCAACTTATCGTTTTCTACAATTGGTGACACCGAGGCGTTACCGATTGGAGAACGGAATTCGACACGAAACGTTTGTAACTTGGCTAGGGGGGCTGAGCCGTGCAGTAAACACCACGCGCTGTCGACGACTTGGGCTCAGTCTTGGGACGGTTATCGGATGGGTGACCGAAAGTTATAACCGTGACATATCGAATTGTTCGTTTTTGAGCATCTTCAACCTAATCACACAAATTTTTATAAAAGATATATAAACTAGTATAATAGCATAATCAACCTTTTAATGTTCCCACTGCTGGGACTCAGGCCTCCTCTCTAGGAGAGGGCCGTAATCCACCACGCGGGCCCAGTGCGGGTTGGTGAATGTCACATGTCTCCGAATTTATGGTTCTAGGACATGCCGGTTTCCTCACGATGTTTTCCTTCTCAGTTTTGAGAGCAGTGGTGATGAAATAATTTACACAAAGTAATGCGCCTGGCTGGGTTTGAACCCGCGACCTACAACTCGTAAGTCGGGGCCATTATCACTCGGCCACCACTGCTATAAACTAATGCTTGACTGCAATCCCACCTGATGGTAAGCAATGATGCAATCGTTAATGGTAAAACGCATTCGTTTATTTAAAGCCTATTCACGACACCTAAATTATAATCGAACGGGAAGACCGTAGCAGGCAAATTTTTCCAGTCTTTGGATGCACGCGGTATAAATGACGAGGCGAAACGCTTAGTCCGGACCGTAGTGGTATCAACAATATATAAGTGGACACTCACCGTTCGTCACTTTATTAAAATTGACGTAATTTATGTACATTTAGGCTGCAATAGATCCTAAATAATCAGATTAGCCTGTTTCTGCTCACTAGCAAAGACAGCCAAAAATATACCGTTAACCTAATTATTTGACATTTCTAAATTAGTAAGAATACTATTTATAGTCTAGTTTATATTATATTCTATGGTCAACACGACACTCGAAAGCCATTTTTTATTTCATGTTCAACGCACGTGTTATTATATTATTTGTTATGCACACATACATATCCAAAACCAAATTGCTTTTGTAAAATAGAATATAATTATCTATATCGTAATCACATGACAGAGACAAAAGACAATGTTTCACTCCACCTCCCAACACACACGTCACAACACACTTCTTCTTCTTAGCGTATCGATGGCAAAACTAGTTAAATTCCTTGCCTGGCCCAGTATTCGACCACGGCAGTGCCGTCCGCTGATGCTGTCATTAGGTTCCTACGTGAACAGGTAACAGGGCACGTGATGCAGGATCGAAGGTGGGACATGGTCTGCTGAGAGACGCCGCACAAACACTGAAGATCGGAACCGTCCGAGAACCCCTCTGTGGAGGTTGTCTTTGCTGTGCCCAACACACTGAAGACAGTATAGGTAGGCCTATAACTGTCCCTTAAGAGGGTCCTTTTTCACTCGCCTGTCGTCAACCTCGAGCATGGTTTAAATGCTGTTACTTCATCTAATGCAATCTAACGCGATGTTTGACGAAAAGGCAAAGCGAAAAAAGAAAGATAACGGCAGAAAACTCTGTTAGCATTCGGTAATTCCGTGATTTACTCGAATATTTTACAAAACTTGTTCCAGGAAATACGTGTTTTTTTAAACCCTTAAAAGTTTTTCTCTGAATCTGAAGAATCTTGATTAAATTTGCAAGGTTTCTATTGTTATACATTTTTGACTTTTTAAATTTTTGAGTAAATTATGAAGTGTCAAAGTTCATGCAAAATAGCAGATTTTTGGAGGTCTTCACTGGATTAGTTTTACACAAATTTATAAATTGATTTCAATAGAAGCCTAGATAATAACCACAAGATACTGTGTTTCCAAAATATCTAATGAATAATGTGTAATAACGTCATAATCGCGTAAGAGCGGTTGTATGAAAAACAGTGAAAATGTATGTCGAGTTGCATCCCCTTAAGACACAGGATAACCTAGTTTAAGAGACGGAGCTTAATTTATTGTGTACAGTTTTCAGCATCATCTAAATGTTTTATGTATTTTTTTTTTCTTATACCATGAAGTTAAAAACTTTAAACGTAAGAAAAAAGAAATAGCAAATAGCGTAGTAGTTTCAAAAATCCTTTCATTTTTCCTTATATAAATAAAAAATATTTCTATATTATATATGTAGGTTTATATTATATTAAATATTTATGTATGTTTATTTTATATATACATACATTTGCACCTACCATGTTTTCTCTTCACTACCCTTGGTTGACTGGTAGAGAATGCTTAAGGCATTAAGTGCGCCTTTGTACCTTTATGTTGCATGAAGTTTTAATAAATAAATAAATAAGATATAATCATCTGTAAGTTTTGGGAAATAAAGATATTTATTATTATTGTACGACCATCTTCAAAAACGAAATGCTTCAGTCTGTCCGTGTCTTTCAAAACGCACAAATCTTTTAACACCTCAGCGTCGTTCCTTCTACAATCCTTTAGAAAGGCTCCTCATCCGCCTCTATGATATTTCCTTGACAGGCTTGCTTCAGCTCTTGACACCTGCCCTCAGGTAGTGCTGAGTTCTTGACTTGTGTCCTGACGTGTCTCACCTAGGACAGGCTGGATTTTACAAAGCACACGTGCATTTTCTAATCTACTGAAGAGATTGAAGCTTTGGGAAGATTTCGTGTTGTTTTGGGTGCCTACTCGTACTAGTTGAGGATTTTTTGTGCAGAGCAGGGTTGGCCATAAAGGTAGCCGTTCGATTTCGACGGTGCGTTATTTTCCATGCGCACCTCAGAGAGCTGTCATCATAATTGATGGGGCCCGTTAGCGTCAATACCAGAGCAGTTAAATTGATCGTAAGAGTCACCGCGGCTCTGGGACGCAAAGCACATCTGAAGTAACAAGGATAAGATTTAATCAGTAAAAGTCTGACACTATAATAACTTTTGCTCCGCTCAGAGAGAGAGGTTCTCAGTTTTAAGTTTTCAGTATCAACGGAGATGATAGCAATCGATATATAATATAATAATAATATTCACACAACTATCACACAACGCCGTCAGTACCAAGTTAAGCAGAACTTGTGTTATGAGTACTAGGCAACTGATAAACATACTTAAATATTTCTAAATACATACATATTATAGATAAATTACACCCAGACACAGAACACATGATTGAGCTCATCACACAAAAATTTGTCCTGGGAGGTAATCGAACCCACGACCTGCGGCATAGCAGTCAGGGCCACTAACCACTAGACCAACAGGTCAGTCATCCATATATAACAGAGGAAACTGACTGACTGATATATCAACGCACAGCCAAAACTACTGAGACTAGTAAAATAAAATTCTGCACAAGCCTTTCTTTTATAAAGTTGGCGATCACTAAGAAAAGATTTTTCCAAATGCAGTCCTCAAGGGGGTCTAAAGTTTGTACGGAGAAGCTAATAATATAGTCGGAAATCGTAGAATGTCTCATATTCTGATCCCTATCAGCCTTGGAATTATACTTTCTTCTGCTTCGCCGCAAACACATGATTCGGATTTCGGGAGTATCTTATCATCGGCAACAAAAAGAAGGTCAAGGCTCAATCTAAAGTATAGTTAGAAAAGCTCGTAACTTCGATTCGTGTTCAATGTAGCACCGACGGCAGGTACCTTATTTGTTTGGGATACTTAATAAATAGGGTCCTTAAATCTCTAATCTTGCCTAAAGCCTTAACTTAGCCCTAAAGATCTAGTGTCTTTGATACAATCTACACTATTATGAAGAGATAAAGTTTGTTTTTTTTTGTTTGTAGGAGGTACTCTCAGAAGACAGGTCTGATTGCATAAATTTTTCTAGAAAGCTGCTTTATTTCTTAGTGACCTAGGCTGTATTTTATGTACGCGGGTGAAGCCGCGGGCATAAGCTTGTTAGAGTATAAACTCCGGTGCAGCGCAGTGATGGCCCAGTGGTAACTGCCCCGACTTTAGGTCACGGATTCAAAACCAGCCAAGCGGATTACTTCGTGTAATTTATTTCATCACCACTGCTCTGAAACATCGTGAGAAAACCGGCATGTCCTAGAACCAAAAATTCGAAGACTAGTGACATCCACCAACGAGCACTGGGCACGCGTGGTGGATTACGGCCCATACCCCCTCTTAGAAAAGAGGGCTGAGTCCCAACAGTTAACATTACAAGTCGGATTATGTTACATTCTAATCTCCAGCGAATCATCGCCGCTAGCGGTCAAAAATATGACAAAAATCGATCAAAGCATTTAGATAACAAGGCACACCACATTTAAATGGTCCAGTCCTCATGCATAATTAATAAAAATAGCTCACACACGATGATCCCTAGCATTAAATGCGTTATAAATAATAGAAACCATGTTTGAAGCCCCAGAGACTTGTCCCGAACAGCGCATGCATATTAACCAACACGCGCAAAAATAGAATAAATTAATCATTATATTTTTCTATTCAAACTCCCCTATTTTATTTTATTAGTTGGCGTTACTATGAAATCTCGATGTATCCTCACGCGAAAATTGTATCAATGAACAATGACATCTGTTTCAAACATAGATTATAGATGAAGTAAGTAATCTTGATCTTTGACATCATGTGAATAGAGTATTTCTTTATTTTTAAAGAATTTTTAATAACTGTCTCAAGTCATAATATTTGGGCACGCCACAATTATGGCGGTAAGTCCCCTCTTTGAGGAGTGGCTGGAAAGACCACATGGCGTCCTTACCTACCGCATGACGCAAGTCCTCACCGGACATGGTAAGTTCGGGAGGTTCCTGCACCGAATTCGTGCGGAAGAAACGCCTGGGTGCCGCCATTGTGTGGACCGTCCGGAGGACACGGTGGAGCATACGATAGAGGTGTGCCCCGCCTGGGCAGAGCACCGCCGTGTCCTCGTGGGGGCGATCGGCGGCAGTGATCTCTCGCGCCGGGCATTGGTACAGGCCATGGTCCGGAGTGAGGAGGAGTGGCAGGCGGTCGCCTCCTTCTGCGAAGCAGTAATGCTAGACAAGGAGGCGGCCGATCGCGTGAGGCAACGGTCCTCACGCCTTAACCGCCGCCGGGATTCCGATCCTGATTTCCGGCCACCGTAGGCGCGGGCTTGCGGACGGCGAGTAATGGGTGGCTCGTTGTCCGACCATCCGGTAACCGTCCGGACCGAGCCCAAGTCGTCGATGGCGCGTATTGTTCCACGCGCGCCTCAGGGAGATGTCAGCAAATCGTAGGGGCCCAGCAGGGTCGAAGCCTACTGGGGCCACGGGTAGTGTAAAAGCGAAGCCCGGGGCTCCGGGATGAAGGCAAAGAAGGAACAGGAGTGGGTTTTTAGTCAGTAAAAGTCTGACACTATTTCTCACCCCGCCCAAGAGCGGGATTTGTCATTAGACGATTTTCCCACCCAAAAAAAAAACTTAATATTATTTTCTTATGGTAATGTTTAATATAGATCCGAGTAAAAAACACCCTTCCTTACATATTATCCTTAGATATAGATACATACATAATCTTATATATAAAAATCTCGTGTTACCGTCCTGTGCTTTGTGATTGTTATCAAATGCCTCCGAAAAGACTTGAAAGATTTCTATGCAAATTTTTGTGTTTATTTTGTGGGTCTGAGAATAGATAGGCCGAGTTATATTAGCAGGTTATTTTATAAAACATCGTCCCCCACCGTGTCTATCTATCTGTTCGTGATAAACTCAAAAACTTCTGAACGAATTTTCATGTAGTTTTCACCAATAGAAAGTAATTTCATGAGAAAGGTATAGATGTTTAATATTTTTATGTTATTGTAGAGAAGAGTCGAACATTTTAAAGATTTGTAATACCCGTGCAAAGATTTTTATGATTTGTTTTGTATAAAGAAAGAAAGAAAAACAGTTTATTTACGCTAAATGACGCAGTCTTAAAACTATGTATATTATTATAGTAGGTTTTAGAATAGATTCTGGGCTATTTTCCCTTTTTCTTGGTAATTAAATGGCAGAACAAAGTTTGCGGGTCTAACTGACCCGCAAACGTATAAAAAAGAAACTTTTCCGCAATAAAGTATGTTTTTAACACTCGCTCTTCTGCCGTCAATTTCCAGTAGCAAAAGCGAGCATGTCGAAATTTATTATAAACCATAAATATCCCGTATTCCCGTCACATATAAATTTGAACAATAATAAATTAATATGTGCCGACAAATGGTTGTTCACAACTCATCTATAAAGTGCCGTTAGGCCGGCCACACACGTATAAAATTGCCACCGTATATTATATTCGGTTTGTTTAATTAAACTGAGCAAGGGAATTGACCGACGACCCCGTGTAGAACACGATTTTTTTTTATCACATATGTATGTAAATATATCATAAATTTTACGTATGTGTTATATTGACCTCTGCCGTATTGGGTTAAATATTTAATTTTTATTGATGTTATTATGATGTGGAAAGCTATGAAGTATATGATGAGCCTGTAATTTTTTTCTTGGCTAATGCGCCATTATTTGTTCTTTTGCTTGGTCTAGAAAACTTTGGATTCCTTAGTTAGATCTGCTAAATAACTTTAAATTAATTTGTAAGTACATATTTATTTATTTATTTTTATTTATTTAACAATTTATGTACAAACAATAATAAAAGAAAAGAAGAAGGAAACAGAATAATAGTACAAAGGTGATGCTTATTTCTAAAGAAATCTCTTCCAGCATGCCTGCGAAAGGAGTGTTGGAGAAAAAGAGATGTAGAACCGTGTGTAGAAGGAAAAGGAAAATTGGTACACAAAAAATACATAGTTAACAATGAAATAATAATAACATGCAAAAAAAAAGATATACTACACTTCTGGACACATCTATTGGCCCACCTTAGAGTTTAGGTTTCGATGGCCCCTACCGAAATATGATTGCTAGATTGAACAAAAACTGTTGATGCAGTTTTAAACCTGATACATTTTACCATCTTTTTCGATCGTATTGTTTTAAATTTGAATTCAGAATACCATACGACATGGAGCTACGCCTAACAAGTCGGATATGCGCCTTGTTAAAGGCAATTGATTTTTGAATAAAAAACATGTTTTATCAAATAAAGGTTTAATTTAATAACGCGTGTTGCCTCCATGGGCATCTACCACAGCTCTCATACGATTAGGCATAGAGTTTATCAACCGCTCTATGAAATTTTGAGGGATCATCTCCCATTCCTCTTCTATGGCAGTTTTCAACTCCTGCATCGTCTGGGCAACTGGCTGACGAGCCCTAACACGTCTTTTTAGCTCGTCCCACATGTGCTCAATGGGGTTCATATCTGGGCTTCTGGCTGGCCAGTCCATAACTGTGATGTTCACATCCCGAAGATATTCCCTGACGATGCCGGCCGCATGGGCTCTTGCATTATCATGCATAAAAAGGAAATTTGGGCCCACATAGTCCGCGTATGGTATCACGTGAGGTTCTAAGCACTCACGAATGTACCTTTCAGCATTTAATGTTGGCAGCCGTGGTCCTGTAGCAACCTCAAGTTGAGTTTTGCCGCTCGCGGATATCCGCCCCAGACAGTCCATGAGCCACCGCCATAAGCAACACTCTCTTCAAAGCAGCATTGTGCGAAACGCTCTCCCTTACGTCGGTAGACCTTCTTCCTTCCATCATTGCCATGTAACACAATTTTAGACTCATCAGAAAAGAGTACACGGCTCCAATCTTGCTGTGTCCAATTTAAATGACTGCGTGCGAAATGAAGGCGCGCTGTTCGGTGAGCTCGCGTTAGTTTGGGCCCATTAGCTGGCTTGTGTGGTACCATATCGCGTTCTTTTAACCTTCTCCGAACAGTTCGAGCGCTCACAGATACTCCGTGGAAGTCGCGAAGTTGGTTTTGTATCTCAATGGAGGTAAGGTGACGATTTCTCAAGCTGGTCGTCACGATGAATCGATCCTGCCTTTCAGTTGTGACCCGAGATCGTGGCCTTCCTTGGCGACGAACAAAGCCGCCAGTCTCTAGGTACCTCCGATAAACATTTCGGACCGCAGATCGACTTAAATTAAGTTGAGCACTCACGTTTCTTTGGCTGTGTCCGGCCTGAATAAGTGCCACAGCTTGGGCGGCGACTTCAGGTGAAGTATCCATAGATTATTGATAGAACCTCACCTTAATGTTAAGAATAAGTAATGTTTGTTGCAAAACCAAAGATATCAATCACTTTTTCAAGAATTAAATCCAAGTAAACCAATAAAACCAAGTTTTCTTATATTCGATTGTTTGATATCAACAAACAGGCTCCAAATTGTCTTTTGTTTCTTTAAATTCTGTGTTCGAAATTCAAAAAAAGACTATTGAATGAAATTGTGAATGTGCCAGGTTCAAAACTGCATAAAAACTTTTTGCTCGACCTAATATAAAATTTTAGCTAGGACCAAACGAAACTGAAAATACAAGGTGGGCCAATAGATGTGTCCAGAAGTGTATTATTACATATCGTTGTATTGGGTCTTTACCTATGTAATGGTAATTTTATGAAACTGCACAGCACACTTAAAAATACGTTTCAAAAGGGACGCAATCATCATCATCATCATTTCAGCCGAAACACGTCTACTGTTGGACATAAGCCTCCCCCAAGTGTCGTCATAATGACCGGTCTTGTGCGTATCGCATCCATCGGATTCCCGCGTCCCTCACTAGGTCATCGGTCCACCTTGTGGGAGACCTTCCAACGCTCTGTCTTCCGATACGTGGTTGCCACTCCAGAACCTTCGCCCTCATAGACCATGTGTTCTGCGAGCAATGTGCTCTGCCCTCTGCCACTTAAGTTTGGCAATTCTTTAGGCTATGTCGATGGCCTTGGGGGCCAGGGGCCGCAATATGAACTTATAATTCCAAGTCATTTTGAAGATATAGTTCAAAGTGTGCTTTATGGAAAGACAGCTGTGATTCGGATGTTATAATTTTTGAATTTATACAAAAACGTAATTGATGTGGCTTGTGGAACACATTTTGCAAGGACGATGGATATTTCAGTCCATAAAACACTGACTTCAAAATAAAAATAAATTAATATTTATTGTATTTGCCTTTCAATAAAATTCATCGAGCTTCATTACCATAACACACAACCCTTTTGTCCTACCATTCCTCGATGTATCGCCAGCGCATTATCGGCGTTAGAAACAGCCAATCGCACAGGCCACCGGCCGTTCAAATAATCGTAAATTCACCAACGGACAAAATATAATAAATTGCCGATGAGATCTCTGCGTAAACTTCAACAAAAAAATCTGCGTCCCAAAAAATCTAACGTGTATCTTAATTCAACGGAATAAAGCTGAAAATTCAATGTGAAAACGGTTCAGGGATAGAAGAGTGGTTACCGATGAGTCTATATTTGCACTCTGAACCCTTTGTTGTCGCCTTTTTTCGGTTGTTTCCGAATAAAGGCTGATAGAACACGTTTTTCAAATCATTAAACAGTTTCGACCGCGGACGCGGTTGTGGGCAAAAAGGAGGTTTGTGGCTAAAAAAAGGAACTGGGAATAAAAATTGCGAAGCGTTGGCCTGGGACGAAGTGATCGTTGTTTCGCCACGATAATGCCTAATGTAGTGCGACTCAATGTTGTTGATGCTGTTTCTTTGGCCGATTCTTTTGAAGCAAAAAAGTAGAAGACTTCTCGTGTTTCCGACGAAGATTGTTTAGTAGAAAGTTTGAGACAGTAAACTAACAGTACCTAACGCGAATTTGACATCAACTAGTGAACCAGCAAATTATATGCAAAAAACTTTCTCTTTAATTAATATTTTTATGAGTAAAATCATCATCATCATCATTTCAACCGAAAGACGTCCACTGCTGGACATAAACCTCCGCCAAGCGTCGCCACAACGACCGGTACTGTGTGCATCTCGCATCCATTAGATTCTAGCAAACCCTCACCAGATCAACGGCCCACTTTGTGGCCTTTCAACGCTGCGTCTTCCAATACGTGGTCGCCACTCCAGATCCTTTTGGCCGCATATACCATCTGTTCTGCGAGCAATATGCTCTGCTCACTGCCGCTTAAGTTTGGTGATTCTTCGGGCTATGTCGGTAACCTTGATTCTCTTGAGGATATCTTCATTTCTGATTCGCTTACGCAAGGAAACTCCGAGTATAGACCGAAGAGTGAAAGCATCAAAATTCGTTGCGTAGTTTAGGAGTAGTTAGCAAAAAAACAGATAGACGCGGAAAGGGACTTTGTTTTATATTACTTACATAAACAAGGCAAAGAAGATATGCCTAGCACATTGCTGTTATTTTTTAACTAGTCCATTTTTAGATTCTGAGTCTGTTTACCCGATTATGATTGCACTATTCTGCTTTTAATGTCATCCTTATGCCTACGGAATAGGAATCAAAATCGGCTGAACGGACAGTAAAAAAGGTTTGTTTAAATGTCTAAGCTGATTTCAATGGTATATAGAACCGTTTTTTTTTTATCCAACTACGGCAAAGCCAAAACTAAAGGTAATAATTGTCACGAGTTTAGACAGATATCGCAAGCCTGACTAGATGAATCAAACAATATGCCAAAGCCTTTGCCCAGCTTTTTGGGGTATTTTACAGAATTTTACAAGAAGTGAGAGGGACTTTTTGTCTGACTTTTACTGACTAAAACCAACATGTGTCCCGTCAGTTACCTTCTGCGAGGGCCACGGTAAATCTATCGAACAATCCTGCCGTCCTGTCAGGCAGGTTGAAAACTAAAGAACCTAAGGTATACCTAAGCACTGCGAGAAGAAATGGAAAAAAAAAATCTTATAAATATCTACACGGGCAACGATACGAGGACCACGGTTACTCTTTCGAACAAACCTGCAGCCCTGGCAGGTAGGCTGAATGATAAGCCATTAAACTTACCCGAAAAAAGGAAAAAAAATCTTACATTTACACAAGTATCAAAACCGCGAGCTCCAACATATTCCCAGCCAATACTTTACGTCAACGTCGGTTCGACACTCGACGCTGCGTTTTCCCGCTACACGTGCGAAAACGACACACTCACCGAATCGCTTTTGCATACGTTTGGGAAACGTACACTGTATTCAGAATCAACTGTTTGTACAACAGATAAACACGACTTTGGAGTTTGTCGAGTGATTGAGAAACGCTTGATTTGCGATTTTTTGTGTCCTGGTTAACATATGGGATATTTGGGGCCAATCGAGCAGCATTTACAGCATCATTTACTCTTACAGTTAATAATTCGTGTCTTATCCAAAGGCAAAATATGATTTGTCCTAGAGCAAGAAGCTTGTAACCTAGCAAAAGCATAATTAGCCTTAATGTTCCCACTGATGGGACTCAGGCCTCCTCTTTAGGAGAGGGAATGGGCTGTAATCCAACACGCGAGTTCAGTGCGGGTTGGTGGATGTCACATGTCTTCGAATTTTTGGTTTTAGGACATGCCGGTTTCCTCACGATGTTTACCTTCACCGTTTTGAGATCAATGGTGATGAAATAAATTACACAAAGTAATGCGCCTGGCTGGGTTTGAACCCTCGACCTACAACTCGTAAGTCGGGATCGTTACCACCGGGCCACCACTGCTTTACAAATATTTCTATATTTCTTGCCATATAAAGTAAAACCAGCTTGGAACTCTACATTCAGTTTTGATAATGAACTCGATTTGCGTCAATTATTCCAAGCGGGCTGCCGTCATCATTAACATAGACTATATTATTCAGCAAAGGGCTCACCATTACCTCATTTACACCGTGTAATAAGCAGCAAATTAGGAATTGTGGAATTAATGAGTTTATGGTAACCGAAGATGATAGTGGATTTTAGTGTACCTATGACTGAGTGTCGGGGCGCAAGTAGTGATAGGTCTAGACCAGCAGTTGCATGTAGTCTGTTTGAAGACTTCATGATAGTCTTAAAATATATTCTATTGGAATGGAACTTCTTATTACCTTACCACTAAAGGCAGAGTCCTCATTTAGTTTCATAACGATTACCAGAATCGAGCTCCAAATATTCAAAAAACCACTTTGAGCAAAACCACTCGGATTACTTTCCTATAACTTATAACATAACTCAAAAAACAATACATTATGCAAGCCCACCCCATTTTAAAAGCCCAAACAAGAAGAACAATATCTTCCGTGACATAAAATTCGAAAAAAAGTTTAATGGGACCAAAATCCTGGCTCCAATAAAACATAAAAATACCCCAATATATTAGACGAAATTGATATTGTATAGATGATCCCTATTATAACGGTGGTCTGAGCACAGTACCCTGTTTTGCATATAGAAAAGCGATTCTTTCTTTTTGCTAGAAGTTTTTGAGGAACGATGGAAAAAGTGCAGTGGACTGCGCACAAGAATTAATGGTGTGAAACTTCGGACCGGTTGTCGTGGGAGCCGGGTATACGGGACCCAAATTTATGTACGTTCACGATCCCGTAGCTGGCTGGTTTTTCGGCGAATTTTTGCTGATCGTTTGTTAGCGTTTGAACATTGATTAAAAGGACTGTGTTGAGTGTGTGTGTGTGACAATGCCTTTAAGTTTAATACATTTTTGTATAATCAGGTAGTAGTGGCTACTTCTATTATTACTATCCTGTAAGAACTCCTTAAAAGTTTTAAAGAATTCAGTTTGAAAATTTCTGTAAGAAAGATCGATATACAGTCTATGCAAAAACCATAATGACTCGCTTACTAGGGCTGACACAATTTGTCTTCCCTCTATAGAAGCTCCACAAAAATTGTAACCTAATTGTAGCCACAAAAGCAGACCATCGATCACGGACCAAGCCGTCATCGCATTCAATAAGAATCTGCATCAAACGATTGCTACAATCAATCCTCATTTGCCGAGACGCCGAAAAAATCAGCCAACGAAAAGCCACAGATGGCGGAGCATTTTTAATAGTCGCCAAGAACTCACCAGTCACCAACAGACAAATCTACTGTAATTAATGACTATGAGGGTATTTTTTTTTCACTCCGATACCAATAAAGGAGACATTACTGAAGGGACAAAACAAAACATTGCGCCCGGTGTCGAACGAAAGGAGAATTTATCATCTAGACGGCACCGGCAGTCGGCGCACCCGCCAATGTCCATTTGGATAATGCCCAACGCGATTAAAAATATAAAAATACCCCCACCCGACCCCTGTGGGGAGAGGGGGGGTTTGACGGAGGACATCGCGCTGAGGACACAAAAGGATTATAAATGAGAAGGAATTTTAGATAATATTTGTACGTTGGATGTGGATTGTAATGTCGGTAGAGATCGGCCGGCGGGCGCTCCCCACCGGGGGGCGCCTTCCGCGATCCGCACCTAATGAGTGTTTGTATCAATTTGTTAGTATTGTATTTGAATATTTTTATACGTTCGTTACGATTTTAATCCCTTGTGGTCGTGGCAGACTGGATCGATGTTTTTTTTTTAATTCTCGGCCGTTTGATCGCCGGGTGCGTTTGTGTTGATTAAAGGCGTTGTTCGAGGTTTTGGGGACCCATGTCTCGACCGCAATCTCTTTTTATACTTTTTACTTGTATCCGACAATTGGGATGGGTGTAGAATATTAAAAGTGTGATTATGTTGTGACTGCCTGTTCCACACCCATTACCAGTGATGAGGCCGTTATGAAAGTAGTTCATTGTTGACGCAGCGGGCCCTAACTTTAACTAGGCACTGAAAATACCGAAATTTCCCCATTCCACCGCGCGTTATAAAAAAATAATTAATTCTAATTACTCTGTAGGCCTTAAAAAATACAATTCGCTCGTGTAGGACCCCACGATAGTATAAAGGGTCAGATAAACATGGAAAAAATATAATTCGTATTCATAATTAATACATTTAAAAAATATTATATTTTCCAGGCGTTTTTAGACTACGGAGGATGAATCCGAATGAGCGAGAAAAGAATAACACAGCTCTGAGCGAGCGACACTCGGTGTTTTCAATTCATTATCTCGAAAACAAAAATTTCATTAGCCCCGAGATTTCCTTTTTAAATTTAATTATTCATATTTAAATTAAACAAAATATAATAGAGGTCCGCCAGAGAAAAAAGCGGCTTTATCGTATCATATTTTATTAACCGAATTTATAATTCTACGCCGATTCGAGTAAATCCCCTACAGTGGGTAGACGGGGGGGGGTTGCGGGCCTCTCCCTGGGAAATATTTATGAATGCCAAGCAGAAAAATCCACAATAATATTTCAGGGTGGACGTCGGCCGCGGTCTTTACTTGCCAGCCCCTGATCTATTTAAAAAAAGGCCTCCCGGAAGGACAAAAGGGCTGCGGGGTGCTCGTAAAAAAACTGGACACGTATAGAGGTTACCGGCCGTCCGGCCGCTTTGTCTGATTCTTATTTTTTACCGGATCGGATCCTTTTCGCCGTTTTTTATCGGTTTTTGTTCCGGAGACACTACGGGCCGGGTCGGATACCCCGTTTGTTCTAATGTCATCCCATTTGTAATTTTTACGTTTCACTGTATGTGTATTTTTTTTAGTTGACCGCCTAATGGTTACCCTTTTCTTTGGTATGTAAAAATTGTTTGATTTATATTTTGGTAGCTGACCAGCGGCAGTTTTCTTTGGATTCCATTTTTATTGTATTCATTATACATTCATGTGTATCAAGCATTGCGTTGTTTGAAAGTGTTACCACGGCCCTGAAACGCGAGTGAATCAGTTACAGGCAAGCGTGCTCCATCGTCGACTACATCATCGCTTACCATCAGGTGAGATAGTGGTCAATTGCAAGCCTATCAATAAAAAATAACTGCATCCAGTTAGATCACACCAGCGACCCCAAATAATGACGAAAGATTTGACACCTCTACGGTCCGGATTAAGCATTTCGCCTCGTCGTTTATACCGCGTACATCGAAGGACGGGAACAATTTGCCTGCAGCGGTCTTCTCGTCCGATTATAATTTAGGTATCTTCAATTCTATAGTGAATAGGCTCTTAACCTTTTGAGTGCGTAATTAGAGACACAATAGTAAGACAATGGCGCGTGAACGCCGGCGTTAATGCGGGGATCAACAGCTTAATAAACTAGTGCGCTTCACCATCAACGATTGCATCACATTACAAAATAAATTTTATTTTGTAGTAATTTTGTATTATTTATAAATGAATAGTCTCTCCATTTTTTTTTTAATTATATAAACTAGTGCTTGACTGCGTTCCGCACTGATGGTAAGCATCATCTCTGTATTTAAGGCTCTAGCGCCCGAATAGTGCCATAAAACAGTGACTTTCTGAAGACTACTCCTCGGTAACGACGGCTAGGTTAATAGATTTGAAAAAATATAAATGTTTATCATAGATTCATTTAGGTACAAAATTATGATTTTTTCGTGCGGTAGATACTACTTTTGTCTAAAAAAAATATTTAACAACATGATATTTTTTCGCTTGTTTTCTCTACTCTTTTCAAACGGCTTTGATTATTAGAAATATGTTTACACAAAAAAATAGTTGGTTAAGTGTTTTTCAGAATGTACATAGCATATGTAAATCATCTTTCCTATAATTGACTATGCTGATGTGTGCTACTATGACCTGAATGCAGATCTCCTCAATAAACTGGACCGCCTTCTGAATAACTGCATTCGATTCGTCTTCAACCTTCGTAAGTATGATCATGTATCAACGCATCAATCACTTTTAAAATGGTTACCCATTCGCCAGCGTAGAGCGTTAAGGGCCTTGACGACCCTGTTTTCTTTTCTAGATAACCCTTCTTCTCCTTCTTATCTGACTTCAAAAATTCAATTTCTTTGCTCTGCGCACAATAAAAATCTTCGATCTACAAATAATCGTCTTCTTCGATGCCCGACACACCGCTCTGGGTTTGTCCATTCCTCTTTCTTTGTCCAGGCGATCCTTCTTTGGAATATGCTCCCTTTGAACATCAGGGGGGCTATTGGCTAACTTTTTCAATAACTGTTGACAACTAGCATTCGTTGCACATTAAACTTAGTTGTCAACTGACAATTTCATAAAATTGTTATTACGTATCACACAAGTGACTATCAAACTACGGTGGAAATGTGGTGAATTATAAAAATTTACAGTGCCTATTGTGACCACTCTAAAATTTTATCGATTATTATACAGCTTCACAAGCTTACACAATCGCAATTTTAAAAGTATCGATACAATAACATCTGTCAAAACGTGTTACGGTGGCTATCAAAGGCACCAGTGGCTAATGACATCACTGCAGTTGGTCACTGAAGATAGGCAATACGAAACTAGCTGTTTGACAGTTCAATGATGCACATTGTTAACAAGTGATCATCACTTGAACTGTCAACAGAGTTACGCAATAGCCCCGCAGGACGGCAACCAGTTGGTTGTCCTTTAAAGTGAAAGCACGAGAACACTTTCGCAAGAAGTTGGTTGATTCATCACACTCTTGATTTGTTGTATTCGTTTTTCTCTCAATATCATTTTTTATTTGTATGTATGTATCTAAGTATATATTTATTATTGTTCTTATTTCCTCTCTGTCAGTCTTCTATTAAGTTGCACCTGCCATGTTATGTCTCTGCAGCACCCTAAGGTCGATTGGTATAAAATGCCTAAGGCATTAAGTCCGCCTTTGTACAATGTTTCATTAGTGCATAAAGTTTTAAATAAATAAATCAATCAATATTTCACAAAGAAAATGGATATGAATTTCAGCGGGGCTCTATCCGGGCGCAGCTGCCCGGAATTATATGCACACGTACCTACTCGTAGCGGCAGTACAAGTGAGTATGTGTGCATTTAACTCCGGCCAGATTTTCAAGGGACTAGACGCCTTAATACATGCGAAAGTCCTCATTCCTCAGTCTACCATCTAACATCGAAAATGTTAAAATACGAGTAGTAGCCAACCAATGAATACAAAGTTGCACACAATGAACGTTCTGCTGTAACTGAGTCCCGAACGTGCGCGGCAATGGGATTAGTCTCAAATTTGACGTGTAGCATGCGCTGTGCTATGCCCCAGTGGTGGGACCAATTGATAGACATTGTAAAGTATGCTGAAGCCTTTTCGGAATCCAGTATGTTCGGGAGGCCGGAATTTGTCGAACCTACGCGCGAGACAGTTCGTGATGACTCGTTCGCTTTTTGAAGTACGGGGTTTTTTGTGTAGCTTTGTGTAAGCTGTCTAACTTAATTACGGCATCAAAATATTAGGCTCAAATTGGACGTGTAGCATGCGGTGTGCTATGCCCAGTGGTGGGACCTATTGATAGAAATTGTAATTGTGAAGTTAACGCTTTTTGAAGTACCCGGCTTTTTGTGTAGCTGTGGGTAAGCTGGCTTATTTAATTAGGGCATGATAATATTTTTCGACACTTTCGTGTGTCTGCGTACATTTTTAGAGCTCCGTAACCAAAGGGTAAAAACGGGACCCTATTAGCAAGACTCCACTGTCCGTCTGTCGGTCTCTAGGCTGTCTTATGAACCGTAATAGCAAGACAGTTGAAATTTTCACAGATGATGTATTTCTGTTGACGCTATAAGAACAAATACTAAACAGAATAAAATAAATATTTCTCTCACACAACGCACGGGATTTTTTACTCGTTTTTTTTTTAATATAGTAGTACGGAACCCTTCGTGTGGGAGTCTGACTCGCACTTAGCCGGATTTTTTTTTTTTGTTGATAGACTCGTACTTGACTAAATACTATCTCATCTGATGGAAAGCGACGATGTGATCGACGGTGACTAGAAGTTCACTCTTGACTTAACCTTTGAGATCCCGAGGTTGTAACTATCAGGAAACATAGACTTCGGCAGGGAATTCCACTCCTTAGCTGTACGCACATGACGCATAGGAGCAAAATAAATTATATCGGTAATTTTGAACAGCAAAGAAAACTAGCAAAAGATGCTACTCCTAAATTTTGTGAAAAAAAAAATGTTATAGGGCTTCGGAATTGTTCGAAAGAGTTACCGTGACCCTGGAACGCAAAGGGCAACTGAAAGAACACGGGTGGTGTTTTAGTCAGTGAAAGTCTGACACTACCTCTCGCTCCACCCAAAGTGGGATGTTTTAGATGTCTAGAGGCTAGAGTGAATAGGCTCTTAATAAACTAATGCACTTTACTTTCAACGCTTGCATTACTCCTTACCATCAGGTCAGGGATCGCAGACAAGCACTAGTTTATATAATTTACAAAAAACACCAAAAAAAATGTTTGAATGTACGACCTAATACTGTTCGTTTTTGCTTTATACTATATCATTATACATAAAACGATTATATGATGATGATTGAACGAATGAAGCGAGAATTTCCCCGCATTTTCCTAATATTGATGACCGCTGCGCAGTACATTTTAGTCCAACCCAACCAATTTTTAATATGGTCCGAATAACCACAAAAATGTACTACATAAATCCTCCCACAAAATGTGGCTCATTTTGCCTCACATTTCACCTTACCTTCAGTTCGGAATCACAGACCCCATTTTAATATTAAACAAGTAAATCCGACAAGAAGGCGAGATCTAAACGCACGATTAATCCAGACCGCGTTCGCGCCAAAAAAGAGGAAAAACAAAAAACAAAATGGCCGGCGAATAATCAAATTATTAGAAGGCACGTGAGGGCTCCGTGGTCTTACCGCTTATTTATCATAGATGTAACGGATGTTACAGTTTTCGTTTCGGACATTGTTATCGGCTTGTTTTGCAGAGTACAGAGAACTCAAATGCCGCATTTCTGTCGAGGAATTATTTGTGACTAGTCAGCTTACTCAACCTTGTAATGTTCCCACTATTGGGACTCAGGCCTCCTCTCTAGGAGAGGGAATGGGCCGTAATCTACCACGCGAGCCCAGTGCATATTGGTGGATGTCACATGTCTTTGAATTTTTGGTTCTAATACATGCTAGTTTTCGTTCACCATTTTGAGAACAGTGGTGATGAAATAAATTACACAAAGTAATGCGCCTGGCTGAGTTTGAACCCGCGACCTACAACTTGTAAGTCGGGGCAGTTACCACAGGGACACTACTGCTCTGTTTATTATGCTTAATATGCTAGTTAATTAACTCACTCACGATGTACACAGGTACCTAAAAGAAATAACGTTAACATTTAATCAATAAGTTGTTTTAGACCAAATGATATTTATTAACCGACTTCTATGTTCAGCTGTATGGATTTTTTTTATGTAAGTATGTTCACCGATTTCTCAGTCAATTGTGGACCGATTATGAAAATTATTTTTTTGATTGAAAGATTATACTTCCGAATTGGTCCCATATAAATATTGTTATGATCTGATGATGAACTTCGAAGATATGGAACGGAACTCCTCATACAGAACACAACTGACTGGACTTGACTGGTAGAGAATGCCTTGTTGCATTAAGTCCGCCAATGTACCACTACTGTACATGAAGTTTAAATAAATAAATAAATAAATACAGCAGAACTTTCGTAACAAGTAAAATTGCTTTGTTTATACGTATATGCGATGACTACTTTTTACCTAGCTGTGTACCGCAACTAAAAAGTGTAGAATAAAAAACATTTTACAAAAAAAATACAACCGACTTCAATGTTTATATAATATTATGTTGGTGTTTCTGTAATAGTTGAAGGCGGTTGTATTTGTTTTGTAAAAAGTTTATTTTTACAAATAGGTTTTTAAAAAACACTTATACACAGACCGGTTTTACCTAGCTGACTACCCTGAGAAGAAACACTGAAATAAACTCAGGGTTCAAAATCTCTTCTAAATTTCATATGAGTACAGCAAACATGTAATGGTCAAATCATATGAGAACCATGCAGATTGGTATCTGAGATGGTCTTGTGAGGAACAAAGCACACACATTCCGTTTTTTTTATGAATCTTAGCACAGAGTATACCAAGACCTGGTATAAGACACTAGCTTTTGCCCGCATCTTCACCCGCGTACATTAAATATAGCCTATGTCACTCAGGAATAAAACAGCTTTCTATCGGTGAAAAAACTTTAGCAATCGGACCAGTACTTTCAGAGATTACCTCCTACAAAAAAAAAACTTTACCTCTTTATAATATTAGTGTAGATAAGATTTTTTTTGTTCCGAGACTATGTTCCCTTAATTGTCAACTTTCACGTGGGCGTAACCACTGACATAAGCTAATTTGACTGCACGGTTGGCGCTGTAGTTGAACGATTAGATGCTGCGCTGTGAGTTACAGGTTTGATATCCGCACGGATCAAATATTCACGCCCCAACCGCCGCCGGGATTCCGATCCCGATTTCCGGCCACCGTAGGCGCGGGCTTGCGGACGGCGGGCAATGGGTGGCCTGCCGTCCGACCGTCCGGACCGAGCCCAAGTCGTCGACGGCGCATATTGTTATTTATTTATTTAAACTTCATGTACAGTAGTGGTACATAGGCGGACTTAATGCGACAAGGCATTCTCTACCAGTCAACCTTTGGGTTAAAAAGACAATACTGTGGTAGGTTGTGGTGGGTGTGTGGTTCCTCGTGCGCCTCAGGGAGATGTCAGCAAATAGTAGGGGCCCAGCGAAGCCTACTGGGGCCATGGGTAGTGTGAAAATGAAACCCGGACCCTGGGACGAAGGCAACGAAGGAACAGGAGTGGGTTTTTAGTCAGTAAAAGTCTGACACTATCTCCCGCTCCGCCCAAGAGCGAGATTTGTCATAAGATGATTTTCCCACCTATAAAAAAAAACGGATCAAATATTTGTACAGCCTACAAATAGGTATTCCTGCTCTGGGTGTCTTGTAAATGTGAATACCTCCGTTGAAGAGGGAGGATCCTCAGACCAGACGGATGTTATGTCTGATCTGGGCAACTACCCGATAGATGATTTCGGGCTGTTGTATATGTTTTATTGGACGATCCGGTTAGCGCAGTGGTTGAGCGATTGGCTGCTGCGCTGCCGGTTGCGGGTTCGATCCTCGCACGGAACAAAATATGTGTACAGCCTACAAATAGGTATTCTTGGTCTGGGTGTCTTGTAAATGTGAATTTAAATGTTTGTGAACACACCCACGAGACAGGAGTTTGGTACAACGTTTCTTTTTTTTTTTTTAATTGATGTGCAATTTTTTCTAGCCATATTCTCACGCTGTATCCCACCTTTACTATAATTGACATTTTTCTTTTGCAGGAGTTACTCATTGGACGAAAGGTTCCTGTACTGTCAAGGTGAAGTGCGGCGGGTTCACTGGCACCCTGGCTCTCTGTCACATGTGTTTGTGCTGGGCTCTGATAACACTATCAGGTAAGGTTCGCTTTGATTTGAAATGTAATGCATAAAATAAAATGTAATCTTGTAATGTATCGTTTGCGTCCAATGCCACTGCACCCCTAGCCAAGTTGATAATCTGCAATCGTTAACGCTAGTCGAAAACGAATCAAATGTATGGGAATGACATCATCTCAACGTAAAGTCACGTGGTCAGAACAAACGAATAGAAAATTCGTAGCCAAATTCACATCGTTCAAAATGATAGAATGTCTCTAATACGAAACCAGTGGCTCCTAAAATAGGTCGTTCATAGTACCTTTGCTATAAAAAACCTATACTTTTTGATGATTTCACATCATATAACATCCCATTCTGGGATATATTATGTAACCAACATAGATTTATGACTCCGCAGTAATATCATGTCAATTCTGATTGTCGTGATTATCGATAAACAGGATTTCATTATATGTTGAGAATAGAGGTTTTTACAGTATTTGGCAGCAAATGTATTAGTCAACCATCTCGGTAAGCTTCGCTGAGGTAGGTAATACTTATGTAATAAAATTCTACGCTCCATTTTATCGTGATCGCGCCTGTTCTAATAATTCCACAGTGTCCAATTGTGTAGACAATAGTTTTTCAATACACTTACTCGAAAACCCGCTCTTATCCCACCGTTTTTAGGCACGCAATAGACTGTTTTCAGCACTAGTGCAGAAAAGCTCCCCGCCACAGTTTTATTAGGTACATTTATCGTATCAGGCTGGGCGCGCGTCGTCCCCCACGAGTCGCCGATCAACCCCCTTTTGTAAGTGTATTGAAAAAAGTCGTTTGATACACGTGCAAATTTGTCACTGGACCCATCGGCTCCATAACACACTCGCCTACGGCTTTCTGCACTTGTATCAAAATGTACTATTGTATCACAGTTTCCACTAGGTATCAATTTGCGAAAAATTAAATCAGCCACTAAACTTCTGTATCTAAAAATCTGTATGCTATTAGCTAAAGGTCTAACCTAGTACATACATGGATAATATGATTAGCAAGCATGTTATGGATATGAAATTTCGAATTCAGGAATAATATTGTACCGGTTTCGGACGCCTATATAAAATTATTTCGGATAATCCGTAACTTTCGGATAATTAAGATTACGAATTTAAAAATTATAAAAGTAGAATACAAATACTCGTAGTAGGATTTGAATTTTATTTTCAGTTTAAATAATAATTTATTTAACCGGAGAAAACAAACAAAAACCTGCCCCCCTAGCCAAGTTGCAAACGATAAACGTGAACGCTTAGTAATCTCCAATAGATTTTCAACTTTATACCTAAGAGCATAAAGTTGAAAATCTATTAAAGACTACTGAGCGTTAGCGACCGGAACGAACGAAAACACTATGTTTACGTTTATCGTTTGTGACGTAACCTGTCATTTAGTACGTAAACTTTTTTAGCGGTCTCGGTTACGGATATACTTTTTTTTTAATTTTGAGATGGATTTATGGTGTGACGAGAAAAGATAAAGTGAGAAATGAGTGTATTAGAAGAATTTAGTAGCGCTAGTGACTGAAAAGATGAAAGGGATTCGTTTATCTTGGCCCATAGTCATGTAAAGAGAAGGGATGAAACGAATGTTACCAAAAGAGTTGTGAGTGATACATGTGGATGATTGGAGAGGGAGAGGGAGGCGAAGGAAAATATGGATGGATTGTGTGAGGAGTGATATGAAAGAAAAGGGAGTTAGTGATAGCATGACGGGTGACAGGATAGAATGGAAGAAAAAGCGTGTTGCGCCGATCCGAAATAACAAAGGACAAGGACAGGACAATATGACGATGATGTTACGGATTTTTTTTATTTCGAATATCCGATAGTTTCGATTACGGATACGGAGCTTCATACCATCCCTAATATTAGTAACTGGTCACAATCTACCAGGTTAATAACAGGTAGTAACCCCTTTGCCTACAGAAATTTAAATTATTAATTTAAATTAATTTGCCACGTGTCGCGTTGACGACAATGCAACAATTATAATCGATTCTTACATGCTAAATAATAGAAATTCAATTGATAAAAAAAAAAACAATTTTGCCAAATAACAATTGGTAAATACAGAAAAGGAGTTTCGTTGGTACCTGTACTAATGAAAAACATTGTATCACAGGCACCAGCATCTTAATATAAATAAACGTGCAAGGGTTAATATTATTATAACTTCTATCCCATTTCAGACTCTACAACATAGCCTTGAAGAAGGGTCCCAAGCTGGTGCAGATCCTCACCATCGGCATCAAGCCCTCAGGCCAGCTAGCCGGGAGGAACATACTGGACAGCCTCGGTGACACGGCGGTGGACTTCACGCCGATACCGGACTCGGAGACCTTGCTGATCTTGAGAGGGAACGGGGACGTCTATATGATGCAGTGTGATCTTGATAAGAAGAGGTATGGCAACGCTTTTTGTAACTCAGTGGTCATCTGAATATTCACCAATGATTTATCAACTACCAGTAATAATAAGTTCCACCTACCGAAGAACCAAGTTTACCGACATCTCCCGAAGAATCGCCAAATTTAAGTGGCAGTGGGCAGTCCCCTTTGTTTGTTGACCGAAAGGTTCTGGAGTGGCGACCGCGTACCGGAAGACGCAGCGTAAGAAGGCCAGGTGGACCGATGACCTGGCGTGACGGTCGCAGGATATATACATTTGTGACAATTTCAACTGTCTAGCTATCACGGTTCATGAGATATAGCCTGGTGATAGACGGACAGACAGACAGACGGATGGACAGCGGAGTCTTAGTAATAGGCTCCCGTTATTCCCTTTAGGTACGGAGCCCCCAAAAACTACTTCCGCCGCCAAATGCATATTACTGTGTTCCAGTTTGAAGAATGCCCGTTGTTGTAATTACTGACATATCAGACATTTCGGCTTTATCTCTGCGTTTCGTTTCGATTCTCTTGTCGTCGATTGCCTCAAGTCGGCCACGCCTCCGATTCCTTTGTTCTAGGAGGCGTGGCCGACTCGAGGCGATCAACGAAAAGAGAATCGAAACGAAACGGTTGTAACTTGGCTAGGGGGGCTGGAATGGCAACCCATTTCAGAAGCTTACAGTCTCTTGATTTGTCTGGTTTTCTAACAACCTTACTCTCCCTTATAGCCATATATCTCCTTACTAACTTCTGTTTCTTTTTCGAGTACCGGGCACATTTATCCAGCAAGCATAACTAAAAAAATTTAGACAAATTTAAAAAATAGGTTAAAATTTTTTAGTTATGCTTGCTGGAAACGTAACGATCGTAGAAAATTCAAAGTAATGTAATGTCACATTATCCTGACACCCCTCCTTCCCACACACCTGGACACACCTGGTTTATCTAACTTTGTCACAAATCGTTTGTCTAACTTGGTCACAATGATTAGTATAACTTCGTCACACTTGGTTTGTCTAACTTAGTCATAAATGTTTTGTCTAACTTCGAATAATTTCTCCATTTCAGCCCCCTCGCACCAAAGCTATCGGGTCCTCTTGCAATGTATCCTCCTGCTGACGACAACTACGGATCAGAATCCTGCTCCATCACCGCTTTAGGAGGAGGAGACACCCCTCCACTGGTCGTGGTCGCTACCTGCTCGGCGGCGCTGTACCATTGTCTGCTCTTACCAAATGTAAGTAGAACTGAGGCGCTACCATCACCGCTTTAGGAGGAGGAGACACCCCTCCACTGGTCGTGGTCGCTACCTGCTCGGCGGCGCTGTACCATTGTCTGCTCTTACCAAATGTAAGTAGAACTGAGGCGCTACCATCACCGCTTTAGGAGGAGGAGACTCCCTTCCACTGGTCGTGGTCGCTACCTGCTCGGCGGCGCTGTACCATTGTCTGCTCTTACCAAATGTAAGTAGAACTGAGGCGCTACCATCACCGCTTTAGGAGGAGGAGACACCCCTCCACTGGTTGTAGTCGCTACCTGCTCGGCGGCGCTGTACCATTGTCTGCTCTTACCAAATGTAAGTAGAACTGAGGCGCTACCATCACCGCTTTAGGAGGAGGAGACTCCCCTCCACTGGTCGTGGTCGCTACCTGCTCGGCGGCGCTGTACCATTGTCTGCTCTTACCAAATGTAAGTAGAGCTGAGGCGCTATCATCACCGCTTTAGGAGGAGGAAACACCCCTCCACTGGTCGTGGTCGCTACCTGCTCGGCGGCGCTGTACCATTGTCTGCTCTTACCAAATGTAAGTAGAACTGAGGCGCTACCATCACCGCTTTAGGAGGAGGAGACACCCCTCCACTGGTCGTGGTCGCTACCTGTTTGGCGGCGCTGTACCATTGTCTGCTCTTACCAAATGTAAGTAGAACTGAGGCGCTACCATCACCGCTTTAGGAGGAGGAAACACCCCTCCACTGGTCGTGGTCGCTACCTGTTTGGCGGCGCTGTACCATTGTCTGCTCTTACCAAATGTAAGTAGAACTGAGGCGCTACCATCACCGCTTTAGGAGGAGGAGACACCCCTCCACTGGTCGTGGTCGCTACCTGCTCGGCGGCGCTGTACCATTGTCTGCTCTTACCAAATGTAAGTAGAACTGAGGCGCTACCATCACCGCTTTAGGAGGAGGAGACACCCCTCCACTGGTCGTGGTCGCTACCTGCTCGGCGGCGCTGTACCATTGTCTGCTCTTACCAAATGTAAGTAGAGCTGAGGCGCTATCATCACCGCTTTAGGAGGAGGAGACACCCCTCCACTGGTCGTGGTCGCTACCTGTTTGGCGGCGCTGTACCATTGTCTGCTCTTACCAAATGTTAGTAGAACTGAGGCGCTACCATCACCGCTTTAGGAGGAGGAGACACCAATCCACTGGTCGTGGTCGCTACCTGCTCGGCTGCGCTGTACCATTGTCTGCTCTTACCAAATGTAAGTAGAACTGACGAGCTACCATCACCGCTTTAGGAGGAGGAGACTCCCTTCCACTGGTCGTGGTCGCTACCTGCTCGGCGGCGCTGTACCATTGTCTGCTCTTACCAAATGTAAGTAGAACTGAGGCGCTACCATCACCGCTTTAGGAGGAGGAGACTCCCCTCCAATGGTCGTGGTCGCTACCTGCTCGGCGGCGCTGTACCATTGTCTGCTCTTACCAAATGTAAGTAGAGCTGAGGCGCTATCATCACCGCTTTAGGAGGAGGAGACTCCCCTCCACTGGTCGTGGTCGCTACCTGCTCGGCGGCGCTGTACCATTGTCTGCTCTTACCAAATGTAAGTAGAACTGAGGCGCTATCATCACCGCTTTAGGAGGAGGAAACACCCCTCCACTGGTCGTGGTCGCTACCTGTTTGGCGGCGCTGTACCATTGTCTGCTCTTACCAAATGTAAGTAGAACTGAGGCGCTACCATCACCGCTTTAGGAGGAGGAGACACCCCTCCACTGGTCGTGGTCGCTACCTGCTCGGCGGCGCTGTACCATTGTCTGCTCTTACCAAATGTAAGTAGAACTGAGGCGCTACCATCACCGCTTTAGGAGGAGGAGACACCCCTCCACTGGTCGTGGTCGCTACCTGCTCGGCGGCGCTGTACCATTGTCTGCTCTTACCAAATGTAAGTAGAGCTGAGGCGCTATCATCACCGCTTTAGGAGGAGGAGACACCCCTCCACTGGTCGTGGTCGCTACCTGTTTGGCGGCGCTGTACCATTGTCTGCTCTTACCAAATGTTAGTAGAACTGAGGCGCTACCATCACCGCTTTAGGAGGAGGAGACACCAATCCACTGGTCGTGGTCGCTACCTGCTCGGCTGCGCTGTACCATTGTCTGCTCTTACCAAATGTAAGTAGAACTGACGAGCTACCATCACCGCTTTAGGAGGAGGAGACTCCCTTCCACTGGTCGTGGTCGCTACCTGCTCGGCGGCGCTGTACCATTGTCTGCTCTTACCAAATGTAAGTAGAACTGAGGCGCTACCATCACCGCTTTAGGAGGAGGAGACTCCCCTCCAATGGTCGTGGTCGCTACCTGCTCGGCGGCGCTGTACCATTGTCTGCTCTTACCAAATGTAAGTAGAGCTGAGGCGCTATCATCACCGCTTTAGGAGGAGGAGACTCCCCTCCACTGGTCGTGGTCGCTACCTGCTCGGCGGCGCTGTACCATTGTCTGCTCTTACCAAATGTAAGTAGAACTGAGGCGCTATCATCACCGCTTTAGGAGGAGGAAACACCCCTCCACTGGTCGTGGTCGCTACCTGTTTGGCGGCGCTGTACCATTGTCTGCTCTTACCAAATGTAAGTAGAACTGAGGCGCTACCATCACCGCTTTAGGAGGAGGAGACACCCCTCCACTGGTCGTGGTCGCTACCTGCTCGGCGGCGCTGTACCATTGTCTGCTCTTACCAAATGTAAGTAGAACTGAGGCGCTACCATCACCGCTTTAGGAGGAGGAGACACCCCTCCACTGGTCGTGGTCGCTACCTGCTCGGCGGCGCTGTACCATTGTCTGCTCTTACCAAATGTAAGTAGAGCTGAGGCGCTATCATCACCGCTTTAGGAGGAGGAGACACCCCTCCACTGGTCGTGGTCGCTACCTGTTTGGCGGCGCTGTACCATTGTCTGCTCTTACCAAATGTAAGTAGAACTGAGGCGCTACCATCACCGCTTTAGGAGGAGGAGACACCAATCCACTGGTCGTGGTCGCTACCTGCTCGGCTGCGCTGTACCATTGTCTGCTCTTACCAAATGTAAGTAGAACTGACGAGCTACCATCACCGCTTTAGGAGGAGGAGACTCCCTTCCACTGGTCGTGGTCGCTACCTGCTCGGCGGCGCTGTACCATTGTCTGCTCTTACCAAATGTAAGTAGAACTGAGGCGCTACCATCACCGCTTTAGGAGGAGGAGACTCCCCTCCAATGGTCGTGGTCGCTACCTGCTCGGCGGCGCTGTACCATTGTCTGCTCTTACCAAATGTAAGTAGAACTGAGGCGCTACCATCACCGCTTTAGGAGGAGGAGACACCCCTCCACTGGTCGTGGTCGCTACCTGCTCGGCGGCGCTGTACCATTGTCTGCTCTTACAAAATGTAAGTAGAGCTGAGGCGCTACCATCACCGCTTTAGGAGGAGGAGACTCCCTTCCACTGGTCGTGGTCGCTACCTGCTCGGCGGCGCTGTACCATTGTCTGCTCTTACCAAATGTAAGTAGAACTGAGGCGCTACCATCACCGCTTTAGGAGGAGGAGACACCCCTCCACTGGTCGTGGTCGCTACCTGCTCGGCGGCGCTGTACCATTGTCTGCTCTTACCAAATGTAAGTAGAACTGAGGCGCTACCATCACCGCTTTAGGAGGAGGAGACACCCCTCCACTGGTCGTGGTCGCTACCTGCTCGGCGGCGCTGTACCATTGTCTGCTCTTACCAAATGTAAGTAGAGCTGAGGCGCTATCATCACCGCTTTAGGAGGAGGAGACTCCCCTCCACTGGTCGTGGTCGCTACCTGCTCGGCGGCGCTGTACCATTGTCTGCTCTTACCAAATGTAAGTAGAACTGAGGCGCTACCATCACCGCTTTAGGAGGAGGAGACTCCCTTCCACTGGTCGTGGTCGCTACCTGCTCGGCGGCGCTGTACCATTGTCTGCTCTTACCAAATGTAAGTAGAACTGAGGCGCTACCATCACCGCTTTAGGAGGAGGAGACTCCCCTCCAATGGTCGTGGTCGCTACCTGCTCGGCGGCGCTGTACCATTGTCTGCTCTTACCAAATGTAAGTAGAACTGAGGCGCTACCATCACCGCTTTAGGAGGAGGAGACACCCCTCTACTGGTCGTGGTCGCTACCTGCTCGGCGACGCTGTACCATTGTCTGCTCTTACCAAATGTAAGTAGAACTGAGGCGCTACCATCACCGCTTTAGGAGGAGGAGACACCCCTCCACTGGTCGTGGTCGCTACCTGCTCGGCGGCGCTGTACCATTGTCTGCTCTTACCAAATGTAAGTAGAACTGACGAGCTACCATCACCGCTTTAGGAGGAGGAGACTCCCTTCCACTGGTCGTGGTCGCTACCTGCTCGGCGGCGCTGTACCATTGTCTGCTCTTACCAAATGTAAGTAGAACTGAGGCGCTACCATCACCGCTTTAGGAGGAGGAGACACCCCTGCACTGGTCGTGGTCGCTACCTGCTCGGCGGCGCTGTACCATTGTCTGCTCTTACCAAATGTAAGTAGAACTGAGGCGCTACCATCACCGCTTTAGGAGGAGGAGACACCCCTCCACTGGTCGTGGTCGCTACCTGCTCGGCGGCGCTGTACCATTGTCTGCTCTTACCAAATGTAAGTAGAACTGACGAGCTACCATCACCGCTTTAGGAGGAGGAGACTCCCTTCCACTGGTCGTGGTCGCTACCTGCTCGGCGGCGCTGTACCATTGTCTGCTCTTACCAAATGTAAGTAGAACTGAGGCGCTACCATCACCGCTTTAGGAGGAGGAGACACCCCTCCACTGGTCGTGGTCGCTACCTGCTCGGCGGCGCTGTACCATTGTCTGCTCTTACCAAATGTAAGTAGAACTGAGGCGCTACCATCACCGCTTTAGGAGGAGGAGACACCCCTCCACTGGTCGTGGTCGCTACCTGCTCGGCGGCGCTGTACCATTGTCTGCTCTTACCAAATGTAAGTAGAACTGAGGCGCTACCATCACCGCTTTAGGAGGAGGAGACACCCCTCCACTGGTCGTGGTCGCTACCTGCTCGGCGGCGCTGTACCATTGTCTGCTCTTACCAAATGTAAGTAGAACTGAGGCGCTACCATCACCGCTTTAGGAGGAGGAGACACCCCTCCACTGGTCGTGGTCGCTACCTGCTCGGCGGCGCTGTACCATTGTCTGCTCTTACCAAATGTAAGTAGAACTGAGGCGCTACCATCACCGCTTTAGGAGGAGGAGACACCCCTCCACTGGTCGTGGTCGCTACCTGCTCGGCGGCGCTGTACCATTGTCTGCTCTTACCAAATGTAAGTAGAACTGAGGCGCTACCATCACCGCTTTAGGAGGAGGAGACACCCCTCCACTGGTTGTAGTCGCTACCTGCTCGGCGGCGCTGTACCATTGCCTGCTCTTACCAAATGTAAGTAGAACTGAGGCGCTACCATCACCGCTTTAGGAGGAGGAGACACCCCTCCACTGGTTGTAGTTGCTACCTGCTCGGCGGCGCTGTACCATTGTCTGCTCTTACCAAATGTAAGTAGAACTGAGGCGCTACCATCACCGCTTTAGGAGGAGGAGACACCCCTCCACTGGTCGTGGTCGCTACCTGCTCGGCGGCGCTGTACCATTGTCTGCTCTTACCAAATGTAAGTAGAACTGAGGCGCTACCATCACCGCTTTAGGAGGAGGAGACACCCCTCCACTGGTTGTAGTCGCTACCTGCTCGGCGGCGCTGTACCATTGCCTGCTCTTACCAAATGTAAGTAGAACTGAGGCGCTACCATCACCGCTTTAGGAGGAGGAGACACCCCTCCACTGGTTGTAGTTGCTACCTGCTCGGCGGCGCTGTACCATTGTCTGCTCTTACCAAATGTAAGTAGAACTGAGGCGCTACCATCACCGCTTTAGGAGGAGGAGACACCCCTCCACTGGTTGTAGTCGCTACCTGCTCGGCGGCGCTGTACCATTGCCTGCTCTTACCAAATGTAAGTAGAACTGAGGCGCTACCATCACCGCTTTAGGAGGAGGAGACACCCCTCCACTGGTTGTAGTTGCTACCTGCTCGGCGGCGTGTACCTTTGTCTGCTCTTACCAAATGTAAGTAATGAATAAATAGGAGCAATTAAATGTTGAGATTTTTTTTAATAACGCGAAAATTCCGTTCAAACTTTTGTTCCTATTCACCCCAGCGTTCCTATTCACCCCGTTTGACTGTATTCACTCTAGCCTTGATGATACCTAAATTATAATGGGACGGGAAGACCGCAGCAGGCAAATTGTTCCAATCCTTTGATGTACGCGGTATAAACGACGAGGTGAAACGCATATACTTAAATTACTTAAATTCTTTATTCAACTCATCTTTTTCTGTCTCCAGCCGTCAGAGAAGGAAGATGGTGAAAGCCACGCCCTGTACGTGGTGGAAGCTGTAGAACTGAACATCGTTCTGAACCCTGACGATGACCTGCAGTATTCTTATCCAGTGCACCTGTATCCGGTAAGAAAAATATTCTGTTATTTCTTAAAATAACTTAAATCCCCGAGACGCCCCGGGCGTTGGGAGTCGTTGAACGATCCCCAGCCACCGTAGGCGCGGGCTTGCGGACGACGAGCAATGGGTAGCTAGCCGTATGGACGTTCGTTAAGGACCGAACCCGAGTCATCAACACCGCGTAGTGTTCCACGCGCCCCCACAAAGAGCAGCAGCAAAACCTTAGGGATCTTCCATCTCTGAAATATGTTTTTAGGGTTCCGTACCTCAAAAGGAAAACACGGAACCCTTATAGGATCACTTTGTTGTCCGTCTGTCTGTCTGTCAAGATCCTTTATCTCGAGAACGCGTGTGGGTATCGAGTTGAAATTAAAACCATATACTAAGGTTCACGGTCTCTTGAAGCTGTGAAAATGACAAATTTCTGAGTAAACAAAAAAAGAAAGATACGGCCATTTAAGTCGAAAAAAACGTGTATTTCGACACAGGAAATCAAAATTCATAGGATACTTTCCATTGACCTACAATCCTAAAATTTGGCATAAAGCAAGGTCTCATAGCACAAGCATAGGAAACAATCTGGAAAATTTGAAATTTGTAGTTATGTCACTAAAAAAAAACTTTTTTTTCAATTCGGAAAAATCTTCGTAACTAAATTCGGGAATTGAACTGTTTTCATAGGTAAGTTTGTACGGAACCCTCAGTGCGCGAGTCCGTCTAGCACTTGCCCGGTTTTTTATTTAACTCTGTGTATTTCCTGTCCTCAAAGAACACGTAACCTATTGTGCAAGCGGGTGGCGTGCACACGATCACACGTATACTCAGCAGCATCTAGTAGACTATACTTCCATTCTGAAATGAACTCTATTGTAATAGCATTTAAAGTTGCTATTCGTATATTTCCAGTGCACAAACAACACGTATGCATGTGTGCACGCGGGTGGTGTTCATGCGATTACTCTGCCTATGCTGGGACATCTAGTGGACTACGCACTGGCTGATGAGAGTAAGTAACTATCTTTTGACTTCCTTTTTAGAGTTCCGTACCTCAAAAGTAAAAAACGGAACCCTTATAGAATCACTTTGCTGTCTGTCTGTTAAGACCCATTTTTCTCAGGAACGCGTGGAGGTATGAAGCTGAATTAATATCAAATACTCAGGTCTGCTACCCCAAACAGCAGTAAAAAAATCAAACTTCTAAGGGCGGAATTCACCAATAAAAGTAATCGCGTTTTAACGTTTGGCTCGCATAATCGCGTTTAGCCGCTGTCACTAGTGTCACTTGTAAAAATACAACAAAAGAAAAATACAGACAATTGACACTAGTGACAGCGGCTAAACGCGATTATGCGAGCCAAACGTTAAAACGCGATTACTTTTATTGGTGAATTCCGCCCTTAGTCGACGCAATCTAAAGATAACGCCGTTTATGCTCCGTTTAAGCGCATTTTTGACACTCGCCAGGAAATCGCGTTTCGCTTCGTCGTTTATACCGCGTACATCGAAGGACTGGAACAATTTGCCTGCTGCGGTCTTCCCGTCCAACTATAATTTAGGTGTCTTCAAGGCTAGAGTGAATAGGCTCTTAATAAACTGGTGCGTCTCACCATCAATGATTGCATCGCTGCTTACCATCAGGTGGGATCGCAGTCAAGCACTGGTTTATATGAATTTAAAAAAAAAAAAATCAAAACCTATAAGGCCCCTCGTCCACGGCGACGCGCGCGACAGCATCACTACTTACTTGCGTTAGTCGCATTTGCAAGCGCGATTGAAAAGATGCCAACTCGCTACAGCATCGCGACTGTATCGATGCGAACGCGCTATAGCATCGCTACAAAAAGTCGCCGTGGGTGAGGGGCATAAGGTACTTCCCGTTGAACTAAATTCCTGCCATGAAGCAAGATCTCATAGAACAAGTATAAAAATACATACACACTGGATGCGCGTATACTACTAATATTGGAAGTGGACTGTATTTTGCGGATTAGCGTTTCTCAGATAATGTATTTGACACCTTGCAGTAGATGGATCTTATTGGAGCCGTTTAGGATTAGGAAGCAGAGAAAAACAGCTCGTATATGGAAGGAAATTGCACTAACCTTTTGAACTCCACGTGTCCATGTGTCAGACGACCGGCGTTCTCTGGATTTCGCGATTCCAGTGACGAGGAGATATAACACTCACTGAACACTGCACAGTTCTCAAGCACAAAGCGTTAGCGGTTTTAGTGTCTTTAGCGGATAAGTTCTACAATAACTAATTTTTCTTGTAAAATGCGCGGGACGCCGTCTTAGCGATGCGAGCGGTACCGAGCGAGTCCATCTGCGATCTCTTTTTCGAGGTTTGTGCAGGAAAGGGATGCAAAATGGGTAGTGTTGCAAGTTGTCACACAAACAAAACGCGGTATTTAATTCTATGCGGCTACTTACGGAACTAATTTTTACGTGGCAATTACCAATCGATATAGGCAACCACACACAAATAAATACTTTTATTCAATTCTGAAAAACCTTTGAGACTCGATTCGAGAATTGAACTATTTACATGGTAAGTTTGTACAGAACCCTCAGTGTGCGAGTCCGACTCGCATTTGCAAAGTCAAAGTCAAGAGACAGGAACCTCCTCACGATGCGAGCCGTATCGAGGAGTACTGCCTTCTGTATCAGGCCCTTGATCCAACCGCGCAACGACAGCTTCGACAGATGGCCGTCGAAGCTTTTGGCTATAATGCCATTGGCGGTCACGACAATCGGCACAATGACAACAAAATTTTAAACACAGCAAAAATTTAAACACATTCGAATATAGAACAGTTCCAAATTAAAAATTGCCGGGAAATATGGAAACGACAGAACTTAAAAGGCATGCCTAGTAACCGATGTATTGCAAGCATTCGTATCGTTTGAGAAAAATATGCAACACCAACAGAACAATTTGTTTAAATGAAGCAGCCTGCAATCCACTGTGTTTTGTAAACTGAGCGATGAAACTGCCTATTATGTGATTTAGTTTTCTGAGAAATATTCTAATCAGGGGTAGGTTTAGTTGAAGTTACGAGATCATATTTATCTCTAAAATTCAAAGTCTTTGCCTGGCAATTGCATGTGTTTCCGAATTGATTTCTAAGATAATAAACTTTAATTACTTAAAAACCCAGTAAGTTACAGCAATAACTAATCAAGAAAATTAAAAAAATCTGTCAAAGCAATTACATACAAAACAATAACCGCTCAAAGCAAAAAATTAATTTGTAGTTTGCACCACTTTTTTACATGTCATAGAGGGCGCTTCATAATTTTCATAAACTAAATTTTCATTCATATTGTCTCAAAAGCTATGCTTTATCTTGGGACAAATTTTCAAATGTCAATTTACACACACATACACATTTTCAAACTACATAGTCTTAATATTATGTTGTTTTACGGAAAAAAGAGATGGCAGATAAGCCAAATACAGAAGCCAACACGTCGATTCAGAAAGCAATACAATAGAACTCTTTTTGTTGTTAAGTGTTAGAGCGAGATCGCAGATTGCGTTAGCTAAGATTGGCCGTGCAGTTTACGCGAGTGTGGCAGGGCGGCAATGTCGCATTATCTTATTAATAAATAGGTCTACAATTTGAACACATACCTATTGGAAGTTTGACAACTGCGCGACTAAATGTTCACGCGGTAGAATTAGACGTAGGACGCGCGAAGTTTAAAGTTTAGCTTTTTATTTTATTCGTTTGGTTTATTTCTATGATTACTATGATGTTAGGTGTCATGTATTTTCACATAAAAGCCGGGCTTATTTACTTCTAATGCACGCACGGCCCTGCCTTGGTGACTCTTTCGAACAATGCAAAGAATTTTCTAAATTCTTTACACAGCCTTTTAGAGAATTTGTCGTCATTTAAAAATATTGTTATAGTCGGTGATATCAATATTGATCTAATTGATACCAACTCCGACAGTATTGCGTACTTGGATATTATTACCTTTCATGGGCTTCTCCCAGCTATAAATACTCCTACAAGAGGAAAGTCTTGCTTAGATCACGTAATTTTAAAAACAAAACAAAAAGCATTCACGTTTTCTTTAGGTACCACTATCACCGATCATGAAGCAATATTATTTTGTTTACATACCGATGTAGTTAAAACTAAACTTTTAAAATCTAAAATAAGTTATAAAATCGACAAAGTACAATTAATATCTGATTGTGATAAGTTTTGACCATATTTACCAGGATACAAATTTAAATACAGCCACGTACAATCTCATTGACATTATTCAACAACTTATTGCAAAAAATACAATAAAACGATCTATTCCCAGAAACAAAATAGTAATGAAGCCTTGGATGACTACTGGTCTACTACGTTGCATCCGCACTAGAGACCGAATGGATAAAAAATTTAAATCAAATGAAAATGATGTTATATTGAAAGTGTCGTACTTAAGATATAGAAATCACTGTAACAATTTACTTAAAAAACTTAAAAAAGAATATGAGAAAGGTCAATTGGCAATGTCTAAAATAATTCAAAAAAACTATGGTCTACCATAAAAAATATCACAGATACCAATAATAATAAAAATCAGTTACCATTGCAATTACTGCCGAACAACAAAAATCCTGAAGATGCAATTAGTGAAATTAATGAATATTTCTCTACTATTGGAAAACGACTATCTGATGCGATCCCCTCCCATTTCCCTAGTCCGCAAAGAGTCACTCAACCAATTTTAAATTCTTTTATTCTCCTGCCTACTGATAACGAAGAAGTTGAATGAGAGATTAATTTATTAAAAAGTGACTGCTCACCGGGGTGGGATCAAATTAGTGCTTATGTCCTAAAGTACATTTCCAAATCTATAACTCCTGTTCTCACTAACTTGATAAATCGTTGTTTTGTTTCTTTAGTGTTTCCAGATGCATTGAAAAAGTCTATAGTGCACCCGATCTACAAGGCGGGAGACAGAGGCAGTTTCTGCAATTATAGACCTATCGCCATCTTAACTTCACTTTCGAAGCTCTATGAGCGATTAATAAATAATAGATTAACTAAGTACCTAAAAAAATACAATTTACTTGCTAATACTCAATACGGTTTCAGATCTGGTCGTTCAACAACAAATGCAGTTCTTGACTTGGTCAGTCTTTTAGGGGATAAATTAGATAAGAAAAACAAATGCTTAATAATATTTCTCGACCTTGCAAAGGCATTTGATACTGTCTCTGTGCCCCGCCTTATACAAAAACTTGAGGACCTCGGAATTAGAGGCATTCCACTAGTGTTGTTGTCAGATTACCTAAAAAATAGAACTCAATGTGTAAAAATTGGAGAACATATAAGTGATGAATTGCTGGTTGATTTTGGGGTGCCACAGGGCAGTATATTAGGCCCAACGCTTTTCCTCTGCTACATAAACGAGCTCTGCTTACATTAAATTAAAAACTGTCATATCTTTGCATACGCAGATGATACGGCTCTGTGTTTTTACGCGGACTCGTTTGATGAACTATTTGATCTAGCGCAAGATGGTTTTAATGCTGTGTGTCATTGGCTGTCATCCAGCTTTCTTGCATTAAACGAAGATAAAACTAAATATATTGTCTTCACAATACAAAACCGAATGGACTCTGCTAATCTTAGTAATAATATCTATGCCCATAAATGCAACTTTCCACCAAGATTAAATTGTAATTGCCCTAAAATTAGTTCATGTAAAAGTATTAAATACCTTGGAATTGAAATTGATGCAAATTTAATGTTCGAAAATCACATACAATCCCTATCTCAAAAAATTCGCAAACTGACTTATATATTTAAAAACCTTCGTGACGTTGCAGATAAACAAACAGTTCGGATGGTTTATGAGGCTTTGGTACAATCTATCTTAAGTTACTGTATCACTACATGGGGCGGAGCAAGTAAGAGTAAAATAATAACACTTGAAAGAGCGCAAAGAATGATACTAAAGGTTAGCTTGTTCAAACCGCGATTGTACCCCACGTCAAAACTTTATGAGGAAACTCAGATTCTGACTGTTCGCCAGCTGTATATATTGCACACTGTACTTCATATACACTCTGTTGTACCCGAGGATAGTAGGAAACGAGTGGCTACCTCTAGAAGAAACCATGCAGTATGTGAGTCGACTGCTGTAAATACTGTTTTTGCGCACAGACTAATCCGATTCCGAGGAAGCATGCTATATAACAAAATAAATAAAATAATTTCTATAGCCAATTGTTGCAAAAAAGAATGCAAAAGCAAGGTTACAAAGTGGTTGCTTACCTTAAGCCACTCGGAAACTGAAAAATTCCTTGACGTGTTAAAATAATTTTTTCCGACATTTATAACTACACATAAAATTTATACACATATATATAATATACAAACATTCAAGCACATTATATTAACTTTATAAATGTATATTAAAATATTACCGACAAATATATATGTATGTTATATATATATATCTACACACCTCCCCTTACATAATACACACGTCCATATGCTCTAATGCACAAAGCATTGTCAAATATTTAAGTTTTTTGATTATGGGGGGGCCTGGAGTTCTAAGATACAGGCTTAGGCTTAGTTTAGACTCCAGATCTCCCACAAATTACAAATTCAGATATTTAAGTTTTTATGTTTTTTCTGCTAAATAACATGTGTAATTTGTGGAGATTAATAAACACTTTTTTGATTGATTTGATTGATTTGAATGCGTCAAGCCAGCCTTACAATAAGCGTTTATATCGAAATTCCAGCGGAAATGGAAGCAGTGCTGTCTGCGATGTGCTCCCGCTCCAGCGTGGCGCGCCACCTCGTGTGCACGGGCACCGGCGCGGCGCTGCAGCCGCCAGTTGGCCTGGCACTGACATCGCCGCCCTTGCCGAGGTTGCTGGTGCTGTGTGCTGAGTGCAATCTGGTCGCTAGGTAAGAAGCAGTGCTGTCAGCGATGTGCTGAGCTCCAGCGTGGCGCGCCACCTCGTGTGCACGGGCACCGGCGCGGCGCTGCAGCCGCCAGTTGGCCTGGCACTGACATCGCCGCCCTTGCCGAGGTTGCTGGTGCTGTGTGCTGAGTGCAATCTGGTCGCTAGGTAAGAAGCAGTGCTGTCAGCGATGTGCTGAGCTCCAGCGTGGCGCGCCACCTCGTGTGCACGGGCACCGGCGCGGCGCTGCAGCCGCCAGTTGGCCTGGCACTGACATCGCCGCCCTTGCCGAGGTTGCTGGTGCTGTGTGCTGAGTGCAATCTGGTCGCTAGGTAAGAAGCAGTGCTGTCAGCGATGTGCTGAGCTCCAGCGTGGCGCGCCACCTCGTGTGCACGGGCACCGGCGCGGCGCTGCAGCCGCCAGTTGGCCTGGCACTGACATCGCCGCCCTTGCCGAGGTTGCTGGTGCTGTGTGCTGAGTGCAATCTGGTCGCTAGGTAAGAAGCAGTGCTGTCAGCGATGTGCTGAGCTCCAGCGTGGCGCGCCACCTCGTGTGCACGGGCACCGGCGCGGCGCTGCAGCCGCCAGTTGGCCTGGCACTGACATCGCCGCCCTTGCCGAGGTTGCTGGTGCTGTGTGCTGAGTGCAATCTGGTCGCTAGGTAAGAAGCAGTGCTGTCAGCGATGTGCTGAGCTCCAGCGTGGCGCGCCACCTCGTGTGCACGGGCACCGGCGCGGCGCTGCAGCCGCCAGTTGGCCTGGCACTGACATCGCCGCCCTTGCCGAGGTTGCTGGTGCTGTGTGCTGAGTGCAATCTGGTCGCTAGGTAAGAAGCAGTGCTGTCAGCGATGTGCTGAGCTCCAGCGTGGCGCGCCACCTCGTGTGCACGGGCACCGGCGCGGCGCTGCAGCCGCCAGTTGGCCTGGCACTGACATCGCCGCCCTTGCCGAGGTTGCTGGTGCTGTGTGCTGAGTGCAATCTGGTCGCTAGGTAAGAAGCAGTGCTGTCAGCGATGTGCTGAGCTCCAGCGTGGCGCGCCACCTCGTGTGCACGGGCACCGGCGCGGCGCTGCAGCCGCCAGTTGGCCTGGCACTGACATCGCCGCCCTTGCCGAGGTTGCTGGTGCTGTGTGCTGAGTGCAATCTGGTCGCTAGGTAAGAAACAGTGCTGTCAGCGATGTGCTGAGCTCCAGCGTGGCGCGCCACCTCGTGTGCACGGGCACCGGCGCGGCGCTGCAGCCGCCAGTTGGCCTGGCACTGACATCGCCGCCCTTGCCGAGGTTGCTGGTGCTGTGTGCTGAGTGCAATCTGGTCGCTAGGTAAGAAACAGTGCTGTCAGCGATGTGCTGAGCTCCAGCGTGGCGCGCCACCTCGTGTGCACGGGCACCGGCGCGGCGCTGCAGCCGCCAGTTGGCCTGGCACTGACATCGCCGCCCTTGCCGAGGTTGCTGGTGCTGTGTGCTGAGTGCAATCTGGTCGCTAGGTAAGAAGCAGTGCTGTCAGCGATGCAGAACCAGTATCTAACATGACTACCCATTTCCGTTAAACCCTGTATTAAACTTGATGTTTTTTAAGTTAAATGACAACATAAAGTGTAACTATAGTCTATTCACGTTAAGAAACAGTCATCAGTTTGTTGAGACCGCTGCCCTTAACATCGCCGCTCGGTCCTTCGAGCCGGATCAATGTTAGGTCGTGGTGGAGTAAAACGAAAGTGAGTGGACTGTATAACAAGTATACCTATTGAAATAATGAACTGAAATTACAAGGGTCGGTTGAAAAAAGGTAAATAAGAAAATGGACGTTAAGAAGACGCGTCGTGCAGATTTGAGTGGTGGCCGATGTTGGGAGATGTGGTCTCTACATCAGTACACCTGCAAAGTAAATGCGTATTCATACTGGTGTAAAGATTACACTATTAATGTTAAAGTAAACTTTTGACTGCACAGTATTTTTAAATATTAATATTAAATAATTGCCACTAGGCGTAGGCTTGCGGATGACGAGCAATGGGTAACTCGCCGTCCGGTAATCGTCCGGACCAAACCCTCGTCGTCGACGGCTCGTAGTGTTCCACGCGCGCTGTAAGCTGTTGATCCCCGCATTAACGCCGGCGTTCACGCGCCATTGTCTTACTATTGTGTCTCTAATTACGCACTCAAAAGGAATGAATCACTATTTTCTTAACGTGAATATACTATAAATAATAAAAATAGGTCACGGGTTTTAAAACCCAGCCTTTACTTTGTGTAATTTATTTCATCACCACTGCTCTCAAAACGGTGAAGGAAAACATCGTGAAGAAACCGGCATGTCCTAGAACCAAAAATTCGAAGACATGTGACATCCACCAACACGCACTGGGCCCGCGTGGTGGATTACGGCCCACTCTTTCTTCTAGAGAGGAGGCGTGAGTCCCAGCAGTGGGAACATTATAAGGCTGATTATTACACTATCAATAATAATTATTTATTTATTTACAGAACATTGGAACCATTCGACTTAGAAGAACAGCTGTACAAGGAACTGCAGCTTAAAAACCCGACGCTGGAACAAGATGACATCAACAATATACTGAAAGAGGTAATTAATAACTTTTTTCTTCTTCATTTATTCAGAACTTCCCCCCTAGCCAAGTTACAATCGCTTCGTTCGCGCCGAACGCCTCGAGTAGGCCTCGCCTCCGATTCCTTTGTTCTGACCACGTGACTGAGCGTTGAGATGACGTCAGAACAAAGGAATCGGAGGCGAGGCCTACTCGAGGCGTTCGGCGACAACGAAACGATTGTAACTTGGCTAGGGGGGCTTGCAATCTTTTACAGGCTATATTAGCGCCATCATATCCTTTAGCTAGTTCCAGACACTTCTTGAGATTAATTACTATACCTTTGGGTCTTAGCAGGGCTGTTAAACCCGTGTTCCTAGAACGCATTGGGTAACTGAAGGATACAAGTGTGATTTGTGTGTGAAAAATTCGGCACGCCCTCGCGTACTACCCTAGAGCGTAGGAAGTATTTAATTTTTTTTTTATCTTTATTTAAAGAGCTTTACGAATAGCTAATACGAATATGACACTCTAGGTATACAAAATTCGCTTAAAAATAGCTAAAAAAAAAAAAAAATTACTATAATTTACCAGGGTAAGCCAAAATAAATTACATTTAGGCACCTTTCAATGGTGCCTAAATGTAATTTAATCTTTTGCAAGTTGCCTTTTTAACCTTTTGACGTGCGTAATTAGAGACACAATAGTAAGACAATGGCTTGCGGGCGCCGGCTACCGCCTGAGCGTTAATGAATTAAACTATTATGAATCCAATCCATTAGGAAGTGTCGGTCATCTTCTGATGTATTACAAACATTACAGTTAGTTAAAAACGACGACCATACAACCCATAGACGTTTCATGCTTGATCTAACGCACTAAAACAATTATTTACATTCTTTCAACTAGCTGAGGTATGGGGAAGCGGGGTACCGTGTTCTGATTGGCCCGACCAAGGTCATTACGGCACACTAGGGAGATAGGTTTAAAAAAATCACGAAAGTATCGATATTTTTTTTAATAATATTTCGCATGATTAATTATTAATTGTTTTTTTGCCTTACATTTTTGTTTAAACATAAAATATGTATACTTATTTATTGTAATTATGTAATAAACTTTAAGTGATAACATAAAAAATAACCAAAAAATATTTCTGTAATCGACAACCGATTCACAATTAAAATCCGTCCTATTACGTAGTCTTTATTTTAGTTAGAGAACTAAAGGTCTTCATATTTCTTATAAATAGTTTAATATAGGTTTTTTGCTTTATCGATAACAGAGGCGGCCGTGGGAATTGGTACATCACTAGTTGTGTTAGAGGGAAAGAAAAAGTGAAAAAATTACTTACAGAAGAAAGATACGCAAACAAGACATCACTCACAGGCCTTCAGTTATGACCAGTATAAGATAATCTCTGATGAATAGTATCAGAAAATTAATGAAATTATGATTACGTAACTATTAATTCACCGATGCAATATCATAACATCTTTTCGGATAGTCGAAGTCTGGCTGATGTTACCACACCAACGTATTGAACAAATGGCCATTATTATATTTATTTTCTTATTTTTTAATTGACTGACACGGAAGTGTTTACGGCTTACAGAACTGGTCGAGACTATTTTGGAAATTGTTCTGCGGCCTATATCAGATTTATAAGTCAGATGTGTTGACAGATATGCGTCGCCTGTTACTAGACATCTATGGGTTGGGTTGGTTGGCCGAAGCCTACTGGGGCCATGGAATTGGTTCTGTAAAGGATATACTCATGGTCCTGGACTTTAAAAGGCAATTGAAGGAGTGTAGTTGTGGTTTTAGTCAGTAAAAGTCTGAATCACCCTCACGCTCCACCCTAGACCAGAATAAGTCATAAGAAGATTTCCCAACTCAAAAAAAAAGCTCGTCGAAAAAGAAAAAGCGAGCTCACGGCTCCAGCGGGAATCTCGAACAATAGTTTCCTATAAGATTTATTAGTGCTTAATTCTGTCATTTAGTCGTGACCGTGGCGTGCTGGACACATTTTAAATCTGACACATGACTGTGGCGGTCAATAGGTCTACCGAATTTATTTATATCGAGTATATTTGTGATTATTATTTCCAGAGACAGAAACTAACCTTCACATCGATAGTGCAAGAGATCCTTACGAGAGACGTCTCGCAACCGATTCTACAGATCAGCAAGAAGGCGGAACCCAGCCCTAAAGAGTGCTTAGAGGTAACTGAAGAAACTCCATTTTTAAGGTGGCACTAGTAGTTCTTCCATATAAACATAGTATGTAGTACTTAAGGACGCTTTTACATTTTTTACTCGCTCAATTTTAGGTAAATTAGTCGCAACATATCAACATTACGCACACAGCACGCACACATAGAATCCATTGTTCGTTCAGTTTTATACTTTGACCAACCCTATCCGGTACATAATAGCTATACAATATAATTTTATATCTATGTATAGTCTTATATATATTTTTAATTTAATTAAATTTTAATTTAATTTGCAGTACACCGCAGTCTACCCCCTTTTTTATGTTAAGTTCTTACAGTCCATCCTAAGGTTGTCTGGTAGAAATCGCTGTTAGCGATAAGACCGCCATTGTACCCATAGATTAAGTTAGTTTATAAGTTTTTGTTACTATTTTGGTGTACAATAAAGTTTTATTCTATTCTATTCTATTCTATCTTGATATTTGAATTCTCAATTAAAATCGTTAAAAAATATTATTTTTCCTTTCATTCTGTATCAGTAAATCAATATCAATCCAATTATAAAAATAAGTATGGTACTCGTACCTACTTAGTTTTATTTCAAAAAGTATCAATTATTGAAGTCGCAGTATACAGATCGGTACAGGCTGTGACTTATTTATTTTTTCCAAGAAAGCGATACAGCCGTCCTTTCACTAGCGCATCCGAGCACAATATTACGCGTGAAGTCGTGCGTTCAATGAAAAATTTATAATGAATTTTTTAAATTGGTTTTATTTTGGTCATAAATCATAAAGTTATTTATGTAGGTTCAAAATAATTAGCTACCTATATGCATAGACTATATAAGCTGTATTATTATATGATTTTTAAGCTAAAAATGTGCACTGGATTTAGCTTACGCGAACCTATTCAGACCCCTTTTTTGTAATTTTCTTCAATTAGTGCGTTGGTAAAATCATATTTATATGAATATTTTATATTTGATTATATTATTTTTTATGCCGTCCTGGAGATGAATATATTGTCTTTTATTTGATACATGACATCATGACATAGTTATGATTCCTAGTGCATCATAATGATATTATTGATTATTGATAGGTTTGGCCACTATTTTAACGCTTGCTTAGAAATAATCTATTCAATCTTTACTTGACCCCAGATTCTTCCACATGACCCCTTTAATACCACAGAATTATAGGATATCAAGGAGCAAGATGTATAATTTATAATATGTATTTATAAATAAGAGTTTATACTGTACGAGTATGTAGATCATTGTCCTCTAATATAACCCTTAAATATTCCAGTTCTTAACACAAGCGACTTTGAAGCTCCGCGGCGAGTACATCTCCCGGCAGCAGCGCGCCAGCGACGCCATCTCCCGCAAGCTGCACACGCTGCGCTCCCTCAGCAACCAACATCACGACTGGTTGCAGGATTTACAGGTGAGATAATCACCATATCCTTAGAGTTCCGTACCCATAGCTCGCCGTCCGGCTACCTCGCCGTTCGACAAGGACCAATCTCGTGTGGACGGTGCGTTGTGTCTCACGCGCGCCTCGATGAGATGTCAGCAAGTGTGATGCGGCCAGATAGACTGATGACTGCCAGGCCTGCGGATTGTTCGTAGGAGTTACCGTGTCCCTCGCAAAAGGACAACCAAAAGAACACTGGGTTTGTGTCAGTTCTTTCGCTCCACCCAGAGCGGAAGAAGTCCTTTGATGATTTCCCATGTAAAAAAGGCACCCTATTGCTCTCGCCCATCCATTTTTCCGTAATTCTGTCACAGTGCTACACAATGCTAGGATAAAAATAGATTATTTACCAATCCTTCAATTTTGTTACGTATGTGTTTTTTTTTTTAAGAAAAGCAAATAAAAGGACGTATCACTTTTGAAAGGTTTATCTTAACAGTGAGCGGAGTCGAATTATGGAAGATTATAATGACGAACATTTTATTTAAACTGTGTTGTACAATTATAAGACCTGACAACTAATTAATTTGAATCAAATGTCCTATTCTTGGTATTGTTTGTCAAATTGTTGAGCTCTTTAGTCGTCTTAAGATGAGCTATACGCATACTGATAAATGCTTGCACTGACTTGTTCAGTCAGTTGTTCGGTCCACTCTAATTTCTATGGAAGACCATTTCAGACACTAATCTGCATGGTTCTCATATGATTTGACCATTACATGTTTACTGTATGGACTTTAAAAGAGACTTTGACCCCTGAGTTTGTTTCGGTGTTTCTTCTCAGGGTAGTCAGCCAGGAAACACTGGGCTCATCTACTTTAAACTGACGAAAGAATTTACGTAAAATTTATTTGCAAAATAAATATCATCGTTTATCAGAACTATGTTATAATTAAACTGTATTTTCTTGTTTTTAGAAAGAGATAGACGATGTCCAACTAGATTCTACGGTACTCAAGGAAAAGTGTATGTTAGCTGAGAAACATCAAGATGATCTCAAATACAGGTGAATATTATACTTCTTTACTACTATATAGGTGCCGGATAAATTTGAAATATAGTACATGAATCCTCTTGCCGGGCCCTGGCACCGGCTCGTGCCGCCAGGCTGCGAGGCGGCCGCACCGACCTCGCGCGGGGCTGGCACCGGCCACGCGCCGCAGTGAGCGCGTGGGCGGCGCCAGCCTCGTGCCGCCAGGCTGCGAGGCGGCCGCACCGACCTCGCGCGGGGCTGGCGCCGGCCACGCGCCGCAGTGAGCGCGTGGGCGGCGCCAGCCTCGTGCCGCCAGGCTGCGAGGCGGCCGCACCGACCTCGCGCGGGGCTGGCACCGGCCACGCGCCGCAGTGAGCGCGTGGGCGGCGCCAGCCTCGTGCCGCCAGGCTGCGAGGCGGCCGCACCGACCTCGCGCGGGGCTGGCACCGGCCACGCGCCGCAGTGAGCGCGTGGGCGGCGCCAGCCTCGTGCCGCCAGGCTGCGAGGCGGCCGCACCGACCTCGCGCGGGGCTGGCGCCGGCCACGCGCCGCAGTGAGCGCGTGGGCGGCGCCAGCCTCGTGCCGCCAGGCTGCGAGGCGGCCGCACCGACCTCGCGCGGGGCTGGCACCGGCCACGCGCCGCAGTGAGCGCGTGGGCGGCGCCAGCCTCGTGCCGCCAGGCTGCGAGGCGGCCGCACCGACCTCGCGCGGGGCTGGCACCGGCCACGCGCCGCAGTGAGCGCGTGGGCGGCGCCAGCCTCGTGCCGCCAGGCTGCGAGGCGGCCGCACCGACCTCGCGCGGGGCTGGCACCGGCCACGCGCCGCAGTGAGCGCGTGGGCGGCGCCAGCCTCGTGCCGCCAGGCTGCGAGGCGGCCGCACCGACCTCGCGCGGGGCTGGCACCGGCCACGCGCCGCAGTGAGCGCGTGGGCGGCGCCAGCCTCGTGCCGCCAGGCTGCGAGGCGGCCGCACCGACCTCGCGCGGGGCTGGCACCGGCCACGCGCCGCAGTGAGCGCGTGGGCGGCGCCAGCCTCGTGCCGCCAGGCTGCGAGGCGGCCGCACCGACCTCGCGCGGGGCTGGCACCGGCCACGCGCCGCAGTGAGCGCGTGGGCGGCGCCAGCCTCGTGCCGCCAGGCTGCGAGGCGGCCGCACCGACCTCGCGCGGGGCTGGCACCGGCCACGCGCCGCAGTGAGCGCGTGGGCGGCGCCAGCCTCGTGCCGCCAGGCTGCGAGGCGGCCGCACCGACCTCGCGCGGGGCTGGCACCGGCCACGCGCCGCAGTGAGCGCGTGGGCGGCGCCAGCCTCGTGCCGCCAGGCTGCGAGGCGGCCGCACCGACCTCGCGCGGGGCTGGCACCGGCCACGCGCCGCAGTGAGCGCGTGGGCGGCGCCAGCCTCGTGCCGCCAGGCTGCGAGGCGGCCGCACCGACCTCGCGCGGGGCTGGCACCGGCCACGCGCCGCAGTGAGCGCGTGGGCGGCGCCAGCCTCGTGCCGCCAGGCTGCGAGGCGGCCGCACCGACCTCGCGCGGGGCTGGCACCGGCCACGCGCCGCAGTGAGCGCGTGGGCGGCGCCAGCCTCGTGCCGCACCGACCCCGACTACCTGCCACCGTAAACGTACACTTGCAAACCATGAGCAATGGGTAGCTCACTGTCCGACCGTCCGGTAACCGTCTGAACTGACGTTGATGGCGACAGCTTAGTGTTCCGCGCGCACCTCAAGGAGATATCAGCAAAACCATAAGAGCCCAACAAGGCCGAAGCCTTTTAGCGCCATGGGTTTACTTCCGAAAGGGAAATCCGGGGTCCTGGAATGCAAAAGGCAAAGGAAGAACATAGGTGTGGTTTTAGTCAGTAAAAGTCTGACATGCCCTCCTGCTCAAGAAGTAATTAGATGATTTCTCACCTTAAAAAACAAACCCTCCTATATTAATTTTCAAAAACGGAAATAAAGTGAATCGAAACCTATTGTAGTTCTTTATATTTTCTAGTAATGAAAAACAGTTCATTATTTATTATTTAGGTACACTGAATTATTAGGAAAAGGTTAATGTATTTTATTCCAAATTAATCTGACGCTAGTGATGACAATTGGCCTCATAACAAGGCTTAAAGTCACCCAAAGGTCAATGGAAGGGGTTATGCTTGCTTTCTTGCGTGAACACATCAGGAATGAAGATATCCGCAGGAGAACCAACGTTATTGATATAGCTCGAAGAATCGCCAAACTTAATTTGGTAGTACAGAACAGATGGGGGTGTTGGGGCCGGAAGGCTGTGGAGTGACTCGCGCGCACCAATGCGAACATTTTTCATCCGAGCACTCCATTTATCCTCGCGTGTAACGTGATACACGACACGTACGCACTAAACGTGGTACTTTGCTCGCATCCACGAACAGACTGGGTTCCCCTTTGCGTTCGCACAAAAACCGTCACCGGTTGGAGCGCGCACCGTTGCACGCTTGAGTTATCTAAGTGCAACACCGCTCACTACAGTGGCATCAACGGATGGTGTAAAATTTCACTGTCACTAATATTTCAACCTTCCAGATGCTCAGCAGTAATCCGCAACATCCGCGCGTCAGCATCAGCGAGCCCGGCCGAGCGGGAGCTGCTGGCGGAGCTGGAGCGGTACAAGCGCTGCGGGGAGCGGCTCGGGGACCAGATCCTCATGCTCAAGCAGCACGCGCAGCACAAGACTGAAGAGGTACCATTATAATTAAGAGCTCTTTCTTACACACGAGCGGCATATTGCCAATGGCAAAGGTAAGTGCAGCTGCCGACATTCTAACTTTAAAGATCCGTAACAGAATAGATTTCAATGAAGAAACATTGTTATTGCTTTTTCTTCGTCGATGCTGACAAAAACGAAAAATAAAAACACGTTCGAAATTAAAATGACATGACATGTTTTTATTGATATAATACTGTATTATTTCAATTTATAATTCGAAATACAAGTAATTTTCTTCAATGGCATTACTTGCGGAGAAGTCAGCGTGACAGGTAATGTCATCGTCATACATTTTGCACTTAACCTTTGACGGGAACGCTAACAGAAAAGTCACTAGTCTAAGCCTACTGGGTGAAGTGGAACGGAGAAGAGCAGTGAAAAGCGGCCAGTGTTCCCAGTGAAGCAAAGTGGACAGAAGTGGAATAGAGCGAGTCTCCGCTTCGTGGTCTCCGCTCGACTCCGTTCTGTGTGGCTCGGGGCCGCGGGTTCATTTGTTCAGCTCAGCTCCACTCTGCTCCATTTACACTGTTTCCACTGATGGTGAGTGGAGATTTCGATCACTGTGATTGGTCCTCTCCACACCGGCCATTTCCGCGTCAGCACACCCTTACACTGCTGGTGCACCCTTACATTGCTGTCCTGGAGGAATTCATGGCTCACGGGCTTCTACACGAGTTGCTCTTCAAGGTTAAGTCTAGCGACGGATGACCAGTAATTTTACACTGAATTTCCTCCGGGCCTCAAAAGGTAATTACAATGTTGGTTGCGGCTGTCATTTGTATATCTATGACAGTCGTAACAGTTTTTTTTTTAGGATTCCCTACCTCAAAAATAACAAACGGAACCCTTATAGGATCACTTTGTTGTCCGTCTGTCCGTCAAGATCCTTTATCTCGGGAGCTGAAATTAAAACCATATACTCTGGTCTGCTTAAAGCTGTCAAAAAATCAAACTTCTAAGTTAACGAAAAAAAAAGATACGGCCCGGCCGTTTATGTCGCAAAAAATCGTATATTGCTCACACTCTCAAGGGAATCAAAATTCATAAGGTACTTCCCGTTGACCTTGAATCCTGAAATTTGGCATGAACCAAGGCTGGCTTATAGCACAGATATCTTGAAACAGTAAATTTATTGTTACGTCACAAAAACAAAAAAAAATTTTTGTGATTTGGAAAAATCTTCGAGAATCTATTCGAGAATTGAACTAAGTATTTACATAGGAAAGTTTGTACGGAACCCTCAGTGCGCGAGTCCGACTCGCACTTGTCCAGTTTTTTCAATGGAAAAACATCTAACACCTCCTGACGTTCTGGGTGGGACGAAAAAGTCGGTTTTTTTCGCTAACTAAAACCCACTCTTGTTCCTTCAGATGCCCTGTGCGATCCAAAACCGCGATGACTATTAAACAATCCCGCAGCCCCAGCAAGCATCAACCCTAATGAGTACAAATCTTGTTGACATCCGTGTTAACCAGCTCCTAAGTTTGGAGGCTGTTGCTTTACATACTAGGTGTAGTTTTGAATTTTCAAATGAGAAGCCTTAACTACTGGGCTATCACGAAACACATAGTACATATTTATCATAACTTGTATCATTTTCAGCTAGAGAAATGGCACTCTGAGTACAAGAAGACGGACATCGCGCTCGGCAAGTCTCACAGCGACACGATCTCCTCCATTCTGCAGCAACAGTAAGTTACGTTTGTTCGTACTATTTATATACCACACAATTTTATGTTTTATATCGTCATTATTTCGTCAAAATACATACGCATTCGAAATACCTACAAATTACTGTCACAGTCGTGCAACTGTCATCATGAAATGTAATCATTTCAAGAAATAGCCGGTCACATCATGAAATGATCAATTCTAAGATCTGGCTGTGAAACATACATTTTCACATTTTCTTTCTATCTTACCTTCTGCTATTCAAGAAATAAAGTGTTCCACAATTTGTTCTTAATTGCATTTAGGTAATTTAGAACAAATGATGTATTATCTATTAAGATATTATAACTGAAATATTGACTAATTATTGTTTTCGTTTTCAGAACCGGACAGATATCACTGCTCATTGAAGAGACGAAGCTACTCAAAGACCAACTCAGCATTGTTTAGATTTATTTTAATTATTATTAGTAATTATTTGTTTTTCTTGTTTGTAATTAAATCATTATGTCATCTAACTCCATAACTCAAGTAACAGATGTCAAGGAAAAACAGCCTAGCTGAAGTGGGAGTGTGCTGGCCACGTTGCACGAATGTACCGTATGTAATGTGTAATGTATGTGATGTTATTTCGAGACGGACTTAAGCTTGCAACAAAACGAGCCGTCGAAGAGCTTTTCTCCTGGACACGAGTTACCATGGCCGACCTGAAAAATTCTAAACAGACTCCGCACCCAGGTTGGGCGCAGCAAAGAAAATCTCTACAGATGGGGGTTCTCGGACGGTTCCGATCTTCAATGTTGGTGCGGCGTCTCTCCGCAAACCATGTCCCACCTTCCATCCTGTATCACGTGCCCTGTTACCTGGTCACGTAGGGACCTAATGACAGCATCAGTGGATGGCAACTGGTTTTGCCATCGACACGCTAAGAAGAAGACCCAAACAGATGGGCAAGGATTATCACTCACTAGATGCCTGGGGACGGTCGACAGCGGCATAGGTGGTGTGACGAGCTGATCATGTCCGCGGGGCTAACTTGGCCAGATATCATCCTAGACAGAGAGATTTGGAAGGAGAAAGGAACGACCTTTGCCCAACTGTGAGACATAAATTAGGCTAATTAAAAAAAAGTCATCTGTCTTATTCTCGATTCGTAGTAGATTCTCATTGCCTAACATTGTCAATACGTGTTTTTTTTTTCTATGTCGTTATTTTTGTGACCCTAATTAAATAAGTCGTGAGATGTCACAACTGATTTAAAAGTGTACTGATTGAATAGATTCTTATAGTGTGAGGACTTGTCAGTGGTATAGCTAGACCCACAGGGGCCCTGTATCAAACACTTTAGATAGTTTTGATTTTTTTTTTGCAAACAGGCCCAGGTAACATAGAACTGGAGTCCTAAGACAGCTGGATAGAGTCGCGATTCATTGAAGATGAGCTCGTTTATTGGAGCAAGCTGGACTAGGATAGATTTCGTTGTTATTGTGATGTTATGAACGCCAGAACAAGCGGACCGAGGTATACAATTGGAACCTCCTATCATATAGTTATTATTTATTTACTACAAACCTCCTATCAATAGGTTGTGGCACCATGTTACGAATTTTTGCACACCTCGGGGCCCCTGTGGCCCTGGCGCCCCGTATCATTGATACGGCTGATGCGGCGGTAGTTACACCTCTGAGACTTGTGTTAATTTTTTGTTGTGATACAGTTAAAATACATTGTGAAGCTATAATTTGAAGATAGAATGTGTGTAAACTTTTTTTTTAGTTAGAACTGACTCTGAATTGATATTGTATTGTTTCTCAATAAAGATTATTACTATGGTGATACTATCGAGTATTATTTTCAATATCTGCTTGACCCACAATACTTACTAATATCAGCTGTCTGTATTTCCTGATACCTACAACCTTCAGGGTCTTTAAGTCAAAAGTGAATACCTAGGTTACTTCTAGGCAAGCGTGCTCCATCGTCAACCATCAGGTGAGATAGTCGTGCGAATGTGAGCCTCATCATTCATCATTTCGGCCGATAAGACGTCCACTGCTGGACATAGGCCTCCCCCAAATGTCGCCACAATTAACGGTCCTGTGCGTCTCGCATCCATCGGATTCCCACAACCTTCACCAGGTCATCGGTCCACCTTGTAGGGGGCCTTCCAACACCGCGTCTTCCGGTAAGCGGTCGCCACTCCAGAACCTTTCGGCCCCAACGGCCATCTGTAAATATGAGCCTATCTACACTAATATTATAAAGAGGTAAAGTTTGTTTTTTTGTTTGTAGGAGGTAATCTCTGAAAGTACTGGTCCGATTGCTAAAAATTTTTCACCGATAGAAAGCTGCTTTATTCCTCAGTAACATAGGCTAAATTTTATGTACGCGGGCGAAGCCGCGGGCAAAAGCTAGTCAATAATAAAATATCTGCATCCGGTTAGATCACTCTAACGATCCCCACCCCATCATATTTGGTAAAGGAGTAGACATAATATCATTATGAAGACATGGCTTAAAGGACTTAGTATCCAAGCCAAAAAAAAAATACTAGCAGGTAAATAATAGATTTGTTGTTTTGTGTTAAATCCGCATTTTATAAAGAAACAAATTGACTATTGTGTATCATAAACACAAAGTTTTTGAGCACTTAGTTCATAGACAGCTATCTCTTTTCTTAACGTCAAACTCGATAATTTCTCCTTTCCAATCAGGTTTCCGCGCGGGTCACAGTACTGTAAGTGCGCTTTTAAAAGTAACTGACGATATCCGCTGGGCTATGGAGAACAAGTCCCTTACAGTCCTTGTCTTGCTTGACTTTAGTAGCGCCTTTAACTCAGTGGATTTCGACATCTTACTCGGCATCCTTAAATCTATTCATTTCTCTTCTTCCACCTTAACCTGGTTCAATTCATATCTTCGGGGTCGCTCTCAGTGTGTCCGCCTTGAAGAGTTGTTCTCTGACTGGTGTAGTCTCACTGAGGGTGTTCCTCAGGGTAGCGTTCTCTCTCCTCTTCTTTTTTCTATCTTCATTAATTTTGTTACCAGAGTAATTTCTTCTAGTTTCCATCTTTACGCAGATGACTTGCAGCTTTACCGACATTTTACTGTAGCTGACGCGGATTCTGCTATTGCTGCCATGAATCATGACCTAGCCTGTATCAGCGCTTGGGCTAAGTCTTTTGGCCTGCAGATCAACCCAACTAAATCACAGGCTATGATCATAGGCAGTAGATTCGTTCGCAATGCGGCTGTGGTTTCTTCTCTGCCGCCTTTAGTTCTTGATGGTGTATGTATTGACTACGCCGAAACTGCAAAAGTTCTGGGTGTCATTATTGACTCCAATCTTTCGTGGCGTGCGCAGGTCAATGAAGTCAGTCGGAAGGTAAATTTCTCCTTTCATTCACTAAAATGCCTCCAGGGTCTCTTGCCTTTGAAAACGAAAATCTCTTTGGCCCAAACACTTATTCAGCCGATTATAGATTATGCCGATGCCTGCTACCTGGATGCTACTGAGGAGCTGTTAAACAAGCTTGAGCGACTGCAAAACTTATGCATTCGGTTTGTTTTTGGTCTACGAAAGTATGATCATGTCTCTCATCTTCGCAAGGAACTCAAGTGGCTCCCTATCCGTCTTCGCAGGAACACTCGGATTTTATGTCTCCTCTTCAACATCCTACACAATCCATCTTATCCCTCCTACCTGCGCGACCGATTTTCTTACGCGCGCCCTAGCGACGCACCGTGCAGATCACATCTAAGATCCCTTCTTAAATCCCCTCCTCATAAAACCAGCTACTATTCCTACTCTTTCTCTGTCCATGCAGTAAGGCTGTGGAACTCTCTTCCGCCTAGCATTCGTGATTTGAAAACTATCTCACTCTTTAAGACTCAAGTAAAAGAGCACTATCTTTCCTCTCTTGTGTGATATGTATATATATATATATATATTATGTATTTATTTTTAGTGTAAGGTATTTATAGTTATTTAAGTATTTATTAGTTTAATTTAAGATTTCACAAACTCTTCTTTCCTTATTTTCTACACACTATAGTCTACATCTCTTCTAATCTCTCCTTTCGCAGGTCTGCTGGAAGAAATTTCTTTTTGAAATAAGCAGTACCTTTGTACAAACTTTATATTAAGATACCTATCTTCTTCTGTATATTTGTGTGTACATGAATTATAAAATAAATAAATAAATAAAATAAATAAATAAACTTACCGTGGCACTGACACGCAAAGGGCGACTGAAGAAACACATGTGGGTTCTAGTCACTAAACGTCTAACACCTCTCAATCCACCCAGAGCGGTAGGAGTTATTCCATGATTTCCAACCTAAAAATAAAGGTGTTGTGTGGTGTGGCATTCAAATAAAACAAGCTATTAATTGTTAAAATTGAGATTCTATTAAAAAATAACAGTTTTATACATTCAAATAATGAATGTTGGTTCGTAACATAGGAATAACTTACATCATTAATATTTAGCGTCATAAGACCGAAGTAATAACTACCCTTAGATAATAACTGCGTATTATAACATTTTATTTAAAAAAAAATATTAAAAACGTAGGCGGGTCAAGTATCAACTGTTTGACCGCCTATGTCGAATATATCCGACAAACACACTCGCGCTTATTCCACCGGGGTCGCAAATCCACGACCAATTACTCCATATCGTCGGCTCTTCTGCTCTGCGTTCAAAAATAACCAGAGTAGGGTAGAGTCGCTACTCCAACCGTTCAAAAATGCTTCGAGTTGCAAACCAGGGTCGTTTTTTTAAAACTCGAGTAGGTACCCTTGAGTTAGCCCAACTAACTCTAACACCGAGCAGCGTAGGTTGGTGTAAGTGGCCATAAGTGACACTTGCTTGGCATTGATAGTTGAACTGCGTTCAAAAATGCGAGCGTAGAGTATCTACCCTGATGACGTCATTTAAGTTAACTCTAACCTCATTTTTGAACGCAGGGCTGTGGATCGAAGAGCTAAAAGGTGGACCAGCCAGTTGCAAACCAGCGTTGGAGCTTGGTTTTTGTGTTTGATTTGTGTTGCGGCTACACGGATGTAAACCGCGCACCAATATGTTCGCAAATCAACCACGGTTGGGAAAACGCGCTCGCCAACCAAGGGCGTTGAAGGTCATGCATTACAAATGCTGTCTACACGGATAACACTGGCAAGATCACCCCTGATGGGACGCTGGATTACAACCGTCTGGTCCACCTTTAAACAAGATGGACCCGGTCGCAAATACACGACCCTGGCGAATAAGACATGAAAAAAATCGTCGGATCAATCCGACGCAGGGGTTAAAGGGTTAAATTAATTAAAACAGTTGTGATAGAGAACAAAAAAAAGATTGAGAAACATGAATTAGGGGATATTTTTAGCTCTTAAAATATTCTAAAATCAACATAGGTGTATAAAGGGGGGGAGAAAGCGAGTGGGCCGTCTCCACGCCAGTACCCAATTTTTAAACGGGCGCTAAACTAGCGCCCGTCCGAGGATGTTCGAAATTCAAAATTCTATGATGGACAACAGTCCGCCGTCCGATCGTCCGGTAACCGTCCGGACCAAGCTCAAGTCGTCGACGGCGAGTACTGTTCCACACACGCCTCAAGGAGATGTCAGCAAACCGTAGGGGCCCAGCAGGGTCGAAGCCTACTGGGGCCAAGGGTCTGATCCTGAAAGGAATTAAGACTCGGCCCTGGTATGAAAGGCGACGAAGGAACAGGAGTGGGTTTTTAATCAGTATAAGTCTGACACTATCTCGCGCTCCGCAGAAGAGCGGGGGATGTCATTGGACGATATTCCCAACCAAAAAAAATCCCATCCTTGGACGGGCGCTAGTCTAGCGCCCGTATTCGATCATTAATCCAAAATTCTATGAAATTGTTATTGAAACCTTCAAAAAACAAGTTTTACAAAGAATAAAATCCCCTAATTCTGGTCATTTTCAATGCACGTATTATAGGAAACATCAGTTATTTTAACCAGACCTAAAAGCAGTACAGTGTGTGTAAACAGTAGTGCTAGCGAGGAAGAGTGATGGAGCTGTATACCCTATACTAGCTCCATCCCTTTAACAGTTCAATTTAAATCGTCAAATACTTTAAGAGCTCGTTGTAGCACTTTCTCTGCATTGCTACCACGAGCTCTTAAAGTATTTGACGGTTTAGGAAAATAACAATCAGTACATTCGCCCTCCGGTATCTTTATTCCTGTCTCTCTCTCTCTTTCTCTCTCTCTCTCTCGCATTAATCTTCACACGTGCCAGAACGAGACGAGCTATACATGTCAAATAACAGCATCTTTTAGAACTTGCTGCAGAACATTTAGGAAAGGGTCCCTAAAGTTTCGAAGGGAAATGTGAAGTACAGATAGCGGCACGAATCTTAAGTGCTCGGCGAAAGAGCGGGGATCGCTTTGTGCATCGTACACATCGGCGAGCCAATCACTGTACAAGGATTGCACTCCCCGACCCCGCATCTCTTTTCATACCACTAAAGAGACCCGATATTTCACTTCTGTGTGCTTCTGCGCAAGTAGAACTGTAGAAGTCAGCGCTCAAGATCCGTGCCGGTATCTATAACTGACTTAACAAACACAAACAAAATACAATATAAAAAAAACCTACAAGCTCTTACAAAATTAATTTAAAACTGCAGTCGATAATGACTCTTAAGTCCTAAGTGTAAAGCTAATATTACAATGACTTAGTTAATCAGGGGTCCCCAGAACATTTTGGACACCCTCTTCTCGTCTTCGGTGCAGAAGAATTCTTTTCCGAGTTTTACAAACTCTTTCAAGGATAGCTTTCCATCCTGTAAGAGAAAAGAAACATTTATGACGTAAACATTTGAAAGAAAGTTAGAATTTCAAAGCCCGGACGGTCCGGACTAAGCGTTTTGCCACGTCGTTTATAGAATAGAATAGAATAAAACTTTATTGTACACCAAAATAGTAACAAAAACTTATAAACTAACTTAATCTATGGGTACAATGGCGGTCTTATCGCTAACAGCGATTTCTACCAGACAACCTTAGGATGGACTGTAAGAACTTAACATAAAAAAGGGGGGTAGACTGCGGTGTACTGCAAATTAAATTAAAATTTATACCGCGTACATCGAAGGATTGGATGAATTTGCCTGCTGCGGTCTTCCCGTCCCATTATAATTAGGTGTCTTCAAGGCTAGAGTGAATAGGCTCCTAATAAACTAGTGCGATTCACCATCAACGATTGCATCACTGCTTACTATCAGATGGGATCGCAGTCAAACGTTAGTTTACATCTAATATAATCCTAAAAGTCTAGAAAATAAGGTTCAAAGTCTAGTCGAATCTAAATATTTAGTCGATTCTGAAAGCTTGAATGATTCAATATAAAAATAATATTTATTTGATTCTATCATCATCATCATTTCAACCAATAGACGTCCACTGCTGGACATAGGCCTCCCCCAAATGTCGCCACAATGAAAGGTCCTGTGCGTCTCGCATCCATCGGATTCCCGCAACCTTCATCAGGTCATCGGTCCACCTTGTAGGGGGCCTTCCAGCACTGCGTCTTCCGGTATGCGGATTTATATCATTATTCTTTTGATAATATAAATTATAATGAATGAGTTAATCTTATAATCCATTCTGGGATTACTCTAGCAGATATCGCTATCAGCGATAAAACCAAATGGAACTTCCTCGACCCATCTCTAACACAGTGCCAGTGTGGAGTCGCTGCACAGGACATGCGTCATTTGCTATGCTGTCCATCCTGCACAACCACCTGCAGTTTACAGGATCTATACGAGGCCAATAACAGAGCCGTAGAGATTGCAAAATACTGATCAGATAAAATTTAGTTAGAGTACATCGGACACGAAAAGAAGAAGAAGCGATAAAACCGCTATTGTACCATAGATTTAAGTTTTTGTAATTTTTTTTATTGTTGATAGGTTCGCGCTTGACCGCTATCTCACCTGATGGAAAGCGAAGATGCGATTATGAGCGATTATGTATTTATTATGGTGTACAATAAAGTTTATTCTATTCTAGCACTATTTCAGTTTAAAATAAAATTAAGTACATGAAAACAACACAAGTACAAAAAAAAATCGTCCATGTCTAGAATCAAAAGGATTATTAGGTTTTTTTGCCTACCCCATTAACGTCTATGACTGCGAAGGCGACGGCCGCTTTCTCGTTGTCGAGTCCTAAGCACTGGAAGAACAACTTGAATTCGTGCACCGAGATGAAGCCGGACTTGTCCTTGTCTACTGCCTGAAACAATCACAAACAACTTTACATTAATTTTGATAAAATAACAAAGAAAAACGTTTTGGGATCACATTAATTGTACAGCTAAAGAGTTGAATTCCTTGCCGGAGCTAATGTTTCTTGATAGCTACAACCTGGGAGTCTTTAAGTCAAGAGTGAATAGGTTACTTCTAGGCAAGCGTGCTCCAATATCAACCACATTATCGCTTAACATCAGGTGAAATAGCGGCGAGCCTATCAATAATAAACAAAAAAAGACCTTGTAACTGGGCCTTCGTGACGACATAATGCAGTTGTTCTATCTAATAATAGATTATGTAACTAGGGCATGTTGAATTCCGAACGAAACGATGGTTGCTAAGTTTGAATCCCGAACGCAGTGAGGAATTCATATAATTAACTCCTGAGCACTGCGAGGGAGTTAATATAAAGATCTGAGTGAAGTGAGGAATTCGAGCCGCCCAAAAAAGTATTTCGTTTGGCTGCTGAAAATTCAATTACCTATAGCAACTAACTTGCAATTGACATTTTGTCACATTAACTGTGCTGTAATTTTAGTTCCACAAACTGGGTCGTTGTCCACAATTACTCTAATGTTCGATTCATGTGAGGATAAAAAGAGTTTAGCGCAGTGATTACGTGATGTATCGTGCACAGCTAGGCTCAGGGTAGTCCCCTTTACAGCCTCTTCAGGGATGTGCCCTAACAAGCACACAGAGGAAATCTTGGAATAGTCTTTAAGAGGTAATGACCCCTTTCATGTGTAGATAGTGCTCACCGGGGTGGTTATAGTGAGGTTACAATCCCACACTCTCTGGATCTTTCCCTAAAAATCTAGGCGCCTTTAGGTTTCCCCCTGAAATCAAAATAAGCAAAAAAATAAAGACAGTTTACCTTGAACAAGTACGGCAGCCAGCGGTGCGCCCTCTTCTTGAGCGACTTGTCGTTGAGCACGTGATGCATATCCTCGAGGTACTGCTCCACCGTCACGAAGTTGTACGGGTCTATAGCACCCCATTGCTCCTCCCAGGTCAACTGTTAACATTTATTTATATTTAGTACAGCAAATTATAAATCTGAAAGTAACTGTCTGTCTGTTACGTTTTCACGCCTAAACTACTGAACCGATTTTAATGAAATTTGGTATGGAGTAAGCGTTGGAAAGCCACACTACAAGACCGATGACCTGGTTAGAGTGGAACCCGATAGATGCAAGACGCACAGGACCGGTCGTTAAGGCGACACTGGGAGAGGTCTATGTCCAACAGTGGACGTTTTTCGGCTGAAATGATGATGATGATGATAAAGCTTGAACCCCAACAAACATGGAAGGACATAGGCCACTTTTTATCTAACTTTGACTTCAACTGTCCGCTATATATAACCGACATTTACGCGAACAAAATCATGAAAAAGCTAGTGAAAAATAAATTACCTACCTTAATAATACTGATAAACTCCTCAGCCTGCTGGTCGGTGAGGTGTCCGAGCGACTTGAACCTCTCAGCGAAGAGTAAGAAGTCGTTGAACGAGATCAGACCGTCCTTGTCCACGTCGAGGATGTTGTGCACTGTGCGCATCTTGCGGCGCCAGAACTCCGACTGAAAGATGAACAGGAAGCTAGGATTATTGTTAAACAAGCTTCTAAGTTTAAACGCGGTAGCTCCAGAAAGAGATGGCGTGACGATTTGGACTCCTACCTTGAGGATTGGCCAGAAGTGACTTTTTTCTTAGGTGGGAAAATCATTCAATGACATCTCTCGCTCTTGGGCGGAGCGCAAGGGCCTGTTCCTTCTCATTTTCTCTCAGTTTTCCTTTCAGAAGCGAACCAGCCATGGCCTCAGGATATAGTTGTTGCGACTACTCCGCACTCTGCAGCAATGAAGCCGTCTTTTTACGAATTATGGCTTGAAAGCCGTCTGTGTGGGATTCGGCAAATATTTCTGAGTCGCTACAGAAATGGGGTAATCGCAACAACATCCTGAAAGCATTATTATACTGAATGTGTAGGACATCCAGCGATCTTTTAGTGTAGGTACCTATTAAAATAACGCAGGAAAACCGAGGTTACCGACATAGCTCGAAGAATCGCCAAACTTAAGTGGCAATGGGCAGGGCACATTTCACGCAGAACAGATGGTCGTTGGGGACGAAAGGTACTGGAGTGGCGACCACGTACCGGAAGACGCAGCGTTGGAAGGCCTCCCACAAGGTGGACCGATGACCTGGTGAGAGTCACGGGAATCCGATAGATGCAAGACGCACAGGACCGGTCGTTGTGGCGACGCATGAGGGAGGCCTATGTCCATTTCGGCTGAAATGATGATGACGACTAAAATAATTCAACTCACCCTATCATATCCCTTACACTCCGTATCAGAGTCAGAATCGGAGTCGCTGTCGGCCTGTTTCCGCCGGTTCTCCTCTGGGCGGCCATGTTGTTTGCTGTACCGTCGCCAGATGGCGCTGCGGTCTGATTGGCGTAGTTCCCGGTCGCTTAAGTAGCAGACACTGCCGTTGCAAACTGGTTTTGTGTGGATTAACTGGAAGGAAAAGATATGATGGTAAAGGCCTTGTTATAACTGATGGTTTACTTTTAAACCTATAATAACCTTCCCCCCTAGCCAAGTTACGATCGTTTCGTTTGCATCGAACGCAAAAAGATTGCACGTAGCGGAGATGAGAATGTTAAGATGGATGTGTGGTGTGACGAGAATGGATAAAGTGAGAATTGAGTATATTAGGGGAAGTTTGAAAGTGGCGCCAGTGACTGAAAACTTGAAAGGGATTCGTTTGTCTTGGTATGGTCATGTGAAGAGGAGGGATGAAATGCATGTTACTAAAAGAGTTGTGAGTTTACATGTGGATGGATGGAGAGGGAGAGGGAGACCAAAGAAAAGATGGATGGATTGTGTGAAGAGTGATATGAAAGAAAAGGAAGTTAGTGATAGCATGACGAGTGACAGGCCATAATGAAAGAAAAAATCGTGTTGCGCCGACCCCAAATAACACGAGACAAGGGCAGGAAGATGATGATAAAGGTAATCTTTCATAATGCATCAGACAGACACACACAATTTATTTAATGTAATTTAATTTTCACTGATTTCAGACATTCCTACTCTAGTAAAATCGAATTACGCAAAGCCTTTGCACGATTTTATCTACCTTTCATTAACTAGTTATATTGAAAGGTTTTTTTTATGAATTTTAATGTAACTATTTTCAACTTTAGTGTGGGTAGTTGATTACGTCATTAATGTTATTCCTCTCCCCCTACCACTTACCAATTCCTAAAACGGAAACAAATTCAAGATCCGTAGTCATACTAGTCATTCTCAACTAGTGGGGCAGTCTAAAATGAACACTACAAAGCTTATTATTAATGTGTAAACCAGATCTATAAATGTTGCTCAGTATTACTTATAAACGTAAACAGTTTAACACACACAATGATAGCCAACGAGATCGATGACCGCATTATGCACAGAAGCCGTGTGCAAGCGCAGCCGGCGTATGTGCACACTTTGCACCGATAGATATAATAATCAATTACTATGTTTTAATAATAATAATATTCCACAACTATCACACAACGCCGTCTAGTCTCAAGCTAAGCAGAGCTTGTGTTATGAGTACTAGACAACTGATCAACATATTATATATTTCAAATACATACATATTATAGATAAATTACACCCAGACTTAGAACAAATGATCATGCTCATCACACAAATATTTGTCCTGGGTGCGGGAATCGAACCCACGACCTCCGGCATAGCAGTCAGGGCCACTAACCACAAGACCAACAGGCCAGTCAACCAGTTTTGGACCTTACCTTTATCTACTATATTGAGTGGCTAGCGCTTGACCATTATCTCACTTAATGGTAAACTATATGATATGTTTCACGATGGAGCACGCTTACCTAGGAGATACCTATTCACTCTTGACATAAAGACCTCAAGGTTTTAGCTATCAGAAACCAAGTGGAGAAGCCCCAAGCGTCGGAAATCGCATAACGATTTCCGGCCACCCTAGGCGCGGGCTTCCGAACGGCGAGCATTGGATAGTTCGCCGTCCAACCATCTGATAAGGAGCAAGCCCGGGTCGACGGCGCGTAGTGTTCCACTTGCGCCTCCAGCCATGCCAGCTTGTTCGAAGCAGTTACCGTAGCCCTCGCAAAAAGGGCAACTAAAGGAACACTATGGATTTTAATTGTAAAAGTCTGACACTCCCTCCCACGCCATGACGCCACCACGTGACTGAGCGTTGAGATGACGTCAGAACAAAGGAATCGGAGGCGTGGCCGACTCGAGGCGACCAACGAAAAGCGAATCGAAACGAAACGGTTGTAACTTGGCTAGGGGGGCAGGCGTGGTCCAGGTGTGCGTCGGTCTAGTGTAGTTCTCGCTTCAAACGTTTGGTGCGTATAGTCACATGGTACAATGGTAAAACACATATTATATTATTTTGTAGCATTGTCCATTGCATTACTCATGCACTCCACTAAGTATTCACTCGATGCAATGGCCTTGCACTTTGCAATGTAGATAGATCAATGCCCACCTGAATGAATAGGCATGGCTGCATGCATTTATGGGAGTGTATAAGAATTAAGGAGTAAACGTTGATGTGTGAATACAGAAAGAAAAAATTTTCACTTGTGCCTCACACAAGAAATCATGAAAACCAAAATAATTTATGAAATAAAAAATACCAAATAAGCGCCTAGCATGTAGTATTCTACAATATTTTAAAATAATAAAGAACGGAGCACTGATAACCTCCACAGGGAATTTCCGAAAAGAAACCTTGGACCTAGCAAAAGGGCAATTGGCGGACGCAGGTGTGGCTTTGTAGCGACATCTATGGCGTCACATAAGAACTAATCCTGCATCGCGCAATTAAAGTTCTCCGCGCGATTAGAACATATAGAACAGCCCGAAATCATCTATCAGGCAATAGCCCACCAGACATAACACCCGTCTGGCCGGAGGATCCTCCCTTTTCAAAGGAGGTTTGCGGGACTTTACACTCTGTTTCGCCTACCCCTAAAATGGTGACCCCGACGTGATGAACATTAGCGCAGCCTTCGTGCAGCCACTACTTCGTGACGTCATCATCACTTCCTCAAGCTTTCGAGAAGTGAGCCATACAGCCAGCACCCACGGCTATAAAGGGTGGCAAAGAAAAAAAACACGACCTCTATATCCACCCTAGAGTGGTAGAAGCCACAGGATGATTTCCCGCATCAAAAAAAAACGCTGTTCTGCTAGGGTCCGGTTCTACTATGATGCACGGACACAGTCACAGGACGAAACTCCTCAAATATAAGGAGTAACTACTGGTAAACACTACTAGATAGTACAGTTTGTTTATAACAAATTAGTGGGTGTTATCAAAATCTGCTCGCGGCTGTCGTCAGTGTCTACACAAGATTCTACAATACTTCGGTCACATTGCAAGGAAATATGGTGGCAACCTCGAAAGGCTCATCGTGACCGGTAAAGTGGATGGTAAAAGGCCTCGTGGACGCAGCCCAATACGTTGGTCTGACCAGATCCGCACCGCTCTTGACTCTACGCTATACAATGCCCTTCACACCGCCAGAGACAGAAACAGATGGAGGAATATCGTTCAAATGAAAGTGATGAAGCAGGGAGGTCACGACCCTCAGCATTGAGGAGTACGACATGAGGAGGATCAAACATGTAGGTCCTATTATTATTTGCAGGTTTCACGCTCCCTTCTCTCACGCTCTGGATGGGGCGAGAAGGAGTCCCAGACTTTTATTGGCCAAAAGCCACCCGTGTTCCTTCATTTACCCTTTTGCTTTGCAGGGCAGCATTGACTCTTTCGAATAGTCTTGTAGCCGGATATAAAATCATGATTTATGACCTGATGCATCCTCAAGATTGTAGCGCGAAATCTTCAAGAAATGAGGTTGAACAATATTTACAATTTGTTGATAATAACAAACTGGAACGGGATTGTTTTCCTGTAGATCGATACTGTTTACATTGTATTTATAACTTTTGATAAAAACTATAAGTTAATAGGTACCTACAGTTTATTGATAACAAATTGTTTGGTGTTATCAAACACGTAGGCCCTTTAATTATATGTGGGACTCCGAAATTAAGTATAAAGGCGAGACAGGCACTTTAATGAACTTAAGTGCATAGTTTTTTTTTTCTGTGGGAAAATCATCTTATGACGTCCCCCGCTCTTGGGCGGAGCGAGAGATAGTGTCAGACTTTTACTGACTAAAAACCCACTCCTGTTCCTTCGTTGCCTTTCGTACCAGGGCTGAGTCTTCCTTTCAGAATCAGACCCTTGGTCCCAGTAGGCTTCGACTCTGCTGAGCCCCTACAGTTGCTGACATCTCCTTGAGGCGTGCGTGGAACAGTACGCGCCGTCGACGACTTTGGCTCGGTCCGGACGGTTACAGGACGGTCGGACGGCGAGCTACCCATTGCTCGCCGTCCGCAAGCCCGCGCCTACGGTGGCCGGAAATCACTGGATTCCCGTTTAACCGAATGCGAATGCAACTGAATATTAGCGGTTTTTAGGGGGATACTCCACTGTAGCTCTGCAGGCTTAGACGAATTACTTTTCTTTCAGCGTTCCCACCAAACGCTAAGTACAAAATGTATCGATAGCATAAACATATTCAGCCTTTTAATGTTCCCGCTGATGGGACTCAGGCCTCCTCTCTAGGAGAGGGAACGGGCCGTAATCCAACACGCGGGCCCAGTGCGGGTTGGTGAATGTCACATGTCTTCGAATTTTTGGTTTTAGGACATGTCGGTTTCCTCACTATGTTTTCCATCATTGTTTTGAGAGCAGTGGTGATGAAATAAACAAAGTATTGTGCTGGGTTTGAACCCGCGACCTACCACTCGTAAGTCGGAGCCGTTACCACTCGGCCACCACAGCTCACTCAATGTATGGATGGTATCGCGCAATTAAAATGTTCATACATTTTATGCAATTTACAGTATCGGATAAGATTCAGAGAGATCCAAAGATTTTTACAAAGTTTCATCATTTACAGGCACTTTTGAAATGTCAAGCAATCAGTCAATCACAAAAATGATGCTAATTACACATTCCAATGCGTAGATCTCTATGGAGAAGAACTCAATGGACAATTGGACGCTCTCGATAGGACTCGATAGTACGCAGTAATAAAGGCATAAAATGAGTCTTAAGGTTACTTCTAGGCAAGCATGCCCATCGTCGACCACATCATCGCCTGTCAGATAGTGGTCAAGCGCCAGCCTATCAATAATAAAATACATATATACATAGGTACTTAGTTATATAAAATGACTAGCGACCCGCCCCGGCTTCGCACGGGTGCAATGCTGGTCACTTCATACTCGTAGTATAAAACAAAGTTGCTTCCCGCTGTTTGTCCCTATGTACGCTTAGATCAGACAGCGCCTATCATCCACAGTGCAGTCGCGCATTTTGAACTTCTTCGGCCATGTATCTCGTCGTGTTAACGACTCCATAGAGCGTCTCATAGTGCAGCATGGCAAAGTTGAGGGCATCAGGCCACGTGGTAGATCACTAATGAGATGGACAGACCAGATTAAGGCGCAACTAAGTGCTCGGTTTATGAATGTACTCGGAAAGCTGCAGTCCGCGATGAATTGCGCCGTGTTACCAAGGTGATCACTCATCGTGATTCACAGTGATGACCACGACCACACTGGCAAGAGTGTACCGACTGAGAAGAAGAAGATCTTTAAAACTTCGCAACGGATTTTGATGCGGTTTTGATCAGCATTGCACCCGTGCGAAGCCGGGGCGGGTCGCCAGTACTAATTATACTACAGAATGTCTTTATGTACAATGTTCACAGCTTTTTTTTGTCATCTATACATATAATAAAACAGTAAAATTATTTTGCGATGGTATTAGTTGGCGCAAAAACTACTGAACCGATCCTGTTCAAATTTTGCATACATAATCCTTATAGGTCAGGGCAACTTATAGGCTATAAATTATCACGCTATTTGCTATGGGGGGTGAGCAATAAACCAAAATGTCGGTGTTGAACGACATTTGCCGCGAGTTCTATCCCCAGCTACAGTTAAAATTTTGTCATTATTTTATCTATAAAATAACTTTTACCATTTTTTCAAAATAAAATTGACATTTCTATTCGATATCTTCTAAATATTTTGTAAAAACGAATCAAAATACATAATAAAATCAAAACGGCGACAAAAACCACGTACTATAATGTTACATTATTCAGATATACTCGCAACGCCATCTAAAGACTCAAAGTAGAAATAATGATGACAATGACAGTTGAACTTCATATTTGATAGATGGCATTGTGTATTTAACGTAATTTTCTAAATGGCGGAAGAATGACTATCGCCCACATTTGCAGACAGTTTTATTCTTTAAAATTGGACGATATAATAATGGGTAAACTGGTGTTAGAAGGAGGCATTTTTAACAATCCTCCTGCCTTTTTTCCCCGTGGTTGTAACAAGCTAATTGACCGTGATTCTTCAAGGGCGATAAAAGTAAATACTTATATGTATTTAATTATTGACTTTAAAATAACACGGCCAAATTTTTGGAAGGGATTGCATGGCACCTTGTGTTGGAAGGCTCCCAGGTGGACCGAAGACCTGGTGAGGGTCGCGGGAATCAGATGGATGCCAGACGCACACCGGACTGGTCATTATGCCGACACTTGGGAAGGTATATGTCCAACAGTGGACGTCTTTCGGCTGAAATGATAATGATAATGATGGTATCTTTTTTTCTTTTTTTTAAGGGTGGTAATTATCCAATGACTTCTTTCTCGAGCGGGAGGGCGTTTCAAACTTTTACTGACTAAAACCGCACCTGAGTCCTTCAGTTGCCCTTTGCAACATCTCTTTGAGGAGCGCGTGGATCACTAAGCGCTGTTGACGACTGAGCTCAGTCCGGTCAATTACCGGACGGCCGTGCGGCTAGCTACCCATTGCTCGATGTTCGCAAGCCCGCGTCTACCGTGGCTGGTCGTTGGGGTCGAAATCTCGGCTCGGCGTGAGGACGTTCGTTCCCTCACGCGTACGGCCTGCTCCTTCGCTAGCATTACGGCTTTGCGAATGGAGGCGACCGCCTGCCATTCCTTCTCGCTCTGGACCATAGCCCGAACCAGGGCCCGGTGCGAGAGGTGACTGACGCCGATTGCCTATACGAGGACACGGCGGTGCTCCGCCCTTGCGGGATACACCTCTGTATGCTCCACTATGTCCTCCGGGATGGTACCTTTCAGTCTAATAATGGCGTGTTTTATTATTTGCAGTCACTGCTTCATATAAAACGGGGTCGAAAGTGGTTTGCATTTCTGATCACAGTTCGACAACGTATGATGTATCTCAGATTCCTTGCAGCCTTACGTTGACATCTGGACGTTACCTCCTTCCAGTGAGTGGTGACCAACACTCGAACAACCCTCTGAGGGAGGCCAGTCTCAGGGATAACACTAATCGGCTGCTACATTTGTTTACCGTAATTTCATTGTTTTATGGATACAGCTCAGGACTGTTGAGGGTGTTTCGAGCGGTTTCTGTTCCGGATTCGGTTGGAAGTACCCTGATAACCATTTTGCGAATCGCCCGAAGGACCCGGTGTAGTATGCGGTGGAAGTCTATCCCACTTGGGTGAACCGCCGTGTCCTCATAGAGGCAATCGGTGACAGTGACCTCTCGGTTTGGCCATCAATATGCGAGTTCGATTGGGCGGGGGTTCATTTCGCCGAAATTCATTCAAAAGTTGGAGACTCTTCATAGGGTAGTTCCCACTACGGAAAAACATTTGTCTAATTTGTAAATACACACCAAAAAATCCTAGGTAAATGAACAAGTATTTTTTACGCCCAAAATGATCAAGCTGCAACAATCAATGCAAACATGCTCTCGTAAATTCTTCATAAGTACTGTTGTGGAGGAAGATAGTTGATGATGATGATGGTAGTTTTTGGATTCACTGGCTTATTGGCTTTGCACTAACAGCGCACGTTATCCAGCTGACGGTCGGTGTCCCGATTATGCTCCTTCGTTTACCTCTACCAAAACAGTCTGACGACTTAAACTCTTCAGTGAAACGTTATTGAGGCGAAAAATTTACGGGAGGTTACTCTTTCGAACAATCTCGCAGCCCTAGCAGACATCGGCTCTAGAGGGCCCTATCCATTTGCATCTCTTTGAGTCGCGTGTAGAATACAACGCGCCATCGATTCAGGATTGCTTTGAGCAGACGGCCGGACGGCACTACCGAAATCCCGTGTTTGCGCTAGCTGGTAATCTCCCTGCGGCTTTCAACACCCGGAGCGTCACTTGCAACGACAGCTGAGGAGTCAGGATGTACTATCCCTCATAGTTTCAGCCACCTTCTTCGATCGTAGTGCTTCACTGAAGGAAGCTACTGGTTAACATTTTCTCCACCAATCGCCTCCATGAGGACGGCGGCACCGGCGCTCCGACCAAACGGGAGTGACTTGCACCGTATGCTCCATCGTATTCTCCCGTGAGACCCGAGTGTTTCTTCCCGCTGAATTCGATACAAATACCTCCACCCACATCCGGCAAGTCATGCACAAAGAGAGGATGCCGTGACGCCTCTGCAGTCACTCCTCAAAGACAGGTATTACCGCTGCGATTGTGACGTGCTCACTGTGGCGAGGGGTTAAAATCATACAATGTTGTTTTACCAGAACATAAACCAGAAACATACATAAACTAATGCCTTTTCCCTTGGGGTAGGCAGAAATACCAACTGCTACGACCCATACATACTCTTTCTATTCATTGACGTTCATACATCTGGATCTGGACGAGTACATAACATGTTTCTTGAAGGTAACTTGCGTTTTTACCTTTAACCGTTTTATGTTAAAGTACAATAAATAATTGCGATACTTTCGGAATTTATTGCAAGCATAGAATGATTTTACAGTTTTACGAACTTAACGCGGACGAAGTCGCGGGCAACAGCTAGTTAGATAATACAAACATGTTTTCTTTTGAGGTTACTCTTGAAAGAGCGACATATCATAGGCCATGTGAAAAACACTCAACGATCAATAACGTTGCAACGTTGAAAGTTTGACCCTGTGATTTATTATTGGTCATTGCAAAAGATATCTTTACTTGCCACTGTGGGGACCGCCCGGAGGACACGATGGAGCACACGGTGGAGGTATGCCCCGCTTGGGCAGAGCAACGCCGTGTCCTCGTGGGGGCGATCGGTGGTGGCGATCTCTCGCGCCGGGTCTTGGTACAGGCCATGGTCCGGAGCGAGAAGGAGTGGCAGGCGGTCGCCTCCTTCTGCGAAGCATAATGCTGGCAAAGGAGGCGGCTGATCGCGTGATGCAACGGTCCTCACGCCCTCACGCCCAATCGGGATTCCGATCCCGATTTCCGGCCACCGTAGGTGCGGGCTTCTGGACGGCGACCGTCTGGTAACCGTCCGGACCGAGACCAAGTCGTCGACGGCGCGTATTGTTCCACGCGCGCCTCAGGGAGATGTCAGCAAATCGGAGGGGCCCAGCAGGGTCGAAGCCTACTGGGTCCACGGGTAGTTTGAAAGTAAAACCCGGGGCCCTAGGACGAAGGCAAAGAAGGAACAGGAGTGGGTTTTTAGTCAGTAAAAGACTGAAACTATCTCGCGCTCCGCCCAAGAGCGCGATTTGTCATTAGATGATTTTCTCACCTAAAAAAAAAACATTATGAAGAAGAATGTGCAAGAAACTCCATGGACACACATCTCCGGTACCACATCCAGTGAGTATTGTGCACTCTATTATGACAGTTTTAGTGATTTTACCAGCAAACGTGTGCCATTGCAAAGTTTAGATGGATTCAGGTTTTTTAATAAAATAACAGGACAACTTATTTTCAACACCATGATAAGAGTCCAGACGGGTTCAAAGAATTAACAAATTCTGTAGGAAAAAACTTTTTACAAAAAAAAATAACCGACTTCATTATAAAAAGTGGGCATGTGGCACGCACTGAGGTGCTATGAAAACAGTTCAATTCCAAATTGAGTTACGAAGATTTTTCCGAATCGAAAAAAAATATTTCACACTTTTTAGTTGTGATACATTTATAGCCAGAGTACCTATTTCTCATGACAATTCGATTTAACCCAAACACTGCTAGGATACATTATTTTATTATGAAGTCCCTATCTACTTCCTAGCCCCATTATCAGGTCAGTTCGATAGTACCTTATAGCCAAAGTGCATCTGATGACAATTCTAATAAGCCGAAACACGGCTAGGTTACATTAATTAATTACGGAGTTCCAGTGCCTATCTTCCAGCTCCATCATCATCATCAGATCACTTTGATGCTACCATTTTCAACATAACTATATTCAGAACCATTTATTTATATTCATTGTCATAGTTACTTAACTATCTTCATTGTGATATCTATGTAGGGGTGAAGTTCCATTGGCCATTTCTGGTCTTTTTCATCAGCTCCACTTCATCAAATGTTACTTTTTGACTGTAAATGCTTAAGTTCTCGATGAAAATACTAAAATCATTATATAGTTGCATAGAATATTTGAGGAGTTCCCTCGATTCCTTATGGATCCCATCATCAGAACTGGATTTTGAAAAAAATAGGACCAATCTGAAAGCATATCCTATTAGGGAAAAAAAATGTTGCAAGTCGGTCCATAAACGACGGAGTTCTGAGGTTACAAACGTAGAATCAAGTTATTTACCGTAACCGCTATTTCCCTGCATTTTTAATCTGTAATATCTTCGAAAATATTCATTTAAATTATACGCTTTAAAGGGCTATATTAATCTATATTAAATGCACATTTTATTTAAGGTACTTAATTGGATAAAGATTAATGCTGTATTGCTTAAAATTTGTTTCGTAAATAAGTCATTATTTCTCGTAAAAAGTAAAGGATAAAAAATGGTTATTGTGGGTTATCCCTAAGAGATGGACATATACCATCGCGGACTATTTTGTAGATCTTTTTAAGGTGAACAATACTGTAGTACACTATTTTGATATATCTCGTAGAGTTCAGCCAGCGTTTGCAATGTAAGCACAAAAAAAATTGTTTATTTACGACATCACATTAGAAACATCTAAAATTATCAGTGTTTCTCTTCTTTATTATGCATGCATTATATACATAAACCTTCCTCTTGAATCATTCTATCTATTAATAAAAACCGCATCAAAATCCGTTGCGTAGTTTTAAAGATCTAAGCATATATAGGGACAGACAGACACGAAAAGCGACTTTGTTTTATACTATGTAGTGAAGTGTAACGGTCGTTGACCTTCCAGCACAAAAGTTCATTGAACACACAAATCATCACACAATCATACCTCATCATATCAATGCGGGTACTATACAGCGACACACGGAGACCTCGCCACAACGATTTGCAAATTAGTTCACAGACAGCAATGATCTCTGTTGAATGATGATCTAAATAAAACATGGATGATTGTCCAGGGGCTACGTGATCTGGAGCAGGACTTATATTTAGGATTGAAGAGGTCAAATCACGGATATCGGGTCAAATAAAGTGGGTTAAAAAGTTGTGCACCGTGCGAAGCTGGAGCGACAACTTTACTAGTAAATAGGAATGGTACCATTACGACATTAAAACAGCTAAGAATCACAGAATGCTACGTTTACCGACACAAATGATTGAAGGGATAGATTTTATACCGCATTCCCGGTCTAACCAGTTATGAAGTAGATAGTTACTAGTTCCATAGCGTAGGTGCGAGTTACAAGCAGACTGGCCCTTCATAAATTAAGTAGGTAGTTCAATGAACCAAAAAACAAGATCGTAGATGCAGGATTAGTGAAACCCGGGGCCCTGGGACGAAGGCAAAGAACAGGAGTGGATTTTTAGTTAGTAAAAGTCTGACACGACCTCTCGCTCCACCCAAAAGCGGGGAATGTCGTTGGATAATTTTACCACCTAAAAAGAAAAAAATATGCAGGATTCGGAACGCCTTCTGTGCACATTCCTGGATGACAGCGATAATATGGAGGTGTTACTTCGACGCCTGAGTGTACTTTGTGTTTTTTGTATTATATGTAGGTACATAGTTAGGTAAGTTTTTATGTACATACTTATGTAGATATAATATTGTTATTTTTTTTTTTTTTTTTAATTGATATAAACTAGTGCTTGACTGCGATTCCACCTGATGGTAAGTGGTAATGCAATCGTTGATGGTGAGGCGCACTAATTTATTGAGAGCCTATTCACTCTAGCCTTGAAGAGACCCAAATTATAATCGGACGGGAAAATCGCAGCAGGCAAATTATTCCAGTCCCTCGATGTACGCGGTATAAACGACGAGGCAAAACGCTTGGTCCGGACCGTAGAGGTTTCAACAACATAAGGGTGGATACTCGCCGTTCGTCGGCTTGTCCGATGGTAGAAATGAGATGGTGGAATCAAGTCATGCAATTCCTGCGCACACTCTCCAAAATGAATTCTGTAAAACACCGAAAGGCTGGCTACCCTACGCCTGTGCTCAAGACTTTGTAGATTGGAATTAACCAGATCTGGATCACCAATTAGCCTCTTTGCTCGCCTTTCCACCGAGTCCAAAGCTGCCAGGTGGCATTTTGCAGCACCAGCCCATATGTGGCTGCAGTACTCTACACACGATCGGACCTGTGCTTTGTATAACATTAAAAGCTGCCCTGGTGTGAAGTACCGCCGGACCTTTGCAAGTACGCCGAGTTTCCTAGCAGCTACCTTGGCTTTGGACTCAATGAACCGCCCAAAGTTAAGGTCTGAAGAAATTTCAACTCCCAAGAGCTGAAGGCGGTCGGTGTACTCCAGGGATACATTCTGAAAAACAGGAGCCAAAGTGAACGGGCTCCTTTTAGCGGTGAATAGACACGCTTGTGTTTTGGCGGCGTTGAATCCCACCAGATTGGCTTCACCCCACTTGGAGACTGCCTGAAGTGAGACATTCGCACGCTCTACCATAGCCTCTCTTTCGGACCGGATTAGCTCCTTACTAGCTCGAGCACCTGGCAGGTATCTCTCTACAACTGTGCTATCATCTGCATACCCATAGATACCGGGTATCAGCAGATCGTTGATATGCAGCAGGAAGAGAGTTGCAGAGAGAACAGACCCCTGAGGAACTCCGGCATTAGTCGTCATGGGCTCTGATGAGCATCCATCGATAACAACTCGGAGAGAACGTTCACTCAGGAAGTCTTTTACCCAGTTAATCAGACCAGGGGAAACGCCGTACGCTGAAAGCTTACTCAATAGACTAGCGTGCCATACCCTGTCGAAGGCCTTCGAGACGTCTAAGGAAACAGCAATCGCTTCCCCATTCTTCTCGAGGGTCTCGCCCCACAAGTGGGTGGCATAAACTAGTAGGTCCCCAGTAGATCGATTGTGGCGAAACCCGTACTGTCGATCACTGAGGAGATCGTTACCTTCCAGGTATGCCAAGAGGCGCGAGTTCAATACACGCTCCATAATCTTGCAGAGTATGGAGGTTATTGAAATCGGCCGATAGTTGGTAGGGTATTATGTAGGGTATTATTATTAGGTAGGGTATTATTATTATTATATATATTAGGTAGGGTATTATTATTATTATTTAAACTTCATGTACAGTAGTGGTACATAGGCGGACTTAATGCAACAAGGCATTCTCTACCAGTCAACCTTTGGGTTAAAAGAGATAACACTGTGGTAGGTGTGCACAATAAATAAATAACAGATAAATATCAAATGAAAAGTAGTATCAATAAATTAAGTTACAATAATAAAATACTTATATATGCTAATATTATAAACTAATAAATACATTATAACTAGGAGAACTTAAAAATAACAATTATGACGAAGACCAAACTAAGGTTGAGAGGACTTCAAGTAGTAGTTCCGAATTTTACGCTTGAAGGAAAATTTACTTTCAGCTTTTTTGATGTCAAGGGGAAGCACATTCCAGAGTTTTATGGTAGAGACAACGTAAGAATTTGCCAAAAACCCTGTACGGTGAGAAGGAATATGAAGAAGCATGTTTTTGGATGCTCGAAGGTTGAAATTGTGAGAACTGCCCAATACTTTAAAATATTGTTTTAAATAATCAGGAGCACACGGATCGTTCATTATAGTGAAGAGTGTACAAAGGGATCTGAGGGATCTCCTGTGACGGATAAGCAGCCATTTAAGCTGAGAACGAAAAGAAGAAATGTGATCATATTTACGAAGACCAAATATGAAACGAATACAGTTGTTGAGAAGTCGATCCAATTTGTTTTTAGAAGTTCTTGGGATAGATCAGAGTAACAAACATCAGCATAGTCAATTATCGGTAGGACAAGTGATTGGACCAAAGAAATATTATTCAATTAAGTACAATAAATGTACCTATATGTCAGATGCAGTTAAATACAAATATGTAGATGAAATGAGAGATCAACTTCGCGTGTTTTGGGGATGGCATCAAAGATAATTTATTTTTATATTTATTATATATTTAAACATTTTAGCAATCGGACCAATACTTTCAGAGATTACCTCCTACAAGCAAAAAAACAAAAACAAAACAAAATTTACCTGTATAAAATATTTTTGTAGATAAAAGAACAAGTTAACTAATCATAACAAATTAATAAATACCGACCTATCTCCTTGTAAATTAACAAAATCAAGCAAGTAAGTAGGGAAACTACTCTACTAGGTACTATTTAATCCAACAAAAATATTCTTAAAATTAAAATAAGGAATTTGTATTTATGAATTGCAATTATGGAATTTGAACTTTGTCTTGTACAAAATGAAGTTTGTTGTTACATAATTTAATTAATCATTATTATGAATTCCAAATTCAAAACAGTTACGTAGGTAGGTAGGTACCTACTCGCATTCTCATTTCAGTCCTACCTACAACAATTTGTTTGACCACTTTATGTCCACAGAATATAAATATTAAGCCTTTCTATAAACCAGAAACCATAGTAGACATGTCAACTTATTTATCCGTTACTGTAACCAGGGGCGCCGGCTTTTAGAAAACCTCATAGGTGCTCATGCTCATTTGATGATTCGAAAAAGTGGCGAAGTGTGAGAAGAGAAATGCACAGTGATCGACCGACAGATAAATAAATGTCCTACTTACATACTGCGGAACAACGAAGGTACAACAAACACCCAGACCCAACACAAACATCTGTTCCATCAACAAACATTTGTGTTGGTGCGGGAATCGAATCCGCGACCCTTGCGTCTCAAACGGTGCTATAAACCGCTGCGCTAAACGGGTAGTCGGGTAATGAAAAAAACGTGCATCCCTAAAAGGCAATTACTGATCTGTTTCTTGATGTCTATTCTCAGGGGTGCTCGGCACCCACTGTTTATTTCTCATGGGTGCCCGGACCCCCGAGCACCCACGGAGTCGGCGCCCCTGACTGTAACCCACATACAGGGATACTCGACACACAGAAGCACAGAATAATTTTCTACGACACACGATCTGTGCCGGGGTCACTGACCCACAGCGCCGGGTATGCGTTAAGTAACACTTACCTACTTAGAAATTATGTAATAGAAAACATGACTTATGGACGAAATCGTGGTAATATAATCTGAAGGGCCATCTCATGGTTGCCGAATTAGCCGAAAGAGTTAGCGTGGTCCTAGAACGCATTTTTGTGTTTTAGTCAATTAGTCTGACACTCCCTCTCCTTCACCCAAAACAGGAGAAATTAGTTTATAATAATAACATTTCACTACTTTCTCACAACGCCATCTTGTCCCAAACTAAGCAGAGCTTGTGGTATGAGTACTAGACAACTGAAAAACATTTTATAATACATATTTCTAAATACATACATATCTATTATAGATAAATTACACTCAGACACAGGACAAATGATCGTGTACATCACACAAACATTTGTGTTGGGTGGGAATCGAACCCACGACCTTCAGTACAGCAGTTAGAGCCACTAACTACTAGACCAACAGGCCAGTCAAATTTTATGACTGCCCACCCTCAAAAAAACAAAAAAAAGAGTTTATAAAGAGCCTCTGGGAATGGTTCTAATCACTAAATAAATTGGAAACACATAGTAGCATTAACTTATCTGCCAGATTAGTTATCCGGAGCTTATAGCTACTACTTTAAATAGTAGCCGTTCGTCGCCTATGTTAGCTACACACTATGTTAGCACTATTCAATTTTCTATCAATAGATGGCTGCCCCCCTAGCCAAGTTACAATAGTTTCGTTCGCGCCGAACGCCACGAGTAGGCCACGCCTCCGATTCCTTTGTTCTTACCACGTGACTGAGCGTTGAGATGACGTCAGAACAAAGGAATCGGAGGCGTGGCCTACTCGAGGCGTTCGGCGCGAACGATACGATTGTAACTTGGCTAGGGGGGCAGTACTTTAGGAGAAAAACGCTCTAGGGCTGCGTGAATGTTCGATAAAGTTACCGTGGCCCTAACGCAAAGGGCAACTGAAGGAACTCAGGTGGCACCCAGAGAGGGAAAAGGTATTAGATGATTTCCCACCTCGAAAAAAAAAAGAAAACTCCATTTCATCATCACTTACCATCAGGTGAGATAATGCGGGGTTACCATGACGTTCAAAATAAGATTGTTTCATTCTTATTTCGGTGTGGGTAAGAGACAGAGCTATACAGGTTGTGTAGCGCCATCTCTTACCCACACTGGAAATAAGAATGAAACAATCTTACTTTAAACGTCATGGTACAGGTCCTAGTCAAGCTATCAATTTATTAATAATAAAAAAAAATGGAATTGGTACCTACTCTCTCTAATGCTCATGGCTGTACTTACATAAATAAATAAGTACCTACTATAAAATAGGCCGCTTACCACATTCACCCAATTCAACACCAGCTGATTACGAAAATCAATCGTTGATTACATAACAGACATACCTACTTATCTACATGTTTTCAATGAGGTCCCATGTTTTTCCTCCCACATACTTATAATACGGTAGTTTACACACATAATGAGTCATTGTATTCAAACAGTTGTAAGTTTTTTTTTAATATTGTTTGGCAACAAAGTCTTTCGGTTAGTGACATTTTGTATTACGATATAGAATTTGTAAGGGAGGAATCCAGAACGTACGCTAACATTAAATTTAAGTAAAAAAGATAAACAAAATAAAAATAAAATAGTTTCCATAACTATTTTTTTTTTCATTTAAAAACAAAAAATAAATTAAAACCCTAAACTAATTACAACCAACTAAACACAAACTAAAATATGTCGTCAAAAAAACTCCTCCACATCGCTGTCGACTGGTAATGTGCCCAAAAGACTGGCGGCATTGCCACACTGTATTTGTAATTATATAAATATTTTTTTTGTTTTTAAAGATAAAGAATGTTTGGAAAATTCAAGAACAAATCTAGGAAATAATTCTATCTCCTATAATGAAAGTAAAGAAACCCAACAGGTTTCTTGTCCTACTTACTACGCTAGAGGCTAGAGCTCTCAACCAAAATCTAGGTTTTTGTGAAATGCCTAGCCCATAAAGATAGTTATAACCATGAACCTTAGAGGCTCATCACTCAAACTCGTAACTAGTACAAAAGATTAGGATCGATTTAGCGCCACGTTGTGACATCACAGCTGTCAAATCGAATCATTGAGGTAGGGTGAGCAAAATAAGATATTTTTATAATTAAATTTATTTACGAATCATGAACGAAAAAGTTTAATCAGAATCTAGTTTTTCAATTCCGCTCAACTCTGCATCACTGTGCGAAGTGTCTAAGTAGTGACGAATGAAAGAAGGCGAATTGTTTTCAACAACGAAAATAAGAAAAACAGTTTTTAAAACTAACTAAGACGTAAAAACACATTTAGCTAATTTGGTTTAAACAATAACGCTGTTACTGTAAGACTAGATTGATATGCAAATAAGTTTTCTTTGCAAACCGTACTTTTCAAGTAACATATTGACAGATAGAGGTCATTGACGTTCCTACTCTTATTTGAAACGCATTGTAAGTATTTTAAATCTACTGTAGTACGTTATATAGTACATAATATATCCATTCACCTACAGATACTGGGCCTGGCCTTGCAAAGGGCCAAATATTTGGTACTACGCTTCACCATTCACGACAACATATTATGTACCGATTGTATATAAAAATGACCTCGCTCACGTAGGCACCAACAAAGATATACAATAACAAAAACAACATATCGAAATATTTCAAGGGTAATTATGTTATGTAACCGTATCGTTGAACCTGTAGACATAGTTTGTCAACATAAACAAACCGTACCTAGATAAACTAGCTCTTGCCAGCGGCTTTGGAGAAAATAGGTTTTTCTATACCAACTTTGGACCCCCGTTTCATCCCCTTAGTGGGTGATTTTTGGAAAATCCTCTCTTAGTGCTCGCCTACGTCATAAAAGGAAGCCTTGTGCAGAATTTCATGTTCCTAGTCCCAGTAGTATCGGCTGTGCGTTGATATTATATGTCAGTCAGTCAGTTTCTCCTTTTATATATAGGGTGACTGGCAATTAGTGTACGATATCTACTTAAACACGTGATTGTGCTCATGATAACAAACAATTTTTATTATGGGAGCAAAGCCGAAATCGCGAAAAAAATATCAGCTGTTCAGTACATTAGGCAAACATAAATGTACTGAACAGCTGATTTTTTTTTCACGATTTCAGGTTTGTTCCCATAGTAAAAGTTGTTTGTTATCATGAGCACAATCACGTGTTTAAGTATCGTACACTAATTACCAGTCACCCTATATATTGATTAAGCTTCCTAGACTTTTCTCATCTATGTTAGGGAGCTTCCAGTCTAACCAAATGCAGCCAGTTAGAAGCGACAAGAAATATGTAACCAAGATTTATGTAACTCATAATATGATTTAAAAGAGTGTCCATGGAGTTTCTTGCACGTTCTTCTCCATAGAGATCTACGCTTTGGAACGTGCAATTTAGCTTCACTTGTATTTTTTTTTTGACTGACCGACATTTTGACAATTCAAAAGTGCCTGTAATTGGTCTATTTGAAATAAACGTTTCTGATTTCTGATTTCCAGTATTTCATATAGTACATTTTGATACAAGTGGAGAAATTTAGTCATTACGACCGAGGCGGAATTCGGTGTTATGGAGCCCAGTCGTGCTATTCTCTAAGGAAACAGCCTTGAGCGCAGCGCTGGCCACAGTGATGAAATCTAAATACATAGTATAGGATTACCTATACATTGGATTTTTAATCCTATGTACGTATTTGGATTTCGTCGCTGCGGCCAGCGCTGCGCTCAAGGCTGTTTTCTTAAAGAAAGCACTGCTTGGCTCAATTTCCACGTGTATCAAACGATGTTTTTCAATACACTTGTGAAGAAACAATTAAACGGGGGTTGATACGTGGTTCGCGGGGGTTTGCTATAGCGCCCAGCCTGGTACGATAAATACAATCAATTGTGGCGGGGCAAGCTCGCGCACTTTTCCGCACTAGTGCTGAAAACAGTCAATTGCATGCCTAAAAGCGGTGGGATAAGTGCGGGTTTTCAAGTAAGTGTATTGAGAAATACTTTGAAGAGAAAACTATTACTGAAAAAATCTGCCAGTTTTTTTCCTTAAAAAAGGTTGAACCTTTTGCGATAGGTACCTATACAGGCGTGATGTTTTCAGGGATCCGTACCCAAAGGGTAAAAACGGGACCCTATTGCTATTACTCCGCTGTCAGTCTGTCTGTCACCAGCCTGTATCTCGTAAACCGTGATAGCTAGACAGATTCACAGATAATGAATTTCTGTTGCCGCTATAACAACAAATACTAAAAACAGAAGTTAAATGGGCTCCCAATACGGACGGTACGGAAACTTTCGTGCGCGAGTCCGGTTTTTAGGGTTCCGTACCTCAAAAGGAAAAAACGGAACCCTTATAGCATCACTTTGTTGTCCGTCCGTCTGTCTGTCTATCTGTCTGTCAAGACCCTTTATCTCATGAACGCGTGGACGTATCGAGTTAAAATTAAAACCTTATACTTAGGTCTGCGGTCCCTTGAAGCTGTGAAAAAATCTTACTTCTAAGTTAACGAAAACAAAAGATACGGCCGTTTGTGTCGCAAAAAACGTATCGACACTCAAGGGAACCAAATTCCCGTTGACCCAGAATCCCTGAAATTTTGCTTAAAGCAAGGTCTTATAACACAAGTATAGGAATAAATCTGAAAACAGAAAATTTGTTGTTACATCACAAAAAAAAACATTTTTTCGCGATTCGGAAAAATCTTCGTTACTCAATTCGGGAATTAAACTCTTTACATAGGTAAGTTTGTACGGATCCCTCAGGGCGCGAGTCCAACTCGCACTTGCCCAGTTTTTTAAAAGCTGTATGACTTATGCTTCATTTTATAGGGTGATTCCAACTGCATATACTATCTACTTAAAGGCAACGATTGATAAGGAACAACCAAGCCGTCAAGTTACAATTATTCTGACCTAATATCATCAACATCAAATTAAACTCGTCCTTGATACTTACAAAATAAAGCTTAAAATGAATTAACTATTTAACCAGTCACTAAGGGACATTGAGATAATAGGTTATCAGTGAACAAACCGCTTTGTTACTTAATTATGTGTTACTTTAATTAATGAGGTTTTTTTTTTAAAGACACAACATAAATAGTCTCATCCTATTAACATCCTTTATACACATCTGATGATCGGATACATTGAACTAAAAGTTGCGAAAAGTGAATTCACCATTTACCGTATAACGGTGAATTCACTTTTCGGTTGCCGGTCGCGGGTTGCCAGGTCTTGAAACCGAAAAGCCGGACAGACTATCCTATTTTGCCGTACATTTTGGTCATAAAAGCCGACATTTCTTTTTTAGTCTAACATTACTTTTTAATAACAATAAAATTCATAAAATCTTTTTAAATTCTAATGAAAAACAAAAAAAAATAAGTGATAATTGCTAGACTAATTGCATGTCCACTCTGCTTGTGCTAGCGAGACAAGGTAAAGCAGAACTCAAATGACAATTCTAAACAAAATGGTCAAATTTAAAAAGCCTAACAAAAGCCGTAAGGGCCGGACTCCGCCTAATTTGGCCGGACACGCTACTAAAAATTCTGACCGTGTCCGGCTTTATCCGGACGCCTTGCAACACACCCTGCGACTCAAAGAGATGTCAGCAAACCGTAGGGGCCCAGGGATACCTGCTAGGGCCATGGGTGATGCGAAAGAGATCCCCGGGGCCCTGGAACAGTATGAAAAGGATACTCGTGGTCCTGAAGGCGACTGAAGGAATATAGGTGTGATTTTAGTCAGTAAAAGTCTGGCGAACCGGAAACGGTCATGTCCTAGAACTAAAATTTTGAAGACATGTGACATCCACCAACTCGCACGGGGCCCGCGTGGTGGATTACGTCCCATCCCCTCACCTAGAGAGAAGGTCTGAGTCCCAGCAGTGGGAACATTATAAGGCTGATTATACCTATTATGTTTATAAGTACGTAGGTACCTACAGTTACCGGTCTACAGATAAAAACGTAGTCCATAGATTATGAACGAGTAATTTTAGCAAGCTTTAAATGTCATAGAGCCATGGAGAGAAGCATAACCGGTACTAAAAGGCAAGTTAAAATAAGAAATAGTGATCTTCACTCCAAAACGAAGCTCACAGATATTCTCGCTGCGGTCAATTTTAGCTCATCTTTCCATCTTATAAGTTGACGTCCCCTATTACGTTTGCTAGGATACCATTCTGTGTCTGCTTTACACCACTATTATTTTGTGTCTCGCATCACATGTCCAACGCCATTTTTGTTGGTCTCAGGTCCAATCCTGGAGGAGGATTACTCGCGATCGACAGCAGTGGAAAGAGTTAGAGGAGGTCTATGTCGTAAGGCATACCGACGTCAGGGACTTTTTATAAACTTTAATTTGTAAAGCAAGCCATGTCCAAGCAAATACCTAATAGAAAGAAAAAACTGACTGACTGGCATATCAACGCACAGCCGAATCTACTGGGACTAGTAGTGTGAAATTTTATACAAGGCTTCCTTTTATGACGTAAGCGAGCACTAACTGAGGAATATCCAAAATTCACCCGCTAAAAGGACGAAACGGGGGTCAAAATTTGTATGGAGAAACCTAATTTAAAGCGGGCCAAGCCACGGCAGAATCTAGTTATTATAATTAATCCTTGATTAGAAGATCATTAGGACAGTCCATGGGAATTTAACCTTTGAACACCATAACATGATAATACTATGTGATAACACCCGAACATGTAAACAACATTGGGCAAGTTGATAAAAAAAATACTTTGTTTATCAACATAGAATTCGTGGTTAAAAAGTAATTGCGAAAATATTAAAATGATTGTATAAACATATAATTATATAAACTTAAAAAAAAAAACAACATTGTGTCTCACGGCTGCGCCAAATAAGTTCGGTATAGTTTAGCATAATGCTAGACAACTAGTAACTACGTATGTAGCTGTAGCCTGACGCTGGTTTTCAACACTCCGGCTTAAACCTCGGTAAAAGCCGGAGTGAGATTTTGTGTCTAATTTGTTATGACACAAAAACTTTCTTCATTTAATCAGGATCTAATTCCGGTTTTACTGCTACGGCATAGCTTCCGAGCCCTTTCATACTTTGAAATAATTTGTCTATAAAACCTCGAAGAGATATCTCACTTAAAAATTTCGTAGACATCTATCTAACTTACCAAAACAATATCAATTTTAGTTTTGATTTACCAGAATTGTATCTATTTTATGTTTCTACTTAAATATACATGTGAATCCAAGACACCGCAACTGCGCCGAGGCAAAGTTACGCTCCATGCAACAAGTATGCAACGCCTAGAAGTCATTGACACTTGACATATAATCAAACAGCCTATTTAATAAAAACCACTTATCATTTAGAATTTATTTATCTTAGTACTTACTTTAATTTGTCTCGGGACACTGGCTACTGTCAAAACAGCTGCATTTCTTTCAAAATTAACAACAGATCGTAACCCCAACCGCACGATACAAATCGCCATTTTGTTCACAGTTCTCAATTCAAATAGTTCACTAAAACAAATAACTTTCTTTTTTCAAACAATTATTTCGACATCTCTGAACGCATGCGCGTACGATGCGATGCAGTTCTCGATAGCTATTGGACTGAATTGAATTTGGAACGCGCGAGCGGTTTTATTCGTGCCTCGTAGCCCTTTGAAGGGACAAGGGAGGGAGTGTTTATTGCTATAGTGTGCTAGTGTTTGGGGTCTGTGACCTTTAAGCAGATTCAGCGCTTTATAGGGCTTCAAGGTCTAGCTCACAACTACAATACTTAGACCACTGGTTAATTTTCTCCTACTTTAGAATAGAATGTGCAGTTTTTCGTTTTTGAGACAATAAAGAAGAATTTGAGAGGAATCTGCTGTTGAATAGAATGTACACTTACTCGTATTTAAGTATGTATTCCTATACATATAATATTATAAAGTTGAAGGGTTTATTGGTTTTAAAGCACTAATCTCAAGAACTACTGGTACAAATTGAAAAATTGTTTTAGCGTTGGATAGCTCATTTATCGAGGAAGGTTATATAGGCCATGTAACATCATGCTATAACCAATAGTAGTGTGCAAACCGCGGAGGACAGCTAGTTGACAATAATCTTCTTTAGTATCTGTCTTCCGACAAAAAAGATAAAAGAGTTATCTCATCTAAGAAAATTAGCGAGCTATCAGTATCAAGAAGAAACTGCTAACTTTCGTTAATGTTACCATCAAAATTATGTCCCACTCTTGGACTTAACCATTCATTTGGTGGAGCCAAATGAATTAGCCGAGGCTGTTCTCCAAATTTTGCATCCAAAGCTGCAGAATGGTTCGAAAGAGTTACTAAGGCCCTCGCAAAAAGAACGCAGCTGGGTTTAAGTCAGTACAACCCCTCTCGCTTCATCCAGAGCGGGAGAAGTCATTTGATGATTTCCCAGGTAAAAAAAGAAATTCCCAATTTTTTCTTAACTAATTACCTATTCAATTCGGCGATTTAGAAATCTAGCTGACAGAACCCTATAAACATTACGAAGAAAATACAGAAAAACCAAAAAAAATCGTAAGTATAAAAAGAAAATAAATAAATACCGAACAAATAAGAAAGTGCTAACTGCAGCAGCTTTATGAGCCTATACAAAATACTACGCTCATAGTAACAAAGAAAACACACGACTTTCAACTCTATGACTTGGTAAAAAGATTTAGTCTTGTAACCCCAATAGATACACGTGAATCTGTCATATCGTAACAGATAGGAAATAGACAGTTGAGGCAATATTTGGAGATTGTAAGACCGTGTTCAGATGCAACAAGTTTAAAAAAAGAACGTGTTTTTTTTTTGCTACGATTGCTACGTGGTTCGTAGCTCGTAGCGCCAGTGGCCTTAGGCCGTGTTTTTCAACAGACTACAAAAAAGGAGGAGGTTCTCAATTCAATTGTTTTTTTTTTAATTACGTGCTTGATTTCGTTAACGTAATGGAACGTTCATCTTTTTTACCGATAATTAATCGATTGTCCTTCGAGAGGACCTTTTTCTTTAAATTGGGCCCAATGGGCACCTAATAATATTTTACTTTATTTTTATTTGCGTGACAGACTGAACGAAATAGGCCTCCATCACACTTATTTTGCTGATCGGTTGTCGGTAAACATCGTGAGGAAACCGGCATGTCCTAGAACCAAAAATTCGAAGACATGTGACATTCACCAATCCGCACTGGGCCCGCGTGGTGGATTACGGCCCATTCCCTCTCCTAGATAGAGGAGGCCTGAGTCCAGCAGTGGGAACATTAAAAGGCTGATTATGCTATGCTATGCTATGCTTGTCGGTAAAAAATAATGTCCCAATAATTTATATATATTATTATTTATGGTATTCATTCACAATCTAAAGAAATCCCAGCCTAGATCCATTGTTTCATGTTAAAACACCTGACAGGGAACTCCAATAACACATAATTAAACCTAGGACTGGCAGCTAGCAGTCGCTGATTAATCAATTTAGACATGCAGGAACTACTTCCAAACTAATAAGAAATTTCGCGATATTCTATAAATAACATTAATCACTATTTCATTACAGTTACGAAGTAGAAAAAAACTGGTTCAATCATTAATGGCCACAAAATCATAAATGAATACCAAACGATCCCCGTCTGCACACGGCGTTATCGTGCACCATCAGTGCTACGCACCGGACACCACGTAGGCACGTAGGCCCTACAATTGCAATTGGGGTTAATTATAAACTACTTAAACTTAACTAATTACTGTCAATACTTATTACTGATAAGGACAGATTTAGTTTTTCCTTATTTAATTTATTCACACAAACGATATAATGTTAGTTTGTTTATGTCTTTTTTGTTTACTAATAGAGGTGGGAATTCATCCAATGCTTTCTCCCGTCTAGAACAGAGTGGGAGGGTGTGTCAGACTTTTACTGACTAAAACCACACTATGTTCCTTCTTTGCCTTACATTCCAGATATTCCAGGTATCCTTTTCAGATATTCCCAGCAGCCCTAGAGGGTTTGGTCCCTGTTGGCCCCTACGGTTTTGCTGACCACTCTTTGAGGCGCTCTTACGCCCCGTCGTCGAACTACGGTGTTTAGTTGGCGGAGCCAGAGGGCGTGTCAGACTTCTACTGACTAAAACCCACTCCTATGTTCTTTCTTTATCTTACGTTCCCATGTTTTCCTTTCAGAAGTGAACCCATGGCGCCCAGTAGGCTTCGACCCTGCTGGGCCCAGAGGTTACAATGGATAAAATGAAATGAAATTATTTATTCTGCAAACAGGATATTTAAATTTAAATCACTTTTACTAATTTAATTATATTTTTCAGCATTCCGGTTCAAAGTACCTCAGTCGGTAAAAATGGAATCCTAATAGGATCACTTTGTTGTCCGTCTGTAAAGAGTTCAAGACCCTTTTTTTAAAAATCCGGTATTTGTAATTATGTACTACAGTTAACGTGGTGTTACTCACGTAAACGTTATTTACGATATTCGTTTTTATACCTTGTTTTTAGGATAAGTGTTTACCATCGATATATATGTACTACGCACTATAGTCGATGGTGTTTACAAACAAAAGGTGTTTGTTCCGAAAGATTTCCTTCATTGATTTTAGTGTTGATCACAGGAAATCCTTTAGTCTACTAAGCAATTATTAGCATATTTGACCCGCCTATTGGCTTAATGGTTAGTAGCCCTGACTGTTTGCCTGACTGCTATAGATACCTACCGCAGATCGTGGGTTCGATTACTACCCAAGACAAATGTTTGTGTGATGAGCACGATCATTTGTTCTGTGTCTGGGTGTAATTTATCTATAATATGTATGTATTTAGAAATATATAATGATATTTATCAGTAGACTAGTACTCATAACATATGTTCTGCTTAGCTTGAGACTAGACGGCGTTGTGTGATAGTTGTGGAATATTATTATTTTATTATTATTTATTGCGAACGAGGCGGAATTCGAAAATTTGTTATGGAGCTGAGTGATGCAGTGAATTTCCACGTGTATCAAATTTCAATACACTTACGGAGAAAAAAAAAACGACTCGTGGGGGCTGCTTGCGCCCAGCCTGATAGTGATACGTTACCTACATTGTGGCGAGGGCGAGCTGGTGCACTTTTCCGCACTAGTGCGAAAAATAGTAAATTTCGTGGCTTAAAGCGATAGAGTAGGTTTTTGAGTAATTGTGTTGGATAAGAATTTTCCAATTCAAACCACTGCCTACCTAGTTCCTGAGATTATCGCGTTCAAACAAACAAACAAACTCTTCAGTTTTATACATAATATTAATGTTATAAGCCTTCAATGTTTTACAATATATTAGAACAAAGGCAAAATAAGCATATCCCTTGATAACAAATTGATAAGCTGACATCATTGCAATACTTATTTTGACTCTAGCAACATTACATAACAGTGTCAACGAACTGTAGGCGAACAGTGTTCGAAGTACACACACAAACTATGCAGTTATATTTTACTGTGCAAGCGAAATACAGCTTTTATATTAAGCGATAAAGTGGATAATTGTATGAAAATGTTAGTCTTAACTTTATACTTAGTAGACTAGCTTTTGCCCGCGGCTTTGTCCGCGTGAATTTTCGTTATTGCGGACACGCAGTCAAAGTTGAAGACGGATAAAAAGTAAGCCTATGTCCATCCTTGGAGTTCAAGCTTCCTCCGTACCAAATTTCATCAAAATCGGTTCAATAGTTTTACCGTGAAAGAATAATAGACAGGCGACATTTATGATATTAAGTATAGATGTAAGTTTTAAGTCCACTTATCATTTAATTGTTCACTCTTCCGAATAGAGTTACAATACTTACAACCAGTCCAGGCGTTTCGGTCCGAGAGACAGGAGCACATCTCTAAAATTTAGGGCACGCTACACTCGTGGCGGTAAGTCCATAAAACCTTACAAGATTGCCCAACTGATCTGAGTTTGCCCAGCAATCTAATTTTCACAAATATTTGAAAAACAGGCAACATTTTTTAGCTGTGTTTATTATTAAATCTAAAGAAGAAATTTAAATATATCCCTGACTACACTGCATAATTGATTTTTCCTGATTTCACTCCAGTCGGCTGTAATAAAATGTCAAAGTTGGTGGTGTCCCAAAATTCGTGTGAAAAACTTTTTCTGTAACTCGATTTATAATCACAGCAGGTAAAGAAGTTTTTAACCACTGTTACTTTGTAATAAATAAACAAGAAAAATCGGATATCCAACGCAAAATTTCTCTCAAATTAGAAAATATGATGGTGGGCAATGTCAAATTCGTCTTTCTCAAGCAGTTGTTTTGACTTTGCCTACCAAAATATTACCATTAGAGTTGTTTCCTCCATGTTAAATTAAATTTGAGATAAGTAGGCCTTGCGTAATCATATTAATCAGCAATAAAAAGTGACAACCCTAGTTCGTTTTATTTTTATGCAAAACCACAAAAAAACGATTTCGTTCGACTTTACCCAATCAAATTTGACAGGCAATATGAATGTTTACTGGTATAGTAATAAAGTCCTATGATAGATTGTCCTTTTTTCTAGAATGACCCTTAATGCTTATGTTCTTAAAATAAAAAATACCAAAGATATGAAAGTTTCTGCAAAGTTGGGCAAACTTGTAAAATGTACCATAAATTTGGCCCGCTGAACAAATTGAGGTTTTTAGCACATAAATATACTTACATTTTCTTCATATTTTTATGTAGGTATTCTATGCAAAGAACATTACATTTGATAATGTTGTAGCCCAATGATTAATTAAAAGTAACAATATTATTTAAATTATACAGTGCGGAATACAAAACCGCAAGAAATCTGGGCAAAGTTGCACGGTTTTACGGTAGCTAGAGATAGAGGCACCACGATGTCCTCACTTTACGCCTGACGCAGATCCTCAACGGACATGGCCAGTCTGGGTGGTTCCTGTAACGGATTTACGTGGAAAAACGCCCAGGTGTCACCATTATAAATTATCCGGATCATACGGTGGAACTGCCGCCCCGCGCTTGGACGGAGAACCGCCATATTCACGTGGAGGCGATCGGCGGCGGCGACGGCGACCTCTCGTGTCCATGACCTGAATTCGTGTCCGTCTCTGATTCAGGTCATGGTCCAGAGCGAGAGGGAATGGGAAGCGGTTGCCTCCTTCGCGATGGTGATGGTGGGTTTTAGTACCTATGTAATACTCTGCCTTGCCCAATCGCTTCACTCTACAGCGAGAGAAGTCGTGTGTGATGCTTTCACACTTCAAAAAAATAAACATACGCACACACACACGTACACACACACGTCCGAACAACACACGACACACACGTACCACACGTGTCACGTACATACGTATTTGTTGATGTTTCCAGGTTTCCTTGCTTTCAAGAACAGCACTGATTAACCCGAAGGAAAACTAACTTACGGTAGTTATAGCAATAGCTAATGTAGCGACATCTATGGCGTCACATAAGAACTATTCCTGACTTCTGAAAGTTCTCCGCGCGATTTGAACATATAGAACAGCCTGAAATCATCTACCGGGCAGTTGCCCACCAGACACAACACCCGTCTGGTCGGAGGATCCTCCCTTTTCAACGGAGGTTTGCGGGACTTTACACTGTGCCGCATACCTCCAAACTAATATTCAACCTATAGGTACCAGGAGTGGGTCTATCGCTGAAAAAAAAATCTTCATTGAAACAAGATTATTGACGTAGTTAAGGCCTACGCAGACGACGGATTTTTGTCCGCAGACTCTTTTGTCCGCTAAAATAGATCGCTTAGTAACGCAAACGAGGGATTAAAAGTACCGCGTACAAAAAGTCCACCGAATAATCGAGGACATGCAGAGAGCGGACCGGACAAAAGTACGATCCCAGTCCCCGAAAAAAATAGAACTCGTGTGACTAGGCGAAGCAACGCACATGGCGGACTTTAGTCCACGTCACAGAGTACTATTTTATAACTGGTCCGCGTTAATGCGACAACGATTTTGTGTAGGCGTTGTTCAATCCGAAGAATAATTGCTATGAAATTCGTCAACACAGCGTTGTCGCATTGTTGCATCGCACCTTCCTGTGGGAACCTTAAAATTTCGAATATTTCTGTCCTCCGTGGTCTGCACCGACACATTTCTTGACAATAGTTCTTTTGCGTGTGATGAAAATATAGCCAAATGGTGGCGGAGCCGCTCTACTCACGGTGTCAAGTGTGGACGTACAACGAGCCTACAACAATCACGGTCTTCGAATGTAGTTTTTTGCAATGTAAATCCCTTTGTGTTCATCAAAAAACCGGCTATAGGAAAAGCACAGTCGAGCACTAACCAAACGCTCGAAGTCTTGTTCGAGTCTTGTAAATCGGTCCACACTACATGAATTTGAGCTCGGCCCGTGCTCCGCTGCTCTAGCTTAGACCCACCGTTAGATTGCAATAAGTAAGAAAGAAAGAAAGAAAGAAAGAATTTATTTGGTACAGCACAATGCACAAACATAATATTAAGTAACACGAAACAAAAAAAATATAAAAAAACAGAAGCAAAAAGAATGTAGTTGTGTGCCTCACGGCTGCACCAAAATAGGTCCAGTTCTGCATAAATGCCAGGCAACTAGTGCCTGACGCTGGTTTTCAACTGAACCTGTGGTTGTGACGCAACGGACGCAAAACAGTTTTGGAGTGTAATATATGTATATGTATCGGTGATGCATACTTAAATAATATAAACCATCAAAATAGTATTGTGTTAATTATACTTAATAAATATATGTAAAACAGTGTGTTTCTATAAAGTGTGAAAAATAATTAATAGACGAAAAAAACAAAAGTGTAACAAGAAAATAAAGACACAAAATGTGGGTAGATAAATCTCGAACGAGTTAGGATGCAATCTGTGTATTTAAGTTGATCTTTCAAGAACACATTTCCATGGTGAAAGTAGAAGGCATATAGCATAGCATAATCAGCCTTTTAATGTTCCCACAGCTGGGACTCAGGCCTCCTCTCTAGGAGAGGGTATGGGCCGTAATCCACCACGCGGGCCCAGTGCGGGTTGGTGAATGTCACATGTCTTCGAATTTTTTGGTTCTAGGACATGCCGGTTTCCTCACGATGCTTTCCTTCACCGTTTTGAGAGCTTTGAAAGTAGAAGGGCTGCAGGATTATTAGAAAGACACTGCGGGCTTGGAACGCAACGAGTAACTGAACGGATACGGGTGGGTTATAGACAGTAAAAGTCTGTCATCCCCTCTCGTTCCAACCAAAGCAGAAGAAATATTTGATGATTTTCCAAACGCCAAAAAAAAATGGTAAAAATAGAAACGTTTTGGTTTTGGTGTTATTTAATTTATAGGCTAATTTAATTGATTGATTATTATCTTAATTATACAAATACACATTATAATTTGATACCTTAGTATTAGTAACATGTACCTCTACCTACCTACACACTATCATTAAATTTACTAACTGTATAAAATACAACAACATTAATTTTGTTGTACATTCTTTATCTATAACTATTTTTCGACAACCGGCCATTCTCCTAAACATTATACTTATAATTAAACGACATATCAATTAAAATAAAATATAATTTTAGGTACCTATGATCTTTAATAGGGAGAACCTATGCATGAAAAAAAAATTCTTATTTAACCAGATCATCAATAAATATACAAAAAAAAGAATATAAAAATTGGCAGAAAAACAAAGGAGATAAAACAATTTTAAATAAATATATATTACTTGTCAGAATGCCGTTTTCTGTGGCCGCCATATGGGCGTGATGAACTTTGACGTCAAAGTCTACATCGGACTTCTCTTTCTGGCCCGCTAGTATTAATATATATTGGTTTTTAGGGTTCCGTAGCCAAATGGCAAAAAACGGAACCCTTATAGATTCGTCATGTGTTTGTCTGTCCGTCCGTATGTCACAGCCACTTTTTTCCGAAACTAAAAGAGCTATACTGTTGAAACTTGGTAAGTAGATGTATTCTGTGAACCGCATTAACATTTTCACAAAAAAATAGAAAAAAAAAAAACAATAAATTTTGGGGGTTCCCCATACTTAGAACTGAAACTCAAATTTTTTTTTTTCATCAAACCCATACGTGTGGGGTATCTATGGATAGGTCTTCAAAAATGATATTGAGGTTTCTAATATCATTTTTTTATATACTGAATAGTTTGCGCGAGAGACACTTCCAAAGTGGTAAAATGTGTCGTCGTCGTCCCCCGTAACTTCTAAAAAATATATGATGTACATTACCTTATAAACTTCCACCGAAAATTGATTTGAACGAGATCTAGTAAGTAGTTTTTTTTTTAATACGTCATAAATCGTAAACCGCAATTTACCTTTCAAGTTTGTACGGAACCCTCAGTGTGCGAGTCCGACTCGCAATTGCCCAGTTTTTATTAGTACGTATTAGACCTGTGTCGATCGATCATTTATCGTAACCCGGGTCGATCATGACCCACTCGTATGGTGATCGGGTTAAAAAGATTCGATCATTTCGATCATTTGGGTCGCAGTTCATAAAGAATAACTGCGTTCTGAATATTGCGATCCGATTTTTAGATTACGTGTCGCGACTCGCGGGTCATAAGCTACCAGTGCAACTGATTGGATCTCTTCAAACAAAATTCAATCACGCGATCGACAGTGTCGCGAGCCATCCTATACAAACCGGTTTTCTTTTGGAGAGAGAGTGAGGTGAATGAAAGTGACTGCATCATGTATGTAAACGAAAGAGGTAGAAGACATTTTGCTTGTTACGTCGGCGTCGTGTTGTGTGATTGATCGCACGACTCAATCGATTGTACGAGCACGCAATTAGTTACCATAAATATATGAAAATAAAGTCCAATTTGGCTTATTTTGTTACCTGATAATCGAGTCAAATAAGATCGGGTGCTTTTGAGATTCGTGATTCTATCACTCGGGTACAGGTTGCGATCGAATCAAAAAGATTCGATCAATCGTGATCGACACAGGTCTAGTACGTATTACATTTTTTTTTTATATACAAGACATATTTATGTAGGTTTAAATTGTGCACTAGATCCTACTCTAGAATGTGATCTCTCTCCGTCACTCAAAGGTTTTCTGGGAGAAAACTCATTCATGAGTTAAGCTCGCCTTTATACATGTACGAGCTGATAGTAGAAAATTATCTCAAGGGAACATACTCCCGGGATATAAAGTATCCTACGTGCTATTCCAGGACATGGTCTTCCCGTGTACCAAGTTTTTTTTTTTTTTATTATTATTGATAGGCTCGCGTTTGACCACCATCTCACCTCAGTTTTATCGAAATCCATTCGGTAGTTTTTGAGTGAAAGAGTAACAAACGTCCATACATAGAAACTTTCGCGTTTATAATATTTATTAAGTAGAATTATCTAATCACTACGAATTAAGAAGAGATTTATATTGCCCTTAGATTTTATTCTTTATTTGACATGAAACACAAAAATATTTGTATAAGACAATTATTCAGAATAAACATTTTACCTATGATAATATATTAATTACAGCTATTATATTTATGTATTAACAGTTATATTTATAATACATTAAATTAATAATTAAGCTTTCTTATACTCGATTCGTTCCACTTTGACTTCGTCGCCCAAGAGTTTGTAGACATATGTCACCACAGTAGAGCTTTGGATGTCCATCAGCACAAATGATGGGGTTGCATTCCTGTAATGCAGATATGAGATGTGTTGGTTATATGAAGTAAAACTGTGAAAAGTATCCCATGTGTGATTCTAGGACATGCTCTACCCATGTTCCAAATTTCATCTAAATCCGTTCAGACGTTTGAGAGTGAAGGAGTAACAAACATACACACATTAATACAAAGTTTCGCCTTTATAATATTAGTACTTAGAACATGTTTAAAAATAATTAACAGCTGTTTATTCACTATGGACAAATATCTGTTGACATTAAATATTATATTTGATGTTATTTTTACGTCAGTTTCTTCCGCGAGACAAGAAGTCTGGCGATGTCGCGTGACTTCTCATCATTTTATTTTTTTATTATTGTCGGTAGGCTCGCGTTTGACCACTGTCTCACCTGATGGTAAGCGATGATGTGGCCGACGATGGAGCACGCTTGCCTAGAAGTAACCTATTCACTCTTGACTTAAAGACCCCTAGGTTGTAGCTATCAGGGAACACAGACTCCGGCAGGGAATTCCACTCCTTAGCTGTACGCATTATGAATGTGTTCCCAAAACGCTTTGTACGTATGGGTGGGCTGTCCATCATGTACCGATGACGCAACGCCGTACGTCTAGTGGTCCGATGATGGAATAGACTTGGTGGAATTAAATTGTGCAATTCCAACGCACACTCCCCGAAGTGTAATCGATAGAAAACCGACAGGCTAGCAACTCGGCGTCGATGCTCAAGGCTTTGGAGTTTTGATTCTACAAGTGCATCATCACCGATGATCCTCTTGGCTCACTTCTCAATCGACTCCTCTCGACATCATTCATCATTTCAGCCGATAGACGTCCACTGTTGGACATAGGCCTCACAATGAAAGGTCCTGTGCGTCTCGCATCCATCGGATTCCCGCAACCTTTACCAAGTCGTCGGTCCACCATAAAGGAGGCCTTCTAAGTTCATTGCCACTTAAGTTTGGCGATTCTTCGTGCTATGTCGGCAACCTTTCCTGCGGATATCTTCATTTCTGATTCGATCACGCAAAGAAATTCCGGGCAATGGAAAGGGCTGTCCATTGCCCTTTGGGTGACTTTAAGCCTTTCTGATAAGGCCCATAGTGAGTGACATCTCACGATGTCTTCATAAACAAACACGATCATATGAACCGAACATTTTGTTTGTTATTGAATCCAGGTTTGGCCTTACAATTAGCCAATGTAACTGTTATATAAATTCTATAATAAAATTTTGTTATAATTTAAACTACTCGTGTAGTTTAAATTATATCAAAATTCGTCACAAGTAATCAGACACTTTATGCCCAGAGCATAAAGTGTCTGATTACTTGTAACAACTGTCAAAGATCTATGAACGACAACTGGGACCAATGGCTACATGCTTTCTGAGGCACAGGATGTCAGTAATGACTTAGATAACTTTATATAAAAAAAACCTGTATGGAATATTACCTGAAAAGTGGACTATAAGCTCCAGTAGCAGATCCTGGATTGATATAAAACTTGTTCTCATGCTCGTATGCTTCAAACCGATGTGTGTGGCCAGATATTAGGATATCAACATCAAGCTGCCTCTGAACTAGAGCAAGGGACTCCTCGTCACCCCATGGTACCACTTGGTGACCGTGAATGAGACCGATGCGGAACTGGCCCACTGTTATCACTTTCTGTTCGGGGTAGGCGGAGTTCTGGAAAAAAATTATAGTTAATTAAGTGAAAGGTGTAGAATTACTTCAATTAATAAAAGTACAGTGAAAAACATATTGGGAAGTTACACAAATAAGTACATAAGTTACATATTATAAAATATCCTATTACTACATTTTTTTCTATTAATACACATTTTTTTTTTCTTATAATATTCTGCCAGTGGCAGTGTCATGTGGTGACGGCCCACACATTTGTGTATTATAAACATTTTGATTACTTCAGAAATAGTTTAAGCTGTTGATCCCCGCGAAGTCAAGGAAATAGAAAATAGGTCAACTAATTATTTTGGAATTGAGATTGTGATGTTTAAAATCATAAAATATAAAAATTTATACATCATCATCATCATCATCATTTCAGCCGAAGGATGTCCACTGTTGGACATAGGCCTCCCCCAAGCGTCACCACAACGACCGATCCTGTGGGTCTCACATCCACCGCATAAAAATTGATTAATTCCCTCTAATGTCACATGAACTGCTTAGGTTTTTAGACAATGCTCAAAATATCAGCCCAAGACCATAGGTTCATAAGCTTTTCTTTTTCTGTTTAGTATAAGGAGATAGATGCTTGAGATACAATACATACCTCATCAAAATCTCCTCTAACAACATGCACATCACTAGCTAACGTCTTCAGATAATCATACGACTCCTTCGTACAAAGGTTGCCAGTACACAGTATATGCTGTATCCGGCCAGGTAGTAGCAGCTTCTTGAACTTCGGTGGCAGGCTGCTGCAGCGATGAGGGATGTGCAGATCACCAAGAACTAGGACAAGCTGGGGAATTATTTAGAAGATGTAGGTAAGTATTTAGTATATCAACACTTTTAGAGTTGCGTGTTGGTAAATAAAAGCCGAATGACGATATGTGTCATTTATTTGAAAACGCCGCTACAAACTCATAGACTCGGGGCTGAGTTTCAGTTATTAATCTTCGAATATTGGTTTCCTACCTTCGCAAAACATAGAGGTTAAAAGGTCAGTGTAAATTTTAAAATAGGAAATTAGTTACTTTTTGTTCCAAAATTTTTTTTAACTAGTTTCTTTTTTGTTAGGACAATAATTTTACTGTCCTATTATATTTATCCAGTGGTTATAATCTTTTTAAAAAGTGAGATAAAAAAGTTGATGCATTCAGAGCGGCATATCATCATTAAATAAATAAAAAAGTGGGTGTACATTGTAGAAGCTCCGTGTTAGTAATCAATGATGATAAAAACTACTTACCATGATTTTATTCGAATAGGGTATAGTTGCAGAAAATCGTTAGTTACAGCGCTGCAATAATTGCGATTCGTGGAATATGACTGAGAAGAAATAAAAGCAATTAAAAAAGGTACTCTGTGAGCAATTATTACTGACTATAGCAATCAGAAACCGTAAGACCAACACAATCGCCACTCACTCAGCTAATTTGACATTTGTTTGACAGTTCACAGTTCACTATGACAGTCTACGTTTAGTTTTTACCGCTACGGTCGCGATAGAACCTTCAAAATAATGCGTAAAGAAATAAATCCAAACTTTCTTTCTTTCAAAATGAAAGTTCATTTAGTTTGATTTATTCTATATGTGTTTTAGATACGTAATTTAAGTACTGTCTATGTGATTAATTATATTCTACATTTAATTGTTTCTTAGCATGCATTAGTACCGTTAATAAAAACCAAATAACTCTATGAAAAAGTGATGTAACATTGGACTACTATAGTTTTAGTAATTACAAAATAAAGCGAAAAATATTTATTTTATTTTAATCTATTCAGTGGTATCAAGAAAAAATATTCTAAGTCATTTTTACTTAATATTTTGGCAGTACCTTACAACATGCTTTAATTAATTTAACGACTTACATAACTAATGATAAGTAATTGTTAATTGTAATAGCATAAATCATGTTATTTTATCTAGATTACTCAGAATAGATTATGCTTCATAGGGGTTACATAACATTTACTGATAGATGATGTGATTTCTTTTCAACGTCATCATGACTTTTTATTAGTTTGTTTTGGTATTATCTGCTCAGCACTTCACTTTCGTCTATAGTCTATGGTTCAGGTGCGGATAGAAAAGAAAAATTTCATGGTGTTGTGGGTGACACATATACGTAGAAAAAATTTAGTTTAAGTTAAACACATTGGCACCAACTGCAGGGAAATGGAATCAATGGAATATGAGCTCGCTAGGAACCTTACTCTGTTGTTCTTCGTGGAACGCCTGCTCGACAAAGGCGAGCCGCGCACGTTGCACGATCTTTCCTGCCAGTTTGGTGCCAAAGGATTCACCAAGGAGATGCGACAGATCGCTGGCGGGTCACAGTCGGGCTTGAAGAAGTTCCTGGCTCAGTACCCGGCGTTGTTCAACATAGACGGGGACTATGTTGATATCAACACGTTCCAGAAGCACCCTTGCGGGGCTGGCGCCTCGTCCAACAACGACTACATTGAGGAAGCCAAGGAGTACTTCGCGGGCAAGATGGTGCAGTACGGCGAGGGAACCGAGGTACCCATCAAGAGCCTGCTCGGTCACCGCAGCCAAGCCTCCCCGCAGGTGCGTCACATCTCCGGGCAGAGGATCAAGGAGTTCAAGGACTTCCTTCTGAAGCATCCGGACACCTTCCAGATCATCGATGACAACGTCGTTCTAGTCAGTGAGAATCATAGGAGAGGTAACGCACACACAAATTCTGAACAATTCCACAATTTACCGGTAGCTAATATTAACACAGACACTGCCCAACAGTTGTTAGATTATGTTGCACAGTGCATAGAGGCTAAGGGCCCCGTGATGGTCGACCAGCTCTTCCACTTAATTGTGTCACGTTTTCCACAAGAGTATTGGTATCAAATGTTCAAATCGCCTGCAGATTTGAGCGCATTTTTAAAAATATTTTCAGACTCATTCCATGTTCAATCGAACTTGGTCACACTTATAAGTAAACCAAAAATACCTGTTATGTATCTTAATGCAAAAGCTAAAGCAAAGACTGATGTACCAAAGCCAGTGGTAGAGGAGAAGCCTGTGTCCCCAATTCCACCCACAGTTGAGAGTCCAACACCATCAGATGGCAAAAAGAGTCCAGCAAACAACAGAATACTCAGTCCTATTGAATCTCCCCGAGGACCCCAAGCTAACATTGCAAACCAGACTCTAAAGCAAAGAATCAATTCTATTGTAATAAAGAATTTGGCAGAGAATATGGTTCGTGACAGGGTCAACAATCACTTGAATGCACGTAGCGCTGAAGAAACAAATGGTACTCCGAGTTTAAGGAATAATGTTATGGGTGAGGCATGGCGCCAGAAAGTGCTCCAGTGCACAACTGTCATAGCTAATGTAAGGGAATGTGCCACACTAATCGAAAGTATAATGGTGCCTAAACGCAATGCAAAAAACATTGTATCTTTTGACTGTGAAGGAATAAACCTAGGCCTCAAAGGAGTGTTGACATTGTGTCAAATAGCTACCATGAATGGTGAAGTGTACATACTAGATATAATGGCATGTCCAGGCATGGTTGTGGAGGGTAAAATTAAGGAATTATTAGAAAGTGAAAATGTTGTTAAAATTATACATGACTGTAGGAATGATTCAGTCAATTTACACAATCAATTTGAGATTGTTTTGAAGAATGTTTTTGACACACAAGCTGCTCATGCTGTACTACAGCTGCAACAACAAGGTGTGCCTGTATACAAAGTCAAGAATCTAAGTCTTAATGCCCTATGTGAATTGTATAATGCACCAATGAACCCCATGAAGGAACAATTGAAGAATGTGTACCGCAGGGACCAACGTTATTGGGCAAGGAGACCATTGACTAAAGATATGATAATATACTCTGCTTCAGATGTCCTATCTTTGGTCAATCCAGCAATTTATGCTTACATGTCAAGCAATATTAAGCCCGAAAATCAGCAGCTATTTGAAGAACTGAGCAATGAGCAAGTTTTCATGCACATTCAGCCAACAGAAGTTAAATTGCGCAAGAGGCAACGAAAAATTAACACTGAAGTTGGTGAGCTGAAGCAGAAACTGGCTGAGACAACTAAAAATATTGTCCTGAGCAACAGAGAAATTAGACTGCTCAGATACATTGAACTCACTGAAGAGGAAAAGGAGAAATTGAAGGGTTGTCACAAAATTTCCAAGAAATTGGAAAAACTGGAAGCCATTGGACATGATAAGGACTCTGACTCAGATGATGACGAAAGGGAAAATGAAATGGCCAGCTTAGAATCCAACCCTTCTGATCCAATATCATCCCCACATTCCACACAGCCCCCAAGTCTCACAGAATCCATGCAGATGATGGATGAAATCCTATCAGACACAAATATGGACAAAGTTGAGAAAATAAATCGCCTCGAAGCTATTCTATCGGCTGTCGCTCCGCTCAGTGGAGAGCTGGAAGATAAATTCTCACAAACAATGGAACAGACACTGCCATTGCTCAAAAATAAGGATTGGTCAAATCTAAGCCAAATTTTGAACTTAGGAGAGCCAGATAGGAAAAGCTGTAGCTGCAGATGCCATAATTCCACTTATGATGAAATTAAGTGCAATGATCTCAATGAAACTAAGAAAACCGAGGTTGGCTCGCAAACTCTTAGCACAGGGGACATTGTGATCACGCGGATTCACTTCAGGGAGGAAGACAAAGCAAACGAGAGGATCCTTGATGCCTCCCCTTTGAGCAAGAGGGTGGGCATCAACAACATGTCTTGATCGACACTCAGGCTAATATTGTACTTCCATTTTCTGAGTGCCACAATTTAGTTTCCGAACTGTTTATATATGTGATCATTTTATATATTTTTTAAGTTTGATGGTATTTCGTCCGGCCCCCGCGCATCTTAAATCATTTATTACTTTGAACTAGTTTTGCGGGGGTATGATAGCGGTGCGATTGTGTGAGATGGAATAAATTAAGCGTGTTGTGAGGTCGTGCATTGCCAAGTGTCTAACGCCTACGCTATATGTTCATTTGAGCGGAGACGAACGCGTACACTCGAATAAATGCAACAGTAATTCGCATAATAGAACAGCTACTTAATTCCTTCATCTGGAAATGACAGTATTTGCTGATTTTCAAGTTTTATAGTAATTTATTTTATGTTGGCTATTGCCTGTTAAGTATCCCAAACTGGAATGTGATAGATTTCAAGGTCTTTTTTTTTTCTCGATCTATCTGCTCTGAATTGTAAATAAGATAAATTTTGATAAGCATGCATAATCTTTTAAATCTTGCGAATCACGATATGATCGAGCGTTTTTCCGTTATCTTTAGTAAGTCAAGTGTATATACCTATTTATTTTATTTATACGCGAAAGTTTAGTATCGACACTACATACTAAACCTATATCGAAGAGGGCAATAATAGGTGTATACAATAAAGTTTTTTTTTTATTATTATTGTAAAATATTTATAAAACGTTAGATTTACTAGTAGAATAATTATTAATCACGTTTAAAAATATTAAAAAGTGGTATAGGGTTAGTGTTATTGAAACAGATGTTTTATCGTAGTTTGAGGTGCTTGGAGAAATCGATTTAAAACTTTATTTCACGTAGAATGTTATAGAGACATACGGTAGATCGTTTGTTGCGTAGATATGCAAATTAACGTTATAACGTACTTGTGATGGATAACCGTGATGGTTATATCTTAACTTTTGTTTAAAAAAATGTGCCTTCGAGTCATATCCGACGAATGCCTTTATATTCAATTAATATATGAATTAGTAGGTTTTTATACATATTTAGTAGTAAATCTGTAACACGAAGTTTAGATGAGATTTGTTGTTTGTGAATAACACTTTGGTATACAAGATTTATATAATGAACTAAACTTCCACTCAAACACTAACTAGATAGGTAGTACTCGAAATCTATTAATGTTTTCGTCTTCGACCCACTTCCGCGGTTTACGAAAAGCTTCGTATAGATAAACGAAAATATTTCTAAACATGTTAAATTCATTCGAATAGTTTATTTTTGTGTTATGGTTAAGTAGATATGTGTTAAAAGTTAAGTGATATTTTAAAAATGCTTTGTGCTTATTATTGTAGCAAAACTGTTGCTTTGTATTAAACTTGTACCTAACTTTCTACACTGAACAAAAACTAAATGCTGCTGTAGGCATGCCGCAAAAACAGTCTTCCTGTACTAGTTTTAAAACTTTGGGTAAACGCAATGAACCTGTGTGATGATAATGATAAAAATATATTTTTGTAGATAGGTACTATTAGTAAAAGCATAATTACATATCTTCTAGAGTCAATTGTTTTGTGCAATGATCCATGGCAAACGGATTTTGTCAGATTTCGACACGATTCCTATGCGCGATGTTCCTAGCGCGCATCGGGCATTCAGTTTCATGAAAATATGTTCGCGGTATGTTTACAGTTCAGCATATTATCGTTGTTTACATGAGGCTTAACAAATAGGTCGCAATGCCCGGTGGTATGCGATTACGTGTTAAATAAGTGCTGTTTAATACGTGATAATGTTATTGGTTGCCAGATTTTTTACAACTGTAGTAACTACGCAAATGTTTCAGATGACATATTGCTCTCTCGGTGCTCTCCGACGGTTCACCTTGTTAGGCCTCTTAAATAAACAAATGTATGTACCGGTGTAGATACCCCGTCATGTATTAATCATCAGTATTGTATCCTTTATTTTGAAAAATAAACTCTCTAACTGTTAAAAATCGTTAGCAAATGCAAAGAATGTCCACTGTTTGTATTTGCATTTCCCGACACTTAATATACTCAAGTTTACCTCCTTTTATTTGTATCTATGAAATTATTAGGCACTTTTATAAGCATAATGAATTGTATTTTTAAAAGTTTTTCGGCCATATTTGTTGTTCGACGTTTAAATTATACATTTTGTGCCTTATACCATTTGCACAATTTACTAAAATATTCTGTGTCCTTCTACACATTTTGTATGGTTTTGTAGAATGTTTATCAGTGCCACTAATAATTTTTGTACTATTTGTAAGGAACATTTTGTTAGTCAATATAAGCGTAACCACTTTCAGTTATTTTTTAACTTAAAACATCTTTAGAAACTTTTATTTTACCCTACTTACCAAGAGCATAATTGCTTGCGACGTGAAAGTCGGTAATATTGTAATGTGGCAAATCGACGGTTAACTCATTTGCGCATTGTTTATGTTTATTATGAATTAAAAAGTTGTAAAATACCTACGAGATATTATTTCCTGATAACCTTTTTGTGCCTATAAATCCCCGTAAAGTATGTACAGTTGGCGCTTATCAATTCTATTTAATGCCATTAGGTTCAAATGTTGCAAGCCGGCTAGCAAGCGTAAGGTACTCGTTTCAGTTAGTTGAAAATGGAACGTGTCTAACCAAATTCAGAAATGGCTGTAGATCAGAATTTTATAGTGCCATAGTGGTATTTTTTTTGGGTTTAAACACCAAAAAGTCAAGCAAAGAGTATAATAAAAGTCGAGTATCTACGTAGTCTAGCTTGCTTCACAGAGAATGGTTTATTTTGTACTTTGTACACGTTGCCGTGAAAGTATATAATAAAAGTTTTGGCATCGCAGGACGATGCGGGTATTATATAAAATGATTTATGAAGTGAATATTTATTTAACAAGCTACAAGAGGTGTACCTATAAGTTCTACACACAAATATGCGGTTTGCATAATACGGTATGGAATATCAATGGCGTTGTCTAATTGATATTCATACGTCTTCGTAGCTTCATTATACGGCAAATAGAAAGTTCGACAGAAATACATACAACAAGCTAATTGCAATGAATCAGCACGCAATTTCTAGGATTGCTAACGCGTTTTTACTATTAATATTATAAATGAAGACAGCAATTTCAGAAAAATGCGATCAATATAATATCTTTCGTGAACAAGATGGGAGGTAGATCATAATTATAAAAATAATTCTGCGTTCGTTATAATTTAATTTATTGCCTCCAAAGTAATCCGCACAGAGTACTTTGGAATCCGGAAACACCTTTGTAAAACGGAACGCAATCTAACGGATTTTGAAATGTCAAATAAGAACCGCGTTCCAAAACTGCTAACTCTGACATTAATACAAAGCTTCACTTCTGTCTTTGTTTTCTTCAACTGTATGAAAGAGAAAACAAGAGACGTTGTAAGAATAAAGTTTGAGTTTTGGAACGAAATCTCGCAACGTCAAATTTGAATTTTAAAAACATAGCACAAACCTAACAACCACTCTAAAATTTAAATAAAAGTTCTAAAGTGCTAAAAACTATGGAAGATTTTGATGTATTTACAAACGAGATTAACTTTACCAAGCCTTTGTTCAAAACCATACTGAACAAATATGTAAATGATGTGCCATCAACACCTAACGGACCGAATTATCAAAGTAAGTTTTTTTTATCAATTTTTTATGTTAAAGTAATCTTTATCAGTCTAACTAAGAATTAAAAAAGAAACTCTATTGTTCAAGATATCTGTAGAAACTAATGAATTAATCAATCAAGTATTTAAAAGACAAAAGATCTTTGTTTTATTTTCCTATGAATGATCTGTGAGAGACATAAATTATTCTTCCTTTCAAGGTGGTAGGAAACTTATGGCTGAAGAATGTCTAGCGGTCAACGATGACGTGGGGTGTGCATTCCATTTGAGTGAGGCATCGTCAGCTTCTTTAAGAACTATGGCTGTTTATAGAGATGAACAGTTGAAGGCAGCTGGTATGTACCTACAGTTTTGTGTGATCACATAAACATATAATATGACATCACGCTAGTATTCCCTGGAGGGGTAAGCAGAGATATAGAAGTGACATTTTGACATGCTGGGTAAATTGGGCCAAACCTATTGCCATTAAAGCAATGAATAAATGTAGTCTTTGGGATGTTGTCAATAAAAAATTGTAAGTCTTCAAGACCTGGGAACCCAACAGACATAAAACCTCTCATTTTTTTTTTGTTTTGTCTCTTTTTGGATAGACAATATTTATTCAAACTTGTTAGATGCGCTCAATAATGTTTGTCAAGTGTGGTGTTTGCGTATGTTTGTGTCTACTGTTTGTGTACACTAATATTATAAAGGCGAAAAATTGTATGGGTTTGATTGTGTTTGTTATTCTTTCATACTCAAACGGCTGATAGGATTTCAATGAAATTTGGTACACAGGATGACCAACCTACTATGCATTCCAAATAAGAATAGGAAAGCCAATAACCTCGATCTGTCAAACGTTGATTGAAAAGTACAGTTTGCAAAGAAAACATATTTGCGTATCAATAATGGGTTTTTTTTTGCTTTGTTTTACTGAGTCTTAGTTAAATCTTAAGTGAAGTAAAAATGTTATTGTTTAAACTAAATTAGCTAAATGTATCGTTTAAGTCTTAATTAGTATTAAAAACAAAACTATTTTCTTTCTTATTCTTATTGTTAGGAACAATTCACCTTTTTATTCCATTTGCCACTACTCAGACACTTCACACAGTGACGCAGAGATGAGCAAAATTGATGAACTGTATTCTGATTAAACATTTTTTATTCATGATTTGTAAATAAATTAAATTTTAAAAATTTCTTGTTTTGCTCACCCTACCCAAATTTTCGATTTGACAGCTATGACGTCACAACGTGGCGTAAAGATCGATCCTATTCTTATTTGGAACGCATTGTAGATACTTTTTATCCCGGCAGTAGGTAATTTTCCACTTTCATGCGGGCGAAGATACTATTAGACGCTAGATAGATAGATTATACTCTTTATTGTACACCATTAAAAATTACAGTAGGAGCTTAATTCATTAACGTCCAGGCGGAAGCCGGCGCCCGCAAGCCATTGTCTTACTATTGTGTCTCTAATTACGCACGTCAAAAGGTTAAAATTAATAGGGTGTGCAATGCGTTCCAAATAAGAATAGGATCGATTGCCATGTTGTGACGTCACGTCATACTGTCAAAAATAGGGTAAGCAAAACAAGAAAATTTTAAAATTCAATTTATTTACAAACTGTTGAACAGATAGACTTCGGACTCACAGAAATTTACTGGCCTCGAGGCTAAAAGGGGAAGGCAGTGTAAGACACACAATGCTCAGAAAGCATAGTGTCTCCTCTCTAACCAGCAGATTCAACTGAATTGGAGACCCAATAATGGAAAGAGCACTCATTGGAGTCTCTTTCGAGCTACGTTCTGAAATTCCAATATTATGGTACAGCCAATAGATAGTGGCTCATTGTGTTGAACACAGATCGCCATATAGCAGACATGAAAAAAAAAATGAACTGTGAACAGAACAATGAACTGTGACTGAAAAAAGTTTAATCAGAATCCAGTTCTTCAATTTTGTTTCGATTTGACAGTATGATGTGACGCCACAACATGGGCAATCGATCCTATTTTTATTTGGAATACATTGTAACAATGGGTGGTGTTATTGCTAAAATCAATTTTAGACAACCTTTTGATGGATTGCCATTGTCAAATACACTCAATAATATTTGTGTGTAATCAATATTTTCTGTCTCATTTTAGGAAGTAAACTGTACAAAATCACAAGTTACATAAAACCTGTGAAAGATTTAATAGATGCAAATCCCATGTAAGTATCTGTCTTATTCAATAATAGCTGGTGCCTGTGACTTCTTCTGCGTCAGACTCATAAAACAGCACAGTGTGATTTGGTCACAATTTCAAGAAGTTTTTTTGTGTGTGGAACCCTAATTATTTATCTAAAAGTAACCTATGTAACTGCTTATAATATTAGCTATCTATCAGTGAAAGTTCTATCACAATCGGTTTCGGAGATCAGCTGGAACAAACAGACAGACAAGCAGCAACTTTTTTCTTTTATTGAATTAAAACATTGCATTTTTGTTATAGTTATCATGAATATACTTTCATGTGCATTTAGAAAAAAAAATACTATTTTGATATTACAAATACACACTGGACGCTTGACATATGTTTTTTCTTCTGGTTTTTTCTCCTGTGAAACCATAAATTATGCATGACACAGCAATGGCATACATATCTTCCTATAAGGAAAAAAAAATTATACCTATTAGGATCAACAATTTCTGAGATTATCTCATACTTGATAAACAAAAAAATGTTACTTAGTTTAACACTTTTGGTAAGTACCAAAAACATATAAAATACTGGCAGTCCCAACTGACTTTGTCCTCTTCAAAAACTGGTTTTTTGTCAGAAAAAAAAATTAAACTCGATTGCAACGCCATCTGTCGGGTTCAATTGTATTTTCAAACCAATCAGGGACACACTCAAATATATACACAAAATTTTATCCAAATCGGTCAAGCCATTTAGGAGGAGTTTGGTAACAAACACATTTATAAACAGAAGAATTTTATATATAAATATATTTGGTTTATGTGCCCACAACCCACCTCCCAAGTTGTTGTTGTAAATAGCTACATAGTTATTCTATGACCTGGGGTCCTTGGCACTGAAAGTGTTAAATATTAGTTTACATACACGGTGTCTTTGACATCAACGCACAAACGAATATCACGAATCCAGTAGGTACATGACAACACATTTCAAGACAATTAAGGAGGAAATACGATTTCGTACATCAACTATCGAAATAGATTTCGGGCTTGCAATTACGACAGAGGCCAACAATTTGAGCAAGTTTTGTAAAAATTGTGAAATAGATCTTAAAAATGCTTTTTTTTAAAATTCTAGTAAAAGCCACAAAAACAGAAATACGTGACAGATTTTACAATAAAAGAGTGAGATAACATTTTTAATAGGTTTTTCAGGTATGAATTAACCAAATTTTTTTTTTATATCATAATTTTGAATATTAGTCTTATGTGACTCGATTCACAATTTTAGTGAATTCACAAAGTTATAAAAAGATTTTTATTGGATGTGGCACATCACTAGCAAGAGGATAAACTAGAGAATTTTTGAGGTAGTTGAAAGATTCCGGTCGCTTTTGGTTTTTTTTTTTATAGCCATGTAAATAGCTGTAACATGGACAGCTTTAATTTAAGTCCAAAACTTTGCGTGTAAATAATAAAAAAAAACTAGATAGCTAAAGTCACTAATTTTAAATTTAAAAGTATTCAAATACAATACACATCTAAATAAAATTAAAATTCGGAGTCTACGCCTTATTTATATTTAAAAAAACTGGTATTTGAATGAAAAATTTGGGTCTTATTTTCATAAAACAATAAAAAGTCGATGAAAAAAAATCCACAGGACATGAGAAGTGTTTAGGGGTCTGAAAGGATTGCAGATGACCCCTCCCGTCGACTATTTCGATTTGGCACACGATGCACCAAACACCCTGTATATTCGGAATATTATGCTGTTGTCACACAAATATTATAAAGCTGAAAGTTATTGTGTTTGTTACTTTTTCACACTTGAACAGCTAAATAAACGATGAAACTTGGTACACGGTTGGACCATGCCCTGGAATAGCACTAGGATACATTTTATTCCAGGAGTACATTCCCTAGAGACAATTTTCCACTATCACACAGGCGAAGCCACTGGCATTAGCTAGTCTGAAATAACTTGAGGTCACTATAAAAGCAATATTTATTAATTTTGTAATTTATTATTTTTAGACCAAAGAAAGAAGCAGAAATCTTAGATGTACTCTTAGATGGTACAGACAACATAGCAAATGTATTGGAATCGTTTGCGATAGAGGAGGAGGTGCCTTTCTACAAGAAATATCTTCACTTCTCCAAGGAGAACAACGTTGACAACTTTCAGAAGATTCTGAAAGAATTACCTAAAGGTATTGTGAATTTAGTGGTTGGCTGGGCACCAATGTCCACCCGTCCGATAATGACAAAGCCCGATTCGTCGACGGCGCGTAGTGTTCCACGTGCGCCCCAATGAGATGTCAGCAAACGGTAGGTGTCCAGCAGGGCCGATGCTAGACCGCAAAGGGCAACTGAAAGAACAAGTGGGTTTAATCAGCAAAGGTCTGACACACGCTCCACCCAAGTGTAGAAGAAGTCATCAGATGATTTCCCACATCCAAAAAAAAACATAAAACAAATAGTGGGCTGGGTACATTGCTCATAGAACAGAGGCCCTAGCTCGAGTTTTTAACGCGATCCATTTTACGACCTAAACTGAATTGTTAAAGGGATGGAACTATGTAGGGTGTATAGCTCTATCTCTTTTTCTCGCCCGCACTCTTGAAGTTTTAACACGTCATGGGCCCTGATGGTTGATTTTATATTTTTTATTTTTTAAGGTATACGCCATGTTTGTCGTAAATAAACTCTTTTTCTTTCTTTTTTTTTTCTGATAGGGCCAAAAAGTTCTGGAGAAGCGACCGCGAACAGTACGGTCAAAAGAGGTTGGCTATTCTGAATTTAGGCGTACCGAACTATGCATAATCGAAACGCAAAACGCTTTCGCTTTATGATTCTTAAAAAGAATTACTGCGCAGCTAATTGTTCGAAGTTCGGAGCGGTCAGGATGTTTCGGCCGTACTGTACCGGAAGATGCTGCGTTGAAAATTGCCACAAGGTGGATCGATGACCAGATGACGGTCACGGGAAACCGATGGATGCAAGACGCATAGGACCGGTCGATGTAGCCAGCCATTGTTATCCCACCAGGTCATCGGTCCCCCTTGTGGGAGGCCTACCGACGCTGCGTCTTCCGGTACGCGGTTGCCACTCCAGCACCTTTCGGCCAAAAATTCCTAATCATTTCCGATCTTCCCATTTCAGAATGGACCTTAGTACAATTGAGTGTACCATACAATCCCAATGAGAACCTCAAGCCGTTGATGGAGTACAGGACCGAGGTAGACTCTATATTCTTGAGCATGTTCACAAATGACTACTTAGAGGATGCAGGCCTGGGTCCCATGACAGTGCATATACCGGCTAATGTTACTAAAGGTGAGTTTTGAATGGCTAGATTATAATCTAATCTAAGCTGATTATAGCTGTGAAAAAAATCAAACTTCTAACTCAGCAACTCAAACCCCAAGTGAATTCGCGCGTGATTTCGGGACGCATAGATTATAAAATAATGAGCATTTTATTAATAGGGTATTTATCCAAGAACATAAATAAGAAGTTCTTCATAAAAAGAAGGTTGCTTATTATATACCTATAGATACGAAATAAAAGGGTGCCGTTTTTCCTTATGAGGTACGGAACCCTAAAATTCAATCTTAGTGCTTGTTTACGGAGACTTGGGCGTCTCGCGTCGCGTGCAGCGTGGCGTCTCGCGGCGCGTCTGGCTTTTTTACTGCCCCCCTAGCCAAGTTGCAAACGATAAACGTGAACGCTTAGTAATCTCCAATAGATTTTCAACTTTATACCTAAGAGTATAAAGTTAAAAATCTATTAAAGACTACTGAGCGTTAGCGACCGGAACGAACGAAAACACTATGTAATCTTCAATAGATTTTCAACTTTATATCCAATGACATAAAGTTGAAAATCTTTTAAAGAATACTGAGAGTTAACGTTTATCGTTTGTGACTTGGCTAGGGGGGCTGTTTACAGAGTAACGGCGCGTGTAGCGGTCTGCGTCATCGCACGCGCAAACACAAACCTATGGCAATGTAGGTACGATGTTGTTTACGGAGACGAGGGGCGTGCACAGTACTTAGCGGTGCCCGCTGCGGCGCCCGCGGCGTATTTTCTAGCGAGTAACGTAGCACGCGGCGGGCATCTCTGCAGTGCGCCCGACTGTTTGTGGTTTTGATTTGGCGAGACATGAATTACAGAGAATTATCTTCCTATAAAATGTTGATCATGTCGTATTCCACTTCTGACTCACGTCCACGTTGTGTGATTTTCTTAATCCCCGTACCTTTGTTTGTATTGGCAAGTGCATTGCTACGTGCACCGTCGTGTCATCCGCGGGCACCGCCTGTGTTTCAAGCAACAGCGTGTAAATTCGCTTCTCCGTAAACGCTCATACAACGTCATATGTTTGAATTTAGTGCGCAACGTGACGCCCAACGCGCCGCGTCTTCGTATACGAGGCCTTAGACGACAGCAAGCCAACTCCAAGTCCTCACGTATTGTGGCAGACCTAAATTTGAGAAGCATCAATCAATTAATCGTCAATTATTGGTTGTTTCACAATTTCAGAGGGCGAAAGACCACTATTCACCGAGCTGTATTCGTTACTAGATGAAAACTACAAGACTATAGATAATGCACAGTTCCTGAACAACAAGCGCCTTGTACAAAACTATTGGAGTCGAAGAGAAGATATTGATTTACGGATGAAGGTAAATATTTGTTTGTATTGTATTGTATTTCGGGCTGGTGTCCGCAACTCAACGACTAAAGCTACGCTAATTTTGCTTAAGGAGGGACAAATGTGTCATTCGATCCACCCCAGCCCTCAAGGAAGTCCAGTAGCGCCTTAGTGTTACTGACCATTTCACGGAGAGTACAGATACCGGCACGGATCTTGAGCGCCGACTTCTACTTGCGCAGAAGTGAAATATCGGGTCTCTTTAGTGGTATGAAGAGAGACGCGGGGGCGGGGAGTGCAATCCTTGTACAGTGATTGGCTCGCCGATGTGTACGATGCGCAAAGTGATCCCCGCTCTTTCGCCGAGCGTTCAAGATTTGCGCCGCTATCTGTACCTAGGTTCCCGAAGTACTTTGCCCTGTATCCAGCGACTACTGGGCAGCTCGGAAGCAGATGAGCTGCTGTCTCGTCTGTCCTCCTCCATGTAGGCACTCTGCAGAGTGGGCTGTCTGTAACTTCTATTATAGAGAGGTGCTTATTAAAGGTCCCGTGGTAATATTTGTTACCAAGGAGGATCTGATTAAGGCTGCGGGAAATCTGGATGCGAGAAGTACGGGACCGGCTGTTGAGGCGAAGATTTTTTTTTTTCACTACTATCACACAACGCCGTCTAGTGCCAAGTTAAGAGAGCTTGTGTTATGAGTACTAGACAACTGATACTTATATATTTCTAAATACATACATATTATAGATAAATTACACCCAGACACAGAACAAATGATCATGCTCATCACACAAACATTTGTCCTGGGTGGGAATCGAACCCACGACCTCCGGCATAGCAGTCAGGGCCACTAACCACTAGACCAACAGGCCAGTCAAATTAAGAATTAAGGAAGAACAAAAGATCAAGGGAGGCCTCCCTTATATCCAGCAATACACGTCGTAGGCATGTGACTTCCTCCTTTTGCGGAGCAGTAATACTATCGAAGGAGGCGTCCGCACGAGTGACGCGTTACTCGATAGATTAATGCTGAATGTGTGGACGACAGCCCATGCCATGGTTTTTACTCGACATGATAGCTGGATCGAGTAAAACCATATGTGAGTACAGAGCTTAAGGATAATTAACAGCTATCTAAAATTTAATTGAACCTCAAATTGCAATACAAATATTGATGTCAGATTGCGCGGCGCGGCTTGCATGTTTAAATGACATCATTTGAACAAATTGATTCGTCCTTCACCTAACAAGCGGAGTGCACTGCACTGTAGGACTTTAATAGCCCATTATTACCATTATGACGTCTTTGCATTCTTTTCTAGAAATCTTTGTTTGTTGACATGTAGCGACATCTATGTAGCCTCATAGAAATTAAAATTCACGATCCAGCCCCCCTAGCCAAGTTACAACGGTTTCGTTTCGATTCTCTTTTCTTGATCGCCTCGAGTCGGCCACGCCTCCTATTCCTTTGTTCTGACTACGTGACTGAGCGTTGAGTTGACGTCAGAACAAAGAAACCGGATGCGTGGCCCACTTGAAGCGATCGATGAAAAGAGAATCGAAACGAAACGGTTGTAACTTGGCTAGGGGGACTGTATCGCGGTATTAGAGTTGACCGCGCGATTAGAACAGCTATACTAATATTATAAAGAGGTAAAGTTTGTTCTTTGTAGGAAGTAATCTCTGAAAGTACTGGTCCGATTGCGATAATTTTTTCACTGATAGAAAGCTGCTTTATTCCTGACATAAGCTATATTTTATGTATGCGGGCGAAGCCGCGGGCAAAAGCTAGTATACAATAGTCTGAAAAACAACTTCAGGCAGTTGCCAGGACCAGACACACCTGTCTGGTCGGATGATCCCACTTTATCAATGGAGGTTTGTGGGACTTCATACATTGTATGTTTGAGTATGGTTTCCACCCTTGGTCCTGAGCGGACCATTGTGCTAGGCCATAGAGTCTCAAGACGAAAGTCTATGACCAGTGGGTGTTGCCAGTGATGACATATGGTTTCGAAACGTAGGTCGCTTACAATGGGCCTCATAAGAAGAGACTTAAAATCACCCAGAGGAAAGAGCGCTCAGAGTTTCCTTGCGTGATCGGATCAGAAATGAAGATATCCGCAGGAGAACCAAGGTTATACAAGGACATAGCACGAATAATCGCCAATCTTAAGTGGCAATAGGCAGGGCACATTGCACGCAGAACTGATGGCCGTTGGGGCCGAAAGGTTCTGGAGTAGCGACCGCGTACCGGAAGACGCAGCGTTGGAAGGCCTTCAAGATGGACCGATTATCTGGTCAGGGTCGCTGGAATCCGATGGATGCGAGACGCACAGGACCGGTCGTTGTGGCGACGCTTGGGGGAGGCCTATGTCCAGCAGTGGACGTCTTTCGGCTGAAATGATGATGATGATGATGATGATGATGATGATGGCGAAAGGCCACCAGCTGAAAGTTACATGCACTATTGTCTCCTCTTTCAAGCATGCTCTGTACAGGAGACTGTCTGTGATGTCTATAATTACTTTTACACATTGTTTCGCATACTTCATTGTTTTGGGTAAAATAAATCCCCATTGAGCCTTGAAAATATTCTTTGTGTCGCCTTTTAAATGTTTAGTTTTGTGTTCTCATGAAATAGTATTATTTACAGAGTGTTATCAATGTGATGGACAAAGAATGGCTCGGAGGCTGGGGTTGTTTGCTCACCGGCAAACTGGTAGACAAGAGTTTGAAGGAAAAGGTAGTCAAATTAGTGGACACCACAATACAGGATTGGGGGTAAGTTTTAATAACTTTCATTGAATCTACCACCTGTGTGGCTTCTGGCTTTTAAAAGAGGTGATACAAATATTGGTCATCATCCAGTGGTGTAGGTAACTATACCATCTGAGGCCCGTGGCAAAATCATTATTTGGGGCCCCTAGAAAATCGACAACTTTGTAATTAAATCACTGGAGTTACCTATTTATTAATAGTAAAGAATATTTTATGTCTGTATAAAATATTCTTTATTATTAATAAATAGGTAAGTTCTCTAATACAAGTCTCTGACGGTGGGCTTCCCATTGACGTATCTATAATGTGGTAAGGCTGGTAAAATTGATCCTTTTCTTATGACTGCGTTTAATAAATCTTAATTTACATGAATTTGTATATTTATTCCTTCAGAGCTCTAGGCCTCTTGGACCGGGGGCCCCACCGTCCCATGGGCCCGTGGAATTTGGCCAGCCTTGCCACCCTATAGTTACGCCACTGTCATCATCGTCGTGAATGCACTAAAGTGTTACGTCCACCATACATTGTATCGGGTGAAATTCAGTGGCTGTTTTAATTAGTCGCAAATTGATTCCTAGTGGATATTGGAATTGGTGTAGTTTTGTATCTCTAGCATATAGGTACATAACTGAAAGACATGTCGAATCCTTGAAACAGGCCCGATCTTGGTAAAATGGAGCTGAGATTTTTATTGTAGTAATGATCGCCTCAACGAAAACTTACTTGCTGCCAAATATTTCAAAAACATTACAATGTGACTCAACCGCATTTTAATAGAAAAGTGTATGTCGCCCAAGGGCGGGGGATGTCATAAGATGATTTTCGCACCGAAAAAAAAAAAAAAAAAAAAAAAAAAAAAAAAAAAAAAAAAAAAAAAAAAAAAAAAATCTAGGAACACCACAATCGCATACGGTGGAAGTCTGCCTCGCGCGGGCGGTACGCGCTGTGTCCGAGTGTGGCATGAGACGGTGCGGTGGTGCCAAAATGTCGGCGGCTACAAAAATAATTATTTGTACTTTTTATTTATATAAAGATGGCCGTCATAATTTCATCGCTTTCTTACGAATCCCAAATTTTAGTGGCTTAAAATATTTCTTAATTTTATTATTTCCTTTACAGTTTCATCAGACTAACACAAAAACAAAAAATACTTCTCTACAACCTAATTGAATGCTCCCCAGTGTTGCAATCACAACAAATTAAATCCTGCATTAGAAGAATATTGACCGAACATGGCAATATTGACGACGTTCGAGAAATTTTGAATATAGAATGTGGCAGTTGTTCCAAAGAGTTTAGATTTCTAAACGAACTTTGTTTAAAGTGTTTATCGAAGAGTTTTGAGAAGATCCATCATTTTGGCTTGGTTGATGGTATTAGGGCATTTTCTCAAGCTGCCTCGCAAGTGAAGGATAATGAAGAATGGGGCTTGAAGAAGGCTAAGAGACATCCCGTCATACTGATTGTTGATGAGGTGAGTTTTGAGAATTATTTTAATAGCTACGAAAGTAAAACTTTTTAAAATATCATCAAGATCACTATTTTAAGCTGAGACGATAAGTCTTCTGAGTTCGACCACCGTCTCGAGTCGTTATTGTGAGGATAGTTGCTCTGGCTCAAGGTAGAAGATGGTCTATTAAAAATTGAATTATTTTCCTATCAAATTCAAATTCTATTATTTTACACAATCCTTGAAACGTATATTCGTCTGACCAGCCCGCATGCTAACAAAGTACATTTCCCATGCGATCTCTTTCAATATCACAATATAATGTAACATAATATTCACACAACTATCACACAACGCCGTCTAGTCCCAAGCTAAGTAGAGCTTGTGTTATGAGTACTAGACAACTGATAAACATACTTAAATATTTCTAAATACATACATATTATAGATAAATTACACCCAGACACAGAACAAATGATTGTGCTCATCACACAAACATTTTTCCTGGGTGGGAATGGAACCCACGACCTCCGGCATAGCAGTCAGGGCCACTAACCGCTAGACCAACAGGCCAGTGACACATTATTTAGGTACGGTTTGGAAACTAAATTTGTGCGTGGTTGATGCCAAAGAGAATTAAATTGTACAATCCCGATGTACTTTTCTTCCTAAATCATAAACTAAAATTTTTACAGACTCTTTCTAAGGGAAAGAAGATGTTCAATTCATGTATGATTTTTTTGGTCTTAATGATCGGTTCACGACTTCGGTCTAAGCGGCGAGCGGCGCGGCGAGCGGGGCGGCATCAGTACGCGGGCGCGCGGCGCTATGAGTGGCGTCTCATGTCGTACTTCAAACATTTTCATACTTTTGATCTGGCCGCTCGCCGCCCCGCGCTTAGCTACCGCTCACAGCGGCAAAGTCGTGAACGGGCCGTAAATCAGTAGGCAATACTAAATCTCACATTCCAGATGCTCGACACCTTCCCCTGGGAGACCCTCCCCATACTGAATCAACATCCCGTTTCCCGCATGGAGAACATTCACTTCCTGTACTACCTGTACAAAATACACGAGAGTGACGTCATCGACGGGTACTTTGCTGCCAAGTGTGATGTTGGCAGATACGTTATTAATCCAGGTAAACATTTATGGAATTGAAATTACAGCAAATATTTATAGGCACAGATTTAAATACATAGTAGAGACAGCCCCCCTAGTCAAGTTACAACCAACAACAGTTTGTTCTGACGTCATCTCAACGCTCAGTGATGCGGTCAGAACAAAGGAATAGGAGGCGTGGCTGACTCGAGGCGATCGACGAAAGAGAATCGAAACGAAACGGTTGTAACTTGGCTAGGGGGCCAGGGTTGTTCAAACGTTTGGTTATACGCGTTCACATTTTATGTCAAGCGTTCATAACTGCTCACGAAGATCGCTACCGGCTTTCGATAATTGCCGACTGCTCCCGAAGATTGCCGACTACTTCCGCTGATTACCGACCGTTCCCGAAGATTGCCGACTGCTCCCGAAGATTGTCGACTGCTTCCGATGATTAACGACTGCTCTCGAAGATTGCCGACTGCTTCCAATGATTGCCTACTGGTTCACTGCTTAGAAAAACGTGCGGAGACATAGATAGCAATGACAGAGCGAAGTCAAGTAGCAATGACTTCACTCTGTCATTGCTACCTATCTATGTCTATGGGTGATTTTTAAATGACCATTATTTGATGGCTGACATATTTCCGGAGGAGAACCTCACCATATTTTGAAAAACGAGGAAAAACTGAACTGTGACGTCATCGCCTTTAAAGTTACGTGCATACAAAACATTAGGTTACGTGCGTGCGTGAGAGAAAGCGAGTTGTTCCCATCATGCTCCCACTCATAAAACTATTTGAAAAAGTCATTAAATAAATTATGAAAAAAAAATAGGTACTACTCTTATATTGTTATTTTTTGTTTAGTAAAAAATACTGCACAAAAATAAAATTTTATTTACCCAGGCATACAAGATTTCAATTTTATCTATGTTGTAGCAATGCATGGAGCTGGTATAATAATTACCATGTACGGCACAATTTCTCCAGCGGATTTCATCAAAGTTAACTGGATTCTTCAGACTTTTTTATTGGGCTGGTACCTAAATCATCAAACAATCACCCATTCTTGTAACTCAAAACATGATTTAAAAGAGTGTCCATGGCGTTGAGTTTCGTGCACGTGCTTCTTCATAGAGGTCTACTCTTTGGAACGTGCAATTTAGCTTTACTTGTTTTTTTGTCTGACATTTTGACAATTTAAAAGTGTTTATTGTTTATTTGAAACAAACGTTGGAATAAGGTGGAGTGTCATACTCTAACTGACTATAGCACGCCCCTCAGTTGTTCCAGGGCTACATTCACTCTTTTGAACAATCCTGCAGCCCTAGGGGATTCTTTAGCCAAGGAACGGAACTGATGCATCTCATTGTAAAAAATTCTCCACATTTTCTACATAGAATTATGACCCTTACATATTATAAAATAATAAATAAAATACATAAGATACATTTTTCTTTGTGTGGCTGTGATACTGGTTATAGTATGTCCCTCAGTTCGGTGTGCCTTTTGGCATAGGCTCCTCCAACTGCTTCCATTGGACTGTCCCTTGCTACCCTTGTCCAATAGGTCAGGTGGATATCGTCTTCCCATCTACTCGTTGGGTGACCCTGTTTTCTGACGCGATCTCTTGGGTACCATAGGGTCACTTGCTTGCTCCATTTATTGGCCGTGCAGCGAATCATGTGACCTGTCCAGCCCCATTTCAGATGGTCAATTCTGGTCAGGATGTCTGAAACTTTAGTTCTTTTCCTTATTTCCGTATTACTAATTCTACCCCTGAGTTGTATTCCTAGCATACTTCTCTCCATCGCTCGTTGGCATTTTGCAAGTTTCTCGCGACGGTCTTGGTTGATGACACTTACATACTTACAGAAAAGAACCTGGATCGCATGGAGAATCGCATGACATCATTCGTGGAGTACTGGTGTCCTGAGTGGAAGGGACATGTCGGAGAGCCTCCTTCGGCGCAAGACTTTATATCATATCTCAGTGACGCTGACGTGTTCTTGTAAGTCAATTAATAAATAATATCAAGGTGATCGATTAATAAATAATATACTTTTTGGGGCAAAACGTATCGATTCATATAAAATAAATAACTTTCACATAATGATCATAGAGATAAATTTTGCATGCCTTTTACAGCATATCATTTGGTCGTACGGTTTAGAAGATAATGTAGTATGTAGAATGTTCTATCCATAATTAAAGTTTTAACTACTTACCTACTCGGTGGTCAAACGCGAGCTTATCAATAATAAAAATAAAATAAATAATAGATAATAATAATTGTTTTTTTATTTCACTGTAAGCTTTCTGTTAAAAAATTACTAGACATTAAACTAAACAAATGCAATAATTAGGTCATTTTTGAACACCCTGACTCCTAAACTAGGTGTATGTCCCTGTGGCTTAGCAGTCAATGTGTGATGTGAATGTATTATATTATGACGTGACATTGACATTATGAATCTGTTGCAAAAAAGGATAGCGTTATGTATTGACTTCTATAGCTTCATCTCTTTCATAGAAGAACTATGACAGCATTTACATAATTATGATGGTGGAGGCCCTGGTTCCTGCTAATCAACACATAACGTTGCAGGTACTGCGGGCACGGTGACGGCTGCCAGCTGGGCGCGGGCGGCGGCGGGGGCGCCGGCGTGGAGGGCGCGCGGGGCGCCGCCGTGTGCGTGCTGTCGGGCTGCGGCTCGGTCAGGCTCACTACGGCAGCTCCTAGGGCTCCGCCGGCGGCCGCGCATCATCATCTGCACATAGCGGGCTGGTGAGTGTCGCACATGCGGGCACGGTGACGGCTGCCAGCTGGGCGCGGGCGGCGGCGGGGGCGCCGGCGTGGAGGGCGCGCGGGGCGCCGCCGTGTGCGTGCTGTCGGGCTGCGGCTCGGTCAGGCTCACTACGGCAGCTCCTAGGGCTCCGCCGGCGGCCGCGCATCATCATCTGCACATAGCGGGCTGGTGAGTGTCGCACATGCGGGCACGGTGACGGCTGCCAGCTGGGCGCGGGCGGCGGCGGGGGCGCCGGCGTGGAGGGCGCGCGGGGCGCCGCCGTGTGCGTGCTGTCGGGCTGCGGCTCGGTCAGGCTCACTACGGCAGCTCCTAGGGCTCCGCCGGCGGCCGCGCATCATCATCTGCACATAGCGGGCTGGTGAGTGTCGCACATGCGGGCACGGTGACGGCTGCCAGCTGGGCGCGGGCGGCGGCGGGGGCGCCGGCGTGGAGGGCGCGCGGGGCGCCGCCGTGTGCGTGCTGTCGGGCTGCGGCTCGGTCAGGCTCACTACGGCAGCTCCTAGGGCTCCGCCGGCGGCCGCGCATCATCATCTGCACATAGCGGGCTGGTGAGTGTCGCACATGCGGGCACGGTGACGGCTGCCAGCTGGGCGCGGGCGGCGGCGGGGGCGCCGGCGTGGAGGGCGCGCGGGGCGCCGCCGTGTGCGTGCTGTCGGGCTGCGGCTCGGTCAGGCTCACTACGGCAGCTCCTAGGGCTCCGCCGGCGGCCGCGCATCATCATCTGCACATAGCGGGCTGGTGAGTGTCGCACATGCGGGCACGGTGACGGCTGCCAGCTGGGCGCGGGCGTATAAATCACGGAGGTCTAAGTCCCAGCAGTGGGAACAGTATAAATCACGGAGGTCTGAGTCCCAGCAGTGAGAACAGCATTAGCCTACCTTTCCCCTCTCCATCCATCTACATGTATACACTTATGGATACTCTTTTAATAACACATTACACATTGCCAATAAAACAATGATTTTTGACGCAGAAAAAATTGTGTACCTAGATTTTTTTTGCTTTAAAAAATTTTAAGGTTTGTTTGGGTGCCTGGTTTTAACATCGAATTGTTAATTACAATCCCTTGTCTTTTCTTTTCCAGTCCTATGGTAGTGGGCATGCTATGGGAGGTTACAGACCTGGAAGTGGACAAAGTAGTGAGCACGCTGGTGTCTCTGTACGTGCCCTCCGCGGCGCCCGTGCCGTGGCAACACGTGGGCAAGACTAAGTGGAGCAATCGCGTTTTAGGTAAAGATAACTTCCTTTTTATTGTTTAGACTATTAGGCCTAGACCTAGTCCATGGACGCGTAACTTTACAGATGCGTATTCACCTGCGTGAATCTTAAGCCGGGTTTCGTTTATTAGGCAACATTTGTTAATAAACACTGTTTTTAAACAGTTTATAAACAGTGTTTCACAATGTTTTATCATGTCTGGAAACAGTTTATAAACAAAGGTGATGAAACATTGTTTAAGAAACATGTTGCTGTGTTCCCCACTTCGAATGGATAACAAGACGAAATATCTAGTAAACATGGAAGTAGTGTGGTCCAACAACCAGGTTTCAATGCTCATAGAGCTTTATCAACAGCATCATGTACTTTGGGATTTTAAAAACACCCTTAGTTACACGTTGAGAGGGCTAAATGAAAATATCCTTCAGGATTAAGGTTACCGACAAAGCTCGAAGTATGGCCAAACTCTGTAGGCATATTCAACCCTACTAAGCCAAAAAGCGGTGATTTTTAGGGTTCCGTACCTCAAAAGGAAAACAGAACCCTTATAGGATCACTTTGTTGTCTGTCTGCCTGTCTGTCATTAAAACCCTTTATCTCGGGATCGCGTGGAGGTATCGAGTTGAAATTAAAACTATATGCTCAAGTCTGCGGTCCCTTAAAGCCGTGAAAAATTCAAACTTCTGAATTGACGTAAAAAAAAAGAAACGGCCGTTGTGTCGCAAAAAACGCGTATTTCGACACTCTCAAGGGAATCAAAATTTATAGGGTACTTTCCGTTGATCCAGAATCTTGAAATTTAGCTTGAATCAAGGTCTCATAGCACAATATAGGAAAAAATCTGAAAACTGTAAATTTGTTTATTTATTTATAACTTTATGCACTAATGAAACACTGTACAAAGGCGGAGTTAATGCCTTAGGCATTTTCTACCAGTCGACCTTAGGCAGACACATAACATGGCAGGTGCAACTTAATAGAAGACTGACAGAGAGGAAATAAGAACACTATTAAATATATACTTAGATACATACATACAAATGAAGAATGAAATTGAGAGAAAAACGAATACAACAAATCAAGAGTGTTATGAATCTACCAACTTCTTGCGAAAGTGTTCTCGTGCTTTCACTTTAAAGGACAACCGACTGGTTGCCGTCCTGATGTTCAGAGGGAGCGCATTCCAAAGGGAGATCGCCTGGACAAAGAAAGAGGAATGGACAAACCCAGAGCGGTGTGTCTGACATAGTAGAAGACGATTATTTGTAGATCTAAGATTTTCATTGTGCGCAGAGCAAAGATATTACGTAAATTTGTCGTAACGTCACAAAAAAAAAAATTGCGATTCGGAAAAACTCAATTCGGAAATTGAACAGTTTTCATAGGTAAGTTTGTACGGAACCCTCAGTGACAAATACCGATAAAATACCGAAAGGCTGTGCTCCAGGGTTCTTAGTTTTATTTGTTTTGTTCCTTAAGCTGAGCATGCTTCTTTCTTTTCTTGTTTTAAATAAATTGTTGGAAGACAAGACAAAGTCGCCGTGTCGCTTTGAGTTCGCGTAAACCGTCTCGAAGTGCTTCGCAATTACGATCACGTCGTATTGCCTACGTGGCTTACTTGGTTATACTATCAGCGTTTGTTTTATTAGCTGTTGATCCCCGCATTAACGCCGGCGTTCACGCGCCATTGTCTTTCTATTGTGTCTCTAATTACGCTACTCAAAAGGTTAAATATAAATTATACCATTATTTTCTTTTCTAGACGTACCAGCAGGCGAGCAGAAGGGCCAGTTGATACCTGAGAGAGACATACTGCGCGCTGTGTGCCGCGCGCGCGGCTCCACTAACTACGTCATGATAGCCAGCAGCGTGGTGGCCAGGGGGCTGCCTGTTAGGATACGAGACTGACACTAGTAGTCATAGGTAAGCCAACTTACTGCGCGCCGTGTGCCGCGCGCGCGGCTCCACTAACTACGTCATGATAGCCAGCAGCGTGGTGGCCAGGGGGCTGCCTGTTAGGATACGAGACTGACACTAGTAGTCATAGGTAAGCCAACTTACTGCGCGCCGTGTGCCGCGCGCGCGGCTCCACTAACTACGTCATGATAGCCAGCAGCGTGGTGGCCAGGGGGCTGCCTGTTAGGATACGAGACTGACACTAGTAGTCATAGGTAAGCCAACTTACTGCGCGCCGTGTGCCGCGCGCGCGGCTCCACTAACTACGTCATGATAGCCAGCAGCGTGGTGGCCAGGGGGCTGCCTGTTAGGATACGAGACTGACACTAGTAGTCATAGGTAAGCCAACTTACTGCGCGCCGTGTGCCGCGCGCGCGGCTCCACTAACTACGTCATGATAGCCAGCAGCGTGGTGGCCAGGGGGCTGCCTGTTAGGATACGAGACTGACACTAGTAGTCATAGGTAAGCCAACTTACTGCGCGCCGTGTGCCGCGCGCGCGGCTCCACTAACTACGTCATGATAGCCAGCAGCGTGGTGGCCAGGGGGCTGCCTGTTAGGATACGAGACTGACACTAGTAGTCATAGGTAAGCCAACTTACTGCGCGCCGTGTGCCGCGCGCGCGGCTCCACTAACTACGTCATGATAGCCAGCAGCGTGGTGGCCAGGGGGCTGCCTGTTAGGATACGAGACTGACACTAGTAGTCATAGGTAAGCCAACTTACTGCGCGCCGTGTGCCGCGCGCGCGGCTCCACTAACTACGTCATGATAGCCAGCAGCGTGGTGGCCAGGGGGCTGCCTGTTAGGATACGAGACTGACACTAGTAGTCATAGGTAAGCCAACTTACTGCGCGCCGTGTGCCGCGCGCGCGGCTCCACTAACTACGTCATGATAGCCAGCAGCGTGGTGGCCAGGGGGCTGCCTGTTAGGATACGAGACTGACACTAGTAGTCATAGGTAAGCCAACTTACTGCGCGCCGTGTGCCGCGCGCGCGGCTCCACTAACTACGTCATGATAGCCAGCAGCGTGGTGGCCAGGGGGCTGCCTGTTAGGATACGAGACTGACACTAGTAGTCATAGGTAAGCCAACTTACTGCGCGCCGTGTGCCGCGCGCGCGGCTCCACTAACTACGTCATGATAGCCAGCAGCGTGGTGGCCAGAGGGCTGCCTGTTAGGATACGAGACTGACACTAGTAGTCATAGGTAAGCCAACTTACTGCGCGCCGTGTGCCGCGCGCGCGGCTCCACTAACTACGTCATGATAGCCAGCAGCGTGGTGGCCAGGGGGCTGCCTGTTAGGATACGAGACTGACACTAGTAGTCATAGGTAAGCCAACTTACTGCGCGCCGTGTGCCGCGCGCGTGACTCCACTAACTACGTCATGATAGGAGGCTGCCTGTTAGGATACGAGACTGACACTAGTAGTCATAGGTAAGCCAACTTACTGCGCGCCGTGTGCCGCGCGCGCGGCTCCACTAACTACGTCATGATAGGCAGCAGCGTGGTGGCCAGGAGGCTGCCTGTTAGGATACGAGACTGACACTAGTAGTCATAGGTAAGCCAACTTACTGCGCGCCGTGTGCCGCGCGCGCGGCTCCACTAACTACGTCATGATAGCCAGCAGCGTGGTGGCCAGGGGGCTGCCTGTTAGGATACGAGACTGACACTAGTAGTCATAGGTAAGCCAACTTACTGCGCGCCGTGTGCCGCGCGCGCGGCTCCACTAACTACGTCATGATAGCCAGCAGCGTGGTGGCCAGGGGGCTGCCTGTTAGGATACGAGACTGACACTAGTAGTCATAGGTAAGCCAACTTACTGCGCGCCGTGTGCCGCGCGCGCGGCTCCACTAACTACGTCATGATAGCCAGCAGCGTGGTGGCCAGGGGGCTGCCTGTTAGGATACGAGACTGACACTAGTAGTCATAGGTAAGCTAACTTACTGCGCGCCGTGTGCCGCGCGCGCGGCTCCACTAACTATGTCATGATAGCCAGCAGCGTGGTGGCCAGGGGGCTGCCTGTTAGGATACGAGACTGACACTAGTAGTCATAGGTAAGCCAACTTACTGCGCGCCGTGTGCCGCGCGCGCGGCTCCACTAACTACGTCATGATAGCCAGCAGCGTGGTGGCCAGGGGGCTGCCTGTTAGGATACGAGACTGACACTAGTAGTCATAGGTAAGCCAACTTACTGCGCGCCGTGTGCCGCGCGCGCGGCTCCACTAACTACGTCATGATAGCCAGCAGCGTGGTGGCCAGGGGGCTGCCTGTTAGGATACGAGACTGACACTAGTAGTCATAGGTAAGCCAACTTACTGCGCGCCGTGTGCCGCGCGCGCGGCTCCACTAACTACGTCATGATAGCCAACAGCGTGGTGGCCAGGGGGCTGCCTGTTAGGATACGAGACTGACACTAGTAGTCATAGGTAAGCCAACTTACTGCGCGCCGTGTGCCGCGCGCGCGGCTCCACTAACTACGTCATGATAGCCAGCAGCGTGGTGGCCAGGGGGCTGCCTGTTAGGATACGAGACTGACACTAGTAGTCATAGGTAAGCCAACTTACTGCGCGCCGTGTGCCGCGCGCGCGGCTCCACTAACTACGTCATGATAGCCAGCAGCGTGGTGGCCAGGGGGCTGCCTGTTAGGATACGAGACTGACACTAGTAGTCATAGGTAAGCCAACTTACTGCGCGCCGTGTGCCGCGCGCGCGGCTCCACTAACTACGTCATGATAGCCAGCAGCGTGGTGGCCAGGGGGCTGCCTGTTAGGATACGAGACTGACACTAGTAGTCATAGGTAAGCCAACTTACTGCGCGCCGTGTGCCGCGCGCGCGGCTCCACTAACTACGTCATGATAGCCAGCAGCGTGGTGGCCAGGGGGCTGCCTGTTAGGATACGAGACTGACACTAGTAGTCATAGGTAAGCCAACTTACTGCGCGCCGTGTGCCGCGCGCGCGGCTCCACTAACTACGTCATGATAGCCAGCAGCGTGGTGGCCAGGGGGCTGCCTGTTAGGATACGAGACTGACACTAGTAGTCATAGGTAAGCCAACTTACTGCGCGCCGTGTGCCGCGCGCGCGGCTCCACTAACTACGTCATGATAGCCAGCAGCGTGGTGGCCAGGGGGCTGCCTGTTAGGATACGAGACTGACACTAGTAGTCATAGGTAAGCCAACTTACTGCGCGCCGTGTGCCGCGCGCGCGGCTCCACTAACTACGTCATGATAGCCAGCAGCGTGGTGGCCAGGGGGCTGCCTGTTAGGATACGAGACTGACACTAGTAGTCATAGGTAAGCCAACTTACTGCGCGCCGTGTGCCGCGCGCGCGGCTCCACTAACTACGTCATGATAGCCAGCAGCGTGGTGGCCAGGGGGCTGCCTGTTAGGATACGAGACTGACACTAGTAGTCATAGGTAAGCCAACTTACTGCGCGCCGTGTGCCGCGCGCGCGGCTCCACTAACTACGTCATGATAGCCAGCAGCGTGGTGGCCAGAGGGCTGCCTGTTAGGATACGAGACTGACACTAGTAGTCATAGGTAAGCCAACTTACTGCGCGCCGTGTGCCGCGCGCGCGGCTCCACTAACTACGTCATGATAGCCAGCAGCGTGGTGGCCAGGGGGCTGCCTGTTAGGATACGAGACTGACACTAGTAGTCATAGGTAAGCCAACTTACTGCGCGCCGTGTGCCGCGCGCGTGACTCCACTAACTACGTCATGATAGGAGGCTGCCTGTTAGGATACGAGACTGACACTAGTAGTCATAGGTAAGCCAACTTACTGCGCGCCGTGTGCCGCGCGCGCGGCTCCACTAACTACGTCATGATAGGCAGCAGCGTGGTGGCCAGGAGGCTGCCTGTTAGGATACGAGACTGACACTAGTAGTCATAGGTAAGCCAACTTACTGCGCGCCGTGTGCCGCGCGCGCGGCTCCACTAACTACGTCATGATAGCCAGCAGCGTGGTGGCCAGGGGGCTGCCTGTTAGGATACGAGACTGACACTAGTAGTCATAGGTAAGCCAACTTACTGCGCGCCGTGTGCCGCGCGCGCGGCTCCACTAACTACGTCATGATAGCCAGCAGCGTGGTGGCCAGGGGGCTGCCTGTTAGGATACGAGACTGACACTAGTAGTCATAGGTAAGCCAACTTACTGCGCGCCGTGTGCCGCGCGCGCGGCTCCACTAACTACGTCATGATAGCCAGCAGCGTGGTGGCCAGGGGGCTGCCTGTTAGGATACGAGACTGACACTAGTAGTCATAGGTAAGCTAACTTACTGCGCGCCGTGTGCCGCGCGCGCGGCTCCACTAACTATGTCATGATAGCCAGCAGCGTGGTGGCCAGGGGGCTGCCTGTTAGGATACGAGACTGACACTAGTAGTCATAGGTAAGCCAACTTACTGCGCGCCGTGTGCCGCGCGCGCGGCTCCACTAACTACGTCATGATAGCCAGCAGCGTGGTGGCCAGGGGGCTGCCTGTTAGGATACGAGACTGACACTAGTAGTCATAGGTAAGCCAACTTACTGCGCGCCGTGTGCCGCGCGCGCGGCTCCACTAACTACGTCATGATAGCCAGCAGCGTGGTGGCCAGGGGGCTGCCTGTTAGGATACGAGACTGACACTAGTAGTCATAGGTAAGCCAACTTACTGCGCGCCGTGTGCCGCGCGCGCGGCTCCACTAACTACGTCATGATAGCCAACAGCGTGGTGGCCAGGGGGCTGCCTGTTAGGATACGAGACTGACACTAGTAGTCATAGGTAAGCCAACTTACTGCGCGCCGTGTGCCGCGCGCGCGGCTCCACTAACTACGTCATGATAGCCAGCAGCGTGGTGGCCAGGGGGCTGCCTGTTAGGATACGAGACTGACACTAGTAGTCATAGGTAAGCCAACTTACTGCGCGCCGTGTGCCGCGCGCGCGGCTCCACTAACTACGTCATGATAGCCAGCAGCGTGGTGGCCAGGGGGCTGCCTGTTAGGATACGAGACTGACACTAGTAGTCATAGGTAAGCCAACTTACTGCGCGCCGTGTGCCGCGCGCGCGGCTCCACTAACTACGTCATGATAGCCAGCAGCGTGGTGGCCAGGGGGCTGCCTGTTAGGATACGAGACTGACACTAGTAGTCATAGGTAAGCCAACTTACTGCGCGCCGTGTGCCGCGCGCGCGGCTCCACTAACTACGTCATGATAGCCAGCAGCGTGGTGGCCAGGGGGCTGCCTGTTAGGATACGAGACTGACACTAGTAGTCATAGGTAAGCCAACTTACTGCGCGCCGTGTGCCGCGCGCGCGGCTCCACTAACTACGTCATGATAGCCAGCAGCGTGGTGGCCAGGGGGCTGCCTGTTAGGATACGAGACTGACACTAGTAGTCATAGGTAAGCCAACTTACTGCGCGCCGTGTGCCGCGCGCGCGGCTCCACTAACTACGTCATGATAGCCAGCAGCGTGGTGGCCAGGGGGCTGCCTGTTAGGATACGAGACTGACACTAGTAGTCATAGGTAAGCCAACTTACTGCGCGCCGTGTGCCGCGCGCGCGGCTCCACTAACTACGTCATGATAGCCAGCAGCGTGGTGGCCAGGGGGCTGCCTGTTAGGATACGAGACTGACACTAGTAGTCATAGGTAAGCCAACTTACTGCGCGCCGTGTGCCGCGCGCGCGGCTCCACTAACTACGTCATGATAGCCAGCAGCGTGGTGGCCAGGGGGCTGCCTGTTAGGATACGAGACTGACACTAGTAGTCATAGGTAAGCCAACTTACTGCGCGCCGTGTGCCGCGCGCGCGGCTCCACTAACTACGTCATGATAGCCAGCAGCGTGGTGGCCAGAGGGCTGCCTGTTAGGATACGAGACTGACACTAGTAGTCATAGGTAAGCCAACTTACTGCGCGCCGTGTGCCGCGCGCGCGGCTCCACTAACTACGTCATGATAGCCAGCAGCGTGGTGGCCAGGGGGCTGCCTGTTAGGATACGAGACTGACACTAGTAGTCATAGGTAAGCCAACTTACTGCGCGCCGTGTGCCGCGCGCGTGACTCCACTAACTACGTCATGATAGGAGGCTGCCTGTTAGGATACGAGACTGACACTAGTAGTCATAGGTAAGCCAACTTACTGCGCGCCGTGTGCCGCGCGCGCGGCTCCACTAACTACGTCATGATAGGCAGCAGCGTGGTGGCCAGGAGGCTGCCTGTTAGGATACGAGACTGACACTAGTAGTCATAGGTAAGCCAACTTACTGCGCGCCGTGTGCCGCGCGCGCGGCTCCACTAACTACGTCATGATAGCCAGCAGCGTGGTGGCCAGGGGGCTGCCTGTTAGGATACGAGACTGACACTAGTAGTCATAGGTAAGCCAACTTACTGCGCGCCGTGTGCCGCGCGCGCGGCTCCACTAACTACGTCATGATAGCCAGCAGCGTGGTGGCCAGGGGGCTGCCTGTTAGGATACGAGACTGACACTAGTAGTCATAGGTAAGCCAACTTACTGCGCGCCGTGTGCCGCGCGCGCGGCTCCACTAACTACGTCATGATAGCCAGCAGCGTGGTGGCCAGGGGGCTGCCTGTTAGGATACGAGACTGACACTAGTAGTCATAGGTAAGCTAACTTACTGCGCGCCGTGTGCCGCGCGCGCGGCTCCACTAACTATGTCATGATAGCCAGCAGCGTGGTGGCCAGGGGGCTGCCTGTTAGGATACGAGACTGACACTAGTAGTCATAGGTAAGCCAACTTACTGCGCGCCGTGTGCCGCGCGCGCGGCTCCACTAACTACGTCATGATAGCCAGCAGCGTGGTGGCCAGGGGGCTGCCTGTTAGGATACGAGACTGACACTAGTAGTCATAGGTAAGCCAACTTACTGCGCGCCGTGTGCCGCGCGCGCGGCTCCACTAACTACGTCATGATAGCCAGCAGCGTGGTGGCCAGGGGGCTGCCTGTTAGGATACGAGACTGACACTAGTAGTCATAGGTAAGCCAACTTACTGCGCGCCGTGTGCCGCGCGCGCGGCTCCACTAACTACGTCATGATAGCCAACAGCGTGGTGGCCAGGGGGCTGCCTGTTAGGATACGAGACTGACACTAGTAGTCATAGGTAAGCCAACTTACTGCGCGCCGTGTGCCGCGCGCGCGGCTCCACTAACTACGTCATGATAGCCAGCAGCGTGGTGGCCAGGGGGCTGCCTGTTAGGATACGAGACTGACACTAGTAGTCATAGGTAAGCCAACTTACTGCGCGCCGTGTGCCGCGCGCGCGGCTCCACTAACTACGTCATGATAGCCAGCAGCGTGGTGGCCAGGGGGCTGCCTGTTAGGATACGAGACTGACACTAGTAGTCATAGGTAAGCCAACTTACTGCGCGCCGTGTGCCGCGCGCGCGGCTCCACTAACTACGTCATGATAGCCAGCAGCGTGGTGGCCAGGGGGCTGCCTGTTAGGATACGAGACTGACACTAGTAGTCATAGGTAAGCCAACTTACTGCGCGCCGTGTGCCGCGCGCGCGGCTCCACTAACTACGTCATGATAGCCAGCAGCGTGGTGGCCAGGGGGCTGCCTGTTAGGATACGAGACTGACACTAGTAGTCATAGGTAAGCCAACTTACTGCGCGCCGTGTGCCGCGCGCGCGGCTCCACTAACTACGTCATGATAGCCAGCAGCGTGGTGGCCAGGGGGCTGCCTGTTAGGATACGAGACTGACACTAGTAGTCATAGGTAAGCCAACATACTGCGCGCCGTGTGCCTCGCCCCCCCTCTCCCTCACCTCGTCCTCTCTTAGTGCTCGCCGACATCATAAAAGTAAACCTTATGAGCAAAATTAAATGCAAAATTTCATGCTCTTAGTCCCAGTAGTTTCGACTATGCGTTGAAATGTCAGTCAGTTTGTTTCTCTTTTTTATATATTTATACATTTCACTAAAATGAGAACAAAAGGGAATGAAACTTTTGCCATACATAGCTGGCATATTTTTTTTTTCTTTTCGCCAACCGTAAAACCTAGGCCGTATCTTAAAGGACTGTATAAGAAATCAATAGTAAAAAGAATTATGTCTACCAACTATAACTGAATGAAGTTAGAGACTATTTAATAGATCGCTATTGTTTTTTATCAGGCGTTAATTTTCTTAAAAAATATATTCTATGTTTGATATTTTAAGTTTATCATTGTTAAATATGCTACACGGTTTCTCTAATGAGTTATTCTGCATCGTAACGCCTGTCAAAAAAGTACTAGCAATGCTTCTATAGGTATCTTCGTTCGGTTACGGTTTAAAGACCTGGTTCTTTTTGTTGCTATTGATTCCTCGTATTGTCCTCTAACTTATAACCTAGGTTTCATTACTGGCGAAAAGAAAAAAGTAAATCATACGAATATTTTGCATTGGCTTTTAAAACCAAGGTAAACTAATCTTTATACTTCGACATTAGGGCGAGTTAACGTATAAATAGACAGACCCAGTAAGCGCCATTTATAATGATTTCTTTATTGTTTCAGGTGGCAAAAGAGAACTGATTTACATAAGGAATGACTGATATTCATATTGAATAACTGTGTTAAGGAGTTTATTAGTCAATCGATTTTTTAATAATTTGTAATAGGTATGTATTAAATATGTATAGATGTAATTAGTCCGAAGAATCGCCAAATTTAAATGGTAGTTATGTGTTTGCACCACCCTCAGGTCGAGTGGTAGAAAATGCTTAAGTTCGCCTTTGTACAGTGTTTCTTACTAGTGCACAAAGTTTTACTAAATAAATAAATTTCTGTGTGCCAAATAACTAAGTTCATTCAGTCGAAGACATTTTCGCACATACTCAAAAGATTTGGTTTTTTTATACTGTTTATGGTTTAGTTATTGAATAACTGTGTCCTTTTCTTACCTGAGGCTAATGTGGTTCTCTTTTTAACAATATCAATATTGTTGAAGCCTTAAGCTAGAACTTCATTAGACCGACGCACACGTGGACCACGATCTGATGTGTACGTAGAACGACGTCGCGTGGCGTGGATCTAGTGTAGTTGTACAAGTCTACTTTCCTTATAAAATGTATGGAGACCGACGCGCCCACATTGGCGTACGTGGTACACGTGTGCGCAGTGTAGTTCTACCTTTACTGTCTATGGACGCATAGCTTCGTAGATGCTTCAAAATACGCCAGACAGCTTGAGCAGTACAGCGTACTGATGTCGACAGCTTCATAGCTTTATATGTAAGCTGTGAGCAGGCTTCAGAGGCGTAGCGAGGACTAATTTAGACGTTGGCGAAGGCACATCCGCGAGGCTTTTTTCTTTCATAAATTCTAAAAAGAGACAGCGACTGTCGCAACCCAATGTTCGACCACATCGTCGATTACCATCAGGTGAAATAGTGATCAAACGCGAGCCTAACAATTATAAAAAAACCCTAGTTCTTAAAGAGACCTCGCTTGTGCTAGGTCCCTTTGGGTGCGAGGCCATGGGTGAGGGCCCTATTCGCCCACGCTTAGCTTCGCTACTGGCAAGCGTACACCAAACGTATAATGGCGAATACGCGTCTATGAAGCTATGCGTCCGTGGACGGTGTAAGTTAGGTCTAAGATGTAAGTTTTGTAAATAATATATATACAGCAAGGGTCTGTTATTGCTAAAAATAAAACTATCGTTTGTTTTAATGTTTTTTTTTTCTTGGTTTCTCATTCGGTTTGTACTGCATTTAAAGTGTTAAGTTTAAAAAGTAAATTCCGGTCGCGTAGGGTCGCGACCAAATAGTCCATTTCGTCAGCTCTTCTGTCACCTATAGCGATTGAAGAGCAAAATGAAATGGAGTACCCAATCGCAAATACACGACTCTGGCGGATAGGACACGAAAATACTCTTCGAACCAATCCGATGCGGTTGGTCCGGTTAAAAATAATAATCCCGCCTAAAACTACTTGTAAGATCGCAGGACGCAAGTCTGTTGGAAGAAATTTCTTGTGAAATAAGCACCTTTATACAAATTTTTATATTGATCTGGCTTATTCTGTGTGTGTACATAAATATAAAGAAAATAACATTTTTAATGTTTCTTTAATACGTAAGGAAGCGGAGAAACTGAGCATTGCATTTAAAGATGAGTATATTTAAAACTACTTTACTACTTTAGTCTTAAAACTTGCGTACATTTTGTGTTCAAGTTGGGTTTGAGAGGTTCTCAACTCCAAAATATTTAAAGAAACTCAAGGCGGGTGTTTGAAACCCTTTAACCGCCCACGAGGTTCGACGAGTGTTTTCGTGTCTTATTCGCCAGGGTCGTGTGTTTGCGACTGGGTACTCGATCTCGTTTAGCTCTTCAATCCCCGTATGCGACAGAAAAGCCGATGACATGGAGTATTTGGTCGTGGATGTGCGACCCTGGTGGAATAAACGCGAGAGTTTGTTGCGGTTAAGGTGAACGATATTGTATACGGCAGATGCGTGTGTCCATGTGTTTACTGCACGGGGATGCTCTCCCGCGGCCGCTGTGCGGCGGCGGCGCGCGCGCGGCGGCGGCGGGACGACGGCGGCGTGCGCTCCTTGGACTCTAGCTGACGCTGGATCAGCTGGGGAACATATAACTATAGTTATAAACACGCAATAATAAAATTGCTGCTACTAAGCGTGAAGTATTGGGTTCGATTTCCGAGTCAGAGTAACAGAGGTTTATGTCCTCAAGATTTTTAAAGTAACCAGAATCATGACATTACATCATACTGGATTTTATTGATATTACATTACTAGAATTTTATTGACATAATTTTTTTTTTGACATTATTTACATTTTATTGACATTATTCACACTTTATTGACATTATTTATATTTTATTGACATTATTCACACTTTATTGACATTATTTACATTTTATTGATATTATTTACGTTTTATTGACATTTAGCTTTTTCATTATTGTATTTAAACTATGATAATAGTGTGATGACAAATAATGTGGAATGTAATTTTATTTATTTACCTGGCAAGTTGCTGTACCAGCATGTCTATATAAATAGATTTTTATTTCTTAATTATTAGTATAGTATTGTGGTTTTTGAATGTTTTATTATATTGTTAAATTTTCAACCATTCGACACAAATGTTGATGAAATGAATAAATAAATCCATTTCTTTTTTGGAATTCCCTGCAGGAATCTGTGTTCTCAACACTCGGTCATGTTCAGTCTCGCTATTGAATTGAAAATATTTCTATGGCTTCTGCTATAGCTTACCTCATCCAGTTTGATGACATCGATGATCTCGAACACTTTCTTCTCCAAGCTCTTGATGTAGAGGCGCGCGTTGATCACGTTGATGTCGAACCGTCTGCCCAGCAGCTTGAGCAGCGGCAGCGAGTCGCAGTCCGAGGACCTGGAAACATTTTATAAAGAAATGGAACTTAGCATCATCATTTCAGCCGAAAGACGTCCACTGCTGGACATAGGCCTCCCCCAAGCGTCGCCACAGCGAACGGTCCTGTGCGTCTCGCATCCATCGGACTCCCGCAACCGTTACCAAGTCATCGGTCCACCTTGTAGGAGGCCTTCCAACGCTACGTCTTCCGGTACGTGGTCGCCATTCCAGAACCTTCCGTCCCCAACGGCCATCTGTTCTGCGAGCAATGTGCCCTGCCCATTGCCACTTTAGTTTGGCGATTCTTCGTGCTATGTCGGCAACCTTGGTTCTCCTGCGGATATCCTCATTCCTGATTCGATCACGCAAGGAAACTCCGAGCATAGCCCTCTCCATTGCCCTTTGGGTGACTTTAAGCCTTCTAATGAGGCCCATTGTAAGCGACCACGTTTCGGAGCCATATGTCATCACTGGCAACACGCACTGGTCATAGACTTTCGTCTTGAGACACTGTGGTATATTGGACGAGAAGACACCGCGCAGCTTCCCGAACGCTGCCCAGCCGAGTCGGATTCGACGATTGATCTCTTTCTCGAAGTTAGACCTTCCCAACTGGACCGTCTGTCCCAGGTAAACGTAGTCGTCTACAACTTCGAGTGTAGAGTCCCCGACCTTGATAGGAGTGGGTGCTACATGGCTGTTTACCATGACTTTGGTTTTGTCCATGTTCATTTTAAGTCCCACTCTTTCGGAAGCTCTACTGAGGTCACCAAGCATTGTACTGAGCTCCTCCGTAGTCTCAGCCATGACTACTATGTCGTCGGAAAACCGAAGGTGAGTGATGTACTCGCCATTGACATTAATGCCTAGCCCTCTCCATTCCAAAACCTTAAAGACATCCTCCATTGCTGCCGTGAACAGTTTCGGAGAAATAACGTCTCCCTGCCTCACACCCCGCTGCAAGAGGATAGGTTTCGAGGTCTGGTCTTGTAGTCGGACTGACATAGTGGCGTTTTTGTACAAACACTTCAGCACTTCGATATACCGATAGTCAATTTGGCACCGTTGGAGAGACTGCAGTACAGCCCAAGTTTCAATCGAATCAAAGGCTTTCTCGTAGTCCACAAACGCTAAGCAGAGAGGCTGGTTATACTCCTCAGTCTTCTGTATAACCTGCCGCAGCGTATGTATGTGGTCCACGGTGCTGAAGCCTTTTCGAAATCCGGCTTGTTCGGGAGGCTGGAAGTCGTCGAACCTGCGCGCGAGACGATTCGTGATGACTCTGGAAAACAGCTTGTAGACATGGCTCAGAAGCGAGATGGGCCTATAATTCTTAAGCAGGGCATTATCGCCCTTCTTAAAGAAGAGTACCACCACGCCTCTGCTCCACGCCTGTGGCGTTTTTCCCTCGAGTATGACGGAATCAAATAGCTTCTGAAGGGCCTTAAGGACCGGTTTTCCACCCGCCTTCAGGAGTTCGGCCGTAATTCCGTCCTCACCCGACGCCTTGTTGTTTTTCAGCTGCTTCAGAGCCATCCTAATCTCGTACAGGCTGACGTCCGGGATATCTTCGGTATCGGAACTTAGCATGGACAATAAAAACTAGCGAAATAATAGTGTTGCAAACCATCACACATCTGTGTTTTGTGATGGCCAAAACCGGAAATCTTCAAATCTCGAGATTATTGTTAATTTTAGGCAAGCGTAGACCAGACATCGTCTACCACAGCAGCATCACTTACCACCAGGTAAGAAAGTGGCTAAACACTTTCCCGAAAAAAACCTTTCTATAAAAAAAATATATAAAGACATGTTTATTTTTGTTTGAGTAATGAAAAAAACTCCAAACTGTTGGACTGGACCGATTTTAAAAATTCTATCACTAGTAGAATGCTTCTATTATCGCTGAGTAACACACTGTGGACTATATTTCGCTATGTTGTCCTATTTTCGGCGATATGGACGTCGTCGCAGACTGGTCTCCAGTGTAGCACGAATTTGTTCTGACCAACGTATCCGACTCATGCCCCTGTGTCCTTCCCATCTGCTTTTTCTGTCAGCAGCCACTTTTCTAGGTTATCACCTCTCTTTCTGGCAATGTGGCCAAAGAATTAAAAAATTCTTTAGCATAATTGGTGAGTCTAATGGGTAAGTTGAGTTCGGGTATTATGGAGTCGTTGGTCCGATGCTCTGTCCAGTAGATTCTGAACATTTTCCTCCAACACCACATCTCAAAAGCGTTACCGTTGCTGGATCAACGGTAAGCTTTTTTAAGGGTCCAGGTCTCTGTACCAAACAGGAAGATGGAGAATATGAGGGTGGTGACGAGCTTTCTCTTGGACTTACGCGAGATGTCCAGACGCGATGCAGCTGTGACATAGCGCTCTTTGCCATCCCAATACGTCTTCTTTTGCCTACACGACCCATTGTTTGTTATGGCAGAGCCCAGGTAGACAAACTCGATTACTCTTTCCAGGTTTAGTGAGGCAGACAGAGTGAGAGACTTCAGGCCACAACCATGACTTTAAAAAAAGCTAGTAATGTATAAAGTAAATGGTGATAGTAAAGCTGAAGTACTTAGAATAGGAAATCTTACAGAGCCAAAGCATGTATCTGTTGCAGCAGTGTGGCCAGCACTTGTGAGCTTTTGTCATAGGTGGCTCGAGCGCTGGCGGTGGCTTTACGCTTCTCCTCCAGGCTACTGCGCAGAGACTCGACGCTTTCCTGCTGCTGGAAGAGTTTCGCTTGGTGCTTGGCATTTTCTTCCTCTGTGAAGGGAGAAATAGAATACTGAATCTGTAGAAGAAACAATCAACCTTTTATTAGTCATTAGTTCCCCCGCCCTTGGGCGGAGCGGAAGATAGTGTCAAATTTTTACTGCCTAAAAACCCACTCCTGTTTCTTCTTTGCTATTTTTCCAGGGCCCCGGGGATCTCTTTCGCATCACCCATGGCCCCAGTAGGCTTCGACCCTGCTGGGCCCCTACGGTTGCTGACATCTCCTTGAGGCGCGCGTGGAACACTACGCGCCGTCGACGACTTGGGCCCGGTCCGGACGGTTACCGGACGATCGGACGACGAGCCACCCATTGCTCGCCGCCCGCAAATGCATTGAAAGAGCGTTAAGCTCCGTACAGAAGAAGCTTCTATCTTGAATGGTCATTTTCTACGGAAAGTCGTCCACAGCTGGACATAGGTGTCCCAACAAATATCGCCATAAAAACAGCTGATCTGTAGTCTCCGATTTCAACTGGTTCTTACAAACCCTATTCACGTTATTGGTCGTGTCAGTGGCAGGTAAACAAATGTTTTTTTTTTTTAATTTATATAAATCAGTGCTTGACTGCGATCCCACCTGATGGTAAGCAGTGATGCAATCGTTGATGGTGAGGCGCACTAGTTTATTAAGAGCCTATTCACTCTAGCCTTGAAGACACCTAATTTATAGTTGGACGGGAAGACCGCAGCAGGCAAATTGTTCCAGTCCTTCGATGTAGGTACGCGGTATAAACGACGAAGCGAAACGCTTAGTCCGGACCGTTGAAGTTTCAACAATGATCTAGCACATGCACCGCCATCAGCAAGACGACTAAATATCCTTACCGATGTTAACTTGAAGCAGCTTGACGTTATCGCTGAGGTTCTTGAGCTCAGTGCAGACCTCGTTGATGTAGTTGAACAGAGCGTAGTTCTCTTCCTCACGACGAGTGAACTCCTGGATCAGCTTGTCCACGTCCTCTTCGCCAGCGAACTCCTGAAAATATAAGTGATGTTTGAAAATGTCTTAGAAAAGAATTAAGGGGCTGTTTATGAGGCTGCGCGATTGTTCCAAAGAGTTAGTTATGCAAAGTCTCTTAGTAAATATTTATTCGAATGAGGCAGGTCCAAAAATCTGTACATAATGTGCCCTTTTTTACTTAGAACTTATAAGCTAACTTGCAAGGTCTTTTTTGGGTGGGAAAATCATCTAATGACATCCCCGCTCTTGGGCGTAGCGAGAGGGCGTGTCAGACTTTTACTGACTAAAAACCCACTCCTGTTCTTTCTTTGCCATTGTTCCAGGGCCCCGGGGATCTCTTTCGCATCACCCATGGCCCCAGTAGGCTTCGACCCTGTTGGACCCCTATGGTTGCTGACATCTTGAGGTGCGCGTGGAATACTACGCGCTCTCGACTACTTGGGCTGGACGGTCGGACGACGAGCTACCCATTGCTCGCCGTCCGCAACTTGCAAGGCCTGAATCGACTCTTTATTGAAGAATTAGTCATCATCTTTAACCCAAAAGATGTCCACTTCTGTTATGTATAGACCGCCTCCTATAATTACCACGAATAACTATTGGTTTATAACACCAATATTGGTCAGTAACACCAAGGCGCTGCTTTTCTTCCTTGAAGAGCTGGAGCGTATCGAATGACATACTTATCAAATCAAAATACGCGCTTTGGACGTGGAGTTGCGGACATCAGCCCGACTTACAATACAATACAGAGCTTTCTCGCCAGCCCCCCTAGCCAAGTTACAATTGTTTCGTTTCGATTTTCTTTTCGTTGATCTCCTCGAGTCGGCCACACCTCCTATTCCTTTGTTCTGACCACGTGACTGAGCGTTGAAATGACGTCAGTACAAAGGAATCGGAGGCGTGGCCGACTCGAGGCGGCCGACGAAAAGAGAATAGAAACAAAACAGTTGTAACTTGGCTAGGGGGGGCTGGTATATATCAAGTTCAATCTTGACTTGGACTAGGTGGTGTATTTCCTTCGTCCGCCGTCCCCCATCCTCGTCCGCCGTCCCCCATCCAGCAAGACCCGAGGCGGCAGCGCGTAGTGTTCCACGCGCGCCTCTATTGGACGTCGCGGGGGGAGGACACCTCACACTCCCCCCGGCTTGAGGTGGCCCGCGTAGGCGGGCCGGCACTAGCCGGGGATCATGGATGGCGTATCAGCTCCCACGATCCCCGGTCCAAGTGTGGGAGGGAACACCGAGGTGGTTTTTAGTCAGTAAGAGTCTGACAGACCCCTTCACATGCCCCAGGCGAAGGACATCCATGAGGATTTTCCAACCCGGCAACAAAAAAAAAAAAAAAGGTGGTGTATTTCCTTACCTTGATAGCATCAAGGATGTTGACATAGTTATTGTAGATCCTCATCTCCTCCTCTTGCTGCTCCAACTTCTTGGCCTCGGCCTTAGCGTCGGCCGCCGTCAGTCTGACTGTGCCCTTAGTGCGCAGGAACTCTTCCAGTTTCAAACTATGGTCTAGTTGACGCTGGAGTTCACGGACTTCCTGTGAAATGTTTGACGGAAATTATCATTTTCAACTAATAACCAATATTATCTACTTTACTGGATGACATAGGCATATTTGAACCCAAAGGTAATTGACTGGTAGAGAATGTCTTGTTGCATTAAGTCCGCCTATGTACCACTACTGTACATGAAATAAATATTTGATTTTGAGGGTACCGTGCCTCAAAAGGAAAAAAATCTTATAGAAACACTTTGTTATCCATCTGTCGGTCTGTCAAGACCCTTTATCTCGGAAACGCGTGAAGGTTTCGATTTGAAATCGCAAAAAGTGTTTTTTTTGTGACATAACTACTTTACCGTTTTCAGATTTTTGTCCTATACTTGTGCTATGAGACCTTACTTCATGCTAAATTTCAGGATTCTATGTAAACGGGAAGTACCCTATGAATTTTGATTCCCTTGAGAGTGTCGAAATTTATGTTTTTAGCGCCATAAACGGCTGTATCTTTTTTTTGTTAACTCAGAAGTTTGATTTTTTCGCAACTTCAAGGGACCGCAGACCTGAATATATGGTTTTAATTTCAACTCGATACCTCCACGCGTTCCCGAGATGAAGGGTCTTTACAGACAGACAGACTGACAACAAAGTGATCCTATAAGGGTTCCGTTTTTTTCCTTTATCAGTCAGGTACGAAACTCTAAAAGACTGCAGGGCTGATGCCCGCTAGGGCCAGGGGGGAATTTCTGAAAAGGGAACCGGTATTCCTAGACCGCAAAGGGCAAGTAAAGGGACACAGGTGTGGTTTTATTCAGTAAAAGTCTGACACACCCTCGCGCTCCACCATAGAGCGAGAGAAATCATTAGATGATATCCTACCTCTTAAAAAAGGAACCATATAGCAATGAATCGACTAATTGTGTGATGATATTACACAAATAGTCGATTCATTGCTATGAGATTATTATAAAAACTTGTTGATACTACTTACAAGACAGTGTTTCCTATAATCTACCGCCGCCTTCTCCTTAAGAGCGTCCAGCTTGGAGCACCACTCCTCGCGCTGGTCGTACGTGGAGATAGCTTGTTCCAGCAGCTCGATGATCATCGCCTTGCCGTCCATCAAGCGCTTCAACTGGTTCTTCCAGAGGGTGTTGAAGAATTGACTGCGAAGAAGAGTAACGTAAGCTACTTTTTACTTTCCCGCGGGGGCACATCTCCGAAGTGGATTAACACATTGTGATGGGACATTCACTAACAAATTTAAATTAGAGTACGTTTACTGCAGACATGATTGGCGTTTTGGCTTTTACCCGTGGCTATGTTTACTGAAGATAAAAAATTACTTTTACTTTAGTTTAGTTTAGTTTAAAACTAAATTTTCTCCTGAATAATTATCCTATAGATTAGTATAATAAAATAGCGAGTGTTTGTTTTTTTTTTTTAATTTTAGTTGGTTCGACGCACAGGATCGTTCATTGTGGCGACATTTGGGGGAGGCCTATGTCCTCCTGGATTTCAATGCATGACTAGTGATAAAGTTCTGGACTATGATCGTCATGATAAATGCACAACGAAATAGCACGCTCTGTTTCATAACAAATTAGCCTCACTTGTTTGTTCTGTTTCTCAATCTGATTGGTTCGATAAGATCTGAAGATCGGCAGGATTAGATTAGAATGTTAGTTAAACTCAATTGTATTATAAAAGTATAATCTATATACAGTGTGGAAAAATAAGTCGGACCCTGGAGGGAAACTACCTTAAATTCTCAAGTTGACTCATTATACTTAAAGGAGACATTCCTTTATTTTTAAAAAGAAATAAAACTGCATTCAAAGATATTCTAAAACTCGCTTGCCTCGTCTGAGACTCGAAACAACTCATCATCATCATCATCATTTCAGCCGATAGACGTCCACTGTTGGACTTATGCTTCCTTCAGGTGTCGCCACACGATCGGTCTTGTGTGTCTCGCATTCATCGAAGTTCACGTTGAGGAAGGCCTACCAATCGAGTACACGGTTACCACTCCAGAACGTGTCGGCTGGAATTTAGACTTTTACCAATGAAAAGAAATAATAATAAAAAAAAATAAAAAGCACGACTGCCATGTCAAAAAAATTAACTAAAGAGCAAAAAACAAGATGTTAGTTAAACTGTATAAATAAAAATGAAAGTAGTCACTCATTCACTCACGGACTAAACACAATGTCTCGAAAACTACTTGATCTACAAAACAAAATTTTTCATCGCCGTCGGGGTACCAGTCTGTAGAATACTAGTCCACCGACTGTTTTTTTGGGGCACTCGTGTAAAAATATGCCTACTACAGTGAAACTCGTTTAAGTGGGACCTAGATAACTGAGAAACCTCCATACCTGGAACTCATGCTGATGCCTCCATGACTGTAATTACCTTTATTCTCACCTCTATTAATGCAACCCTCTGTAAATGATACAGATATTTCTATATATCTGAGACACTGGATAAGTGGAATACCTCTTTAAGTGAGACTGCAGGTCACTTAGGGCGGAATTTACCAATAAAACTAAACGCGTTTTAACATTTGGATCGCATAATCGCGTTTAGCCGCTGTCACAAGTGTCACTTGTGAAAATACAACAAAAGAAAAATACTGACAAGTGACACTAGTGACAGTGGCTAAACGCGATTAAAACGTTAAACACGATTAGTTTTATTGGTGAATTCCGCCCTTAAAGTCCCAGTTTTCCAGGTTTTACTGTATATCAATTGGCGTGTTATGCTTACTCCCCACGCAAGATAATCCCTATCTTCAACGTATCATGTTCCATAGTTACCGATCCCTCAGCAGCCGGTCGATCTCAAGCCTCATGGAGTAGTTTTCACTGTTGACTGTGTTGAACTTCTTCATTGCGGTGTCCAGTCGGTTCTCTAGCTGGCTGATCAGCGTCTGACCGGTCAGCACGTTTGCGTAAGCCTGATTTAGTAAAATTATGTTACAAGAGCTCCTAGTTTCGAGTTTAATTCCGGTTCGGTTACTGAATTGAGTATTTTGAGTTAAGAACGTGCCAAAACCTACATAAATGCCAAATTTTGGGAATTCAGGGCAAAGAAGTTTGAAAAATAGGTACTTATTCAACATAAAACACTGCATATTTTGATAAAATCTTATAAATCTTGATTACGTTACTAACGTGTTTACCAATATCGATGCGCTACTTATGTAGTGCGTTGATTCCCATATTATTTACAAAAAATTCAGAAAATAAAATATGTGATCAAGTGGACCCGCGGGTCTAGTATTGTGCGGGTCCAGCTGACGGAAGACTCTTACATTGATTGTATCAAGTTAAAGGGATTTACCAATCCGTTTAACCTCATAAGAGATCCAATAATCTGATGGTATCTTTATATATATGACGTATTTATGTAGGTTTATATTGTATATTGGATCCCACCCTCGAATGTGATCTCTCTCTGTCACTCGGTTTGCGGAAATTAAAGGTAGAACTACATTACGCACACGAGGGCCACGTACGGCCGATCTGGGCGCGTCGGTCTCCATACATTTTATAATATTCAAAATTCAAAATATTTTTATTTCACATAGGCCTACATGGGCACTTATAAAACGTCAGAAGCTAGTGCATAGTTCCAAATTGGTCGTTCCCTATGGAGTAGAACCATGGTTACTCTTCTGAAAAAAGTGGTTGATGTTACAATATTTCCATATTACAGTATTAGATATTATGTAAGAACAGTGTAGACCAGTCAATATTGTACCCAAAAACACAATAAAAATAATTATAATAAAAAAGTATATGGAAAAGTATATGGCAACTAGACTTGCAGAGTTACATTAGATCCACGCCACGCAACGCTTCGCTACGTACAAATCACGCGTGGTCCACGTGTGCGTCGGTCTAGTGTAGTTCTCGCTCGTCTTTGTTCATGAATTGTCAAAGGACTGCGTTTAATAATAAGTTTTGTGTACAATAAAGAATTATGATGGTAAGTATTTAAATATAATTACAATTTCAAACCCAGTGACTTTGGACCTCAGCGACTTGATTTCCTTCTGCACTTGTTTGAGTAAGAAGTCGAGCTCCTTGATAGTCTCTCTGTGCTCCTTCACTTCTGTAGAGTACTTCTCGTGGTCTTTCAGAAGAGCTATTAGCTTATCCCGGCTTCTGGCGCCTTCCATGAGGTTAGAGGTGCTTTTGGTGAACTGTTGAAGAAATATAATTTGATTATTATGGACATGACTTGGTGAGGGTCGCGGAAATAGGAGACGCACAGGACTGTTCATTGTGGCGACACTTAGGGGAGGCCTATGTCCAACAGTGGACTTGTTTCGGCTGAAATGATGATGATTTTGATTGAAGGAATTCTATGTGCTATTCCAAGACATGGTCGACCTGTGTTCCAAGTTTCATTGAAATCCATTCAGCCGTTCGAGGGTGAAAAAGTAACAAACATATATAGGGTGACTGGTAATTAGTGTACGATACTTAAACACGTGATTGTGCTCATGATAACTAACAACTTTTACTATGGGAACTAACCTGAAATCGCGAAAAAAAATCAGCTGTTCAGTACATTTATGTTTGCCTAATGTACTGAACAGCTGATATTTTTTTCGCGATTTCGGCTTTGCTCCCATAATAAAAATTGTTTATTATCATGAGCACAATCACGTGTTTAAGTATCGTACACTAATTACCAGTTACCCTATATACACTCACTCTCACAAACTATCGCCTTTACAATATTTAGTGTGATTATAATTATGATCGTGGCTGGTGAGAAGGTGGCTGTGCGGTGTGACAGGAATCCTTGGGTTATGACATCAACACCCAACACATCATAGCTGCTTCAGGCACCATCCGTCTCTCTGCGATTAGATATCTTTACTTGCTCATTGGCGCCTTGGCGGTGTTCCAGAGGGTGACAGTGACACTAATTGTGTTGTCCTCTATGTAACTTGTGTCTTTCCGTGGTTCTCCAAGGCTTTGCTTGAGAGTGACCATCAATTATTATTATAGGTATATGTATTTTTCCTGCACATATGTATGTGATCAATTTGCGAGTGGCGTCTCTGAGTGCGGCTATTTTGCGACTACATTTATTACCTTAAAGTTCGTGGGGAAACCTTCAAAAGGCGCCTGGACTATTGGGGAAAAGATCAGGAAGTGTGGGATTCTTACCTCGCTAAAATCACCCCGATGATCACCATCAGCACATGGAAGAAGGCCCCGTGTCCTCTTAAAAGACCACCCCGGAACCCCCTCTGTACAACGCCTGTTAGGGTACATCCCTGGGGAGACTGTGAGGGGTCTCCCCTGAGCCTCGTTGTGCACGGCAGCACGTGATCACTGTGCCACCGTCTTTCCTGAAGTCACTTGGCGGGCGGACAGAATCCCCACTGTGACCTCGGAGTCCCACCGACCTTAAAAGTTGCAAGCGGGGTTTCGGCGTTTTAGGCGTCGAGGTTGGCCTTCTGACGCCTCCTTCTACGAGTGGGATCGGTTCTCTCACGATCCTGTTAGGCGGCTTCCGTCTGGACCATCACGGTCTCATAGACGGACGCCATTTCTCTCCAATTTTCCGTCTCTGTCAGCATAGCCTGATAGCCCTTGCTACTACACTTGTTAAAACAATTGTACTTAAAATAAATAAAGTTAAGCATTACGCACCGTGTTACAGATCACAGCATGTTCATACATAAAGGTGCCGGTTACTCACCTTGAGCTCCATCATGATCTTCTCCAGGTCCTGATTGAGGGTGTTGATGATGTTCTTCTGCATCCTGAGTGTCGGCTGCACGCTGCTCAGCACTGTGGCACGATCTATTTCCATCACCCTGAACTGTAGAAAACATGACATTATCACGCTTTTACTCCTTTAAAGTGTGGGTAGAGTGACAATTACCAGGTTTTGAATACACCCTCCACAAGACGGGAACATACGTGAGGGAACCGACATCCTCACGCCCTAGCCACCGAAAGTGTGGGCTTGCAGACGATGAGCATTGGGTAGCTCGCCGTCCCGTAACCGTCCAAACCGAGCCCGAGTCGCCGACGGCGCGTAGTGTCCCACGCGCGCCTCAAAAAGATGTCAACCAAAACGGCCCAGCAAGGCCGAAGCCTACTGGGGCCATGGGTCGACCTCTGAAAGTGAAACCAGTAGTCCTAGAACGCAAAAAGCAACTGAAGAAACATAGGTGTGGTTTTAGTCAGTTAAAGTCCGACACCTGGCCCTCTCGCTCCGCCCTAAAGCAGGAGAAGTCATAAGATGATTTCCCACATTAAAAAAAAAACTCTTCCCAACATGCATCGATGACCGATGGTTCCACCATATTTACCTGTCTTTGCAACTTGGACAATTCATCCTCAGCAATCTTCTCCATCTCCATATCATCAGCAGGTGCTAGCAACGCGGCCATTTCGAATTATTTCTTCTTAAACACTTTATGAATAGTTGTTTAAATAACACACTGACGATGGTTTCTTCAGTTGAATTTCAGTGATGTTGGATCGATATACCGTCGCACGGTTACGGAGTGGAAAACTATGTGGTTGTTTATTTATTTATTAGGCTCATCAATAATTGTTAACACTTAAATATTACGAAGAATCGCCAAACTAAAGTGGCAGTGGGCAGGGCACATTGCTCGTAGAACGGATGGTCGATGGCCGAAAGGTTCTAGAGTGGCGACCGCGCACCGGAAGGCGCAGCGTCGCAAGGCCTCCCATCCCACAAGGTGGACCGACGACCGTGAGAGTCGCGGGAGTGCGGTGGATGCGAAACGCACAGGATCGGTCGTTGTGGAGACGCTTGGGGGAGGCCTATGTCCAGCAGTGGACGTCTTTCGGCTGAAATGATGATGATGATGAAATATTACAAAAATACTTATAGTTTAAATATATTAACTAGTGCAACGACCGATTAGTGTCAAATAGAATTCAATAGTAAAATTACACACTGTAAAAGTGATAGTATTAGGTATAGGTACTAGCTAAATTATATATCAAATACAAAAAACCGGGCAATTGCGAGTCGGACTCGCGCACTGAGGGTTCCGTACAAACTTACCTATGAAAACATTTCAATTCCCGAATTGAGTTACGAAGATTTTTCCGAATCACAATTTTTTTTTTGTTGTGACGTAACAACAAATTTACAGTTTTCAAATTTTTTCCTATACTTGTGCTATGAGACCTTGCTTCATGCTAAATTTTAGGATTCTAGGTCAACGGGAAGTACCCTATAAATTTTGATTCCCTTGAGAGTATCGAAATACGTTCTTAGCGACATAAACGGCCGTATCTTTTTTTTGTTAACTCAGAAGTTTGATTTTTTCACAGCTTCAAGGGACCGCTCGACCGCAGACTGTCTATATGTTTTTATTTCAACTCGATACCTCAATGCGTTCGCGAGATAAAGGGTCTTGATAGACAGACCGACAGACGGACAACAAAGTGATCCTATAAGGATTCCGTTTTTTCCTTTTGAGGTACGGAACCCTAAAAAGCATTTATTTCAGGCAACCAATAGCCAGCAACATGTCTGCTACGATTTAAGGGCAATCAAATCTCCAATACAGTTCTGTATTGGAGCTCAAGCGAGAGGGAGTATCAGATTTTTTACTGTCTAAAACCCACCTGTGTTCTTTCAGTTGCCTTTTGCGTATCAGGGCCGCGGTGACTATTTTAAATAATATCCCAGACCTACACCATATTAGGTAGGCAGAATTTTGTAGTACGTATATTCCCAGATTTTACCAGTTTTATATTTAAATTGTATGTCACTAGGGAATGAACTCGTTAATCTCACACTAGTCCAGCTACTGGAAGATGCAATGTATTTTTTTATGTGTGGAATCATCTATTAATGACATCTCCCGTCCTTGGGCGGAGCGCGAGGGCGTGTCAGACTCTTACTGATTAAAACCCACTCCTGTTCCTTCTTTGCCTTCGTTTCAGGGACCCGGGGTTTACTTTCGCACAACCCATAGCCCCAGTAGGCTTCGACCCTGCTGGGCCCCTACGGTTTGTTGACATCTCCTTGAGGCGCGCGTGGAAACACTACGCGCCGTCGACGACTTGGGCTCGGTCCAGACGGTTACCGAACGGTCGGACGGTGAGCTACCCATTGCAAGCCCGCGCCAACGATGGCTGGAAATCGGGATCGGAATCCCGGCGGCTGGCGCGTGAGGGTCGTTCCCTCGCGCGTGCGACCGCCTCCTTCGCTAGCATTACTGCTTAGCAGAAGGAGGAGACCGCCTGTCACTCCTCGCTTCGGACCAAGACCCGGCGTGAGAGATCGCTGCCGCCGATCGCCCCACGAGGACACGGCGGTACTGGAAAATGCAACGTTGAAAAGCCTCCCACAAGGTGTACCGGTGACCTGGTGAGGGTCGCAGAAATCCGATGGATGAGATGAGACGCTCAGAACCGTCCGTCGTTAGGTGCGCGACGAGGCGGTCTGCAATTACTCTTTCAAAGAGCTTGCCCACCTCGTCGAGCAGCACAATGGGCCGGTACGCGGACGGAGAGACCGAAAAAAAAAAAAAAAAAAAAAAGAACCGTCCGTCGTGGTGAAACTTAGGGGAGGCCTATATCAAACAGTGGACGTCTTTCGGAAATGATGATGCCTCGCAAAGTTTGGCAAAATAAAATTATTAATTATTAAATTCAATTAATTTATTTCTTTGTAAAACTATGTAACATGAAGGTATTAAATAACAAGTTTGGACACTATGTTGGCTATTGATAACATATAAATATTTATAACATGAAAACACTTTCTCCTTAGAAGAATCAATGTGTGCAGAAATGCGGAAATCCATCCTTTTTAGGGTTCCGTACCTCAAAAGGAAAAAACGGAACCCTTATAGGATCACTTTGATGTCCGTCCGTCTGTTTGTCTGTCAGTCTGTCTGTCAGTCTCCCTGTCTGTCAAGAACGCGAGATCGAAAACGCGTCGATGCATCGAGTTGAAATTAAAACCATATACTCAAGGCTGCGGTCTCTTGAAGCTGTGAAAAAATCAAATTTCTAAGTTAACAAAAAAGACGATAAGTATGGCCGTTTATGTCTCAAAAAACGTATATTTCGACACTCGAGGAAATCAAAATTCCTCGATTATTGGTTATATTTAGTATTGATTTATTGGTACTTCCCGTTGATCCAGAATCCTGAAATTTTGCGTAAAGCAAGGTCTTTATAGCACAGGTATAGGAATAAATCTGAAGACTGTAAATTTGTTGTTGCGTCAAAACAAAAAAAAAGTTTTATGATTCGGAAAACGGAACAATCAAGGCGCGAGTCCGACTCGCACTTGCCCAGTTTTTTTATTATTTACAACAGCTTAAAATAATATGTTTGAGAAATTCAATCCGTGGGCATATTTTTCTCAGAGCTACTCAATACATAATTCAAGGTTTATTTTTACAAAAAAACTGGTTTAATTTAGATGCGAATTTTATAGGATCACTATGAGATCATTTCCTGACGTTTACTAACAATAAAAATAAATGTTTCGACATTTTGTTTGACCACTCTCTTTGTATCACCTTGATGATGTGCTGCTGTCCTTGTCTGACTTCAGAGTTTGTTGTTACCTTTCTGTTGCCGTCTCTCTCTGACGCACGTGTTGATTTACGCCAAAGATTAGATATGATAGAAGTTTTTATGTGGCGGCGTAGTTTCTACATACACAGAGCGTTTTATTACTAGTATTAGTTATAAAACCTTACGAAGCTGCTTAGGAATGTAGATACTTACTTAATATGTTTAGTTTTTTTAATCTCATAGTTTTTGTGTTTAGAGAGAGCAGAGATCATAATTATGCTTGTATAATTATTATTTTAAGGTTTTTTTTTTATTTTAATTTCCTATTGTAATTTTATTTTTGGTGTACAATAAAGAGTATTCTATCTATTAGTAGGTACAAACTTAATTTAATTCGACTAAATTAAATTCGGATCCTAAATACTTTAAAATGTGTAAAAATACGTAGGAATAATTAACGACCGAGCTTTATTAACCGCTTCTATGGTGATATTATATCTCTTAATTAAGTATTAATTACCTTATCATAACTAATTGCATCTGTCATTAGATGTATACGGGAAATAGAAATGACTTCATAGTGCAGTAATGAAGCACTTGTCACCCTAATCGTTTTGCTTAACTATTCTCATAGTGCCGAGTTACTTTAAAAGATGTTATAGTTTTCTATAGGTTGCTTTATTTCTTGAATAAAAAATACCTTATCTCTTGAAAATTTTGTTATTTCTGCATTTCGACTATTTAGGTTAGACATCTAATGGCAGTGTTTTCAATGGTTTGAGAATACACTGTAAAGCTTACAGCAATTGTACCTACAGTTGTTATTTTAAGGTGTTTTGTTTCTTCTTTCTGTAATGCCAAATAAACGCAATTTTCTTTCTTTCTTTCTTTCTTTCTTTCTACAGTACAATAAACTAATTATACAACACGATCAAAACGGCCACCTTAAACTAAGGCGTTCTGAACTATCGCAAACTGCCGTAGGTACTGCTCTATTGGCATATTCGAAAAAATACGGAATATTATTCGCCATTCGATTCTTGAAAAGAATTACTGCACAGTCAATTGTTCGAAGATTGAAGCGGTCGGCAGCCATGCCATTTCTACCTACGGCCGCCTCTCACCGCTGCCATAATCTGTGACCGTCGCGGGTTGTTCTACCTCGAAGGTTTCGCAGCCAGTCTGTTGTGTCCGCACCGTTGTCGAGGCAACTTCTGTGCCGCGCGCCCGCGAGTGTATCGACATAACAGTGCAGTGTTGTGAGTGCCAGTGAGCCGGAAATGTTACCATTGTGATACAACAAACCTTATAATGGCATTAAAAAAGGATTTCGAGATCAACAAGACCATTTTCAAAATAAAACTACCCAAAACCACCAAGTTCCAACAGGCCATCGAGAAAATATTTAAAAAGAACAGCTACACCAAAATAGTGCAAAGTTAATTTCAATTAGTTTTTGAATAGACTCGTCCGAATAAATGGCCGGTGAAGTTAGTGCAAATATTAGTAGAAGTAGAAAACACAACACTGAAGCAGAACCGCCGGACCGCAACAAGTCTCCTAACTTTATAACAGACGAAACTGAGTTCGTGGGTAAAGGGGATATTAGAACATCTACACCGGTTAATAAACATAGACGGAGTAGAAGCAAAAGTGGTACGAGGAAAACTCCTGTGCCACTGAGCTTTTCAGACGAACATTTTATTGAGGATTTAGAAGCGTATGTTAGGGAAATGTCCACGATAAGGCAGACAGCGACGATGGACGCCGGTCAAGAACAGGATCTGTGGGCTCAACTACAGCAGAAGGAGTCCGATCTCCTGCTGGCTGCAGAGCTGGGGAAGGCCCTTCTCGATAAAAACGAGGAGCTGAAGAAAGAACAGGAGCGCGTGACGGAAGAGTACTCCAAAAAAGTTGAGGTGAGTCAATCAATTTCACTGTTTGTTACTGATCCAAACACGCGATGTGCACTGATATTTTTGCGGTCGTTCAACATTACCCACATACCACAATCGATTTTCAACTTTAATTCGATCTTGATAAGGTTTAATTATGTTTTTGTCGTGGCTGTTCTATTTTTTAGAAAGACTGGCCGCTGTGCGGTTGTTGAAATTGTGCAATTTATAGTCTTTGTTTATGTCCTTTCATTTACTGACGTTGTTAATGTATTAGTTGGAATTAAGCGAATATTTTGGTGTTATTGGATCACTTTCATTTTGTTGGATAAGTTTTATGTTTTTCTCGTCTTATTTACGACCATTGGGGCGGGATCCATGTGAGTCCTAAAGGCGGTGATACACTTGCCTGCAGTTGATACAAAAGTATGCAAGTAGTAGGCATGCCAGTGTATTACCACAACAAGTTCTGGCATTCAAGCAGCTACTTGCATATTTATGTGCCAGCTACAGACATGTGCATCACTGCCTTTACATTTTGGGAATTGCAGAAGCAGCATTGATTTGTTCTACTATTCATATTTTTTTGAGTCCTCGTGACCTCGTGATGACTGCAATAAAAGCATAAAATATATTGAATATAAAAAATTATGCAAATAAAGTAATTCCTAATTGCCAGAAGTCATTACGTGTTTTTGTCAAAACATTTAGCAAGCGCATAAAAAATGTCGGCTAAATTCCCGTCAGATCGACAAAAAACTGGTATTTATGCAAGAAACTGCTACTTGGCTTCGTTGGCGAAACCTTTTACTTACTTGTGCATTACCAAAAACCGTATGAATATGCAATGATAAGGCTTCGTTATACCGACACTAGATTTCGTAACAATCCTAAGTAGGCACTAAACTGCGTACTTTAAACAATTTACGTAAGTTCTTTTTTAGGGTTTCGCACCTCAAAAGGAAAAATCGGAACCCTTATAGGATCACTTTGTTGGCCGTCTGTCTGTCTGTCTGTTAAGACCCTTTATCTCGGGAACGCGTGGAGGTATCGAGTTGAAATTAAAACCATATACTCAGATCTGTGGTCCCTGGAAGCTGTGAAAAAATCAAACTTCTGAGTTAACAAAAAAAAAAGATTATGGTTGTTTATGTCGCAAAAATGGATCAAGTGAGAAATGAGTATATATATAAGGGGAAGTTTGAAAGTGGCGCCAGTGACTGAAAAGTTGAAAGGGAATCGTTTGTCTTGGTATGGTCATGTGAAGAGGAGGGATGAAACGCATGTTAATAAAAGACTTATGATTTTACATGTGGATGGATGGAGAGGGAGAGGGAGACCAAAGAAAAGACGGATGGATTGTGTGAGAAGTGATATGAAAGAAAAGGGAGTTAGTGATAGCGTGACGAGTGACAGTCCTGTCACTCGTCCAGAATGGAAGAAAAAAAACGTGTTGCGCCGACCCCAAATAAAACGGGACAAGGGCAGGAAGATGATGATGATGTCGCAAAAAACGTATAGTTCGACACTCTCAAGGGAATAAAAATTCATAGGGTAGTTTCCCATTGACCCAGAATCCTGAAATTTATCTTTGCCAGCATATTTCAGTTTTAAGTATTAAATAGAAGAGTTGGTTATATAAAACGTCGGAAAACTAAAGGCAGGGAAGTAAATAAAGCCAAACCAAGCCGAGCTTGACGTAAGCCACAACGATGAACCTACCACTCAACTATCGATATTTTTTAAACTAAAATAACAAGTTTTATGAATCAGACTGTATTAACATTTTTGATAAATAGTAGAACAGTCACGATTATTTATTTTTATTATGATTTGAGCACGTTTTTCTTGATCGAGACTATTTTGCATCCTTCATTTACAAAATCGTGATTGAATATCGTGAAAAATGCGGATAAAGTAGGGGTTCTTATCTTCTGAATTGATTATCTAGATGAAAACCAGATTCTTATTGAACAAAGTGTTCAAAAAGAAGTAGGTTTTTTGGTTGGTAATCAAATAACTCTTCTCGCTCTGGGTGGAGCGAGGGGGAGTGTCAGACTTTTACTGACTAAAACCTACCTGTGTTCCTTTAGTTGCCCCAGCGTTCCAGAGTCGTGGTAACTCTTTCGAACATTCCCGTAACCCGTGAAAATATCGACGGGACGACTTAGGAATTGGGAAGAAGTGGCCCAGAGCAGGGAACAATGGAAGGAATGAAGGAAGGACTGTGGCCAGCAGTGGCTATGTATATATAATGGTATAGGCCATATATAATAATATCTTTGTTTTCCTTATTTAGTATGTGTATAGTTTCCCACCGAACGGGGGTTGTCCTTGGGTGCACTAGCATAGCACGTACAGGGATATCGTCGGTTGTGAGTTGGCTTCGGCCCCTCGTACGTCTTCCAAAGGTCCAGGACCCAGCAATGGCTATTTAGTCATTACCATTAATTAATTTGTAAAAAACCTGAAGTATTGGATATGAAAGTGTATCCAACAACGCTATAGCAAAATATTCGGAACAATAAGTAGATAATTAAATTCTCGTTAAACTACGGTTATAACGTGTGCGTCACAGAGCTCATGCCAACACTCGATTACCTAGTGTAGGGCGAGAGGGAGGGCAAAACTATTACTGACTAAAACCCACTAGTGTTTCTTCAGTTACCCTTTGCGTACCTGGGCTGCATCCGGACATTGTGTCCGAATCGTGTGTCCCTATAATGGATTTTTTTTTTAGTTGGGAAAATCATCTAATGACATCTCTCGCTCTTGGGCGGAGCGCGAGGATGTGTCAAACTTTTACTGACTAAAAACTCACTCCTGTTCCTTCGTTGCCTTTCATAACAGGGCCGAGTTTTCCTTTCAGAAACAAACCCTTGGCCCCAGTAGGCTTCGGCCCTGCTGGGCCCGGGTTTGCTGACATCTCCTTGAGACGCGCGTGGAACAGTACGCGCCGTCGACGCGACGACTTGTTAGTCCGGACGGTCGGACGGCGAGCTACCCGTTGCTCGCCGTCCGCAAGCCCGCGCCTACGGTGGCGTCCCTATAAATATTTTTTTTCTTCTTTAAAATAAATCACCTAGCCTCTCCCCCTAACTAAGTTGGAGTCTGTTACCAATTTAACCGGATGCGTCTGGCTACCAGTATTTTACATGGAGTGACTGCCTCCACAAACCTGGGCCCCAAGTCTGCTATTACAATAGTGTCAGAATGGTCTATCATTGATTTCATAATAGTTGATTTTGACAAGTTTGTAATCTACTAATATAATGATCGTCATTATGACTTTCCAATGATCAACCACTGACACTCCATTGAAAGAAGTGGCATAGAATGGTAATCTCTTGACAAATGAATGTCTGACGTATACGTAAAATTTTTACAGTTCCTTTGATCAGTGACCTACTATTAGAACGTCAATGTGCAGTCTTTGCTTTTAATAAGCTCATTGTCATTCTACCACAACTCTATTACGAGACCATTGACCGATCAATGATCAATCATTATGAATTAGCAGATTACAAACTTTTAGCAAAATGACAATGGGATCGTGTTGGAATGACGAATTTATAAAAATAGCAGACTTGGGCCCCTGGTAACACGATACCCCTTGGCCAGACTCTGGTGTTAAATTATCTGGCATAGTTATACAATAATATTGGTACCGCGTACTGGAAGACGCAGCGTTGGTAGGCCTCACAAGGTGATCTGGTGAGTCGATGCTACACGCATGAGACCGGTCGTTGTGGTAACTCTTGAGGGAGGCCTATGTCCAACATCGGACGACTTTTGGGTAAAATGATGATGATGATGATAAAGTCTGACTGGCCTATTGGTCTAGTGGTTAGTGGCCCTGACTGCTTTCCGGAGGTCGTGGGTTCGATTTCCACCCAAGACAAATGTTAGTGTGATGAGCACGACCATGTGTTCTGTGTCTGGGTGTAATTTATATATATAATATGTATGTATTTAGAAATATATACTTAAGTATGTTTATCAGTTTTCTACTCATAGCACAAGATGCTTCTGCTTAGTTTGGGACTAGATGGCGGGATGGCGTGGTGTGAAAGTTGTGAAATATTATTATTATTATATTATTATTAAAGTAATACAATATTTACCTTTCGGAAAGATCAGAAAGAAAAGAAAGAAAGAAAGAAAGAAAACACGTTTATTTGGCACACAGGTACACACAATGAGAAAACGATTATAATATAGAAACTTAAATACTAAAATTTAAAAAATACATCAACATTGTGTGTCTCACGGCTGCGCCAAATAGGTCCAGTTCAGCATAATGACAGGCCACTATATAGCAGTTGCCTGACGCTGGTTTTCTACTGAACCTTACTATGAGTCTACGGATCAGATCTATGAGTCTACGGATCAGATCAGTCACCAACACACCACTATCAACATTGTTTTAACATTATCTTGTATTCTTGTCTTATCATAGTATTGATACGTCCGTATCACACTGAGATGTACCGATGTGTATCATACCAAGGTGAACCCGTGCGTGATGCGGAGATCAGATTGGCAGATCAAATTGGAATTGAACATCTTTATACCTATCTAGGTAACCAGGAATAAAATGTATAAGATTTATAATAATAATAATATAACCCCATCGCCGTATCTCTACGTTGACGTCGTGGTGGGGCTTGCGTGCTCCAATATACCCTAGGTCTGTATCGGTAAAGTTTGCTTTGCTGTAATCTGCCTAGGGTGAGGGGCCAGACTAAGAGAGATACAATCCGCAGTGCAGTTTTGTGGCGAACTGTTGGGCATTAGCGACCCCACGGACCCGATCTCCCGGGAGAATTCTTGTTCTTCATCTCCGGCTTGCCTTTATTGGCCGGCCGTAGTGAACACTGACGAGGAACTGAGCTCCCACCTCTCTCTTGCCTTTATTGGCTGGCTTGAGTGGAGATTCGCAAGAGCAAACGTGCTCGGGAGAAGGATGTATAATCCAGTAAGGTGCTGGTAGGGATCTTGACCGTACTTCCGGGATTGTCCTGATAGCCGTGGTATACCTCTCCACTCCTTAAGCACCTCAGGATATGTTGCCCTCTTGTTGCTACGTCACTTCGTGCTAGCGGCCGTTTTTGGGGGCCCATTTATTGAGTGTGCAAGTCACCCCCTGCCTTTTTTCGATGCATATTAATAACGTTGTTCAGGCAGGGGCCATAGTCTTGACATAGTTCCATGTTACCAGTCCACTTAAAACTCCAAAAACCATAGCCCTATTATCTTTGTTCTCCATATGTCGTAACAGTTTTTCAATAACCGGGGGTTGTCCTTGGGTGCACTAGCATAGCGCGTACAGGGATAATCGTCGGTTGGTATCATGTTCCATTATAATTGTCTAAAGGGCCTCTGCGAGTTGGCTTTGGCTCCTCGTACGCCTCCCAAAGGTCCAGGACCTCAGGGTCCTGAGATAAATAAAATATATAATAATATAATAATATTCACACAACTATCACACAACGCCGTCTAGTCCCAAGCTAAGCAGAGCTTGTGTTATGAGTACTAGACAACTGATAAACATACTTAAATATTTCTAAAAACATATATATAATATAAATGAATTACACCCAGACACAAAACAAATGATCGTGCTCATCATACAAACATTTGTTCTGGGTGGAAATCGAACCCACGACCTCCGGCATAGCAGTCAGGGCCACTAACCACTAGACCAACAGGCCAGTCTCAATTTGACGCGATATATAATAAATTGCTGCACAATATGGATTTTTATCTAGAAAACTGCTATGCAGATAACTCGACATACCCAATGTTTTATACGAAACATGGTTTTCAAATATATACTCTATTAATTTTGCGTATAACCTACTTTTCGTAATAGCAGTGCTTTTCTACAAACGCAATATTGAGCCATGACAAGACTAAAGGTAGAACTACACTGCGCACACGTGTGCCACACACACCGATCTAGGCGCGTCGGTCTCCATACATTTTGTATGGAAACTAGACTTGTAGAGCTACACTTGATCCACGCCACGCGACGTCGTTCTACGTACAAATCAGGCGTGTTACACGTGTGCGTCGGTCTAATGTAGTTCTAGCTTAATACTACACCTTATAATGGTAAAAAATTGCAGCTGATTTACATTCCGTGTATTCATGTAGGTACTTTAAAAATGACAAAGAAAACATATTAAAGAAACTGGCATATCCTAGAACCAGACTTTCAAAGTCAGTTAACATCCACCAACTGGCATTTAGCTTGGAAGTACCCTGACTATTCTTCAAATCTTGAGTAAATTAGCTTCTACCAGTAAAGGAGAACCATCGGCCATTAAGAACCCAAATTACCCATAACAAGGTAGATGTTTACATTCAAAATTAATCTACATGACAAAAGATTCTATTATAAAAAAACCCCTTCCTAAAGTAGGTAGTACTACCGTCAAACCGATGAGCATAGTTTTTTAACCGACTTCAAAAAAAGGAGGAGGTTATCAATTCGGTTGTATTTTTTTTTTTTTTTTTTTTTTTTTATCATCATTTTTTTTTTATGTTTGTTACCTCAGAACTCCGTCGTTTATGGACCGATTTGCAATTTTTTTTTTTCTCTTTATAGGATATGCTTCCAAATTGGTCCCATTTTTTTCAAAATCCAGTTCTGATGATGGATTCCATGAGGAATCGAGGGAACTCCTCAAAAATTATAGGCAACCCTATGGTAATTTTAGTATTTTCATCAAGAACTTAAGCACTTACAGTCAAAAAGTAACATTTGATGAAGTGGAACTGATGAAGAAGACCAGAAATGGTCAACGGAACTTCATACTCAAATAGATATCACTATGAAGATATAGATAAGCGACTATGACAATACAAATAAATGAATGATTCTGAATAGTTACGTTGAAAATGGTATCATCGAAGTGATCTGATGATGATGATGGAGCCGGAAGGTAGGCACTGGAACTCCGTAATTAATCAATGTAACCTAGCCGTGTTTGGACTTATTAGAATTGTCATGAGATGCACTTTGGCTATAAGGTACTATCGAACTGATCTGATGATGGAGCCGGAAGGTAGGCACAGGAACTCCGTAATTAATCAATGTATCCTAGCCGTGTTTGGGCTTATTAGAATTGTCGTGAGATGCTCTTTGGCTATAAGGTACTATCGAACTGATCTGATGATGGAGCCGGAAGGAGGAAGGTAGACACAGGAACTTTATAATAAAACAATGTAACCTAGCAGTATTTGGGTTAATTGGAATTGTCATGAGAAATAGGCATTCTGTTTATAAGTGTATCGTAACTAAAAAGTGTGAAATAAAAACTTTTTAGAAAAAAAAAATAACCGACTTCACTAAAACAAAAACACTAAAAGGATCAAAATAACTTTAATTTCGGAAGTCGGTGTTAAATAAGAAACAAACAATACCGAGAAACACCGACATCCGAAATTAAAGTTATTTTGATCCTTTTAGTGTTTTTGTTTTAGTGAAGTCGGTTATTTTTTTTTTCTAAAAAGTTTTTATGTGACACCCGCTTCTCTTTGAAGTCATCTATTGTATCGTTTTTTCTGTTAGTTCGTCGGTAAAGGTTGATGATTTAATTAGGGACTATCTTTTCTTGTACCTTATGCGTTGCTGGGTTCCCAAAGCCCACCCGTATTGTTGAATTTTGTTTTATTAATTATTAGCTTCTGCCAGCGGTTTCAAACGTGTAAAAAAGGTTTCTCCATACAAACTTCCAACCCCCGTTTTACACCCTTAGGGGTGGAGTTTCGTAAAATCCGTTCTTAGCGTATGTCTACACCATATAAGGAACCAACCTGCCAAATTTTAAGTTTTTAGGTGTTATATTTTCTGAGATTTCGTGAGTAATCAGTGAGTGGTATTTCGCTTTTATATACGAGTATATAGATTTGCTAAAGCAATCCATGATTATCGTCAATCACACGAATGACAGTGTTTAATTCATATAAAGTTCTTTTTGTGGTTGGTAATCATCCAAAAACTTCTCCCACCCTAGGGTGGAGCGAGAGGGCGTGTCAGACTTTTACTGACTAAAACCACACTGAATCCTTCAGTTGTTCTAGGGTCGCAGGTTTCCTTTTCAGAAAGCGGGTGTCGGCCCTGCTAGGTCCTTACGGTCAATGGCGGATTTAGGGGGAAGGGGGGGGGGCACGGGGGCACGTGCCCTCCAAGCGGTATTTTTGTGTGCTGTGGAGATTCCACCACAGTACATACTTAGAATAATAACTTGTAGAAATAAACTTGAAGTATGATACTTCAAGTTTATTTTTAACAGTTATTGTTGATTTTTTTGCCCATCCTCCCCTCGTGCTCCCAGAAAAAAATCCTGGATCCACCCTTACTTACGGTTTTACTGACATTTCTCCGAGGCACGCGTGAACCACTAGGTATGCGCCGTCGACTACTTGGTCTCGGAAATCATAACATTTATATATTTTGTTATTTCTAAAAATAAAATTAATTTATTAAGTACTTCCTGGGCAATCACCAAATTTCGCGTTTTCGCTCCAAATATCAGAATCAACCTACTAAACCAACAATAATCCTATAATATACAAGCAAAACTGACAGCCAAGTCATTGTTCACAATAACCAGGTCAATAAGTTTACCGAATCGGGCGCGGCTAGACGGGCATTGTACACTTTAACCTGAATACCGGTTATCTTCGTAGATGCTAATCTGACGGTAACTGAATGCGTATAGCTGTTACTAAGTAACTAAATTAATGTTATATGAACTAGAAATCGTTTTAGAGACCTTTTTTCGCTTCAAAATTAAAACATTTTTATTTCACATGCCAAACTGTTTTGATTTTGACACCCTCTATTTTGTTTACGCTCTATTTTTAATTTACATTTTATATTTGTAATTTTAATCTATATATATATATATAAAAGCGAAATACTAATCACTGATTAATCACGAAATCTCAATAACAATACATCGAAACACCAATATTTATTTCAATTACATACGAGTATTATATAATATGTTTACACTAGTCCGTGCGTCACTGCGGGGTGCCAACTGAAAACCAGCGCTGGGTGTCTAACCTAACGCCCAACAAATACTGAGGTGGTCACCCTTTCGGTGCGGGCACGCTCGGAGCACTTTGTACTTTTGTTCTTTTTTACTGTGTGTATATATTATAACCCTCAAGAACTAACTAAAAGTAATCTAAAGTCTTCCTGCCCTTGTCCCGTTTTATTTGGGGTCGGCACAACACGTTTTTTCCGTTTTTTTAAAGTAATCTAAAGTATGGCGTCGATAAACTCTTCCGCATCGCTGTCGACTGCCCGACTGGTAATGTACCCAAAAGACTACCCGTATTGCCACGCTGTATAGCAATGCTTATCTTTTGTCCAAAGAAAAAGCTAGCCTTCGGGTTACGCGAAGTGTCAACAAGGTCTTTCCTACTCACCCTCCTACACAGAGTGAGAACAGATTCGAATCTGTTCTCACTCAGTAACTCAATGGTTTGCTGGGAGAAAACTCATTGTTGAGTTAAGCTCGTCTTTGTACATAAACTGTATGTATCACCGTGTACAATGTATGTTTTTGTGTACAAGCAAGAATTAAGAATTAAGGTCTTTAAATCATTTGTGGTCACTCGGACCCCACGGCACGAAAATATGACTACCAACAAGGTACATATTTCCGCCGCTCGAGGTTCTCAGCAGCCGCAGCGGCAGCACCAGCACAGCTCTTTACACTCTTCACTTTAATATTCCAACGTCGCAACGTGTATGGTGTAGGTATCGTACTCACAACATGATCACCAAGCGTATCCTTTACTATACAATCACCTTGCTAATAGATGACTATCGGAGAACGATTAATTAAAAATAATGAATAGTTTCTATGCAATAACGAGGCAATAAATCTTTACTATGATTAGATCGATTGATTGTGGCGCGTCTTATGGTTGAATGCATATAGACAGAGGTCGATCTTTAGATTTGCCATGCGTCTGCAGGATGCCGCGTTAACTCGGCCTCGCTGGTTCTCTTCAACGGAAGGAACAAAGTTGGTTTTTAGTTAGTAAAAGTCAGACGGGAGTGTCTCCCTTCCACCAGAGTTATTTGATGACATCACACTTCCGAAAAGTATATTAAACCTTGGATGTATCAACTCACATAGAACTTTCCCAAATTACGCCATAACTTTCTATTCTTCGCTTTTTGTGTAATTTTCCCTTGATCCGTTCCCAACTGAGTAAAGTCCTTCTCCCTTTTCTGTCATAAATCCCTGATAGGTTCTTTGTAGGTCACCCATCTAGGCTGTTGCCCTATCAACACTTCTACAGTCTCTCTGTAACAATTGAGTTTGATAGTAGTCCCTTTTTCATAACTTCTACCGCTCTGGGTCGAACGAGAGGGAGTGTGACTTTTCTGGAACAACACCTACCCGTGTGTGTGCCTTCAGTTGTCGATTGCGCTAGACTGTTTCGAACAAGCCAGTAGTCCCGCCAGGCATCGACGATAGCGGGCCCCTTCACTCATACTCGATTGTAGTCCTAGCTAAATTCTTTTTATTTATATTTTCTTAAATTTATTAATTTTGCCGGTTAGTTGTATATTGATTAAAATATTATTGGCGGCCGTAAAACATATAAATTTACGAAATTATAATAATTAAAATCATCAATATAATCCTTTCAATTTAGTTAGCCATATTGAATTATCTTAAGCCTATTGAGGCATCCTAAAAGGATCCCTCGGCATCCCTACATGCAAGCGAACACTGTCAGAAACTATGCTTTGGCATGCATGTAAGGATGCCGAAGGATCCTTTTCCTTTTCGATGCCGATAATGGATGCCGGGCTTAAGTTTTATATCGATCTAGTTAAACTTGAAACTAACTTCAACATGGCAGGATAATGGATCAATCAAGAGATAATCAGCACTTACATACTATACTATAACTGTTAGCTCGTCGAGTGTTATTACCAATATGAGTAATACGTATATGAGTCATGGCGTAAAAATAAGCAAATACTGTGCAATGTTGCCAAACACGAAAATACTTTCATCATACGATAATATTAATTGCAACACTGATTACTGCTGTAGATAGTGCTGGGTGATTTCCCACGTTTCAGAGAGTTTCCATTGCTGACCATTTATTTTACTTTGCTATGCCCATCTGTACTTATACAGGAAACACCTAAATCGAGGATATTTTCCCTTGATTTTTTTATTTTTTGTTACCGATAGGTTTGCGCTTGACCACTATCCTATCTGGTCAGCGACCATGTGGTCGACGATGGAGCACGCTTGCCTAGAAGTAACCAATTAAATCTTGTCTTGAAATATCCCCAGGTAGTAGCTATCAGGAATCACAGACTCTGACAGGGAATTCCACTCCCTAGCTGAACACAAAAGAAACCTGATAACGTTTTCCATTCTGTTGACACAAAGTGTACCGATGACCTGGTGAGGGTCGCGGGAATCCGATGGATGCGAGACGCACAGGACCGATCGTTGTGGCGACGCTTGGAGGAGACCTATATCCAGCAGAAATGATGATGATGATTTTATTGGTAAACGAGCAAAACCAGGGCCAGCAGTTTTGCGTAGTAAATAACTTTTAGCAGCCGCTATCAACAGTAAAAATATTTTGTTTTCTGTCGAATCAGTTATAATGAGGTGCTTTTGCACCTCATTATAACTGAGTAACGTAGAGTGATACCTAACTTGGCTAGGGGGCTAGCCAAGTTACAATCGTATCGTTCGCGTCGAACGCGTCGAGTAGGCCACGCCGCCGATTCCTTTGTTCTGTCATCATCTCAACGGTCAGTCACGTGGTCAGAACAAAGGAATCGGAGGCGTGGCCTACTCGAGGCGTTCGGCGCGAACGATACGATTGTAACTTGGCTAGGGGGGCTGACCTTTTTAAAACAACGCCACTGCATTGCCGTTAAAACATCACATTTGAGGTTAAAAACACAAACATTTATAAGCCTTTTTATTTAACTCAGTTGTGAGAGCCGTCTGACTGTTTACCGTTAACGTGAATCATGCGCCGACAAAGCCTAACTCGGTTTTATACGAATTATAAAATTGTTTCGTCTGCGAAGGTCGAATGGTTTATTCAGGCCAGAGTTTCAAGTATACAATAAATGCATTTTTTATGTTGTAAATAGCTAATAATAAAACATAAATAATCAATGTCTAAGGATCCCTTTTTTTGGTGAAAAATCATCAAATAAATTCTTCTGCTCTGGGTGAAGCGAGAGTAAGTATCAGACTTTTACTGATTAAATTCCACCGTGTTCCTCCAGTTGCCCTTTGTGTTCAAGGGCCACGGTAAATCTTACGACAATTCCACTGTCCATAGTCCCTGGTTCTCAGTTTTTGTGATAACCTTAATAGTCTGGTAACGACATCTCTGTCGCCACAAAGGAACTAATAATACAAAATCCTGCATTACAATATCAGTTTTCCACACGATTAGAACATATGCATGTCCGAAAACAACTATCGGGTAGTTGCCCGGACTCCTTACACCTCTTAAGTCTCATTAAATATAGAAGTCCATTTTAAGAAGCTATCTCTCACACTAATTCCGTTCTTCTTCTTCTTTTTTTGAATCGATGTTAAATTCATTAAACGGTTTGAGCCTAGTAGATTGCTATGTTAACTGCAGTATAGGTGGCACTCAATAAATCCTCCAAGGTGCAGTTATTGTGCAAACTTAATTCCATTCAGTTTTTTTTTATGAGTGGCCTCTCGCAGGTTAACCTATGAAGTTGTCGGCTGCTTAACCGGACTTGCCTGTGGCGGCCTTAATTCTAGAATCAAAGCCTCCAGCCAGGGCTTACTTTACTAAAAACTAAGCGACTACACGCTAAGGGCACCGCCTGTGGGTTACGGACCTCGGCCTTGTACTATTTCTTATTCTGTGCCTCGGCTTAGGTCGTCGCTGGGGGAGGGCAGCAAGGGACAGGCTGAATCGAACAAAGATATTATTATTATTAACGGGGAATTTTTAAACTACACTTAATTCCATAATGAAGAAGATGTAATGATGAAAAGAAAACCGATCTGCATAATTATCAAGATCAAATGAATAAAAATACAAAGGTTAGTTGCAAGAAAACACACAATATGCATTATCAGCTGAGTGCTGACGCGTTATAAAAGGTCCAACTGAATTTCAAGTAACATTCGAAGGCTAGCCACCACTCACTTTTCCACACTGATCTTTAGGAAGCGAGCAGCTAAATGTTTTTGTGGTTTTCTCCTGCAACTTTGCCAACCTTGCCCCTAATCTTTTCTGGCTGAACTTGTTGTTTAACTTTGCCTCTTGTTAAAAATATAGAAGGAGAAGTAGACATCGTAACATCATTACCATAATTTATAAAGAACTAGAGAATACTCGGCGTGTGCGTAAAAAAAGAAATATATTTTATTAATTTGAGGGAAAAAAAGGAAATTTGCATAGTTTTAATGGTCTAAAATCATCTTCGCATTATAGGTTTGGGCACATCAGTTGGATGGTTTCAAAGTCTATAACGGACATAGGTGGACCCAGGTATTTTCATTCAGTAAACACGAAGTCTAGAAAAAAAAAATCAGAACCCCTAGCCAAGTTACGACCGTTTCGTTTCGATTCTCTTGCGTCGAACGCCTCGAGTAGGCCATGCCTCCGATTCCTTTATTCTGACGACATCTCACGTGGTCAGAATAAAGGAATCGGAGGCGTGGCCAACTCGAGGCGTTCGACGCAAGAGAATCGAAACGAAAGGGTTGTATTGTAACTTCCTAGCCAAGTTACAACCCTTTCGTTTCGATTCTCTTGGGGCAGCTATATTATTTTTTTTTTTTATCCTTCCCAACCTTTCTGTCCTGCGCAATCTTTGATCAAGCTTGACCCGCAAACGCGATCAGCTCGTCACTGTATCATCGCTGCGATAGACCTCAACGGCAACAACCTGCCTCAGGCGTCCAGGGAGTGATGCCGCGAGCTGTACCCGTCTCTTCAAGTGTATTCATGTGACATGACCAGCCCACTTCCACTTAAATTTACTTGTTTTTCTCTTACATCCGCTACTTGAGTTATGGTGCAAGATTTTTGTTTTATTTTTTGAGGTGAGAAATCATCTACGACTTCTCCCTCTCTAAGGTGAAACGAAAGTGCGTGTCAGACTCTTACTAAAACCACACTTGTGTCCTTCAATGGTCCTTTGCGTTCTAAGACCACAGGTTTCCTTTTCAAAAATTATCCTTTAGCCCTAGCGAATGATGCAAGATGAACTACGATATTTACAGACAGAAAATACAATCGAAAATTATTCTCAAAATCAATAAACCAATTCACAAACAAAAGACAATCACGTGACGTCATCTCAACACTCTCTAAGTCCATTAAGTATCAAATCACACGTTACCATACTGCCCATCGGATCGAAACATGTTCAACTTGCCACAGACTGCTCGCGTGACCCGTCGACCGGTGATACCGGTTCCATATTACGGCAGCCCTTGCCTGCTCTCAAGCACTTCCTGGAGATGTCTGCAGATTTACTAACTGGTTTTCGGTTATGCTGTGGTCAGTCGGTGGTTGTTCCGGGAGATTGTCTAGAGTCTATTTATTTATGGTGTAGTGGGTGTGGTTGCAGTAAGTAGGTGGTTTTACTGTTCCAAAAGTGTCGTTTAGTTTGTAGGTATGTTGTTGTTTATTTGTTTGTTTAGATTGTAGCCAAAATAGACTTGCATTTTTTGAATTTTCTACAAATTCTAATTCTTTATCGTCCGCATGATCGCTTACGATTAGAAGTGATAGTGATTTTTTTTGTGATGGGATATCTGATTAAAACCCACTTGTGTTTCTTCAATAGCAATTTGCATTCCAGGGCATCTTTTTCGAATATTTTCGCAGCCTAGATAGTGGCCTAACATAAGCGCATTGTATTTGCCTTAAATTTATAAGTTACAACCAAGTCTGAATTTAATTTATAGAACCACTTAAGAATTTTAATAGCTGAGAAGTCGACGCAGTCATAACCCATAACCTCAATAACTTGAGAATTTTATGATTCGGAAGTCAAATGGTTCGAAATTAGACCACCATACATGAATATGTAACACATCACATAACTTCTAAAGCATTCCGAGACAATTACAGCCACGCATCATGCCAAGAAAGTATTTGGTAATACAAAGCCATGGTAGCCACGGAAGCACGTAACAATCGAAATTCACCATGGTTGTTAGTCAAACTATACTCGAAGATACGTATTAACGATGGCTTTTTGAGGTCATTTGACCGCTTCGGCACAAATTATGGTGATTTTGACCTCTAGATTAAACCTACGGCTATACGAGATTGCTTTGTATATGTTGCTAAGTATAACATCTGATAAGGAAGTTTTATTATTGTTGTATGGCCTTATAAAATCTTATTTTAATGTATACAATACGATTTTATTTGGTCTTGGTGGACGACTAGAGAACATTGTAGAAACACGTGAGTTTGAGTGTGAATCGCTAATGACATAGATTGGGTGAGAGATGATGTGATTTAGCTTCACTTTTTTTTTCCGACATTTTGACTATCCAAAAGTGCCTGTAATTGGTCAATTTGAAATAAACGTTTCTGATTTCTGTGGCTGGAAAGAGAATGAGTTCTGAGATGACCGCCGAAATTTTGCATGTCAGCAGCATGCGCTGACTTTTGGGCGCATTACGGCCGACAGCTCAACGGATAATCATTCGAGTGTTAGTATGTATGCTCAAAATTTTATTAGTATACACAGTTTACATTATGAAACAGCGTTAAATTTAACAGTAAATAAAAAAAATTACAAAGGGAAATAAAAAATATGTAAACAAAAATTAAAAGGTAAAATAAATAGGACAAAGTAAACATAAAATTGGTAGATTAGTGCACTTCCGTACCTCCAAGACTGATCTTTTAAATTTATTAACAGAGACAAAATTATGCATGCAAATGATCCTATGATAAGAATAATTGTGTGGCGAATTAAAAATATACGTAGATATACAAATATCGCCGAAGTTCAGACAATCAAAACTATATTTATTAGTTTTAATTTTTTTATTAGTTTATGTATTGTATATATATGTATATAAATAGTACCCCACGAACTAGCTGCGTATCTTTTTTCTCCTTCTCTGTCAAATCCATCCAAAGGTTGTCTGTAAAAAATCGCTTTTAGCGATAAGACCGCCCATTGTGACACCCTATTAATTTTAAGTTCCTAATGTAATTTGTATTTTTGGTGTACAATAAAGAATATATCTATCTATCTATATTTTGAAAACTTGCATACATTTTGACTGAAGCAAGTATACACAATGCACAATGACATAACATTTGCTCAACCTATTATTTCGATATTTTCTCCGAAGCGCATATAATGGTACTAAATTGACTGGGGGTTCGAATACTTTGAACAGACAGACGTACTCAGTGGCGTAACTATAAGATGGCAAGGCTGGCAAAATGCCACGGGCCCCTGGCCCGGTGGGACCACCGGTCCGAGAGGCCTTGAGCTCAGAAGTAAATATACAAATAAGTAAAGAAACGAAGAAAAGGATCAATTTCCCGTGGTATTTTGCTAGCCACCTTATAGATACGCCATTGGGAAGCCCACCTTCAGAGACGAAATATAAAAGTCCTCGTGTATTAGAGAACTTGCCGATTTATTAATAATAAAGATTATTTTATGTTTGTACTTCAGTGATTTATCCAAATTAAATTACAAAGTTGACGATTTTTCTGGGGCCCCATCTAATGATTTTGCCACGGGCCTCAGATGGTATAGTTACGCCACTGGACGTACTTGTTGCGATATAATTTTGCATAGGTATACTTACTTACCTACATTTATCTGTAATGTACCTCTATTGTTTTAGTTCTCAATAGAAAATATGGAATGCATTGCATTGTCTTGCTTACAAAGATCTGAGTACGATTGGTAAATATTTAGTTGGTGGCTGATAAAATTACTGGGTATTCAATATTACTAGATTTTATTGCTGGGAACGGATTAACGACCTTCTTGTTTATTTTCTCATCATCGTCATAAGCCTGAGATTCCACTGTTAGATATATGGCCTCCTCCTTAATATAGCTATATTGATCTATCCAGTGCTTCCTCCAAAAGGGATTGAGACTATTCTTCTCAATCGATAGCTTGTTATAGCGTAATAAGCTATTATATTTGTCAACTGCGATGATCTCGATAATATTTGCAGTGCTGTTCTTTGGAAGGCCACTTGTTTAGCAATAGAGTCTTAGAATAATTTCTTACTTACACAATTTTTCAAAAAAACAAGAGAATAACAAAACAAGGCACCGATGTATCAAGAAAAACTTGTCCAACAAATCCAGTCAGACTATTGACCTAGATACAATGCTAAAGAGCTAATTATCCTTAAGCTACATGACCTAACATCCAGTGTTGTCTCATCAGCATGCATGAGGGATCTGTGTTGCGACAAGCACGTAAAACTGCGCTGACTCATGAGTACTTATAGTAACGCAATGAATTCCGACGTTCTACAGTTATTGGTATCTATAGACAGTATATAACGGTCAAGTTATTGTAGCGGTAGAAGAAATAAGAACCTCAAAAGACGAGAGAGGATCTAATCCAACTCCAAAGGAGTATTTAGTAACCTGAATAAAGATGAAACGGGGAAACTAGATAAGATTTTTGCAAAAGCTAATTTAGTCACTAGACTAGAGAATTTTAGGTATACTTAAATACTTATTTTGGCTTTGCACATAATTTTGTTTACATTAGAAAACCTCCCAAGAGTATCTAACGATATTTGAATACAACCTACGCTTTCTAGATTCATTTCAACACAACATAAATTCTCTTTCCCCACATCTATATTGCTTTTCTAGAATTTTAGTCTTCACTATCACACCACAACACTTCGTTTGTATTTAAAACCACGAAGCAATCCGTCAGTCTGTCTCACAAAGTGAGAGTGGCGTTTTTAGGGCGCGACCTTGTGCCAGCTTAGCCGACGAATCCGATGCATTTGAGTAATTAGGTCTTTGTTCGAATCTTTTGATCGGAAGTGTTGTAGACGTTTAGAGATTAGGCTAGATGATGATGATAATATAGATATAGATTCACACAACTATCACACAACGCCGTCTAGTCCCAAGCTAAGCAGAGCTTGTGTTACGAGTACTAGACAACTGATAAACATACTTAAATATTTCTAAATACATACATATTACAGATAAATTATACCCAGACACAGAACACATGATTGTGCTCATCACACAAACATTTGCCCTGGGTGGGAATCGAACTCACGACCTCCGGCATAGCAGTGGCCCTGGCCACTAACCAGTAGACCAACAGACCAGTCAAGATAATGTTTCACACGTTTAAATTTTTTGGAAAGTGAAGCAACATTCGGGCGCTCAACTATACTCTACACTTCATCAGAATAACCGTTTTTTAAAACAGGTTACTTTGAACTTGATCTTTGGATTGACATGGCATTATAAGTTTAAATAAATTTTATATTACAGGTACGTTATCCTTTTTTTTTGTAATAACTATTTAATAGTTTCTTTGGGTGTTGTATTTTCTGTAATATCGCTATCCATCATACTTTCTCCTAAGGTTTTCGCTCCCGTTTCCTATCCATCAGCAACCGTTCATTTAAACGGGATAAAGAGTTGTATATGGTGATTGGTGCACATTAAAAGTGTAACTTTCTATCTGCGCAATTATTTTTCTTGCTTCCATTGAAAAATCTCTTGCAGAAGAACAACAAATACATCTTTCTCATATTTCTTGAGATTACTAAAACGTACACTGAATTTGGGTCGGTACTCAAGTTTTGCAAGCACATCAAGGTAGAAGAAGTACATAATTATATATAGCTATATCTGAATTAGTATTAAAGTGACCAAATTACCGACGTTTTGTCGTAATATGACTTCGACGAGTTTTTGCATCAATAAAGTCACGCTTTTGACAAGACTGAATAACACAAGGTCGGTGGTCAGAATGAATGGCTAATGCTTAAGGCCCCTACTCCCATTTAGTGTCATAAAAAAGTGACTTTTTGAAGCTTCCTACTCGGTCACCCCAGCCGTTAACGAGTAGTAGTAAGTAGGCTTCAGAAAGTCACTGTTTTTTAATAGATTTGGATTTTTTAAAATTATAGATTCATATAACATTATATTAATATAACAACAACAATAATAACATATGGTTTTTTCGTATCACAAAATTCTTATCGACATGATATTTTTTCGCTTGTTTTCTCAACTCTTTTCAAATGGCATTGATCTTTATAAATATGTTTACACAAAAAAATTGCTGGTTAAATGTTTTTTATTTTATTTTATTTTTTTATTAATGTTAGGCTCACGTTTGACCACCATCTCATCTGATAGTAAGCGATGATGTGGTCGACGATGGAGCACGCTTGCCTAGAAGTAGCCTATTCACTCTTGACTTAAAGACCCCTAAGTTGTAGCTATCAGGAAACATGTTCAGAATGTAGGTAGGTACATAGCATATGTAAGTCAATCAAAATTTTGCAAAAAAAAAATGGTTCTAAAGGTCAGCTGGGCTCTATACAGGCGCAGACGGCAGTAAGTACGAGTTTGTCTGCATTTAACTCAGCCCAGATGTTCAAGGGACCATACGCCTTAACGATGCTGAGTCGCGACGGTCGACAGTCGTGGTAGTGAGGTAATGTGGTTTGGCTCCGATTGGGAAACGAAGGAAACGCGACCGACTGACGGACAGACAAGGAGACGGGAAGCTAAGATGTGGGCAATCTAGTCGTTGTAGTTAGATTTCTTTTAAACAAGCAATTAAGTAACCAGAAATAAACTTGAATATTGAATAGAATAGAATATTGAACTCGTCATCATCACCATCATTTCAGCAGAAAGACGTCTACAGTCACTGCTAGACATAGGCCTCCCCCAAGCGTCGCCACAATGACCGATCCTGTGCGTCTTGCATCCATCGGATTCCAGCGGCCCTGACCAGGTCATCGGTCCATCCTGTGTGGAATATGGAACTCCTGACAAAGAATTCACCGTCAGACCTTCAAACTACAAATAGTTTATTTGCAAAAATGGGTACATTATGTTATAAGCAGAATCACCATATTTTTAACATCATGCAGCTCATAAAGACATACAAATAAAATTTTAACTGAACATTAATACTTAATTAATGAAATTGTTTTAATAAAACCATGATTATATTCTGTATAGTAAAATATGTGTAGATTTTCTACTTGTACAATTATGCGATTTTGGCAACGTAAGATTTCAGAAAAAAAAAAGTTAAATGTTATTAATTTAAGCAAAGAGGTGGAAAATGACATCGTCAGAGGTGAATGAGATATCAGGTTTTTTTTTTAATTGATATAAACCAGTGCTTGACTGCGATCCCACCTGATGGTAAGTAGTAATGCAATCGTTGATGGTGAGGCGCACTAATTTATTGAGAGCCTATTCACTCTAGCCTTGAAGAGACCCAAATTATAATCGGACGGGAAAACCGCAGTAGGCAAATTATTTAAAAAAGACAATGGAATTTTGATCCATGAATGAACATTTTGATCCATAATGAACACAAGTGCATAGCTGCAATAAACTAATGCGACTTAATTGCCACCATGTAATATTAATAGTCTTCAAGTTACTGCGCCAATCAGATAGCTATGTGAAGACCAGCAATTCAGCAAAACCAGTATAATTACATACGAACTTCTTCAAACTAACGACATTGAACCTGCGGCCTTTAGTGGTCACTTCTAACTTATAAATAATTGAGCTGACAGTGTCCAGCGTATTTTGACCCGCGGGAACTGCATTTGAAAGTATTGAATTGAATCTTTCTTTGATATTTATAAGTTACTAGCTTTTGCCCGCGGCTTCGCTCCCGTCAACTGACTACTATATCCTACTCTACCCAACTCTATCCTACTCTACCTTACTCTACCCTACTCTACCCTAATCAAAAAAAAAAAAGTATCCTATGTCCGTCTCCTGGTTCTAAGCTACTTCCCCACCAACTTTTAGCCAAATCGGTTCAGCCGTTCTTGAGTTATAAATAGTGTAACTAACACGACTTTCTTTTGAATATATAGACTTCTACGGTTTCTGAAGGATATTGTCCATGGGAGTGGCTAATTTATCTACAATTTCTGACGCCAAGCAGAGTTGCTGTGTTCGAGTTTTAAGAGTGTACTACAGGCATGGTAGCTTGTCATCCGGCCATTCGGTGTCCGACCGAACCAAGCCCGAGTCGTCGAAGCCGAGGCGCCTCAAAGAGTATGTTAGAAAAACCATAGGGGCCAAACAGGGCCCGAGCCTACTGGGGCACTGGGTCGACTCCTGAAAGGAAAACCCGTGGTCCTAGGACACAAGGCAACTGAAGGAACATAGGTGGGGTTTTAGTCAGTAAAAGTCTGAAGTCATCAGATGATTTCCCTCCTCAACCAAAAACTGCCACCACCCATTTTTTTTTTAATAAAAATATAATTTATACATATGGCAAAACAAAGTTTGCCAAGTCGATAAATAAAAATTAGTGATTGCTTTCGCCGGCAATAACTTTACGCATATCAAGTTACGCTGGCGTCGTCTTCAACTTGTCTAGACGTTAATTAGGGAGATTCCACACACGTGCCATGACAACTCGTTAACTGATAAACTTGACATAACTGTAGTTTTGTCTGATGTCACTTGTAATGGGTTATTGTTTGGCTGACAATTAACTGTGTGTCATTTTGTCAACTGTACTTTGTTGTTACTATGTAATAAAAACCCACCGACATTGGGATTCTCGATATAATGAGGTGAACAATGTTGTCTAGAATTGCGGCAAGAAAACTGAAAGAAATCTTTCAGTTTTTTTTTTAAGCCAGAAAACAGAAACATTATGTTGTTGACACTTCTACCGTCCGGACTAAGCGTTTCGCCTCGTCTTTTATACCACGTACTTCGAAGGACTGAAACAATTTGCCTGCTACGGTCTTCCCGTCGGATTATAATGTCTTCAAGGCCTCTTGCCTTGAAGACATTATAATCCGACGGGAATAAGCACTTAACAAACTAGTGCGATTCACCATCATTGATGACATCACTGCTTACCATCAGATGGGATCGCAGTCAAGTATTTAATATCTTAAAAAAAAAAACGGTTCTGTCTCTGAACGATAGCCAAAATATCCTTTCATTATTATAACACAAAGTCCCACACCGCATCTCTCTGTCTGTATGAACGGGATAAACTCGAAAACGACTAAACAGATTTTCATGCAGTTTTCACTAATAGTGAAACTAGTGTTAGTGATTAATGAGGAAGGTTTAGGTGTATAATACATGCATATTATAGTAGAGAAAAGCCTAGTAGAATATTTTTTTTCTAACATCCGTACATAGCTGGGGCTGGTCGCTAGTAATATTATGAACCCATGGTCTTGGAATTCAAAGGGCAACTGGCAACACAGGTGTGGTTTTAGTTAGTAAAAGTCCCTCTCGCTCCAACGCTCAGTTATTGGATGATTTCCCAACATAAAAAAAATCCCTGCAACTCACGGGAGCGGAGCACTAACCAAAAACACGGTTGAAACCACGAGGACAGATAGTAGGTACAGAATAAAATAATTGAATCTGTACAGCGACCTACTTTTCCAGTTTCACCAAAGAACTGCTCCACATAGACTACCCTTGGCGTGTCACATCTAAATAAAATGAAACTAAACGGTTTCACCGACATAAACGTTGAGATCAAGCTATGTTGTTATCCAATTAGTAACTGCTAACTGTTAGGTAACCGACCAGCGTTTTAACACGTGTCTTAGCTATTTTGCACGATTGTCTTATACAATGTTCCGTTCTTTATTCTGTGGTAATCGGTTCCTGTGTCAGGCAATGTAACGTTATAGTGTTATCTTATGGGTAGCTCTCCGTCCGGCCGTCCAGTAACCGTCCGGATTGAGCCCGAGTCGTCGACGGCACGTAGTGTTCAACGCGCGCCTCAAAGAGATATCAGCAAAACCGTAGGGACCCAGCGGGGCGGAAGCCTACTGGGCCAAGGGTTGACTTCCGAAAGGGAAACTCAGGGTCCTGGAACGCAGGGCAAAGAAGGAACATAGGTATTAAGTCAGTAAAAGTCTGACGCTGCAATTTTCTGACAAATTAACAGCTTTCGGGCAGGATGACGTCCAGCGGGACGACCTAGTAGCTATATAATTTTATATAATCATATGTAAAATTCAATGCTTGGATATTTGCTCAGTAAACTGTAGACTACCTCTTTTTTATTTTAAGTTCTTACTGTCCATCCATAAGTTGTCTGGTACATATCGCTGTCAGCGATAAGACCGCCATTGCACCCAAAGATTTAAGTTTGTGTAAATCTTATGTTACTATTTTGGTGTACAATAAAGTTAATTCTATTCTAACCAAAGTATTCAGGCCTAATCTAGACTAATCAGGAAGTTCCAACGTTAAATTAAAAATGTTAAACCTCGAAAATTGTAAAGCACGATTACCTAAAAAGTTTACCTGTGAAAAATGTGCGTGAAAATCAGTAAACATATATAATAATATAACCTGTGTATTTGTTTAAATGTCACAGCCTTCCCTTGGGTCAGGTAGCTCTCGAGGTGACCTCGACAACCCTTAGGTAATAGAAAACTTGATACACGAACGAGAAAGTTTAAGTATTTATAACTTGGTTTAACTTCAAGGTTTTATGGCGCTCCGTATTCTGGCTTTGTGTTTAAAACCGTTTTGGTAAAAGTTTCGGTGCTATTTTTTAAGTGGGCAATCATCATATATCGCAGCATATATATGCTGGGTTAGGCGCCTTTTTGGCCTTGCACAGATTTTAAGTTATTCTTTTCATACTTTCATACTTTTTTTGTAATTCTACTGTATGTGTGAGGTACGAATAAACGTTTTTTCTTTCTTTCGTTCTTTCATCAAATACTCATATCCCGCTCAGAGTGTCACACTTTTACTGACTCAAACCCAACTTTGTTCCTTCAGTTGCCTTTTGCATTCTCAGGGTTGGGCAGTATTTGAATTACTTGTAATTAAAATACGTAATTGAAATACAAATACGTATTTGGTATTTGTATTTCAATTACTTCCTTAAAATGAAATTTGTAATTCGTATTTCAAATACCTGACGGCGAAGTATTTTGTAATTAGTATTTCAAATACTTGAGGCTTCAAAATACATTTTAACATTAAAATACATTTAACCTTCAAGGTTTTATTCACTCTCCAACAAGAGGCTGTTTGTCTGACAGTACATTTAAAAATCTAGTGTTCATGAAAGGAAACTCTTGTTTTCCTCTACTTTTCAGCCCATGCTGGTCTAGATTACTTATTTTGAAATATGTAATTTTTATTTTGTATTTCAATTAAAAATAGCTAAAATACTGTATTTTGTATTTTATATTTCAAATACCTTACTTAAAGATATTTTGTATTTTAATTACTTGCGATACTGTATTTTGTAATTTGTATTTCAATTAAAGCAAAGCATGTATTTTGCCCAGCCCTGGCATTCTAAGGCCATGATAACACTTGCAACTAACAATCCCGCAGCTCTAGCAGTCATCGACCCTATTGGGCGCCATTCGTTTTGCTGAAATCTCTATAACCCTTAATAAATCGCAGGGTCAAATTTTCAACGTTGCAGGTTTAGATTTGAACGTTGAGTGTTTTTCACATGACCAATTATGTCGTTTTTTCAAAAGTAACGAGTAATCTAAAGAAAACATGTTTGTATTGAAACAGAAAAGCTGTGAACGTTATACATTCTGTAATATATTTAGTATCAGCATTGCACCCGGGCGAAGCGGGAGCGGGTCGCTAATAGTAAGTTATAAAATAAATTGAATGAACAGAGTTCATTTACACTTAGGGGTTAAAGCGGGCTACCTATTAGGTACTCGTCGTCCGCAAACCCGCGTCTACTGTGGCCGGCCACCGGAGACATTTTCCCTTTCAAGTAAGTCAGTGTCCCAAGTTTTGATCCAAACTGTACACCCGAAACGCCTGTTCCCTATTAATCGTCGTCCGCAAACCCGTGTCTACTGTCGCCGGCCACCACAGACATTTACCCTTTCAAGTAAGTCAGTGTCCTAAGTTTTGATTCAAATTGGAACACCAGAGCTCGCGAAATAACTTTAAAAATATAAACAAGTAAAGTATTTTCGTGGAGAAATCGGAAGTGTAGCAGTTACTTTCATATTATGTAGTTATCCAACGATTGCACACTTTAATTGAATTTGTGGAACAAAAGAAATTGTTCACTTTGTACCTAATTCATAACTGAATTTACTTGTTTACTCGTGTGAAAGTGTAAGATTATCCTAAAGGAACTTACTCTTGGTATGAAAAGTATCATGACATGATCTATCCGTGTACCAACGTTTTTTTTTTTAAATTCATGATTAGTTCGCACTTGACCGCTATCTCACCTGATGGAAAGCGACGATGCGGTCGACGATGGAGCGCGCTTACCTAGAAATAACCTATTCACTCTTGACTTAAAGATTCCCGGGTTGTAGCCATCAGGAAACACAGATTCCGGCAAGGAATTCCACTCCTTAGCTATACGCACAATGAATGTAAGAACAGAGAGTGAGAGAGAGAGTGTATGAGTTTATTTAAAAACAACGATTATTTTGATTTATTGTGACAATTCTGAAACTGTGATTTATAATGCAGTCTACTTTTAAAATTATTTACTGTAATTGTAATAAAACTTTTGTTTCATGGTTATGATCATTCACCTCTTTGGAGACGTGAGAGAGTAATGTTTACCGTTTCATATGTACTGCGTAGGTATATGAAATAAAAATATTCATTGCCTTTTATTTTATAGAAAAGCTTTGATAAGAGATAAATCTTTATTATTTCTAATAAAGATTTATCTCTTATCAAAGCTTTTGCTGCTGACTGTACTAAATATTCTCATGGACTCATAGGGAAAGAAAATATTTAATATTTGAAAATGACGAGCCCCCTAGCCAAGTTACAATCGTTTTGTTCGGCGCGAACGCTTCGAGTCGGCCACGCCTCCGAATTCTTTGTTCTGACCACGTGACTGAGCGTTGAGATGACGTCAGAACACAGGCTCTTGATAAACTAGTGCGCCTCACCATCAATGATTGCATCACTGCTTACCATCAGGTGGGATCGCAGTCAAGCGCTGGTTTATTTCAATTAAAAAAAAAAAAAAAAAAAACAGGAATCGGAGGCGTGGCCTACTCGAGGCGTTCGCGCCGAACAATACGATTGTAACTTGGCTAGGGGGGCTGGACTCATTGGGAACTAATGTTGGAACTTTCATTTCGATTTCGAGAACAATAGACTCGTGTACCTTTGGGAACAACCCACCGAAATACGGTCGAGGAGATTATTATTTTATGAATTCTTATGTTCATCATTTGTATTATTTGTTACAGGTAATAATGAATCTTAAGCACCCTTACACCACTTCAGAAACATGACGGGTAAGCGTAACCACAAAAAAATACGTAATCTAATACTTGACTGCGATCCCACCTGATGGTAAGCAGAGATGCAATTGTAGATGGTGAAGCGCACTAGTTAATTAAGAGCCTAGAAGACACCTAAATTATAATCGGACGAGAAGATCGCAGCAGGCAAATTGTTACATTCCTTCGATGTACGCGGTATAAACGACGAGGCGAAACGCTTAGTCCGGACCGTGGAGGTGTCAAGAATGTAAGGGTGGACACTAGTCGTACGCGGAAAGGCGATGTCAGAATCAAGTTATGTAATTCCCGACGTTTTTCAATACACTCTTCGTAAATATTTTTTCAATACACTTACTCGAAAACCCGCTCTTATCCCACCGCTTAAAGGCACGCAATAGATTATTTTCCGCACTAGTGCAGAAAAGTGCGCATGCTCTCCACATGTATCGTATCAGGCTGGGCGCGCGTCGACCCTCACGAGTCGCCGGTCAACCCCCGTTTATTCATTTCTGTGTATTGAAATATTGTGTATTGAAAAAAGTCGTTTGATACACGTGTGTGCAAATTTGTCACTCGGCTCCATAACACAATTCCGCCTCGGTCGCAATGACAAACTTTCTGCACTTGTATCAAAATGTACTATTTCTTCACGATCTTTTTATATCTTATCGACAAAGAAATATTTCTGTTATTCCATCAGAGTGATATCTCGAGATGACTTCCATCTTAGTACTGATAATGTTTATCAATTTATCGCATACCTACCTCTTGTTTTATTAGTATCACTCACGATGTCACAATTCTTTTGCTAAATAGGTTAGGTATTTAATCATAATAAAAATTTAGCACAAATCAAGCCACTCGATAGTTTGGAAATAGTACATTTTGATACAAGTGGAGAAAGTTAGTCATTACGACCGAGGCGGCATTCTGGAGCCGAGTGTTGTAGCGACAAATTTCCACGTGTATCCAACGACGTTTTTCAATACCTACACTTACAAAGAAATAAATGAACGGGGGCCAAACGGTTGCTCGTGGGGGTCGCTTAGCACCCAGCCTGATACGATAAATACAATAAATTGTGGCGGCACTTATCCGCACTAGCGAGGAAAACAGTCAATTGCGTGCCAAAAAGCGGTAGGGATAAGAGTGGATTTTGGAGTAAGTGTATTGAAAAGAAAATTGTTTTACACCCCATCCCTATTTACTTAAAACTCTGATCTACATAATATAGAATGAATAGCGGTGCCTTGATTTTGGACGAATGAGTAGTTTGGTTGTAAGGTTTACCGCTCTTAACCTTCCTCGTTTACCGCTCCTACTATTAATGGAAACCGCATCAAAATCCGTTGCGTGGGTCAGGAGATAGCGGATAAACAGATAGACGCCGAAAAGCGACCGTTTTTCATCACTATCAGTTCAACCGAAAGACGTTCACTGCTGGACATAGACCCCCCCCCCCCCCGACCGGCCCTGTACATCTCGCATTCATCAGATTCCCGCAACCCTCACCAATACATCGATCTACCTTGACTACTCCAGCCCCCCTAGCAAAGTTACAAAAGTATTGTTCGCGTCGACCGCCTCGAGTAGGCCACGCCTCAGATTCCTTTGTTCTGACGTCATCTCAGCGCTCAGTCACGTGGTCAGAACAAACGAATCGGAGGCTTGGCCTACTCGAGGCGTTCGGCGCGAACGTAACGATTGTAACTTGGCTAGGGGGGCAGACAGAACCTTTCGGCCCCATCGACCATCTGTTCTGCGAGCTATTTTTATTATTATTTTATTATGTACCTGCACATAACATACTCACTTTCTTGTTTATAAATAATGTGATACATTACAACACTGATATTTCATAACAAATCATATAACACCTATTATTATGTTCACGGATGCTATTGGAAATATTATCATTCGTATAATCCATCACTTATGTGACAGAAACATAGCTACTATAATTTTTAACGTAGGTTAAGTGTAAATGTATGCAAATCGACTGTCGGATAAGTAGGAACTACAGCTGTGCAGTCTTGGCACAGTCCAACGCTTCCGGTTAATATGGGTTAGGAAACCAAGGTATTAGAACTACATGATAACAAATAAAATGTGCTTTTGGGTATAAAATTGACCGGTCTTTACTGTCCTCTCATACCTATTAATATTGTAAAGTGGGAACATTGTAGACTCAATCATTTTTTTAAAAGAGCAACCATGGAGTTTCTTGCCGGTTCTTCTCCATAGGAAACGACCAATTGGAACTGTGCACTAGCTTCTGACGTTTTATAATTGCCCATGTAGGCCTATGAAACAAATAAATTTTGAGTTTCCGTTTGATTGGGATTAGATATGCTATGCTATGCTATAGATTGTTAGTTTTTTTTGGGTGGAAAGGTTTAAAATTTCTCCCACTCTGCGTGGAGCGAGGAGTGTTATACTTTCACTGACTGAAACCCACCTGTGTTCCTTCAGTTGCTCTTTGCGTCCAAGGGCCACGGTGTTTCTTTTGAACCCGCAGCCCTAGCAGGCATCGATTCAAAAAGAAATACTTGGAAATCGTGATCCTTCTTTAGTTTTAGTTACTTCTTTAAGCTTTTAGTTCCTTCTGACGCCTTTGTGTCTTGTTAGTCCAGTCAATCAAGAGATGACCGTAAGGGCTCGGCTTCCTGGTCGGGCAAGATATAATTGGGAGTTTTATTTGGGTTTAAATGGAGGGCTGTAGCTTGAATTTGTGCCCAATTAGTGAAGATAGGCCAGAAGGTTGAACCCTACTTTTTTTGGGTCAACTAACATACATATATTGAGGGCAGTATACCTTTTCGAAACACATAATGACCATGACCTGGTGAAGGTTGCGGGAATCCGATGGATGCGAGACGCACAGGATCGTTCGTTGTGGCGACGTTTGGGGGAGGCCTATGTCCAGCAGTGGACGTCTATCGGCTGAAATGATGATGATGATGATACCTTTTCGAAACAGGCTAAAAAATATGGTTAAAAATATAGATTTTTTGCACTAAATGGCCAATTTTGGTGTTCTTATTTATTCAGAACAACTATAGAAATGCCAAAATGTCTAAGTTTGAACTTCAAATAATCAAAAGAACAAGAAATTTTGTGATGTCGCTCATTGCGAAACCCAACTGTGATGTGTAATAAATATCTATTTACCTAATTCTTTTGACACCTTTTAAAAGGAAATCTATAATACTTATCAGTTTTTACAATCATACTGCCGTCCAAATGTGATCATTACTTGACAAATATGTCAAAAAGTTCCGGCAGTTAAATAGGCTGATCAATTTGTTTCAAATGGAGTGGATATATATAACTATACATATAAGTCCATTGGTTCCTTAAATGGTTCAGTTATGTGGGCTGTCAAAGTATGGTGTTATGGACTAACCAGTTAATGAATTTTGTTTTTTCGTCGGCTTAGACTTGTATATTTTTTTAGGTATAAATAACTATGATTTTTTTTTACAATTCTTGGTCAGATTATGAGTATATATATATAGATTATATTCAGTATATGAGTAGGGTTATCAAGCTCGAAGAAGAATCGCCAAACTTAAGTGTGTTGGCGATTCTTCGTGCTATGTCGGCAAGCTTGATAACCCTACTCATATACTGAATATAATCTATATATATACTCAAAATCTGACCAAAAAAAAAGCCAGGCCACATTGCTCGCAGAATAGATGGCCGTTAGGGTTGAAAGGTTCTGGAGTGGCGACCGCGTACCGGAAGACGCAGTGTTGGACGGCCTCCTACAAGGTGGACCGATGACCTGGTAAGGGTTGCGGGAATCCGATGGATGCGAGAAGCACAGGACCGGTCATTATGGCGACATTTGGGGGAGGCCTATGTCCAACAGTGGACGTCTTGCGGCAGAAATGATGATGATGATGATGATTATGATGAGTAGAGTTTGAAACCTGGGTGCGGAATTGTTCGCAAGACTCATGGCAGCCCTGGAACAAAGAACAGCTGAAAGAAAACCAGCGGGTTTTAGTCAGTAAAATTCTGACACTACCTCTCGCTCCACTCGGGAGTGAAAAAATATTTAATGATTTACTACCCTGTTGACAAACGTTAACGAATGTTGAGATGGATGTGAGGTGTGATGAGAATGGATTAAGTGAAAAATGAGTATATTAGAGGTAGTTTGAGCGTGGCGCCAGTGACTGAAAAGTTGAAGGGGAATCGTTTGTCTTGGTATGGTCATGTAAAGAGGAGGGATGAAACGCATGTTACTAAAAGAATTATAAGCATACATGTGGATGGATGGAGAGGGAGAGGGAGAACAAAGAAAAGATGGATAGATTGTGTGAAAAGTGATATGAAAGAAAAGAAAGTTAGTGATAGCGTGACGAGTGACAGGACAGAATGGAAGAATAAACGTGTTGCGCCGACCTCAAATAACACGGGACAAGGGCAGGAAGATGATCACTACCCTCAAAAAAATTGTTGTACCTGTTATATCGTAAAGATTTAATAGTTTACTTCGTACTTAATGCAAAAACCAACTAAATACACCAAGATTTTTGTATTATTATACTCGATCAAATCTGTAGGTTATTTACTTTTTGCCGAAGCTATCTTTGTAAATAGGTGTCGTAGCTAATAACCGGTTTTACATGTAGATTCGTCTTGATGAGACGAATCCATAGCTATATTTAACTTAATTTGGGTACAAAAACTTGCAGGTAGGTTTTTGCAATAAGGGTACGATTTATTGCTAAGGAAAATTGGCAATAAATCAAAATCAAATATCAAAATTCGACTTGAAAATGTTTCTCAGACAAGACAGAACACGTCCGTTATTTTTTCTTTTTCCCGTTTCTGCGCCAAATTGACACTTACTAAAAGATTAAATTGAGTAACAGAACTGTAGGAAGACTAAATTTGATCAATTACATATAATTTACGCAAATTCTCTCGTAGATCGCGTGGGTGTTGATACGGAATAAAAAAATCTTATGTAAATATAAACACGAAACATCTCTTACACATAATTTGTAGTTGCATTCCTGAGACGTGGGGCATCGTGTTTATACGAAGAACGTTGAACATCTTTAGTCATTATACTTGGAGAATTGGCAGCTGCATCCACCTGTGCGTATGTCTTAATGAAATACTACAGGAATGACTTTTTCAATACACTTACTCGAAAACCCGCTCTTATCCCACCGCTTTTAGGCACGCAATAGACTGTTTTCCGCACTAGTGCAGAAAAGAGCGCGTGCTCTCCCCCGCCCCAATTTTATTATATTTATCGTATCAGGCTGGGCGCGCGTCTACACCCACGAGTCGCCGGTCAACCCCCGTTTATTAATTTCGTAAGTGTATTGAAAAAAGTCGTTTGATACACGTGCAGATTGGTCACTGCAGCCCTCGGCTTCATAACACACTCGTCTACGGCTCGTGCGAATTCCGCCTCTGTCGCAATGACAAACTTTCTGCACTTGTATAAAAATGTACTATTGAAGTTGTGAATATTGTTCGTCCATTGTTTTGCGAAAATGCTTGTTTGTTTTCATAGGCCTGTTGTGTTTTTTGATTATGTAGAACTTATCAACTGCATAGTTTTGAATTTGTTTGCGAGATACACGTAGAATTTCTATACCCTTACCTATAGTATTTTGAATTTGTTTGTAAAATACAAGTAGAATCTCTAGTTGACTGATTACCGCTCCTTAGTACTATAAAGGCATAAACATAGGTTTCAATTTCTTCAAGTTCTCAAACATTGATCTTCCCTGACTGTGGCATATCGTCAAATATTTCTTCAGTTATCCACAACTCATTGCATGTAGCTGTAAATCTGTTATATCAATCTTCGATCATCATTATCAATATAGTCGTTTCCTCAGAATTGACCTCTTTTGTAGCCAAATTTTCTTCATCAAACAGTTCAACTACTGTTTCTTTGATCTTGTCAATCCGATATGCATTTAAATTTATTGTTTTACGAACTACTCCACCAGTGACGTTATTCGAGTCTGTCTCTCATAACAAGCTTACTTGATTATCATTCCGCACAAAAAAAAACTGCTTCAATTCAGCGTGGCATAGTGAAAAGGTATTGTAATTTGAGAAATTGAGGCGCTTGCTCAATTCTGTCGAACAACGAAAGGTTTTTTTACCAACAAAATTAGCATAAAGTCGCATATCTACATGCTATGGAAGTAATCACGGCAGTGGAAAATCGTTTGAATAAAATTTGAATGAACAATAGATTGCACGTCAGGTAGTTTACATAAAACAAAGTTTGGAATAAATAAAATTTATGAGCCGTCCAACGAAAGTTAATTCGAGTAGGGCCGATTTCGGAGTTTAGTAATAGATGATGTTTGGGGATGGTGCAATAGTATTTCTGTAATATAGTAATAGTATTAAATATGAATAGCCTTGTTATAATAGCATAATCATAAACGATTCCATTGCTGAAAAACAGTTCACCTCCCTTTAGTTTTTGGTGTGAAATCATTCCAATTTACTCGTTCTGCTTTGGGTGGAGTGAGAGGTAGCGTTAGACTTATACTGAATAAAACCCACCTGTATTCCTTCAGTTGCCCTTTACGTTCCAGCGTCACGGGAACTCCCTGCAGCTCAAGTCTTCTCCCTACGAGAGAAAGGGGCCCTAAAAGTAATCCAACACGACGGGCCTAGTGCAGAATGGCGGATGACACACGTCTTTGAATTCTTGATCTTTGATTTTTGGACATGTCAGTTGTATGTCGATGCTTGCTTCTGTTTCGTCGTCTCTTCGTTTTAAGAACAGTGTTGATGAAGCATAGTCATAAATTTTTTTACTGTTTTATCATATTTTGTTTTCCCTTTGGAATAACCAGAATTTACTACATTTTGGTGATTTTAAACCATTTTAATGCTTTCTTTAATACAAAATCTAGAGCCAACGTCCATATCTACTATAATATAGATTTTGTTTATGATAAATATAAGAGTAAGATAAATTCAAAATAATCTAGACGTGGGAATGTACATGCAACGTCAATACAACATGTGACGCGTAAAACAAGAGCTGACAAATGCGTGTTTGTTATTGAATTGAAGCAAATGATTGAAACGGAGTAGTCACAGTGGTTGGTGTGATTAAACAACATATTTTTAGTTTTCAGACAAAACTCTTTGACTCAGAATTCATCATTATTATCACCACGTACAATGCTAATGCTGTCTAGCGGTTCTGCAGTTTTGGCAGTCGCTCTGAACCATTTATCAGAATATTTAAATTATCCAATTTATTTCTTTTCATAATTTGTTCTAAATCAGTGAGTTCAATTTTCTCCCCGGATCCTAACTGTTGTAGTCAGGGACTTCTTATAATTTTCAATCATTTTCATGCAATAAATAATCTGTACAGATTATAAATGATTAAAGATTGGGAAACTTAAACAAATCTAACGCAAATAATAAAAATGAAAGTGATGATTGAATCTACGTAAAGAATAATAACAATCATCAATTAGTACATTATATAACTAACTAAATGCTGTTTATAGCGTGAGGCTAATAAGTATTGCTAATCAGGAAAGGCGATTGCGTGCCAATAGAGATGGGATTGCTTGCAAGATTGGTTACAAGAGTATTTACAAGAATCCGCGTAATTTGCAAATTATTTGAAAGGCAGTCGCTTTATGCAAAATACTGGTATTTAGGAACATCCGGTTAGACTAAAATCTGGTCCAACACAGTTGATAAAACTAAAGATACATGTAGCATTATTCTGGTTCAATATAGTTGAAACAAGCATGCCATTGGCAAATCTAACGATGTTATGGTAAATATATACATATTGACTATTATATTTAGTTTGAATAAATAATTCGAGACAATTTTAGTCCATATCGTTACCAAATCAAGTATCGACTAAAGCAATTTATATTTTAAGTTGTTTTTATAAAAAGAGTAGTGATAATTTGTATAAAAAGAGTCCCAAAAATAGTATGAATGAAGTTGCAGTGAAATAGATTGTCATTATGTGACATAGTTTATTTTCTAAAATGTGAAAATTATTTTGAAAAACTTGAGTTTATAAGTCAAGTACAGTATATTTTAAGCATCCATTTTTATCCTTCTGTTTTTGTCAACTTTTGTTTTAATCCGATGGGGTACCTCAAGGTTATCTTCTAAGGCCCCATTAGACCAATTCTAGACTTCTAAATTATATTGAGTATTATTACCGTTATGAGATATCATTCTAAATATATCATGTCTCGATGATTAATGGCTTCTTATCATCTAAGTCATTAAACCTGCAAAGGCTATATAAGAAGACCAGTTCATAACGTGGGTGTTTTTAATAACCACACCTAGCTAGCAACACAGCTTTTTGTTATACATCGTTATAACATCGATATTATATAGTATCCTTTTATAGTTAGGCCATGACATTAACAGCGGTGACTTCTATACTATTATCGATGATGTAAAGTCTGATTTAATTGATTTGCTTCTATATAATGAATTGTTAGGCCATATATGACTAAGACTAGCTTGTAAAACCTTGAAGAAACATTCGATTCCGTAATGAGCGAACATTTTAAATTGATTCTGATTCTTTAGGTAAGGATTATTCAAAATGTCTTCAATAAATTAATGTTTGAAACTAACTTTTGCAACGAAATCTACGCCCCCCTAGCCAAGTTACGATCGTTTCGTTTGCGTCGAACGCCTCGAGTAGGCCACGCCTCCGATTCCTTTGTTCTGACCACGTAACTGAGCGTTGAGATGACGTCAGAACAAAGGAATCGGAGGCGTGGCCTACTCGAGGCGATCGACGAAAGAAAATCGAAACGAAACGGTTGTAACTTGGCTAGAGGGGCAGCGTAGCAGCCAATCACTCGACTACTGCACCAAGCGTGCCGTCACCATATTACAACTGTCTTTCAATTGAATTGTGATATCTCAGTCGCGGTAGAACCCAACCCTCGACGCAAACGAAACGATCGTAACTTGGCTAAGGGGGCTGATTGTTAACGATGATATGGTCGACAATGAAGCATTAGAAGTAACCTATTCACTACTTCACAGCTGTCTGTTTTAAAATATATGCCTTTTAAAATCGATTGTTTGGAATTGCCTTTTTTCCCTAAGTTATTTGCGGGTGATAAGTATCCCTTTATTGAGGTAGAAAATGATCAAATAACTCCTCCCACAGTGAGTGGAGAGAGGAGTGTAGATTTTCTATTAAGTAAAACCCACCTGTTTTCTTTCAGTTGCTCATTGCGTTCCAGGCACAGACCTTATTGAGCCCCGTCAAGTAATAAATATTCTTAAGTGCATCCAGCATTCTTGACCTATGCTCGGTTGCTAGCGTAGAGTAACGGCCGTACTGCAATCGTCCAGACTGAGCCCAAGTAGACAACGGTGCGAAGTGTTCCACGCGCGCCTCAAAGATATATCAGCAGAACCGTAGGGGCCCAGCAGGGCCAAATAGGGCCATGGATCGACTTGTGAAAGGGTCCGACTGGAGGGACGCGAAGGCTAACTGAAGGAACGTAAAAAACAATTCCGTTTTAGTCAGTAAAAGTTTGACACGCCCGGCTTCGCCCTAAAACGGGAGAAGTTATTAGATGATTGATTAGACCTTGATAAAGGGTAATGGCGCGAGTACAAAATATACTCCTCTGCCTACTTCTATCTCAATGTTAAGTTAAAAAGTATAGTGACTAATCCGTCTTGCTCATTACAGTCTAGGCTTGCGCTGTCGTCCATCACTATTCGGAACAGTCGCACGCGCTGGTTTCACCGCGTTCCCTACATGGTCGGGGCCGTGAAATCTATTAGTTTACATGTTATCTTGCGTTTCAGCTTCTACTATGTTTTTATGGGTAGAGTTAATATATTTAATAATAATATTCACACAAATAGTCATCAAGTAAATCAAGTCTTTTTGAAAAGTAACAATTTTACAAAATTGCTTTAAATTAATTTTACTTGAATATTATTTTTTTCTGTTGTATATATTTTTTTGTCTACCTTGTCTCTACTGTATTATAATCCCATAGTGAGAGGTCTGATTCTTGTGATACAAGATCGCCTAGTAATAGAGCCAGGGCAAAACTGATGTTTGTTTTTTACATGTTATCTTGCGTTTCAGCTTCTACTATGTTTTTATGGGTAGAGTTAATATATTTAATAATAATATTCACACAAATAGTCATCAAGTAAATCAAGTCTTTTTGAAAAGTAACAATTTTACAAAATTGCTTTAAATTAATTTTACTTGAATATTATTTTTTTCTGTTGTATATATTTTTTTGTCTACCTTGTCTCTACTGTATTATAATCCCATAGTGAGAGGTCTGATTCTTGTGATACAAGATCGCCTAGTAATAGAGCCAGGGCAAAACTGATGTTTGTTTTTTACATGTTATCTTGCGTTTCAGCTTCTACTATGTTTTTATGGGTAGAGTTAATATATTTAATAATAATATTCACACAAATAGTCATCAAGTAAATCAAGTCTTTTTGAAAAGTAACAATTTTACAAAATTGCTTTAAATTAATTTTACTTGAATATTATTTTTTTCTGTTGTATATATTTTTTTGTCTACCTTGTCTCTACTGTATTATAATCCCATAGTGAGAGGTCTGATTCTTGTGATACAAGATCGCCTAGTAATAGAGCCAGGGCAAAACTGATGTTTGTTTTTTTTAAGTGATTTAAATAAAACATTGTTATTATTTCTTTATTGTTAATTTTATCTTATTAAATATATTTAAAAAAATTATATTTAAAATATACTATAATAGCATATTATCAATATCCACAGTCCGACTTCTCCACTATAAGAGAAGACTAAGATTTTTTTTACAATATATTTTATATATTTAAGCTCCACTACATTAATTAATCCAAAAGGAACAGTATACTAACTGAGGCTAAATATTATACAAGCCACAGAATAACAATATAGTCTAGACTATGGAATATGAACATGACTGAAGTGTAAAGTTAACTTTCACTCATTCCTTCGTTCTTGAAATATGATTGTTACACCGGTGACAGAAAAATCGTGTGGAACAACCAATGTTGTTACGGTACAGGCTCATGGTGCGGAGAATTGAGGAATATATCGAGAGGACATTTTTAAGAACGAATGTGGATAGTTTTAAGAGAGGAAGATATAAATGATAGATTTAGTGAATAAAAAGGCAAGAACGATGGTGACTAGCAAGATCGGTGAGCGAGATGACGGCTAATTGAAGAAGAAAACGCGATGCGCCTATAAAAGGAATAGTAGAATATTATTATGAGCTTGCTGTGTCCCGCTGTAGGTCTCCCTTGGAGATCCCACCTGATGGTAGGCAGTGATGCAATTGCTGATGGCGAATCTCTAAGAGCCCATTCACTATAGCCTTGAATACACCTAAATTATAATCGGACTGATGAATGATGATGAATTTTATACTAGTTTACGTATAAAATTCATCATCATTCATCAGTCCGATTTTTAAACGTAAACTAGGTTTTGCAAGTAGAAAGTTATCCCAAGCAAGCATACTCCCGGGATAAAAAGGGACCGCCGGGTCGCCTTAGCCAGCATCACGTCGGGGTCACCAATATAGGTGTGTTGGGTAATCAGTGTGGAGAAATGATACACGACTTGATGTTAACTCCGTATATATGCGACAGACGCTAAAACTTACGAGGCGGGCGCAGCCGCCACTAAGGTGCGCTCTCAGCATAAAATAGATACTTACCTATGTATATATATATGATTAATATGTGTCCCTACAGTATCCAATGTATTATCCCCAGATCATGGTCTATCTGTATGCCATGGTCATCAATTTCATCCAAATCCATTCATTCGTTTGAGCGTGAAGGAGTAACAAACATACACACATAAAAACTTCAACTTTCGCCTTTATAATATTAGAGTGATAAAATACGAGGTAGTTTGACATTTAGCAGCCATTCCACTTTAAAAATATCAATACATCGTTAGTAGAATGTGTATAGGTACTTTATGGTCGATAAAATGTCTCATTAATCAAACATATGCCCTTGAACTAGTCGACGGTGACATATCGATATTTGAAGGCTATGGAAAGCATATGGTTATTTTATGTTTCTTTCAAAGAACGATCAATACTGTGAAGTATTTATGTGCAAAACTGATTTGTTTTTAACCGACTTCAAAAAGCAGGAGGTTCTATGTTCGGCTGAATGTATTTTTTTTATGTACGTTCATCGATTTCTCGGTCAATTGTGGACCGATTTTGTTTTTTTTTTATTGATAGGTTATGCTTCCGAGTTGGTCCCATAGAAATATTGTTATGATCTGATCATGAACTTCGAAGATATGGAACAGAACTCCTCATAGGATCACAGCAGAACCATCGTAACAAAAAAGAAACACCGACTTCCAAAATTAAAGTTATTTTGCACTTTTTAGTGTTTTTTTTACATTGGAGTCGGTTGTATTTTTTTTTTTGTAAAAAGTTGTTTTTCTAGATCTAGTTAGTCTATTTTGTATCACAACTGGTAAAAGGCCTCCCTTTACCCCTTTCCACACACATCTGTCCTCGGCCATTGCAGGCCAGTCCCTACGGTAAGAGTCAAGCTCATCTCTCAACCTTCGTTTTGGTCTGCCACGATGTCGCCTTGCTGGTAAAATGACCCAATACGAGTAAGTGGCTCTTTTAGCCCCACAGCTCATCTGATTCCGTATCACACATAGGTAGACTGGAGACGATAGTTTATACTTTCTTGGTAATTAGGATTTCACGAAACAACAAAAGGCTTCAAACAATAGCAATGAAAAAATCTGGTTTATCATAATGCTTTAATGGAAAAATCGTGTCGTCATGTCGTTACGTAAAAAAATGCCCGTATGTCCTTACAGAAAAAACATACTAAGATGAGATCATTGTTTTACTTGGTAAATACGAGTATTACAGAGAAATTCTTTTTTACTCGCCAATTTAGAGTTGACAAATTAATTTTATAAATGTTTTTTACTAAACGATGAATTTTCAAAATAAACTTACATAAACGTCGTCGTATTTCTCTGATTTAAATATTAAATTGAGATATACTTTTGTAAGGACATAGGGGTATCTGCACACTGAGGTACAGGCCATGAAGTTTTAAGCTCCGTACTCACATTCGGTATTACTCGATAGTTTTACTCCAAAACGAGTAAATATTAACGCGTGGACCGCAAAACTCACAGCTCGAAGGCCGTACTGAGTACCACTACTCAGTACGGCCGATATATCTTGACTGCTCCGAACTTCGGACAATGTGGGTGTCCTAAAATGACGTTCACCAGGTGACAGCACTGAGGCGTCAGGTCCAGGCACCTGGCAAAACGCTTATGTAAATGACTTTAGTTAGACATCAACGTTAAGTGAGTAAGGATAAGTGGCGCCAACTGGTGGTGTGATTTTTCCTGAACACCCTTTGGCTGTGCAGTATTTTTTTATAACAATCATATGGCCAATGGATACTGCGTATTTTTCGAGTATGTGCATACATAGTTCATGATAGTTCGGAATGCCTAAGTTCAGAGTGGCCAACATATTTTTTTTTTCTTTTTCATCACACAACGCCGTCTTTTTTTTTTTTTTTTTTTTTTTCGGTGGGAAAATCATCTTATGACATCCCCCGCCCTTGGGCGGGGCGGGAGATAGTGTCAGACTTTTACTGACTAAAAACCCACTCCTGTTCCTTCGTTGCCTTTCGTACCAGGGCCGAGTCTTCCTTTCAGAATCAGACCCTTGGCCCCGGTAGGCTTCGACCCTGCTAGGCCCCTACAGTTGCTGACATCTCCTTGAGGCGCGCGTGGAACAGCACGCGCCGTCGACGACTTGGGCTCGGTCCGGACGGTTACCGGACGGTCGGACGGCGAGCCACCCATTGCTCGTCATCCGCAAGCCTGCGCCTACGATGGCCGGAAATCGGGATCGGAATCCCGGCGGCGATTGGGGCGTGAGGACCGTTGCCTCACGCGATCGGCCGCCTCCTTTGCTAGCATTACTGCTTCGCAGAAGGAGGCAACCGCCTGCCACTCCTCCTCGCTCCGGACCATGGCCTGTACCAAAGCCCGGCGCGAGAGATCGCCGCCGCCGATCGCCCCCACGAGGACACGGCGTTGCTCTACCCAAGCGGGGCACACCTCCAACGTGTGCTCCACCGTGTCCTCCGGGCGGTCCACACAATGGTGACACCCGGGCGTTTCTTCCGCACGAATCCGGTGCAGGAACCTCCCGAACTTACCATGTCCGGTGAGGACCTGCATCATGCGGAAGGTAAGGACGCCGTGTTGCCTTTCCAGCCACTCCTCAAAGAGGGGACTTATCGCCATAATTATGGCGTGCCCAGCACTGGGTTGCGATAGTCGCTGTCGCCATTCCGCCATGAGACCCCGTCGGAGCTCTGTCCGCCATGCCGCGACTTGTCGCGGCAGCGGAGTTTCACCCCGACGTTGCATCTCCACGCGCAGATCGTGCATGAGTGCAAGGCCTGTTGCCACCAGATCCCATGGTGGCTGGCCAGCAAGGAGGCTCGCCGCTTCACGGGAAACCGTGCGGTATCCCCGCACCATCCGTATGGCCATGACCCTCTGGCACGCGTTCAGCTGGGCCGCCGGTCGCTTTCCAAGTGACGGCGCCCCATAAAGGGCCATGGACCGGACGATGCCTGCGTAGAGCCTCCGGCAGGAGGCGTCTGGACCCCCGAGGTTGGGCAGTAACCGCTTGAGGGCAGCCCCAGCCCGATTCAGTTTGGGAGCCAGACGTCGGAAGTGCTCCTCGAAATTCCACCGGCTGTCGAGGACGAGTCCCAGGTACTTCATCGTCGACCCGACGCCGATGTGAACTCCTCCTACCGTTAATTGGGACCGCCGAGGCGGCGCGCTCTGGGGGCCATGAAAACACATGGCCTCGGACTTGTGCAGCGCCACCTCGAGTCCCAACTGCTGGATCCTATCAACGACTATCGCAACCCCGCTTGTCGCTAATTCGACCGCCGCCTGGACACAACGCCGTCTAGTCTCAAGCTAAGCAGAGCTTGTGTTATGAGTACTAGACAACTGATAAACATACTTATATATTTCTAAATAGGTACATACATATTATAGATAAATTACACCCAGACACAGAACAATTGATCGTGCTCATCACACAAACATTTGTCCTGGGTGGGAATCGAACCCACGACCTCCGGCGTAGCAGTCAGGGCCACTAACCACTGGACCAACAGGCAAGTCATTTTGCCCATACTGTAACTCGGTGTAAAAAACGCATTCATCATTTAGCCAGTAGATAAATCTGGTACATGTTTTAGTCTTCCGGGCCTGTTTCACATGGCTGACCCTAGTGTCAGGGACCCTGTGTTCATTGTGTATATGGTTGTTATGAACAGTTATAATCGTATCACTATGTGATTTACCTTCCTCGATTTCTGCTTTGATTTTTATTTTATTTTTTCGTGAGCATTGTGTATTGCTGTCAGTGCTAGTATTACTATTTGTTGCTCTGAGTTTATGTAATGGTAATTGTTGTATTGCAGCCTTGGCTAGACTGTGATAGGTAGTAGTTTTAGTCATTTTGAGTTTCGTTGAAGCTGAACTATTATATTTTACCGAATCGTTATTAGAAAGACCGAATCTTCTTCTTGTCGATTCGATGGTAAACTCGTTAACCTGTTTGGGCCCAATAGGTGGCTACATTAATAGCAGCATCGGTAACACTCATCAAATCCTCCAAAGTGCAGGTGTAAGGGCACTTGGGGCATTCTAATGTGTGGCTCATGTTTTGAATGGTGCTCTTGGATGGCCTGTGTGGTACGCAGGAAGCTCTTGCGGCTCATGAGCCTACTTGGGGCTGTTTTGTGTTCGAAGAGGGGATGTCGGGAATCAGATTCTTGAATTTTCTTTTCAATCGCGCATGCAACATTCCTACGTACAGCAGGTGGAGCAATACCAGAAAGACCGAATAATTACTTAGTACACAGTACAGAAATTGAGGACTCAAAGAGTTCCTCACGGTTTTTGAAATGTTATCCTCCAAAGGTTCGCAAAAATTAGGTTAAACCTTGTAAACTACGGTAGTTAGTAACCTAAAGCTTTACTTTAGTATTTAACCTTTAAATAAATAAAACCTAAGGCATACAGTCCGCTTTTGTTCAGTGTATTATTAGTGCATAATGTTTTTAAATGAAGATATATACAGATACACACACACACTTATTAGTTTACCTATACTTTTATCATTTCAAAATACTTTTTAATTAGTAAGGTCAGCAACAACGACGATGATCAACGATGCGTTGCATTGACATATGACTTTGTAAATAAAATTAAAATTGATATTTATAAGACGACCTTTAAGTCCACCTGTCGTTTTATTAGCAAATAGTTGGTTAAAACATATAAGTATAGTCATAACATGTCTAATACTTACTTGTGACCGGGTCATATTATGTCTTATAGTCCATTGTCTTCTGTGGCTAGCAATTATTTTAGCTTCAAAGGGAGAAAGGAGTGGCCTTATTAATTTATTTTTAATTAGTCGCCCTTGCGAACGGCACGGATATTAGTAATTAAATTGGCAGTTTGTAAACGTTTTTGTAGTTCAGTGAATATTTAGAGCATTTCTTAATTATATTTGTTTTTGGTTGGTAATATAATTAATGTGAATGATGATAAAACTGTCGTTAATATGTTAATGTATTTAAAATAATATGTAATAATAGTTTGTGTAAAAATTACATACTTATACCTAATGTTTAGTGAGTAGACTTTTACAGTGCAACAAAAGACTTCCTGCTTTATTAAATGTAAAACTGACCCAGATTTCTTGAAACTTTATAGTTTATTGTACCTAATAATTTTCGAAGAATAGGTGTTTTAGTTAATATAACTAAAACACGACACTATTATTATTAATAATAATAATAACACAATAATGGTATCATATTCCATTAAAAGTGACTAAAGGGCGCCCCTCTGCGAGTTGGTTTCGGCTCCTCGTACGCCTTCCAAAGGTCCGGGATCTCAGGGTTCCGAGATATACTGATACATAAAATAATAATAAAAATCTTTATTTCAGACCTTATAAAGAGATCAGGTTAAAAACAATGACTAAGTATAAAAACAATAAATTAAGTTATTAGTAAATAACGTACCTAATATTGTATATCATGCTAAAATTTGGTGTAAAATAATTTCAATCAAAATACAAAATCAAAATTAAGGTACGAATATCAATAAAGATTTTGCAAAGCGATTTTAATCTTGAGAACATTTAAAACTTAGCGTAAAATAATATAGAAGTCATTAACAACCCATTTGCATTCAAAGGTTCCGTTTTCTCAAATGATTCAATGAAAAAACGCTATTAAAAATGCTCCCCAAGACGTTTCTATCAAGTGTTGGTCTCGCCAAAAGCGCAGTTCGATTGCATAGAAAAAATGCATTGAGTCGCATATGTCGGAAACAGATGTTCGTGGCGCAGTGTGCGACCACCCTTAACGGTACACCTGGTGAACAATATGGAAAGGGCGGACTACTTGTTTATTTTTTTATGGGAATAATAAAAATTAGGTGAGAGTAATGGATCATATAGATTTTGAACTGAATTGTGTTAAGGATGGTTAGTTTTTAGTTCCGTGAAGTACCAACTGCTTTGACGATCCCAAATCTAAAAAAATATATTTTTAGATCGTTTTTTTTTTATAATTTTAACTACTACTTGACTGCAATCCCAACTGATGATAAGCAGTGATGCAATCGTTGATGGGGAAGCGCACTAGTTTATTAAGAGCCTATTCAATCTAGCCTTTGAAAACACCTAAATTGTAATCGGACGGCAAGACCGCTGCAGGTAAATTTTTCCAATCCTATAATACGTTAGGCATATGATTTGCATTTGTACAGTAAATTGCCGAAACTATTTATCGATTTCTGTTATTTATCAAAATCGTGACTGATTGAAACGAAACGAATTTTACGAGTTACTTACGGATTTATTTCGTGACCGTGAAGGGTTTGGGTAAAAATGGTAAAAAAAAGTTAAATAAAAAATACTCAAAACTATACTTGTTCTTTGATCCAGCAACCTTGTGGTTGTTTGGACCCTAGAATATATAATTATTTATGTAAGTATTTTAAGTCGCAAATTACAATGATCTTGATATTTCTTTTAAACTGTCATAATGAAGTCTTTTTCCACCGAAATTAGGTTTTTTTTCAAGATCGCTTATTTCTTAATCACTTCTACAGATGTGACAGAAATCAGAAATCAGAAACATTTATATCAAATTGACCAATTACAGGCACTTTTGAATTGTCAAAATGTCGGTCAGTCGAAAGAAAAAAGTGAAGCTAAATTGCACGTTCCAAAGCGTAGATCTCTATGGAGAAGAACGTGCAAGAAACTCCATGGACACTCTTTTAAATCATAAAACAGACAGTTGATAATAAACCCGTATTTGCATTTTCTATAAAAAAAAGAGTTATTACTTTGCGTCTGTTTGTATATCTAAACTACTAATACTTAAAAGTAATACTAATCAATATGGGTGTTTTTAAAATCGTGCGGTTTTGATCACGCATGCGGGATTGCTCCGCACGCGTAATCCAAATGTCCATTTCATACAAGTATGGGACGCGTTTTTTTGCATTTTGAAATTTTCTGCATTCGGGGCAAACGTAACAACGTAACGTAACGCATGCGTATTGAAATCCACAGGATATTAAAAACACTCTAAGAGTTTGTTTGAACTAATCTCATTAACTGATTCGAATTGAAAAAATCTTTTAGTGGTTGATACCCCATTTATCGAGGATGGCCATAGGCTATATAGAGCAGATAGTAACTATAGACGCGATTGAAACTGCGGGAGACCGCTAGTGTCTTTAGAGTTTCGACGTAGGTACCTAAGTAGTATCTTATATTCCAACCCAAATGGGGCCCCTTCAGCATAAACTCAACATTATAAAATCTCTTTTCTCATGCTGAAAAGTATCTACAATCAAACAACAAACAAAGGGTTTTCAAAATCGAAACCTCTTTGTTACTCCATCACGACTCACGGTGTTAAAGCGTTGATCACTACTGTTGCAATATTTTCGCTTGATTTGCGATGATGAAACTAGATACTTAAATCCAAAACTTACTAAGTAACTAACCCAAACTAATCAGATTATTATAAGATTGCCAATGTTTTGGCATCGTATACTTAATGATTGCAGATAATATTAGAAAATGATCTAGTAATATTTACAATGGTCCATCCACAGACAAGACTTGAGAAATGACAAATAGTATTATGACATTTCTAAATTCAAAGTTCGCGTTGACAGGCTATAAGAGGTAAATATTGATAGTCTGTGGTAAATATTAAAAAAAATACGTGGTACCACTCCGTTAGGTACCCGGCGGTTATGGCGGGATTTTTTCGAGTGAAAATTAGTGTCTGTTTTAATTATTTATTAGAAAATTGATTCCTAGTGGAATACTCAAGACTTCTAAAACAAAAAGTTTTTACAAACTCGTGAATCGTCGGCGGCGTGTAGTGTTCAACGTGCGCCGCCAAGCAAAGACGGCCAAACTGTAAGGGCCCAATAGGGCCGATGCCCGCTAAGGCTACAAACTGTAGACCTTTAGGGTTACGGAGAATTTCTGAAAGAGATGCTGTGGCCCTGGAACGTTAAGGGAAACTGAAGTACACAGGTGGATTTAAGTCAATAAAAGTCTGACACGTCCTTTCGCTCCAGCTTAGTGTGGGAGAGGTCATTGGATGCTTTCCAACTTCAAAAAAAAACAACTCTCAAAAAAGGAGGAAAAATACCTACTCGATGTTTTTTTGTTTCTTTGTTAATTTTTCGTGGTTTTTTTTTAAAGGCTAAATGTTTTCTCCTTAGTCACTATTTTAAATAAGTAACGTCAGTCTTGTCCATTCAATTATGTTATGATCGAGGTCAGTATTAAAATGTGACCTTAGTTTCGAACTAATGAAAATGCGGACTGTTGCAGTGTTGCCAAATTGCTGTTTAAAGAAGCTTACTATTATTTCGTGGAATAATTTGAGGATTTCGAAATGATCGATGATATTAGAATACCTAAGTATTTTCTGGGTTTCCGATGCTATTTTCTCCTTTTTCGGTAAAAACCATTTTCTAGCTAGTTTGAAATTTGTCTTGGCATCGGTAGACAAGCGGAGGTCTAAAAAAGTCTTACTAAGTCTTATAGGTATGCATATTGGCCATTAGGGTCCACAATCTAAAAAATATAACAACTGTCTGACCACTATCTCACCTGGTGGTAAGCGATGATGTGGTCGACGTTGGAGCACGCTTACCTAGAAGTAAACTATTCTCTCTTGACTTAAAAACCACCAGACTTCGGCAGGGATTTTCACTCCTTATTGTACGCAAAATGAATGTGTTCCCAAAACGTTTAGCTCGTATGCGTGGGATTTACTTACCATCAGGTGGGATCCCAGTCAAGCACTGGTTTATATTAATGTAAAAAAAAAAATGTCCACCATATACCTAACCATTAAGTATAGTACCGATTCGTATGCCACTCATCTCATCGCAACTTAACAACAATCTTCAGTAAAAACATAAATAAGTAACTCGTACCTACTCAAGAATCAACGTTATCTTAGAATGTTACTACACCTGTGAGCCTATAAATATCTGGCCATTGTCCTAGCCAGTTAGACCTGTAGTGACGTGCCTGCAGGCATCAGTCAGGTTTTTATCAACATGGCCTATAATGGCCTATTGTGTGACCGAGGCTGGCATTTGACGTAGAAATATATGACCCTGTTAGGTCCAAGGACATGGGCCATGGCTGTGGTTTATAAAACCATAGAGTATAGAACTTGGAGGTAAGGTTTTTAAGGTTAATTTTCTTGTTAATTAAGGGGTGTATTTTTAATTGGCCATGGGATGTGACCTCTCGAAGTTAAGGTCGATTGTTTGCCTCGATAGTTTTAGGGGTAATTTCAGGGCTTTTTAGGATTTCTTACAAGGTGTTGCTCTTGCCTAAAACGTCTTTTGTTTTAGCTAGGTACTTGATTAAATCTATGTACCGACATTTTTGTTGTTGTGGTAGCTAAAACCATAGACCTACTCTTTAATAAACACCATTAAAAATACAATAAGAGCTTAAAATGAATGGGGTGTAAGAATGGGCGGTCTCATTACTAAAAGCGGTTTTTTACAGACAATATTTGGATGGATTAGACAGAGAACGAAACAAGATAATGTACCTAAGTAAATCGTGATGTATCTACTATTTAAATAACTACGAACAGAAATACATGTAATGCAAACGAGTGAGAGGGAATGAGAAACAATAACCTCTTTCTGATGAAATGAATAATACAAAACTTGGCCTTGTTTTGATAACTTCTGCGCCCTATCAGGGTCTGCGGCCTGTGGTTGGGCACCTCTGCCACCGCCCTAGTTACGGGTCTGCTCTAGACCCGTGTAAATGTTTTAAAACTGCTCTTGTCTATGTATGCTGACTCTAGGGAAATCACAGACATGAAACCTTATGTAGGTAACAAACTAATATATTTATTCTAACTCCTTCTCTTTTCATGCGATGGAACTCACTTCCAGCTAAGATCCGTGATGCTAAAAATGTATCTGTCTTCAAAAAGCTAGTCAAAGAACATTACCTCTCTACCATCTCGTAAGTTTATTACCTATAGTTATATGTATTTTTATAATTTAATTTATGTTTGTATCTATTTATGTGTACATTTATTTACTGTTATTGATATAGATATGTATGTATTATATGATTTAATTTACATAATATAGTCTATTTAATTCTTCTCTATATTATTTATACACACTGCGTCTACATCTCTCATCCAACTCTCCTGTCGCAGGTCTGCTGGAAGAAATTGCGTTAGAAATAAGCAGGACCTTTATACTCTTTAATCTGTATTTTTTTTCGATTTTAAGTGTTTGTGTGTACATAAATAAATATACATCTTATAGAATATCTTGAAAATATACACTATAAAATATACACAGACCTAAGTTTCCTTTCGATCCGCTTGAGTTATTGGAAAATCGTACAAGGCCCAACATACAATCACGCACGGTTTCATTCAAATAGCTTATAAGTGTTATATCAACCTCAATTGTTAGGCAATAATCAATCGTAATCTGTCCTGATTAGGTCTAAAATTACATGTATCAATATCGACACTTGTGATTATTTGCACGCGATTGTACTAATTTTGGGTAGTAGGTAGTAATTTAGGTACTGTATCCTTAATCGAAACCTGATAGTTGATATGTTCTATAAATGTAACAGTATTATAATTACGTTTTTCCTCGATGATGTGAAGAAATAAGGATGTGCGTGTTTTTTTTTTGAGGTGGGATATCATCAATTGACTTCTCCCGCTATATGGAGGAGCCAACGACCTTACAGCTACTAGACGTCTAATAACAGGCGACGCATGTCTGTCAACACATATGATTATAGATCTGATGTCTCGACCAATCAGAACGCAGTACCCCGCTCCCCGTACCTCGGCTAGTTGACAGAATTGTTTTGGTGCGCTAGTTCAAGCATGAGGCGTCTAGTGGCTGTAAGGTCGTTGGGTGGAGCGAATGTTAGACTTTTATTGACTAAAACCCACCTGTGTTCCTTCGAACTTCGACGGTGAGCAATGTGTACCTTGCCGGCCGGTCGTCCGGTAAGAACTACGCGCCTCAAAAATAATATCCTATAATATTTTGAACAATATTCTATAATAATTTGAATTTACTGATTGACTTTATTTTGAATCTTCAAATTTTTTAATGGAATTCTTGTAGCCTTATCTGTCCTTAGCTACTTCTGGCCAATTCTTTAGGTGGGACTCCAACTCGTCACGCCATCTCCTACTGGGCCCACTGCGTTGCCAGCTCCGGCAGTTCGGGATCCATTCAGATGGTTACCTTCGCCCAATATTATTATTCCATTTAAGTATTTATTTTTATATAAGAACATACTCTTTACATTTTTAAATATAACTCAAATACATTTTATAGCATATAGCATAGTCGGCCTTATAATGTTCCCACTGTTGGGACTCAGGCCTCCTCTCTAGGAGAGGGAATGGGCCGTAATCCACCACGCGGGCCCAGTGCGGGTTGGTGGATGTCACATGTCTTCGAATTTTTGGTTCTAGGACATGCCGGTTTCCTCACGATGTTTTCCTTCACCGTTTTGAGAGCAGTGGTGATGAAATAAATTACACAAAGTAATGCGCCTGGCTGGGTTTGAACCCGCGACCTACAACTCCGTAAGTCGGGGCCGTTACTACTCGGCCACCACTGCTCTCTATACATTATATAAACAAAAATTATTACTATTAAAAAATATTACATAATCTGAATTTCCTTGAAAACTGTTTGATGGCATTAGGCAAGTCCTTGAAAATTCCATGAACGGTACAGTCACCTGTCACGACCCTACATTAGTTCGCCTACGCAATGGCCTCCTACCTTAAATTACAGGGCCTTTTCTTCCGTTAACCCCAAAATGTCTGTAGATACAGTTAATTTTAGTTAACCCTAAAAAGTTCTATAGGTATTTGTCCTTCAACGTACTTTGACTACGTACCTACCTGCATTTTTTATGATAGGAAATCTTCCTTTTTTATTAGTGTTTTTGGCTTGGATACTAAGTCCTTTGAGCCATGTCTTCGTATGAGTAGTTAATTTCTTTACCATTATAATATGGATGTACACTTTCTGTTTTTGGAGTATTTGCTACCAAATACTACAAAATGATCGCGGGGATCTGATGTGGGGAGGCCTATGTCCAATACTGGACGTCTGAAATGATGGTGATGATGATGGTACCAAATGTATCAAGTCAACCTTCTCGGCAAACTTCGCTGAGGTAGTCAACACTACAATAAAATTCTCAGCTCCATTTTATCGAGATCGCGCCTGTTTCAATAATTCCACATATTGTTCAGTTGCGCAGACACTTGAGATACAAATCTACACCAATCACTAGGCATCATAACTTGCGAATAATAATCAAACTTCTTCTCAACTTCTCTCGATGTAATTCCGCCAAAAACTCCCGGAAATCATCCAAAGACTTCTCTCGGTCTAGGATGGGGCGAGAGGACGTATCTGACTGTTACTGATTAAATAATAATAATAATAATTAAAATTTTATATATAATTCTCTTGATAACTAAAATTAAATTAAATTAAAATTGAATTGAATTACATGGAATTAAATTGAAATATTTATTGGTTTAAAATAAATTAAAAATAGTTAAAATTCAGCGTGGAGCTGTACTAAAAACTACCTGTGTCCTTCAGTAGCTCTTTACGTTCCAGGGCCGAAGTATCTATTAAGCCACGACAAAAAATCTTGAAGTATCGATCAGAATGATTCAATTTCTTAGTAGAAGCTAACGATTTATGGTAAACAGTCAGTTGGCCACGCCTCTGACCTTCCACTTTCACTGTCACTACTATTGTTAGACTGATCGATAAATATAATGCGTTCTTGTTAGGCCGTTCTTTTATTACGTAGGAAGTAGCTTTTTTTGCTGTTTACATAATGGAAATAAAGTGGTTAAATAAAATCTGTCTAATGTAACTTTACAAACAGGATCATCCCTTCTTTTTCCATGTTACTTCGCGACTCCAAGTGTCGCCCTTAAGCTATCAGTCACATCATTTCATTCAGGGCCGGATTAAGTCAGCAGGCCCCTGCCTGCCTAAGGGCCCCGCTAAATCTTTGTAAAATGATAACGAATTAAAACTATTTCAACTTATTTTTCTCACTTGCAGCGGGGGTTGTTCCAAAGAGTTAACGTGGCTCTCGAAAAGATTTACTGAAGGAATATGGATAGGTTTTAGCCAGTAACAACACAGAATAAGTAATAGGTAAAAGTCTGACACTCTTTCGAAGCGGGAGAAGTCATTTCATGATTTACTTCTCAAGTAAATAAAAAAGTAGCACAAGTGCCCATATGCAACTGCCTACATTGCCTTTATGGATAATCTGGAATTGGTTAGATTTCTAGACTTGTTTCTGTACGTCCAAGCGGGGCCCCCAATGCACGGGGCCTGAAGCATTTGTTACTCTTGCTATGTGGCTAATCCGGCACTAATTTCATTCCTGATTTTCGTCACACACGTCGATACGCGCATAAACATCACGTTTAACGGTTCAACTTAAATTAATTTCAGTGTTGCTTGCACAATGGCCAAGAAATTACAGTTCTGTTAGGTACCGGTACCTAATTCTTAAATCCCTCTCCGTTCATAAACATATTTTGTCATCAATCTTTTTAGTCACATGCGTTTTAAATTCAACCGTCTTTATAAAAAAAATAAAATAAAAAGGCAACTAAACGCTGCAACGACATAAAAATTAGTCTATATTAGTGTTGCCAGTTTATAAAACATGTAAATATTTTTTTTATAAAATAGTGTTAATAATAATAATAAAACGTTTATTTAAGTTAATAAACTAGGATCCAATTTATTAGTAGTATAAAAACTTATAACTAGTATTAGTTAAGCACAGGCAATTCACCCGATATGATTAGTTAGCGGTGTATGAGACAGCTAACGTTACATACAACCTCATACACATTTTGTAATGCGCATTTCTTGCCCCAAGAATATAAATTTGATGTAAAATTGAATAGCGCTCATGATGAGAGACATATGATCACACATTAATATGATGCATCAATCATAATGAGAAATAAGCCGTTTTACTAAGATACTCCACAACTCCACATACCGCAATTTAACTGGGGCAGTAAGTAATAAACTGTACCTATTTACTTTCACTATTAGATACATTTCGATATCAGAAATACCTCTGTGCTCTTTCATAATTTCTTCTTGATTTTAGACTAGTGTTAATACTTGAGATTTACGAGTATGGTATACAGGCAGTAGGCCAGAGCCCCAACCACGATCTCTAAACGCAATCCATTTTACGGAACTGTTAAAGGGATGGAGCTATATAGGGTGTTTAGCTCCATCCCTCTTTCGCACTTGCACTAAATGATATTTATTTTGTAAATAGGTTTTTAAAAACACTTTTACACGTAAATTTTTTATCAATTTAAACTAGATGAAGCCGGTGTTTCCTAGCTGACTACCCTGAGAAGAAACACCGAATAAACTCAGGGGTCAAAGTCTCTTTTAAAGTCCATAAAGCATACATGTAATGGTCAAATCATATGACATTTTAAAACTTCATGGTAAGGCCCGGTCTTGGACCTTCCACGTTCATTTTCATTGCTATTGCTACAATGATCGACAAGTATAAAACGATCGTGTTAGGCTGTTTTCTAGATGAAATATAGTGTTTAAATAAAATCTTTTCAATACACTTGCTCGATAACGCGCTCTTATCTCAGCGCATTTATGCACGCAATAAACTGTTCTCCGCACTAGTGCAGAAAGTGCGCGTACTCTCCCCCGCCACAATGTTATTACAAGTATCGCATCAGGCTGGGCGCGCGTCGACCCCCACGAATCGCCGGTCAACCCCCGTTTATTAATTTCTTCGTAAGTGTATTGAAAAAAGTCGTTTGATACACGTGCAAATTTGTTACTGCAGCCCTCGGCTCTCGATCAACAAACTTCACTTCTCCACAAACTTTCTTGCACTTGTATCAAAATGTAGTATTCTAGTGATCAAGAAATAGAAGTTTATGACTCTCTCTTTCTAACATTTAGAAAGAAAGAGTCATCATCTTCTATTTCTTGTCCAATGTTACTTGGGGTTGGCGCAATCTTCGTTATTCAGCTGAAAGACGTCCAGTCCTCTCTTATTCTATGTCACATCGACTGGCCGTTGAAAGACCCACGAAACACAGTGACAGGACCGATCCTGTGTTTCGCTCATTCATCGGATGTGTCAATTTTATAGACTCCAAAATATTGGAAGTTTCGACCACGTGACACTTCATAGCGTATGCCAACCCCATCACCATCATTACCATTTCAGCCCAAAGACGTCCATTGTTGGACAAACGCCTCACCCAAGTGTCGCCATAACGACCAGTTCTGTGCGTCTCGCAGTCATCGTTCCCGCGACCCTGGCCAGATCATCGGTCCACCTTATGGAAGGCCTTCCAACGCTGCGTCTTCCGGTACGTGGTCGCCACTCCAGAACCTTTCGTCCCTATTGACCATCCCAACTCCATACATTTGGCCAATCGATATAACAGAAAGAATGTTACTTTTAGAAGTCCTTCTCGTAAGATTTCATTTGGAAACCAACCTGATTTACCACACATGGTACTTTCCAGAGTATGATCTAGTTTCCAATTACCTAAAAACCACACAATACCGCACACAAAAGTAATGAAAAGCGGAAACTGAAAACCTTAACAATACACCCATGGTCCGTTACTGGGATACCATAGACACACACACCTCATTCCCATAGGTTCACTGACACACACCAGCCTACAACAGGGTTACCAGATAAAAAAAAAATTCAAGTCTGGAGAAAAATAGGACTTTATACTTAAATAAACTTTCTTGTTAAACATAAAATTATTATGTGGGTATGTATATGTACTACATAGATTTTAAGTGAAGGATACGTTTGAATTCATCCGCGAAATTTTTTAACCGTCTTTATTATCATTAAAATGATTTTTTTTCTCAAATGTTTGATATACTGGGTGATTTAAAATTCCCACGCCTTTCGGATGAGTTGTATTACCGGAAAATTCCGGACGTATGGCAACCCTACCAACAATAAAAATGAGAATAAAGTGACTTATCGTGATTTAACGTTTCCACTAACAGTCGATGACCTCGGCAGAGGTTTTTAGTCTAAAGTTTCTCATGCGCTATCGGGCAATCAGTAATGCTGGAATTGAAGGTTCACTATTGTTCGGCATTTGACCTTTTTCATGAAATTGGCGCGAGTTTGACGAGTTAGCGGGCTTACAGTATAGTGCTAAAATGAGCTGATGTTATAAATGTTGATGTTACTCAATGGGACAGAAAACATTGTAGAAATTTGTAAGATAAGTTCCAGTGCGGGATTAAGCCAGCGCGGAGCCTGTAGTAAATTCTACCAAGGGGCTCGCTAAATTTTTCTCATAGGCCGCAAGGATGGGGCTATCGCTACTTAAGGGAGGTGGCGATTGCCCCATTGTATTTGCTAACATGTCTTTATAGATATTCTGAAACTGGTTAGATATCGTATGACACAAGTAGTTTCCTGACCTGTTATTGTACGTCCAACCGAGGCCCCCTGATGCGCGGGGCCCGTACCATTTGCTACTCTTGCTACGTGGCTAATCCCGCACTGATGAGTCCATTGAAATACCTTCCGTCAAAGAGTCGTCTTGTGTTGCTTTGGATTTAATTGCCCCATCTCAAAGTACAAGGAAGTGGTACGGACGCGCGCCCGTCTTCTTTTGCTGGGCTGTCTTATCCCTATAACTTTGATGTCTAATTAACTGATGATGTGCTGATTCTCAGCCTGATCTGGAAATAGTACATTTTGATATAAGTGGAGAAAGTTTGTCATTGCGACTGAGGCGGAATTTGCCCGAGCCGAAGGCGAGGGTGTTATGGAGCAGAGGGTTTTTCAATACACTTAGAAAGATATAAACGGTGATTGATACGCGACTCGTGGGGGTCGCTTAGCGCCCAGCCTGATACGATAAATTTTATTAATTGTGGCCGGGGCGAGCGCCAGCACTTTTCCGCACTAGTGCAAAAAACAGTAAATTGCATGCCTAAAAGCGGTAGGGATAAGGGTGTTTTTTCGAGTAGATGTATTGAAAAATAATTTTTATATTGATATTCCGGTTTAAAGGTATTACCATAACTTTTGACCATTACCTAGACATTTTGTCTCTTAATGAGACAATACAATACGTATTGGATGGGGAAATATATTCTAAGACAAAATTATACCAAACCTAATGTTACCAAATCAAAATGATTAAATGTTGTACAGACAGTAGGTTCACATAACAATGGACACTGTTTTTAAAGTTACTTACAGTCGCATGCATTGTTTAGCGTGTACTGACGCCAGAGACGTGATAATTGTTTGACAACTTATTACTAAGTTAGCAGTGCTAACTTAGACCTTTACGGCTACTAAGTGCAGTTTCTTGTAATTTTATTTGGTAATACTAAACCGAACATATTTTCTCAAGACGGGGCCCGCTAGTGCCGAATCCGATGTCTGTCGGGGCTGCGGTCGTTTAAAAGAGTCATCACGGTTCTGGTACACAAAGGGTAACTGAAGGAACACGGGTTTTAGTTAGTAAAAGTCTGACACTCCCTCTCACTTTCGTAGTGGCCCAGCAGGGTCGAAGCCTACTGGGGCCACGGGTAGTGTGAAAGTGAAACCTGGGGCCCTAGGACAAAGGCAAAGAAGGAACAGGAGTAGGTTTTTAGTCAGTAAAAGTCTGACACTATCTCCCGCTCCGCCCAAAAGCGGGGGATGTCATTGGATGATTTTCCCACCTAAAAAAAAAACACTCCCTATCAAAAAATCACCTAAAAAAAATAATCGAACGCATAAATCAATCAGAGTGAATTAAAAAACACTTACTTTTAGGCAAACGAGCTCCATCGTCGACCACAATATCGTCGCTTACCCTCAGTAGAGATAGTGCCCAAACGCGAGCCTATCAACAATAACAAAAAAAAATAACAATGTCTAATTGTGAACCAAAATCTTTACTTGACCCAACCTGATAGAGATCAGAGATCATGGGCTATACCATCATCAACATCATCATTTCAGCCGAAAGACGTCCACTGTCGGACATAGGCCTCCCCCAAATGTCGCCACAATGACCGGTCCTGTGCGTCTCGCATCCATCGGATTCCCGCGACCCTCACCAGGTCATCGGTCCTCCTTGTGGGTGGCCTTCCAACGCTGCGTCTTCCGGTATGTGGTCGCCATTCCAGAACCTTTCGTCCCCATCGACTATCTGTTCTGCGAGCAATATGCCCTGCCCACTGCCACTTAAGTTTGGCGAATCTTCGGGCTATGTCTGTAACCTTGTTTCTCCTGCGGATATCTTCATTTCTGACGCGATCACGCAAGGAAACACCGAGATTAACCCTATACCATAACGTATTAAAATATCAGGCGTGCAAGCGAAAAAAGAGGGATGGAGCCCCATATAACTCCATCCCTTTAACAGTTCTGTTCAGATCGTCAAAAGGATCATGTGAAGAGCTCATGGTACGACCCCTTAGCATCCCTTTAAGTGTTCTATTGACTTTCTAATTCCCCATTTGTATTTTCAAAATACCCTCAAATATCCAAAATCGCCAACATTTTTCGTGTAAAACTAATTACCGGCGTCACTCACATATTCACATTTTAGGTAGAGACCTAGATATTTGCCGATAACCTTTACGCTAATTTTGTTCGCATGTCCAGGTCGTTGCGCTGACGGGTAGCTTGCATGCTTCACGCTAGGTATATACGCATATAGAGTAGGCAGAGCTTCGGGCAATGATTAAAATAAGTGAAGATGAGAAGTGTTATTTTCCGTCATGGGTTTCTTGACTTGGCTGACAGAAAATCTGACACTATTCTTGCCAAGGGAGATAATATTAATTAGTTATTGAGTTGTAGCGGTCGGATAGGTAGTCATCATCATCATTATCATCATTTTAGCCAAAAGATGTCTACTGTTGGACATAGGCCTCCCCCAAGCGTCACCATAACGGATGGTCCTATGTTTCTCGTATCCACCGGATTACCGCGACTCTCACCAGGTGGGTTACCATGACGTTCAAAGTAAGATGGTTATTCTTATTTCAGTGTGGGTAAGAGACAGAGCTATACAGGTTGTCTAGCGCCATCTCTTACCCACACTGGAAATAAGAATAAAACAATCTTACTTTAAACGTCATGGTAACCCGGCAGGTCATCGGTCCATCTTGTGAGAGGTCTTCGTATACATCAATAGTCAGAGTGATTCACGAGGAATACATGCATATTGCAGAAGAGAAAAAGGCGAGAATTTCAAAGATTTCTACAACTCGTCAATAAACAAATAAATTATTCGGCAAAATTGCAGAATCTTTTTCAAACATTTTCTTTTGTCTCGGTAAAGTGTTAACATGAAACAATTTATTTATTTATCTACAAACAAATACTTAAAATCGAAAACAACCAATACAGATAGAAGAGCACAAAGGTGCTGTTATTTCAAACGAAGTTTCTTCCAGCAGACCTGCGACGGGAGAGTTGGATGAGAGATGAAGACACAGTGTGTACGAATAAGTTAAAATAGACAATATTAATGATAAATAATAAATTATATTTATTTTGCAAATAGGTTTAAAAAAACACTTTTACACGTCAATTTTTTTTTTTCGTCATTTTAAACTAGATGACGGCGGTGTTTCCTAGCTGACTACCATGAGAAGAAACACCGAAACAAACTCAGGGGTCAGTCTCTTTTAAAGTTCATACAGTAAATAATGTAATGGTCAAATCACATGAGAACCATGCAGATTTGTCTGAGATGGTCTTTTGAAGAAAAAACCATACAGATTTGAGTGGACCTGTTCAAAGCTCAACTCAGGACTACTAAGGAGCTCAACGACTTGACGAACAATACCAAGGAAAGGACATTTGGGTAGGCCGCAGAAAATACTCAAATTGTCAGAACGTTAAAATTACTGAAAAGGAAAAAAAAAAGCAATCAACATTAGTCCTCACGTTCACAATTATTATTAATATTGTTCTTCATAAGTTTGTTAATTATTAGTTTCTCTGAAATAATAGGTAAATTATCTTTCTTCACAAGCCATGTTTTACTAAACATCTAGGTAATTATGTATGTTTTAAACATTTATGTTTACAAACTAAAAACTTTTCACGCTTTGTCAGTGCCCCAGTTTTTAAGTTACGTGTGTATAATTGGCTAATTTCGCAGTTGTCTAGGTAAAGACCTAGATTTCGGTAACCTTTCAGAGTACTGGTCTGGCTCGGCTAGTTCAACCATAGCGGATTGGCGTTAGTCATTTCAGGATTTATATTGTATTAGTCTGAATGGACTATTATGATAAATCGTGGGTTTATAACTCAGCCAGGCGTATTACTTTGTGTAATATTATTTTATCATCACTGCTCTCAAAAATAATAATATTTTTCGGTAAGTTTAAGTTTCGGTAACGGTAAACATCGTGAGTAAACCGGTATGTCCCAGACTCTATGCCAAAAACAAAATCGAAATACATATACACCACAAATTTTTAATTAGTACAAATACTTACACGGCTTATTAGAAAAGGTCTTGTTATTGTTTAAGGAAAGTCTCAATAAATAATATTCATGAACGGCAAAGTTAATAGCGTTTGTTTATATCCCAAAATGTCACTCAATTTATGGAAATATTGTATAGATAGGCTATTGATTAAGAATGAATAAATGACGATCAAAATGGAAAAACACTGCGCGTAGTAGCTATTTTCTAGTAGCAATTATTATGAATGATTGATTCTATTATGAATTTACCAATTATGACAAATTTTCGTGGACAATTTTGGGATTTCGTTTTTTTTTACCTTTGACTACAAAAATATGATCAGTAACGGGTATAGATGAGCCCCATTTTTTTTGTACTAATTAAAAACCAGGGGTGTATAGCACTGGGCCCGCGTGGTGGATCTTACCGGGATTTCTAATGAAGGATCCCGTGTGGTCAACAATATTACAAATAAATAATAATAAAAACCTCAGAGATAGATAAGACAATAAAACAAAGTTAATTAACATACAATTTTGATTGATATTTTTCATTAAAAAATCTCTACGTCAGCTGAGGTGAGGTTAACAAATACACTTCCTCCTCCTCGTCATTAAAGCAGGAAGAAATTTCTTTAATTTTTTCTGCTATATTTCAGATAGTCATAAAAAAAATCTACTCTTTAAAATTAATCACGGGATTTGAGGCATAAAAACTTTCTCAATTCTTTCGCTGTATGAAATCAGCGTAAGTACATGAATAACTCAACCTAATTCCGACTTCTGGTGATAATAAAGCCTCAGGACTTATGTAAAATTAACCTTGTACTTATAGGACTACAACTTTCTTCCTAGTTAGTGCCTGTCACAGGAAATGGCATAGCCATCCTCTGCAAGCACACCTGGCTTGAATATTGAGTTGCATACTACATTGATATGTTTAAAAGTTAAAAACAATAGTGGTACTTGTAGCTATGCAGTGTGCAGTACCCGAGTGAGTGCAATAACCTGACAATGGACAAGTTGCAAGTCACACCCACTGCAGACTCGTTTAGGTAATTAACTATAGAACTTATTACATAGCTATTTTAGTTTGTGTTAACTTATTTAAAATTATAAGCTGTCTTTACCTTTGTTTTGTCGGGTGTTAACCTTTAAAAAGCTATTGGACTTATTAAGACCACCCCGGTGATCATCATCGACACATGAAAGAGGGTCCCATGGCCACTTAAAATATATTTTATTTAATTACCTGCTGCCAGCAGCTGCACCCTCAAAGTAGAAAATTGTCCCAAGGGAACATACGTTCGTGACAAAAAGTATCCCAAGTGCCTTTCCAGAGCATGGTCTAGCCGTGAAAATTGTCCCAAGGGAACATATACTCGAGACAAAAAGTATGCTAAATACCATTCCAGGGCATGTGTAAAATGTCATTAAAATCCGTATCAAAGTACCTAAGTCACAAACATACTCACACACTAACAAACTTTTGCTTTTATAATATTAGTGTGATGTGATTAATTTAAACACAGCCGAAGCCACGCAATGCTTCAATGCAATGAATGAATGCAATTTTTCAAACAGAACGATAAAACACACATCTAAAAACAAAAGAATCTCGTCAATATATCACCCGGATGCTCCTCTGTACAACGCCTGTTTGTACACTTCCCTGGGGAGACGCTAAAGTACTCCTGTAATAGCTAAGCAGATCCCCTCAACTATTCAGGTCTTCATAAAGAGGGGAGGGCTAATACTTTAAGTACTCCTGTAACAGCTTAAATAGAACCCCCCAATTATTTAAGTCTTCATAAAGAGGGGAGGGCTCATACTTTTAACCGTAATACAAAGGTACTTGAAGAACATGTTATAATTACAATGAATGATGGTTATTTCATGCATACTATGGCATTAGTGCTGGTTTACATTCATAAGTACGTATTTACGTAATTACTGATATAGTACTAACTAATTATGATGACTTGTAGTGTGAGGTGTTAATTACAGAATATTATGATATACAAAGAAAAATATAAGAAGATTCAAGAAGAAAGATTCAGTTGCCTGTTATGACAATGAAACAACAAGAAACGAAACTGAAACGTGATTTGATAATGATTCAAATAAATAATGTTATAAAAAAAAAGCGTTAAGAGATCGCCCAATGCAATGAATGATGAACCTAAAGCCATTTATCCAAAAAAACCTAATAATAATCCAACTAAACTTAAACTACAAAATGACAATATCTTTGCAATAATTATAGATATAAATTAGCTTAACAATAATGCAACAAAAACTAAATCAAGCACTAAGTCCATCTTTGTAGCTTTGTGTTGCATGAAGTTTTAAATAAATAAACCCAGTGTTGTTCCTGAAATCGGCAAATTGTATTCTAATGTATCAAAAAACAACAACATTATTTTACAAAATAGACAAATTATACTCTAATGGTGATAAAAACAATAATTTGATCCTATCGATAGCCAAGGTCGAGTGAATGCTTCGATTCGAGCAATCGTTTGTATTTTAGTTCAGTAGCCTTTAGTGGCAAAGAAAACAGCAAAAACTTAAGTTCATATCCTTTCAGAGTTAGTTATAGGTAAGCTATAAATAATGATTTGTGCGTTAATGGATTAAGGAATCAAATTGTAATACTTACAATAGGAAACAAATAAGTTGTGGTTGAAATTAGTGGTAGTTAAACTAGATTGTGGTTTTTGTCTGATGATGATGATGGTGTTGAGGGAATAGTTCTCTTTTGTATCTAATTTTAAAGGTGGTCGTGCGTTTGAGTGTTTTTCTCTTATATATTATCTAAATTCTATCATTTTTCTATGATTTGTTTGTTTGCTGCTTGAAGCACACTATCTTTTCTTCTTAATCGTTTTATTTACTGCTATATAATCTTTATTTCTTTTCGTTGGTACCTTTTGTATATTTCGTTGCCTTTCGGGTTTATTTGTACATATATTTCGGGTCATGTAAACGTATAAAATTTTCTTTCTCAGCGTATTATAATACTTTATCATCTGTATAGTATATTATATTGCGTTCATCAACTGTTTGATGTATTATTAGTTTGCATTTTTGAAGCTTTTATCCAACTTTATGTTTAGCTTTACCTAGTCTAACGAAATGTAATTCAATATCAATATTCCTAACAGCAAAGGATACCAGAGTAGCCTATTCCAGTTTTTCCCTTCATTATCCTGCCTTTTGCAAACCATAAATGGTAATGGAGCCGTGTTCTTGGACTCTAGGTTGCCTTTGTGTGCAAGTTATGACATTGTTACAAGGTCTATTATGAATGACAATGTGGAAAAACCATCGTGCATGATGATTAATGTCGAAACTGCTTTGACAAAAAAATATTTCCGAATAAAAAATTACTTTTTCCTAAATACAAGTGAGTCAGCTATGGTTTTTTGTAGGTTCGGTTTTACAAACCTTTTTCTAATTTTTATAAATCTAGTTCATAGTCCATAATAAGCGGCCTAAAAAGTGTTTAATTTCTTGTAGTATTGTCAACTACTATTGTGACAGTTTTAGTCGCACAGTCAGTGTGGGAAACTTGAATGGGCGCTTGTTTCTCGTCCATTTCCTCATGCATTGCAATCGCAGCCATTATATATTTGTCGCAATTGTTATTGTGTGTCTGCACTTATTTTGTCGTCGACTATTGACGTAGAGTTCTGTTTTTAATTTGTTTTCTTTTTATTTTATTTTATTTATGTTTTGTCTAGTCTATCATAGACATAGACGTTTTGTGTCTATGCCATTTTATAACATCGGTGCGTTACGAAATTCAATTTGTTTCTTTATTTGAAATAATGGAACTGCTTTCAATTTATTTTATTGGTAGTTATCGATATTGTGTGTTAATAAAGTAGATTGTGTTTATTTTTCATTAGTGTTGCCATGTAATTGAGTTTTTTTTTTTCAATCAATTAAATGTTTTTTTTTTTCGTTTCTATTTGTAATTGTCAAAAATAGCCGTCCATCGTATTTAAATGTATTTTTTTAGTCATGCCAATGATTCCTACTTACAAAAATACGTACCTACGTGCTATTTTCTTTATCTAGGTATTTGAATAAGCAATAAATCAACAAATGTTAGCTAGAGTGGATGAATTATGCAGACGAGGCAAAGACGAACGATTTACGATGACGAGTTTTGGTAAACATCATAACTTAGATTTAGCTGATTGTACAGAAAATAGATTTGAGTTTACCTATGTCTGACGAATTGTTCAAAAAAAAAGTAAATAATTCTTAGGATTCGTACTCCCAGGATAAAATGTACCTACTCTTTTTTAAAGTGGGAAATCATCTAATGACTTCTCCCGCTCTAGGGCGGATCAGGAGGGCGTGTTAGTCTTTTACTGACTAAAACCATACCTATTACTATTCCTTCAGTTGTCCTTTGCGTCCCTGCACCACAGGTCCTCCTTTTAGAAGGCGACCCATGCACCTAGTAGGCTTTATGTGCTACTTCCAAAGGCAATCTATTACGATAATATTATAGAGGCGAATGTTTGTATGTTTGTGTCAGTGTGTATGTTTATTACTCCTTCACGCTTAAACGGCTGAACAGATCTGGATCAAATTTAGCACATGGGTAAATAATGTCCTGGAATAACACATAGGATTTTTTTTTATGCCGGGAGTATGTTTAAGCCGCTGACAGAAGCTTGTCTACGTATAAATTCATACTAAAATTCATTAACAAAAAAGTTTTGTGGTTTAGGTGTTAAAACAGAACTAGAAAACTATAGAGATAGACAGCGGTCTACCCCAAAAGGGTTAAAAAAACTAACATGGTTTTGAAACTGGCTCAAAAACCACTGTTACAAAACTCTTCTGAAACACCTGGCGCAAAAACGCTACAAAACAGAAATCACTTTTTTTATTCCTTTTTTAAAATTCATATTTCATATCAAATAATGCAATATTCATACGAGTGTTGAACATGCGTAAAACTAAACATACGAGCTGCACACAAAAATCTACCCATTTGTATTGTAAACAGAGTTGAAAGTACCTTTGTCTGTCAGCATTTTTGCCACTGTTTTGGCACAAAGTAAACTGAAATGTTTTTTCTCTTTATAAGGTTGATATTCCTTTGTCAAGAAAGAATCCGAAAAGTAACAATAACACTTCGATGTCACTGTCACTACTGGTAGAATTTTAATCAGTACATGTAGATATTGGAATGCAATGTTGTTAAACAGATTGGTTCATTTACAAACATTGGTGTTTAAAATTGCATGGTACGGACGGAAAAATAGTGAAAGAAAATTAAAAAAAAATACAACCTCCGAAACCATGTTCCAAGCCTGTATCATCTCAGAAATATGTATCCATGTAGAGGTTTTATTTTGTTTTCTATGTAGTTTATTTGATTAAATGACCTACAGGCTCGTTTATAATTATAGTACTTTGCCCGCGACTTTGTTCGCGACAAATGTTTTCATAAAAAACTGAACACCCCTTAAACCGTATTTTGAGGGTAGTGTTGAAAAACTACATGACGACAGTAATTTTTCAAAATTTCCAATAAGTAGGTATATTGGCACACGGAATGAGATTTTGCATACAATCAGAATTAACTTTTCACTCACTTTTCACCCGGTTGAATTTTCAAAAATCCCTTTTAGGGCTCGCGTACGTCAAAGCCCATCAAGCCTAGACAGTATTTAAATTTAGATACATAATACAGTCACTTTGTATTACATGAGAATGTGAATGTAATGCGTTCTAATGTTTTTGCAGTACCTTTTTGCCAGCAAATATAATTATCTAGTCACCCTTCTCGGTAATCTTATACTAATAATATTATAAAGAGGTACCTAAAGTTTTTTTTTTTGTGTTTATGTTCATTTGTTTTTTTTTTGTTGGTAGGAGATAATCTCTGAAAGTACTGGTCCGATTGCTACAATTTTTTCACCGATAGAAAGCTGCTTTATTCCTAAAGCCTAGTCACTCGGCTTTATTTTATGTACGCGGACGAAGCTGCGGGCAAAAGCTAGTACTTACTAAAACAAAATTCACAGCTCCATTTCACCGAGATCGCACCTGTTTCAATGATTCCACATATTGTCCAATTATGTAGACAATTGAAATACAAAACTACACCAATTTTACATAACAATATTCATCAGGAATCAATTTGCAAATAATTAAAACAGTTACTGAACTTCACTCAAAAAAATCTCGCCAAAAACTCAAATTTTACCGCCTATTTTTTTTTCATCTTCGCGAATTACCGCCAATTACATACATCTATTGCCTTTATCTCTCCAACTAATGTTACCAGCACCAAAAACGCACTTGACCGCATTTTTGTCCACCCAAAATCTCGTAAGAAAAATTGCAGTTAAAAAAACCGCGAAGAATGTTTTAGTTATGTCAGGTTTAGCGGCTAACCACAGTTATTGCGTGTCAACCTGTCTAGATAACTACGTTATGGGATTAATGTTATCGTAACGTAACGTTAACTGGGACGGTTACGTTTCATCTATTATCTTAGATTTTTGGAAAGATGTGATAATTTATATATAATTAATAATAATATAATAATTAATTTACTTTTTATTGTCTCTAATTACGGTACTCAAAAGGTTAAGCGGTTGTTGTGTGACAAAAAAGCGTTATTAAGATTAGTTTCCTTCGCCCAAATTACAGGAATTAGTATTTTTTGAGGCCTTAGTTAGGTAACTATTCTAAAATAATACCTACTCCAGAAAGATGTAATAATTGAAAATTTAGAAAAAATCGATTTTATCATGAGTGTGTTGCGGTTACAGTAAAATTGACTTTTTTAGAATGGCAACATTTTATATAATTTTTATTTACTCTTTCCAGGTAAGGACAATGCTTCCATTCAGCCTTTCTACAAACTTTAGCGCGTAAGTATTTTTATAATAAGAATTTTATAATGTACAGCTGCATTTTTCAAGGAGACTGAAATATATAACCTCTAGGTGTGTAAGAGCCAAGTGTTGAAAGAAATAAAACTGTAAATGTGATATGTTTTGTATAAAGTGTTCTTAGAAAACATTTCATACGACAAAGTAACTGTAAAGTACAGTTATATGATCTTCTTGACATTTTATTATTGGTTTACTGTTATCCAGGTTTTATTGCCTTGCACGTATAATTTATGAGATGAATCCATTCGAATCAATCACTTAAAATGGCAGCCATTTATAATTTTAGAGACGATTGTAAATACTGCCAATATAATTATTAAAATAATATTCGAAACTCCACAGAAGTTCATTATGATGAGGTAACTAATTTAATGGCCTGCTCCTAGCCACGAATATTATATTTTCATTAAAATAACTAGAGCGTTGCCACTTGTATATAAATAACAAGAGCTACGTCACATGTCAGGCATTTTGACGTTCCACTATTGATATGAACCGCCATGTTATTTCATGTTTGTATTCCATTTTCAAATGAAAAACCTTGAGGTTGTTACAGGCCAGCACTAAAGTTTATTAGATTCATATTGAAAGAGATAAGTCAAACTGACAGTTGACGTTTTTATACAGAAGGAATTTTGACGTTTGTTTTTGTTATTAATTCACTGGTTTTTCAGCATTGGGATGTTAAATATTGTAATGTAAACAAACAAAATACTTAAGTAGTCAAGTTTTCTTTACATTTTACGATCTGTGCTCGTAAAATAACACAAGAATGTGCAAGGCGTGCATGTTGAAACTCGTGACAATCATCAGGAGGAAACGCGTCGTTACGGTGTCCATAAGCGATGGTGACAGAACCCATTACTGAATGAGCATAGTACACTTTCACAATACAATTAAATATACATTTTTTGTTATGGTTTCTTTTGTATTGATGCGGTGTTGACACATTGGCCATAATAATAATATTTTATTTATAATCCTTAAGTTTAGGTATCGTTAATATAGTTTATTTTGAAGAAGACACCTAAGACGGCTAATGTCTGGGTTCAAATTCAAATTCCACGTTACTATTAATTATCATCATCATTTCAGCCGAAAGGCGTCCGTTACTGGATATAGGCTTTCTCCAAGTGTCGTCACAACGATCGGTCCTGTGCGTCTCGCATCCATCGCATTCCCGCGACCCTCACCAGGTCATCGGTTCACCTCATGGAAGGCCTGCCAACAAAAATTTTCTTACGAAGAATCAAATAACAATTCCTGACATATTTGCCGAAACATGTTGTTTACTCATTTACACGTCAGTTTCTGTAAAATAATTCAGACTGCCTGCGTATCTTTTTCTCCTTCTCTGTGAAATCCATCCAAAGGTTAACTGTAAAAAAATCTAGCGATAAGACCGCCCATTGTGACACTCTATTAATTTTAAGTTCCTTCTGTAATTTTATATATGGTGTTCAATCTATATAAAAGACTATATCTTATGAAAAAAAAAAAACTTTACAAAATGACACCTGTCAGTTTTATTTATTTTTATTTTTTGTTAATGGTTTTGGCTTGGACATTAAGTTCTTTGAGCCATGTCTTCGTATGAATAGTTCATTTGTTTACCATTAGAATATGGATGTACACATTCTAATGTTTTTGTAGTGTTTGGTAGCAAATGTATCAAGTCAACCTTTTCGGCAAACTTAGTGAAACTACAATAAAATTCTTAACTTCATTTTTCTGAGATCGCGCCTGTTTCAATGATTCCACATATTGTCCAGTTCCGCAGACACTTGAAATACAAAACTACACCAATTTTACATCACAATATCCACTAGAAATCAATTTGCGAATAATTTAAACAGCAGAAATCCCGTCAAGAAACCTTTCAGTTTTATTTATTGAATAGGTCCCTGATCGGTCGAACTCATGGGCCACGCTAGACATGGTTACTTTTATGACGCTGGTTTTTTTTCTGAATCCTCTATTGTCACCCATTCTACTTGATAGAATCAAGCCAAGCCTTACAAAATAACCTTGATTTCTGCCGAGGTCCGGTTACAGCCACGTAAATTAGATATAATTTGATATATTTGATATTGAAATTCGATTATATTGTCCACGGAATATAGAGAACACTGGAAATAGTAAGTAGGCGTGACAGTGTCGCCGCTAGTCAGTACCGCATTACGCACTCGCTGTTCAAGCGCTCTCATTCGCAAACTAGACTGCGTCAACGTACAATTTAAGTTTAATAATATTAAAATGCCTTATTGTGCCATATTGGACTGTAAAAACCATAGTCGGACTAAAAGTCCAACTCATGGAGGTGTATCATACCAACGAGAAGTATTATTTTCAGATTTATTTTAATAAAATGAAAAAATAAAATTTCGTCAAACATTGCACAAGATATACAAACAAAAATTGTCTTTAATTTCATGACTACAAAGTTGATTTTCTTTTCCCGGTTATTAGCCTTTCTGGAATATTCGCTTGTCTACTTATACTTTTGACGCTATCCAAATAGTGCGTGACTTTATCGACAAAATCAATCGACATGTATTACGTTGCCTTTTTAAAATAAAAGTATTTAAAAATATGTATGTAAGTAATTATAATACAGATAATTATTACATTAATAAAATAAAAATTGTAGGATGATATTCGTGATATAATTTTAAATACATCTACCTGAAGAGTTAGGTAAGAGTACAACACAGCAGTTGACGATAATTGTTAGATTTTATTTTCCTTCCTTAATAATTTCAGTTTTTCTAATGTTCCAATTTGTAAAGAGATATAGATCTACGCTACCGGGAGCAAAAAAATACCCTTTTTAACCGACTTCAAAAAAAGGAGGAGGTTATCAATTCGGTTGTATTTTTTTTTTTTTTTTTTATCATCATTATTTTTTTTTTTTTTTTTTTTTTATGTTTGTTACCTCAGAACTCCGTCGTTTATGGACCGATTTGCAAAATTTTTTTTTCCCTTTATAGGATATGCTTCCAGATTGGTCCCATTTTTTTCAAAATCCAGTTCTGATGATGGAATCCATGAGGAATCGAGGGAACTCCTCAAAAATTATAGGCAACCCTATGGTAATTTTAGTATTTTCATTAAGAACTTAAGCATTTACAGTCAAAAAGTAACATTTGATGAAGTGGAACTGATGAAGAAGACCAGAAATGGTCAACGGAACTTCATACTCAAATAGATATCACATTGAAGATATAGTTAAGCGACTATGACAATACAAATAAATGAATGATTCTGAATAGTTACGTTGAAAATGGTATCATCGAAGTGATCTGATGATGATGATGGAGCCGGAAGGTAGGCACTGGAACTCCGTAATTAATCAATGTAACCTAGCCGTGTTTGGACTCATTAGAATTGTCATGAGATGCACTTTGGCTATAAGGTACTATCGAACTGATCTGATGATGGAGCCGGAAGGTAGGCACAGGAACTCCGTAATTAATCAATGTATCCTAGCCGTGTTTGGGCTTATTAGAATTGTCGTGAGATGCTCTTTGGCTATAAGGTACTATCGAACTGATCTGATGATGGAGCCGGAAGGAGGAAGGTTGGCACAGCAACTTTATAATAAAACAATGTAACCTAGCAGTATTTGGGTTAATTGGAATTGTCATTAGAAATAGGCACTCTGTTTATAAGTGTATCGCAACTAAAAAGTGTGAAATAAAAACTTTTTAGAAAAAAAAAATAACCGACTTCACTAAAAAAAACACTAAAAGGATCAAAATAACTTTAATTTCGGAAGTCGGTGTTAAATAAGAAACAAACAATACCGAGAAACACCGACATCCGAAATTAAAGTTATTTTGATCCTTTTAGTGTTTTTTTTAGTGAAGTCGGTTATTTTTTTTTTCTAAAAAGTTTTTTTAATACGTTTAAAAATTGCCCTACGAAATATCAATTTCATTATTTTGATATTATCACATTACCGCATACAATATTTTTTTCGCATTATATGTTTTAAAGACGTTTTCGTACTATCAATATTATTTCGATCGAATTAGGTTACATCACTATTTGAGTAGCAACCTGCATTCGTGTCAGTGATACGCCATTCAAATACCACCCTTATTTTTACGTAGTTACAGTTCATACTGAACAGTGCCATCTAGCGACGAGTGGCGGTACTTGGTAGTCCAATATGTATTTCTTTCTTGTTTTTGCCAATTTGATTTATAAGCTGTTGATATTAAAGTTGCATTTCGTATAATATTTTTTTTGCATTTCGTTTACGCCCTTATTTTTTTTTTAGCCAATCGTATCTTCCGGTTTGCAGTAAGAGTAAATCGTAAATGTATGAGTTTGGCGACACCGGTTCTGGTACAAACATTTTCTCAAGCTACTTCTAGTGTTCTCTATATTCTGTGATATTGTCAAGTCTGCGGTTAGTGGCACGGCGACATAGTTTTGACAAGGTATCATAATATAACATTGTGTTGTAATTGATCCGCTTCAACATTATTCGTTGGAGAGGCATTTATAAATATTGTGTTATGTTTTGAGAAGTGATTAACAATTAGTATGTGTTAAATAATTAAGTAAATAGGTGGCACTCTCTGTGGGAAACATTATAAAGACATTTGTAACTAGACCGATAGCATTAATGTCGGATCCAACCCGTCCCTTGTTGTTCCTCCCCCAGATGTTAGATCCAACCTGTCCCTTACTGTTCTCCCCCAGCGCCGTCCTAAGCCGAGGTCCGTACCCTACAGGGGGTGTAGAAAACGACAATCTTATAGGTGAATCTGATGACTTTGTTATCGGGGCTGATTACCCAGGGACAGGGCTTGTACGACGTATCTTTTTTTTGAGGTGGATAATCATCCAATATCTTCTCCGACTCTATGGTGGAGCGAAAGGGCGTATTAAACTTTTACTGACTAAAACCACACCTGTGTCCTTTAGTATCCCTTTGCATTCCAGGTGGTTCCGGTGGCTTCCCTTTCAGAAATGCCCCGTCGATACCCGACGACCTGTCATGTGTTTTTACTACTAAAGTAGCAGAAACCTTTATTAGACTTGCCTTGCTATCTAAACTAATATATAATATAGTAGGTAAAATTAAGTTCGTTTTAAATATCATCTTATATTATGTACAAAAAAAGCACCAAAATAATCACAAAAATATTAACTGTAGTTGGGGATCGAACTCGGGGCAAATGTCGTTCAATACCAACATAATACAATATTGCTCACCAACCATAGCAAATAGCGTGAAATTTATAGCCTATAAGTTGATCTGGCCTCTAAGGAATATGTAGGAATATGTAATTATCCGATGTTTTGGTCGATAAATAAGATCAGATCATTTCGGAATAAATCGCGAACATTACTATGTGGCATTTGTGAAATTTTATTAGTTTGAGGCGGACGAAGTCGCGGACAACAGGTAGTATTTATAATATAGTAGGTAAAAATAAGTTCGTTTTTTTTTCGGATTCGGCATTGACCACTTGGCGGCTATACAACACCATGATTTTTTATAGCCAAGGAAAATCGGCCGTCTATTTTCCCACCAACCGATTTCGAATAAATTATACGAAGTCTATAAAAGTATTGAAATATTTTCGTTGTTAGGAATAACTCGCATTACTTAGTATTCTTTGTGCTAATTATATTTACATACAATTAGTTTGTTTGTCCTTGGTGCTGGACATAAGGTTGGAGTGTTCTAATTATAGTACTACAGAACCGGCTTTGGACGGGACAAACTTGGAATTAAGAATACGCACGGAATTGGTTTTTGAGTTACATCCAAAAGTCCATACTTACTCATTGCTTGCTAACGTGCTATAGTGTTCAGAGTACTTGGTGTTAAACTAATACAGCGTTCAAAGCATTCTGCGCCCCAAAACATAAATAGCTGACTCAGAAGGATGCCTTGGTTAAAAAAAAAACAAATTATAGCTTAAGTGGAACTGGACTGGACATGTCTGCTGCATGCCGATCAAGCATAAAACAAAACATAATATTGGTACCCTGAAATCGCGAGACGAGCAGTCCACGAAGGAGATTATTTAGACGAGAAGGCGAGACGACTCAGAAGAGGTCCCGAGCCGGGATCAATGGAAGAAATGGGACAGTACTATTAGAAATAGTTCCCATTAACGTATTATTATATAGCACATTTTGATACAAATTTGAACATGTATGTATCAAACGACTTTTTTCAATACACTTATGAAGAATTGAATAAACGGGGGTTGACCGGCGACTGGTGAGGGTCGACGCGCGCCCAGCCTGATACGATAAATGTAATAAAATTGTGGCGGGGGACAGTCTATTGCGTGACTAAAAGCGGTGGGATAAGAGCAGGTTTTCGAGTAAGTGTATTGAAAAATACTTTATAATACGAAAGGAAAACCCTCTTTTCCGCAATAAGCACAAACTGTCGCTTACGATTTTTTTCGTAAAAAGGCTCGATTTAATAATCTGTTTTTTTTTTTAATTATAAAAAAAAAACTAAAGTCCGTCTCTGTTAAGTTACCCTGATTGCCTGATTGTATCCGTAGTGTTTGTTAAACGTACTTATGTAAAGGTGTTAGAGAACAATAAATTGATAGGAATTTATTGCTGTTGTCAGTTTGGAAGATTTACTCTGGTTCTCATCAATATGTTTGTAACACTAGGTACCTGTTTTTTTATCATGTACATGACTAGAATATTAAAAGTTCGGTCTTTGTTTCTATGCTTTTATTTTGAGTATCAATGTCCCAATTTATGTATTCATGTTACGCAATTTTATTTATTAATCTACTAGATCAATCGATTAACTAAAGCGGTCAATTATGTTGATTGACATGAGAGTTTCTTAGTACTTTGAGAAGATCATGGCTAAAATAATAAAAGCTGCATGAGTTGATCTCCGAGGTTAAGCAACTTTTGTCGAGGCCGGTCTGCGGATGGGTGACCATCCTAATACACCGAGATTCCTCCGTGCCTCGAAAATATGTTAAATCGGTGTTCCCATCTGTCTTTTGAAAATCTTTGAAAGTTGGTACACATAGCCAGAAGCTAGAATAAACACTAGTCTTGCCAAGGGATAGCTTGTTATACCCAATTACTGGGTGGTAGTCGTTCCATGTAAAATATTTATGGTTATTTAGCAGCATTCGGTTAAACTAAAAGCCGACCCAATCTTAGGAAAATGCTAATTAAAGAGAGTGGGTTATGGGCACTCCAATGTCCCTGTATTATATTATGTCTATTGTCCAAAAGGGAATTCTTTAGTTTATTAAATAGTATGGTTTATTCTCCTAATATTATTATATCCTCCTAATATGTATAATATGTTTCAGTAAACTTATGTTCTTATAATTCTAACGCGTCTTTCCGTATTAAGAGTTTATTGAACTTAATTTTACCATTATATTACTTTGTCGGCACTATAGATCTATTGTAATTATATTTTTTGTATATGTCTGTTTAATACCAAATTATAAAAATAATACAAAAGTTATAAAACTCGCACTTATTCCCGCCATATTTATTTTATGAAAAATTCAAAATGGCCGAACGCATTTGACATAACGGGCCGACGACGATCACAAAGTCATTGTGCTAAAATAAATGGTCAATTCTCTATGACATTTACTGTCAAGTGAAATGCTAACCCTTTTGGAATTTAGGGCAGCTGCAAACGGGATCAAGTTGATCCTTTGTTGAAATGTCAGGAAACGCACCTTGACGCGTGCGCACGGCAGCTGACAAGTTTTTGTCTAATAATGACGAGAATATCTTCCCATAATGGGATGAAGAGAGTACCGGTGGTGTATTTTTTTTTTTGTATGGTAGAATTAGGTTCAACGGTACAGCTGTAAAAACCGGCTGGATCTCTAGGGTACAAACAAGTGATATTTTCTTCTGAAGTAGAGCCGTTTACGACAGGTCTATTTTTATTGGAATTGGGTCCAACAATGATCGACTTAGCCCGAGAATCGCCAAACTTAAGGTGCAGTCGGCAGAGCATATTGCTCGCAGAACAGATGATCGATGAGGACGAAAGGTTCTGGAGAAGCGACCACGTACCGGAAGACGGAGCGTTGGAAGGCCTCCCACAAGGTGGACCGATGACCTAGGTGGGGAATCGGATAGAATCGAGACGCACAGGACCGATCGTTGTGGATTGTGGGAGGCCTATGTCGGACAGTGGACGTCTTTCGGCTGAAATGATGATGATGATGATGATCGATAATTCCATAGGGATGGATGGAGAGGAAAACGGAGGCCAAGAAAAATATGCATGGATTGTATGACGATTGTTATGATAGAAAAGTGACAGCGTGGCGGTTGACAGGACCAAATAGAAACAAAAAACGTGTTGCGCCCACCACAAGTATGACTACCCTTAAAAAATAAATAACATAATCCTATGAATAAAACAATCACATAGTAACCCATATTTTTTATTCTTCGTTATTGCCTTTTTTTCCACAATTCTCACGTAAGAAAATACACTCTTCATTAACTGTCAAACTGTCGTTTTGTTCATAACCATACTTAATAGTCTTCCATGTTGCCATTATATTGACAATATAATCATCTGTACATCTATTGTTCTTCACAATGGGTAATTAATCGTCTTGAAAGAAAATTTATTAATGAATCAATGAGTTTCATAACCTTATAAGGAAATTCAGTTTATGTAATATTTTTTTGCTGTTCTTCTTTAAGGGAAGTGTGGCTTAATCAATTAATGGTTGTGTGGCTTAATCAATTAATGGTTTTGTATGCGAACGTTATTTTTACATCTTTTTTTTTCTAACAGTTGAGACTGGCAATTATGATTTTGCCGGATTAACGTCACACAGGCTCAGTTATAACTTGGCCATGGGATCGGTTCTGATAAGGACCTACTCATGGTCCTGGAACGCAAAAGTCAACTGAAGGAACACAGGTGTGGTTTTAGTCAGTAAAAGTCTGACACACCTTCTCGCCCCACCCTAGGAAAGTCATAGGATAATTTCCCAACACAAAAAAAGGTTCAGTTATAACTTTTACCGCTCTAGTTGGAGCTAGGAGTGTAAAGCCGGGTAACATTATTGTGTTGTGTCGTGTCGTAGCGCGGGATGCACCAATCAAACGACTCTGTTCAAGATTACGTCATATCATAATGAGTTTTGTAGCCAATCAAGTACGTCAAAAGGCGCCACAACACGACACAACACGATAATGTAAACCACAACCACAAAACGCCGCCACCGGCATATTTCCTGTAGGTTTCATACATTTTATATGGATTCGCTACACACGGTTAACGCCGGTGGCCGCCACACGCTTCTTCGCCGCTGCTCGCTTCTTGTAGCCCGCACTGTCCACTAAACGCTGATACAAAACGCCGTCTCACGCCACTCGCGCATTTAAACCTTCTTCGTCAGAGTCCATTATGATAATGCGCATAAGGGTTAAAAAAGTAGCAGTCACCGGCCACAAGTAGCTTGTGGCCGCTTCTAGCTTCTCGTGGCAGCGTTTGTGGCTGTGGCGTGTGGCCCATTTGCGGTGACACTCAGACTTTTACTGATTAAAACTCACTCTCGTTCATTTAGTAACTCTTTGCTTTCCAGGGCCGAAGAGAGAAGTCGAGAGAAATCGAGAGAAATTATGTATTTGATGATGTCCATTCCTCAAAAAAAAGTAATTCAGTACGCTCAATTTACTAAAGTGCTTAGAAAGAAGGTTTTGGCAATAGATCAATATTATGTAAGAAAACGTGTAAACAGAACACCCTATTCTGAATTCTTATATCAACTCAATTAATAATATTTTCGGGGAGAACTGGCATCTGTATATCCTCTTATCTTCAATCTTTGTAACTATTTGACTGGCCTGTTGGTCTAGTGGTTAGTGGCCCTGACTGCTATGCCGGAGGTCGTGGGTTCGATTCCCACCCAGGACAAATGTTTGTGTGATGAGCACGATCATTTGTTCTGTGTCTGGGTGTAATTTATATATATATATGTATTTAGAAATATATAAGTATGTTTATCAGTTGTCTAGTACCCATAACACAAGCTCTGCTTAGCTTGGGACTAGACGGCGTTGTGTGATAGTTGTGGAATATTATTATGTGGAACATATTATTTGGGCGCCAATTATTATAAAAGCTGCCCCCTTGAGCTTAAATACTCTCACAGCTTCCGGCCGACACTTGAGCTTCAAGTTGCTTCCGGTTTGAAGTCGTTAAAATGGCGGCTGTTAAAAGCTTATCTTGTTTATATACCTTTACTTCGTACTTAAAGTATAATTTATGTACTGTTGCTTTTATTTATTACTAGCTGGTAGGTTTTGGTCAATAATCGGACACTTTCCTCTCACTCCACCCAGAGCGAGAGAAGTTATTTGATATTTAACCACCCAAATAACAAAAAGATTAACTAAAATTTGCATAAACCTATTTGTAATGGGTAATACAATATTCTTTTCCTTTGTCCGTCCCTGCTCCTGCGGCTCTCCTGGGTTGTCAATTTTGGGTGCTTTCTTTGGGTCTCTGGATGTTAGACCACCAGTTTAATGGCGGGCGGCATACCTCTCTTTTGTTCGGGTAAATTTAGCGCTGTTTCTACAACTAATAATATAACAATGATGGGTAATACATACAGTAATTATTCCACAAAGCTATCTTCACAGGCTTTTTCTTTGTAGGTGGGAAAATCATCCAATGACATACCTCGCCTTGGGCGGAGCGAGAGGGTGTTGAAGAGTTTTACTGGCTAAAAACCCAAACCTGTTCCTTCGTTGCCTTTCATACCAGGGCAGAGTCTTCCTTTCAGAAGCAGACCCTTTGCCCCAGTAGGCCGACCCTGCTGGGCCCCTACGGTTTGCTGACATCTCTTTGAGGCGCGCGTGCAACAGTACGCGCCGCCGAAGACTTTGGCTCGGTCCGGACGGTTACCTAACGGTCGGACGGTGAGCTACCCATTGCTCGCCGTCCGCAAGCCCGCGCCTACGGAAATCGGAATCGGGATCCCGCCGCTCCCTCGTGCGTGCACTTGCCGCCTCCTCCTTTGCTAACATTACTGCTTCGCAGAAGGAGGCGACCGCCCCACTCCTCCTCGCTTCGGACCATGGCCTGTGCCAAGGCCTGGCGCGAGAGATCTTTGCCGCCGATCTCCCCCACGAGGACACGGCGGTGCTCTGCCCAAGCGGGGCACACCTCTACCGTGTGCTCCACCGTGTCCTCCGATCTCTTAGTCTGAAGACAACCTAAAAAACTCTTTTTCCATTAAAAAAACATCTTACAGCAAGATTAAAAACACATGCGATACAATTTTACGCGCCCACGCACAGGAACACACCCCACTCTTCTTTATCTTCATTATATCAACAGCACGTGCTACCACAAGAGGGATCGGGGTTCAATTCCCCGGTGGCGCATTCTTTTTTTATCAAAACATTGTGGGTAGGACAGCTGGTAGAGCGGAAGGAAGTTGTGCAGTTTTGTCTATGACAAATGGGGAACTTTTGACAAATGGTAGAAAGAAGTTTAGGGGCTGGGGTTGAGTATCAGCTGTTTCCTTTTTTAAACTTTTTAAAAGGAGTTTTTAATAAAACTTATGTAAAAAAGTAGTTGGTAGTGTAAAAAATCCCGACCGCAAAAAAACAACTAAAAAATTCTAAACTAGTCACTATAAGCAGTAAGCATTTGGTGGAATTACAGAATTTTAATTCAGTCATAGATTTGACACCATCAAATGCATTAAAACATATTTTTTTCCTCTACTTTCACACAACGTCATCTAGTCCTTTGGGACTAGATGGCGTTTTCTAAGCAGAGCTTGTGCTTTGAGTAGGTACTAGACCACTGATAAACATATTTATATATTTCTAAATACATACATATTATAGAAAAATAACACCAGGATACAGAACAAATGATCGTGCTCATCACACGAACATTTGTCTTAGGTGGGAATCGAACCCACGACCTCCGGTATAACAGTCCGGTTCTCTAACCACCAGACCAACAGCCAGTGTACATTATTTGTGTTCTTTTTGTTTCACTGAAGCTCTGGGCTCATACCGTACGTATTAGATTATCCGCCTAATAAATGTTACAAATGAGACATTATCTACGAGATAATTACCGGAACTTATACGGAAGCACCCATGAAACTCCCAACATTTACGGAAAACAAACATAATATATTAAAACAATAAAACCGTCACCGTATACCTCCACAATTTACCCAAATTCTCGCCTCACTTTTCCTCGGTCCGAACAACACCACCACATTCGAATTCAGGTCCGGTTGGAGGACGGCAGGTCAGCCTCCGTCTGAGTCACTGAGTGGTCTGACATCATCAATTACTCATGGATATATTGTAGTTAGGTATTGTATACAGTGGTTTCTAAACTGCTAATATAAGGTCTGCAAAACTATACTTATTTCAAACATTACAACTTTTATTTGTTTTTAATGCGAACTGATTTTAAGTTTCTATCAGAAATGTGAAATGAAAAGTTCTGGAGTGGCGACCGCGTAACGAAAGACTCAGCATTGTTAAGCCTCCAGTAGATAAGATAACTTAGTGAAATTTGCCGGAATCCAATGGATGCGAAACGCACCTGTGCGCCTCGCATCCATTGGATTCCGATACATAAGTACAAATTTTAACCACTTCATAATATTAGTACCTATATTTATGGGCATTGGGCAAGTCCAATACCGCGCAATAGTTTTCAGTAAACCTTGCATACCCATTGGAAATGATCACAAAAACCGCTGTTTTTTCCGTCCCTTTAAGAGTTATAATCCGTTATATTCAAATCAAACGATCTAAGCGTTCTTTGTGATCGAGATTGATTGTGAACTGCGGAACAAATTGTAATCTATTGGCTATTCTATTTTTGGTATATCTGATTGACAAATCTTTCCGGTGGTTGGTGGAACTCAAAGGTTTAGAGGTTTCTCAATATTATTCAAGTTTGTGTGAACTCTAAAGTTGCATTAATACTAGCTGGCTTGGCAGACGTTATTCCGCCATATAAATTATATTACCAAAGAAAGAAAAAATGGGGGTGGAGGACGGAGGGTAAAAAACAGCCTAGGTACGATTTATTCTCAGACCTATCTACCAAATACACAACTTTTTTTTGTAAAATCGGTTAAGCTGTTTCGGAGGAGAATTATAACAAACATCGTGACACGAGAATTTTGTATATTTTAGATAATAAAACTGATGAGTTTGTTTGTTTGGTGGAACGCGCTAATCTCAAGAACTGCCGATTTGAATTGAAAAATTCTCGTAGTGCAAGATAGCCCATTTATCGAGGAAGGTTATGACCTACGGAAGTGGAGTAGTAACCAAAGACGTGGGTGAAACAGTTCAATAAAATTTTCGATGTGACAGACTGGCCAAAAAATAAAATCTATTTATGGCCATTGCCATGTACCCTGCCCACGGCCACTTTAGTTTGACAATTCTTCGGGCTATAACAGTAACCTTGGTTCTTCTGCGGATATCTTCATTTTTTATGCGATCACACAAGGAAACTTCAAGCTTTCAATTACCCTTTGGTTACTTTAAGCACTCTGATGAGGTCCATTGATGAGGTTCACTAATAGAAACAGCAATAAATGAGGAAGATAAATTAATTATAATTTACACCCAGGCAAAGCCGGTGCGGATCACTAGTGTATAATAAAATACAACCATCTAACTAAGGAACCCAGTATATTTAGTTATAACATTCACTATAGTAATTAAGAATGCGCTCGGCATCTGTAGTGCAACTCTGTGCATTTATTTATACTTTGTAAAGCTGTGTCTATACGGGAGAATATTGCCGGCTATAGTTGCCAGTTACTGGGAAGGTTTCATGCTTTAAGAAATTTTGTAGTATGCATAATGACTGAAAATACTTTTGGCTGCTTTTAAAGTGTCATCATCATCGTCATCATCTTCCTGCCCTTGTGTGTGATTTGGGGTCGGCGCAACTTGGAATTTTTCTTCCATTCTGTCCTGTCACCGGTCATGCTATCACTAACTCCCTTTTCTTTTATTTTATATCACTCTTCACACAATCCATCCATCTTTTCTTTGGTATCCCTCTCCCTCTCCGTCCATCCACATGTATACTCATAACTCTTAATGCTTTTAAATAGTCATACTGGTATAAAATAGCCGCTATTAATTAGTTGATGTTAGATTGGTTCTAGCTGCGAAATGTTATCACTCAGTAAAGATATTAAGCCCAGGCATTGTTTTTTTCAATGGTTATTAGCTCCCACAATATTGTTAATAGTATAACAGTTTTGATCCTTACTAATTCTGATCCTGAACAATAGTTTGACGCGCTATCCCAACTGTTTGCTTTAACCAACTATGGTACTTGGAGGTACGAGCCCTATCTCTCTTATCGCTCGTGCAATCTCAGCTCTCTTGCATGTTAAACCTGATTGTGACGTGTTCGCGGATGAATTGAAATAGGTCTTGTCTGTCTGTCTGCAGTATTTTAGTAGTATAGTATAGTCGGCCTTATAATGTCCCCACTGTTGGTACTCAGGCCTCCTCTCTAGGAGAGGGAATGGGCCGTAATCCACCACTCGGGCTCAGTGCAAGTTGGTAGATGTCATATGTCTTCGAATTTTAGGTTCTAGGACATGCCGGTTTCCGTCACCGTTTTGAGAGCTGTGGTCATGAAATAAATGACACAAAGTTATGCGCTTTGCTGGGTTTGAACCCGCAACCTAAAACTCGTAAGTCGGGGCCGTTACCACTCGGTTAGTTATTAAAAAATTAGTTCATATCTTGTATCAAAAATATAATTGGCATGTCTGTAGATGAATGCGTTATTTGTAGCAAAAATCAGTAGATATGTTGTTTGTATTCACCTGCCGATTGCTTGACGTTGTCATTGTCTGCTCGACCAATATTCCCATTAAGTTTCGCTCTAATTGTTCCTTGTAAATCAGCCTTTAGTCTGTATTAGCATTCATAAAGACAAAGCGTTCGTGTTTCTAAATATCGTTACGTATGCTTCAAGTGTAAGTGTTCCTTTGAAGTCTGTTGCTAATGTGTTCATGTTTGATGGTGCATTGTCGGTAGTATCACTTTTGATTTTAGATGTAGCTTTGATTTCAGTTGTGTTGTGATTTAAGTTTGTATGTGTGGTTAGAGGAATTACTAGAATCGATTTGTGTTTGAAATTTGTCATGTGTGTTTCTGTTTCTACATCGGGTTTTTTTACCTTGTCAAAAAATTGAAAGGGAAATGATTTAAGATTCCAATTGATAAGCCATATTTTTCATGATTTCAAGAAGTCTTTCTGCAACTTCTTTTATCGTGTATACTATAGAACTTACTCGACATAGCTAGTAGTAGTGTAAAGAATAGTCTCTTCCTTAGTTCCTTCCAATAAGAACCTTAGTCAGTTGTGACACTTCCTCGCGCCACACTCAGGGCGGGAGATTTTTGATGATTTCGTTATTAGATGGTTTCGCACCCTAAAAAAACTTTTAACTCATAGTTAAGATTTTAATCGGAATTTTACAATCGTCATATGTCTAGACATTTTCAACTGTCTTTGAATCGCCGACCAATCTAACCGGATAAAGTTGAATACCAATATCTGTGTTAAATATAGCGACTTCTCATCTGACCTTAACTCACTGATCAGAAATTAATCATTTCACAAATATTGCTGAATTGCTGATGGTACTTCATCATTCTTCTTTTCTCTAATTCGCCCATTATAAGTTTTGATGCTGTAAGAAACAATCTATTCAAAACCGTCCCAGCTAGGTCAGGGTGTTAAAAATATTTGAAGTTCTCAAATTTTCTCCACTATAATTTGCATGTATTATATATCTAAATCTTTCTCATTAATCTCTTTGTCTATCAGTGAAAACTGTATGAATATCCGTTCAGTAGTTTTTAAGTTTATAGACAAAAACGGCGGAAGACTTTTTTTTATGATATTTATGGACTTACCATCATTGGATTAATTTGTTCTGCAAAAATTTCCATAAATACCGTACAACTTAATCGTTTAATTCATACAGTTACCAAAACAGTAGTTCGGTAAGGCGTTGCGAATTAAAATTTTGTGTGACCTTCTTTCGTGTTCGTATGTAGAACGAATAGCGCGGCGATCAGAATTCCGTTTGTTATAAAACCGGTTTTTATCGTCTATAATATCGAACTTACTAGATATAGCTACGGCTCGTGGATTAGCATGTTAGATTAGATTAGATGCAAAGTTTCTCTCTACAAGTAGAAAAAACTAACCTTAGGATTTAATCGAATTCCCGCTTTGTTTGGGTGGAGCACCACCGTGTCCTAAAGGAGAACGAATAGCGCGGCGATCAGAATTCCGTTTGTTATAAAACCGGTTTTTATCGTCTATAATATCGAACTTACTAGATATAGCTACGGCTCGTGGATTAGCATGTTAGATTAGATTAGATGCAAAGTTTCTCTCTACAAGTAGAAAAAACTAACCTTAGGATTTAATCGAATTCCCGCTTGGTTTGGGTGGAGCACCACCGTGTCCTAAAGGTGTGTGATTAGCGGCGGCGACCTTTCGCGTTCGGTCCTGGTTCAGGCCATGGTATGGATTGAGAGGGAATGGTAGGTGGTCATCTCCTTCTGCTACTTGTGCTATGAGATCTGGCTTTTTGCTAAATTTCAGGATTCTAGGTCAACGGGAAGTGGTTTTGATTTCCTTGCGAGCGTCAAAATATGGGTCATAAACGGCGTTATCTTTAGATTGCGTTCACTTAGAAATCTGATTTTCTTTTACTGGTCTAAGTGGTAGACCTGAGTATTTGCTAGATATATTAATTTTAGCTTAATACCTCAACCTGTTCCTGAGAAAAAGGGTCTTGTCAGACGGTCAGACGGACACACTAAAAATTAGTCAATTACCCGATTTTATTAGTTCCTTTTTTGCAAGAGTGTATTTGTATAACTGGTTTATTTATTTTTTTAAGTTAGGAAGCACTTCATTCCCATCAAAACAAAATCTAAATACCATTGTCATGTATGGTCATATTGTCTCTATCGTCATAACATCTATGAATATTATTTCATCTTCAGTTGGAATATACTGGTACTGCGTAGAACAATAATTTTGCTACGTTTATACTGCTCAATAATGCAGAGGCAGGTTGCTGGTTTGTGCCGACATTGCTTCACTCAATCGATAACTCTTGCTTTTTATGTTCAGTGGTTCTGTTAATAATTCTGCGGTCTTGTGACAAAGTAAAATACATGTTTTACCTTGTGGTTCCATTGTGTTTAACCATGTTCCATTTCATTTTCATCATATATAATGTTTTATGTTTCAAATACTTGTTTGGCTTGACTTGCTGTTTTAAATGGATTTCAGGTTTTAGAAATATTGTCCTTACTTCAATGTTTTCTCTAATCGGAATATTCTTCTTCAGAGAAACATTTAAAATCATCTTTCAGATGCATATTATTTAATGTATAGTTTTCTTTTTGGGGGGTGATGTCTTTAAGAGTGTGTCAAACTTTTACTGACTGACAAAACCTACCTGTGGTCCTTCATTTGCCATTTGTGTTGCAGGATCGCGGTGGTTATCGCAGTGGTTCGTCTCAACTATCCCACAACATAGTATTTCTATTAATACCTTGATTTGTGCATAGCCACTAGTGACTGGTTTACAATCGCTCACATTCGTGGGTATATTATGCAGCTAGTATTGGTATGTAGGTATCTATATCTAGAATCCGAATGTCCTAATGACATTAGATCGTGTAGAGAGTTTACTTTCCATTTGTTCGTGATAGGTTACTGCGATCATCATGAGTCTTATTTATTTGGCCATTTTTTTGAAGACTGGATTCAAAAGTATCACAGACTTGTTTTGATGTATAGACAAAAAAAATCCCAGAGTTGATTTAAAGATAAGAATCATATCACTTTGAAAAAAATCATCAAGTTTGAAGTGAGAAATCATAAAATAACTCCTTTTAACTACCTTGGACTTGCCTTGGACTTGGACAATTACTGTGTCCTGTCTCGTATCTATGGTGCAGCACAGTTACAGTTCACACATGGCCCGACAGATTGCTGTATTTTATTCTGCGTCTATTTGGGCAAAATAAATATGTTTTCTTTCTTTCTTATTTCGATCTAGATGGAGTACAGGGAAGGAGTGACAGACTACTGACTAAAACCCATTTATGTTCCTTCAGTTGCCCTGTGTGATAACTACAGGCTGGCGAAGAAGGCTGATTCATTCGTATGCATTGACCAGTCGACACAACACCACGGAACCATTTTTGTTACCACAAGAAAACTCAAAGATGATATCAATACTGCACCTATTACATAAATTCTCTCCAATCATGTTTTTCATCACAATATTAGTCATATACTAACGACTTTAGAATTTGAGTTACATTATTACCTTTTGTAATTCGTGAATGGTGCAATCGGAAGAAGCAGGCGGGAAATACATGACTGATTGCATTATATCAATTTAAAATACGTGACATACATAAAAAATGTTCAAATTTTTATTAAACAGTTTCGTTTTTATGAATGTGCCTAAATTGGCTCAAGTTGCTTCACTTTGATTCGATATATCAGTATCGTTGTTATTCTCTTTATGTATTTTATATTAGACTATCTTCTGGCGGCAGCTTCGTCCGCGTCCCTATGTCACTCAGCGATAAAGTAGCATTCTATTGGTGAAAGAATTTAAAAAATTGGATCAGTAGTTTTTGAGTTTATCCATTGCAAACAAAAATACGAATATACAAATCTGTCCTCTGATAATATTAGTTCTTACAGGTAGATTACTGGTGTGTAAAAGGGATAACTTTAGTGTAAACTTATTATTATTATTGTTTGCTTTTCATGGTTTGTGCATTTAGCTAGTGTCAAGTTTATAAAGTACCTACTAGCTTTTGCACGCGACTTCGCACGCGTACATAAAATAAATCCTATGTCACTCAGGAATAAAGCAGCTTTCTATCGGTGATAAAAATTTAGCAATCGGACCAGTACTTTCAGAGATCTATTAAGAAAGAAAGAAAAGAAAGAAAGAAAAAGAACAACCTACAAACAAAAAAACAAACATTTTTTCTTTATAATATTAGTGTAGTAGATATTTTAGTTTTAAATTCAGAATATATCATTTTGTTTTCCATTATTGTGCATTATAATGTTTTTGCAGTATTTGGCTGCAAATGTATCGAGCCAGCCTTTTCGGCAAGCTTCGCTGATGTAGGCAGTCAATACTACAACAAAATTGTCAGTTTCATTTTTACCGAAATCGCTCTTGTTTCAATAATCAAAAGATTTAACATCACAATGTCTACTAGGAATCAAGTTATAAATAAATGAATTCACTTTTGTTTCTTATAGGAACACAAATTTTCTCGAAAAATCTGTGCGTCCTTACAAATCCAACTGTTACACAAGTTTAAAGGTATGCGGAACAAGGTGTAAAGTTCCATATACCTCCGTTGAAAAGAGAGAATCCTCCGATCAGATGGGTGTTATATCCGGTGGGCAACTGCCCGATAGCAACGGCCCTACGTCGTACAGCACCGCCCCGACTCACTGGGGCATCATCCCGACGCACAACACAACAACACGCGGATAACTAATACCACGATACAGAATTTCAAATTAGCAAAACGTCAAAGATGTCAACTACACAAGTAACTTTAAATCTATATAATATAAAAGAAGAAACTGACTGACTGACATATCAACGTACAGCCAAAACTACTGGGACTAGGAGCGTGAAATTTTGCACAGTTTCCTTTTATGACGTAGGCGAGCACTAAGAGAGGATTTTCCAAAATTCACCCCCTAAGGGGATGAAACCGGGGTCCAAAGTTGGTATGGAGTATGATACTTTCAACGGCAGAAACTAGTTAAAATAAAAAATCCTAGAAACTATGATGATATAAATTGTATTGATCAATTCTACTTATACTTTGATTTCTCAATACACCATAAGTAGTTAGGCCATCACTGTCAGAACAAAGTAGGTACTAATTACAGTGATTTGCTATGAAATGATAATTGCAAATGGTATTGCAAAACTGAAGCAACCCGCTGATTGGTCGAGTAATGTTATAATACCTTTAAGTAATGTATTAACAAGGCTTTTTACTTTACTTAAGGCTCACGAATGACGTAAACACATTTAAGTTCATTAATTTTAATGGAATGGCTGGAAACTGTAATTTTTATTCTGCGTAATTATATATTTTTTTCAAACATATTTTATTGCCCAAAACAAAATACATAAATAGAAATACGCAAGGAAAGCTTAACCCAGGATTTGGGATTTCTTCTCCGGGTGATAAATAAACTTAAGAGGATCCTTTTCGCCTATCGTCAACATCCAGCATGGTTTAAAAGCTTGTTGCTTCATCTAACGCAATCCAACGCGATGTTTGATGAAGAGGCAATGCAATAAAAACTTTTTAGAAAAAAAAAATAACCGACTTCACTAAAAAAAACACTAAAAGGATCAAAATAACTTTAATTTCGGATGTCGGTGTTTCTCGGTATTGTTTGTTTCTTATTTAACACCGACTTCCGAAATTAAAGTTATTTTGATCCTTTTAGTGTTTTTTTTAGTGAAGTCGGTTATTTTTTTTTTCTAAAAAGTTTTTATTTCACACTTTTTAGTTGCGATACACTTATCAACAGAGTGCATATTTCTAATGACAATTCCAATTAACCCAAATACTGCTAGGTTACATTGTTTTATTATAAAGTTGCTGTGCCTACCTTCCTCCTTCCGGCTCCATCATCAGATCAGTTCGATAGTACCTTATAGCCAAAGAGCATCTCACGACAATTCTAATAAGCCCAAACACGGCTAGGATACATTGATTAATTACGGAGTTCCAGTGCCTACCTTCCGGCTCCATCATCATCATCAGATCACTTCGATGATACCATTTTCAACGTAACTATTCAGAATCATTCATTTATTTGTATTGTCATAGTCGCTTAACTATATCTTCAATGTGATATCTATTTGAGTATGAAGTTCCGTTGACCATTTCTGGTCTTCTTCATCAGTTCCACTTCATCAAATGTTACTTTTTGACTGTAAATGCTTAAGTTCTTGATGAAAATACTAAAATTACCATAGAGTTGCCTATAATTTTTGAGGAGTTCCCTCGATTCCTCATGGATTCCATCATCAGAACTGGATTTTGAAAAAAATGGGACCAATCTGGAAGCATATCCTATAAATGGAAAAAAAAATTTTGCAAATCGGTCCATAAACGACGGAGTTCTGAGGTAACACACATAAAAAAAAAAAAAAAAAAAAAAAAAAATGATGATAAAAAAAAAAAAAAAAAAAAAATACAACCGAATTGATAACCTCCTCCTTTTTTTTGAAGTCGGTTAAAAAAAGAGAGATAACGCCTGAAAACTCTGTTGGCATTCGGTAATTCCGTGATTTACTCAAATATTTCACAAAACTTGTTCCAGGAAATACGTGTTTTTTTAAAACCCTTAAAAGTCTTTCAGAAAAATTGTCATCATTCAGAATCTCGATTAAATGTGCAAGGCTTCAATTGATGTACTTTTTTATATTTTTAATATTTGAGTAGGTACATAATGGAGGCGTAAAGTTCACGTAAAATAGCAAATAGAGTTTCAGAGGTCTTTATTAGATTAGTTTTACACAAATTTATGTTTTGATTTCTATAGAAGCCTAGATAATATCCACAAGATAGCTGTGTTTCCAAAATATCTAGACAAAATTGTGTAATAACATCATAATCACGTAAGAGCGGTTGAATGAAAATGTACTTCGAAAAGGACGCTCTTAAAAATATACCCTTACTTAAAATCTATATAAACTTACATGCTCGGAGTTTTCTTACGTAATCGAATCAGAAATGAAGATATCCGCGGGAGAACTAAAGTCACCAACATAACACGAAGATTGGCCAAACTTTAGTGGCAGTGGGCAGGGTACATTGATCGCAGAGCAGGTCGATGGGACCGAAAGGTTACGGAGTGGTGACCACGTACAGGAAGATGCTGCTTTGGAAAGCCTCCCACAACATAGACCTGTTGCGAGACACACAAGAAATGTATATAGATACAATAAATATACGGGTTGTGTTGACCGGAAATTTTTCCTGGATACCGCCAACGAACGGCTGGCCTTTAATTTGTGTAGAAGCAAATTCTAAAGGCACGACACGAAAAGTAAAGGATCCACCGGCACTACATTGTGTTTTGCCTCATAAACTCACGTGTATGGTCACGATTCTGACTGTATGAAATCATAAGCATCCGTGTAGAGCCGTGGGCACAAAGTCAAGAGCTACGGATGATTCAGAAATCAACTTGGCTTACGTTTACAAACTGCGGAAGGAAACTTGAAGGTTTTTGTAAGACAGTAGAGATATATTCTTACATATTATAAAACAAAGTTCCATATAGTTTTTGATATAGTTTTTCTGTCTATATAAACACAATGAAAACTAAAACTAAAAAACTAATGAATGGATTGTCATGAAGTTTTCACTAATAGATGGAATGATTCTTGGGGAAGGTTTAAGTGTACATACGAGTATGTATATTATAGTTATAAGCTGCCAAATATTTGAAAGATTTTTGGGATTCGAGTGAGGCTGAGGCGAGTCGACAATAATAGATAAGTATGAGTTGAAAACTGACAAACTGACTTGAAGTTTTAGAAAATAGAATATATTTAGATTAGAGATACACAAGAGGTTTGTCGCATACACAAACAACATTTAAAATCAAATAGCTGCTACCAGCTGCTTCGTCTTCGTAAAAGTAGAAATCATACCAAGAGAACATATTCTTGGAATAAAAGGTATCCAATGTATTATTGGAGAGGACATGGTCTACGCATGTGCCAAATTTCATCCAAATTTGTTGAACTGTTTGTGAATGAAGGAGTAATAAACATACACATATATGTATATGAAAATTTATCACCTTAAAATAGAATAAACATTACTGTAGGTACAACAATAATTTAATAGTAACAATTTTACAGAAATTTAAATGTACGAGTACAATGGCGGTCTTATCTCTGACAGTGATATCTACCAGACAACCTTATTGTGATAGTGGATTAAAAAGGAATGGATGATGATGGAATTTCAATGCATAGGGTTTTTTTTTATTAAAAGGACATGATCAATGATCCTATTGATATCTATCAATGTTCCTATGGTCTATATATATCAATGATCCTATGGTCATGTCAAGAGGAGGGATGAAACGCATCTTACTAAAAGAGTTATGAGTTTACATGTGGATGGATGGAGAGGGAGAGGGAGACCAAAGAAATGATGGATAGATTGTGTGAAGAGTGATATGAAAGAAAAGGAAGTTAGTGATATCATGACGAGTGACAGGGCAGAATGGAAGAAAAAAAACGTGTTGCGCCGACCCCAAATAACACGGGACAAGGGCAGGAAGATGATGATGATCAATGATCCTATTAACATAGGTTATCGCGAAAGATGATTATCCTCTTCGAAGAAAGACCCATTTTATGAAGAAACAGTCGTAGTCAGTCAATTGTACCTATTCAATTTAAATTCAAGCTTTTCTATTGGTATAGTTACTATAACCTCACAAAGGGATTAAGTAAAGCAATGAAGGTGAACGCGATCGTGAACAGGTTTCATAAGTTTATGACTAATGCGAGAAAACGTGTAAACAAATATGAATGCAAAAAGGATCTCACATAATGCCACAACTTATGCGAACATGATGTCATCATTGGAAAATACATCTTTGGTAAGAAAGATATACTGTTATTCTTTTATGGCGATTTAGGTGAGGTCAAAATTTATGAAAATGCTAAACTTTCGCAAATTAGTTTTGTTAAAATTTCTAAATAATTCAAGTGAACGAGCAGTTATGTAGACACGGTTTTAGACGATCTATATTTTTTTTAAACAATTTCATTCCGTTGGACTTGATCTTATCCATTCGGAATTTGAATTGTTCTTATTTGACAGTACTGACAGACAGTTGTCTGTTTTCCAAAATTCATTTCATTTGTTGACTTTTCCAAAATTCAACCCAATAACAGAACCATTGATTTCTCTTCCACTAAAGTGTTGTCTCTTTTAACCCAAAGGTTGACTGTTAGAGAATGCCTTGTTGCATTAAGTCCGCCTATCCACTACTGTACATGAAGTTTGAATAAATAAATAAAGTGCCATACTTGCCACTTAGTGCATACTAACATTATAAAAAAAAAACCAATACAATTATTCCTTTGTGGGAGACTGGTATATGCACTAAGAAATCCTGTCAAACAGATTATCAGGTCGAAAACTAAGTTTTTATTTTAGAATATGGTTCTTTGGAAGGAGGAGAAAAAAAAGGAGAAAAGGAAAATATTTGAAAAAACATCTAAAATTTTATTATTATGCGTTGTGGAAAAAAACATTAAATACATACTATGAGTCGTCGACGGTCGACGTAGTGTTCCACACGCGCCTCAAAGAGATCAAAACCAGGTCAGCAAAACCATAGGGGCCCAGCAGGGCCGAAGCCTACTGGTACCATGGGTTTACTTCCTAAAGGGAAACCCACGGACCCGGAACGCAAGGGTTGGCTGTGGAGGATCGTTAGGTGTGGTGTGGAAGTCGATAAGGTTTGGTGTCATAATCTCTCATAATCATCTTCCTGCCCTTGTCCCGTGTTATTTGGGGTCGGTACAACACGTTTTTTTCTCCCATTCTGCCCTGTCACTCGTCACGCTATCACTGACTTCCTTTTCTTTCATATCACTCTTCACAGAATCCATCCATCTTTTCTTTGGTCTCCCTCTCCATCCATCCACATGTAAACTCATAACTCTTTTAGTAACATGCGTTTCATCCCTCCTCTTCACATGACCATACCAAGACAAACGATTCCCTTTCAACTTTTCAGTCAGTGGCGCCACTTTTAAACTTAACTGGTGTTATAATCTCTAAAACTTAATTTATCTTAGAACACTCGGCAAATGTTCGATATTCCATTAAAAGCCTTACCATGACGTGTTATAATGTTAGTCGTGCGAGCGAGAAAGGGGGATGGAGCTATACACCCTATATAGCTCTATCCCTTTATCAGTTTAGTTTAGGTCGTAAAGAGCTCGTTTTAGGGCCTCAGCTCCATCATTCGTAGTTTCAACAGACCCATTGGTAAATTCTTTCCCTGCTAAAAATAGCAACAATTTGCATCAACAGCTATCATGTCTGCTTATTCAGTTGCTTTCAAACACATTTTAACAGTGTATTCCAAATTCTGCGTGCCAATCCGACCAACAGACAGAACAGTACGGTCGACTAAAATCGAAAGTTTAATCCTTACTTCTCACGCGATCTTGTGCTGGTTTCTTTGAACCATTCTCACATAAAATAGTGAGAACAGAAGGTTGGTTGTTACAACGAGCAAAAACGCATGTGCTTATTAAATAGACACGTCTTACTTCTTCACGTACAGAGGGCCTAATGCGAGTTTTACGTTACCGTGATTGGTTCGTTTTTGACGTTCGACGCTCCGATTGGGCCTCTCCAAGCTCTCAACCAATCAGAGAGCTGAACCCGTTAAAAGTTTCGATCGCGTAAACGTTTAAACAACTCACACTCTGTGCACAGTATGACAGTATGGGCAAAATATGTATCTTGACGGCTCTGAAGTTCGAACAATTGGCTGCGCAGTAATTCTTTTTAATAAAAATAATATGGCTGAAGCGTATTATGTATTTTTTCTAATATGTACACAGTTTGGGATGCCTAACTTCAGAGTGGCCAACATATTTTGATCGTACCTGTTTGCTAGCTCACTCGCGAGCGACATTTAGATACTTTCTGGTACTTATTTTTCTAAAATATTTTATACGAAATAGCAAACTACATTATATTTTTTTCTAAAAATAGCATCAAAATTGCTTACTTTATTACAGCAGTAATTAGCATTTCAAATATTGGTATAAGACAGAGTGGGGGCGAGGTAGGAACATCTCGCAATTTATTTTGTATACCTACGCGTAACCCATTAGCGTGGTGACGTCATATTTCAGTGTGTGCATCCTTTTTTTTATTTTTTGACAGTTTTCCCTTCCAAATTCAAAAGTTTCAAAAGGATTTCAAAAGTTTCGATCTTACTTAATTAAAAAAAAAAACTGTTTTCAATTTATGATAAAAATATTATTTTTTACAAATAACAAAAAAAGTTTACAATGTTTACGTACGTCTGTTTTCACTTGTTCTATGGAGTCGACCTTCTGTACTTACCTATATTAATTTCTGTTCTGTGATTCGCGTATGTTCTAGCTTACCGTTATTTTGTGAGGTGAGCAGTCATCATGGTCCATGGATGATCTGTTTCTAGTACCGTTTGTCTAAAGCCAAGGATAATCGATTAAGTAATTCGTTGCGCTTGATTCGATTTTTGGTTCGCTGGGTTCCGTTTTCGGTAGTTTTTTTTTTTTGCGGTATTATCCATGAAGTTCCTGATATAGTGGGCTGATTGTTTTGTTGTCTATCGAGTTAGAATTTTGTGTACTAGAACTATTATTTGCAGTAATAGATTCATGGTGTTTGATTCCGGTCCGGACTAAGCGTTTCGCTTTGTCGGTTATACCGCGTAAGTACTATCGAAGGACTATAACAATTAGCCTGCTGCGGCACCAAAAAAATATAGTAATAAAGAAAATCGTTGCGACACGTTTGTGTACCGCCCCCCCCCCCCGCGCCTCTTCTGATGTGTCCAGTCGTCCACGCGCCCCCCACCCCCGCGCTCCTCGTTGTACTATATTCTTCCGTTTAGAGTTCTGTTATAAATTTTGCGGAAGCAGAAGCGGAAACGGAAGTAAAAATGCTTGCGGAACTTCTGCAGAAGCGGAAGCGGAAACTGAGTTCTGTTGCAACACTATTACTTACTTATTTATTACTTGTATTATCCTTGTCATCGTCTTTCTGTCGTTGTATTTATTTGAGATCGGCCCAACAAATTCTCTTTTTGTCTTCTTTCCTGCTCACTGTCAAACATTGTTTGTATTATTATTGATAGGTTCGCGCTTGTCCACTATCTCACCTGATGGTAAGCTATAATGTGGTCGATAATGGAGCTCGCTTGCCAAGAACTAACCTATTCACTCTTAACTTAAAGACCCAGGTTTTAGCTATCAAGAAACTAAGACTCCGGCAGCTCCCATTCGTAGTTTCATATTTATTAAGACTATTTTCTAATCTAAAATCCGTGTGAAGCATTAGTTCAACAGAAGTAATTTCTAAAAGAATACAACTTTTTTAGATTAGACAAAAAAAACTAAGTTTAATTCTAAATTAACTCTGCAGACCGTGCACAAATCACGTCCTTCTGCTAATAATTCGAGAATAAAATGCGATTTTTACTTTAATTTACCTCAACGTTACTAATTTACAAAGCTTTGTAGATAGTATATTTAAAAAGAACAAAAGTCATCGAAGGCTAGGCTGTCGTTTCATTTAATTCGATCATACTAAATTAAGAAACTTAGTTTTCTAAGACTTTCTTAAAACTATTGTCTGGTTATTTATTTTCTTTTAGCTAATTTAGTGCTAATTTTACTTAAGGGATGTTTAATTATGTTCTTTTTGCTTACTAATACGATAAAAAAATAATAGTAGAGAAAAAGAGAATAATAAAATAAAATAATAAAAAAGAAAAAAGAAAAAATCGAAGAAAAAAAAGAAAAGAAGAAGAGAATAATAGAAGAAAAAAGAGAAAAGAGAAAAAAAAGAAAAGAAAAAAAAAGAGAAGAGAGTAATAGTAGAATAATAGTAGAGTTGTAGAGTGGTGGTAGTGGGTAGTAGTTATCGTAATCTATTACTTTACCTGTTTCTACCCGTGGGAACCTGTAATTGGCACAATGTCTCTTATACTATTGTTATTCTTTTGTTATAGCAGCTGTTGGTTCTCCTATTATTAAATAAATAAATGTTTCAGAAATGTCTTTCGTCTGGTTTGTTCAAATATCTCTGTTGTCGTTTGCCATAATATCTTTATAATTTCGCATTGAGCATAAACTAGATATTATGACGCCATCTTATTATCCCATACCGTGATTAAGCAGCAACATTTAAGATGTTCGTGAGTTAAACTCTATTTACTGTAGGGGGGTATATTGGATTTAATGCAGAAAGGCATTCTTTACCAAAACACAGAAATCTTAGTAATAAGATTTCTGTGATTAAAAAAGACTACACTTTGGTAGGTAGAAGTGTACCTAACAATAAATATATAATATTTGAAATAGAATTAAGTATCATTATTTATGAGCAGTGGTGACCGAGTGGTAACGGCCCCGACTTATGAGTTGTAGGTCGCGGGTTCAAACCCAGTCAGGTGCTTTGTGTAATTTATTTTCATCACCACTGCTCTCAAAAGGGTGAAGGAAAACATCGTGAGGAAACCGGCATGTCCTAGAACCAAAAATTCGAAGACATGTGGCATCCACCAATCCGCACAGAGCCCGCGTGGTGGATTACGGCCCATTCCCTCTCCTAGAAAGGCCTGAATCCCAACAATGGGAACATTATAAGGCTTTTTTTGGGGGAAGCTTATGTCCAGCAGTGGACGTCTATCGGCTGAAATGATGATGATGATGATGATCATTATTTAATAGTGCACTTCACCATTAACAAGTGCATCACTGCTTACTATCAGGTGGGATCGCAGTCAAGCATTGTTTTTTTTTCCCAATCCGAGTGGTAGTTCTATAGATTACCGCGTTTAAATAAACAACATTTTTTTTCCCTATGTTATATTAGTATCAATTATAATTATGAGAAATCTAATATAACAATTATCGTCATAATTAAGGGCAAATTAAGTTTGGAGTTTTGGAAGCTACCTATTCTAAAGCACCACAGTAGGTATATAAGTAACTAGATATCAATAGCCAAAATTCTAAGGCAACAAGTACCAAAAAGTTAAATGAACTACAAAATTCTAAAAGCCAGGTGTGAAATTGCCAATAAATAACAGTTATGTATCGAATGATTGGTTTAACTGACCTGGTTCTCAAATTAATGTGTCTATGAAACATAGTTTGTGACTCATAGAGTATTATAGAAGGTCGGATCTATACAACGAGTGAGCACGCACGCACACACAGACACGCTTCGCGTACAGCGAGTACAAAGTGAATTCGCGATCGGCATTTGTTTGATCGGCATGGGTGCGAGACGCACAGGACCGTTCGTTGTGGCGACGCTTGGGGGAGGCCTATGTCCAGCAGTGGACGTCTTTCGGCTGAAATGATGATGATTTGTTTGAGATCGCCTGTACGTATGCGTTTGTGTGTATGCTTCAGTTTACTTCGTTGTAAAGAGCAGACCTTACTATCTGAGGACCCTCTATGGCTCTCACAGTACCTTTCGTTAAGCCGTTGGATGATCGCTGGAAAGTTTGATAGAGTTAACCGAGAACTACACTAGACCGACGACTATGGTTGATTGACTATGATTTTTTCCAATACTTGTGCTATGAGACCTTGCTTCGTGCCAAATTTCAGGATTCTAGGTCAACGGGAAGTACCCTATGAATTTTGATTCCCTTGAGAGTGTCTAAATACACGTTTTTTTGACATAAACGGCCGTCTCTTTTAATTTCGTTAACTTAGTTTAAATTTTTCACAGCTTCAAGGGACCGCAGACTTGAGTATATGGTTTTAATTTCAACTCGATACCTCCACGCGTTCCCAGGATAAAGGGTCCTGACAGACAAACAGACGGACGGACCACAAAGTGATTTTCCTTTTGAGGTACGGAACCCTAAAAAAGGGTAGACAGTTTTATTGAATGGAGTTTACCCTCTGCACCTATCTATTCTGTGGTATCTATGAGTCATACACAGGTTGTTTACCCGATTCAGCCGAATAAAATGTAGTTATATTTGGTAGTGGACTCGTAGGCTCACTATTTGGTGCACGTGGGATAGGATTATGGCTGGAAAAAGTATGTCATAATGGTGTTTAGACCTTTTGAGATCAAGAACAAATTTTGATAACGACCTCATTTATTTTCTTTGACTGTTATGGCTAAAGAGTAAAGACAGGATCCTTAAGGCCAAGTATTTTAATGGGAGATGAATTCAATGAAAGGTAAATTATTGTACTCCTGGTTCTGGGTGTCTTGTGCATGTGAGTAACATGCTTGTGATAGCATCCCTGTTATTTTTAGTGTGGGGTAACGTTTTTCTAAAAAGAAGACGCATAATTTCCATAGATATAACCTGTTTTTTATATTTCTATGATCATTACGGATTAGGTACCTATCTATGCTAAGAGTTATCTATAACATTACAAACGAAACTTTGTAAAGTTTTCTCATTTGTCACTTCCCACGATTTCTAGAATTTCAGCTCATCCTTCAGAAACGTCATTTTGACGTACAATGGGGTCTTAACAAGATATAATGCCATCCATTATCACAGTTGACCTTGCATTCATGTCTCCAAATAATATAATAAACTGATTTCGAAAATCTGCAACAATTTTCTTGTCATCGTATCACTTTCGCGTGCCCCAGTTCCATTGTCTTGTCAGCTCTTTACTTCCCATCTGGCCATTCAAATATCATCCTTATTTTTAAGATGACTGGAGTTATGAAACTTTGTGAACTTGCGACAATGTGCCGTCAATCAAATGAGAGGGAATATGTGTTGTCTCTTTCTTACTTGTATATAAACAAAACATTATTGTTTATGGTCTGATTATATAATGAATGGGGGCAGAAAATGTAACACAGACCAACTAAAATAGTCTATGATAGCCCATTGTCTTTGAATGCGATTGTCTGGTATCACGGAAATATCCTTGTGTTCTAAATTTAAATTAGAAAGATGGTCCAATAACATTATGATTATTATTATTATGAGCTCGTTGTGTCTATACAAACTGTCAAATCAAGTTTATAATTTTGTATGGAGAGGCCGATTTTATTTTTCATTTCCTGAAAAAATCTTGTGGAAGGTTGTCATTTGTGTAGTTTCGTCTAATGAGTAAACCCTTAAAGTTTGCGCAACGTCTAATGAGAGAAGACCTGTCCCTTACATCCTGTATAGCATAGGTTACTTCTAGGCAAGCGTGCTTCATCGTCGGCCATATCATCGCTTACCATCAGGTTTTTTTTTTGGTGGGAATATCATCTTATGACATCCCCCGCTCTTGGGCGGAGCGAGAGATAGTGTCAGACTTTTACTGACTAAAAACCCACTCCTGTTCCTTCGTTGCCTTTCGTACCAGGGCCGAGTCTTCCTTTCAGAATCAGACCCTTGGCCCCAGTAGGCTTTTACCCTGCTGTACAGTTGCTGACATCTCCTTGAGGCGCGCGTGGAGCAGTACGCGCCGTCGAGGACTTGGGCTCGGTCCGAACGGTTACCGGACGGTCGGACGGCGAGCTACCCATTGCTCGCCTTACCATCAGGTGAGATGGTGGTTAAAACGTGAGCCCATCCATAATAAAAAGGGGCAAAGGCCTCCCTTCCGTTATACTACTCTTTTCTATCCTTAGCCACTTCTGGCCAATCTTTAAGGTAGAAGTCCAAATCGTCACGCCATCTCAAATATAAAATTGGTTCTCGAAAAACAGATGTCACCTATAAAAATACTTATAGTTTGATTGGCCATCAAACGTTGGCTAAAGCGGCCAACGACTGTGTTAGTAAGTCGTAAAATGGAGACATCTAATTTTTTCACAATAAAAGAGATCCCACCAAAACATTCTGTAAAAAACTAGCCAAGTCTCGATGGAGCTGCTTGTTTATCTCTAAAAAGTAATGAAATCTAGACAAAGCGTGCCAAGTCTAAGGTTCCTTACTGCGATTTCTTTAATATTATAGTTAATGTTGTGTGACTTGGCCGTTGACCAATACGTTTCAATTTTTACAGATGTCATCTATAAAAATACTTATAGTTTGATTGGCCATCAAACGTTGGCTAAAGCGGCCAACGACTGTGTTAGTAAGTCGTAAAATGAGATGTCTCTCACAATAAAAGAGATGAAAACATTACAGCTTCAATAAAAATGTTTCATGACCTGTTAGAGTCGACTTATTGGATTTCTCGAAGGACTTACAAGTCTCCAAATAACCGAACACATTTTGTCTGTCTGCTTTGAAACATCTCACTATAATAAATGCGAAAGGAGATGTTTCATTTTTGTATGGGGCTCCGGCCATAACATGTACATTTTAGCGAAGCTGGGAAACTTAACCCTGAATAGAATAAAGTAACATTTTTTTCATAATATCAAATGGTTTTTATGTACAAAATAAAAATTAAAAATGTTTGACGTTTGTCCTAAGAGTTATGACAGTCATGATAGGTCGTAGAGATGACGTTTACTTAACCTATAGAATTGTTTTGTTTTTGTTTATCAGAACTAAACTCATAAATAATCTAATATCAGATCTTTCTATTAGAATATTAGACAAAAGTGGTTCACCAAAGCACGATCAAATCTTTGAATCATTTTTTAAATAAAAAGGGACAAAAGTCACTTTGAACGTTCGGGCGGTTATTTTGAATTCGTTTAGAAACACACTTCAAAAATAGAGACTAAAGATTTTTGTAACGATGAAATGGTCACATTTAATTATGTTTACTCAAAAATAAGAATAAGAAAATAAGAGAATAATAGTAATTTATTTTTAACACTACAAGAATACACACATTTTTTAATTATTTTCTACGTAACATTGATTTGATGAGACATGATTTCAGAACGAATGAAGTCTGCAAGCAAACGAGACGTCATGTTGATTAAAACATAGCAATAATTGAAAAACTATTATTTTTTGTACACAACAAATCAGGCTCAAATTCACCAGAGAATATTTTTCCCCAATTTGTGGTATTTTTTCCTCTTTTTCGATAAATGTACATCTGATGGCCGAAAATGAAACATCTCCTTTGTGACTGTTTGTATGTTTGTTACATCTTACGTTTTCTGGCGAACATCACACCAATGTTATAAAGAAAATTGAAAGTTTTGTGTGTAAGTTTGTTATTCTGACTTTTGATTTTGATTGACTGGCCTGTTGGTCTAGTGGTCAGCGGCCGTGACTGCTACGCCGAGGTCGTGGGTTCGATTCCCACCCAGGACAAGTGTTAGTGTGAGCACGATTATTTGTTCTGTGTCTGGCTCTAATTTATCTATAATACATATGTGTGTATTTAGAAATATTTAAGTATGTTTATCAGTTGTCTAGTACTCATAATACAAGCTCTGCTTAGTTTGGGATTAGATGGCGTTGTGTGAAAGTTGTGGAATATTATTACTATTATTATTCCTTCACGATCAAACTGCTGAACGGATTTAAATGAAATTTGGTACACCGGCAGAGCATGTCTTGGATTAGCACATAGGTTCCTTACTTTTTATTGCTAGTATCTATTACAACAACAAAAAAAAAGACTATCAAGACAGACGACTTGAGAACTTCCTCCTTTTTTGGAAGTCGGTTAAAATCGACAGCCCATGAAATAAATGTTGAATGTGGAACGCACCTGTCTGTATGAGTCGGACGGCGAGCAATGGGTGGCCCGGACGGCGAGCAATGGGTGGCTCGCCGTCCGATCGTCCGGTGACTGTCCGGACTGAGCCCAGGTCGTCGACGGCGCGTAGTGTTCCACGCGCGCCTCAGGGAGATGTCAGCAACCGTAGGGGCCCAGCAGGGTCGAGGCCTACTGGGGCCATGGGTGATGCGAAAGTGACCCCCGGGGCCCTGGAAAAAAAAATGGCAAAGAAGGAACAGGAGAAAAAAAAAAATCTGTATGTATGAGTAAACTATCTGTGTTTTTTTTTTTTTTTTTTTTTTTTTTTTTTATTCTTGATAGGTTCGCGCTTGACCGCTAACTCACCTGATGGAAAGCGACGATGCGGTCGACGATGGAACGCGCTTACCTAGAAGTAACCTATTCACTCTTGACTTAAAGATTCCCGGGTTGTAGCCATCAGGAAAAACAGATTCCGGCAAGGAATTCCACTCCTTAGCTGTACGCACTATGAATGTGTTCGCAAAACGTTTTGTGCGTATAGGTGGGATGTCCACCATGTACCGGTGGCGCATTGCCGTACGCCTGGTGGTCCGATGATGGAACGGGCTAGGCGGAATTAGGTTATGCAATTCCGACGCACACTCCCCGAAATGCAACCGGTAGAAAACCGACAGGCTAGCAACTCTGCGTCGATGCTCAAGACTTTGAAGCCTGTGTTTAAAGAAGTTTATTCTCATAAAAGACTACAGTCACTTACATGAGAAATATGGTACAAACAGTGCTTATTATTAGTATTTTCGTCGTTCATAAATATATAGGGTGACTGGCAATTAGTGTACGATACTTAAACACGTGATTGTGCTCATGATAACAAACAATTTTTATTATGGGAGCAAAGCCGTATCAGCTGTTCAGTACATTAGGCAAACATAAATGTACTGAACAGCTGATTTTTTTTCGCGATTTCAGGTTTGTTCCCATAGTAAAAGTTATTGGTTATCATGAGCACAATCACGTGTTTAAGTATCGTACACTAATTACCAGTCACCCTATACATTTTTTGTATGAATAGGTACTTCTACAATGCATTCAGTAGTAATTGGCTGCTAGTGGAGTATGGTTAAGATTTTTCGACTACCTGTCGAGCTAGTTGTACTTTGAATACTTTATAGGAGCTTAGATTTCTAATGGTCGACGGTAGTTTGTTATAATCTACTAACGATACGCATTCAAATTCCAGTCACATTGGTCACAAAACGTTCACTGTTCCCTCGTCCTCAAGAATAGGTCAGAATGTTCGCATAAACAGATGACCAGTCGCTAAGGTAGCTACCACAAATGTCAGCCCTTCACTTTTATAAAATATGTCATACCAATTATACTATATTATATATACTATATAATTACTACAAATATACAATATATAAATATATTTACAATATATAATTACTATATTACTATATAATTGTATTTTACATATAATTGCTTCGGTATTTATCTTGTTTCTAGTTTGACGCGTGTAGCATAATTGGGGCGGTTGCCTTATTATTTATTCTTAATCGTTTAGCATGAATTATTGAGTTGCAGTTTATGAAAAGAACAGATAAAGTGAAACCTAAGTATTGTTTTCAACACACTTGAAAACCACCACACTTTTCCACACTAGTGCAAAATACACTACATTTCGAGTTAATAGGAAGCGTCAGATAAATTTCTAATAGCGGTCATAGATCCTCCTACGATTAGTTACATTCTTAATTAAAAAAAAGCCTATGTCACTCAGGAATAAAGCAGCTATCTATCTATCAGTGAAATATTCTAGCAATCGGACCAGTACTTTCAGAGATTACCTACTACAAAAAAAAACTTTACCGCTTTATAATATTATTATATATTATATATAGAGCAGTGGTAGAAGAGTTGTAACGGCCCCGACATACGAGTTGTAGGTCGCGGGTTCAAACCCAGCCAGGCGCATTACTTTGTGTAATTTATTTCATCACCACTGCTCTCAAAACGGTGAAGGAAAACATCGTGAGGCAAACGGCATGTCCTAGAACCGAAAATTCGAAGACATGTGACAACCACCAATCCGCACTGGGCCCGCGTGGTGGATTACGGCCCATTCCCTCTCCTAGAGAGAAGGCTTGAGTCCCAGCAGTGGGAACATTCTAAGGCTGATTATGTATGTTATGTTAGTGTGGATAGTGTACATTTATCTGGTGCCTACCATATTATATTTATATTTTGCACTATAAGTAGAGGCAGAGTGTGGTGGTACTTTAAAATGCTTTAAAGTATACTCAGGAATACTAGGTATTTTAAAGTACCTGTCTATTACCCAGGTATAGGTAGGCAAATGAGGAAAATGTATTTTTTCAAGGAACAGAATCTAAACCGAAAGCATATGCATAACGAAAACTTCTACTGTAATTAAGGGAGAGTATATCAGTAACTGTTGCCAATTTTACTAATATCATCATAATCATCATCATTTCAGCCGAAAGACGTCCACTGTTGGACATAGGCCTCCCCCAAGTGTCGCCACAATGAACGGTCCTGTGCGTCTCGCATCCACCGGATTCCCGCAACCCTTACCAGGTCATCGGTCCACCTTGTAGGAGGCCTTCCAACGCTACATCTTATACTTATTTTACTAATATACTAATAGTAAATTTTATTTTTTATTTATTTTATTAATTTGTTACATCAAAAATCATTTTTAACATCTGCCAAACTGCATAGCAGTTTGTCGGCAGTACATTCTCGTGGATTTCGCTTATTACTAAGACCACATCCGGTCACCCCCCAAGTTTGTAGGTAGGTACTCGTTGTGAGGTAAACAGATGCAGCACCACAACACTATCTGAGACCAACATACCGCAGCAACTATGGACACATAGACAGATAATGTTTTATTAGAACATTTTTTAGTTGGTTTCTATTTTTGGCTCGATTTATTAATTCATCAGGTAACTCATTAATAAGTGTAGGTGCAATCCACCGTCTCGCACGCTTACCGTAGTCACGGTAATATTATCTTACCGTGCCGTAGTAATTGTTCACCTTAGGAACCTGGAGTTTCTTTTTCTTAGATTGGCGGGTTGGGTAGCAATACACTCTTTCATTTTTATAATTTTTACTATTATGTTGTTCCAAAACAATTGCTAGTTTAACTTTCATTTCAACTGGTAATACGAGTACATTGCATTTATTAAATAATTTTTCATAATCTTTGTTCAAGCTTTTTTTAGTTTTATTGCATACTTACTTACTTAAATAATCTGCCACTTCATTTACCGACTGGAAGTACGAGTAACTACTTCCTTTCTACATTTACAAAAAAACATGTAACAGATATCTACAAATGGAGCCAATTTACAGCTGGTGACAGCTAGCGGACATATCAGACTAGTCTTGTATCCTCTCGGCCATAAAAAATATGTTGGGAAGTAAATATACTATGTGCCGAGGCGCCGGAGTTATAAATAGTTGGTATAGGACCTATATAAGATACTAGATGCTGTTGGATACTATATAGGTTCGTTTCAGAAGGTTAGGATGATTTTTCTTTGAGGCTTATGAACTGGCGCCAAATATTCTGTTAAAGTGTTACTCATTTGATGATCATTATATTTTAAGTAGAGGATATTAAAGAAGTTTGATTGAAAACAAAAAGTTACTATTAGAAAACCTGTTAAGCATAGCATAGCATAATAAGCCTTTTAATGTTCCCACTGCTGGGACTCTGGCCTCCTCTCTAGGAGAGGAAATGGGCCGTAATACCACGCGGGCCCAGTGCGTTAAAGCCTGTTATTTGCAGGTTAATTTTAGTTTTGTGATTTTTTCAATTGAAAACCCGCCCCTACCCCTACCGCTTTAAGGTACGCAATTTATTGCTTACACTTGCTGGCACACTTGTTCGGAAAAGTGCGCCAGTTACACCAAACTAAGTTGGTAAACTGTTTGCAGAACAGTTAGGCTCACACACAAAATCATTACGTCAATCATCCATTGTTAGTATAAATCTACTATTATCTTTCCCAAATCATTAAACTTAATGGACGCTAGCTTCTCGCACTATATTAAACTCATAGGTAGCAATTAAATCATTATCACTGAGCTAAAAACATTAACAAGAACATAAAATTGTAATTTGTTTGATCAAGAACACAATGTTGTTCGAGTGTGAATCAGAAAGGAAGTGGTTTTTGCAAATTTTTTTTGCAATCTTTTATCATTCATCTGTTTTTTTTTTTTGAGGTGGGAATTCATGAAATATCTTCTTCCGCTCCAGATGGAGCGTAGCGGAGATGAGAATGTTAAGATGGATGTGTAGTGTGACGAGAATGGATAAAGTGAACTGAAAAATTAGTATATTAGGGGAAGTTTGTAAGTGGCGCCAGTGACTGAAAAGTTGAAAGGGGATCGTTTGTCTTGGTATGGTCATGTGAAGAGGAGAGATAAAACGCATGTTACTTAAGGGGTGACCAGACGGTTGCAAACTAGCGTTACAACCAGGGTGACCTTGGCTTATGAGTTTGGTTTGTGTTGCAGCTACATGGATGTAAACCATGCACCAACACGTGCGGTGAAATGTGAATTAATGAATTTAATTATTATTATTATTTAGCATTTATTTACTGTTATTGATATATAAGTATGTATATAATTTAGATATAATAGTCTATTTAATTCTGCTCTATATTATTTATACACACTGCGTCTACATCTCTCATCCAACTCTCCTGTCGCAGGTCTGCTTGAAGAAATTTCGTTAGAAATAAGCAGGACCTTTGTACTCTTTTATCTGTATTTGTTTTTTCGATTTTTAATTTTTGTGTGTACATAAATAAATAAATAATAGGTAAATAAGCCTTCTGTCCATCTCCCTCACGCAGTGGCTCAGATAAACGGCGTCGAGTCGATCACAGTGACCTACATAGTTGTGAAGGCTGTGCCAGGAATTAGAGTGTGATGTTTCATTTAGTTTTTGTGTCGTCTGAAGGGCAATAAAGGGCTTTGGCAACTAGATGCGAAATAAAAGTTAATCTGTTTGGTACTTAATGCATAGCAGCATAATCAGCCTTATAATGTTCGCTCCACCAAGAGAAGGAAAAGTTTTTTAATGACGTGGCACCCCCAAAACGGTAATATAAGGAAAAATTGGAAAAAATCGTCTGATATAAGCTCAGGGTAAGCGGATTACGGACGAACTACTCGATATGAAGTCAAAGCCCTCACTCTAATGCGTCGTATGCGCCGTCTGTCAGGTTACATCACGTGGCATCATAAACTGGGGATCTTATGCCAATGCCAATGTTGTACTCTTGAATGACGGTGTTTTATTGATAGTATAACCTGTTGGTAGGTTTTTTTTTTTTCGGTGGGAAAATCATCTTATGACATCCCCCGCTCTTGGGCGAGGCGGGAGATAGTGTCAGACTTTTACTGACTAAGAACCCACTCCTGTTCCATCGTTGCCTTTCGTACCAGGGCTGAGTCTTCCTTTCAGAATCAGACCCTTGGTCCCGGTAGGCTTCGACCCTGCTGGGCCCCTACAGTTGATGACATCTCCTTGAGGCGCGCGTGGAACAACACGCGCCGTCGACGACTTGGGCTCGGTCCAGACGGTTACCGGACGGTCGGACGGCGAGCCACCCATTGCTCGCCGTCCGCAAGCCCGCGCCTACGGTGGCCGGAAATCGGGATCGGAATCCCGGCGGCGGTTGGGGCGTGAAGACCGTTGCCTCACGCGATCGGCCCCCTCCTTCGCTAGCATTACTGCTTCGCAGAAGGAGGCGACTGCCTGCCACTCCTCCTCGCTCCGGACCATGGCCTGTACCAAGGCCCGGCGCGAGAGATCGCCGCCGCCGATCGCCCCCACGAGGACACGGCGGTGCTCTGCCCAAGCGGGGCACACCTCCACCGTGTCCTCCGGGCGGTCCACACAGTGGCGACACCCGGGCGTCGCTTCCGCACGAATCCGGTGCAGGAACTTCCCGAACTTACCGTGTCCGGTGAGGACCTGCGTCATGCGGAAGGTAATAACGCCGTGTTGCCTTTCCAGCCACTCCTCAAAGAGGGGACTTACCGCCATAATTACGGTGTGCCCAGCACTGGGTTGCGATAGTCGCTGTCGCCATTCCGCCATGAAACCTGTTGGTAGGTGAAGGCAAGTTCATATTACACTAACTAGCTGTGCCCCGCGGTGTTATCCGCGAAACACTGCATTTTTCGGGATAAAAAGCCTATGTGTTAATCCAGGGTGTCAGCTACCTCCAGAAAAGCGATTTGGACTCGCGCACTGAGGGTTCCGTACAAACTTACCTATGAAAACAATTCAATTTCCGAATCGAGTTACGAAGATTCTTCCGAATCGCAAAAAAGTTTTTTTTTTTGTGACGTAACTACATATTTACAGTTTTCAGATTTTTCCCTATACTTGTGCTATAAGACTTTGCTTTTAAATGCAAAATTTCAGGATTCTAGGTCAATGGGAGGTACCATGTGAATTTTGATTCCCTTGAGAGTTCCGAAATATACGTTTTTTGCGACAAAAACGGCCGTATCTTTTTTTTTGTTAACTCAGAAATCTCTGATAAATGATACCCAGACACAGAACAAATGATCGTGCTCATCACACAGACATTAGTCCTGGGTGGGAATCGTTACCCCGACCTCTGGCATAGCAGTCATGGCCGCTGACCACTAGACCAACGGGCCAGTCGTATGTATGTATGTTTGTTACTCCATCACGTTCAAACGGCTGAACGAATTTGGAACACGGATAGACCACGCCCTAGAATAGAACGTAAGATAATTTTGTTTTCGTGAGTAAGTTTCCTTGTTATAATTGTCGACTTTTAATTTTAGTAGATACTGTCTCAGTGTGTATAGATATATATGTGTGTATATGTGGTATCAGGATCTTTATTACTTCTTGCAATGAAACACCTTTATTTCATTGAATACTTGTATTGCCACATATTACATCACTTTACAACGGTTGCGTCCGAACTGAAAAAACTAGACATTATTTTGTTCTATTCAATTTTTAAACCTATTCTAGAACAACAAAATCCTTAGAAGTACATTTTACATGCCAGTTCGTTAACCCAACTCATGCGATCTCCTTTCGATATCACATGTTTCGATATCAATACTTTGATTCGCTTACCCCCAACTTCTGATTTAAGCATTTAAAGATAAGTAAATTCTCAAACTCTAGCCTGATAACGACGCGTAGTGTTCCACGCGCGCCTCAAGGAGATGTCAGCAACTGTAGGGGTCCAGCAGGGTCGAAGCCTACTGGGGCCATGGGTGATGCGAAAGAGAAACCCGAGGTCCTGGAACGAAGGCAAAGAAGGAATAGGAGTGGGTTTTAATCAGTAAAAGACTAACGCGTCCTCCCGCCCCGCCCAAGGCCGGGAGATGTCTTTAAATGATTTCCCACTTAAAAAAAAAACTTTAGCCTGAAAACCTGTCAAAATTTGACATCAAAGTAGGGTTTTAGAGTTGAGACGTTCTTAAATCAAAATTCTCTGTTCATAGACCCGGTCTTAGTAATGTTTCGGTCTTGGTAATGTTGTAAACCTCATTGTTTTGTGGTATGATACAGACATACGCGTATGTATCAAACACGTAACTTAAAACTTCACCACAGAAATTGACAGTGAAATGAATCCCTCACTTTCCATTCTGTTGGGTTTTACCGAGACTGAGATATCACAATTCAATTGAAAGACAATCGTAATATATGGTGACGGCACGCTTGGTGCAGTAGTCGAGCGATTGGCTGCTACGCTGCCCCTCTAGCCAAGTTACAACCGTTTCGTTTCGATTTTCTTTCGTCGATCGCCTCGAGTCGGCCACGCCTCCGATTCCTTTGTTCTGACGTCATCGCGACGCTCAGTCACGTGCTGGTGGAGAATCGAAACGATGCGGCCGTAACTTTGCTAGACCTGCAGCAGCTGCCCCCCTAGCCAAGTCACAAACGATAAACGTAAACTCGTCTTTAATAGATTTTCAACTTTATGTTATTGGATATAAAGTTGAAAATCTATTGAAGATTACATAGTGTTTTAGTTCGTTCCGGTCGCTAACGCTCAGTAGTCTTTAATAGATTTTCAACTTTATGCTCTTAGGTATAAAGTTGAAAATCTATTGGAGATTACTAAGCGTTCACGTTTATCGTTTGCAACTTGGCTAGGGGGGCTGGTTCGATTACTGCGCGTAACAAATATTTGTATGGTCTACAAGTAGTTTTTCTAGGTCTGGGTGTGTTGTATGTGAGTTTACAAACTTCATCTATTGTACTCATTTCTCACTTTATCCATTTTCATCACACCCACACATCCATCTCAACATTCTCATCTCTGCTACATGTAATCTTTTTTTCATCGGTCTTTTTCACAGCCCAACATTCTGATCCATATAGTATTATTACCTGTCTTATCACTGGCTTGTAGATTTGGTCCTTCATCTCAAGGGGCATCCGGAGTTTTAATTTTTTTTTATTAGCCTATACTGTCCCACAGCTGGGCAAAGGTGAGATCGCAGTCAAGCAATAGTTTATATCAAATTTAAAAAAAGGACCATATTCTTCGAGGTATTCTTTTCTTGAGCCACCTCGAGTAGATTAATACTTCATAAAAATAGTACATTATTATACACCACTAATTTTTAATTAGTACAAATACTTAAAGGGCTTATTAAAAAAGGTCTTGTTATTATTTAAGTAAAGTTTCAATAAATAATATTCTTAAACAGCAAAGTTATTAGCGTTTGTTTATATCCCAAAATGTCACTCAATTTATGGAAATATTGTACAGGCTGTCGATTATGAATAAATAAATGACGATCAAAATGGGGAAACACTGCGCGTAGATAGTAGCAATTTTTATGAATGATTGATACTATTATGAATTTACCAATTATGACAAATATTGTCGTCGTCAATTTTGGGATTTCGTTTTGTTTACTTTTGACTACTAAATTTGATCAGTAACGGGTGCGGATAGAGCATCATTCTTTTTTTGTACTAATTAATAAATAGGTGTGTATAAAGAAAGGAGTGTAGTTCTTTGGTGATTACCGCTGAGGCGATATTTAGGTCGGTAATCATCAATACTCATGTGTATCATACAACTTTTTTCAATACTCTTTTGAAGAAAAACAACTACATATTACTACAATGATAAAACTAGCTTGTTATTTTTTTTTTGTGACATGGCGGTAATATTTTGTGTACATTACATACAATGCGATGCAATTAGTCACTTGCTAAGCAAGTGTATTGATAAATATATGAAAATATACTTTTTTTTAGGTGGGAAAATCTAATGACAAATCTCGCTCTTGGGTGGAGCGAGAGATGGTGTCAGACTTTTACTGACTAAAAACCCACTCCGGTTCCTTCGTTGCCTTCGTCCCAGGGCCCCGGGTTTCGTTTTGACACTATCCGTGGCCCCAGTAGGCTTCAACCCTGCTGGGCCCCTACGTTTTGCTGACATCTCCCTGAGGCGCGCGTGGAACAATACGCGCCGTCGACGACTTGGGCTCGGTCCGCTAAGGCTTTCCTACATTTCAGCCACAATAATAATATAAATCAAAGTCTAGGAAATTAACAGCTGTATCGCAATCAGTATTGACAAGTAAATTGCCTCGTAGTACTTTGATACCTTATTTCTAAACCAATTCAACACTTTTGCAAGAATATTTAAATCAAGTAATAATACAGTTTGTTTGGAATTGTAATTTCCTTTCTGTGTAGTGGCTTAATGAATTTGTAACTAGTTTTTGAACGTTTAATCAAAATACACACATAACAAATGACCGTGATCATCACGCAAACATTTGTCTTGGGTGGGAATCGAATCCACGAACTCCGGCATATCAGTCAGGGCCACTAACCACTAGACTAACAGGCCAACAGGCATAGTATGAGCTTTCGCGACACACGAGAGAAAAAAAGCGTACCGAATAATTTCAAGATCTGTAGGCGGACTGAGTACCGCGTAATAAAAATAGTGGTTTGATGCAATTCTAAATTGATCCGTTGAACGATTGAAAAGTTCAAAGTATTCAAGACACGTGTTTCAGTTATAAAAACAAACTGTAAAATAACACCGACATCGCAATCAATGAGTAATGAAATAAATAAAGTAACGAGCGGTATACTTCGGGTTGGTTCTGGAATTTTTGATAAACTGTAATCTGAAAAGGTGGAGTCGTGGCCACGTAAACTGTAGGGGCCGAAGCCTACTGGGGGCTCTGGAACGCAAGGGCAAAGAAGGAACACGTAGGTGTGGTTTTAGTCAATGTGAAACGCTTTCCAGCTCCGCCCTAGAGCAGGAGAAGTATTTTTTTTTCCACTTATCACACAACGCCGCCTAGTCAAGCTAAGCAGAGCTTGTGTTATGAGTACTAGACAACTGATAAACATACTTATATATTTCTAAATACATACATATTTTAATAGGTAAATTACACCAGACACAGAACAAATGATCGTGCTCAACACACAAACATTTGTCCTAGGTGGGAATCGAACCCACGACCTCCGACATAGCAGTCAGGGCCACTGACCACTAGACCAACAGGCCAGTCATTGGATGATTTCCCACTAGACCAGAGGATTTTCAGAGGTCCATGATCTTGGTCTCGTAAGAGCGGTTGTATAAAAAATAATGAAAATGTATCTCGGATTGGGTGCTCTTAAAGAACACGGGTGGGTTAGTAAAAGTCTGACACAGCCTCCCGCTCTACCCAGAGCGGACGAAAAAAAAGAGTGTACAATGCGTTCCAAATAAGAATAGGATCGATTGCCATATTGTGACGTCACGTCATACTGTCAAATCGCAAGAAATTGGGCAAAATTGAAGAACTCAGAGATGAGCAAAATTGAAGAACTGGATTCTGACTAAACTTTTTTCGTTCACAGTTCGTAAATAAATAGAATTTTAAAAATTTCATGTTTTGCTCACCATAATAATTCTTCGATTTGGCAGTATGACGTGACGTCACAACTTGGAAATCGATCCTATTCTTACTTGGAACGCATTGTACACGCATGATCTTATGTCATGTTTCATTCCGGTTCACATCGTATCTAGCCCTAAACTGAACCCTAGGTCGTGTATCTAGGGTTTTCATTTGCATTGTCTTGTCGTTTTGTTTGCGTCATTACTTGTAATGCAGCCTACCTCTGCAACCCAAGCCGCCTATGACGGCTATGTCCGTAATGTGATATCCATTGACTGGCATTTGCGTAATTTTATGCAACTGCAATATAAGTCCCTTACCCCTATCTAGTGTATCTGTGTGGTGAGCAGTGGTGGCTCCGTGATAACGGCTCCGACTTACGATTTGTAGATCGCGGGTTCACACCCAGCCAGGTGCATTAGCATAGCATAGCATAGCATAGTCGGCCTTATAATGTTCCCACTGTTGGGACTCAGGCCTCCTCTCTAGGAGAGGAAATGGGCAGTAATCCACCACGCGGGCCCAGTGCGGGTTGGTGGATGTCACATGTCTTCGAATTTTTGGTTCTAGGACATGCCAGTTTCCTCACGATGTTTTCCTTCACCGTTTTGAGAGCAGTGGTGATGAAATAAATTACACTAAGTAATGCGCCTGGTTGGGTTTGAACCCACGACCTACAACTTCGTAAGTCGGGGCCATTACCACTCGGCCACCACTGCTCTATATCTCCAGGTGCATTACTTTGTGCAATTTATTTCATCATCACTGCTCTCAAAACGGTGAAAGAAAACATCGTGAGGAAACCGGCATGCACCAAAAACTAGAAACAAAGACATGCGACATCCAGCAATCCGCACTGGGCCCGCTTGTTGGGTTACGGCCCCCTCTTCTAGAGAGGAGGCTAGAGTTCCAGCAGTGGGAACATTATAATGCTGATTCTGCAATGTATCTGTGGCTTTTTTTTTTTCATTCTTTATAGGTTCGCGCTTGACCACTATCTCACCTGATGGAAAGCGACGATGCGGTCGACGATGGAGCGCGCTTACCTAGAAGTAACCTATTCACTCTTGACTTAAAGAGTGTGTAGGAGGGGGTGCAACTATAGTTTCATCATCATCATCATCATTCCAGCCGAAAGACCATTCACTGTTGGACATCGGCTTCCCTCAAGTGTCGCTATAACGACCGATCCCGGACCGATCATCAAAAAATAGAAATAAACTTGACTTTCAACCGACAAAATCATAATTGTCGGTCTCAGTTATTATAAATGAAAAGCGGTTTGTCCAATTACCGACAACCTACGATTTCACTTCTAGCACTTTTATTGACTAGAATACAAAGAACGTGACTTTACAAACCGCTTTTTAGAAAAATGCAGTAAATGAAGCGTTTATCTAGAAACCAGTCATTAGTCCGTGATTACCGTCAGCTCCATATCAAAGGCTTTCCTATCCGGTGCTTACGATCACCAGCTTCCTTGGGATATTCTGTGAAAAACTTGCCGAGTTTTTTTATTGAAGGATCTGATGTCTGCGTAATGTTGAGAAAAGTTGATTATGAGATAACTGCATTTTTTTTTTTTACCGCTATCACGCAACGCCGTCTAGTCCCAAGCTAGCAGAGCTTGTGTTATGAGTACTAGACAACTGATAAACATACTTAAATATTTCTAAATACATACATAATTATTGATAAATTACACCCAGTCACAGAACAAATGTACAACAACATACGAACATTTTTGTCCTGGGTGGAATTTCCTGCCGGAATCTGTGTTTCTTGATGCAACCTAGGGATCTTTAAGTCAAGAGTGAATAGGTTACTTCTAGACAAGCGTGTTCCAGCATCGACCACATCCTTGCTTTCCATCAGGTGCGATAATGGTTTCGCGCGAGCCTATCTATAATCAATAGTAAAAAAAGGAGAAGAGGAGAGGGTAAAGAAATGGACGAAGGCTATAGGGAGATCTTTTCCCAGCATTCAGAATAAACAGGCAGTAATTCTAACCCCACAACTTACCTACACACTGCTTCTCAATTGTAAATATCGCAACAAAACACAAAAAATCGAACAATACTGTTTGTGCGTGATTGTAGCCGTATTGTTAACCGATAAGACTATCGATTGGAACTTAATGACGAAGATATACCCGTGTTACACGTGCGCTTATATTAAAGTGACGTAGTGTACAACTGGCTTATGAAATTGCCAGGTTTACAGGGTCACCGTAGGCGCGGGTTTGCCGGTAACCGTCCGGACCGAGCCAAAGTCGTCGACGGCGCGTATAGTTCCACGCGCGCCTCAAGGAGATGTCAGCAAATCGTAGGGGCCCAGCAGGGTCGAAGCCTACTGGGGACACGGGTAGTGTGAAAGCGAAACCCGGGGCCCTGGGACGAAGGCAACGAAGGAACAGGAGTGGGTTTTTTGTCAGTAAAAGTCTGACACTATTTCCCTCTCCGCCCATGAGCGGGATTTGTTATTAGATGATTTTTCCACCAAAAAAAAAATGGTTACGGGGTAAGGAGAATAATTAATGGTAGGAGAAATAAGAAACGGTAAAAATGAGAGAACGAAAGATTTTTGTGAAGGTCGTAATTAGTTATTGACCAGCAGGTTCCTGCGACTTCATCCGGATCAGACTACAATGCCATCTGGTCACGATTTCAAGATTTTTTTTTTGTGCGGAAATCTATATCTTTTTCTAAAATAAAATTATGTAGCCTACGTTCCTTATCACCAGCATCAGCTATCTACCAGTGAAAATCTCGTCAAAATTGGTCCAGCTGTTTCAGCCATTAGCCGGAACAAACTGACAGACTGACATCATCTCCTTAACCTTTTCACAACTAGCTTGGTGTCGGCTTCCAGTGTCACCAGATGCGGCTGAACACCCGTGTTCTACATGGAGCGACTGCCTATTAGACCTCCATGGCCCGGTTACCGGGTAACACGTTACTCCTTCAGTCTTTCTGGCATCTGACTACTTGTAACGACTGTCAGACAAAAATGTAAAAAATTACATTTTTGTTATAGGTATCGAGTACACTTGTTATAGATACCGGCACGGATCTTGAGCGCTGACTTCTATAGTTCTACTTGCGCAGAAGCACGCAGAAGTTAAATATCGGGTCTCTTTAGTGGTATGAAGAGAGATGCGGGGGCGGGGAGTGAAATCCTTGTACAGTGATTGGCTCGCCGATATTGTACGATGCGCAAAGCGATCCCCGCTCTTTCGTCGAGTGCTCAAGATTCGTGCCGCTATCTGTAAATACTATACTATATGTTAAAAAATAATCTACTTTAGGCAACACGAAAAACCAAACAGATAATATCAAACAGTCGATCTGAAAGCGTGATAAAATGTAACCTATTTATCTCGTCATGTTTTAAACAACACCATCAAAAACGACCATCTTCATCTATGACATAAGACATTACAAAAGCCGATGTTTTTCATAAAAAAAAAGACGAACTGTTAACGCAATAGTTTGAGATAAGTCAGTTCCCAGCACGACGCCAGATCAAGTAACTGTTACTGCAGATCGTGACCACAGTAAAGATGCTGTGAGTCTTATGGTACTAACGTTTTCTGTGTCATCTTAGATCATTGGAGATGAATCGTAATAATTGAATCGTGGATTTTGGTTTTTTCTTTTTTTTTTGAAAGCTGAATATTTATAGATAACTAGCTTTTGGTCTAGGTTTCTCCATACAAACTTTGGACCCCCGTTTCATCACCTTAGAGGGTGAATTCCGAAAAATCCTCTCTTAGCTTAACTTTATTAAAAATTTCACGCTCCTAGTTCCAGTAGTTTCGGCTGTGCGTTGATATGTCAGTCAGTCAGTTTCTCCTTTTAATATATAGATATCTTTCTTCCAACTCTCCTTTCGCGGGTATGCTGGAAGAGATTTCTTCAGAAATAAGCATCACCTGTGTACCTATTTTTCTATTTCCTTTTTTTTGTCTGATTATTATTCTTGTGTACATTAATTGTATATAAATATATATAATTTATCTTTTATTTTTCCCACTTCTGGGACTCAGGCCTCCTCTCTAGAAGCGGGATTGGGCCGTAATCCATCACGTGGGCTCAGTGCGGATTGGTGGAAGTCACATGTCTTTAAATTTTTTGGTTCTAGGACATGCCAGATTTCCTTACGATATTCTCCTTCATACGTTTTTCTTACATACCTGTACTGCCCTGTACTCATTACTTACCTACAGGTTGTACAATAAGGTACAATAAGTACACCTTATAATGAGCACAGGACTAAAATTTACAACAACAAGTGTACAATGGGCGGTCTAATCGCACAGCCCCCCTAGCCAAGTTACAACCGTTTCGTTTCGATTCTCTTTTCGTTGATCGCCTCGAGTCGGCCACGCCTCCTATTCCTTTGTTCCTGACGTCATCTCAACGCTCAGTCACGTGTTCAGAACAAAGAAATAGGAGGCGTGGCCGACTCGAGGCGATCAACGAAAAGAGAATCGAAACGAAACGGTTGTAACTTGGCTAGGGGGGCTGGGTGCAAGTCGACTTACAATGAATCGGTAAAAATAATGATTTTGACATTAACATTGCTTCCTGTTCCCCGAAATTCAAAACTGGCATTATTAAACTATAACCAGCAATTGAATTAATAAGGTAGGCACCTGAACAATAACAATTTGTGTGGTTTATAGATACAATCGAGGTACATCTTTGTTTTACAAGGACACTGCTTTGTTCTTGATTTCTTTCGCTTGAGTTTATAGTTCCGCTTCGAACAATGTTGTAGTGCGTAATTATAAGTTGAGTGTTTTAATTGATTTTGGTTAATTTTTTTTTTCAGTGTGAAAATCATCCAATAACACGCTCTTGGGCGGAGCGGGAGGGTGTGTCAGACTATTATTGACAAAAAACCCACTCCTGTTCCTTCGTTGCCTTTCATACCAGGGTCGAGTCATCCTTTCAGAAGCAGACCCTTAGCCCCAGTAGGCTTCGACCCTGCTGGGCCCCTACGGTTTGCTGACATCTCCTTGAGGCGCGCGTGGATTGTACGCGCCGTCGACGACTTAGGCTCGGTCCGGACGGTTACCGGACGATCGGACGGCGAGCTACCTATTGCTCGCCGTCCGCAAGCCCGCGCCTACGGTTGATTTTGGTTCAGAGTAGCTGCTACTAGCGGCTTCGCTCGCGTGAGAGTTGAAAATTGTCCCAAGGGAATATAATCCTGGGATAAAAAGTATTATAAGTGTTATTCCAGGACATGGTCTACCCTGATGCCAAAATTCATCCAAATCCGTTCGAACGTGAAGAAGTAACATACACATACACACACACTTTTGCCTTTATAATATTAATATGTATACTCTAGCTACGGTAATTTTATTTATTTATCGTATATTTCAGGCATTAATTAACCCATAGTAAAATTATTGAATTAAATAAAATTGTTATAACATAATAAATAGGTTAAATTAAATACATTGAATTATATGTATTATAAATTATTGCAACATTGATAAAATTATTGATAAATTAGTGAATTACATTGAATAAATTAATTAATAGAATTATTGCAAATTATTGAATAACATTAACATTACGTAATACGTAGGTACCCTTAAACTATATACATTTGACTGATTACCTACTCAAAGACCAGCCCCCCTAGCCAAGTTGCAACAGTTTTGTTTCGATTTTCTTTTCGTTGATCGCCTTGAGTCGGCCACGCCTCCTATTCCTTTGTTCTGACCACGTAACCACGGTAATATTATCTATACGTAACTGAGCGTTGAGATGACGTTAGAACAAAGGAATCAGAAGCGTGGCCGACTAGAGGCGATCAACGAAAAGAGAATCAAAACGAAATGGTTGTAACTTCGCTAGGGGGCAGGTGTGGCTTGACACTTGCTAAGTTAGACTCCCATTTGGTATACCAAATTTCACCAAAATCCGTTCAGGTTTTTTAACGTGAAGAAGTATCAAACACACACCCACTCAGTCACACAGATATACAAACTATCGTCTTTATAATATTAGTATGATAAGCTTAGAATATGTTTTTCGTCCCTACTAAAAAGTTGTTCTACAATGAAGTCTTTAACTTTGCTTGATTAATTCTAATCACTGCCTGATACATCAATTAACCATATTTTTATTTAATTACAGGTAAACAAACATTCCATCTACATCTACAATTAAAATTGCGTAAGTCAGACAAAAAAATATTTGCTTGGTAAATCCAATTTAAACAATGCTGCAGCTGAAAAAATTAATTCACATGATTTAAATAAATCGTTTTTAAAGTGGATAAAAGCCTTTTTTCTAGCTTTAAAGTTCGTTGATCCAAAGTACTAAAACACATGACACGTTAAGTCGTCTTAAAACTCGTAAATTTAGATCCTTCCTCGCATGCAATCACACCTTTTATTGACGGAATGAGACATGTAGGTAACACGTAAGAAATGAGCCCAAGTTGTCGTCGACAGCGCGTAGTGCTCCACGCGCGCCTCCAAGAGATGCCAGCAAGACCGTAGAGGTCCAGGAGGGCGAATACCTGCTAGGGCCGCGGCAATTTTCGAAATAGATGACGTGGTCCTGGAACGCAAAGGGCAACAGAACACAGGATTTAGTGGTGGAAGTTTACAGGTGGGTTTTAGGCAGTAAAAATCTGACACGCCTTCTCGCCTTAGGTGTATATAGTGGGCCGTATCCATCCCAGTATAATATGTTGGGCTACCGATACGAAATTCTATTATAATGGGCGCCATAATACTGATAACTCTATACAATAATCGGACATTTCAACCAGCCCTTCTCCCCCTGAAAGATAACCCTAAATAAGCCAATGCCTCTAGCTCCGACTTAAAGCGGGAGAAGTCATTGGATGATTTCCCAGTGGAAACGTTATTATGCTGATTATTTAGTTGTAGGACCAAAAACATTACATTTGTGTTTTACGATACAACGTGAGAAACACTTACATTAACAAAATTCCTTATTATGCACGACTCACAGAGCATGCAGTCACCGCGGTGGACATCGCTTTTTTGTTTAATGGGTAGTCATCAAGTAACTCCTCTCGCTCAAGGCAGACCGAGAGGACGTGTCCTTCAGTTGCCCTTTGCGATCCAGGACCACGGCAACTCTTGGACAATCTCGAAACCCTGGGAGGCATCGGGGTCCCTTCAATCTTCTTGACATCTCTTTGAGGCGTACACAGAACACAACGCGTCCTCTACTCGGGCCTGGTCCCCATTGGACGGCAAGCTACCGATTGCTTACCGTAGTGATCATTTCCATAAAGGGAAGCAGTTCTTTAAACTTAAGTGGCAGTGGGCAGAGGAAAATTGCTCGCAGAACAGATGGTCGATGGAGCCGAAAGGTTCTGGATTGGTCCGCGTACCGGAAGACGCAGCGTTGGAAGGCCACTTAAAAGGTTGACAGATGACCTGGTGAGGGTCGCGGGAATCCGATAGATGCAAGACACCCAGGACCATTCGTTATGACGAGACTTGGGGGAGTCTTATGTCCAATAATGGATGTCTTTTGGCTGAAATGATGATGGTGATGATGAAAGAGTTTTTTTAATATAACCACGCTTTTCCGTTACACTCTTCATAAGAAGATGGCGTCACTAGTGTATGCCGCGCGACGTTCCCTAGTCTATGGCAGACAGCATCAATTAAGGCCGCTCGTGCGAAGAGCAGATGATTGCTTTGCAACATCGTATTGTTGAAGGGACGTCGAAACTTCACGACCATGTGTGGTTTCTAAATGATGAAGATTCTAAATTGTGTGTTGCGAAAATGTGTTTATGTATCTCCTGTTTTAACGTGGGGCAAATTTTAACACGCTTTTATTAGCTTCACTTGTAACTATGTATGTAAGAAAATCTTGGAATCTTAATTTGACTCACTTTCCGGTCTTCGATTAGGATGAAATTTTGCACACGCTCTGAGTTCTGATGACAATACATGACTAGCTAAGAAACGTCATTACAAATCCAATATGGCGGCCTCTCCAAGATGGCGGACTGGCTGTTTGAAATGCACCCCCATGATATGGGTATCAAATGAAAGGGTTTGCTGTCAGGAATACGAAAAAACCTACCTACAAATGTTCGAAACGGCTCACTCACACAAACATACGCATCGACGAGACTCCTAAGCGGCATTCGCTACTGACAGGACCGCGAGAAACGCTTAGGAGTCTCGTCGATGCGTATGTTTGTGTGAGTGTGCCATTTCCAATATTTGTAGGTAGTTTCCGTACTGTTCCATATCTTATCTATACTGTGTCAAATGTCTGTAGTAAAAAGTTATTGAATTTCTGGATTCCCAATGAAGGCATGCTTGTACATAGGGAATCCAATCCATATATAATTAGTAACTAAAATACAAAAGTGTGAATGTGCCACATTCACGACATGCAAGGTACTCTTTGAAAGATAGATATAAGTAAATATTATATGATCGATAAATATGTGGTGGTTAATCTCATGACGATTTCTCTCGCTTTAGGGTGGAGCGCGAGGGCTTGTCAAACTTTTACTGACTAAAACCACACTAAAGTTCCTTCTTTGTCTCACGCTCCAGGACCCCGGGGTTCCTTTTCGAACTACCCATGATACTCGTAATAATAGTGTGATAAGACTTCATGACAAATCACCCATCAACATCCATCCATATGTTCATACAATAATTCATAAAAGTATGTTCAATTCAATGCGATTATTTGAAGTCGAAACAGTAACTCAAATCACGGCCATAACGTTAAGATCTTGGAAAATACTCATTTCTCAACTTTCCCTAAATAATTGCGCTGTACTTGTATCCGAATAGTTTGTGCGTAAGAATTAGTAACACTCTTACTGTTAGAGCAAATAATTAAGATGAGGGTGATGTAATTTTATGTAGAGTGACGTCATCTTTGTTTAGTTATAAGTAGGGTTAATTACTCGACTACTGAGTTTTTTTTTTTCGGTGTGAATATCATCTTATGACATCCCCCGCTCTTGGGCGGGGCGGGAGATAGTGTCAGACTTTTACTGACAAAAAACCCAATCCTGTTCCTTCGTTGCCTTTCGTACCAGGGCCGAGTCTTCCTTTCAGAATCAGACCCTTGGCCCCAGTAGGCTTCGACCCTGCTGGGCCCCTACGGTTTGCTGACATCTCCTTGAGGCGCGCGTGGAACACTACGCGCCATCGACGACTTGGATTCGGTCCGGACGGTTACCGGACGGTCGGACGGCGAGCCACCCATTGCTCGCCGTCCGCAAGCCCGCGCCTACGTTCTCTCGACTACTGAGTGGTTTATGAATTTAGCAGTATATGCGTATGGTATATTTTCATCTGTTGTTGTAGCATAAAAAACACACATCGAGTGCCTAGTACAAGTTTTAAGTTAACGCGATTGACACGTTAATGACGTTCAGTACTCCGATTAGTCCACTCCAAGCTTTTAACCAATCAGAGAGCCAAACGCGGTAAACGTTTCGGTTGCGTTGACGTAAAAACAAGTTCCATTCAGCGCACTGAGCATGAATGATCCGCATATAATATTAATCGTTTAATCTAATAATTACGACGGGTAAGAAAAGACAAACCACTAGGTTTTATTGGTTCAGTATCTAAGAATAAAAACGTCTTGTCCAAAACATTTTTAATTGAGGTATTCCACTCCCCGCGTCTGTTTATCCTCTAATTTCTCCTAAACTACGCAACGGATTTTGATGCGGTTTTCCTAATAGAAACAGCAATAAACGAGGAAGGTTTCTGTATATAATAATTTGTAGCCGTGCGAAGTCGGGGCGGATCACTAGTAATTAAAAAATAATAAGTTATGCTACTCCAATGAATAATTAAGTTTAATGAACCTGAAAAAAGAATACCTAGTTTTCAATCATTGAGCGACCTTACCTTCACAGGAGCACTAGACCAAAACTCATTTAACTAAAAAATACCTCTACGGTCCGGACTAACCATTTCGCCTCGTCGTTTAAACCGCATACATCAAAGGACTGGAACAATTTGCCTGCTGCGGTCTTCCCGTCCGATTAAAATTTAGTGAATAGGCTCTTAATAAACTAGTGCGATTCACCAGTCAGGTGGGATCGCAGTCAAGCACTGGTTTATATCATTAAAAAAACAAAACGTAATCTCTTAATTCATTTTTAATTACCCAGCACATAACAAATAAAATAATTACACAACCTAACATGTGTGAATATCTTAGTAATTGTACCGCTTACCTCTACACTAAACTATTTCTATTGGGATCGAGAAAGCGGAAAACGGTGGTGCTTTTCACTTTTAGTTCTAAGTATCGTATCTTATGCGGTATACGCCGCTTCATTAAAACTGAAAAATGTACATTGTAATTAGAACTGAGTAGACGGGAAATTGACTACGGTAATTAGTCACCATCAGCATCATCATTTCAGTCGAAAGACGTCCACTGTTGGACATAGGCCTCCTCCAAGCGTCGCTTCAACGACCGATCCTGTGCGTCTCGTCCACTGCAGTCCCGCGACTCTCACCAGGTCGTCGGTCCACCTTCTGGGGCCTTCCACCGCTGCGTTTTCCGGTGCGCGGTCGCCACTCCTTTCGGCCTCATCGACCATCTGTTCTACGAGCAATGTGCCCTGCCCACTGCCACTTTAGTTTGGCGATTCTTAGTTAGTGGTGATATGAAATTGAAGTTAGCTACGAGTATAAATTATAAAGATTAAATTACGGCGTTGCGCCATCGGTACATGGTAGACATCCCACCCATACGTACAAAGCGTTATGGGAACACATTCATAATGCGTACAGCTAAGGAGTGGAATTCCTTGCCGGAGTCTGTGTTTCCTGATAGCTACAACCTAGGGGTCTTTAAGTCAAGAGTGAATAGGTTACTTCTAGGCAAGCGTGCACCATCGTCGGCCACATCATCGCTTACTATCAGGTGAGATAGTGGTCAAACGCGAGCCTATCAATAATAACAAATAAAAAAAAAACTAGACAAGCTGAATGCTAAATAATTTCTTAATGGTATCCGAACCTTTTTTTTTGTAAGGTGGGAAATCTTTCAATAACTTCTCTCGCTCTTGGGTGGCTCTTCTACTGACTAAAATCACACCTACGTTCTTTAGTTCAGAAGTCAGCCCATGGCCCAAGTAGGCTTCGGCCCTGCTGGACTCCTACGGCTTTGCTGATATCTCTATGAGGCGCGCGTGGAACACTTAGGTACCGTACGCGCTGTTGACGAATCGGGCTCGATTTCTATCAATTATTTATTTTAAGGGAACATACTCTCGGGTAAAAAGTATCCTACATGCTGTTCTAGGACATGGGCTATCCCTGTGTCAAATTTTATCATTTGGATGACGGTTGAGCAAGTTGGTGATTTGTTGGTGGGTGTTTATTGTGTGTACAATGCGTTCCAAATAAGAATAGGATCGATTTCCATGTTGTGACGTCACGTCATACTGTCAAATCGAAGAATTATTATGATATGCAAAACAAGAAATTTTTAAAATTTAATTTATTTACGAACTGTGAACGAAAATAGTTTAATCAGAATCCAGTTCTTCAATTTTGCTCATCTCTGAGTTCTTCAATTTTGGCCAATTTCTTGCGATTTGACAGTATGACGTGACGTCACAACATGGCAATCGATCCTATTCTTATTTGGAACGCATTGTATTGTAGTGTGTTAGTGTGTTATACTTTCACGACCAAGAACTCTAATAAAATTGACAAGAAGGATCATAACAAAATTTTCTGTATTCTGAGAAATAATAAACTAATCCAAATATGACACTGTTCAAACATATTTTTTAGGGTTCCGTACCTCAAAAGGAAAAAAAACGGAACCCTTATAGGATATCGTAGGGGCCCAGCAGGGTCGAAGCCTACTGGGACCACAGGTAGTGTAAAAGTGAAACCCTGGGACGAAGGCAAAGAAGGAAAAGGAGTAGGTTTTTAGTCAGTAAAAGTCTGACATTATTTCCCGCTCCGCCCAAAGGCGTGATTTGTCATTAAACGATTTTCCCACCTAAAAAAACCCTTATAGGATCATTTCGTTGTCCTGTCAGTCAGGACCTTTTATCTCGAGAACGCGTGGATGTATCGAATTAAAATTAAAACCATATACTCAAGTCTACAGTCCCTTGAAGCTATGAAAAAATCAAACATTTAAGTTAACGAAAAAAAAAGATACGGCCAGTTATGTCGCAAAAAACGTATATTTCGACACTCTCAAGGGAATCAAAATTAATAGGATACTTCCCGTTGACCTAGAACCCTGAAATTTGGCATGAAGCAAGGTCTCATAGCACAAGTATAGGAAAAAATCTGAAAACTGTATATTTGTAGTCACGTCACAAAAAAAAACTTTTTTCTATTCGGAAAATTCGTCCGAGACTCGATTCGAGAATTGAACTGTTTTCAGAAGTATGTTTGTAGCGAAGCCTTAGTTCGCGAGTCCGACTCGCACTTGCCCAGTATTTTTACTTCATCATCGCTTCCTAATAGAAGTGTGAAGAGCTGCGTAAGTACATGTAACTATTCACGATGGTTCGCAAAAACCATATCTTACGTATAACCAGCTGTATTTGGTAACCACATTATCCAATACTGGCGTGGGATAATGTTTGGCCAATGTGTTGGCCATTATGTTGGCTTTAAAGTAGATTGCAATCATAGAGACGAATTGGTAAAATATTGGGGTCATGATGAAGAGGAAGGTTTTTGAAATGGGTGTTGTTACTATGACTCATAGGCTCGCGTTTAACCACTCTCACCTGCCCCCCTAGTCAAGATACGACCGATTCGTTTTGATTCTCTTGCGTCGAAGGCCTCGAGTAGGCCACGCCTCTGATTCCTTTGTTCTGACATCATCTCAACGCTCAGTCACGTGGTCAGAACAAAGGAATAGGAGGCGTGGCCTACTCGAGGCGTTCGACGCAAGAGAATCGAAACGAAACGGTCGTATCTTGCCTAGGGGGGCTTATGGTAAGCGACGAAGTGGTCGACAATGGAACAAGCTTGTCCAGACGCGAACTTTTCTTTTACGTGGGAAATCATCTAATGACTTTTCTCGCTCTAGGGCGGAGCGAGAAGCCTCAACTAAATTAAGAAGAACTTAAGTGGCAGTGAGCAGAGCACATTGCTCGCAGAACAAATAATCGATAGTCTAAAGGTTCTGGAGTGGTGACCCGAGTGCCGGGATATGCTGTGTTGTAAGGCCTCCCACAAGGTGAAACGATGACCTGGTGAGGATCGTGGGATTCCGATGGATGCGAGATGCACAGGACTACTCGCTGTGGCGACACTTGGGGGAGGCCTATGTCCAACAGTGGACGTTTTTCGGCTTAAATGATGATTATGAAAATAAGAACAGGCAAATCACACGACTTGAAAATGCATCCTAGAGTGTGCCAATCATCCGAAACCTCACAACTTGGATAGGTTCGTCCATGAATGTCCCATTATCCTTTATTTAAGACGTGAGAAGCAACGTAATCTCTGCGTACAGTCGTCCATTCAAGTTGCGTCGGATTTCTCACCGAGATTACCGTGATAACGCTCCAACTTGTGTTGATAGGTGTACGTGAGTTTGCGCTAAATGGACCCTGTATGAAATTAGCATGTTTGTAAGTGTCAGAGCATTATTTTAGCTCTCTCCGTTAAGTGGCTGCTAATTAAGAGTTGTTTGCGTGGTAACTGTTCCGGATTTATGGTTTCCTGGTAACTTGTTCTATGGTGTTCGTAATAAGCTGGTAGAATGTTTGCGAGAACAGCTGCTGTGCTATAATCGCTCTTAGCAAACGTGCTGGTTCCTGGAATGGAAGACAATAATAATAATATTCTTTTTTTATTCAAGGAATACTCCTATAGCTATTTCCATAATTTTATATGGTGATTTATTCAATTAAAATAAACCCAATCAAATAATAAAATAAAATTACTGTGAAATAAAATAAAATTGAATCAAATCATTACATTAAATTCAATTAAATCAGATCAAATCAAAAGAATTATACTAAATTAAATCAAAACAGTTACATTACAATAAAACAATTACAATTAATGAAATTAAATAAATCAAAACTTACTTAACTTTATACATTGGATATGTCTGCCAGAACAGACAACAAGTGAATAGATATACCAAGAATTTCTTCCACCAAAACACTATTTTTCGATCTTATCCATAACACTGTCATATTATTTCCACGTAACTGCTTTATCTGAAAATTGTACCTAAAAACCATCTCGATTACGTCACCTTTCAAACAAAGAAAACCGCATCAAAATCGGTCCATTCGTTTAAGAGCTACAAAGCCACGGACAGACACACAGACACGTCCAACTTCTTTTCCGTCGGGGGTTATTAAAATTTATATTAAAGCTGCTTGTTACACATATGCACGGAAACATTGTTTGCGAAATTACTTCAAAACAAGTAAGTACAGTATTACGAAATCACTCTCTATGACAATAAACATTTATACAGTATAGTGCAGTGACACTTAGGCAACGTAAAACCAAACTTGATGCTGGCCATTTTCAATGTACAGTCAGGGATCAAAAGTGCAGTTGCACTCTACCAATGCTGAAGTGTCTAAAATGTCTTTATTGTATAAGTTCAATAGTCCACAACTAGTTTATTCATACTTTAGATTCTATGCTACCAATTAAATCAGTCATGAACCATTGACCCTCTTCTACAAAGATATTTTAGACATTTTAGCATTGGTAAGGTGGAACTGCACTTTTGACCCCTGCCTGTATGCAATTCCTTACAAAAGTTTGTTCACTAAGTTCTCCCATCGGGTTGGACTTCGCTATAGCCAATGAATGTCTTACATCGATCGCTGTGTGGGTTCCCATTATATGTTAAAGCTTAAGACTTATGAGCAATTGTTCAAGTCTCTGTAGGCTAAGGAATGTAGGCATTCAATTGTGATACCTGGTCAAGTAAAAGGCCACCCTCAGCGTTAAGGTCACCTTGGGTATCGCAAAAGGCTACCAAGGGTTGGTGACCAATGATATTAGAGTGGTTCTCAACCATTTTTTGATCGGGGACCACTTTACTTTCGTGTGGTTAACAGGGACTAGAAGATCAGCAAGAAAAATGAACTATATGAATGACAAAAAAAAACAATTAAGTTATTTATTTATTAAAACTTCTTTAATAAAAAATGTACAGCTGTGGTACTTTTCTTTATTATACACATACATACAGTTATTATTATAGAAATCCAATGCGATAGTGTAGACAAATAATATAAATTAGGTACAATAACAAATATACCATTCAATTCAATTACAATACAAACCAATAAATTAATCAATATAATACAATTAAATTAATACAATTCTCTACCAGTCAACCTTTGAGATAAAAAAGACTAAACTTTTGTAGGTACAGATACCGGCACGGATCTTGAGCACTGACTTCTACTTGCGCAGAAGTGAAATATCGGGTCTCTTTAGTGGTATGAAGTGAGACGCAGGGGCGGGGAGTGCAATCCTTGTACAGCGATTGGCTCGCCGATGTTTACGATGCGCAAAGCGGTCCCTACTCTTTCGCCGAGCGCTCAAGATCCGTGCCTGTATCTGTAAATTAGGTATACTTACGAGTATATCATAAATTCAAAACTTATAGCACAACTATTTTTCAAAATCAAAAATTACGAACAATATCACGGTAAACACATCATTTCTGATAGAAACTTAGATCAGTTTACATGAATGTTACATTTCAGGTGGAAAATTTGTCATTTTTAGACCCATTACGAACCATATTTTAGTTTTTTCGGACCACAGGTTGAAAACCACTGTATTAGAGCAATTGGACTGGATCTATGCGGTCAAGAACCTATATGGCTTGCGTGTTAAGTACGGACTTGGAGACTCTTTTAAAATAGAGGGTTCAATCTTTGATTGTAGACAATGATTAGTTTGAATGACAAGGGACAGTTAAGCGAATCTTTTAGATTATCTAGTGGTAAGTATCAATCTGGAAAACGCAGCTTTAGAAGGCTTCCCACAAGGTGGACCGATGACCTGGTGAGGGTTGCGGGAATCCGATGTATGCGAGACCCACAGGACTGTTCGTTGTGGCGGCACTTGGAGGAGGCCTATGTCCAAGAGTGGACGTCTTTCGGTTGATGATGATGATGAGACTTGATGGGCTGCAAGAGTATTTGAAAAAGCAACCGCGGCTCTGGAACGCAAAGGGCAACTGAAGGATCACGGGTGGGTTTTGGTCTGTTAAATTCTCGCACTCCTTCCCGCTCCACTCAGAACGGGAATAGTAAATTTTGATACAAGTGGAGAAAGATTGTCATTGTGACCGAGGCGGAATTCACCCGAGCCTTGGCGAGGGTGTTATGGAGCCGAGGGCTGCAAAATTGTGACAAATTTCCACGTATATCATACGATGTTTTAATACACGAAGGCATAAATAAGCGGGGGTTGACGCGCAAATCGTGGGAGTCGACGCGCGCCCAGCCTATACCATAAATGTAATAAAATGATGGTAGGGCAGACACACGCTCTTTTCCGCACTAGTGCGAAAAACATTTAATTGCGTGCCTAGATGCGGTGGGATAAGAGCGGGTTTTCGATTATTGAAAAAGTTATTTGATAACTCCCCTACATCAAGAAAAAAATGTTAGACTTGCTTGTTACTTGCTGATACGGAAAAGTTTAACCAGCCGTCATATAACCTACTAAGAATCGATTTACACATTTCCTGAAGAAATTAAGACCTTTTTACTACATATTGAGTAACGTAATTCTCATGCATGTAAGCTAATTATAACACTTTGTCAAAGTGTTTGTCATTCGCAGAAAATGGGGAAATCATGGGAAAACCTCGTGTCACGTTGTAATAGACAGATTATTGCATTCACTGCCGTATTCTTGTCAGAGTTCAATGAAAAAACAAATGGAAAATATTTGCTGATCTAATCTCTTGTACCGTGCGTTAATAAGCTTTTTGTATGATAGTTCCATACACGATATGTTCCTTATAAGTATGATAGTTCATTTTATTCATATCAGAATACCTTCTTCGTTGCCGTTTATAACCAGAAGTTAAATAAACCAATTTCTATTAACCTTTCGTGTGTTTTAGACGAGGATCCACGCGAGACACAATTGCTTTTTAATTTTGTCTCTAATGAAAGAAAAGGTACGAAAGGTTAAAAATTATATTTATCATATTATCATAGCATAATCAGATAAAGTTCCCACTGCTGGGACTCAGGCCTCTTCTCTAGGAGAGGGAATGTGCCGTAATCCACTACGCGGGCCCAGTGCGGCTTGGTGGATGTCACATGTCTTCGAATTTTTTGTTCCAGAACATGTTGGTGGTTGCCTCGACACGATGTTTTCCTTCACCGTTTTGAGAACAGTGATGATGAAATAAATTACAAAAAGTATTACCTGGCCGGGTTTGAACCCGCGATCTACAACTCGTAAGTCGGAACCGTTACCACTGGGCCATAACTGCACTAAACATAGATAGAAATGTCAGTTAGTTATTTCTAAAAGTCATACATAATACCATCCTGTAACGTCTCTAAAAAGCCACGTTTATTGCACGTATCTATAGCGAACAGTTAACACTGATTGTCATCAGCCCCCCTAGCCAAGTCACAAACGATAAACGTAAACTCTCAGTAGTCTTTAATAGATTTTCAACTTTATGTTATTGGATATAAAGTTGAAAATCTATTGTAGATTACATAGTGTTTTCGTTCGTTCCGGTCGCTAACGCTCAGTAGTCTTTTTAATAGATTTTCAACTTTATGCTCTTAGGTATAAAGTTGAAAATCTATTGGAGATTACTAAGCGGTCACGTTTATCGTTTGCAACTTGGCTAGGGGGGCTGTTTACGAGTCGCTGTCAGTAATTACAAACTCTGCTAATAGTTTCTGAGGCTGTAATTATTTGCTACTGTTGCGACGACAGTTTTAGATGAGATCTCTCTTGTTTAAGTTTTGTGTTATCTATATCTAAACACTAGAATCTGTCAACAGCTTCGCTCGCGTGAAAATATGTTTCTCCATACAAACTTTGGACCCCCGTTTCATCCCCTTAGGGGGTGAATTTTGGGAAATCCGTTCTTAGCGGATGTTTACACACTATAAGGAACCTACCTGCCAATTTTTAAGTTTATGGTTATAGTTTCTATAGATTTCGTGATTAATCAGTGAATGGTATTTCGCTTTTATAAATAGGTATAGAAGATAATATAAATAAAATAATTGACGTGTCTGTTTGTAATGTCATTTTTTTTTTGCTAAATACAAGTATATTCGATATCTTTTTTTTTTAAGATTGGAAATCATGCAATGACTTCTCCGCTTCTTTCGCTCTAAGGTAGAGCAAAAGGGTGTGTCAGACTTTTAATGACTAAAACCACACCCGCGTTCTTCAGATGCCCTTAGCGTTCTAGGAATCTATCACCCTCCTATTTAGAAACACCATTAAAAAATCAATTTTTAAAATTTTGTTCTGTATTTCATACTGTCTGTTTGTTCCGGCTAATCTTCGAAACGGCTAGACGGATTTTGACGAGAGACACATAGCTGATGTTAGGAGGAGTAACTTTGGCTACTTTTATTGTAGAAAAAGGATTTTGGTCTTTATGATGATCGGGATTGAATTAATAATAATAATCATTTTTATTCAGGTCAAATATACTTATTGCCATTTTCATATAAAATATTAAGACGCCAATAAAACAATGAAATAGAAGAAACAAAATTAAAATAAAATCACAATAAATTAAAACTCAATCAAATACATTAATATCAAAGTCAATAAATTAAAATCAAATTAAAGACATTAAAATCAAATGTAATAAATTGAAAAAAAAAATAAAATAAATAAACGGTCCCTAAGCTTCCGGGCTTATGTTTACTAGTAATTGCAGAAACGGTTCTTAATAACCTGTGGGATAAGCAATTAAACTAGTAATTGTCTTTACAACAGTCTGAGAGGCTTGTTATAAAGATTGAGTCTTGAGAGGCTGGTCTTGTTGTGAGCTGAGGAGATTGTCGCATTCCTATCTGGAAGCGGCGACGGGAAACTTGGAGCCATGATCTAATCGCAGTGGCAATATGGTGTAATGAGAAAAGATAAATGCGGTACCTACTCTATCCATCCGGAAATATACATGCATTTTTTTAATTTGCTAAGTTAAATGTTTTTTAACGATAATAAACAAATATGAAAGATTTTTTTAAGCTTCAGAGCTGCTAATAAAAAAGAAGCCAAATGTGGTCTTTGTAGTCAAAGTTCATCACGCCCATAATGCTGCCTTAGAAAACGGCGTTTTGACGAAAGAGAAAGAATTATATTTATTTCAAACAGTCATATCTCGTTTGCTTCTCTACCGATTTTGATATTGTTTCCACTGTTAATATTCTATGTTTGTGTTTTTATTGATAAACTGGGGCCCAAGTCTGCTATTTTTATAAATTCGTCATTTCAACACGATCCTATTGTCAGTTTGCTAAAAGTTCGTAATCTGCTAATTCATAATGATCGATCATTAATCGGTCAATGGTCTCGTAATAGAGTTGTGGTAGAATGACAATATCGTGCTTATTAAAAGCAATGACTGCTCAATGGCGTTCTAATGGTAGGTCACTGATCAAAGGAACTCAAAATTTTAGCAGATTACCGACACGTACGCGTCGTTACATTTGACGTATGCGTCAGACATTTATTTGTCAATATTTACGAGATTACCATCTATGCCGCTTCTTTCAATAGAGTTCAGTGGTTGACCATTGGAAAGTCATAGTGACGCCATTATATATTAGTAGACCAAACTTGTCAAAATCAACAATTATGAAATCAATGATAGACCATTATGACTCTATTGTAATAGGAGACTTGAGACCCAGATTAGACAACAAAAATTTTTTCAAACTTCCACCGTAGGCGTGGGCTTCCGGACGACGAGTAATGGGTAGCCATCCAGTGGTACATAACCGTCCAAACCGAGCCCTGCGAGGCTATTGCGTAACTCTGTTGACAGTTCAAGTGATTATCACTTGTTAACAATGTGCATCATTGAACTGTCAAACAGCTAGTTTCGTATTGCCTATATTCAGTGACCAACTGCAGTGACGTCATTAGCCACTCGTGCTTTTGATAGCCACCGTAACACGTTTTCACAGATGTTCTTGTATCGATACTTTTAAAATTGCGATTGTGTAAGCTTTTGAAGCTGTATAATAGTCGATAAAATTGTAGAGTGGTCACAATAGGCACTGTAAATTTTTATAATTCACCACATTTCCACCGTAGTTTGTTAGTCACTTGTGTGATACGTAATACCAATTTTATGAAATTGTCAGTTGACAACTAAGTTTAGTGTGCAACGAATGCTTGTTGTCAACTGTTATTGAAAAAGTTAGCCAATAGCCCCCCAAGTCGTCGACGGCCAGTAGTATTACCTACATGCGCGCCTCAAAGAGATGTCAGCAGGGCCGAAGCCTACAAGGGAAACCCGGGGTCCTGGAACGCAAAGCAAAGCCTTTTTTTTATTTTATTTCTTATTTATGATTCATCTGTATTTTTATTTCCTTTTCTATCCAAATCTTTTTGTACACTGCACCAATCTGACGTCTTTATATCGACACCGCCACCGGCCCACGCTGAAAACCAGCGCTGTGAGCTCATCGCATTATGCGTGAGGCCGCAGCTTTACGCTGAGCGTTCGGCCGTTTTGCGCGGATGTGACGCGTATCTTCCCTAACTATTGATTATGTTTGTTAGCTGGTTTTAAGGTTGCGTCATTTCGCGTAAATAAACTGTTATTTTTTTCTTTCTTTCTTTAAAAGAAGGAACGTAGGTGTGGTTTAAGTCAGTAAAAGCCTGATACGCCCTCTCGCTTCGCATTAGGGCGGGAGAAGTCATTTTGTGCAATAAAATCGTGAACCGATACATACAATGATCGTCAATTCTGCTTCTCACGTAGGTAAAACAGTTGAATGTTCACTCACGAACATGTTGTAATTAAACAATGCTTGGTTTTTGCGGAAGGCATTGCCCAAGAGTTTTGTGTGACCTTTGTACTGTGGTTTAAGGCACAGGAGATCTGATGGTGGAAGGAATTCCGATTGTTTGGTAGAGGAATGAGGTAATTAGGTGTTGGTAATGCGGAAGTTTCGGGTCAGTAGGTTTAATTCAGGACAGTAGAAGGGACTTGAATGAGGAAGAACGAACTGTGTGTGTAATAATAATTGTCTTATTAAGGCAAATTACTTCAAAATTAAATGATTCCAACCCGCACTGGGCCCGCGTGGTGAATTACGGCCCATTCCCTCTCCTAGAGAGGAGGCCTGAGTCCCAGCAGTGGGAACATTAAAAGGCTGATCTTGTTTTGGGGCTGGCCCTAGGCCAGAGGACTTTGACCCTTCTGGATCTTTAAAAAAAATGATTATGTTATGCTATTATGCTACTTCAAAATGTTGATTGGTCAGTAAAATCTCTTTTCAAGTTTGGAAATCGGAATCAAAAAACGAAAAACTATACCAGAAACACAGACTTCCGAACTTGAAAGCAATTTTACAATTTTTTTTTTTTGGTTAAAATGTGGCAATGGCCCCGTGGTTAAGGGACCTGCCTCTCATGCATGAGGTTGCGGTTTCGAAACCGGCCAAGTACCAATGTGAATTTTTAATTCATATTATGTGCTTTTCCAGAAAGCCTGGCCATCAGTCAATCCAAGGAGTATCGTCTTGCCCACTAACTGGGGGGTTGTGGAGATCCATTATTTATTTTTTTAACTTTTTAGTCAGTAGAAGTCTAACACTCCCCTCACTCCACTCATAGAGAAAGTAGTTGTTTGAAAATATACTCGTAATATAAAAAGTTCCATAGTTCCACAAGCGTCACCGCTGTCACCTATAACTTGCGGCCATTTTAATTGTAATGGCACCAGTGATTGTGATCAGTGGTGTTCCTAATTCACGCCCAGGAATGTAGGCCGTCTAGTTCTACAGATGAAAGTGCAGTTACTGTGAGTACGGGCAGCAAAAAAGTTTGTAAAGACAGAAATTGATATGTTGGCTCTACAAAGATATTCATTGCCCGCAATTAAAAATTGCAATACTATTTGAGGAAGAAACTAGAGCAAATTATTTGACTAACCTCTGATTTCGAAGTTTTGAAGTTGATCTCGAGTAACTTCAAAACTTAATACAGAAATTTTCTGCTTTAGCCTAAAAACTTTCACATTCTTTGGCATTCTAGTAGGGTTTGACACGTTGTGAACTCAAAATGCTCACTCCCAGTCCCTAATCGATGCGGACGGCAAGCAATGGGTAGCTCGCCGTCCGACCGTCGGGTAACCGTCTGGACCTAGCCCAAGCCGTCGACGGCACGCAGTGTTCCACGCGCGTCTCAAGATGTCAGCAACCGTAGGAACCCAGTAGGGTCGAAGCCTGCTGAGGCCATGGGTGATGCGAAAGAGATCCCCGGGGCCCTGGAACAATGGCAAAGAAGTGGGGTGGGTTTTTAGTCAGTAAAATTCTGACATCCCGCTCCCGCTCCGTCCAAGGGCGGGGGATGTGCTGTGTTTTCGGACTAGAAGTTAATTCTTGGGGAAAAAAGAAACTTCTAGTCCGAAAACACAGCACGTTTCCAGGATTGTTCGAAAGAGTTAACACAGTCCTAGATCGCAAAGGGCAACTGAAGGAAAAAAGGTTTTTTTTTATTGGGTGGGAAAATCATCTTATGACAAATCTCGCTCTTGGGCGGAGAGAGAGATAGTGTCAGACTTATACTGACTAAAAACCCACTCCTGTTCCTTCTTTGCCTTCGTCCCAGGGCCCCGGGTTTCACTTTCACACTATCCGTGGCCCCAGTAGGCTTCGACCCTGCTGGGCCCCTACGATTTGCTGAAATCTCCCTGAGGCGCGAGTGGAACAGTACGCGCCGTCGACGACTTGGGCTCGGTCCGGACGGTTACCGGACGGTCGGACGGCGAGCCACCCATTGCTCGCCGTCCGCAAGCCCACGCCTACGGTGGCCGGAAATCGGGAGGTTTTAGTCAGTAAACGTCCTATACTCTCGCTTCACCCAGAGCGGCAGAAGTTCTTTGATAATTTCTCACCACAAAAAAAATACAACAGCACGTTGAATACGCTACAAATTTAATTAAAAGTTTTCACAGCTAGTTATTTTAAGAAATAAAGAATTCACAATAAGTAGATTGCTAATAACTAATTACGATCAATCAACATGTTTAGTCTCAGCATAAAAATGGCTAAATAATATATTATTGTCAAATTACCATTTTCCACTTATTTCTAAAATAATTGTTTAGCTTAAGCCACATAAATCTTGTAACTGTCTATTTTTTTATTTTTTTTTGTTACTGTACATAATTACGGTTATTTACGCTAAAATAAATAGCTTGTACTGTGGTTATTGGGATGTAAAATAGATTAAGTGCGAATACGTCTGTGAATGAGTTTGTGAATATAAGAAAGTCTGTCTGTCTGCATTCACGTTGAAATCAGCACTAAATACAATTTGATGCGATATTACAACATGCTTATTTATAACTTCGTGACATATAAATAAAAAATAAAAGGATTAGCTCATCTACTCATCGCAGAGAGGTATAAAGTTAGTCATTTATCACAGAGATTCTCAAAGTTTATTTAAATACATGTACTGAACCTGAATCTTTTTTTTTTTTTTTTTTTTTAATTGATATAAACCAGCGCTTGACTGCGATCCCACCTGATGGTAAGCAGTGATGCAATCATTGATGGTGAGGCGCACTAGTTTATCAAGAGCCTATTCACTCTAGCCTTGAAGACACCTAAATTATAGTTGGACGGGAAGATCGCAGCAGGCAAATTGTTCCAGTCCTTCGATGTACGCGGTATAAACGACGAAGCGAAACGCTTAGTCCGGACCGTTGAAGTTTCAACAACGTAAGGGTGGATACTCGCCGTACGTCGGGTTGTCCGATGATAGAAAGGAGATGGCGGAATCAAGTCATGCAATTCCTGCGCACACTCTAATTCAAAATTATGACTTCCTTCTTCCCTCAGTAGATATAATAGCGATGCCTTGGTTGATTTGGTACAAGATAATCTTAATATGATCTGTATTATAATAATGAAACTTTTTTATAAAATTTACTAATATGAGTACAACCATAACCAACCTAATGGTAGCGTCATACCGCCCGCGCCCCGCACCTGCGACCCCGCTCTCTCCTAAAAAAAAGAAACAACCGACTCTCTCTCGCGCACGCGCTCTGATCTCGACTGGACTCCATTTTGACACATTGTGAAAATTTTGCAAAAATATGTTAATCCTACAACTTTTATTTTGTATGGACAATCATAAAAGATTTTAGTCCCTGAATTCATATTAAAGATATGTGCGAATTTTCATCCTCATCCTTTTAGCCGTCCGAGCGTGAAGAAGTAATAGATTTACAAATATATATATATAGACTTTATAATATTTGTGTGATTAATAGTCTGATTCCTTTTTTTATAATTGGTCAATTAAGTGGTCAAATATCACTATTTGACCACGATGGTAAGCGATGCTGTGGTTGATAATGGAGCACGCTTGCCTGGAAGTAACCTATTCAAACTTGACTTAAAGACCCCTAGGTTGTCGGCTGGCTCTTTGTACGTATAAATTCAATTGTTAAAAATAAGTCTAGACTTTCACACATTTTAACGTAATATACAATCAGTCTAATTTTACTGCCAAATGAATTTTCCTTGTATCATAGCATAGCATAGCATAGTCGGCCTTATAATGTTCCCACTGTTAGGGCTCAGGCCTCCTCTCTAGGAGAGGGAATGGGCTGTAATCCACCACGCGGGCCCAGTGCGGGTTGGTGGATGTCACATGTCTTCGAATTTTTAGTTCTCGGACATGCCGGTTTCCTCACGATGTTTTCCTTCACCGTTTTGAGAGCAGTAGTGATGAAATAAATTACACAAAGTAATGCGCCTGGCTGGGTTTGGACCCGCGACCTACAACTCGTAAGTCGGGGCCGTTACCACTGGGCCACCACTGCTCTGCATCAATTCCTTGTATCAATTCCTTTATATTATTCGATAACACATAAAAAAAGATTGACAACCGATGGTCCACTATGATCGTTACATTTCCTGGTCATTTATTTAGTTTAGCCTCGACTTTTGCTAAAAGATGGCTTTGAGATATAACAGGCCAATGCCACAGGTTGAACAAAATGTGCAATTCTCTATGTACTCATGACAAATAGTTAATGTTACTACAATTGGGTAATTCTAGTTTACAGTGTTCCGTGATTTTGTCAGAAATTAGTCTACATTCGCAATTATCTATCTCTTAACATAAAAATGGGCTATGGCAATGGGCCTCATCAGAAGGCTCAAAGTCACCCAAAGGGCAATGGAAAGGGCTATGCTCGGAGTTTCCTTGCGTGATCGAATCAGAAATGAAGATATCCGCAGGAGAACCAAGGTTGCCGACATAGCACGAAGAATCGCCAAACTAAAGTGGCAATGGGCAGGGCACATTGCTCGCAGAACGGATGGCCGTTGGGGCCGAAAGGTTCTGGAGTGGCGACCGCGTACCGGAAGACGCAGTGTTGGAAGGCCCCCTACAAGGTGGACCGATGACCTGGTGAAGGTTGCGGGAATCCGATGGATGCGAGATGCACAGGATCGTTCGTTGTGGCGACATTTGGGGGAGGCCTATGTCCAGCAGTGGACGTCTATCGGCTGAAATGATGAACATAAAAATATTGCACTGCTGTGTAAAACTGGTTCAACTGAACTTTAAGTTAAGTACTAGTTTTTAGATTAGACATTAAAACGATATTTATGCTGCGTTACCGGAAGTGCTTACAAGAACATTTTAGCATATAATAATGTAAAAATCTAGAAAAGAGTTAGCGTTTCGCAAAAAAATGTTTGACCATTAACAAACTAAAATTGTATGAATTCAGTGAACTCATTGATAACATAATGGCAGCAAAGTAGACAGCTTGCCATTTATTTTAAAATACATAATTTTTAATTTTGAAACTCATTAGGGGTGCATTTTACCCTTCCTGCACAATAGTTAGACAAATAGATCTAGGTACATTTTAAAAGCATGATGATGGGCCGACTCCACTAAAGCTGATGCCGCTAGAGCCGATGCTGCAAGGGCCGATGCTGCAAGGGCCGATGCTGCAAGGGCCGATGCTCCAAGGGCCGATGCTGCAAGGGCCGATGCTGCAAGGGCCGATGCTGCAAGGGCCAATGCCGCTAGGGCAGTTGCCGAGAAGGCCGGTGCCGATACGATCGATACCGCTAGGACCGTTGCTTGCCAGGGCTGCGGTATGGTTCGAAACAGTTACCACAGCACTGAACCGCACAAAGCAAATGAAGGAACACGGGTTGTTTTTGCTCAGTAAAATTCTGACGCTTCCTCTCTCTCTACCTAGATTGGGACGAGTCAAGCTATTTCAATACCTAATAGAATCTCGACCCAATCAACGAAGACAAGAACATCACGAATACAGTCTCTATTATAATCGAAACTATTGGTGCAGTATTAGTATGAGTGAAAGTGTATCAGCAGGACAGACAAACGGTTGCGTAGCATGTACCTAGGTATGTAGATATGCTGTCTGCGCGCGCGTCGATGTTTTGTAGAGCTATGCTACGTGCGTCTGATGTAGGCAGCGCGACGCACACGTGGGCCACGCCTGATTTGCACGTAGAGCCTAGGCGACGCGGCTCTACGTGCAAATCAGGCGTCGCATGGCGTTGATCTAAGGTAGCTCTACAAGTCTAGTTGCCATAAAATAATAATAATAAATAATATTCCACAACTATCACACAACGCCGTCTAGTCCCAAGCTAAGCAGAGCTTGTGTTATGGGTACTAGACAACTGATAAACATACTTATATATTTCTAAATACATACATAATATAGATAAATTACACCCAGACACAGAACAAATGAACGTGCTCATCACACAAACATTTGTCCTGTGTGGGAATCGAACCCACGACCTCCGGCATAGCAGTCAGGGCCACTAACCACTAGACCAACAGGTCAGTCAAAATGTATGGAGACCGACGCGCCCAGATCGGCGTACGTGGCCCACGTCTGCCCAATGTAGTTCTACCTACCTTTAATGTAAGGTATAAGGTTAACCTTGATATACACACTTCTAGGATTGGTTATTGCTTATGTAGCGACATCTATGACGCCAAAAAGGAACTAAAATTCGAAATCCTTCATCGCGGTATTAGAGATCTCCACGCGATTAGAACCGAAATCAACTATCAGGAAGTTGTCCGAACCAGATATAACAGCCGTCTGGTCAGAGTATCCTCCCTTTTCAACGGTAGTTTGCAGGACTTTAAACCCGATTCCACATACCCCTAAACTTTTCTCGTATTTACAAATTACAAAATTTGTCACATAGAACCAAAATCATTAGTTTTTTTTTAAGGTGGGAAATCATCAAATGATTTCTCCCGCTTTAGGGCAGAGCGCGAGGACATTTACAGCTTTACTGACTAAAACCCACCTGCGTCCTTCAGTTGCTTTTTGCGTTCCAGGACTACGGTCTCGTTGGTATGCAAATGTAATATATGCTGTCTGAATATTGAAAAGAAATATTCCTTTACAGAAAAAATATATTGCAGTTGCAATGTTTTTTTCTGCCACAAAACTAGTCTCTTTTCACTTCACTCAATATTTAATCTTTTGAGGATCTTTTGAAGACTTCGACTCAAAATTACCTTTTTTTTTGTACAACTCATTTCTCAAAAAATTTAGAAAACAAAGTCTTACCTGCTAAACATTTTCATATTACGACAGCGTGTGACTGACAGTTGACTTTTGCGCATGACACGTCATGAGCGGCGCGCGGGCATGCTAATCGATCATCTAGAATTCCGTAGGGAACCTGCTCGAATAGTTGGACTTAATTGATAAATTTTCACATTAGAACTAATTCTGAATACAAATGCTTAGGTTAGCTAATACGATTATGTTTTGTTTATTTCCTTGAGGCCCTACCAAGGTGTTGGGCTACACTTTCCACTGTTTTACATAGACCTCCTAAAAGTGTTATCGCATCGACTGGTCGTGGATTTGGTACATAGTTACTCCACGCATCCAACGGTATCCCGTACGGTTCACAGGGTTGTCGATTTACCTTGTGAAATCACATTTGCCTGTTCACAATTGGTCAAGAAATGTAAAATTGATCTTCAATTGCGCAACTGTGTATAAACCACAAAAATTCCTAATCTCTCACAGTCATAATCATAACAGACATCAGAAAAGAAATACCGATTGTGCCATCACATAACTCATCCTAGACAATATGATTTTCTCCATCATTCATAAAATCATAGCAACATCAAAAGGTAACATTGTATTGTCAAAGAAAAAGTTAAAGAAAGATGTGAAAATGCCCCAGTTCAAGTACCCATCGCCATTATTATCTGGTATGGTTCAGGGGTTCACATAAGTTGACAACTTGCTGGTTTGGTGCAAACAAGTGGGTCAGTGCGCTTCTAAACAATGACTTTCGACAACCCTAGTTTCCATGAAGTTTCTAATGTCAAAATGGTTCTTTGCTGTGTAATTAATTATGTGTTGTCTAGATTGTTAAGTGGTATTCTTTTGATGAGTTGATGTCTTGGTTGGTTTCGTTTTGTTTTAATCAGATTTAAAAGGTGACACGTACTGTTTGTTTCAAAGGTTATATCAATTACGCCGTATCTCACTGAATCCAGCAAAGTTTCTGTATAGGCACTTAAATACTTGGTTTTAGGTCAACCGAAATCACGTTAGTAACTTATGGGAGATCACTAGATGAGATTGTTACAGGAGCATAGTGTAGGGTGGAAAAGACAAAGAGAGGCTTATGCCTGGTCGAACTCTGGGTGATGATGATGAAGTTGACAGAGCCAAGTTGAAATGCATAGTTCTAATCAGAATTAAAAAAGAAGAGGCTACAAAGATGGAGAGGAGATCATTACTTCATACTAGATAGGGCTAATATCTGCCAGGGTTGCAGATGGTTTGAAAGTGTCTCCACGGCCCTGGAAAACAAAGAACAACTGAAACAACACGTGTGCTTTTAGTTAGTTAAAGTCAGACCATCCCTCTCGCACCAGCCAAAGCGCCAAAGACATTCGGTGATTTCCCACGTAAAATAAAAAAGGAATCATAGTAATGATGCAGTAAGGTACCAGAATAAAAATAAGATGTAACAAAAGCCAAATTCACTGTCAATATTAAACAAAGATTATGTCTAGAAATGAATTTAATCCTACTATCTTAAGATAGTAGACTAGTTTCTATAGCCTCCCATTAAACTTAGCATTAACGTCCAGATTAAATATAAGACTTACAGTTAATCCGTATTATTATGGTAGATCCGCTCGTTTAGCTAGATACACTAATCCGGTGTTAATAAACGGAAATTGTTAACTGTTGTGTCTTGTAACTAAATATATTGGATAGCTTGAATGCAAAGGTTCATTATCTGTTAAATAGGTTTTTGATATTAATCAATGTAATTTATCGTGATCTTTTGCTGAACATAAGAACATCAGATCTTCGGATTCTTTGTATACCATCAAGGAGCATGGTCCAAACCGTTAGTTAGGGCTCCAGAGACAGGAATCTCCTCACATTCCTAGCCGTATCGAAAAGTACTGACTTCTATATCAAGCCCTTGATCCAAGTTTAACGACAGTTTCAACTGATGGTAATCGAGGCTTTTAGCTAAGTCGAGATACTTAATTTGTTTTTCTTTCTCAGCTTTCACGAGGGTCTCGTCTTCTGGGATGGTAACATCACTTTATTTATTTCTTTTGCATTTTGCTGAGCGCTGGCCGTTTTGTGCGGATGTGACGCATATCCTACCACTTATAATATAAGTCGTTGTTGTTATTTGTTTTTTTTTTAGGTATGCGCCATGTTTGACGTAAATGAACTCTTCCTCTTTCTTTCTTTTTTTTTCACCAAAAAAATATCTGAAAAGATATGTTACATTGATTTGCCTACCACATTCAAGTATTTTCACGCTACGCTATAAATTGTTCTATCGGCGGCCATAGCTGTATCGCCAATCATTTCAGCTTCAAAACGCTGAGCAGTTATTACTTTGGTTGTTTTTATTCCATCGACCCAGTTTTCGGTGTCGTCGTTTTTGTCAATAGCCCATAACGAAGATAATGCCCACATCGACTCACTTTCAGTATCGGTCACCAGTACACTCTCACTTGTAAATAATTAGAAAGACATGAATAATGAAAGTGAATTGTGGAATACGCTGATATTCTTCAGCTGTGTTTCTGTTATAACTTGTGATGAAGAATTGGGAAGAAATATCATAGAACCAGGAACAGGTTATCATTACATACTGTAACGTAACTGATCTCCGGTCTTTGTTTCTAGTATTGTCTGAAGCCCCATTAGATTTTGGATTAATCGAGCTGTTACTTAGTATTATTTTATTATTAATAATGGTTATGATTGGAAAGACAAGAATGGAACGTATGTTACTAAAAGAGATATAAGTACACATGTGGATGGATAGAGAAAGAGAACAAAAGACGGATTGTGTGAGGAGTGGTATAAAGAAAATGGAGTCAGTGATAGCGTGACGGTTCACAGTACAGGATGGAAGAATAAAATGTGTTCTGCAGACCCCAAGTGACATGGGACAAGGACAGGAAGACAATGATGATGACTTAACCACAATACCACAATCTCATCCAATGAAAAGCGACAATGTAGTCGAGGATGGAGCAGACTTGTCTAGAAGTAACCTATTCACTCTTGACTTAAAGACCCTAGGTTATAGTTTCAGGGAACACAGACTCCGGCAGGAAATTCCACTCCTCAGCTGTACGGAAAATAAATGTGTTCCCAAAACGTTTTGTGTGTACGGGTGGGATGTCCACCATGTATCGGTGGCACATCGCCATACATCGGGTATGATGGATAAACTTATCTATTTACACAAATGTAAAATTGTAATTATGCTGTGACGATATACCGACTTTGTTTGTCTGTAACCTTTGTAGTTATTGATTATCGTTTGCTGACGCATTATTAATTTAATCCTTTATTGTTGGCCTTAACTTTTGTATTTTACAATAGATGTTGATTTCTTGGCAGCTGCAACTGTAGCCATGATAATTGCAAGCGATTCAGTTGTTAGTACTACAAGAAAAGGAAAGAGAACTCTAAGAAATTAACAAAGAGTTTTTTTGAGACGGGATATCATCAAATAAACTTCCCGCTCTAGGAGAAACGAGAGGGAGTGTCAGCCTTTTACTGACTAAAACTCAGCTGTGTTCCTTCAGTTGCCCTATGCATTACAAGGCCACGGTAACTCTTTCGGACAATATTCCCGCAGAAGATCTATATTGGTAAATAACTATTTTATATGCAGAATAATTCAACCATTTAGATAAAAATATCGAAACATTATTCAACTTTTGTATTGGCCATGTTAACATCGTTGGTCATACAGGCCAACGATGTTAACATACCTACAAAAGTTTCTCGCACCCAATGTTTCTTTTGGTAACTTTTGAATCACTCTCGCTTTTTCTTTAATCTCACAATAAAAACTAGATACACGAAACTCAACGTAAAACTAAATCATTTCCTATTTGAATAATATTTCTCATAATTCCCATAGACAACAATAATTAAGTTTATTTGCGATAACGTGTAAACTATGCTTTCTAATAGCACACTTTTCAACCAGAGACAATGGATGGGAATCAAGATGGCTGGCGGAAATACTTCGTTCGTATTGTTCTTCCGGCGCGGAAATGATAAAACCTTTTTTTGTTAATGCTTGTGTCTTTCAATTAAACCGTTCAGTGCTTTTTAATTAGACTGTTTACTTTATTTAAGTCATAAGTAAATTATGTGAATGTTGACGGTTTTTTTTTAAGGTGGGAAATCATCCAAAGATATCTCACGCTCTAGGGTGGGGCGCGAGGGCGTGTCAAACTTTTACTGAGTAAAACCCCACCGGTGCCCTCCACTTCCGCGTTCTAGGACCACGGGTGTCCATTCAGAAGTCCCCGTGGATGTTGACGGTACTCCTTACTTGGAATTTTTAAAAAGTAAAACAGTTCATTTAAAGAGCATTATTCAATTATTGATAAAAACTTTTTACACAAAATGACAACCGACTTCAATAAAACAACTAAAAAGTGCAAACGAAAGTTGGTGTTTCTAATTTTTTCTCTTGATTATTTAACACATACATACATACAGCTAATCTTAGAACCTCTTCCTTTTGAGGTCGTTTTAAAAAAATCATACGTGGACATCGGACATGGTACAGTTTTCCTCGTACCTACCTATATTCTTTTAAATATCACATACATAAATCGCAAAGACATTAAATATATACTACCAATAGACAGGACATAGCGAACAAAATCGTGCTCCGATACTTATTACCTAGTGGTCATAAGTCGCTCAGTCTAGTATGACGCCCCTACACGTCAAGTCGTGTTTGTATATCTCTTTGATAAATCGTCATTTCCCTGACCTCCATCATCATCATACTCTTGTTTCATTTTACTTCAGGTCAGCGTATCTAACACGTTTTTTTCTACCATTCTGTCCTGTCAAGCGTCACATTATCACTGACTTCCTTTTTACTCATATCACTCCTCACTCAATCCAGCCATATTTTCTTTGACCTCAATCTCCAGCCATCTACATATGCATGTGGAGGGATGGAGAGGGCGAGGACTCAATAACTCTTTTATTAACATATGTTTCATTCCTCCTCTTCACATGACCGTACCTAGAAGAAACGATTTCAAAACTGCCTATCTAACATCCACAAATAAGTCGTTACGTTACACGTACCCTTTTATTAACTAAACTAGCTTGTCAGCGGCTTCGCCCACGTGCCCAAGTCTGTGTTCCCTGATAGCTACAACCCTGAATAAGTTACTTCTAGGCAAGCGTGCTCCATCGCCGGCCACATCATCGCTTACCATCAGGTGATATAGTGGTCAAACGCGAGCCTATCAATAATAAAAAAAGAAAGTAAGTTTCTCCATACAAACTTTGGACCCCTGTTTCATCCCTTTAGGGGGTGAATTTTTGAAAATCATCTCTTAGTGCTTGCCTACGTCATAAAAGGAAACCTGCAAACTTTCACGTTCCTAGTCCCACTAGTTTCGGCTGTGCGTTGATATGTCAGTCAGTCAGTTTCTTCTTTTATATATATACTAGCTTCTGCCAGCGGCTTCGCCCGCTTGAAAATAGGTTTCTCCATACAAACTTCAGACCCCCATTTCATCCCCTTAGAGAGTGAATTTAGGAAAATTCTCTCTTAGTGCTCGCCTACGTCATAAAAGGAAACTTTCTGCAAACTTTCACGTTCCTAGTCCCAGTAGTTTCGGCTGTGCGTTGAAATGTCAGTCAGTTTCTTCTTTTATATATATATAAATATAGATAGATAACTAATCTCTCTTCTTCTTCCCAGGAACTAGAACAAGAGAAACACCTGCTGAGACGGCGGCTGGACACAACACAAGGGGAGTATGAGGCACGGATGCTGGAGCTACAGAACGACATCAAGGAGCTCACGACCAAGATCGATTCCAGAGACAATTCTGTCAAACAGGTTAGTTTTAAAACTTATCAGTTTTTTGATGATACGCCTCAAAGAGATGCCCAGTAGGGTCTGCAGAAGCCTACTGCGGCCATGGGTCGATCGAAAGGGAACCCCGGGGTTCTGGGACACGAGGCTAAGGAAGGAACATAGGAGTGGATTTTAGTCAGTACAAGTCTGACACGGCCTTCCGATCTACCCTGGTGCGAGAGAAGTCATTGGATGATTTCCCACCTAAAAAAAAAGCCGTCAACATCCTCATAATTTACTTATGACGTAGTAAGAAAAGGTGGTTGGTTCTAATGTTATCCTGACTGTGTCCTTCAATTGCCCTTTGCGTGCCACAGTCTCTTTTAAACGTTCAAATCAAAAATCTTTATTTGCTAGAATATGGGTACTTACATAAGATGTTACAATAAATTTGTTTCAGCATATCATGCCATAACATGGCGTGCAAATGTATTCCCAATCAGTTTCCATCTATTGGTCCAATTTTCTCAGTCCTACTCTTATTTGGCGAACCTTCATGATTGTAACGATTTCCTTTAAAATAACCATCTTGTCCTAACTATCTGATATCGGCGTAGCGTTGTTCTTTTTGAATTATATTGTTATTAATTATTATATTCTAACTGTGTATTGTACTGTCTTCCTGCTGGACAAAAACCACCCTCCATTTCTTCCACTGTACCCGGCTCTGAGCCACTTCTAACAAACTCCTAAGGAGGACATTTAAATCGTCCCGCCATCTTCTTCTTCGTCTTTCTTTTTGAATATTGTTAAAATCATTATCTAACTCAGTAGGAACTTATAATGTTTCTCCAACATCGAGAACCATACAACATTTATCAATTAATGCTACAGTTGATTCAACTTATACAACCTCTTAGTCACTGCTATGAAGTAATTCACTAACAACATAACTCTTACTCAATAACACCGATCTCCCATGAATACAAGATCAGGTAAATATACACATATAAAACACCGTATCTGTCTGTCTGTATGAACACGAGAAACTCAAAGACTGAATGGATATTCATGCAGTTTTCACCAAAAGGCAGAGTGATTCCTATTCCTGAGGAAGGTTAAGGTGTTAAATACATGCATATTATACTTTAATTCTTTATTGTACACAAAAACATGACATAATATATATAGATACAGACAGTTCATGTACAAAGGCGAGCTTGACTCAGCAATGAGTTTTCTCCCAGCAAACCTTTGAATTATAGAGAGAGAACATATTCGAGGGTAGGATCCAGTGCACAGTATAAACTTATATAAACCTACATAACTAAGTCTAATATATAATTATATTATACATACTAATACATACTATATAGGGTGACTGGTAATTAGTGTACGATACTTAAACACGTGATTGTGCTCATGATAACCAACAACTTTTACTACGGGAACAAACCTGAAATCACGAAAAAAAATCAGCTGTCCAATACATTTATGTTTGCCTAATGTACTGAACAGCTGATATTTTTTTCGCGATTTCGGCTTTGCTCCCATAATAAAAATTGTTTGTTATCATGAGCACAATCACGTGTTTAAGTATCGTAAACTAATTGCCAGTCACCCTATATTATACTAATATTATGTCAATAATGAAAGGAAGTGCTCTTTAAGTTTCCTTTTGAAGACATCTAGAGAAGGGCTATCGCGAAGAGAGTGTGGCAGAGAGTTCCAGAGACGTACTGCAGTAACAGAAAAGGAGCCATCATAGCGGCTAGAAGTATGACGTGGAGTACGAAGGAGAATAGAATTTATAGTAGAGAAAAGCTGAGAATTTCAAAGATTTCTAACACTCGTGCGAAATTGGACTGGTCGCTAGTCCGTCTATCTGTCTCATACTTATTAGGAAAAGTCCTGACTCTCTCACTCACTCACTCACTCACTCATCCACACCCAGCCCAAACCCTTAGACCTAGAACGCTGAAATTTTGCCCAGAGGTTCCTTTTATGAAATCAAAATCAAAAATATATTTTTTTCACATAGGCCTACATGGGCACTTATAAAACGTCACAAGCTAGTGCACGGTTCCAAATTAGTCGTTTCCTATGGAGAAGAACCGGAAAGAAACTCCATAGTTACTCTTTTAAAAAAAGTGGTTGATGTTATCATATTACAGTATTAATAGATATTATGTAAGAACAATGTAGACCAGTCAATATTGTACCCAAAGGCACAATAAAAATAATCATATTAAAAAAAAAAGTGAGTCGTAATAGGAAGTAATCTAAGAATTCGAGTCTACAGTCTTCTCACATTCACATTATAAAAAAGAGGCTATATAAAAACAAAGCAAGAAAAATATGATGTAAATGTCGTGGCCAGATCTTATTATGTATGTCTTAAGATAATAAAAGATCTAAAGAAAGTAGGCCAAACGAGGATTGAAATATTATCAAACTTTAACGTTTAAAACGATCTGGCCAGTTTTACTTGGTCATGTCATGAAATGATCAATTTCTAAGATACATATACAAATAATGAGAAAGGAATTTCCAAAATCCATCCCCTAAGGGTATGAAACGGGGGCCAAAGTTTATATGGAGAAACCTATTTTTGACGCGGGTAAGGTCGCTGCTAGAAGCTAGTTTATCATAAATCTAATAGATAAATTCCAATGACTAATACAAACATCTGTTTAGGATGCAAAGATTGTTCTTGGTCTAACGTAAGTGGACGACAAATGATTGTAAATTATTGTTTAGATAAGTTTACGTAAAAATAGTGCAGTATTAATTTGTTTTCTGAATTGAATTATTGATGTTGTTGATCAGCAAAACGTTTGAATTACGCTACTACATAGTGTAAGCATAATAATTACCCTTTTTTTTTGAGTGGAAAATCATCAAATAACTTCTCTCGCTCTCGGTGGAGCGAGAGGGCGTCTATTATTTTTACTGATTAAAACCGATCGTGTTTCTTCAGTTGTCCTTTAATAAACTTATAATTCTGACACTGACTAGCTAGACCGCTTTTTTGTGAGAAGGTCCTGTATTGTGAAAACATTGTTAAAAATCAACAAACAAATAACCTTGGTGTTTCTTGATAATTCTTCGCCATAGAAAACGACCAATTGGAACCGTGCACTAGCTTCTGACGTTTTATGCCATGCCACCTGCCCATGTAGGCCTATGGGGAATAAAACATTTTTTAATTGAAAAACAAGTACGGGGCCCCAAATAGTGGATTTCGTATATTTTGAATTAAATTTTGGTCTGGGTTTCTTACTGCAAGCAATCGAAAAATTCTCGTGCCCTTATTAAATTCTTGTCTGGTGCTAGCTATTATATGTTGTATGCTTTTACTGCTATTGGAACGCTGTAGAAAAATTAAACTTGAATATTCCAAATTATGGACACAGAAAGCAGGTTTCGTAACAAAATCATAAAGGGAAACTAGAAGCCACGGGTAAGCCAATCCAACACGGATATGGCTTACCCGTGGCTTATCCGTCAGGTTTTAGCTTCTTTTTCAATTTCAAGGCAAATCAATAAGCAATCGAAGCGTGGTGGCCTACCACCTCTGTTATCTTATTAGAAAGAGTTACGACAGACCTTTTTTGTGCAATTACACGGTCAATTTGCGTAGCGTTTTTTGGCAAAGTGCGTACAAATGACCTGATAGTTTGACCAATAAATATTGGTCGTGCAACGTGTTTTGAACATCGCGTAATCTGATGGTTTAATGAGAGGGGATAGTCTTAGTAACAAGAGGGGTAGCCGGCTTTCCTAGATTTTACAGAATTAGGCCCCTGAATTTTAAAGTCTCCAAAAGAATGAAACTAGCCTACAATTCAGCTCATTAGTCAATTCGTTTAACAGTTTTTGAGTTTGTCGCGTTCATAAAGACAGACAGACGCGGTGGGGGACATTTTTTGTAATATTTAAGGACTAGCTTCTGCCAGCAGCTTTGCGCCCCCACCGCGTTTTGCGCGTGAAAGTGCATTTCTCCATACATACTTTGGACCCCCGTTTCATCCCCCTAGGGGTTACCCCCTAGGGGGATGAAACGGAAAAAAAATTTGAATAATCTTCTCTTAGTGCTACGACTCCTACGTCATAAAAGAAAACCTTGTGCAAAATGTTGACGCTCCTAGTCCCAGTAGTTTTGGCTGTGCATTGATATGTCAGTCAGTTTCTCCTTTTATACTCAAATAGGCAGGTATAGATAGATAAATAAAGCCTGCATATTGGTCCTTGATCCTTTTCCCAGAACACCTATATCTAATTCAACTATTACTAAGAACATTAATACCTACATAGATTAACATTCACATAAGTAGATAATAAATAGTGTAATTTACCAGTAAGTTCGAACACCTGCAGTAATGTCTTGGACATTATGCGTAATGGTTGTTTTGCAATATAATGTAATGTCATTTGATTGTCAACCAGCCATTATGAGAATTATTATTATCGGTATTATTGTTTTGTGGTTTGTTTTGGTTAGTAGAATTTTCAATCCAAACTGCACTGGACATGGAGCCCCGCTAGGGACACGGGGATTTTCTGGAATCCTACCCTGTTCCTAGAACGCAAAGGCCAACTGAAGGACACAGGTGTGGTTTTAGTCAGTAAAAATCTGACACGCCCTCTTGTTCCACCCTAAAACGGGAGAAGTCATTGGATAATTTACCACGTTAAAAAACGAAGAACTGGTCATGTAGTGGATTATGGACCATTTCTTCTTCAAGAGAGGAGACCTGAAAGACTCAGGCTTCCTCTCTAGAAGAAAGAGCTGTGGGAACAATTGAATGCTAGTTGAATGCAATATTTTGAATTCTAGATGTCAATATAACTATTTAATAATGCATCATTGATAGGAAATGGGTTCCTTGACTCTTTCTGGGGGGCTACAACTTCACGTCGTAGTCGGTCTTGAACAAAATAAAGACTGTAACAAAATAAAAACTATCTACAAAAAGCACATAGGATACTTACTTTTTATCTTGGGAGTATGTTCCCTTGGGATGAGTTTCTACTGGCAGAAGCTAATTTGTTAAAAAATTAGAACGGTGTGGTCTCCCCGGGTTACAGAAAGCGATTTTTAACCGACTTTTCTTTTAGCAAATTCTTAGTAAGAGCCCGCTGGTTAAACCATTTGGTGCATCAAAGAACACCTCAGGAATTACATCAGAAAGATTGGCAGCACCCGTCCACCTGTCAGCATGTACCAACTTAGCATTATTACCACCAATCTATCCGCCAAGTATGTTAATTACAAAGCAATGTCTTCAACGTAGTCATTAGGAAGCCCACGCTCGACTGTTGACGTTTTCAGGCTAATACGATGATGATGATTATAATTATAATTATGGCTACTGCCATTAGTTTAGACTTTATGTAATGTTAGACGTAAGAGTATCTTAAGTAGGTACCAACTTGTTAAAGTCTTCATGAATGAAGCTTAGGCTATAATTTTGCAAGATAAGCAATTAGCGATAGTAGTTTGTCGTGCTATACAGATTGTCCATTACATAGTTGGAGTTACGGAAGACAGTGGAAGGTATATGATTGCGTTATCTGAAATACGGAAGGTATTTAATAGCTGGTCAACTTAAAGAGCTACAAACTACAGAAACAATCACGTAATAGCCGTTAGTGATTATTGTATGCGATTCAACTGTTAGTACTCTAAAAGATCTCGAAGAAATTAACAAAGTTTTTGTTTGAATTGGATCATCATATAACTCCCCACCTCTGGGTGGTGCGAGAGGGAGGGTCAGACTATAACCAACTAAAACCTAGACGTGTTCCTTCAGTTGCCTTCTGCGTTAAGCAGCAGTAAGCGACTGATTTTTATATGTCACTACTTTTAGCCAGATCTAGTATAGTGTCCTTAATAAAAAGGATCTAGATCATCTCGCGGCCTCGACGGCGCTTTCCCTCTGTAGGAACCCACTGCGAGACCGACCCGACTAATTCAACCCCATAATTAATGATTTATAGATAGGAAAACGAGCAAAATGATGTAAAGACTAATGAAGAAGTATGGAAGAAGAAGAATCTCTCGCAAGAAAGTAGATAGTTATCCCAAGGGAATATACAAGGCTTATTTCAGGGCATAGTACTCGTCCACTCGTCTACCAAATATCCGTTCAGCCATTTGAACGCGATAACACACATCAAGCCTACCCCAAATAATTTGGAAAGGATAAGATCCGTATTATCTCGGCTCTCCAAACAAAGCCAGTCTTTAGCCTACTCAGAATTCAGTTCAGAATAGTTCAGATATCCTATCGAATGTCATACAATTAGAACAATTTAAACACTAGCTTTTTCACATTGTATTACTGTGTATAATGCAAAATGGCCACAATTTAAAACAATAAGCCTGTCCCCTTGACCCTAGATTTGGCACAAAAAGGCTTTGTGTCCAAACTTCGTAGTTTCAATGTAATTAACATTGAAAACGTACATTACCACTATTAGTGAACTGAGTCAAGGCTGAGGCGAGGTGCCTGTGTTTGCGATCTGTCAACCAGTTTTTTTTTCAAAGGGAAAGTCTTGCAGAAATTTTCTTTTAGAGTATCGTTGGCTGCAGTAGGAGAGGAAGGACAAAAAAAGAAGCAGATGAATGGTATAAGGAGTAATATGAAAGAAAAAGACTGAATGATAGAACAACGATCTACAGGAGAGAATGGAACAACGGAAAGTGCCAGCGACATGCGGCAAGGGCAGAAAGATGATACAGTATTTTTTGAAGTTGAACGAAGGATAGCAAATAAAAAAAAATAGATCATTTGTGATGGTTTGACTGAAAAAGCAATGACTAATAGCGTGACAGTTGAAATGAAAAAATGCAAAATGGTACAAGTGCAAGATGAAATCGTTTGTCACAGTCTTATGACAGTAGTTATTGTGTATACCAACAAAATGTTATGCATGACAGGAGACAAGGATATGTTCGTAGCCATGAGCAACGACATTGACGAAATTCTTTGACGTGGTTGAGTCTTTTCTACTGTTTTGATCCAGGGTTATTGTACTAAATATTACTTCACTGTTTTTTAAGTCTTTGTTTGATAGCAATAACAACGAAATTTGATTTCAAACTCCTGTGGCTTCCATTGACGTGTTTTGACTCTTTTCTGCAAGTGCATTTACCCATCAACCATTGTAAAAGAGACTATTTTAAACCTTACTACTAAATACTTGATGTAGACTAGTGGAATATAATAAATTATTTGTATTATTTATTTTTGCAAAACTACAACTGTCATGGTATCTACCACCCTTACTTGACTTGTAGACAATGCTGTAACACAATTTAAAACTACAATTAATAAAAATATCGACCAAAACCCAGCAGAAGTACTTTCATAATTTTGACGAAAATATGTGTAGATACGTGTAATGTTTGGTTTAATTTGATTAATGTGATAAACCATTGTGCATTGTTGTCGGAAGAATTCAAAGTTATTGAAAATGTTATAGGTAATGCGTATAATGTAGATGCAGCATCCATTGTAAGTAACGTAATTTTAAATTAAATTCTTCAACGCCATTGAAAAACGTCATAATAAGAAACCCGAATCTTGCGACCCGCATACAACAGCACCTCACCACGACAGAAACCTTACTTTTGTTCAAAAAACGTGCCCGAGTTTAATTTCGTCGATCGTAATCCTATTACTGTGCGAAGGCTTACCCTAATGTCCTCCAACAGGTTTCGTTAAACGTATTACATTCTTAACTAACTTATTTTATTAACGACCTGTAAGTGACCGAACGATATATTAAGCCATTTATGCATGGTTGATAGGTCATCAGCTGGTCTGACCTTAGCTTGAATATTGTGGTCTACTAATAGAGCAACTTTTAGGACACGACTTCAGTACAGTGGCCTTTAACATTACAATGCGGTCATTAATCCTTCTGTGAGAGGTTGAAATTTGATACTATTCGAATCGAAGGATCAGTGTCGTCCAATATGTCTCCTTCCTTTTGTGCCATGCTTTCCTGGTCTGTGAGAATCTTTGCCAGGTCTAAATTTAACCGCATATTGATACCACCAAATCAAAAAATACTCCTTTTTTTGGCAAACGTACTTAACTGGGTTTTATGCAGTTTTGTTGACTCAAAAAACCTAACCACGCTTCTTTAGCCGAGCGCACGTTAGTGAAAGCTCGTCTATCACAAAAGGGCTGCTTTTTGCATCAATCAATTCTCAATTGATATAACCGCCACGAGTGTCAAAACTCCGTTAGATTCTAACAATAAGCAAAAACTTCGATTACTCCAAAAAATTCGAAGAACGTGACAGGTCAACTGCCAAATTCTCCGTACTTTCGTAGTTTCGATGATATGTGTAGGTACGTGTAATGTCTTGTTCAATTTTATTTATTTAGAACAACACATTGTTATTACGGAAGAGTTCAAAGATCTTGAAAATGTTATAGCTAATGAGTATAAAGTAGATGTTGCATCGATTGTAAGTGACGTGAAGAAAGTGTTTAGAAATCTTGAGATTATTACTTTGCCATTAGTGTTTCTAACAGTCATAGATAAATAAACGTCTCAAAGTGCAACATTAGGATCCAATTTGTTCAAAGAAGTAAATTATAGAAGCATTGATATTCAAAGACATCCAAATGACACCATTTTTTTGCTGTTTTGGAGAATCTCCAAAAGGCGCCTCGGCTTTTGGGTAAAAGATCTGGGAATGTGGGGTTTTCATGAAGAGTTGACCCATGAAGAGTTACAGTGACCTCTTTAAAGATCACCCCGGAACACCCTGAAGTAGAATGCCTGTTCTATAAGACCATATGACTCTTATTGAATTACACTGAAGGCCTGAGTCAGCTGATACTACTGTTACAAAAGGTGTTACAAATAAATTACCTAAGATTAAGACACCAGTTCCACACCTAGGTCATATCAAGGCTTTAATTAGCAACAATAACTGTGATACAATTTAATTTAGTCACATTATCTTAATGTGTCTCCATCGTCAAAGTGATTGTTACACAATGACTGACTCACATATTATGCAGATGGGAAGTTGCAACTTATCCAGCCAGCGATCAACCTTGGTTCCTAACAATCTGATCTTGATAGCCTCGCTCTCTTGTCGATTTCGTGAGTTTTATAATATTTAAGTGACCAGGTCATTAAGAAAACATTTTTTGCTCATGAAAATGTAGGCCGATGAATTAACTATGTGGAAAATTATAGGGGAGGGATCGACTGCTAAGATGGCTACTATAAGGGAAGTATGGACGAAAATAAATATGCTGAACCAATACTAAATAAATTAACATCAAATTAACATGTTTCATGTTTTTTTTATAGCCTAATTTTTCCAATTGCTGGAAAAAGGTCTCCCCCAAATCCTTCCAGGTATTCTTTTCTCGAGCAACCTCAACCGCAGCCGTTGCGGCAGGCTACGTTGTCTCGCCACATCTTCCCAGGTCGGCCTCGGTGGCGTCATCCGTTTTCCGGAACTCACTTTGTGGAGACTCTTGCCCAGCGGCCAATGTGTATGCGGCTGACTTGGTTCACCATATCCCATTTTAACCTGGGAGCTTTATTTTCTATATCTATAAAAACAGGTATTGTTTTTGAGCGCAGCGTGGTACATTGTCTATTAAGATACCTAAATAAGGTGATAATTCCAATGACAAAACAAAACATTTCCATAGGAAACATTATTATTATTGTAAACAAAACAACATCAAAAACAAAGTACCCTTTTCCAGGAAACGCGAAACATATCATAATGATAATAATCATAGGTACGCCTACAGAAATGGACGGAAAGTCAAGGACGCAGTGACATTACATGTTAGAATTACGCAATTCTAGGGAATTTATAGTCATCGGGCCGGCCCCTGAAAGCTTTCAGGGCCAATTAGCCAATTAACGCCACACCTTACTGAAGCACTTTTTATTTGATTGTCTAGCAACCGTTTGTCATTATGAGCTATCTTTCTTATCTGTTTGACTTGGTGGTTAGCTTGGAGAAAAAGATTTTTTATAGGCTCTTTATGTCTAAGAATGACTTTCTTTGCCGAAATTGGAATTCATTAACTACTACGTTTTGCGTGTCGTAACTTTTGCTTTCTGGATATCATTCTTTGTCATTTAAAAACTATGTCGTCGAAAATAAATTTGATTACAAGATTATAGCATAATAATAATAAGCTATACAATGTTCCCACTGCTGGGACAACGGCCCATTCCCTTTCCTAGAGAGGACTTGGCAATGCGGGTTGGTGAATGCCACATATCTTAGAATGTTTGGTTCTAGGACAGGCCGGTTTCCTCACGATGTTATCTTTCACCGTTTTGAGAGCAGTGGTGATGAAATGAATTACATAAAGTAATGCGCCTAGCTGGGTTTGAACCCGTGACCTACAACTCGTAAGTCCCCTTACCACTTGGCCACTACTGCTCACTGATGACAAGATTATTATTTTTTTGTATTTTCATGTAACTTTAACTAGGTGTGAAATTCACATTTAATCTTCCATACTAAACAATGAAATTCATAGCCTTCATTATCTTTCCCATCCTCTAAAACTGACCATGGAAATAATGTGTCCTTTTCTCTTTAAACAAAAAACCATCAGATTCTTCTAGTTCATGGTTGAAATCAGACCTTCGTGGTCTTCCTGTCAGGATGCCATAGCTTGGCTTCCGTCCCATCACATCCTCTGCAATTACTTGTGTTGGCAATTTGGCCCCAGCCGAAGAGTTGGGTAACGAGCTGAGTAAAGATGTATTTTGTTAAGTTAATATTGTTCTGCATAATAATTTGATAAACATCATTTAGATTGGAAGATGCATTCAGCTAGTCTGGTTATTCAATGTGGTGAAAATCATTACTATCATAGTATGTTGGTAGAAAAAAATTGCTATACATTTATTTATTACCTTGTAGTTTCCCAAACGGATATATTTTACATCGAAGCCTTTGTATACACGAGACCATATTTAGGATTTTTCCTAATTTAAACATTATTGGAATTTGCCAAAGGTTATCATCATAATGCTCTTCAATATTGACACTATCATCACAATAATGCAGATTTAAAACATAAGCAAACATGTTACTGCAAAAGACAATGTTGAAACGCGTCACGCCTCTTGATCTGACGTCCTTCCAAATCTACTCGGAAAAAACTCTTTCGTAAATATCCATATAAATGGATGATATAATAATGATCTCTAAAACTAGTGGATGAAAGTTCAGATTGCTTTAACTTTATGCTGTTACACCTATTAAGAGGATTAACCACGCTTGATGTTAGTAACAATGTAGTTTAGAAGTATGGTTAAATGTTTGATTGCGGTATCAGTAAAGTGTGTTATTAGTCATTTGTTTCGCTCTTTACTGTGTTCTGGCGAATTTCGAGTGTAGTCTCGTATTTTATCTGGATTTAGATTAGATAATGTTTGCTTTTTATCTCTGTGTATAGCCAGTTCATTTTTGCAGATAGGTTTTTCGCAGTTCATAACAGGCGATAGGCAATGTTTCGCAGAAATTATCCTAATCTTTGCTTGTTTAGTTAAGTGTTAACTTGTTTTTGATAACAAGTAATAAAATAATTAATCTTAGTAAACAACCACTAACTAAACAAAATAAATATTGTGCCAAACAATGTAATATGTTGTGCATTATGAATGGTGTCTTGAAAATAATAATTTTTCATGGATATACAAACTAACCAGAACTGCAATTTTACGCTTTTTATGATTTCACGTATCACAACCATGAAAATGTACTGGCCTTGGGCTTTATTTATCACATAAACTTTATTTATACAATGTCTGCGTAGTATGAGGATTTAGGTTCTATTTTAAGCCTTTGTTGCTTTGTTGTCTTTTTTAAGTCTCAAAACTGAACCTACAAGTCAAACACTGATAGTTTATGAAAAATCCTGTAAAATTGTACACTTGTAATAATACACTTCAGATAAATTGTAATACTAACACATAAACAGTGCAAAGCATAAACCAAATAATTATACTCCCGTCTACATGGATGAACACTATTATAATCTATGGATCTTATAAGTGACTTGCTCTTCTATCGCTATTAAATAAGATTATATTTGCAAACACATACTCAATTATTCATACTTCTTAACGTATCTAATTGTTTAGTTATATTAATCAATAGAATTAGGCGTTTTATGTGTGAATAATTGTGTATTTATATGGTTGTGACCCAACGTGTCTCTTGTGCAATCTGGAATTAAAAAACTAAAAATATAATGAATGAGAGTCCTCTCATGAATGAATGAATGAATGTCCATTAACAATGAAAAGTTAGTTTCATCACCTTTCTGTCTTCATCCCATGTTACTTGTGTTCGGTGCAACATATTTTCTTTTACCGTCTTCTCCTCTTTGTGATGGGAAATCTTCAATAACTTCTCCTGCCACCCTAGCACTACCATTAGTGAGGTGAGAAGAAGTGTCAGACTTTTAATCTCTAAAACCCACCATTGTTTCTACTTTTGCATTTCCGTTCCATGTCCGTGATAATTTTTCCAGCAAATCCGCTGGCTTTACCATTCTTCCCTATCAACCATCACACTATCTTCACATTAAACTAAAGTATCTTTAATCTTTGTCCACAGCGTGATGAAGAAAAACAGAGCCTAATAGCCGAGCTGACTGCACAGAACTCTAGATTGACGGTTCAGCTAAAGGAGTCATCAGCCACCGAAGCACTGCTTTTGGCCCAACTCGAGGGGCTAAAGGACCAATGCTCTATGAGGAAAACCAGTTTACAGGTTCGTTTTTTTATGATATTTATGAGCTTGTAGACAACACAATAAACAGAGGTATCTGCTATCTTAGGAGACTTTCAACAACAGAGGCATAATTATTGAAGGAATGACTGACGTGTCTGTTATTACAGACAGATAGATGCTCATACCAAATAATATCTTCAGACTACAAGATAGTAAAGGAATGCAAACGATGGTACGGTTGGCGCAGTAGTTAAACGATTGGCTGCTGCACAGCGTGTCGTGAATCGATTCCCGCACAGAACAAACATTTGTATAGATATTCCTACAGATAGATATTCCGGATCTAGGTGTCTCATGTACGTGAGTTTACATGACTGTAAACGCACCCACAGGAGTATTTTCTAATGTGGAACAATATTTAAAAAAAAAACGTTTTCTCATCTTCAAAAGAACTGAGTTATAACGCATATCGCACTCCAGCTGTATAAATTTATATAGATATAAGATGTCTTCTACGTTATTATACAATATCGAATTTTTATATTTATTTCAACAATCACCAGAATTACTTCATTTATCGAATTTGTTCCAACAATCTAGGATGAGAGAAATCTTTGCCACTCTAAAGTTAACAATTAAAGATAGCAATTGCACTTCTCTAATGAACCCCCCAATCCCTGGCTGAACCTTAAAATTTGCTAATTGGTGAATGTTGCTCAGTATGCTAATTACGCAATCTTAAGATTTATCCATGGTTCAAGCGCATTAAATATTCTCTTCATTTGTTCAATTTGAATAGTTTCGCGTTTGATCATTGTCTCATCTAGAAAAATTGTAATTCTATCAGCTATCTTGATATCAAAGTCTAAAATGTTTGGGATTGATCCCGTGAAATTTTTATGACATATTTCAATCCTATATACATATTTTTAACAACCTTTATTGCGGTCTTTACCCTCTTATGGTATGCGATGATATTGTGGTCGACAATGACACACGCTAGATGCTACGAATCCAGTCGATACTTCAAGACTCCCATATTGGAAACTCATTGGAGAAAATTTTCTATATTCTCATTAAATAAATTTTCCAACAGGACCATGTACAAAGTCTGGAATCCTTGAAAGCGGAGTTGGCGATGGTGACAGACAAGAAGACAGACCTAGAAAGAAGGCTGACGGGATCGCTACAAGATAAGGATAACCTGATGCAGCAGCTTGACGAGGCAAATGATAGGATCGTCGCTTTGGAGAGACAGTTGAAAGAACAGGTATGGACGAAAAAAATGTTTTTGACTTGAAACAGATTTCGAAAGGGGTCTTATTATAGGCCTGAATTATAAGCAGTTTGAATGAAAATACTTCACTCCTCGACTCAATCACCGAGACAAAAAAAAAACAACAGAAAAATAATCTCGATTCATTTCAGTGTACCTATATGTATATAATTTAGTAATACCCTAACAATAAAAGTCAATTTATTAGTTTGAGTCGAGTAGGTAAAGGAAATGACTGCGAATATACTTCTATATTCTCAGCCATTTCCACCTCTTTAGGGTCAAGAAATTGTAGTAATAAAATAATTGTCTTCGACTGGCCTGTTGGTCTAGTGGTTAGTGGCCCTGACTGCTATGCCGGAGGTCGTGGGTTCGATTCCCACCCATCATATGTTCTGTGTCTGGTTGTAATTTATCTACAATATGTATGTATTTAGAAATATATAAGTATGTTTATCAGTTGTCTAGTACTCATAACACAAGCTCTGCTTAGCTTCGGACTAGACGGTGTTGTGTGATAGTTAAAAAAAAATACATCCAATTATAGATGCATGGAATGCAGCATGAGCTACACCATAATTTCAGCAATAAACATTCCTAGGATAACTCCTAAGTAGGGTCAAGAATAGTAAATATCTTAAGAATTTTGACCTCAATAGCATATCCCATTTCATGGACAGTTATGATTAAACCCTCTGTTTAATGATACGTCAATGGGTAATTAGAGGACATTTGTTTCCGTTGAGGAGTAATGACTTTATAGATTTTCCTTTGCCTTGACTATTTTAGAAACACGCATGTGACCAAACTGTAACAGTGGATTCAATAGAAGCTACTTCTATGTTTTATTCATAAAATTATAATATGTAGGTCCACGGTAGCGGCAACTTTGTGAAGTCAACGAATATATTCCATCCTTTCCGGGAAATGCGTGTTTAGAATTTTATAGCTCAAAAGTTTGTTTCTTAGTAAACCATATTGTACATTGTTTGGCTTTTTTAAAACTTGATGGTAATTAAGTTTAGAACTGAAATACTTACTATGAAATTACTTTGCTAAAATCGTACTGGCTTAAATTAGATAACTCACTTTACCTCTTAATAACAATCATTCATGTTCTTTATCGTCTGATGATCTCGCTTTTAATCTATGAAAATATTTTGTTCGAAGCTTTTAATTTTTAGAGAATGTTACTTTATAAATAATGTTCTATATAATCTATACTTTCATGACAATCCTTGCTCAATCAAATGATTCCATCGAATCATTGATTTTTGCTTCGCATTGATCCAAATCAGCAAATTCAGTACGACCTCCAAAGTTTGTTCTGTTGTAATATTTTATTATTGAATTGACTTTCATAATACTAATGACGTTGGTTACAAGATGAGAGCTACCTAATTTGATTTAGATCTAAATAGAATAATGGATGTGCAGCGTTGTGCAATGTGTTCAATATCTCAAGTAAGACACTTGAGATATTGAGCCACAAGGATTTCCGTTACTGTAAAAGAATATTCATGATTGATTTGGAGCAACATTCACTTGATATATTGGCTCTCTGGTTGTTACGTATCGTTTGTGTTTTCTTTAGCTATGTATTAGTTGTTATATTATGTAGTTTCTTCTGTTTACGGTTCCGACGATCCATACAAAAAAGGTCTACCATACTAAACCAGTCTGTCTGTCAAATGGCAATCGTTTTGGAGTATCAAAGTAATGTAAAATGTTTAGTTTTCGTGGTTCATTGTTTTTAGTTTGACAACTTTCAAGTTCTTTGCCTTGATGATTCAGACATTTCTTTTCCAATGCTATTGTTAGATTAACAAATTCATAGAAAATAATATCCTATCAAGCTTTGTTTAAACCTATTACTTTCTTCTCTTCACCGTCTCCTTCTTGTCTTAATTTCCTTGCCTCAGTTTTTATGCGTAACAAAAATACCACATGATTTCCTATGGAACTTGCGATATAATTGAATTGTGACAAATATCATCAGTTTTGTATGGCTTCGTAAGTAGTTGCATGGGAAGTGCTCACATATCGCCTTATTACGTACTAAGCCTTTGCTTAGGGTTTGTAGTTGGTGACGTTGTGGTATTGTAAGCAAGTATGCAGGTAGGTATATATGTATAATATTACTAGATTTTTCCATGACATGTTTTTCCTACAAATAGGCGATTATATCACTTTTTGATGATAGGTAGTACAATAAAAAGACACCATTACACTGTTAAACAAAAAATAAAACATTTGGACTCATAAGAATAGACTGTGCTACCATACAATTTAAAGAATCAACTTAATGAGCAGCTGAAAGGTACAAATCAACACCGAAGCAAATATAAAATTAGAAGTGGTTTTGAAAATAGAATTTAGTTTTTATGCTTGTTCTGAAGTCCACGAAAGAGAATAGAAAGAAGCAGACACAAAGACTCAAATATAAAACTGCGATGCGACGTCGCATGGTAAAAATCTATGAAGTTGCACGACGCATCACAAGAACTTGCGAATTGATTCGCATCGTACATTGTATTATTCCCTCTCCTAGAGAGAGGAGGCCTGAGTCCCAGCAGTGGGAACTTTAAAAAAAAGGCTGATTATGCTTATTATGTACATTGTATGGTTACTTGAACCGATGGTTTGCCGCACGAAATCGCATCGCATGTTTCTGCGACGTGGAGTCGTATTGCATCGTATCGCAGTTTTGTGTGGAAGTTTAGGTTTCAAGTAAGTTCATCAAACCCAAAATTGATTGACAAAATAAATCAAGCATATTACCTAATTAGTCATTTCATTCAATTTTAACCCTAAACGAAGTAATCCTTTCACTTCGCAATATCCGGCGGATTAGCCAAGAACAATGGACAGTAATTAAAAACTAATCTCGGCCCGAAGGTCTTACAGTTGGGCAACGCTTTGGACTTTGCTTTATCCGTAATGGTCCTTCTATGCGGAACCCTTTGTATGACGCTTTATGTGGTTGTTTTATTGGTAGCAAGGTTATTCAATGTCTTAAGTCTAGCGTTTCTTCTGGTAATGTCGTTAATACAACAAAGGCTTTGAATTTGAGACAGAGAATTTCGGAATATATGCAGAGATATAGCACTCCAATACGGCTGTAATAGACGTGGGCAAAAAGGCCCAAATGGTATTGGACGGGTCACATCAGTCGCATGCACAGACTGCTGGGCAAGTGTCGCTACGCAGTGGGTTCCTGCAGAGGGAAAGCGTCGTCGAAGCCGGCATAAAGTGAGGTGGTGAGATGATCTAGACCTGTATTACGAAGACTGGTTTATGACAGCTGGGGAGAAGAATGTTTGGAAATATTTGGGGGAGGGTTTCTAAAAAAATATATATAGACACATATAGATATAGCCTATAGCTATCCAGCTGTTTCGTATGATATCGCTATAGTGATGATGGTCCATCCTATAAATGATTTCTTTCTCATCCTAGGAGCAGTAGATTAACAGTTAGTTATTTTCTTACATTTTTTTCTTTGTTAGATGGACTGTAGCTTGTTCTTCATATCGATATTCTTTTGATATATTTATTAAAGCTTTGACTAGAACTCAGTCACTTGGACAGAATTGGCTTTGGCTGCAGTTATTAATGGCATTTCTTTTTATTTTACTTTGTTGCATTAAGACAGTGTTCTTTCGAAATATATCGTGGAATATCATTTTCGATATTCTTTAGAAATTCTTATATCTCATTTTGCTTGCAATATGGTTAAGTCTATAATCGTATGAACGTGACTATCCACAATTGGTATAAATTGCACAATGCTTCGCTCAGGTGGCGAGTTTTCCAAGGCTTTCTTGTTTGTTTTCAGAACACCTGTTTTTAATATGTACTTGTTATTCTGTACATATGCTCCACAACCTTCACTGACGTATTTTTAAGTTTTTGAAACAATATCCTTTTTTATTTCATTGTGAATAGTCAGTCTGAATTTTAAATTGTTGGTTACTTTGTTCACTTGTTGCAACAGAATCTTTAAAGCATCTCAAAACAATATGGTAGGTCATAAGGGTATCATGACTTTCAATAGCAAAGAAAACGCCACTTAAGACCATGATCATTTATTGTTATATAAGATATGTATAAGAGGCCTTTGTCCAACAATATAATTTATTCATTCACGATGAGTGTACGATCTAATTCTAATATCTACTTTTGGAATATAGTTTTGGCGGAAACGTGCCCAGAACACTGACAGCATAGGCACGTTGAATGGCAATGCTCATTCTTTGGGCAAAGACCGAGCCAACCCTCTGTTTACACAATAATAACCCTCAATTTTCCACCAGGAACATCTTTACCACAACACACTAAAAGAACTGGAACGCCTACAAAGATCCCACGACACGCTAGCCGAGAGGATCGGAGCGCCTGACCCCATCGACACCACAGACACCGCAAGGTCTCTTCATGCAGAGATGGAGTCTGAACCTGAAGACCAGGACGATGGCTGGCTGAGGAGTGAAGCAGTTCAGGTGTATAAGCAGCTGAGGGCGCTGGCGCTGCAGCTAAATACTGGACATGATGATGATTCAGGTATGTGATTTAAAGTCTAAATATATATAATATAATCAGTCTATAATGTTACCAGCGCTGTGAGGCACACACTCACAGGCCACCTCTCTCTGACCTCTGTGTGATCCAGTGGTCAACCTGATTAATAAGGTGGTGAAAAGAGGTGACTAATGTGGAATTGTTCGAAAGAGTTGCAATCATGGAACGCAAAGGGCAACTAAAGAACGCGGTGGGTAAAAGTATGACACTCCCTCAGACACAGGTTTAATGATTTCTTACCTAAGAAAAAGGGAGTTGACTTAGCAGGTGATGTTAAAGAACTCTCACAATTGATAAATAACTATTATAATGGTTCAGTATATGTGATAATATATAGTAGTTAATGGAATGTATCAGAGCGCATCGAAGTGCATTTTCCAATAAAAAAGAATGGTTTCTTATTAAATTAAAAATAATAGAGCAATACCATAGGCAATAGTATGAATAATAACGATAGCGTATCAAATGAAACAGCTTCTGCTACCTATACAATCGTAACATCCTATTTTCCCCAAAGAAGTTCATACCAAAATCTCGTTATTGTCACCTACCTGCGTTATTTTTGCTTTTTAAATATCGCAGCATGTGCTGAGGTAGGAGCCTTTTTGGACTTGCACAGGTCTGTTATTTTTAACTTTTAATATTGTTTTATTTTATTTTAAGTTAAGTATTTATAGATTAAGTAGTTACTTTTTATTTCATTGTTGTTTGTCCTGTGCGAGTCTCAAATAAATGTTTCCTTTCTTTCTGTCTTTCTTTACATACATTGTATGTGTGTACCATCAGCGTGTCTGTTTGTTATACTTTCCACGTATGTCCTGCAATAGCATGTACCTAGAATACGTTTTTATCCCGATAGCATATTCCTGTGAGATAATTTTCGACTTTCACACGGGTGAAACTGCTGCCCTAAGCTAGTAATACATAAAAATCGAAACTTTCAGACGTACACGTCAAACAAAATACCTAATAACCTCAATAACAATTTTGTACATCACGCGATCAAATCGATCGACTGTAGTGTTCAGCCTATTTGGATTAACTGCGTACAAATAATTTATGAGTGTTAACATCAATTTTTTCGAAGGTTTTCGAAAGAAAGGCTTTATGTGTCAAATGAGTTGTTCAGCGAAGAACTATAACACATTAAGCAATGCACCTGGGGCCCAAGTCTGCTATTATTATAAATTCGTCATTCCAACACGATCCCATTGTCATTTTGCTAAAAGTTCGTAATCTGATAATTCATAATGATCGATCATTGATCGGTCAATGGTCTCTTACTAGAGTTGTGGTAGAATGACAATATCGAGCTTATTAAAAGCAATTGACGTTCTAATGGTAGGGCACTGATCAAAGGAACTGTCAAAATTTTAGCAGATTACCGCATACGTCAGATATTCATTTGCCAGTATGTACTTACGAGATTACCACTTCTTTCAATGGAGTGTCAGTGGTTGACCATTGGAAAGTCATAATGATGCCCTTTTATAAGTAGATTACCAAACTTGTCAAAATCAACAATTATGATATCAATGATAGACCATTCTGACACTATTATAATAGTAAACTTGAGGCCCTGTATACCAGTCCTGTTCTAATAGTAAAATATTATCATCATCTTTCTGCCCATATCCCAAATTCCTTGGTGCCGAAATATTATTTTAAATATTTATGTTTGGCAGTCCTCATACATGTCCAACAAAATCTGACTGAAATAATTCAATTATTGTCTTGTTAAATTAAAATCCTATTAGAAATATACCTTTTTTAAAGTCCGACCACGTAATGCTACGTTTCTCATGCGATCAAGAAGATCGATGTTATAATATAAAGGTTACCATAAATCTTTCCTAAACCTTGTTTCTGAGTTCCATATTCGTGTATAACTTTTGCTACATGTACAATGCGTTCCAAATAATAATAGGATCGATTGCCATGTTGTGACGTCACGTCATACTGTCAAATCGCAAGAAATTGGGCAAAATTGAAGAACTCAGAGATGAGCAAAATTGAAGAGCTGGATTCTGATTAAACTTTTTTCGTTCACAGTTCGTAAATAAATTAAATTTTAAAATTTCTTGATTTGCTCGCCATAATATTTCTTCGATTTGTCAGTATGACGTGACGTCACAACATGGCAATCGATCCTATTCTTATTTGGAACGCATTGTACACGATACATGGTAAAGGGTTCAGCTGCCAGACCATTTGAACATTTTTTGAAACGCTTCCCAAGGTAAAAATTTTAGATAGTTCACTGCACCGTAAAAGATAGATTTTTTTTTCTGAATTCAGTATCGACAATGCGTTTCACCAAAGGCGTTTCACATCATTAATTAAAGCAAACGTAGAATCACCAGTTGTAGTGATATAAGTGAAAACTATATGTTCTGCATATCTTAAGTTGTCATCGGCGAAAATAATAAATAGTAAAGGAATAGGAAATAATAAATGGCTTAAATATTAACTAAGTCCGAGTATTTATAAATACCGGTGGATTACAGTTTTCTATATTTTTAAAAGTTTTTGTTATTTTTTACTGATATATTTAAAAATGTACTTTTTATGTACATTAAAATGAAGATAACAATAAAACTATTTGTTGATATACTTAAGTTTCTTACATACTTAAATAAAATTTCTTGGCTCCTGAGCTAGTTACTAGTAATACATCAACTAGTGTATTCACCATATTGTTGATACAATTTTGTCAACTTTTGAAATAATTTATAAGGGAGCAATATTATGTTTATTAAATACAAAAACAAAAATACACGTAATAGGCGTCGAAGTAATTTTCCACATCGCTGTCATCTGGACATGCCAGAAACGCGCCTAAAAAACAGCATTGCCACGTTGAATGGCATGCTATTTTTTTTTTGTAAGGCACCAGTGAAACACGCAGCGTTGGATGGAATGCTTCCCACAAGGTGGACCGATGTCCTGGTGAAAGTCGCAGGAATCCGATGTATGCGAGACGTACAAGACCGTCCGTTGTGGCGACACTTGGGGAGACCTATGTCCAACTAAAATGATGGTGATGATGATGACGAGCCAGCCCTCTGATCATTCATAGACTTGATCAGTCGGTGAAATACATCAATAGTTAGTTAAAAAACTACATTGAATCTATACATAAAGAAGTGCGTCACACTATAAAGGCTATTAACATTTACCACCCCCGCGGTATTGCGTCATTTTGTTAGATTTACCTACTTATTATAATGACCGCATTTTTAGAAAACTTTGTGTTCAACAGCGGACATTAAAACAGAAAAATTTAGTCAGAATACCTTACTCCATTTTCAGTCTAAAGCAATGTTTCCCTTGAAAGATGTTTCTATAATTCAGAGATCTTTTGCAAGCTAAACATTTGTGCCTAATAAATATCAACCTGGATTTAGCCTTTGCTTTTATATTTATAAAAAGTTGGTTAACTAAATAAATAGTCCACAAGCACACTTCCTGCACGGAACGGTATAAATATCTAGTAAAATGTAGCCTCAGCTCGCGTGACCGTTTTGTAGGGCAACAGTATTGTAGATGCGTGGCCGAAGCTTCACTTTGAATAGCCTTCGGAAGATGCTCAATTGTTTTATTAAGTACCTAAATCGTCATTCTCTTTGGGAAATAATTAATTATAGATATGTATATATCTATAATTAATTATTAATTAATAAATATATATTTAATTAATTAATTAATTATTCCGATGACTTGGTAACGGTTGCAGGAGTCCGATGAATGCGAGACGCACAGGACCGTTCATTGTGGCGACACTTGGGAAAGGCCTATGTCCAGCAGTGGACGTCTTTCAGCTGAAATGAATGAATGTATATAAATGACTTTAATATTAATTAACTACGAACATTCATAATCAACCAACAATCAAATTTGATTTTTAATGTAATTTTTTTATTATTAATATGCTATCAGTACACCGCACCCCTTTTTTTAGTTTAAGTTCTTATAGTCTATCCTAAGTCTGCTAGGTATCGCATTCAGCGATAAGATCGCCAGTGTCCCCATAGATTTACGTTATGTAAAATGGTTACTATTTTGTTGTACAGAAAAGTTTATTTTATTTCAATCAACATTACTACGTATATGCAAAAACAAACATACTTAGACTTCAAATTGCTCCTGCACATCTCTGTCATCTCTGACCCTTATATTATTTAATAGTAGGCGACGCAATGTCTTCTTCTTCGGTCGTCTACTCGGTAGTCTCCTTTCCAGATATATTACTAATAATTTTAATACGTTTTGCTCGGTCCTTATTAGGTTGTTTGTTATTGTCATTGCTAATGTATGTAGGATTTGAAAGATTTATATGAGATTTCATGTCTTTAACCTTTTCTCTTTCGAAAACGTTGGTAGTACTCGTATTTTTCTTTTCAGTAAGAGCTCGTAGTAGGGTGATTCCGTCATTTCGTGCAAATTGCGACGATCCGCGGAATCAAAAAAAAAATTTTAGATTTAACACATATATTTTTTTTATTCGGGTTAAAATCGTCGTCACATTCATAAAAAGTGGAAGGCACTTTTTTATATTATTTACTAATTGAGATATGGCTAGCTGAAAATCAACAACAGGATGGTGATGAAAACTGTATGGATTGTAATGAACTAGGGTGAGATGGTAATGAATAACTCGGGAAGGTAATAAAAGGGCTAGGATAAGAATGAACCGTAATAGACAGTAATTTTATAAAGAAAAATGAAACAATGATTTACAGTAATCAACATATTATCTTTTATTTCTAATCAGACTTTTAATTCAATTCGGTTTCAAAAAACACTTTGAGGAAGGAAGCATAATCACAGTTCTTAATTAGGTAGGTAATTAATGGCTATAGACTCTCAAACAGTAGCCAAACAAATTTACAACATTGTGAATATACAAGTCAGTCTTGTTATGTTGGCAAGGGATAAAGCAATCTTGACATTCAAAGTTATAGTTTTTTTATTATCAGCAGTCCATATTATTTGATGAACTTTCATTGTGCCTTTAAAACTTGGTAAATTTGGCGGAATTATTTTGTCTTAAATATCGCGCTCAGTTATCATATCAAAGTATACGTTTGGTATATTTTTGGTAACTAAAGCCCAGAAGTCTTCATAAGTACCAACATCTCCACCATATTTGACAAAATTAACAGCAGTGCGTTTAACAACCGCTCCTATACCATCTGGAGCCTCTTTTCCGTTACCGGACTCTTGATAATTCCATGTTACTCGACATATATTGAGGTTAATATCTTGTAATTTAGTTATCATATAAAATTTTGTTTTATTCCTATATTGGCTGGATGGAATCAGATAAAAAATGTACTATTTCATAAGGCACTGCAGTTTGCGCCATCTTTAAAATGGGACTTAAGTGTGCCCATATGGCTCTAGCGTCATGTTTTAAGCAATCGCTAATTGTGCAAAACGATTTGATCCGAAATACACCTGCGTCATTATCCTTATAATAAAAAACCCCGGTGTGTAAAGAAACTTGTTCTCTACCTCCTCCAAAGTGGAAAAATTTTATCTCCTCATTATATTTTAAACGATAATTCTCACTAAAATCTAGGTGCACGAGTATTTCATGGTCTTTCAAATTTCCTTTTAGTTGCTTAATAACTTGATACTGTACTGTTATGTTTAAATTGTGCTTAAGAAATGTATCTAACGATGACTCTAATTTGTAAATAACGTTTCGCGGATAGTCTTCAAACCTTTGTTTCATAGACACTATTTTAATCTTTTGTTTTCCATCTTTTCCTGTATACGGTTTTTTCTCTACAACCCACTGATGGAATATAATTTTTTTATCATTTTTAAATTCATGATAGTAACTTTATTTGCGCAGAATTCACATGAACGTTCGAGACATTTTTGCTTTACATCACAACAGAGACTATTTATAACAAGAGTTCCCGAACTTTCAGAGATAATTTGCGCATTTTTAAGAGCCCTTATTAAAAGATTAACATTAGAATGTAATTTGCATTGACAAGTGTCGCGGTCTACTTTAGGAAAGACTACCCAATACGGTCTATACTTACAGAAGGACGAATAGCTTACACTACATTGCTCTTTTAAAAATTTTTCAAGCACGTTCTTTAAATTTTCATTCAGGTAACACTTCTGTTTCTTCACTTCTTTCTTTTTTACAAATTCCTTTTTCCCCGTTGCAACTCTACTGTTTGTATCTTCTTCAATGAAGGAGTGGATTTTATTTAACAATATTTGTTTATTTTCCACTGTAGCTGTTTTCTTCTTTCTTCGGAAAAATGGTAATTTGTGAAGTAACTTATATTTTCTTAATTTTGTATAATCTTTGGTAACCGTGTCTACAAAATTTCTTTTGTCTTTGTTAGTCATTGTTTTATAGGTATTTTGCAGATTTTGGGATATAGTTTCACTGAAAAGCAGTGGTTCTTTTACTGCTTCCTTCTTATCTGGTCGAATTTCTGTCAATACTTCATCTACCTTTTTTTCTATAGTATCACAAACTTTTTGAGTTATATTACTTCTTTTACGTAATACATCTTTTTCTCTTCCTAGTTTTTTAATCCTACCGTTCAATATCTTTACTGTCTTCATATGATTATAACGTATACGTCTTTAAAATATTATCAAACTTAGATAATTGTGTAGACTTACTATGCTTGATTGTACTTGGTCCTGGTTCAGCTACCGTCAAAGGATCTGGTATTTGGGGTTCCGCATTAACACACAAATTTGACTCACTCTGGGGTGGTGAGTTTTCCACCAATATTCTCTCTAATGTCTTTGCTTTTTCCATCTTTTTTAGATAGTTTTGAGAATTTCTCCGCCAACGCCTTCGTTGTTCCCTTTGTGCTCTAGGAGTCATGTTTTTAATGCTACAGATCTTATTCTTCTCTTCTCTTACTAAGTACCTGTTTCTTTCTTTTTTTTCTGTAGGGAATACAATTCAGGATTGTTTTTTATTTGAGCATATCATTTTCTTCCAAAATTGTTCATTACCTTCCCGCAAAAAAATGGATGGAACGGATGGTAATGCAGAGGAGATGAATGAAAAATTTTACAATTTATATTGATAACTTCGTTGTAGAATACATTTAAAATTTGATTTTAAAAGAGGACCAATATGGCTTTAAGAGAGAGACATATTACGTATTTATAATAATTTACTTATTACGGTACCTTGTGAAATCGAAGGAAGGTGATGAGCTGATTTATGGACGAAACACTGGTTACAATTCGAAGATCGTAAATAATTTTATCCACAATACGCGCACGTCCACTCGTCTTTGTTACCAGGGCCGACTTACCAGTATAAACCCGTTTTGATGGGAATCGTATCGGAGACCGTCTCGTATTCTATTAAAATTAAGAAGTTTCTGTGTACGGATGGTAATGAAGTTTTTTTTGTGACAATTCAAAAAAGAAGTTTTTTACATACATAGACTGCAATAAATTGAAAATTAAAATACATAAATGGTAGTTCAGACCTTTGGCTTTAATATTGCGCATTAGTTAAAGTCCTAATTATGAATTTAGAAAAATAAACATCGAAAGATCTACCAAAGTCCCAAGTTGGAAACGGAGAGGAATGATTTTTCAGACAGTTTTACATTTTTTTTTTAATATTTAATAAAAAAAAATATGTAATATTAGCGATACTACTTTTGCGTTATTATGTCTTTTTATGCAAAAATCAGTTCACTTATTCTAATAAATGCATGGGTAAATTCGTCTGGAATTGCTTTTTGCACAAAACCAAGGAATGACCCAGTACTATCACGATATAATTATGCAATTATTAAATATAATAGAAGAAATATGTTTTTATAATATTATGAAAACCATTGGTCCATCTTACTACCTATTCTCTGTTTAAAAACAATTCCTTGGAGAAGATTTCTTAATAGATAATGCGACACGGCAAATACATAACTACGGTTATAGACAATGATAGAGGGAGAAATAACAATTGTGATGTTATGTGTACGGATTGTAACATTAGGTCATTTGATGAACTCACCGTAGGTCCGTGTTACGGACTGAACTTTACAATGACATCATTATTACCCTCGATATTTTGTTAATCATCTGATCTAAAGTCACAGCACTGATCTGCGGTAACGTGATTTTTTTTAAATCAGTAATGATATATTTTCTTTTTGGGTTGGGAAATCATCAATTAACTTCTACTCTGCAAGGGGGACCCGTGTTCCTTTAGGTGTCCTTTACTTTCCAGGGCTGCAGGAACACTTTTGAACAATCCCACAAAGGTCTTCTTCCGCAAACATCTTGCCTTGCATTTGCCAAATAGTGGTAGGGATAAGTAATATTTTCTTCGCTATCTACTTGATTGTTGACAAACAAACTTTCTGATTTTAGGACTCCAACGCCTACTGCAATAGAAACTAAAGGCTATCTATATACACAGCCATATTTTAATATTAGCTTTAGTACTTCAAATAATTTAATCATCAGAAACGCTTATTCTTCCACCCTGATGATTTTGAGCCGTTTAAATTCCATCTTTCCTTTGTTTTACTTTCCTCTTTTGTTATTTACTGGCTTCTTGTTATACTGCTTTTTATTTGCTCAGTGGCTCAACATCGGCATAAAGGTATACGCAGTTTTGCAGACAATTGTGTTCGACCTTCGTAATCGGTTCCTGAATCGTTGGCTTACGGAAACATTGCTGCATTAGACGATGTATGAAAACCATTAAAATTCGATCCGAATCACGATCTTGGCGTTAGATTTCTTTGTGTAATTGCACCATAAAATGTTGTAACTGAAAAACTTTTTTAAGAAAAAAATTGCGTTTATCGCCTTTAGCCGATACTTTGTGCGGTGGACATATGGAAGTCCAGGGTTGGGTTACTTCATGGAATTGTGACGCGAGAGTGTCACAATCTTAAGATTTCCGATATGGGCTTTCCAATTAGTCATCATGAGTTCCTAAATATTCAATAACCTAACCTAACTTTGAAGCGTTAATTCCAAACAGAACCCTTGCATTGTAAATCGTAGATAATCAAAAAACAACAAAACTAACAAGATTTTGAGCTAATCTGATTACATGCAATAAATTCGATGACTAGCTTAAAAAAAATCAACATTTTATTTTCTCTTGATTCCTTTATATCTTTATCCCTTCTAAACTGGAAGCTATTGATCACTTTCGATTCAAATCATGTGCTCCTAATATTTTGGGCACATTATTTACCAACATGCGGCGTTTGACTGCCGGCATGCCGTGGGTCGAGGTGTCATGGCGTACCAGGCTCTAACCTGACGTGACAGTATATGACATCATTCTGCTAAGGAACGCGTATAACTTCTAAAGCTTTTGTCTTGACATTTCTAGAACTGAAGTTGGGAAGGTCAATTGAATTACTTAAGATTTTTTTTTGTCCATGCTTATTTATTATTATTATATTATATCTAGCCTAAGATTGCACGTAGCGGAGATGAGAATGTTAAGATGGATGTGTGGTGTGACGAGAATGGATAAAGTGAGAAATTAGTATATTAGGGGAACTTTGAAAGTGGCGCCAGTGACTGAAAAGTTGAAAGGGAATCGTTTGTCTTGGTATGGTCATATGAAGAGGAGGGATGAAACGCATGTTACTAAAAGACTTGTGAGTTTACATGTGAATGGATGGAGAGGGAGAGGGAGGCCAAAGAAAAGATGGATGGATTGTGTGAGAAGTGATATGAAAGAAAAGGAAGTTAGTGATAGCATGACGAGTGACAGGGCAGAATGGAAGAAAAAAACGTGTTGCGCCGACCCCAACCAGAGCAACCATTAATAAGATTTAAAAAGTACCTTAAAGAATTACTAGTAAAAAAATGTTATTACTCTGTATCGGATTTCTTAAATGATAAATCTATTTAATTTAAATGTTTATGTAGCATTCAGTAATGAAATAATTCTATTGTAGTACCTAGTTATAAGTTAATAAATTTTGCATGCCATGAGGCAGAATGTACAAGGATTCCAAAATATTGTAACACCAAATTGTATTAATTACCTACATTCTACGCAAATAAATAAATCTATCTATCTATCTACCCAAATAACACGGGACAAGGGCAGGAAGATGACGATGTTGATATTATATCTAGCCTATACTGTCCCACTGCTGGGCAAAGGAATCCCTCTATTCCTTCCATTGTTCCCGGCTCTGAGCTAGTTCTTGCATTTCCTCAGGAAGACATCTAGGTCGCCATGCTATGTTTAAAAAATACTTTTGTGTTTCACCACTGATGTCATGTCAACCAGGAATCCAGGAGGATATTATTTTGTTAGGATCCGTAGTCCTGGTTAACTACATAGCTGATTGCATTTCACGTTAATAACATATTTTAAGCAAAAAAAAAACATTAATTAGGACTCATTATGTTTTTTTCACTCCTCAGCTTTACATTTTTATCATCTGGATGTCTTTTGAAAATCAGTCTAACCAGATAATGCTGTTTATCAGAATTTTACGTAGAAAGATCCACCTGACCGATTACCTACTGACATTGTATTCAAAACTATGTCTTCAACATTAAATCCCCTTTAAATCCTAGGTCAATAACTTTGTGTGACTGTTTTTATTTGTCTGTCAATATCAGTCGAAATCAGGTGTGGTGCAAATAGCGGGTTCATGTCGTAACTGTTGTTGAATGCACTTTGCAAACAAGTGCAGTTTTTTCGTCAATGCTCATTCAGTGATTAGAATCGAACGTTCCACGTTGTTTGTTTTCTTTCTAACTGAAGTTTCGTCATTACCTTCAGTCAGTTTTGGGGTTACTCCTTTTTAGTCCAGTTCTATAACAGCCTTGGGACCATGAATGGAAGATCTAATGATTGCGCTATTCTATTCAACTTCTTTATAGTCAGTTTCGTCAGCAATCAAAATTTCCTTTCAAAATTCTGCGTCCAAGCTTTCCAAATTCTTTGCTTGATTGCTATCGCTGGTTGAAACTGCATCGTTGCACTTTTCCAGTAACATCTAATGTTAACAAAAAATATAAAGTACAATAACATTTTCTACTTGTAAACCACAATCATTACTTTTCCAACTTCTAAGAAATCATCATCGATCAACTCACTTGATCTGGTTGTAATATTTCCGCAATGGTTGATGCGGCGTGGACAATACGCGGATTGTGAACAATTTAGACATGGGAAAGTGGTAGATGGAGAAAGTGGTATCGTTACAATGTGCTGTTATATTTTCCTGGGTTATAGATATGTGTGCAATTAAGAGTTTACTGGTCTTAAGCGTAAACCACGGTACATTATTGGACTATGTTTTTTCTTAAGTGATTTTCCACTTACATATAACTTCACCTTCGCTCTGTGAAGCGAGAGGGTTTGTCTAATTATTACCTAATGACTAAAACTAACCTGTGTTCCTTCAGTCACTCTTTGCGTTTCAGTGCTGCAGTGACTCTTTCAAGCACACAAACAAACAAACAGCCCACACTCGTTATTGACATTATTTTTAAAACGCACTAACCATATGCCTCGCTTCAATACTAACTACTACTACATTGATAACATACGTCTCATTCATCACATTCAGCTGTCTATAAGATCTCTAACCTCCTTATAATAAATAGCCAGCAGTTGACCACCCACATCTATACTTCTTCTAATATGTTGTTTGTGTGAAAGATGGTCATATGACCAGAAAGGAGCAGACTAATGAGATGTCAGCAAATAAAGCTGAAATCGGTAAAGAAAATATATTAAATAACCAAAAGATATTGAGATAATGGCAAGAAGATGGTGAGAATGTTGACCATAAAACTGTGTTAAACCAAGTCTTCAGTAATACAATTACGATAGATACTTGTAGAGGAACAATGGAAGTATAATCAATTGGTACCCATCAATTCAACCATGGAGATTGTTTGATGAAACCAACTGACAATAATATCTTTGTTACACCTGATATAATTCCATTTGTCCATCCCTTGGTTGTTATTAAAAGAATATCCGTTATGGATAAGTTAATATAACATTACTTTATAAAATCGATTTACAAATAGATTGAGATGTTTTTTGTTAGTTATCTTTGTCTTGCAATTTTCTCATAATTGTTTGGGTTTAAATGAGAACATAAGGCTGGTGATGTTAAAAATATGACTGAAACTGTCAATAAGATTTCTGAAACCGATAAAAGTATTGTCAAAAGCTAGAGTTCGGACCGAGCCCAAGTCGTCGACGGCGCGTACTGTTCCACACGCGCCTCAAGGAGATGTCAGCAACTGTAGGGGCCCAGCAGGGTCGAAGTCTACTGGGGCCAGGGGTCTGATTCTGAAAGGAAGACTTGGCCCTGGTACGAAAGGCAACGAAGGAACAGGAGTGGTTTTTTAGTCAGTAAAACTCTGACACTATCTCCCGCTCCGCCCAAGAGCGGGGGATGTCATAAGATCCCACCGAAAAAAAGTATATCTATACATATAATAAAACAGTAAAATGGTGGAGCGTTGGTATTAGTTGGCGAAAAAACTACTGAACCAATCCTGTTCAAATTTTGCATACATAATCCTTATAGGCCGGGTCAACTGTTAGGCTACATATTATCACGCTATTTGCTATGGGGGGTGAGCAATAATCCAAAATGTCGACATTGAACGACATTTGCCACGTTCGATCCCCAGCTACAGTTAAAATTTTTGTCATTATTTTATCTTCTTTTTTGTAATAAATAACTTTTACCATTTTTTCAAAATAAAATTGACATTTCTATTCGATATCTTCTAAATATTTTGTAAAAACTAATCAAAACACATAATAAAATCAAAGCGGCGAGTATAATCACGTACTAAAATGTAAATATGGCACCACACGCAATTCAGATACTCGCAACGCCATCTAAAGACTGAAAGTAGAAATAATGATGACAATGATAGTTGAACGTCATATTTGATAGATGGCATTGTGTATTTTACGTAATTTTCTGAGTGGCGGAAGAATGACCATCGCCCAAGTTTGCAGACAGTTTTATTGTTTAAAATTGGACGAAAACCGTTATGATTAAACTGGAGTTAGACGGAGACATTTTTAATCCTACTGCTTTTTTTCCCCGTGGTTGTAACAAACTAATTGACCGTGATTATTCAAGGGATACCAACCAAAGGCGATAAAAGTAAATACTTATATGTATTTAATTATTGACTTTAAAATAACATAGCCAAATTTTCGGAAGGGGTAGCATGGCACCTTGCGTTGGAAGGCCCCCAGGTGGACCGATGACCTGGTGAGGGTCGCGGGAATCCGATGGATGCGAGACGCACAGGACCGGTAATTATGGTGACACTTGGGGAGGCCTATGTCCAACAGTGGACGTCTTTCGGCTGAAATGATAATGATAATGATGGCACCTTTATTTTTCTTTTTTTAAGGGTGGAAGTCATCCAATGACTTCTCCCACTCTGGTTGGAGCGGGAAGGCGTGTCAAACTTTTACTGACTAAAACCACACCTGTGTCCTTCAGTTGCCCTTTGCGACATCTCTTTGAGGAGCGCGTGGATCACTACGCGCTGTTGACGACTGGGCTCGGTCCGGTCAATTACCGGACGGCCGGACGGCTGTGGACGACCGTGGACGACCGATTGCTGGATGTCCGCGAGCCCGCGTCTACCGTGGCTGGTCGTCGGGGTCAGAATCTCGGCTCGGCGTGAGGACGTTCGTTCCCTCACGCGTGTGGCCTCCTCCTTCACTAGCATTACGACTTTGCAGAAGGAGGCGACCGCCTGCCATTCCTCCTCGCTCTGGACCATAGCCCAAAGTCACAAGGCCCAGCGCGAGAGGTGACTGACGCCGATTGCCTCCACGAGGACAACACACACCTCTGTGTGCTCCACTGTGTCCTCCGGGATGATGGCACCTTGCGGCCTAATAATGGTGTGTTTTATTATTAGCAGTCACTGCTTCATATAAAACTGGGTCAAAAGGTTTGCGTTCCTGATTACAGTTCGACAACGTATGATGTATCTCAATTCCTTGCAGCCTTACGTCGACATCCGTACGTTACCTCCTTGCAGTGAGTGGTGACCAACACTGGAACCACCCTCTGAGGGAGGCCAGTCTCAGGGATAACACTAATCGGCTGCTACATTTGTTTACCGGAATTTCTTTGTTTTATGGATACACAAGCTCAGGACTGTTGAGGGTGTTGGTCACGCGGTTTCTGTACCGGATTCGGTTGGAAGTACTCTGAAATTACCATTTTACAAATCGCCCGGAGGACCCGTTGTAGCATGCGGTGGAGGTCTATCCTGCTTGGGTGAACCACCGTGTCTTCATAGAGGCAATCGGCGTCAGTGACCTCTCGGTTTGGCCATCAATATGCGAATTCGATTGGACAGGGATACACGCGTTCAAGATTTCACCGAAATTCAATCAAAAGTTGGAGACTCTTCATAGGGTAGTTCCCACTATGGAATAACATTTGTCTGATATACGAGGACGTCAGTCAAATACACACCAAAAAATCCTAGGTAAATGAACAAGTAATTTTTACGCCCCAAATGATCAAGCTGCAACAATCAATTCAAGCATGCTCTCGCAAATTCTTCATAAGTACTGTTGTGGAGGAAGATAGTTGATGATGATGGTAATTTTTGGATTCACTGGCTTTTTGGTTTTGCACCATCAGTGCAAACGTTATCCAGCTGAAGGTCGGTGTCACGATTATGTTCCTTCGTTTACCTCTACCAAAGCTGTCTGACGGCTTAAACTCTTCAGTGAAACATTATTGAGGCGAAAATTTTACAGGAGGTAACTCTTTCGAACAATCTCGCAGCCTTAGCAAACATTGGCCCTAGAGGGCCCTATCCATTTGCTGACATCATTATGAGTCGCGCGTAGATTACTACGCGCCGTCGATTCAGGATTGCTTTGACCAGATTACCGGACGGCTCCACCGCAATCGCCCTGTGGCTTTCAACACCTGGAGCATCACTTCCCTCATCATCCTTCATAGTTTCAGCCACCTTCTTCGATCGTAGTGCTTCACTGAAGGAGGCTACTGGTTGGCATTTTTTCCACTAATCGCCTCACAATTAAATCAAAATACAATAATTAATAATTACGATGCTTTCAGAATGAATTGCAAGCACAGAATGATTGTACAGTTTTACCAACTTAACGTAGACGAAGTCGCGGGCAACAGCTAGTATATATATATATCCCAAATCATATGGTTATATATAGCATTGTAATCTATGGTATTTACACAAGGGTTTAGTTTTAATGGCTCTAAAATACTCTCAATATCTGCCGAAGGTAATCTTGTTTTATCATCATCATCATCCACATTTAACTTTACCCAGTATAAACCTAGCGTCTATAGTTTGTTTTGGTCTAACTCCAATATTATTTCTTCCAGGACTGCACTCCGATTTATCCCTCACATCTCTGGACGGTGAGGAGGGCGAGACGCTCCGCCGCGGCGCCCTAGCAGCGGCGTGCGCAGACGCAGTGGCAGCGTACGCCACGCTCGAAGGGTCCCGTGTTAGAGACTCCATAGCGGCGCACGCACGGAGGGCGCTGGAGAGGGAGAGGCAGATCGATGAGAAGAATGAAATTATTGCTGATTTGTCTTCTAAGGTTAGTAAATTTTGCTATGTCTTTGGACAACTCAAACAAAGAGACAACTCTAGGAAGAATATTGATATTTTTATACAGGCTACAAGGTATTACTCAAAATAGAACTCTTGCAGAAATGCCTATGAAAGTTTGGAAGAGACATAATTCCAATAAGATACTTGATAAATGAATGAACGGTAATAGTTTTTACAAAACTGTTTTTGTACGGAAAAAAGTTGTAAGCAGGTTTAGGGGTAATAACTTTAAATTGTGTGTTCTTCACAATGATGAAGCTGGATGATATTAAAGGCCATGGTTCGTTCTTCTGTAAATTATACTACGAGATGTAACGGTGTGCCAGCAATAGCTTTAACTAGGTCTACAACGTGACAACGCCTAAAAGTCATTGGTTAGCCATTAGATATAAAACTCAAGGACAAAATTTTATCCAAAGTCAAAGTCAAAAGTCAAAAGTTTTTATTTCACATAAGCCTACACATGCACTTATAAAATGTCAGAAGCTAGTGCAAACAATCCATAGAATCCAATGCTCAATAGCTATCCAATAGATGGTCTGCGGGTGAATATTGTAGTGGTGGCTGGCCCTAAAATGCAAAAAGCAGCTAAAGGAACGCAGGTGGGTTTTAGTTAGTAAATGTTTTATACTTCCTATTGCTCTACCCAGAGCAAGAGGAGTTATTTAATAATTTCCCGCTTCAAATAAAAGATAAAATGAAGATCACCAACAAAGGCATCAAGTATGATTTAAAGATATTCAAAGATTCAAAGCATTTTATTTCAAATAAACCATTTACAGGCACTTTATAAAATGTAAAGTCAGTCAGTCAGTCAGAAAAAAATTATGCTAATTGCACTTTCCAAAGCGTAGATCTCTATGGAGAAGAATGTGCAAGAAACTCCATGGACACTCTTTTCAATCATGTTATGTATTACAAATATCTCGGTTACATGTTTCTTGTCGCTACTATCACGTGAGAACAATTTAAATAAAGTAAAAATAAAAACTAAATATAGATATTAAATAATAGCAACTGGCAGCTAAGAGATGACCAGTCTCAACTGACAGTACCCGTTCACGGACTGTTGCCATTTTGCTGAATACTAACCCATAAAATGTCAAAGATACGAAATCTAAAAGAAAAGCTCAAACAAAATTCAAAACACCACAAGCTGAACATTCAGCTATGCCACGTGCTAAAATCAATCAGCACACAATGTCACAACTAACAGGTAACGGTAGGCCTAGAACAACAAAGAGTGCAAAAAGTGACAACAAAGAGTGTTTCAATGAGGCATTGACTGATACACATCGATTTTTACCGTAAGGACCTGACAATGTACAATGATGGAGCGATTTTGGTGCACATTGGTTTTATGTTAGCTTTTGAAACTAACTGGGAAACCTGTGATCTTGTCGGTCGTTTTGATCGAAAGTCTACTGTCGTGATATTGTGTTATTTATGTTATTCAGTTACCGGGTTGTGAAGGTCAGGCAGAAAGTCCATGTGAAATTCTGGTCAAATGCCCAACATGGTTATGACAAATCTATTAATTAGACGGTACATGGTGGACATCCCATCCATATGTACAAAATGTTTACACATTCATTGTGCGTACAGCTAAAAAGAGTGTTTTTTTTATTGTTGATAGCGCTTGACCGCTATCTCACCTGATGGAAAGCGTTGATGTGGTCGATAATGGAGCACACTTGCCTAGAAGCAACCTATTCACTCTTGACTTAAAGATTACCAGGTTTTAGCCATCAGGAAACACAATGAAACGAAAAAAAATGGAATTCCCAGTCAGAGGCTGTTTCCTGGCAGTTACAACCTGGGAGTCTTTATAAATTGGTTAATTCTAGGCAATCGTGATCCATCATCGACCACATCATCGCTTACCTATCAGCCCCCCTAGCCAAGTTACCACCGTTTCGTTTCAATTCTCTTTTCGTTGATCGCCTCGAGTTCGAGCGTTGAGATGACGTCAGAACAAAGGAATCGGAGGCGTGGCCTACTCGAGGCGATCAACGAAAAGAGAATCGAAACGAAACGGTTGTAACTTGGCTAGGGGGGCAGGTGAAATAGTAGTCAAACAAGAGCCTATCAATAATAAAATAAAATTGGCACTAGCAGTAACGGATTGTGTAGACGCCTAATTATAATACGAGTACATAGAGGTATATATTCGTGTTACTCACGCGTCCAACACATTACCCTCCTTTTAACCATACTCCATGGACATGTAAAAATGTTAGCTACAAAGTTATTGAAAACTCATACTGCAAGGAGAGATGAGAGAATAGGATAAACACCACATGCATGAAACAATAAATTAGAGATTAAGCTACAATAAAAATTCATTCAAAAAATTTCATTAAAAAAATTAATTAAAAATTCCAAAAAAAAAACATTTTAAAATTTACAAAAGTTTATAAAACAGTTATAAAAATGCATATTATATTCATAAAAAAATCATAAACACCATTAAAATCATAAAAAAATGATCATAAAAAAATTCAGAAAGATCATTAAATAATATATATAGACCCTTTATTTATATAGATTCTCTACTTTCACAAGGCCAAAACAGCTCACAGAAGCTACTAAGTACTATGTGAAGAAGATTAACTTTATTCTAACAAAGTTTTTAATTCGAATACACAGTTCCATAGCGAGAATTGCTTTTCAGACATTCACAGAAATAATGTAATCACATAGACAGACCAAATAGCTGACGATTTTATCGAAACAGTTAGGTTTCGATAGCAATGCATCGGCTACACAGTAACTACACGTTAGGCCAATTGAAATACCGTTTGTGCTCTAAACCGATTTAAATCGATTTAATGCGAAGTCGATTCGGTTAGATCGATGATCGGTTAGCGTTTAGTGTTTTAGTTTATCGATTTAGATTTGTTTTTGAGGTAAATAGAGCTTGGTGGTCGTAAGTGGACAGTTTTAGATGTAGAATGAATATTATAAAATAAAGTCACCATACACACTAATATTGTAAAGATAAAAGTTTGTATGTGTGATTGTATGTTACTTCTCCAAAATTCGCACAAGAGTTGACCACATCCATCCTATTAAGGTTTTTTTTAGGTGGGAAAATCAGCTAATGACAAATCCCGCTTTTGGGCGGAGCGTGAGATAGTGTCAGACTTTTACTGACTAAAAACCCACTCCTGTTCCTTCGTTGCCTTTCGTACCAGGGCCAAGTCTTCCTTTCAGAATCAGACCCTTGGCCCCAGTAGGCTTCGACCCTGCTGGGCCCCTACGGTTTGCTGACATCTCCTTGAGGCGCGCGTGGAACAGTACGCGCCGTATCCCATTAAGGTTAAGTTTTTTGCGTGTACAATAAAGAATAAAGAGAATGGTATAAAAACTTGTCCCATCTATAGTTTTGTTGTAGAATATTGCTTGCCATATTTATTTCACAGGCTCTGCCCTCCTAGCCAAGTTATAATCGTATCGTTCGGACCGAACGCCTCGAGTAGGCCACGCCTCCGATTCCTTTGTTCTGACGTCATCTCAACGCTCAGTCACGTGGTCAGAACAAAAGAATCGGAGCCGTGGCCTACTCGAGGCGTTCGGCGCGAACGAAACGATTGTAACTTGGCTAGGGGGGCTGATCCTATTACCGCCCACACGCACATGACTCTCGTCACTAACTAAGGAAACCACTTAAATTCCTTACAAGATAATCCTTGTAATTCCGTTAGACGATCACGTTTTACTAATACTCCACCCTTGACCTTCTGTTTCTGACGCACAAATTCGACAGCAGTTCTCTACTTAGCAATTAGACGACGCGAGACGCAGCGTTGAAAGGCCTCCGACAAGGTGGACTGATGACCTGGTGAGGGTCGCGAGAATACGATGGATGCGAGACGCACGGGACCGTTCATTGTGGCAATACTTGTGGGAGGCCTATGTTGGACATAGCAGTGGCGAAGCTAGCCCGAGACTGGAAAGATTGACAAGTTCCGATTGAAAATGAGCTCGTTTAACACAGTATTCAGGACTAGGGTAAGCTAAGGCTAGATTAAGGTAAGGCTGATGGTAAGCGAAAAAGTGGTCGAACACTGGGTTACGATAGTCGCTGTCTCGTTTTCGAATTTATGAAAGAAAAAGGCCTCGCTGATGCACTTTCGCCCACATTTAAATTAGTCCACGCTACGCCCCTGACAATGTACCTATTTATACTAAACCTAACTACATACATACAAAAACGAAATTAAAATACACTAAGACGTCGAAGTAATTCTCCACATCGCATTCATCTGGGCGTTACAATTTCTGAGTAACAGACAGAATCTGCCAATCTAACTTAACTATCTGATAAATATTATCTTAACTTCACAATTCAATACCAATTTCGTAACGTGGTTTACCAATAAAGACTCTCTCCGTAACGCCTCAATTGAGAGCAATGATAATATCAGATAGATAAGTAATTAAACTGGTGCGCTCGATAGAGGAATGTTTGAAGAAATCCAGTGTATTGATCAGTCGATGATTAGCTTTGATACTCGTATCTTGATCTTGCTTCATACATCATGCGTGATGTCAATCTCAATAATTAATGTAGCGACATCTATGGCCTCACAAAAGAACTAATCCTGCATCGCGCAATCAAAGTTCTCCGCGCGATTGGAACACATAACTGGTGACCCCGACGTGGTTTGAACACGCAACCTTCTGATCTGGAGTGGTTCCTTCCAGTTTGGAGGTATGCGGAACAGAGAGTAAAGTTCCGCAAACCTCCGTTGAAAAGGGAGGTTTGCTCTAGCCAGACGTGTGTTATATCTGGTGGGCAACTACCCGATAGATGATTTCGGGCTGTTCTATATTTGTTCCAATCGCGCGGAGAACTTTAATTACGCGATGCAGGATTAGTTCTTACGTGACGCCGTAAATGTCGCTACATTAATAATAATATTCCACAACTTTCACACCACGCCATCTAGTCCCAAACTAAGCAGAGCTTGTGCTATGAGTACTAGACAACTGGTAAACATACATAAATAAGTATTTCTAAATGTATAGGTACATATTATAGATAAATCACAACCCAGACATAGAACAAATGATCGAGCTCATCACACACATTTGTCTTGAGTGGGACCGAATCGAACCCACGACCTCCGGCTTAGTAGTCTGGGCCACTAACGACTAGACCAACAGGCCATTCAGATTAAAACAAATCTTTTTAATTAATTGAACAGTTTTAGTACAGAACTCTTAAAACATATTAAGATTCTTCAATATAATATTCAAAACGTAACTTCTGAGTTAACAAAAAAAGATACGGCCGTTTATGTCGCAAAAAAACTTGTATTTCGAGACTCTCAAGGGAATCAAAAGTCATAAGGTACTTCCCGTTGACCTAGAAATCTGAAATTTGACATGTAGCAAGGTCTCATAGCCAAAGTATAGGAAAAAATCTGAAAAATGTAAATTTGTAGTTGTCACAATTTTTTTTTGCGATTTGGAAAAATCTTCGTAACTCAGTTTGGGAATTGAACTGTTTGCATAGGTAAGTTTGTACGGAACCCTCAGTGCGCGAACCCGACTCGCACTTGCCCGCAGTTATTTTAAGAAAATTACGGTCAATTTGATCTTCTTGCCGCATCTCTTTCACGTCTGCATTTTTTTTATTGTTGTTGTATACTAACAAATCTGTAACGCTGACCATCTAAAACTTAAGTAATCCGCTTAAATTGACGATAAAGTTGCCGGAAACGACCTTGAGCGAATTAGATGCTGCAGAATGTAGACGTCGTAATTCAACTGGCATCATCTTTCACAATAAATGAATAATAATATTTCAAAAATCACTTTTCCCTCACTTGGAATTACTCCTGTATCATGGGTGCGTTCAAAAACATGTAAACTCACATACATTTAAGATACCCAGTACCTATCGGAACAATCATGTGTTAACTTTTCAAGTACCTATTTGTTCCGTGCAGCAGGGCGTTGAGCAGTGGTGGCCGCGTGGTAACGACCCCGACTTACGAGTTGTAGGTCGTGGGTTCAAACCCAGCCTGGCGCATTACTTTGTGTAATTTATTTCATCACCACTGCTCTCAAAACGGTGAAGGAAAACATCGTGAGGAAACCGGCATGTCCTAGAACCAAAAATTCGAAGACATGTGACATTCACCAACCCGCAATGGGCCCGCGTGGTGTATTACAGGCCATTCCTTCTCCTAGAGAGGAGGTCTGAGTCCTAGCAGTGGGAACATTAAAAGGCTGATTGGCATTGGCATTTGTTCCGTGCAGGCATCCAAACCCCGACACACAGCGTACCAGCCAATTGCTCAACCACTGCGCCAACAGTTCCGCTAAAATGAAACAAATAAAAAACATGTATCAAACGACGTTTCAATACACTTACGAAGATAAACGGAGTTTGACACAACTCCTGGGGGTCGCTTAGCGCTCAGACTGATACTTACCATAAATTGTGGCGGGGGCAAGCTCGCGCACTTTTCCACACTAGTGCGAAAATTAGTAAATTGTGTGCCTAAAAGCGGTAGAGATATGAGCGGGTTTTCGAGTAAGTGTATTGAAAAAGTCATTAGATGTTTTACCAACACAAAAAAACAGGTACACCATAACCCAATAATTACGACACTTTTTTTGCACTACACTGTATTTTCAAACGTTCAATAGAGACCCGGAATTCAATGAAGGCCCGCCACTGCACTGCAATGCATTTTGCGTCACCCCGCGTTACGAACATTAATTTGTTGCGCCACCCGTTTGGCTCATTTACTGTTTAAATAATCTTATGTAAGAATTATTCTTCTGTTTAGTACGTGATCATTTTTGGGGCTACGTGCTCATTGACATTTACTTAAGTGGACGATCGCGGTACTTAAATGTGCGTATTATTTGACTTTAAGTAACCAGTAAAGCCTGAATTTAAAGCGACCAGCGTGGGCCTGTCTTATAAAGTGCTAGAACCTCTACAATAACACAGCTGTCCCGGGGTTCAGCTCTCTCTTAACCAAAACAGTCATCGGCTCTGGAACGCAAAGAGCATGTGATGGCAGCTGTTTCGGCGTGCTGTACCGTCTCACCTATGCTACGATCGCCAAGTTTTTGGCAATCAGTTGAGCTTTTGCTTCGATGTAAGGGTCAAAATTCAGGGTAGATGTCAACATTATCGTTTTTCACCGCCCGTTAGAAAGCTAATTTATCATTGACATAAGCTAACCTTTTTTTGATGCCAAAACATCAAATAAGTCCTCCCGCTTTGGTTAGAGCGAGAGGAAGGGTCAGACTTTTAATAACTAAAACCGTGTTTCTTCAGTAGCCGTGGTGTCATAAAAAAAATGTTGCAATTCCACATTAAAATCTAGATTTCTATTAAACACACACGTCCTCATTGTTCCACTTCATGACCTCACCGGTATCCAAATCCTTCCATAAAACGAGAACCAGTTATTCCTTACATGTATTGCCCAACAAGGATGGTTATGAGTCTACTTATTGCCCACGCGTGGGCGTAGGCAGGCGTGTTACACATACGACAGATCTAGGCTTTTGTTAGACTTACCTTGAGACAGACTTGGCTAAGAGGTTTTTAGAGCAATCAAAAACGAATTATCTTTTGTTTGCAAATCTTTTATTAGATTGAATAGTAACAGACAGACGTGAAATACAATTCATAAATATCTTACATAACATTTTACATTGACTGGCTTGTTGGTCTAATGGTTAGTGGCCCTAACTGCTATGCCGGAGGTCGTGGGTTCGATTCTCACTCAGGACAAATGTTTGTGTGATGAGCACGATCATTTGTTCTGTGTCTGGGTGTAATAAATTTATCTATATGTATGTATTTAAAAGATATATAAGTATGTTTATCAGTTGTCTAGTAGTCATAACGCAAGCTCTGCTTAGATTGGGACTAGACGGCGTTGTGTGATAGTAGCGGAATATTTTATATTATTATATTATAACGCATGACATGTTAAAATGCAGTTGTGCGAGCAAGAAAGAGGGATGGCTAGCTATACACCCAACATATATAGCTCCATCCCTTTAACAATTCAGTTTATGTCGTAAAATGGGTCGCGTTTATAGCTCGTGGTAGGGCTTCTATATATTATGAGGTAGTATTGAAATAAATGATTAAATATAAAGACTATAAGATATTTTTTTTTAAACTGTCCGACACCAGAAATTTTTCTAATTTTGGGTAGTCGGCAAAATATTGACTCTTGCTCTCGCTCCAGCCAGAGCGAGGAAAAGAGCGGGAGATGATTACCCACGTACCTATATAAAAGGATAATAGAATCAGCAGAGCATTATCTTAATCGTTATCTATAATATATATAAAAATTAATCCCTATTTCCCTTGCTCACGCCATCACGCATGAACGGCTGGACCGATTTCACTAGATACTTAATTTTTTTTTTGTTGTGTTTGTTATTGTCAGAAGGATCTTATGAAAGAAAAAGAAAATTGGTAGTAGGGTAGCGTAGGGTAGAGTATAGTAGAGTAGGGTAGAGTTGGGTAGAGCAGAATAGAGTAGTCAGTTGACGGGGGCGAAGCCGCGGGCAAAAACTAGTATTAAATAATTATACCTAACTATGGAATAATGTAGATACCTACATGCAAATCCTTAGGTTTTTTACGAAACAATTCGAATAAGGTCTTAAAAACAATAGCAAATCGCTATCTGATCTTGAAACGAAAATAGGTCCTACCTACACAAGTTCTAAATCTAGCATAACCTTAGGTCCTAATCACAGCCTAGCGATCTAGAATTCTAGACTAGACTGCAAGCTAACCGCATGGCGTGACCCCAGTGACGTAGCCACACGTCACAAAGGTCAATCACCCCAACGCGGACGTAGTGTAGACATTTTGTAGCAATTCGCGCGTTTTTGTACCAACGACGCCATTTTGATTCGGTATTTAAAAGATGATTGTTAATTTGTTTTTTTTTTTCTCTAAGGAAGGTGTAGGTAAAACAATGATTACATTAGGTTGATGAACTGGGTCTAGCGAAGTGGTTGAGCAGAATTTTGAAAGATTTTTTTTTGTTAATGTTATTGGCTTAGATACTAGGTCCTTTAAGCCATGTCTTCGTATGAATAGTTAATTCATTTACCATTGGAATATGAATGTACACATTCTAATGTGTTTTTTTTTTTTAATATTTGTCAGCAAATGCATCAAGTCAACCTTTTCGACAAACTTCGCTGAGGCAGTAAAACACAACAATAAAATTCTCAGCTTCATTTTACCGAGATCGCGCCTGTTTCAATGATCTCACCTCAGACGAATAAAAAAGTACTTTTTTATTGGTCTGAGGATCTCACATATTGTCCAGTTGTGCAGACTCTTGAAATACAAAATCACACCAATTTTACATCTTAATACCCAATAAGAATCAATCTGGGTATAAAAAATGGATGGTCGTTTGTGTGATCATGTGTGACTGTGTGAGGCATGGATATCCATAATCAAAACCCAACGTCATAATTTATTCGTCCAATTTGAGTCGCATTTGCAAGGTCACGTAAGTACATTTGCACACATTGTCAACCCCAATCAATACAGTCCACTTTTCACACTGTCCAAAATCAATTTTATATTTCCGCCCAAGTAATTGGTGTAAGGCGCCTCCACAGGAGAAATCATATTACGGCGCATTACCGAAAAACAAAAAAAGTGAAGGAAAACGTCTTAAACAACAATGATATGCGCTCTGGTGATTAGACCGTGAAGTTCTGACGCGGTTATCCTTTCCATCTAAGCCAGCATTCAAATTAGGTACAATTATTCTAGACAGCTTACTCATTTACTTCTTGAAAATAATGATTCAGAATGTTTCTTAAAACTGAGGAAAATCTACTCTGTGTGAAATCAAGGCTTCGAAGCTAGAATTCGGAACACATCATAGACATAGAGAATAGACTAAGAAATACACTGAAGAAAGCACGAAACTCGTAACGACGACGAAACAACTGTGAAGCCAATATCTGAGAGGCCCCACCACGAACTCAACGCGATCCATTTAATGACCTAAAGTGAACGTTTAAAGGGATGAAGCTATAGATATAGGGTTTATAATTCCATCTCTTTTTCTCGCTCGCACGCCTTACATTTTTACACGTCATGGTACGTAGACAGTCATAGTGATTTTCCTTTCCATATCCTCTATAGTCTAAGTGTAAAACTCATCCGCTCCTACAAGGCAGTTTTTTTTTTTAAAGTGTGATATCATCAAATGACTGCTTCTGCTCTAGGATGAAGCGAGAGGCAGTTTCAGACTTTTACTGATTAAAACACACCTTTGTTCCTTCAGTTACCCTTCGTGTGGGCTTTAGTAACTTTTTCAAACAAGCCTACGAGCTCATGCAAGCTTGTAACGTACCTATTTATTTCTCTCACACTTCTTTACTCGCATTCACTTTAAATACAGAAAACTTTGTCCATTCACAATGTCTAAGGTTGGAATGCTGGTAATATATTTTTAAAGCCTTTAAGTTTTCGACTAGCGTTAACGACTGCAGATTATCAACTTAGCTGGGGTGCTGAAGTGAATGCGAGTAACGAGTAACGACGCGACACCATAAACTTCTTACAACACCATAAACCGCATAACTATACCGCTAATGTATCCCAAGCTTTACAACAAAGAGACTTTATTCTTTTTTACACGTACTTTTAATTATGTATTAAGGCTAGTTCTCACATTAGCTATGATCTACCATAAATGTGTGGGTAACATGCAATGGCCCACTTTCTTTTTTTTTATTTGGTAATTTTCAAATTACGGCCGAGATCATTTTATTTTTTTTTTGTTATATTCTGTTATTGTTCTGTTCAAGGTTTAAAGTTAAGAGGTAATTTGTATTTTAAATTGGTTTATGTTGCATTTTTTGTCTATTAACATCTAATGGGTAATTGGTGATGAACGGACAACTGATTAAACAGTGGCGTTAATTTCGTCACAAGAATAAGTAGATTAGAGGCCAATCTATTTACCGAAGCATCTCAATTGTGGAGCCACATTAAATGTGCTATATCTCCCAATCCACACATTACTGATATTCGGTTCTTGTCCTACAAATCTAATATACTTACTACTAATTGATGAAGAAATTGAATATTAATTGAACTAATGCTTCTTTGAAAAATGGCGGGTCATGTCTATGGTCTGAGGAGCCATATAGGTATAATGTATGGTAACTTTTTTAATTTTAACACTACAGAGCTCAAATTTTGTCTACTAACTATTCTAAAATGCTACTGAATCATACCAAATTATGATAAATATTCATCCATGATGTTCCTCGTTCTGACGTGGCTACTCAATTCAAACATTTAGATTGAGGTGTCACCTTCATGTTCATGTAACTTTTGAAGTAATTATACTACAAAATCGAGGCTCGAACCTACAAAATTTTTAAACTTACTACTAAATAAGTATTTAATTTCATTAAAATACGAAATGTGGCACCTCAATCCTTGCGGACATTTTTATTTAACCCCTCCGTCCGACGAGTATTTTCGCGTCCTATTCGCCAGGATCGTGTTGTCAGGATGTTCGTCAGGATCGTTTGCGACTGGGTACTCCATCTCGTTTAGCTCTTCAATCCCCATAGGTGACAGAAGAGCTGACGAGATGGTGTATTTGGTCGTGAATGTGCGACCGTGGTGGAATAAACGAGAGAGTGCTCGTCGGATATATGCGACGTAGACAGTTAGAGGTTTAATTTAATAACACACGAAATCACAATACGATGCGTTACGAAGAGCTAACACAAACAATAGTGGTTTCAACTTCAACTGCGGCCGGGCAATACGCGGAACGGCCGGGTGATGCGGAAATAAACCGTGGGAGATACGGAGAAAACAGTTGTTTGTGAGAGAAGTTTATGAAATATTATTGTTGTGAATGAAATGTCTGAAGATCTGTGATGTTGGTGAGACGTAATGTTTATGGGGAATGACTGAAAGTATCTATTACTGTTGGTACTTACGCGATTGTTTATATGAAAGAAGAAATAATGTAATAGTATATTTTTTGTGTCAGAAAAGTGACAGGTACGTAAATGATCTACTTAGTGCTAGAAATGCTTCAAGATTTTATTAGTAGATATAGTAATAGAATTGTGTGTACAATAAAGAATTAAATATTCTTTATTCAATTTTATACAGACAATAAAAATAGGACAATTGATGTACATAGGCGAGCTTAACCCACGACTGAGTTTTCTCTGTTTTTTTTTTTTTATTTATGTTTTTTAAATGACATGAACTAGTGCTGCGATCTCACCTGATGATATGCAGTGATGCAATCGTTGATTGTAAAGGTCACTAGTTTATTAATTTTTATAAATACTTAAATGCGAAGCGATAAAATAAAAATGGCTCGTGAATTTTTCGATAAAGCGAGACAGTATTCTCTGGCAGTCTTACTAAGTTTTCGTTTTTTTTTTTTTCAAAATCTTTATCATTTTTATTGGGTAGTGAAGGTATCTCTTCGTTCTAATCCAAATGGCCGTCCATTCTGGCTAGAGCTACAGTCATGGTCGGCTTTCCTTATAGGAGTAAGTCACGGACTCGTCGACACGGCCCAAACGCACGAGGCTTACCTACTTTGTCTATGGTTTAGAAAGTATCCGACGCCAATTTGAATAAGTATAGGTAGGTAGGTGAGGATGATGGCTTAAGATATCCTTTGGCAAAATCAGTATTCTCTGCGTTAAAATATTGAGTTCAAAATCAGTATTATCTCTGAATTAAAATATTGAGATCAAAATTTCTACATCTATGTCGTCTATCTATCGCTCCAAAACTAGGATAGTTGTTGTGGTTTAAAAGTCTGCCCGACTTAAATGGGACTGGGCTGGACATCTTTCTGAACCAAAGTAGCTCAAAATTTGTGCCTTGAGACGATGAGATGGGGTCGCGATAGACCACGAAGGAGATAACGGGATAAACTAGACCGATTTTGTCGGAATTGAAAAGAGGAAATACGGGCCCGCGAAGGATGGAAGGAGTGGAGGGAGGCTTATGCCCAGGAGTGAGATAGAATAGGCTAACCAAAAAAAAAACTGTTCCAGCTCCCATTGAAGTTAAGGCTTCTGCTGCCAGGTGCCAAGTGTAAAAGTGACACTAATGCTACAACACGTTTTTTTATATAAAATTGCTTTATAGAACTATTTCTATGAAAAAGCGTCGTTGCCTTTAGATTAAGAAAGAAAATATGTTTATTTGGTACACACAGATAAACTTAAGCCCATAAAAAGATTGTGTTCCTAGAATAGTGTAAGTAGATATTTTATTCAGCACAAAAAAACTAACATAAAAATAATTCCCTCATTCCAGTTGTCGGTGGCTGAAGTGGAACTTCGCGCAGCTGCGGAAGAACGCGACAAGCTGCTCAACGACGCCAACTACAGCAGCCTCCAGAATGATGAGGCCGTCACCAAGGCGAGGCAGGAGAGAGACGAGGCCATGGAGAGGAAGAAGGCTGCTGAGGTAAGGAGTTGAACGTTTTCTTTTTCTTGGCCAAAACATATGTAACAAACAACTACCCGCTAGTGAGTTACATTCGATAGGTTTTTTACTTGATAGAATAGAATAGAATAAACTTTATTGTACACCAAAATAGTAACAAAACTTTTACACTGACTTAAATCTATGGGTACAAAGGCGGTCTTATCGCTGACAGCGATATCTACCAGACCACCTTAGGATGGAATGTAAGAACTTGAAATAGAAAAAGGGGGTCTTTGGGGTCGGTGGTTTGTCTTTATGTCTCATACTGCCGTTTTTGGTTCTACAAGTAACCACTAGAGGCGCTGTAAAATTAGCCATTATCGAATAGGACGAATACTATTGCTTTAAACTCATGGTAGAGCTACAGGTCTAATCGATATACCGATTTTTTTGTATCTACTCGACGCAACAATTATTTATCTTTCTACATAACGACTATGGTAGGCAAAACATATACATCACTACATTTGCAATAAAGTACATTGACCTTTGTCTAATTCTTCTGCTTAGGTACCCAAAAAATGAAGAATGAACTGTTGTTTTATTTTTAAATTATTAAATAAATAGCTATTTAATAATCACTTTAAGTTAGTGGTTTTTTTCTATTATGTTTTTTTACCACCTGTATATCTAATCCTAAAATATTACTGAGGACAATATATTATATTAACGTGTTCTACTATTTTTCCAGGTGGCCCTCGCCAAGACCAGGGTGGAGCTTATGCAAGCCAACAGTCAGCTGTACGAAGCAGTTCGCCAGAAGGTGGACCTTGGACAACAACTGGAACAGTGGCAGGTATGTAGCAAAACGTGGACATGGTGTTTAGGTTATGAAATTACTAGCAATTTGCCCCAGCTTCACACGGGTGTTAGAAATCTTTGCAATTCTTAGCATTTCTCTACTATAATATGCATGTATTGTACACGTAAACCTTCCTCATGAATCACTCTATCTATGGGTGAAAACTGCATTAAAATCAGTTTATTAGTTTTTGAGTTTATCGCGTTCAAATAAAGAGTCACACGCGGTGGTGGACTTTATTTTATAATATGTAAGAATTACATCTGGTAAGTTGCGACAACAGCTTCAAACAAAAATTGAAGAAAGTAGAAATTTTTAGAAAAAGGGGCTAAGGGCTGCCGAATTGCCTACACCGCAGCAGTACCGGGGGTATTGCTCGTGTCTATAGGCGGCTATGACTACTTACCGTCAAGTTGGCCGCCTGCTTTTTCGCTACTGTATGGCATAAAAAAAGTTCATATAGCAGGGCGAAGAGAATTATTAGTCTCTCAATTGACTCTTTCCAATATTAGCGATCTGTCAACCGAAACCCAGTTTTCCTTCAACATGATAAATTTACTAAATAATGAAATGGACGACAACCGTTAGGACTTTTTACCAAAGAATCCGTTTCATCTCTTTTATAAAAATGTACTTTCCAAAATCAGTCACGGTCTACAAATTCCTAATCATAAGTACTGAATCTCACATTTTATTCAAATGACCGTGAAGTCTTTAAAAACCTTTAAAAAGCTTGACTAAATTAAAAGAATCGTTAAAATACTAAACAATCAAAGTTAGTGGTGGAACCAAGTGATACAGCACTGTGTAGCTCTGATGCTTTTCAAGTTGAAGATCAAATGATGCATTCAAGTATTTAAACGAAATATTGGAATGGTTTAAATCAAGATTTTAGTTTTTTAAGCCTGAATCGGGTATTGTTTCTTTTATACCAGGGTTGCAAGAAATGAGGTCAGATAGGGGAGTCACTTCTTGTAAAGTAGGTACTAGAATTGAGCTGGATCCGTTTTGACTGGGAACCGAAAGATAAAGATAAAGATAAAGATATATTTATTGCTTTTGAATTCAGTATACAAGACACGGAGTAAGCTAGACAAATGTTAAGGCCAGGTTCTACTAATTTTGTACTTTTTTGAACCTCTGGAAATCCACAAATATAAAAGAGAACACCATGAAAAATTACTTTATTAAAATTGACCTTAAGACCAACCGCTGGGCAAAAATCAAAACATGATATAAATTAGTTGACTCGGTAAAAAAAAAATCACGAATCAGACCCTAACTTACGATTTCAAACGTGTATATCTACGAGATTACGTCACGGAAATATTTGAAAATTACACAAAATAATAAAGCATGTTTTTAAACGGGTCTGGCAAAAACAAAAATCTTGAATAGTTACCATATTTTTTTTTCATAAAAATAAAGTCGCTGTTGCGGGACCGCGAAATCGACATAGACCCGGGCAAAACCCCTACAAAATACTCTGTGACTACAACCGGCTCTTAATAATGAAAATAATTTAGTCCTTTGCTAACATATTGTTGTAGGTTCTGTATCACACATGGAACTCACCACAGAAGATCTTTTAAGGCTGTGATTTAATCAATTCATTCCAAAATCCTTAACTTAATCCAATTTTCCCATTCCAGATGGACATGCAGGAACTCATCGATGAGCAGATGAAACACAAGCTGACAACGCAAGAGAAGCGAAGGAAGCTCCCTGAACAGCCTCCACCCACCAGAACGTCTCGGCTTCTTGGATTTTTTCACCGGTGATCTGTTGTACCCCACTCTTGGTGCGCCTCTATAGAGCCATAGACCACTCTACCATATCAACTCTCTACCTTATCATCATCAAATATTACCATCCATCGACATTACCAGCTGCCTACAGTTTATTTTTAATACTTTTGTACAAAAATCTGTCAAAATTAATCGCAGCGGCCGCCATTTTGTTTTACCGTGCGGACGTGGCCGCCATCACCGAGTTTCTAGGTTATTTTCTTATTTTATTTTATAAACCGTGTGATGTTTACACTATCGCAGTGATAGTTAGTTTCATAGTTAGATTGTTCATAGTTAGTTTACGTTTAATTTTTAATGTTTTAATGTGTCTTTTTTTTAATTGTCCACTCTAAAATGGCTGGTAAGATTTGGCAGTTGAGCATACATTATAAGGCGGATTTAGTACAACAGATATATGTTTATTTAGCGGACGATTCCAAGAGATTTAAGATCTTTGGTCCGTGTCTCGACTAACGATAAAACTCTAAATACGATTCGATTTGAAACGAAAATGATTTCTAACCTAAAAATAAGTCATGTAATCCGCCATTTTAATACGTCAGCCATTTTGAAACTTAACTTACCTACCATTGCTTTATTTGTAAATAATGTTTTAGTAATTGAGATTAACTATGTAGTTGATACTTTATACGTAACTCTTCACTTCAAGTGAGATGTTTGGTGCACCTAAAGTGTAAAATTAGTTTTACCGCCAGTTTTTACCACGGAGAATACGAATTAGGTAGTTTTACGTTAATTTAATACAGAATATCTTTCTAAAAGAGGCTGAGTTATACCTGCTTTATACATATAGGTAACTATACTTACTTACCTACATGTTAAAAAAGGAAGGAAGAAACTACTCGGATTAATATTAAAAGGTCTTGTAAGCCTGAAGGGTTCAAAGCCCAATACAGGCGAAATTATAATTGGATTTTTCTATTAGAAAAAATCTTAGTTGATAGTTAGCAAGTTAAAATGATTGAAACTCCTGAGTATGTGCATGGGGTTATTACATTCCCCTTCCAATCATATGATCATAACATCCTAACACTACCATTGATATCTATATAGAAAGGCAGCAGTCAGAAAGTCTCCTAAAAAAGTATTGCCTTTGAAAAAAAAAACTTTTAGTACTATTTTCTAATCTGGTATTACTCAGTCTCTTTAACTAAATAAGTTATGAAAAAAGTGGTAAAACAGGCCTTTAGATTTAATAGAAATAGATTGCTAAATAATGAAAACATTTAATAGCCATATTATTTACATTACCTACTATAATGTTATACAGAATACTGGTAGGATCCACTTTGACGTCTAATGTTGACATTGACCAGCGAATGTTAATATTATTGTCTTGTCACCAACCATCGACTATTTAGCTTCTAGATGCCTACATTACATCCCATCAAATCTAAGATGTACTGTTTGACAGTTCTGACAGATTAAAGAATAGGGATGCGGTCGAAGAAATCGATTACTGTAATTTCCGATTCTTAAGAGATATATATTTTACTTACTTATTTCTCTTTAATAAGGTTATCAACTAGCTGAACTTACTCGAGAAAGCGAGGAACTGCATTTTAATTGGCGCTACCGATATGATAGACAGGACTAAACCTACTTTCAATTGCATCGGTGTCTGACGTGAACATCATCAGATTCTGTGGTTGACCAATATCCAATGGCTGTTATGCAGTGTTATTGGTCGATTCATAATTCGAGATAATTTTAATCCTTTACCATCAGCTCAAGTATTGACTTTAACTTTGTGTATTTTAAGCTGATTTTTAAGTGCCTATTTGGCCCAAAAGTCTGGGTTGTATTTAAACTTTGTCAAAAGGTAAAATATCCGTTTCACAAAACAGCCAAGACAATGCCACGCTTTCCCTGGCCATTGTCAACATTGCCCAGTAGTATAAAACAGACGCGAATACAACATGATCTGGTGGATTTTTAGAATAATTTTGTGTATAGCATTATTCACGAATTTTAGTAAATATCACTTTAAATATATATTTTGAATTGAATTGTTTTGCAATAGTAATATAGTTGGTACTTAAATATTGTTCTGTGCCTTAAAAGTACCTGGCCTTTTAAAAGTGCCTTTTCTATAGAAATGTCAATTTTATTGTATTTAAAATACCAGTACAGCCTTAGGACATATTCTGATGGATTTTCACACTAACTTTAAGGCCTGAAACTGCCCGCGCGGTTCCATACAAAAATGCCCGCGCGGGTTCCGCAACGGATCACTTTAGTATGAAATCACGCGGGCGCCCGCTTTACACAGTTTCAGCCCTAAAGAAAACCGATGTCTAAACTTAGTTAAAAATAAAATATAAGTATTTAGATTTTAAATACAAAGTCAATTTAAAAATAAAAATCGTCATCTCAACTTTCGTGCATGAGGATAGTTCTCTAAAGATTTAGCTAAGTAATAAATGACACACATACAGAAAATTTACCTCCACAACACGAACATTCGGGAGAATTAAACAAAGCTCTCTTGAAAATGCATTTATGCATTAAATAAATAATGTATATGTGTAAAAAACCACACTTTTGTCAGTTAGAAAAAGGTTCAGAAAAATAGATATCTATGTACGGTTTAACAAATAATTATATTAGAATATTTATATTATAAACATGCTCAAGTATCTATAACTGGTGGTGACTTGTAATTCGAAATATTCGTTAAAAAGACAGAAAAAAAGCAACTATTTTTTAATGATAATCTCAAATTAAATTATTTTTGAATTATCGAACATTTTAAGTATTTTTGGAAATCAGAAGTTTTTATATCCAAAACCTAGTAATTGTGTGAAATCTCTTCTCTTCTTTATCGAAGCAAGTGTGTCAAGTGTCACTATAATGTCGACGGCTGCCGTTGGCAACATGCTGCTCGTGTGAATGAACTCTAACTAAAAATAAATGAAACATTAAAGTAAAAAATTACAGGAGATTTACCTAATTTGTTTTATCATTCCAGTTTGAGCAGGATTGAGACTAAGGTCGGAATTCACCAATAAAACTAATCGCGTTTTAACGTTTGGCTCGCATAATCGCGTTTAGCCGCTGTCACTAGTGTCACTTGTAAAAATACAACAAAAGAAAAATACAGACAAGTGACACTAGTGACAGCGGCTAAACGCGATTATGCGAGCCAAACGCTAAAACGCGATTAGTTTTATTGGTGAATTCCGCCCTTAGTTATCGAAGTTAAAATCGTTGCAAATAAGCTCTAATACAACAAATTTCAAGGAATACTCTGAATTACCCGTCACCCTGTATACAATAATGTATTTGTCACGTATTCCTACATTTTGAATATTTGTTTTCTGTTTTTAAAAAAATCCTAAAATGCAACACTGCAAAATATGTTTGGTTATTTAAAAATCTATCACTTGAATTCGAAAATTATAAACAGTAAAATTAAAACATGATTTTACAAAAATTATTAGCTTTGTTCAGATTTAAAATAAAAATAAAACCAAATAGGTATTTTTAACTCAAATTAATATTAATTGACATGAACTAAATAAAATTTAATCATTTGAATTTAATAATATTTTTCTTAGACTATAAAAGAATGGAAATAAAATAGGATACCCACTGAAGTACTGATTGGCACCTTTCATAGTTCCTCAGTTAACCGATAGAGGCGCTGGTGTCCTTATAATATTTTTAAAGCTTTACGTATTATTTTTCCATTTTTTGTATGTTCTATGTTATTAATGTTATACATAACAATGCAATAGGGTAATGCAAAAGCAATATAATTTATTGCAAAATGTATTTATATGTATATAGTTGCACGATCAACTTTATACTTTATGTCATTGGTATAAGATTTAAAATATAATAATTTCCATTACTTATTCGGAAGAGATATTATTGTACTTAATTTATTTTTAAGACTGAACTAATTATTGAATAATAATACTTATTGATTTTATTAAACGCTGTGTCGTTTGTTTTCTTTCTTTCTTTCTTTCTTTCTTTGTGTCCGAAATTTAATTTGCAGATCATTTTAATATTTTTTAACAATATTTTTCTGTATTTTAACTTTATTTTCTATTTAGCACAAAACACTGTTATGGCGAGTATAACTTCTTAGTCATTCCATTTTTCTATAAATTCCTTGGAAATATTACATTACTTAAAGAAACATACGAAATTTTCTACACTAATAAAAAAAGTCTGTTTCTAATTTATTTTAATTTTTTTTTAAATTTTTAATAATCATTTTCATTTTTATCATTTAAAAATGACTGATTGTATTCTTGGAGCAAAAAAAAATTAAAAAAGTTTTATAAAAAATAATATTTTGAGGCATTATTTCAGCAAGGTGCTTTGATCGTTTGGTCAGAAATCCTTAAAATATGTTGTTTTTTAGGTGATGTAATAAATCCATTTGAATTATTTTATGTACATTAATACAAATTTTACTACATGAACTAATCCATCGTTTTATTAGTGCAAGTGTACTTAATAAACACATTTTCATAAGTACTTAAATAATCGTAATTTATAAGATCTTAATAGTGACTAGAAATATCATTATAAATAATTAATTATGTTTATGGAATTAATAAATAAAGTGAGTTTAAACTGTAATTCTAATTTTTATTTTCTACTTATCCTATTGATGAAGTTTCCACATAAAAAGAGGTTGAGTGTCTAGTGCGAGTCAGTTTTACGAACGCTAACATAAGCGCGCTGAATGCGAGTTGTTGTTATGATAACGCTAAGATCAGCGCGCTGAATGCGAGTTGTTGTTACGTTAACGCTAAGATCAGCGCGCTGAATGCGAGTTGTTGTTACGTTAACGCTAAGATCAGCGCGCTGAATGCGAGTTGTTGTTACGTTAACGCTAAGATCAGCGCGCTGAATGCGAGTTGTTGTTACGTTAACGCTAAGATCAGCGCGCTGAATGCGAGTTGTTGTTACGTTAACGCTAAGATCAGCGCACTGAATGCGAGTTGTTGTTACGTTAACGCTAAGATCAGCGCGCTGAATGCGAGTTGTTGTTACGTTAACGCTAAGATCAGCGCGCTGAATGCGAGTTGTTGTTACGTTAACGCTAAGATCAGCGCACTGAATGCGAGTTGTTGTTACGTTAACGCTAAGATCAACGCGCTGAATGCAAGTTGTTGTTACGTTAACGCTAAGATCACCGCGCTGAATGCGAGTTGTTGTTACGTTAATGCGAACGAGACGTTTATCGCGTTCGAGTCTCTTATTGGTTAAGAGCTTGCCAATCGGAGCGCCGAACGTTAGAGGACGAGTAACATGTTTGGATATAAAGGCCGGAGACAAACGAAAAGGTTGCTTTATTGAACCTGAAGATCAACACATTTCCGGACTACAGAAGATCGTGGTTTAATTATAACCATTGCACGACATTTGCCGAGGTTGGTACGCAGATAGGTGAACAAGAAAAAAAAAGAAAAGCAAACGGTTTTCTCTAAACATACATGTATTATGACACCTAAACCATCTCATGAATAATAGAATAATAATAATAATATGCCACAACTTCCACACAACACCATCTAGTCATAAACGTCATAATGGCGGGACCAACTCTTGTATTTGAATGATTCTACTACGTATATTTAGTACGCTTTAGGACTATTTTGTACCTGTCCTGAAATTTTTGTACCTCATACGGTATAAACAGAATTTCACGATAACCATGGCCCCATCATTATAACGCGTTATAATGGCGGGACCATGCTTGTATTCCAAAACTATTTAAATGAATTTCATCATTCTGATCAAACTAGTATCTTGTACCTGCAGACCCGTGTGGCATGACCCGCCGTGTTATGGTTAAAAAATTTGAAGCAGGCTCGTCTCGGCGCGTTTACGACATTGTGACAAGTGACGAAACCTGGATTTATCAATACGATCTAGAAACAAAGCGTCAGTCGTCAGTTTGGCTGTTTCAAAACAAACCAACTACTACGAAAGTGAAGCGCTCGAGAAGCGCAGGGAAAATTTTGATCGCTAGTTTCTTCACTTTGACGGGGTATCTGATTTCAACTCCATTACGAGTAACGAGACCAAAGCAGCATCAACGCCAAATGGTATACCACAAAATGCCTGCCAGAAGTTTTGTCTGCAATTAGCAACAAGCGATCGAACACCGGGTTCTGTGGGCCGCGGGCGCGTTTCATGGTGAAGCAAACCCCACTGTTTCACCATGAAATGCACCCGCGCACTCAGCGCTCAAAACTTCCTGGACACCACACCGGTCAGTCTTGGGGCGCACCCTCCTTACAGTCCTGATCTGGCAACTTGTGACTTCTTTTTATTCCCTAAAATAAAAAATCTGCTGAAAGGGATACAGTTTTCATCGCCGGAAGACGCGTTAACAGCATTCGAGAAGGCCGTGGAAGAGGTGTCTGCGGCGAACTGGAATGTTTCGAAAATTGGATCAGACGCATGAAACTTTGTATAGAGGCTGGTGGAGAGTTCTTTGAAAAGATTTAATAAAAATATTATATCGATAGAAGTTAATTTGCGCGGGATGTCCCGATTTTTAGGGATCTGGGGTCGCGTCCCGGTTTACACCTGATAGGGACAATAAATGTCCCGATAAATAAAAAAAATATTAAAGCCATTGTTATTACAATAAATCAACCTGTATCGCAAACAAACACAAATAACACACGGTGCATCACTGGCTATTAGCTAGCTATTTAATTGCAACATATTTTTTTCGTTTTTGTCTTTATTAACAAGGTGGAGCTTACGATGGAAATGTGCCCGACTTGGGCGGAGCACCACGGTGTCCTCGTCGTGTTGCTCACGCTTGTCAAAGAGATACCCTCAAAGAGATTTGGCCCAGTAGGGCCGATGCCTGCTAGCACTGCGGGAACGGTTGAAACAATGACTGTGGCACTGGAACCCAAAGGGCTACTGAAGAAGTTTGGGTTTTAGACAGTGAAAGTCTGACACACCATTTCGTTCCATTCTAGTAGAGCAGGATAAGGCTTTAGATGATATCCCACATAAAAAAAAAATCATTATAAAAAAAATTGTCCCGATTTAAAACCCTAAATCCCGATATGTTTTTCCGTTTGTCCCGTTTTTTATCCAATCGGACCTGGCAACACTAGTCCCGACTGCCATTTATAGACTTTAGACAGTCTTTACGAGTCGACCAAAGCTAGAAAATAGACAGGAAGACTTCCAAATCCATCAGTCTCGCCAAGTGTTATCGTATCACACACAATTACTGCGTTGTGGAGATCAGATGGCAGTCGTTCCATGTAAAATTCAGCGTCGTCCTGTTCAAGGGCCGTGCCTCGCTCAGCCATGGCAGCGTAGCCAGACATCGTGAGGTCAAAAAATGTATGGTTGCATGACTGCGTGACCAACAGTGGCTAGGTGAGGTACACACCATAGAGCAGAATTCATTTTCACACCGGTCAGTCTTGGGGCACTCTCCTTACAGTCCTGATCTGGCACCTTGTGACTTTTAATTCTTTTTATTCCCTAAAATAAAAAATCTGCTTAAAGGGATACAGTTTTCATCGCCAGAAGACGCACTAGCTGCGTTCGAGATGGCCATGGAAGAGATGTCTGCGGAGGACTGGAAAAAATGTTTCGAAAATTGGTTCAGACGCATGAAACTTTGTATAGAGGCTGGTGGAGAGTTCTTTGAAAAGATTTAATAAAAGCTGCGCTAACTGGCTACACTAGGTACAGTACCTCATATAGCAGCATTTATTTTATTGACTGCGCGAACTGAACGCCATGGCATCCCAGTGAGGCACGAGTCAAAGACCGTAACTCGAACTCGTCCAGCACACTGCTTCGAGGACCAGGACTCCAGAATCTACTGTCCCACCCGGATAATATGCGAGTCATTGCGTTCTATATTCTCAGTTGACATGACAGAGCAGGATTCACTTACGGGAAAAAAAAACAGGATCTGACACATAATCCTCAATTATTTTTTTTGACAATTTATATCATCAAATAATAACTTTGTGTTTGGTGAAGCGAGAGGGCGTGTCAGATTTCTACTGACTAAATAAGAAAAAAAACCACCTGTGTTCCTTCAGTTGTCCTTTGCGTTCCAGAGTCGCAGTAACGTGGCGTCATAGGGGACGGTTAGAGGAGCGATTCAATGTGATTGACACGAATTTAAAGCGACGCGGCGGTTTTGTACTACGCGCGCGTGATGTCGCCGCTTTAGTCACCATTTATATAAAACAAGTCATAGCACCGCAAGAGTTTACGCGAAAATATCAAGGCAACTAAACGTAACCGTTTCGCTATGCCCTAATTAAACAAAACCCTAACCAGCAACCTGTTGCGTTTGGACAGAGGTAGCCTGCGTCTGGTGGCTGGGACCATCACTGGACACTGCTCACTGAACAAACACTTCTTCACAATGAATATCACGGATAGCCCTCTGTGCAGAGGATGCACAGAGGAAACTGTCGCGCACGTGCTCCTCGAGTGCACAGCCGTCAACGAAATAAGAACACGAACTTTGGGAGCACCGCATTCACTCATAGATGCCCTGAGCTTATACCGCAAGTTTCGAGTTCGCGAGAGTATATACCGCGTACATCGAAGGACTGGAACAATTTGCCTGCTGCGGTCTTCCCGTCCAACTATAATTTAGGTGCCTTCAAGGCTAGAGTGAATAGGCTCTTAATAAACTAGTGCGCTTCACCATCAATGATTGCATCACTGCTTACCATCAGGTGGGATCGCAGTCAAGCACTGGTTTATATCAATAAAAAAAAATTAAAAAAATGAGCGAACTGAAAAGACTCATCTGATTCTGGAGTGAGGTGGGTTGGTTGGAGTGAAGGCCACCATGGCTCACGCACAATAGTCCGCCTAGGACTTAGTGCGGATACACAATAGATAGATAGACCGCTTCGCTTCGCTCCGCCACCGCAAGAGATATTAATTGTTTGTTTCATTCGCGCTGCATCGCTTCGCGATCGTGATTGCGTTGAATCGACTATGTAGGACACCGTATAAGAGGTTTTTAGAAAATTCAACTATAAAGGGGGTGCCACGGGAATTTCTGTTGCCCTTTGGATTCCAGGACCTGTACCATGACGTTTAAAGTAAGATTGTTTCATTCTAATTTCCAGTGTGGGTAAGAGATGGCGCTAGACAACCTGTATAGCTCTGTCTCTTACCCACACTGAAATAAGAATGAAACAATCTTACTTTGAACGTCATGGTAACCCCGCTAGGCCACGAAAACTTTTGAACATGCCCGCAGCCAGTGCAATGAAGCCTTACTTTCTTAAACAAGACTTTTTACTAATTAACAACCAAAAGAAAGAATAACCACAAAAAAGAAGAAATTACATTTCAAAACGACCTGAGATGTCAACGTGAATCTTACATTTGTTTACAGAACATTATAATCGTATAAATAATATTATTTTCTTTTGTTGTATCCCTATATTTTAGTAATCGTTTTTCAAAATGCCACCTCAAGAGGAACGGAAACCTAACCAAGTGGAACAGAAGGTGGTTGACCCTGAAGCCGAGCTAAGCAATGCCGTGAGAACTGTAAGCAAATCCTCAACTTCTTGAACACTAAAACCCATGGCTAAATACACCCAACCGAATTTCGATCATGATGCAGTAGATAATAGGGGTTAAAGTATGAAATTGCCGTTTTTTAAAACTGTTGTCCATATACATCATCAATATTGCATACCGCTTGAGACACGTTGTTTCCACGGTAGAACTCATATTACAAAATAATGCGAGTTTTCTTATATTTCATACAAAAATAGTTACAAGTACTGCGATATTACAAAAAATACAAAATACAAAGGATTCAATAAAAACCTAATTTCGGTAAAAGAATAACGTACCTTTAATATAAAGTTTATTTGAACTTATAATTCCAATTCCAACAAGTCAATCCAAAGATATAAGTACACTTTAAAGCAACCCATTTAAAAAACGGCAATTTCATAGAGACCTAATATTATAGTGCAAGTGTATGCGGAAACACTGGAACACCCTGAGTTCCTTTGCTCTTAAAATCCGATGGGGCAGCAATCCGATACGGTGTTGTGCCACCGGTACATGGTGGACATCCCACCCATACTTTTAAAAGTTTTAAGAACACATTTATTGTGCGTACAGCTAAGGAGTGGAATCCCCTGCCGGAGTCTGTTTCCTGATAGCTTTTTTAAGTTAAGACTGCATAGGTTATATTTAAACTTAACACCGACATACAGCTGATTGCTACAGGCTACATTTTATCCCATACAAATGAACGGTCACGTTCACAGGAGCAAATGTGCGCAAACAAGCTAGTCTTACATTACTTCCAGTATCAATTAGTAACAGCAGCATAATATCATAATTATTCTGCGTGTTCATGCCCACAGTACCTGAAACTTGCGCCACAATGCAGCGTGGAGAAGCGAGCTGGTGGTATACCGCAGCTCGCACCTCAGGAGAAGCAGCTCAACATCCTCACGTATGAGCTCAAAGAAACTCTGCTTTGCATCAATGTTAGTTGTTCAATTTTATTTTAAATTTAAGTCAAGAGTGAATAGGTTGCTTCTAAGCAAGCGTGCTCCATCGTAGACCATATCATCGCTTACCATCAGGTGAGACAGTGGTTAGAAGCCTAACCACATTAAAAAGAAATATGCTATAGAGTGCTGCCTATACATTTTACCTGGGCAATACCAGAGGCACATCAGATGCATGGGTGTTGTAGTATATGTGAGAAAGAGTAGGCTACAATAGTATCGTTTAAGGCAAGTCATGCAAGCGTCAATCAAAACCATCAATCATGAATGATGTTTGAATGACGGAATTTTATCGCCATACGTTTTTCGTCATGCAAACGCCAGTCATCGCATTACATGGTAGGTTTTTCGTCAGTCAAAATATTTGACTGTGGCAAAACTGACAGCGAAACCTATCGTGTAATGGACGCCTTAGTGCCAACGCCGCACGGGTGCGCTCTCGCTCGGCAGTCTAGCAGTGACCATCGCTTCGAGCAGACGTCGAAAGTGTGAGTGTTGTGTTAGTAGCGGAGCTGATAATCTGGTATCTCACTGCGTGTTTATTATAATAAGTGTACCAAAAGGTAGGAGGATCCTCTTTGGTCATTGAAGCCGCCCATCTTCTAGCTCGATACTTGCTGCGATCTCCAGTATTCAGTTCTCCAGCTTTCTTGCCTGATGGCCCAAAAATCTGATTGAACAAGTAGGCAATAAATTTTTATCTGATCCAGGTCCAAAGTAATCCTTGTGAAAGAAATTCAAGAAAACGAAACATCTAATAATCATGACGAGCTCAATTATTTTCTTTAAGAAACAATTGTGCGGAATCTGCCCAAGCAGATCTTAAGTTATAAACTGCATTTTCTGACTTCTTGTATTAAAACTAAGGCTAGCTCAGCCTAATCTAGCTTAGTATGGTATAGTATTACTAAATCAAACGCACCAAACCCGTCATATTATCCATTCATCTCCAGCTCGCCAGAAAGGGCCAGCATGCAGTTCGCGACAATTACGTGAAGAGCGGGACCCACAAGTCCATCGTGGAGTACGAACAGCTGGAGAGTGAGCTGCGGGACGAGAGGGCGCAGCAGGCAGAGCTGGACTGCCTCAACTACCTCGCGCAGAAGAATGTAATCGAGCTCTCCAAAAAGGTCCCTACTGAGGCTGATGTGAGTACTCGCAAACGCAAGTAAAGGAGAAAGATTGATTCTGCAATTTCAACCTTTCATGATCTCTGAACTGGCTTTAAAGAATATAAATCAAAATTCTTAGTGCATTCAATCATCAATAAAATTTTGACTCTTGAATGTTTGGTTTTTAATTTACGTAGACCTGGGAGAGATTGTGTTTTAATATTGATAAAGTAAATGTGGCTCAGGATAAAGATCCCTGAATTTTGGCGAAGCCTTTGTCCAGTAGTAGGATGATATAGGGTAGCTAACCAAAACATTGTGAATATTATAAGTGGTCCTTTTGGCTTACTCAAGCAGGCTATGCGAAATTAGTAACTTAGGACTCTATTCGTGATTAGACTCGAGTTTGGAAGATTTAGAGTGAATCTGACAAATACAGTGATACAATACAGAGAGCCAAACCATTTTTAAAATCCTTCCACTCCGTTCCATTGAGTCTCTTAATTTCTAAAAGTTAATGCACAGGAACTAGCAATGATAGAGAACGCCAACAACCGCCTTCGCCGCATGGAGAACAGACTAGACCTGGCTACTAAGAGATTCTGTGTTGTCAACACTGACAACCGACGAGTCAGGGAAGAGATCCATAGACTGCTGGTTGAGAGGTTAGTATTGTTATTCTACTAATCCTACTCATATTATGACTGTGAAACGGTATATAGGATGAAACGGAATGGAATGGAATGGGATGGAATGGAATGGAATGGAATGGAATGGAATGGAATGGAATAGAATGTAATGGAATGGAATGGAATGGAATGGAATGGAAAATATTTAGTCGACACATTAGCAAAAAACAAAAGTAAAAGAAAAGAACAGCGTACATCGAAGGACTGGAACAATTTGCTTGCTGCGGTCTTCCCGTCCAACTAAAATTTAGGTGTCTTCAAGGGTAGAGTGAATAGGCTCTTAATAAACTAGTGCGCCTCACCATCAATGATTGCATCGCTGCTTACCATCAGGTGGGATCGCAGTCAAGCACTGGTTTATATGAATTTAAAAAAAAAAGTAGGTACCTACAGAACTGGATTTGAACTGAACAAACTAGGATAAAATTCGGAACTAGAATGCAAAGAGCAATTGATTGAACACAGGTGAGTTTTAATCAGTAAAAGTGTGACATTACCCTCTGGCACTCAGAGCGAAAGGATAGATGGATTGAAATTCATATTGACCCAATGTGATTCATGTACGTGCTGTTAGAGGATCACTAATAGAGCCGTTTGTGTACCCAGGAACGGCTTCAACATCCAATGGAACCGGACCATAGGCAAGCTGGTGAAAGGGAAGATGTACCTCATGGATATATTCGAGATTGCCTCAGTGGCATTCGCCAATAGGGATGAATGCTGTCGAAAAGTCGAGGCTCTGAAGTGGAAAGGACTATTCCAACTGAACAGGGATATTATGGTTGGGTTTTTGTTTATGGTTTATTAGTATATCTTTTCTTGTACCTATTCGCCGTTTCTCTCTCTCTTTCATTGCACCTACCACTATTTATCTCTGCATCACCCTAAGGTTGACTGGTAGAAAATGCCTAAGGCATTAAGTCCGCCGCTGTACGTTTGTGCATAAAGTATTTAATAAATAAATATTGTTGTACGTATTTGGAAATCTACAATGTATAAAATATTAGATATATAAAACAAATCTTTGTAGTATCGATGTAGTATGTAGTATCTTTGTAGAATCGATGATATGGTATTGCTGAGCCCATCGATCAGCGCACTTAGAAAGCTTCTCCGCATTTGTGAGGACTATGCGGTGGCTCATGGCCTCAGCTAAAATGCAACCAAAAGCGAACTTTTGGTTTTTAAGGCGGGTAACAAATGTTACGACACAGTCCCACCGGTCACCTTGGGGGGCGCTCCGCTTTCCAGAGTGACGCAATTCAAGTACCTGGGGCATTGGGTCACTGATAGTCTATCCGACGATGTGGACATAGAGAGGGAACGCAGAGCACTGGCAGTTCGTTGTAACATGCTGGCCCGTAGGTTTGCACGTTGTACAAAAGAGGTTAAAATCACACTCTTCAGGGCGTACTGCCAATCTTTGTACACGTGCGCCCTATGGGTCGGTTATACAGGGAGCTCGTATAGTGCTCTGCGAGTCCAATACAATAACGCTTTTAGGGTTATGTTGGGACTGCCGCGCTTTTGCAGTGCGTCAGGGATGTTCGCGGAAGCAGGGGTGCCTGATTTTTACGCTGGCATGCGAACTCGAATAGCATCCCTGATGCGGCGGGTGCGCGATAGTTCCAACACCCTGGTAGCTATTGTGGCCGACAGGATGGACAGCCCATATTATCGGGCTGTCCATCCTGTCGGCCACACTGTCAGGCACTGGATCACTGACTCATCGTGCGTCATTTAAGTACATTGATTTTGTCGTTTTTGTATATTTAATTTGTTTGTGTATGTGTACTATATTATGGTTGTGTAAGTAAATGTAATATGTTTGTGTAAATGTATTTTATTTCTGTATGTGTAATTTGTTTCTGTATATGTAATTTGTTTTCTGTGTGTGTAATTTGTTTCTGTATGTGCAATGTTTTATGGACTCTTGATTGTCCGAAATAAAAATTTATTATTATTATTATTATATAGTACTTTAGCTTCTGCCAGCGGCTTCGTCGCCGTAAATATAGCTAAAAAGTAGCCAATGACACAGAATAAGAAATAGTACCTATGACCTCTCTTCAAGGGCGGATCCAGGGGGGGGTCATGGGGGTCATGACCCCCCCCCCTGGGCTGGGTCCAGGACCTAGGTGGACCACTGATTAAAATTGTTAAACAATGTTTTTATGTAATTTTTTCTCACAATATAACGTGAATTTTGGCCCTCCATAATGTACGCTTTTTAATATATAAAAATATAAAAAGTACATCTATAGAAGCCATTTTCGTGCGATGATTTTCTATGATTTTAAATGTGGCCTAAAACCTGATGCGTCATTTGATCGACTTCAAATTGCTTTTATGGATGAAAGTCCTTCAAAAGCAACCATCTATCGCTTGTATAGGGAGTTCAAGCACGGTCGCCTTACTTTGGGGGATGAACAAAGAAGTGGTCGTCCTACGACAGTTGTCACGGAAGAAAGTGTACTGGCAGTAAAAAAAATAATTCAAGAAAACAGCGAATTATATACGAAGAGATTCAGCATACACTGCAGATTGGTTTGGGAAGCGTTCATTAGATTCTACACGAGCACCTTCATGTGAGAAGGATAGTTTGCCGCTGGGTGTCGCACAACCTCACCGAAGCTCAGAAGCAGGCCCGTGTGGACAGGTGCCGTAATATGATTCAAAAATTTGAAGCAGGCTCGTCTCGGCGCGTTTACGACATTGTGACAGGTGACGAATCCTGGATTTATCAATACGATCCAGAAACAAAGCGTCAGTTGACAGTTTGGCTGTTTCAAAACGAAATAACGCCTACGAAAGTGAAGCGATCGAGAAGCGCAGGAAAAATTTTGATCACTAGTTTCTTCACTTTGACGGGGTATCTGATTTCAATTCCATTACGAGACCAAAGGCTGCTTTGGTCTCGTAATGGAATTAAAATCAGATGCTGATCAACGCCGAATGGTATACCACAAAATGCCTGCCAGAAGTTTTGTCTGCAATGAGCAACAAGCGACCGAATACCGGGCTCCGCGGGGTACTGCTTCACCATGACAACGCGCCCGAGCACTTAGCGTTCAAAACGAGGGACTTCCTGGACACCGCACCGGTCAGAGTCTTAGGGCACCCTCCTTACAGTCCTGATCTGGCACCGTATGACTTTTATTTATTCCCTAAAATAAAAAAATCTGCCGAAAGGGATACAGTTTTCATCGCCGGAAGACGCGCTAGCAGCGTTCAAGAAGGCCGTGTTAGAGGTGTCTGCAGCGGACTGGAAAAAATGTTTCGAAAATTGTTTCAGATGCATGAAACTTTGTATAGAGGTTGGTGGAGAGTTCTTTGAAAAGATTTAATAAAAATATTTTATCAATAGAAGTTTTCTGAACTTATTTTAAATTGTGATTTTGAGACGTATCCTAATATAAGAATTTTTATATGTATTATGGCTACACTACATGTTAGTGTAGCGACAACGGGAAGATCTCTCTCGTTACGAAAAATCAAATTATGGCAAGAAGCTTCAATGGTCGAATGTCTAACCGGACTGGCACTTATCCATGTCCATAAAAACGTAGCGTATCGTACGTTCTTAGCGTGTCGATGGTAAAACTAATTAAATTCCTTGCCTGGCCCAGTATTCATAACAGGTAACAGGGCACGTCATGCAGGATGGAAGGTGGGACATAGTCTGTGGAGAGACACTGCACAAACACTGAAGGTCGGAACCGTTCAGGAATCCCCATCTGTGGAGATTGTCTTTGCTGCGCCCAACCTGTGTACGGAGTCTGTTTAGAGTTTTCCAGATTGGCCATGGTAACTCGTGTCCAGGAAAGAGCATCACACCCATCTCAAAGTAAAACCATATGGTTTAACTTAGAGATGGGCTCACGCTTACAACAATTTTTTTACGACTTTTAAGTCTCAGGGGTACCGAGCTGTAATAGTGCATTGAATGGCGAGGGTCGTTTTGTTGTTTCGTTCTTTCTATGTGGCTAGCCAGCCAGTCCTGCGAATTTCTGGGGGTGCAATGCCGATTAGTGGATACAGCATTCGTACCGGAGTCGGCATAAGGCAACCAGTGGCAATTTGGCACGTCTCATTATGTGCTGTATCTACTATGTTAGAGTGGGTGGAGCGACTCCATACTGGACAGGCATATTCACCAGCGGAGAAGCGGAGCGCCATTCCAGTTGTTAGCAGAACTTGGGGAGACGCCCCCATCTAGTGGATGTTAGGCGACGTAGCAGGTTGTGTCTCGTATGCACCTTCCGCTTAACGTTCTTGCAATTATTTCTGTAGTTGAGAGACCTATCCAGAGTGATAAAGAGATATCTTGGATGGGGTTTATGAATGATTGGTACCACCTGCCATGAGATATTGAGCATTCAACCCGCTTGTCTGTCACAAAGGTGAAAGACGCACATTTTTGAGGGATTTGCTTTAAATGCATTAGCAGTATAATACTGGCAAAGATCTGAGAGAGCTGTGGTAAGGTTGGCCTCAATCTCCTCAAAATCAGTGGATCGGCAAGTTAATGCCAGTTCGTCTGCATACAGAAAGCGGGTTGTGTTAGGGCTCACCGGTTGGTCATTGGTGTAAATGTTAAACAGCAAGGGGGCTAGAATACTACCTTGTGGCAGTCCATTTTTTTGAGTTCGCCACTAGCTTTTCTCGTTACCATTGAAGTAGATGGAATGATAACGCATTTCGGGAGAAGACGTAAAAGAAAAATTGATTTTTTTATCTAAATAATAGGTATTTTTAAGAACAGTACATACATCGATAAAATAGTAGGTATTTTATTGATGTATGTATTTTTACCCGTGTCTATTATTATCAAAATTAAATCATAACTTCTTATGACTTGACCATGACTATGTGACCCCCCCCTGGCGCCAAAGCTGGATCCACCCTTGCCTTTCTTGGGGATCAAGCTAACTCGCATGAGCAAATCAATAGCATAATTTTTACTAATTTATGTTAATAATGATGTCAACACTTAGCAATATAAGGCAATTCCAAGATTATAAGTAGGTATACTTAGAACTTACAGAGAGATAGGAACTGAAGGTTGCCCACAGCTTAAAACCCAGCAGCCCATCAACCCAACAGGGGTTTCGATATTTAGAAGATAAGTCGCTAGCTTATTACATAAAAATAGACTTTCTTCTACCATACCCAACAATGACGTAATTATTCAATTATAATGACATGACTTATTATTAATTCAATACAATCCCAATCTTTATTACAATAATATTTAAGTATATTTTATTAATTGATTCATATTTATTAATTAATAGGTTAATAAATGAGCCCTATTTATTGATTTATTAATAGGATCGTCAACATTACATGCACTGGGAATTTACAGGATCTTTATAAAACTCCATTTAAGTGCTGCAACACTTACAATCACTACATTAACACAAAACATTTGATTGTAAAACACATAAGATTAATGAATTATCATTGCATAAGATGTCAAGCCTTCATTCTTACAGAAATATTTGTAAGCCACCATAGTATGGATATCCTGCCATACCGCTCGAACCACATTTTTTTATATTTTTTTTATTTATTTATTCATAACAATAAACAATGTGTTGAATATTACATCATTTTAAAATAATATTAAAATAGAACATTTAAGCAAAACAATTTATAAAATTTAAATAAAATAATGTAAAATATTGAGTCAAATCATTAAACATATGTCTACAAATAAATCTAATGTCAAATGTCGGAAAATGGAAATTGTAATATATATTGTACCATATTCTGATAAATCAACATTTTTGATTTTATTTGATTTTGACAAAAATGCAAATGAATGCGATGCTACGTCGCATCGTAAAAATCTACGAGCTCACACGACGCATCGCAAGAACTTGCGAATTGGCCCTGTACCATGACGTTTAAAGTAAGATTGTTTCATTCTTATTTCCAGTGTGGGTAAGAGATGGCACTAGACAACCTGTATAGCTCTGTCTCTTACCCACACTGAAATAAGAATGAAACAATCTTACTTTGAACGTCTTGGTTACCCCGTTGATTCGCATTGCACATTGTTTGGTCACCTGAACGGATGCTTTGAAGCATGAAATCGCATCCCAGTAATTAGCGTCTCAGGTTTCTGTGATGCGGCGTCGAATTGCATCGCAGCGCAGTTTTGTGTTGTAGCACAAAGATGTAACAGACGATTTAGCTGTTTTATTACATAAGTTTTTGTTAACATGTTTGCAGAGAACCTCAAGCGTCGAAAATATAAATATAGGAAAAATAACCTTGTTGGTAGTTATATTTTCGAGCCGTTTGGAGTTGAATTTCTCGGATCGTGGGGTCCGAGTGCTCACAAATTATTTATAGAACTTTCAAAACGCCTTGTTGACACTTCGCGTGACCCAAGGGCTGGCTTTTACTTCGGACAAAGGATAAGCATTGCCATTCAGCGTGGCAATGCCGCCAGTCTTTTGGGTACATTACCAGTCGACAGCGATGTGGAGGAGTTTTTCGACGCCGTACTTTAGATTGCTTTTTTTAGTACTTTAGGGCTTTTATTTTTTTATTTTGTAAGTTAGTTCTAGTTTCTGTTAAATAAATATAATAACAATTTTACATGTTTGCAGGAAATGCAATCTTTTGAAAGTGATCTGAATCACCTGGCAAAGCTGGAAGAGTTCTTGCGAGTAAAAGGTTCTCGAAGGATCTGCGAGGCGGATGAAAAGGAGGAGATGAAGCGGCTAGAAGAGATGCAGGCTTGCGAACGAGACATCGCTTGGCACGATAAGTTGCTTGAAGAAATATTTGTAAGTAAAGAATAATTATAATCATTCTCTGATCCTTCAACATCATCCTCCGTAGCCCGACTTCGCTCATTGACTTCTGTTCATAGTCCGGAGCGAGGAGGAATAGCAGGCGGTCGCCTCTTTCTGTGAAGCAGTAATGCTAGCGAAGGAGACAGCCGCTCGCGTGAGGGAACGGCCCTCACGCCCCAGCCGGGATCCCGATCCCGATTTCCAGCCGCCGTAGGCGCATTTTTGCGGACGGTAAGCAATGGGTAGCCCGCCGTCCGGCCGTCCGGTAACCGTCCGTACCGAGCTGGAGTCGTCGACGGCGCGTAGTGTTCCACGTGCGTCTCAAAGAGATGTCAGCAGACCGTAGTAGGGGCCCAGCAGGGTCGAAGCCTACTGGAGCTATGAGTTGTGCGAAAGTGTACCCTGGGGCTCTAGAAAGAAGGCAAAGAAGGAACAGGAGTGAGTTTTATTCAGTAAAAGTCTGACACGCCCTCTCGCACCGCCCAAGACCGGGAGAAGTCATTGGATGATTTCCCACCTAAAAAAAGGGCCTTACCATGACATGTTAAAATGTCAAGCGTGCGAGTGAGAAAGAAGGATGGAGCTATACACCCTATATAGCTCCATCCCTATAACAGTTCAGTTTACGTCGTGAAATGTATCGCGTTAAGACCTCGACACAGTATAGATATAGGAACAGTACGGAAACTATCTACAAATGTTCGAAACGGCTCACTCACACAAACATACGCATCGACGAGACTCAGCGGCATTCGCTACTGACAGGACCGCGAGAAACGCTTAGGAGTCTCGTCGATGCGTATGTTTGTGTGAGTCGAGTGTGCCGTTTCGAATATTTGTAGGTAGTTTCCGTACTGTTCCATATTTCTATACTGTGACCTCGTGCTAACACGGCTTGTCTCACTAGTAGGTAAGTCTATATGGGATGGTGCAACAAGTTTTCAAGTTCAATTCCATCCTGTCAACCTTCACGCTGTGATTGACTCGGTTTTCTTTTACACAATCCATCCATCTATTTGCCAATTTGAAACAATGATTTTTTGACTTATTCGATCGGAAAGGCCAACTCATAAGCTGTTAAGCCAGGTATCCACTATGTTCGAGAACTAACTGTGCTCCGCGCTTCTGCAACCGCTGTGATGGAGACGGTACGTGCATCTACATAGGAAACATGCATGCTCCACATTCCCCGAACATTTTTCATCCGACCTCTCCCTTTATCTGAGTGAGGAGCGTGATACGTACGCACTAAACGTGGTATTTTGCTCACGTCCACGAACAGACTGAGCTCCCCTTTGTGTTCGCCCAAAAACTGCCTCCGATTAGAGCACTGAGCGCGGAGCGCGCACCGTTACACGCTCCTTCTCCCCTAGCCAAGTTACCACCGTTTCGTTTTGATTCTCTTTTCGTTGATCGCCTCGAGTCGGCCACGCCTCCTATTCCTTTGTTCTGACCACGTGAGTGAGCGTTGAGATGACGTCAGAACAAAGGAATCGGAGGCGTGGCCGACTCGAGGCGATCGACGAAAAGAAAATCGAAACGTAACGGTTGTAACTTGGCTAGGGGGGCAGGAGCGCAAACATATCCACTATGCGGAGCGCAAGAGGGCTTTACTCCGTGCCGCGTGCGTTCAAGTTTTCAAATAAATGCGGTTTTCAGGCTTACGCTGGTTCCGACAGAGTTGAGTCGATTATCAACCGCTTTCAAATCCATGAGATCGAGAACTTCTCCTGTTTCATTCTGCTGTGTGAAGTTCTGCAGGAGGCCATCATGCTCAGGAAGGAGGTGGAAACATTGAGGCAAAATGTTTGTGAGTCTTTTTTTGTGCCATCATCTTCAATCACTTACCTAGTGGAGTTTTATAGAAATATCGATTTATTTTTTCAGTGATAGTAGCGAAGTAGCTTTTGAAAGAGATTAAAACCCCAAAAATAATATGGTGGCGATATCTATGACGCCTTATATAATAATAATTTAAATTTTATTTCAAACGAACGTCCGTAGTAGTAGTAGTCACACGGTATACGGTGCTTAATTATAAATTACTTACTAGCTAACCCGACGAACTTCGTACCGTCTAATAGTAAGGATAACGCCATCTACTGGTATTACCATAACAACATAATTCATTTAAAATAGACATTTTAATTAGAGATGGCGTTGTATTCGGATATTTTTTCGTGATTTTTTCCATTTTTTCTCACCTCCGCCGTTCAAACCTTTCCTGGACTATCTCGAATATTTCAAGACCAAAATTAGCCAAATTGGTCCAGCCGTTTTTGAGTTTTAGCGAGACTAACGAACAGCTATTCATTTATATAATTATATATGTAGATTATAAATAAAATATAGGAACTAAAATTCAAAATCCTGTTTCGCGCTCTCCACGCGATCAGAACATTTATAACAGTCTGAAATCAACTTCCGGGCAGTTGACTGGACGAGACATTACACCCGTCTGCGTTTGCGGGACTTTAAACCTGTTTTTCATACTTCTTCCCGACGTGATTACCACCTAGGTTATCTTGAAATTAAATCTCTTTATAAAAATACATTACGAGTAGATATATCAGCCCCCCTAGTCAAGTTACGACCGTTTCGTTTCGATTCTCTTGCGTCGAACGCCTCGAGTAGGGCACGCCTCCGATTCCATTGTTCTGACCACGTGACTGAGCGTTGAGATGGCGTCAGAAACAAAGGAATCGGAGGCGTGCCCTACTCGATTCGTTCGACGCAGGAGAATCGAAACGAAACGGTCGTAACTTGGCTAGGGGGGCAGTTTTGATTTAAATTAAATTACCATTACAATATGTTACATCACCTTTACTTTAGTCGAACACTTTTTACGTTTTTACCCCAAATATACATTCCCATGAGACATTCTCAGCCTTTATATGACGGTCACATACTAAGCAGGCTTAGGAAAAACATAAAGAAGCGAAGATCGGCGAGCTTGACAGCAGACATGCTCGCGAACACGCTACAATTGCGGCGATAAGACCTCACATTGCATTGAAGAGTGGTTACAGAAACATCATGGCGTCCTCACTTTCCGCCTAAGGCAGGTCCGTACTGGACACGGTTGTTTCGGGAGATTTTCGTTTCGGATTTGGCGGGTAGAACCGCCCAGATGTTATCATTGTGCGGATCACCTGGAGGACACGGTGGAGGTACTGCCCCACTTGACCGGAGCACCGTCGTACTCGTGGAGGCGATCGGTAGCGGTGACCTCTCGCGTTCGGTCCTAGTTCAAGCCGTGGTCCGGAGCGAGAGGGAAGAGGAAAGGTTCTGTTTTCTGCTAATGCTGGCCAGTCTTTTCGTTGGGAGTCAAACTCATCCCATTATCTTCGCCTTAGTCTGCCGTGATGACGGACGACATGATGTTTCAATAAAATTCATGGAGCCGTGGAGTTTCTTGCATATTCTTCTCCATAGAGATCTACGCTTTAAACTGTGCAATTTAAACCTAAAAAAAATAAACTATTTAAACCTAATTAGCATCATTTTTTTTAATGATATTAACTAGTGCTTGACTGCGATCTCACCTGATGGTAAGCAAGGATGCAATCGTTGATAGTGAATCGCACTAGCACCCTTTTGAGTACCGTAATTAGAGACACAATAGAAAGACAATGACCGAGCGAACGCCGGCGTTCGCTCGGGGTTTAATGAAATGAATGAATGAGCCTATTCAATCTAGCCTTGACAGCTAAATTATAATCGGACGAGAAGACCGCTGCAGGCAAATTGTTCCAATCCTTCAATTTACGCGGTATAAACGACGAGGCGAAACGCTTTGTCGGGACCGAAGAAGTTTATTTGAAATAAATTCTTTGGTTTGATTTAAACCATTCCCTAGCAAAGACTAGTTAGTAATGATTTCTCATTTCCAGTTGACCAGCGTGATGTAAACGAGGCTCGGGAAGAGAGGGAAGACAAGAGACTAGCGATGATGACGAAGCAGGTGGAGGTCCTTCGAGCGAGCACGCAAATGAAACAGGACGCCAACAATATGGCTGATGCCACTACGTTAAAGGTGTTGAAAGGCATTGATGATCTTGTTCGGTAAGCACTTATGGCACAGAAAAAATATACAACCGTTTATGTCACAAAAAACGTATATTTCGACACTCTCAAGGGAATCAAAATCCCGTTGACCCAGTATCCTGAAATTTGGCATATAGCAAGGTCTTATTGCACAGGTATAGGAATAAATCTGAAAATAGTAAATTTGCTGTTACCTACGGCTACGTCACAAAAAAAAAAAAAATTTGGATTCGGAATAATCTTCGAGGCTCCATTCGGAAATTGTAGTTTGTACGGAAAACCCTAATCCGACTCGCACTTGCCCAGTTTTTTTTTCGCAACGAAACCCCCACCCTAACCGGGGTCCTTAATTTTTTTTCTTTTCTTTTTTTTGTTTTTTAATGACCTAGTCACTTGGACCTTTAAGTGTATCACATTAGAATGCGGGTGCAACACGTTCTAATATTTTTGTAGTATTTGGCAGCAAATGTATCGAGTCAACCTTCTCGGCAAACTTCGCTGAGGTAGACAACACTACGATAAAATTCTCAGCTCCATTTTACCGAGATCGCGCCTGTTTCAATGATTCCACATATTGTCCAGTTGCGCAGACACTTGAAATACAAAACTACACCAATTTTACATCACAATATCCACTAAGAATCAATTTGCGAACAATTAAAACAGCCGCTGAACTTCACTCGAAGAAATCCCGCCAAAATACTTGATAACGTTTCAGGTCAAAATAACTAGCGAAATAAATAATTTGCACGCTTGCTTGCAGGCAGAATACAGTGACTTTTAGGGAGCTTTTAGGTTATAAGATCTTTCCTTGTTAACAATGTATTTCTGGCAAATAAACGTTTTGATTTGATTTGATTTGAAACAATGCATATATATTTCTGTTTTTTGGTAGCTTTATTTTTAAGAAAAAAAACAACACTACGTATAAAATTAAATAAATCTTCTACAGATTAGCGAGATGTGACTGCACCCCACTTCTGTCTCTCCTCGGTAACCACAAGGAGGTGACCAAGTGGAACGTCTCCAAGTTCCTCAGGATTCTGGAGGCGGAAGTCAAAAGTCTCATCCAAGTTGTGTACGGCGCCGTCAAGGTTTGTTAAATAGGTATTACAAAAAAAAAAATTGCGCACAAAAATATTACAGTGATTTGACAATTCAAATACAAATACAAAAAGTTTATTTGTGTCCACAGATACAATTTAGTTGTTACAATTGTATTATATTAGTGTGTCTACACAAAGGCGAGCTTAACTCAACAATGAGTTTTCTCCCAGCAAACCTTTGTTACCTTTGAATCTTGTGTGAGATACTGAATAAAATAATTAAGGCTCTGTCTGTTTATAAAATATATACTTCAATCGCATCTTCTAAATCTAAACCTACAATGCGTTCCAAATAAGAATAGGAATGACGCCATGTTGTGACGTCACGTCATACTGTCAAATCGCAAGAAATTGGGCAAAATTGAAGAACTCAGAGATGAGCAAAATTGAAGAACTGGATTCTGATTAAACTATTTTCGTTCACAGTTCGTAAATAAATTAAATTATAAAATTTTCTTGTTTTGCTCACCATAATAATTCTTCGATTTGACAGTGTGACGTGACGTCACTACCTGTCAATCGATCCTATTCTTATTTGGAACGCATTGTACTAACACAGAGGGTGATAAAAGAGGAAAGTTTGTATAGGTATGTCGTGTCCAGATCTTAGAAATTGATCACTTCAAGAAATGGCAAAGTAAAACTGGCCAGATCGTTTTAAACGTTAAACTTTGATGCTATTTCAATTTTCGTTTGGCCTACTTTCTTTAAACCTTTTATTATAATTGAAATCTTACATCAATGATATGGCCAAAAAGGCACATTGACACATCATCAAACGTTAACGTTTAAACGATCAGGCCTATTGGCTAACTTTTTCAATAACAGTTGACAACTAGCATTCGTTGCACACTAAACTTAGTTGTCAACTGAGAATTTCATAACATTGGTATTACGTATCACACAAGTGACTAACAAACTACGGTGGAAATGTGGTGAATTATAAAAATTTACGGTGCCTATTGTGACCACTTTAAAATTTTATCGACTATTATACAGCTTCAAAAGCTTACACAATCGCAATTTTAAAAGTATCGATACAATAACATCTGTCAAAACGTGATACGGTGGCTATCGAAGGCACCCAGTGGCTAATGACGTCACTGCAGTTGGTCACTGAAGATAGGCAATACGAAACTAGCTGTTTGACAGTTCAATGATGCACATTGTTAACAAGTGATCATCACTTGAACTGTCAACAGAGTTTCGCAATAGCCCCGCAGATCGTTTAAACAGTGTTCAGTGTGCAACGAATGCTAGTTGTCAACTGTTTTGAAAAAGTTAGCCAATAGCCCCCCTGGCCTGTTTTAGTTGCCCATATCATGAAGTGATCGATTCTAAGATCTGGCCACGGCATAATATAGGTCCCTATATTGCACCCGTGCGAAGCCGGGGCGGGTCGCTAGTGGAATAATACGAGTAATATGACAAAGTATATGTGGAACCATGGAGGAGTTTCGGGCTGATGTTTTTCAACCAGGCATGCATTACCCATCACCATCCACTCGATTTGGAATTGCTATTTCTGGAAATCGACAGCGAGGATATCGAATAAATAAATCTAAAGATATATTACAAGTTTTCCAGAAATACTTCCAAACAGACATTAGCTCAGCATAATGTCATGTGGCAACACTTACATATTACCCACCTTGTTTGAAACGTTGATTTTCAGCTGCAAAGGTGTTGTTTCTTATTATATTCTTGTCAATTTAGAAATATCCATATTTTTTCGATAGCCACCAGCTCCAACGCCTAAAGCCCGCAAATTATCAATTCCTGGAACAACGAAACTAGTAGCGGATCCACGCGTAGAGATCCTAAGACCGAACAGGATTGAGAAGCTCGTCCCTTACCAGCCTTGTGCATAGTAAGTTACACACACCTGCCTATAACTTGCAGAATAGTATGCAAGAAAGTTGCATGCCATGGCATAGGTATACATTGCTTGGTGTATGCCATGGCATGCAACTTGAACGAAATACACATGTCTGTAGGTGACAAAAAAATATGCAAGTAGCATGCATGCCATAGTGACATCCAACAAACAGAACTTGTTATGGCATGCCAGTTACTTGCATACTTTTGTGCCAGCATGTATATTTTGATAGACGGATTATTCAGTACTATCTATATCTTGCTCCACAGTCGTTAACGTCAAAAAGACTTAAACTGCTACAGCCGTACCTGTCAAAATGATCTAAAATTGCAGTTATCTTTTTCGTTTTAGTTGCGTGGAGGACTACATAATGAACTTGGTGTTTGAGACTCCAGCAGTGCCAGCTGATAAGGAATACGTCGATTACATTTTCCACCTCGAAGATGTTAACACCAAATTCGACATTTACACCCTAACTATACCTGCGTAAGTATAAAACACAAACCCATTGAAAAAAAAATTGTACCACTGTTTTCCTTCGCTGTGAGCCGTTCAAGCATCCGCCAAGGTATTGTCGATTTATGATAAAACAAAAAATATTTATGCACTAGTGCATCAGGCAACAGCCAATACATTAAATCGTTGGTCCTGAGCATGATCTCTCTCCGGTCGTGTTGGATAACTGTCCCATTCACTCGTAAAAAATGCTTAAGGTATTAAATCCACCTTTGAAAGGATTATTGATGGAAGGATTATCTAAAAAAACATTTTCTTTGCAGTAAACGCCACCCATTCCGAGAAAAGAAAGACTAATCAAGGGCCAAGGAAATTAATATATTATTATTATATCATTCTGCAAACTTGATATTATTATATTGTAATCATTGTTGAATCACAGCTAAGCTGTTTACAGTAAAAATAAGGTTGTAACAATTGTATATTTTTGGTAAATAATTTTTTGACTTATTATTCTGGATTCTTTGTGAATGTATTGTAAAAAGTGATAAATAAATATAGTGACGTATTTTTGGTGTAGTTTTCATATTAATAAATCATAAACATCACAAACTGTGACGATAACGAACTTAAATGTAATTTTAAATTGCGAGGACTACAGCTGTCAAATTCGTTAATTTGAAAATATAGTAGTAATTTTATTTTTTTAACGGCAACATTGAGACCTTTTTATTTACTTGCAACATTACATATTTTGTTATAACTTGGCAACACTGAAATACATTCGTATTTCCAGCTTAAAAAATTATCCCATAAATATTGAAAAATAGCTTGATTAATTTACCAGAAATTGAAATTAAGATAATACATAACTTAATTCAAATGCTTCGTAACTACGTTATACTATAATGTATACGTCGAGTTGTTTTATTATTTCTTTACTTCTGAATAATACACTTATAATAATTTTTTTTTATTGAAATGCGGCTTATTATGTTTCGTAAATTCAATAACAGTTATTACAATAATACCTGAAACAATAAAATTCGACGACTTTCTTTCCATTTCTTCATTTCATTACATTACATTTATATAATTATTTATAAAATTGCGGGGAAACGTGAATATAAAGCTGGGAACACCGATGATGTGTTTCTCTTGTTTGTGTGTGTGAGTGATGTCTCCGCCATTGAAATTCATTTTAGCCGAGAATTGAAATAGGTTGTACCTTTCACAAATCGGCAAATATCTTCATAATCTTTCTTCCTTTGCCTGTTCTATTTAGCTATATTCCGTGCACCACAATTATATCAAATGGCAGACAGAGACACAGATGAGTTAAACATCGATAATGTAATAAAAAAATTATTAAAAGGTAAATGTTGATACGGTTTGAAATAAACAAAGTTACAAGTGTTTTTACCTTTGAATCAGTGAAATCTTAATAATAATGGTGTAAGAAAGTGATAAAAGTGTGGAAAAGTTGTGTTTTTTACGTGTTAGTGATATGTTTACGTTTGTTTTCAGTTCGGGGCGAAAAGCCTGGAATGAATGTACAGTTAACGGAAATAGAGATCAAAGGGCTATGTTTGAAATCGCGAGAAATATTCTTGTCACAACCGATATTACTTGAATTGGAAGCGCCGCTAAAAATTTGCGGTAAGTACTTGATCCTAAGACGATTTTCTAACCAATACTGCTACTTTCCAATGCTACCTTCCACTTTCGAAATGATGAAACTGCATTTTTCGCCGTTTATGTCATTGTTAAACTTTTTTAATAGGTAAAAATCGTTATAAACTCTTGTTATTTGAAGGTATTTTGGCGAACACTTTATAATTACCCTATTTTAACTTCTTGAGTAGCGTAATTAGAGACACAATAGTAAGACAATGGCGCACGACCGCCGGCGTTCGTGCGGGGATCAACAGCTTAAACCATATTCTTGAAGTTAAACTTGGTAGGTTAGAGTAACCGTTTTTATCTTGATTTCTTTGACACATTCTTGAGACAGTTCTTGAGTATTAATTATTATTATCAACGATTTTACATAAATAAATACTACATAATAAATCTAAAACATAATTGTCAAAGAAAAATAATCCCTTTACCACTAAAATATAAAAATTAATGCCTAAACCATTTCACAAAATTTCTAAGCCCTTGTTGGGATATAATCTAAAGGGTATATTATTATACACTTGATAAGGCCAGGGTCATCAGTGTTACCTAAATAATATTGTAGATATTTGTTTTGTGTATAAATCCTATCAGTCAATCTGCCAGATTTATCAAAATTACCATAAGGGTGATCTGTCATCTTTTTTTTAATGAGTATATATCTGTAGAGTTTCTTGCTGCTTCTTGTCTATAGCTCCACTGTATAGAGGCATATGTGAAATAAAATATTTTGAATTATTTATTTATTAAAACTTCATGGAACACAAAGATACGAAGGCGGACGGACATAATGCATTAGGCAATGAAAATTAAAAAGTGCAATGGAAAATAGAATGGCTTCCAATTTATGTTACTATAACATAGAAAATACTTTCAGCTTACCTTTTTTTATGAATAATCATTCAATAGTTCTCAGGGTAATCTAGCAGCATAATATCTCATAATCTAAGTATTCTTCATTTTATGTTTACTTACATTTTATGCTTAATTAATATATTCTGTCACACAAGTTTGCAAAACCTTGATTTTGTTAATGAACAAAGTGCACTTCCATTCATGTTGATTTTAAAATTAAATGTTTTTCTGAGCACTACTATTTTGTGTATTAAGTTCAACCTTGTATAATCTATATATATAAAAGGAGAAACTGACTGACTGACATATCAACGCACAGTCGAAACTACTGGGACCAGGAACCTGAAATTTTGCACAAGGCTCCCTCTTATGACTTAGGGGAGCACTAAGAAAGGGTTTTCCAAAATTCAACCCCTAAAGTGATGAAACGGGGGTCCAAAGTTTTTATGGCGAAACCTACTTTATCGCGGGCGAAGCCGCTGGCAGAAGCTATATGGAATAACATCATTATCGTGGTCTTGCCCTGATCTAAATTTATACCACTCCAAGCCCCAATAATAAATATAACCCTCTAAGCCAGCCATGTGAAATACACAACATTCATACATTCCAACAGTATTAAACAAAGGTGCAGTTATCAGTAATGTTTCACTATTATCTACAATGATTAATTTGGGAATGAAATCTAGTCATTTTTATATGCCTTCCCCATATTTTTGTGTATGAAACTTAATTTTTAGCAACAATTTTGTTTATTCATCAGTTCACTTAATAATTACTGAATGGATGTGGAATTGTCACTGATATTATTGATAATAGATGAAGAGTTTTAATGCTGCTTTCTGTGATTGAACACCCCCCAAATGAACTAATCCATGATAATAATATTTTTTTTTATTGACACAAAAAAAAAAAGCTGCAAAACTGGAGCCCAGTGTCTTCATCCAGTTCAAGTGGTACATTTGATAACATATTATACATAGTGCAGTACATTAAATGATAAAATTATATCACACAAGATATACTGCTATGATCATGGAATTTGTGAATACCAGCCCCATGCAATGTAGTCTTAACCTCCTGCCCTGCATTCAAAAATAACCAGACTAGAGTTGAGTTGCTACTGCAACCATTCAAAAATGCTTTGAGTAGCAACCCAGGGTCATTCTTTTATAACTCGAGTAGCTACCCTAGAGTTAACCCAACTAACTCTAACTTCGGAGTTACACCAACCGCCATAAATGACACTTGCTTGGCTTTGACAGTTGAACTCTACATTCGTATTAAAAGAGGCATTAGAGTTAACTCTAACCTCATTTTTGAATGCAGGGCTGAATGACATTATGTAAAATATTAATCAACAGTGGTGATGGTGGGTGACCAGTAGTTTTAACCTTTAAGAATTTTTTTGAAATTTGAAGTGTTTTGTTTTTCTTTATTTGATGTGTCTCTAATTACGGTATTCGAAAGGTTAATACTAAAAAAACTAATTTTGATAGTTCTATGTCCAAGTCCCAGGGAAAGAGAAGTCTTTCAACAATCATATTGTTGGCCTAATTATCAGAATGTGTATCTCCTAGATGAACTTGGTCAGTTGCGCCTTTTTACTTTAACGTAATGTGGCCAGAATCTTAGGTTATTCTATAGCTAATATCATAATATACTAATATTATAAAGCTGCAGAGTTTGTTTGTTTGTTTGTTTGTTTGAACGCGCTAATCTCTGGAACTACTGGTCCGATTTGAATGTTTCTTTCAGTGTTGGGTAGTCCATTTATTGAGGAAGGCTATAGGTTTTTTTTTTCAAAATTAGGGATCCGTAATAAAATTGCTATTTTGTAACACAAGGTGTAAAATCGAAAACCTATTTTTGCGTGCGCTGCAAAAACTATTGACAATAGAACAAAATGATGTACTACGGGTTTGTAGATCCCATTAAGACCTACAAAAAAGTCCGCGAGAACATATATCTAGCTATCATGGTTTAATCACAATAATCGATTTTGTATTCAAAATAATTATTAAATCGTCTGAAGAAAAAAAAACCACGTTAAATATGTATCGTAATATTAATCTTTATCGAAATTAAGCATTATGTTATCAAGAGTATTTATGTAGAAGTAAAATACTTTTTGTTTCATCTCAATCGGATATTTCGTTTAAAAGTTATCACGTGTGTAAGATGTTAAGAGTTGGTACTTATTAATGAGTTATGGGCCATAGAGTTTTTTATCAACATAAAATCCTGTAATAATCTTTTTTGAAATATATTTGTTGATGAGATCAAGAAGATGCAGTCCATTATCCACAGGAATTTCTTAATTCTTTAAACCCGAGTGGCCTCCCCCCACATTCTCTCAAGTTAAAAATTGGTGCCCCAATTATTTTACTTAGAAATCTTAAGCCACCAAATTTATGTAACGGGACTCGACTTCAGGTTAAATTTCTTCGCAATAACGTGATCGTTGCAACAGTTTTGACTGGTCCAGCGGTTGGTCAAACAGTACTTATACCTCGGATCCCAATGATTCCAAATGATTTGCCTTTTCATTTTAAAAGAGTCCAATTCCCAATTAAATTATCTTTTGTCGTAACGGTAAATAAATCACAGGGGCAAACATTTAAATATGTAGGATTAGATTTACGGCAAGACTGTTCTTCGCACGGCCAACTATATGTCGCGTTGTCAAGATCAGGTTGCGGAAACAATCAATATATTCTTCTGCCACAAGAAAATAAAACGAAAAATATAATTTACTCAGAAGTACTTTAAAATAATATTTTAACCCGGTTTAAAGTGGACGGACACTCCCGCCTATAGTCGTAATTCTTATGTGGCTGTATGTCGAACAGATAGACAGCGATTGCCTGCGACTTATACAATTTAACTTAATCTATATTTTTCTTAATATTATAAAGCTGAAAAGTTTGATTGTTTGTTATGAACGCGGTAATCTCGGGAAATACTGATCTGATATGAAAACTGTTTAAATATTCAATAGTCCATTTATTGAGGGAGGCTATATTTATCTCGGTATTTCCACGGAAACGAGAAAAACGCGGGTGAAACCGCGGGGCACAGCTAGTATCATAATATTATTTATGGTGGAAGCTTCAACCGCATGACTCGCAAATTATTATTAACCATTTTATTGAAAATATTATTGTTATTGTGTCAGATTCTATTTGATTTTCGCATTTCATAAATTATCTTAGCAATAACTCGGTGACATCATGAACTTTCATTATTTTGTTTCAACTATTGTGATAATTCAACACCGAAAGTGGTAATAGCGCAACTGTATTATAGGTATTTTTGTACTCTTTTTTTTATAATTTTGTATTCTTACCTTTTATTGCATTGCCTGTGTTGATAAACGACTTTGTGACAACTCGGACACCACCAAATTTATTAAAGCTATTTAGTAGGTACAGTCAGATAAAAAAAGAGTCTTAAAATATAATATAAAATTTATTACCTGAAGTTGCCGCCTTAAATCCAGCCTAAATTAGTTTTGGTAATGCTTTTTATATATATTTATTTATATTTGAAAACTTTTTATCTGACTACTAAACAGTGTGTGTTTGAATCGTCAGTAAGTCGAATAAATTTTATTCTAGAAATGCCTGCATCAACTGGTCCCATAATTCTGGTCCAAACTTCATAATACGTGTGCCTTCTAATTATGAGCAAGGGACGTTGGCCCTGAGATGGTTAATTTTTTTTTATTATGTTGGCTTGCGTTTGACCACTATCTCACCTGATGGTAAGCGATGATGTGGCCGACGATAGAGCACGCTTGCCTAGAAGTTTGACCGGACGAGCAGCCATCAATAACCACTCGGATGGATCGCCCCCTCAAGAAGTCTGCGATCCAGTCACACAGACCAGTGGGCAGACCGAAGGAAGGAAGCTTAGCAATAAGGCTATCATGCCAGACCCTGTCAAAGGCCTTCGAGATATCAAGGGAGACTGCAAGTGCTTCCCCATGCTTCTCGATGGCCTCGCTCCAGATGTGAATGGCATACGCTAGAAGATCCCCAGTTGACCGATTTCGGCGAAAGCCGTATTGACGATCACTGAGGATATCATTAGCTTCTAGGTATGCCAGGAGCTTATTATTGATCACTCGTTCCATACTCTTGCAGAGAATGGACGTTACCGAGATAGGTCTGTAATTAATGCCGGGGTCCCTCAGGGGTCGGTACTCTCGGCAACACTGTTCTTGCTGCACATAAACGACCTTCTTAAACCCGGTACCTTTGGGTATGCAGACGATAGCACTGTTGCTGAGAGATACGCGTCCGATGCACGTGCTAGTGGGTCACAGATCCAGTCTTTCCGAGAGGCTATGGTTGAACGCTTGAACTTTTCCTTGAAGGCAGTATCCGACTGGGGCGATGCCAATCTGGTCAAGTTCAATGCTGCTAAAACCCAGGCGTGTCTTTTTTCCGCCAAACGGAGCCAATTCCACCCGGCTCCATCATTCCGGGGTGTAACCGTGCCGATAACCAGTGACCTTGAGCTTCTTGGGGTAACGTTGTCATCTACCCTCAATTTTTGCTCTTTCATCGAGGCTAAAGCTCAACAGGCTGCCAGAAAATTGGGGATCTTGGCCAAGGTGAGACAGTACTTCACGCCGGAACAGCTGCTCAAACTTTATCAAGCGCAAGTTCGATCGTGTATGGAATACTGCTCTCATCTTTGGGATGGGTCTGCCAAATACCAGCTTGATGCTCTGGAGTCGATTGAGAAGCGAGCCAAGAGAATCATCGGTGATGATGCACTTGTCGAATCAAAACTCCAAAGCCTTGAGCATCGACGCCGAGTTGCTGGCCTGTCGGTTTTCTATCGTTTACACTTCGGGGAGTGTGCGTTGGAATTGCACAATTTAATTCCACCAAGTCCGTTCCATCATCGGACCACTAGACGTACGGCGTTGCGCCATCGGTACATGGTGGACATCCCACCCATACGTACAAAGCGTTTTGGGAACACATTCATAATGCGTACAGCTAAGGAGTGGAATTCCCTGCCCGAGTCTGTGTTCCCTGATAGCTACAACCTAGGGGTCTTTAAGTCAAGAGTGAATAGGTTACTTCTAGGCAAGCGTGCTCCATCGTCGGCCACATCATCGCTTACCATCAGGTGAGATGGTGGTCAAACGCGAACCTATCAATAATAAAAAAAAAAAAAAAAAAAAAAAAAAAAAAAAATAACCTATTCACTCTTGACTTAAAGACCCCTATAAGTACTCCATTTGTTTAGGTAGGTAGTTAACTAAACGTAAACAATCTTGGTATGTCTTTTTATTTAAAAAATCGTATAAAAGACATACTTACAAAGATTATTTAAATTTAATTAATTACCAAACATCAGTATACGTAAATAACAAATTGTAAACATTTTTAGATAAAATTTTTAGACAACTTTTAGGTAAAAGACATGTCAAGATGGTTTACATTTAGTTAATTACCTAAACAGATGGAGTATAGGTTGTAGCAATAAGGAAACACAGACTCCGGCAGGGAATTCCATTCCTTAGCTGGTATTATTACAACCAAATCTAAACCCCCCCCTTTCTCCCACAGGTGATATACACGGACAATACTACGACCTCCTCAGGTTGTTCGAATACGGAGGCTTCCCCCCCGAGTCCAACTATCTGTTCCTCGGCGACTACGTGGATCGTGGGAAGCAATCCCTGGAGACCATATGCCTACTGCTCGCTTACAAGATCAAGTACCCAGAGAACTTCTTCCTTTTACGTGGCAACCACGAGTGCGCTAGCATTAATAGGATTTATGGGTAAGTGGAAACTTCGTTTTAAACTTATTTTGATATTAGTGTTGTATAGCGAAAACGTTTTTTGGCTTGCCTATTCAAAGGGGAGGCCTTTGAATAGGCAAGCCAAAAAACCGCTAAAAATTTATCAACGCAAAAAAGAACAGCCCTAGCCAAGTTACAATCGTATCGTTCGCGCCGAACGCCTCGAGTAGGCCACGCCTCCGATTCCTTTCTGACGTCATCTCAACGCTCAGTCACGTGGTCATAACAAAGGAATCGGAGGCGTGGCCTACTCGAGACGTTCGGCGCGAACGAAACGATTGTAACTTGGCTAGGGGGGCTGGTTTCTCAATGCAAATTTTCAAACAATTATTTTATTAAACATTCTTTTTGCACATAAAGTTCAATTATACCGCGTACATCGAAGGACTGGAACAATTTGCCTGTTGCGGTCTTCCCGTCCATAATTTAGGTTTCTACAAGACTAGAGTGAAGCTCTTAATAAAATAGTGCGCTTCGCCATCAATGATGGGAGGCGGACTTGCAGTTAAGCACTAGTTTATATATTAAATAAAATTAAAAATTGTGTGTATTCACATTCAGCTGTGAATCACAGTTCAATTAAGTATTAAAAAAACGCGTGTCTATGGAAATTGATCTCTTTACTGATAACGTTGAAAAGTGGTTTCCAGACGTTTGTTTAGTCTCCAAGATCAAGATCTAACCCTAAGTTTAAATTGATTGTTCTATTCCTAGTTATTTCAATGCAGAATTCTGTATGAGCTTCTGCTATTTGCCTATAGAGTTCCAAAGGTATCTCAAAATAAAACAAGAATAATACAGCTTCAAATACATACGTGCAAATCTCACTTCATATTTGATGGATAAGACATGTGTATGGCCGGCCCCGAGGTCGCTATTACTCAAAACACAAAGGGATCCTTCAATTTCATTACCTGCAAAATTTCAAGGATCGCGACCAACGCTATACCTTTTGTGACCTGGGGAAACCCGAACCTACCTTCTATACATTTCATTCTTCATCATCATTATATGTAACATACATTTTCAGCCATATAATAGTGATATGAATAATCTTAAATGTACTTTTTTACTTGATTAAGGACAATTTTATCTGTTAATCAGTTAAGCACTGAATCACTGCTGATATTGGTTTTATCATCAAAAGACACGTACGCTAAACAATTTAAAATGTGCAAAACGTTTTTAGTTTATTGAACTCTTGCGTGATACATCATCATAGACAAAAGGAACGATTATTACTTTTTTTCTTGCCATAGATACAACTTTTTGTATCGAATAATAACGTCTTCAACAGCTGTCTTCAGTTGTATCATAAATTCTTGTTTTTTATGCAAATTAAGGTTGAAAAAGTTTACATATTCAAATGAGAATACGTTATGCTGATATCATGTGTCGTAGAATGCCCAATGTCGTCTATTATAAAGATCATAGCATGTATAGTTTTTATGTAATCTGTACGAGTTATGATATCCTATTAGCCATCTTTCGGGACATGGAAATGAAGATCAGGAGCATGTAATTGCTTTCTTCGCTACAGATAGTTGGAAGCCAGAATATATTTTGCAAATAGGTTTAAAAATAACACTTTTATACGTTAATTAAAACTAGGTGAGGCCGGGTGTTTCCTAGATGACTACCCTGAGAAGAAGCAATCCCAAGCTAGTTGGAAAAAGGCTAGAAAGAAGATGTATGTACTCCATAAAGTTGCTCATAATGTTCGTAGAGCCCATTTAAAACTCCTATGTTTTTAATTAGAACCAAGAGAAACTTGTCAAGGGATTAGGATTAATTAGTAGTCTTAACTCTCAACCGTGTGTCGTAATAATGAACTTAATCGTTAAAGTTGAATCTACTTTAATAGTCTTTGTAATTAACTCGTGAGCCATGTTGTCCTTTTAAGACAAATACTAAGGTCACATTCGGAGAATGAAAGTCGATTTTAAGCAGGATACTTACTTAATATTGTTAACTAACTTATGTAACATTTAGTGATTGGAATAATGTCGAATAGAATCAAAATCGCCATCGACGGGATTGAAGCCATCATAAGTTTTTATGGACCTTCTTATTGAAATACTACTTAAATTTTGTTGCCCCATTGTTGCTACGTCACTATGTACTAGCGACAGTTTTTGGGGCACAATTATTGAGTGTACAAGTCACCCTCTGCCTTTTTTATCGGTGTAGGTATATTAATAACATTTTTTGGCCAGGGGATCATAGTTTTTACATCTTTGTAGATATAAAATAGAATGAAGAAAGAAAGAATTTGTAAGGTAAAAATTGCAAACAAAATTATACAAATTGTCACGAGTTCCATGGAAAGTAATCCCGCATTTCTCAAAGGCGCGTTTACGGGATCAGATTCCCCAGTGTCTAGAGAGAATCCTTATAATTATCAGTAAATCAATCTGCCTAGTACTTTTCTGACTGTATTGCGTTGGCTGTCGGCTTGCAGTTTAACCGGAGTGACTGCCGATCTTACCTCCAAAACCTAGTAACTGGATAACATACCCCTTGGTAAGACTGATATCAAATTTATTCTGATTTACCTTATAATAATCAGTACCTTGAATTAAAAAAAGAAAAGAAAGAAAATTGATTGATTGAAAGAAGAGTATTGTAAAAGCAGGGAAAAATTTGGTCCTATTTTGGTCTACAATAAAGTTTATTCTGTTCTACACACAATATTCAAGTAAACGAAACTAACTATAGCTGCGAAATTGGCACAAAACAAGATCGAACTTATGAAATAACTAAAAATTACATAAAGAAATTGTGCATAACAAGATTTGGTTACAAAAAAGAGTAATGAAACGTACGTTGTTGTGCAAATATTTCGGTAACCGAACGTAACTGGTTATATTTCTCATGACAAGACGTGTTTTTTTCGGTAAACCTTAAAAGAAAAGAAAAAAAATTCCGTCTGCATTTTTCTAAAAAACGTTTATGAGCTTACATAAGTGAAATATCACTGACTCTGGTGACCTGTTTTCTTCTTAATTATAATTTTTGAAGATGTTATTCCACGAAGTTTTTGAGCATCTACTCCCACTGACAAGAGGACCCTTCGAGGTCCTTCTATTGTCAATGTGAGATGATTAAATTGCTTGTTGTTTCATCCAACATTACGCAATGTTTGTTAAAAAGGCAACGCGAAAAAAGAGATGGCGCCTGAACGCTCAGTTGGCATTTGGTAACTTCCGTCGTTCACTCGGATTCACCAAACTTGTTCCAGGTAATACGTGTTCTTTTTTTAAACCTTAAAAGATTTTGAAAAAAAAATTGTGGCCGTAGTTTTTTTTTTTTTGCTACATTCATATTATTTTTCCGACTCTTTATTATTATTTATTTATTGTATTCTTTACTGTTCACCGCATAAACAAAAAATACAGGACAAACAATCACCGTTTCATTTTTCTCTTTCACCATCTAAGTCTTTAAAAGTTCTTTCCAAAAATAAATCTTCCTTTCGTTTCGTATTTTTAACAAAAAAAAAAAACAAACACTTATTTTCAAATTTTTGAAGGTTTCCGCCTCTTTCGTCAAGAACTTTCTGCGTCTTTTAAAGTTCATTCCAAAAATAAACCTACCCTTCGTTTCGTAAGCAAACCTATTTATGTTTTAGGAAAAATCAACACTCTCCTTCGTCCTTAATCAATAGCATGGAGGCAAAACTCCAGTCTTGAGCTTTGACGTCGGTTTCATCAACCATCAGACGTACGGCATTGCGTTAACCGGTATATAGTGGACATATCGCACCCATACACACGCACACGTTTTAAGAACACAGTCATTGTGCGTACAGCTGAGGAGTAGAATTTCCTGCCGGCCTGAGTCTGTTTCTTGATAGCTACAAACTTGGGGTCTGTAAGTCAAGAGTGAATAGGTTATTTCTAGGTAAGCGTGCTCCATCGGCAATCAAAAAAAAAAAAATCAATCGCTTACCATCAAGTGAGTTAGTGATCAAACGCGAATCTATCAATAAAAAGAAAAAAAGAAAAAGTGAGCAAGTGCGAGTCGGACTCGCGCCCTGAGGTTTCCATACAAACTTACACGTAAAGATTTTAATTCTTGATTCGAGTCTCGAAGTTTTTTCCAAATCGCAAAAACATATTTTTTTTTGTGACGTAACAACAAATTTTCTGTTTTCAGATTTATTGCTATACTTGTGTTATAAGACCTTGCTTTATGCAAAAGTTCAGGATTCTGGGTCAACGGGAAGTACTCTAGAATTTTGGTTCCCTTGAGTGTCGAAACATACGTTTTTTGCGACATAAACGGCCATATCTTTTTTTTTCCGTTAATTTAGAAGTTTGATTTTTTTACAGCTTCAAGGGACCGGAGACCTAGGTATATAATAATATGGTTTTAATTTCAACTCGATACGTCCACGCGTTCCCGAGATAAAGGGTCTTGACAGACAGACAGACAGACGAACAACAAAGTGATCCTAAGGGTTCCGTTTTTTCCTTTTGGAGGTACGGAACCCTAAAAAAGGTCAAAACGAAATTAGTAACCGATACCCTGTTCCAAAAATACTATTATCCTTGAAGCTAGCTCCCCTACACATTATGCAAAGAAAACGCTCGCATATGTTGGTACGAGTCATGGGAAGTAAGCACGCGTCTACGCATCCGACATGCACCGATGACTTAAAAAAAAAACTGTACACTCTGCGCATACAGCCGGCTGTCTCCATAACCTGTACGAGCTCTTGTGTACCTTTGAATACGTTTGAAGGGGTTTTACGAGTGAGCCCGACACTCCAATTAGTCTTAAAGATATGTACTCCTTGAAGGTTCCTGTGTAGATTGTTGATAAAGACCTAGTCTATGGTGTGAGCTTACAGTAGTATAGGTTCTGTCTGTGCAATGTCTAGTTCTGTAATAGAATTTTAGATTTTACTACCGAACTAGATATCGCATATTTGTATTGAATAGCATTGCATAATCAACTTTATAATGTTCCCACTGCTGGGACTCAGGCCTTATCTCTATGAGAGGGAATGGGCCGTATTTCACCAAGCGGGCCCAGTGCGTATAGATGGACATAAATGTCTTCGAAATTTTAGTTCTTGGACATGTCGGCCTCCTCACGATGTTTTGGTTCATCGTTTTGAGACCAGTGGTGATGTAAAAAAATACACAACGGGAAACGCCTCCTAAGTTTGAAACCACGGCCTACTATTCGTAATTCAGGGCCTCTACCATTAGGCCCCCATTGCTCCGTATCTGTTCTGCTCTTATAAAGTCGTATTCCGTCGACCCCAAAGGAATTGGAAATACGGAAAGGGTTGACGTCAATTTTTTCAAAGATTACTTTGTTTCCCTCCAAAAAGCAAATAATACACTTTAAACAAGGGCTATTTATCAATTAACCGTGTTGTATTTAGCATCGGCGCTAAGGTCTTTTTCTTCCAGACTCTTCAAATCACTTCCCTTTGTAGTCATATCAACTTACACATCGTTAATCATTTTTTGAATCACAATAAATCACTTTGTCAATGCGCAAATAAAAAGTGACGCTCTTTCCTTATTCGAAACCCATAAAAGGCTGCTGTCAAAGTCTGATGCGTATTACTAAGCCTGCGCGTTGACATCATCTTATAAAACTGGATGTACCTGTACCATACCTGTTTTGGTAGGCTGTGGGCCAGTACGGCTTGGCAAGCAAAAAAATATTCTTAAAAGATTTTGTCAGTGGAATCTTTGAATCTGATATTTAATCAGTACTGTACTCCATCGTGCACAACCACCTGTACTTTCCACGTCTTAAATGAGGCAAAGGATAGAGCTATTCAGGTGCCTAAATATTGGTCTGACATAATTCGAGACACGAAAGAAGAAGTAATAATGTTTAGATTCCTCAAGATCTCAACTTTTTATTCTGGACTAGACAAGAATATTGGGTTTTCCCATCGGCGAAATTATCGAGCTCCCGTATTAGCACAGTATACGATCGAACGTACGCACGCGCGCGCGCGTTGTGACGTGTATGAAACAGTACTGTAACTACCTAAAAATCTTCGAAACGGCTCACTCACACAAACCTACGCATCGACGAGACTCCTAAGCGGCATTCGCTACTGACAGGACCGCGAGAAACGCTTAGGAGTCTCGTCGATGCGTATGTTTGTGTGAGTGTGCCGTTTCGAAGATTTGTATGTAGTTTCCGTACTGTTCCATATTTCTGCACTGTGGTATTAGTGTTCATCCCATAACCCCTTTTGAATTTTCAAAAATACTTTTGCAAATACTAGCTTATCCGTTCACCCGTTGGAGCGTGACGATGTAACATTCACACTCAAACTTTCGCCTTTATAATAGTGCGATGTTGATGTCTCTAGATCCGGCCGTTTAAGCTGTGCATTATTTGTCAGTGTCATGAACGACTTTAATGTTTTTACCGAACAGTATCTGACTTCATCAGTTCATTTCAAATTCTGATTTCTGCCCACGTTTATTATTCTATCTGATAAAACAAAAGTTTTCTTGATGTTGAACCCTACTTCGGGTCAGGTTAGAGGCTTTTTTGTTCAAAGTCCATTGAACTCTTCAGCATTTTCACAGACAAATATTTTTTTATGAAAATACGCGTAACTGTTGGCAGGCGTAGTTGTTTTTATCATCCTGAAAAACATGAATTAGTAACACTAATAAGGTTAGCGTTTTTAATGGTAAAACAGTGGATGTATTATTGTATTTTATTTCACAATAATGTGAAATAAAGCATAGAAAAAGGAATGACAAAGAATTTTATACAGGCCGACATAAGTTTAAAATATATAAACAATTAATAAAGATAACGAACTGCGAGTGTTTACATTGTAGAGCAGTTTCAACAGTAACAACAGGAAGTGCTGAGCTTATTACAATAAACGTTAATTGTATTATATTGGTACTTTTAAACTCAATAATATTTGGACGCAAACTCCTCCACTTAACTTTAAAGATCAATGCTTGTGTTTTGACATTTTTGAGAATTAACACTTACTCGGGCAATGAGATAGAGACGACCGAAGATTGGGCAAAAAAACTGGTTTCGGCTGGAGTTTAGTTTTCGGCCAAAGAGTGACCGAATATTCGACTCAATTGAAACTAGCGTCTTTGAGCGACTAGACGGTTGTGATGGATACTTAAAATTGACACGTTCGTCTATGTATGTTATGTTTTTTATGTAAGTAATCGTCAATTTATTCGATTATTTAGTGTTTTATTAAAGTTATCTGCTGTTATTTGTTATTGTTGGCTTCGTTCGCGTGATAGTAAGTTTATCATCTAGGGTTATAAAAAGTAACCTACGACCTATTCTCAGACCTACCCAATATACACAAAAATCGAGTGTTTTGGAAGAGTTCGATCAAAATTCAAATATGTATGAAATGTTTGTAACAATATATATTATATAGTACAATAGATTTTACAATATTGGTTCCAGCATATCCTGCCATAATTAACACTAACAATTTTTTTTATATATTAGACAATAAGGCATAACTATAGGTATCGAATAGCTTAGCTTAGTCGGCCTTATAATGTTCCCACTGTTGGGACTCAGGCCTCCTCTCTCTAGGAGAGGGAATGGGCCGTAATCCACCACGCGGGCCCAGTGCGGGTTGGTGGATGTCACATGTCTTCGAATTTTTGGTTCCAAGATATGCCGGTTTCCTCACGATGTTTTCCTTCACCGTTTTGAGAGCAGTGGTGATGAAATAAATTACATAATGCGCCTGGCTGGGTTTGAACCCGCAACCTATAACTCGTAAGTCGCGGCCATTACCACTTGGCCACCACTGCTCTCATATATCTCAGGTATCGAATAGTAGTTATGAATAACTGTATCGAAATAAATTTTTTTAGTCAGTTTTTATGTTACCGCATTAGTTTCGGTTAAGGCCGATAGCTGATACTGGAAGACTAGCCGACCATTCAGTAGCGGTTTCGGCTGTAAGTCGTGTATCGGTCGGTCACTGAAACGAATAGAACCATTAACACATTAGACCGGACGTCTGCGGTAACAAAACCATTATAGATGACCTCTTTTTTATTGAAGCTGTATTAAGACTAGCTTGCGTTCAACGCGTTACGCGGGCCTGCGGAATTAGAGAGTCCCCGCGGCCCAGGAAAGCAAAGAGCAACTGAAGAGACACGGGTCGTAGGCGTGGGCTTGCGGACCGTCTGCCCCAAGCCGTCACGTCAGCATCAACGCCTAGCCAAGTTACAACCGTTTCGTTTCGATTCTTTTGCGTCGAACGCCTCGAGTAGGCCACGCCTCCGATTCCTTTGTTCTGACGTCATCTCAACGCTCAGTCACGTGGTCAACAAGCAACTTGGCTAGGGGGGCTGGACGGAAATCGAATTGACGATAGCGCGTAGTGTTCCACGCGCGCCTTAACGAGATACTAATAAAACCGTAGGGGTCCAGCAGGGCCGAAGCGTACTGGGGCCATGGGTTAGCTTCCGAAAGGGAAACCCGGAGTCCTGGAATGCAACGCAAAGAAGGAATATAGGAGTGGATTTTAATAAGTCTGACACTCTTGCCTCCCGCTTCGCCCTAGTTCTAAATCTTTTAATGACTTCCACTCATTAAAAGATTTCCCACCTGAAAAAAAGCATATGCTGCGATATTTAAACGATAAATATGATACTTTCGTCGACCACATCATCTCTTACCATCAGGTGAGATGGTGGTCAAACGCTAGCCTATCATTAATAATTAAAATAATAATAATAACGTAGCTCTGGTATTCTGTTTGGGCCTACTGTGATGCCATGGACACATTCACGGAGGTTAAATTAAATAAACTTGCTTGCTTTATTTTCCAACAAAAAGAAAACTATAGACTGCTTGCTAGCTTTTAACATTTGACCTAATCAATGAATCACACGCCAGGTCCCCCCGGCTGATCGCAATCAGTCGCTCTGCCATGTACCTTAATACATTATGCGGTAAACTCCAATGAGTCAGAAGCTTGATTCACTTAGTTCGAGGTCGATAAGCAGTTACCAGTCAAGTTCGAGGTGCTTGGCGGCGTTAGATCGGTTTTAACTTTGATAAATAAATAATAAAACTGAGGCATTGCGAAAAAAACATTGAAGTTGAAGAAATCAGTTTGATGTTGTTTTTATTTTATTTTATTATTGACTGGCTGATGCCCGCGACTATCTGCGTCAATCTCGCTAAACAGCGCAATGCCATTTTGGTTACAATTTCACGAAGTTTTATTTTGTGCAGAACCCTATTTCTTAAAATAAAAGTAGCTTAAGTTATACCTTATAACATCAGCTATCTGGACCACACGACACGCGGGATTAGGCGCACAATGCCACATTCGCAAAATGACATATTGACGCAAAATGCCACATTCGCAAAATGACATTTCGCAATATGCCACACTAGCAAAATGACACATTCCCAAAATGTCTTTTCTCAAAATGCCACATTAGCAAAAGGCCACATTATCAAAATGACACGTCATTCTAAATATCTATTGAATAGCATTGATTCTACAATTTGCTTGTAATCAAGTAGTTATCAAAGTTTTCGCTAGGAGGCGATATAAATACTGTCATTACACTGTTTTTATAGGGTTCCGTAGCCAAATGGCAAAAAACCGAACCCTTATGGATTCGTCATGTCTGTCTGTCTGTCCGTCCGTATGTCACAGCCACTTTTTTCCGAAACTGTAAGAACTATACTGTTGAAACATGGTAAGTAGATGTATTCTGTGAACCGCATTAAGATTTTCACACAAAAATAGAAAAAAAAAGAACAGTAAATTTTGGGGGTATACTTAGAACTGAAACTCAAAAATTTTTTTTCATCAAACCCATACGTGTGGGGTATCTATGGATAGGTCTTCAAAAATGATATTGAGGTTTCTAATATATTTTTTTTCTAAACTGAATAGTCTGCGCGAGAGACACTTCCAAAGTGGTAAAATGTGTGTCTCCCTCTGTAACTTCTAAAATAAGAGAATGATAAAACTAAAAGAAACATTACCATGCTAACTTTCACCGAAAATTGGTTTGAACGAAATCTAGTAAGTAGTTTTTTTGTAAAACGTCATAAATAGTAAACCGCAATTTACCTTTCAAGTTTGTACGGAACCCTCAGTGCGCGAGTCCGACTCGCACTTGTCCAGTTTTTAGATATTTAACTTGTGAATAAACTGACACACCTTCGCACATTTTTAATAAGATTTTTAACTAATTAAAGTATTCAATGATATATAATACAAACAATGTATCAATGTATCTTACATGCTATACTTGTAATCTAGCAGTTATTGAGTTTTAGCCAGATGGCTTTTCATAAAAACATACTGACGTCCAAATTTTTAAAAATACTGAGTTCGAAGTGACATTTTGACATTATGCGAAAGTGGCATTTTGTGAAAAATCATTTTGCGAAAATGGCATTTTGCGACGATGGCATTTTGCTAATGTGACGTTTTACGATATGGCGTTTTGAGAATGTGACATTTTGAGAATATGACATTTTGCGAAAATCCAATGTGTCATTTTGCGAATGTGGCATTGTGCGCCTAATCCGACACGCGATCTGGTCGGAGTACCATACCTTTTCAACGGAGGTATGTGGTACTTTACTCTCTATTCCGCATATCTCTATTTTTTTAAAATGTATATAAAATCCCTTTGTTTAAGGACTTTAAGGGCTATATTTCACCGGGACACCATGGCGGCGCGACCAGTCGCCGCTACCAAAAAATGTATACCTACAACTCTGTAGAGAGTTACTCACCTGGTGTCCGCTTGGTTGCGCAACCAATTCGGTGGCGCGCCCAGCTTGGACGCCAGTCCGGCAGCCAGTGACGCCCCCACCAAAGAGTAGGTAGGTAGCTGGTCGCGCCGCCATGGTGTCCCGGTGAAATATAACCCTAAGCGTTGGGATTCTCCAAACACCAAACTGTCTTATCAAATCCGAATCCCTCATAAAACACATCTCTTGTCATAACAAAGTGCTATCTCCGGACACAAATCGTATTGCTCCGAATGTCATGTTTCAATTGATGGAACGCTGACGTCCGATGCATTTTGATTAAGAATGCATGTACGTATGTCTGACAAAGATGTAGTAGCTGATACTTTCTTATTTGATCGATGGAGCTGTTTAGCGGTCTAGTCGGTCGAGAACCTCTTGAGAGCGTCAGACAGACCACGTTGCTAGTGTCGTCGATCGATACAAAATTCATTTGGACAATATGCTTTTGATTTAGACCACTTTGGACAACTAAAAAAGCTTACTAGCCCGGACCGTCCAGTGCTGAACAAAGGTTTCTTCAAATGTTTCCATCGGACAATATTAAAAAACACAATTTAACATAGCTACAACCGGGGGGTCTTTAAGTCAAGTGAATAGGTTACTTCTAGGCAAGCGCGCTCTATCGTTGACCACATCATCACTTCGCAATTTTCGCTCTTTCCGACATACATTTTCACTGTTTCTCATACAACCGCTCTTACGCGATTATGACGTTATTAGACATTTTTCATTAGATATTTTGGAAACACAGTATCTTGTAGATTTTATCTAGGCTTCTATTGAAATCAATTTATAAACTTGTCTAAAACTAATTCAGTAGAGACCTCTGAAACTCTGCTTCTAAAAAAAATATAGCAATAGAAGCCTTGCAAATTTAATCAAGATTCTGAATGACGACAACTTTTTTCAAAATCTTTTAAGGGTTTAAAATAACACGTAATTCCTGGAACAAGTTTTGTGAAATATTCGAGTAAATCACGAATGCTAACAGAATTTTCAGGCGTTCTCTCTTTTTTCGCGTGGCCTCTTCTTCAAACATCGCATTGGATTGCGTTAGATGAAGTAACAAGCTTTTAAACCATGCTCGATGTTGACGATAGGCGAGTAAAAAAGGACCCTCCTAAGGGAAACATCCAGGTCGTTCCGCCATCTTCATGGCGGCTTTCTGCCTCTGTGTCGCTATTTCTGGGGGTCAATTTAACCTAAAAAGCTACTTAAAGCAACATTCGTTTGTTACCTGTGAAATGTGGATATAGGTACCTACTATTTGTACTCAGTAGGGCCGATGCCTGCTAGGGCTAAGAGAACTTAAAGAGTCACCTTGGTCTTAAAATACAAAGGGCAAATGAAAGAACATGTCGGTTTTAGTCAGTAAAAAGCCCTCTCGCACTTTCCTAGAGCAGGACAAGTTATTTGATGATTTCCCACCTCAAAAATTGAAGACTATACACTTCGGCTTAACGCTTCACACAACAGTGTGCTTGTTTAGGTTTTGAAACTTTGATTGATTACAACGACGCTTATTATGGTGTAGCGACATCTATGGCGTCACATAAGAACTAATCCTGCATCGCGCAATTAAAGTTCTCCGCGCGATTAGAACTTATAGAACAGCCCGAAATCATCTATCGGGCAGTAAGTGGCCCACCAGACATAACACCTGTCTGGCCGGAGGATCCTCCCTTTTCAACGGAGGTATCTGGGACTTAACTCTCTGTTCCACATACCTCTAAAATGGGATCTTGTACATTTTTGCAGTCAATACTCTGGCATTCAAAATCTAATGACGCCATATCCAAACATTGAAACGTAAAATGTTATTTCTTCTTATGACGCAAATTATTCTTATCTAGAGCTATCCACCAGATAAGACCGAGTTAAACACGATAATTCCATTGATTGATAGGGATAATCTTGACGTACTCAAACAACACAGTGTTGTCATTATTGTGTAATATATATTTTTTGGAACTGAGGCTCTACCACGAGCTCCTAACGCGATCTATTTTACGACCTAAACTGGATTGTTAAAGGAATGGAGCTATATAGGGTGTATAGCTCCATCCTTCTTTCTCGATCGAGCACTTAAAGCCCCTGTACAAATATTTAAGTACGTTAGGTTCTAAGAGGGCTTTTTTAGAAATTAGTGTATTTGTCTACCCAGGAGTTAGACGTTGGCATTTTTGGATTAGTTTTTAAGCGAAGTATCACAAACAACTATATATAAAGTAGAAAAGCATTTTATAAACTATCCATCGACGATTGCATCACTACTTACCATCAGGTGGGATCGCAGTCAAGCACTAGTATGTACAACAATTTAAAAAAAATAATGTACTGGGAATTGAAATAGCTTTTCTGATTTTCAAAAATTAAGATGAATAAGCGATGTATCTATAATAAGTGTTCTTGAAGCATTATAAACACTTTTCATAACGTACCTTTTAATCGGAAATACTAGAAAAAAGTTGCAGAAAATTAGTTAATATTTCCCTGGAATAAATGCCTATACCTTTATAAAAAAACTATTTTGAACCTACTGATGAGCCTGCGGTGTTCGACTGACATTTCAAGTGTTTTCTCTTATGAAGCTATGCGACACTCGAGAAGTTAAATAAAAGCTGTGGAAATAACCAGTTACCGGGAAACTGCAGGTTCAGGTTTCAATTGAAAAAGCAATATTTTCCTTCCTTAGTTTGATCTCTCCATAACTGTCTGAGACTGTCGCAAACATCCGCCCAAGGAAAACGCACCTGTGTGTAGACAACTTATTATTCTGACCACGTGTTAAGTCCGAAAGAGGAAAAAGTTGATGGAAGAGTATGGCTACCTACCAGTTTTGTCCTTGTAAACAACTAGCTTTTGTCTGCGACTTCGCTTCCGCGGCTAATCCCAATGGAACCGTCCATTTTATCGAGATGAAACAGTAATTAATAATCAGTAATAAATAAATCATTTCATCCGAAAGACGTCCACTGTTGGACATAGGCCTCCCCCAAGCCTCTCCACAACGACCGATCCTGTGCGTCTCGCATCCACCGCATTCCCGCTTATTTAATAATAAATAATTTAAATATTAACTAACCTAACCTAACTACATAGGTACATATAATATATATGTAGATACATATATAGGTATAATCAAAAAATGCATTTAGGAGTCGAAATACTCATCGTTGTCATCTAAACACGCTGGAAATATGCCCAGAAGACTGGTAGCATTATCACGTTGAAAGGCAATGCTAATTCTTGGAACAAAGAACGACTCAGCCCGCCACTGTTCACGAAGTTTCGATCAGTCGGTGAAAAATATTTTTGAAAAGTTGCTGTTGTGACCGAATCGAGTAAATGTTTTTTATTATATTGTAGTAGTTTATTAATGAACTAGTTGTATTTAAAAAGACTACAATATGGTCAATTTTATTAGTAACACACTCTTTGTTAGTGTAGTAGCATCAATTAAAAATTCTCGTAAGAGCATCAATACTTTCGAAAAAGGTATCCTCTTTCTCGAAACAAGTAAATAAAAAATTGTATCGCATCACTATATTACTTAAGATTGTTGTATAAAATTGTCTTCCATTCAGTTCTTAAACGACTTTGGCATCACAACATGTTATTATTTTATTTGTGCTCATGGATAAAGACCCCATTTATCACTAAGCGCCATTCGGGTCTCGTCAGCAATAAATAGGCAAGTAATAAATCATACTTACGGACATTAATTTAGTTTCTGACAATAGAAATGCCAGTAAAATTTTCGGTACTTACGAATGATTCAATTACTTTTTTAATATCTTCATGAGATATTTGGCATAACCGGATCTTATAATTATTATATCATAGGTTTCCTCCCTCATAGAAACTTTGCATTTTTTTAAATATATTATCTACTAAGCGCTACTATTATTTCACTGATGTGAAGTCATTACCGTAATCGAATCAGTACCATTTTTTACCATCATCTGTCCCACTCCGTGGCAAAGACCTCCCTCCACTCTTTCCATCTTTCACGGGCGCGCGTTTCCGCCTTCCGGTTCTAGCGAGATATATCTAGTTCGCTCCGCTATCTCCTTCATTGTCTACCGCACACCCATCTCACTGAGATATTACCCCTTTATAAAATAGTTGAGATTTGCAATCAAAGCGAATATAATAAACTCAAAAGAAGTCAAAGTTCATTGACAATGATATAACGCTCGAAAATATCCCAATAAGCGCGATTATATTGATTTATCACAGCTTTTAACATTTTTTTCAGGGAGCACAACAATTTTATATGCTCCAAATACCATTCGATCTACCCAATATTCATTGAATCACGCGAACGACCGGATAAAAGAGGTTGACTAATGGGATATTCAATCTGACTAACAGCGAAATTGATCGAACCCGCGTAAACTGTCTATAGCGAAACAGCAATTTATTTTGAGTACTTCAGTAAATATGAAGCGAACTGAAACGTAAAATGGTTTACACTCGATTGAAGTTACCATTACAAATTCAGGTCATATCCCACAGTCTTAATTCAAAACAGAATAAAGCGGAGTTCAGGTGGGTGCGACGTCCGCCCATGAATAGGTTTTGATAGCCTCGGATTGCATGGTCAGTGAAGGACAATAAACTTGATTCGCGAAGCTACTGCACGTTCGTTAGTCGAGTCTATACACTGCCTAAAGCTGTGTGGATCAACTCGCTTCGTTTGTAAAACAAACGTGTGCTGAATTGAGCCGGGTATTTCTCAAACGCAGAGTATCTCTCTCTGATCTGAAGTCAACCAAATGAAAAAAAAAATGGAACCTATTTCCACAGCTCTTCTTGAGATTTCTCTCAGATGCAATATTGTGGTTTCTTCATTAATAAGGCCTCATTTCCGGGTCGCCAGCATAATGCTGTACTTGCTTCATAATCCTAGCTTATTGCCTAACAATAAAACGAGCATTAGTAAACACGGAAGATGAATTTCAAACGCGTTAACATTCAAAAAGCAACTTCACCAATTTGTTATAACAATGAGCATAATAACAAAATCGCTTACGACCATTTCCCGTACGTTGGCACGTTAATAATTGTGTCAATGACTCATAGGTTGTCTGCAATCGTATTTCATTGTATAAAAATAATAACGAACAAATGAGTAGGTAAAGTTATTGCAAACAAAAAAAATGTCTGATCTTGTTGTGGTTTTTAAGAAAACTCAACAAGATCAGACATTGTGGTACACCGTGTGGTAATTCTTATTCAGGCGAATAGTATGTAGATTTTGCAGGGTTTAACAATCTCAAAGGACTTCAGGATTGAGTCACCGCGGCTCTAGAATGCAAAGGGCAAATGAAGAAACACGGGTGGGTTTTAGGCAGTAAATATCTGACACTCCTTGCTCAACCCAGAGCGGGCGGAGATATTTTTGATGATTAAAAAAGGAAGCACCAGATCTACTGTTGTGAATAGGTAGGTTATGTAGGTATATCTGCTATCATCATCATCATTTCAGCCGAAAGACGTCCACTGTTGGTCATAGGCCTCCCCCAAGTGTCACCACAATGAACAGTCCTGTGCGTCTCGCATCCATCGGATTCCCGCAACCCTTACCAGGTCATCGGTCCACCTTGTAGGAGACCTTTCCAACCTTCCAATGTTCGCGTGACAATCTTCTTCGTGATCAAAATTTTGCTGACCTATTAAAATATAATACATAAACAAGTTTTCAATGAAAATCATTTTTTCATAACAAGCTTTTATAGCGCGGTCTGTACCTAAGTATATAATTAATATTCATCAAGATCATTCCAATAAGTTCAAACACGATAAGGTTATCTTATTGCGCGTTAGATTATTATTATTTAATCTTCATGCAACAAAAGGTACAAAGACGGACTTAATGACTTAGGCATTCTCTACCAGTCAACCTAGGGTAGTGGAGAGACAATATGGCAGGTGCATAAAAAAAAGAAAATATTATTTAGACAACAAGTATTACAAAATTATATATAAAACATAATTAATAAAATATATACCCATACATACATACATAAAATTATATATATACACAATAAAAGAATTTTGATATGATTCTGCTAATGGTGTAGAAAGTAATTCCGCAACTTTCGACTTTCGGATCTTTCAGCTCCATCATCAGACCCTGATTACCACCTAGGACCAAAGTACTCGTCAAAACGTATCAAACGAGTCCAAACTCGATGGGGTTTGTATCGTTTAAACTACCGAGTTCCCATGGCCACCTCCCGGTTCCCTCATCAGATCAGCTACGTGTCATAATAATTTTGCATTGTCGTCTGATTTACTATGCGTTCCAAATAAGAATAGGAAAGTCAATAACCTCGATCTGTCAAATGTTGATTGAAAAGTACGGTTTGCAAAGAAAACTTATTTGCGTATCAATAAAGGGTTTTTTTTTTGCTTTGTATTACTAAGTCTTAGTTAAATATAGGTGAAGTAAAAACGTTATTGTTTAATATAAACTAGCTAAATATATTGTTAAGTCATAATTAGTTAAAACAAAAAACTATTTTCATTCTTATTTTCATTGTTAGGAACAATTCGCCTTCTTCTTCCATTTACCACTACTCAGACACTTCACACAGTGACGCAGAGATAATCAAAATTGAAGAACTGGATTCTGATTAAAGTTTTTTCGTTCACGATTCGTAAATAAATTAAATTTTAAAAATTTCTTGTTTTGCTCACCCTACCCAATTTCTTCGATATGACAGTATGACGTGACGTCACAACATGGCAATCGATCCTATTCTTAATTGGAACGCATTGTACACATGCACGCAAAATTTCAGCTCCTCAACCGGGAAATGGATCAAATTTAATTTGCAATATTTGATTACAGACAAGCAAATATCGGGACAGGTGAAATTAAATAAAAGCTTCTAAAATAGACCTCAATGAAACCTCACTTGTTTTTGATTATGATTAAATACAAACGTATCTTATAAACCGTGAAAGGTGACTAAGGCAGTGGTCCGACCGCCGGCGAGAAAACGATATCAGCTATTTTCTCTCTTAAGAAACGCACAATAAATGTACATTCCGTGTAAACGAAAGAGATGCATATATTAAAAGTTGCTCTCTGACTGTTCAAACTGCCGGCGACGACTCGCTTTACTGGTTTTGTCGCTGAGCGACGAGTTTTCAAAAATAAACTCGCTTAGCGATACTCGTTTAGCGATTCTCGCCCCTTGATCATTTCTAAACGGCGAAATATCGCTTACGGCCACACTGAGCGACCGCGGGCGAGTGGCGCGAGTAATCGCTCGTCGCACTTACACACTCGCTTATAGCCCGGCGACAAAACTATCGAAACTACACACTCGCTTCCCGCTGATCGCCAACTCGTTTATAGTTTCTAGTTCTACTCGTTTCTCGTTCATCGTCGGCGGTCGGACCACTGCCTTAAGAAAACCTTACGTACCTACTGAAAAGATATGAATGAGGGTGTACCTAATATAGCTGGAATATTCAAATAAATTCGCTTTTCAGATTAATCTACCGGCTCAACGACCTACTTTATTTGTCTGTCATATTAAATTTACGTAGAATGGAGACTGTATAGAATAATAAAATGTGCTGTATTCTTTCATTTCTCTCTTTTGAAAATCTTGTTCTTTGTTCACTAGAGTGGAATGCCCTTAGCGCCAATCTGTAGTCTAGTGTAGTAGTCTGAAGTGTTTTTTTAATCTGTAGATTAGATTATTTTTTAACAAATCTGTTTTTAGGGTCCCGTACTTACCTCAAAAGGAATAAAAAACGGAACCCTTATAGAATCACTTTGTTGACCGTCTGTCTGTCTGTCAATACTCTTTATCTAAGGAACGCCTGGAGGTATCGATTTGAAATTAAAACCTCTGGAAAAAATCAAACTTGTGAGTTTACGAAAAAAACTATACGGCTGTTTATGTCGCGAAAAATGTGTATTTCTACTCTCAAGGTAATCAAAATTCATAGGGTACTTCCCGTTCACCTACAATCCTGAAATTTGGCATGAAGCATCGTCTTATAGCACAAGTAAAGGAAAAAGTCTGAAAACTGTAAATTTTAAGTTACGTCACAAAAAAAAAACGTTTTTTGCGATTCGGAAAAATCTTCGTAACTCAATTCGGGAATTGAACTATTTTCATAGATAAGTTTGTACGGAACAGTGCGCGATTCCGACTCGCAATTGTCCGGTTTTTTTTTTTCTGTAAGCTTTGTAGTTTGTGTTCTCTTCTGTGGCTCCGTGTTCGCAAATGTGTTTAGATAAATAATATGTATGTATGTAATTTGTATTTTTGGTGTACAATAAAGAATATATCTATCTATCTATCTATCTGACTCCTCAGGTCATTGATATATCAATGCCTCGGGTACACAAACTTCATCCGATGAATTATTATTATTCCTCATTTTCCTGCCCTTGTCCCATTTTATTTGAGGTCGGCACAACTCGTTTTGTTCTTCCATTCTGTACTGTCACTCGTCATGCTATCACTATCTCCCATTTCTTTCATATCACTTCTCACACAATCTATACATCTTTTCTTTGCCCTCCTTGCCTTTGCCTTGGGAGAGGGCTCCCGCTCCATCCATTTACATGTATACTTATAATTATTTTAATAACTAATTATTGTTTGGATTTGGTTTCATATTAGGAACAAAAAAATGTTAAATATCTTATAATGTCCCAAATACGGCCATTCGAATTCAGAACTTAACCCATGATGACAGCATAATCAACCTTACAATGTTCCCACTGTTGGGACTCAGGCCTCCTCAGGGAATAGGCCGTAATCCACCACGCGAGTCCAGTGCGTATTGGTTTGGTGGATGTCACATGTCTTCGAATTCACCCATGATGATATTCGGTTTATTTCCCAAGAGGCATAGATAATATAAAAATAATAAATATACTTATCTATAGAAAAAACGTTGGCCCAGCGTGGCCTTGATGGCACGCTTCTTATAATTCACATTTTCTTACAGTTAAATGTGTTTAGTCGTAAATGTTGATTTTATCTAAACTAGAACGAGTAAGGTCTGGTTCAGACTGTCGATTGCACTTTCATCTTCTTCGACTTGATATAGTGGCACAAGCTTTATATTATTGATTGAGTCGCGATTCACCACTATCTTGCGATGATATGGTCGACGATGGAGCACGCTTGCCCAGAAGTAACCAGCCCCCCTAGCCAAGTTACAACCGTTTCGTTTCGATTCTCTTTTCGTTAATCGCCTCGAGTAGGCCAAGCCTTCGATTCCTTTATTCTGACGTCATCTCAACGCTCAGTCACGAGGTCAGAACAAAGGAATAGGAGGCGTGTCCGACTCGAGGCGATCAACGAAAAGATAATCAAAACGAAACGGTTGTAACTTGGCTAGGGGGGCTGTTCACTCTTAATACCTCACTAATTTTTCTATAGTACCTAGTCTATCCTCGTTGTGATAATGAATAAATTAGAAACGTTTAAACGGTGCATTAGCATTTACTGGATGCTAATTAATTATCCTCTGGGGTATTACCATAATTAGTAAGCAGACAGGCCGATTGTTGATGGATTGTGTGAGGAATTATTTGAAATATTCCACAACTATCACAACGCCGTCTAGTCCCAAGCTAAGCAGAGCTTGTGTTCTGGGTACTAAACAGCTGATAGACATACTTAAATATTTCTAAATACATACATATTATAAATAAATTACACCCAGACACAGAACAAATGATTGTGCTCATCACACAAACATTGGTCCTGGGTGGGAATCGAACCCACGACCTCCGGCATAGCAGTCAGGGCCACTAACCACTAGACCAACAGGCCAGTCAATTATTTGAAAGAAAAGGAGTTAGTGATAGCGTGACGGGTGACAGGATAGAATGGAAGAAAAAATATTGCGCCGACCTCGAGTACTATGGGACATGGGCAAGAAGGTGACAGGCAGATTGGTGATAGCATTGTGGTCAAAGGCATAACAAACTGTCAAATCTATATTGTGTCCCAATAATGGACAAGGGCCTCCCCCTTCTCCTTCCAAACCTCTGTCTTGAGCAATCTTTGGTCAAGTTAGCCCCGTGAACATGATGAGATCAGCACACCACCTTCGCCGCGGTCAGACGTCCAGTAAGTGACGCTCTTCACTCACCTCTCCTAGTGCATATACTCCAACTTCAGTCTGGCTACTTATTCCACGACATCGGCTACTTGAGTTATGGAGCGCAGTGTGGGGTTTCTAACGCGATCGTATTCGCTTAACTTTGCCGCGTTCCGTATCTCGTTGACAAATCTTAGGTTTAGAATTATGTTGTTTAGTTCAGCTTTGTGCACCGTAAGTTAGGACGGGCAGAATACACATGCTAACCATTGAAGACCTTATTTTCAATGAAACACCTATTAGCAACAACAATTTCCCTACGGCCTACTGTCCAGGGACGCGTAGCTTTATAGACGCGTATTCATCATTATACGCTTCGTGTACACAGGCTGCTCACAGCTTACATAAAAAAACTATGAAACGCTGTCAACGAAGACGCTTCGCCGACAGTGTCCCAAAGCCTCAAGTCTCTTGACGGTTTTTAGTTAGTTCAAAAGTCGTTATTGTGTGTCAGTCCTTATATTTAAATGTGGTTAAACGTTATCTCGTGGTAGACATGTGTCAAACAATAATAAATAACGTAGGGTGAGTCAGTATTTGTGTTCGTGTTTATGTACAGCATGCAGTTAAAGAACTAATGAGGTTTATTGCCGCAAACTGTTTGATGGTATGTCTGTGAAGATACCAATTTGATTATGGTTTCAAGGACATTTGTTCGCTGATCAGATTTTTTTTTAATTCGCCTGTGTCCGTGAATAAAATAAATAAAGCTGGTTTTCTATACTATAAATATATCTTTTTTATTATTATGATGGTAAGCGATGATGTGGTAGACTAGACGATGGAGCGCGCTCGCCTAATAGTAGGCAAACTCTTGGCTTAAATACCCCTAGCTTGTAAACTATCGATTTTATTTATGTGAAATAGTAATTCCCATTTTTTATGTTTCATCACTGATAAAATCTGAAAGGCCTTCCACAAGGTGGACCGATGACCTAGTAAGGGTCGCGGGAATCCGATGGATTCAGGACGCACAGGACCGGTCCTTATGATGATGATGATCATTGATATTACTTAGACTCCGGCAGGGTATTCCGCTCGGACGTTCAAGATTCACCCTTTTTAGCAAGTTTTTTTTTTTAATTATTGATAGGCTCGCGCTTGATCACGATCTAACCTGATGATAAGCGATGATGGTGTGAGATTTATCAACCGTACCTCTTTCTAATCTTTAAATATATAAAAGGAGAAACTGACTGATTGACATATCAACGCACAGCCGAAACTACTGGGACTAAAAGCGTGAAATTTAGCACAAGGTTTTCTTTTATGACTTAGGCGAGCTATAAGAGAGGATTTTTCAATATTCACCCACTAAGGGGATGAAACGGGGGTCCAAAGTTTGTATGAAAAAAATCTTTTTTCACGTGGATAAAGCCGCGGGCAGAAGCTAGTATTATATATAATATTACATAATCTGTAGTTTCTCTTATTTCCTTTTGATTGATCTTTAATCTTATCTAAAATCAATAATATTCAAAAATTATATACAACTGCCGCTGCTTATATTACATAGATGATTTTTTTTTTTTTTCGTATTTTTGCATGTTGATGATTGTTATTAGACTTGAGCCATTTTAAGTTATACTAATATTATAAAGGCGGAATATTTGTATTTTGTTTGTAATGAATAAACCCAAAAATTATTGGACCGATTTTTAAATTATTTTACCTATAGAATGCTACTTTATCACCGAGTGACGTAGACATGTATTTTCTACTTTCGTGTAGGCTAAGTCACCTCGTTAACTTATACATAAAAAATAATCACTTAATAAAAAAAATAGTCGCCATTTCTTAGTGACCACTTTGCTGCAATTAAGCCTAGAGGAAGGTTAGATTTTATCAGCAGATTGAATGGCAGCTGGCTAAACTTTATAATATCATCTATCATTGTAAAGAGAAACTTTACCAAAGAAAGCATTAGAAATAATTGATGTTAATCTATTATTTTTAATGCTTTCTTTGGATTCTCTTTTCGTTGATCGCCTCGAGTCGGCCACGTCTCCTATTCCTTTGTTCTGACCACGTGGCTAAGCGTTGAGATGACGTCAGAACAAAGGAATCGAAGGACGTGGCCGACTCGAGGCGATCGACGTAAAGAGAATCGAAACGAAACGGTTGTAACTTGGCTAGGGGGGCTGGACCTCTACGGTCCGAACTAAGCGTTTCGCCTTATCGTTTATAACGCGTACATTGAAGGACTGGGACAATTAGCCTGCTGCCTTCTTCCCGTCTGATTATAATTTAGATGTCTTCAAGGGTAGAGTGAATAGACTCTTAATAAACTAGTGCGCTTTACCATCAACGATTGCATCACTGCTTGTTTGCACTAGTACTAGTTAATATCATTAAAAAAACTGAATTCTCCATTTTTAGCATACATTACCAATATTACGCCACAAAACATCAAAAATGACGTTGTGACGCAGACGTCCATGACGTTTGTATTTGAACTCTTGCCAACCTGTGATCGGGGATGATGACGGACGGCTGATGTATTAACATAATCATTTTACAAATAAGCTGTTAGATATTATGTAACATTAGATACGAAGGAGAATGGCAGTGTCATGGTGACTCATTGAGGTCCTGTGGGTCGATGATACTAACATTTTCTAATGGTATTTGTCCGTGTGAATGTCAAAACATTTTCCCATGAAATGTATTTTCCCATGAAATGTAGTTTTCTCTATGTCATTATCAAAAATCCAACAATCCATCTGTATAAAAAAAAAACTGTTTAGACGTATAAACGTAACAGACAAAATGTAAAGAGTTAGATATATTATGCAGGTACACAGAAAATTCTATACAATATTTCCGTATATGCCAAAGGAATTCCCTAATCAATCTAAGCGCGTAAACGGCATGTAATAGGTAATGGTTTTGAACACGTAATTAAATAAATAAGTCATTGTCCTATATAAATTATAGATCTATTTATGTAGGTCCACCAGGAAAATAAATAAATTGTTTAAATATGGTAATTGTTTAAACCACGCAGTATTTATCAAGTAATTCGTGTATATTTCGCTAGCGATCCGCCCTGTCTTCGCTCGGGTGCAAATTATATACATAGACTTTCCTCATGGGTTAACTTCCGAAAGGGAAACCCAGGGTCTTGGAACGCTAGGCAAAGAAGGAACGTAGGTGTGATTTTAGTCAGTAAAAGTTTGCTACGCCTTTTGCGCTCCGCCCTAGGGCGCGAGAAGTCATTGTTTCACACCTTAACAAAGACCATCTTCTTTAGCGCTCTTTCTATTAGTGAAGACATTTTTTTTTTTTACTAAAATCACTGTTGACAGTCAATAAATATTCCTCACAAAACATACCTCACTACTCACTAGTAGCCGGCATTAGCTTCTATTGTTTTGACGTGGGTAATCATTCAATGACTTCTCGCGCACTAGGGTGGAACAAGAAAGCGTGTTAGACTTGCTGACTAAACCACCACCTGATATGTCCTTCAGTTGCCCTTTGCGTTCTAGAGCCACGGTTACTCTTTCAAACGTTAGGTGGCATTAGCCTGCAATATTGGTCGCCTCTAAGTTTGCCGCAGCGGCCTTCTGCGCGACGGTTAACGAAACAAACGCCAAATAACTCAACCTTTTTATTTATTTCTTTATTGCACACCTAAACTTATTACAGGACAGACATATATAAAAAATAAGTGGACAACCAACAACTCATTTTCACCAACAACAAACAACTTATTTCACAACAAACACAACAACAACTTATTTTCTTGTAATGAGCTCAAGAAGGTTTTCTCTTGTCCAACAGATTCTACGACGAATGCAAACGAAGGTATAATATCAAGCTATGGAAAACATTCACAGACTGCTTCAACTGCTTACCGGTTGCTGCGATAGGTGAGTCTACTAACTAATTTATTTAAAATAACTGTCTTCGAATTCTATTTTGCAGCCTTAACTGTCTCGTTGGTTCTATTAAGGATGGGCCCGTGCCTTGTAAATCAGCGGCTTTCAGAATTTCAGAGATCAGGCACAGGACCAACGGGTCTTGCACCAAATCTCTCCTAGGTTTCGTCGGATTGCTGTCCGATTGGACTAAGAAACTAAAATATTTACAAATAGCAAGATTTTACTTTTATTTCTAGGACAATTACCATGTTGTGACGTCACGTCATACTGTCAAATCGAAGATTTGTTATGGTGAGCAAAACAAGAAATTTTTAAAATTTAATTTATTTACCAACTGTGAACGTAAAAAGTTAAATCAGAATCCAGTTCTTCAATTTTGCCATTTCTGAGTTCTTCAAATTTGCCCAATTTCTTGCGATTTGACAGTATGACGTGACGTCACAACATAGCAATCGATCCTATTCTTATTTGGAACGCATTGTATAGATTATTATTTTGGAGCTCTAGTCAGATTCCGATCACGAAGTAATCGTCTCTCTTGCTGAATTTGGGGGACAATATGAGAGTGTACACCCGTGTTTGTGTACACACTTGCGCACTATACTTAAATATCTCCTGCTTACTTGGCTAATCTCTATTGTGATTATCCACCGTGATCGAAATTCGATCGGGAGAATTATTACAGGATATTTTGCAGCATACAACTCTTCGCTATCAGGAAAAACCGAAACACGTAAAAAGAAAATCGCCGCACTGATTAGTAACAAACCTAAAGATCGCGTGCGATTAATCGCTTAGTTCCCTCATTACCTATACCCATTACACTCCATCACTTCCAAGTAACCAAGTGCGGTTTCTGCCATGGAATAGCTAGGTAGCCGAAGAAATTATCTAGAACGAACACGATGTTAGTTACTACTGCCCTACTGGGAGACGATGGTGAAAGCTGTTTAAACGCTTCTTAGATCGTATTATTATATTACTGGCAACGCGCCCCAGCTTTGCAAAATGTCAGCCGAACAACGTAAGTTCATAAGCTGTGGGTTCAAAATATCTATCTATACACATAATAAATCTGTAGACGTTTTTAGTTGTGCGCGCATCGCATAAAATGCACGAAATCGATGTAGATAACTTTTATACATTAAAATTTTGTGTAACTTGATATATTACTTAGGCTTTGTTTCATCGCAATCGTTTGACTATATCGAAAGATATACTATGTACATTCATTGACTGTTAAGCGGTACGAAGTTCGCTGGTCAGCTGGTCTTAAATACGGCTTCAAATACGTCTGTGTTACCTGAAAGCTCTAAAACCTGGGGATCAAGAGATATTGGTCAAGCGCGATTATACCAAACGCAAAACAATTTGTTTTTATTGTGGATAGGCCCACAATAAAAACAAATTGTGTTGCGTTTGGTATGAGAAGATAGGCGCTCGAGTGGTTAAAATTGGTCAAGCGCGAACCTATCAAGAATAAAAAAAAATGTAAAAAGTTCATCATTACATCAGCAAGTTCATTAATATCTTGAAAATCTTGATCGCTCTTCGAGTGTTAAAAAACAAGCCTTTTCGATCTCAGAAGTTGTTGCTTCAATATTCTTCTCACGTAACGCACAGCTTTTTACAAAAGACAAAATAAGTTCGCAACCGGTCCTGTCCGTTGTTGCTGCTGCATCGAAAACCGGAATTTGACAAAACGCCAACAAAAGTACAGGAAAATCAAGGGAAAGTTTTTGCTACAAAACTTCAGTTGAATCTGTTTTAACTAGACTTAAATACAGCTGTGTTGTGTAGATTTATAGAATAGAATAAAACTTGTATGTGTCTGGAAAAGCTTTAAATATAACGTTAAAGTAACTTAATGTCCTTTAGGCTATAGAAATTGAAGGAATTATTAGTATCTCATGAATTTTATGACATTATGTCTTACTTCGTACATCTAACGACCGACCCTGTCTGATATTTTCGCAGATTTACGTCATTTTTTCACTAAGTACCTGTCTAACCGCATAGTATTATTTTATTATTTTTAATCGTAAGCAAACGCGATCGCAATGACCATTGTAAAAATTTGTTTATCTACGCGTCACTAGATGGCGTTGTACTATTTCGATCGATTCCTGAATCGCGATGTTAAGATTCTCCGCGATTAGTATAAGTCTTTAGAACTAAATATTTTTTTGTTAACAACCACTTCAAACTTGTATTCTATGGTGTAATCACTACATCGGCGAATAAATTAAACTTGGGGTTCTAGTGTTGGTACTACTGGTCCACACTACCGAGTGAAGATAAATCACTTTTTTTCATTCAATGACCCCAACTATAACCCTCTAAGGTAAAGGGTTATTCAGTACCTCTCATAGTGGTTACGGTACGGTTTTCAACACAGCAAAACTATTATCCTTTCAAATATACGGTTGTTGACGCCATGACTTTTACCTACGTTATAAGAAACTTCTACAAGCTCAATTTTTTTTTTAATCAGTCGTTTGACACCCATTTCATTGTCGCATTTTCCACAACTCTCTTAGGGACTCTACTCGCAGGCTTAAATCAAAATAAATGCGGGTTTTTTAATGACGTCATCGTCCATCCCTGTTACAATGGATATTTTTTGTGCTCGACCCGTATTTGCATGCCGGTTCAGTTCGGTGATTGATCTAATTAGTCGCTCAGCCGACTGTGAACCCCGCTCAACAGATAGGCACTGAATCCAGATTAAAATTTGTTAGTTTGTGGACATTGTTGCAAAATATATTTTGTTTAAGTTGAAGCAGAAATTAGAAACCATTGAAACCACGTTATCTGAAATTATACCAAAAACTTAAGCGATGGTGAAAACTACCAAGATTGCCACGAACATTTGCGTTGTTTTTGTAGAGTCTAACTTTGTTAGGGGCAATATCAATCCAATTTTGACCAGCCATCATGCAACAGCTGACGGAAATGATCGTATACACTTTTTTTAGTGCATCGAAGGCTATGCAAATGAATAAGATACGTTTTTTTGTTCTAACTGTAATTGTTGAGAAAGAATTGAGTAATTTCTGATCTAATTGACAAAGCCACACGATCAAAAATTATACTCTAAAGTACAGACTAAAAATGGAACATACGACAAAAAAGTCTAACCGCACCGAACCGAAGATTGACCTCGAAACTAGAAATATCCGATATTCACCGCACTCCCATTTCAGTACAATTTCACCCTAACCTTGTTGCTCCTGAATTCCCTATAACATTGTACGTAGATCGGTTGACTCGCTTACCGCAACACGAAGGTCGAATATACCCGGCTATATTTATCTGATCACGCTACACACTTTTGATGCTACAGTATTTATAGATAGATAGTAATCATATGGATATTGTATAATGTTGTGTATGAGACACCTGTCTCTTCAGTGATGCTTTTGGATGAACTTTGTTGCTTGATTGAGATGAAGCGTAATGTTGACGACTTGAAAGGTAAGCTGATTGATATGCTCTGCCAAAATGTCGTGTTGTTATTAATTGAAAATAAAAAACGAGTCTTCGTCTTATCATGGCAAAAAAATGGAATGTCTGACTGTCAGTGCTCTGTCTAATACTGCATATGTATTTATTTATTTATTAATTGAAACATACACAGTTTTATACAATTACATAAGAATCTTTAGAAATTACACTAAGAATGACGTTAACAGGTTCGCTATGGGGCCCAAACTAGGCAAAGCCTGCATCTTGGTGACTCATATTTGCTGCCTTGTCCAAAAATGACTCATCTTTACAATTAAGTAGTGTAAATCTTCTGCTGCACAGCTTAAGTGCCATAAGAAATCTTTTTTCTATAAATTCTGTCAATTTTTCAAAGCAAAGAATTCATAACGCTTAGCATTTGCTGTTGCTTCCCTGCATTTGTTCTTGATCATGACCAAAAGATTATGAATATTATTACCATAAAAAATATGTTAACTTGTTAACAATAACATGCAAATTGAACAACAAAACGGCGAGAAACACGCAAACTACTACAGTCAACGGTACTGTTGCTAAAAGACTTGTATTCAAAGCTGTTAAAGACAATAAAGACTATCATGAGACGTGTCAAGTGTCTATTACTTGAACAGATTCCGGCGCCGAGGGAACACAAATAAAAATAAAATAAACACTTGGCACATAGATCTTTAATCTTATTCATTAAGACTGTATTGTTTTAAAAAAAAATCAAGTCTTTGTTGGTCTGTCGAAGGCTTTACTTACAAAACCGGCAACTGTAAAAATAGAACGTTAATATCTTTGAGAAATGTTTCAGTACCAACTATAGAATGATTAGGATCATGAATCTCGTCTCGGCTCCTGTGGGACTTGGTTAAACATTACTGGCGAAAGGTGACTATGAATTCATCTCTGCAATTCAACTTCCTAGTTTCGGAGACGAAAAGTCGAATATATTCCTTAAAGAAATACATGTCGGAAGTCACAACGAGGAAAGAGAAACCAGAACAATAGCATTAATCAAATTGCCAAAAGATAATGTTTTCAAGATGCGTACGAACATCTCACGGCCGCTGACAAGTAAAAGTGAATAAATTGGCGACCCCACGCCGGAACTTGGCCATAAATACGGAAAGATTTATGTAACCAAGTGTGGATTAACATAAGACGCGCGAATGTTTGTTTATCGAGACCTGTATTAATGGAGACGGCGCTTTTGAGGAATACTGATTCGTCATTTGCATTTTACAATATCGAGAGATCTGCCATCGGTATTGCAGGAAATATCAAAAAGAGTAAAGTTGATCATACTTAAATGAAACCGGAATGAATTAAAAAAAGCGTTGTAACAAATTATGTCAGTAAAAATTAGTACAAAATGAATTTAGCGATTGGCAATAATAGCCTGGTCAAAAGACCTAAAAGCTAGAACGGAAACCCGAACAGATTCTGAGAACAAACATTAATTGCAGTTTCTGCTTCAAGCCTAGTTTATTAAGTCTACCATAACAGCATTGACCTTAATTGTGACATCGCAGTGTTTAGCAAACTTGGCAATTTACTTGATATTGTTGGTCTGAAAACTTAACAAAATATGGCTTTGAATGTGGTCTTAAAAACTTTTTAATCTGTGATTAATTTCATAACGACGAATACCGGCTTGCTTAAAATTTTCTGTCTTGCCAGAGTAGGGGGGGAGGGGGGGTGGGTAGGTTTAGTATAATATTCTTTATTAGCTTCTGCTTCGGCCGCGTAAAAGCATTTCTTTCTTTCATGTTAACTTTAGATCCCCGTTTCATCCTGTTAGGGAGTGAATTTGGGAAAATCCTTTCTTAGTGCTCGCCTCCGTTGTAAAAGGAAGCCTTGTGCAAAATTTCACGCTCCTAGACCCAGTAGCTTCGGCTGTGCATCGATATGTCAGTCAGTCGGTTTCTCCTTGTATATATATGGATATTGCTTCAACCTCTCTTGATTGAGGACACAATACGCTATACGCTTCCACACAAAATTTGGAAATAAAACAAAAAAGGAAGACTGATATATCTTTCCATATATGCCAAAGTATGAAAACGTTAAGCCTTCTCCAGACACAGGCTGCTACTCAAACTATACCATTTCTATCTTTCAATCAACCTCACGCCTTATTCCAACATATTCCATGATTTCCATATCGAATGAAAAAAGGCTGGAAACAGGTTTGTTCAACTCAAAGAAATCTAGATATTGATCGAACCAGATATGATGCGAGCTTGATAGAATGAATATTAAACAGTTTTCTATGCATTTATTTACATTGCAATAAGGCAATGTGGTGCTACTACACGAGGGAGTTCCACACACAAACCTGTTAAATTAATTTGTGTGAATTATAATAAAAATTTGCTCAACGATTAACGGTTATACAGCTGCTTTATGTGTCAAATCAAATGCTTGGGATCAGTAAAGTTGTCATACAATATTTATCATTGCAATCTTTAGGACGGCTATCGGTCAATCGTCTGCGCTACACAGATGTTTTGATTTAATCATTAAACAACAAATACTGCAAATGTCAGTGATGATAGTATAGTGCCGTCACGGATTAAAAGATATAGAATTGTCACTGGAAATATTAGCATGATAAGCTTGAAGAACTTCGCGGCAATTCTTTCATTTCTCTGCTTTGGTGTTGCTAACTAGCGTCTGCCAGCGACTTCACCCACGCGTAAGTAGGTTTCTTCATACAAACTTTGGATCTCCAATTCATACTCTTAAAGGGTGAATTTTGGAAAATCTTCTTTGTAAAGTTTCAGCGTTCTAGATGGTGTGTAAGGGTTTGGGCTGGGCGTTGATGAGTCAGGACTTTGCCTTTTATATATATATACCGACAAAGGTAGCACTCACTGACAATGAACAACGGCACAGGTTGCCATGGAGACAGACGTATGCAAAACCTCTGCAGTGCAAATTATGAACCGTATTACTGCCGGTTGTTGACCCCGAGCCGAGCTCAAAACTGGGTGACGTTCAGAACGTAATGGTGACTTGGAGAATGAGACACGTTCAAAACATTTATTTGGGTTAATTGGATGGGAATATGAAAATTCAGAGATTATTTTTAGATGGACAAAAATGTAATTTTGTTTGAAGTAGTCTGCACGGTTTAGCGTCCAGAATTCTGCGTTCGTCTACTTCAGCTGTGAAGTGATTGCTAGGCTTCGAAGAGGATATATTTTAATCAAATATACTAAACTCAATAAAATCTCTGGATTCTTGGCTCTCCAACTTTTTAATATAAAGTATAATTTTCGATATTGGTTGCGAATTCGAATCGAGATACGACAAAGTTATAATTTGATTGCGGATCGATTGTCGATCTGATTGTGGTCGTTTCTAGTCTAGGTTTATTTGAATGGCACTTCTGCTAATGGTATCTATTGCCTTTTATTTTTATATTGATTGCGTGTTTCGATAATTACTGAAAAGGATCTGTTGCTTATTGAGATCAATGTGCTATCAAGTTGAGCACAATCCAACCGTAAACTTGATTATTAATCGATAATAATCGTCTCTCAAAGTTACCTGTTTACATCCTACTCCGGAAGTAAAGATTGAGCGGGTAAACAACATAGCTATTGATTTCAGCTATATCCTTGAAAAACTTTTCGCCTTTGTCGGGTACTTGATACTTATTTCACAGTAAATGTCTTACATATTTTATATGAACCGTTTTGTTTTTAAAAACATGTTGGTAGCTCTTTTGTTAAATTTTATAACCACTCTAAAATTACTAAGCTCAATTTCATAACTCATTTTGCAACAGATGTTACTTTTATACCATCCTAAAATGTTCAGCCCAGACACGCTCTAAACCCATTTAAATAATTACTTTTTAATGTCTTTCCTAAAAACGTGACACAAAGGTACCACTGGGGTAATTAAGATTATCACTCCAATTGTGTCGAATCTTCATTTTGTCCCTTCTGGTCCAAGGATCGAAGGATGTGATTAATTTGTAGTCTTTGAAAGTAGAAGTGTGTCAAGAATTCTGAACTATTAATGCGGCGACACAATTAAATCGAAGTTTGACCTTAAGGCTAAGATATTGGTAAAAGCCTGTCTCAATTTCGTTAAACAAAAGCTGTTTTGCAAGCAAACGATGTCGGTCAATCGAGGTTTCCTATTGAATTTTCTGTTCCCTTTACCACCACCATGGCCTATTTTCACTTGAAGAGATCAATATTGCTTATGTAGAAATAGAAATAAATGATTGTGAAAACGAGAAGCAATAGGCTCACTATTGGGTTACATCCAGAAGTAGAGCACTCCAGTCGGTATATTGATATTTTGCCTCATACTCGTATCTCACTCAACAGTTATTTGTTACAGCATCTCGCTAGGATTTATTGTAAAACTTTGCGAATGTCTAACAGATATTTATTGCTTTATTTAAACGACTGTTCTTTTGTGAATTAGCAATTTCGTAAAAAGTTTCCTAATTTTGTTGAATAATTTTCTAAGTAAACTTGTAGTACTTAATTCTGTCTCGGATTGAATTTGACAAGTATTCTTTTCTTTAACCGCTTTATTAAAGAATTTATTCAAACAAAACAATAACTCCGTATCGATTACTGTTATTTTCCTTTAAGTAGTGTTTTTGTTTCGAGTCAGTCAACCGAGACGCCTTACAAAAACAGGATATACGATTACTCAGTAACGATTGTATGTCTGCATAAATACAGTAATGTGACGATACGTTCTTGCGGATATAAGTTTGCTAAAGTGTCTCTGTGTTTTAGATGTTTTTGTTGCACGCTCTTCTGACCTATTTTAAGTATTGGCCTGCTGCGGTCTTCCCGTTCGATTATAATTTAGATGTCTTCAAGGTTAGAGTGAATTAGGCTCTTAATAAACTAGTGCGCCTCACCATCAACAATTGCATCAACTTTTATTTTTTGAGTGTGTGATGAGCGAAAAATGCCTCTTATCAACCCTCCTCCTTTTTCATAGCATTAAATTGGTATTGCTTGATATGTTAATTAAGTCAGTTTAAAGGTTTCTTATTCTTCTGATTTCAACTGCTGACCATAAAAACAATAACGTCTTTTCAAGCTTCCTTTTGCCCACTTCTCCGTATCCCTCAGTTTCCGAAACCCGTAAAAAGCAGATAAACCCCGAAATATCCCGTACCTTCTTGCCACGTCCCGCCCTTTCGATTTCCTACCCGTGGTACTTATACGAAGCGCTATCTAACGAAAAACTATGTGCGATACAGTAATATCCCCCGAATCGGACGTTTGGCAGTCGTGATTGGTGGGAATGGTCGTAAATGGAGGGTAGATGAACATTTTATGTTAAGGTTTAGGAGGTAGTTTTAGTAGCCAGTTTATTTCTTCTCTGGATGAGACATAATCGTAAATGCTTTGTCATTGTTGCCCTAAAGTTTAGGCTAAGTGACAAGACTTCTTACTAACTCCTTAGGTTTAGGACCTAAATCATATTTTTTGGGAAAGTAAAGTCTTTAAATAACATTCTATTAAACACTCATAACCCCCCTTTTAGATCACGAGGCAAGACACGCCCCTGCCGGCCTGTAGATATAAGAAAAGTGACGTAGTGTCCACACAACGATAGATCGTGACAGTTTCACTAGCTTGACCGATAAGGAAGAACCTTCAGCCTTCAATAAGAACACAAACGAACAGACACGCTAGCCAGTTGTATTATGTATAATTATAGCAAAGGACTGCTCAAAGGCAAATTAACAAAAGAATTGAAAAAAAAAAAAGAATTTCAGAATTCTAATTGCCGAGAAATTGTACGAGAAGGAAAATTCAAATTAAGATTTCTTGGAATAAGTAGGTATGTTTTCTTTACGTAAAGTAAGCTGACTTTATATTTACTTTTGGTAAAATTAACTTTAATTTATACTTATTGTTATAGTTTCTGTCAGCGACTTCGTCAACATGGAATTGATATTAATGAGAATTGTTTTATTCAATCATCCAAATTATATTCAGTAAGGTGTTCGAAAATCTAATACTCAATCAAAAACTTAATTTAAGAAAAACAGATAAATTATACGCAATGTGTCGTCCTAATTTTTTTTTAAAGAATAAGCACAAAATACCATGGGCATCTTCTGTGACTTAACCAAGTTGATTGCATAAATCATGAAACATCGCTTTTCATACAGGAGCATTACAACCTTTCAATTAGTCATCATCATCATCATCATCTTCCTGCCCTTGTCCCATCTTATTTAACCTTTCAATTAGTCATCATCATCATCATCATCTTCCTGCCCTTGTCCCATCTTATTTAACCTTTCAATTAGTATTAAATACTAATTCATTCAGTAATAAATTATAGCTTATATGTTATTCTGATGTAGGTACATATGCTATTATGTAAATTTCAATAAAATCCTTTTGCATTAAAAAACTACTGTTTTGCGTGAAACAGTAGTTTTTAACAATTCCTTGCCGGAATCTGTGTTTCCTGATGGCTACAACCCGGGAATCTTTAAGTCAAGAGTGAATAGGTTACTTCTAGGTAAGCGCGCTCCATCGTCGATCGCATCGTCGCTTTCCATCAGGTGAAATAGCGGTCAAGCGCGAACCTATCAAGAATAATAAAAAAAAACAGTAACAAACATTTATTCATACATCCATCGTCACAAACTTTCTCAGATATAGTATTAGTAGAGTTCTTGAAATCAATATTTAAACTTAGAGTAAGTTTAATATTCAAGATTTCTGTGTCCTAATTTACTGAAAATATGATTACTCAAAACACATCCTTAGAAATCTCTAGACTGCGGTGAAATTTCTAATACTTCGAAATAATATCAACTAAGGCTGACACATCAAATAGCCTACAGGTTACAAAACCATGTAAAGATTAATGTTTTTCGTCAATTTGGAGTAGATGAGACCAGTGTTTCCTAGCTGACTACCCTGAGAAGAAAAACCCAAAGAAATTCAGAGGTCTTTTAAAGTCCATAAAATAAACATATTATACGTTTGAAGAACTGCCTAAGAATAATTTTAGCATTAATTATTGTTGACTTTAAAAGAATCATACTAATAAATATCAAGGAACGTACTTACTTGAAAGATTTTAACCTCGGAACTGTATCCTTCCGAATAATTAGCAAAATCGTGAGAAGAAATATCAATAATCACGCTAATAATGTTCTAAAGGCCAAAGCTTCTATGTGTGTACACACGAATATACATCTAAGTTTGTTATTCCTTTACGCTTAAACGGCTGAACGAATTTTGAATGAAATTATCACTAGGTAGACCATGTCTTAGAATAGCACATAGTATATGTTTTTATCCCGAGAATATATAGGATGACTGGTAATTAGTGACCGATACTTAAACACGTGATTGTACTCATGATTAAAAACAACTTTCCCAAAGAAATTTTTTTTTATATATCCACTAGTTTGTAGGTACATTCCTGATTAGGTACGTACACCTATGGGTTTGCAAGCTGCGCGGGTGTTTTATCACTATTGTAGGTACGACGGCGTCACGCGGCTAACAGCTGAGCGGTCGCAGGCGCGCTCGCGTATTTAAACAGCTGTTTTAGTATTGTGAAAAAACTGATGAGAATATAAAAAAAGTTTCTCTAAAAGGCAAGTAAACTGTCGCAAAACAAAAAAAAAACAGATCATTAACACAAGGAAAAGTCAGAATTTAATCGGTTTACCACAGAATGGGATCCTACTTATACAACAGTACTACAATTCTTTTGGCATTGACAGTACCTACCGAAGGGCATTGCATTTAAAGGCATGTCGAAAAATTACTTTCTCTTATTCAACCGTATTCGTTTAGGTCACGGTATCACGTAATATCATTCCTTTTCTCTGAATTCTCATGGCCAATCTGGAAACCTTTAAACTCCGCAGCCAGATTTGGTGCAGCAAAGACGATCTCCACAAGTGGGGGTTCTCGGACTGCTCCGATCTTCCGTGTTTGTGCGGCGTCTCCCCGCACACCATGTCCCACCTTCCATCTGGTGTCACATGCCCGGTTACCTGTTCACGTAGGGATCTAATGACAGCATCAGCGGACTGTATTGCCGTGGTCGAATACTGGGGCAATGGATTTTATTTAAAAATCAAAGTACTAAACTCGTCTTTGCTATCAACACGCTAGGGAGAAGACTGAAACCCTTACAACGTCGACAGTCAATTTACTAGATTAGTTTTCTACGAACATTTATGATGAGCTAAAGTAAATTTACTATGTATTTTCAGCGCAATAACAATTTATAGAATCTAATACGCCAGTAATATCCATTTCAGAATATAGGCCTCCACGGAGAGCCACAATGAACGGTCTTGAGGGAAAATTGTAATATCCACATATCCTAAATGTGGCTACAACAATCTTATACACTTTTGGGTTAGCTTCGGAATACCTACTTATATTGTAAATGTGGAAGTGGATGTTTGTTAGTCCAACACACCTTTAAAGGATCCTTTCTTGGTTTTTTGACACCAACCAGCTTCTAAAATTAGTGCCACGAGGAATTTCTGTAAAGGAAATTCGCGGTCCTAGAATATAAGCACAATGACCGGTCCGGTCATTGTGACGACATTTGGGGGAGGCCTATGTCCAACAGTGGACGTCTTTCGGCTGAAATGATGATGATGAATGATGATATTTTTCAACTTTATGACTCCAAAAACCGGAAAAACTTAGTAAGCATAGCCTTTTATAGATTTCAGATAGATCGCTTTGAAATATTTACCTTATAACGTATATACTAATAATATAGTGTAAAAGTGAAAATGTGTTGGAGACAGGTATTATTTTCACCAAAGTGACACGCCTCCCTACTTCGCTGTTAGCGATATTTGACATCTGAAGTAACTTTTCAAGATCAATAAGGATGTTGAGGTCGTAACGTGCCAACTTGCTTCTCAAATATTGAAGTAATTTACAAGATCAAATTAAATTATAAACGAATATATAAAAAGTATCTTATGTGTAATCTAATCTAAGGTTTACCAGTGATGCCCGCTCGGGCCGATGCCTGACAGTGATACTAAATTGTTCGAAAGAGTTACCACGATCATCCTGCACGGGTTTGATACTCAATTAGATGATATATATTTTTTTAATTATATAAACTAGTGCTTGACTGCGATCCCACCTGACGGTAAGCAGTGATGCAATCGATGATGGTGAAGCGCAATAGTTTGAGCCTATTCACTCTAACCTTGAAGACACGTTAATTATAATCGGACGGTAAGACCGCTGCAGGCAAATTTATCCAGTCCTTCGCTATACGCGGTATAAACGACGTAAGTCACACCCAAAAGTAAAAAAAAAATTGTTTACTTGTATCCCTAATCCGTTGAAGCATGATTAATAAATAGTAATTTGGGAAACATAAGACTCTTTCACATTTCTAATAGATATTAATAGAAGCACCCGGCAGTATATCAAAAGACGCCATGATTAATGGTAGTCCGACTTTTAGCACGTAATCTAGGTAATGGGTGGCAGATAGAAAATGTACCTTCCTAAGTGTGGGTTGACACTGGCTTGTTTACGATCGTAGTTCAAGGCCTCTTGTCACTGGAGTAGTTGTGTTTACCTACTATGTAGTATGTAGGTGCTACTAAGTTATATGGTCGGCACCATATACCTTACCTATCTTTAGTGACATCGACGCTCTGTATAGGTAGGTTTTAACTGTAGGTGGGTAGCAAGACTAACCCTCCTACAGTCGCGCAATACTCTGTAAGACTGACAAAAAAGTCATGTATTTTTCCTTAATAATCAATTATGGCATTTTGTTCTTTCTGCTAGCTGCCGGATTTGTTGCTACGGTCGTTTAGAGGCACAAAATGCGTTTGTGCTAGTAATACGTATGGTCGTAATTGGGCATAATCGGTCTGCGAGACTGACGCGAGTATAGGTGTCACAGCACGATTTTCTGTGACGATGGATTATGATTGTGTGTCTTTGTATTCTTTATACAGGTTGGTTTTTAACGGTTGGTGGAGGGATATAAAGGAAAATGCTTGTGGGTTTTTCGACATGGAAGCAAAAAAAAAGCTCTGAAAACTTGTCAGATTTGACACTTTGTTCTGCGTATGATTGAAGGCTCATTTTTATAAGTTAGTGTAACTTTTTTTTTATGTGGGATATCGTCAAATGACTCCCCTTGTTCTGGGTGAGAGAGTTTCAGATTTCATTGGCTAAAACCTACCTGTATAAAATTTCTTCAGTTACCTTTTGTGGTCTGGGCCACGGTAACTTTCGAACCATCTCGCTCTAATGTAACTTACTTCCATGTCATTTTATTCATATGACAAAGTATTAATTCAATTCCAAACAAATCGTTCATGTAGGCACCTATTTGAAAAGGTAACTAACAGATTGGTGTTATAAATAGGAATTCGATATTTTCCTTGCAACTCACAATACTTTTATAAACAAGCCGATATTCAAACTATAATTCTAATATCCACGTTCTAAATAGACAAATTACGTAAAATGTTTAAATAGTTAAGCAAATTAATTCAAATTACCAATTTCATTCCTTTTCATCAGTCATTGAAAACTGCCCAAACTGGTTTAATTTGCGCGTCCGTCCTTTAAAAACTTTGTCACATTTCTCTTTTGCAAAAGTTACAAATATTGAGCTTCATTCGACTTTGATCCCTCCTTATCGTACCCTTCAATCAACCTTCGGGAACATCTGTAGTGGAGTGCCGTAAAATTTATTCCTCTGAACCACGACCACTGAACGGATTTTTATAAAACCTTTCAGTATATGTGTTTTAGAAACCTTATACTAAAATTTTTACCCTTTTTATTAAACAGGCATAACGACACCGCAACGAAAAAGTTTGTAACATTAATTCAGTCATTTTTTTAAATGAACCTATAAGTTTTCGTGCCATGTTTGAATTTTTTTTGGACGTAATCCGAGATACTGCCTTGTTCGATGCTGGTGTCGATAAATATTATTCAATAATTTCCCATTGTTGGGACTCTGGCCTCCCCTTTTAGGAGAGGCTGTAATCCACCACGCGAGCCCAGTGCGGATTGGTGGATGTCACGTCATGTCTTCGAATTCTTGGTTCTTGGATAAGCCGGTTTCCTCACGATGTTTTCTTTCTTTGAGAATAGTGGTGATGAAATAAATTACACAAAGTAATGCACCTGACTGGGTTAGAACCTACGGCCACAACTCAAAGTCCCCCGTTACCACAAGGCCACAACTGCTCGCCTTTATTAAATTATAAAAATTAATAATAATAAATTTTTGGAATTTTTACTAGCAGCTAGCCTTACGTAGCTTCTGGATTACATAAATGTTACGTCGTAAAAGCAATCTGCAAAGTCCCTAATCTTTTTTAGTTATCTTATTTTATGACTTCATACAGACATTTTAATACCAGCATCTGTTATTTTATTGATCATCCTAATATTGTCAAGGCCAAAGCTTGTGTGTATGTTTGTTACTTCAATCTTAAACGCTAAACAGATTTGGATGATCTTTGCCAGACGGCTAGACCTAGAAATACTCCCGGTATAAAAGAGCCAGACGGCAGACCAGACATCTGCCGTCTGGCACTTTTATTCCGGGAGTATTTTCACGCGGGCGAAGCCGCTGGCAGAAGCTAGTATTATAAAGATGTTAAATTGTTTATATGCGAAAGTAACGATCCGATTGCGAAAGTTCTTTTACTAGCAGCCTATACTATTGCCAAGTGTCATCATTTTACGAAAATATGTAGTACTTGCCTGCCCCCCTAGCCAAGTTACGACCGTTTCGTTTCGATTCTCTTGCGTCCAACATTTCGAGTGGGCCACGTTTCAGATACCTTTGTTCTGACCACGTGACTGAGCGTTGAGATGATGTCTGAACAAAGGAATCGGAGGCGTGGCCTACTCGAGGCGTTCGATGCAAGAGAATCGAAACGAAACGGTCGTAACTTAGCTAGGGGGGGCTGATATATCTTAGCCTTTTTTGCAATTTGCTATGACGTACCTACAGAGTACAGTACATCTATAATGTTCCAGTGCTGTCAGCCACTGATATAAGTTAGTATTTCATACATTCAGAAAGCCCTTTTATTCCTTCATCTCTCGTAAGACTTCTGTAATAGTCAGTAAAATTGTTCTACATGTGCGAATTCCTCACGAAATTTTGTAACATTTGTATGCGTTTCTCTCGTCGTTTTATTGCCTACCATCCATTTTAAGATATTGCTTACAATTCTCTCTTAGAACAGTGTTATTCCACCTCCAACACATTAAATCTAATTGAACTAAAATTAATTCATCATAATATCACCACTGTTTCTCCACAAAATATCGATGGGTCGGAGTATAGGGGACAAACTAATAATTTGATCAATTTCATTTTTTCATGGTTATTAATCATTTTATTGGTTTAATTAATTTTGTGAACTATTTTTTTCTTCCTTGTCGGTACTGTCACTACTGCTGGGCAGGTCCTTCCAGACATTCTTCTCTCGCGCCATGTCGAACCTGTCCTCGTGGTACGCGTCTAGATTATCTCGCCACCTTTTTCTGGGCCGGCCTCCATGGTGCTTTCCCTGTGCAGGAACCCAGGAACCCACTGCGTGTCAACACTTATCCAGCGGTCACTGTGCACCGTGTCGTGACCCGCCCAATCCCATATGAGCCTGGCAGAACTGAACTTCACCATGAATGAACTTTTGAAGCAATTCTTTTATAGTTGTAATATTAATACATAGGACCCAACTATACAGGGTGTTTAGTGCATCGTGTGCCAAATTGAAATGGTCGACGGGAGGAATTTTCGAGGGAGTTGGAAGATTCCGGTCGCTTTAAGTTTTTTTTTTATAGCCATGTCAATAACTGTAACATGGGACAGCTTTAAGTCCAATATTTTGCGAGTAAATTAAAAAAAAAATCGATAGCTAATGTCACTAATTTTAAATTTAAAAGTACTCTAATACAATACACAAAATTAAAATTCAGAGTCTACGCCTTATATATTTTTTAAAATTTGTATTTTAATGAAAAATTTGGGTCTTATTTTCATCAAAAAAATAAAAAGTCGTTGAAAAAAATCCACAGGCCATGAGAAGTGTTTAGGGGTTTGAAAGAATAGCAGATGACCCCTCCCGTCGACCATTTCAATTTGGCACACGATGCACCAAACACCTGTATATGTATCTAAGTAGGTAGCATTTATAAATATAACAACAACAGTTAATTGTTTTAGTGCACAGTAGCACAACATTGGAGTATCGTGCTAATTGCAATATAGCGTTACTTATAGTCTGTATTAATTGAACGCATCTGTTCTCGGACAGGTTCAAGGCCTCATAAGGTTAGCCAGGGCTATTTCTGGCAAACGCGTGGCGAAGAGGCAGATGTGACGCCAGACGCACGTGATCAGCAAGGCTACATCGCTTGCAATCAGCTATTTTTATAGGAACTGTCTTACAATCTGTTCCCATCAGGAATAAAATAAGATTTTTAACGCGGACATGTCAGTTACAAAGAAATTTTAGAAATAAATAAATAAAATTGTGCTTGCCATACCCATATCGAAAGAATGATCTGTTGGAAAGCCTCCCACAAGGTGGACTTATGACCTAGACCAGTACCGTGATGTTTAAAGTAAGATTGTTTCATTCTTATTTCCAGTGTGGGTAGGAGATGGCGCTAGACAACCTGTATAGCGCTGTCTCTTACCCACACTGAAATAAGAATGAAACAATCTTACTTTGAACGTCATGGTAATCCCACTGGTCAGAGTCGCGGAAAATCGATGAATGCGAGACGCACAGGACCGGTCGTTGGGGCAACACTTGGGGGGAAGCCTATTTCCAACAGTGGACTTCTTTCGGCTGAAATTATGATTATCGAAAGAAGAGGGGAAGTTTCCCCGTTTGATATTTCGTGAAGGAATTGATTTGCAGCTGTGAATCGGAGATATGCTTGAACTATTTCTTTTGATTATACAAAGTAACAATGCGAATACGTAATTAGATACTGGAAAATTTCAAATTAGTTTTGTCTGGGAGAATATTGAAGCAGCTTTCCATATGAAATTCGACCCAATTTATACAATTTTACGCATTGTTGGAACCAATTTTCCGCCCCTTAAGGCTTTCGTTGTAAAACCTTATTACATAAGGAAATACTTTTTAATTTCGCAAACAAATTTGTTTACGGTTCTTGTTGAAAATACAAAAGAGAACGGGCAAACTGTTGCCGTAGTCCGAGTTTTGCGTGCTTTGTTGCTTGTCCAAAGTCGGTCATTTTGATAACAAACAACTTATATTTCCAACAGGCAGAATTGGAAGGCCTTGCCTCAAGGAAAATATAAACACGGGTTTTAGTGAGGTTTCTTTCTTTGAAGTTTTTCTTGGACATTTTCAATTGAGTTAAAAACGGACTGCTAAAGTTGTGGTTGTGATGTAATCTTACGATGAAGAATTCTTTCAAATGATTCTGATGTCCACAAAGAGAAGTGTGTATAGGGATCCATACAATTTATAACCCCGTCGGGATTGCTTTTTTAAAAACCACTGTTGTGATTTTTAGAAACCTTCTATTTTCATTCGTATCTTTTCGAAGAGCTCGACGGAAACTGCTGTAGGCGAAGAAAATAGAATACGGATGTTTTCAAACCAAATACATTATTCACGTTTATTTTTATATCATGTTATGAGTAGGTACTTACACTTTTCTTTTTCTATGTTTTTGTAGGCATGTACAATATCTTAGAACTAATACTTCCTCATCTTCCTATCATTTTTATGTAACAGGCAAGCCCTTTGTCCTTGTTATTTGAATATAAGAACTTATCACATTAAAACATCTTGATATATATCAGAAGCGCATTCCATAAGCATATCTAATACCACATCCGTACAATACAAGATAATCTCATTCAATATCGTGACCATATTATTATCTTAGTCAGGGCTGAGTAATATATTCTAGCCATTAGAAAGGTCTATGCCAACGCTAAGATAAGCGATATCACGATCTATAGAATAGAAAGTGCCTTCTTGTCTGCACCTAACTACGTCATCGCTCCCTCCCATGTTCAGAATTTATTAGATTTTCAATTTAGAATAGAAATGTGAGAATTACACAAATTAATGTGTCAGCTGCAGTGGCTAAGGGTTGACATACCTTGACCCTTCGATGGCCCCGAAACTTAAGTCATTTTACATTCTGGCCCTTCAAGTATTTGACCTAAATTATCCGCATCGTGGAAACTGTTTATTACATCAATCATCGTGACTCCTAACAAATTACATGGTTTAAGAACAATGCGGACCCGGGAAGGCTTTCAAACTGATTGAAGTAGTTTGCTTTATTTAATTTTAGATGTTTATTCTAAGCGAGAAAAGGGACAGTTATTTCTTCTTAACTTTGGTATCTTGCAGATTTCGTCAACGTTTTATAGATGGACTTAGATCTCCATCTTGAAAATGCGGTGTAATATATATTTTTTTAAATAATGTAAACTAGTTCTTGACTGCGATCCCACCTGATGGTAAGCAGTGATGCAATCGAGAATGGTAAATCGCACTAGTTGATTAAGAGCCTATTCTATCTACCAATTCACCAATTGTTTATAAGATTACTCTGTAATACCTCTACGTAATGGTTATATATCTGTTATTCTTGAAGCAATAAATTTATTTATTTATTTATTTATTTATTCACTGTAACCTTAAAGACACCTAAATTATAATCGGATGGGAAGACCGCAGCAGGCAAATTGTTTCAGTCCTTCGATGTACGCGAGATAAAAAAGCGCTAATATTTAATTCTTCCCCGTTAATTTTAATTAACTGGTTCAATTAATATAGTTGAAACACTAACCGTGTCACTAACTCTGGCAGAGATCCAGATGTAAGCAGATGCTTCTACTCACAAGTACCTAGTTTATTTTCACGGCTCCCAGGTGTTACAGACGTCCTTATTGACATGCATCTGTCAAGAGGTACTGTGTTTTTTCTACAGCTGGTAATGATTAAACCTGTTCAGTTAATACTATTTTTTATTAGTATCATTTTGTCGATACAGGGACCTTCGTACTTTATTAGCTTTTTTTTTTGTAATTGGTGATAGGCCCGCGCTTGTCCACTATCTGACCTGATGTGTGGAAAGCCACCATGTGATCGACGATGGAGCACGCTTACCTAGAAGTAACCTATACTCACTTGACTTAAAGATACCTAGATTGTAGCTATCAGGAAACCGACTCCGGCAAGGAGTTCGACTCCTTGTGATTTTGTTCAATAAATTGGTGTAACTAAAAACTATATTATAAACTTTGGCAAAAAAAAGCAGTCTGCTTTTAACATTGTGCGCATCTCGTGCCAAAAGAGTTTCACACACCACCCGATTGGTTTCGTCCGACGTTTCGATTAAGCTAGGACCAGGAAGAACTTCTTTTGGCCCCTTCCCAAAGTCTACTACAACCTGACGCCGATCTAAAACTAATAATCACAACATTTAAAACTAAGTATATGATGTAATCGCCCAACTAATAGTCAACAGTATTCATGTCAATCGTTTACTACAAACGGTTCACAGTCGAGTGGACAACCATAGAGAATCAAACTGTATAACGCGGCCATCTGATTACGACACTGGATAGTAATGGACACAGACTCAGGGTTACCAGATGAAAATATCAAAAGTTGGGAGAAAAAGCCTAATTTCCATTGAAAAATTTTGAGAATTTTTAGTTTGAAAATTTTAACAAACGTAGTTTAAAATTTAAGTTATTATCGCTCACGCTTGCACATTGCACTCAAATTGGGGAGGGGGGGGGGGGGGGTGACAGAGGCATCCTCGGTTTTAAATTTCACAGTTTTCAATTCTGCTATTATTACCAAAGAAAGATTATTTTTAGTTTGTTTAACTTTTCATTAAAAAGATCTAAAATGTAAATGTGTGTCATTTTATTGAAGATTCTAAAAATCATGAGATTTGCAAAATTCAGCCGGAATCCGTGGAGAATAGAGAAGAGTCCAAAAATCCTGAGTTATGGTAACCCTACACAGACTAGGCTCTTTCAAACTACACTTAGAGCAAAAACTAGGTTAGATAGCTAGCTGGTCTTGCAGCAAAAACTGGGTTAACTTACAAGCGAGGACTAGGGGGAAAAACTGCTTGTGAAGGGAACCTTGGCATAGAAAAATAGCGGCAGAAGTAATTAAAACATTCTTAGTATGGTTTTATCAACAGAAAACTGTTTAGTATGTAGATGTTTATCGGACGAATTTGTAAAAATGCAGTTGGGTGCAAAAATCTCGGGACGAAGTAGGAATCTTATTATATTCTTAGAAGCATACGGAAGAGAGTGTAAGGGGGGCTATATTTCACCGGGACGCCGTGGCGGCGCAACTGGTCGCGCCGCCATGGTGTCCCGGTGAAATATAGCCCTAGTGCAGAGAGTTACGCAAACCTTTTTTAAGAAGGAAGGATCTTCCGACTACAGAGGTGTTGTGTCTGGTCCGGGCAACTGCCCGATGGTTCATTACCCGACTTCAAAAAGGAGGAGGTTATGTTCGGCAGTACCTATGTATTTTTTATGTATGTTCACCGATTTCTCGGTAAATTGTGGACGGATTTAAAAAAAAAAAATGATTGAAATAAATACTCACGGGTTGGACCCATAGAAATATTGTTATGATCTGATGATGAACTTCAAAGATAGAAAAAGAAACTCTTCATAGGATCATAGCAGAACTGTCGTATTAAGAACAATTACGTTGTTTAGTGTAATTGTGTGTGTGTAGTCGATGACTGACTGAAGGAAGAAGGGGAAGAGATACATCGAACTCATCTGGTGATGAAGCTGGAAGGTAGGCACCGGAATTCTGTAATAAATCAATATATCTTAGCCGTGTTTTTTTAGACTGTGCATGTGCTGTAATTTCTCGGAGAACGTTTATACCGTGATGGAGGATTTTGAATTTTAGTTCCAATGTGACATCGGAGATATCGCTACATATTTCAAAGAAAATACAATAATAATTATAATTCTTTATTGGCATAATATACACAATTTGGATCATAGGATTCCCTAACGCCTGCGCTTATAGAAACTGTGTTGCAGGTGTTACCCTGGGTTTCTGAATTGAGTATTTTGAGTTAAGAACGTCTCAAACTGTACTTAAATGGCATATTTTGACAGGTTTTTAAGGTACAGTTTGAGAAATACTCAACTTCAAATGCTTAAATCAGAAATCGGGGGTTTGTGTCTTCCCTACAATAATCTTACGTCAGACAGTGTGTTGAGAAAGTATTAAAACTTAAGAAAAACATTTTTTTTTTTTAAATTAAAAGTAGACACACAATATCAGCTATTTATATCTCTCAACTAAGCTAGCTTGATCTCTATTACGCAACTGATGTGCCATTCAAGTTGTTACGTGTATCAAACGGAATCGAAGCGCTACATGACCTCTCGTTCAGATCCTATCTACAACAGGAAATTGAATGTCAACATTTCTCTTCATCCCGATAACAAGAGAAGATAATAATAACAATTTGTAAACTAGGTACTCTTTTAACTATATTACACAAAGCGAAACAACTTTAGTCGTGAACAAAGACTATATTAATTAAAATCGAAAGACTGTCTTACACAAAGATTAGTTTAAAACTGCACGAATAATGTCTTAATATTTGATGTACTGGTTTGGCTAAATGTCCTATAGTCAAGAGGTTATCGAATGTTTTTTTGTTTGGATTCGGTGTATCCCAGCGCGAGCACTTGAAACGTCACTATCGACAACCATACCGATCATCGCCTTGCTTAAGGTATACCTGACAGGTTTACCTGCACATTTATACCTGTCAGGTTTGACTGGCCTGTTGGTCTAGTGGTTAGTGGCCCTGACTGCTATGCCGGAGGTCGTGGGTTCGATTCCCACCCAGGACAAATATTTGTGTGATGAGCACGATCATTTGTTCTGTGTCTGGGTGTAATTTATCTATAGTATGTAAGTATGTATGTAGAAATATATAAGTAGGTGTATCAGTTGTCTAGTACTCATAGCACAAGCTCTGCTTAGTTTGGGATTAGATGGCGTTGTGTGATAGTTGTGGTATATTATATTATATTAAGCTAGTGTGGAAACCTGTACAGTTGTGCAACATACATGCTCCGGTTTACCTGTATAACTCAACTGTACAGGCAAACCTGTCAGGTATACCCTAGCGTGTATGGTTACTTTTAGAGAGCATATCAATCGCCAACAAATTGTTCAACAACATGTAAAAATCGCCTAAATAAAAAGATCTCATTTTATTCCACCTCAACTGAAATGCGAGTCCTTTTTTTACTGTTAATAGGCTCGCGTTTGACCACTATCTCACATTATGGAAAGCGACGAAATGGTCGACGATGGAGCGCGCTTGCCTAGAAGTAACCTATTCACTCTTGACTTAAAGATCCCCAGGTTATAGCTGTTAGGAAACACAGACTCCGGCAGGGAATTTCGCTCCTTAGCTGTACGCACAAAAAGAGTATCCATGGAGTTTCTTGCCGGTTCTTCTCCTTAAGAAACGACCAATTTGGAACCGTGCACTAGCTTCTGATGTTTTATAAGTGCGCACAGGACCGGTCATTGTGGCGACATTTGGGGGAGGCCTATGTCCAACAGTGGACGTCTTTCGGCTGAAATGATTGATGATGATGGAACGGGCTGCGCTTTTAACCGACTATGTCGGATATATCCGACAAACACTCGCGTTTATTCCGCCAGGGTCGCACCGCACATCCACGACCAAATACACCATCTCGTCAACTCTTCTGTCGCCTATGGGGATTGAAGAGCTAAACGAGATGGAGTACCCAGTCGCGAACACACGACCCTGGCGAATAGGACACGAAAACACTCGCCGGACCGATCCAACGCAAGCGGTTAAGGGTCAAAATTCGAAATTCAAAACTTCAGTTCAACATAGTGCTTTATTCTTGTATCGATTCAAATTCGTCTGCGCTCGTAAAATCAAAACAGTACGGGTCTGCGGCTTAGCCGTATTTAGCGTAACTGCTCCGAAATACTTCGATCAAGCCTGTATTAATCTACTCACGCTTTAAATAAATTCACGTGCTGTCGTGGCATCGAACTATCATTAACTGTGACGTAATCTACGTTTTGACATTAGATCAATGAACTTAATTAGCATGGGATTCTGTATTGATATCACATGAATTATTTATGTTGACAGCCGCGTGGGTTGGAAGGTTATACAATAAAAAGTAAGGTACGTTATGAATGACATAACGAAGATTATATCTCAAGTCACTCGAAAGATGGAATGATTCAACGTAGAAAACAAACCACCAAAAATGAGTTTCGGCAAAATAGAAATCTGCTTTCATTTGAGAATCCAAGCATGTAAATAAATGTCCTCTGACTCTGAAGAGGGTCCCCTTATAAAAGGTACAAGAGTAAAAAAATATATAAAAAGCCGACTCTAGGTGCAAAACCGAAGGCAATAAAAACGTAACGGTACCACGCTGAAAACCATCAAGAACTTAATGAGAAATATTAAAATATCGATCACCTTCCAATTTCGGCGCCCCTTATTAATCCCAGAACGTCTCTCGCTAGAGAAATATGTATTCAGACTTTGATTGGCCCTTCAAGATAACGAATCTTCAAATTATACTTGTTACGCCAGTCACGAATTTAGTCAGCAAACTTGTCGAACTCAAAATAACGAAACTATTGATAGAAAAAGTTATTATTGAAAATTCTTGGAATACATGTTTTCTTTGTTAACAGCCAACCTTCAAGCGAATGTCCCCGCCAAACTGCCTTAGATTGAGAGTGATGCTGGAAAAACACGCTTTAAAAGAGGGTATTTTAAAAAAGGTTGTAATCCCTTGACAACGTTTTTCAATGGAGAATTGATCCCATTGTGAGCACAAATTGAGGACACACTTTGCTGGATTCCTCAACGCACCTGCTAAAAGGACCATTTTGGCTGCATAAAACCTAATAGAATCTGACTTTATGAAAAGACAATTTAAATAAAAGCCTCATATTACGATCAATCAGAATTACATGTCCAGAGCAAAATTGTTTGGATTGCCCCGGTGAGACATGTCTCAATCAATACCGAACCATACATTTAATTGAGTAATTAATTCAATTTTTTTTTATCGTATCAAAACGTAATTTTATCCAAAATTAAGCAAGTCTTGACACTTGCTTAATTTTGAAAAAGAGTGCACAGACCGACATGCGAGATGTTCAAACCACGCCTCCACTTTTTTTGAAATTCTAATTACTGCTTCGTTAAATGATCAATTTTGGTGCTGGTTTCAGAACAAGATTTATTTAGTACTAGCTTCTGCCAGCGGCTTCGCCCGCATAAAAGTAGATTTCTCCATACAAACTTTGGACCCCCGTTTCATCCCCTTAGGGAGTGAATTTTGGAAAATCCTCTCTTAGTGCTCGCCTACGTCATAAAAGGAAACTTTGTGCAAAATTCCACGCTCCTAGTCCCAGTAGTTTCGGCTGTGCGTTGATATGTTAGTCAGTCAGTTTCTCCTTTTATATATATAGATAAAATATATAAGTTCCACTCAACTATTTAACTCCTCATAATCAACCTCCCATCGTAGTCTACTTACTGCTGAACGGTCTAAGTCTAACCATCATCATCATAATTTCCGCAGAAAGATGTCCACCGTCCACGTAGGCCGGTGTTTATCACATCCCAGCCTCCTAATTATTCCCATGTTTACTTAAATAGTATACTTTTGTTTTTTTCCCAACCCTTGTCAACTCGTGTGTTCCTCTGTGGCCGGACCACAGTTTAGTACTCAGATGCTATAGTTCGAAATAATACCTACCTAAAGTCTACTTTCATCGGAATATATATATATTTTTAGTACCTCAAGAGATATCTTTTTAATTAACAATTTATGTGGTCCGGCCGCCAGGCAGTGCTCTCTGGCCGCGCCACCTCAAATTAAATAGACTATAATGAACTATTAATAAATCAATATCCCGAAAAAAACTACCTAAAGAATACCTTGCATACGACAAATATGGTCCAATAAACCCCTTTAGTTAAGAAGTTATTGGTCGTAGGGTGTGGTCCGGCTGGAAGGTATACTCTGCAGCAAGTCAATTTTGCAATATTTAATATTAACTATCCATAAATCAATTTAAGTAATAGTACCTTTTCTCTACTCTTCGTTGATACTTTTTTTCTCTCAAGAAACTATTCATTTTGATTAATTAATCTTTAAAGTATGTGGCGTGGCTAGGGAGGATTACTTTCAGCAAACAACGAAATATGCTTTATTTCTTTATGCCAACGAAAACTTCATAATAAGTACTTTATAAAAAGACCTGGACTTCATCTATAAACTTTTATTTTTATTACCAACAATGATTTTGAAAAAGGTGCACTTTTTGGTTTTTGTTTACCTATCTACCTAAGAATAGGTAGTTAATTTGACGAAGTAAGTGAATATTTTGGTTTAAAATAAAAAATAACTACTTATACGAATAACAAATATATTTTCATAATCAAACATTAACAATTGTTAATACAAGGAATTGTAAATGACGGGAAAGTGTTTTAAATAACAAACTAAAGTCAATAGATTGAATTTAAGCATTCCCTTAAAACAAGAAATAACAATGAAAAAAAGAGTGTACCAAAACTGCGTATTAAAAATATAGTCAATCAGTATTACAAATAAAGGAGTTTTGAAGTTATTTTCCAACTTTAAAATGCAAGGCCTAAATTAAAAATAAACATTTTGATATAATAAAAATAAGTTATAATTTACAATTTTGCGTATAAAATACAATGAACATTCATTTGCTGGTTTTTAGTCCTCGTAACTTTAGTACTTAGATCATCATATGTTTCCCAAGTATCATCCAGACGCTTACAGTGAGCGACGTAATGGCAAATATTTGGTAAATACTCAATCACTGACAACAGTGTAAATAACTTTCCTTGTAATGTCATAGTGTATGCTGTATAAATTTAGACGTAATTCTCTTGCTAATCAAGATCCCATAAATTTATACAGCATACGAGCCAATATTATAAACAAATATTATTTTGACAAAACAATCACAAATGTCTTGACGATCATAAACTGTATGTCGAATATTACTTTTGTTTTAGACAAAATTTTATTAAAAGATATTCCTATAGTTATATCGGAGAAACGATGCACAAATACACAATGCAGTCAGAACAACTCCACATCTCAACGAGTATGTTGGTTCATGCCACTGAATGAACTAATTTTGTCTGATAAAGGCATTTCAGCCCTTGAAGAATCGGCTCAAACAATGTTAGAGATTGATTCAGGTGTGCTATGTGTTAAAAGTAATGACGACGGTGTAAACTGTACCGGTAAACAAATTATTAACTACACATTGAATGATTTATTATAATTTGAAATTGATTTAGGCGTTTATTTAAATGACATTCCAGACACTATGACATTACAAGGAAAATTATTTACACTGTTGTCAGTGATTGAGTATTTACCAAATATTTGCCATTACGTCGCTCACTGCAAGCGTCTGGATGATACTTGGGAAACATATGATGATCTAAGTACTAAAGTTACGAGGACTAAAAACCAGCAAATAAATGTTCATTGTATTTTATACGCAAAATTGTAAATTATAACTTATTTTTATCAAAATGTTTATTTTTAATTTAGGCCTTGCATTTTAAAGTTGGAAAATAACTTCAAAACTCCTTTATTTGTAATACTGATTGACTATATTTTTAATACGCGGTTTTGGGACACTCTTTTTTTTTCATTGTTATTTCTTGTTTAAAGGGTTAAATGCTTAAATTCAATCTATTGACTTTAGTTTGTTATTTAAAACACTTTTCCGTCATTTACAATTCCTTGTATTAACAATTGTTAATATTTGATTATGAAAATATATTTGTTATTCGTATAGTTATTGTTTTTTTTAAACCAAAATTTTCACTTACTTCGTCAAATTAACTACCTATTCTTAGGTAGATAGGTAAACAAAAACCAAAAAGTGCACCTTTTTCAAAATCATTGTTGGTAATAAAAATAAAAGTTTATAGATGAAGTCCAGGTCTTTTTATAAAGTACTTATTATGAAGTTTTCGTTGGCATAAAGAAATAAAGCATATTTCGTTATGTTTGCTGAAAGTAATCCTCCCTAGCCGCGCCACATACTTTAAAGATTAATTAATCAAAATGAATAGTTTCTTGAGAGAAAAAAGTATCAACGAAGAGTAGAGAAAAGGTACTATTACTTAAATTGATTTATGGATAGTTAATATTAAATATTGCAAAATTGACTTGCTGCAGAGTATACCTTCCAGCCGGACCACACCCTACGACCAATAACTTCTTAACTAAAGGGGTTTATTGGACCATATTTGTCGTATGCAAGGTACTCTTTAGGTAGTTTTTTTCGGGATATTGATTTATTAATAGTTCATTATAGTCTATTTAATTTGAGGTGGCGCGGCCAGAGAGCACTGCCTGGCGGCCGGACCACATAAATTGTTAATTAAAAAGATATCTCTTGAGGTACTAAAAATATATATATATTCCGATGAAAGTAGACTTTAGGTAGGTATTATTTCGAACTATAGCATCTGAGTACTAAACTGTGGTCCGGCCACAGAGGAACACACTGTCAACTCAACAGCGTGGGCCTCACGGATCCATTTTAGCAAGGCCCAAATGGAGCACGTCATGTTGTTGAGTGTAACATCGTGTAGACACTTGGCTATAGAGCCCGCCATTGTTTGACGAGGTCGATGTCGTTAATAGGAGAAATATTTACACAAACGCGCTAGTGAGATATTTGTGTTAAACATGCGCATAAAAGAAAGGGGGGATCAATTTTTGTGTGTGCATGACCTTTGTAGTGATCCATATATCGTCTATACACCACTTCTAGACACGGTTTTAGTATCCTTTATCGTACGCCCAATTTTACAATTCATTGGGAATTAAAACAACATGGTTCTCATTATGATTTGACCATTACATGTTTGCTGTATGAACTTTAAAATATACTCTTACCCCTGAGTTTGTTTCGGTATTTCTTCTCAGGGTAGTCAGTTAGAAAACATCGACCTCATATAGTTTAAACTGACGAAAAATATTGACGTGTTTTTAAAACCTTTTTGCAAAATAAATGTCACTATCGTTTAGTCGTGGTAAAAACGAACAAAATCAGTAAATTATGTGTGTTTTTGACGTTCCGTTTAAATAAAACAGGTAGGCGAAGTAATTTTCGTACATTTTTATACTGATAAAAGACGATAAGCAACTAATTCAGCATGATTCTTATCAATCAAGGTTAAAGACATAAACTGCCAAGGTTATAAAGAAGACCTTAGAAATATTTATGACGTGGCGTACTCTAGTTCAAAAAGGTTTTTGTTTAACGAAACTTTGTCATAAATAAAATGCTGTAGGATTTGCTTTGTAAATAATTAAGAAGGCAATTTACGTGAAGTACGGAACATATATTACGTAGAATCGCTAATATAGCATCCATCAACCGGGTTCTTAAAAGAAAAAGGGCACAAAATAAATCTAATTTAAGTACTTAACAAATTAAATATTTATGTGGGTAACAAACCTGACCTAATGTACAAACAGAAACTTATCTCATCACACACATGAATACGAAACAAAATTAGGTTAAATACATACATTTATTATGTTTATTATTGTAGATGTACACATGCGAATTTTCCCTTGGGCCTCTAACAATGTTAACCTTCCACATAACAAACAGCGACCGTTCTGCATAAATTATGATGTTTTTCAATAAACATTTCTAATTATATCCACCCATAATGAAAATATAAAATTAATTACAAATGTTGAACAAACAGATGGATGAGCATATGAAAATATTTTCTCATTTTATGAGGGTAGATGCGACTTAAGGTAGAACTACACTGCGCACACTACACTTGATCCACGCCACGCGACGTCGTACTACGTACAAATCAGGCGTGTTACACGTGTGCGTCGGTCAGTTCTAGCTTTAGTCTTTGATAGGTTCCTTTCAAGACGTGCATTGAAGAAAATTGAGGGCAGCCTTTTGGGAAGTTCTATCCTCGACTAAGATTTTCCTGTCCTATTTATTCTCTTGATGGTCCGGTGAATGTCTATGCCACTTAATTTTGGTATAGGATTTTTGTTAAGGTGGGGTTTCATCAAATGACTTCTCCCGTTTTAAGGTGAAGCGAGACAGCGTGTCAGACTTTTACTGACTGAAACCCATCTATGTCTTTCAGTTGCTCTTTGCGTTCCAGGGCTACGGTAACTTTTTCACTATTTACGATTAAACTTATTAGTATCCTTCAAAAAGATGACGTTATAAAATAAATTGTTCTATCAAATACCACTAACTTCTGCCCGTGGCTTCGCCTGTGTAAATGTTGTAAATTATGTCAAGGCAATATACTCCCGAATCGAAATAAAAAGTAGTTATCCTATGTTCTATTCTAGGACATGCTAAATTCAAACCAAATGTTCAGCCATTTGATGATAATGCTGTGATGTTGCACTTTCTGTAAATGTAAGCACAGTAACAGCTCTATTGTCATAAGACAAAAAGAAACACTTGAAAGTACCAAGACTTGTATGACGAAATCATCTTACCTAAACATTCATAACAATTCAAAGCTCTGTTCTAATTGTCTTGCCGAGTCTAGACGCCAGAACGGGAGAACATCTTCATACGGTGTTTCTGTATCTGGGTCACGTGTCTTTAAAACGAGTCGGCTACTGCACACATCAGAAGGAACGGGGTGGAGACACCCACTCATGAAAAGGGTTCCTTGGTATAGAACTTGCAGAAGTTGAATCCAAACAAAGAAACTTTGTGTTTGCTGTGAGAGTACAACTGAAGGCTATGTCGGACTCCTAACAACAAATAATGGTGTTATGTCAAAACTGATACTTACATTTCGACAAAAAAAGAATGTAAACAGAGCAAGAGATAATTATAACGTATTCGTTTATACCGCGTACATCGAAGGATTGGAACAATTTGCCAGCTGCGATCTTCCCGTCCAACTATAATTTAGGTGTATTCAAGGCTAGAGTGAATAGGCTCTTAATAAACTAGTGCGCCTCACCATCAATGATTGCATCTCTGCTTACCATCAGGTGGGATCGCAGTCAAGCACTGGTTTATATAAATTAAATAATAATAAAAAAAGTAGCTACTTCAGAGATATAGAGAGATTATACCGAAGTCGTTGGGCAAAAGGTTGTACTTTTGCCCAACGACTTGGGTCACATGAATGTCTGTTATAGCGGACGAAAAATCGAAACCAGATAAAAAGTAGCTTATATCCTTTCTTGGGGTTCAAGCTTACTCAACTACCCTGGCAAAACGAACACGAAAATATTGGTCGGATTAATCCGACGTAAGCAGTTTAAGGGTTACCTAAAGCAACCGCTTCCTAAAAAAGTACGTTTTTATAGTTAATATAGTATTCTTGGGCATATTAACGAACGACATTATTATCCCTCACAATCGATCATTTTATCAGCGACCGAATAAATATTGTGACGTTTACTGATGTCCTCATGTGGCGTTGTACCAGCAAACTGTCATTTTGTTATATGTTTGTACATATACGGGTTAACTGCTGATACACGTCGTCGCGCACGTTCGCAAACACATTACCTGCCCGTTTGTTTGCTGCACACAATGGGTTATAAAAAACCCGGTAACACGCAACTAAACTGGTATCCTTTAACATGTCGGAAAGTACAACCAAACCTATGGGTCTTTAAGTCAAGAGTGAATAGGTTACTTCTAGGCTAGCGTGCTCCATCGTAGACCACATCATCGCTTACCATCAGGTGAGATAGTGATCAAACGCGAGCCTATTGACAATAAAAAAAAATCGGCTGCCGTACAGGCGTCATGACCATATGGGACTTCTTTTTTTTTATTAGAAGCTTTGAAGCCTTATAAATTCGTTGTAGATAAAGAATTTAAAAAAAATCTTTCATATGTGTTTAGTAGAGTTAAAAATGATTTCCTATAGCAAATAAAAAAATTGTATGCTTAATAAACTAGTGCGCCTCACCATCAATGATTGCATCGCTGCTTACCATCAGGTGGGGTCGCAGTCAAGCACTGGTTTATATGAATAAAAAAAAAATCTTATTGGGCCTTTTTGGCCATTTGCCATGTTTGAAAATCGGGTCTTCTGATGCAGCCTATTCTGTGGCGGTACGGTGGATATGAATTTACATATCTGTGTGACATGACGGATGTAGATAATACCCACCTCGTTATTTTCATGACGAAACGTTCGTGTGTTGTTTCAACTGGAAGTGAAAAACTCTGTTTTTACTCCGATTTCATTAATAAGACCAATGATGTTGTTAGCACTGTGATGATTGATGTTGACGTGTATTTCAGCAACCAATTCTATCTAATCTAGCTTTATTAATAAGTTGATGTTACGCAGGCGCCTTAAAGCCAATAAGTATTGTTTACACTGTGAATAAAACACGAGGAGATTAGATTAACGCAGAGCGTTGCAAAATGTGGAGAAACAATAAAAAAACTTTTGAAACACCTGTGAAGCAAGTGCTTGCGAGACGAAAGTTTCAGCGATTCTGCTAAAAGCAAAATATAAAGAACTGTTGTTGCCAAAACTCTGCCTGGAAACTTGGCTGCTGCTGTTTTTTAATAGTAGTAATAAAAATGTATTTTAGGAAAGACCTAAACGCAAAAACAAATGATATAATATCATACTAATATTAATATTATAAAAGTGAAAGTTGGTGAGTGTATATAATGTTTGTTACCTCTGTTGGAGTATAACAAAAACAAATGCATCCTACTTCAACACTATTATTTATTTATTTAACAATTTATGTACACACACAGAAATAAAAGGCACACACACACACACACACAGACACAGACACTATCACTGTTATACTCTAAACTTACAATACAATATTTATTATATTGTATTTAAGGGGATGTACATTTACGATATACATTTTCACTGTTTTTCGTACAACCGCTCTTGCGCGATTATGACGTTATTACACATTTTTCATTAGATATTTTGGAAACACAGTATCCTGTAGATAATATCTAGGCTTCTGTTGAAATCAATTTATAAATTTGTGTAAAAATAATCCAGTAAAGACCTCTGAAAATCTGCTATTTTGCATTCAATGAACTTCGACACTTCATAATTTACTCAGAAATTAAAAAAGTATAATCAAGATTCTGAATGACGACAATTTTTTTCAAAAACTTAAGGGTTTACAAAAAACGCGTATTTCCTGGAAGTTTTGTAAATTATTCGAGTAAATCACGGAATTACCGAATGCTAACAGAGTTTTCAGGCGTTATCCCTCTTTTTTCGCGTTGCCTTTTCGTCAAACATCGCGTTGGATTTCGTTAGATGAAGTGACAAGCTTTTAAACCATGCACTTGACTGAAATCCCTAGTATGGTCACTGTTACTGTAATCCTTTAGCCTTGTGTCCTATTAACCCTAACAACCCCTTCACGCTCAAACAGCTAAACGGATGTTGATCACACGGCTAGACCATGTCCTGAAACATAGGGTATAATTACTTTTTATCCTGTAAGTATATTTCCATGGGATAATTTTCTACTTTCACGCAGGCGAAGTCGGTGGAAGAAGCTGGTTTTTTTAAATCTTTTAACCGCGAGTGTTTTCGTGTCCTATTCGCCAGGGTCGTGTTTTTGCGACTGGGTACTTAATCTCGTTTAGCTCTTCAATTTCCATAGGTGACAGTAGAACTGACGAGATAGAGTATTTGGTCGTGGAAGTGCGATCCTGGTGGAATGAACGCTACAGTGTTTGCCGGATATATCCGACGTAGTCGGTTAAAATGTTAATAAAATAAAGCAAGCAGCAAGAGACCTAAAAACTAATAAATTAGTTACAGTTGTGAAAAAAGATAATAAAGGACACTGCTTTATTATCTTGAAACCTAAACTAAACCCTAATGAAAGTAGATGATCAATTACGAGAAAGCGTTTTCTTTGCAAACTTGTCCCTGAAATGGTGACGTAAAAGGATGTTTGCTTAAGCCACCGAGCTATTTTTACTTGGCCGGCGCACTAATTGAGCCAAGTCCCAGCTTTAGATCATTAAATATGACAGCTTACCGTGTCGCTTTTATTTCTTAAATTATTTTTATACGCACGAAATAACTTCTTTTTGAATATACGTAATTATTATTATTATACAAGTCGGACCGATGACCTGGTGATAGTCGCGGGAATCCGATGGATGCGAGACGCACAGGACCGGTCGTTATGGCGACACTTGGGGGAGGCCTGTGTCCAACAGTGGACGTCTTGCGACTGAAATAATGATACATAATTATTTCGAAATCTCTTGAGGTCCCTTTGGGTGTTATTATATTAAAAACTAGCTTCTGCCAGCGGCTTCGCCCGCGTGAAAATGGACTTCTCCATACAAACTTTGAACCCCCGTTTCATCCCCTTAGGGGGTGAATTTTAGAAAATCCTCTCTTAGTGCTCGCCAACGTCATAAAAGGAAACTGTGCAAAATTTCACGCTCCTTGTCCCAGTAGTTTCGGCTGTGCGTTGATATGTCAGTCAGTCAGTTTCTCCTTTTATAAGTATAGATGAGATGATATTAAAGTAACAGCAGAACAAAATATTGAATTCTCTTGTGAATATCACTGCTGAGCAGAAACATAAAAGTCTGTCTCGAATAATGAAGACATTAAACATCGCTAGGTATGTAGGGCAAGTAAAGTTCAAGATTAAAGATAATGTTAGCGCTGCTTCTACTATAAAGGCCACACGAGACGAATCAAAGACGTTTAACAGTGTTGAAAGAAACAAACCCGACTAAAAAAATTACTTAAAAGTTGAAACTGTCACTTTCAAGCAGTCTAATGCTATTGGTTTGTTTTAGTTCACACATTTGATTCTACCAATTACAATTCGTCGGCCACATCATCGCTTACCATCAGGTGAGATAGTGATCAAACGCGAGCCTATCAAAATTTAAAAAAAAAAACTTTTAGTTGTTTTTTATAGTCGGGCTTTTCATACAAGTATTTTTTTTTAATATTTTCTAGGTTTTTTCAGTTTCATTTTTGTTTTTTTTTCTCGTTTAATTAAATTTACGTAAAAATGGTTACTTACGAACTGTAAATCATTATTATGTAGCGTCATATAAGAACTAAACTACGAAATCGTGCATCGGGTTGTTGCCCAAATCAGACATAACATCCGTCTGGTCGGAAGATCCTCCCTTTTCAACGATACGAGGTGTGTGACTTTACACTCTGTTCCGCATACCTCCAGAATTATATACCTAGATCTTAATTTGTCAATCAAAATGAAAAATGATAAAATAAACCTAAATATGACTTTCAAAGACCTATACAATGATATCTATATTTGGTTTTCGCCATATTATATTTTATTTTCATTATTGTCATGTCTTTAGTGACACACGAAAGATTACAACGAATTATAAGAAGCGGGCTACACGTTTGGTTTCTAGAGCGCCACAATAGAACAAACATATACGTATGTACCTACAAAGAACTCTTTGAAGTAAGACTATCTAAAGATACTACATAATGCCCTTTTTGACAGTGAATGCCTATAGAATTGAAACCACGCCATTTCTCATCGGGGTCAACCACATCAACTCATTCTTTGTCATTCGCTTCCCAAGATTTAAACTCGACTATATACTAGACATGTGGTGGCCCCAGGCCCTGTGAGCAGTGGTGGGCCAGTGGTAACGGCCCCGACTTACGAGTGGTAAGGGCGCACATTTCATCACCACTACTCTCATAACGGTAAAGGAAAACATCGTGAGGAATCCGGCATCTCCTATGAACCAAAAATTCGAAGACCTGTGACATCCACCAACACGCACTGGGCCCGTGTTGTGGATTATGGCCCTTTAGCTTTCCTAGAATCCTCTCTCAGGACAGGAGTACTCAGGCCTCCTGGCTAGAGTCCCAGCAGTGGGAACATTATAAAGCTGATTATGTATGTAACTTTAATATACTTCTGCGAATCAATCCCACTATACCTAATATAGCTAAACTAGCTTCTGCCAGCGGCTTCGCCCGCGTGAACGTAGGTTTCTCTATACAAGCTTTGGACCCCCGATTTATCCCCTTAGGGAGTGAATTTTAAAAAATCCTCTCTTAATGCTCGCCTACGTCATAAAAGGAAACCTTGTGCAAAATTTCACGTTCCTAGTCCCAGTAGTTTCGGCTGTGCGTTGATATGTCAGTCACGTCAGTTTCTCCTTTTATATCTACATATAGATAATTACTAAGACAGCCTTCCATTAAGACGTGGAAGAACAATCGTTCCATGTTATGTATTAGTGAGTAAACATCCGTTGGAAATGGCTTTGCTCCTCGTTCTAGAAATGCTATTATGTGATAAATATAGAAATTGTTATTATAGCAACGGTGCTTTCATATCCTTCTCTGTTTATATTATCTTGTGTAAAATAATAGGTTCACTTGCTGCTTCAACCGGGTTTGATTTTAATTACTAAACGTCTTCAATACCTACGTCAGTGTAGTGACCTCTTAGAAAACAGATCTGGACTTGGCAGTGAGTGAAATATCGAATTTGTTGAGTTTAGAACCGGCAAAAATCAGCTGCGGATTTTGAACAAAGTGCCTTGTCAATCAAACCTAATGTTGCCACGTCAAATTCAAAAACAGCCCAAATTGTTGACTTAAAAGGAGAGACAACCTAATTTCGTGGTTTATTCAAAATTAATATTTTTGCGAAGAGTGCTGAATTCACAGTTTTGATCTAACATCTCAATAAATCTAAACGAGTATTACACAAACGCTTCAAACCGGAGCGTGCACGTGCGAACTTCTTGTAATCGTATGATTCATCTCCCGTGCTCCATTAATCATACAACTTTAGGGTTAGAGTTTAAAATTTTCCTCAAAACAACATCATAAGAAGAAATAGAATGGTTTATTCGTATACTTTCGTAGATTTTATAGGATTTTGATCGTCCATTTGTCGCGTATCGATCAGCACATCTGCTTAAACTCCTGACGTTGATGCCGCTTCAACCAATGGTGAAACGTTTTATGTTTATCATGGATCTTTTCTCTGTAATGTGCTGTAAACAGACGAATTGAGATCTATTACAAGAGCATTTTTAAAGTACTGTGATTGAACAAGGTGATTTCATCAATAGCTATGCCCGGGCATTCCAGATGTGTCGTAGGTAGTATTAAAAAGTCAAAACTAATTTAGAATTTCTGCGCCTAACACAGTTCGTTGAAAAGTTTCAAACAAAAATTATGACATTTTCTTTTCATCCGCCACAATATAAAATAATGTCAGCTCTGATGTTTTTATTACTTCATCATGTTTCCCTTTAAACTGTTCACTTATCATTTTCTTTGTAAAATAATTCTTTACTTCGTTAAACCTTGAAATTACTGTTTTGGCATGCTCTACATAATTTGTATTGTTAGCGCTGCGTAAACCTTGTTCTTCACTAAACAAATATGTGCTTTGTAGAAAGGTCGTCCCCATTCATTTAGTACCGACTGATTGACTACTGTTCGTATTGGAATTGTACTTACATTGTCAAGTTATGACCTTTTCAGTACTTTGAACGTAAATCAATTTTTAGTGCCCATAAAAACTTGGCAGGGAATCTTATTTCCTTTTGATAGTGCTCTTTTGGGTACTGTAAACTAAGTTTCTCCTTTTCAGTGAGTTCTTGGATTTCCAACATGTGTTTCTGACCTTTTTAAATTGATTCATCCAATTGTTTTACCAATACTTTAAAGCAGCTGGGCCACTTTCAGCGTTCGATACTGTAAATACAGTCAACATCCTTTAAAAATATATCTTTGTAATACTATTAAAACAGACTCCACAATTTCGTGAACTCAACAATTTCCTACGAAATTTTAAATGTTAAATGTCAGCTTCTATTCCTCAAAGAAATTTCCAGTAATAAACATTAATATTATATTCAATCATCGTCTCATCTAGTCCTTCAACATGAAATTATAATTGTTGTAAATTCATTTACCAGCTATGTTTACTTGATTTATTTACCCTTATTGTTTTCGTTATGAACTGGAAAATTTATTACCTAAACTTGGCAAACGTCTACTTCAACTCCATAAATAGGTATTGTCGTGTTGACTTCCCACAGTATATTGAAAATTTCCTCATCCCTTCTGCAGAGGTTGGTGGGTAAACATCCATTTCCCGAACTTCCTTATGAAAGTCAGGGTCAGTAGGCACACCGGTAGCCTTGGACTACATTCGAACATTGTAAATTTGTGGTTTTATTACTCCTCAATCTTTCCCCAAAAACTGTGGACAGTTGTCAGTTCAGCGGATACGACGCAATGCAGTGTGTCTATGTTCAGTATGTTACATTCGTTGTCTTTTGTTTTTCTTTAGAAACTCGTGTGTGTTCGTTGCGTGTGTTCTGCAGTTCAAACTATGAATTTATTTCAAAGTAGATAGTTGAGTCGATCGATGTAGTAAAAATTTGTAACGACACTAAAATTCTGAACTATAAGCACAGTTGTTCTTCTCTATGCTTCTCAAGAAAGTCTACTAAGTACCCACACTGGAGTTTGTAAGTTTAATTACTCCAATATTTTATATCGAATACATTAACACACACAGTTTACTGTTAAATCTCCGTCTCATCCGTCTCTCAAATGCTCATAATTTACATGGTACACGACAAAATATCAACAAAAATATTTAGAACTCGTGTCAAACAAAATACAGAAGCTCATAACACGACAACAGAGTCGCTTGTTACAACGCTATCTCTAGAGTGTCATTGTCCAAAGTGCCGACGGAGTGGGAGGGGGTACCCCGCACCATGTGCGGCATGGAGTCCCACTTCCTCCCTCCACTACACGTGGTTATCGAGCCAGAAAGAAACAAATGACGGTGTCTTAAAAGTACGTTTGGATGGTACACTCAACGGCACGCCTATGGCATGAATTTAGCTCGACAAAGCCAGTACTTCGTAGGTTTTTGTGTGACTATGTAAGTACTACGGATGCGGTTAACCGTATATATTTTGTTGTGTCTGATTACGTCATCGGTTGTATCTAGTGCTTAGTGTCAATTGATTGATTGCCAATGATCTTTATGATCTTCGACTTTTTGCTCGAGTGTGCGATTATTCTTTGTTCTACAAACTCTAAGCAAAAAAACACGTACTCGTACTCAAGGGACTGAAGGATAAATATATTTATGGCCATTAACATCTTTCGGTTATTTTCATTGTAATGACGAATCATTATCTGATGAATAAAGACTACAGGTAGTCTTGAGTTGTTGGCATCTTTATAATTCGCTGAGACGAATAATTTTAAAAAGTATTTATTTTATCTTATCAGTCTGGATGTCTTGGATAGCGTTCCAAGTCCTAACTGACAAGATCAACGCTATTTCAGTCTCGAATCGGAAAGCGAGACAGTGAGGTATGTGAAGGGGTACATCTTGAAAGTCTGACGTCATTTGATTGCGAAGTTCTGCTCATTCGTAGTAATTGATTGACAGCCAATGGTCTAAATTATGTTCTGCAGGTCATTGACACGGATGTTTCCAGGAATAAAGTTCCGAGAGGTCCAAATATGACTTTTATGTCATGTTGCTTAAAGTTAACTTTGCCTTGCATGCAAATGATAATACAAATATTTCTACGTATCGTAACTAAAGCTGCCCCAATACACGATACGTCTACTTTCTTTCTTCAAAAGGATTTGGTGGAAATATTCAGATGCAATCAATATTCATAAACCCTACCATAAACTGAGGAAAATTATGACCAAAAACAAAAACACTGGCCCTGTTTAATAAATAACACTCGTCCCAAAATGACGCATGACTCCCGTTTGAAGTACAGAACCCGTCCCACCGCGCCGCTTTCTTTTAGTGCCTCTGACGTCACCGCCCACAGGGCTTACGGGCCGAGAATGTCAAATTGGACGCTATGAAAGATGGATGGGCGCTGTGATTAACTTGAATTTGCAATCGGTGGTCATGGAAGCGTTTAGGTGGGGCGGTTGCATCATTTGTTTTTACAATGTTGTCATAATGCATACATTTACGGCAAAATAAAAATTTTAAACATGTCCTACTGTTGGAACACAGAAACTGCTCTGTTTGAGAGTGGGCTGGTTCCAAAATGTGTTTCCCAAACGAGTACTTTGCTCGCTGATGCTGTCATAAGATCCTCAAGTGTATGCGAAACAAGATTACCAATTTACCTCAATGAGATGACACTCGCGCCTCAACGAGATGTCAGCAAAACCGTAGGAGCTCAGCAGTTCCGAAGACTACTGGGGCTGTTGGAATATAACAAAAACAAATCTATCCTACTTCAACACTATGGTCTTTCTCTTTCTAACCAATAAATATTGTATTTAATTGGTCTGAGCCCCTCGTCAGCACTTGACTGAAATCCCAAGTATGGTTACAGTTACTGTATTCCTTTAGCCTTGCTTAGAAGCACACGTCTCACGTATATTACTGAAACACACCTTCCAATATAAAGTAAAGGATTAATAAATAGTTATTATTCAAATCCTTAAAACCGTGTTTGCTTTGGTGTCTACCTATTAACCCCAACAGGTTATGGGCCCAGAGCGCTAAGCCAAAGTGTGAATAAACGAACATTAAATAATAAAAACATTTTGTGTATCAAATTGAATAAAAAGGGACATTAAGCAATTTGCTGGAGATAACTACAGTGTGTGGAAATTTCGAATTCAAAAATTATTAAGTGAATTACCTACTGAACGTTGTTGACGTTAAGTTCCGGTAGAAACAAGTACCTAGTGAGTGAAGAAAAATGCGTGGCGACGCAGCAGCTGTCTTTTAGTAAAAACTTGCTGGATTTGAAACTGGTTAGAAACATCACACTAACCAAACATTTTCAAGAATTTGCTGACATCGTCATTGAACCTATGGCTGCAGGTGCAAAATTAAAATCCGATTAAGTGATCCGCCCTTTTCATGACTCTACCAAACAAGTACGGAGCAGCATTGTCACCGCAATCGAGATACTGACTGAAGATAACATAACGTTAACTTTGGAAAACGAGATTTGAGATCATGAAATCAAACTTACAAGGGATGTATGTGATCTTAGCCTAAAAGTACTTCAGGCTGAAACTTACGAGTCCACACCTTCAAAGAATTCAAGTGATCATCGACAAAAACAAAAGTCAATATAGAACAAAAAAAAAAAAAAAAAAAAAAAAAAAAATGCTGGTATGATAATAAGCTTTTAAATGAAGAATGTTTTCTGTAATTGATTCAATTAGGAACCTATTGAAAATGATACCTGAAAAACTGTTACTAAAAACAGATATTGTAAACGAGTACCTACAGTTGAAAATTGGTTGTAAAGCAAGTTTAATGGCTCGTGGTTGTAGAATGATAAATGTTAAAGAAACTTTTGTATCAGTTGAAATAATCGCAAGTTTTAGTTAAGCCTTTATGAATCAATGTAATTTCTTGGTTAAGCGTGTGGATATAATAGCATAATTTTTATTAGGAACTTGGATGAAGAAATTTTAGTGTATGAATATTGCTTAGGGTATTATGGCTGACATTTAATGGTTTGTACATTAATGGAGTCATTATATGGATGTATGTAGACTGTATAGGTACTGTTGGTTCCTAATGTTTCGGTGAGCTTAGATAAAAAGGTGTTTCTAATACCTACTCATTAGCAGACCAGTGCATTTAAGTTTTAATTCAGGTCATGAATTAAGTCTGGTAGTTGCCCAGTTACTGGATTGTGGACGTCGCTCCTTGTAAAATACTGGTATTTAGCCACATCTGGTCAGACTAGAAGCCTACCCCAAGACAGTTGGGAGATTATGATGAAGTCTGGTGCCTGGTTTAATGGCAATAGGTTTGCTCACTATTATAAGGTTTGCTATTTGTTATATTGGTGTACAATAAAATATATATAGATAAATAAATAAGGGACTTAAACATAACTGATGAAATATGGGTGTACTATAGGTGCACTTCTGCCTGACCTTTTGTATAATAAAGGCGTTATGTTTATGCCATATGATAAAGAACGAAGTTTTACTTAATGTCTATGTTATTGCATTTTAACAACTATGTTATAATGTGTAACGTAGTAGTTGAGTAAAACGTACCCAATCAAATTTTTTTTAATCATTGATTTATAATATATTAAATGTTTTCTGTGAACCAAAGAAATAAACAGGTCAGAAAACAAAATTACTTTAGATCAGGAAATGTAGATAAATAATAATTCTTGAAAAGTTTAACTTGAGGGATGCTAGAGGGGCAATATATCAGCCAATACACTCTTTGAAAGTCAAATATAGGTATAGATTACAAAACATCACACAGAGTTCGTGTGAAATTACAAGACCCCCTTGTAGAAATCTTATGAGGTGCTTGAATCATGCTGAGCTTAATCTTAGTTTTCTGTTTACATCATGATTCGATATGCAAACAAAAACTATTTGTAATGGTTCCACTTAGGTACAAGACCCTTTGTCTTGAAATATTTAAAAGGAACTATAAATCTCAAGTTAATTTTTAAACAAAACGATTTTAATATTTTATAAGTGGGTGTTTGTTAATTGTGACTGGAGTGGTAATGAATAAATATAAAATGTACTGTGGGTTACTTGTTTAAATTATTTAAGCAATGTATAATTTGCTAGCAAACAATAGCAAGATAGTATACAGTAGTAATGCAAGGAACGGTTTAATGTAAAGCAGTAAAAGATACTGCGATAAAAGTCTTTAGTGACAAGTATTGGCATTGCTATAGCACTATTTTATTTATGATAATAATAATAATGGATGCAAAAGCATTGCGAATAATCCTACCAGCCACAAACGAACACATAGATATTAAGTATCAGGTTGAGAAATATGTTACTAAAATATTTTGTTTCTACAAGTTAACCAGATAGCTGGTATCCTGTGAAATTTCCAACGTTGCGTTACATCTAGATAAGAATTGAATTCGGGATGACGTTGTAAATACATGCAATGTGCATAAGGATATGGTATTATATTATGTTAACCCACTTTTTACTGAATAGACTTTCTGTATCCGATTGCAATGAAATTCAGATATATGTATCCTTGTATAATCAGATGAGTAGGAAAAATGCAAAAAAAAATTAAAACCTGTTGGGAAACCGGGAAATTGGTGTCCTTTTAAAAGGACATTAGTAATATGTACTACTTGTTCAAGTAAATCAAAAGAAAATACGAAGTGTCTTTATTGTCGTTAATTTATTACATAAAATCATGAAAAAAGTAAAGATAATGAAAAAAAAATAATAAAAATTTAGACTTGAAAAAAAAAACATTATTTCGTATGGTACGTTTCAAAACATTCTTTTGGATGTAATGTAACTTCACACGTTTTACACGAGAAATTGGCTTTTTTGTGGCAAATCACGCACCTCAACTGCGTTTCGTTGTATTTTACAAGGTGCTTATTATTATCATACCGAGAATTTTGGTGATAGTTTTGTGAAGTGCGACCTGATTTTCTGTTATCCTTTCTACGATATGTTTCTAGAAGGGAAGTTGCAATATTTCTACGAAATTGCAAATGATCACAATCTCCGCCATCGATGTGGTATAGTTGCCAAGCATTTTGAACTGCCATGTCTAGTGCGTGACATATCAGTGGGAAATACCATTTTTTTCCTCGTATCGATAGCATAGCATAGTCGGCCTTATAATGTTCCCACTGTTGGGACTCAGGCCTCCTCTAGGAGAGGGAATGGGCCGTAATCCACCACGCGGGCCCAGTGCGGGTTGGTGGATGTCACATGTCTTCGAATTTTTGGTTCTAGGACATGCCGGTTTCCTCACGATGTTTTCCTTCACCGTTTTTGAGAGCAGTGGTGATGAAATAAATTACACAAAGTAATGTGCCTGGCTGGGTTTGAACCCGCGACCTACAACTCGTAAGTCGGGACCGTTACCACTCGGCCACCACTGCTCTCACTCGGCCACCACTGCTCTCACTCGGCCACCACTGCTCTCATCGATGCTCGGTATAAACCGGCCTCGTATCGATGTTCGGTATAAACCAATATTTTGGTCTGACCTGTCTACACCTCCCATGTTTTCATTATACACCTTTATCAAGGCTGGCTGGTCGACTTGTACATATCTTTTCTCATGTTGTGAAAAGCGTTTTACTTTGCTCAGTGGTAAAACTTTAGCAGCATTTGAAGCCACTGTTACAACACTATTATCATTCCACTTACACACAATAATTTCTTCAGCTCTTGTTGCTTTGTATTTCAGATAACCACGATCAGTTTTCTTGAATTCTTTGTTTGTTGGAAGCGGACATTTCGATACGCGATTTTCTCTGATTGTTCCGGTGGCCTTCAACCCCCTTTCACGTAGTTCATCTAGTAATGGAATCGATGTGAAGAAATTATCAAAAAATAGGTGGAAAGGTGCCTTTGCATCGATTGTACGAAGAACATCTGCGAAACGTAAAATAACACTTGCTCCAAGTCCCAATTTTTTATAATCATTGAAGTCGTCTCCCGTTTGCCCTTGATACGGATCAAACCATAATATGTACCCAAGACGTGTCGATCCTACCCAAAATTTGTAACCCCATCTGATAGGTTTACCTCTTATAAATTGTTTACAAGGGTGACCACCATAATACGGAATCATCGCTTCATCAATGCTGTAGTTTTCTTCGAATGGGGCATAGTTTAGGAAGTTCTCATTCAACGCGTCAAAGAGTGGTCTCAACTTCGCATATTTGTCATTAGATGGCAAATCTGTATTATCACAGCAGTGAATATGAGACATTATAAAAGTAAATCTATCTCTCGACAATGCATTATAAACTATTGGGTTCCCACAGTCTGCAGCATTTTCCCAATACATATATCTTCTGGGTACTACCACATACCCACTGAAGAGAAGTATTCCGATAAAGCATTTCATCTCTTCACACGTTATATTTCCAATTTTATTTTTTTGATTTATATAATTATTGGTGTAATTTGTCAGCAAAACTGTAATTCTGTCGCTAAAAAGTTGCTCAAAATAATAAAAGGCATTTTGCTGCCTTGCAACTTGCTGCATTCCGGCCCATGGTCTAAATATTGGACGTATATCTCTTGAAATCCAGTTATACTGTTTAGTTTTTGGAATTGTCATGCTTGTGGAAGTTGAGGGTGTTGGTTCGTCGTCAGGTAACAACTGATTTTCAATCGGAGGATTGGAAATTCTGATGCGCATTCTTTTCGATACTTGAGCTAGACTTATTTCGTCTTCACTGTCACTATCGTCTGTCAAATTCATATAATGAACTTGCGCTGGAGTCCTTAGTTGAGTGCCAGGTAAATTTTGAATGCGGACTTGATTTTCGTCACCAGAATCTTCGTCGGTGACATCAGCATTACAATTTTCTGGTGGAAAAAATGTGATGCTGTCAGGAATAGGAGCCTCCTCATCAAATTCCAATTCTTCCATGATTTCATGAAGTTGCGACTCCCATCCTCTTCCAAAAACTCTCCTGACAAAACAAAACATTTTTTTGTATCAAGTAGTAGTAGATATTACTATTGGGCTTTATAAAGAACACCAAATGTTGCACCAAAAAAAAGTATAAAAAATGACAGTTGGTACTTATATTTAATTTAATTCACTTAGAAGAGATATGAAAGTTTTATTATTCATTGTCAAAAAAAACGATTTTTTAATAATAATAAAATAACTCACCTCATATCAGTCATGATAAATTTACCGTAAAACAAAAGCTCCAAAACTGATTAATAATAATGCGTTATACCACTCACAATACTTATATTGTACTGCCACACAATTCAACTTTAAAATGTCACCAACAATATTTGTTTACTTTACCCTCATTAATCACAAGATTTTTGTTTATGCGCCGTCCTTTTAAGAGGACGATAGTAATAAGTGGGTTAATAATAAGAGCTTGGTTATGATAAGTACTTAGATGAATAAGATTCATAATTCCAATAATCAATTAAATGATTGATTGGTCTGATTAGGTTTTACTGGGTTTTCCCTAATCCTGCGCAACGAATGTTGGACCATGATGATATTGTATTCCCAGAAAGAAAAAGGAAGGTGTGTTTTTATTATTGTATAAAGTGTTTGGTATAGTATTATGTAATAGATATTATATCGTGATTAAAGAGAAAGGGATTTATTTTTGAGGGGGGCGTGTTGGAATATAACAAAAACAAATCTATCCTACTTCAACACTATGGTCTTTCTCTTTCTAACCAATAAATATTGTATTTAATTGGTCTGAGCCCCTCGTCAGCACTTGACTGAAATCCCAAGTATGGTTACAGTTACTGTATTCCTTTAGCCTTGCTTAGAAGCACACGTCTCACGTATATTACTGAAACACACCTTCCAATATAAAGTAAAGGATTAATAAATAGTTATTATTCAAATCCTTAAAACCGTGTTTGCTTTGGTGTCTACCTATTAACCCCAACAGGGGCCATGGGTTGCTTTACGAAAGGGAAACCCAGGGCCCTGGAACGTAAGGCAAAGAAGGAACATAGGTGTGGTTTTAGTCATTAAAAGTCTGACACGACCTCTCGCCCCGCCCTAGAGCGCTAGAAGTCATTGGATGATTTCCCACCTTAAAAATAAAAAAAAATAAAGAACTGGCCAGCTAAATACAGATTTTAAATCTTATTTACCAACAAAAAATGTCACTGGGTTTTATAATCACAATTCGTAATCACTCCACATTAATGCTCCAAGGTTAAAGGACTAAATTCGTCTTAACACGAAAGTTCCCTAATTAAGTCGTGACTCGTGAGCCCTAGCAAACATCCCCGGAATACAGAAATAGTTACTGGTAACCTTTAGTATACCACTGTAGCTTATTTTCAAGTAATATGCTTATAAATATAGAAGTGAGGTTTCAAACGGAGGACTTCAGGCGTTTTGTTCGGGGCCTGGTCGTCAGGGGAGCTTGTAAAGTATGTTGAGCCTATAATTAACTTACATTGTATATTCTGCTAGTTGTGAACTGGTGAAAATATATGAAAATTAAATTGTAATTTAAGTAGGAAACTACTGTTGGAAGAAAAAAGGGACGGTGTCAATCAAATGGCAAAGGCAAACTTGACTACTTGTTGATATATTTATACTTAATTCCCCACCAATTAGTGGTGACAACGTTATGGTGAATACTTTGCGTCCGCTGGACATTCTGCGCCTAAACGCTTTTTTTAGGTGGGAAATCATCAAATAAATTCTCTCGCTCTGGACGGAACGAGAGGATGTGTCAGACTTTTACAGACTAAATACCACCTGTATTTCTTCAGTTACCCTTTGCGTTCCAGAGCCAAAGGTTTTGAACATTCCCTCGGCTTTAGTAAGCAATGGCAAGGGATTAGGTTAGTTCGGCGTGTTAGAACTCCTGGTTACTTTGGTTTCCGTATCTGCTCTTGAGCACGACTTTGACTCATGGAAAGCGATGGATGGACAATCTACTATAGAACTAACTAGCCAAGAAGGTGTCTGTTCACTCTTGTTCTAAAGGCTGGGTTATTGCACATGGGGATTACATACACAGGGCAAGAGTTCCACACGTTAAAAGGAGTGTAAATAATTCACTAGATCCCATATAGCCATAACACAAAACGCAGATAATGAGGCAAAAACATTTTCTTAGATGAACCTTTTACCAAACGTTCTAGCACAAACAAAATAATCCAAACCAATGACACATCCGGTCATTCGACGTATCGTAAATCTACGATTGAAGCGCTTGCCCACATCGATCGTACCTAGTCGCGTGCGCATACACGTGTTCGATTATCATCAGTCATCACGCATTCAGACCGGCTCGCGCGCCTAGACTTTAGTATACACCCCCTCCTCATTTGAAACGCAACTACTGACGCTTCATTTAAGTTATATAAACAAATACTATGAAAAGTTAATTTGTTTGTTTGTCGAAGGCAATCTCTAGAAGTGAGATCCGGTTTCGCAAATTGCCAAAAGCTACTGATGTACGGTTTCAGTGGTATGGCTATGGGAAAATATTACTTATTGAAAAAGGCAAAATGCCTGTGAAGCGACTTAAATGACACCACAGAAGCTTGTAGCATAATCAACCTTATGAGTAGAGGGAAAGGGCCGTAATCCATCACGTGAGCCCAGTGCGGATTGGGGGATGTCGCATGTCTTTGAATTGTTGGTTCTAAGACATGCCGGTTTCCTCACGACGTTTTCCTTCACCGTTTTGAGAGCAGCGGTGATGAAATAAATTACATAAAGTAATGCGCCTGGCTGGTTTTCAACCCGCTACCTACAACTTGTAAGTCGAGGCCGTTGCCACAGGGTCATCACAGCTCTCAAACGTCGCCACAAAGGAACTAAAAATTACAAAATCCTGTATCGTGCTATTATAAGTCTCCGTGCTATTACAACATATTACCCGAAATCAACTATCGGGCAGAAAGAAAAAAAAAAACAAGGCGTAAATTTAGAACTAACAAATTATAAGTAGGTATATTATGTGAAAAATATGCACCACATTCCGAACGCTATACTGCCGTGACCACACGCAAAATGCAATGAGTCTACGGCGCTGATTTTCAGCGTGGGCCGTGTAGGTATATGTTCGGATCAGAAAAAACACCCCTCTGGTCGGAATTTCCTCCTTTTCAACGAAGGTATGTGAGACACACCCTATTCCGCATACCTCAAAAGTTGCATTAAGTGCTGATAATAGCATTTCAAAATAGGAAAAGTATGTGAAATAAAAAAAAATGTTTAAGAAGATAAACCACAACTGCTTATTTGAGGAGTAGAGAACAAAAACTGACTTTACTGACAAAGAAGAATTAAATATAAACCGAAACATAGACCATTAACCTCACAGGAGACAAATGCCTAGAACAACCTTGTCATTTGCTAATTGTTTCGCAAGTTATTAATACGCTGGTCTAAAAAAAATGTTCTGTTTAGTTGAACGACGTGAATTTTGCAATTAGTTACAACTACCGATCTATACTTCACGTGGTTAGCTCGCACGTGATCTAGAAAAACAATGAATGATTCATCTTTAATGACTTAATAACAATTTAGAGGTCAGACTCTTTAGTCTCTTTTGGCTGTCAAACGGTCACTCCACACGAGCTTATGGTACTCTAATGCTTTACATAAGAGCGCCCAACCATCCGTGATCATCTTTCTCTAGAAATTTTTTGGATATTGTCTACGTTTCCATTGTTGTAATCAAAACATAAATTGGTGTAAAACTATTCCAGTAAAGACCTCTGAAAATCTGCTATTTTGAGTGAACTTTGGCATTTCATAATATTACTCGTAAATTGAAAATATTAAAAATATATCTATAGAAATCTTGCGCATTTAATCGATATTCTGAATGACGAAATTTACCATATTTTTAAGGTTTTTAAAAAAACACGCATGCAACAAGTTTTGTGTAGTAATCTAGTAAATGACAGAATTACCGAATGCCAACAGAGCGTTCAGGTGTTTCTTTTTTTTTCACGTTGCCTTTTTATCAAACATTGCATATGATGAAACAACAAGCTTTTAAACCATGATCACGTTGATGACCACAAGACGTAACAATGCGTCACCGGTACATTGTGAACATCCCACCCATACGCACAAAACGTTTTATGAACACTTTCATTATGCATACAGCTAAGGAATAGAATTCCCTGCTATTCGTTGGGGGCCTAACCTCTTTAAGAGTAAATAAAATGCCTTTTAAGCTGGCGTGCTCGTCGCTTACCATTAGGTGAGATTGTGGTCAAACGCGATCCCATCAATATTAAAAAAAAAAAACTGTCAACAGAGTCCTTAGGCATGCGCAGGTTGAGTGGCTGCCACTTAGATTAACAAAATGGCCGACACAGGACATTTAATGTGAAACCATTTAAACTGAAAGGTTTTAGTCCTGCAGATGACAGGCACTCATAAAATAAATGGAAACTGCGATATACTTTCTGATTACATAGCAATTTAGACTATGTAGCATGTAAGGGCGGCGCTATTTACCTTCATTTTGTAATATTGTAATGCGTATGGGGTACCCAATTGATGCCGCTGTCTGTACATCTAAAACAAATAAGGTTTCGAAAGGAGAACCTAAAAGAACCGTTTAAGGAAGCGTCAATTTATTCTCAAATGCCTACAATTTATTTTAAATTGCAAACCCTATAAATATAAAACCCATTAAATAAATTACATTTTATATCCAAAACTCAAAAGTATTAATTAATATCGCGTTAAAACTTTGCAGAACTGTCCAACTATAATTTGTTGCTAGTTTTCAATTACAACAGGTCATTGGCATGGCTTAACTTCGAGGGTAATTAATTAACTATCTAGCCAGAACATAACTAGGACATCCTTTAATCCTACAATAACCCTTTATATATTTATCAGAATAAAATAACTTTTGACACACGTAAACACATTTTTTATCAAATCAATTTCGCGTTGGGTATCGATGGAAGAGATTTGGCACGTATCCATAAAAATACGACGCATTTGAAACTCTTTCAGGCAGTTTTTCGTTGCATACTTTTTCACCAAATTATTGGTAAGACTGACATACTACACGCATTCTCTCAAAGGATTCCAAAGGTCAAAGTTTAAAAGTTTCACTATCATCTTAGACGACCGTTACCTAAAGGCATTAAAAAAATTACAAAAAGCATCTGAGTGAGGGCCTGGCCACGGCGCATTGCCTGACCGCGAAACTTTGCCGTGTCGTGCAAATATACATGCCACGACAGCGTTGTTGTTCAGGCGCTGCTTCGTCAATAAGTTCGCGATTAGTCTTCAACCAAAGGATTTTTCGACGATGCCTTATCATGTATTTACAAGACGCAGCACCGTATATTTTTACGTTAACAACACCGCACCATAGTAATGTGGCCAGACTCTTATAATAAACCGCCAAAGTTTCGCGCAATATTCTGCGTCAATGTCACCCGATTTTAGGAGACTATTGATCTGTTGCGTACATGTAACGTCGAGCATACGCTTATCCATGTGCTAATTAAAGCTTTTGCCACGATTTCATTCACCAAACATTGTCGTTTACGGTACATTCAAGTGAATAATCCCGAAATTCTAGCCTCTGACGTTGCGTAACTTTGTTAACTCTCTTGATCTCGTCGATAACGTCTTGAAAAATGATTCAATCCCCTTTTCACTTATAACAGCGTTCTTATCTCGTTAAGCTCCCGAAAACCTTGTACGAAGAAACACGCATTTTTAAGTGCCTTCAAGTCCTGGTCATAAATTTTGCGAGATGAATAATTTTTTATCGGATTTTTATTCACGAAAACACTACAATATACTAGATGTGTTCTCTGCTGTCCCAGATAAAACCTATAATCTACAGAGCTAAAGGATTATGTACCCAAACTATAGTTTAGGGTTCCCTAAAGTGGTAGTGTCTTTATCCGAAGCATTTATATTTCAGGCAGAATGTAGGCGAGGCGTATCTTCCCAGCAACATCGTTAGTAATTTATTTAAACTACAACCTCACTTGCAAAATGGTTTCTATATTCAGAGCAAGCTCGTTGTAACGGCTCCCAGGTCTCAACTTAATGAATTTATCACTTCTCGAGAAATATACCTAAGTTCCTCGTCGTAGGTTTTAGGAGTATCGTTCATGTTTATGGTTATGTAGGTTCGCTTTTACTCAGCATGTTTCTTGATTGTCTGACTGTCTTGTTAGAAACTCTTCGTTCTTCGGGTTGACGGTACATTTAATCATACTGACGTTTATTGCGGCGTTGCTCAGGTCTGCTAAAATGCAGGTAAACAGGCATTTCGAACACTCCAGCAAATGGGACGTAGTCTGAAACAGGAGCACCGAACTCGCACAAGGATTAAGGTTGCTTAATCGATCAATAATCCTCCATTAAGCAACATTATACTTGCACTTAACAAAACCGTAAATTATTAATACACAATCATAAATATGTTTCAAAAATATTTATGATGCCAATTTTTTATCAAGCAAGTATTCCTCCGGAGATTCATATGTGCATTATGCTTTAAAGGCCGTAGCATTGAAAGCTGGGGGAGGTGATAAATGGCTTAACGTCTCATGTAGTCTTCCCCCTGCGGCATTAACTTTGCAGGTATATTTGCTAGATTTCTTATAGCTGTGCCAAAACGTGCCATTTTTACTCGTGTTGTTTTAATAAAATACCTTCGAAGGTTCTCGTTTCCGGTTTTCCTTTTCTGTCGAGAGTTCTAGGAATGTTGATTTAGGAAAGCGAAGTACCTAATCAAGAATCATCCGCTCCAATTTCCCTTCAAGTCCCTTCGCGAGCTTCGCTCTTCGGTTATTCGATACAAGGCAGTTACTAAGCACACGATCACAAATTGAACTTCGACTTTCAATTTTGGACCCAAATTGAAACTTATTTTCTTTTATTACATACCCTACAATGTCAGGGCAGAGGATAAAGTAATTTTGCCATTATGAATCCAATTTTGTTTTTATGAACTTATCAAGCTCTGTGTTGTAAAATTCGGCGATCGAAAAGGGTCTGTCTATTGTAATTTATAATAACTTTGAGAGGTCCCAAAAGAGGTTCGCCAAACGCTCACTCAAGCGAAAACCGTCCTTTGTTAAATCTAAATGGGACATACTCGAGTATTAATACTCTATTCTAGAATTATAGGCATATCTTAAGCCTTGACTAGTTAGACTTAACGAGCAAGGTGACCTGAGACTGTATCGAATTTTCAACGACCTTCAGATCGTCTCGAGTTTAAATTGCTCAGCTAGTCTCGATCTCATGAAAGGTTAAGCAAAATTAGATTTAATATAACAAAAAGTTTATCGTCTGTAGTCTTATTACTGCACTAAATATTAACTGTAAAGAACTTAACAGTTTTTTTATCAGAACAACATGCTAAACAGTTGAAGGTCTTTATGGAGGTTTTTTAATAAGGTAACTAAACCGACATATCACAGTCTCAAGACGTCGATGACCAGTGAGTGTTTGCCAGTGATGACATTTAGCTCTTTAACTTGATCCCTCACAATCGGCCTCATCAGAAGACTTGTCGCCTAAAGGGCAATCAGAAGAGCTATGCTCGGAGTTTCTTTACGTGACCAAGTCAGGAATGAAGATATCCGCAACTTAAGTGGCACTGGGCAGAACAGATGATTGATAGGGTCGTATGGTTCTAGAGTGGCGACCGTGTACCGGAAGGCCACCCACAAGGTGGACCGATGGCTTGGAGCAGCCCGCGGGAAGCCTATGTCCAGCAGTGGCCACGTCTTTCGGTTGAAATGATGATGATGAGAAAAGCAAAGAAAAGGCCTTAATAAGTTTGTATTCGGACTGTAGGCGACCACTTGACCAGTTTCTAGGGATCGTGCTAGAATGTAAAGATCTTTCTAGAAGCTCTGTTGCATAATGATATAAATTAAACATCGTTACATGATCGTGTTGTGTTTGGCGCCGGACGGTAGACAAAGATAACCCTAGATGGACTTACTGTTTACTCGTCACTTCATCAGATAATTTTGCAGTACTTAGCAAAAAAAAAAATTCACTCACGGATCTAGTTATCCCAAGTACACAAACGACTGATGACACAACTTATCCTATTTAATAAAACTTTTTGGACCCGTCTATGTTAAATAGATTCATCAACTTATATGGTTATTCTTTATATTTTGTCTGAATGAATGTTTATATAGTTAGAGCAATGCCAAAATAATATTTACTTACCAATATAAAACTGAAGAGCGGCTTTTCAACCAAATCTAATCGCGCTAATTTGAAGAACTACTGATTCGAATTGATAAAAATATTTTAGTTTTGAGGAAGTCCATTTGTCGAGGAAGACGATAAGCTATATAACATCATGCTGCGACTAAACGGAGCAGTCACCAAAGATACGGATGAAACCGCGAGGCACAGCTAATGATGGAAAGATTCATTGTGCGTACAGCTAAGGAGTGGAATTCCTTGCCGGTATCTGTGTTTCCTGATGGCTACAACCCGGGAATCGTAAGTCGAGAGTGAATAGGTTATTTCTAGGTAAGCGCGCTCCATCGTCGACCGCATCGTCGCTTTCCATCAGGTGAGATAGTGGTCAAGCGCGAACCTATAAGTAAAGAATAAAAAAAAAAAAAGATTATGCGAAGAATGATGTGGCTAGAATGAAGGGGTGACTATTGAGACGAAAGCTAATAGAGATGTATGAAAGAAGACGTGTTGCACCAGCCCAAATATTATTGGGATAAGTGTGTATGTTAATGATTCTTGAGGATGAAGTCAGACACACTTCATCAGCCGCACTCATCATCTTGTCGTCATGTACGCCGTTCCAAGTTACTTGTTATGGGAAGTACTGAGGTTCTACCACGAGTTCTTAACGCAACCCATTTGACGACCTAAACTGAACTGTTACAGGAATAGACCTATATAGGGTGACTGGTAATTAGTGACCGATACTTAAACACGTGATTGTACTCATGATAACAAACAACTTTCCCAAAGAAATTTTTTTTTATATATTCACTAGTTTGGAGGTACATTCACTGATTAGGTACGTACACCTATGGGTTTTGCAAGCCACGCGGGTGTTCTATCACTATTGTAGGTACGGCGGCGTCACGCGGGTAACAGCTGAGCGTCGCCGGACGCAGGCGCGCACGTATTTAAACAGCTGTTTTAGTATTGTGATAAAACTAATGAGAATATAAAAAAAAGTTTCTTTGGGAAAGTTGTTTGTAATCATGAGTACAATCATGTGTTTAAGTATCGGTCACTAATTACCAGTCACCTTATATGTATAATGTGTATAGCTCCGTTCTTCTTTCTCACTCGCACACTTGACATTTTAACAAGTCATGGTAAAGTGATCTCTTGACAACTCTGACGCGAGATATCACCGATAACCTTAAATAAGAGACTTCAGTCCTTTCAAAACTTTAAACTTAATAATTTAGTTATCCTTTGTGGCACATAAATTTAAGATCAAATATTCTATCAAGTTGTACGTCAGTACCTCTCAGTACGGCTACAATATCCCTTTCGAGATATTATTTATTTACAAAAGATACTTCGAAGACGGTGTCGACGCCCTCAGTTCGTATCTCATGAATCATAATATTCTCATAAATCGATCCATACATGCGACGCGACTGAAACTGAGCAAAAATTTGAAAATGAACTCTGAGCAAAATTTTTGAGCTTTTATTAAATTTAGATCTTAAGGAGTTTTCGTTGTTTTCGTTTCTCATTGTCTGAGAAACAGTTTGAAGATCCTGACGTTAGGAGGGCAACAACACCTAAATACTTGAACAGCATACAAAAGAAAGAGATGCGCAAAGACACAATGATTGCGAATATGAAGCATTGTAGCGATTAACTAAAAATCTACAGCCCCCCCCCCCCCCCCCTTAGCCAAGTTACAACGACTCGAGTCGGCCACGCCTCCTATTCCTTTGTTCTGACCACGTGACTGAGCGTTGAGATGACGTCAGATCAAAGAAATCGGAGGCGTGGCCGACTCGAGGCGATCGACGAAAAGAGAATCGAAACGAAACGGTTGTAACTTGGCTAGGGGGGCTGATTTGATTATAAAATTAAAACACTAACGGTAAAACGTCTCTTGTAGAATAATCTGACGAACAATCAGAATGATTGCACGTACATATAGTCCGACTTTTAATTGATAAAAGTAATCTTTTAATGGCATCTTCGTGATTTTTTCTATCGCACTAAATCAGCTGTATTATGTATTGAATACACTATATAGGGTGACTGGTAATTAGTGTACGATACTTAAACACGTGATCGTGCTCATGATAACAAACAATTTTTATTATGGGAGCAAAGCCGGAATCGCGAAAAAAATATCAGCTGTTCAGTACATTAGGCAAACATAAATGTACTGAACAGTTGATTTTTTTTTTTGGCGATTTCAGGTTTGTTCCCATAGTAAAAGTTGTTGGTTATCATGAGCACAATCACGTGTTTAAGTATCGTACACTAATTACCTGTCACCCTATATATCTAGCATTTATCCTAAAGAAGAAACATATATGTTTCTGATTCTGTTTACTGCAGTGGATCATATACTGTTTATAAAGCTAGAACTACACTGCGCACACGTGTGCCACACCCCGATCTGGGCGCGTCGGTCTCCATACATTTTATATGGAAACAAGACTTGTAGAGCTACACTTGATCCACGCCACGCGACGTCGTTCTACATACGAATCAGGCGCGTTACACGTGTGCGTCGGACTAATGTAGTTCTAGCTTTTAACTCGCGATTAACTCCTGTAGTGCGCTTACTTACCTTGTTAGTCTGCTTTAGTCAGCTTCTTGGGTTATATCAAAAGTATACCACAAGGAAAATCTACAAGAATGCTTGTTCTAATTTAAAATTCTAAAACTAATTCTTCTTCTCTCTTTGTTACAGTTGACGAGAAGATATTCTGCTGCCATGGCGGTTTATCTCCCGACCTGCAGGCGATGGAACAGATCCGGCGGATCATGAGGCCCACCGACGTGCCCGATCAGGGCTTGCTCTGCGACCTGCTGTGGTCCGACCCCGACAAGGACACCGCCGGATGGGGCGAGAATGATCGTGGTGTCAGCTTTACATTTGGAACTGAGGTGAGGGGACTTCTTAGACTTTGTTCTCATCCTTCTAGCTGAAGGATCTCTTGGCCTCATCCTATAACAAAAATCGGTATCCGTGTAATAAATATGATGGCAGGCTGTAAAGCAAATATTTTTTTTTAATATAGGTAATATAATATATTCCGCAACTTTCACACAACGCCATCTAGTCCTAAACTAAGCAGAGCTTGTGCTATGAGTACTAGATAACTGATAAAGTTACTTATATATTTTTTAAATACATACATAATATAGATAAATTACACCCAAACACAGAACAAATGATTGTGCTCATCACACTATCATTTGTCCTGGGTGGGAATCGAATCCACAACCTCCGGCTTAGCAGTCAGGGCCACTAACCACTAGACCAACAGGCCAGTCAACCATATGAACAACTGTGAGTCAGTGTGTATCAGAGTGGAATCCCTTCACTGGATATGGACCAACTTCTTTGTTGCCCATCATGGACAATCAGGATGACATACGGACTGAATACTGGTCGGATAAAACTTGAATCGATAGTCAATCAGTGAAATTTTTGTTCAGCCTTATTCGTACGATAATGGCTGCAAAACATCTTTATAGGATCATCTTGACAGCACGTTTGAAGCAGTGGTCTAGCGATGACCTACTGATGATTGTTCCGGGTCTAGGGTGTATTGTGTATGTGAGGTTACATGGTTGTGAACGAAACCATAATACAGGAGTACATCCTAGTGTATAGGGCAAAAATCTCTTTAAAAAAAACTGCTTAAACCTCTTAATACGACCCTTAAGAATGTGAGAGTGGTCTCGTTACTTTCTACGCGAAGTAGAATGCTCTTAGCAAGCCTCATTACATATAAAAGTCGTTCCAGAGGTCGTTCCTGACCTGGACAGAGTTTTCTCACAAAATTACTGCGTTAGGCTTTATGTTAGCAATAAAATGGTTCCTAAAACCGTTTTCAAGCCAAGTGACTCGAACACGGCAGACGAATATTTCAGCGTTGAAACTTACTCCGTGCCTTGCATGCCACGTGCCAAATGAAAGCTTGCTAGCTAGATGCTGCGATGTGAGCCTGAGGCTTGCCAAATAAAGACTATGCATCTACTAAGCAAACGATTCAACATTCTAAGCATTTTTATCACACTAGAAACTCTGAAAACTCTCAGGCGTTATCTCTCTTTTTTCTCGTTGCCTTTTCGTCAAACATCGGGTTGGATTGTTGATCCCCGCATTAACGCCGGCGTTCACGCGCCATTGTCTTACTATTGTATCTCTAATTACGCACTCAAAAGGTTAAGTAAACCATGCTCGATGTTGACGACAGGAGAGTGAAAAAGGACCCTCTTTAAGCTCACAGACAGAAACAGGCCCAGGGGTCTCCGTCGACCCTACCCAAGCCGTCTGAAATTACCTGTAAAGGCGTTTATATATTTTTATGGCATAGCATAAAAAGGAAAATAGCTTCTTTTTTACAAATACTTCATGAATCACAATTTGGTGAGCAATTATCCATTCTGGCAGGTATTTCGAGTTTAGGTAGTAAAATAAGTCCATTCGGTAGGCGTTTAAACACAAGTCAAAGGAAAAAAACTGTTATTTAAACGAATTACTGTCACTCGTCAAGAAAAATAAATAAAAAAATAAGCCCTATCTTAGACAAACAAGCTCAAAAGGTGATCCCGTTTTACGTTTCGTTATCAACGCATGCAGTGCTTGGAACTAAGCGCCCGCGTGCCTGACCTCTGCGCACTATCGCGGTCTGTCACTGATTATAGTGTTTGTGTTAGATTGTGCTCTAGTCTGTGTGGCGCATGTAGGGGTAGGCAGCTGTCCCACAGCTGGGCAAAGTCCCCCGTCCATTTCTTCTAACGATCACGACCTCTTCTTTCCAATTCTTAAGGAAGATATTTAGGTTGTCCCGCCGTCTTTTTCGTGGTCTGCCGCGGCCGCTGTGCCACTTCACCGATTCTGTATTTTACTGGCCCACAGTTCATCAGACATAAATACACTTGCAGTAGACATCTCCTGCCCAATCCCATTTAAGTTGGACAGCCTTTTGAGCCACATCTACGCTTTGCGTTTTGGATCGCAGTATGGTGTTTTGAACTGTGTGCATTTTATTCTATGATTTGAAAATAAACTAAAATTTATTTTAAACCAGTCATGGGGTCCGAGTCCGCGACTCCTTTTCAAGGAAATTTCACACCGACTGAACGACACTACGTGACCAGAGGGCTGGCTCGTTCTTCGCCCAAAAAATTTGCATTCCCATTCAACGTGGCAATGCTGTCAGTCTTTTGGGCACATTTTTGGATGACGGCTATGTGGAGGAGTAATTCAACGACTGAATGTTTTGTGTTTTTGTAGTATATGTACATAGTTAGGTTTAATATAAACACTTAGAGTTTAGTTAATATTTAAGTTTCTTGTGATATAATGTATGTGGATTTAATCAAAATATTTTTTTCAATAAAGTGAATGCTAACCAGATTAATGTTTATAGTAAAACTGAAGTTTTGGGTGGCAGAAGTCCCTTAAATAGGTACGTAGTTTTCTTCCAAAACGTTTCCTAAACATATTCATTGTCATTTGCAGGTGGTCGGCAAGTTCCTGTCGAAGCACGAGTTCGACCTGATCTGCCGCGCTCACCAGGTCGTGGAGGACGGCTACGAGTTCTTCGCTAAGAGGCAGCTCGTGACGCTCTTCTCGGCGCCCAACTACTGCGGCGAGTTTGATAACGCAGGTCGGTATCTTTCTACTTGATCTCTGTTCCCCCACTGCTAAGGATACGACGTATTCTAAATATGCGATGTCAATTAGGTAGGATTTGGACGAGGATTTTGTAGCCTCTCTAGGAGAGGGAATGGGCCATAATCCACCACGCGAGCCCAGTGCGTGTTGGTAGATGTCACATGTCTTTGAATTTTTGGTTCTAGGACATGTCGGTTTCCTCACAATGTTTTCCTTCATCGTTTTGAAAGCAGTGTGAAAGTGGTGATGAAATAAATAACATGAAGCGAAGCCCCTGGCTGGGTGGCCTGATTGTTTTGTAAAAAACACTAAAATGATATGGTCAGTATGCCACCCAGTCTTGAGTGGTGGTTCACTGTGCGTTTGGGATCCGAAACATTCTCATTAAGCTGAGGAGATATTCTATAGGTTACCAATACCTGTACCACATTGGTGGTTATACAATGGATAGGAGCCTGTAACGCAGCACATAAGTACAGGCGACGAGAGGCAAATGAATTTCCTCTCAGGGAAAATAAAAGAATGCTCTGTGATTTCCACGGCCAAGGGATTTGTTTTATTGATCTTATCACAGTCCCTTGTTTTGTTTTTTATTTGTATGTCGGGCTGGTGTTCGCAACTCCACGTCTAAAGCGCGTATTTTGCGTACGGGTGGGACAAATGTGTCATTCGATCCACCCCAGCTCCTCAAAAAAGGCCAGCAGCACAATGGTGTTATTGATCATTTCGCGGAGGATACCTGGGTTCTCGAAGTACTTTGCCCTGTATCCAGCGACCACACCGCAACATAGAAGCAGATCAGCTGCTGTCTCGTCCCTTCAAAGTCCCTTGTTTCTAATCGTCATGTTTTCTGGTTCCAGGAGCCCTCATGTCAGTGGACGAGACACTAATGTGCTCGTTCCAGATTCTAAAACCGGCCGACAAGCGCAAACTCTACTCCGGCCTCAACATGGGCCGGCCCAACACGCCGCCGCGCGCGCAACCCAAGAACAAAAAGAAGTGAGTTCACACACAAACACTCTACTGTTGCACTAACATTGTACACTTGCACCGAGTAATAAGAATGATGTGGGAATTGACCAATCAGAAGTCAGTGTTATGACGCGTTACGTAGTCTTACAGAGCACGGAATGACCACGCCGACTGTTCTTGTAAAATTCGTGCGTTTAGAGCACAACTCCTGTCGCAAATGGCATTTAGAGCCATGAGTGTCCGTACATATTACTAGTTTAGTCTCGGGGTCTATTCCATAGGAACTGCGTGTTTTCCGAGACAAAAAGTAATAGTAGAGGGATTGTACACCGATGACACTGCGCTTTATAGCAGGGAATGAAGTTTCATAATCGGATCTGTACTTCCCGAGATTAAATTGTACAAACTTAATATTACCTAGGTTTAGATTTATATCGTAGTGCAAAAACGGTGACACGCTTGGTTTATGCCTCTAACAGCGCTCGCATAATCGTTTTCTTGCTCTGTGACTCGTCCAATGAGGGTATCGATTTATCACGCCATACTTAGTACTCAGTGCAGACAACGATGGAAATTATAGGGAAAACGATGGGTGTGAGTTTGGTAATAGGGCATGGTAATGGATACGTAATACTGCGTGAGGTCGTAACTCGCAATCAACCTCACGAGTTGGCAGTAATGGAACTAATCTCCGTAATTGAATTGACTTTTTTTATGTCCAAACGGTCTTTTTGTCGTGTGAACGAGCCTCTTGATGCAATTCGTCGTTTAATTCTATTGCATGAGTAGTTCGTATTTGTTGCCAACTAGGACGACCCCCTTTTTATCTAGAGGTGATGAGTCAAATTCTACTCGTCTAATAAGAATACAGCTACGAGCAAACTGGTATTTTAAAATAACATGTTACTGTTATCAATTTTACGTGCACCGCGCTACTCTAGTATTGCCAAATTGACTGGTATACCACTCAGTATTGCCAGATTATTAAAAAAAATATTTGCCAAAATCAGCACGAAATAAGTTCTTATCATTGCTATATTGCCAGACTATGCCAAATTTAGTAATATCGAGTATGAATTGAATTGGTTATAATAATGTGAAATTGTATGCGAATATAGTTGTTTAAGTCATGTAATGCTAACAGCTGGGGCTTAAATGTAAGTGTACTTTAAGTGACATGTAAAAAATAAAGCATTCCCCATTTAATTCGGTAGTTTGAATTTCGTAAATTATACCTTAGGAGTTGATATACCTTAGACACATCATTTTAAAATTCATGGGTATTTTAAAGAGTGGTTTTGTCATCTGGCAATACAGTCTCAGACATGCATACTAAGGAACATAATGATACAATACTTACATAGTAAAAAAGGAGATTAAAACTGTCTCAGTGATCCCTTCTAGTATCGGATGATAGGCAATAATGTTCTTAACAATGTGTTGAGTTCTTTTTTTTTCTTATACTAATGGTGGACTGAAAAAGTACAAAATACAGTAGAATTTCTATAGTGAACCGTAGATTACCCTATAGAAAAAAATATAAAAAGCAAACAGGACCCTTGATTATTACTCTTTTATATTTCCATGCGTCAGTTTATGAGGTTCAGTCTACCTACCAATGAAATTAACTATATTTCACAAATTATTAAAATAAACCTTTTTATAATCGCAGAGACATTATTTGAAGCCGCTATACAACAGGTACCAAACGACGTGTGACGTTTGAAATGCATCTTGACATAAATTAACAAACATAATTTTTTTTTGCACTAGTAACACTCACTGGGGTTGCAAACTTGCACAAGACTAATAATTTACAAAACGCGCCTAACGATTTTTTATTCATAGAAATTTTAAACCACATGAAAATAGAATTTACAGAAGTAAATAATATAACTGGTCTAAAAATAAATACTGTATTGATTGTATGCAGATAGAATACGTGCATGATTTTTTTTACGGCGGCGCGAGGCGTAGGTACTGTGTTAGTAGGAACTTCTAAAAACGAAAAGGTTGTTTCACAATGTATTGTAGAAACAATGGCAGGTAACTTATATATTTTTCTGGAGGATTATGGCAGTCTAAAGTCATTAGTAGATACACTAACGTCAGCCAAAACTGAGGCGAATGCTACGGAATGCTAAAAGACATTCACTCATGCCGATATGTCGACTAAAGTTTTTTGAGAAACTGACTCGAATAGTCGAGTACTATCTTAAAACACGTGCGCAGTCACATCGTGATTCGCCTCAGTTTAAGGTGGATGCACTACGGTAGACCGCGAAATTCAAAATTTCTTGTTTTGTTGCCTTTTGCAGGTAATTTGAATAACTTCTGGGTTACTTTTTAGGGTAAGACGAACTGAGAGTTTTGTTGACGATTTTAATGATTATAATTCAATAAATAAATACGTGTTACGGCCGCCAATAATATTTTAATCAACATAAAACTTGTCACTGACCTGCAAAATGCAAAAAACCAAAGAGAATTTGGATTTTTCGGGTTGCTATAGTGCTTTCACCTTGAGATGAAAACTACGGGTCACATTGTCGCCAGATGGCGCTGAAATCGACATTTTTAACTTATTTTGTTTTTTGAAAAAAAAAAAAAAATTATATGTTTTTATTAATTAAATTATTACTGCTACGTTTAGTTAGATTGCCCGTGATCCAAGGCCTACCTGTACCTACCAGACTTAGTTTCCCCACACTTTATAGGGTGACTGGTAATTAGTGTACGATACTTAAACACGTGGTTGTGCTCATGATAACCAACAACTTTTACTATGGGAACAAACCTGAAATCGCGAAAAGAAATCAGCTGTTCAGTACATTTATGTTTGCCTAATGTACTGAACAGCTGATATTTTTTTCGCGATTTCGGCTTTGCTCCCATAATAAAAATTGTTTGTTATCATGAGCACAATCACGTGTTTAAGTATCGTACACTAATTACCAGTCACCCTATATAGTACAACGCCATCTAGCGAGAACTTAACTACGCTTCGACCCATAGTTTTCACCTAAGCAGTTTTTAAAAGTGTAGAATGTTTTAAGTACTCGCGCCGCCAATCCAGTGATTGTCTGTCCTATATTAAACATCATTATCATTGTTTTTATTTTATTTTTAACCCTTACTTTTTTTTAATGTAAACTATAAGAAGTGTTGTCAATGTTCAGCATAGTCGATGAATTTGTATCATAGAAAGTTGGAGTAATAATTAATACAACATTCCTATTTTAAATTGCAATATATGGATGCATTCACATAGAAAGGTCGTAGCTGGGTTCTGTTTCCCGACACGAACCGTTACTAAACATTTTAAATTATAATTGATTCCTAAAAAAAAAAAAAACCTTAGTGCACGGAGCAACCGTGAGCAGTTACCAGCTTTCTACATGCAGCCAATGACTATCATCTCACGTATTACTTTGTGTTTGTTCCCGATGGCCAGTTAGTCGCTCCACCGTGCGCCCGCGCCGCTCGGCCGTCGCCTCGCATGGACTCCCACGTACCTACTTATCACCTACCTTATTACAAATATTAGTAACTTAGACAGCGTTAAGGGACTTTATACCACCACCGTGTGCTAATCAAACCTTCCATTGCGCGTTTTGATAAAACACATGTACGGTTGTCTTTTGAAAAGCGCGCAATGGATGATAAATAAGTTTTTGTATCATATTTATAATACGGTGTAGTTTTTTGGTGATATGGCTCTTTACAATATTCTTTCAAATTGTAATAATTCAATGTCAAATGGCTTTGCTTGTCCAGTCTATAAGTGAAACGGTACAAGGTCATTTTAAAATGTTTCAGACAAGATATCTGACGTCAGTCTTATATTAGCTACAAAGAGAAGTGAATCGATTTCAACTTACGACGATATTCAAGTTTCGTATTGTTCCTTGTCGCTTGTCTATGGTTCATAGACTACATTTTGTACGTTTTTTTTATTGTCAAGTATTGTTTAAATCATCAGCTCTCTGAATTTTAAAAAATCGATTATGTTAAATGTTATAAAGAGAGCGAAGTGAGTTTGATAAAATTGATAGTTTACTTTGTTAAAAAGTAACAAATAAATTACTAACCTTAGTAAACATCTAGATTTTAATTATAAAATGACTATAAGGAAATAATACTTCCTGTTGTACCTCCCGAAATCTCGCTTTGCTCTCTTTTGAATATACAGTCGTCAAAGTTGGTGGTTGACTAATTTGGTCCTTATGTTCTTAGGAATAAGGTTAAAAAGTGGTCAACTGCCAACCGTACGCACGTTTAATTTTGATCAATTGCTGGACAATTGTCCCTCGGACATGTGCGTTAGGACTAACACTGTAAAAACTTTGCCGTCAGTTAAAAAATGATCATTTTTTCGAATATTCTCGAAAGACTCCTCAAAAGAGGTCGCAATCGAATTTAATGGTCACATTTTAACTTATGGCAATACCAGCCCCCTTCGTAGTCACTTTTCGACGAAATGTGGCAAAAAATAAAGTCCACTGTTATTTTTAGTAGCTTTCAGAGATTGTGGCGAACGACTAATGTCGTTAAATATTTTTTTTATTCTCAAAATGGCGGTCTATCACTCGGCTCTGGGGCTCCCCGTGGGCGATTCACATGTGGACGGATGCATTCGCAAGCCACGAATAAAGTTAATGATGTCTGAGCAAATGCGTGTATGTATGACTGCTCCCAGGATGCTTGTGTCGTATTCAATATTCAACAATTAATGTAAGGTATACACCCCCGGCTGCAACTTCGACGTCTCCTTTAGAAGCACAGAGTACGGCATCCCTGCGGGTGGGACTAGAGACGGTATTGTTGAAAGTTGCCACCTCCCCCCACTATGACATGTCAAATCCATCATGGTTCCGTTGTGGAAAAGGGACAACGCTATTCATCCTATATAGCTCCTTCTCTTTCTAACTTTGACACGTCAAAGTAGCCAGTTAGAATTGGCACAAGCTGTCAATTTTGATGAGTGTACTAACTTGGTTTATATGTCAAGTTTTCACAACGACGTCTCTAGCAGCACCCTCCGGGCGTCGCGGTGCTCTGTGCTTCGACCTCCCCCCCCCCTCTCCTCTCTCCCCTTTTTTATTGAGATTATTTCGTTTACCGCCAAGTGACGCGTTGTCGAAGTTGTGCCCCAGTAAAATTTAATGATGACAGAATTCAATGATAGAAATATTGGAAGTATGATAACGATAAGTAGTAAGCATAAATATCGTAACGATGCCGTAGTTTGTTGATAATATAATGAACAAATCGCGCCCACAGTATTGGACCAATTTGGTTGAAGTTGGCCAAGTATGCTAGAACGCTCCAACTCTTATGTACTTACATTGACGAATCCGTACATTCCCATCACAAGAAAAACACACATCTTGTTTTAAGGAATGTTCTAGATTTAAAGTTTAGTTTCTTAAGTAATAAATTCATTTTCAAGTAGCAAGTGGTTTTTGTATCTGTAACTAGAACGTGAAATAACTTCCTTACCATGCATTTACTGTTTTTAGTAACTAAATAACTATAGTATAATGAGGAATTACATGTACCCAGCTCCGTGGTTACCGCTTGCGTCGGATTCAAGTATTTTTGTGTCCTATTCGCCAGGGTCGTGTGTTTGCGACTGGGTACTCCATATCGTTTAGCTCTTCAATCTCCATAGGTGATAGAAGAGCTGACGAGATGGAGTATTTGGTCGTAGATGTGTCGGATATATCTGACGTTGGCGGTTAAAATGTTAACGAAAAGGTTTCATCTCTTATTTCCTTCAGAATCAGGTGAACTATGCCTCCAGAATCTATCCAGAGGACCAGTTAGAGTTTTCAATATGTATTGGTAAGATGAGCGATCCGTTATTGAAATAGGAACCGGTTGTTAAGCATTTAATTAAGATGCCAAGTGGTCAATATGTGGGCGTATTTAGATGTAACGTTACACCGTCCCCTCGGTCGGTCAATAGGACTACGTGTAGCATTGCTTTGTCGCCCGACTCTTTATGCGATCCTAGTTCGCACTATGCTTCGCGCGAATAATGTGGTCGCTTACATAAATATGTTTAGAAATAGCAACCGATGATTTTTACCGTTGATAGACTACGCTTACTATGAAATCATAATTGAAACTGATTAACATGAAATTGTTAAAATAAACTCGATGTTTGAATGTTTAAATCAACGGTCCATTTCGTCAGTGTTGCCAGACACCACCGATAGTTACCATACGGGAAAATAAAAAGGACGCATAAGAGTAAAGGGTAGAAATAAATGATGATTTTCTTTTATTTAATTGCTATTGAATGTGTTAGACTGATACATGCGGCTGACTGCCGATCAAATTGAATCATTGATCTATGTATGAAAAGAATTGTATATTAATTTCTTAAATAAAATACTTCTGAAAATTTTTATGTTTTATTTATTGTGCCTTTACATTCTCTACACCACACAAAAATCGAATACAGTGCTTTTAGAAAGATCCTTGAAATATTTTTCTACTTTTCATTCACGTTGACTAGCAGCGTATAATAGGAAAAAGAAGTCTTTATAATCTGAAAAAAAAAATGCATTTATTACACTAGTACCTACACTACATAACCTTACAAACACATCTTTCAATTGTTGGTAATACTGCAAGATATGCAACATTTGGTTAAATCCAATCTACAAAGCCTCGAGCACAGGCACAGGGTAGCCAGCCTATCGGTATTTTACAGGTTGCATTTTGGAGAGTGTGCGCGGGAATTGCATGACTTGATTCCGCCATCTCCTTTCTACCATCAGACAACCCGACGTACGGAGAGTATCCAACCTTACGTTGTTGAAACTTAACGGTCCGGACTAAGCGTTTCGCATCGTCGTTTATACCGCGTACATCGAAGGACTGGAACAATTTGCCTGCTGCGGTCTTCCCGTGCAACTATAATTTATTTAGGTGTCTTCAAGGCTAGAGTGAATAGGCTCTTAATAAACTAGTGCGCCTCACCATCAATGATTGCATCACTGCTTACCATCAGGTGGGATCGCAGTCAAGCACTGGTTTATATCAACAGTGTTACCACAAAAAAAAAATACGTACAACAACAAAAGTATGCAGATCCATGGGCAGAAACCGGCCAGCCCTCACAACGACTGGTCGTCTGTTAGCCAGCAGTAAGTTAAGAAGAACTCTTCGTGGACGGACGCCCATTGTGTGCCACATGCTTTGGTAAGCTGCCGTTGAGACGCGATCAGCCTGATACAGTGGGAATAAAATAGATAAAAAGTTAAAAGTAATGCTCAGTAGATAATCGAAGCGCTCGCTCGTGCTGTATGAACGTCTGAAAATGTGACCGTGGAAAACTAAGAATCAAAGCATTTATTTCAAATAAACCACTTATGAATTGTCTAATTATACTTTCCAAAGCGTAGATCTCTATGGAGAAAAATGTGCAAGGAACTCCATGGACACTCTTTTATTTAAATTATGTATTACAAATATCTGGGTTAAGTACTACATATTTCTTGCCGCCTCTATTATGTGAGAACAATGAAAATAAAGCAAAAAAATAAAAAACAATTTAAAACAGAAATAAGCTACTGGCCGCCAACCTGATGAACACAATACGATTTATTCAGCAAAAGTCTGCTGCGCCCTTTCGTACTACTCTAGAGAACTGCTCTAAGGTAGAACGAAAGGGCGCAAGTCATGCCTGGCAAAAAAAAGCTTAGTATTCTGAGAAGGGGGTAAATACGTTCTGAAGCCATCTTTAAACTTAAGATCACTAGTAAACACTTATGAGAGACCTATGATGTAAAATCCAAGCAATGAGTTCAGTCATCCATTAGTCTTACCTGCAAAATAATCTGGTGCCCATAATAGCAGTACACGAAGGTGTCCAATGCTACTGCTGCCAAATACTCCACTGTTATCATATCGAACTTCTGGAGAACAGAAAACGGTCAACCTAGATAATGAGCTTCGCAATAGATGTGGGCCTATTATGGAGCCTTGATGAACCCCGGTTGTATTAAGATAATTTAGGCATCACAAAATTGACTGGATAGTGAATTAGCTCTCTTTTTATTATTTTCTGACTATAAAATATTTAGCAAATTGTAAACTATAATTATAATCTTTCTATAGCAAGCCTTCGATTAGAAAAGCTGAAACTACTCAGTAGAAGGCCACCCTGAAGACTACTTACACGTACTTTACTCAACAGATTTAAGTGTATGGTAAGACCTCATTAGTGTTAACCCCTTACCTCCGTAGCAGCATATAGTAGCGTGCACAAATACAGAGTGACCTGCACGACCCTGAGCGCCAGGAGAGGGGACACGAATTTCTCAAACATGACCTTGTACTGGTTCACTACTTGGCAGAGATAGGCGCAGTCCCGGAGTGCGGCCACTGTTGCATCGTCGTACTCTGAACTGTATATGTCTGAAATATCCAAAATGGTAGCCTTTTTGTCTTCCAAAACTGCTTAATCAACGTAAAATATTTATGTAAGCATTACGAAGACGAGCTTTTGAAAAAACTAAATGGATACCAAATCTGTTTTTTTTTTTAGTTCGCACTATGTTGTGTTGCACTGCTGGACTAAGGTCATTTGCAGACTGTCACACCATCTTCACCAGGGTCGATATTAACGGCGATGTCCTCTACTCTCTGATTAACCATCTTTGCCCAACTGTAAGGGTGCAGTCTTAGCTTACTTACCTCATCATAACTTGGTAACTACTTACCAAATTGAGTTCTCGCACCAACAAAAGGATTTATCTGAAACAAACCACAATACTTTAAATTAAGTTCCGCCTAACTCTTGTTCCAGCCTACTAAAATAACACCAATGCTATACCACTTTCTCATCATAATGATACTCCGACTCCTTCATCTCTGAAACATTGTAGATATAGTTATTTTCCTCGTCATCCTGAATGCTCGCGTACGTTTCGACCAACGCTGCATGCTTCACGCCGTGTTGCAGCAACGCGGTGTAGCGAGCGTTGCGGAGGCTGCAACATAGCAAGTCCAGTTGCCCACAGATCAGGATCGAGTTAGAGGCGAAGAATACTCCTGTTGAAATCAAATAAGTAAGTTAAAAAGCTAATTGTATCTATCACTTTGCCAGAGAATTCGCCTAATGTTCACTCTCCCGTGAAAATTTAAAAGAATCTGGCCCTGTGACCTTCAAAATTGAAGCAATATAGGTCGATGCCAGGGCAGGGTGGTTCGGAAGATTCACCGTGGCCCTGGGACGCAAAGGACCGCTGAGGGAACACGGGTGGGTTTTTGTCAGTTAAGGTCTGACACAATATCCTTTAGGGCCGACGCTGCGTTAAGAGGGCGCCCGCGCGGTCCCATACAAAAGTGCTCCGATGCGGTGACCCGCGTGGCCACCCGTTGCGGGGGAGCCAGGCCCCGCACCCGTTTTGCTACGTAATAATACATTAAAGTTCTGCATCGACACGACTACATGAACACCGTTAAAGTTGAAACAGCGACACTGCTCAGGTAATAATCCGGTTTCCGCTACAGGGACCGTCGCACACGACACGCGCGACGTCACGCGACGGGTGTCCGTGCGTTCGCCCGCATAACGCAGCGTTGGCCCTTATATTTGGCCTATTCTTGAAAAAAATCCTTAGGCAGATCGCGGTTCTCATATCTTGCATACTCAACTCGCGCCTCTAAAACTTTATGCAAGCGATATGTCATTCTTTTCAGATAAAAAAAATTGTGTCCATTTTTATTTATTTACTTACCAAACTGTCCCATAGCAAGTCCAACGTACAACTGCGCTACACAAGAGATCAAAAACAGAATCTCGTAGAAAGGAGATCGAGTCACGTCCATGTAAATCCAACCTTGGATTGGCTCTTTTGTCCACACTGAAAACATCCTGATTAGTATACACGGTCTGTTGAAGATGAACGTTTATTTTGGTATTTATAAAGACAAGTGATGAGCAGTGACGGATTAACCCTTAATCAAATTAAGCAATTGCCTAGGGCATCACGTCTGGGGGGGGCACCAGAAGAAGCACAAAAAAATCCGTCCTTAGGGCATCACGTCTCACTCTCATGTTACCAAAAACCACACCAAAAAAGTTTCTAGGACTAACGGGTTTTAAGTTGACATAGAGTCCGACCTAAAGTCATAACTCCGCTCCCGCTTGCCCACTCGCTGCCCGCAAGTGCATTCGGCAATTCAAATGCACCGGAATTGCGATCAGCCAATGACAAACCACCGCTACCCCGCGGCCCCCCCGCAACTCTGTTTCAATCAAATGTTTTGTTTTTTGAGTAATTGTGCCAGCCGGCTTCTATGCATATGGAATAATAGGGGTTAAAGTATGAAATTGCCGTTTTATTGTAATAGGTACTTCGAATTGACATAAAACCTTCATGGTTTGAGATTTTTGAGTGAATACTATACCTATGAAGTTCTTCTTAAAAAAAAACATTTTACAAAAAATAAAATAACCGACTACACTAAATAAAAAACACTAAAATAATCAAAATAACTTTAATTTTGGAAGTCGGTGTTTCTCGGTATTTTTTGTTTCTTATTTAACACCGACTTCCAAAACTATTTTTTAAGTTTTTTATTTCACACTTTTTAGTTGCGATACACTTATAACCAGATTGCCTATTCTCATGACAATTCCAATTAACCCAAACACTGCTAGGTTACATTGTTTTATTATGAAGTTCCTGTGTCTACCTTCTACCTTCCGGCTTCATCATCAGATCAGTTCGATAGTACCTTATAGCCAAAGTGCATCTCACGGCAATTCTAATAAGCCCCCAACACAGCTAGGATACATTGATTAATTATGGATTTCCGGTGCCTACCTTCCAGCTCCATCATCAGATCAGTTCGATAGTACCTTAAAGCCAAAGTGCATCTCATGACAATTCCAATAAGCCCAAACACGGCGAGATTACATTGATTAGTTACGGAGTTCCAGTGCCTACCTTCCGGCTCCACCATCATCATTAGTTCACTTTGATGATACCATTTTCAAAATAACTATTCAGAACCTATTTGTTTGTATTGTCATAGTCGCTTAGCTATCTACTTGTGATATCTATGTGAGTATGAAGTTCCGTTCCGTAGGAATATTAGATCGAATTGTGACATGTGATGAAAAGTGGATTTTTTTACGATAACCGTAAGCGAAAAATGCAATGGCTGACCCCAGGTCAAACGTCGCAACAGTGTCCTAAAGCAAAGCTTACCAATAAAAAGGTAATGGTAACTGTTTGGTGGTCTCAGCATGGTGTTATTCACTATAGCTTTCTTCGATCTAGTCAAGCAATAACGGCAGATGTCTACTGTGCCGAACTCCGAACAATGATAGCAAAACTAGCAGTGAAACAGCCCCGACTCATGAATCAATCTTCACCATTATTGCTCCATGATAACGCGAGACCTCATACAGCACGAGAAACCATTTTCTCTACAGGAACTGCAATTAGAAACCATTCGTCACCCTCCGTATTCGCCAGACTATCCTCCAACGGACTACCATTTTTTTCGTGATTTGGACAATTTTCTACTTGATAAAAAATTTTCTTCTCAGGAGGCAGTACAAATTGCTTTCACACAGTTTGTCGAATCTAGATCTCCAGAGTTCTATCTCAAAGGCATAAATAAGCTTCCTATTAGATGGCAGCAATGTATAGATAATAATGGTAATTATTTTGATTAAACAAATATGTTAAATGAAAAAAAAAAAACGAATTTCAATTTTTCAGTTCAAATCAGCAATTTCGTACTTTAACCCCTAATAAATAAATTATGCTTTGATTTTTATTGTTGTCGCACCTACTCCACTTCTAAGGTACGTTACATCTCATCACCTTATTTTACAAAAAACTAATGTTTTAGGCGGTAAAGGTTTAAAGACCGATTCTAGTTGACATACGGATAGGGGGGCCCACATGCGTAGATTGCTTAGGGCATCAAGTAGTCTTAATCCGTCACTGGTGATGAGGAGGGCTGAAACGCGTGTTACTAAAAGAGTGATGAATGTAAATGTCGATGTATGGAGAGACAAACAGATAAAAGAAAAACGCATGGATTGCATGATATCGAGAAGATCGAAAGAGGAGAATGGAAAAAAAACGTATCGAGCCAACCCCAAGTATATAAAATGGGATATGGACCGAAAAATTATGAGTCTGTCGTCATCTCAATCAACTCAGCCTTTCGGCCTCCACTACTGGACATAGGCTTCTACTAAGTTGGCACAGCACCTGGTTCTCCGCTTTCCTGCGGAAGCCTTATACCCTACCTATATTGCCCTATAATAATCTCTCCATGAAGACTAGTATAATTCAACAATCATCGGTGTTTCGATAAACTTGACCGGCGCACTGTTGATTCCACAGACAAGACTTTAAAAAATTCGCAATCTACTTACAATGAATAATTGCAGGCATCGTCGCATACATGGTAACACTAAACACAGTACAAGCCGTATAGATCCTCGCAAAACTCCGGGCCTTTATATAACTCTGCTCCATTGTCATATTCGTCAACCCCCTCGCCGAATGATGCTTGAAGTTCTTATCCATATACTTCAATAGTTTGTACAAATCTTTGCGATATAAAGCGTAATAAGCGACGATTATCAAAGAAACTATGAGAGGGAGAGAGTCTGCTATAGTTGCTAAACTAGACATAACATCCTGCCACTCCGTATACAAATGTACCGTCAAAACCATTGGTAAATATGTGAGAACAAAAAGCACTATTCCTAAATATATATCGTTGAAGACCAGTCTTCGTTCATTGGCAGATTTGGGGAATAAATCCCAGCATCCGACTATCTTCAATGGTCTTTCTATGTAGTGAATATAAGGCTCTGATTTTTCTGAATTTAATGTGGTCTTTGGTTCTGTAGTCGTCATTTTAGTTGCTGTTAACTTAATGAAGTTCATAGGAACTAAATATTCTAAACTTGTTAAGTAGCTTATAAGCGTTTGTAGGATTTAAAGAGCCTGATACATTGGTTGATAGAAAATATTTAATGGGAGAACGATGGGCAAATTGGGATATAAAGTTACTGGTTTTACCGTTATCAATATTCCATGCTAATTGCTTATTAAAACAATACTGCTATGCGATATGACGCTGCATCGCAGAAACCTGCGATGCGAATTGCAGTGATGCGATTTCGTGCGGCAAAGTGTTGGTTCAAGTGACCATCCATAACAATGTGCGATACGAAACAATTCGCAAGTTCTTGCACAGTTTTGTATTTGGGCCCTTATCCCAAATGAAGAAGGACCAACGCTTTAGTAACTACAGCTATTTGTATTAATGCATGACACTGAACAACCTATTTCAAACCTTCCATCTAAAATTAGTAGTTGTTTACGAATTATCTTATGAGTTTTCCTGTATTCATCGGTACCTAGTGATTAGAATGTACGTAGGTACTTATGTCCGCAGATAACATGCATTGAATAAACAACGTTATCTATCTGATTTTATCTTATGTCACATTGTCCTTAACAACAATTAAAAATGTTCTCATCCTTACATATTAAAAAACCAAGTCTCCACCGCGTCTGTCTCTCTGTATGTTCGCGATAAACTACAGACGACAGAGGAAGCATGAGGAAGATTTACTTAGGTGTATATAATGCATATTTTACTAGAGTAAAATCGAGAATTTCAAAGATTTCTAACACCCACGCGCGAAGCTGGTGCTGGTCGCTTATTCTGTATAAAAAAGCAAGTCTAGTTTTCAAGAAATAAAAGAATGTTGCTGAGCGCCTCGTGAATTCCGCCGCATGCGATCGCACTCCCGCTCTCTTTCTCGCTCTTATAAATAACGGTTCTAAAGGATAGAAGCATAAGAAAGTGCGATTCGATGCTGACAGATATAGCGCAAGCCTTATTAATAAATTAATATTTCAATAAAAAGCTTGTTGTTTCATGCAATGTTTCTACAATGTTTCTTCAATGTTTCTCAAACGCTCTGTTGTCATTCGGTAATTCTAATTCCGTTATTTATCTGAATATTTCACAAAACTTGTTCCAGGAAATGATTGTTTTTTAACAAACCTTAAAATTTTTTGAATAAAAATGTTCGTCATTCAGAATTTCGATTAAATGTGCAAGGTTTCTATAGACACATATTTTTAATTTATGACATTATAATGGGCCAAAGTTTACACGAAATAGCAGATTTTGAGAGGTCTTTACTGGATTAGTTTTACACAAAATATTTTGTTTTCTATCTATAGAAACCTAGATTAATATCCACAAGTTATCTATGTTTCCAAAATATCTTGAGAAAGATGTGTAATAACGTCATAATCACGTAAGAGCAGTTGTATGAAAATGGCTTCCGAAAAGGAAACCCGGGGTCCTGGGGCAACGCTAGGTAAAGAAGGAACATAGGTTTGGTTTTAGCCAGTAAAAGTCTGACACGCCCTCCGCCCTAGAGCGGAAGTCATTGGATAATGCTCCTGACCTACAGAACCTTATCTGTAATTTGTATGTGCCAAACAACTACAGCCGTGGTGGCAGGAAGCATCGGCTCCTGGCAGTTCCGACGTGTCGTACAGTTGCTCACTCCAAACCACCCATACCGCGGACACTCTCTGCGCTTAATGCTCTCCTAGACAAAAACACCGATTTTGATATGTTTGGTGAAGAATGGAAGATGATACTGTCAGAATGTATGAAATTTTGTGAGATGAATGTATGACTGTGTGTAATGTTTATTAAATAGGTCCCCTTAAAAGTCCTGCGTGACTTCTGACTTGTCTGTTTTTAAATTTAATTTTAATTATTGTTTTATATTTTTTCTGTATGTGTTTAAATGGTGTAATTGGCTTCGGCCGTTCTGTTTAAATTAAATAAAATAAATAAATAAATACCAAGTAAAAAAAATGTAAATGTATCTCGGGTTGGCCGCTCTTTGGGCTATATTTCACCAGGACACCATGGCGGCGCGACCTGTTGCGCCGCCATAGTTTCCCGGTGAAATATAGCCCTAACAATAACATACTCTTTGGTGGGGGCGTTACTGGCGTCCGGACTCAGGACTGGCGTCCGAGTTGGTCGCGCCGCCAAATTGATTGCGCAACCAAACGGACACCAGCCCCCCTAGCCAAGTTACGATCGTTTCGTTCGCATCGAACGCCTCGAGTAGGCCACGCCTCCACGTGGTCAGAATAAAGGAATCGGAGGCGTGGCCTACTCGAGGCGTTCGATGCGAACGAAACGATCGGTAACTTGGCTAGGGGGGCAGGTGAGTAACTTTCTATAGAGCTGTATACATTTTGTTGGTAGCGGTGACTGGTCGCGCTGCCATGGTGTCCCGGTGAGTGAAATATAGCCCTTAATAAACCCTTTTATCCTTTCATGTATGAAAGGGTCACAAAACAGTTCATAAAGATTAACAAGTAGTGTTTGAAACTTTGCTAATTTAAATTCTGTACAGTAATTGCTATCGGAACGAGGTTCAATTACTTAGAACGACTAATTGCCCTTAGTTTAAGTGAGTTTGCAAGTTCTTATAGTTTTTAATTATACCTTCATCATTATAATAGGTTAACCAATGTATTCCCGTGATTTTGTAATTATGTTAGTAGCTGGTGCCCGCGACTTCATTCGCTCCACACTCTCTTAAAACAGCACAATGCATTTCATCACAATTTCAAATTTATTATTTTGCACGGAAACCTTAATTGTTTATTAAAATAAAAGTATCCTTATTTAGTACACAAATAAGGGTTACTCCTGTAAATTAGTCTACTTTTACGTTTTAGATGTTATAAGGATATAACGTCAGCTATCTACCAGTGAAAGTCCTGTCAAAATTGGTGCAGCCGTTTCGGAGATGAGCCAGAACAAACAGACAGGCAAAGATATTAAAAATTGCATTTTTGTTATAGGTATTGAATATACTTTCATAATAATTATATGCATTGAGTAAAAAAAATATTTTTATATTACATACCTACAGACACTTCAATTTTATTTATATGTATGTATGTAAGTATAGAAAATATGTATAGTTTATGAGATACTCCGAAGGATAAACATTTTTAAAGTTACATAATTAAGTACTTATTAGAGAATCAAAACATTTCAAATAAACAAATTTACATGCACTTTTGAATTGTCAAGTTTTCAGTCAGAAAAATGATGGTAATTTCATATTCCAAAGCGTAGATCTCTATGGAGACCCAAGTCATCGACGGCGCGTAGTGTTTCACGCGCGCCTCAAGGAAATGTCAACAACCGTAGTGGGCCCAGCAGGGTCGAAGCCTAACGGGGCCATGGGTGATGCGAAAGATAACCCCGGGGCCCTGGAACGAAGGCAAAGAAGGAACAGGAGTGGGTTTTAGTCAGTAAAAGTCTGACACTCCCGCCCCGCCCAAGGGCGGGAGATGTCATTAGATGATACCCCACCTAAAAAAAGATCTGCAAAGAGAATAATGTGTGGGAAACTCCGATTTTATCGTAACTGGTCTGTACTGTCCCATAGCTGGGCAAAGACCTTCCATTCCTGCCATTGCTCTCGGCCCTGGGCTACCTCTTGCTAGTTCCAAAGAAAGAAAACTAAGTCCCGCGAACTTCTTCGTGGTCTGCTGAGGCAGTGCAAACATATCCAGCTCAATTCCACTTAAGATGGGCAGCCTTGTGCCCAGTGAGCAGTGGTGGCCGAGTGTGAGCAGTGGTGGCTGAGTGGTAACGGCCCCGACTTACGAGCTGTAGGTCGAGGGTTCAAACCCAGCCAGGCGCATTACTTTGTGTAATTTATTTCATCACCGCTGCTCTCAAAACGGTGAAGGAAAACATCGTGAGGAAACCGGCATGTCCTAGAACCAAAAATTCGAAGACATGTGACATTCACAAATCCGCACTGTGCCCGCTTGGTGGATTACGGCCCATTCCCTCTCCTAGAGAGGAGGCCTGTGTCCCAACAGTGGGAACATTATAAGGCCGACTATGCTGTGCTATGGGCAGCCTTCTAAGCCACATCAAGGATCTGTGTTTTGGGGCACTGTATAAGCACTTAAGCAGTGTTTCGAACACGATCCCTTTAACATTAAGCATACCTGGGTACTCATCATGACGTGATGTCAGGCGCGAGAGCGAGAAAGAAGGATGGAGCTATAAACAAACGCTTTCCTCAAGGTGTTCGCCGATCGCTGGGACTCCCCGATGGTACAGAGGTCCACGCTGAATTTTAACTGTTTTTAATTTATTTTAGATCAATATTATAATATTTCAATTTAATTCCATGTTATTCAATTAAATTTTAATTTAATTTAATAATTTTATTTATAATTATGTACCTTAATTAACATTACATATTGAGAATTGTGACTACTGATACTATGGACGTCCGTCTGAAATAAAATTTAAATTATTATTATAAACCCTAATAGCTCCATCCCTTTAACAGTTCAATTTAGGTCGTAAAATCGATCGCGCTAAAAGCTCGTAGTAGCACTGTTGCGCCCCACAGCACGTTGACATACCTTGAGTTTGGAAAACAAGTCTGATATTAGCAAAGCCAGTTTTCGTAGTTCAAGTGGCTAACTATAGCGTAAGTTAGTTAGCCACTTGAATTTACTACCTCTATCTCCATCCGTTGACTACGGTCTACCACCGTTTAGAAAAATTTCATCAGCATGTACATCTTATTTAGGTAAAGGAATAAGAAAAAGAAGCGTTTTTTTTAAATAACTTTTAAATAAGTCAATTACAAATATATTTCCACAGTAGATATTTAACAATAAATGAATACAATTTTTATAGTAAAAGACAAAACATTGGCATCTCAGAGATAACGTAGATACAATATTATAAAGCAGTAGTTTCGACAAATCTCAAAATTCTTATGACTGCTTCGATTCTGCATCTCCTCTGAAAATGAAAACATAATGTCCATCAAAATTTTTGTCTATCGGAACTAAAGTAAACTTTTTGATCGCCGCAGTCATATACATGACAAAGTAAAATGTGTTCTGCACGCCCACGTCATGACTACATGACTGACGCTATGCATTTTAAACGCTAATAAATCTAACAAAAGAGAGATATAACAAAAGTATTGTTTTTCTTAGTTGTATCATTAGTTATTGTAGGTAAGCTAATCCTTATTTATATTATGTGAACTATTTACTATTTATTTCATTCAAATTTATCAATTAGATCACAAAAACGAACACTGTGAAATCGTAGCTTGGCGCCGAGAGTACGTCTTTATTTTTTTGAACTGGTGGTTTAAAGGTAGGTGGGTACTGATACTCTCTAACGGGGCTTGTCTATAAAAAACGCCAGTCAGGGCTTATAAAAAATCTTAAACTAAAAACTAAGCGACTACACGCTAAGTAAGGGGGCACCCCTTGTGAGGTATGGACCTCGGTTTAGGGCATTGGTACCCCGAGCACAGCAAGGGATAGGCTGGATCGAATATTGAATTTTATTATTTAGGGGAAGGCTCAGCGACGCGGGCTGGCACGAGCCGGGATTTCTGGGGCCTTACCATGGCATGGTAAAATGTCAAGCTTGCGAGTGAGAAAGGGGGATGGAGCTATACACCTTATATAGCTCCATCCCTTTAACAGTTCAGCTTAGGTCGACACATGGGTCGCGGGTAGGGCCTCTGATCAAGAAAACAAAAATGTTTTGACCGTTCCACTATCTATCTACCTACTACGAATGTTTCACTCACTTTTCCTTAGACCTTCTCTGTGCGATCCTGTAAATTCTCCGCAGTTCTAGCAACGCTCTCATGATGACTACCAATTGCTGTTCGAAGTCGCCGCTCGCCACGTCTATAGCGAGACCTTTACAAAAGACCAAAAAGTTTTATCGTGAGTAGGTTACACTTTATTTCAGAGTTAGAAATTATTATCAAGACATTAACATAAACCACTTCAATGATCGTCAAGTAACAGGTACCACAATGATGGATGCACGAATTTTACTGAAAATGGAGCCGTTTTAGCAGACGCTAAATGATGACTCTGACGAGCTCTTCTACAGAAAAACAAACTGCCTGCTCCTATAAATCATAGGAGCAGGCGGTTGCTTATTATGCGCTATCTTTTCGTTGCAGCTTCACTCCCATGGAGTCCTCCACTCCTGTAGATGTAGTATCCATGGGCACATTTCCACAGAAAACGTGCATTTATTCCAGATATAAAAAATAGTCGTAGTATTATCGGTAGCAGTGGTAGAAGTAGTGGTAGTAATAGTATAAGTTTTCTAACAGTAAAATTTGCGAAGACGGATTAATACCTGCCCCCCTAGCCAAGTTACAACTGTTTCGTTTCTATTCTCTTTTCGTCGACCGCCTCGAGTCGGCCACGCCTCCGATTCCTTTGTTCTGACGTCATCTCAAGGAATTGGAGGCGTGGCCGACTCGAGGCGTTCAACGAAAAGAGAAACGAAACGGTTGTAACTTGGTTAGGGGGGCAGCTTCTAGAGACCTTTTACAGTCACGGAAACACTTTGGTATTATCCTGTTTATGTGTGGACAATATTTTGATATTACTGAACTACAACTAACACTAATGAAGCAGCAATTAGTATGAGGAAGAGCGGGGCGTGGTGGGAACATCTCGTTGTCTTATGCAGGTGCTTAACATAATGGCGGTAATGCAGTGTGTACATTCTTTATCTGTTATTTAAGTTTCTCCTTCCACCAGATTTCAAAGTTATTTACTAAATTTTAACCAGATTGTAAAAAACCTTTCGATCTATGTTAGTTATTATTTTATACAAAAAAAAATGAATTAAATACTAAATTCTACCGCTTTATAATAAGTAGATAATGGTTTCGTTTAGATTACCTTTTTGCTTGCAGATCTTAGCGTAGAGGCTCCAGATGGCAGCACGCACGTGACAGAGCTCGACGTGTCTCCGCGCTGCCGTCTCCTTCAACCGGTTCAGCGCCAGCTCCCATTTTATCACTCTGTTCCGGATTTTGTCGTAGCGCCACTGAAGAGATACTCGGTTTATATTATTATGTATGTCCAGTAGATGCATATTATTAGTTTTCAAGTAGGTACCTAACACTAAGGTCTTGCAGTGCCGTAGGTCCGAAATCCAGATCTAATTTTGTAGCTTGGAAAAAGCTATATTTTCTTATTGAACGCAGACTGGTTTGATTTATGTTCTTTGCCATTTGTTAAAGCCTTACTATCTACAGTATCATGTAGGTATCACCCTGATGATCTTCCTGCCAAATCCCCCATGATACTTGGGGTCGTCGCAATACATTATCTTCCATTCTCTAGTTATCATTCACTTTCTTTTACATTTCCTCACACAATGTATTCAGTATTGTATTCATCACTATTGTATAGTCACATAGCTTTTACTTACGTGGAATATCATCAAATGTCTCCTCTCGCTTGGGTAGGGCGGGAGGAGGAGTGTCAGACTTTTACTGAATAAAACCCAGCGTTCCTTCAGCAATTCAATTGCCCTTTTTTGCGAGGGCTACGGTAACTCCTTCAAACAATCCGCAGCCCTGGAAGGTCGATACCTTCAGGGCCGATGCCCTCACTGGCTCCGTCAATTTTACTGACATTTAGGCTCTTTGATGCGCGCGTGAAACAATGCGCTGTCCACCCAGGCTTGGTCCTTACCGGACGGCCGGAAGGCGAGCTACGCATTGTTCGCCGTCCACAAACCATACAAGCGATTAGGTATAATCGCTTGTTTGGTTTGTTTCAAGTTTTCATCGCCATCAGTCATAGTTAATACTAACATAATATACCTACTAAGTTTGTCAGTTTGTAAAGTTGTCAAACAATAAGAGGCCCGTTTTGACTTCTGTCAAAACGAATACTTAAATACGCAAAAATAAAGGTCATAGCTCATTAGAGCCACCCGATACCCGACCAGCACCACCTCGCCTCGAGCGGTTAGTATTCTTTGTATAGAGTACTATGGATATACGCTCACTAAATCCACTCCGAAGCGACTCGCCCGCGGGCTGACCACGCGTGGAGGGCGAGTGGACCACTCGGTGGTCACCCGTTGCTCGCACGCTTGCCTTGCGTTGCCTACACGCTGGTCCCGAATGCATTGTGTGCTGTCTGCGACTGGTTCACGCGCGAAGACTGCATTGGTGAAACACCGCACCCTTATCCGACATTCCTTGATAAATTACTAATCTATTTACGGATAACGCAATGCCCACTCCTTGAATGCATGACGGTTACTGGTTAACAACACGGTGTCAACCCGTGGACCACCTGTCGACAACGAGTGGACACCGAGTGATGAGGGTACCGGTCGGGTGTCGGGTGGGTCTAATGAGCTATGACCTTAATACTCGCAATATATTCCATCGTATTATTTAACGCGTCAAAAAAAAACTTATGTATTTTTTAAAACACTAAATATGTACTTAATTTATTATTTTATTGTTTCTTTCAGTTTCGTTCCAAGTTACGTTCTACTACTCAAATGTCAAAACGGGCCTTTTATTTTTTAACGAGTTTAAGTACGTACCCTTAGACTAGCGAGGGTATTGTTGAGTCCCATGATGAACAGCTTCTTCTCTTCAGTCAGCGACGCGATCTCCTGACGAGCGTTCTCCAGCATCTCCAGGTCATGCTCTTGTCGATCAGCCAGCGTTGACTTGGCAGCCGCTAGGAACGTCATGTTTCATCGTCTTTGCTATTTTTTTCGTTCAACCTATATTGCCCGCTTATTATATTGGTGACCGAATGGCATACTGGGATCGAAGAAATAAGAAGATGAAGAAGAAGATAAGTGTTGGTCGTCAGACAAAGAGACGGACAGAGAACATTGTTGCCATCGCGGGTAGAACCTGAATGAGGCTGTCACAGGAAGGTGAGGGATTGGTACAAGAAAAGAGAGGCTATACTCTGCATTTGGCGAATTCCGGCAGTGGACGATGATAATATTGTCCCACTGCTTGGCTAAGGTGTCCGGCTCTATCTCGTCACGCCAGTATTTGCTAGGCTTGTTTTAGTTATTCAAATCCCATAAAGAAGGATCTTCAATGGGGAACTTATAACTTACAAACATTGTATTGTCCTTACAGCCACTAACATTGTAGATCTACCACAAAGTGCAAAGTTAGACGGTTCACCTCACGGCGCTACCATCACCACATGATACTGGCAGAATAGTCGACACCGGCTCAGTTGCCAAAGAGGGGAAAAAAAAAAGAACTTTTAAAAAATTTGATTTGGAACACGTAAAATTGAAGATGCCACACTTAGAACATGTAATAATTTCAAACTATTTTAATTAAGTAATTAATTATAATCATAGAACAACAATTTTATTAGCCCCATATTGCTCGCAGAACAGTTGCCTTCCATGACGTGTTAAAATGTCAGGCGAGAGACTGAGAAAGAGGGATGGAGCGTGGATGGAGCTATACACTCTAGATAGCTCCATGCCTTTAACAGTTTAGGTCGTAAAATGGATCGTGTTAAGAGTTCATGGTAGGGGCGCAGATGGCTGTTATAGCCGGAAGGTTCAGCAGTGTTTTAAATAGGTACATTGGATTAACAATCCAATGTATAGGTCCATTGAATTGTTAATCCTATGTACCTATTTGGTTTTCGTCGCTGCGGCCAGCGCTGCGCTCAAGAATGTTTTCTTAGAGAATAGCACGACTGGAGTGACGACCGCGTATCGGAAGATGCAGCGTTAGAAGGCGTCACAAAAGGTAGGCCGATGACTTGGTGAATCCGCCGGATGCGAAACATTTGGGGGGGAGGCCTAGATATGTCCGACAGTGAGTGTCTTTTGGACTGAAATAACGATGATGAGGAATCATTGCTTACCCAAAGCTTCATAACGGTTGAGTACGTCCAGGGGTTGTTTGAACTCAGGATAATTATGAACCACTGACATGAGGTAGTCCTAGAAGAAAAGGACTGTATTACTATTATACCTTCGCCATCTTTGATACGTTGCGAAAAAGAGATGAGGAAGTTCGTTCTGTATAGCTCATTGGTTGCCAACCTATGTTGCGCGGATGGCAGTGGTCTGCAAGAGCTAAAATATAGTCCGCGAAAGGATAATCCAGATTTAAAAAAACCAGTCATGCAAACTGATTTAAAGTGAAAATTTGCGTTTTATATGACAGAGCTCGTTAAGCATTGGCTACAAGTTTTGAATGTGTGATTTCTGATTTAAGCATTTGAAGTTGAGTATTGCTCAAACTCTACTTTAGCCTGCAAACCTGTCAAAATTTGGCATCTAAGTACGGTTTGAGACATAGGTACTTAGCTCAAAATATTCAATTCAGAAACTCGCCCTAACCCTCGATTTCTGATGCATTTGAAGTTGAGTATTGCTCAAACTCTAGCCTGAAAATCTGTCATATTTGGCATTTACTAAGTAGGGTTTGAGACGTGCTTAACACGAAATATTCAATTGAGAAACCCGTCGATAAGTTTTAGTTTCTTAACTTGACGACCAGGAACCACTTTTAGCTCCATCTCTATCTATAAAATGTTGGCTATTTAACACGTCATAATATGGTAGTTTCTCTTTAGCCGCGTGTCGCGGGTACAATTCACGCTCGGATCAAAAATTTTGTATGTTCTACAGTTTTGAGTTTACATGATTGTGGACGCACCTTATGATAATTCCTAGAGTGGGACAACTTTTCAAAAACGGGGCAAGTGCGAGTCGGACTCGCGCCCGAGAGGGTTCCGTACAAACTTACCTATGTAAATAGTTCAATTCCGGAATGGAGTCTCGAAAGATTTTTCGGAAACGCAAAAAAAAAAATGTGACGTAACAATAAATTTACAGTTTTCAGATTCATTCCTATATTTGTGCTATAAGACCTTGCTTTATGCCAAATTTCAGGATTCTGAGTCAACGGGAAGTACCCTATGAATTTTGATTTCTTCGAGAGTGTCGCAGTGTACGTTTTTTGCCACATAAACCGAAGTATCTTTTTTTCTCATTAACTTACAAGTATGATTTTTTTACAGCGTCAAGAGTCCGCAGACCTGAGTATATGGTTTTAATTTCAACTCGATACCTCCACGCGTTCCCGATATAAAAGGTCTTGACATACAGACAGACAGACGGATGGACAACAAAGTGATTTCGAAGGGTTCCGTTTTTTCCTTTTGAGGTACGGAACCCTAAAAAGAAGAAAGAACTTACTTCGTAAATCGTATAGTCTTTGACTTGCTTCTCCATCAACTTCTTGACTTCTTCCATCTCGATGACTCTCTGCCTCATTGCTTCGGTCTCCTTGGTCTTCCTCTCCAGGACTTCGGTGTCAGCTATCATCTTCCGTTCAGCTCGGTCTCGCTTCTCTTGGTTCTCCCTGATAAACTAGGTGGAAAGCGAAACTTTTTTTTTATTATTCTTGATAGGTTCGCGCTTGACCGCTGTCTCACCTGATGGAAAGCGACGATGCGGTCGACGATGGAGCGCGCTTACCTAGAAGTAACCTATTCACTCTTGACTTAAAGATTCCCGGGTTGTAGCCATCAGGAACCACAGATTCCGGCAAGGAATTCCACGCCTTAGCTGTAGGTTTCAGTAGGTAAATATGATATTTTATTTTTTTGTTTATTTATATATAAGTACTTTATTGTAGGTATACCAAGATTACAATTAACAAAAAAGAAACCATAAAATAAAAAACATACAATTGGCGGCCTTATCGCACTCGGTGATTTCTTCCAGGCAACCTGGATATTTTGCTTTATTTGTACAGATACCTACTATTGTTTTTGTAGTGGCAAGACCGTTAGTGTCATATTCGAAGTTATCGGTGTTTTGGAAAATGAGAAGGTAGCTAAGTGGCTATAATAGATAAGTCGACATATATAGGGTGACTGGTAATTAGTGTACGATACTTAAACACGTGATTGTGCTCATGATAACCAAAAACTTTTACTATGGGAACAAACCTGAAATCGCGAAAAAAAATCAGCTTTTCAGTACATTTATGTTTACCCATAATAAAAATTGTTTGTTATCATGAGCACAATCACGTGTTTAAGTATCGTACACTAATTGTCAGTCACCCTATATAGGTAAGCTTGCTCCTATGAAAATATGAGGAAAACCTTGTTTTTATTTTTTAACTGCTTTTGAAATAGCGGTATAGGGAGGGACAAGCAATCAAGGTATGCAAAGTTATCAATTTTTTTACTCATTTCTGAATTTGATAGACAAAGTACAGGTCCGATCGTGTGTGGAGTACTGTAGCCACATGTGGGCTGGTGCTGCAAAATGCAATCTAGCAGCTTTGGATTCAGTGAAGAGGCGTGCGAAGAGACTAATCGATGATACAGATTTGGTTAACCTTTTGAGTGCGTAATAAGAGACACAATAGTAAGACAATGGCGCGTGAACGCCGGCGTTAATGCGGGGATCAACAGCTTAAGACCAATCTACAAACCCAGGAGCACAGGCGTAGGGTAGCCAGCCTTTCGGTCTTCTAGAGGATTCATTTTGAAGAGTGGGCGCGGGAATTACATGACTTGATTCCGCCATCACCATTCTACGATCGGACAACCCGATATACAGCGAGTGTCCACCCTTACATTGTTGACACCTCTACGGCCCGGAGTACCTAAGCGATTCGCCTCGTCGTTTATATCGCGTACGTCGAAGGATTGGAACAATTTGCCTGCTGCGGTCTTCCCGTTCAATTATAATTTAGGTGTCTTCAAGGCTAGAGTGAATAGGCTCTTAATAGACTAGTGCGCTTCACCATCAACGATTGCATCTCTGCTTACCATCAGGTGGGATCGCAATCAAGCACTAATCAATACAAAGCTGCCTATCCTCTAACTACCCACCTTATTAAAGCTGATAAAGGACTCTTTAAGCAGGTTCTCTTTCTTCCTCAAGTCCTCCCACTTGGCGTCCATAGTGATTCTGTTCCGCTGTTCGTCCTCTCTCTTGATGGCCAACTTTGTGTCGGCCTCCATCAGGTCGCGACGAGCTTGTTCCATGAGGACCTGAGGAGTGGGCCGTGCGACATCCCATACTGGATATTTTCTAGGAGAATTATTAGCATTAAACAAAGAAAACTTCCAAGTTATGAAGAAAACTGTATTTTGTTTAACATGGTAACGGTACAAGACGTGAAACTTATGAGAAGGTAGGCCGAGGCGGCACGGGAGGCGCCAGGGCGTGCGGGATAGGAATGCGTGGGCAGGCTACGCGTTTTCACGTGTGCTGGGTGCATTATTTAAAGCACCCCGACTATAATCATAAACAATCGTAGGTACTACAACGTCTACAACTAGGTATTGTAAGTCATCGTCTCTTATGTGCATGAGGAGGTAAGTATGCCTATTTCTATCACGATTATAGGAACCATCACCACTTGTAATAGTTAAGGCAGAGACGAGATGTGAGACCTGCCCGTGCTTTTACAGGGAGAGAGTAAGGGAACTTACTGAGACTGGTGTGGTAGAGAGATATCATGAAACTACTCACTTGACCATTGTTTCGCTTTCCATCAAGGATTTGAAATACTCCGCAGTGCACTCCACAGGAGGGCCATGGGGAATGGCGATGGGGGCCAAATCCTTGTTTTTAGGCATGATTATTAAATTTTATTTGATGTTTCAATCTTTAAAATAAATGAAAAAGGTTTGGTTATCCTGCTTGAGGGTGATCGCACGTAAATCAAGTGTAAATCACGTCAATATTGTTCGTTGCCTAGCAATGTTTTGAAATTCAGATATGACCTAAATGCTACCAAATAATGTTTTTTTTTTAATATGGCAATTAAAATTTGACCCAAGTTAAGTCGAGCCATTCAAAAATAAGTTGATTTACATCATCAAATAAAAGAATTCTCTTTCTAAATTGCCTTGAGATTTTTAGTGTTATCTCTTTCTTTTCTCTCCACTGCCTCAAAAACGTGGTTAGAGTAATGACGTCATTAGGGTAGATACTCTAGGCTCGCATTTTTGAACGCGAACGTAGAGTTCAACTGTCAATGCCAAGCAACCTTCATTCCCTGCCGCTTACACCAACCTACCCTGCTCGGAGTTAGTGTTACTTGGGTTAACTCTAGGGTAGCTACTCGAGTTATAAAAGAACGACCCTGGGTTGCACCTCGAAGCATTTTTGAACGGTTAGAGTAACGACCCTACCCTACTCTGGTTATTTTTGAACGCAGGGCGCTTCTGTCACTGTCAATGTCATCATCTGTCGGTTTCATTTCGTAGGGGGGATTCATTTGATTTTTCACGTATCACCACTCGTTGAGCTTGTTATAATAAAACAGCCAAGGGAAAGATAACTAAAAGTCGAATATAAAACACAATCATTTCACCTCAACGGAAAATGGAGTTCAACCTTTCGTTTGTAACCGGCGTAGGCTGTGGGCTTTGTATCGGTATTACGTTATTTGCACTAAAAAAGTATTTTGCGGGCGGTGCTAGTAGTCCAGCTGCGAAAGCAGTAAAAGCTGCAATTAAGGTGAGCATACCCTAATCTAATTCTTGGTACAGCACCCTGTTTATTGTATTCTGATAAGAGTTTTTCCTAACCTATACCAGTCAATATTATGTTTTGTCCTGTTTGTTTTATCGTTAGTATTAATAGTTTCTTACTATCTATTAGTTGTTTAAACTTGCAATCTAACTAACCTACGATAAAATTTAGTGAATATGCTTAATTTACTATTATCTCATCAGCAATCACACATTCTTAGAATTTTACAATGAATATTGCAAGTTACCTATTATGTCTAGTCTTAAAAATTATCTCCTATATTTTTTAAACTTTTGAACTTTATCTGCCAACTTCTTGACAATTCTTGGGTCCTTATGGAACTATTTACCAATGCGAGACCATCCCGCGGATATAGTTTCTCAAGAGGTGAAGGTTTTATTATAAGTTGTGGTAGGCATGCCCTTCAATTTTGTCACAGAATGTTCCAAAAATAAATCTTATTCATTCATAATTTGTTCCAGTATAACTCGGATGAAGAATTCAAACTGGTACTGGTAGTACGAACTGACCTCGGAATGAGCAAAGGAAAAATGGCAGCACAGTGTTGTCATGCAGCCGTAGGAGCGTTTGAGAAGGCTCAGCATAAAGACCCTGAAGCACTCAAAATTTGGCAATACCATGGGCAAGCAAAAGTAGCACTTAAAACAGATTCTGTGGACGAAATCAAACAAATCAGTGATAACGCAAAGAAAATGGGACTCATTACATCCTTAATTCGGGATGCGGGTCGGACACAGATTGCTCCCAATTCCATCACGGTACTTGGCATTGGTCCTGCTCCAAAAGGGGTTATTGACAAAGTGACTGGACATTTGAAATTGTTGTAAATACTTATTTTAAGGATCTGCATTTTAAGTTATTAAATTGACAGTATTATGGAAATATGAATCAAGCCAAAAACAAAATAGTTATTAATGGAGGTCAATTATGGTCATGAAAATCACGATTATTGTTGAAACAATCATAGTACCTTACAGTTAAGCTATTGATCCCCGCATTAACGCCGGCGTTCACGCGCCATTGTCTTATTATTGTGTCTCTAATTACGCACTCAAAAGGTTAAGGAGGCAAAGCTTCAAAACTTGTTAGAAATTCAACACAGTTTAAAACTTCAAAGTTGATTTCATTGTGTTCATAAAACTATCCCTTGATCAATTGTTCCATATTGCTGTACAAAAAATAAGTTCAATATTTTATTTAGTTGTTTTTTTTTTAACTTCCTTTTTTATCATTATTTTTTTTCTCTTGATCCTGCAATCTGTCGATTCGACATTGAATGGGAAATTAAATAGTTCACTTGGTTGTGCCTGGAGCAATATCCATTGAGCAGTGGTGGCCAAGTGGTAACGGCCCTGACTTATGAGTTGTAGGTTGCGGGTTCAAACGCAGCCAGGCGCTTTACTTTGTGTAATTTATTTTCATCACCACTGCTCTCAAAAAAGTGAAGGAAAACATCGTGAGGAAACCGGCGTGTCCTAGACCCAAAAATTTGAAGACATGCGACATCCACCAACCTGCACTGGGCCCGCGTGGTGAATTACGGCCCATTCAATCTCTTAAAGAGGAGGCCTGAGTCGCAACAGTGGGAACATTATAAGGCTGATTATGCTATGTCAATATAAGATCTTGTCATGCTCTTCTCTTTAATCTTTGAAATGTTGTGTTTGGGAGTTTGTCCATCAAATTATTTGTTTAATAAGCCGTACAAAAAAAAATAAGTTCAAAATAGGTATTTTATCTATAAGTAGTTGTTTTTTTTTTAACTTTCTTTTAAAACATATGAACACGCACAAAACTTATTTTGTTGACTCATCAGTATATCAGCTGCTGCAGCTGACCAAATTTCAATATAATGAGAATTTCTAGATATCCAAAGTGTTTATTTGACTATTTCTTCAATTGGTAATTAGTAGTTACACGAACAAATAAATTGGTAGGTAACTCATTAGTTTTTGACAAAATTGACTATGTAGTTGGTCCAGTAGCCACAACTCCCCATCGAAGCACCACGGGAAAAGAAAATCTAATATATAAAATTCTCGTGTCACGGTGTTCGAACTTGAACTCCTCCGAAACGGCTCGACCGATTCTCATGAAATTTTGTGAGCATATTGAGTAGGTCTGAGAATCGGCCAACATCTATTTTTTTTTTTTTTTTATTTATATGGCAGAACAACGTTTGCCGGCTCAGCTAGTATAGGTATAAAATTGGTTTCTTAGATGAATCAATTTCGTTAAAAAAAAATTATCAATATTTTTGTATCAACGATGATTACTTACTATGGTGCACTCAGTCTGTAGAACCACGCTATTGGTTGTCAATTACAAGTTTGAGGTGCTGATGCTGGTAGCCTGCCTCAAAACTAAACTGAAAATTAGTACCTCGCAGAACAAAATTTTTGCCTCGCTAGACAAAAGTAGTGCCTTGCTAGACAAAATTAGTACCTTGCAAGATAAAATTTGTACCTTGCTAGACAAAATTAGTAGGTACCTCGCAAGATATAATTATTACCTACCTCGCAAGATAAAATTAGTACATACCTTGCTAGACAAAATTAGTTCTTTGCTAGGCACGTACATGTTAAGATTATAGGTATCTAACCATTCCTTTTAAGTTTTGCATACATTATGGTACATGAATAACATACATTATATTGTTATTCATGTAAGTACCATACATATTTACCCATATTATGCGAATAAATTATTTGACTTGACAAAATAAGTACCTACCTAACAAAACAAGATAAAATTAGTAGGTAGGTACCTCGCAAGACAAAATTAGTAGGTACCTTGCTAGAAAAAATTAGTAAGTACCTTGCAAGGCGAAATTAGTACCTCGCTAGACAACTAGTACTTCAGTAGTTTACAAGATGTGCCATTGGTTGACTGCTGACATTCACAATCAAACTCACAAACTTTTTTAAATTCCCGGAAAAACCAATGAATGCTTAACTAATGAAAAGGAAAGTCTAATATCCCAAAAAACCTAGTATGACCTGTCCCTATTTGGAGCTCAAGGTCACATTCCCAGCCAGTAGGTAACAATCAAATGTATACTAATACTAGATTCGGCCAGCGGCTCCGCCCGCGTGAAAGTAGGTTTCTTAATACAAACTTTGGACCCGTTTCAATTTTGAAAAATCCTCTCTTACGGCCTGTTCACGACTTCGGTCTTAGCGACGAGCGACGCGGCATCGGTAGGCGGGCGCGCGCCTCTAAGAGCGGCGTCTCGTGGCTTGCTATAGACTTAGACATTTTCATACTTTTGTTCTTAGCGCTCGCCACCCCGCGCTTAGTTGCCAGGCCGTGAATGGGCCGTTGGCGAGCACGCCTACTTCATAAAAAGAATCCTTGTGCAAAATTTCACGGTCCTAGGCCCTAGTTTCGGCTGTGCGTTGATATGTCAGTCAGTCAGTTTCTCCTTTTATTTATATTAGGTTATAAAACTGAAGAGTTTGTATGTTTAAACGCGTTAATCTCAGGAACTTCTGGTTTGGATTGAAAAATGATTTTAGTGGTGGAGCCCATTTATCGAGGAAGGCTAATTATTGGCTATAGGTACTTACATCACACTACAGCCTATGGTAGGTAATAGAGTATTAACCAAACATGCGGGTAAAACCGCGGCGGACAGCTAGAAACAATACCAAAGTGGAGAGTCCAAAAAGAAAACACAATTTCTTCCTTACGTATCCATTTATTTATCTTTGTATTTCAATTATTAAAAGAAAAGGCGGCTAATTTGAAATATATTAGGTACAATGTCCATAATATATTTTAAATTACATTATATATAAAAAAAAACTTAAAATCAATCAAATCCTTACGTAACTAAAATATTAAAGTATTTGCTTATCTGTCTATCAATACAACATGTATTGTACTATGTATTTCCAAGATAATATTAACGTTGCAATATAAAAATTTAATAAGTAAAATCACTTTTTAGTGAATCTTACAGACAGTACATACACAGGTCCTGTCAAACATCCTATGGCCCAATGGGACCTAAGGAACTAACAAATCTATAACAAATTATTTTAAGTGATAGCACCTTTAAATAAATTGCAGATTTGAATCACTTACATCTATATTTGCTTTTTGCTTTATAATATAATCATTTTTAAGAGCACTTTAGATTTATAATCATTGTTTGTATTAAATTCTAAACAATCTCAGATTGGGTAGGTTTAATTGTTACATAAAAAGATACATACTTACGTTATAAATATTACATATTATTATTATTATATGACTGGGATATTCTATTCCAAATTACCAATAGGACAGAAACAATACCGAGAATACATTATCAGTTTATCACATATTTATATAGTTATACATAAATAAAATATATCATTAATAGATACAAAAATGTTGTTCAAACAGCATGGTTACTTATATTCTAGCTTCAACTAACATGATATTTTAAAAACGAATTCTATCTCCAAAATTAAGTATACAAGTCAACAAATAAGTTTAAGATATTTTTTTATAATTTTTTAAAAGTTTTTTAGTTAACTTATCTTACCATAATTATTGCCTATATAATGTACAGACCACAACATAGATAAGTATACACTCTTAGCAAAATATAATTTCTTTCTTGGTAAAGTTATTTTTTTAGAGACCTCTTCAGTGTCTGTTATTTCGCCAACTGAATACTAACATAATTATTGAGGTTATGGACGAAAAACAATGGTATAAAACACTTAAAAGTTGTAGTAATTTTGTTTGGTACTAAGGTCTGCCACCAATTGAATTAAAATATTAGATCAGTCTTCTTCAAAGCCAATGACGGTGCTATCTATTATATTTGTGTGATTTAAAGCATTTTTATGGATTGTCTTGATGTCATTTAATAGTGTTAGGCAGTAAGTAAAAATTTAATAAAAAACGCCATTATAATAAAAACATGATAAGGTTCGAAATAATTTGTGCTTCTTTTTTCATTTAGCCTTAGGCTGGGAAGTATCATTAACCTTCCTTAATTAATCGCCAACGTCGGACATCCACGACCAAATACTCCATCTCGTCAGCTCTTCTGTCACCTATGGGGATTGAAGAGCTAAACGAGATGGAGTACCCGAAACAGTAGGACACGAAAACACTCTCCGATGAAAGCGATTAAACGCATGAACTCAACTCTCATAAGACAGTGCATCAAGCGGTTCTTACTGTTTAACACTTATGTACCTATATGACTTAAGTTAGGGTGGGACCAGATGGTTAAAATATTTTTAAGGTAACTAAAGAAATGGGCAGTGCCTTGTCACTTGGTTCACATAGGACAAGAACTATCTCAAGTCGTACAACATAATTAAACTGTTGCTAATATAAATTTTATTGGTGGGAGAATTTATGCAGGCCTTACATTCTGACGTGCTGAAAGCGGTAAAGTACACACGACAAAATAGTTATGACTATAAGCATGAAACACGATGTCTCAGAATACACAATTTTTGGCAAAAAGACACTGCTTGTACTCATAAAGTTAAAAAAAGTCATGATTATAACAAAATACGAAGTGTCAACTTAAAACTGGGCGTATCAAAAAATAATTCTAAGTTTGAAATAACTAAAAATAAGAACAACTTACTAACTAGAAGGTACAAATATTACTGTGTCGGTGTTTTGGATTTCTCCAATTTTTTTATAGCTTCTTTGAGGTCAGCAATGGGCTTTTCATAGAGGCCGATGGCTTCTGGATCGTTCTTCCGGCACTCCATTTGCAGTTCCATCATTTCCTGCATAATTTTCAGGCCGCTGAGTGTTGCTCTTGAACCGACGATTTGTAACTGAGGAAGAAATGGCTATTTAGATTTTTCTCTAATGCACTGAGAAAAGAGAAACTTAGGAATCCGTCGCTAGTAGTCATGTTTTAAATGTTTTGAGTGTCATTTTTGATTGACATTAAAAATAAGTTAGCACATCCTTGTTTTTAACAAAACCAAAATTGTGAAAATTTTTTCCATAAAAGATGTGGACTTACCGGAGGTAGTTTGTACACTGTGTCATCAAAATCCACGAGATTCTCCACCTTGATCTTCTTAGTCTTGGGCGGTTCGATCTGGTTCGACGGGATCCTTTTCTTACCAGACTTGTAGACGCCTTCAGCCGTCTCATCCTTATGCATGTCTCGTCGGGGACACGCACATACCCTGGCGCCGACCTTCTGACGACCGTAGATGTGACCACTAGTTGGATGAAAGAGAAGGTGGTAAAATTGGTGTTGTTTATGTAAATCTCGAAGCTGACAATTATGGAAGTATGTCCATGTAGCCGCAACACAAAAACCAAGCACTTATACCAAGGTCACCTTGGTTGGAACGCTAGTTTGCAACCGTCTGGTAACCTCTTTATGAACTATAGACACAAAAATAAGAAGTAATCATATAATTTGATTTGTTTACAATATAAAATACACAAAAATTATTCTGATTAAAAAAAAAACAGCAAAAAAATAGAAACACTCACCTTTCATCTTCTAGCGTAAAAATGATGGCAATAGCTCGCCTATTAATGCCGGTGGCGCAAGAGTTCTTGCAAGCGAACTGGTAGGCATGCGAGCATGGCTCCGGGCTAGTCTTCATAAACTCTACCAGCACGGAATACCAGGAATCGGCTGTGTCTACGTCCCCGCAGTAATAAACGCCCTGGGTGCCAATCTCTCGGGAGGAATGGAGGACGTTCTTGCCAATTTCTCTTTGGATGCCTAAAATGAATGGAGTATAAGAATAGTGTTCATAATGGGAAGTGTCACGCATGGTCCACGTTATTTTCTCGCCTTATGCTAATTTATTTGGGTAGGCGCGCAACATGTTCAAAATTTTTGTATTAGATAGTTGAGCCGAGTAGTCTATACCGGCTTGCTAGAGCAAGAGAGAGAAATGCGAGAGATGTTTGTCACATAAGATGTATAAGGGATGAAACTAGAATGATTCTATCAGAAGATAAAAAAATCAAAGAGAGGTTTAAGGACTATTTTAAAAGAATGATGAATGAGGAAAACAACTGGAATGGGATTTTAGAGAGCAAACCAGTGAATGTGGGTTTAGTGAGAATGATTAGTATGGATGAAGTCAGAATAGCTGTAAATGGAATGAAGAATGGTAAGGCAATTGGTCCAGACGGAATACCAGTTGAAGTGTGGAAGTTGCTGCGAGTGGATGGATCGATGTGGTTAGCTTTGTTCTTCAATAAGTTGTTGCGGGAAGAAGTCATACCTGATGAGTGGTGTAACAGTTCCCTGGTGCCCATCTTTAAAAACAAGGGTGATGTGCTTGAATGCAACAATTATAGAGGAATAAACCTAATGTCACATACTATGAAAGCCTGGGAGAAAGTTATTGAAAGGAGGCCAAAGAAAAGATGGATGGATTGTATGAACAGTGATGTGAAAGAAAAGGAAGTTAGTGATAGCATGACGGTTGACAGGATAGAATGGAAGAAAAAAACGTGTTGCGCCGACCCCAAATAAGATGGGACAAGGGCAGGAAGATGATGATAGTTGAGCCGAGTAGTAACAACTATTGTAACTGTCTTGCATACATAACTGTTTGGCTATGTGTACATTTTACACTAAACTGTGCTACATATTATGAAGATTGTTGTTTTGAGTATCTTAAGCTAAATAGTGGAATACTAAAGAAACAGAGAGAGAATATAATTTTTAATCCCCAACTAAGCTCTTTCCAAAAACATATAAATATATTTATATAAAAATGCATCTTTATTTCTCTTGGTCACACCATAACATGAGAAAGACTACCGAATTCATTCCTTTTTTTTATTTTCCTAATTTGTAGAAGATTCTTACGGAAAGAAAACTCAAGAAATTTGCGCAAGGCAACAGGAAAATTTCAGAAAACTGAGTAATACTTTTCTACACATACATTTATAGTTACGACAGGACAGTCTGTCGGGTCAGTTAATTTTACATATAAACACCATAATACTTAGCAAGGACAGTCCCGACAGACGTTGTGCTGTCTGAAAGTTAACTATTTGTCTGTAAAAAAATATTAAGAACCCGATTGCACTATCCAGGGACCCACTCAATTAAACACACAAAATTACCTACGTCCATATCGGTCAAGCTGTTTAGGAGGAGTTAGGTGAAAAACACACCTACAGAAGAATTATATAAAGATTTTATTTGACGAAGTCGGGATGGTCTTGGTAATGAGTAAGCAATATTCACACACAGAAAAAAAGTGTATGTAAACCTATACACGCATCCAAAAGCACTTTGCTGAGATAGACTAATAGGTCTTTACCTATGAAATTGGAGATTTTTAAAACGGGTTGCTTTGAAGTGTTATATCATTGGATTGACTTGGAATCATAAGTTCAAATAAATTTTATATTAAAGGTATGTTATTCTTCTTTTGAAATTAGGTATTTATTGGTTTCTTTGTGTTTTGTATTTTCTGTAATATCGCAGTACTTATAACCATGAAAGCTAATAAAAAAACGTTTTTTCATATTAAGAGTTTCAACGTAGATACTATGCATTGCAAAGGGCAAACAATATCAATGTCGCATACCTACGACTTTCTTCTAACAAAAAAACTCTGTGTTCTTGGTTTAATAGATTTCGTTTTGGAAATTTTGTCTTGTAGCCGCCCTAAGAAATAAAGTTATTCCTGAGATAAAATTTCTCACATGAAAGTGATTAAAACCAAAATAGACATCTCATTCATTAGCAGTTTAAGTCTGTATACATCATCAATATTGCATATCACTTGAGTCCCATTGTTTCCACGGTAGAACTCATATTACTTACAAAATATTGCGAGTTTTCTTAGATTTCATACAAAAATGGTTATAAGTACTGCTATATTACAGAAAATATAAAACACAAAGAAACCAATAAATACCTAATTTCAAAAGAAGAATAACATACCTTTAATATAAAATTTATTTGAACTTATGATTCCAAGTCAATCCAATGATATAACACTTCAAAGCAACCCGTTTTAAAAATCTCCAATTTCATAGGTAAAGACCTATTATAACTAGCATATTATCATACCCTTATTGCAAAAACCAACTAAATGCACCAACATTTTTGTATTATTATATTATGTTATTACTATTCAATCAAATTTGTAGGTTATTAACTTTTTGCCCAAGCTATCTTTGTTAATAACTGTCATAGCTAATAACCGGTTTTACCTGTAGATTCATCTTGATGAGACGAATGGATGAATGGATTTAACTTTAATTTCGGTAAAAATTGCAGATAGTTGGTTTTTGCAATTAGGGTACGATATTACCAATAGCCTTATTTATAAAACTCAATAGTGGATTCTAAATTCAAATTCTGCATAAAAAAATTTTACTAGACCCATTTAAATTTGTTAAAAAAATGACTTCCAAATCCAAAATCGCAAATAAAAAGAATGGTTCAAATCCGTTCAAAGTTAAAAACCTTTCAAATCTGGTGGAAGGGGAAATTGTCAAGTAACAGGAAAAGGATGCACAAACTACAATGTGACGTCACCACCATTAGGTATATAAAAAAACAGGGCAAATTACCTATGAAAACAGTTCGATCCCGAATTGAGTTACGAAGATTTTGTCCGAATAGTAAAAAGTTTTTTTTTTGAGACGTAACTACAAATTTTCTGTTTCAGATTGATTCCTATATCTATACTATAAGACCTTGCTTTATGCTAAATTTCAGGATTCTGGGTCAACGGAAAGTACCCTATGAGTTTTGATTCCTTTGAGTGTTGAAATGTACGTTTTTTTGCGACATAAACAGCCGTATCTTTTTTTCCCGATAACTTAGAAGTTTGATTTTTTCACAGCTTCAAGGGCCGCAGCTTTGAGTATACGGTTTTAATTTCAACTCGATGCCTCTACACGTTTCTGAGATAAAGGGACTTAACAGACAGACAGACGGACGGACAACAAAGTGATCCTCTATGGGTTTTGGGCCTCCCCCAAATTTCTCCACAATGAACGGTCCTGTGCGTCTCGCATCCATCGGATTCCCGCAACCTTCACCAGGTCATCGGTCCACCTTGTAGGGGGCCTTCCAACACTGCGTCTTCCGGTACGCGGTCGCCACTCTAGAACCTTTCAGCCCCAACGGCCATCCGTTCTGCGAGCAATGTGCCCTGCCCATTGCCACTTATGTTTGGCTATTCTTCGTGCTATGTCGGCAACCTTGGTTCTCCTGCGGATATCTTCATTTCTGATTCGATCACGAAAGGAAACTCCGAGCAAAGCCCTACCCATTGCCTTTTGGGTGACCTTGAGCCTTCTGATGAGGCCCTTTGCGAGCGACCACGTTTCGGAACCATATGTCATCACTGGCAACACGCAGTGGTCATAGACTTTCTTCTTGAGACACTGGTATATTGGACGAGAAGATACCGCGCAGCTTCCCGAACGCTGCCCAGCCGAGTCGGATGACCTTTCTCGAAATTAGATATGCCCAACTGGACTGTCTGTCCAAGGTAGACGTAATAGTCCACAACTTCGAGTATAGAGTCTCCAATCTTGATAGGAGTGGGTGCTACATGGCTGTTTATCATGACTTTAGTTTTGTCCATGTTCATTTTAAGATCCACTCTTTCGGAAGCTCTTCTGAGATCATTGAGCATTGTGCTGAGCTCTTCCTTAGTCTCAGCCATGATTACTATGTTGCCGGCAAACCGAAGATGAGTTATGTACTCGCCATGGGCATTAATGCCTAATCCACTCCAGTCCAGAACCTTGAAGACATCCTCCAAAGCGGCCGTGAACAGTTTCGGAGAAATGACGTCTCCCTGCCTCACAACCCGCTGCAGGAGGATAGGTTTCGAGATCTGGTCCTGCAGTCTGACTTACATAGTGGCGTTTTCGTACAAATACTTCAGCACCTCGATGTACCGATAGTCGATCTGGCACCGTTGGAGAGACTGCAGCACAGCCCAAGTCTCGATCGAATCAAAGGCTTTCTCGTAGTCCACAAACGCTAGGCAGAGAGGCAGATTATACTCCTCGGTCTTCTGTATAACCTGCCGTAACGTATGTATGTGGTCTATGGTGCTGAAGCCTTTTCGGAATCCGGCTTGTTCGAGAGGCTGGAAGTCGTCGAACCTGCGCGCGAGACGGTTCGTGATGACTCTGGAAAACAGCTTCTAGACATGGCTCAGAAGTGAGATGGGCCTATAATATTTGAGGTACAAAACCCTAAAAATAAAAGAAAACAAATAAGATAGCGAAATGTTCTCCATTTTAAAATCAATTCTGATGCAGTTTTCAGAAAACTAAACACAGGTAAGTAGCCAATTAAGAACCTGCATATCTGTGTTTCAACTGATCACATAAGGCCCTAATCTTATTAAATAGAAATGGTTCTTCAACCACAAATACATACAAACAGCAAGGAGAAGGACTTAAGTTTTATAGAATCACTCACCAGCCGTAGAACTCTCATGGAAATGTTGCACACACCGCTCCACCCTCTTCTCAGCCTGCGTCTCGTCAGAGAAGACCACGGTAGCGCGCACGAACATGTGAGGGGCCTTCATGTAGTCCCAGTTGAATTGGATGCTGAAATTGCACTTCATGTCCACATAGATGCGGGACAGCTGGTGTGAGTACTGTTGATAAAAAAAAATGGGAAATAATAGACTTCTTTTAACTTGATTAACTCACCTTTGACCACCATCTCGCGTGATGGGGGATTAGCCTAGAACAGTAGTTCCCAACGAATGGCCTACAAGAGCTATGATTCAAAAGGTTTTTTTTTTTGTACTTTTTTATCAATGTTATAACTTACATGTAAACTGATATAAAGTTTCGATCAGAAATGCTGTGTCTTCTATGACAATGCTCATTAAATTTATTAAAAAATATATACATATATCTCTAGGACTTTTGATCCCTGCTGACAACAAAGAAACCGAAGTGGTCCCAGATCAAAAAACCAGTTGGGAACCATTAACATAGACTTATTCACTGACTATGCCGTAAGCTACAACAGTTATATTACAGTATACAGCTACTTATTTACTCTTTACTTACAAAGCCCCTAGGTTATAGAAGAAATAAGAAAATCATGCAGTCCAGGTCCAAGTGTGTGTAATTTTTAAAAGACATTTTTTTTTCAAACTTGATTGAAGATTATTCTTATCTATCTACATATAAGAATAATCTTCAATCTTTCTTGTCTATGGATGGAATTGCCAACTAGACGGGGTTTTTTTTCGGTGAGAAAATCATCTAATGACATCCCCGCTCTTGGGCGGAGCAAGAGATAGTGTCAGACTTTTACTGACTAAAAACCCACTCCTGTTCCTACATTGCTTTTCGTACCAGGGCCGAGTCTTCCTTTCAGAAGCAGACCATTGGCCCCAGAACTAGACGGGGACAGTTTTCCAAGCTAGGACAAGGAAATTGTGCTAGTAAGTGACCGAGTCCTATTCTCATTTTTGTAATATACCAAGCCAGGTTATAATTTGCTTACTATGCTAGCTTAAAACGAGCCTAATGTTATCAAGATAATAAAAAAGCAAATTATGGTAGGTGGCAGATAAATTTGCAATAAAGTACATTCACCTTTCCCTAATATCTCTGCATTACTTGAAAATCTAAAGGACATATCCCCCTATCCTATTTTTCTTATCCTTTTTCTGTCGAAATCTCGTTGTACGCTGCACCGTTCGGGCGTCTTTATGTCAACACCGCCATCGGCCCACGCTGAAAAACAGCGCTGTGAGCTCATCGCATAATGCGTGAGGCCGCAGCTTTATGCTGAGCGTTCGGCCGTTTTGCGCGGATGTGACGCATATCTTCCCTATTCAACTGATAATGTTTGTTAACTAGTTTTAAGATTGCGTCATTTCGCGCGAATAAACAGTTTTTCTTTCTTTCTTTCTTTTATATCTCTTTATTTCCGTTTTATTATATATTTATATATATATTTATTAAGAATGTCAACAAATGTGGGAGGGTCAAAGACAATTATTGCAAAATCTGGCGCCTAGCTTAGTCTACAACTTAAGGTTAATATTTAAACTATTAAAACTCATTATCACTAGCCTGTTTCCAATAAACTTTGTTTAAGACCACCATCATTGCAAGGGACTTACCAAGAAAGTCTTCTTGTGGACATCAGTGCTGTTTACTTCCACACAGAAGTTGAACTCTCCGGGAATGCTGCTCCTTTCTGGAGGGCCTCGGGGGGAGAACTGAACAGAAATTAATTGTTCTTTATTATGAGGGTCGATCTGTAATGGAACAATATGAATGTTGATACTTTTACTAGAATCTACCAGCGGTGACAGTAGGAAGAAAATAATATTTAATAATATTTTTTTTTTCTTTTTTAAGTGTTTTGTAAATGGATTATTAAAAGAAATGCTTTGATTGTTGACATTACCTTAATAGTGTATTTGTCACCGTTAAATTGTAAATACCGTTAGATTAAAATCTATCTCGCGAAATTGTAAACTAAGCAGTACGTTCCGATTCACAACCATTATTGTGAACCGGATTATACTGCTTACAATTTCACGCATTATTTTACGGTAAATTATAATCTATCGAAGTGAAACTGATGAATTGTGAAATGGAATAGAACTGAACGCATCTCGAGCGCTGATTGGTTGACCGCCATGTGCCCCGCGCCGCCACTTTGTTTGTTAATTCGTTTGTTGTCGAATGTAAACAAACAGTGTTAGCGATTGTAAATTTATTTCGTGTCGAAAATAACTCACAGCTTTAGAATTAGCTAATAGAAATTGTTGTGGAAGTAAAATGAATCTGTGATTAATCAAAGTGTAGTTTGAATGATAAATAAGTTAGTGTTAGACACCAAACATAGCTAGCAGAGAACGGACTACTGTAAGACCAACCAATCAGGCGCGATAGATTGTAATATAACAGTTTCACTTCGATTGATTATAATCTATCTAAAAAAAATGCGTAAAATGGTATGGTTCCAAATGTTTCGATAGTTTACAATCTCACGAGATAGATTATAATCTAACGGTATTTGCAATTTTACGGTGACTATTTAAAGTTACATTTTGGTGACCAGTAAAAAACAAAAAGTTGAATTCGATCGACTTACAGGAATTACCAGATTTTCATTTTGTGGAATTGGTTTGCAGGCAACGTCCATAGTTTCTGAAGCTGGCGATGGAATAAATGTTTCCAATTGCATACCATATGTATCAATGTCCCTGAAAATGATAAAATATTTAGGCTTTTTATCTTTTACCTATATATATATATTTACTACCTCTAAGGTAGTAAATATAAGTCAGACATAGAATAAACAAACTCCTGCATAATTTAATATGTCAAGAATGTTTGAGAGCTAAACTTAATAACTACTAGCTTCTGCTAGCGGTTTTGTCTGCATGAAAGTATGAGATACAATACATATAGCCTATATCACTCAGTGATAAAGTAATATTTTTTTGTCTTGAAACAATTTTTAAAATAAATTCAGTAGTTTTTTCATTCATTATAAGCATATAATAATACATTTCTTAAAGTCAAAGTCAAAAGTTTTTATTTCACATTGGCCTACATGGGCACTTATAAAACGTCAGAAGCTAGTGCACGGTTCCAAATTGGTTGTTTCCTATGGAGAAGAACCGGCAAGAAACTCCATGGTTACTCTTTTAAAAAAGTGGTTGTTTACAATATTTTCATATTACAGTAATAATAGACATTATGTAAGATCAGTGTAGACCAGTCAATATTGTACCCAAAAGCACAATAAAAATAATCATATAAAAAAAAAAAAGTGAGTTGTAATAGGAAGTAACCTAAGAATTCGCGGAGTCTACAGTGTTCTCACATTCACATTATAAAAAAAAGAGGCTATATAAAAAAAGCAAGAAAAATAAATAATTACAATTATCAATAAATGACATGTCAACAAAATAAATTACTAACGAGGTAGGGTAGAGTACGGTAGAATAGGGTAGAGCAGGGTAGAGCAGGGTAGAGTAGGGTAGAGTGGGGTAGAGTAGGGTAGGGTAGAGTTAGGTAGAGTAGTCAGTTGACGGGAGCGAAGCCGCGGGCAAAAGCTAGTTATCAATAAAAGACGCCAACCACCATAAATTCGTTAGTAATTTATTTTGTTGACATGTCATTAAATGACATTAATATTTTTTAATATTAGTTTATATATATATATATATTAGTATCCATGTACTAGCATAGCAAAATTTGAATGTAGTGCCCCTATTCAGAACATAAGCCACAAGTCGGGAGTGCCCTAAGTGACCATACACCTGCATTTTGGGGGCTTAATTAATACCACTGACGCTGCAGTTAACAAAGGCATCTACTGGACCGAAACAATTTAAGGAGTTAAGCATAGACTCGAAAAGAAGAAGAATATCAAAACAAGATTGCTGAATGGTTTGCTGGAAGAAAACTCAACTTTGAGTCAAGCTATGTACATGAACTCTGTTATCCACATATATAGTATGTAATACATAACTTTTTATGTTGTACAATAAATAATTAAAGCAAGTTAAAATAGTAATACTTACAATATTTCATTGATGCAGCTCGGGTAGGGTTCCAATTCATCATAAAACTTAGGTGAGTCATTCATGATTATTTCTAGAACAATAATTCACATCAGTTGCATTTATTGGGTTTTCACATATTCAAATATGGTGCTACAGGAATTAGATATTGTTATCTAATTCCGGTAGTGTCAATACACCTGTTTTTAAGCCTTGGCCTAACGTTTTCCCAACTCCATCGAGATAGTTAATGGAATGAAGCTGAATATCAGTATTTTACAGAGTGATTGCCTCTCTAACCTGCAAGCTTACACAAATGACTTTTCTGGAAGCATTCCCACCAAACACTAAGTATAATAAAATGTATGGTAATGACATTACCTGCCCTGCGTTCAAAAATAACCAGAGTAGAGTATAGTCGCTACTCCTACTGTTCAAATATGCTTCTAGTTGCAACCCAAGGTTGTTCTTTTATAACTCGAGTACCTACCCTAGAGTTAATTCAAATAACTCTAACTCCGAGCAAGTTAGATTGGTGTATGCAGCCATAAATGACACTTGCTTGGCAGTTGAAATCTGCGTTCGCATAAAAATGCGAGCGTAGAGTATTTACCCTGATGACTTCATTAGAGTTAACTCTAACCTCATTTTTGAATGCAGGGCTGTGGAAAAGTCTCATGACATGCGGTGTGACAGGTAAGAGGTAATGTCATTGCCATACATTTTGTACTTAGTGTTTGGTAGGAATGCTAACAGAAAAATTATTTGTCTAAGGCCAATCAATCACTAAGTAACATCTAAAACTAAATCAGTGCAAACTACAGTACCATTAATAATTTTGTCACAAGTCTCATCTATCCAAATAAATAAATGATAAATTTAGTAAATATTCTGATTTGCTACTTAGGGTCTTTTTTATTTTATTATTAACCTTTTGAGTGCGTAATTAGAGACACAATAGTAAGACAATGGCGCATGAACGCCGGCGTTAATGCGGGGATCAACAGCTTAAGGGTCCCCACCATTATAACTATATCAAATTGACATCTCTTTTACAGGCAGAAGGAATATTTTTATGACCATATTTCTTCATCAAATATTCAAAGACGAAGAAGAAAATTACTAACCCATCAGTAAATCCTCTTTAAAAATAGAAAATAGGATTCTTTACATTACATTTACATTACATGTTCAATTCATTTATTTCATTTGAGACATTATTGACATTGCTCGAAAATTATGTCAACCTTTTTAGAGTATTAACTGATAAGCTTTTATCAGTATTATTTACGTCATGGCTAAGAGGAAAACTAGACCTGGGGTAGCATAACTTCTGAAAAAAACCCTTATCACCTATAAATAATCTGAAGTCAGAATCAGTGAAAAACCTATTGTGATTGGATGGTTGAATAACCAATCATATTGATGAGAATGGATAATATGAAAGCAGAAATGCTTTCTGAATCAGCACTAAAGAGCACAATACACAATATAGGTAAATGATAAGAAGTATGGTGATTTTCACAGTTGACAACAAACTCCTACCTAACCTATCTTAATTATCACATCCTATTCAAATTTTGAAAAAAATATTTTTATTTCCATCTAGAAAAGTTTACTAAGTTTTGAAATAAATGTATTTTCCAAATAATTTTTCTGAAAAATATTGATTATAAGTTTGTAAAACTATCAAAATATATAGGTATCTAACTCGTAATAGTAAAAACTTTAACTGGCCAAACAAAGCTAAAACAGTGTTTTAATAATTCAATATTAACAGGATTGCAAATAATTTTGAATACATACAAAAACATGTTTCTGATGAAATGAAAACTGTTTCTGTGACAGTATTATGTATGTTTTTTGAAAGTAAAGAAAAGTGAATTGATATGTAATAACCTACAACTTAGGAATTATTTTCCAACGAACTAATATCTCAGGTGTTATCAACTCAATCTGCATAAAATTCGCGCATTATTTTATCTAAATCGGTGAGTACGATTGAGTTTCTTGATATCTTTTTCGTCGTTTTTTTTTTCGTTGTTTTTTTGTGATAACTTTTTTTGCCAACAGAAAACTCACCCGTACTTTATCAATGAAGATGAAAAGATATGAATATCATGAATAAAACTAAATTAAAAATGGATTTTGTTAAAAGTTCGTTAGCTTTTCTTCTTTTGGATTAAAATAGCGAAGTAAAAATTCACCAAAATGTGATTTTCAAAGTTCATATATAATTATGGTGAAGTGTATAAACTTACTTATTAATATTAAAATCAGCCCAAATTCAAAATATAACAGTCCTAGAAATGTTTATGAAAGACAACACAGTTCAACACTGCTATCACACAAAAAAACTTTCAAATCAAAACCAACACAAAATTCGCAAGCAAGTGGCGACTTCGCATTGCTTGAATGCTTGCACTCTGCATCTGTATATTACCAAAGTACTCTGTGCTCTGCATCCAACTTGAGAGTGGTGCACGCACAGACCACAGACTAAGCAGAGATACTAGAGTGGTGCGACCTACGGGGTGGGGGGGGGGACGTACTGCGAGACAAGGAGGGAGGTGAGAATTTTCTTTGTTTCAAATTGCCCATTTGATACAGACAGATACAGACCTATAAATATTTCCTTTTTCTTCAGACAAAACTTCGCAAAAAAATATTTTTTGGAAGCAATCTAGTTTATATAGATTATACTTTTGACAATTAATTGAAATAAATAAAAAAAGTTACGATTCATTCACTATAATATGGCTATGTACCATTTATAGAAAAAAAAAAAAACTATAATACTAGATAGAAAAGGAAAAATTTTCTAAAAAGGGAAATACCCATCATTTATGAAAAAAAAAATATGTTGCTGTTTCAGTTTCAAAGGTTTTATTCAACGACCGCTAAAAGGTTGCTCTAACCATCGCTGCTGCGATGGTTTTATTTATTGAAACAGCAACATAATTTTTTTTGTACTTTTTGTTTTTGTGCGCTTTATTTTCTTTATGTTGCAGCACGTTCCATAGATATAATTGAATTTGAAGCATGTAAAGGCACATGCTTGAAATTCAATGATATAATAGGTTTTTAAAATTTTATGAACATATTCATAAAATCCCTATTTTATTATTAAAACGAGCAAAAATAGACGAGACCAAACAACATTTTGAGAACACAACAGATTGGAAATAAACATTCATAAAATCCTCTCGCAAGTCGCACCACAAGAAAAATAAAAAAATAAAAATAAGTTGCCATATCCAAAAATTACAAAAGAATGAGAAAAAAAATACTCGAACTCCGCTTCACTTGTGTTTTTTTTCTAATTTTACTGTCATTAGGCCGATAATTTGATGCATATTTTGTATGCAACAGTTATTTTGACTTGTTAAAAGTGCTCTATTATGTACCAAATCATCGCGGGGAATGCTCTAAGTGCGTCTATAAACTAAAATCAATAACAATCATTGACCAACAAAGGTACGCTTGTGTTTGCTTTTGCTGAGCTTATAACCTGTGTTTTGTGCTGGCGTCCGGTTGGCGTCCGTCACAATTAACGCGAGAATGTTTAATATGCGTTGTATGGTTGCGATATCGATGTAGAAATGAGTTTTATTGCGATTGTGTACTGTGCTATTGTAAGTGGTTGTTGTTTTTAGTTACCAAGATGAATTATGAAGCCGAAAGAGCCATGAATCAGAAGCGATTGCGAATGGAGGGCGAACCGGGCCACGGTGTTGTCCAGGGGAACGGTTTGCCGCTAAATTACATAGGTAAGTGGACTTGAGTTCAAAACACAATGTAAATTGGTTATATTTCGGAAATTTTAACGTTGTTCTCATTGTTGTAGATAATGGTCATCAAATACCCTACCAGCCGTACGCTGGCGCGTATAACACTCATTATCCGCCTCCGGAAGCGTTTTCGCCGTATGGACCTCCACCCCCGGGAGGCTATGCCCCTCAGAACTTGTCTTACGCGCCTCCTGCGCACCAGAACTATCCTCACCACCAGAGTTTCCCGCCACAACAGCCGCCCCAGGCACAGTTGCACATGCCGCAGTCCCATATGGGTGAGTTTACATGTATAAAATTTCTTAACATTTTTACTAAAAAAATAGCAAAACATTGTTTGCTTGTAATCTATAATAGATTTTGTTCAATAGAAAATAGAGGTCATATTTGTATGTTTATTTTTGACAGATTTTAAAGATTGTTGACAATTATCTATGGAAATTTAAGAAGACTATTCTTGCTCAACTGTAATGTTGTTATTGGTGTTGATTTATTAGGCAACCTAAAAACTGATAACAAAAAATATTTATAATTTTTTTCTTCTCATTATGTCTTTCATCTTGAAGCTATACTAAGTACAAAACTTTTATAATTATAATTTATTTATCTTATAAGCGTTGTTTATTGTGAATTGACTGCACTTTGTCAGTTCAAGGTTATGGAGACGTGGGAGTGCACAAGCCAGCCTGGCCTCCACAACCACACCTGCTGCCGCCTCTCGACACGCAGAAGCCTCTTGATGTGAAGCAGCTGAAGTCCGAGATCAAACTGGAACCGACAGATGCTCAGAAGAGACCGCATCCTGAGAATGACATGATGGTAAGTATTTTAGGTACATTGGCTTTTTAGAGTGTAGATTTGCTTTTTCAATCTGGACCTGGATGTGTAGTGCATGCATGTTTGAACCTTTATTGAAAATACTTGATTAATTTAAATGTCAGCAATTAAATTTCTCTTATAGCTTATTTTAAAGTACTGGGTAAGCTTCTTTCTAGTTATTCTTAGTTACACATTTTTCAAATAACATTTTGATTAATTTATTGTAATGATGTAGTTGTTTCTTTGTCTAACTAAACCACAGAAATCTTAATAACAAGGCAATAGAAATGCTATCTACTGTTTTTTAATACTGGAACGCGTGTCGCCGGTTTGCAGAGCTACCAACACATAGACAAACAATAAATACACACAATCGCCTACACATGCATTTTGCATTGTAGCAACAAAAATTCAACTTTTAGCGATCACATTGCGCAATATTTTCTAAAATGCATGGTCTCAGGAGGCATGACCCCTGTAACCAATAATAAACGTGTGCGAGAAGCAGGGAATGATATCGCGCGCTCCTCACACGCACTTGTGTTCTATGAGACACATGCGCAGCGACAAGGTCACGTGTCTTTGCGACTTCTATTGCCTTATTATTAAGATTTCTGTGAACTAAACTGTGTATGATTGTTTATGGTTCAATACTCCATTGGAATTAAGATTTGATATTTAAACAAACCTTTCTTTACTGTCTGGATTTTGATTTTGAAATATGGAGTATAATAGAGAATCGCAGATATGAGTGAACCATAAGCAGTCATGAATCTAAAGAGTTTGTAATTGTTGTATTTTTCTTTCTTTATGTGTATTATAATAATGTGTGTATATGTTCAATCAGGCACTGCAGGCACGGCAGAGAGAGTTCAATGTCCACATTCCCAGTACTTTGGTTAATATTTAAAACATATATTATACAAATACAGTGGAACCTTTATGTATAATTAATAAAAAAAGTAGATTAAAAAAAAGATTTGTAGGTGCAGTTAACACTTTAACCGCTTTGCGTCGGATAGGTCGGAATAGTGTTTTCATGTCCTATTCGCCAGGTTCGTGTGTTTGCGACTGGGTACTCCATCTCGTTTATCACTTCAATTCCCATAAGCCATCTATCTCCATCTCGTTTACAGAAGAGCTGATGAGATAGAGTATTAGGTCGTGAATGTGCGACCCTGGCGAAATAAACCCAACGTTCCAAATTGCGCTAAAAGTGGATACCATTGCGCTAAAAGTGATTATTTCGCGAATTCGACCTTATTTAGTAGTCGCAATATATAGGGTGACTGGTAATTAGTGTACGATACTTAACCCTTTAACGCACACCTTAACTTTTTTTTAAATTTATGATGATTTTAAGTGAAATTATATTCAGTACTGTTATTTATAATAATATGTAGTGATATATTTTTCAGAAAGTTGTTATTTTCCGAGAAAACCCAAAAAAACTAGTGGCCAGTATACTGACCACCGACCGTTCTGCATCAGTAACTCTCCCTGTATAATCACTGGCCTGTAAACTGGACACATAAAAACCGGTTGCTTTTTACATAATAAAATGAAATTTCTGTGTATTTCATAATTAGTTTTTAATCAGTCTCCAAAAAAATAACATAATTAGCGTATGATTTCAAACAAAATTTTAGTATTTCTTCTTCTTAGTCTAAAAACATAAAAAATCAATATCAAAGTGTTTTCTCCTCTAAATTATTAATAAATTTAACGAAAAATCAAAAATTACTATTGTGGTGTTCAAAATTCAATAGAAAAGGATAATTTGGATAGGCGGTGATAGCAGAGGCAGTGAGGGATGTGGCGGTGCTATTGGGGGTTGTGGTGAAGGCTGTGGTGGAGAAGCTGGTGGAGGAATTTGCGGAGATACAGATCCGTGTGGGAGTTCTGAAGAAGACTATGATTGATGACTATAACTACGGGTACTAAAGCTGCTAGTATTCGAGACAATATCGTCAAAACAATCATCAGCGTCGGAATCACCACCAATATCAGAATGGATGGCCTGGTCATCAGTAATGGCCATAATTTCTGCCCATTGATCTTCACTCAACATCTCCAGATCCTGTGTGCTAAAATTCTTTCTAAAACAGCAGAAAAACGAGAATGAAAACACAATAACTATACGTACCTACAAATCGACATTTTTCGATATGAAAAAATAGCTAAAAAATTACGATAATAAGCTATAACTACCGAACCCGTATATTTGTGCTAATTGCACTATTTTATCCTAAAAATAGACTATATACTTGGTATAAAATGATGTAATTGATAAGCATTAATCGAAATATATACTTATGAGACTACCTCCAACACACATGTGTAATTTCTAAGTTAGATTTTTTCAACACACCTGTCTGGTTTTAATGGCAAAATAACATTGTTTATTTTATGATACTCGATTATATTTGTACGCAATAAGAAAGTTTATACTATAACCAAATCGTTTTACTCACCTTTTTTACGAAGACATGTTTTTTCCTTGCAATACACACCGAAATACTTGACGTCTACTTGTGTTGACAACAAATACTAGTGCAGGTATGCGCAGTGGCCAGTTGACAGGCCACCGTAAAAAAAGGCGCGAATTTTGCATTGCATGTGACATCCTTGAGCACTGGCTAGTTAAAAGGCTAGCGTGCTTTATTGGTTATCGTTTATGATCATAAGGTTCAACATTATTAAAAAAGTCTTTGAATTATCGACCTTAAAGTGATCGTCCAGTTTACTGGCCACTTTGTATGGGCCGTCCTATAAAGGGTTAAACACGTGATTGTGCTCATGATATCAAACAATTTTTAAGGGAGCAAAGCCAAAATCGCGAAAAAAATATCAGCTGTTCAGTACATTAAGCAAACATAAATGTACTGAACAGCTGATTTTTTTTCGCGATTTCAGGTTTGTTCCCATAGTAAAAGTTGTTGGTTATCATGAGCACAATCACGTGTTTAAGTATCGTACACTAATTACCAGTCACCCTATATAAGGGCTATTAAGTAATAATTGTGATGTTGCGCGTTGGTCGGATTCGCGGTATTATCACTTTTGTCGCATCTAGGAACGCAGGAAAACGCGAGAGTGTAAATTGTCGGTTATGTCCAACATAGATGGTTAAAAGTTTAAATATTGAAACATCCTTGTGATCTGTAAAAATGACATAATTTTGTTAACTAATTTAACAGTTCTTTGTCTTATTGATCTTTGCTGAAGTTCTAATAAGAAAGTCTAAGGTAAATACTATTATCACAATTACTTACGCCATTAAAAAATGCTGCACTAACAATCACATCAGATTTCACGCTTTATTTTGAATTTCGGAAAACTTATTAGACCAGAAGAAGTGCATAGCATGATTTTTGATATTGAATAATAAACTTTATTGTCAGTTTTATTAAAAGGCTTATTACACTATCCAATTTTTAGAAAATCTAACTAGGAAATCGGTAGATGTTATCGCAGTTATAACAGAATGGATCCGATTTAGTGTAAATTGGAGGTTCCGACCGCTCTACTTCCTAAATTGTCTACGATTTAGGACAGTGTGATCACGGCGCTACGATTTAGAACGACTGTCTTCTTTTTTAATAATATTCGAATACCTAACTTTTTTTTAAATCTTTATTTAAAGAGCCTTTTCGCTAATGTGAATAACTGAATATAACAAGTGATCGAATTGCTTGAAATCAAGTCTAAAAAAATTTTCTAAAGTCGTGAGGTTCCTAAACATGCATTAGTGTTATATTGAACCGCTTTTTAGGGTTCCGTACCTCAAAAGGAAAAAACGGAACCCTTATAGGATCACTTTGCTGTCCGTCTGTCTGTCAAGACCCTTTATCTCTAGAATGCAATGAATGGAGGTATCGAGTTGAAATTAAAACCATATACTCAGGTCTGCGGTACCTTGAAGCTGTGAAAAAATCAAACTTCTAAGTTAACAAAAAAAAAGGACGTATATAAATACGGCCGTTTATGTCGCGAAAAAAAGTATATTTCGCGACACTCCCAAGGGAATCAAAATTCATAGTATTAAAAAAGATTTTCTAAAAATTGGATAGTGTAATAAGCCAAAGACCAAAGACACAAAGAAAGGTACAAAGATCTAAACAAACTTAAATCGGGTCCTCGAGCGTCGTGAATCGCTCCGTTTTTTACTCTATGACACTAAAATAAGGATTATTATTCAATGTCATCAAAATATCTCTGCTCTTCATTCGTTTCGGCGTTTGACTGTTTGAAACCAGATTTTTTTTGCAAACTTTTTTGACGTGGATGCCAAGTCCTTTAAGCCATGTCTTCATATGAATAGTTTTTTGTTTATTGTTATGGAATTTGTTGTTAATCATTAGAATATGGATGTACATTTCTGATGTTTTTGTAGTATTTGGCAGCAAATGTATCAAGTTAACCTTCTCGGTAAACTTCGCTGAAGTAGTCAACACTACAATAAAATTCTCAGCTCCATTTTACCGAGATCGAGATAGTTTCAATAATTCCACATATTGTCCTGTTGCGCAGATACTTGAGATACAAAACTACACCAATTTTCAATCACGATATCTGCTAGGAATCAATTTACGAATAATTAAAACGACAACTGAACGTCACTCGAAGAAATCCCGCCAAAAACTCCTTAGAAACACTTTCATTCAAAGAGATCACAGACATGTTATAATAAAAAAGGTTCCACTGTATTAAATAGTAAATTCTTCTTCATTTGAATGAATGATTGAAAGTATGAATGACTTTTTGTTTCAGGGTGGGGATCTAGATCAACCTAAAATAAAGATTAAGACGGATATATTCAAGCCTGACGATTTAGCGCATAGACAAGATAAACCTATTGGTATGTATACTTTAAACATTCAACATTTTTATTATTATTATTATTATTTTATTATTGATAGGCTCGCGTTTGACCACTATCTCACCTGATGGTGAGTAAAGATATGGCCTACGATGGAGCGCGCTTGCCTAGAAGTAACCTATTCACTCTTGATTCAAAGACCCCTAGGTTGTAGCTATCAGGAAACACAGACTTAATTTGAATCCATCGCCATCAGTTCAAGTATCGACTTTAGCTTTGTGTATTTTGAGTTTATTTTTAAGTGAACACTTAAAAAGGTTTTAAAAAAAATGTAGGTTGCAATGGAATTTATACTTTGTCTTGGTATAGAGTTTTTTTGGTTCCAAAATTTGATAATTGTCTCGATTATCTGTCCTCCGCGGTGACACCCTTGTCTTTGGTTACTGTTCCGCTATTATTAGTCGTAGCGTAATGTTATAAAGCTAATAGAATAGCCTTCCTCGTAAAAAGGGTTCTGTACCCAAAGGGTAAAAACGGGACCCTATTGCTATCACTCCGCTGTCTGTCTGTCTGTCACCAGGCTCTATGTATCTCATGAACCGTGGTAGCTAGATAGTTGAAATTTTCACAGCCGCTCGCTGTCGCTGTTGCCGCTATAACAGTAACTAAAAACAGAATAAAATAAATATTTAAGTGGGGCTCCCATACGTAATATAACAAACGGATTTTTTTTGTCATTTTTTGCTACGGATGGTACGGAATCCTTCGAGCGCGAGTCCTACTCGCATTTTTTAAATTGGAATCAGTAGTTTCTGAGATTAGCGTCTTCAACCAAACAAACTCTTCAGCTTTATAATATAAATAAGCATAGATTGTGAATTCAAATATAGATTAAACAATTTTTAAAAAAAAAAATTTAACCAAGGTTACAGACATAGCCCGAAGAATCCCCAAACTTAAGTGGAGGTGGGCAGGGCACATTGCTCGCAGAACAGATAGTCGATGGGGACGAAAGGTTTTGGAATGGCGACCACGTACCGGAAGACGCAACGTTGGAAGGCCTCCCACAAGGTGGACCGATGACCTGGTGAGGGTCGCGGGAATCCGATGGATGCGAGACGCACAGGACCGGTCATTGTGGCGACATTTGGGGGAGGCCTATGTCCAACAGTGGACGTCTTTCGGCTGAAATGATGATGATGATGATGATGAAACTAGTGCTTGACTGTATGTATTTGCCTCTCAAATACATACTGTCTAAATGACTCTTCATGAAATACACGATTTGATCTGTTTGTAACAAATAAACTCAAAAACTATTGAACCGATTTGACCTTCAAATTATATTATAACTCTTTCCAGTATTTTACTGGTAAAGCTACTTTATTACTGAGTGACATAGACTACATTTTTTTTACTTTTACGCGGGCGGAGCTGTTACCAGAAACGAGTGTTAAATGAAATAGTTATTGGGGAGAGTATTTTATTTGATTATTTTATTTCATTATAGATGTCGGCCAAAAGTCTATATCAATGGATGTGTCACAGAAGCCTGCTGATCTGCAAAATAAAGGTACTTGAAATTATTATTAATCTCTATAATTTTTTTTGATTATTAGATTTTGTAAGAGCCCAGTGGTTAAGGCACTCACCTCTCATGCAGGAGGTTGCGGGTTCGAAACCTGGCAACAACAACCAATATGTATTTTTCAATTCATATGTACTTTTCTAAGTTTATCTATAACATTACTGACACCTCCCGTGCCTCTAAAAAGCACGTAAAGCCGTTGGTCCTGATTGTCATTTGTAGATCTTTGACAGTCGTTACATGTATAGAAAGCGGCACGAATCTTGAGCGCTCGGCGAAAGAGCGGGGATCGTTTTGAGCATCGTACAATATCGGCGAGCCAATCACTGTACAAGGATTTCACTCTCAGCCCCCGCATCTCTCTTCATACCACTAAAGAGACCCGATATTTCACTACTGCGTGCTTCTGCGCAAGTAGAACGGTAGAAGTCAGCGCTCAAGATCCGTGCCGGTATCTGTAGTCAGATGCCAGAAAGTCTATCCAAGGAGTTGCCCAGTAACTGGGTTGTGGATGTTTGATAGACAGTCACTCCATGTAAAATACAGATATTCAACTGCATCCGATTAGACTGCAAGCCAACTTCAAGCTGGTTGGGAAAAGGCTATTGAGATGACGATTCGATTTCGTAAGGCTCCACAGTCACACTTATAAAAATCGTATTGATTTTCGTAAATGTAAGCAACTAACGTGTGTTCGCAACACACTTGTATTTTGATAAATTAATATAATGAGAGCAGTGGTGGCCGAGTGGTAACGGCCCCGACTTACGAATTGTAGGTCGCGGGTTCAAACCCAGCCAGGCGCATTACTTTGTGTAATTTATTTCATCACCACTGCTCTCAAAACGGTGAAGGAAAACATCGTGAGGAAACCGGCATGTCCTAGAACCAAAAATTCGAAGACATGTGACATTCACTAACCCGCACTGGGCCCGCGTGGTGGATTACGGCCCATTCCCTCTCCTAGAGAGAGGGGGCCTGAGTCCCAGCAGTGGGAACATTAAAAGGCTGATTATGCTTATGCTTATGCTTAATATAATAAACATGAATAAAAAATTTAAATAATAGTCCACAATAGGGATGTTACGGAGCGAGAGGAACTGGTGAGGGAGGCGAAAGAAAAGATGGATTGTGTGAACAGTGATATGAAAGAAAAGGAAGTTAGTGATAGCATGATGGTTGACAGGATAGAATGGAAGAAAAAAACGTGTTGCGCCGACCCCAAGTAATTTGGGATAAGGGCAGAAAGAAGATCGTACGCTGACAGCCCTTAATCTATCTCCTTTCGTGCAGTTGATCCAAATGTTGTCTGCGAGAGATTGCCTTGTGAGATGAGACTGTCCATTATACATTTGTTATTATAAATATTTGTCCTGTGCTCATTATGAAATGTACAATAGAGTATATAATAAATAAATAATACTATTATAAATCTGTATATATAAGAGGAATGTCCTGAATCACTTGCTGACTCATCAGCCCAGCTCAAATCCCTTAGACCTAGAATGTTGAAATTTTGCACAGGATTTTCCAAAATAGGGGTGTATTTTGGACTAAGAGGTTGTAGCGGGGTTCAAAGTTTAATAATAATAATATTCCACAACTATCACACAACGCCGTCTAGTCCCCAAGCTAAGCAGAGCTTGTGTTATGAGTACTAGACAACTGATAAACATACATAAATATTTCTAAATAGAAACATATTTTAGATAAATTACACCCAGACAGAAGAAATGCTCGTGCTTATCACACAAACATTTGTCCTGCAGTTTGTATGGAGAAAGCTACTTTAACGCGGACGTAGCCTCCGGCAGAAGTTAGTCAAATATAAAACTTGAATAGGACCAAAAAGTTCTTATGTGTTTTTGGGCCGGACATGTTTGCCGCATGCCAGATAAATTATCGTAGGGGACCAGCAGTGCCGATGCCCGCTGGGGCCACGGGGAATTTCTGAAATGAAAACCTGTGGTGTGGTGTGGAAACCCAAAGGGCAACTGAAGGATACAGGTGTGATTTTAGTCAGTCAAAATCTGACACTCCTTCACCCTAAAATGAGAAGTCTTTGGATGATTTCCAGCTGTTGGCTAACATAACCATTTATTGGGTCCCGTTACACGTTAGGTTGACCAAGACGAAGGTGGAGGGATAAAGTTGACTCTTACCAGATAGACTGGCTCACGATGGGAGAGAACAGATGTTTATGGAAAACGGAGAGGGAGGCCTTTTATAATAATAATTATATTCCTTTATTATCAGGCAACTAAGGCTCATAGACAAAATACACGGTATAATCTTACAGTATAATAAATATAAAAATGAAATCATAACAAATTATGAACTATTGCACACGAAGTGACGGCGTCGTGTTTCGCTGTGAGGTCGGTATGCTTCCACAAAATCGTCGAATCACGATACCCTTCGGCCAAAACTCTCATTTGAGGAAGGTCTGCAAATGGTGAGTCGGCAGTTCGGCACCCGCACCACTAACGACATAAAATTACGGTTATGGTGCGACTCGTAACTGCGCGAATCTCGAAAGTCCACGATCTCCTCAACCTTCTTAGTGTGATTTTCTTTTTCTTAAGGAGTGTACGGGTTGCACGAGCAGCTAGGTATAGCTCATAATTGAGCTGAGTCATATTATGACAGTAGTTTTTTTGTGTAGTCTCGAAACGTATAGCTGCGTCGTGGGTATGGCTGGACGCAGTAGATTGTAGGGTCCTGCCAGCGCGGTAACCCACTGGTTCCGACAAGTAGGCTTCTCTTCTTCTTCACCTTTACCCAGCAGAGACATAATGGGTTAATTAGATTCCAATTTGATCTAGATTCACTGTTACTGGCCTGTTGGTCTAGTGGTTAGTGGCCCTGACCGCTATGCCGGAGGTCGTGAGTTCGATTCCCACCCAGGACAAATGTTTGTGTGATGAGCACAATCATTTGTTCTGTGTCTGGGTGTAATTAGATGTATGTATTTAGAAATATATAAGTATATTTATCGGTTGTCTAGTACTCATAACACAAGCTCTGCTTAGCTTGGGACTAGACGGCGATGTGTGATAGTTGTGGAATATTATTACTACTAAGTTATGATCATTTGCTACTAGACGTAAGCAAAATCAAGCTTATAAACACAACTGAAAAATCATTTCCCGCTTTTTATTTTTCAGATGACGGCCACCTAATCATTGGAGTTGAAAACAAACTGATCGATAAGCCAGTCGGTGAGTGAATATTTATTACTTGACATTTGACACCTATTGTCCAAAATTAGCGACTTACGTGCGTCCAACGAGAGATACATTTTTATACAACCGTTTTTACGTGATAATGGCGTTATTACCAGTGATCAGAGTAGGTAGATTGATTTTTGGTACTTGTACCATAAATGCACACAGAAAGAATAACATGGATAAGCCATTTTTCCGGAAAGTAATTCCGGTATTTCCGGAACAATTAAATATTGTTAATGTTGGTAGTGTTACTACTCAATTCAAAATTTATAGGAAGGTATAATATTCTGATTGGTTGTTGGGTTGTGTGAAATCGTGACTGTGCACCATTAAAAAAAATATGAATAGAATAGAATAGAATCGTTTATTTCTGAGTACATGGTATATGAAGATCTTAATATTAGACGGAATCACATATACTACCTTTGCCGGTGTAGAAATATTTAATGAGTATCTAATTTGCAAATTCACATAATTATAGTTCACGCAATATTAAGTAAAATTAAAATAATAATAATAATAATAATAGTGGCAGTTTTAAATGAATATGAATATGGAACTTTATGGACCACGTATTTTTTTGCAGACATACTTAATTAAAAAATGACTAATGATTTCAATGTTAACTATTTAAAAAATATATTGAACAATTCTATAATAATGTCAAAAAATATACATAATATGTCAAAATTTATTACTAATACAAGAATATAATATTGCTCATTTTAATACAATTCCTATCTAAGTTCCGGTTTTTTTTTTTAATAATCAACCAATTCCGGAGGAATGTCCATATTAATATATACATTTCGGATCAATGACCCCAATTCAATCTACCTACTCCGATCTCTGGTTACACACATCTTTCTCTTAGATATTTTGGAAACACAGATCTTGTGAATAATTGGATATTATTTAAGTTTCTATTGAAGTCAAATCATATTTTTTGAGTAAAACTAATCCAGTCCTTTGAAAATCTGCTATTTTGTGTGAAGTATAAATAAGAATTTTAAAAATTGTAGAAACCTTGTACTTACATTTAATCAAGATTCTGAAATATTCTTCTTTTGAAGTTAGAAAAAAACACGTATTTCAAACAAGTTTTGTGAAATATTTGAGTGTATGAAGGAATTACCGAATATCAGCAGAGCGTTCAGATGTTCTCTCTTTTTTCGCGTTGCTTCTTTATCAAACACTGCGTTGTATGAACCAACAGGCTTCTAAGGGGCAGATATATGATTTTAAATCCAACATCACGTCTAAACGGCTAGTCCGTATGTTTTGAAAAAAATATATTTATGTTAAACTAGACTATTTGCCTCATAATTTGATATACGAATATTTACATTCTTTTTTCATAGACTTTGGTGTGATTTATTTTCAAAGTTATGTCTAACACAGACAAAAAAGCGAAGATCAGGCGAAAACCATTGGGTGTATTTTTATGAAACTGTCACAAACTAAAAGATAATTTAATTGCCAATCTTTTGATATACGGTTTTTATTCATATTGTGTTTAATAAATGAAGGACATAAGTATTATGATGTCCTTCATTTCCGAGTAAAATACTTACACTATTGTATTGTATCTACGATTCATTTGTATATCTTTTTTATTTTCACCTTTTTTTTCTCTATCTTTAATTGCACCTGCCAATATTTTTCTCTGCATCACCCAAAGGTTGACTGGAGAAGATTCCTAAAGTGTTAAGGATCATTTTAATGAGTATAATTCTGTAAATAAATATGTATTACGGCCGCCAATAATATTTGAATCAACATACAACTTGACATTGACCTTACAAAATGCAAAAAACTTAAGAACATTTGAATAAACACAGACACGACATACACACATTGAATTTCGCGGGCTTTTAAAAGTATGCGGAACAGGGTGTAAAATCCCACAGACCTTCATTGAAAAGGGCGAATCATCCTTGCAGACCAGACGGAAGTTATGTCTGGCCGGGGCATCTGCCCGATAGTTAATTCAGGCTTTTGTGTATGTTCTAATCGCGCATAGAACTTGCAGGATTTCGGTTATTTTTAATTCCTGTGTGGTGGCGCCATAGATGTCGCTACAGGCTACTTTGGAGCATCGGAGCATCCTCCTTAACATAATCTATATACAGTGTGTCCGGACATGGACTAGCGATATTCTAAATACTTAAATATAAGCTATTTTAAAGTACACACCTACAAACTTAAAATTTGGCAGGTTTCTTATAGGGTGTAGACATCCGCTAAGATCGGATTTTCCGAAATTCACCATCTAATAGGATGAAACGGGGGTCCTAAGTTTGTATGGAGAAACCGACTTTCACGCGTTGGCAGAAGCTAGTTTATTTATATAAAAGGAGAAACTGACTAACATATCAACGCACAGCCGAAACGACTGGGACTAGGAGCGTGAAATTTGGCACAAGGCTTCCCTTTATGATGTAGGCGAGCACTAAGAAGGGGTTTTTGAAACTTCAAATTTTAAGGGGGTGTAAAGGGGAAAGGAGATGTTTCATTTTTGTATGGGGCTCAGGGCCATAACATGTACATTTTAGCGAAGCTGGGAAACTTACCCCTGAATAGAATAAAGTATTTTTTTTTTTCATAATATGAATTGGTTTTTATGTACAAAATAAAAATTAAAAATGTTTGACGTTTGTCCTAAGTGTTATGGCAGCCATGATCTGTGATCTTTCGGTCGTAGAGATGACGTTTACTTAACCTATAGAATTGTTTTGTTTTTCTTTATCAGAACTAAACTCATAAATAGTCTAAGATCAGATCTGTGATCTTTCTAATAGAATATTAGACAAAAGTGGCTCTCCAAAGCACGATCAAATCTTTGAATCATTTCTTAAATAAAAAGGGAAAAAGTCACTTTGAGCGTTCGGGCGGTTATTTTGAATTCGTTTAGAAACACACTTCAAAAATGGAGACTAAAGATTTTTGTAACGATGAAAATGGTCACACATAATTATGTTTACTCAAATATAATGTATAAGAGAATAATAGTAATTTATTTTTAACACTACAAGAATTCAAGATGCGACACGCACAGGACCGTTCGTTGTGGCGACGCTTGGGGGAGGCCTATGTCCAGCAGTGGACGTCTTTCGGCTGAAATGATGATGATGATGATGACTACAAGAATACACACATTTTTTAATTATTTTCTACGTAACATTGATTTGATGAGACATGATTTCAGAACGAATGAAGTCTGCAAGCAAACGAGACGCCATGTTGATTAAAATATGGCAATAATTGAAAAACTATTATTTTTTGTACACAACAAATCAGGCTCAAATTCACCAGAGAATATTTTTCCCCAATTTGTGGTATTTTTTCCTCTTTTTCGATAAATGTACGTCTGATGCCCAAAAATGAAACATCTCCTTTCGTTTCTAAATCGTATTCCTTGTGGACCTACATTTTTAAAACTTAGCATAAATAGTACCTAACCCAAGTAAATAAAAAATATTTTTATTATTTGTTTTTTAAAGTTACCGTTAAGTTAGTTTGCTCTTCAATAAGCATTGTCTCTTTTGTTGTGCAGAAGTGTGCAAAGCCGAAGGTGCGGCGGAGGGCGGCGCGGGCGACTTGCAGCGCGCGGCCGAACCCACCGCGCTCACTGACAAGAGGTAAAAACCATTCAATCAATCAATTAATCAATCAATAACAATTTGTTTATTTGCATAATACAGGTAAGTTTATAATGGTGTTACATGTAGGTATAATAAAACCAACTATGCACTTACGATAAAAAAAACGGTCTTTTAAGACTTTCAGTGTCTTGAAGTATACCTAAGTCTTCATATTTTATTGTTTGTTTCAGCGAAGAGGACCGAAAACCGTTCAGCAGTCCAGAGCTTCCTAAATCAGGGTCTATACCTGGGAAAATTCCGACGCCGGGCAGTGAGGTAAACTAGTTTTATACTGATATTTTATAAAAACCCTTTTTTTCATTGTCATCAGCATCACCATAATGTCATCTAAGTAAGTGTAGATGAAAGGCCATCAAATCTAAGTATCGTTTGACATTTTACAATTTTCAAGCCGAAATAACTTTGTATAGACGTAACTCACACAATTTCGATTACCTTTTCCGTAAAACAATGGTATTATGAAGCTATTTTTATTTTATCAAAAGATATACAATTTTTGATCAACAAATTTAAATTAAAATCTCTCAAACAAAGTAAAATTATCGATATAATGTATTTATTGATTGTAGACTTCGTCTCAAAGTCACGTAGTAAGGTGCTTTACCGTAGTGTTGCGACTCTTTAAATTCATTTGTTTACGAATAATCGTGAAAAATGTCCGGATAATCAAACTTGTAATAACAAGCCGTTCAGTCATTCTAAGCGTCTTTTAGTATTTAATCTTCAGGAGACGTGCAACTGTTGACGAAAACGCATAATTAAAATAAAAAATAGTAAGTTTTGTTATTTTAAATAAATCTTAGTAGTTTGTGACCCTCTGTTTAAACTACGATACTCAAGATCAAGAATTTACAATATTGGTTAGGTTAGAATGGAACTAAAAACTCGAAAAAATATGTCTTTTATATAATTCTAACATTTACCTACACATGTTGCTATATTCTGAGATATACCAAATATCGGGTTTTTACAGTAACATATAAATCTGTAAAACTGTACTCGATTAGTAAATACAAAGAAATAAAATCAATATCTCTTAAGAATCGGAAATTTTAATAATCGATTTCTTTGGCCCCATCCCTTTTCTTCAATCTGTCAGAACTGTCAAACGGTACTAAGACTTCTTAGATTTGACGGGCTTTAGTTTTATATAATTCAAGCCTTATTTATTTTATAATTTATTTACTCACATATAACAGAAAAATACTCGTGTTATCAGTATTGTCTATGGATTTTACATTTTTTTTTTAATTCTTGGTAGGTTCGCGCTTGACCGCTATCAAATAAATTACATTTTAATAAATGTAATTTATTTTATATACTTACAATAGTAATAAGCAAGTACTGCTTACTACTGCACTTACAATGTAGTGAGACAGACTTTGTTATTTTATCTATATGATAGTATTAATTATTTAATTCCTTAATATTATTGACTGTCTCGGCAAACATTGTTCTCCATATAATGTTGTCCATATAAAATATAAAAGAAAAAAATAGGGGTGGTGTTAGGAGGGTAAAAAATAGCCCACGACCTATTCTCAAACCTACCAAAAAAAACAAAATGCAAAAAAAAACATAAAAATCGGTCAATCCGTTTCGGAGGAGTTCAATAACAAACACTGTGACACGAGATTTTTATGTTAGATTAGACGAGTATCGTTAGCTGTTCATACACGTAACACATTTGCACTGCATCCGTTAAATTTTGAGAATAAAATACTCACCATGGACAGCCCAAGAAGGCGCGGGGACGACCGAAGGGCTCCACCAACAAGCCCAAGGCGCCGGGGGCCCCGCGCGCGCCGGGCCCCTCGCCGCAGGGCCCCCGGGCCCCGCCGCCGCGCTCGCTGCCGCCGCCTCCTCGGCCGCGTGCGACGGGCTACCAGTATGCTATCAGACCATTCAGGAAGGACTTCTCTGGGATTCAGTTTAGAAGGTTGGTATCCTTTTGTTCTTTATTTTTTTGTTATCCTGAAATAATTAGTGATCTTTTAATGGGTGATAATGTAACCATGACTAATAGGGATCAGCAACTTCTATTATTGACGGCTAAAAAATACTTGTTTTTTTTTCTTTTTAACTTTGTGAGTTCATCTTTTTTAAAAAATAACTAAAGTGGATTTCATAGAAAAAGTTGAAATACATTATTATTATTATAGTTTTTTTTTTGGGTTGGAATATCAAATAACTTCTCTCGCTCAGGGTGGACGAAGAGGGAGTGTTAAACTTTTACTAAAATTCTTTCGTGTTCCTTTAGAAACCCTTTGCTTTCTAGGATTGTGGTAACTCTTTCAATCCCGCAGCTCTGAATAACATAGTTGCACTTTAAGTATTGCTATACTAATGATAAAATACAATTTAGCTGTTCATATTTTGATTTATAGATTTACCCTCGATTTCTGATTTAAGCATTTGAAGTTGAGTATTGCTCAAACTCTACTTTAGCCTGAAAATCTGTCATAATTTGGCATTTAAGTAGGGTTTGAGACGTGTTTAACTCGAAATAATCAATTCAGAAACCCGCCAATAGATACCAAAACAGTCTTTCAAACCACGTGAATGAACTTTTTTTTTTAATTGATATTAACCAGTACTTGACTGCGATCTCACCTGATGGTAAGCAGTGATGCTATCATATATGGTGAGGCGCACTAGTTTATTAAGAGCCTATCCTACAACGTTCTATTAACTGCAACGGCACTAAGTAGAGTTAGCGGCCTACATTACATGCGGTTGAAGCGAAGTGACATCCCTATTCTAAGCAGCAGATTTTATGTGATTCAATTGGAAAAGAGACAGTTTTGGAAAAAAGTTAGGGACTCTCATGAACAAACAAACATTAACAGATTAGAAACCAAACAAAAGGGTGGTCTATAAAGCAGCATGCAAAGACAGATACAGATAATGTAAAACTAAATCATCATCATCATCTTCCTGCCCTTGTCTCGTGTTATTTGGGGTCGGCGCAACACGTTTTTTTCTTCCATTCTACCCTGTCACTCGTCATGCTATCACTAACTTCCTTATATAGTGTAAAACTAAATACGAGGACATAAATACTGCATTAAATAATTAACTAAATAAATTATTTACTGAGTGATATCTGTCTCGATTCAGCACCAAATTTTTACAAGTTATCCTCGCTATAACTCCGTATTTTCCAAAGGCGATGGAGTGACGACTGCCTGGACTCGTCCCACATCCCAAACGAGGTGTACTTCGGTGACGTGCCGGTGTCCATGGAGGTGCTGTTCAACTACTACGACGCGAACGCGGAGAGAGAGAAGCTCGCGACCCAGGCGGCGCAGATCGCCGCGCAGAAGGCCGCCGCCGCCAAGTTAGCGGCGGCCAAGCTGCAGGCGAGGGGGCTCATGCCGGCTACCAGTGAGGTACGTCTTGTGACGAGTTTTAGTGTGTGTATCACTGCATAATTATCATGGAAAAAATTACTTTTAAACATCAAGATATAAGTACTAACGTACTAGAGAAGCTACGTCAAATAACTGAATTGTCCTATTCTTCGTAATTTGAATCTTTAGTTCGCTGCAGCGCTAAAATAATAACAATTCGTCTAAACCGTAACTAATTTACCACAGCGCTAGATTTGCTGCGGAAGTGTATTTATTCTCGGCAAAAAGGTCTTAAGCGCCATGTAAATCACGGCACATACGCGTTTTCTTCGTGCGGTGCGGCGCGATCGCCGCAGTTGAACGAGACAAAGTAGGAATTTACGGTGTCTTCTCTAGTACGTTAGTACTTATATCTCGATGCTTTTAAACTAAATGTATGTTATAAATTGACAGACATACTATTTCTCAAGAATATGTAGTATACTGCTCCCACCAATTTTTATATTTTATATTTCTCAAGAATATGTAGTATACTGGCCCCATAAATTTTTACATTTGTCAAGAATATAATTATACTATACGGCCCACATCATTGTTTTTCATTTCTGTTGTTGTTGTTCACTCGTAAATAAATTAAATTTAAAAATATCTTGTTTTGCTCACCCTACCTGATTCGATTTGACAGCTATGACGTCATAACATGGCGCTAAGTCGATCCTATTCTTATTTGAAACGCATTGTGTTCTGTGTAGGGCGTAGTTAACTACTATTTTGTAATCAGATAAATTACGATTGAAAGTAGTTAAACTACGTGTAACTTAACTACAAACTACATGAAGTAGTTTTTAATTTGATTGCTGTAATCTAGTAGTTATATTTACTAATTAATTGAGTACTAAGAATTTATATTTTGCAATTAAATAAACATGACTAATGTGTTGGAAGTATTGATTTACCAAAACTGAATCTGGCTCAAAAATTTAATTTAAAAATAAAAAGGAATCTTATAAACAATTCATGTATGTTTACTTTCATGAATAATTGAATACAAGGCTTGAAGTCGTAGATGATTGTGTACTTATATTTATTACATAATATTATTATTGTGTTGATTGACAAGTAATAAAAAATCGACCTTTAAATGTGTAGTTATTAAAAGTAATCTCGTAATCGTGATTGTAACTACAATTTATAGTTAGTAATCAAAATGTTTAACTACTTTTCACAATTTTTATAGTAATTTGTAGTTATGATTACTAACGACAATATATAGTCGTAGTTATTAATGTTGAAACCGTTCCTCCTTGCCTGCAGGTGACGACCGTGGACTCTTCATCATCAGACGACTCGTCCGGTTCTTCGGGCAGCGACTCTGAAGAGGAAGATGAAGTACGTACAGACTACAAACGATTTGATATTTGACATGTTTTTTTTATCTTCCGTATAGGGTGTTTGACTGTATTTTTAATGAAGATTTCTCAGAACCCAAAATAAGATAGCCTCAGAATAGATTAGTATTTCTTTTAATTTAGTCTTTTTAAAACTGCCTTTTTTAAATTCATTTTTTAATTATTGTACTCAATAATAACATTCACTGAAAAATATATGGCTAGGCAAGTCCTGCACGTGAGTATGAGTCCAAAAAACCGTGGTAGACCCTTTCTAACTTAGATGTCTGTAATTAGCAATGACCTACAAAAAGCTCAAGTGAATGACTCGACGACCCAGAACCGTCAGGTGAATGTTTTTCTAATCTGTGGTGTATCTATCCGACACTGTAGCACTTTCTATAATTTTTAAATTTTGCAAAATAAATATTAACATTTGTACGCCTAATGGCAAAGCATAGAGACCAACAAAAATGTAACATCTCACACTCATGTGTATCTGTAACCTATGTTTACAAATAAATAAATATGAATCTGAACCAAAGTGACTGGCTAAAAGTGTCGAGGAGAGTCGACCCCAAATGAGATGGGATAAGGCTAGGCAATGAGAGAGACTTAATAATAACATTCATTTGTTTTTGATAACAGTCAAATATCCTGTAATGTGAAATCAAAATAATATTACTTCTTTTCATCTCCAATACATTTAACATTAATTCATTCTCACATTCATTGATTCTATTGCTTTAGATATAGCATTATTTCACCAAATACATAAATGCTTTTCAATGCAAACAACCTATAAAATCGTGCATTTTGAAATCACATTTATTACTTATATTTGAATTCAGAATCTGAGGAAATTGTTAAACCTATTAAAATGAATTAATTAAAAAAATATTTAGAGGCTCCGCATGCCTCTCAGAGATACAGACAGAGTGTAAAGTCCCGCAAACTTCCGTTGAAAAGGGTGGATCCTCCGACCAGACGGATGTTTTGTCTGATCTGGGCAACTGCCCAAGAGATGATTTCGGCCTGTTGTGTATATGTTCAAATCACGCGGAAAACTAATTGCGCGATGGAGGTTTTCTTAGTTCATATGTGACGCCATAGATGTCGCAAAACACAGTATAAATTCGATCGCAATTAAAAAAAACAACTTAAAATGCATTAAAATAAATATATGTAAATGGCATTGGATTACAAATAATCTTAGATCATGAATTCAAGCATAGACTAAATCACCCCCGCCTTCCATAAATCACAATCAATCATACCGAGTGAAATGAGCGCCTATCACAAACAGGGTACGCCACTGAAGCGTGGCCCGGGCAGGCCGAAGGGCACGAAGAACAGTCCGCGGGCCCCCGGGACCCCAGGGACCCCGGGCGCCAAGCCTGCGGGGACTCCAGGCACCCCGGGAGGCAAGAGAGGAAGGCCTCCCGTGCCGCCTGAGCTGCGGCAGCCTGGGATCACGGATATGAAGAAGTTCTGCAAAGCTGCGGGCATACGGTTCGATTATAAGAAACTTGTTGAAGGTAAGTCAGACCAAACAATATGTAACCAAGATTTATGTAACTCATGATTTAAAAGAGTGTCCATGAAGTTTCTTGCACATTCTTCTCCATAGAGATCTACGCTTTGGAACAATTTAGCTTCACTTTTTTTGACTGAACTTTGACAACTCAAAAGTGCCAAATGGTCTATTTGAAATGAATGCTTCTGATTTCTGATGTCCAAAACAAATTTGGATATAGATACTGCTAATTTCTTACTCGATTTATATCAGTTTAAACGTATGCAATGTATTTTTTTCAATAGGGGAAAAACGGGACGTTTTTACCCTTTAGGTAAGGAATCCTAAAAAGAAAAAATACTAGTGCCTATCGACCTAAAGCGCTGTTCTCACCATCCATCTTGACGCACGTCAGTATCAAACAAACAAAATAATAATTATTGACTTACCTCAAGCCTGTTCATTGTCGTTTAGTACAGTGGGAACACCGCAACAGGGTGTACAGCAAGATGGACCGAGAGTACGACGCCTTACAGCCGTCCTAATTGTCATCAGACAATCTTTCCATTATTAAAACTCGAATTAATGTTTGACTTATTCAAAATGTGTCATTTGTTCTAAAACCTCTAAAGAGGTACTTAAAAGAGAGGATCTATACAATATACAGAAAGGTACATAAATACATTAAAGTCAAATTCTCAATCAATGAAATCCTGTCAGGGCAGCGGAATTGTCTGAAAGAGTCACCACGCAAAGGGCAATTCAAGAACGAACACAGATAAATTTTAGTCAGTAAAAGTCTGACACTCAAAAAAAAGATATGTCTTCGAAACTAGTGAATATTAACAAATAAACAGTTCCGTCTTTTTTTGTTATTGTTTTTGGCTTGGTTTACAGACAGAGTGTAAAGTCCCGCAAACTTCCAGACGGATGTTTTGTCTGATCTGGGCAACTGCCCAAGAGATAATTTCGGGCTGTTGTGTTTATATTTAAATCGCGCGGATTTATATTTTAATCGTCCAGTTGCGCAGACACTTAAGATACAAAACTACTTCAATTTTACATCACAATATCCACTAGGAATCACTTTGCGAAATAATTAAAACAGCCACTGAACATTACTCGAAGAAATCCCGACAAAAATCTCTTTCTGATTTATTTTCTTGTACTACCATAGAACATACCATGTTCCAGGTTGCACAAAAAACAAGGAACGCGTTCAGAAGATGTTAGACCTGTTAGTAGCAGCCGGTCTCGACGGCAAGCCCACGCTTGAGAAGTGCCAGGCGCTGAAGAAGGCCAAGATCGAGAAGAAGGAGCAGGAGAAACAAGCTAAGAAGGAAGCCAAGGTCAAGCACAAAGAAGTCGTCGGTAAGTACTGAAGTTGTTGGGAAAAAAACGGTTAAGTGCGAGTCGGACTCGCCTATTATAATACAGGTCACTCTACGATTGGCGCCTGAACAGGGACAACAAATGTAGAGTGACCTGTCATAAGTGAGCTCATCCAAAGACTAAACTAGAGCAAAGTGCATAGAGAAGTATAATTGGAAACAAGACCTTTTCTAATAAACTTTAAGTCATCATCATCTTCATCATCTTCCTGCCCTTGTCCCGTGTTATTTGGGGTCGGCGCAACACGTTTTTTTCTTCCATTCTGTCCTGTCACTCGTCACGCTATCACTAACTCCCTTTTCTTTCATATCACTTCTCACACAATCCATCCATCTTTTCATTGGCCTCCCTCTCCCTCTCCATCCATCCTTTAAGTATTTGTAATAATTAAAAAATAGTGGTGTATATGGGAAAAATATGCGTCACATCCGCGCAAAACGGCCGAACGCTCAGCTTGAAACCGTGGCCTCATGCATAATGCGACGAAATCACAGCGTTAGTTTTCAGCGTGGGCTAGTGGTGGTGTAGACACAAAGACGTCTAAACGTTGTAATGTGCCAGTAGATTTGTGTAGAGTAAGGAAAAAAAGAGATAAAAATGTGCATGTAAACTCATAAATAAAAAATTAGGAGGAAATACATAATTTATATAAAGTGGTAAAATCACGACGCGTCCGTCCATAGCACAAACATGCAACTCAGTTGTGTAGTCTATGGCAATTGATAAAGACACGATTAGATGCGACCGTGATGCTGTTGACAAAGGATATGACGATAATATGGTTACAAAATTCAAAATTTCGAAAAAAATTCGGAGTAGCCATTATGCACTCTCTGTTGTTACATATTGACTTGACGTGCTGACGACAGTCGTGAGGAAGATAAGCTGACGGCTCCTATTTCTGTGAAGGGTCCTGCACCTTCGCAAATCGCCTAGCGTTAGGCATTATTAGGAAATTGTGCTTTATGTGTGTTGTGATTTATTTATTGTATGTTTGCAGCGGACAAGGACAGCTCGGTGTCCCGACGGATGACGCGCGGAGCGACGGGCGTGAAGCCTCGCCAGCGCATCGTGATCTCGTCCGACGAGGAGGACGACACGCCCGCCGCGCGCCGCACGCTCTCCAAGCTCAGGTCTTCTGTCAACGACGACACGGACTCTGACTAGGTGCGTATTGACTAGGGAACACTTCCGTAGCATTATCGGTCAGCAGGCGCCACTAGCACGAGCAAGTGCTGTCGTTGTGTGATCTCCACAAGACGATTCTCCTTCCGTCAGCGTATCGAGTCGCTACAAATCCCCGCGCAGTCTTTGCGAGTTACAGTTACAATTGGATTACAGCGTGTCGAAAAAAAAGAGAATGGGATGAGTGCACTATGAGCTCATCATGTGTCACGGCGTGTCGATATAGTACATACATTTTGATACAAGTGGAGAAAATTTGTCATTAGTATTCAACGACGATTAAAATTACAAAAAAATATAAGTAAACATGAGTGGACGCGCGACTCGTGGGGGTCGTTTAGCGCCCACCCTGATACGATACACACAATCAATTTTGGCGGGGGCGAGCCCATGCTTTTCCGCACTAGTGCAGAAAAGTGCACAAAAAAGGTGTAAAGGCCTCGTCCAACGATTTAGGCGAGGTCTTTGCCCAGCATCGAGAAAGAATAAGCTAATATAAAAAAAAAATTGTATAAAAATAAATTTTCCTCATCATATAACATTTTGTTCCAGGTAACCCTCCCCTGCCTGGTAAGACACAGTACAATACTAGTAGCGGGCAGCCAACCCAGTGACCTCTAGAAAGTGCTTCGACGGAGGTCGGGACTCAGATAGCGTAGTGTTACGTATGCGTGATTACTTCCTACTAATGTTAGTGTTTTGCGTCGGAATTAGCGGTGTGTGTGGCGGCGTAGCTCAAATGTAAGGCGGCGCGATGGGATGGGGTAGCCAACGGTGAAAAATCGAAAGAAATAATGTCACAGACTTTTTTTATTGTTTAGCAACACCAATTTCTAGAAAAAACAAGTTTTCCAACCTCATGTTTGTTTTTAGACAATATTTTATACTTAACTACAAATAACACTTGTAAGAAATCTTTCACTGACAACAGCATCAAAATTGCTTAACATGGCAGTTATTAATATTTTAAATATTTATATGAGGAAGAGTTGGGGTTTTATCTTAGTTGGGAAATCATCCAATGACTTCTCGCGCTCTAAACCGGAGCGCGAGGGCGTGTCAGACTTTAACTGACTAAAATTACTGCTATGTTCCTTCTTTGCCTTGTGTCCCAGGACCCCGGGGTTCCCTTTCACAAAGCGGATCACGGACAACCCATGGATGAAGAGTTGGGATGTGGTGGGAATGAATATCTCGCTCTTTTGTACGCGCGTAACCTAATGACGGTGACGTCACATTTCAATTTGTACATCCTTTTTCTGTTAGTTGACACTTTCCCCTTCTACCTGGTTTGAAAGGTTTCTAACTTACTGAATTTTGAACCAATTTAAAAAAAATCATAAAGTTAATTTTTAAAACACATAATATAATATAAGAAAAAACAATATCCCAATTGTCACATAGAGAACTAGACTGTCATCTATATATAGGGTGACTGGCTATTAGTGTACGATACTTAAACACGTGATTGTGCTCATGATAACAAACAATTTTTATTATAGGAACAAAGCCAAAATCGCGAAAAAAATATCAGCTGTTCAGTACATTACGCAAACATAAATGTACTGAACAGCTGATTTTTTTTCGCGATTTCAAATTTGTTCCCATAGTAAAAGTTGTTGGTTATCATGTGCACAATCAGGTGTTTAAGTATCTTACACTAATTACCAGTCACCTTATATATAAAAAAGGAAAAACTGACTGACTGACTGACATATAAACGCACAGCCGAAACTACTGGGACTATGAGCATAAAAATTTGCACAAGGTTTTTTTTTATGACGTAGGTGTGCACTAAGAAGCGGTTTTTGGAAATTCAACCTTTAAAGGGGTGAAATGAGGTTTTATAGTTTGTATGAAGAAACCTACTATCACATGGGCGAAGCCGCGCGCAGAGTGACACTCCAACCAAATGCAATAACATAGAACTACACTCGGTAGAAGTATTATACTCCATTCGTAACAAGATTGGAAATTTAAACATACCTTTTTACTATCCGTTCAACCGATTTTGACTTGAATTCCGTAGGCATAAGGATGAAATCAAAAGCAAAAAAGTGGTTACAATACCAACTATTTACTGCAGCCGCCATTTATCATATCACCAACGCAATAAAAATCAAAATCGCTTGAACGTACAGTAAAAAATGTTTGGTAAAATTTCTAATCTTAACGCGAATGGAGTATAGGCATACAAGTTAAATAAAGAACATTCTAAGAAAAGGGTTACTGTTGTTGTGTCTATAATATCTTATTAGACCAGAAATTTTCGTTCTAAACTCCGTTCAACCCCAACTCCAACCCCCCCTTAAAACATTGTCAATAAATCTGTCTTATTTTAAGTCGTGATGAAATTCAAGACAATAGGTAGAATTTATTATTGTTTCTTAAAGGGGTCACGTGACTGTGATTGTGTATAAGTTCCATAAGGATCTATAAGTAAATAGTTTGACATAAAATGCTGTATGATCTTATTCCATCGCGTCGTCAATACGTGCTGATGATTGGACTTAGCAGTCAGCATGTCTAGTGCAATGAATGAAGTAGCAACAATAAATTACGGTCAATGACAATAGAGGATACAGTTGCATAATTTATGAGCAGTCTTTATTAGGCGTAGAGTAGGGATAGGTGGTTCAGTGTTAAGGGATAAACGACCTTATTGTAAGACGTTTCTTTGAAAATGACTCGATAAACGCCTTTCTTTACTCTGCAATTTCGATTAGACTATTTTTTTGAGGTGTTTAATCGTCAACTAACTTCTCCCGCTCAGATTTTCACTGACTAAGACCCATCTGTGTTCCTTCAATTGCCTTTTGCGTTCCAGAAATACGGCTATCCTTTCGATCAATCCTTCAGCCCTATACTTCAATTGAACCATACGATGTAGAGAATGGATTGAGCGTTCCCCAAACAGGTTTGAAGTAAATTCGGGCAGAAAAGTGTAAGGGATCAAGCGATAGCTAGTTATTCTTAAATTTAACTTGGCCCTCATCGCAGGCTTGCATGAGCAGATGAGTTCTGTATAGATACAATGTCAAATCAAAGGTTCGTCCCAGCGACGCCCTAATCCGACATCAGTACCCCACAAGGGCTACCCTTAGTGCTTAGTCGCATATAATAAGTAATAAACTTATTCGCATATAATAAGTAGTAACCCTGCTTTGTAATTTCATATAAGCAAGTCTAGTTGAGCAGACGACAACCTCATTGGTTGACCTGCTGATAACACTTAAAAAAAAGTCCAATCTTTTAATTAAGCCAGTGAAATTATAAAGTGTTTATATTTATCTATTCGTACCTTGAGCAGTGGTGGCCGAGTGGTGACGGCCCCGTCTTACAAGTTGTAGGTCGCGGGTTCAAACCCGCGTGTAATTTATTTCATCACCACTGCTCTCAAAATGGTCTAGGAAAACATCGTGAGGAAACCGGCATGTCCTAGAACCAAAAAATTAGAAGACATGTGATATCCACCAACCCGCACTGGGCCCGCGTGGTGGATTACGGCCCATTCCCTCTACTAGAGAGGAGGCCTGAGTCCCAACAGTGGGAACATTAAAAGGCTGATTATGCTTATATGCTTTATGCTTATATTCGTACCTCAAAAAAAGTGTTGGCCGCAAATTCACGTAGTAATTTTTTACAGTGCTGAATTTCATGAGGGTATCACTCAGTCCATTCTTTTTGTCAATGAATTGAGCAATACTGTTCCATTTTCTTTAAATGAGAAACATTTCAGTAAACATGTTTCTAGAAACGACTGAGAATTTGATGGTGTTTCGGTTTTTGTGTTTTGACGCTGGCAGTAAATATTCCTCTTAGTAAAGAAACAAGTATCGAATCGAGGTTTAAGGAACAAGTTCATTTTGTCATGCTTACTACGTGAGTGAGAGTAGTGATGTCTTGAAGCGGTGGGTCGAGGAATTTTCAAGGAAATGACTTAGAATACAGTTGTCAGCGAAGAAAAATGCTAAAAGTGAAAGTATAGGAGAAGATATAATTTATAAATCGACCTTTATTTGAGAGAAATTAAAGTTTATTTTGCGATGAAATTAAAGGAGTTTTGAGGCTAAAATTTTAACTCAAATGTTTCTTTAATTTCGTTATTCTGTGTTCTATGTTCCCTCGAGTAGAGGTGGAGTTATTTACGACAGTTTGTATTAATAATATTGCTTTTATGATAAGTGTCACTAATATTGTCCACTGATGTCGTCATTACATAATACTGGCGCGCCAACATAGCTTATACTAACCCTTAAGTAACTGAAAACATATAAGCACGACTTACACCAACGATCGCGCGACTGGTCGCATCGGTGCGCATTCTGTAATGTGTCGACCAACATCATCATCATCATCCTTTTACCCGACAAACGTCCATAGCTGGACTTAGACTTCACACAAGTGTAGCCACAACGATCGGTCCTATGCAACTCGCATCAAAAAGACTCCCGCGATCTATATCAGGTCATCCAACCCATCCCAAAAACCAGCGCTAGTGTGAACCCTTCGCAGGACATTACCCACCTTCTTTCCTGCACGTCAGGTGTAACTGGGTAGTTGGGCATGAAGGGCAACACAGGGTACAGGTGTACCTTCCACGATCTGAACTTAGTTCATGACAAAGTTGTTCATGTGCGAGTAGCTACTTACTGGCCAAACAACATTTTGAAAGAAAAGGTGTGCTATCTCTGTGTGCGTGCATATTCGAATATGAGAACTACTACAAAATAGTACACACTACAAAATTTCCCGCAATATATTGCAGAGTTCGTTCCGATGCGCTCCAACGCGTGCCGCTCGGTGGAAATTGTACATAACACTTCAGTGGATACTCGCCTAAAACAGCCCTGCGTTCAAAAATGAGGTTAGAGTTAACTTTAATGACGTCATCAGGGTAGATACTCTACGCTCGCATTTTTGAAAGCGAACGTAGAGTTCAACTGTCAATGTCAAGTCGTGTCAAGCAAGTTATTGCCGCTTACATCAACCTACCCTGCTCGGAGTTAGAGTTAGTTGGATTAACTCTAGGGTAGCTACTCGAGTTATAAAAGAACGACCCTGGGTTGCAACTCGAAGCATTTTTGAACGGTTGGAGTAGCGACTCTACTCTGGTTATTTTTGAACGCAGGGCAGAGGTTTCCTATTTCATTTATAAGACTACAAATTGTAGCATATTGACTATAATCGCAATATTCACAACATATTCGATCTCTCATAAATTGTATTATAAAAAGAAAATACTGCGATTGAAAAACACTAGTCATAATCATATCGAAATTAACGATAAAAGACAAATCGGCATAATTCTATTTTTTTTTTAAATCAGGCAGCTTTATTTATTTCTTTAAAATGTTAAAATTGGAAAGGTTTTTAGAGAATTGTGTGAATTATGGAAGGGAAGGCGGTCCCTTAGTGAATACGGATATACTTGTAGGACTAAAACCCCTCGCCTACTTTTAAGTAGTGGTAGTGACGCTTAAGGCACTCAATACTGTTCATTTGTGCCTATAATACTATTAAAAAAACTATATATAATTCTATGTGTGTGAATCTTACATTAAAGTAATAATTTTCATTTAATAGCAGAATGTGTTGTATTTTGATTGGAGTCAAATTTTATACTCTAGTTTATGTAACAAATAATATTAATTATTATTAATATCAATAAATTGGTAACACCAAGACGTTTATTAAATTTAGATGTTGTATATATTAAAAGAAAATACATAATATTGTGTGTCCTGCGTTATTTTTGTACAGTTTTGAGATTGGACAAGATTTGTATGACGTCAGCTTTGTAAATATGCGAGCGCGTGAATGGGGGAAAGAGAGATGCGATGTTAGAGCAGGGGAGCGTTATCATTGTGTTACTCTTACGAGCGAGATAATCCTTTTTTATGTAAACAGTGGTGCGAGACGACCAATTTTAAGTACACTATCATTTGCAGACTTTTAATGCAAGAAATGAGTCTACTTGCTTTTATGAGCAATAGGATTTTTTTAATGTGATGTTTTTTTTTTATAATTAATTCTTTATTGACAGCTAGGAGTTATACTTAGCCGAAGAACGAATTTATATTTTTTATTTATTAATTAATGGGACTTAAGAATCTCAGTGAACGCAATGCTGGACGTAGGGAGTCTTGTGTTCAATCGAGTAGATGGCGCAAAATTAAAAAGATTTTCATAATACCCTGTTTAGTGTATCGGTGTCCTTATAAAGTATAATAGCTGTATAATTTAACAGATGAATGTTAGCATCGGTTATATTAAATCGCCTTAATCATACACCAATAATGCAATACTTTTACATTTTAAAATATTAAGTACTTTTGAGAGAACGTTTTTATGGTGTGACAAACGCCGCAATTTACGAAATCATTTATTTTAAAATTATTTTTTACGCGTGGAAATTATTTGTCTTAAATATATGACGCTGGCGTTCAAAATGTTGAAAAAAAAATAGTATTTTTAAAACGACATTGCTTATAAAATACGGAAAGTGATTTTTAATGAATGATATAAATGCGGAAAGTATCACAATATCATTAAAAATATATGAGTTGTACATATTAGACGTAGACTAGAATTAAGTTTTATTATTAATTTTAAGATGTAATAGATATTTGTATTTGTAAGATATATTTAGATGTGTTTCTTTTACCATATAACATATAATTAGTGGCCACGTTAATTAGGCTTTTTTATTATATAATTAGTCTTGACTTCCGCCTTCACCGCTAAAATCTTTTTGAGAGAGTGTCTAAATAAGGTGCAGTGTTCGACGGTACTTTTTAAAACTTAGTTTGATTTTAATGGAAAATAAATCGTATTTAAAATAATCATTATGCTCATTAAAGGTCATAGCTCATTAGAGCCACCCGATACCCGACCAGCACCACCTCGCCACGAGCGGTTAGTATTCTTTGTATAGAGTACTATGGATCTAAATCCACTCCGAAGCGACTCGCCCGCGGGCTGACCACGCGTGGAGGGCGAGTGGCCCACTCGGTGGTCACCCGTTGCTCGCACGCTTGCCTTGCGTTGCCTACACGCTGGTCCCGAATGCATTGTGTGCTGTCTGCGACTGGTTCACGCGCGAAGACTATGCACTGGTGAAACACCGCACCCTTATCCGACAATCCTTGATAAATTACTAATCTATTTACGGATAACGCAATGTCCACTCCTTGAATGCATGACGTTTACTGGTTAACAACACGGTGTCAACCCGTGGACCACCTGTCGACAACTAGTGGACACCGAGTGATGAGGGTACCGGTCGGGTGTCGGGTGGGTCTAATGAGCTATGACCTTTAGGGTCCACTCAAAGACCGGCATGGAAACGATTTCAGCAAACTTTAAAAAATAGTTTTATCACAGGTCTCATACCGTATATAATGTCGAAACGACAGATGGGCTTTCCTTAAAAGGGGTCATTGTACTCATCAATGTGAACCAGTTTTACTACGCGACTAACCCTGAAATCACGAAAAAAAATCAGCTGCTCCATATATTTTGATTTTTTTAACATAAATGTATGGAGCAGCGGATTTTTTGGGTTCACGTAGGCGTTGTGTTTTGAAACATAACGCCGTCGTGCAATAGAACGACTATACCTAAGACCGACCTAAGCAGCTTCTTTGCAGCGTAGCTCTCATTCAGCCTGCTCAAACCGATTCCGTGTACGTCTAAGACAATCATAGATATTTATTAACCGCTGGAGAACCTAAAAAAAAAAATGTAGAACTTTTTATGCTCAGCTGATATTTCAAGCGTTTTCTTATGAATCTAAACGGTTCATACGACTTTTTAGAGGTTATTAGTTGGTGAAACTTCACATCAACTTCGTATCGATATCAAAACATATATAAATCAAATAAAAGATATCATTCTCCAGGTATAATTTCAATTTAATACTAACTTGAAGAAAGAAGTATAAATTTAGACAATCATAGTATTATCGCGATGCTCGTCAGGACTGTGAAGTTTCGCCGACGAATCGAATTTGAGCCTTGTAGTATGTGGCCTATTTAGCGCGGCCAAATTATGTTAGTCACCTATATTATATTAAAAGTATATTATATTAAGTATAAGAGGACATGCTTTTCGCCGGCACACAATGTTTTTTTTATTTATAACTAATACTTTCCTTGCCAATACATGAGGCATATAGTTTTTTTTTTCTTATTTACTCCATTTATAGGCGTATTATACCGAATATGTGATGGGAAGAATATAATAAACATTTTGTTCATAATTGGCAGGATGACGAGAAAAAACATTGTATAAAGTTTAAAAATATTCATCTCATATGAAACTTCTGGTAAGGTATACTTTAGGGGTCGTTTCATACCGAAATGGCAGCGGCTGGCAACGAAGCAGCGAGCACTTTTAGAGTCAAATAGTTTTAAACTTTATCTACATCCTTAAAAGACTAGTAGCGCTTGAAAGGTTCAAAAAGTGGGCGTCTTATCAGTAGCCCCGCCAGCGCGGCTGCCAGGGACCGGCTCCATTGGCCTCTTCGCGTGTCTACCGGTCGTTGCCATTTCGTTGTGAATCGGCCCTAAGAGTTAGCACAAGTCGATCAATCGTTTATCGAAGATATTGATCGACATCGATCAAGTAAGTCCTAAAATTCCAAAAACAACTGCATTTAAACCATTATGTTATAAGTTAAAAATAAATCAAACGACAATGACGCTCAATCTCCGCCAGTTATGGACAAACTGTTTTACATGGCAATTTATATTATTATTACAAGGAAAATGTGAATCGAAACATGTACACCTGGGTAAATTATTTTGTGATTATTTTTTGAATCACCAGCAGCCTTAACCAAATGTAAGCCGGAATAGATTTGATTTGAAAAGACATACAAATGTATGGAAAAGCTCATTAGATTGGATGGCAATAAACCTTGATAGTAAAGTTCCTATATGTAATCTTAACTGTTCCGCTTATATTTGGAGATACCTCCCTTTTAAACTTGAAATAAAACATATTATGCCAATGAGTTATGGAATGTTTCAGTTCATAAATATGCAAGTAGCATGCATGCCATAGTAACATATTCCAATCAGAACGTGTTATGGCTCAGTACACTACAATCGCTATAGGATGGTGCGGATGACAGCTGTCAGATTCATACAATGTAGCTACCTATCCTTTTCTTTCATCTTAAAGATGTATACTTTCGTCCTGCTGTCATCCTACCCATGCTAGGTAAAAAGACCTTTATAGCATGCCAGCTACTTGCATACTTTTGTGCTAGATACAGGCATGTATATTTCGGCCTTTTGGGAAGTTTTTGTGTGAAGGGATGAGGCTGTAGTTTTAAGAAGGGTATGGAACTATAAATACATAACAAGTTTTGAAATCAAATACAACAAAAAAAATACATTCAGCCGAACATAGAACCTCCTTCTTTTTGAAGTCGGTTAAAAACGAATGAATCAAATGTTGTGTTTACGAGTATTTTCGCAATTGGGTATTCAATTAGGTATACCAAAATATATAGTATACTATTATTGTATTATAGTTTGTAGTAAACAACAAATAACACGAGTGGTGAGCAGTGGGGACATTCGCCATTTCTTTTTTACGCGCGTAAACTAACAGCGGTGTCGTCACATTTCACTTTGTGCATCCTTTTTCTGTTGCTTGATTTCTTCTTCTACCTGATTTATTATAAAAGGTTTATAAAGTTAATTTTAGAAACAAATAATAAAAACATTCAAGTACCCAATTATTTTTAATTTGTGAGACATTTCAGGGTATCTTTAGATTAATATCATTAAGAGCTGAATTAAATTCTCCTTTCTATTTTACTTGCAAAACTTGTCTTTTAGCAAACGGGCCAGTCCATTTTCACAAGGGTCAGTCCACTTTCACTAAGACAAGGCTATTTTATTCAAGCACACAATACATCTGGTTCTGTAGAAGTCATTCTCGGTGTTAGCATTTCACGTTCATAAAAGCAACACAAAGCCAACTGACATGCCCCTCCGAGATGAATTCATTTAGGAACGCGTGTGCGAAAAGTCTTTACAACCGGTTAGACTCCAGAAGTCCCGAATGAATTTGATATTCCGGTTTCAGAGAACTTTTGAAATCAAACAAGTTTCTCACACATTGTCCTTTTACCGGTTCTTGTTTAAGGAAAGTACGTTTTTTAATAATATTGCTTTTTCATTGAGGAAGAAAGAAAAAAAGCATGTATATTTGGCTCACAGACACAATTAATGAAAAAAATATTATGTAGAAACTGTTTTTTTTAAGTGTCGAGTGCCCACACCCTTCTTCAAACGATGGTAATGTAAATAAAATTTATTGGATTGTGATCGAGAAGTAATGTATTAAAATTCTAAATTGTCGTACGTATGTAAGCGGACTTTGGATGTCGGTTAATTTTTAACGTTATTATCTTTGTCATAAGGTTGAAAATTGATCGACCACAAACGTTCGCGGGAGGTAAACCAACCAAAGATACGGGTCAACCACTTTACAACGTTATTTTTTATGGAATAAGGTTGAAATTTGATTGATCAGGGATCTTCGAGGTTGTACATTGTACATATTCGCGTAACTTGCATTGTTAGTATGAGTGCGAATATGTGGGCATTTTCGATGTGATGACCGATGTATATTATTTGCGTAAGAAAGTTTTGTATAAATACATTAATTCGGATATAGAATGCCATATTGTGATTAGTTCGTTAGCTACACGAAATATTTTTCAAATAAAAATATCTATGTATACATTATTTTAATTGTTTTATTTGGAAAGGCCCCATATTTATGTATTCATATTCTAATACATTTCTTGCGTAAATATTGTGATTTATCCTTAAGGTAAATTAAATTCACCAAAATTACCAAAGTATAGCACTATATAGGGTGTAAGGAAACTAAAAGGAAGGAAGGTAGGAAGGGTGTAAACTTTAAGGGTTTGCTCAGTTGAAGAAACAGAACAACCTTCCACAAGATTTTTTCAGGAAACGAAAAAAAAAATCGGCCTCCATAAAAAATTATAAACTTGATTGAACTGTTTGTATGGAGAGACATTGTTATGGCGCCGAGTGCTGCACTGAAAAATTTCCACGTGAATCTAATGACGTTTTTCAATGCGCTTACGAAGATATAAATAAACTGGGATTATCACGCGACTCGTGGGTGTTGCTTAGCTCCCAACCTGATACGATATCTACATACAATCAATAAGGTATTTTACTCTATATGAGAAAAATTCTAAAAATATGTTATCTTAAGCTTAGGTAAAATGCAGTCGGTAAATGTTAGTTTTAGTTCATTGAATAACAAAATAAATTTTAAAATTCAATTCAAAGTTTTCTGTTTTTATTATCTGTTCTTTATCGCCTTGAAAAAGTAGCCACCATGTTATTACGTTATTAGGCTGTGTAAACTAAAGTGACAGCTGTCAACTGATCGGCCATACTGAGCGCATTTGTTTACACAGCCAACTGACGTCACGACCAGAGTAAATATGGCGTCCGTTGCTTTCTACATTTTCGTCAAATACGCGCGAAATTTGAAAATGTAAATTTTAAATGCATTTTTAGGGACTTAATAAAAATTTTGTGTTCTTTTTAGTGGTTTATTAGCACTATAGAATCTAATTGAGACACTTTTAAAAAATGAGTGTATATATACCCTATTGTGGCGGGGGCGAGTTCGCGCACTTTTCCGCTTTAATGCGGAAACCAGTAATTGGTGAGCCTAAAAGCGGTAGGGATAGGAGCGGGTTTTCGAGTAATACCTACTTGAATCTGCGTATAAATATCGTTTTCTTGGGCCGAACTAACATTGGTACAAGTTACGATCAGTATTATTTTTATGTATTCTAAGCGTAATAGAACCGAGGGAGCCCCGCTGGATGGACGAGGCGATTAATTGTAATTTTTATCAAAATAAAGTAATAGTAGTAACAGTAAATTCATGAGGTACATTGAACAAACAAAGTAATGCCACTAGTTTTTCCGGTCTAGTTCGAGTGGCCCCACTGGATAGAAACACATTTATTGTGCGCACGTTAGCTGTAGCTAAGGGCTTTATCACACTAGCGGTTTGCGAGCGGCTGCGGGGCGGGGCGGGCGCGCAGCGAATGCGTCGCGATCACGCCGCGGCTGCACAGCGAAGACGTCGCGGATGCATGGCAAATTCGCAACGAAAAACAAAAGTTTTCAAGGCGTGTTTGTAGCAAGTTAACGACGTATACACTCAATAACAAAATGGATTCCGACGAGGAGACACTGCTGTTGGCTTTGTTACTTCGAAGACGCGCCGGTGACCCGCACCTCTTTGCCGGATCTCGTTACCCGTCCGCAAAAATTCGCTGCGCATGCGCGGCGTGTTCGCTGCGCACCCGTAACGTATTCGTTGCGCACCGCTTCGCTTTGAGGACGCTCGCAATCCGCTATTATGATAAGGCCCTTAGGAGTGGAACTCCCAGCGGAATCTTTCTCGATAGCTACAACCTAGGGGTCTTTAAGTCAAGAATGAATAGGTTACTGTTAGGTGATCCATCGTCGACCACATCTCTTATCAGGTGAGATAGTGGTCACATAAGGCAAATATTTAATAAATCACAATTATTCTTGTCCGGATTTCCCATTGGAATTAATATTTTAGCAAACACAATTGATTTTTCATTGCTTATTTCCCTGTGATGATATTATTATTTTCAGTGGGTTAATTGTATGAGTGTTTGGAATTTACTCTTCGGCTGTAAGGCTGTGGTCAGACCACGCAAGTTTGACATGATCAAATTGAACAGTTATTTATATTAATAGGCTATTATGTGTAGGTTATTATTTTCCTTATGATGGTCAGTCATTTTAGAAACTAATATAATGAGTTAAACTTCGAAATCGGTTTTATATATGAAAATAACTTAAAATGGAACAAAATATTTTTTTCAATACACTTACTCGATATCCCTATCGCTTTTCGGCACGCAATGTATGTTTGTTTTCCGTACTAGTGCGGAAAGTTCACGAGCTCGCCCCGCCGCAATTTATTACATGTATCAGGCTGGGCGCTAAGCGACCCCTACTAGACGTGCGTCAACCCCCGTTTATTTATTTCTTCGTAAGTGTATTAAAAAACGTCGTTTGATACAAGTGGAAAGGCACTGCAGCACTGGTAACACCCTCGTCTGCGGCTCGGACCGCCTCGGTTGCAGTAACAAACTTTCTCCACTTGTATCAAAATGTACTATTTTCTACTCTTCTGGGGCCGTTATACGAAGTGCTAATGTCAACAGGATTCCGTTGTGTTAGGAGGACTCATAGCGGAACAATGATGGTTTTAAACGTCAAAGTAGGGCCACTGATCTGAATTGCAATTTAAAAACTTATATTGTTTTTTTTTTTGAGGTGAGATACCATCCAGTGAGTTCTCTCGCTCTAGGGTGGAGCGCGGGGCGTGTTAGAATTTTACTGAGTTTAAACAACACTTTTTTCCGTTTTCGCATACTTATCGGTACTTGAAGTATTTACCTCTAGGCTGACTTTTAATTCTTTAAAAATCTTTCAGGGGGTTGAAAGTACGGTACTCATGTACGCCGACTACTTTCAGTATTGGCCAAACCTTGAAATGGCAAAAAACCAGCTGGTCCCTACATTATTTCGAGTGATTTGAACTGAAACGCACTGAACAGGTACCTATGCTTTTCCATAATCCAGAATTGATCACACAGTAAAAGGGGTGAACGAACTTTCAGATAGGCCTGCATTTGCTATACAAGTTTTATTATGTAATTACATTGTCTGCATCGGTATTACAAAGGTTCCCTTGGCAACCAGCGGGCATTTGAACTCGCGACCTATCGATCGACTTGCTACCAGACGCCTTTGGTCGATAGTCACTGCATTCAGATGTAGGTTTTCCGAATTTAACTCATGCACACACAAAATAAAAGATAAGGAGAAGGAAACAGAAAATAAGTCCAAAGGTGATGCTTATTTCTATAGAAATCTCTTCCAGAATACTTGCGAAAGGAAAGTTGGAAAAATAGAGATGTAGACACCGTGTGTAAGAGTATTAGTAAAATAAGTACACACAAAATAGTTATCAATAAAATAATATAACATAAGACATGCAATTAAAGATATACTATCATAATTATACGACATGTGCGAAACCTGAATATAGTTTGTTCAGAATCAGTAACTGAATCGATTCCAATAATTTTTACACCATTTTAATTTTTTTTCCAAAAATATTTAAAAAAGATCACAAGTTGGACACCACCGACACTAAGTACAACACAGGTCACGGTAGGTTATAGCGGACATTAGACACTAGCGCACAGCTGGAGGCGGAAGTAAAACAACCCCTCAGTCGCTCGGGTGGCCCGGTGATCATGTATTTGTGCAGCCAACCAGGTAACATAACAAGCTTATAACTTCGTGATTTTTCATCGTACAGTTATGAAATTTTGTACACAGATTCTTTACATAAAAATAATAGACACGTGTTTCGGGTTTCGCATATATCTACTAAAACTAATATTGTATACATAGAAAATACAGACATAAGACTTGTACTATTTCTTTTTTTTTTTTTTTTCTTTGGCAACTGATCCGGTGTCGACTATTTTGGCCAGTGTCATTTGGTGACGGCAAGGTGAGCCGTCGAACTTTGCACTTTGTAGTAGATCTAAGATGTTATTGGCAGGTTACAGATTAATTTTATTGTCATTTAGGAATTTGTATAGGAGTTGGACAACTTTAGGAGAGAAATTCGTCAATAGGGAATGGAAGTTAGTAGGAAGGGATATTTTAATTTTGGAAAGCATTTGGTACAAGTCGAGGGAGTGGGAGTTTGAAGGACAAGAAAAGAAGATATGGTCCAATGTGCCATCATCGAGGCCGCACTCGCACAAAGAACTGTCACGAACGTGAATTTTATGGAGGAAAACTGGACTACTGCAGTGGCCGAGTCTCAATCTGCACAAGGATGAGACCGTTCTTTTGGATAGTTTGGGACACTTAAAAAACCAAGGTTTCCGCTGGATGTCAGGCTGGATGCTGGCGTAGTACTATTTCTTATTCTGTGACATAAGTAATAAATACTCTTACTGTTTTAAAGTTAAAAGAGAATCGTTTGTCTTGTATCATTGGTATGGTCATATGAAGAGGGGGATGAGACACATGTTAAAGAGTTATGAGTAGGTAGGTATACATGTGGATGGATTGTGTGAGGAGTGATATGAAAGAAAAGGGAGTAGGACAGAATGGACCCCAAGTAATATGGGACAAGGGCAGGAAGATGATGATGGTTTATTCCCTCCCAGACGTGTGATGTATTGTCATTTGCTTTCAATTAATGCAACGTAGTCACGATACGCAGCATTGAATGGTTAAGTATGGTCAGCAAAAGAAATTGGTATCGTCATTCTCATTTCAGTCAAACGTCCACTGCTAGACAAAAGCCTCCCCCAAGCATCGCCAGATCAACCGCTCCTGTTCTTCTTGCATCCAGATTCATGCTGCCTCACCAGGTCATCGGCCAACTTTGTGGGAGAGAACTTCCAACTTTTAGTCTTTCAGTTCACGAAATTGGTATGCTGAAAATTCTTTTTTATATTTGATGGTTGGTGTTTTTTTTTCTGTTTAATTATGCTCGTTTTTTTTTTTAGACGCAGGACAGATGGCTTTTTAGGGGCCCAGCAGGGCCGAAGTCTATTGAGGCCATAGGTTGACTTTCGAAAAGGAAACCTCTGGTCATAGAACACAAGGGCAAATAAGGAACATAGGTGTGGTTTTAGTCAGTAAGATCAGTGGATTTTTCCCCACCTTAAAAACAATAATAATATAATATAAAACGTTTATTTACTCATCACAAAGTTACTTATTGCTAACAATTTAGAATTTGCACACCGAGGTTTATTAACTAAGTGAGAGGCTGGTGCCTGAATTAGGTTTCCATAAGAACCTGTATTACAGGTCACCAGGTCTCTCCCGCAGCCACAGTACTTTGGTACCTATAAGCTAAACATTGTTTCACAGTTTAGAGAAGTTATTCAAAGTTTAAATCGATAAAAACAAAATACAAAAAATAAAAAAGAAAAGCAAAAGGAGTTAAAATATTTAGGAAAATAGCAAAGATTTTTTTTTTTTTGAGTAACCAGGGAAGCAAGAGGGAAATATTTATGATTGTGCTGGTGTGTTAAGTTAGTGGAGTGGAATGGTGCTTGTGTAGAAGGGAATAAGATTGTGTATTGTGCTTGTGGAGCGAATATAGTAGCGGGTATAATGCGCAATGATAAAAGAGTAGGAAAGCTGAGGGGAACAATGTTTTATTGAATGAGCTTGGCGAGTCAACTTAACAATTTGTCCTTTACAAATGGTTTTGTCGTAGATTTTATTATTACGCATAAAATACATGTAGGTAGTTATGTATGCTTATCTTTGCTTCTTCTTCTTCTTTTCATGTCGATGTACTCTAACTATTTTTTTTTCTGACCAGTATTTGGCAACCTCTACGGCTCTGTTATTGGCTTCGTATAGATCCTGAAAACTGCAGGTGGTTGTGCAGGATGGACAGCATAGCAAATGACGCATGTCCTGTGCAGCGGCTCCACACTGGCACTGTGTTAGAGATGGGTCGAGGAAGCTCCATTTGGCCAAATTGTTTTTACATTTCTCTCTCTTATCTTTGCTGACTGTACATTAATTTCTCTTCTTTCCTCTTCGTGAACTCATGTTTTAAAATAATATTGAAATGCGTAATTGGGCTCCGTGTCTTTGTTGAACCTTAAAATGTAGGTTTAGGTTTGGCTATTGTACCTAAGTGCATGAGTAATAGAAGGATAATTACGAATCTTTAAAGGTACCTAGGTTTAAATCATTAGTAAGTGAACTATGTAGTGTTCTTAATGAGTAATAAATTCGTTAAACCTAACCTAAATCATTGATGCCAGGAGTTACTAATAGTGAGATCATTCGATCGTGTGTTGTTTTTTGTGAACATTTCAAAATTTACAAACTACCAACACTTTAGTCTCCTTTCTCAGATATATAAGCTTTTGGGTAAAGTCTTGACTAACCGGCTTACCCGTGAGCTTGATGAAGTCCAACCCATCAGGCAGGTCGGTTTCCGCGGTGGATATTCCTCCATCGACCATATCCACACACGGTAACGCAGCTGATGGAGAAGAGTCAAGAATATAACCAGTCGCTGTGCTGACAAAAGCCATTTGTCGATTACGAGAAAGCTTTAGACAGTGTCGAGCACTGGGCCGTGGTCCACGCTCTCCGTCACTGCACATCAATTCCTGTTACGTGGATGTGCAACGGGAACTATACACCTCGGCAGGCTCGGTCACTCTTCAGGTCCGAATGCATACTCTATTTAAACCCGTGTTGATAAAGCGTGGTGTGAGACAGGGCAATACCATTTTACCGAAACTTTTCACAGCACTCTTATAAGACATTGTGAAAACTTTAAATCTTTTGGGACTTATCAAAGGCATTTTATTTCGTTTATCATTAATTCTTACTCTTAAACTATTACGGACTAGGACATAAATTAAAACTTTTGTTATTTTACAGGTGGCGATTTGCCTCTATACTATAGGTAAGGGCTGAAAGCGCCCTTATGCGTACTGCAACCGCCCGGCTGCTGCACGTTTACCATGCCGCAGTCGGCCGGTTGCAGCTTACTGCAGTCCGACAACAAGCGCCTAAATTGAAAACGTATCTGGCTGCCGTGCGTTTGTATGCCAGTGATGCGCTATTCAATACCGAATTGAACACGTGGTACTTGTGACGTTGCCGTCCTGTTGTCGACCGTTCGCCGCACGGTTACCGCACCGCGCGCTTTGTTTGAAAAATACGATCGTCCATACGCAGTACGATTAAAGGTCATAGCTTATTAGAGCCACCCGACACCCGACAAGCACCACCTCGCCTTGAGCGGTTAATATTCTTTGTATAGAGTATTATGGACATACGCTCACTACATTTACTCCGGAGCGCCTCGCCCGCGGGCTGATCATGCGCGGAATGCGAGTGGACCACTCGATCGTCACCCTTTGCAAGGCAAGTGTGTGATGCCTTGCGTTGACCACGCGCTTGTCCCAAATAGATTATGTGCTGTCTGAGAGTGATTCACGCGCGAAGAATATGCATTGGCGACACCGCACCCTTCTTCGTCATTCCTTGATAAACCACTCATCTATTCGCAAAGTCCACTCATTGACTACGTGACTTTTACTGGTTAACAACACGACGTCAACCTGTGGACCACTTGACGTTTCCTGGTTGTTACGCGGCATCCAAGCGTGGACCACCTGTCGATAAAGAGTGGACAGCGAGCGATAAGGTGGTGCTGGTCAGGAGTCGGGTGGGTCTAATGAGCTATGACCTTAATGCACCGCATCCGCATCGTAGCAGGCCGTCAAAAAACGCATAAATTGAAAACGCCCTAATGAAAAGAAATTGAATAGTTATCCAATATGAATCAAACATGAAGTTGAAACATCAAAGGCGTTTGGCAAGGGACTTTTAAAGAACTTAATGCCAAAGACCCCATCAAGAAGCAACAATCAAGGGTTGAAGTATTTTCTTTACGAGTCGATGGTTAACTCCTTGGATTGTTTGGGCCTAGTAAGTTTGCAGCATCGGAGACCTCAAGTGAAGGTGTATGGGCACTTGAAGTACTCCAACGTGTTGCTCATGTCCAAAACAGAGGAACCGAAGTTACATTAGGTATCCGACTGGTTTTTAAAAATCATTTTTACCGCATTTTTAAGTGACCTACTTCTTGCTGATTGTCTGAAAAGATTAATCTCGTTAAATAATATTCGGTTTTATCTAGGATGCACCTGTGAAGAGTTAATGGCAGTAGCGGGGATGGTTCCTCAGGATGCGCTCATATCCTCAATCACTGTATGTTTACTTAGTAACGAGGTAAACGACAGGACCGGCAATGGGTGTAAGTATGATTTGCAGGGCAGATCAAAACACAAATAAAGTGGAATAGAATAGAATAGAATAAACTTTATTGTACACCAAATTAGTAACAAAACTTTTACACTAACTTAAATCTACGGGTACAAAGGCGGTCTTATCGCTGAGAGCGATATCTACCAGACAACCTTAGGATGGAATGGAAGAACTTGAAATAGAAAAAGGGGGGTAGTCTGCGGTGTACTGCAAATTAATAACGTAAATATTATAATAAATAAAATAATAATAAATAAATTTATTTATTTGGAACAAGAAACACATACAGATATAATCAAATTGAAACGATGATAACAGCAGTAGTATAAAACTGTGTCGCGGTTATCAACGCCCCTCTCCAGGTAAGGAAGTAAATTGTTCCAGTTCTTTAATAACCAGAAATGCTGACGTGAATTATTATTAATTAATTAATTACATTTAAAAGTAGTCTACGGTAAGTAAAATTAAATGTATTTGTATGGATGGAAGAGAAGTTGCATGCATGTGTACTAGTGTAATTGTGAATGTGATATGTATGAGTGTGTGTGAGGATGTGTGTGAATGAAGGAATTGTGTGAATTATACTTCCACAAGTTCTTCTGTTTTGTCATAATTTAGTTGTTTTAGCCAGATATTTAATTTAATTTTGAGTTTGTTTCTAGTTAGCGAGTATATATTTAATTTCTTATTTATGCTGTTGTACAATTTCGAACTAATATATTTAAACTGACGGCGAGCCACATCAGTTCTGCGAACTGCTATACCACATATCCTATCAGATCGGCGTTTTGTATTGCAGATACTCGGATCATACGCAAGCTGGCAATGTTTACGGAGTATGGCCTGCAGTATGAATAACTGTCTTACAGTGAGAACCTGACATAGAGAATACAGTGCCTTTGTTGGATATCGTATTGGTTTCTTCGCCTTAAGTATATATAGAACCTTAAGTATAGCACGCTGTCCGCGTTCAACTCGTAGCATAGTCGTTTTATGAGCTCCTCCCCAAACAACAAGGCAATAACCTAACACCGACTGAGCTAGAGAGAAATATGTGGTAATTAAGCTGTTGATCCCCGCACGAACGCCGGCTCTCGGGCGCCATTGTCTTACTATTGTGTCTCTAATTACACTACTCAACGAGTTAAGCTATCAAAATCGAGAACGGATCTTATATTAAAATGATATACTAATTATATAAAAGACAATATATAAACATATAAATATTATGTATATATAAATATTATGAGTTACACAATTTCATACAAAGAGATGGAAAAAGAAAACAACAATAAGGTGGGTTAGTGACGGAAGAACTGAATTTAGGTAGAGGCAGGACAGCAATTAGAGTGAAAGGGAATGATCTTTGACTAGATTTTTGAAAGAAGCTAGTGACTGGGCTTGCCTAATTGGCACCGGCAACGCGTTCCACAATCGCACCGCTTGGACCGTGAACGATTTGTCACTGCACCTAGTAGAATGCGAGGGCATTAAAAGTTTCAAATTCTCCGATGATCTTAAGTGTCTTGAATGTGTGTCATGAAGGAACTTGAAACGTTCTTTAAGATAAGAGGGAGTTGTAAGAATAAACAGAACACTGTAAAGCAATGATAAAATATGAGCATTCCGGCGAAGGCGGATTGGCAGCCACTTGAGCTTAATACGAAATTCAGAAATATGATCATATTTGCGCAAACCAAATATGAATCTAATACAAAAGTTTTGGAGTCGCTCAAGCTTGTCTAGCTGCACTTCAGTTAGGTCTAAATAACTGACATCGGCATAATCAAGGATTGGGAGAAGAAGGGATTGGGCGAGTGCAGTTTTAGTGGCAATTGGAAGAAAATTGTGCAGTCTTCGTAAAGACCCCGCAGACGCAAACAACTTGCGGCTAACTTCCTGCATCTGAGGTCCCCACGAAAAGTCTCTATCAATAATGATACCAAGGTCCTTTACTGAATCGCTGTATGAGATGGTTGAGCCATCAAAAACAATCGGTGGGAGCCGCGTCCAGTCGATTCTTGAGCGCGACCTAGGGCTGCCGACAACAATGACTTGGGTCTTTGTAGGATTGACCTTCAAGCCATGGGCCACACTCCACTCAGAAATACGAGCTAAATCTTTATTAACTGTATTAACGGCCTCGGATAGTTTATTTAAAGGAGCTTGTGAATATATTTGCAGATCGTTAGCGTAAAGGTGGTAGGATGATAGAAGTTCATTAGAAATAGAGTTTATAAAAATTGCGAAAAGAAGAGGTGATAGAACGCCCCCCTGTGGTACGCCAGCAGTTGTATTGCACCATGATGATGATGAACCATCAATGCGAATACGCTGCCGGCGGCCACACAGGTAACTACGAAACCAATCAATCGCCGTTGGAGATATGTTAAGAGAGTTAAGTATGCCGATTAAAATATCAAAATCGACGGTATTAAAAGCGTTGCTGAAGTCTAATAAGGAAAGTACCGTCAAATTTCCATCTTCCATACCACGTCTAATGTCGTCCGTAATGTTAACAAGCGCTGTTGTAGTGCTGTGTCCTGGACGAAACCCGGATTGGAAATGATTAAGGAGGCGGTTTTTGCAAAGGAAGGTACTAAGTTGACTGTGGATTAATCGTTCAAGGACCTTGGATAGGAAGGGTAGTATGGATATAGGACGGAATTCAGAGAAGGAAACGGGATTACGCTTTTTTGGAAGAGGAGTGATTTGGGCATCTTTCCAAGAAGAGGGAAAAATACCGCAGGATACGGAATGATTAAGAATATGGCAGATGACAGGAAGGATTTCGTCAAGGATAGGGAGTATCATTTTACGACTGATACAGTCACTACCGACAGCATTAGACGTGATAGACATGGAAATAGGCTGGTCACATCTGCCGCATGTCGGAGGAGCGATAGGCGAAAATTACTATGCAGTGGATCCCTAATGCAAGAAAATGAGAACGATGCAGCCATAGAAAGAGATGGCTGAGCTGGACTCGTCAGAAGACTTGCACAATACATCAACAGACTGGGAAGAGTGGAAGGAGGGAAGAAAGCCTTTACCGTGCAGTAGGATAGTACAGGTGCGTAATAAAAGAGCAGGTTTTTTTTTATTATTGATGGACCACCATCTGATGGACCACTATTTCACCTATTCATTCTTGACTTAAAGACCTCCAGGTTGTAATTATTAGGAAACACAGATTCCGGCTGTGAATTCCACTCCTTAGCTGTAAGTACGATGAATGTGTTACCAAAACGTTTTGTCCACCATGTACCGGTGACGCATCGCCGTACGTCTGGTGCTCCGATGATGGAACGGGCTCGGCGGAATTAAATTTTGCAATTCCGACACACACTCCCCAAAATGCAACTGGCAGGTCAAGAGTTCCGTGCTGCGTGCCACAACTGTCGTATTTGAAGTACACACGGACTAAAATCGCATGGCTCCTCTTTTTTTATCTAATATTGACCCCCTATAAGAGTGATGTATAGTGTGTTCGTTTCCTCACTAAATAAGTATTGATAGAAAAAAATACTTGGAATGAAGAAGTCGTTCTCGTGGAGGATACCAAAGTAATTTAAATGATTGAAGTTTTTATCTGTCTAGCTAGACAAAAAGCGGCCTTCATAAGCTTCGACACTCGTAGAAAACGGCATCGATAGTCAAAGAAAACTCAAAAACTCCTGCAGGCTTAGACAAATTACTTTTCCGCTAGCGTTACCGTCAAACGCTAAGTACAAAATGTATGGCAATGACATTACCTGTGGAGAAGTCACGTGACAAGTGACGTGATAGATAATGTCATTGCCATACGGCGGGAACGCTAACAGAAAAGTCATTAGTCTAATGGTGTGTCCAGACCTGGCGAATGCGCCGCTCGCGAGCCGCTTGCGAACGGCGGCAGCGTGCGTGCATTTCGCGCGCGGCTCGTTCATACGAAGCCCCATGAAGAACATGAAATGCACGCTCGTGAGCGGCGCATTCGTCAGATCTGGACGCACTTTAAGCCCGCGAAATTGATGCGAATAGACAGAGTGATTCATGAGGAAGGAGAATTACAAAGATTTCTAATACCTGTGCAAAGCTGGAGCGGACCACAAGTTTCTGCATTGTCATCCTGATGGAACCTGTTGTATGGATAGATAAGTACAGCCGAATAATCTTAAATTGGAAGTAAATCTTCTAATGCTACGGGTAACAACACGACAGTTGTCCAATCCTGCAAAAATATTCTGGCTGTGTTATGTTAATGTTATTGAGTGGGAATAATAACAGTCCACATATATTAGTAACTGCTGATATTGAAATTAAAATTAAAATTCCAGAAGATTTGCAGGTGTATTGTCATCTCAGAGAAGAAATTGCAACCAATATATGTATCTGCCTCTGGGCTGTACTGGTACTGGCTGGCTGTACAGAGGCAGAGATAGAAGCTCATGCTTCTAGCTTTTATAACTCCGGCAGCGGGATAGTTCAAAAGAGTTCGTGTGGCCCTAGAACGCTAAAGACAGCTAAAGGAACACAGGTTTCAGTCTGTAAAGGTCTGACACTGTGTCGCTCCACCCAAGCGGGCTAAGTGTGTCCTGCATTTGATGAGAAAAAGAGGCCGATCATAATGTCTTAAAGACTATTGTTCAATGAAATGAGTTGATGAAGTTGTAACGGTAATTTATGGTAACGAATCTAAATGACCTCATCTTGTTGCAGATCGTACCAAACGTCATTCAAGACTTCAATTGTGATTGTTTAGTTTTTATGAATGAACTGTCTTAGATGCTCATCATCATCGTGTTCCTACTCTTATCCCGTGTTATTTGGAGTCGGCGTAACACGTTTCTTTCTTCCATTGTGTCCCGTCACCCGTCACGCTATCACTAACTCCCTTTTCTTTCATATCACTTCTCACACAATCCATCTATCTGTTCTTAGGCCTTCCTCTCCCTCTCCATTCATCCACATGTGTACTAATGACTCTTTTAGTAACAGGCGTTTTACCTCTCCTGTTCACATGGTCATACCGAGACAAACAATGTCTTAGATGTTAAATGAAGTAATAAAGATTCTAAGTGAAAATATTGCTTTATAGTTATTTCATATTTTTCAGTTAGTTAGAACTGCCTTCAAACTAGTGCCAGGCGTTGCGCAGTCTTTACTAGTTGTTAAAGGCATGAGTAATAACCTAAGTAGGTACGTCTGCTGTCGGCCGCCCGCGGGTCGCCCCAGGTTCTTGAACCCTGGCTAGCGCTTTACGTAACCTCCCTCGATGCCGCTGGTTACATAAACCCCTCATTTTCATTTTTATAGGTTAGACGAAAATTTTGCACGCGATTGATAGATGAAAACTGTGAAGTGAACGTTGTTAGATTGTTCTACAGTTTCCAAAGATTAATGAAGTTGGCGAGGTTGCATTAAAGTATTCGGCTAGCTGTTGCACTGCCGGCTCTGCCCTTGAGTTCCGGTCCTTGAGGTTACCGCACAATGCTGTTTATAATGCGTCGCGTCACGATTCACGGCAGGTTCGCATGCCTGTGCAACCAATCGCAGCGCTCACACCAGGACACACCTCCGCGACGCTCGGACGGATTTAAAATTGGATCGGCTGCGCGCGCAGACGACTCGGTATCGAGCGGACGTCAGTGTCAGTTGTCAGTTGTCAGTCGCGGACGACGGACGGCGCGTGTTGTGTACGTGTTGTATTTCGCGGAGCTCCGAACATGGCTCTGCTCAGACGGCTAGCGGTGAACGCGCCCCGGAAAGTACGCGCGCTGTCCTCTTCGCCGCCGTCGCGGGACGACCTCGACCTCAACTTCAACAGCCCCAAAGATGCATTCAAAAGTAAGAAGACGAGCGAACTTGTGCGGGCGTATTTCGTGTACCAAGTTTGCTCGATTAACTGGCTGGTTGAGAACAATGATATGGTGAGTAGATCGATACACCTCAGCTGTTAGCTTACGTAAGATCTGCATAGCAATGTTTACTCGCCGGCAATCTTTCAGCTCTAAATTAGCTTCGGTAGTCGTCCTTGCGTCTGTGTTACATATTGGTGATTGATGAGTATGTATTTAGATCTGCGCGGCGTGGTTCGCTTTTTTTCCAAAGTAAATTTGGGAGTGTCTGGGGAATAGAGAGGCCGTGAGCGAGTAACTAGGATAGCATGTGGTTGGGGAGGGTAAAGGGAAGCGTGTTACCTAACCGTGAGAGGAATGAATGGGTAGAAGGAATGGATTTTTGTGTTGGTGAGCGCGCATGCGTGCCGGTGGGCCAGCCCCGTCGTGTGCCGGCGGCAGTCAGTCAGTCGTCGGCGTCGCGTGGCTCGTGACGCGCGCGGCGCAGAAGGCTCATTACTAGCACCTGAGACGGTATCGTGGATATCAGTCTGGCTATAGTTAGGTACGCGGAAGGCAGACCGGCGCATGAGTGCTGTACCTGGTACCAGCTGGTATCTTTAGGCACACAAAAATTTACTAGAATTTATGAATGACGTAAACTTATTTAGCAAAATCGAATTACCCACACGCTGAAACAATTTGTAGGTATTTTGAGGATATAGTAGACTTCAGGCGTTTTTATTCACCATTGATATCAAGTTTGGTAAATTACTGGACTTTCTAGGAGCAGGTTTCCTTTAATGATTAACACTGTAACTTGGTAAAACCAGCAAACACAACCATATGAAGGTAGTTGTAACTAGTTTACCTTAAATTGCAATATCTCTCTCTCATTCAAAATTATGTAGACAATATTTTGTACAATGCAAAACATAACGACGAAAAATAATAATTTAAAATGATAATTGCGAAAATCATCATCATCTTATCCCGTGTTATTTGGGGTCGGCGCAACACGTTTTTTTCTTCCATTCTGCCCTGTCACTCGTTATACTATCACTAACTTCCTTTTCTATGATAATTGCGAAAATAATTAATTTAAAAAAAAATGTGATAATAATTATTCCATATTTGGACAACTAATTAATTATTTAATTTAAATAATATGGAAGACAACTAAAACAAACATTATGAATAGTAAATTAGGCTGACAGCCATTATGAAGCCTCCACTTATATAATACAGAACAATACAATATTCTATGGATATTTAAGTACCTACAATACAGCGTACCGGAAGACGCAGCGTTGGTAGACCTCCCACAGGGTGGACCGATGACCTGGCGAGGCCTATGTCCAGCACTGGACATCTTTCGGCTGAAATGATAATTGAATGATGATTGGTGCCTACAGTAGCCTACAAGAACATACGAACAAACACTTCTAAATAAGTAAGTAATACACTACCGTTTAACTAATAATACAATTTATCCCACATTGTAACAATTTTAATACAACATAGAACTACATAGATGAAAAAGTTTACTACTTACATAACTTATTTTAATTCTTGTTTGCACGCACAATGTACTTATTCAGCCGATAGTAAATTTGTTGAGGATAATGGTACTCTTAAAGGTGAATATCGCTTTGACTTTCCTGGTGGTGTTAATATAAAATTTGGACTCAATATCTGAGCAGGTTATATTATTGAAAATTTTCAACAATAACACGCAGTAGAGAATCTCGCGCGATTATATGGGGGTGCTATATATGATCTTATTACTACAGAGGTTAAGATGGATTGATTAACGAAGTGTCATATTATTATAATATCTACTCATATCGACACTTAAAGTTGCAGGAATATTCGAAAGAGTTGAGGATCGCAAAGGGCAATTGGCACACAGGTGGGTTTTAGTCAGAAACTCTGGCACTTCCTCTCGTTAAGTATCTGGCACTCAAAGTGGGAGAAGTTATTTGGAGACGTCACACCAAAAAAAAAAACAATATGATAAGTACCAAGTTTTTATCTCACCATTTGGCTCAATATTTCTATTGGAAATGAAACTAATAAATAGGTCGGTTCAAACAGAAATAAATCACCATAGATCTCAATTTTATCCGCGTACTGGAATTCCACGCTCCGTATACTTTGTCTTCCTGTAATAAAACGAAACACGAGTGGACTGCGACAAGACTAGATAATATTCGCAAGCTACAATTACATATGTCATTTTCCCAATTTTGTACATCACTGCAAAACTCACACACGAAAGCTATTTTACATTTTAATCACAACTTTGGGTATATTTTTCTTCTCATTTCTTCTCTTCAATTTCCTATACCTCGTACCTATCTCTGTGCTGTTTCTGTGTGTACCTATTATCGTGGGCTCAAAAATTACGTGAGAAGATTGGACAAAATTTCTTATTCACGAATTACATCACTTCCGATACTTTACATCACTCTATTTGGACGATTCTTGAGACACGGTTGGACAAAAATCGTGAGTCACAATTGTGTGCAAATCCAGATACCGACAATATCTATGTAGGGGGTGGAGCTAATCCAATTTATTAGCGTTTCGCTTCAACGGATTATCTTGATTCACATCGTTAATTGAATCCATTGTTTGTTGACGATTATGGGAACTACTAACGAAGTGAAGTGATTTTGCGATGTTATGCTTGCAATGTTGCTTGAGTTAGTTAAGCGTTTAGTAATCATATTATGAGCCTGTAGTGTCCCCAATGAAGGATAGATGCCTTCTTATAATTTTTCGCAGTCTTCAGCAATATGTGCTCAATCCTATAGGTCTATAGTAGTCCAACTTTTCTTGGTTTCTCCTGGGCCGGCCTAGATCCCGACCCACCCGAACCCGGGCCGACGCTGCGACGGCGCGTTGTGCTTGTGTTCCACGCGCGCGCGCGTCTCAAAGAGATGTCAGCAAAAGACGACGGGGACCACTACGGCCGATGCCTGCTAGTTGTGGGAATGTCCGAAAGTTGCCGTGGCCTAAACGGCAACTGGATGGGTTTCGTCAGTAAAAGTCCTCCTCTCCGCTCCCTCTCGCTTCCAGGGCGAGGAGAGCTATTTGATGATTTCTACCTAAAAAAAAACTTTCAATATCTTCAAAAGATACGTCCAATACGTCTGATAATATCTATTTGTTAGTCTATGCACAATAATTTGTTAAGTACTCATTGTGTACGGGATTGGCTCAGCTTGAAGACTCATAAAACAACACATAACATCAAATTAAATTAATTTTATCATAACGCAAACCGAAGATCTTGGTTTAAGACTATCGTCGTGGATGACAAGGCAAAAGCATTTCTTCCTACTTTCCAGTCGTTTCTGTTTTACGCTAGTGTTAACCAATCCTGTCTCTAAGTGTCATACTTTTACCGCTATCTTTGCCTGTGTCTGCCGCAATTCTGTTAATTTTTCTTTATTCGTAGTTTTTCTGATTGATCAATGATCTTCTTCCATTACCAAGTGTCTAAACCTGCGTCGATCATTTATGATTATGTCAACGGCTTCGCCCGCGTGAACTTCGGGAATCACACCGAATTAGCATAGTCCCGGGATAAAAAAATATATCTTATTCCCTCCCTAATCCAGGACATCGTCTACCCGTGTGCTAAACTTTATTCAAATCCGTTCAGCCTCTACGACTCTCCTACTCTGAAAAAATGTGTGTTCCCACCTCGTATCCGCTCATTGTAAAGAGTGATGTAAAATACATTGATAAGCCTTCCGTCATTAGTTCTCAGTAATCGGTCATGGCCGCCGTCTTTACAATATAATCTCATGTAATAAAGCCAGTCTTCAGTCTTGCGACAGATTTGATTTAAGCTTTTTATAGCATGCACGAAGTTTCGTTGTGATTTTTTCCTTGGCACATGTTAGAATGTTGGTATTTACTTATAAAAAGTACCTACCCAAAACAGAATGAACTCGTTTAGGGTACTTTTTATCTTGTTTTGTCGAAATGTAGTTTTTTGATCATAGAAGTTAGGACATCTTTTTCTGGAGGGATAAGAAAACTTCGCTTTCCCACCCCGCCATTTTGGTGGGATACCGGGTGGCCGCCATTTTTAAGTTCGTTGCAATGGTGCCTTTTTGACGTTGTGAAGGTTTTTTTTATAAAAGCTCGACTCTAAGGGAATTGCTGACATGAAATCTAATTAAAAGATTTGTCAGTACGTCAGCAGCATGCTCTTTTTATCTTATTCAAGTTCATTGTTAAGCCAAATTCTATGATCCTGCTGCCTTTAGCAGAACAATTCTATCAAAGAAAATGCTGATGTGTTATATTTTCTCAGTAAATTTCTTGAAGTATTTGTTTAATACTGAGAAATGCAGATTAAGGTGTAAAATCCAACATTCCCCAAAAACATGCTTCATAAAGATAACAGATTTATAGTTAAATACACGTTTCAGTGTTGCCTGATTAAATATTTAAATGTAAACAAACGGTCAGGGAAGCCGGTTAGATCTGAAATGTAGACATACGACAGACATAAGACGTATTGCTATCTTTTTATTGCTAATACCTTTCCTTATTCGTGGATTTACGTTATCTTTTTACTGATATGCTGCTTGTATTTGCTGAAATCAGAGTTTTCTTGAAAGAAACGCAAACAAACTTGGAAGTGGCTCATAAAATATACTTTTCCATTTATACCTCTAGTATTTTTTTATTAGGAGTATTTTTAAAGGTAAAACAAATAATATTCGTTAATAAATACCGCACAAAATGTCGAACTTTAAATAGACATGAGTTACTGTGTATGACAATCAATTCTTGAGCAAAACGGATATCAAAATGATGAAGCCAATTAAAATTGCTGTTAAAATTTATCCTTAGTATTGTTTTGTCTACAAATATAGTATAATGGCTATTCAATTTGTATTGTTTTCATGACATAATGTTAGATGAAATATCCATACTTTACTATGCGCCAAAATCTTTTTATAAGAAATTTCACGCCGATTGATCGACACTTTACGTGACCAGAGGGCTGGCTCGTTCTTCGCCCAAAGAATTAGTATTGCCATTCAACGTGGCAATGCTGGAAGTCTTCTGGGCACATTTCCGGATAACAGCGATGTGGAGGAGTATTTTGACGCCTGAGTGTACCTACTTTGTGTTTTTGTATTATATTTATATACATAGTTAGGTTTTAGTAAAGAAATAAATGATTTTAGCTTCAAGAATAGTGATTTAGAAGTATTATATAATTGTTCTGTATGTATTTTTGTCACCTAACTTTTGCTAAACCGTTTAACCAATTTGGATGAAATTTAATGTGTATATTTGATTCGATCCCTGGATGGTTTGAAAATTCAATCGGACCTAGTAGGTGACGCTGCAATCAACTGGGTTACCATGAGGTTTAAAGTAAGATTGTTTTATTCTTATTCCCAGTGTGGGTAAGAGATGGCGCTAGACAACCTGTATAGCTCTGTCTCTTACCCACACTGAAATGTGGAGGTGTGTCCCGCTAGGGCAGAGCAACGCCGTGTCCTCGTGGGGGCGATCGGCGGCGGCGATCTCTCACGCCGGGCCTTGGTACAGGCCATGGTCCGAAGCGAGGAGGAGTGGCAGGCGGTCGCCTCCTTCTGCGAAGCAGTAATGCTAGCAACTAGCAAAGGAGGCGGCCGATCGCGTGAGGCAACGGTCCTCACGCCCCAATCGCCGCCGGGATTCCGATCCCGATTTCCGGCCATCGTAGGCATAGGCTTGCGGACGGCGAGCAATGGGTGGCTCGCCGTCCGACCGTCCGGTAACCGTCCGGACCGAGCCCAAGTCGTCGACGGCGCGTGCTGTTCCACGCGCGCCTCAAGGAGATGTCAGCAACTGTAGGGGCCTAGCAGGGTCGAAGCCTACTGGGGCCAAGGGTCTGATTCTGAAAGGAAGACTCGGCCCTGGTACGAAAGGCAACGAAGGAACAGGAGTGGGTTTTTAGTCAGTAAAAGTCTGACACTATCTCCCGCCCCGCCCAAGGGCGGGGGATGTCATAAGATGATTTTCCCACCGAAAAAAAAAAAAAAAAAAAACCCTCACTGAAATAATAATGAAACAATCTTACTTTGAACGTCATGGTAACCCACCAGGTTCCTGGGAACGCTAGGTATATATATATATTATTTTATTTATTTAAACTCTATGTACAGAAGTGGTACATAGGCGGACTTAATGCAACAAGGCATACTCTACCAGTTAACCTTTGGGTTAAAAAAAAAATCTTTGATAGGTTTGCACAATAATTATATAATACATATTATACCTATAATTTACGGAATAACATCACGTCACACTAATTTATAAAGGCACAAAAGTAAATATATTTTTAACCCGGAAGTTCCTTGGGATAATTTTCTATTTTTACGCAGACGTGGCCGCTTGGAGAAGCTAGAATGCGTTCCAAATAAGAATAGGATCGATTGCCATGTTGTGACGTCACGTCATACTGTCAAATCGCAAGAAGTTTGTCATGCTCACTCAAATGTCTTGCTGATGGTGGCACGTGTTATTGGGTCATTCAGTTCCCTTTAAAATGGTTGAGCTGAGTGGGGCTGATGCACGCGTCATGCTCGTGAACGGGTGCCGTCAGTTGAGACTGGTCATCTCTTGGCTGCTAGTGACTTAATTCAATTTCTATTCTTTTTAAATTAGTTTTTTTAAGTATATTTTATTTTATTTTAATTATTAGATATTACTTATCTACATTGTGCTCACATATTAGAAGCGACAAGAAATATGTAACCAAGATTTATGTAAATCATAATATGATTTAAAACAGTGTCCATGGAGTTTCTTGCACGTTCTTCTCCATATAGATCTACGCTTTGGAACGTGCAATTTAGCTTTACTTGTTTTTTTTTGACTGACTGACATTTTGACAATTCAAAAGTGCCTGTAATTGGTCTATTTGAAATAAACGTTTCTGATTTCTGATTTCGTCACAACATGGCAATCGATCCTATTCTTATTTGGAACGCATTGTAGAGATACGTTCATAAAAGCTTTGTCAAAACTAAGTACCTATTTATGTATGTAGTATAATATACATATATTAATAATATGCGAGCATATACCACAGGTGTAAAATGCTATAATACCTAATTTCCATAATGGCTCATATTGACGTGTGTTGATACATTGATAACTAATGTGATTGAAACGTTTTGAAGACAGATGGAGTAATGACTGGTTCGGTAGATAGCAATAATGTGTAAAATAATTTCTTAACCAGCGATACGCCTGGCTTCGCACGGATGTTAGAAATCTTTGAAGTTCTCGGTTTTCCTCTATTGTAATAATTAATTAGACACTTATACCTTCCTCATGAATCACTCTGTCTATTGGTGGAAACTTCATGAAAATCCGTTCAGTAGTTTTTGAGTTATAGCGAACAGAAATACAGTCACGGTGGGGAATATCTATACCTACTAATAATATAGAGGTTAAATTTTTAAGTTTGTATGTAGGGGGTAATCTCTGAAACTACTGCACTGATTGTGAAAATTCTTTCATTAATTAATGTGTAGCTGCACTATCCCTGAGTACTTTATGCTATATTATGCTGCTAGCAGAAGCTAGTTGTTTTATAATACATTATAATTTTTATACATTTATTTATCTCAGCACCCTAAGGTCCTGGACCTTTGGAAGGCGTACGAGGAGCCGAAACCAACTGGCAGAGGCCCTTTTAGACGCTTTTAATGGAAAGTGGTACGAACCGGTGATTATCCCTGTACGCACTATGCTAGTGCATCCAAGGACAACCCCCGGTTATTGAAAAACTGTTGCGACATATGGAGAACAAAGATAATAGGGCTATGGTTTTTGGAGTCTTAAGTGGACTGGTAACATGGAACTATGTCAAGACTATGGCCCCTGCCTGAACAACGTTATTAATATGCAACGACAAAAGGCAGGGGGTGACTTGCACACTCAATAAATGGGCCCCCAAAAAACGGCCGCTAGCACGAAGTGACGTAGCAACTTTACATTAATTATTGTTAACATTAATTTTCATTTAATTTACACTGATTTTTAATGATTATTTTATATTGAATAAATAAAAATTAATTATTGATATAAATTTTTCTTTAATTTCTTTTGTCATCAATAGAAATGGGCGGTGGGTAAGCCATCGGGTATTTACCCGGTAGATACCCAATTTGGGTATAAACAGGATTTTTATCGGGTAAATACCCAAAAGCATGGGTATAAACAATAAACACTCTTTGGTTTAATTCAAAACACTGTTAACGTTTTATTTAATAAGATTTAGTCGAATTTTAGTTCGCTTAGATAGTTTTAACACCCAGTTTTATATTCGGCCAGATTCATACATTTTTTTGAACATGCCTACTTGAAAACCCAGTCTTACCCGCTTTTAGGCACAAAATTACTGTTCTTCGTACTAGTGTTAAAAAAGTGTGTAGCAGAAGTGCAGAAAAGTGTTAGCGCTGATCCCTAACACATATTATTCATTTGTCACTTGGCACATAGCACTTGACATTGTGCTTTGCACCTTGCACTTGGGCCTTGGCACTTTGCTTTTTGCACTTTTGGCACTTTGCTCTTGGCACTTGACACTTGACTTGCCACTTGGAACTTGTCACTTGGCACTTTGTATTTGGTACTTGAAACTTGGCACATTGTGATTGGCGTTTGGCGCTTTGCACTTGGCATTGGCATTTGTCACTTGCCATTGGCCATTTGCCATTTTTCATGTAGGTACCTATCATATAATTATTCATCATTAGTCGTATAATTGTTATTTGTGTCTATAATTGTAAAATCCTTTAATTGATATTCAATTTTGTACAAAATATATTTTTTAAGGTATTTGACACCTTGGGTAAGCGGACTAACTGTTGTTCGTACCATTACAAACTGTAAGACTTGCGAACTTACTGTGAACTCTTGATATAGTTCCGTTGCGAGAGTGCCTTTAAAGTGTAAAAAGTAAATACCCACTATTTGGATATTTACCCGGGTATAAACTCTGCATTTGGGTATTTTGGGTATTTACCCGGTATATACCGGGTAGAAACCCATCTCTAGTCATCAAGGACCTTTAATCGAGTAAAGGCCTCCTCCATTTTACTCCACAGCTTCCTGTCTTTGGCTTTTGAAAGCCAGTTTTCACCTGCAGTCTTTCTGATTTCATCATCAGTTTTATAATACATAACAGAATAGAATATAATTTTTTTGTTGTACACATAAATTATGTTCTTACTAGCTTTTGCTAGCGATTTCGCCCACTTGTAAACGTAAGTTTCTCCATACAAACTTTGGAATATATATAGGGTGACTGGTAATTAGTGACCGATACTTAAACACGTGATTGTACTCATGATTACAAACAACTTTCCCAAAGAAACTTTTTTTCTAAACTCATTAGTTTAATCACAATAACAAAACAGCTGTTTGATATTCGCGTGAGCGCGCTTGCGATCGCTTAGCCACCCTATATAGGGTGACTGGCAATTAGTGTACGATACTTAAACACGTGATTGTGCTCATGATAACAAACAATTTTTATTATTGGAGCAAAGCCGAAATCGCGAAAAAAATATCAGCTGTTCAGCACATTAGGCAAACACAAATGTACTGAACAGCTGATTTTTTTTCGCGATTTCAGGTTTGTTCCCATAGTAAAAGTTGTTTGTTATCATGAGCACAATCATGTGTTTAAGTATCGTTCACTAATTACCAGTCACCCTATAGAATTGAATTTGAAATACCTCTCTTAATGCTCGCCTAAGTCATAAAAGGAAACCTTGTGCAAAATTTCACGTTCCTAGTCCCAGTAGTTTCGGCTGTGCGTTGATATGTCAGTCAGTCAGGTTCTTCTTTTATATATAATAGATAAACTTGTTGGGTTTGGAATTTAAATACATCTTATTAAAATTCATACGTACCCGCTGTTATACCACTTATAAATAAAATTGAAGTGTCTCTAATATCCAAATGTAATTTTTCTACTAAATGCATATGAATTTTTATTCGTTATACTAATAATAAAAATGCATTTTTTTTTCAATTTTTATTTGTCTATCGGTCTGTTTGTCTGTCTGTCAGACAGAAGAAGGGACCTGGAACTGCTTAACATATTTTGACGAGACCCTCACTGGTAGATAACTGATGTTATAAGGTGTAAATTAAGCAGGCAAGAAAAATGACTTCTTGAAATTGTTACCTAATGGCATTGTGCTGTTTTAAGAGTCTGACGTGAACGAAATCGCGAGTTACTGATGATTCGGACACAATATATTCGGACAGTCTGTTTTTTTTTTTTTATTCTTTATAGGTTCGCGCTTGACCACTGATGGAAAGCGACGATGCGGTCGACGATGGAGCGCGCTTACCTAGAAGTAACCTATTCACTCTTGACTTAAAGATTCCTGGGCCTCAGTCTCCGAATTGACACATTTTTATTACAATACTTTTTTCACTGACGATTTTAAAACTTTTTTTCTGACTGTACTAAATAGTTTCTTTAAATTTGGTGGTGTCCGAATTGTCAGTGAAAAATTATTGAAAATAAAATGTGTCGATTCGGTCGGACACTGTCCGAATCGTCAGCAACTCAAAATCGCGAGAATCAACTAGGTACATAATAAAATAATACCACTACTAATTACTATTACTAATTGCTGTAATTATTACATAATAAAATAATAACTGAGACGAATAAAACAAGACTTATGGTACAATAATAACTATATAGTCAGGTTTGTAATAATAGATAATACGTTTTAATTAAGCACGTCATGAAAAATGCTTCAAACTATTTCCCTAAAGGTGTAATGACCTCTGAAAACCGCACGGCACGGTTCGCGCAGTTATTGAGCGATTGGCTGCTGCGCGGATTCGATTCCCGCACTGAACAAATATTAGTATGGCCAACAACAAACAACAGACATCAACAACAGAAACAACAAACAACAACAGATAACAGTAGTTCCAGGTCTGGGTGTCTTCAGTACCTATCGGAGTTTAAGGCCAGGTTCTACTAATTTTGAACTTTTTTAAACCTCTGGAAATCCACAAATATAAAAAACTTTTTACAAAAAAAATACAAACGACTTCAAAGTAAAAAAAAAACACTGAAAAGTGCAAAATAACTTTAATTTCGGAAGTCGGTGTTTCTATAATAGCTTTGTCTCTTTGTTATTTAACACCGACTTCCGAAATTAAAATTATTTTGCACTTTTCAGTGTTTTTTTTACTTTGAAGTCGGTTGTATTTTTTTTGTAAAGTTTTTTATTTTACACATTTTAGTTATGGTACCACCACTAAAAAGTACCCCTCAGCCAAACTTAAATACCTTATAGCCAGAGTGCATCTCATGACAATTCTAATAATTTCAAACACGGTTAGATTACATTAATTTATTACAGAGTTCCGGTGCCTAACTTCAGGCTTCATCATCAGATCAGTTCGATATATTCCCCCTCTACTTTCAGTCAGTCATCGACTACACGTATAAACAAAGCAATTTTACTTGTTACGACGGTTCTGCTGTGATCCTATGAGGAGTTCTGTTCCATATCTTCGAAGTTCATGATCAGATCATAACAATATTTCTATGGGACCAACTCGGAAGCATAACCTTTCAATAAAAAAATAAAAAAATAAAAAAATTCAAAATCCGTCCACAATTGACCGAGAAATCGGTGAATATACATAAAAAAAAACATACATTCAACCGAACATAGAACCTCCTCCTTTTTGAAGTCGGTTAATAAATGGGAACACCATGAAAAAATATTTTATTAAAATGGACTATATGATCAACCGCCGCGGGCAAAAATCAAAACATGATATAAATTAGTAGGCTCGATAAAAAAAATCGCGCATCTGACCCTAACTTACGATTTCAAACGTCTACGAGACTACGTCACGGAAATATGTGAAAATTACAAAAAAATAATAAAGCTTGTTTTTTAAAGAGGCCTCGAAAAAACAAAAATCTTGAATAGTTATTGTTTTTTTATATAAAAATAAAACCGCTGTTACGGGGCCCTGAAATCGACATAGACCCGGGCGGAGTTCATACAAAATACTCGGTGACTACAACTGGCCCTTATGTGGTTGTGAACGTAAACTCCAGAAGTAATTAGGTAACCCTGGGACGAAACCCGGGGCCCTGGGACGAAGGCAAAGAAGGAACAGGAGTGGGTTTTTAATTAGTAAAAGTCTGACACTATCTCTCGCTCCGCCCAAGAGCGGGATTTGTCATTAGAAGTAATTAGGTAATTACTCCTGTATCGGGGATGCATTATACCTGTTATTTTTTAACTTCATCCCACATTAGTACCTACTTAGGTAAAGTTAAAAAAAATAACAGATATTTATTATACTTACAAGTATTTTACTACGTGGTTAAATCGACGAGTGTTATTTTATTTAAATTTATTCAATAAAATGAGCTCAATACAGAAATACCATATTCTACAAGGATAATACACAATAATTGGGTATTTTGTGAAATTAATCATCACAAAAATATGTCTACCTATTGAATACCCATGTCTTATCTACCTAAGGCCGCGTAGGTAATTCCATTTACCCTTTAGTTTGTTTTTCCTATTAATCATACAGACATCAGGAAAGCTAAAAAAAAAATTTCTAACATATTTTATGATTTGCGTAAAACCATGGAGTCATATTTTTGTAATACAGACATTTTTTAAAGAACTCAATAAATAAATATTTAGTTTACTGTACAGTTTTGTTAGTCAGAATTTCCTTACAAAATATGTTAGTAAAACAATACAAAACAACATAAAACCAAAATATAAAGCTGCATTTGGATGTAAATATTTAGACAGACCCAATTTCACAAATAAAATTATTACTATGGAATTATGACTCTTGCAGCCACTAAGTTTAGATTTTTTTTTACGGTAGGAAAATCATCTAATGACAAATCGCACTCTTGGAGAGCAGTGGTGGCCGAGTGGTAACGGCCCCGACTTACGAGTTGTAAGTTGCGGGTTTAAACCCAGCCAGGCGCATTACTTTGTGTAATTTATTTCATCACCACTGCTCTCAAAACGGTGAAGGAAAACATCGTGAGGAAACCGGCATGTCCTAGAACCAAAAATTCGAAGACATGTGACATCCACCAACTCGCACTGGGCCCGCGTGGTGGATTACGGCCCATTCCCTCTCCCAGAGAGGAGGCCTGAGTCCCAACAGTGGGAACATTATAAGGCCGACTATGCTATATGACTCTTGCAGCCACTAAGTTTAGATTTTTTTTTACGGTAGGAAAATCATCTAATGACAAATCGCACTCTTGGGTGGAGCGGGAGATAGTGTCAGACTTTTACTGACTAAAAACCCACTCCTGTTCCTTCTTTGCCTTCATCCCGGGGCCCCGGGTTTCGCTTTCACACTACCCGTGGCCCCAGTAGGCTTCGACCCTGCTGGGCCCCTACGACCCGCTGACATCTCCCTGAGGCGCGCGTGGAACAATACGCGCCGTCGGCGTCGATGACTTGGGCTCGGTCCGGACTGTTACCGGTTAAGTTTAGATGTTATGATCGTGTTCTATTTCAATGTTGACATTCGCCCTTAGTAACACTCATAATTCTACCCCATCTTAAAAATCGCGGCTAGATTAAGGAAAGGCCACGGATATCAAAAGGCCTTCCATAAAATTCCCATCTGGGGCATTTGTATACTTCGATGCACTGTTGTAGCTACTGAAGGGCCAGGCGAGGCCCCGGTGAACTCGGGGGCGCCGTGAACCCCAAGCTGCCCAAATCCTGATAAGCAATTCTCTTTGAACTAGCGAAAAATTCTCCCACCTTCGAAATCTAAATAAAATAGGTTGCAACACTTCGTTAATCATGGCAACTCGTTTTGGGTAGTAAAAGTAAAAGACACTCCCTCCCGCATAAGCCAGATCAGCGGGGCTATTGCGTAACTCTGTTGACAGTTCAAGTGATGATCACTTGTTAACAATGTGCATCATTGAACTGTCAAACAGCTAGTTTCGTATTGCATATCTGTATCTTCAGTGACCAACTGCAGTGACGTCATTAGCCACTGGTGCCTTTGATAGCCACCGTAACACGTTTTGATAGATGTTATTGTATCGATACTTTTAAAATTGCGATTGTGTAAGCTTTTGAACCTGTATAATAGTCGATAAAATTTTAAAATGGTCACAATAGGTACCGTAAATTTTTATAATGCACCACATTTCCACCGTAGTTTTTTAGTCACTTGTGTGATACGTAATACCAATTTTATGAAATTGTCAGTTGACAACTAAGTTTAGTGTGCAACGAATGCTAGTTGTCAACTGTTATTGAAAAAGTAAGCCAATACAACACACAACAACAAGTTAGCCCTGAATTTTCTGTCCCAGGACGTTGGACGCCACTGCCTCTATGATAGAATCTGCTTACTATTTGAGTTTTTGCACTATTTCGCATATACAGTGTAGTGTAACTAGAATTCAATCACCATTAACTGACTTTACACTGCGACCTAGCTTGCGTCAAACATATTTACAGCTCATTCGGTCAGTTATTGTTACTATAAAAGCACCGTTAAATTTCGTTCATTGCGTCTCGAGCAATGGCGAAGTTGCTTGAGAAGCTAGATAAACTTCAAAAGCTTGTGATTTAGGAGTAAGGATATATATATTTGTTTGTATGTGGGTATGTAGATCGTAGATTCATGAAATTTTCAAGACGTAAGACGTCACAGGACGGGACGGTCATGCTGTGGTTTAAAATTGGAATATTTAGCATAACACAAGGGATATTATAAGACGCAAATTTGAGAGCAGAGACAGGGTAGAAGATTTTTAGGAAGCCATGGTCCCCAATAGTAAATGTATGACACAAATAGAGAAAGACCCATGTCAGACTGAGAATTGACATAGACATGCAACATTTTAATCTTAGTTTATTTCAGTGTTTCTTGTCAGGGTTGTCAGCTAGGAAAAACAGACCTCATTTAGTTTAAATTGATGAAACTTGTACGCATAAAAATGTTATATAAAACTATTTTGCAAAAATATATATCATTTACCATTTTTCCCAAACGAGTATTAAGCAATTTTGATACCTACTTATAGCTTCAAATGCCCTACGACAAACTCTTAACGCGATCCATTTTACGACCTAAACTGAACTGTTTAAAGGATGGAATAGCTCCATCCTTTTAACAGTTGAATGTGCAGCTCCATACCTCTTTCTCACTTGCTTTCTTGCTTGCATTTTAACACGTAAGGCCACTATACTTTGAGGCTGGCATAAAACGAAAATCAAATATTACTCTAACCTTATACGAGGAAAAACCTAGGTTTAATAAGATTTATGTTACAAGTTATGATGACTATGTTTGACCGCAATCACTCAAAGGTGTATATTAAAAAACCATGTCGGATTAAAATTACGTGAGTCGGTGAGCGCATCACAATGCGATAACTATGCGAATTGTATGCATCCGTGCATTGCAGTGAATTGGTTTGCATGCTATCAACAGAGGCTTTCAAATTTGTTTGAATTGACCAGTGGTTTTTGGTATATTCCTTTTCTGTAATTTTAACTTAAATGTCTGGCAGTTGTTGAGCTCCTCAGTAGTTCTGAGTTGAGCTACACGAATACCTGACTGGTCAGGTCCACTCAAATCTGTGTGGTTCTTTCCTCAAAAGACCATCAATCTGATTGGAGAATCCTCCCTTTTCAACGGAGGTTTGCGGGACTTTACACCCTGTTCCGTATACTTCTGAAACCTCTGAAACCATTACAGACACTAATCTGCATGGTTGTAATATTTTTTGACCATTGCATGTTTATGGACTTTAAAGAGATTTTGACCTCTGAATTTGTTTCGGTGTTTCTTCTCAGTAGGTAACACCGGCCTCATCTAGTTTAAATTGGTGAAAAAATCGTCATGTAAAAGTGTTTTTTGAAACCATTTTTAAAAACGAAGTGTAAATAAAATTAGAATGGCGGAAATTTAAATGTTGCACTAAATACGTGGTAAAATTTTCGCCATCCTATTTTTCTTTACTTACCGTGGTTTCTTTGTGATGAGCCTATTGCAGTTCACTGCTTGATAAAGTCTCCTTCAAATGCACGCAAGAGGCGGTATTGTATCATATTTTCAGCTGAACGGCCACTGTTGGAGTTAGGCCTCCCCCAAGTATCGCCATAACGAACGGTCCTGTGCGTCTCGCATCCATTGCATTCCCGCGATATTCACCTTGTGGGAGGCCTTCCTACGCTGCGTCTTTCGGTGTGCGGTCGCCACTACAGAACTTTTCGGCCCCATCGACCACCTGTTCTACGAGCACCTGTCCTCCCTCTGGTTAACGTAGTCTAATCAGTCCTCTTAAAGTTTCAATAGAATTAATAGGCGTAGTGTGTTATGTCATTCAGTACATTTTTATGTTGTTTAATTATGTCATGATTCATCCTATCATTGTCATGATTACGGGTAATTACAGCATGTTCACTGGTTTGAGCTTATTTACTTAAAATTGCTTGAGTTTTTGTGTTCTGCTGATATTTCGAATCGTCATTGTTGTGCTAAACTAATTTGAAAGCTGTCGTATCGCTGTCGGGTCGTTTCTTCTAGAGTTGAATTACCTACGTATATTATTGTCAAATATCTAATTTAATCTTATACTTATATGTATAAACTGAAAACTAAAATGTATGACTTACCTACAAGTCGCGCTATCATTGCAAATCCCACAAAATAATACATGTCTGCCGAACATGAACCAGTCAAATCCAGTTACAACTGGTTCTTTAAGATGTTTGCCATGCGCTAACAGAGAAAAAACATGTGCTAATCAGACTTGATTTAGACTTTTGGGTTTATTGTGGCTATATTTCCATTGCGTAGATTTATTTGCTAGCTGGTTAGCTAGTCGACTGGTTGTCATGTCCGGACAAAACGGACGAACAGAAGAATAAAGAAAAAAAAATTTGTTGGCTTATCCACTTTGATGCTCTTAAAAATTTCTTTCACTTAAAGTCCTGAAAGCAAATATATATAGCCATAAAACATGAGAGTGCGTCTTGTGCACTCTTGTAATTTATCAGACACTTACATACCGTAAAACGGGGTGAATAGAAACGCGGGGTTGAATAGAAACAAAACTTTGGTTTGGTTTTTCACTTTGATACCATATCATCGGCTTCTAACAAAGCATCGATTTTTTAGAATAACAATTCATTAATAAATTAATATAGTTAAATGCTGACAAAAATATTCAAATATAGTGAAAATACCCTTTGAAGTTTTATTTCTATTCACCACATTTGACTGTACGATTCTCGCTTACTGCCGAATCTTTGAACACTGTATGTTCTCCTCGCACGACACGAGGGAAGGAGAGGTTTGGACCAACACATCATAGTTGTTACAATTCAATAAATGAATGAAAGTTTTGACCAGTCTGACCGAAACATTTACTTTGGTTATTTTCTTTATTTAGCTTATACTTTCTCCATGCGCTGTACAAAGGACTGCCTCAAATTCTTTTCTTGAACCACCTTTTCCCAGGTCGTCCTCGGCGGCTTCGTCCATCTTTAGGATTTCATCTTAACCTAACCAAACCATAGTAATAAAAAATACGTCTACTATTGTGCATAGGGCTTTCCAAAACGTCGCTATATCGACCATACCAATGCCATTCGCGTCATCGGGTTTGCACTTGAAATGTATCCTACAACCTTTCCGAAGCTACCGAACTCTCCTCGTGTCATACTCTGCTCTAATCAAACGTTATCAGATCTTTATACATTGCATCCTAATTGAAAGACTATTAACACTTTGCTTGTTACAACTGCTTGACCGGCTGGCTGATATGCCATGGCTCGATATAATGGAATCGTGACTTCGTAACCACATGGCGCCAATGTACGAAAAATTACCTCAAACTATCGGCAAGTTGCATATCCTTGTGACCTTGCGTATGTCTTTTTATAGTTCAGAGAATCATATGCCTTGTATATTTATTTGTTTATTATATTATTTATGATATACCTCATACTGAGAATAGGAGAAAAATTTACAAAAACAAGTGTACAACGGGTGGTCTTATCGAAATCGACTGCACGAAAGAAGATAGAATTTGGGCTATCTGTGTAGAAAAACCATAAACAATTATTTTATTACAAAGACTTAATAATACAATTTACTTACAATGCCAATTAGTATCTATAGATTCTATAATAATAAATATCAAATATAAATTGAGAAAGGAGAATTTGAAACGTAATCCTCACCATTTTTTTAACGTCGGTACTGTTTGGGAATTGCATTGCATAAACGAGCTGCATGAATAGTAAACAATTTGTCAAACATTGAAGTAGAATGTCTAAGAATATTTAATTTTAGATTTTTCGCTTATTGTTAGCCTGCTGCTCTTATGTTTTCTTCTAGACTTCAGTTTTCGCCGTCATCTCAATAGTTACTTCATTTCTCGCCATATATCTTTTCAATAACTCCATCCATTATTTCTTTTAGTCTTTCTCAACCCTCATAAGCTTCCATATTCGCATGTACCTGTTTGTAGTTATAAAAAATATAAATTAAATTAGTGGCGATTCTATGAGATAGACATATTTTGTAGACATATGACCTAAAACAATGTGTGAAATAGATATGAGATGCAAGATTAATAGGTATGTTGCAATATTTTAATAACATTAGTAATTAAAAACTTTCTCTGCAAAACTAAACTCTAACCCTCTTATTATAAAACGTGGTCTTAAAAAAGTACCGGGTTTAGTACTAGGTTTAAACCATGACCTTGAATAAACGTTATTATAAAAAGAAGTTTATCGCTAGTCCTAGAACTATCTATGGTACCAAAGTTAGACCATCGTGACCCCTAGTTTAACTATGGTACTAAATTGTTACACGTCAAATTCTTAATTTTGAGGTTAGCTTTCGGAAATTATTATTTTGTGATTTTAACCAAAAATGGATATTGACATGATTGATATAGTTGATTTGGAAGATTTGGAGTTGTGGGACACTTGAGAGTGCCCGGGGATGTAACAGAGTTCGCGTTCGAGTAGAATAAGCTGACGCAGTATATCCTAGAATGAAATTAATGGAAGTAGTGTGGCTCATGTACATAGTTTAGTGCATCAAAAAAACTGTGTGTACCTAATCTATGTCCGTTATCACTAACCTTTTCTTCTGGAGTCCAATTAACACCCCTTTTTTTCTTTGGTTGTTCCATTTTCTTAAAACGATGCACACACGATCTCACTCACCACAAAGTGCCCAAAGAACTGTGCCTTTATTTAGATTATTAATCTTGATGTGAAACCGGACATCTAGTTTACTTTTAAGTTGTAACATAAACATTTCGATAACATTACTCGAATTACGCGCGCTGTCAAGTTCACTTCGTTATACGGTTATCTCGATAGTTGATCCAAACCAGAACAATTAAATTGTGAACATGCATTCAAAAAATTAAAAGTCGGATTATTTAACTACCTTTATATAGCAAAACTTTATATTTTACCACTACAAATAGCAATTTATTGAATATTTTTTCTTTCAATTACGTAACAACATTTTGTAAAAAGGAACGGCGCATAGAACGCTGAACGAATGATTGAATAGTTTAAATATTTTGTTGCTTATAATCTGTGGATAATGTTTAGACCAGGGACTATCTTTGGTACTAAGTAGTCCTTTGTTGGTCTACGATTTGTAATACGAATGACAGAATTAACGTTAGTACCGTAACAAACCTAGACCTTTTAGTCCTGGTTTAAACCTGGTACTTACGGAAGTTTTATAATAAGACGGTTTGTTATTAATTACAATTCTGACTATGTTGAACATAAAAGACTATTGGCAGTTTAAGCCACTGTTACATTTTTGTTCAACAACATAAGACAAATAATTACTGAAAAAAATATGAGAAACTTTTTAAAATGTGGATACAGAAAAAATCGAAACAGGAATAAATAAAGAAAAGGGGTCTCAAACTATAGAAATCTTACATAACAAGGAAGATCCTGTCAATGAACTTCGCATTGACGATAAAAACCCTGAAACTGGTTTGCAAACGGATGAAGAATGTTAACCACCGTCAAACGTAAGACCAAACGATTTCAGAACGTATTAACCTGAATATAAAGTAGAAATTGAACTGCAATGTAATTTTGAAAAACCTGAGGAATGGTATTCGTGATAGTTAAAAAAATTGCAGCGACAAGGTAAATTCAGTCTTATATTTGAACAATATAGTTCTATTTCAGATGTATCGGGCACAGGGCTGCCATGTCACTAGGCGTAAGAAAGCTGCACTGTATTGTAATTTGTTTGATCCACTAGTATTGAGTGTTGCCAGTGTAATCCTCCTGACCTAGTTTGTGCAGCGGTTAGCGACCTCAATAGTTTTATTTTAAACGTTATCGCTGTTCACGTTATTGAGTAGTTGAATAAATGTAACGGTAGAATCAGCCGGTGCACTTACTTTTCTATCAACGTACGTTTTGGCAATGCTAGCGAATAAAAACGAGATAATTTTTTATTGGAATTCTTTGAAGGAAAGAATCTGATTGAAAGTTTGTCATGGTTTCAATTATATTGCCTTGCCAGCCCATTGACAATGCGCAATTGCTATTTTATAAGGACAACTGAAACTAAACCTGTACCAAGTACCAAGTGATTTTGCGTTTCACCCAAAGGCAGATAGGATTACTGATATCAAGTGATGAACTCATAGTTACCTGGACAAGTTGAATATACTATCATTCTCGCGACGAGTGGACTCTAAAGCAACTCTAGACGCCCCAAATATTACAGAGTATACAAGGGCTCTGATAATCTTAGAAGACACTGGCAAAGGCAGGAGTGTGGTTTTAGCCGGAAAGTGTCCGGCACTGCCCAGAATGCTTTTCTTGTGGGGCAGTTTGGGCGTTCATAAACATTTCTCACTCCTGCCAAAACAAAAATAAAAATATACTGTCATTGTAAACCAAACGAACCAAAATATTAAGTTGCAACGCTTGGAGTGCCACAGGTTACTTGTATTGGATCCTAAAAAAATATTCCAGTTGTAGCGACATCTATCGCGTCACGTAAGAACTAATGCTGCATCGCGCAATTAATTCATTAACGCTCAGGCGGTAGCCGGCGCCCGCAAGCCATTGTCTTACTATTGTGTCTCTAATTACGCACGTCAAAAGGTTAAAGTTCTCCGCGCGATTGGAACATAATTAGAACAGCCCGAAATCATCTATCGGGCAGCTGCCCACCAGACATAACACCCGTCTGGCCGGAGAATCCTCCCTTTTCAACGGAGGTTTGCGGGACTTTACACTCTGTTCCGCTTACCTCCAAACTGGTGACCCCGACGTGATGAACGACAGCGCAGCCTTCTTGCAGCTTCGTGACGTCATTATCACTTCCTCAAGCTTTCGAGCAGCGAGCCATACAGCTAGCGCCCATGGCTATAAAGGGTATCCTGACCACCAGCATGCCTACCTGGTCATACCTGGTCATCACCCTCAGCCTCATTAGCGACTTTGGCTAAGCACACCGCACCTGCGGCCAGTCACATGAAGAGCTATGAAGAACCTCTCCTGGTCGACGCCAGCAGTCAAGCCACTACGTCGCACAGCACCGCTCCGACTCACTGGAGCCAGCAGCACTACTCCGACTCACTGGAGCCTGCAGCATTATCCCGACTCACTGGGACATCATCACCCCGACTCACTGGGGCATCATCCCGACTCACTGGGATAGCACCACCCCGACTCACTGAGGCATCACCGCAGACAGTTCCGACTCACCGAGAACTATGCGGCATTCGGTTCCGACCCACTGGAACCAATCTACCACTGGCCTGGCAAGCATCAAGAAGAATCAAGAACCATCGACCTCCGATCTCCGGAGGGGAGTGGTGTAGCGACATCTATGGCGTCACATAAGAACTAATCCTGCATCGTGCAATTAAAGTTCTCCGCGCGATTGGAACTTATAGAACAGCCCGAAATCATCTATCGGGCAGCTGCCCACCAGACATAACACCCGTCTGGCCGGAGGATCCTCCTTTTTCAATGGAGGTTAGAGTAAAAAATAAAAAATAGTTTAGTTAAATAGTTAGTTTTGTCTAGTCCGGGCAACTGACCGATGGTTAAATTCTAGTTCGTATGTGGCGTTATAGATGTCGCTACAAATATACCGCCCGTAGATAATTTGGAAAATGGAAAAGAGATTATTATCCACTTTAGTGATAAATTCTAATTGTAATAAGTACCAGATAATTTGATTGTATCGAAAACCCCTCACTGGTCGGCTGTCACAAACACAATAGACTCTAAGGAAGACAAACACTTTCACTAAAGGAAGTTGTCACACAATCAAGATAACATAACATTGAGTGCACCTGTTCGCTTTCCCATGCTGATAGAATCGTTATTTTCGTAGTTGTTAAGGAATCCATCCCAGAATAAATATATATGTCAACGTAAAATTGAAAATACTGTTAGATCATAATCTAACTCGCGAGATTGTAAACTGTCGAAAGATGGTGAATACGTTCCGGTTCACTTACAATTTAACGCATTATTTTTCGACAGATTATAATCTATCTATATCTTAATCTATAAATCCTACAAATATTTGAGAAGACTACCTATACGATCTATCGAAGTCCGCAGACTGGAACTTCCTGATACTTTTTTTTCGTGTGTGTGGTACCTATATAGTGCTTCCAATCTGAGGAAACCAGTTGGAAGATGTTCCTAAAATTGCATTTAGTTGTTAGACAGTTAGATTCATAAATGAACCGTGCAACCTTTTGTTTACGCTGTAAATTATCAAATGATTTCTTGACTTCTCCCTCTTTAGAGCGGAGCGAGAGGGAATGTCATAATTTTACTGACTATAACCCCTTTGTGTTTCTTCAGTTGCCCTTTACGTCCAGGGCCACGGTAACTCTTTGAAAGAAAGAAAGAAAACATTTATTTGAAACTCGCACAGGATAAACAACAATAAAATAAAAAGTAAATTCTTATTCTATAAATGCTTAACTTAAAATAAAAAGAAAACATACATTCAACCGAACATAGAACCTCCTCCTTTTTGAAGTCGGTTAAAAATAATAGAAAACAATATTAAAAGATATATTGATGATATTGTTCGAATCCCCCGTCTTGATCCTGACTTGTAGTTCGAGTTTATGACTGTCGTTTCAGTTTCCAATATTTGGACAAGACACTGAAGAAATGAAGATTCGTATCTAGCACAAATTTATTATAGAAAGCTAAAAAATGTATGGGCAATGTGGCCATGCTTAGTAAAAAAGTAGGAACACGAAAATAATGAAGACTGTTGCATCATACAAACCGGTCTTGTACATACATCGAAAAACTTAGACTAAGAACATGTCCTGCAGTTTTTGCTACAACAAAAAAAAAACAGCTGTCAGAACCGAAAAAGCAAGTTTCAACTTCATTCTGTTTAAGTTACGGGAACGGTCAAATTATGAACTAAGATTAGGACCTGTACCATGACGTTTAAAGTAAGATTGTTTCATTCTTATTTCCAGTGTGGGTAAGAGATGGCGCTAGACAACCTGTATAGCTCTGTCTCTTACCCACACTCAGGGCTGGGCAAAATACATGCTTTGCTTTAATTGAAATACAAATTACAAAATACAGTATCGCAAGTAATTAAAATACAAAATATCTTTAAGTAAGGTATTTGAAATATAAAATGCAAAATACAGTATTTTAGCTATTTTTTTAGCTTTTAGCTAAATTACATATTAAAAAATAAGTAATCTAGACCAGCATGGGCTGAAAAGTAGAGGAAAACGAGATTAATTAATCAGTAAAACCAGTTTCCTTTCATGAACACTAGATTTTTAAATGTACTGTCAGACAAACAGCCTCTTGTTGGAGAGTGAATAAAACCTGCTAAAGAAAACAATCTTTCTTGAAGGTTAAATGTATTTTAATGTTAAAATGTATTTTGAAGCCTCAAGTATTTGAAATACTAATTACAAAATACTTCGCCGTCAGGTATTTTAAATACATTTTAAGGAAGTAATTGAAATACAAATACCAAAGACGTTTTTGTATTTCAATTACGTATTTTAATTACAAGTAATTCAAATACTGCCCAACCCTGCCCACACTGAATTAAAAATGAAACAATCTTACTTTGAACGTCATGGTAACCCACCAGGTCCTTCTCTAATTCTTTATTGTACACACAAAACCTAATACTAGTACAATGATTTGATAAATTATGTACGAAGGCGAGCTTAACTCAATGAGTTTTCTCCCAGCAAACCTTTGAGTGACAGAGAGAGATCACATTCGAGGGTATGATGCAGTGTACAATATAAACCTACATATAGGGTGACTGGCAATTAGTGTACGATACTTAAACACGTGATTGTGCTCATGATAACAAACAATTTTTACTATGGGAGCAAAACCGAAATCGCGAAAAAAATATCAGCTGTTCAGTACATTAGGCAAACAGAAATGTACTGAACAGCTGATTTTTTTTCGCGATTTCAGGTTTGTTCCCATAGTAAAAGTTGTTGGTTATCATGAGCACAATCACTTGTTTAATTATCGTACACTAATTACCAGTCACCCTATATATGCGCCTTATATACAAAATATAAATTTATATACCAATATATGCTAATATTATGTCATTTGAGAAAGAAAGTGTTCTTTAATTTTCCTCTTAAAGACATCCAGAGATGGGAATGTGGGAGAGAGTTCCAGAGACGCACTGCAGTTACAGTCCTTTTATTTTCATGTCCAGGCAAATTTTGTCCATTCCTGGTTGTCTGGAAGAGATCGCGCATTGCGATAAGGGCGCCTATTGTATGTGTTAGTTAGTATTTAGTTTTCTTTTGTACGTTTGTCATGATGTACATCAAAGTGCATAGATAATACATAAACAAGTTATAAAGCTAGTAAATGCGGTTACACTAAAAATCTATGGAAAATATGTACTAATTAAAAAAATATATGAAATGAAAACTGTATTTGAGATTGCTAAGGTCTCTATAGATGCACTAGCTTTTGCCCGCGGCTTCGCTCCCGTCAACTGACTACTATATCCTACTCTACTCAACTCTATCCTACTCAAAAAAAAAAAAAAAAAAGTATCCTATGTCTCAATATCCGTCTCCTGGTTCTAAGCTACCTCCCCACCAACTTTCAGCCAAATCGGTTCAGCCGTTCTTGAGTTATAAATAGTGTAACTAACAAGACTTTCTTTTATATATATAGATCATCGTCATCATCATCATCATTTAACCGAAAGACGTCCGCTGGACTTAGGCCGGTCCCTCTAGCATCGCTATAATGGCTCGTCTTATGCTTCCCGTATCCAGCTGATTCCCGCGAACTATTATAGCATGGGATTTGAGAACAAAACTAGAGGTTTGTGGGTATCCTACGCTAATGCCAACCCTTCTGGGGATACACCATCCATGTTGGTTGATACGCCAGTTAAGCCAAGCGTTTACAATCCGGGCACTCTCAAGTCTTTACAAAATGTCCATTATAGACCAAAAATTTTTTTTTTTAAATAAAAGTCTCAATAAATAATATTCACAAACAGCAAAGTTATTAGCGTTTGCTTGTATCTCAAAATGTCACTCAATTTATGGAAATATTGTACAGGCTATGTGAATGAATGAATGGCGAACAAAATGGCCAAAAACTGCGCGTAGTATGTTCTAATAGCAAATGTTATGAATGATTGAATAAATTATGAATTTACCAATTATGACAAATTTTCGTGGACAATTTTGGGATTACATTTTTTTACTTTTGACTACACAAATATGAGTAACAGGTACGGATGGAGCCCCATTTTTTTGTACTAATTGAAAAATTGTGTTGTATAATGGACATTTTTGTAAAGACCTCGCAAAAAATGGTCTAAATCCATCCATGTTGCCAAAAGACTTCAGTTTCCAAAATGCCAATCAAGTTTACTAATTACCGGGAATTTTTAAGATGTTTCTCTTTTTCCCATAGTTCTGCTCTGCTGCATTTCTTGGCAGGCGTCTTGTCTTAAAATGTACTATTCTCGATACTTCGAAACCTTGGTTACATAACGTTATTGTTTTCCTATTGCAATTGATTTTACATGTCATTGTGGTTTGTCATTGTCATTCTTAGATTCCTTTCAAAGTCTGCTGCATTTCTTGGCAGGCGTCTTGTCTTAAAATGTACTATTCCCGATACTTCGAAACCTTGGTTACATAACGTTATTGTTTTCCTACTGCAATTGATTTTACATGTCATTGTGGTTTGTCATTGTCATTCTTAGATTCCTTTCGAAGTCTGCTGCATTTCTTGGCAGGCGTCTTGTCTTAAAATGTACTATTCTCGATACTTCGAAACCTTGGTTATATAACGCTATTGTTTTCCTATTGCAATTGATTTTACATGTCATTGTGGTTTGTCATTGTCATTCTTAGATTCCTTTCAAAGTCTGCTGCATTTCTTGGCAGGCGTCTTGTCTTAAAATGTACTATTCTCGATACTTCCAAACCTTGGTTATATAACGTTATTGTTTTCCTATTGCAATTGATTTTACATGTCATTGTGGTTTGTCATTGTCATTCTTAGATTCCTTTCAAAGACTAGTGTGTGTGTTATAAAGAGCTTCAATCGTGAGAATATTCCTTAAAATAGCATTACTTGAACAGTTACATTCATAAATGAACAGAATGCGACCTTTTTTTACGTGGAAAATCATCAAAGATGATTTCCTGACTTCTCCCGGTCTGTGTTCACCCGCGAGAGTGTCACACTGTTACTGACTAAAACCCATTGTGTTCCTTCAGTTGCCCTTGTGAGAACCACGATAACTCTTTCGAACAATCCGTAGTCCTGGCACAATAGAATGCAACCTACTACGATCCTTACGTACTAGTTTTTCTTACGTTTCTGTTCATACTGGACATACACATGAACTAACGAACCTGATCTTTTAAATGTACATCACCAATATCAATGACCAGACTAAGTCCTTCCCGGCGTTTCCATTTAAAGTTCGCCTTTCATTTATCCTCTCAACATAATGGTGGCCTTTAACTCCTCGAGCGCCGATTCTACATACGTCTGTACAACTTGAATGACCTTGAAAAACTCTTAATTGTCGTTTTGTACACACGTTTGTACGATTTTTTTTAGCCGAAAATTTTGGTTTCTATATATTTGTTTTTCCTAGAAAAATACAGAAAAGGTTTTTTTTTTATTATTATTTTTTTTTTGGTGATTTACGTAAAAACGCGCAATGACGTAATAATAATACCCCCGGGGCGCCCGAGGGGGTATTGGTAAAGGTGTTACCAATATAGGCCACCATCGTGTTGAGAGGAACCTAATCAAAATTCTTATCGTCTTTGCTTCTGTGAAAATTTTCTCCTTGATTAAAGGAATCCAACGAAGACCTCCTAAGCTAAAGAGCTTTCACAGAGCTCCCTTCATTAGCTTTGAAATACATACGTACATCATACCGATGCGAGAGATTAACTGCTTTTCTAAAGAAACTTAAAAGTAGAACGTATTTCATGTGTGTGCTCTGGGCATTTTCTCACGGAATTAAGGGCCTATTACACCATTCGATATTCAGACAGTTTTAGTCTATGATTCGACATATCGCGTAGTGTAATAAGAGTAGTCTTATTTTTTGTTCCGAGTAAGACCGGTCTGGTCTTACTCGGAACAAAAAATAAGACAGTCTGAATATCGTGTGCTGAATATCGCGTAGTGTAATAGGCCCTTTAGAACGTCGGGTGGAGCGGTTTCTACGGCTGGCGGTCTATTGAAGTTTTATGAAGTATTTTGCGGTTTAGTGGTAATAACTCGTTAGTGGGTACTTTTATGTTTATTTCTTCGTTTGATTGGTTCTTTAGGTTTTAAGGGGTGACCAGATTGTTGCAAACCAACGTCCGAACCAAGGTGACTTTGCTAGTTTCAATCCGTGTAGACAGCAGTTGTAATCCATGACCTTCAACGCCCTTGGTTGGGAAGCGCGTTTTCCCAACCACCGAACGTGTTGGCGCGTGGTTTACATCCATGTAGCCGCAACACAAACCAAACATATAAACTAAGGTCACCTTGGTTGGAACGCTAGTTTGCAACCGTTTGGTCACCCCTTTAGACTTTCCTTTTTGGGAATTAATTTGAAACTCTCTTCTTCCTTCAATTTGTTTCTTTATTTTTTTCCTGTACCTAATTCTTCGTTTACATTTATCTTATTTTGTCTTGTTTCTTATTTCCAAAAACTGTTCCATATAGTACGTTTGTTAATTGTTCATCGCGTATTCATTGATATCTAATTAGTGACGTCAAAATGTAAACATATTGAGTTCATAACATCATATCGATATGACGTCATTATGTTTGATTATAGAATCGGAGTAGTAGTGGCACCTATAATCTTATAGTAGGGGAGCCCAAGCGGGCATTTTGCGCGTTACTCGAGGGCGTCAGAAAATCATATGGTGAGAAAACTTGCACCCTGTAATGTACCCACTACCATAGGTATATGGTGCGTTGAGGGCAGCCCGCCAGATAAGTAAAAAGAAATTGATCCCCGGACAAACTCGAGCGAGTCAGATTAAGACAAGGTAAGTTACACGCAGAAAAGTGTATACTTCAATAATCTTGTCAATTTGAGCGTGGCATAAGGAAATGGGCGAGTCACTAAGTTGTAAAAAAAAAACGTTACCTCGAAATACTCGAGCGCGATGAATTGTTTTTTTATTTTGAAGGAAACCCTATCAGGATTACGAAAAACATATAATCTTACGGTTTTCATGGGGCGATGTAGCTAAAACCATCGATAAAGGATGAAGCGTACAGATACTGAGTACTGTGTATTCCCCACTTCGCGCTTCTCTTTCCTTCTCACTCTTTCTTTATCTCTCAATCTCTTGCACCGTCTCATCATGGAAAATATGGGTCGTTTAAGACTTTGCCGACCAAAAGAATTCAAAACGGTCGTCACAGTTAATGTAATATAATCAATACTATTACCATAATTATCATAAAAATATGTAATGAGCACCACAATGAATGTGTCAACGATTACAGTTGGCAAAAATAAACAAAAATACGTAATTTTGATATGAATTGAAATGAATTTTTTCAAAAACTTCAATTCATATTAATCTTTAATGACCATAATACAATGTACCATTTTTAAATTTTCGAAATGTCGCTTGGTTATTTTATTATGGATTTTTTGCTTTAATTTTTTTTTTCAAATTGTAGATTAACAATACCCCTCCATATAATGGTCAACGACTAAGACATCAAGTTGATCCTTCTGTATAAAAATGTGACGCGCTCGAATATCCCAAGCTCTAGGGGTCTTTAAGTCAAGAGTGAATAGGTTACTTCTAGGCAAGCGTGCTCCATCGTCGGCCACATCATCGCTTACCATCAGGTGAGATAGTGGTCAAACGCGAGCCTATCAATAATAATAAAAAAAAAGCTCATAGAATTTTTTACATTTTCAAAAATCATTCATTATTTTTGGTCACGTCCAAATCGTCAGTCATAGTCATAGGACACTTTTTTGAGTTCACTTAACACGCTCGAATATATTTTTTTTTACCCCTTTTTACTGCAAACCCCCCCCCCACTAGTTAATCCTCAGATTAATACCTATCTGTTATCAGAAAGACAAAGCGCGTATACGGGATCGCAGTCAAGCACTGGTTTATATGAATTAAAATAAAAAAATAAAAAAAAATACACTCTGAATGTCTGACGCGCTCGAGTATTTCCATGTGACTGTTTTTTTTTTTACATTTTTGAAAATTCTTACGCGCTCTCCCCCTCTGAAATGGAAAACTTGACATAGACTTTTTTTCGTTTTAGAACTTTATCTTCACAATCCAATAGGTCCCCATGACACTTTAGTAACTGCAAATTTAGCATCCCGGGCTCCCCTACTATTAATAATACCTACATCTTATCTTTTTTATATGGGGATAGAATGTTTTCGATATGGGATAGGACGGACTGCAGGCTTATGGGAAGTGTATACCCACTTCCCATAGCCTGCTGTTCTCCAGCAATCAGAATATTGATGAAACGGTGGTTTTGCTGGTACTTTTCAACATTATTATAACTGTGAAAGTAACTTTGACTTCTTGTCTATCTGTTACCTCTTCACGTCTTAACGGCTGAATAGATTTTGAAGAAACTTGGAACATGGGTAGATTGGTAGAATATGCTGGAGTAGGACATAGGATATTTTACACCTTATATTTGTTGGAAGTCAAGAAAGGGAAAGAAAAGGGAATTAGGATAGCGTGACGAGTGACAGAACAGAATGGAAGAAAAAAACGTGTTCCAACACATCATGATGATGATGATGATGATCATGATGTGTTGGAAGTCGTTGGCCGAAGCTATTATTGTATAAGAGTTAACCTAATGCCTACCTTTTTTAATCTGATATAAGTGAGAATAGAGACTGAAGTTTCTAATAATTTTCATTAATAGCATTCCTTCTCAGCTCTCACAGGTTTTTCTTTTCGTCACCTCGTGGTTTGACCCAATTCTTCACGCCAGTGTTCACCTTTTTTGTTCGCTATTTCGTCCATAAATCTAATTAGATGTCCTATTTATCTATGTGGTACAGGGTGGAAAGTTGAAGAAAGCCTTGGTAGGGAAAGTAAAAATGGATAGCGTCTATATTTAGGTCAGTGTTGAAGCTGGCCTGAATGTTGTCAGCCTGTATAAGCGTTTGTGTCAAATATTATTGCTTTGATAGTACTAATAATTAATTTTTAACCGTAAATGAGCATTTTACATCACGTTCTGTCCTGTTCTGTCCAAGGCGGCTTTCTTCACAAACCTTAATGTTAAAATGTCAAGCGTGTGAGTGATAAAGAGTGATGGAGCTATGCACCCTATATAGCTTACCTATATACATTTAACAGTTCAGTTTAGGTCGTAAAATGGATCGTGTTTAGTTGTAGGCCCTCTGTACTGTCTGTAGGAGTCTAGCTCAACACGTTATCTGCGCCCGTATCTGCCGCATTCTCATGATGACGAAACTTATTTGAAGCAAAAAAACTAATCTCTAATTTTTTAGGGTTCCGTACCTCAAAAGGAAAAAACGGAATCCTTATAGGATAACTTTGTTGTCCGTCCGTCTGTCTGTCAAGACCTTTTATCTCGGGAACACGTGGAGGTATCGAGCTGAAATTAAAACCATAAACTTAAGTCTGCGGTCTCTTGAAGCTGTGAATAAATGAACTTCTAAGTTAACGGAAAAATAAGTGAATAATAATAGTAATTAATAGTGGTCAAACACGAGCCTATTAATATTTAAAAAAAGATATGGCCGTTTATGTCGCAAAAATCGTGCATTTCGACACTCTCAAAGGAATCAGAATTGATAGAGTAGGTACTTACTTCCCGTTGACCCAGAATTCTGAAATTTGGCATAAAGCAAGGTCATATAGTGTAGATAGATATGGGAATAAATCTGAAAACAAAAAAATTGTTGTTACGTCACAAAAAAAAAACTTTTTTTGCGATTCGAAAAATCTTCTCACTTACCCGCCCTCCCTGTAAATTGTCATCACATATATCTCATTTGCCGTACTGAAGATAACATGACTACATATTATATGAATTTACCATGTCTATATAATATATATCAAGTCCACATATCCATTGTTTTGTTCTTATTTTGATGCTGACCAGCGTTAATTAACGTCATAAGGTAAATTATTTTGCGGTTGTTAGGGAACGATATCGTCTTTCCTCGATAAACACCATATTTGGTTTGGTTACCTTCGATATTAGGTTAGTACCTATGGCAAAACCGTTCGTCATACATAAGTAAGTAATTCTTTATTAATGTATATTTGTAAATATATTTCCTGCCTTTAAGGTAAAATGTAGTTAATTTGACAAGTAATTAGACCGCAAAATATAATTTGCGTCATAATTGATAGGCTCGCGTTTGACCACCATCTCACCTGATTTTCCTTTTCTTGTACTGTTTAACACTTACTGAAATATGGACGAGTTCGACATTCACAGCTCTTATGCTGTGTGTCAGACGGGCAGTGGAGTTTTAGTAATAGGGTCCCGTTTTTAGGGTTCCGTACCTCAAAAAAAATTTTTATTTGCTATTTGGTAAAAACTTCGAGACTCCAATCAGGAATTGAACTTTTTACATTGGTAAGTTTGTACGGAACCCTCAGGGCGCGAGTCCGACTCGCACTTGCCCAGTTTTTTCCCTTTGGTAACTCTAAAAAGAAGTTTGGTTTACAAAATGTCATAAATAAAGAGCATGTCCATAATAAAAAAAAGTTTAGAATGTGTCTAAATAGGTAAGACCGGAATATACCAGTCTTTTACTATGGAAGATTTGAGGTTTTAGACGATTATTTACACGTGGTAAAATTTATAATGATGAGATATCTACCTATTTAATGATCAGCTAGGAAAAACTCAGTTACTACCGAAAATCAGCATGCATGGAAACAGCGATAAACACACAGTAGATGTGTGTATTATGTGTTAATAATAATATATCAATATTTTTCTATCTATATAAAAATAGAAACAAGACTTATTGGCAACGATTCGATTATTCTTTCATAAGTTTAGACAAATCCATATTCATTCATAGAGTTAAGATTGTTAGCTGAAGAGTTGGTTTATTTGTTTGTTTGATTGAACGGATTGAAATCGAGAGCATTGAAAAATGTAGTAATACGTACATGAAAATTTGTCACAGAAGCACTCGGCTACATAATATCCTCGCCTGCGGCTCGGGCGAATTTTGCCTCGGCCGCGATGACTAAGTTTCTCCACTTGTATCAAAATATAAAATATCTACAAATGACAGCCGGGAACAACGGCTTAATGTGCTTTTCGAGGTACAAAGGAATCTCGGTGACTTAAGACTATCATGACCCATCCACAAACCAACCTCGCTAAAAGAAGCGAAAAGTGAATTGCAGTCATTTGCCAAAAGTACCGAACTCTCCAAGGCACCTCACACGTCAATTGTGGAAAAAATGCGTATTTTTAGGCGGGCTGTGCAGCTGTGGGAAGCACATCCCACAGCTCTCAGCAACAATATTTACTGTGGTACTACTAGTATGATGAATCTTGGCACTGTATGAACAGGTCAAAATATAAAATAAAAAAAACATGTGCCGGTGTGGTTTTTTTTTTGTAATTCGTGCCAATTCGGGAACAAAAACTAGAAGTTACACGTGAGATTATTCTTCATAATAATTTTTCTTACCCTTGTAGCGGCCTCCAGTAGTCTACGGCGTGTAGTGTTCCACGCGCGCCTCAGCAAATTCGTAGGGGCCCAGCAGGTCCGATGCCCGGACACGGGGAATGTCTGAAAAGGAAGCCCGCTACGTTTCGCTCCCACCTTAGCTTGCTAACCTAACCTGTTGTGTCCTGTCCGTGTTGAATTGCCGTGAAATTCCGAGCTCGCTTCACTCGCTCTTGGACTAAGAATATTTAGTTGACGTCGTGAAAAATACGAATTAATATATTAGAGGCTATTTCGTTTCCCGTTGCTTAGTTATAAAATGAGAAGTTTGATGACCAATAATGAAATGTGTGGCTTGACTAAATAATTTCTCAATACATTGCCACCACTGCTCTCAAAACGGTGAAGGAAAATATCGTGAGGAAACCGGCATGTCTTAGAACCTCAAATTCGAAGACATGTGACTTCCACCAACCCGCACTGGGCCCGCGTGGTGGATTACGGCCCATTCCCTCTCCTAGAGAGGAGGCCTGAGTCCCAACAGTGGGAACATTATGAGGCCGACTATGCTATGCTATTATAGAAACAGATCTACAATGTAGGTGACAGTACCTGAACTACAGAAACGTTTGAAAGGGTAACCGTGGCCCTAGAACGCAAGGGACAACTGAGAGGACACAGATGTGGCTCATCGCTAGAGCAGAAGAAGTCATTGGATGATTTCCCACCACTTGTTCCTTCAGTTGCTCTTTGCGTTCCAGGACCATGGTAACTCATAAGAGGTATTGAAATTTCGCAAACCTCCGTTGAAAAGGGGGATCTTCCGACCAGACGGGTGTTGTGTCTGGTCCGGTAGTTGATTTCGAACTATTGTATATGATCTAATCACGCAAAGAAGTCGGATAGCGTGATGCAGGATTTTATTTTTTTGTATATAGGAACAAAAAAAGCCGTCATAAATGTCACTACAACTCTTTTGAACAAATCCGCATTGCCATATTCATACGATTCTGCGAATTCTGGTGGCAGGCGATTAGTAGTTTTTCTGAATCACCTAGAGATCCGCTTAGGTTCCTTCTGCCCAAACTAGGAACAATGGATCCACACACCTGTTTTAAAAACATCAGTGGGCTGTTGACCCTTCCATCCTTTACATTAATTTGTTGCCTGAAGAAATATTACTACATCCTCCACGACTTGGTGCGTCTTGATCTGTTACTGCTACCAGGAGCTGTTCTATGAAGTACTAGCTTCTGCCATCGGCTTCACCCACTTGAAAGTAAAAAAATATCCCATGGGAACATACTTACTCCCGGGATAAAAAAGCAGGTATACTAAGTTCTATGCCAGGACATATGGTCCATTATCCCAAACCCTGCGGATACTGACTCCTAAAAAGCACGATACAGATGATCTTAGAATGCAATTGCTCATATGTTTCATGACTGGTGAGTAATCGGGTGTACAACATTCACATAAAAATTTATCATCATCATTTCAGCCGAAAGACATCCACTGCTGGACATAGGCCTCCCCCAAGCGTCTCCACAATGACCGATCCTGTGCCAATCGCATCTACCGCATTCCCGCGACTCTCACCAGGTCGTCGGTCCACCTTGTGGGAGGCCTTCCAACGCTGCGTTTTCCGGTGCGCGGTCGCCACTCTAGAACTTTTCGGCCCCATCGACCATCCGTTCTACGAGCAATGTGCCCTGCCTACTGCCACCTTAGTTTGGCGATTCTTCGGGCTATGTCGGCGACCTTGGTTCTCCTGCGGATATCTTCATTCTTTATGCGATCACGCAAGGAAACTCTGAGCATAGCCCTTTCCATTGCCCTTGACTGAAAAGACTCATCTACTTCTGGAGTGAGGTGGGCTGGTTGGAGTGAAGGCCACCACGGCTCACGCACAATGGTCAAGGACTAAGTGCGGAAACCAGACCACAATAGACTAGACTAGACGTTTTTAAACAATAATATGGTCGCATTCCGCAGGAAAATGAATCGGATCTCTATTTCAACAAGTTTCAGAGATCAATTTACAGAATCGATCCATTGTTTGAGATCGATTTATAAAAACGACTTTACCTATAAAATCGATCCTTTGATTCATCTATCTCAGATCACCATTCCTAATAATGAGTCAATGCCTTCATGATTCCATTGTAAAAGAGGGATGCTATTCATTCTATGTAGCTCCTTCTCACTCAAAAGTTGGAGTATTATGAGCCCCTACACTTACTGGCCGATATTTCTACCATAGCAACGTAGTTAGTTCGTAGTGAAAAGGAGATAAAAAGACTCAATGTGACGTGTAACAACAAAAAACTTTCCTCTTTCTAATATTAGTAAAGCAAACTATGGGGCACCGACTTACGAGTTCGTTCGTGCCTTTAGCAGTAGCCTACCTATCAATCTTGCAGCCAGGAATTTTGTTTACTACTGCGTAATCCAAGCCACGTTATACAAACAATACTGGTTTCAGTAAACTTGGCTCATTTAGCAAATTTTCACACGATAATTTAGTTATGTAATGAACAAGAGTTTTAGGAATTGTTACCAAAGTAACAAGAAAGAAGCAAATATATTATGTGTTTTTTAGAAGTTACTAGCTTCTGCCAACGGCTTCTCCCGTGTGAAAGTAGGTTTCTCCATGCGAACTTCGGACCCCCATTTCATCCCCTTAGGGGGTGAATTTTAGAAAATCCTCTCGTACTGCTCGCCTATGTCACAAAATGAAAGGCTTGTGCAACATTTCACGTTCCTGATTCCAGTCGTTTCGGCTGTGCATTGATATGTCAGTCAGTCAACTGTATAAGACCTTATTAAAGAGCGTTCAATTGAATAAAAGGACTTCGCCAAGCCTTGACTTATTAACGTTTTAAAATTTGGTTTTTTTCTCTCTTCTGCTGCGAATATATCTCAATATATCTCTGTGCTGAATACCTATATCTAAGTCATGTGACCATGTCCATATTCGAGCGGTTTTCAAAAACCGTTTACTAACAAATGGCATAAAAAAAATGTCTAGTTATGTTATTCTAAAATTATGCTAAAAAATTATAACATTTGGGTATCAAGTTTTTGCATTGTGAGTTTGAGGAAGGTCGTATGAAGAACGGCTTAGATGTTCGGACTAAACATATACAAAATAAGTATGTAGATAAACCTAGTTTTTGCTAAAGTATATGTAGAAAAACCTAGATTCTTCTTTTGCGCAGTTACCGCCACCTGATCCATCCAATAGTCAACATACAATTTCTGAAGTCAAAAACATTCTTGTGACCGCATTCCAAATAGTATTTGGAGTTATTTCAGTACTTATCGGCTTGCACTTATACTCAAATAACAATAAATCGCTACCGAAAAGATCGTAAAATATGAGTCATTGTTCCGTAGCATACTGAGCGCGCGAACTCATTATGTGTGTTCACTGCCAAGGTTGCTGTTAAGAGAACCGGCCCCCGTCATCTCCACACCCGTTTAGTTTTGCACAGACTTGTCGTTTGTCAATGCAATAACTATCTTCTTGCTTTCATCATCTTTTCTTTCAAAGGCTCTCAAAATCATCGCCATTATCGACTCTCCACCGTCATCTCCACTCCGGTTTAGTTTTGCACAAACTTGTCGTTTGTCAATGCAATATATCTTCTTGCTTTCATCATCTTTCTTTACAAAGACTCAAAATCATCGCTATTATCGACTCTCCTATACGTTTTTCATCCAGCGATTCCGAGACCTTAACCAGATTAAACTAATACTTTTTGTACACTCTCAGTACCTCCCAGTACTTTAGAACCTTTCGGTCCTATAGATCGCGGCGGTAGTAACTGTAAAGCCATATAACAAACGATACCTTTAGTGCTACCACGAGCTCTTGACGCGATCGATTTTACGACCTAAACTGAACTGTTAAAGGAATGGAGCTATATAGGGTATATAGGTCCATCCTCCTTTCTCGTTTGAATGACTGACATTTTAACATGGTAAGGCTCCTTATTTCTCATCCTGTTCTTTGCACCATGAACTAAATACTATTAATTTATAAATTTTCCTTTCACCTAGCAAGACCTACGATTATACTTTGCCCAAAGTCTTTTGTTAACATCTACGAGTATTACTATTATAGTGGAATGAAAATATATGAATATAACTTTGGTGTGTCCAACTTTATGTCACCGTGGCTGAATTCTGGTCGAAGCTGACATAAAATATCTATAAGAGATCGTGAATACGAAGAAGAAGGCCCCGTTGGTTACCTGTTCTACGTGTAATACGCATAACACAGCACAGTTAGCTTTTATTGTTCCCACAGCTAGGACTCAGACTATGTCATGCTCTGTGAGAGGGAATGGACCGTTTTTCCATTCGTCAGGGTTCATATAAAAATAGCTTATCTTGATTAATAAGAAAACTCTGTTATCTCTGTCTGTCTGTCTGGATTTGACGTCATTATGCCATCGAGATTTACCTGTAACTAAGCTATTTTCGACTCCAATGTTAGTTTGGAATACTTTTCTTGAGCAGCTTTTATCACTTCTTCTTCATTACATCAATATCAGCTGCTATTTCAGTATTCATTTTCTTATTAGCTTCTTCCTCATCATACTTTGTAGAATCCATTCATATTTTCTTTGCTCTGTCTCTATATCTATACTACAGTGTATGATATATTGTTGTCTGAATAATACTACCAATATGTGGGTTTGGATTAAAAGTGCATCCCCTATTGATTTCCTTAGCGTGCTGGAAAGTTATAAAAGTGAAATAGGAAAGGCACTATTATTGTAATGCACGGCTATATGTGAAAAAGCCTTGCAATATTTTGAATATTTATATAGAAATTGCGCATTGCAGGATTTCGGGCACCTTTAGTAAGTGGTCTACTGGTGAGTTCGATGTCCGATATCTAGCTTTCTAAGGTGTAACCATTGATTTACATATGTTATTCTGAAACTGGTCGTTTTAATTAATTTTACTGTGGTAGAAGCGTATTATTATATACAACCACTAATATGTTACATGTTTATGTATGCATGCTTTATAATAAACGCTCATCCTGAAAGTGGGTTAGAATCGGCTACTGAATCAAGATTATTAGGATAACTAATTTCTTAAAAAAAACACTACTAAAATTGATTATGAGTATTTTAGTCATGATATTGCCTTTTATAATTTATTATATACTGACAGATTATATAAGCAAGAAGGAAAAAATGATGATTTTAGATATACCAAATCGCTCTATTCGACTTTTGTAGATTTGCCAAAAGAGCCAATTGAAAGCTTCAATTTGAGGCAGCTACGACGGGTTCAATGAATTCTAGATTTTAGACCAATATAAATAGAATTATAAGTTATGTGACTAGTCGTGTAGCGTGGGAAGATGATCTATGTTTTTACACTCATCAGCAAGAACCAGTATTTAAACAGCTGACATATAAGTATAATATGTTCAAATATACGAATTTATGCATTATGTTAATAGTGTAAGGATTATCTTTGCTTGCATGGTTGACTGGAAATAGACTTCTTGTAACCTTGACAATGGGCCATGCTGGTTTTGTATTTCACAAGTTTATATTATACTCATTTATGTCGGTACGTTGGTAAATAGTCGAAGTCGAACAGACATCATTTGAACGAAGATCACTGTCATGCGTGTCAAATGCTTTTGTGAAGTAAAATATGCCTTTCATAGATGGATTCTACAGGGTTAAATTTTTTACTTTGTTACTTTTCGTTCCTAGATTTATAGGTATACTAGCTTTTGCCCGCGGCTTCGCTCCCGTCAACTGACTACTATATCCTACTCTACCCTACTCTACCCTACTCTACCCTACCTCTACCCTACTCTACCCTACTCTACCCTACTCTACCCTACTCTACCCTACTCTACCCTACTCTACCCTACTCTACCCTACTCTACCCTACTCTACCCTAATCAAAAAAAAAGAAAGTATCCTATGTCCGTCTCCTGGTTCTAAGCTACCTCCCCACCAACTTTCAGCCAAATCGGTTCAGCCGTTCTTGAGTTATAAATAGTGTAACTAACACGACTTTCTTTTATATATATAGATATTAATTTCACTTTCATTGGTATAAATCAAATTTAGATATTAGGAATACATTTTCCTGACATTATAAGTCCATTTACATCTCCAAACTTTTCCATATTATTATTTTTTACTTTACTGAAGTAAAAGTAACGAGTGAAACTTGGCAAAGTTTTCTACTTATTTTCCTTCTACAAACAACTCTAAAAATACTTGTCAAAGAAAATACGGGCTTTTATTTAAAATCGATGGACAGAGAAGTAAACGATATTAATGGTAGCAACGTAAACGTGGAAGTAATGGAATAATTTAATGGTAATTTCTATCTTTGTCATTATTTACTTGCATGCCATCTTTGTATCAAGAAATGATTAGGATCATTGTTGGATGGTTTGTATAAAAAGTTACCAACTCCTTGTAAAAAAGACTTTTAACAAGGTTGTATATCTACACAAGTCTACAATATAATATTATGAAGAGGTAAAGTTTGTTGTTTTGTTTGTAGGAGGTAATCTCTGAAAGTATTGGTCCGATTGCTAAAATATTTTCACCGATAGAAAGCTGCTTTATTCCTGAGTGACATAGGCTATATTTTATGTACGCGGGCGAAGCTGCGGGCAAAAGCTAGTTATAAATAATAAGTTTCAGTTCGTACACACACATGTGTGTGTGTGTGTATATGTCACCGGAAAATTGCAAACGCCGTAAGATTTTAAAAAAATCGTGAGAAATTGTAAACTATTTTTACTAAATAAGACACGGTTATGTTGGAAACTAATGAAATTGGATGTGATTTATCGTATGCAAAACGATTTTTTCATAATATATCGAGAAATTATAATCTAATAAAGATATCGGTTTTATAGAAACTTTCGCCTTTATAATAATATAAATGTGATGAATTTATTGCACGATAAATGATATGACTGAAAAGAAAGGGAATATTGAGATGTTGTGTGACAGAAATTATGGAAGAAACAAATGAGAGGATAGAAGAGTTTGATGAAGATGATTTTTTAATCACCATCATATAATTAAAAGTAGCCACATAAATCTCATAAATCTCTGGTATAAATTTTCGGAGATTCAAGATTATTCTACAGTTCGTTACCTTTAAGCAAATTTTATTTTCCATGTCCTCAGTTGATGAAGCGGATGCGCCAGGTGGTGGGACAGCGAATGTTCGAGATATTTATGAAAGCCACCTTTTACGGCCAGTTCGTCGCGGGGGAGGACCAGAACACCATCAAACCAACTATCGAGAGGTGAATAACTCGAATATAACCAATGAAACTGAATGCGATTCTAAACCAAATTCGGGAGCTATTAGTACTATCGTTGCTATGGAATATTGACACTGATAGCTCTTGAACGAGGTACATTGATCGTGATACATACTTATCTATACTTATAGAAGTTAAGTTCCTAATGCTCGTGATTATGCATCGTTGTAAAATAAAGACACAAGGTTTTAATTAAAATTTTAGAAGAGTAAGGAAATAATTGAAATCTGTAATGGCGAGAGATGAACACTTATTATTTCATTTTAAGGGCAGTCTCTTTGGAACCAGCGAAAGCCTTTGATCTCATGAATCACCTAGTAGAAAATGCATGAATGATTTGAAACGTCATGATCGTAATATTTATAGTAACGTGGAACACAAACATTATAACTTTACGAGCTGCAATTAGTAATGACGCATAAAGTAATGACAGCGTTTTAATTGTTATTTCATTGCTTGGTAATATTAAATGAACTGTAAGATTTAATTGAATATAAGTTTATTTGATATGTTTTCTCCCTTTTTCATCGCAGTGGTTTTGTCGATTTGCAAAGTGACAACCTGCAAAAGTAATGACTGTAATTTTCATAACTCCCATTCTTCTTCTTAAAGTATCGAAGGTAATAGATATTGCTTGGGTTCAATTGGTCTCTACATCAGTTTTAACTTTTTCTTCTTCAAAACCTTCATCTAACACTTTAATAACGGGGTGGGTTATCTACAGTAATTTCTTGTCAATCAATTGTGTCTATAAGTAACCTATAGTCTCCGTAGTTTTTACGTTTTTCGTGATAGTGTTACTGAGACGAATCGACCCTTGTCAAATCAAGTTCAATACACCCTATGTTAAGTACCTTTCGTATTGGCGGGGTGTCTTCTGAATATCGAATTGAAGAGAAAGATTTTTATTTAGATGATTGACTTTTATTCATTGAACTAATTTGGGTAATGTTTGTAATTTTCCAGATTGCGCTCTTTTGGAGTGAAGTCAATCCTTGATTACTCCGTAGAGGAGGATCTGTCACAGGAGGAGGCCGAGAAGCGAGAAGTGAGGTAAATATCAATTACGTTCTAGTTTGAGACTTCCTTTTCTGAAATTTTGTTCTGACGTGTTCTTTTCTCGTTCTCTGAAAGCTTGTGCTTTGTTACTACTATCAGTTGCCTTATGTCTGTATTTAGCACTACTGATAGCAGTAGCAATGCTGTTTAAACTCTTTTTTGTAAGCTATGTGTGTTTGGTCGACTAAAATATCCACTTCTGGCTCATTTACACTAGCTAGGTCGTCTGCCGACTTCAGCAGACGGCTTGGATGTGGCTTACGAGGAGGCGACTGCCTAATTCGGCAGCGTCGAAAGGAGCGGTCAAAGGACTATGAATTAACTCTGCGAAGCTAGTGTATGTGAGCCTAAAGTTTCAGATACATTAGGGGGACAAGATGTCCCCCAACATAATACGCAACGCTGTCAAATTGTCGAACATGTTCTGCGTCACGTGAATGCGTTGTAAAATTGCAGCGTCATGTTGGGGGGGGATATATCCTCTAATGTATTTGAGGTTTTAAGTAGTTGTGATTTTTCATTCAAAACATTTTTTTGAAGTGAAAACTTCTTTAGCGGCGTTGTACACTTTTTTGTAATGGGTAAAAAATGTTAAACTCGCGTCAGGGTCACGTGACCTGATCGAAAATTCGTAAGACGGATGTCGTGCAAAATTGTGTGCAAAAAATTTTGTAATGGGTAAAAAATGTTAAACTCGCGTCAGGACACGTGACCTGATCGAAAATTCGTAAGACGGATGTCGTGCAAAATTGTGTGCAAAAAAAAGCAATTCGTGCAAAATTATTTTTGCTGAAAATCGAACCAAAATTTGTTATAAACTTGATGCAGCAATTATCATTTCAAATATATGTATGAGGAATCCTGTGGTATTCTACCATATAAAAGACCTACTGACTACCGACTGTCTGTCTGAGACTTTTATTCTGATAATTAAAGCAATTCGTGCAAAATTATTCCATAACTATTCCAAAATATCCAAAACGCACAACGTTAATACTTAAGTTTTCACTTCTGCCGGCACTCCCAGAGTGCAACCCGTCATTTTTTTTTATTCACACAACGTCGTCTAGTCCAAAGCTAAGCAGCAGAGCTTGTGTTATAACTACTAGACAACTGATAAACATACTTAAATATTTCTAAATACATACATATTATAGATAAATTACACCCAGACACTGAACAAATGATTGTGCTCATCACACAAACATTTGTCCTGTGTGGGAATCGAACCCACGACCTCCGGCATAGCAGTCAGGGCCACTAACCACTAGACCAACAGGCCAGTCAAAAAAACATTTATCAAATAAGTTGACTCCAGATTTGAAAACCGAACTTATTATTATTATTATTGGTTTTTTAAAACCAGGGGTAAGTTTTATGGCGTGTAGTCAAACTGAGGGGTCGTGGGGCTCTTTGGACCGGAACCGTGGTCCCAACTTCCATCTATAAAAATAATTAACAAGGAAAAAGGTATTAAAATACAGTTACCAAAAAAATTATATTTATTTTACTTGTGGTCGTAAAATACTACTGAAAAAAAAAAGTTTGACGTTGGGCACGGTCTCGGTCCAAAGAGCCCCACGACCTAAACTGAGTAAAGGGCAGATAAAAGAAACAGTTATATCAATATTAACAAAACGAAAATGATCGTGTCCATGGAAATATTTCAAATAATTGGGGTTCAACGGATTTCGTGATTGCGTGATGTGAACTTTATAATAATAATAATAATAATAATAATAATAATATGCCTAGGGTGAGGGGCCAGACTAAGAGAGATACAATCCGCAGCGCAGTTTGTGGCGAACTGTTGGGCATTAGCGACCCCACGGACCCGATCTCCCGGGAGAATTCTTGTTCTTCATCTCCGGCTTGCCTTTATTGGCCGGCCGTAGGAACTGAGCTCCCACCTCTCTCTTGCCTTTATTGGCTGGCTTGAGTGGAGATTCGCAAGAGCAAACGTGCTCGGGAGAAGGATGTATAATCCAATAAGGTGCTGGTAGGGATCTTGACCGTACTTCCGGGATTGTCCTGATAGCCGTGGTATACCTCTCCACTCCTCAAGCACCTCAGGATATGTTGCCCTCTTGTTGCTACGTCACTTCGTGCTAGCGGCCGTTTTTGGGGGCCCATTTATTGAGTGTGCAAGTCACCCCCTGCCTTTTTTCGATGCATATTAATAACGTTGTTCAGGCAGGGGCCATAGTCTTGACATAGTTCCATGTTACCAGTCCACTTAAGATTCCAAAAACCATAGCCCTATTATCTTTGTTCTCCATATGTCGCAATAGTCTTTCAACAACCGGGGGTTGTCCTTGGGTGCACTAGCATAGCGCGTACAGGGATAATCGTCGGTTGGTATCATGTTCCATTATAATTATCTAAAGGGCCTCTGCGAGTTGGCTTCGGCTCCTTGTACGCCTCCCAAAGGTCCAGGACCTCAGGGTCCTGAGATAAAAAAAAAAAAAAAAAAAAAAAAAAAAAAAAAAAAAAAAATAATAATAATAATAAACCTTTATTTCAGACCACTTTGATCCATTACATTATATAAAGCCCTGATTACACAACAAAAAAAAAATATTAGTCAAATTTCAAACAAAAAAAATAAATAAATGTCAAAAAGTTAAATTTTTTAGAATTGAAAAACAAAATTAAAAAAAATAAAAAGGTAAAGTCAAGTTAGCATGCAATTAATTTGGTTTATACTAAATTAAATTGAATCAAATCAAATTGAATTGAATTAAATTGAATTGAATTGAATGGAATTGAATTAAATTGAATTGAATTAAATTGAACTGAACTAAATTGAACTGAATTAAATTGATTCAATAAATTAGGCACAAAAAAAAATTACAAAAAAGAGACAAAAAAAAAAATACAGGACATCAAACATTTAACCTTTTGACGTGCGTAATAGCACGTACGTACTTCATTTACATTTTAACTTATTTTTTTTTATGGGAAATATTTTCAACAATTTGAATTTTAAATTCTACATTCATGCTTGTACCTATTAGTATCATGTAAATGGCTATTTAATATTTGTAAAAAAATAAAGAGGAAAAAATTACAAATGGATGACAAAAGATCACGTAAAACAAAACGTGTTCAAATAAATTCTGTAATTCTGTAACTAATTGAGTATTAGCGTCAGAGACAATTTCATTAACTTTGTTTCTGTTCTCTGTGTCACTAAAAGGCTGTAAACAAAACTAATGAAAAATACGTTATTATCTTCCATGTGAAACATAGATAATAATCGTTCAGTACTATAGCAGGAACTATGTGGTTCTGAAAAGCCGATCATTCATTCGTTCCTTGAATTTAATGTCTGGTAGATCGTCTGTTTATCTTTATATATGTCGTGGTCAGATCTTAGAAATTGATCACTTCATTATATGGGCAACTAAAACTGGCCAGATCGTTTTAAACGTTAAAGTTTGATGATATTTCAATCCTCGTTTGGCCTACTTTCTTTAGACCTTTTGTTATCATAGAAATTCTACATCAATGATATGGCCAAACGAGGATTGACATATCAAATGTTAACGTATAAACGATCTGGCTATTTTAGTTGGCCATATGATCAATTCTAAGATTCGGTCACGTCATTTAAAAAAGGAGAAACTAACTGAGTGACATATCAACGCACAGTCGAAACTACAAGGATTAGGAGCGTGAAATTTTACTCAAGGTTTTTTATGACGTAGGCGAGCACTAAGAGGAAGGATTTCCCATAATGCACCCCTTAAGGGGGTGAAACAGGGGTCCAAAGTTTGTATGGAGAAACTTTGACGATGCAAAAGTTAATTTACTAATAATTAGACAAATGGTCCACAATATTTGTTAGTAGCACTTATTTCTATGTTATTTCATAAGTATAAAAATATATAATAATATCAGGATAATACTTTAGGTATTCTTATACTTAATGAAGTTAAAATCATCTCATACAATATTGTCAATGAAAATTAAAATTCAAAGGAAACATGAAAAAAGAAAAACTAAAATGGTCAATAAATTAAAAATGTCAGTGAAATCATTAATTTTATGCAAGAATTGAACAGAAATTAATACGAGTAATCTTTCAGGAACTTAACGGTTAATATGGTCCAAATAATCCAAGACATGTTGAAAAAGTAAAAGTTCTTTCAGACTATCACAAATAAGAAAAAGCAGTAATTAAATGATAAAAAAATGGTGTTCAATTGAAAAATCAATAAACATCTGAAATAGGTTTTCTTGTTTAATTCATAATTATGGCGTTAGATAAAACACTCAATTTAGAACAGATTTTTATATGTAGGGTGACTGGTAATTAGTGTACGAACTTAAACACGTGATTATGGTCATGATAACCAACAAATTTTACTATGGAAACAAACCTGAAATCGCGAAGAAAATCGGCTGTTCAGTACATTTATGTTTGCCTAATGTACTGTACAGCTGATATTATTTTCGCGATTTCGGCTTTGCTCCCATAATAAAAATTGTTTGTTATCATGAGCACAATCACGTGTTTAAGTATCGTACACTAATTGCCAGTCACCCTATATAGCTTCTAATATGATCAACTCAAAACATTTCACTCTTACTAAAGCCCGCCAAATCTAAGAAGTACCGTTTGACAGTTCTGACAGTTTGAAGAAAGGGATGGGGTCAAAGAAATCGATTACTAAAATTTCCGATTCTTATGAGATATTGATTTCATTTCTTTGTGTTTACTAATCGGTTACAGTTTTACAGATTTATATGTTACTGTAAAAGCCCGATATTGATATATCTTAGACTAGCTTCTGCCAGCGGCTTCGCTCGCGGATTAGATGGTTTCTCTATATAAACTTAGAACCCCCGTTTCATCCCTTTTGGGGTTGAATTTTGGAAAATCCTCTCTTAGTGCTCGTCTACGTCATAAAAGGAAACCTTGTGCAAAATTTTACGCTCCTAGTCCCAGTAGTTTCGACTGTGCGTTGATATGTCAGTCAGTCAGTTTCTCCTTTTATATACAGATTTTACTGGTGAATCTTAGAACATAGCAAGACGTGTAAATATCAGAATTTTATAAGAGACATATTTTTTCGAGTTTTTCAGTTCCATCCTAACCTAACCGACATTGTAAATTATTTTAACAGATTTTATTGTAAAGAATTTTACGTTTAAACAGAGGTGACACACGTGCGACTTTACCTACAAAGATTTATAACAATAACTTACATATGTTTAATTTTAATTATGCGTTTTCGTTGACAGTTGATGTCAGATGAAAATTAGGTAATATAAATACTAAAAGACGCTTGGAATGAAAACGGCTCGTCATTACTAAGTTCGAGTATTCAAACATTTTTAACGATTATTCGTATACAAGTGAATTTAAAGAGACGCAACACTTCGGTATAGGACCTTACTACGTGACTTTGACACGACGTCTAGGACAAAAGCTATCTGTTGTATATATCGATTATTATGCTTTTTTTTTAGAGATTTTAATTTAAAGTTGATTAAATAATGTATATCTTGTTATAAAATAAAAATCGCTTCATAATTCCATAGTTTTACGGAAAAGGTAATTGAAATTGTGTGAGTTACACCTATACAAAGATATTTCGGCTTGAAAAGTGTGAAACGCCAAACTTCACTTCTTAGATTTGATGGCTTTTAAAACATAGTAAAAACGTGCGCATACTTACTGGGTTACCATGACGTTTAAAGTAAGATTGTTTTATTCTTATTCCATTGTGGGTAAGAGATGGCGCTAGACAACCTGTATAGCTCTGTCTCTTACCCACACTGAAATAAGAATGAAACAATCTTACTTTGAACGTCATGGTAACCCACCCTAGTAACTCAACAATTTTATCGATGTCGGTTACGGCCTTTTGCGTTGTGACGCGTGCTCGCATGGCAACGGTTTCAAGGCAAAGATCAAACGTAGGTAATCGCGAGCTGAACGATGATGACTGAGGCACTGAGGCCGACTGGGAGTAATGGTGGTAAAACTTACAACAAAAAAGGGTCTATTTGTGTAGCGTTAATTAAACGGGAAAGGGAATAGACATGACTAGGGATACAAGAACAGAAAAATATAATAAAAACTGGAGAACATCTCTGACATTGAACGAGAAATTCGTACCTACTTTTTTTTTTGTAAAATATACATAACTCGCTTTTGCCAGCGGCTTCGCCCGCGTGAAAATAAGTTTTTCCATACAAACTTTGACCCCGTTTCATCCTTTTAGGGGGTGAATTTATAAAAATCGTCTTTTAGTGCTCGCCTACGTCATACAAGGAAACTTTGGTAACCCTAAATATGACATAATGGCAAAATGCGTGAAATTTTAAAATGGATTAATTTGTAATGTTATTTGAATCAAAACATTACAAATTAATCCATTTTCTTTATAATGTACCTAATTTAGTAACATGGAATATCTGCCCCCCTAGCCAAGTTACGATCGTTTCGTTTGCGTCGAACGCTTCGAGTAGGCCACGCCTCTGATTCCTTTGTTCTGACCACGTGACTGAGCGTCGAGATGACGTCAGAACAAAGGAATCGGAGGCGTGGCCTACTCGAGGCGTTCGACGCAAACGAAACGATCGTAACTTGGCTAGGGGGGCTGATTATACAATGTAACTAAATTAAAACTACAACATCACAACTCAACATCAAACTTCAACTAAATTTTACCTGAGTAAAGTTACTAAATAAATTATAGTGTTACAAATTATTATTTTTTTGTTAATACTTGCCAGCGATTTCGCCCACGTAAAAATTGACAATTATCTCAAGGGAATGTACTAGGTTATAAAATTTCCTGTACCGTAATCCTAGCCATAGTCCACCATTTTTTTTTCCCATCAAATAACCTTTTCCCTCTAAATGCGAGCAAGAGGGAGTATCAAACTGGCTAAAATAAAAATTTCGTTTGAACTTAGATTTTCAAGTAAATCCAAAGTTATCAGTTCAAAGTGTGCAGTTTCAAAAAACGGTAATTTTATAGGTAAAAACATTAAAAGAAGGTGGTGGATCAAATAGTAAAATATGATAAGGATATTTATATTTTTTTTGCTGTTAGAAATGGCAATACTAATTTTAACTTCGCAGTATTCAGTTATCCCTAAACCGTAACTAAATGTCCACTCTTGAAATTGACAGAACTCTTCGTTCTTCATTTTCGCATTTTAGAGGCATAGTCGCCTTGGTTTGCCTCGTGCGATTGTCTTGAAAAGCGTTTACCCATCATGGCCGCATTATTGTGATAATGTCCAACCTCCTACTACTTTGTTTGAAACTACAAAACATACGCTGGACATGAACATCACGTTCTCTATTAAGCATAATTATAACTTTGTAACTCCTATTTTAAAAAGAATTTTCATCTTGGACTTCAAATTGAATGAGATCAATTTGAAGTCCAAGATGAAAATTCTTGCGTATGATTTTGAATAAATTTACGAATCTGTTTAGATCTTGAGAACACAATATTTTTTAAATTAATCTATATCCCTTTAAATGCCAGTTTCTGTATTACCTAAGATGTTAGATTCGAATAGTTTCAAATAACAAAAAAAAAAAAATATTTTTGTCAATTTTCAGTAGCTAGTTTTTTTACATCTTTTTTATTCCTATTAAATTGTTTCTCCCCCTCATTTCAGTGGCAGTTTAACCAGTGAGCGCTTGTCGGAATTACTAAAACAATCAAGCAATTTTCAAGAACTAGTCGTTGCCGGGTTTCTCTTCTTTTTTCTTTTAATCATTCCCATAGTTTTGTGTAGTATGACGAAAATATCTGTGGACCAAGGTCCTGTTTCATTGAGCCTTGTCACTCGTTGACGGCCAACGGGACAAGGTATTTTTGACATGTTGTAGCTGTCATTACGTAACTGTCACTATAAAGTCATGTGACGTAGACATTTCATCATGGCTGACCTTCGCGGTTTTGTTTTCACGATCGTTTCATTATTTTCTTATTGTTTATTAGTTCGATAATTGTTCTTGTAAATGGTTTCTTAATGTGAACCGTTTCGTAGATTATTATCAATTTTGCATAGTGTTTTTCATTGTATTTTATTTGTAGGTCCATAAGTAAAATTGGGTAGTTACGTTTCTTAGTTTATTTTGAGTTATTTAGTTATTATTTGTTTAATCTTTCTGACACAGACTGAGACCTTGTTGGCTGTTGGATAGAAGAAATATCTTAAAACTTTTTATCATCATCTTATTATTTTTTTTTGCTTAATAAACACCAATAGGTCATATATTCAATATCCCTTAAATAATTAGAACTAACAATTACTGAAGGGCTTCATTCGATTCAGTCGACAAATGAGAACTCGTAACGGACGTCACCAACTCATTGGTGAACATTTAAACAAATAAAATTGATTTTCTGACGTATGGTATGCCAGTATGATTTTTGGTGCCTTCTTGATAGGTACAGAACTTACCTATTTGACTCTTTTTCTTTTCTAGCGGGAGATGTCAAAATTAATTCAGTGATTTGCAGCATCATGAATTCATGAGAAAGATTAGCTGCCTAGTCAAAATAAACAATGATCTCTATGACCATTCGATTGCAATGTGTAGTGATACCATCTATATAAGTATATATATAAATGAATAGCTGTTCGTTAGTCTCGCTAAAACTAAAAAACGGCTGGACCGATTTGGCTAATTTTGGTCTTGAAATATTCGAGATAGTCGAGGAAAGGTTCGTTTATCGAAAAAAATCACGAGAAAAAATCCGAATACAACGCCATCTCTAATTAAAATGGCATTAAAAATGAATTATGCTGTTCTGGTATTGCCAGTAGATGGCGTTATCCTTACTATTAGGCGGTACGAAGTTCGCCGGGTCAGCTAGTCTTCAATAAATGTTAAAAAAAATATAGAATCCTTTAACGGATATATTTTTTTCTATTATCACTGTTACTGTGTCTAGAAAATGAACTCAATTTAAAGACGCGTTGTTGCCGAGTCAATATGAATTCCACTATAATATTATTTGTAATCGTGTTCAAAAATAAAAAGTAGCGTGATCATGACATTATAATATTGCTCATATGAATCTTGTCACTAGAAATTCGATGTGGGTAGCATTATATGTTATTTGATATATGAAAAATGTTTGAGATGAATGAATCACGATAGGAATTACACTAGTACGCACTGCGAATAAAATTTCGTACGATTTTTGTCAGTTCAATGCTGTTCCCGGCTGAGACGCACGTCTAGAATGGACAATCTAACAAAAATTTTACATTGCGTCGCCGTTGCAGGACAGTAGGACTGAGCAAAACGCGCGAATTTTACTTCGCAGTGCATAGCCATAACTATTCAATCAAAACATTCGCGCGGATTTATTTCAGCACCGAATCGCGTCAAATGACCGGTCCTGTGCGTCTCGCACCCATCGGATTCCCGCGACCCTCACCAGGTCATCGGTCCACTTTGTGGGAGGCCATCCAATGCTGCATCTTCTGCCAAATACTTATCAAAAATGTAGAAAAAACTAAGGAGAAAGCGCCTCCGAAAATAACTTTCAATGATCTATTAAGCTAACCTAGATCCGTCAAGATTGAGTCGAGCATGCAAATCTTAATATGATCTAACTTTTAACAATTCAATTTGTACCGTAGCCTCAACGAAATTAGGTCAGTCGGATGGGGAGGAATGAAACGTGCCAATAAATTTATAGTGACAGTGGATTCTTAGTGGTTTATTTTTAATTTGATGACGATAGTCATTTGTTCGGAATTTAGGTTAATGAACGATGGGATGTGTAGCAGATGATGAATCTTTTAGACTTTTAGGCCTAGCGCACACCGCTGGAGGCGCGGCGGAGAGCAATTAAAGACAACAATTTAATATAAACCTTAACTACCTTGACATACGGTCAATATAAGAATAAATTCGCATGTGGTGCTCGGAGCGCCCTCAAGCTACTACAAGAGCATCCGCGCGACCACCATATTGACCGTATGTCAAGGTAGTTAAGGATAAATTGTTGTCTTCAATTGCTCTCCGTCTCTCCTCCAGCGGTGTGCGCTCGGCCTATGAGAATGGTTGTTATTAGGCCATGTTTACACCTGCAAGCAAATTGCATGCAAGTCAAATCACATTGCGAGATACGAACGATCAATTGATCACATTATACCTCGGTCGCCTGCAATGTAATGCAACTTGCGTGCAATTTGCTTGCTGGTGGAAACGCGGCCTTACATAAAACTAAGGGCCTATCTATAAGTTACATCACATTTTTAGGGTTGGGGAGAGGTCGACAAAATGTGATATCGACTTTTTCCGCTTCACGGTGACATTTTAATGCATATAATACATACATATAGCCCAATTCAATATAATGAATGTAGGTATTCCAAAATAATGGAATATTTAAATCACTTCTAAACCAAAGAACGAGTCTATGAAACTAATTGATTGCCGAAATCCAGTTTCCTCTACAAACGATATTAACGCATTCTTCGCGAATATTGGAAAGAATCTTGCTGAAAAATGCAATCCCACTGTTGAAAATTACTCTTTTCCTTTCCCTCCTTTGAAATACCATCCGCAATCTTTAGTTCTACTTCCCACTGACCCCACGGAAATTGAAAATCTTATCCTTAACCTAAAAAACGATTGTGCCAGCGGTCGAGATGGCATCTCAACTACTTTCATAAAAAGGTTTTGACAAATTTTAATTCCTCCAATCACGTTCATTTGTAATCTAGCCCTAAGTTCCGGAGAGTTCCCAAACGATTGGAAACTGGCGGAAGTACATCCTATTTATAAGAGTGGTGACGGAGCATGTGTCGATAACTATATATCAATTTCCATTTTACCAACCCTATCGAAGATTCTTGAACGACTCATGAACAAGCGTTTAGTCAGTTATCTCGAAAAGCACAAGCTCCTCTCTTCCCAGCAATTCGGTTTTCGGTCGGGCCGATCAACCAGCGACGCCATACACCAAATGACATACTTCGTTTCAAACAACCTCGATAAGAACAACAAGGTTATTGTAATATTTATGGATCTGGCTAAAGCGTTTGACACGGTCTCCGTCCCACTTCTGATAAAAAAAGTTGGAAAGACTCGGGGTAAGGGATAATATAGATGATAGCTTAATCTGTTCTCTGACTATCTGAGAAGTCGGTTTCAGAGAGTCAGGGTGGGAGAGTGGACAAGTGGCGATCTACCCATTAAACATGGCGTTCCTCAAGGAAGTATCCTTTGCCCTACATTATTCCTCACCTATATAAATGACCTTTGCGACCTGATCATGGAGAGTGGGAGAATAGTTACCTTTGCCGATGACACAGCACTCCTTTTCGAAGGAAAGACGTGGGAAGAGGTCTATAGCAGAGCGCAGTTGGGTTTTGATCTAGTCCAGAACTGGTTAACATGCAACAAGCTGACTCTTAACGTAGAAAAAACCAAATACATAACTTTCTCTATAAAACCGTCCACTCTTTCCGATCAAATCCGTAAACATGCGATAGGGCTGCCCGCACTATGGCTACCCGCCTCCAGCATTTTAATTACATTTGCCTACTTTGTTTCCATTTAGTTTTGTGATTGTAAATATACTTTTTTTTATATAAACAAAATACTTTGTGAATTGAATAGGAAGTGCTCAATATTTGCGACCGAAAAATATTTGCGCCTCGACTGAGACGTACCTACGAAATGCTATATTATTAAATTTTAAAGTACAAAAATCCGCATTCTAAAGCTTAATTAAAAATTGTTTTGGGAAACATGGACAAGGTGGAGAAAAAGGAATATCTTTTACTTGGTTATAGATACCTGCAGCTACTTTACAATTTATATGTTTGGTTTTAAATGAAGAATTCATGCAACCAAAAACAGCACAATATATCCTAGTCGTCATATTAAATATATAAATATGTGCTTGAACTTATTTTTATTGAAAAAATCGCGCGGCACAGACGCGACTGTCTGCATCCCGAGCGCACCTCGAGATCGAGGCGCGTAGGTATAGCTCGCGTTTCGACCGTTTGTATGAAGTTGGAATACTGTATAGATAATATTACCGTGACTTAGGTGTCATAATTGACAGCGCGCTCAGTTTTCAACCCCATATCAATCTTCTGGTCTCCCTACCTAAGCAAAGCAGCTAGCGAAGCCTACGTTAAGTTGCTGACCCAGATATTATTAAAATGTTTTATCTTGCACTGTGTCAGTCGGTGATTACATATTGCGTAACCATCTGGGGTGGTGCAAATAAAACATATATGCTAAGACTCGAGCGTGCGCAGAGAGCAGTTCTGAAAGTTGGCAACTTCTTGCCATTCCTACATCCAACCAAAGACCTCTATGCATTCACTGGTGTCTTGACGGTGCGCCAGCTATATGTTTTGAATGTCACCCTCCGCAAACACTCCCAACTTAATTATAATCCCACAGTTTTTGAAAGCAAGCGACGTACTCGTAAGTATGCAGTGTGTCCGCCTATAAAAACACACACAAAATTCGCGCGCCATCACTACACGTTTCTGAGCAACTATCTTTATACTAAAATAAACAAGATATGGTCAATATACCCCCTTTCCAAACAATCATGTTTTTTTTTTTTTTTATTGATAGGCTCGCGTTTGACCACTATCTCACCTGATGGTAAGCGATGATGTGGCCGACGATGTAAGGCAAAACTATCAAAGTGGCTGAAAAATCTGGACTATGATAGTACCGAACAGCTGCTTTTAGTCTTGTCATAGCTCTAAACCTATTTAACTGTTCAATTATTCAAATCAACCATGAGGAATCTGTTAATCAAACGAGTACACCACTACACACTAACACGCTCACAAGCACAACCTATACGCATAGAAACATTTATTCAACTCTTTTGTTCTTCCTTCATGTTTTTAATGTAAATGATGTTTCCCATCGACTTGTAGGTATATTCTCGTATTCTTTAGGGTGAGGGCCTGGAGATCCGTAACACAGGATCTCCCTAGTACGGACTCTAGTCTCTCGCAAAGGAGCTTCTTACTCACTTGTATATGTATAATTAGATTACTTAATTAAGGAAACCTTTGTGAAGAGAGAACAATAAAAATTTATTATTATTATTATTTAAATGTATCTCCAAATTTATCTTTAGGTAAGTTAGTCGTTGAAACTTCAACTGACAATATGAGCTTTAACGTCTACTTAAAATTGACTTGCGTTGAAGAATTCTGTCGATAGCCGGTAAGTAAAATCATCCAATGACTTCTCTCGCTCTAAGGTCGAACGAGAGGGCGTGTCAGACTTTTACTGACTAGAACCTAACCGTGTCCTTCAGTTGCCCTTGAGTTCTAGGGCCACAGTTTCAAAAGCCTATTTCAATCGTTCCCGAGGTACTGTCATCTACATTGTTGATCTGTTTGTATAATGTAATGAGGAATTATTAGTTATTCCACACATTTCTCTATTGGCCTCGTGATTAAACTATAATTATATTTATGCAAAGAGAAATGCCAACTAAATATTCTTAGTCCAAGAAAGAGCGAAGCGAGCTCGGAATTGTAGGGTACTCCGACACGGACAGCCCCCCTAGCCAAGTCACAAACGATAAACGTAAACTCTCAGTAGTCTTTAATAGATTTTCAACTTTATGTTATTGGATATAAAGTTGAAAATCTATTGAAGATTACATAGTGTTTTCGTTCGTTCCGGTCGCTAATGCTCAGTAGTCTTTAATAGATTTTCAACTTTATGCTCTTAGGTATAAAGTTGAAAATCTATTGGAGATTACTAAGCGTTCACGTTTATCGTGTGCAACTTGGCTAGGGGGGCAGGTTAGGTTAGAATGGTAAGGTAGGAGCGAAGCGGAGCGGAGCTCTCGCCTTAGTCCTCGTGGTTATTATTTTTATAACCACCCAGAATGTGGCTTACATAGAAGGCATAGGCATATATAGTATCATTTAAACGCTCGTTAATTATGTCTAACGTAGTAATTTAGAAGGCAACGTAATTTTTTAGAAGCGAATAATGATACTAAAAAGAAGTCTGTTTAATTAGCGCCCGGCGCCCTTATGTAATTAGTTACTGATAAGTGATCTCGTCTCCACGATGATGAAGCGTAGTGTTTTATAATAGCAATGAAAGTGTCTGCTAATTGATGTATGACCAGTACAGTTGGCACGACTTCAACCGCGTTAGTCAATGATACAGTGAGTGAGACGCGCTAATCTCATGAATTAATGGTCCGAATTGAAAATTTGATTCAGGAAGGTTATGGATATTAAATTTTTGATTTGGATAAGGATATAAGTAGGAATAATATTATACGGGTTTGGTATACGCATCGACTTATATTCTAGACAAGCACGTTCATGGAAAATATTTGTCAAAATACTGAAAAGTTAAAACAAAAGTTCGCTGCGGCGCTACATTGGCATTATGCCGTTTAACAGAACTATTAAAACATACAGCGCTAAGATAGCTTTTAGAGGATACTTTTTTCGCGACCAAAATGTCTTAAGGGTCATGAATTTCGTGGCACTTACGCGTTTCGTTCAATATAGTGTAATGTTCAAGGTGTATGAATTACACTACACCTGAGTCGATTGAAGTGAGTGTTCGGCACGCGTAATCTAGTACGTAGTACATATATATCGATGGAGATACGGTTACAGATGTGAAATTATTTTGGATTATCCCCTTGGTTTAGTTACGGATATTATAATCATAAAAGTAAAATGCAAATAGCATGATTTGACTTTTATTTCTAGTCTAGATTTATCATTTGTTTGGCCGGGCTAAACAAAGAAACTGACGTAACCTGTCATTTAGATGCCGTCTTTATCCGAAACTATAATATCAGTTTCGGTTTTTTATTTTATGATATCCGATAGTCACGGTTATGGAGCTACACAGCACTATTTATTAATTAGTAAAAAAAATGGGGTCCAAATAAAAAAAAAACTAAATCCCAAAATTGTCCATGAAAATTGGTCATAATTGAATCAATCACTCATAACAATTGCTACTAGAAAATACTACGGGCTCGCAGTATTTTTCCATTTTAATCGCCATTCATTCATAATCATTAGCCTGTACAATGTTTCCATAAATTGAGTGACATTTTGGGATACACACAAACGCTAATAACTTTGCTGTTTATAAATATTATTTATTGAGACTTTACATATATAATAACAATACCTTTTCTAATAAGGCCTTTAAGTATTTGTACTAATTAAAAATTAGTGGTGTATAACATCCCTGATTTCCTATAGTGTTGGATCACGCTACGGCCCACGGAAGCGGAGAAGAAAACAAAGACAACAAAAACCGCGGGGGACAACTAGTTTGTCATAATGCTGCCAAACATACAATAATACTTTAGTAACTAGTAGTATTACTTTGTGTAATTTCATTACCAATGCTCTCAAAACGGTGAAGGAAAACATCTTGAGGAAACCGGCATGTCCTAGAATCAAAAATTCGAAGACATGTGACATCCACCAACCCGCACTGGGCCCGCGTGGTGGATTATGCCGTTAGAATGTTGGAGTGGTTGATTTGAAAAAAGTTTAGGTAAAATAGGGTTTATTTGAGAACTCGATTGTAGCGCCACTTACCAAGTCCAATTGTATTTTCTAACCATCTAGGGACCCACTCAAACATACACTCAAAATTTCATCCAAATCGGTCAAGCCTTTTACGAGGAGTTAGGTGCTTAACACACGTACAGAAAAATATATGTAGAGATAGAACTTACTTTAGAAAAACTTTTCTCAAATATCGAGACCGTATATAAAATTCTTGCTAATTGAAATTATTAATCGGACCTCTGATATAATTAATCAAACTACTAGGTAATTTAAAAAAACCTCAGATTTTTCAAATTTTTTCATTGATATCGATAGTCGCTGAGACAAAGTTGTAATTTGAATTTCAACGATTTTGGGATTATTTATGATTTTTTATGTGGTAAACAAAATACTTATTTATTCTAACTAATATCATCATCAATGACGAAGTTATTAAGCTGATAATTAGAAAGAGAAGTCCGACATGAACTTTGACGTCAAAGTTTATCACGCCCGTGCCATAGAAAATGGCGTTTTTGCGAAAGAGACATACATATTTCGTTTGCTTTTGTTTTTTCGACTGAAAAGTTGAAAGGGAATCGTTTGTCTTGGTATGGTCATGTGAAGAGGAGGTATGAAACTCATGTTACCAAAAGAGTTATGAGTTTTCATGTGGATGGATGGAGAGGGAGAGGGATATGAAAGAAAAGATGGATGGATTGTGTGGGAAGTGATATGAAAGAAAAGGGAGTTAGTGATAGCGTGACGAGTGACAGGATAGAAAGGAAGAATAAAACGTGTTGCGCCGACCCCAATTAAAACGGGACAAGGGCAGGAAGATGATGATTTCGTTTGCTTTTCAATCAATCTTGATTTTATTTTCACAGTTAGTATTCTAAAACTTGTTACGTGCCCTTGACCAGACGATAGCCCACTTATTAGAGTGACCAAAACGTCCCTACATACCCTCTCTGCACTCTGGAGGACCTAAAAAACTCCACTGACGCCACTATAAACGTGGCAACCTACTGCCCCAAAACTTTGAGGGAAAAGAAAGCCATCGATTGGAGAAGAAGAAGAACTAGTTAGATTTATTATCCTTCTTCTTTCAATCGCCATTCTAACCACCCGTCCTCAATTTCCAGTGCTTCAATCTCAGCCTGCGGTGACAAGCAAGAGGAGGGCCAGCTGAAGCAGTACCATGTGGAACAGAGGTTCGCGGACAGGCGGTACAAGGTCACCAGTGCCAGGACGTACTTCTACCTCAATGAGGCTTCCTGTGAGAAGAACATGGAAGCTTTCTTGAAGAGTATTGATGCTGTTGCTGGTAAGCTGGCTTCTGATTTTTTATTTACGATCGATCTTGATATAAATTATTTGTTTTAAGCTGTCGATCCCCGCATTAACGCCGGCGTTCACGCTCCATTGTCTTACTATTGTGTCTCTAATTATGCACTCAAAAGGTTAATTTGTTTTTTATTCGATCTTTTGGTCTTTTTTAATCATTTTTTTTAAATTTGCTACTAGTATTTGAATTATTGTAATTTTTAATGTAATCGATTCATCTCTTTTAATTTAATTTAAATATAATATGTGATTTTGTAATTTTAATCAACCACTGTGAATGATGTGCATGCCTTTAATTGATTTGTTTACATGGAACCATACTCTGAACACTCAATCTAGAATCTTATTTTGTAAACAAATTTTTGGTGTGCCTTATTAATAAAATAAAAAAAATAAAATAAAAATTAAAATCTTGTGAAAAAAAATAAAATCGGCTGAATCCTTTCTGTTCTGTTCTAGTACATATGTGGTTATAGTATGTTTTATAAATAACCTGGTCTAACGGTATTATGAAATTTAAAAAAGAACAGGTTTTTTTCTGAAATCGTCATCGCCTAAGGGCCGGGTCACACGATGCGTTGCGGCGCCGCACCGCAAATATTTCGACGAATCGGCAGGCAGGATGAGCGGGGCGGCGCGCGGCGCCGGCGTCGCGTCGCTCTTGTGACCGCTGATTCGTCGAAATATTTGCGGTGCGGCGCCGCAACGCATCGTGTGACCCATCTCTAAGTCCCAAATAATTATGATCACACCTCTTTTCGAATAATTTTGAAATTGGAATAAACATATTCCTCTAACGAGGGTTTTTTGTAATGACGTTCACTAGTTGGCAGCACTGAGTCGTCAGGTCCAGGAGGAACACGTCAAAACAAATGATAATGACATTAGTTAAATTGACGTCAACATCACGTTTTCAAAATTAAATGACCTCTCGGCTAAGAGGCGCCAACTGGTGGTGTGACTTTTCCTGAAAACCCACACTAAAGCGATAAAGTAGTATGTAGATCTACTTAACAGGACATTTTCAATCTTACTCAACGCAACATCTTTGTGTTTGCCTACATATCTGTCAACTGTCATCTCTGTATTGACCTTTCTGTCTTTCACGCATCTATCCATCCATCGTGTATTTGGTCTTCCAGTGCTACAATAGCAACTAGGACAGCATAACATACGTAATGTTATTATTTAATACCCACGATGTTTTTCTGCGGCGGACACTATCGTTAAATTGATATATCCGCACTGGGTTTGGGTCTTGATTGACCGCCAACCAGGGCATCATAGCCTAGAACGGAGTTCGTTACAGCTATAAAAATAGTCTCATCAGACCTAAATCTATTTAAATCATCAAAAAGAGCTCGTATTTTCTTTGCAATTGTCATGTCAATTTACATTGTTGTTATCTATGTCAAGACGTTAATCTATAGTTTTTGATCTATGTAGCCGCGTTTAACATTTTAATTTGAACATTACAATGAAAGACAAAGTTTACTTTGAATTTTTCTGAATTTTTTTTAATTTTATTTTTTCAGGCATTACGAAAAGCACAGGTTTGATGGCAATCAAACTGACTGCACTCGGCAGACCACAGTTACTTGTAAGTTGATCATTATTTTTTTATTTATGTATTGATTGACGTGTGTAATTTTAATAAATGTTCCTCGTGGCGGTTGGTAGGTAATGTTCAGAACCTTTGTGGTTTTTCCATTACTACTTACATTTAATTTTATGTTTCCTAACAGGCTGCTATAGACGTTACTACGAGTTTATTTGTTACAGTAGAAAATGAACTTAATGGAAAGTTCCTTCATAAAAAGTATCATAATGACTTTTTTTAGGAAGAATGTAGTGAGCGACAATTTGCGTTTTTTGCAGGAATGGGTTTTGGATTTCGAGCAAATTTGATAACCAGTTAGGTTTGCATGTTGTTCAAACGTTGTGCCCTCCGTATTCCGTACAATAACGCGTTCAGGGCGGTATTGGGGCTGCCCCGCTTCTGTAGAGCCTCGGGCATGTTTGCAGAAGGGCGCACCGGCTGTTTTCACACCACCATGCGCAAGCCGTGCGCGTCCTTGTTGCGCATGGTGCGGGGTAGCTCCAATACAGTTCTGGCGATGATTGTCGGGAGATTTGATTGCCCTTATATCGGACATTTTCCTATACTAGAATTTATTTGTGCGTTCTGTTTTATGGTTACAGTATGGGTGCTGTTGGTTGCCTGAAATAAATGCTTTTTTATTAGATTAGTTCCTATTAACATATTATCATAAATAATTTTTAATTACGAAAGGAAAACCCCTACCTGCAAAAATTGCGTACTATACTGTACTGTCGCTTACGATGTCCTTGTTGTAAAAGCTCGATATGTGCTACAGGTGTGTCGAAATTTTATCTAAAGCCGTTCAGCCGTTTGAGCGTAAAGCGCGTAAAAAAAGATACACATACATACTTACAAACTATCACCTTTGTAATATTAGTATGATGAGAGAGGAACTTGCAAGGGGAAAGGGGTGAATGTAAGGTGTGTAGCAGCAGGTGTTCTACATAATTTTTAGTTTAGGCGAAACCTGAATATAGTTTGTTCAGAATCAGTAACTGAATCGATTCCAATAATTTTTACACCATGTTATATTTTTTCCCAAAAATATTTAAAAAAGGTCACAAGTTGGACACAACCGACACTAAGTACAAAACAGGTCACGGCCGGTCATAGCGGGCATTAAACGCCAGCGCACAGCTGGGTGCGGGAGCAAAACAATCCTTCAGTCACCCGGGTGGCCCGGTGACCATGTATTTATGTCGCCAATCAGGTACCATAACGGGCTTATAACTTTATGATTTTTCATAATACAGTTTTGAAATTTTGTACGTAGATAAAATACTAGACAGATGTTTCAGGTTTCGCACTAAAAATAAGGTTGTATATCTATAGTTTCTGTCTACCTTCATTGAAATAAAGCGTGAATTTATATATGTATGAGAGTAGCATTAGTAGGTTTTTGAAAGTTTTTCTTTGTCTCACATTAGCTTTTTTTTGGGGTGGTGATGTCCCCATCAAATAACTAGTCCTGCTCTGGGTGAGCAGTGGTGACCGAGTGGTAACGGCTTCGACTTAAGAGTTGTAGGTCGCGGTTTCAAACCCAGCCAGGCGCATTACTTTGTGTAATTTATTTCATCACCACTGCTCTCAAAACGGTGAAGGAAAACATTGTGAGGAAACCGGCATGTCCTAGAACCAAAAAAACTCGAAGACATGTGACATTCACCAACCCGCACTGGGCCCGCGTGGTGGATTACGGCCCATTCCTTCCTAGAAAGGTGGCCTAAGTCCCAGCAGTGGGAACATTAAAAGGCTGATTATGCTTTGGGTGAAGCGAGAGTTTGCTTTGCCGACAGGGTCCATAATTGTTTAATTTTTTTAAATATTTATCACCTGATTCTTTTTTTGTGGTGGAAAATCATCCAATGACTTCTCCTACTACAGGGTGGAGCGAGAGGGCGTGTCAGATTTTACTGACTAAAATCACACCTGTTTCCTTCAGTTGGCCTTTGTGTTCTAGGCTCAGGGTTCCTTTTCTGAAAATACCTACCGAAGTAAAGCAAACGGAACCACCGTTTGGTTTACGTCAGTAGGTATTTTCTCAACATGAAGGGTGAGAGTTCAGTATCTCACACATTTGCATACTACATGGAAACTATTGTTTTAACTCTGAACCTTTCTCTCTTTCAGCTGCAACTATCAGAAGTAATCATGCGCGCCCGCAACTACATGCAGCAGATCGGCGGAGGCACCGGCAACGTGCTGACGCACCACAAGACCATCGAGGACTTCCAGCGTTACTTCGGCGACCACAGTTCCAAGCCGGAGGTGCAGGAGTTCATGAAGAAGATCACCTCGGATAAGGAGGGGTGAGTAACAACTGATTTGTGACATATAGAACTAGGTACGTCTAGGTTTGCTAAACTAAAGTGGCAGTGGGCAGGGCACATTGCTCGTAGAAGGGATGGTCGATGGGGCCGAAAGGTTCTAGACTGGCGACCGCGCACCGGAAAACGCAGCGTTGCAAGGCCTCCCGCAGGGTGGCCCGACGACCTGGTGAGAGTCGCGGGAGTGCGGTGGATGCGAGACGCACAGGATCGGTCGTTGTGGCGACGCTTGGGGGAGGCCTATGTCCAACAGTGGACGTCTTTCGGCAGAAATGATGATGAGGTACGTCAAGTACCTACGTGACCGTTGAGGCAGATAAGACTTTGTGGACTCACGATTCGTATTTGTATTTGTAACTAATGCGAATATTATTTTTAAAAATCACGAAATAGTAGATTATTTAAGAGAATAAAGCAGTGCCTTATGTCACGGTCATTTTGAAACCCGAGTGTCTGAAGGATTCTGGGATTAACTGTTTTAATTGCGTTGAGTTTTGGATTCTTTTTCTTTCGATGATCCAGGCTTGTAAACACGTTAAAAAATAAAAGGTCCGTTTTGATATATATTTTTTTTAATGGGAAAATCATCTTATGACAAATACTTCTCTTGGGCGGAGCGGGAGATAGTGTCAGACTTTTACTGACTAAAAACCCACTCCTGTTCCTTTTTTGCCTTCGTCCCAGGGCCCCGGGTTTCACTTTCACACTACCCGTGGCCCCAGTAGGCTTCGACCCTGCTGGGCCCCTACGATTTGCTGACATCTCCCTGAGGCGCGCGTGGAACAGTACGCGCCGTCGACGACTTGGGATCGGTCCGGACGGTTACCGGACGGTTAGACGGCGAGCCACCCATTGCTCGCCGTCCGCAAGCCCGCGCCTATGGTGGCCGGAAATCGGGATCGGAATCCCGGCGGCGGTTGAGGCGTGAGGACCGTTGCCTCACGCGATCGGCCGCCTCCTTTACTAGCATTACTGCTTCGCAGAAGGAGGCGACCGCCTGCCACTCCTCCTCGCGCCGGACCATGGCCTGTACCAAGGCCCGGCGCGAGAGATTGCACCCGCCGATCGCCCCCACGAGGACACGGCGTTGCTCTGCCCATTGACATTTGAGAAAAACCCTTGAATTTAACTTGGAACGAAACTGAAAGAAACAATAAAATAATAATTAAGGGTCCGGTGTAGTAGTAGCTATTTTAGTAGTAGCTACACTACACCGGACAAGCCGCTAGGTAGTCAAAATACAAATGTTAAAACGGGCCTTTTATTTTTTGAAAACTTTTACGCCTTACTTTTCGTTTGGAATAATCTTAAATTATTGTAAGGGTTGATTTTAGTTGAAGTTTTTCCAGTAGCGCCTACGATCCTAAATGTGCCTGTGTAGTGTCTGCCATTTTCGGGACCAGTAATACCATGCCTAACAAAGGGCTGTTTGGCAAAACAGACTGTACCTTGCTGTGCGCAATTTTCCAAGATATCCTTATTATATCTTATTTTTTGCATTATAATATGGAATTTAATTATTTTGCTAATTTCAACCAGAATGGTAGTTCGATTTATTTGATCATCTATTTACGGCCTTAAAGTTTCTTTTTTGTATTCAGAGCGTTTGGTAATTTCAGTGTGGTCCACCTATTCCCGTGGGACCGGTCAGTGGCGACAACTTTTAACATTTGTAAGCGCTGTCTCGTAAATGTTGCTACTGTGTTTACTACACTACTTCACAAGGAATGCCATTAGAAATGGCTGGTGGCTATTTGCTTCTCACTCATACAGTGTGAAAGAAAGCGAGACGCAACTAATATTTGACAGCTGTCATTTCGCGAAGGATCTTTTGGCGCGTGGTAATTGGAACTAATATTGCCATTATGTTTTTAGGGTTATACCATACCCAAACGGTAAAAACGGGACCCTATTACTAAGACTCCACTATCCGTCTGTCTGTCTGTCTGTCACCAGGCTGTATCTCATGAACCGTGATAGCTAGACCGTTGAAATTTTCATAGATGATGTATTTCTGTTGTCGCTAAAGCAACAAAAACTAAAAACAGAATAAAATAAATATTTAAGTGGGGCTCCCATACAACAAACGTGATTGTTTTGTCGCTTTTTTGAGGGTAACAGGAAGAAGCTTGAAATATTCATAGAATATTTATTTGCTCTTTAATATTGTAATACGGAATCCTTTGTGTGCGAGTCCGACTCACATTTGTTCAGTTTTTTTATTTTTTATATTGTTCCACGGACAATTTTACAAATTGTAGATACTAGTGGTGACCTCCTGTCAATTTGATTCATGCGTCATAAGATCCTTGCAGCCCAGTATTTGTGACTAGTTCTCAAAATATTTGAGTGAGTGAAATACAAATAACAATCAAGTGTGGCCATTTCTAATCCTTTCTGGTGCCTTCTTCGTAGTATTTTCCGTGTGACGTGTCGTTCGTTGATTGCTATGTTTTTTAATAGATATTGTTTTTTTTTTAGGCTAAAATTAACGAACCCCAGCTTCTATGTATTTTGAAAAATTTTATACTCTTAAAATGTGTTATTATTATGCTAGGTAAAATTATTATTAACATTAATAACTCCCACTTTAGCAAGTGCCAAATTAATATAATTTTAACTGTCATAGTTATAAAACTATGGAGTCTGATATTTTTACGCTATTAGTCAACTGCTGCCAAATCTCATAATAACTGTAATGTTATTTAAAAAAAAAAAAAAATAACGACACAGTATATAGGGTGACTGGTAATTAGTGTACGATACTTAAACACGTGATTGTGCTCATGATAACCAACAACTTTTACTATGGGAACAAACCTGAAATCGCGAAAAAAAATCAGCTGTTCAGTACATTTATGTTTGCCTAATGTACTGAACAGCTGATATTTTTTTCGCGATTTCGGCTTTGCTCCCATAATAAAAATTGTTTGTTATCATGAGCACAATCACGTGTTTAAGTATCGTACACTAATTGCCAGCCACCCTATATTACATGTCTTAGTTATAAATATAGACGTGAAGAATGGATTGAGTAATACCCTCTTTGGAGAAAAAAGAAAAAAAATACCACTTTGTAGAAATACAGAGCGATTATGCGTATCGTACCTGCCTCTTAAGAGCAGCCAACTCGAGGTGCATTTTCATACAACCGCTCTTACGTGATTATGATGTTATTACACATCTTTCTCCTGATATTATGCATATACAGATATGTTGTGGATATTATCTGGGCTTCTTATGTAAATCAAAATATAAATTTGTATAAAACTAATCCAGTAAAGACCTCTGAAAATCTGCTATTTTATGTGAATTTTGGCCCTCCATAATGTACTCATATATTATAAATATAAAAAAGTACATCCATAGAAGCCCATTGCTCATTTAATCGAGATTCTGAATGACGACAATTTTTCAGAAAAACTTTTCAGGGTTTTAAAAAAAACACGTATTTCCTGGAACAAGTTTTGTAAAATATTAGAGTAAATCACGAAATTACCGAATGCTAACAAAGTCTTCAGGCGTTATCTCTCTTTTTTCGCGTTGCCTCTTCATCAAACATCACGTTGGATTGCGTTAGATGAAGCAACAAGCTTTTAAACCATGCTCGACGTTAACAACAGGCGAGTGGAGAAGAGTCCTCTTAACCATTAGTCTTAGTGATGAAGGTGATACTGAAAGCTTTTTTTGATAGTGAAGGTGATACTGGAAGCAAGTGATGAGGCCTGGTTAAAGATCTGGCAATGAGTCAAAACGCTTTGACTCAGAATCGAAACATAAATCTAGAAATCTACATGGTAGGTACTAGGTACCTTTATCTCGACAAAGTGATGTTCAATAAAGACGGTCTTGAACAAAAGACGACAACTGGCAGCACAAACGTTTTTTCTATGTATTTTGAAGACGGAAATATGATGAAAGGCTTCTTTGTCCTTACATTATCAGGTATATTGTTAGAAGCACTTTGTATCACATCACTACATAGTATAAAACAAAGTCGCTTACCGCTGTCTGTCTCTATGTATGCTTAGATTTTTAAAACTACGTATCGAATTTTGATGCGTTTTTTTTTAATAGATAGAGTGATTCAAGAGGAAGGTTTGTATGTATTATACATGTTCATATTCATATTCATTTATTTGCATCTACAATGTTGGTACAAACAGGCTTAGAGCTATGCATCATTGTAGACCCTGTTGGGGCACAGCAATGTACACACATGCATAATATAGTAGAGAAATACTGGTAATTTTGGAGGTTTCTAATGTGATGTCGTAAATAAACTAATTTTTTTGCGCTTACATTGCAAACGCTGGCTGAACCCTACGAGATAGATCAAAACAATGTACTTACTACAGGTCTGCGATGGTATATGTCTATGTCTTAGGGATAACCCACAATAACCATTTTTTATCCTTTACTTTTTTCAAGAAATAATGGCTTATTTACGAAGCGATTTTAAGCAATACAGCATTAATCCTTATCCAATTAAGTACCTTAAATACATTGTGCATTTAATATAGATCAATATGGCCCTACAGCATATAATTTAAATGAATATTTTCGAACAGATTTAAAGTGCAGGGACATAGCGGTTGCGGTGGTATCAGCATTGCACCAGTGCGAAGCCGGGGCGGGGGACTTGTCTATACATATAATAAATCTGTAGAAGTTTTTAGTTGTGTGCGTATCACGTAAAATGTATGAAATCGATGTAGATAACTTTTATACATTAAAATTGTGTGTAACTTGATATATTACTTAGGCTTTGTTTTATCGCAATCGGTTGACTATATCGAAAGATAATACTACATTCATTGACTGTTTAGGCGGTACAAAGTTCGCCGGGTCAGCTTATTATACATAAAATTATTTCCGCTCATGCGAACTCTTTCGATGCTACAGTATTCACTTCATACCTTTATTCCAATCCATTCTCCACGTCTATAGCTAAATAAATAATTCAAAAGATCTCACAAACATCCTTCGATTCCAGAATCGTCCACCTGTTCCCCTGGTCGAACATTCTCGACGAAGATATGAACTTGTCCGATTCCTTCCGAGTTCCTGACCCGAAGACTGGTCAGATGCGTCGCCTGATCTCGCAGATCTCGCCCAAGGAGGAGGAGATGTTCAGAAACATGCTGCGTCGCGTGAACCACATCATCAATATCGCTAACGAGGCTGATGTCAGGATCATGATTGATGCGGAACAGACCTACTTCCAGCCTGCCATCTCTAGGATCTGCTTGGAGATGATGAGGAGATATAACAAAGTGAGTGCTGGAGGATCTTTCTCTATTTCTTTTTTTATCTTTTTGATTGCCACGTCAAAGAAGCAAAAGCGTGGCCTCGTTTCCTCTTTCAACAACACAAATAAGAAAAATAATACTTTCTTATAAGATTTATTAGCGTGTAAGTCTGTCATGCAGTCGTGACCGTGGCGTATTGGACACATTCGGTGTTGTATATGTATTCGTAGCGGTCAAAAGGATAAATTTGGTTTTTTTAGAAGGCCTGAGTCCTAGCAGTGGGAAAATTATAAGGCTGATTATACAGCTTCATTAAATTGTAACAGTTGTCGAGCTCGACTAGTACTAAGTATCTTCTCTCTTCTCCAGGATAAGTTCCTAGTGTTCAACACGTACCAGACGTACATGAAGAACACGTACCAGGAGATCCTCACAGACCTGGAGCAGGCGCAGCGACAGAACTTCTGCTGGGGCGCCAAGCTCGTGCGCGGCGCGTATATCGAACAGGTATGTTGATCTATACTCTGGTATTGGTAACCCGTGTTTTAAGTGATGTAATAATATTTTTTTTAATTATCGATTCACCACTATCTCGCCTAAAGGTAAGCAACGATGTAACACGCTTGCCTAGAAGTAACTCATTGACTACCAAAAAGATCCATAGATTTTAGCTATCAGGAAACACAGACTCCGGCAGGGAATTCCATTCCTTAGCCTTAGCTACCAGGAAACAGAGTCCGGCAGGGAATTCCATTCCTTAGCCTTGGCCACCAGGAAACACAGACTCCGGCAGGAAATTCCATTCCTTAGCTACCAGGAAACACAGACTCTGGCAGGCAATTTCATTCCTTAGCCTTAGCTACCAGGAAACACAGACTCCGGCAGGGAATTCCATTCCATAGCCTTAGCTACCAGGAAACACAGACTCCGGCAAGGAATTCCATTCCTTAGCCTTAGCTACCAGGAAACAGACTCCGGCTGGGAATTCCATTCCTTAGCTACCAGGAAACACAGACTCCGGCAGGGAATTCCATTCTTTAGCCTTAGCTACCAGGAAACACAGACTCCGGCAGGGAATTCCATTCCTTAGCCTTAGCTACTAGGAAGCACAGACTCCGGCAGGAAATTCCATTCCTTAGCTACCAGGAAACACAGACTCCGGCAGGGAATTCCATTCCTTAGCCTTAGCTGCCAGGAAACAGACTCCGGTTGGGAATTCCATTCCTTATATAGCTACCAGGAAACACAGACACTGGCAGGGAATTCTATTCTTTAGCCTTAGCCAACAGGAAACACAGACTCCGGCAGGGAATTCCATTCCTTAGCCTTAGCTACTAGGAAGCACAGACTCCGGCAGGAAATTCCATTCCTTAGCTACCAGGTAACACAGACTCCGGCAGGGAATTCCATTCTTTAGCCTTAGCTACCAGGAAACACAGACTCCGGCAGGGAATTCCATTCCTTAGCCTTAGCTACTAGGAAGCACAGACTCCGGCAGGAAATTCCATTCCTTAGCTACCAGGAAACACAGACTCCGGCAGGGAATTCCATTCCTTAGCCTTAGCTGCCAGGAAACAGACTCCGGTTGGGAATTCCATTCCTTATATAGCTACCAGGAAACACAGACACTGGCAGGGAATTCTATTCTTTAGCCTTAGCCAACAGGAAACACAGACTCCGGCAGGGAATTCCATTCCTTAGCCTTAGCTACTAGGAAGCACAGACTCCGGCAGGAAATTCCATTCCTTAGCTACCAGGTAACACAGACTCCGGCAGGGAATTCCATTCTTTAGCCTTAGCCACCAGAAAACACAGACTCCGGCAGGGAATTCCATTCCTTAGCCTTAGCTACCTGGAAACACAGACTCCGGCAGGGAATTCCATTCCTTAGCCTTAGCTACCAGGAAACAGAGTCCGGCAGGGAATTCCATTCCTTAGCCTTGGCCACCAGGAAACACAGACTCCGGCAGGAAATTCCATTCCTTAGCTACCAGGAAACACAGACTCTGGCAGGGAATTTCATTCCTTAGCCTTAGCTACCAGGAAGTACAGACTCCGGCAGGAAATTCCATTCCTTAGCTACCAGGAAACACAGACTCTGGCAGGGAATTTCATTCCATAGCCTTAGCTACCAGGAAACACAGACTCCGGCAGGGAATTCCATTCCTTAGCCTTAGCCACCAGGAAACACAGACTCCGGCAGGGAATTCCATTCCTTAGCCTTAGCTACCAGGAAACACAGACTCCGGCGGGGAATTCCATTCCTTAGCCTTAGCTGCCAGGAAACAGAGTCCGGCAGGGAATTCCATTCCTTAGCCTTGGCCACCAGGAAACACAGACTTCGGCAGGAAATTCCATTCCTTAGCTACCAGGAAACACAGACTCTGGCAGGGAATTTCATTCCTTAGCCTTAGCTACCAGGAAGCACAGACTCCGGCAGGAAATTCCATTCCTTAGCTACCAGGAAACACAGACTCTGGCAGGGAATTTCATTCCATAGCCTTAGCTACCAGGAAACACAGACTCCGGCAGGGAATTTCATTCCTTAGCCTTAGCTACCAGGAAGCACAGACTCCGGCAGGAAATTCCATTCCTTAGCTACCAGGAAACACAGACTCTGGCAGGGAATTTCATTCCATAGCCTTAGCTACCAGGAAACACAGACTCTGGCAGGGAATTCCATTCCATAGCCTTAGCTACCAGGAAACACAGACTCCGGCAGGGAATTCCATTCCATAGTCTTAGCTACCAGGAAACACAGACTCCGGCAGGGTATTCCATTCCTTAGCCTTAGCTACCAGGAAACAGACTCCGGCTGGGAATTCCATTCCTTAGCTACCAGGAAACACACTTCGGCAGGGAATTCCATTCTTTAGCCTTAGCCACCAGGAAACACAGACTCCGGCAGGGAATTCCATTCCTTAGCCTTAGCTACTAGGAAGCACAGACTAAAAGCAGGAAATTCCATTCCTTAGCTACCAGGAAACACAGACTCCGGCAGGGAATTCCATTCTTTAGCCTTAGCCACCAGGAAACACAGACTCCGGCAGGGAATTCCATTCCTTAGCCTTAGCTACCAGGAAACACAGACTCCGGCAGGGAATTCCATTCCTTAGCCTTAGCTACCAGGAAACAGAGCCCGGCAGCGAATTCCATTCCTTAGTCTTGGCCACCAGGAAACACAGACTCCGGCAGGGAATTCCATTCCTTACCCTTAGCTACCAGGAAACACAGACTCCGGCAGGGAATTCCATTCCTTGGCTACCAGGAAACAGACTCCGGCAGGGAATTCCATATCTTAGCCTTACACACTATGAATGTGTTCCTAAAACGTTTTGTGCGTCTAGACCATAAGGTAGGTACCTACTGGTGGTGCAACGATTTGTTTGTTGGTCCGATTACCGCTGGCGCATCGTCGTACGTCTAGTAGTCCGATAATGGAATGGGCTGGGCGGAATTAAGGCCAGGTTTTTACTAATTCGGATTTTTTTTGAATCAGAATCAGAATAATTTATTTGTAAACATAGGTCAGATTACAACAGAGTGTGAGGTGTTAAAAATAGGTAGATTCTCTGTGTTTTACCCAGAGGCGTAGAAATATATAAATTAACATTTTCATTTAATTTCTGAGATTATGTGAACTGTAACATCATTAATAAATTTAAAATTAATATTAATCGGCACATCATTACAAGTTTAATTATATCAGTTTCACTAAATGTCACAGAGATTAAGTTATATGTCATATTAATATTAATGTCAAATACAATTCAGAACCATCAAAATAGGTCAACTTTTATACAAATTAAGTAAAATTTGTTTCAGTAAATGTCTGAGATTAAGGTTCATGTCATATTAATGCTTATGTCAAATACAATTCAGGATTATCAATATAGGTCGGATGATGAGCAACTTCATTATGTAAACTCTATATTATTATAAAAGTCAATATCAATAGGCATATGCATATCATTACAGATTAAATATAAAATTAGTTTCAATTAAATGTCAAAAAGATTAAGTTATTACATGTCATATTAGTGCCAATGTCAATAAAAGTCAAGATCATCGAAATAAGTCGGGTAATGTACAATTTTCTGAAGAAGTAATTATAGAATTGTCGTCTAAATAGTCTTTTATTGAGTAATAGCATTTATATATCAAAATTCTTAATAGTTCTTTTTTGAAATTATCCAGATTTAACGTTTTTAATTTCTCAGGTAGTTTGTTAAATATTTTTTGAGCCATACAGAAGGTACTCTTATTCATTAGTGCAGTCTTTCCATAAGTCACTTCAAGTTCTGACTTATTTTTATCGCGTAATTTTCGGTAGTAGCTTTTATTAGCTGTTTTATATAATGAAATGTTAGATTTGACGAACACATTTATTTTTAACACACACATTTAGTTTCGTATATGTATAACGATGGCAAGGTAAGCATTTTTAGACGTATAAAGAACGGTTGGCAACTGTCTGTGCTTTTAAGGTCACACATAGCTCTGATACATCTTTTTTGGGCTCTGAATACGAGTTCTCTATCTACTGAATTGCCTCAGTATATTACGCCATATCTGAGAGTAGCTGCAACATAGCCGTGATAGGCTGTTACTACCGATTCCAGGCTCACTATTTTTGATAGCTTGTAGAGAACATAGGCAAATTTATTAAGCTTTTTACATATTTCGTCTGTCTGGGATCTCCAAGTGAAATTGTTGTCAATATTAATACCAAGAAATTTTGTAACAGTAGTTGGTTAAATTTTTGTCCCTAAATAATTAATGTCCAAGATATTGTTTGGGATCCTTTGATGAAAATGCATAATTAAAATTATGCATGTCTTTTCTAAGTTAATGTTTAAATTATTGTTGTCAAACCATGATATAATTTTATTCAATGTCATATTTATTTCATTTTGATAAGTATTGGGATTGTCACACTTAATTACTACAGTGCTATCATCGGCGAATAGCACCATGGGGTGGTTTATATGCTCTGGAAGGTCATTTATATAAACCAAAAAAGAGGGGGTCCTAGCACGCTACCCTGAGGAACGCCGTATTTAATTATCTCGCGTTTGGAACAATATTTTTTCTCGTAACCGGTATTGGGGCATACTTGTGTGATTTCCACAAATTGCCTTCTGTCCGTTAAGTAAGATTGAATGAGATCGAGTATATTTCCTCTAATACCATATTTTTCAAGTTTACTTATTAATATAGGATAATCTACATAGTCAAAGGCCTTAGTTAAATCCATAAAAATAGCACATACAGGATTTCTTTCTCTCTGGATCTCTTTCTGAACCTCTTGAAATCCACAAATATAAAAGAGAACACCTTGAAAAAATATTTTATAAAAATAGTCCATATAGCCAACCGCTTGGTAAAAATCAAAACATGATATAAATTTGTTGACTCGATAAAAAAAAAATCACGAATCTGACCCTAATTTACGATCTCAAACGTGTATATCTACGAGATGACGTCACGGAAATATTTGAAAGTTACATAAAATAATAAAGCTTGTTTTTTAAAAGGGTCTGGTAAAAACAAAAGTCTTGAATAGTTACTATACTTTTTTTTTTAATAAAATCGCTGTGACAGGGCCGCGTAGTCGACACGAAATTCGGGCCAGTGTCTACAAAATACTCTGTAACTACAACCGGCTCAATCTATGCAGTTTCTTTCAATTTCCCTCTTTTTTTTATTTGATACTAGCTTCTGCCAGCGGCTTCGCCCGCGTGAAACGTTTCTTTATACAAACTTTAGACACCAGTTTCATCCCCTTAGGGGCTAAATTTCGAAAAATCCTTTCTTAGTGCTCGCCTACGTCATAAAAGGAAGCTTTGTGCAAAATTTCACCCTCCTAGTCCCAGTAGTTATGGCTGTGCGTTGATAAGTCAGTCAATCAGTTTCTCCTTTTATATATATAGGTAAACTAGTACTTGACTGCGATCCCACCTGATGGTAAGCAGTGATGCTATCTTTGATGGTGAGGCGCACTAGTTTATTAAGAGTCTATTCACTCTAGCCTTGAAGACACCCAAATTGTAATCGGATGGGAAGACCGCAGCAGGCGAATTGTTCCAGTCTTTCGATGTACTCGGTATAAACGACGAGGCGAAACGCTTAGTCCGGACCGTAGAAGTTTCAACAACGTAAGGGTGAATACTCACCGTACGTGTTGTCCGATGGTAGAAATAAGATGGCGGAATCAAGTCATGAAATTCCCGCGCACATTCTCCAAAATGCAACCTGTAAAATCCCGAAAAAAAGAAGAAAGAAAAACAGTTTATTTGCACAAACATGACACATAACTTAAAAAATAATAATAATAACAATACAAAAAAGTGAAATTATGCGACACATTCATGCAAAACGGCCAGCGCTCAGCAAAATGCTGAAAGACTGGCTACCCTACGCCTGTGCTCAAGGCTTTGAGGATTGGACTTAACCAATTCTAGACCTCTAAAGAGTCGAAGTGGTCGAATCGTTTCAGTTTAATATCTTCACTTATCAGAGTACTTAGTGCAAGTTTATTTTACATTAAACACGATCAACACGTTTATGACGGTCGGCGTTCCGATTGGCCCGCTCCAAGCGCGTATAGGGGTATTATTATTATGTAATTGTGCGTTTTTGCGTATAATCAAGAAAAGAAAATAAAAAAACTTTTTCTAGAAAAAATGAAGATTTAGAGACCAAAATTTTCGGCCGAATAAATTTCGCGTTTTTCAAGGTCACTCAAGTTGTACAGACATAGGTACAATCGGCGCTCGAGGAGTTAACCAATCAGAGAGCTAAACACAGTAAACGTTTTGATCGCGTTATTGTAAAACAACTCACACTCAGCGCTCTGAAGGAAGACGGCTTCTTGAAATGATCCCTCGGTCCTCGGTCTGCTGGTAAACCGAAAACATGGTTAAAAACTTAACTTATTTAAAATCTGCAGCTCTCGTAATCAATCAGTGCCGGATTAGCCACGTAGCAAGAGTAGCAAATGCTAGGGCCCGCATCAGGGGACCCCGGTCGAACGTACAAAAATAGGTCACGATACCTCCTGTATCATACGATATCTAGCCAATTCCCAAATATACATAAAGACAATTGTAAACAAATGTAATGGGGCTATCGCTATCTAAGGGCCCAGCAGCCTGTGAGAAAAATAAGTTGGAAGTCTTTTAATTCTTTTTCATTTGCTAAAAATTTAGCGGGTTAAAATTAGCAAGTAAGTAAGTAAACGCCGCGATATGCGGCTGAACATGCCAGAACTTATATTAATTCATTATTATCTTGCATGCAATGTGTCATGCACACCATGTTTAAACAAATAAATTTTTACTTACTTAAAATTTGCGGCTAAAAATTTAGCTCCTTAGGAGAATTTGCTACAAGCCCCCTGTTAGTTTAATCCGACACTGCTTGTTATGTTACTAATGTTCGATAATTTTGCAGGAACGCGCCCGTGCGGCAGCGATGGGCTACGACGACCCCACGTGCGAGTCCGTGGACGCCACCACCGAGTCCTTCCACAAGTGTCTCAAGGAGATCCTCAGCAGGGTCAAGGTGAGCTCCATGTGATCATAATCATCATTAAATTGTCCTTCCCCCAAGGCAACAACCAGAATAGGAGAAATGGCCAATAGGGTGCTGGTTGCAAGTAGCCGTTGGATACCAGGCGATATTATTGCTTCCACACAAAATTGCGACGCGATGTGATACGAAGCCGCATCGCAGAAACCTACGATGTGGTTTCGTGTGGCAAAGCATCCATCCTGGTGACCGTACAATGTGAGATGCAAGTCAATTTTACGATGCAACGTCGCATTGCAGTGTTGTGTTTGGGTCCTATGGCCTTTGATGACTTTGAGGAAGAAAAATTGAGAACTTTATACGAGTGGATTGATACTAGGATACATCGATTCCTTCTCTGTTGCAGCCAACTTAAAGTAAGGTCTACTTTGATTCGGGTTATGGTGAATGTTCCGCTGGCCTGTTCATACATTTTTCGTTCGCTTTATACTCCGTACACAGACACTTTTTGCTCAAAACGAATCACTTTATCACTTTTCTACAATGAAATAGTTCCGCATGTGACTTTTTGGTAAATAACGCATTATATATTATATTGAGAGAAACTTTGAGAAAAACAGTCTTGAAAACCGGGCAAAATTAACATGCAAGATTTCAGGAATAGAGACTATAAACTGTCAGGCTCGATTGTTCAGCGTTTGAGATGTTAATAAACATTTTCCTCAGGGACCCAACAAGGAGCGCCTGGGTATCATGGTAGCCTCTCACAACGAGGACACAGTGCGATACGCCATCCAGCTGATGAAGGAACTCGACATCAAGCCGGAAGATAAGGTGGTCTGCTTCGGGCAACTGCTCGGCATGTGCGACCACATCACCTTCCCGCTTGGTAAGTTATTTATTTTGATTAGCTTGGTTTTTTCCACTGCAGGTTAAAGCTACGACTGTCCGCTTTTTCAATCTACAATACCTGATACCTATGATACCTGAGACCCTTTCGAACTCAAAATTATTTATATCACATAGACTTACATAACGAAAGTCTATGCGGTGCGTGTTGTCAGTGATGACATATGGCTCCGAAACGTGGTCGCTTACAATGGGCCTCATCAGAAGGCTTAAAGTCACTCAAAGGACAATGGAAAGGGCTATGCTCGGAGTTTCCTTGCGTGATCGCGTCAGAAATGAAGATATCCGCAGGAGAACCAAGGTTACAGACATAGCCCGAAGAATCGCCAAACTTAAGTGGCAGTGGGCAGGGCACAATACTCGCAGAACAGATGGTCGATGAGGACGAAAAGTTCTGGAATGGCGACCACGTACCGGAAGACGCAGCGTTGGAAGGCCTCCCACAAGGTGGACCGATGACCTGGTGAGGGTCGCGGGAATCCGATGGATGCGAGACGCACAGGACCGATCATTGTGGCGACATTTGGGGGAGGCCTATGTCCAACAGTGGTCGTCTTTCGGCTGAAATGATGATGATGATGATGAGACCTACATGGGCACTAATAAAACGTCAGAAACTAGCACACGATTCATTCGCAATTGGTCGTTTCGTTTCCTATGGAGAAGAACCAGCACGAAACTCCATGGTTACTCTTTTTAAAACAAATGTCGTTTCTACAATATTAATAGATATGAGAAGACAATGCAGACCGGTCAACTTTGTACCCAAAGCACAATAAAAATAGTAAACTTTGAATCCGCGGAGTCTACAGAGTGTACTCACAAAGAAGCTATACAAAAATAAAAATATACCTATCAATAAATGAGATGTGTACAATAATAAATTGTTAATGAAGTGACTGTGGTTTAAATAATATTAAAAAAAACCTTGCAAAAATAATGTCACAAAAGTGGAAAAATAGTGTATATATATAAGGTGTAAAAAAATTAACTTTAAGAATTTCGAGGGGACATTGTACTCCTCATTATGATCAACTTTTACTATGGGACCAAACCTGAAATCGCGAAAAAAAAATCAGCTGTTCCCTACGTTTATGTTCGCATAACTCGTCAAAACGTATGGAGCAGCTGATTTTTTTTCGCTATTTCAGGTTTGGTCCCATAGTAAAAGTTGTTCATAATGAGGAGTACAATGTCCCCTCGAAATTCTTAAAGTTAATTTTTTTACACCTTATATAATGATATTCAAATAATGATGGAGTTGTTTAATATACGATTACACGATAATGCAGTTAATGAGCTACCAGGGAAGCCACATGTGCTGAAGTCGAATTTGAAAATTTCTTTCTATTTCCGATTTTGGATAAAGTTACTTTTTGATACAAACAATAAAAAAAATTGAGTGAAGTACCCAATTGTATTGTGGATTTCTTGAATGAGGAAAATCCTGAAAAATTTTACCTAAACTTAGTTCTAAAATAAATAGTAGATAGTTTATTAATTTGTGTATGTATTGTATAATTGTATGATATTTATGGTTTATTAGTATATCTTTTCTTGTATCTATTCGCCTTTTCTCTCTCTTTCATTCCACCTACCACTATTTATCTCTGCATCACCCTAAGGTTGACTGGTAGAAAATGCCTAAGGCATTAAGTCCGCCGCTGTACGTTTGTGCATAAAGTATTTAATAAATAAATTAATAAAATCTTTTTAATCTTTCCAGGTCAAGCCGGCTACTCAGCCTACAAGTACGTCCCGTACGGCCCCGTGCTCGAGGTCCTGCCGTACCTGTCCCGACGAGCCAACGAGAACCGAGGCTTCCTCAAGAAGATCAAGAAGGAGAAGAAACTCATCCTCCAGGAAATCATCCGCCGGGTCTTCACTGGCCAGATGTTCTACAAACCAGTCGGGCACTATACGCCCGTGTAAATATACACCTTAAGTCCACGTTTTATAGTCTAATTTACTTTGCGGGATGTAAAGAGTGATGACGCGGCGTTGTGTGTAGACTTCTAGTCGCTGTTGATACGTTAGTAAAAGCGTTTGAACGAGTCGACGCGATTTATCGATATATCGTGCTGATCGTTCGGTACAGGACTCGTGAAACTCTATGAGTGTCGTCACTGCGACCGACCCAAACATCGATGTCGATAAATTCGCGTTGTTCCCCATCCTTGGTAGTCTGTCTGTGATTGTTGGTAATTCGGTTGTCCAGGAACTATTTCCTTAAAACCTATTTCGAACAGATATTTCTAATTAAGAACACTGTTTGTGTAGGTATATATTAAAACTATTATAGGTAATTTAATCGAGTTTGATAAATATAACTATGGTATCGTAATCTCGTCATTAAAGCTAAAGAAGATGTAATTTTAATTAAGTTTATTTATCAGGCTCTTTGAATACCAAATTGTTAAGCTTAGAAATTATCATTTGAAAGAGGTTTTATGAACCGATGGAAAGTGAAATGTTGCCAGAACTGGAGGTGAAGAGAATGTAAAAAATATGTGGCATAAAAAGCAAGATAATGAACTAAATAACGTGTACATAAGTCAATGTAGCGTCTGGTATGCCGCATTTAAAATAAAGGATCTAAAATCGTGTAAAAACGTCAAAGGCAAACTGAATTAGGCGTCTATTTATTTCATCATACAAAATGTTTGCGAATTCATTTTAATACTTATCAATAACGACAAAATGTACTTACTATGTCTTGTATTTATTCATAATGTTAAACAGACCGAGTTGTAAATATTTGTATAATGAATAAAATACTATGTCAGCGTTGCTTGTATAGACATAATTATTCAGTCTTATTTATAAAATTTGCAAAACTTATAAAAGTTTGAATTAAGAACCAGTGTTTAAACTAAAACCCGGAAAAGCCACAAAGATATACCTACAACTTGTAATTAGTGCCACACACTACAAAAAAAAAACTCACGAACCATAGTTCTTAATTTAAATTCTGACTAGCGGATTCCAAATTCAAATCTTATAAAAGTTTGTATTAAGAACCTGCTTATCAGTGTTTGAATTAATGAAATGTTTTTTTTTTTTTTTGTAAATGATGTCTATTGTGCAGAGACCATCTAGTCCAAAGTCGTGAGCAAAAAGGAGCAGTCACACAATGCCTACTTGCAATCAAGCTGGTCTAGCTTAAAGAGGGCCATATGATCTTCTGTCCCTTTCTATTGACCACACTCTTCTTCAGTTGGCTCTAGTTCGGTCTAAATCTACTGATAATATACCTCTTTGTCCGTCGTCCAAATCGACTTAATTTGTTTATAACATTTCACTAATAAATCAAAACTTGAGAATGATTTTGACACAATATACGGCAACACTGACAACAATTTTCATAAATCGAATGAAAAGAAGATGGCGAACAGTATTGATCGTCTATGCTTCTTACAGTATTTTTATTTACTAACGTAATTATGATTATGTGTATTTTAATATTTATTGACGCTTATATCTATACCTAGTGTTAAAAATCGAACTTAGATCGCTGTTTATATAAAGTAGAATGTTAAAATACTTAAAAATAACGATAAAAATCGAATGTGTTGCGGTCGTCTTTTAATAATAGGAATGCAATTAAATATTTTGTTCATAGGACAGGGTTCTACAAAACAAAACATTGAATTAATAATCTGATTTTAATTTTGTATAACTGAATAAATATTTGTAAACCTACATCATTTAAATAAAGAGCCTTCAAGATTTTTTTTCGAAAATAATGTAAAGATTCTTTCCTGTATCTGTGTGTATTGTGCGTGTTATGCATGTTGAAATCAGAAACAAAAACATTGAACCGTTTAGATAGCATTTACACGATATAATAGCTATAAATGACAGGCCAACACATGGAAAATATACTCCGAAAATACTAGAAAACTAGTCATTTCAACTAGTTTACTATGAAAAGTTGGCGATAAAGGCGATGGTTAAATACATTTTCATAGCTACACGCAAATCTCTCATAAGGTATAACCAAGTTTTATGTTATTTATTGTGTAATATAGTTAGCCCCCTGTTTTGTCCCACAGTCCGGGTTATTGCTGTTATACTACAAACAACTCTATGTGCAAAAATGTATTTTGAGCAAGACTTAATCGTCAATAGCCCGCATAACGTGTATTTTAGCTGCGGTATCGTATTTAAAATTTATTTGCCTAAACAACTGATAAAATTATAAGTTTTGATACTTTTTAAATATGGAACAAGATAACGGACATTTTGTATAGATCCATCGATTTTATTTGATAGAATTCCTGTCTGTATTCGCTTTGAGAGTTGTTATACCGTAGCTGTGCTCAGTTCCTACCACTAAGATAATTGTGTAGGTACTCATAATCAAGTCCTATGTTTGTAACACTTGCCAACGTCTTTGCCCGAAAGTTAGTTGTGCAGTGTCATTAAACGTTCTATAGTGTCATTAATTTTGACATTTTACAACTAAAGCAAATATTTTGTTGAATTATTAGTGTTAGTGTAATCAACGTGCATTCATTTTAAAAATGAAATGCATGCGGATTTTAGTCCTGAAATTGTATTTTGTTTTTGTAAGCGTTTATTTCGTCCACAATTTTATTTATTAATTTGTAAACGTTCTATACTTTACCGTACGCTAATTAATTATTAATGTGATGCTATTTTTAGATTAATTTACGGATAGACTTTTAATAAAGACAAAACTTGTTTTGATACGTTTCTTTTATTTTTATTTTTCCTCTTTTGTTACCTTTTTTCCGTTACTTTGACATTTTGATACAATATAGTTTCAAATATGATAACCCGTAGTTGGTTGAATGTAAAGCAAGCTATTGATACAGCACGCGATGTAGTTATCATGTCCATAATTAACGAGTTATTCTATTAGGTGCTTATTTATATGCTTCAAACTCCAGCTTTACTTGTTTAGATGTCAATTATGTATTTAAAAGTAATGAATGTGTCTAGATGTATCTTTTTTTTAAAGAAATAAAAACACGAGTGCTTGCAATGCCATAAAATAACTGATATTAGACTGAAGTCAATCTTTTGTTGATGTTTAAATAACATAGACAATATGAAACTTGAAACGACATAGCAGAAAAATGGTGGAGGATTGCTGTCGATCAATTTTTTTTGTACGTTTTTGTCAGCTAGAAATAAAAATCGATTATTGCAGACAATAATAGTATGATATGATATGTGTTAGTAATAGGAGTTAAAGTATGAAATTGCCGTTTCTTAAAACGTGTTGCTTTGAAGTGTTATATCTTTGGATTGACTTGGAATTATAAGTTCAAATAAACTTTATATTAAAGGTACGTTATTCTTTTTCTGAAATTAGATATTTATTGGATTCTTTGTGTTTTGTATTTTCTGTAATATCGCAGTTCAGCAGTTCTTATAACCGTGAAAGCTAATAAAAAAACGTTTTTGTTTTCATATAAGTAAAGAGTTCCAACGTAGAAACTGTATTTCAAAGGACAAGCAATATCAATTACGTATAGCTACGACTTTCTTCTAACAAAAGAACTTTGTGCTCTTGGTTTAATAGCTTTCGTTTTGGTCTTGTTGCTGCACTGAGGAGAAAAGTTATTCGTTAGATAAAATTTCCCACGTGATAGTGATTGAAACAAAAATAGACATCCCATTCATTAGCAGTTTTACGTCCATATACATCATCAATGTTGCATACTGCTTGAGATACATTGTTTCCACGGTAGAACTCATATTACAAAATAATGCAAATTTTCTTATATTTCATACAAAAATAGTTACAAGTACTGCGATATTACAGAAAATACAAAACAAAGAAACCAATATATACCTAATCTTGAAAAAAGAATAACGTACCTTTAATATAAAGTTTATTAAAACTTATAATTCCATGTCAATCCAAAGATATAACACATTAAAGCAACCCGTTTTAAAAAACGACATTTTCATACTTTAACCCCTAATATTTTTTATCTTTAACCTATGATATGAAAGGCAAAGATGGTTTCTGCAATCAATATTATTATTAGCGATATATAAATGATAATTTACCATAAGGGAAATACGCCAACTGAGAATGCAAATTGGCGATAATAGCTTTTAGATTAAGACAAAAATTTTATAAACTTATGCTGCACTAGAAAAAAAATAGACAATGCAATTCTCAGTAAAATGTAACTATCTGACACCTATAGCAATAGCTAAATATCTAGTGTTACTAGCTTAAAAAAATATGAAAGCGATTTGAAAATGGTTTTTTTTTTTAAGTTGGTTGTAGAAATGATCCCTGCCGCTAGTGCTATGTACCTACCTACAGTCATATTGTATCGAATGTAATGTACCCTGTTTCGTGGTCGTCAAATATAGAGGAAGGCATTTTTGATTAAGATATTCTTACGTCAGTCTGTAAAATTGACGGTGAAATGTAAAATTAGATAACTTAAATTTTGAAAATTGTCTGGTGGTGTAAAATTTTGCAGATTCCATTCTGGGCAAAAAAAAAATGAATTGACGTTACAAGTGTAATATACAACATTTTGTCGCTTTGCGGCAGAATGCTTGCCCTCGTCATAACACAAACATGAACTTTAAGGAGCGGTGAAATGACGACGATGCGACGGGGTTCCTAGTCTTAGACAACATTGGAAAAATAAAAATAATGTGTTAATGTTGATGATGTTCGTTTCATTTATCGTCATCGTCATCATCATTTCAACCGAAAGACGTCCACTGTTAAAATAAAAAAAAATTAGTGTCGCTATAACGACTGATCTTGTGCGTCTCACATCCATCGGAATCCCGCGATCCTCACCAGGGGGGTTACCATGGCGTTCAAAGTAAGATTGTTTCATTCTTATTTCAGTGTGAGTAAGAGACAGATCTATACAGGTTGTCTAGCGCCATCTCTTACGCACACTGGAAATAAGAATGAAACAATCTTACTTTAAACGTCATGGTACAGGTCCAGGTTGTCGGTGCACATCGTGGGAGACTTTTTATTGCTGTGATTTATTTATACTTAACAGTAATGTAATATTATGCAAACCAAGCCTTACCAGACTCTTAAAATGGTAAAGGGAAACATCGTGAGGAAAAAATATTTAAGAACTGAAAGCTTGAAGACAGGTGACATCTACTAACTCGCATTGGGCCCGCGTGGTGGATAAGTACGATAGAGCCGGAAGTTAGGCACCTCTGAAAAACAATCAATGTATCCTAGCCGTGTTTGGGCTTATTAGAATTGTCATGAGTTGCATTGAACTGATCTGATGATGGAGTCTGTGAAGGTGGAAGGTAGGCACTAGAACTTCATAAAAAATCAATGTATCCTAGCATTGTTTTAGCTGATTGGAATTCTCATTGTTGTTCTCTGGCTATAAGTGTATCACAACTTAAAAGTGAGAAATAAGAAGATTTTACAAAAAAATATAACCGACTTCACTGGAAAAATAACACTAAAACGATCAATACAGACTTTTTTAGTGAAGTCGACGGTAGGTACTTAGTTCAAAAGTATTTCAAATTTGATTTGGTCCAAAATGCGACATTTCTACATTAAAATGAAATTTTGTTTGCAGGACACGATGTAGTTATTTTTAATATCATAGAAATTAAAAAGATGAGTGTACAATGCGTTCCAAATAAGAATAGGATCGACGCCATGTTGTGACGTCACAACATACTGTCAATTCGCAAGAAATTGGGCAAAATTGAAGAACTCGGAAATGAGCAAAATTGAAGAACTGGATTCTGATTAAACTATTTTCGTTCACAGTTCGTAAATAAATTAAATTTTAAAATTTTCTTGTTTTGCTCACCATAATATTTCTTCGATTTGACAGTATGACGTGACGTCACTACCTGTCAATCGATCCTATTCTTATTTGGAACGCATTGTAGGTACCTATTCAATTTTAAACCTCAGGTCAAATAAAAATATCTGAGTTCAAAACAGCCATCTAGTTACATGAATAATAATAAATAAAAAACAAAATTCAGTCAACAATGATTTATTCTCATATTTTCGTCGTAAACATAACTATATCCTAACACTCACATCCAACATCGTTATTTTACTTATCGCGTATCCAAATAATATTGTCTGAACATTCTATGACATTTCGCAACCAAAATAACAAGTTTACACAAACTTAATTTGACAAATTGACGTCGATGTCAAACAGTTTACAAAGTAATAAAATTGCGGAATATTTTGGGAAATGTTTCTTGAATTAAGTTATTTCATGTGTTTCATGTAAACAATTACTTCAATTGCCGCTTGTCTTGCGAAAGGCGACAAGATGACAGTTTTGTTGTCTATTTTAGACAGGTTTTTACGGTTTTTAGGTATTTGAAAAAAAAAACTTATTTGTCTTCAAAGTGTTGCAATGCGAAAAAATGCAAAACTATTGGCAGTTTAACAAGATGATTTCTCAAAAATCTATAGTTTGATTTCTGTGTTAAAATAACAATAATTAAGAAATATTTAGAAACTTTACAGTTTTCTTTTCATTAGGCAGTGTTTATGCGACAGTTACGCTTGAAGCGTGAGGTTTTGACAATATTTCGTCTAGGTTTTATTCTGTACCAATATTATGTAGCTTGAAAATGTTGCTATCCTTAGCAAAACACACATTGCACTTGTATAATTATCTAGAAAGTCAGACTGCATCATTATACTCCAATTGTTTAGGTAGTTAACTAAACGTAAACAATCTTGGTATGTCTTTTGATTTAAAAAAATCGTATAAAAGACATACAAAGATTATTTAAATACCAAACATCGCTATAGGTAAATAACAAATTGTAAACATTTTTAGATAAAATTTTTAGACAACTTCTAAATAAAAGACATGTCAAGATTGTTTACATTTAGTTAATTGCCTAAACAGATGGAGTATACTTACTATCAGGTGGGATCGCTGGGGATCGCAGTCAAACACTGGATTATATCATTTAAAAAAAAGTTCATGATTGACGCGTTTATTCCGCTAGGGTCGTACATCCACGACCAAATACTCCATCTCGTTAGCTCTTCTATCACCTATGGGGATTGAAGAGCTAAACGAGATGGAGTACCCAGTCGCTAACAAACGACCCTGGCGAATAGGACACGAAAACACTCGTCGGACGGAACCGAGGCGAGCGGTTAAGGGGTTAAGAAGATGAAGAAGAGGTAGCGAACCTAATGACATCAACCGCATACAAATCAATAACGCTATTGAGTTGTGGTGGCGAACGGTACCTAACGGTACCGTCGTGGGTTTACACACAGCCAGGCAGTTTATGTAATTTATTTCAACACCACCGCTCTCAAAACGGTGAAAGAAAGTATCGTGAGTAAACCAACATGTCCTTGAAACGTAAATTCGAAATGTGACATCCAATCAGTACTCCCAAGTCATCGACGGCGCGTACTGTTCCACGCGCGCCTCAAGGAGATGTCAGAAAACCGTAGGGGCCAAGCACGGTCGAAGCCTACTGGGGCCAAGGGCCAGCTTCTGAAAGGAAGACTCTTGCGAAAGGCGACAAGATGACAGTTTTGTTATCTACTTTAGACAGGTTTTTACGGTTTTTAGGTATTTGAAAAAAAAAAACGGTTTTGTCTTCAAAGTGTTGCAATGCGAAAAAATGCAAAACTATTGGCAGTTTAACAAGATGATTTCTCAAAAATCTATAGTTTGATTTCTGTGTTAAAATAACAATAATTAAGAAATATTTAGAAACTTTACAGTTTTCTTTTCATTAGGCAGTGTTTATGCGACAGTTACGCTTGAAGCGTGAGGTTTTGACAATATTTCGTCCAAGTTTTATTCTGTACCAATATTATGTAGCTTGAAAATGTTGCTATCCTTAACAAAACACACATTGCACTTGTATAATTATCTAGAAAGTCCGACTGCATCATTAAACTCCATTTGTTTAGGTAGTTAACTAAACGTAAACAATCTTGGTATGTCTTTTGATTTAAAAAAAATCGTATAAAAGACATACAAAGATTATTTAAATTTAGTTAGTTACCAAACATCGGTCTAAGTAAATAACAAATTGTAAACATTTTTAAATAAAATTTTTAGACAACTTTTAGATAAAAGACATGTCAAGATTGTTTACATTTAGTTAATTACCTAAACAGATGGAGTATACTTACTATCAGGTGGGATCGCTGGGGATCGCAGTCAAACACTGGATTATATCATTTAACCTTTTGAGTGCGTAATTAGAGACACAATAGAAAGACAATGGCGCGTTAACGCCGGCGTTAATGCGGGGATCAACAGCTTAACCTTTTGAGTGCGTAATTAGAGACACAATAGAAAGACAATGGCGCGTTAACGCCGGCGTTAATGCGGGGATCAACAGCTTAAAAAAAAGTTCATGATTGACGCGTATATTCCGCCAAGGTCGTACATACACGACCATATACTCCATCTCGTTAGCTCTTCTGTCACCTATGGGGATTGAAGAGCTAAACGAGATGGAGTACCCAGTCGCAAACACACGACCCTGGCGAATAGGACACGAAAACACTCGTCGGACGGCACCGAGGCGAGCGGTTAAGGGGTTAAGAAGATCCATGTAAGAGGTAGCGAGCCTAATGACATCAACCGCTTACAAATCAATAACACTATTGAGTTGTGGTGGCGAACGGTACCTAACGGTACCGTCGTGGATTTAAACCCAGCCAGGCAGTTTATGTACCTAATTTATTTCAACACCACCGCTCTCAAAACGGTGAAGGAAAGCATTGTGAGTAAACCAACATGTCCTAGAACCGTAAATTCGAAATGTGACATCCAATCAGTACTCCGTCCGGTAACCGTCCGGACTGAGCCCAAGTCGTCGACGGCGCATATCTACGGTTCCACGAGCACCTCAAGGAGATGTCAGCAAACCGTAGGGGCCCAGGAAGGTCGAAGCCTACTGGGGCCAAGGGTCAGCTTCTGAAAGGAAGACTCGGCCCTGGTAAAAAACCAACCAGTACTGGTCCTGCATGATGGATTACGGCTGATTTCCTCTCCTAGAGAGAAGGCATGGGTCCCAGCAGTGGGCACATTACAAGATCGTTTATGCTAATATTATGGGCACAAATTCAGACTCCGAGCTACTACTAAGAAATTTCTTACAAAACAATCAAATTATGCTTAGCCCGGAATCAAACCCAGAACCAATGGAAGCTCACCGTCCAGCCGTCCGGTAAGGGCCAAGCCTGGGTGTTGGGCGCGTTTTTTCACGTGCACCTCAAAAAGATGTCAGCAAAACTGACGGGGCCATATTAGGGCCGATGCCTACCAGAGAGCAAAGCCAAGTTGATACGCTAGTAGAAAACTTCAAATGTATGAGAATGAGATCATCTCAACGTTAAGTCACGTAGTCAGAACAAAGGAATCGGAGGCGTTACCGACTGTACAGGTTCGAAACGAAACGGTCGTAACTTTGCAAGGCCTGCAGGGCTGTGGATTGTTCGAAAGACTTACTGTAACCCTCGCAAAAAGGGCAATTGAAGGAACTCTGTGGGTTTTAGTCAGTAAAAGTCTGACAGGATCCAGCTCTACTCAGAGCAGGAGAAGTAATTTGATGATTTACCACGTAAAAAAAGGCCTCATGGTCAGCACTAGTATTGTATGAACTAGATCAGGCAGTCAATCATCATCTCCCTATCCCTTTCCCAGCTAGCTTGGACTAGGTTTCCAGTCTAACTGGATGCGGCTGAATACCAGTGTTTTACATGGAGCCAATCAGACCACCATAACCCAGTTACTGGGCAAGACAATAACACAGAACAATGTACAGAAATCAATCTACATACAAAGCGCGCTCGAGCAACGCACACATAGACACCGCTCACGGACACGATATCTCGGATCGCTCGGACCAGAGCGAGCGCGAGTGCCATCCGCTTGAAGCACACATCTGTGAACTTTTTGGTGCAAAAAAAAGTTATTTTTAACTGTTCATTGGGTAGTTGTTTAAATTCAAGATAAATGGTGAATTATCGTTTTTTGAGCTACCAGGGCCTCAAGTCTACTATTATAATAGTGTCAAAATGGTCTATCATTGATTTCATAATTGTTGATTTTGTTAAGTTTGGTAATCTACTAATATAATGGCGTCATTATGACTTTCCAATGGTCAACCACTGGTACTCCATTGAAAGATGTGGCATAGAATGATAATGTCGTACATATTGACAAATGAATGTCTGACGTATGCGGTAATCTGCTAAAATTTTGACAGTTTCTTTGATCAGTGCATTTAATAAGCTCGATATGGTCATTCTATCACTACTCTATTACGAGACCATTGACCAATCAATGATCGATCATTATGAATTAGCAGATTACGAACTTTTAGCAAAATGACAATGGGATCGTATTGGAATGAGGAATTTATAAAAATAGCAGACTTGGGCCCCAGTTGTTTACGACCATTGAAATACAAGCAAATATCTACTTACCTCAAGTAGTGCTTGTATTTCGATGGTTCGTTTTAATGTAACACAGAAAAGTTAGATAGGTAGGTAAGCGCCTCGGCCCCGCGCAGAGAAAACTAACATCACTTTGTGGCCATGTAATATTTTTACAATTTATAATAAGCATATTGTAGTATAAGTTGTGTAAGCGGCGCGTTTGAATCTCGCGACTAGACGGCAATCCTAGCTCGACCGCCGAGCGTAGGTATGAAAAGTGAAGAACATACATGAGATTGACTTCAGTACCTATCTATTTTGTGACAATACTCCTTGGATAGACTGATGGTCGAATTTCCTGTCGTCTGACTACCTGTAACGACGGTCAAAGATCTACAACCGGGTCTAACGGCTTTTTTTTATTGACCTTTGCCTCACGCGATCGGCCGCCTCCTTTGCTAGCATTGTTGCTTCGCAGAAGGAGGTGACCGCCTGCCACTCCTCCTCGCTCCGAACCATGGCCTGTACCAAGGCCCGGCGCGAGCGATCGCCGCCGCCGATCGCCCCCACAAGGACACGGCGGTGCTCTGCCCAGGTGGGGCACACCTCTACCGTATGCTCCACCGTGTCCTCCAGGCGGTCCACACAATGGTGGCACCTGGGCGTCTAACGGCTTAATGTGCTTTCTGAGGCACGGGGTGTCAGTAATATCCTAGATAAACTTATAAAAGTACATAATAATATATGAATAGAATTCACATTGGTAATTGCCCAGTTTCGAACCTGTAAACTCGTGCATGAGAGGCGGGGAGCCTTAACCACTGGGCCATAACGATACTTCAAGCAGGCAATCAAATGTGTTTCGAAAAAGATAGCAACAAAATTTTAATGTAACGTAATGCCACCATTGGTGCCGTATAAACGTAGCCATCAAGATTAACGTTCAAACCCGATCAGTCTAATAACATTTCAACGACTTTATCCTAAACATTTATAAAACATTGACTTTAGAGTAGTGAACAGTCAGTCAAGGATTTAATAAGTAGGTATTAAAATAAAATATATTTTTTTATACAACAGAATAGATTAGGGGTCCTTAAGTGGTAGTTTAATAGTGTATTTTGTATGGCCATGGCTTACGAAGTAGGGGAGGACTGGACAGAAATCACAATCAAGAACAAGCTGAGACTGAACCTCCGACTATACAAATCTTGCCAACCAGACCAAACAAGACCAAATCAAAGAAGACCTTAGTCTTACTAACCAAATAAGACTTTGGTCTTATTGTGTTAGTATTTTAGGCAAGGTAAGTAGCTTACTATCTGCACCCCTAGCCAAGTTGATAATCTGCAATCGTTAACGCTAGTCGAAATGTATGGGAATGATATCATCTCAACGTTAAGTCATGTGGACAGAACAAACGGATAGAAAATTCGTAGCCAAGTTCACATCGTTCAAAATTATAGAATGAATTGTTATCGTTACTACAATGTTCAACGCTACATCCTTTGTTATTTTAGAACGAGCGGCCGACTCAGGCGCGTCAACATGGCTACCAACTTATCGTATTTTAGAATTGCTGACACCCAGGCGTAACCGATTGGAGAACGGAATTCGACACGAAACTGTTGTAACTTGGCTAGGGGGCAGTACTCATAATGCAAGTTTTTTCACGTACCCATTAGATCGGGCTCACGTAAACCATCGTTTATGACAAATCGTATAGAAAAAAGAGGCTTTCCTTTACTGTCATCAGATAGCGCTTTGACAGTTTTAGTACAAATTGATGATTACGTAAACTCACGTACGTTAAAAACCCCGCACTAGGGCCATTGGTACCTTAGTCTTATTCGGTTAGTCAGAATTATGAACCCAACTGGCTTTACTCACGATATTAAAAAAAAATGTTGAGTTCAGACCCATTTAGCAAGAACATGGCCACGCTTAGGACCATAGCTGTCACCTTAATGTCATTTTGTCAGGCCGTTTTCTGAATCACTTGTATCCATACTTCCATAAGTCATGGTCAGCTTATGGCGTAAGATAAAATGATATTCTTCAATGTTATTATTAAATATGGATTTATAAAAATTAGTTAGTTGTATGTATGAAGTGATCAAATAGATAACAAATAACTGGAAAAAAATGTAGATCCATTGGTTGATATCTTACGCCACAAGAACATTCACAAAATATTTATCAAGAAGTAGAAATTTAAATAGATCTCACTCGTTTATAGAACAGTTAGTGCTTCTGAAAAGTAGATAAATAGTCTTTTAACAGTATAATGTCTTAATTTCAATAAACTGCATTGTCTAGTGTCACAACACGTCGTTATATTTGGTACATCCAGCGACATTCACTCGTCGCGACGTCTATTATAAACGTCGTTCACTCGTCGGGACGTCTGTTACGAACGTCATTCACTCGTCGGGACGTCGGTCACGAACTTCGTTTACTCGTCGGGATGTATCTTACTAACATTGTTCACTCGTCGCGACGCCTATTACAAACGTCGTTCACTTTCCCGTGACGTCTATTAGGAACATCGGTCACTCGCCAGCGACGTTAACTAATGACGTGGCAGGCGACGTCATGGACGTCAGGCTCGTCGACGTCGTCTGACGTCGTCGGTGCTAGCGCCGCCAGTTGCGTCGCTGTTGGTCTTCGCTAGGATCTTGGGCGGTTCGCGTCCCCTGTGACATTAAATAAATATTTAATATGTGAGCGTGAAAGTAAATAATCAAATTAAAATTCTTTTTATTTCACATAGGCCTGTACCAGTATGGTACCCGTGTACCAAATAAAATCTGTTCATTCGTTTGAGCGTGTAGAAGTAACAAACGTACACACAGTCATACCTTCATACATACATACAAACTTTCACCTTTTTAATGTTAGCGTGATTCCTGACTTTGCTATGAGCAACGACCTCACAGCCACTAGACGTCTTATAACAGGCGACGCATGTCTGTCAACACATATTATTATAGATTAGATATCTCGACAAATCAGAACGCAGTACCCCGCTCCCCCGTACCAATCGAACCAGTCAGAACGTAGTACCCCGCTCCCCGTACCTCAGCTAGTTGACAGAATTGTTTTGGTGCGCTAGTTTAAGCATGAGGCGTCTAGTGGCTGTAAGGTCGTTGGCTATGAGCGAGTGACAGCTAGCAGCACAGCCCCCCTAGCCAAGTTACAACCGTTTAGTTTCGATTCTCTTTTCGTTGATCGTCTCGAGTCGGCCACGCCTCCTATTCCTTTGTTCTGACCACGTGACTGAGCGTTGAGATGATGTCAGAACAAAGGAATCGGAGGCGTGGCCGATTCGAAGCGATCAACGAAAAAAGAATCGAAACAAAACGGTTCTAGTTTGCCTAGCGGGGCAGATATGTCAATACCTACATTATTGTCCAGTTCCTATTTCATAAAATAGTCAACATAATTAAAATAAAGCTGTCCATAGCTTGTGACGTAGGTTGTTCGCTGTGCCTGCGAGTCACACTGTTGTGCGAGTCCAGTCTCCTGTCCCTCGTACTCTCTCTGCGCTCAACACTTTTGGACACTAACTGTGATGTGGTTGCGGACGAATATAAGGGGATCATGTCACTACATCTGAAGTTCTGTGAGATGAGTGTGTGAATTTTGTGTATATGTTGTGGCCAGATCATAGAAATTGATCACTTCATGATATGGCCAAGTAAAACTGGAGAGATCGTTATAAACGTTAAAGTTTGTTGATATGTAAATCCTCGTTAGGCCTACTTTCTTTAGACCTTTTATTAACACAGAAATCCTTCATCAATGATATGGCCAAACGAGGATTGACATATCATCAAATGTTAACGTTTCAATGATCTGGCCAGTTTTACTTGGCCATTTCATGATGTGATCAATTTCTATGGTCTGGCCACGACGTATACATAAATATTCTTTAATTAATGTTATTGAAGATTAACAGTTTTTTGTTAAAGTAAAACAAATAGGTATGGTGGTGGTTTTTTAGTAAGCAACAAAAGGAGCCTTTCTACTACACCCTCTTTCACGTTCCAAAACATCGTTAAGCCTTACCTCTGCGCAACCTCAGCTCCAGCATGGTATGCGTCACTAGCGCAGCGAGCAGGGCTGCAGCCAGGACCGCCAGCTGTGTTCGCACGCACAGCAGTTGTCGCGCGATGCACGCGAGGGCCAGCCCCGAGTGCCGTGCTGCCAGGATCATCGACCAAGCCCCTCGCCAGCCGGGGCCGCCTATGCAGATGCCAGACTGAGGGAAGAATAGGTTTTCTTTAGCAGGGGGAAATTGGGGCTCTAATGATTAGAAAATCTTGTCATGTTTTCCTTGTGCGTATAGAAATGAACCAACTTTTGTACTAATTATTTCAGAAAAAAATCATTAATTTAAAAAAAAAAACGCCGAAAATTTTTACCTTGTAACTTTTATTCTTTGTTTTTATTGAGGTCCGGAAGCGTGTGGAAGGTTATATCATTGGGCTAATAAGATTAGATAGCGGGCACCACAATCTGCAAATTTCACCAGATACGGCCTCCGAGTGGGCAGGAAGACAAGATGAGTACCTTCCGCCAAGGTTATAGCTTTCGCCTCATCGCTTATACTGCGGACATCGAAGGACTGGGAAAATATTCCTGCTGCGGTCTTCCCATTCGATTAAAGGAGACAATTTTTTTTGTTTGGGGAATAGGCCCACCACAAATTGTGGCGTATAGCAATGAAATGCACGTTAGTTTATTCATTATAATCTCTAGATTACATTGGTAATATTGGCAAAACTTTATCTAACTGGAGTACCGTGAAATACGGCAGTCAAAACATGACTCTCATAATAACCTAAAATCTCACAAGAGCGATTGTTTAATGAGTGGATAGGTCTCCTTGGTATTTTAAGTTAAAATAGTGCACTGTTCAATAATATACAGTATAAAACAAAGTCACGTCTGTACTACGTGACAGACTTTGATGTGATTTACACGATTTGATAGACTTATTCATGAAAATGCGTAGATGTATTCATTTCGAAATAGCGCGGCTTTTGCCGGCCATTGACTGTAGATCTAAAATAATAAGGTGATGTGTTTTATGCTGGTTGTGTAAGGAGAAAAAAAACACATTATAGCATCACAAGTATTTATTACTGTTCATCATCATCATTTTCAAAGTCATCTCTTAAAAGCAGTATTTCATCTAAAAAAGATGCAGGTGGCTCAACCTCACCTTGCGCGCCCAAGATAAAAACAACACTATAAACATCACATATGCACAGCAGCCAACAGTGCGTCTGCCCACTAAACAATTACAACAGTATCCAGCAAGAGCAGTATTCAACATTCCGTTGAAATCGTGCTGCACAATTTATTGATACAACGGCTGTGTGGATTATGCATGTATCTACAGATGCCATTTTCATAAAATCTTTCGAATAAAAATACGAAAAGAACAGAAGAAACATGCAACTATCTAAAGTGCGTTTTTTAATCCCAGATAATGTTTTGACAAGTGCAAATGTCAAACTCCAGAAATATGTTGCCTGCTTTTTGATAAAAGTGATGTCTCCAAATTCGATTTTTTATACCGGTTCTTTAAATAATACAACCTCTAAGGAAAGTAGGACCAAGATACGGTAGTGTTTGTTTATAGTAAAGTCTAATATGAATTGAAGATTGAAATAATTAGAAATATTCAAAAATATTCCCATATTTTTTTTACACTCGGACTTTTACTTATACTAAAAACTCACAAAACCGTTTTTACCCGCGTCCGCTGCGGTTGCGGGCCCGCAGCTTCTGTAGAATGCTAGAGATATATGTATCCCGCCCGCTGTGAATTCACAGGACTGCATTGCAAAAAACCGACACTCGATTCGTTTATCGCTACAATTTTATAAGAAATCCATGCGAAAATGGTACAAAAAGAGGACATAGAATTGTTTAATTATAACTATTATTAGTTTTCAAACAAAAATATCACTTTGAGTAATTCTATATTTTTGTCTAGGTTTGAAAAATGACGCAGCTTTTGCTAGTCTTTCAATTCTCAGGCTTAAATTATATTTTATTTTATGAATTAGACATTTGCATCTATCAAATTACCTTCAGAAAATACAAAAACTGACCATAATTAGTTGCATTTTAAAACGAAACTATTTTTACGAATATTTTCGGTTTTTTTGTTCAATACCGGTTGCGGTACCTCACTATTTATGAAATGGAAAAAACATGCAACATTCGAATTGTCAAATTATTATCTTTAATTAAAAAACAGATTTTAGTAATCGGAAACAATAATAATGTTGTCCTTGTCTGTCAGTGTCAAACTGATTGAAACTGGACCACAGAGCATCTGCAACGGGCTATTAATTACGTTTCGTTCCACGGTGATTTTTAAAGTACGTTACTTGATTGATATTTGTGTTAACCGTTAATAACAGCATTAAAAACAAGTTCGCTGTACCAATTAATTATTATCTCTTGAAACGCATTTAAATCCGATGTCACCGCTGCGCACTGTAGTAACATATTTTTTTTCACGTTAAAATAAACTTGAAAACGCTCCTAAACAAGCATTTTTTGCCGTAACACTTTTTTACTATTATTTCATTATTCCGGTTAGATTTCTATATAATTTTTGGTCTGTTAATTATAATAAGATGATCGCTTTTTCCATGTGTAATATGATTAATAAACATAACCGTTTAATAGTGGGCCCAAAAAAAATTGTCTCCTTTAGGTATCGTCAAGGCTAGAGTGACAGAATGAAATATAATCGTTTCTACAATGTTCATCGTTACATTCTTTAGTTTTATGGTATAAATGGTACTTACGCTGAGGTGTTATCGCTCGTAGAAAGAGATTCGACACGAAACGGCCGTAACTTGGCTAGGCCTACTGGTCCGATTGCTAAAATTTTTAACCCATAGAAAACTATTTTTAACCGACTTCAAAAAGGAGGAGGTTATATGTTCGGTTGAATGTATGTTTTTTTTTTTTTTTTATGTATGTTCACCGATTTCTCGGTCAATTGTGGACCGATTTAAAAATTTTTTTTTTTGATTGAAAGGTTATGCTTTCGAGTTGGTCCCATAGAAATATTGTTATGATTTGATCATGAACTTCGAAGATATGGAACAGAACTCCTCATAGGATCACAGCAGAACCGTCGTAAAAAGTAAAATTGCTTTGTCTATACGTGTAGTCGATGACTGACTGAAAGTAGAGGGGGAATATATCGAACTGATCTGATGATGAAGCCTGAAGTTAGGCACCGGAACTCTGTAATAAATTAATGTAATCTAACCGTGTTTGGGATTATTAGAATTGTCATGAGATGCACTCTGGCTATAAGGTATTTAAGTTTGGCTGAGGGGTACTTTTTAGTGGTGGTACCATAACTAAAAAGTGTAAAATAAAAAACTTTTTATAAAAAAAATACAACCGACTTCAAAGTAAAAAAAAAAACACTGAAAAGTGCAAAATAACTTTAATTTCGGAAGTCGGTGTTAAATAACGATGAGACAAAACTATTATAGAAACACCGACTTCCGAAATTAAAGTTATTTTGCACTTTTCAGTGTTTTTTTTTTACTTTGAAGTCGGTTGTATTTTTTTTATAAAAAGTTTTTTATATTCCTGAGTGACATAGGCTAATATATTTTATGTAGGTTCGCGGGCGAAGCTGCGGGCAAAAGCTAGTATCAAATAAAAAAGAAATTGACACCCTTGTTTCTTAGTCACCTTTGATTCGCAGTACATTACTCCACCAAAATAACGTCGAATATTTTCATCTCCGTAAGTAAGGCTTTGATTTATGGAGCTTAATATGCGTACCTGAAGTACATCCCACAGAGCAGCACAAGCGCCCCACGCAGCAGCCGCCAGCGCCGGCAGCGCTAGGTCCGTCTTAGCGGCCCTCCAGCGCAGTAACGCCAGCACCAGCGACGCGTGCGCCGCACCGCCGCCTGCCGCGAGGGCGCCGCGCCGGCCGCGTGCTGCGGCCATGGACAGCGTGCCGGCTGCCAGCGCCTGCAGCACGCCGGTCCCGCAGAGGGAGCGCCAGGCACACCACCAGCCGTCCACGCATACTCCGTACCACTGGAATCAGTTGATTGTCTATGTATATTTCTGACTAGTTGCTACCAGCGGCTTCGCCCTTCGCGAAAATTATCCTAAGGGAGTATATTCCCGGGGTAAAAAGTACCCTACTCGCGTAACAGTAGAAGATAATCCCAAGGGAACATTTTCCTGGAGTAGAAAGTATCTAGAAAATTATCCTAAGGGAACATACTCCCGGGGTAAAAAGTACCCTACTCGAGTAATAGTAGAAGATAATCCCAAGGGAACATTTTCCTGGAGTAGAAGAAAGTATCTAGAAAATTATCCTAAGGGAACATACTCCCGGGGTAAAAAGTACCCTACTCGAGTAATAGTAGAAGATAATCCCAAGGGAACATTTTCCTGGAGTAGAAGAAAGTATCTAGAAAATTATCCTAAGGGAACATACTCCCGGGGTACAAAGTACCCTACTCGAGTAATAGTAGAAGATAATCCCAAGGGAACATTTTCCTGGAGTAGAAAGTAATTTATGTGCTATTCTATGGCATGGTCTACCGGTGTACCAAGTTTCATGAAAACCTGTTCAGCCGTTCGAGCGCGAAGATGTAACAAACGTACACACTCACAAACTTTCCCCTTTACAATATTAGTGTTTTTCTGATACTTATAAGCCTTTTACGGCGCCCGTATAATTTTCTATAGGTAGGTATAATACTCGAGATGGAACTTTATTCAGAGTAGATAACGTCTCAAAGATAGCATATGAAATATTAAAAAAAAACTGGGCAAGTGCGAGTCGGACTCGCGCACAGGGAAACTTACATAATGTTAAATAGTTCAATTCGCGAATGGAATCTAGAAGAATTTTCTGAATCGAAAAAAAAAATTTTTTTTGTGACTTAACAATAAATTTACTGTTTTCAGATTTGTTCCTATACTTGTGCTATAACACCTCGCTTTATGCCAAATTTCAGGATTCTAGGTCGACGGGAAGTACCCTATGGATTTTGATTTCTTTGAGAGTCGAAATATACGTTTTTTTGCGACAAAAACGGCTGTAACTTTTTTTTTAGTTAACTCAGAAGTTTGATACACAGCTTCAAGGGACCGCAGACTTGAGTATATGGCTTTAATTTCAACTCGATACCTCCACGCGTTCCCGAGATAAAAGGTCTTGACAGGCAGACAGACAGACAGACGGACGGACAACAAAGTGATCCTATAAGGGTTCCGTTTTTTCCTTTTGAGGTACGGAAACCTAAAAATACACGATTACAATAATACAAAACTTTATTTTACGTGTGCCCTTTACCTTTTTATACGAGATACGCACATAATGGCAACTGGGTTGCAAAAGGGACAAAAAAACTAAAAGCGTGAATAAAGTCAGAGAAGAAATCTTGAATTCGTATAGTCAATAAGCTAGTTATGCTGCTAAAGTTATATTAAGTGACATTAGTACTATGATAAGTGATATGAAAGAAAAGGGAGTTAGTGATAGCGTGACGAGTGACAGGACAGAATGGAAGAAAAAAACATGTTGTGCCGCCCCAAATAAAACGGGACAAGGGCAGGAAGATGATGATGATGATGAGTACTGTACCTTAATATACGACGTATAAATAAATCCCTGTTGGAGTCCTATAAACAGTCCCATGGGCATCCCGAGCAAGGCCCGAGGGTCCCCAAAGACGGAGCGCGCATCGGGCGGCGGCGCGGGCGCTGTGGGTGCACCGTATACGCCTATCCCCACCGACAGCAGGGCCAGGAAAGCCCACATGGCCACTAGTAACATTCTGCCGTCGGCGTCCAGCACTGTACCCGATAGGGTCTGCATGTCTGGGCAGCCGGCTGCCCCACATATGCGCTCCTGGAAAAGGAAAATTAAAACAATGAATATTAAGATTCGATATTTAAGGGCTACCTATGGGTACATATTTTCGCTTTATATGAAAATATACGTAAGATTATCCACAAGATTGACATATATTGACACACATTACATCACACGGCCATGCTATGCATCTGCAGGCTCCAGTGCTACCCACTGGTACATATTTTTGCTTTGAAAATAATGAAAATGAAAATATATGGAAGATTATCCACATGATTGACATACATTGACACACATTACAACCCACGGCCGTCGGCCATGCTACGCACGAATTCGTGGCTGACGAACAAATTAAAAGCGCAATTAACGCTAGTAAACTCTGCGTGCACATTCTATATAGCGGAGTGCGAATTGTTTTGACGTTAACGCAATCGACATATTTATAACGTTCGGCACTCCGATTGGCCCGCTCCAAGCTCTTAACCAATCAGAGAGCCAAACACAGTAGGTAAACGTTTTGATCGCGTTAATGTAAAACAACTCACACTCAGCGCTCAGAAGGAAGACGGCTATTCTTGAAATGATCCCTCGGTCCTCGGTCTGCCGGTAAACCGAAAACATGGTTAAAAAGTTAACTTATTTAAAATCTGGAGCTCTTGTAATCAGTGCCGGATTAGCCACGTAGCAAGAGTAGCAAATGCTACGGGCTCCACCGCACGCATCAGGGGACCCCGGTCGAACGGACAAAAACAACCAATCCAATCCAATCTCTTAACCAATCACAGTGAACTCAAAAACAACGAAGGAGTTTAAAGATACTGAATGAAAAATACTCAGAAAAGTTGAACTTACCTCATAATCATCTTCTAAGAAGTATTCTTCAGGTGGTGGCCATCTTGGCACAGAAACATTCGTCGGCACCGGAGTGACAGGCTTCGAGACCTCCTCAGACCATATCAACAGTGCAAAACCCAGAAGTAGGGACCCACACACCAGGCCTAAGTCTTGAGCTGCCCTTAGAGCTCTCAGACCTCTTCTGAGAGCAACTTTTCTTCTGGCCTCATCGCCTGCCGCTTGAGCGAGAGAAGTCGCTGATGCTGATAAGGCTAGAGACATCGGCGATAGCGTTATGCCACAGATTCCATACAAAGCTAGAAGTACAGGAAGAGGAGTTTCCACTGTATGAGCAGTTAATAGGACACAGACTAAGGTGTGTGCCATGGCTATCACTAATCTGGTGCCAGTCTTTTGGAGAACGAGAGGCGAAAATGGAGCAACGACTGCAGCGGCCGTGTGCATGATTGCAAGAGGCATTGCTCCGGCTTCTGCACCAGCAAACGCTGTAAAAGGCAGCAAGGCAGTCGCACAGAGGCCGCTGGATATGCATAGTAGCGTGAATCTGTTGACGAGAGGTTTGGGCAGCTTCGGGGGCTGTCTCGCTAGGAGACGACGAACTGAAGCCGCTCCGACTGATGATGCAGCTGAGTCTCTTCGGCGAGGACCAATGCAAGACCCCGCTACTCGGATTGGAGTCTTCTGCTTCTTCCAAGGCCATTCTTTCTTGTATATTGTGCTCACTGGTATCTGTGAATAAAAATGCTGGTCAGTTAGCACTGAAAGAAGGCTTGCGTTTGCACTTTATCGAACTCGCTCTGAATTGTTTTTTTATTTTATTATTGATAGAATAGGCTCGAGTCTGACCACTATCTCATCTGATAATGGTAAGCAATGATGTGGTCTGGATGTGCTTACGATAACTCCCTACTTCTTATATATTCCAGAACATCGTATCAAAAGCTGGACTATGGGTTCGGGTTTATATTGGTCTGGTTAAAACTATTGCCAGTTATTTTCTTCAAGTTACTTTTCAATATGGTGCACCTAAAAAATCAAATACTTCAATGTGTTGCTGGAGGATTTGTTGCGCCATTTCTTCTCAGCTAAAACACTAAGTAGTGATGACGACAGGAAGTCGAATGAATGACTATTGAAAAAAATAACTTACTGGTGTAAGGATAGTCCGGTTCCGGTGCGGGTCGGACACGGTCCGTACTGCGGCGCGGACGGGCGCCGGACGCGAGCGCTCCGTCAGGTCCGGTAGGCTGCCCATGCGCAGGCTCCGGCTACACGCCGGCGAACATACTATCCGGTTTCATATTCTAGGCAGAAAAATATAGTAGGTATTACAGCAGTCAACATCAGGAAGTTGATGGTTTTAATTCATTAAGGGTCGCGAGCTCGCGACACATATGTGGAACGTACGGCGCCGACACTTCAGCAACTGAATTATCGGTTGTAGTATTCGGTTGGCAGGACCTACCAAACGCGCTGAATAGTCGGAAACACGACGGCGCGGCAATAATGGTGTGCGGTTGTGACATGTTGAATTGCCCAGTAAAATGGATTTTATGAAAATGCAACAGGCACTCAACTTTCGGTCGCTTAACGCGTCGGCGAACTTTCAGTCGTGACGCGTCGCTTGATGTGTCGCTTGCTCATGAACGTGACGTAATTTCGGCTGTGTCATAGGGAACTTGAAAAACACTGTGAGCGTATTCAACCGAACGTTCGGCGCCAAACGTACAGCGCCGCTAGTGTTGCTAGGTCCGATTGGATAAAAATCGGGACAAATGGTAAAATAAATCGGGATTTAGGGTTTTAGATCGGGACAAATATATATTTTTTTAACAAAGGTTATTGGGAAATCATCCAATGACTTTTCCGGCTCTAGGGCTTTTTTTTTCGGTGGGGTAATCATCTTATGACATCTCTCGCTCTCGGGCAGAGCGGGAGATAGTGTCAGACTTTTACGGTTTGAATTCATTTATTTCTAAAGATTACAAATCACTTGTACAGAAATAAATACTTAATATTACTTGATTACATTTTTTTTTTGTTGTCCAGGAGTAGCAGGATCTTAGTGTTTACATTTAATATGAAGTAAGAAGGTAATTGATAAAAAAAAAATTGTATTATCTACCGCCGTGCGGCGCGTTGACGCGCTCGATGTGCGGTGACTCGTTAGCTTTGTTTTTATGTTTGAAATCTAAGGACACGTTTACACTGGGAACAAAAAATTTTATTACTTAGTTTAATTAATTCTTTTATGACCTTTTAAGATGTGGCATTTTAGTAGTTTTTTAAATAGTAATAACGATTGTGTATTTTTAATATCTTTAGGTAATGAGTTATAAAGTTTTGCTCCCTCATGTATTATTGTTTTTTTTCCATAGTTAGTTCTAGTACTAGGTATGTGTAAGTCTTGTGCTCGCCTCAGAAAACGTTTTCGCACTTGTAAATTTTTTGTGAGTGTGATTTGTGTGTGTAAGTCTTTGGAAAGAATTTTGCGAACTAAAATACATGTGTTATAAAAATATATGTCAGAAATGTTAAAGAGCTTAGTTTCTTTGTAAATTTTGTGTGTAGGGGTCAAATAGTGGTAGTGAAATAGGACTTTTATAATTCTGTTTTGCGCTCTTTGTAGCTTTTCTAGGTTGGTTTTAGCTGCTGAACCCCACAGTTCTATAAGATATTCGATATGCGGTTTCACCAACGAATTATAAATAGTGTGGCGGACTTTTAGAGGAAAGCATCTCACAATTTGACGTAACGCCCCCGTTAGGCTCAGTATTTTAGAACGGGTTTTTTCTATATGTGGTTTCCATGTAAGTTGATTATCCAGAATAAGTCCGAGATATTTTTCTTCATTAACTTTATTTAAATTGACTCCATTAATACTAAGAGGTTTGTGATCTGAGATTTTTTTGTTTTTAGCTGCAAATATCATGTAGTTGGTTTTGGATGTATTAATAGTTAACAGGTTATTTAGAAACCATCTTTCCAAGATTATAAGATCTTCTTGTGCGTCCTGTATTATTGAGTCAATTGAATGACCGAAATAAAAAAGGCAAGTGTCATCAGCATATAAAGAAATATGCCCCTTCAAGCCTATCTTGTCTATATTATTAATGTAGATTAGGAACAAAAGGGGACCACAAATTGAGCCTTGGGGCACGCCGCAATTGATATCCTTAGGCGCGCTAACATTGTCACCGATTTTAACAACCTGTCGGCGCCCCTGAAGATACGATTCCAAATTTTTTACTGACTAAAAACCTATTACTGTCTTCCTTTCAGAATCAGACCCTTGGCCCCAGTAGGCTTCAACCCTGCTGGGCCCCTACAGTTGCTGACATCTCCATGAGGCGCGCGTGAAACAGTACGCGCCGTCGGCGACTTGGACTCGATCCGGACGGTTACCGGACGGTCGGACGGCAAGCTACCCAGGAACGAGAATACGTGTGAAACTTTTACTGAGTAAAACCCAGACTATTTCAGTCGCTTTTTGCGTTCCAGGACCACGGTCACTGTTTCAAACATTCGCGCAGCCCTAGCAGGCATCGGCCCTACTGAGCTCCTTCAGTTTTGCTGGTATCTCTTTGAAGAGCTTGTGTAATACGACGCACCATCGACGCGGGCCTGGTCCTTATTGGACTGGTGAACGACGAGCTACCCAATGCTCGTTATTTGCAAACCCATGCCTACTTTGGCCGGAAATCACTGCGTGACTCCCGACACCCGGAATATCCCCTTCGGCGACGATTAAGGCGTGAGGGTGTGCATTCCTTCACGATTGCGATCAACTTTTTCGCGGAAGGAGGCGATGACTTCCCATTCCCTCTCGCTCCGGTCCATGGCCAGAATCAGGGCCCGGCGCAAGAGGTCGCTACCGCCAAACGCTTCCACAAGGACACCGCGATATGGTGGAAGTGTGCTCCACCGTGTTAATAAAGACAAAAAGGAAAAACAATTGTAGTTATGAATGATTACCGCTGTTTTAAAAGTTTAAATATTTTTATATTAAAATTGTATTGTTTTTTATATTTTACTACATATTTATGAATGGAATGGATGACCGAAGATCCATTAATTGAGTCACAGATTGCTATTATAATTATGTGGATTGAGTAAAAGAGAAGAAAGACATTAGACGAAGACGACGTAGCTCTGTGCGAGAGAGAAACAATTAGCCAGTGATGATACGCCGTGTGTCATTTTGAACGCACTTAACCTAGTGATACGAATGCGATATAGGTTAATTTATTGGAATAATAATAGCTTTAATACTTTTTATTTATCGGGACATTTAGAGCAGAGACTCAAACTGTAACCGTAATAAGTGTTTTTAACACTGTTTTTTAAAACAGTTTTAACAGAAAAACACTTTTAAATGTAACAGATACAATAATGTTACCGAATCAAACTGTGACCTTTTATATGTGTTAATAAGTGTTAATATGTGTAACTGAAATAATCAGTTTTAGGTATAAGTAATTGCACAGTGTGGCAACAACGCGTGGCCGTAAGAGTGTAAGACGCGTGTTGTCAAAGCCTACGACGATCTTCAGTACCTACACACACACTAGTTGAAGTTCCTGTGCAATTAATTCACTAAAATGCTTGTTTCTTGGATCCATTGGTTCAACTGAACCGTCACTATGCAACGCACACTCCGAACATTTCCCACCACACTTCTTTGCAGTCAAACCTTTCGTTCCCGAATCCGAATAATTTAGTTCTTTTTTTCAATTTCTTCTGTATCATCTTCAAATAATGTAAGACGCACAACTTTTTTTTTAATGTTATATAAACTAATGCTTGACTACGATCCCACCTGATGGTAAGTAGTGACGCACTAGTTTATTAAGAGCCTATTCACTCTAGCCTTGAAGACACCTAAATTATAATCGGACGGGAAGACCGCAGCAGGCAAGTTGTTCCTGTCCCTCGATGTTCGTGGTATAAACGACGAGGCGAAACGCTTAGTCCGAACCGTAGAAGTTTCAACAACGTAAAGGTGGATACTCGCCGTTCGTCAGGTTGTCCGATGGTAAAAATGAGATGGTGGAATCAAGTCATGCAATTCCCGCGCACACTTTTCAAAATGCGTCCTGTAAAACACCGAAAGGCTGACTACCCTACGCCTGTGCTCAAGGATTTGTAAATTGGACTTAACCCGATCTGGATCACCAAATAGCCTTTCGCACGCCTTTCCACCGAGTCCAAAGCTTCCAGGTAGCATTTTGCAGCACCAGCCCATATGTGGCTGCAGCACTCCACACACGAACGGACCTGTGCTTTGTATAACATTAAAAACTGTCCCTGTGTGAAGTACCGCCGGACCTTTGCAAGAACTTGAACTTTCCTAGCTTGGCTTTGGACTCGATGAACCGCCCAAAGTTAAGGTCTAAGGAAATTTCAACTCCCAAGAGCTGAAGGCGGTCGGTGTACTCCAGGGATACAATCTGAAAAGCAGGAGCCAAAGAGAACGGGCTCCTTTTAGCGGTGAACAGACAAACTTGTGTTTTGGCGGCGTTGAATCTCACCAGATTGGCTTCACCCCACTTGGAGACTGCCTGAAGTGAGACATTCGTACGCTGTACCATAGCTTTTCTCTCGGACCCGATTAGCTCCTTACTAGCCCGAGCACTTGGCAGGTATCTCTCTACAACTGTGCTATCATCTATCTGCATACCCATAGATACCGGGCTTCAGCAGATCGTTGATATGCAGCAGGAAGAGAGTTGCAGAGAGAACAGACCCCTGAGGAACTCCGGCATTAGTCGTTATAGGCATCGACAATAACACGGAGAGATCTTTCACTCAGGAAGTCTTTTACCCAGTTAATCAGACTAACGAAACGGCAATCGTTTCCCCATTCCTCTCGAGGGTCTCGCTCCAAAAGTGGGTGGCATAGATTAGTAGGTCCCCAGTAGACTGATTGTGGCAAAACCCATACTGAGGCGATCTTTACCTTCCAGATATGCTACGAGGCGCGAGTTCAATACACGCTCCATAATCTTATATATTATGTAGGTTATTGAAATCGGCCGATAGTTGGCAGGATCGGCACGACTGCCCTTTTTGGGCGGGCACGGGTTGCACGTTGGCAAGCTTCCAGGACTTGGGCACTATACCAGTCCTAAATGAGAGGCGATACAAGCACGTCAATACAGGAGACAACTTGGGCGCACAAGCCTTGAGAACAATCGCTGGTATACCATCTGGCCCACTAGCCTTATTTACGTCTAGACAACACAGTGCTCTCAGAAACTCTTCGTTCCTTATGCGAACCTCGGGCATCGAAGTGTCGCATTGAGGCAGAGTCGGTGGAGTAGCACTTCTAGTGTCAAGACGAGAATTATGGGCGAAGAGAGATGCAAAGAGACCTGCTTTCTCTCTCGCGGTATGAGCCAGTGTTCCATCAGGTTTAACCAGCGGAGGCAATGAGGTCCGACAGAAGTTCGCTTCGACCGACTTGGCAAGGGACCAGAATGCTCTGCTACCGGACGGCTGTGCAGAGAGCTTTGTGCCAATATGAGTAATGCGGTCGAAGTGAGCCTTCCTTAGTGCCTTTTTGTAGGACTTGGCAGCATGGTTGAAGGCTCTCTTCTTTGAGCTCAGATCCGGAGCTTTGTGGTCAAGAGCGTTAACCCAGGCGAGAAACGCGCATTCGCCGTTCGCCACGAGAGTCGCAGTCAGGTGGGGAGAAGGACGATATAGACTTCACCAGACAGTCGTCTGAAGTTCCAAGTGGTGAGGAAACTGTTACGATACATCTGTCCGGATCGGTGGTCAGCAGAAGGTCCAAACAATTTGCAGTATGATCAACTACATCTGGCACCCTTGTCGCTTGCTTTACCAACTGGGTGAGGCCCATCGACACTGCAAAGTTTCGCGCTTCTCTCCCAGCGTGATCGGTCCTCTGGTACGGGAAAAGCCAGTCTTGGTGACGCGTTAAAATCCCCCAGAGCGACAAACTGCGCATCAGGGTGCCGATGCAGAGCCTTATCGGCGGCCACACTGAGTTGGCCAAACAGTTGAGTTGTCGTTTTTTTGGTGATAGACAATTTTGTCCACACCGGTGTCCACCAACAACCACAACGTTGAGAAATTAGGGTCCTCAAGGTGACTGAGACGCTGGCAGCAGATGTTTTTGCGCACGTACACACAGACCCCGGCACGCTGCAAGAAATGGTGCTCCAATGAGTATCCTGGGTAGTCGAGATACGTCGCATCTGACGGACGTCTGATCTGCGTCTCCGCCAAGAAAAGTAAGTGAGGCTTGTCAGTCTCAAGATGGTGGTGGACCGCATCGAGATTGGAGTGCAGTCCTCGAATGTTCGAGAGGTGCACTTGGAGTAAGAGGACGTGCATCCGCTGTACACACTTACTTTTCTTTTTACCTTTCATTTTTGTTTTTAGATTTCGAGTGAATAGGGTTGGTGGAAGATGGCAGATGAGCGAGGCGATGCGATGTAATTCCAACAATACGACCAGAGTTGCTGCGCCATGAAGGTTTGATCTGGAGACTGCGGGGACGCCCGGACCCTCCCAGGGATCGCCATCGGGTCCTCTCACGTCCGGTCGCGAACCGGCACGATGGGGCTATCCTGGGATTTTTCGTAGTTGGCGGGGCAGCCTTTTGTGTGTAGCTGGCACACGACTTGGGCCCCCAACTATCTGCGGTCGGCCAGCGGAGAATTGTGCTTCGGATCCCACTACCCTCCATGATCAAACGTCCGACATAACAACAGCTGGCGCATCATACCCGGTATACATCGCAACACAACTGCTCAGACCCATCTTTCACCATACGGCTTCACCAGACATCACGCCGGAACACGACGGATCGCTTGGCGGCGTGGCTTTGTCTGGTGGGTGGTAACTTTTAAGCCGGCAGCCGACGCTGCTATGCCTACATTTACTGCTCGTTTAGCACTACCCAGGGAACACGTGTAGGGTGGTCAGAACTAAGTAAATTTTACGGACACGCGCAGTTCATTCCCCAAATTCACCACTTTCTGTTGAAGTGGTAAATATCTAGATTTAGGATAGGTAGTCTTCGTCCTTATCCAGACGGTTTTTTTTCTTATAACAAAGGCTTGATTGCGAATAATCCTCCGAATATACTTCTGGCTCTATCAAGATATAGGGACTATCAGGACGCACAACTTCTTGTTGAAGTGGTAAGCAGTCGATTTTAGGATGGTTATCATCTTGATCCGAACGAGGATTTTTTTTAAAGAAAGGTTTGATTTGATTGATCCATTGCAGTCAAATAAACACAAAACTATTTAAATAAACTTGAAATTAAAATCACGAATATTTTCAATACAGCGCAAGTGTTTTGCACGGATACAACAGACTGCGACTGGATTTCGGCTATCTAATGCTTATTAACCATAAATAAGTACATTGTAAATTTGGCAACGCTGCGTTCATCTGTATCACAAATGTATAAAAGTGTTAACACTGTTAACACTTTTATATCTGTTACAGATATGTTACGGTTACACTTTTGTAAGTGTTTTGGGTTAACACATTGAAAACACATTTATAAGTGTTACATATTTGATTCTGTTATCAATTCAACATGTAACACTTATAATTCTGTAACCTTTATGAAGGTGTTTTTAAGTCCCTGATTTAGAGTCCCGATCAGGTGCAAATCGGGACGCGTCCCCAGACCCCTAAAAATCGGGACGTCCCGCGCAAATCGAGACGTCTGGCAACACTAGGCGCCGCAGATGTGTCGCAACCCTAACAGTTTTCAGGAGTTTAAAGTTGTTGGAAATGACAATCCGTCTAGGTATTTAATAAAATCAAGTTGGGAAGCGTATCGCTTTGGTTGACCGAATAGGGTAGCTGACTCATTTAAAAAAAAAATATATATCAAAAACTAACTTTATCCAAAATGGCAAATAGAAAAATATTTTTAATCCGTTCAAAAATAAGTAAGTTAGAAATTTTTCAAATCAAGTGGAAGGGGAAATTGTCAAGTAACAAAAAAAGGATGCTCTCTGAAAGGATAAAAATTAACATTTCAAAGTATAAAAGGATAGCGAGATGTTCCCACTACGCACCCACTCTCTTACTCATCCTAATATTTGAAATACTAATTGCTACTATATTTAACAACCAATTTTGATGCTATTTTTAGAATAAGATTTATTTTTAGAAAAATTCGTATAAAAAGTTGTAAAAATATCCAATTAGCATTTTTTTTTCCGAATAGAGAAAGAACATTCGGGAAAAACGGAAAGCGAGAAGTGCTTTATTTAGGTTATTTTAATGAAGTATAGGCTCTTGAAATTTGAACAGGAAAACGTCTGTCTGGCCAGCCAGTAAGTAACGCGAAACCCGTTAAAAACAAACCGCTCATCAATATCACGCAATGCCTAATAAAAACTTGTAGCTTGTAGATAGATAGATAGATATATTCTTTATTAGGTAAAATTACATTAAGAGCTTAAAATTAATAGGGTGTCACAATGGACAAGATATGGTTAAGATTCAAGATTGAGGTTCGCGAGCATATTCGTAAGAAGTTGGCAGTAGTATCATCACAACGTTAATATTTCTCTGTTTGTCGATTTGGACCATGTTTTGTTTTTTTGTTTTTGAGTATATATATTTAGTTTACTAAATTATGTATATATTATTATATTTACCTATATTGTGTTGTATCTATGATTCATTTATATATCTTTTTTATACGAGTATTAACCTCTCTTTTTCTTTCTTTTGTCGCACCTACTGCATCACCCAAAGGTTGACTGGTAGAAAATGCCTAAGGCTTTAAGTCCGCCTCTGTACCTTTATATGCATGAAGTATTAAATAAATAAATAAATGGACGGTCTTATCGCTAAAACATGTTGCTACAAGTTCTTTTTTGCACGGAACCCTAATTATTTTTCGAAAATAAAAACCTAATTTACCCCTAACAACATCAGCCTTACAGCACCAGTGAAAGTCTCGTCAAAATCGGTCCAGCCATTTCGGATATTAGCCGGATCAAACAGACAGACGGACAGACAAAAGTTTTAAAAATTGCATTTTTGTTATAGATATCGAATATTCTTTTATATGCATTTTGTAAAAATAATATATTTTGATGTTACAAACAGACATTTCAATATGTAGGTACCTATTATAGATGAATTGTCTCAATGAAACAATTTTTACACGACTGCCCAAAAAAGTAGTGAGAGAGTTTTCCGGGTTCATGCATGTATGTATGTATGTGAGTTTCTTTATTCCACCATAACGTCTAAATGATTTGGGCACGCCACAATTATGGCGGTAAGTCCCCTCTTTGAGGAGTGGCTAGAAAGACAACACAGCGTCCTTACCTTCCGCATGGCGCAGGTTCTCACCGGACCTGGTCAGTTCGGGAACCGGATTCGTGCGGAAGAAACGCTGTGTGCCACCATTGTGTGGACTGCCCGGTAACCGTCCGGACCGAGCTCAAGTCGTCGACGGCGCGTAGTGTTCCACGCGCGCCTCAAGGAGATGTCAGAAACTGTAGGGGCCCAACAGGGTCGAAGCCTACTGGGGCCATGGGTGATGCGAAAGAGAACCCTGGGGAACGAGGGCAAAGAAGGGGTGTTTTAGTCAGTAAAAGTCTAACACGCCCTCCCGCCCCGCCCAAGGGGGGAGATGTCATTGGCTGATTTACATGTATGAGGTATCGTTAGAATCCTTGTATTGTCCCGAGTAACATAGGCTATTGAAATTTCCATCGCAGTCGAGGAACTTCTTATACTATAAGAATAGTACATTTTGATACAAGTGCAGAAAGTTTGTCATTGCGACCAAGGTGGAATTCGCACGAGCCGTAGGCGAGTGTGTTATGGAGCCGAGGGCTGCAGTGACAAATTTGCACGTGTGTCAAACGACTTTTTTCAATACACTTACAAAGAAATGAATAAACGGGGGTTGACCGGCGACTCGCGGGTGTCGACGCGCGCCCAGCCTGATGCGATACATGTAATAAAATTGTGGCGGGGGAGAGCACGCGCTATTCCTGCACTACTGCGGGAAACAGTCTATTGCGTGCCTAAAAGCGGTGGGATAAGAGCGGGTTTTCGAGTAAGTGTATTGAAAAGTATTTTACAGAGTAGTCCGCCGACTGCGATGGAAATTTCTTTTTTGAAGATCAAGTAGTTTCCAAAATTCCGTGCTTAGTCAATGACTACTTTCTTCAGTTTTCTATAAATTAAGAAACATCTCGTTTTTTGATTTTTAGTTATTTTTTTTTACATGGCAGTCAAGTTTTTTAATTTTTTTTTTATCTAATAAACGTGTAGCTACAATATTTATCAGTCCCAAAATCTTTTCTTAAAGTCAATGATCCCTTTTTTAGATGGGAAATCGTCAAATGACGTCTATCACCCTGAATGGCGCAAAAGGGATTGACGTACACTGTCTAAAACCCACCTGTATTCCTTTGCTGCTCTTTCTTACAATCCCGCATCACAGTCAATGATCCTCAAATCGAATCCCATTTATTCGATTGCTAAGCTTAACGCTTCATGTCAGTGATCGGATAAAACTGAATAAAATCAATAACAAATGGGTAACCTCCACATAAAAGACTTATTTACATATCCCTCGGGACTGAGCCAATCCCACTATATCGTGAAATCGTTTATCTTGTGACATTTAACCAACATCTCAAGTGATTTACCAGAGCAAGTAAAGCCGGCGCATAAAGTAGAGAGGTGCAAAAGGTTTGTTTTATATAACGAGTTTTTTTTTTCGGTGGGAAAGTCATGTTATGACATCCCCCGCCCTTGGGCGGAGCGGGAGATAGTGTCAGACTTTTACTGACTAAAAACTCACTCATGTTCCTTCGTTACGCCGTTAGTTACGCATGGCCTTTCGTACCAGGGCCGGGTCTTCTGTTCGGAATCAGACCCTTGGCCCCAGTAGGCTTCGACCTTGCTGGGCCCCTACAGTTGCTGACATCTTCTTGAGGCGCGCGTGGAGCAGTACGCGCCGTCGACGACTTGGGCTCGGTCCGGTCGGTTACTGAACGGTCGGAGGCGAGCTACCCATTGCTCGCCGTCCGCAAGCCCGCGCCTACGGTAGCCGGAAATCGGGATCGGAATCCCGGCAGCGGTTGGGGCGTGAGGACCGTTGCTGCACGCGATCGGCCGCCTCCTTTTACTGCTTCGCAGAAGGAGAGTTTAAAAATTCCATTATCAGTTTACAATGTTCCCTTTGGGAAGTGGCTCACTTTTTGCCCGATGCAGGTTTTCAACGGATATGGCCAGTTCGAGAGGTTCTTGTTTTGGATCCGGGCTGAAGAAACGCCCAGGTGTCACTATGGACACGGTGAAGGTGTGCCCCACTTGGGCGAAGTGCCATTGTTTCCTCGTGGAGGCGATCGGTGGCGGCGACTTCTCTCGCCGGGCATTAGTTCCCGACCACAGTCCGAGGTCGAAAGAGTCGCCTCCTTCTGCGAAGCTGCGAAGCATTAATCCTAGCGAAGGAGAGGGCCGCAACTGTGAGGGAACGGACATTCTCGCTCCCCAGCCGGCGAAACATAAGATACCCCGTACGTCGGGAGTCGCAGGGCGATCCCCAGCGCATACTGTTCCACGCACAACTCTACGAGATGTCAGCAAAACCGTAGGGGCCCAGCAGGACCGAAGCCCGCTAGGCCCGCTGGATCTTTTGAAAGATTACCGTAACCCTGGTACGCAAAGGGTATCGAAACACACAAGGTGGGTATTAGTCACTAAAAGTCTTTTTTTCATTCCACCCTGCAGCGGTTGAAGTCATTGCAATATGCAAACTTATGAGATACTACTGGGATACAGGTTTTCTTCATCAAGAAATCATCTCATCATAAGATCTTTATGAGATGGGACCTACATTCTGCCAGGACGTAATCTGTCATTTGGATCACCGGGCCCGTTGGTTGATGTTTCACGTCTTCCAATTTTTGGCTTCAGAGGATGTCGCTTTTGAGAGCGGTTTTGTTGAAATAACTTATCGACAAAGACGGAATCACGGCGATCTCAAACAAATTCTAGTAGCCGAAACCTATTTCCAATATAATATTATTCCTATAACCAGGGGCGCCGACTCCGTGGGTTCTCGGGGGCTCGAGCACCCATGAGAAATAGACATCAAGAAACAGATCAGTAATCGCCTTTTATGGATGGGCGTTTTTTCATTACCCGACGACCTGTTTAGCGCGGAGGTTTAGAGCGCCGGTTGAGACGCAATGGTCGCGGGTTCGATTCTGGCACCAACACAAATGTTTGTTGATGAAACAGATATTTGTGTTCGGTCTGGGTGTTTGTGGTACCTTCGTTGTTCCTGGTTTCCATAGTACAAGGGAAAACCTTAGTTTGGGACCAGGACAATGTAAGTGATGTTGTCCCAATTTATTATTTATTAACGATGTGGGTAACGGATGCCAGTTATTGGTGCCGGTATCCGTTATCAAAATGTCGATCAATGTGCATTTCTCTTCTCACTCTTCGCCACTTTTTCGAGTCATCAAATGAGCATGAACACCCATGAGGTTTTCTAAAAGCCGGCGCCCCTGCCTATAACCGTATGCAGATCTGAAATTTCGTAACTATAAAACCCCTGCTATGGATATTGCAGTACCGTAATATTTATTATGAGTTGCAAAAAATATATAAAAAGTTCGTTAAGTTTTGATTCTTACGTAACTCTAACACAAATTTACAGCAATTTGCTGTATATCATAGTTACAAGTGAGTATCTGTAGAGTTAATGCTCCATTATACACCGATATACAGCTTAGAGTGTATAGATGGGCCTTTATGCAGCTGTTAAGCAGCTCCTATATAGTAACTATTCTCCACTTACACTTAATGCTTTTTGCTGTTATATCAGCTGTATAAACGCTTATACAGGCTATATACAGCTTACTGTACAGCTTAAAGTGTACACCTGAACCTTTATACAGTTGATATACAGCTTGTTGTGCTACTTGGGATACTTTCTGCTCCAGCTAAGTAAGTATATTTCCGATGATAACATCGAGCTGACTTTCTGTTTCTGTCTGAATTGTGGTAATGCCGATGCCGAAATATCGGGTCTTCGGGAGGCGTGAACCGAGACCAATTGAATTTTAGACAGTTGAGTTAGTGCGAGCCGAGTTTGTCGATACCAATAAATCAGTACGTTAAGGTAGCAGACATATATAGGTTCTCGTCCTTCCTATTTCAATTTAGTTACAGCCGCCCGTGACAGGTCCATTCAAAAATTCAAATATTTTTATTTCACATAGGCCTACATGGGCACTTATAAAACGTCAGAAGCTTGTGCACGGTTCCAAATTGGTCGTTTCCTATGGAGAAGAACCGCCAAGAAAAAAACCAATACCGCAATATTTCCATATTACAGTATTAATAGATATTATGTAAGAACAGGGTCACAAAAGCACAATAAAAATAAATATGATTATTTTTATTGCACTTAAATCTGTGTGTTTCGTTCTTCAAAAGACCATCTCAGATACGTACCTAATGTGCATGGTTTTCATATGATAAGACATTTAAATTTTTACTGTATGGACTTTAAAAGAGACTTGGACCTCTGAGTTTGTGTTGGTGTTTCTTCTCAGGGTAGTCAGCTAGGAAACTCCGGGCTCATTTGGTTTAATTAAATCGACGGAAAATTGACGCGTAAAAGTGTTATTTTAAATAACCTACTAGCTGACCCGGCAATTTTCTCACCGTTCAAACCTTCCCTGGACTATCTCGAATATTTCAAGACCAAAATTAGCCAAATCAGTCCAGCTGTTTTTAAATTTCAGCTATTTATTTTTATAGGTATATATATATAGATAGATTAGCAACCCGCACCAGTTTCGTACGGGCGTTTGAAATATTTGAAACTCTTGTCGTCGAAAAAGTATGAAACAAGATTTTCTTAACTTTTGTTTAATGCTTAACTTTTTGTCCGCTAGAGGGCTTCACTTTAAAAAATTAAGAAAAAAAACCAGAGGACGCCACATTGAGTTTTGTGCCACGTCACGTAACTTAAGACGGTTCTAACGATACCTCACTTGTTGAGTTCCGATAAGTAGTTTAGGAGCTATGAGGGAACAGATGAACATACAGACATAACATACATAGCTTATCAAAATCATAACCCTCCTTTGGCTTTACCGTAGTCAGGTAAAAATTATACATTTATCTAAAGTGAAACTTCTAAGGATACATTATAATTAACCAAGAAAGACGTCAGTACCTGCGCATGATATCACGCTACCTAAGTAAAGTAATCCGTAGCCCGTGCAAACAGTTTAGCGGCTCACGGGTTTAGTGATCGGCTCTAACCATAGACCACGGAATCGAAATGTTGGCAACGACTACGACGATATCACACCAATATTATAAAGGCTAAAGTTATTAAGATTATTTGTGTGTAAAATTAATAAAAAAATTATAAATCTTTATTTCGCAAAAAATATCACATTATAAAACTATGAACATATACGCTTATTACAAGGTCACAAATATATACCTAAGTAGGTACTCTAATTCTCTCTTAGCGTCAGCGCACACTAAAAGAAGAGCATTTTCTATGACTACGGAAAAAATAATTTTATGAGTTTACCATACATTGTAAAATAAAATACACAACACGCATCTTGCAAGCTCGAGCATGCGAGCGTGTGCGCTGACCGTTAGGTGTGAGTATGTTTGTTACTTCTTCGCGCTCGAACGGCAGAGAAGATTTCAATGAAACTTGGTACACGGGTGAACCATGTCTGGGAATTGCACATAAGATAGTTTTTATTCCGGGAGTATGTTCTCTTGGGATAATTTTCTACCATCACACAGGCAAAGCCGCTGGTAGCAGCTAGTTACAAATAGAGGTGAGATATACTAAGTAGAAAGCGTACTGAGTCTCAGAAGTATGCGTTCGCCGAAATATTTGTAGTGACATCTATGGCGTCACATAAGAACTAATCCTGCATCGCGCAATTAAAGTTCTCCGCGCGATTAGAACATATAGAACAGCCCGAAAATCATCTATCGGGCAGTTGCTCACCAGACATAACACCCGTCTGGCCGGAGGATCCTCCCTTTTTAACGGAGGTTTGCGGTACTTTATTCTCTATTTCGCTTACCTCCAAATATTTATTCCGAAAACTAGGTGTCTCGAGTTTTTTGACGTTTCCTTATCTAGCGAGTCTTCGTATGTAAAGTAATACCTATTTCGGTTTAACAGGCTTAGGACTGATAGCTTGTTTATAATAAACCATAGAAACTTATAATATCAAAGAAAAGCTGGCATATTTAGAAAATTTCAATTCTTTTTATTTACAAAATCGATTTCTAATCATCAAGGTTCATAATTTTTTTTGGTTTATGTATTATTATTTTTTGTTGTTTTCTTTTTTAAATAGTATTTCCTGCACGTTTCTTACATCTAATTGTGTTCATCGACTCGGTAGTCCATCAAGTATTTACGTGTCAGACGCCATACGCCTAAATACTCGAGACGCGTAGTATTTGCGCATCCAGCCACAGACCTATTCCCAAAACCTTTTGTGAGTTTGTGTAGGAATTACTTCTCTGGAGGTACTGAACTGATTTTAAATATTCATTTCTGAGTAGGAAAAGCTTCGTTATTCCTCAGTGCCATGCTATATTTGATTGTGATCTATATTTATACTAAGGCTGTCAAAGATCTCGGATTGGATTTCAAAGATATTTAAGGCTTCAAACAGCAGTTGGGTCGAACGGTTTTATGTGTTTCGAGACACTTAACCCTGGGGATGTCATGGATGATCACCTGGTCGGGTCACCTATACACGGACTAACCTTGTCAAGCGTTGCTTAACTTTGAAGTTTGACACGTACGGCTGTTGTTAAGATTTAAAATTTTTATTCAGTTCACACCAACGTGATAGATGGTGTTGTGGGTGCAATCACGTTGTTAAGATTTTGCGCGGTTTCATCACTCCTTTTGAATATTATCAATAAAGATGTACTGAGCTCAGCGATTTTGGATGAAGTTACTTTTTATTATTTATGTACACACAATATAGAGATAGAATTTTATCTTATTTCAAATGATATTTCTCCCATTAGACTTGCGACAGCATACAAACAATAAAAAAAAGAGTCAACCACCCAATTGTCACCCCCGTCAATTTGAGTTCACGGTGAGACTCATTGCCACGCTTGACTTATATTGAAAATTTTGACAATGCCGTCTTTGTCAGTCTTAGGTGCTCTGTGGTTCGACCCCTAATCTGTCTACATGAGCGCTCGGGTAGCACCGCCAACGTTTGATCAAACATCTGAGAGTTGGTGATCTAATTCCAATAATGTGGTAAATGAGAGATCTTTTTGATCTTTTCGTAGGCAACATTTGTGGAGTGTGTGAATAGATTGAAGCCGATTTCATTAGCGAAATGACGGAGCACTGAGGTTTGATTTGGTGTGATTTCTGAAAACTGCCAGTTGTGTGAGTATTTTTTATTGATTATTTATTTTTACATTTATTTATTTATTCAACCAGAACGACAAAATGCCAATTACACTGATTACATTAGATAGGAATAATGTAAAATACATTAAAGAAAATATAACACAAATAATATAACTAAACCTCTCACTCAGTCTTCTCGCAAATCACCAGACATTCAGTCAGTATCTCCTTCCATTCATCAGCAAATAGATCTAGTCTAGGACTGGATTCAAGGAGAGCGTTGAGTGCGATTAACATTCGCGGAATAGGTGACATACGTCGTGCAACCGTACGGCAACGTGGCACTACAAATAATTTATGCTGTCTGGCCCGGCAGTAGTTATCGGGGACAAACATTTTACACAACTCCCCATGCAAACTAGGCGAGTCGATACATCAGAAATAATTTTTAACTTCTGCCAAACTGCATAGCAGTTTGTCGGCAGTACATTCTCGTGGATTTCGCTTATTACTAAGACCACATCCGTCACCCCCCAAGTTTGTAGGTAGGTACTCGTTGTGAGGTAAACAGATGCAACACCACAACACTATCTGAGACCAACATACCGCAGCAACTATGTACATAACTCAGTCTTATAATGTTCTCGTTGCTGGGACTCAAGCCTCCTCTCTAGGAAAGGGAATGCGCCGAAATATACCACGTGGCCCCAGTGCGGATTGGTGGATGTTACATTTCTTTGAATTTTTCATTCTAGGATATGCCGGTTTCCTCAGGATGTTTTCCTTCACTGTTTTAAGAGTAGTGGTGGTAAAATAAATTACGCTAAGTAATGCGCCTGGCTGGGTTTGAACCCGCGACCTACAACTTGTAAATCCGAGCCGTTACCACTAGGCTACCACTGCTCATTATTTATTTTTACGTATGTACTATAGGTACCTATTTTATGGAATATTTTTCACATTAAGTTGCAGCGACATCTATGGCGTCACATAAGAACTAAAAGTAAACCCGAAATCCTGCATCGCACAATTAAAGTTCTCCGCACGATTTTAGCATAATACGACAGCCCAAAATCATCTATCGGGCATTTGCCTACCAGACATAACATCCATCTGGTCGGAGGATCCTCCCTATTCAACGGAGGTTGGCGGGACTTTACACTCTTTTCCACATACCTCTAAAAAGTTAGATATTTTTGAGGACACATTAAGAACTCATTCGTTCACTAATTTTATGTAACATTCTGTATATGACTTGTAAGAATCCCTTACCAATAAATTACTATGACTACTATGACCTACGGGGTTACCATGACGTTCAAAGTAAGATTGTTTCATTCTTATTTCAGTGTGGGTAAGAGACAGAGCTATACAGGTTGTCTAGCGCCATCTCTTACCCACACTGGAAATAAGAATGAAACAATCTTACTTTAAACGTACAGGGCTATGAACTTTGTATTTAAATATTATCACTCACATCATGAACTGTAGTTAAGGGTTTACACATTTATCGCCAGCAACTAAAAACAAATGTTTATATTCTTTATCTGAATTGGAGACAAATGATGGTAAATAGTTTATATATTTCAGTAATTTACATCTTTTTATTCTCCATTTAATTATGACACAAATATATTCAATGCATTATTTGACTTCTTGAGATTTACTTATAACCATTTGACATAATAATATTTACAATTTATTCATATATAATGACTATTTACAATTTTTTGACATCATATTTATCATGATACTATAGTGAATTTTTTATTGAATATTGATTATAATTATGAATTACTGACTATTATTAATTGAATATTGACTATTATTTGTTGATTATTTGTTAGTAATTATTGCTCTTGATTTGCTTAGTGTTAATTTACTGTTTGAAATTTACTATGTATTATTTATGGATGTTATGAATTAATTAGTGTACGATAAAATTCAAACACAATGAAAATTGTTATATGAATAAATAAATAAATAAATAAACTATTCAAATTTTTGTTGCCTCTACTGACCTGTACAATGCGATGTCCTAGTTCACAATTATTGTTTTGTTTTTGCCAATGATATTGTAACTTTATTATTCTTGCACTATCGATATTTTTTGGGTGGAAAAATATGACATATCTTCTCTAGTTCTGGATGGAGCTAGAGGTCGTGTCAGACTTTTAATAACTATAACCCTCCCGTGTTTCTTCAGCTGCCGATTGTGTTCCAGAGCGGCGACCACATCGTCGGTTACCATTAGGTGAGATACTGTTAAACACGAGCCTATCAATAATTAAAAAAAAACTCGCAGCCCTTCTGTTATTAGAGCGTATAGTCACTTGAACATCTGGTCTGAGTTTTATACGCACACACTCGTAGTGCCGCTGCACCTGGATAGAGCCCCGCTGACTTTTAAATCCTTCTTCTTTGCGAAATATTGATTCATATATGCTATATACATTCTAAAGAACACTGTAAATATATTTCTAAAGATCAAAACCGTTTGAAAGGAGTAGGGAAAACAAGCGAAAAAATATCATGTTGTTAAATATTTTTTTTAGACAAAAGTATAAATCGCACGAAAAAATCATATGTTGATAATATTGTACACGAATTATGATAAACATTTTTTTTTTTTCAAATCTGCCGTGATAGCCGTTATCGAGGAGAAGGCTTCAGTAAGTCACTGTTTTATTTCACTGCTCGGGCCTTAGGGGGATGCAACTCGACATACATTTTTACTGTTTTTCATACAACCGCTCTTACGCGATTTATGACTTTATTACACATTTTTCATTAGACATTTTGGAAACAAAGTATCTTGTGGATATTATCTAGGCTTCTATTGAAATCAATTTATTAATTTGTGTAAAACTAATCCAGTACAGACCTGTGAAAATCTGCTATTTTGCGTGAACTTTGAAACTTCATAATTTACTCAAAAATCAAAAAAGTACAATAGAAGCCTTGCAAATTTAATCAAGATTCTAAATGACAACTATTTTTTTCAATAAAAAAAAAACACGTAACAGTATTTCTTGGAACAAGTTCTGTAAAATATTCGAGTAAATCATGGAATTACCGAATGCTAACAGAGTTTTCAGGCGTTTTCTCTCTTTTTCGTGTTGCCTTTTCGTCAAACATCGCGTTGGATTGCGTTAGATGAAGTAACAAGCTTTTAAACTATGCTCGATGTTGACGATAGGCGAGTGAAAAAGGATCCTCTTACGTGTTTACTTAAAAATAACGTGGCATGCGTGGGTACCAGGTCATCGGTCCGCCAGGGACCGAAGACCAGTGTCACGGGAATCCGATGGAGGCGAGACGCACAGGACCGGTCGTTACTTGGGGTAGGCCTATGTCCCAACAGTGGACGTCTTTCGGCTGAAATGATGATGATGTGGGCTCAGTTTGCCTTTAGTTTCATTCTTCTACATTCTCTTTCTAGCAAAGCGAGCTCGAAAATGTTAACCTCGGATAGGTTCAAATTTATTTCTACTATTCATACCATTATTACATGACCATTAATCTATATATATATATAAGCGAAATACCAATCACTGATTAATCAATCGCGTCTTTGTTTACTGTTTCGCTACTATTGGTCGTAGCGTGGGTAACTTATACAGCCTTCGTCGATAAATGGGCGATTCAACCCTATTTTTTTTTTCAATTTGAACTAATTGATTCTGAGATTAACGCGATCAACCCAACTAAAAAAACAAACTCTTTAGTTTCATAATATTATTAATTATAGACTAAAAGTTTGCCAGTCAACGTAACTAGATAATTATTATTTATCTGTATATTCATTTAATTTTTTTTTTTTTTAAGTTGCGTATCATTTTTTATTCATTTTATATACATTTAAATCTAATAATAACGTAATTAAAACTAAATTACAAAATAAAAGCCATAAAGTACTAAAAAAAGCAATCTAAAGTACGGCGTCGAATTTTAATTTCGGAAGTCGGTGTTAAATAACGAAGAGACAAAACTATTATAGAAACACTGACTTCCCAAATTAAAGTTATTTTGCACTTTTCAGTGTTTTTTTTATACTGAAGTCGGTTGTAAGAAGTTTTTTAATTTACACTTTTTAGTTATGGTACCACCACTAAAAAGTAGTCGTAGTCGGTTAAAATACTCCTTTTCACCCTTATAAGGTTGAATTTCCGAAAACCCTCTTAGTGTTCGTTTACGTCATAAAAGGAAGCCTTGTGCAAAATTTCATGTTCCTAGTCCCAGTAGTTTCGTCTATGCGTAGACATGTCAGTCAGTCAGTTTCTCCTTTTATGATCAAATACGGTCTAGTACGTCATAAGGGCAGCTCAGTCCGCTGTGTAAAGACTAACGAAGCCAACGGCTGTCTATTTGTATCACTGGTCGATACACAGAGATTCAGAGACTAACTTATATATCAGCTACATATCCTGTGTTAAAATTAACAGCTAATGTATACTGCGCACATTTTTAGGGTTTCGTACCTCATAAGGAAAAATCGGATACCCTTATAGGATTTCTTTGTTGTTTTTCTGTCTGTCTGTCAAGACCCTTTATCTCGGGAACGCGTGGAGGTATCGAGTTGAATTTAAAACCATGTACTCAAGTCTGCGGTCCTTAAAATCAAACTTCTGAGTTAACGAAAAAAAAAAGATACGGCCGTTTATGTCACAAACAACGTGTATTTCTACACTCTCAAGGAAATCAAAATTCATAGGGTACTTCCCGTTGACCTAGAATCCTGAAATTTGGCATGAAGCAAGGTCTCATAGCCCAAGTATAGGAAAATACCTAAAAACTGTAAATTTGTAGTTACTTTTTTTGCGATTTGGAAAAATCTTCGTGACTCAATTCGGGAATTGAACTGTTTTCATAGGTAAGTTTGTACGGAACCCTCAGTGCGCGAGCCCGACTCGCACTTGCCCAGTTTTAGAAATTTTTTAGTTTATCGCGTTCATATCAATAATATACTTGAATAGGACATAAGATTCTTGTCTTAATATGTCCTAATAGTGTATTACACTTAATAAGATTTTTATCTCAGGAGTAAGTTACCTTGGGATAATTTTCTAATTTCAGGCGGGTGAGACCGCTGGTATACCTAGTTGTTAATTTTCGCAGGTCGTGTCTTCACTTGTTCATGCTGTCATATAACCAGGGGTCGGAATTAGGTAGAATTATTCATGTACTTGCATCGAAATGTTGATATTAATATGGATCTTCCCGGGATTTCTAAAGAAAAATCCCGTGTCGCCAACAATATTACAAATAAATAATAATAAAATCTCAGAGATAGATAAGACAATAAAACCAAGTTAAAATTAATTAACATACAATTTTTATTAGTGTTTTTCATTGAAAAAGATCTCTCTACGTCAACTGAGGTTTTTTTTTTTTTTTTTTTTTTTTTTTTAAAAATATCTCTCTACGTCAACTGAGGTAAGGTTAACCAATTTATACACTTACTCCTCCTCGTCATTAATGCAGGAAGAATTTTTTTCTGCTATATTTCTGATAAAGATATAAAACAAAATCTGCTCTTTAAAATTAATCTCGGGATATGAGACATCCCTTTATTCTTTCGCTGTATGAAATCGGTGTAAGTACATGTTTAAGTCTACCTAATTCCGACCTCCGGTCATAACGATCTGCATAGCTCCATCTTTTTCTCAGACTTTAATATTTTCGGTTATAACAAAGTTTTAATACCACCTTTGAAAACAGTTGTCAACAGCCTCGGACACCACGGTCTGTCATGCAGCCGAAGTGCGGGTCGCATAGCGCGACACGCGAATATCAACAACATCATCCGACGTGCTCTTGTCACCGTCGGCGTTCCGGCCGTATTGAAACCTCATGGCCTGGCACGCGACGATGGCAAAAGACCGGACGGTATGTTTTTATTTCCATGGAAGATGGGTAGGCCTTTAGTGTGGGACGCTACTTGTGTCGATACTCTTGCGCCATCTCATCTTCCTAGCTCGTCGTGCTGTGCCGGTGCTGCCGCAGCGGCTGCAGAGAACCTCAAGCGGCGGAAATATAATAACCTTGTTGGTAGTTATATTTTCGAGCCGTTTGGGGTTGAAACTCTCGGATCGTGGGGTCTGAGTGCTCACAAATTATTTAAAGAACTTTCAAAACGCCTTGTTGACACTTCGCATGACCCAAGGGCTGGCTTTTACTTCGGACAAAGGATAAGCATTGCCATTCAGCGTGGCAATGCCGCCAGTCTTTTGGGTACATTACCAGTCGACAGCGATGTGGAGGAGTTTTTCGACGCCGTACTTTAGATTGCTATTTTTAGTACTTTATGGCTTCTATTTTTATTTTGTAAGTTAGTTTTAATTACGTTATTATTAGATTTAAATGTATATAAAATGAATAAATATTACCAAAACCTTTGAAATCTGTAACACTTGAATGGTCCCAAAGGTATACAATTCCGTCTTCATTGTCTTTGTGAATACACTTTCCTAAGTTTCAATTCAATTCAATATCTTTTCCAACAGCCTATTCTCTCCAGCCCCTTAAGCCATAACAACAAAGAATAAGTACCAATTCCCTCTCAAATTCGTTAAACTCATTGACCTCTATAGCAGAGACAATAAGCAGACAACACAATTAATGCCCGACCCGGCTCGGTCATCAAATGTGGGTATTAGTGGTCGCAAACCAAGTTTATGAGCTGAAGACCAATGGAGGAACGGACGCAAGGACGTAAATTGTATGTTGAACAATAAGGCCTGTGTTTTTATTCCTATATTACAAGTTAGAGAATATGTAACTCGACTCTTCTTCAAGTAATCAAATCGATAGTAATAGCTTGTTACGTATGTTATTTGTTGACATTAAGAAGGCCCTTCATGAGCCCTCTATCGCTAACGTGAGCATGGTTTAAAATAATATAATAATAATATTCCACAACTATCACACAACGCCGTCTAGTCCCAAGCTAAGCTGAGCTTGTGTTATGAGTACTAGACAACTGATAAACATACATATATATTTCTAAATACATACATATTATAGATAAATTACACCCAGACACAGAACAAATGATCGTGCTCATCACAAAAACATTTGTCCTGGGTGGGAATCGAACCCACGACCTCCGGCATTGCAGTCAGGTCCACTGACCTCTAGACCAACAGGCCAGTCAAAAAATATGTAACTCGACTCTACTTCATTTAATCAAATTGACAGTTATAGCTGGTTACTTATGTTATTTATTGACATTAAGAAGGCCCTTCATGAGCCCTCTATCGCCAACGTGAGCATGGTTTAAAACAGGGACGCCGGCATTTAGAAAACCTCATGGGTGCTCATGCTCATTTGATGGACTCGAAAAAGTGGCGAAGTGTGAGAAGAGAAATGCACGCTGATCAAACGACAAATAAATAAATGTCCTACTTACATACTGAGTACTTAATTACAATTACGAGTATGTTTGATAAAAATAAAAAATGAAACCATTTTATAAAAATGAAACTAGTTTTTAGTATCAAGAAATATTATAATTTATATGTAACCTAGAAGGCGATTATTGATCTGTTTCTTGATGTCTATTCTCAGGGGTGCTCGGCACCCACTGTTTATTTCTCATGGGTGCTCGAGCCCCCGAGCACCCACGGAGTCGGCGCCCCTGGTTTAAAAGCTTGTTGTTTTGCCCCTGGTTTAAAAGCTTGTTGTTTTATCAAACGCAATGTTTGATAAAGAAGCAACGTGACAATAGAGATAACGCCTGAACGCTCTGTTGGCATTCGCCATTTACTCGAATATTTCACAAAACTTGTTCTACGAAATTCCTTTTTTTTAAACCTCAAAAGTTTTTGGAAAAAATATTCGTCATTCAGAATCTCGATTTAATGTGCAAGGTTTTTCATAGATCATTTTTTATTTTTCATTATGAAGGGCCAAAACTCACGCAAAATTGCAGATGTATGTTTGTTTTTCACCTCTGTATATCTGCAATTTTACTATAGAAACCTAGATAATATTCACAAAATATCTAGAGAAAGATGTGTAATAACGTCATAATCACGTAAGAGTGGTAGTATAGATATGTATCTCGGGTTGGTATGTAGCAGGCATCGGCCCTAACGGGACCCACCGATTATGCTGCTGACTTTGAGGTGCATGTGGAACACAACAGCCATCGACTCGAGCCTGGTCCTTATCGGACAGCAAGCTATCGGGCATTGCTCACCGTCCTCATCCCGTACCTACGGTGGCTGAAAATCACTCTGCAACGGAGGATGACACGCTTTTCAGCACCTCTTTCCGAGGTCTAGTCGAGTTGGAGGATAGGGCTTAATATAGACTTAAACCCTTTTTAAGGACCTATCCTTAAAAAGGGTTTGTAAGTACTGTGAAATCGAAAGGAGATCGCGTGATATAGGTTTTTTATAGCTGACGAACTGGCTTATAAAATATACTTTTAAGGATTTTGCAATTCTAGAATAGGTTTAAAAATTGAGAAGAACAAAGAAATGTCTAGTTTTTTCAGTTCGGACATAACCATTAAGCCATTGTAGCGCAATGAGCTGATATCGAATCCTGAAGAATAGTATAAATAAAACGTGATAGCCTCCCAAGAGTTGTATTTAAGTAGAAGATCCCCTACCGAAGTTCTACTGTCGCAGAGTGGCGACAGTACCTATGTATACTGAATCAGTGATCGATTGAATCAGTCACCATCGGTAACATCAAGTGATTTTTTTTTTATTCATCGAGATATTTTTTCCGTTATCATGGTGTCTGATTCGAACAAAGCAGACGAGGTTTCTTTCAAAAGAACTTGGGCCCAGAAATGTTAAGAATTTCAATAAATAACAAGATGTAACTTTCAATTTGATTTATTTTAATGAGGGAAATAACTTGGATTCAGGAAAGAGTGAGAATTAATCTGCCTGGCTTCTTCCCAACTGTACATTGTCGGGACGTCAGGCGCATTACTTTGTGCGATTTATTTCATCACCCACAGGACCGATCGTTGTGGCGACGTTTGGGGGGAGGCCTATGTCCAACTAGTGGACGTCTTTCGGCTGAAATGATGATGATGGTAGTGATGACGGCTCTCAAAACGGTGAAGGAAACATCGTGAGGAAACCGACATATCCTAGAAACAGAATTTTGAACACGGTGACATACACCAATCTGCACTGGGGCTCTGTGGTGGATAACCGCTCGTTCCTTCTTCTAGAGAGGAGTCCTGAGTCCCAGCAGTGGGACCATTATAAGGCTGATTGTACTATTTTTATAGGTACCTACATTTCCGATGTAGGCTTTCAATCTGCATGCAGCAACGATACGACTTCCTATTTGACTTTTTTCTATGTGGGAAAACCATCTAATGACATCCCCCGCCCTTGGGCGGAGCAGGAGGGCGCGTCAGACTTTTAATTACTAAAAACCCACTCCTGTTCCTTCTTTGCTATTGTTCCAGGGCCCCGGGGATCTCTTTCGCATCCTCTCGGCTTCGACCCTGCTGGGCCCCTACGGTTGCTGACATCTCCTTGAGGCGCGCGTGAAACACTACGCGCTGTCGACAGCTTGGGCTCAGTCCGGACGGTTACCGTACGGTCGGACGGCGAGCTACCCATTGCTCGCCGTCCGCAAGCCTGCGCCTACGGTGGCCGGAAATCGGGATCGGAATCCCAGCGGCTGGGGCGCGAGGGCCATTGCCTCGCACGTGCGTCTTCCTCCTTTGCTAGCATTACTGCTTCGCAGAAGGAGGCGACCGATCGTTGCTGCATAACGATACGACTTCCTATTTGACTTTTTTATTTTATTTTATTTGTGAAAATCATTCAATGACATCCGACGCTCTTGGGCGGAACGAGAGGGCGTGTCAGACTTTAACTGACTAAAAACCCACTCCTGTTCCTTCTTTGCCATTGTTCATTGTGTTTGTCATTATTCCTTAAAATTGATTGCAATTCCAGTTTATCATTCATGTATTAATTTATGGTAAAGTAGCTTTTGTTTATTAGAAATAGCTTTAATTAAACAAAAATAAAAAAAACCACAAACAACATATTATATTAATTTATATTTTTCAGATGTTCCGGTAGTTTATTATAGGTATATCTTTATTGACAGTACATATGTACTTGACAAATGCATTTTAAGTCGTGAAGTTGGAATGTTTAGTCTGTTTTTATGTGTTAGAGTAAATAAATTCTGTATGTTTTCTCTTTTTGTGTATAATTCGGGATATTTCCGTACGAATTTACAAATTTCAAATATTTAAAGACAAGACAAGGTCAAAACTTCCAGTTCCCTAAAGTGAGGCTTACAACTGACAGTTTCATCTCTGTTGACTAGAATTTCACATAAGCTTTTTCTTTATGATTATGTTTATCCTGTGTGCCAGGATATGGTCTACCCGTGTGCCAAATTTCATCTAAAACTAGTGATGCAACGGAAGTGTCTTAACGGAAACAGAAAACAGATGTCAAAAGTAAATGTTGGCGGAAGCGGAACTGGAAGCGGAAGTGAGGAAATAACACAATTTTGTTTTTTAAGATTTGTTTATACTTATACTTTACTTACTACAGTACTTGAAATTAAACAGAGGTAAATTTTTTTTAATAAAAAGTTTTAAACCTTTGAGTCTGTTTCGGTGTTCTTCATATATTATATTAAACCAGCTCCGCTAAATAATTGCTCACTGGGTACACTTCTAGCGGGAGCTGATAAGTATTGGCGAACTATTGGCAACAGAAGAACAAAACAAACAATAAACATAAGATAAAAATAACAGAAGATTTACGCGCTTACGCTAAACGTCACAAGGCGCTGCATGCGCAGAATGAACCAAAAAAAATATAATACATTATAAACAAAGAAAGTCGCTGAGACACGTTTGTGTACCGCCCCCGCCCCCCCTCCACGCCTTTTCCGTCATGTCCGGTCGTCTGCGGGTCCCCGAACCCCGCGCTCCTCGTTGTTTTTTCTGTTAAGAGTTCTGTTATAAAGTTTGTGTTTGCGGAACCAGAAACGAAAACGGAAGTGAAAACGTTTGCGGAACTTCTGCAGAAGCGGAAGCTGAGTCCTATTGCAACACTGTCTAAAACCGTTCAGCCATTCGAGCGTGAAGCCGTAACAAACATAGGTACACACTCGCAAACTTTCGCCTTTATAATATCAGTGTCATGAGGAAACTTACTGAAAAGACATCTGAACAACGGTTCAACAGAAGAGGCAAGAACAACAAGAAGTTTTTGCGTGAACAAACTCGCGAACAAATGGGTATATCTACCAACCTCGCGTCGTTAGGTATTTTTTTGAATTTTCTCGCTCTAGAGCAGAGCGAGAGGGTGTGTCAGATTTCTACTGACTAAAACCCACTCCTTGGTTCCTTCTTTGCTTTGCGTTACACGACCCCAGGTTTTCCTTTCAGATGCGAACCCATGGCCTCGGTAGGCTTCGACCCCGCTGTGCCCCTACGGTTTTGCTGACATCTTTTTGAGGCGCCGAGTCGGGCTCGGTTCGGGTGGCTACCGGTCGGCCGGACGGCGAGCTACCCATGGCTCGCCGTCCGCAAACTTACAAAGTATGAGGAACAGGGTTTTAAGTCCTCCAAACATCATTCAAAAGGGAGGATCCTCCTACCAGACGGGTGTTGTGTCTGGTCAAGGCAACTACCCGATAGTGGTTTTTCGGGCGGTTTTATACGAATAAGTACACTAGCTTCTGCCAGCGGCTTCGTCCGTATGAAAGAAGTTTATGATTATTACCTTTTACGTGATCTCGATTGCTTGTTTCTTCTGTCTGTGCGAGTAAACTGTGAGTACCTTATAAGTCACCTACTATATAAAAAATATACTAAGTGACTTTTATTATCATCCACCCGCACTATCTACATAAACTTACTAAAGTACCCCACATTGAAAATGTTGTTAAAAAAGCCTCAAGAATGCTTGGGTTTGTCTTGAGAAATATTACTTGTTTTCGGCACAATAAAACTAAAACTCTTCTGTATAATTGTTTAGTCCGCAGCTCGTTAGAGTATTGCAGTACTGTGTGGAGACCACACTATGCCACTCACACGCTAAGATTAGAAAGGGTCCAAAAAAGATTTCTGTGGCACTTAGCATACTCTTCTGGGATAGCTAAAAAGAAGCAATCGTACAGAGATAGACTCTCGCATTTTAATATGATATCACTACAGAAGAGGAGAGATTTACTGGATTTATTGTTTATATTTAAAATCTTGAGGTGTAAAATTGACTGTCCCCAATTGTTGAGCTGCATCCAATTTCGTGTGCCTACGAAAAGCCTACGAACTCCTATAACCCCCTTGCGTCCTCCTCTTCGTAGAACCGTTCTTGGTGCTAATTCTCCCATCCCGCGTCTATGCAAATTATTAAACAACTACAGTGATCTTATCGATGTACACTCTGACTCACTTGGTAGGTTTAAAAGTATTGTATATAAAACAATTAAGAAACCATGCGATGGTCAGGCTGGCTTGTTAACTTAGTTTTTAGTTCAAATAATTTAGTTTTTTAGTTTTAAGCGGTAATTATTGTGTTTAGTGAGTAAGTTACTTTTAAGTAGGCAACTAACAGTAAAGTTACGCATGTTGTGCTTACCTGTAAGGAATTGCTGCACTAATCTATAAGTTTATTCCATGTATTTCATATCTTTGTATGTGTGTAGTCAATTGTTGGTGAGCCAAATAAATAAAATAAAATAAAATAAATAAAATAAAATAAAGTGGTGACCCCGACGTGATCGTCGGGCTACGATGACGCGGTGTGCTCAGTTTCACTGTCACTCTATTTAATGTGTTCGTCTCGATGGAAAACTTTGTACTCCTATTTCATTCTCTTATGAACATCCGTATTCTTATTTGTATACATCAGAAAAGGAACTTCTGTGAAAATTTTCAGGGTTCTGGGTCCAAGGTTTTGGGCTGGGCGTTAATGAGTCAGTGAGTAAGTCAGGACTTTGCCTTTTATATATCCTTTTGATCGCCGTCACAATTTTTATTGACATAAAGCAAAAGCTTGCTCTCGGCGCCAAGCTACGATTCCATCCTTCAATCTGTCATGTGGTCGTACCCGTGGCGTGCTGGACACCCTTTGCTTTGCATATATGACTGTGGCAGTCAAAAGGACTGAAATTCTGCTTAACCATACGATGTCCAGAGCTCAGACAGACCTACCACTATGTACAGATATATATCTGAATCTGAATCTGAAGAAGACTTGAAGTCACCCAAAGGGCAATGAAAAGTGCTATGCTCGGAGTTTCCTTGCGTGATCACATTATAAATGAAGATATCCGCAGGAGAACCAAGATTACCGACATAGCTCGAAGAATCGACCAACTTAAGTGGCAATGGGCAGGGCACATTACACGAGTCGAGTTCTTCTGGAGTGGCAACCACGTATCGGAAGACGCAGCGTTAGCAGGCCTCCCACAAGGTGGACCGATGACCTGGTGAGAGTCGTGGGAATACGATGGATGCGAGACGCACAGGACGAGTCGTTGTGGCGACGCTTGGGGGAGGCCTATGTCCAACAGTGAACGTCTTTCGGCTGAAATGATGATGATGATGATTTCTGAATCGTGGTCTTTAGTAAAGTTCCTATATAGATGTCGCTAAAAATCTACATACTTGTTCCTAAGTATACGCCAAAAAAGTTTTCTAATGTGGTTAGGAGAGTTTGCACTGCAGAATTGTGTTTGAAGCTCAAATATAAATAGGTGAAATTGCCGTTTTTTAAAACGGGTTGCTTTGAAGTTTTATATCTTTGGATTGACTTGGAATTATAAGTTCAAATAAACTTTATATTACAGATACGTTATTCGAAACGATACGTTTTTTCGAAATTAGGTATTTATTGTTTTCTTTGTGTTTTGTATTTTCTGTAATATCGCAGTACTTATAAGTAACCATGAAAGCTAATAAAAAAAACGTTATTTTCATATTATTAGAGTTCCAACGTAGAAACTATGTATTTCAAAGGGCAAGCAATATCAATGTCGTATACCTACGACTTTCTTCTAACAAAAGAACTCTGTGATCTTGGTTTAATAGCTTTCGTTTTGGAAATTTTGTCTTGGAGCTGCCCTGTGAAGAAAAGTTATTCGTGAGATAAAATTTACCACGTGAAAGTGATTGAAACAAAAATAGACATCCCATTCAATAGCAGTTTTAAATCCGTATATATCATCTAAATTGCATACCGCTTGAGACACATTGTTTCCACGGTAGAACTCGTATTACAAAATAATGAGAGTTTTCTTATATTTCATACAAAAATTAGTTTATAACTAATATAGTACTGCAATATTACAGAAAATACAAACACATAGAAACCAATAATTACCTAATTTCGAAAAAAAAAATAACGTACCTTTAATATAAAGTTTATTTGAACTTATAATTCCATGTCAATCCAAAGATATAACACTTCAAAGCAACCCGTTTTAAAAAAAACGACAATTTCATAGGTAAAGACCTATTATTACACCAGGCCGCCAAAATTCCGGGTCGCTAATAAAAAGTGTGAGTTAAAGAGTACGCTAGTAGAAAAATGGTCAAACACAGACTAAAATTGTAAAGGTGAAAGTTTTGTGAGTGTTTGTGTGTATGTTGGTCACTTCTTCATGCTCGAACGGATTTTGATGAAAGACACACGGCTAGACCATTGAGTACATGGTCTAGCCGTGTGTCCTATTCCAATGTTCCTTTGGGACAGGTTTCAAATCTAGCGAAGCTGTAGCTAGCAGCAGCTTGTAGATTATAGGTTTACATTAGGCTACACTGTATTAATGAAATAATTTCATGTATGTATTTCTGAGCAGCTTTTGTTATGAATTTACATGTGGATGGATGGAGAGGGAGAGGGAGGCAAAAGAAAAGATGGATGGATTGTGTGAGAAGTGATATGAAAGAAAAGGGTGTTAGTGATAGCGTGACGAGTGACAGGACAGAATGGAAGAAAAAAACGTGTTGTGCCGACCCCAAATAAAACGGGACAAGGGCAGGAAAATGAAGAAGATTTCTGAGCAGCTTTTGAGCAGTGGTGGCCGAGTGGTAACTGCCCCGACTTACGAGTGGTAGGTCGCGGGTTCAAACCCAACCAGGCGCATTGCTTTGTGTAATTTATTTCATCACCACTGCTCTCAAAACGGTGAAGGAAAACATCGTAAGGAAACCGGTATGTCCTAGTACCAAAAAATTCGAAGACATGTGACATTCGCCAACCAGCACTGGGCCCGCGTGGTGGATTACGGCCCATTCCCTCTCCTAGAGAGAAGGCCTGAGTCCCTGCAATGGGAACATTAAAAGGCTGATTATGCTATGCTATGTATTTCTGAAATACTAAGAATTCTAGCCAATGCTTGCAACTAATGCTGAAGTTCATCATTACTTGAAGGTCCTTACTGTAGATGAGGAATTAAAAGTCAGGGAAAATGTCTACCTAGAGCGACTGAAAGTCACACCAATCCATTGGCACGTGGTTTAATCCAGAACTCATACAGCCGTCTAGACCCTAATTGCCAATAAACATCCACCCACTTGCTTATAGTCAACAGACTGATTGCAAACAAAAAACACAGAAAAAAAGTATATATTTCTGATTGATCAAACAAATAAAGCTGTAGTTTTTATATGAACCGTCAATATTCCGCGAACGTGGTTATACAAGGTACTTCTGAATCTAATGAAAATGGGGACAAAAATATTCCAATATTTTCTCTTTGTTTGTAGAAAAATAAAGAGAAAACGAAATAACTCATAATCGTCTCGTAGCAACTCCGTAGCACCCTGGCCTCGTAGCAATTTCGTAGCAATCTCGTAGACTCACGAAATTGGGTTATTGTTAAAATACAAAAGAACTTGCAAATGGGGCATCTTACCGTCAATATAACAAATGATTGCTTGAATCGTCAATCAATACTCAGTACAAAAAAAATAAGTGTGGCACTCGGGGACTGCCGCGGTAAAGCTATTGCATAGCATTTTGTATCAACTTATGCAATTATAATTATTTATTTATTTTATTTATGCAGTATTTCTTTTTCTTTGATATTAATTCAAGTTACACTTTTTGAGCGTGGTGACCGATAAGAAAATATTTTTTTTTCTTTCTTGTTTACTTCATAAATTGCTACAAGTATGTTCAGTTGTTATCATAGAACATTACTATAATCTATTATAATACAAAAAGACTATTTTGTTTGACCGATATTTGAACTCGAGGCATGATGATAAAATAGGAAGAACGCTGTACCAATGCGCCACACAGGTCGTTAACGACTTTTCTAAAATAGGTGTTCGGTCTCTGTCGGCCTTCAAGCCACACCTCCGTGCCCGTCGGAGTGGGGAGCGTGAGGTTTTTTTCGTTACGGAATTTCTGGATTCGGTCCCCGCGCTCAAGGCCCTCGATAGAAGCTATGCAATAGCTTAAAAATATTAATTAGCTTGGTACTAGCTGACTCGGCATACATTGTTCTGCCATATAAATTACTAGCTCCTGCCAGCGGTTTCACCCGCGTAACAGTAGGTTTTTAATGTAATTTAGGTTCGATTCCCACCCAGGACAAATGTTTGTGTGATGAGCATGATCATTTGTTCTGTGTCTGGGTGTCATTTATCTATAATATGTACGTATTTAGAAATATTTAAGTATGTTTATCAGTTGTCTAGTACTCATAACACAAGCTCTGCTTAGCTTGGGACTAGACGGCGTTGTGTGATAGTTGTAGAATATTATTATTATGTATCTTTATCTCTTTAATTAGCGGATAGCCGTTTTTTTTAGAGTAAAACAATCAATAAATAAATAAGTCTTTATCAATACCTATACTCTTTTCGCGATAGCATTAGACAGAAGTTAAAAAAGGTTGTTTTAGGGTACACTTTGTAATAAAAGTACAATTTATGTATATTGTGCTTTATTACAGTTAAGATTGATGCTGAATTTATTATAATCAACTTATGTACCATCTGTTATATGTAAATGAATTCATTTGATCTGTCCATTTTCTGAATTTACGAGGCTTTTAATTAAATAAATGATTTAGTTCTTACTTATACTAGTAGTGTCCATGTTAAAAACCTAAAAGAAGCAGGGGTTATCAGTACCTGGAACGTCTTTCATTATATTATATTAGGTATTTCTATATGTATGAATGTTACATAATTATCTTGTTGCCTTGTATTGTCTACAATTCATATGTTTTGTAATGAGGAAACTTGTTAATACGCTATTTTAAATAAAGGAAAAATTGTTTGAAATAAAGTAGTTTTTTTTTAATACATTTAATTTATCCATCTAAGTGCTTAGTACTTACCTTACAATAATCTAATTTATTTAAGTTTATTTATTAAAATTGTTTGAATTTATTTATTAGACTGGCCTATTGGTCTAGTGGTTAGAGGTTTGATTCCCACCCAGGACAATGTTTGTGTGTTGAGCATAATCATTTGTGCTGTGTCTGGGTGTAATTTATCTATAATATGTATGTATTTAGAAATATTTAAGTATGTTTATCAGTTGACTAGTACTCATAACACAAGCTCTGCTTAGCTTGGGACTAGACGGCGTTGTGTGATAGTTGTGAATATTATATCTCGGAAAATAAATGTCGTGCACACCTGCTTCTATGAAACTCTTTTGTTTAATGCAGAAGTGAATGGAGTACAGTTTTCATTAAGAACAGATTCCAGTGGCGCGTCGACGATCGTGGGTTGTTCGCAAATTATAATGGATTGCAATCTATTGATCGTCGTTAGGACGCTGACCTTTCATTGAATGTCGTCCTTTTTAACCAAATTTCAAAAAAGAAGGAAGTTCTCCAGTCCAAAAAGCTTTAAGTTCGGAAATTGGTGCCAACAACGAAAAAAAAAATACAAGAAACTTGTATTTTTTTTAACTCGTTTTTATTTTTTTGTAAAAACTTTTTTTATCTTAACTAGGTATCTGTTTTTTTACTCAAACAAATAAAAACCACACCCCAGTTGTAAAACTCCATTAAAATAAATCCTATTGATAAAAAAGTTAAGTATTAAAAAGTATCTATAACAAAAACAATATTAAGTAAGTAGTTACTTTTTATTTTATTGTTGTTTGTCATGTGCGAGTCTCAAATAAATGTTTTCTTTCTTTCTATCTTTATAAATTGGGGGATATCGTATGTCGTCCAAACAATAACGAAAATCAGAATAAAAAAGCTGTATCTACAAACAATGGATTATATTATAACACAAATTCTCGCAAACAAAAAAATGCCAGTCTCTGATCGCAATTAGGGATTCGATCAATATCTGGGATGAGACATCTTTGATCTTTGCTTTAGCAATTAACTCTAGTTTGTGGCTTGTTTGTGTTCACAATAGTCAATTAAGCTTACCTAACAAGTTATAGCAATTATATTGGTTCCGGACCGCCTGGAGGACATGGTGGAGCACACGGTAGAGGTGTGGCCCGCCTGGGCAGAGCACCGCCGTGTCCTCGTGGGGGCGATCGGCAGCAACGATCTCTCGCGCCGTGCCTTGGTACATGCCATGGTCCGAAGCGAGGAGGAGTGGCAGGCGGTCGCCTCCGAAGCAGTAATGCTAGCGAAGGAGGAGGCAGTCGCCGGGGTCCCGATCCCGATTTCCGGCCACCGTAGGCGCGGGCTTGCGGACGGCGAGCAATCGGCAGCTCGCCGTCTAACCATCTGGTAACCGTCCGGACCGAGCCCAAATCGTCGACGGCGCATACTGTTCCACGCGCGCCTCAAGAAGATATCAGCAAACCGTCGGGGCCCAGTTGGGTCGAAGCCTACTTGGGTCAAGGGTTTGTTTCTGAAAGGAAAACTCGGCCTTGGGACGAATGCAAAGAAGGAACAGAAGTGGGTTTTTAATCAGTAAATGTCTGACACGAAAGAGCGGAGGATGTCATTGGATGATTTACCCACCTACAAAAAAAAAAATCCTACCCGATTTCTACTACCCCATTGGTCTTATTCCTGAGTTGTGCAAAAAGTGTTACTGGGTTTTTCACAAAGAATTGCTCGGTTGCAGCTCAAAATTTAGAAGTTTGTAGTGCTATCACGAGATCTTAACGTGATCCATTTTACGATCTAAACTGAACTGGCCTTACCATGACCTGTTAAAATGTCAAGCGTGCGAGCGTTTAAGAGGGATCGAGCTACACCCTATATAGCTCCATCCCTTTAACAGTTCAGTTTAGGTCGTAAAATGTAACGCGTTAAGAGCTCTAATAACGGAGTCAGTAAACGTACTGTTTATATCGATAAGTAAAAAGCGTAGGAGTAGTGTGTGTTCGCGTGGGATGGCGACTGTTGCATTCATAAATTAGGTAAATCTTTTTTCATCATCATCATCATCATCATCATCGTTCCAGCCAAAAGACGTCCACTGCTGGACATAGTCCTCCCCCAAGTGTCGCCACAATGAACGGTCCTGTGCGTCTCGCATCCATCAGACTCCCGCAACCGTTACCAAGTCATCGGTCCACCTTGTAGGAGGCCTTCCAACGCTACGTCTTCCGGTACGTGGTCGCCATTCCAGAACCTTTCGGCCCCAACGGCCATCCGTTCTGCGAGCAATATGCCCTGCTCATTGCCACTTTAGTTTGGCGATTCTTCGTGCTATGTCGGTAACCTTGGTTCTCCTGCGGATATCCTCATTCCTGATCTGAATCTTTTTAGGTATTACTAAATATATAAAAAATTGTGTCACAGTATTTGTTATCCAACTTCTCGGCTTGACCGCTTTTTGTGACTTTTATTTTGTATTTTTGGTATTTACCTACTCTTCTTTCCACCCACCATTTTTTTCTTTGATAATTTAAATGGCAGACCATTGTTTGCCGAGTTATTATTATATTAAACTAGCTTCTCCAGCGTCTTCGCCTGCGTGAAAGTCGATTTCTCCATACAAACTTCCAACCCCTGTTTTACCCCTTTAGGGGTGGAGTTTCGTAAAATCCGTTCTTAGCGGATGTATACATCCTATAAGGAACCTACCTGCCAAATTTTAAGTTTGTAGGTGTTATAGTTTCTGAGTGAGATATCGTGATTAATCAGTGAGTGGTATTTCGCTTATATATATATATATCGACTAATTGCACTTCGTTGAACGACATTATCGAAACTTTAGTCTAGCAGTAATCAATTTTTTTTTACGTATTTTGTAGTATTTCCAAAGTCAGAGCATTTTGTTGGTTAGGTACTAATTTTAACGCTGCTGTTACAAATATTTCTATGTCAATTCAAAAACTAAAAAATCTACCTAAAAAACTCTATAATACCTGCTAGGTAGGTTATTCATTAAATTAAGTTATCACAACGTAATCATCCATATTTCAAATCATCATGTAAATAAATTGTTACAAGAAGGTAAAGCAATTCTCCCACACCTTTCAACGAACACAACCTCATTTTGAAACAAAGCGCCTACAATGTCATTCATAGCAACAAGCCAACGCACTGCGTATTGTAGGCGCCCTAAATTGAGCCTTTAATGAATACAAGTGGGCCAGAGATGCGGACATCGACGGCTATTGTATCTTGTCACACGTGTAAACGCCCACTTGAAATTACCTACCTACTACAACTGTTGATATGTTTCATCAACCAGAGGACAGACACGATTAAATAAAGATTTTTTGACAAGATTTTTGAACCTTTTAAGTGCGCCTGATCATAATATTTGATCAATTTGTTGCAGATAGGCATTAAAAATTCAGTAAATTAGAAAAAAAAATGTGCAGTAACCTCCGTGAAAATACCTTTACAAAAATTATATTAAATTTTCTCCGTAATCAAGAAACGAAGCAGGGTAATATTAATAATAAAAAAGTACCACAAAACTCACTTAAAAACACATACGCTTACGAAAAGCGATTTCAAATTCACAACACGGATTTCTTTCACTACATTTCCATAGTTAACACTTTATCACAATCACTAATAACAACTGGAAAAAACTGTTACAAAATAGAGCTTTTTCTTCTTATTTTGTTACTGATATGATTGAAGTTTTTGGATATGTTATTGTCTGAAAGCTAGCTAAAATTTTGCTACGTCTGCGCTTGTGGGCGACGCTTGAAACGCGTCAGAACACTGGGCTCGTACCGTGGAGTGAGTACTTGGAGTGACCATGTTGTTGGAAGCTGGGGGATTAGTTTGGGAAAATATTTGTCAGAGAAATAGAGCGGAATTGGATATGAATAGCAAAACTAGTTTGTTGTTGCTATGCCTGATAGTTTTTAATCAGCAAAGCATTCTGCATTTTAACGTTATGAAAATTTGTGTAGGCGTTCGTGAATTAAATTTGAGTACATTGTGTACTACTGGTGTAAACTTACGTTTCTAAATCATGTTTCGTATTTTTTCTCATTGACGTGGTCTCTTCCTACTTACAGCTTACCTACACTTATTAAAATTATTTATATTGTAGTAAAATCTGCATAAAAAATAGACACCCACCAAAACTCATAAAAACATCTACCAGAAGCTTTCTACAAAATCCTTCATTAACTTATTAGATTCCCTAAACAAATGAGCATCAATTTTATGACCCCAATTAACATGACCTCAACCTGTTGATACGGGCATTATCCCTTGATTTTTTCCAAGATGGCCACCCTACCGTGTCAGGGTGAGTCCAGCAGAAAGGAGCTAATACGCATGCGCGCAGCCCCGGACCGTCTGTCTGAAACTCTGAACAGAGCACATATTAGCTTGTATACTTATGTCTATCTGTGATGAGCAGTTTAGTGCAGAAGAACCATGACTGTATTGTGGGAGAATAGGGTCAAGAGCACATGGATATGAATGCTAATGCTGACAGTACTTTGTTCTTATCAATCTGTTGAAAGAGGTAGTATGCTATAAGTACTAGGGTCTTATGACGTAAAAGAGATTAGATCAATATGACGTGCTTTTCAATAGCTTTGTTTTAAATTAGGAATAACTTTATATCTACACTATTCGCTCTAGACTTCTCCTTTCAATCTAATGAGCCTGCCAATCCCTACCAATTTAATGCTTGCTTCCATTTTATGCTACCCTGGTATCGTTTACTCGATCCTTGACCCTTGCAGGATTATCCATTTATTAACATAATCTGTCGTCTTTATGAGCAGCCACAGGATATTGGACCTTATTTTTCTTTATTGAAAGTAATTCACTCCACTTGAATCAGCTAATAGACGTTTATAGCTTTTTATATTGTCCTTGAGTCCTCTCGACTCAAGAGTTCCATTATTCTGTTGTCAGGAGGAGAGAGTCTTGTAGGTGGAAAATAATCCAATGACTTCTCTCGTGGCTCGTAAAGGCGTCTTAGACTAACTAAAACTCACTCCTTTTTCTTTGCCTTTGTTTCAGGGCCCCGGGATTCTCTTTCGCACGACCCATGGCTCCAGGAGGCTTCGACTTTGCTGGGCCCCTACGGTTTTGCTAATATCTCCTTGAGGTGCGCGTGGAACACTACACGCCGTCGACGACTCCAAAATACACCTTATAATATTACACAAGAAGTATAGAATAAGCCTTCTGAGATAACTGCAGTCTTAGTACCGCTCACGCACATCAGTTGGGTTTAAAGTAATATTGAATGTTACACCAAAGTCACGCGACATTGCCCGCGACAAGTTATATTTTTAAAAGTAAGTGATTGATTTTTTTGATACCTTTTGGCCGAGACTAGCTGTTCGTATCTCCATCTTGATTTAAATTTTATTTTAAAACATTTTTTGGTACCACTGCATCATATTACCTTCACATATTGATGGACCGACTGGATTGACTGACCTGTTGGTCTAGTGGTTAGTGGCCCTGACTGCTATGCCGGAGGTCGTGGGTTCGATTCCCACCCAGGACAAATCTTTGTGTGATGAGCACGATCATTTGTTCTGTGTCTGGGTGTAATTTATCTATAATATGTATGTATTTAGAAATATATAAGTAGGTTTATCAATTGTCCAGCCCCCCTAGCCAAGTTACAATCATTTCGTTCGCGCCGAACGCCTCGAGTAGGCCACGCCTCCAATTCCTTTGTTCTGACGTCATCTCAACGCTCAGTCACGTGGTCAGAACATTATTCGAAGCGTTCGGCGCGAACGAAACGATTTTAACTTGGCTAGGGGGGCAGTACTCATAACACAAGCTCTGCTTAGCTTGAGACTAGACGGCGTTGTGTGATATTATTATTATTATTATATATTGATGGAACTTCACTATCCTTAGTCTGATATCAGTTGAATCTTTGTCTTGCATCGGGAAATGTTTTGAAAAGTGCAAGCATTTTTTATGGACTCGGTTTAATTGATAATTCCGATTCTTCCTGGCGTATCTAGCTAGTGTATTGATGCTAGCTAGTGTATATAGTTGTTGTGTTAAAATTATTATATGTTTTATTGTACACCATTAAGAATATACAAAAAGAGAACTCATGGCAAAGAAGGAACAGGAGTGGGTTTTTAGTCAGTAAAAGTCTGACATTATCTCTCGCTCCGCCCGAGAGCGGGGGATGTCATTAGATGATTTTTCCAACCGAAAAAAAAATCTGAAGGCGGGTTTCTGAATTGATTGTCTCAAATTACATTAATGCCATATTTTATTATTATTATTAAAGTAGAGTTTGAGAAATACTCAATTTCAAATGTTTAAATTAGGAATCAGAGGTATAACACATACATACCAGGCTACTCAGAAAGTTTAGCGAAAAAAAGTTTTATGTATAAGGCACTGGCCATTTGTAATTATTTTGAAAACTTTGGTTTCAAAAAGGAGGAGGTTATATGTTCGGTTGAATGTATGTTTTTTTTTTTATGTATGTTCACCGATTTCTCGGTCAATTGTGGACCGATTTTGAAATTTTTTTTTTTGATTGAAAGGTTATGCTTCCGAATTGGTCCCATAGAAATATTGTTATGATCTGATCATGAACTTCGAAGATATGGAACAGAACTCCTCATAGGATCACAGCAGAACCGTCGTAATAAGTAAAATTGCTTTGTTTATACGTGTAGTCGATGACTGACTGAAAGTAGAGAGGGAATATATCGAACTGATCTGATGATGAAGCCTGAAGTTAGGCACCGGAACTCTGTAATAAATTAATGTAAAATAACCATGTTTGGGATTATTAGAATTGTCATGAGATGCACTCTGGCTATAAGGTATTTAAGTTTGGCTGAGGGGTACTTTTTAGTGGTGGTACCATAACTAAAAAGTGTAAAATAAAAAACTTTTTACAAAAAAAAAAAATACAACCGACTTCAAAGTATAAAAAACACTGAAAAGTGCAAAATAACTTTAATTTCGGAAGTCGGTGTTAAATAACGAAGAGACAAAACTATTATAGAAACACCGACTTCCGAAATTAAAGTTATTTTGCACTTTTCAGTGTTTTTTATACTTTGAAGTCGGTTGTATTTTTTTTTTGTAAAAAGTTTTTTTTATAGTAAAAATACCATTGTTCGAATTTTGAATTCCCTCAACATTTTTTCGAGAGCCAAATCAAATTATCGTGCCTCATCGAGATCTGGATCTGCATCGAGAACATTTTCGTGCGATGATTTTCTACGATTTTAAATCTGGTCTAAAATCTGATGAGTCATTTGATCGACATCAAACTGCTTTTATAGATGAAGGACCTTCAAAAGCAACCATCTGCCGCTGGTATAGTGAGTTCAAGCGCGGTCGCCTTACTTTGGGGGATGAACAAAGTAGTGGTCGTCCTACGACGGCTGTCACGGAAGAAAGTGTGCTGGCAGTAAAAAAATTTATTCAAGAAAACAGGCGAATTACATACGAAGAGATTCAACATACACTGCAAATTGGTTCGGGAAGCGTTCAGAAGATTCTACACGAGCACCTTCGCGTGAGGAGGATAGTTTGCCGCTGGGTGCCGCACAACCTCACCGAAGCTCAGCAGGCCCGTGTGGAGTGGTGCCGTGATATGATTCAATAATTTGAAGCAGGCTCGTATCGACGCGTTTACGACAGGTGACGAATCCTGGATTTATCAATGCAATCAGAAACAAAGCATCAGTCGCCAGTTTGGTTGTTTCAAAACCAACTAACGCCTACGAAAGTGAAGCGATCGAGAAGCACAAGGAAAATTTTGACTGCTAGTTTCTTCACTTTGACGGGGTATCCGATTTCAATTCCATTATGAGGCCAAAGCAGCATCGACACATTCGGTGTCGATGCTGCTTTGGCATGGTATACTTACCACAAAATGCCTGCCTGAAGTTTTGTCTGCAATGAGCAACAAGCGACCGAACACCGGGCTCCGCGGGGTACTGCTTCACCATAACAACGCGCCTGCACACCCAGAGCTCAAAACGAGGGACTTCCTGGACACCACACCGGTCAGAGTCTTGGGGCACCCTCCTTACAGTCCTGATCTGGCATCGTGTGACTTCTTTTTATTCCCTAAAATATAAAATCTGCTCAAAGGGATACAGTTTTCATCACTGAAAGACGCGTTAGCAGCGTTCGAAAAGGCCGTGGAAGAGGTGTCTGCGGCGGACTGGAAAAAATGTTTAAAAAATGTTTCCAAAATTGGTTCAGACGCATAAAACTTTGTATAGAGGCTGGTGGAGAGTTCTTTGAAAAGATTTAATAAAAATAATTTATCCATAGAAGTTCGTTTTTTAGTTTCTCCAAAATTTTCTGAGTGTCCCACGTACAATGAAAGACTTTATCGCATTACGCGATCTCTTCCAGACAACCTGGAATGGACGGTAATTGTCTGCACATGAAATGGGGTTGTCATTGGTGTGACAATACTAATATTAGATATTTAAATATATACATAGCATAGTCGGCCTTATAATGTTCCCACTGTTGGGACTCAGGCCTCCTCTCTAGGAGAGGGAATGGGCCGTAATCCACCACGCTGGCCCAGTGCGGGTTGGTGAATGTCACATGTCTTCGAATTTTTGGTTCTAGGACATGCCGGTTTCCTCACGATGTTTTCCTTCACCGTTTTGAGAGCAGTGGTGATGAAATAAACTACACAAAGTAATGCGCCTGGCTGGGTTTGAACCCACGACCTACAACTCGTAAGTCGGGACCGTTACCACTCGGCCACCACTGCTCTAATTTAAATATACCTGTAGTAAACTAGCTTCTGCCGCTGAAGTAGGTTTCTCCATACAAACTTTGGAACCCTATTTCACCCCTTTAAGTGTTGAATTTCAAAATATCCTTATTCTTTGTATCTATGTCTATATATATAAAAGGAGAAACTGACTGACTGACATATCAACGCACATCCGAAACTACTGGGATTAGGAGTGTGAAATTATGCACTAGGCTTCCTTTTATAATGTAGGTGAGCAATAATAAAGCAACAAAATTCAGCTCCTAAGGGGATGAAACGAGGGCCTAATCTATCATAAAAGGAAACTCTGTGCAAAATTTCAAAATTCTAGGGGTTTACAGCCCGAAGGACACGGTGGAGCACACGCTAGAGGTGTGCCCCGCTTGTGCCGTGTCCTCGTGGGGGTGATCGGTGGCAACGATCTCTCGCGCCGGGCCTTAGTACAGGCCATGGTCTGAAGCGAGAAAGAAAGGCAGGCGGTCACCTCCTTCTGCGAAGCAGTAATGCTAGCAAAGGAGAGGCCGCATGTGCACGCGCGAGGGAGCGGCCCTCACGCCCCAGCCGCCGGGATCCCGATTCCGATTTCCAGCCACCGTAGGCGCGGGCTTGCGGACGGCGAGCAATGGGTAGCTTGCCGTCCAACCGTCCGGTAACCGTTCGAATCAAACCCAAGTCAAGGAGTTGTGAGCAAACCATAGGGGCCCAGCAGGATCAAAGCCTACTGGGACCATGGGTTCGCTTCTAAAAGGAAAACCCGGCCCTGGTATAAAAGGCAAAGAAGGATCAGGAGTGGGTTTTTAGTTAGTAAAAGTCTGACGCACCCTTTCGCTCTGCCCAAGTGCGTGAGATGTCATTGGATGGCCTAAGGGTTTAAGCTGGCGTCGACGAGTCAGTGAGGGAGTCAGGACTGTGACTTTTATATATACCTACAGAAGTTTACAATGTAAATGATTTATTTTGCAAATAGGTTTAAAACACATTTACACGTAAATTTTTTTGTCAGTTTAAACTGGATGAGGCCTGTGGAGACACGAATACATCCATATACTATTTAAGAGATACTTACATACACTCATACATACTAAAACTATAGGCAAAAATATAAATGACGATTACATCACAGCGACAAGTAATGTTCATGCGCACTTTAATCTATTGAATACCGAGATGATTGTCAAATATAAAAAAGTTCACAAGTAAAAATTCCACACAAAAAGGCTAAATTAAAATATCGTATTTGTTTTTCTAAAGCTTCCTGGTCGAGTTTTTATAATCCAGTGCTGGCTGAGGTTCTAGAAAATGTTACATTCTGCAAGTGATTAATTTATGTATTTATTGCCGTCACAATTATTACCAGAGGTTGGAATTAGGTAGAGTTATTCATGTACTTGCATCGAAATGTTGATATTAATATGGATCTTCCCTGGATTTCTAATGAAAATCCGATGTGGCAAATAATATTACAAATAAATAATAATAAAAACCTCAGAGATAGATAAAACAAAGATACAACAACAATACAATACAATACAATACACAACAATATACAATTTTTATTAGTATTTTTCATTGAATTGAATTGATCTCTCTACGCCAACTGAGGTGAGGCTAACATTCATTTATACACTTACTCCTGCTCGAAAGTTTTCCTGCTATATTTCTGATAGTGTCATAAAAAAAAAAAATCTCGGGATTATATGTATATATTTATTATATGTATGATATGCCTCACATATCCACTTTATTCTTTCGCTGTATGAAAGCGGTGTAAGTACTTAAATAACTCTACCTAACGTTTTAAGAACACATTTATTATGCGTACAGCCAAGGAGTGGAATTCCTTGCCGGAGTCTGTGTTTCCTGATAGCTACAACTTAGGGGTCTTTAAGTCAAGAGTGAATAGGCTACTACTAGGCAAGCGTGCTCCATCGTCGACCACATCATCGCTTACCATCAGGTGAGATGGTGGTCAAACGCGAGCCGAGTAATAAAAAAAAAAACCGACCTCGGCTTATTAGCATAATCAGCCTTTTAATGTACCCACTCCTGGGACTAAGCCCCCTCTCTCTAGGAGAGGGAATGGGCCGTAATCCACCACGTGGGCCCAGTGCGGATTGGTGAATGTCACATGTCTTCGAATTTTTGGTTCTAGGACATGCCGGTTTCCTCACTATTTTTTTCTTCACCGTTTTGAGAGCAGTGAATTTCATTCCTCGGCGTATTACACTAATATTATAAAAGCGAAAGTTTGTGAGTATGTGTGTGTGTATGTTTGTACTTCTTCACGCTCAAAGGACTGGAAGGATTTGGATGAAGTCCCGCACACGGGTAGACCATGTCCTGGAATAGCACTTAGGATACTTTTTATCCAGGGAGTATGTTCCCAGGGACAATTTTCCACGTGCACGCGGACGAAGACCCCGTGTGATTACTGAAAAAAAAAATACTGCATCCGCTTCTCAGTCACCTCTTCACATAGCAAGTCATAAACCAAAATTAAAGACGAAGGAGTCGGAAAGGAAACTGTCTGAAACCGGAACAAACAAACAGTCGGGAACGGAATTAATTCCAAGTGTAGACTGAAATAACAAACGACAAACTTTGATTTCAATTAATTTTGTTTTATATTTGTTTTTGTTTTTTTTAGCAAAAGTGGTTCATGTCGTATGAAATACAAATTATTATCACATTTATAATTGCTATATAAGTTTGCAACAAGTCTTAAAAATATATTTACATGCTTAAAACTAAATGGGTAACACTATGGGTAAGTATTGCTACTATTTTGGTGTACAATAAAGTTTATTCTATTCGATTCTATAATAATATCAATTGTTGATGTTGATATATACTCCAATATAATCCATAATAATTATCACATTAAACTTTTTAATAAATTGGTCGCGGCTGTTGGTTCTTCGAGCCGGATAACAATAATTATTATTTGCAGTTGTCTCAACATTGTTATTATTATTGTTTAAAATTGTTATTCATGACAAATCAATAAACTCGTGTTAATACTTTGAAATAGAATTTGGTTATATACGAAAAAATATAAACTATTTACCAATTTAAAAAATATATTGGTGACGATGATAAATTCAATTTAAACAGAACGGTCGATGCCGATAACATTATAGCTACTTATATAAAATGCAGATTAAATTAAGTTTTTTCTATTCTATTAAAAGAAGAAAACATGAAAAATAGAACAATACTTAAAGACTGTGATATTTGATATGTATGTATAACATTATTTAAACTTAATAGGTATTTAAACAAACTGAAAATAATAATATATACAAAAGAAAAAGAACTCATAGGGCACCAAAAAATTCGTCCACATCGATGTCAATGGTAAAAGTGCCCAGAACGCTGGCAGCATTGCCACGTTGGATGGCAATGCCAATTCGTTGACCGAAGAAAAGCTCAGCCCCGGTCACGCGAAGAGTCGACCAGCTGTTTGCTGATATCATGCACTCTTTCTAAAGTTATTGTTTTGAGTCTTAAATCAAGTTTGGCACATCGTGCACCGAAAGTAAGTTTGATTATATGAGTACTGGGGAAATCGTGACCCCCAAAAGAACTCCTTGATGGTGGATGTGACATGGTTCTGGGACCTTACCATGACCTAAAAATGTCAGTCGTGTGAACGAGAAAGAGAGTGAGACACCTTATGTACATAGTTCCATCCTTTTAACAGTTCAGTACAGGTCGACAAATGGATCACGTTAAGAGCTCATGGTGGGACCTCTGAAAGTTAAATATTATATGTATTATAGGAGATATACTAGGAGATAAAGCAGTGTCTTTAAGTCGCGGCGGCATGTTGAATTCCAAACGAAACGAAGGTTGCTAATTTTAATCCCCAACGTCAGAGAGGGATTTATATAATTAACTCCCGAGCATTGCGAGAGAGTTAATAAAGAAACCTGAGTGAAGTTAGGAATTCAAGCCGCCCAAGACAAAGGCAGCTTTATCCTCGTGTTGGATACTCTACTTTTTACAGCATCTGTGAGATAATTAAAAGACAATTAGTCAAATCATACATTAGAGAAATATAAGTATTATTTACAAGTTAACAAGATTTGAGATTAAAAACAAAAAATTCACTACTATAAGATTCTATAGTTTCAATTTTCTCTAGCGCTCCCGCTTTTTCATTACTTTTTTTAGAAACTCGCCAGTAACCACGTTTTATATTTTTGTTAGTGGCCAGTTTGAATTTTGAATAAACTTGTTTGATGCACATATTCACGTTTTTGACGTTCCAAATTCAAACCTCATTATTTCCCAGGGACCGCCCATACTGCATTATCTCCCTAGGGGCAGAATGATTTACTTTAAGTGATGGTTGTATGACATATAAGATGGCATTATAAAGCAGGTGGTGTAAAAAAGGACTTAAAACTATAATTTAGGGTACATATTCAAGGCGATTTCAGCAGGCGTTGTTGCCAGCCCTCCCTTTCAATAAAGTTCAGTCTGATCACTCCAATTGGCTGCGTGATGATTGCCCTGGGCTCAAAGTTAAGCTGTTTCTTCATACCTGGCGCCAACTCCACGCGGTATTTCTTCAGTATTGTTATCAGACCAGCCGCCATTTGCATTCTTGCGAACCTCAATCCTGGAAAAGATAATTATAATTGTTTTATTGATATTGAATAACTATATGCACACTATTAAAAAAAAACGCACAATATGCGCATAGTATATATACTTCTGTGTTTCAGTGATCTAAAAAGTTCTATTAGGGTGTTATCATGCAGATTTCATCCGGGTTTGCCCCGCATGCAGAAAATTTCGTAATGCAAAAAAACGCGTCCCACGTGCGTATTAAATTTATATAAAAAAAATATATAAATATTAAATATTAAATCTGCATATCATGAGCACGATATGCAGATTTAATTTATTTACTTAACTATTATTAGAGTAATCGTCTTTGTTTGATAGCCACGATTCAGGCTCTGCCTAGTGTGGTTTCACTGTTATTTTTGTAAATTGTAAATTGAGTTGCTAATAAAGTTATTATTATTATACATTTATTTATCTCAGCACCCTAAGGTCCTGGACCTTTGGAAGGCGTACGAGGAGCCGAAACCAACTCCCAGAGGCCCTTTTAGACGCTTTTAATGGAAAGTGGTACGAACCGGTGATTATCCCTGTACGCACTATGCTAGTGCATCCAAGGACAACCCCCGGTTGGTGGGAAACTATTGCGACATATGGAAAACTAAGATATAAGGCTATGGTTTTTGGAGTCTTAAGTAGACTGGTTACCAGGAAATATGTTAAGACTATGGCCCCTGCCTAAACAATGTTTTTAATATCCATCGACAAAAGGCAGGGGGGGTGACTTGCACACTCAATAAATGGGCCCCCATAAACGGTCGCTAGCACGAAGTGACATAGCAACAAGAGGGCAACATATCCTGAGGTGCTTAAGGAGTGGAGAGGTATACCACGGCTATCAGGACAATCCCGGAAGTACGGTCAAGATCCCTACCAGCACCTTACTGGATTATACATCCTTCTCCCGAGCACGTTTGCTCTTGCGTATCTCCACTCAAGCCAGCCAATAAAGGCAAGAGAGAGGTGGGAGCTCTGTTCCTCGTCAGTGTTCACTACGGCCGGCCAATAAAGGCAAGCCGGAGATGAAGAACAAGAATTTTCCCGGGAGATCGGGTCCGTGGGGTCGCTAATGCCCAACAGTTCGCCACAAAACTGCCCTGCGGATTTATTATTATTATTATTATTAAAAACACCCTTAAATAAATGTCCGCACATATTGTCATGAACTTGCCTAAACAAGACTATTAACTATTACATAACCTAGTAAGTTCTGACCATTTGCCATTCAAGGTACAATGGTTATAAGATTATCTGTAAATTATATAAAATGCAAAGTCCTGATTCACTCACTAAGTCATCAATGCCCAAGCCTTTAGATCTCTAGAGATCACTAAAATTTTGCATAGAGGTTCCTTTTATTTATTATTTATATTATACAAAGAATATGGAAGGATTTTCCAAAATTCACTCACTAAGGATTGAAATGGGGGTCCAAACTTTTAAGTTTGTATGGAGAAAGTAAGTACTTTCACGCGGTTGAAACCGCTGTCATAAGCTAGTCTTGGTATAAAACAATTCATCATCATCATCATCATTTCAGCCGAAAGACGTCCACTGTTGGATATAGGCCTCCCCCAAGCGTCTCCACAACGACCGATCCTGTGCGTCTCGCATCCAACGCATTCCCGCGACTCTCACCAGGACCTGTACCATGACGTTTAAAGTAAGATTGTTTCATTCTTATTTCCAGTGTGGGTAAGAGATGGCGCTAGACAACCTGTATAGCTCTGTCTCTTACCCACACTGAAATAAGAATGAAACAATCTTACTTTGAACGTCATGGTATGTTTTCCGGTGTGCGGTCGCCACTATAGAACCTTTCGGCCCCATCGACCATCCGTTCTACGAGCAATGTGCCCTGTCCACTGCCACTTTAGTTTGGCGATTCTTCGTGCTATGTCGGCGACCTTGGTTCTCCTGCCGATATCTTCATTCTTTATGCGATCACGCAAGGAAACTCCGAGCATAGCCCTTTCCATTGCCCTTTGGGTGACTGTAAGCCTTCTGTTGAGTCCCATTGTAAGCGACCATGTTTCAGTGCCAATGTCATCACTGGCAACACGCACTGGTCATAGACTTTCGTCTTGAGACACTGTGGTATGTTGTTTAATAAAACAATTGTTCAAAATATATTATGCTAATTTTTCGAAGAGCCACGCCTACCATCATCAAACGTTGTGAAACTAACTGACACCTGTCAGCGTCTCAAGTAGGCACATATGTAAGTACGTTGGTTGGCACTATATTAAGTATTAGACAACGACCTTATAGTCACTAGACGCCTCATGCTTGAACTAGCGCACCAAAACAACTGTCAACTAGGAGAGGTACGGGGAGCGGGGTACTACGTTCTGATTGGTTTTGATTGGTACGGGGTAACGGGGTACTGCGTTCTGATTGGTCAAGACATCACATCTATAATCATAATGTGTTGAGACACATGCGTCGCCTGCTATTAGACGTCTAGTGGCTGTAAGGTCGTTGGTACAGGTATCGGCACGGACCTTGAGCGGTCGGCGAAATAGTGGGGATCGCTTTGTGAACGCGTTTTTTTTTTAATGTACACCTATTTTATTTTATTTTTTCTTTTACCTAGGTAAAAGAAAAAAATAAATAAAAAAAAAGTAAAAAAAAAAGTAAAATAAAAAGTAAGCAAAAGAGAGAGAGAGTGAGTGAGTGAGTGTGTGGGGAGTGAGTAAGTAGTAAGTAAAAGTAAAATAAAATAAAAAAGGTCAAGCGCTCAAGATCCGTGCCGATACCTGTATTAGATAAGTGTTCTTTGCGTACGTAATAACTGTCAAAATATGCTTACTGTCTGAAAACAAAAGCAAGGTGCAAGCCTTGCTTTTTTAATGAGAAATCATAAAATAACCTCTCCCGCTGGCGGAGCGAGACTTTTACTGAAGCCCATCTGTGTTCTGCGCTCCTGGGCCACGGCAATTCTTTTGTACACCTACACCTTGCTCGACTTGGAAACATATATGATGGCTTCGTTGGCATTCGATTCTCGCACGAAACAAATACCCCCACAAACTCGACAGACAGATACAGACAGATAATTGTTTCGGGTCTGGGTGGATATGCATGTTTGTGTACACACCCTATCTATCTTCCTGCCTTGGTCCCGTGTTATTTGGGGTCGGCGCAACACGTTTTTTTCTTCCATTCTGCCCTGTCACTCGTCATACTATCACTAACTTCCTTTTCTTTCATATCACTCTTCACACAATCACATCACAATCACAAACATGGGTGGATGGATATCCACCCATGTTTGTGAACACACCCCCGATACAAAATAGCTGTTGATCCCCGCATTAACGCCGGCGTTCACGCGCCATTGTCTTACTATTGTGTCTCTAATTACGCACTCAAAAGGTTAATTCCTAATGTCGGTGCAACGGTTTAAAAAAAAGAAAATAAATAATATCGGTACAAGTAATCAGTATTGAATGAAACAAAAATCACAACCATCGTCCAATCGAGACATAAAATAATTATTTGACACTTACCAATACAGATCCTGGGACCGTCTCCAAATGGCATGTAAGTGTAAGGTTTGATGTTCTGCTTCTCCTCAGGAAGGAACCTGTCCGGGCGGTACTGCTCCGGTTCTGGGAAAAACTCCGGGTTGTGATGCAAATGGTATACCGGTAGGTGCACTCGGAGACCTTTCTCCAGCGTCAATCCTGAAGGGAACGTGTAGTCTTCTATAACCTCGCGAGTAAGCACTCCCAACACTGGATACAGACGGAGTGCCTCATCAATACAAGCTTGCAGGTACGGCGTCTCTGCAACGCACTCGTATTTCAACACGTTGTTGTGGCGACGCAAGTAATCATCCACCTCTGCCAAAAGACGTTCCTGAACTTCAGGGTGCTTCGCCAACTCAAACATAGTGAAACTCAGAGTAGTCGCCGAAGTCTCGTATCCAGCAGCAAAAAACAAAAAACACTGCGCCACTAACATATCATCATCTACATCTAAATTAACTTTTCCTCCTGATTCATCCTTCATGTTCTTTAAACTGTCGCCTGTCATAGAATGGTTGCTCTTCAGCTTCAGCACAAGATCCACAAAGTCGTTCCTTGACGTCGGTGTATAATTGCGTCCTTTGAAAATTCCTGTCAACAAGTTGTTGAAGAAGTGGTTAACTTCTGTTGGCAATGATTTGAAGCCCAATGCGTAGAAGATGGCCGGCCAGATAGCACGCATAACATTCTTGAATGCTCTAAACCTATGAGTATCAAAGATAACATCGCCAATTTGTGTGAAAGGATTGTTTTCTTTATCTACCATGGTGTTCGTGTCGACGCCGAACGCGCAGGTTCCAACGCAGTCCATGGTGAACCTCGCCACGAGAGCCCTCGCTTCGACGTCGTTGTTTTTCTGCACTTCCTCGTCGAGGATGTTCTCGAATACGTGAGAACACTTCTCGATCAAATGGAACATATTTTTCATCTTTGCGGACGAGAACAGCGGAGTGAGGTTCTGTCGCATTACTTTCCACCGGTCACCATAAGTGAAGAACAGGTTTTGTGTGAACACCTCTCTATGCGAATAGTTGGAGACTTCACGGCCGCTGAAGAAGTAGAAATCCTTGGTCATTACGAGCTTGATGAGTTCTGGATCTTGAAGGATGAGGGTGGGTTCCGTGCCATAGTAGGCCCCAACGTACGGTACATTCGGGAATTTTCGGCATATTTTCTGAGCGAGTTGCCCAAAATATGTCTTCTGCAAGATATATCCGGCGAAGTTCCCGAAAATTGCGACCGGTGGAATATGTGGAACTTTTTTATCTTCCCAATATTGGAACTTTCTTTTAGACAGGAGATATACCGCGTAGAGGATCAGCGGTATCGTGGAGAGCAGCAGTAACGCGATCATGTTAAAGTTTCGAGGATAGTGATTATGTTAGACATGTGTTTGGGTTCTTATTTATAGGTAGTAGATAATGAGCTTGGTGTACTTGAGGCTGACCACGTTATCATACAATTTTAGGAACTTCCCATTACAGATTGTTAAACATTTAGATAGGTTTTGATTGAACTCGAGAGAAATTAAGTGCTACTTCAACCCTGGAGTGTTTCAATCTTCAAACAACTTACACGTGTCTTCATTTGGAAAAGTCTTTGCTAACAATTGGGCGAACTTGCTCTTTTTTTTGGGAAGGAAATCATCTAATAACTTTTCCCGGACTGGGTGGATCGAGTTGGAGGAATGTTAGACCTTGATTGACTAAAACCTACCCATGTTCCTTTAGTTTCCCTTTGCGTTTCATGGGTTCCGGTGACTTTTTTTAACAATATCGCTGCCCTGGTAGGCAGTTATGCTGACAGCTCTTCAAGGAGCGCGTGGAACAAGACAACCCACCGTCCACTTGAGCCTGATTTTTATCATCAGTAAACCCACCTACGGTGCCCGAGAAATGCCCTGTGACTCCCAATGTACGCGTCTTCAGTGATGGCTGGGGCGTGAGGATTGCCTCTCCCTTCGGCGGTCTTAACCACCTCCTTTACTGCTTTGCAGAAGAAGGTAACAATTCCCATGCCCTCTACCTCCGTACCATGGCCTGGACCAGTTCGCGGCGCGAGAGGTCACCGCCGTCGATCGCTGTGCCCATGGGAACATCTCCACCGTATGCTCCACCGTATCTCCAGGGAAGATAGGTCTTCCAACCAAGAAACAGGAGCATTTCTAAACCACCGTGTTTGGTGAGAACCTGCGTCTATAGGAAATTGAGGACGCCGTGGTGTCTCTCTAAACACTCCTCAAAGAGGGGATTGTGGCGTGCCCAATTTATATGGGTCCCCTTATTCCTGGAATGTCTCAAAAAGTACGGTAAGTGTGGTAGCAGTTCGCAAGCACGTGTAGTGACTGATTGTCAACATTAAGCCTATTATCAGTACAACTTAGTTACAAAACAAGTTATACAGAGTGATTTTTAATGTTTTTTTGGATAACTAAAAAAGATTTGATCTTTTGTAATTTTTTCTGTACAGTCACCGTAGAAATAGGTGCGTCACCATAAGATTTGTTTTAATCTACAACGTTTTCGATGGATTAAGGTTTTTCTGTTTTACCGAGTCATTATTGTCGTAATTTTTATGTCACAGTATGCTAATTAATGAAAAGAATAGTTTGTGTAATTAACATTAAAAAACAAATTAAGATATAAACTTAGAAATTCTAAAACTCCAGATTATTGAGCTTTATTTATATTTTAAGTGGGATATCATCCTATAACTCTTCCCGCTCTGTGTTGAGCGAGATCAGTTACAGACTTTTACTGACTACTGACTAAAATCCACCTGTGTTCTTTGTTTTCCAGAGCCGCGCTAACTCTTTTGAACAGTCCGCAAATTAATTAATTAAATTGACACTAAGGGTTATGTAAATCTAAACCTTAGCGCATTATCATCATCATTTCAGCCGAAAGACGTCCACTGTTAGACATAGGCCTCCCCCACGTGTCGCCACAATGAACGGTCTTGTGCGTCTCGCATCCATCGGATTTCCACAACCCTTACCAGGTCATCGGTCCACCTTGTAGGAGCCCTTCCAACCCTACGTCTACCGGTACGTGGTCGCCATTCCAGAACCTTTCGGCCCCAACGGCCATCCGTTCTGCGAGCAATGTGCCCTGCCCATTACCACTTAAGTTTGACGATTCTTCGTGCTATGTAGGTAACTTTGGTTCTTCTGCGGATATCCTCCTTAGCGCATTTGCAACAAAAATGTGACTATTAAAGGATTAAGTTGGATGTGTGTATTTGATATTCGATTGGAGAGTGGTTATTGCTACACATTTGTTTTCAAATGAATAAACTTCCAGTTTTGTATTAAATATTCTGCTCAATGACGTAGCTTCCAAAACTATTCTGACTCATAAAAGAATAATTTTTTAAATTGACGAAGTTATTAATGACTCGATTGTACATGTCAAAATTCCGACAAGATACAAAGTTCAAGCAGTACACATAGCAGTGCGCAGTTTTTCTTTATAAACATATTTTTCTTTTCTATTAGACTTCTTATCTTTGAGTTATCATACAGTAAGTATTTATTGTATAGGTATTTCACAGATATGAATATATACTACATTTGAACCCTTTTTGGTCCCTTGAAGCTGTGAAAAAATTAAACTTCTGAGTTAACGACAAAAAAGATACGGCTTTATATGTCGCAAAAAACGTGTATTTCGACACTCTCGAGAGAATCAAAATTCATAGGGCACTTCCGTTGACTTAGAATCCTGAAATTTGACATGAAGCAAGGTCTCATAGCATAAAAAACCTTTGTAACTCAATTCAGGAATTGAACTGTTTTCATAGGTAAGTTTGTACGGTACCCTCAGTGTGCGAGTCCGACTCGCACTTGCCCGGTTTTTATTTAATTTGAGGTCTTGAGGTCTGTACACACCAAGTTTTTTATACGCGCGTTGACGGCGCGCTTTTATCCTATTAAAGGTCTACAGGCTGCGTCAGACTTCCGTGCGTATCGCGTATCTATCGCCACAAACGTACGTCACCAGCGCGTTTAAAAAACATGGTGTTTACAGGCCCTTAGCTATTTTGTTATTTTTAAGAGCTTTAAGGAAACTGCAACAAACATTTAAAAATCACAATAAAAACAAAACCAAGAACAAAACATGATGTTTTGTTACAAATATTCTGGAAAAATGTTTAAATCAGATAACCATCAATTTCAAAGGCTGAAAATAGTACATTATGATATAAGTGTGTAATGTTAGTGATTACCGTCGAGGCGGTATTTAGACCCGAGCCATGGCGAGGGTCTTAAAAGAGCCAAGAACGGTAATCATTAATTACTCACGTGTGCCATACGACGTTTTTCAATACACTTGTGAAGAAAACAGCAGTAAAACTAGTAAAACTTTCTGTGACATGGCGGTAAATATCTGTTTTCATAAGCGCGAGCACTCAACTTCACTGGAATAAAAAAAAACACGCCAAAAACCGCGCGCATCTTAAAATGGCGGCCATAGACCACAAAAAGAACAAATTTTATTTGAATGTAGGTACGATTTATTTACTACTTAAATGTTTTTTTATTATATAAATCGCTTGTACAAGTTAATTTTGTCCATTTTAACTTGTAAATTGCATGAAGTAAGTAAGTAAGACACTAATTTATATACTATTGAACGCATCAAAATTTGTTTTGCGAACAAAGAGGTTGAACAAAAAGTTTTTAACTACATTATAGCACTAGTGCGTAATGGTAATCAAAATGTTACAGTTTGGTAACGAGTGCCATTATATACCTAAGTGCAGTGCAATAAGAGTCACTTTCTGAGCAAGTGTGTTGAAAAATATATTATACATTAAGTTTTTAAACACCCTCTATATGTCAATAATAAAATAAAATCTTCGCCAACTTATTTAAGGATTTTAAAACTTAAGTCATTATGACTGGCGCTTTTGCGTTTATTGCTTTGTTTTCATAATGACTTGCATAATAAATTATTTAATGTACGTTTTAATCTTGTTTAATGCTAAAAGTCAATGTGATAATTAAATGAAAAACAAAATTTCTGCATTTATTCTTTGTCTTTTTTTGTCATAACCAATGCTATAATTATATCTGTTTCTACAATATGTAATACATGTTTGGAGGTATGCGGAACATAAAGTCCCACAAACCTCCTTTGAAAAGGGAGGATCCTCCGACCAGACGGGTGTTATGTCTGGTGGGCAACTGCCCGATAGATGATTTCGGGCTGTTCTTTATTTTCCAATCGCGCGGAGAACTTTAATTGCGCGATGCAGGATTAGTTCTTATGTGACGCCATAGTGGTCGCTACACATGTAATAAACGCTCATACTGAAACTAGTATGTTCAGCCCCCCTAGCCAAGTTACAACCGTTTCGTGTCGAATTCCGTTCTCCAATCGGTAACGCCTCGGTGTCAGCAATTGTAGAAAACGATAAGTTGGTAGCCATGTTGACGCGCCTGAGTCGGCCGATCGTTCTACAATGTCGTTCTACAATAACAAAGGGTGTAGCGTTGAACATTGTAGAAACGATAACAGTTTTATCTATAATTTTGAACGATGTGAACTTGGCTACGAATTTTCTATTCGTTTGTTCTGACCACGTGGCTTAACTTTGAGATGATGTCATTACATTTGATTAGTTTTCGACTAGCGTTAACGATTGCAGATTATCAACTTGGCTAGGAGTGCAGAATCGGTTACTGATTGATTTCAGGTATATTTATCCTAAAATATAAGATAACAATATTTTGATAAATCTTGAATAGACACTAGAGTGTGCGTAGTACATACCGCTGCGTTACCAGTATCACGGTAATATTATCTATACAGTATTGTAACTCGGCCGTATCTTTGAAATAAATGCCTACAGCCGCGCGGTACGTAAACATGCGATAGGGCTGCCCGCTCTGTGGCTGCCCGCCTCCAGCATTTTAATTACATTTGCCTACTTTGTGTTTCCATTTAGTTTTGTGTTTGTAAATATACTTTTTTATATAAACAAATAAAATACTTTGTGAATTGAATAGGAAGTGTTCAATATTTGCGACCGAAAAATATTTGCGCCTCGACTGAGACGTACCTACGAAATGCTTTATTATTAAATTTTAAAGTACAAAAATCCGCATTCTAAAGCTTAATTAAAAATTGTTTTGGGAAACATGGACAAGGTGGAGAAAAAGAAATATCTTTTACTTGGTTATAGATACCTGCAGCTACTTTACAATTTATATGTTTGGTTTTAAATGAAGAATTCATGTAACCAAAAACAGCACAATATCATATAAAAACAATGTCATATATAAACAGCATCATATTAAACATATAAATATGTATTGAACTTATTTTTATTGAAAAAATCGAGCGGGACAGACGCGACTGTCTGCATCCCGAGCGCACCCCGAGATCGAGGCGCGTAGGTATAGCTCGCGTTTCGTCCGTTTGTATGAAGTTGGAATACTGTATAGATAATATTACCGTGCCAGTATAGTGCGTCGATGTCCATATTATTTGCCTACAAAGGATAATTAATTTTTTAATAAAAACATACACTACCAAAGAGCATTTCAGTAAAACTGTTTGAATTATAATTGTAACTTGTGAATTGGAAACTCATGCCTTTTGTAGAAGCGCATTGCATAAAAAGAATAGCTATAGGATGTCAATCAAAGTCTACAATCATATAGGTACCACGTCGGTTGAGAGAACTTCCCTTATATAAATTTCAAAAGGAAATAAAATTATGGTTAATAGAGAATTGTTTTTATACCTTAGGTGAATTTTTTAACTATAAGAGTTAAAAATTTAGCTAAAACTTTCCATAAAATTGTGTTTTTAATTGTATTGTTCTGTTTTTTAACTTATTCTATTGTATTTAGGAGCTTTTTTATTTTTTGTATTTGTTAACTATTTTACTGTATTTGCACCTAAAAGTTAATTTTCGCATGCCTCCAATAGGTGAGATGTGTAAAGCACTACCTTTTCTTTTTAACAACCGCTGTACCATATCTCTGGCGATTAAATGATTATTATTATTATTATAACTTAATTTTCTGGTTTTCTTAATTGTCTACGAGAGTGCATTATGCCACTTTTTTCTAATGCAGAAGTGAATGGAGTATAATATAAACTAAGTATAAGTTATGCCAATCATGGTCTGCTCTCATCTTTGGGATGGATCTGCCCGTTACCAGCTTGATGCACTTGAGGCAATTGAGCCGAGCCAGGAGGATCATTAGCAATGATGCACTCGTTGAGTCGAGGCTTCAAAGTCTTGAGCATCGACGCCGAGTTGCTAGGCTGTCGGTTTTCTACCGGTTGCATTTCGGAGAGTGTGCGTCGGAATTGCATAACCTAATTTCGCCTAGCCCGTTCCATCATCGGACCACCAGGCGTACGGCAATGCGCCACCGGTACATGGTGGACATCCCGCCCATACGCACGAAACGTTTTGGGAACACATTCATTGTGCGTACAGCTAAGGAGTGGAATTCCATGCCGGAATCTGTGTTTCCTGATGGCTACAACCCGGGAATCTTTAAGTCAAGAGTGAATAGGTTACTTCTAGGTAAGCGCGCTCCATCGTCGACCGCATCGTCGCTTTCCATCAGGTGAGATAGCGGTCAAGCGCGAACCTATCAAGAATAAAAAAAATAATGGTAAAATAGAGTTTGAGAGCCGTGGTGATGAAATAAATTACACAAAGTAATGGGCCTGGCTGGGTTTGAACCCACAAACCTACAACTCGTAAGTCGGGGCCGTTACCACTCGGCCACCACTGCTATAAAGTAAAATAATAGTAAAGGTATCTACGATAAATTGTAGTGATACATTACATATTAGCTTATGCCAGTGGCGTCGCCCGGGTGAAAGAAAATAATATATATCACTTAGAGATGAAGTAGCATATTCTACTGGTGGAAGAATTTTTTTTAAATCGTTCCTGCCCCTCTAGCCAAGTTACGATCGTTTTGTTTGCGTCGAACGCCTCGAGTAGGCCACGCCTCCGATTCCTTTGTTCTGACCACGTGACTGAGCGTTGAGATGAAGTCAGAACAAAGGAATCGGAGACGTGGCCTACTCGAGGCGTTCGACGCAAACGAAATGATCGAGATAACTTGGCTAGGGGGGCTGTAGTTTGTGAGTTTATTCATTACAAACAATAAGTAATAAATAAATTTAAAAAATCCAAAATCCAAATAAGCAAATCTTTTCTCAATTTCAAATTCATTTATTCACATTTAAATATAGTAAAATACATTCGATGGTTTCTTGTTACATATTCTATTTAGCCTGTGTATGGTATGTGAAGTTATTTTGTTATACAAAGAAATAGAAAAGGAATGGGTATTTAATAGCAATAATAATTCTCTTTTTATTTACCGACTTCAAAAAGAAGGAGGTTCTATGTTCGGCTGTATGTATTTTTTTTATGTAGGGTCGAGTGTGGCAAAATCATAATTTTGTTATAGTGTGCCCCAGGGGTGGGGTACAGTTAAACAGCCATAGGGGTACAGTATAACAAGACGGGGTACACTAATAGAATAACCTAAATACACAATAACCGAAATAAAATATGAAAAACAGAAAACTTTACACCAATTATACTCTATAACACATGAATGGTAATCAAAATCAAATATAAATCAATTTACAACATGAGAATATAATCTGTTCTTAACTTTGATGGGGAATAAATAGCAATCAACCTAATGTTTTGTGTGTTTTCCGGAAAACTTAATTCCTATACCAGTGTACAGACCATGCTGGTCGAGAGACGTGAAAGCTTGCACTAGCGTTAAATCTCACCCAGCTGGTCCAGGGAGCCGGATGCCGGATGTTGATTCACACACGGCCAACTGCTTGGGCATGCTGCTGACAACAGATCCAGACCGCTATTCAGTGTCGATATCATCACCGTTAGGTAGTTCCGACCACTGTCTGGTGAAATCTGTAAAAGTCTACTCTCCGCCCGATTCCTGCCCTAGAGGCAGCAGGCGGCTTTGGCGATATAGGTCAGCAGATTAGGATGGCATGCGATCTTTCTTCGCATGTTATCCTTGGCAGCCTACTTGCTTTTCTTCGGATGATCCATCGTCGTGCGCAGATGCTATGACAGATGTGTTGGGGCGGGGGATGGAGTACTACATTCTATTCTCTGACGTAACAATGTCGGGCCAGGCTCGCCTTTGGTTTGGTGCGTAGTGTGATCGTGCTAACGCGCTTAAGCACACGGCATACCAGGCATGGGCCGACGCTCGTATGCACAAGGCGAATGACGTAAGTCAGAAGAAGAGAGTCTTCAACAGAGCTGCCAAGTCTTGCAAGAAGGTGATGCGGAGGTCTCGGTACGACCACATTAGTCGCATCGGGAACAAACTCGCTTCATACCCTGCTGGTAATAGGGCGTTTTGGTCCCTGTCGGTTGAATTGAACTTCTGCCGTCGCTCACTACCACCACTGCTGAAACCTGACGGGTCGCTGGCCCATACCGCTGAGGAGAAAGCAAATTTGTTTGCCTCACTCTTCGCGGAATCTTCGCGTCTAGATCCTGATGACGCGCGGCCCCCTGTTAATCCTGATGGATGCGAGGCGAGTATGTCGGATATTCGCATCTATCAGAAGGACGTCCGTATGGTGCTGCGTAACCTTGACGTGAACAAGGCTAGCGGAATACTGGCAATTGTTCTGAGAATGTGTGCGCCTGAACTGTCTCCGATCCTGACAAGCCTATTTATGCTGTCTTTTGAGGCTGGAAAAGTGCCAATTGAATGGAAGCAAGCTAACTTACAGCCCGTGACCAAAAAGGGTAGTCGGGCTGATCCAGCTAACTACAGGCCAATCTCATTAACGTCCATTCTCTGTAAGACTATGGAACGTGTACTCAACACTAAGCTTCTGGTATACCTAGAAGCTAATGACATCCTAAGTGACCGACAATACGGCTCTGGAGTGAGGCCATCGAGAAACACGGGGAAGCGCTTGCCGTCTCCCTCGATATCTCGAAGGCTTGCGATAGGGTCTGGCACGAAAGCCTTATTAGTAAGCTTCCTTCTTTCGGTTTACCTGCTGGTTTGTGTGCTTGGATCGCAGACTTCCTGAGTGACCGGTTCATCCGAGTGGTCATCGATGGTTGCTCGTCCGGTCAAATGGCCATTAATGCCGGGGTGTCTCAGGGGTCAGTGCTCTAGGCAACATTGTTCTTGCTGCACATAAATGATCTGCTTAAGCCCGGTACCTTTGGGTATGCCGACGACAGCACTGTTGCTGAGAGTTACATATCCAGCGCGCAAGCTAGTGGGTCACAGATCCAGTCTCTTCGAGAGGCTATGGTCGAGCGCTTGAACTTGTCCTTGGAGGCAGTCTCTGAATGGGGCGACGCCAATTTGGTCAAGTTCAATGCAGCTAAAACCCAGGCGTGTCTATTTTCCGCTAAAAGGACCCAATTCGGCCATCTTGATCTTCTTGGTATTACGCTGACGTCAACACTCAACTTTGGGCCATACATCGAAGCAAAGGCTCAACTGGCAGCAAAAAAGCTGGGAATCCTCGCGAAGGTCAGACAGTACTTCACGCCGGAACAGCTGCTCAAACTTTATCAAGCGCAAGTTCGATCGTGTATGGAGTACTGCTCTCATCTTTGGGACGGATCTGCCCGATACCAGCTTGATGCACTTGAGGCAATTGAGAGGCGAGCTAGTAGGATCATTGGCAATGATGTACTCGTTGAGTCGAGGCTTCAAAGTCTTGAGCATCGACGCCGAGTTGCTAGCCTGTCGGTTTTCTACCGGTTGCATTTTGGGGAGTGTGCGTCGGAATTGCATAACCTAATTCAACCTAGCCCGTTCCATCATCGGACCACCAGGCGTACAGCAATGCGCCACCGGTACATGGTGGACATCCCGCCCATACGCACGAAACGTTTTGGGAACACATTCATTGTGCGTACAGCTAAAGAGTGGAATTCCTTGCCGGAATCTGTGTTTCCTGATGGCTACAACCCGGGAATCTTTAAGTCAAGAGTGAAAAGGTTACTTCTAGGTAAGCGCGCTCCATCGTCGACCGCATCGTCGCTTTCCATCAGGTGAGATAGTGGTCAAGCGCGAACCTACCAATAATAAAAAAAATAAAATAAAAAAAAATGGTAAAATAGAGTTTGAGAGCCGCGGTGATGAAATAAATTACACAAAGTAATGCGCCTGGCTGGGTTTGAACCCACAAACCTACAACTCGTAAGTCGGGCCGTTACCACTCGGCCACCACTGCTCTATAGTAAAATAATAGTAAAGGTATCTACGATAAATAGTAATCATACATTACATATTAGCTTATGCCAGTGGCGTCGCCCGGGTGAAAGAAAATAATATATATCACTTAGAGATGAAGTAGCATATTCTACTGGTGGAAGATTTTTTTTTAAATCGTTCCTGCCCCCCTAGCCAAGTTACGATCGTTTTGTTTGCGTCGAACGCCTCGAGTAGGCCACGCCTCCGATTCCTTTGTTCTGACCACGTGACTGAGCGTTGAGATGAAGTCAGAACAAACGTGGTCAGAACAAAGGAATCGGAGACGTGGCCTACTCGAGGCGTTCGACGCAAACGAAATGATCGTAACTTGGCTAGGGGGGCTGTAGTTTTTGAGTTTATTCATTACAAACAATAATAAATAAATTTTAAAAAATCCAAAATCCAAAAATGCAAATCTTTTCTCAATTTCAAATTAATTTATTCACATTTAATAGTAATACATTCGATGGTTTCTTGTATTACATATTCTATTTAGCCGGTGTATGGTATGTGAAGTTATTTTGTTATACAAAGAAATAGAAAAGGAATGGGTACTTATTAACAATAATAATTCTCTTTTTATTAACCGACTTCAAAAAGAAGGAGGTTCGGCTGCATGTATTTTTTTTATGTAGGGTCGAGTGTGCCAAAATCATAATTTTGTTATAGTGTGCTCCAGGGGTGGGGTACAGTTTAACAGCCATAGGGGTACAGTATAACAAGACGGGGTACGATACTAGAATAACCTAAATACATAATAACAGAAATAAAATGTGAAAAACAGAAAACTTTACACCAATTATAACATATGATTGGTAATCAAAATCAAATATAAAATTCCCATACCAGTGCACAGACCATGTTGGTCGAGAGACGCGAAAGCTTGCGCTAGCGTTAAATCTCACCCAGCTGGTCCAGGGAGCTACGAGGGTGCCGGATGTGGATCACACACGGCCAACTGTTTGGGCCTTCTGCTGACAACAGATCCAGACCGCTATTTAGTGTCGATATCATCAACGTTAGGTAGTTCCGACCACTGTCTGGTGAAATCTGTATCAGTCTACTCTCCGCCCGATCCCTGCCCTAGAGGCACCAGGCGGGTTTGGCGATATAGGTAAGCGGATTGGGATGGCATGCGATCTTTCTTCGCATGTTATCCTTGGCAGCCTACTTGCTTTTCTTCGGATGATCCATCGTCGTGCGCAGATGCTGTGACAGATGTGTTGCGGCGGGGGATGGAGTACTACATTCCATTCTCTGACGTAACAATGTCGAGCCAGGCTCGCCTTTGGTTTGGTGCGGAGTGTGATCGTGCTAACGCGCTTAAGCACACGGCATACCAGGCATGGGCCGTACCTCATTCGCACAAGGCGAATGACGTAAGTCAGACGAAGAGAGTCTTCAGCAGAGTTGCCAAGTCTTGTAAGAAGGTGATGCGGAGGTCTCGGTACGACCACATTAGTCGCATCGGGAACAAACTCCCTTCATACCCTGCTGGTAGTAAGGCGTTTTGGTCCCTGGCTAAGTCGGTTGAATTGAACTTCTGCCGTTCCTCACTACCACCACTGCTGATACCCGACGGGTCGCTGGCCCATACCGCTGAGGAGAAAGCAAATTTGTTTGCCTCACTCTTCGCGGAATTTTCGCGTCTAGATCCTGGTGACGCGCAGCCCCCTGTTAATCCTGATGGATGCGAGACGAGTATGTCGGATATTCGCATCCATCAGAAGGACGTCCGTAGGGTGCTGCGTAACCTTGACGTGAACAAGGCTAGCGGAATACTGGCAATTGTTCTGAGAACGTGTGCGCCTGAACTGTCTCCGATCCTGACAAGCCTATTTATGCTTTCTTTTGAGGCTGAAAAAGTGCCAATTGAATGGAAGCAAGCTAACTTACAGCCCGTGACCAAAAAGGGTAGTCGGGCTGATCCAGCTAACTACAGGCCAATCTCATTAACGTCCATTCTCTGTAAGACTATGGAACGTGTACTCAACACTAAGCTTCTGGCATACCTAGAAGCTAATGACATCCTAAGTGACCGACAATACGGCTCTGGAGTGAGGCCATCGAGAAACACGGGGAAGCGCTTGCCGTCTCCCTCGATATCTCGAAGGCTTGCGATAGGGTCTGGCACGAAAGCCTTATTAGTAAGCTTCCTTCTTTCGGTTTACCTGCTGGTTTGTGTGCTTGGATCGCAGACTTCCTGAGTGACCGGTTCATCCGAGTGGTCATCGATGGTTGCTCGTCCGGTCAAATGGCCATTAATGCCGGGGTCCCTCAGGGGTCAGTGCTTTAGGCAACATTGTTCTTGCTGCACATAAATGATCTGCTTAAGCCCGGTGCCTTTGAGTATGCCGACGACAGCACTGTTGCTGAGAGTTACATATCCAGCGCGCAAGCTAGTGGGTCACAGATCCAGTCTCTTCGAGAGGCTATGGTCGAGCGCTTGAACTTGTCCTTGGAGGCAGTCTCTGAATGGGGCGACGCCAATTTGGTCAAGTTCAATGCAGCTAAAACCCAGGCGTGTCTATTTTCCGCTAAAAGGACCCAATTCGGCCATCTTGATCTTCTTGGTGTTACGCTGACGTCAACACTCAACTTTGGGCCATACATCGAAGCAAAGGCTCAACTGGCAGCAAAAAAGCTGGGAATCCTCGCGAAGGTCAGACAATACTTCACGCCGGAACAGCTGCTCAAACTTTATCAAGCGCAAGTTCGATCGTGTATGGAGTACTGCTCTCATCTTTGGGACGGATCTGCCCGATACCAGCTTGATGCACTTGAGGCAATTGAGAGGCGAGCTAGTAGGATCATTGGCAATGATGTACTCGTTGAGTCGAGGCTTCAAAGTCTTGAGCATCGACGCCGAGTTGCTAGCCTGTCGGTTTTCTACCGGTTGCATTTTGGGGAGTGTGCGTCGGAATTGCATAACCTAATTCCACTTAGCCCGTTCCATCATCGGACCACCAGGCGTACGGCATTGCGCCACCGGACGCCACCGGTACATGGTGGACATCCCACCTATACGCACAAAGCGTTTTGGGAACTCATTCATAATGCGTACAGCTAAGGAGCGGAATTCCTTGCCGGAATCTGTGTTCCCTGATGGCTACAACCCGGGAATCTTTAAGTCAAGAGAGAATAGGTTACTTCTAGGTAAGCGCACTCCATCGTCGACCGCATCGTCGCTTTCTATCAGGTAACATAGCGGTCAAGCGCGAATCTATCAAGAATAAAAAAAGACTGAAAACTGTAAATTTGTAGTCACATCACAAAAAAAACTTTTTTTACAATTCGGAACAATCTTCGTAACTCAATTCGGGAATCGATCTGTTTTCATAGGTAAGTTTGTGCGGAACCCTCAGTCCGCGAGTCCGACTCGCCCTTGCCCTTTTTTTATACCGCATCTAAAAAGTGTAAAATAAAAAACTTTTTACCAAAAAAATTATAAACGTCTTCTATGTAAAAAAAAAAACTAAAAAGTGCAAAATAACTTTAATTTCGGAAGTCGGTATTAAATAACGAAGAGCCAAAACTACTATAGAAATACCGACTTCCAAATATAAAGTAATTTTGCAATTTTAGTGTTTTTAGGGTTCCGTACCTACCTCATAAAGAAAAACCGGAACCCTTATAGGATCACTTTGCTGTCCGTCTGTCTGTCTGTCCATCAAGACCCTTTATGTCGGGAACGCGTTGAGGTATCGAGTGAACATACATAAAAAAATACATTCAGCCGAACATAGAACCTCCTTCTTTTTGAAGTCGGTTAAAGAATATTGAATGGTATGTTTCAATGTACTGATATACACGTAAGTATCATTAGCATCACCGTTATCACTTCATTACCGATTTCATATCGATATCGATTTATAAATAAACTCGCTCGATTCGAGACAATGCCCTGAGTGCCCTGATAATGAATGATCCACGTTGGTCATCGCGTGACATTTAGATCTGTACTTATGTTTTTCGATAATCAACCGTTTTTCATGATGTTATCTAATACAAGTAAACAATTAATTGATAGGTAGTTATTAATTATAACAAGTACTATCAATTAATTGCCTACTTGTCTACGTAACTAATTATCTATACTATAATAATTGATATAATCTACTCGTACCTATCTATAATTATAATAGGTCTTTACCTATGAAATTGGAGATTTTTAAAACGGGTTGCTTTGAAGTGTTATATCATTGGATTGACTTGGAATCATAAGTTCAAATAAATTTTATATTAAAGGTATGTTATTCTTCTTTTGAAATTAGGTATTTATTGGTTTCTTTGTGTTTTATATTTTCTGTAATATAGCAGTACTTATAACCATTTTTGTATGAAATCTAAGAAAACTCGCATTATTTTGTAATATGAGTTCTACCGTGGAAACAATGGGACTCAAGTGATATGCAATATTGATGATGTATACGGACTTAAAACTGCTAATGAATGAGATGTTTATTTTGGTTTCAATCACTTTCATGTGAGAAATTTTATCTCAGGAATAACTTTATTTCTTAGGGCGGCTACAAGACAAAATTTCCAAAACGAAATCTATTAACACAGAGTTTTTTTGTTAGAAGAAAGTCGTAGGTATGCGACATTGATATTGTTTGCCCTTTGCAATGCATAGTATCTACGTTGAAACTCTTAATATGAAAAAACGTTTTTTTATAAGCTTTCATGGTTATAAGTACTGCGATATTACAGAAATTACAAAACACAAAGAAACCAATAAATACCTAATTTCAAAAGAAGAATAACATACATTTAATATAAAATTTATTTGAACTTATGATTCCAAGTCAATCCAATGATATAACACTTCAAAGCAACCCGTTTTAAAAATCTCCAATTTCATAGGTAAAGACCTATTATTAATAATCTGTATACATAAATCAAAGTCGTGTTACACCATTTATAATATACTCACCGCTGACCAGCTTTAATGATCTTTGCTTTATTAGATTCGTTTCCATTCCGTACAGCAGAATAACTATTAAAATAACGGAAAAATTCACGTAAATAAAAAAAAACCGGGCAACATTTAAGTGGTTTTTTTTTTGTAAAAAGTTTTTTATTTAAGTAGCAGAAATGAGGAATTTTCAATGGTTTATGGAGTGGCGACTGCATACCACTGGGGCCTCAAGTCTGCTATTACAATAGTGTCAGAATGGTTTATCATTGATTTCATAATTGTTGATTTTGACAAGTTTGGTAATCAACCACTGACACTCCATTGAAAAAAATGGCACAGAATGGTAATCTCGTACATAATGACAAATGAATGTCTGACGTATGCGGTAATCTGCAAAAATTTTGACAGTTCCTTTGATCAGTGACCTACCATTAGAACGTCACTGTGCAGTCATTGCTTTTAATTCGTTACAAGACAGATCGTATCACAATCTATTACGAGACCATTGACCGATCAATGATCGGCCATTATGAATTAACAGATTATAAACTTTTAGCAAAATGACAATGCAATTGTGTTGGAATGACGAATTTATAAAAATAACAGACAACGTTGCTCCTACAACTGAATTGTTCCTGATGAAAGTCGCGGGATTCGGCGGGAGAGGACCGATTCCCGTCCGATTATAATTTAGCAGGTGTCTTCAACGCTACAGTGAAAAGGCTCTAAATAAACTAGTGCGCCTCACCGTCAACGATTGCATCACTGCTTACCGGTGGGATCGCAGTCAAGCACTAGTTCATATCAATTTATAAAAAAAAAACGGGCAAGTGCGAGTCGGTCTTGCGCCCATTGCGCGAGTCCGACTCGCACTTCGCCGCACACACAGAATCAAAATTCATAGGGTACTTCCCGTTGACCCAGAATCCTGAAATTTGGCATAAAGTAAGGCCTTATAGCACGAATTCAGAAATAAATCTGAAAACAATTAATTTGTTATTACCTAAGTCACAAAAAAATTCTTTTTTGCAATTCGGAAAATCTTCGAGACTCCACTCGAGAAATGTAGTTTGTACGGAAGCCTCAGTGCACGAGTCCGACTCGCACTTGCCCAATTTTTTTTCTCTTTTCTTTTCAATAATTTTAACGTTTGTCTGGCAATTTTACTATTTTCTACGGCCTACCCAAATGTCCTTTCCTTGGTATTGTTCGTCAAGTCGTTGAGCTCCTTAGTAGTCCTGAGTTGAGCTTTGCGAATACTGACAAATGCTTGCACTGACGGACAGGTCCACTCAAATCTGTATGGTTCTTTCTTCAAAAGACCATCTCAGACAAATCTGCACGGTTGTCATGTGATTTGACCATTACATATTTACTGTATGGACTTTAAAAGAGACTTTGACCCCAGAGTTTGTTTCGGTGTTTCTTCTTAGGGTAGCCAGCTAGGAAATACCGGCCTCATCTAGTTTAAAATTACAAAAAAAAAATTGACGTGTAAAAGTGTTTTTTTTAAACCTATTTGCAAAATAAATATCATTTCTCATGTATCGCTTTTGGAATCATGACCTTCATCCAGCCACCTAACGAGAGCCTCCTAAGATCTCGTGTCTATAAAGCCATAGCTTACACAACTATCGGTGAACTGATCGCCGAGTTCACATCCCACATGTTGACAACCAAGTCAAGATACTTGATTTGCTTAACTCTCCCGGCTATCATGAGGTTCGCGTCATAGGGGACGGTAATGTCAGCAATCATTGCACGTCAATATCAAGCCTCACACAACTATATCAGGTTTTTTAACAACAATAGTCTTGTCAGTGATGATGGACCGATCCCAGTACACTGTGATATGATCATTATCGAGAACTGGATCGGACAGCAAGTTGCTGATTGACAATTCTGTCTACAAGGTTATGCCTATTATCTAGATTACTTTCTATTATCTAGATGAGAACAACCAGAGATAATGTGGTGGATCTGGGTGAAGTGTAAACCTCCTGATGATTTTATCGAGCCGTCGGAGAGCCTCTCTCCTGGACACGAGTTGCCATGGCCAACCTGGAAAACTCTAAACAGACTCCGCACCCATGTTGGGCGCAGCAAAGACAATCTCCACAGATGGGGTTTCTCGGACGGTTCCGATCTTCAGCAGTGTTTATGCGACGTCTCTCCGCAGATCGTTTCCCGACCTAATGACGGCATTGCTGTGGCCGAACAAGGGCCAGGCAAGGAATTTAACATCCAGGAATTTGCCATCGATACATTAAGAAGATATGTTTTTTTTTTTCTTGATAGGTTCGCGCTTGACCGCTATCTCACCTGATGGAAAGCGACGATGCGGTCGACGATGGAGCGCGCTTACCTAGAAGTAACCTATTCACTCTTAAATTAAAGATTCCCGGGTTGTATCCATCAGGAAACACAGATTCCGGCAAGGAATTCCACTTCTTAGCTGTACGCACAATGAATGTGTTCCCAAAACGTTTCGTGCGTAGGTATATATAGGTGGGCTGTCCACCATGTACCGGAGGCGCCAAGCGTACGGCAATACGCTTGGTGGTCCGATGATGGAACGGGCTAGGCGGATTGATTGATTCTAGGTAGATTGATTCTCCAGGACGATGATGTCAACCATAAATACCGACAATTAGATCGGTTACTAAAAGAGATAGAGAGGGAGGCCAAAGAAAAGATGAATGGATTGTGTGAGAAGTGATATGAAAGAAAAGGGAGTCAGTGATAACGTGATGGGTAACTGGACAGAATGGAAGAAAAAAAACGTGTTGCGCCGACTCCAAATAAAACGTGACAAGGGTAGGAAGATGATGATGATTATATGTGTTATTAACAAAAGTGGAAAAATATTGTTAAAACATATAATTTATATGTGCCCACTGTCCACGTGGCGCGTGAGTACATAATTGTACAGCTAGTGCATACAAACACGTCATTTAGTAATTAATAGTCTCAGATTATATATAATTTTGTATTTAGTAATACAATGTTAAATAAACGTGCATGAGAGATGTAAAACTGTAAATTGTAGGACCAACTATCTTAGATCTTGGGGTTCCGTACCTCAAAACGAAAAATCGGAACCCTTATCACTTTGTTGTTTGTCTGTCAGTCTGTCTGTCAAGACCCGTTATCTCGGAAACACGTGGAGGTATCGAGTTGAAATTAAAACCATATAGGTACTCAGGTCTGCGGTCTTTTAAAGCTGTGAAAAAATCAAACTTTAAGTTAACGAAAAAACGATACGGCCCAGTGGCGTGCCTAGGGTTTCAAAATAAGGCATGCCCAATAAAATTTTAACCGATTTCAAAAAAAGAAAGTTCAGTTTTCGACTGAGTATGTAGGTACCTACGTATGTATCATCGCAATTTTCTCACAAACTACTGATTAGGTACAATAAATTAAAAGCCCAAAAAACAGTCATGAATTTCATTTATAATTATATCTGAGAATCAAGCACAGTTGTTTTCTATGACTAACATCGGGGGTTTCGTCAATAATAATTGAAACAATTTTTGTTTGCCTAACTTCATAATCGATGCAAGTTTGCATCACATCGGCTACGGAATGAATAATATCGTTTTGAATTTTGTTAGATAAATAACTCGGCCCCGTACTGTATGGTGTCGGACGTAAAGAATAGCACCATCCCATTTCTTCCCGTGGGTGTCGTAAGAGGCGACTAAGGGACATTTTTGAGACTGTTAAGCACCCCAGGTCACCGCGTGGTGGCGGGTAACCCACCAGCAACAGCATTCCCAAGGAGGGTTAGTGTCAGGCAGGCGGCCGACTGTAAAACAGTAGCCATATCTCTTACAACATGATGAGTATAAATGGAATGCGCGATAGGGTTAGGGCGTACCCCACAGGCGACGCGCAGGGGCAGCACCCGGCTCCTGTGGGAAATGGACTAGGGTTGTTGCACCATCCCGGGCGGGGGCAACGTAAGAAGCTAGCTCGGGAAATGAGATTGAGGTATGCAAGTTGGAATGTAGGAACAATGACTGGAAGGGCCAGAGAGTTAGCGGATGTATTAAAAAGAAGACGAATAAACGTGGCGTGTTTACAAGAAACTAAATGGAGAGGAACAAAAGCGAGAGAAATTGGTGAGGGATATAAGTTTTATTACAGTGGAAGTGATGGTAAAAGAAATGGTGTAGGAATAGTGTTAGACAGCAAATTGAAAGAAAGCGTGATGGAAGTACAAAGGATTAATGATAGGCTCATAGTTGTGAAGATTATGTTAGAGAATGTAATGTTGAATGTAGTTAGTGTGTATGCACCACAAGTAGGATGCGATGAAACGGTGAAAGAGAAGTTTTGGGAGGATTTTGATAGAGCTTTAATGGCCATCTCGGTACATGAGGAATTGATTGTTGGAGGTGACTTTAATGGACATGTAGGAAGAATGAGAGGTGTTTATGAAAGAGTACATGGTGGATGGGGTTTTGGAAGTCCGAACAGTGAAGGGGAGACGCTGCTGCAATCCGCTACTGCATTTGACCTGGCAGTAGCCAATACTTGGTTCCAGAAAGGAGACGAACACCTGGTCACGTACAAAAGCGGTAACCACAAGACGCAAATAGATTATTTCCTGGTTAGGCGTAACCAACTAAAGCACGTCAAAGACTGCAAAGTGCTGCCAGGAGAAGACCTAGTCTCACAGCACAGGCTCCTGGTTATGGTGTCAGTAGTCAAGACACATAACAAAAAAAGCAAAGAGCGTCCTCCTCCTAAAATAAAATGGCATATGCTAGAGAAGAGTGACTGTGCGAAGAAATTGAGAGAGCGAGTGGTGGACAAAATGATAGAAATGGGAGACATGAATGATCGAAGTATAAATGAAAGCTGGAATGAGATTGCTGAGTGTATTAGACATGCAGCGAAAGATATTTTGGGAGAGACGAGAGGAAAGGGTACAATAGATAGGGATACATGGTGGTGGTCGATAGATATACAGAATGTGTTGAAAGAAAAAAAGAGGAAATTTAAGGAATGGCAGCGTATAGATCCGGAAAACACTAGCTTAAAGTCTGTGAAAAAAAGTGAATATGATGCTTTAAAGAAAAAAGCCAAGAAAGCCGTGGCAATAGCGAGAGCAAAAGCACAGGACAAACTATACGACACACTAGATAGTCCGGCAGGCCAGAAAGATCTATACCGGCTTGCTAGAGCAAGAGAGAGAAAGGCGAAAGATGTTTGTCAGATAAGATGTATAAGGGATGAAACTGGAATGATTCTATCAGAAGATAGTAAAATCAAAGAGAGGTGGAAGGACTATTTTGAAAGACTGATGAATGAGGAAAACAACTGGAATGGGACTTTAGAGAGCAAACCAGTGAACGTGGGTTTAGTGAGAATGATTAGTATGGATGAAGTCAGAATAGCTATAAATGGAATGAAGAATGGTAAGGCAATTGGTCCAGACGGAATACCAGTTGAAGTGTGGAAGTTGCTGCGAGTGGATGGATGGATGTGGTTAGCTTTGTTCTTCAATAAGTTGTTGCAGGAAGAAGCCATACCTGATGAGTGGTGCAACAGTTCCCTGGTGCCCATCTTTAAAAACAAGGGTGATGTGCTTGAATGCAACAATTATAGAGGAATAAAGCTAATGTCACATACTATGAAAGCCTGGGAGAAAGTTATTGAAAGAAGGCTAAGAGAAGAGAGTGAAATTTCACAGAACCAATTCGGTTTTATGCCTGGTCGGGGTACAACGGATGCCATTTTTGCTATACGCCAGCTGTGCGAGAAATACAGAGGTGCGCATAAAAACTTGCACATGTTATTCGTTGACCTCGAAAAGGCATATGACCGGGTACCTCGTGAGGTTCTGTGGTGGGCCCTTAAGGAGAAAGGTGTGCCTGGGAAGTATGTGCAGTTGATCCGAGCGATGTACAGCCAATGCAGTACCCAAGTCCGGTCTGCAGTGGGCAACACTGGCAGCTTCAGTGTGGCTGTCGGCTTACATCAAGGGTCGGCCCTCAGCCCTTACCTCTTCCTGATGATAATGGACGCTCTGACGTCGGGCATCCAGGAAGAGGCTCCCTGGTGTATGCTGTTTGCCGATGACATTGTGCTGGTTGCCGAGAGTGGCCTAGAGGTCCAGAGCAAATTGGAGGTGTGGTGGCACAGACTGGAGAGTGTTGGCTTAAAATTGAGCAGAACGAAAACCGAGTACTTGTTCTGTGATTTCGGTGGTCTCTCCGGTCCTATGCCCTTAGCTCTCGCTGGAACGCCCATACCAATCTGCTCCGACTTTCGGTACCTCGGGTCGCTTATCCAAGGAGATGGCGAGGTAGACCGAGACGTATCGAATCGGATCAATTCAGGATGGATGAAATGGCGACAGGTCACTGGAACAATTTGTGACCCACGGATGCCCCCCAAGTTGAAGGGTAAAATCTACAAGTCCGTGATAAGACCTGTCATACTGTATGGATCAGAATGTTGGGCTGTGAAAAAGACGGATGAAAAAAGATTGCATGTAGCGGAGATGAGAATGTTGAGATGGATGTGTGGTGTGACGAGAATGGATAAAGTGAGAAATGAGTATATTAGAGGAAGTTTGAAAGTGGCGCCAGTGACTGAAAAGTTGAAAGGGAATCGTTTGTCTTGGTATGGTCATGTAAAGAGGAGAGATGAAACGCATGTTACTAAAAGAGTTATGAGTATACATGTGGATGGGTGGAGAGGGAGAGGGAGGCCAAAGAAAAGATGGATGGATTGTGTGAACAGTGATATGAAAGAAAAGGAAGTTAGTGATAGCATGACGGTTGACAGGATAGAATGGAAGAAAAAAACATGTTGTGCCGACCCCAAATAAGATGGGACAAGGGCAGGAAGATGATGAAATAACTCGGCCCCGGTTTGTCACTTTTCTAATGCTGCATATGCTTTTCTAAAACGACATCGTATTTTGAAATTAACGAGACCAGTTCTAAAAAATTGCCTTTATTTTTGAATATTTAATTTCGTTATTTTAAAAAGTCGCTAGTTTTTATTGTTGCTAAATCTTAAAAAAAGTTTCCAAACTCGTTAAAAATCTCCAAGATCTCACAACGTCGCTAAAACGGCAACACTGCAGAGTTGGCAAGGTGACAAGGTCACGCATACGCGAGCAACTTCATACGAATGCCCGGCTTAAATCTTCCATACTGATCGATTTGTAGACGCATAAGGTCCTAACTCGTTATACGGCACATCGCTATAAGTGCGAAAGTGACAGAGATAGTATTTGAAAGCCCGGTAAAAGCCGGTACGTGTAAGCGAGATAGATATAGCTCTCGCGTAGATGCTGCCAATGCGAAACTCTGCGCGCGCTGTGTAGTAGTGTGGCATAGGTAGATACTTTGTGTTATTTTGATAAGAATTAAAGCGCGCGAACTTTTAAATAGTTCGGGTTTGATATTGATTCTCTATCGAGCATTTTAGTAAGGCATGCCTGGCTTTTCTGCTTGTATGAAGGTACCGCCATATTGGCCGTCTATGTCGTTAAAAATATATTTTTCGATACTCTCAAGGGAATCAAAATTCATAGGGTACTTCCCGTTGTCCCATAATCTTGAAATTTGGCATAGAGCAAGATCAGCACAAGTATAGGAATAATTCTGAAAACAGTAAATTTTTCGTTAAGTCACAAAAAAAAAACTTTTTTGCGATTCGGATAAATCTTCGACTCCATTCGGGAATTGAACTATTTACATAGGTAAGTTTATCAATGCCTCTGTACACAAGCCCGACTCGCACTTGCCCAGTTTTTTATTATTGATAGGCTCGCGTTTGATCATTATCTCACCTGATGGTAAGCGATAAAGTGGTCGACGATGAACTATGAAGCACGCTTGCCTAGAAGTAATCTATTCACTCTTGACTTAAAGAACTCCAGGTTGGAGCTATCAGGTAGTACAGACTCCAGCAGGGAATTCCGCTCCTTAGCTGTTGGTACGCACAATTGATTTGTGCCCAAAACGTTTTGTTCGTATGGGTGAGTATTCCATTTCAGTAATTTTAACGTATGTCTGGTAATTTGAGTATTTTCTGCGGCCTACCCAAATGTCCTTTCTTTGGTATAGTTCGTCAGGTCGTTGAGCTCCTTAGTAGTCCTGAGTTGAGCTTTGCGAATAATGACAAATGCTTGCACTGACTGGACAGGTCCACTCAAATCTTTATGGTTCTTTCTTCAAAAGACCATGAGACTTTGACCCCTGAGTTTGTTTCGGTGTTTTTTCTCAGGGTACTCAGCTAGGAAACACCGGCCTCATCTAGTTTAAAATGACAAAAAAAAAATGACATGTAAAAGTGTTTTATAAACCTATTTACAGAATAAATATCATTTATCATTTATCATTTATATAGCCCTCCGTGATATATAGCCTATGTTACTCAGTGTAGATGTAACTTTCCAATGATAAACGAATTTTTAAAATCGGTCGCGTAGTTTTTGAGTTAATTCGTAACAAACAAAACAAACAGACAAGATATCAAATCTTTTTTCTTTATAATATTAGTTTAGACAGGCTGATAAGCCAGGGTCAAATGTCTCGTTTTAGCGAACTCATCCCGCGTAGACAATTTATTCCGATAAGAGATATCTGCACTACTCGTAATAATAATTGGGTACTTGACTCATTATTTTTTATTTATTTTTTATATCAAAAACTAACTTTAACTAATAGGCTAGATAGAGACATGGTGCCTGAAATAGGCAATGTTTATGATATATTAGTTATGGGGAACTAATATATCATAAACATTGCCTGACATTTGTGATGAGATTTTTTTTTTTTTGTCTTGTATTCGAAATGCGGGTCGCATAGCGCAACACGCGAATATCAACGACATCATCCGACGTGCTCTTGTCACCGTCGGCGTTCCGGCCGTATTGGAATTATTGCCTCATGGCCTGGCACGCAACGATGGCAAAAGACCGGACAGTATGTCTTTATTTCCATGGAAGATGGGTAGGTCTTTAGTGTGGGACGCTACTTGTGTCGATACTCTTGCGCCATCTCATCTTCCTAGCTCGTCATGCTGTGCCGGTGCTGCCGCAGCGGCTGCAGAGAACCTCAAGCGGCGGAAATATAATAACCTTGTTGGTAGTTATATTTTCGAGCCGTTTGGGGTTGAAACTCTCGGATCGTGGGGTCCGAGTGCCCACAAATTATTTAAAGAACTTTCAAAACGCCTTGTAGACACTTCGCGTGACCCAAGGGCTGGCTTTTACTTCGGACAAAGGACAAGCATTGCCATTCAGCGTGGCAATGCCGCCAGTCTTTTGGGTACATTACCAGTCGACAGAGATGTAGAGGAGTTTTTCGACGCCGTAATTTAGATTGCTTTTTTTAGTACTTTATGGCTTTTATTTTTATTTTGTAAGTTAGTTTTAATTACGTTATTAATAGATTTAAATGTATATAAAATGAATGTTATTTGTAGAGGTATTAATAATAATTATTAAAAAGTCAGATTCTATCCATTTTTAAACTGATTTAAAAAAAAAGGAACTAGGTAAACTCAATTAAGTAATTTCTCAATTCGGTTGTATTTTTTTGTTTGTTACATGTTTTGTTATTAAATTCAATCTGTCTATAGCTGTTTAATTTATTCGTAGATTTGACACTTTTTCTTTTAACATAACGACGTAATATGTCGGATCAACAATAAAACGTAACTACGAAATAACTTCGAGCAATCGTGTATAGAGTAATGCTTTCATCTTTGGGATGGATCTGCCAGATACCAGCTTGATGCACTTAATTCGATTGAGAGGCTGACCAAGAGGATTATTGGCAAATATGCACTCATCGAGTCGAGTCTTCAAAGTCTTGAGCATCGACGCCGAGTTGCTAGCATGTCGGTTTTCGACCGGTTGCATTTCTAATTCCGCCAAGCCCGTTCTATCATCGGGCTACCAGGCGTACGGCGATGCGCCACCGGTACATGGTGGACATCCCACCTATACGCACTAAACGTTTTTGGAACACATTCGTCTTTAGCTGTACGCACGATGAATGTTCATCGTGCGTACAGCTAAAGAGTTGAATTCTCTGCCGGAGTCTGTATTTCCTGATAACTACAACCTGGGAATCTTTAAGTCAAGAGAAAATAGGTTATTTCTAGGCAAGTGCGCTCAATCGTCGACCACATCGTCGCTTTCCATCAGGTGATATAGTGGTCAAGCGCGAGCCTAAACAACAATAATAATAAAAAAACTTCAATGGCGGAATCCGTTGTTGAATATCGAAGAAATAGTCGCGGGGTGCCAGCTGAAAATCAGCGCTGGGTGTCTGACGCCCAGCAATCAGTTGGTCGAGTTGGCGACCCTTTCGGTTCGGGCACGCTCAGCGCAGCTATATTGTAAATCTGTACTTTTTTTTTTGTTGTTGTTGCCTAGTGTATTGCCTGCATCGAATAAATACTATTCTATTCTATTCTAACAAGTATGTCATGTATCTTCAGCAAAACTCTACTAGTTATAAGAATAAACGTATGATTATATAATTAGGTACAATATGGAGTGTTTTGTTTGTAAATACAACGTTTATGAGTAACATAGCAGAAACTATAAACAGTTCGAATAGTCAAGTGGACATTATCTTGACATTTAGCAAAGTCATCGTTTCCGTTCGAGGGTCTTTCTGCGTCATACAGGCATATCTACATATGTAAATATAATATTGTAAGGTACCACAGTACCTGTCAGAGATACGGAGTTGTTTGAAAGTGTTGCTCTGGAACTAGATATGAAACGTAAATACTGGAACGGTTTTTGGAATCTGTGGCTGGACGCGCAAAGACTTATTCCGTGCGCACCACATAAACGCGTCTCGAGTATTTAGGCGTATGGCGTCTGACACGTAAATACTTGATGGACTATTTAGTTGATGAACACGATTAGAAGTAAGAAACGTGCAGGAAATACTGTTTAAAAAAGAAAACAACAAAAAATAGAAAATAATAATAATATAAAAACCAAAAAAAAAAAAAACAAAAAAATGTTAATCTTGTAAATATATACCTAGTTGATTAGAAATTGCTTTTGTAAATAAAACGAATTGAAACCTTCTAAATACACCAGCTTTTCTTTGATATAAGTTTCTATATTTCATTATAAAAAAATCTATACGTCCTATGCCTTTTAAACCGAAAATACTCATTACTTGATCGATTCGATTTTATGTATAAGTAAAATCGAGACGATCAAGTAATGAGTATTTTGAAGTACGAAGACTTGCTAGATAAGGAAACGTCAATAAAAAATGTTTGCAAAAAAAAAAGTAGATACCACTAAAAAGTACCCCTCAGCCAAACTTAAATATCTTATAGCTCAGACTACTTTTTTATTAGTCTGAGCCTTATAGCCAGAGTGCATCTCATGACAATTCTAATAATCCCCAACACGGTTAGATTACATTAATTTATTACAGAGTTCCGGTGCCTAACTTCAGGCTTCATCATCAGATCATTTCGATATATTCCCGCTCTTCTTTCAGTCATTCATCGACTACACGTATAAAAAAAAACAATTTTACTTGTTACGACGGTTCTGATGTGATCCTATGAGGAGTTCTGTTCCATAACTTCGAAGTTCATGATCAGATCATAACAATATTTCTATGGGACCAATTCGTATGCATAAATTTTCAATAAAAATAAAAAAATCAACATCGGTCCATAATTGACCGAGAAATCGGTGAACATACATAAAAAAAAAACATTCAGCCGAACATAGAACCTCCTCCTTTTTGAAGTCGGTTAAAGAATACTGAATGGTATGTTTCACTGTACTGATATACACGTAAGTATCATTAGCATCACCGTTATCACTTCATTACCGATTTCATATCGATATCGATAGTCTATTGTTATTTTAAATAAACTCGAGACGCCTAAATACTCGTGGACCTAGTTTTTGGAACAAGTATTTCGGCGGATGCGTACTTCTAAGACTCAGTACTGTGGCGACCGTGCAGGTTCCACTAATAATTACTAACTTGCAAAACTGACATGTTAGACTTTTAAGGTTTACGTTATAAAAAGTTTAGTACAGGGATGTTCAATGAATAAGAAGGAAGACGTCTAAAGAAATGTCGGAATATATTTTATATAGAAATGATATATGAAAGTGCTTGAAACTATATAATAGCAATCTAAAGAGAATATAAAGCCTTTCATTGCGTCCCCGACGCTACAGTACGCATTCTACCTGGTATATCTCACCTCTACCTGGAACGCAAAGGGCAACTGAAACAACACAGGTGGGTTTTAGTCAGTAAAAGTCTTACACTCCCTCTCATTCCAACCAGAGTGGAAGCTGCGAGAGGAGTCATTTGATAATTTCTCAGCTAAAAATGGAATCGTAGATAACCGATGTTTAAATTAGCAAGAATACTAGTAAGTGTGACAGTCCAGTACCTTATGAAAGTGCGTACTTGATGCTGTCATAGCACGGTTGGAAGGTAGGCACGGGAACTCCGTAATAAAATAATGTAGCTTGGTCATGTTTTGGCTTATTCGAATTGTTTTGCGATACACTCGGGCTTTATGGTATCGTCGAACTGATTTAATGATGAAACCGAAAGGTAGGGACGGGAACTCCGTAACAAAACAATGTATATATTATTATCTTAGCCAGAATTATCATGAGAGGTAGGCACTCTGGCTATAAATAGTTTTATTGTATTGTACGTCGGGCTTGTGTCCGCAACTCCGCGTCAAAGGGTGTTTTTAATATCGTACAGATTTCATCACGCATGCGGGATTGCTCCGCACGTGTAGACCCGCGCAAATGTCCTTTTCATACAAGTATTTATTGTAATGCGTTGAATACGCACGCAATGCGGGGCGTGATATCCGGCAGCAGCCCCATGCGTGATTAAATCCGTATGATATTAAAAACACTCTAAAGCGCGTTTTTTGGGTTCCGTACCTCAACAGGAAAAAACGGAACCCTTATAGGATCACTTTGTTGTTCATCCGTCTATCTGTCTATCTGTCTGTCTGTCAAGACCCTTTATCTCGAGAACGCGTGGAAGTATCGAGTTGAAATTAAAACTATATACTTAGGTCTGCGGTCCCTTGAAGCTGTGAAAAAATCAAATTTCTAAGTTAACGAGAAAAAAGGTACGGCCGTTTATGTCGCAAAAAACGTATATTTCGACACTCAAGAGAATCAAAATCATAGGGTACTTCCCGTTGACCTAGAACCCTGAAATTTGGCATGAAGCAAGGTTTTATAGCACAAGTATAGAAATAAATCTGAAAACTGAAAATTTTTCGCTACGTCACAAAAAATTTTTTTTCTAATCGGAAAAATCTTCCAAACTCTATTAGCGAATTAAACTATTTACATAAGTTAGTTTGTACGGTACCCGAGTGTGCGAGTCCGACTTGCTCTTGCCCAGTTTTTTGACACATTTACGGGAACATTTGTCCTTCCCTTACGGGAAGGACAAATGTGTCATTCGATCCACTCCAGCTCCTTAAGGAAGGCCAGTAGTGCCTTGGTGTTACTAACCATTTCGTGGAAGATACCGCATCGAAATCCATTCAGTAGTTTTTGAGTTTATCGCTAACAGACAGATAAATGTGGTGGGGGTCTGTTTTTATAATATGTATACAGATAAGGGTTTTTTTCAGTTGGGAAATCATCTAATGACTTCGCTCGCTTTAGGGTGGAGCAAGGGGGTGTCAGACTTGTACTGACTAAAATGACACCTATTTTCTTTCATTAGCCTTTTGCGTTCTAGGACCACGAGTAACCTTTTCAGAAGTCTTCCCATGGCCCTAGCAGTCATGCGGAACGTGAGGACGCTGTGATGATGCCTCTCCAGCTACTCCTCTAAGAGGGTGTGCCATGATTATGGCGTGCATAATGTAAACGACCAAAAACCAAAAGACCATCAAAGATCATCATCATCTAAGGATGACCAAATAGATCATCGTAATTACGCAAAAGATAAAACTTTACTTAATGTTATAATAAGAACTAGAAAAATCATTACCTTGCTTTTTTGCGAACGACGTTGCAATTACTAGTTTTCTAAAAAAAACGTTTTGCCAAATCGCACATCTCTTTCTCTTCTATGAAGAGTGACAGTGACCACACTTCAGGTCATGTCACGGCTTTAAGATCCCCTCAAGGTCAAAATTAATTTATATCCTTGTTGGTTTTTCTTTAATGTTTTTGTTCAATTATACTTTACTTACTTCGCGAGATTCATAAAAAAACGCTTGCAAACATTTTTTTAAGGTTTTACTGGCAATCTTCCTGTCTGATTATAATTTAGGTGTATTCAAGGCTAGAGAGAAGTTCCTCATAGTGCGCCTCACCATCAACGATTGCATCACTGCTTACCATCACGTGGGATCGCAGTCAAGCTCTAGTTTATAATTTAAAAAAAAAAACAGTACCGTCCCTGTTTTATTGGCCTATAAAATAATAGAGAATTGTTCTGCAACAATGCTCTGTACCTGTATTTATTTCAAATGTTACACTTCGGCTAAAACCGCGACAATTTCAGTTTTGTAGCTGTGGTAGGGTATTATAAATAACTCCTCTCGCTCTGGATGCAGCAGGAGGGAGTGTCAGACTTTTACAGACCTACGTTTTTTTATTTTTTATGTGGGATCTAATGACATCTCCCGCGTTTGGGTGGGGCGAGAGGGCATGTCAGACTTTTACTGACTAAAACCCACTCGTATTTCTTCTCTGCTTTCATTCCAGGGCCCGAGGGTTCTCTTTCGCTTCACCCATGGCCCCAGCAGGCTTCGACCCTGCTAGGCCCCTACGGTTAATGACATCTCCTTGAGACGCGCGTGGAACACTACGCGCCGTCGACGACTTGGGCTCGGTCCGGACGGTTATCAGACAGTCGGACGGCGAGCTACCCATTGCTCGCCGTCTTACTGACCTACCTATGTTCCTTTAGTTGCCCTTTGCGTTTCAAGGCCTCGCGGTGACTCTTTTTAAAAATTCGGCAGCGTTCTTTCGAATGATAATAAAAGCGTACGTTTATGTAATTTAGTTTTTTTTTTTTTACTATGTTTACATTGTCCTCACTTAATAGTAGCGAAAAGAAACATGTACAACCGAGATATTTGTAGTAGGTACTCATAACATGATTGAAAAGAGTGTCCATAGAGTTTCTTGCACATTCTTCTCCATAGAGATCTACGCTTTGGAATATGCAATTAGCATCATTTTTCTGGCTGATTCCTTGACAATTCAAAGTGCCTGTAAATGGTTTATTTGAAACTAGCTTTTGCCCGCGGCTTCGCTCCCATACATAAAATATAGCCTATGTCACTCAGGAATAGATATAGCAGCTTTCTATCGGTGAAAAAAATTTCGCAATCGGACCAATACTTTCACAAAAAAACAAACTTTGCCTCTTCATAATATTAAATGTAGATGTAGATAAATTAATTCTTGATCATAATAAATATATAAAAATAAAATTCTTTAATTTACCAATCGAATTCATCGTCATCGTCAACATTTCAAACTTAAACTAAAGTGAGCAAGGGCAGATAAGAGTATTATATCAGACGCTCCGAGTTGCTAGCCTGTCGGTTTTATACCGGTTGCATTTCGGGGAATGAGCGTCGGAACTGCTTAATGTAATTCAAACTCGTTCCATCATCAGACCACCAGTTGTACGGCAATGCACCACCGGTATATGGTGGACATTCACCACCCATTCGTTTTAGGAACACATTCATTGTGAGTTTATGAGGGAAATTCCCTGCCGGTGTATGTTTCCTGCCCCCCTAGCCAAGTTACAAATGTTTCGTTTCTATTTTCTTGTCGTTGATTGCCTCGAGTCAGCCACGCCTCCGATTCCTTTGTTCTGACGTCATCTCTACGCTCAGTCACATGGTCAGAACTCCTTTGTTATATCGGAGGCGTTGCCGACTCGAGGCGTTCGACGAAGAGAATCGAAACCAAACGGTTGTAACTTGGCTAGGGGAGCTGATAGTTACAATCTGGAGGTCTTTAAATCAAGAGTGAATAGGTTACTTCTAGGCAAACGTGTTGTATTGTCGACCACATTGTCGCTTGTCATCAGGTGAGATAGTGGTAGTACTAATTTCAAGGGCAGTACTAATTTTAGTCCAAGATGCGAGTGGCAGCTAATTTTACATACAATCAATCGATATTCGATAGTCTCGCTAAAATAAAATAAAAAACGGCTCGACCGATTTTAATTAATTTTATTTTGTTTTGTTAGCTTTAATAGAGCCTTTTCTAATCAATTCAGCCAAAAGATGTCCATAGCTGGAAATAGACCTCCCCAAGTGTCATCATAATATCCGCTTTAGTGTGTCTCCTATCCATCGGATTCTCGCGACCCTAAACAGGTCATCGGTCCACCTTGTGGAATGCCTTTCAATGCTGCGACTTCTGGTACGCGATCGCGACTTTAGAACCTTTCGGTCCCAACGGTCATCTGTACTCCGAGCAATTTGCCCTGCCAACTGCCACTTAAGTTTGGCGATTCTTCGGGATATGTCAGTAACCTTGGTTCTCCTTCTGATGTCTTCATTCTGCCTTCCATTGCCCTTTGGGTGACTTTAAACCTTTTGATACACATATAGGGGGTGGTTTAAGTGGAGAAAAAAATACAATAGAATAAATTAATTAAAATTGATTGAAAGACGGAAAATAATTTCAGGGAGGCGGAACCGCGGGAGGAAATTATTAAATTAATTAAAAATAATAGAATGAGTCATGACTCATGACTGATAACAGGTTATTGGAATGCAAATTAGCAAATATCTAAAGCTAAAAATGTTGTAGAAGTTTTATTTATGAGCGTAACTGTTAGCTAATTTGATTCCATACAGAACATAGTGCTGTATTATGCTGAATTTGATTTATTAGAACAACCTTATTTGTCTTTGTCATTACAGTGCAAAACCAATTACATATATAAAACACAGGTGTCAAATGCATTTCATTAATTACTAACCCTATCAGTGGACTCTTTTAAATATAACAGTGAATTAAATTCTTCTGTATTATCCAAATAATGGTCAAAATGATTAAATTTTTCAGCGAACACATTCGCAACGTCCCTAGAGTTATTAATAATTTGGTCATCCAATTTCACAATAAGTTTCTTCGGAAACGTTGGTTTGTGTTTGTTCCTATGGTGTGTTTGTTACTATGATTTACTACTTGCCAGATTTCCTTGCTTTTATTTTTAGCTTTCTGTATTTGATGCCTCACAGCAATACTTTTTGCACTTTTTACAGCCTTCCTAAACAGGCGAATGTAATTTAGTTTATACGTTAGTATAGTATTATGACTACTTCCATTATTTACACACAAAAACCACCTCTGCCCTCTGCTCTGTGAGATTCTTACTGACTAAAACCACCCCGGTGTTAGCTCGTACACTTGTTTTGGGGGCAGTCCGGGGCAACAGAAGTCAAACTGCACCCGCAAGTTAGACTTCTGTTGCCGCGGACTAATCTCGACCCTATCCCCGTGGGTCTCGTCCCGTATTAGTCCCGCCACCATCAATCTGGAACCAAGAGCCCAGATTGATGGGCTCGACGGATGTCCCCTAACCTTAGACCTTTTTACCCCTAAAAAGGTCTACAACCCCCCGGTTGGAAGAAGGCGTTGTCGGCCTTTTCTCGATGCCTGGTGCGCCAGGTTGATTCTGAAAGGAAGACTCGGCCCTGGTACGAAAGGTAACGAAGGAATAGGAGTGGGTTTTTAGTCAGTAAAAGTCTAACACTATCTCCCGCCTCGCCCAAGAGCGGGGGATGTCATAAGATGACTTTCCCACCGGAAAAAAAAAACGGGGCTGTAGAGAACTCTTCTCCCTTTCCCTTTCTGCAGCATTAGCACTAACCAGGGTTAACGTACAATAACGAGTCAGTTGCTGACACGGGCCCGTTGTGGATAATATATTTGTTATTTAACCTCGTGCTGTGTATATTTAACTAGCTGTTGCCCGCGACTTCGTCTACGTTAAGTTGGTAAAACTGTACAATCATTCTGTGCTTGCAATTCATTCTGAAAGCATCGTAATTATTTATTGAACTTTCACATAAAACTGTTAAAGGTAAAAACGCAAATTACCTTCAGGATACATGTTATGTAAGTACTCGTCCAGATCCAGATGTATGAACGTCAATGAATAGAAAGAGTATGTAAGGGTCGTAGCAGTTGGCATTTCTGCCTACCCCAAGGGAAAAGGCACTAGTTTATGTATGTTTCTGGTTTATGTTCCGGTAAAACAACATTGTCACAGTGAGCACGTCACAATCGCAGCGGTAATGCCTGTCTTTGAGGAGTGGCTACAGAGGCGTCACGGCATCCTCTCTTTGTGCAGGACTCACCGGATGTGGGTGTTTCGGGAGGTATCTGTATCGAATTCAGCGAAAAGAAACACTCGAGTCTCACCATTGTGCGGATCGCCCGGAGAATACGATGGAACTTACGGTGGAAGTCAGTCCCGCTTGGTAGGAGCGCCGGCGCCGCCGTGTCCTCATGGAGGCGATTAGTGGAAAAAATGCCAACCAGTAGCCTCCTTCAGTGAAGCACTACGATCGAAGAAGGTGGCTGAAACTATGAAGGATGAAGAGGGAAGTGATGCTCCAGGTGTTGAAAGCCGCAGGGCGATTGCGGTGGAGCCGTCCGGTCATCTGGTCAAAGCAAACCTGAATCGACGGCGCGTAGTAATCTACGCGCGACGCATAATGATGTCAGCAAATGGATAGGGCCCTCTAGGGCCAATGTCTGCTAAGGCTGCGAGATTGTTCGAAAGAGTTACCTCCTGTAAAATTTTCGCCTCAATAATGTTACACTGAAGAGTTTAAGCCGTCAGACAGCTTTGGTAGAGGTAAACGAAGGAACATAATCGGGACACCGACCTTCAGCTGGATAACGTTTGCACTGATGGTGCAAAGCCAAAAAGCCAGTGAATCCAAAAATTACCATCATCATCAACTATCTTCCTCCACATTAACAGTACTTATGAAGAATTTGCGAGAGCATGCTTGAATTGATTGTTGCAGCTTGATCATTTGGGGCGTAATTAAAATTAATTGTTCATTTACCTAGGATTTTTTGGTGTGTATTTGACTGACGTCCTCGTATATCAGACAAATGTTATTCCATAGTGGGAACTACCCTATGAAGAGTCTCCAACTTTTGAATGAATTTCGGTGAAATCTTGAACGCGTGTATCCCTGTCCAATCGAACTCGCATATTGATGGTCAAACCGAGAGGTCACTGACGCCAATTGCCTCTATGAAGACACGGCGGTTCACCCAAGCAGGATAGACCTCCACCGCATGCTACAACGGGTCCTCCGGGCGATTTGTAAAATGGTAATATCAGAGTACTTCCAACCGAATCCGGAACAGAAACCGCGTGAAACACCCTCAACAGTCCTGAGCTTGTGTATCCATAAAACAATTAAATTCCGGTAAACAAATGTAGCAGCCGATTAGTGTTATCCCTGAGACTGGCCTCCCTCAGAGGGGTCCTGTGCGTCTCGCATCCATCGGATTCCCGCGACCCTCACCAGGTCATCGGTCCACCTGGGGGCCTTCCAACGCAAGGTGCCATGCTACCCCTTCCGAAAATTTGGCCGTGTTATTTTAAAGTCAATAATTAAATACATATAAGTATTTACTTTTATCGCCTTTGGTTGGTATCCCTTGAATAATCACGGTCAATTAGTTTGTTACAACCACGGGGAAAAAAAGCAGTAGGATTAAAAATGTCTCCGTCTAATTCCAGTTTAATCGTAACGGTTTTCGTCCAATTTTAAACAATAAAACTGTCTGCAAACTTGGGCGATGGTCATTCTTCCGCCACTCAGAAAATTACGTAAAATACACAATGCCATCTATCAAATATGACGTTCAACTATCATTGTCATCATTATTTCTACTTTCAGTCTTTAGATGGCGTTGCGAGTATCTGAATTGCGTGTGGTGCCATATTTACATTTTAGTACGTGATTTTACTCGCCGCTTTGATTTTATTATGTGTTTTGATTAGTTTTTACAAAATATTTAGAAGATATCGAATAGAAATGTCAATTTTATTTTGAAAAAAATAGTAAAAGGTATTTTATTGCAAAAAAGAACATAAAATAATGACAAAATTTTTAACTGTAGCTGGGGATCGAACGTGGCAAATGTCGTTCAATGTCGACATTTTGGATTATTGCTCACCCCCCATAGCAAATAGCGTGATAATATGTAGCCTAACAGTTGACCCGGCCTATAAGGATTATGTATGCAAAATTTGAACAGGATTGGTTCAGTAGTTTTTTCGCCAACTAATACCAACGCTCCACCATTTTACTGTTTTATTATATGTATAGATAATTAACCTTGGACGAAGGATAAGTATTGCCACACAACATGGCAATGCCGATAGTTTTTGGGCACATTACCAGTCGACAGCGATGCGGAGGAGTTTTTTGACATCATATTTTAGATGGTTTTTAGTTAGTTTATATAGGGTGACTGGTAATTAGTGTACGATAATTAAACACGTGATTTTGCTCATGATAACCAACAACTTTTACTATGGGAATAAACCTGAAATCACGAAAAAAAAACAGCTGTTCAGTACATTTATGTTTGCACTAGCTGTTGCCCGCGACTTCGTCTACGTTAAGTTGGTAAAACTGTACAATCATTCTGTGCTTGCAATTCATTCTGAAAGCATCGTAATTATTTATTGAACTTTCACATAAAACTGTTAAAGGTAAAAACGCAAATTACCTTCAGGATACATGTTATGTAAGTACTCGTCCAGATCCAGATGTATGAACGTCAATGAATAGAAAGAGTATGTAAGGGTCGTAGCAGTTGGCATTTCTGCCTACCCCAAGGGAAAAGGCACTAGTTTATGTATGTTTCTGGTTTATGTTCCGGTAAAACAACATTGTCACAGTGAGCACGTCACAATCGCAGCGGTAATGCCTGTCTTTGAGGAGTGGCTACAGAGGCGTCACGGCATCCTCTCTTTGTGCAGGACTCACCGGATGTGGGTGTTTCGGGAGGTATCTGTATCGAATTCAGCGAAAAGAAATACTCGAGTCTCACCATTGTGCGGATCGCCCGGAGAATACGATGGAACTTACGGTGGAAGTCAGTCCCGCTTGGTAGGAGCGCCGGCGCCGCCGTATCCTCATGGAGGCGATTAGTGGAAAAAATGCCAACCAGTAGCCTCCTTCAGTGAAGCACTACGATCGAAGAAGGTGGCTGAAACTATGAAGGATGATGAGGGAAGTGATGCTCCAGGTGTTGAAAGCCGCAGGGCGATTGCGGTGGAGCCGTCCGGTCATCTGGTCAAAGCAAACCTGAATCGACGGCGCGTAGTAATCTACGCGCGACGCATAATGATGTCAGCAAATGGATAGGGCCCTCTAGGGCCAATGTCTGCTAAGGCTGCGAGATTGTTCGAAAGAGTTACCTCCTGTAAAATTTTCGCCTCAATAATGTTACACTTCACATCACTCGTTGAGATTCAAAAAGCTAGTACCGTATTTGTTGTGTCTCCGTAAAAATTGAAAAAAATATGGTTAAAAGTTGCTAAATTCGCCAGTGCTGTATATCATTGTGTTACTTGTGAAGCGGACTAAAGATTGATATATACTACATATCTGGATTCCATAGGAACTGTGAGTAATGAGTGAATAACTTTAGAAAAAAAATTGCAATGACTTGCGTCCCTGACCTAGGGCAACCCGCAGATCGGCCGCATCTACGCACACATGCTCAACGCTAACACGTACGCTAGGCGTTTGTTACAACATCTTGAGCTTATGCCACGCGTTTACACCAGACTTAGCTCACGCCACGTTACTAAAGCTTTGAGAACAAATACGAAGTGAAACTCTTATATAAAACATTGGTGCTGTAAGCACAAGTGTTTTTTCTTTTTGAACATTTATAATTAATAACCAAAATATTATAATGGCGAGTAAAAATAACCATTCTGATGGTAGGAAAAGGGCCAACAAATCGGAGTATATGTCTAATAGTCCCACAACTGCACATGAAAAAACATACGTAAATAATGTAACGATGAGAAATAAATCTAAGCAAATTGCTTCTAAAAATAACTCGTTTGAGGTAGTAGTAGACGATTTATCAAATCAAAATGACGAGTTTGCATCACTTACTTCGACACCCTCAAATGATCTAAACCGAAGCTACCCGGATATGTTCTTTCGACCTAATGACGACGTAAAAGAACTGAGAAACAGAATATGTCAACTCGAAGAAAAGTTAGCAACTGCTGAAACTGAAATTGAGAATTTACTGTTAGAAAATAGTACTCAACTTAAACAAATCAATGACTATAAACTAAAAATTGACAAATTGACACACATATGTACGAGCACAAAACTAAAGACATCCTCATCCAAAATAAAACGTAAAAATCTTATTAAAACAAAACTTGACTTTAAAAATGTTCAACAAAGTCCTGATCAAGACACTGGGATAAATAACGTACCGTTTCTAGTTTCAAACACGATTGAAGAAGATTCAAATGTTGTCTGCTGTGTACCTCAATTGCAAGTAACAACAGAGGGTACCACAGAGCAAATAGATACATCAGACACGAAGTCACAGTACGATCCCGGCTTCAAAGAAAATAATTCGTACAAATTATGTATAATTAGTGATAATAATGTCAATAATATACTAGGTATTGCTGAAAATACTTTTCCAAACGCTAACATTTTTCACTATTGTTTGCCAAATGCAGGTATTGTAGAACTTCTAGAAAAGTTAGAAAAAAAAATTGTAAATTACAACTTATATGACTATTGCATAATTCTCTTAGGTGAAAAAGATTTCTTAGCCTCAAATAAGTACGATGAATTGGTGAATCACATAAAATGTAAACTTGAGAAAATAACGCACACCAATGTCATCTTATGTTCTCCTAACTTTAAACTAAAATGGAATGTAAATTTATTTAATACAAGAATAGAAGCATTCAATCGACTCCTATATCGTAGTAACCAGACTTTTAAATATATATATACGTTTGACACAAATAAGCATGTAGAATATACACACGAAATGTTTTATAAATATACAGGCAAGGTAAGGAATAAAGCTATGGTGAATATTTTCGGTGACTTAAAAAAATACATAGAATTGTTTCAATGCGCAGAAAATTTTAATAATACACACGAATGTAGTGAAATAAGTCAGTTGAAAACCGGCACTATACCTTACTACTTTAAAAAAATGTTTGATAAAGATAGGAATAACAAAATCAGCGATGAGCCCCAACCCAATTCATCACATTCTTTAATAAACCAGACTGTGGAGTCTATTCCGACATCAAACTTTTTTCGTGAACAATAATATAGTAAATGACTGTATAAATTTAAGCATATTTCATCAGAATGTTTGTGGAATTAATAACAAGAAGACTGAACTTGAAGTTTATCTAGATACTCTTGATAAAAGGTTGGACTATATATGCATAAGCGAGCATTTTTTGAATGAAAACACAGCAATTTATTTTAATTTAACTAACTACAAACTAATTTCGTACAATACCAGAAAAAGTAAAAAGAGAGGAGGCAGCTTAATTTTAGGACATGTGGATATGAAAACAGAAATTATTGACGCTATAAATAAGTTATATAAAGTTGAATGTTTTGAAGTATGCGGTGTTAAAGATGTTTCCTCTGGATTGTACATTTGTTGTTGTTATCGAAATCCTGTTGACAAAAATTTTGAAATGTTCTTGGATCAATTGGAGAAGTTACTTGATTACTTGTTCAATAAGAAATCTATAATTTGTGGAGATTTTAATGTTGACCTACTAGTGGATAGTAAAAAGCGTATGGAATTTCTTAGTTTACTTAGGTGTTATAATTTTAGGCATCTAATCGATTCTGCTACTTTCATCCGTAATGATTGTAATTCGTGTATTGACAATATAATTACCAACTTGCCCGATTCGTGTATTCTGGGATGTGCTGTAGATCACAATGGTTTGGCAGACGGCCATGGTGGTATTTTTGCTGATATTCGCCTGAATAATGTAGGTAATTCAGTGAGTAATAGAAACCAAACTGTTGTCACAAATAAGAGAATATTTAATAGTAAAAATAGTGCGCAATTTGTACAGGGTATTCTTGAAAATGATTGGACTAGTATGGGTATAAATACATTTCTCAAAACATTTCATAAAACATTCCAAAATAGCTACAGAAAAAAAGAATATAAAATAATTTTTAAAAATAATGTCAAATTAAGGTGGATAACTAAAGGAATTCGAACATCAAGTAAAATGAAACGTTTCCTGTGTGCACATAATGGAAACAAACTTGAGTCTAGTGTCTTAATGTATAAGAACAAGTATGTTAAACTATATAGACAGGTTGTAATAAAAGCTAAAAAACACGCAATAATGGAGCAAATTAATAGTTCTAAAAATCTAAGTAAAGAAGTGTGGAAAGTAGTGAACAAATGTACTAATAAGGAGAAAGCAATGAAACCAGAACTTCGTCTCAAAGTGGATGACCAAATTGTAGTGGATCCAGAAAAAATATCTGACGTCTTAGCCAAACAGTTTGACTACAAATGCATCAGTAGAACAAACAAAAGTTGTCAAAACACTGTAAATGTATCCTTAAATATGTATACAAACGAAATAAAAAGCGAAATGATAATTGCTTCGGTTACTCCAAATGAGATCTTAACCATAGTAAAAAGTATGGAGAATAAGTATTCTTGTGGTCATGATGAGATTCCAATATCTGTAATTAAGGAACATATCATAATACTCGTTGAGCCTATGTGCGACTTTTATAACAAATGTATTGAGGAATCTATCTTCCCAGACCAATTAAAAATAGCGAAAGTAATACCTGTATATAAAAAAGGCAGTAGGACTGATCCTAAAAACTACAGGCCAATCTCCTTGCTACCAGTTCTATCAAAAATATTTGAAAAAATTATTAAAAATCGACTTCTTTCTCACTTACGTGCAAATAGAATACTGAACAATAGACAGTTCGGTTACCAAAAAGGTGTTGGCACTTCAGACGCCATATATACCTTACTTGACGATGTAATAGAAAAAATTAATAATAAAATGAGAGTAGCAGGGATTTTCCTTGACTTAAGTTCTGCATTTGACACTATAGACCACGAATTACTTCTTAAAAAAATGATGTATTATGGAATTAGAGGTAAGGCCTTGAAACTATTCTCATCATATCTGAAAAACAGAAAAATGTACGTAGAAATTGACAAAATACAAAATGGCTACAAAAAGGTATACAAATCAAGGACAGTAAACATGACTATGGGTGTTCCGCAAGGATCGATATTAGGACCAATTTTATTTATATTATTTATTAATGACTTAATTAGTTATGTGAATACTATTTTCCCTGACATTGATATAATAATTTTTGCAGATGACACAAATGCCATAATAGCGGCTAATGACATGAATAAATTAACAAAAATGGTAAATGACGTATTACAAGCATTTCACGTGTGGTTTACTATGAACAATTTATTAATTAATACTGCAAAGACCAAAGTACTATTATTTAGAACCACAGCCCGAAATAAGGACAATTTAGATGTTGTTTTAAATGATGATAAAATTGTTCTCGTGAAGGAAGTTACATTTTTAGGAATCCATATAGACGAACTGCTAAATTGGAAAACTGAATTAAATGCGATAAACGCATCTATATGTTCCGCATGTTACGCGTTAAGAGCTTTACGAACAGAAATTGGTATTGAGCAATTAAAAATAGTATATTTTGCGTTAGTAGAATCAAAAATTAGATATAGCATAATGTTTTGGGGAAATAGTTATGCTTATAACATCAAAAGATCTTTTGTATTACAAAAACGAGCAATTCGCACTTTAGTTCGTGTTCCGCAAAGGGAGAGTTTCCGTGAATACTTCACTGAACTAGATATACTTACAGTGCCGAGCATTTATGTATTCGTGCTTCTAAGTAACATGGCCAAATATATACACGAATATGAGTCTGCAGAAGAACGAGAGATTAGAGAAAGCACGCGTAGGCAAGATATGAAACTTTACAAAATACAGCCTAATTTAAATATTGTGAAGCACTGTCCCAGATATCAATCGGTTGTATTATTTAATAAATTGCCTTTAGATTTAAAGAGTGCTATATACTCTAGATCATTTAAAAAACAACTCAAAAGATTTCTATTGAACAAGTGTCTATATACTATTGATGATCTTTGAGGTCAATACAATGTTATACTAATTTTATGTTTTTGTATTGTTGTAATATTTAACATGTTTGTAATTTCAGATACAATTTATTGTTAATGAATAAATGACTATGACTATGACTATGACTATGACTATGACTATGACACTGAAGAGTTTAAGCCGTCAGACAGCTTTGGTAGAGGTAAACGAAGGAACATAATCGGGACACCGACCTTCAGCTGGATAACGTTTGCACTGATGGTGCAAAGCCAAAAAGCCAGTGAATCCAAAAATTACCATCATCATCAACTATCTTCCTCCACATTAACAGTACTTATGAAGAATTTGCGAGAGCATGCTTGAATTGATTGTTGCAGCTTGATCATTTGGGGCGTAATTAAAATTAATTGTTCATTTAGCAATATGAATGTTTGCATTTACCTAGGATTTTTTGGTGTGTATTTGACTGACGTCCTCGTATATCAGACAAATGTTATTCCATAGTGGGAACTACCCTATGAAGAGTCTCCAACTTTTGAATGAATTTCGTCCGGGTCCTCCGGGCGATTTGTAAAATGGTAATATCAGAGTACTTCCAACCGAATCCGGAACAGAAACCGCGTGAAACACCCTCAACAGTCCTGAGCTTGTGTATCCATAAAACAATTAAATTCCGGTAAACAAATGTAGCAGCCGATTAGTGTTATCCCTGAGACTGGCCTCCCTCAGAGGGTGGTTCCAGTGTTGGTCACCACTCACTGCAAGGAGGTAACGTACGGATGTCGACGTAAGGCTGCAAGGAATCTGAGATACATCATACGTTGTCGAACTGTGATCAGGAACGTAAACCTTTCGACCCAGTTTTATATGAAGCAGTGACTGCTAATAATAAAACACACCATTATTAGGCCGCAAGGTGCCATCATCCCGGAGGACACAGTGGAGCACACAGAGGTGTGTGTTGTTCTCGTGGAGGCAATCGGCGTCAGTCACCTCTCGCGCAGGGCCTTGTGACTTTGGGCTATGGTCCAGAGCGAGGAGGAATGGCAGGCGGTCGCCTCCTTCTGCAAAGCCGTAATGCTAGTGAAGGAGGAGGCCGCACGCGTGAGGGAACGAACGTCCTCACGCCGAACCGAGATTCTGACCCCGACGACCAGCCACGGTATACGCGGGCTCGCGGACATCCAGCAATCGGTCGTCCACAGCCGTCCGGCCGTCCGGTAATTGACCGGACCGAGCCCAGTCGTCAACAGCGCGTAGTGATCCACGCGCTCCTCAAAGAGATGTTGCAAAGGGCAACTGAAGGACACAGGTGTGGTTTTAGTCAGTAAACGTTTGACACGCCTTCCCGCTCCAGCCAGAGTGGGAGAAGTCATTGGATGACTTCCACCCTTAAAAAAAGAAAAATAAAGGTGCCATCATTATCATTATCATTTCAGCCGAAAGACGTCCACTGTTGGACATAGGCCTCCCCAAGTGTCACCATAATTACCGGTCCTGTGCATCTCGCATCCATCGGATTCCCGCGACCCTCACCAGGTCATCGGTCCACCTGGGGGCCTTCCAACGCAAGGTGCCATGCTACCCCTTCCGAAAATTTGGCCATGTTATTTTAAAGTCAATAATTAAATACATATAAGTATTTACTTTTATCGCCTTTGGTTGGTATCCCTTGAATAATCACGGTCAATTAGTTTGTTACAACCACGGGGAAAAAAAGCAGTAGGATTAAAAATGTCTCCGTCTAACTCCAGTTTAATCATAACGGTTTTCGTCCAATTTTAAACAATAAAACTGTCTGCAAACTTGGGCGATGGTCATTCTTCCGCCACTCAGAAAATTACGTAAAACACACAATGCCATCTATCAAATATGACGTTCAACTATCATTGTCATCATTATTTCTACTTTCAGTCTTTAGATGGCGTTGCGAGTATCTGAATTGCGTGTGGTGCCATATTTACATTTTAGTACGTGATTTTACTCGCCGCTTTGATTTTATTATGTGTTTTGATTAGTTTTTACAAAATATTTAGAAGATATCGAATAGAAATGTCAATTTTATTTTGAAAAAATGGTAAAAGTTATTTTATTGCAAAAAAGAAGATAAAATAATGACAAAATTTTTAACTGTAGCTGGGGATCGAACGTGGCAAATGTCGTTCAATGTCGACATTTTGGATTATTGCTCACCCCCCATAGCAAATAGCGTGATAATATGTAGCCTAACAGTTGACCCGGCCTATAAGGATTATGTATGCAAAATTTGAACAGGATTGGTTCAGTAGTTTTTTCGCCAACTAATACCAACGCTCCACCATTTTACTGTTTTATTATATGTATAGATAATGAACAGCTGATATTTTTTTCGCGATTTCGGCTTTGCTCCCCTAATAAAAATTAATAGTTATCATGAGCACAATCACGTGTTTAAGTATCGTACACTAATTGCCAGTCACCCTATATATATATATATATTTTTTTTTTGTTTTAGTGTTTATGAAGACTCCACGGGATAAAAATGTTTCTTTGTGAAACTAATTTGTTGTGCATCTACTACTACTACCTGTAACAACTGTCCAAGGGCAAAGGACAGTCGGGACCAACGGCTTAAGCTGCTTTCTGAGGTACGGAAGAATCAGAAACTGCGAAGAAAGTTACTAACGTTTATTTAAAAGTTAAGAAACTGCGAAGAAAGTTACTAAAGTTTAAAAATAGTAAAAATTAAATTTCAAAAGTTCGCCTTCGTCCCTTTCTTGAGGGATTTACCTTAAGCCTCTGTAAGTTCTCGAATCATTGATCTTCATTTCCACCCGTAATTGTAAGTGATAGGGGTGGATTTTATCCCGGTTTCTTTATAGTTTTGCTTCGACTTTGTCCTCGCGGGTTGAATGATGACACCGAGGTTTGGTTTTTCAATTTGGGTTGTTACGAACACATTTATAAAGAATATATGATTTTTTTTATATGTAACAGTTATTATTTATACTACGCCCGGGTAGAGTAGTAGAAAGTAGAAAATTTACCCAAGGAAACATACTCCCGGGATAAAAGCCTTATCATCATCATCATCATCATTTTAGCCGAAAGACGTCTCACACGCCTCCCACAAGGTGGACCGATAACCTGGTGAGGGTCGCGGGAATCCGATGGATGCAAGACGCACAGGACCAGTCATAATGGCGACATTTTGGGAGGGGTCTATGTCCAATAGTGGACGTCTTTCGGCTGAAATGAAGCATTTAAACTGCTTTTGTGTATTATGTTTACTAGCGACCCGCCCCGTCTTCACACGGGTGCAATTCTGATACCACTGCAACCGCTATGTCCCTGCATTTTAAATCCGTAATATACAAGATCCCAGAGCTGTCTCACATAATTTATTTTCACATGGATGAAACCTTAGGTTCTCAGTAGCGTCTCATGTGCTTTGAATACCTGTGTACTTGTGGAGCTCCCCTTTGGGGCCCCTGAGCAGGGACCAGGTGAGACAGGGAACTAAAAATATCGAGTTAGGTACTTAACTTAATTACCATTTTGATCTATATTAAATGCACAATGTATTTAAGGTACTTATTTGGATAAGGATTAATGCTGTATTGCTTAAAATTGCTTCGTAAATAAGCCATTATTTCTCGTAAATAGTAAAGGATAAAAACTGGTTGTGTATTATCCCTAAGAGATAGATATATACTATCACGGATTTTTTTGTACACCTTTTTAATAAGTTGTACAATACTGTAGTACATTATTTTGATCTATCTCGTAGGGTTCAGTCAGCGTTTGCAATATAAGCGCAATAAAAATGTGTTTATTTACGACATAAAATTAGAAACTTCTAAAATCAGTGTTTCTCTAGTATATTATGCATGTATTATACACATAAACCTTCTTCTTTAATCACTCTATCTATTAAATAAACCGCATCAAATCCATTGCGTAGTTTTAAAGATCTAAGCATACATAGAGCAGTGGTGGCCGAAGAGCAGTGGTGGCCGAGTGGTAACGGCCCCGACTTACGATTTGTAGGTTCCAGGTTCAAACCCAGCCAGGCGCATTACTTTGTGTAATTTATTTTATCACCACTGCTCTCAAAACGGTGAAGGAAAACATCGTGAGGAAACCGGCATATCCTAGAACCAAAAATTCGAAGACATGTGACATCCACCAACCCGCACTGGGCCCGCGTGGTGGATTACGGCCCATTCCCTCTCCTAGAGAGGAGGCCTGAGTCCCAGCAGTGGGAACATTATAAGGCCGACTATGCTAAGCATACATAGGGACAGACAGCGTTAAGCGACTTTGTTTTATACTATGTAGTGATTTTCCGTGTTTTTTATCGAATAAAATATCTATCCGCCTAGTTAAATAAAAATAAAAAACTCCTTTAAAAAAAATACATCCGACTTCAATGTAAAAAAAGTTTTTTATTTTACACTTTTTAGTTAAGGTACCACCACAAAAAAGTACCCCTCAGCCATACTTAAATGCCTTATAGCCAGAGTGCATCTCATGACAATTCTAATAATACCAAACACGGTTAGATTAAATTAATTTATTACAGAGTTCCGTAGCCTAACTTCAGGCTTCATCATCAGATCAGTTCGATATATTCCCCTTCTTCTTTCAGTCAGTCATCGACTACACGTATAAATAAAGCAATTTTACTTGTTACGACAGTTCTGCTGTGATCCTATGAGGAGTTCTATATTCGAAGTTCATATTCAGATCATAACAATATTTCTATGGGACCAACTTGGAAGCATAACCTATCATTAAAAAAAAAAAATTCAAAATCAATCTACAATTGACCGAGAAATCGGTAAACATACATAAAAAAACATACATTCAGCCGAATATAGAACCTCCTCCTTTTTGAAGTCGGTTAAAAAACTATGCTTATCTAATCGTAAAAACTTGTGAGTTGGTTTGCTACTAACAAAGCAAACAACCTGATATACCAACCAATAAATAAATAATGTTAAGTACAAAAAAAACTACGGAATATCGCATCACACATGGCATACGTTTAGATCACCATTTTTTTGTTATAATACTCATTCACGTATTTGATATTCAAATGAGTATATTGAAAAAAAAAAATCTGCAAAGAACTACCGATATAGCAGAGTACATATTTAAATTGTGTTTTTTAGGGTTCCGTACCTCAAAAGGAAAAAACGGGACCCACTTTGTTGTCCGTCTGTCTTTACCCTTTATCTCGGGAACGAGTGGAGTTATCAAGTTGAAATGAAAACTATGTACTCAAGTCTGCAGTTCCTTGCAGCTGTGAAAAATTCAAACTTTTGAGTTAACGAATAAAAAAAAGATGTTTATGTCGCAAAAAATGTGTATTTCGACACTCTCAAGGGTATCAACATTCCTAGAATCCTGAAATTTGGGATGAAGCAGGATCCCATAGCCTAAGTATAGGGAAAAACCTGAAAACTGTAAATTTGTAGTAACGTCACAAAAAAAAAAACTACGATTCGGAAAAATCTTCGTAACTCAATTCGGGAATTGAACTGTTTTCGTCGTTATACTCGTAGGTACCTAAGTTTGTACGGAACCCTCAGTGCGCGAGTCCGACTCGCACTTGCCCATTTTTTCGTCTGGAACACGTGTCGTAAATTGTATGCTGTCAACGTTCTGATGGTTAGCAGTATGTACTGTCGCAACTCTCTGTGCGACAGTACCAGGATCTTCAAGTATGTAGTAATGAAAACGCTTATTACATTGAATACTTATATTGCTTCACGATAATGACTTCACTTTACAAGGGTCGCGTCCGAACTGCTTAAACTAGACATTATTTTGTTCTATTCAATTTTCAAACCTATTCTAGAACAACAAAATCCTTAGAAATATATTTTACATGCCAGTTCGCTAACTTACCTCATGCGATCTCCTTTCGATATCGCATGAGCTATCAGTTCTGATGGTTAGCAGTATGTACCTACATAACAAGTTATTCTATAATCTGCTCTAGCAGTATTTACCTACATAACAAGTTATTCTATATGTCTCACTGACTGACTCATCAACGCCTAGTCCAGACCCTTGTACCTTGAACGCTGAAATTTTGTACAAAGGATCCTTTTATGGTGTATAAGTATAAAGAACACGAAAAGATTTTGCGAAATTGACCCACTAAGCTTTTTTTTTTGGTGGGAAATCATATAATGACATCTCCCGCCCTTGGGCGGGGCGACAGGGCGTGTCAGACTTTTACTGACTAAAACCCACTCCTGTTCTTTCTTTGCCTTAGTTCCAGGGCCCCGGGGTTCTCTTTCGCATCATCCATAGCCCCAGTAGGATGTCTTCGACCCTGCTGGGTCCCTACGGTTTGTTGCTATCTCCTTGAGACGTGCGTGGAAGAGTACGCGCCGTCAACGAGACTTCGATCGTGTATGGAGTACTGCTCTCATCTTTAGAATGGATCTGTCAAATACCAGCTTGATGCACTAATGCACTTATCGAAAAGCAGGCAACTGACATATTTCTGGAGTTTGACATTTGCACTTGTCAAATCATTATCTGGAATTAAAAAACGCATTTTAAAACTGATTGAGAAACATGCCAAGATGATATTCGGCAATAATACATTCGTCGAGTCAAAGTTTTCAAAGTCATGAGCATGGACGCCGAGTTGCCAGCCTGTTGGTTTTCTATCGTTTACATTTCGGGGAGTGTACATTGGTTTTGCATAATTTAATTCCGCCAAGGCCGTTCCTTTATCGGACCAACAGACATACGGCGTTGTGCTATCGGTATATATGGTTGGCATCCCACCCATACGCAATACAAAACGTTTTAGGAACACATTCACCATGCGTACAGTAACTGTACGCATAGAGAAGATTATGCGTACAGTAACTGTACACTATGAAGGCAGGCAACTTGCCTGCCGGACTGTGTTTCTTGATAGCTACAACCTATAGGGTCTACTATATAAGTCAACTGTGAATAGGTTACTTCTAGGCAAGCGTGCTCCATCATCGACCACATCATCGCTTACCTTTAGATGAGATAGTAGTCAAACGCGATTTAAATACCTAAATAAAAGAACTTTTTACAAAAAAAAGATAACCGACTTCACTAAAACGATCGTAATAACTTTAATTTCGGAAGTTGGTGTTTCTCGGTACTGTTTGTCTCTTATTAAACACCTACTTCCGAAATTACAGTTATTTTGATCGTTTTAGTGTTTTTAGGGTTCCGTACCTCAAAACGAAAAAACGGAACCCTTATAGGATTACTTTGTTGTCCGTCCGTCTGTCTGTCTGTCTGTCAAGACCCTTTATCTCAGGAACGCGTGGACTTAGTTCTGCGGTTCCTTGAAGCTGTGAAATCTAACTTATAAGTTAACGAAAAAAAAAAGATGGCCATTTATGTCGTAAAAAACGTATTTTTCGACACTCAAGGGAACCAAATTCCTGAAATTTTGCATAAAGCAAGATCTTATAACACAAGTATAGGAATAAATAAAAATTTTTTTTAGTTGCGATACACTTATAGCCAGAGTATCAATTTCTCATGACAATTCCAATTAACCCAAACACTGCTAGGATGGTCAGCGTTTGGGAGGCTGCGCGGTATCTTCTCGTCCAATATACCACAGTGTCTCGATACGAAAGTCTATGACCAGTGCGTGTTGCCAGTGATGATATATGGCTCCGAAACATGGTCGCTTACAATGGGCCTCATCAGAAGGCTTAAAGTCACTCAAAGGACTATGCTCGGAGTTTTCTTGCGTGATCACATCAGAAATGAAGATATCCGCAGGAGAACCAAGGTTACAGACATAGCCCAAAGAATCGCCAAACTTAAGTGGCAGTGGTCAGGGCACATAGCTCGCAGAACAGATGGTCGATGGGGAGGAAAGGTTCTGGAATGGCGAACGCGTACCGGAAGACGTAGACGACGTTGGAAGGTCTCCTACAAGGTGGACTGATGACCTGGTAAGGGTTGCGGGAATCCGATGGATGCGAGACGCACAGGACCGTTCATTTTGGCGACACTTGGGGAGGACTATGACCAACAGTGGAAGCCTTTCGGCTGATATGATGACTGCTAGGATACATTGTTTTATTATAAAGTTTCCGTGTCCACCTTCCACCATCCGGCAACATCATCAGATCAGTTCGATAGTACCTTATAGCCAAATTGCATCATGACAATTCTAATAAGCCCAAACACGACTAGGATACATTGAATAATTACGGAATTTCGGTGTTTATCTTCCAGCTCCATCATCATCATCAGATCACTTTGACGATACCATTTTCAACATAAATATTCAGAACCATTTATTTATTTGTATTGTCATAGTCGCTTAACTATCTTCATTGTTATATCTATGTGAGTATGAAGTTCCGTTGGCCATTTCTGGTCTTCTTCATCAGTTCCATTTCATCAAATGTTACTTTTTGACTGTAAATGCTTTAGTTCTCGATGAAAATAAACCAAAATCATTATATAATTGCCTATAATGTTGGAGGAGTTCTCTCGATTCCTCATGGATTCCATCATCAGAATTGGATTTTTAAAAAAATGCGACCAAACTGGAAGCATATCATTTAAGAGAAAAAAATTTTTTGCAAATCGGTCCATAAACAACGGAGTTCTGAGGTAACAAACACAAAAAAAAATACAACCGAATTGATAACCTCCTCGTTTTTGGAAGTCGGTTAAAACATCGGACATAATAATAGTACGAAAGACAGCAAATAGCATGTCACGTTGAATGCTAAATTTAAATCTCAAGTACTTCATAAATAACTGGTTTTTATCCAAATAAGGTACTCGTACTATGGTAGATATGTCGTGATGTTCTGTCGCGTCGTTTATACGATTAGCATTTATTAGGTCTTTACCTATGAAATTGTAGTTTTTTAAAACGGGTTGCTTTGAAGTGTTATATCTTTGGATTGACTTGAAAGTTTATTTGAACTTATAATTAAGTTCAAATAAACTTACTATATTAAATATACGTTATTCTTTTTTCGAAATTAGGTATTTATTGGTTTCTTTGTGTTTTGTATTTTCTGTAATATCGCTGTATTTATAAACACTTCAAAGCAACCCGTTTTAAAAAACTACAATTTCATAGGTAAAGACCTATTATTATGTAAAAGTATAATTATGTCATCTTTACGGAAAATGTATGACAATTTATTAATATTACATTCCTTATTATACGCCGCATAAAAAAACACAGGACAAACATTTATGTGTGTACAATAGGAGGTCTTATCACACAGGGCAATCTCTTACAGACAATCTGTATAGTTCCAGAGATAAGCGCATTTAAATAGTAAAAAAAACATCTTTTCCACTTTATTATACCAAATAGTACTGTTTTGTTAAACAATTTAAACTTTCAAATTATTTTTTTATATATTTTTTCCCGTTCGGGACTTTGCATTAGGTACTCAATGCTGTTTCATTGAGTCATGCAAAGTCCTGATTCCCAAATTCTGATGCAAATAGAAGATCTAACTTATTACAGACATAAAAGCAATTTTTTTTTTCTTAATTCTTTATTCTACACCAAAACAAGTTTACTTGAGTTTTCTCCCATAAGAGTGACAGAGAGAGAGAGAGAGAGAGAGATCTCAATACAAGGTAAGAACCAGTATACAATTATTTGGTTTCCGTCATGTTTTTTAGGGTTCCGTACCTCAAAGGCAAAAAACGGAACTCTTATAGGATCATTATGTTGTCCGTCCGTCGGTCTGTCTGTCTGTCTGTCTATCAAGACCCTTTATCTCGAGAACGCGTGGAGGTATCGAGTTGAAATTAAAACCATATACTCAGGTTTGCAGACCCTTGAAGCTTTGAAAAAATCAAACTTCTGAGTTAACAAAAAAAAAGATACGGCCGTTTGTGTCGCAAAAAACGTATATTTCGACACGCTCATGGGAATCAAAATTATGAATTTTATTAGGTACTTCTCGTTAACCCAGAATCCAGAAATTTGGCATGAAGCAAGGACTCATGGCACAAGTATAGGAAAAAAATCTGAAAACTGTAAATTTGTAGTTACGTCACAAAATAAAACTTTTTTTGCGATTCGGAAAAATCTTCGTAACTCAATTCGGGAATTGAACTGTTTTCAGAGGTAGGTTTGTATGGAACCCTTAGTGCGCGAGTCCGACTCGCACTTGCCCAGTTTTTTATATTTGTTCCAGAAAACACAAAATGATTCTATTAAAATAAAACTATTAATAACATTTTATACGAATGATTTATTCCACTCATTATTAACTTAAATATTAATTTTGACAATTTCAATCGGAATATCCAATTGGTCATGGGTTCCAATATAAATCTAAGATTTTTATTTAGTAAATGGTTAAAATCCTTCATGTTTACAAGCAAGTCTCTTTTTTTTTCCTTTGTATGCGGTCCGAGAGTTTTTGTGTTTGGCACAATTTGGCAAAATGGGGTTTTATAGACCCGTCGCATACTCAATGTGACTGCGGTGCTCCTGTTCAAAACATGAGCCACATATTAGAATGCCCCAAGTGCCCATACACCTGCACTCTGGAGGATTTGATGAGTGCTACTGATGTTGCTATTAATGTAGCCACCTATTGGGCCCAAACAGTTTGACGAGTTTACCATCGAACCGAAAAGAAGAAGAAGTCCGAGAGTGACCGCGCTTTAGGTCATAAAGACCTTTTAACATTGCTTTGATTATTCCAGTGTTACAGAGAGATAATGCTATCCAAAATCAGAATGATTTAGGCGGAAATGAACTGAGTACTCCCTTAGTTCCCTATACAGGTATGCAGTGTGAGTGAGATAGCAATCCCGCAGCGTAGTTTTTTAATTTTTCTTATGCCTTGTTTTGCTCTCGGACGAAATTCCTTCCCTCCCAGCCCTCTCGTTTTGTCAACTTCAACAATATACCCTGGTCTTTAGGTTGACTAAGGAAGGTCCTACTATCTAAGACCAAGGTCTCTGGCATCCCATCAGCCAGTTCCACTTTGTACTTCTTCAGGAACGTGATGAGACCTGACATCACCTGCATCTTCGCAAAGCGCATACCTGAAAAGAGCAAATAGATTTTGTGAGTATGATTAAGGGGGATTTACTTAGGTGTTATGTAATAATGTATACATTAGACAAACATGGCACATTGCTGTAACTTCTTCCGTAACGTTGTACAAGTGCTTGTAAATAAATAAATAACATGATTTAAAACACTGTCCATGGAGTTTCTTGCACATTCTTCTTTTTTGAGATCTACGCTTTGGAATGTGCAATTAGCATCATTCTTCTGACTGACTGACTTTCTTGACATTCAAAAGTGCCTGTAAATAGTTAATTAGAAATAAATGCTTTCATTTTTATTTGATTTAAAAAAATGTATCTGAGGAATTTAGTTTAAGTAATTGTGATTGCGGAGTCAGGGAAAACACCCAATGAAGCGGCATCATATAGACCTATTTCCTTGATGCCCGCTTTATCGAAAATATTAGAAAAACTATAATTGTAACATTTCAAGCCAGCAATAAAAGGAAAGGGTAGGTAAACACTCTACAGTAGACCAGAATAACAAATATCATTGAAAATATACTTGAAAATAAGGAAATTTGCGTCTCCGTATTTTTAGAAGTCACGCAAGCTTTTTTTTTAATTATATTTACATGTATCTCTAATGTCATCGGGCTTGCGGACGGCGAGCGATGTGTAGCTCGCCGTCCGATCGTTCGGTAACCGTCCGGACCGAGCCCAAGTCGTCGACGGTGCGTACTGTTCCACACGCGTCTCAAGGAGATGTCAGCAAACCATAGCGGCCCAGCAGGGTCGAAGCCTACTGGGGCCAAGGGTCTGCTTCTGAAAGGAAGACTCGGCCCTGGTATGAAAGGCAACGAAGGAACAGGAGTGGATTATTAGTCAGTAAAAGTTTGACACACCCTCTTGCTCCGCCCAAGGGCGGGGGATATCATTGGATGATTTTCCCACCGAAAAAAATCTCTAATATCATAAAATGATTAAACGAAATCATACACTTCATACGAGTGCGTACAAAAATACAATAATGTCGTTATAGTTCTACATAATGAATCAGCAAAATCTATGAAGTAAATAGTTTTGAGTTATATCTAAATGTAAATAGCAAGATAACCTTTTCTCAAGTAAGTTCAAAAGATAATCTATTTTTATGTAATCTTTTAAAAGGAACGAATCGGTATTGTAATAACACAGACAATGCTTTATTTTTTAAGGTTCCGTGCCAAAATGATAAAAAAGGAGAACCCTGATTACCATTTTTTTCAGTGGAATATCATCAAATAACTTCTTCCACTTTGGGTTGAGTGAGAGTGAGTATCAGACTTTACTGACTATAACCCACCTGTTTTCTTTCAGTTGCATTTTGCGGTCCAGGGCCAGGGACTAATTTCGCAGCCCTGGCAGGAACCTGGATGACCTGATGGTTTTTTTTTTAGGTGGGAAAGTCATCTAATGACGAATCCGCTCTTGGGCGGGGCGGGATATAGTGTCAGACTTTTACTGACTAAAAACCCACTCCTGTTCCTTCATTGCCTTCGTCCCAGGGCCCCGGGTTTCGTTTTCACACTACCCTTGGCCCCAGTAGGCTTCGACCTCTCCTTGAGGCGCGCGTGGAACAGTACGCGCCGTCGACGACTTGGGCTCGATTCGGACGGTTACCGGACGGTCGGACGGCGAGCCAGCCTGTATGTTTCGTCTGTATGTTTGTTACAGGTAGGTACTAATTTGATGCTTACAATGCTATCGACATCATGACTGCATACCTAAACATTTATCACTCAATAAACTTTATCTATAGGTAAATAATTGAGTTACTAAGTACCTATTTTTACTTTGTTATTGACTACGGATAGTTTCATGATTTGCAAGATGAATTGCAAGTTTTTATCTACAGTTACAACAATGTTAGCGTTTCCTTAATAGGAAACAGGCTAAAAACCTAAACGCCGCGGCGTAGGTTGGCTTAATAGGTAACTTTAATAAGTTACCTGCAAGATCATAGCAGTCTTATAATGTTCCCAATGCGGCGGACTCAGGCCTCCTCTCTAGGAGAAGTCACCTGGCCTGAGGCCATTTTCACAAATACAGATAATAATAATATTCCACAACTATCACACAGCGCTGCCTAGTCCCAAGCTAAGCAGAGCTTGTGTTATGGGTACTAGACAACTGATAAACATACTTATATATTTCTAAATACATACATATATAGATAAATTACACCCAGACACAGAACAAATGCTCGTGCTCATCACACAACCATTTGTCCTGGGTGGGAATCGAACCCACGACCTCCGGCATAGCAGTCAGGGCCATTAACCACTAGACCAACAGGCCTGTCAGGCAGGCCAGTAATGATCGCAATAAGAATTAAAATAATTAAAATATAATTACCTATACACAGCCTAGGACCAGATCCGAACGGGAAGTATGTGTACGGTTTAATATCGTTTTTATTTTCAGCCAGGAACCGTTCTGGCTTGTACTGCTCTGGTTCTGGGAAGTAGTCAGGGTTATGGTGCAAGTGGTAGACTGGGATGTGGACGCGGACACCCACGTCTAGCTTCAAGCCCGTAGGGAGAACGTAGTCGTCCATAACTTCACGGGCCAGGTTCCCCAGAACTGGGTATTTGCGCAGAGTTTCGTCCACACAAGCATCTAAATAAGGCATTTCATGCACACACTCGTAGTTCAGTTTATTTCCGTGACGTCTCAGGAACTCGTCCACCTCCGCGGCAGCCCGTTGCTGTACTTCCGGGTGCTTCGCCATCTCGAACAAAGTGAAGCTTATTGTTGTCGCTGATGTCTCGAAACCCGCTGCGAAGAACACGATGCACTGCGCCACCAACAAGTCGTCATCCACCTTCAATTGTACCTTCTTATCCTCACCAGTCTTCGCATTACTTAAACTATCCCCAGTTATATAATCCTCTTTCTTTAAAGTCAGGACCAGGTCCACGAAGTCTTGCCTCGGTGATGGCTTGTAGTCTCGGCTTTCGAACACCCCTTTCAACAGTTTTGAGAAGAATTGGTCAATCGTTGGAGGGAAAATTGAAAGTCCCATTCGGTAAAATATGGCCGGCCAAATAGCCCTGCAAATAATTTTAAAACCGCGGTAGGTTGAAGCTTCAAATATTTCTTCTGCCATGAATTTGAAGGGGTTGTTGGGTTCATTGCTCATGGTGTTAGATTCCACTCCAAAAGCGGCGGAACATATGCAGTCCATCGTATACCTCGCAGTAGTTTCTCTCACATCGAAGACGTCAGATATGCTACTTTCACGGTCGAGCATATCTTCGAAAACAATGCTGCACTTCTCTATCAAATAGAACATGTTCTTCATCTTTGCGGAAGAGAAGAGTGGAGTAAGGTTTTGGCGGACTACTTTCCATCTGTCACCAGAACTGAAGAACAGGTTCTGTGTGACCACTTCACTTGCAGAGTAATCGGATGATTCCCTGCCGTTGACGTAGTAGAAATCTTTAGTGAACACATGTTTGAGGATCTCAGGGCTCTGCACCACGAGAACAGGCTCCGTACCGTAGAAGGCTCCAAAGTAAGGTTGATCGATGAATTTTTGACAAAGTTTTTGTATCACCTTGCCAGGGTATTCTTGTTGCAAAATGTATTTTCCATAGTTACCCAAAAGGGGTACTGGTTCAATGTAAGGTACATTCTTTTTCCTCCAGTAGACAAATTTTCTTGTGGTTAATAAATATAATAAATAAAAGATTACGGATACTAAGCCCGCGATAACGAGAAGGGCGTTCATTTCGTTAACCGCGCTGCTGACAACTGCGGCCGATAGCATCTCGCACAGCGTTGATAAAATCATCGCATAGGTATTTAGGGGTATGCGGAACAGAGAGTAAAGTCCCGCAAACCTCCGTTGAAAAGGGAGGATCCTCCGGCCAGACGGGATTTTATGTCTGGCGGGCTACTGCCCGATAGATGATTTCGGGCTGTTCTATATGTTCTAATCGCGCGGAGAACTTTGATTGCGCGATGCAGGATTAGTTCTTATGTGACGCCATAGATGTCGCTACATCACTCCCCTCCGGAGATCGGAGATCGATGGTTCTTGATGCTTCTTGATGGTGCCAGGCCAGTGGTAGGTTGGTTCCAGTGGGTCGGAACCGAATGCCGCATAGTTCTCGGTGAGTCGGAACTGTCTGCGGTGATGCCCCAGTGAGTCGGGGTTGTGCTATCCCAGTGAGTCGGGATGATGCCCCAGTGAGTCGGGGTGATGATGTCCCAGTGAGTCGGGATGAAGCTGCAGGCTCCAGTGAGTCGGAGTAGTGCTGCTGGCTCCAGTGAGTCGGAGCGGTGCTGTGCGACGTAGGGCTTGATTGCAGGCGTCGACCAGGAGAGGTTCTTCATTGCTCTTCATGTGACTGGCCGAAGGTGCAGTGTGCTTCGCCAAGGTCGCTGATGAGGCTGAGGGTGATGACCAGGTATGACCAGGTAGGCATGCTGGTGGTCAGGATACCCTTTTAAAGCCGTGGGTGCTGGCTGTATGGCTCGCTGCTCTAAAAGCTTGAGGAAGTGATGATGACGTCACGAAGTAGTAGCTGCACGAAGGCTGCGCTGACGTTCACTGTCGAGGGTCACCATTTTAGGGGTATGCGGAACAGAGAGTAAAGTCCCGCAAACCTCCGTTGAAAAGGGAGGATCCTCCGGCCAGACGGGATTTTATGTCTGGCGGGCTACTGCCCGATAGATGATTTCGGGCTGTTCTATATGTTCTAATCGCGCGGAGAACTTTGATTGCGCGATGCAGGATTAGTTCTTATGTGACGCCATAGATGTCGCTACAGGTACATGCCAGGCCTCGCCAAATATTCAATGTACATAATTAGCAACCGAACCGGAAAAAATTATACATTTGCAGACATGTGTGATTTATTCTTTGCATATTTAATTAAACACCATAGAATGTTTGAATGTTATAATTCAAATTTTATTATCAATGACATATATTTGCATGCTCATAATCTAAATTTAAATCAAATATTACAAAAACATATTCTTAAACATTTTTTCGTAATTTTTTTAAGAGTCAGTGGTTGTTACTAGATAGATGTTTAATATCTATCTAGTGACAACCACTGATTTTATTATTATTTGTGTTTAATTTGCGGATAATGCAGTAGGCTGCAACATCTATTTTTAAAATGTGTGTGTGTATGTGCAACATATCGTATAAAACGTTTTGGGTACACATTTATTGTGCGTCCAGCTAAAAGAGTAGAATTCCCTGCCGGAGTCTGTGTTTTCCGATAGCTTCAACCTACAGTTCTTTGAGCCAAGGTGAATAGGTTACTTCTAGATCAGCGTGCTCCATTGTCGGCCACATTATCGCTTACCATCAGGTGAGATACAATACAAATACAAAATGTTTATTTTTCAGAACCATATATTCTCTAACAACAGATTGTGATTAGAGCCTCCTTTTAGGCAAATAGTGCCTGTATTAGGAGACTCCGCTCTTCCATAACTTAAAAATATATATTCAAATAGTTATTTATTTTTTACAATAGATAGTGATAGTGGTAGAGATAGTGGTCAAACGAGAGCCAGTAAAAAGAAAATGTTATAGCTTTTTATAACCTCTTAATAAATAAAAACTGCAGGCCTAGTCAAGTTACGATCGTTTCGCATCGAATCTCTTTCTACAATCGTGAACGACTCGGCGCGTAATCGTTCTAAGAAAACAATAAGTTCGTAGCCAAGTTGACCCGCCTGAGTCGATCGTTCGTTCTACAAAAATTGTAAATTGGCTACCATTTATACAATAAAACTACAGGATGTAGCGATGAACATTGTAGAAATCAGAAATCAGAAACGTTTATTTCAAATAGACCAATTACAGGCACTTTTGAATTGTCAAAATATCGGTCAGTTAAAAAAAAGTGAAGTTAAATTGCACGTTCCAAAGCGTAGATCTCTATGGAGAAGAAAGTCTAAGAAACTCCATGGACACTCTTTTAATTCATATTATGAGTTACATAAATATTGGTTACATATTTCTTGTCGCTTCTAATATGTGAGCACAATGTAAGTAGATAAGTAATAATAATTAAAAAAAAACTAATTAAAAAATAGAAATTGAATTAAGCTACTGGCAGCTAAGAGATGACTAGTCTCAACTGACGGCACCCGTTCACGAGCATGACGCGTGTATAGAAACGATTACATTTCATTCTATCATTTTGAACGATGCGAACTTGGCTACGAATTTTCTATTCGCTTATTCTGATCACGTGACTTCGACTGTCGAGTGAGCACAATTGGCTCACTTTAGAAAAAGCCTCTGCATTTTATTGAACTAAATGGTTCATCCCTCACAATTTTAAGTTTTTTTTTTAAATTGTGGAATCAGTCGAAAGGTTCGTTGAGATGATGTCATCCTCATACATTTGATTAGTTTTCTACTAGCGTTAACGATTGTAGATTCTTAACTTGGCTAAGCCAACAGATTAAAGAGTTCTGTGTTTTTTTTAACAAGAAGCATGACATGTAAATATTTACGAGGGTCGATAATCGGATCGTATTATTCGCACGCAGGTATCGTTTGGCAGCGTTTTGCGTGACGCTAAGTACAATGAGGATAATGTAATAATGATAATAATTTTTTGCTCATTTTTCTGACACCACTTTAAATGGGGTTTAAAAGCTTCATGGATTCAAACCGTATGTTATAAAGTTAACATTTTTTTTTATATAACTATTTTTTTTAAAGGTGGGAAATCATCTAATAACTTCGAGAGAAGTTCTAGGGCGGAGCAGGAGGGCGTGTCGGACTTTTCTTGACTAAAACCACAACTATGGGTCTTTTTTGCCTTAAGTTCCCTTTCGAACCACTCATACCCCATTAAGATGGTAAGTGAATTGTTAACATAACAAATACTCATCATCATCATCATCATTTCAGCCGTAAGACGTCCACTGTTGGACATAGGCCTCCCTCAAGCGTCTCCACAACGACCGCTTCTATGCGTCTCGCATCCACCGCATTCCCGCGACTCTCACCAGGTCGTCGGTCCACCTTGTGGAAGGCCTTCCAACGCCGCGTTTTCCGGTGCGCGGTCGCCACTCTAGAACCTTACAGCCCCATCGACCATCCGTTCCTCGTAGAACGGAATGTGCCCTGCCCACTGCTACTTTAGTTTGGCAATTCCTCGGGCTATGTCGGCGACCTTGGTTCTCCTGTGGATATTTTCTTTCTTTATGCGATCACGCAAGGAAACTCCGAGCATAGCCCTTTCCATTGCCCTTTGGGTGACTGTAAGTCTTCTGATGCCCATTGTAAGCGACCATGTTTCAGTGCCACATGTCATCACTGGCAACACGCACTGGTCATAGACTTTCATCAGAAATCAGAAATCAGAAACGTTTATTTCAAATAGACCAATTACAGGCACTTTTGAATTGTCAAAATGTCGGTCAGTCAAAAAAATACAAGTGAAGCTAAATTGCACGTTCCAAAGCGTAGATCTCTATGGAGAAGAACGTGCAAGAAACTCCATGGACACTCTTTTATATCATATTATGAGTTACATAAATCTTGGTTACATATTATTTCTTGTCGCTTCTAATATGTAAGCACAATGTAGATAAGTAATAATAATTAAAAGAATAAAATAAAAACTAATTAAAAAAAAAATAGAAATTGAATTAAGTCACTGGCAGCTAAGAGATGACCAGTCTCAACTGACGGCACCCGTTCACGAGCATGACGCGTGCATCAGCCCCACTCAGTTCAACCATTTTGAAGGGAACCGAATGACCCAATAACACGTGCCACCATCAGCGAGACATTTGAGTGAGCATGACAAACTCTCAACTGCCATGCTCGTAATGACAAAATGCTCCATGGTACTTCACATTCACAAAACTTGAAAAACAAAGTGCTTCTACATTATACAATGCTATTGTTTCCAAATACAAAAGGTAATTATCATAAGCTCTATTGAAATAAACAAATAAAATAAAATAAAAAAAAACATTTCGAAAACTACAATACAAAAAGGGGAACAGTATCTCTTCCAAAATTATAAAAAAGAAACTAATTTGAAGGTAAAAGTGGCTGTGGCTGCGGAGCAGGACCGGCATTTAGCCAAGCGCTTTTATCAAGGATATAATCTTCCAGTTTATAATACGCTTGTCTACATAGTGTGCGTTTAATGCATGCTTTAAATTTGGACTCATTTAGTTGTAGAATCTCAACTGGTATTTTATTATAAAATTTTACACAGTACCCCATGAAAGAACTATGTACTTTAGCCAATCTGAACCGAGGTTGATCTAATTTGTTCCTGTTCCTAGTATTAAAATTGTGCCTGTCACTTATCTTAGTAAAAAGATGAATATTTTTCCGAACATACATAATGTTTTCATAAATGTATTGACAAGGGACCGTCAGGATGTTTATCTTAAGACACTGTGGTATGTTGGACGAGAAGATACCGCGCAGCTTCCCAAACGCTGCCCAGCCGTGTCGGATTCGACGATTGACCTCTTTCTCAAAGTTAGACCTACCCAACTGGATAGTCTGTCCCAGGTAATCGTCTACAACTTCGAGTGCAGAGTCTCCGATCTTGATCGTAATGGGTGCTACATGGTTACCTATTTACCATGATTTAACAAATACTAATAAATATTGATTTGAACAAAAACACATTTCATAGAAATTGTTTTGCATACGTAAATAGCTATATTAGTTGCAAAACTGTGTCACAGCTATTAACGCTTACTTCTAAAAGAGAGACGATAGCGTTCCAGATTCCAGAGATGGTAATAAATTAAGGGTTAAAAAATAAACAGATCAAAAAGGTACAAATGATGATTACATAACCACATTTCTAATTCCATGGAATCAGTAACAACTTTCAAACTTACTGCAATTAGTGAACGGTTTTTTTTAATAATAATTATAACAACAAATTATTTATTTTCAGGTATGGATGGCCCATAGATACATACCTTACAGACATATATAAAGTCAATTAAACATAATTTATTGTTAATAAATAAGACTTATGACTGTGTTAGTAACACTTCATTCACGCTGCACTTTGTGCTGTTCTGTGGCACTTGTTCGCGGAAGCGACGTAACACCATAGTCCGGTCAATTTAGACATTCGAAGGTGCATAAAATCCCAACGAGCTGAAAATCAGTCAAATTGTTCAAAACATAATTATAAACAACAAAGAGAATTTGAAACTTGCGAATCAGGCGAATGAACTTCACGATTTTTTTTTTTAATTTACATCGCTTTTATCTTTTCCAATCTTTAAAAATTTCCGTTATTTTGCAATAGTTTCACATTAAACAGGATCACAACTGACCCGTGGAGTAGGCCTACTGGGGAAACCACGTTAAAAAAACGCGCTAAGTACTCTACTTTCCATGCCACCTCATAGGTGGCATGGAAACGTGTGCACATTATGACGATAACAACTTTTATAACTTTTTGAATCGTTAAATCTCAGAAACGGTGGCTCGTAGGAAAAAAGTATTGATACATTTTTATAGATAATTTTATGATCTACAATTTTTGTCTACGGTACTTTTATGATAAAACTTACCGTTTTGCTGAAAATCACGAAAAACTCATTTTTTTGACCTTTGACCTTGAATATTTTTTTTTCCATACACGGGAATGATGGGGAACTTTTAAATATTATTTATAATTATGTTTTGAACAATTTTACTGATTTTCAGCTTGTTGGGATTTTATGTACCTTCACTCTCATTTTTTGGTCTAGATTGACCGGACTACCACGCTCTGTGGCCAAAAGTCTTTCTTCAAAATGAGGGGCAGAAAAGTGTTCGGGACTCGTACTCGCCTTGAAATTTACGTTACGGTGCCCAATGAATTTTTTTATATGCGTTTGTGCATACGTGTGCGATATCTCATCCTGAAATGTTGAAAATAGTCATTTAAATCTTGTATATAAGTAGCGGTCCCGGCAGAGGTTGCCGGAAAGCTGGCATTTTGTCAGAAAAAAAAATTAAGAACCTGATTGCAGCGTCACCTTCCGGGTCTAATTATATTTTTATACCATGCAGAGACCCACTTAAATATACACACAAAATTACATCCAAATCGGTCAAGCCGTTTAGGAGGAGTTAGGTGACAAACACAAGCACAGAAGAATTATATATGTAATGATTAGTTGCCCAGCTTCTGTAATTATTGCGCTCATTTTAACATCTGTAATTTTTTAGTAATTCCATAAAAAACATTTCTTGCTGAACTAACGTTTAGTTTGATGATATGCCAATCTTCGGGCCTCGTTTGGCCTACTGTCTTTAAACCTTTTAATAACATTTATATCCTTCATCAATGCGTGCGGCCTCCTCCTTCGCTAGCATTACTGCTTCGCAGAAGGAGGCCACCGCACACCATTCCTCCTCGCTTCAGACCATAGGCCGAACCAGGGCCCAAAAGTCAGGCCTGTGTGTCAGAACAGACCTGTGTCCAACAGTGGACGTCTTTCAGCTGAAATTATTGCATCAATGAATGATTTTAAATACCTACATTCAAAGCAAATAAATAAATGTTCTATTCAATATTCTATTCGTAATTCACAATTGTTTATCTACCGAATAATAGATGATAAACCATCACTTAATCACATTAACCTTTCAGGGTTTTTTATATCTCTAGTTGTTTTTATACCAATTTATTAAATTAATAATGTAATAACATATCGAGCGATAAGAGTGATTAAAAGACTATGATTTATGATTATACTAGCTGTTGCTAGAGGCCACGTGATAGTAGCAAAATAGACGTAATAGTTGTGCGACTAACTACTACGCTGCGAGTCGTGAGTTCGATTCCCGCACTTGAACATTTATATAATAATAATAATATTTTATTTTTCCAAAAATACAATTTTACACAAATTATGAATATCATAATGCGGCATCGTTTCTATTAAAATTGCATAATCACAGATTATCGACCTCTGGCACCCAAGCTAAGAGTAAACTTGTGATACGGGTGCCAGGGCTCACTCTATTTATTACATTTTCACTTTAAGCAAACAGTTTCTAGTAATCATTTGTACAAATCATTCAATTTTTCAATCATTAAGTTTATCAAAAAACATTAGTTAGGTATTAAATCAAAACAATTCAATTATTCAATGAACAAATCATTCAATTAATAAAATTACTCAATCTATGGCTAATATATAATAATATATAATATTCCACAACTATCACACAACGCCGTCTAGTCCCAAACTAAGCAGAGCTTGTGTTATGGGTACTAGACAACTGATAAACCTACTTATATATTTCTAAATACATACATATATAGATAAATTACACCCAGACACAGAACAAATGATCGTGCTCATCACACAAACATTTGTCCTAGGTGGGAATCGAACCCACGACTTCCGGCATAGCAGTCAGAGCCACTAACCACTAGACCAACAGGCCAGTTATCAATATATGGCTTCTTCTTCCTTGTCGGTATCACTCTTGACAGAGTGGTCGTGGTCATCACTTCAGGTGTTGGTGGCAAGCTTCACAACACGCCGCCACTCCTCTCTGTTGGCCGCCTTTCGCGTGCATTCTTGCAGTGATGATGAGCCATTTACTGCCGCTTTAATCTGGTCAGTCCACCTCATAGGCGATCTTCCTCGTGGCCTGGTACCCTTAACCTTTCCCTGGACCACAAGTCGCTCAATAGCCAGAGCGTGGACATATCGAGTTGAAATTAAAACCATAATTACTTAAGTTTGCGGTCCCTTGAAGCTGTAAAAAAATCAAATTACTAAGTTAACGGAAAAAAAATACGGCCGTTTATGTCGCAAAAAACGTATATTTTGACACACAAAGGATCCAAAATTCTAGAGTAGTACCCGTTGACTCAGAATCCTTAATATTTTACATCAAGGACTTATAACACAAGTATAGGAGTAGAGAGTGGAGGACAAGTAAATCTGAAAACAGAAAATTTGTTGTTACGTCACAAATTTTTCTTTTTTTGCGATTTGGAATAAACTTCGAGACTCCAATCAGGAATTGAACTCTTTACATAGGTATGTTTGTACGGAACCCTCAGGGCGCGAGTCCGACTCGCACTTGTCCAGTTTTTTAGATATTATGTGGGTATCATGCAGCACGATGTACTTTTTTTTTATTGTTGTTTGTCCTGTGCGAGTCTCAAATAAATGTTTTCTGTCTTTCTTTCTTTCTTGGCTGTCTTTCAGCAGTTCTGTATATCAATTTTAGTTTTGACTCTATGCTAACAAAATTTGTCTACATTATGATACCATAGCTCTCTAGCAAGAAGCAGTGGTGGCCTAGTGGACACGGCCCTGACTTATGAGTTGTGGGTCGCTGGTTCACACCCAGCCAGGTGCAGTACTTAGTGTAATTTATTTCATCACTACTGCTCTTAAAACGGTGAAGGAAAAAATCGTGAGGAATGTGGAATGAGGAATGTCCTAGGTAAAAAATTTGAAGTCATGTGACATCCACGGGTAGTGTAAAAGTGAAACCCGGGGCCCTGGGACGAAGGCAAAGAAGGAACAGGAGTGGGTTTTTTTTGTCAGTAAAAGTCTGACACTATCTCCCGCTCCGCCCAAGACCGAATTAGATGATTTTCCCACCTAAAAAAAAAGTCATGTGACATCCACTAATCCGCACTGGGTCCACGTGGTGGATTATGGCCCTTTCCCGCTCGTATAGAAGAGGCCTGAGTCCCAGCAGTGGGAACATTATAAGGCTGACATTATACAGCAATAACTTTACAACAATCTGCAATTTAATGTTAATTTTTTTAACTTAGCTTTACACTAAGACTAAAGCTAGAACTACACTGCGCACACGTGTGACACACACGCCGATCTGGGCGCGTCGGTCTCCATACATTTCATATGGAAACTAGACTTGTAGAGCTACACTTGATCCACGCCACACGACGTCGTTCTACGTTCAAATCAGGCGTGTTACACGTGTGCGTCGGTCTAATGTAGTTCTAGCTTAAGTTCTGTATCGTGAGTAGGTACATTCACAAAAAAAAATAAAGTCATATACATAAGACACTCAGTTAAAACGTACTTATTGCCATATTTTTTTTTGGTTGCCGTTTAGGACCTTGATATTAAGATTTCATCATTTTGTTAAGAGGGCCCTTCCAGATCTGTCTATCGTAAATGTGAATGTGGTTAGCTTTTTATTTCATCAAAAGTAATCCAACGCAATGTTTGATTACGTTGTTTTTCCAAGGCAACGTGCCCGTCCGGAGGACACGGTGGAGGTGTGCCCCGCTTGGGCAGAGTAACGCCGTGTCCTCGTGGGGGCGAACGGCGGCGGTGATCTCTCGCGCCGGGCCTTGGTACAGGCCACGGTCCGGAGCGAGGAGGAGTGGCAGGCAGTCGCCTCCTTCTGCGAAGCAGTAATGATAGCAAAGGAGGCGGCCGATCGCGTGAGGCAACGGTCCTCACGCCTCAACCGCCGCCGGGATTCCGATCCCGATTTCCGACCACCGTAGGCGCCGGCTTGCGAACGGCGAGCAATGGGTAGCCCGCCGTCCGACCGTTCGGTAACCATCCGGACCGAGCCCAAGTCGTCGACGCGTCGACGACTTGGGCTCGGTCCGGATGCGGCGCGTATTGTTCTACGCGCGCCTCAGGGAGTTGTCAGCAAATCGTAGGGGCCCAGCAGGGTCGAAGCCTACTGGGGCCACGGGTAGTGTGAAAGCAAAACCCGGGGCCCTGAGATAAAGGCAACGAAGGAACAGGAGTGGGTTTTTAGTCAGTAAAAGTCTGACACTATTTCTCGCTCTGCCCAAGAGTGGGATTTGTCATTAGATGACATCCCCACCTAAAAAAAATGTGTGCGTGTTAGTACACGCACACATTTTTTTACACACTCGTAAGAAGTGAAACTTCTTTATGACGTTATTTTTTAAAAAATAATTAGCCAACTATAGTCAATGTTTACAGCTCTATAAGTCGATGCAATCGCCACCTGGATTTCAAAACTTTTGAAACCCACCTTTGTTCCTTCAGTTGCCCTTTGCGTTCCAAAGCCACGGTAACTTTTAAAACCCACCTTTGTTCCTTCAGTATCCCTTTGCGTTTCAAAGCCACGGTAACTTTTAAAACCCACCTTTGTTCCTTCAGTATCCCTTTGCGTTTCAAAGCCACGGTAACTTTTAAAACACACCTTTGTTCCTTCACTTGCCCTTTGCGTTCCAACGCCATGGTAACTTTCAAAACCCACCTTTGTTCCTTCAGTTGCCCTTTGCGTTCCACAGCCACGGTAACTTTTAAAACACATCTTTGTTCCTTCACTTGCCCTTTGCGTTCCAACGCCATGGTAACTTTCAAAACCCACCTTTGTTCCTTCAGTTGCCCTTTGCGTTCCACAGTCACGGTAACTTTTAAAACACACCTTTGTTCCTTCACTTGCCCTTTGCGTTTCAACGCCATCTTCGAATCACGCGTGGTAGGGATAAGAAAAAGATGGCGCGTAACGGAAAAATGTGACGCGTAACGAAAAAATGTTACACTAAATTTTTTTCCAACCCCGATAAAGAAGTTTCACTTCAAAAAGGCAACGTGATAAAAGCGAGACTATGTCTGAACACTCTGTTGGCATTCGATAATTCCGTCATTCAAACGAATATTTCACAAAGCTTGTTCCAGGAAAAGTGTATTTTTTTTAAACCTATAACAGTTTTTGGAAAAATAAATCGTTATTCAGAATTTTTATTAAATGTGCAAGGTTTTTAAAAATATATTTTCTTTACTTTTTTAATTTATGTGTACGTTATGAAGGGCCAAAGTTCATAAAAAGTAGCAGATTTTCTGAGGTTTTTACTGGACTAGTTTTACACAAATTTATGTTTGATTTCAATAGAAACCTAGATAATATCCACAAGATATCTGTGTTTTAAAATATCTAGAGAAGGTAACTGTAATTGTAATAACGTCATAATCCCGTAAGAGAAAAAAAAAAATGCAAAAAAAAAAAACAAATGAATGAAATGAATGAATGAATCAATGAATGTTGCTCGGGTTACTCTTAAATACCTAATTTTGGCGCGAACTTAGTTTTTGAATGCCTAAACAAAGCTAGTGGGTGGTAAGGTTAATATAATATATGGTTTATATGATTAATACCGTTACATGTTTAAAAGAGACTTTGACCTCCTGTTTCGGTGTTTCGCCTCAGAGTCTAGGAAACACCGGCCTCAACTAGTTAAGTGGGCGAGTAAATGAGTTATTTATACATAATCTATTTGCATAATAAATTAATTTATCCAGCAAAAAACAAGAATTATACTACTAGTACAGATGACTGGTTCATATTATATATTCATAAAAAATTGTGTTTATTTTTAAGCTAAAAATAATACTTACCGCTCATCTACGTAATAACATTTAGCAAAATATTTTGTAATAGGCAATTAAACTTATTTAAAACTGTATCCGGCATGAATTTTACAACATTCTTCATGAAATTTGATTGATTTTGTAGGACGTTGTTGTAATGCAACAACATCCAACAAAATCAATCAAATTTCTTGGCAAATCAGGCACATGGAACCAACACAGAACTTTGTAAAATTCACGCTAGACACATTTTTATCGCGTGGGTAGAGATATCAGACACAACAGGCATCTTTTGTGACATATATAAGGCATTTGATTGCCTAAAACATAAAAAAACCTCTTGACACTTGAGCTTTACGGACTGGGTTAACTAAGGCTTACCTTATTAAACTCATGTTTAAGGTAAATTGTAATAAGTCCAAATAAAAGAATTAAGTTTATTGAATATAAAAATAAAAATGGGGATACCACAGGGCTCGATATTGGTTCCGTTCTTTCTTTAACATTTACTCTAGCTTCTATCCGTGGTTCAGCCTTACTTTTTGACTTAATGTTCTATATCCTCTAGATGGGGCAGAGGGCGTCCATTGTCTTCGATGACGAAAAATCTTAAACTTTACGCTTCACGTCGCTCTAAGTCATTCCATTGCGCGTTGCCTCTACTAACCCGGTGCGAAACTAGGTTTGAAGGTTTTTTTTTTTTTTTCGGGTGGGAAAATCATCTAATGACATCCCCCGCTCTTGGGCGGAGCGAGAGATAGTGTCAGACTTTTACTGACTAAAAACCCACTCCTGTTCCTTCTTTGCCATTTTTCCAGGGCCCCGGGGATCACTTTCGCATCACCCATGGCCACAGTAGGCCTCGACCCTGCTGGGCCCCTACGGTTGCTGACATCTCCCTGAGGCGCGCGTGGAACACTACGCGCCGTCAACGACTTGGGCTCGGTCCGGACAGTTACCGGACGATCGGACGACGAGCCACCCATTGCTCGCTGTCCGCAAGCCCGCGCCTACGGTGGCCGGAAATCGGGATCGGAATCCCGGCGGCGGTTGGGGCGTGAGGACCGTTGCCTCACGCGATCGGCCGCCTCCTTTGCTAGCATTACTGCTTCGCAGAAGGAGGCAACCGCCTGCCACTCCTCCTCACTCCGGACCATGGCCTGTACCAAGGCCCGGCGCGAGAGATCGCTGCCGCCGATCGCCCCCACGAGGACACGGCGGTCCTCTGCCCAAGCAGGGCACACCTCTACCGTATGCTCCACCGTGTCCTCCGGGCGGTCCACACAATGGTGGCACCCAGGCGTCTCTTCTGCACGAATCCGGTGCAGGAACCTCCCGAACTTACCATGTCCGGTGAGGACCTGCGTCATGCGGTAGGTAAGGCCGCCGTGAGGCCTTTCCAGCCACTCCTCAAAGAGGGGACTTATCGCCATAATTGTGGCGTGCCCAATGGAGTACTAGCTGAGTTAACTACTACAATCTGTAGAGAGAGGGCAGAGGGCGTCCATTGTCTTCGATGACGAAAAATCTTAAACTTTACGCTTCACGTCGCTCTACGTCATTCCATTGCGCGTTGCCTCTACTAACCCGGTGCGAAACTAGGTTTGAAGGTGGCGTTATATTTTGCCGTAGTGATTTTAGTTCAACGTTTGCTTGGTTAAGTGATCAGAATCCCTTCACATCGTCTGGCCAATCCATCTCTACGTCCAGGAGTCCATGGCTTTGGCTGAATGCAAAAAGTTATAACATCCCAAGGGAACGTAACCGACTTAATATAAATAGCTCAAATCGATGAATCAATTTGATTAAACCGGATTATTAATGCGAACCTCTCCCTCAACCCTAGAGACAAAAAAAGAGGGAAATGGTTATTGTACAAAAAGACACATATAAGTCGTGTTCTTGCTTACATCAACGCTATCCTTTCAAATGTGTAAGCCTAACTATGTTCAATAATGTTCCAAACATGGCTTACCAACTAATTTTGAAAATGGGAATTGCGCAAAAGATCTTTAATTGATCCCATAAGTTCATTTAGCTAGCATAAGTGCATAGTGAAATTACTACGGAGTTGGTTTTTGAGTAGCGTCTCTGAGGGTGGCTATTGGTGTGACTACACCAAGACACTCCTACTAACTTTCTCCTAGGCAGCTTAGGGTACAATTCCTCCAATAATTCATGGAAAAACAGTTGCTCCTGAACTGTGCGACAAACTGTTCCAACTTTTTGCTTCGATCGACATTTTATTTTGGAATTCGAACCGTCATCCGAATCCAGGTCCTATTTCTAACGCTATGTCCACGCTCAACGCTCTTTTGAACTCTTAACCTGATTGTGATGTGTTCGCGGATGAATGAATAAAGATCTTGTCAGATTGTTTTGAGATGAGTGAATGACTGCCATGTTGTTATATTTTGTGCAAAAAATATGCCTTTAACTTAATGTAAATGACCTTTGTCCGAACACGGCCAACCATTTACAATTGTGTCCAGTAATAACTTTACAGTCAATAATTAAATACATATTTACTTTTCTTGCCTTAGGTTGGGTTGGTAGGCCTTGCATGACAAAAGTTATAACAATATTATGGGTAAAATGTAAAAATAAAAAAATTGTGTCTGTTCAATAAATGGATGTCTCAATAAATGACCGTAATATTACAGTAATGTATAATGAAGGTATCTGATAAACTGCTTCGAAAGTGCTGATGTAGAAACCAGTCTATCAATAAAAAAGAATTAAGAACGCAAAAATATGTTAGAATTTCTTGTTTACAGTAAAATAAAATAAAACTATAACAAAAAATATATATCTGAGATATGAACTTGTATCTTCCTGTGTGGCGGTCTAGTCATGAAACCACTGCGCTACGGTGCTTGTAGATTCCTGACTAAAATAGGCGTTCTTATTGACTGTTTGGCCCTTTATCGATGATAGTGTGGTAATTTTCGACTAAAATACATCGAGATATAAGTACTAACGTACTAGAGAAGCTACGTCAAATAACTGAATTGTCCTATTTTCGTAATTTGAATCTTTAGTTCGCTGCAGCGCTAAAATAATAACAATTCGTCTAAACCGTAACTAATTTACCACAGCGCTAGATTTGCTGCGGAAGTGTATTTATTCTCGGCAAAAAGGTCTTAAGCGCCATGTAAATCACGGTACTTACGCGTTTTCTTCGACAAAGTGCGGCGCGATCGCCGCAGTTGAACGAGACAAAGTAGGAATTTACGGTGTCTTCTCTAGTACGTTAATACTTATATCTCGATGCTAAAATATTAAATTTGTAGCTACATGAAAAAAAATTATAGTATTTTTTTGTTTCGCCGCTTTGATTTTATTGTTTTGATAACTTTTTATAAAAATGTGAAGTAAAAAGGTCGATGATATGTTAAAAATATGATGAAAATTGTTTTATTATTATAATCGAAGTACCATCATATATTATATGCAAAACAGACGACAAAATACTTACAAAAATAATTACCATACCTGGGTATCGAACTCACAGCAAAATGTCGTTCAATACTGACATTTTGGATTATTGCTCACCCCCCATAGCAAATAGCGTGATAATTTATAGCCTATAAGTTGCTCTGAGCTATAAGGATTATGAATGCAAAATTTGAACAGGACGGAAAATAATTTTATCTATCTTTAATATTTTTTCTCTTTTGTTATAATAATAATGTATAGTTAGACTATTAACAGGAAATTTTGAATTGTCAAAATATCTGTCATTAAAAAAAGTGCAGCTAAATTGCACATTCCAAAACATAGATCTTTATGAAGAAGAACGTGAAAGAAACTCCATGGACACTCTTTTAAATTATGAAAAGAGAATTAAAAAAATAGCTGAGGGGTACCACAACTAAAAAGTGTGAAATAAAAACTTTTTACAAAAGAATATAACTAACTTCAATGAAAAAAAAAGTGCAAAAAAAACCTTAATTTCGTCGGTGTTAAATAACGAAGAAACAGAAAAACTATTATAGAAACACCGACTTCCGAAAATTAAGTAATTTTCCACTTTTTTGTGTTTTTTATATCATAAGTGAAATCAATGTGGAGAACATTAGTTTTTTGGTCGGAAAAATTCACACAACACGCGAAGTAATATTTCTTAGCACCTGCACTCATTGAATATTGATTAGGTAAGTATTTAGATAACAAATTATATTGACTTTAATATTTCCAGGAGCTTCCTGTTGACTTATTTAAATTTCGCTGTATTAATTAAGTTGTAATTTTATTATGTGCTTTTATTATTGCTTAGCTATATGAATCATTATCATCATTTCAGCCGAAAGACGTCCACTGTTGGACATAGGTCTCCCCAAGTGTCGCCACAACGAACAGTCCTGTGCATCTCGCATCTATCGCATTCCCACGACTCTCACCAGGTCATAGGTTCTCGTCTACGGCGCGTAGTATTCCACGCGTGCCTCAAGGAGATGTCAGCAAAACCGTAGGGGCCCAGCAGGGTCGAAGCCTACTAAGGCCATGGGTTGTGCGAAAGAGAACCCCGGGCCCTGGAACGAAGGCAAAGAAGGAATTGGGGTGGGTTTTAATCAATAAGTCTAAAAATAAGTTGACACGCCCTCGTGCTCCGCCCATGGGCGGAAGATGTCATTGGGTAATTTCCCACCTAAAAAAAATCCAGGTCATCGGTCCGTCTTGGGCCTTCCAACGCTGTATCTTCAGGTGTGCGGTCGCCCCTCCAGAACTTTTCGTCCCCATCGACCCTTTATTCTACGAGAAACGTGTCCTGCCCACTGCCACTTAAGTTTGGCGATTTTTCGGGCTATGTCGGCGACCTTGATTCTCTAGCGCATATCTTCATTCCTAATGCGATCACGCAAGGTAACTCCGAGCATGACCCTTTCCATGGGTGACTTTAAGCCTTTTAATGAGGCCCATTTAGGCCCATTGTAAGCGACTTTGTTTCAAGTTTCATATGTCATCACTGGCAACACGCACTGGGACTTTATGAATATAGAGGACTAATTTAAGACCTCTTTCACAAGTCTTATTCCCAAAGTCGGTGAAACATGCTTACAAGATGTGATCAAGAATATAAACGACTTCTATATTTGCACAGTACTGAAACATTAACCAGGAATATTTTACGAGTATCTTCCTCACTGGTTGATGGTGAGGAAAATGGCTTGTCCCAACACGGATTTGCCCGACAACCTGTCCTCGCAGGGACGGTGGGATGTGCCGCTCTGCAGTATTATACGGAACAACCTAATGAATACGTCGTCAAGTACTGCTGAGCGTGCGCGTCTGCTGGCTGTAGGGGAATGGGAGTCGGGTTTGTGGCTTCAGGCACTCCCGTCATACACCATAGGCACTATGATGGATGACGCCTTGTTTCGGCTCGCCATCTGTTTACGCTTAGGCGCACCTTGTGTTGCTCCACATTGGTGCCACTGTGGCGAAGCTGTCGACAGCCTCGGACACCATGGCCTGTCCTGCTGCAGGAGCGCAGGCCGTATAGCTGCAATTTTTCGCCGCAGACTTATTGGGAATTACAGTTTTGAGCCGTTTGGGGTCGAAACGCTTGGGTCATGGGGTCCGAGTGCGCGTCTCCTTTTCAAGGAAATTTCACGCCGTCTGATCGACACTTTGCGTGACCAGAGGGCTGGCTCGTTCTTCCAAAGAATTAGCATTGCCATTCAACGTGGCAATGCTGCCAGCCTTCTGGGCACATTTACGGATGACAGCGATGTGGAGGAGTACTTCGACGCCTGAGTGTAATAGGTGTTTTTGTATAGTTAGGTTTAGTATAATAGTATTTATAGTTTTTATGTACATAGTTCGGTTTTAGTATAAATAGTTTAGTTAATATTTAAGTTGTATGTATGTTTACAATAAAGTCATAAACCGGTAAAAAAAAACTTCTATATAAGTATATTTTTTATACAATTATTATTTTATTCAATTATTTTTTGACTCACGACCGTAGTTAGCTCAGGACATCCTGAAGTAGTCTTAGTTAAAGCATTCTCATAACTCACCAGAATGACAACATTATGTCGTATAAAAAACTCCTCGTCCTTGTGTCCTCGTTTTTACAATCATTTAGCACCGTCTAGTCAATATTTGCAGTTCGTTTAACACTATTAAAAAGAAGTGTGTGTTTCTCCAAATCATTTCTGCTATTCGAATTTAATCCATCTTCATTGGAAAGATTGGCCCCCGATAACTATGACAATGTCTACAATATTATCCATGACAAATTTACATTATTTATTATTATTATTCATTTATTCATTTTGTGAACACAGGGTACAATGATCTTGTATAAATAATGTTTGGTCCATCCTATGTTCCGCCGAAAGGAATACAAAGTACCACTACTTTGTATTCCTTTCGGCGGAACTTAAAATGGCGCGCTTATGACGGCGCTATGTTAAAATATACTATCAAAATAAATTAATTGTGAAAATATACAAAACCTCATAAAAAAAGTCAGCAAATGAAAATTGTAAAATTTAAATAAAATAGTACTAAAAGATAAAATAATGTCAGCAATATTACAATCTTCAAAATTAAATTAATTAAAATAATCAAAATGTCATTAAAAATATACTATGTCAACAAAAAATTAAAATTATCAAAATTTACTAACTGTAAAAAATAATTTAAATACAATAATTCCAGAATTTTGATTAATTAGATTTGTCATAAATAATAATAATATAATAATAATAATATTTGTTGATTGTTTTTGTGGTATTATTATTAATGCAACAAGGCATTCTCTACCAGTCAACCTTTAGGTTAAAAAAGACAACACTGTGGTAGGTGTGCACAAAAAACAAATAACAGATACTTCAAACAGAAAAAAGTAAATTATAATAATAATATCGTCTAGCTAACGAAGAGTACCTACTTGCATAGGCATAACCTAGTAGCCTGTAAGCCGTAGTATGGGGTAATTCTGTGGACGTTGTTAAGTCTATAATCCACATTATAGCTCCTTCTTTAGTTTTTATTTTTAATAATTGTATTGATCGCGGTGAGTTTCCTGTTCTAATGAAGAATAGTAAAATAATTCCATTGTTCAAAACGGGTAGTACATCTGACCCCACGAATTACAGACCCATTTCAGTGCTACCCACTTTTAGTAAAATATTTGAGAAACTTATTTTAGAGCAACTACAAAGATTTTTTAACAGACATAAATTATTGCATACCAAACAATTTGGTTTTACAAGGGGTCGTTCAACAACCGATGCCGGTGTTGAACTTTTAGGACATATTTATAATGCATGGGAAGACAAATGCGATGCCCTGGGCATTTTTTGCGATTTGTCAAAGGCCTTCGATTGCGTTCTCCATGAAACATTAATCAGGAAACTACACCATTACGGAATCCGGGACTCCTCCCTGGATCTTCTTACATCTTATCTGAGTGAAAGGATTCAGAGAGTTGATGTAAACGGAAAAAGATCTCCTGGATCTGTAGTTAAAATGGGTGTCCCTCAGGGTTCAATTCTTGGCCCATTTTTGTTTCTTACATATATAAACGATTTACCTTACCTCATAAAGGATAACCATAACATAGTGTTGTTTGCAGACGACACTTCACTTTTGTTTAAACTTAAACGTCAGCAGCCGGTTACTGACGATATAAATATAGCACTTTCAAAAATAGTACACTGGTTTGATGTAAATAACCTTCTTCTTAATGAAAAAAAAACTAAATGTATAAAGTTTACCATGCCTCATGTTAGGCAAGTAGAAACTAGTGTGCTAATAAAAGGTAAAGAGTTGAGTCCTGAAGATAATACAGTGTTCTTGGGCATAACTCTAGATGCTAAGCTGCAGTGGGGCCCACATATAGACAAATTATCAAAAAAACTTAGCTCTGCAGCATACGCTGTTAGACAGATTCGAAATTTAACTGATGTAGAGACTGCCCGTTTAGTTTACTTTAGCTATTTCCATAGTGTCATGTCGTACGGTATTCTACTGTGGGAAAATGCCGCCGAAATACAGTCAATTTTTGTATTGCAAAAAAGGGCTATTCGTGCAATTTATAAATTAAGTCCCAGATACTCCCTCAGAGATAAATTTAAAGAAATCAATATGATGACTGTACCTTCACAGTATATTTACGAGAACATTTTGTATGTACATAAAAATATAAACATGTTTAAAAAATACAGTGATGTTCATAATTTCAATACTAGGAACAAACACAAATTTGTGGTTCCTACAACCAGGCTGAAAAAAATAGGTGGCTCATTTAGATGCCAATGTATACACTTCTATAATAAACTTCCTAGTCATATTCAACAACTAAGCCTTAATAAATTCAAATTATTTGTAAAGCGAAAACTTTGCCAAAAGGCTTTTTATACTATAAAGGACTATGTTGAGGACCAAAAGGCTTGGGATTGACCTGCTCCAGTACGCACTGCAACTGTTGTCTTATTATTATTATTTTTTTCTTTTGTTTTTATTTTTAATTGTGTTTTTTATTATTTATTACAATTCGATATTGTAGATTATTTTTATTTTGCAATTGGACTTTTTTTTTCTATTAATTTTTGACAAAAATGTTTACTTTGCTAAAGTATTACATTTTGTAAACTATATTTTTCTTTTATTATTGTGAACGTGAGGACTATGTTGATTGTTTTTTTTTTTTTCCTTTCAGTAATTTTAATGTATGTCTGGCAATTTGAGTATTTTCTGCGGCCTACCCAAATGTCCTTTCCTTGGTATTGTTCGTCGAGTCGTTGAGCTCCTTAGTAGTCCTGAGTTGAGCTTTACGAATACTGACAAATGCTTGCACTGACTGGACAGGTCCACTCAAATCTGTATGGTTCTTTCTTCAAAAGACCATTTCAGACAAATCTGCATGGTTCTCAGGTGATTTGACCATTACAAATTTACTGTATGGACTTTAAAAGAGACTTTGACCCCTGAGTTTGTTTCGGTGTTTCTTCTCAGGGTAGTCAGCTAGGAAACACCGGCCTCATCTAGTTTAAAAATGACGAAAAAAAAATTGACGTGTAAAAGTGTTTTTTAAACCTATTTACAAAATAAATATCATTTATCATTTATCATTTAGCCAGAATTATTTATCAGCAACTTGCTCTGAAATACTGTCTTGTGGAATCGGAAGTGCCGTACTACAGGTATAAGCCCGACCCAGTTCTTGATAATGGTCATATCACTTTGTACTGGGATAGGTCCATCATCACTAACAGGACTATTGTAGCCAATAAGCCTGATATAGTGGTGGTGGACCAAAGCGAGAGGCGTGCAATGATTTTTGACATTTCCGTTCCACATGACGAGAACCTCGTGAAAGCCGAGAAAGATAAACAAATTAAGTATATTGACTTGGCTCGCGAGGTTGTCGACATGTGGGATGTGGACTTGGCGATCATTCTACCGACAGTCGTCGGGCAATGGCTTAATAGCCAAGAGCCTCGACCACACCTTAGGAGACTCGCGTTAGACGACTGGATCAAAGGCTTGATTCAGAAAGCTGTACTCCTAGCCACGGCTCGTATTTTAAGGAAGTTCTCTGGAGCCCTGACCGCCGGTAGCTTGGACCCTGATCCCGATACCGGTGGCCACTGTTTTTTTTATATTTTTAAATGTTTTTTTTTTGTATGATTTTGTTTAAAAAAATATTTAAAAATGTAATTTATATGTGTTTACAATGAATAAAGGCAAAAATACATATGTATGTTAAAATTATAAACTAATACTTATCATGAAAAATATCAAATCATTAAGAGAACTTAATAACAATTCTGACGAAGACCGAACTAAGGTTGAGAGTGCTTCAAGTAGTAGTTCCGAATTTTACGCTTAAAGGAAAATTTACTTTCTGCTTTAATGATGTCTATGATGTTTTAGCCGACTATCAGTATTTTATATTAAGCTACTGCCTCTTTGGCTTCCACAACCCAGAAACAGGGTTTTTTTTTTTTCTTCTTTGCCTTCGTCCCAGGGCCCCGGGTTTCGCTTTCACACTACCCGTGGCCCCAGTAGGCTTCGACCCTGTTGGGCCCCTACGATTTGCTGACATCTCCCTGAGGCGCGCGTGGAACAATACGCGCCGTCGACGACTTGGGCTCGGTCCGGACGGTCACCGGACGATCGGACGGCGAGCCACCCATTGCTCGCCGTCCGCAAGCCCTCGCCTACGGTGGCCGGAAATCGGGATCGGAATCCCGGCGGCGGGACAATACCATACAACCAGCAGGGCTGGGCAAAATACATGCTTTGCGTTAATTGAAATACAAATTACAAAATACAGTATCGCAAGTAATTAAAATACAAAATATCTTTAAGGTATTTGATATATAAAATACAATATACAGTATTTTAGCTATTTTTAATTGAAATACAAAATACAAATTACATATTAAAAAATAAGTAATCTAGACCAGCATGGGCTGAAAAGTAAAGGAAAACAAGATAAATTAATCAGTAAATCATGTTTCCTTTCATGAACATGTTTCCTTTTAAGGAAGTAATTGAAATACAAATACCAAATACGTATTTGTATTTCAATTACGTATTTTAAATACAAGTAATTCAAATACTGCCCAACCCTGACAACCAGTATGGTACTACTTGTTAAGATTTTCGAACTTCTGACTATCCGTAACGGAAAACTTTATTGTACACTACAATTGCTATATAATGGTTCGGTTGACAGCTGTCGGATTCATACAATGTAGCTACCTATCCTTTTCTCTCATCGTAAGCTGTTGATCCCCGCATTAACGCCGGCGTTCACGCGCCATTGTCTTACTATTGTGTCTCTAATTACGCACTCAAAAGGTGCATATTTTCGTTCTGCTGTCATCTCACCCATGTTATGTAAAAAAGAACTTACCTATATTAATTTATTCCCAGTAACATTTCTGATATACCTCTGTTGCATGTCTTATGCCGAACCGAAAACATATTGGTAATATTAAGTTAAGATAAAGAAATACATTCATTCAGAAAAGTATCGGGAATGGATGATTTGTTTATGGTTCCAAATTCAATTTTTTTTTTTTTGTTGTTGGTAGATTGGCACAACTGTTTTCCATTTTGGCGCGGAGTTTGAGTTGCATCTATATATTTAATACATTGCTGCTTTTAGTTATATCTAGTGTATATTGCGAATTTCATAATGGACAAAAACATCGAACAAAGAGTTTGTCTTAAATTTTGCATCGCCAATGGAATTTCGTGTTCGGTCACAGTCATTGAAAATGTTACAGAAGGCTTACGGTGAATCGAATTTATCAAAAACACGTGCTTATGAGTGGTACAAAGCGTTCAAAAGCGGTCGAGATGAGATGGAAGATTTGCCTCGCTCTAGTAGGCCATCAACGTCTTCAACTGAAGTTAACATCGCAAAAGTGAAGGAAATAGTGACTGAAAATCCTCATTCTACTTTGAGAGAGACAGCCACCGAACTTTCTGTATCTCACGAGTCGATCCGTACCATTTTAACTAATCATTTGGGTATGAAACATGTTACCGCTCGGCTAGTCCCAAAAGACCTGAATTTTCTCCAAAAACTCAATCGCATGAGAGTCGCTGAGGACATGCTAGAACGAGTCAATTCCGACCCAACATTCATGAAACGCATTGTTACTGGTGACGAGACATGGGTTTACGAGTTAGACATGCAAACTAGTCAACAAGCTTCGGAGTGGCGCCTTCCAACTGAACCGAAACCGAAAAAACCACTCCAAAGTCGATCAAAAGTCAAAGTCATGTTGACTGTTTTCTTTGATTATCGCGGTGTTGTGCACTCGGAATTCTTGCCGGAAGGTCAAACGGTAAATAAAGAATATTATTTGAGCGTTATGCGGCATTTAAGAGAGCAAATTCGACGGCAAAGGCCAGATTTGTGGAAAGAAAATTCTTGGATTTTGCAACACGATAATGCGCCTTCGCACAAGGCTATCCATTGTGAACGAATTTTTGACCAAACACTCAACAAATACCATCGAGCAACCACCATATTCACCAGATATGGCTCCAGCTGACTTCTTTCTTTTTCCTAAACTCAAATTACCACTTCGTGGCATCCGTTTTCAATCGGTAGAAGACATAAAGGAGAATTCGCGGCGAGAACTGAACTCATTTCCGGAAACAGCATTTAAAAAATGTTTTGATGATTGGATTATTCGTTGGCGTAAGTGTATCGTTTCCGAAGGAGCATACTTTGAAGGTGATAAAATAAATATGTATGAATAAGAAACATTTTGTGTATTATTGATCTTTTCCCGGTAGGTACTTTCTTGACAGAGTAGTACATACACACAAACACACCCTCACACTCACTTTCACACCATCATACGTGCACACCCTACCCTGCACACTAAGGGCTTCTTAAGTATATAATTGTATTCTTTTTATATTTTTATTTATTTATTTATTAAAACTTTATGAACTAGTAATAAACACTGTACAAAGGCAGACTTAATGCCTTAGGCATTTTCTACCAGTCGAAAGAAAAAAGCCTTAGGGTGGTGCAGAAACAAAACATGGTAGATGCAACAACCAAAAAACTGGGCAAGTGCAAGTCGGACGCGCGCACTGAGGGTTCCGTACAAACTTACCTATGAAAACAGTTCAATTTCCGAATTGAGTTACGAAGATTTTTCCAGATGCAGCTTAATAGTAAAGAAATAGAAAATAAATACAATAACAAATATATACTTTATAGATACGCGTACATGCAAATTAACAACGAAATCATGAGAAACGAATCCAACAAATCAACGCTGTGATGAAACACCAACTTCCTGCGAATGTATTCACGTGCCTTCACCTTAAAAGTGAACCGACTAGACGCCATCCTAATGTATTAATAAGGTATCCTAATGTATTATTTATTTTATTTTATTTATTTATTTAACAATTTATGTACACACACAGAAATAAAAGATTCGAAGAAGGAAGCAGAAAAATAGGTACAAAGGTGGTGCTTATTTCTAATGAAATCTCTTCCAGCACACCTGCGAAAGGAGAGTTGGAAGAAAATAGATAGTAAGATAGGTATGTAGACACCGTGTGTAATAGTAATAGGAAAATAAGTACATGCAAAATAGTTATCAAAAGAATAATATAACATGCAAAAAAAGATATACTATTATAATTATATACATACAGATAGTAAAATAAATATCACAAAAATACATATTAAATAATATAATAAAACTAATACATACCATACTAATATGCTACTATGACGAAAATGTATTAATATTGTTTATGAATCCTATTGTATTTTGTTTTATTTGTTTTTGTGTGTATTTTTCTCTTTATTTTTTTTATATTCATTGGTAACATGAAAATTGCTCAGCTAGCTGATAAAGAAAGTGCGTGACAGCCCCAACACAAGTACTCCTGTAACTTACTGGGGCTGCCTCAATTTATTTATACCTACAATGTTATCCACTGTAGGCGCGGGTTGGCGGACGGCGGGTAATGGATAGCTCGCCATCCGACCGCCGGTAACCGTCCGGACCGAGCCCAAGTCGTCGACGGTGCGTACGCGCGCCTCAAGGAGATGTCAGCAATTGTAGGGGCTCAGCAAGGTCGAAGCCTACTGGAGCCAAGGGTCTGATTCTGAAAGAAAGACTCGGCCCTGGTATGAAAGGCAACGAAGGAACAGGAGTAGGTTTTTAGTCAGTAAACGTCTAACACTATCTCCCGCTCCGCCTAAGTACGGGGGATGTCATAAGATGATTTGCCCAACGAAAAAAGAAATGTCTACAATGTTATAGATGATTTTTTTTTTATGCCACAAGGCAATCAACACTAACTAAACTCAATGTAGTAAGCATAGACAATACAGCTTAATCAGTCTTAGGTATAATGTTCCTACTGCTGGGACCCAGGCCTCCTCTGAAAAAATGTTGAAGAAAATTACCTAATAGAGAAAGTTATATGGTTCTGGTTAAGCATAACAAGCAAAAGATGTACTATCTAGTAACCATTCTGATGATAAATATTTTTTTTAAAATTGTGTTTTAATATAAATTATATCTTTCCGTATTATCATAAGTATTATTACTAACCTTATGTAACTCTCCTTGATAGTACAAGGTTAGATAACACAATCAATACAAAAAAAAACTTTATCAGTTTTGCTCACTTACTCGTACCTAGATGATACGCCGAAATAAAAGCAGAAATCACAACTTAAGAGGGTCCTTTTTCACTCGCCTCTCGTCAACATCGACCATGGTTTAAAAGTTTGTTACTTCACCCAACGCGATGTTTGACGAAAAGCCAACGCGAAAAAAGAGAGATAACGCCTGAAAACTCTGTTAGAATTCGGTAATTCCGTGATTTCCTCGAATATTTTACAAAACTTGTTCCAGGAAATACGTGTTTTTTTTAAACCCTTAAAAGTTTTAGAATAAAATTGTCGTCATTCAGAATCTTGATTAAATTCGCAATGCTTCTATTGTTATACTTTTTTGACATTTTTAATTTTTGAGTAAATGAAATGAAATGTCAAAGTTCATGCAAAATAGCAGATTCTCAGAGGTCTTTACTAGATTAGTTTTACACGAATTTATTGATTTCAATAGAAGCCTAGTTAATATCCACAAGATACCGTGTTTTCAAAACATTTAATGAAATATGTGTAATAAAGTCATAATCGCGTAAAAGCGGTTGTATGAAAAATAGCGAAAATGTATGTCGAGTAGCTGTTACCTATGTTTGGTATGACGGACTAGGTGTACAATTCTTAATCGTGATTCCTCCGACCGAGCACTTATTGTAGGTAGGTATGTGGAATTAGGGGAAAACTTGCTCATCCTTCATTGAAAAAGGAGGATGCTCCGTCCAGCCGGATACTGTTGATTTGAGGAACAGAGTGGACAGTACCTCATTTATTTTTTAATTCATATAAACTAGTGCTTGACTGCGATCCCACTTGATGGTAAGCAGTGATGCAACCGTTGATGGTGCAGCGCACTGGTTTATTAAGAGTCTATTCACTGTAGCTTGAAGATGCCTAAATTATAATCGGGAGGGAAGACCGCAGCAGGCTAATTGTTCCAGTCAGAAAGAGTCCCCATACCAGATATGGGTTGTAGAGGTGATGACGGGCAGGTCAGGTCCACTCTACATTGGACTCCCAATTACACGTCGTACTACGTGACGCCAAAGACCGACGCAGATGGCTAGACACCATCAGTAAGAGGCTGATCCAATGGGAACTTCACGAATTACATTAACGAAGAATACGAAGCTAGGAGGAGGAGAAGAAGGGCAAGTGATAATGTGATCTCACTTCGTCATCATCATCATCATTTCAGCCGAAGGACGTCCACAGTTGGACATAGGCCTCCCCAAGTATCGCCACAACGAACGGTCCTATGCGTCTCGCATCCATCGCATTCCCGCGTCTCTCAACAGGCCTTTGGTCTACCTTGAGGGAGGCCTTCCAACGCTGCGTCTTGCGGTCGCCACTCTAGAACCTTTCGGCCCCACCGACCGTCCATTCTACGAGCTATGTGCCCTGCTCACTGCCACTTAAATTTGGCGATTCTTCAGGCTATGTCAGTGACCTTAGTTCTCCTGCAGATATCTTCATTCCTAATGAAATATGATTAAATATGAATTTCCGAAAACCGCTTTTCTTTCACCTACATCACAAAAGGAAGCCTTGTAAAAATTTTCACGTTCTTACACCCAGTAGTTTCGGCTGCGCGCTGATATGCCAGTCAGTTTCTATTTTTATATATTTAGATTAATCTATATATATAAAAGCGACCACTCACTGATTAATCACGAAATCTCAGAAACTATAACACCTACAAGCTTAAAATTTCAAATATCCGCTAAGAATGAATTCTGACAATCTATTCGGGAGATATCTTTTGTGCGTTTAAGTCATTTGTGGTCGTCGATCTCATCTAGATGAGGAGTAATGACGAGTTACAGACGCACTCGTTGTGCGTAAACTTAAATAATTCATTTCTTAGTCATTTATTGGTCGATTCCAAAATTTTTTTCACTGATTTATTAGTTTTAATCTATATTTTCGGCTCAGCGGCGCGGATTGGCTGGAGCAAGAGACGGAGACTGACTCCGTCTCTGTCCGGGAGATCGCTTCCGCTAAGAGCTGATTTTACGAAACTCCACCCCTAAGGGGGTTAAACGGGGGTTGAAAGTTTGTATGAAACTCTTATTTTCACGCGTGCGTAGCCGCTGGCAGAAGCTAGTGTTATTATATATTTGTGCGATAAAGATAGAAAAGCGGCTTATATGTCCGACACCTAAGAATAGACACAGAATAAGAAATAGTACAAGTACAGAAATTGCACTCCGTGATAGCCAACATACGAATTTAAACCTACTAACAACAGCGATAATGTCCATAATACATTGCACGGCACGGACACGACCTTGATTTTATTAGCCTACTAGATCCAGTGGCGCTCGTAACGAATCAAAATGCACCGTAAGTCCGCGTGACGAGAGTCTCTTTTATTATGCCCGTTATGCGCCTTTGAACAGGCCGCTCTTTTTATAGGGTTAGGACTGGTGTGTTTTTGAAAAATGTGAAATAGGTACTTACGTTTAATATAATCAGATTTTCTAAAATTATATGGTAGATAGGTACCTAATTGATTTCTACCTATTTACTTATATCCATACTTTAAAAAATATGTTTTTAAAAGTCATCTCATAGAAGTGTCAAGAGATTGTTTACATTTAGTTAGGTATCTAAATAAATGAAATAGGTAATTAAAATGAAGTGTATATGACTTTGTTGGTTTTGTATGTGTGTTAGCTTTGCGTTCATATGTAATTTTTAAAAGGTAGGTCGTTTAAGACGTTATTATACATAATAATTAACATTTTGTAAGATATAATTACAATTATGTTGACCTTGCATTAGTAAGGTAGTCACTAGTACTGGGAGGTCTACTATATGGAATGATTTTAAGGTCATTGACTCGTTTACGTGAAAAATGTCGCAAATACTTGAAATAAAAACTCGATAGAATATTCGGTAAAGAATTCAAAAATATTTTTTGTTAGCACGGGTCAAGCGGAAAATCGAACACGCGTGTGACACTCTACCGAAATAAGCCTCGCAAGAGAGGCCGCGGGCGTAGGCAGATTTCTATACCTATAGTTAGAAGTGCGCCAGGCCTGGAATAGATAAGTAATAAAATACCTACATTTAATAATAATCTGATATCTTCGCAATCTGCAATCTTGTCAGCTGATTAGCCATATTAAGGACTAGATATGATATGTTCACGTGGGTTTTTTATCATATATATTTTTTATTTTATGATATCGTTACAAAAGATGCGAACCACCAACAGTTGCTAGCATAACGGTTTCCGAAATGAACACCTTACTCGTTCTCGGGTCCTTATTGACAATAATCTTTTATTTAATATATTTAATATCTAAAAGAAAGTTCGGTTACTGGAAACTCAAGAATGTGCCTTACGCTGAACCTGTACCTCTTCTGGGCAACTACGGAAGATATATTTTGCAACGAGAGTATCCCGGGCAGGTGATACAAAAACTTTGCCAAAAGTTCCCCGGTCAGCCTTATTTCGGAGCCTTCTACGGTACGGAGCCTGTCCTCATAGTACAGAGCCCTGACGTTATCAAGCATGTGTTAACTAAAGATTTCTACTACGTCAATGGCAGGGAAGCAACTAAATACTCGGAAAGTGAAGTTGTCACCCAGACTCTATTCTTCAGTGGCGGCAACAGATGGAAAATAGTTCGACAAAATCTCACACCACTCTTTTCTTCCGCAAAGATGAAGAACATGTACCATTTGATAGAAAAATGTAGCTCCGTCTTCGAAGATATGCTCGATTATGAAACTAAGATATCTGACGTCATTGAAATGAGACAAATAAGTATGAGGTACACCATGGACTGCATATGCTCCGCCGCTTTTGGAGTTGAATCCAACACTATGGGACCAGAAGAGAATAACCCTTTCAGGTTTATGGGAAACGAAATATTCGAAGCTTCAAAGTATCGTGGTTTTAAAATCATATTCAGAGCTATATGGCCTTCCATTTTCTATCGAGTTGGACTTCAAATTTTTCCTTCTACCATTGACCAGTTTTTCTCAAAACTACTAAAAGGTGTTTTCGAAAGCCGAGGCTACAAGCCATCATCGAGAAATGACTTCGTGGATCTAGTGTTAAATTTAAAGAAAGAAGATAGTATAACTGGAGACTGTATTAGTAACGCAAAAACTGGCGCTGATAAGAAGATACAACTGAAGGTCGATGATGACTTGTTGGTAGCTCAGTGCGTACAGTTCTTTGCGGCTGGTTTCGAGACATCGGCATCTACAATGGGCTTCACATTATTTGAGCTCGCGAAGAACCAGGAGGCGCAGCAGAAAGCAGCTGAGGAGGTGGACGACTTTCTACGACGTCACGGGAACAAACTAAACTACGAGTGTGTGCATGAAATGGTTTATTTAGAAGCTTGTATGAATGAGACCCTGCGCAAGTACCCAGTGATAGGAAACCTTACCCGCGAGGTCATGGACGACTATGTTCTCCCTACGGGCCTGAAACTGGACGTGGGTGTACGCGTCCATGTACCAGTCTACCATATGCACTATAATCCTGAATACTTTCCGGAACCTCAGAAGTACAAGCCAGAACGGTTTCTGCCGGAAAATAAGGACAATGTTGAACCCTATACCTTCTTCCCGTTCGGATCAGGCCCCAGAATATGTATTGGTAATTACAATTTACTTACACTTTTTTAAAACCTTATACTTGGTTATCTGTGTTCAAAGAATTGTTTTCTTATAAAAGACACTTGCTCGTATGAGAAACGTGGTGTTAAGTGCTTTCTATTATTATTATTATTCAATAATAGTAGGCTGCTATTAGAGTAGTATTATTATTATTTTTCGACTACATGTCGAGTAAGTTGTATTTTGAATACATTATAGGAGCTTACATTTTTAATGGTCGACGCTAGCATATCTAAAATAGCTATGTCCTTAATTTAGTCTAGATTCCATCTATATAAAAATGATTGTTAAAAAAAAAACTTTAAATTCGGGATTGTTCATAGTACAAAAATTCTTGCAAAATTGTGTCCTTAACAAAATTAGGAACTACCAAATACATATATCACAACTAAAGAAGCATTGAAAAGTGTGTAGGTATTTTTTTTCCATATTTAATTTGAAAATTGGTTTTTCAGGAATGCGTTTCGCGAAGATGCAGGTAATGTCTGGTCTCATAACTATCCTGAAGAAGTATAGAGTAGAACTAGCTGATGGTATGCCGGAGACCCTGATTTTAGATCCAAGAGCAATATTGACGCAACCAAAGGACCAGGGCATCATGTTGAAGATGATCAAACGTGAGGGCTGGGAAGGGAGGAAGTTTGTGCGAACGGGAAACTAGACATAAGACTAGTGGATTCTTCTAATATATACACTACTAGCTTTTGCCAGTGACTTCGCCCGCGTGTTAATAGGTTTCTCCACACAAACTTTGGACCCCCGTTTCTTCCCCTTAGGGGGTGAATTTTGGAAATACCTCTCATAATGCTCGCCTACGTCATAAAAGGAAAGCAATATTTTACGCTCCTAGGCCTTGTAGTTTCGGCTGTGCGTTGATATGTCAGTCAGTTTCTTCTTTTATATAATGGTATAGATATAAGAAAAATACAAGGTTCTCTCTAAAGATAAGAGGTAAAATATATGTTCTCTAATTTAAATAAGTACAGATACAGGGTAATTTTTTTAAGTGGGCCTGTATGTTCTAAACTAAAACTATGAGAAATAGCGGAAAATCCTTGAAGGAATTTCGGCGCCGTGACTGACGTTAAGATGAAGTCAGAACAAAGGAATCGGAGGCGTGGCTGACTCGAGGCAATCGACGAAAGAGAATCAAAACGAAACGGTTGTAACTTGGCTAGGGGGGCTGTACTTTCAGAGATTACCTCCTACAAACTAAAAAACAAACTTAACCTCTTTATACGTATAATATTATTGTAGATATCAGATTACCATCGGCTGTAATTTATAATGAAGGGAAGTATAAAATCCAGGCAAAGCCGCAAGCAGAAGCTGTATATAAATATGATGTATGGTCAACCGTCAAGATGACATATCAAAATTTTCCGTATTTTTCAATTTAAATCAATTTCCTTTGAAAAACTCATCGAAAGAGCTTTAAAATTTAAAAAATGTCTTCGATATGGGATTTGGTACATGTGGAATCCTGGACGAATGCTGGCCTGATGCTATGTAAGCGAGCGTACGTGACCCACCACCACACCGCGCCGCTCCTTTGATGACTACCACTCCACCGGGCATATGATGTTAAAAAATAGCAGATTCTGAACTAATTGACCTCCATTGGTGTAATTGCTGCAAGGCGTTCCGATGTGAGAATAAACGAATAAATAAATAAATAAGAAAGATATAAGGTTCTCTCTAAAGATAAGAGAAGAGGTATATAAATATGTAAAATGTGTGTTCTCTAATGGGTTATTTTGATAATTTTAATAAGTATAATTGTATTAATACATACATACATATCGTTACCGCCAATATATTTATTGCCATTCTATCCAATATTGAGCTTCAAATTGCAAAAAACTTTTAAATATTTGTGTTTCACGAGCTATCCTGAAGCATAATACTTTAAATTCAAAAACACTGAGGTGGTGAATTTAAGAATTAAAGTTTGTTCGTAATTGATGTAGTTAGAAACTAAGCTATTGATGATTACGAATTCTGTTTTCAGTAAAAAAATTGTTAATTGTATCATCTAGTTTTGGATACCCGCTACCTTTTTGTTTTTGTTGAGAAATTATCAAATGACTCCTTCTGCTCTTGCTGGGAGCAGTGGTGGCCGAGTGGTAACGGCCCCAACTTACGATTTGTAGGTTGCGAGTTCAAACCCAGCCAGGCGCATTACTTTGTGAAATTTATTTCATCACCACTGCTCTCAAAACGGTGAAGGAAAAAGAACCAAAAACTCGAAGACATGTGACATCTACCAACCTGCACTGGGCCCGCGTGGTGGATTACGGCCCATTCCCTCTCATATAGAGGAGGCCTGAGTTCCGACAGTGGAAACATTATAAGGCTGACTATGCTATGCTACCTCCTGCTCTGGTTAGAGTGTGATTCCTCTCACTCCATGTCAGACTTTTACTCACTAGTCCCCCCCTGTTCCTTCAATTGCTCTGCGTTCCAGGGCTACGGTAACTCTTCAAAACAATTCTGCAGCTCACAATCAAGCTCAGGGCTTTTGAGAATAGAATAATAAAATAAATAATAATAATAAATGTATTATTTCCAAAAAATATACATAACATAAAATTATTGTAGACCTTGATTGTACTTAAGATTATGTGTTAGTGAGAAACATCTGTGTCCGAACTAGATAATAAAATCCATATTTCAGATATCAGCGCTCTTCCCTAGATCTATGCACACACACACTTTATGCAGAATAGAATAGTAACTTTATTGTATAAACCAAAAGAATGTCAATTTTTGAAAAACTTAAATCTATGGATACAATGGCGGTCTTCTCGCTGACAACAATATCTACTAGACCACCTATTAGGATTTAGGATGGACTAACTTAAAATGAAAAAGAGGGTGGGGGGAAATTAGAATTCCAACGGGCACAATCATCATCATTTCAGCCGAAAGACGTCCACTGTTAGACATAGGCCTCCCTAGGTGTCGCCACAATGAACGGTCCTGTGCGTCTCGCATCCATCGAACTCCCGCAACCGTTACCAAGTCATCGGTCCACCTTGTAGGAGACCTTCCAACGCTACGTACTTCCAACGGTACGTGGTCGCCATTCCAGAATCTTTTGGCCCCTACGGCCATCCGTTCTGTGAGCAATGTGCCCTGCAAATTTACCACTTAATTTTGGCGATTCTTCGTGCTGTGTCGGTAACCTTGGTTCTCTTGCGGATATCCTCATTCCTGATTCGATCACGCAAGTAAACTCTGAGCATAGCCCTTTCCATTGCACTTTGGGTGAGTAAGTATTCTTATGAGGCCCATTGTAAGCGACCACGGGCACAATACTTGTAAGCAGTTGTAACTAAACAAAACAATCAAGTAAGCGATATGTTTTCAACAATCTACACTTATCTTAGACAGTTAATTATGGTTACATAACTATAATCACAGTTGTGGTGATTATCTTAGTGTTATGAAGTGGTGTTTTTCATTTGTATTTCAATTAAAAATAAATGTATATTATTTACCGTTTGAAGTACAATGTTTAATTATGACTTTTAGTTATTTCCTGTGGAAGCAAAACGTTGCTACAGTCAAAGAATAATTGGACCTAAACTAGGCTGAGCACATTAGTCGCATGACCACCGGAAGAGCTATTGGCTATAATAACCCCAAAATGATGTTGACTAGAAAAAATTTAGTCAAAAACCCTAGAATTATTTTGAAGAAATTGACCCACAGATCTTATATGACTGGGAAAAATGTCGAGAAAGAGGAAAGGGCCTACAGTCAAACAGGGTGAATAGAAACGCAGGGGTGAATAGGAACAAAAGTTTGAAGGAGATCTTCGCGTTAATTAACAATTTTTCCCAGCATTTAAGTACTGTTATTTATTCATTAATTGTAATAAAAATTGATGTTTTGATAGAAATCAATTATATAAATATATACCAATGTGAAAAACCTAACCAAAGTTTTGTTCCTATTCACCCCGTTTGACGTACTTGCCCATACAGGGGCGCCGACTCCGTGGGTGCTCGGGGGCTCGAGCACTGAGAAATAAGCAGTGGGTGCCGAGCACCTCTGAGAATAGACAACAAGAGACAGATCAGTAATCGCCTTTTAGGTTAAGTATAAATTATAATATTTCTTGATAATAAAAACTAGTTAATTTTTATATAATGGTTTCATTTTATATTTTTATCAAACATAATTAGTAATTAAGTACGCAGTATATAATTAGGACATTTATTTATTTGTCGGTCGATCAGTGTGCATTTCTCTTCTCATACTTCGCAACTTTTTCGAGTCCATCAAATGAGCATGAGCAACCATGAGGTTTTCTGAAAGCGGGCGCCCCTGTGCCCATACATTGCGTAACTGAAATTCAAAATCTTGCATCGCGGTATTACAGTCCTCCATGCGATTAGAACATAATATATATATTTAGTTTTTTTTTAAACCTATTTACAAAATAAATAACATTTATCATTTATCACAACAGTCTGAAATCTACTATCGGCCAGTAGCCCACCAGACACAAAACCCGTCTGGTTGGACACTTTATTCCACATTTTCTTTTTAATTCTTGATAGGTTCGCGCTTGACCGCTATCTCACTTGATGGAAAGCGACGATGCGGTCGACGATGGAGCGCGCTTACCTAGAAGTAACCTATTCACTCTTGACTTAAAGATTCCCGGGTTGTAGCCATCAGGAAACACAGATTCCGGCAAGGAATTCCACTCCTTAGCTGTACGCACAATGAATGTGTTTCCATAACGTTTTGTGCGTATAGGTGGGATGTCCACCATGTACATACTCAAAACAGCCATTTAAAATGGTGTAATTATTAAATCCTGATTCGATCACGCAAGGAAACTCCGATCATAGCCCTTTCCATTGCCCTTTGGGTGACTGATGAAGCCCATTGTGAGCGACCACGTTTCACAATGGCAACACGCACTGGTCTTTGTTGCACGCACTGGGCAGTGTTGGAAGGCCTCCTACTAGGTGGACCGATGACCTGGTAAGGGTACGGGAATCCGATGGATGCGAGACGCACGGAACCGTTCACTGTGGCGACACTTGGGGGAGGCCTATGTCCAACAGTGGACGTCTTTTTGCTGAAATGATGATGATGATGATGATGAATTATTAAATCTTATGGGAGGCCTTCTTTTGGCCATTTTTTGAGCTTTACTAACTCGAATATATAAGTGGCTATATTTTTTGTTATTGCAAAAACAGAGACTAATCGCTTAATTGTATAACATACAAAAACATAATTGATAAGTTATTTTTTACAACGGCCCGATAAAAAATATATACTTATATAATAATTATCAAATCACGTGACGCAACACGTGAATTGATTAATCGAACAATGTAAACTGATGATATTATTCCGCCAAGCCCGTTCCATCATCGGACCATCAGACATACGGCGGTGCACCACCGCTACTTGGTGGACATCCCACCCATACGCACAAAACGTTTTGGTAACACATCCAGAGTAAATATAGCTGCGAGCTTGCGGACGGCGAGCAATGGGTAGCTTGCCGTCTAACCGTCCGGACCGAATCCAAGTCGTCGATGGCGCGTACTGTTCCACGCGCGCCTCAAGGAGATGTCAGTAAACCGTAGGGGCCCAGCAGGGTCGAAGCCTACTGGGGCCAAGAGTCTACTTCTGAAAGGAAGACTCGGCCCTGGTATGAAAGGCAACGAAGGAACAGGAGTGGGTTTTTAGTCAGTAAAAGTCTATGGCGGGAGATGTCATCGGATGATATTCCCACTTACAAAAAAAAAAGAGTGTGTATAGTTAAGGAGTGGAATTCCCTGCTGGAGTCTGTGTTTCCTAATAGAACTAAGCTACAACATGGGGATCTTTAAGTCAAGAGTGAAAAGGTTGTTTCCACGATGAAGCAAGCTTACCTACTACTTTTATTACATTTTTACCCGACTGCAAAAAGGGAGACAAAACAAATAAAACATTCTAATAAGGAACATATTGACTGCAACAGTCGGGACCCATCTCTCGTCTATAATATGTTCCTTATTAAAATTTATTATTTGTTTTAATTTATGTGTTAATTAATGCAATTAACTACGCTACTGGACTGAACTTTTTTTTCTTTTCAGTTTTTATTTAAAGTATTTTTTTAATTACATGCATTTCATCCCTCCTCATCACGTGGTCATAACCTTGACAGACGTGTTCATATCTCAATTTATTCGGGGATAGAAACAATGGGAGAATGAAAACCTCACTCAAGTGTACTCCTTGGCGTTTCCGTTACATTCAAATACGATGCCGACATACTTACCTTCATTGTATAACTTTGAACTACTTCATTACATTATGGAAGACGTTTCTTAAGATAGGGCAAAAACGCCCTCGGGCTAGGTGGAGTTGAATTGTTAGCAGGGGGCTGGTAGCAGCTTCATAAAGTCCAATCGGGATGAAAGGTGAGCGATTTAAGGCGTATGGTCTCTTGAACATCTAGCCAGCTGCGCCCGGATAAAGCCCCGCTGACTTTTAAATCCATTTTCTTTGCGAAATATTGATTGACTTACTGCTATGCACATTCTGAAGAACACTTAACCAGTTTTTTTTTGTGCAAACATATTTCTAAAGATCAAAGTCGTTTGAAAAGGGTAGGGAAAACAAACGAAAAAATATCATATTCCAAATTTTTTTTTTGACGAAAGTATTAATCGTACGAAAAAATCATATGTTGATAATATTGTACATGAATCTATCATAAACATATATTTTTTCAAATCTATTAACCCAGCCGTTACCGAGGAGAAGGGTTCAGAAAGTCACTGTTATAAGGCACTGCTCGGGCACTAGAGCCTTATGAGACTTACATCCAGCAATGGATTGTAATAGACTGACTAGCTTGACCCGTAAGACTATTCAATAAAAAAAATATTATTATTCCGTTTATTCATTAATGTAACATTTAAATTATATTTTTAAATATTTCAATAAAAAAACATTTAAAAATATAAAAAACAGTGTCCCACCGGTATCGGGAACAGGGTCCAAGCTACCGGTGGTCAGGGCTCCAGAGAAAGTAACCTCCTGACAATACGAGCCGTGTCCAGGAATACTGTTTTCTGGACGGATATGTCAACAATCATTGTACGCCTCTCTCTTCGGTCCACCATCACTATATCAGGCTTATTGGCTACAATAGTCCTATTAGTGATGATGGACCGGTCCCAGTACAGCGTGATATCGCCATTATCGAGAACTGGGTCGGGCACATACCTGTAGTATGGCACCTCCGATTCCACAAGAGAGTAATTCAGAGCAAGTTGCTGATGGATAATCCTGGCTACCAGGTTGTGTCTATGCAAGTATTTCCCGATAGCTAGACGAGAACAACCATATTATTATTATTACTAACTAAGATGCCAACGGAAGTATGATGTCCCCAACCCCTGGAATTAAGTCCCGTTCCCGCGGAAATATAAAAGTAGCTAAAGTTACCTAATATAACATTAGTTAACTAAATGGAAAAAAGCTAGGGACATGATGATATCCCAATGAAAGTCCCGTCAAATTTTGTTCAAACGTTTTGAAGACGTAATCTGTCTGTACTATACACGTTTTATTTTCAGTCTGCTTATTAGTGAGTGGTTACCGAGAACTTACGTAAAAGATAGTGTACGTTACTTCATGTTAGTAAAAAAACATAAAAAACTAGGCAAGTGCGAGTCGGACTCGCGTGCGGAGGATTCTGTACACTTACCTATGTAAATAGTTCAATTCCCGAATGAGTCTCGAAGATTTTTCCGAATCGAAAAATAAAGTTTTTTTTGTGACTAACAAGAAATTTAATATTATCAGATGTATTCCTATATCTGTGCTATAAGACCTCGCTTCATGCCAAATTTCAGGATTCTGAGTCAACAGGAAGTAAGCTATGAATTTTCCCTTAAGAGTGTCAAAATACACGTTTTTTGCAACAAAAACGGCCGTATCTTTTTTTTCGTTAACTTAGAAGTTCGATTTTTTTTTTACAGCTTCAAGGGACCGCAGATTTAAGTATATGGTTTTAATTTCAACTCGATACCTCCTCAGACAGACAGACGGACATCAAAGTGATCCTATAAAGGTTCCGTTTTTTCCTTTTGAGGTACGGAACCAAAGCTGTACCAAACCAATTTGTGCGTATGGGTAGGATGTCTGTACCGGTGGCGCATCGTAGTACGACTGGCAGTCCGATGATGGAACGGGCTTGATGCAAGTCTTTATACGTATTTTTGTATAACTGATCTTCTGTTTTTTCTACGTTAAGATACCAAGAGTTTATTGTAGCGAGGTTGCGGTCCGAACCTCCTCGACTAAATACGGCAAGGTTACGAAGTTTGCAGGGAGTGCCTGTCACACTTCTTCCATTCAAGTGACAGGCACTTGGATGGAAGAAGTGTGGGCCGCCGAGGCAAGTGACTGAGATGCGACCTTCTTGAGGCCTGCACTTCTTTAAATAAAGAGATTTTATTTATTAAAACTTTATGCACTAGTAAACACTGTACAAAGGTGGAATTAATGCCTTAGGCATTTTCTACCAGTCGACCTTAGGGTGGTTCAGAAACCTAACATGGTAGGTGCAACTACCAAAACAAAAAACCAAAAATAAAGTAGTACCAAGTCTAAAAATTTGCTTAAATACTTTGTGTTATGAACTTGTGACACTAAGGACGATAATCATGATTTTACTACGTATGCAGTGGAGATACTTATAAGAAAGCATATCTATGAGCTATTCTTCTCAACACAGAATTATTAAATATTAAATCATCTCCATTAGAATCGGTTAACTATATAAATAATTATTTTGCCAATATTGGTAAAAACCTTGCACTGAAAGTCCAACCAAGTATAAGACGTAATCAGCGGGATCGTCATCTCTCTCCAACGCGTCAACCTAACTCATTTGTACTGCTGGACACGTATATAAGTGAAGTTAACCTTATCCTCGGGAGTCTTAAGACCGGCAGTGCACCTGGATGGGACAACGTTTCAACTAATTATTTGAAGTACATACGCAAGGATGTTGTTCCCGTTATTACTCATCTCGCCAACCTTTGTTTTAGTCAAGGAATCTTTCCTGCGGCTTTAAAGCAGGCTATCATTACGCCAGTATATAAGTCTGGAGACAGAGACGATGTCGGCAACTATAGGCCTATATCTGTCCTACCTGCAATTTCCAAAATAATTGAAAAACTTATTAATATAAGGTTACTTAAATATCTTAATGATTTTGAAATACTATCTGATTCTCAATTTGGCTTCCGGCATGGTATGTCTACCGAGAATGCAGTTGCGGCGCTTAGTGAGCTAATTACCGAACAACTTGATAGCGGCAAGAAATGTGTAACTGCTTTCCTAGATTTAAAAAAGGCCTTCGATACCGTCTCTGTCCCACTCTTAGCAAATAAGCTAGAAGCTATTGGAGTTCGTGGGCTGCCGTTGAATCTTCTCAAAGATTATCTCAGCAATCGAAAGCAAAGGGTTAGAGTGGGTCAGTATATTAGTGGGGACACGGCAGTGTCTTACGGAGTCCCTCAAGGGAGCGTATTGGGGCCCACTTTGTTCCTTATTTATGTGAACGAACTCTGTAACATGCGTATTGCAAACGCAAGAATTTTTTCGTACGCTGACGACACTGCAGTAGTGTTCACGGGTAACTCTTGGCGAGACGTTCAGCTTAGCGCAGAATTGGGATTATCTGATATTGCTGAATGGCTGGGACGAAATTTGCTCACACTGAACATATCTAAAACTAACTACATATGTTTCAGTGTGAGCAATCGTACACAACCCGGTATTGATTTTAAACTTAAAGTTCACCTATGCGATGCTGGAAGACACTCAAACTGCAGCTGCTCAACCATAAACAGTAACTCATATCAAATATTTGGGTATTATCGTCGATCATAGATTATCTTGGCATCCCCACATTGATCAAGTTGCTAACAGAATCAGAAAATTAAGCTGGATTTTCAGGACACTTAGACATATTATACCTATAAATGTATGTACTCCCTCAGGCAGGAACAAAAACTTCCTAAATATGATATATTTAGCGCTTGCACAATCAGTATTGCTATACTGCATCCCTATTTGGGGGGGGGGGGCTTCAAAAACAAAATTTTTAGAATTAGAGCGAGCACAACGGGCTCTCATTAAGTGCATGTATTTTAAAAAACGGAGATATTGTACTGAAAAACTTTACCAAATCAGTAACCTTCTAACGGTCCGGAAGCTTTACATTACTCAAGTTGTTCTCACAACTCATAAATCACTAACCTATGACCCCAGAGTATTGGCTAGAAGAAGAAAAGACATTATATTAAAAACTAGCGACCCGCCCCGGCTTCGCACGGGTGCAATGCTGATCACTTCATAGTATAAAACTAAGTTGCTTTCCGCTGTTTGTCCCTATCTACGCTTAGATCAGACAGCACCTATCATCCACAGTGCAGTCGCGCATTTTAAACTTCTTCGGCAATGTATCTCGTGGTGGTAATGACTCCATAGAGCGTCTCGTAATGCAGGGCAAAGTTGAGGGCACCAGGCCACGTGGTAGATCACTAATGAGATGGACAGACCAGATCAAGGCCGCAACTAAGTGCTCGGTTTATGAATGTACTCGAAAAACTTGCAGTCCGCGATGAATGATGATGATCACTCATCGTGATTCACAGTGATGACCACGACCGCTCTGGTAAGAGTGTACCGACTGAGAAGAAGAAGATCTTTAAAACTACGCAACGGGTTTTGATGCGGTTTTGATCAGCATTGCACCCGTGCGAAGCCGGGGCGGGTCGTCAGTACTAATCATACTACAGAATGTCTTTATATACAACGTTCACAGCTTTTTTTTGTCATTAGATAATACAAACAGGTTTTCTTTTGAGGTTACTCTTGAAAGAGCGACATATCATTGGCCATGTGAAAAACACTCAACGATCACTAACGTTGAAACGTTGAAAGTTTGACCCTGCGGTTTATTATTGTTCATTGCAAAAGATATCTTTACTTGCCACTGTGTGGACCGCCCGGAGGACACGATGGAGCACACGGTGGAGGTGTGCCCAGCTTGGGCAGAGCAACGCCGTGTCCTCATGGGGGCCGATCGGCGGTGGTGAACCCTTGCGCCGGGTCTTGGTACAGAACATGGTCCGGAGCGAGGAGGAGTGGCAGGCGGTCGCCTCCTTCTGCGAAGCAGTAATGCTGGCAAAGGAGGCGGCCGATCGCGTGAGGCAACGGTCCTCACGCCCCAACCGCCGTCGGGATTCCGATCCCGATTTCCGGCCACCGTAGGCGCGGGCTTCCGGACGGCGACCGTCCGGTAACCATCCGGAAAGAGCCCAAGTCGTTGACGGCGCTTAGTGTTCCACGCGCGCCTCAGGGAGATGTTAGCAAATCGTAGGGGCCCAGCAGGGTCAAAGCCTACTGGGGCCACGGGTAGTGTGGAAGTGAAACCTGGGGCCCTGGGACGAAGGCAAAGAAGGAACAGGAGTGGTTTAGTAGTTAGTTTTAGCTTTTAGTCAGTAAAAGTTTGAAACTATCTCCCGCTCCGCCCAAGAGCGTGACTTGTCATTAGACGATTTTCCCACCTAAAAAAAAACATTCCAAAGCGTAGATCTCTATGGAGAAGAATGTGCAAGAAACTCCATGGGCACACATCTTCTCCGGTACCACATCCGGTGAGTATTGTGCACTCTATTATGACAGTTTTTAGTGATTTTACCAGCAAACGCGTGCCATTGCATAGTTTAGATGGATTCAGGTTTTTTAAAAAACCTATTTTCAACGCCATTTTATGAGGAGGGTTCAAAGAATTAAGAAATTCTGTAGGAAAAAAACTTTTCACAAAAAAAAAAAATAACCGGCTTCACTATAAAAAGCGGGCAAGTGCGAGTCGGATTCATGCACTGAGGGTTCCGTAAAAACTTAGGTTACCTAACCTAACCTACCTATGAAAACAGTTCAATTCCAAAATTAAGTAACGAAGATTTTTCCGAATCGCAAAAGACGTTACTACAAATTTACAGTTTTCAATTTTTTTTCCTATACTTGTGCTATTAGACCTTGCTTCATGGCAAATTTCAGGATTCTAGGTCAACGGGAAGTACCCTATGAATTTTGATTCCCTTGAGAGCGTCGAAATATACGTTTTTTGCGACATAAACGTTTGTATCTTTTTTTGTTAGCTTAGAAGTTTGATTTTTTCACAGCTTCAAGGGACCGCAGACCTGAGTATATGGTTTTAATTTCAACTCGATACCTCTACGCGTTTCCGAGATAAAGGGTCTTGACCAGACATACCCACAGACCGACCGACTATCAACAAAGTGATCCTATAAGGGTTCCGTTTTTTCCTTTTTAGGTACGGAACCCTAAAAACAAAACACTAAAACGATCAATATAACTTTAATTTTGGAAGTCAGTGTTCCTGATATTGTCTACTTGTTATTTAACACTGACTTCCGAAATTAAAGATCGTTTTAGTGTTTTTTTTTTTGTGGTGAAGTTGGTTATTGTTTTTTTTTTTTGTAAAAAAAATTTTATTTCACACTTTTTAGTTGTGATACATTTATAGCCAGAGTACCTATTTCTCATGACAATTCGATTTAAGCCAAACACTGTTAAGATACATTATTTTATTATGAAGTCCCCATCCACCTCCCAGTTCCATCATCAGGTCAGTTCGATAGTACCTTATAGCCAAAGTGCATCTGATGACAATTCTAATAAGCCAAAACACGGCTAGGTTGCATTAATTAATTACGGAGTTCCAGTGCCTATCTTCCAGCTCCATCATCATCATCAGATCACTTTGATGCTACCATTTTCAACATACTCGTAATCGTAACTATTCAGAACCATTTATTTATATGCATTGTCATAGTTACTTCTATCTTCATTGTGATATCTATGTAGGGGTGAAGTTTCATTGGCCATTTCTGGTCTTTTTCATCAGTTCCACTTCATCAAATGTTACTTTTTGACTGTAAATGCTTAAGTTCTCGATGAAAATACTAAAATCATTATATAGTTGCCTAGAATATTTGAGGAGTTCCCTCGATTCCTTATGGATCCCATCATCAGAACTGGATTTTGAAAAACATAGGACCAATCTGGAAGCATATCCTATTAGGGAAAAAAAAATTTTGCAAGTCGGTCCATAAACGACGCGAGTTCTGAGGTAACAAACGTAGAATCAAGTTATTTACCGCAACCGCTATGTCCCTGCATTTTAAATCTGTAATATCTTCGATAATATTCATTTAAATTACACGCTACAAAGGGCTATATTGATCTATATTAAATGCACAATTTATTTAAGATACTTAATTGGATAAAGATTAACGCTGTATTGCTTAAAATCGTTTCGTAAATAAGCCATTATTTCTCGTAAAAAGTAAAAGATAAAAAAATGGTTATTGTGGGTTATCCCTAAGAGATGGACATATACCATCGCGGACTTTTTTGTAGACCTTTTTTAGGTGAACAATACTGTAGTACACTATTTTGATATATCTCGTGGAGTTCAGCCAGCGTTTGCAATGTAAGCGCAGAAAAATGTGTTTATTTACGACATCACATTAGAAACCTCTAAAATCATCAGTGTTCCTCTATTATATTGTGCATGTATCATACACATAAACCTTCCTCTTGAATCATTCTATCTATTAAAAAAAACCTCATCAAAATCCGTTGCGTATTTCTAAAGATCTAAGCATACATAGGGACAGACAGACACGAAAAGCGACTTTATTTTATACTATGTAGTGATACCACAAACAAAAACACGATTTGCTAGTATTCAACTTTGTAAACGATCTGCTCAGCTTTATAATGCTATTAATAAACACGTTTACATCTACCCTAAGAATTGTTATGAATGCAAAAATACACTAACGGATTGGATAGGAAAGCTAACCTATGGTGAGGCTGAATCACTTCTACAACAGACATACTAATACTATACACCTTCACATACATACACACACACACTCATTACACACACCCACATACACTCATTACACACACCCACCCTCATTCACTCAATTCACTTTGTTTTAATTATGTACTCGTATTGTATAGTTTACACTTCTTGTTTTTGAAGGAGCGGAGTCTCCTAATACAGGCATCTTTTGCTTAAAAGGAGGCTCCAATCTCAAATTTGTTGTACGTATAAGGTTATCAAATAAACTATTATTATTATTATTATTCGTTTATTCATAATTATAACATGTAAATTATATTTTTAAATATTTCAATAAAAAAAATAAAAAAAACATTTAAAAATATAAAAAACAGTGTCCCACCGGTATCGGGAACAGGGTCCAAGCTACCGGCGGTCAGGGCTCCAGAGAAAGGAACCTCCTGACAATACGAGCCGTGTCCAGGAGTACCGCTTTCTGGATCAAGCCCTTGATCCAGCCGCCTAACGCGAGCCTCCTAAGGTGTTGGTCGAGGCTCTTAGCTATTAAGTCATTGGCTGACACGACTATCGGTACAATGATCGCCGAGTCTACATCCCACATGTCGACAACCTCGCGAGCCAAATCAATATACTTGATTTGTTTGTCTTTCTCGGCTTTCACGAGGTTCTCGTCATGCGGAACGGATATGTCAACAATCATTGTACGCCTCTCTCTTCGGTCCACCACCACTATATCAGGCTTATTGGCTACAATAGTCCTGTCAGTGATGATGGACCGGTCCCAGTACAGCGTAATATCGCCATTATCGAGAACTGGGTCGGGCACATACCTGTAGTATGGCACCTCCGATTCCACAAGAGAGTAATTCAGAGCAAGTTGCTGATGGATAATCCTGGCTACAAGGTTGTGTCTATGCAAGTATTCCCCGTTAGCTAGACGAGAACAACCAGAGATAATGTGGCGGATTGATTCACCCGGTCGGTGACATGCCCGACAGATGTCAACCGTGCCGTCCTTCACAATAAATCTCCGGTAGTTATTCGTCATGATAACTTCGTCCATAATTGCACAGACAAAACCTTCGGTTTCCCCAAAGAGGTCACCGACGCGCAGCCAGGCTACGGACGCTAGTTGATCTACATCGGGCCCATGAAGGGCCCGGAAAAAGTGTCCGTGGAATTCCTTACTCTGCCATACTTCCCTGCGATCGTTAGTGTCAAGCACTACAGGTTTGCGCCAGCTCTCGTTAGCCAAGGAGAGCGGGGTGAGTCCCTTGTCCACTGCTACTACATCACGATGCATACCCACGTCGGCGGTTAGGAAATATTCCCTGAGACTGCATACCTCGCGATTGTGCAGGGTCTTAGCATTTAAAAAGCCTCGACCCCCACACTTCCGCGGGATATACAGTCTCATGACCGACGATCGTGGGTGATGCATTCGGTATGCAGTCAGCAGTGTACGGACCCGCCTATCCAGGGCATCAAGTTCCGTTTGAGTCCATTTGAGCACGCCGAAAGAGTACATCAATACCGGCATGACCCAACCGTTGAAGGCGCGTACCTTGTTTCCGCCTGAAAGAAGGCTATTGAATACCTTCTTCAGGCGTCCAAAGAAACGCTCCCTCAACGTTTGCTTCATGTCAGTAGCATTGATGCCTAACGCTTCCGACATACCCAAATACTTATAGGTTTCGGTTGGAGAGAGAGATCTCAAGTTTATGGAATCCGAGAGTTGGGTACCCACGGATTCCACAATCTCCCCTCTCTTTACATGCATGACTGCACATTTATCCACACCAAACTCCATCCTGATGGCACTACTGAAGGTTTCAGTTACCTTCAGTAGCTCCATCAGTTGCAGATTGTTGGGGGCAAAAAGTTTCAAGTCATCCATGTAGAGGAGGTGAGATATAACCTGACCACCTCTCTTCAACCGATAGCCTAGGCCTGAATTCTCCAGCAGTGTGCTTAGAGGATTCAAGGCCAGGCAGAACCAAAGCGGACTCAAACTGTCACCCTGGAATATACCTCGCTCGATCCTTACCGGTTCGCTGTTCCTCTGGATTTGTCGACATCCTGGATAGCGAAGGACCGTCCTCCATTGCCTCATACATGACATCAGGAAGGTGCGTAATGTTGTATCAATTTTGTATAATTCTAGCACCCTCATGAGCCATGTATGAGGAACTGAGTCGTAGGCCTTCTTATAGTCTATCCAACATGTCGACAGATCCTTTCGGGAACGCCGAACCTGTTGGCTAATGGCCATATCGATGAGGAGTAGCTCCTTAGTACCGCGGGACCCATTCCTACATCCATTTTGAGAGGCAGACATGATAGCGTTATTATCTACATGGTGGTTAATCTTTGCTCTCAAAATGGATGTAAGAACCTTATAGACTGTCGGCAGACACGTAATCGGTCGATAGTTTTTGGGTTCCGCGGTGCTACCAGATTTGTGGAGCAGGTGGGTAACTCCTGTTGTAAGAAACTCAGGTAACGAGCCAGACTCCAAGGCGGTCTGATACTGAGATGCCAAACGAGCGTTTGAGATTTTCATAATTCCGAATGGTTCAAAATTCCGAATATAACATCTCCGACTTATCATTACTCCTATTTTTATAATTCCTAAATTTCAATTTTCTTAAAGTTTATAATTACTATTCTCAAAATACCGAGTTTCAATAGATCGAATAACAAAAAGTCCGACTTAATGATAATTCGAAACATCAAAAATACGAATTCCGATTATTAAAATACCGATTAATATAATTCCGAAATAATAACGCCTTGTAAAACGGTATAGCAAGACAAATAAACACATAATTGCTCATCAGAGAGAAGTGTAATATTATGTATAGTATGAGGGGGTAGAATTAAAAAACTAATGACCGATGCGTTTTCCTACTCATAATTGCATAGATTGTTTACAGTTATTATCCTTGTGTATATATATCCTATAAAGTAATTAATTAGGTATCATACTGCTTGTTTTACCATATACTGTGCAATAAAAATATTATGTTTCCCTGGTCACAATTCTTACCTAACATAACCTAAATGATTCACCAACAATAGAGGGGATCTGGCACTCGACTCGCCTTCGCGCTTTATAGTCATAGTTCTAACCTAACCTAACCTAAGTGATTCATCAATAATACAGGGGATTTGTAGCATGCAAGCAGGCATGCAGCGTTCAAGCTGACATGCAGCATGCAAGCAAGCATGCGACATGCAAGCAGGCATGCAACGTGCAAGCAAGCATGCAACATGCAAGCAGGCATGCAGCATGAAACCAGGCATGCAAGCAGGCATGCAACATGCAGCAAGCATTGTTTCTGTCACGGCTCTGGCGCTGCGGGGTTTGGGTGGCCCCACGCGAGCTTATCGTCGCAAATGGTTTTAACGCTCACCACCGTAGTTTCGGCTTGCCGGCTACGCCGGCCAGCCTCAGCCGCGGCGGCGGGCCTCCAAACCACCTGCTCCTGAGCTCGCGAGCCGCCCCACCCCTTCGCGCCTACGCGGGTTTAAATTACACTCTAGGGGTAGGGCAGACAATACTGCGGGAAGTCGGTTTGACAGCGATTCGTTTCTGTCACTAAATTTTGTAGCACAACATTTTGACTTTTAGTTTATTCGAAGTATTGAAAATCGGAATATCGTTTTTCGGACCGAGAGAACCCTTCGAGCTTTTGATTCTTCGAACGTATGAAAATCGGAAAAGTAACATATCGCATTTACGACTTTCGTTAAAATAAATTTCGTGATTTTTAATAATAGACATTATAATTCTTAGGTATTATGAAATTCGGACTTTTGAAAATCGGAACATCGAAATTCGGAATAAAATATTTCGGAGTATTTGGGTGTTCCCGTATTTGCGCACACATTTGTGCACTTTATTATCTCCTATCGTACTTTGCTAATCTCCGTTGTGATTGGCCACGACATGTAATTGAATTATGTAGTTAGTTATAAGACTATCTATGTATTATTGATATAAACTTGATACTAGAATGGTAATAATATTATCGATAACAGCGCAATTTTTTGGTGATTGATAAGATTAAATAGAACTTCGCGACTACCGAAAAAGATAAAGAAATCTTTTCTATCAAGATATGAAGATAGACTATTTTTATGGCCTACACGTAATTGTTCAGAGTCTGGGTGTCTTGTGTTTGTGGGGTTACATAATTTGTGAACACTGCCACGATACAGAAGTAATTCTAGGAACTACATTTCTTTATAAAATTGCAGCCTCTCTGGCCTCTAGCCTGACGCCAGACATGTTCTGGTCGGACCCTGGGGCAATGTCACGTCGCAAACTTCCGACATGGCCTCCTGGAACCACTCCGCTTCGATGTTAATGTCGACAGGTCTGACTGGGAAATGCCACCTAGGCCTGAACGATCGCAGCTTCCAGGAAGAGCTTCCAGTCCAGCTGGTACTGTGTGCTTTGTACCTATTGAACCGGCGCGGTCGAGATCTGGGCGGAGACGTTGAACCTTTTCTTTCTTTCTTTCTAGATGTACCGGTGATCTCTTCATGACACAGCACCAGTCGACGATACGTGATGACAGAGCGGGGCTGGCGAACAAACTGTCCACCACCGTATCGCTCCGCATTATCGAACAGACAGGACATAACCCTGGTTTAGGACGACCGTATCGGTCTCTAGAGCTCAGTCCTCCACCATCCGGAACCGTGTATCAGTATACCGGGCTCCAAACCAAATTCTTGGCCTTAAAGCCCCCATGGACAACCACGGGGATGGATCAAAACCTGGCTCCCTGAACTTTTTTTTTTTTTAATTCATATAAACCAGTGCTTGACTACGATCCCACCTGATGGTAAGCAGCGATGCAATCATTGATGGTGAGGCGCACTAGTTTATTAAGAGCCTATTCACTCTAGCCTTGAAGACACCTAAACTATAGTTGGACGGGAAGACCGCAGCAGGCAAATTGTTCCAGTCCTTCGATGTACGCGGTATAAACGACGAAGCGAAACGCTTATTCCGGACCGTTGAAGTTTCAACAACGTAAGGGTGGATACTCGCCGTACGTCGGGTTGTCCGATGGTAGAAAGGAGATGGCGGAATCAAGTCATGCAATTCCCGCGCCCACTCTCCAAAATGCAACCTGTAAAATACCGATAGGCTGGCTACCCTGCGCTTGTGCTCGAGGCTTTGTAGATTGGACTTAACCAAATCTGGATCCCCAATTAGCCTCTTCGCACGCCTTTCCACTGAGTCCAAAGCTGCCATATGGCATTTTGCAGCACCAGCCCATATGTGACTGCAGTACTTCTTACTACACACGGTCGGACCTGTGCTTTGTATAACATTAGAATCTGTCCCGGTGTGAAGTACCGTCGGACCTTTGCAAGAACGCCTAGTTTTCTAGCAGCTACCTTGGCTTAGGACTCAATGAACCGCCCAAAATTGAGGTCTGAGGAAATTTCAACTCCCAAGAGCTGAAGGCGGTCGGTGCACTCCAGAGATACATTCCGAAAAGCAGGAGCCAAGGCGAACGGGCTCCTTTTGGCGGTGAACACACACGCTTGCGGGAGTTGTGGAGCTCGGTGATAGTTCGGTTCGGAGGGAGGTCGACACTTACCACAGCAATCTCCCCAAACCTTGCTACCTCGCTTTTGAGGTGCGTAAACCTGAAAACAGTATACCTAATAGCATAGTCGGCCTTATAATGTTCCCACTGTTGGGACTCAGGCCTCCTCTCTAGGAGAAGGAATGGGCCGTATTCCACCACGCGGGCCCAGTGCGAATTGGTGGATGTCACATGTCTTCGAATTGTTGGTTCTAGGACATGCCGGTTTCCTCACGATGTTTTCCTTCACCGTTTTGAGAGCAGTGGTGATGAAATAAATTACACAAAGTAATGCGCCTGGCTGGGTTTGAACCCGCGACATACCACTCGTAAGTCGGGGCCGTTACCACTCGGCCACGACTGCTCTCCTATCTACCTATCTTCCATGAACTTGTAAAAGCTTGTTAAAGAATATCCTAAAACCACATCTTGACAAACACACAGATCACAAAACTACCTTATTGAAAACCCTCTTTAAGAGCGTACCTACTCATCTATACGACAATAGACACACATACACACACATACACACACGCCAACATTGTCTGTAGATAGTACTTATTGTACGAATGTACATATTGACATAGAGAATGAACTGAGCGATGCTGCCACAAAATTTGTGGTTTTGTAAAGAGTGACAAAATGACTGTAGGTACGCATGTAAGGTTGATAACCTTTAATTAGTAAGATACGGCGGTTACAGGCGTATAAAATACAAGAATGACGGGAATTTTTAATATATCGCACATACGTCCGCTCTCGAATATATTCGCATACCGAGTACGCTTCGGTCTAGTCGCTGTGTTTCCTGATAGCTACAACCTAGGGGTTTTTAAGTCAAGAGTGAATAGGTTACTTCTAGGTAAGCGAGCTCCACTGTCAACAACATCATCACTTACCGTCAGTTGAGATAGTGGTCAAGCGCGACCCTATTAATAATAATAAAAAAAAAATTGCATGACCCATGTCGGATCAAATTGTGCCTTGAGAAAAATATATGGTCCACCCAGTCCTTATTAAAAATTAATGATACGATCAATATTTGTCTCTGTTCTGTAGGTAGTGAAAAAGGTTAAAGTCTATGACGTAGACGAATATGAATTTTAACTTAAGACTACCTTTCAGTCATACAGAAGTTGTACTTTATATAAAATCAATTTGAATATAATCTGGAAGACATTTATGCCAAAAACTATTTAAAAAAACCGGGCAAGTGAGAGTCGGACTTGCGAACTGAGGGTTCCGTACAAATTTACCTATGAAAACCGTTCAATTCCCGAATTGAGTTACGAAGTTTTTTCCGAATCGCAAAAAAAATATTTTTTGTGACGTAACTACTTTACAGTTCTCAGATTTTTTCCTATGCTTGTGCTATGTGAGTAATACTAACGGCAAGTACCCTATGAATTTTGATTCCCTTGAGAGTGTCGAAATATATGTTTTTTGCGACATAAACGATCGTATCTTTATTTCGTTAACTTAGAAGTTTGTTTTTTTCATAGCTTCAAGGGACCACAGACTGAGGCTGGTTATTTCGAAGCAACGTAGCTACCGATAATTTGTGATGAAAAATTGTGTTTGAGGTCTCTGAGTATATGGTTTTAATTTCAACTCGATACCTCCACACGTTCCCAAGATAAAGGGTTTTGACAGACAGACAGAGTGACAACAAAGTGATCCTAAAAGGGTTCAGTTTTCCTTTTGAGGTACGGAAACCTAAAAAGGAAAGAAATTACAGGTTTTTTTATTGAAAAGATAATCCCAGTGTTCTAATAACCCTTTGGCCTACTTTCCACAGACGCGTAACTTCATACACGCGCATTCATCATTATACGCTTGGTGTAAGATCTCGACGTTACCACTTTGTCGACGGAAACAGCCGTATAGAGAACGCTCAGTCCATCCCTCTATGTCTACGGTTGTACGGACTATTTCCCCGAGAGTTGTCGGTTTCCTGCCGTGGCGACGGAAGCGGACGACAGGCTCTTTGATGCTGTGTCTCGTGTGGTGTGTTCCTCTCCTGACAATGTTTGCTGAAGTCTAGTGGGTATCGTACAGTCGAACGTTTAGCTTTTGTATCTTAACAAGGAGGTATAAATGTATAATGCTTTATGAATAACTAGCTTATGCCCGCGGCTTCGCTCGCGTTTTTTTTTTTTAGGTGGGAAAATCATCTTATGACAAATCGCGCTCTTGGGCGGAGCGGAAAATAGTGTCAGACTTTTACTGACTAAAAACCCACTCCTGTTCCTTCCTTTCCATCGTCCCAGGGCCCCGGGTATCACTTTCACACTACCCGTGGCCCCAGTAGGCTTCGACCCTGTTGGGCCCCTACGATTTGCTGACATCTCCCTGAGGCGCGCGTGGAACAATACGCGCCTTCGACGACTTGGGCTCGGTCCGGACGGTTACCGGACGATCGGACGGCGAGCCACCCATTGCTCGCCGTCCGCAAGCCCGCGCCTACGGTGGCCGGAAATCGGGATCGGAATCCCGGCGGCGCTCGCGTTAAGTATTATTATTAATTAGGTATATTTTTGCCTACGTCATAGTAGCTATATGCATGCAAAGTCTCAGCCCGATCGGTATAAAATTGACAAAGTTTCATACAAACTTTCATCCCCTATTTTATCCCCTTGGGGGTAGAATTTATCAAAATCCTTTCTTAGCGGATGCCTACGTCATAACATCTACCTGCAAGCCAAATTTCAGCCCGATCCCTCCAGTGGTTTGGGCTGGGCGTTGATAGATTAATTAAGAGTCAGTCACCTTTGAGTTTTATATATTATTATTTAGCTAATAGTTACATGAGTGAAAATCAAATAATATGAAGAATGGTTTGCCTCTGTTAGGTACTCATTTTATTATGAGGGCATGGTGGAGCATGCGGTAGAGGTGTACCTCGCTTGGGTAGCGTGGGGGCGATCGGCGGTAGCGACCTTTCGTACCGGGCCCTGGTACAGGTGTGGAGGTATGCGGAACAGAGAGTAAAGTCCCGCAAACCTCCGTTGAAAAGGGAGGATCCTCCGACCAGACGGGATGTTATGTCTGGTGGGCTACTGCCCGATAGATGATTTCGGGCTGTTCTATATGTTCCAATCGCGCGGAGAACTTTGATTACGCGATGCAGGATTAGTTCTTATGTGACGCCATAGATGTCGCTACATCACTCCCCTCCGGAGATCGGAGATCGATGGTTCTTGATGCGTGCCAGACCAGTGGTAGGTTGGTTCCAGTGGGTCGGAACCGAATGCCGCATAGTTCTCGGTGATTCGGAACTGTCTGCGGTGATGCCCCAGTGAGTCGGGGTGCTGTTGTCCCAGTGAGTCGGGATGATGCCCCAGTGAGTCGGGGTGATGATGTCCCAGTGAGTCGGGATGATGCCCCAGTGAGTCGGGGTGATGATGTCCCAGTGAGTCGGGATGATGCTGCAGGCTCCAGTGAGTCGGAGTAGTGCTGCTGGCTCCAGTGAGTCGGAGCGGTGCTGTGCGATGTAGTGGCTTGACTGCTTGCGTCGACCAGGAGAGATTCTTCATAAGCTCTTCATGTGACTGGCCGAAGGTGCGGTGTGATTAGCCAAGGTCGCTGATGAGGCTGAGGGTGATGACCAGGTATGACCAGGTAGGCATGCTGGTGGTCAGGATACCCTTTAAAGCCGTGGGTGCTGGCTGTATGGCTCGCTGCTCGAAAGCTTGAGGAAGTGATGATGACGTCACGAAGTAGTAGCTGCACGAAGGCTGCGCTGACGTTCTTTGTCGAGGGTCACCATTTTGGGGGTATGTGGAACAGAGAGTAAAGCCCCACATACCTCCGTTGAAAAGGGAGGATCCTCCGACCAGACGGGTGTTATGTCTGGTGGGCTATTGCCCGATAGATGATTTCGGGCTGTTCTATATGTTCCAATCGCGCGGAGAACTTTGATTGCGCGATGCAGGATTAGTTCTTATGTGATGCCATAGATGTCGCTACACAGGCCATGATTTAGAGCGAGGAGGAATGACAGGCTGTCGCCTACTTCTGCGAAGCAAAGGGACCTTACGGACGTCCTCAGGCCCCAGCCGCCGGGACCCATTTCCTGGCACCGTAGGCGTGGGCTTGCCGATGATGACAAGCAATGGGTAGCTCGCCGTCCGGCCGTCCGGTAAACGTCCGGACCGAACCCGAGTCATCGAGGGCGCGCCTCAAAGAAATGTTAACAAAACCATATGGGCCCAGCAAGGCCATAGCCTAGTAGGGCCATGAGTTAACATCCGAAAGGGAAACCGCCATGATCCTGGAACGTAAAGGGCCAAGAAGGGACATAGATGTGGTTTTAGTTAATAAAATTCTGACACGCTCTCCCGCTCCGCCCTAGAGCGAGAGAAGTCATTGGATGATTTCCCAAAAAAAGCCATTGCATTATGAAGGGGAAAAATCACTGTATTATCGGGATTAAATTATATTTATTTTGCATTTTATAAAACACTTTTACTCGTAAATTTAAACTAGATGAGGCTGGCGTTTCCAGCTGACTACCCTGAGAAGAAACACCGAAACAAACTCAGTCTCTTTTCCATCCGTACACTCTCAATAAGGTTCAGTTGAAAACCAGCGCCAGACAACTATTTTCATTTTCGCTGAACTGGACCTTTTTGGCGCTAGCGTGAGACACATCATGTTAGTTTTTCTGTTTTCTAAGTTTCAACATGTTTTTCTACATTGTGTGTATCTATGTATGTGCACGAAATAAAATAGGTATTTTTCTTTCTTTCTTTTTCTTTCTAAAGTCCATAGAGCAAAGAAGTAATGGTCAAAACATATGAAAACCATGCAGATTGGTGTCTGTGATGGTCTTTTGAGGAAAGAAATTTATTTCATTTAATATTAAGACTCAATAATCCATTCATCTGTTCGTTAAATAATTGGATAGACACAGTTAACTAAATTCTCAAACTCAATTCCTTTAAATTTTTAGAGCGCCTAATATTCGCCCAATTTCCAAAGCGTCAGTCAAACGGAATTTGCTCTAAAAATTCAATCAGGCGCACGAAGGCAAGTTCAAAGGTATCGCTTTCATTAGCATTTTAAACAAAAAGCCAGTAATTAAGCGGAAAGGAGGGTATCGGTATCGGGGAATACTTAGCATTAGTAAACAAACAATGTGTTTAGTTTCCGGGGTTGGGAAGTAGGTAATTAGCAGCTGAGAATAAAAAGAACATTGAATCAAAGAGGATAAAAAGTTTGCAGATTTAATCTTCACATAGTACTTCGACCTCGCTATAAAATAATAGGTTGTTTTAGGGTTTTGTACCCGAAGCCTCCGCTATCCGTCCGTCGGTCGGTCTATCCGTCCGACTGTCATCGGGCTGAATCTCATAAACACTAAAAAGTAGAGAGTTGAAATTATCACAGAATCTGTATTTCTGTTGCCGCTACAACATTTTGGAGGCTTAAGTGAACTGGTAACCAGAAACTGTTAAGACTATGTTAAGACCATGCCTTAAAAATGTTATTAATATTCATCAATGAAAAAGTAATATTATTATAATTAATTTAGTAATACTACGCAAAAATTACGAATTAATCCAACAACGCACTTCGTTAAAAAAACATTAACACGATAACATTTTAACAGCAAAATAATCTCGTAGAAACATCAGAAAGTGAAAACCTAAACGTGCGAAAGTTGGGAAACAAACAAAACAGGGGCTGCCAACATTCGAAACTCACACCAAACCCCGAAGTTGTAAAGTTTCAGGGGTCAACACAGTTTGATGTTCCTCACACGTTCTATCTCATGAAATACGAAACTTATGACTTTTTGAGGAGATAAAAGAAGCCTTTACCATGTTTTATTGCCAACCTTTGATAGATATTTTTTATGAGTGCGCTGCTGGATCGCAAACTCATTACTTTGAACTAAATAAAATGGCTGTTGTAAGTATTATAACATAGCTCGCAGAACGGATGGCCATTGGGGCCGAACGGTTCTGGAATGGCGACCACGTACCGGAAGACGTAGCGTGGAAGGCCTCCTACTAGGTGGACCGATGACCTGGTAATGGATGCGAGACGCACAGGACCGTTCATTGTGGCGACACTTGGGAGAGGCCTATGTCCAACAGTGGACGTCTTTCGGCTGAAATGATGATGATGATGATGAATTATATAGAGCAAATTGCGGACAAAGAGTGTATAAACGACGATAGGTGCTGGAAGTAGGACATCCTGCCAAGAAGGCCTTCCACGAGGTCTTAACGCGATCCATTTAACAACCTAAACTGAATTGTTAAAGGGTTGGAACTATATAGGGTGTATAACTCCATCCCTGTTTCTCGCTCGCAAGCCTGACATGGATGGTGGATGCGTAACGCACAGGATCGGTCGTTGTGAAGACGCTTGGGGGAGGTTTATGTCCAACAGTGGACGTCTTTCGGCTGAAATGATGATGATGATGATGAAGCCTGACATTTTAACAAGTCAGGGTAAAGCCCCAAATTGGTGAAACGTTTTAGATTATACTCAGCCCTAGAAACTTGCTACTAACTTAAATTCAAAGTTTTTTTTTTGCGTGATATATCATCAAATTACTCCTCCCTTACTGGATGGAGTAAGAAGGTGTATCAGACTGTTACTGACTAAAACCCACCTTTTTTTAGGTGGGAAATCATCTAATGACATCTCCCGCCCTTGGGTGGGGCGGGAGGGCGCGTCAGACTTTTACTGTCTAAAACCCTCCTGTTCCTTATTTGCCTTCGTTCCAGGGTTCTCTTTCACATCACCCATGGCCCCAGTAGGCAAAATCAAAATCAAAAATATTTTTATTTCACATAGGCCTACATGGGCACTTATAAAACGTCAGAAGCTAGTGCACGGTTCCAAATTGGTCGTTTCCTATAAGGGCAGAACCGGCAAGAAACTCCAAGCCCAAGCTCCACGCTTTGACCCTGCTGGGCTCCTACGGTTACTGACATCTCCTTGAGGCGCGCGTGAAACACTACGCGCTGTTGACGACTTGGGCTCGGTCCGGACGGTTACCAGAAGGTCGGACGGCGAGCTAGACTAAAACCCACCTAGGTACTTTCAGTTGCGTCTTGCGGTCCCGAGGTCCACGAGCTCTTAACACCATACATTTGACGATCTAAACTGAGCTGTTAAAGGGATGGAGCTATATAGGGTGACTGGTAATTAGTGACCGATACTTAAACACATGATTGTACTCATGATTACAAACAACTTTCCCAAAGAAACTTTTTTTATACTAATTGGTTTAAACACACTAACAAAACAGCGTGGCTTACAATAGTCATTTATAAGCTCACGATTCCTAGTTAATTTAACTAGTATTTGGATATTATTTTACCGAAACATGTAGGTACATTGCTTACATCATCGATAACGCGGGCGCCGCGCCGCTATCGGGTGTAGGCCCACGCGTGAAATTCAAAGTTTCTAACAGCTGTTTTGATAGTGTGATTTAACTCTAATTAGTATAATAAAAAGTTTCTTTGGGAAAGTTGTTTGTAATCATGAGTACAATCATGTGTTTAAGTGTCGGTCACTAATTACCAGTCACCCTATATAGGGTGTATAGCGCCATCCCTCTTTGTCGCTCGCTCGCTTGACATTTTAACACGTCAGTGTAAGCCTAGGTCCGAAAGCTGAGTATAATCTAAGCTAACTTGATACCAACCTAACTTCTAAGCAAATTCTTCAGCTTCAAATCATCAAATGACTCCTCCCGTTCTGGGCTCCACCCAAGAAGAAGGAGTATCAGACGACAGACTTCTACTGACTAAAACCCACCTGTGTTCTTTCAGTTACCCTTTGCGTGGCAGGGCCGCGGTAATGCTCTCGAACAATTCCAGCCCGAGGAAAAGCAAAAGGCAAAAAAAAAGGCAAAGAAAAAAGAAAAGCAAAAAAAAAGAAAGCCAAAGAACAAAAAAAGAATAATGGCAAAAAAAGGAAACGCAACATTAGCTGATATTATTTTGAGACGCGCTTGAAACATAACACGCCGTCGACCCAAGCCCGGTCACTAGGGCCATGGAGAATTTTTGAAAAGGAAATCCGTGGTCCTAGAACGCATAGGACAACTGAAGGACACCTGTGATATAAGTCAATGAAAGTTCAACACGCTCTCTCACTCCGCCTAACAGCGAAAGATGTAATTTGATGATTTCGCATCTCAAAAAAAAGGCCAGGGCCTAGACAGACCGCGAGCTACCCATTACCCGCCGTCTGCAAGCCTGCGCCTACAGTTGCCTGTCTCCACATAACACTTTCCTCTTTCGCTCACATTGCTACTGCCTAACTCTTATTTTATCCTCTCGAGAGCTAAAGTTGTTTAATGACATGGCTTGCTAAGATTAATGAAGTATAGGCATGATAAATGAATAGCTAAGAGGAAGGAAAAATACGAAGGATGGACTATGCGAAAGCTGATATGGCTAGACGAGGGTTTTTTTTTTTGTTGGGAAAATCATCTTATGACATCCCCCGCCCTTGGGGATCCCGGGGCGGGAGAGAGTGTCAGACTTTTACTGACTAAAAACCCACTCCTGCTCCTTCTTTGCCTTTCGTACCAGGGCCGAGTCTTCCTTTCAGAATCAGACCCTTGGCCCCAGTAGGCTTCGACCCTGCTAGGCCCCTACAGTTGCTGACATCTCCTTGATATAATGGTGACATCCGGGCGTTTCTTCCGCACGAATCCGGTGCAGGAACCTCCCGAACTTACCATGTCCGGTGAGGAACTGCGTCATGCAGAAGGTCAGGACGCCGTGTTGCCTTTCCAGCCACTCCTCAAAGAGGGGACTTACCGCCATAATTATGGCGTGCCCAATGGCTAGACGAGGGTGTGACTACTAAGTTGGCCATATTATAGAAGCTTAAAATAATAAATTAATTTGGAAGAAAAATAAGAGATCATTGATGGAGAACGAGTTCAATAGTAGCGCGTAGCTTCATAGACGCGTGTTCGTAATCATGCGTTTGTTGTACGCCTGCTCACTCTTACTCAACAACACGACGGCAGCGTCGAATAAGCATCTATGAAGCTACGTGTCCCTGGACAGTAAGCCATAGTTTTGTATGTAAGCTTTACGAAGGCGTACACCAAGCGTATAATGACGCACAGAGATGTACAAAATGCTTTTAAAAAAGTATTTAAATACAAAATGCAAATACTTTTCAAATTTACTATTTCAAATGCAAAATACAAAATACTTTTGCTTTTTTTATCTAAATACTAAATATAAAATAGATATTTTCAAAATACTTTATGCAAATAAAATACTTTCAGATAAGTTTACTGATGTTCTTTAGTTATTAACAAAGACTAACATTACAAGCTCTTCAAAAAGAGCATCAGACATGTTGCGTCTGTGTGGACGCAACATGTCATATCATACCACAATTTGAAAATAATCGTTCCACTGGTGCCGAACTAGGGAGGCAGGTGTTGTATTATAAAAACACTTTTTTTACTGTTGGGTATGTGTTGAACATGGTCAAACTTGTGTCTTCTTCTACTAAATATTGGAAGGTATCCAAATCAATGCAGGTGCTGTTGTGGTAATGGTTTCGAAACTTAGCCGTAAAAAAGTATTTTATATTTAAAAAATATAAAATACATCTAGAAAAGTATTTCAAATAAAATACAAAATACTTTAAAAAAAGGTATTTAAGTACAAAATATATAAAATACTTATTTTGTATTTTGTAGGTATTTGCATTTTAAATACAAGTATTTCAAATAAGTCACAACTCTGATGACGCATATGCGTCTAAGAAGCTACACGTTCGTAGACAGCAAGCCTTAACCTATTGGCAATCTATTTTTTTTTTTATCTCCTCAACTACTAACAGAGGCATTCAACTCTTGCTAACTCGCCCGTCAAAAATGCGATTGATTTTAAAAGCATCGTAAATGTCAGTATGTCATAAATATAGGTCGATGGTACCGAATTTGGGTCACGACTCGCGTTCGTGTTGACCTGAACAGTCGTTCTAAGTTCACGGTTATAATTTGTGTGGTGTGAGAAGGTATATACATATAATTATGAACGTTGCCGCTTTGTTACAGCGCCTTGAGAAAATTTTGCTGCAAATGTTTGTGGAGCAACATTGCTTGCGAAGAATTACTGTGTTAGGTTTATAGGTTAATTCGATTAATGTTGTTATGTTGATAAATGTTTTGGTACTGCCTGTAACAGATGCGTACAACTACAGAGCAAAAGTCTCTTCTCCTATAGAGAAGTTTTCTTGCTTGCTCGCTGGCAGATTATTGATTTCGGGCTACAAACCCAGGTCTTCTCACTTTTTTCCCTTTATAAATTTTACTTTGGAACTCACATCAGTTAACACTATTGTAGTCTAGTAGTACTGTACCATTCTTTTAAAACGCTAATAGAGCAGCCTTTATATATAGTAAGGTTAACTTATTTATTTAATTATTTATGTAGACACAGAAAAAGATTTTGAATATATTTACATTATGAATATTAGTATAAAGGTACTGCTTATTTCAAAAGAAATAAGAAAATCTTATGAAACTAAACTAAAACAAAACTAAAACAAAACTAACTAGTAACTTATAAACTTTTGTAATTGTTTAGAGTTGCACAAGCTAAATTTGCTCGACGTAAAACACTAGGCGTTTTTCTCGACGCTCACTTCATAAATATCGCTAGAACTCTGCATATATATATACCAGAGACGCACAATTCACTGCATTCACAGCCCGAGCATTGCCACGCAGTCCGAGTGTTTATTAAACATCCAAAATAAAGAACTGCGAACAATAAAAGGCCATCTGGAACCCGGTGTAATGAGAAATACGAAAACATTCGGTAAAATGTTGAGTAACCCTGGTTTTAATTTAAAATGGGGTAGTAAGAAATATGATGATATAATTTTTAAGCAAATATTAGTTTCTGAGTGGCATAAAAATAATATAGCATAGCATGCAAGCATAATCAGCCTTTTAATGTTCCCACTGCTAGGACTCAGGCCTCCTCTCTAGGAGAGGAAATGGGCCACCACGCGGGCCCAGTGCGGGTTGGTGAATGTCACATGTCTTCGAATTTTTGGTTCTAGGACATGCCGGTTTCCTCACGATGTTTTCCTTCACCATTTTGAGAGCAGTGGTGATGAAATAAATTACACAAAGTAATGCGCCTGGCTTAGTTTGAACCCGCGACCTAAAACTCGTAAGTCGGGGCCGTTACCACTCGTCCACCACTGCTCAAATAAAAACATAAAAACACAAAAAAATATTCTACCCATATCAGTAGATTTTCCATAGTAATAGACTTTGAAATCATGCAATCGAGAAAAGAAATAATGCGAAGATGTTTTGATACACGTGGACAATTTGTCATTGCAATTTCAGGCATAAAAATGACCTCGCTTTCGGCTCGAGCGTGTATTTTGTTTCGGGTGTAATTACAAACTGCCTACTTGCATCAAAATGTACTATTCTACTTCTCTGTTAGCAATACATTTCCGACAGTTCAATTGAATTTGGGCTGGGTATATCATAAAGAAGAAAGCTTGTATGTATGTGTTTGTGTATTAATCCTTCATGCTCAAACGGCTAAACGGATTTTGACAACTTGGTAAACGGGTAGATTATTTATTTCTTGGTAAACGGGTAGATTATTTATTTCTTGGTAAACGGGTAGATTATTTATTTTTATTTTATATATTTTTATAAAAGGAACAGCAAACAGCTACAATATAAAACTTAGGTAGTATAGTAGGTACACAAAACATATAAACTATATTGTAGCTCACAGCGCTGTTCACAGATTAGCTTTTTTTTGGGGTGGGAAAATCATCTAATGACATTCCCCGCTCTTGGGCGGAGCGAGAGGTCGTGTCAGACTTTTACTGACTAAAAACCCACTCCTGTTCCTTCTATGCCATTGTTCCAGGGCCCCGGGGATCTCTTTCGCATCACCCATGGCCCCAGTAGTCTTCGACCTTGCTGGGCCCCTACGGTTGCCGACATCTCCTTGAGGCGCGCGTGGAACAGTACGCGCCGTCGACAACTTTGGCTCGGTCCGGACGGTTACCGGACGATCGAACGGCAAGCTACCCATTGCTCACCGTCCGCTAGCCCGCGCCTACGGTGGCCGGAAACCGAGGTCGGAATCCCGGCGGCTGGACGCGAGGGTCATTGCCTCGCGCATGCGACCGCCTCCTTTGCTAGCATTACTGCTTTGCACAAGGAGGCGACCGCCTGCCACTCCTCATCGCTCGGGACCATGGCCTGTACCAAGGTCCGGCGCGAGAGATCGCTGCCGCCGACCGCCCCACGAGGACACGGCGGTGCTCTGCCTAGGCGGGGCACACCTCTACCGTATGCTCCACTGTGTCTTCCAGGGTCACAGATTAGCTCCGTATTTTCCTTTTGAGGTACGGAACCCTAAAAAGGATTTTTTTTTCTCCTCCACTCCCAAATAAAGTGGTTATTGTGTTCCCTTAACTCCTCAACTCCACGACTAAAGCAAGTGAACTTGCATTAGCAATGATTTACGGAATCATCATCAGCATCATTTCAGCAGCAAGACGTCCATTTCTGAACATAAGCTTCCCCCAAGTGTCGCCATAACGAACGGTCCTGTGTGTGTCGCATTCATCGCACACTCCCGCGTCTTTCAGGTCATCCGTCCACCTTGTGAGAGGCCTTCAATCGTTGCAACTCCCGGGGCCCAAGTCAGCTATTTTTATAAATTCGTAATTCCAACACGATCCCCTTTTCATTTTACTAAAAGTTCGTAATCTGCTAATTCATAATGATCGATCATTGATCAGTCAATGGTCTCGTACTAAAGTTGTGGTTTTTTTTTTTTTTTTTTCGGTGGGAAAATCATCTTATGACATCCCCCGCCCTTGGGCGGGGCGGGAGATAGTGTCAGACTTTTACTGACTAAAAACCCACTCCCGTTCCCTCGTTGCCTTTCGTACCAGGGCCGAGTCTTCCTTTCAGAATCAGACCCTTGGCCCCAGTAGGCTTCGACCCTGCTAGGCCCCTACAGTTGCTGACATCTCCTTGAGGCGCGCGTGGAACAGCACGCGCCGAACTAAAGTTGTGGTAGAATGACAATATCAAGCTTATTAAAAGCAATGACTGCACAATGACGTTCTAATGGTAGGCCACTGATCAAAGGAACTGTCAAAATTTTAGCAGATTACCGCATACGTCAGATATTCAATTGTCCAAATGTACCTACGAGATTACCAGTCTATGACACTTCTCTCAATGGAGTCTCAGTGGTTGACCATTGGAAAGTCATAATGACGCCATTATATTTGTAGATTACCAAACTTGTCAAAATCAACAAGAAATCAATGATATACTTGAGGCCCCGGTACACGGTCTCCAGAACCTTTCGGCCACATCGACCATCCGTTCTACGAGCGATTTAAAGGACAGGTATATTTTTTTAATTTTCTTAAGAGATACAAAGAATCACATAGGTAAACAAACCTGATTTGATTTAATAAAGAAGACTTCATTTTCCAAAAGAAAGGTCTTCATAAAAACACGATGTTTGTTTACTTGAAAATGTTCCCTTCAAGGTGCCCTTCAACTTGATGAGCGTTTTAGAAATAACTCCACGAATCAAGATATTTTTTCTGACGCTTTTTTTTTCGTAATTAACTTGGGAGTTATAAACGTATAAGTTTCTTATTCTTAATTAAATACTTTTGGCTACTTTATACACAGCAAATTGAGCTTTAATATAATCACGGTGTTATTTATTTCATTTTGTAGAATCCTTTCTTCCCAGAAGCGGTGGGAAGAGCCGCTCTGCAAAGTTGTTATGTGTGATGAACACGGATCATTTGTTCTGTGTCTGGGTGTAATTTATCTATAACAATTATGTAGCATAGCATAGCATAGTCGGCCTTATAATGTTCCCCCTGTTGGGACTCAGGCCTCCTCTTTATGAGAGGGAATGGGCCGTAATCCACCACGCGGGCCCAGTGCGTGTTGGTAGATGTCACAAGTCTTCGAATTTTTGGTTCTAGGACATGCCGGTTTCCTCACGATGTTTTCCTTCGCCGTTTTGAGAGCAGTGGTGATGAAATCCTGCCTGACTCGTAAGTCGGAGCCGTTACCACTCGGCCACCACTGCTCATAACAATTATGTATTTAGAAATATATAAGTATGTTTATCAGTTGTCTAGTACTCATAACACAAGCTCTTAGGGGCCCAGCAGGGTCGAAGCCTACTGGAGCCATGGGTAGTGTGAAAACGAATCCGTGGCCCTGGGACGAAGACAACGAAGGAACAGGAGTGGGTTTTTTAGTCAGTAAAAGTCTGACACTATCTCGCGCTCCGCCCAAGAGCGGGATTTGTCATAAGATGATTTTCCCACCTATAAAAAAAAAAAGCTCTGCTTAGTTTGGGACTAGACGACGTTGTATGAAAGTTGTGGAATATTATTACGTTAGTTTGCTTTGACCGGGAAATTTATAATAAAATAACATTAAAAACTCTAAAGAATTGAATAAGAAGGAAGAATAAGTGTGCCTAACATTCATTTTTTTTATTATGGATAGGCTCGCGTGTGACCACTATATCACCTGATAGTAAGCGATGATGTGGCCGACGATCTAGCTTGCCTAGAAGTAACCTATTTTGACTTAAAGATCCCTAGATTGCAGCTATCAGGAAACACAGACACCAACAGGAAATTCCACACGGTGGAGCATACGGTAGAGGTGTGCCCCGCTTGGGCAAAGCGTGGGGGTGATCGGCGACAACGACCTCTCGCGTCGGGCTCTGTAACAGGCCATGGTCCGGAGCGAGGAGGAGTGGCAGGTGAACACCTCGCCGCCCGGTCGTCCGGTAACCGCCCAGATCGAGCTCGAGTCGTCAACGGAGCGTAGTGTTCCACGCGCGCCTCATAGAGATGTCAGCAAACAGTAGGGGCCCAGCAGGGTCGAAGCCTACTGGAGCCATGGCTTATGCAAAAGAGAACCCCTGGGGCCCTGGATTAAAGGCAAAGAAGGAACAGTAGTGGGTTTTAGTCAGTAAGTCTGCCACGCCCTCTCGCTCCGCCCAAGAGCGAAAGAAATATTTGGATGATTTTCCACCTAAAAAAAAACTGCACATTAAATGTTACATTTTTGTGTGAACATTATGTCCATTAACGATGTTAACATGCCAGCTTATTGAAGAATCAAATAAAGGTTCATCATGATTTACGCCCAGCTGAATGGAAGGTAAATGAACATAATTGTCGCGCCGCTGACGCCGGGGGCTCACGGCTCAGTAGCCACCCTTCCAAGCCACTGCGCCGCCACCTGTAGCCACTGCGGGGCTATTTGTGTGTTTATAGGTTAGCTGGGTGATGCTCTATTACACTATTTAATTAATTGGTGGCGGTAATTGTTGGTGCAGTGATGTTAGTATAATAATAATATTCCACAACTATTACACAACGCCGTCTAGTCCCAAGCTAAGCAGAGCTTGTGTTATGGGTACTAGACAACTGATAAACATATTTATATATTTCTAAATACATACATATCTCGCGATCACGCTAGGAAACTCCGAGCATAGCCCTCTGCATTGTCATTCTTGCAACTCCTTAAGTCTTTGACTGGCCTGTTGGTCTGATGGTTAGTGGCCTTGACTGCTATGCCGAAGGTCGTGGGTTCGATTCCCACCCAGGACAAATGTTTTATAAATAGTATTTAGAAATATGTATTTAGAAATATATAAGTAGGTTTATCAGTTGTCTAGTACTCATAACACAAGCTCTGCTTAGCTTGAGACTAGACGGCGTTGTGTGATAGTTGTGGAAAAAAAATATATATATATATAGCCAAGCCACAGCTAAATATAAAATAATAACATATTTATTTATTCAGACAAAGTCCATTTTTGTTAGTAACAATTTTCCTTAAAAACTATTTCAGTAACTTACTATGCGTAACAATTTATTTATATTATAAAAACCGGGCAAGTGCGAGTCGGACTCGCGCACTGAGGGTTCCGTACAAACTTACCTATAAATAAAAACAGTTCAATTCCCGAATTGAGTTACGAAGATTTTTCCGAAGTTTTTTTTTGTAACGTAACTACAAATTTACAGTTTTAAAATATTTTTTATACCTTGCTTCACATGCAAAATTTCAGGATTCTAAGTCAACGGGAACTATCCTATGATTTTTTTATTCCCTTGAGAGTAACGAAGTACACTATTTTGCGACACAAACGGCCGTATCTTTTTTTTTCATTAACTCAGAAGTTTGATTTTGTTCACAGTTTCAAGGGACTGCAGACTTGAGTATATGGTTTTAATTTCACCTCAATACCTCCACGCGTTCCCGAGATAAAGGGTCTTGACAGACAGACAGACGGACAACAAAGTGATCCTATAAGGGTTCCGTTTTTTTTCTTTTGAGGTACAAAACCCAAAAAAATTAGATTCCAGTGAGGGCGATGTGAGAAAATATCGATCCCTGGGCAGATACACATGCTATTTAACCAGAACTTGAATAAAAGCCCTCATAATCACCGAATCATGTTTGCCATCAATGATGACATCATTTTCGATTGGACGTTTGTGCAAATTCATGTTTCAAAATGATTTAAGATATTCATTTTATTGATTTTGAAACAGAACCTTTGAAAAAAAGATTATTTGTGACTCGTATAAGACAAAAAGAACACAAGGTCATGGCCATCCGAATGGTGTAGGGATATCCTACGATCTTCCACGAAGCGGCGACCCTCCTTATTGGCCTGCCGCCGTGGGATTTGGAGGCAACAGTCCTTGTACGCATGCACGACCTGCGCATAATGTTGCAACGCCGGGATGACAGAATTCCGGCGGGATCTTATGGCGACATGGTGACAGCGATCGTCGCAACCTAGCGCTACGATTGCAGCGGTAAGTCCCCTCTTTGAGGATTGACGGGAGAGGTGCCACGGCATCCTTACCTTCCACATGACACAGGTCCTCATTGGACATGGTAAGTTCCGGAGGTTCACGTTCGAAGATACAGGCGGAAGAAACGCCCGGGTACCACTATTTTGCGGACCACCCGGAGGATACGGTAGAGCATAGGGTGGAGGCGTGCCCTGCTTGGGAGGAGCACCGCCGTGTCCTAGTGGCGGCGGCAGAGGCAGTATGGTTCGGAGCGAGAGGGAATGGGATGCGATCGCATCATTCTGCAAAGTAATTGCTAGCGAAGGAGGCGGCCGCAAGAGTGAGGGAACGTACATCCTCGTCCTCGGCGTTGGTAATCACAGAGCAAACTCCGGCCAACGTGGGCGTAGGCTTGCGGATAACGAGCAATGGGTAGCTCGCCGTCCGTTCGTCCTATAAGAACCGAGCCCGAGTCGTCGACGGCGCATAATGTTCCTTGCATGCCTTACAGAGATGTCAGCAAACAGTAGGGGCCCAGCAGTGACCATACCTGCTAGGGCCATGGGGAAATGTATGAAAGGGGTACTAGTCTTAGAACATAAAAGGTAATTGAAGGACATAGGAGTGGGTTTTAGTCAGTAAAAGTCGTCCAAAGGACGTAGTAACCAGCCACATCCAGTTACGCTTAAGGTGCCATTCGAACCTCAGCTGCAGGCTGCGGATGCAGGCAGCGAATGCAGGTAGCACACGCACGATACGCAGCCGTTGCCTGCATCCGCAGCCGGGAGTGATTCCGAGGCTGGCTGCACGTGCTGCCAGTCGCAAATCTAGGATTCAATCCAATATGAGCGCTATCGACTCCAAGTAGCGATTATTTCGGGCTTGTCTAAACAGGTTGGGGTGACGTAACAAATTGCTCATCAACTTGCGGCCGCGCTACTGGCACAAAAGCTACTGGTTTGCGATTGGCTGCGGCTGCAGGTCGCGGCAGCACTCACAGCAGAAGCCCGGCAGCACGTGCGGTAGCAGCCGCGTTCAGAATGGTTTTCACAAAAATCCATACTATTACATAGAAAACCAGTCGTGCAGCTGCAGCCGGCTTCGTGCAGCCGCCGCATGTGCTGCCTGCATCCGCAGCCTGCAGCCGAGGTTCAAATGGCACCTTTATATTCGCTTATCTTTGTTTTAACGTTAAAGGGTGGACCAGACGGTTGCAAACTAGCGTTCCAACCAATGTTAGGTTTAATTTAAAACGACAGAAATAATTTATTTTACTGGCAACATTAAAAAAATATATTAAACTAGTGCAGATCAATTTTATTGTAATGGCAACACCGAAACTTGTCATTCGAAAAAAAGACGCGACAACGCTCTCTTTCGGTTCTGGCGGTCATAGAGGAAGGACGTGCTCTGTGCCTGAGTATAGTGTGAGTGGAGATAGTTGAATACCGGTGATCTACTGATATATTACAGGTAAATTAATAGTTGATTGTGAATTATTGTAATTATTGTTAAGGAAGGAATAAAAGTTGTGATTGTGTAACGTATGTTATTTGGTTTTATCATACAATGAAATTAAATGAATTCGTGAAGTATATCAGTGTTTTCTATTATATATTCTGTCCCCTGTAATGGATATTTGCCGCTTCAATAGATAAGTTTATAGTTTCTCATAGTACCCACAAATATAAATGATAGACATTGAATTAAATTAGTTATCTCATGAAATATTGGAAGTAGATTCCAACATTTCAGAAGTGGGATAGTAGCCCGCAATTGCCTTACATTCAAATAAAGCTATCATCCGTTATCAGAAAAAAATAAATATACCCACATCACATCTTATGTTCCTTCTAGTGATAATTTAAATATCTTACGTGAGTATTATTCGAAATATAAGTTTTTTAAAATTATAAATACCGGACAGGTCATGAGGTCAATATTTTTTTATATATGTATTTGAATTTGGGGGCCACTACTGGGGGTCTACGGGGAAGCAAAATTTTGTTATTTTTGAGCTACGACTTACCGTTTAGGAGATATTAGACATTTTACTTTTTTTCAGAATTTGTTTGAAAAGGAGTCAAGCCCTTTTGGTACAAGTTTCAGATAATGCCACGCGACAGCGAAACATCCTTTCGGCGTCGGCTAGCTACGCCGACCCGAGCAGATGCTCGGATAAGGAGTCGCAGTCGTAGCCGCCGCCATGAAAGTCACAGCGGACGTAGCAGAAGTCCCCGACGCAGTACACGCCGTGAATCCAGCCACGGGAGACGCGAGCGTGAGCGTAGTCGTAGCGGGACCAACCGTGGACCTAGCAGTGGGCGTGGGCGTGAGAAGAGTCGCAGCCATGGCAGGCAGAATGTAGACGTGGGTCTACGTGAACGCGAACAGGAGCTCGACCGGCAACGCGCGCTGCTTCGTGTGCTTGAAGAAGATGTCGACAAGGAGCGCAGCCGAATACGGCGTCGAGAGAACAGCAGAGTCACCGCAAGGAATACAAGGTCACGTAGCCCTCATATTAATTCAAAAGACTTTCTTGAGATTATAAAAACTTTGAAGTCCCAACCAGTGGCAACAGGCAGCTCATTACCTAATAATACCATTAATCACAAAAATATTTTACCGGATTTTGATCCATCTGTTAAGACTCAGAGAACTGATATTTGGATCAGGAAGGTCAATGAATGTGCATCTGTCTATGGGTGGGACGAACGAACAACCGTTCACTTTGCCATGCAAAAACTTCAAGGATTGGCCAAAGTTTGGTATGAAAGCCAAAATTCTATTTTATTTAGTTGGTCTGAATGGCAAGAAAAACTTATCAGTGCGTTTCCCTGTGAACTAAACTATGGTCAGTCCTTGGAGGAGATGCTTCGTAGGAAAAGTACATATAATGAACCCCTAGACGTTTATTACTATGAAAAATTAGCCCTGTTAAACCAATGCGACATATTTGGTAAGCATGCAGTTGATTGTCTAATTCATGGCTTAAGCGACAAAACTATGAGGTCTAGTGCTAATGCATTACGCTGTACTCAGCCTGATCAGCTACTTCAATTTTTAATGAGTAATCAAGACGTATCACATACAGTAGTTCAATCTAATAATAGGAATAAGTCGAAATATGAACACCACGACGGTAAGGTTGACAATAATTCATCTCGTAAACTACAGAATCGAACTTTTACGGGTCAAATATTTTGTTTTAACTGTAAAGAGAAGGGTCATCCTTATTTAAAATGTCCTAAGCCGCTAATACAATGTACGAAATGCAATCGTTATGGTCATAAACTTGAAAGCTGTACCTTTAAGAAGGATGTTCTATCGGACCAGAAACACAAGGCTGACCCTGTCTCAAAGACAATGCTAATATCAACTACCCGCACTAATGCAAAGTATATAAAGGATTGTACGATAAACGGAGTTTCTATAAAATGTTTTGTTGATTTTGGTAGCGACGTTTCGCTTATAACACTATCAATTGTAGAGGAATTAAAATTAAATGTGGACAAATTAACGCTATCTTTAAAAGGTTTTGGCAACGAAATTGTGCATTCAATGGGTAGGGTTGAGGTCGATTTATGTATAGACGGTGTAGGAGCGAAAGTCATATGTCATGTAGTTGAAGACGTGTTGTTGGACGTTCCGTTGTTAGTGGGTCAATCGTTTACCGAACAGCCGCACATATTAGTTTATAAAAATGTAAATGAAATGGTTTTTTATGATAATAGTATTGATTCGGAATTAAACAAAATTTGTCTTAAAGATGACACAAATATATCAATAATAATAGTGGCTGACGTCGAAGCTTTTGGCCCTATTACTGTCAAAGTTAGATCAGATTCAAGTTATACCGGGAACATTTTACTCAATAGTAAAGTTATCGGGCGACCCAATCAACAATTTTTGGTTAATGGAGGCGTTTATTATATAAAGGATGGTTTATTATACCTAGACATTATACCTATGATGAAGGTTGTTCTATTGCGAGAAGGGATGGTTGTAGCAAGGGGTACTAGGGTACAAATAGTTAATCGGATACTCACGTCAACGACTGAAGCATTAGTATCGAACCAAGATAAAATTGATGAGAGTAACGTTCATATAGGTGATACAATACGCGATCCTCAAAGGCGAGATTTATTAAAGTTATTGCAAAAGTATAGACATTGTTTTGCCGCGTCCTTAAAAGATCTAGGTTGTACCAACGTTGCAGAAATGGATATAGAATTAAATAGTCGCAAACCTATTGTCTACCGCCCCTATAGACTATCCCACAAAGAGCGCGAACAGGTTAGGGAGCTAGTCGGAGAGATGTTGGACGCGGGAATTGTAAAAGAGTCTGCTTCAGAATACGCTAGTCCAATTATATTGGTCCGTAAGAAGGATGGCGGGGTTAGGATGTGTGTGGACTATCGTATGCTTAATTCCATAACAGTTAAGGAACGATACCCTATGCCTGTTATCGAGGATGAGATTGCCCGTTTATCAGGGCAAGCATTTTTCATTACATTAGATTTAATATCCGGGTATTATCAAGTACCGATTTCAGAAAACTCCAAACCACTCACTTCATTTGTTACTCCAGACGGACAATACGAATTTAACCGTATGCCGTTTGGATTGGCAAATGCTCCCGCCGTCTTTCAACGCACGATAAATAAAGTTCTGGGTTCGTCTCGGTTTACGGAAGCTACAGCATATATGGATGACGTCTTAATTTACGGTGCTAGCGTGGAGCAATGCTTAAACAGACTAGAGAAAGTTTTGAAATTATTAGAACAGGCAAATTTAACACTTAATTTAACCAAATGTAACTTTTTACAAGAAAGGATTAATTATTTAGGATATGAGATAAGCGCGTCTGGGGTTCGGCCGGGTGATAAAAAAACTCAGTCCGTTTTAGATTTTCCTCGTCCTCTCAACCAACATTCAGTACGTCAGTTTTTAGGTTTAGTAGGATATTTTAGAAAATTTATTAAAGGTTTTGCAATACTATCACATCCCTTAAATAAACTTCTTAAAAAGGATGTTGCCTGGGAGTGGGGAAAAGAGCAAGAACAGTCGTTCGCTGAGCTGAAAAACAGGCTAACTGATAGGCCCATACTGGCAATTTATAATCCAGCTGCTCAGTACGAATTGCACACTGATGCCAGCAAATTAGGTATTGGTGGAATATTGATGCAAAGGCTTCACGACCATGACACGTTCCTACCAGTAGCTTATTATAGTCGCCAAACGTCGCCTGAGGAAAAGAACTTTCATGCGTACGAGTTAGAGACTCTAGCAGTAATTTGCTCACTCAAAAAATTTAGGGTGTATTTGTTAGGTCAAAATTTTAAAGTTGTAACAGACTGTAGTGCATTGCGTTCAACGTTTAGCAAACGCGACCTTATACCCCGTATAGCGAGATGGTGGTTACTTTTGCAGGAGTTCAATTGTACGGTGGAATATCGCGCAGGGACAAGAATGGCACATGTTGATGCATTATCCCGTAATCCCGTTAGTGATGCGGAAATATTAGTAGATTCTGAACAATTACCCGTAGTAATGTCCATAAATAGTGAGGATTGGTTAGCCACTTTACAGTTAGGCGATTCTGAATTGCGTAGAATCCATGACACATTAGCAAGCGACCTGGATGCCGAAGGCTTAAAATATATGAGGGACAACTATTGCATTAAGGATAATAAACTGTTTCGGTATCTCGATGGAGACAAAACTCAATTACGATGGGTGGTACCCAAGGGAGCAAGGTGGCAGATATTACGTAAAAATCATGATGAAATAGGACATTTTGGGATTGAAAAGACCCTAGAGCGAATTAAAAGTAATTACTGGTTTCCCAAAATGTCCCGTTTCGTCAAGAAGTACGTCCAGGCATGTATAGAGTGCGCCTATTCTAAAAAGAGTAGCACAAATGAGGGTCACCTACATCCAATCACAAAGGTGGAGGTGCCCTTTCATACTCTTCACATTGATCACTTGGGTCCATTTGTTCGGTCTAAACGAGGTAATTGCTATGTTCTAGTTATAGTTGATGCTTTCACTAAATTTGCTTTTATTAAGCCAGTTAGAAACACTAAGTCGCTAATTTCGATAAGAACTCTTGAAGAAATATTTTATACTTTCCGTAACCCAGATCGTATTATAAGTGATCGTGGAACATCGTTTACGTCACATGCATTCAAACGTTTTTGCTTAGACAAGGGTATCACACACGTGCTTAATGCGGTAGCTAGTCCAAGATCAAATGGACAAGTTGAAAGATATAATCGCACAATTCTTAATGCACTAACAGCCCAGAATCTTAATGATAACGAAAAGGAGTGGGACAATAAAGTAGGGGCTATTCAATGGGGTTTAAATAATACTCTCCAAAAGACGACCGGTAAGACACCTTCGGAGGTTATGTTTGGGTTCTGTATGAAGTCTGAAATAGACCCTAGATTAAATGAAATTGTAACGGAAACTAGAGGCGAATCTAATCTAACGTTAATCAGAGAATCGGCTAAAGACAATATTGACTTAGAGCAAAACAAACAACGAGCTAACAACAAGAACAAACGTCCTTTCCATGTTTACAGTGAGGGAGATTTAGTTAAAATCAGCAAAACTAATTTTAACAACGATGGCAAAAGTAAAAAGCTTTTGCCATCTTATATAGGTCCATATAGAGTAGTAGAAGTATTAGAAAATGACCGTTATAAAGTCGCAGCCATACCGGGCTTAACCAGTAGTAAGAATAAACGTAAAACAACAATTGCTGCTGCTCGCATGTCGCCTTGGGTTCATGTAGCTTCCTTAGAGTTAAATGATGATGATACTGATGATGACATTGATGATGATACTGATGATGAGAGAAATGATGATAGGGAAACTAATATGAATGAAATTGAAATTAACAAAATGTATACTGATTAAAATTGTGATTATAATGTTTTTATGAATGTATAAACTGACAAATAAGAGATGATTGTGTTACCTTGATTAATAATAAGAGATGAATATTATTTAGATAGAAAATTGAGAAACTGATGAATTCTATTTAATTGGTTGCAAGAATTGAGGGTTTGCATCAATTGGATAGACAAACAGAATATATAACTAAGTTGTTGTGAGAATTGAGGGTTCGCAATGGCTTATTTATATAATATGGAATAAAGGAACTAATGAATTTTATTTAATTGGTTGTAAGAATTGAGGGTTTGCACCAATTAAGTAAACCTGGAAAATATATAATTAAGTCTTTGTAAGAATTGAGGGTTTGCAATGGCTTGATTATGTAATGAACTGAGATGAATCTATGCTATTGGTTGTGAGAATTGAGGGTTCACGCCACTAGAATAGAAAAATGAAACTAAGTATTGCTAAGCTTTGTGAGAATTGAGGGTTCACAATAGCTTAGTAATGCATATTGATAATAATTACAATGATATTTCTGTGAGAATTGAGGGTTCACAGAGCTTTGTTTATGATTTGTATGAACACAATTATGATGTAAAACTTGCATATTATTTATTGTAATTTGATTCGATAAGATTTGATATTGTTATTGTTGTTAAGTATTGTTTGTCATGAAAGTCGAACCAAGAGAGAGCCAAGTGTTAGGTTGTTGTTTTGAAACTGTGCATGGGGACATGCACATAGTCAGGATGGTCGAGTGTTAGGTTTAATTTAAAACGACAGAAATAATTTATTTTACTGGCAACATTAAAAAAATATATTAAACTAGTGCAGATCAATTTTATTGTAATGGCAACACCGAAACTTGTCATTCGAAAAAAAGACGCGACAACGCTCTCTTTCGGTTCTGGCGGTCATAGAGGAAGGACGTGCTCTGTGCCTGAGTATAGTGTGAGTGGAGATAGTTGAATACCGGTGATCTACTGATATATTACAGGTAAATTAATAGTTGATTGTGAATTATTGTAATTATTGTAGTTGTGATTGTGTAACGTATGTTATTTGGTTTTATCATACAATGAAATTAAATGAATTCGTGAAGTATATCAGTGTTTTCTATTATATATTCTGTCCCCTGTAATGGATATTTGCCGCTTCAATAGATAAGTTTATAGTTTCTCATAGTACCCACAAATATAAATGATAGACATTGAATTAAATTAGTTATCTCATGAAATATTGGAAGTAGATTCCAACACCAAGGTGACCTTGGTTGGAGCTTGGGTTGTGTGTTTCGTTTGTGATGTTGCTACATGGATGTAAACCACGCGCCAACACGATCGGTGGTTGGGAAAACGCGCCTCCCAACCAAGAGCGTTGAAGTTCATGGATTACAACTGCTGTCTACACGGATTGAAACTAGCAAGGTCACCTTGGCTGGAACGCTAGTTTGCCACCGTCTGGTCACCCCTTAACTTGTTAATTTACCTTGATAGGCTGTGAACCAGTGTATCGAACAAACTTTTTTTTTTACTCTACCCTCAAAACATGTTATACTCGATATCTAGTTTTGTAATACGTCCAACTAAATTGTAATTCTTAATATGTAATTCTCATGGGAATAAACGATCTCAAACATGAAAAGTCTGATACGCCATCTCTCTCCAACCTAGAGTGCGAGAAGTCGAGCTAAGAGGAAGAAAAGCTGAACTCTTCTTCAGTACATTTTAAAAAAGACATACTTTTTCAACAGTAAAAATTTCATTTCACATAAAATTCAACACACCAAAAATCAAAGTATCGATATAATCTTACAAAATACAAAAGGCCACAAGCAAAGCCACACTAGGAAGCCAGTCGGCAATAAATCACAAGCGGTAGGCTTAGCAGGGATCGTCAACTTTGTTTGCTCAAGTACTTACTAAAACCTTTGATACATGATACTCGTATGTAAATACAGTACGTTTACTGTACCCTAAACAGATGGTTCGCGAGTCCTTAACGACGTAAGCACTTGTTTAAGAGGCTCCTTTTTCACTCGCCTATCGTCAACATCGAGCATGATTTAAAAGCTTGTTACTTCATCTAAAGCAATCCAACGCGATGTTTAACGAAAAGGCAACTCGAAAAAAGAAAGAAAACGCCTGAAAACTCTGTTAGCATTCGGTAATTCCGTGATTTACTTACTCGAATATTTTACAAAACTTGTTCCAGGAAATACGTGTTTTTTTCAGAAACCCCTAAAAGTTTTTGCTAAAAATTGACATTATTTAGAATCTTAATTAAATTTGCAAGGCATCTATTGTTATAGTTTTTAACTTTTTAAATTTTTGAGTAAATTATGAAGTGTCAAAGTTCATGCAAAATAGCAGATTTTCAGAGGTCTTTACTGGTTTAGTTTTATAAATAAATTGATTTTAATTTTTACCCGACTACGGAGGGTTATGATTTTGACAGGCTATGTATGTATGTGAGTATGTTCATCTGTTCCCTCATAGCTCCTAATCTACTTATCGGAACTCGACGTATGAGGTATCGTTAGAACCGTTTTAATTGTCCGCTAAACATAGGCTACGTGACGTGTCACAAAAATCGATATGGCGCCCTCTAGCGGACAAAAAGTAATGCGTTAAAAATAATAATGGAGATAAATACGCCGTGTTTGGTATCATTTGAAAGGGCTTCACTTGTACATTTCCAAAATATTGCTCAAATTTAAAGTGACGCCCTCTAGCGGACAAAAAGTCATGTTTAAAAAAAATGATAAATACACCGTGTTTCATATCATTTGAAAGGGCTTCACTGATACTTATAAAAAATATCATCAAAATTCAATGTGGCGCCCTCTAGTGGACAAAAAGTATTGTGTTAAAAAAAATAAGATAAATACGACGTCGTGTTGGTATCATTTGAAAGGACTTCACTTGTTCATACCAAAATAAATAGTATAGAAGCACAGTGATTTAAAACCAAAATATTTCAAATAAAAAAAAGTAAAAAACTAAAACCCGACTACGATAAAAAAAAAAGACGCTGAAAAAGTATGAAACAAGATTTTCAAGATGCTGAAATTAACAAAGTAACAGGAAAAACAAGAATAGAACAAAAAGAAAAGCCGTAGTCACACGTTATAGGTAGGTAATAATCGAAACAATTTAATAGCGTGTGACTACGGCTTTTCTTTTTGTTCTATTCTTGTTTTTCCAGTTACTTTGTTTATTTCAGCATCTTGAAAATCTTGTTTCATACTTTTTCAGCGTCTTTTTTTTTGTCGTAGTCGGGTTTTAGTTTTTAGGGTTCCGTAGCCAAATGGCAAAAAACGGAACCCTTATAGATTCGTCATGTCTGTCTGTCTGTCTGTCTGTCTGTCTGTCTGTCTGTCTGTCCGTCTGTCCGTCCGTATGTCACAGCCACTTTTTTCCGAAACTACAAGAGCTATACTGTTGAAACTTTGTAAGTAGATGTATTCTATGAACCGCATTAAGATTTTCATACAAAAATAGAAAAAAAGCAATAAATTTTGGGGGTCCCCATACTTAGAACTGAAACTCAAAATTTTTTTTTCATCAAACCCATGCGTGTGGGGTATCTATGGATAGGTCTTCAAAAATGATACTGAGGTTTCTAATATCATTTTTTTCTAAACTGAATAGTTTGCGCGAGAGACACTTCCAAAGTGGTAAAATGTGTGTCCCCCCCCCCTCTAACTTCTAAAATAAGAGAATGATAAAACTAAAAAAAATATATGATGTACATTACTATAAAAACTGCCAACGAAAATTGGTTTGAACGAGATCTGGTCAGTAGTTTTTTTTTAGTACGTCATAAATCGTAAACCGCATTTTACCTTTCATTCAATCAACTCAAATATAAAAAAAAAAACATTTAATTTCATAAACATAAACCTTATAATTATGTACATACACCGTGAACCATTATTTTCTATTAATAAATCTGTAATAGGTGCCTAAGTAAATAATAATTATAATTCGCGCGGGGCGTGGCTTGATAGTAGCGGGTGCGGAGCGCGCGGGAGGGGGGCAGGTTTCCGACTGCGCTTACCCGAACGGGCAGACACGTGAGGGCAGACGTCGTTGAAAGTCGTGTGCGCGGAGCGAATTTTTCGATACATTTGCGAATGCTAAATATTGTACGTTTACGATTTGATACTGTTCGTTGGATAAAATTAATTTCAATTAACATCGAAATTATTCTTTTAAACTCATTTACTGCCTAGAAATAGGTAAATACTTACTATAAAACGTCAACCTAATAAAAGTTTTGAGATTTTCTTCTTTCTTCTTTTCTTAAATATTATACCTACCTACTTCGATAATACCTACTTAGTACTCATAATAAAATAAAACTTAAGTGTTATTTTAAGTATGAATTCCTTGGCTGATGATACTTTCTCCTATGTATTAAACCCAAATAACGTTCTGGAAGATGACGTCGTGCGAGCATTTCATGAAAAATTGTCTCGTCATACATCTTTCCGTCCACGGGAAGTGGGTCTGTTCGGGTTCCCGGAACTCATTGAGCCTGTACCGCCAAATGAGTCTCATCTCCAAATTATTTATGATGGCGATGTGGGTTCAATAGGACACTGGTCTTGTATTTATTATATCAATGGTATACTACGCGTGTACGATAGTCTTTATAATTGTTTAAAGCCAACTCAAAAAACATATATTAATGCATTGTTTCCATACCTAGCAGAATTTAATATTCAATTACAGAAAGAAAGTATATGGGCGTTCCGGCGAAGGCGAATAGGAAGCCATTTGAGCCTAGTACGAAATTCAGAAACGTGGTCATACTTGCGCAAGCCATATATGAACCTGATACAAAGATTATTATTATGTTACTTGCTGCTACGGAACCCTCCATGGGCGAGTCCGACTCGCACTTGGCCGGTTTTTTTTACTTGTTTTTATTATCTTGTGATAAATGATAAATGGTATGATAAATGATATTTATTTTGTAAGTAGGTTTAAAAAACACTTTTACACGTCAATTTTTTTTTCGTCATTTTTAAACTAGATGAGGCCGGTGTTTCCTAGCTGACTACCCTGAGAAGAAACACCGAAACAAACTCAGGGGTCAAAGTCTCTTTTAAAGTCCATACAGTAAATATGTAATGGTCAAATCACATGAGAACCATGCAGATTTGTCTGAAATGGTCTTTTGAAGAAAGAACCATACAGATTTGAGTGGACCTGTCCAGTCAGTGCAAGCATTTGTCAGTATTCGTAAAGCTCAACTCAGGACTACTAAGGAGCTCAACGACTTGACGAACAATACCAAGGAAAGGACATTTGGGTAGGCCGCAGAAAATACTCAAATTGCCAGACATACATTAAAATTACTGAAAAGGAAAAAAAAAAAAACAATCAACATAGTCCTCACGTTCACAATAATAAAAGGAAAAATATAGTTTAAAAATGTAATACTTTAGCAAAGTAAACATTTTTGTCAAAAATTAATAGAAAAAAAAAGTCAAATTGCAAAATAAAAATAATCTACAATATCGAATTGTAATAAATAATACACAAGATACTGTGTTTCCAAAATATCTAATGAAAAATGTGTAATAACTTCATATTTATTTATTTAATGCTTTATGCACACAAACGTACAAAGGCTGAGTTAATGCCTTAGGCATTTTCTACCAGTCATTCTTTGGGTGATGCAGAGAAAAGTAGTGGTAGGTGCAATAAAAGAGAGAGAAAAAGGCGAATACAGGAATAGATTTACTTATAGACCATAGAATAGATATACTAATAAACCATAGAATAAATATAATACAATTATACAATATAATACTCAAGTTAATACACTACATACATACACTAAAATACTTAACAATTGATCCAAATCGACAATAGGAAAACATTAACGCTGTGATGATACTACTGCCAACTTTTTACGAATTAGCTCGTGAACTTTGGTTTTGAATGATAATCGGCTTGTTGCCATCCTGATTTCCTGGGGAGCGCATTCCACAGAGAAATAGCTTGAATAAAGAAGTAATAGTGAAGAAAGTCAGTACGATGAGTGGGACAATAGAGAAAGCGGTAATCACGTAAGAGCGATAGTATGAAAAACAGTGAAAATGTATGTCGAGTTGCATCCCCATAAAGAAGGTATATTATGCAAGTTTATTGTATTGCAAGTTTACGAGTATTATTTGAATAACCAGGTTGAGTGAGGTTTAAAAAAATAAAAAAATAAAGCTTTTATTATTCCTTACAGCAAATAGTTAAGGGTTAGTGTGTTAGTAGTATAATAAAAGACTTATACCTATAGTTGTTAGCGTTGTGTGTTACGTATCTTCGTCTTCGTTGCTGTCGTGTTCAATGTAATGTAAGAACCGCCTGTGGCAGTAAAAGCCTCCTCCAAATGTTTCCATCGCTCACGTAGTCTGGCTGTTCTGGCCCAGAGTTTACCAGCTACTTTGATTGCCTATGTCATCTTTCCACCTTTTAAATGGTCTGCCCAGCAGACCATTTAAAAAGGTAAAAATTTAAGTTAAGGTTAAAATTTTTTTTCTTTTTTTTTGTGGTTCCGTACCTAGTCGGCTAAAACTGAACTCTTTGACGAAATCCGTCTATCCGTCTGTCAGTCTGTCCGTCTGTCCGTCTGTCCGTCTGTACGTCTGTCCATCAGTCTGTCTGTCCGTCTGTCCGTCTGTTTGTCTGTCTGTTTGTCCGTTTGTCCGTCTGTCCGAGTGTCCGTCTGTCCCACTGTCCGTCTGTCCGTCTGTCCATCTGTCCGTCTGTCCGTTTGTCGGTCTGACCGTCTGTCCGTCTGTCCGTCTGTCCCACTGTCCGTCTGTCCATTTGTCCATCTGTCCGTCTGTCAAGAACTTTTTTCTCAGGAACGCGTGAAGGTATAAAGCTAAAATTAATATCAAATACTTAGATCTCCCAATACAGGCATTACTCTGCTTAAAGGGAGGCTCCAATCTCAATTCTGTTTATGTTATTTAGCTGAAGAAATAAATGTATTTTGATGTATTTTTTTTTTGAGATCTGCTAGCCCAAGCAGCAGAGAAAAAATCAAACATCTAAGTTAATGCATTCTAAAGATAAGGTGGTTTTTGTTTTTGCCACTCGTTACTAAATCAAAACCTATAGAGTACTTCCCGTTGACCTAGTATCCTGAAGGCATGAAGCAGGGTCTTATAGCACAAGTTCGAGACTCGATTCGGGCATTGAACTATTTACATAGGTAAGTTTGTACGGAACCCTCAGTGTGCGAGTCCGACTCGCACTTGGCCAGTTTTTTATTTGACCATGCATGTTTACTGTGTGGTCTTTAAAAGAGTCTGAGTAATTTCTTCTAAGGGTAGTCAGTTAGGAAACACCAGCAAAATAAACTAGATTACTAGGTAGTTTATTATTAATGAAAAATTTACGTGTGGAAGTGTCATATTTTATACAACATTTATTTATCTCAGCACCCTAAGGGCCTGGACCTTTGGAAGGCGTACGAGGAGCCGAAACCAACTCGCAGAGGCCCTTTTAGACACTTTTAATGGAAAGTGGTACGAACCGGTGATTATCCCTGTACGCACTATGCTAGTGCATCCAAGGACAACCCCCGGTTGGTGGGAAACTATTGCGACATATGGAAAACTAAGATATAAGGCTTGGTGGTTTTTGGAGTCTTAAGTGGACTGGTTACCAGGAACTATGTTAAGACTATGGCCCCTGCCTAAACAATGTAATTAATATCCATCGACAAAAGACAGGGGGTGACTTGCACACTCAATAAATGGGCCCCCATAAACGGTCTCTAGCACGAAGTGACGTAGCAACAAGAGGGCAACATATCCTGAGGTGCTTAAGGAGTGGAGAGGTATACCACGGCTATCAGGACAATCCCGGAAGTACGGTCAAGATCCCTACCAGCACCTTACTGGATTATACATCCTTCTCCCGAGCACGTTTGCTCTTGCGAATCTCCACTCAAGCCAGCCAATAAAGGCAAGAGAGAGTTATACAACATTATTTTTAGTAACAGAATTGATTCCAATAATTTTTACACCATGTTAGATTTTTTCCTTAAATATTTAAAAAAGGTCACAAGTTGGACACCACCGATACTAAGTACAATACAGGTCACGGCTGGTCATAGCGGGCATTAGGCGCCCGTATGGCGCGGTGACTATGTATTTGTGCAGCCAACCAGGTAACATAACAAGCTTATAACTTCGTGATTTTTCATGATACAGTTATGAAATTTTATACATGGATTCTTTACATAAAATACTAAACATGTGTTTCGGGTTTCACATATACTAAAACTAATGTACAACCTGCCCCCCTAGCCAAGTTGCAAACGATAAACGTGAACGCTTAGTAATCTCCAATAGATTTTCAACTTTATACCTAAAAGCATAAAGTTGAAAATCTATTAAAGACTACTGAGCGTTAGCGACCGGAACGAACGAAAACACTATGTAATCTTCAATAGATTTTCAACTTTATATCCAATAACATAAAGTTGAAAATCTATTAAAGACTACTGAGAGTTTACGTTTATCGTTTGTGACTTGGCTAGGGGGGCGGACTAGCTTTTGCCAGAGGCTTCGTCTGCGTGTTTATTGGTTATAGCAACCGTGAAATCAAAGTCAAAGTCAGACAAAAAGTAGCCTATGTCCTTCTTTGGGTTTGAAGCTTACTCAGTGTACCTTTCATCAAAATCGGTTCAGTAGTTTCACCGTAAAAGCGTAACAGATAGATAAAGATATTTTTACGTTTAAAATATTATATTTAGTATGAATTTGCAAAATAAACATCATTTATCATTTTTGAAGAGATTGTTATTTTTCTATTTCTCATTCCATTTAATATCTTTTTTTTTAGATGGGAAATCATCTGATGACATCTCCCGCTCTTTTCGTGTCAGACTTTTACTGACTAAATCCTACCCCTGTTCCTTCTTTGCCTTCGTTCCAGGGCCCCAAGATTCTCTTTCGCGTCCCCCAAGGCCCCAGTAGGCTTCGACCATGCTGGGTCCCAAACGATACCTGACATCTCCCTGATGATCCTAGATCGGGATCCCTGTGGAGGGGCGTGAGGGCCGTTCCCTCGCGCATGCGGCCGCCTCCTTTGCTAATATTACTGTTTCGCAGAAGAAGGCGACCGCCTGCCACTTCTCCACCATACCATGGCCTGTACCAAAGTCTGGCGCGAGAGATCGCTGTCACCCCCACAAGGATACGGCGGTGCTCTGCCCAGGTGGGGCACACCTTTACCGTATACTCTACGTTGTCCTCCGGGCGGTACAATCTTAAAAATAATAATAATAATAATAAAAACTTATTTCGGACCTTTCCGTCCATAGGTAACACATACAGCATTACACAACATTATTAAAAATAACACACAACAGAAATACTAGATGTTAGTAACACAACAAAACTTAACAACTATGTTAGTAGATAGTATTTACAGGAGCATGTAGTTGGCTTAAGGACCAGATAATAGAACAATCCAGCTTATTGGCAATGACACTCAGGTGGCCGTTGGTACTGGCTCGCACCCTGCGCAACAAAGATGCTGCTCGCTTGCGCCTGACTGCAGCGAAGCCGTCAGTCTGGGCATCCGCGAACATCCCTGAGGCACTACAGAAGCGAGGCAGCCCCAACAGCATCCTGAATGCATTGTTGTACTGGACGCGAAGAGCATTAACGGCTTTCAGCGTGTAGTTAGTCCAAAGGCTACACGTGTAAAATACTTGACAGAATGCTCTGAAAAGGGTGATTTTAACTGAACCAGTGCAGCGTGAGAACCTCCGTATCAACATATTACATCTCACCGCCATCGCTCTTCGCTCCCTGTCCACGTCCAGATTGTCCTTCAAATCCTCTGTCACAATATGCCCAAGGTATTTAAATTGACGAACACGGTTTAAGACACCACCGTTTAAATAGACAGTTGGGTAGCTCTCAGCAGACTTGAGACCCGCTTTAAAGATGAGTAACTCACTCTTATTCGTGTTATATCTCAAACCGTGTCCCTCGGCATTACACTCACAAACTCTCAACAACTTTAAGGGGGGAACGTTTTTTGTAAGAACTATAGTGACGCACTGGTAACAGTTCCGAATTATTAATTGTACAATGTACGTCGTGGGATCAGATCAAGTAAAAAACCTTATTTTATTCGATCTGAGGTCGTAGTGTTTGCTGTAGTAAGTATACGAATTATAACGGTACAATCGAAAAGCACATTCACAAAAACAAGACTTATAAATTCTATTAGGTAATTTTGTGTTTAGCGTACCTACCCGCCCACATTCCTACAGACACTTGGTGCAACGTGTTTGAGGTCAACATAGTTTTGTGTTCCGATCTCGGAAAAGGAAGTGATTGCAGACAAGAACTTGGCAGCTACACGATTATAAAGCCTCAGATACACTAAGGGACACAATGTCCCCCAACCTGACGTGCAACACTGTCAAATTATCCAACAACACAATATGTTGGATTGACACGTGAATGCATCATCATCAGAGGGCAAGTTGCGGGATACTGGGCAACGTTACAACGTCATGTAGTTTGAACGTTACACGTCATGATGGGGGACATTTGCCTCAACGGCCATCTGTTCTGCGAGCAATGTGCTTGCCCATTGCCACTCAAGTTTGGCGATTCTTCGTGCTATTTCGGCAACCTTGGTTCTCCTGCGGATATCTTCATTTCTGATCCGGTCACGCAAGGAAACTCCGAGCATAGCCCTTTCCATTGCCCTTTGGGTGACTTTGAGCCTTCTGATGAGGCCCATTGTGAGCGACCACGTTTCGGAACCATATGTCATCACTGGCAACACGCACTGGTCACAGACTTTCGTCTTGAAACACATAATGTATATTGGATGAGAAGATATCTGAAGCTTTACTTATTCAGTTGTTTTAAATCTGGTGTAAACTTATGCAAGTATTAAAAAAAATGGAATCTAATAAAACATAAGTTAACTCTCAAGGAAAAGGCTATTTAATTTGAATAAAACTAATGATTATTACAGATAATAAATTAAATACTGACGTTGCAATAATCTAAGTATTACACAATATTTTTTTTTTCCAGTAAATAATGCACAAGGAAAAATGTGGAACTGCAATAAAATAAATCCTTGGCATTGTCATACATAATTATTATAATCATAATTTGTTTGAATGAATATTTATATATATACAACTATATATACGAAATATTTGGAGCGGTTCTGTTTTGATTAATTTGATTAATTATTTTTTTATACAACTGCTTCTGATAGCGGCGTTGCCAGCGTGAAAATAAAAAATCAATCTTCCTCATGAATCACTCGGTCTATTAGTGAAAACTGCATCAAAATCTGTTCAGTATTTTTTGAGTTTGTCGCGTACAGACAGACAGATACGGTGGGGAATTTTGTTTTATAATATGTAAGGGTTTATGTTTTAATTTATATAGTCTTTGTATCTATCGGTATTTTTTCTCTCTCAATATTGCACCTAACACTATTTTGTCTCTGCGTTACCCAAAGGTCGATTACTTGAAAATACCTATACTCCATCGGTTTAGGTAGTTAACTAAACGTAAACAATCTTAATATGTCTTTTTGTTAAAAAAAAACTCGTATAAAAGACATACAAAGATTATTTAAATTTAGTTAGTAACCAAACATCGGTATAGGTAAATAACAAATTGTAAACATTTTTAGATGAAAATTATAGTCAACTTTTAGATAAAAGACATGTCAAGATTGTTTACCTTTAGTTAATTACCTAAACAGATGGAGTATAAGGCATTAAGTCCGCCTATTTACTTTTGTGGGGGATGTATTAAATAAATAATTGGGGTGAGCCCATTGCTAATCAGTGGCATCTCGCTAACTTAAATAAACTAAATTCAGTCTTAATAACAATAATAATATTCCACAACTATCACACAACGCCGTCTAGTCCCAAGCTAAGCAGAGCTAGTGTTATGAGTACTAGACAACTAATAAACATACTTGCATATTTCTAAATAAATACATATTATATGTAGATAAATTACACCCAGACACAGAACAAATGATCGTGCTCATCACACAAAGATTTGTCCTGGGTGGAAATCGAAGCCACGGCCACGACCTCCGGAATAGCAGTCAGAGCCCCTAACCACTAGACAAACAGGCCAGTCAAAAACTTAAGAAGTTGCAAGAGTGACAATGAAGAAGGCTATGCTCGGAGTTTCCTACCGTGATCGGATCAGAAATTAAGATATCCGCAGGAGAACCAAAGTTCTTCGGGTTATGTCTGTAACATAACCCGAAGAATCGCCAAACGTAAGTGGCAGGGGGCAGCACATTGCTCGCAGAACAGATGGTTGATGAGGCCGAAAGGTTCTGGACGTGCGAACACGTACTGGAAGACGCAGCGTTGGAAGACCTATCACAAGGTGGACCGATGACCTGGTGAGAGGCGCGGGAATCGGATGGACGCGAGACGCACAAAACCGGCCATTGTGGCGACACTTGGGGAGGCCTGTGTCCATCAGTGGACGTCTTTGGACTGAAATGATGATGATGATGAAATATTTATTAGGTCACCCTGGCTAAGTTATTACAAGTCCCATTTAAATAATAAAATAGAATAGAATTTATTTTACTTCGGACCCAAAATTTCCATAAAGTGTTTACTAACACTTAATAAATAACTTATTATCTAGTGTTAGTACCCATTATCCTTTGCCTAATAAATGTTATAATCAGAGAGCTACAGCTCTCCGCTACAGTTCTCAGGATGCTGTTGCGACTATCTCTCACTCTCCTATGCAGCGAAGCGCTTTTCTTGCGAACAATCGCGTGGAACCCGTCGGTACGACCTTGCGCAAACATATCCGACGCACTGCAGTAGCGAGACAGTCCCAACAAGATCCTGAAGGGATTATTATATTGGACGCGCAAGACATCTAGCAATCTTTTGGTGTAATTAACCCATCGGTGTACAGACTCTGGCAGAAGGCCTTAAAAAGTAATACTTGACCTAATAAGCTAGGACGAGATTGCATAATGCATAGCTTTATGAACGTCACAAAAATTCTAAAATTGAATATGACCATCAGATAACAAATTAGGAGCGCTAAAATATGCAAACCTCTGACGTAGGTTTTTTAGATCTTACGCAGATTTTAAATATAAAACAAAAGGTTTTGAATTAGGAAATAGGATTCCGTATCTGTAGGGTAAAAACTCTAATCATATTATTATTAATAATAATAATACGTTCACCAGCCCGCATGACGAGAATCTCGTGAAAGCTGAGAAAGAGAAACAAATCACATATCTCGACTTAGCACACGAGGTTGTCGACATGTGGAATGTGGACTCGGCTGTCATTGTGCCGATTGTCGTGACCGCCAATAACCTTATAGCCAAAAGCTTCGACGACCATCTGTCGAGGCTGTCGTTACGCAGTTGGATCAAGGGCCTGATACGGAAGGCCTCTATTAATCTAACTCCTCGATAAGGCTCGCATTGTGAGGAGGTTCCTGTTTCTGGAGCCCTAACCACCGGTAGCTTGGACGTTGCTCCCGACATCAGAGGACTACAATTTTTTATATTTTTAATTATTTATAGCGAAGAGGAGTGGCAGGCAGTCGCCTCCTTCTGCGAAGTAGTAATGTTAGCAAAGGAGGCGGCCGCACGTGCGAGGGAACGGCCCTCACACCCCAGCCGCCGGGATCCCAATCCCGATTTCCAGCCACCGTAGGCGCAGGCTTACGGACGGCGAGCAATGGGTAGCACGCCGTCCGGTCGTCCGGTAGCCGTCCGGACCGAGCCCAAGTCGTCAACGGCGCGTAGTGTTCCACGCGCACCTCAATGAAGGCAGGGTCGAAACCTACTGGGGCCATGGGTTAAGTGAAAATGAACGCCAGGGCCCTGGAGCACAAGGAAAAGAAGGAACAAACGAGTGGGTTTTAATCAGTAAAAGTCTGACACAAAAGGGCGGGAGATGTCATTAGATGATTTCCCACCTAATAAAAAAAACACATAGGAGTATCAAACTTTGTATTATAATATGTATACCTATTTTTATTTTATTTTATTCTATTCTATTCTATTCTATTCTATTCTATTCTATTCTATTCTATTCTATTCTATTCTATTCTATTCTATTCTATTATATTCTATTCTATTCTATTCTATTCTATTCTATTCTATTCTATTCTATTCTATTCTATTCTATTCTATTCTATTCTATTCTATTCTATTCTATTCTATTCTATTCTATTCTATTCTATTCTATTCTATTCTATTCTATTCTATTCTATTCTATTCTATTCTATTCTATTCTATTCTATTCTATTCTATTCTATTCTATTCTATTCTATTCTATTTTATTTTATTTGGGGAAAAACGATACCTATTACAATATACATAAATATTACACTTATTAGTACGTATACAAAACAAAATCAATGTAATAACCACAACATTTTCCACATATTAACATAGAGGTACGCTATGACGAGGACTAATAGGCAAGCTAGGTATTTTTCTTGAAAACACTTTATATACGCAGTTACAAATTAGTCAGACATCAGAAAAAAATAAATAAATTAGAAGTTGTTCAGTGCACTAATAACTCCACCTATGGTGCTAACACTAAAAAAAATATACATATAATTATATAACAACCAACAAACACCAAAAACCAGTCAGGTGGGAGTTAAACTGGAAATTTCACAAGAAGCGTGGTCCCTCAATTGTGCGGAACTCTTCGTATGCAAGTCCAACTTGCATTTGACGGGCTGCGTGTCACGGGTTTGATTCATGTATGGAACATATATTTGTATGACTGTATCACGTTAATATTATCTATACAGCCTTGTGAATTGATTAAGAAGTGTTCAATATTTGCGACCGAAAAATATTTGCGCCTCGACTGAGACGTACCTACGAAATGCTTTATTATTAAATTTTAAAGTACAAAAATCCGCATTCTAAAGCTTAATTAAAAATTGTTTTGGGAAACATGGACAAGGTGGAGAAAAAGGAATATCGGAATATCTTTTACTTGGTTATAGATACCTGCAGCTACTTTACAATTTATATGTTTGGTTTTAAATGAAGAATTCATGCAACCAAAAACAGCACAATATATCCTACTCGTCATAATAAATATGTACTTGAACTTATTTCTATTGAAAAAATCGCGCGGCACAGACGTGACTGTCTGCATCCCGAGCGCACCTCGAGATCGAGGCGCGTAGGTATAGCTCGCGTTTCGTCCGTTTGTATGAAGTTGGAATACTGTATAGATAATATTACCGTGACTATAGGCCATACAAATATTGTAATAATAATATTCCACAACTATCACACAACGCCGTCTAGTCCCAAGCTAAGCAGAGCTTGTGTTATGAGTACTGGACAACTTATAAACATACTTATAAATTTCTAAATACATACATATTATAGATAAATTACACCCAGACACAGAACAAATGATCGTGTTCATCACACAAACATTTGTCCTGGGTGGGAATCGAACCCACGACCTCCGGTATAGCAGTCAGGGCCACTAACCACTAGACCAACGGGTCAGTCATTATAGGTGCTTTGTCTGGCTGTCTTGTGTACGTATGTGAGTTTATATATTTTTGAGCGCACCCACGGTACAGGAGAAATTCAAAAAATCTAGTGTTTTAGTTACTCACAACTTAATTATGTGACCGAATTCGCTACGTGGAAGTGGTAAAAAATCTAACCGAATTCTTGACAACTTACAAAATAAAAAAATCGGTTGTCTGTAAAGTCGGTTTACTGACGATAGTTGAACGTGACAACGTGTTACATTTATTTGTACGCATAAATATAAATAAACAGTTAACACGACATTCACTTTTCACTGCACTTTATAGGTACTTGACGAAAACATGTAAATGTATTATTCTAGCAGTTGTCACGACGCAGACGCATCGCTCACTCAAGTAGAAGAGAGACAGATGTCGAACACTGCCGAACGCGGAGGCCGAACGCGCTCTCGCTTCTCGCACTTAAAGCCTTAAATGGAACGCCTCAGAGCGAGGTAACGCCACATGCGTCATACTTTTTCGTGCGTGCAGCCGGCTCCATCGAATTATAAGACGTTGTCACGTCAATAACCTAAAAATACGTAAACAACAAATAAACATATTAAAATATCGTTAGGTATATTATGCGAGCGAAGTCAATATGTGACCAATAACATCATTCGACCAATTTATTACACTGTGTGGGATTTAATTATTTTATGTGGACATATTATTTGAATAATTAACATTTTTTTTACATTTGAAGGGATTGGTGACGTTCGCGCTTTTAAATTACTTCCTATGTTTTATGTCCTTGTTTTTATGCGACTGAATTATAATTTCGTAGTTCCTAAGACCTAGAACGGATGTGTCAACATTTAGCTAAATGTTTACTAATTACATACAATATCAATAGCATTTAAATAACATCACACCACAAATCGACCTCACACACACACCTAAATAACTAATACAAATTACACAAGCACACATACAATGCGTTCGAAATAAGAATAGGTTCGATTGCCATGTTGAGACGTCACGTCATACTGTCAAATCGCAAGATATTGGGCAAAATTGAAGAACTCAGAGATGAGCAAATATAAAGAACTGGATTCTGATTAAACTTTTTTCGTTCACCGTTTGTAAATAAATTAAATTTTAAAAAAATCTTCTTTTCCTCACCATAATAATTCTTCGATTTGACAGTATGACGTGACGTCACAACATGGCAATCGATCCTATTCTTATTTGGAACTCATTGTACATGCAACCCATAGAAATATAAAAACAGAACTCCTTTCTTATCTATGATGCAACCACTCTTTCATCCACACAAATACATACATTTTACTTACCATAGATTACTTTTTTAATTTGTTTAATCAACTAATAATAATTCACGTCCGCAATTCTGGTTGTTAAATGGAACAATTTACTTCCTTACCTGGAGCGCGGCGCTGATAACCAGTTTTATACTACGGCTGTTATCATCATTTCAATTTGATTATATCTGTTTGTGTTCTTGTTCCAAATAAATAAATTTATTATTACTATATAAAATTTATTATTATAATGACTTCTCTTGCTCCAGAGTGGAGTGAGCGGGCAATTTATTGACTAAAATCACACCAGCCTACTGGGGCCATGGGTGATGCGACAGAGATCCCCGGGGCCCTGGAAAAAAAAATGGTAAAGAAGGAACAGGAGTGGATTTTTAGTCAGTAAAATTCTGACACTATATCCCGCGCCGCTCAAGAGCGGGGGATGTCATTAGATGATTTTCCCACCTGTGTCCTTCAGTTGTCCTTTGTGTTCTAGTACCGTTTTCGTTTTAGAAGTTCCCCGTGGCCCTACTGCCCCCTACGGTATTGCTGACATCTCTTTGAGGCTTGCGTGGAACACTACGCGTCTTCAACGAATTGGGCTCGGTCGCTACCACCGGCAGGACGGCGAGCCACCCATTGCTCGCCAAGGGTTGGGCAAGTATACTTAGATAATATAAAACAAAGTCACTTTCCGTTGCACCTTTGGGCACATAATTTGTCAAAAATTGCAAAATTGACTTGAGTATAGAAGTTTTGACGCTCAAACATAAAGCTTCCAAATTGTTGTTTATTTGCAGGATTTTGTTTGAGTGAAGTTCAGTGGCTGTTTTAATATGATTTTTTGTATTCTAAACCTATTATAATTTGTTTGACATGCGCATTCCTATCAAAATTTAATTTTAACATTACTTTTATTTTATTAATTAACTTTTAAGCTGTTGATCGGGCATTAACGCCGGCGTTCACGCGCCATTGTCTTACTAATGTGTCTCTAATTACGCACTCAAAAGGTTAACCTATTGAGTAGCGTAATTAGAGACACAATAGAAAGACTGACGTTCGAACGGGGTTTAATGAATGTTGCATATATTTTTTTTCTTTTTTTTGTCATATCATGCTTAATACTTTTATTTAATATTTTCATAATTATTTATAGCCTTGTTCACTTGTTTATGCCTAAGCTGTGGTTGCCTATAATTGAAAGAAAAAAAAAGAAAGAAAAAGAATTTATTTGGTACAGCACAAGGCACAAACACAATATAGGTAAACACGAAACAAAAAAAATAGAAAACAAGAAGCAAAAAATGTAGTTGTGTAATTAATAATTGAGTGTGCATTATAGGACTAGGTTACGTGTACCAATTTTAATTTCTAAGTATTTTTTTATTTTGTAACACTCGTTGGTGATCCTTAAGCTGTTGATCCCCGCATTAACGCCGGCGTTCACGCGCCATTGTCTTTCTATTGTCTCTAATTACGCACTCAAAAGGTTAAATAAATAAATAAATATTTTTTGTCGGATTCATACAAGGTAGGTTAGCTACCTATCCTTTTCTCTCATCATAAAGATAGATATTTTCATCCTGCTGTCATCCTACCCAGGCTATGTAAAACAGACCTTAAGTAAAGGTTCGTTCGATTGTAATTCTATTTCTCCGTGAAGTGTTTCTGTTGGGCCGTGTAGCGGAACTACGTGTTCAAGTTCCAGATGCTTCCTACCTCATCATTGTTGGATCGTTGCAGGAAACATCTCATTATCCTTATTTCCTCTGGCGGGAGGCAGTTTACGTTGGCCTTGCTGCGAAGAGGTAGTAACTTTTGCATACCTTTGCTTGTTTACCATTTTCTTTGAACGACTTCGATTAGCAGTTTAATTTTAAGAGGGTACTAAACTTGTGAATTTCAGTATTACTTAAGCAAGGGAGCGGCCCTCACGTCCCAGCCGCCGGGATCCTGATCCCGATTTTCGGCCACCGTAGGCGCGGGCTTGCGGACGGCGAGCAATGGGTAGCTCGCAGTCCGACCGTCCGGTAGCGGTCCGGACCGAGCCCAAGTCGTCAACGGTGCGTATTGTTTCACGCGCGCCTCAAAGAGATGTCAGCAAGCCGCCTACGGTTTGCTGACATCTCCTTCTGACTTCGAGCCCAGCAGGGTCGAAGTCTACTGGGGCCACGGGTGGTGTGAAAGTGAAACCCGGGGCTCTGGGATGTAGGCAAAGAAGGAACAGGAGTGGGTTTTTAGTCAGTAAAAGTCTGACACGCCCTCACGCTCCCGCACTTAAAAAGTAGCCTATGTCTGTATTTATTTATATATACTTTATTGTACACCAAGATTACAATTTACAAAAAACATACAATTGGCGGCCTGATTGCACTCGGCGATTTCATCCGGGCAACCTGGAACGGACAAAGATAGCCTGAACACAAAATGCACTTGGTTCAAAGATAAAAGTAAACAGAAATTAAATAGGTACTTATTACTAAAATAGATACATACATACATACATACAATATATATAGGCAAGAGAATAAGTGGTAAAACGAAAACATGATCACAGTGACAAGTGTAATGTTCCTTCACAAGCTTTATAAAACACAGGCAGTGTTTGCGCACGTTTTAGTGCCGCCGCACATGGGCCACACGTTACAGCTACAAACGCCGCCACAAGAAGCGGCCACAAGCCAGTTGTGGCCGGTGGCTGCTACTTTTTTTAACCCATACTCGCAGTATCATAATGGACTCTGACGAAGAAGGCGAAGACGACGTTTAGTGGCCAGTGCGAGCCACAAGAAGCGAGCAGCAGCGATTTGTAGCGTGTGGCGGCCACCAGCGTCAACCGTGTGCGGCGAATCCATATAAAATGTATGAAACCTACAGGAAATATGCCGGTGGCGGCGTTTTGTGGTTGTGGCCGGTGTGTGGCAATGCGTTCCATAGATGAGCGGCTTGGACAGTAAATGACAATGAATTCAACTACTTTCCTGGATAGGTCAGGAAAGTAGTTGAATTCATTGGCATTTTAAGTCTCAAGTTATCTCCTTCCTTCTTTGGGGTTCACTCCGTAGCTTACTCCGTACCAAATTCCATTTAAATCGGTTTAATAGTTTTAGCGTAAAGTAGTAAACAGACAGTTTGTTTCACATTTAAAATATTGATGAGCAAACCAGAAAAAAAAACGTGTTACAACATACTTACACAATAATCTCAGACTTCTTAGGGTATGAATAATTGTAGTGTCTATGTAAATATATATATTATGCAATAGCTGCTCATCGATTTATAACCGATCAATTCAGACAGTAAATTGCACGCTACATAAATTGAATCGATTAATATTACCAAGGCTATGATGCTGCATAACTGGTCAATTATTATGAGCAGAAACATTCCCTGATACTTGTCTAAACACACATTTATATAGGTACATAAGAAACTGACTGACTGACATATCAACGCACAGCCGTAACTACTGGGACTAGGAATGTGTAATTTTTCACGAGGCTTCTTTTTAACCGACTTCAAAAAGGAGGAAGTTCTATGTTCGGCTGAATGTATTTTTTTTTAAATGTATGTTCACCGATTTCTCGGTAAATTGCGTACCGATTTTGAAATTATTTTTTTTTTCATTGACAGTCTATGCTTCCGAGTTGGTCCCATAGAAATATTGTTATGATCTGATCATGAACTTCGAAGATATGGAACAGAACTCCTCATAGGATCACAGCAGAACCGTTGTAACAAGTAAAATTGCTTTGTTTATACGTGTAGTCGATGACTGACTGAAAGAAGAGGAGGAATATATCGAACTGATCTGATGATGATGCCTGAAGTTAAGCACCGGAACTCTGCAATAAAGTAATGCAATCTAACCGTGTTTGGGATTATTAGAATTTTCATGAGGTGCACTCTGCGTATAAGGTATTTAAGTTTGGCTGAGGGGTACTTTTTAGTGCTAGTACCATAACTAAAAAGTGTAAAATAAAAAACTTTTTACAAAAAAAATATAACCGACTTCAATGTAAAAAAAAAACACTGTAAAGAGCAAAATAATTTTAATTTCGGAAGTCGGTGTTAAATAACGAAGAGACAAAACAGAAATACCGACTTCCGAAATTAAAGTTATTTTGCTCTTTTCAGTGTTTTTTTTTACATTGAAGTTAGTTGTATTTTTTTTGTAAAAAGTTTTTTATATGATGTAGGCAAGCACTAAAAAGGGTTTATTGGAAATTCATCTTTTAAGGGGCTGAAAAGGGGGAATTTCTTTTGTATGCAAAACTTCATTCTGTGTGATTTGCACACATAGCAACCTAAGTAAATAATAAAGGGTGTAATTATTTATTTTCCAAACTACCCCAATAGTACAATTTAGGGGGTTTTAAAGATGGTATGAAGGATTCTTATTTCTTACGTCATTTGCCCTGAAACTTGTTACAAATTCTAATCAAAATGAATAACAAAGACTACCATTATTACTATTACAAAACTAACCTCAAAATACAATTTAAGGGGAGTTAAAGTTTAAAAAAAAAAATTGCAAACAAAGTCACTGGTAAAGTGCTAGTTAAATAATAAACTTAGATCAGATCAATCATAAATTTTAAATGCAAATGACAGCGTTAACATAGCTGTGTTGGTACCAAAATTAGGCTGCTTATAACCGGTCAAGCCGTAGGTAAGTTTGTGAGTTGCAAGGATAAAGTAAAACCTTCAAAATAAATTACTTTCTATACCGACACTTAGTTATAAAATCGTAGAATAGCTTTATAATGCTGTCGTATTTTTCGATAGAGTTACGCAAAGGGCAATTTAAGGGGTTTGGGGAGTCTTAAGGGGTTCTAGAGTGACCGATGACCTGGTGAAGGTCGCGGGAATCCCATGGATGCCAGACGCACCGGGACCGTTCATTGTGGCGACAGTTGGGGAGGCCTATGTCCAGCAGTGGTCGTCTATCGAGTGAAATGATGATGATGATGATGAAAGGGCAACTGTAGGTCCGCCTTTTTAGTACTTTAGATAATATGCTACAAATTAAAGCAGTCACAGTCATACCATGTCACCCAAAGGGCAAGGGCTGTGCTCGGATTTTCCTTGCGTGATCGAATCAGGAATGAGGATATCCACAGGAGAACCAAGGTCACCGACATAGCACGAAGAATCGCCAAATTTAAGTGGCAATGGGCAGGGCACATTGCTTGCAGAACGGATGGCCATTGGGGCCGAAAGGTTCTGGAATAGCGACCACGTACCGGAAGACGTAGCGTTGGAAGGCCTCCTACAAGGTGGACCGATGACTTGGTAACGGTTGCGGGAGTCCGATGGATGCGAGACGCACAGGACCGTTCATTGTGGCGACACTTGGGGGAGGCCTATGTCCAGCAGTGGACGTCTTTCGGCCGAAATGATGATGATGATGGTGATGAGTCATACCATTGACCCTCTTCCACAAATAAATTTTTGACACTTTAGCATTGGTAGATTGCAACCGACTGCACTTTTGACCCCTGACTGTACATTTGCATTTCAACAATTATGTTTACGTCCTATGGGACGGGGTGGTGGGTGTATGGTATTATGGTTTATTGGGAGTGAGTATTGCCATAAACCGTACCCATATATATCCAGTTATGTGTACCTGGTATGCACCAGTTTACTGCTTTAAAATTCCCAATATAATCTAAAGCAGGAGCATAAGGCGAGCAGGGTGTTGCGGCTATTAGACCGACGGCGACGAGGTAATCTTCTTCTTATTTTTCGTATAGATAAATCGATATTAAATCTTCTTTATTCTATAATGTACATACAATTTTATATAAACAATAAAATATGACAGTTGATGTACATAGGCGAGCTTAACCCACAACTGGGTTTTCTTACAGCAAACCATAAGAGTAAGACAGACATTTTACATATTTTGAGGAACTTTAACATCTTGTCTTAACAACTTGTACAGCTCTATCATTGGACTTGTATAATTCTTGGAAGGTGCAGTTGGTTGAAGGACGGACAGCAAAGCAGGTGACGCCTGACCTTCCCTTGTCCCCGCTCTGGGTGGAGACAGAGAACTGGTCAGACTTTTACCGGCCAAACCCCACCTGTGTCCCTTCAGCTGCCCTTTGCGTTCCAGGGTCACGGTAACTCTTTCGAACATTCCCGCAGCTCAGGTGCCAATTACAACATCATTTGACATGAATCGAGGAAGACCCATTTGGCTAGATTATCTGTACATCGGTCAACATGGGTCCGCAGTCGGTTGAGAGGTTTCTAGTTCAAGTACTGCGTTCTCGTTCAGCAATCTAATCAGAAAATTGTTTACGATTCCTTATAACGGCACCAATTCATAAAATAAATACCTCACATACCATTTATAAATATTATTTTATTATAGAATTCTTTTTAAAGCTCCGACTAGTAGCGATGGCGGATCCAAGTCCAATCAATTAGCTCCGGATACATAAATTACTTCGAACAAATACTTCCTTCTTATGCCTTCAATAGAAACCGTCAAGTGTTATTATTTATATCAAAGTCAGCGGATACGATTATCATGCTCCTTTATTTGGTCTAGTCTAGATAATAGACTGACCATTTTAATCTATAATTGATTTTATCACTGTCGTCGTCTAGGATTTCTATGTTATTAAGTAAGAAAATATGACCACGGGAACAACTTGTGACCCACGGATGCCCCTCAAGTTGAAGGGTAAAATCTACAAGTCCGTGATAAGGCCTTGGTATGGTCATGTAAAGAGGAGGGATGAAGCGCATGTTGCTAAAAGAGTTATGAATTTACATGTGGATGGATGGAGAGGGAGAGGAAGGCCAAAGAAAAGATGGATGGATTGTGTGAGAAGTGATATGAAAGAAAAGGGTGTTAGTGATAGCGTGACGAGTGACAGGAAAGAATGGTTGAAAAAAACGTGTTGTGACGACCCCAAATAAAACGGGACAAGGGCAGGAAGATGATGATAAGTAAGAAAATATGACCATATTTCTAATTACAGATCTGAACTCAAATGGATGCTCATTCGCCAGAGAAGAGGTTTGCGCGCACTGATTACACTTTTCCCTCTGCTCAACTCTCCCACCCCTCCTTCTTATCTTATATCACACTTTCAATATCTATGTTCTTCCCATGCTAAGAATCTGCGTTCTTCTAACAACAAACTTCTTCTACTGCTTTGTCCTTCTAATACTTCTGATTTTGTTCATTCTTCTTTTCACATACAGTCCATACTTCTAGGGAATGCGCTTCCTCATGACACCAGGACGGCCACCAGTCAATATGCATTTAAGCGGAAGGTGCGGCTTTATTTTCTACACAAATAGCGGAGTAGTCTCAAAAATCCCTTCATTTTTCCTTATATAAACAATATATATTTATATGTCGGAGCAGGATGCCGATCATCATTGAAGCTCTGTCCAGAGACTATGTTTTGTGGGCGATTTCTGGGTATCGAGCAATAAACAAACTATTTTAGATCACACAACTGATTTATTATACTGCAAGCTTCGTTCGAAGACATATTATATATAACCATGCAGCTTCCCGCATTCACTAGGCGAACCAATCGCAGCTTTTCAGAGCCTAAAAGCAAAAACAAAACGCACCGTATCCGAGCGAGTATCTGTCAGTAACGTCAAATGTCATTCCATACGTTTGCGCGGCAACCAATACGTTTTACGTTGTGTTTTATTTGCTTTTTTACCAATTTAAGTAATTAAATAAGAGCATAGTGCTTGTATAATTTGTAATGAAGTATGCCAGAACGAAAAGATATGAAATACTATCTTCATATGATGAAAAGTTTGAAAAAAGGATGAAACGATGATAACATAGTACGTCACCTGTCCTATCTCTATTTAATTCTTTGATTCCAGGTGAAGTAATAGATTTATCTATTAGATTATTCAGTGAAGTAAGAGTTTCACGTACTTAACCCAAATAATTGTATGCATTGACACGATCAAACTTCTCGGGGTGTTTACGAGATGAACACACGAGCTTGTTTCCTTGTTCCATAACTTTAAAGGCTTTGCCATGGTACATTAACTTCTTGAGTAGCGTAATTAGAGACACAATAGTAAGACAATAGCGCACGACCGCCGGCGTTCGTGCGGGGATCAACAGCTTAAACAGTGTAAGACTGTAAATCAAATGGGTTTCGAAATATGGATATACCTATTGACGCGGGTTGTGCACGTGATGCATTGACGCGTTCAGCTGACTCGGGATGTTTACGAGATAAACATACGTGGTTGTTTTTTTCCCCACACCTTTGGGGTAACCTGAAAAGCTTCGTCAGGAAAGTTATCTATAGTACATTATATCTACAGTGCAAGTGAAATGGATTTTGAATATTGTACCTATGGACGCGAGTGATGTACGAGATACATTGGCGCGATCCGCTGACTCGTGGTGTTTACGAGATGAACACACGATGATCTTTACCTTTTGGTACATGGACACGGGTGATGTACGAGATGCATTGACGTGATCCGCTTACTCGTGGTGTTTACGAGATGAATGCACAATGGTCATTACCTTTTGATAAAATCAGAAAGGCTTTGCCTAGGTACACTTTGGTACCATAACAGGGTCAATATTTTTAGGTTTTTAGACCTTGTATTTAGGATGATCCTCAAGAAATGGACATTAAACTAGATATCTGTTGTATCATCATCGGCTCCAACAGGCACAACCCCAACTGTTACAGACTTGAGTATATAACATTTCCTGAACTAGCATCTGAGCTAGTCGTTGAACCAGTTACTATATTTCCTGAAGTATTCAGAGTATTACAGTATTTATATCTACCAAACCAAATGATTTAATGGCCTGACTTAATGAATGACTTAACCCACATCTAGAATACCATTTTTGGAAATACTCAAGGAATATGAACAAAAACTAGATAAAAATGTGTGTAATAACTGTTTAAAATAATATAGAGATTATTGCCTCAGTCAGTAATTCATTGATAATACAAGAATATACTGATACAAAAAGATTAAATCAGAACAGAATCAGTTGGGATTGGGAATCACTAGACCCTATCTAAGCTTCTCAGCAATGATGGCATAAATAGGCTGAAACTAATTTTCCCAGTTGATTGATACTGGAAGAGTTTTAATAGATTTGCACTTCACATAAACAAAGATATTGTCAAAGATGTTGATAGAGACGACTACCTGCATGGGAATACTGCAACAGAGAACATTTAAAGTCCTAAAGACATGCCACAGAAGCGGCAAGCTTATTATGAAGCCAGCCTAATCTTCAACTGTAACCCGTCAGGGAAACGGGAATGGTCCATCTTGGTACAACCAGCAAAGAATAATACCTAGGCCTGGACGAAAGTAACTGCAGTCCTCATATTAAATTATAACCAAGCAATTCTCGCAACACATCCAGTGTATGCTAGAACACAAAAAGTTCCACCACAGGCTCATGGTTGAAACTAGAGGTTAGTCAGGCTTACAGATTAGCCCATTCCCTACCTCGTTGATAGAGGATTTGTGGTAATGCCCCAATTTTGAAGCACATCAGTGGATGTTCGGTAAGTGCATTTTTTCTTCCATAACTTATCAACCAAAATTCAACGGTTCAAAACAAAATGGTTTTACAAGTGATCAATCAGGATCTTCAAGATCAGGGGCCAAGATGAATGCATATTTATGTATAAAACCATTCATAATTTATTGCCATTGAGCACAAATTCCCCATGGAAACCGTGTGGGAATCAACTTATATCCAAGATATTTTTTTGGTTTCCCAACAGGGATGGAGAAGGGAGGTTTATTGAAACCTTTAAACCCCTGAACAAATTGATTCACACATCCAAATTTATAAGATGTAAGATCACTGCGGTGGCTCTAGTGTACCCAGGAGATCTTATGGCAAAAATTGAATCCAGATCACAGGAGATACCTATTATTTCATTATGATCATTTAAAAAGAGTCTATTGCTGTCCCATATGGGATTTGTTTTGCACATTATGCATTTTTGATAGTGGTAGTTACATGTATATCTATGATCAAAAGTTCACAAACAGTATGTACATCATCTTGATGACCTTTTGTGTATTGGTTCAGACTATATAGTCTACTACTATACACACTACACTATTCATACTAGCCTACTATTATATAATAAAAGGTTGAAAAATATTCAAGGAACAATTACTCCTTTTTACAAAATACGCCATCCCAATCATGTTAATTATTTAGATTTTATATATGACACTTATACAATGACTGATGTCACATACAAAAAATGTTGTTTCTGTAAATCCCTTAAAAATATTTACAGAAACAAGTTTCTTAGCTTATGAGAGATTACTCACTTAATATGTACATCAACTGTTGCATTATTTTGTTGCAACAACATTTGTTGTTGGTTGGCTCTATACTAAAATTAGAACATAAATACTTAGTTATAAGTAAAGGCAACTAAGATTCAAAATAAAAATTCATCCAATCATCAAACTAGACCTACAATGATGCAACAAGAACTGGGGGGGGGCGCAATTGTAGTGATAATAGAAGTCTATGGGTTCTGGAAAAAGGATAAAAAATTATAATTATCACATAAATTATTTAGAACTGCTTCACATTTTTTACCTTTAAAAATACTATTTTGTTAAACATGAGCACTTACACATTTTGTGTGAGTTTGATAATAGTTTGCTGTATCTTATTTAAACCGAATGGGAGGAATACGGTATCAACAATTAAATAATATAGCCAGAAATATGGAGCAATGGTGTGAAAATAATTAGATTTGTCTATTTGCTTCATATATGGATTCAAAAGACAACAAAGAGACCAGTTAACAATCTCATACATCTAACATAGAGTGGGAACAGAATATCTCTACATTTTAGTAGGTATATTGTGTCTCAGTTTGGTCAAACTGATTGATCTTTTCCCTTCTACAAGTAATGCATAAATGTGATGCCTGTGTTTCCTGGAAACCAGATTCAAAATACATTTAATTAGATGTTTTTTACTGCCCTTGGACATGATAATTTATTTCTTTTATGTGTTCTTTCCTCCATTTAGCCCAATATTGGGGAGGCTACAAAAATCAAAATGAAAAGGTGATGTCATATTGACCTTCACAAGCTTGTCCACCATTGAAAACAATGTTAGTTTTTTCAAGCTGTTAGTCTTTATAGGTACCTACTCAATAAAAAACTATTGCATTCCTCTTTTAAAGAGTGTCATCTTACACACCTCCTTACACTAATTTCCAGAATATTGACATGATGTTCATCCATCAGCCATAGAGGTTACATTAGGTTACCTTCCAAATAATGCCTCAATTCAATGTTACTTATAGGATCTCACTTATTCACACAGTCTATACCAATTAATAAATTAATAGACTCATAAATTGGTGGTAATGATCACATCTAGAGATTATGTTAAGGTTTCTATAAAAATCAAATTGTCTAAAAAGTTAGTGAATTTGTTTGCACTTAGCAGAGCTCAAGTAGCACAGATTTATCATTTATAAAAATACCCAATATTATAGTTAATGAAACCGGTGTAAACATTTCTATCCTAGACACTATAAAAACATCTGGTTCTGGTTGCAGCGGACCGAACCTCTTATTTACCTTTATTTTAGTTTTTATTTTATTATTTTTATTGTTTTTAGTAACATACAAAAATAGAGCCATTTTCTGTAACGAAAATGCACGGCAAAACCTGAAATCTGCCCTTACACTACTTTATTTTATTACATTAGATACACTCAAGAGTATTAGGGTTGATAATACTCATTTAATACTTTCTTTGAATAACCCACACAAGCCAATTTCTTCGTCTACCATTAGTAGATGGATAATCCCGTGAGATTCTAAAAGAACACCAGGTACTAGCCTGAGAAAAATTCCCTAAAAAACCATAATAATAATAAAATATATTTAGATATATACTTTCTCTATGTGTGGCATAGATATTAGCGTTTTTTCAGGGCATAGTACAAGACATGCATCCATGTCGACTGCTAAAGCTAGGGGCATCATTAGATGTAATTAGGCAAACGGCTGAACAAACAGTTCTTCAACTTTTGCAAAATTTTATAATATACCTATTTCCAACAATTCATCTGGATTTGCTCATGCTGTGCTTAATGCTGAACAAAATATTTGCTTATAAATGCCTTAATATGTTTAAAATAATTATAAAAAATATAGACATATATACTTATATAATATAAAATTTATAAGTATGACAAAAAGACTGATTGTCTCATATTACCATTATATTAAGAGCCTAATAAGTGCCTAAGAGATTTTGGTTCCTGAAATATATTATTTTGTTTGATATTAAAAATCTTAATTTTGCTTTAAGTTGACTCTTAACATCTGCATGGTTATATATAATATGTCTTCGAACGAAGCTTGCAGTATAATAGATGATCAAACGAACTTACCTGTGATGTTCGATCACTATTATACGTAGCTTCGTTCGAAGACATAGGGAACCCTCCCTACCCTACCCAGCAAAACTTAAGATTTATCTCTAACTCTGAAAGAATGACATTTGACGTTACTGACAGATACTCGCTCGGATACGGTGCGTTTTGTTTTTGCTTTTAGGCTCTGAAAAGCTGCGATTGGTTCGCCTAGTGAATGCGGGAAGCTGCATGGTTATATATAATATGTCTTCGAACGAAGCTACGTATAATAGTGATCGAACATCACAGGTAAGTTCGTTTGATCATCTATTATGATGCAAGCTTTAGGTATACACTTTACACAACGAGCAGTGAGACAGTCCCCGAGACTAGCCGTTGTACGTACGGGTGCCGACAGAGGAAAGATCCCCGGACCTCTGCGGTCGGCCCTTTTATCTGCTCGGTTCGTGCAAACGTCAGCGCGGATTCTGTCAAAGTGACATGTGTCACTTTTCACTTAGCTCGTTCATTCGTTCTCAAGCTTCCGTACTATTAACTTCACCGACATATATATATGTAGGTTTATATTATATTAAATATTTATGTATGTTTATTTTAGACTAGCTGTTGCCCGCGACTTCGTCTGCGTTAAGTTTGTAAAAACGTACAATCATTCTGAGCTTGCAATTCATTCTGAAAGCAACGCAATTATTTATTGTGCTTTAACATAAAACGGTTAAAAGTAAAAACGCAAATTACCTTCAAAAAACATGTTTTGTACTCGTCCAGATCCAAATGTATGAATGTCAATGAATAGACAGAGTATGTAAGAGTCGTAGCAGTTAATGAATAGAAAGAGTATGTAAGAGTCGTAGCAGTTAATGAATAGAAAGAGTATGTAAGGGTCGTAGTAGTTGGCATTTCTGCCTACCCCAAAAGAAAAGAAATTAGTTTATGTATGTTTCTGGTTTATGTTCTGGTGAAACAACATTGTATGATTTTAACCCCTCGCCACAGTGAGCACGTCACAATCGAGTGTCTACAGAGGCGTCACGGCATCCTCTCTTTGTGCAGGACTCACCGGATGTGGGTGTTTTGGGAGGTATCTGTATCGAATTCAACGGGAAGAAACACTCGGGTATCACCATTGTGCGGATCGCCTGGAGAATACGATGGAGCATATAGTGGAAGTCGGTCCCGCTTGGTCGGAGCGCCAACACCGCTGTGTCCGCATGGAGGCGATTGGTGGAGAAAATGTCAACCAGTAGCCTCCTTCAGTGAAGCACTACGATCGAAGAAGGTGGCTGAAACTATGAGGGATAGGACATTCTGACTCCTTAACTGTCACTGCAAGTGATGTTCCGGGTGTTGAAAGCCGCAGGGCGATTACCAGCCATCGCAAACCGGGATTGCGGTGGTGCCGTCTGGCCGTCTGGTCAAAGCAATCCTGAATCGACGGCGCGTTGTATTCTACACCGGACTCAAAGAGATGTCAGCAAATGGATAGGGCCCTCTAGGGCCGATGTCTGCGAGATTGTTCGAAAGAGTTACCTCCCGTAAAATTTTCGCCTCAATAATTTTTCACTGAAGAGTTTAAGCCGTTAGACAGCTTTGGTAGAGGTAAATGAAGGAGCATAATCGGGACACCGACCTTCAGCTGAATTAAGTGCACTGATAGTGCAAAGCCAAAAAGCCCGTGAATCCAAAAACTACCATCATCATCATCAACTATCTTCCTCCACAACAGTACTTATGAAGAATTTGCGAGAGCATGCTTGTGGAGAATTATGGAGGAGGAAGGATAACTACATTGATGTAATATATTTATATGTACCTACATATTATGCTAAGTTGTCATGATGGATAACGGTTATTTACTGTGTATCAAAGTTCCTATGACTGGTGTGTAGGGAAAGGGTTTTATGAAGAAAAGCACAGAAAGACAAGACCAAGTATTTATTTAAAATAGACTTGTCAATTAATCGAATAACTAGTTGCTTGTTCCAAAACTAGGTCGTCATGGGAAAGAACAAGCAAGAAAACCCATGGTAGCTTCAATTATAGTATTTTATAGGCACATTTTACAACATCATTAATTATGGTTTATCACAAATACATCTATAAGAAATTCTATGTTCTATGTCTTTGGTCATTTCATAATAGTAAGGTGAATAAGTATTCTCAAATACCGTATAACATAATTAGAAACAAAAGCCATAATAAGACACATACACAGAATCAATACAACCAATAGCAATAATAACAATAATCAAGATATAACAATCAACTTACGTGAGCTTTGCTGGATCACAACTATTCTTTCACCAAAAGGTCACAAACCCTTTTATAGTAAACTGTCGACGGGTGGATGGACATCTTTTTTTAAACGTCAAATAATAATATCCCGCCATTTTCCACCAATCACAGTTTACCATAATTTAACTTATTTTATAGGTCTTTAATTACAATTGTTACATAGTTAAACAGTTTTAAAACATTATAAGATCATTTAAGCAATTTTACAACCCTTGATTTGTATTTCTTAGTTCTTATTTCAAAGAATATAATACCGATTGACAGTTCTGTACTAATCAACTCAAACAACTTATTACAATAAAATATCAATTTAAAATGAGAGATATAGCTTCATGATCATTAATAATTACGAAATAATTTATAGGATTATCATCAATACGTCTAAGTTTCAAGTTTTATATTTGTATACACAACAATATTACTCATTAATCTTGGTAGGTACTTTTAAATTTGATTTGAACTGCATAAATGTTACCAATGTAAACAATACAACAAACAATATTCGTGAAATATTAAAATTCGTGATTTAACTACGTCATATATTATACATTCGTCATTATATATAACACTTGCATTAATTGTTGCAGCTTGATCATTTTGGGCGTAAAAATTACTTGTTCATTTACCTAGGATTTTTTGTTGTGTATTTAACTGACGTCCCCGTTGAATGAATTTCGGCGAAATCTTGAGCGCGTGTATCCCCGCCCAATCAAACTCACATATTGATGGCCAAACCGAGAGGTCACTGTCACCGATTGCCTCTATGAGGACACGGCGGTTCACCCAAATGTGATAGACCTCCACCGCATGTTACACCGGGTCCTCGCGCCTTCAGCGCGACCGGCTGCTGCCTCAGCGCCACTATCCTGCACAGACCAGGCTGCTGTCTCGACAGCGCCCTTAACCCGCACAGACCAGGCTGCTGTTTCGACAGCGCCCCTACCCCGCACAGACCAGGCTGCTATCTCTACAGCGCCAAAGCCGACTCCACCGGACGCTATTTTTGCGCCTACTGACCCTGACATGACTGGTGCGCAAGCACCGATCAGACCGACACTGAGCTTACCGTCCACGAGTGCCTGGCAACAGAGCATCGTTAGGAACAGCGTAACGCATAACCCTGACAACGACACGGACAAAGCCCAACTGACCAGCCTCGGTGATGAACTGCGTGCATTAGCACGACAGCGCGCGAAGACCGAGGCTAGACTGAGAGACGCTGACCCAGAACTAGGTTCGGGAAAAGTTGATGGCTCAGGTGGGTTCACCCCAATCCCAGCGGACGAAGTACGCTTGCTTTCCTCTAAGCGCGAAAAAATCCGTATTAGGGAGAGGGAGTTGAGCAACCGCATGCGCAAGATCCGCGCAGGCCTCGGCCAGCGCGATGTGCAGGTGGCTAGCTCAGCAGGAATACGCGACCAGCCCGAATTACGCGAAGGGTTCGCCCAGCGCGGAAAAAGGCCGGACGCGGAAACTGCCGGAGTACGCGACCAGCCCGCAGTACGTGAAGGGGAAACCCAACACGGAAAAAGGCCGGACGCGGAAACACGCGAGCGGGGGCAAGTACGCGACGGGGTCACCCGACGCGAAAAGCCTTCGCTGGCAGCGGAATCCGCCGAAACCACTGACCAGACCCAGGACCGAACTGACAGACAGCACATGAAGAAGAGGGGGAAATGGGCTGGGACTAATCGCCAGTTTCGGATCCCAACTGGGCGCACTACGCCGGGTACCTCTAAGCCACAACCTGGGCCAAGCGGCTCAGGGGCGGCGAAGAGAGATCGCCCGGACGACTCGGCCTCACCGAGCGCACTGCGGGGGGATCCGAAACGGGTGAGGACCCAGACCGCTCAAGGGGAGCAGAGAACATACGCGCGGGCCACGAAGGATATTCCGGCGCGGTTGGCCGTAGCGATCTGCTTCCCTCCCCCCTCGAGAGACCTGACGAGTGACGAGGCGACTTACGTCAAATCGGAACTAGAAAAACTCCTGATCATGTCAGACCCCACGAAACCACTCCCGGCCTTCCGAGGTTACCCTCGGGTGACGGACGGCACCGTGCAGATGTGGTGTGAGGACGACAATGCCCTGACTTGGTTGACACTGAACACACCGTTGCTGAAACTCCCTAACACCGACCAGACACTGACAGTCATGAGACAGTCCGACGTGCCGACCCGTGTCCGAGCGGCGCTCTTTGTTCCCAGGTTCAATGGGGACATTGCGCTGCTCCAGAGCCTTCTGATCCGTCAGAATGCTTGGTACGACATTGGGAGGTGGTCGCTATACAGGGCAACTAAAGTCGGTGGGGATAACTTTGGGACATATCTGACCCTGGGTATACCCACCGATGAAGTTGACAAGGTCTTGGGTCGGGAGCGACGTATATCGTACCTTCTGGGTTCGATATACGTTCGCTTCTACCCCCAGACCCATCCCAAAACTGAAGACAGCACTGAACTGACCAAGATGGAGACAAATGACACCGACAAGGACATGGACACGCTCGAGGAAGAAATGGCCCGAGCAGCCATGGCTGACGCCGATGCCGATAAGGCACCTGCATCCCCCGGATGGACGGCGCAGCTGTCGGCGTCCTCACCCACTGATGACTGGCGAAGGATGGAGGAGGGAGAAACACTTTCCGATGGCTCCACCTCTTCCTAACTCCATTCCGACGCCGTCGTCGACCACACCAAACCCAATCCCGATCATCCAGACCAACCTTCAGCACAGTCAAACTGCCACAGCTACTTTACGCAGGGTGCTGGAGACCAATCCCCGAACCATAGCAATGATCCAAGAGCCGTGGGTCAGAAATGACAAGATATGCGGACTTGGAAACATTGGAGGTAAACTGATATCAAATACATATAATATAGATAAACCTCGAACTTGCATTTACATACCCCAAGATATACCGATCACACCACTAACCCAATTCTGTTCCAGAGACCTGACAGCAATCAGGCTCCAGATTGGTAATGATACCCCGAATCTAGTACTAGCCTCGTCCTACATGCCTGGCGACGACGAAAGCTGCCCACCAAAAGAACTGACTGATCTGGTTCAACACTGCGAAAACGCCAACTTGGACCTGATCATCTGCACCGACTCAAACGCGCATCACCCACTATGGGGTAGTGAAGTATCAAACACCAGGGGTGAGTCACTATCCACATACTTATTCTCCACTAACCTTAACATCGTGAACCGAGGCACGGAACCCACTTGGGTCACGGTCCGCGGACAAACGATCATAGACCTGACTTTAGCTACAGAAAACGCGACAAACTTAATCTCTAACTGGCGCGTATCAAATGAACCCTCTTGCTCTGACCACAGAAGAATATGTTTCTCTCTGGCAGCCATTACAAAAAACCCAGAACCACGGCGCAATCCTCGCCGTACAAATGTACCTGAATATAAACACCACTTAACTTCCCTACTAGCCAGGGAACAAAGACCCGTAAATCAAATAACTGACTCCGTAGAATTGGATAACGCCGTGACAAAACTCACAGACAACATAATCAAAGCATACCACACAAACTGTCAACTAAGCTCCCCACACATCAAGGGAAAAGGAAACCCCTGGTGGAACGCAGAGCTTGGCAAACTCAGAAATGCATTACGCAAACAATTTAACAGAGCCAAAAACTCAAGACTTCCAGAGGACTGGGAACAATACAAAGAAACTCAATACAGATATAAGAAAGCAGTTAGGACCGCCAGGAACTCCGCCTGGCGCAATTTCTGCGAAAGCATTGAATCCAACACTGAAGCAGCACGGGTCAGGAAAATCCTGTCAATTGACCAGGAACGTACCCTTGGTGCGCTGAAAAAACCAGACAACAGCTACACACTAACAGACCATGAGACCAGTAAGGTCCTACTGGAAACGCATTTCCCGGACTGCAACCTACTTGAGGACAGGACGTGGTCGAGCGCACCGGAACAGACCCCAACGGATCTTGACTGGTCCAGAGCACATAACATAGTGACAGAAGACCGAATTAAATGGGCCATCAGGACCTTCCAACCGTACAAGTCACCAGGACTAGACGGTGTCTTTCCGGCGCTACTGCAGTGGGGAGAACACTCCTTAGTGCAGTGGCTGCTGGTGATATACCGTGCCTGCATAGCACACAGATATGTACCACACACATGGCGTGAGGTGAAAGTTATTTTCATCCCGAAACCCGGCAAAACTGACTATACACAACCCAAGGCGTACAGGCCCATAAGCTTGACATCCTTCCTACTGAAAACCCTGGAAAGGCTTTGCGACAGATATATCCGGGACGGACCTCTCTTGGAGAGACCGCTCCACAAGCAGCAACATGCCTACTCAACAGGTAAATCAACAGAATCTGCACTACATAGCGTGATCTCAAAGATTGAATGCGCTATAAATCACAAAGGCTCTTCGTTAGCAGTCTTCATAGACATCGAAGGAGCTTTCGATAAGACTATGTTTCGAAGCATCAGCACAGCACTCGAAAGTCACGGTGTTGACCCGACCTTGAGTGGCTGGATCACAAATATGCTCAGACTTAGAGCAGTACAAGCAAATATAAATAACACTACAAGGGCCATGGTGTCGAAGGGTTGTCCCCAAGGGGGTGTCCTCTCGCCTTTACTATGGAACTTAGTTGCAGATGATTTAGTTAAAAGACTTAACACCAAAGGTTACTTCACCGTAGGATATGCCGACGATATAACCATTATAATAAATGGCACTCACGAAAATACACTAAGGTTGCATAGTGTATTTTCGTGCGACAGGCCTTGAAAATAGTAGAGGACTGGTGTAAGGAACACCAACTGACTGTGAACCCCACTAAAACTGAATTAGTACTTTTCACCAAAAAAAGGAAATTGGCAGCACTACAGCTACCACGTTTCTTTGGAACTACCCTTAGCCTGTCAACTGAAGTCAAGTACCTGGGCGTCTACCTGGACAAACAGCTGAATTGGGCAAAACATACTGAGTACATCACCAAAAAAGCCAGTATATCTATGTGGCAGTGTAAGCGCATGTTAGGCCGCAGCTGGGGCATAGCCCCAAGGATCACTCACTGGCTATACACCTCTGTTATTAGACCAATAATCACATATGGCTCCCTAGTTTGGTGGCCCAGGACCGAACTGAGCACAGCACAAAAAGATCTTGAAAAACTGCAACGACTCGCTTGCGTAGCGATCACTAGCAGCATGAGAACCACACCCACGGCTGCCCTGCAAGCGATGCTGGGACTGCCCCCACTGCATCTAATAGTGCAGGAGGAGGCGGCCTCAGCGGCCTTCAGGCTCAGCGCATCGGGCACCCTGAGTAAAGATTCCAGAATCAAACACATACGCATAATGGAAGATGCCATCAAACGACAGCCTATGATGGCAGCACCTACCGACAAAGCTCCAAAGGCGTATCATTTCCAAAAGAATTTCAATATTCAACTAACAGAAGAAGAGCACGACTACTCAGGCCCAGCTGAACTGAGAGTCTACACGGATGGATCAAAGACAGATGCTGGCACGGGAGTTGGAGTCTTCTCCAACGACCTCAATATCAGAATATCCAGAACGCTAGGAGAATTCAACACCGTCTACCAGGCGGAATGTGTTGGTATAATCCTAGCGGCCCACGCCATAGAAACTAGGAATGTAACGGACACACACATTCGGATACTCTCCGATAGTGCTTCAGTCATACAATCCCTAGGCAAAAACTCTACCACCTCGAAAATTATACAAGAATGCCACTCAGCACTGGAAAGTGTCACAGTGCCGAAACGCAACACGGTGACACTACAGTGGATTAAAGGACATAGCGGCTCACTGGGCAACGACGCGGCGGACGAACTGGCCAGGAGAGGATCTGGAGCGATGGCCTTCGGGCCCGAACCAATTGTGCCGGTCCCCTTTGGTCAGCTGCGTAGTTGGCTACGTGAACACACGCATATACAAGCAGAACGCTGGTGGTCCTCGACACCGGGATGCAGGCAGGCCAAGGAGGCCCTACCACATCTCAATAAAGCCCTCACCAAAAAACTCATAAGACTGGACAGAGGCGGCCTGCGCCTGGTGACGGGGACCATCACCGGACACTGCACACTGAATAAACACCTTCACACGATAGGCATCACAGACAGTCCCTTGTGCAGAGCATGTTTGGAGGGGGAGGAGACAATTGCACATGTGCTCCTGGACTGCACAGGTGTCACTGAAATACGCACACGAACCTTAGGATCCCCGAACTCCCTTATTGATGCCCTGAAAAACCTAAGAGGCCTTATCTGTTTTTGGAGAGAGGTGGGCTGGTTGGAATAAGCCCACCTAAGGTTGTGGCCGCTATGGCCCACGTACAATGGTCCACACAGGACTAAGTGCGGAAACCGTACATGAATAGATAGATAACACCGGGTCCTCCGGGCGATTCGCAAAATGGTAGGTAATATCAGGATACTTCCAACCGAATCCGGAACAGAAACCGCTTGAAACACCCTCAATAGTCCTGAGCTTGTGTATCCATAAAACAATGAAATTACGGTAAACAAATGTAGCAGCCGATTAGTGTTATCCCTGAGACTGGCCTCCCTCAGAGGGTTGTTCCAGTGTTGGTCACCACTCACTGCAAGGAGGTAACGTCCAGATGTCGACGTAAGGCTGCCAGGAATCTGAGATACATCAGTGATCAGGAACGTAAACCACTTTCGACCCCGTTTTATATGGAGCAGAAACTGCAAACAATAAATCACGCCATTATTAGGCCGCAAGGTGCCATCCCGGAGGACAAAGTGGAGCATACAGAGGTGTTTCCCGCAAGGGCGGATCACCACCGTGTCCTCGTGGAGGCAATCGGCGTCAGTCACCTCTCGCGCCGGGGCCTGGTTTGGGCTATAGTCCAGAGCGAGGAGGAATGGTAGGCGGTCGCCTCCTTCTGCAAAGCCGCAATGCTAGCGAAGGAGGAGGCCGCACGCGTGAGGGAACGAACGTCCTCACGCCGAGCCGAGATTCCGACCCCGACGACCAGCCACGGTAGACGCAGGCTTGCAGACATCGAACAATGGGTAGCTAGCCGTCCGGCCGTCCGGTAATTAACCGAACCGAGCCCAGTCGTCAACAGTACGTAGTGATCCACGCGCTCCTCAAAGAGATGTTTCAAAGCGCAACTGAAGGGCACAAGTGTGGTTTTAGTCAGTAAAAGTTTGACACGCCCTCTCGCTCCAACCAGAGAAGTCATTGGATGATTTCCACTCTTAAAAAAAGAGAAAAAAAGTACCATCATTATCATTATCATTATCATGGACATAGGCCTCCCCAAGTGTCGCCATAATGACTGGTCCTGTGTGTCTCGCATCCATCGGATTCCCGCGACCCTCACCAGGTCATCGGTCTACCTGGGGGCCTTCCAACACAAGGTGCCATGCAACCCCTTCCGAAAATTTGGCGTGTTATTTTAAAATCAATAATTAAATACATATACTTGTTTGGTTGGTATCCCTTGAATAATCATGGTCAATTATCTTGTTACAATCATGGAAAAAAAAAGCAGTAGGATTGTTAAAAATGCCTCCGTCTAACACCAGTTTAACCATAACTATTTTCCTCCAATTTTGAACAATAGAACTGTCTGCAAACGTGGGCGATGGTCATTCTTCCGCCATTCAGAAAATTACGTAAAATACACAATGCCATCTATCAAATATGAAGTTCAACTGTCATTGTCATCATTATTTCTACTTTGAGTCTTTAGATGGCGTTGCGAGTATCTGAATTGCGTGTGGTGCCATATTTTACTAATTCGATTTTATTATGTGTTTTAATTAGTTTTTACAATATATTAAGAAGATATCGAATAGAAATGTCAATTTTATTTTGAAAAAATTGTTAAAGGTTTTTTTTACAAAAAGAAGATAAAATAATGACAAAATTTTAACTGTAGCTGGGAATCGAACTCGCGGCAAATGTCGTTCAATACTGACGTTTTGGATTATTGCTCACCCCCCATAGCAAATAGCGTGATAATTTATAGCCTAACAGATTCACTGACCTCTATGGATTACGAGTATGTATGCAAAATTTGAACAGGATCGGTTCAGTAGTTTTTGCGCCAATTAATACCATCGCAAAATAATTTTACTGTTTTATTATATGTATAGATATAGACTTTTATAATTATATACATTTGATCGCTTGTTTTTCTTATTAATCTTTCCTTTTTTCATGCTCCTACCATGTTTTCTCTTCACTACCCTTGGTTGACTGGTAGAGAATGCCTAAGACATTAAGTCCGCCTTTGTACCTTTGTGTTGCATGAAGTTTTAATAAATAAATAAATAAGAATCGTCCAGTGAGTGATGATCTTTACCCATCCCTTCGGGTGCTTTCGTGCGATATGGCCAGTCCCACGTCTTGCATTGTGGAGAGCAGGGTGGTATTTCCTAATTGGCCGTGCAGCCGTCTGGTATGGACTGAACCTGAGTCGTCGACGGCGCATAGTATCCCACGTGCGCCTCAAAGAGATTTCTGCCCTCCTAGCCAAGTTACAACCGTTTCGTTTCGATTCGCTTTTCGTTGATCGCCTCGAGTTGGCCACGCCTCCTATTCCTTTGTTCTGACCACGTGAGTGAGCGTTGAGATGACGTCAGAACAAAGGAATAGGAGGCGTGGTCGACTCGAGGCGATCGACGAAAAGAGAATCGAAACGAAACGGTTGTAACTTGGCTAGGGGCGCAGTCCCACTTCCTGCGTTGTGGAGAGCAGGGTGGTATTTCCTGATTACCCGTGCAGCCGGCCGGTATGGACTGAGCCTGTGTCGTCGCCGACGATTAGTGTATACGTGCCCCTCAAGGAGATGTCTGCAAACTAAAAAAACAAAAACCGCTTGAGCCATGGGAAAAGAGACCGTGGTCCTGCAACGCAAAGCGCAACTGAAATAAGACAGGTGGGTTTTAGTCAGTAAAAGTCTGACAAGTTCTCTCGTTCCACTCAGACCAGGAAGAAGGGAAAGTCAGGCGTCATCTGCTTTGCTGTTCCTCCTGCACAACCAATGTCACCTTCCAGGAAAAATACGAGGCCAGGACAGGCTTTCCGATAACCACTAACACAGAATAAATTGTGGATCATAAAATGTACTTATAGAAGGTACGTAAGTACATAAAGCTGATCATCCAGTGGCCTTTCCTGTACCCCTATTTTCCTTTAAATAAACTTTATGTCGCTAACGTTAGTGTTCTCTACATAAACGTCAACGACACCCCTGACGCCCACTAAACCCTTTAGCACCGACTACATAATATTAGCCCCGGGTTGACCATCTCTGTTACAAAAGGAAACTTTTAGAAAGGTCCTTAAAATGCTAGTACAGCTGAGTACAGTTTCGTGTACACAATCTACTGTAGGCGTGCGAAAAGTGTGTAATCTTTGCGATTGGAACATTTGCATCTGAATCACTGAAATGTTCCGAAACAGTGATCAATATGTATCAATATCAACATCGGCTCACAAGATACAAACGGAACATTTGGAACATCGGCTCAAAAGATACAAACGGAACATTTGAAACAACGGTTCAAAAGACACAAACGGAACATTTGAAACATCGACTCACAAGATACAAACGGAACATTTGGAACAACTGCTCAAAAGATACAGACACTGACTGTTATGAATCGTGATCGTTGCATCATAAACACTAAAAGTTTTATTTAATTGAATTTTGATTTGAGAATAATTAAAAGCAGATGTTTTTAGTTCAGGTCATCACTACATAGTATAAAACAAAGTCACTTTTCGTGTCTGTCTGTCCCTATGTATGCTTAGATCTTTAATACTACGCAACGGATTCTGATGCAGTTTTTTTTAATAGATAGAGTAATTCAAGAGGAAGGTTTATAAATATAATACATGCACATTATAGTAGAGAACCACTGATGATTTTAGAGGTTTTTAATGTGATGTCGTAAATAAACATATTTTTTTGCGCTTACATTGCTAACGCTGGCTGAACCCTAAGAGATAGATCAAAATAATGTACTAAAGTATTGTACACCTTAAAAAGATCTACAAAAAAGTCCGCGATGGTATATGTCTATCTTTTAGGTATAACCCACAATAACCATTTTTTATCCTTTACTTTTTACGAGAAATAATGGCTTATTTACGAAGCGATTTTAAGCAATACAGCATTAATCTTTATCCAATTAAGTACCTTAAATACATTGTGCATTTAATATAGATTAATATGGTTCTTTACAGCGTGTAATTTAAGTGAATATTTTCGAAGATATTAAAGATTTAAAATGCTGGGACATAGCGGTTGCGGTAAATAACTTGATTCTTTCAAAGATTGATACTCGGTTACTTCCAGATTGGTCCCATATTTTTTTCAAATCCAGTTCTGATAATGGAATCCATGAAGAATCGACGGAACTCCTCAAATATACTAGGCACTATATACTGATTTTGGTATTTTAATCGAGAACTAAAGCATTTACAGTCAAAAAGTAACATTTGATGAAGTGGAACTGATGAAGAATACCAGAAATGGCCAACGGAACTTATATATATTGTTATAGTTAAGTAACTATCACAATATAAATAAATAAATGGTTCTGAATGGTTATGTTAAAAATGGTATCATCGAAGTGATCTGATGATGATGATGGAGCCGGAAGGTAGGCATTGGAACTCCGTAATTCATCAATTACATTGATTAGCCGTGTTTGGGCTTATTAGAATTGTCATGATATGCACTTTGGCTATCTATCTATCTATTTATGGTTATATTATGGTTTCCGCACTTGTGGCAGCGATCTCTCGCGCCGGGCCTTGGTACAGGCCATGGTCCGGAGCGAGGAGGAGTGGCAGGCAGTTGCCTCCTTCTGCGAAGCAGTAATGCTAGCAAAGGAGGCGGCCGATCGCGTGAGGCAACGGTCCTCACGCCCCAACCGCCGCCGGGATTCCGATCCCGATTTCCGGCCACCGTAGGCGCGGGCTTGCGGACGGTGAGCAATGGGTGGCTCGCCGTCCGATCGTCCGGTAACCGTCCGGACCGAGCCCAAGTCGTCGACGGCGCGTAGTGTTCCACGCGCGCCTCAAGGAGATGTCAGCAACCGTAGGGGCCCAGCAGGGTCGAAGCCTACTGGGGCCATGGGTGATGCGAAAGTGACCCCCGGGGCCCTGGAAAAAAATGGCAAAGAAGGAACAGGAGTGGGTTTTTAGTCAGTAAAAGTCTGACACTATCTCACGCTCCGCCCAAGAGCGGGGGATATCATTAGATGATTTTCCCACCCGAAAAAAAAAAAAAAAAAAAATGGTTTCCGCACTTAGTCCTATGTGGACCATTGTACGTGGGCCATGGCGGTCATAACCTTTGGTGGGCTCATTCCAACCAGCCCACCCACCTCTTTCCAAAAAATTGATTAGGCCTCTTAGGTTTTTCAGGGCATCAATAAGGGAGTTCGGGGATCCTAAGGTTCGTGTGCATATTTCAGTGACACCTGTGCAGTCTAGGAGCACAAGTTGGCTATAAGGTACTATCGAACTAACCTCCTCAAATATTATAGGCAACCATATAGTGATATTGGTATTTTCATCGAGTTCATAAGTATTTACAGTCAAAAAATAACATTTGATGAAGTGGAACTGATGAAGAAGACCAGGAATGGCCAACGGAACTTCATACTCGCATAGATATCACAATGAAGACAGTTAAGCGACTATGACAATACAAATAAATAAATGGTTCTGAATAGTTATGTTGAAAATGGTATTGTAGCGACATCTATGGCGTTACATAAGAACTAATCATGCATCACGCAATCAAAGTTCTCCGCTCGATTAGAACATATAGAACAGCCCGAAATCATCTATCGGGCAGATGCCCACCAGACATAACACCCGTCTGGTCGGAGGATCCTCCCTTTTCAACGGAGGTTTGCGGGACTACACTCTGTTCCGCCTACCTCCAAACTGGTGACCCTCGACAAAGAAAGTCAGCGCAGCCTTTGCGCAGCCACTACTTCGTGACGTCATCATCACTTCCTCAAGCTTTCGCGCAGCGAGCCATACAGCCAGCACCCACGGCTATAAAGGGTGTCCTGACCACCAGCTTTCATACCTGTTCATTGTCATCACCCTCAGCCTCATCAGCGACCTTGGCGAAGCTCACTTCACCTTCGGCCAGTCACATGAAGAGCCACGAAGAACCTCTCCAGGTCGACGCAAGCAGTCAAGCCACTACGTCGCACAGCATCGCTCCGACTCACTAGAGCCAGCGGCACTACTCCGATTCACTGGAGCCTGCAGCATCATCCCGACTCACTGGGAAACCACCACCTCGACTCACTGGGGCATCATCCCGACTCACTGGGACATCATCACCCCGACTCACTGGGGCATCATCCCGACTCACTGGGATAGCACCACCCCGACTCACTGGGGCATCAGCAAAAATAATAATATTATCACCGCTGACAGTTCCGACCCACTGGAACCAACCTGCCACTGGCCTGGCACGCATCAAGAAGCATCAAGAACCATGCGATCTCCAATCTCTGGAGGGGAGTGATGTAGCGATATCTATGGCGTCACATAAGAACTAATCCTGCATCGCGCAATCAAAGTTCTCCGCGCGATTGGAACATATCTGAACAGCCCGAAATCATCTATCGGGCAGTAGCCCACCAAACATAACACCCGTCTGACCGGAGGATCCTCCCTTTTCAAAGGCGGTTTTTGGGACCTTACTCTCTGTTCCGCCTACCTCCAAAGTATCATCGAAGTGACCTGATGATGATGATGGAGCCGGAAGATAGGCACCGAAACTCTAATTAATCAATGTATCCTAGCCGTGTTTGGGCTTATTAGAATTGTCGTGAGATGCACTTTGGCTTTAAGGTACTATCTAACTGATCTGATGATGGAGGAAGGTGGAAAGTAGACTCAGGAACTTCATAATAAAACAATGTAACCTAGCCGTGTTTGGGTTAATTGAAATTGAATTCTAATACCATCCAATTTACCGTTCCAATATAAACGCCTACAATTTCCGCTAAAGATATCTTTTGCAATGACCATCAATAAATCGCAGGGTCAAACTTTCAACGTTGCAGGCTTAGATTTGAGCGTTGAATGTTTTTCACATGGCCAATTTATATGTCACTCTTTCAAGAGTAACCTCAAAAGAAAACATGTTTGTATTATCTAATGACAATAAATCTATGAACGTTGTGTATAAAGACATTCTGTAGTATATTTAATACTAGCGACTTGCCCTGGTGCAATGATGGACAAAACCGCATCAAAATTCGTTGCGTAGTTTTAAAGATCTAAGCGTGCATAGGGACAGACAGCGGGAAGCGACTTTGTTTTATACTATGACTAGCGACCCGTCCCGGCTTCGCACGGGTGCAATGCTGATCACTTCATAGTATAAAACAAAGTCGCTTCCCGCTGTCTGTCCCTATGCACGCTTAGATCTTTAAAACTACGCAACGAATTTTGATGCGGTTTTGTCCATCATTGCACCAGGGCAAGTCGCTAGTATTAAATATACTACAGAATGTCTTTATACACAACGTTCATAGATTTATTGTCATTAGATAATACAAACATGTTTTCTTTTGAGGTTACTCTTGAAAGAGTGACATATAAATTGGCCATGTGAAAAACATTCAACGCTCAAATCTAAGCCTGCAACGTTGAAAGTTTGACCCTGCGATTTATTGATGGTCATTGCAAAAGATATCTTTAGCGGAAATTGTAGGCGTTTATATTGGAACGGTAAATTGGATGGTATTAGAATTCAATTTCAATTAACCCAAACACGGCTAGGTTACATTGTTTTATTATGAAGTTCCTGAGTCTACTTTCCACCTTCCTCCATCATCAGATCAGTTAGATAGTACCTTAAAGCCAAAGTGCATCTCACGACAATTCTAATAAGCCCAAACACGGCTAGGATACATTGATTAATTAGAGTTTCGGTGCCTATCTTCCGGCTCCATCATCATCATCAGGTCACTTCGATGATACTTTGGAGGTAGGCGGAACAGAGAGTAAGGTCCCAAAAACCGCCTTTGAAAAGGGAGGATCCTCCGGTCAGACGGGTGTTATGTTTGGTGGGCTACTGCCCGATAGATGATTTCGGGCTGTTCAGATATGTTCCAATCGCGCGGAGAACTTTGATTGCGCGATGCAGGATTAGTTCTTATGTGACGCCATAGATATCGCTACATCACTCCCCTCCAGAGATTGGAGATCGCATGGTTCTTGATGCTTCTTGATGCGTGCCAGGCCAGTGGCAGGTTGGTTCCAGTGGGTCGGAACTGTCAGCGGTGATAATATTATTATTTTTGCTGATGCCCCAGTGAGTCGGGGTGGTGCTATCCCAGTGAGTCGGGATGATGCCCCAGTGAGTCGGGGTGATGATGTCCCAGTGAGTCGGGATGATGCCCCAGTGAGTCGAGGTGGTGGTTTCCCAGTGAGTCGGGATGATGCTGCAGGCTCCAGTGAATCGGAGTAGTGCCGCTGGCTCTAGTGAGTCGGAGCGATGCTGTGCGACGTAGTGGCTTGACTGCTTGCGTCGACCTGGAGAGGTTCTTCGTGGCTCTTCATGTGACTGGCCGAAGGTGAAGTGAGCTTCGCCAAGGTCGCTGATGAGGCTGAGGGTGATGACAATGAACAGGTATGAAAGCTGGTGGTCAGGACACCCTTTATAGCCGTGGGTGCTGGCTGTATGGCTCGCTGCGCGAAAGCTTGAGGAAGTGATGATGACGTCACGAAGTAGTGGCTGCGCAAAGGCTGCGCTGACTTTCTTTGTCGAGGGTCACCAGTTTGGAGGTAGGCGGAACAGAGTGTAAAGTCCCGCAAACCTCCGTTGAAAAGGGAGGATCCTCCGACCAGACGGGTGTTATGTCTGGTGGGCATCTGCCCGATAGATGATTTCGGGCTGTTCTATATGTTCTAATCGAGCGGAGAACTTTGATTGCGTGATGCATGATTAGTTCTTATGTAACGCCATAGATGTCGCTACAATACCATTTTCAACATAACTATTCAGAACCATTTATTTATTTGTATTGTCATAGTCGCTTAACTGTCTTCATTGTGATATCTATGCGAGTATGAAGTTCCGTTGGCCATTCCTGGTCTTCTTCATCAGTTCCACTTCATCAAATGTTATTTTTTGACTGTAAATACTTATGAACTCGATGAAAATACCAATATCACTATATGGTTGCCTATAATATTTGAGGAGGTTAGTTCGATAGTACCTTATAGCCAACTTGTGCTCCTAGACTGCACAGGTGTCACTGAAATATGCACACGAACCTTAGGATCCCCGAACTCCCTTATTGATGCCCTGAAAAACCTAAGAGGCCTAATCTATTTTTTGGAAAGAGGTGGGTGGGCTGGTTGGAATGAGCCCACCAAAGGTTATGACCGCCATGGCCCACGTACAATGGTCCACATAGGACTAAGTGCGGAAACCATTTTTTTTTTTTTTTTTTTCGGGTGGGAAAATCATCTAATGATATCCCCCGCTCTTGGGCGGAGCGTGAGATAGTGTCAGACTTTTACTGACTAAAAACCCACTCCTGTTCCTTCTTTGCCATTTTTTTCCAGGGCCCCGGGGGTCACTTTCGCATCACCCATGGCCCCAGTAGGCTTCGACCCTGCTGGGCCCCTACGGTTGCTGACATCTCCTTGAGGCGCGCGTGGAACACTACGCGCCGTCGACGACTTGGGCTCGGTCCGGACGGTTACCGGACGATCGGACGGCGAGCCACCCATTGCTCACCGTCCGCAAGCCCGCGCCTACGGTGGCCGGAAATCGGGATCGGAATCCCGGCGGCGGTTGGGGCGTGAGGACCGTTGCCTCACGCGATCGGCCGCCTCCTTTGCTAGCATTACTGCTTCGCAGAAGGAGGCAACTGCCTGCCACTCCTCCTCGCTCCGGACCATGGCCTGTACCAAGGCCCGGCGCGAGAGATCGCTGCCACAAGTGCGGAAACCATAATATAACCATAAATAGATAGATAGATAGCCAAAGTGCATATCATGACAATTCTAATAAGCCCAAACACGGCTAATCAATGTAATTGATGAATTACGGAGTTCCAATGCCTACCTTCCGGCTCCATCATCATCATCAGATCACTTCGATGATACCATTTTTAACATAACCATTCAGAACCATTTATTTATTTATATTGTGATAGTTACTTAACTATAACAATATATATAAGTTCCGTTGGCCATTTCTGGTATTCTTCATCAGTTCCACTTCATCAAATGTTACTTTTTGACTGTAAATGCTTTAGTTCTCGATTAAAATACCAAAATCAGTATATAGTGCCTAGTATATTTGAGGAGTTCCGTCGATTCTTCATGGATTCCATTATCAGAACTGGATTTGAAAAAAATATGGGACCAATCTGGAAGTAACCGAGTATCAATCTTTGAAAGAATCAAGTTATTTACCGCAACCGCTATGTCCCAGCATTTTAAATCTTTAATATCTTCGAAAATATTCACTTAAATTACACGCTGTAAAGAACCATATTAATCTATATTAAATGCACAATGTATTTAAGGTACTTAATTGGATAAAGATTAATGCTGTATTGCTTAAAATCGCTTCGTAAATAAGCCATTATTTCTCGTAAAAAGTAAAGGATAAAAAATGGTTATTGTGGGTTATACCTAAAAGATAGACATATACCATCGCGGACTTTTTTGTAGATCTTTTTAAGGTGTACAATACTTTAGTACATTATTTTGATCTATCTCTTAGGGTTCAGCCAGCGTTAGCAATGTAAGCGCAAAAAAATATGTTTATTTACGACATCACATTAAAAACCTCTAAAATCATCAGTGGTTCTCTACTATAATGTGCATGTATTATATTTATAAACCTTCCTCTTGAATTACTCTATCTATTAAAAAAAACTGCATCAGAATCCGTTGCGTAGTATTAAAGATCTAAGCATACATAGGGACAGACAGACACGAAAAGTGACTTTGTTTTATACTATGTAGTGAAGTGATCAGCATTGCACCCGTGCGAAGCCGGGACGGGTCGCTAGTAAACCTATATAACTAAATCTAATATACAACATTAATTCTAGTATATGCGAAACCCGAAACATACCGAAGAAAAATACGTGTTGCGCTGACCCTAAGTGTCGCCGCACTTGGGCCACATGCTACAGCCATAAACGCCGCCACGAGAAACTAGAAGCGGCCATAATGGAAGCGCGCGACAGCCAGTTGTGGCCGCTGGCTGATACTTTTTTTAACCCATACGCGCAGTATCATAATGGACTCTGACGAAGAAGGTTTAAATGCGCAAGTATTGTGTATTTAGTGGCCGGTTCGGGCCACGAGAAGCAAGCAGCGGCGATTTGTAGCATGTGGCGGCCACCGGCGTCAACAGTGTGCGGCAATTCATATAAAATGTATGTAACCTTGTACCAATCCGCACTGGGCCCGCTGTGGCTGTGGTGGATTACGGCCCATTACCTCTCCTAGAGAGAGGAGGCCTGAGTCCCAGCAGTGGGAACATTAAAAGGCTGATTACGCTTATGCTTATGTATGTAACCTACAGGAAATATGCCGGTGGCGGCGTTTCGTGGTTGTGGCCGGTGACCCTTGTGCGGCGACCATGAGTAACTCGGGATAAAAGCAGAAAGATGATGAGTCAATTAACTAGTTTCTTTTATGCCGCCGTGATGTGCTATCCGACCAGCATCAGGATGCCTGAGGCGGTCGATTACTTCACCGCATTGACAACGATGTGAAGCTCCACTAGAAGTACCCACTGACTGACTGGTTGAGTCACCTGGAGAGTCAACGTGGCCCTGGAACGCAAATGGCAACCGAAGAAACACAGGAGGGTTTTTGTCAGTAACAGTCTGACACTCCCTTTCGCTGCCTCACCCAGAGCGGGAGAAGTTATTTGATGATTTCCCACCCTGATTTTATGTTAACGAGATTTCTGCACGTAACTCCATTGCTTCAAGATCAAATGTTCGGACTCTTCATCCGTACATAGCTGTTATTAAGCCGTGTACATACATACGAACACGAACCTAGCGAACAAAAACACCAAACTTGAACATTTGGTTTGTTCGTATGAACGGTATTTTCGAAAACGAACGCAAACATAGTTCGAATCGAGTTCGTGCACAACAGTCGTGAACTCTCTTAATAGCCATGGCGGCGTCGTTGGAAGTGGTCGATTGTGAAGTAGTGAAATGTTCTTTGCTGTTCCCATTGATTCATGAAGAACACCGTCCATACAGAACATACTAATAGGATCGCCGCAAACATGTTTGAGGAACAGAGTGTTCGATGTTCGTTAGTGGTACCTACACACGTGCGAACCAAGTTGTTGCGCATCATGCAACGCAACAAATTTGTTCGTACATGCATAGACGGCTTTACAAGCAAATTAATTGTTAATATCCTGTCAACTACATGCATTGTTAATGTATGTTACGATACTAATCTTAAACGCTTCAGGGGTCTCATAAAAAAATTAATTCACTTACGGAGCCCTGGAGGCCTAGGTCACAATAGACATAAATGACACATACATGCTTGAACACGGTCTCATTTCTCTACCAAGGTTACATTGCAATCCAGTTAGAAATAAAGTTGTCACTAAATAAATAGGAACAGAAGGTTGGTTCAAGAGTTTTTGGCGGAATTTCTCCGAGTGAAGTTAGTAGCTGTTTTAATTATTCGCAAATTGTTTCTTAACAGATATTGTGATGTAAAATTGATGTAGTTTGGTATTTCAAGTGTCTGCGCAACTGGACACTACTTGGAATCATTGAAACAGGCGCGATCTCCGTAAAATGGAGCTGAGAATTTTATTGTACTTTTGGCTACTTTTACTAAGTTTGCCGAGGAGGTAGACTTGATACATTTGCTGCCAAATACTACAAAAACATTAGAATATGTATATTCATATTCTAATGGTAAACTAATAAACTATTCATACGAAGACATGGCTTAAAGGATTTAGTATTCAAGCCAAAAACATTAACAAATAAAATAAAAATATTTAAAGAAAAACAAAAAACCCGACTGCGTCGAAACTAATTTTAAAAAATACGTAAAAAAATTAACTTAAATAAAAACTAAAAAGAAACAAACAAGCCCAGTAGTTTAGAATTCTGTTATGTAATACTAAATAACTACACAATTGAAATAGTTTTATAATCGATACACACATAAAACAAATCATACATTCTAATGCAGAACAGAACGACTCACAGTCGGGGCCCCTTGGGAAGATTTGATTGGTAAAATTTGAATGGGCCCCGACTGTGAGTCGTTCTGTTCTGCATTAGAATGTATGATTTGTTTTATGTGTGTATCGATTATAAAACTATTTCAATTGTGTAGTTATTTAGTATTACATAACAGAATTCTAAACTACTGGGCTTGTTTGTTTCTTTTTAGTTTTTATTTAAGTTAATTTTTTTACGTATTTTTTAAAATTAGTTTCGACGCAGTCGGGTTTTTTGTTTTTCTTTAAATATTTTTATTTTATTTTATACTTTTTAGTTACGATTTATTGACTTCGTTATAAGATGGTAAATTTCGCAATCTAGTCATTTCATTGAGGGAGTTAATATCGTGGGGATTATTAAGTAACTTGCGGTGGTCTAAACTACTGATGATTAGTCCCTCTAGAGACCTAACTCGGCTCAAAGCTACATATGCTTGACCTTTAGCAAAAATGCGTGAACTTAAGTCAACCACAGCTCGGTCCAAAAGTCCAAAGTAGTTCCTTGGAGCTTGTGTACAGTTACACCCCAGCACAATATCAATGGCAACATTTTTCGCTCTACTTTACCCTGTCCGCGAAGTGCATCGAATTCTGTCGCCGATGGTTCGATTCTGACTCCTACTCCAGGAACATTGTTTTTAATTGCTTTGTCGTCAAATTCTATATAAACAGCTTGTGGCAATTCTCCGGGTTCCAATTGGTCCCTCCGAAGAGCTGGCCACTCAATTGTCCTTATAACACCCATTGCTCCGTTAACAAGACCATGGGTAACATTCAAATTTCTTCGTAACATAACTCGTGATCCTAAACCGATTGTTAAATATTTAACGATTCCTCCAATTTTGTTAGGATCATCAGAAACATATACCTACATCTTTCGGTTTTTGACCATATGTTTTCGATTCTACTGATATATCAACTGCATGTAATTTATACAACCTAGTAGTTTTTGCCAATATAGTTGTCATCTTTTGCTTATGTTCATCGACCTGTCTAGTAGATGGGAAAACTCGAATGATTTGATTTACAAACGTGCATCAAATGAACAACGCCATCTATCGAGTTTGGTGGTAAACTTTTTTTTACCAAAAATATTTGTTCTTCATGCTTTTTCACTGTTTTTTTTATTTGTGTATCGTTTATACTTGAAATGAAAACTTAAATTAATAAGTAAGAAAATTAGCGAGAATGATTGTTTTGTTTAACAACTTTAAATCGTTATATATCCTAAACTATTATTTAAAATGAAAAATGATAAAAGGAACCTAAAGATGATTTTAAAATACCTATTCAACGACACCCCACTTGACATAGTTCATCGACTTTTTTTTTTCATTTTGACAATATGGCGTTTGGTTGTAGCTATGGTGAATTTTGATTACTGTCATGTCTTTAGTGACACTCGCAAGGTTAAGACGAATCGATTGACGTAAGAATTATCAAAATCGGCCTACGCATTTGGTCTCTAGAACGCCACATAGAAACAAACATACATACATACATACATACATACATACATACATACATACATACATACATACATAGACTGATAAACACATTACCCTCCTTTGCGTCGCGCAGTCGGGTAAAAAAAGGTTGGTTCAAACGCGGTATCCGATGTATGTGATTCAATGCTATGGCGTACGCGAAGCGATGCGGTGTGAATGGAAGAAACAATTAAAACTATATTGCAGTGGCCTACGTGATCAACAACACGTAGGTGTGGTACGGCGACCAGCGAAACGAAGTGGCCGCGATCACTTGGTTTGATATTTTCGAGTGAACTCTTGCGGTGCGGTGACTTGTTTTATATACATAAATGGTGGCTGAAGCGGCGCGCGGCAACTTCACGCGCACGTAGTATAAAACCACCGCGTCGCGTTGATTTTGCGTGAACCGCACCGGATCGGACACCGCGTAAGAAACAAAAGAAAACGCACGCACACTTGGACACGCTTCACGTACTAAAGGGCCTATTACACTACGCGATATTCAGCACACGATATTTAGACTGTCTTATTTTTTGTTTCGAATAAGACCGGTCTAACCCTTGTTACACTACGCGACATCGACTTAAGACTGTCTGAATATCGAGTAGTTTAGCCCTTTACAGTGAGTGCAAACGCACTCGGGACTCGCGACCGGCATTTGTTTGAGATCGCCACCCGTACGTATGTACGTGTCTATAAGTGCGTGGCGCCTGTGTTCACCTGCCCCCCTAGCCAAGTAGCGATCGTTTCGTTTGCGTCGAACGCCGCGAGTAGGCCACGCCTCCGATTCCTTTGTTCTGACGTCATCTCAACGCTCAGTCACGTGGTCAGAACAAAGGAATTGGAGGCGTGGCTAGGGAAACGATCGTATCTTGGCTAGGGCTGTTTATATGGACTTGACATTCTGGTCTATTCTTACTAAGTAACTATATCAGCGTTTGTAGCTAATGTATCAATCAAGCCAATGTCAATGTCAGAAGTGAAATATGTCTGGCAATTTGTGGTTTGATATCGTTATAACATTAGTGGCTATTGTACTATAATTCATTTATTAATTCTAAACAGCTGAGTGTCTTGTCGATTTAGTATAGTTTGAACACCAAGGACAAAGTCACGGGCATAAGCTAGTTATATCTGCCCAGAGCCCACCCTATGTTATTGTTAAGCTCAACCGCCACATAACTATTTAGCAGCACTATTTTTTCTAGGTAGAAACTAACCTAGAATGATAAATGTTTTCAAAATAGTTAGGTAGTCGGTAGTTTATTACTTACTCTCATCTCTACCCTTAACAGAAATACTTCAAGCTCTCCTGAGTTCCTAGTCATGAATGCCGAGTATTAGGTACATTCATCTGGTATTTAGAAGTTAAATATTTAAAAAATACTACACTTTCATTAATACACACATTAGGTATTCAACCGTGCTTCAGATGCTTCCAACTTTGCTGACACGTTTATATGCAGAGTGTTGTTTAATTATTCTGATTTTTTTCAGTGGCTTTAAGCATTGATTCCAAAGTTAAATATATTCACGAAAACTTTCAGCACCTGAATTTTCAACGAAGTAAAAGTAGTCATGAATACTACACATTCTGACACAAATATTCATCATATACAAAACATATCATAAACAAATACTGTCCGGTCACATGACCGGACAGTATTAGTGGTTATGACGACACTTGGGGAAAGCCGATGTCTAGCAGTGGTCGTCTTTTGGCTGATATAATGATGATGCTGAATGATGATGATGATGATTTTATGAATTTATCGAGACCTCTCTCCATTCCTTCCATTGTTCCCGGCTTTGAGCCATTTCTTGTCCGTTCCTAAGGAAGACATCTAAGTCGTCCCACCATCCACTTCTTGGTCTACCGCAACCCTGTCGTGCGATTTCTGGGCACCAACCTTGTGTTTTACTGGCCCATCGCTCGATCGGCATGCGTATTCTCTATTGGACATGTGTATTCTCCCCATCCTGACCTGTGGTGAACAGGCTTGGTCTTTGACTAACATCCAAAGGTCCAAGCTTAAAGTTTGCCAACGTGCTATGGAGCGTAGCATACTAGGTGTTAAAATAACCGATCGCATTCGAAACTATACTATATTCCAAAACGAAGATCATTGACGTGGCCGCTTAAGTGGAACTGGGCTGGACACGTCTGCCGCAAGAACAAAAAAAAAATTGCTAACGAATGAAACTAAATAAAAGCATACAAAACTCAAGGACCCATCCATCCCTAAATATGGTAGCGGGCAGGATCATGTCAGTATAGGAGACATATCTACCACAGACAGGTAGACTATGTGGTTTATTACCGGTACACCAAGATTAATGCCCAGAGACCGGGCACGATCACCGAAAGTTATGTCTGTAGCTCGTGTGGAGACATTTTTACGAAGGATTTGTTCTTTTTTTGATAATATATTAGGAATTTACGTATGTAATATAAGTATTTTTTGTAATGTCAGAATATTAATAATTATGTAAAAAATATATTAAAAAAATAAAAATATGAGTTCAGTGAGAATTCAGTGCTGTCTTGCATTGCTTTTTAAACCTTAAGAGGGTCCTTTTTCACTCGCCTATCGTCAACATCGAGCATGGTTTAAAAGCTTGTCACTTCATCCTAACACAATCCAACGCGATGTTTGACGAATAGGCAACGCGAAAAAAGAGAGATAACGCCTGAAAACTGTGTTAGCATTCGGTAATTCCGTGATTTACTCGAATATTTTACAAAATTGGTTCCAGGAGATACGTGTTCTTTTTTAAACCCCTAAAAGTTTTTGAAAAAAATAGTCGTCATTCAGAATCTTGATTAAATTTACAAGGCTTCTATTGCTCTACTTTTTTGACTTTTTATTTTTTGAGTAAATTATGAAGTGTCAAAGTTCATGCAAAATAGCTGATTTTCAGAGGTCTTTACTGGATTAGTTTAAATTAAGATTTAGCTATAAGTAATATAATATAACTGTGTTTCCAAAATATCTAATGAAATATGTGTAATAACGTCATAATTGTGTAAGAGTGGTTGTATGAAAAATAGTGAAAATGTATGTCGAGTTGTATCCCCTTAAGGCGAGGTTACACTAATTTTGAACCTTTTAGAATCTCTTCATCCACAAATATAAAAAATAACACCATGAAAAAATACTTTATTAAAATTGAACATAATTATGACCAACCGCTGAGTACAAATTAAAACTTTTTTTTTATTAAGTATTATCATTTATTAATAATAAATAATTTAATTTATTTATTTATTTATTAATAATAGTTATTCATTGATGACATGATATAAATTAGTTGGCTCGATAAGAAAAAATCACGAATCTGATCCGAACTTACGATTTGAAACGTGTGTATCTAATACATAAAAAAACGAAAACCTTATAGGATCACTTTGTTGTCCATCTGTCGGTCTGTCTGTCAAGACCATTTATCTCGGGAACGCGTGGTGGTTTCGAGTTGAAATTGAAACCATAAACTAAGGTCTGCGGTTTCTTGAAGCTGTGAAAAAATCAAACTTCTGAGTTAACGAATGAAAAAGATACGACCGTTTATGTCGCACAAAACGTATATTTCGATACTCTCAAAGAAATCATGATTCATCGGGTACTTCCCGTTGACCCAGAATCCTGGAATATGGCATAAAGCAAGGTCTTATAGCACAGGTATAGGAATAAATCTGAAAATAGTAAATTTGTTGTTAACTGCGTCACAAAAAAAAATATACTTTTTTGCAATTCGGAAAAAACTTCGAGACTCCATTCGGGAATTGTAGTTTGTACAGAACCCTCAGTGCGCGAGTTCGACTCGCACTTGCCCAGGACTTTTAAAAGGGTCTGGCAAAAACAAAAAACTTGAATAGTTAAATTTTTTTTATAAAATTAAAATCGCTGATACGGGGCCGCGAAGTCGACATAGACCCGGGCCAGTGTCTACAAAATACGCTGTGACTGGCTCTTATTTTAATTACACTACACGTGCTATAACCGTTCCAAATACCTATTGTAAGTTGAAAGTTAATAACGAAGCCAAAAATCCTCGCAGTGGGTCCATATTCCATACAAATTGATATTATTGGACTTGCCCTCCAATAATATCAATTTCATCTGTAAGTAATCATAATATCATTGCCATCGATAAGATTACATCTGATATTGATATTATTTTCCTGTTGAGAAACCCTTCAATATTTATTGGGATACCGTTTTTTATTACCCGGACTGTTCACGGGATTATAGTTATATGAACTTCAATTTTTTTTTATTATTATTATTATTGATAGGCTCGCGGTTGACCACTATCTTGACACCTTTACAGTCCGGGGTTACCATGACGTTCAAAGTAAGATTGTTTCATTCTTATTTCAGTGTGGGTAAGAGACAGAGCTATATAGGTTGTCTAGCGCCATCTCTTACCCACACTGGAAATAAGAATGAAACAATCTTACTTTAAACGTCATGGTACAGGTCCAGGCCCTGTACCATGACGTTTAAAGTAAAGGCGCTAGACAACCTGTATAGCTCTGTCTCTTACCCACACTGAAATAAGAATGAAACAATCTTACTTTGAACGTCATGGTAACCCCGCATGTTAAGTGTTTTTCCTCGTCGTTTAAAACGTGTAAATACATCGAAGGAATGGAACAATTATTTTTTTTTAATTTAGGTGTCTTCAAGGCTAGAGTGAATGGGTGCGTCTCATATTATCATAAAAAGTTATTTGGTATATTTTCATTTCAATAACATTCACAAGATATAATAAACGTGAGATATACCTACTGTTGATATAATTTCTTTACATATAAAATGTATATACTCTAAAACTTATTTCGTATAACGTTACTGGATATAAAGTTTATGTCATCATAAAACATTAGGTCTATCGTTTAAAATATATATTTTTCGTAGCTGTATCGTTAACACTCTGTTAGTATTAGAAATTGGCGCGGTGTATTGAAAAACGTTACTGTAATATAAATTACTAATTTTAATTTGTATGAAATACCCCGAAGATCGCGAAACTTACAATTATGATCGATGGGGCCGAAAGGTTCTAGAGTGGCGACTGTGTATCGGAAGGCGCCGCGTTGATAGGCGTCCACTACAAGGTGGACCGATGACCAGAGGGGCTATTGCGTAACTCTGTTGACAGTTCAAGTGATGATCACTTGTTAACAACGTGCATCATTGAACTGTCAAACAGCTAGTTTCGTATTGCCTATCTTCAGTGACCAACTGCAGTGACGTCATTAGCTACTGGTGCCTTTGATAGCCACCGTAACACGTTTTGACAGATATTATTGTATCGATACTTTTAAAATTGCGATTGTGTAAGCTTTTGAAGGTGTATAATAGTCGATAGAATTTTAGAGTGGTCACAATAGGCACCGTAAATTTTTATAATTCACCACATTTCCACCGTAGTTTGTTAGTCACTTGTGTGATACGTAATACCAATTTTATGAAATTGTCAGTTGACAACTAAGTTTAGTGTGCAACGAATGCTAGTTGTCAACTGTTATTGAAAAAGTTAGCCTTTAGCCCCCCTGGTGAGAGTCGCAGGGATCCGATAGATGCGAGACGCACAGGAGTGGTCGTTGTGGTGACACTTGGGGGGGAAGCCTATGGCCAGCAGTAGATGTCTTTCGGTTAAAATGATATTGAATCACAAAAAAACATCAGACATTTTCACCACAAAACGCTGCAACTAATTTCTAGCAAGGTTCAAGGTTGGAACGAATTCAAAAACAATCAGAATCTTTCTCCGTCCTCGCTACCGTCAAATACCACACACTTTTTATTTAGATGACCGTGTGTACAATTTTTTTTTCCTCTTGATTGAAGTTATTTATCTTAATGGTTGTAAAACAAAAAGTTCAGGAAGTATGGCTCGTGAAAGTTCGTTATGTTTTGACCTTCAAACTGTAAGAACATTTGATTGTTGCTACCGGTCATAGATACTGTGGTTTCTATGTTTTTTTTTTAATTTGTATAGAGTGGTATTGTTCTACAGATGTTAATGTAATACGCCGGCAGTAAGTATTTACAGTCGACGTGTGTGTATGACCAACTGGTTGGTGAATGTCTCATGTCTTCGAATATTTGCCTCTCGATATTTTCCTTCACGGTTTTGAGAGCATTGGTTATGAAATAAATTAGAAAAAGTAAAATGACTGCCTGGGTTTGGACCCATGATGTAGGTACGACTCGTAAGTCGGAGCCGATAGCACAGGGCCACCACTGCTCTCCAGCAGCAGCCATTAGCTTCTTAAAACAAATCATCATCATCATCGTCATCATCATTTCAGCCGAAAGACGTCCACTGTTGGACATAGGCCTCCCCCAAATGTCGCCACAATGACCGGTCGATCGGATTCCCGAGACCCTCACCAGGTCATCGGTCCACCTTGTGGGAGGCCTTCCAACGTTGCGTCTTCCGGTACGTGGTCACCATTCCAGAACCTTTAGTCCCCATCGACCATCTGTTCTGCGAGCAATGTGCCCTGCCCACTGCCACTTAAGTTTGACGATTCTTCGGGCTGTCTGTAACCTTGGTTCTCCTGCGGATATCTTCATTAAAACAAATGCTGACTAAAAATTTATGTGAGTCAAGACTATGTGATGACCATGACAAAGTCTTGAGTCAAATAAGGAGAAATACTTCTCAACACAATATTAAAACGAAATGCAAGAAATTTTCCCTACAGCTCAATAGCAAAATCCAACCTTAAAAAAAATACCGCTATATTTTTCCCGGTTCCCTATGGATGTTGTTATTTGTAGCATTACGGGAGAGGTCGAGTGCCAATACATAGTCAGGTCACGTCTTTATTTATTGAGCGCTATGTTATTCCGATCCCATGTCGGGGTCGACGGTGAAAAGGGAATATGTCAAAAAGAAAATGTCAACTAGATAGACATAGTAATATGTAAGTTTTTCCTGGAATTTTTCTCTATATCGACGATTTAATGCCTCTAATTGCTTGTCAGTTGCCAGTCAAGCTTTGAAACAAACAAAGTACATACAAGCTTTTCCATTTATAAAGTGGGAAATCATAAAATAACTTCTCCCGAGTGTAGAGAGGGAGTGTCAGACTTTTACTAACTAAAATCCACCTGTGTTTCTTTGCCCTTTGTGTGGACCACAGTGACCCTTTCAAACAACCCCACAGCCCTGGCAAGCATCGGCCCTAACGGGCCCCTTAATCTTGCTGGTATCTCTGTGAGGCACGCGTGGAATAAAAGGCGCCAGTATCGTCCTGGGTTGGGTTGCTACCAGACGACGTGCTACCCTTTGCTCGCCGTCCGCAAGCCCGCACCTATGGTAGTTGGCATCGCTTTACGACTCCTGACGCCCGAGGCATCTCTCAAACATATTTCGATTCTTCTATTGACAGTAACTAATTGATAGCATGGTTGTCGCAGTGGTTTTTTTAATGATATAAACTATACTCCATCTATTTAGGTAATTAACTAAATGTAAACAATCTTGACATGTCTTTTATCTAAAAGTTGTCTTAAAATTTTATCTAAAAATGTTTACAATTTGTTATTTACATAAACCGATGTTTGGTAATTAACTAAATTTAAATAATCTTTGTATGTCTTTTATTACGATTTTTTTTAATAAAAAGACATATCAAGATTGTTTACGTTACGTTTGTTTTATTTGTTTAGGTAGTTAACTAACTACCTAAACAAATAAAACAAAATAGAGTATAGTGCTTAACTGCGATCCCACGGATTCCCACCTAATGGTGAGCAGTGATGCAATCGTTGATGGTGAAGCACACTAATTTATTAAGAGCTTATTCACTCTAGCCTTGAAGACACCTAAATTATAATCAGTCGGGCAGACCGCAGCAGGCAAATTGTTCCAGTCCTTCGACGTGCGTGGCATTTAATAAATGACGAGGCGAAACGCTTAGTCCGGATCGTAGAGTTGTCAACAACGTAAGGTTGGACACTCGCCGTACGTCGTGTTGTCCGATGGAGAGAGGTGATGGCGGAATTAAATCATGTATATGAGTTATCATGTTTGTAAATTTCTAGGGTAGAAGGTAGAAATCAGAAACGATTATTTCAAATAGACCAATTACAGGCACTTTTGAATGGTCAAAATGACGGGCAGTCAAAAAAAAAAAGTGAAACTAAATTGCACTTTCCAAAGCGTAGATCTCTATGGAGAAGAACGTGCAAGAAACAGGACTACTACTTTAAACCGATTCTAAATTCGAATTTGTATTCAAAACCAGCCCGAAAAATATCATTATTTTTTACCAGCCAGTTTGCTTTTTTTAGGGAAATTATCAAATGACTGCTCCCGCTCTACGGGTATATGGAGCGATAAGGCGTGTCAGACCTTTTCTGACCAAAACCGACGAAACCGATAGGTTCCTTCATTTGCCCTTTGTGTTCTAGGGCAGCAATAACTCTTTCAAACACTCCCGCAGCTCAAACGGTATATTGTGCAGTAGCCTGCATGCTATAAGTTTCCATTCAGCAATCAATCATAGTATTTACCTACTTTTAATAAAAATAAAAAAAAGAATAACCTTGACCATACCATAGTAGTAAATTTTGTTTGCGTCAGTAAAACCCACGAGTATATTATTACTTGCCTGTGTTTTCCTATAAATGGTTGTAACCCGGAAGACTTCATATCAATTATTAGTGGGGTTTTTGGCGGGATTTCTTGGAGTGAAGTTCAGTGGCTGTTTTAATTAATCGCAAATTGATTTCTAGTGGATATTATTGTAATGTAAAATTGGTCTAGTTTTGTATCTCAAGTGTCTGCGCAACTGAACAATAGGTATGTGGAGTTATTGAAACAGGCGCGATCTCGATAAAATGGAGCTGAGAATTTTATTGTAGTGTTGACTACCTCAGCGAAGTTTGCCGAGAAGGTTGACTTGATACATTTGCTGCCAAATACTACAAAAACATTAGAATGTGTCGGTACATCCCGAAGAAATAGCTTAAAAGACTTAGTATCCAAGCCAAAAATTTTAACAAAAACAAAATAGATGTCAATAGTGCCAATCAGCTGCGTTAGACTTTTTTTTTAGAGGTGGGACCTTTTCATTCAATGACTTTTTTCTCTTCGCTCTAAGTTGAGGTGAGACGACGTGTCAAAATTTGCTGACTGAAACCGACATGTGTCCTTTAGTTGCCCTTTGCGTCCAGAATCATACGGTATCCCTTTCAGAAATTGGGTTTCAGTAAGTAGGTTAGGTTTACCTCATTTGTCGAAAATCGACATTTGACTTAAGACCTGCCGAACCTGCTTCTTCATACCTCGGTTAGTGTTGATGTTTGAAAGAATTACCATGCCCCTGGAACGCAAAGGGCAAATGAAGAACACAAGTGGGTTTTAGTCTCTAAAAGTCTGACATGCATTACCGCTCCACCCTATTGCAATTAACATCAATTTTTTTTTCTGACTGACTGACTTCTTGACATTTCAAAAGTGCCTGTAAATGGTTTATTTGAAATAAAATGCTTTAAATCTTTGACCCTAGAGAGGGTGAAGTCATTGGATGACTTCCCACCTTAAAAAAAATTTTTAGTGGAACCTTAAAAGTCAATGTATTTATGCAAGCGTGCGTAAACCTAGTCTGCTCTCAAATAAACAATATATATGTCTTGGCCAGATCATAGAAATTGATCACTTCATGATATGGCCAACTAAATCTGGCCAGATCGTTTTAAACGTTAAAGTTTGATGATATTTCAATCCTCGTGTGGCCTATTTTCTTTAGACTTTTCATTATCATAGAAATCCTACATCAATGGTATGGCCAAACGAGGATCGACATATCATCAAATGTTTTAGTTGGCCATATCATGAAGTGATCAATTTGTATGATCTGCGAGGCTATTGCGTAACTCTGTTGACAGTTCAAGTGATGATCACTTGTTAACAATGTGCATCATTGAACTGTCAAACAGCTAGTTTCGTATTGTCTATCTTCAGTGACCAACTGCAGTGACGTCGTTAGCCACTGGTGCCTTTGATAGCCACCGTAACACGTTTTGACAGATGTTATTGTATCGATACTTTTAAAATTGCGATTGTGTAAGCTTTTGAAGCTGTTTAATAGTCGATAAAATTTTAGAGTGGTCACAATAGGCACCGTAATTTCTTATAATTCACCACATTTCCACCGTAGTTTGTTAGTCACTTGTGTGATACGTAATACCAATTTTATGAAATTGTCAGTTGACAACTAAGTTTAGTGTGCAACGAATGCTAGTTGTCAACTGTTATTGAAAAAGTTAGCCAATAGCCCCCCTGGTCACGACATATACATTCTTCACGCTAAACAACTGAACGGATTTCGATGAAACTTAGTACACGGGTATAATAGGTAGTAATATGTTCTGGAATTCTTTTTCAAGTTTTCAGTCAGAAAAGTGTTCCATTATTCCATGACAGGTATCATTACAAGCTGCCAATATAAGATTGATAAGAACACAATTAACTAAACTGCTGTCGGTGTTGCCAGTTGCGATACATTTAGAACGCTGCGCCGGCACCGGTCGTGACATGTACATGAATGTCGTCCACTTCTACAAAGGAACAAGATTGACCTTTCGCCATTTCAATGTTCTGATTTAAAAAAATGAATTTCGTGCTATGATTTTTTAATATACTAGTGCTAAAGGTGCTAAAGGCTTCGATCGCTTCGATAATAGTAAAAAATTATCCCTTGAGAACTGACTGCCGGGCTTAAACGTATCCCGTGTGCTATTCCAGGATACGGTGTACCCGTGTGCCAAATTTCATCTAAATCTGTTCAGCTGTTCGAGCGTGAAGATGTAACAAAACAAACTCACACAACGCACAACGCTCACAAACTTTCGCTTATATAATATTAGTGTGAATTAATTGGAACTTCTTGGCCTATAAAATGTGCCGTCTTTTCATTATCATCACGGTTTCCTAGCATATTCGGGTGGATTGACAGCTTTCTTCAATCTTACTTAACCTAAAAATGGGCCTCAGAAGGCTTACAGTCACCCAAAGGGCTATGCTCGGAGTGTCCTTGCGTGATCGCATCAGGAATGAAGATATCCGCAGGAGAACCAAGCTCGCCGACATAGCCCGAAGAATCGTCAAACTAAAGTGGCAGTGGGCAGGGCACATTGCTTGTAGAACGGATGGGGCCGAAAGGTTCTAGAGTGGCGAGCGCGTACCGGAAAACGCGGCGATGGAAGGCCTCCCACAACGTGGACCGCTGACCTGGAAAGAGTCGCGAGAATGCGGTGGATGCGAGACGCACAGGAACGTTCGTTGTGGCGACACTTGTGGAGGCCTATGTTCAGCAGTGGACGTCCTTCGACTGAAATGATGATGATGCCTTAACCTAAGTTTTCACCCTGGGATTTTGACAGAATGAACCCCTTTGATGATCCTTTTGTCTCTGTTGATCGGAGAGGATCCTGGTCGCTCGGCTTCGACCCCCAAGACATGAAACAGTGAGGGTAAACAGAGAATATTCTGTTTTCTCTTGCAAACTTTAAATCTTTGAATAACTTCTCCCGCTCTGGGTGAAGCAAGAAGGAGTGTTAGACTTTTACCGGCTAATACCCCACCCGAGTTCTATCAGTTTCTTTTTGCAATCCAGGCAGTTGCGTAGCAAGTTCTAAAGGGGCCCTGTATCAAACATTTTGAAGGTATTTTTTGTACAAAATGAACTAGTGCTTTGAAACAGCGTGTCAGAGTCGTGACAGACCGTGAAAATGAAAATTAGCTCGTTTTTTAAAGCATTCTGTATTACGATAGTTTAAGTTTTATGTAGAAAATGCTAAAAGAAGCGAACCGAGATAATTAGGGCATTAGATTATCCTATCACACAGTAATTATTAACTTACTGGCCTCTTTTCAATAAGATAATTTAAGATTATGGATAACATATTACGAATTTTGGCCCATATTGGGGCCTCTGTGGCCCGGGGGCCCCTTATCATTGATACGGCTGATACGGACCGCCGCATCAGGGAAATCAAGAATCAGGAATCAGGGGAATAGCTACCGAGCTTGCCCCTGATTCCAGGGCCACAGTAACTCTTTCGAACAGTCCCACAGTCCTGGCAGGGGAACAGAGAGCTCAACAAGGTATTTCCAACCAACAGCATATCAATAAATGGACATTGTTTGTATTTTGAATACAATAAGGAACCAATTCTGATTACCATTTTAAGTCAGCGATTAGAATACTTGTTTGTTTATGGTTTCATTTCAAAATGCAAGTCTCAATAAGCTTGCAACAGGAACTATTTAATAGATATAGGTATTTAAGCACGATGCCTTAGCTTGATTGTCCTATTTGATTTGTAGACGATTTGTAGAACAATGTTGTAAATAAATAGACGTGAGATATACTAGGTAGAACGCGTACTGAGTCTTATGCATGCTTTTTACATGTGGGCCCAGCCTCGGCCAATCGTCATTGTTTAAACGGGGTTTCCCCGTTAACACAATGGCTAGGGAAGGCGATTGGCCGAGGCTGGGCCCACGTGTAAACGGGGCATTAGGAATATGCGTCCGCCGAAATACTTATTCCAAAAACTAGGTCCACAAGTGTTTAGGCGTCTCGAGTTTTTTGACGTTTCCTTATCTTCTTAAGTATATAAGTCCTCGTAAGTAAAAGTAACATCGAGACGATCAAGTAATGGAGTATTTTCGGTTTAACAGGCTTAGGACTGACAGCTTTTTTATAATAATTTTTTTTTATAATAACTTATATCAAAGAAAAGCCAGAAGAAAGATTGTTTCATTCTTATTTCAGTGTGGGTAAGAGACAGAGCTAGATACAGGTTGTCTAGCGCCATCTCTTACCCACAATGGAAATAAGAATGAAACAATCTTACCTTAAACGTCATGGTACAGGTCCTATCACTGTTTCCTTCCCTAATAAATAAATAAAGGCTGACAAGCTACCACCCACAGTGTCACAACTCCACAACGACCTCCCTCTTATCACACATGTCTACCAGAGCCGCAGAGGTCACGGCAAGTTACAAGAGTGACACAATCAGATTACAATCAAAGCTAATAAATACAATATCATTGCCGATAGGGGACATATTCGCTTGTTTCCGGTCTTAGACGTGACCAACGTGACCAGGAGTACATAGATTTATGATATCATGCACTGGTTTTAATTTATATGACTGGTTTATGATGAGGAGTAGTACATGTGAATACGCTTAAATTACTGTTTTTATGGTTCCGTACCACAAAAGGAAAAAACGGAACCCTTTTAGGATCACTTTGTTATCCGTCTGTCTATCTGACGGTCTGTCTGACTGTCTGTCTGTCTATCTGCCTGTCTGTCAAGACCCTTTGTCTCGGGAACGCGTGGAGGTATCAAGTTGAAATTAAAACCATATACTCAGGTCTGCGGTCCCTTGAAGCTTTTTTTTTAGGTTGGAAAATCATCTAATGACAAATCCCGCTCTTGGGCGGAGCGGGAGATAGTGTCAGACTTTTACTGACTAAAAACCCACTCCTGTTCCTTCGTTGCCTTCGTCCCAGGGCCCCGGGTTTCGTTTTCAAACTACCCATGGCCCCAGTAGGCTTCGACCCTGCTGGGCCTCTACGATTTGCTGACATCTCCCTGAGGCGCGCGTGGAACAATACGTGCCGTCGACAACTTGGGCTCGGTCCGGATGGTTACCGGACGGTCGGACAGCGAGCCACCCTTTGCTTGCCGTCCGCAAGCCCGCGCCTAGGGTGGCCGGAAATCGGGATCAGAATCCCGGCGACGGTGTAGGCGTGAGGACCGTTGCCTCACGCGATCAGCCGCCTCCTTTGCTAGCATTACTGCTTCACAGAAGGAGGCAACCGCCTGCCACTTCTCCTCGCTCCGGACCATCGCCTGTACCAAGGCCCGGCGCGAGAGATCGCCGCCGCCGATCGTCCCCACGAGGACACGGCGTTGCTCTGCCCAAGCGGGGCACACCTCCACCGTGTCCTCCGGGCGTTCCACACAGTGGCGACACCCGGGCGTCGCTTCCGCACGAATCCGGTGCAGGAACTTCCCGAACTTACCGTGTTCGGTGAGAACCTGCGTCATGCGGAAGGTGAGGACGCCGTGAGGTCTTTCCAACCACGCCTCAAAGAAGGGACTTACCGCCATAATTGTGGCGTGCCCAGGTCCCTTGAAGCTGTGAAAAAAATCAAACTTCTGAGTTTATGTCGCTAAAAACGTGTATTTCGACACTCTCAAAATTCATATGGTAGTTCCTGTTGATCTAGAATAGGGTTGTTGCGGATGCCAAAATTTTGAGATCCGCGGATGCAGATGCGGATGCGGATTATTAGAGAGCCACATCCGCGGATGCGGATGCGGATTTCAGGATTATTGTCAAAAATATTCCAATTTTAAACGCATCAAGGTATTCGACAATTATATTATACAAAACCTCCGATTCCTTTATTCTGACGTCATCTCAACGCTCAGTCACGTGGGCAGAACAAAAGAATAGGAGGCATAGCCGACTCGAGGCGATCAACGAAAAGAGAATCGAAACGAAACGGTTGTAACTTGGCTAGGGGGGCTGATTTGTACGTAGAACGACGTCGCGAAGCGTCGCGTGGCGTGGATCAAGTGTAGCTCTACAAGTCTAGTGGAAACACACATACACGTACACGTACACTTACACACGTACATCACACACACACACACACACACATCACACATCACATCTCACGTACATTTTATATGGAAATATAAAATGTATGGAGAACGACGCGCCCAGATCGGCGATCCACACGTGTGCGCAGTGTAAAGCAAAAATAGGTAATAAGAACACGCGCCCCAAGCACGCGCCACTCTGCTGGCCCCACCCACTTTCTTTACATGTCATTACTTGTCGCAGTTATAAATCCGCATCCGTTAAAGATCCGCATTAATTTGATGCAGATGCGGATACGGATGCAGATGTCAAAATTTATGCGAATGTTCCGCATTTACGGATGCGGATGCGAATATCCGTAACACCCCTGATCTAAAATCCTGAAATTTGGCATGAAGCAGTCTCATAGCACAAGTATAGGAAAAAATCTGAAAACTGTAATTTGTAGTTACTTTACAAAAAAGAAACTTTTTTTACGATTCGGAAAAATCTTCGTAACTCAATTCGGGAATCGAATTGTTTTCACAGGTAAGTTTATACGGAACCCTCAGTGCGCGAGTCCGACTCGCACTTGCCCCGTTTTTTTTTTGAGGTGGGTCCATCCATCCAAGGACTTCTCCCATCCTAAGGTGGAGCAAGAGAGGGAGGCAGATTTTTTTTTTATTCTTGAGTTTCGCGCTTGACCACTATCTCACCTGATGGAAAGCGACGATGCGGTCGACGATGGAGCGCGCTTACCTAGAAGTAACCTATTCACTCTATTTACTAGCTGCAACCACACCTGTGTCCTTCAATTGCCCTTTGTGTTCAAGGACCGGGTTTCCTTTCCAGAAATTCCCCGCGGCCCTAAAGGATATCGACCCTACTGGGCCCCTACGGTTTTGCAGACATCTATTTATTTAAACTTCATGTATAGTAGTGGTACATAGGCGGACTTAGGTAATGCAACAAGGCTTTTTCTACCAGTCAACTTTTGGGTTAAAAAATACAACAACATCTCTTTGAGGCGTGCGTGGAACATCGATGGACGGCGAGTTACTCAATGCTCGTGATCCGCAATCCCGCTCTTACGGTGGAAGTAAGTACTAGTAATTGAGCTATTTTTAATTAAACTGGTTTTACTCTTATTAGCCCATATTATTTTTTATTCTTATTATGCTTCAAAAGGTGCCTGGACTTTCGCGAGACGAGGTAGGATTTTTGCTTCATTAAAACCACTTATACGTTTGGCACTAAAATCTCAGCATTTATTTTCAGCACAGGTCGACGACATCCTTAGTTTATCCTTAGCGTTTTTATAAGTATCGATGATGGCATCAGATGTTAAAAAACCCGACCATGTACGAGTCATACTCACGCACGAAGGGTTCCATACCATCTATACAACATTAGGCACTTATTATAACTATTATTGACTGACCTGTTGGCCTAGTGGTTAGTGGCCCTGACTGCTATGCCGGGGGTCGTGGGTTCGATTCCCACCCAGGACAAATGTTTGTGTGATTTGCACAATCATTTGTTCTGTGTCTGGGTGTAATTTATCTATAATATGTATGTATTTAGAAATATATAAGTAGGTTTATCAGTTGTCTAGTACTCATAACACAAGCTCTGCTTAGCTTGAGACTAGACGGCGTTGTGTGATAGTTGTGAAAAAAAAAATAAAAAACTGTTCCATTACTGTCTCTTGGTATTATATCGAGCAAAACACGACAAAAATCGTGTTGGTTGTATTGGAGCCCCAGTTATATTTATTTTATTTGGTTTTTAGTATTTGTTGTTGTTATAGCGGCAACAAAAATACATCATCTGTGAAAATTTTAACTGTCTAGTTGTCACAGTTCATGAGATTCAAGCCTGGTGGCAGACAGACGGACATTGGAGTCTTAGTAATAGGGTCCTTTTTGTACGGAACCCTAATCCTCTTTTTTTTTTCAAGTTTCACCACAAATTTATAATCAAAACACACTTTCGATTACCATACAACCCTTTTCACTCTAAAGGGCCAAACTAAGAAAAAATACAAAACTAAAAAAGCTTTCGGCAACGAACAAAAAGAAAAGTTTTGTGAACAAAACGTGTTTTAGAGCTTTGAGGAAATGTTGAGTTGTACAAACCTTTATGTTTTCATCGTAACGTAATCCATACTATAGTATATGTATTTTGGAGTTTGGCTTTGGAGTTCCTCGCCTGGAGTCTCCATGAGGGAAAGTCTGCTCGTCGGAATGTTCCTTTAACTTATTATTTTTTTTATTTAACTTAACACCAAAGATGCAACAATATCTAATACTTTAAACAATGTCACTTTAAACATTATTACACTAAATATCTCCTTAGTTTCTGAACCTGGTCAGGAACTACGGGCCAGAAAATTAAAAGACTGAAGCTAGACTCTAGTTTGAATTTTTTCCTATATTGCCCCCCGTTAGCAGATTAAGGAGCAGTGGTGGCCGAGTGGTAACGGCCCCGACTTACGAGTTGTAAGTCGCGGGTTCAAACCCAGCCAGGCGCATTACTTTGTGTAACTTATTTCATCACCACTGCTCTCAAAACGGTGAAGGAAAACATCGTGAGGAAACCGGCATGTCCTAGAACCAAAAATTCGAAGATATGTGACATTCACCAATGCGCTATGGGCCCGCGTGGTGGATTACGGCCCATTTCCTCTCCTAGAGAGAGGAGGCCTGAGTCCCAGCAGTGGGAACATTAAAAGGCTGATTATGCTATTATTATGCTAGCAGATTAAAGGCCCAATCTCTTCGAATTTTGACTAAATCCGATTTTTTTGTGTGATGTACCTGGCGAGCGAATTCTCTACCATATTATTATTTTTGGTACATCATCGACCCTCTAATATTTCACACACACACATTTTCCCTTTTTTGTATATTACATTTGGCTAATCCATACCACATTATATTTTCACACTAATTTTATAAAGGCGAAGGCATTTTGTCATGGTGAATAACCATGTTGTACTCACTACTCGAAGAAGTAGACGATTACGTTTACTTGGGACAGATCACGGGGTAGGTCTAACTTTGAGAAAGAGGTCAATAGTCAAATCTGTCTCGGCTGGGCAGCTTTCGGGAAGCTGCGCGTTATCTTCTCGTACAACGTACCACAGTGTCTCAAGACGAAAGTCTGGCCAGTGCGTGTTGCCAGTGATGACATATGGCACTGTAAAGTGGTCGCTTACAATGAGCCTCATCAGAAGGCTTACAGTCACTCAAAGGGCCAATGTTCATAAACAATGGACCGATTCTATAAATCGATTTCAAAAGCATGGAATCGAGATTCGATTTTTTTCCTGTGAAATGCAACTATATTATTATTTAAAATTTTCAAAGCCCCTATTATACTCAAATAGATTTTTTTGTGAATGTTGTAGGTGCATCCGATTAACCACCAGCCATAAAACACCATGTGCACTGTAGGAGCATCTTGTACCATGCTTTTTAGGATTCAGTCCCTGCACGGCAACTGGAGTATACTCTGTTAGAACTCGATTTATTATTGAATCGATTATTTACACTTCGATTAAAATCGATTCAAAAATCGAACTTTGGAAGAATCGCCATCCCTAAGGGTTATTTTTCACCGGGACACCAGCTCTATAGAGAGTTACTCAGCTGGTGTCCGTGTGGTTGCGCAACCAATTTGGCGGCGCGACCAGCTCGGACGCGTGCACTTAAGGTCCATTTTGATACTGTCTCAGTGTGGTGTAGCGACTCTAGAGTCTGTATGGTGTCTAGTTTGGTAGCTTACGGACACCATGGTGGTGCAACTGGTCGCGCCGCCATGGTGTCCCGGTGAAATATATAGCCCTAAGTTGAATCAAGTTGGCCACCCCCAATATACACAAATATAAAGGACTATGGGCAACTGCAATTAGTTGAATGCCCAACAAATTATCTACAAAATAGTTTTAGGCAATAAACTGTCGTTAAGTCGCCAACCTCGTCTGATTCATGATCATACCGAGAAGCTGTTAGTCAGTGGCCTCTATTTTATTCAAATTCGCATTATAATCTAAATATTTAATTATAATACGTAGTCTCTACCTTAGCCCTTGACGATCGAGCCCACCAGCCCAGAGATCTTTTTTTTAAAGTGAAATATCATCAGGTTACTTTTCCCGCTCTGGGTTGAGCGAGAGGGAGTGTCCGACTTTTACTGACTTACCTGTGTTCCTTCAGTTGCCCTTTACGTTCCACGATTGCGGTAACTCTTTCGAATAATACTGAAGGCCACCCACCCCGAAGTCTATTACGGCCCGTTCACGGTCTTGTCGCTGTGAGCGGTAGCTAAGCGCGGGGCGGCGAGCGGTAAGAACAAAAGTATGAAAATGTTTGAAGCACGCCACGAGACACCACTCATAGCGCCGCACGCCCGCCTACCGATGCTGCACCGCTTGCCGCGCCGATCGCCGCTAAGACAGAAGTCGTGAACAGGTCATTAGCGCACTTTGTTCAAACTATCACTGAAACACAATGCGATAGTTTAGAACAAAAATAAATCATTTAACATTCAGTTCATACAATTCAATTCAATTATTAACATTAACAACACAATACAACAAATTAATGACTATTTAAATAAAGTTGAATAAATAACATTAATATAATTTATTAGATACAAAAATTTAATCATTACAATACAATTATTTTAATCAATCAATTTAGTTATTACGATAACATATAATATGTAGCTTGTAAGTATTTAAGTATAAAGAAATGAATCTTTAATTTTTTAGGGTTCTGTGCCTCAAAAGGAAAAACGGAACCCTTATAGGCTCACTTTGTTGTCCGTCTGTCTGTCTGTCTGGCTGTTGGTCAAGACCCTTTATCTTGAAAACGCGTGAAGGTATCGAGTTGAAATTAAAACCATATACTCAAGTCTGCGATCCCTTGAAGCTGTGAAAAAAATCAAACTTTAAAGTTAACGAAAAAAAGAGACGGCCGTTTATGTCGCAAAAAACGTATATTTGGACACTCTCAAGGGAATCAAAATTCATAGGACCCAGTTCCATCCTGTTGACCCAAAATCTTGAAATTTGGCATAAAGCAAGGTCTTATAGCACAGGTTTATGAATAAATCTGAAAACAATAAATTTGTTGTTACGCCACAACAAAAAAAACTTTTTTTGCGATTTGGAAAAATCTTCGAGACTCCATTCGGGAATTGAACTATTTAACACGCTTTTTTACATAGGTAAGTTTGTACAGAACCGTCAGGGCGAGACCCTCTGGGCAAGTGCGATTCCGACTCGTACTTGCCCAGTTTTTTTAATTATTATTATTAATAGGCTCGCACTTGACCGATTTTTTTTAAGGTAGGCTTTGTTTCCTAAAGTAGATATAGGTATTATTATTATAACAAACAGAAATACATTTATATTGAGGTAACAATCGGAACTAACAATGGTAAGGATATATTTCCTGCATCCGTTCTAGGAAAAGAGGTCTAGGTTCCCTATATGCAATGGTATTGTAATATTTTATGTTGTTAATCGGACAATTAATAACTTATTATATCAGTTTTTCCATTGTTACTTTTAAGAGTATGCGATTAGAACTAGGTAATATGTCGAGTAGTCTTTACAACTATTTTTTTTTCCAACCTTTTCCCCTAATGGGAATTCTTTTTTTTAATTTTATAAACTAGTGCTTGACTGCGATCCCAACCTCATGGTAGGCATTGATGCATTCGTTGATCTTGAATCGCACTAGTTTATAAAGAGCCTATTCATTCTTTTGATTTTTGCTAATAATCACAAAATTCATGATATTATTTTGCTCAAAAGTTAATTAGACATGATTGACTTGTCACGGACTTACCTACAGTAAAAAATACTTTGACAAGAACTCCTACACTCAATGGTTTTTGTATAAAATTATAAATAGTACCTAATTAGTAGGTACCACAGTGTGAGAAGTTCTTGAACCGAAACATATCTAAGTAGGATAAACGCATTAAGTAAAAAACAATAATGGACTCGAATTAGGCAAATTTCGAGTAAACACAAATTACATGACAGATTTTATCTATAGCGAATCAGCTACGGAAGTGTTTTTTTCTGTGGGTAAGCAGAAATCTACTTGATATGACATTATTTTGTAACAAAAATTAATTCGTAATTAATTAAATAATCACTTCTTTGACCACTAAAACAATTGAATTGCTTAATTAAATTGATGAAAATAAGTGACTACTACATTTTTTTAGTAAACCCTTAATAAAATCTCAAAATAACCAAGTATTATACTAAATTGTAATTTCTATTTTACCTATTTTGTTTAAAGTGCGAAAATGGACCAGATCTCATCTTTTTACTATGTTGAAACTTCATAACCGAAAATGCATTTTTTCCGCCAGAAGGTAAGTATCCAGATTCGCCAGAACTGGTAAGAGGAAGCGCAGACCAGCGAAAGAGTGAAGGAGTGGAGGGCGGCCTTAACCCAGGACTGGGAAGAAACAGGCTAACAAAAAAAAAAGTGTACAACATTTTTTTCAAAAATACAAATCTCTACAGTTTTCTATGTGCATCAGGGCGTTGTCAATTCCGGTACTGTGTCGACAGCGCTACAGTTAATGCAATGATTCTAAGAATGTGTGCTTGTCAGTGATTGATTCTGACACCCGAGGTGAAGCAAGCGGGTTTCCCTATGATACCTATGTGTATATTAGCGGTACGCCCCGGCTTTGTCCGGGTTATATAGTGATATAGATATAGTCGATGCCCATCCGAAATAGAGTACCACGCCGTCAAAATTCATATTCATAGATGTAATTCATATTCATATATGAGTTTTAGTTGGCCATATCACGAAGTGATCAATTCTAAGATCTGGCCATATACATAGATTAGATAATCGGTTCATAGTTTTAAGATTATAAACAAAAAATCAGTCTTCCTCGTCATCATTTCAGCCGAAAGACGTCCACTGCTAGACACAGGCCTCCCCCAAGCGTCTCCACAACGACCGATCCTCTGCGTCTCGCATCCACCGCACTCCCGCGACTCTCACCAGGTCGTCGGTCCACCTTGTGGGAGGCCTTCCAACGCTGCGCCTTTCGGTGCGCGGTCGCCACTCTAGAACCTTTCGGCCCCATCGACCATCCGTTCTACGAGCAATGTGCCCTGCCCACTGCCACTTTAGTTTGGCGATTCTTCGGGCTATGTCGGTGACCTTGGTTCTCCTGCGGATATCTTCATTCTTTATGCGATCACGCAAGGAAACTCCGAGCATAGCCCTTTCCATTGCCCTTTGTGTGACTGTAAGCCTTCTGATGAGGCCCATTGTAAGCGACCATGTTTCAGTGCCATATGTCATCACTGGCAACACGCACTGGTCATAGACTTTCGTCTTGAGACACTGTGGTATGTTGGACGAGAAGATACCGCGCAGCTTCCCGAACGCTGCCCAGCCGAGTCGGATTCGACGATTGACCTCTTTCTCAAAGTTAGACCTACTCAACTGGATTGTCTGTCCCAGGTAAACGTAATCGTCTACAACTTCGAGTGCAGAGTCTCCGATCTTGATCGGAGTGGGTACTACATGGTTATTTACCATGACTTTGGTTTTGTCCATGTTCATTTTAAGACCCACTCTTTCGGAGGCTCTACTAAGGTCATCGAGCATTGTACTGAGCTCCTCCGTAGTCTCAGCCATGACTACTATATCGTCGGCAAACCGAAGATGAGTGATGTACTCGCCATTAACATTAATGCCTAGTCCACTCCAGTCCAGAACCTTGAAGACATCCTCCATTGCAGCCGTAAACAGTTTCGGAGAAATGACGTCTCCCTGCCTCACACCCCGCTGCAGGATAGGTTTCGAGGTCCGGTCCTGAAGTCGGACTGACATTGTGGCGTTCTCGTACAAACACTTCAGCACCTCGATGTACCGATAGTCAATCTGGCACCGTTGGAGAGATTGCAGTACAGCCCAAGTCTCGATCAAATGAAAAGCTTTCTCGTAGTCCACGAACGCTAAGCATAGAGGCAGGTTATACTCCTCGGTCTTCTGTATAACCTGCCAGAGCGTATGTATGTGGTCTACGGTGCTGAAACCTTTTCGGAATCCGGCTTGTTCGGGAGGCTGGAAGTCGTCAAACCTGCGCGCGAGACGGTTCGTGATGACTCTGGAAAACAGCTTGTAGACATGGCTCAGAAGTGAGATGGGCCTGTAATTCTTAAGCAGGGCATTGTCACCCTTCTTAAAGAAAAGTACCACCACACCTCTGCTCCATGCCTGTGGCGTCTTTCCCTCAAGTATGACGGAATCGAACAACCTCTGAAGGGCCTTTAGGACCGGTTTTCCACCCGCCTTCAGGAGTTCGGCTGTAATTCCGTCGTCACCCGACGCCTTGGTGTTTTTAAGCTGCTTCAGAGCCATCCTAATCTCGTACAGGCTGACGTCCGGGATATCTTCGGTATAGTGCCGGGTTAATCTAGCTCTTGAGTCGTTTGCTAGATTCGTTGTGGGTTTTGTGATAGACGTGTACAGCTGTCCATAGAATGCCTCGATCTCTCCCAGAAGCTCCGATTTGGCGGATATGATTCCTCGTTATAACATTATATTACTAAGCCTAAGTAGCTGTCACGCGGTTCGCGTTGAATTGGCTCGGTGGATTCCGAATTGTCGCTACATAATTTATTCTGAGATTTTTGCGGTTTCTCGTATCATTGAACTAACAAGAGGACAGTAATTTATAAAACCATTTTATTAATGAGCTTGCTTGCAGTTTTATCGAACATAAGGAAAAACACGAATAGTAATTTAGGTATCACTTCCTTTTTATGTTTTTCATTATTTAAAATATATTTGGCATAGATATCATCATCATCATCTATGAAAGAAAAGGGAATCGGTGATAGCGTGACAATTGACAGGATAGAATGGAAGAAAAAGATCGTGTCGCATCGACCCCAAATAGCATGGGACAAGGGCAGGAAAATATTGCACCTATACGTCATATAATAAATCTATAGAAGTTTTTAATTGTGCGCGCATCACGTAAAATTTACGAAACCGATGTAGATAACTATTATACATTAAAATTGTGTGTAACTTGATATATTACCTAGGCTTTGTTTCATCGCAATCGGTTGACTATATCGAAAAATATACTACATTCATTGACTGTTAGGTGGTATGAAGTTCTTCGGGTCAGCTAGTTTATTGTGAGCAGTGGTGGCCGAGTGGTTACGGCTCCAGCTTACGAGTTGTAGGTCGCGTGTTCAAACCCAGCCAGGCGCATTACTTTGTGTAATTTATGAGGCCTGAGTCCCAACAGTGGGAACATTGAAAGGCTGATTATGCTTATTTTGCTTATGCTTATACTTTTTAAAACTGCATTATGAAGGTCACACAGGGATTGATTCTGACTTAAGCATCAACCAAAGCCACAATTCTAGTAATTTATTTGATATTTCCTCCGACTTTACATTCAAGATGAAAATCAGCATATGAAAAATAATTTTTAACAATTTGAAGATCTCATAAAAAGAACAGCGAGCTACGAGCATCTAAACATCAGACAAACAGGGTTTGCAGTGGTGTCATTCAGTTACATAAATACACAATTATACAATTTTGGATCGCCAAAGTAATTAAAACTCCTTAAATCTACAAACTCCCATAGTGAGGAGATCGGAGCCAGCAAAAGGAACGCTATCGGCCGATTATGATGGCTGTATTTTTAGTACTACTGCAATTTACATTGCAGGATATATTATAAAGACGGAGCTAATGGTGCATCCACATGAAACACATTTTACTACAGACTTACGGTCAATGAGTAGCCAGGGCCTCAAGTCTGCTATTACAATAGTGTCAGAATGGTCCATCATTGATTTCATAGTTGTTGATTTTGACAAATTTGGTAATCTACTAATTTAATGGCGTCATTATGACTTTCCAATGATCAACCACTGACACTCCATTGAAAGAAGTGGCATAGAATGGTAATCTCGTACATATTGACATACGAATGTCTGATGAATGCGGTAATCTGCTAAAATTTTAACAGTTCCTTTGATCAGTGACCTATAATTAGAATATCATTGTGCATTCATTGCTTTTAATAAGCCCGATATTGTCATTCTACCACAACTCTATTACGAGACCATTGACCGATGAATGATTGACCATTTTGAATTAACAGATTACGAACTTTTAGCAAAATGACAATGGGATCGTGTTGGAATGACGAATTTATAAAAATAGCAGACTTGGGCCCCAGCTAGGCTGCAAAATGAACGGGGCCCAATAGAGCCAATGCCTGCGGGATTTTTCGAAAGAGTTACCGTTATAAGTACCGTTCTTGTTTCACGCGCGCCCCAAAGAGATGTCAGCAAACCGTAGGAGCCCAGCAGGGCAGAAGACTGCTACGGCCATTGGGAAAAATATGAAAGGGACACTCGGAGTCCTATAACGCTTAAGGCAACAGAAGGAGCTCAGGTGGGCTTTAGTTAGTAAAAGTCTGAGACTCCCTCTCGCCCACCTAGAGCGGGAGAAGTCAATTAATAATTTTCCACCTCAAAAAAAAAGTACAGACTTATGGAGATTTATAAATATTTTTTTATATATATATTTTAGGGACTTTTATCTCATGGCATGTCAGCTCCATTTACACCGACATTTGTCTGCACAAAATCTACTTAAGTCAGTACATTGTGGACGCGCCATAAGCCATATATTACAAGCTATGCCCGCGGCTTTGCGTAGATATTTTAATAATACAAGGTATCGGCCCTGGGTTTCCCAATGCCATATAAATAAATTGTTGCACCGAAGAACCGGTTGACACATTTTTAAACAATCAGTACGGGTTCGTTCCGGTTGTAGAGACACAGTATAGATATATGGAACAGTACGGAAACTACCTACAAATGTTCGAAACGGCACACTCACACAAACATACGCATCGACGAGACTCCTAAGCGTTTCTCGCGGTCCTGTCAGTAGCGAATGCCACTTAGGAGTCTCGTCCATGCGTACGTCGTCCATGCGTACAGATGTCGTCATTGCAGTTTATGCTTTTCCTAATCGTCGATATGGAAACGAATGGATTTATGATGATGATAGTGTGTTATTGATTTATTTTTAGACTATGTCCGGATAGCAACTATTTCGAATGAATAAATTAGTAAATGTGTAGTATGAGAGCAGTCGACCCCGACTTATGAGTTGTAGGTCGCGGGTTCAAACCCAGCCAGGCGCATTACTTTGTGTAATTTATTTCATCACCACTGACTCCACTTCATGTCCTAGAACCAAAAATTCGAAGACATGTGACATCCACCAACCTGCACTGGGCCCGCGTGGTGGATTACGGCCCATACCTTTTCCTACAGAGGAGGTTTGAGTCCCAGTAGTGGGAACATTAAAGGCTGTTTATGCTATGCTATGCCATTTCAATTAGAATTAAATATGGTGGCTGGGGATCGCCCTCCCTATTCCTGAAACGTCTCCTGTCGCGTTGGCTGGGGCGTGAAGATGTCCGTTCCCTCACGGTTGCAGTTATCCTGTACTGTTTTGTTCTCTCGCCCGTGTTTCTTCTGTTACCTTTTGTGTTCCAGGGCCGTAGTGACTCTTTCGAACAATCCTGCCGCCCGAAATCCATAACCCAACTAGATACTCAGAATTAGTTGGAATCTCGGCGGCTGCGGCGTGAGGACATTCGTTCCCTCATACCCTCATCACATTGCCTGCTAGCTAGGACTGCGGGGAATTTCTAAAAAGGAAACCCGTAGTCCTAGAACGCAAAGGGCAACTGAAGGAAACAGGTGTGTAAAATTCTAACACACCCTTGCGCTCCGCCCAGAGGGAGAGAAGTCATTGGATTCATTATTACATTTCTTGAAGCTACAAAATTGCTTGTTCGCTTTCCTTACCCAGTAATATAAAAGCGATATATAAGTATAGATAAAAGCGATGGAATACAACATACATAATGTTTCATCTTTCTCATTAAATTATGATGACAGCTGGAGAGATAAGTGAACACATCATATGTCACTTTTTTACTCATCAACAGCCAATGGAGGTACGTGGTTAATGTTCTCTTTACACAGTGGTCCAGGCTGGATAAAGTTGGTCGAATATTGCTCCATTCGTATTTATTAAAGAGTATCTATCATAATTATATATTTTTAAATACCTACTGATTAGCAGATTATTTGATCTAATTATAATTTTATTTATTTCAATTTCACGTACACTAGTGGTACATAGGTGGACTTTTATTTATTTATTAATATAACAAAGCATTCTTTACCAGTCAACCTTTGGTGCATAATATAATAGGTAAAGTCGTAGGTATGCGACATTGATATTGTTTGCCCTTTGCAATGCATAGTATCTACGTTGAAACTCTTAATATGAAAAAACGTTTTTTTATTAGCTTTCATGGTTATAAGTACTGCTATATTACAGAAAATATAAAACACAAAGAAACCAATAAATACCTAATTTCAAAAGAAGAATAACATACCTTTAATATAAAATTTATTTGAACTTATGATTCCAAGTCAATCCAATGATATAACACTTCAAAGCAACCCGTTTTAAAAATCTCCAATTTCATAGGTAAAAACCTATTACCTACTCATTAGGGGTTATAATTCCCTTTATGCGTCTTAAAGTTTAAAAAAAGAGTGGTATGTCGTTTAGGAAATTTCCTTATTTCTAACCGGGATTCAAAAACAAAAAAAAAAGTTTGTTATGTGTATGTTTTTCGTCATTACACTGCATTTTTATTTTTTCTCAAGATAAACATTGGTTATGCCGTCCGGCCAGTAATTGACAGTCACTACGCATTCTGCAAAACAAGCGAACGAAAAAAAAAATTTTTTGTTTATTGAGAACTCAACGACTTCTCCCACTCTAGGGTGGAGCGAGAGGGGTATCAGACTTTTAATGACTCAAACCACACTTGTGTCCTTCAGTTGCCCTTTCCGTTCTAGGACTACGAGTTTCCTTTTCAGAAATTCTCCTTAGCCCTAGCCAGCATCTGCCCTGCTGGGCTCCTAAGGTTTTGCTGAGAATCTGCAGTATTCATAATTCTATATTAAGTATTCAGTATCCTAGGCATCCGTATATCATCATCCTTTGAGAGCAGTGGTGGCTGAGCGGTAACGGCCCCGACTTACGAGTTGTAGGTCGAGGGTTCAAACCCAGCCAGGCGCATTACCCCACCAACTGTATTCCCACGTTGTCGTCGTGGTGGGGCTTGTGTGTCTCAATGATCTTGAGGGCTTTGCCGGTAGAGCTACTCATGCCGGAAGGCCTCAAGTGAGAGACCAGACCAAGAGGAATACACACGGGGCGGAGCCCAGGAAACTGGACTGCCGCAGAGGGTTCGCCTCAGGTACGTGTCTGCCCAGCAGACATGACCTTGATGGCGAACGAGTCTATTGGGGACCCCACCCCATAGCCAAAAAGGCGAAGCTGAGTTCAGCAAAACTATGAGTGCGAATGATAAAAATACAACTACCCCAGGAGGGTACCTGCTTGCAGGAGAATCCCTCCCCGAGCAGAGCTCGGGCTGCCCCTCGTATTCTGGGGGGGGCAATCACCGCACCGGTCCTTCGGACCCTCTACCGTCTTCTGTGGACGCATCGAGCCAGGGTGGCTCACTTACCGGTGACGCAGAGTCCCTGGGATCCACTCCCAGAACGTCTGCGGCGCCGATGGAAAACGAACAGGTTGGCAGACGCTTTGGCCTGAGGGAGGTGAGCGCGGATGAGGAGTCGGACTCCGATACTGCTTCTGCGCTCAGTTTGGGGCACATGGAGGTGGTGGAGCTCACTTCCAGGAGGAACGAATTCCTCAAGCGCCCCGCTCGCCCCGGCGATGGCCGGGGGTCATCCTCCGGTGACGATGAGCTGAGGCCTTCGGCCCGCAAAATTCCCACCTCAAGTCGGGGGGCGGGTCGAAAGGTAGGAAAGGGGAGAGGGCTCACCACCCAGGATCGATCCTTGCAGATCGCCAAGGAGGGGCGCCACTCTGGGGAGTCCAGCCACGAGGTTAATCTCTCGGGGTCATCCGACGGTGAACCAGGCACCGAGGGCTGCTCCACCCAAGAGCTGCCCAAAAAATTCGTGGAGGTCGTGGCGGCGGTTATAAGGGGTGTGGCTTTAAAGAGGGTGAAAGCCTCAAAAGACAAAGCCATACCCGAGGCCATAGCCTCAATTAGCGCCGCACCGGTGGACGCCATTGGAGAGTTGCGGGTGGAGGTCGCCCGCCAGGCGGCCAGCATAAAGACTCTCCGAAAGGAGAACGATTGGCTCCGGGCAAACCAGACCGGGCTACGAGGAGTAGCCGCCCCACAGATGGCACAAAAAGGGGGGCGCAAACAGCCTCAGCCCGAGACGCAGAACCAAGTGCTGGCTGTGGTGCGGCAGGAGTTAGCTGCCTTCCGGCAGCAGCAGCAACAGCTGCAACAGCAGTTCCAGAAGCAGGTCCAGCAGCAATTCTCCGTGCTGGAGGGAATAGTGCTGCGCCCCCCACTCGCGGCCTCCGGCCAGCGGAAGGCGACGTCTTACGCCACCGCCACCGTAGCCGCTGCCGTAGCCGTGGCTGCTGTGCCAAAACCGGGACCATCGGGGCAAGCCAAGCGCGGAACCGCATTAACGGAACCCGTGAGGTCGACCCCGGTGGCGGCGAGGCAGAGGAAACCTGCCCCTCCCAGGAAGGGGAAGGCGGCAGGAGTTCCAGCCACGGTGGGGAGCCGGCCATCTCCCCCTTCTCAGCCTGTCGAATCTCCGGCCGACGCCGAGTGGCAAGTGGTCGGAGAGAGGAAAAAAGCGGGCAAGGCGGCAAGGGCGGCCAAGAAGCGCGAAAGGCAGCAGCAGCGCAAAAAGAGGGCCCTCGCGGCTAGGCTTCGCGCCCCGACATCCGCAGCTGTAGTGATCACACTACAGCCAAGTGCGGAAAAGAAGGGCGTGACCTACAATGAGGTGATGACCAAAGCGAAGCGGGCGGTGGACCTCACCGAGCTTGGCATCGCCAGGGGCTTCCGTATGAGGACCACTGCCACCGGGGGCCGCATGCTGGAGGTTCCTGGTGCGGACAGCGGCCCTACCGCGGACGCTCTGGCTGAAAAGATCAGAGCGTCCCTAGGTGCGGAGGTGGCCCGAGTGTCCAGGCCCACGAAGTGCATTGATATGCGCATTATGGGCCTGGACGACTCCGTGACGGAGGACGAGGTAGTGGCCGCCATTGTCAGGGCGGGAAGGTGTTCTGACGACCAGGTGCGGGCAGGCACTATCCGTGCTGATAGCACGGGCATGCGAACCGTAACGGTGAGCTGCCCCGTGTCGGCGGCCAAGGCCATAACTGGGGAGGGCCGAAGGCTCCTGGTGGGCTGGGTGTCAGCGCAGGTGAAGTTGCTGGAGCCCAAACCTCTGAGGTGCTTCCGTTGCCAGGTGGGCCACCATGCGGGGGTCCACTGCACCTCGGAGGTAGACCGAAGCGACCACTGCTTCCAGTGTGGTCGGCCTGGTCACAAAGCCGTAGCCTGCAACGCCGCGCCACACTGTTACGTGTGTGCAGCGGCTGGCAAGCCGGCCGACCACCGGGCTGGGAGCAGGAACTGCGTTCCCCCCACCAAGGCCAGGGGTAAGGCCAAGAGGCCCTCCCCTATCACCGCCGTCACCACCGCCGCTGCTGCTGCTGCTGCTGCCGCCGCTACAGCTACCGCCGCAACTGCCGCGACAGGGCCCTCACAGAGAGCTCGGGAGGAGACTGTACTGGACTGCCAATAATTGCTCCATTACGTCTCCTCCAAGCGAATATCAACCACTGCGTCCCCGCTCAGGATCTGTTGCTCCAGAGCATGGCGCAGTGGTCGATTAATATCGCTGTGGTCACCGAGCCGTACTACGTTCCACCCAGGGCTGGCTGGGTGCAGGACCTGAACGGCTCGGTGACATTCATTTCGTCGGCCGCCGCCGGTACCCCTTCCCTCGAGGGCGTCAAGAGAGGACGGGGTTGCGTAGCATCACGGTTCGGGGACATTGCTATGGTAGGTGTGTACCTCTCCCCGAACCGAACTCTCGCCGATCTCCACAACTCCCTTATGGAGTTGAGCATCGTCGTCGCCGAGTTTCAATCCCTCCCCGTGGTTGTCTGCGGGGACTTCAATGCCAAGAACTTGGCTTGGGGTTCCCGGTACACAGACGCACGGGGCCGGATGGTGGAGGACTGGGCTCTGGAGGTAGGCCTGGTCGTCCTAAATCGGGGTTCTGTCCCCACGTGCGTGCGGAGGCAGGGCGAGTCCGTGGTAGACATATCGTTCGCCAGCCCCGCTCTGTCTCCGCGCGTTGTCGACTGGCGCGTCATGGAGGGGGTGGAGACGTACTCAGACCACCGGTACATCCGGTTTGACGTCTCCGCCCAGACTTCGACCGCGCCGGTCCGACAGAACCAGTGTGGTCCGCGGTGGGCACTGAAGTAGCTGGACCGGGAGCTCCTCCTGGAAGCCGCGATTGTACAGGCCTGGGTGCCAGCACCAGATAGGCCTGTCAACATTGATGTCGAGGCGGAGTGGTTCCGGGAGGCCATGTCGGAAATCTGCGACGTGGCAATGCCCCGGGTCCGGCCAGGACGTGCCCGGCGTCAGGTGTACTGGTGGTCGCCGGAGATCGCGGAACTGCGCAAGGCATGCGTTGCCGCACGGCGCCGGTACACCAGACACCGCAGGCGCCGCATCCGCCCACCGGATGCGGAGGCCATAGAGGCGGAGCTGTACGAGGGATACAGGGTGGCGAAGCGCACCCTCCGAGCGGAAATACGGCGGGCCAAATTAGAGGCCCGCGACGTGTGGCTGGGGACTCTGAACGGAGACCCGTGGGGACGCCCCTACAAAATGGTGCGGGATAAGCTCCGCGCCTGGGCTCCTCCGCTGACACAGAGTCTCCGGCCCCAGCTCGTGGAGGGTGTGGTGAACGCTCTGTTCCCTTCGAGAGGGGAGCATTCTTCCCCGTCCATGGCTCCGCCCCCCGCGGCGTCCAACGCGGACCACGACGGCGACGATGACGTTACTCCGGAGGTGACCGAGGTAGAGATGAGAGTGGCGGTACGAAGGCTAAACGCCAAAAATATCGCCCCAGGACCCGATGGCTTGCCTGGGAAAGCTTGGGTCCTGGCCATGGAGGAACTCGGGCCTCGACTAAGAGGGCTTTTTAGCGCATGTTTGGAGAGGGGCCAGTTCCCACTTCGTTGGAAGACCGGGAAACTGGTCCTTATAGCGAAGCCGGGGCGCCCTGCGGACTCTCCGTCCGCATACCGGCCCATAGTGCTGCTCGACGAGGTGGGCAAGCTCTTTGAAAGAGTAATTGCAGACCGCCTCGTCGCGCATTTAGCGCGGGTGGGGCCGAATCTTTCGGACAGCCAGTTTGGTTTCCGCAGGGGGCGCTCCACGGTGGACGCCATCATGCGCGTGCGGGCCCTCACGACGGGGGATGCGGTGTCCCGGGGCAATGTCGTAGTGGTGGTGTCCTTGGACATCACCAACGCCTTCAACTCCCTGCCCTGGAGTAGCATTAGGAGGGCACTCCGGTATCACCAGGTGCCCGACTACCTCCGTCGTTTGATCGAGGCCTACCTGAAGGACAGGTTCATCATCTACCCTGGTCACGAGGGAGAGTGGAGACGGCGAGAGATGTCGTGCGGTGTTCCGCAGGAATCGGTACTAGGACCGCCCTTGTGGAACATCGGGTACGACTACGTGTTGCGCGGCGACCTCCCCGACGGGGTCAGCGTGGTCTGTTACGCAGACGACACGCTGGTCCTGGTGCAGGGGGAGTCACACCAGGCGGCGGCCGAACTAGGGACACGCGGGGTTGCGACAGTCGTGGACAGGATCCAAGAGTTGGGACTCGAAGTGGCACTGCACAAGTCCGAGGCCATGTGTTTTCATGGCCCTCGGAACGCGCCAACACCGGGTTCCCAAATAACGGTAGGAGGGGTTCGCATCGATGTCGGGTCGACGATGAAGTACCTGGGACTTGTCCTCGACAGTCGATGGAACTTTGTGGAGCACTTTCGACGTCTGACTCCCAAACTGGAACGGACCGGGGCTGCACTAAACCGGCTCCTGCCCAACCTTGGGGGTCCAGACGCCTCCTGCCTGAGGCTCTACGCGGGAATTGTTCGGTCCATGGCCCTTTACGGGGCGCCGGTGTGGGCGCCGTCGCTGCAAAAGCGACCGGCGGCCATGCTGAACGCTTGCCAGAGGGTCATGGCCATCCGGATGATACGGGGATACCGCACGATTTCCCGCGAAGCGGCGAGCCTCCTTGCTGGCCTGCCACCATGCGATTTGGAGGCAACAGTCCTTGCACTCATGCACGATTTGCGCGTGGAGATGCAACGCCGGGGCGAAACTCCGCTGCCGCGCCATGTCGCGGCATGGCGGACAGAGTTCCGGCGGGATCTCATGGTGGAATGGCGACGGCGACTGTCGCAACCCAGTGCTGGGCACGCCACAATCATGGCGGTAAGTCCCCTCTTTGAGGAGTGGCTGGAGCGGCAACACGGCATCCTCACCTACCGCATGACGCAGGTCCTCACCGGACATGGCAAGTTCGGGAGGTTCCTGCATCGGATTCAGGCGGAAGCAACGCCCGGGTGTCATCATTGTGTGGACCACCCGGAGGACACGGTCGAGCATACGGTGGAGGCGTGCCCCGCTTGGGCGGAGCACCGCCGTGGCCTCGTGGAGGCAATTGGCGGCAGCGACCTTTCGCGTCGGGCCCTGGTTCAGGCTATGGTCCGGAGCGAGGAGGAGTGGCAGGCGGTCGCCTCCTTCTGCGAAGCAGTAATGCTAGCGAAGGAGGAGGCTGCACGCGTGAGGGAACGAAGGTCCTCACGCCCTAGCCGTCGTAATTCCGACCCCGACTACCAGCCACGGTAGACGCGGGCTTGCGGACGTCGAGCACTGGGTAGCTCGCCGTCCGGCTGTTCGGTAATTAACCGGACCGAGCCCAGTCGTCAACAGCGCGTAGTGATCCTCGCGCTCCTCAAAGAGATGTCAGCAAACCGTAGGGGCCCAGCAGGGCCGATGCCCGCTAGCTAGGACCGCGGAGAATTTCTGAAAGGGAAACCCGTAGTCCTAGTACGCAAAGGGTAATTGAAGGATACAGGTGTGGTTTTAGTCAGTAAAAGTCTGACACGCCCTCCCGCTCCACCCAGAGCGCGAGAAGTCATTTGGATGATTTCTCACCTTAAAAAAAAAAAAAAAAAAAAAGCCAGGCGCATTACTTTGTGTAATTTATTTCCTCACCACTGCTCTTAAAACGGTGAAGGAAAACATCGTGAGGAAACCGGCATATCCTAGAACCAAAAATTCGAAAACATGTGACATCCACCAACCCGCACTGGGCCCGCGTGGTGGATTACGGCCCATTCCCTCTCCTAGAGAGGAGGCCTGAGTCCCAGCAGTGGGAACATTATAAGGCCACTATGACATCACGCAGAATTATAACGTTTCAGTCGTAACATGATGTATAAATTATTGTATATGAAGTACTTATTGTGGAACTATAATTGTTGTCAGGTGTATAAGTTTTTATTTATTTATTATTTATGGTTATCTAAGACACGCCCCGGTCGTCGGTCATTCCGTGTTTATTTAATTTTAAAGGAGACTGCCCACACCCCGTATCTAACCGAACCAATGACCATGCGAACTAAATAACATTCAAAGTATTTATTTCAAATAAACAATATATAGGGTGGCTGGCAATTAGTGTACGATACTTAAACACGTGATTGTGCGCATGATAACAAACAATTTTTACTATGAGAGCAAAGCCGAAATCGCGAAAAAAATATCAGCTGTTCAGTACATTAGGCAAACATAAATGTACTGAACAGCTGATTTTTTTTTGCGATTTCAGGTTTGTTCCCATAGTAAAAGTTGTTGGTTATCATGAGCACAATCACGTGTTTAAGTACCGTACACTAATTACCAGTCACCCTATATAGGCACTTTTGAATTGTTAAGAAATCGGTCAATAAGACAGATGAAGCTGACTGCACCTTCCAAACCGAATGATTTTTGCATGACACGTTCCTATCACGGTCATAGGATGACACAGTATAATGATCATGTGTATGATTTTCGTTAGGCGTTTACTGATAGTGCCTATTTCAACAGTGTTCAAGGTGACTGACGTCAGTCAATACTAATTTTGACTAAATAACAGTATTGTCTGCAACTTATGTAACAAAGTCACATGATAATACAATTCCTTCAATTATCCTTTTTTAGATTTGCATCAGTCCAACCATTTATTTCTATGTTTATTTTATGTTTTTGTTACTCGTTTTCAATTTCCTAGTTTCTTAAAAAAAAGTATTTAGAATTTAAACGATTTAAATGGTAAAGTGTTTATAATCTGAATGCGCCTGGTGTGCATTATGTAAAGTAAAAAAACCGGCCAAGTGCGAGTCGGACTCGCCCATGGAGGGTTCCGTAGCAGCAAGTAACATAATAATAATCTTTGTATCAGGTTCATATTTGGCTTGCGCAAGTATGACCACGTTTCTGAATTTCGTACTTCGGTTTACGATTTATGACGTACTAAAAAAAAACTACTGACCAGATCTCGTTCAAACCAATTTTCGTTGGCAGTTTTTATAGTAATGTACATCATATATTTTTTTTAGTTTTATCATTCTCTTATTTTAGAAGTTAGAGGGGGGGGGACACACATTTTACCACTTTGGAAGTGTCTCTCGCGCAAACTAAAAATGATATTAGAAACCTCAGTATCATTTTTGAAGACCTATCCATAGATACCCCACACGCATGGGTTTGATGAAAAAAAAAATTTTGAGTTTCAGTTCTAAGTATGGGGACCCCCAAAATTTATTGCTTTTTTTCTATTTTTGTATGAAAATCTTAATGCGGTTCACAGAATACATCTACTTACAAAGTTTCAACAGTATAGCTCTTATAGTTTCGGAAAAAAGTGGCTGTGACATACGGACGGACAGACGGACAGACAGACAGACAGACAGACAGACAGACATGACGAATCTATAAGGGTTCCGTTTTTTGCCATTTGGCTACGGAACCCTAAAAAGCAAAAAAAAAAAACGAATGAAAATTGTTTTGTCATTGTTCTTTTTTATCCTCGATGAAATCATTTTCCTATTTCAATGAATGACCTTATTTATGCCTTTGCTAAAGAGCATAGAATATGAGAGGTTCTTATAAACCTACTTTATTAAATTCTACCTATCTGCCAAGCCTTTTCCCAACCATGTTGGGGTCAGTGTCGAAACAAACCAGATGCTGCTGGATCTCAGTATTTTGAAAGAAAGAAAGGAAGACAGAAATAAAGGAATACAGGAAGAAAGGAAAAAGGAAGAAAGGAGGAAAGGAAGAAAGAAAGAAAGAAAGAAATGAAGAAAGAAAAATGTTTATTTGTACCATAAAGACACAACTTATTAACAATGATAAAAAATAAAACAATTGATCAAAAATCTGTGAGGCCAAAAATGCACCTAGATACAAGCAAATACCTACTTCGATATTTAAAACGTTTCATTTCTTATTTCAATTCAAGATTCATTTAGCCTTTTCAACTTTTATTGCTCCTTGAAAACTGTTGTGACAGTTACGTTATTGTACTTTTCGGCCATTTTGACTCTTTTCCTTCCTAGTAATTTTATTGTTAAGATTTCGTTGAATGTTGGATACTTTCCGCAGACGTAATACGTGCTACGATTCAGTTAGTGCCGCTATAAAGTATCCGATTAAGTTTTTTTGGCTTAATAACTTTTTGCACTCTTCACACTATGATGTAGTCAGCTTTTTAGTGGAATGACAACAAAAATGAGAGAACATGTTTTGGGATTTTCGTGTTACGATGCCTCAAGGATCTTTGGGTGCTTTAATGACATTGCGTTGTTTTTTTTTTTTGTTGCTTCTGGCTTCGCAGTTTGTGCATTTAACCAGTATTTCGTTTTTGATTCGGCATACAGTCACTTTGTTTTCCATTGGAATACGCATGTTACGTCTAATGTTTGTTAATATGTTAATAATGTTTTGTAGTATTTGATTTAAGTTATCCTTGCTAGCAAACTTTGCTGAGGTAGTTCGTATAAAATTCTCAGTTCCATCTTACCGAGATTGCGCTTGTTTTAATGATTCCATATATTATCCAGTTGTGTAAACACTTGAGATATAAAACGGCACTCATTTTAGATCACAATATCCACTAGGACAATTTGCGAATAATGAAAACAGTCACTGATCTTCACTAGAAAAAACCCACCAAATCTCCCATTGTGTTGTAGAGGGAGAGCCCGTGCCTGCCAGGAAGAGATGTCAGCAAAACCGTAGGGGCCCGGCGGGGTCGAAGCCTACTAGGGCCATGGGTTCGCTTCTGAAAAGAAAACTCGACCCTCAAATGCAAGGCAACGATGGAACATAGGAGTGGGTTTTAGTCAGTAAAAGTCGGACACGCCCTCTCCTCCGCTCAAGGGCGGGAGATGTCATTGGTCATAGCAAAATTGTCTGTGAAAATTATAGTGGAAAGAACAAGATGGCGGCATTAGTAGTTACGATTTTGGCGCCAAAAGACCATCGGTGATTAGTTCAAAGAATGACAAATGATGTTCTATCGTTCGATTAATATTGACACAAAATGAATGCATCCATGATATTGAAGAATAATAAAAGATTCCTATACTTAATGTGAAAGTCAGCAAAGAACAATTAATAATTTACTTCCCTTATGATTCAAAAGTAGGGAAATAGGTCAAGCAAAGTAGTGCTAAACAATCGATTTCAATGAATCTTTAATTACTAGCTAGTAGAGGTATTGAACTGCAAAAGTGGTATTCCGTAAAAAAATCACGCCCTGTCTGGACTCACTAGATTAGGCAGGCTGCACTACTCTCAAAACTGTTGCAAAGAAAGAAAAGTGTACCAGAGATTTGAAGGAATCTGACACCTGTCAATTCGCATGTGGTAGATTATGAAGCCCACCCCGTCTCACAGACAGCCTGTGCTGTCTTGGCAGTTGGAACAATATATATATATACCAGACTGATTAGTAGTAGTATAGCATAAGCATAATCAGCCTTATAATGTAAAATATTTTCGAAGATATTACAGATTTAAAATTTAGGGACATAGCGGTTGCGGTGGTATCAGCATTCCACCCGTGCGAAGCCAGGGCGTGTCGCTAGTAATAAATAAATAAAAAATTCTGTTTATTTCTTAATAACAATTTAGCGTTGGTTGTAAAACTTCCATCTAATATTTAATTTTATTTAATTAAGGACCACTCTCTGGGTAAAGATCTCCTCCAGCCTGTCCCAACTTTCTCGGTCCTTTGTCACTGTCAGCCATCTTTGGCCGGCCACTTTAAGGCCTTAACTCCCGAGCAGTGCTATAAAATAGTGACTTTCTGAAGTCTAGAAAAAAATATATGTTTATTATAGATTCATGTACAACATTATCAACATAAATATGTTTTTTTCTTAAGACATAGTTTTGCTCAAAAAAAAATAATTTAACAACATTATATAAGTTATTTTTTCGCTTGTTTTCCCTACTCCTTTCAAACGGCTTTGATCTTTAGAAATATGTTTACACAAAAAAATTGCTGGTTAAGTGTTCTTCAGAACGTACAATTGTACATAGCATATTTAAATCAATAAATATTAGCAAAGAAAATGGATTTAAAGGTCAGCGGGGCTTTATCCGGGCGCAGCACAGGTCGGATCGTGTGTGGAGTACTGCAATCACATATGGGTTGGTGCTGCAAAATGCCATCTAGCAGCTTTGGACTCAGTGGAAAGGCGTGCGAAGAGGCTAATTGTGGATCCAGATTCGGTTAAGTCCAATCTACAAAGCCTCGAGCACAGGCGCAGGGTAGCCAGCCTATCGGTATTTTACAGGTTGCATTTTGGAGAGTGCGCGGGAATTGCATGACTTGATTCCGCCATCTCCTTTCTACCATCGGACAACCCGACGTACGGCGAGTATTCACCCTTACGTTGTTGAAACTTCAACGGTCCGAACTAAGCGTTTCGCTTCGTCATTTATACCGCGTACATCGAAGGACTGGAACAATTTGCCTGCTGCGGTCTTTCCGTCCAACTATAATTTAGGTGCCTTCAAGGCTAGAGTGAATAGGCTCTCTAGTGCGCCTCACAATCAATGATTGCATCACTGCTTACCATCAGGTGGGATCGCAGTCAAGCACTGGTTTATATCAAATAAAAAAAAAGCCTAGGCGGCCAGTACGGGCCAGATGTTCAAGGGACTATACACCTTAATAATCTCATCGGCCCATCTCTCTTGAGGTCTTCCTTGTCGGCGTTTCCCTATCAGACCCGTCCACTTTGCTATTTGCTGGGACCATTTTTCGTCATGTAATCTGGCTACATGACCTGCCCATTTCTATATTAATTTTTGTAAGTGTTTCCTGTTTTTTTATGTTTCTATGGTTTCAAAGCATATATTTATATTTTTTTTTTAATAATGTATTGTATTATATAAATGACGAGTTAGTGTCCGCAACTCTACGTCTAAGGCCACGTTCCCACTTTATCGTGACGACACATGATCGTGTAGTTTTAAGTGTCGTGGCTTATATATTTAAATGGGGGTGTACACCATTTGGGACGACACGACTAACTGTCGACTACGACATTTTTAGCGGTGAATACAGATTGTTATGATAGTGGTATCTGCTAGCACGACAGTCGGAAAACGATATAGGTAGTACATTTTGATACATGTGCAGAAAGTTTGTCATTGCGACCGTGGCGAAATTCGCACGAGCCGTAGGCGAGTGTGTTATGGAGCCGAGGGCTGCAGTGACAAATTTCCACGTGTATCAAACGTTTTTTGTTTTTTTTTTTTCAATATACTTATGAAGAAATGAATAAACGGGGGTTGACCGGCGACTCGTGGGGGACGACGCGCGCCCAGCCTGATACGATAAATGTAATAACATAGTGGCGGGAGAGAGCACGCGCACTTATCTGCACTAGTGCGGAAAACAGTCTATTGCGTGCCTAAAAGCGGTGGGATAAGAGCGGATTTTCGAGTAAGTGTATTGAAAAAAAATTGTCAGCTGTGTGTTGTGTAGCTTGCTACTGATGTGCAAACGACAAAGGGCTGCCTTGAAACGATAAAACTCGTCACGAGCTAGTGGGACGACAGTCGTCTGACGAAAAAATTATCGTTACGTCATAAGAGGGACCCGGTGTGGCGTGTATTTTGTATACGGGTGGGATAAATGTGTCATTCGATCCACCCCAGCTCATGTGTATCAATCTACCGGGGCCAGTCAAGCTAGACCGAAAAACTAGTGGCAATGCTTTGTTTGTTCAATATACCTCACGAAGTCACGCGAATTTACTAACGAGATCCAATGTAATACCTCAAAAATATTTTGTTAGATCTAGACCACTAGTATTAATCACAGATCTGATATTACTGCCTTATTCATGTCTAACTATGAACTCCCATTAATTAGGTACGATGTAGGGTGGGTATTACTGCTTGTGGTTCTATTAGATACATCAAAGGGTAGTAAAGTGATTATGTGGTTTCTCAGTAAATTCTCGTTTGAATAGTGGCTATGCGTAGCTTCATCATTTTGAATACACCGAACAGAGGCCTTAGCAGCTTTTCACGTGATCCATTTTACGACCTAAGCTGAACTGTTAAAGAGATGAAGCCATACATCTCTATTTTTTAATTAATACAAAAAAAATTGGGCTCTATCCGTAGGTTACTAACCATATTTTTGTAGTCAAAAGTAAAAGAAACGAAATCTCAAAACTGTCCACGAAAAAATTTTCATAATTGAATTAATCATTCATAACGATTGCTACTAGGAAATACTACGCGCAGTGTTTTTCTACTTTTATCGGCATTAATTCATCAATAGCCTGTACAATATATCCATAAATTGAGTGATATTGTGGGATATAAACAAACGCTCATAACTTTGCTGTTTATGAATATTATTTATTGAGACTTTACTTAAATAATAACAAGACCTCTTCTTATAAGCCCTTTAATTATTTGTACTAATTAAAAATTAGTGGTGTATATGGGTGTACAAGCTCCATCTCTCTTTGTCGCTCGCACCTCTGACATTTTAAAACATCATTGTAAGGCCCTAGGTAACTGAATGAAGTTTTTTTTTAAATAATATAAACTAGTCCTTGATTGCGATCCTACCTAATGGTAAGCAGTGACGCAATCGTTGATGACGAGACACACTAGTTCATGAGGAGCCTTGAAGACACCTAAATTATAATCAGACGGGAAGACTGCAGCAGGCAAATTGTTCCAGTCCTTCGATGTACGAGGTATCAACGACGAAGTATAGAAGACATTGTAGCGGTAATTAATAATGTTAAGTCGATGTTAATTGGTTGAATTAATTCATTTTAACTTATGCACACTCAGAGAAGCAGAATTCATCCTCACGCCCCAACCGCCAAGACCCAGACCCCGACTACCAGGCTTCGTAGGCGTGGGCTTGCGGACGCCGAGCAATGGGTAGCTTGCCGTCCGGCCGTCCGGTAACCGTCCGGACCAAGCCCGAGTAGTTGACGCGCGCCTCAAAGAGATGTCAGCAAGACCGAGGTCGAGGCCTACTGGGGCCATTTTTTGTTTCTAGTTTCCTTTTGTATGTAATGGTATACAATAGGTAAAATATATATTATATAAATAATCACTCAACCAGGTTACTAGCTTACCTTACGCAGCCATTATTAAGGCCCTACTAAATGCATCAATATGCGTTATCAATAAACCAGGAAGTTATTTATTCCACTATTTTAATATTGCAACAGGCGCACAAAATCAATGCTGCCTACACCGTGCTCCTTTGTCTATGATCTAGATTAATTAATTCACGCAGGTTTCCGGTTGCGCGGTTTCTACCTTCTTAACTCTAGTTAACGACACTAGTACTCTATTGTCTAACTAAGTACCATATTATGTATCAGCCAATAACCTTTGTAGTTTCCACGACTGGTGGCATCATTAAAACTACTTAACATACTTCTGCGAAAACCGTCATTTTTCCCTTTTTCCCAACCTTGCTTGATCATCTGACATCGATTCTTAATGACAATGACTGAGTACTAATTCTCATTGACGACCCGATTTTTTCACTTACATTAAACAAAGCGACACGAAGGAGTATATTACTAAATCATCGATCTTATTGAATTGTTACCAAGAATGCGAAGGCGGGCGGGGCTTTCAGTAGCTTTCAAGGTTCGTAAGGAAACCAGGCTGGTTAGTAGTCGACGCGCACCAAACCACGGCGCACGCGCCCATGTTACCGCTGCAACCTATTTGGAATACATAGAGGTTGTATAGGAACATCTTAGGTAAATAAAAAAACATTAAAAAATATATCAAGCTGTCGAGTTCGATATTCAAAAGTCGAAGCGAAAGTGTTTGATTTTTTTTCGAATTCCGCGCGCATATTTTTGGCGGGATCTCGTAGTGTTGCAATTTGAAAAATTTAAGGTGATATTTTAAGAAGTGTTTTGCAGTTTTTGGTAAGTTTTTATTTTGTTTTATTTAATAGTTTTAACTGTCCGTTGACTCGTTTTTTTTACAATTTTTTTGGTGTAGGTAGATATTATTATTTCGTTACATCATCCTCATAAATTCAGTAATCGGAGAACAATTATTGTTTTTGTTCAAAAATTTAATGGAATGTTAAAAGGCGAAGACGATCACGAGTTCTAAAAAAAAAACATGCCATATTTTCTATGAAACCTTCATCAAATTTTAATTCCGTTTTACTAATCTTTTGGCGCATGCGTCGTGCGCGAAATTATCTGTCAGCGCATGCGTAAGCTCCGTACAAGTATTTTCACTCTTTATAATCTGTAGGTCGCAATAATAGATAGGTACCCAGATAGTAAGTAATGGTATTTTTTTCTGATCCTTCTAACAGAGGCGGAGACTTACATACAACAATATCTTTATGAAATAATGCTTTGAGATAGAATATCATTTTGCATGCATATAAAAACTTAATACGTTTAAAATTACAATATTTAATTACAAAATGCACAGTTATTGTATGCAAATGTTATGAGGAAAGGCATTGGATCAAACGGATGGATAACAGCTGTTAATTTACTTATTATTAAACAGGCATTTTTATTAAAGGATTTTCTATTTTTACAAGCTTTTATTTATAGCAATTTTCGTACGTGTGTTAGTTTGTTTAAATTAAATCTTGCATATGAATTTTAATTTTAAAAAAAGCTAAAATTGTGCAATCAAATCTGTTCGGAGAACAATGCGCGGTTAGCTAAGTTAAGTTTTAGAGTATATAAAAAACAGCTGGTTTAAAAAAAAAAAAATGTTATTTGTCTCTATCGCTAAACGGATTGTTGAGTACTAAATAATTATATTTCACACGGCTTCATTTACGTGATTTCTAGAAATTCTTTCGGCTTTGTCCGAGATTTAAAAGTAGGAATAAAATATTATAGAAATATATAAATTCTATCTCCGTTCTCGTTTCATACATATTTATTTATTTGTAATGGAATGAACTCATAATTTTCATTGTACTTAGATTACTAACTGTCTTTGCTATAAATAAAAAAAAATCATAGAACTTTGCGTAAGCGTACCAATTTTTGTTCATGCTTTGGCTTCGCACAGTTTATTTATTTAAACTTCATGTACAATATTGGTACATAGGCGGACTTAATGCCACAAGGCATTCTCTACTAGTCAAGCATTGGGTTAAAAAAGACAACACTGTGCATATCTTTACCCATTTAGGCAGTGTCGAGCTTAGGAATTATTTCGTTATTGTAGTATTTTTGAATTATTTTTTTACGTCCATTAGAATGCGAGTGTAGCACATTCCAATATTTTTGCAATATTTGGTGGCAAATATATCGAGTCAGCCTTCTCGCCAGGCTTCATTGAGATAGTCAATACCACAATAAAATTATCAGCTTAATTTTACTGAGATAGCGATGTGTAATGATTGTAAGTACGAGTATTGTCAAGTTGTGGACAACCAGAGATACAAAACTACAACAATTTTACGACAATATAATATCTACTAGAAACTTTAAGTACTCCTACATAATTAAGTAGATACGTGTGCTACGTTATGCGCTATGATGATTTTATATTTTTACAATTAGTTTTTCGCACTTATGCAAGCAAAGGTCGTTCACACATTCAGCCAGTCTTGTCTATTTTGATAATTATTCTTAAACCAACATACAATTTTGATTTCCTGTCTGACGATGTGTTTTCATTGTTCAGCGACTGTTTTAAACTTTTCGACCTCCTCCTTTTGTCTCATGCTTCCCTGGTATGTGCGAGTCGTTAATGCCACTAATGATCCATTTATAAGGTAAAAGCGTATCCTAGGATAAACCGCGAAACTAAAATTTTCTTAAGTTTGCAATACGTAATTATTTATTTACGAAATTATAGGTAATCATTAAAATCATTTGGATGACTATTTTATGAAAAGTCACTAAATAGAGTTGGCTGAACTGAGACGGTTGTACAATGCGTTCCAAATAAGAATAGGATCGATTTTTACGCCATGTTGTGACGTCATAGCTGTCAAATCGAAAAATTGGGAAAGGTGAGCAAAATTTTTTTTTTTATATTTAATTACGAATCATGAACGAGAATTATAAGTTAAATCAGAATCCAGTTTTTCAATTTTGCTAATCTCTGCGTCACTGTATGAAGTGTAGGAATAGTGGCAAATGGAAGAAGAAGGTGAATTGTTTCTAACAATGAAAATAAGAAAGAAAATTGTTTTTTTTTAACCTAATTATAAGTTATTTAGCTAATTTTGATTAAATAATAACGTTTTTACTTCACTAAGACTCAGTAAAACAAAGTAAAAAAAAAACCGTTATTAGACGGTTTCCTAATTCAAAAAAAAAACTTATTGGAACTTGTTACCTCAAACGAATAAGTTTCTTATGATAAACTAGAACACAATTCGATACTTAGATTGTAAAGGTGTCGTGAAACATTATCCGGAGATCGTCGAACACCAAGCGATCGTGTTACTACTAACATTATATTGCACGATCATTAAGTAATTAACAAATATATTATAACCTTTATTAGATTATGGATACCTTCACACGATAGGCATCACAGACAGTCCCCTGTGCAGAGCATGTTTGGAGGGGGAGGAGACGATTGCACATGTGCTCCTGGACTGCACAGGTGTCACTGAAATACGCACACGAACCTTAGGATCCCCGAACTCCCTTATCGATGCCCTGAAAAACCTAAGAGGCCTTATTTGTTTTTGGAGAGAGGTGGGCTGGTTTGAATAAGCCCACCTAAGGTTGTGGCCGCTATGGCCCACGTACAATGGTCCACACAGGACTAAGTGCGGAAACCACACATAAATAGATAGATAGATAGATTATGGATAAGCAACGCTTAATGAGGTTAGTCCCTTGAATGGGTGACTCCGCCTTCTCTGGGAATGGCGATGCGCCACCAATACATGGTGGGCGTCCCACCTGTAAGCACAAAAGGTTTTGGGAACATATTCATTGTACGTACAGCTAAGGCGTCTAATTCCCTACTGGAAACTTTTGTGTTTCCGATAGCTACAACCTACTTAAACTCCATCTGTTTAGGTAATTAACTAAAGGTAAACAATCTTGACATGTCTTTTATCTAAAAGTTGTCTATAATTTTTATCTAAAAATGTTTACAATTTGTTATTTACCAACTAAATTTAAATAATCTGTCTTATAAACGATTTTTTTTAATAAAAAGACATTAAGATTGTTTACGTTTAGTTAACTACCGAAACCGATGGAGTATAGGTGTCTTCAAGTCAAGAGGGAATAATACTATACATATATTAGGTCTTTACTTAAGAAATTGCCGTTTTTAAAATGGTTTGATTTGAAGTGTTATATCTTTGGATTGACTTGGAATTATAAATTTAAATTAACTTTATATTAAAGATACGTTATTCTTTTTTCGAAATCAGGTATTTAATGGTTTCTTTGTGTTTTGTATTATCTGTAATATCGCAGTACGTATAACCATGAAAGCTAATAAAAAAAAAACGTTTTTTCATAATAAATTATAGTTCCAAACTTCCAACGTAGAAACTATGCATTTCAATGGGCAAGTAATATCAATGACGTATACCTACGACTTTCTTCTAATAAAAGTGCTCTGTGTTCTTGGTTTAACGTTTTAAGGGCCTATTACACTACGCGATATTCAGACAGTCGATATCGCGTAGTGTAATAAGGGTTAGGTTAGACCGGTCTTACTCGGAACAAAAAATAAGACAATCTGAATATCGCGTAGTGTAATAGGCCCTTAAATAAGTAAAAAGAGTGAATAGGTTACTTCTAGGCAAGCGTGCTCCATCGTCGGCCACATCATCGCTTACCATCAGGTGAGATGGTGGTCAAACGCGAGCCTATCAATAATAAAAAAAAAAAAAAAAAAAAAAAAAAAAAGCACTCGACAATTCTTTTTCACAATTAAACAAGTTCAAGTGCGTAGGTAATATTACATAAAGACATGTTACAAAAACTTTTCAACTACCAAGGACACATACATACGAATGTCTTTGTTTAAAGAACATACAACAGTAAAAGGCTTGTTTGCAAACTGGCTGGACCAGTTGCGGGTCAATATCCGTAACAATACGATTAGAGGGGACGGCACTGTGCGAGAATGAAGCAGGAACTTAGTTTGTAGGCCGTTTTTATAGTTGTTGTAGATAAATTTATAAAATTAATACTTAACCGTGTCTACATTTTCATTGCATAATAAAGTTAAATAGTTACTTTAGAATATACGTAAGAATGTAGATTTATAGATAAAACGTTTATTTGTTGATAGACAAAACATACATAATATACCAAAGCATTATCAAGTTTTAAAAAAACTAAGCACTTACATCCAAAAATAGGAAGAAAATTAAATAAAAAATAATATACGTCTAGAAAAAAAAAATGAAATTGACACTTAACAATAAACAAATGCAATAGACAAGAGTCATAGTGCGGTGTGCATCTCAATGCTGCACCAAATGGGAGTCCAGCTCAGCATGTGTCCACCATGGGATCTGGAGGCAACAGTCCTTGCGCACATGCACGATCTGCGCATGGAGATGCAACGCCGGGGCGAATCTCCACTGCCGCGACAAGTCGCAGCATGGCGGACAGAACTCCGGCGGGTTCTCATGGAGAAATGGCGACAGCGACTGTCGCAACCCAGTGCTGGGCACGCCACAATTATGGCGGTAAGTCCCTTCTTTGAGGCGTGGTTGGAAAGACCTCACGGCGTCCTCACCTTTCGCATGACGCAGGTTCTCACCGAACACGATAAGTTCGGGAAGTTCCTGCACCGGATTCGTGCGGAGGCGACGCCCGGGTGTCGCCACTGTGTGGACCGCCCGGAGGACACGGTGGAACACACGGTGGAACACACGGTGGAGGTGTGCCCCGCTTGGGCAGAGCAACGCCGTGTTCTCGTGGGGGCGATCGGCGGCGGCGATCTCTCGCGCCGGGCCTTGGTACAGGCCATGGTTCGGAGCGAGGAGGAATGGCAGGCGGTCGCCTCCTTCTGCGAAGAAGTAATGCTAGCAAAGGAGGCGGCCGATCGCGTGAGGCAACGGTCCTCACGCCCCAAACCACCGCCGGGATTCCGATCCCGATTTCCGGCCACCGTTGGTGCGGGCGGGGGGGTGCGGGGGGTGGGCGGGTCGGACGGCGAGCGATGGGTGGCTCGCCGTCCGACCGTCCGGTAACCGTCCGGACCGAGCCCAAGTCGTCGACGGAGCGTATTGTTCTACGCGCGCCTCAGGGAGATGTCAGCAAATCGTAGGGGCCCAGCAGGGTCGAAGCCTACTGAGGCCATGGGTAGTGTGAAAACGAAACGCGGGGCCCTGGGACGAAGGCAACGAAGGAACAGGAGTGGGTTTTTAGTCAGTAAAGTCTGACACTATCTTCCGCTCCGCCCAAGAGCGCGATTTGTCATTAGATGATTTTCCACGTTAACAAAAAAAAAAGAAAAAGTCAGCATGTGTCAGGTACACCCGACCCTGATGAATTAAAGAATTAATGTGTACTCTTTTAGAAAAGTAAAATGTTAATAATTTATTTATTATTATTTATTTTATAATATTTGTACACAAAAAGAAGAGAAGAAGAAGAAGAAGTGAAGAGCAGTGGTGGCCGAGTGGTAATGGCCCTGACTTACGGAGTTGTAGGTCGCGGGTTCAAACCCAGCCGGGCGCATTACTTTGTGTAATTTATTTCATCACCACTGCTCTCAAAACGGTAAAGGAAAACATCGTGAGGAAACCGGCATGTCCTAGAACCAAAAATTCGAAGACATGTGACATCCACCAACCCGCACTGGGCCCGCGTGGTGGATTACGGCCCATTCCCTCTCCTAGAGAAGAGGCCTGAGTCCCAACAGTGGGAACATTATAAGGCCGACTATGTACACAAAAAAATCTTTAAAAAAAACATATTTCTAAAAAAAATTACTTATATGATGATGACAACATACAGGAGTGTCAGACTTTTACTGACTAAAACCCACCTGTATGCCTTCAGTTACCCATCTATACAATACCTTACCGACACGACATTAGCAATTACAATATCCGTATGCATTAAAAACGTTTTATTCATGAACTTGATTTATTACTTTATGCTAAAATACTTGTAGAACATATCAAATGCAACTATCAATTAATATAATCTACCATAGCTGTTGTCACTGGTCCATAATATTATGTTACTGTGGGGAAATACAGATTTATCACCAACTACTTGTTTATTAGGTATTTTGACAAGCTAACCTTCAACATGTTGACAGAAGCACTCATTTTTGTATTTTTCCATTCCTGCGCCTGCGGTACGGGGCGTTTAAGACCTCGTTTGGAAACTATTATTATGACAGTAAAGGGCTTATTATTTAAGTAGATACACCACTGCATTTTGTTTTAATAAGTCATCTTAACCTTTCACTAATTACCAGTCACCCTATATAGGGTGACTGGTAATTAGTGTACGATACTTGAACACGTGATTGTGCCCATGATAACAAACAATTTTTATTATGGGAGCAAAGCCGAAATCGCGAAAAAAATATCAGCTGTTCAGTACATTAAGCAAACATAAATGTACTAAACAGCTGATTTTTTTTTCGCGATTTCAGGTTTGTTCCCATAGTAAAAGTTGTTGGTTATCATGAGCACAATCACGTGTTTAAGTATCGTACACTAATTACCAGTCACCCTATATATTTATCTCTTTTCAAAACTAAACCAAATTGAAGTTATGGCCTCCGCACGTCAGAGAAAACAATGTTTTTCTGAGCCACATCGCAAGGAAGACACGTACGAGGTGTATTAGACCTCGTTCTGCATTGAACTTGTTAAATCCATTGTTAATTGTTCAGGGGATGGAAACTTACCGTGGCTCTGGAACGCAAAAACAACTGAAGGAACACAGGTGGGTTTAGTCAGTAAAAGTGTAACACTCCCTTTCACTCTTAGCAGAGCAGTAGGAGTTATTTGAAAATAAACACACTAAAAAAAAGGAAAGAAAAAGAAAGAAAGAAAGAAAAGAAAACAAATGAAAAAATGGGTGAAAACTTAATTTTTTTTTAGGTTATGTGAAAAAAAAAAACGTGATTTTTTTAAGGCTTTTAATAAGTTATATGGAATCAATTCTGGAAGAGCAAAAGACGTGTTATAGATTTACATTTCTTGACAGATCGTCAAAACAATGTTATGTGTTTCGGTACAGAACATAAAGGAAAATATATTACAATTATTAATAAAATCTAAAAAAAAATGACTTCAAACACTAGTAGTACCTACCTACAATCGCAAAAACATCTAATTCTGCCAAGTCCGCTCCATCATCGGACCACTTATAGACGTACGGCGTTCCACCACTGGTACATGGTAGACATCCCACCCATACGCACAAAGCGTTTTGAGAACACATTTATTATGCGTACAGCCAAGGTGTGGAATTCCTTGCCAGAGTCTATGTTTCCTGATAGCTACAACTTAGGGTTCTTTAGGTCAAGAGTGAATAGGCTACTTCTAGGCAAGCATGCTGCATCGTCGACCACATCATCGCTTACCATCAGGTCAGAAGGTGGTCAAACGCGAGCATATCATTAATAAAAAAAAAAACACATTTTACACTTATATTTTATAGGCGAAAGTTTGTGTGTATATTTTTTGCTTCTTTACACAAGAGCGGCTGAACGGATTTCAATGAAACTTGCTAGGTACACGGGTAGATCATATCTTGAAATAACACAAAAATAATAACAACAACAATACACAACAACAATACAACAACAATATTTTAATTATATGTATTTATAACTTTTTGTTTTACTCTTGTTTTTCGTATAAAATTTTCTTTTTATACACCTACCATATTGTCTCTTCACCACCCTAGGTTGACTGGTAGAGAATGCCTCAGGCATTAAGTCCGCCTTTGCACTTTATGTTGCATGAAGATTAAATAAATAAATAGCTTTCTATCCCGAGAGTATGTTCCCTTCGAAAAAATTTCTAAAGGTACCAAGTAGACGCTAACACCACCAAAACTAGTAAATAAAAACCATAATTTTACTTCCTTCATTCACATTTCTAATCATAATATTACTTAATTAAGATAACTACTTCAACGGAAGCAAGTAAGCCGGCGTTGTCCTAACCTCCTTAGGGAAAAATAACTCTGGATTCACGGCTTTTTGCGTCTCCAAGTAAAATGATATCCAACGGCAAGTAAATTGCCTCTAAAGCGAATCCAATTAAAATTAATTAAAGCTAATACAAATTAAGGCGAGGTTGCACTAATTTTGAAATTTTTTAACCTCTGAAAATCCACAAATATAAAAGAGAACACCACGAAAAAATATTTTATTAAAATTGACTATAGAACCAACTGATGCACGCTGGGCAAAATTAAAACATGACATAAATTAGTTGGCTCAATAAAAATAAAAAGGAAACTGACCCTAATTTACGACTTCAAACGTCTATATATATATCTACAGGATTACGTCACGGAAATATTTGAAATTTACATTAAACAATAACGCTTGTTATTAAAAAATCTGAGAAAAACAAAAATTTTGAATAGTTCCTAGGTATAATTTTATTAAAATAAAATCGCTGTTACGGGACCGCAAAGTCACAGTATAGATATATGGAACAGTGCGGAAACTACCTACAATGTTCGAAACGGCTCACTCACACAAACATACGCATCGACGAGACTCCTAAGTGGCATTCGCTACTGACAGGACCGCGAGAAACGCTTAGGAGTCTCGTCGATGCGTATGTTTGTGTGAGTGTGCCGTTTCAAATATTTGTAGGTAGTTTCCGTACTGTTCCATATATCTATACTGTGGCAAAGTCGACATAGACCCGGGCCAGTACCCACAAAATACTCTGTACCTACAACCGGCTCTTAAAGCTTATACAAATTACAATAATTTTTTTACAGGTCTAGGTTGGCAAATAAATGAATTTAGATAAGATCAGATAATTTTATGATCTGTGACTAATAAAATAATGATGAGCCGTTATTAAAGAAATATTTCCAATTAACAACATCAAATCAGTAATAATAACTAGTTGCGTTTGATCAGCTATGTTTTTATAAGTATCTAATAATAGCCTTAGCCTTATTTATAAGATAATTGCCGTGACTACGCGCCCTTAGCCTAAAAACCGCGAAGACATGACATGTTATGCCTACATTCTTAGTTTTACCTTCAGTAATCAAGTAACAGCTTAAAGATAATCAAGTGTTATATAATTGCTAGTAAAATTGTCAACATAAATTACATAATTTAGGTGTCTTCAAGGCTAGAGTGAATAGGCTCTTAATAAACTAGTGCGCTTCACCATCAACGATTAAATAACCGCTTACCATCGCAATCAAGCTCTAGTTTGTCATTTTTTTTTTTAAACATGTGTATAAATCTTGCACCTGTTAGAACTGAAGTCTTACACTTCCTCTCGCCCCACACAATGTTTTTTTTTTAGTTGGGAAAATCATCTTATGACAAATCCCGCGCGGCGAGCGGGTGATAGTGTCAGACTTTTACTGACTAAAAACCCACTCCTGTTCCTTCTTTGCCTTCGTCCCAGGGCCCCGGGATTCACTTTCACACTACCCGTGGCACCAGTAGGCTTCGACCCTGCTGGGCCCCTACAGTGCTGACGTCGACGTCTTGGGTTCGATCTGGACGGTTACCGGACGGTCGGACGGCGAGCCACCCATTACTCGCCGTCCGCAAGCTCGTGCCTACGGTGGCTAGAAATCGGGATCGAAATTCCGGCGGCGGGCGGTTGGGGCGTGAGGACCGTTGCCTCACGCGATCCACACAGAGTGAGGATCGCGTGGTAAGATATTCGATGTCGAATCGATCTTCAGATCTATTTCCATATTTAAATATACTACTTTTCCTGTTAATAAGATTTTTTTAAAATAAAAGCGAGTTTTCTTTTTTAAAGAGAAAATAGAAATATACACATAGTTAAAAAAAACTTAACTAGCTGTTCTATATATTACACATAAAACAAAAACTCCTAACTAAATACCTATCTTAAAATTTGACGTCACCAAATTCCTCTTCATCGCTGACGACTGGAAGTGTGCCCAAAAAACTGGTGGCATTACCACATTGTATGGCATATATGGAGAAAACTTGGGAGTTAAAATTATAAATGAACATAGGAGAGAAAATTGTTGATTAAATTATTAAGCTCTTACATGTCACCGTGAAAGACACTGACGAAATAATTTACTACGTTTTATCAAATTTGTTTAGTTTCTTATACTTATCTATATACTTTTGTATATTTTTCATTATTGTACGCTAAAACTACAACGGTCCGGACTAAGCGTTTCGCTTCGTCGTTTATACCGCGTACATCGAAGGACTGGAACAATTTGCCTGCTGCGGTCTTCCCGTCCAACTATAATTTAGGTGTCTTCAAGGCTAGAGTGAATAGGCTCATAATAAACTAGTGCGCTCACCATCAATGATTGCATCGCTGCTTACCATCAGGTGGGATCGCAGTCAAGCACTGGTTTATATGAATTAAAATATAAATAAAAAAAATATGCCAACAAAATTTTGTTTGGGAGTTTGCCATTACTCTTTATAAAAATACTTATTCATTCCTGCATAGCGTGATCCAATCCTTTCACTGAATTGGGCAGACTTGTTTGAAGTTCAAGGTTGTACGCAGTTTTGTTTTATTGTGGAATATTATATTGTATATATATAATAAAAATTGTTCGTGCATAACAATCTTTAGTGCAGTTGCAAACTATATGCAATGCAATAGCTATTGTGACGTGACAATTGACGCACGCTGTACAGAAACTTCCGTAGGTTTTTATTCAAATCGATCATTAAGATCAATTGCTAGGCAGTTAATTATAAATGAACACGTGGATCGTTAATTGGATAGGCTTTGTAGTAGACTTATTACAGAGTTAATTAAATGAGCCATTCTATAATTACGTATTTTAATACTGGTTAAAGAATTACTTTACTTCAATTTTCTGACTCTTGTAGCCTTACCATGATGTTTTAAAATGTAAGTCATGCGAACGAGTAAAAAAGATGGAGCTATACACCCTATATAACTCCATCCCTTTAACAATTCAGTTTATTACGTAAAATGGATCGCGTTGAGAGTTCGTCGTAGAGCCTCTGAAAAGTTTAACTACCAGTAAAACATTTTTTAATATGTTAAAAAAGAAAAATATTTGATTTGAAATTTGAATATTTATATTTTATTTATCTAAAGGTTGACTGGTAGAGCATGTTACATTAAGTCCGCCTATATACCACTACTGTACATAAAGTTTAAATAAATAATAGATCCAATAAGTGTCCCCCTTAACAGGTTACTTACTCGTTATTTACGTATCTTAGAACATATGTAAATCCGATAAATAAATTACAGAGGGTTAAATTTCCCAGAGATAAAAATAGGCCACGGTTCTATCGGTTCGGTGTTATTGATGGCCGCTGCGTGTTCAGCTTTAGAACCGACTCACGTCTGTTGAAAACAAATCCGGATCCTGATGAGATAGATTTCCATAAGTATTGTAGCTATTGCTTAGTTTTTTATCTATATAAGAAATACAGAAGTTGTGACGTGATTTTATGAAGAAGATGATGTTATTAGTTATTTAATACGTGTTTTTATTAAAACATTGGAATCAAAATCTCCATTACTTTTTAATTTTTATTCCACAACTTTCACACAATGCCATCCAGTCCCAAACTAAGCAGAGCTTGTGCTATGAGTACAAGACAACTGTTAAACCTACTTTTATATTTCTAAATACACACATGTTATAGACAAATTACACTCAGACACAGAACAAATGATCGTGCTCATCCCACAAAAGTTTCTCTTGGGTGGAAACTCGAATCCACGACCTACAGAATAGCAATAAAGGCCACTAACCACTAGACCAACAGGTCAGTCAAAATAATGGTTTGGTAATACGAATATAAAGCTGCACAGGTCTATCTGACACGAAATGATATTTCTATCATTACATATATATGTATATGTAATGATAGAAATCCTTTAAGTGTTTTTTTCTAACTTGGACACAGTCATCGCTTACCATCAGATCAACATGTCAGTGTGTGTGTGTCTTAAATGCCTAATCTAAACGAACGAACAATAAATCTTCATCAAGACAATCTATGGCTACACGTTGTGGCGTGTATTGCAATATGTAATGGCAAAAAAAATATGTAAATAATAATAAAAAATGTGTCAGTGCCATATATGAGGTAATTGTTATATGGATGACATTTTTTTGCATGCATTTGATTTAATGATTGAAGCATTTTTTACGTAACAAGCTTCTGACAGCTGTTTCACCTGCATGGAATTAGTAAGCTTAAGCAAAATCAGCCTTACAAAGTTCCCACTGCTGGGACGCAGGCCTTCTCTCTAGGAGAGGGAATGGGGAAAATCCACCACGTGGGTTCAGTACGGATTGGTGTATGTCACATGTATTCGAATTTTTTATTCTAGGAAATGCCGGTTTCCTCACAATGTTTTTCTTCACCGTTTTGAGAGCAGTGGTGATGAAATAAATAACAGAAAGTAATGCGCTTGGTCGAGTTTGTTGGAGCAGTTACCACTGGGCCACCACAGCTTCAGAGTACTCTAATTAGTACTTCCCTCCAATATAAATTGCTAATCCAGTATCTAAGCTATCAAAAATTTCATTCAGATCCATTCAGCCGTTAAAGCATGTAGGGGTAAAAAATGTACATACAATCTTTCGCCGTTTAAATATTAGTGTGATTATTAAATTTAAAAAAAAACGCATAGGTCAACTCAACCTCTAATTTAGGAGACCAAATGCGGAAGAAAACCATTAACGGCATACCACCAAATCTTATGACGCAAACAACGGACCTTAATTTACATAAAATATCAACTTTTTTACATAAATTAGATTAAGTTAGTAGAAATGCGTGGGTCCTTGATCAAGAACGTAACCTGCAAGGTAACCGACAAACCACTTAATTCCGACTTTAGCTGTATAAATAGTAGATACTTGTAGTAACTGCATTTTATTGTCTGTCCAATGAATAGGCTCGCTATTTAGTTTTTGTGCCGTTTTAAATGGGTCTCGGTGTCTTGTTTATATTGTGTGAATAAAAGATATTATTAAGTTATTTATTTGTATTGAATTGAACTTCAGTGTTCAGATAATGCTGTTAAAACATTTTATTTAGCCACTCTTTAGAGAACTTTAATTACTTGTAATAGTGTGGTTTTAAGATATCTGTTTATTTGCTCAAACATGAAACTGCATGTTTGAGTAGCAGAGATATTAAATTAAACAAAAAATTGTTCATGTTTGCCTTGGACAGTGGCATGCAATATGAATAATAAAAAAACAAATAAAAAAATCAGTCTAGCATGTCATTTTTAGTCAAAGCGTTAAAAATATCATGCTAATATTAATAATAAAAAAATACAAGTCTAAATAAAATTATTCTCGATCTAAAATATTATAATATTAAGTAATAATTTATTAAAAATGTCTTGATATTATTATTTTTTTTCATTACAACGTCATTTAAATGTTTAACTTTCTTTTTAAAAGTAAAATCACTTAGCTGCTTCTAGCTTTTAGGAAATTAAAAACATATCTGAATCTTGTTCGATATGTTTTGGCGTCCATCACATGTTTTTCATCTAATACAAAATATAAAAACGCATTTCAAATACAGAATGGTAGATTCTTGTTATGTGAATGTTATCATAAACAGAATCAACTCTAACAAGTAACACATAACCTGTGACCCTTTCAATACTTCAGTCACGCTACATCGCGCTTGACAGCTGAGAGGGAAATCCGTAAAACATACATACATGACACACATACGGCCTACGTCAGTCAAATTGACAGCCACAAAGGTCATATATGCTCCTTTATTTATAGTTCATTGTTTTCTTTTATAAAAAAAAACGTCATATGTGTCCTAGTCCGCGACATGGTTTACCCGCGAGCCGAATGTCATACTAATCCAGCTGCGGTTCAGCTGTTTGAGCGTAAAGGAGTAACAAACATATACACATACCTACACACTATCGCCTTTATAATACTGGATGTCTTAGAAATGATTCACTTTTGTAGATGCATAAAAAAATACCAAATATATTTATAATATACTTATTTAATTTACATATTCAGAAACTGCCACGACTCTTCCAACCCATTCAAACACAACCCAAACACGACCCTCGCCATCCAATGCACAATTACAGTTCGGTGCCCCTGAGATTTAAAAGTCGTAAAAGTTTTGTTGCAAGCGTGAGCCCATCTCCAGGTAACACCACCTCGGAGAGATGCGACCTCTGGCGGGAGAAGTTTAAACCTCCTGATGATTTTGTCGAGCCGTCGGAGAGCCTCTCTCCTAGACACGAGTTGCCATGGCCCCACCTGGAAAACCCTAAACAGACTCCGCACCCAAGTTGGGCGCAGCAAAGACAATCTCCACAGATGGGGGTTCTCGGACGGTTCCGATCTTCAGTGTTTGTGCGGCGTCTCTCCGCAGACCATGTCCCACCTTCGATCCTGCATCACGTGCCTTGTTTTCTGTTCACGTAGGGATCTAATGACAGGATCAGCGGATGGCACTGCCGTGGCCGAATACTGGGTCAGGCAAGGAATTTAACTAGTTTTGCCATCGATATCTAAGAAGAAGAAGATCAGAAACTAAAGACACAAAAAAAATTACTTTTCAAAAGTAAGATTATTCAAATGTCTAAATGGCTCTGGCACTCTTCAAAAAGGGCTTCAGAAGATGAGTAATTTCTGGTTTCTTGTCTAATTCCTTCATCTACCCACAGAGCATTCTAGGGTTATCTGAAGAGAAGGGTGTACAAGAGTAATCTATCAACTATATCTGGATGTTCTCTTCGTTTTATAAGTGTAGGCCTATGTGAAATAAAAACTTTTGACTTTGACTTTGATGGAAGGAAAACATAAGACAAGAAATTAACAACATTCCTACTTGCTTTAATCATCGAGATATAAGTACTAACGTACTAGAGAAGCTACGTCAAATAACTGAATTGTCCTATTTTCGTAATTTGAATCTTTAGTTCGCTGCAGCGCTAAAATAATAGCAATTCGTCTAAACCGTAACTAATTTACCACAGCGCTAGATTTGCTACGGAAGTGTATTTATTCTCGGCAAAAAGGTCTTAAGCGCCATGTAAATCACGGCACTTACGCGTTTTCTTCGACAAAGTGCGGCGCGATCGCCGCAGTTGAACGAGACAACGTAGGAATTTACGGTGTCTTCTCTAGTACGTTAGTACTTATATCTCGATGGCTTTAATGTTGTAACTGTAGCGATAAGTACCATTGAGACTGATTTGAGTCCATCTGCCAACATAAATATAAAGTTACACAAGAATAATTGAAAAGAAAAGAAGCATTTTTGTTCAAATGATACTTATAAAAAGTTTTTGATTTGTTTTTTGGGGTTTCGTACCTCAAAAGGAATAAACGGAACCCTTATAGGATCACTTTGTTATCCGTCCGTCTGTCTGTCTCTCAAGACCCTTTATCTCAAGAATGCGTGGAGGTATCGAGTTGAAATTAAAACCATAGACTCAAATTTGTAGTCTCTTGATGCTGTGAAAAAATGAAATTTCTAAGTTAACGGAAAAAAAAGATACGGCCGATTATGTCTCAAAAAACGTATATTTCGACACTTACTAGAAAATCAAAATTCATAGGGTACTTCCCGTTGACACAGAATCCTGAAATTTTGCATAAAGCAAGGTTTTATAGCACTGGTATAGGAATAAATCTGAAAACGTCACAACAAAAAAAAAAAACACGATTCGGAAAAATCTTCGAGATTTCATTCGGGAATTGTACTTTGTACGGAACCCTCAGTGCGCGAGTCCGACTCGCACTTGCCCAGTTTCTAAAGGTCGACACTTCTAGAATACTTATAAGAACATCTAATTTCTAAATGTCAAGTATGTATGTACCAACTTAAACCTCTTACTGAAGTTTGTACACAATTGGATATTTGCTTGTGCTTATTTATGTACTGACAATATTTTATACTAAACAACAAATAAAAGTAAAAGAAATCTAAAATTGGTTATTAAATGAAGCAGAAATTATCATTCCGAATATTGGCTTGAAGAAGAGTGTGGGAATATCTCGCTGTCTTATTTGAGCACACGTAACCTTATAGCAGGGATGTCACCTTACAGTATGAGCAATATAATTTTAGACAGTTTCCCCTTTCTTTGATAGATTTCTAACTGGATTAATATTGAACGACAAACATACCTGTGAATAGCGTTGCCAGGCGTCCGGATAAAACCGGACATGGTCAGGCTTTTTAGTTGCGTGTCCGGCCAAATTAGGCGGAGTCCGGCCTGTCCGGCTTTTGTTATCGCTAGCGTTGCGGAGCGGACTAGAAATTATAGCAGCCAATTTTATTGTTGTTTCATTAGAATTAAAAAATATTTGTATAAATAGTCAATAATAAAAGAGTCGAGTTTGACTTTAAAAATTGTCAGCCATTTTACTCAAATGTCCGGCTAAATTGGCTAGTCTGTCCGGCTTTTCGGTTTGAAGACCTGGCAACCCTACCTGTGAAAACAGTTCAATTCCCCAATTGAGTTACGAAGATTTTTCCAAATCGCACAAAAAGTATTTTTTTGTGACGTAACTTCAAATTTACAGTTTTCAGATTTTTTCCTATAGGTACTTGTGCTACGAGACCTTGCTTCATGCCAAATTTCAGGATTCTAGATCAACGGGAAGTGTCCTATGAATTTTGATTCCCTTGAGAGTGTCGAAATACTTTTAATCTTTTTTTTTTCGTTAACTCAGAACTATGTTTTTTTTTGCAACTCGATACCTCCACGCGTTCTCGAGATAAAGGGTCTTGACAGACAGGCAAATAGACAGACGGACAACAAAGTTATCCTATAAGGGTTCCGTATTTCCTTTTGAGGTTCTGAACCCTAAAAAGCGCCTAACTCTGCCTAAGCTGCGATATTTAAAACGATAAATAACGCAGCGCTGGTATTCTGTTAGGGCCCGCTGTGATGCCATGGACGTACATCTGGGCCCTTACCATGACTTGTTAAAATGTCAAGCGTGCGAGAAAAAATAGGGATGGAGCTATACACCCTAGCTTCATCCCTTTAACAGTTCAGTTGAGGTCGTAAAATGGATCGCTGACTTCAATAGACTATTCGTTGAAAAGCATAGTTACCAAGTAATACAGATTGTAGTAGTTAACTCAGCTAGTACTCCATTGAGAGTAATTTACATACCTTAGTAATAACGTAACATCTAATTAGCAACATCATAACAATCACTAGAACAACGAAGGTGCGAACCTTCGCACGTATCAATGAACAGCAAAACTTGAGAGATAGCAATATATGGAAGTGTATTAAACTAACCTAGCTATTCATAGAAAATCATCATACTAATAATCGCCGGGATCCCGACCCCGATTTTCTGCTACCGTAGGCGTGGGCTTGTGGACAATGAGCAACGGGTAGCTTGCCGTCCGACGCTCCGCTCAGAAAGATGTCAGTAATACCGTTGGGGCCCAGCAGGGCCGAAGCCTACTGGGGCCATGGATTGACTTCCGAAAGTGTTCCTGGAACGCAAAGCAAAAAAAGAACATAGATGTTGTTTTAGTCAGTAAAAGTCTGACACGTCCCGCTCCGCTCTAGAGCAGGAGAAATCACACTAAGAGTAAATGTTCCCTTGAGATAATTTTGTATATTTAAACGGGTGAAGCCATTAACCGACGTTAGTAAACTACATTAAAATATATGATCAGCCTATAATGTTCCTGTTAATGATGTTATGGTTGCACTCCTGGATCGAATGGAATAAATTAGCGAGGAGATGGGGCTTTCCATAAACAGGTCCAAGACCAAGGTCATAGTGGTAGATAGATCTGGGAAATTTTAGCTCACTTGCGCATTAGACCTAGAAATAGTGGATAATTTTATTTACCTGGGCTCCAATATCGGTAACGATGGTTCGTGCCAGAAGGAAGTTCGCAGGAGAATTGGCATGGCTAATAGCGCCATGTCTCAGCTTGACAAATCTGGAGGGATTGCAACATTTCCGTAAAGACCAAAACCAAACTGGTACGGACCCAGCCCCCCTAGCCAAGTTACAATCGTATCGTTCGGCGCGAACGCCTCGAGTAGGCCACGCCTCCTATTCCTTTGTTCTGACGTCAAAAGCTGCAGACTGCAAACGCATTGATGCCTTTGAGATGTACTGCTGGAGATGCTCCGTATACCTTGGACAGCATTTTGGACCAACGTATCCATATTGCGAGATCTCAATATCAGCTCGCGGTTGTCGTCAGAGTGTCTACACAAGATTCTACAATACTTCGGTCACATGGCAAGGAAAGATGGTGGTAACCTCGAAAGGCTCTTCGTGACCGGTAAAGTGGTTGGGAAAAGGCCTTGTGGACGCAGCCCAATACGTTGGTCTGACCAGATCCGCACCGCTCTTGACTTTACGCTATACAATGGCCTTCAACCGCCAGAGACAGACACAGATGGAGGAATATCGTTCAAATGAAAGTGATGAAGCAGTGAAGTCACAACCCTCTGCATTGAGGAGTGCGACGCAAGGAGGAGGATAATGTTCCCACTGCAGTGATATAGTCCTCCCCTTTGTAAGAGGAAGGAGACCGTGATTCACCAGGCGGGCCAAGAGAAACTAATTTAAAATCGTTTATCGCAGTATCTGAGTTCTCCCCGCGATCATAAGATATATACCAGTCTGAAATCAACTATCGCAGTTACCGGGACTAGACACAACACCCGTCTGGTTAGAGGATCCTTCCTTTCAACGGAGGTTTGCGAGGCTTTATACCCTGTTCCGCTTACCTCTAAAGGACTAAAATATATTGAAATTCAGTAAATAACCATAAATAACTGTTGCTGTGTTTGCAAGTCACGCCATCATGAGGTATCAAGAAATATTGGTCACCGTATAGACTCTAGAGCTCATAGTTTTGCAATAGCTAATCATCGGTCAAGACCGAGTGTCGACCTCGCACTCGATTGTCTTGTACGGAAGTCGATCGATTCTGATATATTGCATTGTTGTTATTAAAGGAGAACAATATAATTTTTCTTTTAAGGGTATTTACAATGCTTGTTTAAGTACTGTTGAAATAGAACATTGCTTCAGTTTTGATATTGTAGGTGAATTGGTTTGGCTTGTTGGTCATTTCGCGTGTTTTTCTTTTTAGGAATCCGTACCTCAAAAGGAAAAAGCGTAACCCTTATAGGATCACTTTGTTGTCCGTCTGTTTGTCTGTCTGTCCGTATGTCAAAAACACACCGCTAGTCTAAATTTTGATCCTTTACACTTACTCGTATTTCTGAAAAGGAAAACCGTGGTCCTAGAAAGCAAAGAGCAACTGAAGGGCACAGGTGTAGCTTTAGCCAGTAGAAGTCCGCCACTTCCTCTTAGATTGCTTCTCCCTAACCGGGAGAAGTAATTGAAAGAAAAAAAACACGTTTAATTGGCACACAGGCACACACAATGAGATTAGAATTATAATAAAGAAACTTAAACTTAAAAATACATCAACATTGTGTGTCTCACGGCTGCGCTAAATACAGGCACAGTTGCTTGACGTTGGTGGGACATTGGATGATTTCCGAACTCCAAAAAAAAACACTTGTTAAAATATCAGTTGAGCGAGCGAAAAAGAGGTAGATATGGAGCTATACCTCTTCAGCTTCATCCCTTTAACAGTTTAGTTTAGGTCGTAAAATAGATCGCGTTAAATACTCGTGGTAGCATTGCAGCTCTTTCACAAACAGATCGCAAAAAACCTCTAAGCTAAATCAATCCATATTACTTAAGACTTAATTCAAATCTTGCAACATACAAAGTACAAACAAATAGGGAAACAGCAAATTCGTGACAAGCCCCGAGCAGCACAGCTAAGCTAGACCCAGTATGGTAAATAGGTAACGTTTACGAAGCCACGTCACGGTGGATTGTGTGCGAACAGTCCGGTCGTGACAGGACCTCGGATATGGGCGGGAGGTTGGAGTTTAAATAAATCAATTTCATGTCTTAGGATACGAAAACAATGTGCTTTGTCCTTTATAGTGGCACGTGTTGATATTATTACACTGTTCTTAAGCAGTGGCGGCCAAGTGGTAACGGCCCCGACTTACGAGTTGTAGGTCGCGGGTTCAAACCCAGTCAGACACATTACTTTGTGTAATTTATTTCATCACCACTGCTCTCAAAACGGTGAAGAAAAACATCGTGAGGAAACCGGCATGTCCTAGAGCCAAAAATTCGAAGACATGTGACATCCACCAACCCGCACTGGGCCCGCGTGGTGGATTACGGCCCATTCCCTCTCTTAGAGAGGAGGCCTGAGTCCCAGCAGTGGGAACATTAAAGGCTGATTATGTTATTAAGCTATGTTGATATTTTTAATATTTGTCTCTATCATGTTAAAGCATTGTTATTAGGAACATTCTTCTTTTTTTACTGGCAATCGATCGATACAAAAAGTGTGACGAAAGAGTATTTCGTTCACACTGTCTCCTCAAGTGTCGCCACAATGAACGGTCGTGTGCGTCTCGAATCCATCGAATTCCCGCAACCCTCGCCAGGTCATCGGTCCACTTTGTCGGAGGCCTTATATTAGGCCGTTCATTTAAAAAAAAAAGTAAAATTCTATTTTCCAACTAACTGCAGTATCTCCGACTTCTTCCGCGTCAGATTTATAAATCAGTACGTACGATTTCATTTGGTCACAATTTCAAAAACTATTTTGTTTTTTGCGCGGTACCCAAATATTTTGTAAAATTAGTTTAAGTTACTACTTATAACATCAGCTGCAGCAGCATCTGCCAGTGAACGTCCCGTCAAAATCGGTCCAGCCGGGCAATCGGACAAACATTCTAAAAATTACAGTTTTTTGTAAAAACAGACCCTTCAATTTTATATTAAAGATGTATTGATTTAAAACCCATCGCTTAAGTCGAAACTATGTCGGTCATCATTCTACACGCGAACAAGGTATGTTTTTCATGCGATCTCCTCCGATTTAATAATAAATAATAATAACAAATGTTTCAAGTGTGACAGTCCCCCATCTCCACAGATGGGGGTTCTCGGACGGTTCCGATCTTCAGTGTTTGTGCGGAGTCTCTCCGCAGACCATGTCCCACCTTCGATTCTGCATCACGTGCCCTGTTACCTGTTCACGTAGGGACCTAATGACAGCATCAGCGGACGACACTGCCGTGGCCGAATACTGGGCCAGGCAAGGAATTTAACTAGTTTTGCCATCGATACGCTAAGAACAAATGTTTTTTTTTGTTCTATTGAAATATTTAAAAATATAATTTAAAATAAAAAATAGTAATGAATAAACAGAATTTATTGAACTATTGTTATAAAAGTTGCCGTTAAAAATTAAAATAATATATATCTTCTTCTGTATATTTGTGTGTACATGAATTATAAAATAAATAAATAAATAATCGTAACTTAATTGTAAGGTCTGTAAATATTGGCGAACTTCATTATTAATTGTATGTAGTTTTTCAAGTGACTAAACTGTCATATCATCTTCACGAACGGTAGTAATAAGTAATAACATGGCAACACTATAATCATCAGTTATGTCAGTCATAGGACGTAACCTAATAATGTTGCGAACCTATCTATTGTCTAAAGCGAAGGCCCTGCGCAGTGTAGAAATATGCAGCAAGCTCACTTGAAACAAGAAATGGCACATGAGACATGCGTAATTATAACCTTCCTGCCTTTTTCAACATTATTAGGGAATGGGTTTCTGAAGACTAGGGAATCCAATTCCGCAAACGGAAAACCCCGCAAATACGGGATCCCGTACCATTTTTGCGGGATCAGAAATGCGGGATTACACATGCGGGATCCCGCACATCTGTAGGATTGAATATTTGGTTATTGAATCCCACAGACGTGCGGGATCTGACTATGTATTTATTAGACCCTGCACAGCCTCTTTAATAAGTCCCTAAATTGTTACATAAACTTTATAAAGAACTCATGACTTTTCTATAGAATTTGTCTAGTTTTTTTTTTTAATTTTTACCTTACCACTAAATTTTTAAATTTCGTGAGTCCTTTAGCGTAAGTTGAGCGGAACGTAATTAATATCAGTATAGGAAGGAACCTAATCTATATTTTTTTTTCAATCATCTAATGACTTCACCCGCTCTAGGGCGCGAGGGCATGTCAGACTTTTACTGACTAAAACCACACCTGTGTCCTTCAGTGGCCCTTGTGTTCTGGGACCGCCGCCAGTTTTCTTATCAGAAATTGGCCCTACTGCTACGGTTTTGCTGACATCTCTTTGAGGCGCGCATGTACTTAACACTACGCGCCTTCGACGACTCGGGCTCGGTGTGTTATCGGACGGCCGAACGGCGAGCTATTCATTGCTCGTCGTCCGCAAGCCCACGCCTAGGGTAGCTGATAGTCGAGATCACCTCAAATAAAACCCGTGTCCCTTTGCATGACAAGGCCGCGATGAATGACTCTTTCTTCTACCGCAGAGGGATCAACGCTTCCAAGACATAGTGGAATCTCGGTATGTAACAGATGGCCTCCAGATCTCATGGTAGCTGGCCAGCAAGGAGGCTCGCCGCTTCGCGGGAAATCGTCCGGTATCCTCGCACCATCCGTATGGCCATGACCCTCTGGCATGCGTTCAGCCGGGCCGCCGGCTGCTTCCGCAGCGCCGGCGCCCATACCGGTGCGCCATAAAGGGCCATGGACCGAACGATTCCGCGTAGAGCCTCCGGCAGGAGGGTCTGGACCCCCCAGGTTGGGCAGGAGCCGCCCGAGGGCAGCCCCAGTCCGATTTAGTTTGGGAGCCAGACGTCGGAAGTGCTCCTCGAAATCCCATCGGCTGTCGAGAACGAGTCCCAGGTACTTCATCGTTGACCCGACGCCAATGTGGACTCCTCCTACCGTTAGTTGGGAACCCGGTGGGGGCGCGTTCCGAGGGCCGTGAAAGCACATGGCCTCGGACTTATGCAATGCCACCTCGAGTCCCAACTCCTGGATCCTGCCCACGACTGTCGCAATCCTGCGTGTCGCTAGTTCGACCACCACCTGGTACGACTCTCCCCGCGCCAGGACCAGCGTGTCGTCTGCGTAGCAGACTATGCTGATCCCGTCAGGGAGGTCGCCGCGCAGCACGTAGTCGTATTCGATGGGCGGCCCTAGTACCGATCCCTGCGGAACACCGCACGATATCTCTCGACGTTCCCACTCTCCCGGGTGACCAGGGTTGGGAAGTGTGCTGGGAATATGCATATAATATGAATAAAAAAGGCTTCTTATTATATCTTACTCCGTAATGAATCAGTAACTAACTCTTTTAAACTGTCTCGCGTTGGTCAGCCTTCGCGGATGGGTAAGCTTGTTACATCTAGTTGTTCTACTGATGACGCTAGGCTGTGACACCAAGTATATGTGAGGTCCACGGTCATTATCGAAGCGATCGCCCTTGGCATACTTGTGATAATACTCTGATACTGTTTTATTACGAATTATGTCATAACTATGTGGTAATAACGGCTTTTTATTATGAAGGATTGTTATCTTCTTAATTAAAGAAGTTTAGACGGAGATTTAGAGTCGCGGGAATGCGATGGATGCGAAACGCACAGGACCGTTCTTTGTGGCGACACTTGGGGGATGCCTATGTCCAGCAGTGGCCAGATGATGATGAAGACGCAGATAACGTCGGAGATATGAAAACATTGTAAGGACACGGGCATGTCCCAAAATAAAAAATTCGGAGACATGTGTCATCCACTAAAAGAGCTGAGTAAAAGAAAAATCTGACCAGTATTTCTTTTCTCTCATTCCAACACTTCTGCCAGACGAAAAAAAAAGCAGTACAAGTTGCGAACACGTAGGTAGGTAAACACTTAATTCATTTTTTTTGTTTCCTTCTTGTCGTGAAACTGGTTTGCAGATATTGATCTTAGTTCCGTAATAAGTATCGGTTTGATTGATCTGTATCCTATATTTTTGTGGTCGTGACAATATGGCGACCACACCGATAAAATTATGCCGGAAACTTAATCTTGGGTGACTTTCTAACTTGTGTATCAGCGTTATGTTTACCACCGCGTTGTTTCCGTGGTCTATACAAAACAAACTGTGCATTTTTTAATGATTTAACTAGTGCTTGACTGCGATCCCACCTGATGGTAAGTGATGCAATCGTTGATTGTGAAGTGCCCAAGAGCCTATTCACTCTAGACTTGAAGACACCTACATTATAATCGGACGGGAAGGCCGCATCAGTAAAACGACAAGGCGCAACGCATAGTCCGGACTATAGAGGTATCAACAATGTAAGGGTGGACACGAAGGGCGGAACCAAGTCCTATATAAAATGCATCCTATAGAACACCGAAAAGCTGGCTACCCTATGCCTGTGCTCAAAGCTTAGTACAATGCGTTCCAAATAAAAATAGGAGCGATTTTTACGCCATGTTGTGACGTCATAGCTGTCAAATCGATAAATTGCGTAGGGTGAACAAAACAATAAATGTTTTAAATAACATTTATTTACGAATCATGAACGAAAAAAGTTTAATCTGAGTCCAGTTCTTCAATTTTGCTAATCTCTGCGTCACTGTGTGAAGTGTCTGAGTAGTAGCAAATGGAAAAAGAAGGCGAATTGTTCCTAATACTGTTTACTGTTTGTTTTCCGATTACAATAAAATAAATAATAAATAAATGAAAATAAGAAAGAAAATAGTTTTTTTTTGTAACTAATTATGACTTCAATATTATATATTTACCTAATTTAGATCAAACAATAACGTTTTTACTTCAACTAGATTTAACTAAGACTCAGTAATACAAAGCAAAAAAAACGCCTTTCGGTTCGGGCACGCTTCAGCACAACTGAATTGTAGGTCTTGAAAGAGCGGTACTAAAGGTCATGACCAAGAAACCGTACAGGTTCCCCACATCAGAACTTATCAAAGAATGTAAAGTCCTTACAGTGCGCCAACTTTATGTGTTAAAGTCCATCCAAAAAATACAACCATCTGCGCCTCTCCCAGACCCAAACAAACGACGAAAAACTTCCATCTCCCCCGCTGCCCCACGCAGAACTGCTTTTGCTAAACATCAGTTTGACACCTAATACTGCAAATGAGAGGTTGGACATAGGTAGACTCACGCGACTAAAGGCCAAAAAGAAGCTAACGCAGTGGCTCCAAACACTCGACTATTACGCTACAGAAGGTCTATTAACCTTCCTTGTATAGACATTGGAAGCTAACCAAGTGGACTCATGGTGCGCATTTAAACATACACTCATATACACAATATACACTCTCTAACACACCATACTCCCTCACACACACAACATTCACCCACACACACAATATACACACACCTCTAACCACACCTACACAATATACAATTATAATTACTATTTCTTTCTCTTTTTCTTCTTTTGTTTTGTTTTGTGTTACTTACGCTCTAATTTGTAGTGTTAAGAAATTTTACTATTATTTTATAGAAATAGACGCTATAATTGGCAGTGTCAAGAAATTTCACTATTATATTATAAAGCAAAGAATTCCACCTCCTAAATAACTCTGTCACTTTGATGAAACACGCGTCGACAAGTAACCTGCACCAGTTTATCAAACTTGAGTGCCTATAGCGGTCAGTGCACACTAGGAATGTGCTCCAGTCGATCAAGTGTTTAATAATAATATTATCACATCACCACATCAAAAAACTAGCCGTCCCACGTCTCCGCACGAGTGCAAATTATTTACACAAACCTGCCTCGTTATATATATATATCTACCTACATCAATCACCAATCTAGGTTTTTTTTTTCGGTGGGAAAATCACCTCATGACATCCCCGCTCTTGGGCGGAGCGCGAAATAGTGTCAGACTTTTACTGACTAAAAACCCACTCCTGTTCCTTCGTTGCCTTTCGTACCAGGGCCGAGTCTTCCTTTCAGAATCGGTCCCTTGGCCCCAGTAGGCTTCGACCCTGCTACGGTTGGCTGACATCTCCTCGAGGCGCGCGTGGAACAGTGCGCGCCGTCGACGACTTGGGTTCGGTCCGGACGGTTACCGGACGATCGGACGGTTACCGATCACCAATCTAGGTACTATGCTATATGACTGGCCTGTTGGTCTAGTGGTTAGTGGCCCTGACTGCTATGCCGGAGGTCGTGGGTTCGATTCCCACCCAGGACAAATGTTTGTGTGATGAGCACGATCATTTGTTCTGTGTCTGGGTGTAATTTATCTATATATGTATGTATTTAGAAATATATAAGTATGTTTATCAGTTGTCTAGTACCCATAACACAAGCTCTGCTTAGCGTGGGACTAGATGGCGTTGTGTGATAGTTGTGGAATATTATTATTATTATTTTTATATTTTATTTATCTCAGGACCCTGAGGTCCTGGACCTTTGGGAGGCGTACGAGGAGCCGAAGCCAACTCGCAGAGGCCCTTTAGATAATTATAAAGGAACATGATATCAACCGACGATTATCCCTGTACGCGCTATGCTAGTGCACCCAAGGACAACCCCCGGTTATTGAAAAACTGTTGCGACATATGGAGAACAAAGATAATAGGGCTATGGTTTTTGGAGTCTTAAGTGGACTGGTAACATGGAACTATGTCAAGACTATGGCCCCTGCCTGAACAACGTTATTAATATGCATCGAAAAAAGGCAGGGGGTGACTTGCACACTCAATAAATGGGCCCCCAAAAACGGCCGCTAGCACGAAGTGACGTAGCAACAAGAGGGCAACATATCCTGAGGTGCTTGAGGAGTGGAGAGGTATACCACGGCTATCAGGACAATCCCGGAAGTACGGTCAAGATCCCTACCAGCACCTTACTGGATTATACATCCTTCTCCCGAGCACGTTTGCTCTTGCGAATCTCCACTCAAGCCAGCCAATAAAGGCAAGAGAGAGGTGGGAGCTCAGTTCCTCGTCAGTGTTCACTACGGCCGGCCAATAAAGGCAAGCCGGAGATGAAGAACAAGAATTCTCCCGGGAGATCGGGTCCGTGGGGTCGCTAATGCCCAACAGTTCGCCACAAAACTGCACTGCGGATTGTATCTCTCTTAGTCTGGCCCCTCACCCTAGGCATATTACGGCAAAGCAAACTTTACCGATACAGACCTAGGGTATATTGGAGCACGCAAGCCCCACCACGACGTCAACGTAGAGATACGGCGATGGGGTTTTATTATTATTATTATGCGTTCCAAATAAGCATAGTAAAGCCAATAACTTCGATCTGTCAAATTTTGATTGAAAAGTACGGTTAGCAAAGAAAATTTATTTGATTATTAATATGCTTACCTACTAAATAAGAACAGTGTTTTTATTTCCATAGTGTTTAGGGAATTCCCAATATTACCATGGAAAAGTTTGAAAACAGGCGGAAACTTACCTATTATGTCATGACGCATTCGTCAAGGTAGACAACTTTGATTCTTACAAATAAATGAGTTTAATAGATTCGTCATTTAGTACAGAGTGATTTGTGGTCATACTTCGTAGATTTGATTTACCTAAGTAAACAATTCTAATTATTTCTTGTAATAAATTTCTACATTGATTAATGACTTGTTTTTTAACAAAAAAGGGGTCATTATTTCAGCAGAAAGACGTCTATTGCCGGACATAGACCACCCTCAAGTGTCGCTTCAACGACCGGTCATCCATCAAATTCCCGCGACCCTCACCAGATCGTCGGTCCCTACTATGGTGCTCCATGGTCCCGCCTTGTGGGAGGCCTTCTAAAAGTCTTTAAAATGGGTAATACAATGGTAGGCGACAACTAAAAAAAAATAATTAATTTTTATTAATTTACTGAACTCTGTAAGTGTGACCTTTAAGTAAAGAATTCGCTGCGATAATTGTATATTAATAAGATTTTTTTTTTTGCAAATGTATCAGCGAACTATTCGTGGGAGTGCCGTAATAAATAAATAAATAAATAAACATAGCTACAATATGGGAATCTTTAAAATGACGAGTGAATAGGTTACTTCTAGGCAAGCGTGCTCCATCAGCAACCACATTATCGCTTACTACCTGGTGAAATAGTCAATAAATTGCGAGATTTTAAGTAAGAAAATACTTATTTTTACTATTAATTATAGTATAGTATAGTATAGTCGGCCTTACAATGTTCCCACTGTTGGGACTCAGGCCTCCTCTCTAGGAGAGGGAATGGGCCGTAATCCACCACGCGGGCCCAGTGCGGGTTGGTGGATGTCACATGTCTTCGAATTTTTGGTTCTAGGACATGCCGGTTTCCTCACGATGTTTTCCTTCACCGTTTTGAGAGCAGTGGTGATGAAATAAATTACACAAAGTAATGCGCCTGGCTGGGTTTGAACCCGCAACCTACAACTCGTAAGTCGGGGCCGTTACCACTCGGCCACCACTGCTCCACTATTAATTGGTTTACGTGAAAACAAACTGCTTAATAATCGCGTGAATATCGGTTATTGTGCACGCGAAGTCAGATAAAATTTATCCTATTTCCTTCCTTGGGGTTCAAGTAAATTCGGTACCAAATATCACTAAAATCGATTCAGTAGTTTAACCGAGAAAGCGTAGGTAACAGACAGACAGTTATTTTCACATTTTTAATACTTTTTTAGGGTTCTGTACCTCAAAAGGATAAAACGGAACCCTTATAGGATCACTTTGTTGTCCGTCTGTCTGTCTGTCAAGACCCTTTATTTTGGGAACGCGTGAAGGTATCGAGTTGAAATTAAAACCATATACTCAGGTCTGCGGTCCCTTGAAGCTGTGAAAAAATTCTCAAATTTCTAGTTACCGAAAAAAAAGAAGTGGCCGTTTATGTCGCAAAAAACGTGTATTTCGACACTGTCAAGGGAATCAAAATTCATAGGTTACTTCCCGTTGAGCCAGCCATCCTGAAATTTGACATAGAGTATTAGCCTTGTAGTACAGGTATAGGAATAAATCTGAAAACAGTCGGTAAATTTGTTGTTACGTCACAAAAGAGAAAAAAAAATTGTGATTAGGAAAAATCTTCGAAACTCCATTCAGAAATAAACTATTCATAGATATACTCGTACTTATGTAAGTTTGTACGGAACCCTCAGTGCGGGAGTCCGACTCACCCTTGCCCTGTTTTATGATTATGGTTAGGCTCGCGTTTGACCACTATCTCACCTGATAGTAAGCGATGAAGTGGCCGACGATGGAGCACGCTTGCCTAGAAGTAACCTATTCGCTCTTGTCTTAATATTAGTATGAATAATGCTTAATTAGTCAACCACCGATCAATTAAACCCCAAATTCAACCTAAAATGATGCAATTCATTGCTAACTTCATCACATAATTGGCCATTTCATCACGAACAATAGATATAAAGGAAGTCTATCTTAAGTCATGGACGGCCAGCAAAAATAGCTTCTGAATCTGATAGTCAGTGTGACGAATTAGGACAGCGTGCGACCTGGTCCAAGGTCTGACGGTAATTGAGCAAGAGGATGACTTTCACTTCTTGGACTGTTAAGCAAAAAACGCAAATTGTATTTGTTGGCACAAACAAATCTAAGTACGTATTAAGTCCTTCTTGCAGAATTTTCCACTGTGATATTTTTTTTTATTGTGAGAATTGAAATAATATAATATGCTATGTAAAGGTACACTATCAAAATTATATTATAATATAACTTAGCCCGCATGATATTAGAAAATTATCCCAAGAGAACATATTAAGTAATAGTACCTACATATTTATTCATACTTTCATAATTATTTTTTTGGTAACACTACACATTTTATTTTTTATTTTTTGGTCAGTTGCCAGTTTGATTTTTGAATAAACTCGTTTGATGCACCTACATTTTAAATCAGTTTTTTTTTTCAAATTGTATTGACGTTCCAAATTCAAATCTCATTATTTTCTAAGGAGCGCCCATACTACAATATCTCTCTAGGGACAGTATGACTTGCTTTAAGTAAGGGTTGTATGACATATAAAAAAGGGTATTATCGAGCAGTTGGTGTAAAAAAAGTTGTTGCCTGCATGGCATGTCATTTAGGAAAGAATGATGGTCAAAATGGGCGTAAGTCCAACAGAATTGAAATATATCTCAAATTATTCATTAAACCCCAAGCGTTCGCTCTCTCATTGTCTTTCTAGTCTCTAATTACGGTATTCGAAAGGTTAAAGCTTATTTAAACTTTTATTACTAGTTAGATACTCTATTTCATACTAGCTGTTGCCCGCGACTTCGTCCGCAAATAACCATTATATTTCTAACACAATTTGTTTTTGCGGATAAATCATAAACCAAAACTTTACTTTTCTTATAAAACTTCTCTGTAAACCAAATTTCTAGTTCTACTTTCAGGAGCCGAAATGTACAGAGATTCAGGACTGGTGACGCGGGAGCGAGCGATATACAGCTATCCGTGTGAGAAGCAGCTGTCCTGAGATCAACACCTGCAGCCTTTAGATTATTATTATTGCGAAGCATACGCTTACAGGGAACTGCACACGCTTGAATTAGAAGGGGTAATTGTGAGAGATTAGTGGTATTCGGGGTATAAACACTGCTTCCTCGACGCCACAACCCTTTAGAATTTCCACCTCAATAATATTTGAGAGATGACTTTGAGCTAGGCCCAGTTACATAGTTTAGGTGGAGTTAAATTCCGTAGCAGCATGATCGGGACACCGACCTTCAGCTGGATAGTGTGCGCCGGGAGTCCACTTGCCGTTCCAATACAGAAACTCTACGGGATAATATATAGCGTCATCTTGCTCTACAACAGTATTTATAGAGGTATAGAAATACCACTTCGTTCGCATCAATTTGCGAGAGAACGCATTCGTTAATTGCTGCAGCTTGATCATTTTTGGGTGTTAAAATGGCCCGTTCACACACCCAAGAATTCTCTTGTAGCGGTATTCGACCGACGTCCCCGTACACCAGACAAATTAGTTCTTCAATAGTGGGAACTACTTTGCTTAGAGTCTCTGGTAGGCGCACTTCAGAGCTCTCTTCTGGTAAGTTGCCTTCACCAAACTTTTAAAAGAACATCCAAGAATTCTTGAGTATATCCGCCCAACTGAGCTCGCATGTTAATGGTCAAGCGCAGTTTGTAAACTCGTGACCATAGATTCAATCGTTTCAACGAAGCATTCATCTCGTCAACCCTAATTTCTCGCGACACCACAGGCAAAGTTTGCCGAAAATCGCAGCTAAACAAAACAGTGACACCTCCCATCACATCTTGATTCCTGCGTATGTCCTGCAGGGTTCTGTTTACAGCCTTCACTACTTTTCTATTCGCCATAGTACATTCATCCCATACGATTAAAGAGCAATCCTTGAGTACCCAACCTTTGTCACAGTTGCGTGATAGCCCACACACTGGCATTTCGTTGCTCTCTAAATCGATGGGAATGTTAAACATTACGTGCGCTGTTTTGCCCCCTGGAAGCAGTGTGGCAGTAATTCCAGAAGAGGCAGTCGCAATCACTATTTTGCCTTGTCACCTTATTTCTGCAAGGATGCCAGTGGCAATTAATGTTTTTCCTGTTCCACCTGGAGCATTAATGAAAAATATTTTACCTTGGCTGAGCCTAACGCGACGATGTTAAAAATGCAGGGACATTTTGTTCTGAGGTGAGTCGTGATCATTGACGATATCACCCCGATTTCCTCGACCTTGATATGCCAATGATTGCGGAGCCGGTAATCCATATTCGACCAGTCCAGTGGATTGCCACCGATGGAAATGACCACGTCTTGAAGTGAACCTAGACAACTATTCGAAACGCGTTCGTTGTTCTGTTCAATGTCACCCTCAGTAGTACACCTTAAAGCACGTAAAAAGTCTTCGGACAGATGATGGCGATAATTTACCCACAACCGACCTTTTTTTTCGGTGGGATAATCATCCAATGACATTCCACGCTCTTGGGTGGAGCGTGAGATAATGTCAGACTTTTACTGATTAAAAACCCACTCCTGTTCCTTCTTTGCCTTCGTTCCAGGGCCCCGGGGTTCTCTTTCGCATCACATGGCTCCAGTAGGCTTCGACCCTGCTGGGCCCCTACGGTTTTGCTGACATCTCCTTGAGGCGCGCGTGGAACACTACGCGCCGTCGACAACTTGGGCTCGGTCCGGACGGTTACCGGAAGGTCGGATGGCGAGCTACCCATTGCTCGCCGTCCGCAAGCCAGCGCCTACGATGGCTGAAAATAGGGATCGGGACGGCGGCGGGGCGTGAAGGCCGTTCTCTCGCACGTGCGGCCGCCTCCTTTGCTAGCATTACTGCTTCGCAGAAGGAGGCGACCGCCTGCCACTCCTCCTCGCTCCTACCATACCTTGTACCAAGGCCCGGCGCGAGAGATCACTGCCGCCGGTCGCCCCCACGGGGACACGGCAGAGCTCTGCCCAGGCGGGGCACACTTTTACCGTATGTTCCAACGTGTCCTCCGGGCGGTCCACACAATGGTTGAACCCAGGCATTTCTTCCGCATGAATCCGGTGCAGGAAGCTCCCGAACTTACCATGTCCGGTGAGGACCTGCGTCATGTGAAGGTAAGGACGCCATGTGGTCTTTCCAGCCACTCCTCAAAGAGGGGACTTACCGCCATAATTGTGGCGTGCCCAGCACTGGGTTGCGACAGTCGCTGTTGCCATTCCACCATAAAACCCACAACCGACCTGGGTTTGTGACTCCACAAAATACTAAAATAATGGCAAACAAATGTCGCAGTCGTCTGGGGCTATCGGTGATGCTGGCCTCCGTCACTGTCAGTGTCGTCCCAGTGTTGATTGTGATGACGTTGGGGCCCGTACAGTGTGAAGCAATCATCGAAAATAATGACACTATCCATTATTGGGATGAACGGTGTAAACCCTTCCCAATTATGCGCTGTCTTTAAAGTGATGATAGAAGTTCTGAAGTTACATTTAAAAATAATAAGATGTAGAAAAAAGAAATAAAAAGAAATCAATGAAGTTTTTAATTCGCTTTGATATTAATACGAATTGATTACTTTCTAGAGATACAAATAATACGTATAAAAACTTACTTCACAGATGAATTGTATTTATTCATTTTATATACATTTAAATCTAATAATAACGTAATTAAAACTAACTTACAAAATAAAAATAAAAGCCCTAAAGTACTAAAAAAAGCAATAAATAAATAAAAAATAAAAGAAAACAATCACAAAAATTATGCGAGGTTCGAACTCGCAACATAGCAAACGCGGATCCGTCCCTATACTACTGCGCCACGGTCCTTGCAGAATCTAGTTCTAAATAGCCGTTCTTAAATACACGTCATTGCTTGTCTGCTTGACTCCTTGTACAAAATAGCGTGATGATTTTCATTTTTGACCTTAAATTCCTAACCAAATTTTAAAAAAAAAGTGTATTTTTTATCTCCGGTTCCATTTTAATATGAGTTTTGATGGGTTTTTACTGAAATATTTGGAAAAATATCGAATAAAAATGTCGATGGCAATTTAAAAATACATAAAAAGCCATTTTATTATTGTTCTGGAAATATCATTCTATATTATGTACAAAAAAACACCAAAACAATCACAAAAATATTAACTGTATCTGAGGATCGAACTTAGAGCGATTCTCGTTAAATATCGACATTTTGGAATATTGCTCACCCCCCATAGCAAAAAGCGTGATAATATGTAGCCTAACAGTTGACCCGGCCTATAAGGATTATGTATGCAAAATAAGAACAGGATTGGTTCAGTAGTTTTTGCGCCAACTAATACCAACGCTCCACCATTTTACTGTTTTATTATATGTATAGACTATGGCAGCAAGTAGCAAATTCACCGGAGAACAGAGATAGGGCCAATTAAAAAAAAATGCATTTTTCTATATAAATACTGAAGGTTTGACTACATCCTGTCAGTTGTCACGTTTTAAAAAAAAAGTTCGTCTGCTCGAGTTCACCACTATTCCGCGCGCAAGCCGCCTCTTGCCTAACAACTGCAAGAGTTTAGCAGTCCCTAATGTCTATACAATTCAAGCATTTACTGTAACTATAGTATGGACGGCGGCGGCGATCTCTCGCGCCGGGCCTTGGTACAGGCCATGGTCCGGAGCGAGGAGGAGTGGCAGGCAGTCGCCTCCTTCTGCGAAGCAGTAATGCTAGCGAAGGAAGCGGCCGATCGCGTGAGGCAACGGTCCTCACGCCCCAACCGCCGCCGGGACTCCGATCCCGATTTCCGGCCACCGTAGGCGCGGGCTCGCGGACGGCGAGCAATGGGTGGCTCGCCGTCCACGCGCGCCTCAAGGAGATGTCAGCAACTGTAGGGGCCCAGCAGGGTCGAAGCCTACCGGGGCCAAGGGCCTGATTCTGAAAGGAAGACTCGGCCCTGGTACGAAAGGCAACGAAGGAACAGGAGTGGGTTTTTAGTCAGTAAAAGTCTGACACTATCTCCCGCCTCGCCCAAGATCGGGGGATGTCATAAGATGATTTTCCCACCGAAAAAAAAAAAAGAAACTATAGTATGGACAGATCATAAGATTAGACAGATCGTGTTCGTGAGATCATCGAAAACCTGCTAGCAAGCTTCTTGTCGCAATATTTTCATTATATATCTTTCCGTCACTTAGTTTTCCTCAATAAATATTTCATAATTCAGATCTCATCGTAGTTTATTACGGGTTCCCGGATATTTGGTATCCGGTTGCAAGCACGTTTAATATTTAGACGCTGACATCTCTGCGAGGAACGTGACAAGATTACATTCACTCATTCGTTCATTCAATGACATTAGCGAACGAGATTTTCTGAAGTTACATCACTATAATATTTACGTGTAGTTGTCATCTGGGATTGTAATCCGCATTCTTATGGTATCAATTACTTGGTTTCTCTAGCCGGAACCTTAGTAGTATAATTTGTCCTTTACAGTCCTTGAAATCGCAGTTTATTGGTCGTAGTGTAGTGGGTAATGTAGTCGGTAAAAAAACTTATTAACATATGAACATATACATTGCGATGCAGACATATATAATCATGTAGTTTCTTTTTTTGTTGCTGTTTTGTAGACCTTTAGTTCCTACATGCTTAATTTTTTTTTTTTAAGTGGGAAAATCATCTAATGACAAATCACGCTCTTGGAACCCAGAAGGACATTTAACTTAGGCGCTCTACCATATGATAGCAGCGAGTAACCTATGATGTCAATTAAATTTCGACATTAACACGTTTAGTGCCATTGGAAAATTCCCTCTAAATAAAATCCCTCTAAACAAGAAAGAACCCCCAGTCAAGAAAAAATAAGGCCTTTTCATCGACGAAAATAAAGCTATTTACAACATATTATTTATTTATTTAAACCTCATGTACAGTCACCCATTAAAAGTGCTTAGATACCTTAACGCCTATTTTCCCTTGCACGTTAGAGTTCAAGTTTTCGAAAATTAAACTAGATGGCGTTGGTTTCTTCACAGCTAAGTGGCGAGCAAAGGCAATCTCACAAAGTATAAACTTGACTTTTAGTTTAACAAATAATAGACACATGCGTCATCATTGTCGTCAACAACTGATTGTAGTTCATAATTTCATCGTTCAAATTAGAGTCATGTTGACCTAGCGGTTTAGCATGTGCAGATAGATGCGTAAATCAATGAGCCATGAGTTCAAATCTCACGTAGTACTCACACTTTTTGTAAGTTTTTTTGTAAGTCTTTTTGTAAGTAACAAAAGAATTTGGAAGGAATATTAAATCAAAGCTGTGGATATTTATTTGTAATATAATATTCAAGTGGGTAGTTACTCAGCAAAATGAAAAAAATGCAGTGCATCCTCTCAAGTTTGAAAACTAACACATAGATAATCAAATATTTATAAATTGATACTTATTCAATTTTAATATCTTCATCTCTTTAAAAGAAATTATAAATTATTTCAATGTTTGAAGAAACAAAAAGAAAGTACAAAAATAAGCATTAATTAAGCATTAATCATTTGAAGTACAGCGGCGCCATCTATTAACAGTATAATGTAATGTTGTCGTTGTTGTAGACCTTTAGTTCCTACATGCTTAATTTTTTCATTTCAATCAGGTTTTACGCTAGATGGCGTCATTTCTCGCTTCACACGATTTTATTTCTGTACTTCCTATGCACTTTTGCAGCAGACTTTACAGTAGTGGTACATAGGCGGACTTAATGCAACAAGGCATTCTCTACCAGTCAACCCTTGGACACTGTGGTAGGTTTGCACAATAAACAAATAACAGATACTTCAAACAGAAAAAATAAAATAAATAATAAGTTATTTATAATAATAATTTTATTATTATAAATAACTTATTATTTAAACTAATAAATACTATGAAAAATATCAAATAATAATTCTGACGAAGACCAAACTAAGGTTGAGAGGACTTCAAGTAAGTATTATCCCTCCGTGAAATCGTGAGATTCAAAATTCGAAATAAATTCTAAATTCAAATATTTTTATTTCACATAGGCCTACATGGGCACTAACAAAACGTCAGAAGCCAGATATTAAGCAACCTGAAACGATTCTAAACGAACACACAACACACTTACCTAAAGTACCGTGTTAATTACACGAAACACTTCATCCTTCTGTTTCTACGGAACCATTACTGCCTTTAACTGTTGAAAAATAGTATCGTCTCACTGAAACCCGATGCTATAATGCGGAGCTAACAAACAATACGTTCCTGCCAGCGGCTTCGCCCGCGATATTGTAGAAAATATGTATGCCTTTGTCACTCAGTTTTAAATTGGCATTCTAATATAGGAAGATTTTTTAAAATCTGTCCTGTAGTTTTTAAGTTTATTTATTAACAAAATTTAAAAAAAAATCTCTGCACAATATTAGTAAATAATAATAATAATTATAAAATCAATTATTTATAAAACTAGCTTGAACCTGTGCTTCAGGCTAGAAAATGCTTTGAAACACCCTTCCCTTCCCATCCCTTTTATACTATAAAATAATTCCTTTAGTTTAAGTTTACCTAATTAATAATAATTTGTTTATTTGTACTACAATTGAAATAATATCTAATTAATTTTACCTCTTACAAAAAATTGCAAGTCATTATGTTATGATTAAATATGTTAAGCAACTATTATATATTATATAACCATTATAAGAACTTTTATAACCATATATACTTATCTGCAAATAAATCTTTTGACTTTGACTTTAACAAAATAATAAATTAACATTAAATATGACTATAATAAAAGCTTGCCTAAAAAAGATACCGCGTGTTTTATTTACGAACCGCATGTAGATCTTCTATTCTATCTGCTACAATAGCATTCATTCTCAGCTCCATTTTGCCGAAATCGCACCTGTTTCATTAGCATAGCATAGTCGGCCTTATAATGTTCCCACTGTTGGGACTCAGGCCTCCTCTCTCTAGGAGAGGGAATGGGCCGTAATCCACCACGCGGGCCCAGTGCGGGTTGGTGGATGTCACATGTCTTCGAATTTTAGGTTCTAGGACATGCCGGTTTCTTCACGATGTTTTCCTTCACCGTTTTGAGAGCAGCGGTGATGAAATAAATTACACAAAGTAATGCGCCTGGCTGGGTTTGAACCCTCGACCTACAACTCGTAAGTCGGGGCCGTTACCGCTCGGCCACCACTGCTCTCTGTCCTGTTTCATTGATTCCACATATTGCCAAGTTATGTTAATACTTGAGATACAAAACTACACCAATTTTACATCAGAATATTCACTAAGAATCAATTTGAGTTATTAAAACAGCCACTGAATTTTACTCGAAAAAAAATGCGCTAAAACTTCCTTTGTACTTTAGTGTTGTATAGAGATTTAATAAATAACTTAACGTAATAGCGAAACTGACCAAAAAAACTTAAGTGCTTCAAGTGACACACAATATAATAAAAAGCTAAGAGAGAACGTGAAGGAATGCATTCCGTTTAAGATGATAACTAAGATATCTAGATTCTAGAGCAAGGCCAAGACTTATAGTAGGTAAGTTTTTTTTTGCATAAACCGACTAAAGCGAAGTAAACAAGATCATGACTAAAATAATCGGCACAACATCATTTTTTTGCCGAAAGACGTCCACTGTTGGACATAGGCCTACTCCAAGTGTTGCCACTACGACCGTCTTGTGCTTCTCGCATCCATTGGATTCCCGTGACCCTCACCAACACACGACACCGTCGCCACTGCAGAACCTTTCGGCCCTATCGATTATTTATATTTTGGCCGTTCCTCACAAAACACTTCTTCTTCTTCTTCTGCCTCGCCTTTGTCCCGTCACGCGGGGTCGGTTTTCCCAATCATGCGACGCCATTTATATTTATCTCGAACATCTTGTTCGTGAAGTCTCAATACTCTCATGTCTTTCTGGACATTTGACAGCCAGGTTGTTTGGGGCCTTCCTCTTCTCCTCTTTCTTGTTGCGATGGAGAGGCACTTTTTAATCACGTGATCGTCTGGTCTTCTCATAACGTGACCGTACCTTCGCAATCTAGCCTCCCAAATTTTATGAATTATAGGGGCCACCCCGAAGCTCCCCCTCACATGCTCATTACGTACTTTGTCTTTAAGAGTAACTTCACCCGACCAGCCCCCCTAGCCAAGTTACAATCGTATCGTTCGCGCCGAACGCCTCGAGTAGGCCACGCCTCCGATTCCTTTGTTCTGACGTCATCTCAACGCTCAGTCACGTGGTCAGAACAAATGAATCGGAGGCGTGGTCTACTCGAGGCGTTCGGCGCGAACGAAACGATTGTAACTTGGCTAGGGGGGCAGCGCAGCATACTCATCATCAAACAAATAACAAAATACATATTTCTCAAAACATAAAACATAATTATACATTGCAAAAAATATCTCAAATCAAATATTACGTTTGTCTTTAATTTTCGTTAATTGTATGTGATTACTTACATAGACGTTTAAATAAATAACAACAGTCTAGCATTAATGAATGGTTAAGGTCGAAACACAAGTACAATCATGGCCACGGTCTTTTCGGAAATTGCAACTTTGCAAGTGTCGGAAGTAATTCACGTATGTTTGCATAAGAATTATCCACCTTACACGAACATGAATATTTATTTAGAGGTATATTTAATCGCATAGTCAAGATAGTATATACAATATATATCTATGCCATGACGGGTTAAAGTTTCAAGCGAGCGTGCGAGAAAGAGGGACGGCACCCCCTTAACGGTTCGTTCAGGTCGTCAAATATATCACGTTAAGAGGGCTCTTTTTCACTCGCCTATCGTCAACATCGAGCATGGTTTAAAAGCTTGTTACTTCATCTGACGCAATCCAACGCGATGTTTGACGAAAAGGCAACGCGAAAAAAAAGAGATAACGCCCGAAAACCCTTAAAAGTTATTGCAAAAATTTTCGTCATTTAGAATCTTGATTAAATTTGCAAGGCTTCTATTATTATACTTTTATGACTTTTTAAATTTTTGAGTAAATTATGAAGTGTCAAAGTTCATGCAAAATAGCAGATTTTCAAAAGTCTTTACTGGATTAGTTTTACACTAATTTATAAATTGATTTCAATAGAAGCCTAGATAATATCCACAAGATACTGTGTTTCCAAAATATCAAAAATGTGTAATAACGTCATAATCGCGTAAGAGCGGTTGTATGAAAAACAGTGAAAATGTATGTCGAGTTGCATCCCCTTAAGAACTCGTGGTAGAGCCTCAAGGTCGAATCGACGGCGGTTTGTGTTCCACGCGGGCCAAGCAGGGTCGAAGCCTACTGGGGCCACGGGTACTGTGAAAGCGAAACCCGGGGCCCTGGGATGAAGACAAAGAAGGAACAGGAGTAATAATAATAATATTCCACAACTATCACACAACGCCGTCTAGTCCCAAGCTAAGCAGAGCTTGTGTTATGGGTACAAGACAACTGATAAACATACTTATATATTTCTAAATACATACATATATAGATAAATTACACCCAGACACAGAACAAATGATCGTGCTTATCACACAAACATTTGTCCTGGGTGGGAATCGAACCCACGACCTCCGGCATAGCAGTCAGGGCCACTAACCACTAGACCAACAGGCCAGTCTAAAAGGAGTGGGTTTTTGGTCAGTAAAAGTCTGACACTATCATTCTCCCGCTCCGCCCAAAAACCGCGCCAGTTCTGTTAGGATTTATACGAGGCTAATCACAGAGCTATAGTTACCTACAGGTTGCCAAATCCTGGTCAGAAAAAAACAATTGAGTACATCGACACAAAAGTAAGGCGAAGAACGTTCCAATTCGATTCTCGTCAGTAACCACTTTAGGGCCTGTGCACACCACGTTTTTATAACGCGCCGTTGACGCGCGTTTGTAGCGATACAGACGCGACTCACACGCAGCGCTGCCTGTAGACCTGCACGTATCTAAAACGCGCGTCAACGGCTCGTTTAAAAAACGTGGTGTGCAAGAGGCCCATCGATTCCGTAACCTGCAGGAAGTCTAAATATACACCCTTCAAATAGCTCCCTTTAGAACTTTGCTTTTTTTATTATTAGTATACATACTAGTGCTTGACTGCGATCCCACCTGATGGTAAGCAGAGATGCAATCGTTGATGGTGAAGTGACAAATTGTTCCAGTCCTTCGATATATGCGGTATAAATGTTAGTTATGACACAAATCATTTAAGAGTAATATTTAAGATAATTTAAATATTTATCAAGCGTTTAGGGCCGTCCTTAAGATTGTCTATTGTCTTTAATCATGAACAGATCATTTTTTCTGCATAATCTGATGAATAATTAAAAGAAAAATATGTTAATTCCGTTGCCTTGTTTGGTACAGCGAAGGATTATGCGTAACAAAACAGTTGATTGCCTAGTAATGAATTAATTGAAGCCCAGGGTTAATTAAATTAACGCGTGGTCGCATAAATCATCTAATAACTTCTCTCGCCTTCACCCAGAGATGGAGCGAGATTAGATAGATTAGATTAGATTAGAGTGTTAGATTTTTATTGACTTAAATCCACCTGTGTCCTTCAATTGTCTTTTGCGTTCCAGGACCACAGTATCTTATTCAAAAAATCTCGTGGCCCTAGCGGGTATTGGCTCTACTGGGCCCCCTAGGGTTTTGCGGACATCTCTTTAAGGCGCGCGTAGAACACCACGCGCCGTCGACGACTAAGGCCCCTCGCCCACGGCGACTTTTTGTAGCGATGCTGTCGCGCGTTTCGTAAGCGCGCGACAGCAACGCTACTAACGCGCTTTAGTCACATTTGCAAGCACTATAGAAAAGATGCCATTGCGCTACTAACGCGCTACAGCATCGCGACTGTATCGATGCGAACACGCTACAGCATCGCTAGAAAAAGTGGCCGTGGGCGAGGGGCCTAAGGTTCGATCCTTACCGGACAGCAGGATGCGAGCCCGCGCCTATGGTAGCCGGAGATCGTCCTGCGACTCCCAACGCCCAGGGTGACCTGTGGCGGCTGGGGCGTGTGGACGTCCGTTCCCTTACGTTTGCGATCATATTGCGATAGCATTACTGCTTCGCAGAATGAGGCGGCCGTTTCCCATTTCCTCTTACTCCGGACCATGACCTGAACCAGGGCCGACGTGAGAGGTCTAAATCCTATATAGTAAGTCAGTTCTGCTACCTTACGACGGTCCAAAGAGACCTCAAAGAAGCTCATCTCGACACCGATATGGCACAAAATCGTGCACAATGGAAAACGAAGACACAGAGGGCCGACTCTAAATAAACTGGGATAAGGTCTAGCCAGAAGAAGAGAAGAAGAGTTCTGCCACTATAGTTGATATTTTTTTCCGTTGCTGACTATTTTTTTTTTAGGGTTCCGTACCTACCTTAAAAGGAAAAAACGGTACTCTTATAGGATCACTTTGTTGTCCGTCCGTCTGTCTGTCTGTCTGACAAGACCCTTTATCTCGAGAAAGACTGGACGTATCGAGTTGAAATTAAAACCATTTACTGAAGTCTGCGGTCCCTTGAAGCTGTGAAATAATCAAACTACTAAGTTAACGAAAAAAAACATATGGTCGTTTATGTCGCAAAAAAACGTATATTTCGACACTCAAGGGAACCAAAAAAAAAAAATTCTAGAGTACTTCCTGTTGACCCTGAATTCTGAAATTTTGCATAAAGCAAGGCCTTATAACACAAATATAGAAATAAATCTGAAAACAGTTTTTTTTTTTTGCGTTTTGTAAAAAACTTCGAGACCAATCAGGAATTAAACTCTTTACATAGGTAAGTTTATGCGGAACCCTCAGGGCGCGAGTCCGACTCGCACTTGCCCAGTTTTTAATTCCTATGGAGGCTCGTGTTTGACCACACTTCTCATATCTCTCCTAATGGCAACTCAATAGTACAAATAAGTTTTTTACTATTCATAGCCTCGCGTTTGATCAATTATCTCTCCTGGTGGTATATGATGATGTGGTCGACGAAAGAGCACGTTTTCCCAGAAGTAACCTATTCACTCTTAAGAAGAGCCCCAGGTTGTAGCTATCAGGAAACACAGACTCTTTTTTTTAATTAAAGCTAGCGCGCTAACTAGGCTAGTGTGCCTCACCATCAATGATTGCATCATTGCTTACCATCAGGTGGGATCGCAGTCAAGCACTGGTTTATATAAATAAATAAATAAATATTATATAAACTAGTGCTTGACTACGTAAGCAGTGAGGCAATCGTTGATGGTGAAGCGCACTAGTTTATAAATAGCCTATTCACTCTCACTATTTCACTCCCGTAGGGAAGTCCACTCTTAATTCTATACATTTCTAGATTGGAAAGAAGTTTCCTTCAAAGCAACTTAAACTTAATAAACTCGTGAAAAGCACACTAAGGACGTAATTCACCAATAAAACTAATCACGTTTTAACGTTTGGCTCGCATAATCGCGTTTAGCCGCTGTCACTAGTGTCACTTGTAAAAATACAACAAAAGAAATATACAGACAAGTGACACTAGTGACAGCGGCTAAACGCGATTATGCGTGCCAAACGTTAAAACGCGATTAGTTTTATTGGTGAATTCCGCCCTAAGAAGGTGCCTTTATAAACCCTAAACTGATTTTCGATGACAAAGTAGGTATATTATTCCTTTTTAATGAAGTTTGACTTACGAAAAGTTAATTAAAACTCAACCCGCGCCCGTAATATGCGGCTAGCTACATTTAATTAATTAATGAAACTACAGGTAGACTGGGGAAACAGTTTCGTTTGATTTAATTTTTTGAGGTTGGATTTCATGAAATGACTTCTTTCGCTCTAGGGTGGGGCGAGAGGGCGTATTATACTTTTACTGACTATACAGCTGCGCGTGACCAATGGATTAATACGCTTTCCGAGGCACGGCGAGTCTTGGTATGATAAGATGGTTACCCATCCGCAGACCGATCTCGGCAAGTGTTGCTGGCGGCCCACGCTGAAACCAGTGCTGTAGACTCGTCACATTATACATAGGGACACGGCATTATACTGAGCGTTCGGCCCTTTTGCCGCGGATGTGAAGCCCTATAGAATGACTATTATAATTGTAAGCTAACCTTAAAATTGCGATATTTCCCACTAATAATATTGCTTTTGTTTCTTTCTTTCATTCCTTCTTTCTTTCATTCTTTCTTTCTTTTCTTCTTTCTTTTTTCTTGCTTTCTTTTTCACTTTTTTTATTGATATAAACTAGTGCATGATTGCGATCCCACCTGATGTTAAGCAGTGATGCAATCATTGATGGTGAAGTGTACTAGTTTATTAAGAGCCTATTCACTCTCGCCTTGAAGACACAATTTAAAAATTATAATCGGACGGGAAGACCATAGCATAAGCATAGCATAATCAGCCTTTTAATGTTCCCACTGCTGGGACTCAGGCCTCCTCTCTCTAGGAGAGGGAATGGGCCATAATCCACCAGGCGGGCCCAGTGCGGATTGGTGAATGTCACATGCCTTTGAATTTTTTATTCTAGGACCTGCCGGTTTCCTCACGATGTTTTCCTTCACCGTTTTGAGAGCAGTGGTAATGAAATAAATTATACAAAGTAATGCGCCTGGCTGGGTCTGAACCCGCGACCTACAACTCGTAAGTCGGGGTCGTTACCACTTGGCCACCACTGCTCTTCAATCTTGCACTTTGTTGACTGTTGTTATTCTAGCGATTTCAAGTTCAACTTAAAAAGGTAAAATAGATTAGAAGACCTAAATTGTTTTTTTTTCAATTCATCAAAGCCTAAGGCTGCACGACTACGCTCTGCCTGATCCATATTATGAACTAAAACCTTGATTACTCGCAAACAATGAACTTAAGCGATCTCACTGAAAAGAAATATAAACATCACTGGCGCCGAAATAATTGTGAATGCGTGACATTTACTCATCCATGAAATTGATACATTTTAACTAACCATGCATTTTGCGAAGGACAAAACATAAAACAGTTGTAGGACTTTAAACAATATCAGAAAAAAAAAACATTGAGGTCAACAATTATTGGGTTGATCACACAAATACAATAGAGACATCAGTAAATGGTACTGCGGCTGAATTAACTGATAATATCAAAGAATATACAAAAAATATGAAACGGCTCAATTAATAATGACGCACAGAAAGAGGTCTACTGAGCGTTTTTTTTTTTTGTAGGTGGGAAAATCATCCAATGATATCCCCCGCTCTTGGGAGGAGCGACAGGGCGTGTTAGACTGTTACTGACTAAAAACCCACTCCTGTTCCTTCGTTGCCTTTCGTACCAGGGCCAAGTCTTCCTTGGCCCCAGTAGGCTTCGACCCTGCTGAGTCCCTACGGTTTGCTTACATCTCTTTGAGGCGCGCGTGAAACAGTACACGTCGTCGACGACTTGGGCTCGGTCCGGACGGTTACCGGACGGTCGGACGGCTAATGTGCCGTTCCCTCTCGTGTGCGGCCGCCTCCTTTGCTAGCATTACTGCTTCACAGAACGAGGTGACCGCCTGCCACTCTTCCTCGCTCCGGACCATGGCCTGCACCAAGGCCCGGCGCGAGAGTTCGCTGCCGCCGATCGATGCCACGAGGACACGGCGGTGCTCTGTCCAGGCAGGGCACACCTCCACCTTATGTTCTCCACCGTGTCCCCCGGGCGGTCCACACTATGGTGACCACCGAGCGTTTCTTCCGCACGAATTCCAGATTGGCCACTGCAGTTTATTTAAAACTTTATGCACTAATGAAACACTGTACAAAGGCGGACTTAATGCCTTAGGCATTTTCTACCAGTCGACCTTAGGTTGGAGCAGAGACATAACATGGCAACTTAAAAGACAGCAGCAGGTGCAGTTCATGTCTAGATAGCAAGGTTCTGCTGCAAAATAAATGCAGATTAACATGACGTCATCAAATAACTTTTCCTGTCCAGGGGGGCTATTGGCTAACTTTTTCTATAACAGTTGACAACTAGCATTCGTTGCACACTAAACTTAGTTGTCAACTGACAATTTCATAAAATTGGTATTCCGTATCACACAAGTGACTAACAAACTACGGTGGAAATGTGGTGAATTATAAAAATTTACGGTGCCTATTGTGACCACTCTAAAATTTTATCGACTATTATACAGCTTCAAAGGCTTACACAATCGCAATTTTAAAAGTATCGATACAATAACATCTGTCAAAACGTTTTACGGTGGCTATCAAAGGCACCAGTGGCTAATGACGTCACTGCAGTTGGTCACTGAAGATAGGCAATACGTAACTAGCTGTTTGACAGTTTAATGATGCACATTGTTAACAAGTGATTATCACTTGAACTGTCAACAGAGTTACGCAATCTTCGTCCTGCCTGGTCCGGCCTGGACGAAGTGAGAAGTAGTACCAGCCTCAGTCGTCAGCTGCCTTTTACGTTCCAAGGCCGCATTATCACTTTCTAACGATCCCGCAAATTTAGATGACCTAGAAGTCTTACTTAGAGAACGCAGCATGCTAATTCTGATTCAGAATTCTTCCGTCGTATTTCTGCGATCACTTTGATGACATTCGGCCGGCATTGTAATTCCATTGAATTTCAACACAATGCTCGGTATTTCGTAATCAGTTGGTAGGCCGTTTTCTAGTAAATACCTACACAATGCAATAATAAGATTTTTGGAAACGTTGAGTGAAATATCAAACAACAACAATGATGACTTTGAGGTAAAAAAGAAATTAAGTACGTCTCATGTCGTTGTCGCCATTTTTTTTATGACTGTCCTCTCTCCGGTCAACCTATGAGGTGGTCGTCTGCTTAACCGGATTTGCCTGAGTTGGCCTTAATAAATTAGAGCCTCCAGCCAGGACTTACAAAAACTTAAAACTAAGCAACCGCTAAGGGCACGCACCCCCTGTGGGTACGGACCTCGGCTTAAGGCATCGCTGGGGGAGGACAGGGACAGGTGGGATCCAACATAGATTACTATTTAGGGAATAATTTAAAACTGCAGGCTCGCCATCGCGGGCTGGTTCGAGCAAAGGACGACGGGCCTCGGCTACGAGTTAACGTGTTAACCCAAACACGTTAACATAAACTTTAATATGTATTAAAACTACACCATCAACGATTGCATCACTACTTACCATCAGGTGGAATCGCAGTCAAGCACTAATTTATAACTTTAAAAAAAAAGGAAACCTGTGATCCCAGAACACCAAGAGCAATTAAGGACACAGGTTTGAGTCAGTAAGTTTGACACGCCCTACCGATCCACCCTAGAGTGGAAGAAGTCATTGGATGATTACCCATCTAAAAAAAAAACAGTACTAAACAAATTAAGACAGGCCTGTTGGTCTAGTGGTTAGTGGCCCTGATTCTGCTATGCCGGAGGTCGTGGGTTCGATTCCCACTCAGGAGAAATGTTTGTGTGATGAGCTAAGAGATAAATTACGCCCAAACACAGAATGCTGAAATGCTTACTATAACTGTACATCTATAATAAACGTAATTTATCTATAAGTATGTTTATCAGTTGTCTAGTACTCATAACACAAGCTCTGCTTAGCTTGAGACTAGACGGCGTTGTGTGATAGTTGTGGAATATATTATTATTATAAATTATGTCATCAGAAAAAATTAAGTAACTAATTGTGGTCTAACCGACACTAAATAAAATGAGAATATTAGCTCAAACACTATAAAAAACGATTCGTGTTATTTAGCAAATATGTAGGCCAATAACAATAATATTTCTTACCTAATCCGTACAGATATTAATGATGTAAGCAGTATAATGGGTACAAAGACACCTTTTATGTCACCTTAGTATGCACCTTGAAGCAGACAAGCTTACGACAAATTTGAATTAAAAGTCAATATCAATTAAAATTGTTATTTAATTGTACGACGTCAACATTCTTGAGCAATTAAAATAGGATATATATAGGGTGACTGGCAATTAGTGTACGAAACTTACACACGTGATTGTGCTCATGATAACAAACAATTTTTATTATGGGAGCAAAGCCGAAATCGCGAAAAAAATATCAGCTGTTCAGTACATTAGGCAAACATAAATCTACTGAACAGCTGATTTTATTCGCGATTTCACGTTTGTTCCCACAAACGTGAAATTGCGAAAAAAAATCAGCATTAAGGGATTAATAAAAGTTGTTGGTTATCATGAGCACAATCACGTGTTTAAGTATCGTACACTAATTACCAGTCACCCGATATACTCGTATATGATCATTCAATACAATTTATTGAAGTATTTTTTTTAATAATCGCTCAAATTATGAGAGGAAAATTACTTTGCTAAGTTTTAGTTTCAGTTATTAACATAACATAACACAATCAGCCAAAATTATGTTCCCACTGCTGAGACTCAGGCCTTTTCGCTAGCAAAAGAAATAGGTCGCATTCCATCTCGCGGGCCTAGTGCAGGTTGAGAGAGGGAAGAAATAAAAATTCTTGGGTCAATAACACAGACAAGAGTAGCCCACAGAATAAGTATGCTGCAGAGACATTAGAACAGCCACTTTAGCCACAGAATCAATGTCCGTTGGGGATGCCGCATTCTTATGTGTAGACCGTAACAAATTGAAATGCAAGAAAAGTGTTAATAGTTATATAAATCGTCGAAAATTAATGCCTTCTAGGATGTTATTACTGTAAATTTTAATGAAGATAGAAAAAGTTTGGTTAAAAAAAAAGTTTGGATTAACTAAAATAAAATAATATAAAAAAGACACGTACGAAGCCAAATAGGCTCCTATCCAGCACGAGCACATGATGTGATATATAAAAAAAAATAACGCGGCGTGAGGTGCCACGGGCACGCTTACGGAACATAGACTAAAATATAATGTACTTATAATTTGTTAGTTCTAAATTTGCGCTTTGTTCCGCCAAATAAAATATTTTTCTTTCTTTCTTTCAAATAAATACATTAGAAAAAAAAATTAGAATAAACGACTTAAATAATAAACCTTTGTACAATTTTTATAATAATGTATCTTTCGTATTTATCTGTGTACATAAATTATAAAATAAATTAATCGACTATTTCAACTTCCTTTCTATCCGGTGTTACAAATCTCAGTTGCAAAGTTATTACCTCCTAAATTATCTATCTCAACATTATGCAAGGATACTATATCGTGTAAACCTACGTCGTTGCATATTCCCAGGTATACGAGATGATTTCTTGGTAATGAGAGCAAAAACAGAGTCCAATCAGAAGGTTATATTACTGATGGGGGTACATCTTACGTATGGGAAGCGGGGTGGAATGTGTCTGCGAATAATGAGACTCACTTATACCAATATGTACGTGCAGCTAATGTTTTCCATCAGCAAGTTCATGTCAGAAGTTAGGTTCAAAACCAAAGAACGTTCTACATAATAGGGGTCTGGTTTTTGTCAAAGTTTTAAGTATATTTGGGCTGAATTATGTAGTATTAGCAGCCATCTACAAATAAATCACCAGAAGCTAAAGACGCTGTCAATGGAACTAAAATCTCCAGTAATCGTCGTTAATCAAAAGTAGGCAGGAATCCACCAAACCGCACTGGGCCCACATGGATTACGGCCCATTCCCCCTCCTAGAGAGAAGGCTTCGTAAAAAATTACATATATTTTTCTGACTCTGTATAGTGCAGTGGATCATACCTTTAGATTAGCTCCTGTAATCCCCAGTTGATGAGCTGTCACAGCCACGCTGACCTGACGCATACCTATGAGTACTTGCATCAGAATGACGAAACTCATTAGTTTGCGAACTCTTCGATTGACGTAAAACTCCATGAAATTAATGCAAACGCGGAAGCTTGTTTGTATTGCAAATAATTAACGTTTTCGAAGACTACACGTTAACTCAAGTCCAAGGTCGTAGGTGAAGGTTGTCGGAAGAATTTGACTCTGTACAAAAAAGTAAATGAAAGCTGCTTCGGGCATCTTAGAACGACTGTATATTCGTGCAATTTTTTTTTTTTTGTTTATTATTGTATTTCTCTTCTTTCTTTACTATTCACCTCATAAAAACACAGGAGAAACATTTATAAAAAAACCATTGTACAATGAGCGGTCTTATCATACATGTTAATTTCTTTTTTTTTTAAGAATGTTAAACGAAGCTATCGAATGGTTTAACTATTTGTCTGCTGCTGTCTTCCCGTTCGATTGTGCTTTAGGTGTCTTTAACGCTAGAGTGAATATTATAGGCTCTTAATAAACTAACGCGCCTCACCATCAACGATTGCATCACTGCTTACCATCAGGTGCTATCGCAGTCAAGCAGTATTTTATATTATTAAAAAAAAATTAACAATATTCGTTAAACTTCGTATCAAAAGTAGATACAGTAAAACATTAAGAGTACATGCCCCGGTTCAGAACAGGAGGCATACGTTGGAACCCCGCAGGACCCTCACCTCTGCACTTAGGAGGCCTTAATGAATGCCACTGATGCCATCTATTGGGCCCGAACAACGTTAGAAATTTACCATCAACTCGAAAAGAAAAAGAAGATAGAAAAACGTACATAAAAAGTTCTTAAAAACTAATCTGCTCAATCCAAACTCAAACTCAACTAAAAGACAAATTTTCTCCCAGCCTGCAATATCTATAATTAGTTTCCAAGAGCTCTGCGCAGCCGCCACAATGGCGGATAAAGACACGCGACGTCAAATTCACTTAATCACGTCATTGTTACCATCTAGGTCATTGTTATGTTTTTATTATCCGAAAATAAGACTCTCTGACAGGTTAATGGCGGATCCTAAAATATGCCTGACTTGTTTGTAGCTATTTTTAGGGTCGGTTCTTCGACAATGGTTTTAAATGGCTCGTTCAATTTTTCTGTCAAATCTGATGATGACGGCTTTGTGATTCGCTGTTTTGTTGTTAGTTTGGTTTGACGATTATCATGATTAGAGTAACTGATGATCACACTCCCTACGCGACAGCCCTTCTTTGTATCTTTAAGGGTCGCCGCACACGGGCCACCAGCCACAACCACAAAACGCCGCCACCGGCATATTTCCTGTAGGTTTCATACATATATAAAATTATATGGATTCGCCGCACACGGTTGACGCCGGTGGCCACCACACGCTTCAAATCACCGCTGCTCGCATCTTGTGGCTCGCACTGGCCACTGAACGCCGATATAAAACGCCGTCACACGCCACTCGCGCATTTAAACCTTCTTCGTCAGAGTTCATTATGATTACCCTCCATATACAGATTTACAAGCTTTAACTCTTTATAATTTTAGTATAGATATATATAACCTGGATATTCCTGGATTTATAGGACAATCACGTAAATAATGCACATAATTAAGCTAATTTCAAACGTTCATGTCACACACAACAGTTATTAAAAAACCGGGTAAGTGCGAGTCGGACTCGCGCCCTGAGGGTTCCATACAAACTTACCTATGAAAATAGTTCAATTCCCGAATAAAGTTACAAAGATTTTTTCGAATCGCAAAAAAAAAACATATTTGTGACGTAACTACAAATTTACAATTTGTATTTTGCTTCATGCCAAATTTCAGGATTCTAAGTCAACGGGACGTACCCTATGAATTTTGATACCCTTGAGAGTGTCGAAATACACGCTTTTTGCGACATAAACGGCCGTATCTTTTTTTTCGTTAACTTAGAAGTTTGATTTTTTTCGCAGCTTCAAGAGTCCGCAGACCTAAGTATATGGTTTTAATTTCAACTCGATACCTCCACGAGTTCTCGAGATAAAGGGTCTTGACTGACAGACAGACAGACGGACGGACAACAAAGTGATCCTATAAGGATCACTTTGTTGTCAGGTTCCGTTTTTTACTTTTGAGGTACGGAACCCTAAAAAACGGAACACCTCTAAAGTAAGCGTCGTTAGAGCGGCCTTCATGTCTCCTTAGCTTGTCACATAATTCACACGTCGTTTCCGCTGACAGAATATAAGCCTTCTGTACCATTAAAAGCGAAACGGACAAAGACCATGAAGGCTTATTTTTTTTTTATTTCATATAAACTAGTGCTTGACTGCGATCCCACCTGCCTTGCGTTCAAAAATGAGGTTAGGGACGGTCCGACGGCGAGCTACCCATTGCTCATCGTCCGCCCGTGAAAAGCGGTAAGGGTAAGACAGGGTTTTCGAGTAAGTGTATTGAAAAAATAATTTGTCTAACCCTCCTGGTTCATGAAAAAACATGAGCGTTGACTTTTGTGTCTGTGCGGTGGTAGTTGATATAAAAGCACTGGTTGGTTTTGGATAGTTTATTAAAAAGTTCTTCAAATGTTATTTTAAATTTTACGTTAAAATGTTATGTTAAAAGTTTATACTAGATGAATGCACCCGGTCCGTTTGGTGTCTCGTAATGCACTGATGTTAAAGTACGATTATAGTAAATTGCTGCATTAGCGGGTGTTCGGTTGCTTGGACCGAACAGTGTCTGCTCCGCTCTCCGCTGTCTGTACCACATAGACTTACCATTATAACTAATAAAATACCTGCTTCAGGGCGTATTGCAGTTTTTCTTTCAAAATGAGATCGAACTATGTCACGAACGTGATACAGTTTAGACTTATAAGGCCTAATTATTTTAATATGAGGCCATTTACACATGGTGGTGATTAAAATATCTGCACTAGCGCGTTATTGATCTCATCCGGTGTTACACCTTGTAAATATTATGTTAGGTGAGATATTTTGGGCGTGTAGCTTATTTAAAGTTAGTATTATCGAATATTAACTGCGTCTAGCGGCTATGCCCACGTTATGGTAGAAAATTATACCAAGAGATATTCACTCGGGATAAAATGTATTCTATGTGCTATTGCGGATATCATCCAGATACTCGTGTGCCAAATTTCATCAAAATCCGTTCAGCCGTTCGACCGTGAAGAAGTTTTGGAGGTATGCGGAACAGAGAGTAAATTCCCGCAAACCTCTGTTGAAAAGGGAGGATCCTCCGGCCAGACGGGTGTTATGTCTGGTGGGCACCTGCCCGATAGATGATTTCGGGCTGTTCTTTATGTTCTATTCGCGCGGGGAACTTTGATTGCGCGATGCAGGATTAGTTCTTATGTGACGCCATTGATGTCGCTACAAAGTAAAAAACAGACACACACACACACTCATAAACTTTTTCCTTTATAATATTAGTCTGATGGTCAGTTTTAAAGTATCTTGACGCTAGTTAGTAATTCGATTAAAGTTAATTCGCATTTTAATTATTATATTTTTCCCTAGTTTAAAAACTTAGGTACAATGCGTTCCAAATAAGAATAGGATCGATTTTTACGCCATGTTGTGACGTCATAGCTATCAAATCGAAAACCTGGGTAGGGTGAGCAAAACAAGTTTTTTTTTTAATAATATTTCTTTACGAATCATGAACGAGAAAAGTTAAATCAGAACCCAGTTTTTCAATTTTGTTAATCCCTGCGTCACTGTATGAGTAGTGGCAAATGGAAGAAGAAGGTGAATTGTTTCTAACAATGAAAACAAGAAAGAAAATAGTTTTTTTTTTAACCTAATTATGAGTTATTTAGCTAATAACGTTTTAACTTCACCTAGATTTAACTAAGACTCTAATACAAAGCAAAAAAAGCCGTTATTACGAAAAACCGTACTTTTCAATCAACATTTTTGACAGATCGAGCTTATTGAATATCCTTTTCATATTTGGAACGCTTATTATCAGTAATTTCTTGGGTAATTAGCTGTCACGAACAGGCACACCACTTTCCTCTAAATCATACAAATATCTACAGTTTAAAAATGTTTTTTTTTTCGAGAGTGGGAATAACCATTAACGGGTAGGTTTTAAGTGGTGTAAACGCAAGGGGTAACTGACGCAGGCTTGCGGACGGCGAGCAATGGGTGGCTCGCCGTCCGACCGTCCGGTAACCGTCCGGGTCGAGCCCAAGTCGTCGACGGCGCGTGCTGTTCCACGCGCGCCTCAAGGAGATGTCAGCAACTGTAGAGGCCTAGCAGGGTCGAAGCCTACTGGGGCCAAGGGTCTGATTCTGAAAGGAAGACTCGGCCCTGGTACGAAAGGCAACGAAGGAACAGGAGTGGGTTTTTAGTCAGTAAAAGTCTGACACTGTCTCCCGCCCCGCCCAAGGGCGGGGGATGTCATAAGAAGATTTTTCCACCGAAAAAAAAAGGGGGTAACTGAAGAAACACATTCTTTTAGTTATCCTTTTCGGTTCAAAGCCCCGGCAACCCTTTCATACAATCTAGCCAATTTATTTAAATATTAACATTATTTTCTTCTTGTCCACAGAATAATACAAAATGTTTCACGGAGGCATTTTGTCAAAGCTGCAAGGCTTCTACAAGTGGTATGTGCTGGGTCTGGTGTCCATCGGCTACATCTTAGGAGAACTCGGACATTATCTTATTGGTGAGTACCACGATACCATTATCATTGATACTCAAAAGAGAGCGGGATATAGAAGCATACTTTCCACCGTCTGAAGAGACGTGTCGATGTTCAACCACAGAAAAAAACCGAGAAGGACTCGCGCACAGAGGGTTCTGTACAAACTTACCAGTGTAAATAGTTCAATTCCCGAATGGAGTCTCGAAGATTTTTCCGAATCGTACAATAAATTTACTATTTTCAGATTTATTCCTATATCTAACCTTGCTTTACACGATACACTTTTTATGCAACAAAAACGGCCGTCGGGTATCTTTTTTTTTCGTTAGCTTAGAAGTTTAATTTTCTCACAACTTCAAGGGACCGTAGATTTGAGTACCTATATGGTTTTAATTTCAACTCGATACCTCCACGCGTTCCCGAGATAAAGGGTCTTGACAGACAGACAGACAGACGGTACGGGACCCTAAAAAATGCTATTGATAGTCATGTTCAACACTTTTGAAAGGGCCTCCGTCTAGAGTTTCTTTTTCCTCTGGAAGAATTGTTTTTTTTTGTTATTTTTAGGCTCGCGCTTGGCCACTATTTCACCATACGGTAAGCCATGATTTGGTCGACGATGGATCACGCCTGTTTAGAAGTAACCTATTCACTCTTGACTTAATGGACTCCCTGGTTGTAGCTACCAGCAAATACAGAATCCAGCAGGGAATTCCACTACTTAACTGTAGGCACAATTAATGTTTTCCCAAAACGGACTAGCATGAACACAATGTACCGGTGGGATATCACCGTAGTGATCTGATGATAAAACTATAAACTCAGAAATGCTAAAACTGAACACCATAGGCTAGCTCTACAAACTACAGCTGAAGAATTTGTACACATCCTTGATCACTTTGAAATAAAGAAAAACATTTATTTGAGACTCAAACAGTGCAAACTAAAAACAAAATAGAAAATAAAATAAAAATCTCTATCGAATATGTTAAAATAAAAATATACGAGTAACAATAACAACATTAAAAAGAAAAAAAGGACCTACGCGAGGCCAAAAAGACTCTTATCTCAACAAATGATGCGATATTTAAAAAAACTAGGCAAGTGCGAGTCGGATTTGCACATTGATGGTTCCGTACAAACTAAATTATGTAAATAGTTAAATTCCCGAATCGAGTATTTTTTTATGACCTAACTACAAATTTTCAGTTTTAAATTTTTTTCCTATACTTGTGCTATAAGACCTTACTCCATGCCAAATTTCAGGGTTCTAGGTGAACGGGAAGTACCTTATGAATTTCGATTTCCTTAGGAGTGTCAAATTTACGATTTTTGGGACATAAACGGTCGTATCTTTTTATTCGTTAACTTAGAAGTTTAATCTTTTCACCTGAGTATATACTCAGGTGAAAAGATTAAACTTCTAAGTTCGTGGAGGCATCGAGTTGAAATTAAAACCGATGCGTTCTCGAGATAAAGGGTCTTGAGAGACAGACAGACAGACGGACGGACAACAAAGTGATTTACCTATTTATTTATTTGGGATCTCCAACTAAGGATACACAGTAAACACATTATAAATTACAAATAGTACGAGGGGTCCTTTAGCGTGTGCTCCATCGGTTACAGGAGACCACAGCATGCACATAGAACTAGGTGAAAAAATACATATTAAAAATTAGAGTCAAAATACAATTTGAATTAAAATTATACAATTAGAGTCACATAAAAAGGCAATAAATGAAAGATAAATAAAATGTTAACTTATAAAATAACAATTAAAAATTAGAATTAAAATGATACATTACAATATTAGAGTTTATATGATTAGGTAATTAATAAGTACAGGACTAGTCAGAAAAAAAGAAAAACAGGAACAAAGGTATATACATACATCGTTATTTTGAGATCCTATAAGGGTTCCGCTTTTTCTTTTTGAGGTACGGAATCCTTCGAAAATGACTTCGGTTCCCGATGATCACGAAGTCATCGTTAACTAACTACAACTAAAGTTTTAGAAAACATCCAAATGATTATAAGTACAGTTAACTGGCCATGAAATAGAAATATTAGAACAATGTATTTAGCAAATCCAATTCGCTCCTCATCAATTAATCCCCTCTCCAAATACATATTTATAAGTGATCAATTTGTATGAAACAGCGACAAATAAACAGATACTGACAAGTATCAATTTCCATGGCATCTCCATACAGAATGGTAAAAACAAATGTATATATGAATACATACATTTATATACACTGTGTATGGTAAACAAAGCCGTGAACCAATGCGAGAGGTATGAATACTTAATGTCCCGAGGGACCCGATTCGATACACGTTGATCCGGCTGAATTAACTTCTATACAGGGAATGAGATTCTGATATGATATCGGTATTATACGTGTTTCCTGGTAGAGAATGTCATGATATTTTTGCTCTGAATGTTAATACGTTCAAACCAGTAGCTCGTATGTAGACATTTGGAACTTCATGTAGTTACCGGTCGTTTATCAGCGCCCCGTAAACCTTAAGTTTTTTTTCGTGCTGTTAGTATGAACTCTGATACCGCGATGTTTTTTTTTTGGTGCGAAAATCTGCAACTGAAGGACACAGGTGTGGTTTTAGGGCTATATTTCACCGGAACACCATAGCTGAGCGACCAGTCGCCGCTACTAACAAAATGTGTACAGCTCTATAGAGAGTTACACACCTACCCCCCTAGCCAAGTTACAACCGTTTCGTGTCGAATTCCGTTCTCCAATCGGTAACGCCTCGATGTCAGCAATTGTAGAAAACGATAAGTAGCCATGTTGACGCGCCTGAGTCGGCCGCACGTGCAACGATGCCGTTCTACAATAACAAAGGATGTAGCGTTGAACATTGTAGAAATTATAACAATTCCTTCTATCATTTTGAACGATGTGAACTTGGCTACGAATTTTCTATTCGTTTGTTCTGACCACGTGACTTTACGTTGAGACGATGTCATCCTTATACATTTGATTAGTTTTCGACTAGCATTAACGATTGTAGATTATCAACTTGGCTAGGGATGCTGGTGTCCCGCGTGGTTGCGCAACCAATTTGGCGGCGCGACCAGCTCGGACGCGTGCACTTAAGATCCATTTTGATACTGTCTCAGTGTGGTGTAGCAACTCTGGTATCTGTATGGTGTCTAGTTTGGTAACTTACGGACACCATGGCAGCGCAACTGATCGCGCCGCCATGGTGTCCCGTTGAAATATAGCCCTTAGTCAATAAAAGTCTGACACGCCCTCCGGCTCCACCCTAGAGTGGGAGAAGACATTGGATGATTTCCCACTTAAAAAAAAAACCCGTCAGGCATCGGCCCTTGAGCGTAGCCTACATCTAGTTGTGGCCATAGTCACGTAGGCAAGCGATAAATCAATATTAAAAATTATTTAATAGCAAAAGAAAACAATAAATGGATGAATCACTGTATTACTGGGTCATTATGGTCGTGGGAATCAGAAGAAGTCACATTTCATTCATGAAATCGTGATTGTGATACCTTAATATCTGGCAGACATGATTCTTGGGTTCTCTCTACACAATAGGCCACTTTGTGTTGATTCACTTGTCCGATTGAATTCATTATTTTGATGGATGTGGTGGTAATTATCTATCAGATTATTAGGTACTGTTGGGGGTGGAAAGCTCAAATGAAAGGCTTTATGTTCTTCAAGTAGGTATTATTTAGCTTTTAGCTCTTTCATTCTATATTTTACATATAAAATATATATGGACGTTCCTTGACGTCCCCTTTTCTTATTAATTCGCACGTCAATCCTCTAACTAAACTTTTTATTACGTAAACCTTAAAAGTCAGTAGGTGCCACAGTACCTACACTTCACACTAATTTTATAAAGGTGTCTGTATAGTTACAAAATGTAACAATAAACGCACATCCTGTCCTGTTCTAAATCGGCAACTCAACCGATTTCAGCTCTTTTTAAAATAGATACCTAAGTTATTTAAGCATAAAAGCATTATCAGCTTTTTAATTTTCTCACTGCTGGGACCAAGCCCTCCTCTCTAAGAGAGGGAATGAGCCATAATCCACCACGCGGGCCCAATACGGGTTGGTGAATGTCACATGTCTTCGAATTTTAGGTTTTAGGACATGCCAGTTTCCTCTCGATGTTTTCTTTCCCGTTTTAAAAGCAGTGGTGATGAAATAAATTAGACAAAGTAATGCGCCTGGCTGGGTTTGAATCCGCTACCTAAAAACTCGTAAGTCGGGGCCGTTACCACTCGGCCACCACTGCTCTCAAGTCGTCTCCTAAGTTATTTATCCTAAAATATTTCTTAATTATAATAAGATAAAAAAGAAAAACTTATTTTGATAAATTCGTGATAAATATTGATAATATCACTAGAGTTTTTGTGTTCACTAGAGGTTTTGATTCTTTTGCGAGCGTCATAATATGCGCCATAAACGCCTTATCTTTATATTGACTTAAATGTTTGATATTCACTGATTCAAGGCTCCTAAGTATTTGATATTAATCTCAGCTCCACCATAAAGGGTTTTAACACATAGCAAGACAGACAACAAAGTAATCCTATAGACGTCCATTACACTGTCATGCAAGCGTCAATCAAAACCATCAATCATGAATTGATGTTTGAATGACGGAATTTTATCGCCCTACGTTTTTCGTCATATAAACGTCAGTCATCACATTACACGGCAGGTTTTTCGTCAGTCAAAATATTTGACTGTGGCAAAACTGACAGCAAAACCTATCGTGTAATGTACGCCATAAGGATTCTGTTTTTACCGACTGAGGTACGAAACCATAAAAACTGTAGGTACGTGAACTTGTCCTCACGCCTCAACCGCCGCCGGGATTCCGATCCCGATTTCCGGCCACCGTAAGCGCGGGCTTGCGGACGGCGAGCAATGGGTGGCTTGCCGTCCGACCGACCGGTAACCGTCCGGACCGAGCACAAGTCGTCGACGACGCGTGCTGTTCAACGCGCGCCTCAAGGAGATGTCAGCAACTGTAGGGGCCCAGCAGGGTCAAAGCCTACTGGGGCCAAGGGTCTGATTCTGAAAGGAAGACTCGGCCCTGGTACGAAAGGTAACGAAGGAACAGGAGTGGGTTTTTAGTCAGTAAAAGTCTGACACGATGTCATAAGATGATTTTCCCACAGGAAAAAAAAAAACAACATAGACTCCCAATATCAACCCGTATTGATGAGATAGAACAACTAAACCCAGATATTGATATGAGTATCGTTGTTCTATCTCACATTGATCAGAAAGACAAACTTATCACCGACATTGTTTCACAATACAATCACATGTCCCTTCTCAAATACTCTGGTCCTCTCTGCAACAAACACTCGGGTACGTAAGAGGGACCCTTTACTTATTCATAACATAGATACTTCTGAATCAGACCGAACCTGCTCGGGTGCTGTGTCCCACTAACCTAGCCTTCAAACTGTTACACGTTAAATGTCAGATGAGACTTGAGTTAGTTTATATTTAGGACAATCAAACGAATGAAGTTTTGATTTAACTGAATAACTATGTTTTGAGATTTTTTAATCAGAATGTTTATTTGTGAAACATAAGAATGTTCTTAGGTTAATAATATGGGCGCTATGTTTGACCGTGAAGGCATACAAATATTGAAAATAAAAATCATAAAAAAGAAAAAAAAGAACTAACAGATAAATACCTAATATGAATAATTATGGATAATTTTGTTTTATCTGAAAAACTGGGTAAGTGCGAGTCGGTCTCGCGAACTGAGGGTTCCGTACAAACTTACCTATGAAAACAGTTCAATTCCCGAATTGAGTTACGAAGATTTTTCCGAATCGCAATTTTTTTGTTGTAACTATTAATTTACAGTTTTCAGATTATTTCCTATACTTGTGCTATAAGACCTTACTTCATGTCAAATTTCAAATACCTCTACACGTTATCGAGATAAAAGGTCTTGACAGACAGACAAACAGACGGACGGACAACAAAGTAATCCTATAAGGGATCCGTTTTTTCCTTTTGAGGTACGGACACCTAAAAAGAACTACACCTAATAAAAAAAAAATCTAATCACTCCTCTCGCTCTAGATGGAGCGAGAGAGAGGTCAGTCTTTTACTCATTAAAACCCACCTGTGTTCTTTCAGTTGCCTTTTGCATTCCAGGGCAGTGGTAACTCTTTCAAACAATCCTGCAGCCCAAGAAAATGTTAGATGAGGAAGATAGTTCTAATTTCGTTGTAAAAAAAAAACTGGGCTAATGGGAGTCGGACTCGCTCACTGAGGGTTCCGTACCAACTTACCAAAGTAAAAAGTTCAACTCCCGAATGGAAGGAAGATTTTTCCGAATCGCAAAACAAGTATTTCTTTTCTGTGACGTAACAACAAATTTACTGTTTTCAGATTTATTCCCTTTATCTGTGCTATAAGGCCTTGCTTTATGCCAAATTTCAGGATTGTGGTATAGGGTCTTGACAGACAGACAGACAGAAAGACAGACGGACAACAAAGTGATCCTATAAGGGTTCCGTTTTTTTCTTTTGAGGTACGGAACCCTAAAAATAATCTTAGATGGATGGAGGGGAAAATAAATGTTGAATTTAATGTGAGGAATAAAACGTGTTGCGCCGACCACAAAGTAACATGGACAATGGCTTTTTTTGAGGTGGGTCTGACACCCCTTCCCACTCCACCTAAAACGTGAGAAGTTATTTGATGATTTTCCACAAAATAAAAAAGCAACATGGACAAAGACAGCAAAATAATTGGCTGCTAGTCACTAGGGCCCATCGTCGTAGGGGGCCCCTACGACGATGGGCCCTAGTGCAGAGCAGGGCCGATGCCCGCTAGCTAGGACCGCGGAGAATTTCTGAAAAGGAAACCCGTAGTCCCTAGAACGCAAAGGGCAAGTGAAGGACACAGGTGTGGTTTTAGTCAGTAAAGGTCTGACACGCCCTCCCACTCCGCCCTGAGCGCGAGAAGTCATTAGATGATTTCCACACTTAAAAAAAACCAGAGCCCATCGTATCTACGAAAGAATCAATACAAAGGGCAATTGAAGGAACAGGTTAGTTAAAGTCTGACAATCCCTCTCGCCCCACCCAATTTGGAAGCAGATATGATGATTTACCACCCTTAAAATCAGGGAAAAAAATGATGATGATAATATAATAATAACAATATTCTACAACTATTACACAACACCGTCTAGTCCCAAACTAAGCAGAGCTTGTGTTATGAGTACTAAACAACTGATAAAACATACTTATATATTTCTAAATACATACATATTATAGATAAATTACACCCAGACATGGAACAAATGATTGTGCTCATCACACAAACATTTGTTCTGGGTGGGAATCAAACCACGACCTCCAGCATAGGAGTCAGGGCCACTAACCACTAGACCAACAGGCCTGGGCCTCAAGTCTGCTATTACAATAGTGTCAGAATGGTCTATCATTGATTTCATAATTGTTGATTTTGACAAGTTTGGTAATCTACTAATATAATGGCGTCATTATGATTCTCCAATGGTCAACCACTGACACTCCATTGAAAGAAATGACATAGAATGGTAATCTCGTACATATTGACAAATGAATGTCTGACGTATGAGGTAACCTGCTAAAATTTTGACAGTTCCTTTGATCAGTAACCTACCATTAGAAAGCCATTGTACAGTCATTGCTTTGAATAAGCTCGATATTATCATTCTACCACAACTCTAGTACGAGACCATTGACCGATCAATGATCGATCATTATGAATTAGCAGATTACGAAGTTTTGGCAAAATGACAATGGGATAGTGTTGGAATGACGAATTTATAAAAATAGCAGACTTAGGCCCCAGTCAAGAAGATGATGATCTAAAGAAAAACTAAACCAATAGTAGATAATACTTCAACTATCAGACTATCTACCACCAGAAGGCATTTAAATCTAAGTAATATATAAATATCTCGTGTCACGGTGTTTGTGATCGCCTTTATGCGGAACGGCTCGACCGATTTTAATGTTTTTTATAGTACCTATTTTTGTTTCGATTTATATTTGCGTTCGATTTCTTTAAATATTTATATGTATGGCAGAACAACATTTGTCAGTTAATATCTACATTATAAAATTCAACTAATTAAAAAGTTGAATTAATAAAACGCAAGGTTAATTATTAAAATATTAAACTCATAAAATCAAGTCAAGTTTATGTAACTAATTTTAAAGGTATACTCAATATTGTGCAATATTACACAAAAACAAAACAAGATCTATCAACAGTATATAGGGTGATTGGCAATTAGTGTACGATACTTAAACACGTGATTGTGCTCATGATAACCAATAATTTTTATTATGGGAGCAAAGCCGAAATCGCGAAAAAAATATCAGCTGTTCAGTACATTAGGCAAACATAAATGTACTGAACAGCTGATTTTTTTTCGCGATTTCAGGTTTGTTCCCATAGTAAAAGTTGTTGGTTATCATGAGCACAATCACGTGTTTAAGTATCGTACACTAATTACCAGTCACCCTATATAAATAACTTGTAATCTCTTTGCCAGTAATCAGTTGAAAACTGACAAAAAACAGCGTTTCAAATCAGACAATATAAGTGAATTAATCGTAACGTAAGTCATTACCGAGGTCGTTCAAAGTCATTATCATTGGCACAGCGTACGGCCTAGTTCACATGCTGCCAGTGAATCGGTCAAGTGGCCACTAGTTTATGACAGTGTTACACAACGTTTGAACGCTCCATGGAATGTATAAGGCATTTTTTCGATTGATACTGCAGTGATTGGAATAATTGAAGAGATTAATATAGTTTTTTTTTTTTTTTATTCTTGATAGGTTTGCGCTTGACCGCTATCTCACCTGATGGAAAGCGAAGATGCGGTCGACGATGGAGCGCGCTTACCTAGAAGTAACCTATTCACTCTTGACTTAAAGATTCCCGGGTTGTAGCCATCAGGAAAAATAGATAGTTTAGTTTCGGAGAAAAAAGAACGTAATATTATAATGGAGTTATAGGCATGGTTCTTAAATAACTAGCGCAGCTGCTACAAACTTCTGAACATGACAATAGATTGTAGATATTGATATAGACCAATATTTTAAATATTTTTTTTACTTGTAAGTAGGCCTACATGGGTACTTATAAAACGTCAAAAGCTAAGTTTGCACGGTTCTAATTAATAATAATAATAATATTCCACAACTTTCACACAACGCCGTCCAGTCTCAAGCTAAGCAGAGCTTGTGTTACGAGTACTAGAGAACTGATAAACATACTTATATATTTCTAAATACATACATATTATAGATAAATTACACCCAGACACAGAACAAATGATCGTGCTCATCACACAAACATTTGTCCTGGGTGGGAATCGAACCCACGACCTCCGGCATAGCAGTCAGGGCCGCTAACCACTAGACCAACAGGCCAGTTAAATTGATCGAACATTACTTTTTCACAATATAGACAACAGTTGTAATATCTGTAACAATAATACATAAAAGTTGTTTTGTGCCCATAAATTCGCATACAATCTCTCTAAATTAGTAGGTATACCAGTTTAATTTGCAATGAAACAAGCACAAGCTACCGCGACGTTGATTTCTCAATTCAAGTAACATTGCACAACTGGATCAAATCACTTGTGTATTCTGAACAAGACTTTATCTTTAAGGGCGCTATCAAAAAAAAAAAATTGTTCTTTCATACATTCGAAATTCGAACGGCATTGCATATATTGTAGTTTTTTTGCAGTTTTAATTACGGTTATTAAAGATTTATAACTATTTTTTTTTTAGATATATAAAATTTTAATTTCTTAAAGAATAACGTTTATTCTCGTGTAAACCCATAATAGTATGAATGTCAAAAAGTGAAAGTTACAGTTTGAATATGTTTTTTTTTTCTTGATTTTCCACAAATATATCAAAATTCCCAGGACGCTATTAGCTAAACATTTATTTAAGAGATAATATTAGGTATATTTTATTTCGTATGCTTAGTACAGTAGTTTAATCCACGAGTTACGAAAACTGGGCAAGTGCGAGTCAGACTCGCGCACTGAGGGTTCCGTACAAACTTGAAAGGTAATTTAAATAAAAAAAACTACTTCCTAGATCTCGTTCAAACCAATTTTCGGTGGAAGTTTGCATGGTAATGTACATCATATATTTTTTTTTTTTAGTTTATCAATCTCTTATTTTAGAAGTTACAGGAGGGACATTTCACCACATTGGAAGTGTCTCTCGCGCAAACTATTCAGTTTAGAAAAAAATGATATTAAAAACCTCAATATCATTTTTGAAGACCTATCCATAGATACCCCACACGTATGGGTTCGATGAATCGGCCAAGCTGAACGCAAGGCAGAGGCGCACGATCTGCGCATGGAGATGCAACGCCGAGGCGAAACTCCGCTGCCGCGCCAAGTCGCGGCATGGTGGAAAGACTTCCGGCGGGATCTCATGGTGGAATGGCGTCAGTGACTGTCGCAACTCATTACTGGGCACGCCATAATTATGGCGATAAGTCCCCTCTACGAGGAATGGCTGGAAAAACCTCACGGCGTCCTTACCTTCCGCATGACGCAGGTCCTCACCGGACATGGTAAGTTCGGGAGGTTCCTGCATCGGATTCGTGCGGAAGAAACGCCCGGGTTTCACCATTGTGTTGACCACCCGGAGGACACGGTGGAGCATACGGTAGAGGTGTGCCCCGCCTGGGCAGAGCACCACCGTGTCCTCGTGGGGGCGATCGGCGGCAGCAATTTCTCGCGCCGGGCCTTGGTACAGGCCATGGTCCGGAGCAAGGAAGAGTGGCAGGCGGTCACCTCCTTCGGCGAAGCAGTAATGCTAGCAAAGGAGGCGGCCGATCGCGTGAGGCAAAGGTCCTCGCGCCCCAACCGCCGCCGGAATTCCAATCCCGATTTCCGGCCACCGCGGGCCTACGGACGGCGAGCAACGGCTGGTTCGCCATCCGATCGTCCGGTAACCGTCCGAACCGGGCCCAAGTCGTCGACGGCGCGTACTGTTCCACGCGCGCCTCAAGATGTCAGCAACCGTACGGGCCCAGCAGGGTCGAAGCCTACTGGGGCCATGGGTGATGCGAAAGAGATCCCCGGGGCCCTGGAAAAATGGCAAAGAAGGAACAGGAGTGGGTTTTTAGTCAGTAAAAGTCTGACACTATCCCCCGCTCCGCCCAAGAGCAGGGGATATCATTAGATGATTTTCCCACCTAAATAAAAAAAAGTCAAATCAAAATTGAATAAGTTTATTTGTACACAGGTACAATTTAGATGTTACAAAAATATTTAAAGTGTATCCAGTATTTGGCATACAAATAGTAGTGATCATATTTATGTCAACTATGACATTGAAAGGCTTATCAAGAAATTGGATAGTCTCTTATTTTTGTTAGTTTATATCATTTCAGTTTTATTCTTTTTCCGATAATAGATAGGTACCCGAAGATGATCTTAAAAAAGAACATAAAGTATGATTATAGCCTACCATTGAAGTCCGTCTTTCATTGCTCCGTCAACTCCCGTAATCCGCATTGTGGATTACGGCCTATGGTCCACTCTATCTTGCGAAATTATTCGAAAAGGTTACCCTGGTACACTGGTGGATTTAGTCAGTAAAAATCTGACGCACCATTTTGCTGCATCCAGAGCGGGAGCAGTTATTAGATGAAACATGTAACGGAGATATTTTTAATACAAAACATGATTTCAAAGAGTGTCCATGGAGTTTCTTGCACATTCTTCTCCATAGAGATCTACGCTTTGAAATGCGCAATTATCATCATTTTTCTGACAATTCAAAAATGCCTTTAAATGGTTTATTTGAAACTAGCTTTTCCCGTAGCTTCACCCGCGTACATAAAATATAGCCTATGTCACTCAGGAATAAAGCAGCTTTCTATGGGTGAAAAAATTTTAGCAATCAGACCAGTACCTTCACAGATTACATCCTACAAACAAAAAACAAACTTTTACCTCCATAAAATATTAGTATAAATAAACGTTTTGAATCTTCGATTTTTTCCCATTACAATATAAAATAGTTCACTCCGTCTCACAAAAAGGAAGCCTGTATGACCTGAGTCTGAGATTTTGCAATACTTCGGTCACATTGCAAGGAAAGACAGTGGCAACGTCGAAAGGCTCATCGTGACCGGTAAAGTAGATGGAAAAAGGTCTCGCGGGCGCAGCCCAATATGTTGGTCCGATCAGATCCGCCCCGCTCTCGACTCCACAGTATACAAGGCCCTTCACACCACCAGAAACGATGATGAAGCAGGAAGTTCACGACCTTTAGCATTGAGAAATACGACGTAAGGAGGAGGATGACTTGAGTCCCAACAGTGGGAACGTATTGAGCAGACTGTGCTTATGTCATTGATAGACAGCTTCAATTGAAAGGACGTTGTTTACAACCTCTTAGCCTTATTTATGTGTATTTTAAAGTAAATTGTTGCGTGGGAAGGTACTTATACAACTTGTTGGTACTCATGTCAACCAGAATAAACTTAATGTTTCACTCACAACTTTGTACTCCACATGCCAATTTATACAATGGCTGTTAGCTTTTAGTGACCACGTGTTATTTTATGTTTGGGATTTGTAAATGAAACTTGTTTTGTAATATGACTAGCTTGAAAATAGCCAATATAGACTATGTCACTTAGTGATAAAGTAGCTTTCTACTGGTGAAAGTATTATTAGCATAGCATAGCATAGTCGGCCTTATAACGTTCCCACTGTTGGGACTCAGGCCTCCTCTCTAGGAGAGGGAATGGGCCGTAATCCACCACGCGGGCCCAGCGCGGTTTGGTGGATGTCACATGTCTTCGAATTTTTGGTTCTAGGACATGCCGGTTTCCTCACGATGTTTTCCTTCTCCGTTTTGAGAGCAGTTGTGATGAAATAAATTACACAAAGTAATATATGCGCCTGGCTGGGTTTGAACCCGCGACCTACAACTCGTAAGTCGGAGCCGTTACCACACGGCCACCACTGCTCCAAAAGTATGATTAAAATCGTTTAAATTGGTGATAAATTAGTTTATTTTCTTTATATACATATCGTGGCCAGATCATATAAATTGATCAATTCATGAAATGGTCAAGTAAAACTGGCCAGATCGTTTTAAACGTTAAAGTTTGATGATATATCAATCTTCGTTTGGCCTACTTTCTTTAGACCTTTTATTATCATTGAAATCCTACATCAATGATTTGGCCAAACGAGGATTGACATATCATCAAATGTTAACATTTATACGATCTGGCCAGTTTTAGTTGGCCATATCATGAAGTGATCAATTCTAAGATGTAGATATAATTTACATTTAAAAAATACTACTAACTATTTCTAATTACAATAAAACCAAAAAATAATAATAAAAGACCTAAAGTGATTAAAATCGAAGCTTTGGAACACAAAGAACACCTAAAGGAATAAGGGAACTTAATGTCTGACACTCGCCCTCGCTCCACCTAGAGCGAGAGAACTTATTTGAAGATTTCCCAATCCATAAAAAAGGCTAAGTAGATAAATGAGTCTAACCATCCCATTCTCTGGTCCTCAGGTACAACTTCGAAGGTCACAGCTGACGACCTTCACTATGGAGACAAGTCCTGCATGCTGAACCTGAGTCACGTCTCCCTGAGTGACCTGCCTGTTGTCTGCGAGAAGGTCAACTCCAGTGATATGTAAGTACTTATGCTTTTACTTCGTGACGAGCTCTTGGGAGAATAAAAGTAGCTACACGGAGAAGAAGAGAAGAAAAGAAAGAAGAAGGAGGAGGATAAAAAGATATAAGAGGATAGAAGGTTCAAGCGTTGCTTAAACCTTCTAGTTTAAGGCTTATAGTTCTTTGAACATCTGGCCGGAGTTAAATGGACACATACTCATACTGCCGCCTGCGCCTGCTTAGAGCCCCGCTGACCTTTAAATTCATTTTCTTTGCGAAATATTGATTGATTTACATATACTATGTACATTCTGAAGAACACATAACCAGCAATTTTTTTGTGTAAAAATATTTCTAAAGATCAAAGCCGTTTGAAAGGAGTAGGGAAAAAAAGCGAAAAAATATCATGTTCTTAAAAATTTTTTTTTTTTGGTAAATCAAAGTCAAAGTCAAAGTCAAAAAGTTTTTATTTCACATAGGCCTACATGGGCACTTATAAAACGTCAGAAGCTAGTGCAAGGTTCCAAATTGGTCGTTTCCTATGGAGAAGAACCGGCAAGAAACTCCATGGTTACTCTTTTAAAAAAGTGGTTGCTTAGATAGTTGTTTTGTTCATACGAAAAAATCATATGTTGATAATGTTATATATGAATATATAATAATAAAAGAAATCATACGTCAATACGTATGATTTTTAAGCTAAGTCTAAGGCTAAATAAATACTTAGCCTACTCCTCGATAAGGAGGAGGAGGCTAAGTATTATTCGGAGGAGTTACCGAGGAGTAGGCCTCAGAAAATCACTGTTTTATGGCACTGCTCGAGAGCTAGGGCCTTAAGCAACGCTTGCGTATTGAAATTGCTTGATCATACTAGGTCATTGGTCCCAGTTCACATTTTTCCCGGGCACACATTTACTGGAATGATTTATAAATGTGGAGAACTGAAGATTTTTTTCCACCTCGCGGGCTCTATGCGGTATGAAAGATGTCACGTTTTCGAATTTTTGGTTCTAAGACATGCCAGTTTCCAAACGATATTTTCCTTCGCTGTTTTTAAAGCAGCGGTAATGAAATAAATTACGCAAAGTAAAAGCTTAAACCTTTAGCATAAAACTAATGCTATCTAGCCCTCCTAGCCAAGTTACAGCCGTTTCGTATCGAATTCCGTTCTCCAATCTGTAACGCCTCGGTGTCAGCAATTGTAGAAAACGATAAGTTGGTAGCCATGTTGACGCGCCTGAGTCAGCCGCTCGTTCTACAATGTCGTTCTACAATAACAAATGATGTAGCGTTGAACATTGTAGAAACGATAACAATTCATTCTATCATTTTGAACGAATTTTCTATTCGTTTGTTCTGACCACGTGACGTTACGTTGAGAAAACTGACTGTGAGTCGAAAACTAATCAAATGTATGGGAATGACATCACATTCCCATACATTTGATTAGTTTTCGACTAGCGTTAACGATTGCAGATTATTAACTTGGCTAGGGGTGCTGAACTAAACAGTACTTTAAAAGAAAGAAGCATCGAATTATCTTTTTCGAGATAAAGTTAATGATGTGCTACAATATTAACTTGAATTATCTCTTATTACTATCACATTAAGAGCGATCGTAATCACTCTGTTCAATGTGGATTATTTCGAAAAGTAATTTATTTCCCTCGTTCCGTTGAAGAAACTTTTCTGGTCCCATTATACAGTTAGGAGTTTAGGACCAAAAGTTGGACGGCTGTCTACTTAATTAACTTACCTAGTTACTTAATAGTAATTCTTCTTCTAATTAGATTAATCACTTAATTGATGTTCACGATATTTATTAAGGATGTTTAAATGATGGATTAGCCTCTCCCTCTCCATCTGTCTACAAGTACATTACTTGTAGATAGATGGAGAGGGAGAGGCCAAAGAAAATATGGATGGTTTTTGTGAGGAGCGATGTGAAAGAAAAGGGAGTCAGTGATAGCGTGACGGACAGAATGAAAGAAACAAACGCGTTGCACCGATCCCAAGTAACTTGGCCCCTGCATGCCTCCTGGTTCCGTGCTGGAGTCTGTGTTTCCAGATAGCTACAACCTAGGAGTTTTAAGTCAAAATTCGAAATATTTTTATTTCACATGGGCCTAAATGGTAACTTACAAAACGTCAGAAGCTAGTGCATGATTCCAATTGGTCGATTCCTATGGAGAAGAACCAGCAAGAAAGTCTATGATCACTCTTTAAAATAAATTGTTTTACAATATTTCCATGTTAAAATATTATTAGGTATTTTAAGTCAAGAATGAATAGGTTAATTCTAGGCAAGCGTGCTCCATCGTCGACCACATCATCGCTTACCATCAGGTAAGATGGTGGTTAAACGCAAGCCTATCCATAATATTTATTTAATTATTATGTGTATTTAAATTGTTAAATAAATAAAATAAAAAAATAAACATGAGACAAAGGAAAGATGATGAATATTAGTTAAAAATAGGGAGGTAGAGGCAAAAAGGCGACACAACTAAAGTTATATCTATATATATAAAAGGAGAAACTGACCGACTGACATATCAACGCACAGCCGAAACTACTGGGATTAGGAGCGTGAAATTTTGCATAAGGTTTCCTTTTACAACTTAGGCGAGCACTAAGAGAGGATTTTTCGAAATTCACCTCCTAAGGGGATGAAACGGGTGTCCAAAGTTTGTATGGAGAAACTTACTTTGACGCGGGCGGGCGAAGCCGCTGGCAGAATCTAGTATTTATTAATAAAAATAAAAAAAATAATAAATTATGTAAATCTACTAAGGAAGTCATAAAACCTGATAAATCTTGCTGCGCGCCTACTTCAGGTTTTAAATTACATAAAAATGTTTTATTAGTCACAAAGTAGGTACCTACATTATAATTACGAAGGCCACTCATTAGGTGCTGAGAATATTAATTTATATGACAAATTGTCGCCGTGGCCAGGTGGGCAGGAAACCAGCACATATTATGCATTTGCGTGCATACTGTAGCAGCAGTATTGACATAATCGCCATGCATTTGACCATAGCCTTTTTTTGAAGTGGGAAATCATCTAGCAACTGCTTCCTCTCTGGATTTAAGTTTATTTGTGACCCGCTCAGGACAAACAACAAAATAAAAATATAATACCCATAAGTTAACTAAAATAAAATTATATCTAGAAAAAACTCAACAAAAAAAAATTTGCATAATTATATGGTACGACAATTAAAAAAACTGGGCAAGTGCGAGTCCTACTCGTGCCCTGAGGGTTCCGTACAAACTTACCTATGTAAACAGTTCAATTCCGGAATGCAGTCACAGAAGATTTTTCAGAATTGCAAAAAAAAAATTGTGATCTAACAACACAGTTTCCAGATTTATTCGTATATCTGTGCTATAAGACCTTGCTTTATGCCAAATTTTAGGATTCTGGGTCAACGGAAAGTACCCTATGAATTTTGATTTCCTCGAGAGTGTCGAAATATAGATCTGAGTATATGGTTTTAATTACAACTCAATACCTCCACGTGTTCCCGAGATAAAGGGTCTTGACAGACAGACAGACGGACGGACAGCAAAGTGATCCTATAAGGGTTCCGATTTTTTCCTTTTGAGGTACGGAACCCTAAAAATAACACAGCGCTGGTATTCTGTAGGGCCTATGAAACCATGATCACACTCACGGGTCACAGACTGAAGAAAATCTACATTATTAAATACAATGTGTTGTTTTTAATATTCCATAACTCAAGATTTATATTCTCTATGGGAAAATAATACTAAGAGTCCTAGAATATGTGTCAAAAATTCATGGTTTCGAAGATTTCAATCATAATTAATTTAGATCAAAAATGTACACCGTTAAGACAAATCTTTACTTTTGTGACGTAATTACATTGCCAGTCATCGATGAGATCTAAAGTAATATGTAAATAATCAAATGACATTACATGTTTACGCTGTCGTATATATCGAATTACAATATATAATTACAATTAAATATCGAATTACAGTATGGAAAATGAAAACAAAATAAAAAAAGATAATTGAAAAATAATTCATTTGCCAGTTGATTCTTTGATATGTCGGACCTGTACCATGACGTTTAAAGTAAGATTGTTTCATTCTTATTTCCAGTGTGGGTAAGAGATGGCGCTAGACAACATGTATAGCTCTGTCTCTTACCCACACTGAAATAAGAATGAAACAATCTTACTTTGAACGTCATGGTAACCCTAAGTCTCATTCATACCCTAGAGTTACGGGATATAAAAAACACGTTGTATAATATTATAAAGAGGGAAAGTTTGTAAACTATAATTTAAATACACTAACTTTTTTATTTTTTTGTTTTTGTTTGTAGGACGTAATCTCTGAAAGTACTTGTCCGATTGCAATTTTTTTTTTACCGATAGAAAGCTGCTTTATTCCCGAGTGACATAGGCTATATTTTATGTACGCGGACGAAGCCGCGGGCAAAAGCTAGTAAATAATAAAGAAAAAAATAAAATAATAGTGATAATAGCTAAACATTCTTGTTGAACGTGTAACATTGTTTCTTGGATCAGCTTGTTTGGGCGTTTTGTACCATAGTTGTAGATAGCCCCTTAATACATAGACGGGATGGAGTTGCCCTTACCACGAACTAAAAGGCTGTTAGATAAAACGCATAAGGCTACTGCCTACACAAATGTATTAAATAAATAAATATTATTAACCCAAGTTAACTCAGTGGTAACAAGAGTAGGGCGGAATTCATCAAAAAAACTAATCGCGTTTTAACGTTTGGCTCGCATAATCGCGTTTAGCCGCTGTCACTAGTGTCACTTGTCTGTATTTTTCTATTGTTGTATTTTTACAAGTGACACTGATGGCAGAATAGTCGAAACCGGCTCAACAGCCATAAAAAAAAAGTGACACTGTTGACAGCGGCTAAACGCGATTATGCGAGCCAAACGTTAAAACGCGATTAGTTTTATTGGTGAATACCGCCCTTAGTTCACAACAAAAGACAGGTAATTAAATTCGTATGATTTTCATCAAGTTGTGAGACTTGTTAGTCTCACAGAAATGACCTACCTCAAGCTGTAGCTTATCAATCGGTCATCAACATCGGTCCATCTTAGAGATAAAAATCTAAATTATGGTAATTTATTCTAGTACTTAAATGGTATTTTTTACCTTCGTAAGTGTGAATACAAGATAACATACATATTTTATAGTAAAAAAAATGTGACAAGATGAATAGATAATATCATCGAATCAAGGACAGAGTTCTAAATTTGAATATTTTTATTCAATTAAAAATGGGTCAAGACGAACAAGAAGTAAATTATTCATTCCAATTTTAAATATCGATCGGATCCAACTGTCGGACTAATGAAGATCGGTCGGATCCACCGTCACCTTGACACAATAATTTCGTATAAACCGACCCGTCCAAAGCGTTCCTGACAGTTTTACCGAACCTCTCCTTTGTGCGGTTTTTTTAATAATTGAAAGGTAACAATGTGGGAATTACAGAGTTTTTTTTATGGATATTAATTGAGGAAAAGTGTGAAGGAAACATTAAATATTTATTAAGCGTTAATTTAAAACGTGATTGGCTACAATTTTCAAATATTTTTTTTAAAATTCTACTTCCTAATCTATATATATAAAAGGAGAAACTGACTGACTGACATATCAACGCACAGCCGAAACTACTGGGATTAGGAGCGTGAAATTTTGCACAAGGGTTCCTTTTATGACGTAGGTGAGCACTAAGAGAGGATTTTTCAAAATTCACTCCCTAAGGGGATGAAATGGGGATCCAAAGTTTGCAAAGTTTGCATGGAGAAATCAATTTTTACGCGGGCGAAGCCGCTGGCAGAAGCTAGTACTTTATAAGTAAACAAAAAAGTTTGTTTTTGAAAATTTCGATGTTCGCATATATCTCGTCTCAAAAGCTAAACGGATGTATGACTATGTAGATGTCCGGAACATGGTGTAGTTCATGATCCGGCTCAGGAATTAAGATATAGGTAATCACTCTAATATAATATAGGCTAAAGCTTGTGAGTATGTTTTTACTCCTTCACGCTCGAATATGAAGGATTCTGTGTTTTCTGAGCTATATATACCCTGAGGCTGTATAAGTCTGGAGTGAATAGCCAACATCGACCACATCTTCGCTTATCATCAGGTAAGTGAGATAGTGGTAAAGCGCAAGCATATCAATAATATAAAAATACAGCTGAACGGAATCGGTAGACACTTTACAATAAAGGGTCGACCAGACCGTTGCAAACCTACGTCCCAGCAGAGGTGATCTTGCTAGTTTCAATCCGTGTAGACAGCAATTGTAATCCATGACCTTCAACGCCGTGTTTTTCCAACCACAGTGACTGATTTGCGAACGTGTTGGCGCGTGGTTTACATCCATGTAGCCGCAACACAAACCAAGCTCTAACCAAGGTGACCTTGGTTGGAACGCCAGTTTGCAACCGTCTGGTCACCCCTTTATATAGCTTAAACATTAGAATAATATATAGGTATAGGTAGAATATAATTAATAATAGGGAAGTTACTAATTCCTAGCGGGTGAAGCCATTGACGAAGTATTTAAATAATTTTAAAGCAACTGCGTGATTGACTGTGATTCCAATTTAATTGGTAGTTTTTATACCAATCAATAATCGCATAAAATCTATCAATGAATGCACATGCCTTATGCCAATCACAATGTTATGCAATTTATATTAATGACCATTTAACTTGTTTCACAATAATATACAATGTATCAACAGACTAGTATATTGTCACGTGTTGGAATTGCATTCGCAGATGCAAGCTTGTTTAAAATCAAGAATATATTAATATTTCCTCTCCTCCCTTCACTCAAATAATGAAAAGGAAAAGTAAGAGACAAGTTAGACAGCGGCTGCACTCCCTCTCTCACAAAGTGCACCTCATTAACATACGAGGTCTGCACTCAAATCTCGTCGCAGTCCACCACCACCTCGAGACTGAAAAACCAGCTCTCTTCTTCCTTTCGGAGACGCAGATCAGAGGTCCGTCCGACGTGTCGTACCTTTCTTACCCAGGTTTTACCTTGGAGCACAACTTCAAACCACGTGCGGGTGTATGTATGTACGCCCGGGACGACATCTGCTATCGGCGTCTCCGTAACCTTGAGGACTCCAGGTTCTCGACGCTTTGGACTTTGGTGGACACAGGCCTAGATAAAATAATCTACGCTTGTGTCTACCGCTCGCACAGCGGAGATCAAGAGACATCCGGGCTCACACAACATCTGAGTGAGGCGGCGGATGCGGCTCAGCAGCGGTACCCTTCTGCTCAATTGGTGTTACTGGGGGATTTTAATGCCCACCACCAAGAGTGGCTTTTCCCGTACCAGTCCACAGACCACGCTGGGCGAGAGGTGCGAAAGCTAGCGCTAGCATTAAATCTCGCCCAGCTGGTCCAGGGGGCAACGAGGGTGCCGGATGTGGATTCGCACACAGCCAATTGCCTGGACCTTTTGCTGACAACAGATCCAGACCGCTACTCTGTGTCGATATGTTCGCCTTTAGGCAATTCCGACCACTGTCTGGTTAAGTCTGTGTCTGTCTACTCCCCGCCCGATCCCAGCCCTAGAGGCACCCGGCGGGTTTGGCGATACAGGTCAGCAGATTGGGATGGCTTGCGGTCTTTCTTCGCATGCTATCCTTGGCAGCCCACTTGCTTTTCTTCAGATGATGCTTCGTCGTGCGTAGATGCCGTGACGGATGTGTTGCGGCAGGGGATGGAGTACTTCATCCCATTCTCTGACGTAACAATGTCTGGCCAAGCTCGTCCATGGTTTGGCGCCGAATGTGATCGCGCAGACGCGCTTAAGCACGCGGCATATCGAGCTTGGGCTGACGCTCGTACGCGCAAAGCAAGCGACGTGGCTCAGAAGAAGAAGGCCTTTAACAGGGCTGCCAAGTCCTGCAAGAAGGTGTTGCAGAGGTCTCGGTTTGACCACATAAGCAGAATTGGGAGCAAACTTGCTTCATACCCCGCAGGTAGTAAAGCGTTTTGGTCCCTGGCTAAGTCGGTTGAATCGAACTTCTGCCGTCCCTCACTTCCGCCATTGCTGAAACCCGATGGGTCGCTGGCTCACACCGCTGAGGAGAAAGCAAACTTGTTTGCCTCTCTTTTTGCGGAATCTTCTCGTCTGAATTCTGGTGACGCACGGCCACCTGTTTCTCCTGATGGATGCGCGACGAGGATGTCAGACGTTCGTATCCATCAAAAGGACGTTCGTAGGGTCCTGCGTAATCTCGATGTGAACAAAGCTAGCGGCCCCGACGGGATACCAGCTATTGTGCTTAAAACTTGTGCGCCTGAATTGTCTCCGATCATGACACGCCTATTTCGCATCTCATATGAGACTGGAAAAGTGCCGATTGCATGGAAGCAAGCTAACGTGCAGCCTGTGCCCAAGAAAGGCAGTCGAGCTGACCCGGCAAACTACAGACCCATCTCTGTTACGTCCGTCCTCTGTAAGAGTATGGAACGGGTGCTAAACAAGAAACTTCTGGCATACCTAGAAGCTAACGACATCCTCAGTGACCGGCAATACGGTTTTCGCCAAAATCGGTCCACTGGGGACCTTCTAGCGTATGCCATTCACATCTGGAGCGAAGCCATCGAGAAGCATGGGGAAGCGCTTGCCGTCTCCCTTGATATCTCGAAGGCTTTCGATAGGGTCTGGCACGAAAGCCTCATTGCTAAGCTTCCTTCCTTCGGTCTACCCACTGGTCTGTGTGATTGGATCGCAGACTTCTTGAGGGATCGATCCATCCGAGTGGTCGTTGATGGCTGCTCGTCCGGTCAAATGGATATTAATGCCGGGGTCCCTCAGGGGTCGGTACTCTCGGCAACACTGTTTTTGCTGCACATAAATGACTTACTTAAACCCGGTATCTTTGGGTATGCAGACGACAGCACTGTTGCCGAGAGATATGTGGCTGACGCACGCGCTAGTGGGTCACAGATCCAGTCGTCCCGAGAGGCTATGGTTGAACGCTTGAACTCGTCCTTGAAGGCGGTCTCCGATTGGGGCGATGCCAATCTGGTCAAGTTCAATGCAACTAAAACCCAAGCGTGTCTTTTTTCCGCTAAACGGAGTCAATTCCACCCGGCTCCATCTTTCCGAGGTGTGACCGTGCCAATAACCGACCATCTTGATCTTCTTGGCGTTACGCTGACGTCAACTCTCAACTTTGGGCCATACATCGAAGCAAAGGCTCAACTGGCAGCAAAAAAGCTGGGAATCCTCGCGAAGGTCAGACGGTACTTCACGCCGGAACAGCTGCTAAAACTTTATCAAGCGCAAGTTCGATCGTGTATGGAGTACTGCTCTCATCTTTGGGACGGGTCTGCCAAATACCAGCTTGATGCGATAGAGTCAATTGAGAGGCGAGCCAAGAGGATCATTGGCAATGATGCACTTGTTGAGTCGAAGCTCCAAAGCCTTGGACATCGCCGCCGAGTTGCTGGCCTGTCGGTTTTCTATCGTTTACATTTCGGGGAGTGTGCACTGGAATTGCACAATCTAATTCCGCCAAGTCCGTTCCATCATCGGGCCACTAGACGTACGGCGTTGCGCCACCGGTACATGGTGGACATCCCGCCCATACGCACAAAACGTTTTAAGAACACATTTATTATGCGTACAGCCAAGGAGTGGAATTCCTTGCCGGAGTCTGTGTTTCCTGATAGCTACAACTTAGGGGTCTTTAAGTCAAGAGTGAATAGGCTACTTCTAGGCAAGCGTGCTCCATCGTCGACCACATCATCGCTTACCATCAGGTGAGATGGTGGTCAAACGCGAGCCTATAATTAATAAAAAAAAAAAAAAAAAAAAAAAATTTACTGATAGATAATATTATTATAAATCATAAAGATGTATCTTTTATTACCTCCCACAGCCATCTAAACTAATCTAATATATAAAAATCTCGTGTCCACAGTGTTTGTTATTGAACAATTTTTTTTTAACTCCTCCGAATCGGCTTGACCAATTTTTATGATTGAAATGAAATGAACTGAAAGAAATGAAATAATTTATTTTCTATGAATGTAGGTACAACAGTATGGTGTTAAGTAAGAGAAGGATCCAGTACATTATACTGTGAGGCATGCAAAAAAAAATAGTAGAATTAATTAGAAAACAATGTTAAAAAATCAAATATAAATCATTCAATTTGTAAGTTCATTCAGTGGTAAAAAATGCCAATAATAAGTTAATAATTAGTCAATAACACAATGTCAATTATTTTTTATTTATTTAATATATATTTGGTAGGTCTGGGAATAGTTCGTAGGCTATTTTTTTTTCCTTCTAGCTATTACATACCGGGTACCATGTTTTTTTTAATAATAAATATGGAAGAAATTCCAGTTATTAATTATAATTATAAATTAGTATCAAAATGAAAATTTTATTTCCATGCAGCAAATCCACAGAAAAAACCTAGCAGATAATATTGCACACGCGAAGACGCAGCGTTTCATTACTCCAATCATAACTATGACACATAAAGAATTGCGTCTCAGTCATCATTAAATATCGCTTACGTCATCACGGCTATATCGTTACCAGCGGGGGCATAAAACAGATCTCTTATTTAGTCAATTGATCTCAATTAAAACAGGACTATTTAGATTAGTATCTATCTATTGGAGCGTGACAGACTTTTCTGTTCATTTCGTACTAGCACTTTTGCCAGCTTCGTCCGCGTAAATAAAATATAGCTTATGTTACTCAGCCTCCCTAGCCAAGTTACAATTGTATCGTTCGCGCCGAACGCCTCGAGTAGGCCACGCCTCCGATCCCTTTGTTCTGACCACGTGACTGAGAGTTGAGATGACGTTAGAACAAAGGAATCGGAGGCGTGGCCTACTCGAGGCTTTCGGCGCGAACGATACGATTGTAACTTGGCTAGGGGGGCAGGAATAAAACAGCTTTCTATCGGTGAAAAAAATTTAGCAATCGGACCAGTACTTCCAGAGATTACCTCCTACAAACAAATAAACATAAAAACAAATAAACAAGCTTTACCTCTTTATAATATTAGTGATGTCACTCAGGAATAAAGCAGCTTTCTATCGGTGAAAAAAATTTTAGTAATCGGAACAGTACTTTCAGAGATTACTTCCTGGCTCCTACAAACAAACAAACTTTACCGCTTCATAATATTAGTGTAGACTAGCTCTTTGCTAGCGACTTCGTTCGCAAGAATGTTTTCTTAAAAACTTCAACACCCCTGAAACTGTATCTTGAGGGTAGTTTTGAAAAACGTATAATGACAGTCCTTTTATGCATTTTGATTAGAATTTGTGTCAAGTTTCAAGTTTATTTACCCAAAGAATAAGATTGTCCTATAGATACAACCTTTAACCCCCATATCGTTTTGTATTTAGAGGTTTTTTTTTAACTGTGGAAATCATCCAATGACTTCTCCCGCTCTGGGTGGGTCGTGAGGGCGTGTCAGACTTTTACTGACTAAAAACTTACTCCTGTTCCTTCTTTACCCCCCCCCCCCAGACAGAGGGCGCTGGGGATCTCTTTCGCATCACCCATGGCCCCAGTAGGCTTCGACCCTGCTGGGCTCCTACGTTTGCTGACATCTCCTTGAGGAGCGCGTGGATCACTACGCACTGTTGACGACTGGGCTCGGTCCGGTCAGTTACCGGAAGGACGGACGGCGAGCTAATTTGGATTATCAAAAACCCCTTCTTAAAGCTCACCTACATCATAAAAAGAGGCTTTATGCAAAATTTCACGTTCCTAGTCCCAATAGTTTCGACTGTACGTTGATATGTCAGTCAGTTAGTTTCTCCTTTAATATATATAAATTTTAATTAACAATATTATTGAGAGGTTATTAGGCGCCTAATAAAAAATATTGTGTAAGATAGTTACCTATATTTAATTTACTTTAAGATTACATTTACTGAAACAATTAGATGTGTATTCTTCAAACTTAGAAAAAAGTACAAGGAAATACCAAACTGACACTGAGGACTTGCAGAGTGAACTAAACCATCTACAACACAAATTAGATTCAATGACCATCAAATATACAGCCTCTGAAAACCAAATGAGGGAATATGTATTGGCAATGAATGAGCTGGTGAGCTCACAAAAAACCAACTGTGAGCATTGTCAACCAACATCTATTGCATCTGCGCCGGATCATTCATTGTCAATATGTGATACCCCCTTACCCCAGTCTAGTGTCAGTTTGCCAGTAGAAATTACTGATTGTTTTTCACAACAGTTCATAAATAAGGAAATAGTTATTTTTTGTGATGAAATTGGAAAAGATTTAGGCCACTTTTTGACAAATGAATATCCGGGACACTCGATAATAAATAACTGTATGCCTGGCTGTTCTTTATTTGATATAATGAAAAAAATAATTAAATGTAATTTTAACCAGGATGCCATACTTTTAATTTTTGTTGGAAACAGGGGAAATGTGAACAAAGGAGAATTACTCCAATATTATAGGACTTTGAATAACTTGTGTGTAAGAAAAATTTTGATGTTCACATTCCCATACAGCCAGAGTTTGCCACAGGAAGAAAATCGTATTAGATATAAGATTAATATGACATTGTACAATGTGATATTAAATAATGATCTGTTTCATTTAATTGACATCAACAATTATGTTGGCACTAATTTTTATTTGACAAAAGATAGGTATCTTGTAGATAGATACTATCTTTCAAACTTTTATAGGAGACAGATAGCTGTGTCGCTATCATATTATTTTTTTATTTCAGCCAAGAACTTGGCTAAACAAATTGCTCCTGTTGAGCAATGCAATGACATGTTATATGATTTTGCCAATAAATTGGCACCAAATGTTGACATAGATATTCGTTTAAATTAGAAATTAAGACAACAGAGACAATCTCTAGCATGAATGTACTAACGAACAAAAATATTTCCAATCAAGTTTTAAAATCATTAAATAGTATCAACCTGGTACATCAAAATATTCAAGGACTTATGAACAAGGATTTAGAAGTAGACTTATTCCTTAATTGCAATAATATTGATATTCTATGCTTAACGGAACATTGGCTTAAGAGCCATCAGTTCATTTTCAATTTTAGTAATCACCAGGTTGGTAGTTCGTTTAGTAGAATTAATGCCATACGTGGTGGCTCATTAATTTTAGTAAGCAACAACCTTAAGTTCAAAGAACGAAAGGATATTGTGAGCCTATCTGTTGAGCGGTCAGTTGAAATAGCCTGTATTGAATTGGAGCAGTTTATTATATTAAGTGTGTACAAACCCCCTTCTGGATTGTATGACTGCTTTGAAAAGGTAATGGATGAAGTTTTCCACAAGATTTCCAATTCAAACAAGTACATAATCACTTGTGGTGATTTTAATGTTAATTTATTAGAAAACTCAGGTTTACGTAGTAAAATTTTAAGTCTATTTCAGTCCTACAATCTTGTAAACTTATTTTTGGAGCCCACGAGATTAACTCCTACTAGTGCCACATGCATAGATAATATTTATACGGATGTTGTACCAACTCACAAAGAAATTATAAATTTATTAGATTCTGATCATTGTGGACAGTTAATTACTTTTCAAAACCAAAAAAACATAGTGGCTAAAAAGAATATCACTGTTAACCCTAAAACTGCAAGTCGTTTAGAAACTTTTAAAACTAAACTCATTAATAATTTACCAGACTTGTCTACATATGATGATCTCAATAACCAATATGAAGGTTTCTTTAACATGTACTGTAATCAATTTAATTCTACTTTTATACCTAAGACTATTTCGGTCAATAGTAACGTTTCGTTCTGTGAATGGGCTACCACTGGTATTCATAAAAGTAGAACTCGGCTTTACGAATTGTATGATGAAAGGGTTCTTGTTAATACTGCTGAATTTAGTTCATATGTGCGAAATTATTCAAAATTATTTAAAAAAATTTGTTCTATAGCGAAATCGCGTTATTTGAGTTCCAAAATTAAAAACAGTAATAATATAATTAAAACTACTTGGAATGTTATAAATAGTGAAACAGGAAAGTCTACAAGACCATCTAGTGACTATAAACTTGTAATTAATGACAATGTGATCACATCGGACTCACAGGTTGCCGCGGCTTTTGAGAACTTCTTTTCAGAGATCCCCATATCAACAACAAAATCTCTGAACTCGTCACCCACTGCTGCAGAGTCTCTGCTTAAAGAAAATGTTAAAGTTTGCGATTCTGATTTTAATTTCGAACATGTGACTTATGTAGATATTATTAAGACGTTTAACTCCTTGAATGTAAAAAAGACTGCAGATTTATGGGGTAATTCTGTGGACGTTGTTAAGTCTATAATCCACATTATAGCTCCTTCTTTAGCTTTTATTTTTAATAATTGTATTGATCGCGGTGAGTTTCCTGATCTAATGAAGAATAGTAAAATAATTCCATTGTTCAAAACGGGTAGTACATCTGACCCCACGAATTACAGACCCATTTCAGTGCTACCCACTTTTAGTAAAATATTTGAGAAACTTATTTTAGAGCAACTACAAAGATTTTTTAACAGACATAAATTATTGCATACCAAACAATTTGGTTTTACAAGGGGTCGTTCAACAACCGATGCCGGTGTTGAACTTTTAGGACATATTTATAATGCATGGGAAGACAAATGCGATGCCCTGGGCATTTTTTGCGATTTGTCAAAGGCCTTCGATTGCGTTCTCCATGAAACATTAATCAGGAAACTACACCATTACGGAATCCGGGACTCCTCCCTGGATCTTCTTACATCTTATCTGAGTGAAAGGATTCAGAGAGTTGATGTAAACGGAAAAAGATCTCCTGGATCTGTAGTTAAAATGGGTGTCCCTCAGGGTTCAATTCTTGGCCCATTTTTGTTTCTTATATATATAAACGATTTACCTTACCTCATAAAGGATAACCATAACATAGTGTTGTTTGCAGACGACACTTCACTTTTGTTTAAACTTAAACGTCAGCAGCCGGTTACTGACGATATAAATATAGCACTTTCAAAAATAGTACACTGGTTTGATGTAAATAACCTTCTTCTTAATGAAAAAAAAACTAAATGTATAAAGTTTACCATGCCTCATGTTAGGCAAGTAGAAACTAGTGTGCTAATAAAAGGTAAAGAGTTGAGTCCTGAAGATAATACAGTGTTCTTGGGCATAACTCTAGATGCTAAGCTGCAGTGGGGCCCACATATAGACAAATTATCAAAAAAACTTAGCTCTGCAGCATACGCTGTTAGACAGATTCGAAATTTAACTGATGTAGAGACTGCCCGTTTAGTTTACTTTAGCTATTTCCATAGTGTCATGTCGTACGGTATTCTACTGTGGGGAAATGCCGCCGAAATACAGTCAATTTTTGTATTGCAAAAAAGGGCTATTCGTTCAATTTATAAATTAAGTCCCAGATACTCCCTCAGAGATAAATTTAAAGAAATCAATATAATGACTGTACCTTCACAGTATATTTACGAGAACATTTTGTATGTACATAAAAATATAAACATGTTTAAAAAATACAGTGATGTTCATAATTTTAATACTAGGAACAAACACAAATTTGTGGTTCCTACAACCAGGCTGAAAAAAATAGGTGGCTCATTTAGATGCCAATGTATACACTTCTATAATAAACTTCCTAGTCATATTCAACAACTAAGCCTTAATAAATTCAAATTATTTGTAAAGCGAAAACTTTGCCAAAAGGCTTTTTATACTATAAAGGACTATGTTGAGGACCAAAAGGCTTGGGATTGACCTGCTCCAGTACGCACTGCAACTGTTGTCTTATTATTATTATTTTTTTCTTTTGTTTTTATTTTTAATTGTGTTTTTTATTATTTATTACAATTCGATATTGTAGATTATTTTTATTTTGCAATTGGACTTTTTTTTTTTTTTTCTATTAATTTTTGACAAAAATGTTTACTTTGCTAAAGTATTACATTTTGTAAACTATATTTTTCTTTTATTATTGTGAACGTGAGGACTATGTTGATTGTTTTTTTTTTTTTCCTTTCAGTAATTTTAATGTATGTCTGGCAATTTGAGTATTTTCTGCGGCCTACCCGAGTGTCCTTTCCTTGGTATTGTTCGTCGAGTCGTTGAGCTCCTTAGTAGTCCTGAGTTGAGCTTTACGAATACTGACAAATGCTTGCACTGACTGGACAGGTCCACTCAAATCTGTATGGTTCTTTCTTCAAAAGACCATTTCAGACAAATCTGCATGGTTCTCATGTGATTTGACCATTACAAATTTACTGTATGGACTTTAAAAGAGACTTTGACCCCTGAGTTTGTTTCGGTGTTTCTTCTCAGGGTAGTCAGCTAGGAAACACCGGCCTCATCTAGTTTAAAAATGACGAAAAAAAAAATTGACGTGTAAAAGTGTTTTTTAAACCTATTTACAAAATAAATATCATTTATCATTTATCATTTATCATTTAATTTCCGGCAATAGACTTTGTAATTGATCTCACCGAGTAATGATTAATTGATTGTAGATACAAAATTAATTTTTTCATTCGTCTGCTCCTATTGATGAGGCTCATTTTTAATTTAATTTGCAGTACACCGCAGTCTACCCCCTTTTTTATGTTAAGTTCTTACAGTCCATCCTAAGGTTGTCTGGTAGAAATCGCTGTTAGCGATAAGAACGCCATTGTACCCATAGATTAAGTTAGTTTATAAGTTTTTGTTACTATTTTGGTGTACAATAAAGTTTTATTCTATTCTATTCTCATATTAATGCATCTTCTTGTGTATATGTCGTAACCAGATCATAAAATTGATCACCTCATGATTCGGCCAACTAAAACTGGCCATATCGTTAAAACGTTAACAATATGTCAATCCTCGTTTGGCCATATCATTGATGTAGGATTTCTATGATAATAAAAGATCTAAAGAAAGTAGGCCAAACTAGGATTGAAATATAACCAAACTTTAACGTTTAAAACGATCAGCGGGGCTATTGCGTAACTCTGTTGACAGTTCAAGTGATGATCACTTGTTAACAATGTGCATCATTGAACTGTCAAACAGCTAGTTTCGTATTGCCTATCTTCAGTGACCAACTGCAGTGACGTCATTAGCCACTGGTGCCTTTGATAGCCACCGTAACACGTTTTGACAGATGTTATTGTATCGATACTTTTAAAATTGCGATTGTGTAAGCTTTTGAAGCTGTATATTAGTCGATAAAATTTTAGAGTGGTCACAATAGGCACCGTAAATTTTTATAATTCACCACATTTACACCGTAGTTTGTTAGTCACTTGTGTGATACGTAATACCAATTTTATGAAATTGTCAGTTGACAACTAAGTTTAGTGTGCAACGAATGCTAGTTGTCAACTGTTATTGAAAAAGTTAGCCAATAGCCCCCCTGGCCAGTTTTATGTGGCCATATCATGAAGTGATCAATTTCTAAGATCTGGCCACGACAAATATAAAAGGTAAAGTAAAGACTTTAATGATGCTGATGGGTTAGTAAGTGAGTTATGACTCACTCACTCACTGTATACTTGACAGATAATTGAAAACTAATAATGATAATGAAATTTAAACCACAACAATTATTACAGGACAGTCACGCGAACGCGCCGGCGTTCGCGGCATGACGTCATCGCGCCACACACGGTCGAAAGGCAAGCGAACGCCGGCGTTCGCTCTCTCCCACTTCATTGTAGGCCCTATTTTCAATACTTAGAGATTACTTTTGTATGAACAAGTTTGATTATTTACGTTCCTGGACAAATTTCCTATAAATTGAACGCAACAATATTTTATAGTCTATGCTCTGCTTTTTTTTTCGGTTTGACATCACAAAAAGTTATTTCTGCCGCCATTTTATTTATGGCGGTGCCCCTGCTGTCATTTCCGAATGGCGCGCGGGGAAAATTTCGAAAGGTTAAATTAAATCTTTTAAACATTTTTTATATCTTGACAGAGACAGGCAGATGTCTAAACTTATAGTTTTAACCAACGTATAATATTGACTACAAAGCTTTGTCAAAATTGCAGAAAGGTGATTTTTTAAAAGAAATAAAACTCTTCTTCAACCACCTTAAACTAAATTTAAACCAAATCAAACTTATTAAAATGGGTTAAAGTTGCCAAAAAACTACGATTTGGTTGGTGGCCAAAACTCATGGAAGCAGACCTAGTACTATAACCAGACAGCAAGGCCGATCCTTCATAATTTAATGTGAAAAAGTATGCCAAATAAAATAAAAGGATTGCCATGCCAAATAGCATTCTTAAATTTAAATGATCCTTTTTACATTTATTTACCTGAGGGAGGGATGAAACGCAAGTTACTAAAAGAGTTATGAGTTTACATGTGGATGGATCGAGAGGGAGAGGGAAACCAAAGAAAAGATGGACGGATTGTGTGAGAAGTGATATGAAAGAAAAGGGAGTTAGTGATAGCGTGACGAGTGATAGGACAGAATGGAAGAAAAAAACGTGTTGTGCCGACCCCAAATAAAACGGGACAAGGGCAGGAAGATGATGATGATGATGACATTTATTTACTCGCTCCTAGCTCCTAAATGGCATTAATCTTTTTACGGAAATGTAATGAACTGCTGCAGTGTAGTTAATTATCAGTTTTATTATTAGAAGAACTTCATTATTATTGTATAAAAAAAAAAAAACATTAAAACACCTAGCTGACACTTGACCTCTCCTCTGACGTTACAAAACAATTTCCTTTTCTTTCTATCAAATCAAAACACGTATTCTATAAAAATAAAAAGTCTGAGCATGAAGATGTAACGCGAAACATTCTCACACACACTCACTTTCACACAAACTTTTGCCTTTATAATTTATATATATGAAAAAATCGTTTCGTATACAATAAATCACATCCAAATCCATTAGTTTCCAACATCTCGACATTTTATAATCTTACGGCGTTTACAATTTTACGGTGACATATACAAAAGAAGGTCTAGGTAGTAACTAACAAATGAAGGTGACTTTTCAAAATGTCTTCTTATAAACTTGAAAGTTGGTTCATGCTGTCAACAAGTTTTAGGGAACTCCCATAACGTCAATGGTCATTACCCTTACCTGAGAATCGATTAAGATTTTAAGTGCAAAAACCCAAAACCACAAAATGGTCATCCAATGACATAAAAATATTATAAATAAAGCTTTAAAACGAGTCTGAATGTTGTGATCTCTTATTAAACGTGATGCAAATGGGTATTACGTTCTCTCGCTCGTCGCTATATACCTACTGTTAGTGTACCCATATTTAGGGAGAAGTGACCCAAACATTTATTTTCTCCTTTTTTTTTTGAAGTTGGAAATCATCAAATAACTTCTCTCACTCTGGGTAGAGCGAGAAGGAGTGTCAGACTTTTACTGACTAAAACCTATCTGTGTTCTTTCAGTTGCCCTTTGCGTTCCTAGTAGGCCGCCCGTTACCTGGTTATTGCTAACATGTTTTCCAAAAACAAAAATCCGTATGGTAAAGTCTCATGATGTAGCTACACGATTTTGAGAATTTATCCATCATTTGTGCTATGAGACCTTGCTTCTTGCCACAGGATTCTCACACGGAGCAAGCGGCTTTAGATGTTTTATTTGCGTAGACTTAGATGTTTTATTTTTTCACTGCTCCAAGGGGTGGCAGACTTTAGCATTTGATATTAATTTCAGTTTCTCCACGCGTTCCTGAAAAAAAGTGTATTTTTTACCGACTGAGATACGGAACCCTAAAAAATACCTAATAAAGGACATACACTAAAGGCTACTCCTAACTAAAATATGGCGTCATAAAACTCCTCCGCATCGCTGTCGACTGGATGTGTGCCCAAAAGGCTGGCGGCATTGCCATGTTGTATTTTTTTTTAAATTGATATAAACCAGTGCTTGACTACGATCTCACCTGATGGTAATGGTATGGCAATGCTTAATCTCTGAGCGAGTTAAAAGCCAGCCAGTAGTTCTTTAAAAAGCGTATGAGCACTCGGGGACCCCACGGCCCAAGAGTTTCAACCTCAAACGGCTCAAAAATGTTACTGCCGACGAGGTTGTTACGAGTATATTTCCGGCGCTTGAAATTCTCCGCAGCCGCAGCGGCAGCACCAGCATAGCACGTTGAGCATACTCGTATATATTAGTATATATATAGTTTTAATTAGTTAAGTGTTTTTGAAATAATCGTGTAAATATAAAATAACAAATAAAAATGAAATATAAGAAAAAAAAAATAAAGGAAATCAATGTTCTCATTCCATGTTTGATTCACGCAAATGCAACTTTATCCGATACTTGCCTAAGTAGGTAGCTGTGAGTGACTTATTGAAGTAGTTACCGAGCATGATTGGCATAACGACTCTATTTACGCTTTATAATTTGCGGTTAAGAGCCCAATTATTGGTGTTTATTAAACAGGGGTTATACCTGGGTAGGTAATTGGCACGTTCTCATTTGGAAATACGTAATTTTAAATAATATTTGACTTAAGGTAGAACTACACTGCGCACACGTGTGCCACGTACGCTGATCTGGGCGCGTCGGTCTCCATACATTTTACATGGAAACTAGACTTGCAGAGCTACATTAGATCCACGCCACGAGACGCCACACGACGTCGTTCTACGTACAAATCAAGCGTGTAACACGTGTGCGTCGTCGGTCTAATGTAGTTCTAGCTTTAGAGTTTAATAACTTCACGGTTAGCAAGGTAGAATGGATGAAGGCTGCAGGATAGTTTGGAAGAGTCATTCCCCAATGCTGAGGTCGTGACTATGACTTCCCTGCTTCATCACTTCCACTTGTATGATATTTCTCCATCTGCTTCTGTCTCTGGAGGTGTGAAAGGCATTGTGTACCGTCAGTGAGAGTGTCAAGAGTGGTGCGGATCTGGCCGGACCAGCGTATTGGGCTGCGCCCACGAGGCCTGTTCCCATATACTTTACCGGTTAGGATAAGACTTTTACTGACTAAAAACCCACTCCTGTTCCTTCTTTGCCATTGCTCGCCGTCCGCAAGGCCGCGCCTACGGTGGCCGGAAATCGGGATCGGAATCCCGGCGGCTGGGGCGCGAGGGCCATTGCTTCGCGCGTGCTTTGCAATGTGACCGAAGTATTGCAGAATCTTGTGAAGGTACTCTAACTCGGAGAGTTTACCCAACCATAATAAGTAAGTTGATAAGTATTTTGACTCCAATTAGAGATATGAACTTTTAAGGATAAAGAATATAAAGATAGTATGATATTTTAAGGAAAGGTTACCTTACCATAAAAATACCTTTTAATTTTCGGCTTTTTGAAGTGGGTGCAATGACCACTTCAAGCTTATTTATGCAAATTGCGTATTTTAGGTAATTAAAAGTTAAGTTTGAATAAAGGTCTAAAACCTGATCTGGAAGTGAAGATTTTTTTTTTGTATATGAAAGCCTGAGGTACACACGCGGTTTAGATCAAACTGTAAGAGTCAGTTTTAAAATTATTAAGTATATTTCAATATTTCAAAAGTTTATATTTTCTTTAAAACATCTTAAAAAATTAATTAGCTGGAGATAGCTAGTTGGTTGGATTAGTTTTAGAAATATGTAGTGTTTGAAATATTTTATTTACTTTTGCTTCGTAGTTTGGTAACTTTATCATAGTAGGTAACAATGTTTGTGAATATCGAATCTACACTTTAATTTATAAAGAGATAAATTTTGTTTTTATGTTTTTTTGTTTGTAGGAGGTAATATCTGAAAGTACTGGTCCGATTGCTAAAATTTTTTCACCGACAGAAAGCTGTTTTATTCCTGAGTGACATAGGCTATATCTTAAGTACGCGGGCGAAGCTGCGGGCAAAAGCTAGTTGTTTATAAATTAAATGGCAGCAAAAAAAAAAAAATAATAACAATATTAATATGCATGTGCATAAGTACCGTGAAACATCTGATGCGCTCGTTCTTTGTCCAAATAATTAGCATTGCCATTCAACGTGGCAATGCTGCCAGTCTTCTGGGCACGACTTCGGATGACAGTGATGTGAAGGAGTGCTTCAACGCCTAAGTGTATTTTGAGTTTGCTGTATATACTTGCAGCTTTAAGTTAGGTTAAAACTATATATATAGGGTGACTGGTAATTAGTGACCGATACTTAAACACGTGATTGTACTCATGCGCGTATTTAAACAGCTATTTTGTTATGGTGATAAAACTTAATGAGAATATAAAAAAAGTTTCTTTGGGAAAGTTGTTTGTAATCATGAGTACGATCACGTGTTTAAGTATCGGTCACTAATTACCAGTCACCCTATATAAAAAGAGAAACTGACTGACACTACTGGGGTCTAAGAAAGTGAAAACTTGCACAAGGCTTCCTTTTATAATGAAGGCCAGTACTATGAAGGTATTTTAGAAAATTCAACTTCTAAGGCTGTAAAACGGGGAAAATCCATTTGTATGCAAAATTTTCTTCCTGAAACTTAACATAAGTAGTTATCCAAATAAATAAAAAAGGTTTTCATTATTGTTTTTTTAAAAACTTGGTACTCCTAAAAAACGATTTAGGGGTATTAAAAGTTGTAGATATGGGACAATCTTATTCATTGCGTTAATAAAATTTGAAACTTGGCACAAATTCTAATCAAAATTAATAATAAAGACTGTCATTATTAGTTTTTCAAAACTACCCTCAAAAAATGGATTAAGGAGTGTTTTTTTTTCAGCGGGAAAATCATCCTATGACATCCCCCACTCTTGGGCGAAGCGCGAGATAGTGTCAGACTTTTACTGACTCAACAACTCAACTCACTCCTGTTCCTTCGTTGCCTTTCGTACCAGGGCCGAGTTTTCCTTTCAGAAGCAGACCCTTGGCCCCAGTAGGCTTCGACCCTGCTGGGCCCCTACGGTTTGCTGACATCTCCTTGAGGCGCGCGTGGAACAGTACGCGCCGTTGACGACTTGGGCTCGGTCCAGACGATTACAGGACGGTCGGACGGCGAGCTACCCATTGCTCGCCGTCCGCAAGCTCGCGCTTACGGTGGCCGGAAATCGGGATCGGAATCCCGGCCGCGGCTGGGGCGTGAGGACCGTTGTCTCACGCGTGCTTAAGGGGTGTTAAAGTTTTTATGAAAAAATTTTCGCGAACGAAGTCGCATGCAAAGTACTAGTTTATTAATATTTAAATTACCTCATAATTATATACCACAATAAGTACAAATGACAATAAAATATTAACAACGACATTTGTCTTACCTTGTACGTAGGTCTTAGGTATCACCAGCCAGTCTTTGCCAGTTATAGTATAATATCTATATTATTTGTGGCCAAGGTCAGCTAAACATAATCTCCATATTAATCAGGAAACAATATCCACACTTCAATTAAACCAGTTCCTATTTAAATTAATATAGGTATTGTTTATAAAAAATACATAATGACTGGACAATAAGTGGTCAAGATATTATAGTTTTATTTTATAACTTGTCGTTAGTGAAGATAAGAATTGAATTTGCGCAGTGATTTAATACAAATAGGTAATCTCTAAACTCTGATTTCTTCAGCAATAAAAAAAAGTATTTAAAACAATGTAGGCAAGAAACGGTTCTGAAGTGGCGACTGCGAACTGGAAGGAGCAGCGTTGGAAGGCCTTCCACAAGGTGGACCGACGCTTACGACCTGGTGAGGGTTACAAGAATCCAATGGATGCGTATCGTTCCAGTCGTTGTGGAGACACTTGCGAGATGCCTATGTCCAGCAGTGGACATCTTTCGGCTGAAATGATGATAACACCAAAGACGAGTAGTCCTGAAGTAAGCCCTGGCATTAAGTCCCCCTTTGTACAGTGTTTCATTAATGCATAAAGTTTAAAATAAATAAATATCTAAATACAGCGCAAATTAAACAAAATCAGATCAAGTGGTATTTAAAGGTAACAAAACATAAAGTCTGTTCCTTAACAACCAATTCAATATTTAATAAGCAGCCTTAAGTCATCAAAAATTCACAACTTAACTCCAAAGAAATTAAAAAGTCACGAACAATTTGAAGTCTCTTGAACGACAAAACAAAAGCGGCAAACATTCATGCCGGAAAACTTTGTTCAGCCACTTGGTTTTTTTTTCTGTAGGAAAATCATCTTATGACTTTTGGGCAGAGCGGGAGATAGTGTCAGACTTTTACTGACTAAAAACTCACTCCTGTTCCTTCGTTGCCTTTCGTACCAGGGCCGAGTCTTCCTTTCAGAATCAGACCCTTGGCCCCAGTAGGCTTCGACCCTGATGGGCCCCTACAGTTGCTGACATCTCCTTGAGGCGCGCGTGAAACAGTACGCGCCATCGGCGACTTGGGCTCGGTCCGGACGGTTACTGGACGGTCGCTGACCGTCCGCAAGCCCGCGCCTACGGTGGCCGGAAATCGGGATCAGAATCCCGGTGGCGGTTGGGGCGTGAGGACCGTTGCCTCACGCGATCGGCTGCCTCCTTTGCTAGCATTACTGCTTCGCAGAAGGAGTCAACCGCCTGCCACTCCTCTCAGCCACTTGATAGACCTTCAGTTGTGCATATTTTGTACAGAAGTGTAGACATAAACATAATATAATATCATACCGGTAGGCATTATCCAAGGGCTGGGCTTCTACCTCGGCCAGAGATAAGCAATGCCACCAGTCTCTTAGGAACACTTTAATAGAATAGAATGGAATGGAATGGAATGGAATGGAATGGAATGGAATGGAATGGAATGGAATGGAATGGAATGGAATGGAATGGAATGGAATGGAATGGAATGGAATGGAATTGAATGGAATGGAACTTTATTTTTTTAGATTATTTGTACAGCAAGTAGGTACGGGTTACAGGTCTTTGTCAAGTTTGACATACTAACTACCATAGCTAAAGTATGCAAAACACTGTTACAATAATAATATGCTTAGGGCTAAAACACAAACAGACAAATATAGGTTTATTTTGTGTTATCAAATCAATATAAGTTTATCATGTCAAAGTGAAATAATTAATTATGAGTCAAAAATTCAAAAAAATGTTAGATTAATTTAAATTACTACCGGTTAAAAATTTGCTAATTGAGTAATAACATCTATTCATTAATAATTCAGTCAATTTCTTTTTGAAATGTGGAAGAGCCTCATTTTTAATCCCATCGGGTATTAAAACAATTTTCTTTAGTAAGACAGTACCAAAACCATTAGCAAGTAGCTTATAATGTGTACTGTATTTATACTGTCTCCTAATTAATATTTTTAAGATGTTTAGTTAGGAGTTTTTGTTTTAAGTATAATTATAGTAGTAGAGTGTATAGTTAGTTGGTCTAGATCAGATATGATAAGGAGCCCAGTAAAGGTCTCCGAAACTATCTGATTCAGGGTAGGAGTGTGAAGCTACATAAGATAAATGATAAATGATATTTATTTTGTAAATAGGTTTAAAAAACACTTTTACACGTCAATTTTTTTTTTCGTCATTTTTAAACTAGATGAGGCCGGTGTTTCCTAGCTGACTACCCTGAGAAGAAACACCGAAACAAACTCAGGGGTCAAGAAACACACTCACACCTGTACATGCAAATACACACACCTATACACCCCTATTTATTAATTAGTACAAAAAAATGGGGCTCTATCCGTACCCGTTACTGATCATATTTTTGTAGTCAAAAGTAAAAGAAACGAAATCCCAAAATTGTCCACGATAATTTGTCATAATTGGTAAATCCATAAAAGAATCAATCATTAATAACAATTGCTACTAGAAAATACTACATGAAGTGTTTTTCCGTTTTGAGCGCCATTCGTTCATTCATAATTAATAAATAGCCTGTACAATATTTCCATAAATTGAGTGACATTTTGGGATATAAACAAACGCTAATAACTTTGCTGTTTATGAATATTATTTATTGAGATTTTACTTAAATAATAACAAGACCTTATCAAATAAGCCATTAAAGTATTTGTACTAATTAAAAATTAATGATGTATATTAAAAATAAACATAGATGCATATTAAAAATAAACATAGATGCATATATATTTAATATTATAAATGCAGACATCTTAATATATAAAAATCTCGTATCACAGTTTTTGCTATCAAACTCCTCTTAAATTTATTTATTTAGTAATCTTCATGCAACATAAAGTACAAAGGCGGGTTTAATGCCTGAGGCATTCTCTACCAGTCAACCTAGGGTGGTTGTGTGTGTATTTTCTAGGGCTAAGAATAAGTCGTAGACAATTTTTTATACCCCTAAGGCCTAGGTGATAAGGGTGGCCGTAACGTTTGTCGAGTCAGCTACTATATATTATAATTTACGAGTAAAGAGAACTATAAAATGTCTGATCTACGCAGCTTTTTGCTAATACGCGGAAGTTTGACAAAAAAACATTTACAAAACACGGTGGCAGGATCTATTCGGTCACTTCTTGTTGCTCCTGGGTTCTCGAGAAACGTTTTTTGTCATATACAGTTCGTAACTCGTTTATTGGTAGATCGTGACTTGGCAAGCTGGGTTTCCGAAATTAAATGGTGCAGGAAAAAAATTGGCGTGTGCGTGCTTGTTATCCGAAATGGATATGATTTTGGTTCATTTAGAACCATTTTTTGTCTTTACTATGGCTTAGATGTTGGTAACAAAATAATAATAATAAATAAATTTATTTCTCATCACAAATGTAATATATTGAACAAAAATACTTAATCTAAATAACATAAACATTTGTGAGAGACTGGTGCCCGACATAGGTAAAGAATACCTGTGTTACAGGTCGCCAGGCCCCCCAAGACTTACATGTATACAAATCAGATTAAATAATAACATTGTGAATGATTGAAAGATTAAATTTAAAAAATAATAAAATAAAATAAGAAAAACATAATTACTCTACCAAAAACAAAATAGAAAACACATTTATGTTCGATGACACATATATGTGATTGTGTTTATGACTATGTTTGTGTAGCTGATAGTTATAATGCCACTTCATGTTATGGCCAAGTAAAACTGGCCAGATCATTTTATACAGTTACAGTTTGATGATATTTCAATCCTCGTTTGGCCTAATTTCTTTAGACCTTTTATTATCATGGAAATCCTACATCAATGATATGGCCAAACGAGTATTGAAATATCATCAAATGTTAACGTTTAAACGATAGGGCCAGTTTTAGTTGACCATATCATGAAGTGATAAATTCTAAGATTTGGCCATTACATATACAACAGCCCGAAATCATCTATCGGGCAGTTGCCCACCTGACATAACACACGTCTGGTCGGAGGATCATCCCTTTTCAACGGAGGATTGCGGGACTTTACTCTCTGTTCCGCATACCTCTAAAGTTACTATCTTTTGTACCGCATTTATAGCAAACTAGGTTTTGCCCTCGGCTTCACCCGCGTACATAAAATATAGCCTATGTCACTCAGGAATAAAGCAGCTTTCTACCGGTAAAAAATTTTAGCAATCGGACCAGTACTTTCAGAGATTACCTCCTACACACAAAAAAACAAACTTTACCTCTTTATAATACTAGTGCTGATAAATAGCTTTGACTTGAAATGATAATAAAATGTCGTATAAATAACACACCTCCGTTTTTTTTTCCAAGTACTGCCTGAAGTGTTCGATCGTTACGACCGTATTTCCACATTCATACGTCGGACTACCATAATTAGTACTCAATCAATTAAACTAACAACGAATTTTTTGTTTAATAATGTAATAGCCACAAAAAATGCGTATATTTATCAAATTCGAGTAGTTTTTGCTAGCTGAGTAATACGTAGATATATGTCGAATGAATATCGCAATATTCATATATTTTTTTGGCATCGTAATCTATCATCACTTTTGATACAGATCAAGAAGTGAATATATATTTTTTTAGGTTTGACATAAATGAGCCTCAACTGCCATAAGTTGAGTTTATCATGCTCACTAAAATGTCTCACCGATGGTGGTGCGTGTGGCCGATCATTTAGTTTACCTCAAAATCGTTGAGCTTAGTGGTGCTGATATACGCGTCATGTTCGTGAACGGAGGCTGTCAGTTGACACTGGTCATCTCTTAACTAGTGTATTTTTATTTCTTTATTTTGAATTGAAATTTTATGAACCATTGTCCCTCTTCTGCAAAGTTTTAGGTAATTTATCATTGGTAGAGTACAACTGCACTTTTGACCCCTGTCTGTTCATTCCTGCCTGTCTCATCCGGGAAAAACAAACCTGATATTATTTTATAAACAACTAACTTCTGACAGAGGCTCCGCTCGCTTGAAAGAAAGTTTCTCCATACAAACTTTGGACCCCCGTTTCCTTCCTTTAGGGGGTGAATTTTGGAGAATCCTCTCTTAGTGCTGGCCTGTCATAAAAGGAAATCTTGTGCCAAATTTCACGCTCCCAATCCCCGTAGTTTCGGCTGCGCGTTGATATGTCAGTCAGTCAGTTTCTCCTTTAATATATTATATAGATTATGGCTATTTAAATAGCTAACCTAGAGTTCAATTAACTCCCTCATCAATCAACAAAGATAAAATGCATAATCAAGCAAGTTTTATAATCAACAAATTAATTCACAATTGACTTCTACAGTGTACTTGCATATTGTACGGCGTGTCGACCATAAAGCCAAACAAGTAACTGGCCATTACAACTTAGTTTAACTAAGTTATAACTTGATTAGACCGCGCCCCTCTGGCGGTGCTGCCATATTAAATTCATACTGTTTTGATAACTTGCACATAGCTTTAACTTAAGTCCGTGGACAGACGAGCGACAAAATAAAAAATTGGAGAAAATGGTATTTAGGTCGGTGGAACTTAAAAAAAAAACAAATAAACGGTTTAAGACAATGAGATAATGCATTTTAATGGAAAACTTTAAAACCTATTTTTTCAAAGCAATTTCTTACTTTCCAGACACCACTGTCCGTCTGTCTGTCTGTCACCAGGCTGTATCTCATGAACCGTGATAGCTAAACAGTTGAAATTTTCATAGATAATGTATTTTTGTTGCCGCTATAACAACAAATACTAAAAACAGAATAAAATAAATATTTAAGTGCGGCTCCCATACAACGAACGTGATTTTTCAACTAACAAACACCGGGACAGGTATACCTGAATAAAAAGTTATAGTGTCCAATGTCGTATAGATAATCGTACGGAACCCCTCGTACGCGAGTCCAACACGCACTTTGCCGGTTCTTAAAAGTACATACAATGTTCTTACGTCTTACCTGGAATGGACCTTGCCTACGCCACCGTAGTGTGTCTACGCATCGTAGCCATTTCTTTTTCGTAGCGATTTCCGTAGAAAGGTGGTGCTACGGCGTAGCACATATATGCTACAAGCATCCTCGCGTAGTTCTCACGCAACTTTCTTTATATTGAGAAATTTAGATTTTAGTGCATTTGCTTAATGAATTATACAATTTCGTTTATATGTGTCATATACGTGTACCTATATATTATGTCAAAATATCATTATACTAAAACTGTGCAAGAACCTCTATGTAAAATAGTATACTTCAAAAACCTTTCTACAAAACGGGCAGTTTCAGCTTAGACAGTTTAAATCGTTCGTCTGGATAAGGCTTCAGTCCCTTTCATATTAAAACAATGCGGTGAATGAACTCACGGACGCTTATTATGACAATGCAGTATCAATTTGCAGATCTCTCTAACATTATAATTGGATGGCTTTTATACATTGTGTATTAATAAAGGAATAGCATTCCGAATAGGTTCTTAGGACCTAGAATCCTGAAATTTGGTAAGAAGCAAGGTCACATACCACAAATAAAGGAAAAAAATCTGAAAACTGTAAATTTGTAGTTACGAAACAAAAAAAAATTTTTGCTTTTCGGAAAAACCTTCGTAAATTAGAGAATTGAACTGTTTTCTTAGGTAAGTTTTGTACGGAACCCTCAGTATGCAAGTCCGACTTGTACTTGCCCGGTTTTTATTTTTAGGGTCCCGTACTTCAGTCGGCAAAAACAAAACAATTATAGGGTCACTTTGTTGTCTGACTGATAAGACCATTTTTCTCAGAAATGCGTTGAGGTATCAAGCTGAATAAATTAAAGTAATGATTATAGTACAAGCAAAACAAAATTATATTATATTAAATTATAGAGTAAATTGGTTTCTTTTATTTTGAACATAGATATAACAAGAAAAATAAAAACACTTAACTAATTAAAATTACATAATATATACACAATAACTCCTACCCAAAATATGGCGTCAAAAAATTCCTCCACATCGCTGTCGACTGGAAGTGTACCCAAAAGACTGGCAGCATTGCCACGTTGTATGGCAATGCTTATTCTCTGACCGTGGTAAATTATAGAGAATATGCACAAAGGGCATCTAAAAATTCGCCCACATCTTTTTAATTTTTTTTTTTAATATCCCACAACGATCACACAACGTCGTCTAGTCTCAAGCTAAGCAGAGCTTGTGTTATGAGTACTAGATAACTGATAAACATACTTATATATTTCTAAATACATACATATTATAGATAAATTACAACCAGACACAGAACAAATGATCGTGCTCATCACACAAACATTTGTCCTGGGTGGGAATCGAACCCACGACCTCCGGCATAGCAGTCAGGGCTACTAACCACTAGACCAATAGGCCAGTCAAAGGCCAGTCTTTTTCTTAACTAAGATTGTAAACATAAATCCTTACCAAGCCATACTCTTGCTAACACCTCAGGGACTAAAAGCGTGAAGCCATGCATATTAACAAAAGCATCCGCTACTTTCGGCGCCTTTTACCACATAAAAAATGCAATAGTAGATACAGGAAACCTCTCTGCCCCGCTTCTAAAAGTAGCAGTCTCAAATTGAAATAAAAAATTAAACGTCCAATATTAAACATCTGTTCCCAACTCCTTAATCATTAACGGCATCTAATTGGATTCTAAAAATAAATCATGTAATCTTGTCTAATCGTAATCTTCGTTCAACCATCTTCCCAAACGTAGACCACACAACTGCTAGACACGGCATTATCAAACTTTATGAACAAACAGACCAGGGTAGTGAGGTTGTTCTAAAGTGTCGCTGCGGGTTGGTTTTAGGCAGTAATAGTCCGAGATAGTCTTCTCGCTCAACCCTATAAACAAAAGAAAATGCAAATCAAGCGTATCAGTGTGTGTACAATATTTTGTACTAAACAACAAATAACACTAAAAGGAATCGTTTTTAGGGTTCCGTAACTCAAAAGGAAAATCGGAACCCTTATAGGATCACTTTGTTGTCCGTCTGTCTGTCAAGAACCTTTATCTCGGGAACGCGTGGAGGTATTGAGTGGAAATTAAAATCGTATACTCAGGTCTGCGGTCCCTTGAAGCTGTGAAAAAATCAAACTTCTAAATTAACGAAATAAAAGATACCGCCGTTTATGTCGCAAAGAACGTGTATTTCATTTGCGATTTTGAATAAAGTTACTTTTTGATGCAAATAATAAAAAAAATAAGTCAACGGATTGGGCAATCCTGACTAGGTATGACTATAATAGAATAGAAATAGGCAGAAATGTATACGCAGCTCACATTGCACGGTTCCGAATACTATATTATTTTAAGAATAATAGGATAAATACTGTTAATAGAAAATAACTTGATAAACATCCATATCTATCTATAGTTAATTCATTAAATAACTAGCTTCTGCCAGCGGTTTCGCCTGTATAAAAATAGATAATTATCCTAAGGGTACGGATTATAATCCTAACATACTACCGCACTCTATGGTCCTGAGCCTTCGATCAAATTCCACCCTCGGCTTTGTTCAATGTTTACTTTTCCACTTTTGTAACAAATCGGAGTCTTTTCATACTTGTATCAATAGGTATTTCTCTTAAAATGAAAGATATTATCGCAAGGGTATTTATATTTGCCGGTTTTGTGATTATTATTGGGACTGTATTCAGTGTTATTTACTGCTTCTTTGAATACTACAAGATGGTATAAGCAGTACCGTAGCTAGGCGTAGGTGAAGTGGGCCCTCGCCCACGGCCTCGCACCCAAAGGGGCCTCGCACAAGCGAAGGCTCTTTAAGAACTAGGGTTTTGTAATTGGTAGGCTCGCGTTTGACCACTATTTCACCTGACGGTAAGCGACGATGTGGTCGAACACTGGGTTACGACAGTCGCTGTCTATTTTCGAATTTATGAATGAAAAAGGCCTCGCTGAGCCTTCGCCCACGTCTAAATTAATTCACGCTACGCCTCTGGGTATAAGGATAGCCAACTTAATAAATTGTACTAAGTGGTAAGACGTAGATGTACAATGGTATTGTAGTATAGTATATGGTTTTACTGATTATTTTTATAGCTTAATTGCCTCATTGGCCTCGTGGTCGCAAACACGACTGCTGAGTATGAGGTCCGGGGTTTTGAATCCCGGGTCGGGCAAAAAGGTCAGAGTATACTTTATGGTTGTATCTTATGACGCATTGTCATCAATCGGAGGCTGCATCACTATTTTAACGTTGCTGGCGTGTAGATTCTCCAGGGTGATTGAGTTTAAGGTCAGATCTGGTTGTAGAGATTAAATCTGTTTGAGTCCTTCATCTGCAGCTTTTGTAATTACAATTTAAAAACATATTGTTTTTAACCGACTTCAAAAAGGAGTAGGTTATATGTTCAGTTGAATGTATGTTTTTTTTATGTATGTTCACCGATTTCTCGGTCAATTGTGGATCGATTTAAAAAATTTTTTTATTTTGTTTGTAAGGTTATACTTCCGAGTTGGTCCCATAGAAATATTGTTATGATCTGACCATGAACTTCGAAGATATGGAACAGAACTCCTCATAGAATCACAGCAGAATCGTCGTAACAAGTAAAATTGCTTTGTTTATACGTGTAGTCGATGACTGACTGAAAGTAGAGGAGGAATATATCGAACTGATCTGATGATTAAGCCTAAAGTTAGACACCGGAACTCTGTAATAAATTAATGTAATCTAATCGTGAGTGGGATTATTAGAATTGTCATGATGCACTCTGGCTATAAGGTATTTAAGTTTGGCTAAGGGGTACTTTTTAGTCGTGGTACCATAACTAAAAAGTGTAAAATAAAAAACTTATTACAAAAAAAAATACAACCGAGTTCAAAGTGAAAAAAAAACACTGTGAAGTGCAAAATAACTTTAATTTCGGAAGTCGGTGTTAAATAACGAAGAGACAAAACTATTATAGAAACACCGACTTCCGAAATTAAAGTTATTTTGCACTTTTCAGTGTTTATTTTTACTTTAAAGTCGGTTGTTTTTATTTTTTTGTATGTTACAAATGTAAACGGTCGTTTATAAGGTACAGGGGTCCACGGGTACCGTGACGTCTTAGAATGATGGAATAATGATGATTTTTATGTCACGGTAGGGTCCCTAAATCTAGGTCTACATAAATGACCACTAATATCTTAATTAAGATTGTTAAGCGACTATTATGAAAGGGTTAGGGTTCCGTATCTCAAAAGGGAAAAACGGAAAGCTTATAGAATCACTTTGTTGTCCCTCCGTCTGTCTGTCTGTCTGTCAAGACCCTTTATCTCGGGAACGCGTGAAGGTATCGAGTTAAAATTAAAAGCATCTACTCAAGTCTACGGTCCCTTGAAGCTGTGAAAAAATCAAACTTGTAAGTTAACGAAAAAAAAAAGATACGGCCGTTTATGTTGCAAAAAACGTGTATTTCGACACTTTCAAGGGAATCAAAATTCATAGGGTACTTCCCGTTGTTTTAGAATCCTGAAATTTGGCATGAAGCAAGGTCTTATAGCACAAGTATAGAAAAAAATCTAAAACCTGTAAATTTGTTAATACGTCACAAAAAAAAAAACTTTTTCTATTCGGAAAAATCTTCCAGACTCGATTTGCGAATTGAACTATTTACATAAGTTAGTTTGTACGGAACCCTCAGTGTGCGAGTCCGACTCGCACTTGCCCAGTTTTTTTTTAGTAAAACAGTTATTGTTTGTGGTGTAAAGTTCACGGTTCTGGTAAGACAGGCAAGCTAGCGTTGGTATCATTTCAATCACAAGTAGAAAACAGCCTACCTACCATCATGATTTTCATTCAACAACACACTCCGAAGGCTTGACAATGCAGCTTTATTTACGCACACGCAAACAGCTTATAAACTATATTCCACCATGATTTATCGTCAATATAAACAGCATCTCGTGACACTCGCCATGATTTACACGGTGAAATAATGATAATAACATAAGCAGATGAATTATAGGCGTTTTGCTGCAAAGATATATCGCCTCCTTGGTCTAAATATTGGAGTAAATGTTTTACAACTTCAGGTTTTGTGCAGGTTCTCTTTGTGAAAATTGTAATTGAAGTCTCCGTGAAGGTCTTACAGGACGGACTTCTTGCGATCTTACACACTATTGTATTCTTTTTAGGGTTCCATACCTCAAAAGGAAAAACGTCCGTCCGTCTGTCTGTCTATCTGTCTGTCAGTCTGTCAAGACCCTTTATCTCGGGAACGCATGGAGGTATCGAGTTGAAATTAAAACCATATACTCAAGTCTGCGGTCCCTTGAAGCTGTAAAAAATCAAACTTCTAAGTTAACGGAAAAAAAAAAGATACAGCTGTTTATGTCGCAAAAAACGTGTATTTCGACACTCTCGAGGGAATCAAAATTCATACACGAAACCCTCAATGTGAGAGTCCAACTCGCACTTGCCCAATTTTTTTATTCTTCATTTTCTACATATTCTTTATTGTACGCATAACTTTTATAAAACAATAAAAACCGGACAGCTGATGAACACAGGCGAGCTTAACCTACAAAGAAAGACATCACCCCATCATATCAATCCCGCGTCAAGTGAAACAAAGTGATAATAGACAGCTTTCCTCAGGCGATTGATTCTTTTCGCACAAATCCCTAATCTTTCCTTTTATTGAATTATCTTAGTACAGGGGAATTAGTTTTGGTTTTTTCCGTATCGCTTTGGTTATGTCATAGGCACCTTTTTTTAGGGTGGAAAATCGACAAATATCTTCTCCCCTTCTAGATGGAGAGTAAGAGTAGACTTTTACTGACCTAAACCCACCTGTGTCCCTTCAGTTGATTTTTGCGTTCCAGGACTGCGGCTACTCTTTCGATTAGTTCAGCTCTAGATCCATGTGTGTGAAAAATTTCCTGTTGATGATTCTTTAAAAGTGCTACCAACTACTACCGTAAGCTTCACAAAGCCTTTAAGAGCGACCTTTTCGAGGTACATTTTCATACAACCGCTCTTACGTAATTATGATGTTATTACACATCTTTCTCTAGATATTTTGGATATACAGCTATCTTGTGGATATTATCTAGGCTTCTATAGAAATCAAAACATAAATTTGTGTAAAACCAATCTAGTAAAGACCTATGAAAATCTGCTATTTTACGTGAACTTTGGCCCTCCATAATGTACTCATATATTAAAAATATAAAAAAATACATTAATAGAACCCTTGCACATTTAATCGAGATTCTGAATGACGACAATTTTTTTGAACAACTTTTAAGAGTTCAAAAAAAGACACGTATTTCCTGGAACAAGTTTTGTGAGTAAATCTATTATCGCGTTAACTCTCTTTTTTTGCATTGCCTCTTCAACAAACATCGCGTTGGATTGCGTTAGATGAAGCAACAAGCTTTTAAACCATGCTCGATGTTTACGATAGGCGAGTGGAAAAGGAACCTCTTAAGGTCCTATACTCCATTCACAATAAGATAAGATATTTAAACAGATCTTTTTTTACTGTACATGCAAGCGATTTTAGCTTTTATTGCATTGGCGGTAAGATAAATGGCGGCTGCAGTAAACTGTTGGTATTGTTGCCTACAGAATAGAAGTTAAAATCGGTTGAACGGACGGTCTAATCTTATCGAATGAAGTATAGTACAGGTAGAATCAAAGCTTATGACGGCTCTGAACACTCTGCAAGTCACTGCGCATTAGCAAATTCACGTGACAGCGGGGCTGAGGGGTGGTGGGGTTCTGCGCAGCGGAACGCGAACTTCACAAACGTCATCTTTGAGTCGAAATATCTTTATTTATATAATTCTTCTGTAAGTGTGTTTGTCACGTTACTCCTCCTATACGGCTAGACCGATTTTGGTGGAATTTTGTGCGTATATTTTAGTGGGTCTCTGGCTGGTTTTAAAATCAATCGGGTCCTAATTTTTTTTTTTAAGCCAGATTTCGGGAAGGATATCTGTCGGAGCCGCTAGTACTACTGTAAAAATAACCTTTCATATTTTTCTCCACAGATGCGCGACTCTCACGCTGAACGGCACTCGGTACTGCGAATGGGGCTACAATGGTCTGGGTATCGACTACCAGGTGCTGGCTGGACCCGCCTTCATGGCAGTCTTCACCGTTGTCGGTGTTATACTCGGCGTGGTCGCTGACAAGTAAGTCTGATACTTTATTTTGAAATATTTGTATTTGAAACCAAATAGGCACTTGTCCAGTCAGGGTGTTTGACTACGATAATTTAATTCAATAGCAGAAGAAAAATTGGTTGGACCGACTAAATCTCTCCAAACTATTTGAAACACAAGCATCAACTAATAGCTGACAGTACTTCTTACCAAATAATAGTAATATTCTGCAGGACGAGAGATATACCAACTGCCCCCTAGCCAAGTTATAACTGTTTCGTTTCGATTCTCTTTTCGTTGATCGCCTCGAGTCGGCCACGCCTCCTATTCCTTTGTTCTGACGTCATCTCATCACGCTCAGTCACGTGGTCAGAACAAAGAAATATATAGGAGGCGTGGCCGACTCGAGGCGATCGACGAAAAGAGAGTCGATAAAAAACGGTTGTAACTTGGCTAGGGGGGCTGACCAGATTTACTAATCCGTTTTAATTTCTAAAACAATAGTAAACGCGCTATTCCATTAAAATATGGTAACATTATATACAATATTTTAGTGGGATATCGCGCTTTGACTACATATAATGATGCTACTACCCGCTAGCTCTTGAAGTTCTGGTTACCAGCCTGTTTTAAAGGAAGCGTAGGTATAAATAGCTTAAGCTGAGTGGGGCTGATGCACGCGTCATGCTCGTGAAAGGGTGCCGTCTGTTGAGACTGGTCATCTCTTAGCTGCCAATGGCTTAATTCAATTTCTATTTTTTAATTAGTTTTTTTTTAATTCTTATTACTTAACTACATTGTGCCTACATAATAGAAGCAACAAGAAATATGTAACCAAGATTTATGTATCTCATAATATGATTTAAAACAATGTTCATGGAGTTTCTTGCACGTTCTTCTCCATAGAGATCTACGCTTTGGAACGTGCAATTTAGCTTCACTTGTTTTTTTTTTGACTGACCGACATTTTATGTACAATTCAAAAAACTTTTTATAAAAAATAAAATACAACCGACTTCAAAGTAAAAAAAGCACTGAAAAGTGCAAAATAACTTTAATTTCGGAAGTCGGTGTTTCTATAATAGTTTTGTCTCTTCGTTATTTAACACCGACTTCCGAAATTAAAGTTATTTTGCACTTTTCAGTGCTTTTTTTACTTTGAAGTCGGTTGTATTTTTTTTTTGTAAAAAGTTTTTTATTTTACACTTTTTAGTTATGGTACCACCACTAAAAAGTACCCCTCAGCCAAACTTAAATACCTTATAGCCAAAGTGCATCTCATGACAATTCTAATAATCCCAAACACGGTTAGATTACATTAATTTATTACAGAGTTCCGGTGCCTAACTTCAGGCTTCATTATCAGATCAGTTCGATATATTCCCCCTCTACTTTCAGTCAGTCATCGACTACACGTATAAACAAAGCAATTTTACTTGTTACGACGGTTCTGCTGTGATCCTATGAGGAGTTCTGTTCCATATCTTCGAAGTTCATGATCAGATCATAACAATATTTCTATGGGACCAACTCGGAAGTATAACCTTCCAATCAAAAAAAATAATTTCAAAATCGGTCCACAATTGACCGAGAAATCGGTGAACATACATTAAAAAAAAAATAAACAACATACATTCAACCGAACATATAACCTCCTCCTTTTTGAAGTCGGTTAAAAAGTGCCTGTAATTGGTCTATTTGAAATAAACGTTTCTGATTAATTCTTTAAGGAAACCTTAAAAACTACGGGTTCTAAATCTTTTATCTGTTCCTTGGGTTCTATAATTATCACCAGTTCCATTTCACATCGCTAATAATAACACTTATCTACCATCTGATGTCAAAACTGCAAATCATAACCCACTTTTCCTCCTGCAGATTCAACAGAGCGCGAATCCTCTCCTTCTGCACCCTAGTCTTCGTGATCGCCATCCTGATAATGGGCTCCGTCAAGGAGTACTGGCACCTCGTAGTCCTTCGTATGATCATGGCGGCCGGGGAGTCAGGATGCAACCCCCTCGCCACAGGGATCCTCACAGACCTGTTCCCTGAGAAGCAGAGAGCCTTGGCCTTGTCCATTTTCAACTGGGGAATCTATGGAGGATACGGTATTGCCTTCCCTGTTGGACGGTATATACCAACTGTTAATGCTTGGGGCTTGGTGAGTTTTGTTCTTTTTTTACTTTTTTTTTAGTATGGATAGGCTCGCGACCTTTATCACACCCGATGATGAGCGATGATGAGGCTGACGATGCCGCACGCTTGCATACAAGTAATCTATTCACTTTTGACTTAAAGACCCCTAGGTTGTAGCTATCAGGAATCACAGACTCCGGCAGGGAATGATAAAAACTAGTGCTTGACTGCGATCCCACCTGATGGTAAGCAGTGTACTAACACCTATTCTGTAATACTTTTCACGACCGTTAATGACTAACATTTCTAAGGCCCTTACCTAGTATATCGTCGTATCATCAGTGATTGATGATATTGCAAAAGCAATAATAATCCACCTTCAACACCTTGCTCTACTTTACAGTACATACAATCACCATCTACTAGTTAGGCCTAGCGCCCGTCATCGGTATCAGCAAGGAAAAGCATCCTTCGGCATCTGTAAAAGGATCCTTCGACATCCCTACATGCAAGCGCACACTGTCGGAAACTATGCCTTGGCATGCATGTAGGGATGCTGAAGGATCTTTTTCCTTGCCAATGCCGATAATGGGCGCTAGTAAATGCTGATTGTACTACTTTTTTAAGGAGTTCTTAAAACCTATACAAAGCTTCCTATTTATAAAACATGCTAAGAGTAATAAACTGTGTCTACAGAGCTGGCGTGTGTGTTACTATGGAGCTGGTATCGTCGGTCTGGTTATAACCCTATTGACCTTTCTCACTCTTCGGGAACCGTCCAGAACTACCATTGGAGAAGAAGGTACCAACACCTACATTTATTTGTTCTTCAACCAATCATCTCTGCCTATCACACAGAACCCTCGCATATTGGTCTGTCTTTTTTTGACTTTTGACCATTTTGAGAGACTCCCGATTCGACTATGAGAACTTTTGAGTGTATCAAAACGTATCACGTTCAACCAGGATTGAGGTATCATTGTCAGCATGTATCCGTTGCGAAGAAGGGAATATCTATCAACAACGGCATCTTGATCATCAGTGCCCCGTGGCCCCCAAGCTCGGAAGGTGGAGCCCAAACCTGATTAACAAACCTCTTATTGAACTAGCAAAAAATCTAAATACGATAGGTTGCAATACTAATTATTGCAACTCATTTTAGTCACTAAAAGTCTGACACTTTTTCGCGCTCCACCCAGAGCAAGAAAAGTTATTAAACACCAAATACTTACCGCGTAAAAAAGGGGCCCCAGTCTTTTTTTTGCCCCATGGCCGTTGTTGATCTGGCTACTCCACTGAAAAGACACATTAGCAAAAAAAATTAAAAGGGCTTTGACTCTGATTTTTGAGGTCTCTGTATTAACTTCCTTTTTCTTTTACGAAAACCATTTTAATTTCTTGTATTTTGTTTCTCAACAATCTTTGCATAATCTTTCTTCTGTACAGGAACAGGAAACAAAGCTGGTGACAGTACTTTGGAGTCTGGTAAGAAGATGCCCCAGGTAACGATCTGGCATGTGATCGCACAGCCCAGGATCATACTGCTGTGCCTCGCCGCTTCAATCAGACATTGTGGTGAGTTCTACTTTCACTTATAATTAATACACACTTTTAATTACGACTGGTCTCTTGGTCTAGTGGTTAGTGACTCTGCCTGCTATGGGTTCGTTTCCCACCCAAGACAAATGTTTGTGTGATGAGCATGATCATTTATTCTGTGTCTGGGTGTAATTTATCTATGATATTTATGTATTTAGAAATATACAAGTATGTTTATCAGTTGTCTTGTACTCATAGCACAAGCTCTGATTAGTTTGGGACTAGATGGCGTTGTGTGAAAATTATGAAATATTATTATTATTATATAATATTTGAGAACTGTGTGGAATTGTGGACTAGTGCTCCGTGGTGGCCTAGTGGTAAGTCTTGGCTGGGCAAACACAGACCTGATGTCGTACTATTTTAGTGGTAAGTCTTGGCTGGGCAAACACAGACCTGATGTCGTACTATTTTAGTGGTAAGACGTGGCTGGGCAAACACAGACCTGATGACGTACTATTTTATTGGTAAGACTTGGCAGGGCAAACAGACCTGTTGTCGTACTATTTTAGTGGTAAGACGTGGCTGGGCAAACACAGACCTGATGTCGGACTATTTTAGTGGTAAGACGTAGCTGGGCAAACACAGACCTACTATTTTAGTGGTAAGACTTGGCAGGGCAAACAGACCTGTTGTCGTACTATTTTAGTGGTAAGACGTGGCTGGGCAAACACAGACCTGATGTCGGACTATTTTAGTGGTAAGACGTAGCTGGGCAAACACAGACCTACTATTTTAGTGGTAAGACTTGGCAGGGCAAACAGACCTGTTGTCGTACTATTTTAGTGGTAAGACGTGGCTGGGCAAACACAGACCTGATCTACTATTTTAGGGGTATGCGAAACAGGGCGTAAAGTCCCGCAAACCTCCGTTGAAATGGAAGATTCTCCAACCGTAGAGTCTCGTCCGGGAACTGCCTGGTAGTTGATTTCGGGCTGTTGTACATGTTCTAATCGTACGAAGAACTCTAATACTGCGATATAGGTATTTTTAATTATAGTTCCTTTGTGTTTGTTTAATAAGAATTTTCATGAGTGTGTGCACAATATTTGACTATATAATGCTTCCACAAGTCGGGGCCCCCGATACCTAGAGGCCCCTTGTCGTTGATACGGCTGATATGGCGGTAGCTACGCCCCTGGTAATCAATTTTATTTGTCATCTATAGAAATAAAACAATGATTTTTACATTATCGATATTACTATGATAATTTACACCTAGGTACTTATTTACATACGTACTTATGACTAGTTACACCTACATAAAAAATTGAATCACGAGTTTCACGACAAGAGCGTTCAACAATACACATTGCAGTTTAAAAAGCCCTTTATTTTTAATCAAACACTTTATGTCCTTTTTAATAAGGATTTAAATGATTTGATCGCACAATGGAGTTTTTAAGCGCAAATATAAGTTTGTAGTCGGTACCCTGCAGTCATGGTAATAGAGTTGTCATGTCGTGAAATACAAGGTCGGATTTATGCGACTAAAAGTGCCATTGCAAGTACCTACACCGGTTATATTTGAGTAATATCATTGTATTTCTTCTGGGAATTAAGACACCATTATATTAGGTCTTAAAACTATGAAATTGCCGTTTTTTAAAACGGGTTGCTTTGAAGTGTTATATCTTTGGATTGACTTGGAATTATAAGTTCAAATAAACTTTATATTAAAGGTACGTTATTCTTTTTCCGAAATTGAGTATTTATTGGATTCTTTGTGTTTTGTATTTCCTGTAATATCGCAGCTCTTATAACCATGAAAGCTAATAAAAAATGACTTTTTTTCATATTAAGAGTTCCAACGTAGAAACTATGCATTTCAAAGGGCAAGCAATATCAATTACGTATACCTATGACTTTCTTCTAACAAAAGAATTTTGTGCTCTTGGTTTAATAGCTTTCGTTTTGGAAATTTTGCCTTGTTGCAGCACTGAGGTTGCCGCAAGTTATTCGTGAGATAAAATTTTCCACGTGAAAGTGATTGAAACAAAAGTAGACATCCCATTCATTAGCAGATTTAAGTCTGTATACATCATCAATATTGCATACGGCTTGAGACACATTGTTTCCACGTAGAACTCATATTACAAAATAATGCTAGTTTTCTTATTATATTTCATACAAAAATAGTTTTCATCATCAGATCAGTTCGATATATTCCCTCACTTCTTTCAGTCAGTCATCGACTACACGTATAAACAAAGCAATTTTACGACGATTCTGCTGTGATCCTATGAGGAGTTCTGTTCCATATCTCCGAAGTTCATGATCAGATCATAACAATATTTCTATGGGAATAATTCGGAAGCACAAGCATTCAATTTTCAAAATCGGTCCACAATTGACCGAGAAATCGGTGACAAACGTAAAAAAAACATACATTCAGCCGAACATAGAACCTCCTCCTTTTTGAAGTCGGTTAATAAGTTATGTCTGATCGCTCTGGGATCTTGTTATACCTCGTTTAAGATTGCTAAGGAGCGATATATTTCAGACATCATGTCCATAAAGCCAAAGGTTTCAGATTGTGTTAAAATGCCTTCCTAATCCCCTTTATACTTAATCAACGTGGAGTGACAATATCATATTTTTTTGAGTTATGCTGATTTCTGGCAGTTTGGGTTCTGAATTGTAATTTGTTAGGGTTGGTGGGGTTGGTATAGTAAAAGCATTTGCAGATACACCGTCCAGAATATTAATTAAATTGCTGTTGTTTCTTTCATAATTAAAATTAACCGTTGTTTCGGCGACTTTTGTGTCTGTTATATTTTAAAAGGCAATTTAATGAAGAAAGGTTTTATAAGCTTTATTATTTTTGGGTCTAAGTGGGTAAGTATATCGTATTGATATTCGATTATTAGGTACTAACCTGGTTGTTTTAATTATTATTTCGTTTATTCATATATAAATTACATTTTAAAATATTTCAATATAAAATAAATAAAACATTTAAAAATATAAAAAATAGTACCCCACCGGTATCGGGAACAGGGTCCAAGCTACCGGCGGTCAGGGCTCCAGAGAAAGGAACCTCCTAACAATACGAGCCTTGTCCAGAAGTACTGCTTTCTGAATCAAGCCCTTGATCCAGTCGCCTAACGCGAGCCTCCTAAGGTGTTGGTCGAGCCTCTTGGCTATTAATTATTATTATTGATAAGCTCGCGCTTGACCACTATCTTACCTGATGAAAAGCAACGATGTAGTCGACAATGGAGCACGTTTGCTTAATAAGAAGTAACCTATTCACTCTTGACTATATGTACAGTGACCCATCAAAAGTGATTAGATACCTTAACGCCTATTTTCCCTTGCACGTTAGAGTTCAAGTTTTCGAAAATTAAACTAGATGGCGTTGGTTCCTTCACAGCTAAGTGGCGAGCAAAGGCAATCTCACAAAGTATAAACTTGACTTTTAGTTCAACAAATAATAGACACATGCGTCATCATTGTCGTCAACAACTGATTGTAGTTCATAATTTCATCATTCAAATTAGAGTCATGTTGACCTAGCGGTTTAGCATGCGCAGATAGGTGCGTAAATCAATGAGCCATGAGTTCAAATCTCACGTAGTACTCGCACTTTTTGTAAGTTTTTTGAAGTCTTTTTGTAAGTAACAAAAGAAGTTGGAAGGAATATTATATCAAAGCTAACAAGTGGATATTTATTTGTAATATAATATTCAAGTGGGTAGTTACTCAGCAAAATGAAAAAATGCAGGTAAACAGTTGACAAAAGGCACTATTAAAAAATAATATGTTTATTTCTTACAATTTCTTAATCAAATTTAACAATCACCGTTTATTAATCACCGAATAAGATTATAATACTATATATAATTTCTTATTGAGGCCATAGCATAAGTATTCGTTTCCAAAATTGGAAAGAGGTTTGAAGCTTATGTAACCTTAACAAAAACAAACAAAATACCAGATAATTTTATCACAAAGGTCAAAAGGATTAAAAATGTAGGCTAAAAACTATAAAATTGCACAACAACACATCAAGTGTTCATAACTTTTTTAAGTTGTTTTAAATACGGATACCTTTTGAGTGCGTAATTAGAGACACAATAGAAAGACAATGGCGCGTGAAAGCCGGCGTTAATGCGGGGATCAACAGCTTACGTTAAACACACATAACATGGTCTCCAGTTAATACAGAGAATAAGTATATATATAGCATAGTGGTTCGTCGACCGACGTCCGTTTTCTTCGTACTCCCTTATCATGGTTTGATGCTGCAACATGTTTATTAGTTTTAGTCTGCCAGCTCTTTGATGGTGTTTCAAAGAACCCTCTTCTTCAAATAAATCATCATATCCATAGAACAATTGTTTTTCTCTGCAACAATAAAACAGAAATATCTATATAATATCCAATAATGATTATTATATAGGAGTTTTTTGTTTAAAAGCGTTAAAAAAAACTACTTACGTTTACACCGGTCTCTCTGGTTACTTCTGACAAGTTTTTACCTTGATTATGCATAGCAATTAATTGAGTTCTTTTTACTAAATCTATATAACAATGCATATTTACTCATTTTGGTAAAATAAGTAGACAATACACCTGGTTAAAAATAAAATTGAACGAAAGGCGCTGGAACGATATAATCGAAATTAACTTAGCGAACAACCAATTGAGCTTAGTCATAACTCTTTGGTCTAAGTATTATTTATACTACCTACTAGTTATTTTTTATAAGTAAATCCATATTCAACCTACCCTCTCAAGTTTGAAAACTAACACATAGATAATCAAATATTTATAAATTGATATTCAATTTTAATATCTTCATCTCTTTAAAAGAAATTATAAATTATTTCAATGTTTGAAGAAACAAAAAGAAAGTACAAAAATAAGCATTAATTAAGCATTAATCATTTGAAGCACAGCGGCGCCATCTATTAACAGTATAATGTAATGTTGTCGATAGCAACATTTCAATCTGGTTTTACGCTAGATGGCGTCATTTCTCGCTTCACACGATTTTATTTCTGTACTTCCTATGCACTTTTGCAGCAGACTTTACAATTTGGGGTATATTTAAATACTCCAAGTTGTAGCTATCAGGAAACACAGACTACGGTAGGGAATTCCACTCCTTACCTGTTTTTTTTTTTTTTTTTTTAGGTGAGAAAATCATCTAATGACATCCCCCGCTCTTAAGCGGAGCGAGACGGCGTGTAAGACGTTTACTGACTAAAAACCCAGTTCCAGGTCTCAGGCCATACAAAAAACCCACGAAACACCAGCAGTCAATCGCTCATCCACTACGCCAGCCGTGTACCGTCAAATTCATTTAGGCACCTATTAGGAAAAAAAATCAGGCAAGTGCGAGTCGGACTCGTGCATTGAGGGTTCCGTACAAACTTATCTATGAAAATAGTTCAATTCCCGAATTGAGTTATGAAGATTTTTCCGAATCACAAAAAAAGTTTTTTTTTTGTGATGAGACTATAAATTTACAGTTTTCAGTTGGTTTCCTCTATTTATGCTATGAGACCTTGCTTCATACCAAATTTCAGGATTCTAGGTCAACGGGAAGTACCCTATGAATTGTGATTCCCTTAAGAGTGTCGAAATACACGTTTTTTGCGACATAAACTGCCGTAACTTTTTTTTTCATTAACTCAGAAGTTTGATTTTTTCACAGCTTCAAGGGACCGCAGACCTAAGTATATGGTTATAATTTCAACTCGATACCTCCACGCATTCCCGAGATAAAGGGTCTTGACAGACAGACAGACAGACGGACGGACGGACGGACAACAAAGTTAAATAAGGAATAATAAGGATTCCGTTTTTTCCTTTTGAGGTACGGAACCCTAAAAATGAAGAATATTTGAAAAAACCAATTAAGTGCTAATCGGACTCGCGCACCGAGGTTTTCGTACAAACTTATATATGTAAATAGTTCAATTCCCGTAGCGAGATAAAAAAGTTTTTTTTTGTGATAAAACGACAAATTTTTAGTTTTCAGACTTTTTCCTATATTTTTCTTGTACCCACTATGAGACCTTGATTCATGCCAAATTTCACCCCTAGGTCAACGGGAAGTAGCCTATAGGTTTTAATTTCCTAGCGAGTGTTAAAATATGCGCCTAAACGGAGCATAAACACTCTTATCTTTAGATTTCGTTGACTTAGAAGTTTGATATTTTCACTGCTGCTTGGGGTAATAGACTTGAGTATTAGATATTAATTTGAACTTCCTACCTCTACGCGTTCCTGAGAAAAAGTCTTGACATACGGACAGATAGACAAATGGAAAGACGGACAATAAAGTGATCCTATAAGGGTTCCGTTATTACCGACTTAGGTACGGAACCCTAAAAAACCTAAAAGTAATGCTAAAAGATTTTATATTTAAAAAAAAAATGACAGGGCCGAATTCAGGCCCGTTAAGAGAGTCGAGGGGCGCAAAGCTCTCCGCGTATTATTCTGTCAAATCCAATCCTTTGTAGTTGTTTCGAGATGTCTTTGTTTGTTAGTTTATTCAACGCTAAAGTATCTTCGTTCCAGCCTAATTGTATTTGTTATGGCTGAAAAGGACAGGCCTTTTAACTAATCTAAATCATTTTCTTGAGACATTAATTTATAATTTCTATTTAAAAAATATAAGTAAGTAGACTATACTCTTTAGTTAATTATCTGTTTAGGTAATTAACTAAATGTAAACAATCTTGACATGTCTTTTATCTAAAAGTTGTCTAAAAATGTTATCTAAAAATGTTTACAATTATACCAATGTTTGGTAATTAACTAAATTTAAATAATCTTTGTATAATATTTGTATGATTTTGTTTTGATAAAAAGACATACCTATCAAGATTGTTTACGTTTAGTTAACTACCTAAACAGATGGAGTATAGATACTTAGGTAGGTAATACAAATAATTATAAAAGGATTAGCGGTGGTTAGTTTTTTAGGTGGTAAAATCATCTAATGACAAATCCCGCTCTTGGGCGGAGCGGGAGATAGTATCACTTTTACTGACTAAAAACCAACTCCTGTTCCTTCGTTGCCTTCGTCCCAGGGCCCCGGGTTTCGTTTTCACACTACCCATGGCCCCAGTAGGCTTTGACCCTGCTGGGCCCCTACGATTTGCTGACATCTCCCTGAGGCGCGCGTGGAACAATACGCGCCAGGGTTAGCGGTGGTAGGATTAATGGTGTAGATATTGTCATTGATGGAAACCATACCGCGTTTTCACATGCAAGAAAACTTCTGCAAAGTGTCCAACTGTCATTAGCGTATCTTTCTTACTTTATTTTTAAGGACCCCCGGGTTTGCAGGGCTACTACGAGCTCTTAACGCCATTCATTTTACGACCTAAACCGAACTGTTGAGGGGATGGAGCAATATAGGGTGTATAGCTTCATCCCTCTTTCTCGCTCTCACGCTTGACATATTAACACGTCATTGTTAAAATATTAGTCGTTCGAGACAAGTCCCCTGAAATGCCTTATTTTTATGTGAAGTTAACAGTATTTTGGCATCCATAATAGGATTTCGAATCGATAGGCCAACATCCTAGGAGTGATCGGCGGCAGCGATCTCTCGCGCCGGGCCTTAGTACAGGCCATGGTCCGGAGCGAGGAGTGGTAGGCGGTCACCGCCTTCTACGAAGTAGTAATGCTAGCAAAGGAGGCGGCCGATCGCATGAGGCAAAGGTCCTCACGCCCCAACCGCCGCCGGGATTCCGATCCCGGTTTCCGGCCACCGTAGGCGCGGGCTTGCGGATGGTGAGCAATGGGTAGCTCGCTGTCCGACCGATCGGTAACCGTCCGGACTGAGCCCAAGTCGTCGACGGCGCGTACTGTTCCACGCGTGCCTCAACGACATGTCAGTAAACCGTAGGGGCCCAGCAAGGTCGAAGCCTACTGGGGCCAAGGGTCTGCTTCTGAAAGGAAGACTCGGCCCTGGTATGAAAGGCAACGAAGGAACAAGAGTGGGTTTTTAGTCAGTAAAAGTCTGACACACCCTCCCGCTCCGCCCAAGTGCGGGGGACGTCATTGGATGATTTTCACAACGACAAAAAAAAACATCCTGGGGCGGGAGCTAAACCATACTGTACCAACCTATGACTTATGAAAAATATGTATTACAGGAATGGATACAGTATGTAAACCTTGTTAATAAAAACTCGTGTAAGGCTGGGCGTCCTTGAAGGTTGAAACGCGGCCTAAGAGACTTTACTTTTAATCTTAAACCTCAGCATCTTAAAAATCTACCTGCAATTCTGTATCTCTAAATAAGATAAAACAAATTCCATATCTGCCTGTTTATTTCTCCGCTTACTTGTAAACCAAAGCAATATTAAAAATTATTTTATCTTTATATCGTCGTTACAGAAGAAAATATTTACACGCTGAAATTAAAAAGCTTTCCTTGTAAATACTTTTTCTTGAAGCTACATTTGTACACAGCAGCGAATCAGAATCTAAATCATATTTAAAGTAATAACGCCGAGTCGCCAAGCCGACATCGCCAAACGTGAAGTACGAAGAAATGGAGTCCTATATTTCGCTTCACTTTATACCGCCGCAGACAGAAATAATATAGAAGGTACCCTGCAGGGGGCTTCCGTCGACCCTACCCAAGCATTATTTGGATCTGTTCTTGGGATGACGTGGGCTAAAGTGAGTGAGCGAAACGAGCGAACAAAGCTCCCGTTATCCCCTTCGTGTTAAGTTACTTTAAACCCTTCAGACAGAAATAGGAGGCCCCCACAGGAAGCTTTCGTCAACACTAACCAAGCAGATTGTGTTTTGTAATTAATATTTAGATTACTGTTTTGATATTATTGCTAAATATTACCACCGCGGCTAATGACTGATATAAAATGTATGCCAGAAGACGATTTGGTCTGTAATTTTTTTTCGAAATTATAGTTCTGCTTTTTAATAATATTATGACATAAAAAGTTCCTATAAAGAAGGTAGACCCTTAATCTGACACTGTCTATACAGGACAAATACTAGAATGCCTCGTCATAACAGAATCACAATGACTACTAAAAGATTTGCTAAAGTAGATCTTAACCTTTTGAGTGCGTAATTAGAGACACAATAGAAAGACAATGGCGCGTTAACGCCGGCGTTAATGCGGGGATCAACAGCTTAAGTGACAGCTTCGTTTATATGTGCATATATTAACGACTATGTAATTATATCAGGGAATAACATATGACAGACAGATAATGATGTAGGTACATTATATAACCCGAACACAATCACTTTTGGTCTCCAAGCTTCAAAGTGAAGTGAGTAACAGTGAACCGTAAGTAAGCTCTCCATTTCTTACTACTCTGTGCCCATAATACTTTCTCATAGTAAAGCGGACTCGCATAGACGGATAATCTAGTTACTGCGACATTTATATCTTCTTTTTGACCTTATGTAGGTTAGCAAAGACACTCATTTAATAGAGTCAATGGTAGAAGCATTAGCTGCCAACTTAGCTATATCATTTTCTTTATCCCGACTTCCATTTCCATTACGAATAAATACCTAGTGAGAAAGTCTAAGCTTTGCTTGTTCAATGGGATATTTTAACTAACTTTTGCCAACGGCTTAGCCCACGCGAAAGTAGGTTTCTCCATACAAACTTTGGACCTCGCTTTTTATTAGGTTCCGTACCTCAAAAGGAAAAAACGGAACCCTTATAGGATCACTTTGTTGTCTGTCAAGACCCTTTATCTCGGGAACACGTGGAGGTTTCGAGTTGAAATTAAAACCATATACTCAGGTCTGCGGTCCCTTGAAGCTATGAAAAATCAAACTACTAAGTTAACGAAAAATAAAGATACGGCCGTTTATGTCGCAATAAACGTATATTTCGATACTCTCAAGGGAATCAAAATTCATAGGGTACTTCCCGTTGACCCAGAATCCTGAAATTTGGCATAAAGCAAGGTCTTATAGCATAGGTATAGAAATGAATCTGAAAACAGTAAATTTGTTGTTACATCATATTTTTTTTTGCGTTTTGGAAAAATCTTCCGAGACTCCATTCCGGAATTGAACTATTTACATAGGTAAGTTTGTACGGAACCCTCAGGGCGCGAGTCCGACTCGCACTTGCCCAGTTTTTTATTTTAAAAAAACTGTTTACTGGCATTATTTCCGAAAAGTCCATGTCCATGTGCACGTCTTTTTTTTTGAGGCGGGAAATCATCTATAGGCTGACCAGTCTTATTTATCCTGCTGTACCTACCATTACAGTCTCCTAACCACATCTTTCTTTGTTTCACAGGAGGTATGTGCTTCGCATACAACGCTGATCTGTACTACCGTGACTACTTCCCCGACGTGGATCTAGGCTGGTGGCTGTTCGCCGTGACCGTCGGTATCGGCTCCGTCGGAGTTGTGGCTGGAGGAATCATTTCGGACAAGTATAAACTTATTTTTACCGTTTCGTTCTGTGCCCTAGAAAAGTTTGAGTACCTACTATTTCAGAGGTTGGATTGAATAAAACTTAAAATTAAAATTAAAAAATAAGTACTCCATCCCAGTTATATTTTTAATGTAAACTACGAATTGTGCCCTTTCCTACTCAACCCCCCCCCCCCCCATAACACACATAGCATTAGCATGCAGTTACATCTTATAACCTTTCATTTGAACATTTGGTTGCTCATTCCCACTTCCATCCCCCTCCCATAACTTGTAAATTTCCGATTTTGATATTTAGTAATATAAATTATTGCAAGAAATATTTCGTGAATTCTTATCGGAACGACGAGGTCGATTTTCGTGGGGCTGCCCAGCGACCGACCTGATGTTATAATATACCTATAAAATAGGAAAAATATTCCGCCTAGCCTAGGGGAATTTTTCGGCATGAGGATAAAATATACTTCGTTGTGTGCCTAAAAGCGGTTAGTCAGAAGCCAGCTTTCGAATAGGTGTTGAAAAAAATTTTAGGTAGATACTGTTATAGGATATCATCATTGGTATCACTTTAATTCTGAGCTGGCCTAGTGTAGTAGGCGCAAAGTTAAATAATAAACTTTATACCTCCTGGTAACAAATTACTGTAGTAAAATACCTAAGTGTAAAAAACTCATTGCAATAATGCATTTCCTCCTCTTTTTGCAGTCGGTAAAAAAAGCTTCAGAAAAGTACTGATAAAAATTCCAACTTACACAGGTATTTTAAAATAAACGAGGTCATACCTAACCGGAGCGAACGATATCTACCTTGTTTATCTTCGTTAATAGGATCCACAAAAATTGCGATCACAACAGCACATACGAAACATATTTCATTATTCTAAAGTCAGCATAAAAATTCATTCTGAATATTTTACACTGCCATTTTTTGCGTTCCGTACTAACGGGAACCTTTTACTAAGCCTCCTTTCCGTCCGTCCGTCTGTCTGTCATTCTCTCTGTCCATCTGTCAGGGAGTTGTATCTCTTAAACGGTAAAAGGTAAAGAGTCGAAATGAACACAGAATGTGTATTATCTATGGAGTAAGAAATGTGTATTAACTAGAGAATTTACACGGTTCTTCTCCATAAGAAACGACCAATTGGAACCGTGCACTAATTTCTGACGTTTTATAAGTGCCTATGTAGGCTTATGTAAAATAAAAATATTTTGAATTTTGAATTGCCGCTACAGCAAAATAATAAAATTAAAATAAAGTTAAAAAATACATAATTCCCCAGAAACGTTATTTTGTCGGTATTATTTGCTCAATTTTAAAATTGTAGTACGGAACCCTTTGTGTGCAAGTTCGACAAGCACTTGGCAAGTTTTTATGTGTGTCTTTATCTAAATTGTTTTGTGCAGGTATGTGGAGAAGATGGGGGTTCGTTCAAGAGTGCTGGTGCTTGCGCTATCTCAACTGATTGCTACCCTGCCTGCCTTTGGATCTGTCGTCTTTGGACCTCTATGGGCTATGATCACTCTTGCTATTTCCTACTTCTTCGGTAAGCACATCATATACTAAATTATAGCTGCTTATGTGTGATAATAGTATATTTGATATTTATTAATGTACAAGCGATCCCGACAGACGTTGTCCTGTCAGAAAATTGGCATTTTGTCAGACTACAAATTAAAAACCCGATTGCAGCGCGATTATATAACCCGGTACCTTACCGGTTATTAAACCCGGTAGGTTCAATTGTATTTTCTATCCACCCAGAGAGAAACCCACTCAAATATACACACAAAATTTCATCCAAATCCGTAAAGCCGTTAAATTATTTATGATTTTGTACACTGACAGCCCTAAATCTATTACCTTGTAGCGACATCTATGGCGTCACATAAGAACTAATCCTGCATCGCGCAATCAAAGTTCTCCGCGCGATTTGAATTTAAACGACAGCCCGAAATCATCTACCGGGCAGCTGCCCACCAGACATAACACCCGTCTGGTCGGAGGATCCTCCCTTTTCAAAAGGAGGTTTGCGGGACTTTACTCTCTGTTCCGCATACCTCCAAAAACCTCTCGTTTAGTTCATCCAAAGGTTGTCTGTAAGAGATTGCCCTGCGCGATAAGGCCACCTATTGTGTTAATTTAAGGTGTAGAACGAAGTATATAATAATAATATGTCGAAAGTTATGCTATCGACCTCTATTATTTATTTTTTATGATATAAACTAATGCTTGACAGCGATCCCACCTGATGGCAAGAGGTCAGGGGTTCGATTCCCACCCAAGACAAATGTTTGTGTGATGAGCACAATCATTTATTTGTTCTGTGTCAGGTGTAATTTATCTATAATATGTATGTATATAAAAATATATAAGTATATTTATCAGTTGTCTAGTACTCACACCACAAGCTCTGCTTAGTTTGGGACTAGATAGCGTTGTGTGATAGTTGTGGAATATTATAAATATTACTTTAGTCTTCTCTAATATAAACCTTCCCTTCCAGCTGAGATGTGGTTCGGCATCGTATTCGCCATTCTCGTGGAGATCGTCCCGCTGTCGGTCCGGTCCACCACGGTCGGAGTATTCCTGTTCGTGATGAACAACGTCGGTGGCAACCTGCCCATTCTTGTGGACCCCGTCTCCAAAATCATCGGGTACAGGGAGGCCATTATGATTTTCTACGCTGGATTTTACGGCCTAAGTAAGTTTGAGCAGACAACGGTCTTAAAAACTATCTATAGTTCTAACTAATATAGCATAGCATAGCATAGCATAGTCAGCCTTATAATGTTCCCACTGCTGGGACTCAGGCCTCCTCTCTAGAAGAGGGAATGGGCTGTAATCCACCACGCGGGCCCAGTGCGGGTTGGTGGAACTAACTAATATGATAAGATGAAAATAAAAAAAAGTTTATTTCTTATTTAAAAAAAAAAAAACAAATTGCCCTACACTAGAAATTATAACGCACACACTAAAAAGAAGTATTGTGTTTGGGTTGCGTTCACAAACCTGTAAAGTACCTACACAAGACACCCAAATCTGGAACACCTATCTTTAGGCAAAATACATATGTTTCATGCGAGAATAGAACCCGCGATACGCAGCACAGCAGCCAATAGTCATCCTCATTTCCGTCAAATACGATGCTTATCATGAAAAGTGGCTATAATAAACACGTAATTGTGCTCATGATAACCAACAAATTTTACTATGGGAACAAACCTGAAATCGCGAAAAAAAAATCAGCTGTTCAGTCACGGAATATAGAGAACACTGGAAATAGTAAGTAGGCGTGACAGTGTCGCCGCTAGTCAGTACCGCATTACGCACTCGCTGTTCAAGCGCTCTCATTCGCAAACTAGACTGCGTCAACGTACAATTTAAGTTTAATAATATTGAAATGCCTTATTGTGCCATATTGGACTGTAAAAACCATAGTCGGACTAAAAGTCCAACTCATGGAGGTGTATCATACCAACGAGAAGTATTATTTTCAGATTTATTTTAATAAAATGAAAAAATAAAATTTCGTCAAACATTGCACAAGATATACAAACAAAAATTGTCTTTAATTTCATGACTACAAAGTTGATTTTCTTTTCCCGGTTATTAGCCTTTCTGGAATATTCGCTTGTCTACTTATACTTTTGACGCTATCCAAATAGTGCGTGACTTTATCGACAAAATCAATCGACATGTATTACGTTGCCTTTTTAAAATAAAAGTATTTAAAAATATGTATGTAAGTAATTATAATACAGATAATTATTACATTAATAAAATAAAAATTGTAGGATGATATTCGTGATATAATTTTAAATACATCTACCTGAAGAGTTAGGTAAGAGTACAACACAGCAGTTGACGATAATTGTTAGATTTTATTTTCCTTCCTTAATAATTTCAGTTTTTCTAATGTTCCAATTTGTAAAGAGATATGGATCTACGCTACCGGGAGCAAAAAAATACCCTTTTTAATACGTTTAAAAATTGCCCTACGAAATATCAATTTCATTATTTTGATACTATCACATTACCGCATACAATATTTTTTTCGCATTATATGTTTTAAAGACGTTTTCGTACTATCAATATTATTTCGATCGAATTAGGTTACATCACTATTTGAGTAGCAACCTGCATTCGTGTCAGTGATACGCCATTCAAATACCACCCTTATTTTTACGTAGTTACAGTTCATACTGAACAGTGCCATCTAGCGACGAGTGGCGGTACTTGGTAGTCCAATATGTATTTCTTTCTTGTTTTTGCCAATTTGATTTATAAGCTGTTGATATTAAAGTTGCATTTCGTATAATATTTTTTTTGCATTTCGTTTACGCCCTTATTTTTTTTTTAGCCAATCGTATCTTCCGGTTTGCAGTAAGAGTAAATCGTAAATGTATGAGTTTGGCGACACCGGTTCTGGTACAAACATTTTCTCAAGCTACTTCTAGTGTTCTCTATATTCTGTGTGTTCAGTACATTTATGTTTGCCTAATGTACTGAACAGCTGATATTTTTTTCGCGATTTCGGCTTTGCTCCCATAATAAAAATTGTTTGTGATCATGAGCACAATCACGTGTTTAAGTATCGTACACTAATTACCAGTCACCCTATATATTAGAGCAAATTTAAATTAAGGCACAAGTTATCTTGTAAACAACAAAAAATATTAATCATATACATTCTCAACCCTACAGGCAGCATAATGTTCTTCCTCACAATGTTCCTGATGGACGGTCCAATCGACAAGCCAGCGACAACGACAGAGGAACCCAAACGAACCGGCCTCGATAACAGGGCCTTCACTCAAGATGAACTGCCCACCAGGAACGCAGGAAGAAGTCTACCTATCGCACCCAGCGAAAGACTGTAGATTATAAGCGATATTATTCGGGTGAACTACCAGGGGACCATGAACTACTACAGTCAAGAACTAACGCCCCCAGGGCCGTATTCAGGATGTCTATGGGTGCAATAAAAGTACAAATGGGTGCATGACAGGTTTTGACCGCTCGATATTGGTAATTTATGCGTTCTTTCCAAAGCTAATTATTTTTTATATTGTAATAAAAAAAACAAATCCTTTTTTAATGGGAATCCGTCACATATGAATCTCACATTTTAGAAAATGAATCTCCAAACCTACAAATTTTTAACAAAATATGTAGGTTACCAATTTACTTGCTCAAAATAAGTTTCAATATTTAGATCCGCCTAACAATTTAGCAAACAAAGAATCGATTTCACGCGGCTGTGATTTAGCATGACAAATCAAATCAAAGTTGATAAAAAGCCTAAGCATGACTTTCAAACAATGCGTGTTCCTTTAGGAGTAAGCAAAAAAACTTATTCATCAACATACCTACAGTACTGAAAAACGTCCTTGACTGAATTTGGCTGCAGGTATGGATGATGAGCAATTTGGTCTTAGATAATATGCATTGTATTAGTACCAATAAGTTATGTCTGAATGTTAAGTTTTAGATTAAGTTGTTTTAAGTTCATTTTAAGTTCAGTGTCATTTTGTTGAATACGTTCTATTTATTTTTTATGAATTTGCAGTTTATTTTTGTCTGACATATTACTGTAATTTCTAAATTACGCAAAAATCATTTTAGAGTGAGGTTTCTCTGATTCAGTACCACTTTGACAGCACTGCCTTTACGTGAAAATATAGCAGAAGTAAAGTCAAATTAATAACTGTAAATTCCAAAAAGTTGATTATCAAACAGACTCTATAATAAACTGTAATTAATTTACCCAAAAGTTGTTATTATGCATAATTTTGATTTTTTTGGCATTTAGGTACTTAATAATTATGTAATGAAAAATATACAACTCAAAGACATGATCTCTTTACCAATAGTGGTACAAGAGATGGTGTCTCTGATAGGTTCTTGGAATTTTGAAAAACTTATGTAAGTACTCCATTGAAAAAACCAAATTCTCCAAAGTGAAAATAAATACAAAAGACTTTCATATTGTATGGAATAGTTGCAGCTTAATAATATATTCTTTCCCGTTTATTTATTCTGGTTGTTCTATTGAAATAATAAAAAGAAAAATCCTTAGTGGAATGCAGTTTTTATGTGATAATGATCTTTTGTACATATTTATTTTGTAGTTAGGTATATGAGCATTGTAAATAAATATTTAATGTTTTATAAGTGTTTTATTTCCGCCTCAAGAAGTTGATGTGCCATTATTTTATTTAAATAATCATTTTGACATAGGTAACAATATTTTACATGTATAGTTTCAATTTACGTAGAGTAGGTTGTAAATAGTAGTGTAAATTCATATTACTATACAACTTCAGTCAAAATTTTGCTTTTCTTATGTCCTTTATATTTGAAAAGCTTTTCTTTTCTTCTGGACTTCCACATTTTTGTTTCTTCTTTTAACAAAATAGATTCTCCACTGACTGCAACAGCATTTATTTTATCTAAAAGTTAAAAAAATATATATATTATTTAGTACTTAAACATGCTTAGTAACTTTTTACAATATGTATCTACTAGATTCTGCCAGCAGCTTAACCCGCGTAAAAGTCGATGTCTCCATACAAACTTCCAACCCCCGTTTTACCCCCTTAGGGGTGGAATTTCGTAAAATCCGTTCTTAGCGGTTGTCTTCACCCTATAACGAACCTAGGTACCTGCCAAATTTTAAGTTTGTAGGTGTTATAGTTTCTGAGATTTCGTGAGTAATCAGCGAGTGGTATTTCACTTTTATAATATAAATTGTGATCTCTTATATGAGCAAGCAAGAGAATTCTGGTCAATTAGCTACTGAAATTAATAATATAATATAAAAAGTGACAGATGCTACTATTTATTTGAAAAACTTACATGCTATAAATTTGATTCTAGGAACATGAAAATACAGTAGTAGAGTGTAGTAGAGATTTCTATATAAACATCTTTCAAAAAGTGTTTGTGGAAGATTACAAAAACTTACCATCTTCATTTATCTTTGTTTCCTCATCAATTTGTCTTCTTTTATTCTTGAGTTTTTTAGATTGAACATTGTGAGATTCTGTGTAAGTATCCTTAGCCTCTTCACATGACAAAAATCCTTCAGAAGCCCTAAATAGTTTTACACCACCTTTGATTTTTCGTTTTCTGCAAAGATATAGACATTAGTAATTAGCATATGTAAAGTCTGCTGCAAAAGTGCATAGGAAGTACAGAAATAAAATCGTGTGAAGCGAGAAATGACGCCATCTAGCGTAAAACCTGATTGAAATGTTGCTATCGACAACATTACATTATACTGTTAATAGATGGCGCCGCTGTGCTTCAAATGATTAATGCTTAATTAATGCTTATTTTTGTACTTTCTTTTTGTTTCTTCAAACATTGAAATAATTTATAATTTCTTTTAAAGAGATGAAGATATTAAAATTGAATATCAATTTATAAATATTTGATTATCTATGTGTTAGTTTTCAAACTTGAGGGGTAGGTTGAATATGGATTTACAGTGAGGCCGCAAAAGTTAAAGATTACATTGCTACGAACCGAGCGAGCACGCACGACACTTCCGTGCGTATGTGTGCGCGTGTATGAGTATCCACATTCCACAGATAACACATACTAAGGAACTGTCGTCGCACTGAGCTTAAAATATCATTATTATTTTTCTGTGCCATTGAATATGCATCACACAGTCACAGAGGCGACTTGTTCTTACCATTGCATTGATAAAATTCACGCAAACGTGTCATGTGCTGTTAGCCGTATGAACTAAGTGTTGGATTCGCAAACAACGTAGCCCGAGTTCAAATCATGGTCGGTCCGTTGTGGTTATTTATTACTTTGAAAATTCCCAATCTATATTAATATAGTTGTTTTTTATATTTCTATGAAAAATACTATTGCATTTTTTGCACTAAATAGTTGCAAATTACGAATATGATCTATTAACCACAAGAAGAACACATTCGTAATTTTCAATTATTTAGTTGTTACATCTTTTCAATGTTGTAAGGTGGAAATAAAAAGACGTGTTTAATAAAAAAAAATATTCTTTATATTTACAAATTAAACATATATGAGAATTGTGACGCCGAATTGTTACCTAGACAAAAAAAATATCTTGTAACCGTTATCTATGTTACGTGTAAGATTGTTTGTTGGAAGTATACCCACTTAGACCATTCATAATATGAATAACGTAACAATGAAAGGATATTAAAATTTTAATAAAATAAAATATAATTGTTTATATCCAGTTATTTATTGAAAAGTGATATATGATTTAGACTTTGTAAACATTTTATTTGTATGTAACGTCACAATGAATGTATTGAGGTCATAGCTTAATTGTTCATTTTCTTGACGAAAAGAAGATTGAAACTAAACCTCAATTTCTGTTAAAAGAACTTTAGTTCTCACAAGATAATCGTCAATTAGATGAGAAAAATAAATTGAACTATTATGTTAGAACAGTGTGGGTAGAAGAATAAAAAACGAAATAGAATCATGATTATTGTCAACAAAATTGATAGCGAGTTCACTGCATTCTTAAGATAAGGCGATGGCACAAGTTAAAATGTATAGCTGTTTTAAACGAAAGTAAACACAATATAATACAGTGTTTGTTAACGAATAATCATTTAAATATGTTAAAATAAAATGGCCTACTAAATATTTAATTACACCGACTGATTTTACTAAAACTTAATATTTTGTATAACCCCCATTATTTTCGATACAGTCAAGTAGACGTTTGCGCATGGACCCAACCATATTACCGCATATTTCGCTCCCTCTAAAACTTTCCCATACCTCCATGCAATGGGTTTTTAATTGTTCCGTAGACCTCTCATTCCGCGAGTCCCACCTTTGCACCATCAAACCCCATAGATTTTCTATGGGGTTGAGGTCGGGTGATCGCGCTGGCCATGGAATAACAATTACTTCCGGGTGATTGTGAAACCAATCACGCACAGTACTCGCTCGGTGAATAGGACAATTGTCCTGGACAAACGGAAATTGTGCTAACTCATCAGCTGGGTAAATGTTGCGCACAGTAGGTAGCATAATTGAGTCTAACACTTCCACATAAGTTGAACTGTTTGCGCGTGGAGGAATGAAAGCCAGTTCTCCTGGTCCTGCTGCACTCATCCATCCCCACATATTAATTGTGATTCGACCTGATTCGGTGTTAGGAATAATGTTTTTATCACACCAGCGAGTGTTATTCTTGCGCCATAAGTGAAGCCTGCCCTTTTGACTGGATTTAAATGTTTTTTCATCTGAAAATACCGCAGTATTCCAATCAAAATCTAAATAATCACGTGCGAAATGTAATCGTTCCTGTTTATGCCTCTCTGTCAAGTACGGCTTTTTAGCAGGTTTTCTGTGATGCACGCCTTCAGCGTGAAGTGCACGGCGAACAGTATCCATCGAGGTGTCATATAATTCCGCAAAATGTCTCGTTGGTGCGAAACCATTTGTTTCGTATACGTCCACCATATGTCGTCGCTGCGCCTCGCTAATAAGCTTCGGTCTCCCACTTCTCTTTCGACTAGCAAGGCTACCTTCTTCCTCATATCTTTTTATCCAAAGACTTACAGTATTTTTCTAAAACAAAAAAAAATATATTAGGCAGCTATACCTACTTGACTTCATTTTCATTATATAAAATGTTAACAATCATAATTATTGAATATAATTTTAAAATAAAACTGCATTTATAAATCCAATAAACCCAACGATTTATGTATTTCTCTTTTAAGCCTCATAAAGATACGATGGATGGATTCATAAATGGCATACATTTTAATTAGAAGATTAATTTATAATAAAGTTACAATTCATTAATAGCTATTATACTCACATTCAGTCCGGTTTCTTCAGATATTTGTGTTTTATTAAGACCGCTTTTATGCAGCCCAATGATAGTCGCCCTCACTTCAATACTAATATTAGCCTGCATTTTGCGAATATTACAATACTGTTAACCACACGTCACTAACCAACAACTACAACCAAACGACAGTTCATTTCGGTCAAGTTAAAACTTATGTCTACCTCGCAGAAATCTAATTCTTTATTTAGTTTTTTTGTGATCCCTTTCTAACTCTAAGAAATGTGTGAACAAGTTAAAGAATAATTTAATATAATAATATGTAATGCTAATCCATAACTTCCAATCGGGTAAGAACTTACAAAAAGTCAACATTTGCGTGGGATTTGAACTTGCGGCACACTGATTTGCGCTTCAATCTGTGTGCTCTATACCACTAGGCCATCTTGACTTATGCTAAGTTGATGAAATTATGAACTACAATCAGTTGTTGACGACAATGATGACGCATATGTCTATTATTTGTTAAACTAAAAGTCAAGTTTATACTTTGTGAGATTGCCTTTGCTCGCCACTTAGCTGTGAAGAAACCAACGCCATCTAGTTTAATTTTCGAAAACTTGAACTCTAACGTGCAAGGGAAAATAGGCGTTAAGGTATCTAAGCACTTTTACACCCAGATTGTACATATGGGGGTGGTAGTCATATGAGTCCCCTACCCTAAAAAATAACCCTAGATGCACCAATGGGCATTAGGTATAAAACCATTAAATAGGTCCAACCAAGGTACCTTTTAAAGCAGTCTGATGAAGTTTTTCCCTGACCTTTTTTTAGGGTTTATCTCGAATTTGATGTGACTATTGCAACAACAACAGACTGTTTAGAAACTGAGCTCTTGGTAAATTTTCCACTCTCCTTCTGGAGCACTGGATTATGGTAAAAATAAAAAACTGGGCAAGTGCGAGTCGGACTCGCGCACTAAAGGTTCCGTACAAACTTGAAAGGTAAATTGCGGTTTACAATTTATGACGTATTAAAAAAAAACTACTTACTAGATCTCGTTCAAACCAATTTTCGGTGGAAGTTTGCATGGTAATGTACGTCATATATTTTTTTTAGTTTTATCATTCTCTTATTTTAGAAGTTACAGAGGGGGTGGGGATACATTTTCCCACTTTGGAAGTGTCTCTCGCGCAAACTATTCAGTTTAGAAAAAAATGATATTAGAAACCTCAATATCATTTTTGAAGACCTATCCATAGATATCCCTCACGTATGGGATTGATGAAAAAAAAAATTGAGTTTCAGTTCTAATTAAGGGGAACCCCCAAAATTTATTGTTGTTTTTTTTCTATTTTTCTGTGAAAATTTTAATGCGGTTCACAGAATACATCTAATTGCCAAGTTTCAACAGTATAGTTCTTAGGTATAGTTTCGGAAAAAAAGTGGCTATGATATACGGACGGACAGACAGACAGACATGACGAATCTATAATGGTTCCGTTTTTTGCCATTTGGCTACAGAACCCTAAAAATTAACGTGTAAAAGTGTTTTTTTAAACCTATTTTCAAAATAAATATCATTTATCATTTAAGAACTCGATAAATTCAATTTTCATACGGTTTTCATCAATAAACAGAATGATTCATGAGAAAGCTTTAAGTATAATGCATATTATAGTAGAGAGAAGCCTAGACATTCAAACATTTCTTAAACCCGTACGAAACTGGGGCAGGTCGCTAGTACCATTATATAAGAAAACTAACACTGAGAAAAACTTCAATATCATTTTTGAAGACCTATCCATAGATACCCCACAAGTATGGGTTTGTTGAAAAAAAAATTTTGAGTTACAGTACTAAGTATGGGGAACCCCCAAAATTTATATTTTTTTTTTATTTTTGTGTGAAAATTTTAATGCGGTTCACAGAATACATCTACTTACCAAGTTTCAACAGTATAGTTCTTATAGTTTCGGAAAAAAGTGGCTGTGACATACATACGGACGGACAGACAGACAGACATGACGAATCCATAAGGGTTCCGTTATTTGGCTACGGAACCCTAAAAAAGTTGGATTATGGGCCTCTTCCTCCAACAGACTTAGATATACCTATGTTCAATGTGTCAGTGATAATCATATTTTTAATAGAAGCTTACTTTGTTTTGTTTTCCAAATCCACAAATTCCATTTTCTTCTGAATGATTGCAGATACTTTAGCACCAATTCTCTTTTGCATTTCTGCTGGAACTTTCACATCATTATAGTGGGACGATACTTCTAAATACCTTTCAGATTTAGGTTTTTCCTGGTCTGTAAAATAGAAACACCCTTTAAAATGCAACCAATCCATACAAATATTATAATGTGAAAGTAACTCCGTCTGTCTGTTACACTCTCATGGTTAAAATATTGAACTGATTTTGATGAAATTTGGTACGGAGGAAGCTGGAACTCCAAGAATGGACACAGGTTACTTTATATCTGTCTTCGACTTCGACTTCGCGTCCGCAATAACCAATATTCACGAGGACGAAGCTGCTGGCAGAAGCTAGTACAATAATAAATCGTTACGACCTCAATCATGAAATGACTTCGAATTTCAAAAATCTATTGATACTTTTATTTTGATTGATTTATTGGAGACAATTTGTCAAAACCCAAATACAGCCCTGTACATTAGTGAGGTTAAGTAAATATTTAAGAAAGAAAGGTATTAAAACGCAGAACTGGGCAGGCAGACAGGACTGCACTGGCATTACAGCTGAAACTTACAGATCATTAAATAAGATAAAAACTTACTTTTAACATGGTCTTCTTTCGTCGTCTGCCCTCGTGATTCGTTTATCAATTTAGTAAAAGATGTATCCACTACTTCTCTGAAACGCGAAAGATCCTCTTCTTCTGAAGAATCAGACATTATTAAATAGTAAGTAAACAGAATATTGCGACCACAATCTGCAATTCTGCATTAACCTGAAATTCTATTTTGTTTACTGTTGTTCATGAAGCACGCTTGCTATTTCGCTGAAAAACTAAAAATAAAATTGGTTTTATCCATTTATTTATAATATTCTTTGTGATAAATACAATATAAGAAATACAAATACAATATTCGTCAAACGTAACAATTTTTATTTCCGTATCAGCACCTTCATATAATTATGTATTTACAACTAACTTCATAAATCTAAAGAACTAACTGTCAAGTGAGTGTCACTGTCAAGCAAGACAAAGACGGACATTCCGTGCAACACCAGTATTTCTTGACCCGCGGCACGAACAGGCAACAGCTGAATAGCGGAATTTCACATGACTTTGACACTAACCACAGCAAGCAGCGCCCCCAGTGAAGTACCGAGTTAAATTGGTTTATTAAAGAAACTGAACTCACAAATCTCCCGGACGAACGAAATATTAGAATTTTGTTTGATATTATTTCTTAAACTTGTTCCCTGAACAAGAGCAGCTGATTACTTTACTTTATAGGTTATAAAATTCATTATCGATTGTTGTGCAGTACTTTTTTAAAACATATGTTTTATGTGTAAAAACGAGCAAGTCTAATCCGTGTAATATTCACAATGTCTATACTATGGCGACCTCCTCCAGACCCAAATTTATCAAAATTTATGGAAGAAAATGACTATGACTCCCTTACGAGGTACCTGGTGGGCAACAACTACAGATTTCGCGAGAACATCATAATACCAAGGATCCTTGGGCCAGTCATCATTAAAACTAATGAAGAGAAAATGATTGAAGCTACTGTTGAAAGCTGTCCCTTCAAATCAGTGACCAGTTGTGTTATTGGTAAGTTATATGGGTCAGTGTGTAGCCTTATATGATTTTGTGTATATCATTTTTTAATTTTACTATAATCTGAATTAGTAAATCGATATTTGCTACCTAATTTTAATTAGAGGTTAGACCTTGACTGCCTGCAGTCACTTTAGTCAGTAGGGTTTACTTTAACACTAGGGTTAACTTAAGTTAACTTATTGCTACAGAACAATAGTTCTGGTATGCAATAGCACAACTATTGGTGCTCACAACTATATAATGCACTTGCTAATGAATTTAATTTGGGTTTTAAATAGGTATGTATTATAATATGAATAAAGCAGTATCCGCTATATATACCATACCTGCAGTTAATAGTCTGTTACTGGCTAATAATAGAGTCAATCAAGGTTTTCATTTCTGATATGGAAATAGAAAGTCCCTTGTTATGTAATAGAGATTAGAGAATCCTCAGCCCCCATTGATCTAAGATGTATAGAAGAAATACCTTCCCTCGTCTGTTATTTGATTATGTTAAATATTATATGCTAGATAATGCGTTTATTAAGACATTGCAAATAGGTTGCCTAACTAAAGCTGGTGCCAATGATGTTATACAATATAATTTGTTGTTACATTTTTGATTTACGATTGTCACATTCATCTGTGTAAATAAAAATTTTTTTTTTTTACACATGAATGTGTTAATTTTAATAGAATGACCAAACACAACAGCAGTTGCACAACAGGACCACCTAATTAGTTTTGGTAAACAATTATTAATTCACTAAACCCCAAGCGAACACCGGCGTTCGCTCGCTCATTGTCTTTCTATTGTCTCTAATTACGGTACTCAAAAGGTTAATTTGAAAGTATATTAAATGAAAGAAATAATAAGCAATTAACTTGCTTAGTTAGTGAACAAACACTATTCATTATTATATCAACAGTGAAATACCAATATCTCCTAACTGAAATTTTATGAAAAAATTATGTTTTAGCACTTATAATTTAAATGTGTGTTTCGACATGTTTTAGTGAAATCTCCAGGGCAGGTATTTAGTTGCAACTGCATCAAATTAAATTATGGAAACACCTCCTAACTAAACCAACGTGTCAATTTATAGTATTACCTCCTAACGCTTTTGGGACAGGAAATTTTTACTTTAACAGTTAGGAGTTATTACCACTTGCCGTCTATATAACCTAACCTAACCTAACCTCCCACTGTAAAACAGAAATAAAAACTCCATTTCGTCTTTAGCTACTTCCAGTCAGTTAACATAATTCTATGACACAATTTGCTCTTTTCAGGTTACGGTCTTGGAATGGCAGTGGGTCTCTTCACATCATCTTTAATGCCAACCACTGCTGTAACAGATCCCATGCAAACACAATCAGCCAGAGAAATACTGCGTGAAATGAAAACATCCATGTTCAGTTACGCAAAAAACTTCGCTATCCTTGGTGCCGTGTTTTCTGGAGTTGAATGCTGTATAGAGTCTGCTAGAGGGAAGAGTGATTGGAAGAATGGAACTTATGCTGGTGGGGTCACGGGCGGTCTAATAGGGTTAAGAGGTAAACATATTTAGATTTATTTATATTATTTCACTTAAAAAATGCATGCAGCTGCTGCAAGAGTACATAAAAACAGTACTGAATATAAAGTTTCACAATTGCTTGGGTAAAATTTTCGCAAAGATTCGTGCGGAAGAAACGCCCGGGTTTCACCATTGTGTGGACCGCCCGGAGGACACGGTCGAGCAAACGGTAGAGGTGTGCCCCGCCTGAGTAAGAACACCGCCGTATCCTCGTGGGGGCCATCGGCGGCAGCGATCTCTCGCGCCGGGCCTTGGTACAGGCCATGGTCTGGAGCGAGGAGGAATGGCAGGAGGTCGCCTCTGTTCCGGCTGTTGGCAAACGGCTTTTGACTTCCACTGCCAACTGTTTCACTATTCGGCTAGTGTTGTTGATCATTGGTTATTGTTGTGCAGGTATTAAAATTATCTTGACCAACTTCTTCTCTTTCATTTCAGGTGGCTTAAGGGCGGGAATATTCGGCGCAGCGGGTTTCGCTGCATTTTCGACAGTCATTGATTATTACATGCATCAACGTGGATAAATAACCATTTAGAAAATTAATTATATTACATTTAGTAATCCTTAGCAATAAACAATTAATTTAAATTTTTCTCTTTTAATAAATAGAATAAGTGGAATAAAACCCATGACTTTCACTACTGTTCTAAGGAGGACTCAAGCCCCTCTAGCCAAGTTACGATCGTTTCGTTTGCGTCGAACGCGTCGAGTAGGCCACGCCTCCCCGATTCCTTTGTTCTAACCACGTGACTGAGCGTTGAGATGACGTCAGAAGAAAGGAATCGGAGGCGTGGCCTACTCGACGCGACCGAAACGATCGTAACTTGGCTAGGGGGGCAGTCGATTAAATGAAACATTTTAAGACCAATATAGACCTATAATAGATCATTTAGAGAGTCAATCTATAGATTATCTATATATCTATGATACATATTTTTTTTTATATCTATCTATATATATAAAAATGAATAGCTGTTCGTTAGTCTCGCTACAACTCGAGAACGGCTGGACCGATTTGGCTAATTTTGTCTTGAAATATTCGTGATAGTCCAGGGAAGATTTAAACGGTGAGAAAATATGGGAAAATTCACAAAAAAAAATCCGAATACGACGCCATCTCTAATTAAAATGTCATTATAAAATTAATTATGCTGTTCTGGTAATTAATGCCAGTAGATGGCGTTATCCTTTGAAAGTTAAGCTAAAATTTTCTATCAACATTCTATTATGCGCACTGACCTCAGCTAGTTATGCTATAAAAATTTAATACTGTCAATATATAAATAACTGAAGCAACTGATTTGAGCCGCGAGAAATAATCAAAAGACATGGCCTACCTGTACACCCCAAATCCGTTCAGATATGAGCGTGAATAAGTGACACATCAACATCATACAAATTATCGCCTTTAAAATATTAGTGAGATTGAATAAGTGTAATAACAGCGATTGAATAACATTTATCAATGATATTCTAATTAAAATATCATTGAGATATCATTTTTTATGACTAAATTGCATGCTAAAAGTATCACATAATTATTTCGACTACAGATTTTGACACGCCAAAAGGCAGCTATTCAAGCATGAAAACGAAGAAAATAGAAGTTTCCGTTTTAAAAAATCAACAAAAGCAACGGTCTCTGTCGTGTTCGGCTTGATTGATTTTTTAGATCGAAATTAACGAAAATGTGTATCGAAGTGTAAGTTTTCAATAGATTCGAAGTAAGACATTAGTATTAGTAGTCTGCTAGTGTATACATATTGGTAGTGCGACGTACAAATCGATCAAAATGAAGGATCCTTTTGTTAAGGATTCGGTTATTGATTCGCCGGCCAGGGAGAGTCTTAGAAATGTGGAAGGTTGCTACAACAAGAATATATTCAAGACTAGTTCGTTTGCGAACTCCCGTCGTGCTTTGCAATCAGGTGCTGATAAGATATCGAGAACATTTCGAAGTGTAAGAAACACCTTCGGAAATCTGTCACAGGTAATTTGCATTTATCTTTTACTACAATAAACCGAATAAAACCTTCTAAATCTTAGCTAAAACTCTTAAAATACTTCTATATATGTCTATCATGACACCGGTATTCTTCAAAGTTAACATACAATACGCTTTTCAACTAAATTAAGCTCGAAGGGCATGGCTAAAAGTTCCATGGCAACAGTAATCGATCTTTTCAGCTTTTTACATTATAATATTATGTTATTTAGACTTCCTAATTAAGTAGTTAAATCAATAACTACCTTATCTTGTGAGAACTTGTATGAACTTAATTATTTTAAAACTTTATTCAAATCATACCAAGAAAATAACATGTGAACCAACAAATGACTTTATCATTTACCACTTACAATAAAATTGAATCCATGCTTTGATATGATTGAAGCCATGTCTTTTTATTTAAAAAATGTCTCTTTATTCACTACTTTCTTTATTTGTCATGTCTGTGTCACAGTTTAAACTGTTAATTGGTCAAAACCACTGTTAACTGCAAGAAATGGTTGAACTTCAAAATTACTAATATTTACTCATAAACTTCTTAGGTTGGTAATTTCTTTTTGTAATCATTTAAAAAAATAATTAATGAGACCTATTTGCTGCATGTCAGATGAGCTGTGGATGAAACAGCCACTTATATGCCATAAAAAAGCAAGGCGACATTATGGCAGACCATGATGAAGGTGAAAAGATTAATTTGACTTACCTAAGGGACTGGCCCGCAATGGCAGAAGACAGATGTGATAAGGGAGAGGGAGGCCTTCACCTAGCAGTGGGACCCAATTAGGCTAACTTGATTAGCCATAATAAAACAAATGTGTTTTAACTTAATAAGAGTTTTGGCTAAGACATTTAAAACTAGTTTTGACTAATTAACATTATTGACTACATCTATATCTGGGTCTACATCCTTATCAGAGGTGTAGCATGGACGAATTTAGACGTGGCCAAAGGCACATTAGCGAGGTCTCTTTATTTCATCAATTAAAAAATGAGATGGCAACTGTCACAACCCAGTGTCTGACCACATCGTCGCTTACCATCAGGTGGTAAGCAACCAATGAATAGTGGTTAAACACAAGCTTACCAATTATAAAAAAAAACCTTGTTCTTAAAGAGCCCTCGCTTGCGTGAGGCCCCTTTGGGTGCGAGGCCAAAGGCCAGGCTACTGATCCTTATGATCTTTTCATTTTGAGTGAAACAAATCAATAAGCAAATCATTTTGCAGTCACGTCTTTCCTAGCTCAATCTTCCTTCAAATTCAGCCTATTTCATTATTTGTTGACGATTATACAGTAGACTATTAACATAAACTTTTACTTGTGATTAGAGAGCTCTCAAAAAGTTCTTACAATTGTATTATGAATATTAATGGATCCTATTCCTGTTTATTCAGCCATTCTGACCTTAGTGGTTTTAAATCTATCACTTGCTTTGAATTAAAATAAATAAACTAAAATGGGTTAAAACAGGACCCTATTGCTATCACTCAATGTCCATCTGTCCGTTACCAGGCTTTATTTCACAAACTGTGATAGCTAGACAGTTGAAATTTTCACAGATAATGTATTTTTGTTGTCGCTATAACAACAAATACTAAAAACAGAAAAAATAATAATATTTAAGTGGGGCTCCCATACAACAAACGTGTTTTTTTTTGCTACGGATGGTACGGAACCCTTCATGCGTGAGTCCGGCTCGCATGTGGAAAGAAAGAAAGAAAGAAAACATGTTTATTCTGCCCAAATAGATGCACAATAAAATATAGCAAACTGTCGGGCCATGTGGCTGGTTTTTTTATTCCATTTTGGCAACTGAGCCAATGTCAACTATTCCACTAGTAGCATGTGGTAACAGCAGCACCGTGAGGTGTACTGTCGAACTTTGCACTTTGTGGTAGAAAAGAAAAAAAACTTCTCTCAATAAATAAAAATAATAGTTAAAAAATATTTTTGTTCAGCATTTCAGATTAGGAGGCAGGCGTCGTCACCGGCTCACCGAACCAGTGTCTCCTTGCAGGGCTCCCACCACACCAGTCATGAAGAAGAAACAGGTACCATATTCAGATTTGTTTGCCAACCTGGGGCTTTACTATGACATGTAAAAATTTCAAGCATGCAAGTGAAAAAGAGGGATGGAGCTATACACTATATAGCTCCATCCCTTTAACAGTTCAGTTTAGGTCGTAAAATGGATCGCGTTAAGAGCTTGTGGTAGGGCCTCTAGAGGAGCCTATGTCACCAAAACCATATTGATTTAAAATAAGCCATTTTGAAGCAATCACAATCTTTTAAATTATGGAATCCAATGACAACTCACTGTTCATAGAGTAGTTTTTTAACCCTTAACAACCCAAGAGGGGTTTTTGACAGGTCTGTCTGTTGTATGTCTGTAGCATTGGAACTGTTTAAAAGTTGTTAGTGTAACTATAATTATGTTATTAGTGTAGTGGATAGTGAAAGTGGGGAAGAACAATCAAACATATGCAAATATGCAATTTAAACACTATAATAAATGAAAATCTTTGACAAATGTTTTATAAATAAGAAGTATTTATAAAAAGAATTATATCTTAAATTAAACATTTAAAATCCCTTGATCCAAAAAATTTAATAAGCAAATAAACTAAATGTCAAAAAAGGAAAAAAATATAATGATTTTCCAATTATCTATACTTTAATATTATGTACGCAGAAATATTAACATTGTTACCATCTCGGAGAACCTTATTTCCATAGTATTATTCCCAAGATGTATTTCTAGTTTAACATGTGTCTGGATATTTCCAGATACTTGGCAGGAGTCCCACTAAGCTGTACAGTCCCTTCGGCATAGAGACCCCGCACAGCCGGGACTTCAGAATGTCACCGTACATGCCTGATACACCGGACCATGGGTATGTAATCATAACCATCTGTTAAAATGTCAGTTATGTGAGCGAGGAAGAGGGATTGAGCTATATTTATTTATTTAATCAATTAATTACAACAGTTAAACAACTAATTACAGTAACTAAACAAAAAGTTTTAAGTTATAAATAACATGTACTTTCATCAATTCCTCTCACAGTACTTCTGACATACCAATAAAATCATCTTCCATTCATCCGCAAACAGATCGTTTGTTGGATAAGAATCCAAGAGATCATTTAGTGCAGCCAAAGTGCGAGGTAATGGAGACTGCGCACGGGCAACAGTGCGACACTGAGGCACAGCAAACATTCTGTGCTTTTTGCCGCGGCAGTAATTGTCCGGGACAAAGAAACGCGCTAGCACAGTAAGCAGATCAGGCGCGTCAATAGTGCCACGGAGCGTCTTGCAGGCTATGGTGAGCTGATCTCGCGCTCGTCTTACCTCTAGACATATATACACTTTATATAGCTCCATCCCTTTAAAAGTTCAGTTTAGGTTAGGTTTTCAAATGGATCCATTGTTTGAAGCCCTACGGATGAGCTCTTAAAGTGATCACGTTAAGAGCTCCTGTTAGGGCCTCAGATAGTTGTTCTGGTTCTGGGTGTGTTGTTTATGTGAATTTACATGTTTGCAAATGACGATACTGGAGTAATTCCAAGTGTGGGTAAGATTTTTTTTTAATCTGTATAGGAATTCAGATTTTTTTGGGGAGGACCCCATTGTATAGTAATAGCTGTGCTGCTAGTAATGCAATCTGTGGAGGTTCTAACCATCATAATAATGGAGCTCGTGGAAACGAGTTTATTTTCATTTGTCAATTTTTTACTGGCAGTATTGGAAATGGTTTAGTTTGATAATAAACTACCTCCTTTTCTCGTGGAGGTAAGCAAAAACTGCAGCTACTGCATGCAGCTGCATTTTCTTGCTTTAGTCAACAGAAATGAGAGAAACATGCCACGAATCTTGAGCACGCCATAATTATGGCGGTAAGTCCCCTCTTTGAGGAGTGGCTGGAAAGACCTCACGGCGTCCTCACTTTCCACATGACGCAGGTTCTCACCAAACATGGTCAGTTCGGGAAGTCCCTGCACCAGATTCGTATGGAAGTAACGCCCGGGTGTCACCACTGTGTGGACCGCCAGGAGGACACGGTGGAGCATACGGTAGAGGTGTGCCCCGCTTGGGCAAAGCGCCGCCGTGTCCTCGTGGGGGCGATCGGTGGCAACAATCTCTCGCGCCGGGCCTTGGTACAGTCAATGGTCCGAAGCGAGAAGTACCGTAGTAACCGTCCGGACCGAGCCCAAAAAAGAAATTAAGATACTGCTGATTGCCACATCTCAGTGAAAATTTACCCTCGCACAGTCTTCTGATAATTCCACCACTTTTAAGAAAAGGTATGGAACCGGTTGCAGACCATGAGTTAAGCTAAATTAACTTAATTAAAGTGAGCTAGTTGAGGTAATTTTTCATACTTATCTGCAGAATGGCAACTATGTTAACAGAGCTGTGTGATAAAAAACTAGCTCCTTCCAGCGATTTTGTCCGCGTGACTGTTGGTTACAGCGGGCGCGAAGTCGAAGACAGATAAAAGTAGCCTATGTCCATCCTTATAGTTCAAGCTAGCCCCATACCAAATTTCATCAAAATCGGTTCAGTAGTTCAACCGTGAAAGCGTATCAGACAGACAGACACTTTCACATTTATAATAAGTAATATATGTATAGGGTGACTGGTAATTAGTGTACGATACTTAAACACGTTATTGTGCTCATGATAACAAACAATTTTTACTATGGGAGCAAAGCCACGGTAATATTATTTATACAGTATTCCAACTTCATACAAACGGACGAAACGCGAGCTATACCTACGCGCCTCGATCTCGAGGTGCGCTCGGGATGCAGACAGTCGCGTCTGTGCCGCGCGATTTTTTCAATAAAAATAAGTTCAAGTACATATTTATATATTTAATATGACGAGTAGGATATATTGTGCTGTTTTTGGTTGCATGAATTCTTCATTTAAAACCAAACATATAAATTGTAAAGTAGCTGCAGGTATCTATAACCAAGTAAAAGATATTCCTTTTTCTCCACCTTGTCCATGTTTCCCAAAACAATTTTTAATTAAGCTTTAGAATGCGGATTTTTGTACTTTAAAATTTAATAATAAAGCATTTCGTAGGTACGTCTCAGTCGAGGCGCAAATATTTTTCGGTCGCAAATATTGAACACTTCCTATGCAATTCACAAAGTAAGTACATATTTTATTTGTTTATATAAAAAAGTATATTTACAATCACAAAACTAAATGGAAACACAAAGTAGGCAAATGTAATTAAAATGCTGGAGGCGGGCAGCCATAGTGCGGGCAGCCCTATCGCATGTTTACGTACCGCGTGGCTGTAGGCATTTATTTCAAAGAAACGGCTGAGTTACAGTACTGTATAGATATTACCGTGGCAAAGCCGAAATCGCGAAAAAATATCAGCTGTTCAGTACATTAGGCAAACAAATGTACTGAACAGCTGATTTTTTTTCGCGATTTCAGGTTTGTTCCCATAGTAAAAGTTGTTGGTTATCATGAGCACAATCACGTGTTTAAGTATCGTACACTAATTACCAATCACGTGTTTAAGTATCGTACACTAATTGCCAGTCGCCCTATTTAAGGATAGTACGGATTACCCATGCATGCTCAGCTAATATCTCCTAGCCTGCAACTGGACTCATTTCCTTGTAGCTGTTAACATTTGCCTAATATGTTTCCTTCTGTTACTTCCAGTTTGTCACCGAAACGGCGCAAAGGTGTGACTCACTCCTGGCACATCCTCGCCAAGAAGAGACCCCGAGCGCTCTTCCACTAAAGCTCCTATTACTACACATACCTCAACGCACAAATGTATCCCACCGCTTAACGTAAGACTAGCTTTGTAATGCTGCATGAGATTGTTACACACAAGTGTCTGTTGTCAAATGATGGTGAATTTGAGGCCAAATAATGACATATTTGGTGAAAACTTGGTATGTAATTGATATTTATATGTAGTTGAAAATTATATGGATTATCATATTGCACCGGGTGTTAAGTTTGCATCTTGGGAACCTTCGAGTTCTCTGGAGTAGAATTTTTCTCTATTTTAGAGTTAAGGCTTACAAACCACATTTACCTGCCCAAGTTTCATGTTCCTTGGGGTATTTATTCTATTCTATTGTAGTCTGGTTTCCGTATTTCCTATGTGGACTATTGTGCGTAGGCCATGACGGCCATCCTTTGGTGGGTTTATTCCATTCAACTCACCCCTCTCCAAAAACAAATTAGGCCTCACAGGTTTTTCAGGGTGTCTGTTAGGGATCCTAGGGTTCGGATGCATGTATCTATATATATACTTTGAGTCATCACATCACATTTTCTTCCATTCTTCCATGTGAACCACCACACTATCCTTTTTCTTTCATTTTCCATTCCTCACAAAATCCATCCTTCTTTTCTTTGACATCTCTCTATCCATCCATCTTCATAACTCTTTAAGTCAGATGAATTTCATCCAACTTCATCACAAGGCCCACACTGAGACAGATAATCTTTGAAAAGTTATTAAAAAAAACTTGTATATCCGATCTACTTGATACCAAAATTCTAAATCCCTATGTCCAGCCGTGGTCTACAATAAGCTGGTTATGTAAGTGCTAATAAGAGTTGAAACATATCTTTTTTACGGCAGTTAAACCAAGCTCAGATTAATATTGTGTCATCATTGACAATTCATGTACACTTGCAACACAATTCAGGATTGGAGATAGTTATTAAATTTTGGAACTACAAACTCTGTGTGTAAAAGACAAGGTTCAATTTCCATTGCGACCCACAGGAGCACTGGCTGAACTGTTTTTAGGAGGGTGCATTTTCAGCACATTGCCTCATACAGAGATAGATCTAAAGCCGCTATCCCACTGGCGTTTTACGAGCGTTGGCGCTTCTCCAACGTCTGCGCAGAGAAAACGTTGCGCAGACGCGACATTAACGTCGCGTACGTTGGCGCTACAACAAAGCGAGCTCAATATCCTTAGTACCTCGGCTCGGATATGCTAGGAATAATATTCTTAGAAGTTTTTTTTTTGTCATTCAAACATTAAATATAAATTTTAATGTTTTTGTATGTTATGTTGAAAGCCAGCCACTAGCACCCCGCGAGTGTACCCCCTTGCGCCCCCGTCCCGGCGCCTATGGCAACCAATACTTTTTCTTAGGGCCTTATTAATATGTTGCCCAGTGTCCCGCTACTTGCCCTCCAACATTTTACAACGCATTCATGTGACGCAGGACACGTTGTCGGATAATTTGACAGCGTTGCACGTTATGTTAAGGGACATTTTGACCCATAGTGTAAGGTTAGGTTCTAAGGTTTAAGTTGACACCTAGTCTACTGGAGTTTTTAGGGGCATATCGTATGAGGGTTTTCAGAAAATTCACGCTATCAGTTGGCGCCACTGAGCCGAAAGGTCTTCTACTTTTGAAAACGTATACATGACGTTGATGTAAATCAATTTATTTATCATTATAACTAATACATTAATATGCTTAACTTAACCTAATTAAAACTAACAGCCCTAAAGAATTAAAAAAGCAATCTAAAGTACGGCTTCGAGAAACTCCTCCGCATCGCTGTCGACTGGTAATGTACCCAAAAGACTGGCGGCATTGCCACGCTGAATGGAAATGATTATCCTTTGTCCGAAGTAAAAGCCAGCCCTTGGGTCACGCGAAGTGTCAACAAGGAGTTTTGAAAGTTCTTTAAACTCGAACCCCATGATCCGAGTTTCAACTCCAAACGGCTCGAAAATACCAACGTTGATGGTAATGTCTAACTAACGTCATTAATTTAAGGGTTTTGACAGGTCCCTGAACCTGACGACTCAGTGTTACCATTTTAGAAAACTCTCATTGTTTTAATTCATGAAACCAAGTACAGTGATTTCTGATGCAAGTGGACCTTTGTGATTGACAATCTCATGTCGCTAATATTGTCGATATTTTGTATGCAATTGGTGCTATACTCATAGTATTTTCTTATTATCGTAATACATCCGCGATAGGCTTGTTCCCGTTGAATAATAACTTATAATAGTGGAAAGTTAGAATGGATTAATTTTATATTGCTTGTAAGACTGTGGTCATCATTTACCGTTGGGTAAACTAAACTGATATGCGTTGTTTAAAAAATAATGCGAATCGTAAGAAAGCAGTCTTTTAAATGTACTAATATTATATTTAATATTTTTAAGATAACTACAAAATTCCTTTGAATTTAGTTCAAATAGAACTATTCGGTGATTTACGTATGTACTTATATATCCAATCGAATCATATTAAGATAACGTGTATTATTGCATATTATTATCCAGTATTATGACGCCAAATTGTATAGCTTCGAGTACAAATTGTATAAGTATTGTTGGACAAAATGGAGTAATATGAAATGTAGAAAAAATACAAATGTAAGTTACAGAGACGAGTTTTTAGATTAGTAACTTAAAACTATCAATTATTCTTTACATTACTAACTAGTTTAGATATTAAAGAAGATATTTGATAGTGTCCCCGTAATTGAGGTCCTCTGCTGGCCATAGGACTTGAAAAACGTACTTCATTTTATGCTACTCCATTTTTGTTCGACTGAACACGTTACATAGATTTTTTTACACTAATAATACGCTTCGCTATGACAATATTGTAGTCGCCTATTTATATTTATACGTAGGTTAAGATCGTGTGTTTTATTTCAGGAATTCCGAAGTTTTTTTATTATTATTTATTGTCGAATGCAGTCTGCGTCATGAGAAAGCATAATTTTTGGAAAATTATACGAAAAGATTTTTGTAGATGGCAACTTTTTGAATAAGTGTAAAATGGCGTTGACTGTACTGTTAAGACTGATTGTCTTGTAGGTGAATATTTGTACTTTTAATTTATAAGTAGTCGAGGCTCAAACGTACCCAGCTAATATTTTATAATGATGGTATGTATTTTTATTTTTAATGTATTTTCATTATTTTTATGTCATGCATTGGCTATTAGACACTGTGGTGCCCTTTAATTATATTTGATTTTCTATAAATTGGTGTTTCATTTATTATTTTAATACTTACGTCTTGTAATCCTTGAACCGTAATATTATCGTATCGTAAACAAAATCCTTGGTATAATATTGTTAATGTATATTTATATATACTAGCGACCTGCCCCGGCTTCGCACGGGTACAATGCTGATACTAAATATACTACAGAATGTCTTTGTATACAACGTTCACAGACTTTTTTGTCATTAGACACACGCCGCCGGCGCCGGCCGGTAACACCGCAACCGCTATGTCCCTGCATTTTAAATCTGTAATGTCTTCGACAATATTCATTTAAATTACATGCTGTAAAGGACCATATTGATCTATATCAAATGCATTATTTCTCGCAAAAAGTAAAGGATAAAAAAATAGTTATTGTGGGTTATCTCTAAGAGATAGACATATACCATTGCGGAATTTTTTTGTAGACCTTTTTCAGGTGTACAATACTCTATATCAAATGCATTATTTCTCGTAAAAAGTAAAGGATAAAAAAAATGGTTATTGTGGGTTATCCCTAAGGGCTCCTGTACACGATGCCGCCGGATAGACGTCCACTGTTGGACATTAGCCTCCCCCAAGCGTCGCCATAACGACTGGATTCATCGGATTACCGTGACCACCCCCACCAGATATCATCGGCCCACCTTGTGGGAGGCCTTCCAACGCTGTGTCACCCAGTGTACAGTCAAGTTTATAGTTAGGAAAATAAAACTTATAATTGCGACCATATTTTTATTTTAAAAACATATTCACAGCTCAAACTTATCAAACAGATTTATAATCAGACACGTAAACTAAGTAGTTTAATCCATACTGGATGGTGTACTTTAATTAAAACTAGCTCAAGAGTCAATCTGATGCCTTTTAGAATTATAAAAGTAGGTTTAATTCTTATTTTAAAACCATTTTTTTTTTAATTGTAGTTAAAAATAAACAATGGTATTTTTTTTAAAAAAAAAAAACGTGTGGCACTCGGGGACTGCCGCGGTAAAGCAATTGCATAGCATTCGGAGTCACCCGTCGGAGTGGGGAGCGTGAGGTTTTTTTCGTTACGGAATTTCTGGATTCGGTCCCCGCGCTCAAGGCCCTCGATAGAAGCTATGCAATAGCTTAAAAACGATACATACTTTTAAACAGTTTAATGCCTTTTTTTTCCCACACTTGGACCGGGGATCGTGAGAGCCGATACGCCATCCATGAAAACATTTTAATACCTAACCTAACATTAGAGGCAGCAGATATAATTATGTATCTGCGTTGCACGTCTGAGGCGAAAATGGTAGATATTATTAAGGTACGGGCGTGGCCATCTTCTCGCTAGATAGCGTTGTACTCAACATTTTAAGTTTATTTAGATTTTAGTATACTGGAGCATTATTATCAACTCAAGGAAATGGTATTTGCGAAAATCAAACATTCCAATATAATGAACTACTTCAAAAATCCACCTAATTCTGACTGTTCACGTCTACGAAATAAAATGTTGAGTTTAGCGCCATCTACCGAGAATATGTCCCGCAGTTTTCACCTTAAGGTGTCCCTTACAAATTCTAGGTACATCCTAATGAAGTCAGTGATAGTGTATTATTTACAGTTTTATAGTAGACGAAGCGTTTTAGTTTCGTTTTAAATTTTCATAAAATAGTTTCTTAACTACCTATCACATAACAGCCAACGTATATTTCTTTTCTTTTTACTCAATAAACTTAAAAAAAAATCAACTAGATTTGCACATTAACAAACTGTTTAGTCTAAATAAAAAGTTTAAACCATAATATCTAATTATTTACAAATCGAGAATATAAAACTAAATGCCTATATTTATGATAGGGTGGTATTTAGACATTGCAGAAATGATCAAATTATGAAAAAAAGTTGCATGTGTTTTATGTCCAAGAATACTTTAGAACCTTGCCATCAGACGGACTGCATCACAGCAACCGCGCGAAGTCGATATATTCAACTTCCTGCAGTTATCTGCAGTCGGATCTGACTTTGCGCAGTTGACGCCACGCATCTAGCCCAGGAGCTCAGTGTAAGATGATGATGAACTTTAAGAGCCTCAAAATAAAGTTGACAGTGATCGTATAATGTCAATGTGCGTTCGACGCGACCGACGTGCGTTATGCTCCTTAATTTACTGCACACTAACTGTATTTCGTTAGCGATGGACAGCGTGCGTCGACACTACACGACTGTATGAACTTTTGACTTCACACAACTGCAGCCGACCGCGTCAAGTCATGACTGAACGAAGTTGCACGTACAACTGCATGCAGTTGAATATATCGACGGCGCGCGGTTGCTGCGATGCAGTCCGTCTGATGGCAGTCTAAATGAAAACTATGCAGTAGAAGTAATCTTTTCTAGAATCTATTATAGAACTTTTAGATAATATTATAGTACACCACAGCCTTTTTTCAGCGTCAATAGTATACCCATGCTGTACTTACAGCTTGGCCCAATATTTGGGTTGCCAGTTTAGCCAATCTAGTATGATCATTATTTTTTCAAATTGATTTAAAAAAAAATAAGTCAATGGTTTGGAACATCTCTTACTTAAATAAATGCAGTTAGGACTAAAATAGTTTTGTTAAATGAATTAGGCGTGCTGTCCATGGCCGCGTAGCTTCATAGACGCGTATTCGTCATTATACGCTTGGTGTACGCCTGCGTGAAGCTTACATACAAATCTTTAAAACTGACGACGGAGCTGCAGCGTCGTGTCGTTGCTTCGCTTCGTGAGTAGGCGTAACCAGCCGTATAGTGACGAATACGCGTCTATGAAGCTACGTGTCCATGGACAGTAGAGCTTGGCATTACATTGTATTATTCTATTATGGTCAGTTTCTTTGAAATAAACAAGATTTGTATAGTTAGTAAGAATTATGTTCATTTCCGCAAACATGTCAAGTTTTCTTATGAATAACGAGGTAATAATAATATTTACAGTTTTACCTAAACTAAGAATGAAATAACAAAAGAATTAACGAAACCTAATAGTTAGTGGCACTTTTGAAGACTCCGTCTACGAATTTTAATATAATACATGCCCTAAGACTTTGCATACATACAAATAAATTTTTTTTTTTTCTCAAAAACTAGAGTACTAAGTGTAGGTATCAATATGAAAAAGATTACGACCTCCGTAAAAAACAAGTTTTTCCCTAGACGACAGGCTTTTATAAATATTTTGCAAGATTTTTACAGAAAATCTGCACCCAAAAACGACGAGATATTAAAATGAATCCTACTACGACCAACTAAACAGCCTATTCAAATTTCAAATAGCTAACGAACTCGGACTTTATCGACTGCTACAAGGGCGCAAAGGCCATTTTGGGTGAATTGACTTTTTGATTGCACTTTTACTACTTCAAACTATGTATTTAAACTTGCACAACGATGGAAAAAAAAAATTTTATTACCAAAAATTCCATAAAGATCTCAATCATTATTATTTACAATTTCTATTTTTGTTCATTGGTCAAAGCATGAGATTTGGAGTTACATCCATTGTAGCGATAAGTCTCAATATTTTACAGTCTAAGAAGACGCACAAAACATAATAAGAATAGCGCTAACGAAATTTGAAACTTCCAAACAATAGGACTTGCATTTAGCTCATTTGCGAAGAACCTACCGTAGCGACATCTATGGCGCCATATACGAAATAAAGACCTGACGTCACAAAAAACATCGCACGATTTGAACATATACAACCACCAGCAATGTTGGGTAGTTGACCGGACCAGACACGGCATGAGTCCGGTCAGAGGATCCTCCCTTTTCAATGAAGGTTACAGCTTCAGCGAAAAAAAAATTACAGTAATTTGTGTAAAATCTCGCCTCATTAAGAACGATGCAGATAGGTACATACAGTCAAATTATTTGGTGACCAAGCAAAATAAGCAACCACAGTCCTTCACTTCTGTAATTCTTTTTAGTATATCCTATAGCTTGTAACTGTTTCATAACGAAAAAAAAACACAATAACATGCATATATATTCAAGTTTCCCTTTCAAGAAATATGTATGTATGATGTTTACATCTCTCAAGCCAAAAAGTTTATTAGCCTCTTTATGTCCATCTATAATTTGTACTTAAATAACTTATTTGTTTCTTTGAAAATATTTTATACATATTATAATGGGCATAGCTAATAACATTAGTCGTTATCGTTAAATAGACTATTTCAATAAACAACACTTATTTTTGATAAAACTCTCACTTCGAATGAAGAATGAATTTGTAAGTGAATTCGAGCACGTCACACTCCAAGATGCCATAAGCAGACTAGATTATTTCAGTTTGAGCAAATAAACTGCGGTTAGACTAAACTAAATAAAATGGTATAATTATGAGATAAACTTTGAAAGTGGGGTGTCTGACGCCCAGTAAATGCCGATATGATAAGGCTTTTTAGTACAGGCATGCTCGACGCAATTTTGGTGTATAATTCTGTACTTCTTTTCTCTCTATTACTTTTTGTTTTGTTATTGTTGTGCTGTTTTTGTCGAATAAATATTTCAACCCCACCACAGCTTCGGTGTTACAAACCTTTACAAATCTTGGTTTATTTCTAATATACTGTACATGTATTATAACATCCAAAGCTTCCTCAATATATCACTGTGTCTATTGGTGAAACCTGCATGTAAGTCTGTTCAGTAGTTTCTGAATTTATCGCGACCATACAAACAGACAGACGCTGTGGGTGGACTTTATTTAATAATATGCTATTTTAACCTTTTGACGTGCGTAATTAGAGACACAATAGTAAGACAATGGCTTGCGGGCGCCGGCTACCGCCTGAGCGTTAATGAATTAAAATAATCTATGAAAACTACATTATATACGAGTGCCATATTAAGCTACTTTTGATCTCTGTAAAATTTATGGTATCTTTGGCATTGGTGGTCTCGGAAATAAAGCCGTGGGTGGGATAGCTAATTGGGTTAATTAAATTTTTAGGGTTCAATGACGGGAACTACGGCTATCCCAGTCGTCACAATACATGACTACATTTATTGTTTTTATTTTTGACAGGATACCTTTAGCAATATTTCTATCAAAAATAAGACGGTGTTAAGTTTTTATTGGAACAAAATCCGTATTTAAATTGCTAGCGTATACAACTTGAAGTTATGGTGAATGCAAGCCTGGAGAAAGCCCGCGAAATTCAAATCCTCGTACATTTTTTTGCAATTTACCATTCAGTATCGTATAGTAAGGCAATAAAAATTATATTTGCGGTAATGACATATAATTATGTAAATAAAACCATAAACATAACTCTACAACTTAGAAAAGAGATAAAATGTGGCATTTTAATAAAAACTTGACTATTTACCTTGTCTGTTAGTGAGTTATGATCGACTGACTCGGTACATTTGCTGCTAAATATTGTCAGAACATTATAATAAGTTACATTTGCATTCTAATTAAAAGTGACTGTATTCTGTATCAAATTAGGGTCGTCGCACACGGACCACACGCTAGAGCGACAATCGCCGCAACGAGAAGCTAGAAACGGCCACAAAGGTAATTGGAGCGCGCGACAGCCGATTGTGGTCGGTAGCTGCTACTTTTTTAACCCAGGCGCGCAGTATCATAATTGACTCTGATCAAGATGGCTTAATTGCGCGTGTGGCGGCGTTTAGGACCACAAGAAGCGAGCAGCGACGATTTGTCGCATGTGGCGGCCACCGGCTTCAAACGTGTGCGGTGAGTCCATATAAAATGTTTAAAAACTACAGGAAATATGCCGATGGCAGCGTTTTGTAATCGTGTACGGTGGCCCTAACTAGTTACTTTCGATACTTGACTCTGGCTAGATGCACATACAGTGTAAAGTAAAAATAAAAACAAAAAGAGCTGGACATTTTGAAATTGAGCACCGAACATACCTTACATGAGATTACTTCAAACACAAATATATTTATACTCTTTTAGACCCGCTACTCAAATTCAAAACGACCTTACATTGTTTTCACCGGGTGTTATGTAGTCCCTAACATAATATTAATACAACTAGTCAACTGTTCCCTGGTTTCTGAATTGTGACCCAAATATCATACTTAATAAAGTTTAAATTCCATTGCAATTCACTTTTTTAAAGATCAACTTTAAATTGATTTGAAAATATTTCGAATAAAAGGCCTAATGTCTACCGACGCGTAGCTTCATAGACGCGTATTCGTCATTATACGCTTGGTGTACGCCTGCGTGAAGCTTACATACAAAACTGTGAAACTGTGTAGACGACACGACGGACGCTGCGACGTGCGCGTGTAATGACGAACACGCGTCTATGAAGCTAAGCGTCCGTGGGCCTTAGGAATTAAAGTATAACTCTTCAGTTAGGCAAGTTCTCATACCACAGAAGCGTCCAAACACTCAACTACGAATGCCCAATTCAGAAACAGGGGTATAAGTTTATAATACCGCATGGTAAAGCTGTATGAACGATATTTACAACAATGTTGGTTGTGATCTAATGATAACTTAACAGTAACTTACTTAATGAAGTCAAGAGCTTCAGTACTTCGGCCCCGACTGTCGGATTACGAAGTTCTGAAAAGAATGGTAAAAAAATATTAGTAAAATAAATATAATCATTTGGGACTTCAGAAGAGGGTACTTGACAAATTTTATGAGATATCTTAGAACAAAGACTAACAAACAGCGTTTAAAAAAAACGGTGAAGTTGTTAATCCTTTAAAATGTCCTTTAAAGTGACTCATCCCGGCTTCGTACGAGTGCAAATTATACACACAAACTTTCCTCATATATTGCTCTTTCTATTAGTTAATACTGCATCAAAATATAGTTTAGAGCGGCCAATCCGACCGTGCACATTTAATCAAGATTCCGAATGACGAACAATTAAAAAAAGAGTATGGTTTAAAAAAAAACACGTATTTCCTGGAACACGTTTTGTGAAATATTTGGATAAATGACGGAATTACCGAATGCCAACAGAGCGTTTTGCCATGAGGAAGGATATTGTATATAATACATGCACATTATAGTAGAAAAAGTCGAGAATTTCAAAGATCACACCCGTGCGAAGCTGGGGCAAGTCACTAGTTCGTGAATATTTTTATTAGTAGTCAAATACCTACCTACTCTTATTTAAAATTAAGACCCTTTTATATCGAGTATTGCTCCCTGTAGACAGGTTTTAATTGGTATAACTTATATACCACTTCTTATTGAATTCAAAGGGTAGTATAATTTGTAGTTAAGCGCAATTTGTGTGATGAGCACAATCATTTGTTCTGTGTCTGGGTGTAATTTATTTATAATATATATGTATTTAGAAATATATAAGTATGTTTAACAGTCTTCTAGTACTCATAACACAAGCTCTGCTTAGCTTGAGACTAGACGGCGTTGTGTGATAGTGAAAAAAAAAAGTTCTTAATTCAACGTTCAGCTCCATGGAGTCTGTCTGTTGAATTTCTTAGCTACACGAAAAGAAAATCACGTCGGTTGAACAGTTGTACTACTTAACTACACTAAAAGCTACCACCCGTTCGACTGAAATCAATTAAAATCATCGATCGATTGGTGTGGTAACAGCCTAAAAATACAAATGGCAGTTCGTAAGCTACCCAGCAGGTGTTATAAAATCAGGTATACATACAGAAGGGCTCTTGAACGTCACCAGCCGTTGATTAAAAGGCAATCTCTGAGGTGGTCTCATGTGAGGCCGCATCGGAGGCCTCATGGTACCACGTGCAGGGGCCCCTCGAGTTGGGGTACCGCGTGTAGGGGTGCCCCGTGTAGAGGGGCCGTGCATTCCGCCCCGGTTGGCCATCGGAGGCGGTTGTAAATGGGGGAATATCGACCGATTCCTCCACGTCCTGACATTGACCGAGTTGTCGCTGGAATCCGACCCGGTGTTGTTGATGTGAGGTTGCGAGACACCAGTGTTCACGTTATATTGAGAGGGGCTGATCTGGCTGTGCGAGGAACCAGGGCTGACATGGGTGCGCGAGTCACTCGGACTCTTAGCCCTCCGGTTGAAGACGATTGGCGGGTTCATGCCTATGGTCCTAGTTATAACAGGCTTTGATGGCTCCTCGGTTGCTTTGTTCTGTTAAAAAAATATTATGATCAATTAAAAAGTAGGAAAATTTAATTCATACGAGATTTTAAAATGAAACAGCCCCCCTAGCCAAGTTACAATCGTTTCGTTCGCGCCGAACGCCTCGATTAGGCCACGCCTCCAATTCCTTTGTTCTGAACACGTGACTGAGCGTTGAGATGACGTCAGAACAAAGGAATCGAGGCGTTCGGCGCGAACGATACGATTGTAACTTGGCTAGGGGGGCAGATGGTGTTCGGTAATATCAATAAGGTGTATTATTGTAGGTGAAATCTGGTGAAACTCTCATTTTGATAACAAACCTTTATTTCGGACTCTTGAATATCCAAAGTAACCATAGTTCTTTTAAGCGATTACTTGGTCCATTTTGAAAATCAGCGAGAATTCAGCAGTTAAATAATGAGTATAAATCGCAATGACCACCAATTATAAATGTATCTACCTATAATCAAGATTGTTCAAAATTATTATATAGGAATGCAAAATAGAGATTCAACAAAAATCTATACAATGAAGGATGTTTACTTTACTAATCATATCACTACCCGTAGCTTTGGGCTTACTGTCCACGGGCGCGTAGCTTCACAGACGCGTATTCGTCATTATACGCTTGGTGTACGCCTGCGTGAAGCTTACATACAAAACTATGAAACTGTATCGAAGCGGCAGCGTCGTGCCGTCGTATCGTATAATGACGAATAAACGTCTATGAAGCTACGCGTAGGGTTGTAACGGAACTTCGTCTCCGCTTCCGTTACTGCGGATGTTCCGCAAGAAATCGTATCTTCGCTTCCGCGTCCGCAAAATTTTTGCGGAGTTATAACGGAGTTTTATATATGTTATAATCATAGAACAATACCGCGCGAGCAGCGATGTTCGACGACGACTTAGCCGTCCTGCCGTGTGTTGCGTGTGCAATGGTCAAGAATCAGCGTGTGCGCGGTGGGAACGCGGTCGAGGTAGAGCCGGGCGTATGTCAATTTGACATAACAGGAATCAACCTGACGAATTCCTTCAATTCGTAGGTTCTTTGAGAAATATAATGTTAATTAATATTTTAACAAATCCTGAAAAATACCGAAAAGTCTATTGTTCTGGATTTTGACAACATATAAGTCAGGAACTAGATGTGATACTAAAATTCTAAAAAAAAGTTTCATATTTAGAAACTCTCAATTTCGTAAAAAATATATTTTTGATTGAGGGTATATAAAAATTAATTTGTTTTGTATACTATATAATGCACGTATTTAAAATAAGTTTTTTTGACTACAATAAACCATAAATTACTATTTTTCCATATCCAATTTCACCTCCGCCTCCGTTAAGATGGCCTCCGTTACAACCCTAGCTACGCGTCCGTAAACAGTAGGCCTTACTTTAATTAGTAAAAATAGCTCACCACATTGTCGAGGTTGGTGGTATCGGGCGACGCTGCTGGGGGCTGCGGCTCGGCGGGCGCGGGCGCCGCCATCGACGACGCCTGTAGGGACGACGCCAACAGCGACGACAACGCACACTGGTTCTTCAGCAACGTGTACTCCTCAAACACTTCCTTCTTCACAGATATCTGCTTCTCAAAGTGCCCAATCATCGAATTATTAAAGATATCCGCTTTCGTCAACCGCATCATCTGTATCAACGCCCGCGCAACCGGCTCGTCAAACTGTAATATACACACGCGCTCCAATATATGCTCCACCACATCTTTGTTAAACGTCCGGTCGTTATCCACCATGAAATACGTCAAAGTCAAAAACACTGCTTTGAATCGCGTGAAGTTCTGCGTTATCGACATCGTCGCCATGAACACGTCACACAGCAGCGTCCTGTTCGCCTGGTCTGGATGAATCGGCAGCTTCAACAGATCTTCACAAATACTCAAGTCGACATTGTTCAAATGTAACAATGTAACTTCTATTGTGTCAACTCTTAGCCGCGTGTCTTCCTCGGATTCATTTTTGGCCTTGACAATGAAATCATAAGCCATTTCTACGAGTATCCTCGTGAGCCCCCGCTTCGCGCACTCCTCCACGTAGCACATGCCATACCGTCTCCTCAGCTCTGACCACCTCCTCACCAACAAATACTCCTGTATTAACATCCTCTCGTCTAAATGATTAAGTTTCTCTTTAATTTGCGCGCTTGTCGGTATCAAATGCCGAAACCGACAAACACCAGTAAAATAATTCCGACAACAGTTCATCAGATTGTAGAAGCATAGGTTGCCGAAGACGACGCTTCTGGTTTTAGGTAACCCTTCAAAGTAAGAGTCCATCAGATGGGGTTTCTTGATCATATCCGGAGCGTCTAACCTCGTGTCTAGGTATATCTCTTCAGTAATGTCTTGGTAACTCTCAGCGTCGTCTGTGCTATTGCTTTGTTTAAATATTGAAGTTGAATCCGCGTTTTGTTTTTCGCAAACTGTTATGACTTGGGATGCTAACATTTGAGCGTCTTCTCCAATTTTTGTTGGACAGTAGGTTTGTTTTTCTGTGTTTGGCTGGTAGACTTCCTTGACTGGTTGAGGAATGTATTCCTCGACTGGAGGTGTTCTGGAGACAATGGCTGAGGAAGCCGGTGTGTACATTCTAGAAGATTCAAAACCGCTGATGCTTTCAGCGAACAGAGAAAGGGTGTCGTCATCATCGTGATGGTCGTAATCGTAATCGGGGTTGTCGAAGGCAGCCGGCTCGTCGTCCGAGGTAGCGTCTCTGCTAGCTCTAGTGCTAGCAGTAGAAACATTACCCTCAGAATGGCTTGATAGTTGTCTACTGGGTCGTCTTGGTACTACAAACTCCTTTTCAAGTTCTTTCGTATTTTTTTCAACTGGTGTATCGTCTTTGACGGGAGTATTTTCTTTGACTGGAGCACTTTTTTTGTATGGTGCACTTTCTTTGACCCATGCAGTTTCCTTGACCGGAGTAGGTTTTTTGGCTGGTGCAGTTTCCTTAACCGGAGTACTTTTTTTGGCTGGTGCAGTTTCCTTGACCGGAGTACTTTTTTTGGCTGGTGCAGTTTCCTTGACCGGAGTACTTTTTTTGCCTGGTGCACTTGCCTTGACCGGAGTACTTTCTTTGACCCATGCACTTTCTTTCTCAGGAGCAGTTTCTTTAACTGGACATTTTTTTTTAACTGGTGCAATTTCTTTGACCGGGGCACTTTCTTTGACCGGGGCACTTTCTTTGACTGGAGTTTTTTCTTTGACTAGGGCAATTTCTTCAACCACATCATGTTCTATGCCATCATTAGCAACATAATCTCGAATGTGCTCAGGAACACAAGCATCATCAATGTCTTCTTTTGACTGCGGGTTTACAATTTCTTTTAGATGGCGACAATGCGTTATTACTCCAAATTCCCTATCCAAGATATCGAACATTTTGTCTCTAAACTTAACGAGGTTCTCATTGACGTCTTCAGTTTCCGAGCCCATCCATTGAATTATTTCTAGGTCCAATTTTTCCATTGTCTGGCTTAGTTTGTTAGCTGCTTTATCGTAATCAGATGTTTCCTTTCTACGTGAATATGTAAATTGACTACTAGACGAGACGCTCAAATGCACAGAGTTCGCACCTAATGAGTCATTTAACTGTTCGGAAAACTTTCTTTCTCTGCTGACGGAGCTATCAGAGTCATACGAGTCTGAGAGATCTTCACAAGCCTCATCTATAACAGCAGATGCAGCTTTTAGAGCTTCATTCTGACGTTTTTTAACTTCACTATCAATATTCGTAAGTTGAAGTACTGGTAACTTCTTATCAATACGGACAAAGTCATTGGAACCAATGGATCCAATGCAAGTGTTATTGCTGGAAGTGGATATGTCTCTGGTCCATGACTTGTTCGAGTTGCTACCGACAGAGTTCTCATTGGGTTCTACTAATTCTGGGGGGTTTTGTTGGGTTAGCTTGAGTTTTTCTTCAGCCTCGGCAGCTTGATTTTTTAATAGATCGACTATTGACGGTGTTTGAACGTGGGGCTCAGCGTTTTGTTGCTTACCTTTTGGTCCTCGCTTCCTTGCAGGTGCAGGCTGTCTGTTTGCCGGTGTTTTCTTTGCCGTGGGTTGCAGTCGCTTGACTGTAGGTTTGAATTTTTTAGGTTGTAGTGGTTCCACTTTAGGTTCCTCTTGTGCTACTATTGGTGTTGGCTCTTCGACTTCGGGTGCTGGTTGTACGACCGTAGGTGGTTCCACGAATGGTTCAAACTCGGGTTCTGCAGGTAAATCTGTCTGAGTATTGTCTTCCACTTTTATTTTAGGGCTAAGCGTTTCAGTGTTGGTTGGTTCGACTTTAGCACACTTTGCATCTTCTTGTGCTTTTTTATCTGCTACCCGTTTTCTAGTTACTGAAAATATGAATATAACATATATACCATAACACACTACCATTATAAAGGACTTGTTCGTCAACTCGCGACTGTGAAACTCGCGAGCGCTCGCGAGTTGGCACCTTCTGATTTTACCTACTTTTTTGTCGTCAACTCGGGCGTATCGCGTATGTATTAAGTACAGATACAAACAAATTGAAATCAATAACTATAACTAGCTATTGCCCTCGGTGCATGGGATGCGGCCGACGATGCATGATACCCAAGCACGCCTGGATAGCGTGCTTGGGTGCGTTTCCAAAATGTTACTTTTTAGAGGTCGGCGGAACAGAGTGTAAAGTCCCGTAAATCTCCGTTGAAAAGGGAGGATCCTCCCACCAGAGGACGTCCGTTCCGTCACGTGTGCGGCCGCCTCCTTCGCTAGCATTACTAATTCGCAGGAGGCGACCGCCTCCCTGCCCCCACGAGGACACGGCGATGTTCCGCCCTAGCGGGACAAACCTCCACCATATGCTCCACTGTGTCCTCCGGACAGTCCGCACAATGGTGACACCCAGGCGTTTCTTTTGCACGAATCAGGTGCAGGAACCTCCCGAACTTAACGCGTCCGGTGAGGACCTGCATCATGCGGATGGTGAGGACGCCGTGACGTGTCCCTAGCCACTCCTCAAAGAGGGGACTTACTTGATAATTATTAGGTAAATATCTTTCTCACAAACGATATTTATTTTATTTAAAAGTCAAGCCGAATAAAATTTGTAATACATTCAAAGAACCTACATTATACATTTTATAAGAAGTTTTTGTAGTTGACTGTACACAAATACGTCAGATTGACGTCACGCTCAAGCGAGTTGACGACAAAAAGTGGATAAAATCGAAAGGTGCCAACTCGCGCGCACTCACGAGTTGATGAACAAATCTTGACAGGCGAATGTGTTTATTTATGTATTATATTACTCCTTCACCCTCGAATAAGTTACGAATACTGATACAGACATGATGTTGTACTGCAGGCATGTAGGCATAGAATGATTACTTACGAATTTTCCGTGGAGGTGTCGGTTTATTTGAACTATGCTTTTTTCCAGGTGTATCCTTTTGTGGTAGTGTTGCATCTGCTGAAGAGACTTCTGTAAAACAAAAAATGTATATGTAATATTTTTAAATTGACTGGTCTGTTGGTCTAGTGGTTAGTGGTCCTGACTGCTATGCCGGAGGTCGTGGGTTCGATTCCCACCCACGACAAATGTTTGTGTGATGAGCACGATCATTTGTTCTGTGTCTGGGTGTATTTTATCTATAATATGTATGTATTTAGAAATATATAAGTATGCTCTGTCTAGTACTCATAACACAAGCTCTGCTTAGCTTGAGACTAGACGGCGTTGTGTGATAGTTGTGGAATAAAAAAAAAAAAATGTTATCCGGAACCATATCATCAACATCTCACTATACTTTTTTACTTTTTTTCCAACTAGCTTGGTTTCGGCTTCCAGTTTAACTGGATACGGCTAAATACCCGTGTTTTACATGGAGCTAATGACTATCAGACCTTTACAACCCATTTACTGGACAACACGATACTTGGATAGAATGATGAAAGAAAAAAGAAGAAAGAAAACATGTTTATTCTGCCTGAATAGACGCACAATTAGTTTCAAAAATACAAAAACCAAGTTCCCTGACAGGCCATGTGTGTACCGGGCATAACTGTGTTGCACCACTAGGACCATAGACAACACAGCTGTCTAGGGTTATCTGTTGCATTTTGACGCCGGCCTCAACAGAGACAAACATAAACAAAAACTAAACCAAAAAATAAAAGAAAATATAATAATTTTAAACAATAAAAACTATGAATCAAAGTTATGTGTCGCATCTTAGCAAGAATAGGCCGTTGCTCAGCATATACCGTGACGCTAGGCAAATCTAGCTGCAGGCAAATCTGATGGTCAGACTTTCTGGCGTCTGACAACTTGTAACAACTGTCAAACATCTACGAATGACAACCGGGACGGGTACGGGGTGTCAGTTAATAGAATATAATAAACTTTATTGTACACCAAAATAGTTTTTTTTTTCTCTTCTAACACATTGCTTTTGCAGTATTTTTTATATTAATAGACGCCAACCACCATAAATTCGTTAGTAATTTATTTTGTTGACATGTCATTTATTGATAATTGTAATTATTTATTTTTCTTGCTTATTTTATATAGCCTCTTTTTAACCGACTTCAAAAAAAAGGAGGAGGTTATCAATTCGGTTGTATTTTTTTTTTGTCGTAATTTTTTTTTTTTTTTTTTTATGTTTGTTACCTCAGAACTGCGTCGTTTATGGACCGATTTGCAAAAAATTTTTTTCCCTTTATAGAATATGCTTCCAGATTGGTCCCATTTTTTCCAAAATCCAGTTCTGATGATGGAATCCATGAGGAATCGAGGGAACTCCTCAAAAATTATAGGCAACCCTATGGTAATTTTAGTATTTTCATCAAGAACTTAAGCATTTACAGTCAAAAAGTAACATTTGATGAAGTGGAACTGATGAAGACCAGAAATGGTCAACGGAACTTCATACTCAAATAAATATCACAATGAAGATATAGTTAAGCGACTATGACAATACAAATAAATGAATGATTCTGAATAGTTACGTTGAAAATGGTATCATCGAAGTGATCTGATGATGATGATGGAGCCGGAAGGAGGACGGTAGACACAGGACCTTTATAATAAAACAATGTAACCTAGCAGTATTTACATTTTCGTGTGATTACACGCAATTTTGAGATTGTCGAGTCTGCACTCGTAGCATACAGACGTGCTCAGTAGCAATATTTAATTTCATAAAATAATATCAGTGACCTTCTTTTTGCAGTAATTTTTGCCTAGTGTGTAGTTTAGTAAATACAATGGAAACCTAGAATAAGTGAACTAGTTTTATATAAAATGGACAACAGCCCCTTCTCAAGAGATCGTGTGAATCTCTCCGCATCTCCAGCGAAGACGATGACGCAAAATCCAGCCCAATCTGATCTCTCAATCGAAGCTGTTTCAACACCCGAGATACAAAGATGGATGTCAACCATTGAGCAGCATCTAAACGAGGTTTGTTCTATTGCCTCGGATGGCAAACTCAACTCGGAGCAGAAATTGAAAATTTCAACCTTGTGCCGTAAAATAGGATCTGGCACCTCACAGATGGCAGTCCTATATCAATCGCTAAAGCAGAAAGCAGTCCAAGCGCGCATCCTCAATGAAGATCTAATGGAAAAATGCAACTTGACGGACCACATCTTGGACCTCACAAAGACGATTAAGGACTCTGGCACTGTTTCGTTTGCCGACATGGTGAAGAAGGGGTCAAATGATTTCGTTCGACCATCCAATTTAAACTCCGTGGCCATATATCCCAACAACAAATTAAAATCCAGTGACGAAACAAAAGTCCTTGTGCAAAAGATGAATACGACCAGATCAAGTCAAGCTGCATATACGTGGTGTCCGTAAGACTAAAAACGGAGGCGTTATAATCAGTACAGAGACAAAGGATGACGCGGATAAAATTAAGCACGCAGTCCAGCAATCTGCATCCGGCCTTACCGCCGACGAACCCAGCAAGCGCAAACCCCGGATCGTGGTTGTAGGAGTGCCATCCTCTTTGGCTGAAACTGAAGTCTTCAGGTGTATTTATGAACAAAATGTAGCCGAAAAATTTCCAACGATTTCCATGGAGTCCTTTTTGACCATGGTTAAATTAAGCCATAAATCGGGAAAAAAAGATTCGCAGACTTGTAACTACGTGGTTGAAGTTCCAGCCAACATACGAAGAGCTCTAATTTCCCAGTCAAGGATCTTCATAAATTGGACTTCCTGCCCAGTCAGGGACTTCACCCTGGTTACGAGATGCTACAAATGCCAGCAGTATGGACATGCAGCAAAAACCTGTAGAGAGGTCAATTCGACGTGTGGCCACTGCGGTGAGACAGGACACTCGATGTCCGAGTGCTTAAAGAAGGCGGACTCACCGAAATGTGCAACTTGCTCTCGCTTCAAAAAGCCCTCCAACCATAAAACGGGAGACGCTGAGTGTCCTGCTAGGAAAATAGCGGAATATCGATATATTAACTCTATCGATTATGAGGCCGCCTAGAGCGTCATACTCAAGGCCAGACTTCCGTGTAGGTAACGCTTACTGCTGACTCAAAATTCCAGTGTGCTGACCTACAAAGCATAGCATAGTTTTTCTTTATATTTAAACATATTTGTCCAATGTAAACATAACATTTTAGTATTAACGCAACCTCGACTTTAACCCAATTACTAATTCTGCTGACGCAAAATCATGTGTGTGTAACTAGAGAATAAAGTGCAAGAAACAGTTTTAAAATACGTAATACCACAATTGTGACTTTTAGTGTTTAAGTAAACTAGATTTATATAACATTATATTTTTTTAATTATATTTTTCCCTATTTAGAGACTGAATGTTAAATATTGTTATGAATTTTATTGTCCTACAAAACCATAGTGTAAGAGCTTCTACCGTCTGTGATACAGGTTTAACCTAGTACAGACATTTAACATAACCATACCTTTGTAATTATTCCTAAGATTTTATGTAACTATTTTACCAAATTTTAAATCTGAATAAATATATTATTATTATTATTATTATTATTTGGGTTAATTGGAATTGTCATGAGAAATAGGCACTCTGTTTATAAGTGTATCGCAACTAAAAAGTGTGAAATAAAAACTTTTTACAAAATAAAAGCTTTTTACAAAAAAAATACAACCGACTTCAAAGTAAAAAAAAAACACTGAAAAGTGCAAAATAACTTTAATTTTGGAAGTCGGTGTTTCTATAATAGTTTTGTCTCTTCGTTATTTAACACCGACTTCCAAAATTAAAGTTATTTTGCACTTTTCAGTGTTTTTTTTTTACTTTGAAGTCGGTTGTATTTTTTTTGTAAAAAGCTTTTATTTAACACTTTTTAGTTATGGTACCACCACTAAAAAGTACCCCACAGCCAAACTTAAATACCTTATAGCCAGAGTGCATCTCATGACAATTCTAATAATCCCAAACACGGTTAGATTACATTAATTTATTACAGAGTTCCGGTGCCTAACTTCAGGCTTCATCATCAGATCAGGTCGATATATTCACCCTCTACTTTCAGTCAGTCATCGACTACACGTATAAGCAAAGCAATTTTACTTGTTACGGCGGTTCTGCTGTGATCCTATGAGGAGTTCTGTTCCATATCTTCGAAGTTCATGATCGGATCATAACAATATTTCTATGGGACCAACTTGGAAGCATAACCATTCAATCAAAAAAAATTTTTTCAAAATCGGTTCACAATTGACCGAGAAATCGGTGAACATACATAAAAAAAAAAAAAAAAAAAAACCGGCCAAGTGCGAGTCGGACTCGCCCATGGAGGGTTCCGTAGCAGCAAGTAACATAATAATAATCTTTGTATCAGGTTCATATTTGGCTTGCGCAAGTATGACCACGTTTCTGAATTTCGTACTTCGGTTTACGATTTATGACGTACTAAAAAAAAACTACTGACCAGATCTCGTTCAAACCAATTTTCGTTGGCAGTTTTTATAGTAATGTACATCATATATTTTTTTTAGTTTTATAATTCTCTTATTTTAGAAGTTAGAGGGGGGGGGACACACATTTTACCACTTTGGAAGTGTCTCTCGCGCAAACTATTCAGTTTAGAAAAAAATGATATTAGAAACCTCAGTATCATTTTTGAAGACCTATCCATAGATACCCCACACGCATGGGTTTGATGAAAAAAAAAATTTTGAGTTTCAGTTCTAAGTATGGGGACCCCCAAAATTTATTGCTTTTTTTCTATTTTTGTATGAAAATCTTAATGCGGTTCACAGAATACATCTACTTACAAAGTTTCAACAGTATAGCTCTTATAGTTTCGGAAAAAAGTGGCTGTGACATACGGACGGACAGACGGACAGACAGACAGACAGACAGACAGACAGACAGACAGACAGACATGACGAATCTATAAGGGTTCCGTTTTTTGCCATTTGGCTACGGAACCCTAAAAACATACATTCAACCGAACATATAACCTCCTCCTTTTTGAAGTCGGTTAAAAAAATAACCGACTTCACTAAAAAAAACACTAAAAGGATCAAAATAACTTTAATTTCGGAAGTCGGCGTTAAATAAGAAACAAACAATACCGAGAAACACCGACTTCCGAAATTAAAGTTATTTTGATCCTTTTAGTGTTTTTTTTAGTGAAGTCGGTTATTTTTTTTTTTTGTAAAAAGTTTTTTTTATAATGTGAATGTGAGAACACTGTAGACTCCACGAATTCTTAGGTTACTTCTATTACGACTCACTTTTTTTTTTAATATGATTATTTTTATTGTGCTTTTCGTTACAATATCAACTGGTCTACACTGTTCTTACATAATGTCTATTAATACTGTAATATGAAAATATTGTAAGCAACCACTTTTTTAAAAGTGTAACCATGGAGTTTCTTGCCGGTTCTTCTCCATAGGAAACGACCAATTTGGAACCGTGCACTAGCTTCTGACGTTTTATAAGTGCCCAAGTAGGCCTATGTGAAATAAAAACTTTTTGACTTTGACTTTGTTCAACAAAACTTACTTACACTAACTTAAATTTATAGGTACAATGGCGGTCTTATCGCTGACAGCGATATCTACCAGACAACGTTAGGAAACCTTACCAACCCTAATTAATGTCCTAGATTAACTTGAAAAGTGCATATGAATTGAAAAAAATATATTGGTACTTGCCCGGTTTCGAACCCGCAACCTCAGGCATAAGAAGCGGGTGCCTTAACCACTGGGCCATCACGCCAAAACCAACAAGATCGTAACACCAACATTATATAGGCTGGGCACGCCATAACTATGGCGATAAGCCCCCTCTTTGAGGAGTGGCTGGAAAGGCAACACGGCGTCCATACCTTCCGCATGACGCAGGTCCTCACCGGACACGGTAAGTTCCGGAAGGTTCCTGCACCGGATCCGTGCGGAAGAAACGCCCGGGTGTCACCATTGCGTGGACCGCCCGGAGGACACGGTGGAGGTATGCCCCGCTAGGGAAGAGCAACGCCACAGTATAGATATATGGAACAGTACGGAAACTACCTACAAATGTTCGAAACGGCTCACTCACACAAACATACGCATCGACGAGACTCCTAAGCAGCATTCGCTACTGACGGGACCGCGAGAAACGCTTAGGAGTCTCGTCGATGCGTATGTTTGTGTGAGTGTGCCGTTTCGAATATTTGTAAGTAGTTTCCGTACAGATCCATATATCTATACTGTGGCAACGCCGTGTCCTTGTGGGAGCGATCGGTGGCTGTGATCTCTCGGGCCGGGCCTTGGTACAGGCCATGGTCCGGAGCGAGGAGGAGTGGCAGGCGGTCGCATCCTTCTTCGAAGCAGTAATGCTAGCAAAGGAGGCGGCCGATCGCGTGAGGCAACGGTCCTCACGCCCTAACCGCCGCCGGGATTCTGATCCTGATTTCCGGCCACCGTACACGTGGGCTTGCGGACGGTGAGCAATGGGTAGTTCGCCATCCGACCGGTAACCGTCCGTCCGTACCGAGCCCAAGTCGTCGACGGCGCGTACTGTTTCACGCGCGCCTCAAGGAGATGTCAGCAACTGTAGGGGCCCATCAGGGTCGAAGCCTCTGGGGCCAAGGGTCTGATTCTGAAAGGAAGACTCGGCCCTGGTACGAAAGGCAACAAAGGAACAGGAGTGGGTTTTTAGTCAGTAAAAGTCTGACACTCGCTTATGTGTGACATTCAAACTGAATGGATTTGGATTCAATTTGGCACACAGGTAGACCATGTCCTGGATCTTCTCCCTAGCTTTTTCCCGACTAGCTTGCAGTCTAACTTGGAAAAGCACATGATAGGATGCTATATTTGTATCCTGGTATGTCCATACCTGGCGAATGCGCCGCTTGCGAGCTGCGCGCGTGCTGCTCGCGTGCGGTTACAACCAAGTTTGGTGCGCCGCTCTAGTGCAGCGCCAGCAAGGCTCGGGTGAGGCGCGCCGCTCGCGCGCTTGTAGCTTCTTTCGCGTTTGAACTATGTACTTGAACTATGAACTGCACCGCTCGAGTACGGCGCGTAGCTTGCGCGCGAGCGGTGCAAGGGCTCCGTACGAATATGATATGCACGCGCACAGTTCGCAAGCGGCTCACGAGCAGCGCATTCGCCAAATCCTGCCCCCCTAGCCAAGTTACAATCGTATCGTTCGCGCCGAACGCCTCGAGTAGGCCACGCCTCCGATTCCTTTGTTCTGACATCATCTCAACGCTCAGTCACGTGGTCAGAACAAAGGAATCGGAGGCGTGGCCTACTCGAGGCGTTCGGCGCGAACGAAACGATTGTAACTTTTGGGGCTGGACATACCTTCCTGGAAGCATGTGATAATTATTTAACATTTTTATAGCAAACCTGCAGGTTTTGTTTCTGTGATTACACGGTTTAGGAAAAAATCGGATACTACTGCAGCTTTCTTCTTTTTCCCTCTCGTCGCTTTGCCTTTTGTTTCCTTAATAATAACAACATTGTCTACTTGGAAGGCCGGGGGTTCTTCTTTCACCAATTGTTGTCTAGCAACTGAAACAAACAAACAGTAAAACATATTACGTATATGTTACATTTACAAACATTAACATTTGATGATATGTCAATCCTCATTTGGCAATATCATTGATGTAGAATTTCAATGAGATAATAAAATATCATCAAACTTTAATGTTTAAAACAATCTGGCATGTTTTAGTTGGCCATATCATGAAGTTATCAATTTCAAAGATCTGGCCACAACATATTTACTTCATGATATGACCAACTAAAAACGACCTGATCATTAAACGTTAACATTTGATGATATGTCAATTCTCGTTTGGCCATATCATTGATGTAGGATTTCTATGATAATGAAAAGTGTAAAGAAAGAAGGCCAAACGAGGATTGACATATCATCAAAGTTTAATGTTTAAAACGATCTGGCCACTTTAACGTGGTCATATCATGAAGTGATTAATTTCTATGATCTGGCCACAACATATATACAATTAGCACTTTTTAGCAAAAATGTGTATTTACAAAAATGTTTTTTACGAAATTTAAAATAGATACTATTGTACAGGGTATGGTTACTTGTAAATTATTTATTACTTTCAATTCAACTGGTTGATAAATTGATTTAAAAAATCAGTCTTGTTGAAATCTGAGTTCATTCACATCAGGGGGGCTATTGGCTAACTTTTTCAATAACAGTTGACAACTAGCATTCGTTGCACACTAAACTTAGTTGTCAACTGACAATTTTATAAAATTGGTATTACGTATCACACAAGTGACTAACAAACTACGGTGGAAATGTGGTGAATTATAAAAATTTACGGTGCCTATTGTGACCACTCTAAAATTTTATTGACTATTATACAGCTTCAAAAGCTTACACAATCGCAATTTTAAAAGTATCGATACAATAACATCTGTTAAAACGTGTTACGGTGGCTATCAAAGGCACCAGTGGCTAATGACGTCACTGCAGTTGGTCACTGAAGATAGGCAATACGAAACTAGCTGTTTGACAGTTCAATGATGCACATTGTTAACAAGTGATCATCACTTGAACTGTTAAGAGTTACGCAATAGCCCCGCAGGTATAAATAGCGGCACGAATCTTGAGCGCTCGGCGAAAGAGCGGGGATACCCCGCTCTTTCGCCGAGCGCTCAAGATTCGTTTTGCGCATCGTACAATATCGGCGAGCCAATCACTGTACAAGGATTTCATTCCCCGCCCCAGCATCTCTCTTCATACCACTACAGAGACCCGATATTTCACTTCTGCGTGCTTCTGCGCAAGTAGAACTATAGAAGTCAGCGCTCAAGTTCCGTGCCGGTATCTATACTATGACAAACCGAAATGTATAAATGTCTATGTATGAATGTCAGGCTGTTATCTGCAACTCCACATTATACTATGCGCATACGCATTGATCTGATAAAAAACAAAAATCGATATCTAGAGTATTATTATGATTTCATCCCGAAAACATGCATGGCTTCGGCCCATCATATCTCACATGAATTTTGCTACAGTGTGATGCACAAAATAAATGCCCAAAAAGACTTGAAATCTGGCAAAAATAGCAGTAATTAGTTACCTTAATTTGTTACTCACTAGAATGCCTTTTACTCCATGAAATTCAAGAATATCTTTGGGATTACTTTAATGTGCTTATCCTATCTTATTCAAGTAGACATTGGTTTTATGCAATTTTGACCTTTATTTTTAACTAGCTGTTGCCCGCGACTTCGTCCGCAAATAACCATTATATTTCTAACACAATTTGTTTTTGCGGATAAATCATAAACCAAAACTTTACTTTTCTTATAAAACTTCTCTGTAAACCAAATTTCTAGTCCTACTTTCAGGAGTCGAAATGTACAGAGATTCAGGACTGGTGACGCGGGAGCGAGCGATATACAGCTATCCGTGTGAAAAGCAGCTGTCCTGAGATCAACACCTGCAGCCTTTAGATTATTATTATTGCGAAGCATACGCTTACAGGGAACTGCACACGCTTGAATTAGAAGGGGTAATTGTGAGAGATTAGTGGTATTCGGGGTATAAACACTGTTTCCTCTACGCCACAACTCTTTAGAATTTCCACCTCAATAATATTTGAGAGATGACTTTGAGCTAGGCCCAGTTACATAGTTTAGGTGGAGTTAAATTCCGTAGCAGTATGATCGGGACACCGACCTTCAGCTGGATAGTGTGCGCCGGGAGTCCACTTGCCTTTCCAATACAGAAACTCTACGGGATAATATATAGCGTCATCTTGCTCTACAACAGTATTTATAGAGGTATAGAAATACCACTTCGTTCGCATCAATTTGCGAGAGAACGCTTTCGTTAATTGCTGCAGCTTGATCATTTTTGGGTGTTAAAATGGCCCGTTCACACACCCAAGAATTCTCTTGTAGCGGTATTCGACCGACGTTCCCGTACACCAGACAAAATAGTTCTTCAATAGTGGGAACTACTTTGCTTAGAGTCTCTGGTAGGCGCACTTCAGAGCTCTCTTCTGGTAAGTTGCCTTCACCAAACTTTTAAAAGAACATCCAAGAATTCTTGAGTATATCCGCCCAACTGAGTTCGCATGTTAATGGTCAAGCGCAGTCTGTAAACTCGTGACCATAGATTCAATCGTTTCAACGAAGCATTCATCTCGTCAACCCTAATTTCTCGCGGCACCACAGGCAAAGTTTGCCGAAAATCGCAGCTAAACAAAACAGTGACACCTCCCATCACATCTTGATTCCTGCGTATGTCCTGCAGGGTTCTGTTTACAGCCTTCACTACTTTTCTATTCGCCATAGTACATTCATCCCATTCCTTGAGTACCCAACCTTTGTCACAGTTGCGTGATAGCCCACACACTGGCATTTCGTTGCTCTCTAAATCGATGGGAATGTTAAACATTACGTGCGCTGTTTTGCCCCTGGAAGCAGTGTGGCAGTAATTCCAGAAGAGGCAGTCGCAATCACTATTTTGCCTTGTCACCTTATTTCTGCAAGGATGCCAGTGGCAATGAATGTTTTTCCTGTTCCACCTGGAGCATTAATGAAAAATATTTTACCTTGGCTGAGCCTAACGCGACGATGTTAAAAATGCAGGGACATTTTGTTCTGAGGTGAGTCGTGATCATTGACGATATCACTCCGATTTCCTCGACCTTGATATGCCAATGATTGCGGAGCCGGTAATCCATATTCGACCAGTCCAGTGGATTGCCACCGATGGAAATGACCACGTCTTGAAGTGAACCTAGACAACTATTCGAAACGCGTTCGTTGTTCTGTTCAATGTCACCCTCAGTAGTACACCTTAAAGCACGTAAAAAGTCTTCGGACAGATGATGGCGATAATTTACCCACAACCGACCTTTTTTTTTTCGGTGGGATAATCATCCAATGACATTCCTCGCTCTTGGGTGGAGCGTGAGATAGTGTCAGACTTTTACTGATTAAAAACCCACTCCTGTTCCTTCTTTGCTTTCGTTCCAGGGCCCCGGGGTTCTCTTTCGCATAACATGGCCCCAGTAGGCTTCGACCCCGCTGGGCCCCTACGGTTTTGCTGACGTCTCCTTGAGGCGCGCGTGGAACACTACGCGCCGTCGACAACTTGGGCTCGGTCCGGACGGTTACCGGAAGGTCGGATGGCGAGCTACCCATTGCTCGCCGTCCGCAAGCCAGCGCCTACGGTGGCTGAAAATAGGGATCGGGACGGCGGCGGGGCGTGAAGGCCGTTCTCTCGCACGTGCGGCCGCCTCCTTTGCTAGCATTACTGCTTCGCAGAAGTAGGCGACCGCCTGCCACTCCTCCTCGCTCCTACCATACCTTGTACCAAGGCCCGGCGCGAGAGATCACTGCCGCCGGTCGCCCCCACGGGGACACGGCAGAGCTCTGCCCAGGCGGGGCACACCTCTACCGTATGCTCCAACGTGTCCTCCGGGCGGTCCACACAATGGTTGAACCCAGGCGTTTCTTCCGCACGAATCCGGTGCAGGAAGCTCCCGAACTTACCATGTCCGGTGAGGACCTTCGTCATGTGGAAGGTAAGGACGCCATGTGGCCTTTCCAGCCACTCCTCAAAGAGGGGACTTACCGCCATAATTGTGGCGTGCCCAGCACTGGGTTGCGACAGTCGCTGTTGCCATTCCACCATAAGACCCACAACCGACCTGGGTTTGTGACTCCACAAAATACTAAAATAATGGCAAACAAATGTCGCAGTCGTCTGGGGCTATCGGTGATGCTGGCCTCCGTCACTGTCAGTGTCGTCCCAGTGTTGATCGTGATGACGTTGGGGCCCGTACAGTGTGAAGCAATCATCGAAAATAATGACACTATCCATTATTGGGATGAACGGTGTAAACCCTTCCCAATGCGCTGTCTTTAAAGTGATGATAGAAGTTCTGAAGTTAAATTTAAAAATAATAAGATGTAGTACTGTAAAAGAAATAAATGAAGTTTTTAATTCGCTTTGATATTAATACGAATTGATTACTTTCTAGAGATACAAATAATACGTATAAAAACTTACTTCACAGATGAATTGTATTTATTCATTTTATATACATATATATATAATAATAACGTAATTAAAACTAACTTACAAAATAAAAATAAAAGCCCTAAAGTACCAAAAAAAGCAATAAATAAATAAAAAATAAAAGAAAACAATCACAAAAATTATGCGAGGTTCGAACTCGCAACATAGTAAACGCGGATCCGTCACTATACTACTGCGCCACGGTCCTTGCAGAATCTAGTTCTAAATAGCCGTTCTTAAATACACGTCATTGCTTGTCTGCTTGACTCCTTGTACAAAATAGCGTGATGATTTTCATTTTTGACCTTAAATTCCTAACCAAATTTAAAAAAAAAGTGTATTTTTTATCTCCGGTTCCATTTTAATATGAGTTTTGGTGGGTTTTTACTGAAATATTTGAAAAAATATCGAATAAAAATGTCGATGGCAATTTAAAAATACATAAAAAGCCATTTTATTATTGTTCTGGAAATATCATTCTATATTATGTACAAAAAAACACCAAAACAATCACAAAAATATTAACTGTATCTGAGGATCGAACTTAGAGCGATTCTCGTTCAATATCGACATTTTGGAATATTGCTCACCCCCCACAGCAAAAAGCGTGATAATATGTAGCCTAACAGTTGACCCGGCCTATAAGGATTATGTATGCAAAATTTGAACAGGATTGGTTCAGTAGTTTTTGCGCCAACTAATACCAACGCTCCACCATTTTACTGTTTTATTATATGTATAGACTATTTCAAAATGAATTAAATGTACTTACTTGATAAATGAAAAGTGAATAAATGACAAAGGCAAATAAACAACAAGTCTGTACAAGGACAATAAGAATAGTAATTTTTTGTAGTATACCTGAATTTGCTAGTTCTACTTTAGTTTCAGTGTCCAAGTGCTTCATATACATTGGAGGGCGCCGACCTTTGACAAATGGAACCTGAAGTCCTTCTCGGTCTGTAAAAAACATTTGTTTTTCATCTGTCAGTTTGACATTCCTAAAACATGATACGATTGGCAAGTGTTTGGGCAATTGGCTGCAGAGCTGCATGTTACAAGTTTGTGACCCACACATTTATATATTAGGAGTAATTCCTGATATGAGACAAGGCTAAAAAAAACTAATAAAAACTTGTCAATATTATATGCGGAGAGAATGAGAGATAATAGTTAAAAATGTTTGTTTTCTTTTTTTTAATTGGTATAAACTAGTGCTTGACTGCGATCCCACCTGATGGTAAGTAGTAATGCAATCGTTGATGGTGAGGCGCACTAATTTATTGAGAGCCTATTCACTCTAGCCTTGAAGAGACCCAAATTATAATCGGACGGGAAAACCGCAGCAGGCAAATTATTCCAGTCCCTCGATGTACGCGGTATAAACGACGAGGCGAAACTCTTGGTCTGGACCGTAGAGGTTTCAACAACGTAAGGGTGGATACTCGCCGGTCGTCGGCTTGTCCGATGGTAGAAATGAGATGGTGGAATCAAGTCATGCAACACTCTCCAAAATGCATCCTGTAAAACACTGAAAGGCTAGCTACCCTACGCCTGAGCTCAAGACTTTGTACTTTCTTTGTACACAAATGTTGAAACCCCATTTCATTCCCTTAGGGGGTGAATATTGGAAAATTCTTTCTTATTTTTTATACATCATAAAAGGAACCTTTGTGTAAAATTTCAGTGTTCTAGATAACAATAAGTATTTTATTGTTGTTTCAGACAATTTTAAATGATTATTTTACACAAAATATGGCCAATGTAAGCATTTTTCTCAAATGACCATTTATTTACTATTGACATGTGTAATATTTGTTTCTCATACAACTACAACTGCTTTTTGACATGAAATATATCTCAGTGAAGATCTTCATTAATAACTATTGCTACTAAGTACAAAATTGTTAGTACACAATAATTTTGTTTTTGTGTCAAAGCCATATAGTAGCAAATCAGTAGGCTGTCCCAGCCCTACGTTCAAAAATAACCAAGTAGCTTCGAGTTGCAACCCAGAGTCGTTTTTTTATAACTGGGTAGCTACCCTAGAGTCAACTCAACTAACTCTTACTCCGAGCAGGGTAGGTTGCTGTAAACGGTAGGAATGACAGTTGCTTGGCTTTGACAGTTGAACTCTACGTTTGCGTTCAAAAATGCGAGCTTAGAGTATCTACCCGATGACGTTATTAGAGTTAACTCTAATCTCATTTTTGAATGCCGGGCTGTGATAGTAAATTATCACCACCACCTTTGGACAATACACCTACAGTATAAATGTATGTTTTATTTGTATTGAAAAACTTTCAAGCAAATTGTCACAAGTATAGTAAGAATCTTGTGAAAAGTATGTGAATAAAACATGGTCTGGCGAAAGTACAAAAATAAAACCATTTTGTTTTTATGATTTGTTGAACTTGTTGCTAATAAGTATCACACCAGAATAATTGCTACATTATTTTTGATTTGACTGTCCCGTTAAAAATTTCAACTGACTGGGATGTAAACTAGCCTTGGTATATTTAGGAGCAAAAATGGCTAGCTTATATCTTCCAAAAACATTTATCCATAACACTGTCCAGCTTCAGAAGAAAAAATTGATGCTCCAGATGAATACCTCTAAGGCAATTTTGTAGATCTTGTAATGCTGGATACAAACATTTCCGCTACGTTTTTATACACTGGCCAGAAGAAATCGGGGACCAAGATACATATTATACAATTTTACTGCAGATTTGCAAGCCTTGCAAATTGTTGAATTCAAACTTACCTGAACTTTTAAAAGGTATGCTAACTTTGAAGTTAGCAGGCATATTTAAATGAGGTTTATCTTTGCGAACGGATCGCATTTTTTCTGTACTCTTCCTGTTCGATTGAACTACCTTCTTTGGTGGCATTTTGGCCAATAATTTATTTATTCATTTAATTTTCACAAAAAATATAATAAATCCTCCATTTTTGCGAGAACATAACAAAATGACAATGTGTGAATGAGTGAACCAAAGAGTATAGTAAATATAAGAATGAACTAAGTGAATGAAAGAAGGAGCCAGTCCAATGTCCATTCTAGAATATGTTTTCACCATAGACTACACTATAAACAGAGGTTATCACTTCAGTGATGTTGTATAATTTACAATATAATTATACTAATTCCATGGTATTTTCTAACACTAACATGGTCGTAAACTGGAACCAAAGAAAACTGGACCAATTGTCTAAGGTCCCCCATAGTGTTAGTTTAATTTTCAATATGTAAAAAAAATGTTGTTTTGGTAAAGGCTTAACTGTGTTAGTCGATTATTATATTTTTACTTTTGTGAACGTATGCTTTAAATACTGAATATCGTCTTCTTAAGACTACGGAACGCGACTTTGTATTGACTTTGACTAGAGGTCACTCAGGTTATTTACGTCAAGTAGAAAAAGTGAATAGGTATCGGCTTCTATTACATCGACGCCGGTCTAGTTTCGAAAATTCAATCAAAATGACTGCAAAATACAAGATTGTTATGATTCGCCACGGCGAAAGTGAATGGAACCAGAAAAATCTTTTCTGCGGGTGGTTCGACGCTGACCTTAGTGATAAGGGTAAGTTCTAAATAAATACCTACAAGATCTTTATTTTTATCATTTCATGTCATACGGAAATAATTAATATACGTTCCAGGACGTGATGAAGCTGTTGCTGCCGGAAAGGCATTGAAAGCCGAAGGCTACGAATTCGATGTGGCTCATACTTCGGTGTTGAAACGCGCTCAAATCACTCTGGGCACAATTTTGAAAGAGCTTGGTAAGGAAGACTTGCCGGTGGAGAAGACCTGGCGATTGAACGAGAGACATTACGGTGGTCTCACTGGTCTTAACAAGGCCGAGACAGCTGCCAAGTATGGTGAAGCACAAGTGAGTAGAAAACTGTTTTTTACTAAATATATCTATAAACATACCCTTGTATTGAAGTACTTAATTATAGTTTTTACTCAATCAGAGTCAGACCCAATACTTACTATATTATACCTATTAGAACCGCTATCTAGATATCTTTTTGGCAGACCTTTATTTGACCTCTTTAATGATACAATTTATGACAAATTTTGTGGACTAGTTGACGTTCTTGCAACACTTGTTTTTATTGAATTTTATACTGAAATAAACATTACCTCTGTATTCCCTGGGGGATAGGCAGACATGCACCTTTATATACACATTATCTTTATATTTCATTTTTGTAGTTTAGTTTTTGCTCTGTCGCTGGTGAAACATTGTCCACCTGCGTTTTAATTGGCAGTTATGTTATGTAGTCCCATGTTTAAGGGGCCTGTCTATTGCCATCAACTAATTGTGTGACTGGCTGTGGACGTGGCGACCGCATACCGGAAGACACAGTGTTGGAAGGCCCCCTACAAGGTGGACCGATGACCTGGTGAAGGTTGCGGAAATCCGATGGATGCGAGACGCACAGGATCGTTCATTGTGGCGACATTTGGGGGAGGCCTATGTCCAGCAGTGGACGTCTATCAGCTGAAATGATGATGATGATGAATTGTGTGACTTCACTCACACATACTAAATGTGCCGCTTTTTACCTAGAAGTGACACAACAAACTCTCACTTCTGAACTTTGATGCATTTTATCTTTGTTAATATTGATGGATTTAATATAGCAACAATAATGTATATCCAATATTTACTGATAATCTAATTGACAGACTAAATAGATTTTTTTTCTATTTATTTTATGTCAAACAGATTTTTTACTTATCTTTTTGTTCATAATATATTTGTATTATTTCTGCAGGTACAAATCTGGCGTCGTAGCTTCGATGTGCCTCCTCCCCCCATGGAGAAGGACCATCCCTACCACGACACCATCGTCAACGACCCCCGTTACGCTGGCGACCCGAAACCTGAAGAATTCCCCATGTTTGAGAGCTTGAAGCTTACTATTGAGAGGACACTGCCTTACTGGAACAATGTTATTGTACCCCAGGTAGGTCTTTGTGATTAATAAAAAAATTAGTCATGAAAGATATATAAACAAGTAAAAAGGCCTTTTGCAATTGAAGAAAATTCCTTAAAAATAGCATAATTTAATCTAAATTATTAGGAAATACAATAATAATAATAATAAGGAATATGCATGATATTGCACTTATTGCCAAATTAATTTAATTTGGCAAATAAGTGCAATTGCATGCAAGTATTTAATTTAATTAAATACTTGCATGCTATTGCACTAACTCTAGTTTACAAATATATATATAAAGAAAAATATCTTCATCATGAATGAAGCTTCAAAGCTGCTAATAAGAAAAAAAAAAAGAAGTCCGACATGGTCTTTGACGTCAAAGTCTGTAGGTACGTCTAATATCAGCGTCATGTCGAGAGAAACAGATATATTTGTTTAAAATTGTTATAATTATCTGGTTTGCTTTTTTTCCAGTTTAGAATTTTAGATATTGTTTTCTCAATTAGTTTTTTTTTTTGTATATTTATTGATATACTGGTTAGATAACAAATATTTTTTCATGCATATTATATAGCCAGAAAAACTTGGCCATAGACAGAAGAACTTGGCGAAGGTTTGAAAGGAGAAAGGTGAGGCTTTGCTCACCACTGGGACACACATTGGGTGTGTTTTGTTTACTTAATATTATTATCTTAGAAAGAATATAATCTGGATAGACACTAGGTAGAAAAACAGTTACTAGATTAGCATATAAATGGCTTTTTTTATCTATGTAGATTTCATAAATTGTTTATAATTTTTTTATGATTTTCTGAAGAGCCTGAGAGCCTGTCATAAAAGTTACTATGATAAGAACTTCATTTATGATTAACGGTAACTGATAAAACCTGTACTTTCTACATACATTATTATTATCTAAGTTACTGATAAATAAATCATATATTTTCAGATTAAAGAAGGGAAGAGGATAATTATCGCAGCCCACGGAAACAGCCTCAGGGGTATTGTTAAGCATTTAGATGGTATGTAACATTGTATTTTTTTATGCAAAAGTTTATTTTAGGGAACTAATATGAATTCAAGTTCTAGATCTTTAGATAAATAGAATAGACTTTACACACCTAAATTAGGTACCTACTTGGCTTATTTTTGTTTATTATTTGTATCAAAAAGTAACGTTATCCAAAATCGCAGATTAAAAAAATATTCCAGTAAGTTACAAATCATTCAAACCTTGTGGAAGGGGAAACTGTCAAGTAACAGAAAAAAGATGCACAAACTAAAATGTGACGTCACCGCCATTAGTAGACGCGCTTAGAAAAGAGATAGCGATATGTTCCCACCACGCGTCCACTCTTTCTCTTAAATATTTGAAGTGCAATTGTGTGTGTCCTGAACTTTGGGAATTCTTTTTTTTCCGTTCCTCTCACTGATATTGTCGGTGGGCGGGACAAACGGGTATAATTTATTAATTTTTATTTGGAGTTTCAATGGTCCCATCAAATGATTTCAACTGGTAAAAAATCAAATTTTAAAATAAAAATCAGTCTTTCAGCTGCAAGAATTAGTCAGTGGTGCAAACTTAGGATCAGTTAAATAAAATAAAAAATACTTTAAAATTACTATTATTTACTCAAGAACTTGTTAGATTGGTAGGTTATTTACAAGGCTATTTAAAAAACGGTCTTTGTAGTGATTCTAAAAGGTTTCGTATTCTTTTTGGCACATTTCGCTCTAGTCATATATGATTTAGTATGAGGTAATTTGAAAAGTACTCTGCAAAACAACGATTAACCATATCCATGCACAATATTTTTTATTAGGACGAATGGTACTAATTTTTTAACATATTCCCATTCGTCCCTTTAGGACGTGGTGGGACGAACGGGAACTTTAATATTATCTTTGTAAATTCTTATTCTTCCCATGAGGGGACGAAGTTGGTGGGACGAACGGGAATACATGCAATCGCTGGTTAATTTTTTAACCAATTTGGATGCGATTATCAGAAAAAAAAAAAAACAATTGTTAGTGTTATTGATTGTTTAGTACAAAAATAAACATAGGCTAGTACCCAACTCTTCCTAGATACTTAAGTGATCTTATCGTTGACAGCAATCCGGTATATCTGACAGATAACCTTTCGTTGGACAGAACAAACTCTTTGAGGCTCTAATAGAAATATAAAACAATAATCCATACCTAATTGTTAAGTCCTATAAGATTGTCGCGGTTGTAGTTTGTCACACGGCATTTTATAGACGGTGACTGTAAAATGGTCGCTAAATACCAAAAATTCACGGGAGGACACTTCAGAGGTCAATTACTAAAACTTCTCCATTATTTCCAGGCCTCAGTGATAAAGCCATCATGGAACTGAACCTGCCAACTGGTATTCCATTCGTGTATGAATTAGATGAGGACATGAAACCAGTCGACTCCATGATCTTCCTCGGTGACGAGGAAACCGTTAAGAAAGCGATGGAAGCCGTTGCCTCCCAAGGCAAGGCCAAGTAAATTTAAGAATTAAACAGTAATTTATTTTGTTGTAGATGTTTAATGTTATCATGACGGTTATAGAGGATCTAATTATGTATAAATAAGAAATTTCGTTATGCAATCAACAAAAAATGTGCTATGGAATCTCTGCAGAATGTTTAAATTGAGATTCAAAATCACTTTTGTATCCAAGAGATCATTTATTGGGAGTTTGCCAAGACATACCTTCCATGTATCAGTGGTTACCAGACGACTTTATGATATTTATTCATGTAGAATGCTTGAGGTTTAATAATAAAAACTATTAAACATACTTCGATGTTATTATTACTCCGGCAAACTTTCTTTTAAGTCTGCCATCACTTCATCCATGTTAACATCTTTGGTGTTTTTGTTGCCATCGGCTTTCGTGAATTTCTTGCCACTGTATTTCGCAAAAGTCTTGTGCCTGCTTGTAGATAGCACAATATTGTTTCTTCCTTCGCTAGTGCTTTCGTTCTCAACCTCCATGGACATCGCGTTTTCATCAGAGCTTGCTTTGTTTTTTTTCTTGTTCTTACTTTTCGGTTTAATATCGAACCGAAATTCTTTTGGCAATTTATGTACTTCTATACAATGTTGACGCCGCTCATTGGCGGTCGCGAACTTTAGTTTGCATTCTTCAATGTAGCAGCAGTACTGCAAAATTTGCAAAAGTTATAAATCATATTGCCTATACGCTGTATACGAGTACAACATTTTCATACTTTTATCTTACCGAAGGCTTCCTCTCAGATAGAACTGCGAAAAATGAGTCGTGATTTTCTTGTACATGCAAGTCCAGTAAATGCGGTGATGGTAGAATCTTTTTGCATCGAGCACAAGTGTACCGATGCGATGTGTTGTAGTGATTTTCATATTCCAATAAAGATTCAGACGTGAAGTCGCATCCAGGAATGTTGCATGTAGATTTTATGCTAAAACACATAAAATTCTGCTAAAATCCATTTTCAATAGTAGTTTGGCGGTCGACATTCCGTTATACTATGCTCATGCATGCATGCACGCTTTACTCAACTATGAAATAGGCAACATAAAACGTTGGAAGTATAAACTGTACGCTTCCACACCTCGAGGGTTACTGCACTGCTCAAATTGGTACGGGACGATGTTCTAAAATGAATAATTCACTTGATGACCTTGTATTGAATCTGCCGTGTGAATTGAATAGATCTATATAAAAACGATCTTGTTCGCACAATTGTGAGCTTAACTTTGAGTGGTGCGAGAAAACAACCGTAGGGAATCTTTTCGTTCTCCTCTTCTCTTGTTTTTCTTTTTCTCAACAATCGATTTAAAACTCAATACTTTCTGCTTAGTTAGGATCATAACTCCTAATAAACTCGACTAAACGCAATAAATAAGGATAAGCTCTAGCTACTGTTTATCCTCTATGATAGATGATATCTACAATTATTACGAAAAGGTTTCATAAGCTTTTAGGTTCAGCAAGGGTTACACATAAGCTTGCTACAATGGCTACTCTGTCTACGTACACTTCATGGCAGAGATTTTCTTCGTCAAAGTCATATACGCCAAGTCTAGGTGGGGGCTTGTCGTTGATAAAAAGGATGTCATCCAGCTTACGACGACCGACACCATACTCTTTTAATTTGTCAAGGAAGTAGCTGGTCTCCATCCTGGAAAGAGGGTAAAAGAAAAAAATCGTTAAAACATTTAAATATAGAATACAAACGTTACCCTAACCAAATTACGATCGTTTAGTTTGCGTCGAACGCCTCGAGTAGGCCACGCCTCCCGATTCCTGTGTTCTGACATCATCTGAACGCTCAGTCACGTGGTCAGAACAAAGGAATCGGAGGCGTGGCCTACTCGAGGCGTTCGACGCAAACGAAACGATCGTAACTTGGCTAGGGGGGCAGGACCTCAAATAGATCGTGTTAGGGCCTCTGTCTTTTCTTGTACTAGCCCTCACTCATCTAGGTACTACTTTTTTGTTACACTTACTACTTTTAAGTAAAGTAAGTTAGTAAGTGTAACTAAAAAGTACCCAACCAAATAGGTTCTGGTTGGAGAGCAAGAAGAAGTGTTTCTTAACAATTTCGCAGATCTAGGTTTTAACTTCGATGGCAACAACGTCGTCTGATTAACCTACTCGGCTAATAATCAATGATGGAGTAGATTACGAAACCGTGAAGTCGTGCATTCACTATAAAAAGCGTATCACTAGATAACGAATGACATGTGCAAGTGAAGTAAGTACTTAATAATTTATTTTAGTAAAAAGATTAGCCTAGGTAAACATCATAAAGATGTCCGGAGGGACGGCGGACTCGGGGTCGTCCGCCGTCCCCACATCCAGCAAGACCCGAGGCGGCGGCGCGTAGTGTTCCACGCGCGCCCCTATTGGACGTCGCGGGGGGAAGACATCTCACACTCCCCGCGGGCCTGAGGTGGCCTGCGTAGGCAGGCCGGCACTAGCCGGGGATCATGGATGGCTATCAGCTCCCACGATCCCCGGTCCAAGTGTGGGAGGGAACACGGAGGTGGTTTTTAGTCAGTAAGAGTCTGACAGACCCCTTCGCCTGCCCCAGGGGAAGGACATCCATGAGGATTTTCCACCCCGGCTACAATAAAAAAAAAAAGGTAAACATCGGTGCTGATAATACAAGAATGGGCATGAGTGACGTATGAACTACTAAGACCCCTGTCCTCCAAAGAATCCTGTATTTTGAAAAACATTTTTTTTTTTTTTTGGGTTCATATATTACAAAGGATTGGTGGTTAAGAGATTGATTGTTGCGCTGCGTGTAGCGGATTCGATTCTCGCACGGAACAAATATTTTTTGGTATACAGATAGTTGTTCCGGATCTGGGTATCTTGTGCAAGTGAGTTTACTTGTTTAGGCACGCACCCAATATGCAGGAGTATTTCTAAGACTTGCGTAAAGATTTAAAAAAAATGGTGCGTATGCAGTTGAGCCATTTAAAAAATTAACCACTACGCAAATGTAGTCATCATCTTCCTGTCCTTGTCCCGTTTTATTTGGGGTCGGCGCAACACGTTTTTTTCTTCCATTCTGTCCTATCACTCGTCACGTTATCACTAACTCCCTTTTCTTTCATATCACTTCTCACACAATCCATCTTTTCTTTGGCCTCCCTCCCCTTCTTCATCCGTCACTACGCAAATGTAGTATATATCAAAATTACGCTTACTTAATTATAGCTAATGTGTTTATAATTTCGGATAGTTACGGTTACGAAGATTAGAATTTTTAAATTATAAAAGTGAAATAAGTATTCGTATATAAATAGCAAAAGATTTAACTTTTATATCTAGCCTAGATTATCATTTGTACGGCCGGGCAAAACAAACAAAAACCTGTCGTAACCTGTCATTTAGACAACGCCATTATCTGAAACTATCTGAAACTTTTATATCGGCGGTCCTATAGTTTCAGTTATATAACATTGCTGGTTTAAAATTACAGTATAGATGTAGCGGTTGCGTGAGTACGTAATATACTTAATGGGTAAAATAGGTCCAAAGGGAATGATGGGGTAATACCCAGGTAGTAGGTGCCCTGCCTGATAAAAATAATGTACCCTGTTTTTTCCTAAAGTTTGGACTTGATAAAAGAACTTTTGTTGACATGATGTATTAGCTTTATTAAAAGTATACACACGTTCGAATTTAGTTGGCGGAACAACCGACCACATCCGTTCTCGCAACAGACGCCCGGATCGGACAGTTGCTTTGCGTAGGATGCTAAGTGCACGCCGTACGCTAGCGGACCTACACCACAGAATAAGTACTTGGGCTCAAATAACTGCCGCCGGTCAATAAATAGATTCCTAAGTAGATAAAAAAGTGTGAATTATTACATCACTTCTGAGGTCAGTCTCCTGCAATGTACACTATTTTTACACCTTATTTCATCAGCCTAGTACATAAAAAAATCATTACTAAAAAATGACAAACCGTACACATTTGGCAAAAGGAGTTTTATAGCAGAAGTACCTACGCCTTTTGTAGGTGGGAAATCATCCAAACTTCTCCCGCTCTGGGTCGAGCAAGAGAGGGTGTCACACTTTTACTGACTGAAGCCCACCTGTGTTCCTCCAGTTGCTCTTTGCGTTCCAAGGCCGTGGTGCAACACTCCTGCAGCACTTTGTAGATATGTACTTCTGCAAAGCGCTGCAGGATAGTTCAAAACAGTTACCCCTGTAGCCCAAAGATAATGCTACTGCTAAGCCTCGTATGAGTAAACAGACTCGATATAGCTTCAGCAAATGTTCTAGAAGGGCCCAGCAGGGTCGAAGCCTACTGGGGCCATGGGTTCGTTTCTGAAAGGAAAACCCAGGGCCCTGGAACGCAAGGCAAAAAGTATAGGAGTGGGTTTTAATCAGTAAAAGTGTGACACTTCCTCTCGCTCCACCCAAGAGTGAGAGAAGTCATTGGACGATTTCCCACCATAAAAAAGCAAATGTTCTAGAACTATACCAAGAATCTCAAGGCCAAGGTTAGCAACTATTTTACTCATTTGAAATACCTATAAAACTTGTTTGATAAATTCTTGTAAAATAAGTAGGAACTTAGTCCGTCTTCTAAAAATATATCTACTTAGCACAGTGGTCGGTGTTTGTCGAAAATATGAAACTATTATTAACGTTCGTATTACAACACAATATAGACACTCCTCTTGATAGACTAAAAAGGTCAAAATAATTTTTCTATCAACGTATTTGATTTGCAGGCTGATTTTATCGCTATCACAAGAACGATAGGTTAGTACCTACCTACTACTAGTTGCTAGACGACTGCCTATTTCATTATAATTGCGATCTGAACGACATAAGCGCCTATTACACTATTCGATATTCAAACAGTCTTAGTCTATGTCGCGTAGTGTAATAAGGGTAAGACTGTCTAAGGCGTCCATTAAACGGTCATGCAAGCGTCAATCAATCCATCAATCATGAATGATGTTTGAATGACGGAATTTTATCGCCATTACCTAAGTTTTCGTCATGCAAACGTCAATCCTCAATCACGCATTAGACGGTAGGTTTTACGTCAATCAAAATATTTTACTGTGGCAAAACTGACAGCAAAACCTATTGTATAATGGACGCCTTAGAGTCTACTTATACAGCTCGCTATTACACCAGACTGAATAACGCGCACTTACTATAATGCGTTCCAAATAAGAATAGGATCGATGCCATGTTGTGACGTCACGTCATACTGTCAAATCGCAAGAAATTGGGCAAAATTGAAGAACTGGATTCTGATTAAACTATTTTCGTTCACAGTTCGTAAATAAATTAAATTTTAAAAATTTCGTGTTTTGCTCACCATAATAATTCTTTGATTTGACAGTATGACGTGACGTCACTACCTGGCAATCGATCCTATTCTTATTTGGAACGCATTGTACATGATTGATGGAATTGATTGACGCCTGCATGACCGTGTAATAGACGCCTATGACAGTCTGAATATCGTGTGCTGATTATCGCGTAGTGTAATAGGCCCATAAGAAAAATACTAAGTCATTATGATACATTACTTAAAAGATAAACTCGCGTTTTATGTACCTACTGTTCCCAATGATGCTCAGTCATCATTACAAGTTTCAGTAGTAAAGTTGTATAAACAGATAAGCTTGTATAGTCTGTGGCTCTATGTGATGCGCACGTCTGTTATGTACCTACTTAAGATTATATTATAAATTATTATATACCACGTAATTTCAAGGTCAAGGTAATTACTTGATATAAGTCAAGTTAGTTTACGTACGGCAAGTGTTGAATAAGGCGTATTAAAATATTTTTTTTATTAATTTTTTTTAGTTATATTTTTTTTATTTTTGTGATAAATAGCGGAAGTGATTAATAAATAAAATGAACGTACGCCAAAGAAAGGTAAGTTATGTCAAAGTTTTAATTTTTATTTACTTCCGGTACTTATCTTATTTGGTTCAAAGGTTGAGCTAATACAGTAGTTTTTTTATCTTGGTTTTTGAAGGTTATGTTTTTATCAATATTCATGTCGTTATTTCACGTGAGATACAAAAATTAGGTTAAGATAAACAAAAACCGTTCATTTAACTTATTGCTTAGTAGATACTAGACTTACCTTGGCTCCTAAGATAACTTGATCACCACTGTCTGTTCCTGTTCTGTTTGCTTGTTGTATTGAGGCAGATACGGAATGGCAAGACGCAAAACTGTAATAACAATGTATTTTATTGTACTAACAAACAGCTGCAAGTAAGATAGAAAACGCAGTGTATGCTAGCCAATTTTGAATAATTATGGAATTAATGTGAGTTATTTGAACATTTTTTTAGGCTACTCAAATATTTCCATTAGCGCACTCGAGTAAACCAAAACCATACTATTTATTTTAATTAATCGTTGAATCAAAGGTTCGTGTTAAACTGTGTCGTGCAAATTATTTTGTTACTTTCCATAATAAAAGTAAAAATAGGTAGCAAGTACATCAGTACAATTTTTTTTTTTCAAAACGGTTTTGTAATTGCAAGACTAATAAAATCAAATGAAGATTTAGTCGATAACATTTAATACTAGCCACTAGCCGTTATCGACTAAATTTCCATAGTCCCATAGACTATCTTGCTCACATACTTACTATTCTAGTATTAGTAACTTAGTGCCATCACTAATAGAGCAAATTCACTATAAAAATGGCGCGGGTTTTTAAAACCACTTTATGAAATTTAGGATCGTTTTCGGGTTTGAAATTGATGATCTTCGTAGCTAATGTTATTAATTATATGAATTAGCTAAAAGTTCCTTGTTTAAATACGTAATTATTACGTTAATCGTTTTTTTATAAGGAGGGTAAGGAAAATTTTGTCCTGGGGGGCTATTGGCTAACTTTTTCAATAACAGTTGACAACTAGCATTCGTTGCACACTAAACTTGTCAACTGTTGTTGTCAACTGACAATTTCATAAAATTGGTATTACGTATCACACAAGTGACTAACAAACTACGGTGGAAATGTGGTGAATTATAAAAATTTACGGTGCCTATTGTGACCACTCTAAAATTTTATCGACTATTATACAGCTTCAAAAGCTTACACAATCGCAATTTTAAAAGTATCGATACAATAAAATCTGTCAAAACGTGTTACGGTGGCTATCAAAGGCACCAGTGGCTAATGACGTCACTGCAGTTGGTCACTGAAGATAGGCAATACGAAACTAGCTGTTTGACAGTTCAATGATGCACATTGTTAACAAGTGCTCATCACTTGAACTGTCAACAGAGTTACGCAATAGCCCCGCTGATAGTCACAAAAACCTAGATAAAAATTAGATAAAAATTTAACTGATAGGTTGAAATGAGAAAAATAAACTAGTGATTTTAACTCGTATTCAATAAATTAAAAGAAATATATTTAAGTGGATACCAAATAACCATATTTTGTTACAATTAAAAGAATTGATCCGTTTAGTAACAAAAGTAATCAAACGTTTGTTTCTTTTTAAGTTTTAACTATTTATATAATGAGCTTAAGACAAAATTTTAACAAGAAGTTATTTACAATATGTTTTTATTTATTAAAAACCTGATGGGGTAGGTACATAAAAATTAAAAATGATTTAACTGTTATAAAGAAATAAAAGGATTTTTTTTTTGGACCGTTACTTAGAAGACATTAAGTGTTACGATACGGAATTATTAAGAATAGTCCTCACTATGCCGATATGTAGATACTAAAAATATTTTTTTCTGGTAAACATTTTAAATTTCTAACAATGTCTCAAAACCTACTTAGTTTTAATCAGTCTTCATTCAATCTTACCTTACCGTTAAATTATTATTATTTTATTGAAATTTGAGGTACATAAAACTAGAAATTGTTTAACAAACAAGAACCAAATAATGTCTAAGTACTTACAATGAGCACTATGCTTTGCTTTTCCTTTTCGTAACATTTAAGTCCACCCTATAGTAACTGTTACGAAAAGGACGTTACGCAAGTAGTTCACTTTCAAAACAAATGTGAAATACTCAAAGAATATTACATAAATGGCCTCCATACAATTTTGAGTGCTACTACTCAAACAGAATTAACAACCAGATAAATAGTCTTATGTAAAAACACGTTACTTACTGAGACATTTTTTTTAAATCAATTTTTCGTTGCGTATACATATGTCCACCAATTCACTTTGTTGCAACTAAATCTAAAAAGGCTGCATTTATATCTTAGATGTCGCGCTTGGGGCTACCATTAAAATAAAAATTATTTGCTATATAGGCAAAACAGTACAAAAAGAACGTTACTATACGGACTTGTCCTGTAATCTTAATTCTATGGGACAAAGGTTTTACGCAATTATCGTACTATTTTACAGTGATAACTATTGTTAATAATTAGTTTAAATGTAAGATTAACTATCTCACAATTGAGTTAAAACATCACAAGACTTATAGTAGAATAAAAATATTTTAAAAAATCCATGCAATGCCGGAAAACTGATCTTGGGACAGCTTCAAATCAAGGTTTTCTTTAACTTCAAACTAATGTAAAATATATAACACCTTATTCATTGATATGTAAAATATTTAATTGAATAGAATATTAGTTCTTCTTGTATTTATAATAAACCTTTTTAGATAGGTTTCAAAATATGTTCAACTTTCATGTACCTATTTGTTTTCATGGGACAACACGAAAACAGCCTATGCCATTTAAAGTAAAAATGCCCAATAGACAGTGGAGTTATTATTGGTGGGATGTTTTCTGTTTTAATTATTTGCAAATTGAATCGAATTGCAAATGGATATGATGTAAAATTGTTGTAGTATTGACTACATTATCGAAGCCTGCCGAGAAGGTGGACTTGATACATTTGCTGTCAAGTACTGCAAAACATTAAATTATGTTACATCCGCATTCTAATGATAATCAAAGTACCTATATGTCTGTATTTAAAACTAGGTATATATAGTATTATATTTAAACACTTTCTGAACTTGACGCTGGCTAAATACACAAACCAAGTGAAGCTAAAAGATAAAAAAGTTGACAATTCAAAGGACGATAGTTCCGCACGTTAAACCCGTTGTTTGGGCGCGTGAACCGTGAACGAGAACATAATCGATTTTTTGACGCGCTAATAGCGATTTTGACGTGATTCGGAACGCGGCCAAAATGTCATGTAGTGATGCATGCACACATGTCATGTCAAAATTTTTGACATTATCCAAAAAATAATATCAGAGTGACGTTGTGTTTCAAGTTCTTTTCGTAAAAAAATAAATATAAAATGTCTACGAACAGTTTATTGTATTCCAATTAGAAATAATATTATATTACCTGATTTATTGGTTGTGATGTTTATTTTAAGTCAACATGGGAAAGTTCAGCACGTACAGGTACTTAGAGGTGGGTATTTTTGTAAATTGTGTTCAGTGGAATGTTTACATATTTATTTGGGTAATACACAAACGTTGAATAATAAAAGAACAATAAAACAAAGCTAGGTACTTCAAACAATAGTCAAGAAAGGTTAAAAGATTCTTGTAACTCTGTTCAGTTTTTATTAAGATAAAAATAATGAATTCCTAATCAAAAACAGTAATTGCTTAGTAGATGCTGTTAGTTCCCGTACCTACTCACAGATTTATTACTTTTATGTAAGCATAGGTTGGAGTTCTACACAGTTTTCCAATGATACTACATTCTAATTTGATTGTATCATACATAAATTAACCTTTTGAGTGCGTAATTAGAGACACAATAGTAAGACAATGGCGCGTGAACGCCGGCGTTAATGCGGGGATCAACAGCAGAAAATGACTAGGTTTTCTGTTGGGAATTTTGCGCCAACTATAAAAAATTGTTGAAGTGGAAATAATAAATATCTTTGAATTTTATTGTTTTACACAACTAGGTAATAAAAGATTTCTATATTAGTTAGTAGCTAAGTGTGCAATAAGTAGCACGTCATAGTTTTTAACAATGTTTCATAAACTGTGTACTAAGGTTTTAATTTTTTTTTTGCAGTTAAAAGATGATACCTCAGCCCCACATATCAATGTTAGAAGTAGGACTATCAAGCACCCGCGGAAGCTGAAGAAAGTTTTCATCTTCCTCATTGTGTTGGCGCTATGTATCACATACTTTTTGGGTGAGTACTGTCAAGCTTATTCTATCATAGCTAAACATTAATTCATTAACGCTCAGGCGGTAGCCGGCGCCCGCAAGCCATTGTCTTACTATTGTGTCTCTAATTACGCACGTCAAAAGGTTAAGACCCTTATTTATAAATACCTATAAACTGATTACCATAGACAGCATCTAAATTCACATTCTCTGTAGAAAATTTGAATTTAGTATCTGTTAATCAGTTGCTAAACTGTTTAAGAGTGGGTACAATATTTTTGGTGTTATATACCTGATGTTACTTATAGGCTAAAGTGAGACATAGCCCAAATGATGGCCAAACTTAAGTGGCAATGTGTTGGGGAGAACAGACAGTGGACATCTTTCGGCTGAAATGATGATGATGATGGCAAGGTTTTTCCTCCACGGCTTTATTGTCATGGCCATGGTATTCTCAAAAAATATATAGTATAGCATAGGATATTTAGCCTTTTAATGTTCCCACTTCCGGGACTCAGGCCTCCTTTCTAGAAGAGGGCACGGGCCGTAATCCACTTCGCGGGCCCAGTGCGGGTTGGTTGATGTCACTTGTCTTCGAATTTTTGGTTCTAGGACATGCCGGTTTCCTCGCAATGTGTTCCTTCACCGTTTTGAGATCAGTGGTGATGAAATAAATTACACAAAGTAATGCACCTAGCTGGGTTTGAACCCTCGACCTACAATTCGTAAGTCGGGGCCGTTATCACTGGGCCACCATTGCTCCTAAGTTAAAAAAATATCAGAGAAATTTTACTCTATGGATTTTGAATTGAGACCAGGGAGATTGACACTATGACGTGACGTCACAACATAACAATCGATCCTATTCTTATTTGGAACGCATTGTACGGCCTCTGAGACAGCCTTGGTATTGGCCGCAAGTGTACTTAAAATTGAAATAAAACATAGTACTTAATTGATAAATATTAAGTACCAAGCAGATAGTTGGAGCTATCTATTTCGTATTTGCAATGCGATGCTTACATGTCTTGCTGAATTAGGTGTCAATAGACTGTCTAGTCACTCAGTGATAGCAATGTAAATATTTTCCTGTTTTCTGCATGTTTACAGTATTAATCCCTCAAATGTTGCATTGAATTCGAGCAATGCTCAAAATACCAGCCGAACAACGTAGGTTCAAAATATCTTGTTTTTTTAGCTTCACTGTTTAGACTGGCCTGTTGGTCTAGTGGTTAGTGGCCCTGACTGCTATGCCGGAGGTCGTGGGTTCGATTCCCACCCAGGACAAATGTTTGTGTGATGAGCACAATCATTTGTTCTGTGTCTGGGTGTAATTTGTCTATAACATTTAGAAATGTATGTATTTAGAAATATTTAAGTATGTTTATCAGTTGTCTAGTACTCATAAGGTGCAGCGCACACGACAGACTATCCGTGACGCACTTTTTAGTCTGTGAAAATAGAACCTATGCAATTATATGCAGTAACGCACACGACGCGCAAAAAGTCCGTATGCGTTACTGCATATAATTGCATAGGTTCTATTTTCACAGATTAAAAAGTGCGTCACGGATAGTCTGTCGTCTGCGCTGCACCTAACACAAGCTCTGCTTAGCTTGGGAATAGACGGCGTTGTGTGATAGTTGTGTGAATATTGTATTATTTATTATATTACTGTCGCATTATGTTAAGTCTTGTAAAGCTGTAAAGGGATTAAATAAAAAAAATGTGTTTGGTATAAGGAGTGAGCTCGAGGGGTAAGTTAATAATTCTATTATAACAAAACAATGAAAGTTATGTATGCCAATTTATACTAATGTTATGTATGTAATGTTGTATGTGTGTGTGTTGTGTGTTGTGTATGTGTGTGTGTGTTGTGTATGTGTGTGTGTTGTGTATGTGTCTTATTTTTAATTATGTTTGTCCTTATTTTTGTTTATGTGGTGTACAATAAAGAATATAATAAATAATAAATAAATAAATAATAATAAAAGTAACTGTCTGTCTGTTATGCTTTCACGGTTAAACTATTGAACCGATTTTAATGTTTGCCACGGAGGAATCTCGGCATGTCAAGATGGTCACCCATCCACCGGCGAACCTCGGCTGTTCAGAGTTGCTTAACCTAGAGGCTTGTCCAAAATTAACGAAATTAAAGAAATAAGTAAAATATTCAGCATTTTGTAATATTAATAGCTGACCTGGCAAATATTAAAAATTATTCCCACTACAGATTACAATTTACACAATGCATATTTGTTAATTACATTAAAATTCAATTCAATTCATTTTTTAATGTCAAATAAAAATGATAAAAAATAAAAATAATTAAATCAAATACTTACATTGTTTATATTAAATTATAAATTAATCCAATTAAATTATTTAAATAAAAATTAAATTAAGACATAATAAAAATACTTCTAAACAAACATTGTTTGTTTGTTAAAGTAACTTTAATTTCGGAAGTCGGTGTTAAATAAGAAACAAACAATACCGAGAAACACCGACTTCCGAAATTAAAGTTATTTTGATCCTTTTAGTATTTTTTTTACTGAAGTTGGTTATTCTTTTTTGTATTTTTTTTTTATTATAATTTTTTTTCTCGAATTTGACATTGATGATTATTTTTAATTTTACATTTTGACTGATGATTTTTTTTTTAATTTTATCATACAAGCTGACTTAGAAGGTTCTTTATTTTATTTTACCATTTGACATTGATAATTTAATTTTATTATTTCTTTTGTATTTTACGACTTTGCAATAAGCTACTTTGTTAAGTGTTACATTTTTGTAAATTTTATTTTTTATTGTGAATGAGGGAACTATGTGGATTACTTTCCTTTTCTGTAAGTTTTGAGTAAGTATTTGATGCGGCCTACCCAAATGTTCTTTTTTTGGTATTGTTCGTCAACTCGTTGAGCTTCTTATTACCTAGTCCCAGGTTTGAGCTACATGAATACTGAGTTACAGACATATGCTTGCACTGACTGGACAGGTCCACTCAAATGTGTAAGATTATGACTTTTTTCAATTTTTTTTTTTTTTTCTGTTTGGAAACCACTATTGTATTAGGTTCCGCCTGTGAAGATAGTGTGTGTATATTTAATAATAAATAAATAAATAAATAAATCTGCACGGTTCTCGATTGACCATTACATGTTTACTGTATGGACTTTAAAAGATACTTTGACCCCTGAGTTTGTTTCGGTGGTTCTTCTCAGGGTAGTCAGCTCAGCTAGGATACACCGACCTCATCTAGTATAAACAGACGAAAAAAAAAAATTGACGTGGAAAAGTGTTTTTTTTTTAAACTTATTTGCCAAATAAGTAAATATCATTTATTAGACAACTGATAAACATACTTATATATTTCTAAATATATAAGTATATTATGGATAAATTACACCCGGATACAGAACAAATGATCGTGCTCATCACACAAACATTTGTCCTGTGTGGGAGTCGAACTCACGACTTCCGGCATAGAGTCAAGGCCACTAACCAACACTAGGTCAGTCAAAACACAGATGAATTGCTGGTTGGTTGTAATAAATGGTGTGGTCTAAATATAGAATACTATGCGATACAAAAATGCCTATCAGAACTAAAGGGAGGTCGTAGGTGGGGTTGCCAGGTCTTCAAACCGAAAAGCCGGACAGACCAGCCAATTTAGCAGGACATTTGAGTAAAATGGCCGACAATATCTTTTAAAGTTAATTTTGACTTTTTTATTATTGACCATAATATGTATATATCTACTATATTTTTAATTCTAATGAAACAACTATAAAATTGGCTGCTATAATTGCTAGTCCGGTCTGCTTACGCTAGCGATACAAAATAAAGTAGAAGACATTACAAATCTAAAAAAAATAATTAAAAAAGACCGGACTCCGCCTAATTTGGCCGGACACGCAACTAAAAAGCCTGACCCTGTCCGGCTTTATCCGGACGCCTGGCAACACTAGCTCGTAGAAAACAATCATAGGACTGTTATGCGGTAGCGATACAAGAGCTTTGAAAGAGAACACGGAAAATGAGTACCTATGCAGTTGGGAGGGAGAATTTTAAACTAAAGATAAAGTAAGAAACGTACAATAAGTTCTTAACCTTTGAAATTACCGTTTTTTAATAGGTACGGGGTTACTTTGAACTGAACCGAATCTTCGGCTTGAATCCCGTCATTTTTGGAATATGAGTTCTACCGTGGAAACAATGCATCTCAAACTGTAGCAATAATGATGACGTATACGGACTTAGATCTGCTAATGAGTAGGATGTGTAGGTATTTTTGTTTCAATCCCTTTGGAAAATTTTACTTCACGAATAATTTTTCTTCTCCGGGCGGCTACAGGACTTCCCAAAACCACAGCTACTTAGTTCTTTATAAGAAAATCGTATGTGTCCGTCATTGATATTGCTTGCCCTTTGAAATGCATAATTTTCACGTTGGAACTCATATTATGAAAAAAAAAACACTCAAAGCAACTAATAAATAACTGATTTCGAAAAAAGAATGACATACCTAAAATATAAAGATTATGTGATATTTAATTCCATGTCATTCCGAAGATATCGCAGTTTTAAGTAACCCGTTTAAAATAACTGCAATTTCATAGGTAAGGACTTACGATACGGAATAGTTTTGAAGTACACACACTTGTTACGAATCCAGGCTACTAGCAGATAATAATTTACAGTAAAAAATAACAGCGATGTGATATTGGATTGCGATCTGCCTACTGCTTATTAGCCGCCTGCACAACGAACGTAAGTAAACAACAGCACGACTTGCGACAACTTCATGATGGTATCAACTATGAAGCTATCTAGAGAGCTAGACTATGTCCTGCGCGTGACCACTAGGATAGGGGTACGGTACTTTATAATTAAGTATACAAATAAATCGATTTGAATCCAAATTACACGCTCGAAGTTTCACAATTCGTTAAAATAATTATGTAGCGCAATATTAATCTGGTTAGGTTAGTTATTTGACGATAACGAACGAAGTATGGACTCATCAAAACTAATCCGAGTAAAGCTTTTGCTATGGTACCCAATCAATATATTATAATACTAGCTTTTGCCCGCGGCTTCGCTCACATCAACTGACTACTCTACCCTACCCTACTCTACTCTACTCTACCCTATTCTACTCTACTCTACCCTACTCTACCCTACCCTACTTAAAAACCAACCTTGAACTTCAACGAACATTTAAAAAATAGAATTGGCCAAATTGGTCCAGGCGTTGTTGAGTTATGCGCTTACCAACACATTTTGCGATTCATTTTTATATTATAGATTCCTAACGATTTTTCCTATAAATACTTACTTATAAGTTGAACGCAACTTGTAATGTTAGTTAGATAGAGCACATTTCTCAGGCTCAGCTGTTTTACTGTATTGTCTGTAGTCATCATGAATTCATTGCGAATCACGCAGCTGTTCACGTTCATGATACTAGTGGTTAATGTGCCAGAAACTCTGACCGGATCTTCAGAAGGTAATTAATTTATTTTTCATTACCAAATATTTAAATCACGGATCGCACTCGGATCAGTCATTGTGATTTGTGTTGGATTCTAGGATTCCCTAATCAGTAAGACTATGATATGATTACGTCTCAATCGTTAAACACAGTAGAACACCCAAAATAGGATTTTTGGGTGATAACAAAAAGGCCCGGACTCCACCTAAAGTTGACAAAAAATAAAAAGCCCGTTTTGACATTTCGTCCCTTAGCTTACAACACCACTCCAGTCGAAAATTGGCGGTTTTCAAATATGAATGCCTTTAGATAGAGCTGCTCATTGCGCGTCTAACCATTGGTCACATGATATAGATTTCAGCCAATCAGAAGCCATAATTCAAAAAGTAGTGATAGCGTGCAAGTCGGCTGGCCTCTGAACACCGCACAGTTTTTTTCGTTTCCTGTAAAGTTGGTAAAAATGACTTATGCGGTGTTGTTAGCTAAGGGACGATTTGTATTTTTACTACCTAGCGTCTTGTCCGGTGTAGCGTAGCTACTACCTACTAAAATAGCTAAAATAGCTACTACTACACCGTACGCCTAATTATTACTTTTTGTTTCTTTCAGTTTCGTTCCAAGTTACATTCTAGGGTTTTTCTCAAATGTCAAAACAGGCCTTTTATTTTTTAACGAGTTTAAGCCAGAACATCCAAACCGAAGAAATGTAACGTAAATAACTGAAGATGAAATGCTCTGCCAAGTTTTAGTGGATGATGTTGAGCAAAGAAGAGAGATGTTGTATATTCGTCACATAAGAGATCTCAGCCTCGCAAAAGGTGTGAGCGGCGTGTAGGTACCTACTTTAAATTAGCGTTACGCGTCCGTGTTAAAGACATAAATTATGGTTTGAAACAATACTTGCAATTGCAACCCAACGCAATTTTGTAAATGTATTAAAAGTGCAACGAGTTTCGAGTTACTCCAACTTATGCCTACAAAATCCAATCATTTTTTTAATGTTCATTTAATACAAACCATTGTAAAATCTATTAAAGTTTTATACCATATTATACAACATTATTTTTATATGCGAAACCAGAATATAGTTTGTTCAGAATCAGTAACTGAATCGATTCCAATAACATTTACACCATGTTTATATTTTTTCCCAAAAATATTTAAAAAAGGTCACAAGTTGGACACCAGCCCTCCTAGCCAAGTTACAACCGTTTCGTTTCGATTCTCTTTTCGTTAATCGCCTCGAGTCGGCCACGCCTCCGAAATTAAAGTTATTTTGATCCTTTTAGTGAAGTCGGTTATTTTTTTTTTGTAAAAAGTTTTTTATTTCACACTTTTTAGTTGCGATACACTTATATATAACCAGAGTGCATATTTCTCATGACAATTCCAATTAACCCAAACTCTGCTAGGTTACATTGTTTTAATGTGAAGTTCCTGTGTCTACCTTCCACCTTCCGGCTCCATCATCAGATCAGTTCGATAGTACCTTATAGCCAAAGTGCATCTCATGACAATTCTAATAAGCCCAAACACTGCTAGGATACATTGATTAATTACGGAGTTCCTGTGCCTACCTTCCGGCTTCATCATCAGATCAGTTTGATAGTACCTTATAGCCAAAGTACATCTCATGACAATTACAATAAGCCCAAACACGGCTAGGATACATTGATTAATTACGGAGTTCCTGTGCCTACCTTCCGGCTCCATCATCAGTTCAGTTTGATAGTACCTTATAGCCAAAGTGCATCTCATGACAATTCTAATAAGCCGAAACACGGCTAGGATACATTGATTAATTACGGAGTTCCTGTGCCTACCTTCCGGCTCCATTATCAGATCAGTTTGATAGTACCTTATAGCCAAAGTGCATCTCATGACAATTCTAATAAGCCGAAACACGGCTAGGATACATTGATTAATTACGGAGTTCCTGTGCCTACCTTCCGGCTCCATCATCAGATCGGTTTGATAGTAACTTATAGCCAAAGTGCATCTCATGACAATTCTAATAAGTCCAAACACGGCTAGGTTACATTGATTAATTACGGAGTTCCAGTGCCTACCTTCCGCCTCCATCATCATCATCAGATCACTTCGACGATACCATTTTCAACATAACTATTCAGAACCATTTATTAATTGTTTTGTCATAGCCGCTTAACTATCTTCATTATGATTTCTTTGGAGTATGAAGTTCCGTTGGGCATTTCTGGTCTTCTTCATCAGTTCCACTTTATCAAATGTTACTTTTTGACTGTAAATGCTTAACTTCTCGATGAAAATACCAAAATCACTATATGGTTGCCTATAATATTTGAGGAGTTTCCTCGATTCCTCATGGATCCCATGATCAGAACTGAATTTTGAAAAAAATGGGACCAATCTGGAAGCATATCCTTTAAGAGGAAAAAAAAATTTGCAAATCGATCCATAAACGACGGAGTTCTGAAGTAAAAATATAAAAAAAATACAACCGAATTGATAACCTCCTTTTTTTGAAGTCGGTTAAAAAAAAGCGAGAGAAAAAATTACAACTACCCAATAAATGAGATGTTAATAATTAGATTAATGAATGATAGAAAATCGGTAAAAGAATTTTATTGCAGACATGAAGTAGCTATTATACTCTAACAATAAAAATAAACGTGTAATATTTTACGTAATCGCCTAAGTTTCGTGACAACTACTAATAACGTATGCAGCATGACTCTATAAAAAACAAGTTTTATTTTATCAATATTGGCATGGTTACCACCTTACTATCACCTTTCTATGAAACTAACATTCGAACGAATTTATTGATAGTACAACCAGTGGCGTAGGTACCGAAAGGCTAGGCGTCCCTGGGACCCTCAAGCTCAAGGGGCCTCGCTCATCGACGCCGTGTAGTGTTTCACGCGCGCCTCAGAAAGATGCTAGCAAACCGTAGGGGCCTAGCACGGTCGAAGCCTACGGGAGCCATGCGTTGTGTGAAAGAGAACCCTGGGGCCCTGGAACGAAGGTAAAGAAGGAACAGGATTGGGGTTTTACTCAACCCAAGCGCGTGAGAAGTCATTAGATGATTTCCCACCTAAAAAAAGAACCTCATTAGCAAACCTCTTATTGAACTACCGATAACTTCTCCCACCTTCGAAATCTGAATACAATGGGTTGTAACACTACTTTAATCATGGCCACTTGTTTTTGTCAGTAAAAGTCTGACACTTTTTACGCTACACCCAGAAGCAAGAGAGGTTATTTGATGATTTCACATGTAAAAAAGGGGCTCCAATTTTTTTTTGGTCCCAGTGCTCTTGGTGCCTAGCTACGCCACTGAGTACAACTACACTAACATTGTCATCATGTCGGTTGGCTTTGCCGGAAAGAGTATAGAGTAAGTTGCCAGAGCGATCAGACATAACTTATTTTCATATTGATGAATTAGGTTCTTAGTAGCGTCTCATTTGCTTTGAATACCTGTGCTAAGGTTTCATCTATGTGAAATTAAGTTATGTCTGATCGCTCTGGGATCTTGGACTAGTAAGCAGAAACGTGTAGGGTGGGGTGTCCAACAGTGAACCATGAAAAAGTTGCACATTCATAGCTCAGCTGTTTCTAAACATAATGAAATTTTTTTTACTAGAGGCTAGCTTATCTATCTGTCTTTAATTTTGCATATTAATTTTTGACCCAAACTTAACAAGATAGGATATATATATATTTTTTAAAGATAGGAAATCGCTCACTGAATCCACCGTGTGGGACACTGAACCGGGGGCTAGGTCAATATGTACACAGTGAACCATCCTATTTATTTTACAGTAATTTAAAATATTAATATGACTATTTATGTCACAAAACTAAAGGTAAAGCAAATAAAACTTCTTGTTTATGTTACCAAGGAATCAACTTTACTAATCGTAAATATTTTTAACAATGGTTCATTGTGTACTACACGTACCATTCAACATTTATAGTTTTGTTAAAAAAACGAAAAGAGTTACAATATTAACTTCAGTTTCATACGTTTCATAATAAAAACTAGGTATAATAAGTATAATGAATGTCACACAGAAAAAAGTACATATAACAGCCCCCCTAGTCAAGTTACAATCGTATCGTTCGCGCCGAACGCCTCGAGTAGGCCACTCCTCCAATTCCTTTGTTCTGACGTCATCTCAACGCTCAGTCACGTGGTCCGAACAAAGGAATCGGAGGCGTGGCCTACTCGAGGCGTTCGGCGCGAACGATACGATTGTAACTTGGCTAGGGGGGCTGAAGTAATAACCAAAGATAGAAGTTGCGTTGTATTTTCGTGTCCAAGACACGGATTGACAACGTCACGTTTACAAAGTAAGAGGGGTGGCTCAATGTGTACCATTGGTTCACTGTTGGACATATCACCATACTTCTTTTTTTTACGTGGCAATTCATCTAATGGCTACTCCCGCTCTGAGCGGAGCGAGAGGGTGTGTCACTCTTTTATTGACTAAAACCCTCCGTGTGTTCCTTCAGTAGCCCTTTGCGAGGGCCACGTCAACTCTTTGGAACAACTCCACAACTGTGGCGGGCAGAAACGTACACCTCGATATAAAAGTTTAACTATAGATAACATTTTCGGGAGCGTCTCTTATTATATAAAGTAAATGGGTGTATTTTCATTTCAATAACGTTCATGATAATAAACGTGACATAAAATACCAACTGTTGATATAATTTCTTGACATTTTATATAGTCTAAAACTTATTTCGTATAACGTTTTTGGATACATACATACATATTCAGCCTTTTAATGTTCCCACTGCTGGGACTCAGGCCGCCTCTCTCTAGGAGAGGGGATGGGCCGTAATCCACCACGCGGACCCAGTGCGGGTTGGTGGATGTCACATGTCTTCGAATTTTTGGTTCTAGGACATGCCGGTTTCCTCACGATGTTTTCCTTCACCGTTTTGAGAGCAGTGGTGATGAAATTACACAAAGTAATGCGTCTGGCTGGGTTTGAACCCGCGACCTACAATTCGTAAGTCGGGGCCGTTACCACTCGGCCACCACTGCTCTCGTTACGTTTTTGGATATAAAGTTTTAATTATTCGAAAATCATTAGGTCTATCAGGTTGTTGCGCCGTATTGTAGGTCTTATCAGGTTGTTGCGCCGTATTGTAGGTCTATCAGGTTGTTGCGCCGTATTGTAGGTATATCAGGTTGGTGCGCCGTATTGAAAAACATTGCTGTAATGTAATGCGGCTACCGCACGTTCAGCCAGATTTCAATTCAGCTGAAATAAAGTACGCCTCATTGTTGGCGCACTTTGCGTTCGTCAAAGCGGCTTGGTAACGTTGAGCCCAAATACAGACGGGCGCATTATCGATACGTCCCTTTGAAAGTTTTAAGTTTTCTAATAATCCCCACAAGTAGCTCTGCATAACAACAGAAATGACGTCACAATCGACAACGGTTGTCAATAAATAATTACTCCAAGAGCGAGCGAAGCGAGCTTAGAATTTTAGGGCACCCCGACACGGAGGGGTTAGGTTAGAAGGCTAAGGTGGGAGCGGGGCTCCCGCCTCACAAGAACAAAAAAAAAAAGTAAAAAAACTAAAACCCGACTACGACAAAAAAAAAATGACGCTGAAAAAGTATGAAACAAGATTTTCAAGATGCTGAAATAGACAAGGTAACTCGAAAAACAAGAATAGAACAAAAAGAAAAGCAGTAGTCACACGTTATAGGTAGGTAATAATCGAAACACTTTAATAACGTATTTAAAAGATTTTGGTGTTATATCACTGTGCTTCTTTACTATTTATTTTGGTGTGTACAAGTAAAGCCCTTTCAAATGATACGAAACACGACATATTTATCGTATTTTTTTTTAACACAATACTTTTTGTCTGCTAGAGGGCGCCACATTGAATTTTGATGATATTTTTTGATAAGTACTAGCGAAGCCCTTTCAAATGATATCAAACACGGTATATTTATCTTAATTTTTTTTAAACATGACTTTTTGTCCGCTAGAGGGCGTCTCTTTAAATTTGAGCTATATATTGGCAATGTACAAGTGAAGCCCTTTCAAATGATACCAAACACGGCGTATTTTACTCTATATTTATTTTTAACACATTACTTTTTGTCCGCTAGAGGGCGCCATATCAATTTTTGTGACACGTCACGTAGCCTATGTTCAGCGGACAATTAAGACGGTTCTAACGATACCTCATACGTCAAGTTCCGATAAGTAGATTAGGAGCTATGAGGGAACAGATGAACATACTCACATACATACATAGCCTGTCAAAATCATAACCCTCCGTAGTCGGGTAAAAAGGACCACTAGTTCTTTAGACAATGAGGACACCCTTTCCCCTAAAAGGTGATTAAATAAATTAAGAGTATGCATTTCGACATACATTTTCACTATTTTTCATATGACCGCTCTTACGCGATTAATTCATTAACGCTCAGGCGGTAGCCGGCGCCCGGAAGCCATTGTCTTACTATTGTGTCTCTAATTACGCACGTCAAAAGGTTAAGATGTTATTACACATTTTTCAGTAGATATTTTGGAAACACAGTATCTTGTGGATATCATCTAGGCTTCTATTGAAATTAATTTATAAATTTGTGTAAAACTAATCCAGTAAAGACCTCTGAAAATCTGCTATTTTGTATGAACTTTGACACTTCATAATTTACTCAAAAATTATAAAAGTCAAAAGTTATAGCAATAGAAGCCTTGCAAATTTAATCAAGATTCTAAATGACGAAATTTTTTTTAAAAAACTTCCATGGGTTTAAAAATAACACGTATTTCCTGGAACAAGTTTTGTAAAATATTCGAGTAAATCACGGAATTACCGAATGCTAACAGAGTTTTCAGGCGTTATCTCTCTTTTTTCGCGTTGCCTCTTCGTCAAACATCGCGTTGGATTGCGGTAGATGAAGTAACATAACAAGCTTTTAAACCATGCTCGATGTTGACGATAGGCGAGTGAAAAAGGACCCTATTAATTAAACAACTTAAATTGATAATTACTGATAATGAATAATAACACAGATTGCAATTAGATTTGAACCAGGAAAGGAATAGTGTAATGTGCTTAGTTGATAAGGCAACTGGAGTATTTTATAAATGCGAACTAACGAACGGGCGTTCTTTCTCGCTCTATAATTGTAAATGACGGTTTTAAGTGACACAAAAGAATAGAATCAAAGGATAGTGCGATTCGGTGCTGGCAGAAGTGGCAGATGTAGCTCAACCCTTACTGACTAAAACCCACATGTGTTCCTTCAGCTGCCCTTTGCGTTCCAGGGCCACGGTAACTCCTTGGAATAATCTCGGAGATTATAAAATTCTTGCGTGAGGAAACGTATGTCCTCACGCCCCAGCCGCCGGGACACCGACCCCGACTTCCAGCTACTGCAGGCATGAGCTTATGGACGACGAGCAATGGGTAGCTCGTCGTCCGGCCATCCGGTAACCGTCCGAACTGCGCCCAAGTGTTCCACGCGCCACAAAGAGATGTCAGCAAAACCTTAGGGGTACCCAGTAGAGCCGAAGCCTACTGGGGCCATGGGTTGATTGAAAGTGACGGACCCGTGGCCTTGAAACGAAAAGGGCAACTGAAGGAACATAGGTGTGGTTTTAGTCAGTAAAAGTCTGGCACGTCCACCTCGCTCCGTCCTCGAGCGGGAGAAGTCATTAGATGATTTCCCACCTAAAATAATAAGATCATCAAGAATTTTCAAGATAATGCACGTGCCCCATACTCTTGTTTGTCCACACGTGCATGCCTAACATTGCTATAATCTGAATGTGTAAACATTCATGCATGCCGTTGTTATGTTAAACAATATCTTTGATTGGAAAACATAAAATCATTCATTGCTCGTTAATTCATAGTGGGAAGCGGATATTGTTTTACTAATGAAGAAAATTTTTGGTATTTTCTATCATTTTATGGTGATCGAGTTTGTGAAATGTAGGGAAATAGGGACATACTTGCCTTCACAACGGAATATTACTGAGGTCTCATTTTCCGGTAAGAGTTTACAAACAATAAATCTATTTATAATATACAGGGTGTATTTGACATCAACGCAAAAACGAATACCACGGATCCAGTTCATGATTCTGGACTCCCCAGTGGTGGAATTTTTCGTCGGCTTTTTCCGATTTTTTTTTTAATGTGTACTTTTTTAAATTTAGATTTAAACTTAATTAATTAATTAAAAAGTCATCGGCACACTCACACAAACATACGCATCGACGAGACTCCTAAGCGTTTCTCGCGGTCCTGTCAGTAGCGAATGCCGCTTATGAGTCTCGTCGATGCGCATGTTTGTGTGAGTGAGCCGTTTCGAACATTTGTAGGTAGTTTCCGTACTGTTCCATATATCTATACTGTGTCGTAGGCTATTTTTTTGCTATGTTTTTTTTTTATGTATGTTCACCGATTTCTCGGTCAATTGGGGACCGATTTTGAAAATTTTTTTTTTGATTGAAAGGTCATGTTTCCTAAGGTTATGCGTTAGTCCCATAGAAATATTGTTATGATCTGATCATGAACTTCGAAGATATGGAACAGAACTCCTCATAGGATCACAGCAGAACCGTCGTAACAAGTAAAATTGCTTTGTTTATACGATGCGATGGTCAGGCTGGCTTGTTAACTTAGTTTTTAGTTCAAATAATTTAGTTTTTTAGTTATAAGCGGTAATTATTGTGTTTAGTGAGTAAGTTACTTTTAAGTAGGCAACTAACAGTAAAGTTACGCATGTTGTGCTTACCTGTAAGGAATTGCTGCACTTAGCTATAAGTTTATTCCGTGTATTTCATATCTTTGTATGTGTGTAGTCAATTGTTGGTGAGCCAAATAAATAAAATAAAATAAAATAAAATAAATACGTGTAGTTGATGACTGACTAAAAGTAGAGGGGGAATATATCGAACTGATCTGATGATGGAGCCTGAAGTTACGCACCGGAACTCTGTAATAAATTAATGTAATCTAACCGTGTTTGGGATTATTAGAATTGTCTTGAGATGCACTCTGGCTATAAGGTATTTAAGTTTGGCTGAGGGGTACTTTTTAGTGGTGGCACCATAACTAAAAAGTGTAAAATAAAAAACTTTTTACAAAAACAAAATACAACCGACTTCAAAGTAAGTAAGTTTATTTCCTTTAACGATTTATAAGGCAGAACAAAATTTACTGAGTCAGCTAGTATTTATATACTAAACTAGCTTCTGTCAGCGACTTCGCCCGCACAAAAGTAGGTTTCTCCATACAAACTTTGGACCCCCGTTTCATCCACATAGTGGGTGAATTTTGGAAAATCCTCTCTTAGTGCTCGCCTACATAATGAAAGGTAACCTTGTGCAAAATTTCTCACTCTTACTCCCAGTAGTTTCGGCTGTGCGTTGATATGTCAGTCAGTCAGTTTCTTTTTTATATATATATATATATAGACTAGCTTTTGCCAGCGGCTTCGCCCGCGTGAAATTAGGTTTTTCCATTTAAACTTTTGGACCTCCATTTCAACCCCTTAGTGAGTGAATTTTGGAAAATCCTCTCTTAGGTAGTGCTCGCCTACGTCATAAAAGGAAGACTTGTGCAGAATTTTATGTTCCTAGTCCCAGTAGTTTCGGCTGTGCGTTGATATGTCAATCAGTCAGTTTCTCCTTTTATATATAAGGTGTAAAAAAATTAACTTTAAGAATTTCGAGGGGACATTGTACTCCTCATTATGAACAACTTTTACTATGGGACCAAACCTGAAATCGCGAAAAAAAAATCAGCTGTTCCCTACGTTTATGTTCGCATAACTCGTCAAAACGTATGGAGCAGCTGATTTTTTTTTCTCTATTTCAGGTTTGGTCCCATAGTAAAAGTTGTTCATAATGAGGAGTACAATGTCCCCTCGAAATTCTTAATTTTTTTACACCTTATATATAGATAAATAAAATTGAACTGTCTGTTTGTAGTACGAAATTCATGGATGTGTGGTGTGACGAGAATGGATAAAGTTAGAAATGAGTCAATTAGAGGAAGTTTAAAAGTGCAGCCAGTGACAGAAAAGTTGAAGGGGTTTGTCTTGGTATGGTCATGTGAAGAGGAAGGATCAAACCATGTTACTAAAAGAGTTAAGAAACTCTTTTAGTAACATGGTTTGATCCCTCCTTATACATGTAAGATGGGTTGAGAGGGAGAAGGAGATCAAAGAAAAGATGGATGGATTGTGTGAAGAGTGATGTGAAAGAAAAGGAAGTTAGTGATAGCATGACGGGTGACAGGACAGAATGGAAGAAAAATACGTGTTGCGCCGACCTCAAATACGAAAGTATATTCGATACCTATAACAAAAATGCAATTTTTAATATTTTTGTCTGTCTGTTTCTTTCGGCTAATATCCGAAACGGCTGTACCAATTTTGACGGGACTTTCACTGGCAGATAGCTGACGTTATAAAGAGAAGCCCGTTCCATCATCGGACCACTAGGTGTACGGGCGTTGCGCCACCGGTACATGGTGGACAACCCACCCTTACGTACAAAACGTTTTGAAAGAAAGAAAGAAAAAAGAAAGAAAGAAAAACATTTTATTTGCCGGAAAAGGCGCAAACTTATAACTAACATATTGCAAGCATTTTGCAAGGCAAAAACATAATTAATTAGAAATAACATACCTATATGCGCCACGTCCGAGCAAAACGGCCGTACGCTCAGCATAATGCCGTGTCCACAACGCAAAAATGCGACGAGTCCACAGCGCTGGTTTTCAGCGTGTGGGCGTGGTTTTGGGAACACATTTGTTGTACGCACAGCTAAGGAGTGGAATTCCCTGCCGGAGTCTGTGTTTCCTGATAGCTACAATCTAGAGGGGTCTTTAAGTCTAAGAGTTAGAGAGAATAGGTTACTTCTAGGCAAGCGTGCTCCATCGTAGACCACATCACCGCTTACTATCAGGTGAGATAGTGGTCAAACGCGAGCTAATCAATTATAATAAAAAAAGAAGTTAACATAGTATAGCATAGTCGGTCTTATAATGGTCCCACTGTTGCAATTCAGGCCTCCTTTCTAGGAGAGGGAATGGGCCGTAATCTACCACGCGGGCCCAGTGTGGGTTGGTGGATGTCACATGTCTTTGAATTTTTGGTTCTAGGACATACCGGTTTCCTCACGATGTTTTCCTTCACCGTTTTGAGAGCAGTGGTGATGAAATAAATTACACAAAGTAATGCGTCTGGCTGGGTTTGAACCCGCGACCTACAACTCGTAAGTCGGGGCCGTTACCACTCGGCCACCACTGCTCTCATTAAATTATTGCATGTTTTTCTTTATTTGACAAGTTTGACGTCGCGTCGCGGGCAACAGTTACAGTTAATTAATTATATTTATAATAGATTTTTGACCTTAATAGCAACAGTTGATGAAGCACAACTCAATATTGCAATTGTGGTTAGTTGACCTATATAAAAAATACAATTTACGAAATATGAAACATAACAATAGCATGTACCTAATTAAATTTAATAAGATTTCATTGTCATGAAACTTCTGCAACTGAATTCTTAGATTCAGCAAATTGATATGTAAATTAAAATGGCGTGCTGAATATATATCTAAACCTATATAAAGTACCCGAAAGTGCAAGTTTTCTTTTGCAACAATAAATTGGATACACCTAGTTTTATTATTTGTATCAAATAGATACTTTATACAAAATCGCTTAAAGAAATAATTTTCGAAATCCGTTCAAAATTAAGTAAGGGCGGAATTCACCAATAAAATCAATCGCGTTTTAACGTTTGGCTCGCATAATCGCGTTTAGCCGCTGTCACTAGTGTCACTTGTAAAAATACAACAAAAGAAAAATACAGACAAGTGACACTAGTGACAGCGGCTAAACGCGATTATGCGAGCCAAACGTTAAAACGTGATTAGTTTTATTGGTCATTGGTTAGGTTACGCGCGTAGAAAAGAGAGTGAGATTTCCCCACCAATAATATTTATATTAGTAGGAATTATTATATTAAGTATGTTGCGACCACTAACGATACGGATAGTACCTAAATAAATAAATAATTGTATATACAAGGTTATTTGTAAAACACTGGCAACCTATCAGGACTAAGTTAAGGAGAACAGCATAAACAACACTTTTGTTCTATGACTTTTGAAAATTCATCATATTTTAGTTCATCAGATTTACATACAAAAATAAAAATATTTAAATTGAACGTTCTAAATGTTACGAAGTCTATGCGAAGCAAGCGATAGTACAATAACGGAGGGGAGCGGAGATCGGGCGGCGGAGGCGCATGAACTTGACCTATTCATTCGGTCACCTTGATGCGCTTGCGTTGCGTTATACGTGTCCTTGTAGCGAAATTCGGCAGTGCGGACGTTATTATGTTTACATGATGGCGTATCAAAATTCTAATGTTGAGTACACGGAAATGGTGCGAATGCTTGGTGGTGGTGTGATGACAATGTTTCAGAAGTCTGCTTACAATCACTACGAGAACAGTGCGCGGGAGGCGTAGGTAGGTACAGCAAAATACAGAGTTGAAATGTGTTAAATAGAACAACGAAATCTTGAAGGTTTGTTTTTGAAAAAAGTCATAGAACAAAAGTTGTTGTTTATGGTGTTAGTAATACAGTCCTGCAAGGTTGTTAGTGTTTTACAAATAACCCTGTATAATTATTTTTTCAGACACACATTCCATAAAACTGTTACTACTATTGAAAGTCTCATTATGAGTGGCGAGTATAAAATATATATATATATAGGTATTGTGTTATAATCATTATTTATTTAGTTATTTTCTCGTTCTTTTCAAATCGACATGGTAAAAGGTCAAGTTATAATAACTGGTTCTATAATGATCAGCATTTTTTTTTGTTTTGGCGTTATTTTGTAATAACCAAGATGTGTTGTCGCCTTATATTCACCATGAACGTTGCTCGGATAATGAGTCATTACGTCAGGTCATTGGAACATGTTGGCGAGGGGTTAAGTGCCAATAAAATTATGTGTAAATTAGTTTTTGTACCGCGGGTACGCTCGTCTCGTCTTAGTCCCACAAGAACTATACTATACAGTTTTCAGGAATAAAAAGTAGTATACGTTGCTCAGCGGTATTTTAACCTTATTTTTTATGGTGGGAATCATCAAATATCTTCTCCCGGTTTTGGTGAAGCGAGAGGGAGTATAAGACATTTAATAACTGAAACCCACTCGTGCTCCTTCAACTGAAGGGCAACTACCGTGTTCAAGCCGTTTAGGAGGAGTTAGGTAACAAACATACGTACAGAAGAATTATATTATACAAATATAGTCTATACTTGGGTTTTGATTGCTATCAATACTTGGTTTGTGTTCAATGTTCAGTGGTTCGAATCAGATGTTTCATGAAATAACTATTTAATTTAAAAGTTGCCTCGTTTATTGCCGTTTCTATTAGTGAGCTGATGAACAAACGGATGCAGAACACAACTGTGTTTTTATACTATGTAATTTAAAGATAAATGAAATAAAGCTCTCTTGTGGCTCAGTGACTCTCATCTCGTGGTCCTAGAACGCAAGTCAACTGAAAAAAAAATAGGTGTGGTTTTACTCAGTAAAAGCCTGATTCGCCCTCTCGCTCCACCCTAGAGCGAGAGAAGTCATACATGATATCCTACCTTAAAAAACTGGGCCAGTGCGAGTCGGACTCGTGCACTGAGGGTTCCGTACAAACTTGCAACGTAAATAGCGGTTTACGATTTATGACGTATTAAAAAAAAAATACTTATAGATCTCGTTCAAATCAAATTTCCGTGGAAGTTTGCATGGTAATGTACATCATATATTTTTTTTAGTTTTATCATTCTCTTATTTTAGAAGTTACAGGGGAGGGGGGGACACATTTTATCACTTTGGAAGTGTCTCTCGCGCAAACTATTCAGTTTAGAAAAAAATGATATAAAAAACCTCAATATCATTTTTGAAGACCTATACATAGATACCCCACACGTATGGGTTTGATGAAAAAAAAATTTTGAGTTTCTGTTCTAAGTATGGGAAACCCCCAAAATTTATTGCTTTTTTTTCTATTTTTGTGTGAAAATCTTAATGCGGTTCACAGAACACATCTACTTACCAAGTTTTAACAGTTCTTATAGTTTCGGAAAAAAGTGGCTGTGACATACGGAAGGACAGAAAGACTTGACGAATCCATAAGGGTTCCGTTTTTTGCCATTTGGCTACGGAACCTTAAAAAAGTGACTCAATCTCCCTTAGTCGACAATTCGACATATTCGACGGCCGATAACAACGTTTCACATTATAATCTGTAACGATATTATATAATAATAATACTGTTTTAAGCGAGGTCTGGCGGTCTTAGAAACTACATTTACTCAAAAAAACATTCCGGAAACTTTTTTAATTGCATTTTTTACCCGCTTTTAAAAAAGGAGGAGGTCCTCAATTCAACTAGAAGTTTTTCAGCGATATCTTCCGCTAATTATTATCCGATTCGAATTCTTATTCTTTATTTATTTAACGATTTATGTACACAAATAAAAGATAAGAAGAAGGAAACAGAAAAATTGGTAGGCACAAACGTGATGCTTCTTTTTTTTTCTAAGAGTTTTCGTTTCGAGGTGGTCCCGATGTGTTCTCGAGGTCATCTGATGAAGAATTTCGGAGATGGACAATGGAACTCCTCAGAAATTGATCGCGAATCTCCCAAGATTGCTGCCATCACATCGTTTATTTATTGTTTACACACATTCTTAAAATATCTTCACACTGGTACAGTTGAATGGCTATTTTTGAAATAGGTCAATTCTATTTTAATCAACATAAATATCTATAACTTGACCTGCGAAATGAAAACCATAAAACAGCTTATTAATTTGTACACACCTTTATTGTTGCTGAGAATATTAAAAAAAAAAACAAAAAAAAAAACAGTCTCTACATGGCCTTAAAACGTGTTTCGAAACCCTGTTTCGTAAACACGATATTACTTTTCAATGTCGCATTATATTTTGCGAAAACAAACTTTAATTCTGAAGCAGTAAAGATTCATTTCCATTATGCGAGACCTATGTGTTATTTATAGTTGGTTATTAAAATAAAGTTTCCGGAAAAGATGGTGACAGTTGAGTTGGTCTCGCAGAGCCATTGATATTGTTTGCTTGTTGAGAAGAAAATAAAGTGGAAAATGATGAATGGAACGAACGTGTTAATGCGTACGGTTTTTACGATATCAGGTATTTTGTTGTGGTTCGTTGAGTGAGTACCTAAATTGTTTAATATTATTTACTATATTGTAATAACCGACAGTAAAACATTTTATTACGTAGTGCAATTTACGTTTGAAAACACATGATCTTACTTGAAATTCGGACCTGAGAACTTGTTTGTAGCTATTAAAATAAAAAAAAATTGAATATAATTTTAATATACTTAATAAAAAAATAAACCGACATCTTATTAAGAAATTAATTTTTTTATCAATTGTTTAGTACTCATAACACAAGCTCTGCTTAGCTTGGGACTAGACGGCGTTGTGTGATAGTTGTGGAATATTATTATATTATATTTTATATATTATAAAATACGTTTTAAAGCAAAAAGTAATATCGTTTTTAAATTGAAATGTTAAAAAAGAACCTGTCCTTATGAATAACTTTAATAAGTATCTTCTATCTATGAGTATTGCACAAATTTTTTTAATAATATTACTAAAATTATTTGTCTTTTTTATTTTTAAAAACATTGACACACAAAGGTTACTTAAATTACTCACGTGGGACACCCCACGCAAGATCCTGTATATTAATTTTATTCTTATAAATTATAGCTTATGTTATCCGGACCGTAGCGGAGATGAGAATGTTAAGATGGATGTGTGGTGTGACGAGAATGGATAAAGTGAGAAATGAGTATATTAGGGGAAGTTTGAAAGTGGCGCCAGTGACTTAAAAGTTGAAAGGAAATCGTTTGTCTTGGTATGGTCATGTGAAGAGGAGAGATGAAACGCATGTTACTAAAAGAGTTATGAGTTTACATGTGGATGGATGGAGAGGGAGACCAAAGAAAAGATGGATGGATTGTGTGAAGAGTGATATGAAAGAAAAGGAAGTTAGTGATAGTATGACGAGTGACAGGGCAGAATGGAAGAAAAAAACGTGTTGCGCCGACCCCAAATAACACGGGACAAGGGCAGGAAGATGATGATGATGATGTTATCCGGACCATAATTACTTAAATCGATTGATACCTCTGTCATCAAAATCGGTTCAGCAGGTTGAATGCTACGGTTGAACATACGTACAAACATAGACTGCTGAAATCGTAACCCTTTTCTTTTGATCCTGCCGCGGTCGGGTAAAAATATAATCTAACTTTATATCTACCTATTACATAATAACAGCTAATAAAATTTTTGTTTCTTTAAAGAAGGAGGTTTGATAAGTGGCATTTTTCGCACGAACTAAAAAAAAAAAAAACAGTTTCTGTTTCTGACTATTTTTAAATGCATTTGTATACCTAAAAATATTTTATTTTTTATTTTTTACGTGATAAATAATATAGTAAGTCAAAGCAATTATTCAAATCAATTCATTTATTTCAGGTAACTAGGCGCTTATAAGCTTCACAAATTTTACACATGAGACAATAATAATAATACAATAAAAATCATAAAAAATGTCAAAAATTAAAAGCACATTAAAATAAAATTCATAATTAGATGTCAAAAATTAAAAATGCAATATTACAAAAATTTAATGTTAAAAATTAAAAATACAATAATACAATAGTTATTGCCCGAACAGAGAGTGTTTCGCTTTGTTGCATTTTTTTTTCGTTTTTTCGATATTTAAGTTATGATTTCTGTAACAAGCGCTCCATGAACCAAAATCATTTTGAGTCTCAATACTCTTTATAAACTTTTATGAGAGCACAAATTTATTTTGGTTCATTGTGCGCGTCTATCCTATACACGTTCGCGATCACGGTGCATGCGATGATACGCACAGAGTAACCCTCCTCCTTTGTAGTGATGCATCGGAAGCGTCTTAACGGAAGCAGAAACGGAAACAGATGTCAAAAGTAAATCTTAGCGGAAGTGGAAGTGTAATATTATGAAGAAAAAACAGAATTTTATTTTTTAAGATTTGTTTATTTAAATTTAGTACAAAATACAAATTTAATTCTCGAAATTAAACATAGGCAACTTATATTTTAATAAAAAGTAATTTGGCCGCTTTTACACCTTGTTTCGGTGTTCTTCATAATAATATACTAAACCAGCTCCGCTAAATAATTGCTCACTGGCTACACTTCTGGGGGGAGCTGATAAGTATTGGCGAACTGTTGACAACAGAAGAGTTACGCGCTTACGCTAAACGTCACGAGTCGCGGTGATGCGCAGAATGAACCAAAAAAAAAAAATATTATTATAAATAAAGAAAGTCGCTGCGACACGTTTGTGTACCGCCCCCCCCACTTCCTCCGCACCTTTTCCGTCGTTTCCAGTCCGCATATGGGCCCTCTATCCCCACGCTCCTCGTTGAATTCTTCTGTTAAAAGTTCTGTTATAAAGTTTGCGGAACCAGAAACGGAAACGGAAGTAAAAAAGCTTGCGGAACTTAAGCGGAAGCGGAGGCCTGTTTCAACACTACTCCTTTATCCTGCTGTGCCAACCCTATCAACATAGGTACTTGTACGTTCTTTTTTTGAAGTTTTGTCTCTGGTTCCTCTTTAGTACCTACCAGGGTTGTTGCGAATATCAGCATCAGCATCAGCATCAGCATCAGCATCCGCATTGATTGCTGCTGATGTTAGATGCTGATGTTCAAAGTTCGTGTCGCGACATGACCGACGGAGGGAGGAGTTAATGGCACGTGCCGTTGCCGCTTCCGAGTTTAGGCCAATCAAAATACGTACATTTCAAAACAAATCGTCAATATTATTCTCTGTGATTTAGTCAATATTGCAAGCAAAGTGTATGCAGAGCGCATTGTTTTAGTGCGTGTTTATGATTTTTAAAATGCCTCCCATATTAGAAAGCGGAATTTGACAGTAGTTTAGATTACTGAATCAAGTTACCGCAAACTGTATAATATGCAAGAAGAATTATTCACGCAAAGGACGTACAAATACGTTACTAAAAAATCATTTGAGATCATTATACATCCCGAAGAGTACGACAAGTTGAAATAAATTCGGCGAAAGAATGTAAGTAAGTAAATGCTATAATTTCTTTGTAATTATTTATTATTTTAACCTTCATAGAAACTAAAAAGTTTTAGTAAATTTATTTACCATGGTGTAGTTTTGTAGGGTTCGATACACATATTTGTTTGTGTCTCCGTCTCCCGTCTATCAGTCTGTTTGTCACAGTCATTTTTCTCGTTGGCTATTTATCTTAATTTAATGGCGCAAAATCTGTAAGCAGTTTACGTACCTGCATTACTGAAAAACAGAAATTAAGAAAATATTTTACAAACAAAATTATTAAAATATATCTTTTATTCTAATATTTACCTAAAAACTATGAAATTCAGTATTTAAAAAAAAAACTTAAAATCAGCATCAGCATCAGCATCAGCTGATGTAAATTACAAAAAATCAGCATCAGCATCAGCATCCGCTGATGTGACAAAATCCTGCATCAGCAACAACCCTGGTACCTACCTACGTACTAAACTCGAACAGGAAATATTTAAATCTGCGACCCGTAGATCAAGTTTTAATTTATTTTAGATTTTAATATAATATTAATGAAATTCTCCCATTTTATATTAGTTTTTTTTTAAACACGTGCAAACGGTTACTATGATGTCTGTTAGTTTATACATTAAAAATATATCAAGTTCATTCAAAATTACTTTAAACTTTGAGACTAGTTATCAATAGAAACACGCACTCTCTCCATCGCAGGAGAACCAAGGTTACAGACAGCCCGAAGAATCGCCAAACTTAAGTGGCAGTGGGCAGGGCACATTGCGCGCAGAACAGATGGTCGATGGGGACGAAAGGTTCTGGAATGGCGACCACGTACCGGAAGACGCAGCGTTGGAAGGCCTCCCACAAGGTGGACCGATGACCTGGTGAGGGTCGCGGGAATCCGATGGATGCGAGACGCACAGGACCGGTCATTGTGGCGACATTTGGGGGAGACCTATGTCCAACAGTGGACGTCTTTCGGCTGAAATGATGATGATGATGATGATGACTCTCTCCATGGAAAAATTCTTCACTGCCAGTCTTGTAGATTATTTTATGGACTCCAAATTATCATGACGCATGACGTTTAGAGCATGCCATACTCTCTAAAACTGACCACAAATCATAATCCAGCGGACTATATGACGGCCAGTCTTGGGCTCTGATGACGTTCGAAACGTTCATTTTTAACGAACTACGCTTCGTTGGATTGATTAATGCGAACATTAGAAAACACATATTCATTGTGTTTTCTCGAAGTAACAAACTTAGAGACACTCACAAACTTAATAAATAGGCTCTTAATACATTAGTGTTACTCACCATCAACGACTGCGTCACTGCTTACCGTCAGATGGGACCGCAGTCAAGCACTAGGTAGTTTATATCAATAAAAAAAAAATCAGTGTGTTTACTTATCGATACTACAAGACGATTATTGGAGCCCTGGTTCTTGTACAGTCGGGGAAGTTAATTGTTTATCACCTAGTTCAATGTTATAAAAGAACAAGGCTTTTTTATCTAACTGACGGTTCAATAGTTTCAATGCTAGTAAAGATTCACTTAATTTCCTTACCTTTACCTCGATTTCCTGTATCACAGTAGAGAATGAGGGTAGAGATTAAATTAGATTAGCATTCAGCACAGCTCTTTTTATTTATTTATTTAAACTTCATGTACAGTAAGTAGTGTTATATACAGTCAACCTTTGGGTTAAAAAGGACAACACTTTTTCAACCGACTTCAAAAATAGGAGGTTCACAATTCAGGTCTCCGTCGTTTATGGACCGATTTGCTTTTTTTTTTGTGTTATTGTGTGGTGAAATACAAGCTAGCATTATAATTCTCTTCTCTTTCTCGTATACTAATTTATTCGGGGTCGGCTCAACTAGACTTTTTTTTTACATACTTATTACTCTAATATCGTCATCTCGAATGAACTAGGTCGTTAGTACGCTCCACGGGCGTATTACGCGAACTAGATCCCAGCCCCCCTAGCAAAGTCACAAACGATAAACGTAAACTCTCAGTAGTCTTTAATAGATTTTCAACTTTATGTTATTGGATAAAAAGTTGAAAATCTATTGAAGATTACATAGTGTTTTCATTCGTTCCGGTCGCTAACGCTCAGTAGTCTTTAATAGATTTTCAACTTTATGCTCTTAGGTATAAAGTTGAAAATCTATTGGAGATTACTAAGCGTTCACGTTTATTGTTTGCAACTTGGCTGGGGGGGCTGATCTGTCGCTCTTTAGTACATTCGATATGACCGACTTAAAGGGCCTATTACACTAGTCGATATTCAGTCAGTCTTAGTCGATGTCGCGTAGTGTAATAAGGGTTAGACCGGTCTTACTCGGAACAAAAAATAAGACAGTCTGAATATCGTGTGCTGAATATCGCGCAGTGTAATAGGCCCTTAAGGTGAATGCTTACTTATCTGAACCGGACGCGTCGAACAAAGTCAAAGTCAAAAGTTTTTTATTTCACATAGGCCTACATGGGCACTTATAAAACGTCAGAAGCTAGTGTACGGTTCCAAATTGAAATGACCTATGGAGAAAAACCGGCAAGAAACTCCATAGTTACCTACTCTTTTTAAAAAAATGTTGTTCTTACAATATTTCCATATTACAGTAGAAGTAGATATTATGAACGAATCGAAAGAAAAGAATTTTAGAATCCGTCATACTGGAGTCCTTCCAGATTGGGAAGATTCGATGCGGTTAGGTGTGCGGGGTTTCATAGAATCTATCTATATCTTAATATATATAAATCTCGTGTCACAATGTTTGTCCTCAATGGACTCCTAAACCACTTAACCGATTATAATAAAATTCGCACACCATGTGCAGTTCGATCCAACTTGAGAGATAGGATAGTTTAAATCTCAAAAAAAAAAAAAAACACAAACTATTATCACGCGGGCGAAGCCGCTGGCAGACGCTAGTTATTATATATAAAAGAAAGTCGTGTTAGTTACACTATTTATAACTCAAGAACGGCTGAACCGATTTGGCTGAAAGTTGGTGGGGAGGTAGCTTAGAACCAGGAGACGGACATAGGATACTTTTTTTTTTTTTTTTTCTTTCGAAGTTCGCCGGGCTAGCTTAGTAATTATAGAAGAGAGAGTGAACGAGAGCGCAGCATTACCCGAGCTAGTTGCATCTCTACTACCGTACAGTCACTCGCTGCACATGCGCTTCTCATCTTTCCTTTAGTTGTCTAGTCTGTGGAACTAGCAAAGCGAGCAAACGATCTTCCTTTCTCTGGTTCGAGTCAGGAGTTGACGGACTAAAAGAGCGACCTAGGAACCTTAACCCTAGAGTGCTCGCGCGATGAGCAATTTGCCGCCACACGCGACCTGAGGCCTTACCATGACATGTTAAAATACCAGGCGTGCGAGCGAGAAAGAGGGATGGAGCTATACACCCTATATAGCTCCATCCCTTTAACAGTTCAGTTTAGGTCGTAAAATGGATCGCGTTAAGAGCTCGTGGTAGGACCTCTGGTCGTAGTAATCCGTTTCTATTGCGATCATCTGCTATCAGATTTTACTCGAAAATTGCTAAACAGACAGGTGAAGGATGGGTCTCCTAAGGCCAGCTACTTGGCAACGTTTCGATTTATCTGACCGTGAAATGTATGATTTCTGGGGTGGCAAAATGCTCAAAACTCTAAGATTAAACTGAGCGCTCCAGGTCGTGGATTACCATGAGCAAAACTACATTTCAGTAGTCACCACTGTTTTACCATATGTAGCATCTTATAGACGTCCAATAATCTTATACTATGTACTTTTAAATCCAGCTCACACTTGGCAAGTTCTTTTAAATTCGTATTACGGCTATACGAAGGCATCTCATTGTCGATAACCAAACCAAAACTAATTATGTAATTTTTAATTACCTTTTTTAATTATATCGTGATTTTTAATTAGATGGACCAAGGCGATAGCTATAATAATGACATTGTTCATCGATAGCTGGGACTTGTCCACTGCTGTCACTTTGGTCCTTCTAATTAAAAATCATAGTATAGTATAGATTAGTTTGCCACCGTAGGCGCGGGCTTGCGGACGGCGAGCAATGGGTGGCTCGCCGTCCGATCGTCCGGTAACCGTCCGGACCGAGTCCAAGTCGTCGACGGCGCGTAGTGTTCCACGCGCGCCTCAAGGAGATGTCAGCAACCGTAGGGGACCAGCAGGGTCGAAGCCTACTGGGGTCATGGGTGATGCGAAAGAGATCCCCGGGACCCTGGAAAAAATGGCAAAGAAGGAATAGGAGTGGGTCAGTAAAAGTCAGACACTATTTCTCGCTCCGCCCAAGAGCGCGGGATGTCATTAGATGATTTACCCACCCGAAAAAAAAAAGTATTGATTAGTTTATTTTGTACCTACGGTCATTTAATTTTCATTTCGTATATAAAAATTAAAAGATTTTTTGATTTAATTAATTCTTCAAATAATTTATTTGCATTAATTATTTAAAGTAAAATATAAATTAATATATCAAAGCAGTATAAAAAAAAATTGAGAGCAGTGGTGGCCCAATGGTTGCTGCCCCGAGTTGTAGGCCGCGGGTTCAAATCCAGCCAGGCGCATAATTTTGTGTAATTTATTTCATCACCATTGCTTTTAAAACGGTGAAGGAAAACATCGTGAGGAAACCGGCATGTCCTAGAAGGAAAAATTCGAAGACATGTGACATTCACCAATGCATACTGGGCCCGTGTGGTTGGTTACGGTCCATTCCCTCCCGTGGAGAGGAGGCTTGAGTCCCAGCAATGGGAACATTATAAGGTTGATGATGATGTCTATAAAATTAAGCATATTATTTTGTTGGAACCCATTAAGTAAGTTATATTATATGCAGTAATTTATGGTTATTTATATGCAAATTGTGGATATGTAAACACAGACAGGTAATACAAAAGTTCCTGTAGTGTACTTGCACATAAGTGCCTACCCTACTGAGTAAATAGTCAAAAAATGAACGTAATTACCAATAAATTATAATTAAAGAATACAATAAAAACGTTCACAGGTAATGTTTTAGCAGTCGAGCAAAAATACGATACAATGTGTTCCAAATAAGAATAGGATCGATTGCCATGTTGTGACGTCACGTCATACTGTCAAATCGAAGAATTAATAGGGTAAGCAAAACAAGAAATTTTAAAAATTTGATTTATTTACGAACTGTGAACGAAAAAAGTTTAATCAGAATCCAGTTCTTCAATTTTGCTCATCTCTGAGTTCTTCAATTTTGCCCAATTTCTTGCTATTTGACAGTATGACGTGACGTCACAATATAGCAATCGATCCTATTCTTATTTGGAACGCATTGTACCTATTAACCTTTTTACCACTTACGTCGAATATATCCGACAAACACGCCAGGGTAGCACATCTACGATCAAATACTCCATCTCGTCAGCTCTTCTGTTACCTATGGGAATTGAAGAGCTAAACGAGATGGAATACCCAGTCGCAAACACAAGACCCTGGCGACCGGTTAAAGGGTTTAATAGATTTTATAATAATTGTCATAGTACTTGTAGTTTTGAACCTATGTATGTGCAACGCTCAACACTAGAAGTGTCTATAATGTGCAAAGTTCAATAAATCATGTGATGTTAATCATGTTATGTTTAACTTATCTCTCGTATTATACTTAGAGAAATTATTTGTATAACATAAATACTTACATTAGTTTAAGATCATACTAGCCATGTAACAGACAATTTCTATTCCTTCTTGGAGAAATTAAAAATATTTGACAGTTAAAATACCGCGAAAGTTTTTGACAGCTAAAAATCGCGGGAAATTGTTTTCATAGAGTATGTTGGGAGACGTAGTGTCTGTGGTCTTCAAGTTTACAATAAGGTTTTATGCCGCAGGGTTGTTTGCTGGCCAGTCACAATGGCTGGATGGTCTCGCCAAGAGTTTGGGATACGAAAGCGTCTACCACCATGCGGTCATCATCGACGCCGGTTCTTCGGGCTCCAGGGTGCTTGCTTATAAGTTTAGAGTACCTTTTACAGGTGAGTGTCTAATATCCATTTTTTTAATTTATTTGTTGATTCATATAACAATTTGCATTGTGTTTAAATTTGGTCGTACATTAATTAATAACAACACAAAAAAATAATCAATAACTAAATAATCATTAGTAATTGTCAATAATCAATAAATAATAATTATTAAAAAATAAAAAAAAAATCACTAAAGCAACATGACAAATAAGATGTCAATAAATTGTAAATAGTCACTATATGATTAGTTGTTAATATTATTGAGTCGAATGGTTATAAATCTATTCTCTAAAGTGCAAAAAGTGTAATAATGCGTTGGATATATTTATGTCATAATAAAATTGTAGGTAAGTTTATTTTATATAGGTACTTGCGTTTGACCACTATCTCATCTGATGGTAAGCGATGATGTGGATGACGTATTAAATTCGCTTCAGTTTTTGAAATACTTATTGGTCGTAATTCTTCGGTGACGTTCTAACAGTGTGTAAAACAAAAATAGTTTCAGAAAAATTACAATAGGAAATTATGATAAGCAAGATTAGAACAGACCTGATCTGCCCGATACCAGCTTGATGCACTTGAGGCAATTGAGAGGCGAGCCAAGAGGATCATTGGCAATGATGCACTCGTTGAGTCGAGGCTTCAAAGTCTTGAGCATCGACGCAGAGTTGCTAGCCTGTCGGTTTTCTACCGGTTGCATTTCGGGGAGTGTGCGTCGGAATTGCATAACCTAATTCCGCCTAGCCCGTTCCATCATCGGACCACCAGGCGTACGGCAATGCGCCACCGGTACATGGTGGACATCCCACCTATACGCACAAAACGTTTTGCGAACACATTCATAGTGCGTACAGCTAAGGAGTGGAATTCCTTGCCGGAATCTGTTTTTCCTGATGGCTACAACCCGGGAATCTTTAAGTCAAGAGTGAATAGGTTACTTCTAGGTAAGCGCGTTCCATCGTCGACCGCATCGTCGTTTTCCATCAGGTGAGTTAGCGGTCAAGCGCGAACCTATCAAGAATAAAAAAAAAAAAAAAAAAGACCTACATTTTAGGAAGTGGAAGAAGTATTTTTTAGCCTTTTTTTATTTCTGATTTTGCTGAAATGAAGCATACGTGATGAAGCATAGCTTTCTTAATTCAATATTATCTTTCGTCAAACAGCCAATAACATCAATTTCAAACAAAAATGAGTTATGTCGTATTAGGACTTCACCAACTAACTGTATAAAAATCTAGTTTTGTTTTTTCTAATGCTTTTACTGAATTGTGTACCTAAATGGTTACTAAATAAAGTTCTATATTGTATTGCTATGTTTTGTCTTCCTATGAGTTGACCTTAAGATTGAATGTCACTTGCGCGGTCAAATGAATAACATTTATTTGAATTCAGAATTATTGATAAATTATTAAATTTTGAAACAATACTTGGCATCCTGTTTCAATGTTCAATGTAATTTGAATTAAGTTACTCGTTTTTTACCATTACTATTTTTAAAATTATATTATAAAGGTAAAATAATATACTTATGCAATTATAAAAATAGTTAGTTATGGTTTTTAACGTGTTTTTGTAAAACAAAATAGCTTATGCCAGCGGTGTCGCCCGCGTGAAACTAGAAATTAGGTACATACGTTTTCTGACCGGCCTGTTGGTCTAGTGGTTAGTGGCCCTGACTGCTATGCCGAAGATCGTTGGTTCGATTCCCACCCAGGACAAATGTTTGTGTGATGAGCACGATCATTTGTTCTGTGTCTGGGTGTAATTTATCTATAATATTTATGTATTTAGAAATATATAAGTATGTTTATCAGTTGTCTAGTACTGATAACACTAGCTCTGCGTAGCTTGGGACTAGACAGCGTTGTGTGATAGTTGTGAAATATTATTATTATTATATAATGCCTATCTCACTGAGTGATAAACTGATAAATTAGGTAGCATGCCAAAAAATACAAACATGCAAATCTTTCCTCCTATATTAAATTTTGTAATTAAAATAGTCTCTTAAAATTACTTTGTCCTAAACTTGAAATGACATTTTATCTCATAATACAAAACACAGAATCGATACTCAAGTTGGTAGCGATTGATTTAAATTATCTCGAATTATAAATTCAATTTTAGTAGAGGATTGTTCGAAAGAGTTATTTGCACTCTAACTAACTGAAGATACACAGGTGGGTTTGAGACATCGGCATCGTGGTGAAAGGATTAGTCAGCTAGACTCTTTTAAACCGACTGCGGACCCAGGTTGACCGCTGTAAAAATAATTTGGCCAAATGGGGCTTCCTCGACCCATCTCTAACAGTGCCAGTGTGGAGCCGCTGCACAGGACATGCGTCATTCGCTATGCTTTCCATCCTGCACAACCACATGCAGGTATCAGGATCTATGCGAGGCCAATAACGGAGCCGTAGAGATTGCCAAATGGTGGTCAGAAAAAAATTAGAGTACCTACATCGACACGAAAAGAAGAAGAAGAACACAGGTGGGTTTTAGCCAGCAAAAGCTTGACTTCCTCTCACTCCACCCAGAGCAGGAGAAATCATTTGATTATTTCCCACCTGAAAAAATGTACTGAACTGTTTGTCTAAGTTAACAACCTAACTCAATTTTTTCTCAGAAGTGATACCTATACATATAATAAATTTTCCTAACTTAAAATTTAGTACTTACTAATTACAAAACCTGGTTGTTAGGCCAATAAATATTTAGTTGACGATAAAGTTAACAGTATTGCTGATTAGGTTTCAAATCAGCTTTATTATTGCTGATAAGATAGTACTGATGATAATAATAACCATTTCGGTTATTTCCTTATGACAAGAGTATACTCTTGTCATAACAGTATTTACTTAAATAAAATAAAAATCTGATTCTCATTAGCATAGCATAATCAGCCTTTTAATTTTCCCACTGCTGGGACTCCCATTAAAGTTAATAAATTCAAATGTGTGATTCTATCAGATCCAGTTAGAAACGTGGAGCGGATATTTTTGCTTGAGATAGGTACATTATATACAAAAATTTAATAATAATAATAATAATAAATATTCAACACTTTCACACAACGCCATATACTCCAAAACTAAGCAGAGCTTGTGTTATGAGTACTAGACAACTGATAAACATACTTATAATTTCTAAATACATACATATTATAGATAAATTACACCCAGACACAGAATAAATTATCGTACTCATCACACAAACAATTGTCTTGGGTGGGATTGGAACTAGCCATTAGATCAACAGGCCAGTCAAAACTCTTAATAACATCTACTGAAATGTTTTTAATCATTTTAGGAAATTATTCGAATAATTAGCATCTACCTTAGGCCTAGTGGCTGTAAGTGCGACATTTGCTAACGTGCTGCGGCCCTGGATTAGATTCTTGAGTTGGCCAAAATACCTCAGCCCCCCTAGCCAAGTTGAAATGAAGACTCGGCCCTGGTATGAAAGGCAACTAAAGGCAACGAAGGAACAGGAGTGGGTTTTTAGTCAGTAAAAGTCTGACACACCATCTCGCCCCGCCCAAGAGTGGGGGATGTCATTGGATGATTTTCCCACAGAAAAAGAAGCCCCTTGGGTGACTTTCAGCCTTCTGATGAGGTTCATTAGTGAGCGGCTACGTTTAAGAGCCATATGTCATCACTGCCAATACGCATTGGTCATACTACTACGGACTTTCGTCGTTAGATACTGTGGGCACAGCCCCCCTAGCCAAGTTACAATCGTTTCGATTCTCTTTTCGTTGATCGCCTCGAGTAGGACTGACCACGTGACTGAGCGTTGAGATGACGTCAGAACAAAGGAATCGGAGGCGTGGCGTGGAAACGGTCGTAACTTGGCTAGAGGGGCAGGAGTACCCAGCCCAGAGAGAGAGCTTACTCATACATCTCTATCTACTCCCATAATAAAATACAGTCGTAATTTAAATTTTGTTCGATGAACATTATACGTATGTTGTACTATACAAAGTACAACATACATATAATGTTCATCGACCGTAGCTACCCCGGAAATATGACAATTTACATTACATAAGTACACATAATTTCAATAATAGCTATGTACTTGTACTATTAGTACATGAAACACACATTTTATCAGTTACCTTACCGGTTATCAGTAAACTATTTAATGATGTTATGTAAGCCATACAATAAGTGTACTAGGATAACATGTACCTGTGGTATTAACTACATGTGTTTTTCATGGTCATAGCCATTTACTTATACGTCCAGTACGTCGTACATAAAACGGATTTCATGTCGTTTTGTTGGAATGAGACGAAACATTATTTAATGTGTTGTTTATTTCTTAACGTGGTTTAATACCGAATACTTGACTTTTACAAGTTCTTATTTAATTTACAATGTTTGTATGTATGTATTCGGTCTAAACATACAGATATTTATGTTTATAGCGAATCTCGAAGATAAATATGCTTCGCCGATCCCAAATAAGTTTATCGCTTATGAATGCAGGAGAATGATGAGGAAATTTTTTCAAAACATCTCAAGCATCTAATAAATCTATTCGATGCTCTGGGACACGGTGGAGCATACGGTAGAGGTCTGCCCCGCTTGGGCGTAGCACCACCGTGTTCTCGTGATGACGGCGGTGTTATGGTATGGAAAGAAAGAGCATGGGAAGCAGTTACCACCGCGAGTGGAGGTGGTGAAAACCGTGAGGTAGAGGATATCCTCACGCCCCAAATATAATTCCCGACCACACTGCACGGCCTTGCGAACGGCGAGCAATGGGTAGCTCGCCGTCCGTATGGACCAAACCGGGGTCGATGGCGCGTTGTGTTTCACGTGCGCCTCAAAGCAAAATGACGGGGCTCTTACCTGGCGAGAAATGTGATGCGCCGACCCTGAGTAACAAGGTACAAGGACTCGAAAATGGTGATGATTTAAGTAATGCAACGGCGTCCTGCAGAGATCATCTGTCCAAATGGGGTAGCCTTAACTCACTGCAAGTATAGTGCCACTGTGGAGCCCCTTCCCGGGATATATAATTATATACTATAATATAATTATTTATTTATTTTCTTACCACAAATTACAGAGAAAGTAATTAAAGAGACACAATATAAAATTTAATTTGTGGAAGACTGGTGCCTGGACTAAATTCTTTACATAACCTGTGTGTCAAGTCACCAGGATATGCGTCACCTCTTTACCTGCCAACGAGGCCAACGACAGAGTAGTTCAGGTGGCTGAATATTGGCCGGACCAGATTTGAGTCAGATCGACACGAGAGAAGAAGAACGGCATCCTACCGTGAAGTCGTTTCTCTCAGTAACTGGGTTATCGCCGTTATTGGGCAGCCGCCTTGCCAACATTGGGAGAAGGCAAGGCATAATGATGATGAAGATGAAGCCAGTTGATCATAGATGACGTTCTTTAATTTGTGCCTATACCCTCCTCCCGGGAGAAGGCTTGAGTGTATGTTTGTTTGTTCAGTTCACATCAATATGGCATTCATATGTAGTATATGTTGTTTCAGTATTCGGCCAGGGAAACTTGGACTTAGTAGATGAATATTTTGAACAATCCAAGCCGGGTTTGTCGTCTTATGCTGATGACCCTGAAAAGGTTAGTTGGTATTTATCTTTCTGTTTACTTAGCTTATATGAATTTAACTATATTTTCGCATCCATCGGATTCGCGCGACCCTCACCAGGTCATCGGTCCACCTTATGGGAGGCCTTCCAACGCTGCGTCTTCCGGTACGTGGTCGCCACCCCAGAACCTTTCGTACCCATCGACCATCTGTTCTGTGAGCAACGTGACATGCCCACTGCCACGCACAGGACTAACCGGTCGTTATACGTGGGAGAGGCCTATGTCCCACAGTGGATATCTTTCGGCTGAAATGATGATACTGATTTATAATTTTTGGGGTTCGACCCCTAGTTTAAAGTAAGTGTTAAAGGAAACTTTCATTAAAATTGTCAAAAGAAGCACAGATTTAGCGTTTGAACGGGCTAAAAAATAAAAACTGGGCAAGTGCGAGTCGGACTCGCGCTCTGAGGGTTCCGTACAAACTTACCTATGTAAATAGTTCAATTCCCGAATTTAATTCCGAATTTTTTCCCGAATCGCAAAATATATTTTTTTTTGTGATGTACCAAAAAATTTATTATCTGCCAGTGACTTCGCCCGCGTGAAAGTAGGTTTCTATACAAACTTTGGACCCCCGTTTCATCCCCTTAGGGGTTAAATTTTGGAAAATTGTGTCTTATTTAAAAAAAAAAAAGAGTGTGTGTACTTATGTACACGCGTTAGAAGTTATACTTTGGCGTATGGAAAAAAAATAACTAAAATGCAGTAGTGATTAACGATAAATATTAAAATTAATCAAAAAGATTTTATTTAAATAAAAAAGGTTTTATTAACTTAAAAATACTAGAATATACAACACAACATAGTTATCAATTTTCATGCATGCCACCTAGAACTAACTTCACGATGTAGAATTTAGCTGTCGGTGTGCGCGCGCATCGTAAAAATTCACTCTCACCATTTTTCTCTATCGCGCCAAAAGAAGTATAACTTCAAAAAGGAACCTCTGCAAAATTTCAGCATTCTAGGTCCAAGATTTTGGGTTGGGCGTTGCTAAGTTAGTAAGTCAGAACTTTACCTTTTATTTATACAGATGTTAACGAAATTTCGACTTCCAGGGCGCGGATACAATAGTGCAACTAATAAAGAAAGCGGAGTTCCTAACGCCTCCTAACAAGAGGAAAGCTACGCCCCTCATCGTGCGCGCCACCGCCGGCTTGCGGCTGTTACCCGCTGAGAAGGCGCAGCAACTCATCGATAGCGTCGCCAGGGCTATTAACAAGTAAGTGTGTGGTTTTCTACCGGTTGCATTTCGGGAATTGCATAACCTAATTCCGCCTAGCCCGTTCCATCATCGGACCACCAGGCGTACGGCAATGCGTCACCGGTACATGGTGGACATCCCGCCCATAAGCACGAAATGTTTTGGGAACACATTCATTGTGCGTACAGTTAAGGAGTGGAATTCCTTGCCGGAATCTGTGTTTCCTGATGGCTACAACCCGGCAATCTTTAAGTCAAGAGTGAATAGGTTACTTCTAGGTAAGCGCGCTCCATCGTCGACCGCATCGTCGCTTTCCATCAGGTGAGATAGTGGTCAAGCGCGAACCTATCAAGAATAAAAAAGAAAAAGTGACCTTCTACTAACGGTGAAGGAAAACATCGTGAGTTGTCCTCACGGCATGTCCTAGAACCAAAATTCTAAGACATGTGGATATCTGATCTACCGACCGGCACTGGGACCGCCTGGTTGCGGGATTATTCAAAACAGACACCGTCCGATAAGGAGCATTTGAAAAGGAATTAGTTATCATAAAATTACTAGACAAACTACTTAAAAAAAAAAACCGGGCAAGAGCGAGTCGGACTCGCGCACTGAGGGTTCCGTACAAACTTACCTATGTGAATAGTTCAATTCCGGAATGGAGTCTCGAAGATTTTTTCGAATCGCAAAAAAGTATTTTTTTTTCGTTACGTAACAAATTTTTTGTATTCATATTTATTCCTATATCTATATGACCTTGCTAAAGCAAGGCATAAATGCCAAATTTCAAGATTCTGGGTCAACGGAAGTACCCTATGAATTTTGATTCCTTTGAGAGTCGAAATGTACTCGTACGTTCTTTGCGACATAAACGGCCGTATTTTATTTTTCGTTAACTTAGAATTTTGATTTTTTCATAGCTTCAAGGGACTGCAGACTTGAATATATGGTTTTAATTCCAACTTGATACCTCCACCCGTTTCGGAGATAAAGGGTCTTGACAGACAGACAGACAGACGGACGGACAACAAAGTGATTCTATAAGGTTTCAGTTTTTTTTTCCTTTTAAGGTACGGAACCCTAAAAATAATATAAGTATATATTTTTTTTCTTAGAAAAATATTTTTCCTCTACTAGAATATAGGTACACCTGTATCGTGTGTGCCTTCACAAAGCCGAAATCGCGAAAAAAATATCAGCTGTTCAGTACATTAGGCAAACATAAATGTACTGAACAGCTGTTTTTTTTTCGCGATTTCAGGTTTGTTCCCATAGTAAAAGTTGTTGTTTATCATGAGCACAATCACGTGTTTAAGTATCGTACACTAATTACCAGTCACCCTATATAAGATATCCAGAGTCGGAACACCTATCTGTATGCCATACAAATATTTAACAGCCAATCGCTCAACCACTGCGCCATCCGTGACGTCTTTATACTCATAAACTTCCTTACAATATAGTCAATCCTTACTAGCTAAATATACATCCCTGTTTTTTTTTACCGTTACTGATCATATTTTTGTAATCAAAAGCACAGTATAGATATATGGCACAGTACGGAAACTACCTACAAATATTCGAAACGGCACACTTACACAAACATACGCATCGACGAGACTCCTAAGCGTTTCTCGCGGTCCTGTCAGTAGCGAATGCCGCTTAGGAGTGTCGTCGATGCGTATGTTTTTGTGAGTGTGCCGTTTCGAACATTTGTAGGTAGTTTCCGTACTGTTCCATATATCTATACTGTGTCAAAAGTAAAAAAAAACGAAATCCCAAAACTTGTCCACGAAAATTTGTCATAATTGGTAAATTCATAATAGAATCATGAAAATTGCTACTAGAAAATACTACGCGCAGTATTTTTCCATTTTGATCGTCACCATAAATTGAGAGTGACATTTTGGGACATAAACAAACGTTAACAACTTTGCTGTTTATGAATATTATTTATTGAGACTTTACTTAAATAATAATAAGATCTCTTCTAATAATCCCTTTAAGTGTTTGTACTAATTAAAAATTAGTGGTGTATAATACCTACCTTTGTTTCAAGAGTCTGTTTACCTTATTTTATGCAACAATTATCAAAAACAAAACAGCTTATTTATATAGCAAATAAATTGATAATAATTAAACAGAAAAAAAAAATACACATGACACAAAAAATATCAAAGGTAATCTAAATTCGTATGTTTATAGACTGGGCTATGACGTGGCTCCCGACGGAGTGAAGATCATGGACGGCGCCGACGAAGGCATCTTCATCTGGTACACCATCAATTTATTGCACAGTAAGTTTTACTACACTAGTTAGATTTTAAAGAAAGACAACAACGACCAGAAAAATGACTTGAGGGAATGACTTGAGGTTTTTTCAACGATTGCATTACCACTTACCATCAGGTGGAATCGCAGTCAAGCACTAGTTTATATCAATTAAAAAAAAAAAAAAAAAAGAAATAATAAAAAATAATACAATAGAATAAACTTTATTGTACCCCAAAATATTAATTAACATGGCGGTCTTATCGCTGACAGCGATATCTACCAGACAACCTTAGGCCCTGTGCACACCACGTTTTTTAAACGCGCTGTTGACGCGCGTTTGTAGCGATACAGACGCGATACGCACGCGAGTCAGACGCAACCTGTAGACCTTTAATAGGATAAAAGCGCGCCGTCGACGCACGTTTCTAAAACGCGCGTCAACGGCGCGTTTAAAAAACGTGGTGTGCACAGGCCCTTAGAATGGAATGTAATAACTTAAAATAAAAAAAAAATACATTCAGCCGAACATAGAACCTCTTTTTGAAATCGGTTAAAAAGGGGGTAGTCTCCGGTGTACTGAAAACTAATGAAGTACGTTTAAAACTACATACTTCTTACATAGGTATAAAATATCTAATATATGTATATTTACGCTAAGCAAATCATAATTATGTATGTAGGAAAAAAGATAAAATGAGTAACTAAGTAATGTAAACAGGAAAAGAATAGTGTCACATCCGCGTTAAATGGCCATTGGCTAATATAATTCTGGGATTTGGTGTGAGAGATAATGCTACATATTTTCCAAATTAAATTGTTATTTTACCGTAAGTTTTCCTTGCATTGATTCAACGTAAAAATGTAAAGTTTTTAGTATACAAAGGCTAGAAGAAAAACACATGCATGAGATTAAGATAAAATGTCACTTGTCTGTATTTTTCTTTTGTTGTATTTTTACAAGTGACACTAGTGACAGCGGCTAAACGCGATTATGCGTGCCAAACGTTAAAACGCGAATAGTTTTATTGGTGAATTCCACCCTAAAATGCTTACTCGTGGCCGCACTTTGAGGTTATGATTCACCACAGATTCAATAAACATCCATAGTTTAAGTCGGGATCTGTGACTATGATGCAGAACTTGATACGCGGGAATATTTACATTAAATACCTAAGAAAATTGTATTTTTCTTTACAAATATAATATTATAAAGCTGAAGAGTTTGTTTGAACGCGCTAATCCCAGAAACTTATAGTTTGAAAAATATTTTAGTGGTGAATAGCCAATTTATCGAGGAAGGTTATAGGCATTTCACTACAACCTATGAACTTCCTCATGCCCCAGCTGCCGGGATCCCGGCCCCGATTTCCAGCCTCCGTAGGCATGGGCTTGCCGACAGCGAGCAACGGGTAGCTCGCTGTCCGGCCGTCCGGTAACCGTCCGGACCGAGCCCGAATCGTCGACGGCGCGTAGTGTTCCATGCGCAGCTCAAGGAGAATCAGCAAAACCGTAGGAGCCCAGCAGGGTCGAAGCCTACTGGGACTATACTGGGCTGCTGAATGGAAAACCTGGGAGTGGATTTTAGTCAGTAAAAGTCTGACACGAGCTGTCGCTCCGTCCTAGAGTGGGAGAAGTCATTGGATGATTTTCCACCTAAAAAAAGACTGATCATTTTATTCTTTCCATTCCAGACCTAATTGAAGACAACACGATGGCCGCTCTGGACCTGGGCGGAGGCTCCACGCAGATCACGTATCAGCTGAGCGACGACGACAAGGAAGCCTACCCCGCCGTGGACCAGCACGTCGTGCCGGCTGGCAACAACATCACCCTCTATACACACAGGTGAGGATAATACCCTGTATAGGTAGGCACATGTAATCAGACATTAAAAACGTTTATTTCAAATAGATCATTTACAGGCACTTTTCAATTGTCAAAATATCAGTTAGCCAAAAAAAGTGAAGCTAAATTGCACGTTCCAAAGCGTAGATCTCTACGAAGAAGAACATGCAATCTAAGAAACTCCATGGACACTCTTTTCGAGCGCCGATTGTACATTACATACGTCTGTACAACTTGAATGACCTTGAAAAACGCTTAATTGTCGTACTGTACACACGTTTGTACGAAATTTATTTGGCCGAAAATTTTGGTGTCTATATATTTGTTTTTCCTAGAAAAATCCAGAAAAAGTTTTTTTTTTTTTTGGTGATTTTGCGTGAATACGCGCAATAACGTAATAATAATACTTCCCCCGCGCGCGAGGGGTTGAATCATATTATGTGTTACATAAATCTTGTTGCTTTTACTATGAGAACAACGTAGATAAATAATGAAAAAAATAAACAATTAAAAATAGAAATTGAAATAAGCCACTGCGGCAGCTTAGAGATGACCAGTGTCAACTGACGGCACTCGTTCACGAGCATGACGCGTGCATCAGTCCCACTGAGCTAAGGGAACTTACTGATCCAACAACACGCGCCACCATCAGTGAGACATTTGAGTGAGCATGACAAACTCAACCGCCATGCTCGTTTATGTCAAACAAGTTGTAACCTAATAAAATGCTCTATGGTAGTTTATATTCGCAAAATTGAAAAAAAAACAGTGCTTCTACATTATACAAAAGTAATAAATTATTGCGAGCTACATTAGAATAAAAATGTCTCCTTTGTATTATTTATTTTGCGTACCAATTGACTTCTTTTAGTTTCAAACTTCGTTTCTAGTCTCTTGTTATTCGGGTCTTGTTTTAATGTGTTACTTTCATTTATTTCTGTGATTATTTAACTGTTACTTTTTAAAGTAAAGTTAGTTACAAGTTATTAGGTAAAGCTACTACCTAACGGGTTTTAAAATAAATTAATAATATTCCACAACTTTCACACAACGTCGTCTAGTCCCAAACTAAACAGAGCTTGTGGCATGAGTACTAGACAACTGATAAACATACTTATATATTTCTAAATACATAATATATTACTAGCTTTTCAACTGACTACTGTATTCTGCTCTACCCAACTCCACCCTACTCTACCCTACTATCAATTTTTTAAATTTTTTCTTTCATAAGATTCTTTTCCTGACAATAACAAACACAACAACAAAAAAAAAGTGAAATCTGTCCAGCCGTTCACGAGTGATGGCGTGACCAAGGGAAATTTTATATATACATATATATTATAGATAAATTACACCCAGACACAGAACAAATGATCGTGCTCATCACACAATTTTTATATATATATAGATATTATAGATAAATTACACCCAGACACAGAACAAATGATCCTGCTCATCACACAAACATTTGTCTTGGGTGGCATTCAAACCCACGATCCCCGGCGTAGCAGTCAGGGCCACTAACCACTAGACCAACAAGCCTCTTAAAACTATTACTAAAATAAAAACTTTGTCAAAAAAAAATTAGAGAAAAACAACCTTTATACAAACTAAATAAAACCTCTCTGTGTACGTGTACCTAACTGCACGCTTCCTTCCTATAATAACTTTTAGTTCAATAACCTGGTGAGGGTCGCGAGGATTCGATACTATGTGATTTATGCGAGGGTTGCCTTCCAGCAGTGGACGTCTTCCGGCTGAAATGATGAAAGTCTACGATTCCGAAGCATAATATTGAAAAGAGTTGCGGGTTCAAACCCAGCCAGGCGCATTACTTTGTGCAATTTATTTCACCACTGCTCTCAAAACGGTGAAGGAAAACATCGTGAGGAAACCGGCATGAACCAAAAATTCGAAGACATGTGACATTCAGCAACCCGCACTGGGCCCGCGTGGTGGATTACGGCCCATTCCCTCTCCTAGAGAGAGGAGGCCTGAGTCCCAACAGTGGGAACATTTAAAGGCTGATTATGCGTATGCTAATATTGAAAATGTAAAGGCTTTTGTTATTGGTTCCAGCTACCTAAACCTAGGGCTGCTGGCGGCGCGCTACGGCGTGTTCCGCGCCTCGAGCGCCAGCAACTCGTCGTCGCTGAGCTCGCCGTGCGTGGACCCCATCATCCAGCGCGAGCCCTGGACCTACGCCAACAATAACTACTTAGTGAGGTTAGTCTCTACCTTCAATACAATGTTATTGTCTTATACTAGCTGCCCAGGACGGCTTCGCAAGGGTGCATTTTTTTTTTCAGATTTGATGTTTTTTCAGCCCACTTGTCGGTCACACTGTAATCGGTCATAATATTTTAGTGTTGAAGAGGAAGGATTATTTTTATCTTACTTGAGACTCACCACTCGAACCATGACATAAATAAAGAACATAAGCGCTTGACTGTCATTCATGCAGCGCGACGATCTTGCATTTTGTTCACCTAGTAGACGAACTGAGTGTTCGCCCTTAGAATGCCATGCGTGCGCTTGCGAGTTTCGCATTAATATATACTGAAATTATTTAATATTTATGCGAAACATTAATATAAATGACAGAATTCGAGGTAATTGAAAAAATTTACAACCACAAACTCAATTCAATATTCATATTTTATTGCAATAATTTTTATAAAGCATCTTAAAGGGGAATGAAACTTTTGCCATATACAGGAAAAGTTTTTAACCAGTGCGCAAATTTTGACACGATAAACTTGAATATATTTTAATAACCACATATTTTTTATTTTGATGTGTTAATAGTAAAAAATAAAGTTATCGCTTACGAGACTTATTTACTTAGAAACCTATTTTATGGTCGCTTGCCAGTCGGGCGCCCGGTCGACCGACTCACGCGTCGACCGGTCGCCCGACTGGCGCGGTATCAGCTGAGTTGTAGGTAAGTACTTCGGTGCGCTCGCTCGATGCGACGGCGACGTAAGTACCGACGCGGTGCGGTTACTGACCGCAATTTCGCGCTATTTTTTTAAGTCTAGGCTGTGATATAAATTTATTTGTTTACAAATAAATTTAGAAGTTGCGAATTACGTTTACGTAATTCCAATTTATCCTTCAAACTTTCATGGGCTTAGGATCATCAAAATGCAGAAAATAAATCATAATAAGTAATAATTTTTACATTCAAATTAAAACATTTAGTTATAATACTTACACACTATTCAATTTAAATGGAAACAATTGTAATCTGGCGTTTTTAAAAAATTGGAATCAACTACCTATTTACAACAATATCCAATCAAAAAGATTCCTTAGACCCTAGTGCATGGCTCGGGGTTCTGAACTGGCCGTGATCAAGCAGCCTTTGATTTGCTGCAAGAATTGTCCTTTCATTGGGTACCGTGGGATAACGGATCCCTTGAGCTCGCATACTAGGTACACTTCACTACGCTCTCCCTCTCATACCTTCTTCGTGCTGCTCGCAAATTTTCGTGGTTAAGTAGATACACTCGTCGTAATATTCGCGGTGAATAAAGTTTGACATCGTGACGACGCACGCGAGTACGCGGCACACACGCGCGCAGGGGTGAGCGAACATCCGAACCCCGCTTCTTCAAGTGACGAACTGCGGGTCAGTGCGGGTCCGCAGTCCGCACATCAAAAGCCACCGCCGCCGCGCCGGCGCTGCATACCCCCGCCCCCTTCCCCCCGCACCTCCGTCTCGTACGTCGGCCAGCGCGTTGTCATTCATAGTATTACCACGGTAATATTATCTTTAATACGGTTAAATTATGTCCATGTTATGCTTATTTCAAAATGGGGCAAGGTGGAAAAATGAGAGAAAAAAAAGTTATAAACTAAACATGGAAATGTGTTCTATTACTTACACTGGGCTACCAAAAAAAATTACGCAGTGGTTAAAAACTTTTCCTGTATTGCTGGCATATATACAGGGTGTTTGGTGCATCGTGTGCCAAATTGAAATGGTCGACGGGAGGGGTCATCTGCTATCCTTTCAGACCCCTAAACACTTCTCATGCCCTGTGGATTTTTTTTCATCGACTTTTTATTGTTATATGAAAATAAGGCCCAAACTTTTCATTCAAATACAAATTTAAAAAAATATCTAAGGCGTAGACTCTGAATTTTAATTTTATTTAGATGTGTATTGTATTAGAGTACTTTTGAATTTAAAATTAGTGACATTAGCTATCTAGTTTTTTTAAAATTTACTTGCAAAGTTTTGGACTTGAATTAAAGCTGTCCATGTTACAACTATTTACTTGGCGATAAAAAAAAACCAAAAGCGACCGGATTCTTCCAACTTCCTATAAAATTCTCTAGTTTATCCTCTTGCTAGTGATGTGCCACATGCCATAAAAATCTTTTTATAACTTTGTGAATTCGCTAGAATTGTGAATCGAGTCACATAAGACTAATATTCAAAATTATGATTAAAAAAATATTTTTGCTTAAATTATACCTGAAAAACCTATTAAAATGTTATCTCACTCTTATAAGGAAAAATCTGTCTCGTATCTGTCTTTTTTAGTTTTTTTTTATCAGGTGTTATTTTTCTGAAATAAAAATACTGTCTGATATTTTAAGCTTCCCATTGTTAAATATAATTTTGGTTTTCGTGTTTATGGTGAGTACGCATTAAATAGTCTCAATCACTATGGCAACACTACACTTTTTTTTTTTCGCAGTTTTTCATCACTAGTTTTAGTGATGAAAAACTGCGAGTGAATAATTATAACAGTAATAACCAACTTAGTCCATTTCATCAATAGAAACCTCAAAATATTACGTATTATGTTTCCATTTCGTCATAATATAACGAAAATAGGTAACGCCTGACAAAAATATACTAGCAATGCTTTTATAGGTATCTTCGTTCGGTTACGGTTTAAGGACCTGGTTCTTTTTGCTATTGATTCCTCAAGAGAGGCCAATAGCCTCTAACCTAGGTTTCAACTCTGGCGAAAAGAAAAAAGTAAATCATGTCAATAATTTGCATTGGCTTTTAAATTGTAACTTATAATCGACTTTAATTATTTTTATAACTCGAATTATTTTTACAAGTATAGTTTAGGTTCGAGGTGGCCCAAGAAAAGAATACCTGGAAGAAGTTGGGGGAGGCCTTTGCCCAGCAGTGGGACAGTATAGGCTATTAAAAAAAAAAAAAAAAGTTTAGGCCAATCATGTCCTATAGGTTCCCTCTACTGCGTGTCACAAGTAAATTCGCATCGCCTCAGGCGTCGTTTCGCGAGTTGGCTTACAGAAAATACACATGTTGCTGGTATTGCCTCCTAGTATGGTTAGCTATAATGCCAGGTACAATGACACATCGGCAACTCAACGTGGTTTTTTTTTTACATGGGATTCATCAAATGACTCCGTCTTTCCACTCTGGGTGGAGCGAGATGTAGTGTCATACTTTTACTGAGTGAAACCCACCTTTGTTCTCGCGCTTTTACTGAGTGAAACCCCACTTTTGTTTCGCGCTTGGCCACTATCTCACCTGATGGAAAGCGACGATGTGGTCGACGATGGAGCGCGCTTGCCTAGAATTAACCTATTCACTTTTGATTTAAAGATCCCTAGGTTGTAGTTGTCAGAAAACAGAGAAACCGGCAGGAAATTCCACTCCTTAGCTGTACGCACAATGAATTTGTTGTTGTAGGTGGGATGTCCACCATGTACCGGTGGCGCATCGCCGTACGCCTGGTAGTCCGATAATGGAAAGGACGCGGGCGAAATTAGGATGCAATTCCGACGCGCACTTCCCAAAATGCAAGCAGTAGAAAATTGACAGGCTACTCTACAGTTGCACTTTGCGGTCCAGGGCCGCGGTAACTCGAACAATCTGGCAGTACAAAAAATACTTTGCTGCATTCTGATCATAACCTATTACGTCTCTCTGGTTGGTAGGTTATTGGGATCATAACAGCAATGTGAACTTCATATGGAGGTCATGGGTTGTGAGTTCTAGTCTGATTTGTATTTCAAACCAAACTATCCTTCTGTCTGTTTTTTTTTTCATGCGAAAATATCTTCCTGTTCCCTCTACAGCGGATCCCCTCGCGCGCACGGCAGCAAGCCGTCAGCAGTATACAACGCGTGCCACGCGATCGTGAAGCGCTACGTGCTGGACACGCTGGACTGGGAGCCCGCGCAGCCGCCGCTGGGGAGCGTGGCCGCCATGAGCTACTTCTACGACGTGGCCGCTGATGCTGGCATGATCGGTGAGTACAGCTTCCAAAATCAAAGATCCCTTCGCGTCTCATTGGGCCCTGGTACAGGCCATGGTTTGGAGCGAAGAGGAATGGCAGGCGGTCACCTCACCCAAAGGAGGCAGCTGTACACTTGAGGGAACGGACTTCCTCACGCCCCAGCCGCCGAGATCCCGAACCCGATTTCCAGCCACCGCAGGCGTGGGCTTGCGGACGGCGAGCAGAGGGTAGCTCGCCATCCAGTCGTCCGGTAAACACTAGTCGTCCAAGGCGCGTAGTAGCAAAATCGTAGGGCCCGGAAGGGCTGAAGCCTACTGGGACCATGGGTTCGCTTCCGAACAGGAAACCCAGGGTCCTGGAATGCTAGGCAAAGAAGGAACATAGGAGTGGGTTTTATAATCAATAAAAGTCTTACACACCGAGAAGTGTGATGACTTCTTACACACCGAGAAGTCATTAGATGATCTCCCACTTAAAAAAAAATCTTTCAAGTCTCTTGGAATTTGTTTGGACATCTCTAACGTGCGCGGACATCACTACGCGCCGGGCGACAGCGGGCGGGAGCAGAGGTCGCGGGGAGAGGCGCTCGCCGCGGGCGCAGTCTAGCCGGTGAGCCTGACACGGGTCATCCCACCTTACCTAACGTGCGCGGACATCACTACGCGCCGGGCGACAGCGGGCGGGAGCAGAGGTCGCGGGGAGAGGCGCTCGCCGCGGGCGCAGTCTAGCCGGTGAGCCTGACACGGGTCATCCCACCTTACCTAACGTGCGCGGACATCACTACGCGCCGGGCGACAGCGGGCGGGAGCAGAGGTCGCGGGGAGAGGCGCTCGCCGCGGGCGCAGTCTAGCCGGTGAGCCTGACACGGGTCATCCCACCTTACCTAACGTGCGCGGACATCACTACGCGCCGGGCGACAGCGGGCGGGAGCAGAGGTCGCGGGGAGAGGCGCTCGCCGCGGGCGCAGTCTAGCCGGTGAGCCTGACACGGGTCATCCCACCTTACCACCGAGCGTACGCATCTGGGCGTTTTTCAAAAAAGATGTACATTGCGAATTTTGGGTGTCCCCTGACTTTAGCAATTTTTTATAATTTTTGTATGCAACATACTCAAATAAAGTGCATATTTATTAAATAGTAACATATTCAAGTTATAAAATTGATTATAATATGCAACCCAACTATCACTGACATTAAAATATCATAAAATTAACATTAAAAAAAGTGCTAAATATGCATGTCCCACCTGCATGTTTGGAACTTTGAAGTCTCAGATAAGATTAGTTAAATTAAGTGGAGTCACTGTTTTAGACACTGTAGACGTATGTTGAACTCATAAATACAAATTAGAGCTTTCTATTTCGAATTTGGGCTTTAATAGCTCAAAATACTATATTTATTGTTGTCCCAGGAATATGACACAACCGGAATTCCGGTAAACGTCACGGTAAACTTTTTAATACTTCAACGCAATATTACCCTAAAATATGGTTGTTTTTCATTTCTGGCAACATTTATCTTGTCTGTGGTGTAACCGCCATTTTGAAGCAAACCTCAGTGTCAACAAAATCTGTGACTAAAGTGGGCGCGTTACGGAGGTGCCGAATTGGAGTTCCAAATAGTAACAGGATTTTATGAGGTATGTAGCGATTTTACAAGTTATTTGCCGTAAGCCAATTACATTTTTGTTTATAAATTATTGTAAAACGAGTCGAAAGTAGTCATAAAATGGACACAACAGCTTGAATTATTGTTAGAAGTTTTGTTGGTATGAAATCGTCACATCGGGTTCGTCACGTATTGTATAGCCGGAATCGTTTTGTGACGCACCGGAACTATTAGGCTGGGGTCACATTTAATAGATGAATATGAATCAAAATAAATAAATCCTTCTAACATTATAAATGTGAAAGATTGGATGATTGGATATTTGTTACCACTAATCTTCGAAACCCTTGAACCAATTTAGATGAAAATTAAAATATATATAAAAAATATACATAGAAAATTAAAATATACAGAATTAAAAAATATGGTACTTTTATGTACTTATGTACGCGCTAGTATAGAGTAAATATAATTAACAATGTAAAAAAAAGAGTCGTCTTTATTAAAACACGACTCCTTTTTGCACAGCAAGATTTTATGTAGAAGCAGTGGAAACAGCGCGATGATATTTGTTGGTAGATTGTAGGACACAATATTTTGGGACACCATGCATGTAAGGTGTTTCAAAACATTGAGGAGTGCTTTAAACTACCAAACTGAATAACTTTTACGACGGGACCAACTATGAAACCGAGAAAAAATTACAGCTGTTCCATACCAAAGTTAATACCTATTGTTCGAAACTGTATGGGACAGCTGTTATCTTTTTCGCGATTTCAAAGTTGGTCCCATTGTAAGTTATTCAGTTTGATGGTCTTAAGCACTCCTTAAAGTTTGTAAAGTTAATTTTGAAACACCTTATATAATAACTAGGATATGAGTATTATTATAATATTAAGTATATAATGTGATACAATGTGAAGTATGTCTGCTACATTTCAGTAAACATGGCCCTCACGGCAGCAGAAAGAGCTAAACGATACCGGGAGAAACTGAAACAAAACCCTGAAAAATTTGAAGAGCAGCGGAAAAAGCAGTTAGAACGACTTAAGAAGAGTCGAAAAACCATTAGTGAGTTGACACAAGAAGATAAAGAATGTAGAAGAAAGCAATGGAGGGAAGAAAAGAAAAAACAGAAATTAAAAAAGATTAAAAAAGAAAACGAAGATCAAAGAGTTACCACAAGTTCATCGAAGTCTCAAAACAGCGCAGCTCCTGTCTTAAAAATTCGTTACAAAAAAATATATAGGAGTTATCGAGGAGCTTTAGAAAATATTCGCAAATTAAAAGTAAAAAATGAAGCAATTCGCAAGAAACTTTACCGTGAAAAGTTAGCTCATGAGGCAAAAGTTGGTGAACTCCAAAAAATTATAGATAAACTTACTGCGCGGCAAGAAATTTTAGAAATTTCACTACGCGAAACTTACTGCACTGCTCAATCTTTAACAGAAAAAAGGCTGCTTAAATCTGTCGCACTAAACCAAGTGGTCAAAACCAATAGATCAGTCAAAACGATTGCTACGTGCTTGGGGCTAAAAGGCCGCATAAGACAAAGTAAGAAAAAAATTGTGTTAAACAAGAAAATTCAAGAAGAAATGAAGCATTTTTATTTAAGAGATGACATAAGCCGAAACACAGCTGGAAAACGAGAAACTAAAACTAGAGGAAAGAAGAAGATGCAGATCAGATATTTAACTGACACATTACAGAATTTATATGAAATTTATAAAAAGGAAGGAGGAATGCACAGCTTTACGACTTTATATCGCTATAAGCCGTATTACGTTTTGTCACCTACAGCTAAAACCAGAGATACTTGTATGTGTGTTAAGCATAGCAACATGGAGTATCTTTTCATTGCTCTGAAAAATAAAAATGTAATAGACTATAAAAACCTCGAAGAAACTATTATTAAGTCGGTTTGTGACAAAAACTTGCATGCTTGCATGTACGAACTATGTGTAAATTGTAACAACCGAAGCATTCAATACAAAGAGGAAGAAAATGAAGACGAAATTACATGGTTTAGATGGGATAGAGTTACACATACATACCAAAAATCGGAAAAAAATATTACCACTAAGAAAACAGTGAAACAAGTGCAGAAAGGAAAGGTTCGAGATCTAGTGACAGAATTTAAAGCTGAGTTTTCAAAATTTAAGAGACACTACTACAACTGGAAAGAGCAGCAGCGGCAATACCAGGTTTGCATTAAAAATCTGGCCATTAAAGAAATTGCCATTTTAATCGACTTTTCCGAGAATTACGACTGTAAACTGGGGGCCGAGATCCAATCGATGCATTTTGGAGCATCAAAAAATAGTATAACACTCCATTGTGGGATGATTTATTGGATTGATAAATCGCAATCGTTTGTAACGATATCTGATAATACATGTCACGAACCCAATGCCATCTGGGCACATCTCTTGCCCATATTACAGTTTGTAAAGAAATCAGACCCAACAATTGAAATCATCCATTTTTTTTCTGACGGCCCCACATCCCAATACAGACAGAAAAAGAATTTTTACCTCATTAACTTATTTACAACCAAATTGAAATTGAAATATATTACCTGGTCATTTTCGGAAAGTGGGCATGGTAAGGGAGTCGCAGATGGCATTGGGGGTGCAGTTAAAAGACAGTTAGATAGACGTGTGGCTTATGGGTTCGATGTGACAAATGCAGATGATGCGTATCAACATTTATCAACCAGCATGAAATCTGTTAAATGTTTCAAAGTCTCTGATAGTGATATCGAAAATATGAACAAAATCATTCCAAGAGATCTCAAAGCTGTCCCGCAGACCATGAAACTCCACCAGATCATATCTGTCGATGTCGGTCAAATTATGCATCGGCAATTAAGCTGCTTCTGTGGCGATCAACGCGGGCTTTGCACTTGTTTGAATCCCGAAACTCATTCATTTGATTCTGACCGGAGTCGTCAAACTGTCTCTGTTGTTGGACTCGATATGGCGCCTTGCAATAAAAGCCGTGGTGTTACAACCAACTTCGTAAACGACAATGTTCTTTGCGACAAAACTGACCAGGGTGATCATGATGCTCAAATCTTTTTGGATATCAATGAAAACGCAACTTTTATTGCTGAAAACGATCAGAGTAACCCCGACGTTCAAACAGTCTCCAATAATGATCTCGAAAATGTACCTCGCGATGAAAGTGGTGGAGGAATCGCCACCGTAACTGATATTGCGCCTTGCTGTAAAATCGACCAGAGTGACCTTAATATTGTTGACCTTACTGCTTCGCCCAGCCAGAATGATAATCAGACTGATTGCATTATGAACCTTAACTTGAAAGTGGATGATGTTCTGGATTTAGAGGTTTTTGACAATGTCATAGAATACCCTCAACCGGGGTTTGATTTAGTTTTAGATACCGTAGACTGCTTGACAAAATACGACGCCGTAGGCTGTTTGACAGAAGAAAAAGAGAATGAAAATAAGAATAAAAGAAAGAATAATACATTGGCATCAGATAAAGGTCCGTCAAAGAAAAAGCTAAAAGTACTTTTACCAATAAAAGAAGAAAAATACAGGAATACGTCACTAAAAACTATAATCAATAGAAACTTTACATGCCATATGTGTAAACTGCGTAAACTTTATGTGATCACAGACATGACAAAGTGTATTGCTTGTAAAAACTGGATATGTAGATCATGCTGCAACCAACCAGCTATTGATTATATTTGCGACAGATGTTTCGAAGACTGATTAGAACCTTAAGCGATACGCAACGAACTATATTCCAAATAGCAATGAACAAAACCTAATTTCAATAATAAATAATGTTTCTTTACTTTTTTTCTTATAATAATAATATAACTCAGGAGTACATTTAAAAACTGAATAATTTTCTTTGCATCAATTTCATTTTGATTGCTTGGTCGTGAGAGTAATTGCTATTTGGAATGGAAATAGGTATTACTTATTTAAAATTAGTAAAAATTACCAAAATTTAAAAAGTTGTGTTCAAAATATGTAAACTGTGTACCCACCTCAAGATTAAGTTAAAACAGGTTTTAGTAATAACCTGTTTTTACTTTAGATTATAAATTTAAAGACTTAAAATAAAAATGTTCGACCAAATATTATATGTAAACTTAGCTTAATGTTTTCCAGTTAGTCACTTAGAATTCCAGATAGTCACTGTCCCATATTTTTACCGAGACAATAAACTAATCTTATTTAATAAATATTTAGTTAATTGTAATATTTTTGTAGTTGTAGTTGACCCTGAATTTGCAGTTTATATTATTTGTAATCGCGTTCAATTTCATTTTAAGTAGAAATGTAATGTTTTAATGGTCAAAAGTTCCGTCCGTGACGATCTCGAATGTAAAATGATTGCTAAGCGATGATTATAGTGATTTATCTATGTTTAAGTATTTTGTTTCAAAGACTTGAAGGTTTATTTAGTAAATTAAATATATATATATATCATATTAACTCATTTTTTTCAATTTATTTTCATTTTTCCTTTGTGACGAACCGGAGCACGTTCCTGTGAACCCTTCCGTACAAATAAAGATTATCACGTTGTTTTGCATAATACTGATGTACTTTTTTGTATTTTTACTTGTTTATAGTATATTTTATCGAACGAGATAAGAATTAACGGTAAAATTACTATAACATAAACAATTTTTCCTGTTCGTCACGTGTACATCTTTTTTGAAAAACGCCCATCTACTTTTCAATCGATATTATTGTTTTCTCGCCGGGCCGCTTGTGTCTCCAACTAATTTCATTCATTATAATGAAGTCCACTGAAGTTACTTGAGTTTTTATATAAACTGTCCTACCACCACCTGTAGGGCTTTACCGCATCTTTCTAGAACTTGTCTATAAAGGGTGGACCAGACGGTTGCAAACCAACGTCCCAAGAGAGGTGGCCTTGCTAGTTTCAATCCGTGTAGACAGCAGTTTAATCCATGATCTTCAAAGCCCTTGGTTGGCGAGCGCGCTTTCCCAACCGTAGTGACTGATTTGCGAACGTGTTGGTGCGTGGTTTACATCCATGTAGCCGAAACACAAACTAAGCTCCAACCAAGGCCAAGGCTAAGGTTGGTTGGAACGTTAGATTGCAACCTTCCAGCTTAATACGGCCCCGAATTCATTGCATAAAAATAACCAGTCCATGCACCCTTCTAACTCGCAATTTGTTCCAGACGTAATGTCGGGCGGCACGGTGTCGGTGGAGGCGTACCGCGTGGCGGCCATGGCAGCGTGCACGTCGTCCAACGTGGACCAGCCGTGGGCCTGCATCGACCTCGTGTACATCGTGGCGCTGCTGCAGGACGCATACAAGATCGAGAACAACAAGCCCATCAGCGTATGTATACCTTACCTATTGAATTAGTTGTTGCATGCAGTGGTGTAGTTACTGTTTTATATGGAAGCGATTCTTGGTAAGGCCGCGTTCCCACTATGTCGTAACGGTTATTTTATCGTCGGACGACTATCGTCTCTACCGGTTCTCATTATAACAACTGTTAGTTGTGGCCACGACAGATAGTCGCAATAACGGCACATGATTTACCGGCACGGCTTAGCCTTGACAATTTTTTATCGTTTTACGATTGTTGTGCTAGCCGTTCCCACTATCATGACAATCTGATGTCACTGCAAAAAAAAAAATAGACGGCAGTTAATCGTGTCGTCCTATTACTAGATTATCTGTCGTCACGACAAAGTGGGAACGCGACCTAATTCGAAAGTTCAAGATAGTCCAATATATATTTTAATTCAATTGATCACAATAAATCATAATATATTATTATTTTATCCACAACTGACAAAACATCACTACATATTCTTCTTCTATCAATTGTCACACCAAAGAATTTGTGCAATAAATGCTTAAATAACACTAACAAAATCTTGTTCCTTCCAGTTGTTCAAGAAAGTGAACGGGCACGAAGTCTCGTGGGCGCTGGGGCTCGCCTACACGACCGTCATGAACCGCATCGTCATCACGCCGTAGTGACGTCACGTGGCCGCTGTGACGTCAGCAGACTCGCCCCTAACATTAGTAGCAACACAACGCACGCTTGGTCATAAAGAGAAATAACTCTGGAACTTTTTGGCGGGATTTCTTCGAGTGAACTTCAGTGTCTGTTTTAATTATTCGCAAATTGATTCTTATTGGGTATTGTGATGTAAAATTGGTGTAGTTTTGTATCTCAAGTGTCTGCGCAACTAAACACTATGTAGAATCATTGAAACAGGCGTGATCTAGGTAAAATGGAGCTGAGAATTTTATTGTAGTGTTGACTACCTCAGCGAAGTTTGCCGAGAAGGTTGACTTGATACATTTGCTGCCAAATACTACGAAAACATTAGAATGTGTACATCCATATTCTAATGGTAAACAAATTCACTATTCATGCGAAGACTTGGCTTAAAGGACATAGTATCCAAGCCAAAAACATTAACAAAAAAAAAAAATTACAATGAAGAAGTTGAATTTAAATCATAAAGCATATGTTTCATAGTTCGAAGAATCGCCAAACTGAAGTGGCAGTGGGCAGGGCACATTGCTCGCAGAACAGATGGTCGATGTGGACGAAAGGTTCTGGAGTGGCGACGGCGTACTGGTGCGCGCTGCGTTGGCGTCGCCTCCCACAAGGTAGAGTGATAACCTGGTGAGGGTCGCGGGAATCCGATGGATGCGAAACGCATAGAAGCGGTCGTTATGGCAACACTTGTGGGAGGCGTATATCCAACAGTCTTTCGGCTGAAATGATGATTATAATGAAAGTATATGTTTAATGATTCAATCAACAAATACCTAATTTTTTGAGTTATTTCTCTTTAAGATTAACTGAATGACAAACCAATCAACCAAAAATGTAGCGTAAATATGAAACATTATCAAAGAGCGGGCTCGGCAGGAGTAAAAGAAAACCAATAATAAAGGTCTATGTGTCATATTTTCGCTGGAGTACTATAAATGTTGTATCTCACCAAGGTGGGGTGTCTTGAATGTGTGTTCATAATTTCACATACATTGTTTTGAAGTGAAAAAATTCTTAAAGGCGCGCTGAGCTCTTTATTTGTGGGTATTGAATGAGATTGAGCCGTCACGCTCGGCTATGTAACGCTCATTCGGGTAAGATCGGCTCGAGTCGGCCGATCTTGCCCGAAGGATTACGATTTTGTATCATTAACCTTGCCTTGATGCAGTATTCACTTCTGTAGTGTGGATTTCAGAACTCACCATTTTTTTCTGTGTGCATAAGCTCGAATCGTTTGTTGTCAAAGAGAATAAACATGTAGCAACATTTATGCCGCCACAAGGAACTAAAAATATCAAAATCCTGCATCGCGATATCAGTTTTCTCCGCGCGATTAGAACATAAAACTATTCAAACTCAACTATCGGGTAGTTACCTAGACCAGACAATACCCGTCTAGTCTGAGGATCCTCCCTTTTCAACGTAGTAGGGACTTTACACACTGTACCGCATACTTCTGTAAACATACGCACACAGGAACAGTGTGTATGTCAGATCTATACTCCATTCGAGTTAAGATTAGACATTTAAATAAATAATAATAAAATATTTTATTTATCCAAGCGATACCCACCTTATACAAACCTATTTTATTGTCCGTTCGACCGATTTTGACTTCTGTAGGCATAACGATGGCATTAAAAGCAAAAAAGTGTTTACAATAGCAACTATTTACTGCAGCCACCATATAGGGTGACTGGTAATTAGTGACTGATACTTAAACACGTGATTTTACTCATGATTACAAACAACTTTCCCAAATAAACTTTTTTTATATACTCACTAGTTTGTATTTACGTACGTTCGTACGTATGTACATTCACTGATTAGGTACGTACACCTATGGGTTTGCAAGCTGCGCGGGTGTTCTATCACTATTGTAGGTACCGACGGCGTCACGCGGCTAACAGCTGAGCGGGCGCCGGACGCAGGCGCGCGCACGTATTTAAACAGCTGTTTTATTATTGTGATAAAACTAATGAGAATATAAAAAAGTTTCTTTGGGAAAGTTGTTTGTAATCATAAGTACAATCATGTGTTTAAGTATCGGTCACTAATTACCAGTCACCCTATATATCATGCTATCAACGCAAATCAAAATCGATTGAACCCACAGTACAAATGTGTAATCTCAACGCGAATGGAGTATACATACAAACATCCAAAACCAACCCTCCCTCCGTGAAATATAATATTAATACAGTTTGGCTATAGGACTGGGTCGTAAACGAGCTTAAGGGGTGTACCGGCCGTAAGCCGGTGTCTGAATACTTTTAACCCTTTAACCGTCTACGTCGAATATATCCGACAACCACTCGCCAAGGTCGCACATCCACGACCAAATGCTCCATCTCGTCTGCTCTTCTGTCACCTATGGGGTTTGAAGAGCTAAACGAGATGGAATACCCAGTCGCAAACACACGACCTTGGCGCATAAGATACGAAAACACTCGTCGAACTAATCCGACGCAAGCGGTTAAAGGTTTAATGAAAACGTAGAAGAATAATTGATGTCCGTAATAAGTATTATAAAATAGAATATGATGTATTTGAATCACTGTGTGTGTGTATTTTGTCTCTGGGCTCGTTTGAGTGCCTTAATTCTAAGGTTGCACTGTTTCAGTATTTTGAATTTCAATTCCGCTGATTTTATCGTGTGACTGTGTAGGTTTTTTACATTCGGTTTAAATGATAGAATATCTAACACATATTATACAGGGATGGAAGAGGGAGACATTTCTTGAGTCTGGATTAAAAGAGACTCAAGGTGAAAGCGCAAGGGTAACCCGCGAAAATGCAATATTCTTAAGTTTTTTACATTTTGTAGGTCAGTGTTAAGTTCTATCTTCATTAAAATACGAATTGCGACCTTATTGAATGGTTATTTCATGAAAACGTCATTTAATAGAGATAGCTGAACTGAGATGGTTGATGATTTTAATGATTATAATTCAGTAAAGCCACATTTGTTACGGTCACAAATCATATTTTAATGAGCTGTCCTGCAAAATTCAATAACTTCAGAATATTTGTATTTCGAGGGTTACCTTATGGCATCCTCTTAAAGTGAAAGCTACAAGCCCAAACATGGTTATATTGTCACTAGATGGCGCTGAACTCAACATAGCCCTTCACTTAGCACTATAGTTAGAGACATGAACAGTCAACAATTTTGAGGCAGTTATTTTACTAAGTTCAATGAAGTGGAATGCCCGATTTTAGCAAATACTTTTTCTTTGTCTTCATAGTACTTCAACAAACTAAAACGATTTTTTTTATTGTGTTTAGGCTCGCGTTTGACCACTATCTAACCTAAAGGTAAGCGATGATGTGGCTGACGATGGAGCAAACTTGCCTGGAAGTAACGTATACCTCTTGACTTAAAGACCCCTAAAATAAACTAACGAGAAAAAATCTAAAATGATTGAGTTTAGCGCCATCTAGTGGGAATATGGCCACGCTTGGGCCCGTAGCTTATATTAGTGAAATGTAGGTAATATAATAATATGTACACATCCGTCTAGCCCTTCGGAGAGGCAGACCGTATTATGTTATTTCTAGTTCGTTGCGGCCCAGTCCGTTCTAACTTATAAAGTGATTTGATCTAAAACCATTACCTCTTCGGTACTCTATGTGATATATAATATGTACCGTTAAGTTGTGATACTTTGGCCCAGGGGTATAACTGTCTCAGGGGTATAACTTTGACCCAAGCTCGTCAACCAGTAGAAACACAGTATCCCGTCTTCCTATTGATTAATAAACTTGGACCAAAGTTATACCCCAGGACCAAAGTAATACGAGTTTACTGTATCATAAGTATTTTATTATTTCTTCTCTATTCCACTATATTTGTAAATAAAACTTCGCTAAAAGCTGGTATTTATATTTTCGATGAAGCAATAGTTCGACGCACATTTTAAAGTATTAGGATGTACGTTGTGGTATTGTTGCCAGTTAGAAAATGTTCGAATTTAATGTCTTATGACGTGACGCGCAGTATGCACTGAAACCACAATTACACATATTTATCTTGTATCATTAAAATTAATCTGAGTGCCTAGTGCGATTTTGTTTTACGTTAACGCAATTAACACTGTTATGACGTTCGGCGCTCCGATTGGCCCGCTCCAAGCTTTTAACCAATCAGAAAGCCAAACGCAGTAAACGTTTCCACAACTCGCACTCGCCACTCTGAAGCACGTTTTTAAGTGTTTTTGTATGAAACAACAATTATTTCTCTAAGAACAGCTTGACAATGAAATAAAATCATTTTAAAGTCTGTAATTTAAAAAAAAAATAGCTTAGTCTTGCCATACAGGTCTTATCAAGCCATGCTAAATGAGATATAGGTATTTACCATTTTGTAGTGCGACCCCCTGGGGGGCCAAAGCGCATTTACGGAATTATTAAAAAACTGAGCTTTAGCCTCGTATAGAAAAAGGTGAAGTGATTTCAAATGTATTTAACCTTATAACCGCCGGATATACCCGACCAACACTCTCGCGTTTATTCCATGGTCGCACATCCACACTCTTCTATCACCTATGGGGATAAAGAGCTAAACGAGATGGAGTACCCAGACACACGACCCTGGCGAATAAGATACGAAAACACTCGTCGGGAAAATCCGACGGAAGCGCTTAATGGATAAATAGAACAGTTGCGGTTTTGGTGTGTAATGTGTTTATAAGATATTCAAAGATGTGTATAGCCGTTGTGATGTGTACGCAGAATTGAAGATTTTCTACGTATCTAGCAACATTATTAAAAAAAAAGTTTATAGATCCAATAATTGAAATGTGATAGCACTTTAGAAACTTGAACAAAGGAAGGTAAAGTATCGCGATTTTTGTAAACTAATTTCATGTGAGTTTTTTTTAACAATTTGTTTGGTAGGTCTTTTTTTCATGGTTGTGTTCCGTGAATTTATTCCAGAAATACGGGTATATAATAATTTCAGAGTGATATTATATTCTAAGCTTGGCGGCAATCCGTGTCCTACTTACATTTACTATTGGCACTACAAAAGCCGCTAGTGGTGAAACTTGGATTTTTTTTCCTCTTTGTGTATTCTCTGTGTGACTTATAAATTTTCGATTGCTAATATGTTTTTTATATCAAAGTGGACGCTAAACCATACACATGATAATCGTAGACGCACAGAGATATTTGTTGTACTTACTAATATATTTTTCCAGTTATTTTTTTTTTATGGATAATTATCAAATAACCTCTCCTGGTGGTCGCTCTGAGTGAAGCATGAGGGAGGTCTGACTTACTGATTAAAACCCACCTGTGTTCTTTCAGTTGTCTTTTGCATTCTAGGCATTTTATTCTAGCAGAAATAACAGGAAAGAGTCACCGCGGCGGTGACTCTTTCCTGTTATTTCTGCTACGGATTTTTAATAGAAGATAGAATTTTCATGAAATTTACCTTCCTTTGTTTAAGTTCACATAAATCCATGTATTTATTAGACAAACCGTGTTCGCACATGTAAATAGATTATATCGACACAATGATTTATAATAATTATGCACAATTTTTGATTATTTTTAATTATATTGCTCATTTTATTTATCTATATGTCTATTAGATTGAATTTATGAAATAAGAACCAAGCAAACAAGTAAAATATTTGTATAATTTATGTTATATTGAATTAGTTTTTTTTTTCATTTGAATCTATGGATATTGGTTATGGGAAGAATGCTGCGTAATACTTATTTTAATGCATTTTCACAGTTTCATGATGTTTTTAAATATTAAAGTCTCTTTTATCATAGCTCACCAAATTCTGTCACTAATTTGAAACGATTTACAGACAAAAAAAAGATATTTGTATGTTTCAATATAAAACTCAAAATTGTTTGTGTGGTGGCAGCTTTCTTAGAAGAGATTTCAGATTTAAGTATTGTTTAGTAATCACTAGCTTTAAAAGCAAATCTCAGATTTGTTTTACCCCTATGTCTGCTTATGTCGGATTAATCCGACAAATACTATATATAACTTTACTCTTCAATTTAGTACTAACCCATCAAGTTCAACAGTATCAATCGAAGATTTTTATGCATACAGCTACTATGTTTTTAACATTCTAGTTCTTTCAGCTAATGATATACACTCTTGCTTATCCAATTTACTTTTGACATTGGCAGAACAGTCGACATATCTATTAGCCATTAATAAAAAATAGAATAGAATTCAATTCCCAGTGTCACTTGTAGGTTACAGAAGAGCTGACGAGATGGAGTTTTTAATTGTAAATATACAACCCTGGCAAAATGGACACGAAAATATTTGTCGGATTAATCCGACAAGAGCGGTTAAACAGTTAATAAACCTCAAGGTTTTCGCGAAGGAGATATTCGATATCTTTTGCGTCGAAATTAAACAAAATAGGACAAGAATAACTGACTGGACTGGCATTTTATGAGACACTAAACTACGGTTTCGAAAATTTTCACAAATTGAATGTGAAAAATTGACAATCGTGCATATTCAGCTACGATTAGTTCAATGAAACGTAATTTACATTTTAAAGCATTTTACGTGTCACATTCATTTTGCGAATTTAATTTTCATTGGCGAACCACAGCTAAAACCATAGCTTTATGTAATTTATTATTTGTGATTTTTTTTTCTCACTTGTAAACCATTATTATTTTGTGTTACATTACTTTATATAAATGAAGGTTGCATGTATAATTTCAGTTAGTTAATAACTTATGTATGTTCTTGTGATAAGCACTTTCAAATAAAAATATATTCTAAAGCTATTTTTATGAGGACATGATTTTTCTTTTTTTGTGAGCCTTATATGGAGCGTTTTGTAGTGGAGAGCACTGTAGGCGACAATACCTAGCCGACGGTCATATTGGTGTTACGTGTAAATTGTACAAATTTAATAAATGTTGGATCTTGTTACTGGCTATTATTGCTTCAATACATTGTTGAAAGAATACAGGAATCGATAATCTGACCAACACAATCCCGAAACCCCTTGGGAAGACTGGATCTGAAGTGAAGAATACAACTAAATTACTGTAAAATAGACCTATTATAGATAGCTTGTCTTATAGTGAAAATTGGAGTACTTTCATATTTTTCTTTTGTTTTTTTTTTTACTTGTAAAATCAACAAATTTTAATGACTTCTCTCGCTCTGGGTGGAGCGGGAGGAAGGTACACTTTTCCCGATTAAAACCCATTGTTCCTTCAGTTGCGCATTACGAGAACCACGGTAACTCTTATTTTTTTACTATTGATAGGCTCGCGTTTGAACGTTATCTCACCCAGGGGCGCCGGCTTTTAGAAAGCCTCATAGGTGCTCATGCTCATTTGATGACTTGAAAAATTGGCGAAGTGTGAGAAGAGAAATGCAGACTGATCGACCGACAAATAAATAAATGTCCTACTTACATAGGTACTGCGTAAGTACTTAATTACTAATTATGTTTGATAAAAATATAAAATGAAATCATTATATAAAAAAGAAATTAGTTTTTATGAAGAAATATTATAATTTATACGTAACCTAAAAGGAAAAAGGACTGATTTGTTTCTTGATGTCTATTCTCAGGGGTGCTCAGCACCCACTGTTTATTTCTCATGGATGCTGGAGCCCCCGAGCACCCACGGAGTCGGTACCACTGATCTCACTTGATGATAAGCGATGACGTGGTAGACGCTTGCCTAGAAGTAACCTATTTACTCTTGACTTAAAGATCCACTGGTTGTAGCCATCAGGAAATACGGGACTGTTTCGAACAATGCCGCTGCCCGAGTACTTCCTAAGGTCGATTTTTAATCGTTAATTTTGTGGTCTCGTATATAGAAAAATATATATATAAAATAAATATAATAATATTTCACAACTATCACACAACGCCGTGTAGCCCCAATGAACATACTTATATATTTCTAAATACATACATATTATAGATAAATTACACCCAGACAGAAAAAATGATCGCGCTCATCACACAAACATTTGTCCTGGGTGGAAATCGAACCCACGACCTCTGGCATAGCAGTCAGGGCCACTTAGACCAACAGGTCAGTCAGGGAGTTGTCAGGTATGTCACTGCCATTTTTATTCTTCAGATAAAAAAAGAAAACTCCAACAGAACTATGGAGATTGACCTCTTCTACCGCTTTAGCATATTCTATCTTCATAAATCCCATAGTTACAAAAACGGCTCCTGAAGTAGGTAATTCTAATGTATTCAAGGATAGGCAGGCAGTCAGGATTGGAGAAAAAAAACTCAAAAATTACTGAATTTTCATACTTTATTAAGAACCATTCAATAGGTACAATAAAAATGTTAGTCTAACGCACTTCAATCAGATAACGCTGCGTTCAGTCTCGTCTAAAATGATTCGTTTAATCTATTGTTTCCGAGAGTACACATTATATCATACTATTATATAGAATATTACAATAGGCATCGAGTTTATGGAAATAATGTAACAAATTGATTACAAGTGAACATAAAGAACAAAGCAAATAAAAAAAACATGCTGAACTTTCAAATGAAAAGGTGTTGTGGAACAACATTAGCCCGCCGCACACGTGGGACACGCTTCATTTGTACGTAAAGTCGCGTCGCGTGGCGTGGATCTAATGTAGCTCTACAAGTCTAGTTGCCGTATGCCGTAAGGGCCAACGCTGCGTTAAGCGGGCACCCGTCGCGTGACGTCGCGCGCGTTTCGTGTGCGACGGTCCCCGTAGCGTAAACCAGATTACCTGCGCAGTGTAGCTATTCCAATTTTAACGGTGTGCATGTAGTCGTGTCGATGCAGAACTTTAATGTATTATTACGTAGCAAAACGAGCGCGGGGCGCGGCCTCACCGCGACAGGTGCGAACGCAGCGTCTCGGCCCAAAAATGTATGGAGGCCGACGCACCCAGATCGACGTACGTGTTCCACGTGTGCCCAATTTAGTTCGTGTGTACCTTTATGATTTTTTTTCAGTTGTTCCACTGTTTATTTCAATGTATTACAAGGTAAGTTTGTGACAAATAATTAAAACAATTTTCTAAAGTTTCACTTTCGATCTTACAGCATAATATTGTACAAGCACGTAATCGATTTACTTTGGTGCGTAATCAATGTAATCAGAGATTTTAAAAGTTTATTTTTGTTTAACGTTTTTCTCTATAAACTCGACGGTTGCATTCAAAATGTTTTAAATTGAGAATTACTTACTTTAACATGAATCTTAATATTGATCTAGTCGCTATTATACATGCCAACTAACGCATGCAAGGTATTGCAGATTTATAAATAGTGCCAAGATTATTTTCAGAAAATATCTTGGGAAGTCAATTTTCTGACCATATTGTTGACGGTTACATACAAATTACAGAATGATTGCACCTTTAAAATATAATGCATTATTAAGTAAACACTGAAGTAAATTGATCGTCGTTTAAAGAACCTACAGTATTTGTTTTAGCTTGAGATAATTACAAAGACCTCAGATTGAATTCTAATAGAATTTCTTGGCCTGCTGTAAGGCAAATAAGAACCTTATTCATTAAATGTTTAAGGATATAGTCCAAAAGTCCAAATAGAACACGTATGACTAGTTACATTTCTTTCTTAGTCAAAGGGTTCCCCAAGGGTCAATCATAGGACCTGTACAGTTTGGCTTAAATAAGTATCTCAAGCTTAACCATTATATTAATATTTACATCAAAATCACTCCTTCTGGGCATGAAAAACATACATCTTTGGTATCTTTCACAGCATACATTTCACATGGAAAAGGAGATAGTATTTTTACATTTTTCGTAGAAATGTTCTATAGTAACGTTAGAGAATTGACCACAGCTAGACTATGCCTCATGAAAGATTCAAGTATTCAGATTTAATTCATTTATTATACGTTGATAAATAAGTTCCTAAACCCTATAAATTCTATTAAAATACATACGAATCTTACAACTAGTTTCGGATATTTTTACCAATTTAACGGAACTGGGCTTTGAAAAAGTGATAGAAACAAGTCATGGCGTATCAAATAAGGTAAGGTACATTAGATAACTTAGGGACTGCAAATAACTTGGTAACGAACGATAAGGTTGGTTGGTGGAAGAATTACAGCTTCTTGTACCAGAACAGGTAATGTTCTCCGTCTTCAACTAATAAATCGTCCACACCTGAAACAGAAAGATTTTATAATAATATTAATAATAAAGTTTATTTGTTTACATACAGTGTTACAAAGTTAAATGTGACACTGGATCCCGCACTAGGATACCCTGTGTCGCAGGATCCAGTCTCTTTCGACAGACAATATTTATTATTTTTTTAGCGTATTATTTGGTTAGCGTAGTTAGATAAAAACTGTGTGGCGTCCCACATAGTTGTATCACACTATATTAATATTTATATTGTAACATAATTACAGTACTATGTGTAGGATCCACCTTTTGAAACAGATATTATTTACTCTGTGGTATAATCAAAGATTTCTGTCTATGGTTTTTCTACTCTTTGAGACTTCACTAAACCTCATTTTTGGCGGTTTGGACGAATATAATTTGCTCAACAATACCGACTTTTATTTCAAGTTCGTTACTAAGATTAAACAGTGTTAAACGACAAAACTGCAATAATAGTCAATTGTAGTAGTTACGCCGGGGATGGGTTTTCAATCCCGATAACGTTTTATAGGGCGCGATTATATTTCTTCATTACGTTTACTTCTTCCATTCTCCCCTGTCAACCGTCACGCTATCTGATTTGTTTGTTCGAAAGAGTTATCGCGGCCTTGGAATAAAAGGGCAACTGAAGGAACACGTGGGTGGAGTGAGAGCCACCCAGAGCGAGTAACTCCTACTTGAAGATAATTAACCCACCAAAAAAAAAAATTGGTTTGAATTTCTGCCCAATTGATAGTAATGGATGCCTATCCTACCTATACGTATATATGTGGCCAAATGTGGTTGTACCTCTTTAGGCACAGGCGTAAAATAGTTGACAACAGTCCTTACCAACGGGAGCCACAAGCTGGTTTCCAGGCGGGCTAGTAGGGTCAGGCTTCTCCGGCAGGCGGTACAGCAGCCAGTAGTGGTAACCCATGGGCTCCTCCTTGTGACCCGCGATAGTGTGCACGTAGTGACCGTTGGGCCACTCGCTAGCTTCGAACTTGAACTTAGGGTGCATTTCCGCGGCGATTTGCATCACGTGGAAGAATGATATGTTCCTGTAATTTAATTTTTTATGAATTTAAATGAGGAAAGAAGTCTTTGATAATTGGGAGCTATTTCCTAAAGGAAATAGTCATTTCTTAAACAAGTTACTCCCAATTGTCAAACTAAGAACAACGGAAATAACACGCCACATCAGGCTCCTTGCTTATCCTGTTAGCTTGGTAGGTATGTACTTTTGTACATGTGCATTCTGCTGGTGTATCAGGGTGTATGCTGTGGTTGGTGCCTAAATCTCTCAGCACCTGATACCTCACTACTTGACTCACCGACCCACCCAAATCATCATGATGGTTATGTTGGCTGCGACCTGAGTCGTCAGAACGCATAGTCATCTGATGACTCACTGCAAAGCCGGCACAGACACGTGTACAGACACGGTGCGAGCTTCACAGTCGATGCTCCTTACTAATTATGTGGTCTTAGTACTTGTTCTCAACTAGAAGCGACCATGTGCCGGTTCTAGTTCGCGGTGACGTTGGTGCTAACCCACAACGTATACGTAAAAGACACCTGAGCTTCGGAATCATTACTCCTTACTAATTATGTTGTTTTAGTACTTGTTCTTACCTAGAAGCGATCATGTGCAGGGTGTAGTTTTCGGTGACGTTGCGTTGGTCGACCCACAGCGAGTCCAGAGTCAAGACACGGTGCGAGCTTTGGAGTCCTTGCTCCTTACTAATTAAAATTTCTTAGTAATGGTTTTTGCCTAGGAGGCGACTAGGACTATGTGCAGGGTTTAATTCTCGGTGATGTTGGTGACATGCCGACCCACAGCGGGTGCGTGAAGGACATATTGCGAGGTTCGGAGTCGATGCTCCTTAATAATTATGGTTTCCTAGTACTTGTTTTTACCTAGGAGCGATTATGTTCAGGGAGTAGTCCTTGGTGACGTTGGTGCCGACCCTCAGCGTGTACAGCCAAAGTGCGATCGTTGGAGTCGATGCTCCTTAATAATTATGTTGTCTTAGTACTTTTTCTTGACTAGGAGCAATGATGTGCAAGGTGTAGTTCTCGGTGACGTTAGTGCCAAGTGCCGAACCACAGCGTGTACAGTCGCAGTGTGAGCCTCGGACTCAATGATAACTTAGTAATTGTTTTTACCTAGAAGGGACTATGACACATGCATGGTACACCTTCTCGGTGATGTTGGTACCGACCCACATCATTTACGTAAAAGACACGTTGCGAGTTTTGGAGTCGATCTCCTTACTATTTATGTTGTCTTAGTACTTATTTATTCTTGCCTAGGAGCGACTATGTGCAAGGTATAGTTAATCTCGATGATGCTGGTACCATCACAAAGCTTTTACAGACATGGTGCGAGATTCGGAGTCGTTGTTTTTTACAAATTAAGTTATTTTAGTATTTTGTTTTACCATAGGAGAGACCATGTTCAAGGTGTTATAGTTCTCAGTGATGGACGTTGGTGTCAACCTACAGTGACACAATGCGAACGACGGAGCCGTTGTCCCTTACTAAATATGTTGTCTTAGTACCTATTTGTTCTTACTTAGGAGCGACCATATACAAGGTGTAGGTAGTCCTCGAAGATATTGGTGCCGACCCACAGCGTGTACAGCAGATACTTTGCGAGCGATAGAGCCATTGCTCCTTACTACTTATGTTGTCTTAGTACTTGATCTTACCTAGGAGCGACCATGTGCAGAGTGTAGTTCTCGGTGACGTTAGTGCCGACCCACAGCGTGTACGTGAAGGACACGTTGCGCGCGTCGGAGTCATTGCTGGTGCTGCCCGACTGGTACGCCAGCTTCAGAGTGCCATCGCCGCCGTTGCTGTCTGGAATGTTGAAATAATCACATTTACTGAAAGTCAGGCTTTCGAACGAAATCATAACATACTTGTGACTACTGACATGTTACACTCGCAGATTAACATGGATCCCTTAGATGTTCTGTTTTTCTCTAATTACCTAATGAGGTTGCTGATAGGATGCGTAGCCGAGAAAAGTAGAGGAAACAGTGCGAAGACATCTTTTTCATTTAGTTAGGTTAGAAAAATACTGTGACAAAGCAAATCTAGTGCATTTTTAGAAACATAACATATGCTGGTGTATAAAGCTCTATAGGAAGTTAATAAAGTAAGGTGAGATTGCGTATTTTAAGGCTCATCTCGTTTCCAACACAACCTGGCAAAATGGGGGATTATAGACCCCTCTGATGTCCAGTGCGAGTGTGGTGCTCCTGACTAGATGATGGCCTACTTACTAGAGTGCCCCAAGTGTCCCTACATCTGCACTTTGGAAGAGCTTAAAACCAACACTGACGCCTCTATAAATGTGAACACCTACTGGGCCAAATCATCATCATCATCATTTCAGCCGAAAGACGTCCAATGCTGAACATAAGCCTCCCCCACAGGGCCGTCTCTCACCTATTAGTGGCCCTGGACACATTAGGATAATGGGGCCCCTATGACCTTAAAGCACTATTTTGTTAGAAGAGACAAAGAACGTAGGTATGCAAAGGTTTGGCTTTATTTTTATTTCTTTACAGTTTATTAGATAATAAGATGAATAGACAATATAAATAATGTAATTCACACTAAGTAACCAGCATCCACGATTAGTCCATTTAAAAGTTTTGATTGAAGAGGTACCTTTCTAGATATGAGTTGAACAAAATCGTTAATCGCATTTTCAAATCTATATTTTCGAGCATATACATACCTATATAGGTACATTCTATTGACATTAGCGACAAACATAATTCAAAATAAGTAAGTTAATGCTTTGCAAAAACAAAGCATTAAACTTAATTATTTTGAATTATTTTAAACTATCGCTTCATTTGAATGCCGCAATCTACTACCGTAACTGTTGATCAAAAACACAAAATAAAAATAATTCACTGTTAATTTTTTCGAAACAGTTAACTTTATTATAGATGTATTTATATAACTGTTATATACAATAAATTTTATATGTATACTGAAATTTATTAAAACATGCTGCAATCAGATAGCCTGATTTTCAGGCGAGAGTAGAGTAGCTATCGGTTATCGTTTGGTAATCGAGTAGGGAGTAGGGGCCCCAATACATTGCGGGGCCCTGGGCACGTGCCCAGTATGCCCAGTGGGGAAGAGGGGCCTGCTCCCCCAAGCGTCGCCATAATGACCGGTCCTGTGCGTCTCGCATCCATCGGATTCCCGTGATCACCAGGTCATCGGTCCACCTTGTGGGAGGCCGCGTCAACGCTGCGTCTTTTGGCACGCAGCCACCACTCCAGAACATTTCGGCACCATCGACCATCTGTTCTGCGAAGCATTGTGCCCTGCCCGCAACCTTATGAAATATTACTGGCCTGGGACAGGAAAAAGAAAACCATCGATTCGAAAAGAAGAAGTTTTCCTTACCTAAAGGTTCATGTCGGTTATCAAGCAGCTTATCTGAGCAGTGCGGAGGTCGCACAGCTGCCAGCGAGGCTGGTGTCAGTGCGGCTACAGCAGCAGCAGTGTTGGCGACGTCTCCCCAGCCTCCATCAGCCCTTTGACGCTCCACCAACCACTTGCGCGCCGCAGGGAAGCTCCAGTGCTGGTGCGCGCCTGGACCGGACTCCGAGTCTTCAAGAGCCTGAAGAGAGTTAGTAGAATAGGTATGGTTAAGGAGGTGGTATTGATCCATTTAATCAAAACATATGTCAAACACTTTCCGGTGTTGTACCTAAGGCTCCTCGCCCACGGCGATTTTTTGTAGCGATGTTGTAGCGCGTTCGCATCGATACAGTCGCGATGCTGTAGCGCGTTCGCATCGATACAGTCGCGATGCTGTAGCGCGTTGGCATCTTTTCTATAGCGCTTACAAATGCGACTCACGCGCGTTAGTAAAAAGTCGCCGTTGGCGAGGGGCCTAACCTCCATTGTAATCCATGTAGTGCATTCAAGAGTTAGTGTAGCGACATTTATGCCGCCAAATAAGAACAAAATTACGAAATCCTGCAGCGGTATCACAGTTCTCCGCACGATTAACACATATAAGTACAACTTACAGTCCGAAATCAACTATAGGGTAGTTGAGACCAGACACAACACACTTCTTGTCAGAGGATCCTCTCTTTCAATAGAGGTTTGCATGCGCTGATAAATCAACGAAGGTAGGACATAATTATTATACAGAGCTAGGTTTCTATATGTTTTCTAAAGTTTTAAAATCCCTAACTAAAGTCGAAAATATTAAAAGGACGACTTTTTGTTTGTATTTCGAAGAACTTGTAGACTACAATTTTACCTCCTTGGAAAGGTAAGTAACAAGATACACACAAGTCGTTATCTTTTTATCCCTAAAGTTAAAGTCTAACTTTGAGGATAAAAATGTAACGTTCGCCATACAATGAAGAGGCTTACTGTGTGTACCTTTACGGGCCCATTTATTACCATTTTTAGTGTTCCGTACCTCAAAAGGAAAAAACGGAACCCTTATAGGATCACTTTGTTGTCCGTCCGTCTGTCAGTCATGTATTATAGTGTATTTTAATTTTACAGTATGTGTGAGGTACGATTAAACGTTTTTTCTTTCTTTCTTTCAAAAGTTTTAAGTTAACGAAAAAAAAGATACGGACGTTTATGTCTCAAAAAACGTATATTTCGACACTCTCGAGGAAATCAAAATTCATGGGGTACTTCCCATTGACCCAGAATCCTGCAATTTTGCATACAGCAAGGTTTTATACCACAATTAAAGGAATAAATCTGAAAACTGTAAATTCGTTGTTACGTCACAACAAAAAAATATTTTTGCGATTCGGAAAAATCTCCATCGAAACTCCATTTGGCAATTGAACTGTTTACATAGGTAAGTTTGTACGGAACTCTTAGGGCGCGACAACGCACTTGCCCAGTTTTTTTACGATTAAGTTTGTTTTTCTCGTTCTTCAAGAAATATGAACTTCAGCGAGACTATAATAAAACCAACAAAACATACCTATTCGAAACCAAACAAAATAGGTATCTATATGAATAGCTAGCGTGAGGTAGTCAATGTTTGGAACATTGACTATCATAGTTAAGAGGGTTCTTCTCAATCCGTCTATCATCAACGTGATCATGGTTTAAAAGCTTTATAAAGAGGCTACGCGAAAAAAGAGAGATACGTTCTGTTGGTATTCAGTAATTCCGTCACTCGCTCGAATATTTCACAAAACTTGTTCCAAAAATAACGTGTTTGTTTTTAAAACCTTAGAAATTTTTGGTAAATATTTTCACAATTCGGAATTTCGATTAAATGTGTAAGTTTTCTATAGTTATACTACACTTCTGGACACATCTATTGGCCCACCTTGTATTTTCAGTTTCGTTTGGTCCTAGCTAAAATTTTATATTAGGTCGAGCAAAAAGTTTTTATGCAGTTTTGAACCTGGCACATTCACAATTTCATTCAATAGTCTTTTTTTGAATTTCGAACACAGAATTTAAAGAAACAAAAGACAATTTGGAGCCTGTTTGTTGATATCAAACAATCGAATACTAAGAAAACTTGGTTTTATTGGTTTACTTGGATTTAATTCTTGAAAAAGTGATTGATATCTTTGGTTTTGCAACAAACATTACTTATTCTTAACATTAAGGTGAGGTTCTATCAATAATCTATGGATACTTCACCTGAAGTCGCCGCCCAAGCTGTGGCACTTATTCAGGCCGGACACAGCCAAAGAAACGTGAGTGCTCAACTTAATTTAAGTCGATCTGCGGTCCGAAATGTTTATCGGAGGTACCTAGAGACTGGCGGCTTTGTTCGTCGCCAAGGAAGGCCACGATCTCGGGTCACAACTGAAAGGCAGGATCGATTCATCATGACGACCAGCTTGAGAAATCGTCACCTTACCTCCATTGAGATACAAAACCAACTTCGCGACTTCCACGGAGTATCTGTGAGCGCTCGAACTGTTCGGAGAAGGTTAAAAGAACGCGATATGGTACCACACAAGCCAGCTAATGGGCCCAAACTAACGCGAGCCCACCGAACAGCGCGCCTTCATTTCGCACGCAGTCATTTAAATTGGACACAGCAAGATTGGAGCCGTGTACTCTTTTCTGATGAGTCTAAAATTGTGTTACATGGCAATGATGGAAGGAAGAAGGTCTACCGACGTAAGGGAGAGCGTTTCGCACAATGCTGCTTTGAAGAGAGGGTTGCTTATGGCGGTGGCTCATGGACTGTCTGGGGCGGTATATCCGCGAGCGGAAAAACTCAACTTGAGGTTGTTACAGGACCACGGCTGCCAACATTAAATGCTGAAAGGTACATTCGTGAGTGCTTAGAACCTCACGTGATACCATACGCGGACTATGTGGGGCCAAATTTCCTTTTTATGCATGATAATGCAAGAGCCCATGCGGCCGGCATCGTCAGGGAATATCTTCGGGATGTGAACATCACAGTTATGGACTGGCCAGCCAGAAGCCCAGACATGAACCCCATTGAGCACATGTGGGACGAGCTAAAAAGACGTGTTAGGGCTCGTCAGCCAGTTGCCCAGACGATGCAGGAGTTGAAAACTGCCATAGAAGAGGAATGGGAGATGATCCCTCAAAATTTCATAGTGCGGTTGATAAACTGTATGCCTAATCGTATGAGAGCTGTGGTAGATGCCCATGGAGGCAACACGCGTTATTAAATTAAACCTTTATTTGATAAAACATGTTTTTTATTCAAAAATAAATTGCCTTTAACAAGGCGCATATCCGACTTGTTAGGCGTAGCTCCATGTCGTATGGTATTCTGAATTCAAATTTAAAACAATACGATCGAAAAAGATGGTAAAATGTATCAGGTTTAAAACTGCATCAACAGTTTTTGTTCAATCTAGCAATCATATTTCGGTAGGGGCCATCGAAACCTAAACTCTAAGGTGGGCCAATAGATGTGTCCAGAAGTGTAGCTTCTGCCAGCGGCGACACCCACGTAAAAATAGGTTTTTTTTTTTTTTAATTGATATAAACCAGCGCTTGACTGCGATCCCACCTGATGGTAAGCAGTGATGCAATCATTGATGGTGAGGCGCACTAGTTTATCAAGAGCCTATTCACTCTAGCCTTGAAGACACCTAAATTATAGTTGGACGGGAAGATCGCAGCAGGCAAATTGTTCCAGTCCTTCGATGTACGCGGTATAAACGACGAAGCGAAACGCTTAGTCCGGACCGTTGAAGTTTCAACAACGTAAGGGTGGATACTCGCCGTACGGCGGGTTGTCCGATGGTAGAAAGGAGATGGCGGAATCAAGTCATGCAATTCCCGCGCACACTCTCCAAAATGCAACCTGTAAAATACCGATAGGCTGGCTACCCTGCGCCTGTGCTCGAGGCTTTGTAGATTGGACTTAACCAAATCTGGATCCCCAATTAGCCTCTTCGCACGCCTTTCCACTGAGTCCAAAGCTGCTAGATGGCATTTTGCAGCACCAGCCCATATGTGACTGCAGTACTCCACACACGATCGGACCTGTGCTTTGTATAACATTAGAAGCTGTCCCGGTGTGAAGTACCGTCGGACCTTTGCAAGAACGCCTAGTTTTCTAGCAGCTACCTTGGCTTTGGACTCCATGAACCGCCCAAAATTGAGGTCTGAGGAGATTTCAACTCCCAAGAGCTGAAGGCGGTCGGTGCACTCCAGGGATACATTCCGAAAAGCAGGAGCCAAGGTGAACGGGCTCCTTTTGGCGGTGAACAGACACGCTTGTGTTTTGGCGGCGTTGAATTCAACTAGATTGGTTTCGCCCCACTTGGAGACTGCCTGAAGTGAGACATTCGTACGCTCTACCATAGCCTCTCGTTCGGACCGGATTAGTTCCTTACTAGACCGAGCACCTGGAAGGTATCTCTCTACAACTGTGCTATCATCTGCATACCCATAGATACCGGGCATCAGCAAGGTTTCTCCATACAAACTTCCAACCCCCGTTTTACCCCCTTAGGGGTGGAGTTTCGTAAAATCCGTTCTGTCTACACCCTATAAGGAACCTACCTTCCAAATTTTAAGTTTGTCTTTGATTAATCAGTGAGTAGTATTTTGCCTTTATACATATCGACGCTTGAAAGGCAAAATGTATGAACGACCACTTTGGTCAAAATTGAGTTATTTATATCGTTGGAATCGGCAGATTTTTCTCTTTCGAATGGTCTAGGTTTCAGACAAATCCGAGCACTTTTATGGTCGTTAATACAACGGTGATTTCAGTAATTTTCGCATTGTATTTTGTTTTAAATCCAACCATTTTCGACATTTGTTTCATAAACCGTACATAACGTTTGAAAATCGGCCATAATTCATTTTGCCTTTTTTGTTATAATAAAGATTTGAAATTAAAACACTTTACCAAATCACTTTTCATTTTTTTTAATCAATAAAACGTTTTACAAGTTGGTCACTTTTTCCAATTTTGGAAATAAAACAATTTATCTGTGTATAATTTTTTGACTATTGTCCGTTAAAACATTTTACCTTTCTGCGAATTACAATCACAAGGACGTTAAGCGCATTTTGTCGTCAATGTTTAATAACAAGTTGGTCGATCATACATTTTTACCTGAAACGATTTTGACAAACCGTTAGCATTTAAGATACTTTAATTGAAACAAAGTTTTTCGTGTTAGTGAGTTAAACCTACGTAAAAAATCTTTATTGGTTGTAAAAGTGGTGGATAAGCTGTACTCAAGGAGCGCATTTTATACGCGCGAACCGCTGCGTGTATGGTCTGAGCGTTGCGTGGGTGCTTCAGTCAACCACGCAACGCTCAGTTGATCCTTCATATTTGAATGGCCAGGAAAAATTCAAAACTCTACAATGTAGAGATAATGTGTCACCAAGATTTTAAGGCTTGGGATTCTATGTCCGATAAATAATTTAATAACAATCTTGTTGACAAAATTAGTAAACTCAGAATTGTTACATTTAAAATAAAGGATTCAGATAATACTTATATAATACAGCATGGATGACACAGCAGCTACGGAAAAAGTTGAAGTTATTGGTAAGAACAGGCGTCCAGGAGATAATTTGTATAAAAACAAACTTCCTATTCCTAAACAAAAATATGCTGATTTGGTAAAGCTTTGTAAAACCTTTGCTATCCCACGTAGATATCATGAGGAGTACTTTAAGAGACGGTTGCGGGCAAAGTGCCTACAAATCAACACGAGATTCATCTCGTATTGACTTCGCGGCCCCGTAACAACGACTTTATTTTTTATAAAAAACTACATAAAATATATGTTACTCAAGAATAAAGCACCTTTCTATCGCTGAAAAAATTTTTGCAATCGGACCAGTACTTTCAGAGATTACCTACTATAAACAAAAAAAAAAAAACTTTACCTCTTTTTACTTAATATTAGTGTAGAAACCATAGTAACTATTCAAGATTTTTGTTTTTACCAGACCCTTTTAAAAAACAAGCTTTATTATTTTTGTGGAAATTTCAAATATTTCCGTGACGTAATCTCGTAAATATTATACACATTTGAAATCGTAAGTTAGGGTCAGATTCGTGATTTTTTTATCAAGACCACTAATTTAATTCATGTTTTGATTTTTACCAATAATGATTTGATGATTGATTTTTTTTTTCGTGATTTTTTTATATGATCAATTTTAATAAAATAATCTTTCATGGTTTCTCTATTATATTTGTGGATTTCCAGAGGTTCAAAAAAGTTCAAAAGTAGTAAAACCTGGCCTTAATTTGCAAACTTGCAACTAGTGTTGCCAGGTCCGATTGGATAAAAATCGGGATGGATGGTAAAACCAATCGGGATTGAGGGTTTTAAATCGGGGTATTTTATTTTTTTGAGGAGGTAAATCATCCAATTCCTTCTCCTGCTCTAGAGTGGAACGAGAGGGCGTGTCAGACTTTTACTAACTAAAACCCAAACTTCTTCAGTCGCTCTTTGCGTTCCAGGGCCACGGTCACTATTTCAAACATTCCCGCAGCCCTAGCAGGCATCGGCCCTACTGGAGCGGCATCTCTTTGAGGGTATCTCTTTGAGGAGAATGTGCAACACGACGGGCCATCGACTCGGGTCTGGTCTTTATTAGATGGGTGAACATCGAGCTACCCATTGCTCGTCGCTTGCAAACCCTTGCCTACTGTAGCCGGAAATTGAAGTGCGACACTCGACGCCCAGGACATCTTCTGGGACGACTGGGGCGTGACGGTATCCGTTGATTCACGGTTGAGGTCAACTCATTTTCGCAGAAGGAGACGACCGCTTCCTATACCCTCTCGCTCCGGACCATGGCCAGAACCAGGGCCCGGCGCTAGAGCGAACCGCTACCAAACGCCACCACGAGGACACGGCGGTGCTCCGCCCAAGTAGGGCACACTTCCACCGTAAGCTGCACCGTGTTAATAAAGACAAAAACGAAAAAAAAAAATGTTATAAATGATTACCGCTGTTTTAAAAGTTCAAATATTTTTATAGTAAAATTGTATTCATGGTTACATTTAACTGCATATGAATGGAAAGGATGAACTAAGATCGATTGAGTCACAGATTACTAATAATTATGTGGAGTAAAGCAGAAGACATTATGGTCACGTGTGACGGACGAAGACCGAGAGACAACTAGCCAGTGATGTGTCGTGTGTCATTTGTAACGCACTTGACATGGTGATGCGAATGCGATACAGGTTGTTTTATTGTAATAATAATGACTTTAATATTTTTTTTTATTTATCGGTACATTTAGCGTCCCGATCAGGTGCTAATCGGGACGCGTCCCTAGACCCCTAAAAATCGGGACGTTCCGCGCAAATCGGGGCGCCTGGTAACACTACTTGCAACGCGAAAGACGTCGTGTAGAAGACGTCGACGATTGAAGTTAGGAAGGTACTAAATACTTTTGTAGTTAGGTATTTCAAAAAAAAAAAAAATTTTTTTCCTGATTTTATTTCCCTATCTGTTTCTCAATTGAACACAGCGGATAACTTTTTTATTCGATAATTTTTTAAATGGATTTACTTTCTATTCAATAATTTCTTTCTACAGAGTCGACGCATAGTTTGTGATCTATTGAATTATAAACTATAATATTAAATCGTTTTCTACGTCAGTTTATGTTTCATAGGATTGATTGATCTCAAGTAGTTTTATTGTTTAATTATAAAAGTACATATAATTTGTTTAGTTTTGTTTTGTTTTATATTTTTTTAAATTATAAACAAGTTTTATGTTTTTGTGCTATTTTGTGAAGTAATTAAATTTATTATTCTTCTTTATTTTTTATTAAATTTTTTACTTATCGCTAAAAATATAATAATATTGGGATATAATACCTTTATTCTAGACGGAACTCAGTTTTATGAGTAAGATTAGATATTTTGGTTTTCCATGGTTGAACAACCTGGCCTGATGAAACATTTTATTGGATTATAAAAGTTTACCGAAAAGAACGTAAGACACTTTAGTTGTAGGTTGTATGTAGCTATTCGATCATTAAAACATTTTTTACAGGACCTCTAATGTTAATATTGTGAGTTAAGTCAATTTTACCTAACCAAGATTATTCACAACCTCGTATTATCTCCTGAAAATCTATCAAAAAGGTCTTATAATTTTGTTTTGACACAGCAACTAAATAACAAATATATTAAATAATAACTATTCTGAGTATCAACAAAAATGCTCTATTAGTTAATTTACTATGATTTTTTTTGTGAAAATTTGAATTTCAAATCCATTTATTGAACAATTTGTGAAATGGTCGTTCATACATTTTGCCTTTCAAGCGTCGATATATAGATTTTCTTTACTTTTTAAATTTATGAGTACATTATAAAAGCCCAAAGTTCACGCAAAATAGCAGATTTTCTGAAAATCTGCTATTTTGTCAATCTGCGTGAACTCTTCAGCTCTTCAAATCTTTTCTCTTTTCTTTTCTCTTCTAGATTAGTTTTACACAAATTTACTTTAATTATGAAACCTAGAATATCTGCTGTGTTGCCAAACTATCTAGAGAGAGGTGTGAAATGACGTCACAATCACGTAAGAGTGATTGTAAGAAAATGTATTTCGGGTTCGACGCTCTTAATATAACATAGCTACCATCAATATGTTGCTGCTTCACCAGACCAGACTTGAAACGCCTCACAAAGTAGATAAGACCACTTTGTTACTACCGGTTAGTAACAAAGTGTAAAAAACTCCCAAAGTTTACCTGGATAGCCAGCGCAGTGGTGGTGAGGGTACCGAAGCTGCCGTCTGTATGCTGCTGCCTCGCGAGCCCGGCCATGGGGCGCCTCACGAAGTGGATGAGGCTACGGTGACGGTGATCCTGCACCACGCAACGGAGCGCCAGGATCACCATTGAGATCGTGTCTGCAATTTGTCAGGAGGAAGTTCTTAGCGTGTCTTCGTATCTTTAGTGATGGTAATAATATACACGAACACGAAAAACATCTAAGTACAAAATTTTGACAATTCGTCAGAATAATATCTACTTTTTTTTAGGGTGGGAAATCATAATATTTATTAAAAATAATCATAGTATTAATATTATATATGTTTTCTATATAGGGTACACTTGATTCCTTTAATTTTTTTTTTTTTTTTACTATGTTTTTTAAACCTACCATGTTTTCTCTTCACTACCCTTGGTTGACTGGTAGAGAATGCTTAAGGCATTAAGCCCGCCTTTGTGTTGCATGAAGTTTTAATACTAAATATACATGCGCCTCGGTCGCAATGACAAACCTTCTCCACTTGTATCAAAATGTACCATATTCCACTCGTTCCTTCGTTCTTATTTAAGTTCTAAAGCACTTACCAAGACTATGGTCAGAAGCAGCATTAGCAATATCCAGCAGCCTCCTAATATGGCGACGCCTCACATGAGCTGCTGAGGAGCAGGCGGCCAGAGTAGCATAGGCGAACTCCAGGTCATGAGGAGGCTCGCGGTGCAGGAGCGCAGCCACCAGGTCGCGTCCGTGGAAGGAGCGGGGGTCCTTGCAGAGAGCGCCCAGGGCGAGGGTGTAGGCGGCCAAGCGCCCCAGAGGAGGGGGCGATTCGTGATGTCTGCAAAAATTGATGACGAAAAATTAAGTATTTTTTTTAACAATAAATTTTATTTTGATGTTGTAATTATCATTATTAGAAGAATATTTGTATCAAAATAACCTACAAGCGCGTGCCTATAGTAGCCAGGAATAGCCCTGTGACTCAATAAACAGACATGCGATTGCAGCCATTCCGAAAGATTTTCTATCTTATAAAATTGTTCCATGTCCCACGTTCATCAAATCTTCACCAAAAAATGGGATCACCAGGCAGGCGAACTCTTTGAAACAAAAATAGAATCGTCAAAATCGGTTCCCATTTAGCGAAGATATTTCTGAACAAGATAAATAAAACCGGGCAAGTGCGAGACGGACTCGCGCACTGAGGATTCCGTACAAACTTACCCATGATAACTGTTTAATTCCTGAATTAAGTTACGTAGATTTTTGTGACGTAACTACAAATTTACAGTTTTCAGATTTTTTCCTATACTTGTGCTATAAGACCTTGCTTCATGCGAAATTTCAGGATTCTAGGTCAACCGGAAGTACCATATGAATTTTGATTCCCTTGTGTTGAGTGTCCGTTTTTTTGCGACATAAACGGCCGTATCTTTTGTTTCGTTAACTTAGAAGTTTGATTTTTTCACAACTTCAAGGGACAACAAAGTGATCTTATAAGGGTTCCGTTTTTTCCTTTTGAAGCATGGAACCCTAAAAACATTGAGACGAATTGAGAACCTCTTCCTTTTTTGGAAGTCGGTTAAAAAATTGGAAAGATGTGACCAACCACACACTTCACCAACGTACTCTGGGTTTGCGTGGTGGATTACGACCCATTCCTTCTGGAGAGGAGGCCTAATTTTCAGCAGTGCAAACATTATAAGGCTGATCATACTTATTCTAAGCAGAGTCATATCATAGCTGTTCAAAAAAGGCTGACTCACTTGGACATCATGAGTAGTATCTCAATCTCCATCTGCTTGGCCGACAGCTGCATCTCCAGACCTTGCTGCTCGATCTCCTTGCCAGTGTTGTTGGCCAGCTGCAAACATAATTGCAAAGGGTTATAGTAGTAGGCGCACATAAGCCACATAAAGCTTAGGAAAAAAACTGTTGCAAAGGTATGAGCGACGGGGAGGACTCTTTACAAGGACAAACCTTTTATGAATCTGATTTGCCATGTTATCTTGAACTGGGAGATCATATTACCGTAGGTGGTATCTTTAATTTGTTGTTTTTACAGATATTTTACTTGTTATTCTTAGGAAAATTTTCTTATTAGCTTCTACCCGCTTCGCTACCGTAGGTTATTTACCCTACAAAAAACAAGAAGGAAAAGTATATCACATTCAGTAATAGTGTAGCTTTATATCAGTATTCTTTTCTCGACCCACCTGGAACCAGCCCACGTGGTAGGCCGTTTCGCCACCTTTTCACAGTGAATAAATTTTATAGTTAATTGAGTGATTTACTACAATCAATCAATTTTACTTAAAGAGAGAAAAAAGTGTATTTGTGACTCGCACAGGACAAACAAATAAAATTAAAAATAATTACTAACTATAATAAAGCAACAAATTGAAAAAAAGATTTGTACGATGCCAAAAAGGCTCCTATCTCAGAATATTGAAACCTATTAAAAAAAATAACGTCTTAGTGCTAATAATCTAGGGCCTGATGCCACGGACACACTACCGGACCACAGACTAACTAAAGAAAATAGATATTAAGATAAAGTATAAAGTAACCCTCCCCGGTGCCGCGCAGTCGAGTAATAAAATAAAAAATCA